>OY728125.1:903100801-913100801 GCA_963277665.1 Viscum album | reverse complement strand
TATCGAAAAAAGTTCTAGCCATAAACAATACTATCTGATGTCTGACATAATCCATTCCAATCTTTAGACTTATCCAAAATACATCTGTCCAATCTCATAGTATAAATAAAATGATTACTGGAAATGTCACATAATAAGCACGTGAATACCATCATTTATCCCCCATATATCATAATATATATCTTTTTGATCGCATTCCAATCATGTGAATAACTTAATCATGTATTCTCTTGAAACATAAATTACCATAGAATGTTAGTGAAAACATGAATGCTGTCAAAAGGTAACTCTTTCCACATACCAAAATCCCAAAAATTCTATATACTCAAACCATGATATCACTTTGTCCTTATATCATTCATGAGCTCATTAAAAATTTCATTATCTCCTTATCCCTTCTTTATGCGCATATTAGGTTCTTTCCAAAAATATTTCGATCACTTTTCATGGTTACCAGTACCATTCAACATATACTTTCAAATACTCAATGAAAAACAATAGTGTAACAATCCTTAGATTTTTCTTTATTCCATAGTACCATACATTATTCTTGATGAAAATGCCATCATTCCACAAGATTCTTAAGACATTGGCTGAGCTTCTTCATTTTATTCCTCAACACTTCTTTCATCTCATATATCATTTGTAGTTTCTTCATCATCATCAACATAAATACTACTCATACGACCATACTGATTCTCTTCATGAGATTTTACCTTAGGGAATTAGTTTGCATAATGCCCGTACATTCCACATTAAAAACATTAAACCTTGGTAGATGTTTTAGCAATACCATTATTCTTGTCTATTGTGTTAACTGAACCTTTTCCTTTGAAATTACTGGATTTGTGTCCTTCTTTTCCACACACAAAGGATCTTCTAGTTCCTTTGACACATTCTCCTTGACGCCTCTTCCCACCTGATTTACATGAGGGAAATTGAACTTTCTTTCCTCTATGATCATCATGAAAAGATTTCTTTCCCTTATTACCCGAGTCAAGAAACTTACCAAAGTTGATATTATTGATCATATTATGAGATTGCTGATTAGGCATAATAATGATGTTTCGCCTTCCAAATCCCATTTCATTTGGATGCTTAGGAAGAATATCATTCCATTGTCCATCATATTCTCCATTAACATGAATATTCCTCTTTCAAACCATTTTCTAAAACCCAAAAAGAATAGCGTGAGAGGCAAAAATCATGCTAGGAAAACCACATAATAAAGGGTAGAACTTTCAATCTCTAACATATTTGGATTAATTCTATGATCTTTACCGCAATTCTAGGTCTATAACCCATACTTATACTTAACCTTTGACATCCTTAGACATACCTCAGAAATATCTGTAGGGATCTAAATTTTTCGCATCCTAGTTTCCAAAGGTTAGCTAAACCTTCACTCTGATTCCAACTGTAGAGACCCAAACTTGACGTACATAGACACTACATTACTTTTTAAGAATAATTAATACATTACAAAAATAGATTCCCAAAGACCGTATTAGTTTAGTGTCTTTGAAAACTCAGAACAAAATCTTCTAATCATGATGAAAGATCTTCACCATCTCCCATAAATATCTTCCCCTTTTGTTTTCTTACCTAAAACCTCTATTTATATCATGGGTAAAAGAAAACATAAAAAGTGAAATCTCAAATGCTCAGTAAGGGTAAGCATGGATAAAATAAAACAAACCATGTACATTTGAATTTAGAAACATGAAAATAATTGTTGGTCAGAGTGGATACTCAAGAGGGGGGGGGGTGAATTGAGCCTTAATTAAAATTTCTGTTAAAAATATTTATATTAAAATCCCCCAAATTGAATAATTTTCTAAACTTTAGTGAATTTATAAAGATTGTATGTTTTCAATTAGTTTCTCAAGAGATTGATTATTTGTCAGTTGACTCAATCTGAAGATTGATTAACTTTTGAAACTAACTTACTGGCTAAAAAAAATTATAATCACTTTCTGATTTAACTATCAGAGTTACTCTAAGATAGATTTATATTTTAAAGTACTTAGTAGAAGAATAATCAACAGTTTAAAACAAAACAAAATTAGCATAACAGTTTAAAACAAGTGGTTCAGTCTCAAGACGAGACTTAGTCCTCTCAAACAATTTATATTAATTTTGATCCACACCCTGGATCGAGGTAAACAATAGTAAAGAGACTGTCCATATACTAAGACCTCTACCACATTTCTTCGTGGGAAAATATAAGAACAATAGCACACAGGCTATCTAGGTCAAACTAGACCTCTACCACTATCCATAATGGGATACAAGAGAGTTATAGAAGTTTTTTTTGAGGATTTAGAAATCCTCCAGTTTAACATAGGAGACAATATATGTCTAAAAATACAGAGCACACACACTACTCAAAATATAAATAAAATAATCACTGAGGGAGATTAGATATGATTTTAGAATGATCTAGTGATTTGAAATGTAGCTCTGGACTCCTTTTGATTAAACATAAGTGCTTCTGAGTCCATATCTGATTTTTTTTTTCTTGAAATAGAGAGTCGTTTGCTTCCTTGATTTTCAGGTTCAGTTTGATCAGCTTGAGTGTATGAAGAGATCGTTGTAGTTCTTCACTCCTTGACTAAAATTCAGCTTGTTTTATCTTCTTGTATGAGTGTCCTCGTATATGTCTAGTGTTCTTCAAGTATACAGGTGTTTGGCTGTCACCTTTCTTTATTGTGTATATGCATCTCTTTTTTTCTCTGCAGCTCAATCTTCCTTTTATACCTTAAGCTCCTGCAATAGGAATGATTACCATTTCATAGGTACGAGGTACGGTTCCCTGACATGCCAAAAACTATCATTAAATTATATTATGTGTATTAAAAACATCAAATATGACAGTTGATTAATTAATAAATAAAAATAGATTTTAAGTAGCAGTGACTGGTTAATAGTCATATTTCATTAGTAGCTCTCTGTCGGTAGACTTGTAGCGGTGGACTTTGTATAGCGGTGAGCTCCTATCGGTAGCTCTTTGTTCTTGTACCGGTAGCTCCTTGTATTGGTAGTAGTTACTCCGTGTTACAGTAGATCTATGTACCTGTAACTCCTTCTATCAGTAGTGTTGGTCTATCAGTAGTGTTGGTCTATCAGTAACAGGCTTGTATCAGTAACTACTTATATCGGTGGATTTTTCTGTATCGGTAGGTCTTTATAACGGTAGCTGTGTGTCTGTCTGTTTGTATCGGTAGCTTGTATCGGTAGACATGAGTAGCGGTGAATTCCTTATATTGGTGGACTTCATAATGGTAGACTTACACATATCGGTAGACTTACTCTAAAGGTAACCTTTCGGTGTACCGGTAGACTTACATACCGGTAGCTCGGTTCTGTACCAAAGACCAAGTTTCTGTTTGTCTGTATCAGTAGCTATGTGCATACTGGTGAACTTAACAATTATCTGTTCTATGAAAAACATATCCAAATTGAGTTAGAATTATTTCAAAGTATGTATAAACATAGATAAATAGTGATTAACATATTCCAATGATTATTTTGATATTATTGTCAACATAGGATTATAAACACATATTAAAACATAATTGGGATTATCAAAAGAGGTGAGGTCAAAAATCTCCCCCTTTTTGATAATCACAAATTATGATATCAGAATCCAAAATAATTACTAAAGAATCAGTATAAACTAAAATGGTTTTTATTTCTCAGTGTGAGTATTGACATTTTAAAATGTGAGATTTTAAACGAATATTAGAGGATATAGTATTGAAAGCATTTGTATCAGAGAATAGATTATTAGATGCAAGTTTCATATGAATGAATCAACTATATCAGAGATATAAAAAACATGTATCAGAGGGAAGGAAATATATATATATATATATAAATAAAATACTAGAGGTAAATTTATTAGGCTCATAAAATATATTGATTCTTCATAGCATTTCTCCCCCTTTGTATTATGTTTCCCCCTTTGTATTATTTCTCCCCCTTTGTGATTAGAAAAAAGTGAAACAGAAAGGAAATACATGAAAAGAGAAGTAACAGAAAGTAAATGAGAGAATGAGAGCATTTATATATTAATTGAGGCAAAAATACATAGAAATACAGAAGTGAAACAAAAAAGAATACAGGTGATTCCCATAAAAGGTCCTAGCCACTAATCAATACACATCTTGAATGTCAACTTTGGATTTGGATTTGGGTTCAGAGGTAGATTCAGGATGGGTAGTTTCAGGAGAAGGCTTGGGAATTCCAAAAAGCATGACTGGTGGTGGAGAAATAGAGACTATTCCTCACTTGTAGTGGGTGGATCTCTATGCGATCATAGGAGTGAGACTTTGGATTGCTTGGACTGGAGTCATCTGAGGAATGGAGGAAGACTGAGCAGAGGCAGGTAGAGTTGGAGGTTCAATGATAGGAGTACTGTCCACATACAAAAATGGCAGCAACAGATTCCTAAAGTCCATTATAATTCATCCTCCTATTTCCATAGCAGAAATGAAATCATCCTTGTTCTCTATGATTTTTTCTAGTGCAGGGGTAAACTCTATGAGTTTTCTGACTTGTTCTATGAAGGCTTGATTGATTGGTGGTAGCTTCATGTTTTCTAACATAAGCTTGAAATGATTTTTGAGCTGATGCTTGGTATACACTTTCTGAAAATAAGAATAAACTTTATCCTTTACTTATTTTAGAGAGGAAAAATCTTGTCTCATATAATATTAAACAATTTTCATGATATATCTAGTGGTGGTCACTACCTGGGTCAGGGCAGATGATCCCAAAGAGCCACTGGTTGATGCTAAACCAAGATCTTCTCTCATCACTGCTCGAAACTTATCAATATCTACAGAAGCACTGGATGAAGCAAGAGGTTTGATAGTGAATGCAACAGTCTCATTGAATGATTGGGTTAAGTTGCTTATCCTCTTCTGGACAACCAAATCCAGAGTGCTCACATGCTCTTTGACCTACTTCTTAAAAGATTCAAAGACATCCACAAATTGCTTTACCAAAGATTTAATGTAATTGATATCAGCATTCATTTGAGCTTGAGAACTACTCAAGGATGTTAAGGAAGCAATAGACTGCTTTAAGGAAACAACAACTCCTGTCCAGCTCTCAATCTGAGAATGAAATACTCTAATTTCATTCATCATCTCTGTTATAGTGGTTGACATAGTACATCCAAGAGAGAGTTCAAAGTAATTTTCCATGTTTCTCATATCCTCAACAAAACCATTCTTTAAATCGGAAATAGATGCATTCAAAGACTCTGTCATCTCAGCCATTAAAGACTCAAAGTTTTCCCTAGTTACCATATTAGTAGGTACAACAACAGGTTCTCTTTCTGTCACAATACTAGCCACAGAGGCATTCATAATATATTGGATGGATGAAACTAAGGAGGCTTCCATTTTTATTATCTCTTCCACAAATAAAGTCTCGAGATCAGAATTCAACTGGTCTAGATCAGCTTTCCTTACCACATAATCAGGTAAAAACTCAGAAAAAATATTATAGTTAACTTGTGGTCTGTTCATGGGTGTCTCATCTTCAGAATCTAGGTAGTCCAACCACAAACCACAAAACCTGGGTCTTCTACCTAGTCTTCAATTCCATCAGCTACTGAAACACTGCCAAGTCAAGTTTTATTCTCCCCTTCAATTGATGCATTCTTCTATATAGAAATAGCACCCTCATCAGCTTGGTCTTCCTTAGAATAATCTTTCACAACTATCTCTATTTCTTCAATAGCAAGAGGATCCTCAAGAATAGGAGCAGTTCTGTCTACTTCAATAAGAACAGCCTCTAAAGGCATAGTATAACTTCCAATAAAAGGACTTAAACTCAAGGTGGAAGAATCAGATGCTTCAGTTTCAGATTATCTTTCTTCTTTCTCATTTTCTGGGGAATCCTCTTCCTGATCTGTTCTCTGCTGGTCTTCCTCATCTACAGGTGCCTCTTCATTTCTTACACCCAAAACAGTTTCTGTACTCGGTAGGTTCAAAGAAGCATTTTCCTTTTCTTGTGATACAATTTTAGAAGTTGGTCTAGGAGGAAATTCCGGATCTCCTCCATCTACTACAGAGGAATCCTCCTCATCTGAATCATCACTATACTGTGGCTCCTCCTCATCAGGTCCTTGACCTGGATCTCTCTTATCTTTTGGTCTATTTGGAAGGTCCACTGGATTGAACTTTTCATATATCTTCTCTTCATTAGTAACCCAATTCCTTCTCCATTGGATCAATCTAATATTCATGTACTTACATACTATTCTTGTGATAAAAAAATTGTTTCTTACCACCACTGTCTCATCCTAAGACTCAGCAACCTCCTTTACTTTAATCATAACCGAAATAAATTTGGAAAATAATAATGAAATGGTTTTTGATTTGGGTCTGGTCATATCCTTTATTTGAATCATTAACATCCTAAACAGATTCAGCTTCACACCATGCCTTAAGAGATGCAACATATAAATATCTCGATACTTCAAATTTGCAAAGTCCCCTCTTCTTGGACTTAGCACGTGTTTGATGAACTTGAATAACAACCTATTTTCCCCATCTATCTCAGCAGCCACCACCTTTCTCTACTTTCCACTACCAGCGAGCTCCTCTAAGGTAGTCTCATAGTCAAATAAGTCGCTGGTAGGAGGTATTTTCTTCGATGAATACCCAAATACTACTTCATGTGGTACCTTCATGCATTCATCCCATTCAATGGATGAAAAAGCTATTTATTTTCCATTTACCAATGAAACCATTATATTCTCCTTATCTGATTTTTCAAAGCGCACAAAAGAATAGAACTATTTTATCAACATCAGATAATAAGGACCATTTTTGTTTGTGAAAAATTCTAGACATTTCTGCTCCTCCAATATTCTTCGGGTGAGTGATTTTCTTGGAAAAATCCACTATGCACACAACTCCTTCTCAATTACAATTTCTCTATTTTGCAAGTGCGGGTTCACTGGATGCCTCCCTGACCTTGATCGATTGACACTACTACTTGCTTTAGGCCCTGTGTTCTGCTTCTTCGCATTCGGCTCATCAAAGTCATCCCTGACAGTCAGAAGTTTGGTTTTTTCCATATCTGGATTGAAGAACTTAGGGTTTTTGCAAGATTCGGGGATTCAAGGAGTCTGGTTTGAGAGAGGAAAGTTTAGTGGATTTATAAGTAACTGAGACTTAGTTTTTATCATTTAGGAATCATAAATAAAACATAATAAGTATAATATGAATGATATATATTCCGACGGATAAAGATACATAAGTTTAAAAATAGCGTAACCTATCGGTAACACATACCGGTGAGGATTCCTAACGGTGAGGTATATCGGTGAGGTTCACTAACATTGAGGTTCATACCGGTGAGGTATATCAGTGAGGTTTACTAACAGTGAGATTTCTAATGGTGAGGTTTCTAATGGTGAGGTTTCTAACGGTGAGTTTTCTAATGGTCAGGTTCCTAACGACGAGGTTTCTCACGGTGAGGTTTCTAACGGTGAGGTTTCTAACGGTGAGGTTTCTAATGGTGAGGTTTCTAACAGTGATGTTTCTAAAGGTGAGGTTTCTAACGGACCTAGTCTATCATTCATAACTCATGTCTAATGTAACTTAACCTATCTGAACATAAAGGCTTGGTGAATATGTCAGCTAATTGATGTTCAATACCTATAAATTCAAGAGTAATATCAAATTTTTGGTAATGATCTCTCAAAAAATGGTTCATTACATCAATGTGTTTGGTCCTAGAGCGAGACAATGGATTATTAGAGATGTTAATTTCACTAGTGTTATCACAATTTATAGATACATGTTTAAAAACATATCCATAGTCCAACAAAGTATGTTTCATCCACAGAATTTGTGCACAACAACTACCAGCAGCTATATACTCTGCTTCAGCAGGAGGAAATGCAAAAAAATTATTCTTTTTACTACACCATGATACTAGGGACTTACCTAGAATATGACATGTTCCATAAGTGCTCTTTCTATCTAACTTACAACCAGGAAAGTCAGAATCTGAACAACACATTAAATCAAAAGATGTTCCTTTTAGATAAAACAAACATAAATTTGCAGTATGTTTAATATATTTGAAAATTATTTTAACAACAAGAAAATGGGATTCTTTAGTATTGGATTGAAATATTGCACACATACACACACTAAACATAATATCCGGTCAACTAGAAGTAAGGTAATGTAGACTTCCAATCATACCTCTGTAATTTGTTTGATCAACTGGTTTCCCAGATTCATCAATGTCCAACTTACAGGTGGTACTCATGGGTGTATCACTTTCCTTAATACTATCTAAACCAAAACATTTTAAAAGATCCTTTTTATATTTAATTTGATTTAAAATAATACCATTTTCATTTTGAAAAACTTGAAATCCAAGAAAATATTTAATTTCTCCCCTTAAACTCATTTCAAATTCATTTTTCATACTCTTTGAAAAATCAATACACCAAGTATTTTTATAAGATCCAAAAATAATATCATCAACATAGATTTTTTACTATCAAAACATCTTTAGAAATTATTTTCATAAAGAGAGTTGGATCAGCAATCCCTTTATAAAAACCATTTGAAGTAAGAAAATTACTAATTCTATCATACCATGGTTGTGGAGCTTGTTTCAAACCATATAAAGCTTTAGAGAGCTTAAAAACTTGATTTGGAAAATGAGGATTAGTAAATCCAGGTGGTTTTTTAACAAAAACATCTTCAATTATAAATCAATTTAAAAAAGAACTTTTAACATCCATTTGATATAACTTGAAATTTAGATGAGTATCATAGACAAGTAGAATCCTAATAGCTTCTAATATGGATACAAGAGAAAAGGTTTCCTCATAGTCTATTCCTTCATCTTGACTATAACCTTGTGCAACTAGCATTTCTTTGTTCCTAACTATATTTCCACATTCATCAACATTATTTCTAAAAACCCATTTAGTGCCTATGGTCAAAGTTTTCTTGGGGCTGTTAACTAATTCCCAGACTTTGTTTCTTTCAAATTGATTTAATTCTTCTTGCATAACCGTTACCCAAAATTCATCATTGATTGCATCATTGATATTTTTAGGTTCTAACTATGAAATAAAATCTTGATGTTCAACCTGGTTTCTTAGAGAAGCTCTAGTCTGTGTCCCTCTATCAAGATTACTAACAATATCATCTAAAGGATTATTATTTAGAATCCTAGTTGATCTAGTAAAGGTGGGACTAGAAATTTCAGGTTCTTCTCTAGATTCAGGTTCTATAGAAACAGGTTCTGGAAAGTTTCCAGAACTGGATGTCTTTACAACAGGTTCATTGATTTTATCATTAAGGTTCAAAACAAACAAATCTTCTTCAAGATTTTCAATAGAAGATTTGGGTTCATGGGGATTAGTTTCATCAAACTTGATATGAACAGACTATTCCACACATTTTTTTTCTTTTATTAAAAACTCTATAATCTTTACTGAAGATTGAATAACCTAGGAAAATTCCTTCATTACTCTTGTATGAAAATTTATCTAGATTATCCTTGGTGTTGAGAATAAAGACTTTGCAACGAAACACTCTGAAGTAACTAAATTTAGGCATTATATTATACCATAGTTCATAAGGGGTCTTTTTAAGAACATTTCTAATCAAGTGTCTATTAATAATATAACAAGCTGTATTTACAGCTTCATCCCAGAAGTAAATTGGAAGGTCATACTCATTAAGCATAGTTCTTGCAATCTCTTGAAGAGTTCTGTTTCTTATTTGTACTACACCATTCTGTTGAGGTGTCCTAGGGGAAGATAAATTGAGCCTATATCCATTGTGTGAAAAATAAGATTCAAATTCATGATTTTAAAACTCACGACCATGATCACTTCTCAGGGTCTTAATATTAAGTCCACTAAGGTTTTCTACAGACATGGAGTATTTAATAAAGTAAGAACAAGCTTCATTTTTGTGAGCTAAAAAGTATACCCAAGTGTACCTAGAATAGTCATCTACTAAGACATAGACATAGTGATTACCATTTAAATTAGAAACTATAGAAGGTCCAAACAAGTCCATGTGAACCAACTCAAGAGGTTGAGAAGTTGAAACTTATTTCTTTGATTTAAAAGAAACTTTATGTTGCTTTCCCTTTTGACAAGGATTACAAACTTTATCAACTGGGAATTCAAGTTTAGGTAGGTCTCTAACTAAGTTTTTCCTAGTCAGTTTTATAATTGAATTAATGTTGCAATGTCCTAATCTTATATTACATATCCAAGACTCTTTAAAAAAAGAATTTAAGCATGTAATGTTCTATTTAGACAAATAATTCAAATCAACAACATAAACATTTTCATTTATCAAAGCAGAAAATACTAAAATATTTTTTGAATTAAAAACATTACAAGAATCATTTTCAAATTTAACATTGAAAACATCATCACACAAATGAGAAATAGTTAACAGGTTATATTTAAGTCCATCAACAAATAAAACTTTCGAAATTAAAACTGAGTCAGTGTTACCGATCTGACCTAAGCTGATGATTTTTCCTTTTGAATTATCACCAACGGTGACATGGCCACCATCAAATTTGATTAAACTCTCGAAGTATGAGTAATCTTCAGTCATATACCTTCAATATCCACTGTCCAAGTACCATACCTTCTTATGGGAACTTTTCTAGCAAGTTTCCTACAAATAGGTTTAAACAGAAAATGATTTTGGTACCTAGATTTTCTTGGGTCCAGAGAGGTTAGCAAGAAAAAATTTTGGTACCCAAATTTGTCTAATGGGTCTTATAAAATCAATAGATTCAAACTATTTTGAAAGATAAAATTTATTTGATCTATATCCATGCGAATAACTAGTTGAAAAATATGAATTTCTATAAGTAGAACTAGCAGCATTCTATCCAGATTTAGGAATAAATATATTTTTAGTTATCTATCTCTGTCCAGGATGATAGCGTATTTTAGTGGTATATTTTCGTGCCACTTGTTTTCCTAACATTTGAGTTAGAGTATTCTTTCCATTTGTGAATTTATCTATGTCCTTCCTTAATTTCTCATTGGAAAATTTCAGTTCAGTATTTTCCTTAAGTAATTTAGCATTCTTTTACTTTTCTATATCAAATGCAGATTTAACAGAGCTGGCCAAAGCATGCTGTTTTTAAAGGTCGTATACTTGTCCATTAATTCATTACAGGTTTTTTTAACATATTACAATATTCAAAAAATTCATCTTTAGACATATTATCATCACTACATTCATTCCCAAAATAATAATGATTCAGCATAGGGGAAACTGGTACCTCAGAAGTATTAGTCATGAAACACATGTTGGCATGATTCTTTTCAGAATCAGAAACTTCAGACTCACTTGTGCTCTCTTCTGAAGCACTCCAGGTTGCGTTCATGGATTTCTTATATTTTCCGTTTTTGTAGTAATATTTCTTCTTGAACTTTTACTTTAAGAAGTCGGACTTAATGTGTCCTTTCCTTTTGCATTAATAACACACTATCTCATCATACTTATCATCTTTCTTCCAATCCTTCTTCCAATGACCTTTCATGTCATATTTTCCTTTATAATTTGGTTTTTTGAAAAATTTCATCTTCCTGTAGAACTTATTGAATCTTCTGGCTATCTGAGCCATCTCTTCATCACTATCAGAATCTGAACTTTCACTTTTTGAGCTTTCAATAGGTATATGAACTCTCTCTTTGTCCTTTCTCTTTGAGGCAATAGATTTAAATTCTACTGACTTACTACTTGGTTCATCATCTTCTTCCTTGTTTACTTTCTGCTCTTCTTCATACATCATCAACATACCAATTAATTCTTTAACAAGCAGTGAACTTATATCACACGATTCTCTTATTGAAACTAATGTGCCTCTCCATCTTTATGGAAGAAATCTTAGTATTCTCATAATCTGCTCCTTTGTAGGAACAACTTTTCCAAGTGAGCTCATAGTGTTGACAATCTCATTGAACTTGAGATACATATCAGAAATAGGTTCATCAGACTTCATTTTAAAAGTATCATACTTAATAGTGTAGGAATTCAATCTCATTTCTTTAACATTTTTTGTTCCCTTATGAGAAATAGCCAAAGTGTCCCAGATTTCATAAGCAGTTTTACAAGCAGATATTCTATTAAATTCCTCATCACCTAAAGCACAATACAAAGTATTCATTGATTTACAGTTATTATTGTATGCAGTCTTAGTAGGTTCATCCCAAGTAGTTCTTTCAGTTTCTGGAATCTTATATTGAGTCTCTATAGTAGTCTAGATGTCAAATCCCATACTTTATAAATGAATTTTCATTTTAAGTTTCCATTGGGCATAATTTGTACTATAAAAGAAATGTGGCCTGTTGGTAGCAACACCATGAAGTCTATTATCCATAATTAGATTTTAGAAAATATATTTAAAGAGATAAAATTTAGAACTAACAGAAATTTATGATCTTTAAGATACAACTAGAATCACAATTGAAAAATAGAGTATTTGGAAATCCTTTATAAATAACAAACAACCTATGATACCAAATGTTGGTCAGAGTAGATACTCAAGAGGGGGGGGGGAATTGAGTCCCAATTAAAATTTCTATTAATAAGATATTTATTAAAATCCCCAAAATTGAATAATTAGCTAAACTGTAGTGAGTTTATAAAGATTGTAAGTTTTCAGTTAGTTTCTTAAGAGATAGATTATTTCTCAGTTGTCTCAATTTGATGATTGATTAACTTTTGAAACTAACTTACTGGCTAACAAAAATTATAAACACTTGCTAATTTAACTATCAGAGTCACTTTAAGATAGTCTTATATTTCAAAGTACTTAGCAGTGGAATAATAAATATTTAAAAATAAAATAAAATAAGTATAGTAGTTTAAAAAAAGAGGTTCAGTCTCAAACCGAGACTTAGTCCTCTCAAACAATTTATATATATTTTGATCCACACCCTCGATCGGGGTAAACAATAGTACAGAGACTGTCCAGGTACTAAGACCTCTACCACAGTTCTTCAAGGGAAAATATAAGAACAATAGCACATAGGATATCCAGGTCACACTTGACCTCTACCACTATCCACAGTGGGATACAAGAGAGCTATAGAATATTGGTGTGAATATTTAGAAATCCTCCAGTTTAGCACACGAGACAATGTGTGTCTAAAAATACAAAGCACACACACTGCTCAATATATAAATAAAAGAATCACTGAGGGAGATTATATATGAGTTTAAAATGATCTAGTGATTTGAAATGCAGATCCGGACTCCTTTTGATTAAACAAAAGTGATTTTGAGTCATTCTCTGGTTTTTGTCTTGAAAACAGAGTGTCTTTTGTTTACTTGATTTTCAGGTTAAGTTTGATCAGCTTGAGTGTATAAAGATATCATGGTAGTTATTCACTCCTTGACTAAAATTCAGATTGTTTTATCTTCTTGAATGAGTGGCATCGTATATGTCTAGTGTTCTTCAAGTATACAAGTGTATGAATGTCACCTTTCTTTAATTTGTATATTCATCTCTTTTTTTCTCTACATCTCAATATTCCTTTTATACCTTAAGCGCTTACAATAGGAATGATTACCTTTTCATAGGTACGAGGTATGATTCCCTGACATTCCAAAAACTATCATTAAATAATAGTATGTTCATTAAAAACATCAAATATGACAGTTGATTAATAAATAAATAAAAATAGAGTTTAAGTAGTAGTGACTGGATAACAACCATCTTTCATCAGTAGCTCTCTGTTGGTAGACTTGTAGCAGGGGACTTTGTATAGTGGTGAGATCCTATCGGTAGCTCTCTGTTCTTGTACCGGTAGCTCCTTGTATCGGTAGCAGTTACACCGTGTAATAGTAGCTCTATGTACCGGTAACTCCTTCTATTGGTAGAGTTGTTCTATCGGTAACTAGATTGTATCGGTAACTACTTATATCGGTGGCTCTGTCTGTATCAGTAGGTCTTTATAATGTTATTTTTGTGTCTGTCTGTTTGTATCAGTATCCTTGAGTAGCGGTGACTTCCTTATATCGATAGACTTTATAACGGTAGACTTACACATATCGGTAGACTTACTCTAAGGGTAAAATTTCGGTGTACCGGTAGACTTACATACCGGTAGCTCTGTTCTGTACCAAAGACCAGGTGTCTGTTTGTCTATATTAGTAGCTATGTGTATACCGGTGAACTTAACACTTATCTGTTCTATGCAAATCATATCCAGATTGAGTTAGAATTATTTCAAAGTATGTATAAACATAGATAAACTGTGATTAACATATTCCAATGATTATTCTGACATTATTGTCAACATAGGATTATAAACACATATTAAAACATAATTGGGATTATCAAAACAGGTGAGGTCAACAATAATGTTTAAACATCAAAATCTTGAGAAATGATATAAAATATGGCAGTGTGTAAGGCATAGATCATAATGGAACATAAATCATGCTAAAATAGCATGGGGAATAAAACATGTAATTATGGAAAACCATTAATCACATGATATGATTTCCATAGTAGCCCATGCATTGCTGCCAAGACTATTATAGTGGACAAAGTCCCTTACTGAATCGAGTTCACTCCTCGTTCCAGTCCTGTATCACTGAACCAGATTATCTTGCCGTTCCATCCATGTCTATCTCATGAGATATAAATATTTACCCAATTCATTGGATTTATATATAGGTCCCACCCATCTCATAATGAAATCATACTTACTTGTACCACAAAATAAACAAAAATCATTCACCATAACCCAAAGTGTAAAATGGGTTTCATAAACATAATCCCATCATAAGATAATTCATATAAAAAAAATAGATATCATTTCATCATAAGAAGAATTGAACCATGTAAATAATAGTGAAATTATACTTGAAACATAATCATACTAAATAACGTCATCTTAGATGGAAAATAGTTCTGACAAACACTTGAAATTAATTCTTGAGGAAAATATCCTTTCTTCTTCAAAATCATTTTATTTTCACAAAATGCCATTAAATTTTGAAAGAAAAGGATTTTGTTGAAAATAATCCAGAAATATTTTCGAGGAATCTTCATGAAAATTAGGCGTTATGAAACTGTAAAAATCCGTTCATGCCGTATAAGTTAAAAAACATTCTTCTCCTAATTTTGCCGGAAAAGTTAAAAATTACCTTATATGGTAACCAAGGGAAAGATTCCTTCCATAAAATGTGGTAAAAAGTCAAAAAAGGGTAAAAATGACATTATACATACATGGAAAAATACTAAACATTTTCAGAAAACATTTTTAGAAAACATGGACATGGATGATAAATATAACCCCAGTAAATACTTATGAATAAGCAATCTTAGATAAAAATCAGATTTGCAAAATTATCGCTTACCTTATGTCTAATTTCTTCCATATGTGTCCGAGAATCCTGTATAGTGGGTTTAAACATATTATTAACTCGTAATAGAACCATAAAAATATTAATGATATCATAAATGATTCACCTACGACTTTATATTACCCTTTCTTTTGTTAATTCCATGTTAAAGAAGCGTTTTGGGTAAAATTGTTTTATTTATCATACATGTTTTGACTTGTAATTCTTCATATTATTACTTATATCATGATTAAATATTTCCATAATTTAAAACATGATTTATATATGTATTCATCATATAAATATATAATAGATCAATCAATTAAATGAAATACACCATTCATGAAGATGGTAGATCGTACGTACGCATGAACGATGTTTTTGTTTCCTTATTAAATTGAAAGGAAGTAAGTAAATAACATATACATAAATCCAGTGTCATTAATATGTCATATATTTCATGATTATTTAATATATATATTTTATAATCATTCTTCAATGGTTAACTTGGAGAATGAATCTCATCGCGTCATGGAGACAGTAATCCGTACGTACGCATGAGCGATGATATCGTTCCCATAATTATTGAATGGAATTAGAGTGAATGATATAATATCTAATAATTATTATCATGTTATAATAACCATGTATAGTTATTATTTACCCCATTACACCCATCCAAGTAATGTGGTGGTGGAAAAATAGATTACACCACGACGTGGAGACAATATTCCGTACATACGCACGCACGGTGATTTCATTTTCCATAAGATGGATAGAATGTGAAATAGGGTTGGTTAATATTTATAATAACATATCTATATATGATTGATGCTTATTTAATTACTTTATTATGAAACAACAAAATAAGAGGAAGTAGAAGAAGAAATGAACTTGAAATAATCAGTAAAGGATATTAACTCTTCTTCGACACGCCTCTTATAAACCTCCTCTTAGGGCACTACAGTTGGTCTTTGAAGAAGAAGAGGACCACTAGTATGTTTGTAGGGAAGTGGAGAAGATAAATGGTCAGGGGTTGGCCAATCTTGAAGGCTAAAAGTGGTGTGAGGAGGATAGGGAGGAGGTGCCCTTTTATAATGGAGGAGAGGGGCACCTTTGGAAACATAAGAAATATTAATTTATAATAAATTCAAACCACACTTAAAAACATCCAAAATGACTCAAATTCTAATATGAGATGAGATAATTTTGCAATATCATCAATAAATAAAATTTATACATGTTTGGAATTTATTTTAAACCTTATCAATTTGATTTATCCTTATTTAATCTATTTATTTGTGGTAATAAAATTCTTATATTTAAATTGTTATAAATACTTACTTATGTGTTGTGAATTTACCATAATTAGATAAATTATTACATTTTAGACCATATAATTTTGAATTTTTAATTTTTAAATATTTTTGTGATTTTTAAACTATTTAATAATATGTTATTTTTATAAAATATCAATAGTATCAATTTTGACACTATTTAATTATTTGAATTTAAATAAAATCCATAGAGAAGATATATTCGATCCAAAATATTTAATAGATTCCTAACATTTCATAGTAATCAATAAAATTAGTGTAGCAAATTAAATAGTTAATATAATATTTATTTTAATATTTTTGAAACCATTTATTTGATATTTCTCTTCATAAAATAATTACTATAACATTTTGGTATAATTATTTAATATACTTATTTGATGCATAAAAATTAAAAATAAAATCCCATGATGAAGAAAACTCTATTAAAGTTCATAATAATATTTTTACTTGAATTTATCATCTTAAAATCACAACATTTAAATTGTTATATTTATTAAGTTATGGAGGTGACAACATTGACATTATAAGACATAAAATAATATAAATGTCATAATCTCTTTTATACGACTCAAAATAGTCCCAAAGTAGACCATTGGATGATTATGGTATTTATATACTCGGAAAATAGGTTTTGGTCATGTTTTTGGGCCTTTTGATGGGTATTATTACTTTAATAAAAACTATATTATTGATTTTTCACTAAGTAAATAATTTCTGCATCATTAATGTATATGATATTAAGGTAATTAAATATTACATAAAAATTAAAAATAAATTACCATAACAAAAAAAACATTTTATCTTTCAAATGAGTATTTATAATCTAATTTATATTCTGTATAACCATATATTAAAAATACTTTGATTATTAAAGTTTGAGTGAGACATATTTCACTTTCTTTAAAATAAAATAAATTAAAGGTCTTAATCACATCCAAGTGGGTTTCAATGGATTCCATTTCATCCCAAATATGCCTTAAGATGACATATAATCATCCAATTATTTTAAGACATGTGTTAGGGTAATTTTATAATATTATATTTACCCTTAATTACCCGATTTACCTATAAATATGGTAAATAAAATTTACTATAGTTACTATTTATAGTGCCCAAAAATAAAAGGTATCCTATTAACATAATTTGGACATACTAATTCCAAATATGGAATCCATTTTTTGAAATTCAAATCACATATGTTTCAGAAATTAATTTAAAATTAATCCTGTTGTTAAGAAAACGAGTTTTAAAAGTTAAAACATTGCAAAAGATTAAAATGATTTTACCTATGAATTCAATGTAAAATCAATGATAATGACATAAATTATATTAAATGGTAAAAATATATTATATTTATACTTTAAAACCATTAAATATTATAATTTATCCATATAAATTATTACGATGAAAAAAGTTGTTTTTAATTAAAATATAACGATTTTTACTATTCATTAAAATATTAAAGTTATCAGAATAATATGAAAAATTTATCCAATTTTTTTTTATATCCTGATTCCAAAGAAGAATTTTATTTTTTTAAATTGAACTTATAAACATGTAAAAAACTAGATTTAGTGTTGGTGCGCCATCAAAAGGTAGCAAAACTTCATTTAAAAAAAATACTTATTTTACGCGAAAAATTTATTTTGTTCTCATACCATGTTCTAGAAAATGTGTATGATGAATAATAATGTAATAAAATTAAAAAATTAGTTAATACTATTCATAACGGCTCGTTCATAATATTATTATAACAATATATCATTGTTTAGAGAAACCTAGTATTGCGTACTACACACGCTATCGAGGAAGGTCGCGATTGCGTGTAATGCAAGACAAGTAAGGGATGTGTGTAGTGGAATCTCTATTTGGTGTCGCATATAACATAATCAAAACTTATTTCATTTATACAATAAACAAAATCTATACTTAATGTTGCGTAGAATAATTTTTACAAATTGAACTTGAAATTGTGTGTAACACGAGCCAAGAATATTGTTGCGTATACTGGAATCTAATTCGGTGTTGTGTATAGTACAAGCTAATCTTGGTGTACTGTACAATACAAGACATAAAATTAATTAAAAAGAATATATCTCATAAAATCTCGGGGTGTTACAAGAATGTTAATAAGAAAAATGTAAAATAAAAAATGATAAAAATGTATAATTTTTCTTTGAATAGTATATATAATTGTACACATATATTATAGATAAATAGAATAAAAGAAAATAATAAGAGTTTATTAGTTTTGTTTAAAAAAGAAATATTTCAAAAAAAAACATAAGTATTTTATTTAGTAATAAATTTTCTCATAGATTGAAAATAATTTTCATAAAACATTCCTTATAATATTATTTATTATATTCAAATTTTCCGAGGGTTAATTATTTTTTTATTAAAAAATAAGTGAGTCCTTAGTTAAAGAGTGAAGAATAACATAAAACATTCCTTATAATGGATTTTGGTTCTAAACTCATTTAAATAAAATAAAAAGATGTCACTTATTCCAACGTCATGAATCTATACCAATGTTAATACAATGATTTAAAAATTTTAACAACTTAATTTTATAAAGTACTTTTTAAAAATTAATAAATCATTCCCCCAATTTTTTATAAATACTTATAGATTATTCCATTTCACTACCACAATAAATTTATCAGAACATACCTCATATACTTTTCTCTCTCTAGTATCTCTCCAATGAGTTTAAAATTCACATTGTTTTGGTTCCAAAGAATCAAATCTATCTCCCTATGTAAGGGTTCCCAATCCTACAACCTCATTTATAATTACAATCAATTTTTAATATTATCTTTTAAACCTATTTTAATATACATAATTACTTTTATTTTAAAATTTTATTCATCCATTTGAAATATTTTAATTGATTTAATAATTATTCCAATATATTATATCAATTTTCTAAGAGGTTATTCTGTTGATGTTAGGGTTCTTCTTATATATCTTTAAATTTCTTATGATGATTACCAATATTGTATCATTATTAATCCAAGATAAATTATCCATTTATTGTTTTTCTTTCATTTTATTTACCTTTAAAATTTCATTTAACCCATTTGATAAGTCCTTTCACTTACATAATCCAAAATTCATATGTTTTCATTAGGTATGGACCTCTAAGAAGCCCTAAAAATCATCAAATTTCATTATGTAAAAGGTGTTTGATTTTCTAATAAAATATATCCCTATGTATTTACTACTATGGGATGTGTTTTTGGAATAGATGAATCTTAAGGTAACAACCTTGAATATTTATATTCAGGTACATCTCAATCATCATCTCAATGCATAGTAAATACGCCCTTAATGCACACCAGGTTTGACATTCCCAAGGGACATACTATCGATAATCATTATACTCTTTCAAAAACAGAAAATATAATTTCTATGGTATTATATAATTTATGAATTTATTTGTACTCCTACCATTGAAAAAAATATTTTCCTAAACACATTGAAATTCATTATTCATGATGAGAACCCATTAAATCTGACATTGTATAGATCACTTACTATTGATAATTTTTTAAATTTATAAAACATTAACTATTCATTATACGTCTTGAGGGAATTAAATTATAAATTATTTTTAATTCATTGACAAGGGATATCTATAAATATCTAGTATAATATATTAATCTTTATGACTTCAATTTGAAAAATACTCAACGAGTTTATAAGTTTTTCACAAATGAAATAAAATCCATTTATAGACTAAAATAATTTTTATCTGATAAAATATATGGTAACATTATGTGCTACATGGGGCAGGGATTTATATTTTCCCTCAATACACTAGAATGTGACCTGAGGTGACTAATATTGGGTAATTGTGTCATCCATTACTTTTATGATGATGTCTTTGAATAAGTCCCTAATATCATTTCTATGATGTCAAACATTATGCAGTCCCATAACATTATGATATGTTATTTTATTCCAGGTCTTTATATATAAGTATTTCATTCATTTATTTTTTATTATCCTAGTTTAATTTTAATATTGTATTATTTTGATTATTTTGATACACCATATTTATTATTCCATCCCCATTATCATTAGTATATGTTACCCCCTTACTGAGTTTATTAGAACACCATTTGAATGATTTCCCATATCCCAAGAAAAAATGAATAGTACTAAATGTTAAATATGGGTTTCATGGATAATAATAATGGTTTTATTTTATCCAGATGATATATTTACTTTTTCAATATAATGTACAAATCATTTAATTTTCATATTTCATTTGAATTATAAACTATTAGATCTTATATATTGTGATTTTTTTTAAATTTTTACAAAATATCCACTATGTTATAGGAACTAGAGTATGCGTTGTTATAGTTGGTATCGTAGGATGTTTAATAGAAACCATAAAGAATAAATTTAATAAAATATATTTAGTTATGATAATCTTATGTTAAAACCTGAGGATAGTCGTGAGGCATTCATATATTACATTTAATAAATTTATACTAAATTCATAGAAATTGTACAAAAATAATATTGTTTGTATTAATATTGAAGAAAAAATTAAGTATGTGACATTTTCTATCAATGGTGTCTAGTAGAAGAAATATAATCTATTTCAAAAATGATAATTTTTGTAGAGGTTTTATTCCCAATCAATTCAATAGAGATGATGTTTAGATCTATTATGGATATGAATATATTACTATAGATAATATAGGTTATCAAAAATTATCATGATTATATGAAAAAACATCTTTCTCATCAACATCGTGTGAAAAAATTAGGTCACATTATGTGAGAACAACATTAAAATTTTAATAAATAAAATTTTTTAATAGTGAATGCTCAATAGAAAAAGTCTCCAGAAAAGATACCCATTACATTTATAAGAACTGATAGGGTGATAAATAATATGGATATCTATCAATTCATCTGAGGTGCTGACCAATGGTAGTCATTGATTGGGAATTATAATATAGAATAGTTGTTAAATTATGTGAAATTTAATACTTTTAATGATATTTTTTTGAGTTTTTTTCCTCACGAACAATGAGTGGAATTTAAAACCAACTTATACAAATAAAAAAAATGTGGGGGAAGCTATTACTGGGTATAAATATATAATTTCAAGGTCACTGAGGAATATTATAGATTATTTATTCTACCCTAATGGGATTCTCCATTATGTATTTGATTTATTGAATCAATGTCCTCAAATTTCACTAGTCTCTCATAAATTATCCTCATATATAGGAGACTATAACTATTTTCCATAAAAGATGAGATAGAGCTTTTAATGTCTATTATATTAAAAGTGAAGAAGAAGAATAAGTGGATTACCTTATTCCATTTTGAAAGGAATACATTAAATGAGAATATGGGAATAATATATTTTCTATCATACAATAATTATGGTAATAAACCCCTTGGGTGTTGGTTAAAAGGAATAGGATTTTCTTACGTATGGAGTTAATGGAAATCAAGATTTTTAATGCAAGGGAAACATACAAAATTTTAATGTTATGTTCATTAATTATAATGATATGGGACATTATTACAATCAATGAAACATACTTCAAGGGATCCAACCCAAGAAGAGCTGAAAGGAATAAAGATACAGTTATGAGATCAACAGAACTGAGGTCATAGTTTCTAAAAATAAGTTCAAAGGTAATTTAATTGAAACCAAACTTTTATCTAACTATTTTTTCATTATAGATCATTGTTCTCTATTATATTCACCGTATTTTCAAAAACAAAGAATTATTTTAATTTTACCTTACTAAGGGAGTTTTCAATAAAGACTACATGCAGAGATGTTATTCCTACAAGGATGTGTCTGTTAGTCCCAATTATGACACCTTGACATACCTTATTTGGTGACATGTTTATTATGCCTTTATTTTACCTTGATTTTATATTTTTAAGGGATGGTATTTAAAATTATAATTAGAAAAAATGATGAAATGATGATATTATGATTTATTATGGAAATATAGAAACCATTGTCTTCAGAGGGGAGTCAACACCATTTGATTCATGTTTGAATACACCTGAAGAATAACTAGTTAATGAAATTATTGAAAAATATGTATCCATGGATGAATATATCCAATGAATAGAGGATATGTATTTAATTAGGAAATATATTCATGTATTCCATGTGTAATTACATAGATAAAATTAATATCATGATGTTTAGTTCTATCTTGATCATATCCAATATGCAATGCCAGTTTACAATCCACCCTATTGAATGGATGAAGTGGAACCGGTTGGACTACAAAAAAGTATACAAGAGTTGAGTGATAAGAGTTTCATTATCCTTAGTGTTTCACCTTCGGGAGAACCTTTTTTATTTGTGACGATGAAAGATGGATCTATGATATTACACATTGACTATAGGGAAATCAACTCCATTAATGTTAATAAAAAACATCAATTACCTTAAACTGGTCAATTAATTAACCTAATTCAATGCTTTGAGAATGTACCCATTATATATATAAATTTTTTACATCAAAAATGGAAAATAAATAAGGATGATATAATAATGAAATCTTCCCAAAAATCGTATGGGCATTAAATGTTAAAATTAATGAAGTCTGGATTAACTAATTCTATGTATATGTTTATGGGAATTTTGAATACTATATTTAGGCATTTAATTGATAAATTAATTAAGGTATTTATTGAAGAAAATATGATAAACTATATGACCTAATAAGGGAATGGAGATTAGTTATGGATAATAATTGAAACACTAAGGGAGAATGTTTTATATGGGAAATTTAGAAATTGTGAATTTTGGAATCAACAATTATATTTTCTTTGTTATATTATACCTAATGATGTGGTATAGATTGACCCTTGAATAATGAAGGCCATTAATGAAAGGCCCATTCCAATTAATATTACTGAGATACATAGTTTCCTTTGCATATATGGTTACTATTAGAAATTGTTTTGGAATTATAACATATTATATAACCCATTAAACATGACAACATATAAATTTGTCAAATTTATATGGTCTAAGAATTTTGAGGAAGGATTAATTTGGAAAAATAAATTACTAATAAATACATCCATATTAACATTACATCTAAGAATTAAATGTTTTTTTATACAATGATGCGGCAAAAAATTTACTGGTGCATGTACTTTTCCCTAATGATAGAGATAAGAACTATGCATCAAGAAAATTGAAGACCTTGGAGAAAACATATCCAACTCATTATCTTGAATAAGTATTTATAATTCATCCTTTAAATTTGTAAAGGAAATTCCTTAATAATAAATTATTTGACATATTTTCTAATCAATTATTTTTTATGTATATATTCATATATAAATATAATAAGATGAGGTAATGGAGATGAATGAAATTACTTAATGTCTACGATTGTGCATTACACTACCACCTTAGGAATGGAAAAAAGGTCACAATCACATTGAGGAGAAAGTATCACTTGGTACTATCCATAAAGAGGATGGATAAGGATCATATATACATATAAATTGTTAAGAGAAATAAGGGAAATATTTGGGGAGGTGAAACATCATTACTTTTACAGTTAATTTCCCAACTTTCATTACAGGAGAATATAGAAAAATCTTAAAAATATGAGATGGGTATTAAGAAGAAAATAAAAGGAAACTTAGAGTAAAAATAGGAATTATTCCTCTACAATGAAAATTTTATGATATTTTTATGAACATTATGTATACCATAAATACATGTGATGAAGAGGGAGTTAGAAGATGATACTCACATATCAAATGTATCTATACACAATGGTAGTACCAAGTTATATAAGGATTTGAAAGAGAAATTTATGTGGTATAACATGATGAACTAAATTGATAAATATGTTTCAATATTTTTGGTATTAAAATAGGTAATGGCTAAGAGACCACAACCAAATTGAATCATTTACCTCTCCATATACCTATATCGAAGTGGGATAATATGGAAGTAGACTATTTTCCTAGGAAACCAGAGTGATCAATTACAAATTATGTTATGTGGGTAATTATTGAATACCTTACCATGCTTTCAAACTTCTTAAAAATAAGGGATGATCAACCCCTTGAAAATCTGGGACAAATATATATCAAGGAAAATTTTAGACAATATGGATCACATTTTATTATCTTGTATTTGATTAGACCATCGCTTCAAATATAATTTTTGAAGGAGCCTTAATTTTTTTATGAACAATGTTATACATTTCAGTACCATGTATCATCCTAAAATATAATGATGTACTACAAGGAAAATATTAACCATATAATATATACTAAGGTCATGTTAACACTCCTTCCAAGGAACTTGTGACCTATGATATTCTACAGTTTAATTTTTATATAATAATAAATTACAGTCATGAATACTGTATGATGTATTGGAATATTTTTTTGGGGAAATGTCATCATAAAAAAACCTACTAGGTTAGTGTTTGATATTATAAGCCGATTGATCTAAAAATCATTGAGTAGATAATCAAGAAGGTACAAGAAATCCAAAATCATACAATGACTGCATAGAGGAAGAAAAAACCATCATTGATAATAGAATTAAAGAAATGGAATTCAAAATAGTTGATCATTCTTGTTGATGTTATCACCTTGGAGAGAGATAAATAGTTTTGGAAGAATATAATATTATATCCTAGGTTGCATGGGATACTTGATATTTTTGAGGGAATTGGAAATATAGAATAAAATCATCTTTGACCATGAATATCTCTAAATTAAATGGAGTCTTCTAAATATCAATGCTAAGGAACTATATGAAAGAACATTGACATGATCTTTCCATTAATGATATTGATATTGGAATCAAATTTTCATATAATGAATACCCTATCTAGAATCATATCTCATGAGGTAATGTGTTGCAGAATCAGATTGTCTATCATTTGAATGAAATTTAGAGAAATCTACTATTTGAGGATGCAACATATGATCCTATGGAATTTATCACAAAGACTCAGCCAATTTTTTTTTAAATTTTTTTTGTATTCTACAAATTTCTTGGAATAATTTCACACCTAACAAATGAATGTTACAATTAAACACTTCATGTAAACTAGTATTTCACTAGGAAAATTTTATTAATTTATTATAACGGGAAAATATAAATAAATACAATAGAAAAATATATAATTAAATTTCTTACATGGGTTAAAAAAATAATCAAAAAAGAATTAAAAATATGTGGTAACACCATATTATAAAACATTATAGATCATACTTGAAGAAGAGTAGATTTATCCTTAAGACATTGTGATTTGAAATAAAAAGCCTCGATATAAATATACTGTATAAGGTATTTCATTAATAATAATGAAAAAATCACAATTTAGTATATATAAGGAGTAATATGATAATTTTCTAATTTTTCATTAGAATATGACTATTGGAATATGACTATTTAAAAAATGACCATTGGAAACTAATCATTAGAAATGTGAACATTGTAATAGTAAAATTATAGTTATAAAAACATTTAAAAGATTAAATTAAAAAATATAATTGAAAATAATATAAATATTAGAAATTGAAAATGAATATTTGAAAAAAAATAATTATTTAATTATACACATATGTGATGGATAAAAAAAGAAAATGAAAAAGTGTTTTTGGTTTTACAATCCAAATGCTTGATTGCAAAATATAAAAGTATTTTATTTAATAACTATGTTTGTACAAGATGGAAAATTATTTTCCAAAAATGTGTATTAAATTTGATACCATAACATAAAAATTCTCAAATGGTCAATTCTTCATAAATTACCAAAAATGATGAATTATATACTTAATAGTGAAGTAAGATAAAAATATACTATCAGAATTATGATATAAAATTGATTTAAAAATGTGTAATGGTTAGCATATTTTAATAGTAGACAATATATATTTGAATTTTCAGAATATTATGTATTTTATGTAACTAAAATTATTTCCCAAACGT
Organism: Viscum album; assembly: GCA_963277665.1. Lineage (NCBI taxonomy): Eukaryota > Viridiplantae > Streptophyta > Magnoliopsida > Santalales > Viscaceae > Viscum > Viscum album. The sequence goes on along the minus strand of OY728125.1, from coordinate 913,074,081 downwards.
ATTGTACATTTCTAAAATTATAAAATATAAATAGTGGATTTAAAAATTATATTTTTCCAAAAATGCTAATTATAGTTGAAAAAATATTATAAAATATTGAAATTTGGTTCTAAAATAATTATATTATTAAAAATCATGTATTTTATTCCAGTAATATTAATGAAAAACATATTTATGATATTTTTTTCAAATTATTCTACCCACATATCCAAGTTCTAATTTTAGAAATTAATAAACAATTTCATTCATATTTTCTATAAATACCCACATATTCTCCCATTCTTGTCCACTATAATGTTTATAATAAAAACAAATTTTATTTTCTATCTTTAAATTCTATATCAGTATTTTTTTATGTTCTTATGCTACTCTTATCAAGCATTAGAGAAATCTCAAAAGGCAAGCCCCCCATATCCTCCTCATTCATTTTTATTTTTTATTAATTATATATATTTCTTATAAATATAATTATATTATAATGAAATATTTTTAATTAATTTTATTATTATCCATTAAAAATATTTTATAGGTGATATTAATTACTCCCTCCAATTTTATCCTTATTATGATCGACTGCTATTCTGAATTAAGGATTTATTTTCTCTCTCATTAAAATTTTTATTTAGATATAATTTGTCCTAAATTTTGTAATCAAAAGACATTATACCCTTATTTAATTAATTTAATATTATTTTCTATTAGTAAGTCATATCGCTAATATGGTTATCTATTTTACTCACATTATATCTAATTCACATGTCTTCACTATACCTAGACCTCCGCGCATCCATAGAATTCTTATAGATTGGCTGTGTAAAAAGTTTGGGAGTTTTTTATAAAAATAAATCCCGTTAGGGATAACACCATTTTGTGTTGTTTTGGAATTTATAAATCTAGGTAAAGTAACCCAAATAATGAGATTAAAACACCCCAAGTATTTTATGGTATATTACGCTTAAATAATTTCTATTCATTAGATAGCCTATATTGCATGAAGCACTATGTATTTTGTGAATCAAAACATTATAGGAGAAAGTTTTAAGCTATCCATTAAACATAAATTTTCTACTTCTATGTTTTGAATTTCAAAAAACGGTCATATAGAGTTGTGACTAGTAAGTAATTTCGAGTTTGATAGAACTGACTTGATTTTTTGATGAATAGTAACAAACCCTTACAAATAGTAATATGAATAGTAATATGAACCTTATAAATAGTAAATAATGATTATATTTTATTTTCTTATGGTAATAAGATATTGAGATCATAATTGATTTTTTAATGTGATATAGAACTAATTATACCTTTAAAAATTGTTTTTTTGAATTGACTATGATTTTATTTAAAATTTAAATTAAAAATACATAGAAAATTATTTTCTAAAAATGCAGTTCATTTTTAAATTTTACACGTTGAAAAATGGTTAGGGTGAATTTTTGGGATTTTTCTAAACTACTTGAATTTTTCGTGAATTGTAAAAATACAGTTTTGAGTTTTCAATAGTTTAATGAAATAATGATGATGTAATAATTAAATATAAATTTATGGTTGGATTTTTTATATTAACTTATGACTTGAGGTGTCCCAGGTGGAAAATACCATGGGAAAGGCCATGGTTTTTCAAAAACCACAAATGAGGTGTCCCTTTAAATTAATAAAAAACTCTCTCTTAATTACTATAAATACCTACTCACCCCACCACTGTAATTCTTTCCAAAATCAATATCCTCAAATATATGGTGGTATTACCTCCCTAGGATTCCTCTCAAGGTGTCCTCAAACCCCCAAGGTCCCAACCTTCATGTTTAAGGAGTTACTCTACAAGGTAAGAGAATCAACCCCCCTTCTCTTTTCATAAAGCTTTCATTTATGTTTTCTCTTTTATTTTCAATTGGACTATGTTGGGATATGCCATTACATATTCCTCTTACTGCCCATATAATTTATGACTGATTAGATACCCCCTTTCTCTCATCAAAATATTTTAGACAATTTTAGGTGACGTCATTAGGCTGCTGAATTTTCATAAGAGATTTCTCAACCAGTTCACTTATTTTGAGTTCCTTTATTTTATACTTATTTCCTCACCTAACTTCATCCAAATTCTATGATAATTCCAGTAACTTAATTGAACTGGAATTATATAATTCTAATTTAATATTTCACCATCATCTCTCTGTCCCCCTTCTCTTATACAAAAATGAAAACACCGTCTGAGATGTGTTAATTTATCACACTCAAGGACGACGAGTTATCAATTTTCATTACCATGTCCAATTTTGGTCATGATTTTTTTATGTTTGAACCAGATCAAAATATTTTTTTTAATCTCATTAATGTTCTGGAATCCCTACACACTCAATATATGGAATAATAATACAAAACAAGTTCATTGTTAACAAAACCGCCAAGCATGATCCAAGTGTTTATCAATAACTTTTAACTAATGATTCATCCTCAAATATATAAACCAGAATCATTATAAGATAATTTAAATATATTTATTGTCAAAAAAAATATATATTAACAATTATGGATGTTTAACCACATTTCAAACGAACTTCCATTCATAAATAAAGAAAACGAATCATCAATACCAAGGAAGATAATGCTTCCAAAACAAAAAAATTGAACCTACGAAACCCATTAAAAGGGCCATGAATGAACATAATAAGGTTATAATAAATCAATTACATGTAAATGAGGTTATGTAATTATTAATTAATTAATCTAAATTTGATTATTTAGGACATTAAAACAAACGAAGAACATACTCTAGCAAAAGGTTCCGGGGTTTCTCATCTCACATTCATTTCTGTGAGATTTTTATTGTTCACCACTTATCTCTTGTATGTGGTATATGTGTACTGCCATTTGATATATAATAACATGATTCTATTTATATTTATGTTATTAAATAATTCATTTGAGGGTTATTACGTTCTGGTCATATGTTTCAACCGATTACATTGTGGTAAGAGACTTTGTCTCAACTATTATTTTGTTTTGACTAACTTTGTATGGTGCACCTAATAATCCTTATGTGGTGTACCTACTACCCATTTGAGATCACTTTTCATTTGAAATTATGTTTATATTAAATATCCATAATCTCATGTCAAGGATATGTTTTTTTTCTAAACTGTATACCATTTTACATACGTTGTTTATTTGGAATGACATTTTAATTATGGAAATATTGATAAATCCTTATACTCTACTCTATATGTATATTGAAAAGTCATATTGATCTTGTATTTAATAAATGTATAAAAAATTATTTGGACATGAAGTGGTGGGTGTGGCCTGCTATAGCCCCTCGATGCATCGGTAGGTCTCAAGAGACAAATTTGTTTGGCTACAAACCCTTTGAGTTTGTTTCCAAAAATCAGATGAGTTTCTACCCACAGAACTAAACTGTTTTAACAGTATTATGGTTCCATGTGGTAGATACATGACATACAAATAATAATCATTCTATTTATTCATTATCAGTTATTACTATCCATGAGGTTTTCACTATGGAAAAAATCTATGGATGTAGTTTCATTCTAAGTTTATTAATGGTATGATTTTTTATTTATTCACCATGCCTTGTTGATTATATCGAATTGTTTACAATTTAGTTTTTATTGATTCATTATTCCACCATTTTAAACCCTCACAGAGCATTTTAGATCACCCCATTCCTTTTTTACCTTCAATAGGTGATGAAGAGGAGATCATTTATTAAGTTCATGTGGATGCTATTTTTATTTTTTGTTATGTATTGTATTTTGTATACTTTTACAATGTAATTTTAGTTAAATTTATTTATCTAGTTTCTTTAAGACTAATAAACTGATTTTTTCCTTTGGGATTTTCATTCCTTATAACAATGCCAATATAAAAAGTAATGCACCGACTCTGGTCTAGAGGGTTTGGGGTGTTACAATTGGTATTAGATGAAGTTTAGTAGAAAATTTGGAAACTAGAGTAAGAAATGTACAGGAAGAAACAAATCCATAAGGTAATATTTGAGGATAAATGTAAAATAATATCCTGGTATTTTGGTAAGGAATAGTTTATGAAAATCCTTCTAGCAAATAGATCCCTCTCTGGATACAAGCAGGTAGAGGCGGCTAGGGCACAAATGTACCTAGGAGTGAATGCTCCGACAAAGAGTTTCAGGCTTGACCCGGGGTATCCTAGTACAGGAAAACAAGCCTTACTGCACTCTTGATTGTGACACACCTAGGTGATATGCTTAGGATAATTCATATTTTCTTTACAATCCATTATGAAGGACTAAAATATAAATTATTCCACAAAGAAAGCATTTTTCTGATTATGGGATTATCCAAGCATAGGATCTCAATTTATGATAGGTATTTTGTTATGTTAAGATTATACATTATAAATCATACCCTAATCTAGTGTGTGCCATTATTTAGAAATGGAATATAATGGAAGAAGGGGAATCAAGACTCATGGGAAAGGTATGGATATCCCCCCTGAGAAAGTAAACACAGTCTATGTTAGAGCAGATCAGATCATGACTATATTGGAAAAAATTACCCAGGTTGTAACAAATAACCATTCCACACTAGTGTTGGATCATTTCATTTAGCACAAGCCCCCATCTTTCAGCGGGACTAATAACATAGGGGTTTCTAAGAAATGGATTGAGTACCTTGAAAAGATATTCATGGAATTAAGATGCAATGAAAATGAAAAGGTAGTACTAGTAGAATATTGTCTCAAGGATGACGCTGATCAATGGTGGTCCTTGATTCAGAATACCTAAGAGGAAGAAGAAATAGAATAGATAGAATGGAAGAATTTTAAGGAAATATTATTTGAAAAATATTTCCTTCGTGATCAATGAAAAGAAATGAATAAGAAATTCTCTGGCTTAAAGAAAAGGGACGAAAACAGTGTTGCAGAGTATGGGGATACCTTCACAAGGCTATCCAGGTATGCCCTAGATTACGTATGTGACTCGATAAACAATATTGATCATTTCTTTGAAGGTCTTAAGACATGTCTTCTAAAGGCACTGTCTTCTCAAACATTTTCAAGATATGATGAAATTGTATCAAGTGCCATCAAAAAAGAGAAGGAATTTTCTAGATCAAATTTGTTCAAGGGAAACCAAGATAAGAATAGGTACTCTGATAACCAAGGGAAAGTTGAAGTTCCAAAGAATAACAATGGAAAGATGAAATTCCCATTATGTGAAAACTGTGTAAAGAATCATCTCAAGAAATGATTAAAAGTAATGAGATTCTGCTATAAGTGTGGAGAAAAGGGTCATCTATATCATGAATGCAAGGGGAAGAAACAATTTGATGATTTTAAATGAAAAAATTGTAGAGATATGTGACACTATTAATATGAGTATCCTAAGAGACAAGGAAACATGCCTATGAAAAATCCAATAGAACAAGGGAGAGCTTATGCTATTACAACAGTGGAAATTGAAGTTCCTAGTGGTGTGGTGGCAGGTAGTTTAATTGTTTCCTCAAACCAAGAAAACACTTTATTTGATTCTCGATCATCGAATTCATTTATATCTTCCTAGTTTTCCCTGAAAATTAGACATGTATAATTTAATTTAATAAAGGACTTATCAGTCAAAACTCATAGGAGATGCTTCATTGCAACAAAGGCATGTCAACTAGTCCCCCTTGTGACACATAAACGTGATTTAGTTGCTAACCTTATCATCATACCAATGACTGACTTTGATATAATTCTCAGTATGAATTAGCTATAAAAATAATGATGGGAAGATTTATTGCAAGAAAAACGAAGTTACAATTTTTTAAAATGGTATAGAATCTCTTATCTTTAGAGTGGAGACCTCACCATCTGATTCTTATCTATACCCACTACCAGTAGCTCTATTGAATGAAATTATTGGTGAGGAAAAGAACCCAATATCTATGGGTGAGGAAATAATTATTCAAATTGAAGATGTGCATATAGTGTGAGAATACATTTATGTGTTTCTAGAGGATTTACCTAGACATCCTCGAGAGTGGGAAATTGAGTTTTCCATTGACTTAATTCCTACAAGACCAATATCAAAGACACCAAGTAGAATAGCCATTATGGATTTGGTGGAGCTAAATAAAGAACTAGAGGATTTGAGTGAAAAAGGATTTATTAGACCTAGTGTTTCTCTATGGGGAGCCCCGTTCTTGTTTGTCAAAAAAAATGGATCCATGAGGATATGCATTGATTTTAGGGAAATCAGTGATATTATAATAAAGAATAAGTATCCTCTTACTTGGATTTAAGATTTATTTGATAAAATTCATGGAGCTCAATACTTTTAAAATATTGATCTTTGATCCGAATATCATCAGCTGCATGCTAGGAAGGAAGATATTCCAAAGACAACGTTTTGAACCAGGTTTGGGAATTGGGAGTTTACAGTTATGCCTTGTGGACTGATGAATGCACCATCTATTTTCATTGATTTAATGAATAGAGTTTTCAAGGAATATATTGATAACTTTGTTGCGGTATTCATTGATAATATCGTGGTAAAATCAAAAATCTATGAAGACCATGAGGATCATTTTCAGATTATTCAAAAAACACTTAGAAGAAATGAATTATATGGGAAGATTAGCAAGTGCTAATTCTGGATCCAATTAGTTTCTTTTCTAGGTCATATTGTTTCTAAGGATGAAATCCTAATCCTACGAAGACAAAGGCAATCCATGATTGGCCCATGGAAACAAAAATAACCGAGGTACGTAGTTTTATTGGCTTAGCAGGTTACTATCAGCGTTTCATTCAGAATTTCACCCGACTAGCTAACCCACTAACCAAGATCACCCGTTAAGGAGTTAATCTTATGTGGAGAAAATAATTTACAAAATGATTCAAATAATTTAAAATAATATTGGACAATTCTCTAATTTTGACTATTTCCTCTAGAAGTTATGGATTTATAATATAATTTGATGCATCAAAGAATGGTCTGGGTAGCGTCCTTATACAAAATGATAAAGTTATCTCTTATGAATAAAGGCAGTTGAAGTCTCATGAGAAAAATTATCCAACACATGATCTTGATATAGAATCAGTAATCTTTGCTCTGATGATATAAAGACATTATATTTATGATAAAAAATGTGAGATATACCCAAATCACAAGAGTTGTAAATACATTTTCACACAAAAAGAACAGAACATGAAGCAAAGGAGATGGCTAGAGTTACTCAAAGATTACGATTGTTCAATACACTACCACCCAAGAAAGAAAAATAATGTGGAAAATGAATTAATAAGGAAATATCATGGACATTTTGACTCAAATGAAGATTGAGAGAGATCCTATATTCATGGATCTTCTAAAGATAGACATGGGAATTGTTAAAGGAGGGGAAACGTCTTTCGTCTTTCAAATGATTTCTAAACCATCATTACTAGAGAAGATAAAAATCTATCAATTTGATGATGAAAATATTCACAAGAAAATTATTAATGTTAAGGATGAGAGGTTGGAAGACTTCATGTATGAGGAAGGAGTTCTAAAGTTTGGGAAGAGGTTATGCGTTCCATCAGTACCTGAGCTAAACAAGGAATTATTAGATGATGCTCATAGCTCAAATTTATCTATACACCTGGGAAGCACAAAGATGTATAGAGATCTCAAGTAATATTTTTTGTGGGATAATATAAAGTGGGAAATTACTGACTTCGTGTCAAGGTGTCTAGTTTGTCAACAAGTGAAGGCAGAGAGGCAACATCCTAGAGGAGTGATGCAACCTCTAACTATTCCTATATGGAGGTGGGATAACATTACAATGGATTTTTTCATAGGACTACTAAGTACATATATAAGGAATGAGGCAATATGGTTAATTTTTTATCATCTCACAAAATATGCACATTTCCTTTCTATAAGAGAGGATTTACCACTTGAGTACCTGGAAAGACTTTATATTAATGATGTTGTAAGACTTCATAGTGAACCTCTATCGATTGTGTCCAATAAAGATCCCCAGTTTACATCACAATTATGGAAAAGTATCTAGAATGATTTGAATACTGAGCTTTGTATGAGTATTTCTTATCAACCCCAAACTGATAGATAGTCTGAAAGGACTATTCAAACTCTAGAAGATATTCTGAGGTATGGATCTCTTTAATTCCAAGGTATGTGGGATCAATGCTTTCTTTTGGTGGAATTTTCATACAAAATAGTTTCCATTATATTATTAAAATGCATCCATATGAATCATTTTATAGAAATAGATATCAAACTCCAACTTGTTATGATGAAGTTGGTGAGAGGAAACTTATAGGCCCAAAAATTATTGAAGAAACCATGGAAAAGGTGAAGACAATCCTAGAGCATATTAAAGTATTTAAAAGTAGCAGAAGAGTTATGATGACAACCAGAGGAAGGATTTGGAATTCCAAGTGGGAGATCATGTCTTTCTAAAAGTATCTCTAGGGAAGGGTGTCATAGGGTTTGGTAAGAAAGGGAAACTGAGCCCTAGGTACATCAGATAATTTGAAATATTGGAAAGAATCAGAGCTATAGCTTATCAATTAGAAATTCCGCCAAGTATCTCCAAAGTCCATGATGTATTCCACGTGTCATTGTCGAAAAAATACATGCCAGACCCAATGCATGTAATCACCTATAAAAAAATAGAACTAGAACCGAATTTATCATACTACGAAGAGCCTATAGAGATTTTTGACACAAGGGGGAATGCATTGAGAAATACGATGACTCTTCGAGTAAAGGTTCTTTGGAAAAACCAAAATATGGAGGAAGAAACATGGGAACCTGAGGATGTTATGAAGAAGAACCACCCACATCTTTTTGGTGGGCTTTATACATAAAATTTCGAGGAAAAAATTTCTGAAGGTGGGAATAATATAACACCCCAATCATTTTATAGTATGTTTCTCTAAAATACTTTCTATTTATTTGATAACCTATATTTCATGAAGAACTAAGTATTCTATGAATCAAAAAATTATTGGAAAAGTTATAAGCAATCCATTAAACATAAATTCTACACTTCTATGTCTTGAATTTTGAAAAACAGTCATTTAGAGTTGTGACCAGTAAGTTATTTGGAGTCTGATAGAACCAACTTGATTTTTGATGAATAGTAACATACCCTTATGAATAGTAATATGAATAGTAATATGACTCTTATAAATTGTAAATAATTATTATATTTTATTTTCTTAACGTAATAAGATAATGAGATCTTAATTGATTTTTTAATGAGATATAGAACAAATTATAACTTTAAAAATTGTTTTTTTGAATTAACTATGATTTTATATAAAAATTAAATTAAAAATATTTAAAAAATTATTTTCAAAAAATGGTGTTTATTTTTGAATTCTACACGTTGAAAAATAATTAGGGTGAAGTTTTGTGATTTTTCTAAAATACCTGATTTTTTCGTGAATATTAAAAATACAGTTTTGAGTTTTCAATAGTTTAATGACATCATAATGATGTAATAATTAAATATAAACCTATAGTAGAATTTTTTATAGAAAATTATTAAATTAGGTGTTTCAGGTGGAAAATACCATTGGAAAACACCATGGGAAAGCCCATGGTTTTTCAAAAACCACTAATGAGGTGTCCCTTTTAATTAATAAAAAACTCTCTCCTAATTACTATAAATACCCACTCACCCCCTTCATTTTATTTCATTACGAACTCAATATCCTCTAATATATGGTGTTATTACCTCCCTAGGAGTCCTCCAATGTTGTCATCAAACCCCAAAGGTCCCAACCTTCATGTTTTACGAGTTACTCTACAAGGAAAGAGAATCTACCACCCTTCTCTTTTCTTAAAACATTCATTTATGTTTTCTCTTTTATTTTCAATTGGACTGTGTTAGGATATGACATTACATATTCCCCTTACTACCTATATTATTTATGAGTGAGTATATACCATGTTTCAGTCATCAAACTATTTAATGAAATTTTAGGTGACGTCGTTAGGCTACCGAATTTTCGTAAGAGATTTCTCAAAATTTTCACTAATTTTGAATTCCTTTCTTTTATACATTTTCCCTTACCTTACTTTATAAAAATTATATGATAATTACCGTACCTTAAATGAACTATAATTATATTATTCTAATGTAATATTTCATCATCATCTCTCTTTCCCCCTCCTCTTATACTAAAAATGAAAACACCATCCGAGATGTGTTAATTTATCACACTCAAGGACGACGGGTTATCAATTTTCATTTCCATGTCCAATTCTGGAAATGAACCCATTTTTATGGTTGAACCAGATCATAATATTAGTATTTGATATCATTAATGTTCTATAATCCCTACACACACATAATATGGAATAATAATACAAAACAAGTTCATTGTTCACAAAACCGCTAAACTTAATCCAAGATTTTACCAATAAAATTTAACTAATGATTCATCCTCATGTATATAACCCACAATCATTATAAGATAATTTATATCTATTTTATGTAAAAAATAATATATATTAACAATTCTCTAGTTTTAGCCTCATTTAAAAAAACCTCCATTCAAGAAATCAAGTAAACGAGTCATGAAAACCAAGGAAGAAAATGCTTCTAAAATAATAAAATTGAACCACCTAAACCCATTAAATGGGACATTAATGAACCTAATAAGGTTATAATAAATAAATTACATGTATAGGAGGTTCTGGAAATATTAATTAATGAATATAAATTTTATTATTCATGTCATTAAAATAAACTAAGAACACACTCGAGCCAAAGGTAAGAGGTTTCTCATCTCACTTTCATTTCAGTGATATTTTCATTATTACCCACATATTTATTGTATGTGGTCTATGTGTACTAAAATTTGATATATAATAAAATTATTAAGATTTTATTAATTTTATTCAAGGATTAATTTGAGGGTTATTATGTTCTGGTCATATGATTTGACCAATTACATTGTGATAAGAGACTTTGTCTCAACTATTCTTTTGTTGTGACTAACATTGTATGGTGCACCTAATAATCCTTATGTGGTGTACCTACTGCCAATTTGAGATCAATTTTCATTTTAAATTATATTTATATTAAATATCCATAATCTCATGTCATGGATATGTTTTTTTTCTAAACTATATACCATTTTACATTCGGTGATTATTTGGAAAGTTATTTTAATTATTGAAATATTGATAAATCTGTATACTCTACTCTATATGGATATTGAAAAGTCATATTAATACTATATTAAAGGAATGTATAAAGAATTATATGGAAATGCAGTGGCAGGTTGGGCCTGCTATATCCCCTTGATGCATCAGTATGTCTCATGAGACAAATCAGTTTGGCGACAGACCCTTCGAGTTTGTTTCCAAAAATCAGATGGGTTTCTACCCACAAAAATAAACTGTTTTAACGGTATTATGGTTTCATGTTCCATATTCATTATTTCCAATTAATAATCATTCTATTTATTCATTATCAGTTATTACTATCCATGAGGTTTTCACTGTGTAAAATCTGTTGATGTGATTTCATTCAAAGTTTATTAATGGTGTGAGTGTTTCATTTATTTACCATGCCATGTTGATTATATCAAATTGTTTAAAATTCAGTTATTATTGATTCATGATTCTTCGATTTTTAACCCTTAATAACCATATGAGCTCACCCCTTCCATTTTTTACCTTCAATATGTGATGATTATGAGACCATTTATTGAGTTCTTGTGGATGTAGTTTTTTGTTTTTATTATGTATTGTATTTTGTAACTTTATCTAACATAATTTGAGTTACATTGATGTATCTAGTTTCTTTAGTACTACTAAACTGATCATTCCTTTGGGATTTTAATTCATTATCACCATGACAATATAACATGTAATGCAATTGCTCCTGTATAGAGGGGTTGGGGTGTTATAGAGATGGTTGGGCATATCCGAGTAATCATCATTGGTCATAGTGAATGGGCCCATAATACACAACTGTTTTGACACCCCCGAGGTATATTCTATTGATAATAATCATAAAATTTATAAACCAAAACATAGTATTTGTATTTTATTTTTTGATCAATATATTTCATTTTCTTCAATCCATTTAAAATTATATTTTCCTAAGCACATTGATAATCCTTAAGCATGATAAGTATATGTTAGTAATAAAATTTAATATTTCACTTGTTATGGGTATTTATGGGATACTGTGAATCCTAAAATAATTTTTTTATATAATGAAGGAAATTATGTAGAAATTTAAATAGATTCAATAAATGGGGAAATTTATTAATTAAACATAACATAAATTTTCCTATATGAGTTCCCATGAGAAAATAACCTGTGTATTTCTATGTAGTTCACCCTAGAAAATTATTCCATGTATATTTTCTAATCATTCTTATGTGTTATAATGCATTGGAAATTTATGCGATGGGTATGGCCTATTTTTATATATCACCTCAGTGCACTAGTTGACATCATGGTAAATATAGGATCGGGTAATGGTATATTCTTTACAATTCATATAAGGTATCATAGAATAAAGTGTTTACAATACGTTTAAGATGTCCAAAATTATGCATTAATATAATAATACGTTCAATTAACATATTCCATACATTAATATTTTAAAATATAATCTGTGGATATTTATTGTCAATAATTTCAATTTGTTATGATGTTGTAATGATTATTTATCCCTACCATATTATTTATTCCTTTTCCATTCCCAAGATAATTTCCACATTACAATACCTCCTTACCAAGGCTATAAGGTCAGCCTTTATATTATTCCCCATATCATTAGGAAATAAAAATAGAGAGAAAAATATGATATTTGGATTTCATGGAGAATAATAATGGTTTTTATGTATCTATATGATGCTTATTTTGTCTCATTTTAGAGGTTACTTAATTTACATATATATTTTATTAAGGATATTGAATCACTGGATCATCTATACTTTGATATAAATAACAATGTGATAAAATGAAAACTATCCCAAGGTTATTCTAGATGGGGTCATTAAATTAGTTCTAAAATAGAAAAATAACATAAGAAATTAAACATAATAATTATATATTTATGTCAAATTATCTATTTTTTTAATCAAATAGTCATCATGTAATCAGAACCCCATTGCATGTATTATTTCATCACTTTTTATATGTAATTTATTGATTTAATTTACCCTAGAAAACAAGATGTTGCTCATAAAAATGATTCAAAAATAATAAAAATAAAAAATTCATGTTATTCAATGTCATTAACCAAAAAATCAATTATTTACATATATTTATAATATTTTTTATGGTGTAAAACCGTGGTAGAAGAGAACATCATCATACAATTAATAAAAAATTAATTTCCTAAAACATGTTTGGTTGATACAAATTAAGGCAGTATTAACCAAACATAAAAAATCATAAATAACACTAAAACATAAATTTCAGGACTATTAATTCAACATTAATTATTAAATAGATTACCACATAAATTCCACATGTGCATTAGTCATTGTTTTTGGTAAATCATTTCATTAATAATGGATTCTATTAATTTGAATAGCTATGTAGAATTTTTATGCTCAGTCACCACATAAAATTTATGTAAAATTATTCTTCTATAACTGAGAATGTTTAATTTATAAAGAAATATCATATTATTATTAAAATATAAATCATAAAAATCCCAAAAAATCACATGTAAAACACAATGATAATGAAAATGATCACAGTCCACACAATCATACAATACTAGAGCCAAGAAGAGATGACATATATCCCTTATGAATAACATTAATCATAAAAAAAACCAATCTAGAAGATATTTTAAGATATTTTATGATGAAATGTTACGCTCCAAATCAACTTATAAAAAAAATTATAGGGCTTTTGAATAACACCTTGAGGTTTAAATTACACTACCACTTTCTAAAAAATCTATGTGGAAAATAAAATATAAATCATTATTAGAAAAAGGATGATGAGGGAGTGATATCAATACCATTAAATAATATCAATTAGAATCTAATTTAACTCATATATTATTTAGTTCTATGAAAACAATAAAAATTCATGATAAAATGAATAATAAATTCCCATTATAAAAAATTCTCGAGGATGATATTTTGGACAACATTACCAACCATCTAGTATCCTTTTGGATTATCCATTACATATAGAAAATATCACAGTACTAGGTACTAGGTACCCCATATCTGGCACTTAGTGGCCCATGTTTAGATAATCAAGTAATGTACAACTTTAATATCCACCCAAGTATGTTATTAACTTTATGCGTCCAAATGAAATTAAAAATACACCTAAATATTAGATAATAAATTAAAATAAAATAAATTTTCTACATGAATGACTATAGTCAATATAAATATGGTCAAAATGGATTTTTTGATACAATATTTAGTGGAACCGTATGGTGGTCATTTATAAGGTTTGGCATATTGGGAATTGTTGTATCGTAGAGTCCCCATTTTCAATTTATTGAGGATAGTTTTTATATAATGATGTTAGGGTCTTATATTTTCCTCCAATTTATATGATTTATTTTTCCTAGAATTATATGTCATTTTCATGTTCCATAGACATATCGTATTATAATTGTTTTTTTATTTGGATATATATTATTATATTCTCTTATAGATATATTCGGTTTCATGAAATTTTTAATTAGTAAGTCCTCTCAAGATGGAGTTATTACTTATTTATTCTATTCTATAGACCATTGGATATTTTTTTAATACAAGGTGTGGAATAATCAGCTTACCAATTTACAAAGTAAGGTTATAATTGGATAAACCATGACATAACGTTTTAAAGCAATACTAATCTTATAGAAAACGTTTTGTGTAGGTAGTCTTATTATTTTTATTGGAAACATAGGGAAGTATACTAAATGGGAATTGAGATTCATTTTAATAGTATAAAACATAGTAATTAGTGCATATATCATAGATATCCCTTCAACATGAACCATAATATTTAAAAGGGATATAAATAAATAAGACCATTTACATGGTACACAAGGTAGATCAATGCAATATATCACAAGTTTCATTTATGTTGAGTATCTTATTAAAAAAACCAAAATTCTCTAATAAAAATGTGATTATTTGTTATAATATATGATCCATCTTTATTGGAATATTTCTTATATTTGGTGAAATGGACATATATATCCCATTGGAATTCGTTACCCATTAATTGAATATCTGTAAATTAATGAGGTGCTAGTATAGAGTCCTTATTGTGTAACATCTCCACAACATGTGAAGATGAAAAATAATATTCAAATTTAACAGAGAATATCACCACATAATTTAATATAATATAAAACCCATAGATATGTACATGATTACATATAGATTTAGTGTGATTTTCCAGTTTTATCACCAATGATCTCTATACCTCTGAGGTAAGACATATCCTTATGTTTTTTTGAGGACTATCTACTATTGGTGGATTATGTTTTCTATTTAGTTGAAAAAATAAATAAAAAAATGGTTTTTTTTATATTTAAAAAATAATATTCTAATAATTGGTTGATATTTATCACTCTCACCCATGAAGAGTCCACTTACCCTTGTCAATTTTTGAGTTCCTATAAAATGGGGAGTAATACCAATACATGGTGAGTATGATATTAACTTAATAGATTCAACCCCCTTAATAAAAGAGGGAAAATATTTTATAATTTTCATTGTGTTTAGATTATATAATGTTAAATATATCCAATTTGAAACTTACAAAATACTAGATACTAATGATAAAGGTATCAAATATATATGCATGTTAATTATGCATAATCATGAAAACAATTAAAAGAGAAAGAAAAACAAAAAAGAGTGATAATGCACATGGAAAACAACTATGTTCATATCCACTTTGAAAAAAAATAAAGAAGAATATGGATTAATTAGATAAATTAATGCATATTTTTTTAAAATAGTAATAGAGAATGATCAAAGATGAATTTAAGGGGTCATTTCAATTTATCATTTTAATATTTTTTTGTAATTTCAATAAAAATATAATGAAATAAATAATCAAACTGGAATAGAAAAACCAATTTCAACTATATTGACTAGAAATTGATCAAAATTTTCATTTATCACAAAGAAATTATCAATTTTTATGAAATATATGTTTGATATATTAAAAATTCAAATAGAAATGATGATAAAGAAATTAGTTGAGTCAAATTTTATTACATAAAATATTATTAAATGATTATGTAATTTGAAATTAATAAAAACTATAAATAGAAATCTATAAAAAAAATGAAGGATATACAAATACAACCATGAGTTTCCCTTGATTTTATGCTCATAGTCGAGCTCTATCACTTGAATATGGTATTTTACTCTATTTTCAACTTTTTTTGGTCTAAAAATCCTCGTAAAATGATTCTGTAATAAATGTACAATGAATTAATGTTTTTTTTACTTTTTAATGAATTTAATTCCACTTTATTATATATTACATCTTAATTATTACTTTTTTACCTTTGGAATCTCCAAATATTTCATTCAGCGTCATTATGTAATAACCATACCTGAACAAACATATTAGAGACATATACCCACATGTCTACTTGAAAACTTCCCCTTACGTAAAAGGATAATAACTAGCATTGAGGTTCTAAACTCCATCATTGATTATCTTATTACCACATGTAATCACAAATTTACACAAAAAATATAAATAAAAATATATGAATCATAATATCATATAGAAGAGTAACTATAAAATCTAATAATAAATGGATTATACATCACAATAATAAATAATAATTGATCCATATGTATAAATCCAAAAGAGAGTATAAGGATTAAGAGGATAAATACATAAAACTATTCAAATACCCTCTAGAGTTCGTCCCGTTCTCACCACTAGCTCTATAATCCAAAACATTACAATCCACATATGGTAAATTTACCTTATCAAGATCACCAATATTTTTTTTTTCAAATTACTAATGATTACCACATAAGGTGTGAGTAAAAAACCGAAGATAACACATGTATTTCTTTAACATGTGATAAAAATAGTAACATGTGTTTTATAGGAAATAAATTTTTCATTGAAAAACATAATAAATCATACACTGCGTTTTTGTGTTCAAACCAAGCCAACAAGAACCCCAACCGCACATGCAATATATATATGTATATATGATAATTTAAAATGGAATAAATAATTAGGAACTAACCAAAATTATAAAAAACATGTTTCTCAACATACGAAAGTCATTTTGTGAATATACTACACATTACCCACAAGGAATTGAGTTCTGATGTATTACATGATATCTAAATGGAATTTATTTTTAGGATGGGCTACAAAGCAGTGATGCCTCAACCCTATTTATGGCTCTATATTCATCATTAATATATATCATGTACACTACACCTATAAGGGTTCATCGTAGTTAACCTTACAAATTTTAGGAGTACCAAAAAATACAAGAAAATGAATGGTAAATATATATTAGGGTTGAGAATATTATAGAAAATAATACAAATTCATTATAATAATATTATAGAAACTTATACAGGAAGATATAAATACCAATAATTTTAAAACACTATAATAAAAATCATGGAAAGAAGAATCATAATTTCTACATATGGATACACACACAAACCCATAATAAAACACCATCAATCATGGTACATAATCATTTACTCTACAATATGAAAGTATGGAAACAAGAGTATACAAGGGCATTAAATGGTATGGATGGTTTTACCATAAGGATATTTACTTAAACATCATGGTTCAGGAAGAGTGTTGTCTCCCAAACCACATTTTTAATAAAACCTAGACACCATCACACACTATGAACTCAAAGAATAGGTTCCATATAAATTTAAATAGGTTATAGGAAGTGGATCAAAAAGTAAGAATACTAGAGTATAATGTTCACCATCGATATTTAATCATCACCAATAGTGGACTTCATACCAAGTTGATGAGGAAGAAACAACATTCATGGGTAGGTAGAAAAGGAGAATCCCAATAAAGAAACACCACTAAGGAATAATAGAATTTAAAATGACCTTATGAATGGACATTTATATGACAAAATTTTAATCACCACCACATATTTAACCATGAACATATCTTTAATAGAAAAAAATGTTATTCAATTTTTTAAAAATAATTAATTTAGGAAATTAAAAAAAACTATAATAAAATAACCGGCCTCTTTACCAAATCACTGAAACCATAAGAAGAAACAAAGACGGATGAACTGGGGTATTATATTTAGTAATATGATTGGAGGAATAAACGAATCATTGATGAAAACTATTCTTATATAATGGTCACACATAATAATTACCTAGTTCATATTTATTTATTAAATGTTCATCAATATAATGAGTAACCATCATGGGGGTGAACTTATCGATCAATAGTTGGAGAATGATCAATCCGATGAAAATATAAGACCTTCATTAAAGTCCCACAAATTTTCCCCATTGAAAAATTCATTATTTGAGAAGAAATAAGTTTATTTTTTTTCATTTCAAAATGAAGTATTAACATCAACAAACCCTATATAATGTTTTGTTCTTGGACATGGAGACCTTGAACACACACCTTGAAATGAATTCTCCTATATAGTGTTTTTGAGAAGCAAAACTCTTCCACCTACCACTCCCTCCAAAATTGTTATAGTGTGGTTTCCTAGGATATGTCCAAAAATAGACATTCTAATGTTATAATATTATTACAATACTTTTCAAAATAGTTCCTTATCCCAATTTACAAAGAGACATTCCAAGATCAATAATGGCCTGCACCAAGGTAAATTTTTGGGTTTTTTTTGAAATTGATGTTTCTAAAATCAAATTTATGGGTTCTAATGATTCAAAAGCTTCAAAAATGAATTACAGACCCAATATTAAACCATAATAATCATTATAGCTCCAATCAATACAATTTGGATCTTATTTTAACATAACCTCTTAGTATGAGGGTGTTGGCCATTCCACTACTAGTTATGTATCATTATTTCCCCCTTGAAAATAATTAATGAAATAACACAGTCATCAAAAATATCTATATATTAGTATGAACCTGGATAACCTAGATGTTAATATATATGATTTCATTAGTTTTTTCAACTTCTAAAACACACAACTCCCATATCTCAATTATTCAATGCATCCAGTTCATGAAAATCAAGTTGAACATTTTGTAAGTACTTATTAAGTGGGATGACCTTCATATATGGTGAAATATTTAAGTTCCCATCAACATGTTATTTTTTACTCACCATCTTGAGATATGAGTTAAAGTAAAATTAAAAATACCCTAAATATCCATATACATTTCTTATAAATTTCTCTTAGATTCAGTAGCTCTTGACAATAAAATAATAGGTCATGTTTAGAGTCTTGGTTATAATTTCTTCTAGATTTGATATCAGATCCCCAGTAGGACTACTTCCCTTGTATATCATCCAGTATTAGAATCTCTAACTTTAATAATTATAATGAAATCCTTCACTACAAGCTATTTTTTAAGTGTTTTTCAAAAAACTAAATGGGAAACCTTTTGCGTCTTCACAACTATAACGATGGGATATATAAAGTCCCCCTTCATAAAAAAATTAGAACTAGTTTACAAAAACAATTATACATCCACAATCAACAACATCGAAAATATTTTTTTTCCGAATTGAATGGTTGTAGTTAATCATTAGTGAAGGATTTATATTCCAAATAGATATATAAAAAATGAGACCACTAATTCTTCAACGTGAAGTAGTTTTAGAATTATGAATCATTCTAAAATATTTGGGTCGATTTCATAAACAAGATTCATTCATTTTATGTGTTGGGACTCAACCATATTTTCCCAGGGTTACTGTTGGACTACCTTGATTTATTCGATCATTGAAATGTCTAAAATTCAAGCTCCATCAAAATACATTTTTTAATTCTAATCTCGGGCGCAAACACTTCATGTATTATAACTGGAAATGGATGTGTATTCTGAAATGAAAAATTATTTATGTCCATTAGAAAGTTTGGAATATGGGTGGGCATGTAACTATTGAAATTGGAACCCCAAAGATTATTCTTTGTAAAACCCATATTCAGGGGAAGATTCAAATATTTTAATTATGGAATGTTGTTTCATCAAGCTAATTCACACTTGGTTAGGATCTATATAGTGGTTCATCACTACAGTCGATCATGTGCTTGAATTTCTTTGGGGATATTATTCAAACTCAAATTATATAGTTTGATTCATCATTAACAACTTGACCTCAGGTTAGGGATCAAACTAAATATCCATTTTAATAACAAGTATCATTAAAATTTCCAAATAATTTTTCATTCATGATTAAAAATTACTTATTTAGATCATTGGATGATAATATATTCTTTTAGATACATGAATACTCTTTTACAATGAATTATGAAAATTATCTTACAATGATTAAGGAAATATTATCCTATGATGTAGACTGAGAAATTATTTTATGAAATCCCCCACAATTTCTATTACATGATAGTGGATGAAAATATCCATTTTATGGGTGACATTCAATTTTATTATGACCTAATTCATAGGAAATAAAATTGTAAATACATTTTCAATAAAATTAACTATAAAAAGAAAATATTTAGTGAAATTAAATTCTTGAATAATAATAATTTTCCAAAAATGAATAAAAAAATTTTAAACCCAAAATATTATTGTTGAAAAAATGGAACCTTAAAAATTACTTTATCAACCATAACACTTTGAGAATATAATTTCTAATAAAATTAAAAACATTGAATAAAATCAATTCCATGACCATAAAATTCTATTAATATGTTATTATTTTCATAAAAAAATTGTTTGTAGGAATATATTTAATACTAAAATGTATAAAAATAAAAATAATGACCATTTTAACAATTATGTATTAGAAAATTGGGATTTAATGAATATATTAAAATATAAAAAACTTCATTGTGGAATAATTATCTTCAATGTAATCACATAAATAATATCATTTCTTTATAAAATATTATTGAAATATAATCCAATGTTTATGGAAAAAATATAACCATAAAAGGACAAATCAAATTCTACGAGAAAATATAGATATTTCTTATCCTAATTTAATCAATACAATAATATCATTGGAGAAAAAATCATGATGAAAATTGAAATTCCACAATTAAATAGTAAAAAATTTAAAAAATTTTCTCTTGATTATATCATGTTAATAATGTTATTGATTTCATTGAATTGAATAGTTATAGTGTGAATTTGGTTTCTAATATTTCAAATTGTTTGAATTTGATATATTTTAAAATAATTAAACACACATAAATGTATTTTTGATAAGAAATCCTAAACATACATTTTTCCTTCTAGTAAACAAAAATACATAATTAATTTAAGTTTAAATTGGTGAAAAAATGGAGTTATGAAAATAATATTTAATATTATTAGTAATTAATACATAGTATTGTAAAAATTATTTAAATAAAGAATTAAAATTAAAATTTTTAAAAGGAATTTTTTTTATATCCCATTTGGATTTATATAGTATAAATTTAGTGGATATTAAATTTTTCAATGAAAATGATTAATTTAAACTTAATCCTAAAATTTTAACAAAATAAATTTCTTTCAATAGGAAAAAAATGGGTAAAATAATTAAACTAAAGTTGTGACTAAAATTATCATCCACAATGAGGAATAAAATCATTTAATATTAATTAAAATATTCCCCAACTATAAATGAATAAAAAATCATATTTGTTTTGTTAAAATTCAGAATATTGTTGATTGTAAAATAATGATTTCATCCCTTCACATTTAAGACCCTCTAAAATGCATAAAAATCAACATTTTCCCAATTTGTAAATGTAATGTTGAAGAAGCATTTGAAAATAATAAAATTTAAAAATAATTTCAATTTCAAAATTTCAATATATATTAATCTATTTTAATATTGGTATAATATAATTTTTCCACTATTTTATATAAATTAATAAAATATAACTTAAAATTCACATGCATTTTACCTTTTTACATATATTCATAAATTTAAACATTTTCAAGACAAGACATTTTATGCAATGAATCCAGAAAATATGGTCTTTTTGAAAATAATGTTAATTTTTCATATGCTATTAATATAGTTTTGAAGGTTTTACAACAAGAATTGGTAATATGTTAAAATAAATTCCTATGATAAAGAATTAATCCACGATTAAAATCTATTCCTTTTAACATAATTTACATTTTTAAAAAATTTCAATTGTAGGGGAAATTCCATCACACATACATTCATATTATGAGAATATTTTAACAATATACCATAATAATGGATGTATATATAATGATTTAGAAAATAACATATTTTAATGAATAATTAAGAATAAAAAATCCATGATAGTGAAGATTTTACCACATTAATTCAATTTAACACAACCTTTTTATTCATTGAGATAAGTTCTCTTGTATAGAATATTTCATCTATAATAAATTAAAAATATCAATATGTCACTCAAAAAAATATATTTTAGGAATAATTATTAGTAGTCATAATTTATAAGTATTTTTAATTATGAAATCTCTAACTATAATCATTATCATTATATATGAGAAATAGTGGAATTCTATCATGAATGATAAAATGGTCTACCCAAGAGGTACTTGTACAATTATGTCATCCATCCTCTAGAACAACATATAAAAAACTAAACCCACCTAGAATCACAATCATATGTTGTATATTTAAATAAAAATGATAACTAACTAACAGATAAAATAATCTATATTTACTCCCTTTAAGTGTAGAGTTATAGTATCCAATAAGACTTAGTGGATTCTTAGTAATTAGTGATAGATAGGGAAGACAAGACATATGTTTTGACATTAAAATAATTTTGAATTAATTTACCATTAATATTGAATTCTATATTCTATATTCCAATATTCTCTATATATCCATTGAAAAAAATCCATGAATAATTAATGGTTCAGACGAAACAGATGTATGTATCCCAATAATTATTATATTTCCATAATATAAAAGTATTACCTATTGAGCATAGTTTGAATCACTATTTTTGATGAGAGAATCATGAGATAATTTTGAATGCATATAAATCCTAGATTTTTCAGAATAATATATGCTAATTTCATCAATCTCACTCAACTAAAGAAATTTTATTTCCTTAATAGATAAAAAATTGAAAGGTAAGCTCTTCCCTACCAAAACTGATTTGTATTTTATCTTTTTAGGTAAGTGAAATGATTTTAAAAAATAAGTTAGTATAGATAAATTAATATAGATTCTTTAAAGTATGTTCTATAGTTTCAAATGGAATTATCTAGTTTCCTTGACCATTATTTCTTAAAATGGTCATTGTTTTCTCTAATTGATTTTCAGATCCCTGTTTGAGATTTCATCTTTTCAAAAAAAATGTTGATGGGAATTTATTCTAGTTTGGTGATGGAATCAGTATTTTTTCACTAAGGATAGGAAATTATAATTTTTTATCTTTTCCTCATTATATTTAATAAAATATTTTGGAATCTCAAGTATTGAAAATATGTTCTTATAAATAAATTCAATAACACTTTTAATTTGATTATTTTAATGTTCCACTACTTACACCAATTTCAAAATATATTTGTTATCAACAAAGATGTACATATTCCCATAAGAATATGGAAATGGTAAAATAATTAATAATCCTTAAATATTTATTATTTCAAAATATAAAATTATTTTTTTGCAAGATCTTGATTTTATCCAACTTTCTCTAATCATTGGAATTATTCACAACAAACTAAAAATCTCTTAGAATATTTAATTAGTGAATGCTATAAGAAGATAGTCAATAAATTTATCGATAAATAAACCCTACCTCGTGATATATTATCTATTTTATATAATGAAATCATTAAATAATGAGAAATATAATACCTTTAATGATACACTAATTACCAATACCATCAACACACCTCTTAAACAAAAAAGGGTCATCCAAAAACAAACTTTAATTCAATAATTAATTTCTTCTAATAGTTTTGGGAATTTAATTGGAATTTTATCTTTGTGGTATGAAATGAGAAAAATTTGAATACTAGGTATATTTTTTGAACATCATAGGAAGAAATTCTTCATAAAGAAAAGAAAATATAATCATCATAGTATAATTAGTTAGAGTACTAGATATCCAATAAAAATTATTAGGAACTTTAATTTAGTCCTTATTAATATCATTAGTCTCTAAATAAAATTATTATTGAAAGAGAATAAAATTATTGTGTCTTGAATTTCCCTATTCTTTGATTGAAATCTATTGATGGATGAAATTGTAGTGAAAATTTTAGTTTTTTCCCAATCATGTGTAATATAAATTTCACTTTATTTAACCGAACAACCCAAAAATTCCATCTATATAGTTTTTTAGTTCCATTAAGAATTAGCTCTTGACCTTCTTGAAAGGAACACCAAAATAATTATATTATGTTTGATCCATCCAAAAACAACTAAAACAACCCCATACATTACAAAAAACATAATTTGAAATTGAATCATCTATTTAGTTTAAGTTACGATAAATGTATATGTTATTTTTTACGTAATAATATTTAAGGATTGATAAATTTTTTTATCAAAAAAGATGGGAGTATATTTATCTAGTTTGAACAAAGACTACTAATCATATTTGAAACATATATTATGAATCTCTTACAAAAAATGGATCTACAAAGAAAAAGATTATATTCATAAACATTTATAGGAGGGGAAATCGTTTGTATCACCTTTATATGAGATTTATCAACATCTATACCCCAGTTAGTCACCCTCTCACCACGAATAATTCATTTAGTAACATAAAATTTAAATATAACATAATTTTATATAATATCATTTCCTTGTAATATTTATAAATTATGTTCAAAATATTTTATAAAATATTAAAAACTACCCCAAATATCGAAAATTCATCCAAAAAAACATCCACAATCCTATCAATCCTGTCAAAAAATATAGTCATAATTCATATTTAAAAAGTAGTTGGAAAACTTCATAATTTGATGTAAATTTAGTGGTATGTTATTATAAAAATAATTTCTATAAAAATAGATTTTTTTGGTCTTCTTAGGATATATGAATTTTGTTTTACCATGATTAGCCATCTAGAAAAGAAGAAAATTCATTTCGCACTAGCCACTCAAAAATTCCATCAAGGGATGGAACATGAAAATTATTCATTATATTAGATTTTTTTGTTTTTTTATAGTATATATAGAAATTCCACATATTTTACATTATATCCTAAATTTTTAATTTTTTCTCATTTTTCACCACATTAAAACTTTACTTCTTTAGAACTACATTTACCTGACTAACACAAGATGAAATCGACGTGGATAAATAATTTTTTCTTATAGAAGAATGGTTAAAATCTATAAAAAAATTATCATGTTCATATTTAATCTTTATTTCCCCTGATCTCTATATTTTAGATAAAGATCCATTGCGAGTCTATGTAAATAAAATTATGGACTATTCACACTGATAACAAAAATGGTTTAGCCTAATGATTTTTTATACTATAAAAACATTGAAAAAAGTTACCACTTGTTTATTATTTAGTTCATTTGATGTCATGAAATTAAATAAAAAGTTCTCGCCCAAAAAATAAATACAATTTTTGTAAAGGAAAAAATTTTAGATCATGTCTGCGTGACTCATTAATATGAACCCCACCCTATAAATATGCTCATCCTAATATGGAATGAAATGAAAAGAGAGAATGACCCCCAAGTCTCGCCTCTAGTAGGCCCCAGGATGGAGACTATCACTAAGGGTATAAGGATCTCACAATATAGGAGGTGATACCCTTTATAAGAAAACAATATTGGGAGATAAGACAGTTCATACCAAAAAACTCCAACACATATATATAAAAATAGAAATCCAAAACCATCACACAAGAATAGTTATAATATAACTATTACAAAACAAAATCCTCCTATGTATATACAACAAACATATCTAAACAATGAAAATACAACAATCCCAAAGTATGATCAAGTAATTCCCAACTTGGTCTGCATAGTACTACTTGAAAGCTAAAATAATTTTTATACATGTAGGGTAAAAATACGATTTTACATAGTAGGGAAACCACAATTTGTCTCATGAACAAGTGGGAGAATCACACTGGTTCCCCTATGAGAGAAAAAAAGAAACAAACAACACATAACAAGGTATTCTAGACAACATAATTTTACCAAATCAAGATCACAAAATAATAACAGTCTTGTAATGTAATATAATAATCACATCGATGTTTGGGTACCCAACACCACTTCCCACTAGTTAACTGCTCATACCGTAATGAAAAGAGCCATGGAACTTCCACAGACTTCCACAATCCCTATGTCACAATTCCCCTGAAAACACATGGGCCTCAGAGTTAGTCCCACAACCTTTTCCAACAAATCTCACCACATCCCACATGCAGAAACCTAGGAAACAACCATGCCACATCTTAAAAAAATTGATGAAATCACCCCGATACCATCCCATAGAAACTTATGAAAATAAACATCACCTATAAACACTTGGTCCTCCAAACTGCAACAATACATACATAAAGAGTCTTGGGATACCAATTACTAGAAGATGAAGAAGGGATTAAACAATAACTATCCATCCATCCTCCCATTGGTATGTTGGGGAAATAATCCCTCCCAAATGAAAATGTCAGTATTAAACACATAGTTCTCAACTAGGGTGGGGTTCGTATGAAAATCCCAAGTGACTGCATGAATACATATATATATATATATACATATGTGTGTGTGTGTATCAAAAAATCATCCCAACCTATGTATTTTTTTAACAAATAACCAACCCAGAAAACCTCCTATGTTTCTAACTTTAAATTAACAACTACACTATAAGCCACAATTCAATTCATAGACATAGCCGCCAAACTTAACCAATTATATTCCATTTTTAAGAAATCCATTTATTTCTTCTATCCCAACCTAGGAAGCTACCAACCATAGAACATGACAAGACACACATCATAAACAAAACAATGGAAGAAGAACAATGCTAAAACAACTCACTCCACATTTCCTCTCCACATTACACCCATTACAACCACTACCATTATCATTATTAAAAGTAATTCTACACAGTCCACTATCACAGCTAAAACAAAACAACCACCAAATCCAAAACACTTCCATTAACTCCCCTTATCTTAACCGTCGATAAACCCATAAAAAACACAAAACACCTAAAATTAAAAAAATACAAAACCTTATTACATTTCCACTACACAAAACTGCTCATCAATTCCAAAAATAAAAAATCTCCCAACCAAATTTTCCATTACACCACCTGAACCACCCCATACAAACAACCGCACACCCAATAGTTGCACCACACAACCCACACAACACAAAAGATATAAGAAAAACAGAAATAATCGTGCTCCTAACAGCAGCAGCACAAAACCCAAAAAATCTAAATGGCAGAACAAAATAACACAAAAAACATAGCCACACCAAATAAGGTATAGTGTATTAATATTTTAGGAAACTATTTTTCTTTAATTTTACAATAATATATTTAGGGGTTATCATAGAGTATGTTCATTCTTGTGGAATCGATTTATTTGACCTGGTGTCTATGGTTAATCAATTACATATATATATATATATATATGTATATATATACTATCATTCAATAGAAGACCAACAAAAAGAATACACAAGCCATTCCAGGTTCCAAAAAAGACCACTTATGACGACGATTTCCAATGAGTTATTATCCCATACAAAACAAAATATTAATAGATATCAAGGAAGAACAAAAGTAAAATTTTTCCAGTCCCACATGGTAATAATTAATTAAATTTAATTATAATTATTAACCTTTCAACTTTATATCTTCCACAAGAGAAAATTAATACACCCACCCGCATGATACGAAAGTAAAATAGAGTATAAATGATCCCTACCTTGAGAAACTGATGATCAACACCTCCTCCTTGCAAAAAACATCGGGTACCCAAGGATCCAAAGAAACATGATACAAGGGTGAAACACAGATGCATGGATCATTAGTGAAGAAAGGTTTAATGATGCCCAATATCGATTGTAAAGTAAAATTTTTAGGGATGAAAGGGTCTCTACTATAGAAAGACTAGATCTAATATCAAAGGATGAAACAGTTTCCAAAACCATTAAATATGGATAATGTTCCAGACCACATGTTCTGAAAATCTAAAAGCCCTTGAAATATAGAATGTTGTTTTTTAATATATCTAAAATATTGATAAGCTTAAAATTTTTAACACATCTAAAACATTAGTAAATATTATTCTCATAATTTACATGAGTTATTTAATATATGTTTTTCTTATATAATTCCTACTAATGGTCTAACAAATATTTACCATCTACAATATTCAACCTTAAATTGTTACAAACAACTATTGGTTACTTAGAATTTTAAATAACATGAAAAATTTCATGATGATAAAAAAATTAAAAGTGTCCTTTTATTAAACTAAATTGATAACTTGTAATCACATTTATAGGAAGAGATGACCAAGAATGATAATAATTTCATGGTCACACACCACAAACAAAATATAACATGTTTGATAATTTTAAAAACTTCTATAAGAAGGTCATATAATTTTCCTAAAATATATGTAAAATATACATCGTCAAATTATAAAACAAGAATCATGGGATTTAATTATAATAAACATGACTATTAAAATAGAGGTAAAATAAGAGGATTGATTCTAGAACCATGGTCACAATGATAGTCCAGATGAACATTATTCATGAAGATGAATTAAATAAAAAAACACATATTATATTTATGTTTTGCTTTGATTTTGGATTTATTACTAGTGTTGTGCTATTTAGCGAGGCTATAAATGGAAAATTCATTGACTGTTTTTATTGGATATAATTTTATGGAACTATTTTAGATATGATTGAAAATGAAATAATTACTCAATGAATGTTATGTTCATTTGGAGATTATTAATAATATAATGTAATTAGAGAAATTTGATTTTTTATTATTTTTATTCAACAATTGATGAAATGGTATGTGTAATGACAAAAAATTAAAACCCATGTAAAATGGATATTATGTTTGAATACTTCTGTTTATTTCCATAGCAAATGTAATTGACCAAAAAGAATAAATCAGAATAAATCAGAATAAAATTAATATTTATTTTTTAGTAAAAACTAAGATGGTAAAGCAATAAAGTCTATTTAGATTATAATGAAAATAATTAATATGATTTAATAATGGAAACGATAATTTTTGATAATTTTTTTATATTATGTATTTTATATTAGAAAGTAAACACACCAATTTTTGAATTTAAAATTAAAAAAAAATAGTTTTTAAATTACTAAAATCAAAATTTTCATACTATTAATTTTATAATTTTTTATTTTAAAATTAATCATTAGAAAGAAAATATGATTTTTGTATAAAATTATTATTTTTATTATTTTATCATTATGTAAGAGTATTTTATAAATTTAAAATACCAACAATGTCTAACAGAAAATATTTATGGCTAAACCTTCTGCATTTTAATATATTCCCTAACATTAAAAATCTAATGTATCTAATTTTGAACTAATTATTTTCATTGTGTGGTTAAAATGTTGATTTTATTGGTAGCATTATAAAACCTATATTATTTATAATTACTCAAATTTTTTTATCTAAATATTTAAAAACAATAATTTTATATTATATATAAATTAAAAAAAATTCAACATTACTATTTTAAATATGACTATTATGTGATCAAGTGAGTTTATTTTAAAATTAAATTTTAAAAAATAAAAAAATATGTAATAGAGAAATTATTTTAAAATTGGAAACCATATTATTTAAATTTGGTAAAAGGGTTAATATTAAATTTTTTTTATCAGAAAAATTAATTACTCTTGATAAAAATTAATTACAAGGGACAAAGTAAATTTAGGTATATGAAGGAAAAAGAAAAATAAAAATCCATAAAACACTCATGGGTGTCTCCAAAATTAATAGATGAGATGTGTTACATCCCAAAATAAAATTTACCTATAATTATTTTTTAATTTTTGGCCATTGATCCATGAATAGTAACATTACATTTTGGAGAATGCAAGGGTGCCTTTAAAAGCTACTATTCTATTCAAATATACTAATCTAATAATAAAAAAACTTCATGAATAACCATAACATCAAATATAAAAATTAAAATCATCCCAATAATTTTCAAATAGAACGCTCTATAACATCTATTGTCCTCTTATCACTTTTAAAAATCATTAAACCTTAATTTAAAAGTTGAATTACATGAAAAAATTCACATCCCAGATATGAGTATCCACTTTTTATTAGGATTTCGTTAATAAATTTTTATGATCATAAAATTCTATATCATTATCATTATAATTAAATTATAATAATTAGTAAAATTAAATTTTATTATATTAATTTGACATAAAATATAAAATTGGTTCCACTAACCATGAATAAAAAATAACATCGAACATGCATACCTTCCATGAATTTCTTCCATGAAGCAATGTTGATTGTTTTTATCACTAAAACGTGAGTATGGTATTATAGATATTATTTATGAATAGACATGTTTGAAATGTCCCAATTAGAATTATAAAATGCTCGTTTGTTATTTACCATCATCATGTCCATTTTTTAAAACATGGGATCATTAATTGTGTGTACGATGGACTATGACCTCCATGGAAAATCAATTTCATATGCCATCACAAAAAATCATTGATATATTTAAGAATTTATTAGATGTGATAATATAATAATAATTACATGTTTAATAAATAGAATATTCCACACTATTATTCTATAATGGTAATACCATATTCATGAAAATAATACAACACATTACTGTTACAATCAGTTATACCACATATATAAACTATAATATAATGATTTCATCATAAATTATTATGGGATTATTTATACATATAATATAATATATTAATGATATTTTAACGTTTCTTTAATGATTATTTAATGGTTCTATTAATATATAAAATATTTATTAAAAATGACCTTTTCATTACTATACTTGTTGAAAAGTAATTCATTCTAATTTCCATTATCAAATTTCATAATCATGTAATTCACCTAATGAAAAGGGGACTTAATGAATCATTTAAAAATAATATTATTATACCATTAATAATAATGGTACGATTAAATTCAACCCAATTAGTATGAATTGATCACTTTTGATGATGTTTGTACGAAGTAATCAACCAAATTCTCTCTCACACAATAATGAAAATGAACTATAACAAATATTTTATTCAGTATAATTTTATGAATTAATAGTATAAATGGTATATATTTCATCTTTTGGGTCTAATGGAATTAATTAAGATAAAAATGTTTAATATATAGGATTCCACATCGTTTACATGGAAATAAAGTTTAAAGGTAAGAGACATAGTAAATCATAGTACATCCTTTGAGTTGTGCATTTTATTCTTCATTTTCATTCCACTATATTAACTTAATTTTCTATAATAGTTTACTTCAATTGTTAATTCAATGTAAAAAATATATTTTGATCCTTGTCAATTTACATGAATTGTTTTATTTTGAAATTTTTATTTAAAAATTAATGGACAATGATTAAAAATATATTTTGTATCTATATGGGGAATAAAATGGTGAATGAATTTTTAAAAAAAAATCCATTTTCATGATTTGGTTTTCATTTGAATGAAATATCCAATCTCTAATGAAGTTATGATTTATTTTTAACCCTAAAAAATATTTTATGTGATAATTTTGAGTGATCATGTTTTTGATATAAAATTATCTAATTCCTGATGTCATATTATATTGTATTGATGTTTTATGAAATAAAATTAATATACATAGAGACTTTATGAAAATTATTTATTTTCATTAAAATTCTTAAGAAAGTTATTTATTTTAAATGGGTTCATTAAGATGTGATTATGATTTTTTTATTGGAACAAAAGTGTACAAATTACCAATGGTGGGGTCTTACACCCACCTCAAATGAATTATTATGTTTATAACTAATGATATAGTCAGGTATAAACATAATGAGGTTTTTTTCATAGGTCTAAGTATGATGGGATCTATTACATTATTAGCCCTGAAAAATTAATAATGTTTCACTAGAATGAAAATAATTTGTATTATAAAAATGTTTTTCTTATACATATAGTTGTCCTATATTTTAATTTTGATTATCAAGTTATACAAAATTTTATAGATTATTTTCATTTTGATAAAATTACTTATTCTTGTGATTACACAATATTTTAAATGTATTAATCACATATATAACACAGTAATATTTATTATGTCTATTAATATGTATTTTAAACCATTTCATAATTTTTAGGTTTGCTAAAAAAATTATGTGATCCTTTGTTTTTTTATCATATTTTAGGGAAATAATATTTGGTATTGGGATGTATTATGAATATATGAAAGTCTTATAAAAGTTTTTATTCATGTTAATGATGTAATACATAAATATTTATTTTTTACTTAAGATTTATTTTATCCATGCTCTTAGTATTTCCTCATTGCATGTACTAATTTATGTACATAAATGGTCATTTATATCATGAATATTTCCTGTGAATATAATAACCATCCAAAAAAATAATACTAAACTATAATTTAAAATCATAGTGGGAAAATGTTAGAATATATGATTTATGAATCTTCCCTGATTAATATTTGTTAGTGGATACTTCCAACATATCAAATTATTTTTCCATTGGTTGAATTTGACATAATTTTGGACATAGATTAGTATTTTGTATAAAAAGAAAAACTATCCTTCCAAATAATGAGGTGTAATTTCATATCCAAATCATTCATTTATACTATATCAACATAATGATGAATATGGACCCCTCAAGTGAATGAAATTTTATAATATAAGTTATGATAATAAAATGTGAAGTATTATTGACTCAAATGAGGTTGGTGGAAGTAAAAATTGACGAAATTACTACTATCTAGGAATGTAATGATGTATTATAAATGAACTTCTTGGTATTTATCTAGAGTATGATGTTTATTTTTCAACTAAACTCATACATGGATCGATTTGTAGCATAAATATTATGTATAGAATAGATCCCATTGAAATAAAATAATTAAATAAGAAACTACAAGAAAATTTGGATATGGGTTTCATATTTCCCAGTATTTATAGTTAGGTGATACATTCATATTAACAAAAAAGGTTATATCAAATAATATATGCATTTAATATCAAGAGATTAATAAAATAATGATCAAGAAAATTTATCCTCTACCACATATCGATGATCTATTTGATCAACACAGAGGATCTTGAAACTTCCTGAAGATTGAACTTCAATATTGATATCATCAATTAATAGTTAAAATGGAGGCTTTTTACAATAAATCATTCCATAAAAGGTATATAAACTATTTATTTATAGATATTCCTTGAATAATTATGATTTCCACACCAATCTTAATGGATATAATTAATGGAGTCATTAGATAATAATACGATCCATTGGTGGCCATATTTATAGAATATACTAATCTATATTCAAATTGAAATGTGGATATCTAAGAAAATTATTGTTTTTTAAATTAAAACAATAACAGAGAAAATGTAAGATTTTTTTTCATCTGTTCCTTTTAGATCAAGTTGTTTATTTATTAGGCCATGTAATCAGAAGGAATGGCGCAGACATATATCCATCAAAGATGAATTTTATTATGATATGGACTAAAATAACTACCATAACTACAATTGATATTTTTTTGTTTATTATGATATTATATATGATTTTAAGAAATTTTTAACAGTTATAAATTACACTATTCATGTTAAAATTGATTGGAGTAAAGTTCCTTTAGATAGTGGAATGCGATGAATGTTTCATAGAATATAGATGTTTTCTACTGATCCTACCATTATATTATCCTATAGTGGGTAATGGTTTTTAATATGTAGTTATTATTTGAAAAATTGGTTGGGTGTCACCATTATGTAGAATTATATGGCAATATATTATTCTCAATTATGATTATTTTCTCATGTGAATAATTATGAAACACCTGAATTAGAGTTTTTGGAAGTGATATTTTAATTAATGATTTTTGGAAGCTATCTCTATGAGGTAATGTGTGACATATATATTACGATAGAAAGGAATGAAATATATATTCAAAAAGAAGAAATTTATTATTCCAAAAATCATATCGTATGAAATTATAAAATATTATAAATCCTTAATACATGAGAACCCAATAAACGAAAATAAGGTGGATAATAGTCTATGAAGAAATAAACAGGAAACTTTATCCCTATTAAGGATTTAAAAAGACCGAATAATTAAGAATTTGTATAAGATAATTCTTAATATCATAATTGGAAGAGATAAATTTTATCTAGACCACTTGGATTCTCAACCTTCAATTCAATGATGGAATATGGAATCCTAGATAGATGATGTTGTGCTATAGAAAAAGGTAGTGAATATTCATAATAATAACTTTAAAAAAATTGAGCAGCAATCCTTGGTACATGAATATATATCAAATTAATGTTCAAATTGGTATTCTAACATTTAGATGCTTCACATATATCTTCCTTATCAGTATATTTGGTAAGTAAAAATATTTATATTTATTGAAAACAAATATTATAGTGGGACAACACTGAAAGGGAAATTATTGAATACACATCTTGATGCTTGGTATGAAATTATGTTAAGGCCAAATGAAAAATTTATAATGTTATATTGCATGTATTACCCATACAAATACATAATTGAGAAAACATCACCATTGTATTAAGTACATGACTCCCGAAAATATAAAATGGTATAATGCTATTTGGGTTTTCAATTAGCTAATAAATTCAGCTCATTTTATTTTTTTTAATGAAGAATTATACATTTACCAAAATTCCTTGATATAAATAAGGTATGAAATGGTTTGAAATTGTGAACAACCATGAATTGTTTCTAATTATGAATTTAGGTTCTAAAGAAGTGTTCAAATAGAAGTGGATAATGATCTGGTCTTTATCACTACATATCATCCTCATATAGACGGTTAGTCTAAGAGGAAAATAAAAAATAAAAAATATATATAGTGATCATTTTTGTTAGATTTAAAATATTTTTCTGATCAACATATACACCTGGTATATTTCTGATAATATATCTGTTTATGCATTAATATTCATCTAGAAAAACATGTGGACGTATATGGGAAGAAAGATTAAAAAATCCAAAATTTTGTGATGTTGTTAGAGATATAAAGATGATAAGTATTGAATAAGTCCATTAAATGATATATATTGTTGATTCTATATAGTTTTTTAATAAAATATGAATAATATTTAGAGAAGAGTTATTTAGATAACCATAAAAAAGATATTGAGTTTGATTTTTGTGAAACTATGTTCGGTCAAATATCTCTATTAAATAATTTTAAGGGATTGTAAAAAAATGGAAGTATAATAGAAGATACATAT
Organism: Viscum album; assembly: GCA_963277665.1. Lineage (NCBI taxonomy): Eukaryota > Viridiplantae > Streptophyta > Magnoliopsida > Santalales > Viscaceae > Viscum > Viscum album. Next base: position 913,038,459 of record OY728125.1, on the reverse strand, counting down.
GTCACTTCAAAATCCTTGATCATTTTAGAAACGAATCATATCAATTGACTCCCATTCTAGTCATATCTAATGTACAAAATTTGTTATAATTGTTTTATTTGAGAAAGTACTTACCAAACACATCATGTGTATTAAAATCAGAAGCCATGAAATCATAACATGATCCCTCACATGGAGAACAATCATTAAAGGTTCTTGGCCAGTGAGTCATATGAATGTCGATCCAGAAATTTTTTCACTTATTTGAATACTCATTAATACCACATTTGAATAACTAATAAACATATATTTTTTGGATATGAATCTTTTTTCTTCAATAAAATATTTTAATTTTTTAGGATTTCTGGAAGAATTTTTTTGTAATGATAATTTTATATGCAAGTATGAATATTAGTCATTGTATTCCTGCAATTTGAATGATGTTTGTAATCAAGGGAAAAACGCCTTTTCAAAACCTAACATTGGTTTTCCAACCTCACATTTGGAACCCCACATTTGATTTGAACATTATATTCAGGAACCTAAATTTTATTAAATATTATCTCAATTTATTATGTAATATTTGGTATACAATATACATATGTTACCTCACATTGGTAATATAACTCATGTTAAGAACCTATTATTGATTTTAAACTCCATGTTCGATAATCCCTTTTTTGGAATCATCTTAATGTTGGAAACTATCTTTTTGAGTCATCATAACTCATATATTGAGTGAGGATTACATAAGATATACAACATGAATTATTTTATATTAATGAAATTATATTAAATGAGTAAACCCCATGATAATATGATTAAAAATCATATATGATCTACCACAATATAAGGGTTAGTTCAGATGTCTAATGGAATTAGTAATATTCATAATTTTTAATGTTCAAATTTAAAATATATTTTTTGAATTGAAATTTTGATTTATTTGGATAATGGTTTTGATCTATGTGACCTAAATTATTTTAGGTGGGTTTTTATTGGTTTTTTTATACAAAGTATTATGTTTCCCTTCCCAAATTGAAAAACCACAGCTTATTACTAATGTAGTGAAAGTATGGAGTCAATCCATATGGATAGAGGGTCACTGAATTTATTTCATGTATTTTTTATTTAATTTAGATTAGATTAATTGAATTTAGAGTTGATATTTTATGTTTCCATGATAAAGTAACTGATTTTGTTATTTCTTGATGAACTACATTAATGATAAAGAAAAATGTAGCATTGATTCTGAAGATAAATTGGAAGAATACGTCGAGGATGTGGATTTTTTAAAGTAAACTATAAATTTATTCTCTTATCATGTTGTGTATTTCATAATAACTAAAATCCTTGGGTATTGAAATATTTCAGATATCCATTGGTATGGTGAGTTTCTTTTGAATCTATAGGGATAAATTCCTTGGTCTGAAATTTGATTCCGATTAATTTTATTAAATGCAAGACACTTTGAGATGATATGTTCACATAATGATCAATGGTGTACTTTTTTATAATTCCTCTAAATATCCCTGGATGTTCCATTCTTTGTCTGATATGGGTTTTCAAGTGTTATTTAGCAAGATATTTATAGGTATTATAAGAGGAATAAAAATAAAACAAATATAAAAAGACAATTGATTAATATTGAACCATAATCATCCACATCCTTGACACATGGGGGATTTAGAAACACATGGAGTAGCTAATAACTAACTCGCTTTTAATACCTGAATATAACATCGCACTAGATTTAGAATAAATATCTTCAAGAAGGTATAGTAGAAACACCTCCACTATTCTCTTCTCCCTTTCTCTTTCACTCTATTCTTCCCTCCCCCATCTTCTCCAATTGTGTGACTCTAGTTCTCCCCTCCTTCAGTGTGTCAAAATAATGAGGTCATGCCATATTAATTATAGTATTCAAAACTAAACTTAATGTACCATAATTTACATGGCATGTATTAATGTTTACTTTAATTGGCTCCTCCTCTGCCACAAGTAGGTGATCTACTATGTCGGCCTTAACTTTAGAGGTTCCATCAGTCGATTGGTGAAGGTATACATCATATAGCGCCTCACCACATAGATTTTAATATCCACATCATCGAAAAATTATTCTATATTGGAGGACCCGTCATGTATAGTGAAGTACGTGACAAGGGAATCATTTCTGACAACCTGGGCGTGTGCTTGGTCTGGTCGATTCGTGTGTCGGGGAAATAGTAGACGTCGTGTGTAAGAAGTTAATGTTGTGTATATATAAATTTATGTTCTAAACATTCCCGATTTGATTCATAGGTATGAAAAATACCTAAAAATCATTATGATCACCAAATTTATTCATTTTTTCTAAAAAATAACATATATTCAGTGAAAACATGTTTTGATACTCAATAAAAAGTATTAAAATGTATACAAAAATTAGGAAAATCAAACTCCCCCAGATGTAGTCATTTCATTGTCCTCAAGAAATATCTCAACATCACATCAACAGAATCCATATGGTAAAATGGGAAGCATTAAACTCATTATACATATAAATACTATACCCATAAAATAGTATTTCAAAAGGCACAAAACATATTTCAATTGGAATGGTATTTTAATCACGCCTTTTATATAATCCGATAAAATATATTTAATCTCATTTATCCACTTTGTTTGAAGTTTTCTAAATAAACATTCTACTTATTGATTTATCTCATAAAAAAGTACCACAATCATAAGTCAATATTATTTTATCAGATTTATTCTCAATCTTAAGTATATGCACTATGTCTATAGACTTCCAAGTGTTCTCAATCTCCACTTCAGAAGTCAAATCACAAAAATCATGAGTGATTTTAATAAGGTTCAAATGTTTCTTAGGCTATAGGTTGGTAGTAAATGATGTGAAAAATAATTTCAAATGCTAGAAAAATAAGGATTAATTATTAAACAATAATGCATGACATTCAAAATAAAGCTCACTGAAAAAGAATCCGTAGTAAATAGCACAAAAATGACATCATAACCATGATATTCCTTTACCAAAATGGGTTCATAAACCATTAATAATGTGTAATTAATGAATATGGTTCCACTTTTCCTTTTTAAAATATTTTTTTAATAAGGTTCACTACGAATACAATGAATAGTTTTTTTGGATCGCTTTTTTCCAAAATGAACAAGTGGAACTCTCTCTATACATAAATTCATGGTTTCTCATCAAAATATACCATCAATTCAAAAAAATTCCTCTCTAATTATTGAATGAATAATCATGAAAAATTATGAATGAATTACATTTAGAAGGGAAAATAGGCTTTTAATATTGCTTCCTAACAAGGTAGTTCATGGTTTCTAAGGGTTTTTCGAATACTAATTGTAGGGTAATTCTCATGGTCAAAGTGGTTGGAAACAATCAAATTCCTTAATCGGTTTAATGTGATTAAAAAATCAACATATTTTAAAGAGAAATACTAGAATGGGTTGGTAGTTATGAATATCCCAAGAAACACTCATGAAAGAGGGTATAAGAAATAATATGTCAATAGGGATTAGAATACCTCTCGGGAATGAGTAAAAATAAATGGTCAATCAGGTTAGCACATGAGTACAAATGACCATTCTAATAAATGTAATTTTCTAAGACATTAAATATAGAACAAAAATATTTTAGCCATCATTTCAAAATAATTTGAAATTTAAAATAAGCATGTAACTTTTAAAAATCCCTATTATGTATTTACTATTTATAAATATAATTAATCAAAAAATTTCCACATTTTAAAATATTTCAACCATTATTTGTGTCTCGTAGGCCAGTTCAAGGGAAATGGCTTGTGTAGTCAGAGACTCTCCCCTAAACTTAATATGGAACTTGGTTCCCCATGTGAAACTCCAATGTAGACGAGATAAAGTGAGTACATAGGGGAGTAAGGATGAGAGGAAGTAGTGAAAGATGTAAATCCAAAATAAAAAGAAAAAATAAACATCAAAATAATACTACCCACATGGTCAGCCTGCAAATATGGGAAACATAAACAATAAAAGTGTCATGAAACACTCCATAGAACTTGTGAGTATAGTGGTAAAAGAGAAAAGAATTATTGAGAGACATACATCACCATAAAATATTATTAGAAAAAAATATCTATATAAAGAAAGCAAATGTTCCAAGAACCAGTCACTGGGTCACCTCTGAGGAACCATGATCTGAAAAAGGTGGATCATCTAGAGGAGGATCATCCATAGTGGAATCCAATGTCACCTACTCTACTCATTGAATGGAAGGTATAGGAGGAAAACCTGTCATGGTAGTAGGAGGTACAATAGTAGGATACATAGTAGCGATTCCCTGCAAGGATTCTATACTGACACATCATGGTGGGAAGCAGTAGGTGGAACATCTGGGCCAGTAGTGGATAAGAGATTGAAATCAGTGGCCAGTGCCATCATTGGGGCCTGGGTTGCAGAATGGGGTGTAGATGAAGGAGGATCATGGTCTGTGGGTAACTAAAGGCTGTTATGTAGAAGAATAAGGACCAATATATTCTCAAGAGACATCTAGGACTTTAGGATGGTAGTAGTCTTGTGCTCAAGGATGCCCAAACGTAGGTCCATCACAGATAAGAAGAGGGTAAATAGGATATCAGCAGACATGTATGGTGGAGGATGGTGTGGGTAGGGTACATAATGAGAGGGAATGGTGGAGGAAGATGGAAAAGGGAAAGAAGATGTGTGGGGTGGTGAAAGATCATCCACTGGTGGATGGGGTGGGACCTACTTAGCAACACCATCAGGAGCAGTTAGGCTATCTCTCATCCCTTCTAGGGTTAGGGAATCCTACACGACCACATAGCCATCACCGCTAAGTTCTACACTCTAAATTAATATAAACATGATGAACTCAGTACACTGGTGAGAGCCTATGATATCTTGATGGTGAGAGTGCTCAAAAACACCTAGATGGTATTCCACGTGTGTGGAATAAAAACCACCATTCGGGTTTCCTTGACGGACATGGATCACATAGTTATAATAGGTGGAGGAAAGACATGGGAGGTTAGGTTAATCGTGTTGGAAAACACAAGTGATAAGCTTTTTTTTCTGCCAGAAACGTCATCCATATCATCATTGTGGGGAAAAACAATAGTGATGAAGCACTGACGAATGAAACTATGGGGAGGGGAAATACTGAGTGTTATCTTCTTGGATATGGAGGTATACCTTTGGTCAAGACCAAAAATATCCTTCCATATAGGGATGAGGTTTAAGCGCTCATGGAGGGTAACAATGGAGATACGAGGTGGGGTAGAAGAATGGGGGATGAAGCTGCACCATTTTCCAAACTCAGCCATTGTCAAGAAAATATGGAATCTGCCTAGAAGAAAGAGAACCAGGGTGGCTATATCGGTGGACGTCTAGTGGTAGGTGGGAACATTAAACTTCAAGGTTGAGAAAAACTCTAAACATAAATTTTTATAGGTCGGATTGTTGACCTATATTATCTCGGGAAAGTGTGATGACCATGGATCTCCTCAATCTCTTCCCATATACCGAGATGATATAGAATGATGATATCCAAAAAGTGGTCGCTCAACTGCATCCTTTGACATGAAAAGAGCCATAATTGGTCTATGGTAGGGAGGTCCTCAACAATTATTAGGAAGGTATGCAACTGAGGATGGGCAGAAGCTGGAGTGGGATAAGGTGGGGCTACACCTACTGGCATGGCTGGGCCAGTAGTGGGTATTGAAGGTGGGGAATCTAAAGTCGAAGCTTGCTCAGGAGGGTCCACTAAAGTTGTGTGTGGATTCTAAGGGAAGAAGATAGAAGAGGAAGATGTGGCACCTAATATTTTAGATAAAATAGATGGTGTGGTAGTCACCCTAGAAAGATCAACAGTGTTAGGAGTGGGTGGAACAGAATAGATAAGATTTGCGGATGTTGTTGATGGAGGCACTGGTAGAAGAGGAGGCAATGTACCCAACACTGGTGGCTAGGAAAATGGGAAATTGAATCTGGTCTCTCTGATTTCTGAAGATGAATCTAAAGGAAAGGGGTCTCTCATTTTCAGTAGTAGAAGTGGGATGCTTCCCACTTGCATGATCGACACCTAACATTGCTGAAAGAAAGAAAGGAAAAGAAGAAAAATAAAATGAATAAGAAGAATAAAAATGTGTGAAATCAAAAATTAAATGTATACTATGTGTGGATCTAGTGTACATGGCATGTAATGAGATATTTTTAAGAACCCATATACTCTGGATAGACATGACGAGTGGGAATGTGGGTAGGAAAAACCAGAACACAATTTATAATATGGTGTACACAAAATTTGTATGAACATGGGGTGGTGGCTGCTTATATACCCATTCCCGAGTCGACCGGGGCAGGGGATATGACATTGTACACACTGTGTAGAAGGTGTACACACCCTATGGGTAAACATGGATTGAAAAGGCATGTAATCCCTCAACACTGGTTCATCTGAATGGATGTGGTACATGGCATGTACCGAACATACACACCGTGTCTGAAGACATTATATGGGGGTTGTGTGCCATAGGACACGAGCTGGTCCTTAAAGGGAAGGTAAATCCCCCATACCCGGCGTGAATCGAAAACACACACCATGAGAATATCAAAATAGAAAAATATTCATGTGTGGCCATGTAAAACATGTACATGTCATGTGTTCTTCCCAGACCCTACGTACTGCAGGTGGAAACCGAATGTTCGGTTGATCCAGAAATGGACCTAAATGTTACTAAACCCATAAAATAAAATATGTGGATGACATTCCTTGTATGATGATTGAAATGAGTTGTAAATGCGAACATAAAATTAATGAAATGGAAGATTAAAGGAGGGGTAGGTGGAAATTGGAATCTGGGTGAAGGAAATAGGGAGGGGGTGTGCTCCAAACAGGGTCAGGCTGGGTAGGTTTCCCGACCATTATACCAAAAACCCACATCTTTTCATAAAGCATACATTCCATGTATGGGTTTTTATATAATAAAAATAAGTATAATACAATAATAATATTTATAAAAATAATATATATATATATATATTAAAATAAAAATATACACATAGTTTTTCAAGGATAACATGTCGTGTTATCTAAATTTTTAAAAATAGAACTACCACATTCAGTACGGTGCTTGAGGTGAGATTCAAACCAACAATCGTCTTATCCAAACGAAATCCCTCAACCTCTAGAGAGAGGGTTGTAGTGTGGAATATTTTTATTTTCATTTAAAAATAAATGTATATGTACTATTTCTCACAAGATGAAGATAATGGAAAATGTGTGGTTGAAATTGGAATTATAGGGATAAACATAAAGATTAGCCGAGTTCGAACCCATGTATTTGGGATTCAGGGTTAGGACACTTCCAATCATCCAGATTCACTAACAAGTAATTTCTTATTTTGAAAACCGTTTAAATTATTATTGAAGAAATTGGGAAAATGATGTATATATAAATGCATGAAGTGTGATTTAATAAATATGAAAAATGATAGAACTAGGCCGGTTTTCAAGATTCGAGCCGGGGTCTTTTGGATCGATGGGTTACGATCAGGGCCAGCCGGTCCATCCCCATCATGGGTTTTATTTTATTTGAAAAAAAAAATATATATTTTTGAAAATACCACACATACTATTTAATTAAAATGTGTTTCAAATAGCATGAACCACTTACCTAAGGTAGGTAAGGAGTGATATGGAAATACAGCAACTCGGATACCTTGTGATGACATTATCATCGTCACATGAATCATCCTTGTTTATTAACATAATTTATTTTTACTTATACTATAGGTTATACTATAATATTCATTAAAAAGAAATGTACATGCCATAGGAAGGGTGACAAACAACATGTAGTCTCTGTGTTTCCTCCTAGGAAGAACCATTGTTTTAGGTATTTGGCTTGACTTTATAATATCCTCTTTATATCCCAATTTTATGTTGGAGATCGTGCACACCTTGTAATCCATGTTAATAAAGGGTTTGAGACCCTTCCCATTCACCTTAAAGGGTTTTCCATCTTCTCCAACAACTTCCACAACACAATGGGGGAATACTGTGATCACTCAGAAGGACACCGACCAACGAGACTTCAATTTTCCTAGAAAAAATCTCAAATGATGGTTAAAATTCAGCACCTCATCACTAGGATGGAATAAATTCCAATAGACCAGGTGGTCATGGAAAACCGTTTTCCTTCATTCTACAACATGGAATTCTATTTTTCCCATCTCTTTATTTTATGAGGGTTTTTTAGTTAAAACATGCATTTATCTTCTACAGCCTTTAGATCGTAATTCAATCCCTTCACAGCCCAATAAGATCTATGTGAAAGTTCCACCAATAAATGGGATGGATATTTTAGATTAATTAAAATGGGGACATACCCAGACGTGTCTTAAAGTCACTTTGGTATTCCTATAAGGCACCATCATGCTTCTTGGACTAGTCCTTCTTTGAGGATCCCACTATTTTCTCCAGAATTTGGTTCAGTTCTTGGTTGGATACCTCCACTTAGGAACTATATTGGGGATGATAATGTGTCGTAATGTTATAATTCTCTCCATACATTATAAGAACATTCCAAATTAATTAAATTTTAGTATTCACCCCTATATCGCTTATTAGATCCCATGGAACACTGAAGCAGCTAAAAATATTCTTTTTCAAGAAGGAACAAAGACCTTTACCGTGTTGTGTGTCTTCGAAGCATCTTCAGCCCATTTGGATACAAAATCCACAAAAACCGGAATTTATGAGTTTCCAAAGGATGGGTGAAAAGGGCCAATTAATTCCATACCCCATACATCAAAGATCTCGACCTCATGAATGGGATGTTGAGGAATTTCATCTTGATTCCCTATGTTACCAGTCCACTAACACCTATCACAGTGTGTTACAAAATATTAGGTATCATTCTGCATGGTGGGTAAGAAAAATCTATATTCAAGACTTTCCTTTATTGTATGGATTAGTCCTTGATTCCCACTAACTTAGGGTGATTGAATAAACTCCATAAATATATAAATTTCTTCTTTAGGGATGCATTGGTGGATTAACCCATCTCTGAAGAATGGAATAAAAGTGGGTCATCCCAGAAATATCTTTTTTACTTCGAATAGAAATCATTTCTTTTATTGGAATATATGATCAGGATGAACAAATCCTATAACTGTGTAATTGGAAATCTCTACATACCATAGGTGAAGTGTAACTCCAACGAAGAAAAGATGATCATCTGGGAAGTCCTCTTTGATTTCTTTATCACTATCTCCTAACAAATGATGCAATTATATATGGGAGCAGTGATCATTGATGACATTGTCACTTCCTTTCTTGTCATGTATTTCCACATCAAAATCTTATAGATAAAGCACACAATGTATGAGATGTGGTTTCACATCCTTCTTGTTCAACAAATATTTGACTTCCTCATGGCCATTATAACCAATATCTTTTGATAGCACGAAATAAGAGAAGAATTGATCGAATGCAAAATCCATTAATAGAATTTCCTTCTCCTTGGTAGTCTAGTTAATTTTTCCTTCATTCAGGGATATGATTTCATAGTAGATTAGTATAGAGATATGATTTTCCCATTTTCATGAACTTCTCCCACTTCATAATCAGTTATGTCACACATAATTTCAAATTGTTACTACCAGTTTGGAGCAATCAATATAAGAGATTTAACTAATCATTTATTCAAGAGATGGAATGATGCGATTCAAGTTTAATCAAATACCAATATAGAATATTTGAAAAGTATATTGGTTAGTGTTTGAGCTATCTATGAAAACCCATGAAATAATGTTTTATAAAAACCTTCATGCCCAAGAAAACATCGGATAGCTTATACAAAAGATGGAATGGGGAGTTATGAGATGACTTCAATCTTCACAGGTCACCATCAATTCATTTCATAGAAATATGATGGGCTAATATGATACAATTCTGCACTATAAAGTGACATTTCTACAATTTCAAAACAAGACTACTGTTTTCACACCATTCCAGGACCAATTCTTGATTTTTCAATTAGGTGTCGAATGATTTTCCATATACTGAATAATCACCCATAAAAACTTCTAGAATTTTATCTTCCATATCATGGAATTTTTTTAATATGAACTGTTTTAAGGGGGATAGAGAATTGAACATGCAAAAATATATCGATTGATGGGAAAAATTAATATATGGGAATGTGAAAGTGATCTTATCTTGGTCTTCAGGGGTAATAGAAATTTAGTTATATCCAGAATAACCATCAAGAAAACAATAGAACCCATTCCCTACAAATTGCTCCAATATCTGATCCATGAAAGGAAATAGGAAGTGTTATTTCCATGTTGAATTATTAATTTTTTAGTAGTCCACACACACTCTCCATCCCATGACAATTTGTGTTGGTATTATTTCTTTTTTTATCATTGGTAATTATGGTGATACCCTATTTTTGGGCCCCACATTTAATGGACTCACCCATGGGATGTTGGAGATGGGGTCAATGATTCTTGCATCAAATTTCTTGATCACTTCATTCAGCATGTCCTCCTTCATTATAGGTTTTATCCAACATTATTGTTTCTAAGAGGGATTATATCCTTCCCTAAGCAGTAACTTAAAAGTGAAAATGGTCAGACTAATCTCTTTAGGATCCGAAACAATCCTCCCAATTGCTAGTTTTCTTTTGCTTTAGAACCTGTAGAAGTTTATGCTTATGCTTTGGTGAGAGAGATACATTGATTATAACCTGCATCATGTTTTTATCAACCATGTACCCATATTTTAAAGAAGACTGGAGAGGTTTCAGTTCATGTTGCTGGGATTTATGAACCGAAGGAAGAATCATTTCTACCTTGTCCGGTTCTAGAATAATCAGAATAAGTGTACGCTGCCAATAATGACCACCCTGGACTACAATGAATTGAATCTCCCCTGATTTATAATTAGAATGGATGTCCTTGATGGCTTGTTCATCGGTGATTGAAAAAAATCCCATGTCATCTTACATGTAGCTAAAATGATTGGCCACTGTAGTAAATGCATAACAGTCCTCAATTTAAATTAGTGATACTTGTTTAACATCATTGAGGATGTTGTAGGATACCTTTTCATCTCCAACATTTATGGTCAATTTTCCTTGATGAACATCGATCAAAACATTCCTATAGGTCAATATGGGTCTTCCTAGAATAATAGGTTCTTCTTGATCTTCCTCCAATTAGAGTATGATAAAATTAGAAGGAAGAATTAGCCTTCCCAATTTCACTAGGACATCCTCAAGTATCCTTTTAGGATATTTAATGGAATGATCTACCAGTTGTAGTTCCACTTGATTGGGTTGTAAATTGTTTAGTCCTAGATTCTTAAAGACTCTACTAGTCATATGATTGAAATTACCCCCCACTGCAAAAATTGCTTTCCCAAAATCACATGATCCAGTTATGAAAAAGATTGTAAAACTTCCTAGATCCAGGATCATTGGAGGAAGATAGCATTGAACCACAGATCAACATTCCTTAGTGAGAGCAACGGTTCCCAAATCCTCAATGTTACTTCTATTTAAGAAGATTTCCTTCATGAACTTCATATATGTTGGAATTTGAGTTAATTTCTCTACAAAATGAATATTAATGTGAAGTTTATGGAAAACCTCCATTTATTTTTCCAACAACTTATCAAAATTACTTTGATTTATTCATGATGGAATTACTCTGGTGGGTTCATAACATTTGACCACCTATTTTCCTTTCCCATTCAATGCCACCTTCTGTTTGGATAGGCTCTGTGATGAGGGGTACTTCTCGATCTCATCTTCATTATTTCAATAGGTTGTAGTTAGAGTAGGATTTTTCCCGTGACTATGATTTGAGTTATTTTGAAGGGTAGCTCCTTCCTACTTTTATTCGATGCCTCTTGAATCTTAAATAATGTATCATTAGTTGTTATGGATTTTGACATAATTGCATCTCGCATTGATGGGTGTTCCTTCTGAAGTTGTTGTGCACCGAGTTGTGGTTGCGTCTTCTTAGGTTGTTGTGCCGGATGAGGCCTCTGATACCCTTGTTGTTGGAAGGATCCACGATGCCATCTGGGATATGAATTCTAATGCTACTATTGACCATAACTAATCAGAATTTGGGGTTGAGTTTTTGAATTTTGTTGTCACCATCCACAACCTGTGTTTTCGTTGTCTTTCTAGGTTGGGTATTGGTATTTAGGGTACATGATTTTCCTTCTATACTAAAAAACATATACTAACTCACTTTTTTATGGAATTAAACTTTTTTCCAAACATTCACCCATGGAATTATTTCACCATATTCGTTTCATGATGGGTGATTTTACACTTGAACATGAGAATTTTTTTTCAGATTAAATGCGTCAATCTTCTTGGACAAAACATTATGTTACACAAAAAGGATCGTAATTGCTTCAATGTTATGCATTACCCTCTTTTGAGAACCCTGCTATGTGTTCCATTGGAAGCTATTTACTGAATTATCTTCTAGAAAGTCAAAGAGTTTCCCTAGGGATTTGTTCATCACTATTCCTCATGCAGCTACATCCACCACTAATTTTGTGTTTGTCGTAAGAATACCATGTAATGTTTGGAATATCATCTACAATGGAGTTACATGATGAGGAAAATTCCAATACATTTCTTTTAAATGATTATAGGATTTATAAAATGATACCACATCATGCTACTAAAAATTGTGATTTTCATACTACAACATCTCCATCTTGGACGATAAGAAATATTTTGAAAAAATGCCTAGGATGATGCCTCCCAGGTGAGGATGGATCGTTGAGGAAATAATTTAATCTAACAATTCATTTTATCCCTTAATGAGAAGGGGAATAAGTGAATGAGAATGGAATCCAAAAAAATTCAATGATAATATAACGTGTCAAAAATCTTCAAAAAATTGGAGAGTTGAGAGTTGGGGTCCTTAATTTGTAATCCTCCAAACTGAACCATATTTTGGATGAGATTCATGATGGATAGATTGATATCAATTTGATGGATATATATATGGAAACTTCTCTGGTGGATGCTACTACTAGGGTTGTTGTGGGCCATGACTCAGAAGAAATTGAGTCAGTTGTCTTTGCTGCTTCTGTTGCATAAACATTGTGATGTTTGTTGTTGGATGTTGGTTTGGATCATCCTCATCACCAAGATATTGATTATGATATTCATCATGAATGAAATATTTTCCAACACCTTAGACATCATCCAGTTCTCCCAATTCTATATTCTCTATGGGGGTGGTCTCCCATAAGTGTCCGACATTGACTCAGGATCCTTTATTCGATCTCTGAATCAAGAAGAAGGATTTTTGATCACTCGACACTCTTGGAATGAGTGACTTGGCTACTCATGAACCTATTATCCTTTAAAACACTAAACACACATCATGTTAAAAGAGGAAACCCATAATAAAAAAAATATGAGATTAAAAACAACATTTATTTTATTTTATTTTATTTATTTTCACTTCAATTAATAAAAATACGAATATATAAAACACCATTAAATTTTCTCCCTGGAAATAGTTCCACAATTTTATGTCATTTCAGCCAAAGATTTACATTTTGAATCACCAATTGAAATACTCAAACATATTACTGATATAGTACTTGAATTTGGTCAATTCATAGAGAGATAGGGTCACTCTGTTTTGTTTCTATAGTTTGTATTTAATTAGGTAAAGAATAAATAAATTTAGATTTGATATTGGTTATTTAAAAGATAAAGTAACATATTATTTTTTTTATTAATGAATTTATTTAAAGGAATAAAAACATAAAATTGATTCTGATGATAAATGGTAAGAATGCATTAGGGACATGAATTTTTTTATAGACATCCATATATGGATTATCGTATCTTATCACGTTGTTCATTATAACTAAAATCTCAATGTTTTTAAAAATAATGGAACTCCCTTAGTATGGTTAGTTTTATTTTAATATATAGGGACCAATTCCTTGGTCTGAAATTTGATTCCTTTTAATGTTATTAATTGTAGGAAACTTTGAGATGATAAGTGAACCCAATGATCATGGGTTTACTTTTTTGTAATTCCTCTACAGATCCCTTGATATTTCTTTCATGTTCTGATATGGGGTTTTGAGTGATATTTAGAATGATATTTTGAAGGATTATGAGGGAAATATAAATAAAACAAATATAATAAGTAATTTGATTAATAATGAACCATAATCATCTATAACCTCAACACATGGGGGATATAACTACATATGGGGCATAAAATAAATGAAAGACTCTTAATAACTGAATAAAAAATCACAACATATTCAGATTGAAAATCGTTAGGAAGGATGAGGGGCAACACCTCCTCTATTCCCTTCCCTCTTTTCCTCTTTTATTCTCTCCCCTATCTTCTCCTGTTGTGTGTCTATAGTTCTCCCCCCATCAGTGTGTATGAATTAAGAGGTCCTATATACTAATTTATAGTATTCAAAACTACACAGTATATACTTTAAAGTTCATGGCGTGGAGTCAAGTCTACATGATTTTGATCCTCTTCCGTCACCGGTAGGTGATATACCATGCTGACCTTGACTTTAGAGGCATCAGTAGTCGGTTGGTGAGGGTACAAAGCATGTAGCACCACCCCACATAGTATGTAGTATCAACTTTATCATCCAATAACATCTAAACGTATAGAAAAAAACGTGAAGTACATGGTGTGTAAATCTTGGCCGACAACATTGATGTGTACTCAGTCAGGTCGATCCTTGTGTCGGGGTAATGGTACAAAACATGTGTAAGAAGTACACACCATGTATATATGAGTTCTGGTTCTGCCATTCCCTAATTTGTTCCTTGAAATAAAATACCTTCAAATCATCATGATCACCTAATTAAAGCATTTTATTTTAAAAACAACATATATTCAGTGAAAACATGTTTTGATACTGAATAAAATTTATGAAAATGTATTAAAAAATTACGCACATCAGTTATTATCAATGGATAAATAACTAAAATAATGATATTATGAACTGAATCTCTTGGGATCATTCACGATTATCTCTTCTTGAAAGGTTTCAAAATATAATTTTACTTATTTATTTGTTTAATCACTAAATAATTTCCACGATGATTCATGAATACTTATCTTTCAATATAGTCATATTATCCTATAAATATATCTTCATATGTTAAAAAAATTTCTTAATCTAAATGATTTTATATTGAATTTCTCTAATGGAATTCAATATCATCTTTGTTTGTAAACACTAGGGTGTTGAGGGGTTTTAGAATTTTTATTAACCCAATTTATTGATAATTGTTAATTTTGTTTAAAAAGTCATAGTTTCTTTCACTCAAGTTTTTAGTTCCATTTGAAATAAATATGATAGTGAATATCACAGAGGTCATTGATATACTGTTGGTGGGGTGGACTTGGGGATCACTATTACATGACCTATAATACAAATTATTATTCTCTTATATTTAATTTTACACCAAAAAATTGTCAATAAAATGAAGAGAGAATAAAATTATATTATTTTAGAAGTATCAGTTATAAATTTAACATGTGTTTTAATATGATACAATTCTCCTCCTATTATTTATTATTCATTAATTTCAGGAAGTAATTGGAATAATTGTGTCATTCATTTAAATATTTCTTTTAGTAGTAACATGAATGAGTAAATGATTTATGCAAGGAATGATGTAATTGAGTGATCTTAATAAATGAATGTATATGATAATGGTACAATATTTTAATTGCTATTAATATTGAATTTGAAATGATTATAATGTTATACATTTAAGAAAATATTAGTATAATAGTTTATTTGAATGTTGTTAATCCCAATAAAATCCTTATAGATGAAACATAAAAATTGAATTTTATTGAAGAATATGAATATTATAAGAATTAAAGACAAATGAATGTAATTATATTTGTATTAGAATAAAAGTAATTCAATTATCCAACTCAATTTTCTACTACATTCGAAAATAGGAAACCAATTATTCTTACCTATGAAATAATTTATAATGATGGATATTTTTGATATAATATTGTTATTTTGAGGTATGATTATGTTAGAATATATGATTTTGAATACATATCTCAGACGAAGGGATGATTAAAACAGTTATTCAATGACGTTATTTGTCTTGGGTGACTAGTACCCAAACCTAATCACGATTTTCACAATCAGACAATTTTACTACTATATTGAATGAAATTTATTCATCTATTTTAAATCGACCATTGTTTCTAAAATGGTCTATTCCCTTATGCTCTATAAATGGCCCGTTGGTATTTTTAAAAAAATTAATACTTATATTAAAAACTTCATTTGGTCTGGAAGAATTTTTGAAAAAAAGCTTGTTACTATTCCTTGGATGGCTTGTTGTAAACCCATTGCTAATGGTGGAATCAGCATTAAAAATTTAAAACTGTTCAATGATGCTTTATAGGCCTGCCTTACTTGGCGCATCATTAACTCCACTTCTAAAGCTACTGATTTTCTAAAACTTAGGTTTTTCTCTAAGCTTTCCAAAGGAAATATTAACTTCATTAACTCTTCTATCTGGCCTTCCATTCGGGACTCTTTTAAAAAAATCATGCAAAATTATAGATGGATTGTCAGTGCTAATTCTTACATTAATTTTTGGTGTGGAAAATGGTGTGGTAACCCTCTGATTTCTTTGTTACCTCCAAGTAATCTTCCTGAAGATACTTATCAGTCCATAAAGTAGGTCTTACAATCCTCTGACTGTGATTTCCCTGATATTATTATGCAAGCTATTGAGAATTATTCTTTTTCTTCTGCTGGTGATTTCCTTGTTTGGGAGCCTTCTCCCAATGGCATCCTAGATTCTAAAAAACTATTATAATAATAATTTCTCTGGCCACGAATCTAATTATTCTTGGGTGAAAAACTTTAACAAACCCTGGATTAAGCCTTCCAGACTTACCCTTATTTGGCGCATTGCGCACAATAGATTACCCATGGAAACTTGTCTTCAAACAATTGGAATTTCTCTTTGTTCTAAATGTTGTCTATGTACCCAATATAGGGAAGATGCCAATCATCTCTTTCTTTCTTGTGCGACGGCCTCTGCCCTTTGGAATTACATTTTTGATCTTTTTAATTACAGAAATCCCATTAATGATTCAATTTCTTTGTTTTTAAAGAATTTCACTAGACATGATGCCTCTCTGCAGGTTAAAAATATGTTTCTGGCAGCAGTGGCGGAACTTCTGCATGAACTCTGGTATGTTAGAAATGATCTCATTCACAATAACCACTCATTCAATCTTAATGCAGGGAAGTCCCGAATACTTATTGCGATTCATGAAGTAGCCTCAATTAAAAAAGACTGTTGCAACAACTCAGTTGGTGATTTTATGGTCCTTCATCAGCTTCATGTACCTGGCATCTTCCCAAAGCCTAATCACCTCTTTGAAGTGTTTTGGAAATCTCCGATGCCAGGATGGATCAAAGTGAATGTTGACGGTGCTTCTAAAGGAAACCCTGGTCCTGCCAGTTGTGGTGCTATCTTCAGAGACTCAACTGGTCAATGTCAAGGTTGTTTCTTTGTTGGTTGTGGTCACTCTTCATATCTGGAAGCAGAAATGGTTGGAGTTATTCATGCTGTTGATTTTTCTCTTCAAAGAGGATGGAGAAAGCTTTGGATTGAAAGTGATTCAACTACCATCATACATGCCATCTGGAATGGAAACATCCATCTAGCATGGTCTATCACCACTCGTTGGATGAACTGCCTTAATTTTCTCCGTGGGAATGATTCTATAGATACTCATGCCTACCATGAAGCGAATGCCGTTGCAGATGCTCTAGCCAACAAAGGAGTCCATCAAAGCATGACTTGGCTGGAATCTATTCCTCCTGACTTATTATATCTTTTGGACAGAGATTGAAAAAAATCCCTTCCTTTCGCATCATGTAATCCCTCTATTGCTTATCAATAATTTATGCTTTGGTCTTTGACCAAAGCATCACCTTTAAAAAAATGATTATTTATTTAATGTTGAATGAATTTACTGGTATAGTAATGATGTTTGAAGATAAGATTCAAGTGGACACTGATCATAATAAAATGAACAAGAAAGATGATATAGAACTGAAAGATCATATTCCTAAATGGGAGAAGAAGTCAAAGGAAGATGCTATATTTTTTGATGGCGAGGAAAGTTATTCAAAAATAGATGAGGAATTTTTTCATGTTTATAGATGATTAAAATTTTTATATAATAGATATAATGTTTTTAAGTTACCATTCAAATACTAATAGAAACAAATTCATTGACTAAATGATATACGATTTTATAAAGGTAAAAAGATGAAAAATATAAATCCTTATTTTATTACACATACGAGAAGAGAGAAAAATTATAATAAATCAAAGAAGCATCCTATGAATGGTTATTATCAATAAAAATATTATAATTACATAAATAAACCACATAATGTATATAAGTATTCAAACAATTATTTATGTTTAATATCTATACAAGGAAAATCAAAATTGAAAGAAAATATGGGCTTTTTGGAATCAAATGATGAGTTCCAATCTTCATATTTTTCCTTATCAGATTCAAAATATGAAAAATCATAAAATTAATGACTAGATGAAAATTTTTCTAAGTTATATGAGATATATGAAAATTTTAAAAGTAATCCCAAATTGAAAAAAAATCACAATTTTTTCTTAAGTGAATATGAGCTGTTACAAATATCGAATTCAGAATTGTATAAAAAACTAAATATATCATTTTAAAGGAATATTAAGATAGTAGTAAAATTATAAATTTACATGATAAATTTGAATCATTAAAAAATTATAATAGTGGGTTCCCTAAGTGGAGGAGTATTTGAATAAAATTATTGAAAATATTATTCTTTAAAAAAATATATTTATTTTCTATAAATGGGGAAAAACATTAACTTTGAAAAAATAACATTTTGTTATCTCAAAGTATCATATAATTTTATTAGATACAATTATTAAATGTTGCATTAAATTTTACTATTCTATTGATTATAGAATAAGAAATCCTAAAATTTTTAGTATAAATAAATCATATTTTTGTAGATATTTATATATTGTCAATTCCATACATTCTATTAAAAATATATTGAATTGGTTTATTTGTAACATACTAGGTATTTAGTGAATATTAAGTTTATATATATATATATAAATATATATTAATAAGATAATAATTTTACATTAAATGGGATGATTTTTCCAATAGCATACTCGACACAAAACAACATGTTTTTATGATTTCTTGCGTTGCATACAACATTTAGTTAAACCAACAAATAATACAATAATAATATTATTATTTTAAATGGTAGTTAACACCAAGCGAATATATTAGAAAGAATTAATAGAACTAACTAAAATATGATTAAACTTGTTTATTAAATGTTTTTACATTTATCCAATAAATTTTAGAGGATTAAAATGAGAATGAATCTAATTTTAACCATAAAATACTCTTATATTTTTAAATTCTCATTTCATAGATTTTTGATGTAGAACCCCTTTTATTTCTAGTTTTTGTCACCTTAATATGTTCATTTTTAAAAACTAAACATCTTTTGTAGAAGACGGAAATAATATTTTAACTTGGTTGAGATTTTGGTACTTTTCTGATAAAATACACATTTTAATTAAAAATCGAAAATACTACATTTTAATCCAAACCTGCCTTTTAATCTAATTTATTTATATAGTTAAATTTTCAATTTAATTTTATTAAAAGTGTAATTAGGTTATGTTTTTATAATTTAATCCAATTTTCTTCATTGGATGTAATTTCACATTTAAATTAGACATAAACACATGTCAATATTTTGATAATTTTTTAATTTTTAAAAACATGCATTCTAGTTCAGACAACGAGAAAAAATTTTAAATTAATTACAAAAATTTCAATGTTTTTTAGTTGGATAAATGTATTCAGTATTTGGAATTCTATGTTCCAAATTATGTAAATAGGTACCCTTTGATTCTTGGATATTATGAATAGTAACATTAGAAATTATTTTTATTTACCATAATTAAAGGGTAAATTTGGTAAATAAGGGAAAAAATAATAATATTATTATATATCACTAACCATAGTCATGTAATAATATTAATTGATGAGTCATGGGGGACAAAAAAAATCCGTAGGTAGAACCTTTAGCATTTGGGAGCCACTTGGGTACGAAAATGTCATGTTATAATAAATAATTTATTGTAAAGAGAAATATTACACAAACATGCATCTTTTACTAAAAATATTTTATGGTAGGTTTATATAATTTATCTCTTTGAATATATATAGAAATTATAAATTTTAAAATATTTTCTATGTCATTGTATTGTATTTATAATTTTAATAAGTTTAATAAATTTGTTTATTTATTACACAATGATGATGCATTGATTACCTTATTAATAATTGATTCTAATAAATGATATTATAAACATTAAAAAAAATGTAATTTCAACATTTCTATTCCATATGTGAATTTTGGGATTACATTTAAATGTGATGGGTGAGTTAATGCCTTTTTTCAATGGAATCATGTTGTTATGACTATAAGAAAAATTAATTTATAAATAGTGTCAAAATTTACCTAAATGCGTTTTTAAAACAAATAATATTTTATTAAATTATATAATATCCTTAAAAATCTAATGTTCATACAAATAACTTATAAAATTAAAAAAATTTCATTAAATATCAACTTTTTGTTATATTATAATTTTATTTTAACTATAACAACCTTATTTTATGAAAATACATGAAGACATGGTAAGAGTTAATGTTTTTAAATAATGGTTAAATATAAAAGATAAGGTTATTTTAATTACCTAAACATGTCTAAAACATATTTTTTTAGATAACATAGAATTATCATAATATTATTCATGAATTATATAAATTTAGAGCATTTGTAATTCGAAAGTCAATTTTTAACAAATAGTATTTCATGTCTTTCTTAAAGTGGCCCTCTCCACTCTTATAAAAGGACACCACCTCTACCCACTTACTGACACCTATTATGCCCCTCAGATCATCAAAATTCAAATAAAATAATCTCCCAAAATCCCCCATTACATTTATATTCCTTATCCGGGGAGAAAGAAATTCATGAAATCCATTTCTCTCAAATCAAAAAGAGATATCTGATTTAGAGGTAGCGTCTTCTCTCAAGATATTTTCCTTTATTTTCATTCTCCACACCATATGTTCTTCTTATTATATGATTACAAGAATAAAAGTATCATCAATATACTAGGATGTTTTTATGAGACATATTTAAACTATACTTACACACACATCCATATAATGGATACAAACATACTATTTCTCGGTATGGCGAACTACTGCCTCACAAAACGATGATTGTTAAATTTTCTCCTACCACCACTCATGGTGTCCATTATTATGGTAATGTATTTATATATTATATATATATTACATTTATATTTTCTATATTCTTCTATTATTTTGGTTTACAACATACCTCTATGCTTTCCATAATGTGTAAATACAATAATTTTATTGTAGGAAGTGAGGACTACTGCCCCATCAAAGTTATATAACTCATTTTTTCCATACATTGAACATATAAATTATAGATTTAATAAACATATATAATTTATATAACATAGATATTATAATTTATTTACAATATATATATATGTCATTTAGTTTTCTTTCTTTTAATATGATAATGAAATGAATGTAGTGTTCATGCATACGTATGACCTTCTATCTCCATGAAAGGTGAATTTAATTTCTTATATAAGAATATTATAGACATAATAAATAAATATGTAATGGATATATATTATATTTAAATAATGAATTGTAAATTTATCAAGCTGATGGTTTTTAACTATATGGACAAGTTATATCAAAACAAGTTCATTTTCGATTCAAGTAACGAATATAAAAAAATGACTAATATAAACTTTAATAATTATGTAAATTTTAATCCATGTTAATAAGTGATATAAAACGAATAATAAAATTTAAAAAGTTATCAAGAATGTATAAATTATCATAATTTTATATTTCTAGAACATAATGATTGAATGTGATGAGTCGGGATCAAGGTAAGGGTACTTCTTAACACAATTTCAACTTGTTGGGTTTTATGAATTTATTTATATGTACATGAACATTTTATATGTTAAAATTTTCAAAGTGGTATAGGAAACATTGATTGAAAATTACTTTTATTATATTTTCTAAAAGGATTTTGAAATGGAATGAATATTTAAATATAATGGAATGATTTATTATGGTTGAAAATGAAATGTTATTAGTAAAATGTTGATATTTGAAATATTTTAGGATTAATGATTATACAATGCTACTTGGACATTTGATGGATGATTAAGTGATAAACAAATGATGTTTGGTTATGTGATAATCCAAAGATTTTTGGTTCCTTGATAAACATGGTCAAGTAGTTTTGTTATACCTATAACACATTAGCTATGGAAGTCAGTCGTTTGACTATTCCATATAGTGTTATGCATGGATGTGGACGGTATGGTTATTCCATTAAAGTTTAATTATATACCAACCTACCATTATATGTTATATGATTATTTTTATGGGATTTATGGTAATATATTTGTTACAAAAAGGGTGTGAAATGAGGTTTTATTTAGGGAATTTGTTTTGAAACATGTTAAAGGTGAAAAGTATAACATTATGATGAAGTATTCATGGTTTTTATTTTTTAAAAGACTAACTATTTTCCTTCTGTGTGTATCCCTTACTAATATTTTTATGCTCATCCAAAACTTTTAATTGTTTTTCAAAGGGATTAAAGAATAAGAAAGTCAAGGAATGGATCATGGAAAAGTTATTCTGTTCGAACATGAAATGATATTGTGTTTCTTTTTGAAGAGTTTTTGTTTTTTGATAAAATAGATAGTGAGTTGAAGTGTCTACGTGTAATATTTACGTTTTTAGGTATTTGGTATGGATTAATTCTCTAAAACAATACACCTAAAAATATCCATGTTGTGAATTATTGTAAAATTATTGAAATATCTCAAAATTAAGTAATGGTTATGGTTGGGGCCTTATAGTTTTTATAAGAGGATGGTTTAGATAACATTAGAGGTCAAGGTGTTATTTAAACATAAGTTAAACGTTCTATATTACCACAATGGATAACATATTAGAAATACTCATAGTTATTTTAGATAAATTGAATGGGATTTATTTAACATCATTATGTATATATTAGTGTTTATCCTCTTCATATGATAGTATATGATGATTTTATTAATATACTCACAACATCCCTTTACGGTTTTAGTAAATGTATTGCTCTAGCAAGAACCAATGTGATGATGGATGTGAAAGAAACTGCAGTGATTTTCTGAATATGAAAATTAAAGAAATATGAGAATCAATTAGAACTCTTTGGGTTATTCTAAACCAACATTCTAGAGTCATGATTGACCACTTAAACCATATGGACTTTTTAAGGCATCAAATATTTGAGAAACTGATCCCTATGAATGTTTAAGTAATTATCATAAAGGTAATATATATAAAAACCTATGTATAAAGCATGTGTAAATAAACCCCATGGAAAATGTTTCAAAGGTATGTGAAGATGTTATAGATTTGGTAATAAAGGTCATAAAGCTATAACATGCCTTGGAAAAATGAAGCATCTAATTTACTCCATGAAAGGGAAACAAGTTATTTATTTGGGATCAATTGAGTATTTTAAATGTTGTGTGAATGGTCATTATACAAATATATGTTCTATAAAGAAGGTTCATGTATAGGATTAACATGATAGTACAAATATATTTTTACCAATAACAAATTATATTCCAATTGAAGATGATGAAACTGAAAAATAACCTATTAATGGTATGGATTACTTCGAAGATCATGTTTTGACGTTATTGAATCTTAGGAAAATATAAATGATTTTTTTGTGAGAAATAAGTATTAATTAATAATATAGAAAAACATGGATAATGGATAATGAAGAATATTCGACAATTAATATGTCTACATTTTAGGAATTGAAGAGTTATGTTGGATATACAGATGATGACATGTTTAAATGTATTAAGGATGGGATTAATTTTCAAGAATTATAGTATGTGTAACTACTAATTATGTTATTTTAAAATGGGTAATAAGTATCTTTTCTTTTATGGATATAGTTATAAAGAACTTTTAGGGTTTACATGATCATTGAATTTGAAGTAATTATGGGTTATACTTTTTTGGATTCAAAATGAAAGGCCCGAGATAAAAATTTATGTTAAAAAATGTTATGGTAATTTTTGATAATTATATCTTATTTTGGTAATGTTATAATAATTATATTGTTTTTTGAAAAAGGAAAACAAACAGTCATTATGACAACCCATCACATCGAACTAGGCTGTGTGAATTGAACCGACAACCAAAGTGCAACTGTTATTTATCATCTACCACTATCCTATGTGAAGTCCCTCGTTGGCATGACTTATTCCCATTAGTTAAATGTTTTTAGGGATATAAAATCAGTGTATCTTGGGAAAATATTTTTTTATCAAATGGATATCCTCATTATAGGAAAACTATTTGGTGATTAATTGATAAATGTTTCTTTGGAAGACATTCTCTATTTTGGAAACACTATATGCCTAAAAATAATTGATCTACATAATATTTAATTTGAGGAGTAATGGTTAAATTTCATATTGGAGGAATCTATGTTTTTATTAATGAAAATGAAAATTTGGGTTATGTGTGGAAATTATTAACTTTTAATAGAGAAAATTTGATTTGGTTAATTACTTTTGGTATGAGACACTAAGAGTGGTTGGTGTTATTTGGAGATAAATGACAAATATTATCTGGAAAACTATGCAATCAAATCCTTAAATGTTTTGGGATTAAATATTATTTGTATTATTTTGATTATTTTTAAGTACTTTTTTTATTGAATGGTCTATGTTGAACTTGGGTATTACTGTTGGATTTAGAGAGATTAAAAGTAGTCATTCACCTTATAAATTATTATTATTTTGGGGGATTTTTAAATCTTGTACTAACCATTTTTGTTTTGGATATTGTCTTAAGATGAGGGAAATATATAGTTCATATTATTTGTATTATTTTATTCTATAGAAGTCTATTATAGTACTTGATTTGTGACCAAGTAGTCTTGAATACTCGAAATTTACAAAAAATATGAGTATGTGGAAGAAATTTATTAAAGGATGAAACTCTAGCTGTCACGTATGGATATTTCCTTATGTTCTTATTATAAGTATTAAAATAATTACTCAAATTTATGAAAAGTATCTAAAAACAAAATAATTTTGTATTTACATTTCCTAATACGAAATCAATGACCATTTAACCCATCACATGTTTGTGGTTTTCAGGTTTTCAACTTTCTCATGATCATGTTTTATATCACTCACCATCAGAACAAGATGGGTTGTTTTCAAGCATATCCATGTTTTACTACATGATACCATATTATGGGTTATATTTGGATACCATTGTACTTATGTTTAATTATTTTAAATTAGTATTTTTAATGAAAATTATTCTGATGTGGGATCTTTAATGAAGTTACCAAGCCAAATTTTAAAATAATGAGGAGGCAATTTCAAAAAGGAGGGAATAATGAAAAATTACAGGTCTTTATCAAATAATAAATTTTCATTTATATTAATATTTTTGAATAATATATTAATTTTTTTAAGGGGTTGCTTTGTCTGATAGCGTACTCAAAACACAACAATGGGTTTCTTCGAAATCTTACATTGCACACAACATTGAGTTACACAAAAAAATGCAATAATAATATTATTAATTTAAATGGTAGTTAACACATATCCATTGTATTTATTGGGATGAGAAGAACTAACAAAAATATTATTACACATGGTTTTAATGTTTTTTTTCATTTATCCCAAAACATATAAGCCTAAAATGACAACGAATCCAATTTTAATCATAAAATACACTAATATTTATAAAATCTTTTTATACCACCATTTATGTAGAAACCTTTTTAAATCTAGTTTTTTTTTCAAATTTATATTTTATATTTGAAAAAATACCTTTTTAGAAGTGCGACATCAAAATTTTCATTGGTGGAATTTTTCGGATTTTTTTTGATAAAATTCACATTTTAATGAAAAATAAAAAATAATTCAAAATAATTCAAAACTACCTTTCCATTTAATTTATTTATATAGTAATATTAATCTTTTAATTTTTATTAATGTGTAATTTTTTTGGATTTTTATTATTTAATCAAATTTTTTCCCTTAGAAGTAATTTTACATTTAAATCAGACGTAAACACATGTCAATATTTTAATATTTTTTACTTCTTAAAAACCATCTTTCTAGTTTTGATAATGTAAATTAATTTTAAAATAATTATTAAAATTTTTTTGTAGTGAATTTGTAAAAATCTATTTCATATTTTTAATCTTATGGGTCATACTGTGTAAACTGGTACCTTTTATTTTTGTATATTATGGATAGTATCTTCAGAAATTATTATTATTTACCACGGTTAAAGGGTAAATAATTTAAATAAGGGTAAAAATATTATTATAAAAATATAAAACTACCTTAACGAATATAATAATATTATTGGAAGATTCATGGGAGACCAATATTATTCTTAGGCCTACTGTTTGGCATTTTGGAGCTACATGGGTTTGAAAATGACATGTTATAACAATTACTTTAAAGTAAAGAGAAATATAACACAAACATGTATATTTTTACAAAAACAATTTTAAGGTTTGGATATATAATTGATATCTTTGACTATAAAAATTTATTAGAAATATTACAATATTTCCTATATCATGGTATTTTATTTATAAATTTTAGACATTAATTAAATAAATTTATTTTTGACACAATTATGACGTAGTGGTTACCTTATTAATGAATGATTCAAATAAATGATATTATAATCATTAAAATAAATGTAATTTGAACAATAGTTTCCATCTACAATTTTTTTGGATGAAATAGATATTTTAGGGATGTGTTAATTACTTTTTTATAAGTAATCATGTTTTTATGACGTTAACAAAAATCAATTACTAAATAGTATCAATATTGTCATAAATGTGATTTTAAAACAATTTTTTTATTATTTAATGATATAATAGTTCTAAAAATATTCTATTTCAAAAGATGACATATATAATGTTAAAAATTATATTAATGACCCACTTTTGTTTCTATTTTATTTTATAGTTACTACAGTAACCATATATTATGAAAATACAAGAAGGCATGGTAAGAGGTAATGTATTTAATTAAGGGTTAATGGTAAAAGATAAGGTTGAATTTATGACATAATAATGTCAAAAAACTAGTATTTGAGAGGATTTATACCCATCCCAATATTATACTCTAATTAAATATCTTTTGAGCCATAAGAATTCGAATATGAATTTTAAATAAAATAATATTTCAATACTTTTCTAAAGTGAACCCTCCCTCTTATATAAGGCCACCACCTAAACCTAATTACTCATACCTCCCAATAAAATTGGATAATCCAAATTCAACTCAAATAATCTACCAAAATACCTCCCTTACACCATGAATAATTAATATGGGAAGAAGGTAATTTGAGAAATTATTTTTGCTCAAATCAAAAGGAGTATCCTAATTTTGAGGTGGTATCCTATTTCAAACTCATTTCCTTAATATTCCATCTCCACTCCCTATGATTTTATTATTATATTATTACATAATAAAATAAATTATAACCTCCAATTAATTGGCTATAGAAGTCGGTCATATGTCAATTCCATTTAGTGATATCTGTGGAAGTTGACCGTAAGGTTATTCCATTTAAGTACGTTTGTGTCCCAAGATACGTTTATATGTTATATGTTTTTTATACGGGTGTTAAAGTAATTTTTTTGTTAAAAAAAGGGTAAGCAATGATATTATATTCAGTGAGGCTTTTTTTCTTCTTGTTGAAGGTGAAAATTATTACAATCTGATAATGTATTCATAGTTTTCATGTTTTCTAAGAATAACAGTTTTCCTTCATTGTGTGTCACATACTGATATTTTTAGGCTCATCCCATGTTTTTAAATGTTTTTTCATAGGAATTAATGAATACTAGTGTCAGAGATTTGATCTAGGAAAATTTATGCTGTTAAAACATGAAATGATATCATGTTTCTTTTTAAAGTGTTTTTGTTTTATGAAAAAATTGATAGTGATTAGAAGTTTCTTCATAAAATATTTAAGTTTCTATGTATCCGTTATGGCCTAATTATTTAAAACAATAAACTTGAATACATCCTTGATGGAAATTATTGTCAAATTATTTACTTATATCAATATTAAGTAATGTTTAAGTCCAGAGACTTTTATTATTACATCCTTGCATGATGAAATTATAGGACACACAAGAATTGGTGTGTAATTTTTTTTAGGTGAGAAATGAATATGAATGAATTATATATGGTATATGGAGAGTGTATTTTTAACACATAAAAGTTGATAAATATATAAAATTCAAAAAAACACAATTTTCATGGCGGTATTGTTACAATTATCGATATTTATAAAGGAAATATTATTAGGGATGGGTCAGTTGGTGATCAAAATTAAATTCTAATAGAAAATTTTCACTATGTTGATTGGTAAAAATAATTATGATAAGTATTTATAAATTATATAATGATTTTTTAAAATTTATTTATAAAATTCTTAATGGTCTATGATAAATAATAATATTCTAATGTTTGTGTCATCTCAAATAAAAATTATTTATACTTTTGACCTTTGTTTAATTTTCAAACATAGTATAAACTATTTAAATTCTAAATTATGTGAATCATGGATATGGTATTGAATTCTAGTCGTTATAATATATTTTCCTTATCGAAAATACCCAATAATTAGTTATTTTTTATCTTCTATTCCATATGTGTGATGGGAAAACACTCTATGATGCATAAAAATTATCGAGAATCCCAAATCATATTGGAAATAAATCAATAAATCTTATATATCAAAACCAACACAACCTATAATCATGGATATATTTAAACAATACAAACTAGAATTAATTATTGAAAGATTCATGGTTTTTTTACTATATGATGACTTCTCATTATTTATATGGGTTTACTGTTTAGAAAAAAATTATTTTTATTGTTTTTATGAGTTTCTTTAAGTAGGTAAACAATGTAAAGGATGATAAAAAATTACTTTATGAAGTTATTATTGATTTAAATTTTAAAACTAATAATTTCATTATTATCATTCAAATATTGGTATAAAACATTGTTTTTTACACCAAGTACAAATTAGTAAAATTGAATAGATGATAGAAAAAAACTATTCGTTAAATATCTATACCTATATTAAATGAGAATATTTTACCAAAATATTATTATGAAAAATTTATTAATAAAACATGACATATTGGGGATAGAGTTTTATAAGTACCACATGTTAAGAAGACACATTATGTTTTTGGGAATACCATAGAACCTAAATTTGGATACATCAATGGTTTAGATTGCAAGGTGCATATACATAATATTATGAAAATACATTCCTTATTTTATCCATAAGAAAATGTTGGAATCTTTATTGGGAATTATGCTACTTCTATGAATTATAGAGTAATTGAAAAAAAAATTCATGAATAGGTAAAGTACCACATGATGTAATTTTTAATAAATATGACCCCTTTTATCAAATTAAAATAAATATAGATGTGTCTGTTAATTCTTTAAGTAACATGACACACAATTAATTTGTTGTTATTTGTGAAATAAAATTTCATCATGACCATTATCAATACTATTTTTAAGAGAATGAAACTAAGGAACCTCATAGTGTCAATACCAAATAAACTAGAACCTTTAAAAATCATCATTTAGAGAAGATTACAGAAGATATAGATGAATGTCTTAATAATAAAAGGAATTTTTGAAATCAAGTTAGGTTCTCATTTTACTACCCCAATTTGAACTTATTTCAACAAAATAATCCTTGGATGAGTATACCTCAGTAGTTTATACCTAAGTTGAGTTAAATAATTTTGTGAAAAAATGTTTTTGAAATAGTTAAAAATTCCTCATATAATAAAATAATATGATATAAATGTATCATTAGAAAAATGAATGAAGATAAATGTGTATTTATTAGAAATAATGCTAATATAATTTCTAATATTTATAAATAGGATAATGGTTAAGATTATTAGGTTACCCTCATCCATATTTCAAGGCATGAAGAAAATATTATACATGTGTTATATACATCTTATATAATTTTTAAATTATACCAAATGAATGTTATATTCAAATTTTAAAATTGACATTTAAGGGTGTATGATTATGTTAAATAACTCCCATGTTTTGAAAATAAAGATTTTATAATTTCTACATTAAAAATAATTTATTTGCATGTATAAAATATGTACAAAGGTATTTTATGAAATTTAATGTTCTTCTTATTTTAAAAAGAATTTTTATTTGACTTGATGATTATACTCACATTAAGAAATAATCTTATTCAGATATCTTATTTGTTTAAATTTATGTAGATGATGTTATTTTTTGTTATAATGTTAAATAAATTTGTATTAATTTTTCAAAACATACAAAAAAAGACATTATAGTCATTATAATGAAAGAATTAAATTTAGTTACTAGATATCCTATAATTAAAATGGATTTTGGAAATGTGTTGAATAAATTTAAATATTTTAATTTATTTTTAACAATGTTTGGACATGAAAATAGTATAACTTATTCAACTACTATATGTTATAAAATATAACACGGTTTCAATGAATATGGTTAACAAGTTGAAAAAAGCTATATATAGGTACTAATTTTTGTTTTTTATATATTACTTCTTCCAGAGTATATTTAATATTCTATATTTTCTTTTGTATAATATTTCAGTCAAATCCATTAGTATATTATTTTAGTGGTGTTAAAATGATTGTGTAATATTTTAAAAAGATTATATCATAATATCTACACTATCTAAAATATTCTAGTACTGACATAATTTTATTATCATATTGAAAATTTAAAGACTATAGATTTGAAAGAAAATGTAACCCCAGACATTAATGTTTTAGGAGAATACATAGTTTTATGGTCAAGTATAAAAGAAACATAATTATTCATTTTTAACTATTGAGGTATAAAATATATCTCTCCATTTTTGTTATATATTGTTGTTAAATATAGAGCTCACTCTTTCCTACATTGGTGTGAATTTTGATCATGATACTATTTTATCTGATAATAATTCTTCTATAAATAATTCTTAAAATATAGTATTCCATTATATAATAATGAATATTTATATTAGTTATCATTTTATAAGTGTCCATTTTCTAAATGAAGATATTTATTTAGAATTTTTTAATATTTAATACATTGTTACTGATATTTTTACAAAACATCATACCATTACTTATATTAAATTTATTAGGAGGGAATTCTGTTTTTTCTAATTTCAAATTAATATTATATATATTTATATAATGATTAATCAATTAATTTTATGTTTTTGTTATGTTAATTTAAAGTTATATTAATGTGTCAATAATAAATATTTACTTATCCACTTAAAATATTGTATTTTTTAAATTTTTATTTTTTAAAATTTTATTTGGAAGAAATCATTTATATTTTATAACATATAATAATTAAACTAACAATATTGTATTTAGAAATGAAACTATCATATAAAATCATTATAAATCTCAACTCTCTCTCTCTCTCTCTATCCTAGCATCAAAACCAGACCTTTTCAAATTATCAACCTTATGAGCTATCATATCCTCAAACCCAAAACCGTTGAACCCTAAACCATTAAATACTGATTTATATTTCAAGGATGAAGATAACTCTTGAGTATAGTCCTTTTAATAATAACATTAAATTGTATCATTTCTTGATCTCTAGGCGATGAAGGGAAAAGTGGTGGATTTATAATGGTTTCATAAAACAAATATACCAATGAAGAAAACCCTGAGTATTCATGGGTATATTTTTTATATATTAACCTCTAAATATGTATTTAAAAGAGATATATTTGTGTTTTTTGAAAGAACCCATTTTATTTTTAGCAACAATAATGATTAATTTTCCTCAAAATTGAAGAATAATGTTTTTTAATTTCAATTTTGGATAATTATAAAATATTCATGTATCATCATGAAGGGTGTTTCAATTTCAGTCTATGGTCGATTAGTGATGGGGTTAAAAAATATGATGACCTAATGTATTTCATCTATAGATCATCTTAGTTTAGGAAGATGATGGTGAATGTCCCTGAATCTAGTCAAAATATATAATTTATGTTTATTCAAAACATTTTTTTAACTGTGATAATAGAATAATAGAAAATCATTTTCCCAAAATTTAATTTTTTTTATTTTAGCTACAATAATATGAATTAGTGTTAGTGTAAGAATCAACATATGTATTATTATAGTAAGAAGTGTTAAAGGATGACCATTTATTAATATGAAATGTTTGTTCCTCTTATTATATATAATATATGAATGAGTTATAAAATCATGATATGTTGGAGATATCACCATATTAATATAGTTGAAGCATGAATATTGAGGTTGTTTGGCTTATTTTGTGGTGTTATGAATGAAAATATGATGCCAGTAAGATAAAAAATAGGGGAACCCTTTTGTGTTAATATTGAGGGCTAGAAAATGATTATTATATCTATTGTTCCAACTAAAATTCATGATATAGGAGATGGTGAATAAGGATTTTAAGGTAGTGATGTTGGTCTAGGTATTTTTGGAATTGAATATTGAGTTTTACGTTTAAATAACTCTATTGCTCGTGATGGAAATATTCATACAAGTAGAAGAAAGAATAAAATACTAGATGGAAATGTAACTAATAGGGATGGGGGAGTTATTCTGTTTCAAATATTTTTTGAAGAACCCTCAATTGATTATAATGGTAATGCATTACTACTGAAAAGGCCTCTGTAGAGATTTCAGGCGGCTCCTATTGTGCTAGTTATTTTATTTACATAAAAAGATTTTTTCCAACTGTCAAAGGATATGGCTGAACGAGATGAGAGAATTTCTTATACCAGGGATAATAATGATGAATTATATTCCTATTCACTTTAGGAGAAGACAATAGAATATGTTCATTCATTTAGAGGCATTCCTATTATTTATTTGTTGAATTAAAAAAATAATTGTTCGTTTCATCGGTTTATAACATCTTAGAAGAGACCATGATTCATGTTTTTGGGATCATAGAGGTTCTTGGGTTGTATTTTTATAATTTTTTTAAAGGTTTGAATGTCCAATATCTTTAGATGGAGGATATAGGGGAACCCTTTGTATGCAAAGAAGAGGTGTCCACAGATTCAAATGAAGAGTCTACTTTTTATGTTCATTATAACAATTTTTTGGCATTTGATTTTTTAGAATACATTTTTTTAAAGTTTATTTCCTCAATATATATAAACAAGATGTATGTTTAAAATATAATAATGATGAATTAATAATTATATCTTTATCAAATTATATTTTTATCATCTTATATAGTAATACTAATGTTTCAATGAAAAATATAATAAAATAAATTATTTTGATTCATTAAGGAGAGATAGAACATATCAGTTTTGAAATTTGAAAGGAAATATGATATAAAAATATTAATTCATTGAAATGAAAATGATATTTTGTATATTAGTTGTGTGAAATGAAGCCTTATAATTCTATTCACAGAATATATTCAGTATCACCAAGAATTGGTACTAGATATTTTTTATAAAGGATCTATATCTTATTATCTGATCAATATTCCCTACAAGAATGAGTGTGAAATCTACAGTGTTATAGTGTGCCTCATTACATCATTTTGGATAATAAGGATAAACTGAATAATTTATTAGCTTATATAGAAAGTTTTTTAAGATATATCCTCAACCATATTATATGTATGATGGAAGATTATATTCAATCATCAAAGATAGTTTGGAAATGTTTGAATTTAAACCAGGTTTAATAATGAAATCTAATTTTATATTCTATGAATAATCTAATATAGTTGGATTACCCATTGATTTAGAATTTAAATAATATAACGATAAGACATCAAATAGTTTATAAGATCCTTTGGGATTCTATAACAATTTCAATTTCAATTGAAGAATCCATACATGATGCATATCCATCCTCATCAATGGAACTATAATCACTATCTTTGAGTTAATATTTTCAATGAAATATGAAATTATTTATAAAATTTATGTATTATAATTATATTTTGTTAATTGTTTTGTAATATTTGTGTACCTCCATTTTTTGAAACATAATAATTTAAAAATAATGATTTATTTTCCGTATATAAAAAACACATATATTCGAGTTCAAGATTACATTTGTTTTACTAATTTTTCATACTCTATTTATGAAATTTTAAAAGGGGTATAGATTTAAAAAAACCATAAAAACATATATTCAATTATTTTTTTAATGATTACTAAATTTTTATATGTACTTAACATATATGTTTTTTTAGAATTGAAAGATTATATGCCTTTCTAATTTAATGGTATTTGTAATCATTAAAATGGGGATTATTATTTTTCACACAAATAGTGATCCAATATGAATTTCATTGATTTTGATGACAAAAAATACTCAATATTGTTTACTAAAAATGGTACATTGAATGGATTTTAGGGATATATCTAAGATGATTAAAATATTTAATTTTTCATGGATTTCATGAATATTATTATTTAGTAATATTTTTTTATTCAGGCATAAGAATATTATTTCAATGTATTCTTGTTGTTTTGAATATGTTCTGAATAGATATTCATAAGGGGTATTAGAAACCAAATTTGGGTGTATAACCCACGTTTGGAACCCCAAATTTTACATGAATGGTATGTTCTGGATCGTAACATTATTTAATGAATCTTAAATTTTGAAATCTAAAGTTTCATATATACCTAAAATAAATTACCAAACATTTGAAATATATATAATTTTATGAAATAAAAATTGTTATTAATTACTATGCTTTGGAATCTAATGTTTTTAATAAACTTGGATAAATAAACTATATTTTTAAAATCCTTATTGTTTAGAATGAACCCCTTGTTTATTTTGTCATCTATAAGATTTGAAATTTGAATTATTAAGAGATTATTCTATGATTTCACTAGATTAAATAAAATTTTAGAGAAATTAAAGGGCATTTTTGAAATAAAAAAAAAATAATGATTTGTTATTATTTCAAAGGAATGTTATGTATTTTATATCTATTATACAATACATTTCAAATATACTAAGCATATTTAATTCATGATTTTCCTACTGACTTTTTCAAATTTTCGTATGCTAAAATATTTTTAAAGTAATTAATTCTCAGTGGATAGTGTTTTGAGAAGGGTGAAGGAAATATTTGACACTATGAATCTATATGATCAGAATCCAATTATCCAAAATAATTTGGAAACATTTTTCTTGAAAAAAATATTTATTATCTCCTATATACTCTACTCTATAAATATGGTCGTTTACCTACAATAGTTTGTTAAATAATTTTAGGACTACATGTTAGAGACATACATTTTTTTTATTAAAAACCTACTATGTTAATTTCTACCCACAACATACATTGAATTATCCATTTTTACTTATCTTTTTTATTTCCAAAATTTTGTAAAGAAATATTCTTGAGGAATAATTTTTGTAGATATTAATATAAACCTATAATGATATCTTAATTTGTGATCTATAATTTCAACATGTAAATGTTTTTATTGAATTCCTATATAACCAATGTTAATGTAATTTTCTTTTTCTAAAAAAATAGTGGTTGAGTATTATAAGTAATACGATTACTGAAAATCACCTTGATATTTTTTTTTCATCATTTTTTGACAAAAAAAACTAATTAATTAAAAATACCTGTAATAAGTTCATAGTTCCTCAAAGGAAATAGATGTTTGAATATGAAATGTGGGAAAATACGGATGTTATGTTGAAATATACCTCCAATATATTTCCACATTTGTAACACCCCGAGCTTCCACGATACGCTTCTCATTCAATAATGCAATAGCTTGCATTGTACGCAACTTCGAGTTCTAAAACACCGCGACTAATCAAAGTAGCCATTATGAATAGTAATAACCACTTTTTAAAATTATATAAATTTTATATTTCAAAATGGACTTCATTTTTGTATTTTTAATATCGAAATTATCCAAAGTTGAATTTTTTGTAATTTTCTGAGAACTTCCAATTTTTTATGAATAATGAAAAATACTTAAAAACAACTTTTTTTAATCAAAATAATTTATAGTGATAAATTATACTATTGAGTTGTTTTAGAGTATAATTAGAATATATTTTTACCATTTTATCCAATGGTGGTCATTAGAATTAATTTAACATTGAAATTGGACATAAACAATTGCCAATCTTTTGATATAAATTGTTTCTTAAAAACACGCTATTTGTTGTAACAGCGGGAATTAATTATAAAATTAATTAATGAAACTTATATGTTTGGAATTTTTTAAAATAGACATCATTTTTGAATTTGGAATATCAATTATAGCTTAGGGTGAAAGTTTGGCCTTGTTCTGAAAAACTTCAATTTTTGATGAATAGTGAAACCACTAAGTGGTAGTTAAATAACTGATTTTTCGTTTAAATGAAATATTACCACTTCTGTGATTTGATTTTCAAAAATCCGACATACATGGTTGTCATTAAGAAGTAAAATGTGGTTCAATGAGATTAAAATAATTTTTTGGTGAATAGTAACTTTTAAGTTCTTAATCGCGATTAGAGGTAATTAGTGTAGTTTAAGGTAAAAATAATGTTTTAATAATATGGGATGAGCTTGAAACATGTCCTACTCCTATTGGATGAGTCATGGCCGACCAAGAAAACCCATGGGTCAACTTGGGGACCCCATGGAGCCACTTTAGTTGGAAAATGACATTAATATATATTTATTTAATGTTAAAATTAAATTGACACAAACATGAGTTGTTTTACTAAAACAGTTTTTAGGTGGGGTTACACAAGTCCAAATTTTGACTATAAATATTCATTAGAAAGATAAAACGATTTCCTATATCATAGTATTTTTTTTATAATTTTTAGACATTAAATAAATTAAATTATGTATGACATCATTATGATGCAGCGATGACCTCATTATTTAACGATTTAAATAAAATGAGAAGATAATGAAAAATCCAAGGCTTACACTTGTACAAAGCCTATTGGATGAGGATATTTCGAACCCTTATCACCTTAGACACCAATTATATAAGTGTGGGACCTTTAGAATCCGAAAAGCATTGTGTAACAATGTAACATTTCAATCTTTCCAAAAGAGCCCCTCCTCTCCATTTATAAAAGGCCCCAACCTCTCCCACCTCATTTACACTTTCAAGCCATTTTCCTCGGCCAACCTCCGCCCGAATACTCTCCCAACTTCCCCCTCTTACTCCTAGAAGCCTCACTTTGGGCAGAACTCTTCCCAAGGAAGCCTTTGGCTCAAATCAAAAAGAGTTACCCGATTTTGAGGAGGTTAAAGAACGGTCGAGTCAGGACAAGACGCAAGGTAAGGGAACTTCTTAACCCAATTTCTATTCTTTGGGTTAATCTCCTACTTTCAAATTATTTCATGATATTATTATGTCCTATATTGTATTTGTACATTATTTATGTGTACTTATAGTGAATACACATTATAGATGTACTTTAATTAAAAAATGATCTTTTTAAGGACTTCGTCTCAATCCCCTTTCATTGAGGCATATTTGGTTTTATACAAAACTTTCTTTTATACGGTGTATAAACCCCTTTGACTTTTACGTTTATTCAAAAGGAATCTTTTTTATACTAAGCGTTTTACTAAATGACAAAAAGGGAATGTTTTTCTTTCCGTACTTATGCTGTGACAACGACTTCTCCGCCGCCGTGACCATTATTTGAGTTTCGACTTCCTCTACAAGCCAGCATTTTTTTAATGAAAAATAAATACAAAGTTTTAAATTTCTTTTATTTTGGTATTGAAAATTGTTTTGAAAGCGTTTTTATTATATCAATGTGTTGTATTTATATCTTCTGATTGAAATGTGGAAATGTTATGTTTCCTTTATGCATGTTTTATGTGATACGATTATGTTATGGTTATGATATGTTTAAACCTATTCATATGAGGAATGCATTGGACTTAATAAGTGACAGGTGGATCCCTCTATAGCTCCTCGATGCATCGGGAGGTCTCATGAGACAAACTAGTGTCTTGGCACGAGGCCTTGACAAAATCTTATTTGTGGTCTTGGCACGAGGCCTTGGCTACGTGGTTATGATAGTCTGGCATTATGCATTCCATCATTATGAAAGTGGTTATTGATATTGCATGTGATTATTCGACCAGTAGAATATCCATGTGAAGAAGTAAATGGAATTATCTCATTTTACTTTTGCCATATTATGTTGAAGTTCATGTTTAAAAGGCTTTTGTTTTAGTTATACATTGCCTTAAATGTTAATGTTTATTTATGAAAGATTCCGCATTATTGTTATCCTTACTGAGCATCTGAGCTCACCCCTTTCAATGTTTTAATGTTTTCCAA
The DNA here is from genome assembly GCA_963277665.1 of Viscum album. Taxonomy (NCBI): domain Eukaryota; kingdom Viridiplantae; phylum Streptophyta; class Magnoliopsida; order Santalales; family Viscaceae; genus Viscum; species Viscum album. The sequence goes on along the minus strand of OY728125.1, from coordinate 912,999,723 downwards.
GATGTGAAGAAGTATTTTATGAATGACCTGCAGGGATAGTCAGAAGTGGATATGAGTGTGGACTATGGAGACTTTGTTATTGTAGTTTTTCACTTTATAATGTAATGTAACGTTTACGAATGTATCTAGTGTTTCCAAGGCTACTAAACTAATCGGCCTTTCGGGACATGATCTTTTGTGATCATGCCAATGTTACGAAGTAATGCACCGACTCTGGGTAGCTGGGGTCGGGGCGTTACAGTTGGTATCAGAGGAAGTTTAGTAAAAACCTTGGAATCTAGATTTATATAAACTCTGATTAGAGCACGTAGACCTAAGATGAACTTTTAGGATTAGTATAGAAGAACTTCCTATAATTATGGTATTGTAGAGATTTTGTGAGTTTTCCGAGCAATACATCCCTGTCTGGATACGAGCAGGTAGAGGCAGCTCTGGCATAGATGTACCTAGGGGTAAAACCCGAAAACACCGCTTTGAGCTAGACTCGAACGGGAACTGGTGCATGACAACGGGCCTTGCTGCACTCTTGGTTACGACACTCCCGGGGGATATGCTTAGGATAATTCTCATTTTCTTTACAAACCACTATGAGGGGTTATGATTATATACTTTCTCAAAGGAAACATTTCTTTTTATGATTATGGATTATATCCATAAATAGTTCAATTTATGTTAAGTGTTTTATAAGTATGGGATTATGTATTTTGATTCATAAACTGATCTAGTTTATGACGTTGTTTAGAAATGGAGCCTAGTGGAAGAAATGGAAACCGTATCAATGCACACAATCCATGTAGGGATTGCCCTCCTGCTCAAGATAATTATAGTGTGGTTGGTGATGCAACTGGTGCCAATCAGCTAATCACCATACTGGGACAACTTAATCAGGTTATGAATAATAACCTTACCCGTATGGAGCACCCTGATCCATAGCGTGGAGGATCAATATTAGATCTATTCATGAGGAAACAACCACCAACGTTCAATGGGAGTAAAAATCCCTTAATAGCCGAGCAATGGATAAATTCCCTAGAGAAAATATTTCAGGCTTTGGGGAGCAGTGAAGGGAAAAAGTTATCATGGTAGTTTACCGCCTCACTGGAGATGCTGATCAATGGTGGTCATTGATTCAAAACATGAAGGAAGATGATGAAGTATCAAATATGGAATGGAGGGAGTTCAAAGATCTGTTTTTAGAAAAATACTTTCCTCGCGACCATCGAGCAGATATGGAAAGGCAATTTCTGAGTCTGAGACAAAAGGCGGATGAGAATGTCACAAAGTATGAGGGTAACTTTACAAGGTTAGCAAGGTATGCTGGAGATTATATACGTAACCCAGGAAGTAAGATTGATCATTTCTTTGATGGGTTAAAACCATTTCTCCATCGAGCTTTAGTATCACAATCCTTGTCATCATACGAAGATATTGTCTCGTGTGCTATCAAGATAGAAAAGGAATTCTCTAAGTCTTATGACAACAAAGTAGAGCAAGAAAAGAAGAGAACGGTGGAACAAGAGACAGATAAAGGGAAAATGGGAAAGAAGGATTTTCCATTATGTGATAATTGTGGGAAGAATCACCCTGGTACTTGCCTAAAAGGAATGGGAGTTTGTTATAAATGTGGAGAAAAGGGTCACCAGGCTCGTGATTGCAAGGGAAAGAAAGAGGCTATCAATGTTGAATGCTACAATTGTAGGGAAATGGGGAATTATGCAAATGAATGTCCTAAGAGTCAAGGAAACTTACCTTAGAAAAGGCCAAGGGATCAAGGCCAATCTTATTCTATGTATACAGTTGAAGCGAAATAATTAATGTATTGGTGCTTTTGGAATGAAGGATTATATTCTGGTTATAAGAATAATGTGATATATATAAATATTGTACTGCAGTACTTTTTGATTTCAGTAAGGTTTTAATATGATTAAGGTAATCATATTTTTAGTATGTGAGAATAAGAGAAACTTTTCCTTGTTTGGGGAATCTGATGTTACAATTGATTTTGGAATTTAGATACCCTTTAGAGAAAGTCTGGACGGAGGTATTTTGGATAACTATAAAGGTTGGAGTGGATTAAGTTGATCTTTGGATAGTATTTTTTAAGGTTAAAAAATTTATGAAGATTATTTTTGGAACATTATGATACTATAGTTTTAGAAAAAGGACAACCTGCAGGGTGGGGCATAACCCGTCGCGTCGGACAAAGCTGCAGGAATCGAACCCACAATCATAGTGCGACAGGCCTTTATTTCCTACCACTAGCCTACAGGAAGTCCTCAGTTATTGCAAAATAATTTTACTAATCTAAATGGTATGTGTTAACATTTGGAACCTTATACAATTAGGATAAGTATAATATTTTTGAGTTCTATTATCTTTTTGAGTGAAAGATGAGTTGAAGGTTGAAACTCTAATTGTCAAGCATAAATATATATATACCTATCTCTTATTCAAAGAATAAATTAATTCTTAAACTTTAGTAAAGGGATATTAAAACAAAAAAAATGTGTTATCCTAATACCTTATGTCGTGTTGAACTGATGATATTTTAAATCAACATAGATTGAAGGCTTTGAGGCCCTCAATTTGACAGTTGATTGTGATTGATGACCTCAATCACTCCCTACAAATATTTACGTTTTTCCTCCAATTATATGTCTCTAATTGCCACCAATGTTCTCCTAATCGAGATCATAATTGGGTGGTGACTTTTTCATTTCCCTTTCCCTCTTATTAAGGCTAAATTTTATTAATCTTATTTCCGATGTGGGTTTTCCTCAAAGGTATTTTATCTTTTCAACCTTTTATTTTCAAACAAAAATTTCAAATTGCGAGGACGCAATTTATTGAAGGAGGGGAGAATGTAACACCCCGAGCTTCCACGATACGCTTCTCATTCAATAATGCAATGGCTTGCATTGTACGCAACTTCGAGTTCTAAAACACTGCGACTAATCAAAGTAGCCGTTATGAATAGTAATAACCACTTTTTAAAATTATATAAATTTTATATTTCAAAATGGACTTCATTTTTGTATTTGTAATATCGTAATTATCCAAAGTTGAATTTTTTGTAATTTTCTGAGAACTTCCAATTTTTTATGAATAATGAAAAATACTTAAAAACAACTTTTTTAATCAAAATAATTTATAGTGATAAATTATACTATTGAGTGGTTTTAGAGTATAATTAGAATATATTTTTACCATTTTATCCAATGGTGGTCATTAGAATTAATTTAACATTGAAATTGGACATAAACAATTGCCAATCTTTTGATATAAATTGTTTCTTAAAAACACGCTATTTGTTGTAACAGCGGGAATTAATTATAAAATTAATTAATGCAACTTATATGTTTGGAATTTTTTAAAATAGACATCATTTTTGAATTCGGAATATCAATTATAGCTTAGGGTGAAATTTTGGCCTTGTTCTGAAAAACTTCAATTTTTGATGAATAATGAAACCACTAAGTGGTAGTTAAATAACTGATTTTTCGTTTAAATGAAATATTACCACTTCTGTGATTTGATTTTCAAAAATCCGACATACATGGTTTTCATTAAGAAGTAAAATGTGGTTCAATGAGATTAAAATAATTTTTTGGTGAATAGTAACTTTTAAGTTCTTAATCGCGATTAGAGGTAATTAGTGTAGTTTAAGGTAAAAATAATGTTTTAATAATATGGGATGAGCTTGAAACATGTCCTACTCCTATTGAATGAGTCATGGCCGACCAAGATAACCCATGGGTCAACTTGGGGACCCCATGGAGCCACTTTAGTTGGAAAATGACATTAATATATATTTATTTAATGTTAAAATTAAATTGACACAAACATGAGTTGTTTTACTAAAACAGTTTTTAAGTGGGGTTACAAAAGTCCAAATTTTGACTATAAATATTCATTAGAAAGATAAAAAGATTTCCTACATCATAGTATTTTTTTATAATTTTTAGACATTAAATAAATTAAATTATTTATGACATCATTATGATGCAGCGATGACCTCATTATTTAACGATTTAAATAAAATGAGAAGATAATGCAAAATCCAAGGCTTAAACTTGTCCAAAGCCTATTGGATGAGGAGATTTCGAACCCTTATCACCTTAGCCACGAATTATATATGTGTTGGACCTTTAGAATCCGAAAAGCATTGTGTAATAATGTAACATTTCAATCTTTCCAAAAGAACCCCTCCTCTCCACTTATAAAAGGCCCCCACCTCTCCCACCTCATTTACACTTTCAAGACATTTGGCTCAGCCAACCTCTGCCCAAATACTCTCCCCACTTCCCCCTATTACTCCTAGAAGCCCCACTTTGGGCAGAACTCTTCCCAAGGAAGCCTTTGACTCAAATCAAAAAGAGTTACCCGATTTTGAGGAGGTTAAAGAACGGTCGAGTCAGGACAAGACGCAAGGTAAGGGAACTTCTTAACCCAATTTCTATTCTTTGGGTTAATCTCCTACTTTCAAATTATGTCATGATATTATTATGTCCTATATTTTATTTTTACATTATTTATGTGTACTTATAGTGAATACACATTATAGATGTACTTTATTTAAAAAATGATCTTTTTAAGGACTTCGTCTCAATCCCCTTTCATTGAGGCATATTTGGTTTTATACAAAACTTTCTTTTATACGGTGTATAAACCCCTTTGACTTTTACGTTTATTCAAAAGGAATCTTTTTTATACGAAGCGTTTTACTAAACGAAAAAAATGGAATGTTTTTCTTTCCGTACTTATGCGGTGACAACGACTTCTCCGCCGCCGTGACCATTATTTGAGTTTCGGCTTCCTCTACAAGCCATCATTTTTTTAATGAAAAATAAATACAAAGTTTTAACTTTCTTTTATTTTGGTATTGAAAATGGTTTTGAAAGCGTTTTTATTATATCAATGTGTTGTATTTATATCTTGTGATTGAAATGTAGAAATGTTATGTTTCCTTTATGCATGTTTTATGTGATACGATTATGTTATGGTTATGATATGTTTAAACCTATTCATATGAGGAATGAATTGGACTTAATAAGTGATGGGTGGAGCCCGCTATAGCTCCTCGATGCATCGGAAGGTCTCATGAGACAAACTAGTGTCTTGGCACGAGGCTTTGACAAAATCTTATTTGTGGTCTTGGCATGAGGCCTTGGCTACGTGGTTATGATAGTCTGGCATTATGCATTCCATCATTATGAAAGTGGTTATTGATATTGCATGTGATTATACGACCAGTAGAATATCCATGTGAAGAAGTAAATGGCATTATCTCATTTTACTTTTTCCATATTATGTTGAAGTTCATGTTTAAAAGGCTTTTGTTTTAGTTATACATTGCCTTAAATGTTAATGTTTATTTATGAAAGCTTCCGCATTATTGTTATCCTTACTGAGCATCTGAGCTCACCCCTTTAAATGTTTTAATATTTTCCAGGATGTGAAGAAGTATTTTATGAATGACCTGCAGGGATAGTCAGAAGTGGATATGAGTGTGGACTATGGAGACTTTGTTATTGTAGTTTTTCACTTTATGATGTAATGTAACGTTTACGAATGTATCTAGGTTTCCAAGGCTACTAAACTAATCGGTCTTTCGGGACTTGATCTTTTGTGATCATGCCAATGTTATGAAGTAATGCACCGACTCTGGGTAGCTGGGGTCGGGGCGTTACAACATTAATAGAATTTCATCAAGGAGACTCCTTTAATGTGCATCGAATGTGAAATCACAAATTTCAAGACATTGTAAAATGATTTTATGTTCGATAACATATATTACACAATCCACCTAACATTAATGAATAAAATAATATTAAAATAACATCATTAAAAATTATATAATAAACACAATTATGAAAATCAATTAAAAACTATTACAATTATAAGATATATAATTTATATGAGTTAATATTGAAAAATAAAATTTTCAATAAAATATATTTTCTCCATATTATGTATATTATTTGAAAAAATAAATTTACAAATATTTAAATGTAAAATTGATAAATTAAATTATAATATATAATTACTAAAATCATAATTTATATATTATGTTTTTTTATTTTTTTAGAAAAAAATAATTTTTATAAAAAAATATTGGTTTGTGAACATTAAAAAATATATATAATTTTAATAATATAAAAGGATATAATAAAAATTTTAAAGACCATTAATGTAAAAATAAGTATTTATAGAATCAAATTTTACATTTTAATATATTCATTTATCATAAAAATCATATGTCATATATTTTTATAATTAATTTAAAATTTTTGTATAATAAAAACATTTATCTCTCTTCTTATTGATTCGGTTAGATTATTAATTAGATAATATTTTAGGTTTTGTTGAATTAATGAAACATTTTATTTTATCTAAAATAATTTATAATTTATCATTAAAATTCGTAATAATTATAATTTTAATATATATATATATATATAAATTTAATTCCAAAAAAATATATTTGTATAAAAACTATTTTTACGTGATTAAGTTATTTTATTTTAACATTAACTATTCACAAATTTAGAAATTTAATTAAATTAAATCATTTAAAAATATTTAATTTAGAAGGATGAAATTTAGTAAAATATTAAATATTAATTTTTATCATTTAAATTTAATATTATGGTTAAAAATTATGTTCCAAGTTAAATGTAAATTTGGATAAAAGTTGAAATTTATGAAAGAAAAGCCCTAAACCATTCTTGGTTTTGTCCAAAATGATTGGGTGAGGTTATTTTAAACCCAAAATCAAATTCCCATCCTCATTTTTTTATTTTTTTGCTATTAAAAATTGAATTATAACATTACAATATTTAAAAAGTTAGTGTGACTTCCAAAACAACCATTTTCTTCACTTATAAATATTTAACACTTCCTACACCACTATAATCACCATCCCTTTTATTTACCTTTGAAATTTTTTGAAATATATCTTTTTAGAACCCCACCCTTTCAAAATCATTTGTTCACATTTAAGTAACATAATATCATCATTACTATACATAATTCCTAAAAACAATAAGGTCCTTGACATGTGAAAGAACTTATTATTAGTGTTTCTTTCTAAATTTTTACAATACTAAAATTTTATATTTTTGTACTGTAAAAAAATTTTGTATCAATATTATACTGAAATATAAATATATTAATTTTCCAAAAATTATTCAATAAATTCCATTTACTAGGAAAACTATAACATTGATCACGAGTTTGTGAAAATTACAGTCACTAAGAAGTGATATCGATCCATTCTTATATCCACTATTCAAGGATAGTTTAAATGTTGGATTTAAGGTAAAATAAAAATAAATTTTAAAAATAAGAATATTATGTTATATTTTCTTATATACTTTCATTGTAGCCATTCAACGAAAGATGTGATCATTAATCATTCGTATGGTGAAATGTTGCCTCCATAAACAATAAATTTTGTTTGTCATCCCCACCAATCAGAAATAGTTCATAGAATATAATTATCAAGGATATTTGAAAATATATTAATTTTTTTCATGTTAATATATAACATTATAAATATCTATCAAAATTTACTAAATCATGAAAAAATTATAATACATCACTGTTTTGGTCAGTTTTACCACCTATGTAAACAATTATATAATGATTAGGTCATGAATGATTAGGGGATTCTATATGATGTTAACAAAATTTAATATTAATATATTTATTTTATTTTAAAGAATCTAGAAAGGATTCATATATATTTATGTTTTTTATTAATTTATCAACATTTGATCCTTAAACAAATAAAAAATAGTTCATTGTGTTTTCCAATTTCAGAAGACATTTTCATGTCTTTTAGCTAATAAAAACCAGAATTATGAAATTATTCAAAAATATATATTATTATTTCATGACATATATTTGGATCATGAACTCGAAATATATAAAATTTAATTGATCACATCATAGTGTAGTTTTTTTGAAAAAACAAAAAAATTGTAAAACAAGACAATGAAAATAAATAGTAATATGATAATATATTTTTTATATATTTTAAAAAAATTATAAAAGTTGAATTATTATTATATTTATTTTTCTAGATAAGCTACTATGATATTTATATTTTTTATAAATGAGGTTAATTATCTTATTTGTAAATTACTGTTAATGTTATGGGACTTGATAAATCAATCATTTTCCAATGAGTTATATATTATCTTCTTGATATTCAATCCTCTATATTTAGAACCTTTTATATTTTAAACTATGTCATATCATAATTTTTGTGGTGAAATATTTTTTAATCAAAATCATTTTCTATGAAATATTTTATTTTCACATTAAAAAAACAAATGATATTTTTTAATGTTACTGATAAACAATTATTGTACAACGATGAATACAAAATGTTTTTAAAATTACATTTTAATTATTATTTTTTCATTACCTTAAAATTAAATACATCTAAGGGATTTATTTTTCATATTTATCCTTATATATTTTTGTATGTGGATATTTTTAGTCACCATGTTTTCTAAATTAAAAAATTTAATTGAAGAGGTAATTTTTTAGTATATGGATATTTAATTTGTTTTTACATCCATATGATTTTATAAAAATATAATTATTTCTAGTCTGATTATTATGAAACAAATTCAATTTCAATTGGTTCATTATGATATGTATATGATTCATTCTAAATTGCACAATTCTATATGGATTGTCACGTCCCGTCTTCGGGGTCCGTGCCGTGACTACCCCAAGCCCGCCTTCCATAGGCTAGGGGCTGGTGACTGGCACCAAAGGTGTAAATCCCAATAAAAAGGGAAGGAATTTCCTTTAGAAAGGTAAACAACACAACAAAGTACGCAAGTGTAGTAAGCACTAAGTAAAACTGGGTACACTAGTAAGTGATGAAAAGTAAAATGGGCCAGTATACAAACCCAACTGAAAGTACAGTACAACTGAAAAGGAAAGTACAACAACTGAAAAGTAAAGCAGCAACACCGAATCATCCTCTGGATATCCCACATGAAGGGTGGGTACAGATAGTCTCCTAAGCTCCTCAGGTCCGGCCGCCCGCTCCGTGTACGTCCCGTCCAGTGGTCCAACTCCAGGTACCGTCCACCACCACAGGCCTCCACCTCGATCAGCGTTGTCCGTAGTCTGCATCAAATACAATGAAGTGTGGGAATAACCCGTGTAGGGGTGAGTATACGATACTCAGAAAGGACCCCGAGACCCCCAAAGGTCTCCCAGAATCCACGAAGTATAAACCACAAGGGAAAAATACAATCACGAAGTATCAACCGACTCTATTTAGGTATATGCCCATACATATACCTAAATAATCAATCTCAGTCCGGCTCCAACTCTCGAGTCCAAGAAGATCCTAGTCCACACAGGAAAGCACAACCTAGTGCACACAGGAATGCACAACCCAGTCCACACAGGAAAGCACAACCCAGTACACACATGAAAGAACAACCCAATCCACACAGGAAATCACAACCCAGTCCACACAGGAAATCATAACCTAGTCCAGACAGGAAATCATGTCAACCACATCAATGTTAATGATTGAAAAGTCAAGAATCCGCTCACACATGTATACTACTTTCAAAGAGGGGTGGATATGATTAGATGTAGCCTCTGAATCATCACCTCTGCCAAACCCACATATGATTCTAGTACAGAATTCGTCGCTGCCGAACCCATGTAAGATCTAAGTACAGTAACTATCGCTGCCGAACCCACATAGGATCCATGTACAGTCGTCATCGCTGCCGAACCCACGTAGGATCCAAGTACTGTAACCATCACTGCCGAACCCACGTAGGATCCAAGTACAGTCGTCATCGCTGCTGAAACCACGTAGGATCCAAGTACAGTCATCATCGCTGCCGAACCCACGAAAGATCCAAGTACAGTCATCATCGTCATCAAACCCACAGAGGATCCCAGCACGGTAGTCGTCGCAGTCACAACTAGCTCTAGGGTTCCCGCACACAGCACGCTCGAATCCGGGAGGGTCCGATCTATGATCCAAGGGGTCGATACATCAACTGTCATGAAGTCTAGAGTTGATGTATCTGAAAGTTCCATCTCGTCAATAGGAACTCAACGCAACAGACAACGCGTCAATCGGATGCCCGGTCTGAGAGATAATGGCTTTTCCGTTCCAGGGGCCCGGTTAGAAATATGCTCGTTTCTAACCCAGCCGATATCTGAAGTCATAAAAAACTCACTTAGAGTATGCCAAAAGAACGGTCTCACCAAGAGGAATCCAACATAGTCGATGGTACGTCAATTAGAAATCCGGTCCTTAAGTTATAAGTGTTTCCACTCCGAGGGCTCGGTTGGTTTCGTGTTCGAAACAAACCTCCCATACCCAAAGTTTTCCAAATCCTTGAGTGCAATATACTGAAACGATCGCCTCGATCCAAGGATTCATACACAACTAATGGTGTGTCGATCGGAGGACGGTATCCCATGATATGGGCATTTAACTAATGAGGGTCCAAAAATAGGGGGTTTGGGCCCATTCCGACCCGGCCCAACACCCCCTGGGTCGGCCGGAACTGAGTCGACCTAACTCGGGTCTGGGTCCGGTCCGATAGGGCGCGGCCCGAACTGACTGGCACAGCTCAGACCAAATGGGCATGACCTGAACCGGTGCTAGCGGCCCGGCCCATCGGCCGGTTGCGGCTCGACCAAGTGGCCGAGCATTGCGCTGTTGCCGGGGGGCACGACCCCTTGCCATTGATTGACACTGGCAGTGCCGCTGGCACTGCCCTGCCTTCCGGAAACCCACGTAACCACAGGATTCGATGCACCGCCTCCGCGGCTGTTGCCGTTGTGGGTTCCATCCGGCGGCGCGCCGCCACCGCCGGACGCCGGCGTCACCGTGTCGGTAGTGGCTTTTGTGGACCACCAGACGCGCTCTGGTGGTCCGATTTTACCGCCGATTGTGCCTATGGATCTCCCAGCACCCATTCTTCTCCATGAAGGCTTCCAAACGCCGTTGCGGTCCCATTTCATCGTCGCTCATCAATCCGCTCATAGACAAACAATCTGCACAGGGTCATCGGTCCGTGTTTGTTCGGCTCACGTCCTCCACGTTAGTCGATAGAAATAGGTCGGACAACAATGACGTTCAACGAAAAACAAGGTACAATTTTAATCAATTGAAATTGAACTTAATTCCCAACAATTTCCCTGCAAATAAAAACATTCACAGATCAACTTGATAATGAGTTGATATGTGTTCTTTGTTTTAGAAGGGATCAATCATGGGAATATTAACTTTCTCAAAATAAACCTCTACCTCAACCAATGATGATGAACGTTGGCGTTGCGGTTGATGGCATCACGAGGTGAGGATTTGTAGATGTCAACGGAGAGCATCCGAGGAGGAAGCAGTGCCTCCCCTTTTGTCACGGAGAGAAGAGTAGAAGATTCCCTATTGTTAACGAGTTCCCACGTCGGTGTCTCCTCCCTTACCACAGAGGAGGAAAAGGAAGAAGAATCTGGGGTCACTGAGTCAATGTTCTTCATTGAAGAGTTAGCGTTCTTCAACAAAGGGGATGAACCGTCCATCAAAAATCAAGATCTCTCTTTCCTTTCTCACAACACAACAATTTCCAATCAAAATAAAATACGGCTTCTCCTTATTTTATTTACTCATGCCATACATTTTAAAATTTAAAATTTAAAACACTTAATTAATTATTTAAAGTGGTTCAATTAATTGATTTAATTATGTTGGCATGAGTTAAGAGGGAGAGAAGGAGGAAGTGGAAAGGTTTCACAAGTTAAGATGAGTTACAAAAATAAAGAGGGGGGTTGCCATGTAATTAAAAATGGGAATTCTCAGGGGAGTTTAAGGAGTTTAAGAGAATGTAAAGGGTTGGGATCATGTGGGCCCCACCTCACATTTATCCTCACATGGTTAGTTAGGAACAAGTGGTTCCCACCCCAACTCCCTCACTTAGGATATAACAACATAGATATAAATAAAAATTTATCCACAATTTTTATTCACTTCTTAATTAATCTACAATTTTTAATTACTCCTCCTGAGAAAACGCAACCACGGTAAATGTACCCTTAAGCAATTATCGGCATTGCAAGTTCATCGGTACCCTCGGATTTCAATTCCGAGCACCAGATCAAAATTTAGAAAAACCCACTCTTTCATTCACTGAACGTACCCGAGATAAACTTCGGAAAACTATTCTAGGCACACCGGGCCTCAGAATCAGGTGCCGTCGAAAAACCGCGTAGTCATAAAATCCCAATGAATTTATGAAAAAAAATTACCTTGAAATTTTATGCTCTTTAAATTAACCCACCTCAGGGCTTTACGCCCCCGTAAAGCTACAACATAACTAGGGGAACAAATGAGGGCACTGAGCATGCATCAGAGACTCCCGCTCCCATGTTCCCTCCGGGAGGTTCCTGTGCTACCACCGGATGCGCACTAGAGGAATCGACCGTCTATGTAGGACATGCTCTTGTCGATCCTCGATCTCCACTGGGACCTCCGTAAATATCGCCCCTTCATCAATGTCCATCTCCTCGTGGTTGATGATATAGGTCGGGTCGTGCACGTATCACCTTAGCTGCGATACGTGGAAGATGTCGTGCACCCGGTACAACTGAGGTGGAAGGGCTAGGCGGTAAGCCACCTCGCCTACCTTGCTGAGGACCTGGAATGGTCCGATGAAGCGCAGAGATAACATGCCACCCTGGCCAAATCTCTGTAACCCACGTCGAGGTGAGACCCGTAAGAAAATGTGGTCGCCATCCTCAAGCTCCAGTGGTCTCCGCCTCCTATCAGCATAAGACTTCTGTCAGCTCTGTGCAGTCTTCATCCACTCCTGGATGATCTGCACTTTCTTCATCACAGCCAGAACCATATCTGGTTCTACATGTACAGACTCCATCAATATCCACAAAAGATATATGAAATGCTTCCAGATGTTGTCTTGCCACTACTAACAGCTGAATTACTGATCTTCTACTAAGAGCATCTACTACAACGTTCCCCTTCCCAGGAGTATAAACTGTCTCGAAGTCATAGAACTAAAGGAACTCAAGCCATCACCGCTATCTCAGGTTCATGTCCTTATGAGAGAAGATACACCTGAGACTATTGAGTTGGTGAGAACTGTAAACCATTCGCTCAATGAACAACGGATGGGACTAGCCATTTGTATGAACTCAACTCCACCCTTCTTCATTTACGATCTACAAGAGCTGCTGAGATTCTTCCTCTGCCGAAAATAAAAATCTGGTTTCATCCCCTGGATGAACCACTTTTTTTGCCTAATACAGTCAATCCTGACATGAATGGTACTATTTCATGCCATGGACGACATCGTAAGGCCTCGACGCTACTACCACGAGATCTAACCATTACACTCGCCACCAAGGGTTGAATCACACTATCAACAGTAGTGTGTGGTCACTAGGTCTTTTCCAGTAGGAATCTCAAAAGTGAGGGTCAAGTCAACGGTTTTAACCAGAACCTCTCAGTATCAACCACATAAAAAGGATAGGGAATAAAAAATCACAAGAACAAGTGTATTTTATTACTGCAACTCAGAGTACAAAGATACAAAGAATCCACAAAAAAACCTCAAAAAATCTAGAAGCATTATGAACAAAAGTCTCTATGTCTAGAGCTAGTCCCTCTCCTGTCCATCTTCTCCCAGAGCTCTATGGTCATAGGCCTCAGCTTTTTGAAGCTGAGCTCTCCCCTGTCCACCCAGCCTTTGCGGTCGGGGTAGTCCTCCGGGTGGTGGTGGTGGTAACACCTCGAAGCGTCGTCCACCACCAACTGCACAACCAACTCCTCTTCCACATCCTCCTTCACCATGTAGACCGTCTCGATCGAACCTCTGCCTTTTCTTGGGAGGTCCCTCAATTTACTGTTGATCTTCTGTACATCGGGTCAGATAATCACGTGCCATGTGACCTTGTCTGCCGCATGAGTAACACTGCCCGTTCCTGATCGGTTTACCTCTACCCCTGGTGCCTCACACATACGATTCGGAGTCATGCGGTCGACCACTTGATGGCCTGGTCCGCTTGGAACTCTGCATCAACTGTCTACTGCCGGCTGCAGAAGGCTCTGCTTCATGTAGTCCTATGGTGGGTCTCGCTGTTGGCGTCGGCTCAGCGAGAAAGCTCTCCACAAGAAGGGCTCACTGCAATACTTCTACCTGCGTCTGAATGATGAGGGAGATCCTCAAAGCTCTGATAACATGCCTCAGTCCCTGCTCGAAGGTTCAGGCCCGGGAGAATGGGTCCCGTAACATGTCCGTGGAGTAGCGCGAGAGGTCGATAAATCTCACCGAGTACTGGGCTACTGTCATGCTGCCCTGCTGCAGCTGTAGTAACTCCTGGATGCGCACCGCACGGAGGGTGGACAGAACAAACTCCAAGCGGAAGAGACTCTCATAGTCCGTCCAAAGAAGAGATGCCTCGTCGTGCACCTGGTGCATCAGGCTCCACCATCTACCTACTGCTGCATGTAGGAGACTCGCTGCAACTATCACCATAAGATCTTCTAGCGTCCTTACCAATCTAAAGACTCTAAAGATAGCCTCCAGCCAATCCTCAGCTGCCTTAGGGTCCATCTCTCCGCGGAACATGGGCGGCCTCTGTCTCTAAAACTCGTGCAGCGCACTCTGGCGGCGTGGACTCTCCGCTACTGGGGATGGTAGTATTGGTTTCTCAACAGGTAGAGGTACCACTGGTGCCTCCACTGTAATGGGGCCCTGCACCGAGGCCTCGTCGCTCGGTGTGCTGCTATCTCGCACGTGACTCAGAACCCTAGCTGTATGCCTTTATGGGGATATCCTGAAAAGAAACAGGTGTGACACGGTTAATACAATATACTTGGTGAGCTGAAACAAGTAATCACAAAGAAAACATTTGAAATACACATGCAATCAATGTTTTCGTGCACTGAGTCTGGAATCAGAAGTCAGGGTCCTGGTGTATGGATACGTCGGCCGCCACACCAACTCTGGACCCCCTGGACTGATAACGAAACTCAATACTCTAAACACTATTGCTTCACAGAGAAGAAATTATCAGAGTACCGAGTTCTGTGGTAGAACCGACTCCTCCGATACCAATTTGTCACGACCCGTCCTCGGGGACCATGCCATGACTAAACCAAGCCCGAATTACATATGCTAGGGGCTGGTGACTAGCACCAAAGGCATAAATCCAGATAAAAGGGAAGGCAACGGCGAGGGGCCGTGCCCCCCAGCCACGACGCAACGCTCGGCCGCTTGGCCGAGCCGCAACCAGCTGCTGGGCCGGGCCGCCAGCGCCGGGCCGCGCCAGCCGGGCTGGGCCATTTTCTATTGGGGCGGACCCGGACCTGAGTCGGGTAGACCCAGTTCGGGCCGACCCAAGGGGTGTTGGGCCGGGTCGGACCGGGCCCAGACCCCCTATTTTCGGACCCTATTTAGTTAAACACCCATATCATGGGCTACAAACCTCCGATCGATGCTCCTTCATTTTCTTAGGTATCTTTGGATTGATATGGTCATTTCCGTATATTACACTCAATATTTCGTCAAACTTTGGGTATGGGTAGGTTGGTTTGAACAAAAAACCAATCGGGCGCTCGGAGCAGAAACACTTATAACTTAAGCACCAAATGTCTGATTGACGTCCCGTCGACTATGTTAGATTCCTCTTGTTGAGATTGTTCTTTTGGCATACCCTATGTGAGTTATGGATGACTTTAGATATCAGATGGGTTAGAAACGAGCGTATTTCTAACTGGGCCCATGGAACGGAAAAGCCATTATCTCTCAGACCGGGCGTCCGATTGACGCGTCGTCTATTGCGTTGAGTTCCTATTGAAAAGAAAGAACTTTGGGATATATCAACTCTATACTTCATTACAGTTGATGTATCGACCCCTTGGCTCGTGGAGTGGACCCTCCCGGATTCGAGCGTGCTGTGTGCGGGAACCCTAGAGCTGGCTGTCACTGCGATGACTACCGTGCTGGGATCCTCCGTGGGTTCGACGACGATGACGACTATTCTTGGATCCTCTGTGGGTTCAGCAGCGATAACGAATTTACTTGGATCCTACGTGGGTTCGGCAGCGATGACGACTATACTTGGATCCTACGTGGGTTCGACAACGATGGTTATTGTACTTGGATCCTACATGGGTTCTGTAGATATGACGAATGTACTTGGACCCTATGTGGGTTCTGCAGCGATGGTTACTGTACTTGGATCCTACGTGGGTTTGGCAGCGACGACTTCTGTACTTGGATCCTACTTGGGTTTGGCAGAGGAGATGATTTAGAGGCTACATCTAATCATCTCCACCCCTCTTCAAATGTAGTATACCTGTGTGAGTTGAGTCTTTACTTTTCAATCATTAACATCGATGTGATTGACATGCTTTCTTGTGTAGACTGGGTTGTGCTTTTCTGTGTGGACTGGGTTGTGCTTTCCTGTGTGGACTGGGTTTTTCTTTCTTTTGTGTACTGGGTTGTGCTTTCCTGTGTGGACTGGGTTGTGCTTTCCTGTGTGGACTGGGTTGTGCTTTCCTGTGTGGACTGGGTTGTGGTTTCTTGTGTGGACTGGGTTGTGATTTCCTGTGTGGACTGGGTTGTGCTTTCTTGTGTGGACTGGGTTGTGCTTTCCTATGTGGACGAGGTTGTTCTTGGGATCGAGAGTTAGAGCCGGATTGAGATTGATGATTTAGTAATATGTATGGGCATGTACCTAAATAGAGTCGGTTGATACTTCGTGATTGTATTTTTCCTTTGTGGTTTATCCTTCGTCGATTCTGGGAGACCTTTGGGGCTCCCGGGGTCCCTACTGAGTATCGTATACTCAACCCTTCACAGGTTATGCCCACACTTCATTGTGTTTGATGCAGACAACGGAAAATGCTGATCAAGGTGGAGGCTTGTGGTGCTGGACGATACCCGGAGGTGGACCACTGGACGGGACGTACACGAAATGGAAGACCGGACCCGAGGAGCTGAGGAGACTATCTGTACCCACCCTTCAGGTGGGATATCCAGAGGACGACTCAGTGCTTCTGCTTTACTTTTTACCTATTTTACTTTCCTTTTCAATTGTACTGTACTTTCAGTTGGGTTTGTATACTGGCCCATTTTACTTTTCAGCACTTACTTTTGTACACAAATTTACTTAGCGCTTACTTCACTTGCGTACCCTGTTGTGTTGTTTACTTTTCTAAAGGCAATGACATCCCTTTTTTATTGGGATTTACACCTTTGGTGCTAGTCTCCAGCCCCTAGCCTATGGAAGGCGGGCTTGGGGTAGTCATGGCACGAGCCCTGAGGACGGGCCGTGACATGGATTATGACATAGAATGACTTGTATCACCCTCTAATGCATTTTTGATGTTTATCTATCACTTCATATTCATATATGTGAATAATTATTTCATTTACTTATGAATAGGCATAGTATATTTTCTCACATTTCTTAGAATAAAAATAATTTTTTTATTACTGGTCTTGGAATAAGTCGATCTACCCCAATGGGTTTTCTATTCTTATGGCCATTAAAAACATTCCATATGGTTTATCATTTTTTCATGTCTTCAGGATGTATTTCATTTCCATGTAATTCCATTTTTTCATGATTACACATTATTTTAATTGTTTTTTATTACTTTTTATCATTATCCCATGTTTTATTATCATGATTATGTATTTTGAGCTAGTTCATGTTGTTTAATTTTCCATAAAATATTGATATGAACTTATATATCTCAATAATTTTTTATGTCTATCATTTATGGTCTTATTATATTTTTTATGATATCTTGGTCCTCTTCATGTACCCATTCATGTTTATTATATGAAATATTTCAATATTATTTTTCCATACTAAGCATCTGAGCTCACCGCTTTCTTTTGTTTTCTCTACCATTGTGAAAAAGATTATTAAATTACTTTATTTGTGTACGAAATTATATAAAGGAGCATAAATATATATATATTTTTTAAACTATTCTAAAATAATATGTTAATCTATCCATTATTCATGAACTAATAATTTATGTCATTGGGTTGTGTGGATATTTTTATATATCATATATAAATAAAAAAATAAATTTCCTATTTATGATTTGTTTATCATGGATCTATTTATAATGAATGTGATAAAATTCAGTAAAAAATGATTTTCTAAAATTTTATATCCAAAAATATATTTATGTACATTAATTTCCATTGAAGATATTTATCCTCTCATTTTCCATGTGGTGATGATGGAGTTATTTGAGTATCATTAGTTCTATCAACAAGTATGGATTCAGTGTTTCATAATTTTTAGTGTTTAAATTCTTACATATTATTAGTTTTATAAATCTAAAGGTATTGTCTAGCCATCAGGTGGGACTAGTAACCACATACATGGATCCATCTCTAGTGTTCATTTCATTTGTGCTCAGGATAGGCCCTTCATTGGTTGAAGTTGAAATTTTGGACAATTAACCCATTTAAAACACATGGTTTTGTATCTTACAATCCGTATCAAACTTTTCTAAGTGAACAATAAATTTACTGAGTTATATAACCCAGATAATGCAAGAATAATACCTACAATTCTTCTCAAGAATTAGTGGACTCGTCACTAGTTTTTTAATTGTGTTCTCAACTGATATTTTAAACCACGGGTAGTGGTATGTCTAAGAAATACATTTTTATTTCCAATTAAATTTTAATGATTCATATATTCATGGTTGCAGTTTTTTTAAAAGGGATCATATCTCTATTTTAACCTATGACCATATCCAAAAAACAATGAAAATTTTCATTATTGGGATGACATTCCAATGTTTGGACAATATGTCATTGAGAGTTTGAAAATACAACACAATTTTAATTTCCATAAATTCTTATGGTTATTGTGTTGATAGTAATATTTATTAGGACAATGGTTGATGTTTTTGATCACAAGAGATTGAATTTGGTCTTTTATACATAGAAAATATTTATAAGATCATTATTAGTTTTATCATTGTAGTTCCCTCTAGCGTATTAATCAACCTTGTTTGGATTGAAGGAGATTGACCATCATAAAAGGAATACATATATATGTTGGATGAGATTTGATGACGAGGCAACTAGAGAATAATATGATTAAACATATTTCATGTCTCAAGAATTTTAACATCTTCATTTTGAAATAAATCCATCATTTTGATTTTTAATTTTTTTAATATTTTCCCATCAAATTTCTTAACAAAGGAATAATATATGTTTCCCATGATTGAAAATACATACATACAGATAAATGAACCAATTTCATGAACATCCATTTAGTGGAAAATAGAGAACTCACATTTTAAGCACATTCTCTATAAACAATTACTATTGAAATCAATGAACCATATTGAAGAAATATATATTAAAAGGAAATGAGTCTCCATTATTCATTCCATTGAATGCATGATGTAGTGAATGGCATGACTGTTTCAAATCATTATGTTAGACCGCATGAGAAATCCAAGTAAAAATATTATTAACTCAAACTAGAGTAATATGTTTCATATTTATCATATAACATTAAAATATTATTGAATTATTTCTAGTTTTTTATTTTGTCCCTTATTTTTAGTAACTATATCTCTATTTCTCTTTGAAAATTCGACATCATTTTTTTTCATGCTTAAAAGAAGAGAAATATTTTTTATTTTATGGGATTAAAATTTCTTAGATCCTTTCTCTAAATATATTGTACATATAATAAATTTCTGAAAATATTTTAACAAAATGTATTAGTTTTTTTATGGTTTATTTTAATAAAATTATGTTTTTCTTGGTTTAATTTTTTTCGTAATAATTTTTTAAATTTGTTTATTTTTTGTCTGATTTTTTATGTACGTAAATGTTTTAATGAAAATGGAGGAATTAAATTTATGATATGTTATTAGATATATCAAATTTGAACATTCAGACTTATTGATAGTATTGAGAAATCTATAAAATTAGAAGGGAATTTAATTTTTCACTACCATGAAAATAAAATAAAATATAAAAAAACAATAAAAAAGGGAAATAAATTATATAAATAGTGATTTTGATCTTATCCATTTATAAATAATTGTAGATTAAATATTGATGAATCCGATAATTTGAGGAATAAATAGATGTAAAATTGAAACCAATATGGAAAAAGGATGAAACCTAACGTGAGTTTATATTGAATGGATAAAATTATTCTTTTATTTATAAAAATATATCTGAATCATTAATAAAAAATTATTAGTCAATGACCTATTTCATTTATATCAATATTTAATTTTTTTTAATTTTAAATTCTTCACAGACAAATTCATTTAGTAACAAACAGTATTATATTGATTCAATTTAAAATTGAAACAAAAACATAGATTAAGAAACATGATGAGTTCATGATTATCCCATGATCAATGTTTAGATGAATAAAATATTAAAATTAAATAGGATATGAAAATAAAATCAATAACAAAAAAAATTGATGAATTAAGATGAATAAGATAAACCTATAACATCTCATAGGCTTCTTTGATGTATTTATCTTCTCTATTTTTGTTTCCCTATTTATTTATGTTCATATTGGAACATCCTAGAATGGATATAATTTTAAGGGTAAAATGGAATAATGTTTGAGTATAGATGTTTGTTTGAATTAATGGAGTTTGGGTATTAATGTTTTAAAGTATTTACAGTGTTATACTTGATTTCCTAGAACATGGATTTCAGTTTGGTCATTTGAATATAATCAAGAGTCTTCATAGTATTCCGGGAGATTACACATTGTATAATTATTATATATATTCAAATAGTTTTAAAAATGTTGTAAAATGTTAACATAATGTATTTGGAACCATGAAGATGTCGTGAAACTGTATATAGAATGAATGGATTACATTATATGTATAGTTTATACAACATGAAATGTCATATATATATATATATATATATACTCGAGGTGATGTATTTTTTAAATTTTGTGGTTCTTGTATTATATGATTTGAATTGGGGTTACACGCTTTGTAATCCTAGTCATTTTGGTTTTTAGGGAACAACACATCTAATTTTTATTTCATTCATCCATTGATCATTTCCCTAATGAAAATGGACCTCTCAGAGGTGATTATTAGGATCTACACTCATTCAATATTAATGTTTATTGATTGATACTAGTTACGGTTGTAGTGATTTTTTACATGAATGTTATCCTAATACTTATTTATTATTTTTTATTATGGTTGTGCTTTTGTGTTTTTATTAGATCAATTCATTTACTATGAGTATCTTCTCATTCCTTTCTAGATCTTTGGGGTGATCATTCTCTAAAGGGTGATTATTTTGTTGGTTGTGGTGAGGAATTTTCATATCATTAATGTATCTTATTATATGTCCTCTATGACCACTATTTTTATTGTAAAATCATTTATATGATGAGAGGATTGATTCTAGTCCCTTCATCACTGAAATTTCATTCGTTAATTTTGGTAGAGGCTGTTATGGTCATGAGCAACCAGATTTTGAGTTATGTGATTATCCCTGTAGCTAATGTTTTACGAGGTATAATTAATTTGTTTTTAATTTTTTTTATAAAATGAAATGGACTGATTTATTGATTGAGAGGTTTGTGAGAAAATAGGTTTTTTCAGAATTTGTTTTTCCATTATATTGGTAAAATGAAATATATTTTAAAATAATTGTTAGATATATTTTGGAAAGAGATATGAAATCATGATTTTTATGTAATGTTTAGAAAAATGAATCACATGAGTAGCCTTGGATACATAGTTGGATGGTTTAGCTTATTTACTCCAATAATTTTCTTTTAGATGTTTACTTTTTTGGGAGTTTTGCTTCTCCTAGTGTGTAGATGCATGGGATGTAAAAACCCGAGTTTTATGGATAATTTGTTAGAGAATTAATTTTAATTGATGTATTTAATAACTCTAAGTAAAGCATTCCACTCAAATGACAAAAAATTGTATTGGGTTACATGTAACACCTACTTGACATATGCTACACGCAACACCGAGTTTTTATGATACAAAATTTTATTATTATATTTATTTAAATGAAATAATAATAAACTAGGCATTAAAATTTAAAATATGAACAGTAATTATTAATTTTAAAATATAAAATATAATGTTTTAATTTTAATACATCATAATTATAATAAAAAAAATATTTTTTGTATAGTCTATATGTTTAAAACTACAATTCTCTCAAAGGAAATTCTTTTCAAGTCCATCAATGAAAAAAAAAGAAAATTAATTTTATAAAAAACAATATATTATGTATTGTAAAAAAATAATTTTTGAAATTATATTTTTTTAATTATCCGAGGGACAATTTTTTTGAATTTTCTGAAATACTTAATTTTTTTGATGAATTGTGAAACATACTGAATATTAATTCAAAATTTCTTTTTCATCTAATTTATTTCTATATTATAATTATTTTTAAATTTTTATTTAATGTATAATTAAATAAAATAAAAATAAATTAATCCAATTTATGTCATTTTAACAAATTTCATTATGAAATTGGATATATAAACATAGAAAACATTTGATCATTTATAATTTAAAAACCCACTGTATCATCCCTTCTATGGGATTAATATAAAATTTATTTCCACTACTTTAGTGTTTGGAATTTTTAAAAATGGATTAAATATTTTTATTCATAATAAATTATAATTTTTAATAATTTTAACTTAGTTCTAGAAAAAATTGGTAGTGAATGTAATAAAAATTTATTATAAAGATTAAAGAAAAAATTAATATTAACAATGGAAAAGACCTTAATATTAAGTTACTTAATGAACTAACCACTTGTAAAAACCAATTTTATGTAAATGATTCATATATTAAGCTTATATTATTTATTTGGTTTGGTTTGGGATAAATTTTTAGGTATGAACGTGGGCATACATAACTTGTTTCTAAAAAAACCACGTGAGTGCTTTCTCTCTCCTATAAAAGGCCATGAATTATCCCCCCATACTCAAGCCATTAAAACCACTCAAGTTTGACCAATATCTTCCCAATACACTTCTAAACATACCTACCTTCCTTCTTGAAGCCTAACTTCTGAAATATATCAATCCAATACATCCCTTTGGTGAAAACCAACTAGAGTTAATCATATAAGTGGTAACATCCTACCTCAAACTCCTTTATATTATTTTAAGTATCATTCCCATCCACTATCTTTATTCCATTAATATATAGAAACAACAATATAATAAATATACTAATATGTTTTTATGCTAATAGTTCAACCTAAAATTACACACACATCTATCTAATGGGTAACAAACATAATGTTTATGTGTACAACGAACAACCGCCTCAAGAAACAACAATTGTTCATTTATCCATTACTACCTATCATGTAAGGAATTATGATAGAAAATATATTCTTATATAATAAATATTATATTATTAAAATATTTATGTTTTTTAAATTATTTTACAACACATATTTTTATACATTCCATTTTTGTTGTAAATATGATAATTTTCTTTGAGAATGTGTGGACTACCTCCCCTAAAAGCGAATTGATTCATTTACAAACTAGATGAAATTTATTGAGAAAAGTTTTAGTGAAAAGACATGATATATATGAAATTATAATTTTACTTTATTGATATTATATATACATATATTTAATTGACTTTTTTCCTTTAAAAATTACAAATAAAAATGTAAGAAACGTTCATGCGTCCATACATTCTACCGTCTCTTTGAATGGTGTATTCCATTTCACACATCTATATTCTACATATTATTATAATTCCCATATAATAAATATAAATTATATTTATATCATGCTTTACATTAGAGAAATCATGATTTAATTATACGGAAAAAGATATTACAAATTAAGACAGATGCAAATAAAAAAGCATATATTCCCCGAAGTGAAATCTTAACATATAATTTTTTGATAATTTGGTTATAATAATTAATAATCACATTTTATATGGTATTATTTATAAGAATTTAGTTATGTCATATAATTATAAGAAACTTATTTTAATTATAGAGAATGTTTTTATGAACATTGCAATATTCGAGACATATGGCTAGGGATGTTTATCCAACTTTTTTTCTCTATAAGATAAATCACATCAAGAACTAGTGGCAATCCCTATAACCATATCCCAATAGGTTTCCCAAACCATTGGTATATTCCATTATACCTATGTCTATCCCTAAGGTTCCCTAAAAACTATTGGGATGTGCATGACTATGACAATGATATTTTAAAAACCGTCGGCACATTCCCTCCCTAAATATCATAAATAGAGCGCCCCCACACATGATCCTTCATCCATAATAACTCCCACCCATGCCTACGTACACCCATTCCATGACCTAGAAACACCACTCCCCTCCTTTCATCTTGAGCCCTAGCAACACTGCTCCCCTCTTCTAGTAGTGCTGCTCCCATGAAGATCTAATCTTCATCCCATTACGGCTTGTTCTCCTCCCCTCCTCCCATAAAACTCTAATCCATATCCCCTATATAAGCCAAAGTTGAAATTAATCCCAAAAGTCCATGATTTTTTTCTTTACTTACTTTAAATCATCCTCAATATTAAATCGGTGGTTTCCAAATCATTAAGGTATTATATAAAAAATCCATTTTATTTTTATTAGTGGTCTAAAATATTTTTTAGATTGTTATATTTGTGGTAATGTAATTTATATTGATAAAATGGTTTTATTTATGTGTGCTTATATTTTTTCCATTTTAGGGTTGTTTAAGAGCGATTTGGTTTAGTTTGGGTTTGTTATATTGAATTTTGGATTGGATCATTATTGAATTGAAAGATCCCATCTCCAAGGATGCATGTCTATATTTAAATTTTAAAATGTATCCCTTAGTTTTTGTTTTTTAAATGTTCATTGGGTGTATGATGTACAAAAATGGTGTAATGGGTGTCTGGTACATGAAAATAAATAAAACTGCGTCAACCTTTGAAATCTTCATGATTTTCGAATAATTAAGTAAACCATGTGGCCTTCCTGGGAAAACAGGGCAACCAAGGACAGTTGTAGTACACCTGATTGACACACATTTTCTCGAACATATTAATTATACTAGGTAATTATCTGAACTTACTCCCCTTGGACTATATTCTATGGATGGTTTTTGCATGTTTTGAAAAATTGAGTGAGAAAACTATGCAACCCATTAAAATATTGTAACATTATAGATTTTCTATCACATTATTATTTTGCATCCACCTTAGTTTCCACTCCTTTATCCTACCTCTAGGCATAGTGTGGAACCAAAACCCCCATATTCTCCAAAGGATCGATCTACCTCATTTATTTTCAATTTAGAGAACAATTGGTTTTGAATCAAAGATCTGTGTATATCTAATATCTCTCTTGGTTCTCATTTCCAATTTACTGATTATATCTTGTGTTATCTTTTTCAAAACCATTAAAAATATATTTTTAATTTTATTTTAGGTTAGGTCTCCAAGGTGTTCTAGAATCATGATTTAAGACTATTATTATGTGTTATTTCATCAAAAGATTTTAGGCAGGTGGTCTAAATGTTGTATCCCATTGTCCCACTCTAGATTTGTGCATGTGGGTTGTGTCATTTCTTCCTTTTTGATGTGAATTTATTTACATTGGTGATATTTTGTAAAATGAGAATAGAAATGATGAATTGATCCCTCATGATCTCTGTGGGATGTGCTGAGTAATAATTGAATGATTTACAGTAAACATTGGGGGGGGGGGGGTTCTGACATTCATGAACCTATAAAATGGTAAGATTATTTGTAAATTTTTTGTGCGACGAAGTAGTTCTAGTGAATAACTCTTTAATATGGTTGGATGTGTTCGGAACCTGAAAGTTATGGTTAATCCTAGTTTTTATAATGGTATAAGTGTTTTTTTGGAATGACAAGAATTTGTTAAATGGGTTAATTGAGTTTATGTGAAGGGGGATTAAAAATAATGTTATAAATACTTAAGAGGTTTGCTGAAAATGAAATGTTGAACATGATAAATGGATAATCGCATGAAAATTTTGGAATATTACAAATGTTTTTTCTTAATATAATTAATAAACATGTTAAATGGTTAGTTATAAGGGGACTTATTATACATTCCTAATGTGTTGTGGTATGATAATGTGAATGGGGATAAATGGATATGTAATGTAAATGGTAAATGTGATAATGGGTTATGGAACAATGCTAAGTACCATATTTATTTTTATATATTATGATTTATATTTTCAATGCATTCGATATTGGATGTGTGTGGAGAATTTGTAAATGAGATTTAACGCATGGCTGGGTTGTTTGGGGGTACTGACAAATGATATAGGCCCACTGGTTTAGTTATACTAAGGCTCCAAAATCCACACCATAATTAATGTTGTAGGAAAGTAGATGATGCTCTATTCCCATAATGGTTGTATTCCAATCGGACTGAGGCTTCAAGGTGATCATAATGTGTTGTTATGATTTGTTCAATCATAGTGAAATAGAGACTTGACCATGTCCCTTATGAATAGTGATGAATTCTTTTACCCTTGTGTGAATGATGTTAATTCAAAATCTATGGGACACATGATGGAAATGGATTATTTAATACAGATGGAACAAATAAAGATAATATAAATAATGGTAAAAAATGGTTTAATAGTTCATTGTTACCTAATGCTACTATATTTATTGTTATTTAGCCAGGTTGTTTACATCATATTTGCATTAAATATCTATTTAGGATATATATTTTGTGGAAACTATTGTTAGTGGACTAATAAGTTTTACTAACACCATTATCTATCCATAGTTGGGCACATGAGTTGATTTCATGGTTGTAGGTCCGAATAAGTGAAAATGCCATGTTCTTGAGAATTGTTTCAAGAATTGGAGGTGTATTGATGAGGTTTCAGACATATATTCCTGTATTTTTTGGTATTTAGATGTAGTATTTATTTTGGGATTCCTTCCCTCTTGGCACTACTTTTAAGGAATTTCATGGTTATTATATATTTATGATTTGTACCCATTTTGGGCTATGCATAGTAATGGGTGTTTATTTATTTTTACATGTTCTTTATGATATATATATATATATGTGTGTGTGTGTGTGTGTTTTTAACTACTCTATATTACTATTTTATAGAGGGTATAGTCTCTCCATGTAACACAATAGACCCCTGTTGGCAGTCAACAACCTCAGGCATATGGGGAGGCATGCTTGAGGTCATTTGATGATCCCGCTCGGGGTACTGGTTTATTGGCTTCCTAGTTACAGATGTAATAAAGTGGTATCATATAAGGTTATTTTCTGTAATCTTATTATTTGGGTTAGTATTATAGAGAATATGATTCATGGGGTCATTGATATGAGATTATTATTGTGAGTTTCTAACACATGTATGAGTTAAAACCCAAGTATCCAGGGTGGGAATTGTTTTTTATCATTACATGTTGTTACAGTTGATTGATATTTAACAAATGGTTGATGCACATTTTTGTGTGATGTAACTGTTTGGTGATATTTTAATCATGGCATAAATGACATTATAAAGTTCATTCACACATCATTATAAGAATTTATTGTGATAGGTGGCATTCATCATCATATGGGACACATAGGATGCGTGTGTGGGATATAAAAGGTTGAATGAATTTTACTTTCGTTATAATTTTATTGAAAATTGAATCTAATAATAATGATGAAAATGGTTAAACTATAAGTAATGATAGAGAATTGATAAAGAAATGTGCTTAATTAAGGATTATAAATCAGTTAAAATGATTGTTAATTGGAATTGAGAAGTGGAAAATGTTCCTAAAATGAGGGATTTGCATTATGACTACGGAAATGGTTTAAAAAATGTGTTTAGATTGATAGTGTGGTAATTCAATTTAGTTTACCCCATGTTTACCATGAACCTTTGTAGGTTTGTTTAAGGGAAGTGTTCTATGTTTGATGATATTCGTTACGATAATGTATGTAAATGGTTTCTTTATGGATTTTGAAGAGCATTATCATTTTTTAATCATGGAAACTTTTTGATATTTTTAAGGCTAATGTTTGGAATTATATGAAAACTCCACCATGAAGATGTGTTCTAGAAGGGTGATAAGAGGATGTTGCAGATAATTCTCCCACGGTAGTGGAGTGAGAAGTCTTGGTGACATATGGTAATAGAGAATAAAAGTTTCACGTTAACTTCAAACACATTATTAGGAATATGGAATGGGACCCAGGGTGGGATGAAATAATAATTTTTGAGCTTCCAAGAGTGTTTCATCTATTGAACCCTCCATAATTTACAATAGAGTGTGGTATAGTGGTATATAAGTTATGGATAGAGTCAATAAAAAATATTATCAACCATTTGAATACTCCTTATAAGAAGTTATTTCAGTTGGTGGAATATATGTTTTGAGGTCAGGAAAAGAGATAGTGGGACATCACGATTAAGACTAAAAAGATCGAAGTAATTATATGGAATTATTTCCTATAGAATATTATAGAATACTTCTATCCAAAAACCCTAATTCATGAGATGAATATGATGTTCATGAGTTTGAGTGAAGGGACCATCTTAATAATTGATTATTCTTGTCATTTTATTAACATGATATGATTCCTAACATTGTTGGATGGGGATGAGAAAACTATGGAGAAAATTTTTTAGAATGGGATTAGATAGGATATTTGGTCTCATGATAATATTTTATATTCAAGGAGGATTATATAAGTAGTGTGACATGACCATATCTAATAAGAAAAACTAAAAGGGGCTTCAGTTAGTGGTATTGTGGTGCTAACTGGGCAGAGTAATAGTATTTATTCTGAGGGTAGGAAGCACTGCTTCCAGAGCCTCCAATAGGGTGGAAGTGTGATGATTAGTCAAATTAGAGGATAATTCCTTCATGAAGATGACTAAGTGTTGTGCAATTAGTGTGGATGGATAGAGAACATGTGCGGTTAGTGTATGATAACCCTTCTCTTATATTACACAATTAAACATAATTTATTACATAACCTTTACTTGATAAAGTATAGAAGATCGAGAGGTATAGTGTCTTCAGTGATTAGGACCATTACATGAAAAATTAAAACATGAAATACAAAATCTTTATTGAAAACTTTCTTTACATGACCACTATATTCCCTCACACTTATTATTGCACGAGATAACCTGAGCACATGCATAGGAAAAGGGTGAGCTATAAAGACCAGTAAGGGAATAATCATGGAATAACATGAGGAATAAAACACATGTTATACAACAAGCATATCGATAGAGCACAATAGAATCATAAACATAAAGGCATGATAAATCATGAAAATCATAACATGGAAACGTGGCAACAATACTTAACATGGAATCAGCATGAGACAAGGCTCATTGAACATGGAGCATGAGTAAATCCTCATTGCACATGAAGCACGAGTAAAAACTAGTTGAACATGAATTAGTATGAGTCAAAACCGATTTCCCATGACGTATCATGATACTATACATTACCCAATGCATTGGAGCGCTATAATGGCCCAACCTTCTTAAAAATTCCATTTCATGCATAAGTGTGCCACATGGATCATATAACATGGATTCATAAAACATCATAATTTATTACATGATACAAGAATGTGTAATTAATACATGAAACTTTATAATCAATAAGTAAATGTGCATAAATGTGAATACCCTTGATTGAGAAATGGGCATGGTAATCACTACACAATGGCATTGGCTTGGAATATCGGTGCAATTTCGGCAGCATAACGACATGACATAAGAATTCATAAAAATGATTGATGAGAGAGAAAGGGGTGTCTCATCATATTTAAATGACATGTATAGTAAGGGGGTCTTATATATACATGTCCAAACAAATGTAATGGAAATTATATTCATGATACAAAATGATTTCTTGAATGTAAATGAAAAGAGAGAAATTCCTTTCGGAATTTTGGAATAGTAAAGAGTGTACATGGGAGGCTTTTAATGAGAGAGAAAGGGGTCTCCCATAATTCAAAAATAAATAGTGTAGTATGGATGAGGTGATAAACCATACCCCAACATTTATAATTGAAAAGAAAAGTGCATAACAACTTTATTAAAATTGGACAAAAATGAGAAAGGAAGAAAAAACCCTTACCTAGAAGTGTGTTTACAAAGGGTTGAGAGAGGCTTAATAGAGGATTCTTGGGAGCTTGGGGAACCTTGGGAGAATTCTAGAGAGACGAGGGCAGAGGTTTGATGAACTCAAAAGGCTTTGAGTGAGGAGGAAGTGTGATCTT
Source organism: Viscum album (assembly GCA_963277665.1). Lineage (NCBI taxonomy): Eukaryota > Viridiplantae > Streptophyta > Magnoliopsida > Santalales > Viscaceae > Viscum > Viscum album. Next base: position 912,969,373 of record OY728125.1, on the reverse strand, counting down.
TGGTGGGTTTATATTGGGAAGGTGAGGGAATTCTTTATTATTTATGTTTGGGACCCTCACAATAAACTAATCAAAACCACAAACCAGCCCATGGTTTTTTCCCATGTTTTTTAGAAATTGGAAGTGGTAAAAAATATTTTATATGGCCTAAGTCCTAACATCTTAAAATAATGGGGTTGCTTATGTGGAGGTGAGTTACACTCCCAAGGAAAACAATTTAAAAAGGCAAGATGTTTTATAAGTCTTGAAGGGTCCATTAATGCTTTGTATAATAATTCAAACAAACCCCAAATATAATTATTTTAATGGTAAAACATATATTGGACGAAAAAAGGCTTATAGTATTTTATTACATCACTATTGGGTCATTATGATGTCATAAAACACATTATATATTTAAAAGGTATTTAATTTTTACCCAAAAATTTTACTATCTCAAGAAATTATGAAAAATTCACCGTTGGATAATTTCAAAGTCCTGATTATAGAAATAATATTTATTTTATCTAAATAATTTTCTAAATATTATAATTTTCACTTTTAGAATAAAAACCAACATTTATCGAAAATTCAAGGGTTTTGACAAAAATGGATTTCAAACCTTAATAAAAATTAATATTTAATTCATAAAATTATACGATCATTTATATATAATAAAAATTAATTTAATAATAATAATTATATCTTATTAAAATATTTTTAATAAAAAATATTCATTAATTCATCAAAATAGATTACTTAGTTGAACTTTAACTAAAAATACTATTTGAGCTTTAAAAACTTTTTACAAGGTAACAATAATAAAATGATAGTATATTCATTATTATATACAAAAATAATGTACATAACCATAGTGCTAATGTCTGGTTATATAACCCCTTATAACACCCGCATAAGACTGAAGATTAAGGTGTGTGATGGTGATAAACTCTTGGGGTGGCTCAGATAACATTTCTCGGTTGGTAATCTCTATCAACTTCCATTTCTCTCGTAGGTAGTCATGATCGAGCTTAACATATTCAAGTTCGTCTTGGGCTTGGTCAAGAGCTAAGCCCAATGATGCCACCTCCTTTCTGAGCTCTAACAAATGGGCTTTGTATGGGGTGCATCTATTGGATGAGGCCATCACTTCCTTTGTCTAAGTAAATTGGATTTGTCAAGGCACTATATTTATACTAATCATTTGATCACAGTTAAATGGCTATATTAGCAATGATCACAATTATTAACATGAAACTAAATAAGTTGACATTTTATATAAACATTTCACATAAAGATACATTTAATTAGATCAAGAGGTATTTCCATTAATAAAATTTTGGGTCGTTTCAATCACCCCCCTTTAAAAAATGTCACCCTCGAAATTCTCTTTTCCCACACTAAAATAGATGTGCGTAAATCTGCTTCATCATTTCCTCCGATTCCCATGTTTCATCTTCAAACATGTGGTTTCACCACAACACCTTGACGAGGGTCATTTTCATATTTGATAGAACTTTTTCTCTGTGATCTAAGATATTCAGTGGTTTCTCCTCATAAGAAAGATCATCCTCTAACTGTACCGCCTTTGAAGAGAGTACATGTGAAGGTTATGGTACTTACTTCCCTAAGAGGGATATATGAAAGAAATCATCTACTTTGGCTATGGTAGGAGGAAGTTCTAGTCGAAAGGACACATCTCCGACATGATCAAGAATCTCAAAGGGCCCGATGTACCTTGGACTTATCTTCCCTTTCTTTCCAAACCTCAGGACCTTCTTCCACAAAGATATGCGTAGAAATACCATGTCTCCAACTTTAAACTCAAGGTCTCATAAATGGTTATATTCATAACTCATCTGTCGACTCTAAGCTTCCTTGATATGCTGCTGAATGGTTTTCACCCTCTCCACCATTTCTTCAACAATTTCTGGTCCATGCAGCTTACACTCACCGACCTCATCCCAACACGCCGATGTTCTGCACCTTTTCCCATAAAGGGATTTATATGGTGCCATTTGGATGCTCGAGTGAAAATTGTTATTATAAGAGAACTCAACCAGAAGAAGATGTTGATCCCATCCTTTTTTAAAGTCCATTGAGCATGCTCTCAACATGTCCTCAAGTGTTTGGATAGTCCGCTCGGATTGGCCATAAGTTTGAGGGTGATACGCCGTACTGAAGTTTAGTTCAGTATTCAGATCATGTTGAAGACTCTTCCAAAACATGGAGGTGAATCTTGGATCTCGATTGAACACAATAGATAGTGGTACTACATACAACCTTACCACTTCCCTGATATATATCCATGCGAGTTGAACCAATGAGAAATCCACCCAAATAGCAATAAATTGTCCAGCCTTTTTAAGATGATCCCCAACAACCCAGTTTGCATTGTTGCCTTCGGATCTCTTCATAAATCCGGTGAAAAAGTCCATGGTGATGTTCTCCCAATTCCAATTTGGTATGGGCAATGGTTGCATCATCCCCTTAGGATTCTAACTATCTTCCTTCACTTTCTAATACACTAAGCACTTTGATGTATATTCAGCGATCTCCTTCTTCATATTATCCCACCAGTAATTCCCTCAGGGATATCGATACATCTTTGTGTTTTTTGGGTGAATAGAGAAATTTGAACTATGTGCATCATCCAAAAGTCCATTCTTCAGATCCATACTTGATGGAACACATAGTCTTTTCCCAAATCTCACAATTCCTTCTTCATTAACATTAATTTCTGAGGATTTCACTTCTCTGATAGCTTCCACTTTTTCATGAATATAATATACTATTATCCTAGATGGAATATGGTTTACTCTGATTGTGTGTAGACTTTGGAAGTTGAATCGGGTAACTGTTACGGACATGAATCCTTTTCCTTGTGTGATTTTGTGATAAGTTAACTATGGACAATGTTTTCAATGTTTGATCCTTAGTTAGGTTATCATCAACTCAGATTTTAGTAGTATGATATACCAAATATGGAATTTAGGAGAACGTATGGAAATTAAGAATATTTGTTGATGCTGTTTGGTCAGAAAAATTATCCCTCATCTTTTATGGATTTGATAAATTGGATATCTCATCAGTTTCTCAACACATTGTGGTTGTTTTCATGGATGATATTTTGGGTTATTTGAGTTCCAATAATGAGCACATTAAACAATTGAATATGGTTTAGTAAATCTTGAGGAGTAATTATATATATTGAAGGATTTAAGAATTAAATTTATGGTTTTATGAGGTGAAGTTATAGGGGATGTGATTCATGATAATAGACAATCAATTGATCATGAAAAGGTGATGGTTGTTTTCTCATGTGAAGAGCCATGGATTGTCTTAGAGATTTAGAGAATCCATGGTATTATTGGATAGTATTGATGGTTATTCATGGGTTTATCAAATTTTAAATCCCCTTTGACATATATTACCAAGAAATTGGTGAAATTCATATGGTATATAAAGTGTTAGTCTCATTTTTAAGTGATAAAATGAATTATGACATCAGCAATTATACAAATGTTTCGTATGCCTAATAAGGGGAATGATCTTTTCTTTGATGCATTAAGTGCTAGTTTAAGTTATGTTCTTATTCATGATGATCATGTGGTGGATTATGTATCTATTTAAATTAAAAAACATTATAAGAAAAAACACACTCATGATTTAAATCATTCCATGGTGATTCATACACTTATGAATTGGAGGAATTATCTTTTTTAAGAGAGGTTAGCCGTCATTTTTAAGACTAAGAGTCCAATATATATCTCTTCAGAGAAATACATGAAACATAGTAATAATATTATTGTGGAATAATTTTATAATTTTGAAGTAGACATCTCTTACTCCACTTGTAAGGGGAATTTCATTATATATTATCTTACAAAGAAATTACCATCACATTCTATTCTGGAATCGAAGGATGAGTAGAACCATATGGCGATCATTTTGTAGTTATACCTAGATGATTTGTATTATGTTTCAAGTAAGATTATAACCAGTTCTTGGTTATTATATTCTATTATTGTGTCTATTCTACAAAAATTATAGTATGATGATGAGTTAATACAAATTCACAAAACCCTCTATGTTGGGGAGACTGTTTTTGGTTAGTCTCTCTCATTAAGTGGTATACACCGTATTTGAGATCAGGTTCTCCACCTAGTTCCATTAAGGAGCCCAATTTTGTTTATCTATCATATTTATTTATGAGTGATTCATCAGGGAAATATGAATATGTACTATGACAGAAGATGAAGATTTTTGTGGATGAGAATGAATCGTGACATTGCAGATTATATGTCCCACAATTACACCTTCTAAAAAATAAAGGCAAAGTATCTGAAAAATGTCTGGTTTGGTCCAAAATCATCAGTTGTCAGTTAGGAAATGCGACAAGGTGTCCCTGTATATTTTTTACATTACCATAGACTCTATGGGGGAGTATTTCTAGATGGGTAGTGATTGGATAGTTGATAAATATATCTAATTTCTATCTAGTTAGGGGAACAACGAAATATAATGATTTGAGAATGATATATGTGAAAACAATTTTGAGGTTACAAGGGGTTCCTTTATTGATAATTTTAATTAGGGATCCCTAGAGTATGTGATAGATCAGTAGGAGTATTCTTGCAGTTATGGGGACTGGGTTTAAGATTTTTACTTCTTACGATCAATATACTGATGAATAGATGGACCAAACCAGAAGGTTTTACCCCTTTGTTGGGTATAGGTGGTAAAATAATCTTCTCTGGGACCAATTATCATTCTAGATATGTCAAAGAGAATTCAGGATATACATAGGCATTTGGTATTGATTAGAAATGATTGAAATCGTATGATGATCAGTGGTATTACCCTGTGGATTTTTCCATTGGGGATTGTGTTTTCCTCAATGTTTATCCTCAATTGGATCACTGTTATCTTAGAAAAAAGCTAAATTTGTCTCTATGATATATTGTAATATTGGAGGTCATAGAGATTCATGAAATTTTTACTTATCAATTGGAATTTCTGGTTCTGTTGATGGTCATTTATTTTGTTTTCAACATATCATAGCTTAGGAAAAACCATACTGGTCTTGCTCATGTTATGAATTGTTAATATATAGAGTTGGATCCATATGTTTCTATTGCGAGGAATCCATAGGATATCATTGAATCTATAGAAATAGTTTTACAATCCTTTTAAGAGTGTTATGGAAGAATAAGTTATATTTACATGAGGCTTAGTGTTTCCATTCCTTAAAGTGATAGAAATAGACTCCCCTCTTTTCTGGAGAACATTCTTTCATATGACTTCCCGGGGATTTAAATTCTTTTAATGGGATGTTTAGAACATACTGTTACCTTATTTTAGGTATTTATATTTTTTTAATTTCATTTCCCTCTTTATTTGGTAGTGTTTTGTGACTCACAAGGATGGACATAATTTTCTAGATAAAATAACGAATACTAAGATTGAATGTTTGTTTTGAATTTATGGATTATGGGTATAAAAATTTTAATGTATTTCATTGGTTCTCTCCAATATTGGAGAACACTAGTTTTGGTTTGGGATTTTGACTAGAATCTTATTTTCATTTATTTCACTATGTTATTGCTTGTTGTGTAATGATAACACCTTCTGAAATAGTTTTACAATCCTTGTAAAATGTTCACATCTAGTATTGGGAACTCTACATATGTCATGAACCTGAACAATGTGTGATAAGTTTAGATTCTGGGTATTTTTTACACATCATGAAATGATAAAATTGGAAATTTTAACATAAGGTGATACATTTTTTTGGTTTTTTTGGGTTTCATGGATTACAATACATGAACTATGGTTAAACACTATTTAATCCTTGAATAATATTTTTTCTAGAACTATAATTTTGAGTCTTATTTCATTATACCATATTTATTGACCCCAATGACCATGGAAAACTCCCAATCTATTTTTATGATATTTTCTCAATCATGATCTCTTAGTTCAATGATTGATCTCTATTTCAGTTAGGGTGATATTTTCTGTGTGTGTTGTCCATTGGCTTCTTCATTGATTTTGATCATAGTATCACTATTGTACTATGTTATTCGATTAATGGATAAATGAATATATACATATTGATACATTATAGAACTTTTTTGTGATCTTCCTCTAAAGGATGTAAATCGTGTTGGTGGAGGTATGGTGTTTGAGTTTCTTTGAGGTATATTGTGATATTTCCTCCATTCTGATATATTTTTTTGAATCAATCCATAGATGTGAGGATTAATTCTATGGACTCATTCATTTTATTATCCTTCATCCATGTTGGTGGATCCCTTTGTGGTCATGTGCGATCATAGTTTGAGGTATGTGGTTCCATTTATATCATAAGTTTGATTAAATGTATTGGAGTAGTTTTGATAAATTGTTTTATATTATGAATAATATTTATTGACTGATTAATTTGTGTGTTTCAAAACATGATTATTAGAATAGTTGGGTTCACCTTTTTTTATTAAAAAATATCATTTTCAAATTATTATAATGTGTTTTTTTGAAATACTATATAAATAATTGTTTTGGTGAAATGGATTGGAAAATACAACACATGAGTATATGTGGGTACTTCTAAGGAAGGTATATCTTGAAGAAATCATCTATTAAATGTTGGAATTTTTACATTTGGTGTGTTCTTATTACTTTATAATTCACATTCATGGGATATAAAAATATGTATGATGTTTTGGGTTTCACTTTTTGGTGGGTTTTTTGTTCCTATAGTTTAGTTTCATGGGATTTAATAAAGTGTAGTGTGCACATGTAATTTTATTTGGTAGGAGTTCTCTATTAGCATAGCCTAATGTGATTCATAGAATGTTTATCCTATATGATATTGGTTCTTACTAATTTTATGAAATGCTCTGATATGTGAAACATTATTTACTTTTATTTTACTATATTAATATTGATTTATTTTTTTAAAATTGTTTTACATTTTAAATATGTAATGAGGGGAAATTAAATGTTTTCCCAAAATTTTGGTATAAAAACCATTTAGTAATTTACCATTCCTTGTTATCAGTAAAGATAACCATTATTCATAATTTTATAGATATACTTGATAGGGAACACCATGGTGGGATCCTACTGATCTTTTTTTCTCACACATGATACACCCCTAAAACTGTTCCTAGAACCATTTAATATATTTTAAGGCAGGGAATGACAAGGTGTTTTAGTGAGGAAATGAATTTTCTGTTAGTTTTTTTTGAGTAGATGGTTATGATATGGTTGGAGTTTTTCCATGCCATCTTATGGGGTAGTTTTTTTGTTTTTTTCCTTTTATATTTTAATAGTCTCATATAGATTGGTTAGATAATTTTGAGTTGTGTTGTATCTTTTGTTCCCCTTTTTTGAAATATATACATCTTCCATGATATGTTATTTCTTTTCATCATGTTTGTATACAATTCATGTTGTATGTTTGATGTTGGGATAAAATATTCTCTCTAGTTTTTTTGATTCCCATGTGCTAGTATCTAGCTTGTGGCGATTGAGAACACCCTTCAAGTTTTTGGGAATTTGGGTCAGGTACCTGTTTGAATGGTTATTCAGGCTATGATTGTGATACATTCTCCCTTTGAACTTCTACTATTCATCTAGATCTTTCTCCATCCTATGTTATTTGAATCCACATTCCTCTAAATCAGATACATATTTAGAAATAATAATGTGTGAATCTAATCAATTTGTGAGTCCCTGAATAAATTTTCTTTTAAAAATAATAAGAATTCCATGAATATTTCATAAAACTTATAATTTCTACATAAGTGAATTTTGAAATTCCTACATATTTTCTTCATTATTCTAAAACAATTTATATTTAATTAGTTTTATCCATACATACAATTAATGGAAACACATAAACATACAATAAACATTGAGGAAAGAATAAATGTGGACCACCTATAAGTCAAAATTCACCATTCCCTTAAATCTATCAGCATCGTCATCACATTATACTATTATCTAACATACTCAATTTTATAGTGTCGAAAATTCCACATGAGCTTTAAATAATATGATATGATGTTGAGTTAACTTATTATATTGGTTGAAATGGTGAAATAAATTTTATTGGTCATGATGAAACCATTTTCTTTAACTATGAGTGATATAATCTAAATAACATTATTAGTTTTTATATCTTCTTCATACAAATTCATCTCACCTTTGGAAACTCATATTTTTTACTCAATTTATTTATTTTAGAGTCTTGATTGGAATTACTCTATGAATTTCCATTAAAACACAAGATAGTCTCCTTCATTTGAGTAATTATTATGCTTGGTTTCACTAACTCTAAAAATGACAAAAACTCATCTAATATATTCTCACAATGATGGATTTTTCCAAAAAACCAAGGATATACATCATACTTATTTGAAAATGGAATAATGATATTTAATATATCATATATTGGCTTGAATAAATACATATAAGAAATGATCTATTCACCAAGCACAATCCCATCATTTATTCATAAATGTTGGGGATAATCTCTAATAGTATTGAATTGAATCAATTCATCCATCTAAATATATTTTTATTTAAAATTCACAGATAAAAACTGGAAGATTTAATTCTCCAATATAAGATGATATATGGTTCAGAATAAACCTCACAATGGATTATCATTTTCATTAACAAGATTTTTTTCCTCACATGGAATAATTTTACTCTTCTTGGATTAATGTGTTGTTCAGTTGTTTTATTCAAACATGATGGAGTTATAAAATTTGAGCGACTTCCCATATCATTAAACTTCTATTGGCTTTGTATCATCACACCCCCTCGATCAAAGATCATATTTGATGAATATTATGAAATAGTGAATCAAATTCATTGATAAGATAATTTGGATTTATGGGTGGATCATCTTGAATTGAAATTAGTGCCCTGATACACAATCTCGGTGAAACCCATTCTGGTCTATATATTCAAAATGATTCATTCTGTGAGCATGGTTCACCAAGATAGTTTAGTTTCACTCTTATCACTGTAGTGGTTGGTCTTCTATAGTATAGCTCATGTTATATTTTCATAATGGTTCTTATTCTATCTGGATGTATTGTTTAAGATTCACCCTTTATAGATTAACCTTAGATTAATGAATAAAATAGACAATGAATTTGAAATTCATGTAGTGAAATGTTCTCTTGTTAATTTCAAATATTTAGTTTGAAATTATCATTAAAAGATGGATATTCATAATTAATAATTTCATTCATTGTAAATTTATCTTATGAAATTTAATGATTATTTTCATATGATTCTTAAAGATATATTTTCTTTTATTGAAAACTGAGAAATTATATTTTGGAATCCCCCTAAAAATGACTTCTGTAATATTGGAAGAAGATTACTATATCATAAGTGAAATATAATTATATTATGCACTACTAAACATGAAAAATTATTATTAATCAATTGAAAATAAAATAAAATATAAAAAATATCTACCTCGATTGAATTTTTCAATTAAATTAAATTAAAAAATTGATTAAAAATTTAATTAAAAATTATTATATTGAAAAACATAGAAAATAAAGAATAATATAATCCACCAAAACACATATAGAATTATATTTCAAATAAAATTAAATATAATGTCTAAAATTAATTCCAAAACCATCACATGTTACTAAAAAATAACATTTGAATTAAAATCAATAAGAATGATTATATTTAATCCTAAAATATATTAAGATAAAACTCATGATTATTTTAAAAGTTTAGTAGTCAAAACAAAATATTTAATTAAAATATTCTAATTATAAATCATCGACATTGAATCATAATTTATTATTTAATCTTTATTATAAGATTAATTAGTCATAAAATATTATCAAAATATCAAAAAAATTATATGGCTAATACATAACTGTAATGTTAAACAACAAAGTAGTACAACATCCAATAGTAATATTAAGAAAAAATTAATGATATATATATATATATATATATCTTATTTCTTTAATTTTTATAAAGGTATTCTAAGTTAAATTCAGAATATGTCTATAAACACATGTGTCCTCACATATATTAATGTCATAGATAAATAAATGATGTTTAAAATTTTTCTTCTTCAGTCCCCACATGATTTTAGAGTGGATTCATTTTTTCCTATATTATAGTAATTAGAGGTGGATAGCCGATGATATACAATGTGGTTCCATCATAAAAGACACATAGTATTACAATACTATAATAGGGTATGTATACTGGGATATTCAACTTTTATTTTACTAAAATGAAGAACAATAATGATACACATGCAATGAAAGAGAGAATTTGGATCATGATTCTTATACTATGTGTGATACTGAGAATATCCTGCCTATAAAACTCTTTGATAAAGACAATGTATTTATTAGGTTCCTCTATATGTTTGAAATGGTGTCCCTACCAATTATATCTAAAATAAGGGAGATAATTTTGTATGGGAATATAAGGGAGGATGATTATTTTTTCAATATCCACTTCTTAGAAACTATATGATCTAGGTTTGGAATAAAATATCACTATCCATGATTGATGTAAATATTTTTCATGGTGGCCATAAATAATGTGATTTTTGAATTTATTGAATAAATTATTTATGAATTTGATATATTGGATATAATACACACTCACATTTAATATATATATTCATTCCATTCTCTATCATTTACAAGAGTTAGATATTTTATTAGATCCCCTGGAATAATCCATTCAGCTAAAGAATACAATACGAGGGATCATCCACTAACTGATGTCTACTAACTATATTATCTTACACTCAATAAAGATATTTTTTATATCATTATGTTATATACGATATCATACGTCATTATCATTGGTATCGTATTGTTGTTTGTAATCAATGATTGGTTACATTTTATCAATTAAGGGAGATATTAGATCTAATGGATATGTCAAGATTAAATTTCATTCATGAATGAGACCATTATGATAGATGTGTAAGACATACCATTATTAAATTAAGGATGATTTCCCATCCATTCATGATCCCAACATTACACAATATGCATATTGTTAATATACTGGTACCTTTATTAGGGGACAAGTATATAGTTTTTTTCCCAGTAGTTGATCATGGGATACTCCATTATCGATAAGTTTTCTTCAACTTCCATTTTTAAAAAGTAATGACTATAATTTGATAAAAAAGTTCTTATATGAAATTATCATGGCTTGTGGAGGTGATGGGGCTGTTTTTTTTACATTTTCATCATAGGTATCTTCTGAACTAGTGTTTCATGAAGGGAACATATTATTATCCCCTTTGAAATAAATATTATAGATTTAGAATCTATATTGACTATCCCTATATGAATGTAGAAAAAATAAATAACATATTATATATTCTAAGGAATAATTATCTATTTAACCATTTAAAAGGATTAATGTTTTTTAATATTATTTCTATTAGTTATGGATTTAATTATAATTATGTTAATGAATAATAAATCCAAAATATGGGATTCATATTTCATTATAAACATAGTGAGATTTTAGATATTCTATTCATTGCGATGAAGATCCCAGCAGTGTTATGGAAACCATAAAAATGGCCAATTATCAATTCTTAGATAGGTTCATCGTTGTTTCTTATAATGGAATTGATGTCAAATTTTTTAATAGATAATATATATACCAATTAATTAAAAATTATCGATGACTTACATTATAATAACGTAGTGTATAAAAATGATCAATATGGAGATTTTAGTTTTAAGAATTAATTTTCATAGGGTATTTCATCACTAAACATGGAGTAGATGTCCACCATGTGAAAGTGGAGTGTTTCATGGTAAGGGAGAAACCCACTATAGTATTTTAGGTATGAATATTCTTTGGATGATCATATTATTACAATAAATTCATGGAATATTTCTCCTTGATTGTGTCTCCCATAGATTCAATTTTATGAAATTGGAAAACATTTACCTATATTGATAATTTGTAGAGTCATTTATATGATCTGATGTAGAGTTTAACATGTATTTTTAATATTATTTTTAAAGAATAAGTATTCATGTAATAGTTTCTCTTTGTATCATCTATGTCCATAAATTAATTTTTGAATACTAAAAGAAAAATTTGGATTTATAATCAATATGTGAAACTCATACCTCTTGCGAAATATAATGTAATCAAATACATAAACCATATAATAGTGGTGATTCCTTTAATTAATATGATATTTTGTCTTTTATGAAAGTTGTTTTTTTGGGTTTACATGGTTCACATGATCATCATGTATACCTTTTCTAATAAAAATATTAAATTGATGTAGAGTTATTAGTATGACATAATATATGAGGATTTTTTTGTAATATACCATGGTAAGGGTCACATGGTCACTAATTACCTTATTAGGAACACCATATAATATAAATTAGATGAGGTTCATGAATAAATAAATATTATGCAATCCATTTTGAGGGAATAGGGATATATTAGAAATATTAAATTAATGTCGAAGGCCTCCATATTTATAAACTAGGCGAGGATGAACCATTATAGAGAGATCGATTGTGAAATTTTGTAACATATGGATTTTTCAAGGGATACTACTAATTTATTCTCAAATATCAGAGTGTGAGTCACATTTTTATTAGAGAGGGTAATGGTAATTGTTGGGTTGCATGAAGAATTTGTGAGGTAGATTCAATTCTCATATTTAGAAGAACATCATGCTGTGATAATGTAATAGTTGGATCTCAACCACCAATTTGGATGGCAAGGAATAATATATAGTGTTATTTATTTTATATTACAGTGTGTCAATTATTAAATGGTAAATCTAAATCACCAGGTTTCTATTAGTTTAAGAATTCAACTTGTTGTTCTAGACTAGATATGGGAATATATTCAAATGGATTTTTACTTTGGACTTCCTCATTTGATGAATGTTTATGATTATGTATGGTTTTCATTGATTCATGGATAAAGATGACCCACTTCCTTCCAATTTTGGAGTAATGACTAATAAAGAGTTTATAATTCCATTAAGTTCATGAAAATAAATTCTTATACATAGGGACACTAGTGATCATCATTTACTCGAATGGTTGATTTATATGATTAATGTGGTGGATCAAATAGGAGGATCTGTGATCTAGTTGTAATTGATTTTATAATAGTACCTTCCATTTTGATGATATTATTGGTTCCCAACGATATATTACATACTTATCTACATGAGTGTTTTATATTTTTTATGATGATAACCAATAATTAGTTTCATTTACATACATCAACAACAACAAATTGAATAAGGTGTGAAAAATTATGATTCATAATATTGTTGAATCTAAAAATGACAACATTAATTGATGAATATCATATAATCATCTCTAATGTGGCAGAAAATGGTGTAGATAATGATGATGAAATTATATGTAATCAAGGATTAAATGAGGGTAACCTGAAGAAAAAGACATTCTAATACATAAAAAATATGTGGGTTCTATGTGATGGAAGAAGGAAACTATATTTTTTTTAAAGTATCATTGTGGTGTGTCATGATGCAGATTAGTTAAGGAGGAAAGATATTTATTAGTTTCATATAAAGATTAATAATTTTTTGTATGATATGTGAGTTTTCATACAACCTCTAATCACACCAATTATTATACCAGTTGAAAAATATATTACACGAGTGAAAACATAGGTTATATGTTCATGAACTATCAAGAATTATTAACTGGGGAATGATAGTCATTGATTATTCCATTATATATTTTATGTAACTAACGGTTATTGTGAGACGGTATAATAATTCCATTTATGTTGGAGTTTTCTAATCGATTATTGTATTGTGGATATATTAAAATATTATAGTGATCCCATGGAAGAAGACTCATATTTTAGAGCTCAGTACCACCCCTCTTTCATTATGTTACATTTTTTGGGTTGAGATCATTATATAAATTAAGGTTTTTGAAACCAATATTTTCATTATATATATTAAATTATTTACAAGGATAATTGTTGAAAATATCTCTATGTTGTGTTTTTTAACATTTCATAATGGTATCTTTATGATTCAGTGTTTAATTGGAAATAATATTTTTTATGGACACATGAAAATTTTAAATAACCTCTATATATAACCCAAATTCTACCATTATTAATTTTTGTTTGAATGATGGGTATCACATTAGGGTTGTATATTTGTATATAGGAATTTGGGACTCTGGTGTCCTAGTTTACTGACATAGAAAATATACCCCAAAAATGAAAATATATTAAAAATATATTATTATCATTATCAATGGTGGATTGGATCCCTTTATAAACAAAAATTACTGAAATTATTATAAAATATTATTTTTTATGCAGTCATTAATGATGTATGTGGGTTAAGAATGTTTTTATGATTTAGATAAAATGTCTATAATGTGTGGAATTTAATTCTATTTAGGAATAATTAATTATTTGATCATATAAATATTTCACACAATTTAGTTTATAATAATTTATTATTTATTTTAGGTACTTATATGGTATTATATTCACAATGAAAACTTTATTTCTTCTTTCTATGTAATTTACGTATTATCTAAAATAATGAATAACTAGTGGCATATGGACATTTAATCCCATATTTAGTAACACACATAAATAGTGTATTCACGATGACTAATCATGCTATAACAATTTAATATTAATTTTCCACATTCCCAAATTATAATCATGAATTATTAATCAAATGAATTTAATAAAGAACAAATTGTGAAAAAATTTGGGTGGCTTAAATATCAATAGTATCTAATATGATTTATATTTATATCTCATTATTCACCAAAATGATGAGAGTCTACCACTCTAATTCCGAATAGATATAAGGTCAACAATAAATTACCATGTTTGTCGAATTATAATCAATGTAGTGAGTTTTGGTTCTAGTGGGGTGATGCAAAATCAGGGTACATGTTAATGTAAAGGTATTAAAATTGGTTGCATACTAGATGTGGATATAAAGAAGTTTGATTGTAGATATTATACCATGAATTAACAATGATTATAGAAAATGTAAAATATTCTCCAATTGGTATCATTAGAGATTCTTAGGGGAATTGTACCCATTCAACTATGGAGGAAAAAATTATTGATGCCTAAGTAGTGGTAGGGGAAGGTGAATGTTATAAATGCTATGGATTATTCATTAATATATTTTTTTGTTATATAATAAAATTTTTCGAATAATAGCCTCTGTTTTCAATTAATTATTGGCTTGGTTTCCCACAACCATGTCAAATATCATGCATTTTGGGGCTGTTGGTCACACAAAATTTTCTCTAAATCCTTACAAAAAGTGCTTTAATAAGGTACATTTTCACTTTACCCATACCCACAAAAGGTATATTATATAGTGAATATTACATTTATTAAATTTAAAAATCCTTATTATGGGGTATTACATGCCCAAATAGCTCTAGGGTACCATAATTCATGTATCCCAAACGTCACACTATGTAGTTTAGCCTAAAATAACTAAAAATGGTATTACATTAGCTAATATTATTCAAGGTTCAAAAAATATTTCTAGTGAATTATGTTGCATATATAATGTATTGTTTAGAGATATCCATACTTTTTCATTTGGGTATAGGAATAATAAAAAAGAGTGGTGTATTCGAAAATTGTTTTCTATGATATATGAGATAGTCCATATTTCAAGATCATAATAAGGAATTTTTTAATATTTTTTGGTGCATCAAGTTCCTCATCTTTGGATAGATGGTGATGAGTCATGGTTGCAATTTTTGGAAAATATATTGGGATGATAACCCCTTATAGGCAAATTTATAATCAATAATAAGTCCTCCATACTCTTAGTTGATTAGGGAACATCCATTTGTGGAAATGTTTTGGTTCTCAAATTATATTGTAGGCGTCCCTCGTGACTATTATACTCTCCAAAGAATTATTTTTGATTACTATAAAAGTTTTATCACCCCCTCCATTGGCAGACAATACAAAATTAGGTTCTTGTATCCCAATTTTGATTCAATAGAGTTGATGACAAGGTCACTGGAGATGGAAAATGGAATTAAATCAAGGGGTTTAACTCTTATAATATTCACGGAATTCAATGTTCCCCTTTTCTATGATTTTTTTAGAGATGGACTATATTAATTGAGACTATAATTCAATATTTTGGGTGTCAATCCTGTTATATATATGGGACTTTTAATTTTTAATCTTCGACTTTATATCCTCTGCTTTGTGATTTCATAGAATAGTACTAGGCATTATTGTAGTCAATCGTCCATTTGACATATTACCATATATGTTGTGAATTTATAGGTGATTTAATTATTGAAAACTACATGGTTTGATGTGTAGATTGTGGAGATTGAGTATAGTGTAATTTAGTGGGGGTTATTCCTTGAAATATTCATATAAATATATGGTGTATCTTGGTGTTTTTATTTTTAAATGAATGAGTTTATTTTAAAAATTGGTTTAAGGGTGTATGTTTTTCTCCACTGATTTTTTTAATTTCAATTTTTATTTGGTATAGTTTGGGTTTTCATGTAGCATTAATGTTATCTTATTTATGGATATTATGCCTCTCTTTTTTGTTTTATATTAATTTCTAGGAATGTGGTTGTTTTTGTGGGTACTAGAATAATTGATATATTTTTTTATTATTCCTTCTTGGTGATAATATCCATCCCTTGTCGTATTAGAGGTGAACATTGAGTGGTAAACCTGGATTTTAATTATACTATATAGGTTCTTAATGGGTTGGTTCATATTAAAAACATTAATATGGGATATGAATTTCATTGTGTACAAATTATCAAAAACACTATGATTAAAATTTTTGATCCAAATTAAATGATAAGATAAATGATATTCATATAAATGTTAATTTATAATTGCATTAAATTAATTGAATATATGGTTTTATGATATCTGAAAATTTTATACACATAGATTTTATGAAACATTGTAAAAATAATATAGTTATTTGAAACAATTTATTTTTATCACTACTATATTTATACTGATTCATGATAACATTATTTGTTGTGAAAAAATATGAATTTTTTATTCCATTTAAATTAAAATTTAAAGAATAATATGAGAAGATAAAGTAATTCAATATTAAATTTTACAAACATCCCTCTAAAAATATGTTATATTTGATTGAAAAAATAAACACATGTAATCAAACAACCATAAAAATATATTTGTATATCTTATATTTTCTTGACATTATGTATGTGGAGAAAAATATAAACGGTTATAAAATGGAAATATTAGTAAATTTTAAAAGGAATGATAAAATATAGAACTATATTAATGTTTAAAACTATTAACATAGTTACACAATATCAATTTATATGAATAATGGACATAATGAACACATGTCTTCATAGGAATTTTCATATTTTTTTAATATAAAAGAGATTTTACATTTCATACATTAATGATTCTATAACTTTTTCAATGGTGTATATGTAATATTAAAGGAATAGTTTATCCCTGAAGTACTTATATATATATTTTATCCAATCAAATTAATAGCACATTTTGATATAAAATTAAATTTCTATATTTATACATTTTATTTTACGATAAATAATTCAAACATATTATCAAAATTGGCTTATTTTTTGAATAAAAATATAATATATTTTTTTATTATTTTTATCGGTACATACTGCGTGTTTAAGTAATTATATAAATAATTATTATATATATATATTTTTTATGCATATATGTTATACTCTTGTATTGAAAAAAATCATGTAATGTTCTACTGGGTTATTATACTAAAAATGAATATAAAATTTTGTGGAGGAATACTAATGGATTTAAAAATGGTAGAATTTTGAAAATATCATATTTATTTTAATGTAGGTGGTCTATTTATATAGAATTGAATGAATAATTACTTTGAAGTTTCCTTGAAATAGAATATTTCATCAGTTCCTTAAGGTTATACATTGTCTTAGCATTTGTGAAAATGTACATTTTGTTATGGGGGATACCATTATCTATATTAATTTTTATGACATTTTATTTCACTTGATTTATCAATATTATGATTATTATATATTATATCCTTTAATTATTATCATAAATTTTGTACATAAACTAAACATGGTGTTATACATGGTTGGATAGAGTAGTAAGTTTATAGTTTTCTTCGGAGATTTCCTTACATTATCTGAGTTTTCACATTTTTTCAGATACTAATATAGTGGTATATTATATATGGGGTTATTGATGTTCAAATAATAATTTCATCAACTAAAGGAAGTTTATGATGCAGTTGATTTATTTCAGGAGTGTTTGATATTAATAATAGTTCATAATTAATTTTATAACATTTTTAATGTTAAAAATTAATGTCAAAAAATGAATACCTTGAAAATAATCACTAATTTTTATGAAAATGTATGATAGTTAAAATAAATATAATAATATATAGGATACTGAGTATTGGATCCTCATTCAATCATGATTCAATTCTCCCACAAATTTTATTTTTCTTCCAAATACATTATACTATATTGAATCATGAATCGATTAAATGAATCAAGTTATTTTAAAGTTCATATCATGCCATTGTATCATTAGATTGAATAAAATGTTTAATAATTTTCTATATTACAATGATTTTTAGGTATTAAAAAAATAATATTTACCATGTCCTGTAATGTCGTTATTTTTTGGGTCTTAGCATATAAATAATCTTTCTGTTATAGTTAATTCATCCTTACAAACATTCATATCATCCTTATCTTGTACTGAAAAAAATATAATACTATAGTCACATCATATAAGATTTAATTTTTATATATCTATATATACATACATATTCTAATAAAATTTCCATATGTATTCTTCAAGAGAATTCCATACGTGTGAATGGCTAAACCACTTTTTTTATACATACAAAACCATAGATCATTCATATCTATATATTAATCATCAGTTGTATATAAATGATTTATACATATAATTAGATGACACACACCCACACATATATATATTATATTTCTTAGAATGACTCACACACATAGTCATATGTAGTATCATATGTCTCATTTGGATGTAGAATCCTATATAGTCACCGAAATAAGTTTTATACACTTTTAATTAAATTCATAATGACTCATCCACAGTCTAGAACATAGGTATCCAATTGAAACATATATGCACTAAATTGTTTTCACCTTTAGTGATCTTATAGATTACCTTCCTATGATCTTTAAAATATTAATCAAAATATATTTTTGGTAATATGTTATTTTTTTGATTGAAAAAACATAGGCATTCAAGGATATAATATAATACTCCTCTTGAAATATTTCAATTGATGTCATTATTTTATTAAAATATTTATTGATTCAAAATAATATAATTATAATTAAATATTTTGCATGACTACCTATTGAAAATGAGGATAATCTAATCAATTAAAATATACAGAAATGACACATAGAAGATATACCATATGAAATTATTGCATCATTATCACCAATTTTTTATGTGGGGATTAGTTTCACCTAAAAGTGAGTTTGAAATCCGAATAAAATTTAGGGTTGTATGAGTTTTTCAATTAAACAACTCTATCAATCATAAAAACACATCCCTTAAGGTTGACCTGCATAGTGGTTCATTAATGTCTCACCATACAATACTGTTTTCAATTTTTATGAAAATCATGACATGAACTATTCAGCATTTGGTCACGCATCTCCATTCTAGATATAACATTTGAGCTTGGTTTGTAATTCATGATGCATTGGAATCTAGTGTAAAATGCAATATTATTAGAATATATTTTTTGAACTATCCTTTCTGAATTAAAATGCCAATATAATGTTTTATATAATCCTATAATCTTCCATCCTAAATATTTCTATTTAAATATAATCAACATTATCAATGAATTTTCTTATAAAGTCTTCAATTAGTTATGATTGTAAGAATATTTTTTGTAAATCCTCAAACACCTTAATCAAGAAATATAAAATTTACCATTATAAAATCTATATTTAACATTAAATATTCACATATAAGGTTACCAAAAATGAATAAAACTTAATAAATCCAAATGGATTTTTTTCATTTTTAATTTATGAGATGAAAAAAATCTTAATCTGACTTTATTAATATTTCTTACATTTTATTCACATAACACATACTGACACCTTTCATGGGAACCCCCACAATTTTTCTCAACATTCTTATATTCTTATACTAAATTCCCTAAAATTTATATCCAATATATATTAACAACATACTTGTTAAAAAAATCATTAATATTAAATTTAGATCAAGTATGAAAGTTGGATTAAGAAAATCTTTTTTTTTATTTTTGTAATCAATGAAATATAATTTTTTTTCAAAAATGTGTAACTCACTTTTCAATCAATCCATTAGTATTCTTTATATCCTCCTATATCATTACTATTTGATTTTTCATTTCATCATCTTTTCACTATTATGAAGAAATGGGAATAATATGAGATGGTACACAATGATATTATTCTAAAGAAATATTCATCCAATCATTCTACACTATGTCCATATTATATATACTCAATTAATAAAACATGAGTGTTTGATTTAGAAAAAATCCCATACATTAAAAAAATATGATACCAGTTGAAAATAGATACAATATTTCAAAGGTTTTTCAATTATTTAATGATAAAAATGATATATTCCAATCATTAAATAAATTATTCAGTTTAGTTTTTACATAAATTTCTACAATCAATTCAAAAACAAGGAAAGATTTTAAAAATTCCAATGCATGATTTGAATTTTAGATATCTAATATGTATTGTTCTCAAACCATCATACCCATATCAGTAATATAATAAATTTTAATAATTTTAAATATTTATTAAATATATTTAAAAATTATAATATATTAATATATCATACCATTTTTTAAAGATATCATTTCAAAGAATAATCCATAATTTATATTTCCATTATGTGATATTTTTGGAAGTTTGTTCCAATACATCAATACATTTCTTCTCCAAAACTAGACACTCTATAATATCTCCTTCAATGTTATTTACCATAACTAGGACTTTCAAATAATACCAAATGATGGATATTTTCATTGATTGTGACTCCATTATTTCCATGTTAATTTTAGATAACGTTTCTTGATACATAAGTTATTCTCTGCGAACTATCATTAAATTTATATATCCACAAGGTATGAAAAAAATAAATACATCCAAACTAGTTTGTTTATAAGGTGGAACACAATTATTTTTAATGTGAAATGTTTTAGATTTATTTCTCATAAGGGTATCTCTTTTTCATGAGACTAGAATGCCTTTTTATTATGAATTTGTATGTCATATATTATTTTACATTAGGAAGTTTCTAATTCTCCATTACATCATCTTGTTTATATAAGAAACTATACATTCAAAAGATATCAATCTATATAAATCACTAAGTGAAATACTCATCATCTATAGGGAATATGGTTAGGTTTTTATTATTCTTTGAGGAATCTATGAGTGGTTTCCACCCCCATTGAACCTTCCCTAGACCTCAACTATAACTCTTAGATCATCATGTTCTAAAAATATCTCATGGAAATATTCTTATCTATATGGATCATATTCTTCTAATATGTACCTACTTCCTCTTATTCTTCATAAATAATTCATTATTTTTATATGACAATTGGATTAATTAATCATAAAAAGTTCATCTAGATCACATTAATCTCCTATATCACATGCTTTCTCGGATCATTTATTTCTATCTTCCATGATTTCATTATCATATAAATTCATATATTATATTAATTAATCATTGGTATGTGAATTTACTTTAAAATATAAGAACATTCATTTTTCAGTTTCCACTTTCTTTAAATGCTTAAATTTGTTTTAATATTCATAATATATTCAATTATTACTAAAGGATAACATATCCTCACACTTCCTTAACATATTGGGAATGGTATTATTAGTGATTTATTCTTGATTTCATCCTATGGTATTATCACTTACATTATTAAACATTATAATTTGTGTATTCTTATTTTTCACTGGTTGCATGTTCATTTTCATAGAAAAAATATGATAAATATCTTGTAAAATAATGATAAAAATAACTACAATGATTCATCAATATTTCTTATTAATTTATACCATTGAGATATTGTATTTCTTTATATGGATATGGGATGTGAATATTTTTTCTACCATTTAGTATAAAATTCAATAAAACATTTTATAATGTTGGACAGTGTAAAAACATTTCCCATATCCCAAACATCATCAAAAACCAAAAACTGTTAAAAATTATGGATTTTATTACTTATACATAATGATGTCTATAATTTATTAAATTTATTGAATCATTGTTTTTTTAATTTATATAAAAAAAATTTGAATTCTTTCTGAAAAAATAACATATATACTTTTCACCCACTACCATTGATGTGGTTTGAGGGTTGTCTATTAGTTTTTTCATTAATTCATAAGATATTTTATTTTATAATTTTCAGTGTTTATGAATAAATATTTTGAAATCCCTTTAAAAAATATATCATTGGTACCTTTTATTTTTATTTTAGTAATATATTGATCTTCATATGATCCTAATGCATTATTGAATCCAATTAAAAGTCATTAAGACTATTGATCACTCATGGAACAATGTGTGGTAGTAGAATCTTTAACCATTCGTTTTGAACAATCAATACGTATCATTTCCACGAGAGAAATATAATCATCCTTTTAATGAAATTTCATATTGTTATTATTATTCAAATCATTAATTTTCATTATTAATTTATCACAATATTTTTAGAAAAATTTAATAGTATATAAACACATCATATCTTTGTCTTAAGAAAAGGTGTTATGTTTGTTTAACATGTCTTCCTTGACATTAAGTTGATTATTTCTAACATCAACACACCAATTTTGATATGTATCAAATTTTTGGTCTTTTTATTAAATATTTTTCGTTAAATATCCCTTCCCATAACTTGAATTTTCATATTAATTTCTAACATTTGATAATATATAAAAAATACTCATATTAGATACATTTATTTCTCACTTATCTTTGGAGATATTTATGAATGTACCTGTATTTTACTATAAATCTCTCTCCATGTTCTCAAACTCCTAATTTAACAATGATATTTCGATAAAAAAAATTTAATATTCCTAAAAAATAAGAGATACTATTTCTTTGAAAAATCTTCGGAGCATTTATTTTACTGAATCAATAGATAAATATTAATAATTTTTAGATATATGGTCAGTCTAAATATTGCATGGTTTTCCTAAAGGATAACCATGATGAAAATTTATACTCAAAACTTGATCACCTAAAATTGATGATTATTTTAAGGTAGATATACTATTAATCACCTTAATTTTTGGTTTGGCCTCCCAGTCTCCTCCTTCAAAGAAAAACCTATCTTGTTCATTAATAAGACTGAATGAAATTGTGACATACTCTAAATTGGATAGGATGTATTAATTCCCCATCATTCCCTTCTCTATAATGTTACTATTCACCATAGTCCTAATACTGATAGAATTATAATAAAAAAATATGTAAATATTTTTTAAAAAATTTATTTTAGATTTAGAATGTGAGATTCATGCTAAATGTAGTATCACATTGTCATCTTTACAACACTAAGAGGGGGTATATTAATTTGCATTGGGGTCATTTTATTAATTTTATATTTCAATCCATTTGTTTAAACTCTAATATTTTAGGCTAATGAATATATTTTTTCCTTGAAAAACCCAATTTTTTGGCATTTTGAAACAAAAAAATATAATATGGAAAATTGGTTTATTACTATCAAATCATGGAAAAATAAGTCCAATACATTTTATGATCATGATTCCACCAACATTATATGACCCACTAGTACCAACCTATTTTTGAAGAATGAAGGGTTTATACTTCAATTTATACTGAAAATATGCCAACATTATTTGGATAATAATAAATTTTTATTTACATAACACATTAAATTTAATATTAATGTTCCAAACATTTGATTAAAAATTAATTAATTTAGTAATATTTTTGATTTATTCAAATGATGATATGCTATTATTATTATTACTATTATACATTAAAAATATCACAAACTAGTCTAAATATGATACTACACCAGTAGCTAAGCTAGTCATAACATTGCCTAAATAGAATTCATAATTCCCATAGGGTTGTAGATAGTGAACAACACCATCATAATGTCAATGGGAATAATTTTTACAAATTAGAAATCCACTATAATCAAACTAAAGAATATAAAAAATGCATATATGATATTAAAATTACTCTAAAATGACAAAAGAGAATCCCAAGTAATCATGCAAAAATTCCCATATAAAACATCATACAAAAAAAGACACAACATCCACCAAGAAAAATTATCATATTCATTTTTTAAAAATTTCACCGTAGCTCTAATGGTCACCACCATCAATCAACATCACATGAATTAAGAACACCTACCATATACATATAGTGTATTATATTTCACTAGGAATGAAATAACAAAATCTATAAATTGAGGAAGGAAATTGTAGGGTATGAGAAAAAATACCAGTACAATTACACCAAATATTCCACAAGAAATTCCAAAAAAATTAACCAATTTGTTTTCCATTTATATTTTTACAAGGAATCATAAATTATTTAAAACGTTTCAATGAAAATATTATTTCTTATTAGGTATATAGAAGCTATATGAAGATAAGATAAAAAGTTTATTTTTTATTAAAACTAAAAGGACATTAATAAATCATTTATATATTTAATGGAATGAAATAATAGAATTATAATAATGAAAAAAATATATTAATACTTAGGATAAATTAATTTTTTGGTATAGGATCATCTCAATACGCATTCAATCAACATGGATAAAAGAGTTTGCATACATCTCTAACTCTCAAGCCATCAATGTAATCAGTCAACACTACACAGGGGAAATGATTCCAAATTTGGTTCAGTTAGAGTATCGATCATCAATAAATTTATATGTAGAGAGATTCATAACGTTCTTTTATTATTCAACCACTATCTACTCGAGCTCTTATTTTCATCAATAAATCTATAAATAAAGGGGGAAATAATTAATTTCAAATCAATTTGTAACTCAAAGTTTCAATTATGAATTTATATCTTGATAAATCATTTCAAATTATGAACGGAATTATAGGTTTTCAATAAAATCATTCCTTTAAAATTAATTATTCATAAGAATAAATTTATCTCGGAGAAGCAGTATCATATATTTTCAATGCATCTATTCCGTAATTAGAACATAATTCCAAAAAATAAAAAATAAAAAAAACATTTCTTAAATAACATTATCTAGAAATATATTATCAGTGGTTTAGAAAAAAATTGACTATAAATTTTAATTAGTAAAAGCAATTTGGGTTTCTATTATAGGGAAATACCCTGTGGAATAACCTATATTTTTATCCAATGATAACAAGATCAATGACCTGAAATTATAATTTCCAATGGAGTATCAAGGGAGAGGATGGTCATAGGGGAATCTATAGAATGATAATGCATACAATAAAATATTAAATATACCAATTTATTTAGGATTAATCACTCAAAATGGATGATAAATGATAAGAACAATGAATTACCAAATCATGGTGAAATCACTTACTAGAGAGTGATAAAATGTATCCAATTAGGAAACAATAAAATAAAGAGGGAGGTTTGCGTAGTAAAATCACCTCTTAATAGACACCAAAAGACAACGATTTTTCTATTATCATACAAGAATTTTTTAGGATTAATAATGGGGTGTAATTATATTTTATAAAAATTTAGGGATTTGAAAACCTCCTTTCTATGTTTACTAGGTTAGGTTATGTGGTTAGTATTAACAATGTGGATAAATATTTCCTCCCAATGGGATTATTGATATATTGCGCAGTTTTTTTCAGATGGATAGTTTTAACATGGAGAAACCATGAAAAACACCAATTCCTATGGATACACGATTTGGAGGTGTGGTTGCATAGTTTGGTGTAACTGTATACCACATTCCAAACCCTTTGAATAGGGGACACAATTTTCTTGTCCAAAATAAAATGTTTCCCCTTACCAAGAAACAAACATAAATAGAGATGACAACCTATTACTTTTTTAAAATTCTATATAATAGACGTTGAATAATACCCAAACTACAAATGGTCAAAATTTTGGTCACAAGTACATAAAATAAGGTAATTTTATGTCACTATATTCAAATCATAAAGGATTTCTTCCCCATGATAGCCTATGAGGATGATTCCATATAAAAGAGATGATGCCACTACTCCCTCTTGAGCTTTATATTATCTCAAGTTCCAATAGCATCTGAAACATATGACCATTACACAGGAACCAAAGGATTATACAAAAAAACTGAGGAGGAAATCTGACCTGCTCCCATGGAAATATATTTATATCAGAATTAAGAATATTATTTGGATTCTCAGTCACAGATAAATTAGGATTAATATCATATTACCCCAATTTCAATCATGATATTGTTTAGATATATAATTTCTAACCTGTGATGAGTGGAACATATTGTGAATCAGCATCAATGGAGTTGTAAACCACAAAAAATAAGACACTATACCAATATTATCAACAATATAAAATGTTTCTTTATATCTAAATGATTATATTTTCTATTTTCCAAGACATCAGGGACCCAACTGAGGTGAAGTTGTTAAAAACATCTGAAAACCAACATAAAACTACTATAATAGTCAACAAAAATCAATATTATATTTATAACAACATAGATTCATCATCGTTCTATGAGGAATTAACTTAATTTTAACAGTCGTATCATTGAAAAAACAAAGCTAAAAAAGTTAGATTCACCAATATATTACCAAAAAATAGGATATTTACATTACTAGTTATACACAGCCTCAATGGGATCTACCGAGATGGATTAATTGTCATTTTTAATAAAGAAAATCATACCGTCTCATGTGGTAATCCTTAGATCATACAAATATTGAGAACAATATATTGATGCATGTATTTCTGAATTTGAATAGATTATTAATTTTATAAATCCATCGATGGATGATATACAATACTCAATCTAAATTTGGATCACATGGACTCCTTGATGCCTCTAAAAAAATTTGAAGTAAGATGATGATATCTATTAGAAACTAGAACATATGTTACTCTATTTTTATTTGAGAGAGGAACCATAACCAAATGAGTTGAATAATAGAAACACTATTGATAATAATTATTATACCACAAGATTGAAATATAATACACAATTTATGAAATTCACTATTTTAGGGACACTGATAAAATTCAGTAGTGTTACAAAATATTACAAACTATACACACAAAAATAAAGTG
The DNA here is from genome assembly GCA_963277665.1 of Viscum album. Classification (NCBI taxonomy): domain Eukaryota; kingdom Viridiplantae; phylum Streptophyta; class Magnoliopsida; order Santalales; family Viscaceae; genus Viscum; species Viscum album. The sequence goes on along the minus strand of OY728125.1, from coordinate 912,941,932 downwards.
AAGATAAATGCATTTTGAATTTAGAATATACATATATCAAAAATCATAATAATGGAGTCTCATTGGATTTCAATCTCTAAAAATTTGAAAATTAATTATTAGGATTATATTTATGAAACATTGACTAAATGATTATATAGTATAGTCCAAACATGTACCACATTAATGATTATATATTAAAGTTACTATAAAAACTGTTGACCAATAAAGGAACAAAGAATATAATATGAAAAACTGAACTATAAGGAGTGAATTATTGAAAATACTAAGTTAAATAATAATACCGTGGTGTAGGGATGGGGAACTAATACTTGAAAATCTTACTCTAACAACCAGAAATAACTGAACGAGGCTCATACATGGGACCTCATCGAGACCCCACTACAAATTATTCCACAAGAGCTACACCTTGGAGGAAAATGAAAAGTTAAACTTTATATCCATTTTTTTTTAAAATTAATAATTTTATATTAGCGGAAAAAATACTGTAGGGAAAAATATTAGAAAATATGTTTTCATTATTGACTATAATTCATATAATCCATCCAAATAGAGGACTTTAAAGCTATGTGATACAGATGATACAAATTATTTCTAAATAAATTTACAAAAAAGTGAAAATAGATCATAAAATTTAATTATTATGTAATCATTGGTTATAATAAATATATATGTGTTTAATAAAACTTCAATAATTTAATTAATTAGAGAAAAAATGAATATTAATATTTCATATAGGTTATATGTTTTTAATGGATACAATTTTATTAAAGGTAGTCAATAAAGATACTAACTACTCATGGTGGAATTCCTAAGTGTGAAAAATGAATCTACATAAAGCAAATATGAGTAGATCAAAGAAACTTCATGTGTCAAGAAAATTGAAAACATATCAATAGAAAATATAAGAAGGCATAAATATAATAATTATAGAGTGGGAATAATCATAGTCACTACTATAAAATGTGTTATTGTGATAATTGATCACAAAATAATTTCTATAATTATATTTCTCAATGAGATTAAATTAAAATAAATTTATTATTCTATATTTAATATTTAATATGGGGTTCATACTTCTTATATAATGAAAAATAATTATATAGTCACACATAACATGTTTGTAAAATGAGGTGTAAATTTAGTTTGTACAGAAGAATTATTATTACATTTTTTAAATGTGAAAGTAAAAAATAAGATGTAATTTCTTATGTAATAATTATATATTAATAGTTAAAGGAAATATTCTAAACATTTTATTTGAATGTATTTTTGTAAATAAGGTTTTTAATATATTTTTCAATGAACGATTGGATAATAAATCTAAGAGGTGATATATATTTGATTTAAAGGATGGATAAAAAACGAAATTATATGAATATTGGTAGAGTGTAGGAATTTTTTTTCTTGAAGAGGATTATATGATCATGTTTGGAATTAGTTTCTTGGGAACGAGAGCCTATATTCGTGTAAATATTTTTTGGTGAATGAGTGTTCTTAAGGTATTCCTTAATAAAATGACATTGTATCGTCCTGTATGATTATTTTTAAAATTAAATTAATATTTTAATATAGTACCAGTGTGAAAACATAAATAACCGAATTGAATTTTAGTTTAAAACAATTATGTGTTATTGAAAATATCACAAAATTCTATCAAGGAAAATGTGTTCTATGTATTATTAATCTGTGATCATGTCAAGATATACTATTATATTGTTGTATCATAATATTAAATTATAAATATGTTTTACATGTTATCTAAGATTGGAATAGAACACTATAGGGCTAAAAATTCATAAATTAAGACATATTATGAAATAGAATTTATCAATAATAATTTGGAATATTTTTATTAAAAATTTGGGGATAATGAATCATGGATCAATACTAAGATCTCTAAAATAAGAGGGTTCTCTCATATAATGAATTATATTTTTAGAGACAAAGCGTATATTATGATCATATAAAAATATCTAGAAAATATATATTTTAATGAAAAACATGTTTCATTGGTCAAAATTATAAATAATGATTTCTTTTAAAGATAAGAGGTAGAAATATGATAAAATTTAATAAATGATCACCATAATAAAATAAATTGGAGTATTTGGGACATACATTATTACTAATGTTAATGATAGTTATTGATTGTTAAAATATTATGAGGATAATGTTTATTTTTTAATTGTTTCTGATGAAGTAATACAACCAATTAAATAATTTTTGAGGTGAAGTATTTGATGATATGAATTTATATTTTTGGATAATGTAAGGAATGCAATTTATTGTAAACATAATTCTTGATAATACAATATCTTATTGTGAATCATTACGTGACCATGGACAATTAGACCAATAGTTATATAATTTTTATAAAAAAAATCCATTAAATACCAAAAATGGTTCATAAATCCATGTTTTTTATTGTACTATTTATTTAATAATTCATTATGATACTAAAAATATATATTCATTTTATTCTATTTAATTATTTCTGAAATCTATATTATTATATTAAATATCATGGGATATAATTATGAATATCTAGATAAAATGTGAGAGCTATAAAACCATGCTTGGGAATAAATAAGATAATGAAGGATTATATTTTAGTTATAAGTTAGAACATGATATCAAAAAAATAAAATGATCATGAATAAAAAAATATAAGTATTAATAATGAAACTATAATCATAACATCATATAATCATTTAGAAGTGGTAGATACATAACACAAGAAATAAGCATAAGTTGGTGATAACTACCCAGATAACATCACATGGTTGAAAAATTAACAGTGTTGATTATGTTTAATCAGTAAATACCATACATAATGTATCATAGAAAAAAATTACAAAATTAATTGGAGTTATATTTGGGAAGAACCATCATAATTTTATTATAATTTCATGTTCTAGAAAACCAAATAAATTATAAGGAATTAACAGAAAAATGACCCTTATAATGAAATGGGTTGCATAACGATGTAACATAACATAACAAAATGGTCTATCATAATTATTTTCATGGAATTTGGGATTAAATATTTCATATATTTCTATAGTAATATAAAAATTATAAAATTTTTACATGTGAAATTAAGACACAAAAATATTATAGAGTTACATTTGAAAAAGTACCTCTTATGTTTTTCTTTAAGAGAAAAGGGAAAAGATTGTTTAATGAGGGTAAATGCATAATTATTTAAATAAACAAAGAAATTATTTTTATTTTTATTTTTTGATAAAATTATTGATTTATAAATAATGGGAGGTATAAAATATTTTATGTGGAGGTATATAAAAAGGTGTAATAATCATAAAATTTCCCTTTAATATGACACTATTATTGAGGGATGTTCAGAAGGGAACCTTTTGAAATATTTTGTTCCCCATCTAGGAAATGTTATTGAATAATGGTATATATAAGAGATATTAAAATATAATAAATTATTTAAACAGTAAAATTAGAGTGATAATTAGAGTTAAGAGGTAAAAATCATAACCCCATTGAATATAGGATAGTTCTGAGAGATCCATAACATTATAAAATGATCAGTTAATTAATTTAACATAACATCATAAATAACTAATTTAGATTTTTTAATTATATAATGAATAAAATTTTCTATATATACACATATATATATTATTTTATTAAATTATATTATGGGAATATATTACATTTACAATGACATGTAGTGTTCAATTTCAAATTTTTGATAGTTTTAATTTCATGGAACCATGGTGATATCACTTATGAAAAATAAATAAAGATATATTAAAATTAGAATTAAACTGTGGGGGAGAAATGAAATTGTATTTATATACATGAAAAATTAATAATGGTCCCAAATACCTATATGGGCTCCGAAAAAGGGATTATTCACAAAGTCAAAATGTTAATGTTATGTGGTTAGTTCATTTGGGTGGATTTACCAACCATCACTATCAATATTTTTTTGTATAATTCACCTATCACTAATATTGAATAACAATATTACTAAAAAATAATTCCCCTATAGTAGGATGTCCTTTAGGTGTATGTGGAATATTTATTAATGAGTCACCCAAATTTTAATAAATTTCATTTTTTTTCTACAAGAATGTGGGTCGGTAAAGAACATGGGTTTTCTACCTGACATAATAGCCTATCTAGCACACCACCTGGGTTGTCCTCCATACAATATTAGTAAAATTCAGAAAATAAGAATATGTGTACCCTAATAAGAGGAAGGATAACCTTGATTCTTGTATATCGACATACCAATATCATCTAAAATTTTCAAATAATCCTCGGATGTTTTTCCCCTATATACTAGTTGAGAAAAGGGGATAATCCCATTGAATGGAAACAAATTTTCAGGAGAAATAATGTGACGAAAATGATTTTTGAATAATCAAATCATTCACATGGGATGAGACAACCACATCACAATCTGAGATCTTGAATGACTGGTTATCAAGAGAACCACCAACATTGTAAAAAATTTTCTTTATAAGTGTAGGATAAGAAGAAAAATATAAACATTCAGACCAAAACACCATGTAAATGACCTAAACATAACATAGAGGTTTTACATCATATATATAAGTTTTGATCATCTAGGGATTGAATGAGGAACCTATGACCCTATTTTAAAATGGTATTTACATTAAATACATGATCCATTGTGAAACCAAATAAAATCTAGAATGGACCACATAAAGTTTAGGGAATGTTTCATTGTTGAATATGTCCCAAGATTTAGTAAAGGCATGAAATAGTTGGTATGAATAAATTAATAGGAACTACTTCTTTTAAATTAGATTCAATGAAATACCTATTTAATCAAATTCACAGGTGAGCATCCTTGATTGAGAAGAGACCACCTCTCATGAACATGGCTACAAAATAACCAAATTAAACCTAAGTGATATATTTAGATTCACCCTATATCCCAATGTGGTATATTCCTCTACCTCATGGATTTCCCAACACGAGCCTACTATATCGAATATTTCCTAGGAAGTGAATCAGTGAGGGAGTATTGTAGTCATATGGGATATGTTATGATGAAGAATAATGTTTTCTGAGACCATAAAAAAGATAAATGATATCAAATCCATGTTATACTTTAATATCACTTAAAAAATTAAATAATTTCCATTTCCAAGACTGATGCTTGTAAAAGTTCATCCAATACATATACTTCTAGAAGGATCTCATCATACATCTCCCCAAGTGGGGATATACAACAAATTAGTACAAAAACCAATGATTGATTTCTTCATCTCTACCGGATGGATTGAATTACTTATCACATGGGATCAAATTCCTATTCAGTTGTTTAAGAAGATCTTATTGAAAATAGATGATTAACTAAGAAACCAATACTACCCCGAAAAATTGAATTGCATATAGATGATAAAACTATTATGAAAAAATGTGTATTTCCATGAACATACATGAACATTCATAATAAATAATTTAAAAGTCATAATAATAATTTAAATAAAAAAAAACTTCTCATATTTTTTATGGAGGAGATAAGCATGGTCGAATAACTCTGTGAAATAGGATGGTTGATCAAATATTTTCTTGTCCAGAATCATGTGGTTCACTCCAACATGTTTGATGAACATTGGGAATGTAAAATGACCTATTAACTATAGATAATCACTTGAACACAATCAATGGAGGATGGAAACTAATGATATGGATGGATGTAATAAGGTGAGAAGATAATAACATCATCTGGTAATCAAAATTTAAATATAAGAAGTTGTTATGATAATGGGTAACATTGATTATTGGGAATGGAAAGACTCTTCAGAAACATGTGTTCACAGTATAAACGGTAACATGGTTTAGTGTTATTATTACTAGTAATATATTACATATGACTAGCTGTGGTGGATGAGGTACATGAACTCGACACCATCAATTTAAAAGCACAAAATAAATATGTGAAAAGTGAAAAATACCACCTAAATAGATGCATTTTTCCTGTAGAATAATGAGAATAACTTCGATATTGGCCTCACATGTCCTATAACATTTTAAACATTTCAAAACCTCAAGACCATTCCTAAGAAATGTCATTATGTGAATTTGAGATAGTCAGGTGAACTTCATCAATATTTAATGTTGATAAGGTTGAAGCTAGATATTCCATGAATCATTCACAACAACCATATGAACATGGTCATAGGTCAAGTGTCAATAAATTACTATGAATTTATTATTTATTTATTTGAAAATAGTCAACGAATATAATCGCAGTAGAGTTGTAACACAATAAGATATTGAGAAACATTTCTAGTGAATCTATATAGGGGAAAATATTTTGAAATCACCTCTTGTGGAGAATACATTCAAATGGGATCATGCGACATGGTCTTTTAAAGGGATCACATGATAAAAGAGATCTCAAGAGATGAGGTTTTTATTTGTGTGCGATGTAATGATATTCCACTTCACACCCTATAAATAGGTATCTCATAAGATTTCCAAATTCCACCAAGAGGCCAACGGTATCCCAAGACCCAAATTGGATGTTTTCTAAATGACTCAGGTGGTAATTTATTATCTTTAGAATTGAGACCTTTTCCCTATGTTTGTATCGTGTAGGGGGGAGGTGGTAAAATTTTTAATTGCCAATAAATGATCCCAAAAATCTAGAAGGGATAAAAAACTGATTTAAGGGTATTATTTTATTTTCAATAAAATTGAATAGATGGAAGTCAACTTACATAGATCACATTACGATTATTGGGTAACATGGTCAAATTACCCTTAGAGGGTCATGAAAATGGTTCATTCAAATCACATAATTAACTATTCATCATGTAGAGCCCCTTACAGAAGACTCAACTTTCTTGAAGAAGAATCCATAAAAATATTGATGATCTTTTAAAGGATTAAAAAAAAATATCTTCTAAAAACACGACTTATCAATTGCATGATTCTTAAAAATCATCCAAAACTCATTTGTGGAATAAAGAAAAAAAATTGGATGCCTCATGGGATGGATACCTACGTTGATCATAACATAACGTGCACATTCGATAGAAAATAATTCACGAATACCATAAACACAAGTCCACGTGATCGTACAATAAAATATTGGAATATCACCTTCATCCTGATAAATGTCTCAAAGATACTCATTTGACTATTTGATTCCTCACTATATCTATAGAAAAGTATAATATTTATCCATTATAATTTTTAGACATCACTTTAGACACAATTATTGTGTAAATGATAAATTAAAAATAGGGAAAAAATTCATTACCGTCACAAAATTTTGAGATCTAATATCCTTATAGAATAATGTAGTAAATAAAAAGGGGAAAGGTATAAAATTAATGAAAATAGGTGATATAAAGTCCTTAAAACAAAAGGGATAAAATGACTCATGCAATCACAACTAATCAACACATTTCACCCACAACAGGATATCATGATCTCACAAGGGCCCTAAAAAATGGTATATTCATCCAGTGGTGGCCCCCTTGATAAGAATCCTTTGTGTATTAGATGAACCCAATAAATTATTATTTTAAACAGAAGAATTACTTCACATTGGTATCATTATCTCACAATGATGTCATGAATATTTGGTCAGACCATATGAAATCCTCATTACATGTTAACAAAATTAGGAGAAATACCTTTGATCAGAATTGGTCTAATGAAAATTAAATTTACAACATTATCACATTCTATAGCATCGTATGAGCCCATAGATTACAAAAAAATGGTTTTTGGGGGTGCATGGAATAAAAACATGCACCAACTCTATCTAATAATCGTGATATTTAAACCACACAAGGTGGAATATAACTATGGTTGCATGGTCTATAATGCACACCATAACCCTAGCATAAAAAAACGTTGATCATTATCCGATGGGAGATTTCTATATGTGATAACATGATAATACTTCTCATAGAAACACATCACATGATCACAAAGGACATTCACCTTGTAAAATCCATTCAATGCATTGATGGATCATGTGGCAAGAGTATTTTATTCATGTGATCACTCTATAGATCATGTGATGGACTTCTAGAATGTCAATCAAATTATGGGAAGGAGGAACCTAATGGAAAATAGGTCACGCGAAAACATAGATAAACTAATATATGAAAACCCTTAAGGTACATATCCAATAAAGGATATAATAATGTGTCCAAAATATGGGTGAGTTATTTAAATATTCATAATTTTATCTTCATTCACATTAGATGGCCGTCCCAGATCATGTGATAACACTAGGGCATGTCGCCCAACTCATCAGAAACACAATCAACTTTCAAATTGGATCATGTGAGGTTCTTTGGACATTCAAAGTGAGTTAAGGGACTCCATCTAGGAATTGAACCCATGTCTTGAGAATTCATCCCAAAATTCCATTCAACAGGTGATATCTTATAAAAATGTCTCCCATGTCATACAGTAGAACCTGCATAAGTTAGTTTATTCATGTGATGTCATCAATGACTTATTAACTATTTAATTCAATTCCTTCCAGAACATTATAAATATGTTATGTGTTTAATCTAGGACATGTCAAATAGATATTGTGACACCGTAAAAACATTTATTCCACGGTTACATGGTGTCCTCTTGAAATGACAATCAGAGCTTACAATGGCACCAAGAAATTGTAGTCTTGGTCATGGGATGTTGTCTGTGAATTCCATTCATTTTCTTTATTGTACTTAAAAAATTCAACTATATCAAGTGATTGTCATTGAAATGTATTTTAGGAATCCAATTCATATTTTTTACTTCCATACACATTTCATATAGACAACATATTCATCTATGGAGGATAATAATGAGATTTCTTGTAGATAATCGAGACATGTGAGGCAGATTTCCCGATATATTATAACATTGTATAGTGCACTTAGTCTGGTATACCCCAACCAAACTATGAGAACTATGATTACTTTTACAATGAGGAAACATATGACACCTTCTTAAGACTCGAACACCATTAAGCATCTCCATTATTTTAATTCCCTCAAGGTTTCTGATATTAAATCCATTAGGATCCAATTTTTTCAATGAGACTTTCATTCATCATCATGCATCAGTTGATTGAAATTCAAACTAAAATACAAGAACTATGAATCTTTTATAACTTGGATACATAGGATAACTTCAAAATAAACCAGAATATATATCTAATATCCAATAAGTCCAATATACCTAATTATTATAGTATTTGTATGTATTGGGGATGATGACATGACACCCCTTATTTATCAAAATGATGACTCCTCATGTGGGCATATGGATTTTCATTAGTCTTATCACTTCTATCATGATCCTCTTCAAAAATGGGAAGTTGAAGTGTGTAAACCCCATTTTTTCATTATATGGCATTCTCCATAAAAGTGAATCAAGCTTAGGGTATGTCCCAAAGGCATGATTGAAAAAGGATGAATCATATTCCTTCCATAACTAGGATGTATAGAATTCTTTTTTGAGGATTCATATAAACCCCAAATGCCTATGTTCCTTCATATAATTCCATTCCACATGAAGTTAACTTGCATGGTTCCAATGAATTACATGTGTTTTTATTCTTAATATAATCATGATATATAAAATGCATCATAATTGTTCTATCCCATCCTGGAGATATTAATCACCTCCATAGATAGGAGTATAGTACATGGTTCCCAGTTATGTGGACACAAAATATAATAAGTCACCCATAAATAGTAAATGGATTAATAACCTCAAATATATATAGATAGATCCAATAATGGACTTCCCTCCCCCATAAAAATGGAATTGTTCATCCATTGATAATTTTATTATGGTAAGTGGTAACATATCCGGAAAATGAAGATATACATGAACAAATGTTAAATTTATAAGAGAGTCCCGAAGTAGAAATAATTTACCACAAAGTATGTGATTATCAAGAACTTTTATCTTCTTCACCAATTTTATATCCAATATTCCGTTGATTTAGAAACCCTAATTGATTGCCTTTTTAAGGAAAATAGGTCTGTACTAAGTTATGGATTTGGGAACCATTGTAAGTTTCTTTTGAAGGAAAACATGGTGAACCTATCATGATAGATTGTGAAACAAATTCAACCCCATCACATTAAACCATCAGGACATCTCTATAACCCCATGTTCCCCACAAAAAAAAGATGTTGATCCTAATGTGAAACTATCAATAGACAATATGACCAGTTTAATATGAATTGATCTGTTTTTTTACATTCAAAAAAATATTATAAATGGATTATTTGACCTCATAAAAATAGCATTGTTAGAATGATAAAATATTAAATTTATTATGTATTTATTGAAAAAAATACTACTAGTAAAAAACTAAAATTCCTATATTAAATAATCGAATTTTACTATATATGTAAATATTTATTTTTTTCATAAAAATAATTCATAATGTTACTCTAAGTTAATTATAAAATAATGACTCCAAAAATAATATTTATATTATAAATATAACTTTTGAACATAGAAAATTTAAAATTTAAATATTATTAATTTGTTTCTATGAATATTGTAAAACAAAATTATACTAAAATGGAACTTATACTTTTATTTATTTCATTTAATTTAAATAATCACTACATGAAAGGATAATATATACATTTAACCATTTTTTAAATTTTGAATAATCATTATAAGACATTTTAGTATTATAATTTCTTGATATTATTATAAAAATCATGTTAATATTAATAATGATCATATTATTATTCATAACAGTCAACATTAATGTTTAAAATGTGATATTATCATTATACATTCCATGAAGAAAAGAAAATCCATACATTTATCCTTATAAATAAATCTAGTTAGGGATTAATTGTATTCAATTAAAGAAATATATTAGATTAATAATGTTTTTAGATATTGTAAAATATTTTTCCTTTGTATGGTAATTCTAGGAATTCATAATGAAACAAAAAATTATCTATTTTATTATTTTATATTGTTATTTATTTTTCATATTATGTTATTTTTGAATTTATAAGAGATTATTATACACAATATAGTGTTCCATAATAAAGGTTTATTTTATTATTTTATTAATAATTTTTAGTGGGTATGATAATACACTATATTTTTATTAATGAGAGTTATAATAACCCAAAGGGGAAATTCCATGTATCAATTTTTGAGTAACTAACACCCTAAGTATTTATGAACTATTATGGTTTTGTATAATTTAAATTTCATTAATGTATTGAATTATAGGAAAAAAATTTAAGCATTCATTATACACAACATGATGGTATCCTTATTATATCCACAACATTGGGTTACCGTTCATTACACATATCACTGAGTTTTAACAGAACCTTGATATATTATTAATATATGCATATTAACCTGACTATTATAAACACTCTATTAAAAACATTGATATGAGTTGTAATAAATAACTTTTAAATTTTATTTAAATTTTTTAATATAATAAATCTTTATTTATATAAATGAACACAATTATTTCAATAATGAATTTATATATTTTGAAAAATATATTTTTTCAGAAAATATTTTTTATAGTTTTTTTTAACATTAATAAAATTAATTTTTCACACTTTTATAATGTTTATTTTATAAAATAGTCTTATTTTTTTGAATTAATAATTTGATAATTTTCTTAGGGTGAATGTTTTGGATTTTTATGAATAGTTTAACTATATTGATGAATCAAAAAATAATGAATTTTAATTGTAAAATGAATATTTATTTAATTTATTTATAAAGTTACCAATTATATTTGTTTTTCTAATTATAATTATTTAAATAAAATTTCTATTAATCCAATTTCAGTCATTTTATATAATTTAATTTTGATATTGGATATAAATGTTTTAAAATATTTGAACATATTGTCTTTAAAAACAACCATTATCATCATATCGACGAGATAAAATTTAAATTTATTTTTCCACTTATGAGAATTTAATTTAAAAAATGTATTAAATATTTTTAATAATAGTAATTATTAAGGTATTATTAGAAAAAAACAATTCTTGAAAAAAAATTAATATTTATTTTGTAAAATTTATTTACTGTGGTTCATAAAAAATGAGATTACCAAGGGTAAAACTAAAAATATAAGGGTAATAATTACATATAATATTGTAAATAAAATTTTATAAGAATTTATGGAACATATAATCTATAATATTTTTCATTGATCCATGTTGGAAACTTTTATTATATTTAAAAATAGGGAACACTCAATTTTTTTTCAAAAATACCAATTGCGTCTTCTTTACCACTAATAAAAGGCTATCGTCACCTCTCTCTTCATAAAAACAGCAAAAATATTTTATTCTTTCACGAATTCCCAAATAACATCTCAAATTATCTCCCATATTATCAACTCCTTATTTTGGAAAAAAAGGAAACCTATGAATTATATTTCTCCTAATCTAAAAAGGATCCCAAAAGAAGTGGTAACGTTCATCAATGACCATATTTTCATTATTTATTTCTACACCACTTAAATAAAATTTATACTATTATTATATTATAACCAACATATCCTAAATATTATATTATTTTTATGTTATGTTCATGAACATAAAATATATCCAATTTTATAAAATAGAGTTCAAAATAATTGTTCATGTGTACGGAGGACTAGGGCCTCACGAACTGATGTCATTTGTTTTTCCATTAAAACTTCCTAAAATTTGTAATAATTACTTATAAATTCATTATATATGGATTATATTATAATTATTATCTAATTGTGATTATGGAATTATTATATCACACATATAATTATGATCCATTATTTTTTGGATATGATAACATAGTTCATGTGCACAATAGACTATTTCCTCACAAAGAAATGTGATTCATTCATGCTTTATATGAAATTTATAAAGATGGGTTTAATAAAAAAATTAATATTAATATATTAAATAAACATGAAAATTTAATAATAATATATATAATATTTTTTTTTCAACCCATCGAGAATATTAAAAACAACGTTCATTTGAATATATTGTTCCCAATCTCGATGAAAGGTCTATTTCATTTCCAATCACAAAATTTAAGAGATTTATCAATATATATATAATTAATATAAATATAATTTATATAATGATTTAAATTATGTATATAATGAAATTAAGATTGATGTATGAGGACCAAAAGTTAAAAATCAAAACATTCACAAAAATCAAAGTAGTTATTCTCCAAAAAAACAACCTGAATGTGGAATTTTTTACAAAAGAGTAACAATAGTGGATTAGTAAATAATATATGGTATTATATATATAAAATGATTTAAAATGTATTTATAAAAAACATATCTTTTTTATAGAATATTTTTTAATTGTTAGAATGTAAGTCAAGACCTAAGCTAATCGATCGTAATCTAAATTTTTATATCTATGGGAATCTTGTAATCTAACCACATATTTCCAATACATGTCAAATATACCACCAATGAATGTATATTATTATTATTATACTGAAAAAATTTTCATTTAAATATAGTTTTTAAGATTTATGTATCATGGTATTTACATTTCAAAAAAAATAAATCGGTATGATATTTTTTTCTCAATTTCCTTCTTTAATATGCACATATAGTTATGCAAATATATTAATTTTACATGATATAAATACCACCATATTTAAATGTAGTATCAGGAATTATATATCCTCATGATATTTAAGGTTCCATTTTATGTTATTTATTAATGGGTCTTATGATTAAATGTAACCAATCTATTAAATACTTATTGTTACAGTCTAACCATTTATTAGTATTGTTTATGATTTAGTATCCATTATTGAACATTCATGATCTAATAATAGAGAAATATCATTAATTTTCCTATCCTTTAGTTATTTGTGATAAATTCATTCAATGATTCTATTTTATACTCTTTGATACTTACAATTAATGAAACAAATTAAGAAAATTTGACATTATTTTTCTCTTTGGATGGAAATCAATTATCTTCTACAAACATGATTTCTAAATTTTTTTATGAATTTTTATTATTCTAAAACAATTACTAAGGATTATATTTTTACAAAACATTTGGAATGGAATCTCCGCACTGTTTTCCATGAAATTCTCATTTTGATTTAATTGTAAAATTTAATAAAATCAATTTTTATCGTGTATTGAATGAATGGAATATTCTAAAAAAATTACCAATCATTAGTTAAAATTCTACAGTATCTGATTTAAATTTAATTTCAAATTAAATTTATTTCAAAAAATTTTATGTTTTAATATTAATTTTTTCCAAAGAGTCATGTATTGTTTCCTCAATAAATATTTTCCATTCTATTTTAATATTAACTTATATATTTTTTTACATAATTTGATGTTATGTATTAGTTAATGGGTATATTCAACAAGGATACCAATCATATTATTTCAATTAATGGTTTATGTTTTTATGGAATGATGATTATGAAACTTGATACATTTCATATTGCTTTACTATGACAATATGATTAAGAAACATGATCTTTTTATAAGGTTATGCTATGAATAAATTATTATAAAATCTTTATCTTCACCCCAATTTTTGATATTATGAAATTAATACGAATCAAATGACTTATATTAGGTTAGTATATGATCCATTTTATAATCTTGTCGAACAAAAACATATTATTTTCCCTATAAAAACCATGGGTCCTATATCTTCCATCAATTTATTGTGAAATTATTAGTGTAATATAATATCAAATAGTACATGAGAGGTTATCCTTTACCTGAAAGATGGAAGATGGAAATTACTAAAAATATTGATGATTGTAAATCGGTGTCTATACCATGACTAACATGTAATTAATGTTCTAGTGGTTGGCCTTCAAAGATAATTGTTAATACCTATGTGTTTTCTAGAAATAAAATTCCTATTTCACAGTCATTCTCTCATGGATAATTCTCCTAGATTTCCTTATGAACCACTTAATATATATACCTATTGATGAGTCCATTATTATAGATTATGTTTTTTGATATTCATTTTATGCTTTCCATATGTTAATATCATTTTATCAGACACTTATATCCTTACTATGCTTACTTATCTCCATTTATTATCCTAACTGATCATATGAAATCATTAATTATTACGTTTCCTTTCCCATGTTTTTTAAGTAATGTAGTATATATAATTTATCTAAAAAAGTTGTTAGATATATATAACATTACGAGATATTAGGTACCTCACCAATGATACAAATATTTATTTGTTCATGTATCTAAAGATTTAAGATGAAAATGATTCTGGCATGAATCCTTATTTTATAAAGTTAATATTTATTTTTAAAATGCATAATATTATTGTAAGATAATTTTGGGTCTTTACAGTTAGTATCATAGATAGTTTTAGTTATTATTTGGAAACTAGGATGAAAAATTCTTAGTGAGAACCATTACGATAAACCTATGTAAATGACGACATCCTAAAGTTCTGGTATGGAAAATATATTTTTGGTTTATCCTGAATAGAATTTATTTCTAGATACAACATGTTTATATAATCTGAAAAATATACCCAGGGGTACCAAACTTGAAAACACCGTATTGATCTAGTGTTGAACTAAAACTGGTGTTTGAAAATGGGCATTGCTGCACACCGAGATAGACATTCCTATGGGATATAATTTTCGATAATCTACAATACAATTATAAAACATTATAATATATTTTAAAAAGTTATGATTATCTATGAATTTGAATAAAAATAAGGTTTCATTGATTAAATGTAATGTTCCATTATTTTCACATCCTATACATGATATTTCAGGATTATGTAGTTCCATACAATGTTATTTTTTATTAAACTATTAATTTTTATTTAAAAAAATGGATATGACACAAATGAATCATGTAAATGTTGAGTGTTATGAATAGTATTACAATTCTAATCATGGGAATCCAAAAAAATTTGGTGGTGGAATGAAAAAGTTCTTTATAATGATCAGACAATATTTTCAAGATATTAATCACATTGGACGTCCAAATGATCATTAATTGTAACAAAGTTCAATTATCACTGAAAAGAGAAAATATAAACCATATTTTAGTGGATCCACTGATCCTACTATAATTGTCCAGTGGATCAGTAGAAATGAAATGATATTTTCTATTGTCTGTTGTTTGGAACAAGGAAATTGTTTTTTGGTTTCCTATTATTTTGAATGTGATTTAGATTATTGGTCAATTCAAATAAAGAATAAGAATAAATGGGATGAAATCATCTCTATAGATATGGATGGGTTGAAGAACATAATTTTCAAAAATTATTTTCCTCGTAATAGTGATAATATTATTGATAAAAAGTTCCATGAAACAAATAAAAAAGATGATGAATATTTTGGTACCTAGGAGGAAACTTTTATAAGTCTCATGAGGTACACATATGGTATTATCTTCCAACATGAATG
Organism: Viscum album; assembly: GCA_963277665.1. Lineage (NCBI taxonomy): Eukaryota > Viridiplantae > Streptophyta > Magnoliopsida > Santalales > Viscaceae > Viscum > Viscum album. The sequence goes on along the minus strand of OY728125.1, from coordinate 912,925,483 downwards.
CATGGTTGATCTATTATTCAGTGTATTAAGATCATGTATATTAAATGATTTATCCATAATATAGTTTAGTTTAAATGAATTTATTTATTGGAAATATATTAAAGTGTAATTGGTGGTTGGTGTTATGAATTAATCTAATGGTTTTGAAATTAAATGGAATATAGAGTTTAAAGGAAAATCTAAATACCAAAGAGAGATTAAAATGAGGTTTCCATTATGTTTAATTTGTGGAAAGAATCATTGAGTAAATTATTGTAATCTGACTACAAAATGTTTTATGTGTTGAAGGGTAGTTCATCAATTGGATGAATTATGAAATGATGGGATGATGTTATTTAATGATAAAAATATTGAGGTGGTTCTATATAATTATATTTATTCACCTCAGTGTTTCAATTGAACATAATTTGGGAATTATAATAACAAGTACCAAAATATGATGGTTAATTATGGTAACTAATGCAAACATTATTCAAGCCATGGGAAATGTGTAAATATAATATGATCACTATTTAAAATGATGGTTGTCATAATTATATGTTGAATGGTACACTTACCATAAATTCTGGATCTATTATTCTATTATTTGAATCCATAAATATCCACTATTTCATATATATATATATATATATGTGTATCTATATAATGAATTTACTAAGGGTATGAAGATACCACCCAAATGAAAAAAATGTAATGTTAGCAATGAAAATCTATAATAGTGTGACATTTAAATATCTATTATATGATTCCTTTTAGATGAAATTTATTGGAATTTGCTTCCTATAAATATTTTCACTCTACCTGTAAAACCCCAGGTAAATAAAGAATATGAAATTTTTATATTTATCCATATTTGTGAATAAAATATTAATATTACTTTAAAGGGGACGCTATTCTTGATGGCATACCCAATACGCAACAACGAGTTTCTTGGGAATCTTACGTTGCACTCTAATAATAAAATAATATTATTTTAAATGGTAGTTAACACCTAGTTGTTGTAATGGCAGAAATGAATAGAACTAACTACAAAATGATCATATATGTTTGTCAATATTTTTACTTTTTACAATAAATATTAGAGGATTAAAAATGTGAATGAATCCAATTTTAAGCGTAAACATTCTAATATTCTTTAAAAGGTCGATTAACCGCCTTTTGATGGCGAACCTATTTTAAATCCACTTTTTGATAATTTTATGTGTTATATTTGACAAAATAAAATTCTTCTTTAGAATCAGGACATCAAAATTTACTTTCTGTAAATTTTTGGTATTTTTCCGATAAAGTACATTTTTTAATGAATAGTGAAAAATGTTGTATTTTAATTCAAAACCACTTTTTAATCTAATTTATTTATAAGATTATATTATTGTTTAAATTGGTTTTAAATTGAAATTAGAAAATATTTTTACCATTAAATCCAATGGTGGTCATTGGAATTAATTCTACTTTGAAATTGGACTTAAACTAGTGTCAATATTTTAATAGATATTGTTTCTAAAAAACACGCTATTTATTTTGACAACAGGAATTAATTATTAAATTAAATAATTCAACTTATATGTTTTGAATTTTTTAAAATAGACATCATTTTAAAATTCGGAATATCAAATATAGCCTAGGGTGAATTTTTTGTAATTTTCTGAAAAACTTCAATTTTTGATGAATAGTGAAATCACTAAGTGGTACTTATAAAAACTGATTTTCCGTTTAAATGAAAATTTTCCACCATTATGTTTTTAATTTCAAAAATCTGACATACATGGTTTTCATTAAGAATTAAAATGTGGTTCAATGGGATTACAATAATTTTTCGGTGAATAGTAACTTATTAAGTTTTTAATCACGATTCGAGGTAATTAGTGTAATTTAAGGTAAAAATAATGTTTTTATAATGTGAAATGACCTAGACACATGTCCTACCCTCATTTTATGTGTCATGTCCGACCACGAAAATCCATGGGTCAACTTGGGGACCCCATAGAGACACTTTGGTTGGAAAATGAAATAAATAACTTTTTATTTAATGTTAAAATAAAAATGTCACAGGCATGAGATGTTTCACTAAAACAATTTTTAAATGGGGTTATACAAGTCATAATTTTGACTATAAATATTAATTAGGAAGATAAACAGATTTCCTACATCATGATAATTTTTTTATACTTTTTAGACATTAAATAAATTAAATTATTTATGACATCATGATGTTGCAGCGATTACCTCATTAATAATGGATTTAAATAAAATGAAAAGATAATGTTAAAACTATAACTTATACTTGTCAAAAACCTATTTTATGAGTCTATTTAGAACCCTTACCACCTTATCATCGAAATACATCAATGTGGGACCTTTAAAATCCGAAACTCATTTGAAAATATAGTAACATTTTGTAACTTTACAAGAGTGACCCTCCTCTCCTCTTATAAAAGGCCCCCACCTCTACCACCTTACCCACACCTCTCAAGCCTTTGGCTCGGCCAAAACCTGCTCCTTTGGCCTCTCCACATCCCTATATTACTCCTAGAAGCCTAAATTTGGGCAGAAGTCTTCCCAAGGAAGCCTTTGAGCTCAAATAAAAAAGAGTTACCCGATTTTAAGGTAATGTCTTCACTTGTGTTCTTTTGTTTTATTTTCCTTCTCCAACCCCCTAAACTCTTTTTATTCATTTATTTTGTAACAAATCCAGTATCTTCAATATACTAGGATTTTTTTATAAGAATAATTCTAGCTACACTTACACACACCTACATCAAATAGTTAAATAACATACTGTTTCTGTGGATGGCGAATTTCTGCCTCATGAAACGATGATTGTTCAACACTCATATAACACCTTAAAAGGTGACCATTAAGATTTAACTATATTTATATATGATATATAATATGATTATGTCTTACTTAAGCTTCTGTATTTATCTTTTTTGGCATACCTTTAGGTGTTCCATTGTGGGTAAACACGATAATTTCATTTTAGGAAGTGCGGACTACCGCCCCCTCAAAGTGATTTGATTCGTTAATGCCATATGTGGGATGTATAAAGGATGTATTTAAAGTTATTATATATGATGTATGTTACATATAAATGATTAATATAATTCTGGAATTAAAATATGCATACCTCTCATTTAGTTTTAATTCCATTAATATGACATAGAAATGAAAGTAGCGTTCATGCGTACGTACGGCTTACCGTCTCCATGAACGGTGCATTTCATTTCTTACCTCTAAATGATTATGTAATATAATAAATACATGTATATTCTGGATATATATGATATATATGATATCCAAATCATGAATATCATTCTGGATATATTGAACCTTTGACCACACGAACAACATGTAATTGTAAGAAGTCCACTTTCGACTTAAGAACCAAATATCGACAAAACAAACATTATTAACTTAAATGATTACATAATGTTTATAACATGGCAATAAGTTATATAAAAAGAATAATGAACTTGAGAATGGTTCTTAAGCAAGTAGAAATTAACTCATGTTTATTATTCAGGACGTTAAAGAACGATCGAGTCAAGTCGGACCCGAGGTAAGGGATCCTACTCCTCTCTTTCTTTTTAAGTACACTCTTTTATGTCATTCCTTTTAAAGCTCATCTTTCTTTTTATTGGGATGTTATTTTATATTAATCTTACTATAATTTTTTTTTCACATGATGAGAGACCCTATTCTCTCTCATCAATCCATTTTGGAAGTTTTGAGTGGCGCCGTTAGGCTGCCGAATTTTCGTAAGATATCTAACCTCTCTCTTTCTTTTTAAGTACTCTCCTTTATGTCACTTATTTTAAGATCCTCTTTGTTATGTTGGGGGATGTTATTTTATATTAATCTTTCTGTAAAATTTATGTTAATATGATGAGAGACCCTATTTTTTCTCATCAATCCATTTTGGAAGTTTAAAGTGGCGCCGCTAGGCTGCCGAGTTTTCATAAGGGATTTTTCAACTCACTTTTATTCCCGTGAGATTTATGATACATTTTCCACTATTTCCTTTGAGATGTGTATGTACTGCCCATTATTTTACTCATTGTGTAATATAATTTAATTTATGAGTATTTACATCAATGTTGTATTGTCCTTCTTTCACGGGGTGTATGTTTCGAAAGATACAGATGTCGGTAGGGGAACCTTTCACCCTCCTCTTTTTAAAAGACTTCTTTTGTTATATCTTTTAATTAACATTACATTATGTTGGGATATGTTATTCTATATCCTTAGTGATTTAAAGTTTATTTCCATGTGATGAGATACCCTTTTTATCTCTCATCAACTCATTTTCTGAATTTTGTAGTGACGCCGTTAGGCTGTCAAATTTTTGCAAGGGAACTTCTTAACCCAATTTTGATTCTTTGGGATAAGCTTGTACTCCTTGAATATGTCGTTCTATTAATATGTGTGAATAACCCCTGATTTTTTTACACATAATATCCACTTATAGTTGGTGTATTAGATTGTCACACATAATTATGTAATTGATTTATCCTTAATCCAAGGATACCGTCTTTGTATGGGACTTCATCTCAATATCCTTTCATTGAGGCATATTTTGTTTTATACAAAACCTTCTTTTATACAGTGTACAAACCCCTTTGACTTTTATGTTTATCTAAAAGGAATCTTTTTTATAAAAATCATTTTACTAAATGACAAAAAGGAATGTTTTTGTCGTACGTATGTGGCGACAATGACTTCTCCACCGTCGTGACCATTTTTTTGAGTTTCAGCTTCCTCTACAAGCCATACCTTTTTTAAAAGAAAAATAAATACCATGTTTTACTTTTCTTTTATTTTGGTATTGAAAATGGTTTTCATAATGTTTTTATATCAATGTGTTGTATTGATATCTTGTGATTGAAAATTGGAAATGTTATGTTTCCTTTATGCATGTTTTCTGTGATACGATTATGTTATGGTTCTTGGGCATTATTATGAAGACGGATGGTTCCATGATAAACTAAGGGTGGGTGAGCCCGATATAGCTCTCCAATGCATTGGGTAACGCAAAGGAGTGAAATGTTAAGGTTTCTCTAAAGAGATTTAGGGAATATACTGTGGTGGGTATTCCAAACGTAACCAAGAGGGTTACTCCCTACGTAATAATGTTATGAATGCCTCAAGTTACCTTTATGTCTTATGATTTCTATGATTTATTCATGATTTTATGAGGTATGTTAAAGTGCTTATGTTTTATGGGTAAAGTATGATTTCATTATTATGTATACATGTACTCATGTTTCCTTTATATATTTTTATATCCCTTACTGAGATTTTTATGCTCATCCCAAGTTTTTGAAATGTTTTTCATAGGTCAAGGGAAGGGTACATGATATGATGACAGTGTCAAGAAAGAATCCATGTTTTATTTTAAATATGTTTCCGTTGATGGGAAAAATGAATACTATCTTTTATGTAACCACTTTGTTTAAATGTGGTATGTAATGCAAGTTTTATGATCTAATTCTCTAAAACTCTAAACCTGAAAAGATCCTCAATGTGTAATCTTTTTATAACTCAAGATTAAGTAAGGTTTAAGGCTGGGGCCTCATAGTTGGTATCAAAGGTCGGTTTAGACAACTTTAGGGACTAGAAGTTTTTGTTAGACACATGATTAGTCCCTATATCTATTATTTCAGTTAAGTCCTTGTTTTATAACTTTATCAGGTCAAGTAAAGCCGGTTATGAATGGAAGGAGAAGGATCTCAAACGACATTCCTACCTCTTCCTGATGACATGCTTGCAATAATTATTGAAAAGTCACGTTCAGAAGATTGTGAAACTTTTTCTATCATACAACTCACTTGCAAGTAGTTGTTTGAGATATCAAACACCTCCACTATACCTCGTTATCATCGTGGATCATGGGTTGTATTTAGACAAAAACTATTTTCACAATATTCTCATATTTTCAAGAAAGGAAAATATTATCAAGGTATTTTCAAATATTTTACCTTATCACAAGAATTTGAAGCATATTATGATTTTAAAAACGGTTCTGAGGAAGGAGACCCTTGCACAACCTACTTATTTTTTCTTTTAAAATATAGTCTCATAGCACATACTTATGGTATTTTAAAAGGAACAATAATAGAAACTTTCAACTCAAATTCTATCCGACTATTTTATAGAAATCATGTTTTATCAGATGTTTTGGAATTATATGTTATACATGATTATTTTCCAAACTATTTTTCTGTGAACAACCATATGACCCATATTGTACAAGGTGTATTTGGATGGAGGAAGCAAATTATTTTGAAGGATCTCTAAATCATTGTTGTAATTCATGGGACTTCTACCTACGTGAACAATATGACGATGAAACCGAGTGGACGCCATGATCAAGGTATGCTGTTATTCATTTTGGGAATCGTTTTATTTTATCTTATGGTGGTGAAATAAGACTTCAAGAATTAAGATGTTGATATCGTAATGAATTTGGATGAAAACGAGAGGTATAAAGAAACTATTGAGGTTAGAACATGTTATGGTTATTTTTTGAGTTTTATAAAAAGGACAACACGCAGACCGTGTGACAACCCGTCGCGTAGGACAAAGCTGCGGGAATCGAAACCACAACCAAAGTGCGACTGGTATTTATCACCTACCACTGGACTACGTGAAGTCCCTGGTTAGTTTGACTAATTCTTTTTAGTTAGACGATTTTAGGAATCAAGAGTAAGTTTATTTTGGGTTATCTATGGAAATTATTAACCTATCATCAAGGATATGTGATTAGGTTAATTAATTTTCAATATGAGAATTTAAGAGAAACTGATGTTATTTGGAGATAAAAGTTAATTTGTACCTTGGAAGACTATGTGACTAAATCCTTCAAATATTTGGGTTTCAATATTAGTTTGGTTTAATTTGAAGTATTTTATGGAATTTTTTTATTGAATGGTCTTTGTTGAACTTTGGGTTTTTTTTGATAAATTTTGGAGATTAAGAATAGATTTTTTTTAAATGGATTTTCCTTTTTGGGAATTATCTGATCTTGAACTAACCTTTTTGGTTTTGGTTTTGGTTAAAGTCTAAAGACATGGGAATTATATAGTTCTCTTTTGTGGATTAGGTGATTCTCTATAAGCTGATTATAGTGAACAAGTCTTCCTAAATACTCATCTTTTGGAGAAAATATGAGTTTGTGTAAGAAATCTAATAAAAGTTGAAAGTCAACATCATAAGTAATTATGATTCCTTATGAATAAATTCCTCCATAAAAAAACAAAAAAAGTTGTCTATTAACTTTTCCTACTGGGGAATCGATTACTGTTTAAACCATCACAAGTTTGTGATTTTCTTGTTGTTAACTTTCTCCTAAACATGTTTTCTATCACTCTCCATCAGAACATGACCCTATGTTTTCTCCTCCATGTCCATGTTTTCCTACATTTAATACTAGTATGGGTTAAATCGGGTGACCTCTATACTTCTCATTCGTTATTTTAAAGTGATTGTTTTACCGACTCTTGTTCCGATGTGGGACTTTCAAGGATGTTTCCGAGCCCAATTTTAAAATTGCGAGGAAGCAATTCCCAAAAGGGGGGAAGGATGTAACACCCCAGGTAAATAAAGAATATGACATTTTTATATTTATCCATATTTGTGAATAAATATTAATATTACTTTAAAGGGGACGCTATGCTTGATGGCGTACCCAATACGCAACAACGAGTTTCTTGGGAATCTTATGTTGCACTATAATAATAAAATAATATTATTTTAAATGGTAGTTAACACCTAGACATTGTAATGGTGGAAATGAACAGAACTAACTAAAAAATGATTATATGTGTTTGTCAAATATTTTTACTTTTTACAATAAATATTAGAGGATTAAAAATGTGAATGAATCCAATTTTAAGCTTGAACATTCTAATATGCTTTAAAAGGTCGATTAACCGCCTTTTGATGATGAACCTATTTTAAATCCACTTTTTGATAATTTTATGTGTTATATTTTAAAAAATAAAATTCTTATTTATAATTTGGACATCAAAATTTACTTTGTGTAAATTTTTGGTATTTTTCCGATAAAGTACATTTTTTAATGAATAGTGAAAAGTGTTGTATTTTAATTCAAAACCTCTTTTTAATTTAATTTATTTATATGATTATATTATCTTTTAAATTGGTTTTAAATTGAAATTAGAATATATTTTTACCATTAAATCCAATGGTGGTCATTGGAATTAATTCCAATTTGAAATTGGACTTAAACTAGTGCCAATCTTTCAATAGATATTGTTTCTAAAAAATACGCTATTTATTTTAACAGTAGGAATTAATTATTAAATTAATTAATGCAACTTATATGTTTTTAATTTTGTAAAATAGGCATAATTTTTGAATTCGGAATATCCAATATAGCCTAGGGTTAATTTTTGGTAATTTTCTGAAAAACTTCAATTTTTGATGAATATTCAAACCACAAAGTGGTACTTATAAAAACTGATTTTCCGTTTAAATGAAATTTTTCCACCTTTGTGTTTTGAATTTCAAAAATCCTACATACATGGTCTTCATTAAGAAGTAAAATGTGGTTCAATGGGATTAAAATAATTTTTTGGTGAATAGTAACTTATTAAGTTTTTAATCGCGATTAGAGGTAATTAGTGTAATTTAAGGTAAAAATAATGTTTTAATAATGTGAAATGACCTAGACACATGTCATACCCTCATTGGATGTGTCATGGCCGACCAAGAAAATCTATGGGTCAAATTGGGGACCCCATGGAGCCACTTTGGTTGGAAAATGACATAAATAACTTTTTATTTAAAGTTAAAATAAAAATGACACAAGCATGAGATGTTTCACTAAAACAATTTTTAAATGGGGTTATACAAGTCATAATTTTGAATATAAATATTAATTAGAAAGATAAACAGATTTAATACATCATGATATTTTTTTTATAATTTTTAAACATTAAATAAATTAAATTATTTATGACATCATGATGATGCAGCGATTACCTCATTAATAATGGATTTAAATAAAATGAAAATATAATGTTAAAACTATAATATACACTTGTAAAAAACCTATTGGATGAGTCTTTTTAGAACCCTTACCACCTTATCCTATAAATACATCAATTTAGGACCTTTAAAATCCGAAACTCATTTGAAAATAAAGTAACATTATGTAACTTTACAAGAGTGCCCCTCCTCTCCTCTTATAAAAGGCCCCCACCTCTACCACCTTACCCACACCTCTCAAGACTTTGGATCAGAAAAACATGATATTTTTGCCTCTCCAAATCCCTCTATTACTCCTAGAAGCCTCAATTTGGGCAGAAGTCTTCCCAAGGAATCCTTTGAGCTGAAATAAAAAAGAGTTACCCGATTTTAAGGTAATGTCTTCACTTGTGTTCTTTTGTTTTATTTTGCTTCTCCAACCCCGTAAACTCTTTTTATTCATTTCTTTTGTAACAAATCCAGTATCTTCAATATACTAGGATGTTTTTATAAGAAGCATTCGAGCTAAACTTACACACACCTACATCAAATGGTTAAAGAACATACTGTTTCTGTGGATGGTGAATTTCTGCCTCACGAAACGATGATTGTTCAACACTCATATAACACCTTAAAATGTGGCCATTAAGATGTCACTATATTTATATATGATATATAATATGTTTATGTCTTACTTAAGCTTCTTTATTTTTTTTTGGCATAACTTTATGGTTTCCATTGTGGGTTAACACGATAATTTCATTTTAGGAAGTGCGGACTACCGCCCCCTCAAAGTGATTTGATTCGTTAATGCCATATGTGGGATGTATAAAGGATGTATTTAAAGTTATTATATATGATTTATGTTACATATAAATGATGAATATAATTCTGTAATTAAAATATAAATACCTCTCATTTAGTTTTAATTCCATTAATATGACATAGAAATGAAAGTAGCGTTCATGCGTACGTACGGCTTACCGTCTCCATGAACGATGCATTTCATTTATTACCTCTAAATGATTATGTAATATTATAAATACATGTATATTCTGTATATATATGATATATATGATATCCAAATCATGAATATCATTCTGGTATAATGATCCTTTGACCACACGAACAACATGTAATTGTAAGAAGTCCACTTTCGACTCAAGAACCAATTATCGACTAAACTAACATTATTAACTTAAATGATTAAATAATGTTTATAACATGGCAATAAGTTATATAAAAGTAATAATGAACTTGAGAAAGTTTCTTATGCAAGTATAAATTAACTCAAGTTTGTTATTCAGGAAGTTAAAGAACGATCGAGTCAAGTCGGACCCGAGGTAAGGGATCCTACTCCTCTCTTTCTTTTTAAGTACACTCTTTTATGTCATTCCTTTTAAAGCTCATATTTCTTGTTATTGGGATGTTCTTTTATATTAATCTTACTGTAATTTTTTTGTTAATATGATGAGAGACCCTATTCTCTCTCATCAATCCATTTTGGATGTTTTGAGTGGCGCCGTTAGGCTGCCGAATTTTCGTAAGAGATCTAACCTCTCCCTTTCTTTTTAAGTACTCTCATTTATGTAACTTATTTTAAGATACTATTTGTTATGTTGGGGGATGTTGTTTTATATTACTATTTCTATAAACTTTATGTTAATATGATTAGAGACCGTATTTTCTCTCATCAATCCATTTTGGAAGTTTTAAGTGGCGCCGTTAGGCTGCCGAGTTTTCGTAAGGGATTTTTCAACTCACTTTTATTACCATTAGATTTATGCTACATTTGCCACAATTTCCATTGAGTGGTGTATGTACTGCCCATTATTTTACTCATTGTGTAATATAATTTCATTTATGAGTATTTACATCAATTTTGTATTGTCCGTATTTCACGGGGTGTATGTTTCGAAAGATACCCATGTCGGTAAGGGAACCTTTCACCCTCCACTTTTTAAATGACTTCTTTTGTTATGTCTTTTAATTCACATAACATTATGTTGGGATATGTTCTTCTTTATCCTTAGTGATTTAAATTTTATTTCCAAGTGATGAGATACCCTTTTTGTCTCTCATCAACTCATTTTCGGAATTTTGTAGTGACGCCGTTAGGCTGTCAAATTTTTGCAAGGGAACTTCTTAACCCAATTTTGATTCTTTGGGATAAGCTTGTACTCCTTGAATATGTCGTTCTATGAATATGTGTGAATAACCCCTGATTTTTTACACTTAATATCGACTTATATTCGGTGTATTAGTTTTTCACACATAATTATGTAATTGATTTATCCTTAATCCAAGGATACCATCTTTGTATGGGACTTCGTCTCAATATCCTTTCATTGAGGCATATTTTGTTTTATACACAACCTTATTTTATACGGTGTACAAAACCCTTTGACTTTTACGTTTATCAGAAAGGAATCTTTTTTATACAAAGCATTTTACTAAACGACAAAAGGGAATGTTTTTGTCATACGTATGCGGCGACAACGACTTCTCCCCCGCCGTGACCATTTTTTTGAGTTTCGGCTTCCTCTACAATCCATACCTTTTTTTAAAAGAAAAATAAATACCATGTTTTACTTTTCTTTTATTTTGGTATTGAAAATGGTTTTCATAATGTTTTTATATCAATGTGTTGTATTGATATCTTGTGATTGAAATGTGGAAATGTTATGTTTCCTTTATGAATGTTTTATGTGATACGATTATGTTATGGTTCTTGGGAATTATTATGATGACGGGTGGTTCTGTGATAAACTAAGGGCAGGTGAGCCCGATATAGCTCTCCAATGCATTGGGTAATGAGAAGGAGTGAAACGTTAAGGTTTCTCTGAAGAGATTTAGGGAATATACTGTGGTGGGTATTCCAAACGTAACCAAGTGGGTTACTCCCTACGTAAGAATGTTATGAATGCCTCAAGTTACCTTTATGTCTTATGATTTCTATGATTTATTCATGATTTTATGAGGTATGTTAAAGTGCTTATGTTTTATGGGTAAAGTATGATTTCATTCTTATGTATACATGTACTCATGTTTACTTTCCATATTTTTATATCCCTTACTGATATTTTTATGCTCATCCCAAGTTTTTGGAATGTATTTCACAGGTCAAGGGAAGGGTACATGATATGATGATAGTGTCAAGGAAGTGTCAAGAACGAATCCATGTTTTATTTTAAATATGTTTCCGTTGATGGAAAAAATGAATACTCTCTTTTATGTAACCACTTTGTTTAAATGTGGAATGTAATGTAAGTTTTATGATCTAATTCTCTAAAACTCTAAACCTGAAAATATCTTCAATGTGTAATCTTGTAATAACTCATGATTAAGTAAGGTTTGAGGCTGGGGACTTATACTACCACTCTATATATTGTATTTAATCATAGGCTTTGATTGTATTTCTATACACAAATCCCACATTACGTGTCATAGAAGGGATATATTGTTTTATTTTCCAACTATCTTATATTCTTTATTCAATGTGATGATAATTATGAACCTATGATGGGGATTTCATTTATTATTTGAGTATTAATTATCATTCATATGGGTTGTTTGTGCCAGAATGTTAGGGAAAGACTTGAAATCAATTAAATGCATGTTGTTTGGGAATGAATTGATTCCTTCCCAAAAGAGTTTCCAATAATTTAATGAAATCATCATGTTTTTTCTAGAAGAAACTCATACCTACTACCACATCAATTTCAAATAATCAATAAACAATGCTAGCAATTGTGTTGTAGGAATTAAATAATCCACTTTCAGAGACCAATAGTGACATATTTATTCATCCATGTGTTTCATATTGGGGTGCACATATTCATTTATATAAATAAATATGGATCTATGTGACTATAAACTTATTATTCAAATATGATATATATCATGATCAGGAACATGTATCATATACCACATCTTGATGTCTTTTTTCAACTACGTCAAACTCAATAATTTTCTCAGATTGATCCTTGTTCTGGATATCATTAATTAAGTTTCATGATGGAGGATATACCCAAGAAAACAATCCATTCAAGGTATAGACACTATTAATATATAGAGATTATGTTCAGCCATAAAAATCCCCCTGTTATCTTCATTAATTTAATGAATATAGTATTTTGGTATTACATTGATCAGTATTTGATATTCTTTTCAAATGATATTCATATATACTCAACGAGTGATGTATTGCTTGTAGATGAATTTTTAATTATTCTAAATACCCTATGTATGGAGAAAATATAATAAATATTCAAAAATATTGAATTGCAGTGATACAATGATATATTTATTTGGTCACACAAACTTAAGAGAGGGTATGAGTGGATCCATTATAGTTGGTGTCTACTGAATGTTTGTATTGAACAACCATGGTGATTGAGATACATAGTATTCTTGGTTTACATAGATATTATAAATTTTTTTAGATTTTATAATGACTATATATTCCACTCACCATGATGACTCAAAAGGGAGGAAATTCCATTTAGATAAAATGATGTGAATTTTTTTCAAGGAAATGATGAGAGGGGTTTTCAGCACAAATATGCTTACATTATTGATTTTTGGAGTAGGATATTTAATCTATAATTATTTTTAAATAAAGTGTATGTGATATGTATTTTGATGAATGGAATGGTTGTCTATTATCCCTCGAGAAAATTGATGATTAATGAGAAAAAAACAACTCATGATATAGAGATATATGTGGTATTTTGTGTATTAAAGATTTAGAGAGAATATCATTATTGAGAAAATATTGATATATAAATCGATCATAAATGTTTAATGTATATATTTACAGAATTTGATGTGAAGTTTTTTAGAGATGATGGTTAGTGTTTATTAAATATTATTACTGTAAAATGAAATACCACTATCAAAAAGTGAACATGGTGACCGAATTTTTGAGTCAAAATGATCATGATATCTTATCCACAATGATAATAAAAATAGATCCAATTTTTATGGATTTTTCTAGGATTGATCTTGAAATCCAAAATGATGTATAGAAATCTTATATTTCTTAATTGAATGTTCAATCATCTATCCATGCGATGATTAATGATCCATAATAATAACGTGTAGTGCTAAAAAAGTTGACATGAAATGCTCTTGAGTTTAACCTTGATCATGATTGAATTATGAGGATCAAAAATAGTGAATGTGTTCTTTCCATACTATATGTGAATAATGGATTTTTACAAGAAAATCATAGTTCATAATTTTCTATTCATCATAGATGTATGAAGATGTTAATATGTTTGAAAGATTACATCTAGTGGGATGCCCTGAAGAGAGATATCAGAGTTTTTTTTCTCTTTTTTTTTCTATTTCAACAATGTCAAGATGGAAAAAATAGTATAAGGGGATGTGTCATACATTTAATATAAAATAATGAAAATGTCAAAAATAAATGTGGTTTTTTTAATTTTACTACAAATAACCTCTAATTAAAACAATACATTATTTTATGATGTCAATATCCTTAATACTTTAGCATACATCCTTGCTACCAAAGAAAGTTTCTCTCTAGATGATTTTTCCCAGATATAACTTAAGAAAGAGTTAAGGTTTTTAGGATTACCACATTCTATTATTTATGATGTAGATCTTAGGATTACTATAATTACGGGGATAAGTCTTCAATTAGGTCTAGTAATGAGGTTGATTTCCAACACAACAGATCATCCCCAAAATAAATTATCAGTCTAAAACAACAATTAGAACACTAGAGTGTATGTTTATTAGTTATTTGTTATATTTCAAAGGTTTTTTTGGATCAACACCATCCTCTAGTTATGTTTCCATAGAATAATATATTTAAATCATGCATTCATATAACTACCTAAAATTCTCGTATTGAAATAAGTGCATGTATAGAAAATACATGAATTAATTTGGATAAAGAAATATATTTAGACCTAAGATTGTTGAAGTAATGGATGAGAAGGATAAAGAAAAATAAAATTAGATAAATGAATCTGAGATTTTTCATAAAAGATATAATAATAATCAAAGTTTGGATATTTAATATGATGTCTGTGAAAAAGTGATCCTATAAATTTAATCATTGATGAAATTCATGAGACTCATGAAAAATATGAAACTATGAGCTGTGTATATTGATCCCCATAAATTATTGATCATATATGAATGGTTTTATATGAGTTGGAAATATCAATAAAACTTTTTTAAGTCAATTATGTGATCCATGTATCTCATATGAGTATGTGAATACATTACAATTAACAAGTACTAAACTCCAAGGTCATAAACACGAAGAAAGAAATTCCTTATATGGAACATTCAGAGGAGAGTCCTGATTACATAGAGAATCTATTATGATACATGAAAACTAACATGGTCAATATTTTTTGAAAAAACCTAGCATATTGAAGCTACTTTGAAAATAGAATATGTTATGAGGTATAAATACCCTCAGTTTTTTTCTATCAAAGTGACGAATTTTGATGGAAAAATCATATTAATTGGGGGTTGAATGTAACACCCCATTTTTTATGTATTATTATTTTTTCAAAAAAAATTAATTGATTATATGGATTTAGTTAGGTGTAACAAAAATAGAATCATGCCTTTTAAGCAAGAAAATGATTTTATTGTCTTATATACAACAATGGATTTTCTAATGTTACATGTAACACAATGTTTTATCAAAACCATGATATAATGGTTATATAAATATATAAAAATGACTACTATAAAATATAAATTAAACAAAGATATATATATAATTATAAATATTTTTTAAATTCTATTATTTATGGTTTTATATATTGAAAACACATTTGTAGAAAAGATGTTTTGTTTTCAAAAAATGATTTATATATTCTAAAAATGCATTTATCACAAGATAATATTGAATTATTTTCTTTTTTTTGAATCTAAATAAAATTATTTTTCAAAATTTTAGAAAATATAATTGATAATATAAAATTAATTTTTGAATTCTTAATGTCAGTAATTAATACGGTGAAATTTTTGGTTTTTTTTCGAATAGATTTATTTTTTAATGAATAATAAAAATAAAAAAAATTTAAGTGAAGAATACATTTTCAATTAATTTATTTTTACAGTTAAATACCATTTTAAAATGAGTTTTTAGTATATTTATATCAATTTAACATCTATTAATCCTTTTTAGTCCATTCAAGGAAACTTTATTTTGATGTTGGTTATAAAAACATTGTAATCTTCTGAACAAATTTTATTTATAAACCCGCATTCTCATCACGTCTTTGAGATTAAAGATAAATTAATTTTTCAACTTATGTGATTGGAATTTGTACAAATTAATTCTATATTTGGAATAATAATAATTTTTAATTTCATATAGGCCATTCTTAATAATAACACAATTAATATAGAATGAAGTAAAAAATTAATTTCCATGTTTGAGTAAAAAATATATTTATCTGGGTTTTGAAAAGTATTATTTTATCAATTACTTGTAAAATTGAAAAATAATTTATTGGATGACCATATTTCGACCATTTAATGTCTTAGATTCTAATTTAATTCATTTATAAACCTTTTTCAGCATGAGAAATGTATGATCACCTAATTATTTTCCAAAATACATATGGTGTTCTCTCCTCCAAATTTATAAGCTCACCCACTCTCATCCCTACTTTGCAACATTACACATATTTGGATGTTGAAGTACTAACCAACATCACCTCTAAAAAATCCTGCACTAATATAACTATAATCATTTTATAATCAAATACAATCTAGCAATCATTATAGTGAAAACATAAGGGTTATACCCAACGAAGATGTAATGTTAAACAACATGTGTTTTAATATTATTTCTTCCTCAATCACCATAAATTAAATTTATACTATACTTATATAATAAAATAACTATCCTATATATAAAAATATTTCTTTATGTTAGGTTCATTATGTACAAAAAAGTTCACTTCTATCATATTTGTTATGAAATCATTGTTCATGTGTATGAAGGACTACAACCTCCAAAAATGATGCCATTCATTTTTCTATTACCATCTCTAAAGGTTGGTTATAAAGACGTATTTATTTTATATTTATGATTTATATTATAAAAATTATTATATTATGAATATTTAATTATTGTACCACACTTACATTTATACACTCCCATTTATGGGAATACGACTGTGTCGTTCGTGTGTACGGTGGACAACCGCCTATCGAAGAGATGTGATTAATTTGAACATTACATAAAATTTAATAAAGAGAGGTTCAAATATATATATATATATAATAAATTAAGTAAAACTGATTCAGAAATGATAATATTTATCATTTTTTTTTCTTTTGTTCAACCAACACATGAAAATGAATTGTAGTGTCCATTCGTAGGTACATCCTTTCATCTCCATGAATATTGTATTTTATATTATATAAAAAAATTATAGATTAATATAAATAACTATATATAATATATATGATATTATTGTCATTGATTAAAATCTATATATAATGATACATTGTTTTAAGTATGAGGACCAAATTAAACAAATCAAAACATACATAAAATAAAAAGAGGTTATTACCTAAAACGTTATATCAACATAGAATTGATAATAAATGTGTAATAAATTAAGATAAGAAAACCATATATGGTATCATATAAATTAATAATTCTCTTAATTATTTGTATAATAAAATTATATTTATTATACATGAGTGTATAGTGATATCGATCGATGTTAAGACATAAGGTAAGGGATTTTCATATCACGTTTTACATCATAGAGACAAATGAAAAATTAACCACCAATTTATTTTATTTGACGTATATGAATACCATGAAATAAAATAATTTTTATTCTAGTAATAAATGTTTTGATTACTTATCCTTTTTATTATTTAACTTTTATTGGGTTTATGGTTCTAAAGTTATCAATTTGGTAAGGGATTGTTTTCCCAATTTTCCATATCAAAGACATACGTTATGTTATGAACCTATATTTTTTCATGAGGTGTATATACAGCCCTATTGATATGTAATATCCTGAATTTTCAGATCATGGTGTTATTTTATGCTCCAAATATGGTTATTTATTATATCATAATTTAATGGTACAATTTTTCAAATCATCGGTACTTAAAATTGTTATGATTTTTTTTAATATTACTTTATTTCTCTATTCGGCTAGAAATTAGATTTATTCCAAAACATTGTTTAAAAAATCTATTTATCTAATTAATATATTATTATTTATAAAAGAAAATTTAAATGAGGTTTCAAATTTTAAAAATATTTAGAAATTGAGGTTTCATTTCATTTTCCAAATAAGGCATGTATGGATTTTACAAAACAGGTGGATGGAACCATCGTTTTAACATGTATAACAATAAAAGATTTTTAGAAAATATTACCACACATTTATTTGAATATTAAATTATAATTTTACAATAATATTTTAAATTAAATATGTTTTAAAATATTGTACATTTTAAAAAGAATTTTTTTATATAGGAAATGATATTTTACTCCAGAAATGTTTTATGGATTTTCCACATTACATTCCACCAAATGTAATATACGAAGATGTTATATATTCCTTACTTTGGATATAGTTGATGTATTCCATTCATATTATTTTTATTAGTGTTTTCTATTTTTATGGTATGATTCATAGGAAACCCAATCATTTCCATGGGTTATACAACGAAAATAGGGTTATGTAACCCATTCCCTTTCATGGGGTACCCTATGATGAAATGATTATAAAAAAATGTATCTTCATTATAGATTATGATATGATGAAATATTTATGAAACCCATCCATATATAATGGTAATGATATAAATAATTATATGATATTTTGAAAAAACATATGTATGATTTTAATTATGTGCTAGATGTGACCTATATGACCCTCTAACGCATTGGGTGACAATTAATGTTATATAAGATCAAAGGGTATAGATTCGGTAATCCTAATTTCAAAATACGAATAAAAGATGTCATCCTAAGGAAGATAAAGGTACATGGGTGGTTATCTCAACCCTATCATGTTATGAATAACATGATATCTAGCCTTAACATATGGTTTTTTATTATTTTGTATATTTTTGAATAAATTACTTATGATAATATTATTCTCTAAGGAATCATGTTCTTTTTTTCCTTAAGATTCATGTCTTATGAACTGAAAATAATTATTCATTAAATCATGATTCCAATATTTGATGTGTATGGTATAGTTTCCCAATGATATTTTCATGTTCTTATGTCTCTATGTTAATAATATGATTATATAATACCTTTTTTATCCTTATATGGTATATGTGATCACCATTTCATATTTTATATTCCCTAGATTATGAATATATATTTAATGAATAATTTTTCTAATAAGGAGAATATTTATGAATAAATTGGTGTGAGATTATACATCTCACCTATGAACCAAATTGTTATGTGTATATGTTTCCAAAGTCCCTACTGTAAATGATTCTAACATGGTTCATTATGTTAAATAAAGAATATTTGTCTAATATAATGTTATATTAATATATGACCATATTGGGTCATTAATGATTCCATTTATTCTTTAACACCATTGAAATTTCATCATAGAGATATTAATTTAGTACATAGGTTTTTAATAGAGTAGATTACATCAATAAAATTATATCTTCTGTTTCAATGTTTTGATCTTTATGATAATGGTTTCACTAAGTAATTCTATGAAGGCTTTTTTTATTACATAGAGCTTTATAATTAATTTTCAAGATCATAAATGGTATATCGTTAAAGAATATATCATGAATGTGTCTTGTAAAATTGGGTTCAATAAAGTTTAGTGATTTTGTTCCTAAATTATCATGAGTGATACACATAAAAAATAATGAACATTATCATTTTTTGGTGGTAATAAAAGTTTATTTGACTAATCTTAAATGTGATTATTAATTTTTAAACATCGATTATTAATGACCATGAACATTATTAGATTTATAAACCTCATGAATATAGACCCTAGAGGCAT
Organism: Viscum album; assembly: GCA_963277665.1. Lineage (NCBI taxonomy): Eukaryota > Viridiplantae > Streptophyta > Magnoliopsida > Santalales > Viscaceae > Viscum > Viscum album. The sequence goes on along the minus strand of OY728125.1, from coordinate 912,905,462 downwards.
TAAAATAAAGATGTTGTTAACAATTTTTAACCAAAAGAATCATTATTGTTTTTCTGATTTGCACTATTATTTTATTTGAAGATGATTAATTCTTTATCCAATAACCTAAACATAATATATTACATCATATTATTTTATTTGTATAAATTAATTCATAAAATATCTTTATATCAACATGTTATAGATCTACATTGATTTTGGAATATAGCATAACATGAATCCAAATAAATTATTATTTAGAAACTATTTTTTATGGGAACTATACAAATACATTTTTGTGATCTTATTTTACTTAAAAAATATTTGAGTGAGTAATAAAAATTTCACTATATTTTTTGTAACGCACCGGTTCTTGAAGCTACTCAGAGGTGCCCCGTACCTGGTTGGTCACATGGCCTCAAGCACATTTCCCCGAATGCCAGAGGCTCCCGAATAGTAGCGAGGGCCTTGGGTGTGATAGTGGGGAAACTATGCCCTCATTGGCAGAGTACATAACGGAAGAGAAAACAATAAACAATAAATAAAGTAGTAAATAATCCATACACAATTGAACAATGGAAGACTAAATATGATAAATAACATGAGTATATATATATATATGATGAATGATACATATGTCTAGGAAAGCAGCCAAACAAGTCACAATGATGAAAATACAAATAGTACTAAAAACAAGTACAAAATTAATATAAGAGATCCTCAACATCGCAAGCCTAAGCTTGGTCCCATGCTCTCTAACTCCACAACAAGTCAAGTACCTGAAGTCGAAGGGTGCTTTCCCTTGTCTATACCTGTAACAATATAATCTGTTTGGTCCCAAAAGCATGACCCAAATAGGGTGTGAGACTAAATCCCAGTAGGCAACCACCCGAAGATCTGTGCGTAATAGTCAGTGAATATATGGCAGGTAAAACTACGGAAAACAGTAAACAAGAACATGTTGAACAATAAACAATCCACGGTTCCAAAGTCAAGAAACAATTAAGAAGCAGAAAATCACAATAGGTAACCCTATGGTCCTACCTAGAAAAAACCAACAACCCTCTGGGCAGCGCACTCAGCCTAACCCCTATGGTTTGGTCATACAAAATTACAAAGACTCTCTGATAAAGCACATGGAGTCAATTCCCCTTATAGTCTAGGGTAGTTAGGAACTCTTTGAGGAATCTTGCATAGTAAATTCCCATTATAGCCCCAAGGTCAAGGAATCTCTAAGTAAGCAAGCTCATTCAATTCCCCTTATAGCCCAGGTCATTCATAAAATCTCTGAGGAAGCTCACATATTCAATCCCTCCTACATGCTATTCTAATCAGGTGATTCAAACAAATAAAAAAGATACTCTCTGAGGAAGCTCACACGGTCTATCCCCGTATAGTCTAAAACAATCATGGACTTTCTGAGGAAGCTCTCACAGTTTATCCCCTTATAGACCAAAGTAATCCTAGGCTCTCTGTGGATGCTCACTCCTTCAATACCCATATAACATAAAGCTCAAAGAATCTCTGAGGAAGCTCACTCGTTTTATCCCTTTATAGTCTACTACTGTTCAAAGACTCTCTGAGGAAGCTCAGATGGTCTATCCCCTTTAGTCTATAGCACCAGGTTCTCATGGACCTGGGTAGGTTAATTCATAATAATGATATATGTCCAAATTAAACCTATATAACTACTTGGCTAACCGGTATACAACATCTCAAGCATGTCAGAAAACAACACTCCATCCTAAGATCACAAGGCATGGAAAATAGGTAAACAACCAAACATGCTAAATAGGACCAAACGGTCGTAAACAAAATGAAGCCTGAACAGAGAAACCAAGGTATAACAATCAACCCAAAACATGCTCAATTTACTTCTACAAAGGCATACAATCATAGCAGACATACAATGGGGGTAAAATAGTAAACACACAATACCCTGTTCAAGGGTATTGGTGGAATTTGCACATAATATTTATAGACTTTCAACGGAAAGGAACAAACCATTTACCTTGGGGTTAAGAGATCAATATACCTGAACCACCATACTTGAATCTCCTTATAATGTTGTAGATCTATAAAAACACAAAAAAAATTCAACCCACGACAACTTTGAAAAGAGGAGGAATTCGAAAACGATGCTCTAGAAGAAGGGAGAGCTTATCGCTGTGGTTCCAACGCAATCAAAGAAAGTCGATTCAGAAAATAGACGGAGGCTCGGGGGATCGGAGAAGATCCACAGTTGTACCCTTGCTCTCGGACGAACCGAAGCTAAAAGAAGGGTGTTCTGTCCGTTAGACGCGACCCCGGTGTGTTTAGTGAAAAAAACAAAATACAGGGTGTGTAATTTTTGAGTACACAGCATGTACTTACTATTTCCGTACTCTGCATTATGTAGCCTCTATATCAACCCACACAACCATGTGTGTGGTCCTTACCCGGCCTTGCGCTGCAACAAAGTACACGATTTGTACTTCAAAAATTTCCAGAAACTCCTCTTTTCTCAAAAACTCTAGAAAGAGGAAAAAAATACCTGAAAAGAAGGCCCAGATTCTTACAAACTTCCCCCCTTAAAGAAATTCATCTCTGAATTTCCCTAGCGAGGCGTAGAAGAAGAAACCCTAAACAGCTCCGACCACTACGATCGTACATCAACCTCTTTCTACCATGTCTCGTCCTGTTCTCACCTGTGATGCCATAACACCCATACAAAAGGAACAGACCGGCCACAGAGAACCTTTTTACTGCGATCGAAAATCCAAATAGGATTCTCCTCAAACGATGCATCCAATTCAAGCTCAACCTCCTCAGGTTGAAAGACACGAGGCTTTTCTGAAAATTATCATCAGAGCTGAGAAACATGGAATACATCGTGCATATATTGATACCTCTGAGGTAACTGAAACCGATAAGGAAATGTCCCAACTCTCTCCAACACCTCAAATGGCCTGACATACCATGGTGAAATCTTACACAGTCTCTGAATACTCTTGTGTCCCAACCTTGGGGCGTCACGTAGGAAAACCTGATCCCTATCCTCGAACTCTAGAGGTGATCTCTGCTGATCAGCATAAGACTTCTATCAAGAAAATTCCGTGGACATCCTTTTCCGAATCAACTCTATCTGCTCTGAGGTATCCTAGACAAGACGAGGTCCCAGTAAAGATGCCTCTCCAGCCTCCAGCCAACATAAGGGTGATCGGCATGGACTAACATACAAAGCCTCATAAGGTGACATCTGGATAGTTTCTTGAAAACTATTATTGTAGGTAAACTCTACAAGAGGGATATGCTTCTCCAAGAACCCCAAATGTCCAGAATGTATGATCAGAGTATATCCTCAAGCACCTGAATCGTACGCTCAGACTGGGAATCTGTCAGGGGATGGTATGTTGTACTTAAACGTACTTGTGTGCCCAAAGCCTTTTGAAGCCCCTACCAGTCCCAATAAGTAAAACATGCATCTCTGTTTGAAACAATAGAGCGTGGAACTCCATGTAGATTTACAATATCTTGGATGTACAACCACCCCAGCTCATCAACACTGAAGGTCTCTTTGATTTTAAAGAAGTGAGAAACCTTCGACAAACCGATCACGAACTCCATCACGACATCGTTCCAATTTTACTCGGGAATGGGTAACTGCTGAAAAAGACTGGCTGGCCGCTGATGCTCCGCTTTCACCTGCTGACAAGTGGAACACCTCATGAAAAAACCAGCAACAAATCTCTTCATACCTGGCCACTAATACTGGCGTTGTAGATCATGATACATCTTGGTGATGCCAGGATGAACTGCCCGAATTGAGGAATGAAAATCCCACATCATATCCTCACATATATCAACTGGAACCCATACGCGTCTTTGGAACCTCAAGATCTCATCCTCACCTACTGTCCATCCAGGAAGAGGTTCTTATACTAACACACTCTCCCGCAGGACTAGGCCTTCTGAGTTTGATATCTATCTCATCCGTACCCAATCGAAAAGAGTAGAGGTAACAACTACAAAAGAGAGAAAAGTCTTCCCCTGTCTGTCGTGCACCTCCAAATGCATCTTGTAGAACAAGGCCATAAGCTGCCACTCACAGCTCGCGTGCTGATCTACCTGTATCTGAGTTCTCCTTCTCAATGCGTCAGCCACTGTGTTTCATTTCCCAGGTGTATATGAAAGCTAAAAGTCAAACGACTAAAGATAATCGACCCACATGTGATGTCTCAGATTCAGATCATGCTGGGTGATTATGTACTTGAGACTTTTGTGGTCAGTGGAAACCACAAAATGCTCTCCCTGAAGATAATGTCTCCAAAAACGTAAGGCATGAACAATAGTTTCCAACATCAGATCGTGCATCGGGTAATTCCTCTCATGTGGACGCAACTGTCGAGACCCGTATGCAACGACTCCATCTCACTGCATCAACACAGCTCCCAGTCTGATACCGGAAGCATCACAATAAAAACTATAGCCCTTTCCCGACTCTGGAAAGACTTGTATTGGTGCTGAAGTCAACCTCCATTTCATCTCTTGAAAGGATGACTCACAAGAATATGACCATAAGAACTTCACCCCTTTCATGGTCAGACCTGTCAGTGGTGCTGCTAAGTGTGAAAATTCATGTATGAAATGTATATAGTATCTAGCTAGCCCTAGAAAACTCTGAACCACAAAGACATTCTTCAGATACTTCTAGGAAACTCTGCCCTCACTTTCTTTGGGTCTACTGATACTCATTTCTTTGAGATAACATGACCCAAGAAGTGAATCTGATCCATCCAAAAGTGGCACTTCGAGATCTTAGCATATAGCTGCTTCTCTCTCAGTGTACTCAGAATGATCTCAAGATTGGTAGCATGGTCATGTCGAGTGTGAGAGTACACAAAGATTTTGTCCACGAAAACCACCACGAATGAATCCATGTATTGTTGGAACACTCGGTTCATCAGTGACATGAAAAATGTTGGAGCGTTCGTGAGACCGAATGGAATAACCATATACTCGTATAGACCATATTTGCTCTTAAAATATATAAGAGGTATATCAGATGGTCTAACACAAAATTGATGATAACCGGATCTCAAGTCAATCTTTGAGAACACTCGGGATCCTCGAATATGATAAAAGAGATCATCGATCCTTGACAAGGGATATCGATTCTTGACCATCAGCTGGTTTAGCTTCCGATAATACACACGAAGCCTGAGGGTACCATCTACCTTCTTTGCAAACAGGATAGGCGAACCCCAAGGAGAAGTACTAGGTCAGATGAAAACCTTTTCCTGTAACTCCTCCAACTGTTTCTTGAGCTCCTGCAACTCAGGTTAAGCCATACTATAAAGAGGAATAGACACCAGTGCTGCTCCTGACACAAGCTCAATTGAAAAGTATACCTCACGCTCTGGAGGCAAACCTGAAAAGTCCTCTGGAAAGACATCTTTGAAACGATCCACCATTGGGGGAAAGTCTAACTGTGAGGTCTCATGGTATCCAGATATAGAATAGAATTCTGGGATATAACTCATCATAGCCCATGATGATCGAGTCCTACTCAGCTCGCCTAGATATCTCAGTCACCCTGATGAAGATACTATCCAACCTATGGTGATATGAAACTCACCCTGCGGCGATAGTAATCGACAAATACCTGGAAGGGGACTAACCAGTCCATTCTGAGAATGACATCATAGCTCGTCATCTCTAGAACATAGAGGTACCAAATGAAGTGACACCCCACAACCTCAAGAGGGAATTCTCTACACTGACGTACACTAACCGCTTTAGTCCCCAACGGTGTGTCTAGAGTAAAGATTTCTGCCGAAGAAAAGATGTAGAGACCAAGACTCTCCACAAATTTGATAGATACAACGATATGGGAAGCCCCTATATCAAAAAGAGTTATAGATAAAACTGAGGCTACTATGATCATACATCGAACTGTGGAAGGTCTGGGATCCTGCTCCTACTGGGTCTGCTCCATCACAAATGTTTGGCCTACTCCACGGCCCTGTGAACCTGCCTGTCTGCTCTGAGCTGATCCGCCGTACTATCGCTGACAGACTGGTGACTGACCACCCTAGACATGACCTACTCCTTGGCCTGAATGATTCGAAGAACTCCAGTTCCTAGACTGGTGAGAAACTGGTGGTGATTCTCCCCAACGCGGAGTCATAGAAGAACCCATGTCTCTAGATGTTGGAGGGAAAAATTGACAGAAATGCTGGAGATGGCCCATCCTACCACAAGATCAGCACTCCATCAGGTATCTCAGGAAACATGGCCTCGTATCCCCACTCCTCCCGCACTAGTAGCACACCACGTGGCTACTAGAAGGTGCATCACACCTACTCTGATCTCCTCGAGAAATATCCTTGTGGGGCTTCCAGCTATCAGTAGGAGGAACACTAACTCTGGAAGTTGAACCGCCCTGGCTCACTCCTCCAGAATCCCTCAGATTGCACTCTGTGATCACCCCCAAGTTGACGATAGAGGATATCTAAGTCAACCTGAATATGTTCACCTGAGAATGGATCTCCTGCCATAGACCATCCTCAAACTTTATAGCTAGGAACAACTCATCACCTGCTCGGATAGGCGTGAAAAGCTACAGATCCGTGAAATGAGATGAATAATCCATCAAAAAAAGAGTACCCTTCTCTAAGCTCATGAACTCCTAGGCTCGGTTGGCCCTCAAGGTCTCCGGGTAGATGTAATCGTAAAAGATACATTGAAACTCCTCCCAAGCCATATTATGGTGGCGTCCTTCCTGAGAGATGACATCCCAACACCTCTTGGTGGAGTCTTGGAGAATGTAGGTCATGAGATTCACCCTCCTCTATGGTGGTTCCTCGAGATGCTTGAGGATGGTCAGCATGGCTTTGAGCCACAAATCTGTATCCGGAGGTTGTCCTTCCCCTCAGAAGGTGGGAGGCTACTGCTGCAGGAAAACCCGCGTCAAATCAGCCATCGACGGGTCAGGAGGCTGTGCTCCCAGGATGGTCCGCATCATCCTCATAAAACCCTCCCTAAACTATGCATCGCTGCCTGCAACTGGTATAACAACTGGTTCCAAGGCTGGCATAATAGGAGGATCTATAAGAAGTCCCTAATCAGCCATATCGAGCATCTGATAACTCTCCTACAACTGGTGGTCAACTGGAGGATGTCTCAGTGGAATGACTTTGCAAGGTCAAACACACACGTTAGATTCAAGATTATCAAAGACAGAAAACAAGAAGTGTAGGAAGAGAAAAAGAGTAAGAAAACATTCATGTTTTACAAAACATGACTACACGACATGTACACTACCTACACGGCGTGTTCCTTGAGGTCATTCACATGGGTTTGTACTTCTGTTTAAACTGGTCGTGTAACACCCCAAACACACAACGTATTCTTAAAACACACAGTGTGTACTTGATTCCTCTTCCCCTGCTCGAGTCCTTCTACATGGTCAAGCCACGCGACTCTCCTAAGAAAATATTACACAACTTGTTCGAGGTAGACATGTCGTGCACTCAACAAGATTCACAGGCACACGTTGTTAGTGACACGGAATGTGTACCCAGGTTACACTGCATGGCGTGTTCCAGATGAACACGGCATGTACACCGAAATCCCAACTTACCCGTGATGTTAGTTACACGGCCAACTAAATGGTTCACTCTACACGACGTGCTCTATGTGGACATGATGTGTACTTGAAGGATTTCCCCGTCCCGTGTTGTTCGTGACATGACCAGGAATCTAGCTTACACATAATGATGTGTGGAATCAAGAAACAGTGTGTATTGTCGAAGTTTCATCCATCCATGTTGTTAGTCACATGGGTAGCCACACGGTCTCTACAACATGGCGTGTATGTACCGTACATGGCATGTTCTTGGTGGATTTTTCATAACACGGTGTCCCTGCCCCCACAGTCAGTAACATGGTTAAAAACTACACGGTGTGTATTCATAAAGTACATGTCGTGTATTCGGGTTTTTTCCATGCAGTAGCCTCAGAAACTGCTCTAGAGCCTAGAAAACACAGAATACAAACATTGAGATGAAAAATTCCAATCCTTGAGGGCCCAACTCCCCTCGAATCAAATATTGGAAACATATAAAAGTTATAAAAAGGCAATCAAGCAATGATACACCAAATTACGGTCCTTGAGGGCCCCTAACACCTCAAGAACCAAAGTTTGGGGTCCATTTAAGCAAACCACTATACAACATATTCCCTATCAAACAGAAGGGATTCCATCAAATAATATATCATAACAACATTTATAATCTACACAACATCTATCACAATAACATGGAATTTCTAATGCAACCTAGATGGCATGGAAAGAAGGAATGACATGTGATTTATAACAAGTTACTATATGATGCATGAGATGTCATATCCTCATCTCATCGGGTTGCGACAGAAATAGAACCGTAATAACAACAACGGTAACAACACAAATCATATGAATCGACCAATGGTGAAATAAATTCAACTGTAAAATTGAAAACCAGTAAAATTACAACAAACGAGCTAGTATGGATTTTCACTATACACGGGTTAGATAATCCTAGGAACAAATTATTACCAATTACCTATTCCATACTATCCCTGGATATTGGCTCCAGACAATATGTCAAGAGAAAATAAATCCTCTGATACCACTTTGTAACACCTCGGTTCTATAAGCCACCCAGAGGCACCCTGTACCCGGTTGGTCACATGGCCTCAATAGCATTTCCCCAAATGCCAGAGGCTGTTGACTAGCAACAAGGGCCTTTGGTGTGATGGTGGGGGATCCATGCCCTCATTGCCAGAGCACACACTGGAATAGAAAACAACAATCAATAGAGAAATCGATAAATAATCCATACAAAAGTGAACAACGAAAGACTAAATATGATAAACAGTAGGACCACATTTACATATGATTAATGATACATATTTCTAGGAAAGCATCCAAAAAGTTCACAATGCAAGAAATAAAAATTGTACAAAAACAAGTAAAAAAGAAAGATAATAGCTTCTCAGCATCGCAAGCCTAAGCTTGGTCTCATGCTCTTCATCTTCACAGCAAGTCAAGTACCTGAATTTGAAGGGTGCTTTCCCTTGTCTATAACTTAAACAATATAGTCTTTTTGGGCCCAAAATCATGACCCAAATAGGGTGTGAGACTAAATCCCAGTAGGCAACCACCTGAAGATCTATGCCTAATAGCCAGTGAATATATGGAAGGTAAAAGTACAGAAAATAGTAAACAGGAACATGCTTAACAATGAAAAATACACAGTTTCAAATTCAAGAAATAGTTAACAAGAAGCAAAGCACAATAGGTAACCCTATGGTCCTACCTCGAAAAAACCAACAACCCTCTAGGCAATGCACTCATCCTATCCCCTCTTGTTTGGTCATATGAAATTACAAAGAATCTTTGAGGAAGCACACGTAGTCAATTCCCCTTATATTCTAGGGTAGTCAGGAACTATCTGAGGAAGCTCTCATAGTCAATTCCCCTTATAGCCCCAAGGTGAAGGAATCTATGAGGAAGCATGCTCAGTCAATTCCCCTTATACTCCAGGTCGTTCATAGACTCTCTCAGGAAGCTCACATAGTCAATCCCTCCTATATCCTATGCTAACCAGGTGATTCAAACAAACAAAACAGAGACTCTCCGAGGAAGCTCACACGGTCAATCCCCATATAGTCTAAAACTGTGAGGGACTCTCTAAGGAAGCTCTCACAGTCTATCCCTTTATAACCCAAAGTAATCCAAGGCTCTCTGCATATGCTCCCTCATTCAATCTCCGTATAGCCTAAATCTCGAAGACTCTATGAGGAAGCTCACTCGGTCTATCCCCTTATAGTCTACTACTGTTCAAAGACTCTCTGTGGAAGCTCACACGGTGTATCCCCTTTTAGTCTATAGCACCAGGTTCTCACGACCCTGTGTAGGTCAATGCATAATAATTCTATATGGACAAATTAAACCTATAGAACTTCTTAGCTAACCAGTCTACAACATCTCAAGCATGTCGAAAAACAACACTCCATCCTATGATCACAAGGTATGAAAAACAGGTAAATGATCATATAGGATAAACATGACCAAACGGTCATAAACAGAACAAAGCATGAGCAGAGAAACCAAGGTATGACAATCAACCAAAAACATGTCCAATTTACCTCTACATAGGCATACAAGCATGGAAGGCATACAATGGGGGTAAAACAGTAAACACACAATACCTCTTTCAAGGTTACAGGTGGAATATACCCATAATATTCATGGACATTCAACGGAAAGGCACAAACCACCTACCTTGGGGTTATGAGATTAATATACTTGAACCATTAGACTTGAATCCCCTTAGAACGTCGTAGATCTATGAAAACGCACAATATGTTCAACCCATGATAACATGGAAAAGAGGAGGAATTAGAAAACACTGATCTAGAATATGGTAGAGCTTACCACTGTGGTTCCAATGTAATCAATGATAGTCAATTAGGAGAACAGAAGGAGGCTCAGGGGCTCGGAGAAGTTCCACAGTCGTACCCTCACTCTCGGATGAACCAAAGATAAAAGGAGGGTGTTCTGTCCATCACACATGACCCTAGTGCATTTAATGAAAAAAACAAAACACACGGCATGTAATTTTGGAGTACACAATGTCTACTTACTGTTTCTATACTCCACTTTATGTGGCCTCCACGTCACCCCACACGACCGTGTGTGTAGCCCTTACATGGCCAGAACACGGACTCACATGACAACAAAGTACATGGTGTGTACTCAAAAAGTACATGGTGTGTACTTACATTTTTTACAGAAACTCCTCTTTTATCAAAAACTAAAGAAAAAGGGGAAACATACCTAAAAAGAAGGTCCAATTTCTTACAATTTATTAATGATTTCATCATAATTTTCAATATTCATTTTTTGGAATTCTATATTATTATATAAATTTATATTCTAGTTTTATTTTTCATATAAAAAACATAGATGTATTATATAAATAATTTCAATATATGATCAAAAAATTTCACTCATGTAGCCTTACTTTCTTAATAACATACATATTGGTTTGTTCATCTAATAATAAATCCTCTCAGATAAAGATAAAGTTGGGTGCTTGGTGAGTTATCCTCCATAAACCATATGGCGTTGTTTACTTTTATAGACATTGGAATTCATATATAAATTATAAAAATTATGATCTCCCATATTCTTGTTGATATCGATAATTTTATTATAAATGCATTATAATTATGATAATCTTCATTGTTTGGTGGGTATATAAAAAAAATGGGGTTTAAATCACAATATTATTCTCCGTGTTTTTACTCCACATAATTTAATTTAACAGATGAATAGTTAAATATAGTCTACTTTCATCAAATAACATCGCATTATTTCTATTTGGTGATGATATCACAAAGTGATTATTTCCAAACTGATTGAAATTATTGATGATGATGTTGAATTCTTAAAAATACAATTAAATTATGTCCCTAAAAATATATTGAGGTTCAAAATCATATCTTTATATTTTTCATCTTTTTTCAAAGATAGATGGTTATTAAATTAATTTTCTTCGTATTGGTGACATATCTCACATTATGATTTATTGAAGAATATTATTTTTATCAATGTATATCTAAATTTTCATAATCCTAATTGTGAATAATGATATTTTTTCCTCTAAATGTTAGTATTAAACTATAATATTTTCTATTCCATTATGATAGAAAATTATGTGATCGTAGTATTTTAATAACAATTAAATACATCTTAAAAAATTATCATAAACTTATATCTTAGTTTATAGAAAAATTATTTAGAATACTTCACGTGTTTATCTTCTATAGATCTCCACTAATATTTCCTAAATTGTTTCCCTCTATATGTATATTACCAAAAATTTTTTTTTGTAGATTATTGGAAAAAAATTGTAATATTTTTTTGAAATATGACTATAGTACATATATAATCATAGAAAGAAATAGATGATTGTGACTCATATTACCTAAGAGAATTATTAAATGAACATTTTTGAAAAAAGATATAATTAAACAATTACAGTCATGATCACATACCCCTCGAATGTAATAATTTATATCCAAATATCATATATTTAAATTTATAAAAAATATGGACATTTTTTAGCATAGTCCCCCATAATTGTAAAATATTTTTCTAATAATTTTAAATACATTAATAAAACAGATGGTAAACTTTATTCCCATCAATAAGATTAATAATAAAGTAGAGTCATGGGAATTTTACAATGTCGTATGTGGGTGACAAAAATAATAATTGTGATACCATATGAAAAGGATAATCAGTATAAGAATGGAGGATAATTTTAATAAACCATATAAAGTATCATATGTAAAATAATTAATCCTAATATCATTATATTCAATAACAAATTATTAATTGTGAACTAATAAAAAATTATGAAAAAAACTGTAAAGTAAAAGATACCACTTTATATTATGTGATGAAATGTTTCTTCATTTTGATATATAATAAATATAATATACATAGAAATACATCATTTTACATTGATTCATGTAGTGACAACAATTGATTTAAAATTATCCTCTTAGGTGGTTGAAATCAACAATAAAAAGGACATGTAAAAAATAAGGGGAAATAAATTATATTTATATATAAAATTTATTAAAATAAATATACATTTTAATGTTAATAATAATAAATATAAATGAAATTGTTTTTCAAGGTAGGTAAATTATTGATTAGGAGAATATGAAGATGATGTTAAAAAAGATGACTTTGGTGTCACCTAGTTATTTACTCTTATAGAATTTATTTTTATGCAAAGGAATAAGATATTGTGGTTGGATGACTCTAAAACATAAAAATGGATATAATGAGGTCTAATATAAGGGAATTTGGTTATTTTAATAATTAATATGTTATAGATATATAAACTATAATTTAAATGCAGTGGGTGTTTTTATATTTTTGGGATGATTTTTGTGTGTTAAATATTAAATAATATATCATTACCATTATATTACATGTATTATTAGTCCTTCTAGAAATTTTAAAGTATAATGAATAAAAAATAACTTTATTTGGAATTTTATTCCATTTATCATTTAAATTTTATATTTATTCAAATTGAATGAAGATTATTAAAAAAATGATTTTATGATATTCTTTATATTTTTACACATTGGAAGTTTCTATTTAAGGATAAAAATTTATATTTCTTTTCTTCCAATATTTTATTTATCTCGTTAAATATTACTTTAATTAATCCAACAATTTGGTAAATTATTATTTATTTATTATAATATGGATTTATGTAATTAGAACATAAAATTTATTAAAATCTATTATTTGTAGGATGTAGAAACAAATTCGATTATTTTTTAAATATATTGAATAAATTTCAATGCTGTATTTTTTATACACATTCTAAAATAATAATTACTGTAATATGATAATTTTATATGTAATTTTATTCGAATAGAGAAAAAAGTAATTAAATATTTGGAAAACATATAAAACTATATTTTTTATAATTTTATATGTAGTATCAGTTCAGTTTTCTAAATTTAGTACTTTTTCATTCCAAAATTATATATATTTATCTAATTTAATAATATTTTATATAATATATTAAAAGTTATGACATTGTTACTTTTATGTTATGAATCTTATAATAATTAGGTTACACCAATATTTATATTACTATTCATAGTTGTCAGTTTTTATATACAAATAATCTTATTAGTATTATAACCCTTCTTAATAAATAACATTTTTTCCAATTATACATGTATTTAATAAAAATCATGGATTCAAATTAATAATTTCAAAATAAATTACTAAATATTTAATGTTTTGTTGTATTTTTATACCATTTCTTTCTTGTCCGGTGAATGTTAGTGGTAAAAATTACCTACATTTTCTAGTCACGTTATATTTTTTGTTATTGTCCTATAGTAATATATTAAATTTTATGTAGTATGCTTATTCTCCTACTATAAATTTAGATAATTATGAAAATATTTATTATTATTTTTTATTTTGTAGTGAATATTTTTTATAGTATATTATATTGATAAAAAATGACAGTTATTTTTTTTATGATGGAATAATGCATATTCAATTGTATAAAATGGAAGGATATTTACAGTATACTATATTTTATAGAAATAAAAAATGCTGATACATTTACACCCCTATTTTTGACACCTCCGTGGTCAGGGATAATATTTACATTGAGATAAGGATTACCTTGGGGTCATTCTAAAGGTTTCTAGATTTGTGGTGTTGAAAAAAATATATATTATATTAGGAAATAGAGCGTGCCAATAATTTGGTTTCAACTTTATTAATAACACATCATAACCATGTAGTAAGTATTTTTGAGGTTTCATTTTCATTTTTCATAGTTTTTAAAACGTTACTCAAATTGTGTGGCTGCCCGTGAAATTTATTATGGGATATGGGTGGTTTTCGGGGTGCGAAACACAACATTATCATGGTTTTCCTAAATCATGATGCTAATGTCATGGAATTTTTGTTCCCAACATTTCACGAGAAAAATGACAATCATGGTTATTTTATAGTTTTTTAAAATGTGTGGTCTAACATAGTTTCCTAATCTAAACCTCTAATATGTAGTAATTTTACACTTTTATATTGATTTTTAATAAATATTTAACCACCCATAATCGATATTCAGACCTAAATAATCCCCCCTCAGTGTTATAATGGTTTCCATCCATGGTTCCATAGTGGTATTTCATCATTGTTGATAAAACACTCACTTTTATTCTCTATTTATAATATGGTTTCCTTCCCACTTAATAGATACTCTCTCAATATCTTCACCATGATATCATTGGAAAATGAATAGGTAGTGTAAGTTGGATCAACTATGTTTTTATATATTTTATGAAATTAATTTTGGATCGTGTAATATGTAGACATGAATTACTAGTTTCCAATTTTCAATTGTATGGTAGAATAGTTTACCTTCATTCGTGATGCATGTGTCTCAATTAAATTGTTCAAACCCATTAATTATATATTAATAATTAATTGTTTTATTGAAAATGGAATATTTGATATAGATTATTTTATGTAGGAAATTAATGTTTTTAATGGGTTTTATTTAGAGTTTTTCTTATAGTATTCTTCTGATGAAATCCACAATATTGTTTTAGAATAAAAAATGAATTTACAAGAATATAATCATTAAATATTCTATGTGAAACATTTTTGTTAAATAATTTAATTATTATAAAAATAGTTTGAATATAATGGAACATTTGGTACCATTTGTTTATCATGAAATATACTTTTAGTTTATGTGTTCTTAGTGCCACTAGAGGATTGATGTTGAAAGACAATGGTAGGGCTCAATATCAGTTGGATTCATGTTATTCTTGTATTAGTGATCATAATTACATATGATTATTTATTCCCATATCATAGATTTTAGATCATATGTTTCTCATTTATGATTTTTTCACATGTGATAGTATATTTAATGGTTTTCTTATCACATCCATATCATATATTGTTTCATTTTTTTGATTATCTAGCCATGGTTAAATAATTGTACATCTCATATTCTTGGTTTATGGGAGTATAATAGTATTTATGAACAGGAATTGATGAATTAAAATTTTATTTCACATTGATAAATTATTTATAAAGTAGAGTTTATTTTAATGCTTGTAATAATTTTTTTTGATATCAGACTCTGTATAGATTGATTGGTGACATCATTGGTGGATTTGGGCTCACATGCCTTATTTTTCCTTATAAATTTATATGTTTGTATTTTTTAGAATAAAATAATGTGAAGTGATTCATGTAGTTCTCTAACATGTAACACACAGACCCCTAAACCCCAGATCCGGTCCATTATTTCAATATTGTGACATTATTACCCGGATTCAAGTCCAAATGGACTAATCAATTTAGTAGTCCTGGAACATTTATTACATACATGAACATCCCATTATATTATAAATAATTAAACACCAAATAGATAAACCATTAAAAATGCCAATATTCTCCTAGATTATACCTCTATATAAATCATAATACCCATATAGTCATCCTAGGAAAATA
Source organism: Viscum album (assembly GCA_963277665.1). Taxonomy (NCBI): domain Eukaryota; kingdom Viridiplantae; phylum Streptophyta; class Magnoliopsida; order Santalales; family Viscaceae; genus Viscum; species Viscum album. The sequence continues at coordinate 912,889,363 of OY728125.1, read as the reverse complement.
AAACATAGATTAGGGTGAGCACAAATGCTCACTAATGATAAGTAATATAGCGAAAGCTATCATAAATAATCAAAACAATTTACAGAAAGGTATAAAATTTAAACACAATCCATTTAAAAATAAAATGAGTCCTAATATGGGAAAGTTAAATAAAATAATTCCTTTACTTATTCACATAGATATTATACTAGTAGAATAATAACATGTAACATTTATAACTAATCATGTAATGATGGAACATATAATATCGGACATCTTAACCACAATGTCAAGGCCTCGTACCAAGACACAAAATATAAATTTTTTAAAGGACTTGTTCCAAGAAAATAGATTGTCTCATGAGACCAACCGAAGCATCGAGAGGCTATTTCGGGTCCTGCCCATTACATACTAAGTCCAATGAAATACTCAGTTCAAAAGGGCGAAACATAACATTATAATTTGTATTAAAACTGGCATACAAAATGTAAATAAAAAAACCCTAAATTATGAATGGTATAAAAATAGCACATCCACAATCAAAAATATCATAATTCATTTAATACAATATGGAATATTGTATTATAATAAATCATCCAAAATCAAGAATAATACACAGTAAAGGATGTTGTCGTAGTTGAAAATGATTAGTAAAACTCTTTGAGAGAAATATCCATTTTTTATGAAATCATTAAAAGTCACATGATATTTAAGGGAAATCAATTAAAATAGATATCATAATCAAATATTACCATAACAATTTGAAATATTTTAATGAAATTAACATTTTAAAACAATCATATCCTTATAAATAAATCTATAAAATCATTTTGAAAACAAAGAAATTAATTAAAAATATTTTAAAAAATAAATCTTTATAACATTTAAAATGACTACTCAGTTAAAGAGTTCCTTACATAAAACCATAAAATATTCATTTTGAAATTATTTTTATGAAACATGGACATGGATGATAAATACGTCTCATAAAATACTTACACTTAAACAATCTCATAAAATAATGAGATTGAGAAATTCACCCTTACCTAATGTTTGATACTCTTCATACCAGTTTGAAACACAATTATAATGTTCTAAACATTTTATTAACTTATATAAGAATCATAATAATATTTATTATATCATTATGATTCTTTTTTAACTTTATATAACTCATTTATTAACAATTCTAATTTAATGCAGCATTTCGGGAAAATCGCTTTGATTATCGTATGTGTTTTGAGTTGTTATTCTTGATCATATTACATATATAACATTTTACATAATTTCATAAAATTTTATATGATTTATATATCATATACATTCATTATATAAATATATATAAAATATTGATATATAAAATGGAATACATCGTTCTTGGAGACGGTAGGTTATACGTACACATGAACACTGTTTCCATTTTCATATTGTATTGAATGGAAGTAAATGAATGAAATATATCTAAATAAACACATATATTCTCCATTATAATTATTAAGTCATATATTAAATAATTATTAATAATATATATTTTTATAATCACCCTTGAATGGTGAACATGGAAATCAATCTCCTCGCTTTGTGGAGATGGTAAGCCATACGTACACACAAGCGATGATATCCTTTACATAATGATAAAAAGGTATGGAATTGGATTGTATATTAATTATAAAGAAACATTATAATATTTATTTCATTACTTATATACCTAATAATAATCATTATATCCATCCAAATAACATAGTGTTGACTAAAAAATTACACCACAGCTTGGAGACAGTAAGTTGTACGTACACATGCATGGTGACATTGTCATTCATAGTATGGATATAATATGAAATATGGTTTTAAAATATTTATAATTAAATCTCATAAGTCATAAATTACTGTTGTTTTTATTTTAGTATGGAAACAACAAAAAAAGTGGAATTAGAAGAAAAAAAGAACTTTGAAAGAGGTGATGAAATAATCACTTCTTTTTTGGGTGATTCTTTTTGATTTGAAAAAAATGGATTTATAAGTTGGCTTTATGATCAATGTAATCCCTCTAGAATGAGGTGAGGGTAGTTGAAAGGATATTTGAGAAGGGGTTTTCCAAGACAACTGGCTTTGGGGGGTGAATTTTTGAAAAGAGGAAGTACCCTTTGTTGAGAGAGGTGAGGGGAACTTCAAGAAATGCTTGAAATGTTAATTTAATATAAAACAATTTTGGGTTTATAATAGATTCAAATATATTTATTTCAATTATAAGATAATTATTATTTTACATACTCTCAAAAAATAGGTTTTAGACATGTTTAGGTCACCATTTTAACCATATAATTTAGATTTGACTCTTAGTTAAATAGTTTAACTTTTACCAAGTCTTCTTATATCTGTATAATACATGGTTAATATAGTTAATATAAAAGGAGAAGAGAACATATAGTGGTTAATTAATGACTTATATAACATTATACAAGTATTTTTGAAAAATCATAGATTTTTATCAACATTATATCATTTAATAAAATAGAATTTAAAAAAAACTCATTTATGTCAATTTTGACACTATTTTGTATTTGGATTTTGATAATGTCATAAGAGCTTTATTTATTAGAAAAATACATTTAATAAAAAATAAAATGTCATATTCCAGTATAAAAATTGTGTATGTAATTAAAAGTTTCAATTCACATTTAGTATAATATTTATAATATCATTTTGTATTCATTAATTAATAATGTAATTACCGCATCATCATTGTGTCATTCATAATTTTTTATTTAATCTCTAAAAATTAAAAATAAAATATTATGATGTATTAAATATTTTTATCTTCATAATTAATATTTAAAATCAAATTTATATTATGTATAACCCTATATTAAAAAGGTTTTAGTTATTAAAATTTGAATTTTACAATTTTAACTCTTCTTTAAATAAAGTATAATAAAAGTCCTAATCTAAAACAAATTGATAAAACTATCTTATTTTGGTCTTAAGGATGATTTGGGTCAAAAAAATTATCCAGTAGAATTAGGAAATGTGTTGGGGTAATTTTTTTATTATTATAGTATTATTTTTACATTTAATTACCCTATAAATATTTAATTGTGGTAAATAAAATTCAAATGTGACTATTCAAAAAAAAATATTTTAATTCTATTGAACCAAATTTTACTTACAGATGACAATCATGGCTGTCAGATTTTTTAAATTCAATTCATAGAATCGGTAAAAGTATGTTTTCTTCAAATTTTCAAATATGCCTAGAAGGTTGGTAAAAGACATTAAAATGATCAATAAAATTATATATATAATATTATTATAAAATGAATTAAATTGGACTAATATAAGTATTATTTATCTATTTTTACATTTAGATAAATTTTAATTAAAAATAAATATTTAAATGAAAAAGTCAGTTTTTATGTACTATACAGTATTTTTCACTACTAATCAAAAATCAAATGATTTCATAAAAAACCAAAAAATCACTCTATGATAATTTTTATATTCTTAATTCAAAAATGAATTCTATTTTACCAAATTCTAATTTTATGAGTGTCTAAAATTAATTTTATTATTTTTCAAAAAAGGACACAAAAAGTAGTTCTTTTTAAAAAATAGTTTTATCTAAATATATAACTATTTTAACAAAACTTATATATTTCATTATAAATATTTTTTAATGATGAGAAAACATTATAAATAAAATTTAAAATTTAATCGTTAATATTAATATTACAATATTTAATTGACAAATAAACGTGTAATATAAATAATTATAATACTTATGTGTTGTATCTCAGAAACTCAATCTTGCATATAACGCAAGACTATTTAGTGTTGCATGTAATATGAGCTATTAAATTACTTTAATGAGACAACACACTATAAATTCATGGGGTGTTACATTCTCCCATTCTGTAATAAATAGTGTCCTCACAATTTGAAATTTTATTTTTAAAATAAAAGGTTAAAAAAAGAAAATACATTTGTGGAAAACCTAAATCAGAAATAGGGCTAATAAAATTTAGTCTTAATAAGAGATTAATGGAAATAAAAAACCCACCCCAAGTTATAATTTTTAATATGAGAACATTGGTGTAAATTAGAGACACATAATTAGAGGAAAAAATAAATATTTATTGGGAGTTATTGAGGTCATCAATCAAAAAAATATGAACAATAAATAGAAACTTTGGGGCCTCCAATCCATAAATCAATGATGATTTATAATATCATTGGTTCAACAAAACCTAAGGTATTAGCATAACAAATTTTTGGTTCGATGGTATTTTCCCCAAACATTAAGAATGAATTTCTTCATAGAATAAAAAATAAAATAATACTTGACGAGTAGAGTACCATCATTTAAATAATTTCTACCACAAAACCATCATTTTCTCCAAAAGATAATAAAACTCCAAAATATTATATTTCTCTGAATCGTATAGTGTTCCAAAAAAATGAATTTATATTTTATATGTCAGACCATTTTAAAAAACTATATTATACAAACTAGGACATCGTGTAGGCCAATTGTAGGTGATTCACCGTTGTTGCCCTTTAGTTAAGAGTTCAAGTCCCGCGTCCATTCTAAACTCGACAAGTTGTCGCATTTACATTGGAGTTTTCTTTTTATAACAATCGAAAAATAATATTAAGAAATTTTTTAACCATAAAAAATAGTATTAGTTTTCTAACTTAATACATTCCAACCATTAGACATATTCTAAACAATTATGTACAAACTCACAGTCTAAATATATATGGAAGATAAACATAATAAACACTATTTTTACCACATAATAGTATGTGAATACCTTAATCATGTATTCTCTCAAAATATTTTAACACCCTAAATTAACATAAAACCTTATTGATTACATTCATGCTCCCTTATCTCTAATAGAATACTTGATATATTCCTTATATCCAAAAATGATGTACAGTCCAATAGTGTTGGAATATAAAAACAATTAATTAGTTCCGTGGTAATCAAGAATATACAATATAATTTATCCAAATCAATCATCTCTTATTCCCAAATCACTGCCTCAGTATCCAGACCATATTAAGGTTTATCTTTCCCTCAACCATGTATTTTCTATAAAGTGTAACTTGCAATTGGGTCACATTTATTAGTAACTTATAATCGTAAATTCCCAATGAAATAGTACTTCAGTACAATCTTAATTTATTTACATAATTCATATAACCATTACATCATTGATACAATACTCAAATGACATAATTCTTCATTCTTGAAACACAAAGACATTAATTATTACACATTGACTATAGAAACATCTTACGCTTGACCTTGATCCCTTTGATTTTTTGAGCTATATTTCCTTGAAACTTAGGAAAATTATATTCCTAATGCCCCATTGCACTATAGTTGAAACACCAAATATTATAATTTTCATTCTTCCCTTTTCATTATTTTTCTTGATGACATTTTCTACACAGTTATAAAAAACACCTAGACCTTTCATAAACTTCCTAGTGTGATTATTTCTATAGTTATCAGATCTGGGAAAATTCTAGTTTCCCTTCATCCCTTTATCCTTCTTATCTTTTTCATCCTTTTCATCCATGGCTTCCCTTCAACTCCATAGGACTCAAGGAGTTCATTACATATCTTATTAACACATGATATTATTTCCTCATTTGATGATAATACAAGGGAGGTTATTTCCCTTTGAAATGTTTCATTAATACCATGGAAGATATGATCATTCTTACTCTTGGGAACAATTACATTGGTAGGGTTGTCATTCCTTCTACTAGGCACATTTTCCAAACAATGTCCTACATTATATTAGGTTATGAATCATAATTAATGATTATTAACCCGTGAAATACAAATCATAAATTATGCATATATCATCTCATAATCATAAATTTGGTTCCTTTAGGACATATTTACTAAAAAATCCTTTATAATGGTTGGTAAATAAAATATAAATTATCATTAAAATATCACCCGAGAGTTTCAAACAAGGTGAATAGTTAGGCCTGTTGTCGTGTACTAGGTTACCCCGAGTTATGATCGGAACACCTTGTAAGCGTTTTCACCACAAGGTACATATATTCTAGAACCAATTCAACAATTAGTATCTATACAAGGATGCACTGATTTGAATATATGTATAGTCCATAGTTTAAAAAATATCTTGGAGGTTCTTATATACTTAACCTCAAAGTCTATCATAGGGTTATGATCATTAATATATGTTTTCTAAATAAATTTATATTGTTGTTTTTAAAATTCCTCTGATACCAACTATAACTCCCGACCCTAGAAGCCCAGAGCTGGTGTATTATTTCAATACATTTGAATGATAACAATGAATAATGTTCCGAAGGACAGAGCAGCTTAGCAGTTTTGGAAAATATATTACATACATGAACTTCACATTATAATTTCAAAAATAAAATACTATATACATTATTCTGTGAGAATTGCATTATTATATTATATTAAACCTAAAAATAAATCACAATACACTTCTTGGAATTTTTGGAAAATAAAACATACAAATGGGGTGAACTTTGTTGCTTAGTAAGGGTAAACAATATAGCAGAAGCTATCATAAATAATTAGAAACTTTTATGGAAGGGTATAAAATTGAAACACGGGCCATTTAAACATAAACATTGGCATAATATGGAAAAGATAAATCATATAATTCCATTTACTTATTCCCATAGATATTCTAAAAGTCGAATAATGACATTTAAAATTAATAACTAATCTCATAATGAGGGAATTCCTAATGTTGGACATCTTAACCATAATGTCATGGCCTTGTTCCAAGACCCAAAAAATAATTTTTTTCACGGATTTTTACAAAGAAACTAGTTTGTCTCATTAGATATACCGATGCATCTAGGAGATATAGTGGGCCCCACCATTCACATACTAAGTCCAATCCATTCCTCATTTGAAAATGGTGAAACATAACATAATCATTCATATTAAATTTATCATACGAAATGTTAATACTATAACCATAAACCATGAATTGCCTAAAAATATCACATCCGATGTCAAACAGATCACGACGTACTTAATAAAATATGGAATATTGTATTATAATAAATCAAAATCAAACAAAAATAATCTCCAGTAAAGGATGTTGAAATATTTGAATATGATCAGGAAAACACTTTGATAGAAATATCCCTTTTTCATGAAATTATTTAAAAGCCAAATAATTTATAAAGGATATAAATTAAAATATTTTTTTCAATCAATATGTCCCATAACACTTTGAAACATTTTAAAAAAATTATCATTTTAATACTATAATATCCGTATAAATAAATCCTTAAAATAATTTTGGTAAAATGGACATTAATTAAAAAGATTTAGAAAAATTAATCTTTAAAAAAATTAAAATGATGAACCAGTTAAAGAGTCCTTTCCATTAAACAATAAATTAATCATTTTTAATTTTTTTTGAAACATCGACACATATTGTCATGACCCATCCCCCGAGGCCGTGTCGTAACTACCCCAAGCCCGCCTTCCATAGGCCAGAGGCTGACGACTAGAACCAAAGTCGTAAATACCTATAACTGGGAAGGCATTGCCTTTATAAAAGGAAAAATCAAACAAGCAGAGATCAAGCCGAAGCAAACACTAAGTAAGAAATATAACAAAAGTGAATAGAGTACAAAGGGGCCTAGAAATACAATCCCAAAAGAATGGTACAGCTACAACTGAAAGAAAAGTACAACTGAAAAGACAATAACTGAAAGGTGAAGCAGCTCCTAGATCGTCCTCTGGGTTCCTACTTGAGGGGTAGGTACAGATGTCCTCCTAAACACCCCACATACATCCGTCTCCTCCGGGTAGCGACTCATCGTGAGATCCACCTCTGGGTACCGTCCAGCTCTACAAGCCTCAACCACGATTAGTGTTGTCCGTCGTCTGCAAGAAACACAACGAGGTGCGGGTGTAGCCCGTGCAGGGGTGAGTATAACAATACTTAGTAGGGACCCTGAGACCCTCAATGTCTCACTAAAATCCAGCAAGGATAAACCACAGAGAAGGATCACAGTAGATAACTTTTACTTAGGTCTATGCCCATACATATACCTAAGTTATCAAGTAACCCATTTTAATCATAAGGAAAACACAAAGGTCATTGACTCAGCTCAAACCAGGATTTTCATTAATGATAACGAAACTAGAACTTCTGAAGATATCCTCCTTTGTCGAGTACATTGATCCTGTTGTGACTCTGAGGCGCTTCTCACTAACCTTATATTGCTGATGTACTCCTCCTGTCGAGTACCGCGTGTCTGCCACCTCACAAAGTAGTGCTCCTCCGCCACGGGTCTGCCACCTCACAAAGTAGTGCTCCCCCTAATAGCCTACAGAGGTACTCCTTCTGTCGAGTACCGCAAGTCTGCCACCCAAACACAATAGTGCTCCCCTTCGTGGGTCTGCCACCCAAACATATTAGTGCTCCCCACTGGGCTATACAAGTCACTCCGACTCGAATCAGACAAGCAGTCATCAGGTCTCAGCCAGCTACAAGGTCTCTGTACCCCAAATGCTCATCTCCGGGAGGGTCCGCTCCACAAGATACTGATCAATACTCCAAGTGTCACGTAATCTCACGTGAAGTTATCTCAAAGGACTGCCTCATCATAGGGGTCTCAACACAAATGACGGGGCGTCAATCAGACGCCCAATCTATGAGTTATTAGCCTTTTAGTCCCAGGGCCCCGGTTGGTTTTGTGTATGAACCAACCCGACCGTATCTCAACTGTACCCTGAACTCTCATAGGGTATACTCAAAGGAACCATTTCTCAACGTGATTACAAATGCCGCTGACGGTTCGTCAAACGGACGTCCGGTCTGAGAGCTATTAGCTTTTCCGTTCTAGGGGCCCAGTTGGATTTCGGGTACAATCCAACCCGATCATACTCCAACTGTGTCCAAATATTAGGTGTATTATACCAAAAGAAATTTCTCATAATGATAAATCCAACCAAGTCGACGACACATCATTCGGACGTTCAGAGCTCAAGTTATATGCGTTTCCGCTTCGAGGGCCCGATTGGTTTCGTGTTCGAACTAACCCGACCAAACACAAACTTCACTGATACCTTAAGTGTAATATACCAAAACGATCGTATGGATCTAATGAATCCTACGCAATTGATGGTGCGTCGATCGAAGGTCCGTAGCTCAAGATATGACCATTTAACCAAAAATGGTTTGAAAAATAGGGGGTTTGGTCCTGGTCCGTCCCGGCCCAATACCCCCTGGGACGGCCTGACCCGGGTCTGGGTCCAGCCCGGTTGGGCGGGGCCCATCCTGGCTGGTGTGACCTGACCCGCGACTGGCGTGACACGGCCCGCCTGGGCGCGGCCGACCCAGCCCGTGCGACCTGCGGCCCGGCTCGGAAGTGGGACGCAAAGGGGGCGCCGCCCCCTGTTTGTGGAAACGGCGGACCTAGTGGGGTCCGACCTAGCAACAGTTGGGGGGGGGGGGGTTACCCCCCAGTTTTCCGGGTAACGTCCGACCATTACGGTCAACCGGTTTGTGAACCACTGTGGGACCCTGAAGGGGTCCCGCCTCCTGGAGTCACCGACGACTAGCTCAGCCGGCCGCCCCTGCTGGTCCGCCACGACTCATCTCACCAGTGTAGTGTGGCGGTGCCGCGCAACCCCATCGCAGCCCGCTCTGATCCCGACCTTCCTCAGCCTTTCCGGCGTGGCGTGATGGCTCCACGCACCACTGCCGCAGCCCACTCCGGTCGCGGCCTTCCTCGGCCTCTCCGGCACGGCGCGAAGGTGTCGCGCACCACCGTCGTGGCCCGCTTCGGCCGCGGTCCTCTTTGTTCCCACGTGGTGAAAAAGCACCTCGCCACCTTCGACGCGACCTTGCATGGCAAAGGTTCCCTACCGATCATCGCATGGTGCAACGTCACCGTGCGCCTCCGCTTCCAACTTCAATGAAGATCAACAAAGAAGAGGGGAGGAGAATCAGCCATGTTCGTGTGGTCCGATCTCCTCCCGTTACGGCGATATCATGCGGCCAATTCCTTAATCAATGAAGAACGATGAAAAAGGATATTACAAATTGAACATAAAAACCCCTACCTCGTGACGTGATCACTAGATGGATCTTCGGAGAGGTAGCGTCGTTCGTTGACGTCGGAAGGTGACGTCGTCATTTGTGAATTCCCCGTGGCGGTGTATCCTTCCTTGATGGAGAACCGGGGAGCATTATTCATCAAGAGGGATGGTTGTTCTTCGTCGGTGAGTTGGTACTCTTCAAAAACTCAAGAGCTCTCCAATCCTCAACACACCAATTGCTAACACCATTAAATTAAGACTTCCTCTTATTTTAATTAATCATTCCAATATTTCAAAATTTAAAATTTAAAACACTTAATTAATCAATTAAATAAGTTCAAACTATTAATTAAGTGTGTTGGCATGAGTTAAAGAGATAGAGGAAGTGGAGAGAAAGAGTTACATAATTAAAAAGGAATTAACAAAATTAATGAGGAGTTCAAAGGGGGTTAATGGGTTATGGAATGTTAAATGGTTGGGGCTCGTGTGGGCCCCACCTCAAAATTATCCTCACATGGGTAGCTAGGAGCTTGTGGGTCCTATACCAACTCCCCCATGTAGGATATAACCACTTTACATAAAAAGATAAAATTGTCCCACAATTTTATTCATTTCTTATTTAACCCACAAAATTTTACTTCTCATCCCGCACAAATGCAATTGTGGTAAAGGTCCCCTTAAGAAATTACCAGTGTTGTGAGTTCATCGGTGCCCTCAGATTTCAATTCCGAGCACCGGTTCAAAAGATAGAAAAACCTACTCGTTCGTTTACTGAACGTACCTGAGCTAAACTTCAGAAATTGATTCCGGGTACACCGGGCCTCGAAATCATGTGCCGTCTAAAACTGCACACTTGTAATGTTCCAAAGAAATTAAGAGAGAAATTTCCTTGAAATTTCCAGGTCTTTATATTACTCCCACCTTAGGGCTTTAAGTCCCCATAAAGCTACAACACAACTATGGAAACTAAAGGAGATACTGAGAACACATCTTATCCTCCCTCTCCCATATTCTCTCATAGAAGTTCCCGTGCTGCCAACGAAAGCACAAAAGAGGAATCGAACGTCCCCGTAGGACCCGCTCATGTCAATCCTCAACCTCTACTTGAACCCCGTGTAAGTCGCCCCATCATCGATGTTCAGCTCTCCGTGGTCGATGATGATGGATAGGTCGTGTACACATCTCCTCAGCTGAGATTCGTGAATGACATCGTGCACCCAGTGCATCTGAGGTGGAAAGGCCAGGCGGTTATCCACCTTGCCTACTCTGCTAGGGACCTATAAAGGTCCGAAGAAACGCGGAGATAACTTGCCGCCCCATCCAAATCTCCATAGACCCCGTCAAGGTGAGACCCGTAAGAAGTCATGGTCATTATCCTCGAACTCCAGTGGTCTTGTCTCCTATCAGCATATGACTTCTGTCTGCTCTATGCAGTCTCAACTGCCATGAACCATCTCTGACTCAGCTCCATAAATCTCTACTGGCATGTAACTGACAACACGAAGGGTTTCCCTTTCATTGTCATTGTTGGAAGTGGTGCTGCAACTCTGGAGAATTCTGGCACAAAATGTAAGTCTGGATGACTCCAGAGTGATCGACTACACCCTCTTATGTATGATTCTATCCTGTGGGGCCTGAGTTTTTCTATTCACAGACCAATAAAAACTCTATCCCTACGTTGAAGATAAACCAAAACCTTTTTCCTAATATCGTCAATCCGTGTATGAAATGTGGTTGCCCAGTCCATACCCAAAATAACATCGTAAGGCCTTGACGCTGCCACCAATAGGTTCCAACCGAAACTCTCACCTCAAGGGTCAGATCACAGCTGTCGGCGTAAGTGTATTTATCGAGTCTCCTCTCAAAGGTATCTCCAGACATGAGGGTCAATTAAATGGGTTTAACTGAAAACTCTAGGTCTGGGAAAAGATTCGTGGAAGGAAGGAATGATTGGTACCTTTGTCTATTGATATGGCAGCTCGTAGTAGACATAGACAGTACCTCAAATCATTCATAGAGCCCTTGGTTCACACTCTGTAACCGCATGCAGCTATTCTCTTCCCCTGCCCTCCAGCTCCCTGAGCCTGGCGGGGACTACAAAGGCGGGGTGGTTGTAACATGTCAAAATGTACACCACCTCATGCTGCTCTCTAAGCTCTGCTTCTACATCTGCTACTCTACAGATTCATCTGTCCTTAACACTTGCTCTTATTGAGACTTTTTACATGCCCAAGTCTCTGAGACTGGCGCTTGTTTGCATCTTATCACTTCTAACATTAACTGGCTATAACCGATCAACCAAAGAACATTCAACCACAAAGGTTCTCTTTAGCACCCTAACATAAGTAGGAATGCATAGAGGAAAGAGTGCTTACTCAGATATCCTTAAACAAACCTCGCTCAGAGGTACGAGCTCTAAAGCACTAATCATATCATAGTCAACAAGTACCAGGAACGATCAGTATGCCTCGTTGAATACTCAGCTACCGACAGGTCATCCTGCCGAAGCTGTATAATCTCTAGAAAACTCTCAGCCACCTCCTCAAGCCTATCCTTAGCCTCCTATGAGTCGAGCTCGCCTCAGAACCTGAGGGGTATCTGATGCTGAAAAACGTGTAAGACACTAAGCCTACATGTTTCATCTACTGGTACCGCCGGTTGAAACTGCTGACCAACAGGTAGTGATATAGCTGGCCCACTACCCAAAGGTACAAACCGAGGCATCGGTCCATGCACTAAATCCTCATCACTATACGGACCAACCTCATGGTCACTCACTAGAAAAAAACTAGTATCTAAGTCCAACATCCACTATAATGGTGTCTCAACTAGGTATAAAACTCTACCAATCTCATCCATCCCGTCCTCTGCTGACTTGGAATCTGTATCGCCTCGTAACCTCGGAGGCCTATGCTGTTGGAACTCGTGCAACACACTCTGTCGGTGTGAACCATATGATAGTACGACTGATGGCATCTCCTACCCAAAGGGTGGTGGTGCTATTGGTAAACCACCCAAAGGTACCAACATAGAAGAGAGGGCCCTGCACTAGAGCCTCGTCGCTCGGGGTCCATCATCGTGTACTATCTCAGAACTCTAACTAACTATCTACATGGAGGCATCCTGTACAAACGTGACACGGTAAAACGATTTAAACCTGGTGAGATGACCTGGTTTGAGTTGACTTAAAGAAAACTTTTTCAAACACACACGCAATTAGTGTTTTCGTGCACTAAATCGGAAATCAGTAGTAAGGGTCCTGACGTATGGATACGACGACCTCTACACCAACACTGGACTCCCTGAACTGAAGACCACACTCGGTACCCTTAGCACTATTGCTTCACAGAAAAGAATTATCAGTGTCCCGAGTTCTGCGGTAGAAGTGACTCCTTTGATACCAATTTGTCACGACCAGTCCCCTGGGGCCCATTTCGTAACCACCCCAAGCCTACCTTCCACATGCCAGGGGCTGGCGACTAGCACCAAAGGCGAAAATCCCTATCACTAGGAAGGCATTTCCTTTATAAAATGAAAACTCACATAACCAGAGATCAAGAGGAAGAAAACACTAAGTAAGAAGTATAAGAAAAGTGCTTAACATACAAAGGGGCCTAGAAATACAATCCCAACAGAACGGTATGGCTACAACTGAAAGAAAAGTACAACTTAAAAGACAACAACTAAAAGGTGAAGCAGCTCCTGGATCGTCCTCTGGGTTCCTACCTGAGGGGTAGGAACAGATGTCCTCTTCAGCACCCCACGCCCGTCCGTCTCCTCCAGGTACTGAGTCATAGTGATATACACTTCTTGGTACCGTCTAAATCTATAAGCCTCAACCACGATAAGTGATGTCCGTCATCTACAACCAACACAATGAGGTGCATGCTTATCCCATGCAGGGGTGAGTATAACGATACTCAGTAGGGACCCCGAGACCATCAATGTCTCACTAAAATCCAGCAAGGATAAACCACAAAGAAACATCACAACAGATAACTTTTACTTAGGTATATTCCCATACATATACCTAAGTTATCAAGTAACCCATCTCAATTATGAAGAAAACACAAAGGTCATTGACTCAGATTAAACTAGGATTTTCATTAATGATAATGAAACCAAAACTGTTGAAGAGATCATCCTCTGTCGAGTACAGTGATCCTGTCGCGACTACGAGGCGCTTCTCACTAACCTTAGACTGTTGAGGTACTCCTCCTGTCGGGTACCGCGGGTCTGCCACCTCACAAAGTAGTGCTCTTCAGCCATGGGTCTGCCACCTCACAAAGTAGTGCTCCCCCTAATAGCCTATAGAGGTACTCCTTCTGTTGAGTACCAAGGGTCTTCCACCCAAAAACAGTCATGCTCCCAGTCGTGGGTCTCCACCCAAACACAGTAGTGCTCCCGACTAGTCTATAGAAGTCACTCTGACTCGAATCGGACAAGCAGTCATCAGGTCTCAGCCAGCTACAAGGTATCTATACTCCGAACGCTCATCTCCGGGAGGGTCTGCTCCATGATCTACTGGTCGATAATCCAAGAGTCACGTAATCTCACGTGAAGTATCTCATAGGACCGCCTCGTCATAGGGGTCTCAACACAAAAGACAGCGCGTCAATCAGATCCCCGGTCTGTGAGTTATTAGCCTATTAGTCCCGGGGACCCGATTGGTTTCATGTACGAACCAACCTGACCGTATCTCAAATGTACCCCGAAATCTCATGGGGTGTACTCAAAGGAACCATTTCTCAACGTGATTACCAACACCGATGACGGTTCGTCAAACGGACGTCCGGTCTGAGAGCTATTAGCTTTTCCATTCTAGGGGCCCGGTTGGATTTCGGGTACAATCCAACCCAGCCATACTCCAACTTCTTCCAAACCATAGGTGAAGTATACAAAAAGAACCATCTTAAAATGATGAATCCAACCAAGTCGACGACACGTCATTCGGACGTCCGGAGCTCAAGTTATAAGTGTTTCCGCTCCGAGGTCCCGGTTGGTTCCGGGTTCGAACCAACCCGGCCATATCCAAACATCACCGATACGTTGAGATTAATATACCAAAACAATCGTCTCGATCCAAAGAATCCTACACAACTAAAGGTGCGTCGATCGGAAGTCCGTAGCTCAAGATATGACCGTTTAACAAAAAATGGTTCGAAAAATAGGGGGTTTGGGCCCGGTCCGTCCCAGCCCAATACCCCCTGGGTCGGCCCGAACCGGGTCGACCTGACCCAGATCTGGGTCCGGTCCAAATCGGATCGACCCATCCCGGGTGCGGGTCCGGCCCAGTTGGGCGTGGCCCGGCCCGGGTGGGCGCGGCCGACCCAGCCCGTGCGGCCCGCGACCCGGCTCGGATGTCAGCCGCAGCTCGACGCTGGCCGAGCGGGACACAAAGGGGGAACCACCCCCTGTTTGCGGAAATGGTGGACCCAGTGGGGTCCACCCTAGCAACAGTTAGGGGGTGTTACAACCCCCGGTTTTCTGGGTAACGACCGACCAGTTTGTGAACCGCCGCGGGACCGAGAAGGGGTCCCGCCTCCTGGCGGCCGACTTGGCCGGCCGCCCCTGCTGGTCTGTCGCGACCTTAGGCCACAGATCGTCTCACCGGAGGGGTGCGACAGTGTCGCGTACCCCCACCATGACCCGCTTCGGTCGCGACCTTCCTCGGCCTCTCCGGCGCGGCACGACGACGCCGCGCACCACCGCCACGGCCCGCTCCGGTCGCGGTCCTCTTTGTTCCCACGCTGTGAAAGTGCACCGTGCCGCCTTCGCCGCGGCCTTGCATGGCCGCGGTTTCCTGCCGATCATCGCACGGTGCAATGACACCATGTGCCTCCACTTCCAACATCAACGAAGATCAACAATTAATAGGGGAGGAGAATCGGTCGTGTTCGGGCGGTGTGATCTCCTCCCGTTATGACGATATCATGCGGCCAATTCCTTAAGCAACGAAGAACGATGAAAAAGGATATTAAAACTTGAACATAACAACCCCTACCTCGTGACGTGATCACTCGACGGATCTGCGGAGAGGTAGGGTCATTGGTTGACATTGGAAGGTGACATCATCGTTTGCAAATTCCCCGCGGCGGTGTCTCCTCCCTTGATGGAGAACTGGGGAGCGTTCTTCGTCGATAAGGATGGTCGTTCTTCGCCGGTGAGCTGGTACTCTTAAAAAACTCAAGATATCTCCAATCCTCCACACACCAATTGCTAACCCCATTAAAATAAGACATCCTCTTATTTTAATTAATCATGCCAAGCTTTCACAATTCAAAATTTAAAACACTTAATCAATCAATTAAATGAGATCAAAATATTAATGAAGTGTGTTGGAATTAGTTAAGGAGAGAGAGGAAGTGTAGAGAAAGAGTTACACAATTAAAAAGGAATTAACAAAATTAATGAGGAGTTCAATGGGGGTTAAGGGGTTATGGAATGTGAAAAGGTTGGGGATCATGTGGGCCCCACTTCACAATTATCCTCACATGGGAAGTTAGGAGCTTGTGGGTCCCATCCCAACTCCCCCATGTAGGATCTGACCACTTTACATAAAAAGATAAAATTGTCCCACAATTTTATTCATTTCTTATTTAACCCACAAAATTTAACTTCTCATCCCACACAAATGCAATTGTGGTAAAGGTCCCCTTAAGCAATTACCAGCATTGCGAGTTCATTGGGGCCCTCCGATTTCAATTGCGAGCACCGGTTCAAAAGATAGAAAAACCCGCTCGTTTGTTTACTGAACGTACCCGAGCTATACTTCAGAAATTGATTCTGGGCACATCGGGCCTCAGAATCCGGTGCCGTATTAAACTGCACACTCGTAAAATTCCAAAGAATTTAGAAAAAAAATTTCACTGAAATTTCCGGGTTTTTACACATATGATAAATAAGTCCCAAAAAAACACTTACACATAAACAATCTCAGATAATAATTAGATTGAGGAATTAACCCTTACCTTAGGTATGATACTCTTCCCATGTGTCTGAAAGTACTTTATAATGTTTTAAAAATAGTATTAAATTATATAAGAATCATAATAATATTTATTATATCATATATGAATATTTTAAGACTTTATATTACCCATTTATTAACAATTTCATGTTAATACAACATTTCTGGTAATATCTCTTTGTTTATCAAACTTGTTTAGACTTGTTATTCTAGATCAAATCATTGATCATGATTTTCAATCATCCAGAATGTATAATACAATTTATATATCATATATATTCATAATATAAATTTTTATAATAGATATATATATATATATAATTGAATACATCGTTCATGGAGATGGTAGGTCGTACCTACGCATGAACACTATTTCGGTTTTCATATCGCATTAAAGGGTAGAATGTGAAAGAAATATATGTGTATATATATATATATTCCAGTATAATTATTATTTCATACATTACATATTTATTAATAATATATATTTTTTTAATCATCCTTGTATGGTGAACACGAAAATTAATCTCATCACGTCGTGGAGAAAGTAAGTCGTATGTACGCACAAGCAAATAAATCATTTCCTTATTGATTGAAAACAGTTGAATGGGATTGTATATAATTATACAAAAACATTATCATGTTATTTTCATTACCTATATAAATAGTACATATAATTATATCAATCAAAAAAACATAGAGTTGAATTCCAAATTCCACCACTGCGTGAAGACGTTAAGCCGTACACACACACACAAGATGACTTATTTATTCATACGATGGATAGAAAAATGCAAATGGTTTTAACATATTTATAATAACATTGTAGAATGTGAAATGTACTGGTGTTATTATTTTACAATGGAAAAAAAAAATAAAGAGAAAGTATAAATTGAAAAGAACATTCAAATAGGCGATGAAATAATTACCTCTACTACAAGTGCTTGTTTTTTATTTGAACAAAAGGGATCATTATATTGGATTTTTGATCAAATTAAGTCCTCTTTTGTTAAGTGAGAGTAGTTGGGAGGATATTTGATCCGGGTTTTTCTGAGACTAATGGCTTTGGAGATGTGAATTTAAGAGAAGGGGGTACTCTTTTATAATATAGGTAAGGGGTACTTTAGGAAATGGATGTAATATGAATTTATTATAAAATCATTTTAGATTTATAATACATAAAAATACATTTAGTTCAAGGATAATACGATTATGAGTCGAAATACTCTCCAAATTAGGTTTTATACATGTTTAGGTCACCATATTAACTTTATCTCTTAGATTTAACTCTTAGTTAAATAGTCTAACTTTTATTATGTCTTCTTGTATTTTTATATAACATGGTTAATATAGTTACAATAAAATTCCAGGAAAATCATTACTGGTTCACTAATGACATATCTATCATAATCTAATTCCTTTGTCTGTATATTAGATTTTGAGGAATATTATATCATTTAATTAAATATTATTTTTTATAAAAACTCATTATAATCAATTTGGGATCTATTTATTATTTAGATTTTGTTAAAGTACTTACAAGTATATTAATTAGAGGAAAATAGATTTAATCAACCCTATCATGTCATGTTACCCTTGAAAATTTGGGTATTCCATAAAATGTTGAAATTTACATTTATTTTAACATTTATAATATCATTTATTTTCATCATTCATTAATAAGGTAATTACCACATCATCATTGTACCATAAATAAATTTTATTATTTAATGTATAAAAATTATAAATAAAACACCATGACATAAGAATTTTTTTAAGAATTCTAATGAATATTTATATTCAAATTTATCTTATGTATAACCATATACTAAAAAGGATTAGGTTTTTAAAATTTAATCTTAATACTTTTCACTCTTCTTTAAATAAAATATAATACATGTCTTAATCAATAAAAAAAGGAAAAAGGATCTTATTTTAGTCCTATGGTTGATTTAGTTTGAAAAAACATTTCAAATAGAATTAGGATATGTGTTGGGGTAATTTTATACTACTATAATATTATTTTTACATTTAATTACCCTATTTACTTTTAACTGTAGTAAATAAAATTCAAAATATACTATTCCAAAAAAATTATTTTCATAATATTGAACCAAATTTTACCTAGTGATGAAAACTATATCAATCAGATCTTCAAAATTCAATTTCTGATAAGTGGTAAAATTACGTTTTATGAAAATTTGCAAATGTGCCCAAAAGGTGTGTAAAAGACGTAAAAACGTTTAACAAATTTTTATATATATCTAATCTTATTATAAAATGACTCCAATGAATTACATTATACTAATATAAGTATTATTTGTTTATTTTGACATTATAATGAATTTTAATTAAAAATAATTATATAAAGAAAAATTCGGATTTTATGTACTATGCAATATTTTCAGTAATCATCAAAAAATTGAATGTTTTCAGAAAAAAGAAAACTTCACCCAAAGATAATTTTGATATTATGAAATAAAAAATAAATATATCATTTAATAATTATACTACTAATTTTTTGTTTTGCAAAAATTCAATATTGTGTATAACGCAATCCAAGTCGGTGTAGCATGTAATATAAGCGATTAAATTACTTAAAAGATATAAAGTACTATGAAATCATGGGGTGTTGCATAAAATACATTGTTTTTCATATAATTTTTAGTGTTTTGGATTAGTAGTGAATAATACAAAGATTGAGACTCTAAATATGGATTTAATATATTTATAATAGGGTTTATCTCTATAGGCTTGATGATATATGTCTCATAGATAAATAATATTTAATATTACTTTTACTAATATAGTTTAACTCATTATAGTTATTCATTATATATTTTGAGTATTCCTCTTAATTTTTAGCATGAACTGGGAATAATTGAATAATGTTTCATGAAAAAACATTTATCAAACTCCATAGTATTGGTTGATGGACCCTGGAAAAATATATTAAATCTTTAAGAATATGGATTATATATATGGGAGTGTCGCCAACCATCTCACTTCCATGGATTAACATGAGTTTCCATGGTTGCATTATTGATTATTTCAATTTTGGGAATATGTTTTATATTATGAATCAAATGATATTGATTTGAGGTTTATATAAAAGAGACCATTCTTTATTGATGCAGTATAATTACATTATTGGATTATTTTTATATTAAAATTAATTTTTTATTTCATTAATATTGTTTCATGTTATTGGTCTAATGATTTTTGAATTTTTTTATTGATTTGGTAGGTTATTATGAAGGGTTTATAAGAAAAATCCTTCAATATTAGATATTTTAATATTGAGAAATGATATTATGAGAAAATTTCCATAGTAAAATCCACACGTTGACTCTCATATGGAAGAATGTATAATTTTTACTATTCAAACTATATAAAATGCTTTTTTTCAATCCAGTGATGAATGGTGGATCTTGGAATGGATTTTACTAAGAATAATCCACCCATATTCAATGGGAATAAGGTACTAGAGTAAATGTGGATCTTGGAATGGAATTTACTAAGAATTATCCACCCAAATTCAATGGAAACAAGGTACTAGAGGAATCTTAAGAGTGTATTAATCCCATTAAAAAGATCATTCATTTTCTATATTCTATAAAGGAAATTATATGTATTTTCTCGTGTATATTTATTTGGTGACAAGAAGATGATGGTGGGACTCTATAATGGGAGGTGTTTTACATTAGATATTACATGTATATTGATCAAAAATATATTCAACTAGATTTTTTATTAATAAATTTTATTAATTGAAATGAGCAAGGAATTTTATACCATAATTCTTGGAGAGTATAACATTTTGGAGTGTTTCAACCATTTCACTAATTTAATGCACCTAGAACCTAAACTCATTATAAATTATTTAATTAAAGCGTTGTGATTTGTGATGTGTGTGAATTATGTTATTCAATCATCATTGATTCACATATTCATTCGAACCACTGAAGATTTTGTTGATAAAGATGAAATAATTGAGGGTGTCATAGCATGTTAAAAAATTTTGGTGGAGTTTTAGTCAAGGAAAATATCATCTAGGGTTTATCTTTTTTCGGGAAAAGGAAACATAAATATATCAAGTTCTTATAGGGAACAACTTGAGGGGATATTTTCAGATATATAAAGCTTATTTTTTTTATTATATAAGGATAAATCATACCAAACATAACACTATGATTGTTCTACTAAGAATTCCTCGATAGCATGATTAACACCACCATTTATATCTTTTATTAACTATTCCATCACTGTTACAAATAGATCTGTTATAATTCAAACCATATCGAGATGCTAATTTGGATGGATTTTCCCCCCTATGTTCCATCCCACTATATCATACACATTTCCTTAGTAAAAAACCAGTAATATCTAAAATACGTCATATGATTCAACATTGGAATACTAAAGTTATATTTCATTTCAACTAAACTAAAATGAATCTCTTAGAAGTGCATCATTTTAAATCAATCATAACTAATATTTTTTTCTAAACCATCCCACTAATATAAAATATAATTTCTATATATTAAAAATTACATAATTATGAGTTTTTGTCTTATGTTTACATTATTTCACAGCAAATATCTTCTTACATTTTGAGTTGCATAAAATTAGGCCATAAATCCAACATAACTAAAAAATATATAAACTTTCGATCAATATTCATTTGTTATGTATTATGAAAATATTAAATTTAAAGATTAATTCTTTTCATGTGAAATATCCAAAACTACCATCTTAACTTCTTCGTTTCCATAACCCATCCATAAACCCTCTCAAATCATATTGAAAAATAGGGATGAGCCAAAATGATATGTACGAGATATAAAAAGAAAGGGAATTTTTATATTATTAAAAACATGAAAAATCAAATAATCTTTATATTTTTCCTCAATTTGGTTTGAAAATTTTAAACAAAATATTAATACATATAAAATAAGAATATATTTTTCTAAAATATTAGCATTAAAATCCATTGCTAGAAATTAAAACTCCATTAGGTGGCATATGGCATAATATACATAAAAATGTTTCAAATCCCTTTAAAAAATCTTATTATTGGAATAAACAAAAATCTTAATTCATATTTTTTTATTATCCAATTTATCGAAGAGATATAAAGGGATCATCCTATGCTATCTAGGCCGCCCAATTGTATATGTTATATGGGGCTCACTTGACACTATCAGGGTCTCCACATCATGTATGTTGTAAGAGGCTCACCCAAATCTATCGAGTCTACTCCATCTTGTATTCTTTAACAATATAAAATGGTCCCATATGGGCCTCCTGACCGTGTATGTTATAATGGGCACACCTGGCACTATTTTTGTGGCCCCACTATATATGTTGTAGTGGGATAACTCAACGATATCTGGTTCGCAATATCATATAATCTATAATCATATCACTTGGATAAATCTGGTCCACCCAATCATGAAATAATCATAAGAAACATACAAGAATTATTTACATTGTTCATAAATTTCATTCAAAAACTATTTTAAATTTATATAAAATAACATTAAAAAAATACCATTTTCTTTTTAAAACTGCATTTTCACTATGAAAACATCATTTTCCATCAAAAAAAATTTCAATTCCAAAATTCTATAATAAAATATTTTTTTAATTTAATAAAAAAAACATAATTGAAAAGGAATATGTATAATAAATAATATTCAAGGTGGAAGACAAGTAGTTGTCACTGTGTATGTTATGAATTGAACATTCTTTTTTTCATTTGTCAAAATGTTCTGTGTAAAACATGTCCAAAAAATAAATCAAATTATCATTTAATGAAGCTTAAATTAGGTATAAAATTCCTTTTTAATAATTTTATAACCATATAAAAAAAATATTAAATAATATTAACATTTTTCACATGGAGTAATTTTTTTTGGAAATTTGATCATTAAAAATTCAATGAAAAGTGATTTTTTAAAATCAAAGTGTCCCATACCACATTGAATCATTTAAATAATAATCCCCATGAAAGAATAAAATTTAAATGAGACATTAAATTACATGATAATAAATAAATTAATGTTATGATAATCCAAAGAGGCTTTATATAAAACTCATAAATTATGGTGGGTTTAATACATAAAAATATGACACAATGAAATGAGATTGAGATGATGTCCTTTAGCTTGAGTCCCAATTTTCACAGGTGTCTTTATCATCCTAAGTAATAAACATAATTTCATTATGGAATTTATTTCTAATTTTTTTCATTTTTTATTAACTTTATTTAAATTGTTACATTTTTTTATACAAATATATTATCATAGAAGTTTATGTTAGATGTCTTGACCATATTATTCTTATTTTTCAAATACAGATAGGTTTGGTTGAGTTTGGTTAAGGATATAATTATATAAAAATATACATAATAAAATTCAAGAAATTATTAACATATTTTTACATAAATTATTATTTGAAAACCAATCATATGAAATATGGTAATGAAAAATGTACCAGACTTACCATAATGGAGACTGTAGTTTGTATATACGGATGAATAACATTACCATTTTCAATGATCCTTATTGTCACATCCACCACTTTTACATTAATTATTTTATCAATTTTTCTTGGTATCGGGGAGTCTGGGTGAAACCCTACTTGAAAATTTTAAAATCTTATTTTGAAACGCACTTTTTGGCCTTTACGGCATTCAGCGCGCCACTGTCGAAACCGCGTGACCTTGCTTGGGTCACCGCACAGCCTCACTCAGTTCTCCGCACGCCTGCTTGGCATGCAACTAATTAAACAAAAATAATTATCTATAAAGAAATAGAATTTAATTAGATGGATAATGTAGTTGGCGCAAAATAAAATGGGATGAATAAAATGATTTATTTCTTATAATAATAATGATAATAATAATAATAATAATAATAAGATATTTACTATTAATATTTTTATTTGAAGATATTGTCATTATGGTATTTATCATTATTATTTTTATTTATTATTATTATTAAAATAATTAGTTTTAGTTTCTTATTATTGTTATTTTTTTAGTTTTTTTTGCTAGGGTTACCTATAAGGCCCCAGCCTTAAACCTTACTTAATCTTGAGTTATTACAAGATTACACAATGAGCATCTTTTCAGGTTTAGAGTTTTAGAGAATTAGATCATAAAACTTGCATTACATTCCACATATAAACAAAGTGGATACATAAAGATAGTATTCTTCATTCCCATCAATGGAAACATATTTAAAATAAAACATGGATTCTTTCTTGAAACTTCCTTGACACTATCATCATATCATGTACCTTTAGCTTGACCTGTGAAAAACATTTCAAAAAAACTTGGGATGAGCATAAAAAGCTCAGTAAGGGATATAAAAATATGGAAAGGAAACATGGGTACATATATACATAAGAATGAAATTATACTTTACCCATAAAACATATGCACTTTAACATACCTCATCAAATCATGAATAAATCATAGAAATCATAAGACATAAAGGTAACTTGAGGCATCAATAACATTATTACGTAGGGAGTAACCCTCTTGGTTACGTTTGGGATACCCATCAAAGTATATTCCTTAAACTCTCTTCGGAGAAACCTTAACGTTTCACTCCTTTGCGTTACCCAATGCATTGGAGAGCTATATCGGGCTCACCCGCCCTTAGTTTATCACGGAACCACCCGTTTTCATAATAATGCCCAAGAACCTCAACATAATCATATCACATAAAACATGCATAAAGGAAACATAACATTCCCACCTTTCAATCACAAGATATCAATACAACACATGGATATAAAAACATTATAAAAACCATTTTCGATACCAAAATAAAAGAAAAGTAAAACATGGTATTTATTTTTCTTTTAAAAAGAAGGTATGGCTTGTAGAGGAAGCCGAAACTCAAATAACGGTCACGATGGCGGAGAAGTCGTTGTCGCCACATACGTACGACAAGAACATTACCTTTTGTCGTTTAGTAAACGCTTCGTATAAAAAAGATTCCTTTTGAATAAACGTAAAAGTCAAAGGGGTTTATACACCGTATAAAAGAAAGTTGTGTATAAAATAAAATATGCCTCAATGAAAGGAGATTGAGACGAAGTCCCATACCTCGTATCCGACATGACCCAACCGTTCTTTAATCTACTGAATAATAAACCTCAGTTAATCTCTACTTTCTTAAGAACCTTTTCAAGTTCATTATTCATTTTATACCATGTTATGAACATCATGTAATCATTTAAGTTAATAATGTTCATTTTGTCGGTATTTGGTTCTTAAGTCAAAAATAGACTTCTTACACTTACATGTTGTTAATTTGGTCAATGGTTCGTTATATCCAGAATGATATTAATTATTTGGATAACATATATATCATATATATTCAGCATATACATGTATTTATAATATTACATCAAATTTAGAGGTAAGAAATGAAATGCACCGTTCATGGAGACGGTAAGCCGTACGTACGCATGAACGCTACTTCCATTCCTATTTTGTATTTTCTGGAATGGAATCATAATGATATAAGAGTATATTATAATTCCAGTATAATAACATATATTATACCATTAACTTTATCCTTTACACATCCCACATATGGTATTAACGAATCAAATCACTTTCAGGGGGCGGTAGTCCGCACTTCCTAAAATGAAGATATCGTGTTTACCCATAATGGAAACAATAATGGTATGACATAAATGAAAAATACAGAAGCTTAAGGAAAGAATAAAAATATTATATATCATATATAAAAATAGTGACATCATAATGTCCACCTTTGAAGGTGTTAAATGAGTATTGAACAATCATCGTTTCGGGAGGCAGAATTTCACCATCCACGGAAACCGTATGTTCTTTAACCATTTGATGTAGTTGTGTGAGAGTGTAGCTCGAATAAATCTTATAAAAACATCCTAGTATATTGAAGATACTGGTGTTGTTACAAAAGAAGTAAATAAAAAGAGTTTAGGGGGTTGGAGAAGCAAAATAAAACAAATGAACATGAGAGAATGAATTACCTTTAAAAGTGTAACTCCTTTTTATTTGAGCCTAAAGGCTTCCTTTGAAAAGCTTCTGCCCAAAGCGAATCCTCTAGGATTAGGATAGGGATGTGTAGAGACAAAATGGGCAGGGGTTGGCTGAGCCAAAGGCTTTGGGAGTGTGGGTAAGGAGGTAGAGGTGGGGGCCTTTTATAAGAGGAGAGGAGGGGCACTCTTGGAAAGTAAAGATAAGTTACTTTATTTTAAAATTATTTTCGGATTCAAAAGGTACCACATTGATATAATTCAAGGATAAGGTGATAAGGCTTCGAAATCCACTCATCCAATTGGTTTTGGCCATGTGTAGGTTTTAGATTTTACATTAACTTTCCATTTTATTTAAATCGTTAAATAAGGAGGTCATCGCTCCATCATCATGATGTCATAAATAAATTAATTTATTTAATGTCTAAAAATTATAAAAAAACTAATATGATGTAGGAAATCTTTTTAGATTTCTAATGAATATTTATAGTCAAAAGTCTGACTTGTATAACCCCATATAAAAATTGTTTTAGTAACATAACTCATGTTTGTGTCATTTTTACTTTAACATTAAATAAAAAGTTATTTATGTCATTTCCCAACCAAAGTGGCTCAATGGGGTCCCCAAGTTGAACCATGGGTTTTCTTGGTCAGCCATGACACATCCAATGAGGGTAGGAAATGTGTCAAGCTCATCTCATACTATTAAAACATTATTTTTACCTTAAACTGCACTAATTACCACAAATCGCGATTAAAAACATAATATGTTACTATTCACCAAAAAATTATTTTAATCTCATTGAACCACATTTTACTTCTTAATGACAACCATGTATGTCAGATTTTTGAAATTCAAAACACAATGATGGAAAAATTTCATTTAAACGGAAAAATCAGTTTTTATAAGTACCACTTAGTGGTTTCACTATTCATCAAAATTTGATGTTTTTCAGAAAATTACCAAAAATTCACCATAAGCTATATTTGATATTCTGAATTCAGAAATGAAGTCTATTTTACAAAATTCAAAACATATAAGTCACATTAATTAATTTAATAATTAATTCCCGCTGTCATGACAAATAGCGTGTTTTTATGAAACAATAAGTATCAAAAGATTGATACTAGTTTAAGTCCAATTTCAAAGTGAAATTGATTCCAATGACCACCATTGGATAAAATGGTAAAAATATATTCTAATTACAATTCAAAACCAATTCAAAAGATAATCTAATCATATAAATAAATTAGATTAAAAAGCAGTTTTGATGTAAAATGCAGTATTTTTCACTATTCATTAAAAAATGAACATTGTCTGAAAAATACCAAAAATTCACACAAAGTAAATTTTGATGTCCCAATCATAAATAATAATTTTATATTGACAAACATAGCTTATAAAATTGTCAAAAGATAGATTTAAAAAGGGTTTGCCATCAAAAGGCAGTAAACAATCTTTTAAGAATATTAGTGTATTCCATGCATAAGATTGTATTTATTTTCATTTTAAGCCTCTAAAACACTATCTTAATCATTAATATACATAGATAAAAATATCTATTATTCATTACTTACTTGGGATGTTACATCCTCTCCCCCTTTAGAAAATTGCATCCCCGCAATTTATTTACTTATCAAATAAATGGGGGTACTTATCCCTCATTGCATTTTCAGATTCCCATGTTGCCTCTTCCATCATGTGGTTTTTCCACAAAACCATTACCTGCTTAATCACCTTATTCTGTAACACTTGCTCCCTATGGTCAAGAATCTGGACCAGTTTTTCCTCATAAGATAGGTTCTCTTCCAGCTGAACTACCTCTGGACTCAAAACATGAGATGGATCTGGCATATACTTTCTCAACATCGAAACGTGAAAAAAATTGTGTACCAGAGATAGACTCGGAGGTAAAGCCACCCGGAATGCAACTGATCCAACTATATCCATAATTTCATATGGTCCAATAAACCTTGGACTCAGCTTTCCTTTCTTACCAAATCTCATCACACTTTTCCAAGGAGAAACCTTGAGAAAAACATGATCACCTACCTCGAAAGATAGATCCTTCCTCCGGTTATCCGCATAACTCTTCTGCATGCTCTGAGCTGTTCTCATGTGCTTCTGAATCAGATGAACTTTTTTTTCCATCTCTTCTACCAATTCTGGTCCCATCTACTTCCTTTCACCCACTTCATCCCAGAAAGCTGGAGTCCGACACCGCTTCCCATATAATGCCTGAAATGGTGCCATCTGTATACTAGAATGAAAACTGTTATTATATGAAAATTTAACCAAAGAAAGATGTTCGTCCCAACTTCCCTGATAATCCATAGAACAAGCTCGTAGCATATCCTCCAATGTCTGAATTGTTCGTTCTGACTGCCCATATGATTGAGGATGAAAAGCTGTACTAAAATTTAATTCAGTACCCAACGACTTCTGAAGGCCTTTCCAAAAGATAGAAGTGAACCTGAGATCACGATCAGATACAATGGAGAGGGGAACACTATGTAACCTGACTATCTATTTAAGATACAAATGGGAAAGATGATCTAGGGAAAAAGTATCTCGTATAGCAAGGAAATGAGCAGATTTAGTCAAGCGATCAATAATAACCCAGATTGCATTATTACCTCGAGATGTCTTCAGTAATCCCACAACAAACTCCATGGATATATTCTCCCATTTCCACTCTGGCACTGGTAAAGGCTAAAGCATCCCTTTCGGTAACTGCCACTCTGCTTTAACGTACTGACAAGTCAAACACTTCACAGTAAAATCAGCAATATCTCTTTTCATTCCATCCCACCAGTAATACTCCCGCAGATCTCTATACATCTTAGTACTGCCAGGATGAACTGAAAACGGAGAACTATGAGCTTCACATAACAACTCTCTCTTCAACTGTGAATCACAAGGCACACACAATCTCTTACCAAATCTCAAAACTCAATCATTATCAATGTTGAATTCAGGCAACATACCTTTCTGAACCAGATCTACCTTTTTCTGCAACTCACTGTCTTGCTTCTGTGCTTGCTTGATTCTATATGATAGGGATGATCTCACTGATTCCTAAAACAAAACAAAAGAAATTCCTGCACCAACAACTTCTATGCCAAATTTCATCAAATCCTTAACCAAAGGATCACGTTCCAAACACAACATTTCTAATGAAGCATTACGTTTTCGACTCAAAGCATCAGCCACTTTATTTTCTTTTCCCGGATGGTAATGAATTGTACAATCATAATCCTTGATTAATTCTAGCCATATCCTTTGTCTCATGTTCAATTCTTTCTGAGTGAATATATACTTTAAACTTTTGTGATCGGTATATATTTCACACTTTACTCCATACAAATGATGCCTCCAAATTTTTAAAGCAAAAACAACAGCAGCTAATTCCAAATCATGTGTAGGGTAATTTACCTCATGAGTTTTCAACTATTGTGAAGCATAAGAAATTACCTGATCATTCTGCATTAGGACGCAACCAAGTCCTTTCAATGAAGCATCACTGTATATAACAAAGTCACCATTCTTGGAAGGTAGTGCCAAAACTGGAGCATTCACCAATCTTCTTTTCAATTCCTGAAAACAATCATCAAATTCTTTTGTCCAGATAAACTTAACACCCTTCTGAGTTAGCTTAGTCATTAGACTAGATAACCGTGAAAAATTTCTAACAAACCTTCGGTAATAGCCCGCCAAACCAAGGATGCTACGAATCTCAGTTACATTTGTGGGTCTTGGCCAGTCTTCCACAACTTTTGTTTTTTCAGGATCAATAGTTATCCCATCTTTAGAATCAATGTGACCAAGGAAGGAAATTTGTTGCAACCAAAACTCACACATTCTGAATTTCCCATAAAATTTCTTTTATTTTAAGGTTTGCAAGATAACCCTTAAATATCTTTCATGCTCCTCTTTACTTTTTGAAAACACAAAAATATCATCAATAAAAAACACCACAAACTTATCCAAGAACTCATGGAAAATTCTATTCATTAAGTCCATGAATAAAGCAGGTGCATTGGTTATCCCAAAAGGCATTACTACAAATTCATAGTGGCCATATCTTGTACGGAACACAGTCTTCGGAACATCTTCTTCCTTTACCTTCAGCTGATGGTACCCCTATCTCAAGTCAATCTTTGAAAAATAATGAGCTCCCTGGAGGTGATCAAACAAATCATCGATATGAGGCAAATGATATTTGTTCTTAATAGTTATATTATTCAAGGCTCTATAATCAATGCAAAGTCTCATAGAACCATCTTTCTTTTTAACAAATAAAACAGGAGCACCCCAAGGTGATGTGCTAGGTCGAATGAAACCTTTCTCTAATAAATCTTTCAATTTCTCCTTTAACTCTAAAAGTTCAATTTGATCCATTTGAGAAGGGGATTTTGAAATTGGATTAGAATTAGGAACTAAGCCAACAGTAAACTCAACTTCCCGATATGGTATTATTCCAGGCAACTCATCAGGAAAAACATCAGGATAGTCATTTACCACTGGCACATCATTAATCGGAACAGTTCCTTTATTTTCAACGATGTGTGCAAGGTAACATTCATTTCCATCTTTTACAAGTTTCTCGGCCTCTTGATAAGTTATCAACAGTAAGGGTTCATTCTTGTATAAAAACTGAAATTCTTTCTGAAAAGAAACTTTTTTAGCTCTACAGTCAATCTTAGCATGGTAAATAGAGAGCCAATCCATACCCAGGATAAAATCAAACTCTACTAGAGGTAGAACAATAAGGTTTTCAAGTAGGTTCTTTCCACAGATAAGGATAAAAAGATTCTTATAAATTCTTTTTCTCTCAATATTCCCCCAGGTGTTTTTACTAAAAGTTTAGGAGTCATTTTTGAGATGGTATTCCCATTTTACTAGAAAAGGTTTTATAGTTGAAAGAATGTGTAGACCCCGAATCAAACAACACACTGGAATAATCTGAAAAAACAAACAAAGTACCTGATACAACTTCATTTGATGGCCCGACATCTGCTGAAGTAGTTGTAAAGGATTTCACCACCCCTTTCTGCTTGTAGTCTAACTGCTTCCCATCACTCAAGATCTTTGTCGGACACTCATTTTCATAGTGACCCATCTCATTTCACTTATAACATTTCACTAACTGTAAATAAAATTTGGTCTTACCTTCACCTTGATCTTTTTCAGTGCAATCACGAGACTTATGTCCCATCTTACCACATCAGTAGCACTTTCCAGAATTCAGAA
The DNA here is from genome assembly GCA_963277665.1 of Viscum album. NCBI lineage: Eukaryota > Viridiplantae > Streptophyta > Magnoliopsida > Santalales > Viscaceae > Viscum > Viscum album. The sequence continues at coordinate 912,858,022 of OY728125.1, read as the reverse complement.
GACATTCCCCAGCATGCCTTTTGCCACATTTATCACAAACTGGAAACTTAGTTTTCTTACCATCAAACTTTTTTGAATAATTCTTACCTTTCTCCTGCCACCTCGGTCTCTTCTTATGTTGGTTGTTATAGAACACTTGATCATCAGAAAACTCCATTTCCACCTTCTCAGCACATCGAACAAGCTTTTCATAACTTTTAAACTCACGAGAAGCTAATGCCCTTCGATATTTTGGCTTTAATCCCGAGTAAAAAACGATTGATTTTACTATCAAGGTCTCGGATAAAATTTGGAGTATACCTTGCCAATCGAGTGAACCTTTCTTCATAGGTAGCCACTGAGTCTTCCTCTTGCCTCAATTCCAAGAATTGTTTTTCCATCCTTAGTAGAACAGCCTTAGGAATATACTTCTCAAGAAACATACCTTTGAATTCATCACAGTCAAGATAATCAATCTCATCAGCGTCCCTGATATTTTTAACCATCGACCACCACTGATCTGCTTCACCCTCCAAATGGTAAATAGCAAGACTAACCTTTTGATTTTCTGAACACCCCATGACATCAAAAATCTTCTCCAGTGCTTTAATCCACCCTGCAGCTAGCACAAGGTCAGATGATCCTCTGCATATTGGGGGATTTTGCCTCATGAAATGTTCCACCACTGACATGTTCCTCTGCGGTTGATCTGGCTGATCTCGTGTATGGATACCACCGCCATTTATTACTTGAGTCAACTACGCCATTACTGCAACAAACCGTTCAGTTCCAATTCCGACCATCTCAGGATGCTGATTCGGAAGGTTATTTCCTTCTGTATTCCTTCCTAGCACTGCTTCCCTGTTTCCTCTGTGGAAAACCATTATGAAAAAACATGTCTTAGATGATGCAACATGGTAATCTTCAAATGCTATATAATTTCAAAAAAAAAATATTTTTGGATAATCATTTAATAGAATTCTAACTCCTAAAGTTATCTAAACCTCCCTCTGATACCAACTATAAGGCCCCAGCCTTAAACCTTACTTAATCTTGAGTTATTACAAGATTACACATTGAGGATCTTTTCAGGTATAGAGTTTTAGAGAATTAGATCATAAAACTTGCATTACATTCCACATATAAACAAAGTGGATACATAAAGATAGTATTCTTCATTCCCATCAATGGAAACATATTTAAAATAAAACATGGATTCTTTCTTGACACTTCCTTGACACTATCATCATATCATGTACCTTTCCCTTGACCTGTGAAAAAAAATTCAAAAAAACATGGGATGAGCATAAAAAGCACAGTAAGGGATATAAAAATATGGAAAGGAAACATGGGTACATATATACATAAGAATGAAATCATACTTTACCCATAAAACGTATTCACTTTAACATACCTCATCAAATCATGAATAAATCATAGAAATCATAAGACATAAAGGTAACTTGAGGCATTCATAACATTCTTATGTAGGGAGTAACCCTCTGGGTTACGTTTGGAATACCCATCACAGTATATTCCCTAAAATATCTTCGGAGAAACCTTAACATTTCACTCCTTCGCGTTACCCAATGCATTGGAGAGCTATATCGGGCTCACCCGCCCTTAGTCTATCACAGAACCACCCGTTTTCATAATAATACCCAAGAACCTCAACATATTCATATCACATAAAACATGCATAAAGGAAACATAACATTCCCACCTTTCAATCACAATATATCAATACAACACATTGATATAAAAACATTATGAAAACCATTTTAGATACCAAAATAAAAGAAAAGTAAAACATGGTATTTATTTTTCTTTTAAAAAGAAGTTATGGCTTGTAGAGGAAGCCGAAACTCAAATAACGGTCACGACGGAAGAGAAGTCGTTGTCACCGCATACGTACGACAAAAACATTCCCTTTTGTCATTTAGTAAACACTTCGTATAAAAAAGATTCATTTTGAATAAACATAAAAGTCAAAGGGGTTTATACACCGTATAAAAGAGAGTTATGTATAAAATAAAATGTGCCTCAATGAAAGGAGATTGAGACGAAGTCCCATACCTCGTATCCGACTTGACCCGACCGTTCTTTAATCTCCTGAATAATAAACTTGAGTTAATATCTATTTGCTTAAGAACCTTTTTCAAGTTCATTATTCCTTTTATACCATGTTATGAACATCATGTAATCATTTAAGTTAATAATGTTCATTTTGTCTGTATTTGGTTCTTATGTAAAAAATAGGCTTCTTACACTTGCATGTTGTTAATTTGGTCAAAGGTTCATTATATCCAGAATGATATTAATGATTTGGATAACATATATATCATATATATTCAGCATATACATGTATTTATAATATTACATCACATTTAGAGGTAAGAAATGAAATGCACCGTTCATGGAGACGGTAAGCCGTACGTACGCATGAATGCTACTTCCATTCCTATTTCGTATTTTCTGGAATGTAATCATAATGATATAAGAGTATATTATAATTCCAATATAATAACATATATAATATCATTAACTTTATCCTTTACAAATCCCACATATGGTATTAACGAATCAAATCATTTTCAGGGGGCGGTAGTCCGCACTTCCTAAAATGAAGATATCGTGTTTACCCATAATGGAAACAATAATGGTATGCCATAAATGAAAAATACAGAAGCTTAAGGAAATAATAAAAATATTATATATCATATATAAAAATAGTGACATCATAATGGCCACCTTTGAAGGTGTTAAATGAGTATTGAACAATCATCGTTTCAGGAGGCAGAATTTCGCCATCCACAGAAACCGTATGTCCTTTAACCATTTGATGTAGTTGTGTGAGAGTGTAGCTCGAATAAATCTTATAACAACATCCTAGTATAATGAGGATACTGGTTTTGTTAGAAAAGAAGTAAATAAAAAGATTTTAGGGGGTTGGAGAAGCAAAATAAAACAAATGAACATGAGAGAATGAATTACCTTTAAAAGTGTAACTCCTTTTTATTTGAGCCTAAAGGCTTCCTTTAAAAGGATTATACCCAAAGGGAATCCTCTAGGATGAGGAGAGGGATGTGGAGAGACAAAGTGGGAAGGGTTTGGCCGAGCCAAAGGCTTTGGGAGTGTGGGTAAGAAGGTAGAGGTGGGGGCCTTTTATAAGAGGAGAGGTGGAGCACTCTTGGAAAGTAAAGATAAGTTACTTTATTTTAAAATGATTTTCGGATTAAAAAGGTCCCAAATTGATATAATTCGAGGATAAGGTGATAAGGCTTCTAAATCCACTCATACAATTGGTTTTGGCCATGTGTAGGTTTTATATTTTACATTAACTTTCCATTTTATTTAAATCGTTAAATAATGAGGTCATCGCCGCATCATCATGATGTCATAAATAATTTAATTTATTTAATGTCTAAAAATTATAAAAAAACTACTACGATGTAGGAAATATTTTTATCTTTCTAATTAATATTTATAGTCAAAAATATGACTTGTATAACCCCATATAAAAATTGTTTTAGTAACATAACTCATGTTTGTGTCATTTTTACTTTAACATTAAATAAAAAGTTATTTATGCCATTTCCCAACCAAAGTGGCTCCATGGGGTCCCCAAGTTGACCCATGACTTTTATTGGTCGGCCATGACACATCCAATGAGGGTAGGACATGTTTCAAGCTCATCTCATACTATTAAAACATTATTTTTACCTTAAACTACACTAATTACCACTAATCGCGATTAAAAACTTAATAAGTTACTATTCACCAAAAAATTATTTTAATCTCATTGAACCACATTTTAATTCTTAATGACAACCATGTATGTCAGATTTTTGAAATTCAAAACACAATGATGAAAAAATTTCATTTAAACGGAAAAATCAGTTTTTATATGTACCACTTAGTGGTTTCACTATTCATCAAAATTTGAAGTTTTTCAGAAAAATAACAAAAATTCACCCTAAGCTATATTTGATATTCTGAATTCATAAATGAAGTATATTTTACAAAATTCAAAACATATAAGTCACGTTAATTAATTTAATAATTAATTCCCGCTGTCATGACAAATAACGTGTTTTTATGAAATAATAAGTATCAAAATATTGATACTAGTTTAAGTCCAATTTCAAAGTGAAATTGATTCCAATGACCACCATTTGATAAAATGGTAAATATATATTCTAATTACACTTCAAAACCAATTCAAAATATAATCTAATCATATAAATAAATTAGATTAAAAAGCAGTTTTGATGTAAAATGCAGTATTTTTCACTATTCATTAAAAAATGAACATTGTCTGAAAAATACCAAAAATTCACACAAATTAAATTTTTATGTCCCAATCATAAATAATAATTTTATTTTGAAAATAATAGCTTATAAAATTTTCAAAATATAGATTTAAAAATGGTTTTCCATCAAAAGGCAGTAAAACAATCTTTTAAGAATATTAGTGTATTCCATGCATAAGATTGTATTTATTTTCATTTTAAGCCTCTAAAACGCTATATTAATCATTAATAGACATAGATAAAAATATTTATTATTAATTACTTACTTGGGATGTTACATTACCCAACCCGTCGCCCCCTTTCTCCCCCCCTCAGCTTGTTTCAGCGCACACCCCTCCCCCTGTAACCCTCTGGTTTGCCGCACCCCTACCCTCATTCCCAGCTGCCGTCCACCTTGCACCAAGCCGTCGCAGCCTAGAAAATAGCCGCACCTCTTGTCCATCAAAGACCACCCTCCCAGCCTCCTACTTTCTCATGTCGTCCACCGGATCAGCACTCCCTCCAGCGCCCCGCACTCCTCCTGCATCACCCCCCTCCGGCGACCTTGGGCTGTCAACCCTGCTCCCCTTGCTACACCTCGAGCCGCCGCGCGAACCCCCACCTCGCCTTGGCTGGCCTTCCTCGACCCGCCAACCATCTTTCACCAGCGGCTGGACCCCCCCTGGCCGAGCCTTTGCCACACCTTTTCACCCTCTCCCCTACAGTATAACATTTTATCCCCTTTGCTAGGGTTTTGCCCCTTGTTCTTGGGGTTTTTTTCCAGTGGGTATAGTTCGAATTTTATGGTTTAATTTTAGGTCTTTTGGTTTGATCTTCTTGTTTTAGGGATCAATTTGGTCTCTTGGTGATGTGATTGAAGCGTGAATGGGATTCGCTTCCTTGTCGGATGTTTGTACACGTCGAGGTAGGTGGTTCTGCTCATAATTATTGTTTGATGAATTTATTTGTGTGTTTAATTAATTTATCGTATTATTTAGTTAGTTTGCATGGTGCAAAGTTGTGTTATTTTATTCTCTTGAGATCTCATATTCATTGATTTGTTATTAATGTGTTTATGTGATATTAGTGTGATTTTCTAAAAACCCATTTCAAACTGGGTTTTAGTGTTTTATAAATTGTGAAATTTTTAATTAAATGATATTTGCAATGAAAATCATGTTTTGATATGATTACATCATGTGTTTGGTTCTAAAGTGGCATTTTAAATAAAACCAAATTTATTGTTAGTGAAAAAATTATTGCATCGTTTGTTATTGCTAGTGTTAAACTACTCAAACAGTTTTTTTAATTGGTGTAAGTGGTGTGGATTGAACTCTTGATGTGGCGTTGTGTGTGTTTGGTTACGAAAGAGGTTTGGGTTGGTTTTGTGTGTAAATTCATGCTCTTCTCTTAAAAATTTGTTTGTTTAAAATCTTAAATGTCTTGTCAAATAGTTATTATGGATGCAAGTTGTTTTAATTGGTTGTGTAAGAAATGCAGATTGAGTTTTAAAATATTTTAGTGTGCGTATTATTTCAAATGGCTTTTGTGTGTGCAAATGGTGGTTTTGGTGTGCATGATTTATTGCTCGGTTTGAGTATGTGATTATGGCATAACACTAGAAGTCTAAACTACTTGAGCACAAACGGGAAGCCTGGGAACTAGGTGGGTGGACTAGGACTAGTGTGCTAGTGATTCCGAAGTGGCTTCGGCCCGAATTCACTTAGATGGATTGACGACTACAACACTAACTAAACTTTTGGATGATGTTGGAGACCACTAGTTTTTTGATGTGTTTGCCTAATAGTGGCTCGTGCACAAGAACTTATATTTTTGTCTTCTTGTACCCTTGTTCAGCAGGACATGAGGTTCTAGGGTCCCACTTCTCGCTAGTATCTTTAGGGCCTCTCCCATGTTTTGTGCTCTTCATGGCTTTCTGCTCACTGTCGGCACATTGTGTGACGTTGGGGTTACCAAGAAAAGTGTGTGAATTCGTATGTGTGCGTGTGTGTGTGTGTACATGTGTGTGTGTGCATGTGTGTGTGTGCGTGTGTGTGTGTAAGTTAATTTAAGTTGTTTTCATTTTTGAGAAAATTACCCTAAAAAACAGTTTTCATTAAAATCATTTAAGCACTTATTTTTTTTAATTATGTCAAATTTCCAATGTTTTTTCCTTTTAATAATTATGTGTATATCCTTTTCTCGGTGGCATCCTACTGGGATTTTATCTCACAACCTACATACACCCTTGGGTGTATGTAGATTCTATTTCATCTGCTTTCCAGTTTGTGACTTTGTGCTCAGTGATGGTGGTTCATGTTGCAGTTGGTCTTCCCATGCAAAGTGGTGTGTTGTGGCCTCTCATTTTCCAGAAGTTTTAGGTCAGAGTTTTAGTTTCCACTGTCATATTTTCTTTTTATTTATCGGTTCGAGTTGTAGACTTTAAACCTGTTTATAGTTTAAAGGCGTGTTTGGTTGTCTTTTTCCAGTTTCAGTTTATTTATCTTGTTAGTTGTTTTTATGTATTTTATTTTGGATAAAATGTTCATGCAGGTTACTCTTGATACCCAGGCACTTGTGCCAGCCCGTGGGGATCGAAAACTCCCTTTGGGCCATGTCACAGACCAGGTCGGCGCCGGGTCGGATGGCGACCCGGCCTGGTTCGTGACAAAATGGTATCAAAGGAGCAGGTTTTCACTCTTGGGTCGTGATATTTTGGGAAAGAGTCACAGTAGATTGGAGTTAAGGTTGTCAGGACTCGACATCCTGGATACGAGTAAGGTGCCTGGCCAGCACACCTCGTGGCGGGACTCGAGTTACCAAAGTTAGTTGAGGTTTGTCTGAGTTTTTAGTCTTTGCGATAAATCTTGTTTAGGGGAAATGAAAAGGGAGTAGGGTTAGTCGTCCCAGTGAGCTCATAGGGTCTGGCAAGACATGCGGATCTGGGGACGCTTTCCTAGAATACTCTCCATGGAAGTGGCGTGATTGGCGTATGACCTCTGACCATATGTTCCAGTCACCCGCTGACACAAGTTTTCTCTTGCGTCGTTTCTCGTCTCTTTGTTTCGGATTCATGGAAATTCGATTTTATTTAAAAATGTTTTGGTCTTGTAATTTCTTTGAAATGAAGCAATTTAAAAATGAAATAGTGTCTGAGGGTTGAAATGTGTGGGTTGGATGTTTTGGTTTTGAAAAAAAGGAAAGGTTTGGTTTTGATTCTTGGTGTTCTCATGAGAAACCACATGCATGAATGTATATGGAAAAAGAAATGGTTAATGGCATGAGGAGGTGAGTTCCTAGATGGATATTAGGTGGATGCCGGTGCAGCATGAGAACATGCATGTGCGAGGCTCATGGGACAGCATTGGTGTTTGTGCAACCCACTAGCTTGACTTACTTTCAAAATGTTTTGTTAAATAAAAAAATTAGTGTTTTAGTAAACGATGATTGTGTGGTGTGTCCTAGTATTTTTGAAAGGTTAGATGTGAGGCGTTTTGAGCCGAGAATCATTTTTGACTGATTTGTGTCCAGAGTTTGAAGTTTAATTTGTAAGTTATTATGCAAGCATATAGTTAGTGAATTCTTTTGAAGAATAAATCAGGGAGCCCTTGCAGTGGTTCCCCCTATACGTTTGGTGTTCGCTTGTGGTATGCCTTGACCATTGGACCAGTTCGCTTGGGTCCATGGTTTTCTTTCTTGACCAGTGTATGCACCCCATAAAGCGTTAACATGTGATTGATGTGCGACCATAGGAAAATCGCCGTTGGACGACCCTCTAGTTGATCAGAGGAATCTCTTAATGAATTCTATAATTGAACCCACCTCTCCTTTTTACAACTAAGCGGATCCTCTCACAGTGGGATGATAAATGCGATGGGAGTTGAAGGAAGTTTTTTTTGAGTGTCTGAGTCATCGAGTATGAAGTTTGACACTGTCGTGTTTGAAGGTTCCCCCTGGAAACAGAGAAAGGAATTCCAGAGGAGAAGGGTGAAGACGGTTCAGAATTTTCAGTGTTGACTAGTGTATTGAAGGGATTTGTAGTATTTTCATTGGTTGAAAGGGTCATGTTCGGTGATGCCTTGCAGTGTGAGTTCTCTTTTATTGTCAAGGGTGAAGTTTGACCTCATTAATATGAAAGTTCTGTTTCGAAACAGTGAAGGATATTCTAGTTGGTAAAAGGTGGAAGCAACCTATAATGGTTGGTGTGGGACACTATTCCAAATGACCTTTAGTCCTTCATTGGTTTTGTTTAATAAAGGGTATACGTTAGGCCACTAGTGTGGCAGACTCAGTCACATGGATATGCTATGTTCAATTGCAGTAATCACATGTTGTTTAAGACTTATTTTGAAGTCCCGCTCTGTATAATGATCCTCTCAACAACAATGGTCATGTTCGGTGGTGATTTGTGGTGTCGTGTTCTCATTCAGTGCGACAAAGGGTGATACAAATGCACCATTCAGCTCTTGTGTTGGTGAATGTCCCGTGTATGATCATTTGGATGTTGTAATGTGTTTTTTTGCTGGTGTTTCCTTGGTTGTAGTGTGGTTTTGTGTGACACCAAAAGGAGGAGCTCCATTCGGGAGTCTTCGTCACCTGACTGTGAGGCAGGAGTTGCTTCAAACATCAGGGCTCTAGCCATAGGCCTCAGACTGAAGCTGACACGTGGTCAGGAACCAAGAGAGTGTATGTGAGCCCAACTTTGTTCTATTATCATTGTTGAAAGTCAAAGCAATTTAAATCATTTCTTGTGGTTGCTCCGTTCCAGACGAACTGTTTGGGCGTGTAAGGATTTCATGACTATGCATAGGTGGGGTTGTCTCATTGCCTAAGAGTCTTGGGGGTTGCGTTCCACCGGATGAAATCACTTTAGTGGTCCAGCTGGGATATGTTGGGTAAGTCGGTCTCATAATTGGAATGGTGTTCATCCGAGGATGAGAAGATGTTGGCTTGTCTTGGGTCTTGGTTTTGATGCCTTAGTAGTTGGGGTCATCCCTCCCTTCCCCTTGTGGTGGGGTGTTTGATCACCATCGAAAAGTTTAGAAAGTTATGTGTGCTATGTACGTTCTAATGGGGGCAAGACCCACGATGGGTCTCGCATATTGGTCTCTGGAATAAATTGGTGTTGACCTTTCATGAATGGTGGGGAGTACGCCCAGACCTCCACGTGTTGGTTTTCTAGTCTCGTCTTGCACATTGGCAGGTTCATAATGTTGGGGAGACCCACATTGGGTCTCACACTAATGTCTCTAAAATGAACTAGTTCTATACTTTTCTTTAATGGCGGGGAGTCCGCTCGAACCTCCCCGTGTTGGCTTTCCTGTCTCGTTTCGAGTGCAAGTGAGTTCTTAATGGTGGGGAGCCCCTCGTGCCTCCCCATGTTGATCTTTTGCTTATTTTTTAAAATACATCTTGGTTATAAGTGATAGGAGTGTTCCATGGACGTGGTTTGACCTTTTTTGTTCATTCCAGAAAAATGGTGTGGTTTCAGTTTACTAGTTCTTCAGGTGTTTCGGCTTGTGAAGTTGGCTTTCGTGGGTGCGAGATCTCCCTTCCTTGATCAGTCAACTGGAGGCGTTCTAGCTCATCGGGGCGGGTGACACATATCAGAAAGTCTTTATATGAGTTTCTCAAATTTTTCTTTAAGTCACTTTCTCAGAGCACAATACTTTTTCCTCTGTTTTCTTGGTGTTTATGGGATTCCCTTTGAACCTTAATAGAGTGTGGTTTTCTGCTTTGGGGTTTGGCTCTAGTTGTGGCTTTCTGGGTATGAAAAGCTTTATGGTGGGGAGAATTGTCACATCCACCTCTTTTTCATTAATTATTTTATCAATTTTTATTGGTATCGGGGGGTTTGGGTGAAACCCTAATTGAAAACTTTCAATTATTAATTTAAAACGTACTTTTTGGCCTTTACGGCGTTCAGCGCGCCGCTGTCGAAACCACACGACCTTGCTTGGGTCACCGCGCGGCCTCACTCGGTTCTATGCATGCCTGCTTGGCATGAAACTAATTAAACAAAAATAATTATCGATAAAAAAATATTATTTAATTATATGGATAAAGTCGTTGGCGCAAAATAAAATGGGATGAATAAAATGAATTATGAGTTCTAATAATAATAATAATAATAATATTATTATTATTATTTTTAATATTATTATTATTTAAATATATTTTCATTATGGTATTTATCATTATTATTATTATTTATTATTATTATTAATATAATTAGTTTTAGTTTCTTTTTATTGTTATTTTTTTTAGTTTTTTTTGGCTAGGGTTACCCAACCCATCGCCCCCCTTTCTCCCCCCCTCTGCTTGTTTCGGCGCACACCCCTCCCCCTGGAACCCTCTGGTTCACCACGCCACTACCCTCATTCCCATCCATTGTCCCCCTTACACCAAGCCATCACAGCCTTGTAAATAGCCGCACCTCTTGTCCGTCGAAGACCTCCCTCCCTGCCTCCTGCTTGCTCATGCCGTCCGCCAGATTAGCACTCCCTCCGGTGCCCCACACTCCTCCTGCACCACCCCCCTCTGGCGACCTTGGGCCATCAACCTGGCTCCCCTTGCTCCACCTCGAGTCGCCTTGTAAACCCCCACCTCGCCTTGGCCGGCCCTCCTCGACCCACCAACCTCCTTTCACCGGCGGCTGGACCCCCCCTTGTCTGAGCCTTTTCCGCACACCCGCACCCTCTCCCCTATGGTATAACATTTTCTCCCCTTTTCTAGGGTTTTGCCCCATGTTGTCGGGGTTTATTTTTTTCCAGTGGGTATAGTTAGAATTTTAGTGTTTAATTTTAGGCCTTTTGGTTTGATCTTCTTGTTTTTGGGATCGATTTGGTCTCTTGGTGACGCGATTGAAGCGTGAATGGGATTCGCTTCAATGTCGGATGTTTGTACACGTCGAGGTAGGTGGTTCCGCTCATAATTAATTTTTGATGAATTTATTTGTGTGTTTAATTAATTCAGCGTATTATTTAGTTATTTTTCATGCTGTGAATTGGTGTTATTTTATTCTCTTGAGATCTCATATGCATTGATTTTTTCTTAATGTGTTTATGTGATATTATTGTGATTTTCTAGAAACCCATGTCAAGCTGGTTTTTAGTATTTTATAAATTTTGAAATTTTTAATTAAATGATATTTGGGATGAAAATCATGTTTTGATAAGATTACATCGTGTGTTTGGTTCTAAAGTGGCATTTTAAATAAAACCAAAGTTATCTTTAGTGAAAAAATTATTGCATCGTTTGTTAGCGCTTGTGTTAAACTACTCAAATGATTTTTTTTAATTGGTGTAAGTGGTGTGGATTGAACTCTTGATGTGGCATTGTGTGTGTTTGGTTACGAAAGATGGTTGGGTTGGTTTTGTGTGTAAATTCATGATATGCTCTTCAAAATTTGTTTATTTAAAATATTAAATGTCTTATCAAATAGTTATTAAGGATGCACGTTGTTCTAATTGGTTGTGTAAGAAATGCAGATTCAATTTTAAAATATTTTAGTGTTCGTATTATTTCAAATGGCTTTTGTGTGCGCAAATGGGGGGTTTGGTGTGCGTGATGTCTTGCTTGGTATGAGTATGTGATTATGGAATAAAAATATAACCATCAACTACTTGGGCACAAATGGGAAGCCTAGGTACTAGGTGGGAGGACTAGGACTAGTGCGCTAGTGATTCATAAGTGGCTTCAGCCCGGATTCACATTGCTGGATTGACGACTACAACACTGACTAAACTTTTGGATGATTTTGGAGACCACTAGGTTATGGATGTTTTTCCCTACTAGTAGCTCGAGCATGAGAACATATATTTTTGTGTTCCTGTACCATTGTTCACCGAGACACGAGGTTCTAGGGTCCCACTTCTCGCTAGTATCATTAGGGCCTCTCCCACGTTTTGTGCTCTTCTTTTCTTTCTGCTCACCGTCGGCACACGGTGTGATGTTAGGGTTACCAAGAAAAGTGTGTGTGTGCATATGTGTGTGTGTGTGTGTGTGCGTGTGTATGTTAATTTAAGTTGTTTTTATTTTTGAGAAAAGTTTCCTTAAAAAAACTGTTTTCATTAAAATTCACTAAGAAATTATTTTTTTTAATTCTGTTAAATTTAAAATGTTTTTGTCTTTTAATAATTATGTGTGGAACCTTTTCTTGGTGGAATACTATTGGGATTTTAGATCAAACCCTACATACACCCTTGGGTGTATGTAGATTCTGTTTCTTCTGCTTTCCAGGTTGTGACTTTGTGCTCAGTGATGGTAGTTCAGGTTGCAGTTTGTCTTCCCATGTAGAGTGGTGTTGTTGTGGCCTCTCTTTTTCCAAAAGGTTTAGGTCAGAGTTTTAGTTTCTGCTGTCTTCTTTTCTTTTTAGTTATTGGTTCGAGTTGTAGACTTTAAACCTGTTTATAGTTTGAAGGCATGTCTGGTTGTCTTTTTCCAGTTTCAATTTATTTATCTTGTTAGTTGTTTTTCTGTCTTTTATTTCAGGTAAACCGTTCCCGCATATTACTCTTGATACCCGGGAACTTTTGCCAGCCCGTGGGGATCTGGAACGCCTTTCGGGCCATGACGCGGATCGGGTCGGGCGCCAGGTCGTATGGCGACCCGGCCTGGTTCGTGACACTTATTGAAAGATGTTATGTAATATTTATGTTCACTGAATGATAATAATATATAATACAACATTATTTAATCATATATACTTATATATAGAATTATATTGATGAAAAAGTAATGACATCATTTCGAGGAGGTAGCAGTTCACATGTCCGAGAACAACGTGAAAATATTTTCTGTGTGTGAGAGGGTATAAAAGAAAATGTTATATTAAATTTAAAGAAATTTATTTATTTCATTAAAATAATATATATATATATATATAATGTATGTAAAATATTTGTTTTAAACCTAACGGTAATAAATTCTATGTAATGTGTGGGTGAATCACATCACTTTAAATATGTTGTAGTCCACACGTCCACAAACGATGTTAATGTTTTCCCACAAAATGAAAGAATGAAGATATTTTTTAAATAATTTTTAAATAATTATGAATACATAGTAAATATAAAATATATACAATAAAAAACCACTTCAATCATAATTGCATCCAATGGGATGTAGTGAAGGAAAATACAAATTAAATCATTTCACGAGGCGGTAGTCCACCGTACACATTAACAATGATTCTATTATGCACATGATGAATGTTTGTGAAGGTGTAGATGAATCCATTAAAAAACATATAAGTATATTGATTATACTGAGGTTATTATATTATAATGTAATGATTTTAATTTATATGTTGGATAATGAATTAAAATAAAATATCTCATTTAAGAACATATCCTCTTATTTAGGAAACTCATTTTGGTTTTCATAAAATCACTTAATTGGATTACTTCATTCATATAGGTGGAATTATATTATTGGAGTAGGGATGTTTGGAGATTGTTCTGGAATCTTTTTTGTCCGAAATGTGTTGTGAGGGACAAATTTTTGTGGGGGTGAGTTTCCTTTTATAGTGGTGGAGGAGTGGTATTATTGTAAATACCAAAAGGTAAACACTATTTGGAGGTCTCCCTTACCTCATACGTTTCAAAATTTTATTGTTAGTGGATTTTAATAAATATATGGTCGATAAAAAATTACCCAAAATAAAATAAAAGCATTATTATATTTTTTTTCTATTATAATTTATGTTCACTATAATTTATCATTATTGTTTTTTAACAATTCATCTTTTAAAATTTTATATAACTATGTAACTAAACTGTTTGGAATATAATAAAATTTTTATTATTAGATAACTAATACATAATGAATCTAAATTTGTTGTATAATTTATTAAATAAAAATTTATCATTTTTATAATATTAATTTTAATAAAAAAACACATCCTATGCACATAAACCCATTTCAATTCATATTTGTGTAAAAATTGAATTCAAATATAATCTCTGAGACATGGGAAGAAAGTGTATTTTTAATGAAAAAATATTCAAATATTTATCATGTATTTGTATCTAAAACTATAAATAAATTGTTTATAATGTCATATATTGGATTAAGAGATATATAATTATTCTATTGTGATTTAATAACCAATTCATAATTTTATTTAACAACATAAGTTATTTAGATAAAATATAATGTTTCAATTAATTTTTTATTTTTCACTATTCATCAAGAAATGAAACTTTTTAGAAAATACCAATAGAATCAGTATATGAAAATTTTGACAATATACTTTAAAATTGAAGAATATTATCTCAAAAAATTCCAAATGTGTCAAAATTTAGTTTTAAAAAATGTCACACATTAAAATAATTTAAATATACTTTTCCAAAAATAAATTATATTTATACAACAAATTGGATTTATGATTATCTTAATTCTATAAAATCGAATGGATGAATTTTAAAATAATTTATAAACATATGTAAACAGAATAATTTCCATCCTATTCATAACCTCCAATCAAAAAACTAGGTGATAAAAACCTGATTAAATTTTAATTGTACATATTTATTTTACTGAAATGTGAATTACGTGTATGTAATGTTATAGATGAATTTAAATTAATTTGAATGAAAATATTTCATAAAATATTGAGATGTTATAGTTTCCACAATTTCTATCGATATGTTGGATTTCCCCAATCGATGGGAGACAACACCGACCTCTAGTGGTCCCAATACACCAGCTTCTCCATCCGAATTGACAAAGATCTATGAAATTCATTGTAGATCATAAATTTATCCATATTACCATACCAAAAGATGAATGTATAAATGAATGGGGATGTACATTCATAGTTACTACCAAGATAATAGATAAATGAATGTGTATTCCCCCCATCAAAATAACCTCCCCAAGTATGTTTCTCATTCCATGTAATATGATTTAATTAATCACCAATGAATTGAGATACTCAAAAAATGTAGATTTGATGGGGCTCCCAAATACGTCCCTTATCATCTATTTTTATAAAATATGATTTAGGGTTGCTTTTTTATCGAGGAATTGATTTAGATTAAAATATATAGGGGGGTATTGGATCCAATGATACATGAATTTTAGTATTAGTAATGTGGAAATACTAAAAAGAACACACATTGTGTTTCAAATCTTGTTGGTTACACATCCCTGAGAGATAGTAAAAGTAATATCTATTCCATTTTATCGGATGGTATGTATGTATTATTCACTTAATCATTGGAGAACAACCTTCTCAATATTTTGTGGATAAACAATCCTAGATAAGTAGTGATGATAGATAATCCCAATAATTGTCTTAGCCACTATGTTTGGGGATATGTAATTGAAGAATTCAACACAATCACATATTGGATATAGAAGAATTTTTATTTAGGTATGCTATATTTATTGAATTTTAAAACTCATGATACATTATTTCATGTCATTATTTATCAATCATAATGTCATCATTCTTGATGAAATATATCAATGTGATTCTAGTATAATGACCAAAAAATATAGGGAACCCGATTCCAATTTGTGGGAAAATAAACAAATATCCACCATGGTACTAGTCTAGACATTATAAGAAGTAAGGATCCATCAGCCTAGTTTTACGATCTTAAACTCTAAGAAACCATGTTCCATGTTGTAATGACATAAAATACAATGAAACATGGTTATTTTAATAATATCCTATATTAATAGACTCTACAGTTATATATGTATGAATATAAACTTTATAATGACCTTCATTGTATGAACATAAATGACAGGACTAACAATCATATTAAAATTATATATAATCAGAAGACACTACGGTCTAGTGTTTATAAAATTAAACTATATATCATTTTTCCCTTATCATAAGATGTTAAAATATATAAAATCATATATTCCACATGATGTAAAATCTCAAGGTTGACTTACCTGTTTCCAAAAATAAAACATCGTAATATCTAGCCTTTTCTTTAGAGGATCATAATTATAGGTGTCAGTATCCTACTGCAAATCTAACCAATCATTCTGTGGAACTTTGATTGGCATCATTCACATCACAATGGGAATTTTAGGGACTACACAATCTTATTTTTTTTCTTTCCAACTAGTAATTATCAAATGTTATCCCTCCCTTTCCAAGAATCAATGATCAATGTAAGGGTCCCTATCATGGGTAAATTGTCATGTTGGAGAATCTATATGAAAGAAAACATTTTATATATGTGACTCAAATAAATACCTGGAAACATCCCCAGAACAATATGATTCTTGATTACTATCCACATGGGAAATGTAATGAAACATGGTTCCCTTAAACATGGCCTAACATTAGTAAAAAATGGATCTTGTGCCCCATTCATCTTTCATACAACCCCAGTCCATGTAAGAGTTTCTAATTCATGTTCCCTCATTTAGAAACCTATCAAAAAATTAAATGTTTTCCATTACCAACATGTGATATAGACATATGCATACAACTTCATACATGATGGCTAATTTCATACCTAATGAATCCACTGTGTTAAATACATCCAATATATATATCATAATACATGTCCTATGAAACTAGGATCTCAACACCCCCTTTTCTATTGGGAATAAATATGTACTACTCTAGAATAAAACATTATTTTTACTATGCATATTCCTCATAAAATCGCATTATCTTAATGATTTCCCAAAAGGGTAGTTCAACAATATGATCCTCTTTTCTCAGATAAATGGGACCTCATATTTATGTGTGCCTTGATGTTATCATAATGGAGGATTTCTATTAGTCACTTATTGATATCTTGTCCTATATCAAATCTCCATAAATGAGAGCCCCCAAGACTATGATTTACAACTTCCTTTCACATGTCTAATGTTTTTCAAATCAATGTTTTTTCTGGTTTACCCAATGTTACCCATCATTCCTATATTAACGGTCAAAATATTTTTGATCTAAAACTATAGAAACATATATTCCATTATTCGTGACATTTATCTCCATAGATTTCCTTTACTAGTGACTCAAAAATAAATAATTTCCTCATCATTGTAAATATCAATTAGGTTGTGTTAAGACCTATTAAAGCCATGGTATTGAAAGGTAGCCACACCCTATGTTCCAATTATTGGATTTCATGTCAATGTATACCAGGAATCCTTGTGTCCCAAAAATGAGATGCCTCCTATTAGATGATTTGATGAATTCCGAGATAGAGTTTATGAGAATCAATTCAATCAATACTTGAAAGGTAATGGTCATCCTCCACAATTAATGTTATATTCAATGGTTATCATCACACTCATTTGGATAAATAATACCACAAGAACATTGTATGGCTTGATTATTAATTTTAAGATATATGTAGTGACTCCTGGATCCTTAAAATTAGGTCCAACCACAACATATAAAAACGTCATGTCACTTCTTATAGGTCAAACCCAAGAATAGAATTTTCATTATATGTATTATTAATGTATTTATTCTCATATTAATGAGATACACAGTGATTACCATTCCTCTTATATCGGTACCATATAAGAAAATAAATTAATTCTAATCACATGGAGTTCAAGACTAAATATTTCCTTCTTATTCCTTGGAATTTTGTCCTTTCATGAGTCATAATATTTGTTTAGTGATATTTTAATCTACATAAGAATTATTATCCCATTAATTACAAAATTTATGATTTTGGAGGAAACTATTTTATTCTATGCCTAATATTAACTTGTATAGCTTTTCATATGTCATCGCTAGGATTACCTTTCAATATGAGTCACCTTATCCATTAAGAGAAACCTATTATATTTATATGTTATTCGATATCATTATAGATGGAATCCTATTTTTTTCCCTGAACAATAGTGACTCCATACATGATTTTCCTATGTTACTCTGCATTTCTACAAGACATCACATTTGGGATAATACCATTATTAACTCATGACTAAAAAATGATGGTCCACTCCGGGAACGATCACTATGAAATGTAAAATCTAAAATCCTTCAATCAAAGAATAGCAACCCTAAATTGGAGACTTATAAATACTTTCCTCAAGATATTTAACTATAATGTTCACCTCCCTATCACATGAAATAAAAAATAACATGCTCTAGGGATCGCATAATGGGACATAAATCTTACATTGGTATATAAATCTTACAGTTTTAGAACTATGTAAAATAAGATTTTAATTAAATGATATATGTTGTAATGCTTAGATCCTCTATATATAGTAATGGAAACCCATTTTCCCCTTGATATGAGACTATATTTACATACACTTAGCCGTTGAGTCACATATTCACATTATATTTGGAATAACTAGCAATAGGAGAAGTATCACCCCTTATAATGATCAATTCAATGTGACCCTAAATAATAGTGATTGTTCATAATCCTAACATGATGTTAAACGTCAAAAATATTAATCCTACAAATGTTGAATTTAATATGTGGGGAGCGTGTTCCATCTTGAATAACTATAAATTGATTGAATGGGTCACTCACGACTGATCATAATCAATAAATTTGATTCCCCCATACATATTAACATCAATATCCACTCATTTTACCTCTAAATTAATATTACATTAGTCATGGTTAATTCATCCTGCCAAAGTAGCATGTTTAAAACTCAATGGTATAAAAATTAAATATTCCAAAACCATTTGAACACCCATTCATAAACCCAATATGAATTATACCTTTTGTATCTAAATCATCATGTTCCTTTAATTTATTAATAATCTTGATTCCCTCATATATAAATTTTAGTATCAAGGATTTATTGGTCCAAAGAGAACTAGTTTGAATGTGATGGTTTATAGAAGTATTTTCCACTAGGACATTGTTGATACCTAAGGCATACTTTTTGGACCCCAAAGAAAATTACACCTGAACCCCCATGTTTGTTTCCCATATTAACTGTGGTAATGCCATCATACAACCACCAATATATAAATAATACACATGGAAATTGTTTTTTATAATTAATAATGGTTATTAAATTCTTTTCATCCTTTGGTTCTAATTCAATCATTTTAGGACATGATGTCCATTATCTTTTTTCATATATTCTAATGCATCATGATTTTTTATGCGATCACCCATTATACTATAAAAATGATATTACTTTATTTTTCCTAGTCAAGAACTACTCCCACATTTATGGGGTTTCTTGTATTTGTATTGGATCCACTTGGGTCCCTACATTCACATCAGGTTGGGATTTCCTTTAACAAGAATATCATCATATTAATTTCCAAGATGTGTGAACTTAATTCACATGAGCCCATGTTTTATACATGAAACCCTAATGATCCTAGATTCAATAACATAAAAACTAAAATATTTTTTCAAATATATTTGAAATTATACAACATAAATCATACATCCTCGTAACATGATGATAAACTACATGGAAAAAAGAACTTGTCACCATGATGTTAATGTTTATAACACTAATTTAAGTAACACAACCTTAAAATATAGTGCATTTTCCTCAAAACATGAGCCTAAACTATAAAATATAGGTTTCCTTATCTAATGACATTAATCTTCCCTATAGATGGTCTATTCATTTTGACCCATTACCTGTATGGGAGAAAGAAAAATTTATTAGTTCCTGGTATATGATCCATCTCTATATATAAATAGTGTTATTTAAAACACCATTTATCAGGGAACTATTGACTTTTGTCTTGGAAAATATATCTTAAGACTCGATTATTTCTTGTCTAATACCATGTCTAAATATGAAAATTCAGATTCCATATGTATGATCTGGATCTATATAGGCGTATCATCCATTATCGAGGGTACAATGAATATGTATATATAACATGATCAGAATTACATAGTCTAAAAAACTATGACCTTCACTTCCCTATATCATTGAATACTTGTTATATAATTGTATGGAAACATTCAAAAAGAGAAATGTGTGTTTCAGTTCCTATATCAGAAGATAGGTTGTAACAAAATGAATCTTTTTTTAGGCCCATGAATGAGTTTTAATCACATTAAACCTTGTCCCTCCATGAGATCCATATATTTATAAGGATTATTGTTAGATTTAAAATGATATTCCACCACTTGTTCCCAATGAATAATTCTTAATTGGTTTAAAAAAAGTTCCAAAATTTCTATTATTTCTCTTATTGATCAAGAATCATGTGATATTACAAAATATATAGAGTCAAATTAATTATTAGGATTGATATTCTTGTTTTATTTAAATCAGGGGTACATTGAAAGGTTATATTTATTTTAAATTGAATTTTTTGAGTCTGTGCAGTATGATAATTATATACATATCAACCTTGTCTATACCGAATGAAATTAAACTACATGGTCACTAGTCAAAGCTCTATAAAATTAATCTATGTTAACTTACCCAAGATATCATAAACACTAGAACTATAATCCATATTAACATTGGGTTCCAACATTTGGATGATGTATTTAACTCTTTACTAACCATTTGTGCCAATGACGTGTGAAAAAAACTGAAAAATATGTTTCCAAAGATGTAAAACAATAAGAATCCACAACATTAGACCAACATGTAGAACCTTATAATTCAAATGGAAAGAGGAATGTTACTCATCATGTTGAAATAATTAAAATAGAAACTTGTACAACTATTGAGATTGGATTTTCTATGCATGGACCCTTCAAAAACTATGAGAAACAAGTTAATATGAATCAAAAGGAAATGGTGTAATGCGTCTTATACTGAAAACCCACTATGTCTGGATTGAAAAAAAGAGATGATCCATCCATATCAGAATCCATGTTATTTTATTTTGAAAATATTATGAAGAAAATAAAAACAATTAAATCTCATATGGACCATCATTCGAACATAGAAAAAATTGATCTATGCTTACAAGGAATTTTGACCTATGAGAATTTTTATCATTTCTTTTATCATTAAATAATTTTGATGGTATAAAGTCATTATTTTCATGACCAAAAAAAGAATGATGTATAGACTATCATGAATGTCCATAAAAATCCTATATTTTATAACACAAACATTCTTGAATGCTTGCAATGAGAGTAAAATCCATGTAGTATCTCCATGGATACGTGGGTCCTTACCCCTGAATCTACGGCAATGTGATGATATACCCTATATTATAAATGAGTTATATATATTAATATAAACTCGTGTCATAAATTTCATCATCAATGAACCTATCATAAAAATTTAAACCCACTATATTTTAGTTTGATCATCATATGAGTCACTCTATGGGAACTATGTGTGTCTTCAATTTTGTTATCATGTGATACAAAGTCACATCGAGATATCATACCATGGTTCTAGTTGCATATCAACTTTTATTCCACTAATTATTCATGCCTTATTCTGTATCATACCTTAATAAGGCCATTTTAGCATTTATTTATGATTATGCCTCCTTGAAGCTAAAAAATCATGTAAATTGTTCATCTCAGTATCAAAAAATTCATAGTGTTTGTATTATCCTCTTAGTGACATCCAAAATACTTCAGTTCTTGTTCTCTATTTGGATTAAATCTTCTAACATGAGATATGTATCTATATATAATCTATTAATTTTAAAATGCATTAAATTTTCATTAAATATACCTTATAAATAAATTATTTTCATTCTAAATGATTATAAATATATGAAATGATTTTTTTTCACCAAAAAAATATGGACAGTCAATGTTCTCTGAAAATTAGGATACAATTATCACATACAATTATTGAGTTTCAGTAGAAATATATATCTATGGTAAAATAATATTCAAATATTATTTCCATGATCCTTAAGAACTATCACATTCTAAAGGATGTATATTCTTTATAAATGTTTCCCAATCTTGTGGTGTAGTGTTGAGAAACACCCTCTAGAAGTGGGTAATGGTTTTGAAAAGTTACTTTTCAAAAGGTGTTTCTTAAACAGGACCCAATTTTTTTGATCATACAATATAATTTTTTATTTTTAATTCACCATAATAGAACATATACACCAAATGGATTATCAAAATTTACTTTTTAATATTCAATTTAATAGCATATGGAGACTAAAATCATTACGAATAAGAAAATTTCTATTTGATTTCAATATAATTTCATAATTGATTTTGATGATACCAAGGTATCCATTCACATATCTCCCTTACAGAAATCTCCCATGAAATTCCTTCACCCAAAATCCTGATGCATCACATTTGTGTAAAACGTTTTACTAGGTCCACCATGTAGTTAATAAATTGTCCCATTAAACTCTGAATTTTTATGCGGACAAAAAAACACTTGGGAGACAAAAAATGGTGTGATCATTAATCCTAAAACTCTTTCATAATTGTATTCCATCCCCACTATAGTGAACTATTGGGTGCATACAATTATTTTTTATCCCCCACATCGGAGAGCCTCAACCTAGGTGAACCACATGGGTGATCCCCTCTTCAGGTGAACCACTTCATCAGGCACCATATGCCCAAGCCCACACATGGTGAACCACTTGGGATAAACACTCTAATATGACCAAGTGATACTTGATCAAAGAAATCCAACCATACAAAGTTCATCAATGTATAAGAACACCAATATTCTGATGTTCTACTTGGGTGAGATGATTTAAACTCTCCCATGTTCTACATGGATGATGAACATCCAATTCCCCCATGTAGTAATTTGGAGAGGTACATCCAAATAACAAAAGTACCACTTGGGATACTTGTACATAGACGAACCATGATTGGGTGAGTCACACGTGGTCATTCCATTCTTGGTGGACCATTACATGGGTGACCCATACCTAGGAATCAAAAACTAGGGAGTCCCAAAATTTGGTGACCCTTTAACTAAAGAATCCCACTTTGATGTTTCAAACAATGGCCCTTGTACTGGAGATAAAACAATTAAAGTTATCCATAAATAAGGAGATAAAGTCATTTTCTATCCGTCACTAGGGATAATGACAACAGTTATCCCCCTCACATTTTCTATAGACCAATTCATCACGATCTCATATTTGGGAATATATTCAATATTAATAAAACTAGGCATTAAATAATTTTTCAGTCATATGCATCCTAATTTCTGTAAGACCCAACATTGGAAATCTTCCTTCCCCTTAATTTGAGTAGATTTTAAGGGAGGGGTACAAATACATGTGGGAATATTACTTTGCATAAGACCCAGAAAAACAAATCACCAATACTTTTAATTCTTATCACGGTTCAAGGAATACCTGAATCAATATAGATGTATTCCCAAACCAAAACAAATGAATATGAGTATAGATCCTCCTCATGGTTCCAGAAACATTGGATTCCTCCTAGTTGTAATCCCCATATGATATAAGTCTATAATTTGAGATATAAAACTCATAGTTCCAGAAACATGGGACTCCTCATTGGTGTAAATCTGAACCAAAACAAACCAAATCAACATAATTCGAGATCATCCTCATGGTTTTTAAAATATTTTAGTCGTCATATGTGCAATCCCCAACCAAACAAAATCACCATGAGTCTAGATAATCCCCATGGATCAAGAAACAAGGGAATCTTCCTATGTGTATTATACCACCAAACCCAATAAAATTGATTCTAGATCTTCCTCATGGTTCTAGATGAAAGAGAATATTCATAGGTGTAAGCCCCAAAAAAACCGAAAAAAATCCCCACAAGTTAATATCATCTCATCGTTCATGAAACATGGGAATATTTATAAGAGTATGACCCAAACAAAACAAATAACCATTAGTCGACATCCACCTCATGGTTCCAAAAAAATTTATTCTTCCTAGAATAATCAACAATTATGTGTCTAAATCACAATGTGTGACTGGCCTCCTCCTGGCTGCAGAATCATTGGCTTCCTACTAGATGTGTTCCAAAAGAAAAACATAAAACAATATTATATTCTTTCTTTAAAAGTGATAAATATTACACAGTCAATTGTATATAAAACTATGAATGAATCATGTGGGAATAGATATTTTCAATGATCAGTCGATCAGCACATGAGAAGTTCATTAATTATGGGCCTCTTTTATTAAGGATAATGAAACATCCAATCCATCAATTAACATGAAATATATTTAACATCATTACAAGGACATAGATAACTCCATATTTAGGTCCTAAACCAAACAAGAGGAATTGTTCCAATCCACTAAACAAGAAAATGGTCCCCACTCCACCAAAAGATCAAATGGGAAGAATTCCTCTAAACGAGTGAATGTGTGTCCACCCTCCAAATGGCACATCCCACTAAATAGGATCAACATATCAAATAAATATGCATTATAAAGGTATCAAGAATATATTATGGCCTCCAACCTAGTTCGTATGCGACAAATATAAATGAATATTATAAAGTTCTAGAATCGTGTAAGCCCCAACTTGTTGTCTTATCCTTTTCTCCAGAAATTAGTGAATAAGGGAAATAATAAAACCTTGTATTCCATTACTGAAGGTTTCATAGACCAAAATTATGAGTAAGAGTGTATTTTTGATAGATAATATGTCCATTTTCAATAGAATATCCTTTCTATAGGGTCTACGTTGAGACTCTTATCACCATAACATCATTCTATCACTTAATTGGGAATGCGATTCGAGAATCCTTGTAAATGTCATCACCTTCAGATGAGTGGTACATAATATTTAATAACATGTCCCCTCTATTTAAACATTAAAATGAGGATCTAAATTATGTTGTTATGAATATGTTTCGTGGATATTTTTTCCTTATTACTCCATCATCCTTTAATAGTGGTCCTCCATGCAATAAACAAAACCATCCACTTGTGGTATTTTCATAATTTTCACCCACAAATTGGGTGAATCTGAAACAAACTTACACCTCAAACCATAAAATAGGGGTGATATAATTATTCATATATTAATCTACCTAATTCCATATTTTAAAAGGAGAATTATAGGAATTTTTCGACCAGAATAGTTTATGTAATGACACTAGGAGAGTCATTATTCACCATTGAACGGGAGACATCACTCACATTTAGGGACTCCAATGCTCCAGATTCTCTGGCCAAATTGTTCATGATCATCAAAATACTTCATAAATCCCATATTCATCCATATTATCATACAAATATATTCATAGGTAACAGAATGAGGATTCACATTCATCATCTGCACCAGATGGAAGATAAAGGAAACTGAACTCCTTTTAAAAAGGGAAATACACTAAGAATCTTACCTCTTCCATGGAAAATTATTTGGTCGATATCCCATGAATTAAGAAACTTGGAGGGGCGTATTTTATAGATCCCCCAATATAACACACTTAAAATAGATTATTAGGATATAAAATAAAGGGGGGGTTTTCATCATGGAATGTATTAAAAAGAAACATGAATGGAAAATATGGGATCCAACGTTATCCAAATATCATTATTAAACGTTTAGTAATCCGTATCCAAATAGAAAATTATTATAGAATCCACTTTTTTCACATCCCTTAGAGAGAGAAAATGTGACATGTATTGCTTTTAATATAGAATATTTCTCCATACATCATATACAAATTTAAGGAATATCTTCTCCAGGATAAGATTTTAAAGAGTCCCATAATGGTAGGCATGAAGGATCATTACAATTATTGTTACAACCACAATGATTTGGGAAATTTAATTGAATAATTATTCTTCATCAAATATTGTATCAAAGAGAAATTACAAAAAGTCCTAATAAAAAATGATAATTGTGAGGCTCATGCTACTGGAATCCAAGTTATTATCAATCTATATAAAGGTCACCATTCTCGATGAATTATATCCAAATGGTCCTAGTTTGAAGAATATAAATGGCAATGAACTACACTCCAAGTCTCATGACCATAAATCACAAGTCCCCATGCCTTTTTTTGAAACACCTTAAACTGTATGGAACAATGGTCTGAGTTCCAAGACCTTTAACCATGAATAATAATTTCATAGTAGTAACAACTTAAAATTAATGGTGCCATGGACTAAGTCATAAAACCCTAAAATATAATACTCTATATTTATTTTTGTCTAAATTTAGTTTGTATTACATTCTTCATCACGTGGAATTATATTTCATGACATATGGATGTAGTCATACGAAAAAAACTACAAGGTACTATTTTCCATGTTCTATGAAATATAACTAGAAATCTCCTCACGTGGAATTACATTTCATGACATACGATTGTAGTCATATGGAAAAAAACTACAAGGTACTATTGTCTTTGTTCTATGAAAGTTCACTAGAAATCTTAACTTCTAAGTCACAAGATGTAATACTATGAGAAAAGATCATTGCATCATGACATTAAACATTCTGGTTCCTATTACTGTTTTACAATGTAAAATTTAATATTATATCATTCCAAATTTTAGAGGAACATAATACTAGATGACGGTCTCCTACATCACCACAAACCAATCTATATACAAAACAATCTATGGATTGATTCTTATATAAATGGGATATGTAGTGATTCACTGACCTAAAGTATGGTTCCCATCTACGATGTAAGTAAAATTATCCATATATTGTCTAATATCAAATAACAATTCATGACAATCCATCCTTTTTTCCTTTCAAATACAGGCCCTTCATAATGACTACACATTTTCTTGTATATAATTTAAATATATGCATGAAAACATACCCAAAAAAATGTGTTTCTTGATTCAACTCTACATAGGATACATATTGATATGATAGTCCTTTAACCTTGGACCATTGAAAGTAAAATATATATCATGTATCACTATCCTCCTACATACAACCCTAGTTCTTGTAGAAGATAGTAATTTAGGTTCAACCATTCACGAACCCATCATAGAAAAAATGTGTCCCCTTCCATCCATGTGAGAAAGATTTATTAAGCTCACTTCACACTCTTTGACCAATGTTGGTTAAAATACATCAATTTATCTTGGAAATTTCATTGTACACATCATACTCGCTGTCCAAGGAAAATATGATTGTTGAAAACCACTAATTAATACTGTGAAAAATGGTTTCTAACTCCAATGAAAACCATTTTTAGTATAAATAATACACTTCAATTATTTATTTCATTAAGTGTTGACCTAATGGCCTTGATCTCTCCATGATTAACTATTTTATTTCACCGAAACAAAACTGTAATAAACTATTTTTCCTTGAAAATTAAAAATATGATTACAAATATCCCTTAATTTTTGATTCACTAATTTAATATTTATAAATTTTAAAAAGATTAATTTAACATGATTTTATTGTATAATTTTAGGTGGAGGTGATTAAGAAGACCTGAGATGAAGTTGAATAATAATGATATAAACTGCACAGGAATCCAATCACACATCTGGATTTCAACAAAACACTATAGTTAATCCGTTAAACAAATTGGATTGTAATATTTTTCTAGAAAAAATTTATTAGCATAAAATCCTTATGAAGACATCCAATTCCTATTCATACATTAAGGGGACCAAACAAACTAACATGTGAAAGAAAATGAATATAAATCAAGTTAAATTATTAGTTCTATATTTTATAAATAACTCAAACTTTAAACATTACCTAACTTCTAAATATAACATGCATATTGAAATGAGATTTCAAAAAAATATTTTTCTTTTTCCCTTTTCTTGATATGGTAGTTCAGTTGCCCAAAATGACAATAAAAGTGGTTTCTCAATATCTGTGTTCACAAAACTGCCTCCCGTTATTGCTATAAAAACACACATTGGGAAACTCAATTGGGAGATCAACCCTGATGAAACCCTATAGCATTTTGTAAATCCTTCGGAGACCTCTACTAATACTCTATGTTCTAGGGGATATGTTAAATTATATATAACTATCTAGGGATTCCTCCCTTTCCATTGGAATTGAAACTCAGTGTGATCAACCAAGGAAGAATATGATGTGATATTGAGACTCTTGTTTTTAAAATTTGAATTAATGTTTTAATTATATGCTATTTATTGTTTTTATTCATGATCCATTTTTATTTAATTTAGTTATTTACATGTATTCCATGTTCAGACTCATATGTACATGTTTGGGGTTACCCATTAATGTGATGTTTTACACACCACTAATAGCTTATTTTTTCCCCTTTCAAATGTGGTTTTTGTTTGTTTTATATTGGTTAATTGAAATATCACAAAAAATACATGGGCATGTAAATTTTTGAAATTTTTTATCAATGAAATCATATAAAAACTTTGGAATAATTTCGAGTTAATAATGTGTTTACACATTGTGTTTTGGTTATCATATCATATAGAAATCACCTGATAATTGGTGGTAGTTGGGGAATCATTTTATGTTTCTAACCAATCCCTAGGTGGTATCCAATTATAAAATTAGTATAATTATGGGTTTGGATGTTACAATATAGGGATTATAATATATATTGTTTGGTTTATATTGGTTAATTTAACTATCACAAAAAATACATGGGCATGTAAATTTTTGAAATTTTTTCTCAATGAAATCATATAAAAACTTTGGAATCATTTCGAGTTAATAATATGTTTACACATTGTGTTTTGGTTATGATATCATATAGAAATCACCTGATAATTGGTGGTAGTTGGGGAATCATTTTATGTTTCTAACCAATCCCTAAGTGGTATACAATTATAAAATTAGTATCATTATGGGTTTGGATGTTACAATATAGGGATTATAATATATATACCCTATATCTTGAAGTGATGAAGGATGAACATCACGATATTTTTTTAGGTTGATCAGGCATAAATAATTTTGTTAATTACGTCTTTGTTTTATCTATTTCCCTTTTCTGTTGAACACTAAAATCATTAATCCCCATATTTTCAAAAATCCAATTCCAAATTTATTTTCATAATAAATGCTTCTTTTTCTAATTAATGATTTCTATCTCTATCAAAGTTTTATATAATGTTCCCATAATTTATTATAAATTCTAGTAAAAGTAAAAAAATAATTTGTTATTGTCGACAACATGATAAAATTTTGGTGCTATTTATGGGGATCCAAGATCACTTTATTCATTCTTTAAATTTATTTATTTTTTATTCTTTTTATTTTTTACTCTTAAATTTCCTAACTCCTATTATTATTATTATTTTATTTTTGTTTTATTTTATCTATATTACATCACTCTCCCTTTATATTCCTCCATATATATATATATATATTATAAAATTACCATTTGTTTTCCCCTTTAATTATTCCTATTTTATTTAATTTTATTTATATTAGTCTAAAAAAAGAAAAAATACTTCACAAAATTGTTACATGAAATGATGTTATAACGAAATACCACATGAATTTGACAAGGAAATTAAAAAGAGGCTTCAATCAAAAAATTTCAAGAAAATTAAATTAATATTGAGGATCCAATTTTGTAACCTCAAGTTATCCCATAAAAAAATAAATGATCCAAATCAAACTCCATAAATCCTAGCTACCTATAATTGAACATAAAAAGAGCTAACCACACCTGATGCGGGGTACCAACCAGCAGACATCTAATACCCTAAAGAAGAAGCAAATGTTGAGCTCATATTGGGCCTCACACACCTCATTAAAAAATTCTATGATCTTCCTATTTATGACCCTAACTATATTCTCGAAGATCATTCCATCGTATGATCTACTATGAAACCACAAAATGTTACTGAGGAACAAATAAAATTTTGGTCCACCCATTCTCCTATGACGGTGTTTCCAAATATTGGTTATATAATCTTCCTACCATAATTGAGAGATATAATGACCCTAAATGAATTGTTGTATTAATTTTTTTCCTTCCACTATTCTACATCAATAAGAAAATTGTTCAATTTATTTAGAAAATCATAAGTAGATACCCTTCATGAATATTGGGTGATATTCAAAAGACTATGCTCCAGATTCCCCAAAAACCAAATGAGTGAATTTTCATTAATTCAATGCATCTATGAGAATCTTATACCCATTTATTTTGTAATGTTATATATATTCTATTTGGGGGTTACCTAATTGATAAAATCCATGCATTATCTAATAACATAATAGCTAACATGGATTAAAATAGAAATCTGTTTGGTATATGAGAAATTTTACCCACTCACAGTGTTCATGAGGTAATTCAATCATACCTTAAATAAAAGTAAAATAATAATCATTATGATTTAAATTCCCTTATACGGAAATTATCTCAATAACATGGTAATTCACACTCTCCTCTCATTCCATTTAATTTTGGTATTTATTATCATAATACCGATCATTATTACGAGTTCTAGAAACTTATCTATTCATCGGAGTCTACTTTAGAAGTATTCAATGGGTTTCCATTTCTGGAAGCACCTACCTTCATGCTTGTAAACATTAATCCAAATCAAAACCCTGGGTGGAAATCACAACCAAATAAATGAAAATAAGAAAACCCAAGCAATCCCAATCTAATTTGTTATCTAGAATTCCATGGTATGAAACCTTTTTATCATTAACCTTATTTATACAATCCTCCTCCTCCCATATATAAACCAATCATCCTGATATGGGGAAAAAATTGGAATCCCAAAACCTCTAGTTACATCATACCACCCAACAATTTAATTAAGATATATAAACTCAATTTGGAAAACTGGAAAACACCATCAGTGAGATAAATATGAAGGGTTATAGAAAACTGCAATTTCATCCAATTTCTAATCCCCAAAAAATATATAATATTTGTTATATCAAACTTAATTGTGGGAAATATGATGCATCCTCTTCTAATTATACACAACTGGTATGTTTCCCACTTGAATACTCTCTTTATCTACAAATAAAATATTCTAATGAATAAAAATGATGAATAAGTTACTATTGAAGATACCCCTAACCAATAAATTAAACGTTCTTTACCCTATATAATCTATGAAAAAATAAAAATTTGAAAAAATATATTGATAAATAAGTAATGGATACATTTAAATAGGTGAAAATTAACATTCTTTTATTGAAGCCAGTTAAAAAAATCCCTCACTATAAAAAATTTCATGAAGATCATTTCACCCATAGATGATGACGGAAGGGGAATGAAATAGTCATATTTTGAATAAATTTACCATGTTTTATCCAAACATCAATTCCAATGATATGAAAGGATCCAAGATTAATCATGATACCCTGCACCCATGGGGTACCTTATTTTGTAAGGAAATGACAAATTTTGGGAGATTTGATTAATGTGGTTCCATAAACATTCAAACAATATATTTAGGTTGGATACCTTCAAATAATATGAATCATAGTGAGTCATGCCAATTGAAGAACAACACATCGATTAGTAGGGATTGAGGATATCTTTGTTAGAATGAATAATCGTATATTCCCTGCAGACTTCTACATTCATGAGATTGAAGATAACCAAACCAAATGAATTTTTCCTCTCATTCATGGGATACCATTCCATAAATCAATAAATACGATAATAAATGTCGACAATAGTATGAAATCAATGGAGTTGGATGGTGAAAATGTTAGTTTTAGTATCATTTAATTCTTGAAACACCCCATTTTGGAGAACTCCACTCTTCATATCTATCCAATGTAATTTTCCCTAATGAAAAAAATAGAACACTATTATTGACTATTAATCTGATTCATTTTCCACTTCTCAAAACATTAATCATTTGAGTTTAGATTCATGTTGTGAGTGTTGTGTGGGTTTAAAAAATGGTAACTTTTATTCTTTAATTGATGAGTAAGTTCATTCGAAAGTATCCTAATCATTTATGATTATGTAAATCTCATTTTCATTGATTCTCTTTCTTCAGAGAATAAACATGAGTGGATATATAATTCCATGGACCTAATCCTCTTTAATAACCTCCATCAATTGAAAAACCATCGGTGTTGTAATAAAAAAAAAAAATCTTTCTAATTTAAAATATGCCTATCATGAGGGCATTGAACATGTTACCATCATTATTTAAAATAAAATATCTCCAATATAGGAATAAAAACTATTTATCCCTTTGAGAGAGTGTAAAATTGTGACAGTATGTACATTGGAAAATATTCCCTGGACTCTCCCATATATTTATATTCACCATATAAATTTAGATAAAAATGTTTTACCTAAAAGTAAAGCTCAATGACGATTCATTCCTATACAAAATGAAGTTGTAAAATATGAAGTTAGTAATGTTATTTTTGATGTGATAATTTATCGAATATCTATTTGTAAATGGGATTGTAGGGTAAGAATTATTCTAAAAAAGTATAATGGTTGTGTCAAATGAATGGAATTAATTAGTTTGAACATAGGTGCAAAATAGTTGTAGAGTATACATTGAGTATTGTTGGTTGAATCAATAAATCCAAAAGGAACCATTTCCTCCACCTTTCATTGAAATAATATTTTAAATACTATCTAGTAAGTCACATTATTATTTACTTAATGGATATTTGGATTATTTTCCAATGCATATAGCCCTTGTGGATAAATAAAAGATAAAATTTACCAATCTAGCCATTATATTTTCATACATCATGATGCATTTTGTTCTCAATAATTCTCTTTGAACATTTTAGAATTGTATGTTGATTATATTTTTGTGTTTCCTGATAATTTTGTGGAATCTTATATATATGATTACATGATTTATTGATCATCCTTTTATAAATTTTTGGAACACTTAATTTATGTTATCCACCATTGAGTAGAAAAAAATCTCATTTTAATTTATTATAAATTTAATTAAATGGTTGAGAAGGGAATTTTTATTAGGCATGGCATTTAAAATGATGGATTTCCATTGGATACATCATAAATTTAATTAATTTATCACTTTCCATATAAAAAATGCGTTCATGTGGTCTGAACATTATTGGTTATTATTAGTTTGAACCACTGTTTCATTAAATACAATAGTGAGGTCACACATCCCTAGTCTTAATTATTACAAAAAAAATCGGAGTTTGTGTTCAATAAATTTTTTTATGATTCATTCTACTAAATAAAAGTTTTTCTAACATCACCTCTAATCATCCAACCACTGAAGTGGGATCTGTAGTTTAAAAATATGGGTAATGCTTCTATATTTGATGTTGGGGTAGTTTCATTATAATGGGTTTATAATGTTCATCTTTTCATCTCATATTCCTTAGATACCCTTGGCCCTACCCAGGAAAACTACATAATATCATAAAAATAAAACTGTTATTCAGATTATACCTTGGAAATGTTTTGTTTATATCTTATTGGGTCAATAATAAATGTGTTCTTTGA
Organism: Viscum album; assembly: GCA_963277665.1. NCBI lineage: Eukaryota > Viridiplantae > Streptophyta > Magnoliopsida > Santalales > Viscaceae > Viscum > Viscum album. The sequence continues at coordinate 912,824,522 of OY728125.1, read as the reverse complement.
TCATGATGCCCATTAATTTTACATTAAGTAATAAAAATATAATACCCATATTATTTTGTGGATTATCCTCCTCCAAGAGTTTGACATTGTGATTCTAGATAGTAGAGGTGAGTAAGAAGTTATAGAATACCACATTAGCATGATTACATGACCCTTGGACCACCATGTCAAGTCATCCCTCCACATTGGATAATTCTTTCCTTGTGATAACCATTTTTTGTTCTATACCATTTGGCTTCGTGGGAATACATAGTGAATTTTCTTGTAGGGTCTCAATTACCCACTGATTTCAGCATTTTATAGTCCTAAAGACTTAAGCATGACTCATGCTGGTATATTTGCGATGAAATATATATTTGATTATTTTTTAGTGACCACGTCATTCACTAATGTGACCCTTACCATGAGTTCATCTTTGTTTTCAGCATATTTCATACTTTGGATCATGGGGGACACTTTGGCTCTCAATGTATAGCTCTAAAGGTCCTTCACTCAGTTCTTTATTAGAAAACACTGAATAGATATTCTTATCAATTTTTTAAGTTAAGAAGATGATGTCAATTAATTGGGAATATTTCCTAGAGGAACTAAATTCCCCCAAAACCTATGTTAGTCACTGAAATCAATGATTCATGGTGAATTTAAATCATTGGGAATTTTATAAATTCATTTTGATTTGTGTACATCTTATTAGATGAGGACTATGACTATAAATGGGTGAAATAAAATGCTGACATGTATGATGACTCTCGAGTTGTTTTTAACGTTGTAAAGTCACATATTTTCTATTGGTTTGGTATGAAACGATTCATCATTAGTGAACAAGGTTCACATATTTTAAATAACAACATGAAAAACATGCTCTATAAGTATGTGGTCATTCATGGAGTATCTGCTACATATCACCCTCAAACTGATGGAAATAAATAATTTTCAAATAAAAATGTTTATAAAATCATGGAAAATGGTACAAAGCAATATGATTAGTTTGATTTTGTTCTTGGATTATGCACTATATAGATACCATAAAACATATAAAATACTGATGTGAATTTCACCATACAAAGTTGTGTTTTGAATGTCTGATCACATGTCGATGTAGAAGATAGAGCATTGATCATATTGAGATATAAAACATTGTAATTTACATTTATCATATGTAGGTGATCATAGGATGTTTTAGGTTCATAAATTAGAATAAATTTTGTTTTATTTATATTAGGACTCCTGAATCAATAAATAGATGAAAAAGTCTATCCATGATGAGAAGATCCATCATTGGTAGTTTTATATTTGTGAGAGTTTCATCATGTAAAATTAAAGGATAAAGATCCACCGATGTAATCGTTATTTTTTTTCTCTTGGTTCATAAATTGTTAATAATTCTAACCCTTTTGGTTCAATATAATTATTTCATTAGTAGATTGAACGATGTATTACCTTCACTGGGAAAAGACTTAATCAATTTTACATGGAACTTTCGAAGCATTTCGTTGATAAAATAAAAATTCAAGAGGAAATATTCCATTAAATCCCACCATTTATTATCCTTTTATACCATATTCTCATTTATTATAGTGTGAACACTGAACACTCCCTTTTGGGCGGTTGGGTACATTACTCGGTTCATTTGGAATTTCATTTTATTTATTCTCTCATTTGTTGTCTCCCTTATGAATAGAGTTCATTAGGATTTACCAGTCATTCTTTATTCTTATATTATTCACTTTTTGAATACAAGTTTTACCTTCACCCCTCTTATTATCACTAAATAATCTAAATTACTAAACGTACATGCCAAAATTCTTGATTCCATGTTTTTATATGATTTCAATAAAATTTTTCATAGGTATGGAATATAAATTTTAACATGAATGTAAAATATGGTGTGATTTTTAGTTAATATTTTGTCATTTGATGGTATAAATAATTTTATCTCTATGAAATCATTGAGATAAATGATAGGCATTTTCGTAGTTTTTTGGGAAATTCTTTCATTAATCTCCTTACTGATATTTTCTTAAAATCCTGATGTTTAATGTTTCATACATAATAGAATGTATATATATAATGTATATAAATATTTATCATATTTATAAAAACATTATTTTGTATGTTTTTTCCTTACTTGATATGTTTAATTACTATATTTGATTGAACAATGTTTATAAACCGGTTATCTGACTATTTTATACTGTCACAAATAATAATAATAATAATAATAATGAGGGGTGTGATGAAATGTGAATCATATGGGGATATATAGGTCATTTTCTAATGGTTTGACATATGGGAATGTATAATTGAGTGGTCTTGAAATTTTATTACAATGGATATTGGGCTTGTTTGGTGGAATAATGTACATAAGTAGAAAATAATAAAATTTCAAATATTTACTAGATAAAATGTGGATATAATAACAAGAAATTTTATCCACACACAAACACACATGGAGAGTCTGTTTAATGGTTAAACATTGAATTTCTTCATTGTGTTTGTATCATCAATCTCTTTGAATATCATACTGATATAATGTATGAGTTGTCTTTTTTCATGATCACATAAAATAAACACATTGTGTTGTTATTTTATTTGATAACATAGCTATAATGAATTAAAATATTATTAAATGTAAAATCACCAGTACATTGGGAATATATATTATCATCATTTTAATTGTAAATTTGTCCTTCCATAATAGTTAAAATATTTAGGTCTGGGGGGTTTGATTGCACCACAGTTCACAATATTATTTCCTGATTAGATCACTGCAATAAATTGGATTTGTTTTTTAAATTAAATATATAATAACAAGATTCACATAATTATTGATTCAGAAAATTAATTTTTATCAATGTTAATATGGGTAATTTATCCTTTTTTATTATTTCATTGTTGTTGGAGTTAGTTTTAGGCCTCATAATGAATTTGGAAAAAACTATCCAAACTGTGCAGGATTCAAATAAAACATGTTGACCCATCCGGACACTAAATCTAATACATGCATCCGATTGGGCTGAAATATTTTGGTCTTATCCATAATTAATTTGGGTATAACCCTTTTTAAGGATCCCAATTCCAATTCATCCATTAAGGGGAAAAATCAAACGATTATTCCTGGAAAAATAATCTTTATAAAGTGAAACTATTGGTTATTTATTTTGGTAATATCTCACATTGTATGTATTATATGACACAAAGTTTTTCAAGGCGAAAGAGTTGAGGTTATGAAAATTTATTTTCTTTTTACGATGTAATTATAAAATTTTTTACTAGCCCAAACCCATTGTCCAAGTGGTATCTCAAAATCTGTGTTCCCAGAACCACTTCCCATTTTGGTTATAAAAAATGAACCATGGGAAACTAATTTTGGAGGTAAACTATAAAGAAATTATAGTCTATATTTGAGACCCAATATATTAGTCTCCTAATCCTAGATGTTATAGATTAAATGGGATATGACACTTCTACATCTATGGATTATTCCCATTACATAGAGTTTTAAACCCCTTATAATGACCCGGGGAAGAATGTGGTGTAATCTGGAGATCCATAATTTAAATATTTGAATGATCTATTTAATTCAAAGTGGTATGTTTTTTATCATTTTATAAAACCTATTTAATTTGATTGTGTACTTTAATTTAATTCTCATTCAAATATAATCTTATTTTGGGGTACCCATTCATGTGATTTTTCGTAGATCGTTCACAACTTCTTCATTCCACTTTCAATTGCGGTGTTTGTGTTGTTCATGTTGGGGAATTGAAAACTCATTAACACTATAATGAACACATATATTTACATCATTGAATCACACTGAAATAAAATAAAAACTTTACAACATGTCATGTACTTCATGTGATGCATGAGTGAGTTTTGGTTATGAAGTCAGACACAAATCACCCTATCATCAGCGATAATCGGTGTATTTTTTTGATTCTGACAAAATTATAGGATGTATCCAAGTATTATCACAGAATTATTTAGGTAATAGATTTTAATATCTAGTGAATAAATAAGATATACCTTATATCTTGAAGTGATGATGGATGAGCATCATGATATATCCCTAGGATGATCGCACTTAATTGATTTTAGTAATTTCTGCTTTTGGTTATCATTTTCCATTTTCTATAGGTTTTTTAAATAATCAGACTCCATGTTTAACGAAAACCCATTCCACTTTTCTTCCCATTATCAAAACATAATTTTGGAACTAATTATCTAATTCCATGTCAACAAACGACATAGGTCTCATGTATATTATAGAAATTATAGAAAAAATAAACACTAAATTGATGACCTCAAAAAATAGGTTATGACATATCGACCAAATGAACCATTATATTCAATAAAAGTATACTTCCTTATATATAACTAAATGGAATGTTTATATAATCATACATTTTTTGACTCCTTATATTATATTACATTGTCACTTCTTCAAATCTGAGAACCACAATGATCATGGTTTACAATTTCCATCATCATCCCTGAAGTACGTCAGATCATCCATCACTCAAAAAGACATATGTTAATAATTATTTCCTTTTTAAGATCAATGATTTTGTAAATGCTAAAAATTGAAAATAGTAGTACATTATTGATGAATTTAAATCTTATAGTGTTTCTTATCTCATTCTCTGAAAAGGATGAATAAATATTTTTTATAATCAGATGATATTAAACTGTATTACAACACCATCAAATTATGACATTAAAACATTGTCTTAACATATCACCATTTAATAGGATTCCATGTGAAACTAGATCTAGTATAATTATGTTAGAAACATGGTATATGTCTCATAAAATTATTTTAAAAATCCCCAGGGAAGTATTTATGGGACATTGGTAATTATATTTCTTGTTAGGTAACATTTTTCTTTATCTCAAGACAATAAACTAAATGGGTAACATCATTTTGAATCAAAATCAGGATACTAAAATAACTATGGGAGTATTTATTCTGACTCTAATGATATATAAATCAATTCCTTGATCCTTTCCCTTTGTCAAACATAAAATATAAAAAAACTCCCCCTCTCAGACTTTGTTCCAAATATGTTCAGTTTATGCTCATTATAAGAACTATGTATGACTTCTTTCACATCTATAAGAGATTAATGTTTGATGTTCCCCTATATTCTGGTATGTAACCCTTTATTTTTGATTTATGTATATAACGTAAGGGGGAATATTGGGAGAGTTTGGTGATCTTTATAAATATTTTTGGGGCTAAAGGAAAGGCGCACGGGTTGACCACTATTTATGAAAACTTTGCATAAATCATAGGGAAAACTATGCATAATAGCAGGTCTGAGGAATAGATATTCTGTGCAGTGTGTTCATGGATAAGAAGACCATGCGAGGAGGTCATGATAGGGTATTTATAGGATGTAGAAAACACAAAATCAGCACCCGGGTTTTCCAACAGTGTGAATTAACCATGCGCATGGTAAATCTAAGATCGTAAAAAAGTGTATCTAAAAATATTTTGCCTCTAAACTTCTCGTTTTTTCACCTTATCATACCTAACTCATTATTTATCATCCTTGAAGATTGGAGAAACTCCTCAAATTGATTTGGAGTCAATATGAATGCTTCCCTTGGTGTTTCGATCCCAGATTCCAGAGGAATGTGATCACTCATCATTGGCATTGATTGGATTCATAGATCTATGTAGACCTACATATCATCTCTTCTTGGTTTCATAGATATACAACATTTATGTGTATTTCAATGATTTTTATGCCTAATAAGGTGTGATTTGGTTATGATTATCCTTGTAGAATTTACTACCCCCAATTCCTTGTACGTAGCCATTTCTTTTTGTGTTTTGGATCTAAAGTATAGGGGAATTCTTGGAGAGTTTGTTGAACTTTACATATTTTTTTGGATATAGGAATGTGGCATGGGCTATTCATGGGTTATCCAAGCCATGTAGAAATACAAAGAGAAATCATGAAAAAAAGTAAGTTTGAGGCATAGAGCATCAGCATAGTGTGAACACTATTAAGGAGACTGTGTGAGGAGGTCGTTCGAGGGTCTGTATAAGAAGAAATTAATGCACAATTAGCACACAGTTTGTCTAACCATGAGAACTAACCATGCACATGGTTTAAGTGAGATCCTAAACAATTATATCGAACATGTTTTTGCCTCTGAACATTTAGTTTTTACTCCTATGTGGCACCATATTTGGATTTCACTTCATTGAAGATAGGAGAACCTCTCAAATGTGATTTGGAGTCAATTGTAAGGCTACTATTGGTGTTTTGAACCCGAATTATTAAGGTACATGATCATTCATCATCGTTATTAATCAGTTTCGTAGATCAACATAGATCAATTTTTCCTCTTATCATGGTTTCTCTAATAAAATCTCGTTATGGGTAGATCTATGACTGTATATGCCTAATGAGATTATATTTGGTGATTATTTTACTTAGAAAATATATATATGGAGATTTCGTGAAGAATTGACATAGTTTTATTGTGCTTTCTTCATTCATTCTCATGTTTGGTCAAAACCATTGATGTTGGTGGATTCTCTCACACCTCATCTGAATATAATTGATCAAAAAAATTAGAATTGATTAAATTCAATAATATTGATTGTGAAATCCTGTTTTTATACTTGGAATAAATCTTTTTTCGTGATGATTTATCATTTTTGGTGGAATTGTGAAATCATGATAAATTATTATGAAAATTGTTTTTGTTTCTTGTGTTTAAAATTATGATTTTAAATGGTGGATTTTTTTGAACATATAAATGGTTTGATTGGCAAGGGGTATTCAATAAAATTTTGATTAATTGAAATGATGGGTAATTTTAATGGGATTAATGAAAAATAAATTTCAATAAAAAAAATGTGATTTTAGTGAAAGAGTTTTTTGGAATTATCTTTGGGACAATGTGGTGTATCTGTTCATGTTTCATATATAAGGCATGGTTGAAATATGACCTTGTTCTTTGTGCTAAAGGGTTAATGGGACATTGGATACAATTACCTTTTGAATACTTGGTATATCTATGTGAAACTGCTCATCAGTTTGGAATTGTCATCACGTAGCACGAAAAGTTTGTTGTGTGGTTGTGTGGAATGGATTGGAAATGCTAAAGGTATATTGATAAATAGTTATAATTTTCTGTTTTTTTTATATCAGGAAATAAATTGTTATAAATTTGGTTTCAATTTCCCTTATATTATTTTGGTTATAAATGGGTTTCAAAATTTGTTTATATTTAGTTATAAACTATTTTTGAGAAAGTTTTATATAATCTGTTTCATATAATTGTTGATAACACTTCTATCCTAGTGGCATGAGTTGGGATGTCATTGAGAAAAAACCTACAATGTTTTATACTCACCCTTTCTTTGGATCTTTGGTTATTTGGCAGAATCTAACTTCTAGGATAGGGGAAAAGGTAATATATCGAATATTTTTAGCACCAATTCCTGATTCCAGGATTGTTTGGTGATCGTGGATCTTGGAGAATTTAGACTGTGGTGTATTTATGTATTCTATGATTCTTTAGATTTTATCCACTCTTTACCTTGTTTTGGTTTTGTCTTTATCTATTGCGAACATCGATGTGGTTTTGAGATATTTTAAGTTGTTGAGTTTCCCCCCATTTGTTCATTGATCATTTAGTGAGCTCTTTAATTATTGGTTTTACACATAATGTGAAAATCATCCCCTACATTTATTTGAAACCATTATCATTTATTTCCAGCCATTGGAATCTTGGGGAAGTCTCTTTCTTCCAGGTAATGATTGGTTGTACTGTCAAACTAATGAGAATTTACCAATCATTACAATAATGATGTAGTAACTCATTATCTTATGCCCATCCATAATATAAAATTTCATCCATCCACATGTACTTAAATCCAAAATACATCTGCATATTCTATGTATAATATTTATATATGAAGTTAAACGCTATATCCACGAAAATTAATATTATTATAAGCATCCTGCAACCACTAGTAACAAATTTCTTGATTCTGGAGGACAATTTTTTTTTAAAATAAAAATACACCCAAACATGGATTTCCATAGGTCAACCAGAATAGGCATATCAACCCAAAGATCAATCATATTTAACAGAAACATATAATGTCTCTCTACACCTCTACACCGTCTTAATAGGAATGAGTTTCTGGAATGAGTTTTCATTCATTCCTTACATGATTATCTCATGTCAATCTTCCAAATACAAAATTCATTAGATTGTGTCTTAAAACATTCCATATTCATAAATGGAAAATTAATTATTATTTTTAGTTTTATAACCATTAAATATAAAATTACTAATATTTCATTCGATTATAAATATCCTTAATTTTTTTCCCATCATTTCATTTCCACATGTCAATAACCAACATGGTCCACATCCCCATAAGATTACTAAAAAATGTATAATGATTTGGATCTTACCATATGGAACCTACCTATGAAACTATTCAATAATATCACATATTTTTCGAACTAAAAACAACATGATTTATGATTCCACATGATATATAGTGATTTATAGAACCTATTTCTCTAGAAAATGAAAAACATTATTCCTTAAAGATGGGAATGTTTTCACTAGAAATTGGACACTAAGGAACCTATTCATATTTGGTTTCTAATAATTGGATAACGAATACACATGACATGTTTCTTTGGGCAATTTTATGTAACCCTAATCTGTAGAAAATCTTTCTAGACATTTATTGATGTGAAAATGTATGAAATTTAGTCATAGACGTGTGACCTTTAAAATACTTGGTTGATGGTTTATCTAGAATGGACATATAATGATCGATTATTTCACTCCCAAATGATATTACTCCATAACCATTATTCCTCCACATTTTAGGAGTTATGGAGGTTCCGAATATGATGAAAAAATGATCATTCCTTTCAATCATGGTTCATTCATTCTACCAAAGAATCATATTTAGAATATGATGGTTTGACTATTAACATCGATAAAACCATTTTAACACTTCATCATCATCCCACCCAACTTGATACCTTTTTATAAATGAATCATCATGTTACATGAGTTGATTAATCATATTGTTATCTTATCACAAGGATATTTTTTGTAACAAGTATAGATTGATTTGAAGATACACTAATAGGAAATGGTGATGAATAACATAGTTTTTCACTAATCATATAATGTAACCCCTCATTAAAATTATTTTCCCATATGAAATTTTAAACTGAACCCCATGCAATTTCCCTAGATGGAGATTGTAAATAGACATCTATTAATACTAATATATATCTATTTTATTTCATATTTTTTCCCATCATTATTAATGATTATTTTATTCCGTCTAGTCTATATACATGATTCCTAAATTAAATGAAATTATTTAGTTTATTCATTTATTAATGTTCAAAGGGATGAATAATATTTCCATTTTTTATGTCATCATAAACTTCAACTAATATTTACGAAACATTCCCAGTCATGAACTACTTTCCCATATATGTGTTATGTTGTGATGTTTTATGATCATCCTAGTTTCCAAAATTCACCCCATGATTGGTTTTCATTTTCTATAACTCTCACATCTACACTTTCCAAGTGTTTTCAATTAAATCACATCTCCCAATAGTCATAGTTGTACAATCCTAATTGGCCTAGATTCCAAACCATAAAAGGAAAAATCATTTCTTAAATCGTTGAAAACATTAAATATAGTAATCATAAATACGTAAGACATGAAATTAAACTATGTGGGCAATTAACTTGTCAAAATGAAGTAAAATAGTATGACACTAATCCTATACAAAATAATTGAAATCGTTGATCGAGTTCCACATCACATGACCCTAAAATATAGAATATATGATTTCTTGTAGCATGACATTAAACTATATGATATATGTTCCATTATTTATACAACATTACTTACATATGGAAAAAATACATATAAATGTTCCTATTATATGATCCTTATAAGTAAATTAATAGTAGTATTTAATAGTCAATTTGTATAGAATCTTTGGTCGTTTATCCTGGGTACTGTCTTTTTAGAGTCACATTAATCCAGGCCCATACTAGAATAAAAATTAATAATTCCCCTCTCCTATGTTATTTCTCAATATATATAGGGTTCCAATACATACTAATAAATTCATTTAAAATGTATATAAATAATGACAAGAATTTTATGGTTCATCTAAACTATGTTCTACATTTTTTCCTTTCCATGCTTATGAGTTAGATATCTATTTGGAAACATTCAAAAGAACTATGTGTGGATTTATTCATATACCATGGGATATGTTGTGACACCTTGAATCTTTTATTTTAGTTCCAATCATGAATATACATCACTTTCTTCAATGTCCCTTAATGAAAATAAAATCCATGTATATTTTCTTGTTTTCATTAAACTAAAATTATCCTGCATATTTTCTACCATGTAGTCTCCTGTGGTTCACATGATTTTATAACTTGTATCTTATTTCTCACATTGAGAATGACCCATGAAAGATTAGAGGACATCAATAGTAATTTTTTTACATCGATTGGCATGCATAAGTCAATAGATGGGGACATGGTATGAGTTTTAGGATATTAAATTACATAGTTCATGTATGTGCAGTAATACTATAAACTACATATCAACCATGTCATAACCATATGAAAATAAAATAGATGATATATGTTCCTCGAACTATGACATTAATTCTAGTTAACATACCCATCATATTGTCTACACTGTCATTGGCCTTCTTATTAATGTCACTTTTCTGTGTACCCTTTAAGTATAGAATGCCTTACTCAACTTTTATGTCAAAACTATATGATCCTACTCATAAACTACATGATTATAACATTTCAATTCCATAGTATTCAATTATAAGGCTATTACATGAGAGAATATAAATAGAAAATTGAATGTAAAATATTTCTCATTGGGATGAAACACCTTAAAGGGAACCCTATTAAAATCATAATATTCTACTCTCAATGCATATACATTACAAAACCAAGGAAAAATATAATCATTTGAAACAAAATTATGACTCATAAAACATGTTTGGCGAAAACCCCAAAAATTTCATTCTTTGAACAAATCTATGAACCTCCATAATAGGACTCCCAATTAATGGAATAGAATAAAAATGAAAATGAAAATATATAAATTTCATATTTGACATCATTTGGTAATAGAAAAGATTGTGTTAAACATGGTAGGTCCATTTGAGAATGGAAAAGTAAAAGCGAATTTTTTCTCCGTAAGTTTTTTTAGTTGATATGAAATATATATTTTCATGACTAAACATTTCATATTGTACATTCTATTAAGAATGACATTAAAATATATAGTGTTTCATACCCCATATACCAGGAAAAAATTTCATTACCATAAGATCTATGAAATAACCCTATGGAAACATGGGTCCTTTCCCATTTATCCACATTAAATTGATGATACCCCCTCTCATAATAATGAGTTGGATATATGTAGAATTTTTCATCATCTGGTTAATCATCAATTAAACTATATTGATAAATGTACTCCTCTATGTATGAGTTTTATCTAAATACAAACCCATTATATGAACTAAACATGGAATTATTCCTATTCTCACAAGATTCACCATGATATCCAAATCCCCTATATTGAATCTATAAAAAACCATATTTTTTCATCCTACTTCAATTATATCATCTAAAACATATCTGATTTAAAATATTCATTGATTTAGATATGATTACACCTCATGGATACTGAAACACCACATATAAATTTTTCTTTATCAGTATCAAAAATAACATTTGTCAATATTATCCTATTGGTGACCTCTAAATCCTTGAGTTTAAATTATAATTTTAAACTCTTCATTTTACTACTGAGATCGCTCCAAATGCCACCAGAGTATTTAAAAATGAATAATTGCACCAAAAGTTTTCCCTATAATGAGACACTTCCCATTACAAAGGGAATCTTGTTTTGGGGGAATTTGGAATTGGAAAATTATTTCCACTCACATTTCATAAAAACTGATGGAAGAATTATCACATGGAAAAAAACGTTCATGTTGGATTATAACTAGGTATTGATGTTGGGAAAAGAAGTGTGTTTTATTTCATTGTTCCTAAAAAATTCAAACATAATTAAGGGTGTATATTCATCAAAAAATTTCTATTATGGTGTCATGGTAGTGAGAAACACCAATTAAAGAATGTATGAGGATGTAACAATTCCTTAAGAAAACTGTGATTTGACCTTAGGACCCAATTTGAGGGTCTTTTTGGAACATTTTAAATTCATACAACACCATTATAGTGGGTATACACCATATCGAGGAGCACATTTCACTTCAAAATCTTTAAAATGATTACTCACAGAGCCTAACCGAACATATTGAACAATATTTAGTGGTGTCATTTGTCGGGAAAATATTATCACTGAATTTTATGTTCACTTATAATCTTTTAAAATATATCCATTTAAAATATACATTATGTAACACCATCAAAAAACACATTTTCCCTTGTACTATAGTCATTTTATAAATAGATCTCTCTTACTCCCATTTTTTGGTGGATGATTGAAAAAATCCCATATGGTGATGCAAGGTCAGTGATCTGATCATGTAGCTACTTCACTAATGTAGTTCTTCCCAACATGGTGTAAAAATTATGTTTATTCCACTATGGGGATGAAGAACCCACATGGTAGATCACCCACTCAGGAAAACCACCTTAGTGATCCCACACATTAGAGAACAATTTTGAAAATACCCCACATGGGTGAACCACATTAGAGATCCCCCGAATAGAGAACCACTTGGGTATGACACTCCAATATTATCTTGTGCTAGTTAATTATACCACTTGAATCCACCCTTGTTGCATCTTGGTGAGGCACTCCAACCAGTTATTGTGATAAACTATCAAGGTACATCAAATTCAACATATTGAAACATGGTTGAGGTAAGTCCAATTATCTGGAGTACTAATTGGGTGAGGTACTTTGAAATCATCAATGTTCCACTTGTTCACCCCATACTTGGGTGAAATGTATGTGGGAGACCTAGACTTAGGTGATTAATAATTGGGATATGTGTATATAAGAAACCAAAACATTGATGGCCATTACCTGTGAGACTCATACTTTGGATACCCTTCACCCAAAACATCCCAGATGGGAGATTCTTCTAGATTCTCTGCATTCTTGGTAAACACCATTAAATGTTATCCCTAAATAGGGATAAGAATCATTTGTCTCCTTATATTGGGAAAAGAAAATCTACTATACCTCTCAGTATGGACATGAAAATTTTTCCCAATGCCTCAAATTTTGGAATCAATTCATTCCTTATACACATAGGGTTGAGATACTAATCTATGTTTGGGCCTCCTAATAGGTTTAAGTACAAATCGTAGTAATCTCCCTCACTATTTTACTAGACGGGGGGGGGGGGGGATTACTTACATCCATCATCCTAGATGTACATACCATAAGAACCAAATCATATTGAGTTGATGTTTTTCTCATGGTTCAAAAAATATGGAAATCCAACAATGTTTAAGCCACAAAAAAACCCATTCACCATGGGTTGAGATCCTCATAATGTTAAAGAAATATGATCATCCCCTTATATTTAATTTCCACACAAAAAATTACCATTAGTTGAGATCCTCCGCATTGATCCAAAAACATGGGCATCCTCTTAGCTATAATCCCGAACCAAACCTAAAACAAATAGTAATGAGTCAATTTTCCCATAATGGTTCTACAATAATGGGCATCCTCCATCGTTTATGCCCCAACCCAACCAAATCACCCCGAGTTGGGACCCTCCTTAAGGTTCTAGAAGAATGGACATCATCCAAAGTGTATAAACCAACAAAACCAAATCACCTTGAGTAGAGCGACTCTTCATTGTTATAGAATCAATTGATTCATATTTATTGTAATCCCCTAAAAAACCAAACATTCTTCATGTAACTCCCAGAGTATTTCAATGAGAAAACTATATTCGATAACATTTCCAGTAAGCGACATAGAACCGAAAGAGAAAATTATTTTATTAATATTAATGTTATAACTATTTCAATATGTTTTTGGATTTGGGTATTCTTGAATACTTTTTGAGATATATATTTCTTAAATATATTGGTAAATTATATGTAAATAATTAACCAATTTTTGGTAATGACTTTTTGTTCTTAAAAATATGTTTTCATACATAATGATTTTGATTTATTTTTCTGAGAAAATGTCATAATTATTTTATATAAAATTTATAGAATTTAATTAATAAAAATAATTCACTTTTTAATAAGCATATAATAATTATCATATAGTGAAAATTTCGGATTTTCTAAAAAATATTAAATTTTCAAGGAATAGTATAAAATACCTTTTTATGTAAAATTGTCATTTATTTTGAAAAATTCATTAATTATATTTTCAAACTATTCTTTTAAATTTATATCTAGATATAATATTTATAATTTAGTTCTATTTAGGAAAATTAATTACATTTAAATTATGATTATGTCTAATTTTATAATAAGTTTATTTTTCTTAAAACACATTTATTCTGTAATCTATTTCAATTTGAACAATTTTAATTCATTATAAATAATAAAATTAACCCATATTAAGAAATTATTTGAGTAATTTTTTTAAATTATTAATATATATATCTTAATTTAAATTCATATAATGAATATTTCTAGGTATATATTTATCATACAATCATCTTTACCTTAGAAATTGTTTTCGGAAAACTGGTTCCCATCATGCTTACAAGATTTACATTAAATTTATTTATTCAACAAAAGTGAATATATTTCGATCAAACAGATTGAATATTATTATTCATCATAACTAATATTATGAAATATGTTGAACTTAATTTTTGTACAATATGAATATAATCTATTATAAATATTATTTACCACATTAATAAGAAAATAGGCTAATTGAGGGTAAAAATAATTTTTAAAAAAATACTAGAAGAAATGAAACCACAATAGTATAAATATTTATATTTATTTTTAATTGAAATAAGGAATGTATTAATTAATTTTTTGACTTTATAAATTATTATTTAATTAGTCTGATATGATTTATATTTTGATAAGATTAATCACAAATTTTATTTTTCATTTTATGAAATTCCCATTAAGAAATTCCTTGTATTTAATTAATGTATTATTGAAATAAATTATATTTAAATTTAATATTATAATTTAATTATTTTATATATATTTAATTTAATATATGTTATTTATGGAATGAAATGTAATTTTTATAAGGGATAAAAAACAATTATAGTAAAATATAGCAGCATTTATCAATAAATGTAAATTATATTTTAAAAGTGAAAAAAATATATTTATAAAAATATTTATATAAAATTAATAATATTTTTTGAATTATATTATCAAAATTATCTAATGGTGAATTTTTCTTAATTTTCATAGATAGTAGATTTTTCAGTTATAAATTAACTATGGTGTGTATTATGACATAATAAAGACCCAAAATGATGTCATAAATAAAGTAAATGTATCATAAAAAAACAAGTTTTTTATATTTAAAATAAAATTATATTTATGTTAATTTTTTTTTGTTTTATAAAGAAATTATTAATCCTGCAAAACAAATAATAAAATTTTAGGTTTTAAGGACTTTTATTTAGGGACATGAATCACTTCCACATATGAAATGAAATTATTTTAATATGTTCATACCTTAAACTAATAGAATAATGTAAACCATGAATATTTGAAAGAAACCATGGGAAGAAACATTGGAATATTTTTGTTTTCTGTTATTATATGATACAGATTCTAAAACCTATGTTTGGATAATAATGAATAAATCCCCTCTCATTTCATATATAAACCCACCCAATATCCCATTCATAATTCATAAAAAATAATGTAGAATTTCCATAATCAAATATAAATTATTGATAGTAATAACAAGGTTCCCCAAAGATCTCATGATTCTCCTCCCAAGAATTTGGAATCACCCAGTCAAGGTGAGGGACCTCTCTATGATCATTTCAATATTAGAATCTTCATGATGTTATGCCTTTTTTCAAAATAACTATTTTTATGATATGTTATTTCATATCCCCCGTAAATTAAAATTTATTTCTAAATGATGATATAACCATTTAACTATCACTTATTTATCCCATGAGCCTATATTTACACCTGTTACCATGAAAAAATTTAGTAAAGGATTTATATCTTCTTTTTCATTCAAGAACCTCTATTTTTATGCCACTTATATTCTACTTTTCCTTGTTAGGGTATGTTTACCTAAAACATTATTACTATAATTTTACTTATCAGGTGATAATATTTCCATTTTAATGTCATTAATATCTCCTATGAACCATTATGAATACATGTTACTATGAGGAAATATTTTAAGGGATCCCCCACTCATCTTTTTATTTGAGAACAACATTTCTGTAATTTCTATTGATTTCAATTTTTTTGATATGTTCATACATATCGCATTAACTATCAATTTGGCATATAAATTATTAAATACTCATTTAATTCTAATTAATCCCATGTGTGATCCTTTATGTACACCCGTTACCTTTCCAATGTTTAATAAATTATCCAAACCTTCTCCACATTATTAAACTATATTCTTAATCTGTTTTATTTTATTATCATTTAATTATGGTTGGAAATGTTCCTAAATAGACCAATATTATAAATTTTATTAATAAATTATTATATACTTTATTCACTTTCATCATTATCTACCATTAACATTCATACACCACCATTAGGCTGCTGAAATTTCACAGTGATTTTACACGACAAAATAATTTGTAGTAAATACCCATACCCATGTACTATCAATGGGTTTCACCTTTATGAACATATAATTATTTATTAGGGGCAGAAAGTATTTATTCAACTATCTTTGATAGTGAAAGAATATATTATGATGAAAGAATCCATTTAGTATAGTCTATGTGGCACACTAAACCATGAGAATGAAATGAAAGTGACGAGTGAACACAAAATTATTTTGTACACCAAATAATTGGGTAATGTTTTAGTCTCATGATATATCCACAAATGTATTAGGGCATGAAACTAATCCATCAAGATACTTTTTATAATATTGTGTCTTGATAATTATAATTGACCTATGTTTATGATGTAGAGTTTTGTGTTATAAAGTCTCCATGTTTTTTATGATTATGATGCTCCATAATGCCTCATTTTCATGGTTATGATTAACAGACATTTTATTCCCCATTGATATTAATATTCACTATAATTTATTTCTTTATTCTTTATTATTTAATTTTTATTCCCTTACTGGGATTTAAATGGAACTTTTTTCTAATGTATGTCCCAATGTTATCCCTTGTTCTTTTATGTATGATCATGTTAATGATGTTTTCAATAATGATGATGTATTTACTATTTTATGTTGTTATGTTTTTACCCAATTCCCAAATACATGAGACTTATTAATCATCTATTTTGTATTTTTTGTACTCTTATATAAGAAATTTTGAATTAATGTGTAATAAACCGTAGGGTTATCAGGGTTGGCATTAGAGTGGAAGATTAGTTATTATTGGGCTTATGATTAGAAGAATATATAAAATTATTTATGAATTAAACTAAGTATAAGAAAACATCACTAATGTTTTCTAAAGTATATAGTAAGTAATATACCTAGAAAATACTTGAATATCTGGATACTAAAATTTGATTTTTCTCTCAAATATATATATAGTGGTAAAACAAAAATACACCATGTTGAACTAGATTAATCAGGGAACTGGGGCATGACAGTAGACTTTGTTGTACACTTGGTTTGACAAACCTGGGGGGATGTTCATTGGTAAATTAATGATATAATTATGAAACATTATTAAAGTTTCATGTAATGTTAAAAAGAGTATATGTAAATAAATAAAACATCTACAAAAAAGATTGAATCAAAGAAATTCACAAGATAAATATTAAATTAAATTTATATTTTATCCCATTATATTCATTTATAATGAATTGATGTCCTTATCACCCTTCACAAATTTATGGTTTTGTATTATGTGAATTACTCTAGACCATGTTCCATAACAGAATCTATTAGATATTTGGTATTAAATTTCTCTTCCATTTCCATGGTTTCTCTTCCCACTAATGTTCTTATTCAAAGAAACCTAGTTATGTGATCACATTAAAACTTTTCTATCTCTATTTTCAAGAAGTTGTTTTATTAAACCCATAAATGATGTGAGTTTAAATTAATATTTTTTCAAATGTTAAAAAATTTCTTACAATGTTCAGTTTTACATTTTGAGGACATAATTTTTTAAATCGGGAGAGTGTAACCCACCATGTTTTTAGAAAGGAAATTTAGGTTCTATAACATATGTGATACGCAACACTAAAACCAAACTGACAATGATAAGATAAATATGACATCTTAAACCATTAATTTATATCTGCGGATATTATTTCGATAATCCACATTTTGAAATAAATATGTACTTAATATTTTGATAAATTCGATTTAAATTTTAAATAAATTTCTGGTAATGAATTTTTATTCATTAAAATATGTTTTCATTAATAATGATTTTTATTTAATTTTTAGTGAAAATATTATAATAATTTTATAGAAAATTTTGAAAATATATATGAAAAAAATTACTCAATTATTGATATGAAATAATAAAAATTAATTTATGGTGAAATTTTGGGATTTTTTGGGAAAAAGTATATTTTCCAATTTATAGAGAAAAATACCATTTTTTAGAAATTATCACCTAGTTTGAAAAATTAATCAATCTACTTTTGAAATTATTCCATTAATTATACTAAAGGGTATAATATATAATATATATTTATATTAAATTTAATTAATTACATTTAAATCATCTTTGTTAAATATTTTAGTAGTCAATTATTATTTTTATAAATTCATGTTTTTTCATAAAACCTTACTAAAATGCATAAACATTCTCCAGTATAATGTATTAAAAACCACATAATGATAATTTATAGACAATATATTTTTCATATTTCATATTTTTATTTAATAAGAAAATTCATATAATGGATATTGCAAGTAATAGAGTTACCATAGAGCAATCTTTTCATTAAAAAATCCATTTTCCTGAAAACTGCATTCAATCATGATTTCAAAATTAATATTAATTTACATTATATTAAAAATTAAAATTTATTTTGATAAAATGGATTCCATATTTTTTAATAATAATAATTAATATGTTGTAATAATTTCATTATTCTTGACAATTTGAATTGTAATTTTATGAATATTTAGTACCGTGGTAAATGGAAGATATGTTAATTATGGTTAATAAGAATTTAAAAAAACTAAAACAAATGTTACACTAAGAGTATGAATATTTATATTTAATATTAATTGAAGTAATTATTATATGTATTCCTTATTAATTTTAACTTATAAATTATTGATTAATCAGTTTGATAAGAAAATATATTTCGGTATGATGAAACACATATTTTATTTTTGAGCAATATTAAATTTTTAATTAAGTCATTCCTTATGTTATCTTGATATATATTTTATATAAATTTTTTAAATATAATATTATAATTGAATTATTTTTTATTAATATAATTGATAATAGATTTTTTTAATACAAAAGTAATTTTATTAGGGTTTGAAAATCATTATTGTTACAAATCATGAATTTCTCATGAAATATTGATTCTATTTAAAAAGATAAAATTTAAAAATATTAAAAATTATATATGTATATATATATATAATGAATATTATTTTTGATAAGATATTGAAAATTATAAAATGGTGATTTTCTCATAATCTTTTGACATTGTCAATTTTTTGGGTTAAAATTAATTACGTTATAAATATGTGGTGTGTACTTTGTCATCATAATGACCCAAAATGTTGTAATAAAAATAAAAATTGTTTAAATGATCAGATATTATTTTTTCATGTGAAATAAAATAATTGTGAGTTTATTTGAATAATTTTATTGTGTCGTCATTAATCCTTCGTAACGTATAATATATTTTTTCGACATAAAATTCATTTCATTAAAGAAATTACTCACTTACACATCACTAATAGTATTATTTTAATAATTTTGGACCTATAAATAATAAAATATATAAAAACACCCCTCTTTTTTGGATACATGGGAAAAACTATGGTAAGGTTTTTGGTTTTTGTTATTTTAATATATAGAGTCAAAAACATAAGTTGGGGAAATAATAGAGATGTTCAACCACTTTTCCTATATAAACCCTCCCAGTACCATATTTATATTCATTGAAAACCGTTATAGAATGTCTTCACATTGATCTAGCTTGTCTAGTGTCCTCCCAAGGTTCATACAATCTCTCAAGAAGCACTTCTCAGGCATTTGGAATCACCCTCTCAAGTTAACAGACCTCTCTCTCTTTTTAATGCAAGACTCTTCTTTATTGTTTGCAATTTTTACAATTTATAATAATGATATTTTTTATCCAATATCCACCATTCAATACATTTTTATTATAAATGATGATATACCCCTTAAAATATCATTAATATCTATGATGATACTTAATGTACACTAGTAACTATGCCGAAATTTATTATGGGATTTATCTCTACTTTTTTACTCAAGAATGTCTTTTTGTCATGACTCTTTTAAATTTTATTATTGTTTGGGTTTGTATAAATAAAACATTATTTCATTAATTTTTATTAAAATGTTATTATAGAGAAATGTTACTCCCATTATTCCCTCCTATGAACCAATGTGGACACCTTTTACTATGTAAATTTTTTTGAAGGGATCTCATACTCTTATTTTATACACAAGAACATATTTTATGTTATGTATCTTAATTTCCTTTTTTTCATGTTGAGATATTTTATTACTTATTACCCATTACATTCAATTTAAATAATAAATTATTAGAGACCCATTTCACTCTCATTAAGCTCCCCATTTAGCCTTTGTCTACACATGTTACCGCACTGATGTTTACTAAGGGTTCCTATGATTCTCATTATTTTAGTATATTCATTATCTTATTCATTTTATATTAATTTAATAATTTCGGGGAATGTTCTTACATATAACCCTTCCTATGATTTTTTTTATAAATGATTAAAGTCCCATTTCACTCTAATTTATCCCTCCATGTAACATTCATACACCCTTTTTATGTTGTCGAAATTTCACTATGATATTCCATGACAAACAACGGTGTAGTGAATACCAATAACCATTTCCAATAAAGGATGTTAACATTTATGAATATATATATCTGGGGATTAAATTTATTTATTCCACACTCCATGATAAAATAATAAAATATGGTGTTGAATAAATCCATGTTGTATTTTCTCTATATAACACATAAGCCTGAGAATAAAATAAAAGTGATGGGTGAGCAAGAGTTATATATCTCTATAGAGATTGAAGTATTATTTTAGTCTCATGACACATTTTTAATGGAATTATACAATAATCATAAACAATAACATAATTTTTCTATGATGATTTCTGGACAATTATCCTTGACCTATGTTTTTAAGGCATTGTTTTAAGTTGGTTCCTCATATCCCATGTTGAAAATATTATTTTCATGCTATATCAAGTTTCATTGTTCATTTTTATGATTAAAAACATTATAATGAAACATTTACATTCCTATCATCTGAAATCTATTACATTTTTTCATGAAATTCTATGCTAAATAACTTATTGTGTTTTATATCACAACACTTCCATATGTATATCCCTAGGTTATCTAGTGCAGTGTTAAGTACGATCATGTTAACGAATTAAAAAAAAGATAATGTAATTCGTATATTAAATATTTAGGTAAATTACATAATTAAAAAAAGGAATAATACATATTTATCATCCAGGTAATATTCTGTGTAATCTTATGTAATAAATCTCTAGTTAATGGGTGATAATGATAAGGGTTTTCATATGTCAAGACACTAATCATGGTTCCAGAAAAATGGGAATACACTTTACTGTATTGCCCAACTGAACAAAATCACCAAGAGTGGGGATACAACTCTTGGTTCTTGAAAAACTATTATCCTCCTAGGAGTAAACCCCAACTAGACCACTAAATAAACATTAGCTTTGATCTGCCTCATGGTTTTAGAAACATGGAAGTCCTCCAATGTGTAAGTAAAAATCAAAACATAATATCATATATAATTGTTTGATGTAATGTTTTTTTATCTTATACATTATTTTTTCTCATACTGATCATGACTCACATTGTAAAATTGAATTTATTTGATCATCCAATTGGAATAATGATATATCTCTAATTTTGGCCAACTATTATTGAGCTATGAGCCCAATTATTCCATCAAAATATTTTTCATTTGATTACTATATTTATTAGGATTTATTTGATTCCTTTTTGAGGTTAAAACGCATTGTAAATTTCCCATTACCAATTTCATCAGACATCATGGGGTTTGTTACATATTTTCAAATGAAATGTAGGGTACCTATTTGAGGTTCATCCAAACTCCAAAACAAAATCCAACTCCCCAGTGGAAAATAAATTTCTGAAATCATATCAACACATATTGAAACCAAAGAATAAAAAACAATATAATGATTAGGTACCTCTAAAGGCTTACCTCATACAAGTGGTCTCAATCATATCATTGAAACCTGGTTAAGAAATCCTTCTTGGGGATTTTTGAAGGATTCATGAATACATCATAAATCTATAAGAGAGTCATAGAGTAGGTAATTATTCACCTAATAAGATCTTTTGAGATTGACATCCCATCCTATCAAGAAACCTATTTTCTATGATGTCACTAGAGAAGACTCAATGTATTACTGTCTTTGGAATGAATTTATCCATTAACTAGAAACAAGTATGAGCATAAAACATATTGAATATTATTTCATAATTGATTATGATCTTGGTTTAATGTTTTTCCTGTATGGGGTAATGGGAAACATGGGTGCATTAGGAAATGGGCATTTTACATTACACTATGTAATATAAATAGAGGGTTGATATCAATATTTTTTGTTGGACTCAATATCAGTTGGGTTCACATTATTCCTATCATTGTGTTACTTTTTATATTATTGGAAATATTCTAATAAGATTGATCCAAAATCATGTTCTTTTTTAATTATTGATAGTATTTAAAATGAAGGAGAATTTAATTTTTGGTTTCTCAATTGTTTACCATACGATGTTTCCATGTTTTATTTTTTAATTCTCTCTTTATTTATAACATGTACTTTTTATTTGTTGGGTTTATGTGTGTATTAAAATATTTCTTCAAAATAAATGGATGTTTTAATTAATGGATTCAAATTCAAAAATTCAATATAATGTAAACATTATTTTAATAATAAACCAAAATATTTCATTATACTATTCTATATATTGATTATTCGGAAAATCGTACTAGGTTTTCTGCTCACACACTACATTTCCCATGGCCATTTGAAGATATGGGTTTTCAATAGTGAGAAAAAGGAAGGACATCATGTTGTTCACTTAATTCTCTTGGTTGACGTCACCAATGTACTAAGATGAATTATTGGAGATGCACGGTCACATGGGTACTCGGCTTATGACTTGTCTTATTTTACAGTCACTTTTATCCCCTTGAGATTTTCGACCTATGTCTCATGGATATATAATCAATTATCAACATTTAACAATTTTGTTTAACATTTTTCTAGTAATTAATGACACCTATTTGTATTTTTTGTTATTTTATAAACTGTGATTGACCTAGTTGGGTGGCATTTTTGGTTTACCCTTGCTAGTTCATTTAAAAAATATTGTTCCTTTTGTTACCATTAAAAAAATACCCATTTGAATTGATTTTAACTTATGAAAACCAAAACTAAAATAAACAATGTTAAAATTTATTTTATTTAAATGTACACATTAATTCATTATTAGTGTAGCATGTGAAAAACCACTAAGAAAATTTCATAATGAATAAATCATCATGTAAATTAAATAATAATAAAAAATATATTTTAAAATAAAATATTTATTTTCTAAAATTTTATTATAATTATTTATAAATATTTATTGATGTTTTTATGAAAAAATAAATTATTAAAGTTAATGTTAATAAAATATATAGTGAATGGATTTTAATTAATATTATTTCATGTTAAAAATGTTTTTTCAAAATAATTTTTTTATCATGTTCTATATTTTAAAAATATATTAAATAAATTTTTAAAGGATTAATTTATTCATACGATTAAATGATTAGATAAAAAAGTTATTTATATTTATCAATTTTTGTAAAATAAAGTCAATAATGTTTTTTTGGAATAAAATTTTCTCCAAAAATGTTTTTTTTAAATATTTTATTTAATCTTAAATATATTTTT
Organism: Viscum album; assembly: GCA_963277665.1. NCBI lineage: Eukaryota > Viridiplantae > Streptophyta > Magnoliopsida > Santalales > Viscaceae > Viscum > Viscum album. Next base: position 912,800,091 of record OY728125.1, on the reverse strand, counting down.
CAGACCTTTACTTTCTCAATGCAGTGAAATGAAATTAATTTTCAATTTTTTTATTATAAATAATATATGTGATATATTGTTGTATTTTTTTCAAGTATTTTATTTTCATTGAAAAGAGAGAGTTTAGTTTTTATATGAATCATCAATTTTATTAAATCATTATGATATTAGAATAAAATGAAAATTAATGATACCATTTGTTCTAAAAATACATTTTAATGAGTTTTTTTTATAATTTATATAATTAATTTATAAATATGTTTGGGGAATTTTGGGACTAAATACAAGTATTTTTATACATTTCTTTATCAATGAACCTATCATAATAATTGAATCGAACTATATTTGAGTTTGATCCTTATATGAGTCCACCTATAGGAACTACGTGTGACTTGAATCCTATTATAATGGGTTACATAGTGAAATCATGATATCCAATCATGGATTCAGTTGCATATCCACTTTTGTGCCACAAATTATTCAATCCTTGATTTGGTACCATACTTTAATAGGGATATTTTATCATTTATTTGAGATTACGCCTCTTTAATGCTAATAAACCATATAAATAGTTCCGCTTAGTAACTAAAATGTCATAGTGTTGATATTATCTTCTTAGTGACATCCAAAATCCTTGTTTTGATGTTTTCAATTTGGATAAAAGCATCTTACATGAGATATGTATATTAATATAAAATATTTATTTTATAATGCAATATATTTCTCTAAATATAACTTCAAAATAAATTAATTTCATTAAAAATGAATCTAAATCAATGAAATGATTTCTTTTTCATTGAAAATTCATGACACTCAATTTTCTGGGAAAATTATGATACAATTATCACATAATTTTTTTTATTTTGAGTAGTAATATATATCTATGTCAAAAACATTATTATATCACTTTTCCATGATCCTTATGAATCGTTACATGTTTATGGATGTATATTCTTCATAAATGATTCCAAATTTGGTGGTGTACAGCTGTTAAACACCATCTATAAGTGGGTCTTGGATTTAAAAAATGTCTGCTAAAAAGGTGTTTCATCAACAAAAACAATTTTTTTGGAACATATATTAATATATTTTATTTATAATTCACTATAATAGGACGTATACACCAAATGGATTATCAAAATTAAATTTAAATCTTCAATTCAATAGCATGGTAAGCCAAAAATGAATTGCAAATAATAATAATTCTATTTGATATTAAGATATTTATATAATAGAGTTCGATAATACCATGGTATCCATTAACATGTGTCCCATACAAAAATTCCACACAAAATTCCTTCACACAACACCATCATTCATCACTTTGGTGTATAACATTATACTATGTCCACCATCTGGTGAGTAAATATTCAGATTCAATTATAATTTTGTTAAGTGAAAAAAATCACTGTCGATAGAAAAAAGGTTTGTAATTTGATCATGAAACTCCTTAAGCTAATTATTCCATCACTAATAAAGTGAAATATGTTTTTTATACCTTTATTTATTTATCCCCTACTTGGGAGAGCCTCTACCAAGGTGAACCACTTGGGTGAGCCCCTCATCAGGTGAACCACTTCGGAGGGACCCAGTCAGGAAAGCCGAGACCTGGTGAACCACAAGGGATACACACACTAATATGGCCAACTAATATATGCCCAAGGAAATCTAACCATCCCATGTTATTCATTTGATAGGTAATCTAATCGTCTCAGGTTAAACATGGGTGAGATGCTTCCAACTCTCCCATGTGATACATGGATTATGTATATCCAATTCCCCATGTAGTAATTTGGATAGGTACTTACAAATTTCACAAGTACCACTTGGGCGACTCATACATAGGCGAACCATGATTGGGTGAGTCGTACATGATAATTAATTTATTGGGGGACCAGTACATGGGTAATCCATTCCTAGGAAACATAGAACTGGGATTCTAATAATTGGATGACCCTACAACTAATGAATCCAACTTGGATGTTTCCCTTAATGGCCCTTATATTTGAGAAAATAAAGATTAATGTTATCCATGAACAATGATAAGCTATATTTCGATCCCTCCCTAGGCCTAATAAACCCATCTATCCCCCTCACAATTTCTGTACACTAATTCATCATGGTCTCATATTGAAGAAAATATTCAATATTTATAAAACATGCATTTAAATACTTTTTATTGTATTTTCTTCCTATTGTGTATAAGACACAATATCAGAAATATTTTTCCCCTTCATTTGAGTAGATTTTAAGGGATGGGAAAAATGTTGGAACCTTTCTTTGTGAAAGACCCAACAAACCAAATCACTATTACTAGAGATTATCCTAGTAGTTCTAGGAATATCATAATCATATTAGATTTATTACCAAACCAAACAAAATTAATATGTGTTCTAATCCTCCCCATGGTTCCAGAAACATTGGATTACTCCTAGTTGTAAGCCCCATCCTAACCAAGTCACCTTGAAGAGATTTCAAACTCATGGTTCTAGAAACATGGGAATCCAAATCGGTGTAAATTGCAACCAAAACAAACCAAAAACCCATAATTTGATATCCAACTCATGGTTTCTAAAAGGTTGTAATCATCATATGTGTAATCCCCAACCAAACCAAATAACCAGGATTTGAGATCCTCTTCATTGATCATGAATCAAAGGAATCCTCCTATGTGTAAGACCCATCCAAAACCAATCAACATGTTTATAGATCCTTTTCATGGTTCTAGAAATAGGGGAATCTCCCAAGGTGTATGCCCCAACCAAAACAAAATAAATCACTGCATGTCAATATCAAGATCATCATTCAGGAAACACGAGAATCCTCATAAGATTATTCCCCAAACAAAACAAATAACCATGAGTCAATATCTACCTTTTGGTTCCAAAAACATTGTCTTCTACCAAGGATAATTTACAACCAAACCTCAAAATAACCATATGTAAAGGTCCTCCTACTGGATTTAGAATCATATGAATGCTACTATATGTATGCCCCACCAAAACATCAAACTATATGTTATGCTATATAGATATGTGACCAATCATATACAATGACTTTAATCTCAAACCCTGAATGACTAATGGGGGAATAGAGATATTTGATGATCATCCAATCAACACGGGGGATGTTGTTTATATATTTACCTATCTTATTATAGATTAAGAACCATCCAATCCATCAATAAACATGCAATCTTGTTAAAATCCTTAGTATGATATGCATGACTCCACATTTTGGGCCTAAACCAAACAAGAAGACACGTTCCGACCCACCAAAAAAGATAACTGGGAACACCCCACAAAATGATCCAATGGGAGCCATCCCACCAAATGAGTTAATGTGTGTCGTCCTTCTAAATGGTACATCCCACTAAAGAGGATCAACATCTCAGCTATTTATCCATTAAAATAGTAGGAAGAATGTTTTAAGACTTCCAACATGGTTTAGAATATATATATATATAAATGATGATTGTAAAATTATAGAATCCTAAATGCCCTAACATGTTGTCTCATCCTTTTCTCGATGAATTGGTGAATAAGGAAAAAATGATACCTTTTATACCTTTACTGAAGGTGTTATTGAACCTATTTAGGAATCAGAGTGTATGTTTGATGGAGGATATGTCAATTTTCAATAGAATATCGTTTATAGAGGGTATATGTTGAGACTCTCATCAACATAACGTCATTCTATCATTTAATAGGAAAATGGATTCAATAATCCTTCTAAATGTCACCCACTTAAAATGCGAGGGACATCATTTTTTTATGAAAATTTTCCTCAATTTAATTTTAAACAATGTTACACCTCAATGCATCCCATAGAGATGTGGGAATTATTTAAATATGAATGACCCTAATCCCAGAGTTTAGAAGGTGAATTCCATGAATTTTTCAACAACAACAGTTTCCAAAATGACTCTGGGGGAGTCATAGTTCCCCAATGTAATAGATACATCACTCACATATAGGGACTCTAATGCTTCAACTTCTATTGCTAAATTGATCATGATCATGTAACTACCTCACTCATCCCATATTCATCTAAATTATCATACCAATAGATTCATATGTAATATAATGAGGATTCACTTTCATTATTTTACATCTAATAGTAGATGAATGAAACTCAACTCCTTCCAAAATGGGAAAGACCCCATGTATTTTACATCATCCATGGAAAATAATTCGATCGAGATCCCTTGAATTAAAAAACCTGATGGGGAATATTTTATAGATTCCTTAATATACCACACATACCATCAATTGTTATGATAGAAAATCCAGGGGTGTTTTTTCATCATATAATTTCTTAAAATGAAACATAAAGGGAATATATTGGATCCAATGTTACCCAAATCATATCATTAAAATTTTAGTGTTACTAAGAGAAACATACAATGTGTATTGAATACCAAAATTTCCCATCCATTTGAGATATAAAATTCAATTTATATTCCTTTTCATATATGAATCTTTGTTCATACCTCATATAAGAATAAAAGGAAAATCTTATCATATATCAGAGTATCAAGAGTCCCATAAAAGTAAGCATGAAAGATCATAAAAATTATTTTCCCAACAACAATGCTTTGGAAATTGTAATTGAGGAATTATTCTTCATCAAATATTGTCTCTTAGAGAAATTAAAAAATGTCCTAATAGAATATGAGAATCACGAGGCCCATGGTAGATGAATCCAAGTTATTATCAATCTATTAAAAGGTCACCATTACAGATGAATTATATCAATATATTCCTAGTTTCATAAAAATAAAATGTAATGAACTATGGTTCTAGTCGTAAAAGCATAAATTACGAGGCCCTATGTTCCTTGTTAAAGTTCCTTAAACTGTATGGAACAATGGTATGAGTTACAAAAACATAATCCAGAGGGAATAATTTTTCATGTTTTAATAAAGTGAAATTAAAGGCACTGTGGTACATGTTCTAAAACCCTAATATATAAGACTATATTTTTATTATTGTGTGACTTTAAAATGAATTACATTTTTTATCACATGGAATTAAATTTCATGATATATATTTATAGTTGTATGAGCAATAACTAGAAGGTAATATAGTAATTCCTATATAAAATTTAACTACACATCATAACCTCTATGTCTCATGTTGTTAAACAATGAGAGTACATAATTGCATTATGATGTAAAACATTGTGGTTTCTATTAATATTTAAAAATGAAATAATTATATATTATATTGTATTCTCCTTGAGTAGAACCTATTACTGGGTGATGGTCTCCATCTTCACCACAAATTAATAAATATACAAAAAAATCTATTGATTTATTCTCATCTCAATGGGATATGTAGTTATTCCAAAACCTAAAGGTATGGTTCCCATCTGCGATGTAAGTAAAATTATTTATATATTATATAATAACAAACAATAATTCATGAGACTCTACCTTGTTTAATTTCATGTGCGGGCCCTTCATAATGAAAAAACCTTTTTCTGTATATGATTCAGATATATGCATGAAAACATACAGAAAACAATAGGTGACATGATTCAACTCCACATAGGATATGCTGTCATACATTATTCCCTTAACCGATTCCCATCGAAAGTAAAAAATGGATCATGTGTCTCTATCATCATTCATACGAGCCCAGTTCTTGTAAAAGATATTAAACCATGTTCTATCATTCATGAAAACATCATAGAAATAAATGAGACCCCTTCCCTCAATGTGATATAGATTAATGAACCTAACATCAAACTCCGTGACCTATATTGGTCTATATACATCCATTTTTCAAAGAAATTTCATTTCACACCTCATACTCATTTTCTAGGGAAAATTTTATTTTTAAAAACCACCCATTGATAATATGAATAATTGTTTCTATTTCAAAAGGAAACCTTTTTTACTCTATATAATACACATCCAATTAGATTTGTCATAATTGTTTCACCAAAAGGCCTTTATCGCACCATGATTAACTATTTTATTTCACCGTAACACAACTGTATAAAATAGTTTTTGTATTGAACATTAAAAATATAATAACCCGTTTCACTTAATTTTTTATTCAATAATTTAATGTTTAAATCTTTCAAAAAGGTTTATTTCGAATTATTTGATTACATAATTTTAGGTGGAGGTGATTTGGAAGACCCAAGATGAATTTGAAGAAATTTGTTATAAACAGAACGCGAATCCAATAACACATCTGGATTTAAAAACAACACCACAGTTAATCCGTTTATAGTCCAAAATTTAGTGGTATACAGTCTTTATAAAGACACCCAATCCTGATTCACCCATTAAGGGGACCAAAAAACTAACCTGTCAAGGAAAAAGCATCTACATGTTGCCGAATGATTGGTTCTATATTTTGTAAATACATCTAAATTTACACATTTCCAATCTTTGAAATATAACATACAGATAGAAATAAGGTTGACTAAAAATATTTTCCATTTTTATTGTCTTGACAAGGTTGTTTATTAGCCTAAAACCATGATAAAATTTGAATCTCAAAATCTATGATCACAAAACAGCCTCCCATTATCTCTTTAAAAACACACTTTAAGAACCTCGTTTGGGAGATCATCAATGAAGAAATTTTAAAACATCATGGAAACCCTCAGGAGTCCTCTCCCCATACTCTATGTTCTAGAGGACATGTTTAGTTATACATAAACATCTATGGGTTAATCACCTTCCATTGGGTTCTAAACTCATTGTGATCACCCAATGAGGAATCTGAGGTAATATTGAGACTCTTGTCTTTAATATGTGAGTTAAAATTTAAATTCTTGGATATAAGTAGTTTTTATTCATTCTCTCTTCTTACTTAATTGAGTTATGAACTCGTATTCCTTGGTCACACTCATATGAACCTAATTGGGGACACCCATTAATGTCATGTTTCATACCCCATTAATAGCTTCTTCTTTCCCCTTTTAAATGTGGTTTATGTGTGGTTAATATTAGTTAATTGAACTATCAAAAACACAGACATGGGAATGTGAATTTATTAAATTGTATCTCAATGAAATAAAAAAAACTCGGGAAATATTCCGAGTTACTAATATGTTTCAACATTGAGTTTTGGCTATAATGTCAGACAAAAATCACCTTATAATCAATGGTAGTTGGTCAATCATTTTATGTTTCTTGTAAAACCCTAGGAGGTATCCATGTATAAAATTAGAAACATTATGGGTCTAGATATTACAATCTATGGATTAATATATATATATACCCTATATCATGATGTTTTGAAGTACAAGCTTCATGGTATTTTTCTTGGTTGATCATTCTTAATTAATTTTTTAAATTACCACTTTATTTTATATATATTCTTTTTCTATTGGACACTAATATCATCAAACCCCACATTTTCTAAATTCAAATTCTGCAATTATTTTCATAATAACACCTTTATTTTTTAATTAATGTTTCCCCCCACTGAGAGACTACCTAGGGATCCCATTATATAGTATATATTATACTAAAACTAAAAAAATAATTTGATGTGGTCAACAACATGATCAATTTTTGGTTCTATTTTCTGGGATCCAAGAAGATTTTTTCATTATTTAATTTTCTTTATTTATTTTTCTTTTTATTAGTAACAATTTTCAATATCCTCAATTATATTATTATTTTTTGCGGTTTTTTTGTTTGATTTTCTCAATATCATCTCACTCTACCTCTATATTCCTCCCTCTCTAAATCTATTCATATATTATATAATTACCTTTTGTCATCCCCATAAATTATTCTTATGTTTGTTAATGTTAGTTATATTGAATTTAAAAAAATACTAAAAACTTCACATCCTTCTTGCATGAAAATATGTGATAAAAAATACCACATCAATATGATTTGGAAATTAAAAAGAGGCATCACTAAAAAATTGGTCATAAAATCAAGTAATATTGAAGAAACTATTTTGGAACCTCATGTTGTCCCATACCAATAAATGATTGATCCAAATCAACCTCCTAAAATCCCGGCAACAAATAATTGATCATTAAAAAAACTAACCACACCTGATGTGGAGTACCAACTTTTATACATCCAATACCCTAAAAAAGTAGCTAATGTTGAGCTTATATTGGGCCTCATCCATCTCCTTAAAAATTCCACGGACTCCATGGTGATGACCCCCACAATCTTCTGGAAGTGCTTTACATAGTGTGATCATCCTTGAAACCACAAAATGTGACTAAGGCATACATAAATATTAGGGAAATTTATTTCTCCCATGATTGTGTTTTCAAACAATAGATATAATATCTTCCTACTATAATTGGGGGATATTATTACCATAAAAGAATCATTCTACTAATGTTTTTCCTTCACCCAAACTACATCAATTAGAAAATAGATATGTTGAATTATGCAATCATAAAGGGAAACCCTTTATTAATATTGGGATATAATCAAAAGATCATTATCATGATTCCCCCATCACTAACTAAGTGAAAAATGGATAACTAAATGTATCTCTGAGGGCATTATCCCCATGTATTTTGGAATGATATATGTTCAATCTAGGGGTTACCTAGTTTTTAAAACCCATGACTTCACTCATAAATTAATATCTAAGATGGATAAAAATTAAAAACAATTTTGTATATGTGAAATTTCATCCACTCGAGCAGTTAATGTGGTAATTCATTAATCCCTATAACAAAAGAATAATAGTAAACTTTATGATATACATTCCATTCTAAAGAATTATATCAAGAAAAAGGTAATTCTCTCTCACCTCTCATTCAATTTCATTTTTTAATTCATTATCATAACACTAAGCATTCTGACTAGTTCCTAAAACTTCGAGATTCATCAGAGTCATGTTTAGAAGTATTCCATGGGAGTCTATTTCTGTAAGCACCAACCACTGTGCAAGAAAATATTATGCCAAATCAAAACCCTGGGTGGATATCAGAACCCCAGAAATGACAAACAGAATACTCTTGTAAACCTAATAAAATTTGGTATCTAAATGGACAAGGTATTCAAACTTCATATCCTTATCCTTATTGAAACAATCTTCCTCCTATCATGTATAAACCAATCATTGAGGATATGGTGAAAAAATGGCATCCCTGATCCTCCAGTTCCATCTGACCACCCAAAACATTATTTAATACATATGAACTCATGTGGGATAATTTGAAAACACCATAATTGAGATAAATATTCAAATTTCTAGACAATAACAATCTCCTCCTTTTTCTAATCCAAAATAAAAATATCATACTAGAGAAATCACACTTTATAGTGATAAATATGATTCTTCCTCCAATAATTCTATACAACAGATAATTCCCCCACTTAAAAAATCTCTTTATCTATAAATAAAATATTATAATGAATTAAAAAATGTTAAAGAATTTATTATTAACTATACCCCTGAACAATCCATTTATCTTCCTTTCCCCCATATACTCTATGAACTGATGAAAAATTTAATTAATGATATTCATAAATTAGTAAAAAATACTTTTACAAAGGTCCAAGTTAAAATTCCATTATTAAATCCAATTAAACAAATCCCTCACTGTGAAAGATTTTATGAAGATATTATCCCCCATATATGATTAATTAATGGGGATGACATTGTCAAATTTCAATGAAATTTCTCATCTTTTATCTAACCATAAATTCCAATTAAATGAAAGGATCTAGAAATCATAATGATACTTTTCACCATAGGTAAGACCTTCTTTTATAACTAAATGATAGAATTGCATTCCTAAATTAACATGGTTTCATATACATTCTACATATATTTTTTAGGATAGATACATATAACAAATAGGTATCATAGTGAAACGTGCCAATTGGAGCACAACACATCGATTAATTGTGATCGAGGATGTCCTTGTATGACAGAATAATCTCAAAATCCCTACATACTTCTATATTATTGAGATAGAAGATACCCAATCCAAATGACATTCTCCCCTCAAACGTGGGAGACCATTCCAAAATCAAAAAATATGATCATCAATTTCAAAAAAGTATGCTATAAATGGTGTTCTATGGTGAAAAGGTTGGTTTTAATAGAATTGATTTTATAAAAAACCCCATTGAAGATCACTACACTATTCATATATATCTAATTGAGGTTATCCCTAATAAAACACAAACATAATATTCTTGTTGACTATTAATCTTAATCATTTTACAATTCTCATACTATGAATCATTTGAGTTTCTCTTCATGATTTAACTATTGTGTGGGTTAAAAAATGTGTTAATTTTGTTCTTTAATCGATGAGTGAGTTCATTATGAAGTACCCTATGCATCAATGATTCTATAAATATAATTTTTCATTGATTCAATTTCTTTAGATATTAAACATGAGTGGATATATAGTTTCATAGAACTCAATCCCCCTTAATACCAACCCTCAATAGAAAAACCATCACTGTTGTAATTAAAACCACTTCTATATAATTTAAAATATGACTATCTTGATGGTGTTGTAAAATTTACCATCATTATTTCCAACAAAATATCTCCACGATAGGATTAAAAACAATTAATCAATTTAAGAGAGTGTAAAAAGGTGATAGGATATACATTGGATTATATTCCAAGGAAAACACATCTATTTCTCTCCACTGGATACGTTTAGATGATGATGTTTAACTTGTAAGGTAAGCTCAGTGATGGTTCATTCCTACCCACAATGAAGTTGTAAAATAACATATTAGTAAAATGGTTGCTGATGTGATTATTTATAATATATCTGATTGTAAATTGGATTTCCTAGTGAGAATTTTTCAAAAAAAGGATAATGGATATGTCAAATGAATGAAATGAATTGGTTCCATCATATTTGAGAAACAGCTATAGAGCATGTATTGACTATTGTTAACTGAATCAATCCATCCAAAAGGAACCCATTCCTCTACCTTTCATTGAAATAATTTTATAAATACTAGCTGGTATGCAACATAAATTTTTTCCAAATAGATATTAGGATTATTTTAAAATCCATATTGTCCTTATGGATTAAGAAAAAAAAACATTTACTTATCCAGTCAGTACATTTTCATACAAAAGGATGCATTTTAGTCTCTATAATAATCTATGTACTTTTCATAAATGTGTTTTGATTATATTTTTTTTCCTACCCTAAGAATTGTGTGTAATCTTATTTGTATGATTTCATTATTTATTGATAATACTTGTACTAATGTTTGGAATAATTAATTTATGTTCTCCATCATTGATTTTATAATGATCTCATCTTAATTAATCAGAAATATCATTTTTTTAGAAGGGAATAGTAATTGGGAATATCACTTAAAATGATGGAATTCCAGTGGATAAATAAAACATATAATTAATTTCACCCAATAAAAACAAAAAATGTGTTCATGTGGTGTAACCATTCTTGGTTCTTATAAGTTTGAACCACTGATTCATTAAAGATTATCATAATATCACACATCCCTAGACCAGATTATAACTAATGATTTGAAGTTTTTGATAAATAAAAAATGTGATGATTCATTAAACTCACTAAAAGTTTGTCTCACATCGCCTTGCATCATCCAACCAGTAAGGAAGTATCTCTATATAAAAATATGTTTAATTACACTATCATTACATTTAGGTTAGTTTAATAATAATGGGTTGACGATTTTTATCATGTCATTTCATATGCCTCACATAACCTAGACCCTACCTAAGAAAACTACACATATATTGAAAAAGTAAAATGCTCTACAACATTTTCCTTGGAAATGTTTCATTCATATAATATAGGGTAAAAAATAAATGGGTTTTTGGATCATTCGACCTATCAGTTTATCCTTAAGAAATTAAAGTATAATATCCAACAAATTTTTTGGATGATATTCTTCCAAGTGTTTTACATTGAGATTTGAGATAGTAGAGGTAAGGAAATTGTTATAGAAGACAACATTAGTTGGATTACCTGGCCCTTGAAAAATGATGTCAACTCATACCTACCCATTGGATAATTCATTACTCAGGGTAATGTTTGTGTTGTTATATACAAATCCCCTTTATGTGAAGACCTAGTGAATTTTCTAGTAGGATCATGATTCCCCACTGATTTTAGTAATTTATATTCCCAATGACTTAAGAATGACTCATACTGGTATATTTGGGGTGACATATATTTTTTAATTTTTTTAGTGACCAAGTCATTCATTGGTGTCTCCTTGACAATGAGTTTTGATTTTTTTGAGTGTTTATCACACATTGTCTTATGGGGCCACTTTGGATCTTAATGTATAATTCTAATGGTCTTTCACTCATGAATTTATAAAAAAATGTATAGGGATTCTAATCAATTTAATTAGTCAATAATATGATGAAAATTCATTGGGAATATATCCAAGAAGAATGAAATTCCCCAACAACCCATATTATTCTATGAAACCATTGATGCGTGGTGAATTTACTTCCTTGGTACTTTTAGAAATTCATTTGGACTTGTATACATCTTTTTAGATGTGGAGTACATCTCTTAATGGGTGAATGAAGAGGTTAACATGATAGATGAATCTGAAGTTGTTTTTTATTTTGTGGAGTCCCGAAAATTCTATAGATTTTGTATGACAAGATTCCCCATTAGTGACCTGGGTACAAAATTTTTCAATCGCAAATGGAAAATCATGCTCTATTTGAATCGGGTAATTCATAAAGTCTCTACTACATAACACCCTCAAACTAATGGAAAATCAGAAATCTCAAATAAATATGTTTATATAATCATGGACAACGGTACATCCTAATATAAAATATTTGGTTTTGTGCATGGAAGATGCATGTTATGGATGCCATAAAACATATAAAATCCTGATCTAAATGTCACCATACAAGGTTGTGTTTGGATAGTATGATCATTTATAGATGGACATAGAGCTCCATGCATATTGGGATGTAAAACACTGTCATTTAAATCTCTCACATTCAGGTGATCATAAGAAGTTGTATATTAATCCAGTGGAGTAAATTGTGTATGATTTATTTTAGAACTCTTGAATCAATAAATAGATGAAAAAGGTAGTCCATGATGAGATGATTCATCATTGGTAGTTTTATATTTCTGAGAAATTCATTAGGTAAAATTCTAGGATAAAGATCAACCTAGGTATGACTCTTTCATTATGGCTTGGTTCATGTATTGTTAATAATGTTTACCCTTTTGGATCAATATAATATTTTTTGAGAAGATTGACTGATGTATTACATTTACTGGGAAAAGACCTAAACACCTTTATAAGAAATTTTTTATGAAAAAGGTGGACGAAATACACATTTGAGAAGAAATATTCTAGTGAAGCCAACAATTTTATACCATTCCATCCCAAATTATAATATATTATTGTGAGGTCAGAATACACTCTATTTTTGGTGGTTGACTACATTCCTAGTTTCTTTTGAATTTTTATTGTACTTATTCATTATCCTCTTTTATGCATTCTAAATTGAATTTCTAATTTTCTCCACCATGTTTTGTATATTATTATTTATCCCATCATTCATTATTTTTATATTTTTCACTTTTTTATTAATATTTTACCCCCTATTCTCATAGAATCATGAAATTACTTAACTTTAATGCCAAAATTCATTATTCCATATTGTTTTTTCATTTAAATAATTTTTTTCTCAATTATAGAATACAAATATTTGCATGAATTTAACAATTGGAGTTATTTTTAGTCAATTGGTTGTTTTCTATGGTATGAATAGTAATATCTCTATCAAACCATTGAAATAAATGATACCCTTTTTCAGTGTATTTTTTGGGGGAATTATGCCCTTAATCACTCAACTTATCTTTTCACCCAATCAGGATATTTGAATGTTTCATACATAATAGAATGTAAATATATAAGGTATGTAAATATTACGCACATTTATAAACTAATTATTATGTATGTTTATTCTTTACCTGATATGTTAAATTACTATATCAGATTATCCAATGTGCATATATCTGTTATATGACTATTGTACACTACCATAGATAATAATAATAATAATACTAATAAAGGGTGTGAGAAAATTTTAATCATATGTGGATATATATAAATCTAGAGATTATGGGTTGAATTATGGGAATGCTTAAGTGAGTGTTATTGAAATCGATTACAAACGATAGAGGGTATGTTCTGTAGAAATAATTATGTAAGCAGAAAATTATAAAATTACCAATCATTACTGGATAGAATGTGGAAATAATAACTTGAAATTGTTTTCACACACACACACACATGGAGTGTTAATATTATGTTTTAATGTTAAATTCCTTCCTTATATTTCTATCATCAATCTCTTTGTATTTCATAATAATATAATTAATGAGATGCCTTTTTTCATGATCACATGAAATAAACACATTTTGTGGTTATTTTCATTGATCAAAAAGATATAATGAATTATAATTTCATTAAATGTAAAATCATCATGATGTTGGGAATATATAAATGGATCATTTTTTAATATAAATGTTTCTTTCAATAATAGAGAAAAATTTTTGGTGTAGGGGGTTTTATTCCACCTCAATTCAAAATATTACTTCACCCTTAGACCACTGTATTAAATTGCATTGTATTTAAAATTAAATATATAATAACAAATTAAAATTAATTATTTCTTCAATGAAATAATTTTTAAGAATGTTAAAAAGGGTAATATCACTTGTTTTGATTATTTAGTTGTTGTTGGAGGTGATTCGTAGGCCTCCAAATGAAGTTGAAAAAAACTTTCCAAACATTATAGGAATCCAATAAGACATGTTGACTCATCCGAACCCTAAATCTAATCCCTACATCCAATTAGGGTGAAATATTTTGGTATTTTCCATAATTAAGATGTATATAATTCTTTTTTAAGACACCCAATTATAAATCAACCATTAAGGGTACTAATTGAACTGATCATTCTGGGGAAATGAATCTGCAAGAAGTCAAATTATTGGTTCTATATTTTTGATATATCTTACATTTTATAAATTATATGGAACCAAATTTTTCATGGAGAAAAGGTAGAGTTCATAAAAAATATTTTTTTGTACCATGTCATGATAAGATATTTTACCAATCCAAACCCGTCATCTAAGTTGTATATCAAAATCAATGTGCCCAAAACCACCTCCCATTTTTTTTATAATAAAACAAACTTTGAAATTTTTTTTGGGATTTAAACTAGGAAGAAATTATATATCATCTTCTAGACCTAAAGGATTCATCTTCTTAGCCATGATGTTCTAGAGGCTATGAATTCCTCCCATTCCATCACGTTTTCTACTTCTTCCGATCACCAATGAAATAATGTGGTGTAATATAGAGCTTCTTGATTGTAATATTTTAATGATATATTTAATTCCATGTTGTATATATATTTTTTCAAATTCCTATAATCTTATTTAATTTGGTTATATACTTTAATATAATTCTCATTATCATATAATCTTGTTTGGGGGTACCCATTCATGTGATGTTTCACAAATTATTCCAACTTCTTCATTCCTCACTCAATTGTGGTGTTTGGGTGGTCCATATTGGGAAATTAAAAACTCATTAACACTACTGTGTACATGTATATTTACATCATGGAATAAAATTCAAATAAAACCAAAACCCGTACAACATTTCATGTACATCATGTGTTGCCTCAGTGAGTTATGATCATGATGTCAGACACAAATCACCCTATCATCATTGGAAATGGGTGAATAATTTTGTGATTATGAACAAATTATAGGAGGTATCCTTGTATGATATCATTATTATTTAGGTTATAGTTATTAAAATCCATAGAATAAATGAGTTGTACCCTATATCATGAAGCTATGATGGATGGGCATTTTTCAATTTCCCTCGGTTGATCACGCTTAATTAATTTTATTAATTTATGCTTTGTGTTATCATTTTCCCTTTTCAATTAGTTTGTTAAATAATCAGAACCCATGTTTCCCAAAATCCCATTCCAATATTACATCCATTATCACAACCTCCTTTTTTAATTAATGATATAAGGCTCTATCAATATACGTCATTGGTCTCATAGTATATAGAATAAATTCTATAAAAATACAAACTAATTTGGTGCACTCAAAATAGATATAATTATGTATAAAAAATGCACCATTATATTAAAAACACCCCTCTTATTTATATATAATTCAATGGTATGTTAATATAAGTATACATATTTCAAATCCTTACATTATATTCTTATATCAATTCTGATAAACCTAGAACCACCATGATCATGGTTCACATATTTCATTAACTTAGCTGAAGTATGTCAGATCATCAGTGGAATAGTTTAAAAATGTTACTCATTGTTTCATTTTCATTTTCAATTAATTTTTATCTCCTAGAAATTGAATGTATTAGTACATTATTCATGAATTTAAATCATATATATTCTATTATCCCATTACCCTAAAAAGGGGAATCCGTATTGTTATAGTCAGAAGTCATTAAACTCCATTAAAACATCATCAACTCAAGATATTATGATTTAGTGAAACACTATAATCATTTAATAGGATGAGTTGGGAAACTAGATCTTGAATATTCAGAATTGAAACCTGGGATACATGTCATGAATTAATTTTCAAAAAAATTGGGAAGTGTTTATAGGATATCATGAATTTTATTTCATGTCATGTATCCTTCATCATTATCTCATGACAGTAAACTAAATTGGTAACATCAATTTCCATCAATAATAAGATACTATATGAAATATTTGAGTATTTATTCTTACTATTATGAGTTATAAATCAATTTCTAGATCCATTTCCTTGGTCCAACATACAATATAAAAAAATACCCCCTCTAGGCCTTCAGTTCAGATATGTTTAGTTTATGTTCATTATAATAACGATGTTTTACTTATTTCAAATCTCAATAATATTAATTGTTTAAGTACACCTGGTTTATGGTACATGGCCCTTTTTTTGTTTTTATGGATATATATAAGGGGGAATATTGGGAGAGTTTGGTGAACTTTCAATATGTTATAAGGGACAAAGGAAGGGCACATGGGCTACTCACAATTTATCCGAACCATGCAGAAATACTATCAGAAACCAGACACAATAGTAGGTTTGAGGAAGCGATATTCAGCACGGTGTGTGCATGGTTAGGGAGATCATGTGAGGAGGCCATACAAGGGTCTATCTAGGATGTAGACAATGCACAGTTAGTGCACAGTTTGTCTAACTATGCGAACTAACTGGGTGCATGGTGAAAGTGAGATCCTAAAATAGTGGACCTCAGACATTGTTTTCCTCTAAACTACTCTTTTTTGCTCTCATGTGGACCTAACTCAGTATTTATCTACCTTGAAGATAGGAGAAGCTCTCCCATGTGATTTGGAGTCATTCTGAATGCTTGACATGGAGCTTTGAAACCACATTCTTGAGGTATGTGATTATTATTCATCATTATTGATAGGATTAATAGATATACTTAGACATACTTATCCTCTCTTCTTGTTATTTTATATATACAATTTTATGTATAGATATATGATTTTTTATTCCAAATAAAATTATATTTGGTATTGATCTTCCTTGGAGAATGTAGTACCCAAAGTTTTTGGCACTTATCCTTTTTATTGGGTTTTTATGGATCTAATGTAAGGGAAAATCTGGGGGAGTTTGGTCAAACTTCAATATGTTTTGGTGGCTAAAGAAAATGTGTGTTTTCTATTCTTGGATTATCAAAACCATATCGAAATCCAATGATAAATTTCTTGCAATAGCATGGTTAAGGAAGAGGGCTTCACCGTGGTGTGCACCCAGTTAAGGAGACCGCATATGGAGGTGGTGTGAGGGTCTATCTAGAAAGTATCTAATGCTTGATTAGCGTACAGTTTATCATAAAATGTGAACTAACCATGCACATGGTTAAAGTGAGATCATAAAAAAATTAGTTCTCACATTGTTTTTTTAACTACTATTTTTCTCCTTAGAATCCCTAACATAGGGTTTCAGTTCCTTCAGATAGGATAACCTGTCGTAAGATATTTGGAGTCAATTATAAGGCTTCCCGTGGTGTTTTGAACCCCAATTATTGAGGTATGTGATCATTATTCATCATTATTGATCGGTTTCTTGGATATAATTAGATCTATTTCTCTTAATGTTTTGGTTTCTCAAATATTCTCCTGTTATGGGTAGATCTATGAGTGTTTATACAATATAAGGTGATATTTAGCCTTGAATTTTCTATAAAAATAGGTCAATGGTAGTTTCGTGAAGAATCGATATGGTTTTCTTGAGTGTTCTTCATCGGTTGTCATGTTTTCTCAAAACCATTATGTATGTGGCTTATCTCTCATATCTTTTCAATATAATTGATAGACATAGTTTCAAATTGAGTAATTTGGGTAAAATGGATTGTAAAATCTTTGTATTCTACATGGAATAAATATCTTTAGTGATGATTTATCATTTTTTGTATACTTGTGAAATCTTGATAAATTGTTCTGCAAATTGTTTTAGTTTCTAAAATTTAAAATGGTGAATTAAAATGGTGGATTTTATAGAACATAAAATGGTTTTTTGGGAAAGTGGTTTCAATAATTGTTTCCCTCGGAATCCGGGGATGACCGCCTTGATGGGAGGTTCAAAATTTCTGATCGGTTTCTAATGGGTTTGTTCGTAGAACCAGAAACATCCAATGATTCCACATCCATTCGGACCTACTTTCCAATGGTAGGTTCTCATTAGTTTTGTATACTGATGAGGTTTAGGAATTTTCATTGGTTGAGAGGATGGGAGGTCGGACTCATCACACCTTTTTGAGGGGAATTATTGTCTACTCCGGGACTCTCTTTATAGATTTAAGTTATGTTCGTGAATCCTTATTACATTACCAAGTATAAAATGAGATTTCTTTCAGATATAACAATCAGTGATTAAATATGTAGGAAATTTAGAGAATCTTTTGTATGTATTCTAGGTTCTTCATCGATAGAGAATCATCTGTATTTTTTAGAGATTCTTGGTCAATGGTACCCTTCGACACATTTATACAGAAGTCTCTTGGTCATTATGATGACCATGCTGGTTTTAAAGCCACTTAGTGGGGAACTTGAAGTTTATTGTCATTCAAAAGGGCATGGATTATTTTAGAGTTGGAATCGAACCCGTAGATGGGCTACCTACGTATCCTTTGTTTAGAAAAGGAATCAGAACCCACGTAGTTCGAGTAAGGGAGTATGATGTTTATGATTGATGGCTCAAAGAAGGATGTCACAATTACTTTTACACTCTAAGCTCATGTGAGTCATGCTCGGTGTGAGAAACAAGAGGTATTGGTAAAAAATTAGACAATTGTGCCATGAAAGATGCAATCATAAGAAATAATGTGGGGCTTATGTATGTATGACTACCCAGATAAATGAAGGTTAGGATTTACTTTAAGGAAGAAATCCAGGAACATGGTCCATAAAGGTATACGTGCTTCTAAGAGATTTTGAATACTCTAACTGGGGGATTACTCCTGAAAAGGAGGCCTAAATTAGGAGAAGACTTATGATTGGGTTTTACTCCTGAAAAGGAATCCTAGATCAAAGGGAAATTAGGACTGGTTAAGAGGATTATGACTGGGGCTTATTCCTGAAAAGGAGGCCCATGTTAAGGGATTATAAATAGGACTTACTCATGAAAAGGAGGCCCAGGTTAAGGGATTATGACTGGGACTTACTCCAGAAAAGGAGGCCCAGGTTAAGGGATTATGATAGGGACTTACTCTTGAAAAGGAAGCCCAGGTTAAGGGATTATGACTGGGACTTACTTCTGAAAAGGAGGCCCAGGTTAAGGATTAAGGTTTGGGGCTTACTCCTGAGGAGGATGCCCAAATTAGGGGACTGGGTCTTACTCATAAGGAGGATGCCCAGGTTAGGGGATCTGGGGCTTACTCCTAAGAGGATGCCCAAATTAGTGGACTTATGGCTGGGGATTATTCCTGAAAAGGAGACCTAGGTTAAGGATTCTCTCATCTTAAAGGATGAGGTTAAATGAATGAACTCTCAATCTTTAGTGACATAAATATATGTAAATCACTAGGTTTTGAGAGATATTCCACAGAATTCCTTTCAGATAAGGAATTCAAATCAAGAAATCTTACCATAAATGGATTTGAAGAGTTTCTTGAAGACTGAATCTTGAATAGGAAAGCTGTAATGACTTAAGAGGGGTGATATGGGCAAGAAAGGCACCCAAAAAGGCAGGGTCGCGCCAGTCCTGGAAGGCGTGCAAGTACTGCGTGGGCGTGAAAGTCCTGGTCGCGTAGGTCCTGGTCGCATAGATATGCCTGCGCGACACATAGTGTACTTGCGCGACGATTAACCAGCAGGGAAATACTTGAGCGATTCTTCATTAAAGCCTTTAGAATCCTCTTGAGGTTCTTCCAGAAGAGGGGCGCTCAAGATCTAATGAAGGAGTAAGGCGGCGCGCAAGTGTGTCCCTTTCCCCTTAAGGGATGGCCACTCATGCGCACAAGTGTTGATGAGTTTCAACACTTAGGCCTTCCTCCCCCTCTTTAGATCTTCCATTCTAGGTAAGAAATTACCTTATAAGTGTTTCAGAAGCTTTGAGAAGAGACTAGCGCACCGAGAGCTCAAATCTGAGTTTCTAGAAAAACTTCTCCCTGAATGGGGGGCCCAAAGGGTCTATTTATAGGTAGGAGAAGACCCCAGGCGGTTACCGGGCAGTTATCACCTAGGTCGCGCATGTCACTTGCGTGACTATAAGGCGTCGCGCAAGTGGACTTTCGTGATAGTTATAGAACATGCGCGGCATAGGTGTTTTTGATCCCTTGTTCATGCCTTTGTCGATTTTTGATATTTTCTTCAAACTTTGAATCACTTTGAGCTGAGATATTCCCCTTTTCCAATCTTTATATTCTGTGACGAAAGGAGCGTCAACAAAAGTCCCCCCTCAGAGTTGGATCCGAAAGAAATGAGGATTTGACTCTTAGGAAATCGAAGGCATCCAAAGGAAAGGGGGCGCGCAAGTCTTAAAGGCGCAGAGGGCGGCGCACAAGTGCGTATCGCGCAGGGATACAAACCTTGATCGCGCAAGGTACGTCGCGCAGGGTCCCGACCACGTCTATAAATAGAGGGCCTCACTTCCGTACAAGCATCCAGATTTCCGGACTTCATACCTTCGAGCTCTCGCCATGCAGGTCACCTTAGCCGTGCAAGTTGCTCTGTTTTCCTGTGTTTTCCTTGATGTCGCGCTACTGTAAAGGTATTTGTACTTGCGCGGTTTATACTTGCACGTCAAAAACTAGCGTGGCACACGAATACTTGTGAGTCATGTTTAGATTTACGTGCCTTAATGCCTTAGCCATTTTTTCAAATTCTTTCACAAATTTTATGAAAAAAACCAATTTAAGAGTTTAATTTATTCATCTTTTGTGCAGATTCAATGGCTCCTAAGGGAATTAAAAAATTTGATGAACTGGCTAGCAAGCGGATTGATGACATGATGAACATCATTGTCCATGATTATTATGATATCTGCGACAACACTCTCTCAGATTTGGCTAAGTACTTGAAGAAATATCATCTTAATTTACCACAGAGCATCTACCTGCCTCTATATGGTCATGGTCATCTGCAAGGAGTCAATGTTCCAGATGAAAAGAACTATACACCTGAAATGCAGCTGCGCTGCTACTCCTTCATTTCGGTTATGTTGTGCATTAAGAGAAACAACAATGGTGTGAAATTTCAAATTCTTCCTCCATGTCATTTCCTTGCAGATATGAAAATGGAAAACCCATGGGATAAATTTTTTTCCACTGCCGGTTGGTGGAGAGAAGACAAACATGGTATTGGAGCAATATCTGAAAAGAGTACTCTCTCCAAATGGCTCTTTACTTCCAATGCTCCATTATCAAATCCATGTATCCAACTTCCATGTCTCTTGGACAGAAACAGAGTCACTGTTTGATCAGCAGAAAATTATCTCAAACCGCACTCAAGAAAATCCTTTTACTATTGTTCCAAGAAGAGCTGGTATCACTACATCTCTTATTGTATCCAGTTGAATGAATGAATTCCAGGTGGTTTCTGATGAAGCTCAGGATGCTGTAAATCAAATGAAGAGTTATGTTGAGAGCCTCTTGTAATTATTGAAAAAGAGAAGAGACTCCAGTCAGTGGATGTCCTTCTAACTCTTATGTATCAATGAAAAACACTTTTACCTTCACTCATTTTTACCTACATTCTCTTTTACTACATGCTTTAGATTTTACCTAAGCTAATGGGCCTAGTAATCATAGTTTGATTTTTACTAGGATTAATGTAAATAACCCTACAAACTTCAAAACTTTTAATTGCTCAATGTAACCTAAATCATACAAAAATGTATGTTTAGTGAGATGGGAACTTGACTTTTATTCAGAGTTCCCCTGTCTTTTGTGGGCAGTTTAAAGTCATGCACGTTGGACATACAAAGGCTAATGTTTAAGGTCAAAATATCTTTGACCTAAATGGATTAGAATTGAATCAATTCCTTGACAACTCATCTGAAAACATAGTACCATACTCAAGTATGAGGGAAAATATGCAAGCTATGACTTAAGAATACATGTATCTGAGGAATGATATGAAAAAGAGCTAAAAGGCATTAGAAGAAGTAGTTCCCAAGAATGAAGTTACCATTATTTAACAAATACTTTAGGGGGTTGAATTATTCAGGGCCACATAAGGGCATTGGCTGCATAGTTAAATAAAATAGTATCTTTTGGCTAACAAGTCTGTTATGTAGACTGTTTATGCAAGGCCACCTATGGGCACGTGCTGCATAGTCAGGCAAAAGAACTCTAAAAAATTTACTTTCTTAGTGATAAAATCCAGTGAATGTTTATGGAGATTCAAATCTTCCAAAGTATAGAGTTTGATGTATGGAAAGAGGTACTTGAATATGGAAAAGATATTACTAAACAAGATTATCGAAGAACTGGATGAATATCACTCCTACGAAGGTCTAACCCAAACGTAGGGAAGGAGAATATAAACCATAGACTTGAATGCTTTCAGATCATGAAAAAGGATATGGGACAAATATGTTAAGGATGACTATTTTTGTGGATCCCTACATACTGTTATTTAATACAAATAAGGACAAAAGAGGCATTCTTCCAAAGAATGAAGTTACCACTATCCGACAAACCTGTTAGGGGGTTGAATTTTGTAGGGCCACATAAGGGCATTGGCTGCATAGTCAAATAATAGTATGTTTTGGCTAAAAAGTCTGTTATGTAGACTGTTTATGCAAGGCCGCCTATGGGCACGTTCTGCATAGTCAGAAAAAATAACTCTCAGAAGAATGACATTTTTGTGACTAGAAGTCATGAGAAGGGTTATGAGGATCTGAAAATATTTAAGGTTAGGATTATAACACATAAATATGGGTATTGTTCAATGTGTACAGAGATACATAGATCAATGTTAACCATAATCATGTTGTGGCTGGGTCCTAGATTGAAATGTTGGACTTCACTACGTATCCCATAAGGATGAGAATCAAGCCATACGTAGTTCTTAAACTATATTTTAACTTCGTGTGGGAAAAATGATTAGAGATCTTAGTTTAGGGTCATAGATCTTGGACCATTGTAAGAAATACATAGTGTGTGTTTTCATGGTGACTTTTCAACCAAGGGACTGAAAGTGGAATTTAGGGTTAGGCCCGAAGACTTGGGACTGGATTCGAGGGACACTCGAACGTTCCTACGTATCCCATAAGTATGGGAATCAATCCCACATACTTCTTAAACTACCCTTTGTACAAATTTGGTTCGTACATATGAAGGGTGAAAGGGGACATTAGTACAATGATGGTTTAACCGAAGACAAAAGGTTTGGGCGTTGCCATGTATGCATGTAGACTTTGAGATGAAACATGATTGAAAAATCAATGTAAATAATGGTTCCCTCTCAGTTGAGGGTATCAAAGAATATTGTTGTTTATTGTCATACTGGACAAAAGTGTTGTATAGTTTAACGTCGTATAACAAAGACGAATGTGAACTAATGAAAAGATATTGATTCTAGGGGCGGTTTCACAAATCAACATCGTATGAGATGGAGGTGAACCGATGTGAAGATATTGGTTTTGGGCTTGAACCTTGGGAGGTGCCTACATACCCAGCCTAGAAGGCAAGGATCAAAGTCTGTGTAGTTCAATTAAAGAATGAATTAATGATCAAGTTGTTCATGAGGACAATGACCTAAAAAAATGTTGTTGGGACATAAACATGGTTAGTATCCCAGAGAGAGTGTTATGGTTGAGGTTTTCTCTAATCTCACATGACTCATACTCGGTGTGAGAAACAAGAGGTAGTGACAAACTTAATAATACATAGTTTAACATCATATAGAACATATGAAGGGACTATGAAGTTTAAAGTCTTGCAGTTAGGACTATGGGTGCTACACAGTTTAGTGTCATGTAGCAGGGACAAAAGTACAGTTTAATGTAGTGTAGGACATATCACAGACTTTCTGTACAGTTTAGCATCATGTAGTTAGGACGATGGGGAAAATATAGTTTAACGTTATGTTGGACGAAAGGGGACTGTGCAGTTTAATGTCATGCAGTGAGGACAAAAGAGTACACCATTTAACGTCATGTTGGACGCATTGGGGATTTTTTCCCACAGTTTAACATCATGTTGCACGAAAAATGGATGATACAGTTTAGCATCATGTTGGACGAAAGTACGAATAGTTTAAGGTCATATGCATGGACCGTGGATAGTGCGGTTTAATGTCATGCTGGACGGTGGTGTAGTTTATGGTCATACAGGACCTTTGATGATTATGTAGTTTAACGTCTTTCCGGACGTAAGGGACTTTTATACAGTTTAGTGTCATGTTGCATGGACATATACACAGTTTAACGTCATGTAGGACATAAGAGACTTGAAAATATTTTAGGGTCATATGCATGGACCGTTGATGATGTAGTTTAAGGTCATACATGACCTTGTTGTAGTTTAAGGTCATACTGGACCATTTAGGGAATTGTTTTCACAGTTTAATGTCGTGTGGGACGAGGTTGCAGTTTAAGGTCATACTGGACCATTTCTGTATAGTTTAACGTCATATAGTAATGACGAACTGGTGCCACACAGTTTAGTGTCATGTTTCAGGGACATATACATAGTTTAACGTTATGTAGGACGTATGAAGGGACATTGAAGTTTATAAAAAATACTTCTTCAAAAATCTGGCATTGGTTGGAGTAGTGATGAGTTCTCCATCCATTGAGATTAATGAATAATCTCCATTGGAGTTGACCCTATGTATTTAATAAGGTCCTTCCCATTTTGTCTCAAGCTTGGGAGGTTTCTTCCCTGGTATCATTAGAGTTCTGAGAACTAATACCAATTCTCCCTAAGTGAATGAATGAAGAAGAACGTTTTTGTTAAAACCTCATGCTATTCGATTCTAATAGACTTCCAAGTGGTGAAAAGTGCACAATCTTTTCTCATCTAACCGTTCCAATTCATTCAATCACTTTTGAGATTATTCATCTGTAGATGATTGATCACAAATGGCAACTCTGAGTGAGGGTAGTTGAACTTCAAGGGAAAGACGGCTTCCGTTCCATATACCAATGAATATGGAGTTGACCGAGTTACAGTGTGGGTGGTAGTCCGATAAGCCCATAAAGCATGAAAGAGTTTATCAGGCCATGAACTCTTATCTTTATCCACCATAGTTTGAAGTATATTTGAAAGAGTCTTGTTAAAGGCTTCTATATGGCCATTGGCCGTTGCATGATATCGAGATGAATGGTTGGATTTGATGTTGTATTCTTGATACAATTTCTTCATCTCGGATGAACAGAAATTGGTGCCATTGTTTGTCAATATGGTATGAGGGACACCAAATCTGGTAATGATGTTAGACTTGATGAAGCTAACAATGCATTTAGAACTGACTTCCTTGAGAGGTATTGCCTCTACCCATTTGGAAAAGAAGTCAGTAGTAGTAATAATATACTTAAATTTCTTAGCCGTAGCCGAAGGGTAAGGTCCCGCCACATCCATTCCCCATGTGGAAAATGGCCATGAGTATTTAGCTGTATGAAGCAACTCTGGAGGCTGATGAATGAATTTGGCATGTACTTGGCATGAATGGAACTTCTTTGTGAAATCGACACAATCTCGTATCATTGAAGGCCAAAAGTATCCAAGCCTTTGAATTTGATCTGCCAATCTATGTCCAGATTGGTGGGCACCACAGACTCCTGCATGCACTTCTTTCATGACAACCATTATCTCTTCACCATCAATGCATCTGAAGAGAACTCCATCAAAACCACATTTGAAGAGAATTTTCACTAGGTGATCTGGGCTACCATAAAGAGTAAAATTGACCACACGTCGCCGAATTTTTTCTTTCTCAGCTCTATCAGGTGGAAGTGTTCCAGTTTGCAGGTATTCCCTGATAGGTGACCTCCATCCTGTAGTATGACCATACGGTTAAGGAATGGGACTAATTTCATTAATTTCCTCTGTTCTGATTCGAACATAAGGTGAAATTGCACGACAGTGGGCAATACTGATGGTTGTCTTGTCCCGATTTGGATCTGCCAGAGCTGTGGCTATATTAGCCAGTGCATCAGCTTGAGCATTTTGTGATCTTGGGACATAAGAAAATGTTGGTTCCAAAGGGAATTCTACCATTAACTCTCTGATATATTCATACAAAGGGATTATTTATTCTTTTCTAATGGCATATTCCCCATTGACTTGTTTGATTACCAGGTCTGAATCACCCTTCACCTTTAAGTGATTCACTTGTTCTTGAAGTGCTAATTCCAAGCCTGTGATAAGAGCTTAGTATTCGGCTTCATTATTGGTACCACCTTCCCATAATAAGAAGGAATAAGGTAACACTTCATTTTCTGGAGAAATGAGTAAAAATCCTAAGCCAACTTTTTTGAATTTATGCTTTTCCATTTCTTCCCTGTTGGACTTCTGGAAGCACCATCAAAATACATTTCCCATTCTTGAGGACTTTCTTGAATAGGGAAGACTTCCTCATCAGGGAGTTCAATATCTGAAGATGTGTCTTCCACTGAAGGGTGTTCAGCCAGGAAATCAGCCAGAGTTTGGCCCTTTATCGCCTTTTCAGACACATACTGAATGTCGAATTGCTGCAAAATAACTGCCCACCTTGCTAGACGTCCTGTAAGCATTGGACGACTAAGGATGAATTTGAGCGGGTTATTGCGAGATACCAATTAGACCTCGTGATGTTGCAGGTAATGTCTCAACTTCTAGACTGCAAAGATTAATGCCAAGAAGCACTTCTCAATACTTGAATACCGGGTTTCTGCTTCAAGCATAGTTCGACTAAGATAATAGAGGCTGTTTTCATTCCCAGCATCATTCTTTTGAGCAAGAAAGGCACCCAATGATCACTCTAGAGCTGTCACATAGAAGATAAGTGGTCTTCCTTCAACAGGTGGCATGAGTACCGGTGGACTCAAGAGGTATTTCTTGAGAATATCGAATGCTTCTTGACATTTTCAGTCCACTGGTAAGTGACTCCCTTCTTCATCAATTTGGTGAAGGGTAAACTTTTACCTGCTAAATTGGTGATGAAACGCCGAATATAGGCTAAGTGTCCTTGAAGTCATCTTAATTATTTTAAATTTTGAGGAGGTTACATACCAAGGATTGACTTGGTCTTCTCAGGATTGACTTCAATACCACGTTGGAGTACAACAAAGCTGATAAATTTTCCTGAGGTTACCCCAAAAGCACATTTTAAGGGGTTCATCTTCATATTATGTTGTCGAAGGTTGCAGAATATGACATAAAAATCAGCCAAGTGATTAGAACGTTGTTTGGATTTAACCACCAAATCGTCTACATAGCATTCAACAAATTTCCCTAAGAAGGGTTTGAAGATACAATTCTTGGTGCGCTGATATGTTGCACCTGCATTCTTTAAGCCAAAGGGCATTACCCGGTAACAAAACACACCATGATGGGCTCTGATGGCTGTGAATTACTCATCTTCTTGGGCCATTCAGATCTTATTATATTCATAATATCCATCCATGAAGGAAAGTTCTTCATATCTAGCTTTTGCATCAATTATAAGTTCTATAACCGGAACTGGGAAATCATCCTTAGGACAATGCCGATTAAGATCTCTGAAATCGATGAAAACTCTAATTTGTTCGTTCTTCTTCTTTACAGGGACAATATTAGCCAACCACTTGGGGTATTGAATTTCTATGATGAAGTTAGATTTGATAATCTTATCCACTTCAGCTTCAATTTTAGAAGCATAAGTTCGGTGTGTTCTTCTCGCGGCTTGCTTAAATCCTCGATGTTCTTCTGGTAAACTCAAATGATGAGTAGAAGCATCAGGATCATGCTCGGGAATTTCTGTATAGTTCCAAACAAAAATATATCTATTTCTCTTTAGAAAAGAAATATACATCTCTTGATCTTCAAGGGTCATGACCGCACTAATTAAAGTGGGGCGTGGATCTTCCTTTGTACCCAGATTTATTTCTCTGAGGTCATCCATAGTGGTATAGATACCCTCTTCAAATGCTGGAGGAGCATCTCTAAGATCTTCCTCTTCTTCTTCATCATGTGTTATTTCTACCATTTCTACTTGCATAGTAGATGACAAGGCAAAATTTTCATGATCAGAAGAGATGTCAAAATTTGCACATTTTGAAGAAGAAGCTTCCATTTCCAACCCGATTGATGATGAAGGGTCTTATTTGGGTAATAAAGAGGAAATGATGGATTGAGAATCAACATCATTGTTCACCTTTGATGTTGCTATATCTTCTTCTGGCCTAATTATCGAAGCATAGACTTGTTGGATTTCAGTAGATGAAATGAAGACGTCACCATTTGTGCTTTCATCACTGCTTGGTAGATTACCAATTTCTCCCATGTTATCTGGCTCGATTTCCATAGTTGACATTATGGATCTTTCCATAAGAGTGTTTTGATTTGGGTTTATCTTTTCAATTTGACTGATAGGAAACACATAATCTATACTCATATGTGTAAATGGATTTACTGGAATTTTTTCCATACCATATGGAGCATTAACTTTGGTAATCTCCTTTGTTATGGATTTCTCCCTTTGCTTCATGTGATAGAATTCTGCCTCAATGTATTGAGACTCAAATGTCTTGAACGGGGCTTTATCACCATACAACTTCCCAACTTGACCATCGAAACAATATTTGAGACATTGATGGTATGAAGAAGGGATAGCCACATGTTGATGTAACCAGGGTCTTCCAAGAAAAATGTTGAAGGTTGAGTCTTGATCAACAATCATGAAATCTGAAATAGATATAAGATCTCCAAACTGAGTTCTGAGTGTATCTTCACCCAGTGGTTCTTGTTTATTTTTATCATATCCCTGTAGCATCATGGTGGAGGGAGATAAATCAGATCCCGTAAGGCCCAATCGACGAAGTGTACGAATGAGCATGAGGTTGACTCCTGAACCATTGTCAATGAAAACTTTTCTAACATCCACACTATTGACTTTTCCAGACAAGTACAATGGTCTAATATGTCCATGCAGAACATCATCTTTATCTTCATTAGTAAAGGATATTATTGCATGGCATTCTGTAGGATTATTCTCTATGTGATAGAATTCAGCTGCAGCAATTTCAGTTTCAAACTCCTGAGGACTTGACAAAGCCTCGATGAGTGCTTCCCAAAGATCTTTTGACAGATTCAAAGCATCTAGAATTGATAACATGGCTGGTACTTAGGCCAATTGTATCAATATATCATACTTTTGATCCAGAGGTCTGCATTTCCCAATAGGAATATGTGGTTTAGCAGGTACCTTTGAAGCATATTCTTTGGAAGTTGACGCATCTTGAATAGTAGTTGGAAATATTCCTGGTTTTGGAAGATTAGACCGATTAGATCCATTTACTTGCTGAGAGGAAGAAGATGGAACTTTCAATCGGTCTTCCAAAATAACTGTGTTAGGACTGAATTTGCTATTGGTATAAGAACTTGCTTGTTCTTGCTGAGCTCGTTGAAGGGCTCTACCACGAGTTTCTACTGCGTACACAGTTCTAGCAGGGGTAGAATTGGAATAGTGGCTTCTGAAAGATCCATGCCTTCCCCTGTATCCTGAGCCCCTGGAACATCCTTTGATTCCTCTGTTTGATACAAGGAATTCAGGCTCATCAAAATTGAAATTGTGACTGGCATATGGATCTGTTAATTGAATCATATTAACAGAACCGAAGATTAACTCTTCGTCTGATGAAGACTCTGCCTGATTAGCCTGTTTAGGTTGTGCCGTTTGGTGGGGCGGTGCCCATGGCTTTGAAGTAGATGACATGAAGTCCGCCAAAGTCAGAGACAACTTAGACTTTGACACATACTCATCTTTTTTTGATTCTTTTTCTTTCATTGAATCATGCCGTTTCTTTGAGGACTTTCCCTCTAACAAAGAGGGTTTTGCTGCAACATTCATGGAAGAAGACACAATTGGTTTCCTTAATTGTGTTCGAAAAATAGCATGAGTTCGATTTATTGTCTTTCTGACCATCCAATCATCATACTTTTGTGCATTTTTTCTTTTGACTTCCTGCCATTCATCTTCTTCCTCTGGAACTGTAGCAGTGACACATGCTACCTGGGCTGAGGAGCCTTTCAATGTGACATGTCCCAAGTCGACCATCTTTTGCAGGAGGTCTTTGAAGACAAAACACTTCTGGATGGGATGCCCCAATATTTGATGAAAAGGGAAATAATTAGGACGGTCTTCATCTCCTTTATTGTTTGGCCTCTTGGGTATTGGAAATTGAACTAGATTGTTTTCCAGAGCAGAAATGAAATAACCAGGAACTTGTTCATTTTGGAAAGAATATGTTTTTCTCTTCAGATCCCCAAATTGTTTTCGTCTTTGAACTTTTTGATCATCTGGACCAAAAGTCCTTTGTTTTTGGTGCTTAGAAGGTGAAGCCCTTCGAGAAGATGAAGGTTTTGAGGTAGAAATAGGCATAGGTGCTTGTTTGAGCATAACTGTAGCAGTTTCTGCTTAACCCATTCTCCTTCTTGGATCTTATGGAATTACACGAGATTTAGCCTTAGCCTGCATAAGGGAATCTTCAATCTGCTGAGCGATTGAAGTAAGGTCTCGAAACCCTCCTTTATATTTCATAGGGATTAATGGCTTTTGTAATTCGTCACGCAAATTTTCCACACATATTGGAAAAAATTCTTCTTGAGGGAGTGCTAAACTCAAGGAATATGTTAATCCCTTCCATCGAGCAATGAAATCAGAGACCCTTTCATTCTCCCTTTGCTTACAGTTTGTAAGATCGAAAACTGTTGTCTTTGGAAAAGTTGATCTAAATTGAAGGAGGAATTTTTGGCGAAGATCCTCCCATCTGGTAATTGACCGGGATTTCAAGCTTGTATACCAAAAAAAAGCTTGTCCTTACAAGGTTCACACGAAGCATCTGAGTTTCACTACTTCTTGCTATTCCAAAGTTCCCATCACATGATCGCAACAAGACACGTAATGCATCAAATGTTTCTCAGGATCGCCTGATCCATTGAAAATAGGGAATACAGGGTTCCCAAAACTGGATGGAGGAGAAATTGAATCTACCCATTCAGGGTAAACTTTCTTTTCTCGTTGAACTTGCACACGCTTCCCCTCCATATTTTCTAACCGAGCTGTTAATGACTCAATAGTAATTATTAACTTTTGAGAAACATTCGGTTGAACTAGGACTTGGGTAGGTGCAATGACTGGAGCTTGGAAAATGTGGCGATTGGCGCTGCAACTGATGGTAGCACTGCCAACTATTGTTGCACTTGACCCGTAGGATTAGACCTGTGGGGGTGTACTGATAGAGGAGGATATTCTTGATCCATCTCAGTAGCTGCAACAAATTGCTTTGGCTGACTGACTCCAGCATGCTTAAGAAGAAGACTACTCTGAAGTAGTTCTGCATTCAACCTTCTTAATTACTTCATTTCTTCCTCCTTTTGTGCAAAACTCTACTCTAGTGAGAGCGATTGACCTTCTCCAGAGGAAGGATATGTAACATGGTTCTTTCCCTTCCCTTTGTTGGATCCTTTTCGGAAAGGGGGAAGTGGGTTACTCGAAGGATTACTTAAGTTCTGAGTAGTACTTTGACTTTGTATATGCACACCTTCTTCATTTGTGTCTGTGCATACATCTTCTTGAGCAATAACCACTTCATCTGAGCCCCCTGAGTGAGCCTCATCTGGTGGATCAGAAACAACGAAATTGATGACATTAATCGATGCATAACTCATTGCATCCCTTCTATTAGCATTTCTATGATATTGTCTTCTTCCATGTCTTTGATGAGACATTTCCTTTTGTTGATTCAATCCCTCAGGAACTTCTTGATGAACCGTAATTTGGAGGTAATCTCCTGATAATTTGGATCTTCGTTCCTCTTGAGGTTTCTTCCCCAATCGAGAAAATACCGACTTTCTCTGAGGAGGGGATTGATGATTTGAAAAAGTCCCCAGTCTAGTGGACTGCAGCTGTTCCTACTGTTCTCGCTCAACTCCTTGGAACCTATTTGTTGATTCTGAGGGATGGTTTAAAAGAGTCCCCAGTCTGGCGAGCTGGGGTGGTTCTTGACATGCTATGTCTGAGACTTTCTTAAAAGTCCTCCTGATCTTGCGAACCTTAGTCTGGAAATTAGCTGGATGCATTAATCTGTATCCGCTTTTATTACCCGGTTCAAAAGACTGTCGGATGATTTCTGATACTTCTGTCATTTGGTGACGTTCTTGCTCCAAACGAGAGGCCTATTCGATATTCTCGTTTGCTTGATTCAAGAGTAATTCAACAACCTGTTCTCTGTATTCTTGATTTTGAGAGGAACTAGTTGAAGCCTGTTCTTGGGAAAGCCTTTGATTACAATCAAAGAGCATTGACTGTGGCTGGCCATGGGCAATAACATTGCATGAGACCATTTTCGGCGGGCTTTGCTGACTGGAGGGCACTGTGAAATGAAATTCTCCATGAACAACCCATCCTCTGACACGAATACTAGATGGGGCATTGGAAATTAACTGACGCAATCTTCTTAGTGTGCTAAAGCATGAACGTTGAAGGGCTCTCTACTGCTTTTCAGCCTTCAGATATCGAGAGACTGATAGAGACGCCAAATAAATCTGACATTGTAACCCTTCTATTATCTTAAGATGATTTTCATATTCATCATAAGATAATACTTTCTTTTTTAAATGACAAAGAGTTTTCCATATGTTGAGACTAATATCATGAATTTCATCTTCCGTCAAAATTTCTGGAATATTATACTGAGAGTCAGCCAGAGGCCAAAACAGAACTGGTACCTCACCTTTCGCCAATTGTTTTCACATGTTTGGCATTTCCTCTTTATCATTTGATGAAGATTCTTCTACCTGATTGGACAATAGTTGGTGTTTCCTTGTTTCTTCATTGGATTCAACATGATTGGTAGAGAAATCATTGATCAAACTAGAAGATACATGACTTAGGGTGGTTCGGAGAATGACCTACACCCTGGGCTATCTTTTGATTGAGAAAGTATTTCACCTACTAATGATGAAGCTTCAGACATGACTGGTTTCGCATTTTCAAGTGCCTCAAGATAAGAGGGCTTTCTTAGCACTACATTTTCCACTGGAGAATTTTCCGGGCAATGTGAATCACTACTGCGGAGAGGAATTTCGCAGCAAAATTCATCATTATGGGGAGGACCACCATAATGGGTTACAAGAAAAGATGAAATCTCTTACTCCTTGGTCTTCTGACCACACAGAGGGTTCCTGTGGCTCTCATCTGAAGATGAAACTTCGAGATTGACCGAATTATCATGAAGTAAGCCTTCATGAGGAAGTGTCTGTTGAAGACCTTCTGAATTAATATTCTCACTATTGGGAACTGAGGGAGTAGAATCATGAATTCCAACAGATAATTTTATGAGGTCTTCAAGAACTCCAGCATCGAGAAAGGCCTTGTTACAGATTGGCACTTGATCTCCTGACTGTACTGGGCGGGTCTTTTTCTTAGACGCCTTCTTAATCACCTTGGAAACCACTTGTTGACGAAAGTGGATACTCTGAGCAGGTGTATGTGCCTGATCAGGAAATATGGCCAGGTTAGGATGACGATCTTCTCTCAAACCAGGTGTATGTTCCTGACTTGGTCATCCATATGATATGGGGGAATATGCCCCATAACCCTCTTGGACTGGAACAGATGTGTGTGTCTGTTCTAGAGTGAATTGTTGATGTATCACTCCACTGGTAGGGATAGATTTATGTGTCTTTCCCTAAGATGCCGCTGAAGTTGTTATAATATCCTGGAAGGCATCCAGAATATGAGCAGGAATTTTCTTCTACTATTTAACCATTGATAGAATATGCTTGGTGACATCAGCTGTTGGAATGGGAATATACGTCCATTCCGGGCTTGGAGCAGGTGTATGTGCCTGCTCGTGTCCTCTTTTTCTGGTCAGTGAATCCTGACAGTACTCAAGTGTGGGGGCAGAGAGTTGAGTCTGCCTCCTATTTGTTATCAGGGATTTCCGACTAACTTCTCCAAATGCTACTAAGCGAGAGTGTTGGTAGGCTTGATTAATATTAGCAGGTGTATGTGCCTGCTGATTACACTTCGCCAAACGTGGTTGATGAGATCCATCATATGTAGTCAGACGAGCCTGCTGACTAGATGATGGTGTATAAACAGGTGTAGGTTCCTACCTATAGTACTCCGCCGGAATTGCCTGGCGGGATTGGCGTGATGCTTCCAGACGAGTCTGCTGGACAACGGGTTTAAAATGGGCAGGTGTATGTGCCTGCTCGTTGCTTGCCACCAAGTTAGGTTGGTGGACTTCTCCGGATATGGCAGAGATGAGAACCTGCACACTGTTGAACGGATTCTGCCTCTGGTGGTTCTTCTTGCTTGCTTGGGTTCTAGGAACCTGAGCCGAACGCTTGGAGTCGGTACCCTCATCATGTTGAGGGCGCACTGCCGCACGAGTCTGGCGGTGATTGTTGTTGGGAGCCCTCAGGAAGGACTCCTATCTGTTTGAATTAAGGTCCTGAGGGACCATCTCATTCACCTCCCCAGAATAAGGGAGTGAATGGTGATTGCGTTCCAGGGATAACAAACCAAAACGGTTGGAGACGGTAGTCAACACTGCCTGTTTCTTGATCACTGGTTGTCGTTGTCCAGATGACCGATGTGAGTTATTTACTTGGAGGGCTTGTTGGGCAGCCTCCAGAGTTGGGATGGTACCGTGTTGACGGTACTCCTTAACCAGTGCGTTTGATACCCAGAGTTGAAGACACTAAGTAAGTGATATCTTCTTAAGAGCGGACGACAATCCAGCAGGAGTAACAGCAGTGGCATTTACAGCAGTAGTATTCACAGGTGTGAACTTGAGAGCAACCATTCTAGAAATGCAGAAGATCTTGGAAAAGAGTGCATGTTTGATATAACGGACATAATCAAGATAAATTCAACCACTACATATTTTGGATGAGCACATATGTCAATGATTGTTTTTGTTGGCCCTCTTATTTAGTTTTAAATAGGGGTATAACAAATAGGTAAAACATTATTTTAACTTGGTTAAGGATTCACGTCGGGTTCACCATTTTTTGTTTCCCTCGGAATCCGGGGATGACCGCTTTGATGTGAGGTTCAAACGTTCCGATCGGTTTCTAGAGGGTTTGTTCGTTGAACCAAAAACATCCAATGATTACACATCCATTCGGACCTACTTTCCAAAGGTAGGTGCTCATTAGTTTGTGGACTGATGAGGCTTAGGAATTTGCATTGGTCAAGAGGATGGGAGGTCGGACTCATCACACCTTTTTGAGGGGAATTATTGTCTACTCCGGGACTCTCTTTATAGATTTAAGTTATGTTCACGAATCCTTATTACATTACCAAGTATAAAATGGGATTTCCTTCAGATCTAACAATCAATGATTAAATATGTAGGAAATTTAGAGAATCTTTTGTATGTATTCGAGGTTCTTCATCGATAGAGAATCATCTGTATTTGTTAGAGATTCTTGGTCAATGGTACCCTTCAACACATTTATACAGAAGTCTCTTGGTCATTATGATGACCATGCTGGTTTTAAAGCCACTCAGTGGGGCACATGAAGTTTATTGTCATTCATAAGGGCATCGATTATTTTATAGTTGGAATCGAACCCATAGACGGGCTACCTACATATCCTTTGTTTAGAAAAGGAATCAGAACCCACGTAGTTCGAGTAAGGGAGTATGATGTTTATGATTGATGGCTCAAAGAAGGATGTCACAATTACTTTTACACTCTAAGCTCACATGAGTCATTCTTGGTGTGAGAAACAAGAGGTATTGGTAAAATATTAGACAATTATTCCATGAAAGATGCAATCATAAGAAATAATGTGGGGCTTATGTATGTATGACTGCCTAGATAAATGAAGGTTAGGATTTACTTTAAGGAAGAAATCCAGGAACAGGGTCTATAAAGGTATATGTGCTTCATGGAGATTTTGAATACTCTAACTTGGGGCTTACTCCTGAAAAGGAGGCCTAAATTAGGAGAAGACTTATAATTGGGTTTTACTCTTGAAAAGGAATCCCGGATCAAATGGAAATTAGGACTAGTTAAGAGGATTATGACTGGGGCTTATTCCTGAAAAGGAGGCTCAGGTTAAGGGATTATGACGGGGACTTACTCTTTAAAAGAGGCCTAGGTTAAGGGATTATGACTGGGACTTACTCTTGAAAAGGAGGCCCAGGTTAAGGGATTATGACTGGGACTTACTCCTAAAAAGGAGGCCCAGGTTAAGAGATTATAAATGGGACTTACTCTTGAAAAGGAGTCCGAGGTTAAGGATTAAGGTTTGGGGCTTACTCATGAGGAGGATGCCCAAATTAGGGGACTGAGGCTTACTCTTAAGGAGGATGCCCAGGTTAGGGGATCTGGGGCTTACTCCTAAGAGGATGCCCAAATTAGAGGACTTATGGCTGGGGATTATTCCTGAAAAGGATACCCAGGTTAAGGATTCTCTCATCTTAAAGGAGGAGGTTAAATGAATGAACTCTCAATCTTTAGTGACATAAAGATATGTAAATCACAAGGTTTTGAGAGATATTCCACATAATTACTTTCAGATAAGGAAGTCAAATCAAGAAATCATGCCATAAATGGCATTGAAGAGTGTCTTGAAGACTGAATCTTGAATAGGAAAGGTGTAATGACTTAAGAGGGGTGAGATGGGCAAGAAAGGCACCCAAAAGGCAGGGTTGCGCAATTCCTGGCAGGCGCGCAGGTACTGCGTTGGCGCACAAGTCCTGGTCACGCAGGTCCTAGTCGCGCATGTATGCCTACGTGACACATGGTGTACTTGCGCGCCGGTTAACCAGCAGGGAAATACTTCAGTGATTCTTCATTAAAGCCTTTAGAATCCTCTTGAGGTTCTTCCAGAAGAGGGGCGCGCAAGATCTAATGAAGGAGTAAGGCGGCGCACAAGTGTGGCCCTTTTCCCTTAAGGGCTGGCCACTTAGGCGCGCAAGTGTTGATGAGTTTCAACACTTAGGCCTTCCTCCCCCTCTTTAGATCTTCCGTTATAGGTAATAAATTACCTTAGAAGTGTTTCGGAAGCTTTGAGAAGAGACTAGGGAACTGAGAGATCAAATCTGAGTTTCTGGAAAAAAATCCTCCCTAAATGGGGGGCCCACAGGGTCTATTTATGGGAAGGAGAAGACCCCGGGCGGTTACCAGGTGGTTATCACTTGGGTCACGCAAATCACTTGCACGACCATAAGGCATCGCGCAAGTGTACTTGCGCGACAGTGATAGAACCTGCGCGGCAGAGGTGCTTTTGATCCCTTGTTCATGCCTTTGTCGATTTTTGATATTTTCTTCAAAGGTTGAATCACTTTGAGATGAGATATTCCCCTTTTCCGATCTTTAGATTCTGTGACGAAAGAAGCGTCAACAATAATAATTAATTTTTTTTGAAATGATTTATCATTGTAATGGTTTTAATGAAAAACAATTTTCCATAAATTTTTTATTTTATTGAAATGGTTGTTTTGGCATGTTCTTTGGGAAAACGTGATGTGTGTGTTCATGTTTCATATATAGGTCTTGGATGAAATATGACCTTGTGCTCAGTTCCAAATGGGTTTATCAGACATGTGATACGGTTACCTTGTGTCGACTTTATAAATCAATGTGAAATCGCTCGTGAGTATGGAACTATCATCGTGTAGAATTCTTATTTGGCTGTGTGGATGTGTGGAATAAGATGTGTGGGCCAAAAGAATATTTAGAAATGTTTTTAATGTTTTTTTAGTTATTTTTATGGAAAAATATATTTCTAAAAAATTGGTTTCAATTTCCATTGTACGCATTTGGTTATAAATTTTTTTGAAAACTTATTTATTTTTAGTTATAAATTGTTTTAAAGAAATTTTATATATAAAATGTTTCATATAATTGTTGATAATTCTTATATCCTAGTGGAATGAGTAGGGAAGTCATATGGTGTAAAATATACTGAATTTTATACCCACTCTAGCTTTTTCTCTTAGGTGTTTTTCAGATTCTATCTTCTAGGGAAGGGGCAAAGGTAACATATCACACGTTTTTAGCACCACTTTGTGATACATGAGTTGTTTAGTCATCAAGGAGATTGGAGCTTGTAGATCATGGAGTATTGTGGTCTTGTGAGTGTAATTAGTTGTTCATCCATTGTTTACATTTTTTTTGTTCTTCCATTGTTTCACACTTCGATGTGGTTTTGAGATATATTAAGTTGTTTAGTTTCGTCCCATTTGGTCATGAATAATTTAGTGAGATCTTTGGTAAATTGTTTTATTCATACAAGGTAAATCATCCCCCATTATTATTTTAATCCATTCAAATTTATATCCAGCCTTCAACGTCTTGGGGATGTCTCTTGCGGTTAGGTAAAAACTTGTTGTACTCTCATGTGAATGATAATTTTCAGGTCCTTACTATAGTGATTCATAAACCCATTATCTTAGGCACATCAATAATAAGCAATTTATTCCATTCATTTATATTTAAATCCAAAATACTTATACATTTTCCATGTATATTCTTCATTTATGGAGTTACACTCTTTATATAGGGGAATTAATATCTCAGTATGCTTCCCCCAGCCATCAGTAATAGATTTTCAGATTCTGGAGGACACATTTTCTTTTTGAAAATTCATAATACACCAAAACGTGGTTCTCAATAGTTCACCCAGAACATGCCTATCAACCAAAGGATCCTTCATCCATAATATAAATATATTATATCTCTCAACACCTTGTCATCATCTTAATAAGAGGGCATTTTAGGTCCGATTCTACATTCATTCCTTACATGATTTTCTCACGTCACTCTTCTGAACAATAATACAATATATTGTGGTTTAAAACATCCCCTCTTTAGAAATGAAAAATAATTTACCATTCTTTTTCATATGACCATTAAATAGAAATTTTTTCATTCTTTCAATCAATGATAAATTTCCATAGTTTTTAGCCTATCATTTCATTTCCACAAGTCATTAACCTACATGGTCCACATCCCAATAATTTGACTAAAAATGTATGATGATTTTATCCTTACCATAGGAACCTACCTATGAAACTAGTCAATAACATCACACATTCATGGAAATAAATACAACAAGATTTTTGATTCCACATGATAAAAAGTGAAGTATCGAACCTATTTATCAAGAAAATAAAAACCATTCTTCCTTGGAGATGACTTTGTGTGAACTACAAATTGGATTGTAAGGAACCTATTAATTTCAGGTTTCAAATTATTTCATAATAATTTCATATCACCAATTGTTAATGGATAATTTTATGGAACCCTAAAATGTCAAAACTGATTATCCACTTTAGTTGATGTTAGAATGTATGAAATTTAGTCATAGCCACATGACCTTGAAAATATGTGGTGCATAGTTTATCATGCATGGACATAAAATGATCGATTATTTCACTCACTTATGATATTAATCAAAAAACATTATTCCCCCACACAACATGAGTTCTAGAGATACTCATTATGATGGTTAAATGATTTTTCCGTTCAGTCATGGTTCATTCATCTACCAAAGTACCATGTTTAGAATTTGATGGTATAATGGTTAACATCTATAAAACAATTTGAAAACTTTATAATCCACCCAACCAAATTGATAACTTTTTATATATGAATCATTATGTTCCATGTGTAGATTAATCATCTTGGTTCCCTATCAAATAAATTTTTTTGGTAACAAGTATTGATTGATATAAAGATACATTTCTTGGAATTGATGATGAATAATATATTCTTACACCAAGCCTATGATGTAACTCCTCTCTTAAATTATGTTCCCATATGAAATTTCAAAAAGAACCCCATTCATTTTCCCTGGATTGATTATAGAAATAAACATCCTATTACTGCCAATATATATCAACTTTATGTCCATTTTTTTCAACCATTATTAATTCTTATTTTATTCAATCTAGTATATAAAATTATTGAATAATTTTATTGTATTTATTTAGTTTATTAATATTATAATGTTCAAAGGGATGAAGAATATTTCTATTTTTTATGTCATCATACTCTTCAACTAATATTTCTGAAATATACACCATCATGAAATACTTTCCCTTATATGGGTTATCTTGTGATGTCTTATGATCAAACTAGTTCCTTGAATTCACATTAGGATTACTTTAAATTTTATAAAATTATCATATCTATATTTTCCAAGTGTATCTAATTAAATCCAAGCTCTACAAATTCATCTTTGTACAACCCTAATAGTCCTAGATGTCAGACCGTAAAAAGTAAAATAATTTTTCAAATCTATGAAACCCTAAATATATTAATCAATACTACCTACCTCATGAAAATAAACTACATTTATAATTCCCTTTTAAAAATGTATTTAAACTGTATAAAACTCATCATAGATAAAATATATGAAATCATTGATCATGTTCCACTTCACCTGACCTTAAAATATAGAACATATGATTTATTGTAGCATAAAATTAATCTATAGGGCACATGTTCCATTATTTATGAACCATTAACTACATGATGGAGAAATCCTTATCAATGTACATGGTATATAATCCCTATCAGTAAATTAACAGTAGGATTGAATAGTCCATTTCTAATTAAACTCTAGTCTTTTATCCTGGATACTGGATTTGGAGACTCCCATTTTTCTAGTCCCATACTAGAATAAAATTTAAAAATTCCCCTGGATAATGGATTTGGAGACACCCATTTCTCTGAGGAAACATTCATTAAGAACTATGTGTTGTCTGATTCATATACCATGGGACACTCTTCAGCCCTCGGAATATTCTATTATAGTTCCAGTCATGAATATTAATCACTTTCAATCATGTCCATTCATAGAAATAAAAACATGTATGTATTCTTGTTTAAATTAAAATTAAATTCTCTTGCATGATCCGTATCGTGTATTCTCATATAGTTCATAATATTTTATAACATGTATCTTGTTTCTCACACTTAACATTGTGCACGTACATTTAGGGTACCTTGAGAGAAACTTTAAATATATCAACTGAGATGCTTATTTAATTCAAAAAATGTGGACATAGAATGTGTTTCATGATTTTAAATTATAATGTTCATGTATGTACATAAATATTATAAACTATATATCACCCATTTAATAACCTTGTGAAAATAAAATAGAAAATATCTAGTCCAAGCACTATGAAATTAATCATAGTTAACATACCCATCAAATTCCTTATATTGTCACTGGACATCCAATTACTGTCACTATTCATTGTACCCTTGATGTATAGACTGCCTCACTCAACTTGTGTGTCAATACTTTGTGATTTCACACTTCAAATACATGTTTATAATATCTTATTACCTTAGTATTATACTATACTTGTATAACATGAGAAAATATAGACTGAAAATAGATTGCAAAATATTGCACATTATGTTGAATCCCCTATACGAGAACCATATGAAAATGGATAGTTTATACTCTCTATTCATTCACCCTAAAAACAGAGGAAAAAAACTATCATATCCCTTCCCCTGTGATCCGAAACATGACTACCCCAAACCCGCCTTCCAAATTCCAGGGGCTGACGACTAGCACAAGAAAGACGTATCTCTAAAATGGGAAGGCATTTCCTCTAAACCTATACAAACACGCTGATTAGAATGAAACAAGAAGAAACCACTAAGTAAACTACTATAGCAAAATGAGTTCTAAATGTAAGGGTCCA
This sequence comes from Viscum album, assembly GCA_963277665.1. NCBI lineage: Eukaryota > Viridiplantae > Streptophyta > Magnoliopsida > Santalales > Viscaceae > Viscum > Viscum album. The sequence goes on along the minus strand of OY728125.1, from coordinate 912,757,708 downwards.
AGAATACAAGCCTAACTAAAAGTATGAGTACAAATCAAAGGTAGAAAACAACTAAAAAGGGAAAACCAGCTCTTGGATCGTCCCCCACAGATCTTACCTGAAGGGTAGGTTCATTTCAAGATTAGTTTTCACTACATTACATCACACATAATGTTCCATGTTTGAGCACTGACCAGTCCTGGCTCCCTCATCCTCGATCAATGATGTATGGCGTCTGCACATGACACAAAAAGGTGCTGGCGAAGCCAGTGCAGGGATGAGTATAACAATACCCAGTAGGGACCCCGAGATCCCCGAAAGTCACTCAGGATTTTAAAAAGGAAAACCACAAAGCATGATACCAATCACAAAGCACAAAGCAATAGACACAGCTCAAAAAGAGTCTCGGATCAAACCAGGTTATTAGTGTAGTATAGAAGTACAGATGATTAGTCACGAAGCTATATCATATTATTTTGTCAAGAGGCACAACTTCGGACCATACAGAGTCTGACCCATAGAGGATCAATAGTTACAAATCACCTCTCTGATCCACATAGTATTCGACCCACCACGAATCGATAGATAACTAACACCCACTGAACCACACAAAATTTGACCCACAGAGGATCGGTATGCGCTGACCCACACAATATCATTTAGCGCTGACCCCCACAGGATATGACCCCCACATGATCGTTATGTTCAAACCCAAACTAGATCATTGATCGCCGACCCACATAAAAATCTGAACCCCACATAATTTTATGCACTGACCCACACATGATTGCTGAGCGCTGACCTCTGTATGATCTCTCTCCAACCACCGCTTCACTACCAGCCACTAGATTCTCACACACGGTGCACTCAAATTCTATAGAATCTTTCCTTGAGATATTGATCATAACACGACCACCACTAATCTCCAAATATTAGTAACCCAAAGAACCCTCTTGTCGTAGGGTTCCAACACGACAGACGGTGCGTCAATCAGACGATTGGTCTGTGAGTTATATTCGTTTTAGATCCAGGGCCCAGTTGGATTTGGGTTCGATCCTACCCGGACATACTCCAATTGTGTGTAAAACTGAAGAAGAGTATAATAAATGATCATCTCGATCCAAGGATCCCAATTCTGCAGACTGTTCCTCAAACAGACATCTGGTTCTCCAAATATGGTCCTTTAAGTTTTTATGGGCCCGGTTGGGCCATGGTCCAAGCTGACCCGGTTGGTTCACCTAGGCCTGAACCGGTCTAGGCTGGGCTGCAGTTGGATCAGCCCCCTGGGCCATTGTCCGGCTTGGCCCGCAATGGGAGCCCACAAGGGTGCCCCCCAAAGGACATCCCACAAGACGCGACCTGACCCGTAAGTGGGGTGGCATGCAAATGGAAGCCCACAAGCGGAATCACAGTCTGTATAGGGTGTGACCCGTGAGAGGCAGCCTAGTAGGGCGGCAGCCCGGTCATGGGGGAATGTGGCCCGACCCGAGGTGGGGTGCAGTCTGGTCCTAGGGGGAGCGCGGCCTGCTGTGGGGTCCACCCTAGCTGGCGTGAGGGGTGTGAACCCTCTGGTTTCCCGAACTCCCTAACGGCCAAGAGGCCATTCGGTTTGTGAAGTGGTGACACTGGGTAGGCGCTTCAAGGTCGGCGCGGAACATGCTGAAGGCACGGGTTCTTCCTCCGCTACGGCTACGGCCTCAACTTCTTTCTTTCCGGCGGCACACTAGTCACACCACCTCTGACACACTGGCGGTGTGTTGGTCTCACCACCTCTCTTTCTATGGCCTAATAGAGTGCCAACTGCCTCCCCTGATCTCCACAGCTGACGAGTCGTGGCCAGTTGCTCACCGGCGGTGCACGATGGCACGCCGCACCTCCTCCGTTCTCCACGACTGATGAGGAGAGACACCATTTTGCTCTTATTCAGCTGTGAAGACGCGCTGAACATCCTCCATGGATGGCCGGTGCCGACCATTCTGATTACTGCCATGGATTTGTGCCATGAAATCCTCTTGAAACGTGCATCAGTGCATGACTTCATCATAGTCAATCGGTGTCACCACTCTGGCAGTATTCCCCTAGGAATGCAATTGTGTAGGAGGAATTATGGAAGGTTTGGGACTTGTTCATTAGGCCTTCCACTCCACATAATCTAAAAAGAAGGGCGAATAGAGGGGTGTAAAAGATTCACTTGAAATAAATGAGAATGAAAACAGCTACCTTGAATCATCAAAGAAACGTCGGTGCTTGAAGGTGGGTCGATGTTCATTATTCCCGCAACATGCTTCCAATGACGCTGCTCATACGTTGTCGTCATGTTCATGGTTTAGTATCACACATCACATCCCATTGGGATCAACTCCATCCTCTAAGGGTTCGACATCGTGACACTCCTTCAACACTTCGTTTCTTTGTGAAGCTGTGAAAATACCCCTTCCCAAGCTCCATAAAATTATGAGAGGGGGAGGGTATGTAACGACCCTGGGAATTAATGGGGACTCAATAATTATGAACCTTATTACTTCCCCAATTACTTCGTTACTTAAGATTGACAGGTCAATCCATTTATTTGCATGACACATTGCGGGTCCCACACTCCACCTGTCCATTGGTGGAGAAGAAAGAAAAAAACATAATAAAATTATTTTATTTCATTCCTTTAAAAAGTCCCAAAACATAAATTTTTCCCCATACTTTTTATAGTCAAAGTAAAGTCTCCCCTAAGTGAATCTCTACTCTGCAGATTCAATGGTGCCCATATATTTTTAATCTGAGCACCAGTTTAAATGTTTGAAACCACCGCCCATGCATTTACTGAATGTACCTTGAAAAAGTTCAATAAATTATTAACATTCACCCTTAACCTGCATCGGTCAAGGTTAGGCTTCGCATAAGGGGAACACATCACAATGATCTCAACGGTACTTTCTAATTTTCTATCAGAATTACTGTTTAGATGTTATGGATTTTAATAATAAAATATTTTTCACATAGTTATTTTATTTATGGAAAAAAACTAACTTCAATTATTGGATCACGACAGCCAATGTTAGTATCTTCTTAAAGGAGGAATACAATCACGAGGTTAGCGGTGGTCTCATATTTTTAATCCGAGTCATTGTTTTTTGAGTTATAAGAATTTGAAAAATAAAATAACTTTACATAATTAATTTATTTATAGTTATTCCATTTTTGGGTTTTCTCACAATAGGTCTGTGCCAAAAAAAGTTAAGTCGTGTCTAGGGTAAACCACAATCCTGAACACATTGGTTCCCTCTAATTTCTAATTCAAGAAACCATTTAAGATTTATTCCACTTTTTTTAGGAAAACTGCTTATGGACACTATTTACTGTTTAACTAAAACTCAATGGATCATTCCAAGCACTTTGAGCCTTGAAATCACACGTCGTCAGATTTTGCAGTCTCGAATTAATTCAATATAATAAAATATATATATATAATTTTTGGGACATTAAATTCTCCCCACCTTAGGTCTTTACATCCCCGAAATCCACAACACTAACTAAAAAAACAAATGGGGGTACTGAGCATGAATCTGAGCCTCTCGATCCTATGTGCTCTCCCAGAGGGTCCCATGCTACCAACGAACGCACAACAAAAGTATCGATCTCCCATGAAGGTATTTCTTTTGTTTATATTCAATCTCCACTGAATCCTCTGCAAACGTCTCCTCCTCATCAAATTATAGCTCGCTGTGGTCAATGATGTGAGATGGTTCATGCACATATCTCCTCAACTGGGATACATGGAAGACGTCATGCACCCTCTCCAACTAAGGTGGAAGAGACAAGAAGTATACCATGTCGCCTATCCCTCGATGTATCAGAAATTTTCCGATAAAATATAGTGATAACTTACTGCCTCAGCCAAGTATTTGTAGTCTATATTAAGGAGAGACTCACAAGATTATGTGTCCCCCTCTTAGAACACCAAATTTCTCTATCTCTTTTTAGAATAAGACTTCATTCTTCTCTGTGCAGTTTTCATCCACTCTTGGATGACATGCACCTTCTCAGTGGTATCCCATACAAACTATGGACCCATAAGCACTGACTCCCCTAGGTCTGTTCAGTGTATAGGTCTTCTGTAAGGTTGAACGTATTGGTCCATTAATGGTTTCATACAGACAGTGGAGTGATAAATGTTGTTGTATAAAAACTACGCAATGGGTAATTGATCCTCCCAACTATGGCCAAAATCTAGGATGCATGCACGAATCATGTCCTCTGGTGTCTGTATCTTCCACTTTGTCTAACCATCCATCTTAGGATGAAAGGTGGTACTCAAATGTAGCCAACCCCGAACGCCACCTGTATTCCCTTCCTCAACTAGGATGTGGAATGTTCATCACGGTCAGAGACGATTGTCAATGGAACCTTATGAAGTCGCACAATATTCTTGTACGTAGAGGCGTCCCATTCCCTCTACAGATCCCTACTCTCAGATAGGTAGAAAGTGGGATGACATGGTGCCTCGGTGAATGATATCCCATATTGAATCATATCCCCTAGAAATACATGGAATCCCGGTCACAAAGTCCATGTGGGATACCATCAAACTTTCACTCTAGCACCTGTAGTGGTTGTGCCAAGTCTCTTGGAACCTGATTCATGGCCTTGACTTGCTGACAAGTGAGGCATCATGAAACAAAATCTTCCACAACCTTTTTCATCCATGGACACCAGTGCTAACACTAGAGGACCAAGTACATCTTTGCTACACCAGGATTTTCCTCCAGAGGGTACATATGGAACTCCCTCCACACCTCCTCTTGTAGAACCATCGATACCATTATAATTCCTCTGAAGAGGATAGCCTGCTCCCCACTTTAAAAAAATCCATCAGGTGCATGTCTTGAAGTTATCTGAGCATGTCGACCCTTGCAGTCAATGTCCCCAAGCTACACCTCCTTGACACGCTAAAAGATTGGGGAAGTTACTTTCATAGACTAGAGGTAAGCTGTGCTATATGTTTCCACAAAAGATATCTGGATTGTAGCCAACTTCCCTGTTCCTCACTCAACAACTATAGACTAGGCCTCCTGCTAAGTGTGTCCACTACTATGTTCCCATTCCCTAGAGTATAGACTATCTGAAAGTCATAGTCTTGGATGAACTCTATCCATCTTCACTTTATCATCTCTTGAAAGATCTGCTGGAACATCCCTATCCACAAGAAAGGATCCCCCTTCTTCATCAAATATGAATAGGTTGTCACCACCCTGGAGAAGTCAGGTACAAGTCTCAGGTATTACTTGGCCACGGAAGAAGTCCCACTCCATTAGGGGAGATAATCATGGAAACATCCTTTGAAAATATGTACCCACACTCTACAACTCCTACTGGGAATTGAAAACTCAAAACTCCGGTTTCCATGAGGGTAAGGTTGGCCGACTCAAAAGTGATCAGATGATCCCTGCTATGCATGAGCTGATTCGGTGCTGCCTGGATTTCATCTTTCACTGACCAAGGTAAGACCCATTCTAACATTATAGATATAATACATCCTTTTTCTTAATAAGGCCAATATGAGTATGAACTTTGGATGTCTTGTCCATACCAAGACTAACGTCATAAGGCCTCGACGCTACCTCCACGAGGTTCCAACCGAAACACTCACCTTAAGGGTCAGATCACACCATCGGCATATGTGTGATTATCGACTATCGTCCCAAAGGTATTTCCAGACATGACGGTCAAGTCAACGACTTAAAAGGAAACTCAAGGTCTTGAACATGATCTGTGGAAAGAAGGAATGATTGGTACCTATCACTATTTATAAGAAAACTTGCAGTAGGAACAGGCCATACCTCAAATCATTTTGGGAGCCCTTGGTTCACACTCTTTGACTCCATGAAACTACTCCCCTTCCCTATCCTCCATCTCCCTGAGCCTTGTAGGGACCACATTGGGGTGGTGGTTGTAACATATCAAAATGTATACCACCTCATACTTCTCTCCAAGCTCCACATCCACGTCTACTACCCTACAGATTCATATTTCCCTATCACTTACTATTCCTGAGACATTTTACAGGCCCATGTCACTGATACTGGGATTAGTTTCCTGCATTCCCACAGCTCACATTCACTGGCTGTATCCATTCGGCTAAATAACATTCAAACACAAAGGTTCTCTCTAGAACCCTATCATTAGTTGCAATTCATCAAGCAAAAGTGATGGATTGGATGTACCTAAACACACCACACTCAGAGGTTAGATCTCTAAAGCACCGATTATACTATATACATCGAGTACCTGGGATGGATGGTATGTCTCAAAGAATACTATGCTACCGACATGTCATCTAGATCAAGCTATAGAAGCATCAGGGAACACCCACCCCATTGATTTTTTATGGAAAGTGACCCCCTAATCTGAGGGAGGTTCTCAATCTTGTCCACTTAAAAGTCACATCATTACATGATCAGGGTAATCCAAACCCTATTACCGTTCTGTTGAGAGATGTAGAAGGCTCTCTACCCGGACAATCACCTGATCGAATGGTGCCATGGCTAGATAAAAACATTTTCACCTCCTCAAGCCAGTCCTTAGAGGCATTTGAGTCATGCTCGCCTCAGAACCTGATGGTTATCGGATGATGAAACATGTGTATGTAACTAAGAATACATGTGTCCTCTACTGGTACCGCTAGTTGTACCTTTTGACAAATGGGAAGCGATATAGCTAGCAGACTACCCAAAGGTACTATCTCAAGAAACTGTCCATGTACCAAAGATTCATCACCCGACGGACCATCCTCATGGTCAAGCACTGGAAAAGACTAGAATTTAAGATTACCATCTACTCTACTGGTGTCTCAACTAGGTAGAAAACACAAGCCATAACCTCCAGCCTGTCCTCATCTGCCTGTGAATCTATTTTTTCTTGAAACCTATGAGGCCTCTACCATGAGAACTTGTACAATGCGCTCTGTTGGTGTGCTCCATCAGCCAGTGTGGGTGGTGGTAACTGTGACCCAACGGGTGGTGGTGCTGTTAGTACACCACCTGAAGGTTCCAACACAGTAAGAGGGCCATGCACTGGGGATTCATCGCTTGGTGCACTGTCACCATGTACTCTCTCATGAATCCAAGATGGAAATCTATGTGGTGAAATCCTGATATGGAATAGGTGTTCTATGTTCCTTAAGTTATGCTTCGTGATCCAACTCAAATAAAGCAAAGAAAAAAATTTCAGGAACAAACGCCATCATTGTTTTTGTGCGCTGAGTCGAAATCAGAATTCAGGGTCCTAGTTTATGGATATGTCATCCACCACACCAAAACTAGATCCCCCAATTGGAAAACCACAATGATAACACTTAACACTATTTTCACACAGAAAAGAATCAGTGTCCCAGTTCTTCGGTAGAACCAAACTCTCCTATGATACCACTTTGTCACGAACCGTCCCCCAGGGCCCAAACTGTGACTACCCCAAGCCCACCTTCCATAGTCCAGGGGCTGGCAAGTAGCACCCAAAAGGCATGTCCATAAAACAGGAAGGAATTCTATTTAAAACTGTGAAAACATGCAGTGTAGAAGGAAAAAGAGAAGAAACCACTATGTAAACTATTATAGTAAAAAGTGTATTGAATGTAAGGGGGCCGAAATAGAATCCCAACTGAAAGTATGAGTAAAAATAAATGGTACAAAATAGATGGAAAGTGAAAAGAAGATCTTTTTTTATCAAAGAAGGATCCTACATGAAGGGTAGGTATAACTCAAGATCAATAGTCCCTGCATCACGTCACACCAAATCGTCCACTTCGAGTACTACCCAGTCCTGGCTCCCTCAGCCTTGATCAATGTTTTATGTTGTCTTGACATGACACAACAAGGTGTGGGTGAACCCCATTTTGGGGTGATTATGAAAATACCCAGTAGGGACCCTGAGACCCCTAAAGGTCTCTCAGAATTCAAAAAGGAAAACACAAAATTACAATCTCAATCCCAAAGCACAATGCAGTTGACAAAGCTCAAAAAGTGTGTCAGCTCAAACACGGTTATTAGTGAAGTATAAAAGTACATATGATTAGTCGTGAAGCTAGATCATATTTTTTGTTATTGAGGCACTTCCTCTAACCATACGGAGTCTTACCCACATAGGATTAACAAGTAATAACCCCTCACAATAATCCACATAAGATCCGACCCTCCCGGAGATGATAGGTAACTAACCCCCACTGACCCACACAGGATCCTAGCAACACATGATCAGTATGCGCTTACCCACACAAGATTTCTGAGCCCTGACCCACATAGGATCTAACCCACACAGGATCGGTATGCATTGATCCAAACAGGATCACTGAGCGCTGACCTCCTTATGATCTGTCACCAACCTCTGCCTCACTGCCAGCCACTGAATTCCTAGCACCCAGTGCTCTCATGTTTTGTAGAATTAGACCTCGAGATATCGGTCGTACCTCAACCACCACTATGTTCTTCAAGGGAGTAACCCAAAAAACCTCCATGTCATAAGAGTTCCAAAATTATAGATGGTGCAACAATCGTATGCTCAGTCTATGAGTTATAATCGTTTTAGTTCAGGTGGCTCGGTTGGATTCGGGTTCGATCCTATGCGGCTATACTCCAACTATCTCCAAAACTCATGAGGAGTATATCAAAAGGACAATCTCGATATAAGGATCCCAATGCCTTAAAAGTTTTGTCAAACGGATGTACGGTTCTCATGAGATGGTCCATTATGTGTTTATGGGCCGGGTCCAGTCTGACCCCATCGAGACGACCCGGCCCGACCCGTTCTAGCCCGTGCAACGGTGGGCTCGACCCACTAGGCCGAGGTACAACCTATCCCACATAGGGAAGCCCAAAAAGGTTAGCTCGCCAGGGGTAGCCCAAACTGTAAAGGGATGGGGTCGTGAAGTGGTGGATTGGTAGGGCGACGTCCCGCTAAGGTAGGGGCCCGGTCGGGGGGTGGCCCGATTGTGGTAGAGCGCGACCCGACATGAGGTGGGGTCCAGTCCAGTCTATGGTGGAGGGTGGATAACTGAGGGGTTCTCCCTAGCCGGCGTGGAGGCTGTGACCCCCCTAGAAACCTGAACACCAGAACGGCCTAGAGGCCGTTCCGTTTGTGAAGCGGCAGTGCAGCGTGGACACCGTCCGGTCGACGCGGAACCTGCTAGAGGTGTGGGGTCTGCCTTCATCGTTGCTTTGGCCGTGAATTCTTGTCCTCCGGTGATGTGCTTTTAGGGCCACTTATGAATCGCTGACAACATGTTGGTCGTGCTTCCACTCTTTTCCCTGATTAGCCGGAGTGCCGACCAACTCCTCCAATTGCCGCGACTAATGAGCCATAGCCCTCTTCTCACCGGCGGCATGCGATGGCTGGTCAACCCTCCTCCATTCGCCGCCACTGATGAGCCTCACCCATTTTTTCTCTCTGGAAGAAACAATGGTGCTCCACACCGCTACCGCAACCAATTGGTGCTGTTCATTCCAATGACCTCCATGACTTTGTGTCGGGGCCTCCTCTTGTGTCATGTGTCAACGCACACCTTCTTCATAGCTGGTCGATGCTGCAATGCTAACAGTATTCCATCGAAAATGACCGGGGGTAGCAAAGATTGCTGACTATTTGGGTCGTATTCCTTAAGTATGCCCTTTCACGTTAGCTCGTAAACACGAGGGTGGATAGAGGGGTTCAAAAAAATCACTTTAAACAAATGAGAATCAAAACCCCAACCTGAATCGTCTGAGAAATGACAGTGCTTGAAGGGGGGTCGGTGTTCTTCATTCCCGTAACAGGCTTCCAATGACGCCAGTTGTACAACGTCCTCCGGTTTATGGTTTGGTGTCACACATCTCATCCAAGAGTGATTGGATCTATCCACTAAGGATTTAGCATGACGAAACACCTTCAGCACTTCGTTTCTTGTCGAAGCTGTGCCGATACACCTCCTCAAGCTCTAAATAAATAGAAGTGGGGGAGGGTAAGTAACAATGCGAGGAATTAATGCGGGATCAATAATTAGGATCCATTCTAATTCCCCTATGATGAAATTACTTCATATTGAATGGACAAGCCATTTATTGCTTTGATGCATTGTGGGACCCACACTCTGCTTGTCCGTTTTTTGAGAAGGAAAAATATAAAATAATAAAATAATCTTATTTAATTTCTTTGAAAATTTCACAAAACATATCTTTTTTTTCCGGACCTACCGTAGTCAATACAAATTCTCCCTTAAGAGAATCCCAATGTTGCAGATTTAACGGTGCCCTCAGATTTTTATTCCGAGCACCAGTTCAGAAGTTAGAAAATGACGCCCTTGCGTTTACTGAACATTCCATAACAAGATCAATAAATTATTAACGTTCACCCTCGACTCGCTCTAGTCAAGGTTAGGGTTTTCCTAAGGGGATCTTTCCCCAAAGAACTCAAAGGTACTTTATGATTTTCAATCCATGTTACCATATTGATTTTTTGGATTTTAACAATAAAATAATTGTCACTTAATTATTTTATTTATAACAAAAAACTAACTTCCATTCTTGTCCCTTGCCAACAAATATTAGTATATTCATAAAGAAAGCATACCCTCATGAGCCCAGTGGTGGTATCAAAATTGTAATCCAAGTCACCATTCTTGAGTTATTTTCATTTGAAAAATAAAAAAAACTTTATTTAAATATTTTATTTATGGTAATGCAATTTTTGGGTTTTCACGCAGGAGGCCTGCACCGACTAAACATAAGTCTCGCCTAGGGTAAACCCACCATCCTTAAGGAATTCATGCCCTTAGATTTCTGATATGATCAACCATTTAAGATTTCTTCCACTTTTACAGAAAAACTACTTATTCTCACTATTTAAAGATTAACAAAAGTTTGACGGATTATTCTGGGCACTCCAGGCCATATAAACATGCACCATTAGATTTAACTGTTTCCAAATAATTCTATTTATTAAAAAAATTATAAATGAAAAATACAAGATCTCCCATGATAGGCCTCCCAATGAATGGATTATTAAATAAATTGAAAATAAAAATATATAAAGGTTATAATTAGCATCATTTGTCCATGGAAAAAATTGAGTTATGCATGGTAGGTCCATTGATGAATGAAAAATTAAAAGAAATGTTCTCCTCCATAATATTTGTAAGATGATAGAAAATCATTACTTTCATGAATAAAAATTACATGATGTCCTTTCAATCATGAATGAATGGAAAATTAATATAGTTTCATACCCCAGGCTAGAAATTTTTTCATTACCATAAGATCCATGAAATAACTCAACGGAATAATGGGTCATTACCCATTAATCCACAAAAAATTGATGATACCAACTCTCATAAAAACGAGTTAAATATATGTTGTATATTTCATCATATAGTTAATCATCAATTAATCTATAATGAAAATTGTACACCTCTATGTATGATTTTGATATATATACAATCCCATTGTATGTAATACATATGGACTGGCTCCTATTCTCATAGGATTATAAATGAAATCCAAAACTCCTATAATGGATCCTGTAAAAAATCCAATTTTTTTATTCCTCATTCAATCCTAGAATATGGAACATATTTGATTTAAAATATTCATGGACTTAGCTATGATTACTCATATTGGATGCTGGAACACATCAGGTAAATTTATCCAATTAGTATACAAAATTCCTTGAGTCAATATTATCCGATTTGTGACATCTAAAGCCTTGAGTTTAAATTATCATTTTGAATCACATCCTTTTACTAATGAGATGGATCCAAATACCACAAAAATATTTTAGAATGCATAAATGTGCCAAAATTTATCCATACAATGGGAAACTTATCATTCCAATGAAATCTTGTTCTAGGGGAATTTGTCATTGGAAAATTAATTCGATTCATATTTCAGAAAAACTGATGATAAAATTATCACATTGACAAAATAGTTCATGTTGGAGTATAACAATATCATCATGATGAAATAAGAAGTGTGTTTAATTTCATTATTGCAGAAGAATTTTCACATAATTATGGATGTATACTCCCATTGAAAATTTCTCAATATGGTGGTGTGGTGGTGAGAAACACCCATCAAAGGTTGAATGGGAATGTCACAATTCCTAGATAAGAATGCGATTCCACATTAGGATCCAATATGAGTGTCTTTTGGGACAATTTTTGAATCAAAAACTCCATGATAGTTGGTATACAACATATCAAGGAACATAGATCACTTTTCATGCTTTAAAATTATTACTGAAGGATCCACAATGAACATATGTAAAAAAATTTAGTGGTTTTATTTGTCGGGAAAATATTATAACTAATATTATGTTCACTTCAAATCCACCCAAACAAATCCCTTTAAAATATCCATTGTGACACACCATCACACAACACATTTTCCATGTATAGTAGACAATTTATTAATAGACCTCTATTGATCCCATTTTTTAGTTTATGATTGGAAAAATCCAAGATGATGATGTTAGGTCTAAGAACTGATAACACGGTTTTTTCTCTAAGGAAGTCCATCACAACATGGGGAACTATAATTTCTATCCCACTGAGTGGATAAAGAACCCACATGATAGATCCCCCACATGGGTGAACCCCATTAGTGATACCACACAAGGGAGAGCAATTTTGGAAATCCACCACATGGGTGATACACATATGAGATCCCCCACATGGAAGACCAATTGGATAGGGAAATACAATATGAAAAAGTGATACTTAGGTAAATGACTGGAATCCCCATACGTTCTTTTTTGGTGAGGCACTCCAACCATTCAAATCGATACATTGTCGATTTACGTACAATTCTTCCATGTGCAACATGGTTGATGTAATTCAAGTTTTCCTATGTACTAATTGGGTGAGGTACATCCAAATAAACCATGTTACATTTATGTACCCCATACATGGGAAACATATATGTGGGAGACCTAGACTTGTGTGATCAGGACTTGGGATATGTGTTTATAAGATACCAAAACCAAGGTGACCCTTACTGGTGAGACTCATACATTGGAGACCCTTCACCCAATGCATCCCAAATGGGAGATTCTTCAAGATTCATAATATTCATGGGAAAAACTGTAACACGCCAAACTTCCATGGTATGCTTGTCTTTGAATAAAACAATAGCATGTGTTGTATGCAACTTTGAGTTCTAACACACCACAACCAATCAAACTAGCCATTATGAATAGTAATACCCACTTTTTGAAACTTTATAAATTTTATCTTTCAAAATGGACTTCATTTTTGTATTTGGAATATCGAAATTATCTTAGGGTGAAGTTTTGGTATTTTTCTAAAAACATTCAATTTTATGATGAATAGTGGAAAACACTGAGTTACAGTTTAAAACTGAATTTTTATTTAAATAATTATTTATTTTATTTAAATTTATTTTAGGTAAAAATAGATATGTAATACCTATATATGTTCAATATAATTCATTGGAGTCAGATTATAATAATTTTAGATATATAAAAATTTTATTAAACTTTTTACCGTCTTTTACCCACCTTCCAGGAGCATTTGCAAATATACATAAAACATAATTTTACTGCTTCTGTGAGTTGAATTAAAAAACTCCTAGAGACACAGTTGATATTTTTAAGTAAAATGTGGTTCAATAAGATGAAAATATTTTTTGGTGAATTGTAACTTTTTACTTTTATTTACCACGGTTAAAAGTAAAAAGGGTAATTAAGGGAAAAATGACATTATTATTACCCTAAAAAATGTCATAATTCAATTGGATAAGTGAAATTCTACCAAAAACAACCTTAAGAAGAAAATATGATCATTTAGGTTCACTTGGTTTAGATTAGGACACTTATTATAATTTTATTTAAAGAAGAGTTAAAAGAGTTAAAATCAAAGTTTAATAACTAAATAATTTTCAATATAGGGTTATACATAAAATAAATTCGACTATTAATATTCATTATAAATCTAAAATGATTTATTAAATAATTGTATTTTATTTATAGTTTTTAGACATTATATAACTTAATTTATTTATGACACAATGATGATGCAATAATTTCATAATTAGTAAAACATTTAAATAATTGATATTATAAATATCCAAATAAATGTAATTTGAGACTTTTTATGAATTATAATAATTTTATAGGTTAATAAGACTTGTTAGGGTTCGTTAGATGAATTTTGTGCGAATTAATAATGCTTTTATGAATTTATCCAAAACAAAATACCAAATAGTTTCAAAATTGACATAAAAGAGTTCTTGAAACAAATATTATTTAATTAATTGATATTCTATTCCTAAAAATCTATGGTTCATAAAAAGAACATATATAATGATAACTGTATCATTTATTAACCACTTTGGGTTCACTTTTAAGTATATAGTATGTTTATTAACCATATAATATAAAAATACAAAGAGACAGGGTAAATGTCAAACTATTTAACTAAGAGTTAAATCTAAAAGTTAAAATTAATATATTGACCCAAATTGTATAAAATCTATTGGTTGAGTGGTTTTTGACACATACCCACCATATAATTTAAAAAATTAATTTTTGAGCCATTAGAAACCGAAAATTATATTATTATAAAATAACATATCTAGCTTTTTCTTAGGTGCCCCTCACCCCTCTTATAAAAGGGCACTCCCCCTTCTCTCTAATTCACAACTTTAAAGCCATTTGGATCAACCAAACTCTGAAAAACTACCCTCTCAACTATACAAACTTCATCCTAGAGGCCTTCCATTAGTCATAAATCCATCCTAAGGATCCATTTTGATCAAATCCATAGGAATAACCCTAAAAGTGGTAAATATTTCATCACCTCTTTCAAGTTCTTTTCTTCTTCCACTTCATTTTTCTTTGTTGTTTCCATTATAAAATAATAAATCTAGTATCTTCTATATACTATTATGTTATTATAAATATGGTACAACCAAATTCATTATTCTATCCATCCTTTGATTGACATGTCACCATACATGTGTACGTACGGCTTACCATCTCCACATCGTGGTGTAATGGTTATTCAATACGTTATTATTTGGATGGGTATAATAATGATGTGTAATTGATGTAAATAATTAATACAACATGATGATGATTCTTTATATATTATATTTCATCCAATTATATATTAATCTAATATGAAAATAATTATATTGTCGCTCGTGCGTACATACAGATTACCGTATCCACGAACACGATGAGATTTATTCTCCATCGTATCCATTCAAGACTAATTTTAATTAGATGATTAAGAATAATGTTTAAAGACTTGATATCATTCTGGATATAAATAAAATACATCCCATTCATAAAAAATATGACTCACATAACAATGAATATAAAGGAAAATGAATCTGTTAACACCCAAAACAATGATAATACTAAGATATTATTGACAAGGCAATGTTAAAAGATCATATATGATATCATAATAATTTATATGATTATTTTATAATTTAATATAGATCTTTTCACCATTATAAAGGATTTTAACCTACCCTCAACCAAGGAAAAGTCCAAGGTAATGGTTAATTCTACGATCTCTTCATTATCCGAGGTAGTTTATATCTAATTATCTACTAGGACCTCTTTATCATCCACATCCATGTTTCTTTAAAATGTATTCCAAAACATTTTTACTATTTACTAGACTATGGGTTCATTTAATTTATACCCTTGTTTGAATTTTTTTAAAATCGTTTGAAAGGAATCTTTCTGTCATTTTCCAAACAAGGTACTTTTCAACCTTTGTGACAAAATTAAGGTAAGAATGTCTTTTAAACTTATACGGCGGTTTTGAATTTTTTCTTATGTTATTACATCATCGAAGCTCCCCTTAAAATATTATAAGAATATTTTCAAAATAAATGTTTTCTTTATAAATTATGTGACTCTTAAAGGATTTCAAAATAGAAAGAGATATTTTTCTAAAAAGAAGGTTTTTATTTCATCTATGTCAAAATCCTTTGATGGATTTTATGCTCATTTGAAATTTATATATTTTAATACAAAACCTCCATATTGTATTGAAGGTTTTGTTACAAGTTTCACTGTGAATGTGTTATCTTTATACCATTCATTGTTTATGGATAAAGTATTGACATCTCTTATTCTAGTTTTAATAAAAATGTTTATGTAATGTTTAAACCTTTTCATAGGAGGAATGCAATGGAGTTAGTAAGTGATGGGTGGAGCCTGCTATGTAACAAACCGTTTTTTAGAGCGGATAAAATATGAAGGTTTTTGAACTTTTTTTATAAATGGTTCAGTTTTAAAAACCGAGCTTCAGAATGAGGTCCTGAGTTCTGGAGCCATTTTAAGAGGTGATATCAGGCTGCGCACGGTTTTTCAGACAGTGCGGGTCAAACCGTGCGGGTTGGGTGTGTTTTAGTTTTTGATTAAAAATTAAAATAAAAAAATAAAATAATTAAACCCTATCTAACTCTCCCTCACCCTCACTCGGCAGAACCCCCCACGCGACGCACCCCTCCCTTCTCTCCCGTGAGCTGCATGCGACACCCCTCCTATGGCCTCCTCTTCGACGCCATTTCTTCCCGGTTTTCCTCTCGGCTTCTCTCTGAATTATCATGGTAAGAACTTCTCTCCCTTCTCCTCCCTGTTTCCAGCTTCATTTCGACCTAATCGGCGCCCGGTGAGGTGCGGACGAACCCTAAGGCTTATAGGTGATCCAGTTTTTTCGGTTTCTTCTTGTTTTAGGTCGGTGCGAAGGTTCTCTTGGGGTCCCTTGTGGTGCGTTCCGGCAACCGCTGCTAATGGAGAAGCGGTTCGGGTGGTTTTGGTTCGTCGCCAACATTTCGAGGTAAGGTTTTATAGCCGTTGTTAGTTTCTCATCCTCCAAATTAGGGTCTTCAAGTGTTTTTGACATCCTGGTATTTAATTGGTAGGGCGTTGGGTGGTTTCTCTTCATTTCGCGTTGTTGCTAACACCCGAGGTAAGGATTTAATGTCATTGGTTGGTCTTTCCTCACCTAAATTGGTTTCTCTTTGTGTCTTGAGGTTGGGTGTGGTTGTTTGATAGTGCTTTGGAGGTTTTGGCATGGTTTCAAGTATCCAGAGTCTAGGAGACTCACCTGCGCTGGCATAGGTGCATATTTATATATACGTGGGTTCCCCCGGCGTGCGTATATTTGTCCATGGCATCGAATATACATGCATGTGGCTAGTTTTCCCCATTGCATATATAAAAAGTTCATGCACAGGTGAGTGGAGACAGGTGTATGTGTATAAGCATATGTGTAAGGATCCTCTTGCACACGCTCATAGCCATGCATAGTATGTGCATAGAGGCTAGGTGTCCTTATACGTATGTGAAATCACATATGCCTCGTGGGGGAGCAGCAGCGGTAGCTTTAGTTATAAAGCACCAAGAGCCGGAGTGGAAGGATGGATCAACCTAGAGGTAGGGTCCCTCTCCTCACACTTTAAATTTAAGTAAAGTAATAGTGAGTTTAATATTTCACTTCTTTATAATTTTAATTATGCAAGTTTAGTTCTGATTAAATGTTTCTGTTCAAATCGTGTGAATTGCAGGAATAAGATAAAAGTGGTTTCTTGGTCACTAAACTAACTATTTAATAATAAAACCCCTCTTTCGAGGTGCACTGCCTTCAATCTAAAAATGTAGCAATAGAGTTTCATGATTGCCTTCCTTATAGTTTGGCTTCTTAACTTTGTTAAGTGTTGAATGAGTTTTAAAGTAAATTCTAAATATCACTAAATAAATTGTTTGATTATGTAATGACATGTTTTCTAATAAAACTATTCTAATGGAGGTGATCTGCCTTCAAAATAAAAGTGTAGTAGTAGATTTCTTTTTTTGTGATTGCTTGTTTAAATTTCTTATGACTCTTTATGCTTGACATTATACTTGATAAATGACATGCTTGTACTTGTACCTTACTGGTTACCTCAAATGAAGTTCCTTCTTGTAAAATAATAAATGATCCATGACACCTCCGAAGTTCATGGCTTAACATGTAATTAAAACTATTAGGGTAGGGTGTTTACCTTCTTCCCTTTACTTCGGTGCTTATGACATGCCACGTCTTGTGCCGCTAGTCGCAACCTTCCGGGGATACCACATTATTTCTTATTGAAATTCTTAGGTTATTTTCTCGTGCCCATTTTGGCCTTCGTTTAGGGTGAAGCCCATCCAAGTTGCTCGCTTTACCTCTTGGCCACCCCCTTGGGTGTGCCCCGCCTAAATTCCCCCTCCCCTTCTTCCATGTTCTTTACGTTATAAATGTAACGCGATAGTTTGAATTGAATGCCTTGCTTGAACATGTTTGTTGGCTTGTACCATTTAATGTCATTAATAACCCATCATTGAGGCATATTGATTCCATACACTTTTGTTACCTTCTATTTCTCATGCATGTTCAAGAATTCTGATTAAAGAGAATTAATTATGAGAAATAATTAAGAAAAGTTGAGAACAGATTTGGATAATTAAATGTGAAGAATTAAATATGAAATGGGAATTGTGTCGACTGATTAATTAATTGATAAATGGTAATAAATAAATGAGAATCTGGGTCTTAGACATGGCGTTCTAGACTGATTTAAACGTTGTGTTTGGACATGGCATTCCTTCCAAATGGTTATCCAAGCTTGTGATATAGGGTGTTAGACATGGTGATCTACACTGAATAATTATCTAGGTGTTAGACATGGCGATCTACACCAAATGTGATTCGAGGTGTTAGACATGGTGATATACATGAAATGAGAATTGGGGTGCTTGACATGGATTTAAACACCAAATGAATGATAATAATGATTTATGAAAATAATGAGAGATGTGGGTAAAACCCGAGTGAATTGTGATCAAATAAAGAAAGGTAAGAATGAATGGATTTCCAATCTCAGTTGATATGATAAGTTAATAAATAGAGTAAGTGAGAAAAATGATAAAAAGTGTTTTTATTCTTGAACCAAATTTACTTGTGTAGTTTTAAACAGGTTCTTATTCCGGCTATGGGCCGAGGCAGGTATTTTCGTCAGGTGTCCTTTTTTGGAACATGACCACCGTTTATTGTTTGTATTGTATCGCTTTTGTTTGGAAATACTATCAAATTGTTGAATTCTATTTCATGGTCTAGAGTGGGCTAGACCCCGGTGGTTCCGGCCTACTGAGATATATATCTCACACCCTACTCAGGATGCCACTGCACTGGGGTACCCGAGTAGATTCTATTTGGTTGTAGGACCTTGTCGTTGTTGTCTCTCATGCTTAGAGTAAGGAGCAAAGGAATGAGTTGGGGCTCGGGATGCTCATGAAGATCGCCCTCAGGGCTTGAGAATTTTGTTTATTTACTTCTACATTGATGTGTAAGTATGTCACATGGTTTAATGCTTCCATTGTATCATTATCATGTCATGCATGCATCTCCTATATAAACTGACGTTCGTCAATTTTATTCAATCCTTATAAATGAAAAATGTTTTTCACTGCTTTGTTATTATTTACACTACTTCCGTTGTTGCTGAATTTTTGGTCCCTTTCCTCCACTTTGATAAGAGGGTATAGTCTCTCCCTGACTTAACTTACACCCTTGACACTAGTTAGAAACCTCTGGCGTAAGGGGAGACGCGTTTGAGTCCATGTCGCGGGCCGACTCGGGTGACTCGGGTGACCTGTTTAGGGTCAACCTGGGTTGGTTCATGACAAAATGGTATCAGAGGACCCTCCTTTTTTCTTTGTCATGCTATTTTTGGGATAGGTAGACATGAGACTAGGAATGTGTCGGCACTTGGGTTAATAGTCGTGCTTGGGACTGATCACCCCACGTACGGGAAATGACCTACTGGACAGGGCTGGGAATTGATGTTCATACTGTTTGCTATTACAGTTGATATGATTTCACCTTGGGTGAATGTTGTATTTTACACTGCTTATTTGTTTATGAAAAGGTTTTGAAAAATTTCCTTGGCCTGATATGGCAAGGAAATTGCATTTCATGCATCATATTAGGACCTTAGAGATTCACATGTCATGCATATGTGCCATGCCATGTAGTTTCATTTGTAGGATGCCTGCTAATTTTGATTGTGTGCCTTGAAAATATTTTATGCCTGGATTTATTTTGCACGCCTCTTTAGAAAGCATGTTTCAGTGATAGTTAACATGTTTGGGTGATAATATGTCATGTTTTCTATCTTGCTTGTGTTTCATGCTCTGTATTATAGCATGTTTTAGTGATTTCAGCTTATTGCTTTGCGTTAGCTGTTTGTAGTGGCTTGTTATCTTATTGGTAAATGCTTGGTTACTTTGGTAGAAATTGTTGGTTGAGGTTACGATGGAGCCAGTTTTCCATTATAAGGTGTATAGGCGCCTTATAATTGGAAAAAGGGGTAAATCATGTTTTTGAACTTTTTAAAAGATGGCTGAAAAAGTTTAAATGTTAAATGGTTATTTATATGATAAATGGGAACCAAATGCCAGTGGTAATTTGTATGGGCTCCTTATCGATTGGTAGGTGGCCACCCATGTGATTGAACCTTGTTTAACCATTGCATGTGGAAAATGTTTATGAATGTAAAACTGTTGAGTTTTTTATTGAATGTTTGGTGTACTTTTAAAAATGCTCAACTAGACTTAGTGGGTCATTTGGGGAAAGTTTTATTGAATTGAACTGTGATAAGGTTTCTTTTTGAAGAACCTAGTTTGAATGAATGGGACCATATGAGGTCTCGTCTTTGTTAAATGGAATTTAGATGCTAAATTTCATGTTTATGATTGGATAACATTAAATGTTAAATGTTGAAGAGGAATTTTGTTACAACATGCATGTTTTGCCTGTGGGGCGTTGTTTGAAAACCAAGTACTTTGTTGTGAAATAGTACTTGTGGGTTTGTTAAAATCTTATTTCAAATGATCAAAGGTTGAAATGAATTAATGAAATGGATAAAATGGAAAGGGGTTTTTGAGCCTAGTAATCCCTGTTTTTCGTGACCAAGAGATAGGGTCGATGCGTGTGCTTCGTAAGGGACTAGTCTGTGCTAGGTAGTACCCTTAGAGATTGAGCTGCCTTGTTTTTATTTTGAGCTTGGGATGTGGTGATCGTAGTTCAAGGAACGTCACAGTTCATTTTAGTGTTTTAGAAATAGAACGCTGGTAAGCGACTAGTCCTTCTTGCGATGACATGGACACCCCTAAGTTGGGCAGTGTCGCATCAATTTCGGTTTACATGTTGGTGCTTGCTTGGCAACACGACTTTGATAAGGTTGGCAGTGTGCGCAATGCTTTAGAAACTCCGTTCATGCGGAAAGATTTTCAGTGGTTAAGATTCGACGAATACAAATTCCTCAAGTGGTATAGGCATCAGAGTTTGGTCCGATTGATCTTCTCAGTGACCTTGGTTTAATCTTAGTGTACTCTTCTAGATGAGACGAGCATGTCCCCCATCTTGACGTCGTCTTGGATACACTAAGATAGTGCCTGTTATACGCCACGCTAATGTTTAAAAGATGTGGTTTGTTTCGTAATCTCTCTCTGGTTGTGCGTGGGATGCACGGTTTCTTGGAGTTACGCTTCATGGTGAGTCATGATAGTTTTATAATAGTCTAGTGATGGATTGAAATGAGAATATCACTGATGGTCGTGTAAGGACCTCGGTGTACGCGTGGTTGATAAAAGAACTGTTTTAAAAGAACGTCGTCAGTTTAAGGGAGAGTGTGAATTTCAGGTTGGAGATGTATTTCGAGGAAGTCATGCGTGACCAATTTTAGTTGGTCGATCGTGATTCAACCATTTTCTTGGGTTGAGGTCCCTATAATGGACTCAAATGTGAGCCCTTCTTTGATGTTTCAATTGTAACGTGAGCGTTGGCTCGAGTTGTAAAGGCTTAAGTGCAGTGTTCTTATAAAATGCCTAAAGGTGCATTGGGCATTGGAAATGCAATACGACTGGTTGAATGAAAATTCACGAACTTTGTAGGTCAGGTGATGTTTTCGTTGTTTTCCGAAGGAATCTCAGGGATGAGAAGTTTTTAAGGTGGGTTGTTTGTAACGAACCATTTTTTTAGAGCGGATAAAATATGAAGGTTTTTGAACTTTTTCTTTTATCAATGGATCAGTTTTAAAAACCGAGCTTCAGAACGAGGTCCCGAGTTATGGAGTCATTTTAAGTGGTGATATCAAGTTGTGCACGTTTTTTCAGATGGTGTGGGTCAAACCGTGCGGGATGGGTGTGTTTTAGTTTTTTTATTAAAAATTAAAATAAAAAGAAAATAAAATAATTAAAACCTATCTAACTCTCCCTCACACTCACTCGGTAGAACACCCCATGTGACGAACCCCTCCCTTCTCTCCCGTGAGCCACGCACGACACCCATCCTACAGCCTCCTCTTCGATGCCGTTTCTTCACGGTTTTCCTCTTGGATTCTCTCCGAATAATTATGGTAAGCACTTCTCTCCCTTTTCCTCCCTGTTTTCAGCTTAATTTCGACCTAATTGGCGCTCGGTGAGGTGCGATCGAACCCTAGGGCTTAGAGGTGATCCGGTTTTTCGGTTTCTTCTTGTTTTAGGTCGGTGCTAAGGTTCTCTTGGGGTCCCTTATGGTGCGTTCTGGCAACCTCCGTCAAAGGAGAATCGGTTCGGGTGGTTTCAGTTCATCGCCAACGTTTCGAGGTAATGCTTTATAGATGTTGTTAGTTTCGCATCCTCCAAATTAGGGGCGTCATATGTTTTTGACTCCCTGGTATTTAATTGGTAGGGAGTTGGGTGGTTTCACTTCATTTCGCGTTGTCTCTAACACCCGAGGTAAGTATTTAATGCCGTTGGTTGGTCTTTCCTCACCTAAATTGGTTTCTCTTTGTGTCTTGAGGTTGGGTGTGATTTTTTGATTGTGCGTTGGAGGTTTTGGCGTGGTTTTGAGTCGATAGACTATAGGAGACTCTCCAGCGCAGGTATAGGTACGTATTTATATGTACGGGGGTTCCCTCGGCATGCGTATATTTTTCCATGGCAGCGAATATACACGTACGAAGCTAGTTGTCCCCATTGAATATATATAAAGTGCCTACACTGGTGAGCGGAGAAAGGTGTAGGTGTATAAGCATATGTGTAAGGATCCTCTTGCGCTCGCTCATGGCCATGTGAAGCGTGTTCATAGGGGCTAGGTGTCCTTATACGTATGTGAAATCACATATGCCTCGTGGGGGAGCAGCATCAGCAGCTTTAGTTAAAAAGTACCAAGAGCCGGAGTGGGCAGAAGGATCCACCTAGAGGTAGGGTCCCTCTCTTTGCCCTTTCAATTTAAGTAAAGAAATAGTGTGTTTAATATTGCACTTCCTTAGAATTTTAATTATGCAAGTTTAGTTATGATTAAATTCTTCTGTGCAAATCGTGTGAATTGCAGGAATAATATAAAAGAGGTTGCTTGGTCACTAAACAATCGATTTATTAATAAAACACCTCTTTCGAGGTGTGCTGCCTTCAATATAAAAATGTAGAAATAGAGTTTCATGATTGCTTTCTTTATGGATTGGCTTCTTAACTTTTTTAAGTGTTGAATGAGTTTTAAGGTAAATCCTAAATATCACTAAATGAATTTTTTGATAAATTAATTACATGTTTTCTAATAAAACTACTCCAATTTAGGTGAGCTGACTTCAAAATAAAAGTATAGTAGTAGATTTAATTTTTTTTTGTGATTTCTTGCTTAAATTTCTTATGACTCTTTATGCTTGACATTATACTTGATAAATAACATGCCTATACTTGTACGTTACTGGTTACCCCAAATGACGTTGCTACGTAAAAAATAATAAATGAGCCATGAAACCTCCTATGTTCATGTCTTAACATGTAATTAGATCTTTTAGGGTAGGGTGTTTACCCTCTTTCCTTTAATTCGATGCTTATGTCATGCCACATCTTGTGCTGCTCGTCGTAACCTTCCGACGATGCCTCATTATTTATTATTGAAATTATTGGGTGGTTCGCTCATTCCCATTGTGGCTTTCGTTTAGGGTGAAGACCATTCTGGGTGCTCGTTTTGCCTCTTGGCCACCCCCTTGGGTGTGCCTCGCCTAAACGCCCCCTCCCCTTCTTCCATGTTCTTTAAGTTATAAATGTAACGTGATAGTTTGAATTGAATGCCTTGCTTGAACAAGTTTATTGGCATGTACCATTCAATGTCATTAATAACCCATCATTGAGGTATGTTGATGCCATACACTTTTGTTACCTTCTATTTCTCATGAATGTTCCAGAATTATGATTAAAGATAATTAATTATGAGAACTAAGTAGGAAAAGTTTAGACCAGATTTGGATAATTAAATGTGAAGAATTATTTATGAAATGGGAATTGTGTCTACTGCATAATTAATTGATAAATGGTAATAAATAAATGAGATTCTGGGTCCTAGACATGGCGTTCTAGACCGATTTAAACATTGGGTTTGGACACGGCGTTCCTTCCCAATGGTTATCCAAGCTTGTGATATAGGGTGTTAGAAATGAAAATCTACACCGAATAATTATCTTGGTGTTAGACATGATGATCTGCACCAAATTTGATTCTTGGTGTTAGACATGGTGATCTACACCAAATGAGAATTGGGGTGCTTGACATGGAGTTCAACACCAAACGAATGATAATAATGATTTATGAAAAGAATGAGAGATGTGGGTAAAACCCGAGTGAATTGTGATCAAATAAATAAAGGTAAGAATGAATGGATTTCCAATATGAGTTGAAATGATAAGTGAATAAATAGAGTAAGTGATCAAAATAATAAAAAGTGTTTTTATTCTTGAACCAAATTTAATTGTGTAGTTTTAAACAGGTTCTTATTCCGGCTATGGGTCTAGGAAGGTATTACCGTCAGGTGTCCTTTTTGGAACCTGACCGGCATTTTTTGTTTGTATTGTATCACTTTTGTTTGTGAATACCTGCACATTGTGTAATTATATTTCATGGTCTAGAGTGGGCTAGACCCCAATGGTTTTGGCCTACTGAGATATACATCTCACACCCTACTCAGGCCACCATTGCACTGGGGTACTCGAGTAGATTCTATTTGGTTGCAGGACCTTGTTGTTGTTGTTTCTTGTACTTGGAGTTAGGAGCAAAGGACTGAGTTGGGGCTCAGGATGCTCATGGAGATCACCCTCGGGGCTTGAGAATTATGTTTATTTACTTCTACATTGATATCTAAGTATGTCGCATGGTTTAATGCTTCCATTGTATCATTAGCATGTCATCCATGCATCTTCTATATAAACTGACATTCACCAATTTTATTCAATCCTTATAAATGAAAAATGTTTTCCGCTGCTTTCTTATTATTTACACTACTTCTTATGTTTTTGTATTTTTGGTCCCTTTGCTTCACTTTGATAAGAGGGTATAGTCTCCCCCCTGACATACCTTACACCCTCGCCGCTAGTCGGAAACCTCTTGCGTAAGGGGAGACGCGCTTGAGGCCATGTCGTGGGCCGGCTCGTGTGACCTGGGTGACCGGTTTAGGGTCGACTTGGGTTGGATCGTGACATGCTATATCTCCTCAAAGCATCGGTAGGTCTCATGAGACAAGATAGTGTCTTGGAAGAAGGCCTTGAAAAAATCTTATTTGTAGTCTTAGAACAAGGCCTTGACTATGTGGTTATGAAAGTATGGCATTATGCATTCCATCATATTGAAAGTGGCTATTTATATTGCATTTGATTATTCGACTAGTAGAATATCCATGTGAGTAAGTCAATGGAATTATTTGGATTTGTATTTTCCATTTTATGATTAATTTTTTGTTGAAAAGGATTTTGTTTTAATTTTATACATTGCCTTAAATGTTTCTGCATATTTATGAATGTTTTCACTATATTATTATCTTTACTAAGCATTTGATCTCACCCCTTTCTATGTTTTTTCCCCAGGATGAGAAGAAGTGTATTATGATTGACCTGTAGGGAAAGTCTATGGGATCTCAGTGTTGACTATGGAAACAATATTGTTGTTGTTTTCCATTTTATAATGTAATGTAAACCTTATGAATGTATCTAGTACTTCCAAAGATACTAAACTAATCGGCCTTTTGAGACTTAATATTTTGTGATCATGCCAATGATTTGTAATATTGCACCGAATCTGGGTAACTAGGGTCAAGGTGTTACAGTTGGTATCAGAGAAATCTTAGTACAACCTTTGGAAACTAGATTTAGAAAAACTCTGATTAGAGCACATTAACCTAAGAAAGACTTTGAGGATTAGTATAGAATAACTTTCTATAATATTGGTATTGTAGGGATTTTGTGAGTAGAAATACATTCCTATATATATACGAGCAGGTAGAGGCAGCTCTGGCATAGATGTACCTAGAGGTAAAACCTGAAAACAACGCTTTGAGCTAGACTCGAACTGGAACTGGTAAACGACAACGAGCCTTGCTGCACTCTTGGTTACGACACTCCCAGGGGATATGCTTAGAATAATTCTCAGTTTATATACAGACCATTATGAAGTATTTATGATTATATAATTCCTTAAAAAAACATTTTTATGATTGTGGATTATATCCATAAACTGTTAAATTAATGTAAAGTGTTTTACAAGTTTGGATTTATGTATTGCGATTCATAAACTAATATTGTTTATTCCATTGTTTTGAAATGACGCCTAGTGGTAGGAATGGAAACTTTATCAAAGAACACACTCCATGTAGGGATTTCCCTCCTACTCAAGATAATTATGGCGGGGTTGGTGATAAAATTGGTGCTGATCAGCTTATCACTATATTGGGACAACTCACTCAGGTTATGAATAAGAATCTTACCCATATGGTGCACCATGATCCACAACATGGAGGATCAATGTTAGATCACTTAATGAGGCAAAAACCACCAACATTCAATGGAAGTACAAATCCATTAGTATCTGACCAGTGGATAAATTCCTTAGAGAAAATATTCCATGCATTGGGAAGTAGTGAAAGGGAAAAAAGTTGTCATGGCAGTTTACCGCCTCACTGGAGATGCTGATAAATGGTGGTCATTGATTCAAAACATAAAGAAAGATGATGAAGTACTAAATATGTAATGGAGGGAGTTTAAAGATATTTTCATAGAAAAATACTTTCTTCGTGACCATTGAGCAGATATGGAAAGACAATTTCTTAGTCTGAGGAAAAAGGAGGATGAGAATGTCACAATGTATAAGGATAACTTTACAAGGTTAGCGAGGCATGCTGCTGATTATATATGTAAACCAAGAAGTAAGATTCATCGTTTCTTTGATGGGTTAAAACCATTTCTACGAAGAGCTTTAGTCTCACAATCCTTCTCACCGTCTGCAGATATTGGCTCATGTTCTATCAAGACAGAAAACAAATTCTCTAAGTATTACAACTTTAATGTGAAGAAAGAGAAGAAGAGATCTGGTGAACACTCTGGAAATGGAAATAAGGTGAATAATGGAGAAGTTGAATATCTATATTGTACTAAATGTGGGAAGAAACACCCTGGTACTTTCCTAATGGGAATAAGAGTCTGTTACAAGTGTGGTGAAAAAGGCCACTAAGCTCGTGATTGGAAGGGGAATAAAGAGGCTGTCGATGTTGAATGATACAATTATAGAGAAAGGGGGAATTATGCAAATAAATTTCTTAAGCGTATGGGAAACATACCTAAGATTAGTCCAAGGGATCTAGGACAAGGTTATACAATCACTAGTGCTGATGTTGAAGCTCTAAAAGATGTAGTGGCAGGTAATTTAATTGTTTATTTGAGTTTTTACAAATGCATTATTTGATTCTGGATTATCACATTATTTCATATCTTCTAAGTTTTCCATGGAAATTAGATATTTCCAATTTATTTTAACAAGGGAGTTGTCAGTCAAAACACCTAAGGTAAGTATCATTGTGACAAAGTTTTGTGAATCAGTCCCTATTAGAGCACATAAATGTTCTTTATCTACTGATCTCATTGTCATACCCATGATTTAATTTGATATAATCCTCAGTATGAATTGGATTTCGGACCATGATGTTAAAATTTATGGTAAGAAGAAGGATGTTATGATTTTTGATGACGATGATAAAGAATACCTTATCTTTAGAGTAGAATTATCACCATCATATTCTTATCTACATACACCCCCAGTAGCTCAACTAAATTTAATTATTGGGGAGGAAGTGAATGAAATAACTATGGGTGAGGAAAGGAATATTCATATAGAGAATTTACCTATTGCGAAAGAATATATTGATGTGGATCCAGAGGATTTACCTGGACACCCTCTAGAACGAGAAATTGAGTATTCCATTGATTTAATTCCTAGTTCAATGCCCATATCGAAGACCCCTTATAGAATTAACACTAATGGAATTAGAGGAACTAGAGAAATAACTAGAGGAATTGAGTAATAAGGGATTTATTCACCCTAGTGTTTCTCCATGGGGATCCCTTGTCCTTTTTGTTAATAAGAAAGATAGATCTACGAGGTTGTGCATTTAATACATGGAGATCAATGATATAAAAAAAATAACAACTATACCCTACCTCACATTGATGATTTATTCAACCAACTTCATGGAGCTCAATACTTTTTAAATATTGACCGTTGATATGGATATCATCAGTTGTGCGTGAAGAAGGAAGAAATTTCTAAGAAAACATTTCGAACCGGGTACGAGCATTATGAGTTTACAGTAATGCCTTTTGGATTGACTAATGCACCCTCTGTCTTCATGGATCTAATGAATAGATTTTTAAGAATATCTTGATGAATTAGTAGTGGTATTTGTTGATGATGTCTTGGTAAACTCCATAAGCTATGAAGATAATGAAAATAACTTGTGCATTATACTGAAGACTCTTAGAAGAAATGAATTACATGGGAAGTTTAGAAAGTGTGAATTCTGGCTTCAGAATATTTATTTTCTTGGTCATATTGTCTCCAAGGATGAAATCTATGTTGATCCTTCCATGAAAAGAGTGATCCAGGAATGGCCAGAACCAAAAACTATAACTTAGGTACGTAGTTTTATTGGCTTAGCAGGTTATTATCAGTGTTTCGTCCAGAATTTTGCCCGATTGGCTAACTCATTAACCAAGATCACACGTAAAGGGGTGAAATTTGTTTGGAAAAAAGAGTGTGAAGAATTTTTTGAATAACGGAAGAGAATATTTTTCAATGATCCTATATAGACTCTAACATCAGGGAATGATGGGTTTGTTATTTAAATTAATGCTTCCAAGAAAGGACTTGGTTGCTTCCTTGTAGAATGATAGGGTTATTGCCTATGCATCACGACAGCTAAAAATTAATGATAAAAACTATCCTACTCATGATCTTGAGTTAGCACCTGTAATACTTTCTTTGAAGATTTGGAGACACTATCTCTATAGTGAAAAATGTGAGATATATACTAATCACAAGAGTTTAAAGTATATTTTCTCATAGAAAAAACTCATCATGAGAAAAAGGCGATGGATTGAACAACTCAAGCATTATGATTACACTATACAATACCACTTGGGGAAGGAAAATAAGGTGGAAGATGCTTTGAGTAGAAAAGATCATGGAGTTTTGAAAAATATGATATTTGAAAAGGATCCTATATATATGGATCTAGTAAATATGGATATAATAATCACCATGGAAGGTGATACATAAATGCGTTTTCAAATGGTTTCTAAACCGTCTATACTAGAAATGATAAAGAGTTCTAAGACCAGTGATGAAGAGTTTCAAAATAAGATTAAAGCTGTGAATGATGGGAGATTGAGTGACTTTGTGTATGAATATGGAATTTTGAAATTTGGGAAGAGACATTATGTTCCCGTTATACCCTGTCTAAAAAGGTAATTTTTGGGTGATGCTCATAGTTCCAATTTCTCTAAACACCCTGGGAGCACCAAAATTTATAGTGATTTGAAGGAACATTTTTGGTGGGACAACATGAAGAGGGAGATTTCTGATTTTGTGTCAATATGTATGGTTTGTCAACAGGTGAAAGCTTGAAGGAAATATCCTGGAGGAGCCTTGCAACCTCTTCACATACCTGATTGGAAATGGGATAATATTATGATGGACTTTGTCAAGGGACTACCAATGACTCCTAGAAAGAATGATGCAATATGGGTCATTGTTGATCGTCTTACCAAGTCATCACATTTTCTTGCTATAAGAGTAGATTTAACACTTTAAAATCTAGAAAGGATATATATTAATGATGTTGTGAGACTACATAGAGTAACACTATCTATTATTTCTGATCGTGATCCACGTTTTACATCAAGATTTTAGGAAAGTATTCAGAAATCCCTGGATACTGAACTTCGTTTGTGCACTGCCTACCACCCCCAAACTGATGGGAAATCAGAATGTACTATTCAAACGTTAGATGACATGTTCAGATCATCCTCACTTGACTTTCAAAATATGTGGTATCAATATTTACCTCTGGTAGAATTTTCCTATAACAATAGCTTAAATTGAAGTATTCAGATGGCACCATATGAAGCATTATATGGAAAGAGAAGCCACACAACAACCTGTTGGGATGATGTTAGTGAAAGAAAAATCGTAGGCCCATAACTTGTTGATGACATGATGGAAAAGGTGAAGGTAATCCAAACCCACATCAAAGAAGCTCAAAGTATGTAGAGGAGCTATGATGACAACCAAAGGAAGGATTTGGAATTTCAGGAAGGAAATCATGTTTTCTTGAAGGTATCTCCATGAAAAGGTGTTATACAATTTCAGTAAGAAGTTTAAATTATGTCCTAGGTACATAGGACCTTTAGAAATTCTAGAACTAATTGGTGTTGTAGCTTACCGTTTGGCAATGCCACCAAATATCTCCAATGTTCACGATGTCTTCCATGTATCACTGTTGAGAAAATACATGTCTGACCCAACACACGTACTCACCTATGAGGAATTTGAACTGGAACCCGATCTATCTTATTGGGAAGGTCCTTTCAAGGTTCTCGATATAAGAGAACAAGTGCTGAGAAACCAGATGAAGCGTCTGGTAAAAGTTATATGGAGAATCCATAAGATGGAAGAGGTAACATGGGAACCCGAGGAACTTATGATGAAGAACCACACGAATCTTTTAATGTAGTAATATTATAGAAATTTCGAGTATGAAATTATTTTAAGGAGGGGAGAATGTAACACCCCAAGATTCCATGGAACGCTTCTCTTTGAATAATACAGTAGCATGTGTTGTATGCAACTTCGAGTTCTAACACTCCACAACCAATCAAACTAGCCATTATGAAAATTAATATCCATTTTTTAAAATTTTAGAAATTTTATATTTCAAAATGGACATTATTTTTTTATTCAGAATATCAAAATTATCTTAGGGTGAACTTTTGGTATTTTTCTGAAAACATTCAATTTTTGATGAATAATGAAAAACAATAAGTTATAGTTTAAAACTGAATATTTATTTAAAAAATTATTTATTTTATTTTAATTTATTTTAGGTCAAAATAGATATAGAATACGTAAATAAGTTCAATATAATTTATTGGAGTCATATTATAATAATTTTAGACATATAAAAATTTTATTAATGTTTTCACCGTCTATAACCCACCTCCTAGGATAATTTGTAAATTTACATAAAACACAATTTTACCGCTTTTGTGTGTTGAATTTCTAAAATCCAAGAGACACGGTTGATATTAGTAAGTAAAATGTGGTTCAACAAGATGAAAATATTTTTCGGTGAATAGTAACTTTTTACTTTTATTTACCACGTTTAAAAGAAAATAGGGTAATTAAGGGTAAAAATAACATTATTATTACCCTAAAACATGTCCTAATTCTATTTGACAAGTGTAATTCGACCAAAAACAACCTCAGGAATAAAATATGATCTTTTAGGTCCACTTGTGTTAGATTAGAACACTTATTATTATTTTATTTAAAGAAGATTTAAAAGAGTTAAAATCAAAGTTCAATAACTAAAATATTTTTAATATAGGGTTATACATATGATAAATTTGACTATAAATATTCATTAGAAATATAGAACAATTTCCTACATAATGGTATTTTATTTATATTTTTTAGACATTAAATAACTTAATTTATTTATGACACAATGATGATGCAATAATTACTTAATTAATGAAATATTAAAATAATTGATATTATAAATATCTAAATAAATGTAATTTGGGAATTTTTATGAATTAAAATAATTTTCTAGGTTAATATGACATTTTAGGGCTGGTTGGATGAATGTTTTTTGAAGTAATAATGATGTTATGAATTTAGAAAAAACAAAAAACCAAATAGTGTCAAAATTGACATATAAGAGTTTTTCAAACAAATTTTTTATATTAATTGATATTCTACTCTTAAAAATCTACGGTTTAGAAAAATGACTTATATAATTATAGGTGTATCATTAATGAGCCACTTGGGGTCCTCTTGGAATTATAGAGTATGTTTTTTAACAATATAATATAAAAATACAAAGAGACATGGTAAATGTCAAACTATTTAACTACGAGTTAAATCTTAATGATAATGTTAATATAGTGACCCAAACCTGTAAAAACCTATTGGTTGGGTGTTTTTCAACCCATCCCCACCTTATACATTAAATAATTCATTGTGGAGCCATTTTTAAATCGAAATTTATTTTATTATAATATAATATTTCTAGCTTTTCCCAAGGTGCCCCTCACCCCTCTAATAAAAGGGCACTCCCCCATCTCTCTAATTCACATCTTCATAGCCATTTGGCTCGGCCAAGCTCTACCCAAATACCCTATCAACTACCATAAATTCATCTTAGAGGCCATACATTAGTCAGAAATCCAACCTAAGGATCCTTTTTGATGAAATCAAAAGGAAAAACCCGAAGAAGTGGTAAATATTTCATCACCTGTTTCATGTTCCTTTCTTCTTCCACTTCCTTTTTATTTGTTGTTTCCATTATAAAATAATGACTACAGTATATTCTATTTACTATGATGTTATTATAAATATGGTACATCCAAATTCATTATTCTATCCATCCTTTGAATGACATGTCACCCTATATATGTACGTACGACTTACCGTCTCCACGTTGTGGAGTAATTGTTATTCAATACATTAATATTTGTATGGGTATAATAATGATGTGTAATTGATTTAAATAATAAATAAAACATGATAATGATTCTGTATATATTATATACCATCAAATTATATATTATTCTAATATCAAAATAATGATATTGTCGATCGTGCGTTCGTAAGGATTACCGTCTCCACGAACGCGATGAGATTCATTCCCCATCGTATCCATTCAAGAATAATTTTCATTAGATGATTAAAAATAATGTTTAAAGACTTGATATAATTCAGGATATGAATAAGATACATCCCATCCATAAGAAATATGACTCACATAACAATGAATATAAAGGAAAACGATTCTATTAACACCCGAAACAACGATAATACTAAGATATTATTAACAAATCAATGTAAAAAGATCATATATGATATCATATTAATGTATATGATTATTTTATAATTTAATAACAATTATTTCACCATTATACACAAGGTTAACATACCCTCGACCAAGGAAATGTACAAGGTAAGGGTTAATTCTACAATCTCTTCATTATCTGAGGTTGTTTATACGTAATTATCTACTGGGACCTCTTTATAATCCATATCCATGTTTCTTAAAACTGTTTTCCGAAACATTTTTACTATTTACTAGACTATGGGTTAAAGTAATTTATACCCTTGATTGAATTTTTATAAAATGGATTGAAAGGGACCTTTCCATCATTTTCCAAACAAGGTACTTTTTAACCTTTTCAACAAAATTAATTTAAGAATGTCTTTTTTAACTTATACGGTGGGTGAAACTATTTTACGCCATTATAACATCGTTGAAGCTTCCCTTACAAGATTATAACAATATTTTGAAAATAAATGTTTTCCTTCTTAATTATGAGGATCTTAAAGGATTTCAGAATATAAAGAGATATTTCTCTAAAAATGTTTTGATTTCATCTATGTCAACATCCTTTGATGGATTTTAAGATTATTTGAAGTTGATTTATTATGATACAAAACTTCCATATCGTATTGAAGGTTTTGAGATATATTTGAATGTGGATGTGCTATTTTTATACCATTCATGGTTTATTGATTAAGTATTGAAATTTAGTATGCTAGTTTTAATAAAATGTTAATTTTATGTTTACTCCTTTTCATATGAGGAATGCATTGGACATAGTAAGTGACGGGTGGAGACCGTTATAGCTCCTTGATGCATCGGTAGGTCTCATGAGACGAACTAGTGTCTTGGAACAAGGCCTTGAAAAAATCTTATGTGTAGTCTTGGAACAAGGCCTTGACTATGTGGTTATAAAAGTTTGGCATTTTGTATTCCATCAGTATGATAGTGGCTATTGATATTGCATGTGATTATTCAACTAGTAGAATATCCATGTGAGTATGTAAATGGAATTATTTTGATTTATATTTTCCATATTATTATGATGTTTATGTTGAAAAGTCTTTTTTTAGTTTTATACATTGCCTTAAATTTTTATGCTTATTTATAAATGTTTCCACTATATTGTTATCCTTACTAAGAAACTGAGCTCACCCATTTCTATGTTTTTTCCCAGAATATGAAAAATAATATTATGAGTGACCTATAGGGATAGTCTATGGGATCTCAATGTTGTCTACGGAAACAATGTTTTTGTGGTTTTCCATTTTATGATGTAATGTAAACCTTATCAATGTATCTATTACTTACAAGGCTACTTTTATCTTTTGTGATCATGCCAATGATACGTAATAATTCCAATGATATATAATAATGCACCAACTCTAGGTAACTTTTGTCGGGGTGTTATAAAAACCATTAAATGTTATCGCTCAAAATGGATGAGAATCATTTATATACCTATATAGGGATTAAAAAAAATCTACAATACCTCTAAGTATGGATAGGAAAAATTTCTACCATACCTCATATTTTGGAATCAATTCATTCCCTCTACACATATGGTTGAAATAATCTTCTTTATCAAGGACTCATAATTGGTTTAAGTACAAATCGTAATAATCTACTTCTTCATTTTACAAGATCAGGGGGATGACTCAGATCCATCCTCCTAGATGTATATAACATAAAAAACAAATCATGATTAGTATATATTACTCAAATGGTTCTTGAAATATGGGAATAATCTTAGGATTAAACAACAACAAAACCAAATCACCATGTATTTAAGTCCTCCTAATGATAAAGAAATATGGTCATCCTACTATGTGTAACAGCCAAACAAAAAAATTCCTTGTGTTGAGATTCTCCTCATTGATCCAAAAAAATTGGAATCCCCTACTAATAATACCCATCCAAATGAAAAAAAATCATAATGTGTAAATTTACTCATTATGGTTCTAGAATAATGGGTATCTTCATAGGTGCATTCCCCAACCAAACAAAATCACCTTGAGTTGGGAACCACACCATGGTTCTTGAAAAATTGAAATCATCCAAGGTGTATGAAACAACCAACCAAATCACCATGAGTCGAGATAATCATCATAGTTATAGAATCATGTGAATCATTTAGGTTTAGGGCCAATAAAAAACAAACATACATCATGTAACACCAATGTTTTTTAAATGAATAAATTATATTCGATAACATATACAATAAGAAACACCGAACCAAAATGGAAAATTATTAAATTAATATTAATGTTCTAACCATTTCAATAATTTAGTGGATATGAGTATGCTCAAATTATTTTTGAAATATATATTTCAAAAATATATTGGTAAATTATATGTAAATAATCAATCTATTTTTTGAAATTTCTTTTTTCTCTTAAGAATATGTTTTTTCCAAAATTATTTTTATTTATTTTTATGAAAAATTATAATAATTTTTTTCTAGAAAATTTATAAAATTTAATTGATTAAAATAAAAAAATTTATATCATAATATCACAATTATCATTTTGTGGAAATTTTGGATTTTCTGAAAAATGTAAATATTTCAGTGAATAATGTAAAATAACATTTTAAGTCAAATTGTCATTTATTTTCATTATTTCATTAGTTAAAAAGTTAAATTATTATTTTAATTTTATTTAAAGGAATATTATTTATTATTTTGTTATATTAAGAATAATTAGTTACATTTTAATTAACTTTGTACCTAATTTTATTATATGTTTACTTATAGAATAAAACACATTTATTCTCAAAACTATTTTAAAATGCCCATTTTTATTCATTGTAATTAATAAAATCAACGCCTACTGAGAAATTATTTCAATAAGTGTTTTATATTATATATCTATAATTTTTAATTTAAATTCATATAATGAATATTTTTAGATATATAGTTAACAAACAATCACTTTTTCCTAAGAAACCATTTTTTTGCAAAACTGGTTTCCATTTTTCTTGTTGGTTTTATATTAAATATAATTCTTCAACCTTTGTGAATTTATTTTAATAAAATGGATTCCACATTTTTTTCAACATAAATAATAATCGGAAATACGATCAACTTAATTTTTGAAATATATGAATAGTAACAATAGTAAATATTATGTACCATGCTAAAAGGAAAATAAGTTTATTGAGGGTAAAAATAATTTTATTGAATCCTAGAAGAAATGTAACCATAATAGTATACATATTTTTTTATTTGTAATTTAAATATTGATTATATTTATTCCTTGATGATTATACTATACAAATTATTATGTAATCAGTTTGATATAAATTATATTTTGATATGATAAATCACAAATCCTATTTTTGAGTATATGATATATCAATTAAAAAATTAATTGTATTGAATTAATGTGTTTCTGAAATAAATTATATTTTTATGTTATATTATATTTTAATTATTTTTTATATATTTAATTAATTATATTTTATTAATGGCATCGAATATAATTTTTATAAGGGATCGAAAACTATTACCGTTAAAAATACCGAAATTAATCAATAAATATAAAATATATTTTAAAAGTGAAATTTAATTTATTTATAAAATTACTTATACAAAATGAGTATTATTTTTTGTAGTATATATTCAAAATTATCCAATTGTTAATTTTTTTTAATTTTCTTAGAAAGTGTATTTTTGGTTAAAATTTAATTATGGTGGGTATTATGACATAGTAATGATTGAAAATGATTTCATAAAAAATTAAAACTGTATTAGTGACATAATTTAAGTTTTATCTTTAAAATAACCTGATATTAATGATATTATTTTAGTATTAGAAATCAATTATTATTCCTCCAAAAAATATAATATATTTAAATCTTTTAAAGACTTTTCTTTAGCGACATAAATCACTTCCACATAGAAAATTGTTTTATTTTAATATGTTTTTCCTTTGGAATAATAAAATAATGAAAACTATCCCTATTTGGAAGAAACCATTGGAAAAAATGGAACTTTTTTGGGTAATTTAAAGATATAGATTATAAAACCTAAGTCCTGATAATAGTAAAGAACTACCCTATATTTTCTTATATAAGCCCACACAATAACCCATTAATATTATATGTAAAACCATATAGAATTTACTTACTCAACAATAAGTAATATATAGTCCTAAAAATATTCTCCAATGTTCTCATGAAGCTCCCCTAAATAATTTGGAATCACATAGTCAATGCAACGAACCTCTCTCTCATCATTTAAATTCATAACTCTTCATGATGTTATGCATCTTGTTGAATATTACTATTTTCTGAATATTTTATTTCATATCCCCCTCGAATTAAATTTTATTTCTCAATAATTATATAACCATTTAAAAAATAATTGAACACTACCATGAACCATTATTTACACCTATTTTAAAGACAAAATTTAGTAAAGGGTTACTCTCTTTTTTTCATTCAAGAACCTCTATTTTTTATGCCTCTTAGATTATATTTATATTTGTTTGGGTATGTGTCCCTAAAACATTATTACACTCATTTGTTTAACATGTGGTGATATTTTCCTTTTATATTCATTAACATCTCCTAGGAAGCATTATGTAGACATGTTAGAAAACATAATTTTTAAGGGATCTCCCACTCTAGTTTTTATTGAAGCACCTATTTTATGTAATTTATCTTAATTTACCTTTATAGGTTTTGATATGTTCATACATATCTTCTTTACTATAAATTTGATATATGAATTATTATAGACCCATTTAATTCTAATTAACCTCACCCGTGATCATTTGTGTACATCTATTACCATGCCAATGTTCAGTAAGGGATCCCCTCCTAGTCCACATTATTAAACTATATTATTTAATTTTTTATATTTTATACTCATTTACCAATGGTGTGATTTTTTTTAAATAAGACAATATTTTAAATTTTATTAATAAATTATTATATACCCCATTCACTCTATTCACAATCTACCACTAACATTAAAACTCTGTCATTATTCTACTGAAATTTAGATGTGATTTTACATGCCAATGTTTTTTAGTAAATACTCATACCCATGTACTATCATGTATTTTAACCATTATGCCCATATAATTATTTATTAGGGACTGAAATGTGTTTATTACACTGTAGATGATCATGGAAGAAAATATTACGATGAATGAATCCGTATAGTATAATCTATGTGGCACACCTGATAATTATAATGAAATTAATGTGGTAGGTGTAGAAATAATTATTTAGTTCTCCAAAAAATTGGGTAATGTTTTAGTCTCATGACATATCATGAGAGGTATTTGGGTGTAAAACTAATCGATCATGATACGTTTTACATAATTATTGCATTATATTTATAATTGACTTATGTTTATGATGTTTAGTTTTATGTTTACAAATATCCCATGTTTTATTTATATTTCTCAGGCCATATCATGCCTCATTTTTCATGGTTATGATTTTCACTCATTTTATTCTTAATTGATATGAATATTCTATAACATTTATTATATTATTCTTGTTATCCATTTTTTATTCCCTTACTGGGATTGATATCATACTTTATTCATATGTATGCCCCCATATTATCCCAGGAAGTTTTATGTATGATAATGTTAATGAAGTTTTCAATAATGATGATGGATTTACTATTTTAAGTTGTTATGTATTGTACCTAATTACCAATGACACGAGACTTATTAATATTCAGTGTGGTATTTTTATACTCTTATAAAAAGAATAGTTAATTAATGTGTCATAAAGTGCAGGGCTTTCATGGTTGGCTTTATAGGAATTTGTTTAGTTATTTTTGGGATTATGATTAGTAGACTCTAGAAAATTATTTAAGAATAAAACTATGTATAAGAAAACATTCTTAATTTTCCCTAAAGTATATAGTAATTGGTATATCAAAGAATTTCGTTCATGTATGTACACTACAAGTTGATGTTTTTCTCAGAAATCTATATATAGGGGTAATACCAAAAAAGATGTCTTTAAGCTAGATTCAACTGGGATCTAGTGCACAACAACTGACCGTGTTGCATATCTGGATTGTAGAACCTAGGGGATATGATTTGGAAAACTCATACTATAATTATGAAAAATTATTATCGGTACATAAAATGTTCATAATATTATATGTTATTAAATTAATATTGGACAACATAGATTGAATCAAACAATTAAAAAGTTAAATATTATATTAAATTTTTATATAATCGATTTATATTTATTTCTAATGAATTGATGGTCTTATCACCCCTTCACAGACTTACGGTTTTGTAGTACTTGAATTTTTTTTGACTCTGTTATCTATCGGAGTCTATTAGATATTTAGTATTACTTTTATTCTCCACTTCTATATTTTCTCTTCCCATAAAATTTCTCATAGGAATCCATGTAATGTAATCACATTTAATCTTTTCTATCTCTCTTTTAAACAGGTTTTTTTAACCCTTAAATAATTTTGGATTAAATTTAATATTTTTTCAAGTGTTAAAATATTTATTAGCATGATCTTGGTTACATGATGAGGACATAATTTATTAAAGTGGTAGAATGTCAAAAATGAGCTTTTAAAGGGAAAATCTATGTACTATAACATATGTGAAATGCAATATTGAACCCAAAATGACAATGATTATCTAAATATAAAATTTTCAACATTTCCATTATATTTTCAAATATTGTTACAATAATATAAAATATGAAATAAATTATTTCATAATACATTGATAAATTCTAATTAAATTATCTATAAATTTATGGAATTGTCATTTTATTAATCCAAATATGTTTTCTTCAAAAATGATGTTTATTTTTTTCTAGAAAAACAAGTATATTATTTTTTTAGAAAGATATAGAAAATTTATTTTATAAAACTAACTTCATTATAAGAATATAAATATCAAAATTAACTTATTGTAAATCTTTGTGATTTTTCGAAAAAAATATATATATTCTTTTTTATAGAGAAAAATACCATTTTTATATGAAATTTTCACTTTATTTGAAAAATTAATTAATTTAATTTTGAAATTATTAATTTAATTTTATTACAGGGTAGAATATATATTATTTATTTATATTTAATTTCAATATTTACATTTTAATCATCTCTGTAATATATTTTATTATAAGTTTTTTCCATAAAAACAGGGTTTTTTCTAAAAACTATTTTAAAATTTATAACCATCCCCCATTATAATAAATTAAAAACCCCATAAGGGAAATTATATACATTAAAATTTTAATATATTATATATTTATTTATAAAATAAAATTCATATAATGGTGATTACTAGTTAAAGAGATAACGTAGAACTATACCTTCATAAAAAATCAAGTTTTAAGAAAATCTCTTTCCATCATTCTTACGAGTTTAATATTAATTTACATTCTTCAATCTATGAATTTTTTTTCGATAAAAAGGATTCCAGATTTTTAATAATAATAATTAATATTATGTAATGATTTTATATTTCTAGATAATTTGAATCGTAGTTGTATAAATATTTAGTACCACAGTAAATGGAAAGATAATAGGATTTGGATGT
Organism: Viscum album; assembly: GCA_963277665.1. NCBI lineage: Eukaryota > Viridiplantae > Streptophyta > Magnoliopsida > Santalales > Viscaceae > Viscum > Viscum album. Next base: position 912,716,698 of record OY728125.1, on the reverse strand, counting down.
TATTTTATTGATTTTATAGTGTCCTTATGAATCCTTCAGAACCATTAACATATTTTATGGTCTAAAATTCCTTTTCATTTAGAAAATTACTCACATAAACTTCACTAAAGGCATTATTTTATTAAAATAGTCCCTATAAAAAATAATATTTTGAAAACCACCCCTATTTGGGGGATACATGGGGAAAACTATGGTGTGGTTTGTGGTTTTGGTTATTTTACTATATAGAGTCTAAAACATAGGTTTGGAAAATAATAAAGAACATCAATATAATTTCTTATATAATCCATCCCAACATCATATTTTAATTCAATCAAAATCCTTTTAGAATTTTTTTTACGTTGGTCTCCCATATCTAGAGCCCTCCCAAAGATCCTTGAATCTCTAAAAAGCTCCTCTGAGTATTTTTGGAATCTCCCTCTCAATTTAATTGACATCTCTCTATTTTTTATTTCAAGAATCTCCTTTTTTTATAAAACATTTTCAATTTCTAATGATGATATCTGTTGTTCTATATCCACCATACAATCCATTTTTAGTATAAATTATGAGACAAACCTTCAAATATCATTAATTCCCTTGATGATCCATTATGTAAACCTGTTTCTATGCTGAAATTTAGTAAGGTATTTCTCTCAAATTTTATATTCCTGAACCGATTTGTGTCATGACTGTTTGTTAATTTTTTCATTGTTTGGGTATGATTTCCTAAAACATTATTTATTTAATTTTATAAATATCTGATTATAAAAAACTATTACTATCATTATTCCCTTGTATGAATATTTATGAACACCTTTTATAATTTCAAAATTTAGGAAGGGATCTCATACTCTTCTTTTATATTCAAGAAAATATTTTATGTTATGTCTCACAATTTAAATTTATTTAGGACGAGATATGTTATACATTATTATGATTGACATTCCATTTTAATTATAAATTACGAGAGACCCATTTCACTCTCATTAGTATCCCCCTTGAGCATTTTTGTACACATGTTACTGCACTAATGATTATTAAGGGATCCCCTCCTTCTCATTATTGAAGTATATTGTTTATCTTATTTATTTTATTTAATTTTATAATATCAGTATATGTTATTAAATATCCCCCTTACTGTTAATTATGTTTCAAAATGACGAGACACCCATTTGACTCTCATATTTCCCTCTTAGAGACATTCATACACTTTTTTATGTTGTTGAAATTTCACTGTGATTTTCCATGACAAACAATGGTGTAGTGAATACCCATACTCATTACCAAGAAATAACTTTAACCTTTATGAACACAGACACTCATATATATATATATATATGTATATTGAACTTACATTTTTTATTTCACCTCCTTGACAGTGGAATAAAATATGTTGATGAATAAATCCATGTGGTATGGTCTATATAGAACACAAAATATTGAGAAAAAAATGAATGTGATGGGTGATCCAAGAATTATATATATCTTCAGCGCATTGGGTATTGATTTGGTCTCATAAAAAATTTAATCAAGCTTTTATTGAGTATTGATAAACTATCAAATGATTTTTCTATAATGATTTCTTGAACGTTATCCTTGTCTTATGTTTTTAATGCATTATTTTATGTTTTTCCCACATTTCCCATGTTTCATTTATGATTTTCATGATAGATCATGTGGAATTGTTCATTATTAAGATTACCACCTGTTTAATGACCCATTTACATTCCAATTTTCGAAAATGTACTAAATTTTTCATGTACTTCCATGTTAAATACCTTATTGGGTATTATAGCACACCACTTTCTTATGTATGTCCCCATGTTATCCCATGTAGTATTATGTAAGATCTTGTTAACGGATATATTAATAATGAAGATGTATTTCTTATATTAAGATGTTATGTAAAGTACCTAATTAAAAAAGGAACTATAATTTTTTATCATCCAAGTTATATTATGTATACTATTATTTAATAAATCATGAGTTAATATTTGATATAGATAAGGTTTTTCATAAGTTGAGACACTCATCATGGTTCAGAAAAAATGGGAATACACATTAGTGTATGCCCCAACGAAACCAAATCACCCTGATTTGGGATCCTAGTTTTGGATTTAGAAGAATTGTTATCCTCCTAGGATTAAACCCCAACCAGACCCCTAAATAACAATTAGTTTTGATCATCCTCATTATTTCAGATACAAGGAAGTCTTCCTAGGTGTAAGGCCCTATCAAAACATAATATCATACAAAATTGTTTAATGTGATGCGGTTGAGCTGATACATTCATTGTTTCGCATACTAATCATGATTCATGTTGGAATATTGATTTTTATGACCATAAAATCAGTATAATAGATATTCATTAATTTTGACCAACTCTTATCGAGTTTTTAGCCCCAACTATTCCATAAAATTATGTGGTATTGGATTCCAATATTTATTAGGATTTATTTGATGCATATTTTAGGTTCAAACCAAATGTAATTTCCCCTTAACCAATTTCATCAATCATCATGATTTTTGTTTCATATATTTATAGAAAATATAGGGTACTTCTATGAGGTTCATTCCTATCTCCAAAATTAAATCAATCTCCATAGAATAAAATAAATTTAATAATTCCTATCAACACATTGTTAAATCAAAGCATCAAAAAATAGTATAATTATGGGGAACCTCTAATGGTTTACCTCAGACACATGGTCTTAATCAGATTATTGTCACATGGTTAAGTAATCATACATATGGATTTGGGAAGGATTCAAAAACACATCATAAATCTATAAGAGAGTCATAGAGTAGGTAATTATCAACCTAATAAGATCTACTAAGATTGACCTCCCATCTTCCAAACAAAATTCTTTTCTATGATTTCACTGCAAAAGACTCAATGTATTCATACATTTTGAATAAATGTATTCACTAAATGTAAACATGTATGAGCATAAAACACACCAAATATTATTTCGTAATTGATTTTTATCAATGTTTAATTTTTTTTCTATAATGGAGTATTGGGAAACCTGGGTTCATTAATAAATAGACTTTTCACATTATTCTATATACTATAAATCCAAGGTTGATTTCAAAAGTTTTTAGTAGGACTCAATATCGTTTGAGTTCACATTATTCATAACATAATTTTCCTTGTAATATTAATGGAAATAATACCTTACGAAAGATCCAAAATCATGTTATGTTTTATTTATTAATGGACATAGAAATGATAGTAAATTTAATTTTGGGTTTCTCACATGTTTACCATATAGCATATCCATACTTTATTTTGTTATTTATCTCATATTTACAGCATGTAATTGTTATATTTTGGGTTTATATGAGAATGAAATGTTTTTTTGGATGAAATGGATGTTTCTAAAAAAGTAATCACATTAAAAATTTTTTTATAATATAATCGTTATTTTAATTATTAAATTGATGTTTTCGGGATATTAGATTATATAATGATTCTTTGGAAAAACCGTACTTGGTTTTATGTTGACACCCTACATTTTCCCATTGTAATTTAAAGATATGGGTTTTCAATATTTAGAAAAATTGATGTATATCATACAGTTCAATGAATTATATTGGTTAATATCACAAATATACAGAGATGGATTGGTGTTGATGAATGGTCACATGGATATCCGGCTTATAGAATGTCTTATTTTTCATTCTATTTTAGCCCTTTGGGATTTCAAACATATGTATCCTTGATATATAATATATCATCCAAATTTAAATATTTTTTACATAGTTATAGAAATTCCTAACACCTATTTGAATTTTTTCATTATATAACTTGGGATGGGCCTAGCCGGGTGATGTTTATTGTTTACCTAGGCAAGTTCTCAGTAGAATGACTATTTCATTTCTTATCATTAAAATAAATACCTATTTGGATTGATTTACACTTATGTAACCAAAAACAAAAATGAACCATGTTAAAATATATTTTATTTAAAGGTAAACATTAAAAAAAATTAGTATAGCACGCGAAACACCACAAAAAAATTTCCATTAAGAATTAATCAACATGATAATTAATGAATAATAAAAAACAATATTTTAAAATAAAAATGTATTTTTTTAAAATGTTATTATCATTATTTTTTAATAATGATTCATGGTTTTTATAAAAAATTAAATTATTGCATGTAATGTTAAGAAGATAAATTGTTAATGGATTTTAATTAATATGTTTTCATGTTAAAAATGTTTTTCCAAGATACTTTTTTATCATATTATCTATTTTTATAAAATATCATATAAATTTTTTAAAGGATTAAAATATTCATATGATTCAATTATTAGATAAAAATGTTAAATATATTTATCAATTTATATAAAATTAATTCATCAAAAATTTAGTCTTTTTTAGGAATTTAATTTTATCTAAAAATGGGGTTTTAACATATTTTATTTAATCACATATATATATATATATCAATAATTTGGATTCTCAATGTGTTGAAATGAAATTTATTTTATATTTATTTATTATAAAATAATCTATTGGTGATATTTTTTTATTTTCATCATATATATTATTTTATGTGAAAAGTGAGTGTTTAGGTTTTATATTAATCAATAATTTTATGAAATAATTAAGATATTATAATAAAATGAAAATTAAAGAAACGATTTTTTCTACTAAAATAAATTTAAATGAGTTATTTTTTTTAAAATTTATATAATTAATTTATAAATATGTTCATGAATATGGGAACTGATGACATATATTTTTCAAATGGAAAAATAACTTTTCAACTACATTTAGTTATATATCTTGAGTGACCTATTGCATTATTTACTATATTGAATTTCATATAACATTTATTTTGTTAATAAAAATAAATAAATTTAATTTAAATCATTATAGTTGATTATTTACATTTTAATTTAGTTTTTTTAAGAATGAAATATTGGTTCAAATCATTTTCAATTTGATATGTAATTTTGTAATATATTTATTTTTTACCACCTATAGAAATTGAATCTCATACTTTTGTTAAAGTGTTATTACAATAATTTTAAATTTAATTAATATATTCTATTTCAATAATTGTAACAAAATATTCACTGCCAACATTAAATTTCTATATAATGGTTTAGGATTAAATTGTCAATAATCGGATAAATTTAGTGAATATGTCCCTATTTTTATAGTACCTTATTTGTAACTGATTAGAAGAGGGGATTCATCGTATCAATAATATTATATACAAAATTTATGTCACCTAGTTAAAAATTTCATGAATATTATTTCTCATTTTATAAGAAAAATATTTATATTTATTATAATATCTCTAGGATGATCTTTAAAAGTGTACATACTCTTTCAACTCAAAGGGTACCATTCAATCTAATTACATGGGAATCATTTCACATATTCCCTTGCATACAATCCAATACACCATTTGAGATCATACGGTCTCCATAATATTTTATAAATGACTCATTTATATGTTTCCATTTAGGAAGCTATTGAAGATCTAAATATAATAGCTGTTATCATATTATGTTTTTTTATATTTTATCAAATTTTAAAATTTTAATTAAATAAAATTTTTAAATTTAAAAAAATTTATTATTCATGTAATGTTTTTTAAAATTTATATTGTCATAATTTACTAAAAATATTTTACACTTTAAAAAATTATAACTTTTACCTGTATTGGTTTATTTATGTGCGTCAATAATCATTACCATATTAATTACTACATTGAATTAAATAGAAGAAAAAAATTTAATTAATATTAATATGAAATGTTTTATTAATTATGGAGTGGTAATATTAAAATTTATAATTACCAACAAATTCAATTATTTTTTCATTCAAGCAATCTCCTCAATGTGAATTTTTATTAATTTCATATAAACCATCAACAAAAGTTCAATGAAATTACATTGGGAGTACACAAAAATATTTTTAATAATTTAATAATTTATTATTATTACGATCGAGTTGATGAAACCATGTATAAGAATGAACAACCAGAACTTCTAAATTGTACCATATAAGTGAAACAAAATGGTCAACAACTAAATATCAATTTTAACAATATTCAATTAAATTATGGATAATTATGAATCATATATGTATATTATAAAGTAAAATAACAATGAACATGTTAATAATTCTAGTGCATAAATAATTTATATTTATTAAAAAGTGTTGTTAGAGTTTCTTCAACTAAATGGAATTCCTATTTTATTATTCATGGTAGTATTTTCTATAATTTGTACATATATAATTTTGTACACCATGATTGATTTTCTAATGTGTTCTATTGAATCTTTTCCTCTTGAATTTAGTAAATTTTATTTCTAGTGTAATTTATTAAATATAAAGGGATAAATGTATTTCAATATCTCAATGTATTTTTATTCAAGTTTTATAAAATCACTATGGTCACATTGTATCAATTATTATTTATTGGGATATATTTCAAATTATGATGCTATTTTTCTATTAAAATTTTATATACTATCGATTGAATACATTTAACATAAATCACTGTTATATGTTTTTTGATTCATATATTACAAAACATGAATGAAAATTCATCCCAAAATATTCATTCATAGACATTCATTATACATTAAATTATGTCATTATTTTATGGTTATGAGCACAAAACAAGTTTTTCATTTTGAATTATATTATTATATATATGTCAGATTAAATTTATTTCACATAATACCTTTATTGTTATATTTTTACATTACACATTATGTCATGATAATGGTTTTTTCATCTCAATTATACATCATTGAGATATTCTTCATGATATGGACCAATTGTTATTTATTATAATTACATTCATTGACAATGATATATCCTATATGAAATAAATTTATACATATTTTATTATGATTCATTCCTTGATAATTATTTCATGTGGTTTTCATTTTAATTATCATGATATTTTATATTTAAAATTTATTTCTTTAAGATATTTTAAGATATTTACCAAACTCTTTTTCTTCAGTGTATGTACTTTTTATAAATTCTCATGAATTTTATTGTATATATATATATTTCAATTCTAATTTAAGGTAAGTTTTTACTATCTATGACATTTATTTTGACAGTTTAAAATTGATTCTTGTTAATTTTTTTCAGTATGGTTTATTTTTAACATTCAGTATACTAATTTGAAATGTATTTTTTAACAATTAAATCAGGATCATATTTTCTGAATGTAATTTCAATGCTTCATTTCAGGATTCGACTAATTGATTCAATTTTACTTCATGTAAAATAATTACTCCATTATTCTAGGAAATGAAATTTTTTAAAAATTCTTTACACATGAAGTGGATATTTCATTCGTTCAAGGTATATTTCCAATTATTTTATAAAATGATAATATTATATCAAAGTAATTTATTAATTTTAATAAATAATTTTGAAAAAATATAGTGACAAATTCCACCACCATTCATTATATGGTTTATTTTAATGTATCGAGGAAATCAATATTAACCCATTTCGTCTTCATGAATTAATTATTCTATAACCAAATGTGGAATTACCTTATGTTATTATGCCATATATCTTAATTGATTATCATAATGGGATTGTGAATTTATATAAATCCCAAACAATTTATTGGTTAATGCTCTATATTTTTAATGAGATAATAATGGGAAATGATATTCAGTACTCAATAGATGATTGTAATAGATTCTGGTGCCTAACCCACATTGTAGTGATGGACATGGATTTGAAATTTGACTAACTTAATGATTTAATATGTGTATATACATGCCAAATTATTTTTCTGATATTACGATTTCGAGAATAATGATCATAATATCTATTTTTTACTTATATGTTTATTGTTTTATGATAGGAATAATAGTTATCACTTAACTAGGGAATTTTTATTCATGAATTGTTCTATAATAATTCCATATATTATAATTATAAACCTTTATAATGTTCTGATACCCATTTACAAATTTAGATACTGAATTATTCGCTTGAATTTATCATGAATATTTCAACACAAACTAATAAAATGAGACCTCCTTACTAATGAATTCTTTTTAAAAATATATAAATAATGATATTAAATAACATATGTTAAAAAGGAAATCATAAGTGAAAAATTTTATTATACATGTATGATTTTTTCATATTTAGAAATAAATAATTTCTTATATTAATGAAAAAATGACAATTTTGATGTAAAAATATGGTTTTGTAACACAAATGTATTTCCAAAACAATCTAACTATATAAACTTATAAGGTTTTTTATATATAATAGACCCAATTATTATTATTTATAGTCTAGTTAATGATATTTATTTGGGTTTTTTATTTTCTGTCAATCTCATATAAATAGACAAATTTAATTCCTTGGATTTAGAATATATTGTATACGACATATTAGATGGTATCATAGATGATTATAAATAAATTTGTAGGTTAGTATGTGATCAATTATTGTTATTTAATATTTTTCAATACTGTAATGAGTTGATATGTTTTTTATTAACCATATGTTTGATTATATAGGTACATGTAACACACACATATTTTTAAAGAACAAAATTTTATTAAATAGCTTATGAAATATAAAAATTCAGATTATAACAAGTTACATTAAATAATATGGTAATATTTCATTAAATTTAAATATGATTTTAACTTCCTTTACATGCACTGTAGATTTTCTTTGAGAGGTCATGTCACATGTGAGGATGAGTTTTCCAAAATCTAATATATTATTAATATTATTATTTAATAAAAAATTTAACACCATTACATTTGAATATATATATATATGAATAGGATTATCTAAATTTTTATAATATATATTTTAAACAAATTTATTATGTTTTTGTTAGTTATAAATAAAATATGATTAATTTATGATATAAATATAAATATTTTTTTTAAAAAGTATATTTTTTTAGAGACAATCTAGTTGAACATTCCACACATAATTTAGAAATATATTTTAATAATTTATGAGTATTTAAATTGAAGTGTTTAAAAAAAAATATTGGGATTGAAATATTAGTATAGGGTGATTTTTTTGGTTTTTCTTATGAAGATTCATGTATAAGAAATAAAAAAATACTAAATTTTTAATTGAAAACTACTATTTCATTTAAATAAATTATAGTTTACATTTTTATTTTTAATTAGTTTTAATTTAATATTATAGATATATTTTATAAAATATTCTCATTTTTTAAATTGGAAGAATTTTCATACAATTTTTTTTAAAAAAATATTGTAATCATTTGGTCACTTAAGTTAAAAACCTTTTTGTCATCATACCCATAGGGTTATGTTTATATTAAATTCTACCACTTATATGAGTTGAGTGTGGAAAATGTATTATATATTTATAACAAAAGTAATTTATTTTTTACAATTTGTTAAAATTAATTAATGAAAATAATTCGAATTGAAAACATTTAATATTAATTACCGTGATTAGGGTTAAAAAAGGGTTTCTCACATTAAATGAAATGAAATTAAAATAAATTTTATACACTCAAAGGTTATTAAATAATATTTATCTAATATTTAGAACTATTTTTATTATATTATCAAATATATCCATTTAATATTTTCTATAAAAGTATATACTTGTCAGGTAAATAAAAAGGTAATGATTACAATGGTAAAAAAGGAATAATTGAGTATGCATAATGACCGATGATAAAAATTATAAAAATTTATTTTTTTTGTTGGAGATATGTGTATAAACAACATACACCATCACCTACATTATTGATATAGTATTTGTATCATGTGTTAGTATATATATATATCCCCAATGTGAATACTTTAGTGTAATTACAAGAATTCCAGTCCTCTAAAAATTATATAAGGGAACAACCTTTCCTTATGTATTACACCTTTACACAATATTTATTCAGCCGATACCCAACCAAATAACATCCAATATTCCATGATCATATCTTAGAAGCCAAATCTTGTGTATAAAGAGAACCTATCAAGGATTTGGTTTATACTAATGGAGGATACTCTAAGAATATGTTATGGTCTTTAATGATAATTTTTATATTCATTATTTATCAACCAAATTTTTTTATTAATAATTTGTGATATAATAACCTCTCTATTATATATATAATGGGGATTCATTATAATATAACCATCACCTGAAACCCTATCCACATTTATAATATTGGTTATTAAATCATCATTTATGTCTATGGTATAATTCCACATCACGAACCGATGTCATTTTTTTTCCATTTCCACCTCCCAAGGTTGGGTCTAATTATGGATATAAATTATATAATATATATATAAATAATATATAAAATTATAGAAATTATTAACCTTTTTATTCCTAAATACATGCCCCAGGATTATTCATGAAGTCCAAAGTTGTTCTAGAGTGAATCCAATCTCAAATGGCCAAAAAATCATCTGTAAGGGTCTTATTCACAAAACCATTTTTTAAAGACCCCTCCCACTCCTCATGTGATTGATTTCTTGACGTTACACTTCATGATTCTGACGATGTTCCATGAACTTGCTTAAGGTTGATGTTCTGCCTCACAACACCGAGGTAGTTGTGACCATTCATGAAACCCACATCTTCTTCGTGACCTACATCAAAGCATCGCGGCTCCCGATTCATATAAATACATGGCTATATCCACCATTATACATGGTTTACCCAAACCATTAAATAATAAATAAGAAAAAATTTGTGTATATTTTAATCGTAAAAAAATCACACAATAGACAATACAATGTATTAGAGCATCAAAAAAACCCCTCCCATGTTTACTTTAATACCTACACCAATATTGGGGATGCTTTTTGTGATGTCATATTGCTTTTAAAGAGGAAGAAGGCCCTCCATAGTAATTGAGGATTTGTAAATTGTTAATCATTCATGATGTACTCCTTTACTAAGCAAGAAATTTTTCTTGAGGTAGGGTCACCATGTATCATGAATAATTTTCAATTTCAAATCCAATGCCCTTTTTGAAGAACAGATGCTTCGTCAAACACCTTTATGCATGGCCCCCTGATTCGAAAATACCATCTCTTGGGAATCCCCATGTTTCCTCCCTTCAGTAGACACCTTTTAATAATGTTTGGTCCTCTAAGACTCTACACATTCGATGAATGGTTGAGATACTCATCATGTCACTATGCTACATGTTCCACATATTCCCACATCCAACTAAACATTGAATGTGGCCCAATATACTCACTTAATTTTTCCTTCTTAGTATATGTATGTAAGAATTTTTTATTATCAATATAAGAATGATAACATGTAACTTATGAAAAACAAATCCTTTACACCATTCCACACTATAATTGTTGTAACAGTCTGACCGAGTTACCCAGAGTCAGTGCATTATTACATAACAATGGAATTATTACATGAAATCAAGTCCTAAAGAACCGATTAGTTTAGTAGTCTTAAAAAATAAATTACATAATAAACATCGCATTACAATTTCAAACATAAAATAAAACATTGAAAATTCATTGATAATTCAATTATAATTCTTACTTAAACCTGCATTTAAATCATAACACACTTCATGGCATCCTGGGAAAATAAAACCTCGGAAAGGGGTGAGCTCAGTTTCTCAACAAGGATAAACAATATAGTGGATGCTATCATAAATAATCATCAACATTTATGGAAAGGTATAAAATTGAAACAAAATCCCTTTAAACATAAACATCATTATAATATTAAAATGACAAATCAAATAATTCCATTTACTTATTAACATAGATATCTTAAAAGTCATAAAATCACATGTAACATAAATAACTAATCTCATAATGATGTAATTCATAATTCCAGGAATCTTAACCACAAATTCAAGGCTTCATGACATGACCCTAAATATAAATTCCATCAAAGCCTTGTGGAAAGACAGTAGTAAGTCTCATGAGAAAAACTGATGCATCACGGGGATATGGCGGGCCCCACCCATCACCAACTAAGTCCAATGCATCCCTCATATGAAAATGTTGAGACATATCATAAACAATCATATTAAAACTAGCATAAGAAATGTCAATACATTAACCATAGACCATGAATGCTATAAAAATATCGCATCCACTGTCAAACATATATTAACACATTCAATTTAATATGAATGATGGGATTATAATAAATCAACCACAATCATGAATAATATCTTATAAACGTTGTTGACATAGTTGACAATGACCAGTAATTGTCTTTTAGAGAAATATATATTTTTTGTGAAATCATTTAAAAGCCACACATTTATAAAGGAAGTAATTAATAAGAGGTTTTTTAATAAATCTGTCTCATATCACTTTGAAAAATTTGAATGGAATTAAAATTTTAAAACAATTATGACAATATAAATAAATCCTTAAAATCATTTTGAAAACATGGACATTAATTAAAACGATTTAGAAGAATAAATCTTTAAAAAATTTAAAATGATGATCAAGTTAAAGAGTCCCTTCCATAAAGATTTAAATAATTCATCTTCTAAAAAATGTAAATGAACTTTAATATAGACATTAAATTTTCATTATAATCCTTTTTTATATTCAAATAAATAGATATGAAAATAATATCAAGAATGTTGAAATGGAGAAAGGATTAATTCGTTGAACATTACATGAATACCATAACACATTGAACATTAAAATAATAGGTATGATGTCGTCAAATGAATCTATAAATACCATGAGGATAAATGTTTTCATGATATTAAAGACAATAGAGGTAGTACATATACAACACATAAGAAATATGTTGTGAACATGACTTATATCTCACAAATATTAAAAATGAGATGGAATTCCCTTACCTTATTCATTCCTTTAGTCAAGGGTAATTTTATCCTCCTATATAATTGTTAAATTATTTTTATTAAATGCTAAAAGAACCAAATACATAAATATGATATCATATATGATCCCCTAATCTTTATTTTTAATAATATTTCAGTAGTATCATTATTTCTTGTGTCAACTGATTCATTTTCCTTTATATGTTTTGTTACAAAAGTCATGTATCTTATGGATAGGATGTGTTTTAATCGTATGTATAATTATATTATTTTCTTAGGAATTATTTTTTTAATCATAAAAAAATTATTCTTTAATTGTTAGGATGGGGAATGAAATATCCTCGCATTGTGGAGATGGTAAGCCGTATGTATGCAAGATTGAAAATATCATTCTATTGATAGTAAAATTGTATGTAATTGGATGGTATATTATATATACAGAATAATTAACATGTTATATTTATTATTTACATCAACTATACTCTTTATTATACCAATCCTAATAATTTAGTGTTGAATAACAAACTACACCACAGCGTTGAGGTGGTAAGCCGTACGTACACACACATGGTGTTTTTATCATTAATTGTATGGACATATTAATTAATATGGTCGTACAATATTTATAATAACATCTCAGTATGTAGAAGGAAATGGAGTTATTATTTTATTATGGGAACAACAAAGAAATATGATGTAGAAGAAGAAACAAACTTTGAAAGAGGTGATAAAAGAATTACCTCTTCATTCGGTGATTCCTTTTCATTTGAACAAAAGTGCTCCATAAGATGGATTTCTGATCAATCTAAGGCCTCTATGTTAAAATAATGGTATATGGGAGGAGATTTTAGCAGGTTTTTTAGATCCAAAATGTCTTTTGAGGTGTGAAATTAAGTGAAGGTGAAGTACCATTTTTTAATAGATGTAAGTGGCACTTTAGGAAAAGCATTTAATATTAATATTTTATAAACTTATTTCCAGTTTATAATAGCTCCAAATGGGATTAAATAGATCATAATGTGGGGATGAGTTTAAATATTCTCAAACAATAGTGTTTAGATAGGTTAAGGTGATTATATTAACCTTATCTTTTAGAGTTAAGTTTCTGTTAAATAGTTCACCTTCTATCATGTTTTCTTTTATATTTATACTACATGGTTAATATAGTTACTGAAAAATCCCATGATAACATAATGTGGTTCATTAATGAAATATATAACATTATCTAAATCATTTGGTTGATTATTATATTTTTATAACTATTATAAAATTTAATAAAATATGTTCTATAAAACTCATTTTTGTTAATTTTGACACAATTTTGTATTTGGTTTTTGTGAAATTCATAACATGATTAATTTAAAAAATATACATTAAATCAACCATAACATGTCATACTAACCCAAAAAATTAATATATGGCTTTAAAAAATTCAACTTAAATTTATTTTAATATTTATAATATAAATTACTTTAATATTACATTAATAAGAAAATTACTACATCATCAATGTGTCATAAATAAATTTAGTTACTTTATGTCTAAAAATTATAAATAAAACACCATGATGTAGAAAATATTTTTATCTTTAAAATAAATATTTATAGTTGAATTTATATTATTTACAACAATATATTAAAAATGTTTTAGTTATTAAAATTTGAATTTAACACTTAACTTTTCATTAAATAAAATATAATAAATGTCCTCATCTAACCCAAATGGATTAAACTGATCTTCTTTTTTTAATAATAATTATTTTTATCTTTAAAAACTTATCCAATTGATTTTGTGCTTGTGGTGTGGTAATTTTATATATCTAATTTTATTATTAAATGACTGAAATGAATTATATTGGACTAATGTATGTATTATGTATCTATTTTGATTGTAAGATAAATTTTAATTAAATACAATTATTTAATGAAATTTTTTGTTTTTATGTACCCTGCAGTATTTCTCACTATTCATCATAAATTGAAAGTTTTCAGAAAAAATTCCACAAATTCACCATAACATAATTTTGATATTCCAAATCCAAAAATGGTGTACATTTTACCAAATTCAATTTTTCATATTTTATAATCTTAATTTTATTATTGTTTAAAAAGGACATAAAATGAATTTCTTTTAAGAAAATAGTTTTTCTAAATATATAACTATTTTAACAAAACATATACATTTAATTATAAATATGTTTTATTTATGTGAATACTTTAAAAATAACTATTATTTTTGCTAATATTCATATTAAAATATTTATTTGATAAATATATATATTGTTTAAATAATTATAATACTAATGTGTTATCTCGTAGAAACTGATTCATGTGTATAAATAAATCCATATCAGTGTTGCGTGTAGTATATGATATTGAATTACATTAAATAAATAACTTAATATGAAATATTGGTGTGTGACATTCTCCCCCCCCCCTTGGAAATTGCATCCTAACAATTTTAAAATTGGGCTTGGAAACTTCATTGAAATTCCCACATCGAAAAAAGAGTCAATAAGACTATCCCTTTAAATGAATGAAAGAGAAGTAAAAATGTCACCAGAGATAACCCTTACTAGGGTTACATGTAGTAAAACATGGATATGGAAGGGAAAACAAACCATCATGTTCTGATGGAGAGTGAATGAATACAAGATAAGGAGAATGTTAACTACCAGAAAATAAGAAACTTGTGATGGATTAAACGGTCTTTGATTATCCAGTAGAAAGAGCAAGCAGACAACATTTTTGTTTTAAGTTCATTTTGATATTTTTGAGGAATTTATTAATGATATTGATTAAGTACATAAGTATATATACTTACTTTTCAATTATTTTTTCATCCTTTAATAAATTTCTACCGCAATCTCATTTTTATCTGAACGATGAGTAATCAAGATAAATTGGTCACACATGAAGCATTAGTGTCACGAACAAGATCTGGTTTCCATCAAACCGGCACCAAACCCATCCCGTTCCAAGGCCTAAAGGGATTTCCCTATCCCACGGGCTGGCACAAGTGCTCGGGTATCATTAATTTAGGTATGGGAACGATTTACCTGAGTATGAAAACATAACACATTAAAACAATCCATAATATAAATATGAATTTTCAAGCCAAACAAGTATAAACCAAAATCCAGAATAGAATAAATTGGATTAAAGACAATAAAAGTGGTCCAAATACAAATAATTACAATAGAAAGACATCCCCAAGGATTCCACAAGACAAGGGAGTCATCACCCGTAAGTCGTCTCCACAACTCCGCCCCAACGATGGGGACTAACACCCTGAACCGCCATCACCCTTGGCCTTTCCTTTACATGAGTCAAAAATAACCAAGTATACTTACACCCAAGGGGTCTATGTTTGGTGTTAACCTAATCCTAATAGTATACCACCCAATGATTCCAAAGTGGATTCAATACAATGTGAAAAAGCAGGCAGTTTTAGTACGCAATGAAAGACAGTGATAAAATCCAAGAAATGCAACTTTCAATTGAAAATAGTTTTCAAGATAAAATTTTAAGAATGTTCACAAATTTAAATATAAATGATATATTCTATAAATTACTGCAAAAAATAACAAAATACAATGGAAAAATATCACAAACACAATGAGCAACAAAATTGGGAACACCCCAAGGCACTAGATAGTCTCGGGCCCCATGTACCTTATACCTCGGTGTAATGTAACCATAGTAAAATACATTATTGTGCACAAGCAACTAGTAGGGAACATACCCATAACATAGTGGTCCCCAATAATCATCCACATATTTTATTTAGAGTTGTCTTTATCCAAATGAAAGGTGAAACAGGGACAAAACCCATCCGGTCCTCTAGTCGTACTAGTACACATCCACCCCACCTAGGTACTCGGGCTTCCCCCTTTGTTCTCAAACAAATTCATCATTCCACATGTATCCATTTTCATATAAAAACACTAATAATGGTCACTTAAAAACAATAAAGTAGGTATACACACTTTATACAGTTTAAAACACACAACAAAACACTTTGATTTTCCATAAAACAATATCTCAAAAAACCGTATTGTTTTGCACCCAACAATCCCTGAAAACCCCACTTTTCACACTATATGCACACATATAAGTTACCAAAATAGAAACGGAAGCATTATACATTTAAATTAAACCATAAAATTAATTTTTAGGGAAGCCCCATGTTAACCAAGAAATGTAATCTTTGTAAAACTTCCATTTTTGAACAAACATGACACTAAAAGTTCACAAGTTCCACAACACCATTAAAACCAACTTTCGCAGAAAAAAACAAGAGTGATAAATATTCAAAAACATTATTTTATGCCCTATTACATCCCAATACAATAAAATAAGTAGTGACAGGGCAGTCCCAAAAGAACTAATAAGATAATTCCATGAAAACCCCCCAATTTCACCTAAAATTGGAATTAAAAATTCATTTCCATGACAAAATACACTAAAACTAATTTTTGCAGCAACCATAAAATTAATTGAAGATTCAAATTTCATGAAAACAGAAATTAAATTCACATATATTGAATACATATGGAATAACCTACCAAATAATTAAAACCTTGAATCCTTTGTGCGAAAATCAAATCGCACCACCGTCGCACCAAGAGGGACCTAGATCAAATCTAAAAACACAAGAATTGGAAACAAAAACCCAAGGTTAAACATTATTTTAGAAACCCTACCCCATGTTCATTTGGTACTTCAAGGAATAGGGAATAAACCCTAATAAAAAAATGACACCCTAAGAAATTTGAAAGCGGAAAGAAATGGACTCACGTACTTGAAGTATTCTGAATTAATCACTTTCAAAAAACAGTATCTGAAATTAAAAACATCCAAAATTTAGGGGTTATTCTAAAACGACTTAGGAGATCATTTAGGAAATGGAATGCCCAGAAAATAGTAATAATTGAGAGAGTTAAGAACAGATTAATTAACCTCTTCAATTCTGGCGGATTTGAGACACCCTATAAAGTTCGGCCCTAATTCGTGACTTCAAAGAGCTCCAAGGAGGGGGGAAAGGAAATGGGATCATTCCTGGGATTCATGGGGTAGAGAGGGAGTTTTAATCACCAAAAAATTATTTATAATGAATAAGATATTAAAAAATTAAAGAAACAATTTATAACTGGAAAATGGGATTTCATGTTGGCCCAATTATTAAATAAAAACCCAAATCCCCCATCATTATAGATTTATAAATGATCCAAATTAAAATGTCGGAGTTAATAGGTTAGGGGAGGCCATGTAGTAATTTTAATTGATAAAAAATGTTGAAAATTGAATGAGTTATAAAAGAAACAAAATTTATTTTAAATCTGAAACTGGGCTCACGGTTTGGCCCAATTCATGAAAACTCACCCATTCCTCTATAAAAGCTTGGGAAACCCCCAAAACAAAGTATGAATGGAAAATAAATTAAAAATAACTTTATAATAAGTTATTAATGTGAAAATTCTTCCCACATTGAAAATTTTCTGCCCCGTAAAGTCACAACAAGTTCAAAGCAACAACCAAACCCAACTGAGAATCCAATAGGTACTCCCTTGCCAGGTTTCGCCCCCAAAGGTCAAAACACCTCCAGTGATCAATTAAGGAAGGATTACTCTCACAACCAAAACTTACACCACCTTCCTAAAATGATCAATCACATTCATACTTTATCCCAAAAGAAAAATCCTCAAACACTATCCGAACAATACTCAAGAAATTCACCCAAATGAACAACAACTTTGAACAAGGATACACTTACCTTACTTTAACTAAACCATTGGGCACTCCATAGTCCCAACATTTACTCAAGGAAGATGTTGGTAGCTAGATAGATCCAAACGATACTATCTATGCCAAGCCAAGACAATGGATAAATCTATGTTACTTGTATGGGGGGACACAAATACGCTCCCCAACATAAGAGAAAACCAATAATTTTTTCCGAGACAGAATCGGGACACTAATAGGGGGAGGCCTAAACGGACTCCCTGGTACATAGGGTAGACTTTCATTCAAATTTTTTGAAGGAACATACATGGGAATCATAGTGGTTCTCCCCACCCTAATAAATAACCATCTTAACTGACCAGCATGGGCCGACACATAAAACCCCAAAAATTTCATGATTTGGGAAGGTCGCACGGTTAGTCCGCACAGTTTGTGAGACCATGAACTAACTGTGCTTATCAATCTTCCTGCATGTCTTCCGGGAACACAGTCACTGTTAATCACTCCCAAACCATGTGCTTAGCCTGTCTATCCAAATTTCCAACCATTTTCCAAAGTCTCAATGGAAACCAAAGGGGGAGGGAATGACATTGGGTGATGACATGGGTATAAGGACCTCAACCTATTTCCACCAAACATTAAAAGTAGAAGAAATATGATGATACTAGAGGTTTAAACTCTTCCTATCTTTCATATTTTGGATAGGACTTTGTACAAGGGTTTAAATGTCCCTGTTATTTCCCCTTACTATGAGCCAAATTCTCTCTGAGACCTATGGCTGGAGCTTAAATGATTGAAGAATCTTTAGCCTCGCAGTTAGTCTTTGGAAAGCCACTGAATGAGAGTTATTATTTCGGTGCCACCAACAACTACACCGCAATCCCAGATATGTTTTCCAGACATAACACATTCCAAACTCACTCTACCCTATCCCGATATTTCACAGAAACAAGGGCTAAGAAGATGCACACAGATCACACCTTGTTTCTTCAGGTGAGAAACAATAGAAGTAAACAACACCTACACTCACCTTCCACTAAAAAGTACGATTTTGAAGTTTTTACAATGGAGACATTCAGCCAACATAACATGGACTCTCAAGGGATTTCACAACTTTCACATATACGGTCAATCAAGCACATGACATCATAAGGCATTACCGAACATGACCATTGCGACTGATATAAACAATGCATGGGGAGGGTCCTTTTAAGAACCCAATTCTTATTTTCAAGGTATGGGTTTTTTAATTTCACTTTTCCATAAGTGTTTTTGAGAAAATAAGAAAAATGGGGAAAAATCCTAAATTTTGGGACTTCACGCTGTGTACTTTTCCACACGCCGTGTACGTTGGCCTTGTGTAAGGAGTACACAGGGGCGTGTAGGCTAATCAGTGATGAAAGGTGTAAAAACCACATACACGACGTGTAGTGGGTATGTAAATGTCGTGTAGTCAGTCGGCATGCATAAAGTAAGGCGGTGGAGGCATCCGCCAGCTGATCGGCATTACACTCCGTGTACTCATGAATTACACGCCGTGTACTAATGTCGACTGACGAACAGTGTCGGGTAGCCGCCAGAGGAACAGTTAAATGAAACGTAGATGCCCTGTACTTGAGAAGTACATGCCGTGTAGTTTGTTTTTTTAGCTTAAAACGGACAGTAGCCTCCCCTGTTCATAGGGAAGACTTAGAACCGGAAGAAGGCTCAAGAGGGACGACTGAACCTTTGAGGAGCTCCAGATCGCACGTCGGGAATCCGTTTCTGCCACCATCAATCTCCCTTGAACCACACGGGTGAGTTCTTCCTCCTCCTTGCATAGTTATTTCCAACTATTCCTCTAAGGGAAGTTATTTATGTTTGAAGAAGGTTTTTTTTTCATGTCAGATCTATGTTGTTCTTGGACGATTTGAGGATCATCGTTCACGTATACCGTTCAGGGGCATTTAAGGTAGTTGGCTTAGTTTTTAACTTTAAACTACAATGCATTTTTGTGTATTGTTGAGCCCCAAAACCATTTTGGGGTGCCACCTAGAATTTTATAGGTAATTAAATGTGACAATAAACTACTTTTTTGGATAGCTGCTTGGATCCAGGACCACCCCGGGGGGTACGTTCCTCTGTTCAGCTATTTGGCCAGGATACCCGAGGGTATTCCATGTTTATTTTTCAAATTGAATTTTCCATGAGATGAATTTATTGTGTATTTCTTTTTTACATATTGGTCATGGACCTATTATATGTTTAGCTTGAGGGAATTGTTTCTTTAACCTGGGGGAAGTGGTTATTTCGGCCTGAGGGAAACTTCTTTCATGCATGTGGGAAATAGAATTTGGGCCTGAGGGAGACACTTTGTACGCCTGAGGGAAATATCTGTTATTCCTGTGAGAAATTAATTGTGGGTTACGTTTCTGATTACCTGAAGGTAAGGGTTTGCGTGTCTGAGGACACATACTATTTACATAGAAATTCAATTTGTTGGTTTCCTTATAATGAATGATTAAATGAATATTATAATGGAAATATAACTGGTAAAGTTATTTAGTTTTTGAGTAGTTATTTATTTATTTCATTTACTTTTTCACATAGTTGTTTCATACTTACACATAGTTGATCACGGGCCTTCGGTGGGTGCCTACTGGGATTTATTTATCAAACCATGTTTGGGTCATGTATTCAGCCTAAACAGATTACATTTCTATAGGTGTGGATAAGGGCAAGGGTCCCTATAAATCTACTTGATTTCTGCTGAGGAGTAGGGGAGCATGGGACCGGGATTAGGCTCGCGATGCTACCGGCTATTTTGTTTTGTTTTGTTGTACTCTGTATTGTACTATACAGTATTGTTGTGTAACATGTTCTGGTTGTTTTCTTAGAACATGAGACATTTTGCATCATTATCTATATAACTATTGGTTATCTTTTACTGCAGTTGTTTAATTTAAATGTGTATGGTTTATTTCTTCCGTTGTTGTTGTATGCCTTTTATTTTATTCCGCTGTGCTATACATTGACAAATGAGGGCATAGTTTCCCCACTATCAGACCTGGGACCTTTCTGCTAGTCGGCTGCCTCTGGCTCTTTGGGAAATGCATGTGAGGTCATGTGACCAACTGAGTTAGGGGAACCCGTTGAGTGGCACCTAGAACAGGGACGTTGCAATGTGGTATTAAAGGACCCGGGCAGGGGAAGAAAAGTCAAGTATGTTGAGTCAATAAGGTTTTCCTTATGACTTTTCCATTCCTTCTTGTTTTGAAAATCACAAACACCTTATCTTTAAGGAAAAATGATTTCTTAAGGAAAATCGCTTTTATAAGGAAAATTGCTTTCTTAAGGAAAATCGCTTTTATAAGAAAAATTATCCTTATCATATTTTCATTCATATTTTTCTTAAGTATAAGTTTCGGATTCGTTTTCTCGGAGTCATTAAAACTTTGATATAAAAGCATTCTGTTTAGTATTCAGATTCTGGACAAGAACTATAAGGAAGTTTCATTCCGAATTCCGGATATGAATTCTGACTAAGTTCTATTCCAGATTCAGGATACGAATTCTGAAGAAGAATTCTCATTACGAATTCTAATGAAGAAATCCCATTCCGAATTCTCATTACGAATTCTGAAGAAGAATTCTCATTACGAATTCTAATGAAGAAATCCCATTCCGAATTCTCATTACAAATTCTGAAGAAGAATTCTCATTACGAATTCTGAAGAAGAATTCTCATTACGAATTCCAATGAAGAATTCTCATTACGAATTCTAATGAAGAAATCTCATTCCGAATTCTCATTACGAATTCTGATGACGAATTCTCATTACGATTTCTGATGACGAATTCCTATTCCGAATTCCTACTCCGAATTCTCATTCCGAATTCTCCTATTAAACAGAATCTGATTATCATTGTTTTATACACTCTGAATTTACTCACTCCGAATCTTCACTCCGAAATTTCTATTCCGAACCTTTATGTTAGAGTTTAAAACGATGTCGTACATTCTGTTACACTTGTTTTGTTATAAAACGATGTCGTCCATTTTGTTATAAACTAACCGTTGTCTAAGTGACACGTGTAAAGGTCCCTCCGAACTTTAAGGAAATATGAACGTTGGAGAAGGAGCCGACCATACCTATAAATAGGAGCTCATTTGAAAGAGCTCGGAGCTGATGGCTGATGCATATGCTGATTGCTGAAAAAGTGCTTACATGCTGTTGAAGTGATTTCTAGAGAGAGAGTCTCTTATTAACTCTCAAAGCTTCGTGCGACTCCGAATGTTGGTGATTACATTCGAGGGCTTCCGGGGATAGGAAGACAGAGGTGCCGACTACCTTAAAGATCGAGGGCTTTCTTGCTGAGAAAGACAGAGGTGTCGACTACCTTAAAGATCGAGGGATTTCTTGCTGAGAAAGACAGAGGTTGCCAACTACCGTGAAGTTGAGGGCTTGTGGGGATAGCAAGACAGAGACACCGATCTTCATATCGAGGGCTTACCCTGGTGTGGGTAAGACAGACTTTCTTGAAAGTATAAATCAAGGGACCTTTATCCAAGGTTGTTGGATACCCTTCTCTTTGGGTTAAAAGACTATTATCTTGTTACTAGTAGTTTTACTACTTGTCTTTATTCCGCTGCAATTTGTATCTTAAGGAAAGTATAACTTTCTTATACTTCCTTACTTACTCTGATTAGTTTAGATTCTATACGCTCTAAGGTAGAATCTTATATTGTAACTTTTGTTAAGTTTCAATTTCCGGAATCATATTTCCGGAACCTACTTTTGGAATCCCTTTCCAAGTTCAGTTCGGTGTTAGAGGTGTTGTGAATTTACTTAGTTTAACTTTGTTAAAATTAGCCCTTTCCTTTTCTTAAGGAAACTCTAGTTATTCATAACTAACTTTAAAGGTTCCAAAGGAATTTTTAAAGTATACAATTCACCCCCCTCTTGTATATTGAGCATCTCATATTATATTTCGATCCTACAATTGGTATCAAAGGTTGGAAACCTCTTACTCTATACCATTCTTACATTTGGTATCAGAGCCAAGGTTACTGAAATACATGTACTCACATACAAGTTTTTCTTGCTCACTTTTCTATTCCGAACTTTGTCATTCAGAATTATCCATTCCGAACTTTTTCCCATTCCGAACTTTGTGATTTCGATTCTAAGCTACTAACAAGTTTGTATCCAAGTTATTATTTAGTATGGCAGGAATTAATGTTGGATCGATTGACAATCTGAATCCTACAAGGCCACCAATATTCGATGGTAATGACTATGAATACTGGAGAGATCGTATGAAGACTTTTGTTATCAATACTGGAGTAGACAACTTTGTGATGCTTACTGGTGATTATAAAATTCCTGACAAGGAAGTCAGAACCTTTACTAACCAGGAAAAGCAAGAATATCAACTCAACTATAAGGTACGCAATACTTTATTATGTTCAATGACTGGAAATATATATAGCCAAATTTCTTCTTGTGAAGCAGCTAATTGTATATGGAAGAAGTTATAAGTTACACACTTTGGGACTTCTAATGTGATTGAGACTAGAAGAGCTATGCTTAGAGCTGAATATCATGGCTTCAATTTTCCTTATGGAGAACCTATCTGTAAAGTTCAACAAAGATTCATGACAATTGTCAACAGTCTACAATCTATGGGAGAAAAAGGTTTAGATGATGAAGCTCTTGTGGACAAGATAATTGACATTATGCCCAATGAGTGGGAATCCAAGAGAACAGCTATAGATGAGAACATAAAGGTCACTCAAATTACTCTTGATGAATTATTTGGAACTCTTCTACAACATGAGACCAGAATGAAGAGAGATGCTGACAACATCAAGAAGAAGAATGGAAATGGTACTGTTGCTTTTACTACAACTTCAAATCAGATGAAAGCTAAGACTCCTGAGAGAGTAACCAGATCCAAGTCTAAGAAAGTTATTTTCCAATCCGAATCTAGTGAGAGTGAAGTTTCAGAAAATGAATTAGCCAATCTTGCTCGAAGGATGAACAAGATAGCTGGACAGAGAAACTTTCAATCCAAGTATAAGAAGAAGGGCAGGAAAGATAAGAAAGATGGAGAAGTTACTTGTTATGAATGTAAGAGAGCTGGACATATTAGACCAGATTGTCCTATGCTCAAAAAGAAAAAAAGGAAGGAAAGACATTCCGAAAGGAACAGGAAGAAGTATTACAAATGTAAAGCTATGAAAGTTTTGAAAGCTAATGACACCTGGAGTGCCAGTGGTGGTGACTCTTCATATGAATCTTCTGAATATGAATCTTCAGGACAGAAGAATCTTGGTCTTATAGCCAGATTACCTATTGATAATCATTGTCTTATGGCTAAGGTACGAAATGCTGAATCATTGACCAATGTTTCTCTAAATTCTAATGATAGTAAGTATTATAACTCTTCTGATGAAGAATCATCTTCTGATGAGGAAAATACTTTACCTACTTATGAATAAGTCTCTAGATTTGCTGAACTTCTTGAGATTGAGAATTCCAAACTCAACAAGAAACTTGATAAGGCAAACTCTAGGAATTCTATTCTTACAAAAGAGATATCAGATCTTTCTAAAGATCTTGATAAGAAAAATGATGATTTTGAAAGTATTTCAAAAAATCTTGAGGAAGTAAGTTCTGAGAAGAATAAACTTTCTAAAGAATTAGAAAAAGTAATTTCTAAGAAAAATGTTTTCGAGCCTAACTCTAGTTCCAAAACTAATGATTTTGAGGATAAAAACTTGGTTGTAAAACTCAAGTCCGAAATTTTTTCCTTAAAGAAGTGTTTATCAAACTTTACCCATGGTAAGGAAAATTTTGATAAGATGTATTCTCAAATACGACCTTTAAGAAATAAATCCGGATTTGGTTATACCCATGCAAAACCAGTTTTCAGTAACAATTATTTTGTTCCTCAAAGTGCCCCATTTTGCACTAAATGTCAATGTGGTGGTCACTGGGAAAGAAATTGTTCCTTAAACAAAACCCAATCCTTAGGTTTTCATAAAGCTTACTTTTCTAAGAAAATGTGGATAGCTAAAATTTTATTGTCTGGAAATCTCGGATCCAAACAAGTTTGGATTCCGAAAGTCTAACTTTGTTCTTAATTTCAGGAAAATAAAGAATGTTCCGGCAACAATATTTGGTACATGGATAGTGGATGTTCCCGGCACATGACTGGTAACAAAAGCTTTTTTGAAAAGATTATCAAAACAAAAGGAGGAAAGGTAACTTTCGGAGACAATACTAAGGGAGATATTGTTGGTATTGGTAATATAGTTCTTTTGGGTAAAACTTTGATTTCAAATGTTCTTTTTGTTAAAGGTCTTAAGAACAACCTCATTAGCTTAAGTCAGTTATGTGATGAAGGTTACCTTGTGAATTTTAGGAATGATAAATGCTTAGTTCACAATTCTAAGGAAGAATTTATTCTCTCAGCCAACAGGCAAGAGAATGTTTACACCTTAAACTTAGAAGACCTAAGAAGCCAAGATTTACCTCGCCTAAGTGCAATGGAAGATCATTCTTGGTTATGGCATAGAAGATTAGGACACTGTAATCTTAGGAACCTATGTAAACTCTCTAAGAAGAAACTTGTTAAAGATCTACCGGAGCTTAGATTTGATTCTTCTAATGTTTTTGATCCTTGTCAATATGGAAAGCAACATAAATCTAGTTTTAAGTCAATCGGTGAAGTCTCAACAACCGATGCATTACAGTTAGTGCACATGGATCTTTTTGGTCCAACACAAACTGGAAGCATTGGAGGCAAATACTATGTGTTTGTTCTAGTTGATGATTACACTAGATTTACTTGGGTCTATTTTCTAGCAAGGAAATCTGAAGCTTTTTCTTATTTCAAAAGTTTTAGAGCTCAAGTTAAAAATGAGAAAAACCTTCCATTGAAAACTATTCATAGTGATCATGGAGGAGAATTTCAAAATTCTGATTTTGAAACTTTTTGTAGTAAGAAAGGTATTACTCACAATTTTTCAGCACCTAGAACTCCTCAACAGAATGGTGTAGTTGAAAGAAGAAATAGAATTCTTCAAGAGATAACTAGAACCATGTTGAGTGAATATTCTATTGCTAGACATTTCTGGGCTGAAGCTGTAAGTACTGCTTGTTATACTATAAATCGAGTTTTGATTAGACCTTTTCTTAATAAAACTCCTTATGAGTTATGGAATGGTAGAAAACCAAGACTTTCCTACTTCAAGGTTTTTGGTTGCAAAGTAATCATTTTGAATACTAAAGATAGCTTACATAAATTCGCACCAAAGTCTGATGAAGGGATTTTCTTAGGTTATTCCACAACCTCTAAGGCTTATAGAGTTTTTAATAAAAATACTTGTACTGTTGAGGAAACAGTACATGTAAAATTTGATGAGTCTGATCCTTTTGTTTTTAAAACCTCCCAACCTACATCCTCGGATGTGTTTTCAAAAACTGATTATCAACCTTTGATAGAAGAACCTTCTGATAAGGAAATTGTTCTAGAAGATACTTCTGAAACATTTACCCCAGAAGACTTTCTACCCTATGTTGATGAACAGGTTTTACAAAACCCAAATCAGGTGTTTCTTAAGAATCATCCCAGTGATAGTATCATTGGTGATGTAAATCAACCTGTAAGGACTAGAAGTTCCTTAAGAAATGAAGTAGAACATCTAGCATTTCTTTCCCAATTAGAGCCTAAAAGCACTGATGAAGCTTTAGGTAATGATGATTGGATCCAAGCAATGCAAGATGAACTAAATGAATTCGAAAGGAATAAAGTCTGGACCTTGGTTGAAAGACCTAAGGAAACTTCTGTTATTGGAGTAAAATGGGTTTTCAGAAATAAATGTGATGAAAATGGAGTCATTGTTAGAAATAAAGCTAGACTTGTTGCTAAAGGCTATAATCAGCAAGAAGGAATAGACTATGAAGAAACCTATGCTCCAGTAGCTAGACATGAATCTATCCGCATTCTACTTGCCTTTGCAGCATTCTTTAATTTCAAACTTTTCCAAATGGATGTGAAATGTGCTTTTCTTAACGGTTATGTTCAAGAGGAAGTTTTTGTTGAACAACCTCCTGGCTTTGAAGATACAAAATATCCAGATCATGTTTTTAGACATACCAAAGCTTTGTATGGCCTTAAACAAGCCCCACGAGCATGGTATGATAGACTTACTGGATTTTTGCTTCAAAATAACTATGTTAAGGGAAATGCAGATCCAACTCTTTTTATAAAGAAAGATAAGAAAAATGTTTTGATTGTTCAAATTTATGTTGATGACATTATATTTGGTTCAACTCAGCAATGTTTGACTGACTCTATTGCTAGTCTAATGAAATCTGAGTTTGAAATGAGTATGATGGGTGAGTTAACATTTTTTCTTGGTTTTCAAATTTCTCAAAAACCAGAAGGAACCTACATATCTCAACATAAGTATATTAAAGATCTTCTTAAAAAGTATGGTTATGACAACACTAAGAGTATAAGTACTCCTATTGGTACCTCAAACTCTATAGATCTTGATGAAGCTGGGAAACCAGTAGATCAAACATCTTTTAGAGGTATGATTGGAAGTCTACTTTACTTAACAGCTAGTCGACCAGACTTAATGTTTTCTGTATGGTTATGTGCCAGATATCAATCCAATCCTAAGGAATCTCACTTAAAGGCAGTAAAAAGAATTTTTCACTACCTTAAAGGAACCATGGATCTAGGATTATTTTATACTTCTGGAAATGATTTTGTTCTAAAAAGCTTTTCTGATGCTGACTTTGGTGGATGTAGAATGGATAGGAAAAGTACATCCGGAACTTGTCATTTCTTAGGAGATTCATTAGTTTCTTGGTCATGCAAGAAGCAACATTCTGTTGCACTCTCCACTGCTGAAGCTGAATATGTAGCAGCTGGAAGTTGTTGTGCACAAGTGTTGTGGATGCAACACACACTCACAGACTATGGCTTGAGTTTTACTAAAACTCAAATTTTGTGTGATAACACAAGTGCCATTGCCCTAAGCAAAAACCCTGCACATCACTCTCGTGCAAAACACATAGATATTAGGCATCACTTTCTTATGGATCACACACTCAAAGGAGATATTATTCTTCAGTTTATCGGAACGCAAGATCAACTTGCTGATATTTTCACAAAATCCTTGCCTTCTGATAGATTTGAATATATTAAACAAAAGTTAGGAATGATAACCATAAGGTAATCTTCCTTAATTAACTTTCTGTTGAAAAAATCTCCTTACAGTAATAAACTCCTTTTCATAGGGGGAGTACATTTGATTGTTTGTTTAACAAAGTTTTTCAAAATTTGTTTTCAAAATTTTCGGAACGAAAATTTCCGGAATGGAACTTCCGGAACTACAATTTTCCAGAAAGGATATTTTCGCACAGAATACTTCTGGAATGGAAGTATTTGTATTGAAAATTTCCGGAATGGAAAACTTTCGTACTGGTATTTTCATAACGGAACTTTCGTACTGAATCTTCCATAACAAGTTTTCGTATTTACTTTTTCGTATTGAGTTTTTCGTATTTACTTTTCGTATTTACTTTTTCGTATTTAGTTTTTCATAGTCGTCTTTATATTACCCATTACGGATAACTTTCCTAAGCTAATCCGAAAGGTATGATTTCCTTACTGAAGTTTTCGTAATCATATTTTACTTGCTGGAAATTTCTTATAGTTTGTTTTCGGTTTATGAATTTCTTAATTCTTTACTTTAATAAAAACCTCAAAAAGATCGGATTCAAGCTTTCAACCGTTAGATCTGATCTCAGATCATTCTAAACCGTTAGATCAACCGAGGAAGTTGAACCGTCATCCCATTGCCTATATAAAGGGGACCCTATTTTCTCGTCCCACATCGATTTCAAGCTTTTGCATGCTGAAGCTCTGACTCTCCGATTTAAGGCCGTTCCGAACCACAGTTTTCTCAGTTCCGAACTTCAGTCTTCTCTGTTCCGAATATCTCAGAGGACTTCTAATCCGAATGTCTGCAGAGTTAGCTTCTCAAGAAATGTCTTCAACCAAGCCTATTTCTCAGTGGTTAGTCTACAGAGAGAGGTTAGTTCATCCGAATTTCTTCAGCAACTACGATTCTATTATTTCAAAGAATATCAAGCTGAATGGCTGGGAAGGTGTTGCGGTATCAAAAACCGGCAACCAAGATGAAGTGTACTCTGACTTGCTTGTCGAGTTTTATGAGTCAGTTGCTTTCTTCGAGGAAGATAATAGAGAAAAATTTTCTTTCAAATCGTATGGCAAGACATATAAGCTTTCTTACACCAAGGCTGCAAGCTTGGTAGGGATAAGTTATGAAGGGGAAGCTGAGTTTATTTCCCACGTTTTGCCAGACTCTTTGGGTAGCTTCAACAAGGAAAAGGCATTAGAAATTCTCGGATTGGATGATGACAAGGCTCCGAAAATTGCAAGCCTATCTACAAACTTCCGGATTCTGGAGTTATGGGTGCAAGGGCTTATCGTACCGAGAAAAGGAGATAAGGATAGCCTCAAGAAAAGTGAGATATATATCTTAGATTTCCTGATAAATCTAAGAAAGTTCAACTTGATGAATCATATCCTTCTTAATATTGAAAATTTGAAGAAGGGGAATCTGAGAGCTCAGATCGTGATGTACCCGGCAATATTGTCAAAGCTCATAGTTCGGTGCCTTGAGTCCTTCAAGGTAGCTTGTAGTTCCAAACCAAGGGTGTGCAAGATCATGCTGCTTAGTGATGCCACTCTTAAGAGAATGAATATAGCTTTTAACAAGGAGTCAGGGAAGTTTATTGATCTACCTCCACAAGTAGAAGTGACTCCGAAAGTGGCTGATCCGGAATCATCCAAGCCGGTAAGGAAGAGGAAGCTGAAAGAAGTGGTTGTCGAAGCTGAGGAACCCAAGTCTAAGGAAGTCCACTCCGCACCTCCTAAGTCTAAGAAGAAGAAAACCTATACTGATGAGGTTGCAGCAAAGTGGAGAGCTGATAAAGAGAAGAGGAAGGAAGGAGATCCGCAGTTCGGATTGGATCCTGCAGAGGCTAAAGCTCTGAAAGAAAAGGCCGCTGATGAGCTCGAGAAACAAGCAAAGGAGAAGAAACTGAAGAAGAAAATGTCTGAGGCTGAGGTAGCTCAGGCCTTGTTAAAGTTCAACGAAATGGTTTCAGCAACCATTCCCGTTCTGAGATCTTTCTCTCTGGAATCTCTACCTGAGACTCCAGGAAGAAATCTTGTTACTCCGGAAAAGGCTGTTGCTACTGAGGAAGTAGAGCAAGTGGAAGAAGTTGAAGAAGCTGCTGAAGGAAGTGGTGAGGCAGGAGATGTGCTCAAACAAGTAGATGAATACAAGGGAACTCCTTCAGAACACTTGTCGCTCCGAACATCTGAAGCTCAATCTTCGAAGCTTGTTACTCCGACTATGGAAGAAGAGAAAGGCGAAGAAGAAGTTTCTTGTCTGAGAGAAGAAGAACATCTTTTACTTGATGCTGCTCAGAAGGAAAATGTAGAAGTTGCTGATGAGGAAGATTTGGTTGTTCAAGTGTCTGATAGCGAGAAGAAATCTCCGGAACATGTTTCTATTCCGGAAAAAGATAAGGGGAAACGAATTCTTGCTGATACCCCGAGTTCAGAAAAGAGTATGAGGAAGGAAGCTGGTAGTTCTTCTAAGAGGAAGTTGGAGCTTATTGAGGAAGAAAATTCTCCTAGCAAGATTTCAGATTCAGAGTCATCATCGTTGGGGCACGATTTTCTTGTTCAGTCCTTGAATAAGTTGGTGGGAACCATTCCAACCTTCTCCAGTATTGACTCTAGATGCCAGATGCTTCAACATGCGCTGAATCAGAAAACCGACTCCGTATCCATGGTAATGGATAAGTGTGTTGAGATTGAAGCTCAGTTCAAAACTTTCTTCGTTGGTTACGAAGCACATAAAAGATCTTGCAAGAGGATGACAAGCTGGTCGAAGAAGAATGTGGAAGAGATGAGGTTGCTGGATGAGTTTCAGGAAAATGTTAAGGATGCATTTCAAACCGAGGACAAGAAGTTTCATGAGATGACTGCATCATTCGATGAGAAATTGACAGAGGAAAAGAACATTCGGATTCAGGAAGTGAGAGATCTGAATGGAAAGCTCAACTCCGTTAATCAGAGTTGGAAATTTGAAAGGGATCATCGGATTTATTTTCTAGAAAGGATGAAGGCTCAGGAAGAGAAGATGAAAGTTCAGGAAGAAAAGTTGAAGGCTCAGGAAGAAATAATTGAAGCTCAGTCAACAAGAATAGTCGTCTTAGAGAAGCAAGCAGAGGAAGATCATAAGGACCTCAAGAAGATCAAGACTATTCTTAAGGGGCTCATGTCGAAGGAGAAAGATCCGAAATGACCAATCCGATCTTTTTGTTGTAATCTGTTTTTGTTGCTGACATTTCAAATCTAATGGAAATTGTGCTTGTTGTTTCGTTTGTTGTCATTACTAATTTTTCAGTTACTTTGTTAAGTTTTTCCATTCCCTCCAATTCTTTTTGAAAATCACAAAGGGGGAGAAGGAAAATAACCTTAAGAAAAAGAGGAAATCTAATAAGTTCTTATCAAAGAGGGAGAAAGAAAAAATACCCAAGGAAAAAGAACTCTAATAAGAGTTTGTTTAAGGGGGAGTTTTTCTTAAAGAAACATCACTCCGGAAATATGAATACGATCCTTAGAGTTTCAAAGCCTAAGGGGGAGTTAGTCGTATTCATCTATATCCTTAAACCGAGGGAGATAAGCTTTAATGTGTTTCTTTCTTAGAATAGCTTTTTCGTAAGGATGTTTGTGCTTTCCAAAAAGGGGGAGATTGTTGAGTCAATAAAGTTTTCCTTATGACTTTTCCATTCCTTCTTGTTTTGAAAATCACAAACACCTTATCTTTAAGGAAAAATGATTTCTTAAGGAAAATCGCTTTTATAAGGAAAATTGCTTTCTTAAGGAAAATCTCTTTTATAAGAAAAATTATCCTTATCATATTTTCATTCATATTTTTCTTAAGTATAAGTTTCAGATTCGTTTTCTCGGAGTCATTAAAACTTTGATATAAAAGCATTCTGTTTAGTATTCAGATTCTGGACAAGAACTATAAGGAAGTTTCATTCCGAATTCCGGATATGAATTCTGACTAAGTTCTATTCTAGATTCAGGATACGAATTCTGAAGAAGAATTCTCATTACGAATTCTAATGAAGAAATCCCATTCCGAATTCTCATTACGAATTCTGAAGAAGAATTATCATTACGAATTCTAATGAAGAAATCCCATTCCGAATTCTCATTACGAATTCTGAAGAAGAATTCTCATTACGAATTCTGAAGAAGAATTCTCATTACGAATTCCAATGAAGAATTCTCATTACGAATTCTAATGAAGAAATCTCATTCCGAATTCTCATTACGAATTCTGATGACGAATTCTCATTACGATTTCTGATGACGAATTCCTATTCCGAATTCCTACTCCGAATTCTCATTCCGAATTCTCCTATTAAACAGAATCTGATTATCATTGTTTTATACACTCTGAATTTACTCACTCCGAATCTTCACTCCGAAATTTCTATTCCGAACCTTTATGTTAGAGTTTAAAACGATTTCGTACATTCTGTTACACTTGTTTTGTTATAAAACGATGTCGTCCATTTTGTTATAAACTAACCGTTGTCTAAGTGACACGTGTACAGGTCCCTCCGAACTTTAAGGAAATATGACCGTTGGAGAAGGAGCCAACCTTACCTATAAATAGGAGCTCATTTGAAAGAGCTCGGAGCTGATGGCTGATGCATATGCTAATTGCTGAAAAAGTGCTTACATGCTGTTGAAGTGATTTCTAGAGAGAGAGTCTCTTATTAAATCTCAAAGCTTCGTGCGACTCCGAATGTTGGTGATTACATTCGAGGGCTTCCGGGGATAGGAAGACAGAGGTGCCGACTACCTTAAAGATCGAGGGCTTTCTTGCTGAGAAAGACCGAGGTGTTGACTACCTTAAAGATCGAGGGATTTCTTGCTGAGAAAGACAGAGGTTTCCAACTACCTTGAAGTTGAGGGCTTGCGGGGATAGCAAGACAGAGACACCGATCATCGTATCGAGGGCTTACCCTGGTGTGGGTAAGGCAGACTTGCTTGAAAGTATAAATCAAGGGACCTTTATCCAAGGTTGTTGGATACCCTTCTCTTTGGGTTAAAAGACTATTATCTTGTTACTAGTAGTTTTACTACTTGTCTTTATTCCGCTGGAATTTGTATCTTAAGGAAAGTATAACTTTCTTATACTTCCTTACTTACTCTGATTAGTTTAGATTCTATACGCTCTAAGGTAGAATCTTATATTGTAACTTTTGTTAAGTTTCAATTTCCGGAATCATATTTCCGGAACCTACTTTTGGAATCCCTTTCCAAGTTCAGTTCGGTGTTAGAGGTGTTGTGAATTTACTTAGTTTAACTTTGTTAAACTTAGCCCTTTCCTTTTCTTAAGGAAACTCTAGTTATTCATAACTAACTTTAAAGGTTCCAAAGGAATTTTTAAAGTATAGAATTCACCCCCCCCCCCTCTTGTATATTGAGCATCTCATATTATATTTCGATCCTACAAAGTACACGCCGTGTAGTCAGTATGCACACCGTGTAGACATGTTTTTTCAAATCTTGAAATGGATTCTTCCACCTGTTCCCTTCTTGGTCTCCTTCATTTTCAGTATTTGATAATCAATATCTAAGGTGTGAATTTGACCATGTAGAGTCATGCCACCGAGACGACCACACGTTGTTCTCCAAGAGAGCGGAAAAGATTATACTCCAGAGATGGTGTGCCATGGGCTGCCTGTGGATCCTCCAACAGAGCCAGATGCAGTGCTAGCCATTATACTGGACACATGAGTGGATGCGCAGTCCTGTGAAGGCTTTATGCGGTTCACACAGACCTTTCAGGGAGCACCACCGGCTGCCACATCTATGGTTGAGCAGAATTGTATACTCCAGCAGAAACATCTGCTTACGTTTTCAAGGGATGGAGGACTATAGGCTACAAAGTCTTGGCTGTGGTCTATGGATACTATTTTAGAGCATCTTGAGAGGCCTCCAGGGTTCGGGGTCAAGCTCGTGACTTACATGCTACATGATTCTACCAAGAAGTGGTGGGATGTTACCATACAGACAGGGCATCACAGAGACATGGAGTGGGAGGATTTTCAAATAGATTTCTATGATTTCTTCTTCCCAGAGACACTGAGGGAATATAGGGCTTGAGAGTTCATGAATCTGCAATAGAGCGTTATGTCGGTGATGGATTACTCTGCTTGTTTTACGGAGCTTCCGTGTTTTTCACCCTTCCTGGTGGGTGATGAGACGTTGATGGCTAGACACATTGAGGATGGTCTTCGTTACGACATCCGAGCACTGGTGAATGTTTTAAGGATTCCTTTAGTACATGATATTGTGAACTAGGAACTGATTACAGAGAGAAACCTGCGTGAAGCTAGTGTTGTGGCCCAGGGCGGTTCAGCACCAATTTCTGGTACTATTTCTTCTGGCAAGAGAAAGAGACAAATGGACTTATGTCAGGGTGGTAGTACCAGCCTGAAGAATGTTTCAGGTGGCCAGGTCATGTGTTACCAGTGGGGTAAGGAGGGGAACTAGAGACCTCAATGTTCACGAGACCCAGTGGAGTGTCTATCTTGCGGCAAGATGGGTCATCTGCAATGCTTTTGCAGGGCGTTTCCAGCAATGGATTGTGAGAGGGGTTCTATGAAGACTCTACGTGCGGGAGAAGGACCAGAATATTCTTACAAGACGGGAAACTGGAATACGTCAGGGCGTGTAGGACGGGATGGTGGTTGTGGTCGTGGTAGACGGACACCAGGATCTCATAGGCAGAAGAGTGGGATAGCTCAGGGTAGCTAGGCTGTGTCGCAGGGCCGCGACAATGGGCATGCATATACAGTGCAACAGACCCAGCAGAACTAGGATCCCGAACCTTCTACTGTCATAGGTACTATTCTAGTAGCTTCTTTCTTATCTTCAGTTCTTTTCGATACAGGTGCTACACATAGTTTCATATCTATACCCATTGTGGAGAACCTTGGGCTCTGTGTTTCTTCTTCTTCTGTTGCTGTTATTACGCAAGACACTCCGTTGGGAACTAGAATGGATGGTGTGCGTCTGTGCAAGGAGTTCCCCCTTGAGGTTGGTGGGTGTCACTTCCTTTGGGACCTCTATGTCTTGGATATGATGAGCTATGATGTCATTCTCATGATGGACTGGTTGGTTCCCTTTTGATCCTTTGTAGGCTGCTATCATCGTAGGGTGAGTTTCATGTCACAAGAGGTCAGAGAGTTCCTATACAAAGGTGAGTGGGATGTTTAGGCGAGTCGAGATGGACCAGAGCATCATGGGCGAGGTGGAGTCAAAGCCCAGATTTCAAGTTTATATCTGGATGATCAGGGGACTTGTTAGACCGATTTCCCTCCAGTGGTTGATCGTTTTAGGGATGTCTTATGGACGACATTTTAGGTCCACCTTTAGAGCGTGAGGTGGATTTATCTATTGAGCTTGTGCCAGGAGCAGCACCGGTGTCCATTCCTCCTTATAGGATGGCCACACCTGAGTTGAAAGAGCTCAAGAGATAGTTAGAGGAGTTACAGTAAAAGGGTTTTATATGAACTAGTACTTCTCCTTGGGGTTTTCTGGTCCCCTTTTTGAAGAAGGCAGACGGTACCTCCAGGCTCTGCGTGGATTATCGGAAGCTGAACCAGTTCACGGTTAAGAACCGAAGTCCCTTGCCAAGGATTGATGATCTTTTTGATCAACTTCGTGGAGCAAGAGTGTTATTGAAGATTGACTTGAGATCATGATATCATCAGTTACGCGTTAGACCATCGGCTATACCTCTTACAGCCTTTCAGACCAGATATGGTCTGTACATGTACTTGGTTATGTCGTTCGAACACATGAACACGCCATCAGTTTTCATGGATATGATGAATCATGTGTTCCATCCATATCTTGATTCTTTTGTCGTAGTTTTTGTGGACAACATCTTGGTGTACTCTAACACTCGACACGAACATTCCAAACATCTTTATATCATATTGAGTACACTGAGAGAGCATCGGATATATGCTAAGCACTCAAAGTTCCACTTTTGTATGGACTAGATATACCTATTGGGTCATATCATCTTAGAGGTAGGATTTGATGTAGACCCAGAGAAGGTGAGAGCAGTAGTTTCTTGGGAGCAGACTAAGAACATGTTTGAGATATGGAGTTACTTGGGGATGGCTGGTTACTAAAGACGCTTCATAGAGGACTTATCCTACTTAGCAACACCGTTGATGGGTCTGACCACACAAGTCTCAAGTATATATTTACTCAGCGCGACTTAAACCTGAGACATCGAAGGTGGGTCTAATACCTTCTGTCCTTCGACTTTGACCTTGCCTATACACCTGGTAAAGGTAATGCAGTAGCTGATGCACTGAGCAGGAGGACTCAGATACAGGCAGTGCAGGAGGACAGTGGTGAGTGGCAGCTTATAGCTTTGTTCTATGAGATGCATTTAGAGGTGCACGATAGTTAGGGGTAAAAATATATTTCATCTATAGCTGTGACTTCTACCCTCCTTGATAGAGTGAGGATGAGACAACTATCTGATTCATAAGGCCTAGTTCTATGGGAGTCAGTGGAAAGTGTGGACAATCCTCCTGGTTGGACGATAGGTGATGATGAAGTATTGTGTTTCTATGGACAAGTATGAGTTCCTGGGGATATACGTGAGGAGAGGATGTAGGAGTTTCATGCTTCAGCTTGGGCAGTTCATCTACGGGATACCATGATGTACCAAGACTTGAGACGTCAGTACTGGTGGCCGGGTATGAAGAGTGATGTAGCTGGTTTTGTTATGAGGTGTTCCACCAGATAGCAGGTGAAGGCGGAGCATCAGAGGCCAGCCAGATTGTTACAGCAGTTACCCATTCTGAAGTGTAAATGAGATGATGTCATGATGGACTTCGTGACTGGGTTTCCGAGGTCACCAAAAGGCAATGATGTATTGTGTGTTGTTTTGGATAGACTCACGAAGGTAGATCACTTTTTTCCGATCAAGGAGACCTTCGGTGTTGACAAAATCGGAAATTTTTATATCCGAGAGATCGTATGTCTTCATAAGTTTCCTCTTTCTATCATTTCTGATAGGGACGCCCGTTTTACGTCTCATTTCTGGCAGTGTTTTTAGAGGGCACTGGGTACACAGGTGCTTCTTAGCACAGCTTAGGACCTTCAGACTGATGGCTAGTAAGAGCGTATGATATAGGTGCTTGAGGACATGTTGCGTGCAAGTATCCTAGACTTTGGGGGCTCTTGGGAGAAGCATATACCCCTGCTTGTGTTTTCCTATAATAAATGTTTCCATGAAACTATTGAGATGGCACCTTATGAGGTTTTATATGGTAGGTCATGCTGATCACCCTTTTGCTGGTTAGAGGTAGGTGAGGGAGATTTACTGGGACCATGTCTCATGCATGAGACTCTTGAGTAGGTCCAGTTGATTCAGAAGCAGATGGCTACTGCATAGTCTCATCAGAAATCTTGTGCTAATCGCCACAGACTACCCTTGGAGTTTATGGTTAGTGGTCAGGTCTTCCAACGTGTTTCGATGAGGTTGGGACACAAGTTTATTAGGAGACAATGTAAACTTTCACCGAGGTATGTGGGGCCATTTGAGATTTTGGAGAGGGTCGGGCTGGTTGCCTATCGGTTTCAGTTACCACATAGGTACCGATCCATACACAACATCTTCCACGTATCTCAGTTGCACCACTATCATTCAGACCCGTCTCACGTCTTTCATCCATGTGAGGTTGAGCTTCAGATCGATGCGTCCTTTGAGGAGAATCCAATTCGTATCATGGATAGGGGCACAAATTTTCTCTGAGGCTAGTCAGTTCCTCTCGTACAGGTGTTATGGAAACATGGCCGAGTGCAGGACGAAACCTGGGAGCAGGAGATCGACGTACGTGCTCTGTGTCCAGAGTTGTTCTGAGCTTTATCTTCACCACCCTTGGAAGGGAAATTTGGGGACTAATTGTTTTAAGGGGGGATGTTTGCAAGAACCTGGTTCTTATTTTCGAGGTATGGGTTTCTTCTTTTCTCTTTTCCTTAAGTGTTTTTGAGAAAATAAGGAATATGGGAAAAAATACTAAATTTTGGGACTACATGCCGTGTCCTTTTCCACACGCCGTGTACGTTGGCCGTGTGGAAGGAGTACACAGGGCGTGTAGGCCGATCGATGATGAAAGGTGTAAAAACCGCATACACGCCATGTAGTCAGTCGGCAGGCATACAGTAAGGCAATGAAGGAAACCACCAGTTGAGCGGCATTACATGCAGTGTACTCATGAATTACACGCCGTGTACTCATGTCGACTGACGAACAGTGCCGGGTAGCCGCCAGAGGAATAGTTAAATGAAAATTACATGCCGTGTAGTTTGTTTTTTCCGCTTAAAATGGGAAGTAGCCTCCCCTATTCACAGGGAAGGCTTAGAACTAGAATAAGGCTCGAGAGGGATGGTTGAACCTTTGTGGAGCTCTAGATCACATGCTGAGAATCCGTTTCCGCCACCGTCGATCTCCTTAAAACCGCACGGGTGATTTCTTCCTCCGCCTTGCGTAGTTCTTCCCAATTCTTCCTCTAAAGGAAGTTATTTAAGTTTGAATGATGTTTTCTTTCACGTCAGATCTACGTCATTCTTGGAAGATTCGAGGATCGTCTTTCGTGTATACCGTTCAGGTGTGTTTAAGTTAGGTGGATTAGTGTTTAAGTTCCAACTACTGTGCATTTTTGTGTATCGTTGAGCCACAAACAAATGTTGGGGTGTCATGTGGATGAGGCCTTATCTATTTTAAATGCCTATAATTTTATTGGTAATTAAATGTGATAATAGACTGCTCCTTGGGATCACTGCTTGGATCCAGGACCCCCCCGGGGGGTGCGTTCCTCTGTATGGCCGTTTGGCCAGGATACCCGAGGGTATGCCATGTTTATTTTGCACATTACTTTTTCCTTGAGAGGAATTTCATGTGTATTTCTTGTTTAAATGTTGGGAATGGACCGATTACTTGTTTAGCGCTTGGGAAGTGTTTCCTTTAGCTTGAGGGTAGTGGTTATTTCGTCCTGAGGGAAACTTATTTCGTTCGTGTGGGAAATATACTATCTGCTCGAGGGTGACACTTTTTACACCTGAGGGAAATATCTGTTATGCCTGTGGGGAATTATCTGTGGGTTATGTTTCTGATTACCTAAGGGTAAGGGTTTGTGTGTCTGAGGACACTGACTGTATACATAGAAATTCAATGTGGTGGTTTCCTTATAATTAATGATTAAATGAATATTAAAATGGAAATATAACTGGTAATGTTAGTAACTTTTGAGTACTTCTTAGTTTATTTCATTTACTTGTTCACGTTGTTGTTGCATGCTTACACACATTTGAGCACGGGCCTTCGGTGGGTACCATCTAGGATTTATTTCTCACACCCTGTTTGGGTCATGTCTTCACCCCAAATAGATTACATTTCTACAGGTGTGGATAAGGTAAAGGGTCCCTATATAGTTACTTGATTGATGCTGAGAAGTAGGGGAGCATAGGACCGGATATAAGCTCGTGATGCTACCGGCTATTTTGTTTTGTTTTTTTGTAATCTGTATTGTACTGTAATATATTGTTATGTAACATGTTATGGCTATTTTATTAGAACTTTAGACATGTTTCATCCTTAGATATATAACTGTTGGTTATCTTTTACTACAGTTGTTTATTTTAAAGGTGTATGGTTTATTTCTTCCGCAGTTGTTGTATGCTTTTTATTTTATTACGCTACGCTATACTTTGAAAAATGGGGGCATAGTTTCCCCACTATCAGACCTGGGCTATTTCTACTAGTCGGTAGCCTTTGGCGTTTGGGGAAATGCGCTTGAGGTCATATGACCAACCAGGTTCGGGGCACCCGTTGAGTGGCACCTGGAACCGGGATGTTACAGACCTTATACAACATCCCCAAACAACACACAATTATAGAAAGTGGCCAAAATATCCTATCGTGACCATATTTCCCACACCAGTGGTTTAACATGAACTCATGCTTCAAAAAAACATTGATGAACCCAAATTCCCTCTTAGAAACCATCGAGACACTCATCCACACTAACAACCCTTGACCACATCCAGCTTAGACGAATCAGGAAACCTAAGAAACTAAGGTCTCTTTCAACCTTCCATGAGCACTCCCACATTACAAGACGATCTAAAAATCAA
Source organism: Viscum album (assembly GCA_963277665.1). Classification (NCBI taxonomy): domain Eukaryota; kingdom Viridiplantae; phylum Streptophyta; class Magnoliopsida; order Santalales; family Viscaceae; genus Viscum; species Viscum album. The sequence goes on along the minus strand of OY728125.1, from coordinate 912,675,783 downwards.
TGAAAGGAATGGGTGTAGACTCAGTCTACAGATCTCGAGAAAACAATATTCCTTATATTGATCAACCAGAGGATTTTCCAATGGAGAAACAATCTGGGTTGCACTTCAATTATCCATTAACCCTTAACTGGGGCAAACCTTATCCATCAAGAGAACCTAAACACCCAATCAAGATGGTCCATTTTTCAAAAAGTGCCACAAAACAGATCCAAACACATGAAGGGATCCACCATAAAGGTTTCCAAAAACATATCTCAGAGGAGACTACTAACCGGTCCTTCTACTCAGCTTACCGACCAAACACAAACCTAAAACACAGTTCGAACAGGAGGGGTTCTTGGACTCAAAACATCCCACAACATCAACATTTTCCAAAAACAAATAATATAAACCATCCCAAACAATTCATCAAGACATTATGTTTTTCTTTAAAAACATTTATTTGAAAACAAATGGTTCAGCGGTTAGCGCATCCACCAATGGTACCCCATTGGCCTTACACATGCATGTTTTTGTGCCACACCAGGCACCCTCCTCATATCCATCCTGAAACTCATACTTTCATGTCATCAACCATCCTTATTCCCATATAAATCGATGCATGTAGTTTCTCATGAAAATACACAAGGATAAAACAAAAAATTCATTCCACTTTTCAAAACCAAAACGGTCAACCAACACATCCTTTTTCTCAAAACCGCTAACCGCGAGATCAAAATCCCAACTCACATCTTACAAAACTTTTCAGAAAGACACAACCATTTAGAAAAGAACTCAATTTAAATATATTCACATAAATTTCAAAACATCTCATCCCATTAAAGCACTCTTTGATTGTTTAGAAAACTCTATTGGAATCACTTTTCAAAACCAACTTCAATATAGTTCCTGATTTCAAAAGAGGTGTAAGCACACCATTTTCCATTTTAAAACAATTCTGAAAATTTAGTTCTGCGATTTCATAAACCAAACCATTCCATATTTATTTGAAAATCATTTCACAAAAACTTTATGCTTCTTAAAACCAATTCACTTTAAAACCAAAGTGCCAAGATTTCAAAACTAAAGCACAAAACAATTCGAGAGGAAACTTGTTTTCAGTGGGTGACATGGAAATATGGTTTGCGGCCATATTCCAATCACTTCACCATCACAGAGAGTGTTCTAGGGAATATCCCCAGCTCCACATGGCTTTCCAGGCCCTGCGAGCTCCCTGAGACCATTAACCCAACTCTCTTTTCATTTCCCCTAATCATCATCAAACCAAGAAAACCAAAGGACTTTGATAAATCATGAATTCCCCTGGCGACTCGAATCCCATCATGAGGTGTGGTGATCATGAACACTACCCATAACCGAACTAAAAAGTCCCAACAATCCCAACAGTAGACTATCTCAGTTGTTCCCAATATAACATGACCCAAAGAGTTAACCAAAACCTCCTCTGATACCATTTTGTCACGAACTGGATCTGGTTGCCATCAAACCGGCACCAAACCCAGCCCATTCCAAGTCTCGAAGGGCGTTCTCTATCCCCACGGGATGGAACAAGTTCCTAGGAATCATTAATTTAGGTATGGGAATGATTAACCCAAGTATGAAAGCATAACAAATTAAAACAATCCATAATATAATCTGAAATTTTCAAGCCAAACACGTCTTAAACAAAAATGATAACAGAATACATTGGATTAAAGACAATAAAAGAGGTCCAAATACAAAATAATTACAATAGAAAAAAATCCCCAAGGATTCCACATGACAACGGGGTCATAACCCGCAATTCGTCTCCACAACTCCGCCCCAGCGATGTGGACTAACACCATGAACCGCCATCACCCTTGGCCTTTCCTTTACCTCAGTCAAAAATAGACAAGTATACTTACACCCAAGGGGTGTAATATGGGTGTGATCCTAAGTCCAATAGTATACCACCCAATGAATCTAGGGAGGATGCAATACAATGTGAAAAAGTAGGTAGTTTTATTACGCAAAGAAAGATAGTGATAAAATCCAAGAAATGCTACTTTCAATTGAAAACAGTTTTCAAGAAAAAAATTTCAGAATGATCACACATTTAAATATACATGTTATCTACTGTAAATTACTTCCAAAAACACCCAAATAAAAAGGAAAATATCACAAACACAATGAGCAACAAAATTAGGAACACCCTTAGGCACTAGATAGTCTCGGGCCCATTGTACCTCATACCTCGGTGTAAAGCAACCATTGTAAAATCAGTTCTCATGCACGACCCACTAGTAGGGAACATACCCATACCATATTATTCCCCAAGAATCATCCACATAGTTTATTTAGAGTTGTGTTTATCCAAATTATATGTGAAACCGGGAGAAAACCCATCCGGTCCACTAGTCGTACTAGTACACATCCGCCCCACCTAGGTATCGGGGTTTCCTCCTTTGTTCTCAAACAAATTTAGCATGCCACATGCATCCATTTTCATATAAAACAACAATACGGGTCACTGAAAACCAATACAATAGCTATAAACACTTTATACAATTTAAAACACACAACAAAACACTTTGATTTTCCATAAAACAATTTCTCAAAAACCCGCATTGTTTAGCACCCAACACTCCCTGAAAACCCCACTTTTCACACTATATGCACACCTATAAGTTACCAAAACAGAAAAGGAAGCTTCATACATTTAAATTAAACCAGAAAATCAATTTTTAGGGTAGCCCCATGTGAAACAAGGAATGTAATCTTTTTAAAACTTTCATTTTTAAAAAAACATGACACTTAAAGTTCACAAGTTCCACAACACCATTAAAACCATCTTTCGCAACAACTAACAAGAGGGATAAACATTAAAGACAGTATTTTCAGCCCTAGTACATCCCAATAAAATAAAATAAGTAGTGATAGGTCTACCCCAAAAGAATCAACAAGATAATTCCATGACAAACCATTATTTTCACCTAAAATTGGCATTAAAAATTCATTTTCATTACAACAACCACTAAAACTATTTTTTGTAGAAACCATAAAGTTAAATGAACATGAAAATTTCATGAAAAAAGCAAGTCAATTCACATAGATTTCATAGATATGTAATCACCTACCAAATTAGTTAAAACCTTGATTACTTTGTGCGAAAATCAAATCACACCACCGGCGCACCAAGAGGGACCTAGATGAAACCTAAAACCACAATAATTAGAAAAGAAAACCCAAGGTTAAACCTTAGGTATGAAACCATACCCCCTATTAATTTTGGATTTCAAGTAAGTGGGAATAATCCCTTATAAAAACAAATGAAACACTATGAAATTTGAAAGAGGAAAGAAATAGCCTCACTTATATGAAGTATCCTGAATTAATCATTCCCAAAAAATAGTAGATGAACTTGAAAACACACAACAATTCAGGGGTTGTTCTAAAAATATTTAAGAGGTCAATTAGGAACTGGAATGGATGGAAAAGAGTAATAATTGAGAGAGTTAATAAGGGATGCATTTACCTCTTCAATTGTGGCCGATTTGAGACACCCTATGAAGTTTTGCGCCAATTCGTGATTTAAAAATCTCCAAGTAGGGGAGAAAGGCAATGTGAGCGCACCAGGTCATCTTGGGGTCGATAGGGAGGTAGAATCACAAAAAAATACATTATAATGAATAAGATATTGAAACATTAAATAAACAATTTAAAACTGGAAAATGTTGGTGTTAAAAGGCCATGGGAGGCTAAGTAGGAATTTGAATGGATAAAAAATGTTTAAAAATGATTGTGTTATAAAAGAAACAAAATTTATTTTAAATCCGAAATTGGGCTCATGGTTTGGCCCAATTCATGAAAACTCACCCACTACTCCAAAAAAGCTTGGGAAACCCCCAAAACAATGCATGAATGGAAAATAAATTAAGAATAACTTTAAAATAAGTTATGTTTGTGATAGTCAGAATCAACTTCTTGAGAATAAAATAATTCAAAAAATATAAACTATATATTTTCTTTCTCTTTATACATTAACCATAACCAAATTGGTTTGTACAAGATCCGATGATCCCAAAAAATGATAATCCTTTATAGAATGAAATACTACTCTTAATCTCAAAAATTATACAAGCAATACCCAAAATTCAACAAAGACCATTCAATAAACAATTGTCCTTAGAATTCTTATAATAATCCAAATAAAGTTGGAAACGCAAAATTTATAAGGATTTGATCACATTGTCTTCCATGATAAATCAAAACATTTACCTCTAAATAACAATGACTACTCTTAACGTCACATACTTAAATGCAGTTAACCTAATCACATATTCTCTATAATAGTTTAATCATTTTCATAAATAACTAGAAATTATATAATTCCACAATAAAAAAAATACCAATCCACCATTACTCCTCATATAAAATCCCATAGTATTCTATTTTCCTTTGGCATATATTGTTCCCAAAAGATGAAACATGTTCCAAAATAAAATTTATCACATAATCAACAAATCATTTTCCAATACTAGGGATATCAATGTGATTAAAAATAAATTTTAAAAATCAATATATTCTTGATCAATAAAATCATTTAATTAAAATGAATTATTCATACTAACTATGTACTTCACATTTTCCAATGGTAGGTGATAAATCCCAATAGCACTTTAGTTGTAGCTTCAATTCCCGCAACATTGTCCAATGTGATGGGTTGTCACACGGTGTGTGTTTTCTTTTTTTAAAAAATATATAATTTTATAACATTACAAAAAATAAGATAAATTCCTCAAAAATAACCATAACATATTTTTAGCACAAATTTCTTCTTATATATCTCATTTTCATCCCAAAAAGTAATAACCTGTAATTGCATAAAATTCTCAGATTATATAAACCCAAATGGTTATTTATAACTATATCCACAAAGGTTATACAATTCTTCCTCAAATAAAATTTTCACATAACAAATTAGGGGTTACACTGAGAAGAAAAAAGTCTTACAAAGTAATTCCATCAAAAAAGATTATTAATACTTTTAAATATTCCTCCATGTATTTATTTCCACATAGGCTCTTCCATGACCTAGTGTTTATCCAATTGAATTGAGAATTGACTATGGAAATTTCTTGGTACCCTATATTTATAGAAAATAACTATAAATGGATTCTTAGGATCATTTTTATTTTTTCCATAGTACTATTAATTTTTCGTCGTTAATTCTTTACATGATGTCCTTATTTCCCCCATATGAATCATTTCTTTGATCCATTGAGACATATCACTGGGTATCTCTGTCCACATTTCCTGCATGATGGAAATTGAGCATTCTTTTCTCCATGGTGTCTGCTGCTGGAGATCTTATCATTCTCTATATTTCTCTTCTTTTAGCGTATGGGAGTTGGTTAATGTGTATTTTTTTGATAATATTTTTAGAAAACCGTTTTAGCAAGAACATGATATATTTTACTCGTATCAACATACCATTTTTTCCCACTTCCACTATTGTTCCCACCTTTTACATCATGTTCTATGTTACAATGACTTCTTAGAATCCATCCATTGACTAAGACTAGAAAGCGTTGTGTGAGTAACAATAGTAATAAAATCATTTAGACAATATCATGACACATTATTTTCAATATAAATCACCTTAGAATTAACTTTGGAAATTTATTCACATATTATATTAATATACATCAAATTGTTTTATAATAAAAATGTGAATTATCCTATGTATATACCCTGGAGTGTCAAACCAAGTGTCTGATAGGGGCCATTTTCATGTACCAGGACACCCCATGTCATGCCTGAAACTCGGTGTCAGTTTTCTCACTCTTAGGTACATCATTTCCAGAACCAAATCCACTTGTAGTATCCAGATAGCAATGTATTTCTTGGAAAACTCACAACATATATACATTACCAAAATTCAAGGAAGTTATTATATACTAATCCTCAAAGTTGATCTTGGGGTAATGTTATCTAATATTAATTTTTCTAAATCGAGTTACCAACATTTTTACTACACTTTCTATGATACCAACTGTAACACCTGGCCATTTTACCTATATTTGGTTCATTTTTAAATAACATTGACATGATTACAAGGAATCATGGACCGAAGGACTCATCAATTTAGCAGTCTTCAAAAATAGATTACGTACATGAACTTAACATTATAATTTCAAACATTAAATTAAAAATAGACAATAATTTGAGAATGAAATTATAATCCTAGATTATACCAGAATATAAATCATTATAAATATCATGGAATCATGGGAAAATAAAACATAAGAAAGTGGTGAGCTCAGATTCTCTGTAAGGATAAACAATATAACATAATCTATCATAAATAACTATAAACTTTTCTAGAAAGGTATAGAATTGAAACAAAAGTCCTTTAAACATAAAATTAAGCATAATATGTAAAAGATAAATCAAATATTTCCACTTACGTATTCACATGGATATTCTACAAGTATAATAATCACATGTAACATCAATAACTAATCTCATAATGATGGAATGCATAATGCCGGACATCTCAACGTCAAGTCAATTCCTTGTTCTGAGATCCAAAAAATAAATTTCTTCAAGGACTTGTGCCAAGAAAATATATTGTCTTAAGAGACCTAATAATTCATCGAGGGTATATAGAATTCCCTACCCATCACTTACTATGTCAAATTTATTCCTCATATGAAAATGTTTCAACATAACATGAATTGTTTTATTCAAATTTCCATGCGAAATATCAATACATTAAACATAGATCATGAATGGTATAAAAATAACACATCCACAGTCAAACATATCATAAATAATTAAATAAAATTTGGAATATTGTATCATAATAAATCAACCCCAATCAATAAAAATATCTAATAATGGATGTTTACATAGTTGAAAATGATCAGTAATACTATTAAAGTTAAATATCGTTTTTGCGAAATCATTTAAAAGATACACATTTATAAATAAATTCATTTAAATGAATCTTTTGAGTGAAAGTTTCAAATCCCACTTTTAAACTTTTTAAAGGAATCATATTTTTAATATTATTACTCCCATATATATAAAACCTTAAAATCATTTTGAAAAAATCGACATTAATTAAAACTGTTTAGAGAAATAATTCATTAAAACATTTATATTGATGTTCTAGTTAAAGATTCCCTTCCCTAAAACATTAAAAGATTAATCATTTAAAAACATTTGAATGATCTTTAAAATATAAATCAATTTCCCTTAATAATCCTTTTATATTCAAATAAATAGTCATGTAAAATTATATTGAGAATGTTGAAATGGAGAAAGGATTAATTATTTTAATATTCAATGCATCCCATACAACTTTTAACATTTAAATAATATTTCATATATCTAAAAACAAATGTATAAATACCATGAAGATAAATGTATTCATGATTTTAAATACAGTAGATGTAGTACATACACTATACCAAAGAAAGATGTGGTGAACTTGTCTTATATCTCACGAATATTAAAAGTGAGATGAAATTCCATTACCATATACTTTATATTAGTAGAGGATATGTTTAAAATCGTTTATAATGGATAATGAGTTTTTATTAAATTATATCAGAACCTAATAAATGAATATGATATAATTTAGGATCCTCTAATATTGATTTATTAATAATCTTTCAGTAGTATCATTGTATCATGTGTTAACTGATTTTTTTTACTTTTTATGTTTTTCTACATAAGTAATATTGGTTATGTATAGTATGTATTTTATTTATTTTCAAAATGATAATAACTTTTTAAAAATGGTTTTTTAATCATCAAAAAAATTCTTCTTGAATGGTTACATTAAGGAATAAAATCTCATTGCATCATGGAAATGGTAAGTCATACATATTCATGAGAAACAATATCGTTTTATTGATGGTGAAATCATATGTAATTGGATGGTATATTACATATAATGAATAATTATCTGGATATATTTATTATTTACATAAATTATAATTATTATTATACCAATTTAGGTAATTTCGTGTGGTATAACAAACTACACCACAACGTGGAGACGGTAAGCGGTACATACGCACACAAGGTGACTGTATCATTAATTGGATGGGTAGAATAATTAATATGGTGGTACAACATTTATAATACCATCTATGTATGTATAAGGTAATGGAGTTATTAATTTAGTGTGGAAACAACAATGAAATAGTATGTGGATGATGAAATGAACTTTTAAAGAGGTGATAAAATAATTACCCCTTCTTCATGTTCTTCCATTTGATTTGAACAAAAGGTATCAATAGGTTCAATTTATGATCAAATTATGGCCCCTAGGTTCACATTAGGGTAGTTTGGAGGATAATTTAGCTGGTTTTTTTCTGAGGAAAATGGAATTGGTGGTTTGAAATTAAGAAAATGGGAAGTACACTTTTTTAAAATAGGTGAGGGTCACATTTGGGAAAGCTTTAAATATTAATTTATTATAAAATTATCTCAGTTTCTAATAACATAAAATGGTTATATATCTATTATATGGTATGGATTGGTCTAAATTATCTCATCCAATAGGTTTTATACATGTTTAGGTCATCAAATTTACTTTATCTTTTAGATTTAACTCTTTGTTATACAGTTTCACTTTTACCATGTTTTGTTGTATTTTTTTACTACATGGCTAATATAATTATTATAAAATTTTAATAGAACCTCAAGTGGATAATTAATTACATATCTATCATTATCTTATCCAATTTAGAAAAACTGAGATATTTAGTACTATTATATTATTTAATAAAATATTATTTGTTTTAAAAACTCATTTATTTCAATTTTGACACTACATTGTATTTCATTTTTGTGAAGTCATAAAAACTTTATGATTAGAAATAAATACATTGATTCAACCCTAAAATTTCTTATTCGTCTATAAAATTAGTTTTTGTCATAACAAGTTTCAATTTAAATTTATTCCAATATTTATAATATCAATTAATTTAATCTTTCATTAATAAGGTAATTATTACGTCATTGTTGTGTCAAAAATAAATAAATTTATTTAACATCTAAAAATTATAATTAAAATCCCATGATATAGAAAATATTTTTATCTATATAATTAATATTTATATCTGAATTTATATTATGTATATACATATATTAAAAAAAATTTATTTATTAAAATTTTAATTTAACACTTTTAACTTTTCTTTAAATAAAATATAATAAATGTCCTAATCTAACCCAAATAGATAAAAAATGATCTTATTTTTTTTAATTATATTGATTTTGTTCAAAAAACACTTATCCAATATGATTAGGTCTTGTGTTGGGGTAATCTTATAATATTATTGTATTATTTCTACCTTTGATTACCATATTTATTATTAATCGTGGTAAATAAAACTCAAAATATTCTATTCACCAAATATTATTTTCATAATATTAAACACAATTTTACATAATGATGACAAACTTGTCTATAGTATTTTGGAAATTTAATTCACAAAAGTGGTAAAATAATGCTTTATTCAAATTTGCAAATGTGCCCAAAATGTGGTTAAAAGATGTTAAAACGTTCAACAAATTTTTAAATATCGAATATTATTATAAAATGAATGAAATGACTTATATTGGAGTAAAGTTTGTATTATCCATCTATTATTACATTAAGATAACTTTTAATTAAAAAATTATTTAAATGAAAATGTTTGTTTTTATATACTATGCATTATTTTTCACTATTCATCAAAAATTGAATGTTTTTGGAAAAATACCAAAAAATAACCATAAGATATTTTTGATATTCCAAATCTAAAAATGATGTATATTTTACCAAATTCAATTTTTCATAGTTTCTAATATTAATTTTTTTATTGTTAAAAAAGTTCATAAAAAGTAGTTCTTTTAAGAAAATGGTTTTTCTAAAAATATAACTATTTAAACAAAACATATAAATTTCATTATAAATATTCATTATTTATGTGAAAACATTATAAATAACATTTATATTTTTATCTACTATTCATATAACAATATTTATTTGATAAATATATATATTATTAAAATAATTACTACACTAATGTGTTGTCTCTTAGAAAGTCAATCTTGCGTATAATGAAAGCCAAGATAGTGTTTCGTGCATTATAAGAAATTGAATTACTTTAGATAAATAATTTACTATGAAATATTGGGGTGTTAAAAATGATTAATCCATATCCTATCAAGGGGTGCATTCACGATGGTTATGTAAGCCCGAGGGGTGAGGAGTGAGTCCCCCACATCCTCACTGTATAATGTAAAGCTTCCTAGCTCCAACATTTTAATCATAATATGTTAAAACATAGTCAATCCATGAGAAATTCATATAGGATGTCCAATGAATGTTCATAATGGGATGACAACTCCTCCTGCCACATGGTACATGACCACTCATTGGGTAAACATCCATGTGTAAGCCCCACAGTCCCTTCATATGATGGTCCATGTATGTTTCAAGTAGAATGAAAACCTACACATGAAACATCCAAAAATAAGTCCAACACCATAAATCATTTTATCATCATTCAAGGGTACAACATATAGTTATCTCTCTTGTTTCTCACATCGAGCATGAATCATGTGTTCTTAGAGGCTAGTAGAAGCCCTAGAACTCATCCACCTATACCACCTAGGATGCTTCCAAGAATAATCCCCAACCTTATCCCCCATAATGGTATCTCATATGTGTAAGTACCAAACATTTTCTCTATTTCCTTGGAAAAAATATCGAATGTATTCCCTAATTCCCCTTTTCTAATATTATGGGATTCGATTCCCCCAAACTATGATACGTAGAATACCTCCATGATATTCAAACTAATGATTTCATCCATTCTATCCTCTCCATTCACTCCCAAAATGACATCCTCATCCTCCCTAATTTTCCATGGGCCGCTAAAACCTTGGATAATAATTCCACCCACTTGGTTCTCTCTTATGCTTAATCCCTATCCACTTCATCAATTATCCTAAAAGCACCAGGGAATCTCACATGAATTAACACCACACCATACAACCATGATCGAACCTCTTGTGAAGGGAGTCTCACATGAATAACCCCTTCATCATCTAGTAAAATTAGGTTAGTTTTGATCACTTAATTCTAGACGTAGTATTTAAGAAGCCCATCAGTGGTTCAATCTCAAATAATGGAAAACCTTGGTTCCCTATACTAGTTTCCCACATCCTTAGTTCACTCTCACAATGAATTCCGATCAACCTTTATGGTGTTACATCAATTCATTATAGTAAAAAAAACCTTGGATCTTCACCAATGGGGAGTTTTGATCTATCCTTCTAGTAATCCATGGTGCTCCCTCATAGTGATGTAGATTCACGATGTTACATATTCTTTTTATTGGAGACACTCCCATGTGAATCCCTACTAGTGTAATCCCCGACCATACCCCCCCCCCCACTATCCAACCACAATGTGTAATCACCAACTAGATGTGAATACTTCTCAGGTGTAATAAACAAATCCCCTTTTAAACATTTTGTAATTTTATTCCTATCCAAATGGGACACATTGGAAGCCTCCTTCAGGTCGAAACCCAATATTTCACCCATTATATCCTTTCCTTAAATTCAAAATATTCCATAAACATCCATCCAGATTTTACTAAGTATTTAGAATCTTGGGATGATCTCGAAACCCACTTGGGAAACTCTTACACATAAACCCCAACCACTTCATTTATGTTCTTGGTATCACCCAAGATGATTTCATATACAATACCTTAATGAATAAAATAAATAGTTATCCTTTGACAAGGGAATATCTTATTTTTATTTAACATACAATATCATCTAACTAAGTGGAATTGGATCCATACTCTCTAGAAAATATATATAGGAATCCCTTCTGAGGTATAATCATGACCAATGGTAAACCATGGAAACCCCTCCAAGGGGGAACCTCCCAAAAACCATAAGTATAAGGATTTCAGATCCATTCATCTGGTAATAATTTATGGTACTTCATCATAGGGATGTAACATCATGGCGTAACATCTTTCCTTTATGGGACACCCCTCCTGGATCAGTCCACGAGGTGTGTTCTGATCTATCCATCTCGTAAACCATCACGATTCTCCCTACATGGATGTACCATCATGTTTTAATGCCAATCCTAAATTGAAAAAACCTATGGGATTCATCCCCATGGGGCATTCTAATCCATCCGTTAGGTAATCCTTCTTTGTACTCCCTCGTAGGGATGTTCCTTCTTGATCCTCCTCCCAATGGTGTTTCGATCTGTCCCATTCCATTACCAAAGGATATTAAACACATGAAATGTCACGTACTACTATATTATTCTGAAAATGGTATTCATAAGGTGAAAACATTTGTTGATATTCACCAATGGTGTTAGATACCTCATTCTAAACTTGGGATAAACAATGGGAGTGATTTGGAATACCTTCATTAGGTATTAGATATACTATAGCTGATATAGTATGAATTGGGTTTTTTTCTTGAGAGGCCTCCATGAGATTCCCTTATATGAGGTAGACACATGTGACCAGGGATCCTATCATGTAGACATGCTAGTGATTCCCAATATGAAGACTCTCTTGACCGAAGGTTTCTTCTCGTTCAATGAAAAATAGAATGTACTGATATAAGAGGCATAATTAATCGTTATCCACAGAGATATTTCACCAATAATAAGTTTCAATAACATAAATTAATCTCTGAGGGTGACCCATACTAGGTGATTCATTCCAATGTTGAATACAAGGATAGAAGGATTGATATCCCATATTCTTTGTATTTGTATTGACTGCCGAATCATCCTACCATGTATGACCCATGATGTAGGAAACCACCAACACAATGTCCATAGAAAAAGGTAAATGCAAAATTTCGTATTGAAAATTATGAATTACTAAACTTCCTCCAAAATTTTCACTACGACTATAGCTAATGGGCTACGGGGCACCCACAAACCATCTCATATTTGGAAATCATTCACAAGGGGGTGATTGATGAACTCATAAATGAATATGAGCACGATGGGTTCATTCCGAAAAAGGAAATAACTCTCCATGACTTTTAGGATTCAATGCCTCACTACCACCACAGACCCCAAGGGTTGTATAGGGATCCACTACTCCCCACTCGAACAAAAACCCACTTTACAAGACTCTGAAATGAGTAATACTATGGTATGATCCTCTAAACAGAGGAGGTGAGGGATTCTCGAGTCACCCTCTCAATGACTACTTCCAAGGATTCACAACGTTGGGATACCATCATGTCTAGTTAGTTCCAGTAGTGACTGGTCCTCTAGGTCTCGGAATAAGTGGATCATTAAACTTATATGTTCGCCCTGACCCAAATGAGATGACACCGACATTGGTTGCTAGATCAATAGGTTTTCAAAAATGGGTAATCATATTATAAATCTCTAGTAAAAATTATTACGACTTTTTCATTTTTCTAGATTCTTTCCACAAATGAGAAGAGGCCCATCAATTCATAGTTGTTATAGAGGCTTCAGTTGCCTCACAAGTTGATTGGGATAACTCTGTAAGCCTCTAGTATCACTAGTAGTTGTTATGTGCTAGCGAGTGAAAATGAGATCAAGTACGTGGGACCTACCCATACAATCTCTAGTCAGATTGGATGTCTTCCCTAGTATCCCCATCATCATAGTGGTCCTAGAAATATTCTATCATTGACAAAATTAGAAGCCATCCCCACTTTATCTATATCTAGAATGGTGGTCCTCCTCAAAAATATGGTTATTGGCACAATATTCCACCACACATCCTTCATATATAAAGATGATTCCATCACCACTCCATCATTGATCAACATGAAGGTCCTCCCTACTTCATTAATGATTTTTACTGATTTCCTCCATTTCCTATCACCACCGACCAACATGGAGGCACTCCCCATGTTTCAATAGCCATATAGGAGGTCATCCTCACACATCTAACAACCTGTATGGAGGCCCTCCCCATACTTTTCTCCTCACCCTGGAGACCACACTTATGTTCATGGAGAACTAATATGAGGACCTCCCCCTCCTTCAACAACTGATATTGCGGCCCTCCACATATACTAATTGATTAAAGATGATATATTCCATGCTCTATCAACCATCAACACAGAGGTCCTGCACGTGGTGAGGAACATCACTACGATGAAGATCCCTATTAGGGTAGAATAATGAATCACCATCACTGAAGGAAAAATCCTAGGAAGCCCAAGTAATTTTTAATTATATTCTATTTTCTAAAAATAATGCCGAATATGATTCAACGATGAAACCATCAACCTAGAGTTTGACATAAGAGTCTATGGAATGTGCCATATTAGTGAAATTAATGATCAAAGAATGTGACATCAAAAATATTATCAAATCCTATTTCATGTATATGAATGTTGAGGATGATCTATCTCCCTTCTAAGGGCATACAATTCTGTCATCACATTCATAGCCAATTTCATTATTAACCATTACTTGAGATCACGGAGAGGTATTTTGTATCTTCATAGATTATGAGCATCTAGTAGACCCAATGATGAGTTATGATTCCCTCAAACAAGATGGAGTGTTAAGTGCCTAGTCCTATAAGGAAAATATGTTGTGGTTGGGACTTCTATAGAGAGATAAACCAACCAGAATCGATCACTTTACTCATGCATCAGCTACTCCACTAGAATTCCCACCACTGCACCCATCCACATCAGTGTCCCCTCCTATCACCCACTAGGAACCTATCAAAACCCGTTAAATAAAGAGTTGTGAGTCACTTCAGAATACTAAATCATCATTGATGATCTAGAAAATGATCAGTTGTTAGTAGAATTTTGGTTAAATTCTTGTTTTTTACTTAGATATTTAGGTGTCCCTCAACAAGGACAATGTCACATGTTTCTACCAGACCATTTAGATGACACGTATTATCCTCTATAACAGTTAATTGAAATACCCATGGAGCCAAGGTAATTTCGATGAAATTGATCCTTAGTAACAAATGATTGATTTGGAAGAACTAATGGTAGATCAACATCCTATGTCATCAGGCTATTTTTGTACCCTAAAAATAATATTTACTTATAGAATTAAAATACTACACTGAATCATTGAATAGATGTATCTAAATTTATAGATCTGGGGATAATGACAATATGATTATCTTCACTTCAGTCTTGTCCTGTTATAGCCAGACATATCCAATAATACTGATGATAATACTCTGGGTACCATCACATTAAATATTTTCATCCCTAATCTATTCACTAAGCATAGTTACACTAGAATAGGGTATGATGAAGACAACTCATCCGATGTTGAAGCTCGGTATCAAGTTGACACTCACATAGGTAACCTCACTCACCAAAAGGGATTCCAATCATCCTTCCATAACCCTATGAATCATTCCCCACCATTTAACTATCTCTATGGGTAATGGTTTTATTATGGCCTCCAGGACCTCTTATCTATCTATTTTTTCACAAAAGGAAGGGTTTGATCCTATAGTTTCTACCTTTCACTAGTAAATCATAGATTTGGAGAGGATAATTGATGAGATCATTCTAGGTGGTTCACAGACTATGGATCCCTAAAATAGGATATTGTTCTCCTTCAACTGGTGTAGAGTGGGTTTCCACAAGTCCTAGTCAGATAGTTTACTCTTGATTGAGCAAGGTAGTCCTATATTTTCCAATATGGAATAGGATATAGTTTTTGGAAAGAGTTGATAGTATGCATCATCAAAACTGTATGAAAAGTGTGTTGACCACCGTCAGGACCCAGATGAGGCTATTCCCATGCCACTCTATGATCCACCAAACCATCTTATCGTGTTGATGATCCTTTAGAAACCATGGTAGTTTGGGACCCTAATCAAGATAGGAACCTACTATGTGATGAGATATCCACTTTCAATGCCCATATCAAAGCCCTGGAAATGCGACAAGTGGAAAATAAACCTGACAGAAAGTCGTATCTATCATGGGTTGATGAAGATAAAGAACCCCATGATTCCTAGAATACTAAATTCAGGCCCTTTAATGGGTTGGATGGCCCACATTCACATCTTGACATGATTATCTCAACATGAAGAACCATGTTGGGTGCCTCGTAGTAGTATGATCTCACCAAGATTCAATGTTTCATACCGACATTAGAAGGGCCTACATTCATCCAGTACTTCTAGATTCCTATCTAGTCTATCACTGGATTGGAAGACCTCTATAGTATGTTTCACTATAATTTTAATCTCCACCATGATCAAGAAAAAAAATTATGACCTATTCAGGTTATCATAGTTTACATAAGATAATGCCACCATATATTTCTTTAGATGCAACGACGTCAATTATTTGGTCAGTATGCATTTGAATCAAGATATATTGTTGATGATGCATGTGTGAAATGATAACACAGAACTAGTCCCTATAATCATGTCTCTAAACATCCTCAGAAGATTCTGGAACATTACTAATAAAGACCAGTTCCTAGATGAAGTCTCGCAGCAAGACAAGTAGTCAGGTTCATTGCCTATGTCATTAATTTTAAGAAGAACCACCATGGAAGGGAAAACAAATACTATACATATAGAGGCCCTAGATACCGTACATATATTTTCTACAGATCCCTTCCAAGCTTAACCTTTCTTGAAGTGTTATCCTCATCAAGAGTATCCTCATCCTATATAGAATTGTAAGTAACCATGTAGTTAAGAACAAATTCCCTAATAAGATAATATGGAACCATTCCACAATGAGGATCTATCCCCTTTTAATGACATGTTCCCATATTTCCCTTTCCAAATAGTAGAAAACACATAAAATCTTTCAAGGATGTAACGTTTCCATGTTATTTCTGCAACATCTTGGATTATGTGGTTCTGATTCTTCAAGAGTGCAAGAAGCCCCACAATGTTGAGCTCACAGATCGCTCTTAAAAGCATCCCTACCATACAATCATTATAGATTCCATTAATGCATTATATTTTCTCAAATAATGTCATTTTGACTAGGAGTTTAATGGTCTATCCATGTGGGGACACATTCTAGCATAGATAGAACACAACTACACAGAGCCCAACACAGACAGTGAAGTCATCATGGAATGGAAATAAGATTCCAATGGTGGTTCTTTGATGTACGAAAATTGGTCGGCTCTAAGGTAATTTACTAATTCCCATGGTTCCATTCGTGTTGTTTTATTCTTTCTTAAGCATCATGATATCATAACATCGTCTTCAATTTCAACTTCTTTTCTAGCTTGATATCTTACAGATCATGGAAATGTATTCCACAATGGAGAAATGGCAATGAAAGACCCTCTCCTATGGTGATTCCTTAATACACCCTCAGTTATTTTATGCCTTTAGAGTGGGGAATTTTCCCCAAGGTCTACAAAACATTGCAAGATTATTCTCATAAAGATGATCAATTGTTGACCTCCATGAATACCATCTTGCTGGTGGATCCCTTCATGGGCCCAAAGGATGATTAATGACATAATTTATCTCTATGTGTCATCCGTTGACATTGTGGATGATGTGGTCAAAGGAATACAAGATGATAGAATGTTTCGATCAGTTCCATGCATCAAATCGAAAATAGAAAGTAGTTTTTTTATACATCTCAACATACACATTATTCCAAACCAATTCTCTAAAACACAACACCACAATTTACCTTCTAATTAACTAGGTGGAAAACCCATGACAAAACCATGATATTATAATTCCATTCAAACGTAGGATTTAGAATGACAATAATCATCCAGTAGTGGTTTTGGGTGAGTAATCTGATGAGAAGTTGGACACTACTATCAACATTCATATTCCAGGTGTACAACCAGTACTGCATGTCATCCCTCATACCAAAGGGAAACCCCATGTTGTAATAAATATTAATTTGGAATGTATGATTGATGTGATGAATCACATTTCTAGTATACCATCTAATCACTTGATCCATTAGGCCCTCCTCATATCAGAATAGATGAATGAGGCCCATTCATATGCTTTGAAAATCCACATCCAGATCGTAATAGTGGTAAAAAATAGATACATCATCTACACAGAGGATGTCATGAGAGAATAATGTCAGTATAATATCTTTTTATTTTGAGAAGATAATGAATTTTTCACGTATAGGTACATATTCCAACTATACATCACTCAATATTTGTATGTCATGTAATTTCACCACTGATTGGTACACACATGTTCTAGGATCAATGTCATCTGAACCCAGATGCTCCATAGGTTGCTACTTACTAAAGAAGATCTAAGCACATATTATTTGAATATTAAGTGTTATAAACTGTCTATTTAGAGACTATGTGAAATGGTCTTTTTAAAGAACTAGTTTGATTTTTTTGTAGAAACAAATTAATTCCTAGTTTTCTCAGAAGACACCGCTTTCAATGAATTGATGGGTAGGCCATGGATCCATCAAAATTCAGAAGACCTATAATAATATATTAAATTACCAATATACTTCATTAATGTTCAAGTAAGGTTTCTCTATGTTTATTTCTCTACCATTGACTCCTGTAGGGTATTCCATAAAGATGCCATATATTACAAGATCAAAGAAAATAAAGTTTATGTCCATGAGGTCAATCAGACAACCATTTCATCCATCCCTTCCATAATCATGTACAATGACTTCATCCTCCGATTTCAAATTTTGGAGGGCACAACGACATAATTTTTCAATTTATTCATCATTTTCTTTTGGATGGGGTGTCATGTACTAAAATACAAGATATGTCGACTAATTACCTCTTAATCCTACATAGCCCAATAAAAAGTGATACCATAACCTATTCTAATGTAAGATACTGATATGTTCTCCCTAGTGCTACAATTGTTCAATGAACATTTCTATTCCTACTATCCTGGTTGAACTGCCACTTCTTGAACCACTACCATTACTATCACATCAAGAATATACCCTCGAGTTGAAGGCTTAATGGAATCATTATGAAAACCTATAATTCCATTGTTTCAGTAGACGAGGATTCCCCTTGTGACAATTCCACTTATGCCATAGAAGGCATCTGTTTTGGTAGGAATTAGTTTTTCTTAATGAAAAATCACCTCCAAATGATTCCCCTTCCTTAGAAGATGATGAATCTTAGGAAGACACACCCATCGCATTCCAAAATGGGGTATCCACCACTATCGATGAGATAGTTTAGGAGAAAGTTATTACATAAGATGATATTATAATAATATTTATTAGAGTATCTATGACTCAAGAGGAACGAAATAGTGGATTTCATGAAACAACATTATGATGTAATTTCATAGATCTGTGATGAGATGTTGGGACTAAATAATTTGGTTTTAATCCACCATCCTAGTATCCAAGTGATTCATCAAGGTTTCAAAAAGAATCCCATAAAAATTATCCTTTATCATTGTTCAATGTTTGAGGGAGAAGAATACATTATTTTCAAATAAATATTCATTAATTATATTCAGTACCACAAGTCTCTAGAAGACATCATTTTATTCAGGGAAAATATAATGCAGATTAGTGTCTGTATCGACTTCTAAGACCTCAAATTCCACTATATAGAGAATGAGTTTACACTTCTAGTTATAGAGATAATGATCAAAACCAAAACTAGGTTCCATGATATCTACATCATTGATTGGTATTAATTATGAAATTAAATCTAGATATATCTCAATGTTGTGGAGTCCACCCCCTTTAGAGCACCATAAGGGACCTCTGTCATGTAATTCAATTCGGTCCTACGAATTTATGATTCCAATTTTAGTGGTATATGACCAACATCATCAAGATAATCATTGGAACACTAGTGTATTGATATGTGGAAGAATTTGTGGTTAAATCTCACTAGATTAAGTACAATCCCATAGTTCTTGATAAGGTGTTCGATTTACACCACTCCCAGAATTTGAAGATGATCCCCCAGAAGTGTGACTTTGTGATTACCTATAGGAATTCATTATCATCTATAGTGATATTGATATCAACATAGAGAATATCATGGGCATATACGAGATGCCTCCAATGAGAAACCTCCTAGAGAGGCAATGTCTTCAAGTACACATATCCATAATACATTGATTCATCATAAATATAGACAGAATGAGTAACCCTTTTCTAGGATCATGAATAAAGGAACCTTACAGAACTAGGATGATGTTTGTGGGGACATTTCTGAGTAAATAAGGAAATATCTTCCATAATTATGATGTCTGATTCTTCTCATCACAATGAATACTTTGATCCTCTATGTGTCCACCATGAAATAATTTTTTTGTTTCATTTATCACTCATCTAATCAATGAAGAGATGGATAAATGTTTTTAATATATTAGTCACATTCTCCTTGATATGATTTCTATATATTATCCCATCATGAAGAGAGCCATCGTGCTAGTATTCTATTTGAAGAAGATAATAAATTATTTTTTGTATCACATGACATATATGGTAGCCAGCATGGATTCATTGATATATATTATGAACATCCCCATGTTGAATGGGACGCTATCACACTGGGTTGAGATCCATTAGAAGTCATACATAATATTCATTCCATATAAGGCCATCAAATATCATGCAATGGAAGAATTTCTTGTCACCCATATGGATCTGGGAGATGCGCCTTTGGATGTCAGTTTCATAAATGAATCCACCCAATCATTGGATCAAGGCATGCTATTATAGAATATGAATTTGTATGTTACCTTACAGAGCCCAACATATAAAGTAATCATTGATCTTAATAAAAAATATAATGGACCTATATATCATCTTAATCTCTACGAAAAACCTATCCTTATATATATATATATATATATATTTATATAAAGGCTTCACCAACAATGCGACATATAACCAAGATCTAATTATTATTATTGAAAAGTCCCTTGAGATTGACACCCACATCATTCATGTGATAGGAAAATATGAATTATTCATCTGGAATATCATTGGTGATTACATCATTAAGAAGCATGAGACCATGCCCCTACTAGAGCACACTCATTAGATGATGTTCAATTCCCCTCTTCAGCCAGAGGTAAATCATGTACAGAGGTGGTGGAATGGTTGAGTAGATTCCCTTTCCAGTATAGCTACCTCTCATTCAAATATTGACAAGGGTAACATAATCATTGATCTGGGACACCAAAGTGTCTTCTCCACCATCATCCTAGATGGTTAAAACATCTCACATGCATACCAACTGATTTATAGTGCCTCCACATCGAGACTTCCACATTCCCGAGCGTAGTAATTAATTCATTATTGGATGAATCCTTTTGTCATGTTAATTTAGAAATAGAGTTCCCCCACTATAAAGATCAGAGTGTGAGAGAATATATGTGTACATAGCATAGATCACCCTTCATAATCATACCATCATTGAGAAGACTATTTATAAATGGGGAATCGATGGAAGTATCCTCCATTTCATTAATGTAAATTTTATTACCCAGGTCATGTAGTGAGATCATGTTGGGTCCTGTGGTTCTCACCTAGAAGGGTTTAATCTCTCCAACAGGATTTGAAGGATGTGATACTTCATTCCCACTATGCTGCAAGAATACATTGAGGTATCTAATAGGTATCACACATGTCATATACATGACAATTGATTCCATCAACATCAAAGTCCCAACATACAACCTTGTATTCATAACCCTTTGAAGGATTGGGGTTGATTACGTGAGACCATATCCATCAAAAATTGATCTCCAATTCAGTTTCATTATTACAAAAATAAATTTCTTCTCCAATTGGGTAGATTCAATTCCTCTCTAAGAGTATAAGGACCGATCAATGGTAGAATTTGTGACCTCCAATAACATCCACTGATTTATAGTTCTTCAAAAAATTATAACCCACAATTACACAAAATTTTGGTCAGATTATCTGAGTAGGTTGTACCATTTTTTACCTCTAGTCAAAAAATACTTTTTTCTATGATGTACAAGAAAATAGATAGGTTATGGAACTAAAAAAATCATCCACCATATTTTACCGAAGATAATGGTCTATAATAATAAATTATGGCCAGAGAACCTCCCAATAATATCTAGGATTATAGGATAAAAAAATAAAAATAGACACAAGTGACTGCATACTTCATAATGTATATAATATAGGCATTCCTTCTGATCAATATTAATTTTCCATTTATCTAAATATCTCCATTTGATTAGTAGAAATCAGACACAAATAATTCAATATTTTAGTGTTGGATTCCATCTAATAATATAGGCTCTTACATGTGAAAAATATAGAGAGGAACCAAAATATGATAGAGAGAGCATTCAACAAAATTTTGTCCATCGCTCCATGTGCCATTTTGACACTATATTGAATATCATGACACTGATGATACCCAGATAGAAACCAACAAACATTGATCCAACACAGTAAGGGGATTACATCATTCTCAATGCATATCCCAATGGAGCATACTCTTTAATAACCATGTATAGTGACCATGTTACTCCTCCAACTGATTCCATGATTCATAAAAATTACTTTACTTATGGAGTTCACATACCAAGAACCCGATATTAATCATGGAACCTAGTCCATGCATCATGACTTTAAACTGTATGACACTTCTTCTTTGGACTTTTTCCCTACATAACATAACTATATAACCCTTATGCAGATAAAGTTATTCCTACTAGGTCCCACAAATCCATTTCAGCCATGTTTCTTCTTCAATGATTCAAACACTATGATCATAAACTAATCGTCCACAGTCCATGAAATATGACATAAAATTTTCTCTTTAGGTCGCATTATTGTGACATAAAACTATTTTAATCCCCTACCATTCATGATGAATTAAATTAAAATGCAAATCGTTACTCCAAGAATCATGAATTTAAACTAAATGAATGGAATCCATGGGGTTGTTTTGTTTGTCACGAGCCTCCATGTCCCCTCATTCACATAAGGTTGTTCCTACTAGGCCACACAATTCCCTTCACAGAATAAATTCTACCAATGGATGAGTTGTATGAAATAATACTAAATATAATCATCATCCCAATCACATGAAGTTAAATTGGGCAGCTTATCTAACCTTTAAAACTTTAAATAAAATCAATATGATTGTCTCAGATCTGTGAACGTAAAGTAAAATTTCATGTCTAGGAATCTTGACGTTAAACAATGTGGAAGTCTTAATTTGGTCTATGGATTGTGGAATAGGCCTCATATGACCACATTCACATCATATTATAGGAAAAATGGCATGAAAATCTCCCTTGAAACACATTCCCCCATCATCATAGTGACACGATGGTAAACTTTGCTACTAGAATACTAGTAACATGACGATAAAATGTGTGAAAAACATCATCCATGATGCATGATTATAAAATTAACCACATTATAATGTTCTCATATATGAGGAAATATCAGCCAACATTAGTCATCTATCATTCTTCATCATGTACTATTTATTTATTTATTCTTTTACACAAAGTCCATGTAGGGATTCTAAGATTCCATATCATAGTCCATCCTCATGAAGACACCAGTATTCCCCCTCTCTGTGTAGGAAACATACCCACATAGGGACTTTTTCTCTTGAAAATCTTCGTTGGTTTTGATTCACATTCTAGTGAAATATGTTGTGATGAACATATCATAAATCTCACTCTATGAAGTTTCATTTCCATTCTTCCAAGTCGGTTCATCTTTGTCTTTAGCATATGTCATTAAACTACACTAGTTTTCATGAACTATGTGTTTCTTTTTATAAATTCTTATGGGATATGTAGGGACACTATATTATTTTCTCTGAGTCAATCCACAATCTATTTAATCAATTAGCCCCTCAAACTTAGATTAGTCCATGAATCCTTACTATATACTATAAAGAATCCTTCTCATGAATCTATACGTGTTAGGTGGTACTTATGGGTCCTTGTTGACATAGGGATTGACATGAATCCACATTACATGTATCCCTTTTTAGAGTTCATACACTTTGTTCTGAACTCTATGACCTTAATAATGATATGATAGTCCATGAAACACGGTCTTATATAGATAACACCGTGTCCATGAATCATGAAATTAATTATTATGAGATATTTTATCTTTGATGTTTCATGTGGGGTTTATCTAACATGGCCCTCATTCATGTCTGGATTGTTACAATAGTACACGACACATAACTACATGAGACATTCCACCATTGTTTCTGAACTCTGTAACCATAAAATAGGAGCTAACATCCTTAACTCATGACATTAAACAATGATCTGACCATTGATATTTTCAAGATGCCTCAAAATAATCTTGTGATTTCCCAGTTCCCTCTCCATAGGGTATTTTCCTACCAGTTTTAGTATCTCACCACATTGTGCTTCTAAAACTATGTCTCTCTTGATTCCCATACTTATGGGATACATAGAGAAACATGGAATTTTTTTTCAATCCTAGACAATGCTCTATAATCCTTTTGGTCCTTTGGCCTCAGCTATGGTCCAAACATTACACCCATAATGTAAATGTATTCCATTTTGAAGTATGTGTTCAATGTTTTTGTGACTCCTCAATTGTCATTTACGTTCGGTTTGTTATGAAAAAACAATTGACATATCCTTTTTCACATCAGATTTCACATGTCGCCTCCCCACATATACCCATTATGTGAAGCCTCTTTCTCATGCATGAAACTCGTTAACCTTAAATTATAATTATTAGTCATATCAGTAATTTAAAATGAATGTGAATCCTTTGGAAATTTGTATTGGGGTGTAGGCCACCCCGATCATTATTTTCAATGACATCCATCTGTTTCTGAATACATTTTTCGTTCACAAGCCACCATTGGAGAAATAAAATTGGATTCCCTATTTCTATTTTCAACTCTGTCTCTAAGATGTGTCCATTCTAACATTTATTACATTGTGATGACATCTAATTTTCTTACCCCTCAGTCTCTCTTTACAATGGCGGGTGATATTTATCACTTTATCAGTGATTTTTTCTCCTTGATTAAAAGTGGATAATGGAATATTTTTTCCTCTTTCCTTGGATTACTGCTTGGAACTCATCACACAGTACCTATCTCCATCCAAGATTATGTCATGTTCATGAAACTCAATCCTGGTGACATCTCTTTGTGGATTCGAATTAATTATCCTTCTTCTTTTTAGACCATAAAATTGGTGCTGGGGGAAGAAAATTTTCACAAAAAGATTTTTCATGTTGGTAACATTACATATCTCATTGGTAGCTTCTACGAGTAATCCCCTCAATAATTCATAGGAATATCTATTTAAGACTCACATGGAAATATATCCTACTCAGGAAGCTCTATACATAATCCCCACATCATCTCTCATCAGTTCATATTATGTGAGTGTCAGGATTAATAAATCAAATTTTTTATCACATAGAAAATGACTCACAAGAGATTATTTGTTTTTTCGTATCTATAATACCAATTCACTGGTACCAAATTGGCTACATCCAAGTGTAAGATCCAAAAATTTCCCATATATTGGCATCCCCAATGTGTAATCCCCAACCACATGCTCTCCTTTCATGGGAAACCTCTCAAGTTTAAGCCCGAATTCCTATTTCAAAACTATATGGGAATTGATTCCAAACTAACTAGGATGTTTAAGATGTCTAATAGAAGTTAAAACCCCCTATTAAATCAAATATATTTACTACACCCACTCCAAATACTCTGTCCACATCTACCATGATTTTTCACGGGGTACCACATCCTTAGATGTTTGGGTTTCCCACATGGACCACTTCTATTTATAATCCACATCCAGAGCACCACTGATCCTAGAAACACAAAGATGTATCATATGTGTACTCCCCAAACCATCTAACCAATATATATCTTCTTTTTGAGGGATCTCCAAAACATTTCACCAAAATACATGGGTTTTAATACATTACTTCTATAAATATTACATATGAAGCCGTTTTGAGTATCAATCATAGATTATAAAAAACATTGGACCCCTTTTATACGGTTCAACCTGCCTATTTTGATATAATAGGGTGTTCATATCCACCTTCCTGGTGAAATATCATTCTTTTATGGGACACACCACCATGAAATACCCCTGTGGAGCATTATGATCCATCCATCAGGTAAATTGATGTGATGACTACTAGGGATATAACTTCACGATGTGACATATTCCTTTTGGAGACACACCCCATCTCTTTCATTCCTAGTGTATGTCTCGACCATGTCTCCAAAATTCAAATATTTTTATTTTTATGGCTCAAATAGGTGATCATCCTTCTCAGGTATAAGCCCCAACAACCATTTTGAAGTTAATGTCTCAGATCATGGTGACACTCAACTGGTTACCTATACTCGGTTGGCCACAAGGCCATAAGAGAATTTCCCCAAGTTCCAGAGGTTGCCGATTAGTAGCGAGGGCCTAGGGTTTGATTTTGGGGATACTATGCCCTCATTGGACGAGTGTAACACAATGGAATAATGATATTCAATATTGGATGTTGTAAAAAACATCTAAAATAAATAGTAAATTACTGATAAGACAAATAACCAAGCATCATTATATACAAAATATGATGCATCCTGTCACATGTTCTAGGAAAACAACCAAGAAATGTACACTACAATAATACACAATATATGTCTAGAAAGAACAAAAGAGTCAAAAAAAACTAGGAATCATCACAAACCACGAGTCATTCCCATGATCTCTAACTAATAAGCAACAGCTCACATATCTGTAGTAGGGAACTTTCCCTGATCAATAAATGCAATCATATAATCTGTTTGGGCCAAAAGAAAGACCCAAATAGGGTTTGAGACTAAATCCCGGTAGGAAACCACTAAGGTTGTGCTAATTTGATAGTGAATATATATTATTGTAAGTGATAAATTTTGATCATAATAAACTTTATGTACTCAAAAGTAAGCACAACCAATGTATTAGAAGACAATGGTAAATAGGTATAAGTGAATACAGAATCCAAGACTGTACATTGTCCTGGTAGACAAGTCAAAAGTCCACTTTTTCATTTTTCAAATTCCTGTAATTACATAATGTCTCGAGGTCTGGCCTTGGACTAGTGACCCACCGTATAAAAGTAACTATCAACTCATTAAATAATAATAATTTAATCATTTACCAAAATATCTTGACATGGGTATCCCACAACTGATCCTAGGTGCGATCAAAATTTTAAAACAACACACAATGACCCAGACCACCCTATTAGTGGCTCGCTCATGGACTCAATATAATTTTCCTCCTTATATCTTATATTATCTCTCAACTAAAACAATGTTTCACCAAATGTATATAAGATAAATCTATTCACTTGAGCCTGAACTTGACTTTTTAACAAGATTGTGTCTCACCCACAACTAATTACCACTTTTTATCATTTAATTAAATTTAATATTCCATGTTAGAAGAAATACATGTGAATTAAACAATCACATGAGCTTAACAAAAAACAAATCACTTGGGAAATGTTTACAAAATAACCAACACTTATAAATTAAACTATTTTATGTACAAACAAGGAAAACTCATGTCGAAGAAACACACAACAAGCCTATTATGCAATTTAAAAAATTAAAAGGCATGACACAACATGTATATCATGTCGAATGTTCATATAATGAGAAGTACATTTTTAAAAACCCAAGAATGGGAATTTATGTCAAGCATCATAGGTATTCTTAGACATAATACCATCTAAGGAAAACACACCCATGGGGTGGTCCTAACTCAATGTTAACAACCTAAACATTCTTTAAAATCATCTAAACAACTACCTAATCATCAATGGGAAATAACAAGGTTCATTATTCAATCATGTTACACCCTAATAGCAGGTGTGTGACACTCCTCCACATATAAACAACACAAAAATTCTGCAACGGCACAAAACCATGTACCATGGTGTAGTATGACACTCCTCATCCGGTTAAGAGATTTGATTCTTCTTAAAATGAAGTCGATGTACAAAACAAATAAAAACATTCAAACATAAATAACTTCATCGAGATTAGAAATCAAGAATAAATGGTCAACAAAAAAAGAGAGCTCACTAACCAGAATCCAATTAAACTAACGATGTTCGAATGAGAGATTAAACGATGAATCGGTTCCCAAACCCTCATATGGATTTTCTGGTAATTCCGTACAATGAAGGGGTGTCGTTTCATTCCATCTAGAAAAATGATACACTTCCCGACTTATTAATCAAAAAAAGTACACAGTTTTTACTTGAGATTACACAACATGTCCTTATAGTTTTCTGGCCAGACCATTATATGTCCATGTGCTAGAATTACATGGTCTGTAGCCTTACATACCCAGTGTGTACCTTTAAGTACACGATGTGTAGTTCCTAGTCACATCACGTAAAATCCCTGCAGATAGCCCCTCGACCTCTTAATCCCCATTTTATTAAGTAAAAATGGAAAAAGAAATATTCATACCAAAAAGGAATAACCTGGATTTTAAAACACTCCTCCCATAAATAAAATCATCCATGAATTTACCTTACAATGGTGGTGAAGAAATATCCGAGAACAACTCTGACCTCTGTGATCATACGGCAGACTCCCTCTCCCAATTATCTTCTTATACTCGGTCATGCTGCAATAGCTCCCATGCTAAATGAATAGATCAACCACATAGAACATTTATTCTTTGATCCACAATATGTGAGGGATTCTCCTCAAAGGACGCATCTTTATGAAACTCCACTTCCTCAGGAAAAAAGGTGTGGGACCATTCAAAAAATTAACATTACAACTATGAATTAGGGAATACAACATGCATATCCCCATACCTTTTTGGTAACTACAATAGAAAAGAAACCAAAAAGACCCTCTCATGAATCTCAAATGGACCATTATATCTCGGTGAACACTTACCCTATCTCTTGATTCTCTTGTGTCCAAACCTCGATGTAATACACATGAAAACTAGATCCCCGAACTCAAACTCTACAGGTCTTAAGTATTGATTAGCATAAGATTTCCTATGCTACTGTGCAGTACCCATCCACTTTTGAATCAACTAGTGTTTCTCAGAAGTCTTCTTCGCGAGATGTGGTCTTAATAATAATGCCTTACCACCTCATCCAAGCATATGGGTGATCATCATAGCCTACCATAAAAAGCCTCATAATGTGACATCCCTATAATCACATGGAGATTATTATTGTATGAAAATTAAACTAGGGGAATATGCTTCTCCAAAGTTCCCAAAAAGTCTAGGACTGATGATAGATGAATCTCCTCCATCACATATATAGTACAGTTTAACTTTCCCCTAGTCTGAGGGTGGTGTGCAATGTTGAGAACCGCCTTTGTACCCATTTCATCTTAAAACACTTCTAGAAATGAGATATAATGTGAGAGTCCTTATCTGAAATGATAGAATGGGGAACACCATGAAGTTGTACCACCTCACAAATATACATATTCCCATGATCAACAATGTCTAAGGTCTACTTAATCGTTAAAAAGTTAGAGTCCTTAGTAAGTCTGTCAACCACCACATTCATGGAATCTTTACCACAGGGTGGACTTGGCATTCCCTTAAAAAAATCCAACATGAAATCAACCCATTCCACTCTAGAATAGATAACTATTGTAAAATCTATACTGGTTGATGATGTTCTGCATTCACCTGCTAATAGGTGGAACATCGCGTAACGAAACCATCCAGCTCTCCCATTATACTAAGCCACCATTACTGAGAACTCATGTCATGGTACATCATGGTAACTCTAGGATGAACTGATCATGATGGACAATGAAACTCCCAAATCAACTCCTCACGTGTGTCCACTGGAACCCAGAAACATCCATGGTTCCTCAATATCTCATCATCGCCTACCGTCCAACTAGGAGGTGGATCCTCACATACTACAGATTCCTGCAAGACTAGGCCTTGATAATCTGATAGTTATCTCATAATAAATCAATACAGGAGGGTAAAAGTCATACCAAAAGATGAAAGGAATGTATTTCCTTGTCTATCGTGCTCCTCCAAATTCATCTCAGATAACAACGTCATAAGCTTACACTTGAGAATGGCATCCTGAACACCTACATCTGAGTCCTCCTACTCACTTAATCATCAACTACATTACCTTTTCCAAGCATGTAGGAAATTTCGATGTTGAAAGACTAAAGGTATTACAGCCACCATTTCTACCTCAAATTCATATCATTCTTAGTAAATATGTACTTCATTTTTTTTGTTATTTGTGAACAATGAAATTCTCTCCAAACAAGTAATTTCTCTTATAGAAAAAGACATGATCAACACAAAATAACTCAAGATCATACATCATGTAGTTCTTATCATGTGACCATAACTACCGAGACCCACACACAATGACTCGTTCCCCCTACATAAGTATTACTTCCATACCAATACCTGATTTGTCGTAGTACACAGTGTAAATCCGACCTGGATCTTGAAAAATCAGTATTGGTGCTGACATTAATCTCCCATTCATCTCATGAAAGGTTGTCCCACAATAATCTTACCATACGTACTTCACACCCTTCTTTTTCAAGCCCATCATTGGTGCCTCAATGTGTGAGAGGTCGTGTATGAAAGACCATTATTAACTATCCATCCCTAGAATACTCTACAGCTCAAAGATATTTTTGGGGTACTTCCAGGTAACTACTATTCTGACCTTATCTTGGTCCACTGATATTCATGTCTCTTAGATGACATGACCTAGGATGTGAACATGATCTATCTAGAGGTTTCAATTTTATAGAATAGCATTTAATATATTATCTATCAGTGCATTAAAAATAATATCATGATATGTGGCATGACCATGTCATTTATGATAATATAAGAATATATCATCTAGGAAAACCACCTCAAAATAATCCAATTACAGATGGAACAGTCGGTTCACTAGTTCCATGAAAACTGCTAATGCATTTGTTAGACCGAATGAAATAACCACAAATTTGTACAGAACAAACCTGTTACGAAACATGGTAAGTGGTATGTCTTAAGATTGAACACATACATTGTGTTATACCGAACATAAATTGATTTTCATGAACACCCATTCTCCTCGAAGCTAGAAAAAATATCATCTATTTTTGGGAAGGTATATCAATATTTAACCTTCATATAGTTCAGTTTCCAATGGTCCACACCATGCATTAGGGTGACATCTACCTTCTTCGCAAAAAGGACCGAATCACCCCACATAGAAGTACAGGGTCATATAAAAACCTTGTAATCAAATTCCTCAACCTGATTCTTGAGCTCTTTCAACTTCGTCGTAGCCATCCAATAAGGAGGAGTAGATACTGGTGTAGCTCCATGATTTAACTTGATCTTGAAATCCAAATCTATCTTTAGATTTAACCCTAACAATTTATCTAAAAAAACATCCCTGAAATGACCAACCACTAGAGGGAAATCTACCTAAAGTGTTCCATGGTTATCCAAATATAAACTGGCTATCTTTGATGTCATCTCACCTAACCCATGATGCTCAGGTCTAGATTGGATTTCTTGGACACCCCTTATCTTTTGTAAACAAATGATCAGACTTCTCATGACATAAAAATCACATTGCAGCAATATCTATCAACAAAGTCTTGAAAGGGGACTAACTAGACTATTTTGAGTTTGACATCAAAGTGTGTCATATCTAAGACATAGAGATCCCAAACGAATTGACACCCACCAATTTCAAGGGGTGACTCCTTGCACTATCACACACCTATTGTTTTAATTCCAAATGGATTATCTAGTTTTATAATGTCACCATAAGTAAAAAGGAGCCCTAAGATCTCCACAGTTGGAACATACATGAAACAATGTGAATACCATATATCAAAGAGTTCAAAAGGTAAAACAGAGGTGACTAGAATAATACCTATAACATTATAAGGCTTAGGATCCTGCTCCTTCACGATCTTTTTCACTTCATATGTCTAGTATGTACCGTGGCCCTGAGACACTACACAGATACTCTGAGCTGACCAGCCCTACTGTCGTTGAGATCCTAGTGTCTGGATATGAAGACGATGACCACTAAATTGGCCAAAATGGATTGATGTATTACATTTCAATGTCTAGTGAGAAGCCACAGAACCTGCTCTTGAATGTGGGGTATGTGTATACCCTCAATCATAGGATACCGGTGTAAACGTCATGTAGAAACACTATTATTGGACCATCCTGTCACAAGCTCAGCATTCGACTTGGTCCATTAGGAACTATTTTCTAGTATACCGAATTCTTCTTCACCAGAAACACCTCACCAGACTAATAGAAAGTATTTTATGATTACTAGATTCTTCATTTTTGATCTCTAGATGAATATTCCTACTATTGGTCAAAATAATAACAAATCACTATTCCAAACTACCCTAGTTCACACCTCCTGATTCTCTCTAATTACTCTTGGTAATCTGTGCTAGGTTCACTATAGAAAATACAGTAGTCAGTTGGATGATATTGACCTATGAGTCCATGTCATACCTGAGACCATTGTTGAAATTACTATCCTTTTACAGGTCAACACCCATCAGAATATGTGCAATGAATTGGAGTCAGTGAAAAGGGAAAGGTAATCTATCACTAATATGGTGCCCAACTCTAGATGCATAAACTCACTAGATATGCTGATCCTCAACATCTCTGGATAGAAGTAGTCAAAGAAGACTATATGAAAATATCCCCAGTCCATGTCCTGCTAATGAACGTTTTGTGTGGTAACACCCCACCACCTCTTAGAGGAATCACATAATATATAAGTTTTGATCTTGTATCTCCTATCATAAAAAATACCGTGATACTCGAAGATTGATAGTGTGGCCTCTATCCATGACTCTATAGCCTATGGACTACCTTTTTTAAAAAACTTGTGTTGATGCTGCTGGTGGAACACTTAGGTAAGTTCTTTTATAGATGTGGTCGTCTGTGGTGCTCCGTGAATGTTTTTCATGAATGCCATAAATCCTTCATTGAAAAGTGCATTAGAACATTTTTTTATAATTGTCAATGCCAATACTGGCATTCTTGAGGTTACACTTGTATCTGATGTCCTACCACCTCTAGGGTATGATCATCTCCACCCTCCTATCATATTACTAGAGGTCATCATGGTGTAAATACTCTATAAATTCAACCACATTCACCTCAATATAAGCATATTTTTCAATTTATGTAGGTTATGATAGTAAGATATAAATAAAAGAATAAAATACATAAAGATAATAAGAGATGAGTACACGATGTGTAGGAACCCTACATGACTTGTACACTTAATCTTTTTCATGGTCGTGTACTCCTACTAGCCTAACCGTGTAAACACTCTAGGTATACGGTTTGTCATTCCAACAGATGACATTTCCCTTTAAACACTTACATGGATGTGTAACTCCATATTTTTGGTCATGTAAGGTTCATAGGTACATAGAGTGTCAGGATTACACATGGAGTGTACTCAAATCTTACATATTATCCATCTACTATTACATGGCCAGATCCAGATGGGTCTGTATATGAAAAACTATAATGGGTGTATGTAAGGAACACGACATGTCCGAATCAAAACTAAATAACTCGTGTTATCTATCACACAACTGGTCACATTATATTAAACCAAAAGGCGTGTAATATGAGAACATGATGTGTACATAAAATGTTCATTTCTTCCAGAATAGAAGAACACATGGCCTATCATCACATGACCACATGTCGTGTTGTCTAGGTTTCTGGAAAGTAAGCCTCATAAGCTTCACTGGAACCTTTTTTTAAATAATTAAATATTATGCCAAATTTATATCCATGGGGGCCCATAATACATGGAAATCAAATCTATCCCTCACATATGACACATAAGAACAAAATATATATCTCATTTCCAAAATGTGATTCATAAAATTTTGATCCAAGAGGGCACATAGACTCTAAAGATTACTGTTTTTCATCTATCTAATTCAAACATAATAGGTACCAATACTCTTATCCCAACAACAGACATATCTATCATTGAGCCTATCACAACAATATGCATATCTAGAATGGTAATATTTCACCACCACATGCGATCTGTTATGCTATCTAAATGGAATGGAAATAATGCATGGAATTTGATTTCTATCAAGTGCCTATAAGATCCATGAGATGGAATACCCTCATCTCATTATGTTGAAAATAATAGATCCACATTGACATCTATAATAAAAACAGAAAACAAGTACATCACACAATAGTGAAATAGAATCATGTGTAATAGCATAAACAAAAATATTATAATTTTATTCGTGTTAATATGGTATTACACTATACACGGGGTAGCTACAGCAGGGAATATCTTAGTACCAAATCCATTCCATTTCCATCTCTGTCTGTCATCCCCAAAAAATAATGAAATCTTGAAAATAAATCCTCAGATACCAACTTTTAATGTCCCAGATCATGGTGAAACTGATCTGGTGCCCTATACCCTATTGGCCACATGTCCTCAAGCGCATTTCCCCAAATGGATGGAGCATCCAACTTAAATCGGGGGCCTAGGGTGTGATATTGTGTAAACAATTCCCTCGTTGACAGAGTGAAACACAGTGAAATAATAATATACAATAGCAGAACGATTAAAAAAAATACAACTAAAATAAAAAACCTAAGACAAATATGATAAATAACAAGCATCATTCCTTACAAAATATTATGTAGCTTGTCACATGTTCTAAGTAAACAACCAAAAAAGGTACACTATAGTAATACAGAATATCTGTCTCAAAATCATAAAAGCAATAAAAGGAAACATGAAATTATGACGTGCCTGAGCTCAGTCCCATTCTCCCTAACTCCTAAGAGGCACATCAAGTGCCTATATAAGGGAACTTTCCCTGATCAATACTTAAAATCATATAATATTTTTGGGCCCAAATCATCACCCAAATAGAATGTGAGACTAAATCCCAGTAGGCAACCAACCAAAGAATGTGCCAATATATCAATGAATATATATAACATGTACTGTATAATAGGGAAACCAATAAATATTAGGTACTCCAAAGTAAGAACAATAGATGTCATAAAATAAAATAGTAAACATGTAAAAGTAAAGACCGAATCCATGCATGTTCTTTGGATTGGTTGAGGCATCATATGTCCACCATTTTATTATTCAATTTCATTTAATTATATAATGTCTTGAGGTTTGAACTAGTCTTGATGACCCCCATTACAAATGTAATCATCAAATCATTACATAATAATCAGTTATTCATTTTCCAAAAGGGCCCAACCTGGGTATCCCTCAATGGATCCTAGGTTCACTCAACATTTTAAAACAAGACTCAATAAGACAAACCACCCTATCAGTGGATCACTCATGATCATTACATAATTAACCTCTTATTCCTATCCATTATATTTGTATATGATACACTGGTTCATCCAAGGTATATAATATGCAACTAGTCAAATGATCATGACCTTGTATTTTTACTGATACTATGGCTTTCCCACTTCTAATTACCTAATTTTTCCATTTAATTCAATTTTACGTTCCATCTTAGAAAAATCACATGTGAGTTAATGTATCACATGTCTTTCACATAAACAAATCACATGGTCACAATTTTCAAAATAATGGACACATGTAAATTTAATAGTTACACGACCAAATATGAATAACTCGCATGTGAAAATCACATAACAAGCCGGTTATGTAATGTAAAAAATTAAAAGGCTTACAAAAAAGTATTTCGTGTTCCTAGTTCATATAATGAGAAATAAATTTTTAACAACCCATGAATGAAAATTTATGTTAAGCCTCATATGAATTCATGGACACACGACCACCCAAGTAAAAACACTAATTAGGTGGTCCTAACTCAAGGTTCACAACCCTATAAATTATTTCAAATCATCTAAACAAATAACTAATAATAAATAGACAATAAAAAGGTACATTAATCAGTCAAGCGACACCATAAAAGTGGGTTTGTAGCACTCCGACATATATAAACATCAAGACAATTCACAAAAGGCAACAAACCGCATACCTCAGTGTAGTAGGAATCTTCTCATCCAACATCAGGCTATGATTCTACCAACAGTAGAGTAGATCTAAAATGTGTATAAATATTTGACCATAAATAACTTCTTATAAGGAATAAATCAGGAAAAAATCTTCAAGAGGAATCGAGAGATCACCGAGGGGAATCCATTGGATCTGAAGGTGTTCCAATCAGATATGGGACGATGAATTAGTATCCAAAAACTCATTCATATTTTATGGGCATTCCATACATCATAGGTGAGTCATTTCGATCCATTTAAAAACGATATATTTTTAGACTTATTAATCAATTAAAAATGACATGGCATGAAACTGAGATTACACATAGTGTATGTATAGTTTTTTGGATTGACCTTTACGTGGTCGTGTAGTTGGATTACATGTTTTTTAGACATACATACATAGTGTGTACCTAAATGTACATGGTGTATAGTTCCCAGTCACATCCTATAATAGGACTGAAGCTAGGCCCTCTCCCACTTTTCTCCTCATTTTCTTATGTACAATATGAAATGTAATGATCTATACCTCAATGGATGAACTGTGTTGTTACAGTGAACTATGTTGTAGTTATTCCCAACAAATTGGGATATTTTGGAAGCCTAATTAAGGTCCACAAAAAAAATTTCTCCCTTTATATCCTTTCCATCCCTTCCCAATATCCCATCTTCAGCCATCCTAAAGTTTTAGGGACTCCACATATATAGAATATCATGCCACACACATTGAAATCTCTTACACATATTCCCCAATTCATAAAATTTATTCTCGCATCAGATCCTCGTAAACATCCATATGTATGCCCCATTAATTCCATCCAAGATATATCCTCGTGAAATTGGTATCCCTCATGAAAAATCCCCACACAATCCCATCCAACTACATGGGTTTTTATCATTTCTATTGTGAATAGGTATGTAGGAAGCCTCTCAATGGTACATTCTCATCCAATGGTAATCCATGATACCCACTCCGAGTTGTGCACCTCCATTTAACTCCCCAGAGGGAGAGTTTTGATCCATCTATATGGTAAACCTTTGTGGTGATCCCTCATATGAATATACCTTCACATCGTGACATCATCCCTTTATGGGACACCCCTCATGGATCCATACCCATGGGGTGTTATGATCCATACAACTATAAAAACATCATTGTCCTCACTTCATAGGGACTTACCTTCACCGTGTGACATATTCCCTTTATGGGAACCACCTCTTAGATTTTTTTCAATGTGTCATTATGATCCATCAATCTAGTTATCCTTCATGGAAGACCCTCATTGGAATGTTCCTACATGATATTCCACTTTATGGTGACCTGAGTAGTCTCATTATTTCTTAGTAATATTTTGTGTTCATGATTTATCAAATACCACTACATCATGAAAAACATGTTATTCATGATATGGATTACACATATGATATGTTCCTACGATGTTATCTACACCTTACTAATCATGGGTTGCCTAACGTGAACTACTTGATAGATATGATATTGGAATTAGATACCATGTGATCAACATGGGTTTCCATATGTTCTTTGGATGATATTCCTCTATGAGATTTTTTTTATGAGGAAGATACTCTTGGTAAATATTACTAGCATCTAGACAATCCAGTGATTCCGAACATGAAAACTATCCGGACCGAAGGCGGCTAACCTTTCAGGACCACTTGAAAATCCAAATAGAATTAAAGTAATTAACCATCATCCAAAATGTTATGGCATTGGGAATCAGTTTCAGAAACATGAAATAATCCATAAAGGGACCCAAACTAGATGATGGGTTCCATGGTCGAATCCACATATGGTATCACTATCATCTCATCATTCCTTTTCGATCAATTAGTAAACATGGATGATAAAGTGATTAATGCAGTCTGCAATTGGAAATAAGGAATATGGGGAAATAGAATATGAGTCCATCACATTTTCATCGACATTATGGTGTTTTAACTTTGAATAAATCATTTTAAAAATTCAAATATTCCTTATTACATTCAATTTTATAAGAAAATGGATAACACCACTAGTGTGTATGGCAGAATACCACCATGTGAAGAGATATGATTCCTTATTAACACATTATCCATATCTAAAGTCAAAAAGAATAAATTTAATTAATATATTATTATACATTACATAATTATGATTTCCATTACATATTAATCATTTTGAAAAGATCATTTTTTAATTTATTTTTTATACACATAAAATTCCAATGGTCGTTTTTGTATGTGTGGACTATGACCATTATGAAGCAGTTTCACTTTATTTTCATCAGAAGACAACATTTATGATATATAAATATATATTTAATAAAATAAAAAATATATTTATGAGTTTATGATTAGTGTGAAAATATAAATATGAATTTTCTCATTCCCATAATTATCAATGAAGAAACTAAATGTTACTAATGAGTACATATGTCATACCATCTCCATGATAATGACATACTGAATAATTGATAAAAAATTTTCATGATACGTTATAATGTAATATTGATGAATAATTATGATGATTATTTCATGAATATTATTCTGGAGATGAAAACAAATATATAATATATACATGAATTCGAGTTTTCTTGATGCAATAAGCATGCGAAAAAGGAATTCAAAGCTAGAAACAATAAATGAAATATTATGAAAATATGAGAAATAATATCCTAAAATAGTATCATATATTATATAATAAATATCAATATTTTTCAAGAATAAATATTTTAAAAAATTATATCAGTTATACTTTAGGTTAATTCACGTCGACCTAAATGAAATGATGAGGTAAGAGATTTCATCTCAATTTTCATTCCATTTTGTTTTATTTGTTTTCAAGAACAAAATCACATTTATGTGTTGTATATAATGACCCCAAGAGATGTAATAATATGAATAAATAATTTTTTCATGGTATTTTAGGAATCAAATTTAATTATTTCATCTATTTATATTTTTATTATCTTTTTCAAAGTGGTAAATGATTTCAACTCACTTTTTATTCAATCGTGACTTTTTTGTTATTATGAACAAATTCACTTTTACATTATGAATATATTTACCCATTTATAATTAGTACCATGAATACTTATTTTTTAATATTATATTAAGTTTCAATTTTACATATATCGTATGATGTGAATGAATTAAATGTCACTAAGTGGTAAGGGATTTCATCTCAACTTACATTCCCCTTATACATAATTATTATTGTGAAAAAATTCAGTTTAATTTCTTGTATATAATAAAAATTTGACAA
The DNA here is from genome assembly GCA_963277665.1 of Viscum album. Lineage (NCBI taxonomy): Eukaryota > Viridiplantae > Streptophyta > Magnoliopsida > Santalales > Viscaceae > Viscum > Viscum album. The sequence continues at coordinate 912,636,429 of OY728125.1, read as the reverse complement.
GTAATATCATGAATAATTCAATATTAATTATATTTTATGTTTCAATTTTATTTATAACATCCATGGGGACTTAACATAAGAATTAAAAAACCATAATGTTATTGAAAAATATAACCTCATATGTGATTAATATCATCCTATTAAAACAATAACATTATTTTAATAAATTTTCATTGGAATAAAGGTTTATCTAACATTTACATATTATTTTTTGGGGGATTATATTATTTACTAAGTGGAATACCATTTTTAGAAAAGGTGTTTAATTTGATATTTATTTTATTAACCGAGGAACTGTTGGTAAATTCAAATCCTTCCCTCAATGCAAATATTTGATAAATAAAATTATTTATTAATTAAATAAATTGTACAATATTTGTGGACTGATTTCAAAATGTAACACAAATGTTGTTGTTTGGATAACTCATTCCCCTCGATGCATTGACTGGTTCAAGCGATAAATTAAGTATCAGTTTTTGGATGATCCCACATTTACTTATATTTATTATAATGAGTAATTTATCTAATGTTTCGACTTGGTGCCTTTACTATATATCTTAGAAGGATCCCTTGAATATATGCCTTTGACTGATGCCTCAATAGTAATTTTTAGATTAACATAATTAATAATTATATTATTAATATTCCATGTTGTAATTTGATTAAATAATATATCTGTGCTTATGCTTGTATCTCATGTGATTATTTATATAGAATTATTTGATCATGTTTTATTACTTCGATATTTTACTAACAGTATTAATTAAATGGACTATTTGTCCATTCATTTAACTTTCTGTGTTTCCTATTCTTTATGGATTTATGATAGCTTCCACTAAACATAACTATTAATGATAATTTGAGATCACCCTTATTCTTTTCTTTTCCCCATGAAATGATGATGATTTCCGAAAATATGTTTCTATGATGATGTGATTCTATTTAGTTAGGATTTAATTTATATTCCAAATGTATTAATAGTACCATTTATGAATCATGTTCTCCAGAAATACTAAAAAATTCACCCCTTTAGGATGTGATTCATTATATTTTTATCCAATGTAATGTATTACGACATCATCTTTATGCTACAATAGATTTGATTGATATAGATGATATCAAAGGATGTTTCATTGAAACCATAGAATCCATATTTATGAAACATATTTTTGGAAAGAAAAATATTATAGACATTAAGGATAATTATAGAAAAGCATACTATTGATTTGGAATTATGAATTATTTTCCATAATGATTTGATATAATATTCAATATATCATTACTTATAAATGTATCCTATAAGTAATAATGGTACGAATACTCAGAAACAATACAAATAAATCCATTCTTTTTTTTGAAAATGCAGCTATCATTGGAATTGATAAAAGTATGAATATTTTAGGGGATGAAAATAATTTTTAAAAAATATATATTCCTATATTGGGAAATCTGTTACATGTAGAGATTTTATGACATTGGATCACATTATTTAAATTAATCCACCATCATTTAGTGGGACTACTAATAATGTGGTATCTAAGAAATGGATTAATAAATTCAAGAAGGTACTTTTTGAATTTTGTGGAATTAAAAAATGTTACAGATTAAATAAATTTTCTCAAAGAAACTTTTTATCAATGGTGTTCATTGAAATAGAATACTAGAGAGTAATGGTAAATATACCCAATGAAATGGAAATCATAAAAGGAATATTCTTTGAAAAACATAACTTATGATGAACACACTATAAGGAATGGAAATTTACTTATAGTAATTAAAAATAAATAATAATTTGTTACTAAGTATGATGATACATTTATATGTATGCATCATATAATATGTTTTACATACACAACATAGTGTTGAAGAATAAAAAATATTTCATTGTATTTAGAAAATTCTATGAACGGTGGTGGTATCAAACAATTTTCAACCATTTGAAGAATTATTATTATATTATATCAATAATGTGAAATGATTCTCTATGTATTATAATGTTGAAGATTAGAAAAATAATTAGAGGATAGAAGATAAGAAAATGGATAATGTGAAGAAGGGAAAGGGTGATGTTACGAAATGTGATAACTATGTAATGAATAACCCTGGGAAATTCTTGATGGTATTGTGTGTTTGATATAAGTGTGTATTTAAGGGATAATGGGACATAAAATTCAGTGTAATGAATGCAAAAAATACAATTCATTGTTTTATCATTAGTAGATAGGGAACTAAAACAATAAATTCTCCATGAATCAATGGAATATATTATATAAAAATATATGGTATCATTGTCATGTTTATGTTAGTGATACAATATATATTGAGAAATTATTATTATTATATATATATATATATATATATAAACATTATCGAATGAGTTGGGGAAAGATAACGAACAAGAATCAAGGTGGTAAGAAGATGTGGAGACCGAGAGAATCCCCAAAAGACACTTCTATTATGTCTGAGGGGAGGGAACTAATGGAATAAAAAACCATAATAAGAAAGGACTTGTAAGAAATAGATTCCAAAACGTCTGGCAACTAGTTTCCCTTGCGCCATATACGAGGAATCTCGATGCCATTAGGGCGGAGAGCCCTACATTTTCAGATGAGGTACATGATGTTACAAGTAGGATATGCATCACCCTTATGGTATGCACAAATGGTTATAGAATTAGTGTCCACCATATTGAGGGTAATTTTTCTAGTGCTAAAAATTTCTAATCCATCATGCATGGGCCTTGATGCACGCAACAAAGAATAACCATTCCCAAAATGTGCACTAAATGCTAGGCACATTGAGCCAGACTAGTTGCAAACCACTCCACACACCTCATGATTTCATATCCACAAGAATGATTAGTATTATGCTTAAAGCCATGGGGGGGGGGGGTCCATCGAAACCATGGTCCAGCCTGCATGGGGTAAGGGAAACCAGTAGGATTCCATCCAGTAGTATATCAATGCAGGGAGGGGGAACTCACAATTTCCATTTACTCTTTCTAGATATGACACAAGGAACCTGGTCTTAAGAACTTAACCATGGGAATAAGGATGATCATTTTGATTACTTGCATAATACAAATACTGTCACATACAACCGAACCCCATAACTAGAAGGATGGAGCGGTCGAATTTGTTATGGTTGTTTGAAAACCCTATGAACCAACACTAAAAAAATGAAACATATGAATTATCCTCTATAAATATATCCATGAACTCACCAAGGTCTTCCCCAACATTGAAATCCCATTCACTATGAATGAAGAGGTAATGTGTGGACTCCTCTAAAGATGGAAGTCAACATGTGCATCTTGAGGCCAGAGGAATACCTCTAGCCAAAACAACTATCTCTATTGGAATAAGCTACAACCAATATATCTATAGTAGATAATTATACTTGTTTGGGATATTCTTACACCGGAAAAATGATCCCATGATATCCATAACAGATTTGTGAAGCAAGGCCATACTATAATCCACGGTCAAAATTTTACCAGAAGAGGAGGATGAAAAGATGAACCGGTCAAAGGATCAATCCAAATAGAGCCTTTGGAAGAATTCTACTTGATTGTGGTTGAGGATAGACTTGACGAAGGAGGGATAAGAGATGGAGTCCCTAAAAGGTAGGTCATAAGAAGGGTATACTGGGAAACCGAGATTCCCACTACCCCATTTTCACTCCTACAAGTTTATGTTACCCCATACAATAGGCCACTGAGAGTGGTTATGGAGGGAAAAAATGTGTATGAAAAGATAAATCCCCAATGATGATGGTTTCCAACTAGACATCCTTAAACTGTATCCATATTTCTTCATAATTAAGAATCTCTATAAAGAGTTACCCTCAATAACATCCCAAACTAGTTTACCAGGAATGCAATATGATGACACATCTATGTTCCTCACATTGATTACTCAATGATTTACTAGATTTGATAAACTACTCGAAGAGGCCGATGGGAACCTTCCCTTGCCATGTGCATCCCACAGAAAAGAGTTCAAGAAGATATCTATTTTGATGATTGTTGATTTTGGGATATTAAGTATAGAAAAAACATTCATGGGGATTGAGGACAAAACCCTACTTATAAGGGTGGTCCTTCATCCAAATGAGAGGAATTGGTTCTTTAAATTATTAAAGAGGTTGATAATCATGTTATTCATGTCCTCAAAATGGGAGATCCAAATTCATCCAGGAGCAGTTAGAGTGACTATGTATGTCATGGGGTAGCATTTCCTTTAGATTCCCCCAAAAGACTCAATATTTCTCTTGCACCTCCCTATGCAGTGAGAAGAGAAATAGAACCCACTCTTCTCCTTATTAATAACATGGACGTTCCATTTTGAATATTCCTCAATCAATTTAAAAAAATTACTTACTGATGAGCTCCTTTAATTGATGAAAAACATGGAGTTATTTTCTAACAAGAGATGAGATATCCCATTGAAATGAGAACCCCATTGAAAAGTATAAAACAAGTCAACCATCATTGCCAATGAGATACATTTTTAAGAGAATATCGAGTAACCATAAAAATAGAAGGATATAGGGGGTCACCCTCTCTAAATCCTCTTACAGACTTGATGAACCCACACTGCCTCCCTGTGAAATTGATGTTGAACCACATATTTCTGATGGAATGAAATAAAATATCAATAATTGTCTCGTAGAAAACCATACACCTCATGATGAGAATAATTATGCCTAAATCCATATGATCATAGTTTTTTTCCATATCATGTTTCATAATAAAATTCTAGCCAATCAAATTTTCGTTTATATCCGAAACCATCTCCAAGGAAACCCCAATAGCACCTTGAGTTGATATTCCAAGAATGAAGACTTGATGTTCTTATGAGATCCATCCTTGGAAGAACTAAGAAATCCTGATGTTGATAATGGTGGCCAGAACCATTAATGAAATGATACACATGCTAATAGGGAGATAATGAGAAATAGGGGAAGGAGAGAAAACCTTCAGAATTAGAATCATTCTGGAAGTACAGACAATGAGGTGAAGAGACCTTCCCCAAAACAAATCATTCATATCCTCAACAAGGTCCCTCTAGATGATTTTCTAGGACATAATGTATAAGGACCCAATTATTTTATCAGGGCATGGGGAATAGTTCGGGCTAAGATACTTAACTGCCTCCAAGATCATGTTCTCTTTGGGAACCATTCCAAGAAGGTCGTTCAAATGGAATGGGACATAGATGGGGATAGAGTCAACGAGATCTAGTCGTCCTATAGGGTATCCATTTGGGAAACAAGAATTAGTGTCACATTACAATGTTTTAAAATGGGAGTAGACAATACGCTAAATAATATCAAAATCCATGGAGAATGATCCATACTCAAGGCATATATTAGGATTTTGTACATGTTTATTTTAATTTAATCATCCATGTACGAAATAATGTTGTGGCCCCCCACCATGCACCATAATTTACAAGAGTTATCTTGGAGGCGCCTCTCATGTTGTAGTAGAAGGTCATTCCAGCATTGCTTCTTGAGGAAAACCGCAACAAAGAATTCATCTTTCCATTCCTCTTCCAGGTGGATTTACATTCCCTCAATCCCCTTATAAATATAATCAAGTTTCACTTTCTCAAAAACATGATAGGAGGACCACAATATGAATGATTATTTTCGGAGCTATAGTTTGGAATGAAGACCCACCCACCCAGCACTCTGATAGGGAGAAGCCCAAGACTTAAGCACATTATCCAAAAACACCAGATGTTGCAGCTAGCTGTTGGAGAAGGAAATGACTAATGTAATTACAATATTTCACCAATCATTTACTATTTATAAGAAACACGAATTTTATTAGCATATTACTATAGAAATGGCCTCACCCAGAAAGATTGTACCCTATGATTCACATTAATTAGATATTTTAATGGAGGTAGAATCTTTGGGAATTTCCCATGAAAATTCCAAATATGATATCTGACAATCTCAGATTGTGAGAATACATTTACCGGAGAAGTTCATTCTCACCGAGATCACAGAGTAAACACTGTTTGTCAATCAACCTCTTAAAATTATAATTGTCTCACACCTCACACATACAATGTTGGTTCGTTTATTAAAGGGATGTGTATCAATAACCTTGATATTTAATTGTGTACATTGTTTTTAATATAATAATGTATGTATTTTCATCATAATATAAAAGATTTTTATTTTGATACTAAAACGAAGAGTAATTTTTTTCAAATATTTAAATTAAATTATGGAGTTTTTGGGTAATAAATGCCCTTTTGAAATATATAATATTATAATAAAATATTACTATTTAATTATGCTTATTAAATATAATTGATAATATTATTTATATTATTTATTATGTAATTTTTATAATGGTTCCAAAATGTTATTTTTATAGATCCCAACATTTATCAATAAATGTCTATTCTTATTATAAATGTGAGAAAAAATATATTAATAAATGTATTTTTATAAAATGAATATTGTTTTTTCAATTTGAATATTGATATTATCGAATGGTAATTTTTTTAGAACTTTCTAAGACAGTCAAATTTTTAGGTAAAAAATAAATTCCTTATAATGATATGGTATATATTATGACATTATAATGACCCAAAAAATGATTCAATAAATACAATAATGGTTATTAATGGAATCGTTTATGATTTCAATTTAATATAATTCGAATTTAAGGGTTTATTATTATTTTTATAAAGTCTTTCTAAATTCTATGAAAGATATAATATAATTTATGCTTTTAAATTTATTTCTTTAAGTGTTCGAGTCACCTGCACATAAGAAAAAGAAATTATTTTAATAATCTCAGAAATTTTAATAATAAAATAAGGTAAAACACTACCCTTTTTTAGAAACCATTGGAAAATACCATGGGATGGTTTTTGGTTTTTGTTATTTTATTATATAGTCAAAAACAATGTTCGTGAAATATTACATAATTCCCCATAGTATCACTATATATGCCAACAAAATATACCATTTGACTTCTTAAATAGTCCTTGGATGTCAAAATTACTCTTCCCTTCCCTCGGTAAAATCCTCCCAATGTGCCCCCATGCCCTCAAAAAACCGTTTTAATGCTTTTGGGGTCATACTCACTGGGTAAGGGTTCTTTCCTTTCTCCCATATATTCTAGTTATATTGATAATGATACCTTATCTATTTCTAATGCATAAATATTGGATATATAATTCCATGTACATATTAATATCAACCTTATTTATAAATTATTAGAGACCAAATTATATCTTATCAATATTTTTTATAAATTTGTAAGAGACATTGTTATGCTGGTGAAATTTCACAATGATTTTCGATGCCAAACAAATGTGTACTAAATACCATGACAATTTCTGATCAAGGGTATTGACCTTTGAGAAATTATTATTTTTTTACATGGGTATTACATTTATTTATTACTATCTAATTTGTTGTTTAATAAATTATGGTGATGAATTAATGGAAGCTATATGATCTATGTGGGACACATTAACATGAGAATGAAATGAATGTAATTGGTTCACCAAAAATTATATAGTTCTCCAATTACATGGTAAATATTTATTATCATGATACATCCTATTGGGATAGGTAGTGAACCAGATTCCTTTATTTTAATTTGTCCATTATGAAAAATTGGTGGTTAATATTGAACTACATTTATGATATTGTTTTATATGATGTTTCCACATTTCTGATGTCACTATGTGATTATCATGATACACCATGCCTTATTATTCATGTTAAATTTATGACCAAATGATATTCCTATTTAATAACACGTATTACCTTATTTATATTCTTTATTTTTATTCCCTTGTTGGGATTTATAGATCACGGTATTTTATGTTTATTCCCACATTATCCCATGCAGGTTTATGTGCGAGATTGTCCTGGATATTTTCAAAAAATATGTTGTTTACTTCATCTTTTAATTTTTTATATAATGTAACTAATTCCAATATAAAGTATACTTTTGAATATTCGATGTTTTATTTAGTTTAATAATATGTAAAAAACCATGTATTAATTTGAATGGAAGATTTGTTTTTTTATAAGTGATATCTATTTATAATTCTAATGATTTTTTATGTACATAATCTGATGATAAAATATTTAATGTTTATCTAATTAGTTTATGTTTTTTCATGATGAAATATCAATAAATATTTTTTCTTTTCCATGGGTTATGTTATGGTGAATTTCCATACGATCATGTGAATGATATATGTATTGATTTGTTATTAAATGATTGGCTGTACTTAAATAATATAGATCCATAATTAATTGGGAAATGACAATGTTCAATGGTTTCAAATGGTATGTAGTTGGTTACTGCTAGCCAACAAGTGGGAAGAAAGAAGATATTATATGCTTTAAATAGGTTATATTTGAGATAATGAAATGTCTAAATAATATATATATGTGGTAATATAAATCATATCATGTTATGAATGTCTTGGTGGGTACCGTTAATATAAAACTTCATAGACTATTATTATGCATCACTTATTCCACTCCATTATGACAAGATATTATTCTATTGTTATTTTTTCATGGATCATATTAATTAATTTCATTATGATAATGTGTTATAAAATACCAAGTATTATGAAATGATAAATTTTTTATACCTACGAATATATGTTTTTTGATTTTGAAAGGTTAATAACATTTTCTAATACCCATTATATTTATGTTATATTCAAATTTTATTTTATATCTCTATTGATTACCCTCCCTGTGAATCTGATATCCCAATTTATTATGTTATATTTTCTTTATGATATAATGAATTGGTTTAAATGTGATATGTCATGGATGGGTTATTGTTATAAATAATTATAATAGAGTTGATATGTATCATTAATGTTGTATTTGTTCTTATATACATTTTTAATGATAACAATTATTTATGATTATATCATGTGTTATAATATTCTATTTTTAAGAATTATCTAAATAGATGTAAATATTTTATTGATATAGATTTTTTTGTAATAGTAGGTATCATATAAAGGATTTGGTATCATTCAAATCTAGGATGAGAAAACATTAATGATAACAATTATCATAGTCTTATTTATTGGAAAACATATTATGTTATGGAGATGAATTGTGTGTGGTTTTCATAACAAAACATCACTATATGGATTCTACAAATGGATGTTGTTTTGGAAGGATTCATCTAGGTGTAATAACTATAGAAATACATTGTCAAGTAAATCATGACCATCATTCTGGTTAATGGTGATTATTCCCTAACTTCTCACCTCGTAGTACACTCAAGGGCGATATGATTTCATTAACTTGTAATTAAATTATGAACCATTATGAAGGATTTGGAATGATTTTGACCACATATTTCTTTGGATAATGTTATAGTTTCAATTAATAAAATGAACATGCCATGATTTAGAAATAAAATTAATTATTTTTTAAATTATTGGAACTGTCACTCTGAATATTATTTGTGATAGTATAATTATTCTTTTAATAAATTCATTAAACTTAAGGAAATATTGTTAATTATGAATAAGATAGATAATATAATAAATTTACTCTTGATAAACAAATATAAAAAGGAATTGGAAGGTGAGAACATGTGATTATTCCAAATTAGATATCTGATTATATGATAAAAATATAAACATGGATGAGTTTCCTAAAATACATAATAATATAATTATGTAATTTCATTATGAACATGGCATAATAAAGATTAATCTTTCTACACATTGAGAAATTGAGAATAAGAATTAATTTTATGGAATGAAAAGAATGAGAATTGGTATACCTTATGAAAAAGAAGAGACTATATAAAGTAATTAATAAAGAAAATAAAGTGTTTGATGAGGGGAAATAAATATTATCCTAATAAACTACTTATTATTAAATATACTATGTGTTTAAAATGTAAGAATTATTAAATCTAATTTCCAAATCCATGTGTTAAATGATAGACCATGGAATGATTTATCATTTATAAATTATTAATGTGAAAAGATTATAGTATTTATGTGTTGAAATTCCATAAATATGTTATCCTTGATATCATAATGATAAAATAATCCAAATATTAATACATAATAGTATATGAATAATGATTTTAAAACATATATTTAATGGTAAAATTAACCAAAAAATGTGATTTAGTTAAATGATAATAATTATTAGTTATCATGTGTTGATGATCGATAAAGAACATGCAATTTTTATTTTATTTCACACTTTAAAAATATGTATAGATAATATAAAATAAAAATTTATGTCATATTAAATGATGATTATTTATTTTTTCTATTTTTGGAAAATGTTTATGATTTTAATTGATAAATTCTGAATTTCCTAATTTTTATAAGAATATAATTATTCATGTGGGGTTATCATAAGGTGATCATATGTGCAATCAAATTTATACACCATTTTTTTAAGAATCAAATTATGAGGTAATTTAAAAATATTTCTGGGTTTTTGAATCATTAATATGTTAAGGATTAAATTATTACTTTTCAATATAATTTTTTCCTAGTTAAATTTTGGGAATTTAGATTATGAAATTGAGATAATCTAGATAGTTTAAAATATATTATTTTAAAAAAAATTATTGTCAATTATTTACTTGCCAAAGATTATTTTTTAATATAAGTTAGATTCATGATATTTTTATGTTACTCAGTACATTATATGATTATATAGTGATTTATCATACTGATTAATGATATTTTTATATGTTCTTGATAATACTGAGTTATATTTTGATCAACACTATTGAATATATGGGAATATTGATATAAAATTCCTAGGTATTTGTGTTTAAATGTATGAGATCACAATTGTGGTTTGTCCAGTCATTAATTTTGAGGAAATAATGGTCAATTAGGATGCATGGTTTTTTTATTTCATTAATAATATATGCTGATTCTTTAGTTTTATTTTTGGAAATTTTGATGTCAAATTTAATATTTCATCTTATGATGTTTTTTAGATTTTTGATATTATCATATATTATGAAAACCATTATATTTTATATGAAAATATATTATATGAGTAATAACGTGATAACCTTTTTTGGATTAATATGTTTATTTTAGATTTTCTCACATGAAAAATTCAACATGAATATTCACCATTTTGGAAAAAATATAATAATATTTTGGAAATTTATATAATTATATAATTTAGAATGTCAGTTAAGTCTCTTTAATTGCATTCTTAGAATAAATTATGGTTGAATTACTCAAATTTAGGAAAAATTAATTAAAAATAGTTCCATATTATATTCAATCCTGATAAATTAATAGTCGTTTTCAAACATAATTGATGTTTGGTTTTGTGATAGTTTCTATAATCCTGATCATTCTTATCCATGTAGTAAATCTTATTTATCACTATTAATAATTATTTGGACATTCATCTATGTCTATATTCTCACCTCCCAATAATGTTCTCCAATATGGGAACCATTTTTTTGTTATTTCTGACAACCATCATATTTTAGTTTCATTATTTATAAGATGATGTTTTATTATCCCTATATTTGATGTGGATTTTTTATAAAGAAATTTTCAAATAGTAAACTTTATATTACAAATAAATTGATAATATTTTTAGTTAAAATTATATTAATGGGGGAGTGGGATTGTATCACCCGGATACTTTGAAAAAACACATTCTCTGATAGAATATACAACATGCATCACTACATATACACGAGTCATTAAATATTATGATTTAAATTTAAAAGATATAACAAAAGCATACAATTTGAAGGAATGAATATTGTCAACAAATTTTAAATATATTTATAAATTTCATTTTATATTAAAATTTATTTAAAATATGATATGAAATAATAACTAATTTTTTAATAAAGTCATTTTACTCTTGAAAAAATCACTTTTTTAAAAACATTAATTTTTATAGAAAAATGTAATTAATTTTTTTAAATTTATAAAATTTATTTGTTTAAGTGAAATTAATTTTTAAATCCTCATGTCAAAATTAGATTAAATAAAAAATTTGGTATTTTTAAAAAACAATTAATTTTCTCACAAATAGTGAAAAAATACTAATTTTATGGATAACATTATTTTTGTTTCATGAATATAATAAGGCATATATTATAATAAAATAATTATATTGTATCATTACATACATTATTTTATTTATAATCATATCAGATTTGTTTTCATCAATTTTATACTTGAATTTTTTTGAATCATGTTTTTAGAGTTATTAAACATTTTTTAGATAAAAAATATATTTTATTTTGTTTTGGTATTATTATTATAAATTAATATATTCTACTTATATAAATGGAATAATCAAAGATAATTACGTATTAAGAATCAATATATATAAATTTTAAAACTATTTCAAATTAATTTGGTCTGTGTGAATATTAACCACAATAAATATTTTTTACCACTATATAGGTATAACTTGTTAATTATGATTAAAAAATTAATATGCCCTCAAATTCATTAAAAAAATTCATTTATTTTTTTATTCTATTTCATCCATATTTAACCAAACATTGAAAATATAATGTTTTTTTACATTTATCATTGATTTTTTCTTTTATAATATTCATATGAAAGATAATACCAACCCGGTGCTTGTACAAGTAGTAATATAATCAAGTAAATATTTTCCAAATTCCATAAGGAATATTTTTTGGTTTAGAAAATGTGTCCCTAAAAAATCATGTTCAATTTATAATATTTTTTATATTTCAATGAATTATATTATAATTAAAATCTTTTTATTTTTTTTCAAAATGTCAAAATTTAAAAACAGTTCTTATAATAACAGTAATTGTGTTTAATGTGAAAAATATTAAATAAAATTATTTAAATATATGAAACAATTATTCATCATGAAAATGTTGATGATTATTTTTGAATAATTTGTATCCATTTCATGTTATGATCCAATTAGAACCATTTTTTTAATATTGTGTCCTAATATTTTTAAAAATGAAATGTTTAATGTTATAATTGGTTAAACAATAGTTCAAACCATTTGATATTGTGTGTAAGGATATATATAATATTTAAAAATTCACTAATTTTTTATATTATTACCCTATATTACATATATATGAATAAAGATAATTTTTTTAACCATTTTGACTTTGTTATATAGATATATTGTGGCAATATTTCATTAATTTCGAGAAATGATAATAATGATAATTCATAATAGTCATTATTTGATAAAAGGATTTAGAATTTGTAAAAATATTTTTTTCCATGGGAGATGGATATTGTGGAAAATATCAATCATGACCTATTAATATGAAACCTTTATTTTTAATTTAATTTCATTGACTCTAATAGCGTGAAAAATTAATGATAATTGGATAATTTTAAAAAATTGTTATTGTGGGTTTAAAACACTGAAACATGGGTGAAAAAATAATAAAAAATGTAAACTATTATTTTAAGATTTCATATTGAATGATCATCATCTTATATTTAAATTTTATCTAATTCGATCAATGGTTTCATGAAAATAAATTTATATTAATTTAATACTTTATGTAATTCCGCGTGTGTACATTACCTCCCTTAAAAAATGTCACAAGTTTTTTTCTTTATTTAAAACACCTTGAAGAATATAGCTTCAATAATCTTTGTTAATTTATCTTAAAAAAATTCATATTTATTAAATAGGCATTTTTTTCTTCACAATAGACCATTCTAATAGTCCATAAGAGGTTATCAGAAATTGGCCTACTCAAGAACATGAAATATTCGCTTTTAACCTATTTCAATTTATTTCTTCTTATGATTCCTTTAAATATATATTATTAATAATTTAATATTATCATTAGGTTCTTAAATGAACATATATATTATTATGAATAAGTAACCGCCATGATCCACCCCGTTTTTAATCAAGTATAATGTAAAGGTATCATTTGTGTGTCCGAGTTTCCTACTGCCTCCACATTGTGATAAAAATAGATATATATTAAAAAAATATAATAGAGGGTTATTTTTATAGTTTTATTTTTCATATTTTATATTTATGATATTATTATTTATTCAGATTGAAAATTTCAAATTTACCTTATTAAATTCCCATCCATTGGTAGATGACAATGTTCCTCATTTGTAAGTGTGGACTAACTCCTCCACGAAGAGATATACCTCGTTTTTCATTTGAATATAACATATGTATTTATAATGATACATTTAGTTAATATATATTATATATACGATATAATAATTATTTTTAATTCTTAATTTTATTTAATATTTTTTTCCATCTGTTGAAATGAGAAAACAACACTTATGGTCACATATGATATACCATATATATTAATGTTTTAATACATTTTGACATATTTATATATAGTGGATTAATATTTAATTATATATATAATGAATATATGATATATTTTATTTTATTAGAATTTATTAAATGATATAAAAATGATTAATATATAGGTAACATAACTGGACAATAAATATTCTCTTGAAAAGCTAAATAGTTAACATCTAGAAACAATTCTTAAAAAATTATTTAATAAGAAATATTATTTTAAATGTTTTAATATGATCATATTTTATATTATAATACATAATGTAATTATTTTATGTTATTATAACAAATTAAAATTTATTATACGTGCTGTTAGAGTTCTGTTGATGTAATTCAAAGTTGATGTTAAGGAATTTCACCTCACTTTTTGTTTCTAAGTGACACCTTCGATATTCACCACATCATAATTTAATGTGTTGTATATACTAAATATTACGGAATACTATGATTAGTATCATGATAAATATGTGGATTTGTATATCTAGATATGGTTCTCTATTTCATGAGGTTTTGATTCGAACATTACTATTGTGGTAATTGTTTTATTTTATAAAATATTTTACAATAATTATTTAGAGTTATTTTCAAAGAGGAATAAATTCCATAATTTACATACCATGAATCTAATGTGTAAAAGTACCCTCTAATTATATCTATATATTACAATTTTAAATTATATTTTCTTATCTCTTTGTACAAAAGGAGTGAAAAAAATATTTTTAAGGAAATATACACTTTATACAAACATTTTTCCAAAATAATTTTTTCACCACTGTTGGTTTTTTAAAAATATATTAAAATCTTTTTTTTACAATAAACCAATTATTTGGTAACATAATTTTCAACTATGATTTACTAATCAAATAATGGATTCAAATCAATATTTGGATTTTTTTGAACATTGTATACTTGAATGTTTCCAAAATTGTCAATGTAATAATTTTTTAGAATACACGACATGAATATAATTTCTAATAATCATTACTAAACAATTGTTACAATAATATATTATATGATTACTAGGATATTTTCATTGAAAATATTTTCCCTATTACCTTTTTTATTATAGAAATATTATTAATAATTCAGTATAATGTGAAAAATATATTTTCTTCATGAAACATTATATTTTTTCTTTTAAAAGATTTTTTATCTATGATAATATCATTTTATGTCATTTATAATTTAATAGGTATGTAATACCATGATAAAATCATTATTCATTCACTCTATGGTTTTTGGAAATGATTATAAAATATACATGAAACATATTTATTTTCCACAAGTTGTGTAGCGATGAATATTTATTTATGATCATATAGAATATTTATGAATCGATTTAGAATTAGGTGATGTGTATTCCACAAATTACGTAGAAATATTTTTTTTTGATATGATTAATTTTATGTGAACTTAATGTGAACCTATGACGTTATTCATTGAACAAAAAAGGGTACATGAGAGGTTATCCAATTCCACAATGATATTAAAAGGTAGGTTATCTCATGTACTATGAAAGTATTTGGGATTTTATACAAAACATAATTTTTTTAAATGTCTTTGTGGGTATCATTAATATTATAAATATTTTATTATGAACATTCCACACATATTACATTATTTTATGAAATGATATTCTGATAATGTTATCTTCTCAGGGCTCATGTTCATATATTCCTTTATGATTCATGTCTTATTAACCACCATGACTCATCATAGGAGTAATGTTTTTAATCTATGAACTTATTCGTATCATTTTAAAATGAAACATTGATATGTTTATACCATTCATACACATGGAATGTTAAAGTAATATTTTTTTAATATTTAATCCACATTGAGAATCATAGATCTCATATTATGATGTTTTTGATTCATTATGATATAATATGTAGTCAAAAATTGATGTGTCTAAGATGTTTGGTAGATATGAAGAAATAAGTGTGAGGCGATGTAGTTATTTTAGGGAATAGTAGATTATGTATTAAATATTACAAGGGCAGAAAACTTTTAATGTTCTGGCATGAATTTTAATAATATATATTTAATATGAAACTAATAATATGTAATATTTATTCTTTAAATGTGTGGGTTTCTATATTATATTCATCCTTCATGAATTTTTAGTTATGCAGATTCCCAATATTTTTAATTTTATAAAATTCTCATCTCGTGAGTATGTTTTATTTTGGTATAATTGTCACTTATATATGTACCATGGAAAATATAATTTTTACTTATGGCTTTATACATATTTTATATTTACATCAATATTCTATGTATTAAGTAAACTCTATTTAAGGTAATATTCTTATTTCTTGTCTATTTTCAAGAATTAAAAACATAAAAGTTTCCTAAACATTGAATAGCTTCTAAAAACCAAAAATATATTATGGATAACAATAACTCATCAATTATAGTTATATATAAAATATTTGTCCCATTATTCATTAAAAATAAATAAATTTGTTTTATAATTAATCACCAATGCTGTTTTTTTTATCTATTTATATACAAAATAATTTTCATGGAATTTCTAAATATTAAATCTATTTTATTTATCTATATAGCCCTTTTAATTCAGGATATTCAAAATTATATATTTCATTATTCCCTTTAAAATCCTAAAAAAATTTCCATGTTCATTCCTTAATTTAAAATTGTGAAACCAAAAATCATTTCATTGGTTTGATCATTCTTATGATTTATATATATATATTTTTATAATAGGGGGATAATTTTTATGTTTTTCATTTTGTGATAATTTAAACATTATTATATAGAAATAAAATAATTTTTATTAATATATTTATATGATGAGATGTTATGTATGGTCTTATGAAGTGAACCAAGCCTACTATGGGACATTGTACACAATATATATTGCACTGGTGGTTAGCCTACCCATATTATGTCATGTGATTGGTTAGTCTAGAATTATATATCCCTATAATGCAGTGGGTAAGGATTTATATATCTTGAGGTGACATGTATATGACTATGGATTTAAAATAACCCTCCATAAGAATGTTTCTACTCTATGATGATAACCTTGTGTGTGAAACATTTTTTTGTTTATTATGTAATTTATAATAGTTTTTCACATATCTCATGAATCTGTGATCTTATGATATAATTTAATTTTAATATTATTCCAATTTTATATCTCTTTTATTTTTTATATCATGTTTTGAATCGTAAAACTCATGTAATGATTTTTCACATTTTTATTCCCTAACAAGGTTCTATAACTCAGTATTATGATTATGTATATTCCCTATGGTTTTTATTTTAGATTTAGAAGATCCACAGGTGTTAGGAAAATAGTCTAATGTTTGAAATTTTAATATTTTTTAATTCCTAATATGATGTATTCATGTATCAAGTCATAAAATTACACTTGATCTCTTGATCCTTTATTTGAATTTATCAGAATATATTCTTAAAAATCCAGAAATAATATTTATTAATAGAAGGTGAATACATATTCAGTACTATAAACACTCATAATTATTTTTCAAATATTTTGATCATTTTTTCAATATTCCCCCGTAATAATTTTTGTGGATCCATTATAAGGGAATGTTTTTTTAGTATCATGATATATTTAGAGATAGTGAAGGCCTTATTTTGTTCATGTTCAACAATATGGTTTTGGTGAATGTTGTAGTGGCCCATAGTTGGAGAGTTTGTAAACAGGGAAGAAGAGAAATTAGGGTTCCAAATGACAGGTTGAGAGGAAACAGATAATTTTTAGGGAAAAAAGAGTGGGGTTGACCATTTGGATTTTTATATTTAAGAGCGGCATACCCTTTGTGTAGGTCATGCTGGATGTGATACTGGAATCATGTTTTGGTTTGAAATGTTAAAATGGATTTTATATTACTTATATATAATCTATTTTAAATGATATATAGATCAATATCAAATTAGGAATCATGAAATTTTTTTAAATAATATCCCCTTAAATATTTAAATGGGTTCTCTACTCCATGATGATTCAATTAAATAAGATGAATTCTAGACGACATTAAAAGTGATTTAAGGTAAGGATTATAAAGGGAAAAATTATTAAATATTCATTCATGGGAAACTCTTAATTCATTACTGAACATGTTCTAATTTTCTATTTGACCAAACCATTAGAGATATATTATTGTTAATGTATATCGAAACTGATTGGAATACGATCCACTATCTCTTGGGTTATTGTTCAAGAGTATATGTGCCTTTTATAGAACCAAATCATAACGTAAATATTGTAGGTAGATGATTTTGGATTAGTTATTGATATACCACATCTCTGTAATAATTATTGTTTCTAATTATATATAAAGATCATATAGGATAAAAATTAGTTATAAGGAATTTTTGTATTCCTTATTATCCCTACTGGTGATATATTTTGGTTTATGAGATGAATCCCATAGTATAAATTGATGTTGAAATTGATACCCAATATGTACATAGTTATTAACCCTATATAGGCTATGTATATTATGTTTTTCATGATATTTAGTAAGGTCTATATATTACATACATCATGCTTGAGGTGGATATCATGTGTATAGATTTGTATCCATTGATAAAATCCTTAATGAATTATCACTTTTGTTTTTGTGGTTTGATCAAGAAACCAATAAATGAATTTGATCAATGTAGATAATATATAAGCCTTGGGATATTAAGTATTTCTATTATATTTTTTGCCTCAATATGTTATCCCATGTTTTGTGCACTATATGGAATTTCAATGTCTTCTCTGAAAGAAAATGATATTTGGACCATCATGTATCATTTAAAGATTGAGGTGGGATTATGTTCAGCAGTGGTGATGGTGAAGATTGGAAATGTTTCTTGGAAAGGGTATGAAGGCCTTGAAGCTTCACTAATGGTTTTTCCAGGGTACAATAACCATTTTGATCAACTTGAGGAAAAAATATGGTATTATTTTCTTGTGTAATGATCTTTGATATAGTTTAATCATGATGATCTTGTGGGTTGACCATTACACATTTTCCTATTTTATGTTTAGTGACATATGATGACATAATGGTTGGGTCTAGTTCATAACATCATTTATAACATTAATTCAAGACTAAATCTCAGGAAGATACAGATAATGTTTGTGGTCTCTATGTTATGTATTTTTTTGTGACACATATTTTTTAACAAATTTGTACAAGATATATAAATCTAAATAGAAAATAAGTACAACTGAAAATATATTCAGTTATAGTGTCATTAGAATATTTAATTTATAATGACTCATAAAGAAACCAATACATTGTATCAGAATGTTATTATATATTATAGGATCTTAAATACATTTTTAATTCCTAATGATAAATAAGAAAACATGGGGAATACCTAAAATAAATTGTTGTCCTAAAAATAATATTAATTTAATTACATGAGAAGAAAATATAACACATGGTTCAAAAATATAACATGACATCACAAATGACAAGGCTAACGAGTGATCAACCTAACATCATAAAAATATGTGGTTCTATATTATCATGGAATCATAGTAAATTATTTAGAAATTTATAACATGAAATAAACATGATGGATGGAAAACTGCATAGACAATATCACATGGTTGAAAATGTCCCATAATGGATTAGGGTACTCCCAAATCACGTAAGTGGCACCCCACTAGACTAAGGCTTTAACCAATTAATTAGAGTTATATCTATGTTTAAAAATCATAAAAAAATCCGGATTTATGTTTTCCATAATGTTAAATATATCATATGTCATAAACATAAGAACCACCCATATAATATATAGTTGTTTTGTAATCATGCACAATATAATAAACAATATAATCTTCATTATGAATGAATTTTAGAATTGATCATATATATAATATTTATAAATAAAATTAAGGGATATTAAAGTAGGTAAATATTTTCGGGCAATATATAATAAATTAATAATTTATACATAACATTATAAATATGATAAGTCATTTAGATTGATAATTATCGTAACAAAATAAAACTTCTGCCTTAGAGGGATTTCATACCTCATGCTTGATTATACATGTGTATTAATAATCCTTAAGAATAATAATATTATATAAGTAATTAACATTTATAATATCCATTTTTACTATATAATTTCTTTTATTTCTAAATTTTCATGTCAAATTCAATTATATAGAAATTTAGGATCATTTCTGGCGTTTTGGTGATGTTCGACTCATATATAAAAAATAGTCTTCTATTGATGAATAAAGAGAAAGAGGACAATATTTAATCATATATATAAAAATAAACATGAATTAATGATCATTTTTATAGAAAATATAATAATTTTATAAATAGTACTGAATTATTATGAGGGAATTTAACAATGTTACATTGAACAATATAGAATGTTGTACATTTTCATGGTTAACATTTCCATTTTTCAATGATCATAATAGAATTTTTTATATTTTCATTTTATCATTATATATTTATAAATATATCATTAATATTATATAATTTAATTAAATATACATATTTAGACCATCAATGTGATTGTTTTTCAGAAAAAATGAATCACATCGCTTCTTGAGGTAGTAATCATTCATGTAGATGAATTATGTAATAATTCCTGAGTGGATGGTATCATAAAAAGTTATATGATATCTATTTACTAGAATGATTTCTATGTCTTTTGTATCGTATATTAAAATAACATCTATTATCATGATCATAATTGAGAGTTGATAATGGGAAACAATAAAATGAATGATGGTTTCATTTACCAATTGATTGAAGTAGAGATGGATTTATGTTATCAAAATAATAGTATAACATAAAATTATTTTAAATATAATAATTATATTTCAATATAATGATTGAATAATATTTTAAGGATGTTTAATAATAAATAAAACCATAATTCTCAATTAATAACAACACCTCTTCTTCAAAAAACCGCTTTAGGATAATACATAATTCACTCCAAAAAATGGGATTCTATTCACAATGAATCTTATAGGGAGTAAAAAGGGAACTAATTATGTAATTATGAAAGTATTGGATTGACCAAAATTATTATTAACATGGGAATGAATAGGATAAAATATATCCATATATATATTGGGTAGAGAATAGACAGATAATTTATGGAATGAAAAATTTATACCCATATTTTACAGATGACACCATGCCCCAAAATTGATCATTCTCAAAACATTTATTTTATATCATGGAAAAATGGACAAAAAATTGTTTATATGCATATTTTGGTCAATTTTCTTCTTATAATTTTATTTTAACCTCGATAGATCCAATTTTAACAATCATAATGTATATTAATTTCTAAATTTTTTACTCGTCATTATGAATGAATAAATAGATGAAATTATTATATAATATAATTTTTTCTTATTTTTTTTTAAAACCTTTATAAAATATAAATTAATGAATTTTAAATAGGTTTATTTAATATTAAACATGCACATTTTATTAATAATGAGGTTTTCAATGAAATTATTATTCATAAGTATAAAATTTTTCGTCAAAAATTAAAATGAAATGAATTCCAATAATATATATTTTGTTAATCATAAAATAATTGCATTAATTCTTTTTTATAACACCTATTAAATATTAATTTGTATGTTATTTAATGTAAAAGTCTATTTTCGATAAATAAATTTTTGTCACTGCTCATTTAAAATCAATCATTTATGAATATCACAAAAATATGTTAATATAATTTGTACATGATGATTCAAAAATGATTTTGATATCTTCAAATAATGTTTTTACTAGTGGGAAAAAATAAATTTCCTATATTTTCATAAAAATGAATGGAAATATTTTTATATAAAATAATGCATTTCAAAATATATAAATAATTCCACAATATATTTTATTTAACATCATTATTAAATGTTATAAATTAAATTTAATTTTCATCATTAAAAAATATATAATGTCTAAAACATAATGGTTATGTTATTATTGTTATATATTAATAATATATCATGATTCATTAAAACCCAATGTGGATTTTTGTATATGATATTGAATATATAGTTCCTTTAAATTTTTTGGGTTTAAAATTTTATTCAATTTAGGTAATCACATCCCTAAAATGTAAAAACTTCTTCAGTAATAAAGGATTTGAATTTCAAACATTCATATATTGAAAAACCAATAATATAAAAAGGTATACCAAAACATTCTCTTAATCACAAAGAAAAGGTAATATGATATTAATATTAAATATCATAAAAATCGGTTTACTAGTTAGGATATGATTATTGGAAATTGAAAAAATGATTTAGATAGAACAACCGATTATGATATATCCTTATACATTATTTATTATATAAGTGAATATTCAACTATAAGAAATGCATAAGATATTTTATTTCATATTTCTTTTCATAAGATTGAGGTATCATTTTAAATTAATAATAAATAACATAAGAAAAGTTTAATATGAGAGTTATAATTTCATTTTTTAATAAATTAATTAACAAAATATGAGTTATATCTCAATGAATAATGTATTAATAATGAGAAATTTTATTCTAGATTCAGTAAATGTTTCTTTTAGAATATCACATTAATACACATAATGATATTGAGATATTCCTATTGTCTATAAACACAAACAAATGGTTAGAATATTATGTGATAATTCCAAAAATGAATACACCATCATAATAATCTTCATATACAATGTTCATCACAATTTTTTCAATAAATTACTATATATATAAATGAAATATCCTCAAAATTCAATGCTTCAATTTTGTTATCAAAAAATAATATTTCATGATAAATCAAATGTTTTTACGAATGGTAATATATACTTCAGCCTAATAAATGGTTTAAAAAATAAAATCAATCACCTACAACCATAATAAAATTTATAAAAAATCATAAATTTGTTTTAAAAAATAAACATAATATTGATCAGTAAAATAATTTAATTTAAAATAATATAATTATTACCAATATATCGTTTTGAAAATTTGTTGGTTATATAGCCTAAATTACCTTTTTTATAGGATGAATCCCCTACATCCTTATTATATACAGAATGTTTTCCCCCAACATGTATATTTCAATTTTTCTAAAAACATAGAAATAATGTGACCATCATATGCATATTTCACCTTGATCCTATAAAAGTAACATTAATATGATAAAAACCATATTAAATTTTATTATTCATAAAAATAATCCATATTTAAAACACAATTGTTTTTTTGATAATTAATTGATTTCCTTAAGAATACATATTTATAATTTTCATTATTAATCTTTATATCAAAGATATATTAAATATTATATTTTCCTAAATCATTTATTTTTTGGTAAAATATAATCATTCCAATAATTATACTTTCTAATTATTCAGTAAAATTCAATTTATTCCAGAAAATCCTATAATTTTTCCCAATAAAAGTACATACAAGACTCATGCTTATTATAAGAATAATATTATTAATAAAAATATTCCAAATAATCTATTCATGATTAAAAAACTTAAAAAACATGATTTGAAGGTTCTAACATGTAAAGACATCAATGCTTCCACTACATAGATTTTCATAACTTCTTCCTAGAGGAATTAATTGTTAGATTTTGAAAATTAATTGGATAATGACCAAGATACCCACTACTACTAAATTTAAATGTTAGTGGTTTCGTAGGTTAAATATTATGTCAATGTTCCTTTTTAACTAGATTGTTAAAATTTTAGAAATTTTCTACTTTGTGCCCTTATTTTGTACATATAAAGTATCATCCAGTTTATTTGAGGATTTTTTCATAGTGTATCCTCCCACATTTTTGATATATTGGAAATGGAATCTTATTACCTTTATCATAATTATAAATTTAAAATTTAATAGATAACCTCTTTCTTCTATTTTGAGTGGTTTTATATTCAACTATATTCCATTTCTTAATAAAAATTCGAGATATCTTATTTAGAATGATCAAAAGAAGTCTATCTTCAGCTCTTTTGTTGTTAGGAATCTCCTTAGGAAAATTATTACCATTACCATTTGATTTTTTATCATAAATATTTCTCATATTTCAAATCATTTATGAAAAAATAAAAAATTCAAAACTTTATAATGCATTAACAAAAAAATATTAAACGAATAATCATATATAGAATTAAAAATAAATCACAAAAATATCATGAATTATGAGTATTTATTTCTTATTCTAGGTTATCCGTTGTAAATTTATCTATTAGTTATTCTAATGAGACAATGTTTTCAATACCATTATTATGGTTCTTAAATAGTATTTTAATATCTAAAAAGGCATTGGGAGATTTAACAATGTTTGACATAAGAACCTTTATCTTTAACTATGAGATGACCATGTCAAGTATGACACACCCTATTTGGTGTTATTAACCACATGTATAACATTGAAATATTTACATCCACTTCTATTACACAAAAATGGATGAAATCTTGAATAAAGTACTCACTCTATTCTTTTCCATATTTCAAGGATATTTTCAAACAATTAGAAATATATTTATGGTTCCCAAAAATGTTGTGCCTTCCTATTTTATGGTAGATAAATTATACGTCATATGATAATAATTATATCAACCTAAAGATTTTTCATATTTTATTTAATAATTTTTTAACACAAATAAACAATTAGAAAAATTCCAATAATGGTGAGGCCAAGTTTATTTGGAATATGATGTTCATAATACACCATAAAGACCCAAAACATTTATTCATTCCTTTATTTCCCTTAATAAAATAATTAATATTTTTGTGTATATAATCCAAAATATCAGAGCCAAAAAAAAAAAAATACACTTGAGGTAAAAATCCCATTATGGGAATAACATGATAGTGGAATATAACGTGTGAGAGAAAAGTGAAACATTATATCATAAATGTGAATAATCATAATGGATTCAAATGGTCTAATTACATAATGAATAATGAATCATCATATCATGGAATCAATTTAAATTTGGGAGAAAAATATAACATAAAATAAACATGATTCAGGGATTGATAACAATAAAATATAAAATAATAGACATTGATCCAAAATTGATTCAGTTTACTCCCATGTCACATACATGAAGTATCATGTGAGTAATTCTCTACCCAACACATTGGCTCACTATATTGTAGCCATCAATGTTACATTATAATGCATTAGGTGTTCTGAAAAATCAAATTCATTATACAAAATAAAAATAAGAAATACCATCATAATGATTTTTCCTTATAATCATGCCTCATATCATAATAAATCTAAATTCCATTATGAATGAATTAAATAAAAAAACATAAGAAAGTTATTTCACGTTAAATGGAGTGGGAAATAAAATATTTATTTATGTGTAACAAATATAAACTATATTTAGAATAATTACATTAGATAAAATTGATAAAATATGAGGAAGAGAGAAAATGTTCATAACCTGAATAGAAATGTGGTTTAGTGAGATCCCTTAACAATATAATGATTATTCATATTCATTAATTATACTACATAACAATAATACAATGTAAATTAACTACATGATTATGAACATATATAAATTTTAATATTTCTTTTATTTTCATTAGTTTCATGTTATATTATATTACATAGTAATTTTGGATAAACGTATAGGGTTGCATGATATTCATCTCATATGATCAAAATCACCTTAAAAACGAGGCAACATCAATGTTGTTATATTTAAATCTTCTATAAAGAAATAATCAAGGAGTAATTATCATTTATATATATAAATTAAAATTTTAGAAATTACATCAAGTAATGGTTATAAAAATGAATTATGTTATAATCACAGAAACTATAGGCTGCATATATACATATGTAACTGTTCCATTTTATAATGAACATAATTTGTTGAAATTATGAATTATATTATATTTCAAAAATCATAATTATATAAATAATATATTATTATTTCATTAAATCCACTAAAATATACTAGCGATGTGATATGATGAAATAAATAATAAAATCACTTTGTGAGGCAGTAGTCTGACAAACCCATAAACAATGTAATAATTATTCAATAGAAGGTATTTAAATAAAATATGATATATTAAATTTAAAAAGTTTTTTATATGTCGTTAAAATAATATATTAAAACTAAATAAAAATTCCTGAACATCTATGGGAGTCAATGTTTGAATGTAAATTACATTAGTCCATGATGTTGTAGTCCTTCGTGAACACGAAAAATGGTTTTGTTACCCATTTGAAGAAGCAATGATGGATTTAATTTATTACATTATAATTATTATATATTTTTATATAAGAGATGATTCTATTATTATAACTTCATAATTGATTATTATTTTAATGATGTGGATGAATAAATACAAAAATATACACTTTTAATAATGATTTCTCCTCTTCATACCAAAAATTTAGGAAAACACCTAAATATCTCCTTGATTTAATTTCCAATCACATAAATTCATCAATGGATATTTGAGGGATGTTAGGATGTAATTTTATATGGTAATTTCTGATCAAAAATTGTTTTTTTATAGAATAGGGGAGGATATTACATTTTATATGTGGGAGAGAGGACACACATTGATTTATTTAAATACAAATGTTACACCAACATTTTAAATCATCAAAAATGATCCTATGTGTATTTTTCTCAATATTTAGGTGATATAATTTTTAAATATGGGCAAAATATTAGAGTTAGAAATTTTTTATGTCATTTTGATCCTTATATTTTATATTTTAGTCAATGATAATCTTATTATAACCATAATCATGATAATTAATCTTTACTTTTGTTAGTATAAACTATTAATTTTTTTTAAATTAATATATTTTATTTTTTATAATTATACTAAAATTGGGTTTACTTTTCCAATCATTAATTTATATAAATGGTTGAATTTAATTAAAATTAATCTTCAATGTGCGATGAATAATGGTTAGTTAATTAAACAATTTTCTTATGTATGTATTATTTTTATATAAACATTCAACATAAAATTTAATCCACTGATCTAAGTTAGATTAATAATAAAATAACTTTCTTAATTATACATTTAATCTATGTTTGGAAAAATTATACCGTTTTTTGATTTTAATAAAAAAATTGTTTTAAATAAATTCCTATAATTTTCACTATTAAATAATAAGTTAGACAAATTTGAAATCCCCAGAAATGAATCATAACAAAATTAATTTATTTTTAAACCATGATTGATGTTCAGTTGTTTGAATTAATTTCATAAATGTTGATAAAAATAAATGTGTTATATTTTCATGAAGAATTAAATTCAATTTTGTTTTAGGAATGTGTTTTTTAGTTACATTAGAAGAATTTTTTAATCACCATTCGTGCATCATTTTAAAAATTTAAATAATTTTATTAAAACTAAAATAATACAGAAAATTTTACAATGGCCACATTTGAATAATGAAATTGTGACAACATATCATGATTTACTGAAACAATGTGATTCTTGTTTTATATGTAGTCATTCATTTATTTTTTAATATATAAGAGTTTTATATCATGGTTTGTCTATACATTAGAAAATAATATTTTATTATACAAATTTATATTGTCATAAAATTCTATTTAGTGAATTTCATCTCGTGTTACGTACACATCAGTGGCATGATTCTAGTTTTATACTCATTCCCTTCTTGGGAATATCGTAAGGTATTAAGACTTCATGTTTTGAGATACCAGATTGGGAATTCCCAAATAGATATGGAACTGGGAGATGAATAATTGTATAAATTTTTTATAATGAGAGAATACTTAGTAATGATACTATATTTTATTTACTAACCAATCATGGCATCAATTTTGTTTTTCGATCACTTTTTTGGGTCATTAGTTTTGTTTCAACATGAGTTTAAATAATTTATGTTCCATTTTATATAGAATTATTTATTTATTATCTTGGATTATTTATTATTATTGTTGTTGTAACAATTTATATTGATGTAATAATCTCTCTAATAATGATTTTTTTTCATTTATTGTTTTTAAGAAAACACTTGAATATGAGGAATTGTACCTGGGGACATGTTTCACTCTACCTATGAAACAACGATTCAGTTGAGGGAACTAAACAGTGGAATCTATTGGGTTTCCTAATTAATCTTCTTAAAAATGTATTATTTGATTATAGAAATGATATTATCTTTATAGATCTCTATTTAGAGGAGTTTTATGTGTTCATGTATATCTCAAGTGTAATGAACAGTATAGTTACCATGTTTGGGAATATTGTTATTGGTATGGTATTATGGTTTCATGTTACTAAAGACTATAATATTGATATTTTATATATTTTGGTTATATTCACACAACATGAATTGGAATAAAACAGCAGATCATATATATATATATATATATGTGTGTGTGTGTGTGTGTGTGTTCTTATTGAGTTCTTTATGGTTGTTCTGAAATTAAATTCGATTATATATGCTTTCTGTTTGTTGAGATATATTTTTTCACTATTTTTATATGTTTACAAAAATTTATTATTTGAAATATATCATTCTTTTTGTGAAACCAATTACAGTGACTATCATGAATGACTGAGAACTTCTCTTATGAAATGGTTAGGTCTAGGAGTGATGTGTTCTTATTATTATTGGTAGCCTTTATAGATCAATTTTCATTAGAAAACAAATTTTGTGTGTTTTATATTCTTAGGATTTGGTTTATGTATGATTATATATATGGTCATACTATACAAAAGTAATCCCTTATTTGTTTTAATCAATGGGGAGGAGTTCCCAATAATAGGGTCAACAATGAAATGAACAATCATCTCAAGTTTCTCTAATTTTTTTGGGAACCTGAGGCCCAATGGGTGTTGAGTAATTGATTGATGTCATCAAGAAAATCTTCAATATTGAGGAGAACTCGAAGGATAGAACAATAGTTTTTTAATATTTTATACTATTTCAAAATACTACGCGGAAGTGATATGTTCTGAATCAATCTGCGAGTACTAAAGTTCAAAATTAGATGAAACTAAAATCGGTGTTCTCTTATTAGTTCTATCTAGATATATCTTAGTAGGACCGTTCATTTAAGATTATAGAGAATCTGTAAAAATTGGTCATATTCCATGTATACTCATCATGTTTCTTTTATTGGTTAATCTTCAATACTCTATTTTATAGGAATGTGTCATAGAAGTATTTGATGTTAAATATTGTTCTTCAATATGATAATAGAATGTAGGTTGGTAAAAATAATCTGAAGATATACCAAAATGTTATATGTAAGGTAATGACTATTGACAATGGTCTTTAAGAGGATCATGTATCTTGATTACCTCGAAAAAAGAATTATCAAATTTTTGATCTTCTACTATTGAATTGAGAGCCTCCACTATTAGTATAAATAGTAAGACCATGGATTCAGTTTAGTATATTTGATTCTTTCTGAATTAGATCATAGGAAATTCATCATCATTAATGGATGATGTAGGTGGTTATTGATTCCATAGTGGATGGGGTGTCCCATCAGATAAATTCCTCAAATGTCTTCAAATATAGTGTATTCAATATGGGTAGTGTAATATATTCATCATCTATCTTAAATGGTGATATATAAAGGTTATCATTATATTATATTCCATACCCAGTATAGGTTATAAAATTATAATAGGGGTATGAAGTAGTAGTTCATTACCCTAAACATATTTCCATTCAATGTGAGTCAAGAACCCCAAGGAATATACATGGTCGATAATCAGGGGTGGTGAATGGTGTAGATTAGGATATCAAATGGAGGTGATCCACCATAAAATATTTTAGGTACACTTTTTATTATACATATATATGTTGAAATGAATAATTTTTCTTGGGTTTCTCCCCTAAATAAATAAATATATTTTCTGATATACATGTATTACCAGTTTGGTTGTCTTCTGACTTTTTGTCTCCTCATACATTCTAGGGTAATAATGATGAACATCTACATATTTATTCATAATGTATTGTACATGTTTGAAGATATTAACATCTTCAGATTTCATGTTCTTTGATTTCATATCCTTTGATTTCATATTTAACTTGGACTAGTTGACTAATTATAGGGTTTATTTAAAATGGAAATGAGACATATATCCTTTATTATTCCTATTAGTATATTTTCATGTTTATTAGGGAAAGGGATTATAGGGTATAATAGAACTGGGAAAATACATAATTCATATAAAAGATATTAAAAGAAATGTATCATTTAAGGCTCTTGTGGAAAAGCAATCAGTAGCCTCTTTTATCCATATCAAGAAAAAATTTATCAAGATGGATTCTTAGATAACTTTTATGGTATCCCAATTAATATAGGAATTTAAATACGGTCAAAAGAAATCCTAGAAATAATGAGACATTCATTTTATGATATTATATGGTTCCATCTATGTTAAGGTAAATTGAGGTATATTAAAAGAATTTGGTTGTGAAAGGTTTCATAAAACCATGAAATTAATTATTGAGCATGTGGTTCTTTTTACAAAGAATACATAATGAATCGATTAATGTTTCATAGAATAAATGAATATATACCTGGAAAAAGTTGTGAATTGAAAACCATTACTAAAAAATGAAGACTTATTTCACCAGTTATAGGGACCCTAGATGGTCTCTAGTAGTGACCAACATATAGGCCAGAACTACTATGGGTTAGAAAGAAGTATATCCATAATAATTAATTCATAAATAAATACAAGCATTATTATTACATATTCATTCATTTGAAGATGAAAAACAAAATTATAGTGTAAATGTTCCCAATAATGCTATCATACATCCTCATATTGAGTCCTTCAATAGGATTTCTGTTGATGATATCCTCATGTAGTCACATTCCTAATATGTACATAAAATTAAACATGATATTATATTTATTACAAATTGAGAGTATCTTAAATATAGAATACTACTATAGTTTCAAAATTGGTAAAAGAAGGTAAATTCCATGATCATAAAATGTACGGGGATAAAATTTCTATGGACCCAGTGAAGGAAGATGAAGTTATGTCTTCGGAATTACCCAATATGGTGCATTATGTTTTGAGATTCAATATTATAGATGGTTATTGATGATGTTTCATACATGACTTCTCATATTTAGAAGAATATATTATAGGGATCACAATGAGGTAAGTGATTTTGGAAATAGATGTTCTCATTGATGTGAGCATCCTAGTTCTAATGAATTGACATTAAAAACCCTGAATCTAAAATTTTTGGAGGCTATTATTATAATTAATATATATTTAGTTTCATCAGGTGTTGGTTTTAGAGGTGTATTGGTATAAATTAATTGGGTAGTAGTATATGGTTCCCATAATCTATGACACCATCTACGGAACTAATCAATAAGTGACATGGAGTTTGTTTTTTTGTCTATTCTATGATTTTATACTGAACATTTCTATTTAATATGTGATTTTTATTTAACCAACCTAAAATATAATAAAATAAATTTTCAATTTAGAGGATTTTAAATTAAGTCTTTGGTATTGGGTTGATAATTTTAATAAATTTGACTTTGAGATATCATATTCTCTAGTGAAAGATAATTTCATTACATTATCTCTTATTAGGAAAACTATAGAGATTAATGAGTTTAAGGGATGGGAATATAGAATAAATTGTTCTTATTTATTTGGATAGAAATTTTTATAGATAATGTTTAATATTTTTGTTTTCTGAGGACATTTTATTTTTTGGTTATCACATTATCATTGGTGGAAAAAGTAAAACAATGCCACGAGTAAAGATCTAAGTGTGTATTTATATATGAATTCTTATTGGGGGATGATTCTTTCTAGATGTGGTGACTATATGATGATGACCTGATCTACATTCATGGGATGTTAGTGGTTCCGGATTCCTTGGTGATCGATCTAATGTGGGACTATCATGCTTCATAATTGAATGTGGATCTAGGGTTATGGAAAATATTGCTTGTGGTCAGACACTGGTATTTTTGTTCAAGAATGAAGTTACACATATCTAGTTTTATTTAATATTTTTATACCTATCATTGGATATTTTCTTGATAATCAACATCCTATTGGTTTTCATTTCCCATATCTACTGTATATGTTGATTAGGGATAATGTGATGATATACTTATTTATAGTGTTATATTGGACTTTGAAGAGTCTTGATTCTATTTGATTGATGTAACCACCCACCTCTATAATCCAAGATTCAAAGGATTATTTTATTAAATTGGCATAGATACATGTGTTGAATCCTAATGGACATATCAATTTAGCCATTTTGGAAAATATATTACATCCACGATCCTTAAATTATAATTCAAAATATAAAAAATTGAAATTATTTGATCTTCATAAACATATAAGATTAACACTTCTTATCCCTTATAATATATATCTTCACATCTAAAATAAACCGAAACATAAGAAATTTGTGAACGTAGATTCTCCGTAATTGTAAATAATATAGTGGAATCTATCCTAAATAAGCATAAACATTTAAGGGAATGTGTATCACTATAACAAAATAATTTCAATCAGAAAATGAGAATTATATGGTATAATTAATCAAATAATATCATATATACATTCACATGGAAATTATAGTAGTTTAATAATAAAAAGTAATATCAATAACTAGTTTCCTGATGATGAAAATTCATAATTTTGGACATCATAAGCACACCGTCAAGGCTTCGACCAAGACACCACACATAAATGTGTATAAAACAAATTATTTTTCATAATGTGGAATATCGATATATCGAGGCTCTTTAGAAGGCCCCTCCTATAACTTACTATTTTTTATTTCATTCACATATGAAAAGAGTGAATCAATTCCAATATAAAAAATCATATTGGAACTAGAATATGAAATGTTAACACATTAACCATATACAGTGAATTTAATAAAAATTGAATATCCATATTCAATCATATCATATATCATATAGTACAATATGGAATTTTTTATCATGATAAATCAAGATCAATTAAGAGTAAAATATATCAATGGATGTCTATATAGATGAAAATAATCAATAAAAATCATTAAAAATTTCTTCATAGAAATTCTACTTTTTTACATTGAGATTATTTGAAATCAAGAAAAATTTAAAAGAATAAAATTCTATTGGAAATATAAATGTAATATACTAATGGATTATTCAAAATTTTAAGCCTTACAGATGGTATAAACATACCGTCAGACTTTATATTTAAAAAAAATCATTCAATCCAAAAATTCATAATGTACATCATTTGGAAATGGAAAATATATTCCTCTAAAATGATTTATAAAATGTCAATCAAGGATAAAAATGACATCAAACAATTTTTGAAAATTAAAATGAATACTAGGAAGGTTCGAAGCATGAGTTAAAACCCATGATCCCTAAAATTTATTAATAAAAAGTGAAGGTCATGTGATTACACGAGGTACAATGAACATGTACGAACAAGAGAAAAAAGAATAAAAAAAGAAGGTTCCAAGAAAAACCTCTAAATCATCTGCAAGAGGGCCAAAAATCTCAGCAAGGAATGATTCCCAATGATATGTCATTGCATAACCATAAAATCATGTTCCCCCCAATGTCCAGATCATCATTGAATTCTTATTTCAAAAGCTGATGGCCTACAATCAGGCTAGTTTTCTTGGAAAAATTGACAGCAACAACATAATTTTGCATTGTCCAGATTCTTCATGAAATCTCTAAACCATTACTGCAAGGACACGGGACATCCCCCAACACCCAGGACTCCATTGAATGGATCAAGACAATAGAAGAAGCAGAAACCCCCTGAGCTTCAAATCATAAACCAAGTGGCAAGAGAAGATTATAAACAAAGCCTCGCAAAGCACCATTGAAACCATGATGAACACCAAAAATAGCCACCCAAGTCAGAAAATAAATACCACACTCTTTAATGAAAATAGGGCTCCAAAACCCTTCCATGGTTGTGCTAAAACGATAAGCAGACCATGAGTGAAAAATCACTTTTCCCACAAAAGTTGAAGATAATCAAAATAAGGGTTTTGATCAAGTTCAAGTTCCACTCTATCAAACATTTTCTTTCTGATACTGAGATAGTCATCAACAGATATTTCCTTGTTACAGTATCTTCCAAAATATAACTTTTCTTATTTCTCAATCCTAGGGTAAAAGTCCTCCTTTTATCATTATTTAATCACCCGAGTGCAATTTCTTAAGATTAATTCTATCCTCTCGATCCTCAATCCAAGAGTAAGAGGCCTCTTCATCTGATAATGAGGAGCCCTCTTCATTAGAGGATTATGATGCAGAAGGATTCTTATTGGGCACATGTTGTGAAGAAACGTTAATTTCCTCAATTTGATGCCCTTAAGATCTAGTGAAAATGTTCCTCACCAACTTAGAGTAGTCAATTAATTTTCGAGTCTTCTTAAGATGCGGAGTGATAAAACCATCAGGATCAGTAAAAGGTTTCTTACCTTTTTTGGAACTCTAGTGCAGATATTCCTCCTCAATTTTATATGCATTCTCATTATCATCAAGATTAGAATCACCAGAAATAGAGTGAGCCTCTTGCGCTATCTCATTAGTGGTTGGGGTAGCTCCTAAGGTGTCAGTGAAAGTCTTAGCATTATTGACCGCAACAACAAACCCAAAGAGCACATAATCTTGAGCGCATGAAGGCTGTGCTGGGCAGGAATCCTGGACAGATGAAGACATAAGTGGGACCTTATAATTAGAGGGATCAACCTATTCATAAAAAGAATATTTTGAAATAAAATCTTAATAAACCAGTAAATGGATGATAAGCTTTTCCTAGTAAATACCTACATATAAAAAATCTAAGATAATAATGAGATTCACAAATTAACCATTACATTATACTTTCCTTTAGTAGAGGGTCAGTTAAGAAAATAAATAATGGTTAATGTATGTTATTAAATTATAACCGAACTATTTCCAAAATTATGATATCTTATATGATCATCTTATATCATATTGTTAATCATACATCATAATTACCACTGTTTTTGGTTTTAACAACTTTATTCTCTTCAGTTTTTATGTCATGTATGTCATGTTTATTATGCATGGGATATATTTTCATTGTATCCATAATGATATTATGTTAATGAATTGTAAATCATACTCAACATAAACATTTTTATAATTATTAATTAATGGTTAGCTTGGAGAATGAATATCATAGTGTTAGGGAGATGGTAGGCCATATGTATGCATGAGCAACAATATCATTTCTACACTAGGGTGTAATTTTTTTCACCTTCACTTTATATGGATGGGTATAATGAGGATTATAATTTATATAAATAATTTATATGACATTATATTATTTATATATTATTAAAATAATATTTAATACATCTCCCATTTATGAATAATATAATGACAACACCACTCATGCATACACACAACTTTCTTTCTCCATGACTTGATGTGGCCCATATTCCACGTTAACCGTTGAATAATGATCATAAAAAATTATATAATAAGAAAACATGAAATATATGACAAAATTATTCAACTGAAAAAATATATATATTCACATGTGTGACTTACGTTCTTACATTGAATACAATAAGTAAATAGAAACATTATTAATGCGTACATACAACCTACCATATCCACGATTTGTGTATTACATTTCATTTATCTATCTTTTTTATGTATTTAAAAACTAAATATAAATTATATAGAAATATTTTATTACATTATAGATTTACGAAAAAATGATCTATGTATAATAATCAAGAATAACAAGTCAAAACAGACATGATAAACTAAACGCTTATTACCCAGAATGTCTATTTTACTAGGAATTGTCAATAAATGAGTAATTTAGAGTCATAAATGAATCATATAAGATATCATAATAATATTATAAATCTAGAAAGTTTTGATATTTATTTTTAAAACCACAATAATTTATTTTTTTTACACATAGATTGAATAAGACCTAAGGTACAAGTTAAATTCCCAACCACATTATTTTTTGATATTAATCATATGTTCATATTTATTGTCACATATTTATCATACATGCCCACATTTCATTAAAATATCTTCAAAATGAATATTTTTATGTTTTTATTATAGGTAATCTTTAACTAAAATATCATTTTTTTGTATTCAT
Organism: Viscum album; assembly: GCA_963277665.1. Taxonomy (NCBI): domain Eukaryota; kingdom Viridiplantae; phylum Streptophyta; class Magnoliopsida; order Santalales; family Viscaceae; genus Viscum; species Viscum album. The sequence continues at coordinate 912,599,930 of OY728125.1, read as the reverse complement.
GTGATACAGTAGACCATATGTACACATGATTAGAGGTATCATTTCTTAATGTCTATTATTACAGATATGAAGACTTATGTTTGGATATTTATATTGTTATAAAAATATTATCTATGTTTTATTTTTTGTTTGAAATGTTTATGTGAAGTTCATGTATATAATATATTTTTCAAAATTGAAAATAATTTATGTCCATTGGGATTATAATATTATATCCATGATAATGTAATATAGAAATCCACCAGATCTAGGGTACAAAGGTTTTGATAATGACATTTGATAGTCAATTGGTAGGACTAATTATCTCATTTATTTCATATATGAGAGATGAACGTAGTATATGAGTTGAGGATGTTGTATATTTGTAGATTTTATACCTTTATGTAGTGACTTTAAGATTTTTCATTGAAAATGGAATGTTTTTCAAATCATGGCGTATGAATATTTTATAGAATGATTTTTGAACTAATATGAAGTTGAATACAAACAACCATCTACAAAATAATGGAAATTTGGAGAGGATATTATAGGTCCTTGAAGATATGATCCAATAAGGAAACAAAACATTTAATGATAAATTTCAATAAAATGTGATATCATAAAATAATAGTTTCTAGGAAATGATTTAGAAATTTATTTATGAGGATTCATATTGATAGTTGTTCCACTCACTATTATGTCTGTGTAAAGAATATAATTCTATTGATGATACATCGACAATGGTAAATGATACCATTATATTTTTTTGTCAATCTATAAATGGTTAGTTACATAAATTAATATTCAATGACCATATGTTTTCCTTGAGTGAAAAACATTAAGGTTTTCCATAGGTGGTCATGATTCCTTATGGTAGTCACCTTGGTTGTGTAATCATCATTTAATAAAGAGGAGGAATATTCCACTATGTTGTTTTTAGAATTAGATACCAAAGAAATTTTTTGGAGCTGTGAATTTCTAACTATATCATTCTATATGTTATCATGGAATGACTGAGGTGGACAATTATTCTCAAAACAACTGGTACATACCTAATCCTAAATATCTGATCGACTATGAGGATAATAAAATTAGAATATATTATTCTTTTTTTGAAAACGTTATGATGAACATAGATAATATTGAGATGTTTTTCTAGGTATTTCACTTTAACTTGTAAGATCCATATGGATAAATGGATGAATTATGTACTAATCATGGGAGAAAAAGTAATAAATTCAATTTTACTGTCCTGATTTGTTCAATCAGACTATAGGAGACACTTCACAAGGTTGATAATTAGAGGTGGCTGATAGTGTAAATTCTATAAATTTTGTTCAAAATGTGCTAAGACTTATTCACATATTATATAGTAATATTTTATTATATCAATTCGTAGGGAATTTTTTGATAGATTGTTTTATCTTTTCAAGGAATTTAAGAAATTATAGTAGAAAAAAATTTATACAAGTATAGTTCATGTTTGGGTGTTCAATGGTGACACCCATTGGGATAAAGTAATGGGGAAAATGGATGATGTAATAGGTGTAGATATTAGGTTTACTTCACTGGAAAATGTCTTCGATGGTCTCCTCTATCCATTGGTATTTCAAAATAGCTTATCAATTAGAATAATGTATTGATATATTTTTTTCTCTGTGAGATCCAGAATACCACAATCAATGTGTATATCCTAGTGAAGGCCCTTGATTATTTTTAATACAACACAAAACAACTGAAATTACTTTCATTATTCTCAGATATCATCTTTTTCAATTTGGAAATAATGGATTCTATAATTATGGTATCATGAATATGGATTGAATTCATATATAAATTTTATTTATTAATTGGTTCTTCTATCATGAATGATACATCATATTGGGGACAATTGTATTTGGATTTGAAGGAATTATTGTGAAAGTATTATGATGAGAATACATGACAATGTCATGAATCTAGGTCATTTATTCTCCCTGAATCACTATTCTCATAATTTTTGTACGACCTTAAATTGGGAGATACACTATTTTCTTGAAGAACCAGAATCATGGGGTGTTGTATTACAAAATCATTGAACACTTTTTTAGTATTTTTTTCATGTCATTTTAACCACTCCTATAACATACCATTGATGGTAATTGATATTGGATAATTTTTAGTTATATCCCATGGATTGATTAATTATTGGGTTTCGTTTTAGATAGATGTCATGGTGGATTAGAATCAGTATTTGGAATTACTCAAGTATGATCTGAACATTTTTATTGTGAATATAGGGTCCTAGTGATGGTATACACGATGAAATTTTACCATTCTATCAAATTCCTAGTGTATAAGGTTTAATACCATGTACAACTCTTTTATTTATTATTTTTATAATTTCACGAGGATGTTTATTAATATTTATAATATGACGATTTAATTTAAAATCATTTTTTTTCTAACACCACATGACATTGTTCAAGGTTTGTTAACATGTTTGTGCATATGTGTCCTTTATGATGGATGTTTGATTTTGATCAAATATTTGTAAGTGTGTTTTTATTGATGTCCATGTTTGTTATAATATTGTGTGCCTCTATATTCATTTTCTGATTATGTGTGATCCATGTTCTTTGGAGGTTTTCTCTATGATCATGTGATATATGGACTATTATGGTTCGGTTGTCCCTTATAAGGGTAGTATTGATATTCAATGATTATAATTATGGATTGAGACACATGGTTGGTGTATGATTACCATGATGCTTGACATGAAGAAATTTCAGGATATGATGTCCATGTGGCCCAAACTGATCTAGAATGTGGGTAAAATTAATATATTTTATAATATGTGAATGAGTTCTTGCATTAGAGTCTTGTGGAAATATTTGAGAATCAATAGATGTGTGGGTGATGAGAGATAAATTTTGACACTTAGTTAACTATAGTTCATAACATTTGTTAGGATTATGTTCTCGAATGATGTCAATACAGGAATAGAAATGGGTTTTGTTAGAGTTGCTATAAAAAAAACTTATAACTTGAGTATATGTTATTTTTTCTAAATATGTCAATTATAAAGAAAAAAAACTAATAGATATGTTCACTAGTGTTATGGGTGCATTAGTGTTATCCTTTTATGTCTATAAAAATTCTATTCACTAAAATATCAATGTGAATGGTTAGAAAATTATTAAGTATATAGAAATGTTCTATGTCACAATTATAGGGTGATCAGAGTATGGGAATGATTTTTAGAGGTGGTGTTAAGAAATTCATTAGTGTGATGTCATAAATATTATTTTATCATTATTCCTCACATTACTGTTGGATGTAAAAATTCTCTATTGGTTTGTTTATTTTTTTTATAAAATCAAATAATTTTCATTACATATATCAGTTCATTTCATTTTTATTCCACTACATCCTATTATTATTATTATGATTATTATTATTTACTATATTTTTACTAAGTTTATAGTCTCTCTGATGACGTCGTTAATACCCTCATTGTTAGTTGAAATCCCATTTTATTTACAAACACATACATAATGCCAAATATCACTTTGGATTATACCCAGAAATTTAGGTTAGTTCATAATTGGTATTAATGGAATGTATAATAATTTTTCAAGATAAGGAAGATAAAACCTCACTGAGAACCAAATGGAGTAGTCGAAGTGTAAAGTTTAACTATATGATAACAAACTAATTATTTTGGTAAATAAGATAATGTTCAGTTTTAATTTATATTACATCCATATTAGGACACTAGAAAGTGTGAATAGGATATCGTACAGTTGTACCTAAGGGTAATAATCTAAAATAAGGATTTTTTGGTGTTAATGGAATCATGGATTACATAAAAAAAGGACACCTAACTAAAACCAAATATAGAAACTCCATGTGGTTTCACTATGAATGATTTGATTTTTAGTTTCATATAGGGGATAAGATGAGTAATATAAGATAACCCTACACATAATAATAATGCTTAACCTATTATTGACATAATTTAAAATATTGATGATTGAAATTGTTCTACTATTTACATATATTAAAAACGAAATGAGATAGTCTAAAAAAAGAGGGATATAACATTAAATTACATGATTATAGGAAAACATGATGCAATTAGAAAGAGAGTAACCTTTAAGATAAATTTCTATTTTAATAGTTACATTTCTTATCATATAGTGATATTTATCCATCATTGGAATTAATCCATTTGTGTTTAAGTAATGGCTGGACATTGGAGAGACTAAAAATGTTATAGTGAAATAGACAATGAGGCATATTTAAAAATTATAAATCTAATTATTTTGGATATTGTGTGATAAATAAGTAGACTATTCTAAAATTAATATCCTGAAATATTATTGTTGAAATCCCAAATCTATTCACCCAGATCGAGTTTCTACATTATTAAAATTTTAAAATATTAATGAATCACATCTTGAAAGACTCATCAGATTAGTAATCATTAAAAACCAAATACGTAATTCAATCATATTTTAAATAGAAAATTTAAAATACATTTAATAATAAATTTCACCAATTCTTGATATTATTTATATTATAATTCATATTATGTTGGGAAAACGGAAAAAAAAAGAAACGATGCGTATAGATTCTTAGTAATAGTTATAGAAAGGAGAAGTTCTCATGTGTAAATATGGAATAATCAATATATAAATGTATATAATCGAAGCATAGTGGATTAAATAAATAACATGTCTATGAAATTAAAACATACATTTTATCAATGCATTAATATTATGGATAATAATGAAAAAATAATAAATGAAAAAAATAATATATATTTTTATCATGATATTATATATCCTTATATTGTTTCAAAATATTTTGTCTACCAAGAATGATTAATAAATGATTAGGTATACTCTAAAAAACCATTTATTAGGCAAGAAATTAGTTTGTCTCATGAGACCTATTGATTCATAAAGGGGATAGATAATTTTGTGACCCAGACAACACTAAAAGTTTTATTCATTATTCATATATCGAATGATAAATTAGATTCACAAATAGTCCTCTAAAAAAATTTTCTATACTGAGTAAAGAATATATAATATCAATATATCACTATTAAATCAAATAAAAATCAAAAGAAAAATATTGTTTATATAAATATTACATATCTAAATATGTAGCCATATCCATGACACATGGAATGTGGATATTTATATCAAGTTAATGAATTTTTAAAAATGATAACATGAATTGTAATTTTTAACGATAATGTTAACCAAAAAATTTTATTAGAGATAATTGATGGCCATAAATTCGTCATTAATATAGGTTTTCTTCAAAAACCAAGTCATTTGGAGAATAAATAAAATTGTTGGAAAACATTATCATAAAATTTCATAATAATTTTTTCATTATAAAACCATTGAAAAATAACTTCTGAAGATTCCAAATAGTGTAAAATTACTATGGAAGAGGGGATATCTATTCCTTTTTCATATGTAAAATATAGTAATTCCATCTAGTTTATTCTTAAGAATGATTAAAATGACCCTTCCATAAATAAAAAGTAATATTTTATTTATACCATTTATCATGTGAGGGATAAAATGATATTTCCATATTAAATATTTTTTGTTAATAAATTTTAATTATGTAAAAACAATTTCCAAAAAATGGACATGAAATAAAATATACAATATACATATGTGAAATAAGATTAGATTTTATTTTCAATAATTCATTACATGATTAAAAATTAAAATATTTGAACATTTATTGGATTCCATGGAAGTCCGTAAAATACAAGAGGTTGAAAATAATTATTATTAAGGATAGGTTTTTGTATTCCTTTAATGAAAATAATACCAATAGAAAAAATGAGATATTGAAATAAAAATAAACCAATTTAATCAAATATTTACTATAAAAACATGAATGTGTAAACATGTATTCAAACATTAACCACAATGAATAAATATATATTGATTTTAAAAATATAAATGCTACAATATATACATAAAAAATATATATTAAAATATGTTCATAATAAAAAATATGTCTCAATAAAAATGAAATTGATATGATATCTCATACCTTATATTCTAAATTAATCATAATTTATTTAAACACCAATAAAAATATATTTATATTCCATATGAAAACATACCTTAGTAATATTAAAATAAAAAATATCATATATGATTCATTAATTAAATTTTATAATCTATTTATTATCAATATTTTAATATTATATTTATTTTTTGTATTAACTATATTGTTTTTCATTGATATATTTAAACATTTGAATTTATATTTACTTATTTATCATAGATCTAAAATATCCAAAATTTTATTAATGATATTAATATAATTTATAATATATATAAGTATTAGTTTTCAAAAATGATAGTGAATGAAAAATAAATTACACCATTCACGGAGAAATTCAATCATATGTATGCATGAACGATGTTTTCTCATTTTATAGGATTGAAAAATTTAAAACATTATTCAAATATAGATGATTATTTTAATATCAAATATATCTCATATATTTAAATGTTTTTTTAATACTAGTGCCCATGTGAGGCAGTAACAAAAACATTACATTGGTTCATTAGTATATAGTCATAGTACACATGATTAATGTTTTCATTTACCCCATGATATATTTGGAGATGAATAATTATTACTCTATTAAAGTAATAATTTTATAGTATTTTCAGGACAATTTTTAATTACATTTTTAATGTTATGACTTAATTTACTATAGGAATATTAGATGAAAAACTACAGTTTCTGATAAATAGGATTAACTCTTCAATGAATTTGACTCGTTATATATCCTCGTAATGGAACAAGGTTTATTCTTTTATTAAAACCAACACCTATAAAAAATGGAAAATATTCATGTAGGTGTATTGTTATGTGTTTTTTGTAACTAGATTGGTGATATTGTTATAAATAAAAGAGTAAAGGGGAATCCTGTTAATATAAAGGGGAGGGAAAATTTTGTATATTTATATATTATTTTATTATAATATGTTTATCACACATATAAAATCGTTCAAAAGTGAAATAAAATTTAATATATATAGGATACTATATTAAAAAAGCATCCAATGAATTTTTTATAGCATTTGGTGTCATTATAAATTTTATCTTTTAGATCATCCCCCTATTTAACTAATTTAATCATTATTCCTAGTAACTAAAATTCCATTATTAAAAGGAAATAGTTTTACATTTATGTTGATAAACATTGAATAGAAGTCTAGAAGATAAATCATTCAACCTTATATTATCCCATATGACTTACATTGATATAATCATAAGTTTAAAATTAATTTAAAATGTTTTTCATAACCTGTTGTTATAATATTTTTTGAGGATATTCATTTAAAATGATATCGAAGACAACAAGAAAAATATATAGTTTGAAGATAATACATAAATTCATACATAATATGATATATTCATTTCGAAAAAAATTATCCCAATAATTCATCTAAATTGTTTTACTATTAATATTTTTAATGTAATTTATTTCATATATATAAATAATGAATATATAATATGCCGACATTTAGTAAGAATAAAATATAACTGATAACCACATAAAAATTATAAATAAATTACTAGAAAAAAACAAATTCATCGTAAAAATTTCAATTTAGAAATGATCATTACATGATTTTATCCTTCTAGCATAACATTCGAAATGTTAAAAAATAGTCAGAGACATTTTGTTTTTATTTTAATCTTGAAATAATATAAACACTAATATCAATGAAAAATGATACTATGTTCGTATATTATTATAAATAGATTTAATTGGATTATATGAACTAATATAATGAGATGTATGGTCATGTTTAATATATTTGAATGTCATGTCATTTTAGTTTATAACGTTAATTATTTGATTAACCCATTACTAACATGATTAATTTTTTCACTAATACTATTCATACTAAAAAAATTAATATGGTATTATATAGAAAATATATTCATCATGATTAAAAATATTGTATATATGATTTAATACTCTATTAATAAATTTAGGATAAATTAATTTAATATAAGAACCTAAATAATAATGTAAAATATATTTTGTAAAAAAATGAATCTTTATGTAAAAAATAAATACTATAACAAAATCATGTAAAAAATATTTAAATGATTATGATTATATTATATATAAATAATTAATTTTTTGTATAAATTATATATATGTTCATTTAATAATGGGGTACTTTTAGTTTAAATGAACCATATATTAATAAAAAATGATATATTATTATGATTCATAGAAAAATAAAACATTTAAGAAAAATCAAATAATTTGAACCTATTATAATAGTAAAATGATGAATTTAAAAAATAAATCATTATAAAATAATAATATTTTTAATATCACTATATGATAAATTTAAAAAGTTTGTTATGTGTAATGAAATCTATCAAAGATATTAATTTCAAGAGAAATATATAATAATATTTTGTGTTCTTAATTTATATCCTAATTACATCGATTTTCTATGGAACATTTATATACTTGATAAAAACTGAATATAACTTTTCCCCATTACATACTCAGGATACCACATAACTTTTTTATACTTCTAGTTTCACAAAAAAAAATTCCATATGAGTAGAAATGTTATGTAACAAATCTTATTTTGATCAGTAATTTCCCCAGGATGTTCAACATTAGATAGATCATGATATATCAGAATGAAATCAATGTTTATTACATATCATTGATCCTTTATGTAATTTTTTATGAGATATTCAAGGAACATATCATAAACATACAAGTGATTTGTTGGATGTTCTGTTTGACAAGACAACCTATTGATATAACCATGAATTTCTATGTGACTGGTATATATTAGACTAAACTATCCAATATTTTTTATTCTCAATTCATTATGTGAATGAGATATTCATAGGAATACCGTGTCACCATCATTGTTGTGTAGATGTCACACATTATTTTACATACAATTTTTTTCATTTCTAAATTTCCGTTATGTTTTTTTGAGTATATATGACCTTCCCTACCATTTCCAAAGTAAAGAAGGTTCAAATATCTTTCAACCTCTATCTTCATCCCAACATATTGTAGTTATTCACATCATTACATAAATGGATTTATTCAGAACCATCTGAATGCTCATGTGAAATAATTTTAGTAGATAATTATACCCAATGAAAGAGTTGATCCGAACCCCTATAGAACTCTATATTGAGGTCTCTTAACATATATTATTGTGCTTGGTTGGCCCTCTCAGATGTACCAAGTGTACATTTATGATAATTAATATTGAAACTCTATTATGTATTTATATCCTAATAATGGTTACCCATGATATTAAAGATAATCCTTGCATCTAGATTAGATGTTATTTTGAAAGTTAGTCTATGAAATTTCAAAAATTAATTAATGTAAAACTAATGAATATGATCAATAGATAAATAAGTCCATATATTTATTAATTATATTTATTTTATATTAAGATCGACTAAATGCCAAATATTATTTTTTCCTTTATATTTTTTCATGAATAAAAAATTGAAATCAATTGTACTGATTTACTATTTATATTATTGATTGATAATGGTTATAACATCCCCATATAACTTCTATCACCTAATCATATCTTTCTTCTACAAAAAAAATTATGATGAACCTTATGAAATGTCAATTATCATGTCATCACAAACGAAATTTTATTTCATGTCTCTATATATTGTTCTACAATAAGATGATTAGGGAACAACCTACTATGAACCTATTCCAAAAATTATTTATTAAACTATGGTATTGATGGAAAAAATTCTCATGTCCTGAACCATATCATTATGGCGTGGTAATAGTTCAACTCATGAATATTCCACATATACTTATATAATTACACATAATCCATTTCCACCATTTTAATCTACTCATGGGTGGATAGTTAAAACATAATCCATGATATATAAGATATATAACTTAACCTAAATGTTTTAAGATATAATTTCTTTATATACATAAATATTGGATCTATTTTAACAATCATCAGGGAAAAACAAGCATGATCATTCAAAATCATAGAATCTATGAAATTGTTTAAGATAAATTCTAAACAGTTATTGAATATTAATAATATTTGATTATCTAAAACCATTATCTCTGGAAGATATTAATATTTATATATATAATTATATAATTCTACAATTTATAATTTGTTTATATATCATGCTTTTTCCATTCAAAAAATTTCATCATATCTTAAATTCATAAATTACAACAACTAACTCTATTTCATGAGTTGGATAATTCTACTCATGATATTTTAATTAATGAGAGGCAAAAGATATTAACGTTTTATTATTCCCAACAATTCATACAAATATCTACATTAATCCGTCATTATATATCTTAAAACCTTCCAAATTTTAGGGTATTGTTTTCATTGGAATGATGAAAAACCTTCTATTTAGTTCATTGAAACACTCCTGACATCCATATTTCCAAAATTACATAACCTCCTATAATTGAAAATTTTAAATAGATTATATATACATTATAAATGCAACACATTATGTCATTAGTATCTACCCAACCTAACAGTACATCATATCTCATTAACTGTGGGTAGTATAAGACATTTCTGAAAAATAACAAAATTAGAACTATACTATGATTTATAGTCACATTTAATTATATGACCTAAGAATAAAATTTTTTTAGACAAAAATATATCTTGGTAAAAATTTTATATTAGTTTTATTTCCATGGGGTACTCTACAAAATTATAAAAAATTATTCCTGAACTACAATTCTCCTTGAATATATCTGAATGTCATCATTAAAGACTACAACAGAATTGTCACAATAATATCTAATGAATCTATTAATTAAATAAATTAACATTGTATGAAATTTATTTTGTCAAATTCAATTAATATAAATTCATAATGACCATTCCTTGTATCGAATGTAGATATGGGTATATCATCCTTTATGAAATGTAATTAATAAAATCTAGATTAAGGATCAATCCCTAAAAAATGTTTACACTATCATAATTGATTGAAATAATCATCAATAAGGTAAAAAATAATTTTTCATAATAAGAATTTCTACTTTTCCAAAATTATAGTTCCATGGACCGAATAACAAATGAGAAAGGGTGTTGAATCAGTTTTTCATTTTATAAAAAATTTCAAAAATATAGGAAACTTAACCCCTACGACCAATTAAGATTTATTACCTTGTCAAAATTTTGAAAACAAATATGTAGTAAATAATGGTAAATCATTTAAGGTATACATGAATTATTAGTTTTATCCTCAATGTGAGAACCATCATTCTTGCCTTAGAAACTCATGTCCGTCAACGGAAATCCACTGTAATGATGAATTGAATACACTTGTACCAACTTCATTAAGGAACCTTTTATCGCCTCATAAAAATATTATACTATCTCCCATCACATTTCAATTTTTTCATATACAATAGTTGATACAAACAAAAGAATAAAATACTTTTTCTAATCTCCCTATCAAATGCTCAGTCCGAATTGTCAGTCTCATTTTTTTAAGTCCCACCTTCTTAGTATGGTAATAAAGATTCTTATTTTTCATGTTAAAATAATAAAATAAAACATCATCAATATGGTGAGAATATTTCACATTGAATTCTCCAAATATCCTCCTTTTTACATGTGTGAAATTTATAAAAGAATGAATAATCTGAGTAAATATTTATAAGCAACTCTATAACAAAAAATGGGAAACTAAATTTTTTTCCCACTTCCTTAAATCTCATAAACTCCACAAATATCTCGCATTTAAAATTTGATATTTAACATTTTCAAACATCATTTAATTTTTCCAAGATTTATGTAAATTTGAAATGAGGGATTTACTTATTGAACTCTTCATAACAATCTCAGTATGATGATTAAAGGTAATGGTTCAGATTTTCTCAAAAAACATGACCAGAAATGTTGTTCATATGTTCTCCAAAATATAATCCGAAATGTTGTTCGGTTTTTCTCAGAAAAGGGCTCATAAAAGTGGTTTAGTATTAATAAAAAACATTCTCAGAAAAGTTTGTTAGTTTTTCTTAGAAACTTGATCATAAATATTGTATAGTTTTTCTCAAAAACATGCTCAGAAAAGTGGCTCAGGTTTTCAAATAAACATGATCACAATCGTAGTTCTATTTTTATCATCAGCATGCTCCGAATAATGTTCCATTTTCCTTAAAAAAACAGGATCAGTTTTTTTTTTCTGAAAATAGGTTCTTGGTTTTTCTTTAATTCATGTTCTGATTTCCATAGTAATTTGGTTGCGTCTTTCTCAGAATTCAGGATCTGATTATTCATAATTCAGTTTGCAATTTTCACAGAAATAAGGTTCTAATTTTCTTATAATCCAAGTTCTAATTTTCTCATAATTTAGAATCCAATTTGTGCAGAATTCAGGTTATTATTTTAATAGAATTCATGTTCTGATTTTATTAAAAATCAAGTTCCAATGTTCTCATAATTTAGCTAATATTTTTTGTAGAATTCAGTTTATGAATTTCTCAAAATGTAGGTTCTGATTTTTTTAGAATTGATGATTTTATTTTTACATTATTTAGGTTCTGATTTTCTCATAATTTGGGTTCCGATTTGGGCAGAAGTTGGTTCGATTTTTCCTAGAAATATTCTTAGAAAGGTGATTCTGATTTCTATATACTTCACAACTATTTCTTCAAAATATTCTATGATGAATTGTTTCATTATCTTTTAGAACTTGTTTATCCTCATAAAAAAAAAAATTTTCTTTGAAAGTTTGAGAAACTTTCTAACATCTGAATTCTCACTCTTCAACAAAATACTCATTCAAAACTCCCTAGCAACAGAAGGACAAAATCATTGTGAAACATCTTTCAAACTCACCAACTTATTTATTTTTCTAATTATGCCAAATATAAACTTATTCTAACCGAAAACATCATATTCCTGTATATCAAAAAATTTCATCGTTAAGAAATGTTAGTTGTCAAAAAATACAAATAATTATTAGAACAAAACAACATAATGGTTACTCAATATACCTCCTTTGGATTTCTTGACAATGCTTAATGACAACATTTCCAACTCTCATGTTTTATCACAATGTAAATAACAAAATTTTTTGAATTTTATCCAAAAATACCCTTTATCATGAGAGAGTGTCTGGACCCCACAATACTGGAGAAATTTAATATTTTTAAGGAATTCCATCCCTTAATGGAAAGTAAATTTTTCATCTATGTAATGATAACTTCCCCTCACCTTTATTCTTCTCTTAGCCTCATCCTTTGTTTTCCAACATTTCATTTTCTTTTCCCCATTATATGATAACCACAACATCATATTTTAAAAATTGAATACAAGTTAAACTTTTTATAAAGAAAACGATGTTACATTCTATCCCCCATTATCAACATAATCCAAAGCATGGTGGGAGTACATTATTTATGAGGTTTAGGAAGACATAATAGGAGGCTTAAAATGATCTTTCATCCTCAATTCAACAAACATTTCACTTGAAATTTCATTTGTATTAATATCAGTAATATGGTAATTTGTAGAGATATATTCACCAAAACATCTCCCACATAAAATTTCTCATTTATAATGTGTATCATTATATCAATATGTTTTTACCTTGAAATTTGGATGAGATTCTAAAATGACCAATTACACTAAAACTATCACAATGTATATTAGATGGATTAGAAACAGGTACATTCAAATCATCCAAATAAATATTAATCCTCAACAATTGAATATAAGAATGATTGGCTACTAAATATTAATATTTATATGTGCTCAATGTTACTGACCATTGTTTCTTACTATGCTAACTCACACAAAATTCTCCCAAAAATCATGTTCCCCTTGATGTTGATTTTTTTTATTATAATTACTGGCCCAATCAGTATCTATATAACCAAGAAACATCATCTCACATTTTCATTTGTATAACAAGCCATGTGATGTTGTTCCTTTGACATATCATAAAAATCCTCTTTGTGTCCAACATATGTGATTCTTTTAGATTTCTTAGATACCTAGAACATAAAGTCCTATAATAAAAAATATCAGCCATGAAGATGTAAGGGAATACTTCATATCAACTTCTAATAGTCCTTCCGATTCATATTTATTCTAGATTCATCTTTACTTACGTTTTTTCTATTTGAAATAGGTGTTTAAACTGCATTGGATTCAACCATCTCAATCATCTTTAACTGTTCCCTATCATACATATCTTGATATAAGAAGATTTATTTTTCCATTTTTTGAACATTTATGCGAAGGAAGAATTATAATTCTACCAAAATTGACATTTCAAAGTTATTATTCATCTCCACAACAAACTCTTCACAAGCCTGTCTTCATCCCCATAATAAATTATATCTTCCACATAAATGATTATAATTAATGTTCTCGAGTCGACATATATCTCATAAAAATTGGTATCAGTTTTTATTTTAGAAAACTCATTCATTAAAAAAAATAAATCATTGAATAAAATTAATATGGAGCTTGTTTAATACCATACAAATAATTATTCAATTCACAGCTTTCATTTCATCCTCACCAATTAAAAACCCAAATGTTTGTCCAATGAATACTTCTTCCTCAATATCACTATTTAAGAAAGATGACTTTACATCCATCTAATAAACATTGTAATTCTGATGAGTAGCCACTGCAAGATACATTTTAATATTTTATAGACCCGCAATAGGGTAATTTTTTTTTTCATGTTCCACATCATCTTCCCATGCATATCCTTTATGATCAAGTATTTATTTTTTTCTTGAAACTTTTTCATGATATTTTTATTTGTTTTAATAATCACACTTCGTTGAAATAATATTTTTATTTTCTAGCCATAGAAGAAGATCCCATGTTTTATTCTTCTCAATTCGATCCAATAATTCATTAACAACATACAACCATTGTTTCAATTGAATAACCTCTAAAACAGAGTTTGGTTCAATATTTGATATTATTGAAGATAGGTTTTCTAATCTTCACATCCTACTTGTTTGAACTAGATCATTAAGATTCCAAATAATTTTTTCAGATTCAACATGCCTTTGTAAGGAAAGAAATATCACAGTTTCTTTCCTAGCAGAACATTTTTCACCAAGTGACTAATCTGAGTAACATTGGAATTGGTGGGGATTATTTGATTTATCCTCCTAAAAATTCTAAACAATTTATTTAGAGGAACATAGATTTTCAATTACCTATACATTATATGATTCCCCCAAATTTTGTAAACATCTATTCATATTTTTTAAAATAAATATATTTGTTCTATAACCAATTAAAGTTTATTCATAATCTTTCTCATCAACCTTTCCCATATCGGGTTTTTTTTATTTTAAGAAAACAAGGAATTCCAAAAACATTGGTGCATTTAAATGATGTTTTTTTGTGAGACCACATTTTAGAAAAAGTCATATTGTTTTTTTATCTTAACAAGAATCTATTTATATAATGTTTAACATCACTTACAACTAATCTCCGAAACAATTTTGGAGGATTATATTCTGCTAACATACTTCTTCCCATTTCCACCATGATTCTATTATTTCAAATTACTAATCCATTTTATTGTGGAGTCTAGGTTGAAGTATTCTGATGATTGATATCATGATTTCTCAAATATGTATCAAAATAATTTTTTTTGAATATGGTACCATTATCTGCTCTCATGTTCTTCGTAGAACCCCCAAATTCTATCTCAATGTCTTTTTAAAATAATTTGAACATTACAATAGAATTTGACTTAGGATTCAGGAACATGATGTTTTTAATCCGTGTGAAATCAACAATAAATGTGATTAAAATCAAATACCCATTTATTGATTGATATATAATTGGTATAAACATATCAGAATTAATAATCTCAAGTGGTCTCCTAGATTGAATCTCAACTCTTTTACGACTTTTTTGTTATCATTCCTTTCATAGAAGTAATGAAAACTTATGCATACCATATTATTAGTTCTACAAAATTACGAATGAAATCAAAATTATAATATTTGTTCATAATTTTATAACCATGGTTCCAAAGTCTTTGGTTCCACAATTTGTTATCATCTTCAACACTCAAGTAACAAATGTTATTGAGTTCCCCAATTTGTAAGATATTCTCACTGGTTCTTTATTTTTTTGTAATAACTTTTACATATTTCAAACATTTGATGACAAAAGAATACTTTCAGAGGATTACATATTTTCTTTCATTAAATAATTGATATACACAAAGTAAGTTATGTTTTAACTCATCAACATAATGAAATTACTTGGATTTTAATTATTTAGCATCAATCTATGACATTACTATTCATCTAATTTTTATTAAACCATCATTAATTAAATTAACTAGTCCCCCATCATGACTTTCAACATGAATAATTTTTTTTATATCACTGGTCATATGTGAAGAACAACCACTATCATGTTTCTATCGTGTTTTCCTTTTTAATGCTTTAGAAGATGCCTCCACAACAAAATCTCTTTCATCATCCTTCTAATTTCTTCTTTCTTTCCTTTATTATCATAAGAAATTTTTTCTGGAAGGAGTATTAAAAATCTTTCAGCATGATGAAAGGAACAATAAAATCTTCTATAATCTTTTTCCATACATTCAAATATATTATTTTTGGAATGTTCCTGACATCTTTAGAAATCAACTTTTCAACTTTCTGTGAGTTAGGAATGTAACTCATACTTAATTCACGATTTCTTCTATATTTCTCTAACCTTCTTCTAGGTAAGGATAAATTGTTCCAAATAATATAAGATCTGTTCCCATAGATTCTTCAGCACCTCCAGTAGTGTTCAAATATTGGTTTTCTATTTAAGAAATACATTTCCTGATAGAATATTTTTTTGAGGTTGAGAACTTATTTTATCCAAAACACACTCAGGATTTGGACGATCTTTTCTTTTAAGTGAGTTTTAAACTTCTGTATAATTAAGAGGTTTCAAACATACTTTATCCACCTAAACATTAGAAATAATTTTTCCACAAAAAAAAAATGAATAAAAAATCAAATAAAACATTATATTTGGTAGAAAAACATTTCACACAATTCATTATAATGATCCTTAACATTAGTTTTAGATGTTTATGATTCTCATTCTATTTCTTTGGTCAAATTTCCAATCATGTTACATAGGGTATTTTATGACATAACATGTTTCTATTGAATCTTTTAAACCTTTAATTCCTTAGTCTCCATCATATTGATAATATATTCAATCATTTTTCCATGTTCAGTAATTATAAATTTGTAACATTAAATATCCTGAATGTATTAATTCTCCTAATTGATGAAATATTTTCTCCCATTGTAAAATTCTTGATGGTCTTTCATCATTACTCTAATTTAATTATTGAGAGATATTTTTTTTCGTGACAAGGAAAATATTTTTTCTGAGTTGATACACTCTATAAGATTCTTCAACACCTTCTTCACTCCCTAAGGAATATTTTTTTTCTAAACATTTGCAACGATTGTTGTGAATTTTTATGAACATTCATCTTCATAAGAATCATTGTCAGTTGATTATGATTCAACATTCTTACTCAACATACGCCTTTTCATTCTGGAAAACCTATTCTAGAAATTTTTATGGACTTATCTTCTTTATCATTTTTGTATGACTTATTCCATCATAGGTTTTCATCAGGATCATCTCTATATTATCCAATATTTTTCATGGATAAATTAATAGTAATGTACCCAATTCCACCAAACTCAATACATTTGATAGGATTCTTTCCTCCATATATTTAACATCTAATTATAGAGTTCAAGGATATGAGGGGAATTATTTTTTTCATTTATCTCATCATCGATATTTTCATATGATAAATAACGCCATGGATTTTTATCTCTTTCATGGATTCAAAATTCATTTAATATTTCATTTTATTCTTAAAGATCATAGATTTACTCATTTAAAAAGAAATATGTATTTTATTGAATTAATCAATAGATAAATCAAACTTTTATTCTAAATAATAAAATTTAGAATCAAACCCATCTTGAATGTTTCTAATAAGTTTCATCAAAAACTATAAAATCTCCCCCAACATCTCTGAATCCTCTTATGTTTCACATAGTTTTATTAATGATGGTGAAGTGATCATCAATTTTATCTTCATATTTAATTATTATGTATTAATATTTATGGCGCTATATTTTTATTTTTTCTTCCTCTACTATTTTATTCCCTTCAAAAACACTTTCCTACATTCCCCATATACTTTTTGATGTTTTGAGACACATGAACATTTGATAAAAATTACCCAGTAAAGTCATAAGTATTTCATTTGTAGACTTTTGATCAACTTATATATATTTTTAATCTGTACTTTTAATAGGTCCACCTTTTTCAATGGGAGGAAAACCAATTTTAGAATCATCAACCACTTTCAGGGCAAGAAGATTCCTATATGAAATGATCAATTTTTTCAATCCATATTATGTTTTTCCATCGAATGTGGGTACTCCTCCAATATTGATAATATTGATATTATCCATCATAAGTATTGAACAAGGGAATACTCTATCGAAATCCAATTAATTTTCCAAGGATCAAATAATAACTGACAGTGTGTGTGGGGGGGGGGGGTTGAATCCATTGTTCACTTTTTAGAAATTTCAAATCTTCAAGAAACAAAAACCCTACAACCTATCAATATTTATTTCCTTATAAACCATTATAAAATTCTTATGCCTGTAATATTTTTAAATCATATAAGGAACCAACGATTTATAAGGTTCTTCATCAATTTGAGAACCCACATCTTTTTTATATGCACTCTTGTGGGTCTATGGAAATCCACTATAATAAAGATGTTAATACATCTAGTGCCAACTCCCATTAAACACCTTCTATCTCATGATACGAAAAAATATATTGACTCCGATCAGTTTAAAATCTATTCCCATAGAATAATCCATTCCAATAAAATAATATAAATCTTTGATTAATCTTCTCCACAAATACACATTCGGAATATTCAATCCAATTGGGCTACATCTAATCTTCTCAGTAAGGTAATGATGATTATCGATTTTTCCCTTCTCAAATACTCAATGAAATCTTTTTCAATCTAGTGGAAACTTTTCACATTTAATTCTCCATAGAACAACATTTTGAGTGTGTGTGAATGTTATAAATTAATGAATCATCTGAACATATAATTATAGTAAACTCGTAAATTAAAAGAGGGAAACAAGAAATCATTCCCTTGTCTATAAGTCTAAAAACATTAAAAACTCTCGCATTTAATGTTCAATATTTGACTTCTTCAAACATCATTAATTTTCATATAGATTTACAGAAAATTGAAAATCAGGGATTTATTCTTGAACTCTTCATAACCTTCATTGTATGATAATATTGGATCTTGGTACAGTTTTTTTAGAAACATGTCACAAAAATTTGGTTCATATTTCCTTAGAAAGATGATTAGAAATATGGTTCTATTTTTCTTAGATTCTTGCCCAGGAATGTCATTCTGTTTTTCTCTGAATCATTCTCAGTAAACTACTTTAGTTTTTCTTAGAACAATTATTAGAAAATTGGATTAATTTTTTACAAAAAAATTCTTAGAAAAGTTTTTCAGTTTTCTTAAAAAATAGTATCCTATTATTTTCAAAAAATAGGTTCATATTTCTTTATAATTATGGTTCTAATTTTCTCATAATTTTTTTTACAATTTGCTCAAAATCTTGGTTATGATTTTCTCAAACTTCAGGATCTGATTCTCTTAGAATTTATGTTCCGATACTATAAGAAATATTTTTCAGATTTCTTTAAAATTTAGGTTCTCATTTCTTTAGAATTCAAGAAATAATTTTCTCAGAATTGGTGTTCAGATTTTTTCAAAATTTAGGTTCTTATTTTCTCAAAAATAAGGTTATGATTTCTTTAGAGTTCATGTTCTGATTTACTCCAAATTCATGTTCCAATATTTATTAAACTTTGTTCTCTAATTAGTGAATAAATAATTTTCTGATTTTCCCATAATTTAAGTTCCAATTTGTGTTGATTGAATGTTCTAATTTTTCCAAGAAATATGATCCAAAAAGTGACTATGATTTCATCATAATTATAGAGCATTTCTTCAAAATATTTTATCATGAATTTTTTCATTATCCTTTAGAACATGATGATCAGTAATGAATAATATTATTTTCTTTATAATTTCTGATAAACATTATATCTGTTGACTTCTCACTCTTCAAAAACATCATTTTTCACAATCTCTTCACCAATAAAAGGACTTCTTCATTGAGAAACATCTTTCAGACTCATCATCTTATTTATTCTATAATTATGAAAAATAAGAACATCCAATAACCGAGAACTCTATCTTCCAGTATTTAAAAACCATAATTCCACAAGATAGGTTAGTTGTAAAAAAATAGAAAACATTTTTAAAACAAAATATAATAAAAGAATCTTAAAATATTAATTGAAATGATGAATCGATACATCATTATTCATAAAAACTTGATCATTTTGACATATTGGTGAAACACTAGTCTGAATAAATATCTAATCTAAATTCAATAAGTGATTCTTCAAGTATTTTGATACTCAGTCTAGTACATTAAATATTGATTCTTTAAAATACTTCTCCTCAATGTTTGAGTTATATTGAACTGTGTAAATCCACAGTCACATGTAGCCCAAATTGGATGTCTACATTATTATATTTTCACTTGTTACAAGTGAACAAATCTAAATGGTCCAAATTGATTTGTAATTTTAGTATGATAGTTAAACACTTAAATCAGACAATACAAAAAAACTATAAATTGTTTTTTCATTGACATAATTATTTATCCTATTAGGATATCCCTGCATATAGACCATAATTCCATTGGATGAATCAAGGGTAAATGAATAATATGTGTTTGGTTTTATACGATTCATGATAGTGATATGTTTATATTAGATGAAATCATAAACAAAAAATTAATATTCAATTTAAAAAGGTAAATAAATAAATGACATTCTTATTTAAAAATCAGTTGAAAACTAAGGATCATATAGATGAAATAAATTGTGGTAATAATAATTACCCAATAACAATCACATGAGATTGAAAAGTTTTCATTGATATTCTATCTAATTGAATAATATAATGGAAATAAATAACTATTCTCAAAATGAGGTAATGTGAAATTCTAGACATCATAAATATACCATCAGGGCCCCATTATAGGGCATCATAAACAAATATGTAAGGCATCAGTATTATACACATGCTAATATGTATCCGGATATAACCTAATGCATCATTGTTGTATAGTGGGCCCTTCCTATCATGTTAAAATTCTAATTTGTTACTCATATGAAATGTATAAAACATAATAAACAAAGTCATTCATATTGAAAATATATCATAAAAAATTTTCATAATTCCCCTACCAATAAACAAAATCAAAATAAACATTTTTATTATAAAAATAACATAAAAATACTATTATAGCCTCCAATAAAAATGATTGGAAACCAAAAATTGAAAAAATAAGGGTTATATCGTTACAAAATATCCCTATTAAATTATAATTAAAATGATTTTTTTGACAATGATGAATAAAAAAATAATTAAAAAATCATTAAAATCATTCTTGCGATAAATACCCCCCAAAATTGAAAAATAGTTTTTATAAACCAAATAATTATTGAATTATATGATAAACATATTATTTTAAAGGAATCATGGAATATTGTAAATAAATATTCAAATAGCAAAGTGTAAATTAAAGTAGAATTTTTTTACAACAAATATATGTTAATAAAACATTTATTTCATGATTTTTAAATTTTTTTAAAAAAGTAACATGTTCAAGAAAATTACAAGAATATTACATTCAAAATGTTTTTAAAAAATTATAAAATTTATAAAAAATATTTTCAAAATAATTTAGTGAATATATGAAAACATATAAATTTTATATTGAAAAGGTAATTCAATATTAATCAATCTATATTAAAATGTGGTTGAATCCTAATCCCACATATGGTAGGAAACATTGATTTTTAATGTGAAAATTTTCAACTGTTTCAAATGCTTTTATATGAAATTTCCAAGCGATATATATTCACAAAAAATAAATTGAATCAATTAATTTAATTTTTAACTATATATATAAATATTAAAAAAAAATCAAATATAAATTTTCAATACAGATAATGTAGAGGAAAATGTTGTTTTTAATTAAAAATCATTGAGATTCACTATTCATCAGAAAATGAAACTTCAAATAAAAATACAAAAATAATTAACACAAATAATATTTTAATATTATTATTTAAAAATTATGGAGTATTTTTCATCTAAAAAATTTTCATTTTTAGAGTATTTCATTAAATGAAGACTCCCATTAAAAGCTGGTAACACAACATTTTACAATAATTAATCATTTTATTCAAAAAACTTTAATTATTCACATTTTATTCATATAAAAATTATTAGATGAATGTAAAAATATTTGGTTTAATTTATTATATATAAATTTTAGTGATATCCATCAATTATACAGATTAATTTAAATTTTAATGAGAAAATTACTACATTGGTATACAAATTGTTTTCTGATAAGAATGTGTCTTTTATTATTAATTGGCATTTATTTTCATTCCAAATTTATCGATAACCATGTAATTTATTTTATAATCAGATGAAAGTTTTTCTATAATTTAGTTAATATTATTCATATCATCCATTAAAATGTCTAGTTGATAACTATAACAATATTTTTACAATATTAATAGTATATTGTAATTTGAAAAAACTCATTTATGTGTTTTACACAATCATTCAAAGGAATCCATAATAATGCATAACAGAAGCCAAATATTGTGTTTATTAACCTTTAATATAATTTATGTGTTGAATATTGATCAATAATAACATGGTGTTTTTAATAAATTAAGAATAACTTGTTGTAGTGGGCAATTCAAGCCATCAACGAAATTTAATTTATTCAAAAAATTATTAATTCTATAAAATCTGGGTGTCAAAATCTAACACCCTTTAAAACGAATTTTACTCTCAAAATTAATCTGGGTCATAAAATTTTTAATACATTAAGGTTTATTTCATAAGAACACACATAATTTTATGAATACTAAAACATCCTTTTAAAAATTTAATTTTTCAAATATATTGGTTACCAAAAGTAATACATAACTAGGTTTCCACATAGATGAACATTGGTGAAAAAATATACATGGCAGAGAGATCTTAATAGCATGATCTTATGGGGAGTGATAGGTTACATGTATATGAGAATTTTAATGAACACAAATCCTCAAACTAAAAATTCTTTAAAATTTCATTGGTATCATAAAAAATTACAATAATGGGAGAACATTGAATTTCAAGACCCTTTCCTAAATATGAAGTGTTATCTAGAGAAGATATTATTAATTAATATAAGAATAATAAAATAATTTGTGATACCTTCATAAATGTCCACTTTATCACTAATTCTATGAATTGAAGGTTAAAGTATCATTCATGGAGCATTATAAAATCATGATATCCATAAATATAATTATAGGTCATTTCATATAACTTTATCACAAAAAAATATGTTATCACGTGTTATAAATTTTTTATAAATCACTATATGTTTATATAATTATTTACTCTCTAAATCCACACATGAAGTTTATAATAAAAATTAAATAAATGTTTTATATTATAACCATTTCAAAAATTTAATGTATAAACGTTTAAAAATATGGTCACAAAATATCTTTAAATAAGATTATAATTGACCCAACCCATATATCATAAAGTATCTTGTGGTTTTCACATACCAATCATGGGAAAACCTTCATCATAAGTTATCATAAAACATGGTAATTACTTAAATTACCATAACTCTTTATTGAAATATAAATGCTTCCCATTTCTTTATATATATTATTGGATATATTCCTTAAATACCGTAATATTTTAATATTTATAAATGTTATCATTTAAGTGTTTTTCAACAAATCCTTTATTAGATATGAGGTCATCAATATAATAAACATTAATTTATCCACAATAATCATCTCTTAATCCAAGAATTTTTTTTATCAATATCAAGAAATAATTTTGTGTTTACTAACATTGATCAAAATATCTGATTCGGTTAAATGACTTTTCAAGTTTGGAATTAACATTATATAATTTTTTTCTAATATTTAATTAAAAAAATATACTTTATATTTTATAATTAAGGAATTCCAATACATATACAAAAACACATTCTTCTATATTATTATACCATAACATATGATTCATCAACATATATCCTTAATACCCCTTTCCTCGAATATGAAATTTGAAAAATGTCATAAGGTTACTCATCCTCAATTTAACCATAAATCTAAGGTTTAAGAAAATTATTACTGTTAGAAAATACAATACCTTTCACATGTCATTTTCTATTTCTTTTTCTTTCATTGTATAACCAATACCCTTGCCACCTTCCTAATTATCTTCATGATATCTTCACATTGTACATTAACATTCATTATTGCAATAAATTAATCACATGAAAAATTCACTGTTATCCATTTATATAGTTTATGCTATTGACTAATAAAAGAATCTATAGGTTGAGAAACACTTATCATAGAATAAAACTATATAATCCAGAATCATTAATTATATGATATATATATGAAGACACCATATTCTAAATTTATGACACCTTAGGAAAATCATTATATAAATCTAGATATATATCATTAGAAATATCACAAGGTATATCACTATTTTTTACCCACATTAGTTTATAATATTTGAATAATCCATTCCTTTGATATTAACTATACAGAACCAGTCCTAGAATACATCAATATTATACAATTTTCAATGATTATTTAGAAGAATAAAAATCTACATGCCCTAGGACCATAAAATTTTACTATATTTGGAATATTTGGAAAAAAGATTCATACTTTGTGAATGATTTTAAATGATTCCCAAAATGATCTTCCTATTTTTTACTCCAACTAAAAACATTTATTTGTAGCTGGGGATATGAAACATGAGAAATGGAATGATGAGATGACCCATAAGGGTATATAAATGAGATACATAAGAATAAAATAATTTTAAGGAAAGGTAACATTAAAATAAAATTTTAAGATCATACAATATATATCTAAGATCATATTCATGTTTCTTGTCACAATGATAGGATTTTCATGATACATGAATCATTTTAAAGACAAATCATCATAAAAAATATTCAACCATAAGCTTATGTGATATAAGTGTGGAAAAATCATAAATATAGAAATCTATTTCATGTTTCAAGATAAAAAATTGAGACATTCAACATATTGAAACTGGATGAACATGTTTCCCATTGTGGATAAGGATGTACATTTTTTCCATTATGTATTTTGATGCCCCTTGCTCCCATTTTTGACCATGACACACCTATTTCCCATTGTGTGTAATTAAAAAATTATTTTACTCTATGGATCAAGACCATTTCCTTGTTTCAAATCATTATTTCATGAGATATACATCATTACCTAATAAATTTGAGTGAGACATAGGTCCCACACATCACATAATGAAATCATACATATGTGTACCATAATATCACAATTATTTATCATATCATTACCCAGGAAATGAAATGAGTATAAAAAACATATAATCATATAATAACCTATAGAAAAGTGAAATATTTCATAATCATTTAATAATAGAATAACCTATGAAACGAAGTGGGTTTCCTATGGGTTTTATAATTGTATACCCTGAGGAAGAGAAACTGGATTCATAATCAATATGGTATCATAAAAATAATATATTTAGAGAAATAATTACAATGGTTTCCTTGGATAATATCCACAAAAAATTCATAATCTTTATCATATGATATCATCTAATCATGATATGTATTTTTAATGATAACATGGAACATTTATTAAGAAAAATAACCCTTCATTAAAAATAAAATTTTATTTCATAAAACAAAAAAAAATAACATTTCATTGATAAAAATTTGAAAAATAATAAAATAATATTTAAAAATCATTTAAATATTTTATGAGTAAAATTACCTCTCATCTCAAAAAATACATTTATAAATAATTGAATATTTTTATAATCATTTTCTGTGAAAATAACATTGATAATTTATAAAAATAGATTTTATAAAAAATATATACTTTTTAAAACAGAAATCATTTTTGAATTCATTTTCAATTAAAATGAAACCAATATATTACATAAAATAATTTTTAAAAACATTATTCGAAAATATTGGTTTTTAATTAAATATATTTCCAACTAATGAGAGAAAAAATGTAGGGTTTTTTCGATAAAAAAATAATTTTTAGTTTATGTACAAATGTATGAAAAAAATGACCTATTAGATTAGTGTATAAAAAATTACTATAGGAGAAGAAAATTTGGGACAATTATTGAGAGATGGATCTTAATATTTAATTAGTGAAAG
The DNA here is from genome assembly GCA_963277665.1 of Viscum album. NCBI lineage: Eukaryota > Viridiplantae > Streptophyta > Magnoliopsida > Santalales > Viscaceae > Viscum > Viscum album. The sequence goes on along the minus strand of OY728125.1, from coordinate 912,573,400 downwards.
CATAATCATAACCAATCCAAATAAACAATGAGACTGTAGAAATTAAATCACACCACATTTCTAATAATCCATCATAATACGAATGAAATAATAATAATAATAATAATAATAATATATGATGCACATAATATCATGAAAAAACATGAAAATTTAAATAACATGTCAAAGAGAAGATTAGATGTTTGGAGAAAATCTCACAAGGTAACATTGTTCTTTTTTTTTCATTTTTTGTGTTTGTTCTCATATAAGTTATAGAATTTATATTATGAATTTTAAGATACATTTTTGACAAGGTATGTTGAAAATGGTCTAAGAATAATGATTGGATGTGATGTATTTCATTGAAATATTGTAAAATTTTGGAAAGAAGTGAGCTCGAGAATACTGGTCTTCACAATGGGTATTTCAAGAAGGTTTTGATCATCACGAATGAACATCACAAATACACTCATGTTTGATGGTATATATATATATATGTCTACATGAAGTGGTGAATCACGATTGCGTGAATGGTTAATGGATAATCACTATAATTTTGGGAAGGCTTAGCAACAGGTAAATTTACACCAGTTCATTGCAAAAATATGGAGAATCTGGAAAGATATTAGTGAGATTCATAAAATGGTGATGATGATGACAAAATCATACTGAATTTTAGGAAACACTAATAAATAGACATCTAAAACCTCAAAAAAGTTAAAAAGACTTTAGAAATATTCAAAGGCTTTGAATTCACAAAATAATATTCCTGAAGGATGTTCTTGAGAAAAAAATTGCAAAGAAATAAATTTTGTGATGGATATGAAGTCTAATTGAATATTATATGTATCCGGAAATTATTTATGTTATCAAAGGTAATAAAAATTCAACCAAAAGTTGTTACCTTTATGAATGATAAATGAGGATCACCAAAGTGTTTAAGCTCTATGTAATAGTTCATCTTTGTAAATATTGTTGGGTTTATGAAGAGAGTATATAATTTTGAAGATTTTTGTATCATTACTAATGTCATGTGAGCTTCAAGAAGGTAGTGAGAATCGTAATAGTGTTAAAAGGTAGTTCAACTTAATTTTTTTTGAAAAGTGATATTCATCATGTTAATTATTGTATAAATAAACAAATCATATAATTTTTTTTTGTTTGTACTCATTATTTTTTAAAAAGTGACCTACATGTCAGTAAAATATGTCATTTATAGAGAAATGAGAAAAGTAAGATGAAGAAGTTGATGCTTTCAACCAGTCATGATCCATCAAAATAATGATATAGGGAGAGAACTATGGGATGTAGTGAGGTGTCCCTAAATATTTAAAGACATATGACTCTGGGTATAAAATTGATCTACCTTGAATCATATTTTGAAATGAGAGTTTGTGGATTTGGTACATCAGAACATTTTTGTTTGTTTTTCCATGGCCATAGGCTAGTGAGGGTGAACCAAAAAAAAATTGATGTGCCATATGCATGGATTCATTTATATTTAAACACTTCTAGAGTAATGGGAGAGAAAAGTGATTTTTTTCAATGAAAAAATAGATATAAACATGAATTCTTTTAATCTAGCTTAAACAGATTCATCCATCCCCTCATTATATTTTACCACATTTGGATATCAATATAAAGATCATTTAAGAATATAGTTTGATAAAATGACATATGTCTCAATGATGGAAAATTGAGGTAAAATTACCACACCTCTATCAGAAATTTTGTAACATAAACCCCATGAGAGATATATCATAAAATAGATATTTTGATACCCTTAAATATATGTGTATCATTTGTAGAATTGTTTCACGGAATTTTAATACACTACTCAAATGAAACAAGTGATGAATATTAAATAAGTCGAATAGAAATAATTTTTATACTACAAATCCCATACTACTTTAGTAAAATTTTAAATTGAAACATTTAATATCAATAAATAAAGTAAATTAATGATATAACATTTCATGGTTTTATATATACCATCCACAATATGAATAAGTAGGGAATATATAATATATCTTTCAAATATAAAAGTGAGACAAAGAAAAAACAATCCTTAAGAATCAAATTTAATTATACTTTGTCAATCCTAATTTATAATATATATAAGTTTATTATAAATATTCCAATGAAGTATATTATTATATATAAAACAATATATGATTTTATTATGACTTTATATTACTTTTTTATTAACAATTTCTTGTCTATGTTTTCTTTCGCGTAAAAACCACTTTATTGTTTTATATATAAGGAGTGGTTATTCATGTTCCTCCTAAATAAAAAATGATTAAATTTTTTATAGATTCAAAAAAATGATGTAAATATTATTTATATTTTTTATATAATTATTTATTAGAATCTAAAAAACACATAAATATTAAATGAAAATCCCTATTCCCAGGTACGGTAATCCATACATACAAAGGTACTAGGTATCCATTTTATGGTTGTATTTTTAAATAAATAAATATAAATTTTATATATATACTAACAATAAATTTAATTATTATATCATGTATATCACATATTTTAATTTAACACATACATGATACATTTCATGTAATGTATGATCAAGTCACGTCGCATTGAGGAGATAATGGTCTAAATATCCACAATTGAAGTTATCATATTCCAAAAAAAATGAAATGAAAAAGGTATGTGTTATATAATACTTAGATAATCATAAATATTTCATAAATATAATATTCATCATATTAAATTAGTATGTTTATCAGTATTCCTAACCATGTAATGTGGTAATAGAAGTAGGAACGACATCAGTTTGTGAGGTGGAAGTCCACCGAACACACGAATGATGATTGTATATCCCATTTGATGGATTTTTGGGAAGGAATAGGTAAATCCTCTAATGTAAAAAAATTATCAGTATATTTATGATATTGATGTTATTATATAATAAATAAAATAGTATAATTTATGTGGGGGGAAGGAAATGAAATAAATTTACTTATTGAAGGATGTGACCCCTTATTGGGCTATGGCCTTTTGGTTTTCACCAAAAGGATTCGTTGGTAGGATTTCTTCACAAAGGTATGCTTATAGTGGGATGTTATAAAAGTTTTTAGATCATCTCGAAATACATTTTATGAGATAAAGGGAATTATATTTGTGAATAAGTGAAGAGGGGGGTGGTGAGTTCTATTTTTAAAAGATGAGGAGGAGTATCATTCATGTTATTATAAAAAGGATAAAATATTTAGAGGTCTCCCTTATATCATGTTCCTCAAATAATTTTTAAATGTCAATTACTTTTTCTATATGGTCGAAATATGTCCAAAAAATGGATTCTAAAGATGATTCTTGTTTATCTGAAACCTTAAGATAATGTTTCACCACTAAATATACTTGTTTTTGCCTTTATCTATGTAATTAATTTTATTTAATTTCCATTTTATTTTTGGTCAAATAAACTATTTTAAATTAATGGAAATTATAAATTATGATGTTCTAGTTGGTTATGGGGATTAGTTGATTAGTAACATGTCCCTGTAATCATACATCCGACCTATGTTCAAATCTATATGGGAGAAAATTTTATAGGTAGACGGTGACACAAGCGTGACACCTGACACAAGAAGGTGATGACACATGCATGATGCATACCTGGTGACACAGACTGTATGATCTAGGAATAAAGTCTCATTGTACCTAAAGCCTATGTGTTGGTATTAATTCACACTGTGTCTTTCAGAAATGTATTTAATAAATAAGGCTTCATCGGTGAGTTATACCTTGGGGGCTATGACAAGCCTTTCCGGCTTTTGTGTGTTGTGTGCGTGTGTGTGTGTTTAATGTAATTGTTCCCCCAAGCACATAATATATATAAATAATTATGATTAAAAATATTGAATCAATGTTTTCAAATTTCATTCAAAGAAGTGGAGGAAATAAATTTAATTGTTATCCCATTGATGAGACGAGGCAAAATGTTTTTTAAGGTGAAATTGTTGAAACTTTTGCAATGTTTTTATATTCCATTTCAATGTGAATTTGATTAAAATGAGAAAAATTGTATTTTTATATGTAAACATAGTTTAAATATACTTAAAAATTTATTTTAAATATAGTTTAACTTTATTAATAGCGTAGATGAAAATTAGTTTTTCAATTTATATTTAGTGTATTTCCTATTAAGAATAAATTGAATCTTCATAAAAAATATCAAATATCAAACCTATGTAAATTGTGATATTATATTTTTAAAATTAAGTTTATTTTATGATTTATAATCTATATATCGTTTAAAAATTACCAATACTTCCATTAATATGTGTTAAAATTTCCTTTTAGAATAATAAATCTTTGGATTCTAAAGAAAATATTTATTCTTATTTTATAGCTATAATATTATTTATTAAAATTTAATTTTTTAATTTATAATATCTATATAATCATTTTATATTATTAATAGTGATAAATTAAATTTATTATGAAAAAATACAATTAAGGGCATAAAAAGAGTTTATTCGTAAAAATTATCCTTATATATTAAAATGGTTTCTATTTTAATAAAGTATTTATTGATAATATACAAATTCAATTTATAATCATTTAAAAACCATTGTTTATAAAACTATTAAATATTATTCATATCTTCAAATCTAATTCCAAGTTTATAACTATATAAATATTTTAATAATGATAATATTATACTGTAGTTCGGTAAAATATGTTCTTACATTTATTTTAATCTATCGATGGAACTCAGCATTATTTGAAACACAATTCAAACAGATTATTTCATAAAACCCAATATAATCGAAGTGTTACTTGAAGAAAAAGTTTAACATTATTTAGATCATTATGAAATAATAAAATGGTGTAGCTTGAAATGTAATCCATCGATGAAACTTTATTTATTAAAAAATAATCCATAAAAATTCAGGATGTTACATTACATGACGTGAAAACCATTATGGGCATATTTCATTAACTGGTAAAAGGTATAAATACATTACACTATGTGTAAATGTTTTACATCATGGAATGATCCGAAAAGGTTTTCTTAAAAGAGGTGAGAAATTTTTCATTATTTTTATGTTTCGTGGATATCATGTTGTGAACCCAGGATTCACATCATGAAATGTTCACAACAAATATATAATTATGTAAATGTTGTAATATTATTTTTAACTTATTTGTGAATAATCCCCTCAATGAATTGGGGATCACTCATATGATATATTGGGGACATATATTCATTCTATATCATTTAATTATGTGGTTTAACATTTTTGTGGTCTTGATATGTCTCTCCAGACATGTTGTGTCATGTTTCTCTAGTGGATGTATTTTTTGTTTTTTGTGGTGTTTTAAGGTATTTTATTGAGGAATGTTTTATTTTTTATTCTCCACTGACATTTTTTCTATTTAAAACTTTCAAATGTATGGATTGTTTATAGGGATTCTATTGTTGTTGACATTGTGTTCACCCATATTGTTTTATACCATTACATACATGTTCATAAAATGATCATGGTTTGTGGTTTCGTCTCTATTATGTGTTTAATGATCCTTGAAATATCTATTTTTATAATTTATTTATAAATAAAATAAAATGATTTATTGAATTTTATTTGATAATTGGTTATTAATAAAATATTTTTTCAACATATTCTTTTTTAAAAATTCAACATGTATTATTAATATATGTTGAAATTAAATTAATAAATGGTTTTTAAATATTGGAATTAATGAAATGGTTTGTAAAATATTTCAAAATGGTTTCCTTGAGTGCTTATGTGGGTGGTGTAGCGTAGGTTCATTAGCCATTGACTGTTGGATGATCATTTATTGGGGTTTTCCTACATTCCATTATTATAGATGAATGGGATTTATTAATATGGGTGATGGTTGGGGGATTGACTTTTTGGGGTGTTCTTTTGTTCATGTAGTGTAGATACACGGGAACCAGGAAACCATAGTGAGTACCACTCATGTGATGTTGTATCTGAATATCGATGAACTATTATGAAAGCATCATTAGGGTGCATATCATCTACTATTTTGGTTTGTAATAAGTTGATGAAATTATATAAAATGTGATATATTAATTTGTTTTTTGATGAAATGAAAAACCTTTAATGAATAAATTATTTCACCTAGAATTTGTTAATAAATTATTAAAAAGGGTAAATGTTATATGATTTTTTGATACAAGTTTTTTAACAAACTATAATTCCATTAATTAATTAATTTTCAGAATATTCGAATTATTTTTCAAAGACTTATAGCAGAACACATTATTAAAATCCTAATAAACCTTTTAACTCACACCCTACGCACCCCTTCAGTGATGCAGATACCTTTTTATGCATTTTTATTCATGTAAAAGTAAGGTTTCATAGTTCGGATAATGAGTTTCTATAAGTGTATTCTAGGAAGATTTTGGTGATATATTAGTAGTTTTCCCATGCTATCACATTGTGTTGATGATACTTATTTCAAGTTTTTTCCTTTATAGGAAAACATGTATCATGGATATTTTTAAGCTACTTTTAATTTGTATCATATCTATTGTTTTAGTTATCTATTACACATATATAATGTCTTATAATTCATTATTTTTACCATATTGATTGTATATATATATATCAATTGTTTTACAATTTTTTAAAACCTCTCCACATGGTTTTCATTGATTCTCGGGTTCTAGTTTTCATCTAGAGGTGACCGGGAACACAAATCGCATTTCGGACTTTTCTGGTTAGACTATGGTTTGTTATGGTATCCAGGATAGTGTGTTATTGTCTTTTATTATAGTTATGGACCTTTATCACTCTTTGGAATTTTTTATATTGTATATTGGTTTATCATGAAAGGAGATGTATCATTCGTTGAGTTACTAGCATTGTCGTGTCTATGAGAGACTTAGATAACTATGGGTTGATGGTATATGTCTCTCATTCTAGGATTTTGTGATCATAATATCTCTTTTCACTAATAGTTTTTTGGTTTGAACAAATATTTTTCCAATCATTTTATCTATACATTCATTTTCACTGTATAGTGATATTCCTTTGAGACATATTCCATGGGTTCTTCATGGGGGTTCAATGGATTCTTCTAATGTGAATCATCCTTAAGATCATAATCTCATTACAGTTATCATTCTGATTTTTATTATTGTATAGAGGTACATGATGAAAAATATAAATATGATATAAAGTATTAACTATTCTCCCCCTTATCATCAATGTAGTGGAAGCTTTAGTGCTTCTTGTGAGATGTCAAGGAAGTTTCATGTTTGTTATATGAGTGGTGGATATTGTTCTCAACATTGGGACCCCTCTAAAAATTTCATGAAATCCAATATTAATCATCCTATGTGATAGTATTGTTTTATTATATGTGAAAGTAAACATAATTTTACCTCACTTATGACTATATCATTCAGTTCTTATACTTGTCTATGAAATTTTGAATTTTTTTATCCTATTCCTATGCACTAGTATGGTAAAGGATCATCAGTTACAATGGATACAATAAATATGCCAAATGATTCAGAGACTATAGGCCTCCATCCAAATTCCTTAAGATTGAATCACCTTCAGGAAGTGAATGATTTTTTAAGTGGTAGATGTGGATCAAGTGAAAATGAGATGTTCCATAATTATTGAATCGTTATTAGAGACTAATTCCTTATATAAGCTCCTTCAATAAATTTTCATATTCCATCTTTTTGGATATTATTTAATATGAAATAAAACTAATTTAGATCATTTTGTATTAATGGAAACCTCTTCTAACAGGGAAAGAGTAAGGGATTGTGTTTATTTTTTGTTTTTTGTTGATAGGTGATATAGATTTAGTGTGGGATTTCTGGGTACATGATCCAAAACAATTTGTAGACATTATCACTATGGATTTTATGATCAATCATTACAATGATATTTATTTTTATTTCCAGGGTGTCTTTATTCTTACAACTGATAGGATCTCTTGTGTGTTTTAGAGAGAGTGGGATCATAGGTATGGGGTTATAGGACCACCTATCCTAGAGATCTGGTGTTTTTTGTCTACAATTGCAGTTAGACATGACGATGTTTATTTTTTGGGTAATATAAATCTGGTTTAAATGTATTTTTAGGATTTTTACCATATTATTATTTCAGGCATCCATTATATAAGGAGGTATTTTTATGATTTATCTATTGTGAGACATACATCCTATCTAAAAGGCATATTAATGTATAGGTCAAGAAGAGAAGAAGGAGCTCAACATTTAGTTGGATGCTCCGATGAATAAAGGTACCAGTTCCCTAGTGTCTCATCTCGTCCATCCATAATACAATTTTTTAAAAAGTAAAATTGTTCACACAAATTTTTTGGGGACTATCAGAAATTAAAATGAGTAATGGTTAAGAATAAATACCATTTTCCCCTTGTGAAAATTTTTTTTAAATAGTTTAATGGTATAAATGTGGTCGTTGAAGGCCAATTTTCCTATTGGTTATCATGAGATTTAAGTTTTGGAGTATGATATACCACATAAGTCATTTATGGCAAGGTACGACCAATAAAAATATATTGTGATTCCATTTAGTCTAGCTAATGGTCCTGTAGATTTTATCTCTTTGATCAACTAAATATTCCATTAGTTTCTCGATATAATAATGGAAGTGTTCATTGATGGTACTTTTGTTTATTTGTGTTTTGAGATTATTCACCATCACCATTTCTATTTGGTTCTATAATCAAAATGAGTCACTATTTTGAAATCATTTTAAATTCTATTTCAGTGTCCAATATGTTATGATATTATGAAACATGTTATATAAACATGTAGTATATATCAATCTTGAATATGTGATGTATTTCATTTCATGGGAAGAGTCCCAAAACATTACTAAGATACAGAGCATCATGATGATTTATGAATACTGCCAATTTGTTTTAGGGATTTTAATTTTTCCCACTATTGAATTCTCTAATAATGATTATGGAAATATTAATATGGGATTAAAAGTTTATTTTTCCTTCAATGAGAAGAAATTATATACTACATCATGTCCAATTATGATATTACCTAATATAGGTAAGGGGTATGCATTTTTCATTGATCCTCCTAGTGATTGTTTTGGTCACATGATTATGTGGTGTCGAAAAAACTCCCCACATTTAATAGAATGATCAGAATTTCCCCTCTCATGACTTAGAGAGTCGCATGGCTCTGAATTCACTAAAATTATGTAAGAAATATAATTACTATGAGAGGATAAAAATAGTTTCTAACCCAAACAGTGTTAGGTATACAATTTCTTATAAATACATGACTCTGAGCTAGATATAGTGGGTGTAATACGTTCAAATTATTGAAATTAAAATATAATACCCCAAGGGGAATGGAAATGTCATTGTAGACACCCTCTGTATAAAATTACCCTTGTATGATATTATGTAATCGATAAATGAGTGATACCTTAGGGGATACTTCAGTTAGCCTCACAATTATTATCATCATGAAGAGTTAGTTTAAATTCTGACTCATATAATTATAAATCATCTCACCTTGATTTTATTTTTTAGTTCTAAGAGTTTAGTGATTTGTTCAGAAAAAATAGACAACTCCTATATTGTGGGGAGACTTTTTTTAGATGGCATCTCTCCCCAGTTAGTATAATATGTTTTGGGGTTATGTTTTTCATCCCATCATATTTGAGTATATTATTTACTTTAACTATCATTTTTCATAATTGTCCATCCAAATGGACACAAAAAATATGTACAAGAGAATGAAAAAATTATTATGGTGTCATTTAATGAACTGTAAAATTTAATATTATATGTCTCCATTATTAGTGCTGAAAAAAGGTTATGATAAGGAATCAAAAACTATCTAGTTTTATCTAGGCACATCCAGTGACGATTTAGAAATGGGATGATGTGTCTATGGCTTATGTTGTTAAATTAATGTGGACTCTACAATGTATGAATTCAATCAGGGTGGTGATTGATCATTTATAAAATCTGGGTTACATTATTCAAATCAACGATACTAATAAAAATTAATATTAGGTTATAATTTATAAAATGGAGTTGTGAGTTTTCTTTGGGTCCCATTTGTTATTATTTTAGAAAGCGATATTATGTTTACCCAATGAGTCTGTATGAGTCTCAATGAGGATACGAGGACTAATTTTAGATTTAATATATCTTACTAGAAATATAAAGACCGTTATAAGGATCATGATATTCATATTCTAGGGAAAATGTGGTGTGACTTTGTCTTGAATTTCGTGGACCATTAAATAGCCATCATAGATTGGAATTTATTTCCTATAATTTTAGTCATATGTCATAAGTAATAATAGATACCTTTTAGGATTTCTATATTATCACCATCATGACACCACATTATTTGGAAGTGGGGGGTGAGGCCTCATTGGTTAGAAAATATCCCATTTATGAGATGTCACCAAATATTATGGATATATGTTGAATTCAGATAATAGCGTAATATAAGAATATATTGTATGAAGACCATTTTATTCCAATAGTGATTTATTTTGATGGCTAGGTTTTCATTATTTTTCCCAATAGCTGGGTCACCATCTTCCTGGAAAATATTGGATGATGGCTCTGATATATAATTAAATGTTTTTGGTCAAAGATAATCTTAGTATGATTCTTACCAATTGGAATTTACTATTCATTTGATAGGATTTCATAATGAATTCCACATATCATAGCTCATAATGTACTATTGGTATCCCTCACATGTTATTAGTTGGGAAGATATAAATTTGGACCTATACGGTAGTATGGTAAAGAAACCATTTTATATCATAGATACTTAAGTGAATGTATTGGAGAGGAAGTCTATTCTGAGGGTCATAGTACTATGGCACCACATATCATTATCTTACAAGTCAGTGATGTACAAGTGATTTTTAAGATAGTAGTGGAATCACCTCTGTCTGGACACCATTATTCCTCATGACCTCACAACGATGAAATTTTATATTATTGATAGTTTGTAACATATTTTTACCTTCATTATTATATTTCTCATCTATCTTGTATTTTATATATTTTTTGGGTTCATTTTGGACCGTCGAATTATGGAGAGTGTTTCATAGATAAAATTAACAAATGTTCAGGGTTTTATGTTATTCGAAATGAAGACTGACTGAGTATAAATGTGAAAAAGGATTATGATGATTTTATTTTCTCTTCAGTTTGACTTGGGAGATTTTTAAAAAAATTAATTCAAATATTTGTGAGGGAATTATATTTTGGTGAACTAATTATATAACATGAATCCATCTATAAGGTGATGTTGTGAATCCTTAGATGTCCTGAAAATTGTAAACAATATTAATCTATTTAAATCTATGAAATGTTTGGTCATTGTTTTTTATTTTAGAATATTAATATTTCTGTATGTTCATTTTGGAGATTTCAATTTGTGAACTCTATACCCACTTCATGAAATTTTCACAACATATAGGTTTTCATGTGTTGAATGAGTAATTATTTTTCATTGGATATTAAAGTGACTCTATCAAAATCTAGGAGGTGTTCTATGAGATTTGTGGGATCTTATTCCATTGGTATCATTTCATTTGGAATCCTATATCCATTGTGTTTGTGTTTCTTTTCTGCATATCCATTGTGAGATCCAACTCTAGAAGTTGACCATTGTCTTCTCTGTGAGGCGATGTTCCAGTTCCATGATGATCATTTTATATAATATTCATGATCGAACATTTTAATTGTTGAATTTATTTTTTTATATAATTATTGATTTTAGGGTCTCAATTTTTTTTATGATTTGTTATTATTTTTCTATGGATTTGGTCATAGGAATGGGGGACTTGATTTTTAGGTAACCTTCTTCTTCTCAATACCATGTATAATAAGAAATAAGTTCATTACTTTTATAAATAGATTTATAAATAATTTTTTACTAATTATTTATTAATGTATGTAAATGTATTTTGTTAAAATATGGACACCACATATTTTGGTAAAATGAAAATGGTATTTTCAATGAAATTTTAATTTGATTTAATAATTTTTTTTCCATGATTTATTTTGATGAAATGGATTAGAAAATATAGAAAATTTTTCTACATGGGTACATAGGTAGAATTTGTATCATTGGGTAATCATGCTTTTAATTTTGGAGTTTCAAATTTTTAAGTGGTTATCTATTTCTATAATATTGATTCATGGGCCCTAGGAATGTGTATGATATTAGGAGTTTCACATTATAGGATGTTCCTCTATTGATGGAGTGTAGATTAATGGTATCCAAGAACTTATATTTTTCACTAAACTATGAGGTTTTATAAACATTATAATTGATTAATATAATCTGAATTGTGTTATATCTATCTTTTGTGCTTTTTTACTAACATGATACCATGAAATGATAAGTGATGCATGAATTGAATTTTTTATGAAATGTAACTCCATTGATGAATAATTTTTTTACGCTACATTGATTTAAAAATATGGAAAAAGAGAATGTTTATACAATTATTTTGATACAAAACCAATTTATATGATTATCATGAACGTTTTTCATTAAATATGAGAATCACTTGGATATTTTACATCAACCTATAAAAGAGAACCTATGTGGGTACCTACTGAGCCTATTTGGCTATAACCAGGTAGACCACTCTAGTGGTGTGTAGAACTTATTATTTATTTTGATTTAGATATTGTTAAGGTGATACAATGAGGCTTTTAGGATTCTATTAGATATCTTTGGTTGTTTTTGGGGAGACGGTGGGATTTTTTCCACAGTATCAAACTAGGTATTTATTTCTTATGTTGGATTTTTCCCATAGTTGGTAGACTTGTATTTTTTGATACATTATGCTTTTATCATATCAACTATTTAATTTTTTTTGTAATATGTTTTATATAATGTTTTTTAATGTTTTCTTCCTACTAATCATATGCATATATTCCATATTTTATTGTTAAGGTTGAGAGAAATCATTCCCTCTTATTATTTATAATTCATGGGTACTAGTCACAGGCCTGTGAGGATCGAGATATCTTATTAGGTACGTGAATGTTCAGTTTTATGTACTATTGTTTTAGTGAAATTGAGTTGGTTCTTATAGTCAGTTAACCATTAATGTCATAAAAAACTCTTAATCATCTTGTACTCTCAACACATAAAACTGAAAAAGGGGTTTCTATGACATGTATTTTATGACTAACCATATACTCATAAATTGTGATTATATCCATATATATTATGTATATATCTCATGATGATATATGGGTCTAATAATAATAAAATCCATATATGTTTCTTGATTATTACCACCATAATACCATTGGTATTAGTTCTTTTACAATATAGTTCTTCAATCATAGAATATAAATACATTAATCGGTTTAATCCAATTATTGATTTAACATATGTCATTCCATGGTATAGGGATTAAATTATAAAATGGGGGCATTGACTTGGATAATTCATAGTTATTCGATATTTAAGGCAAAAAACTATAAATGTATCCATTTGATGAAATTTATTTGATTCCATTGGACACCTCACTTTTCCATTATTATTTATTGTGGTATTATCTCCTTTTATACATATAAATTTTTTTAGTCTTTTATAAATTCACCAATTAGTTTCATTACACAATTCTGACTTGATGGAAATTGAGGATTTATTCCACTATATTGTCTACTACCCAAGATCTTAGCTAACTCACTCATTATCTTGTTTGTAAAATCTTAGAGTTGGTTAATGTATAGGTTTTCAATTATATATGATTATAATTGTTTAGTCACAGTAGAAATATATTATTTTATACTCATCATTCAATTTATTATAATAGAATTACTTTATTTTATGTCAAATTTAGTTTTAAACCATTCCACCTAGTTCCATCCATTTTTTAAGACCAAAAATTATTTTATGGAAGACAATAATCACAATTACAGAAAATAATGTATAATATGTCATGTCATGTAAAATTATATTCAATCTATGATATATTACACCTAATATTGGTCATACATGTTCATTATATATTAAAAATCATTATGATATTATATAATGAAAAATATAATTTACAATAGAATATATATCATGAGTGGAAAAATTGCTGTGTAATGAGTCTTGTTGTCTTTCACCCGGTGATGATCGTGTAAGATCCCAATGCACCATTTTAATAGTAATTACCCATAGCTTCAACTATTATACAGACAAAACCACATATAGTTTCTAAAAAGAGATGTATTTGTTGTAAATCTATATAATATCTACATTGCCGACACATTATGATTTTATCCTGTAATTGGAATTATACTTAATTTCAATCATAACAATCTGATCTCTAATCTATGTTTTTTATAATATTTTTCCAAAGGGTAATACTATAATTTTCCTAAAACCAACTATAAAGACCCATACCCTAGATTCATTTAGATGTTGGTGAAATTGGTTCATTGGCATAAGATATAATTGATCATATCCTAAAGGATGGATTAGATTATTAGCCATGGTAACCCAGCTAAATTCTATAATATCACATTATAATTGGAATCATAGACATATTTTTTTTAATTTAATAGAGAACATACCAATTCCATTCAACATATCCGAACATATCAATTATATTATTTGTTAGGGAATCATGGGGAAAGTAAACAAAATAAAGTGGTAAAATCATATGATCAATAATGATATGCATTCAATGGTAGAAATATATATTAAATAAGGTATAATAAATATGTAATGGTAACTAACTGAATCAAAGTCCATTTAATAAACAACTTTAACATGAATGATGATATTATGTGAATAAATAGTGATTCAAATACTTATATATAAATAATCAGATGACCATGAAACATAAATTTGGATAGTAAAACTAATTGAATAATTTTATTGACATAAATAACATATATCATTATCGTGGAATATATAATGTCTTGAACCATAACTATACATTCAATTATGTTTTTAACACATGACTCAATAATGGGTAATGCATTACTGAAATATTCAAGTTAAATTTCCTCATGAGACCATCTAATGTATCGAGGGGCTCTAGAAGGCCCCTCTAATCACATAGTATGCCCAAATAATTACATATATATAAGAGGAGTAACATAATCAATGTAAAAAATTTATGTTGAAAAATTATCACAACTAATGTTAATAATTTACCCAACCAATAAAGACAATCAACATAATCATTTGTTTAGAAATGAAAAATTTAAATATCAATACAATCAGTATTCAAACATATCATAATCCATCTAGAGAATTAATAAGTAAGGCATCATTTCCAAATATACTGGATGAATCATATATAAAATATGGGTTATTCATGTTTATGTAAAGAAATAATATCAATATTTTCATAAAAAATTTATTGAGGAAAATAAAATATTTACATTGGATAATGTTGTTAAAAAAATTCATTAATATTTTAAAAAATTAGGTTTAAAATTAATATTGGAAGTATGTAAATAAATTCAAATAATTTATTGTTCATGATCATGGAAGATTATATTCATTTTGAGTGTTTTAAATGAAATTTTTCTCACGCTGTATCAAAATGATTAAAATATACTATTTTGGAAAATGACAAATAGACTAATTTCAATATTTTTTAAAAAAGTTATAAATCGTAAAAAATGAGCTTAATATATCATTTTTATAACATTAAATCATTTTATGAATACAAGGTTAAAAAATATCGATATGGAAAAAAGGTTATCAACAGAAGAGTGAAATAATGTCATATTTTCTAATTTTTTTTATCAATAATCCAAATTACCAATGTCGGAAATAGGTAACTATTTCATGATAATTTAATGAATAACCAGATAAACAGAAAATAAAAGTTCATTATTAGTGATTTAATAAATAATATATTTCATTGGATGTTCAAGAATAAATAATCCTGATAAAAACATAATTGTAGCCAAACCCATCTCCTTTATAGTATAAAATGAATCATAACCCCTTCTAAATAAATAAAATCAAATAAATAATAAAAAACATAATATATATATATATATTCACAATATAACACATTATATAGTGTGAATATAAACCTAATAAAAAAAGAGGTTCATAATACAAAATATTACTGAACACGATGGAAATTTAGTGAAAGTATCTAGGAATGATAAAACTATTTAATGTGGTTCAATAAATGATTTAATTATTTTCAACAAATTCAAACCCATGCAATTTTTTTAATGAAATAATAAATATACATTACACAAATTTTCTATTAATAATTATGAAAATTTTATAAGTCATATTACTCAATGGAAAAAACATTGATATGAAAAACATTAAAACTTTTCAAAATACAATTGAATTTCCATTTAATGTAAGAAAGATTAATATGAAATTATATACAAAGGATTCATGATCTAATATTTGAAATGATACATATATATATAATATAAAATAAATTAGTTCTATGTCAATATAATATACTTCAATGTATGGAAACTGTGGAAAAATTCCATTGCATTAATTATACTATTACTGGGAGGATTAATCAATTAATTGATTACATGTAATAAATTTAAATATAAATAATTAACATGAATATACAACATAAAATATCAATATTCCTAACACATGTAAATTTACAATATCAATATCATGTAATGAGTAATTAAACTAAATTATAAAAACGAGTTATGACTCATCTTACAACGTCATATTATTCAAATCAAATATCAATTGATGAAGTATAATAAAATGTAGCATATAATTTAATGAATTTTTATGTACTCATGATATAATAAGTAAATAGTTTAATATATATATATAATAGATATATGTTGTGATCACAAGATATGGATCACAGAAGTAAAAGGGATATGTGAAACCATTACCTTAGGTATAATTTCCTTCTAATGTGATTGAATTCCCTTTATAATAAATATAAATTTGTAACAAATAAATTATATAACTAAAATAATATATATATTAACTTATATTATTTATGTATTATATTTTATGAAACATTCATGAATAGTTCATTATTCAAACCATTATCTTGTGTGACAATTGCTCATTTTCCATGTATATTTTGGCTCGGCAGTTTCATTCCCTGAAGACTAATCATTTAAAAAGAACACAATATTGTTAATGAAGATATAAATATCATTATATTACAATTTATGTATTTATAGTCATTTATAATATTTATATATGTCAAAATTAATTACACTATTCAAGGAGATGGTAGGTCGTACATATGAATAAAGGATGTTTCAATTTTTTAATGGTTAGAATGAATAAAATGTAAATAATATATAACAATTCAAGAGTCCTTATTATAACAAATATATTTTATTTTTGTCTTTAATTATATCAATTTTTTATTCATTCCAAATTAAATTGAAATTCATGTTAAATCTATTTGTGGATGTTGTTTTATACACATACACATGACATATGTTATCATTTTCAAATGGATTAGAACATTACAAGATAAATGTGATATTAAAAATTCAGAACTATAATTCCATAAAAAAATATCAAATATATATATATATATATATACGTAAAATACATCATTATACGATTTCAACATGTGTGGTTATGGAATACAAATTACATCAGTTCTTGAGGAGGATGTCCGCTATAAATAGGATCAAAGATTTTGATTCTGATTTGAAAGAAGAGAAAATGTATATATGATATGAAAAAATAAAAAATATATATTTATATGCATTATAATTATTTTATTATTTATTCTTATATGGAGAGAAGATAAAGTGGATTGAGTAATAAATAAAATTATGATGCACATTTAAGAACTAAAACTTTTAATTGGAATACCACATTAGGATTATACCAACAGCCTTCCTAGATTGGTTTTAAGAAAAAAAAATTATGAAATGGTTAGGGATATAAGTATGAAATCGTTTTAAATGTTAGATTATATAATGGATATCATATTTATTATGTGGATAAGATAGTGGGTTACTAATTATAAGTTAGTGGAAGAACACACTTGGAATTTTATAAATCAATATGTCATACCTATATTTTTCACATTTAACATGGAACCAAAATAGATAATTATAAAACATTCTAATATATAAGGTCTAAATTTTTCTACCCAATAAAAATTGTACATATCTATAGGTCATTTTAACCCATATCGTTGTAGTTTTACCCCTAGTAAACCGGTTTTAAATTTAACTACATTTACTAATTTTTTCTATTATAATAATTAAGAATAAAAAATTAATGTCAAATATATCATATAAAATTTACTATTATGATACAAAATTTTTAATAATTTCTTCAAAATTGAAATCACCAAAGTAGTAGAATTTATTTTTTAGTCTGACACATACACACTATGAATAAATTGTTTTCCAATGGAAACATTCTCATAATTATAAATTAATTTTTACATTTAAATTGGAAATATAAATGATTCAACTGACCTATAATGTGTTTATTATAACATAATGGATATCATTTTATTTATAAATAATAATCAATATTTAAAATTTTAAATTCAATATTGATAGATGGTGATTTTAAAAAAGAAACTATAATTTTGTTTCACTATTCATTAAAAGACAATATTTTTATAAACATCACAAATAAAAAACTCTATGATAATTATGACATGATTTTTCATAAATTAATTTCATTTTGTAATAAATTATTTGGGTTCTTTGGAATCCAGAGATCTTGCATGATATTGGAAAGACGATTGGAACACCCATCCGTCTTAATAAGGAGACGACAGATGTCAGGTGTGGGCACTTTGCTAGAATTCTGGTGGAAGTTGATCTTAGATCCACTCTCATTGATACGGTAACACTTTCTATTCCATCTAATCAAATTCTTATTTATGTTGAATTTGAAAACAAACCTCTTTTCTGCAGTAAGTGCATGGATGTGGCGCATTCTTTGGAGTTGTTTCGCAAACAAAATTACATGTAAGGAGTGTGGGATGCAAGGGCACCCCTCCAATATTTTCCGAACTAAGGTGAATTTGAAGGAATCGCCCCTGCCTAAGCGTGCCACTAGGGACAGTGACCCTGATCCGGAGTCAGACCCTCGTGATCTACCAACTCATTGTAATGGAAAAGAGTTGATAATTAATGCTTCTCTGCCTCGATCTTTTGATCATCCAAAAGCTTATGATCATGCTAATGTTGAGATTCTAAACCCCACTCCCACCTTAACGGTGAATGTTCATACACAACAGAATGTACAGATAGAACCTTCTTCCTCTACTAAATGGTGGAACACCTCTGACGCACCAAAGGAAAGGGCGGATGATTCCACTCCTGGATTTGGGGAACCGATCAACTACATGTGGGGACACACTCAGGATGAGGCCAATGAAAAATATATAGACATGAGTATAGTTTCATACAGTGAAATAGTTCGAGGAGGAAAGAAAAGGATCTCTAATAGTGAGGGTGTCTGGACTGACTGAGTTAGATGGAAACCAAGGAAAGACTACTATGCAGTTGCGAGGACGGTGACCACTAGGTCATCTGATAAGAAGGATATTGAGAAGTTATCTTTGGAGAAAATGGAAAAAATGATGGTTTATAAGAAGATGCTCAAAAAATATGAGACTTAATCAGAATTTGAATCGACTGATGCTGATGACATGACCAGGTACAGGTGTGATGACTATGATTATTATGAATTGTAAACTATATCTTTTTTCCTATCTACTGTCTCTACACATTTCTTTTTATTAATTAATTTTTTGGTCCAAGCGTGCTTGGATCTGACCTTTTGTGTAATCACTCTTATAATAAGTGTGAAATTTTTTGTGAATCCACTTTTTGGAAAATATTATAATCTTCATATAACTTGATTTATTATTCTTAAATGTCTTGAAAAAATATTAACCAAATAAAGAATATTTTTATTAATTTAAAATAAATAATCTATTAAATAATTAAATAATAGTCATTAAGTTAATTTTCTAATATAAAAACACATTTCACACTGAAAACAGACATTGAATAAGAAATTTACATTCAAATTTTTGATATTTTCTTTTATAGTAAATTGGTTACAAATGGATTTATTTTAAAAATGTTAAAACAATATCAATATCATAAATTAATTAGTCCTATTAATACCAATATTTTTTCCTAGGGTGTAATGGTCAGATTTGAATAATATGTTTCAATAGTTATTTAATCTCAGTGTTTCATATCATATACACTATCTAACATAATGTAATTTCTTTGATATCCCATGGTGTTCAAAACTAAACATCACTATTTAGAAGAATACATGGGAAATTTTATATTAATGTATCAAAAGACTATACTAAAATTGTAATAATATAATTTTTTTGATTCTTACAAACAATCTGATGTAGATATCAATAACAAATTTTTAGTAATAACAAAATGATATAATAAATTTATATAGGGAGTTTAGGTTCATCCTCACACCAAAAGATAATATTATGTAGATCCACACTATAGAATCGATGTTCCCATATATAAAAACTGATATGGACCATAAAATTATATATCCAAACAATTTGAAATATTACATCTAATTAAATAATAATAAGAATGAAAATATTTACAAGAATAATATTCCCACCAACTTCTATTAATGATGAGATATATACTTGATATGAAATCATTCAACCAATGGTATATTTCACAACCCACAAAACATCCAATCAAATAAGTGGTTATGTAGATAACTTCAAATGTATTTTGGATATAAATGATAGTGTATAACTACAACCAAATTAAAAAAATTCAATTCCAATATGGAAGATAAGTGTACCTTTCACAACGTCAATGTAGCATCCATTTCATCTATAGAAATTAAATATTTATGGAATTATCCCTATTTAATCATAAATGGCATTTTTATTGAATACATTAGAATTTTAATGAATAATTCATATTCCTATTACAATTTAATCTAATTATAGATGTTGTTTGATTCATTGAAATACTGTCTTTATCCAGAAGACCCTTATCTGAAAACATATATGAAAAAAGGATTCCCATGTATTATTTCCAAGTATATTTCTTTCCAAAAAAAATAAATGATAAAATTGAGGCACACCCTTATTATTATTTTATGTTTTATCTTTTTCTTTGTACTTGTCACGACCCATCCTCGGGGCCCGTGTCGTGACTACCCCAAGCCCGACTTCCATAGGCCAGGGGCTGGCAACTAGCACCAAGGTGTAAATTCCCGATAAAAAGGGAAGGAATTTCCTTTGTAAAGTAAACAAACACCACAGAGAAAGTAAGCAGTAGAAGTAAACACTAAGTAAAAGCTGGTACAACAGTAAGTGCAGAAAAGTAAGTGGGCCAGTATACAAACACAAACTGAAAGTAAAGTACAACTAGAAGGGAAAACAACAACTGAAAAGTAAAGCCGCAACACCGAGCTATCCACTTGAAATCCCACCTGAAGGGTGAGTATAGATAGCCTCCACTGCTCCTCGGGTCTAGCCGACCGCTCCGAGTACGCCCCGTCTAGTGGTCCGCCTCCAGGTACCGCCCTGCTCCGCAACCCTCAACCACGATCAGCGATGTACGTCTTCTATAACCAACACAACATAGTGCGGGCATAGCCCGTGCAGGGGTGAGTATAAGCTACTCAGTAGGGACCCCGAGACCCCCGAAGTTCTCCCAAAATCCACAAAGGATTGTCCACAAAGGAAAGATGAAATCACGAAGTAACATCCGACACAGCTTAGGTATATGGCCATACATATAACTAAGTCATCAATTCTCGTTCGGCTACAAAATCCGATCCCAAGTACAACCCATTCTACATAGGAAAGAAAAAACGTAAATCCACATAGGATAGCACAACACAATCCACTTAGGAAAGCAAAACAGGATTCAGCTCACATAGGTATACTTCTTCGTATGATGATAGAGATGATCAGATATATCCACTGATTCATTTAAGCTGTCGGACCCACAAAGGATCGATAGGTACTAACCCAACCAATGACCCACATAGGATCTGACCCACACAGGATCGATAGGTAACTAATCCCGGCAAAGACCCACACAGGATCAGACCCACACAGGATCTGTAGGCGCTGGCTCACACAGAATCGCTGAGCGCTGACCCACACAGGATCGGACCAACACAGGATCGGACCAACACAGGATCAGTAGCACTGATCCATGTAGGATCGCTGAGTGCTGTAGTCGTCGTCGTCGTATCCACTGAGGGTCTCTGTACTATCGTCGTCGTCACAGTCGCAGACGCAGCCAACACTAGGGTTCCCGCACACAGCAAGCTCGTTCGGGAGGGTATGCTCCACGAGCCGAGAGGCTGATACATCAACTGACACATAGTACAGAGTTGATGTATCCAAAAGTTCTGTATCATCAACCGGAACTCAACGTCGCAGACAGCGCGTCAATCAGACGCCCGGTCTGAGAGTTATTGGCTTTTTCGTCCCAGGGGTCCGGTTGGATTTTATTTCAAAACCAACCCAACCATACTCCACCTGCGCCCAAACCTCGGGCGGAGTAATCCAAAAGATCCTTCTCACTTAGAGGTATCCATCAAAGTCGACAGCACATCAATCACACGTCCGGAGCTTATGGTATGAGCATTTCCGCTCCTAGGGCCCGGTTAGTTTTGTGTACGAACCAACTCGGCCGAACCCAAAGTATTCCGAAACCTTGAGTGCAATATACCGAAACGACCGTCTCGATCCAAGGATCGCATCGCCGCTGACGGCGCGTCGATCAGAGGTCCGTAGCCCAAGATATGGGTAAAAGACAAAAAAGGTCCGAAAATGGGGGTTTCGGGCCCGGACCGACCTGGCACGAGACCCCCTGGGTCGGCCCGAACCGGGCGACCCGAGCCGGGTTCGGGTCGGCCCGGATGGGTGCGGCCCGACCCAGCTGGTGCGGCCCGGCCCGGCATGGCGGCCCGGCCTGCCGGCCCGGCGCACTGGCACGCGGCGCCACAGGGCTCGGCCGAATGGGCGAGCCGTTCAGTTTGCGGGGGGGAGGGGGGGGGGGGGGCTGCCCCCCTCCCCCCCCCCCCCCCCCCCCGTGTTTTGTAACCGCGACCCCCCTTAATGGGGGACGCTAGCTGGTCAGCTGGGGGTTTGAACCCCCGACTTCTCTCTTGTCCGGCCGGCCCGCCCCGGCCGTCCGGTTTCTGCCGCCACGGGACCGGCGACGGCCGGTCCCCTCCCTGCTCTAACGCCGGGGGCCCGTTTCCGGCCGTCGGTCTTGATCCGACGCCGGTGGCACATTTCCGGCAGCTGTTTCCCGTGGTCTGCCCCGTCCCGGTACCGACCGCAGCCTTCATTCGTCCGGTGCGGCGCGACGGCGCCGCACCCCTCTCCCACAGCCACTCTCCGGCTGTGGTGCTTTTGCGGTTCTCCGGCGCGGCGCGATGGCGCTGCGACTTGGTTCATATTTTTTAAAAATGCGGCGCGTCGGCATCGCGCATTCTTCTCGTTCGTTCCCACGCGGTGCGACAGCACCACGTCACTTCCCGTCATACCGCAACAACAAGAAAAAAAGGGAGGGGGTTGGATGTGTTTGTGCGGTCCGGCCTCCTCCCTTTAATTAGTAGCATGCGGTCCAATTATACGTGGATAATGAACATGAGTATATCACGAAAAGAAATCGCATAAACCCCTACCTCGTGTGAGCTTGAACGAAGGTTTACGAACGAGGATTTTTCACAGGAAGAGACGTCGCGGAAGAAGACGTTGACGACGTCGCGGTACATGGCGTCGCGTAATCGGTTTCCGAGAACTCGGCATTCTTCATCAGAGACTGATGTGTTCATCACGTTCTTCATCGAAGACGAAGAATTTCCTCAAGTCCTTAGCCCTTTTCTCCCAAAGGCTCCACCACAAGAAGGTTCCAACCCCAAATAAAATAATTTCATCTCTTATTTTATTAACATAACATAAACTTTTGAATTTCAAGAGTTTGAATTAATTCCACTTAATTAATTCCTGACAAGTTGTCATCCATAACGGTGAGTTTAGGGGGATTAAGAAAGTGAAGGGGTGGGGTTCGTGTGGGGCCCACCACCCTCATAACCCTCCACGGGAAGTTGGGTAGTTAACCAACATCCAGTCAAAGCTTAAATCCACGTAAAGAAAAATAAAAATAAAATTGTAGTTAAATTTTTATTTAAACTTCCACGGTTTTTATCAACCTCTCTTGTGAAAATGCAACTTCAGAAAAGGTGTTTCTAAGCAATTACCGGCACTTCGGTTCGATCAGCGCCCTCAGAATTTGATTCCGAGTACCGGTTCAAAAGTTAGAAATTCCCGCTCGTTCGTTCGCTGAACGTACCCGAGCTAAACTTCGGATCAAAATTCAGGGCACACCGGGCCTCAGAATCAAGTTCCGTCAGAAACTGCGTTCATGTAAAATCCCAAAAAAAATTAAGAAAAAAAATTCCTTGAATTTTACGGGTCTTTATATTACTCCCACCTCAAGGATTTACGTCCCTGTAAAGATACATCATAACTAGGGAAACAATGTGGGTACTGATCACGCATCTGAGCCTCCCGCTCCGAAGTGCTCTCCTAGAGATTCCCGTGCTGCCAACTGATGGCACTAGAGGAATCGACCGTCCACATAGGACCCTCTACTTTTGATCCTTGATCTCCACTGGGACCTCCATAAAAGTTACCCCATCATCAACGTCTAGCTCCCCATGGTCAATGATATGCGTCGGGTCGTGCACGTATCTCCTCAGCTGAGATACATCGAAGACGTCGTGCACTCGGTGCAACTGAGGTGGTAGAGCTAGGCGATAAGCCACCTCTCCAATCCTGCTGAGGACCTGGAATGGTCCGATGAAGCATGGAGACAACTTGCTGCCTCGACCAAATCTCTGTATACCACGTCGAGGTGAGACTCGCAAGAAGATGCGGTCGCCATCCTCAAACTCCAGTGGCCTCCGCCTCCTGTCCGCATAAGACTTCTGCCGGCTCTGAACTGTCCTCATCCGCTCCTAGATGACCTAGACCTTCTATGTCATGGCATGAACCATCTTCGGTCCCACAAGTGCTAACTCCCCAGGGCCTGTCCAGTACAAAGGAGATCTGCCTGGTTGGCCGTACAACGCCTCGTATGGTGCCATCCCGATGGTGGAGTGGTAACTGTTGTTGTACGCGAACTCCACCAAGGGTAGGTGGACCTCCCAGCTATGACCAAAGTCGAGGACACATGCGCGGAGCATGTCCTCTAGAGTCTGAATGGTCCTCTCCGTCTGACCATCTGTCTGAGGGTGAAAGGATGTGCTCCGACGTAGATGCGTCCCGAACGCCTCCTGCAACCCCTTCCAAAGCCGGGAAGTAAAGTGAGCATCTCGATCGGAGACGATAGATGATGGCACACCATGAATCCTCACAATCTCCTGAACATAATTTCTTCCCAATCTCTCCACTGAGCCATGCTCTCTAATGGGTAAGAAGTGTGATGACTTGGTGATTCTGTCTACAATCACCCAAATTGAGTCGTGACCTCTAGAAGTGCGTGGAAGTCCAGTCACAAAGTACAAAGATATGTCGTCCCACTTCCACTTTAGGACCTCAAAGGGATATACCAAGCCTGCTGGTACCTGGTGCTTTGCCTTCACCTACTGGCAGGTGAGGTATTGAGAAATGAACTCTACCACAACCTTCTTCATGCCCGTCCACTAGTGCTGTCGTCTGAGATCCTGGTACATCATCGCCACTCCAGGATGTACCGCCAAGGGTGAAGTGTGGAACTCTCTAAGCAACTCCTCCCGTAAAGCAACTGGTACCAAGGTACGTCCTTTGAAAAGGACGTCGTGCTCTGCTCCAAAGGGGAAACCATCAGGTGCCTGTCCTGAGGATATCTGTGTACACCGCGTCTCACAGTCAGCGTCCCCATGATGCTCCTCTCTGACCTGCAACAATAGTGGAGGGGTGACTGTGAGAGACTGAAGGAAGGATGCTCCATCTCTATCCAAGAAGGATATCTGCAAAGAGGCTAACTGATCTTTTGCCTCCTTAAGTAGTTGAATGCCCGTCCTCCTTCTAAGAGCATAGGCTACTACGTTCCCCTTCCCAGGAGTATAGACTATCTCAAAGTCATTGTCCTGGAGGAACTCGAGCCATCTCCACTGTCTCAGATTCATGTCCTTCTGAGAGAAGAATTACCTGAGACTCTAGTGTTCAGAAAAGACTATAAAGCGCTCGCCCATCAGGTAGTGTCACCATGTCTTCAGAGAGAAGACCACTGCTGCTAACTCCAGGTCATGGGTAGTGTAGTTCTGCTCATGTGGCCTCAACTGACATGATCCATAGGCGATCACGGCCCACTCATGCATCAGGACACATCCGAGTCCGGTCCCTGATGCATCGCAGTAGACTACGTACCCTACTCCCTCCTCAGGCAACCTCAAGATAGGTGTGCTGGTCAATCTCTGTCTCAGCTCCTAAAAGCTCTGCTAACATCTGTCTAACCACACAAAGGGTTTCCCCTTCTTCTTCAATGATGAGAGTGGTGCCTCAACTCTGGAGAAGTCTGGAAAAAATATCCTGTAGTATCCAGCTAGTCCCAAGAAACTCCGCACCTCCGTCACGCTCCTGGGTGGCTCCCAAGCTAGCACTGCCTCAATCTTAGCAGGATCCACTGCAACTCCCGCCTCAGAGATGATGTGTCCCAAGAAGTGGACCTCACGTATCCAAAACTGACACTTCAAGAGATTACCATAAAGATGATGCTCTCAGAGTGTGTCTAGTACAACCCGCAAGTGGTAGGCGTGTTCCCCCTCAGTCGTCGAGTAAATCAAAATGTCGTCGATGAAGACCACAAAAAATCGATCGAGGTATGGCTGAATGATCCTGTTCATGAGGGCCATGAACTCTGCTAGAGCATTGGTTATGCTGAATGGAATAACCAAGAAATCATAGTGGCCATACCGACATTTGAAGGACGTCTTCTGCACATCCTCATCCCAAACTCTGAGCTGATGATAGCCTGACATGAGGTCTATCTTTGAGAACCACCATGCTCCCTTGAGCTGATCAAAGAGGTCATCAATCCTCGGTAGCGGATACTTGTTCCTCACTATCACCTAGTTCAGGCGACGATAGTCGACACAAAGTTGCAAGCTCCCGTCCGCCTTCTTGGTGAACAAAATCGGGGATGCCCAGGGTGAAACACTGGGTCAGATGAATCCATTGCCCTGCAAGTCCTCCAACTATACCCGTAGCTCTAGAAGCTCAGTGGGGGCCATCCAATATGCTGGGGTGGATATCGAGGATGTCCTGGGGTACAAGTCAATATAAAAGTCTACCTCTCTGCGAGGAGGTAATCCTGGAACGTCATCGGGAAAGACGTCCGCATACTGTTCCACCACTGTAGGAAAACTAGTACTCCGCACGTCAACTGCTCCTAGGATGAGGCTAGCCAACTGATGAGTGATGGGCTGTCCTCTTCTCTGCGAGAGTCCATCCTGTGCTACAAAGGCTCCCTTCTCGCCGGTGAAGGTGAACCTGCTCCCGTCGGTGCGTACACATCGCACCTTGCGCCTAACACAGTCAATCTGTGCATGGACTGTAGACAACCAATCCATGCCCAAGATGACGTCGTAAGGCCTCGAAGTCGCTACAAGAAGATATCAGCCGAAGCTCTCGCCTCCTAGAGTAAGCTCACACTGCCGGCACCAGTGCGTAATCGTCGAGTCTTCTCCCGTAGGAGTCTCTATCTGTAACGATCGAGCCAACGGCTCTGTCGAAATCTTCGAGTTGCAAACAAGGGCATCAGCTATGAAAGAATGATTCGCTCCTGTGTCTATAAGTACTTCAGCAAGGGTGGAATAGACACAAATAGTACCTCGAATCATCTCAGGCGCGTCGTGGTTGTAGGCCTCCACTGCCTGGAGCTATGTCTGTCTCTTCCCTCCAGCTCCTTGTGGTCAGGGTGGACCTCCTGGTGGTGGTGGTGGTAGAGCCTCAAAGCGTCGCCCACCACCTGCTCCTCGGCCAACTCCTCTGCCTCGTCCGCCTGCTCCCTGTGGACCGCCACGGTTAACCCTCTGCCTCTTCCTAGGTGGCCCCTCAACCGTCTACTACTCCTCGGCATGGCGGGTCGGGCAGTCACGAGCCATGTGGCCATGCCCGCCACATGAGTAGCACTGCCTGCCTCTCAAAAGACTGGCTCCACACTGTGTGCGCCGAACTACTGAGCCAGTGTCCTGAGGTCGTCTGCCTGAGGGTCTGGTCTGCCTAGACCCATGAGTCATCCGTCGACTGCCTACTGCAGAATAGTCTTCTACGTGCCGCCCCGCGGTAGGTCTCGCTGCTGAAGAAGGCTCATCAAGAAAACTCTTGATCAAAAGGGCTCTCTCCTGTACTCCTGCCTGAGTCAGAATGCTGAGGGAGATCAGTGATGCCCTGATCTCGTGCCTCAATCCCTGCTCAAAGATCCGGGACCGAAATAATGTGTCATGTACCATGTCAGTCGAGTAGCGTGAGAGATCGGTAAATCTCGCTGAGTATTGGGCGACTGTCAATCTGCCCTACCGCAGCTGAAGAAGCTCCTGGATGTGCACCGCACGGAGGGTGGATGGGACGAACTCTGAGTGGAAGAGGCTCTCAAAGTCCTTCCAGAGGATAGATGCCTCATCGTGCACCTGGAGCATCAAGCTCCACCATCTGCCTACTGCCGCGTGCAGTAGGCTCGCTGTGAGGATCACCATGAGGTCTGCTGGTCTCCTCACTAACCGGAAAACTCATACCACTGCCTCCAGCCAGTCCTCAGCTGCCTGGTGGTTCGTATCCCCATGGAACCTGGGTGGTCGCTGGCGCTAAAACTCATGTAGTGCACTAAGGAGACGTGCATCGTCCGCGGCTGGGGCTGGTAGCATCCGTGGCTCGGCGGGTAGAGGTACCGCAGGTGCCTCTGCTATCAATGGGCCCTGCACCGAGGCCTCGTCGCTCGATGGGCTGTCGTCACGATCAAATCTCGGAACCCAAGCTGGCTACCATCGTGGGGCCATCCTGAAAAGAAAACAGGTGTTCCACGGTCAGAATAGTATACCTGGTGAGCTGACACAAAGTAATCACAAGGAAAACTTGAAACACACATGCAATCAATGTTTCCGTGCATTAAGTCAGAAATCAGAAGTCGGGGTCCTGGTGTACGGATACGTCGGCTGCCGCACCAACACTGGACTCCCTGGACTGATAACCACACCCAATACACTTAACATTATTTCTTCACATAGGAAAAGATCAGAGTACAATGTTCTGCGGTAGAACCGAACTCCTTTGATACCAATTTTTCACGAACCGTCCTCGAGGCCCATGCCATGACTACCCCAAGCCCGCCTTCTATATGCCAGGGGCTCGCGACTAGCACCAAGGAATAAATTCCCAATAAAAAGGGAAGACATTTCCTTTTTAAGTAAACAAACACCATAGAGCAAGCAAGCAGTAGAAGTAAACACTATGTAAAAGCTGGTACAACAGTAAGTGCAGAAAAGTAAGTGGGCCAGTATACAAACCCAAACTGAAAGTAAAGTACATCTGGAAGGGAAAACAACAACTGAAAAGTAAAGCAGCAACGCCGAGCTGTCCACTAAAAATCCCACCTCAAGGGTGAGTACAGATAGCCTCCACTGCTCCTCGGGTCCAGCCGACCGCTCTGAGTACGTCCCGTCCAGAGGTCCACCTCCAGGTACCATCCTGCTCCGCAAGCCTCAACCACGATCAGCGTTGTACGTCGTCTGCAACCAACACAATGTAGTGCGGGCATAGCCCGTGCAGGGGTGAGTATAAGCTACATAGTACCCGAGTCCCCCGAAGGTCTCCCAAAATCCACAAAGGATAATCCACAAAGGAAAGATGCAATCACGAAGTAACATTCGACACTGCTTAGGTATATACCCATACATATACCTAAGTCATCAATTATCGTTCGGCTCTAACATCCGAGCTCAAGTACAACCCAGTCCACACAAGAATGAAAAACGTAAATCCATATAGGATAGCACAACACAATCCAGTTAGGAAAGAAAAACTGGATTCAGCTCACACAGGTATACTTCTTCGTATGACGATAGAGGTGATCAGATATATCCACTGATTCATCTAATCCTTCGGACCCACAAAGGATCAATAGGTAATAACCCCCGCAATGACCCACATAGGATCTGACCAACACAGGATCAATAGGTAACTGACCCTCGCAAAGACCCAAACAGGATCAGACCCACATAGGATCTGTAGGCGCTGGCTCACACAGAACCGCTGAGCACTGACCCACATAGGATCAGACCCACACAAGATCAGTAGCACTGATCCATGTTGGATCACTGAGTTCTGTAGTCATCGTCATCGTATCTACTTAGTATCTCTTCACAGTCGTCGTCGTCACAGTCGCAGACGCGACCAACACTAGGGTTCCCGTACACAGCAAGCTCGTTCGGGAGGGTCCGCTCCAAGAGCCGAGAGGCTGATACAGAAACTAACACATAGTCCAGATTTGATCTATCCAAAAGTTCCGTATCGTCTACAGGAAATCAACATCCCATACGGTGCGTCAATCAGACGCCCGTTCTGAGAGTTATTGGCTTTTTCGTCCTAGTGGTCCGATTGGTTTTTAAGGAAAAACCAACATGACCGTACTCCACCTGCGCCCAAACCTCGGGCGAAGTAAGCCAAAAGATCCGTCTCACATAGAGGTATCCATCAAAGTTTACGTCACGTCAATCGGACATCCGGAGCTTAAGATATGAGCGTTTCCGCTCCGAGGGCCCGATTAGTTTAGTGTACGAACCAACTCGGTCGAACCCAAACTATTCCGAAACCTTGAGTGCGATATACCGAAACAAACCTCTCGATCCAAGGATCGCATCTCTACTGACGGCGCATCGATCGGAGGTCTGTAGCCCGAGATATGGTTAAAAGACCAAAAAGGGTCCGAAAACGGGGGTTTCAGGCCCGGGCCGACCCGGTCTGAGACCCCCTGGGTCGGCCCGAACTAGGTCAACCCGAATTGGATCCGGGTCGGCCCGGCCCGTCTCGGTGGCCCGGCGCACTGGCGCGCGGTGCCAACTGGCTCGGCCGAACGGTCGAGCCATTCGGTTTACGGGGGGGGGGGGGGCCCTTAATGGGGGCCACAAGCTGGCCAGCTGGGGGTTTGAACCCCCGACATCTCTCATGTATGGCCGGCTGGTTTCTACCCCCACGGGACCGGCGACGACTGGTCCCATCCCTGCTCCGACGCCGGCGGCCCGTTTCCGGTCGCTGGTCCTGCTCCGACGCCGGCAGCCCATTTTCGGCCGCCGTTTCCCACACTCTGCCATGGCCTGGTACCGGCCGCGACCTTCATTCGTCCAGTGCGGCATGACGGCGCCGCACCCCTCCGCCGTGGCCCCTCTCCGGCCGCGGTGCTTTTGCGGTTCTCCGGCGCGGCGCGACGAGACTACGACTTGGTTCATATTTTTTAAAAATGCGGTGCGTCGGCATCGCACATTTTTGCCGTTCGTTCCCACGCGGTGCGATGGCACCGCGTCACTTCCCGCCGTACCGCAACAAAAAGAAAAAGAAAGGGAGGGGGGGTCCACCATGTTTGTGTGGTCCGGCCTCCTCCCGTTAATTGGTAGCATGTGGTCCAATTATACGTGGATAATGAACGGGAGTAAATCACGAAAAGAAATCGCATAAACCCCTACCTCGTGCGAGCTTGAATGGAGGTTAGTCGATTGAGGATTCATCGCAGGAAGAGACGTCGCAGAAGAAGACATCGACGGCGTCGCAGTACACAGCGTCGCGTAATCAGTTTCCGAGAACTCGGTGTTCTTCGTCGGAGACCGATGTGTTCTTCGCGTTCTTCGTCGAAGACGAAGAAGTTCCTCAAGTCCTTAGCCCTTTTCTCCCAAATACTGCACCACAAGAAGGTTCCAACCCCAAATAAAATAATTTCATCTCTTATTTTATTAACATAAAATAATCTTTTAAATTTTAAGAGTTTGAGTTAATTCCACTTAATTAATTCATGACAAGTTTTCATTCATAATGGTGAGTTGAGGGGGTTTAAGAAAGTGAAGGGGTGGGGTTCGTGTGGGCCCCACCACCCTCATAACCTACCTTGGGAAGTTGGGTAGTAACCCAACTTCCACTCAAAGCTTAAATCCACTTAAAGAAAAATAAAAAAAAAATTGTAGTTAAAGTTTTATTTAAACTTCCACAATTTTTATCATCCTCTCTCGTGAAAACGCAACATCGGAAAAGGTGTTTCTAAGAAATTACTGGCGCTGCGGTTCCATCGGTGCCCTCAGAATTCGGTTCTGAGCACTGGTTAAAAATTTATAAATTCCCGCTCGTTCGTTCACTGAACGTACCCGAGCTAAACTTCGGATAGGAATTTCGGGCGCACTGGGCCTCAGAATCAAGTGTCGTCAGAAACTGCGTTCATGTAAAATCCCAAAAAAAATTAAGAAAAAATTTTCTTTGAATTTTACAGGTCTTTACAGTACTCATTTCTTCTATTATTTACAAGATTTCTATTGCTAATATAAGATCTAAAAAATTAATTCCTCATCTTAATAGAAAATGAAAACATATTATCATTTGGTTTATTCCTTTGAGAAACTTGTAACCTTTTGAATATCCATTTCATACCATTGATAAAATATTTAATAATTTATTTTGGATTACATGTGTAGTCTGTTGAATTCTTATACACTATTGTTAGGTTATTTTTATACTCTATAACACATTATTTTTCAGTCTATATTAATGTGTGTAACATCATCTCTATATCATCTAGTTATTCTCAAGGGTGGTATTTATCAAGTTATTCCACTTTTATGGTTCTCCATTGTATATTTTCCATTTATTATAACTTTTTGTGATCGATCACCAAAAACCATTGATTGAAATATCCATTCAAACACTACACTAGATTATTCCCATTTTCATTTTCATTACATCCCCAAGAAAATAATATATTTTTTTGAGTGTTAATATGGTTTTTATATACGAATTGATTAGTAGTTCAATTATAATATGGAGGATTATTTCTCATGATGTTTTCTTATATAGGTGAGTTATTGGGTAAAATAAAATTTTAATCCATTTGAGAAAGGTTATTTGTCATAATATATATAAATTTATCTTATATATCCCAAATATTCTAATTTCCAATACCACATATATTGGTTTTCTCAATAGGGACACACCATTATTTTTTATTGGCGTTGAATCAATTTTTTTCTTATGTTCCTTAACTGAATATTTCCATTCAAATTATTAGAACCTTATCATGATGAATAATGACCCAAAAAAAAAAATTCATGATATGGTAAAATATCTCAAATATTTTACAAGATTACAAAAATTCCTAGGATTTATATGATCATTTAAAATATAGTACCCATGATTTGTACGGATATTTATTAAATAAAAAATATAGAAACCCAAACATAAATAACCCAAAGACCATGTTTAATATATTAAATTGTTATAAAAAATAAATAATCTCATCTTGAATGAATAGTCTATTATGTAATCTTGAATAATTAAATACATACATTATTCTATTATAATGTAGGAAATATAAAATTCATAAGACCATTACATTAATACATCCATGATACTATTCCTAATATCATTCTTAATTCCAATGGAAAAGATACAAAAATAAAGGATGATATCAAATCCACAACAAGAGTTATGTATAGAATAAGATATCAATTTTAAATATATCAAAATAAATATGGATAAATATAGAACTGAAGCACAAATCATTTAACTAATTAAATCAGCATTAATTGAATACTTGGATAATATCAGTGCAGTGATTAATTAAAAATCATAACTACAATATGTTAATAAAATCTTCAAACTGAACATCATGATCTCAAATATCTTGAAATATTTACATAAAACTTGATGAGCCAATATATTTTAATAGATGGGTTCGTATAAAAGAAAACTAATTAAATAAAATCATCTAGTGAATTTTTGTCATGAGTAATGTTGATAAATCAAGAGGGTATATAACTATAGACCCCACCCATTACAATATGTATAATTAACTATTCATATATAGAATGACCAGTTTAATCCATAATTAGCATTCCATATCAACTATTGTCATTATTGAGTAATGAATATATAATATCATTATTTCCACTGTAACTAAAATATTATTCAATTTAAAATACTATATGTTGAAATGTTAATTGGTTTTATAATTAACAATATATGTAAAAAATAATATGAATATATAATTGGAATAAATTTTTTATTATCAATATTTTCCCATTTCTATTAATGTTTTCAGAAAAAATTATTCACCACACAATTGATAAGTGATTATGATATCTCCATCAGTTAATCAAAAATACATGGTTAGTAATATAAGAAGGTTTTTTGAGATTGAAAGAAAATAAAATAAATACATTAACATAAACTGATATATATTTATTTTTTAAAACCTTAATGAAGATATATTTAATAATATATGTAGTGTTAAACCAATATAGTAGTAGGAAAATCTGTTAAATATGAATGTTTGAGAATGAAATGTTACTTTTGACCTTTTATAAAGTGTGATGAGTATCTCCCATTATAAAAAACAATAAAATTAGTTTTTTAAAATGAAATTTCAAAAATCTAAGACAACATTAATTATTATTAATAATTACTTTGATATAATAATATTTCCATTTTTAATAGAAACATAAAAAATGGACAGAGATGGAAATATACCCTATCAAAAATAAATATTTGATCGTATTTTATTCTAGATATTTATAACCGGGCTTAATCTTGCAAAGAGAATAAAATTTGTTATAAATAATTGAAACTCAATAAATATCATGATTAAAGAAAATATCATGGTGTTTGTGAAGGATAAATTATAATATCCATTTAATTAAAATAAGATAAATCACAAAAAATGAGATTGTAAAAGAAATCATTCAACATTATTGACATTTAAATATTAACCCATTAAAAGAGAACATATGAATTAAATATTTAATAATTGTGACCAAATAGATATTCATGTTAAATACTTAATGGGGGAAGCATGTACAACATAGATAATTATATTCATGTTGTGGAAATTTAGATGTATTCCATTAATTAATGATTTAATTTTTTCGTAATCACTTGTAAACTCCTATATGATAATGTTTTATTTATCGTACATAAATTATATAATAACATTCATTTAGATAATTGGATATATTAATCGTTTAAAACTTTTTATTAACCGTTTCTCAAAAATCAACTATTATTATAATTACTTCAGGCATTAACAAACATTGTGTTTCCTTTATTTATTAATTCATTAGTCATTATATATCCTTCAATACATTTGATCTATATATATCCAAAATTTTATTAAAATATTAATTTCATATATATTCAATATATAAACAATTAGGTTCATCCAAAAAATTATGGACATAAAAAGAAACTATATCATTCATGGAGAAGGTAGGTTATATATACACATAAATAATGTTTTCAAATTTTTATGGATGAAAAAAATAATGATAAACATTTGAACATTAGTAAATGATAATTTTTATATCATATTATATATATATATATAATTTTTATTTAAAGATTAATAAAAATACAAATGAGGTGGTAATTGAAAAATGATAACATCATTTTTGGAGACAACACTTCTCTATGCACATGAGTGATGGTATTATTTCCCATTTCATGTAGAAGGATATTGAAAAATATTATTATATTAAAATAATAACATCAAATTATATGTTAGAAAGAGATTTTATTTTATTTTAATATTTGTAATATAATTGAGGAAGGGAAAAAATAAGAATAGTTAATGTAAAGGGTTAATATGCTAATCTCTTCATCAAAAGATGACCTTTACATCACCTTTTAAGGGGACACTGGATATAAAATTTGAAATAAAAACACTACAGAACATGTATATGTATATTTTTAAGATTTCTTGTGATCATTTGGTCATGATATATGGATTAATATAGAGTAATAAAAGTAGATAATGAGTATCCACATAAAAGTTATATGGGGGGAAATTATATATATTTAAGTAATATTATAATATAATTTTTTGTCAATAATAAAATATAATTACAAAGTCAAAATTGTATTGATATAATTATTAAATATTAATAAAATAACATTCCAATCTATTTTGGAATGGTTTTTATATTATGTTATTCAAAATAATTCTTATTAACCTCTTAGATAAACTATTTTTAGATTAACCATAGTAACAAATACTCCTATATGAAAATGTTATAATTGAAAATATAAGGATACATTTTTCACATAAGTGTAATGGATACTGAATTTTAAATAATATATTATCCCCTTTTTCCACAATAATTCTATTTAAAATATTTAAATATACGAAAAAAATAATATCATAATTAAATATCATGAATGTGTTTTTTATAATATTAATTCAATTTAGCATTAAAGACATCATGAAAAAAATAAAAATAAAATAATATATTTTTAAACCATCCCAAATATTATATATTCACCTATGATATTTTTGGAACATAATAAATAATAATAATTTTTTATTACTATTTTCAATATTATTTATATTATAATATTTTTATATGATTAAATATATTCTCGTCGTTACTAAATATTTATAGTCATTTTTCAGTCACCACTATTAAATAATAGATTAACATTTTATAAAATTAATTCATATTTAAAATGAAATATAAAAACAAAAAAAAAG
The DNA here is from genome assembly GCA_963277665.1 of Viscum album. NCBI lineage: Eukaryota > Viridiplantae > Streptophyta > Magnoliopsida > Santalales > Viscaceae > Viscum > Viscum album. The sequence goes on along the minus strand of OY728125.1, from coordinate 912,536,689 downwards.
ATATCTTTTTACATTTTTGAAAAATATTAGAGATATTCTAGTCAAGAGTATGAAATTTTAATTTTTTTCATTTAGTTGAATGGAAATAAGGTAAATATAAATTATAATTGAAATTATATGGAAATATATTTGATACATGATTGAAAATGGTGAAACAACACTCATCAAATAGTATATATTCGAGTATTTCTTAACTTTTAATGTCTTATCAATTTAGTTTTAAACGTTAATTATCTAATGGTTCCATTACCTAGTGGATAAATTATACCAATGATATTTAAAAATAAAATAAATAAAAGGATATTATTTATCCAATTGGAACTTCTATATTCAAAATTGGTAATCAATTTCTTTTTAAAAAATAAAAAATGAAAAAAAAAATATTTTCAAATAAAAAATAAAACGAATTGAAAAATTATTATATTGAAAAATATGTTTGGATATAAAAAATGTTATTTTTCTAAAATTAATTATAATTTTACTCAATTTAAATAAATTATATAATTTTAAAATATGGCAGTCATATATTAATTTAGGATTATATTCAAATAATTATGGACGTTTTTGAATAGGAAAAAAATATATTTTTACAGATATTGATATTTTTTATTACTCAATGAAAAATAATGGTTTGAGAAAAAAAACTCAAAAAATATAATATTGAAATACTTATTTTTGGAATGGTACAATTTTGAAAATATAATATTGTATTATTTTTTATTGTACTTTTAATCTTAGCTTTACATGTAAATAATTTTTTTAACCAAATTAATATAATAAAAAATATAAATTTTTTTTGTTCTTTTATAATGATTAACCATGTATGAATTATTAAAATCATGACCCTAATAATGATACATGAAATTATTATTACAGAAAATGTAGTTATGAAGAATATGACGTAATGAATATTCAAAATCATACATGTAATCAATGTAGAAAAACACAACAATAAAATATCCTCAAGAGTACTAAAATATTAATTATATTTAGAAATGGAGGGAATCAAGGAAGATTCTTTTGAGGGAAGTATAATGATAAAATGAAATAACATAATTTTCTTCTAAAGGATCCCAAACTAAATAGGTGATTTAAATATGAAGTATTTGGATTGTATAAAACCAAAATTTTATATCTAGAGATAATGCAGATTACCGACACCCACAATATAATATCTCAAGGGAACATTGAAAACCCTATTCAACCACAACTAATGGGGTAAATATTTGATTTTCCAATATATATTTATCAATGTATTATGCAATGTAAGATATCAATTATTATGTCTTTATAATTAAATAAATATATTATTGGTGTTAAAATTATTATATAAATATTTTATGATACATCACAAATTTCTTTTAAATTTACCACATATAGATTTATATCTTATTTACATTGAAGTATTATATTTATAATATATTATCTATTATACTATTATCCCATATCAAATTATGTTTAGGAAAATAAAACATTATTTCCATAATAAACCCATGAAAAACTACCAGTGCATTGGTAATTTTCATCTCCTTATTGAAATATTTTCCATAATATGTTTTTTAAAATTATGAGGATTTAATTTATCTATGGGAGATAGAATATAATCACCCAATATTTTAATATTTTTTATCCGGTATTTATGTAAAATATTATTGATAACTTGATCCCTAAGTAATATTGATTAAAATGAAATGGTGATATTATTAGAACACTAAAAAACAGTCATTATACCTATATGTATGGATTGGTGAAAATAATTTCCATAATAAATTAATTTATTAATTTATCTTGAGGTTCTTTTACCCAATTGATAATTTATACATTATTTCTATAAGAAAAAATATTTTAATATATGGTAATTTTTATAAAATACTAATAATAATATTATTAATAAATCTATATTTTTATTAAGCTATAATATTAATATATTAATATTTGAATTATTAATTTTTTATAGAAATTTTTAAAAAGTAGAACTAGGTTTTAAAATTTTTATTTTCTTAGAAAACATTTTCTAAATGTATTTTATAAATTTAATTGTATTAAAAATTATAAAATTTCTGAAGTTTAATTTTAAAAAACAAACATCATTTTTTGGCTTTGAAATGAAATTTTTGTACATTAATAATTTCTATATTTTTTGTAAAACAATTTATTTTTATATGAATATGGAAAAATACTATTTTTAAGTAACAATACATTTACTACATTGTTTATACATATATTTTATCTCAAATGAAATAAATCAATATAATATGTCATATATATGTATTTTATAAGTTTGATGATAAATTTAATTTAATTAATTAATTTTTAATACCATACATAAAAATATATAAATGATGTAAAAAACTGTTTTAAAAAATAATTAATTATACATTATATATTTTATGAATTATGTTTTTTCATTAAATTAAATTTTAAATTTCCAAGTTCTATTCTATGTTGTGATTAATGTTGAAAAATATTTTTTTATTTATATAATAATTTTTCCTAATAAAAAAACATTAACAATCATACACTATAGAAATATTATATGCATTTTAAAATTAAAATTTCTTAGGAAATAGTTTTTATATATCAAGTGTCAAAATAATAATATTAATAATTTTAAATATGTGACAAATTATTTTCTAAAATAAATTAAATAATTTAAATAATTTAAATCATTATGGTTATATCAGTAAGTAATGTAAATTATAATATTGAACTTTAAAATCAGTTTCTGCATTTGAATATTGATATACCAAGGAAAGGGAAAATTATGATAAATATTTTTTAATATAGAGGAAATATTTAATCAATGCCATAATAAATAATATAATTTTTTTGTTGGTTGATATATCTAATATTTATCCATACACCATTATAAATAAATAATTTATGACTTTGGGATTCAATAATGGATTGATATTATGGATATATAAAGACTATTTAAAAAGATTATTTTTCTTGACTTATAAAAGGATAATCAATCCTCCCCATTTCTCCACCCATTTTAAAGACATAGATCCACAACAAATCCTTATTATTTCATAATCACCTTCTTTGATATTTTATTCACTGGCCTCATTGATCTAACAACTTATTGAGTCCTAAATATTTACCGTCTACAGATCTTCCAAGGGATATGCAATACACTTATCTCACCTTCTTAAGATATTTTCCTTCTAAACCAATATAATTCTCACTATACATGATGAGATGATAACAAAAACATTTTTATATTTTTAAATGTAATTATAATAATATAATATCCATTTTATACATTCCTTTAATACCATTGAGATGAATCAAATTGTCATTATGCGTGTTTGTGAACGATAACCTTCATGAATGACCTAATTTTTATTCATGGTTATATGTGTATGATCCCATCCCATTATAAAGTCATAATTGGTGCTTTATTAGGTAAATTTTGAAGATTTTATGTACCTTTAACTTGGATTAGTTTCGTAGGGTTCATTTGGGTGAAAGATTAAGGAAAATGAAAGGACAATGGGTTGAAGACGGATTGCACACAATTTGAAAATCCGTGTGACCAAAAAACGCAATGTGTGTGAAAATAGATTGAGCAGTCTGCATGGTTTTTTTCAGGTTTGAAAAATGATGAGACAGAACCATGCCATTCATGAAAACTGGATAGAGGGTTCTACAGGGTTGGTGAATGTTTTTTTCACAACTATGCGCCTCTGCCCAGGAAATCGTGCGCACGAGATTTCAATTTCAAAAATAATTTTTAAAACCAACATAAACCAATAATACTTCCATATTTATGACATTGTCTTGGTATTAATGAATTATAGGTTTTTCCCAATCCTCCCAGAGACATTCCAGGGTGATCTGAACATCATTCTTCACGAATGAAATCCTGTATTGATGATATGATCTTCTCCCGGTAAGTTGATTTCATCATGATGCTTCCTCTATTCTTTATCATATCTTTTCTAGGTCTTTTCATGGAATAACTATATGTTTTTCTTAGATATAAACATATGAGTTAATATCTAGATCTATGATTGTAGATATAGATCTAGGTTTGTAGGATCTCGATGTCTATGATCTTAATTTTGTTTTTAGGGATTCAGATATGGGGCTTTATTGATGAAATTGTACCACTCAGATTTTGGGGATATCGATTGGGAAATATTATAAAAATAAACTAATGTAGGAGGTCTAAATTAAACTCCCATAGTCGTGTTTTATGATAAGTGAATTTGAGATTAGGTTATGCTGGATTCACATGATGATATATATCATAAATTGGAGTATTTAGGAATAAGAAATTGAATTGAGTTGGCTTGGTGATTTAACTGATAATTGAACCACGATGAAAATGTTGGGGGGGGGGGGGGTCTCCCAAATATATCTTTTTGAGTTCATTTTATTTTGGGAAATCCCTATTTTCATGCCACTTGGCCTTGCACGGGTACTGTAGCAGCGCGGGTACTGTACCAGTACTGTTCACAGAGGGGTCCTTTGGGCCAAAAATGGCCTTCCTAGCCCTGTATGCAAGCCACTTGGCCTTGCGCCTTCAGGCTATGTAATGGGTCACCCTCTACCTAGTATAAAGAGGTATTTGCTTTAATAATAAATTGAGGCTTCGACCCCAACCTTAAAAAAACAAAAAAAACTAATGTCCTTTGAAATTTTTATCTAGAAAAATAATTAGTATGAGAATATTGATGAATATTATTAAGACATAAAGCATTATTAAATGGAAAAGATTTTATGGTGCTAGGCATGGGGTCCTAGACCAATTAGAAATTCGGACATAGAGATGGGTTTCTTTTCCAATAGTAATACATGTTTGATATTATGGGGTGTTTGGCATTAAGACCTAAACCGACTGGGAAAAGATGTGTCATGCATGGCGGCCTATACTCAACGAGATATGGGGTACTAGGAATGACGACATAAACCTAATGAATGATAATAAAAAATGATGATATAACTGAGATTTTTGGTGCTAAAATTGATGAACAACCAAAATAAAAGATAATATTGAATAAAGATTCAAATGGGAAACTTGAATTGAATTGGAATCATTTTATTATTAAAGATTAAATCAAAATATGATAACTATTTAAATTATGCACCGTATTTAATACTTCATAAATATTCAGGGAGTATCTTTTGACTGGACTTGTTTCAGGCACCCATGGTGGTGGCCTACGGAGTTGTAATCACACCCTATGTAGGCCACTAGATCAACACGATAAGGGAATGTCCCTAGGATAGGTATTTTTTTGGGATTGGAGCATGGGAGAGGGAACCAGATTCAGTTTAAGACCCATTTTTGTGTCTTTGTTTCTTTACATTGAGTTTTATTCTAGAGACTTGGAACAAGAATTTTCATAGCATGTTTTACCGTTAATTTGAGTATTTTAATTTTTTGGTTTTGACTATCATATGTAACAGTATTGTTCTACCTATTTATATGCTTCCGTAATTGTTCATTTTAATTTTATTCTACTTGTGTTTTATTCTAATAATAGTGGGTAATGTCTCCCCCGTACTGACATACTAGATCCTCACTACTAGTCGACACCCTATTCCAAATGGGGAGGTACACATGAGGGAATGTGGCCAACCAGATCGAGGATCCTCCTAGTGGCTCTTGATTGAGGATGTCACAAAGTGGTATCATATGAGTCATATTTGCAGTCTTCTTATTTTATCATAATTTTTTGGTAAAGGTAGATGGGAGACTAAGAAGATTTGATGTTTAGAAATGATCTAGTTCATGGGAGTCGCAAGCCCATGTACAAGGAAAAATTTTAGTACTCAAGGTGGGATTTTTGTTATTATTTTTTGTCATTACAAATGAATATTATTTCACCTCGGGTTCTCCACTCATGGTGTGATGTGGTATTATTTTTACAATTGTTGATGTTTTATTTGTGGCCTAAAGAGGCATGATAATTTAGTCCGCATGCAACAATCTTGGAACTCAAGGATGTTGTGACATGATTTAATCTCGACACTCATAGAAAAATAGGTTATGAGTATGCTGTTGAACTTGATCTGTTTTCCTTGTTGTGATATTGGAATAATGATGAAAAATGATAATAAATGGGTGTCTAATGAGAACCTTGATTTTTGAATTGAGTATGACAAATTAATTTATTTTGAATTAATTAATTTGAGATAATATGATTAATTAAAAGAGTAATTAGTTAATGAGAATGAATATAACCCTCTTGACCAAGACCTCAGAGTATGATCATTAAGGGTAGTGATAATGCCTCGATAATGACCATGTGGTGAGAAAATATGGGAAAAGACATGTTGAAACATGTGGTGTTAGTTTCCCCTCTTTCGTAAATTTTATATGGTTGGATTGTGAGACCTAAGATGTGTGTTTGTTTTTTTAGGAGTATGCCTCCATGAAAATTGTTGAGGGAGATACTGAGGGGTTTGGCCTAGAATGAATTCCTAGAGAAGGTTAATGAGGATTCATTTGTGCAAGATAATGAAGAAACGGATAAATCCCAATTGAAATTTTAACATTCCATGAAATTCATGGAGAGAGACCCATACCGAGATCATTAAAGAATGTTTGAGTTGACAAGGGAGTTTCAGTTACAGCACCCTCCGACATTTATTGGAAAGGTTGGACATGAGAGAGAGTAATTCTAGATTGAATCCAAAGAGATGAAACTTGTCCATTTTGAGTCTCTGTCTAAGTGGAGATGAAGTTTGGTTATTATATGTTGCGGGGTTCTACAAAGTGCTAGAGGGACATTCACATATGATCTGAACAGACTGACGATATGTTATGGAAGGAATTTTTAGAGAAGTTCTTAGAACACTTCTACCATGAAACACTTAGGAATGTGAGGGCTTCAGATATTCTTAATCTGACATAAGCATGCTAATAATGGATTACATATAATGTTTCATATATTTACAACATTTTTATCCATATTTTCTAGTAGACGTGGATATTTTGGAAATACAATTTTAGGATAGAATAAGTGTGAAGGTATATCCAAGGTGAATATATATATAAGTGGGATAAAACATCAGAAGTGGTTAATTTTGATATCATTTTATAAGGGACCCTGAAGGAGGATTCTAGTGCTAGACAGGTAGTAAAACGATCAAGGAGTGTGCATTCAGAGAGAAGTAAGCGATGTCAAAATAATCTTAGTCGGGATAGTGGAATGCAAGGTGGACAGTGAGGAGGAACAATTACACCAGTTCTTTCTCATGTTCTTTTCCACCAGTGAGGTGCGCAGGGAGATTATCATAAACTTTTTCATAGACCACCTGTGGAGTGCCATTTTTCATGAAAGATGGGACTTATATAGAAGTCATGCAAGAAGAAGCAGTAGGCTAGTACTGAGGGAGCAGTTTCTCAGAGTCAGAGTGTGGGAATGGGTTCTTCTATATTATATATCAGGGTATCATCGGGTGAGAGTTAGAACCTCTAATATACCAATACCTAATTTGAAGAGAAGGTATGGCCTTTATGAGTTTGTCGTAATGCTGTTTGGGTTGTCTTATTTTCCATCAATTATTATGGTCATGATGAACAAGATCATTCATTTGTACTTAGATAATTTTTTGGTGGTGTTTGTGAAATCCATCTTTGTATCCTTGAAGACTCATGATGATCATGATCAACATCGTGACATCTTCCTGGGTACACTGAGAGAGAATCAAAAATATTTCAAGCTATCTAATTGTTACTTTGGGATTGACATGGTACAATTTTTGGGGCACATATTTTTGGAAGAAGGTGTGGTAGTGGATCCATAAAAAGTGCAGGCATTGATTTCTTAAGAGCATCTCAAGAATGTTTCTATTATTAAAAGCATTTTGGGATTAGCTAGTTATTATAAGAGGTTTATCCAGGAGGTTTATCCAATAATTTTCTCAAATGGAATAACCACTTACTAGATTGAAAAATAAAGGGATAATGTTTTTTGGGAAGAATCATGTGAGAATGCGTTCTTGGATTTGCAGAATCCCTTGAAATTGGGACCGATTTTGAACTTACCTAAGGTAAGTGAGGAGTGGATGATATTTTGTGATGCCTCTGGAGTCGTACTTGGGGCTGTGTTGATACAAGGGGGTAGATTCCATGCTTATGGGTGTACGCAGCTAGGGCCATATGAACATAATTACCCACTGCATAACCTCAAGTTAGATGTAGTGGTTTATTCTCTTAAGTGTTACTGGTATTATCTTCTACGTAAAAAGATTATAGTTTTTACTGATCACAAAAGCTTGAAGAATATCTTTTCAAAGCATGACTTGAATCTTCAGTAGCAGTTATGGGTATATTATATGTAATCCTTTCATTTTGAACTAGCATATACACTAAGAAGGGGGAATAGTGTGGATGATTCTGAGAGTTCGAAAACATAGACACAATCTATATATGAGTCAAGTGTAGAGTTGAAGATGATGACACTGCTGTTAGAAATTCCTATGGTTGTTCCGGAGAGTCAAGAGAGGATAACTCTGGTTTATATATGAGTGGAGTCTACTCTTTTGAGATAGATCATGGATATGAATTATGTTGTTCTAGAAAGTTTACCCTTGAAAGAAAGGCATAAAGGTGGGGCACACCATCAGAATGGAAGATAGATGAGAAATAGACCATCTATGTAAAGACTTAGGTTGTTCTACCTATAAGTATGTGAGAGGAACTCATGCTAGAATGTCATACTTCAAGGTGGGTGGTACATCCTAGGAAAAAAATGTACCATGTCCTTTGATGAGGGTTTTGGTGGCCATTAATGAAAAAGGATATAGCATGGTTGATTACACAATGATTCACCTATAAGTAGGTGAAAGCATATCATCAAAGAACATGAGGCCTTTTCATTCATTACCCATTCCGGAATGGATGTTGGATGACATGACTATAGATGTAATGGTAGGAATTCCAAATACCATAAGGATAAATGAATATATTTGGATTGTTGTGGACCAAATAATTAATGTAGAACACATCTTTCCTATCAATGATACTATTACATTAGAGAAGTTGGGAGAACTTTAAATGAGAGAGATAGTTCGTTTGCATGGGGTGCTACAGACTATAGATTCATATTGGAATTCACAGTTTACTTCACAATTCTGGAATGGAATATAAAAAGCGATTGCTACACAAGTTATGTTATGTAGGACCTACCACCAACATATAGATGGGTATTTGGAGCATACCATATAGGTATTAGAGGATATTATGTGAGAATGTGTACTTGACTTTGGTGGTTCTTGGAAAAAACACTTCCCATTAGTGGGGTTTTCCTATGACAACTGTTATTAGGAATCAATAATAATGCTACCATATGAGGATATAAATGATACACATTATAGATCACCACTATGTTGGTTAGCAGTGGGTGAGTCATTGCTGTTAGGACCAAGTCTCATTCTGGAGACATCAGAGCTGGTGAAATTGATTCAAAAACATATGGCTACGCCTCAGAGTTGACATAAGTATTATGATAAAAGATGGAGATAAACCCTATGGTTTATATAGGGTGATATTGTATTCTTTTATATTTCACCTAGATTGGGTCACCACAAAATACAGAGGAATGGCAGGTTACCAACTAGGTTTGTGGGACAGTTTGAGGTGTTGGAGAGAATTGGGCTGGTGGAATACTGATTAGAACTCCCACAGAAATACAACACGATGCATGATTTTTTTAATGCGTCACAACTACGGTTGTATCACCACGACCCATCTCATGTGATTTATATGAAATAGGTAGATGTCGAGACATATTCATCCTTTGAGGACAACTTGATAAGAGAGTTGGGTAGTGTTGAGAAAGTGTTATGGGGAAAGACCATGCCGTTAGTTCATGTGTTGTCGATAAATGGGAATGTACAAGGGGAAACAAGGGAACAAGAATCATGATTTTGGGATAAATGGCCCAATATGTTTGGATTGGAATCTTAGATATGTTTGAGAGATAATATCGAGGGCGAACTATTATTAGGTGGGGTGATTTTAATATAGAGGCCTTATATAGATTCATCTCAGGCACATTTTCAAATATATTTGGAAGGTTTTAAGTACCTTTTACTTGGAGTAGTGCTATCAGGTTCATTTCTGTGAACCTTTAAGAAAAAATAAATGGAAATGGTCAATGGATGATTTCAAAATGATTTGAAAAAATGTGTGACCAAACCATGAAAAATGTGTGAAACTGGTAAAATAGGTCAGCATAGTTTTTGCACGGTTTTACAATATGTGTGACCAAACCATGCCATCATTGAAAAAATGGATAGAGGGGTCTATACAGTTGGTGAATGGTTTTCCCCAAACTGTGCACCTCAGCCCAGGAAACCGTGCATGCATGATTTTAATTCAAAAAATCGTTTTAAAACCTTTTGAATCCATATGACATCCTTATTTTTTACATTGGATCAAGCATGAATAATTCAAGGTGTTTCCAAAGCCTCTGGGATAGATTCCAAGGTGATATGAAGAGTTTTCTTAGAGATTGAAATCCCAGATTTATTATCCACTCTCCTCTCAGTAAGTGAATTTCATTCTGATGCTTCTACCGATCATTCTCTTATATTTTCTATAAATTTTCATGGAACATATCCACAATTTTCATGGATGTAAACATATGAGTTAAGATCTAGATCTATGATGGTAGATCTATATTTATATTTTCAGGATCTTTATGTCTTTGATCTTAATTTTGGTTTTAGTTATTTTGATCTAGTTTCTGATCGATGACGTTTTTCCGCTCGGATTTTGGGGGTTTCCATTGGGCTAAATTCAGTAAATAAACAGAGGTATGTTATCTAAATCAAACTCCCATAGTCATGTTTTTTGATAAGATAATGTGATTTTCTGATATTACAGATTCACATGAAAATTGAATTAATAAATTGAAGTATATAGGAATGTGAAATTTAATTGAGTTGTATTTGGTGTTTTAATTGATAATTGAACACCAGAACAAATGATGGGGGGGTTTCCCAAATAGGTCTTTTGGAGATGTGATATTGTTAAATTTATTGTAACTGAGATATTTAATTTTTTTATTAATAAAATAATTTGGGGGAAATTAATTATGGAATTTTTTGGTTGTGATAGATAATTAATTTTTAGAATTAATCATGTGCCATGATGTTGACCGAAGATAATTACTTGAGATAATTAATTATTTATCAAGATGCGATAAAAGATAATTAATTGGTATAATTAAGTATGACAAGTTGAGATTTGATATAGATAATTAATTATGAATAATTAATTATTTAATGAGAATTGTGTTGAATGATTAATTAATTAATTAATAGTAATGTGCTTGGATAGTTGTTGAGTTAACAAATGTCTTTTGAAATATTAAACTAATTGAATGATTAGTAGGGGAATAGTGTAGATAATTTTAATGACATTAAGGATGATTAAATAGCTATGTTTTTGTGGTTCTGGGCATGGAATTAAAAACCGATTAAAATATGGGACATAGACATGGCGTTCCTCTCTAGTAGTCATCCATTATTGAGATTATGGTGTGTTGGGCATGACGAACTACACCAATTGAGAAAATGAGTGATATGCATGACAACCTATAATTAATGAGATTTTTAATTCTAGGCATGATGACCTACACCAAATGAATGATAATAATAAATGATGTTTAAACTGATATTTGTGGTTTTAGGCATGTAAACCATCACCAAATGAATGATAATAAAAATAATGATTCAAATTAGAAACATGAATTGAATAGGCCTCATGTAATGATTAAATATTCAATGAAAACGTGATAACTATTTAAATTATGTGTTTTATTTATGGCTCTATAAATATAAATGCATTTTATTTTGACTAGACACATTTTAGACACCATTGGTGGGGGATTACTGAGTTGTAATCACACCCTATTCAGGCTGACTGACCGACTCCTGAGAAGTCTTTTTTGTTACATGACAGTATTAGGGTGAGGCCCTGGGATAGGTTTTTGTTTTGGATTGGAGCATTGGAGAGGGAACCTGATGTAGTTCGAGACCTGTTTTGGAGTCTCTGTGCCTTTACATTGATATGAATGGTTGACATTTGGAACATGAATTGTCATAGCTTGTTTTTAATTTCAGTTTAATATTTTATTTTTTGATTTTGACTTTCATATATCATTTTATTGTTCTGATTATTGATATACTTTCATACTATTTTATTTTTATTTTTTTTCAATGGGGTTTTCTTCTGATAACATACGATATAGTCTCCCTAAGATAGAATTACCAGACCCTCCTTGATAGTCCGCACCCTCTGGAGTACCAGGGGGATTTTTGAAGGCATCCAGCAAACTTGATTGGGGCACCGTTCAATGGATCCCAGGCCGGGACATCACAATATTATAGGGATAACATAAAAATGTATCTATTAACAAAATATTGAAAATTACTACATTATTATTTTTTGTAATATTAATACTGAATAATATCAAATTTAAAGGAATAGTAAATTATTATTGTAATTGGAACCACTTTAAAATGAATAATAAAGGATCCTTTTTCAATTTTGATATAATTTTTCATAAAATTTTAAATGGTGTAAGTAATACAATAATATAATAAAAAATAATATGAACTCCAAAAAATCTAGATTGTTGTAATATTTCACTACACCTATGATCATGATTATCGAACAAAATGTTCATTTGAAATTAAATCAACAATGAACCCTGAGATACTAGAGTTTGTAAAAACTATATTGGAAATAAATACTAAACTATAATATATCATCCTCATAAAATTATATATAGATTAATATGTTTTTTTAATATTTAATGATAATAATTTTACTATTCAAGAAGATATGTTCATGTGTATAGTACATTTGTTCCTACTGTAATGGTTTTTTATCAAAACGTACTTCTCTGAGATACATGTATTAGTGTGACCCTATGTTCAATTTAATAATGTGTACATATCCAGTTAGATATATAATATATTTATTTATCTACAATCATGGTATTTTAAAGTTAATATTATAAATTGAACCTTATAATGGGTTTTTATTATAATTTATCTTAATCTGTAAGGGTTTTTGTCTCAATTAATCATCATTGAATAATAAATTGAAATAATGACCCAATTATAATTTTTGGGTGGAATTAAGTACCCATTAACAAATATTGTAGTATTTGTTTAAAAAAATTTATGTTTAAAATTAATTTATTATATTTTTTCCTTTTTTAAATGATTGATGTCTTCTCTGAGATATAAGTAGATTTTTCATAGAAACATTTTTTCCATGAGTTCAAAGGTATCTCTATATGTTTATTCTTATATTTCATATTTAAAACCCTTTTCAAATCATGGTAGAATAACATTTAATTTGAATCATAGAAATTGATGTTTTATATAACATATCATATATTAATTTATGTCAACAATAATTCAAATCCTCTTAAATGATGTTTCCCCAACACTTTGATACTTTCCCTTATTTTTAATTCCCACATAACATTTGAATGACTAATTATACTTCATAAAACATTAATATTTAATATAAAAAAATTATAAATTATATTAATTATTCAATATATGATGTGGGATTTTATCAATGGATTTTTAATAATAATAAGGGATCCTTGGTAACCCCTTTGTGGCTTATCTGTTACACATTGTCTATCATTTTTTCTCTATTCTGAAATATTTATCCCAGTCACATGTTCTATATTTTATATATTAATGATATACATATACTTATTAAAATATATATTTCATTAATTTGGAGATACATATTTTATGTCTCCCATTAAATTTCCTCTTTCAATAAATCTGATTTAAGAAAATATTCCAATTTTTTTATCTCAAGTTAGGAATAACCCCATAATAATGATCATAAAAAATGAATTATACATAAAAACCATAATTATTTTTAATATAAACCACATGGTTCTATTTAGGATTCATGGAAAATAACTTTTCGTTTTCATTGAGGGAAGTATTTTTATACATTTTATAAATAGATCCTTATTATTTAATTTTATACCAATATTGTTATAAATATTTCTCATAAATATTCTAAATTAGAAGAACATGTTCATGATTTATGTAATCATATTTTTTATTAAAGATCAAAATTATATAATTTCCACATCACACTAGAATCCTTATTATTTATCAACTAATAATGCCTTGAAATAGATTTTTAATTCCCAGTTCCATCAATTTTTTTGATCTTTCTTATGATTTATGTATTGTTTAATTTCTTCTTAAGCTATAAATAAGTATAATTTTAATTATTTGGGGGTTGGTAATGGTATATATGTCCTCCAATACACTATAAAAATATTCAAACATGATGAGATGATATTAATGGGTTTTTGGAGTGAACTTAATCCACTATGGGATTCTTCCGCCATGTTTGGATAATTGGTAGTTAGCCTAAGACCAATATTTTGTATGATGGGTGGGAATGAATTATAATCCACTTAAATGTATTGGGAGATTATTTATATCAATATTTAATATATATATGTGTTATGGTATTGAACCTAATCCCCAAGGAGACATTTTTCACGTAGTTAGAGTTGTTTCTTAATCATACATCTATGTACATTTTGATAATTTTTTTTCATATTTATGAATATTAATAAACATGTTATAACATCTTGATTATTATTCAACCTAAAATAATACATGGTATTTGATGTATTCCAATCATGGGGTGTGGAAAAACAATATTTTAATTAACTAAGTATAGTATAGAAGTTGATTCTAGGTAGTATCCCGAAGAGAAGTGCACACAAAACAAGGTTTTCATTTTTTGTGGGTTTTCTGTAAAGGATTGGTTTTAATTATCTTGAATTACTATGAGAGAAACAAACATCTTGAATTGATTGGTGTTAAAAAAATATAAATATGGTTATCATATTGGTTTTGGCTAGACCTAGTGTTGTGCCATCATGGTTTCCAAATTTTCTCTCTTCCTCATCCATTAACTGGTAAGAGAGAGATTCATCTACTGAGTGCTCTCTATCCATTGGTCAGATATATGTGATGAGAATTTTTCTATCCAAAACCATAGATTTTCCTATCCTCCTTTTAATGTGTATAGGGATGCATAAGGTTTCTCGATTATTTAGAGTAATCCCTAACACATAATTGTTGTTCCCTAACAAACCAATATTCTGACAAACAATCCTACACACTTCCTTGACTACCATCGATAACTCACCACCAAAGAATAATATTCTTCCACTGTATACTGATTAGAATTGGTTGGAGGGATATGTGATCATCGGGCAAAGAAATTTATAATTTCAAAATCAAAACCTAACACAACTGCTTTTGGAATTTAAAACAGAATTATGAATTGAATACAAAATAAGAATGAAGAAGAAATTTCTTTAATTTAAGAACAAGAAATCGATTACAAACATACTTACAACCTCCCCAATTCCCAATCACTCAAATAAAACCTCCTTGTATGGGGTAATCCAGATGATGCATGAGAGGATAAACATTTTTAATGTATTTAAAATAAAAGATAGAAACTGAATGATGTGGAAGGGGATGGTCCATGATTTCCCCATAGAGTATTCCTATATCCGAGTGTGGATCAAAACATCCCTTTAAAAATGGGTTAACACCTCCTTATATAGTCCATGAAATTCCATCCTTGGCTCTTCAAGTTTCGAATCTTTTAAAAATCGATTTACGATTTCATGCTGATTTTGTCCACCGAATGTTTGATCATGGTATTCCAACTTAATGGCCGAATTTTGTTATAGTGTCTTCATGAAAGATGTTCCAAACATAGTTTACACCTATCCTCAAAATATCAGAGTTATCATCACTTTTAGAAAGAGATATGGAAATTAACTATGTGATTTTATTATTGATGAATTTTTCCTTTTTTTGGCCCCAAAATATGAGCATCTATGGGGGACCTTAATGAATATAAATCTTCATAATATTAATCTGACAAAAGAAACATTTATTTATATTTCCATTATAATTGGAATCACCATAATTGGATGTTATTTGACCAATTTATGACAAATTAATTGGGGGGGGGGGTCCACGCGGTATTCCAGAACAATTTTCCAACATGATTGAAATTGTTAGACCCCTAGATGGCCGAATTAAATCCTAGTATAGAATCAAAATATGAAGACAATAAATATATGAATCATAAAAAGAATCACTTCCATTGGATTTATATTTTAAAATATATGCATGAATTACCAAAGTGATTAATATCTGTCAATATTTTCAAATTAAGTAGTTTTTGTATTTAATCTCAAAACACCATATAAATCAAACAATTGATGTAAATAACACAAATAAATAAATTATTAGTGATTAAGTCACGTAATTATATATAAAGATAATAAAGATATTATCGTTATTAATTCCCCCACATTTAAACTATGTGTGTTCCCGAGCATAAAATCTCAACATGTAATTCAAAGGGGACCATTGTTACCAATATTTAAATTTCCATGCAATAAGATCAAACAATTATTAATGTAAAATCAAATATTCACGTTTCACAAAAATTATCAATTTAATTTCCCACTTTTTTTTTGAAACAATAAATTCATGCATTTATTTTTTCCCTTTGAAAAATGACGGCGCTTTTCCTTTCATTCATTCATGTTTCTTAATTTATTATTATTAAACAAGAAAAATCACGATCAACCTCTCTTTGAAATCATTTCTCTCATTACTCGTGATTAAATTAAAGTGTATTTATGCTCATATCATTATAATATTCTCTTTATCCAAAAGCTTGTAAAGGAACTACTTGATCCACTTTGTACAGACAAAAAATACATAAAATCATGGGAACTTGGAATAAAAGATCAAATGACTCTATACCTTAGGGTTGGTGTGTAAATGATTGAAATAATTTAAGGCTGGAAGTATGAGGTTTGACTCTAAAGTACAATGTATAATTAATCAAGTGATGACATGGGATGATCCTCACTCAAATCCTATTGAGAATGTGAATCAAAACACCACCCCTTTTTATGAAATTAGACATGAGTCAATAAATGATTATAATGAATGATATCATCCATGTTCTCCTAATTTTTAAATAAAGCACTAGAAATGTAAAAATTTATTTATTTATTTATTTTTTATTTTTTTTGTAATGATCCAGAAAGGCACATAATTATTTTCATTATATTCTCTTTGTTTATATAGAACCCTATGACATGAAATAAGCATAATGAAAAGATGAATCATGCCCAAATTTATTATAATACTCTGCCTAAAATAATTAATCAATCCTCAAACCACCAAAAAATGATACACATCCCAAATAACGAACACAAAAGGCCCTTCCCCCACTCTCAAATTTTAAATACCAATGAAAAAAATATTTAATGTGTATCTTGGTAAAGAAAAATAAGCTAGTAATGTGGCATAAAACTATATGTCATTTCATAGAATCTATGGGATGTTTCAATACATGTTCTAGAAGGTGGCATGTCCCAATATAACTCATGAAATATGATGATGATAAAACATTTAATATTTAGTCTAGAAATCCACTCTAGAATGAGAATATTATAGTTGACAATAACTCAGGGAATGATTAATAAAAACAAATTAATTAACATGAATTTACTAAATTCAAAGCATGAACATTTTAGGGAATTTTCATTTACATGAATCTATTAATTCTCCTAAATCATGGGTCCTTATTTCAATATCCATGCTTAACTTTAATCATTGAATTTTCCATTTTACTCATTAAATATCATTAACATTGAAATCTATAACACGAAACAACTTGATTCCTAAGAAACTCATGTCTCATAGATATGTCAAGTAAAATATATTTTAAGTGTTGGAATACAATTATTGTCATTAATGATAAAAAATATAAGAGGGAGTGGGCCGCACATGATTCTACTTCTATGAAAAGAAATTGGAATCTGGATTCCTAGAAATTAAGTAAATATAAGTCTTGGAATGTTCTCCCAAGTGGGCCCTAGCTTCTTTTACTACCTCTAGAGGGCAGTACCTGCTATTATCCATAATCTGATGGTAGTTGGATCTTCTTTGACATAATCCACCACATTTTTTCCTTCCCATCCCATTGTTCTTTGTTCTTGGAGAGCATAATTCCATGTATAGAGTACACCAAATCGAATCCCTTCGCAATTTGGTACAACTTGTATGGTAAGGGTAGGATGAATTATGGAACCTCCTCCTCTTCAGTTGCAACATCTGCATCATCATCTTCTAAATACAGTGGTTTCACCATATGAGATGCATGAAAAAAATAAAGAAAGATTGATTCAAAATTTAAATTTGAAGTATTAATTTAAAAATATTCCCCTTTTATGGTACGCAACTTATAGATTTGGTTCTTCAGGCATGGCCACTTTTATCTCTTCATAGGCTTCTTCGGGAAGATGATCAATGTCCTTAGGGAGCTCCATGTGTTCATCAAAAGGTGCAATTTCTTCTACTTCTTACAAGGCATTGAAAAAAAGTTCTGATTATGTAAAAGAAGAGGGAGTGATATAAAATTTAGATTCAATAAATCCAAAAGAGTCAAAGAATGGTTCAATGACCTTAGTTGGTTCATATTCAATATCATATTGAGTTTAATGTTCCTCTTAGTGTTTATTATTTCGGGATGGAGGCAGGTAGTCATGCTCCTCCACCTCAAGATCAGATTTAACTTCATTTATTTATTTAGTGAAATCCAAGAATACCTGTGGCACTTCCTTCTTATCCTTTAATATTTGGTTGTTAGTTTTGAGTAAATCAATCATGGCCATCAAATAGTCAAGTGAGATCCATTTTTCAAGTCATATTTCCTTCTGTTTGAATATTATAATTAAAGAATCATCCCTTCGTTGGAGGGACTCCTCAGTGTAGTCGATTTCTTCCTCCTGTACCTCTGAGTAATTATTCCATGCATAATAATTTGAATTTGAATACACCATGAATTTTTTTTGTTTTTTTTGATAAAAATATAATGAAAAATATCTATACATGGAATATAGAAAATTTAAAGTAACAAATTGATTACCTCCCTAGAAACATCACCAGTTTTGATGCACGCCTGTCATAGGGAGTGGAAAAAGTGATAAATTTTCCTCATGTAACATAGAGGGTGACCAGGGTCATCTCACATGAGGATCTTTCTCAGTTTTTTAACCACATAATCAAATTCACCTAAACTACTTCTTTTTGTATGTTTCCATTTAATATAGGAATGTAATTGAATTGAATTATAATAAAACATAAAACTAACATGCAATGAAAAAATAAGATTAATGATGTAAGAACATAGCTATTATGGGTTGGCTCTTGGGATCCATAATTTTCATTGGTGGTGTTTTAATTACATTTGATAAATCAATTTTTTTATATAATTCATGAATTTATATTATTTTTTACTGATGTGAAATTCGGAAATTAATATCAATTCCACGACCTCCTATAGTCAAGTTTGATGTCACACCTTGATCTAGTGTGTGACATCTCCCTGGACCTAGTTCAATCATATGCCATTTTATCTACTGAATGTCTCAACTCTATTATATGAAGAGCTTGTATCCAGAAGAAGGGAAACAAATTATTTAACAAAATAATAGAAATAATTTTGAGTTCAGTGTCTTGGTGGATGATCATTGGAAAGCTAACCAAATTTGACGCATGCATGTCATAGGGAATGGAAAACCAATATTTTAATTACATTATTATAGTATAAATGTTGATCCTGGGTAGTCTCATGAAGAGAAGTGCACACAAAACAAGGTTTTCACTTTTTGTGTGTTTTATAAAAAGTATTTCTTTAAATTATCATGAATGACTATGAGAGAAACAAACATCTCTAATTGATTGGTGTTAACAACTAATAAAGGCAGTGATCAGATTTGGTTTGGCTAGACCTAGTGTTGCGCTATCATGGTTACCAAGTTTTATCTCTTCTTCTTCCATTAACTAATAAGAGAGAGATTCATCTACTGAGTCCTCTATTTCCCTTGGTTAGATAGATGGGATGAGAATTTTACTATCCAAAACCTTATATTGGTTTATACTCCTTCCAATGTGTTTATGGTCACATAAGGTTTCACGATTTATTAGAGAAATATCAGACAAAGAATTGGTGTTCCCTAATAAACCAATATTCTGATATACAATCCTACACATGTTCTTGAATACCATCTAGCACTAACCACCCAACCGTAATCTTGACCCCCCATATAAATATTTGAATTGGATGGAGGGAGATGTGATCATCCACCATTGAAATTTATAATTTGAGAATAAAAAACTAACACAACCGCTTTTGGAATTTGAAACTAAATTAAGAATTGAAACAGGAATAAGGAAGAAGAAGGAATTTGATTAATTTAGATCACATGAACTCAATCACACTCATAAATCCAGCCTCCCCTCTTCCCGGTCACTCAAATTAAACTACCCCTCAATGGATGGTGTAAGTGAGATGATATAGGAGATGAGAGACATTTCTAATGTAATAAAAATAAATAAAAGAAATAGAATGATGCTGAAGGAGATGGTCCATGTGTGTCACTTGTACTCCTCCCATATTCAAGTGTGGTGCGGAACTCCCCTTTCATAATAATTGAAATCGTCCTTATATAGGCCAAGGGATTCCATCACTGGGTCTTCAAATTTACGATCATCAAAACCTCGGTTTAGGATATCCTGCAGATTCAGTCCACTGAAAGATTGATCATGGTATGCCCTTTTAATGGAAGAATTTTGGCATGGTATATTCATGAATGATGTTCTAAAATATTATTTACCTATATACACAAAATTGTAGCTTTATCATCACTTTTTAGTAAGCTCTATGTGCAATTAAATATTATATTTTATTCTGGATTAATTTTTTATTTTTTCTTCCCCGATATTTGAGCATCTAATGGGCGCCTTAATGAAAATAAATTTTCACAATATTCAACAAAAGAACGAACTATTTAATAAAACTTCCATTACAATTTTAATTACCCAAATTTGATGTGTTTTGACCGATTTATGACCAATTAATTTAGGTGGGACCCCTGCAGTCTTCTAGAATAATTATCCAACATGATTGAATTTTTCGGACCATTGAATGGACGAATTAAATCCTGGTATAGAACCCAAAGATGAATACAATAAATATATAAATCCTAAAAATGAATCACATCAATTGGATTTATATTTTAAATGATATTTTTGAATTACTAAAGTGATTAAAATCTGTCAATATTTCCAAATTAAGTAGTTTTTATATTTATCTTCAAAACACCATATAAATATGAAATTGACATAAATAACACAAATTGATAAATTATTAATGATTAAATCAAATAATTACATATAAAAATAATGAAAATATTATCTCTATCAGTATCTCCAAAAGATTTTTTATCACATGAAATGGTCATATGAATTTTTTACTCTGATGAAAACCCAAATGTTCAATCACAATATTCTAAAATAATTATTCTAGGATAGTAGGAATTTGTTTTTAGGACACGTATGATTCATTTAATGTGGGGTGTAGATTAATAGGAAATTGAATAACTTTTTCATGGGGTACACCCTCATTAATACCCAATTTAATATTTCATAATATTGAGACCCACTAGTAGGAAATCTACACATATATATGTCATTGTATGTTCACACATATATATATATGTGTAAGGATACTTGGTCTATATGATTATTATTAATGAGTGTTACGAGTTGTGTATTTTTATGTATTTAATTTACTATGATGTCATCTGTTCACAGTGAGGTGGGATACCATTGTTGCATCATGATTAAAATTACATTATTACATAATGTGAGAAAAGATTTATTCATTCTTCTATTTAACATTATTTGATTTATATGGCCATTTCATAGAAATGATATTTCATAAATAAATCATTATACATTGTGTTCTGTTGGAAAGTCCAATTTCAGAAATTAAATGAATGAAAAATAATACAAAAAGGGTTCTACCTCTATCATGCCACAAAATTGATTTGAGATATATTGAAAAAATGATTATATTAACCAATATTAGTCAATAAGAGTAATTATTCCATTTTAACTTATTTATTTATGGGTTAGTTATAGTGTTTCTAAAATATATACTAGGAAGTTATGATATTTCATTTAGTTCCACTGATAAATAGGCCTATATGTTTACAAACTAGGTGTATCCAGAATCTAAATTAATTAAAATATTATTATTTATTATTTATTAAGGTGAATATATATTATTCAAGAATATTGTTAAAAAATATTGTTTTCTTAGTAAAATATATTTTTTACAAGGTATTCAATAAAATGTTTTTTGAAGGGAATATTTAATACATATTTATTCCTTATTTAGTAAATATTATAATAATTTGTATTTTGTAAAACAATGAAGTGATATTAATATATCAAATTAATAATCACTATCCAACGCATGATATATATTTTAGTGAAATGGGGCACCATTATTATTGTTCTAGTCTGAAATAATATTCCTTGAATCTTATTTGTATAAATACTATTGAATTTTAATTCTCATGTTTGTGGCATATTGCGAAATATTAATATAATTAACGTTATAGACACTAGGTTCCATAAATATAAAATAAATATTAATTAGAAATTGTGAAATTATTTATTTCTAATTTATAATTATATAAATTCATTTATATTATTTTTCAAGAGTTCCTATTTATTTTTTCATGCACAATAAATCCAGGGAATCTTATCAAGCCCCTATGTAGGTTACTTCTCCAAGAACATTACCATGAACAAAGGGTGATCATCCTCCATCTTCTACTATTGATTCTAGATAGTGAAGGAGAACACTTTGGAAGAAATTATCATAACAATAAAAAAGGAAAACAATGAATGTGATAGGATCAGTCGAGCTAGAACCCGAATATTACTATGATGAATTTCACATATTTTTTTGATCACATGTGGGTCTCCACAAGAGGGAATCTCCTATTCATTTATAAAAAAATTTGATAGTACAACATATATATGTTGTCAGATCAATCAATGAAGAATGAATTTCTCACAAGGTAATTCATTATATTTTATATATTTATTGTAGATAATATATTATGATCATGATCTCTAGATTTGAAATTTTATCCATTTTATGTATTCATGGACTCAATTTTTTATTGCGATGATTATTATAGTTTAAATCATATATTGATCATAGATCCTGAAAAAATATAGTTTTTGGCATGAACCACCATGGGCTTCAACTACACATGGAACTTTCATGTTGTATCAAAGAAGTCACATAATTATATATAGTTATTTATATATCAATTGTTTATTTATACATATTTTTTTTCTCAATTATAGTTTAATCATTATTTAATCTGAATTGCATGATCTGGTTCTACCTATTCATTTATCATATATATATAATCAACACATTTAAATTTATTAACGAAAAAAATTTAATATCGGACAATGACGTATCGAGAAGTGGGAAAGGAAAACACAATATTTCATTTCATCTAACCTATAACTACACACCATGTAGTATTTTTTAACAAACCATGAATAATTTCATGGTGTGTGAAATTAATACACTTGTTTGATTTAATTATAAATTGAATGTTGACTAGCCCATCCCACCACACGGTCAATATGAGTTCATGTCGTGTAACTTCTACGCATTGTTTGTATGCCTTTAGTTATAGATGTGTAGTGCACATTCTTACTTGTCCTACATGACTTGTGACCATGTAATATAGATACCACACAACATAACACCCATATACACTCTATGTACTATAATTTTTTCGATGAAATAGCTTAATACTAAGTCCATAGGTGCGTACCATAGATATATTGTGTGAAAATATATAGGCCATATAACTCAAATATATACACCGTGTAATTTGAAAATGTTACATATAATAAAAATTAATTTTTTCGACAACAAAACTATATCATCATAGACTTGATTGTGGTTATTAAGTTGATAAAGAATTCCATGTGATGGGTTTTAATATATATAATTTTTTACATAATTTCACATAATGGTTTTTTACCTATCATGTGTGGGTTATATTATAGTTGTTACCCTATAGTTATTGAATTATAATACATGATAGAAAAAATATAGTAATATATGTTATCACTATGGTGATAGTAAAAAACATTAATTTCCATGATATATTTTATATTCCACATGTCACAAGAGTAAATAGATTATGATTATAATACATATTGGTTCGTTTGGATGGGTACTCGAAGTGTGGCCTCCCTGGTAATTTTTTGTCAGAATATAACATTAAATAACATTATTTAATTGATTAAAATTTTGATGGAAGATAATATAAAAGAAATTTTCATGATAATTAATATATAATAATTGATTTATTAAAGATGAGAATTAATTTATTCATGTGTAATTTATCATAAATAAGTAACATTAATAACGGAATAAATTTTTTGATAATTGAGTAAATCATTTCATGTATTTGGATGACCATAATCTTATACAATATCTTTTTAGGTTATTTGGTTATATTATTTTATTATTAAATTAAATTGTTGGATTGTGTGGCCTCTCCCCTCCTATTATGTGAGGCCCCACACTCATGTGGTTTCTTTTATGTAAACCCATTCCTTCAACTGTGTGTGAGTAATATAATATGTAATTGATGGATCTCTCATACTAGTGTAGGTGGTTCCTTTATAGAGATATCGTGAAATCATTCAAAGATAGATATAGAGGTGGAAAGGTGGAATACATCAACATCCACCATACATGGTTCAAGGTTGATTCCCATATGTTGAATGTTTATTTAACATTTATTAAATAAATTGACAATAAGTTAACGCTCATGATCATATCACTTTTTTATTTCTATAAATTTTCATGGTTATTTTAAAATATATGTTTTTTTGTGATAACATTAATTAATTAATTAATAAACAAGAAAAATAGATAAAATATAAATTAGATTATAATTAAATATTATCTTAGACATGGTTAATTACTTGATTAAATTGAATTCAATTAACTTGAATTTGATAGAGATTATTTTTTGAAATTTATTCCTAAATTATAAAATCCATGAATAATATTAATTCAATATAGCCTTCCACTACATCAGTTAAAATCATAACATAGTTTAATGAGATTGACCGGCCAATATTAGGGTTCGATCATTTATTAAATAATTATAACATGATGTTTTGGGTTAAATTAACTTTGATCACATCATGTGTTGACAACCAATGAATGGATTGGTAGAATTGAAGGGAAACTATTTATGAAATCCAATTTATGTATTCTAGGATTTGGGATTACACTTGATAGATCATGGAACATTGATTTAATGCATTAATACATATTACTGTATAACTAAAACCTTTTAAAGTTATAGACCAACCCAATTAGAGGCAATTATAATGGGAATATGTATCCCTTCTAGTATAATTTCCAAAAAAAATATTCTAAATCAAATGTTGAGGTATATTATGTTTAGATTAAATCACAAGATATTAATAATTATATTATTCTTTTATTTATCAAAATTATATATATTAAATTTTAAAATCCAACATCAACATATTTGTTGAATCAGAATTCAAATTTCATCAAATATATCACTTGGATCCATACATATGAAGGATAACATTATTACTCACAAAAAGTTCAAGGAGTTGAAAAGGTACTTTCCTCTAATCGAACACACAGACAAGAAATTATTTGAGCTGGAAGAACATATTCCAGATATTCTTTATAATGAGTATAATGAGAAATAGTTTTCACTCTATGTCAATTTTTTTACATATTCTAAATATGTTTGTTTTTACATGTTATCATTCATGTGAAAATTGGTTTTTATAAAATACGATGACAAGGATGCGTATAGATTGATGTTTCACCTTCACGAACACTATCACAACAATCCAAGACAAGCGATGTGTGATATTTAAAATTATTTATTTACAATAATTGTTAGAGTGTTGGTTTTGGTATTTCCACTTTTAGAATAGGTTATTAACTATATAGAACACATAATAATCATAGGGATTAAAATTTCAAATTAGTTTCACACATAACTAATACATTCCTCACTACCCAATACCTTCATTATTTTTATTGATACTTATTTCCAGACTAATAATTATAACAGTCTTTTAGAATATCATTCCTTTATATCCAAGTGGATTTTCAAAAGGGGAAAGATAGCCCTTATTCATTATATTGAATAAGAAACGGTATAACAATTCAAAGAGGTTACATACTCATAATGAGTATAAATATCCTAATGACCCCCATAAAATTAAGAGGATGTTCCAAAGGTAGAGAAATGACAAGGAGGTAGTATGTTTTTTCTAATGCATGGAATGACACTAGAAGAAGTATTGAAAATAGAATCAAAGGTAAGCTGACAGTGCATTTTTTGTCAAGTTTAATATTTCGATAACTACAAATTGTGAATTAGATATAGATTTGGATGTTGACAAATTAATCCAAAACCTGGGGCCATGTAGATTAAAAAATATTTCTAGTAGAAGGGAGGAATTGTGACATACCAAAGGAATGAGGTTGGATGCTATAGCTATTGTTTACTAAAAAATTCCATTTACAATTTGAATGTTATCGGTTATAGGGGATTGCTGTTACGTTCTAACTATAACTATGTACATAATTTCTATTTCTTTCATAGACACATAATGGTTTCTTGTCAAGTTTGTTTCTTTTATAATGATAATACATGTTATGGTAATATTAATTTAAGTACTGATCATCATATATTAAATTGTCAAAACCATGTATATCAATAGACAATATATCTTGTTCATATGACTCATGAAACACCCATATATTCCATCACCATATTTTTCATGTAAACAATAATCATTTTACAGGTCTATTTCAAGATGTTTATATAGTTTATTTTATGGTTAAACCACTTGACTAATGTCCTAAATTTTTACAATGAGAATGACTAAACATCAATTTTTGAGACATGTAGAATGGGCCAGAAAGCATCTGGGACTAGTAGATGCTAATTTATTTAAACCTCTTTTATTATAACATATAGGTGGGTATTGTTACATTATAATGTTTTATAATTACGTGATTATATTTTGATATGTATACTTTATGAGGCATAACACTGAGTACTCTGATAAATTCCATAAATCCAATAATGAAGTAGAGAAAAAACATATAATGAAAATAATGAATATTCGATTGAATCGAGGTGGTTAATAGGTTATTAATAGTTGTTATAGAGATTGGGCTTCTATATCAACTCACTCTAACTTATACACTTGATGGGATGGTGTTAGTGAATGGTGGAATTGTACATTGTTGGGAATGGTCATTTCAATGATGATTCATGATGATATTACCTAATAATTTTTTTAATATGAATTAAAAATTATTTCCTTCATGATAGAATTATTACCAACTAAATCATAAAGACAATTTCCCTTTGGTTTATAGAATTCAAATAGACCCTTTACGTTGCACACATGTGTATGGGGTTACATGGTGATTGTTGTAAACTTTTAATGAAACAAACTAGAACCTCATATCACATGTTGTATCTTTATCGAATATAGTATGGAAGAAAGTGATGTTTATTATAAAACACATTATACATTAAACTAACACTTAAAAAAATACCATCTTTCTTCAGTCGGTGCACATCCTCAAAAGGAATACTAGGAGAAATATTTACTTTTATTAATTATATTTTAATGATACAAAAGAGTTGTTATTTTAAATGATTCCATAGTTCATTGTGAATTAAAATTTTCATCGACACATATGTATTATTTAGGATAACTATAGAGGTATGTGAATAATAAAGTTCTGGTTTTATATCCAATGAAAATGGTGTCTAATTATTGGTAAAAAATTATGAACATTTATAATACATAAAGGTATTGAAGAGCTCAAAATCACCATGACATGAATAATACATGGATATGGAGATGGGTACCCTATATCAGTACCACCTTTGGGTCTTTATTGATGTGTTTGTTGATCTACAACCTATATGGTGAAAATGTCTATTCAAAAGAATCCAAATAAAGGATTGTAATTGAATCACCTATAAATAACAGATATTTTATAAAATGTTTGAAAATCATCAAAGAATTTAATATGATGAAACCAGTTAACTAGTTTACATGTTTAAATAAATAAAAATTCTACATTAAATAGTTTCTTCCCATGAATCTTATATTTAGAAGATGGAAGTAAAAACTGATTTCCATAACGGGTAACTTCAGGAAGATATCTATTTTTTACAAATAGAAATGTTTCAATCTAGTGGTGTTACTAAAATAATTTACCAGTTTAAAATATCCATTGTTTAATGAAATAATATATATATGTAACATATCAATATAATTGATGATGCTTTAAATAATTTGGATTTATTGAGTAATAATGTGAGCAACATGTTTATCCTAGGTTCGATAGGAATGTATTTATTTTACATGTTTTACTTTATGATTACATATTATGTATTGAAAATTACATTGACGTCTTAAATTATATTAAGGGATAGTTAAACAAGTGTTACTTTATGGAAGAATTGGGTGAAAAAGAATATATTATTAGGATCATGATCATTCATGAAAGATCTAAGAGGCTACTTAGACTATTCTAACTTGTATTCATTGACTATTATTTATAGATATATAATATATACCAATTAAATTTGGTATTTTTTGGGTGTCCAACTGAATATCCTTTTTAGGAGTTTTTATCTCATAAATAAAATCAAAGAAAGTGGATGAGTATGATGAGTTACTCTTTAGTGATAGGATCATTCAGGTATGACTTGTTATGTACTATAAATTATGTTTCCTATGAATTGTGTATTGTTTAAAGAGATGATCAAGATATTAGAGTAGAAATTTTTTATAATATTAAGGTTTCCATCATGTATATGTGAAAATCAAAGGATAAGTTCATAGTATATGTAGGAAATTAGGAGATATCCAGCAGCATTTTTAATGATTCTAGTTTTCAAAAATATCATAATCATAAAAAGTCACATAAATGAGATGTGTTTTTTCTGAAAGGGAGGAGTTGTGAGCTATAAGAGTTCATAGAAGACAGTTTCATATAAACCTATATGTTATTTTGAGTATATAATGTCTTTTGAAATAGACAATGAACCAATCAACATAAAAAATTATTTCTATATGTTTGGTGTTGTTACATACTATAATGTCCTTTTAATATTCTGTTGTGATCATGCTACAATAGTGGCTACTAAAAAATTTCCAATTTCATATCATCAAACAAAGGATAAACATTGGAAATAAAACCTCTTGAGAAATTTTACTTAGAGGTTTGAAAGTGGTAGTAAAATGATTTCCCAACGAATAAAATATGTTGGACTCACTGACTAAAGTAATATATTAGTGGAATAATGAGTATCATGTGAGAGATAGTAGACTAATGGTTTTTTGATTTTGTATCCATTATATGTGAGAGTATGTTTTAGTTGGTTACCTTAAAACAAAATGTGTAAAAAATACAATAACCCATATTCATATTTTTTAAACTTAATAAAATATTTATCATAACATGATTTTTCTTTTATGTAAAAAATAATGTCATAATATACTAAGAGTAGACATTGAACTGAATAGTCATACTAGTTCCCCGCTATGATACAGACACAAAAAAATAATTGATGAATTCATAATTATATATTATATGGTAGGATGGAATCATTTTTTGGAAAAACAGATTCAAACAATAATTGGTCGAGACACATAGGACATTGAGAATCCTTTTCATGGTGTATTCCCTTGGTAATATTTGGAGTAATATAATATGAGAATTACACATTCTAGATGGAAATAAGTATATATTTGTGCCATTGTATATTATTATTTTTGACATGATTATTGACCATATAATTTAGTATTATTATTTATCAATTTTATAGGTTACATAAATTAATGTACTAAAGAATACCATGATAAAATTTATTCACAACAAGATAGGATACATTGTGTGTTTCATGAGTAATATTTCAGTACAAAATAATGAGAAATTGATATTGTTAATTATTCAATTTAAAATTAATTGATATATCAAGAACATTGATGTAAATGATATATGAAGACAATTAAATCATCAGTATGGTGTTCAATGGGAATTTTTTATTTTCAATCCTTCAAAGAATGAGACATCGATCACATAGGTTGATGGAACCAACATGAAACCTGCATTACAAGTAATATCGTGATAAATGGATTATATTATAGATAATAAATCAGAATAGGATATTATATCATTATAGCATTTACTTCCTTCTATATGAGTTTCATGTACCATTCTAGACATTATTAAGGGAATTTAGGCTGCTTCTCCTAATTGTACTATGAAATTGACCTAGAGGGTCCCATAATAAGTGTCTTTTGAATATCAGTAAAATAATATTTTATTATTAATTAATCAGATGAATAAACATTATTCTTTCTTGTGGTTTACTAATTATTCCTTTTTATTGAATATATTCCATCAATAGTTATTCGAGATAATATTATGGTTGTAGAATATTTTATAAATATAAATTTTCTATTTATTGAAAATAATAATTATTTATTTATTGATTAATAATATAGTGATATTTATATATTAAATAAATTGTTATTACTCAAATCCTGATAAATATTTTTGAGGAATGGAAACCCTTGTTTATAAATCTATAGGGAAATAATATAAATAGAATATCATTTTCATAAAAATAAATAATTTTAATTCTTGATTCTAGTACATGTCAAAAAATAATAATAATATAATTATTATAGGCTTAGTGTTCCATACATATTAAATAAAAATTAAAAGGAACTAGTATAATTATTCATTTCTAAGCTAAGTAGTGTATAAACCCAGTTTTATTATTTTACATGAGAGATAATCCTTGTTTTTTTGTTCACAATGAATCCAAAGAGTCATCTTGAAGCCATATAGAGCTCCCTTCTACAAAAATTATTCAAAAAACGGGGAGCTAACATCCACCACCAACCACTCTAGTGTTTATATAGATCAATGAGAATAATTTGGAAGAGATTCATGTGGAAATAAAAGGATAAAGATGTATGAGATATAATCTTTCATGGTATAATCATATGTATATATGGCGATGAACGATGACTTCAGAAACATGTATGGATCGCCATGAGACAGAATCTACTACTAATTCATTAAATAAAATGACGATAAATCAAAGATGCTTTGTCAAATCCATCTTAAATTTTATAATTTCTCACTACGTAATTACTTGAATTTCTAAAATAAAATATAAATAAAATTTTATGAATGTGAACATTGGTTTTGAGGTTTTATTTAATTTTTATATTCTATGATATAATTTCATTAAAAAATGTTTTTATTGTCATTTAAATCCCAGTTTGATCTATTTTCATGAAAACAATAAATTATAGGAATGGCTCATCTCATGCTTCTACTGCACCCGAATCCTACACACATTATGACGAAGTTCATGGAGGGAACCTGAAATATTTTTATATTGTTATTTTATTTCTTGTTTCTACAAACTCCATCAATCTAGGATCTTATGGTTTAAATTTATAGTTCTATTTTTTATTTATTATTTTATGTCTATTTATGATCTAGTTATATATATATAATTATGTTTAATTATTGTAATTTTTATTAATTTACTAATACTTCTATCTCACCCCTTTCATAATATATTTTTTCCTGGGTATCTTATTGAATTTTAGATGAACTACGGTTCATAGAAGTACTATATTTTTTTATATAAATATGGTATTTGTAAATTTAAGACGATTCATTCATTTCTCTAATCATCCAAATATACAATACCTCTAAATCATTTAATTGTGTTTGTTTGAAATGTTTGTGAAAAATAATGAAATTGTATTTTTTAATGATTTGGTCTCTGAAATGGGGGAGGTATTATTATTTTATATTAATGAAATTATAATATCTGTTTAATATAAGGATATATTTTCAAAATTTGAATTAATGATAATTTTTACTTCTATTTAGATGGTAAATAACTGATAGAATATATATAGGTAGATTCTATTATCATAAAATTACAAAATAAACTAATCTTATCACATAATTTTGGAGTTAAAATAAGTATTTTCTTGGATCAAATATATTCTAATAATAATAATGGGATATTTACTATAATAACTTATTATTAAAGAAAAAAAATGAATTGATATGGATCATTAAAAAATGTTTTTCCTAGTTTCTATGATTAAATATATTTTTAATTATCATGAAAAGTATATACGGGTCTTGATAATGAATGATTAGATTCGTATTGAAGAGTAATTAGGGAATTATTTTAGAATATATATTTATGATAACACTGATGATTAACTAATATAAGAAGTCTTTAATCGTTCCAATAGATTTGAAACTTCTGTATCACTTGATTAAAATTCATATCTAGGATGTATAATTCTTAAAATTTTATTAACATGTTTTAAATTTTTTTAAATATATAAAAATAGTATAATGAATTTAAATTTTTATTAAATAAACATGATTATGTGAAAATGAATGCTGAAAAGTGTAAAAAATATTTCAGAATGTGTTCATTTAATAGGAACAGTACATCACTAATTACCCTTTTGTTATTATATAAATAACTAAGAATAAATATGAATAATCTAATGAGATGTGCATAAAATAATATATGGAAGAAGAAGATATGGGATGTTTAGTGCACATATTATTTTAATCACTTACATAAAATTATGTATGAATATCATAATGCTTTTTTTATATAAGAAGAATTATTTTTGACAATTAATTCTAAAAATAACATAGACAATAATGAATAAGGGGATAAATTTTTTTGAGAAGATGTATTGGAATTCAATTTTGTGTGGAATTAAAATAAAAAACTCCCTATGGTTATTAATAATTTGATGGTTATCAATAATGAGATGCCATATGATTTGAATAAGGGATAATTTCAAGGAGATCCTATAAGGGTTTTTGTCATAAATAGGTTCACTATATAGAAACTTTACCAAGGGATAACATGAAATGTGACAAGGTTGGTTTCTTGTAATATTAATTTAGAGATTACTCTATAATAATTTTTTTTATCAATGATCATAAATTTTAATCATTGAAATATATATATAGTAATTAATTAATAAACAATGTGATATAAAATGATTGTTTTCAAAAAAAAATTAATGACAATGATATTCATAAAAAGACATATATATGTAATAAAATAGAATTTCGAAAGAAGTAATAATCACCTAGTTGGAAGAATATTAAAATATATGAGTACATAAATTTCAACTTATTATATTTCTAGGGTAAACTAAGTAATGTAATTATCTAGATATCCCCCTCATTTATATATTAATCATATTCTGATTCTTATAGAATTTTATAGGGGTAATATTATTTTCAATTTCGTTGTATGGACCCGAAATTTCCATGTAATGTTTTTAAAAAAATGGGAATTTTACGAGTCCATGAAAACTGATGGAACGTGATTCTGAGACTCGGAGTTCCCGAAATGAATTTAAGAACTTTTCTCCAGGTACATTCAGTAAACATGCGAGTGGGTTTCTATAACTTCTGAACCGGTGCTCAGAATTGAAATCTGGGGGCACTATTTAACTCGCAGCACTGGTATTTGTATAAAGATACTTTTAACTATATGGCACTTTATTGAGGGTAAAAGTTAGTTTTTGGGTTATTCTTGAAAGAATTAAATAAAATTAAATGGTGTAACTTTTTATTTTATTTTTTCTTTGGAATTCCCCATGTGGATTTCACCGGGGGGACGAGTTGAACTAAAACCTCCCATGAAAGGTTATGGAGGTGGGGAGAACCGAGCCTAACCTCCCATGAGAGGTTACGGTGGTGGGGATGACTTGAGGTTTAATACCCGATCAACTACCTCTTTAATGGAGAGGAGCCTCTTGAGCTTCCTCCACATTAAATTTTCCAAAACCAAAAATTATTTTATGCCAATATAGTTAATTAATTTATCCAATTTGAATTTTGTACCATCAAACTAAATAATAGAGAACATAATCTTTTATTTAGGTCTACCTTTCTTTTTAGTGGAATTGAGTGAAAAGGCTTGGCAGAGGAGAGAACTTTGGAGACTTGGGAGAAAGCTCTCCAACGAAGAATGCCGACACACGAGTAATTCCTCGACACATCATCCAATGTGGGATTCTTTCGAACAACGTCCATTCTTTCCTCCTCTAGGATGTCAACAAAAAATCAAACGAGGTAGGGGTTTGTTTTCTTTATGATTATCACTTCCCATTTTCTCCTCTTCTAATTATTTTGTGGAATTGGGAATAGAGATTGACGAGGGTTGTGGGGATTTATGTTTTTAAATATCTTCCTTACACATTCATTATGAATTTTTTTTGTGAATTGCTTTCTACTGCTCAAATGTGGAGGGTGTGGGACAAAAAAACATGGACTGAACCCTCCATAGTTCTAATTCTTTGGTGTGTTCTTCACAATGGGTGAACTCAATGAAGCCAGAAGCGTTCCGCCACCCGTGGCCCCCTCCGATGGTGACCTCCATGCCCCGAGGTGCCCTGCTGCCCATGGCCTCACTGCGCCACCTCGCGATACCCGCGACCTCTATCGTTCCACCACCAAGCAGAACTGCCGCAGCCGTACCGAGCAGAGCCGCCACCTGATCCTCCACCACCGTTCGAGATGCCACCGCCATCCAGGCTGATCCATCACCCGAATTTCTACCACCGTCCGAGCTACCACCGGTCCGAGCATTCGCCACCGTCCGAGCCGCCGCCACCATCCGCGCCGCCACCACCGCTGTCCGAGACACCGCCTCTGCCGGACCGATCTGACGTCGTTGTCCGGGCCAGGTCGTCGCCGCCGTCTTTTCCGAACCACAACTGTCATACGAGCCTCCACCACCATCTGGGCAGAGTCGCAACTGCCACCCACGCCGCGCCCTTGCGGCACCTCGCGGCCGAGCTGCTATGGTCGAGCCGCCCCACGCCACGCCCTCACGACACCCTGCGGCCGAGCCAATCCATTCAAACTGCCTCCGCGTGCTCGTGGCCTCCGCGACCCCCACATCCCTTTACAGGCCTCTTCCTAGTGGGATGGCCCACCCAGCGCGGGTCGGGCCGGGTCCGACCATGTTGGACCGGACTCAAACTAGATACGACCCATTTACGCTCTTTTGGCCATAAATTTGGCACCAAACGTCCGTTTGATGAACCTTCAATGGTGATCGAAATCTGGGAGAAACATAATCCCATTGAGTATACCCAACTAGAGTTTTGGGTAATGTTGAGGTACGGTCGCGTTGGGTCGTGCACGAAACTAACCGGGCCCCCGGGACTAAAAGCCTAATAATTCACAGACCGGGTGTCTGATTGATGCGCCTTCTATTGCGTTGACACCCCTATGACGTGGTAGAACTTTATGATAATTCTTCATGGGACATCATGGAAGTTGAAGAATCGACCATGAACGTGGGGAGTAGACTCTCTCAGAGAAGATCAAGCCTAGTGTGGGAACCCAATAACTGGATATGACGAGAAAAGTGCTCCTAGATATCAGGTGCGGGTCAGATCCTAGCGATCATGTGTGGGTCAGCTCCAGTGATCATGGGTCAGTCATCTCCTAGGAATCCTGTGTGCGTCAGCTCTTAGAGATCCTGTGTGGGTCAGCTTATATCAAGCCTGTGTGGGTCAGCTCCATCGATCCTATGTGGGTCAGCTCCTAGAGATCCTGTGTGGGTCAGCTCCTAGCGATCATGTGTGGGTCAGCTCCAGCGATCCTGTGTGGGTCAGCTACTAGAGATACTAGGTGGGTCAGCTCCTAGAGATCCTACATGGGTCAGCTCCTAGAGATCCTCTGTGGGTCGGCTCTAGAAATTGTGTGGGTTATCTCCTAGTGATTTTGTGTATGTTAGTATCAGAGCCTCTTAATGGGGTAAGATGATTTAGTAGTTACATCTAATCATCTCTTCTACTGTACGTAAAGATATACCTGGTGTGAGATGAGTCAATACCTTTGGGTTTCCTCATGATTGAGTTGGATTACATGATAACATAGGTATATGTATGGGACTATACTTAAGTAGGGTAATCTGTTATTTTAATACTTTGTGGTTTATCTTTGGTAGAATTTGAGAGACCTTGAGGGTGTCGGGGTCCC
Organism: Viscum album; assembly: GCA_963277665.1. NCBI lineage: Eukaryota > Viridiplantae > Streptophyta > Magnoliopsida > Santalales > Viscaceae > Viscum > Viscum album. The sequence goes on along the minus strand of OY728125.1, from coordinate 912,500,526 downwards.
TACTGAGTATCGTTATACTCACCCTTAAATGAGCTATGCCCTCACCTTGTTGTGTTGGATGCAGATGACAGATAGCGCGGTCTGAGGATGAGGGTACCAGGACTAGACGGTGCTCGAAGGTGGACCATAAGACATGTCGGTTCGTAGAGGAGACAGGTGGACGTGGAGTGCTGAGGAGGTGATATGTACCTACCCTTCAAGAAGGAATCGAGGTGGAAGATCTAGGAGCTTCTTTTCACCTATCAATCATCTTTTACCTTTCAATATTCCTTGTACTTTCCAGTTGGTCTTGTATTCTGGCTCTTTTACATATTGTACTAACTCTATTTTCTTATCTGTTTACTTGAGTTCATATCTTATTGTGTGATTGGTTGTGTGTTTGCATGTTAAAAAAAATATTTCAATGTTTTCTGTAAAATACCTTTTCTTGCTTGTTGACAGCCCCTGGCCGATGGATGGCAGACTTAGGGTAGTCACGACACGGGCCCTAGGGGACGAGTCATGACAAATTGCTATTAGAGGAGTCAGTTCTACTATAGAACATAGGACACTAATCATTATTTTAACTAAAATAGTTCTAAGAGTAGTGCATGTGGTTATCAATTTATGGAATCTAGTGTTGCTGTGGTGACTGATGTATCCATACACCAGGACCCTGACATCTGATTTCCATCATAGTGCACAAAATCACTGATTGCGAGTGTGTTTTCAAGAGTTTTCTATGTGAACTCTTAAGTCATCTCACCAGGTATAACTTATTGAATGTGGAACACCTGTTGCTTTTCAGGATGCCTATACGAAGACAACCAGCTAGGGTTCCATGTGTAGCACACACTGATAGCCCCATGAGCGATGAGGCCCCATTGCAGGGACCTCTTCCAGTAGAGGCACCAACGAAGGTACCATCAACACCATTACCCATTTGGCCATCGATGACACAAGCCCCATCAAGGGAGGGTGCACACTGCTTGAGCGCATTGTATGAGTTCCAGCACCATAGGCCACCCAGGATAAGGGGACAGACAGACCCACACGCGACTGAGGATTAGTTGGAGGCTGTAGTGAGAGTTTTTTGACTGGTAGGGACAACCGCTGCGCTCATGGTGATCCATGTCGTCATCCTTCTACAGGAAGTAGCAGGAAGATGGTAGAGCTTTATGCTCTAAGTTCAAGATGAGTTGACGCTTCTCTGGGCAGACTTCGAGATCATGTTTCAGTCCGAGTTTGTCCCAATGACTCATCACACAGTGCCCATACAAGACCTCCTTAATCTACAGAAGGGTATCATGATTGTGGCTCAGTACTCAGTGAGGTTCACTGACCTCTCACGCTACTCCACAGATATGGTGTGAGACCCATTTTTCAGGGCCCAGACCATTGATCAGGGTCTCAGGTGGGAGATCTAGGCTTCAATGATCTCACTCAGCATCCTGATGCTTGTAGGGGTGTTAGAGAGAGACCTCCTAGTGGAGAGTTTCCTAGATGAGCAGTCTCTGGCAGTGAGATCCACCACTAGTCATCACGTAGTGGAGTCTTCTCCATCTGGAAGAAGACAGATGTCGTAGAGGTCCAAGAGGACTAGACCTACAGGTGGAAGACTGCATGACTTAGGATCAATTATGTGGGGCACCCGAGATAGAGCCAGTCATACCAGGAGCGGGTAGTGTTACGCATGCGGAAAGTAGGGTCACATGGCTCGTGACTGTTTGACCATCCATATAGATGATCTGCAGATGGTCGGGGGACCACCCAGGCAGAGACTAAGGTTTGACCGAGGAGGTTCATATGTAGTAGGCAGACGTGGCAGAGGAGCTGGTCATGCAGCTGGCAGTGGGCAATGATTCGAAATGTTACCACCACCACCACTAGGATGTCCAACTCGACCGTAGGGAGCAGGTGGGCAGGGGAGAGCTTAGCTCTAGGCAACTGAGGCTTACTATCATGGTGCTCCGGAGATGATATGAGGTAAAATTTGTGTCTACTCCACCTTAGCTGCAATTCTTATAGACACAGGTTCTAGTCATTATTTTACTTCCACTACCCTCCTTCAGAGCTCGGAGATTCCGACGGATCCTTTAGCTCAGTCCTTACATCTAGAGACTACTAGAGGAGTGGATTCAGAGATTACACACTTGTGTCGGCAGTGGGAGCTTACTCTAGGAGGTGATAGCTTCGGCTGGGATCTTCTAGTAGCAGCGTCGAGGCCTTATGACAACATATTGGGTATTGACTTGTTATCTACATTCCATGCTCAGACTGACTATATTATGTTAAAAGTGCAGTGTGTCCTCATGGATGATACCATTTTTGCCTTCACCGTTGAGAAGGGATCCCTTGCAGTGCAGGATGGACTTCCCAGAGGAGGGTACAGCCGGTCACTTATCTGTTGGCTAGCCTTACCCTCAGAGTGATTGATGAGGAGAGTCTGAATTATCCTGTAGTGTTGGACCAGTATGAGGATTTCTTCCCTGATGATGTTTCAGGTTTACCTCCTCGCAGAGAGGTGGACTTTTACATCGACTTGTACTCCGACACGACACCGATATCTACAGCAGCATATCGGATGGCTCTCATGGAGCTTCGTGAGCTGTGGGTATATCTAGGGGACTTACTGGTGAAGTGATTTATCCAGTCTAGTGTTTCACCTTGGGAAGACCCTATTTTTTTCTCGAAGAAGACGTATGGGAGCTTGAGGCTTTGTGTTGACTATCGGAACCTCAACCAGTTGACCATGAAGAACAAGTAAACACTCTCGTGGATGGACGACCTCTTAGATCAACTGAAGGGATCACAATGGTCCTCAAAGATAGTCCTCAGATCAGGTTATCACCAGTTCAGAGTATGAGATGAGGATGTGTTGAAGACAACCTTCAGGTGTCGGTACAGCCATTATGAGTTCTTGGTTAGGCCATTCGGTGTAACCAATGCACCAGAAAAGTTCATGGGATAGATGAACAAGATCATTCAGCCATACCTTGATCGCTTTTTAGTAGTCTTCATCGATGACATTCTGATCTACTCGCCTACTGAGGAAGAGAATGCCTATCATTTACAAGTACTACTAGACACAATCCTAGTGCACCAACTTTATGGTAAGCCTTCGAAGTTCCAGTTCTAGATCATAGAGGTTCACTTTCTTGGACATGTCATATTAGAGGCTATAGTTTCCATTGATCCAGTGAAGATTCATGTAGTACAAGCTTTGGGGCCACCCAGGAGTGTAACAGAGGCTTGGAGTTTCTTGGGTATCACTGGATACTACCAGAGGTGTGTTCCAGACTTTTCCAGAGTTATAGAACCACTATCAGCATTGATGAAGAAGGGTAAACCCTTCATTTGGTCGGAGAAATTCCATCAGAGTTTTTCGAAGATGAGCTAGAGGCTGACTAGTGCCCCCATATTGAGGCTTCCAAAGGAGGGAGTTGGGTACTTAGACTACTGGAACGCATCAGGGACTAGACTTGTATGTGTCCTAATTGAGGAGAAAGTAGTGATCGCATATCGTTCTTGATAGGTGAGATAGAATGATCAGAACTATATTACCCATGACCTGGAGTTAACATCATTGGTCTTTTCCTTGAAGATGTGGTGGCACTATCTGATGGGAGAATGTTTTACAGTGTACTCTGATCACAAGAGTCTCAGGTATATCTTCTCTCAAAACGACCTGAACCTGAGACAACGACATTGGTTTGAGTTACCCAATGATATGACTTCAAGAAAGTCTATACACTAGGGAAGGGGAAAATTGTAGCAGATGCACTCAATAGGAGGTCTGGTATACAGCTGCAAGGTGAGGCAATGTAGCAGTTATAGTCACTCTTCCACTTCATCAGTGAGTCAGGGAGGCACAACATGGGGATGTTGACTTCGAGGCCTGGCATTCTCAATTTTGACCCATTTACTCTCTTTTGGCCATAACTTTTCCACCAGACGTCTGTTTGATGAACCGTCAGCAGAGGTAAAAATCTAGGAGCGAGACGATCCCTTTGAGTAAACCTCACTGGAGTTTTGGGTAAAGTTTTGGTATGGTCGGGTTGGGTCGAGCACGAATCCAACTAGGCCCTTGGGACTAAAAGGTTAATAACTCACAGACCGAGCATCTGATTGGCGCGTCATCTATTGCGTTGAGACCCCTATGACATGGCAGAACATTGAGATAATTTTTCGAGGGACAACATGGATGTTGGAGAATTGACTAGTGGATTAGGGAGAGGACTCTCCTCGAGACGAGAAAACCTAGTGTGGATCCCCTGTAGCTAGAAGTGAAGAGATGTGTTATCCTAGCTATCCTATGTGGGTCAATTCATAGCGTTCTTTTGTGGGTCAGATCCAGAGATCCTGTGTGGGTCATCTCCTAGAGATCCTGTGTGGGTCATCTCATAGAGATACTATGTGAGTTAGCTCCTAGCTACCCTATGTGGGTCAGCTCTAGTGATCCTGTGTGGGTCACCTTCTAGCGGTCCTGTGTGGGTTACCTCCTAGTGATCATGGGTGGGTCAGATCTAGTGATCTTGTGTGGATCAGATCCTAGAGATCTTGTGTGGGTCAGCTCCTAGCTATCCCATGTGAGTCAGCTCTTAGCTATCCTATGTGGGTCAGCTCCAGAAATCCTATGTGGGCCAGCTCCTAGCGATTATGTTCCAGTTTGTAGCTGGCCTCTTTACTGAGTAAGTTGATTTAGTAGTTACGTACAATCATCTCTAATATTGTACCTAAATATATACCTAGTGTGAGATAATTCAATACCTCTGTATTTCCTCATGATTGAGATGCATTACATGATAACATAGGTATATGTATTGGTATATAACTATGTAGGGTTTTCTGTTATTTTCATACTTTGTGGTTTATGCTTGGTGGAATTTGAGAGACCTTGAGGGTCTCAGGGTCCCTACTGAGAATAGAAATACTCACCACTGCACGGGCTATGCCCGCACCTTGTTCTGTTGGATGCAGATGACATACATCACTAACTGAGGATGAGGGTACCCGGACACGACAGTGCTCAGAGGTGTACCATACAGTGTGTCAGTTCACAGAGGAGACGGGTGGATATAGAGTGCCGAGGAGGAAATATATACCTACCCTCCTATTAGGAATCGAGGTGGATGATCCAGGGGCTGTTTTTTACATATCAGTCGTCTTTTACCTTTCAGTTGTCCTCGTACTTTCCAGTTGGGATTGTCTCTTGGCTCTTTTAATTACTGTAGTCATTATGTTTAATTTTTAGTTTACTTGAGTTCATATCATTCTGGGTGATTGGTTGTGTGTTTACAGGTTATAATGGTGATTCCTTCCCAGTTTTAGGGAAAACTCCTTTCAGTGCTAGTGGACATCCCCTGGCCTATAGAAGGCGAGCTTGGGGTAGTCAAGGCACGGGCCCCTGGGGACGGATAGTGACATTTATAGTGAATTTTTTTTGTAAAATATTATATGTGAATCACTATTTTTTAAACAAGATTACCGTAGAGGAGGGTGTATGGGTAATTTATCAAAAAAAATAGGTATTTATTATTGTGAAATATTAGAAATGATTACATTTAAATTTATTAATTGTGTGTAGATGAATCTTTTATTATTCCCTATGAATATAATATGATGAAATGCACTAAAACATTATCGGAATAAGTAGTCTTACTAAATCATTAATTTTTTAAACCATGATTTACTTTGATATATTTGAATGTGATTCTACAAAATTATGATATTTTTAATTTCAAAAAATAATCAATTTTCTAAATGAAATAAATTTTTAAATGGGAAAATTATAGTAGAGAGATATTTCATGTATAAAATAATTATTAATTTTATTAATGGTTGTAAAACATAGATCTTATTCGTTAATACCTCTTCTATATATTTAAACAATAATAATTATAACATATACTATAATATTTTAATTCATTCAATCGTTAAATTATAACATTTATCTTATCATTAATGGAAAAAAATAATTGTTTTTAATAATTCATAATAATTAAAAATATAATCCCCAATTTAGTGAGGATTTCAATTAATCAGGTTGGAAATCAAATTTAGTTTATTTTTCTTTTTGTTTTATCAAACTAATGTCTCCAACATAAACGATTTAAACATATATCATAGATAATTTATACAAATATGATAGGAAAAATGTAAATTAAAAATATAGTATGGGGATCTTCATATATGAAACATCAAAAATTGAATGATGAGGTTCATATTAATATGGAAACGGTATTATATACCAGATTGAATGTATCCATTAAAATAATAAAGATATCATAAATGTGAGTTAATAAAATTGGTGGATTATATATGAATATCATAGAACAACATTCAATACAATTTTTGATGAGGTTATTAATATTTACAAAACACTAACCTATGAAAAATATAATGGGGTTATAATTTTTCTAATAATGTTTTCTTACTTATTGTTATATGAATTGATTTATCTATTTCATGTTATAAAACTACTAATAATGTAATTATTTAAAGGTTGATATTCCTATTGTGGGTGGAATGCATTGTAATAACATTCACAATGTGGACCCCTATATAGAGGAGATTAAAGATTTCATATATTTCTTGAATCCTAAATTTTCTAATTTACGATATAAATATATAATCATGTTCATCAATAAATTTTTTGAAATTTTTGATGAATATATTAATAGAATAAGAGAATATTATTTTTAAGGAAATAAATAGTATTTAATAAATTTTTTGTTTTATATCTCATACAAATGGTGATTAATTTATAGAAAATGAGATTATGTGTAAAAATATAAAAAGAGAAATTTATTATAATTAATCCTTGTAAATGGGTTTTGATGAAAGTCATTGTCATTGTTTAAAAATATATATAAACAAATCAGTATAATTTCATATATGAAATGCATGTTAAGTGATTTATTTATATTTAACATTGAATTTCTTATTTCTATAAATAAATTTTATAAGGAATATGTTCATTTTTTGTTTGAAATTGATAATTTTTTTGACATCATTGAATTGAAGTTTACATTATTAAAGATAAATTTTTTTCTAACAATTTCATAATATAGAATAATTAATAGTTCATTATATCATATATGATATATCTATATTTAATCTCCCTTAAAAGGATTTTCTTCATGCATAGGGGGATATGATATAGAGATTCACAATCATCTATAAAATAGTATATATTTGATGATTATAATAATATAGTTCTTTTTATAATAGTTAATAACTATCTCATCAATCCATTATAATTAGTTAGAAAACTATGTTTCACATAGTATTTAATATTTATTGATGATATAATATTTTAAATTGGTGGTATAAGAAATAATAAACCCGAAAATGTTTCCAGAGTAAATTAAAATATTTTTCCCTATATAATGTGAAAAATATAAATCTCATCTTTATTTCTATAAGGGATTCATTTTTATAGTATTATAAATTTTACAATTTCATTGATTTTGGAAATAGAAATATATTTTTCCAATGGACTATACATGTATTTTAATAACCATGGTTTTAATATAAATATATTAAATGTATAGAAACAAATAAATCTTTTTAGAAAATGTCTAATTTTATTAATATAACATATATTTTTGGAAACTCATTGGTTTTCATTAAATTTTATAAGTAATATATGACTAACATGTGGCCTCAAATTCTCAAAAAAATTCAATATTGTTTTAAAAAATATTTACCAACCAATATATATGGAAAAGAGGAACATAATAGTAAAAATGCAAAATATATATATATATATAACAAGAGTGTTTGGGGTATATGAATCAAAATTTACTGACCAATTAATAAATCCATTAAAAATCCAATTATTATAGTTCATTTAATGACACTAATATTAAATAAAAAATCAATAAATTTGGGATTATAAAATATTTATAAACTCGGAAAAAATAATAATTTTTATAATTTCACGATTCAATATAACATAGGTGTCAGTAAATAATAATTCATATAAACAATTTGGATTATGTCTAAAAATACTATATGAAATATTTTAAAATATAAATTTGATTTATTATTTATAACTGAATAATGTATGATTTTAATTTTAATTTTATAATTTATGATAAATATTTATAATAAATTATTATTTTCATTTGATGATATTATCGAAACATATGATGACATTATCATTTCATATATATATTTTAAATTATTTAAATAATTTAAACATCATATTTCATAAATTACTAGACAATTAAATAACCCAATGTCTTATAATCATAGAACATTATATATGTTAATATCATATAATATTTAGTTATTCATTTTCTCTTATAATATTCTTTAAAGATATCATATTCTTATACATTTTTATAAAAATAGCATAATAGGGAAATTATAAAAAATAAGAATGTGTGAAAAAAATGATTCGCATTGGAAAAAAAAATCAATGAGACATATTTGATAAGATAAAAAATTGTGAAAAAATATAATAATTAGAGAATAATATTGATATGAAATTAAAAATAAAATCTATAAGGAATTATAGAAATATATATCCCCCAAATGAATATCATAAAATAATAATAGATTTCATGACTTATGAATTTTGAAATATGAAAACCGAAACACAATTTATGGAGTATGACATAACCATGTCGCACAATCATTGTCCAATGTATATAAAACCAGATAATTTAATCGTGGTAAAAATATAAATATAAAGAATTAGGACAATGAATATCCTCATTATCTAATAAGTTATTATGATTTTCCCAATTCCTTAAAGTTCTATATCAAATCCACCCATATCATATTGATAAATGAAATAAATATATGTCATATGAAGTGAATCATACATCATATAATATCTAATCATTGAATTAAAATTTGTTACATTAAAATTTCATATACTATCACCTAAATTGAAATTATGATTTGGATCTATTTATATTAAAATAATCAATATCCCTAAGGGAGTACATTGTAAGTTGATTAGATAGATTATCATGAAAAATTACTCCATCTGAGATGAAGTTTTGTTTATTGGCAATAAAATTATTGTGAAACCATAAAAATGTTTTTAATTTTATTTATAATTTGTATAAATATACTATGATATGATCCACATTAAAAAATATTCATAATATTATTTGGGAAAACTTCATTCCAAAAAATTATCTTAAATGTATTTACCACTTCATATAACAATAAAATGTATGAGTTTTTTGTAATTAAATACAGATTAGAAAAGTATGAATATATGAATGTGAAATTAAATTTTTATATACAATTTTTAGGTAGTTTAATAAAAATCCATCTCGATGAAAAATTCAAATTTTGTTTTGAAAAAAAGTGAAAATAAATGTAAATGTATAATATATATAATATATTTATGGGTTTAAAACGATAAAAATATTAAAAAACATTAGTGTTAAAATATATATAGAGGGAAAAGAGCCTACATTGGGGATATGTTTTATTTTAAAAAATGTTATTTTTTAATAAAGATAGATAAATATCAATAAAGAATTTCTTTTGTAATGAGGATAATTTACCAAATGGAAAAGAGATAAAACGACCCTAATAGTGAAATTACATAATATATAAAAACTAGAAAATAATTTTCAATGAAACTTTTTATAAATTAATAAAGATATATTGAGTTAGATAATCCTCATATGATATTGATATGGAATGGTAATATAAATATGGAAATTCATGATATTAAACAAAACAAGATAATGTATATATAATGATAATTAATATGAATTAGAAAAATGTGTTAATATGTATATTATGTAATGTAATAAAGTCTTATACAATGAATTATGTCTTAATGAAGAGAAATTGAAATGGGAATCCACAATATTGGATTACAACAATGTCAGAAACCTACAAATAATAATTTATAATTACTTTTGGATTATAAATGCTCTATTTAATTAATATAATTATATTATATTATACATTTAAATATTGATTAAAATTTTATTATATAAAATTTATTAAGAATTATTTACTATATTTATTATCCTCATCCAAATCATAGTGTTCATTTGAATATGTATCATTATAAATATTCTGAAAATAGATTGATTGTCTTATGTTCAAAATAATTTTAATGGGCTTGTTTTCATACATTTTCATTGTGATATATTATTTTTATCAATTGGATATATTTTGGATATTATATTGATGGATTGGTGATTTCAGTTCAAATCAACATTTATATGAATTTCAGTTAAAAATGGAAAGGATTTTAATAATGACTATATTATTAAATATTTCTATAGAAAAGTTTTGAAAAAAATTCAACATTCATAATTATTTTATGATAATAAATATATTTATAATTTCACAATAATACCTAAGATATAAAGGTTAAAGTTTTTTATATAGGTGGTAAAACATAGGGGAGAAGGAAAAAATTATAACAAATGTAGGATAATGAATAGTTTTTTAGCATAGCAATAATATAAAATTTGGATTTTCATAATTAATTTTTTTAAAAATAATTTTTTAAAATAGATTATATGAGGCTTGGATAAAATAATACATGATAATAATTTAAAATAGTGTATCAATTATGTTTATATCTTGGAAATTCACCTAATTATAATCTTGGAAATTAGACGGTTGGGTTTGCAATACCCCCAGACTTTATTATATTTTCAGTTTATACTGAATTTATTTTTTGTTATAATAACCAATTTATGATTCAAACCACACTAAGTTATCTTTTGTTTCACACAAGACTGATATTTACCAATATTTTATGGTGGAAATGTTTTACAAGAAAAAATTATAAATTTTATTTTACAAAATAATTATAATATATGAAATTATATAATCTAAATTATATTAAGGTTATTTTTTGGTATTTTCCTGAGAAGTTTCATTTTTTAAAGAATCGTGAAAACAATTCATTTTAGTTAAAAGAAATTTTAGTTTATATAATTATTAATGATATATTATATTTTAAATTGTTTACTATTTTCATAATTGATCAATTATAAATATATTAATCTCATTTAGGGTGCTGGGATAACTGTTATATTGAAATTGTGTGTAAATTCTTATTGATCGCTTGAATGTTTTTACATTCAAATTATAATCTCTTTCCATGTCTATGGGATTAATTTTAATCATAGTTTAATAATTTTTGTGAATAAATTTAAAAAATGGAATTAAATTGTTTGAATTATTATTATATTTTTATTCAAAAAATATATAATATTTTTTTGAGAAATTATATAACTAAAATTAATTTAAGTTAATTATAGTGGTTTATATAATGTTAATATTGAAAAGGGACTGAACCAAAAAAATTTGGGACAAAATTAACCATAAACTAATGTAATGTCCATTTTATGCAATAATTTATAAAATATACCCAATTGTTTCTAATTTTATGATCTATTTGGGCACATTTACATGAAATGTCCTTATATGATATGTTATGAAATGAAATACTAAAAAACTTATTTTCATTTCCATGAAAATAAATAAAACTTAGAGATATGGAAAACATCAAGTTTTTAGTTTTAAATGTCCTTTATAAATATAAATGGTTCATTCTTATCCAAATAATTTATCATTAATTTTCACATATAAACTACTAATATAAAATTAATAAAAAACACTAACTGAGTGATTATTTAGATAAAAAATATTTTAAACAAATGTTACTTAAAATATTCAATGTTAAGTTAATTGATTGAATTATTATTATTAATTATATTTGAAATGAATTTATAATTATTAAAAACTTTTTAATCAATTTATTTTATATCCAATAAGTTTTTTATTATTAAATTGAAATTAATTAAATAATGTCCAAACTGTCGTTAATGTTATTTTTAGAATAATGGTATTTTATTAAATGATTTAAAATTACTATTTTTTTTAATTTTTACCATGTTATTTTTATGTGATAATAAATATTAAATAAGTTATATTAAATGAAAAATTAAACTCATATAATTAACATATTGACACGTAGACTGTAAAAACATTGTTAGCATGGTCCATGTTAATGTAGTGGTTTGAGATGTTACATGCAGTTGTTTTAAAATTAATATCAAAGACACATGGTTTTTTTCATTAATTATATATAATACATATAATAATGGGGTAGTATATTTTATAATAATTCTCAGTTTAATTTTTTCTAAAGGTAAAATTACATATCTTATAAAACTAATTATATTATTAAAAAAATAACAAAATTGGGGAGTCTTAGAATACAATGAAAAACTTATAAAAACGTACTTTTTGTGTGATGAAGGTTTAATTAGACAATAAAACCCCTTTTATATATTATTTTTTCATTTTTCAAGAACATTTGGTAAGTGAGACAACCCAATATTGTATACCTTTTGGTATTTACAATAATTCCACTCCCCCACCACAATAAAAACACATTCACTTTTCCAATTCTATACACATATCATGCCCCATTGGATAAACCAATGTCTACAAAATTATCTCCAAAACGTCCCTATGCTCAACCTAGAAAGCCTAAATTAGTTGGAAATCCATCAAAGGAATCCCTTTGGGGGAAACCAAATGCAGTTAACCATATAAGAGGTAATATCTTTCCTCAAGATCATTAATTTTATTTTCATTCTATAACCCTTCATTTATTATTATTCCATTCTTACATAAAAAAAATTTATTATTATTATAATTATTTGTTTTCTTATTTTTTATTATATTACAAATACACTAACATCCATCTAATTGTAAAGGAACTTACCGTTTAGGTGAACTGATAACCAATGCATCAAAAAAAATGTTTTTTTATTACAACCTCCAATGGTTGGGTATTATGATGTAAATAAAATTTATATATGAGATATAAGGTATTTATAATATATTTAGGAATTTTTAATTTTTATATATGACATTCAATTATCCATTCAATTTTTTTTGGGAATATGATAACATCATTTGTAGAAGTGTGGACTACCTCCTCCTAAAATAAATGTGATTTCTTTACACGGTACATAGAATGTTTAAAGGATGGTATGAATTATAAATATGTGACACAAATGAAATATTTTCGAAATTAATGAAAATATAACTATTTGGAAATATAATACATCATTTCCTATTTTACCCATTTCAAATACTAAAAAGTTATAATATTGGTCATAGACGAGCATACTACCACCTCCTTGAAACAATGTCATTTCTTTTACATTAAAATAATTCTTTATATAAGTATATATTATTAAATAAAATTTTATTTATGATATTATTTTAGTTCTATAATGATATACTTTTACTTTACTTCCTTACATAATGATCATTGGATAATGGGAATGTTACTCATGAATACATACGACATATAGTCTCCATGATTGTAGTCTCCATTGATTATTCATATCCCTATTTTAGGATTCGTTTTAGAAGTATAATTTATTTATAAATATGACAATTATTTCATGATTATTATTAATAATATGTTTATATAATGACCCATATGACCATAGTGGATGAAGCAATTTTTTTTTGACACATGACCCGATATTTGTTAAAACACCTATCTTATGATTAATTGGTTATGTAGATTCATATAAGATTTTAATAAGTGAATTAAAATTAATAATAAACATGAAAAATATTATAAAAAATTTTACTTATTAAAATATGTTTATTATTCAGGGATTTAAAGATGAACATGACAAGTTACACTCAAGGTAATGTATTTAATCTCAATTTACATTCCATTGAGACTTATTTGTTATTATATACCAATTAAATTTTATATGGTGTATATTTTACTTTTCACAAGTTATATCTTGAATATGATTATTATCATGATATTATATATTTCATTTAATATTGTTTCTTCTCATGGGTTTTGTTTCATATTTTTCATGGTGGTGTCAAACACATTAGAATGATTAAGGATTATTCTATTCAGAAAATATTTAATGGTAATAAAATGTAATTTACATTAATAAAAAACAACAAAATTTGTAGTAAAATAACATAAACTACTTAATTTTTGATATATCCATATTATTTATTTAATATGGTTATTTCTTGATAAGTAAAATCATTTATTAATTAAATATATTATTTTCTATATGGTAAATGATTTAGATAGTAAATATACAGGTTGTGGACTAGTTAATGAATGTAACATGATTTATTAGTAGTCTCATTAGTATAATTTAGTAAGATAGAAACCCATTACATTTTTTTCATGTAGAAAAGATAGCTTTCTACCACGATACATAAACCATATTGTGAATTGTCTTGAGGGTAATCGTTCATGTGCTAGATACATGACGTCAAATAATTTATCATTACATTAATTTCATTTATCATTTATATCTATTAAATTTATCATCGAAATATATATTGATGAATTTAATTCTCAATTTAATGGTTAAATGGCATGTTTTTCCCATTTATTATCTTTCTATAATTATTAATAATTTTCCATTTCTTTGAATGGAATTTGTTATAAGTTATTATACTTTATAGGTTAATTTATTCCCATTATTTCATTATTTCAACCACTTTATACTCCATTACTCATCATTTGAGATCATACATATTATTGTTTTATTACATGGGATATGAAGATGGATTAATGTAATGTGTTTCTAATGATTCAGTTTATTTTTATTTTTTCTGTATCATGTTCTTCTCTCTATGTTAAATGGGTATCATGTATGTAATTTATATTTCAAAAAACATCTAAATATTTATATCTTGTTGGATTTATATTTTTATTTATACAAATGTATGATTTTGAAACACCAATTTTGAGATTCTAGGATCCAGGAATTACTGTTAGTTTCAGATCATGTCTAATAGAAACTGTTGAAAATATATTCAGAAAACATAAATTATTGAATATGACCCTAGTATATGATTTGATGATACGTATAAAATAACATAGAATAATTCTAACAAGGTAGATATTATTTTTGTATTCATATAAATACATCAATGACTGGATAGTATAAGTGGATGGGTTTTTGAAACATAATTACATAGCGGTAACAACATGAAAAATGTGTGTCAGGCTAGAAAAAACTTAACCTTTTACACAATAATGTGTCTTAATGCCCCCCTCATTTGACACTCCAGTTTGAAATTATTAAGATAATTTACATTTTATTGAAAACCCCTCAGTAATGATTTAAATGTAATGATGTCCCAAAAGATACCATGTTTAATATTATTTGATTATTTACAAATAAATGTTTCCATTAAACTATGTATTTCACTATTATTGGGATTGTACAATAAGTTTTATATGGATATGAAATAATTTAGTCATCATTTATAAATGGTTCCCTAAATAAGGAATGTGAACCTCAACTATGTGCATGATCTATAGAGTAAGAATGATCATATCTATTATAAAAATTATAAATTATTTGAATGGGAAATAGCATCCCATGATAAATAATCACATGAAAGCATACTATCATGTGGAAAATGATATTGGTAATGAAATATAAAAGTAATATCGATTATAAGGAAAGTATAAAAATAATTGAATAGTGGGTCAAAATATGTATAAAAGGAATAATGGAAGGAATTATTTTACCACAGGTGATAATTTTTAAAAGCAACACCTCATCACATTCATAATGGGATTGGGAGTTTGTAAAATTTGTGGATAACCATTCCACCATTTTCAATATTAAAAGGGAATGAAATAAAATTCCAATGTGCAATGCTCACACTTCAAGGATTTGGGACACTAAGGAAATACATGTCTCATGAGGGAAAGGAATATACACCAAAATAGGATAATGAGTCATGGTAAAGATTATTATACTACCTCAAATGAAAAGTAATGATGAATGTAAATATGTTTGAATACAATAACAATGTTATTGGATTATTGTTTTCAATTATTGATCTTTTTCAATAGTTATGTAATTTATGAGGATTTAACTACAAAACTATTTTGTTTTGGATTTAAGATCATATGTTGAAGGGTACAAATAAATGTTATTTGGAAGGAAGTTAAATTTTTTGGAAAACTCATCGATAATGGAAAGATATCCCTTAATATGTTCTTGACAATGATATAATCATTTCGGAATAAATATATGATTTATTTGGATAATGTAAATTTGATAGTACCGACTACCTTGGAAATGATTTATAGTTAGTTGAAAAAGTGGTTTCCTCTGTTATTGATGGAGTTTACAACAATTTTTTTTATGTAATATTTGAAATAAAATATTTATTACATTAAAAAATAAATAAGAATTCATGTTTTCAATAATTTTAATGGTAATTCATGTTAATACCATATTTACATTTTTTGGTATGTGAGAATTTAAAATCCATTTAATCTTATTTGATATGTTTATTTTTGAAATTTAGTGACCGTAATAATAAAGTGTTTGATAATATCCTTTTGAGGGGATAAAAATTTATAAAATGGTTTCTTTTATCATTGTATGATGTTTTAGTGGTTAATGTGTTACTTCATCCAATGATGATAATTTTTCTAAGAGAAAATTTTAAAATACGTCAAGGTGAATTCAAAGGAAATGATTTTTTTCAAAGAAACATATAGTTACTTATATTATAATTAAATGAAATAATATCTCAGCTTTAGGAGAAAGGGTCATCAAACAAAAAAAATCGCATATTATCATCATTTTTTATGGTATCAATTGTCATTATTCACATCTTTAGTCTATGTTTTTATCATCAAAAACTATTTCATTAATATGTTTCTATCACATTCCTTCAAACATGATGGTTAGAGTACTCTTCTATATTCAATTTTTAATAATTTTCTCATATTCCAAATCCTACTTTGGTGGTGACCTAAAAATTTACTTTTCTATTTTAATGATAAAAATATGTATTATTATTGAAATTGTCGATGTCTGTTTCACCACAATAAAATTTTAAAATATCATACCCTAGATTTCTCCGATCACGATTAAATAATGAGGATGAAATTTAGTTATGTTTTAGAGAATGTGACACCCAAATGACGTAAAATATTTACCATTTATAGTACGTTTATTTTTTCTATCATTCAATGAATTTTCTAAACACAACATAGATCTTGTTTAAGTTACAATCAATACTATGTTTTACCAAATTTTAATGGAACTAATATTTCAAAACACAGTTATGAAACCCTTATAAATTTTTTTACCAAAATAAAAATATTTTTTTAATTCATATTGATTGAATTATATTCGGATTATTTTTTTATTTTTTGAGGCATTTCACTTTTTGATGAACTGTAAAAATTATTGCATTTATGGTAAAAAATATCTTTTCATTTAAATAATTTGTAATGGTATATTATATTTTAAATTGATTATTAAATTAAAATTTATGAATTAAATTAATTTTAATACAATTTACGTCATTAATATGATTATTATATTGATAAAAGATATGGTGACTTATTGATGTTTTAAAAATTTGTACATTAAAAACACACATTCTCGCCATGTCTGTGGGATTATCATTAATCATAATTTATATATTCTGATGAATTTAATTTCTTAAAATTTACATAGATGGTTTTAATTATTATTAAAATTTGAATCTAATAATATCATATTTTTTGACCAAAATTAATATTAGAATTGATTAAAATTAATTACAGTAATTAAGATAAAATGAATCATAATAGGGGATAAAAAATAAATTGAATGACCAAATAGACCTATAAACCATTAAAAGGGCCATATTAATTCAATTGGATGACCATATCACCTCTTGGTTAATATTTTATGAGCTATTGAGAAACATGTTCATTAATTGTTCCAATATGATATGTTTAGTAAGGAAAAAGACACAAAAAGAAAATTACTTACCTTTAAAATTAATAACATTAATCTCTGGTAATAATTTCATCTTTTTTACACATACGTTATAAATATAAATTGGATTTCATCATAATAATTTTTACTTAATTTTTATTGATAAATTAGTTACTTTAAATACTTATAATATTGATAAGGTAGTGATTGGTTATTAAGTAAATAACTAAAATAAGTGATACTATAAATATTATAATTGAACATGGTTGTTTGAATTATGGAATTTAATTATTTTTTAGATGAAAATATTTATATATAATTTTTTTTACATATTTTATTTTAAATCCAATGTGGTTTTTATAATTTTCAATTGTAATTAAATAAATAATGTCAAAAATAACATTCATTTTGTTTTATAATAAATGATATTTATTTACATGTTTTCAAATTAATCAAAATAATATTTATTCATATATATTTTCTAGTGTCAATAAATATTATTTATTTTTTATAAATGTATCAATTTATCTTTTATAATTAACATAATTACCCATAGACTAGAAAAACATTATTTTCATAGCCCAGGTTAAAGTAGTGTTTTTCCAAGTTGTACGATCTTATTTTATAATTAATTTACAATAGAAATGTCATTCTTATTTTGTAAATTATATATAATATTACAAATAAATTTGGTTTATAATCTATAATAAAAATGAAATTAATTTTGTTTATTGGTAAAATAAAATATTAGATATATTAAAAATATATAAAATGATAAAATTGGTGAATCATAGAAGTTAAGTTAAAAATGGTAAAAATTGAATTATTTTTTGTGTAGTGGGGGTTTCTATCGAACATGATTACCTATTAATCAATTATTTCTTTATTTGGTAATTACATTAGGTATGGGAGACTAGCCAATAATGTATACATTTTGGTATTAATTAGAATTCCACTACCAGTCCACTATAAAAGTTTATTCACTATTCGACTTACTAACACCTCTAAAGATACATTATTTGAATAATATATACTAAAATACCTCCTAGGCATCTCTAAAATCGTCTTAGAATCCTAAAATTGGTAAAAAAATCTATATAAGTAATGCTTTTAATGAAAAACAAAATGAGTGACCTGAATAAGAGGTAATATAATTCTTCAAACTCTTATTTTATTTTCATTATATACCAATTAATTTATTATTATTCCGTGATAACATAAAAAAACTAGTTTAATAATATACATAGAAGTTTTTAAAATTATAGTTCAACCTACACTTCCACAAACATCCATATAATTGGAATGGAACTTACTGTTTATGTGCATGGTGAGATGTCACCTTTAAAAATGATTTTGTTCTTTTTTCCTTCACAACCTTTAATAGTTATGAATTATAATGGAAATGATGTTTACATATGATATATATGGTGTTTATAATGACTTTATTATTATTATTATTTGAATATACCTTTATGATTTTCATTTTGTGGGAATATTATTATATCATTTGTGGAAATGTGGACTACCGCCTCTTTAATGTGCTTTGATTTTTACATGCTTTAATTCGAATATATAAATGATGGTTTTAAATAAAAATATCAAAAATTAATGACCTATATATATATTCACGAAATTAATACGTTTCTATAAATATAATATATATTTATTCTTATGACCTAATGTTGACACTCTGTTTTATCACATGGATGAAAAGGAAACAAGGAGAAATATCATAGGAAGGAGATAAGAAGGTAAATAAAAAAGGATAAGGATCATAATGTCCTCTAAAAGAAATATTTCTATGTACCCTAAAAAACCATTGATCCGGATACATGCACTCCAGCCTCCATGAACAGGCTGAGAGATATCATGTTTGATACACCTAAAAAACAAAATATGTGAGATGAAACCTTCTCACAAGATAAAATAATTGTCAAAAAACAAAACCATTGGGTGTTAATTTGAGTAGAAAATATTTCAGGGAGGTTAAAAAATTCTCTAGTCACTATAGTGCTTAAATAATGTCTTATTTACCTTTCTAGGTAGCTTTCTAACTCAAGAAGAAGAAGAAATTAAAAGTGATAGTGAACTTAAATTCCTACGAAGTATTAATATAAACAACTATCAGGTGAGGCCCTAACCAAAAACCTAAAAATAAACACTAGTGTCAGTTACATTTCTTCAAATTTTGACTGATTTGAATCACCTCCAAGAACACCCATGGAGACCCATGAAGGCTTGATGTAGTTATTTACTATGCGTAATCACCTAGGTGGACCATCACCCAAGGTGACACCAATTCACCAAGGCCTACCTATATAGATCACCCAATGCATGATCTTTATTGGTTCACCATAACAATCATCCAATAAAAACCATTCACAAATCATTTTTAAATCTATCCATAATAATAACATTTTTAGTTTGGATCCCTTCTATGATAGAGACCATTTTGATTCCCCCTGTAAATCCTCCTAACATTCATAACCAAGGAATGTACCAGACCAATTTGTCCCTTATTTGGGTGTGTAATCCAATGGTCAAATATTTCTCGCAATTTTATGATTGTATGGTCATGCTCCTCAAGGTGTACGTGATGGTGGTTCATAATTTTCTCAAGTACCCTTTCGCAAAAGAAATTTTCAGGGAGTTCCCAATATCATATATTACGATTAAGATCATATCCTAAACTTGTTGCTTTTGAGACACAGAGCATCCTATTCCAAGAAGTGAGGTTATGGATTATTTTTTCCTATCCATTCAACATGTAATTAAATACTCATACTTAACTATGGAATTGATTTTTACAGCATCCCTACTAGAGTGATCCCCAATATATTTATGTAGGATGTTTTTCTATCACTTTTCACTCAATCCTGGGCACTATGTCAGAGAGGGGATGGACTCCCTAACCATCTCCCATATCTCCTACTAGCTTACCTCTCTAGTATCCATATACTAGAACATTTTAAGGTAATGTGATGAGAGTAATGTTTCATACCCTTGCATAAACCATTGTCATCCTAGGATAAATTATATGGGAAAACTAAACTCATAATCCCTCTCCCTTTGGGTTTTTGAACAATGTACACCTATAGATAGATGTTTGTGGTGTGATTTCTAGATCTTCTATTTCCTCCTATTTTTCACACCAATCATAAATCATATGGATGTAGAAGTTAATAGTAATCATGAAATCCTCATAATCCATGAATCACATTGGACTATGACAACTCAGATTCATATTAACAATGATATGTAGGAAGCCCATATAACACCCGAGCCCAGTGGGATTCCTCCTTCGGAGTAATCCCTAACCATAGTCTCCTTAATTTGAGAATCCTCATAGGTAGTAATCCATGTAGTAAAACCCCAAAACAACTTGAGTCTAAATATCCATCATGGACCATTAATAGGTCACCCACTTTAAGAGTAAGCCCAAAATTAATCATCTCAAAGTGTTATACTCCCATACGAGACTAATATAAATACATGGTATTTGATTCCCCTCCATATAGAATATGATGGAAGAGTCCATGAAGCCCAAACCAAATACTCAAAATTAAACCTTTTTTGTTATGGGACATATTCTCAAAAAGGTCTAATTGTAGATGGAAATTCAATTCCTTTCTTGGTTCATTAGAAAGCTTCAACATAGGTCCAACAACAAACCTTGACTATGGACCTTCCACTTAGATGACCACTCCAGAAGACATTAAACTACATGGTTATATCTATATCACATGAGCATAAAAGTTATTATGTTCCCCATTAATAATCACCGAACTACATGGTTTCCGATTCCTTTTAGGATGATATGTAGGGAGCCATCATTCAGGTTTGATATCAACATGAAAAAACCCATGTTCCTTATATGATGATACTCACTGGAGTTCCCCACATTGTGGCTATAAAAAAGAGTCACCATTACCACAGAATCACTGATATATACATAAGAGGATTCCATTGATGGATATCCCCAAATACATATGGATAATTCTAAATTCCATAAATGATAATAATTATATTTGATTTATTGAGAAATCCACTACATTTTGGGAAAATAATAATCTATTCATTAATCTATCATTAATTTATAATCAAGTCTCAAAATGGGAAATAATTCCACCCAAAAGGGTGTTATGAGCCTAACATCCCTCCCACTCGACCGATGTGAGTTCTCAAGCATCAATGGAAAATCCTCCGGATGATCATCGACTTTTAGAAAGTAGAACCCTTCAACAAAAAACCATTGGGTGTTTCTGATTCCATGAAAAATACCACTAGAATCTTCTATAAAATAGTTATTCCTAACCAGTCAAAAAAATATGATGCATTAAATAAAATGGTGGGCCTGTTGTGAATGCTTAACCTAGATGACGCCATTACTTATCGATCAGGCCCATTTTCATTTGATAAAAAAGGGGCAGACTAGACAATAAAAATGAACATTTTCATTCAAATGAGATGATTATTTGTAATAGTTCAGTTTTTGTGTTTGTCATATATAAATTCACTTTATTTCAGAACTGCACCAAGTCAAATAGCGTCATTAGAGCATTCATCATTTAATTCTGTAGAAGACACTCCGGTCAGGCCTTCTTCGTTGTGATGGAAACCATCACATTAATGTTATGCCTATAACTACCTAGTCTATAATTAGCATCATAATTGCATCATTTATACCATTGAGGATGTCCAACATGACCTCTATCTCAAAAATCACCATCGATCATCTCGTCAATTTCGACCAGTGATCCTAATGGAGGTAGCACCGACCTCCATCTTCAACTATTTCTGGAGCCTATCCCTTTAACATGACAACAATTCCCTCCCATTTCATATGGAGGTGGATTGAGAGGCAGCATATGACCTCACCCAGAAGACACATGGGTCATTTTAATGGAACCTTCCCAAACTCAATGTCTTCTATGCCCCGTCATAGTATCCCCTCAACATGATGATGGTGTTATCATCGACTGGAAAACCAATTTTCTTTATACTAGGGCATGCCAGACGTCCCACTAAGGATGAAAATCAGACAATTGGGAGATACTTATTACCAATTCCCCTATATGATAATCCCACCAACCCAATTTGGGGGTAAATGGGATCTAAAAACATACCCTCATCCAATTTTACTCAATCGGCCAACAAAAATTCCTAGAGACACCTGATGTAGCATATTATTTAAATCTAGCAGCATACCATGAGTAAGAACACACACATGTTTTCACCCACAAAAGATACCATCAGGTACATCTGGTAGAATTCAAATAATCCTACCAAACTTTTTTGATTGAATGCTACATGAAGGAACACACGCGTGCTTACATTTATCAAGCCTAGTAGCTGCCACATTTGGCGGCACCTATAAAACTAGTCAGAATGACCTTAGAATAAGAATAGGGACTAATCAGCTATAAATAAACACATATTGTTACCATCTATATCCAATGGTTTGAAATGGAGTACATGGGCATGAACATACACCTACTTCAGAAACAGAAATGGGAATTTATACCTTTTCAGAAAGCTGAAGTCACAATGCACATATTGGAATTATTAATAATAAAGACACAAATCCATTCAAATATCCATTAGATCTTCATGAAAATGGTAATGTAAATGAATTTATATCTTGAAGGATAAAAAAACTCTATCCAAAAAATTGGGGTGGCTCATTGTCATATAACCTTGGAGAAGTTACCCACCTCTTCTACAATCAATGATGGTCATGGGGAAAACTCTCCTTATTATAAAAAAACTATACTGAGGAAAGAAACCTCTCTAATATGAGGTAATTAACCTAACCCAATGAAATTTACAATCCAAAAAAAGCTTCTCCCCAGGACAAACACTTCTCCTAACAAGTGGGCCTAATTTCTCATAGGAATGAATCCAAAAATAAACCTCATCAAACATGATTAGGGAGTCAAGAGAAAATATAAAATGTGCATTCAGTTAGTTATTTAGTTCATGATTCATTCAATTATATATTTGTAATAGAAAAATATCTTATCATCCTATGACAAAATTATGAGATTAGTAGTAGTAATTATGTTGGTCCAACCTAGAGACATCAATATTATAACATGCTTCGCGATAACAATATGATTTATCTTGTGATTCTCTATCATGGTGAGATCCATAAAAACCCTCCATATGGAAATATGAATAAGGAGAAGAGGTGATTCATTTTACTACAATCCATCCTGGTGTTTCACACCATGATGGCGTCCACTGAAAAAATTTCTCTCCATGGTAGTGTTTCAGATTTCTTTGAGAAATATCTAATTAGAAATTTAGTGATGAGAAATTCCTCCAATAACAATCCACATGTGAAAATAAGGATAGTCAAGTATGATGCATTTTACTTACCTAGTGGAACATTTCTCAACAAGAAGATAACCCAAGGCAATGGTCATTCTATGAACCACCCTTAGACCACATACAATCTAGTGTAGCACATGATATCCAAATATATTTCACTTATTATGATTAAATGTTAGGAAAGAATCCACTCTAATTAGACCCTGTATAGGATACTCTAGAAAACAAATTGGAGATATATTAATTATATGGAAATATCTAACTATATATGACACACCATTTATGTTCATCACATTAACTGCCCCTCAACATAGCATTCCAGATACATTGTCTGAAGATTGTTTGTATAACATCTTCCTTAGTATATGTAAAACTCATAGTCACAAAAAGCTGAAATTATTACCGCATCAAGAGAAACAAATTCATGATATGGTAATAAAAGGGTTTCCAAAACAAATTGGCGTCGAATCTCTCTTGGATTATGAATATCTAATGACCAAGACACAATATGAATCATGTAATTGTGTATTCCATGATGCATTAATGATTTTGCGACATCTGATTTCCAATTCTCCTTCTAGTTATAGTATACCAGTATGGGGAGTTTAGGGATAGATAAATTTCACTATGATAGATAATATTAAATGATATAAAAATTTTGTATCTCCCAATATAACAACCTTACACTAGATCATGAAGGAAGACCCTATCCATGACTAATGATATGGTCAACAGAAACATGCCTTGACTGACTCTCACTGACATATAACTAGAATAGAGCATGATATTAGAGGAATTTTGCATCATGATTTTTTGAATACAAAGCATGCCTCTCACTTAGATGATGATAGCAATCAAATAGCTAAAATGACATAAATTTCTCACTGATCATAAGAAATGGTTGATTTGAGTGCTTATCGAATGATGCTTCTAGTCCATGCCTAGGTAAAAATTCATTGTCGAATTATAATGGAAGCCACAATAATTGAATCCAAGGAATGTAAAGATAATCCCCAACCATTATGTATGTGGTATTTTCCCACCCAACCCTATTGGATTAAAATTCAGACCAAATAGGCAGTGAAAGTGTAATGGGGATAGCCCCGATCATTATGGTTGGGTCCATTTCACACCGACAACCACCTCCTCATCAAGAATTTGTTTTCCCATGATTAGTAACACACCCACAAAGTGTATACTCCTAGTTAATATAATCCCTTGATTCAGTTTCCTCATTGGGTACATTCATGACTGAGATTTTGAAAGATCAACTTTTGGTTATTATCCACCAAAAGCTCATAGGGAATCAACAATGTAGAGGACCATTCCAGAATGAGGAAATAAAGGAAGATAGTCTCACAAATACATTGATATAATGGTTTAAATACATATTTCATCATTTTACATCATTAGTTATGTTAGTAAAAATAATCTAGAGTGATAGTTGAAATCAAAGGAGTCATAAGAAGAGATTATGGTTCATAATATAGTCTAAATTACAAAAAATGATAAAGGTTTATATACCAAAAACCAGATGATTTCTTGAAATCCGACAATTCCCCCAAACAATACACCATTACCTCCTCGAAAGGAATCTAATTGGGAAAAGGCTATTGGTCAAATTATACCTCATCTCCATCCTATGGAGGATAAAATTTTTAATATGGATGAATGATTTCCCTAAATTTTTCTAAAATGAAAAAACTGAGGAGACTCAAAAAATGATACTATTAGGAATCCATCCAACTAGATATGTTATCCTAGTAGTTCCTAAAATCAAACATTCATTCAAAACATCATAACAATGAGAGTTTTCGATGAAACATGAAAATATATGGAACTTACGCTCAACATGAGAAGTCAACTACAATGATATTTAGAGACCAAAATAGTTGATCAAGAATTCCATCCATAGGGTGCATATCCAAAACAAGTTCAGACACATATTTACATGTATTTTCCTATATTATACACATGTCAATTACAATCCATGCCACAAAAAATTGTCTTATTAGCTTCCAAACATATTCAGGATCTGATATCTATGCCTGATAAAGCATTAGATCAAATAGAAATTCAACAAATTTATATGAACACAATTGAGACATTAATTGGTTGATTGGAAGTTGTAGAAGAATGTTGTTCACTGATATAGTTGGAAAATAAGTCCTTCTATGAATGGGTTGGACCAACTCTTCCTATACCAAGCATTAGAAATCATATATTTTCAATATTTAATAGATATGGAGACCTGTTGTAGAACTTTATAATTTTTCTATAAAATTATGATCCCATGTTTGGTACCCATGAATAGAAGGCAGCAGTAAAACTCAGATGATTTTTTCATTCACTAATAGTGCCAGCCATTATTTGGGACATGAGTATACAACTTTGGTCAATCACAGGGTGGGAAGACATTCATAATAAGTTTCCCTTCATGTTCATCTCAATGCTGTTGAAGAAAATAGAATTTTTATATTGAATTTTAAATAATATGAGAATAAAAGGGTCTCAAATTTCATTTCTTAGAGGAAGATATTTACATATTACTTAAACCAACCACTACCTATAGAAGAATTATTAACCATATGTGTATCAAATAATCCTGATGAGATTCACATATTTCTAATCCATTTCAAATACAATGGTCTGTTTCAGGGTCACTCCACAATTGTTCGCTAAGAATAATTGTCAATTATAGAGACCATAGAAAAATCATGAGTAATTCCATCGACTAGGGGTAGGATATTAGGAAAAGAATAGTTATGTATAATTAATATAAACAATTCTTTGTACCAAATAATACTTAAAAAGATGAACCATATCATATAGTTCCACCTTCCCGGAATCCAAAACACCCCCGACATCATCATGATGACTAGAGAGATCAGTAGTGGAAGCAGTTTGAGGAGATTAAAAAAGGTGTATTCTTTTTTAATAGAATTAGTATCCAGATACTTCATAACAATATTGGAAAAAACATGATTAAGTTCCCAATAAAAGGAACACTTATAATAAGGTTTTTATGATCTCCCAAACTATTACCCCTTACATCAGAGTTTGGGGAACCACATCCCTGACTGTTTGCTTTTTATAGACCTCATGAAATAGATGTTAGACTCTAGGAATGTGATGTTAAAAACTTAACCTTCCTAGGTGTCATATCTTTTCTCCATAATCATAGATGATGGAATAAATTAATGGAATGATGTTCAGATAAATAGTGCACAAATTCTCGGGGAGTAGATGCTATGAAAAATGATAAACCATATTCAAGATACTATATAAACATAGTTGAAACATCCAATTGTCCCCCCTTGAAATTATGCTAAAACAAAACCAATATCATTGTTTGCTCAGTCCAAAGATGTGAAATACTAAAAAAGAGACATGCTAGAAAGATAAGAAAAAAACACATGAATATGAACCTTTACAAAACAATGATGTTGTCCATGACTTTAGAGGATTAATTCAAACACTCTAAAAAATGCAGGCACTGACCAACTAAATGGTACAACTAGAATTCACCTATCAAAAATTTTAATCATCATACGAAGAGAAAATAATTGGCCCTATTAATGTTTTTCACTTAATGTATATCTTTAAAAATGAAGATTCTTGTTACAAATATAAATTCCACATGGATTATTGGGGAAATTGGGGAATAATCTAATAAAATTGAGGGTAAAGTGGAGTAATTGGTCATTACAGAGGTCACTACATTGACCACACCCCTACTCGAACCGTTTTTGGGGTCAAAACTTAGTAGAGAGTAATTCAATAAGATCAATAGGAATAAAATAATTACCGCATGCATGAAAAGCTTTTCACTGATACAATTATCCAATAATTTCTACTATAGGATACATCACGTCCTAACCAAACTCAGAATTTAGTAGGAACCTACTGACCCAATCAACCATGATTAGAAGCACATTCATCTCTTATTCCAATGGCTGGTGCATTCACATCAGGAACAACACCTCCTAATTTTACTACAAAATAGAATCCTCGTGATTGGATATATAGATATTTGTACAACAAATATATTTCCTAAAGCAATTACCCCATGTTCTGGATATGTTATCAATCGTGGATGGCCTGTGTTTGTAAGAGGACCTTTCAGAAGCACTTATTGATGCCCCATCAAGCCCACTGATGATTGATGTTGATGGTTTTTCTGTTGAAGTATATTGTATAGTAAATTATCATGTGGAATTCCATGAAATCCTCTCTTTTAGAGACCTGGATGATGATGTATTCAGATAGGGACATGTCATAACATTGTATATATCTAGCATGATAAACCACATTGATATTTATCCATCCTTTATTGACAGTTTCCCATGAGTCTTCCTAATCCTAGTTAGTAAACTTCTCCAATTAGGTCAAAGTGAAACCCACTTTCCCATGTAAACTCTAAAGTTTCCATATAATGAAAATAATGATAAAGAGCATCTTGTGGGGATCACACACAAAAATCATTTTGGAAATCTAGTTTTAGACATAGATATTGTAGTTCTTCAGAAGGATACGACCTTCAATGTATTTCCAGGAGGATCATTGAATATCGGCATGAAACCATTCAAATATCATACGACAAATGTATAAAATATTGTTTCAATGGTCAAATTGGGACATTTCGTGTTATAAGGTTCCATTCAAAACATTTGAGTCCCAATATATGGATACATGATTCTATGATAAGGGAGATAAATAATCCATTAGTGATTCAGCCACCTAGATCAATTCCACACATGTTTAAGAGACAATCTTGACTAACACTTCCAACCATATCTATATAGATTAAATTATCTACAGTAATAAAATAAAAAGTGTATGCCTAAATTTAAACACACACTCAATGACATGATTATATTAGTCATGAAAACCAAGCATAATAGTGTAGTAGAAGTTGACAACTCTCAAAATAGTGATGAAGGACTAGACAATAATGTTTCCATTTCATCACATGATATTCAAACAATCTATGATTAAGCTACAATGATATATTCAGATTATTTTTTTTGATAAGGGAAATTGAATATTATAGTCATAATTCCCTTATCTACTCTTCAGTAAAAGAAAGAGACATAACCCCATTAGTTGGTCCTAAAATAGTTACGTCCATATCTAGATGTTCAAAGAAAAACTCTTCCCCTATGTGTGAGATTATTTCTTCCCCACTAACACCCCA
The DNA here is from genome assembly GCA_963277665.1 of Viscum album. Classification (NCBI taxonomy): domain Eukaryota; kingdom Viridiplantae; phylum Streptophyta; class Magnoliopsida; order Santalales; family Viscaceae; genus Viscum; species Viscum album. Next base: position 912,471,255 of record OY728125.1, on the reverse strand, counting down.
AAGTATAGGTGAAAGTGTGAAATAAATACGAAGAAGAAGAAGAGGAATACCTCTAGGATAACTCATTAGCATTTGAGGAAGGAGTCTCTACCACTACAGATGAACTCAGATAAATAAATCTCAGTATAGATAAAGATCTACATCCCAAATAGATTATTGGGGAATGGATATTGAATAATAAGAGGTATATACTTCCTTTATAATGAAAAACCAACTTGTATTTTCAGGGAATTAAAATTATCTTCCATACCTCATTTTTGAGATAGCCACCCAACTTTTTTGTTTCCAGAAGACTATGGGGGAAAAATAAAAGAAGTTATAAGGACACACATGACACGCACCATTGAAATTAAGTCATAAATTGATTACCTCATCAATTTTATAATTTCTAGATTTGTGTAATAACCAAAATTTATAGACAATATTATAAGGACCCAGCCTTAAAACATTACAAAATCTTGAATTAAATGAATAATTTACATTGAATAACTTTTTAGGTTTAGATTTTTAGATAATTAGTACATAAATATTAAATTAAATCTAAATGAATTATAGAGTAGGCACTTTTCTTAGTTTCCATTTTTTTCAAAAATAAAAACCCATGAAAAAATATCCATTTCTAGTTCCTTGTTTTAGACAACATGAATTTTCTTTGATCCCTTCCTCAACCTTATTAATTTTTAATTCCTGTGAAATACATTTCAAGATGTGTGACGAGCTTATAAATCTCAGTAATGGTTATAAAAAAATAAAAGATAAAATTATTTCATCAATACATACATAACACAATCTATTTGACAATCCACATGAAATCATATGATTTATTAATAACACACAGTTATTAAAAATCATAAACGTAACCTGTGGAATTCATAAAATATGCACGTTGTACATTTCACAACTATGTATGGAGTTACATTTTGAATTCCCGTCATAGTATATTCCCTAAATCTCTTAGGATAAACATTAATTTAACCTCTATCAAGTCACCCAATGCATTAGAGAGATATCTCAGGATAACCCGCCGTTGGTTTATCACGAAACCACCTATATATGTAAAAAATTCCCATGAGCCATAACACATAAAACAGGCATGAAGGAAAGATAACTTTTCCACATTGCAATCACAATATACCATTTCAAGATATTGAAATAATCAAAGTTTTCTGAAAAACATTTTTCAATACAAAAATACATTAAAAGGGTATATGTTATTTATTTTCCTTTAAAAACACTTTGGCTTGTTAAGGAAACCAAATATCAGAAAATAATCACGGTGGTAGAATGTTCATTGTAACCGCGTATGTCAAAAAGAAACGTTCTTTTGGTTGTTTAGTAAAATGATTCATAGGGGAAATATTATCTTTGAATGAAATGATATGTGAAAGGGGTTTATACACCGTATAAAAGAAAGGTGTGTAGAAATCAAAATATGCCTCAATGAAATGTGATTAAGATGAAGTCCCTTCCCTCATGTCAAACTTGACCCATTCATTCCTCAATCTCCTGAATAATTATATAAAGTTATGTTATACCTTATTAGTGACATTTTTATAGTTTATCATTCATTTTATATCACATATAACCATGTTATAATCGTTATGTAATCATTTAAGTAAATAAGGGGCATTTTGTCCAGATTTGGTACTTGAGTAAAAAATGAACTTCTTGTAATTACATGTTGTCCATTTGGTCAAAATATCATTATCTCCAGAATGATGTTCATGATTGAAATATAATATATGAAATATATATCAAGTATATATAAGTATTTATAATAGTACCTAACATTTGGAGAAAAGAAATGAAATGCACCGTTCTTGGAGATAGTAAGCCGTATGTACGCAGGAATGCTACTTTCATTTCTATTTTTTATTTAATTGAATGAAAAATTAATGATAAATAGGTATATTATAATTCCTCTATAATATCATATATAATTTCTGTAACTCTATCTTTTATATGTTCCATATATGGCATGAACGAGTCATATCACTTTGAGGGGGCGACAGTCAGCAATTTCTCAAAAGAAATTATCGTATTAACCTATTATAGAAACCATAACAATATGATATAAATGAAAAATAAATAAGTATAGATACAGTATAAATATAATATATATCACATATAAATACAGTTCTATCATAATGGATACCATAAAATGGGGTAGGTGAAAATTCAACAATCATGGTTTCGTGAGGTAATAGTTCGTCGTCAACAAAAATTGTATGTTCTATACCCATTAGACGAAGGTATGTGTAACTGTAGTTTGAATAATAACAAAAACCTAGTTTATTTATGAAACTGGTTTTGTTATAAAATAATTGAATAAAAAGGGTTTAGGTGGTTGGATAATTAAAATAAAAGAAAATAAAGAGAATATGTTACCTTTAAATCGAGCAATTCCCTTTTGTTTGAACCAAACGGATTTCTTGAAGTGTCTTCTGCCTAAGGTAAGGATTATATGTGGAAGAGAGGGGTATTGAGAGATTACTTAATCAGACATTGGATAAACCAAGGGGCTTGATCAATGTGATTAATGGGTTATATATGAGGGATTTTTATGGGGTGGGGTCTTTATGAATGTTTGGAAATATTATTTTATTATATAACTATTTTTGGTTTCTAAAGGTCCAAAACATATTAATGTCAAATATAGGATGAATCTTTTTAAAAATAAAATCATCAAATAATAATTGGATAGGTTTTGGATATTTTTTTAATTTTTATAATACTATTTATTTAAATCAGTCAACAATGATGTAAACACTATATCATTATTGTGTCATAAATAATTTTATTTATATAATGTCTAAAAATTATATATAAAATACAATGTTTTAGTAGATATTTTTATATTACTAAATAATATTTATAGTTAAATATATCAATTATATAACCCCAAATTAAAATTGTTTTAGAAAAACAATACATGTTTATGAAATTTTTATTTTTTACTTTAAATAAAAAGTTATTATAGTAATTATCTTACCCAAATGGAATTAAAAGGCCAAAAATCTCAACCAATGATTGTATTGGTCTTCCATAACTCATCTAATATGGTTAGGAAATGTTTTAAGGTAACTTTATATTGTTATAATATTAATTTTACCATGAATTACAATATTTATCTTTAACCGCGGAAAATAAAAGTCAATAGTTACTATTCACCAAAAATTATTTTCATCTTATAGAACAATATTCTACTAACAGATAACAATCATGTATGTCGAGGTTTTTAAATTCAATTAACATAATCCATAAAATTTCATTTAAGTGAAAAGGCCAATTTTTTAACTACTACTCAATATTTTCACTATTCATAAAAAATTTATGGTTTTGGAAAAAATACCAACAATTTAGCCAAAGATGTATTTGATATTCCAAATTAAAAAATGAAGTCTATTTTACCAAATTCCAAAAAATGAAGTTTAATTAATTAATTTAAAATTAATTCTCATTGTTAAAACAAAAAAATCATGTTTTTAAGAATTAATAACTATCCAAATATTGATACTTTTTATGTCCAATTTCCAAGTTAAATTACATGTGGTGACCAGAATTAGATTAAATAGTTAATATATAATCCAATTAATCTTGAAAAATAACTAAAAGGATAATATAACAATTTAAATAAATTATATTATAAGGCAGTTTTGAATTAAAATACAATATTTTTTTGTATTCATTAAAAAAATGAATTTTAACTAAAAAATAAGAAAGAATTTACCCATTGTAAATTTGGTAGTCCTGATTCTAAAGAGGAAATTTATTTTTTCAAATATAAAATGTGAAAGTGACCAAAACTAGATTTAAAAAGGGTTCTCCATCAAACGGTGGTAAGTATATCTTTAAATAAATATTAGAGTATTTATCCTTAAAATTAGATTCATTCAAATTTTAAGCCTATAACTTTCCTTGGATAAATTTAAAAACATTTATCAAACATGTATAATCATATTTTAGTTAGTTCTATTCATTCCTTCCATTACAAAAGTTAGGTGTTAAATTCCATTTTAAAATAATATTGTTATATTAATATTTTTCATTATAATTCAGCGTTTTTGTGTAACAAATTTTTTTAAATAAACCCTTTTTGTGTATTAGGTAAATCATTGAACATAGAATCCCCTTTAAAGTAAACTAAATATTTAATTAACAAATTTTAATAAATATAAAAATTTATTATTCTTCCATTACATGGGATGTTACTTCCTTCCCCCATTTTGGAAAATGAGTCCTCTCAATTTTTATTCAGTTATCCAATATATGTGGTGATTTATCCCTCATAGAATATTTAGAATCCCACATTGCCTATTCAACCATATGGTTTATCCAAAAACAAATACATGATGAATTACCTTATTCTCCAACAATTTCTCTCCTTGATCCAAAATTTGGACTAATTATTCCTCATAAGAAAGATTCTCTTCCAAACGATGTACCTCTGGGCTCAAAAATGAGACGAATTCTGCATATACATTATCAACATTGAAATTTGAAAAATATTGTGTACATGGGATAAACATGGATATAAAACAATTCTATAGGCAAGAAATCCATTATTCTCGAAAATTTCAGAAGGTCAAATGATCGTCAGACTCAACATTCCCTTCTTACCAAAATGTATCACATTTTTCCATGGAGAAACTTTGAGAAAGATATGATCACCAACCATAAAATAAGGATCCTTCCTCCGGTTATCTACAAAACTTTTCTACCGACTCTAATCTATTTTCATGTTCTTTTGAATCAACTAAACTTTTTATGCCATCTCTTTTACCAATGTTGGTCCCATCAACATCCATTCAGCTACCTCATCCCAAAAATATAGAGTTTGATACTACTTCCCACATAATGCTATAAAAAATCCATTTGTATATTGGAATGAAAACATTTGTCATATGAAAAGTCAACCAATGAAAGATGTTGGTACCATCTTCCTTGTTAATCCATTGAACAAGCACATACAATATCCTCTATGGTCTGAATTATTCTTTCTAAATGCCTATCTAATAGCGGATGAAAATCTCTAGTAAAATTCAACTCAGTACCTAAAAACTTCTGAAGGAATTTCCAAAATATATAAGTAAACATGGGATCATGATAAGATACAATGAAGAGGGGGACTCCATTTAGCCTTACTATCTCTATAATATACAACCGATAAAGTTTATCTAAAGACAAGGTATCTCGAATAGGAAAGATATGAGCATAATTATTCAATCAATAAATAATAAACCAGATTCCATTGTTACCTCGAGATGTCTTTTGTAATCCCACAATGAAGTCCGTGGATATATTTTCCCATTTTCACTCTGGCACTAGTAATTAATAAATCATCCATTTCAGTAACTCTAACTTTTCTTTAACCTATGGACAATACAAACACTTCATAGTAAAGTCTGAAATATATATTTTCATTCAATCCCCTTGGTATTACACCCGATAATCTATGTAAATCGTAGTACTACCAGGATGAACTAAAAAAGAGAGAATAATGAAATTCATAGAATAACTCTTTCCTCAACTGTGAATCACCTGGAACACATAATATCATCCCATTCCTCAAAACACCATCATAATTGTTGTTAAAATCAGGCAACTTACCCTTTTGAACCAAATCTACCTTTTTCTTTAACTAACTTTCTTGCATATGCGATTTCCTTATTCTGTCTACTAGGGATTATTTCACTGACACCTGAAACAAAACAGTGGTACTTCTTACACCAACAACTTCTATGAAAACGTTCATTAAATGAAAAACCAAAGGATATCATTCCAAATGTAACATAGTGAATCAAGCATTACTTTTTCTAATCAAAGAATCAACAACTTTATTTTATTTGCCTGGATGGTAATCGATCGTGCAGTCATAATCCTTGATTAAATCCATCCATATCCTATGTCTCATTTTTTATTATTTCTATGTGAATATATACATTAAACGTTTGTGGTCAGTATATATTTCACATTTCACTCCATAAAAATAATTACTCTAATTTTTTAAATAAAAAACAATAATAGCTAATTCCATATCATGCGTAGGGTAATTTAACTAATGAGGTTTCAACTAACGTGTAACATGAGAAATTACGTGATCATTATGCATAAGAACACAACCAAGACCTTTAAATGAATCATTACTGTAGATGAAAAACTCACCATTTCTTGAAGGAAGTGCCAATAATGAATCATTCACCAATATTTTCTTCAATTTTTGAAAACAATCACCACATTATTTTGTCCAGATGATGTTAACACCTTTTCGAGTTAATTCTGTTAGTGGTCTCAATAACTGCCCAAATTTTTCTACAAACCACCTATAATAACCTTCTTAACCAAGAAACCAATAGATCTCAGTTATATTTGTAGGTCATGGACATTATTTAACAACCTTTGTTTTAGTATGATAAAAAATTATACCTTTTTTGAATCAATGTGACCATGGAAAAAAACTTTAACCAACACTAACCTTTGCAGAATTTCCCATATACTTTCATTCTTTTAAGGTCTCCATGAAAACCCATAATAGACATTCATGTTCATATTTACTTTTGTAATTATCCAAAACATCATCAATGAACACAACTATAATCTTATCTCAGTAGTTATGAAAAATTCTATTCATAAGATCCATAAATACAGAAGGTGTATTGGTTCTCCCAAAATGCATAACTACAAAATTCATAATGGGACTATCCAGTACAGAACAGGGTCTTCGGAATGTCTACTTCCATTACATTCAACTGATGGTACCCTGAACTCAAGTCAATCTTTGAAATATACTGATCTCCCTCGAGTTGATCAAAAAAATCATCGATATGAGGCAAAGGGTACTTGTTCTTAAGGGTGATGTTATTAAATGCTATATAATCTATGTGAAGTCTAATTGAACGATCTTTCTGTTTAACAAACATGATAGGAGCACCGCATGGTGATGTTCTAGGTCAAATAAAACCTTTATCAAATAAATCCTACTATTTCTCCTTTAACTCTAAAAGTTAAATTTGAGCCATTCGATAAGGGGGTTTTGAAATTGGCTTAACATCATGATCTAAGTCAACAGTAAATTCAACTTATTGATCTCGTATTATACTAGTAAACTCATCAAGAAAAAACATCAAGATACTCATTTACCACTGCCACATCATTAATCTGAACAATTCATTTGTTTTCAAAAATACATGCAAGGTAAAATTCCTTTCCATATTTTACTATTTTATCAGCTTCCTAATATGTTATCAAAAGTAACGGTTCATTCTTGTACACAAACTAAATTTTTTTCCAAAGTCTATCCTCTTTAGCTCTGCAGTCAATCTTATCATGATAAAAAAATCCAATTAATACCCAAAATAACATCATACTCTACTAATAGAGAAACCATAAGGTTTTTAGGTAGATTCTTTCCGCACACAAGGAAAAAATGTTCTTATAATTTCTTTGTGTCTCAAGATTTCCTTCTGGTGTTTTTACTATATGTTCAAGAATCATGTCTTGAGATGGAATTCCAAATTTACTAGAAAATTACTTAGAAATGAAAGAAAGTGTAGAACATGATTGAAACAACACATTGGAAGAATTTGAACAAACTTACAATGTTCCAGATAAAACTTCATTTGATTTCTCAACATCTTCAGAAGTAGTTTTCATGGATTTCACCACCCCTTTATGCGGGTAGTTATTCTACTTTCCCTTAGTGGATTTCTTCATTGGACCCTCATTTTCATAATGACCCCTTTCAATACACTTAAAATATTATGTTTATTGTAAGTAAGATTTTTTCATACCATTACCAGGATATTTTTTGGTGAAATTATGAGCCTTATGTCCCATTTTACCAAATCAGTAGCACTTACCTGAATTCAAAACACATTCCCTAGCATGCTTTTTACCACAATTTTTACAAACTGTAAACATAATTTTCTTATCATTAGACTTTTTTTAAGAGATCTTCCATTTCATCTTCTACCTCGACCCCTTATTCTGTTGTTTTTCATAGAACACATGATCATCAAGAAAACACCATTTCCACCTTTTCTGCACATCGAACAAGTTTTTCATAACATTTGAACTCACAAGATGCTAAAGCCCATCAATACATTGACATTAATCCTGACTATTTTTTTCTGATTTTACTATCAAGACCTTGTATGATGTATGGAGAATAACTTTCCAGTCGAGTGAATTTTTCATTATAAGTTTCCACTAAGTCATCTTCCTGCCATAATTCCTATATTTTTTTCCATCATCATACAAACCACCGTAGGAAAATATTTCCCGAGAAATATACCTTTCAATTCATCCCAATGAAGTGCATCAATCTGCTCATTATCCCAGATATTCTTCACCATTGACCACCACTGATTGACTTCTCCTTCAAAACTATAAACAACAAGACTATCATTTTGGTGTTTAGAAACCCCCATGACATCAAAAATCATTTCTAGTTCTTTAATCCAACATTCTTCTAGCACGGGGTCAAAAGATCCCTTGAATTTGGTGGGATGTTGCCTCATGAAATGATCCACTACTGTCATGTTCATCAGTGGTTAATCTGGATAATCTCGTTCATGGATACAACCACCATTTTTATCCTGATTGAAATCTTCTATCCCTTCAAAAAATCTGTTCATTTACAATTCTAACCGTCTCGGGTTACTGATTTGGACGGTTTCCTTCCTCCTATTGTCATACCTTCATAGCTTCAATTTTTCTTCTTTAGAAAACCATTATCAATGCAGAAATATATTAAGTAAAGTGACATGGTAAATTTTAAATCCAATATCATTTTAATCTTACAATAAATTAATTTAATGATAATAATTTATCAATATCCCAACTCCTAAAGTGATCTAAACCGACCTAAGATACCAACTATAAAGAACCATCCTTAAAACATTGCATAATCATGAATTATATGAATAATTCACATTCTGGATCTTTTCAAGTTTATTATTTTAGAGAATTAGAAATAATTTTTACATTACATCTCAAAAATTAAAAAGTGGAATCCTCAACCCATTCATAAAATAAACACTCTTGAAAAAAAGGGCAATGTCTAGTATCGTCTCTTAGACAACATGAAATTTCATTGATCCAATCCTTGACCCTATTCATCTTTATTTACTGTTAAAGACATTTCAAAACATGGGATGAGAATAAAATATTAGTAAGAGTTATAAAAAAATGAAAGAAAAATTAGTTCATAAATGCATACAAAACATAGGTTTTTTAACGTACCTCAAGTAATAATAATATTTATTAATAATCCATAATAATAAAAAATCATAAAGTTAACTTGTGGAATCAATAACATACTTTTATTTATCTTTCACAACTATATAGGGAGTTACATTTGGAATATCTATCAAAGTATATTCCCTAAATCTCTTATGAGAAACATTTACGTTTACCTCCATCACATTACTCAATACATTAGAGAGCTATCTTCTACTCACACACCATATGTTTATCATGGAACCACTCCTATACATAAATAATCCCAAAGATCCATATCACATAAAACAAGAACCATAACACATAAAATAAGAACAAAAGGAAAGATAAAATTTCCACATTGCAATTACAATATATCATTTCAATATATTAAAATAATCAATACATTCTCAAAATCATTTTCAATTCCAAAATACATAAAAAGGATTTTTTGTTTTAATTTTCATTAAAAAAACACTACAGCTCGTTAAGGAACAAAAAGATCAAATAATAATCACATTGGTAGAAAGGTCATTGTCACTATGTATGTTAAAAAGAAATATTCTTTCTGTATTTTAGTAAAACTCTTTGTAGAGAAAATATTCCCTATGAATGAAATGAAAAGTCAAAGGGGTTTATACACCGTATAAAAGAATTTCATGTAGAAATCAAAATATGCCTCAATGAATAGTGATTGAGATGAAGTCCCTTACCTCATGTCTGATATGACTCGTTCGCTCTTTAATATCATTAATAATAAACTAATGTTATTTTCTACTTGCATAAGAACCTTTTTCAAGTTTATTATTACTTCTATATCACTTATTACCTTGTAAAAAACATTATGTAATCATTTAAGTTAATAACGATTGTTTTGTCGATATTTGGTACTTGAGTCAATAATGAATTTCTTATAATTACAAGTTGTCCATGTGGCCGAAATTTCATTGTCCCTAGAATGATATACATAATTTAGATATCATATTTACCATATTTATCCAGTATATATATATATATATAATATTAGATGACATGTGGAGATAAGAAATGAAATGCACTGTAGAGACAGAAAGATTGGCATATATGTACATTACATTCCATTTGTAGAATACTTAATGCATAACAAAAAAAGACACCTAAGGACCATAATAGTTTAGTGTCTTTGGAAACTCAGAACAAAATATTCTAATCATGGTGAAAGATCTTCAACATCTCCATTAAATTTCTTCCCCATTTTTTACCTAAAACCTTTATTTATATCATGGGGAAAAGAAAACATAAAAAGGGTGAGCTCAATTGCTCAGTAAGGGTAAACATGGAGAACATCAAACAATCCATAAACATTTGACCAAAAAAACATGAACAGAAAACATGAGTAATGAAAAAAATCTTGAAGTACATAATGCATAGATCAGAAAGGAACATTAACCATGAAAAAAATCATGGGAATAAAACATGTAATTATGGAAAACCATTAAACAAATGATATTATTTCCATAGTATCCAAGGCAATAGTTCCAAGACTATCATAATGGAAAAATTACATAACTAAACCAGGTTTACATTCCATTCTAGCCCTGTATTACTGAACTAGATTTAATTGTCATTCTAGCCATGTCTATCTCTTGAGATATAAATATTTACCCAATTCATTGGAAGGAGATATAGGTCCTACCCTCTCATATTGAAATCATTATTTTGTGTTTCACAAAACTCTCATAAATCATTCTTAAAAACTCAAAGAATAAAATGGGTTTCATAAACATCATCCCATTTTAACATAATCCATATAAAACAAATAGATATCATTTCATCATAAGAAAAATCAAACCACGTAAATAATATAGAAAATATAACAGAAACATAATCATATGAAATAATGTCATCATAGATGGGAAATACTTTTGATAAAACACTTGAAATGAATTCTTGAGGAAAATAACATTTCCTCTTCAAAATAATTTTCTTTTCAAAAAATGTCATGTAATTTTATAAGAAAATGATTTTTTTTGAAAATAATCATGAAATAATGTAGAAGAAGCTTCATGAAAATATGGTGTTATGAAATAGTAAAAATCTGTTAATTCCATATAATTTAAAAAAACATTATCCTCGTACTTTTTCCGGAAATGTCAAAAAGTTCCCCATATGGTAAAAAAACAATGATTCCTTCCATAATTTGTGGTAAAAGTCATAAATGGGTAAAAATTAATTTAGGAATACATGTAATAATAGTAATCATTTTATGATAACATTTTGATAAAACATGGACATGGATGATAAACATAACCCTAATAAATTCTTACGAATAAACAGTCTCAGATAAGAACGAGATTGGAATAATTATCCCATACCTTATGTAAAATTTCTTCCATCTGTGTCTGAGACCCCTATATAGTGGGTTTAAACATATTATTAAATTATAACAGAACCATAATAATATTTATGAATCTTATATGATTCACTTACGACTTTATATTACCCTTTCATTTGCCAATTCCATGTTAGTGTAGGGTTTGGGGTAAAATCGTTTCATTTATCATACAGGTTTTGACTTTTATTTATTCATATGATTACTTAGATCATTATTACGTAATTTTAGAATGTAAAACATGATTTATATATAATATATATTCAATGTATATATATATAATAGATCAATAAATGGAATTAAATACTCCATTCATGGAGACGGTAGGCCGTACGTACACATGAACGTTGTTTTTGTTTCCTTATTAAATTGAATGGATGTAAATAAAAAAAATATATATATATACAAAAATCTAGTAGAATTATTATGTCATATATTTCATGTTTACTTATTATTTGTACATTATAATCATTCTTGAAAGGTTCACATGGAGAATAAATCTCATAGCATCATGGAGACGTAATCCGTACGTACGCACGAGCGATGATATTGTTTCCATGATTATTGAATGGAATTGGAGTGGATTAAGTGATATATCAGAATTAGTATTATGTTATAATAATAATTTATAGTTATTATTTCTACCATTATACCCATCCATGTATGGTGGTGGTGAAAAAATAGACTACACCACAGCGTAGAGAGGGTAAGTCGTACGTACGCATGCGTGGAGAGTTGATTTTTCGTAGGATGGATAAAAGGAGAATTAGGGTTTTTTAATATTTATAATAACATATTAGTATATTATTTATACTGATGTTATTACTCTATAATAAAACAACTAAATATGTGGACGTATAAGAAGAAATAAACTTGAAAGTATCGGTAAAGGATATTACATCTTCTTCGACGTGCCTCTTCTAAACCTCCTCTTAGGGATCCCAAGATAGTCTTTGAAGATAACAGGGACCTCTAGTATGTTTCTAGGGTATTATAGAAGAGAACAGTAAATGGTTAGGCCGAGTTTGAAATCTCAAAATGAAATGAAGAAAAGAGGGATGAGGTGTCCTTTTATAAGAGAGGAGAGGGGCACTTTTGGAAACATCAAAAATATTAATTTATAATAAACTCAAACCCCACATTAAAACATCAAAAATGACTCCACTTAGAAGATGAGATGAGATAGGGTTTTAATATAAGAAAAATTAATAATTTATTCATGTTGTTAATTTATTTTAAACCCTATCATTTTGTTTTATCTTCATTTAATCAATTTCATTTTATTTGTGGTAATAAGATTCTAAATTCTAAATTACTATAAATACTTACTTATTTGTTGTGAATTTTCCATAATTGGACACTCTATGACATTTTAGACCATAAAAATTTCAATTTATAAATTTTAAATATTTTTGTGATTTTTAAACAATTTAATAATATGTTATTTTTATAAAGTATCAATAGTGTCAATTTTGACACTATTCAGTTATTTGAATTTAAATAAAATCCACACATCAGATATATTCGAACCGAAATATTTAATAGATCCCTAACATGTAATATCAATCTTTAAAATTCTTGGATCACATTATATAGTTCATATAATTTTTATTTTAATATTTTTAATACCATTTATTTGATATTTTAATCAATAAAATACTTTCTACATCACTATGGTGTCACCATTTATGCTAATTATTTAATCCCTAAAAATTTTAAATAAATTCACATGATATAGATACATTTATTAGCTTTTTGGTGACTATTTATGTTATATTTTTCATGATTTTTATCAATAAATTAAAATTATTACGCTTATAAGATATAAGAGAGTGACATGTTGTCACTTTCTTTGGTTTTATTAATAAATACATCTTTTTCACAGTCAAAAGTCCAGTAGATGAATCTATTAAGACCCTTAGGTGATATGAGTAGACTTTTATTCATCCAATAGAATTTTTTAAGGTGTTAGGGTAATTTTATAATCTTATTTTTACCCATTATTACCTGATTTACCTTTAACTATAGTAAAGAAAATTTACCATAGTTACTATTCATAATGTCTTAATATAAAAATTTTACTATTAACATAATTTGGACCTACAGATTCCAAATATGGAATCCATTTCCATATTCAAAACACAAAAGCTGGAGTATTTAATTTAAAATTTATCATGTTGTTGAGAAAACGGGTTTTAAAAGTTAAAACATTGCAAAAGATTGAAATGTTTTTACATATTAATTTAGTGTAAAATTAATGATAATGAAATAAATTATATTAAATGGTAAAAATATATTCTATTTATACTTTAAATCCTTTCAATATTTTAATTAAACCATTTAAATTAGCTTGATGAAAAAAATCTGTTTTTAATTAAAATTTACCGTATTTTTACTATTCATCAGAATATGAAAGTTAACAGAAAAATATTAAAAAAATTTCCAATGTAAATTTTTGTATACTTATTGAAATAAATAACCTTATATTGTCAAATTGAACTCATAAACCTGTCAAAAAATAGAATTAATGTGGGCGCACCATCAAAAGGTGGTGAAATTGCATTTTTTTGAAAAATACTTATTTTACCTGAAAAAATTATTTTGTTCTCATACCATCTTATATAATATGTGTAAGATGAATGATAATGTTATAAAATTCAAAATGTGGTTAATACTATTCATAACAGTTAGTTTATCAGAATAATATATCGTTGTTTAGTGAAACTTTGTATTACGTACAACACACGCAATTGAGGAAGGTCACTCTTGTGTACAAGACAAGCCAAGAATATTGTTTGTGTATACTAAAAGATAATACAGTGTTGTATATAGAGCAAGATAATTTTTGTGTAGCATAAAACAATAGATATCATAGAAATTAAAAATAATATTTCTCATAAAATCTTGGGGTGTTAAATTCTACCCCCCTTAAAATGAATTTTTCCCTCTAAATTTGTCAAGGTTATATATGGTTTACTAGTTTAAAGTTTCATTCATAGAAACCCACATCATAAAAAGGAATACTAAAACATAATTTAAATACTAATTTATAAAGCGTAACGGTTACCAAATTAACTAATCACTGGGTTTCCACATAGGAGAACATAAGAGAAAATATGGATATGGAAGAGAAAGAAAACCATCATTTTCTGATGGAGAGTGGTATAGAACATGGATATGAAAAGGACTATAATCACAAAGACATAAATTTGTGATGATCTAAGGTACAATCTGATTGATCGGATATGATGGTACTAGGAAAACGTTTTTGGTTTTCATGATCATTTCCCTAATGTTGATGAATTTTTTCATAAGAATAAATACTTACTTGATTTCAGTGTAATATCATTGTTGGTCCTTCCATGAAAAATTTCCACTTCATCTCTTATTTAATGAAATGATTTTGAATTTTTCCTTCTTGAAATGTTATCAGATCATGCGATAGAATAATAGTTTATTCCATCTGTCTCAAAAAGTTAGAAAAAGTTATTAAATATATATAAGTCCATCTATGGTGTGATTAACCGTATATGATTCCAAAAATGGACTTATAATTCAACAATCATACATCTTAATAAAATAAAACTAATTTCTACTTACCAGGGACTTCTGTAGGCTAGTGGTAGGTGATAAAGGCCTATCACACTTCGATTGTGGGTTTGATTCCTGTATCCTTGTCCGACGTGATGGGTTGTCGCTCGTCCTACAGGTTTTCCTTTTTCTAAAACTATTCTATTATAACATTTCAGAAATAATATCAAATGTTCTATCCATAAACAATACTATCTGATGTTTAACTTAATCCATTCCAAACTTTAGGCTTATCCAAAATACTTTTGTCCAATCTCATATTATAAAGAAAAATATTACTAGATAGGTTCTATACAAAGCATGTGATTTCCATCATTTATCCCCCATATATCATAAGATATATCTTGTTGGACATATTTCAAACATATAAATACCTTAATCATGTATTCTCTTGAAACAATAATTACCATAGAACCTTAGTGAAAAAATGAATTCTATCAAAAGTTTATTATTTCGGTATACCAAAATCCAAAAATATATATATTCTCATAACATGATATCACTTTTTCCTTATACAAGTCATTATCTCATTAATATTATCAAACATCTAATTATCTAACTATCCCTTCATTATGCACATATCATCTACTTCCCAAAAAATATATGAATAACCTTTCATGGTTACCGGTACCATTCAACATATACTTTCTAATACTTTAGGAAAAACAATATTGTAACAATACTTAGATGTTTCTTTATTCCATAGTACCCTTAAATTACCTATAAAAAATTACTATTGATAAAAATACAATCATTCCACTATGTTCTTAAACCATTACCAAGATTCATCATTTTATTTAACAACATTTCATTCATCTCATATATCCTTTGTATTCTCTTCATCATCAGCAACATAAATATTAACCATATGACCATGCTGATTCTCTTCTTGAGATTTTCACTTAGGGTATTGGTTTTCATAATGCCCGTACATTCCACATTAAAAACATTTAACCATTGTTGATGTCTTAGTAATACCATTATCCTTGTCTGTGGTGTTTACTGAACCTTTTGCTTTGTAATTACTTTATTTGTGTCCTTCTTTTCCACACCCAAAGCATCTTCCAGTTCCTTTGAAACATTCTCCCTGATTCCTATTCCCACATGATTTACATGGGGTAAATTGAAATTTCTTTCCTCTATGATCATCATGAAACTAAATCTTTCTCTTATTTGATGAGTTAAGAAACTTACCAAAGTTGATATTATGGATCATATTATGAGTTGTATGATTAGGAATAATAATTATGTTTCACCTTCCAAATCCCATTTCATTTGGTTGCTCATGATGAATATCATTCCATTTTCCATCATATACTCCATTAACATGAATCATCCTTTTTCGATCCATTTTCTAAAACCCAAAAAGAATAGTGTGAGAGGCAAAAATCATACTAGGAAAAAAAATAAAGGGGAGTACATTCAATCTCTAACATCATAGGTTTAATCCTAGGTTATTCATGATCGTTATCATAATTCTAGGACTGTAACCTATACTTATACATAACCTTACGAACATCCCTAGGCATACCTTAGAAATATCACTAGGGATCTCACTAAAGATTTCACATCCTTGATTCCAAAGGTTAACTAATCTTTCACTCTGAAACCAATTGTAGAGACCTAAAGCTTGATGTACAAGGAAATTACATTAATTTTGCAGAATACTTAATACATAACAGAAACAGACACCCAAGGACTATAATAGTTTAATGTCTTTGGACACTTGGAACAAAATATTCTAATCATGGTGAAATAACTTCAACATATTCAATAATGTTTTTCACATTTTTTACCTAAAATCATTATTTATATCCTTGGGAAAAGAAATCATAAAAAGGGTGAGCATAAATTCTCAGTAATGGTAAACATGGAGAATATCAAAAAATCCATAAACATTTCAACTTAAAATCATGAACCTAAAACATGAGTAATGACATAAATCTTTGACGTACATAAGGCATAGATCTTAAAGGAACATTAATCATGATAAAATATTGTGCGAATAAAATATTTAATTGTGGAAAACCTATAATCACATTATATGATTTCTATAGTATCCATGGAATTGCAACCAAAACTATCATCATGGACAAAGTGCATTACAGAACATGGTTTACTTGTCATTCTAGCCCTGTATTACTGAACCAGATTGACTTCTCATTCCAGCCATGTCTATCTCATGATATATAAATCTTTACCCATTTCATTGGAGGGAGATATAATTCCTAACCATCTCATATTTAAATCATTCTTATGTATGCCATAAAACAATCATAAATCATTCATTATAACCCAAATAATAAAATGGGTTTCATAAACATCATCCCATCTTAATGTAATCAATATAAAACAAATGGATATCATTTCATCATAAGAAAAATAAAACCATTTAAATAATAGAGACATTATACATGAATCATAATCATACTAAATAATTTCATCTTAGATGGGAAATAGTTTTGATAAAACACTTGAAATGAATTCTTCAAGAAAATATCCTTTCATCTTCAAAATCATTTTATTTTCCCAAAATGCCATGTAATTTTAAAAGAAAAGGATTTTGTTGAAAATAATCATGAAATCATGTAGAGTACTCTTCATGAAAAAAAGGCGTTATGAAATAGTAAAAATCTGTTCATGATGTTTAAGTTAAAAAAACATTATCCTCGTACGTTTGCTGGAAACGTCAAAAAGTACCTCATATGGTAAATAAAAGAATGATTCCTTCCATACAATGTGGTAGAAGTCATAAAAGGGAAAAAATTAATTTAAACACACATGGAAAAATATTAAACATTTTATGAAAACATTTTGGGAAAACATGGTCTTGGACGATAAACATAACCCCAGTTAATACTTATGAATAAACAATTTCGGATAAGAACGAGATTTGAATAATTATCCCTTACATTATGTCCAATTTCTTATGTATGTGTCTGAGACTACTATATAGTGGGTTTAACCATATTATTAACTTATAAAAGAACCATATTAATATTTATGATATCATATATTATTCACTTACGACATTAAATTACCCTTTTATTTGACAATTCCATGTTAAAACAGTGTTTTGGGTAAAATCGTTTCATTTATCGTACGTGTTTTGACTAGTAATTATTCATATGATTACTTAGATCATGATTACATACATCTAGTATGTAAAACATTATTTTTATATAATATATATTCGGAATATATATATAATAGATCGATAAATGGAAAGAAATACCCCGTTCATGGATATGTTAGGCCATACGTACGCAAGAACGTTGTTTTCATTTCCTTATTAGATTGAATGGAAGTAAATGAAATATATATACACATAAATATAGTAGTATTATTATTTCATATATTTAATTATTACTTAATGAATATAATTTATAATCATTTTTGAATTGTTAACATGGAGAATGAATCTCATCGCATTGTGGAGACGGTAATCCGTACGTGCGTACAAGTGATGATATCGTTCCCATAATTATGGAATGGAATTTGAGTGGATTATATAACAACATAGAATTAGTATTATATTATAATAATCATATATAGTTATTATTTCCACTATTATACCCATCCAATTAAGTTGGTGGTGGAAAAATAGATTACACCACGACATGGAGATGATAAGTCGTACGTACGTACGCGCGATGATATTGTTTTTCCTAGGATGGATAGAAGGTGAAATAGGGTTTCTTAATATTTATAATAACATATTAGTATATTAGTTATACTGATTTTATTACTTTATAATTAAACAACTAAATAAGATGTTGTAGAAGAAGAAATAAATTTGAAAGATTCGGTAAAGGATATTACCTCTTCTTCGACGTGCCTCTTCTAAACCTACACTTAGGGCACTAAAGATGGTCTTTGAAGAAAAAAAGGACCTCTCGTATGTTTCTAGGGAAGTGGATAAGTAAAATCGAAAGGGTTTTTCCGATTTTGAAAGATCAAAATGGAATGAAGAAAAGAGGGAGGAGGTTCCCTTTTATAATAGTGGAGAGGGTCACTTTTGTAAACCTCAAAAATATTAATTTATAATAAACTCAAACCCCAAATAAAAACCTAAAAAATGACTCAACTTTAGATATGATATGAGGAAGGGTTTTAATATCATAAACCAATAAAATTTAGACATGTTGGGAATTTATTTTAAACCTTATCATTTTTTTTATCCTTATTTAATTTATTTAATTTTATTAATGGTAATATGATTCAAAATTTTAAATTGTTATAAATACTTACATATGTGTTGTGAATCATACATAATATGATACTTTATGACATTGTAGACCATATAAATTTTAATTTATAATTTTTATGTTTTTTTGTGATTTGTAAACAATTTAATAATATTTTATTTTTATAAAATATCAATATTTTCAATTTTGACACTATACAATTTTTTGAATTTAAATAAAATCCACACAGAAGAAATATTCGAACACAAATATTTAATAGATCCCTAGAATATAATATTCATCTTGAAAATTAGTGGATCATATTAAATAGTTTATATAATATTTGTTTTAATATTTTTAAAACCATTTATTTGATAATTCAATCAAAAAACTAATTTCTACATCATTACTGTGTCACCATTAATGGTAATTATTTAATCCATGATAATTATAAATAAATTCACATGATGTAGATAATTTTATTATATTTCTCATTACTATTTATGTTATATTTTTTATGATGTTTATCACTATGTTTAAATTATTACACTTAAAAGATGTAAGAGGGTGACATGTTGTCAATTTCTTTGGTTTTAATAATAATTACATCATTTTAATGGTCAAAAGTCCATGAAAGGAATAGATTCCAACCCTTATGTGATATGGGTGAACTTTAATTCATCTAATTGAATTTTGTAAGGTTTTAGGGTAATTTTATAATCTTTTTTTACCCTTAATTACCTATCTAATGTTACCATTTTTATTCGAAGGGACACAAAACAAAAACAAACACCAAACAAGGAATGCCAAGGATTAGGAGGGAATAAATAATGAAGGCCAAGGGCATACCCCTGTATCAGGTTCAACCCCTCAGGTTTGAGATGAGAAACATGGGAAATACATTGAAACAGGTTACCTGGGGTCGCCATAGAAGCCAAATGATCCTCCACCTTATTCCCATCCCTCCACGTGTGAGTGACTTGAGTATTACTGTCGAGGAGAGCCATGCATTTTCGGATTGTGTAAATAATGGACCAAGGTATCATACCAGTTCCATGAAAGGCTTCACAGATGGTCATTGAGTCTGTCTCCACATGGGTGATATGAATCTATCGCTGCCTGCATAGGGTGATGCCCGAAAGAACAGCCTGCGCCTCTGCCTGCAGAGAGGAAAAATTCACCATAATGCGCCATAAACGCTGCATACACACTACCCTTGAAATCCTGGACCACACCTCTACCATGCATGTTTCTCGACACACAAGACCCATCAATATTTAGATTGAGGCTGAAAACAGGAGGGTGCCACCTCACCAAGGACCCATGCTGTCGGTGACCCATATGATGGGTGGGATGACGATGTAGGTTCAGTCTGCGCAGAGACGAAGCGTCCGACCAGAGACCCTCAATCCCATACCAATCGAGCAAGCGGCAACACGTGTTGGTGATGATACTATATCCCTATGCTGGTAAGCCCTCGAACCTGGACCGGTTCCGCACGATCCATAGACTCCATCACCTTGCACTGAAGATATACGCCCCCGCTGAGCTCTCTTTCACTTTCCCGGCCACCCGCTGAAACCATCTCTCTATAAAGGAACCACTGTTTTCCGCCGCGGGGGCACATCCAGAAAATCACCTGAAGAAACTCCAGACCAGCCTGGCCCACTCCAATTCAAATAATAGATGATCGATGCTCTCCTCTCTTCTGTTCTCACAGCAATGGCAGCAGGAGTCCATACTGTTACAAATCCTTTTAACATTCTCATCAGTTGGAAGGGCCCGGTTCTTGGGTAGGGTCAAGCCTGTGAAAACCCTTTTCATTAAAACAGCCCGATGAGGATGTGGTGAAAACACATCATTCTAGGACTAGGCTCAATATGATGGAGTCGTATAGCTCCAGCTGGTTCGTATCCAGAATCCCCTGAAGAAAAGAGGGAATTGACTCACCTCCATGAAAGAGATCATTGGGGCTAGACAACGCAGATAAAAAAGGACTATTCCTGACCAATTGTGATTCCATAAGAGAACATTTCCCTCCCAAATAATCCACTTCAAGGAATTAATTAATCTCGGGATCATGCTACCCACTGAAGACCAATGCGGTGACTCCCTCCCCGAAGAAAAATCATCATGGGCCCCTTACCAAACATCCATTATCTTACCCCACATGGTACACTCTTCAATCATCTCCCAAGTCAGCTTCGCGTGCATGTAAATGATGGTGTTCTCAAGACTTTTTACATTGACCCCTCCCTACGCAATGGGACAATCCATATTCCCCCAGGAGACCCAATTCCTCTTCCCCTCCAACAATGCATTCCAAATAAACCGGGCCAAGAGTTTATCAATGGATATAATGACCCCCTTTGGCACATTTGAGGCTGAGAGAGCATGAAAAAGAATGGCTGAGAGGAAAATATTCATGAGAGTGATCTAACCACCAAAGGATAAAAAGTGATTCTTCAAATTAAGAATTCGACTGGAAATATTTCTCACCACTCAATCAATGTCTCTGATGCACATACAGCCCAGAGCCATAGGGGTACCCAGATATTCCATCAGAATCATGCCACGACTCATTAGCAAGTTATAACCCAAATCAGAAACCCTTCTTGAAGTGCATGTGTCCTCCATGTAGAATCCACTCTTTTCTTTGTTAATTTTTTGACCACTCCAGTGGTAGTACTCCTCAAGAATCATGATAATACCCTACACGGATCTCTTACCCACGTTAATGAAAATAAGGGCATCATCTGCAAACATCAAATGGGAAACGGGAGTAAGCCTCAATCTCCTCTGGTAAGGAAGAACATCCCCTCTTGAAAGACTGATGTCGATCAACCTGCTCAAGGAGTCCTGCATAAGGATGAAAATGCTCGGGGATAACAGATCACCTTGTCTGAGACCTCTCATCATCTTGAAGAAACCATGAGTATGACCCATAAAGGACACTACCATCCAAACCGAACAAAAAAACATGACCATGATGTCACAAGACCAGCTGGAGAAGCCCATATTTTGCAGGACCCTATTGACGAATCCCCATTCAATCCCATCATATGCCCTGTTCATATCAAGCTTGATGGCCAAATTAGAACCTCGGGACTTGAAGGAGAGGTCTCTTAACATCACTTGTGCCATCTCTATGGAACCATGAATCGAGCGATTTCTCACAAAATCGTGTTTCTCCGTGGATATCCATAGATCCAAATTACCGGACAACCTCCTATTGATGATATTAGTGAGATTTTTAAGTGAATTTACACATACTTTCAGGCCGATAATGTAGAATGGATGAAGGAACCTTGATCTTTGGTAACAGAACAGGGGTCGTGGCTGAGGAAATCCTTGGGAGACTACCCCATCTGAAGAAGTCCTGGATAGAGTTGATGATATCCCCCTTAACCACCTCCCAAGAAGGACTATAGAATGATCCGGGGAAGCCATTGGGCCCCGCTGCACTCTCATGATTAAGGTTTTTCATTGTCGCCTTGATCTCCTCCTCCCCCGGGACTCTCTCCAAAAGTTCATTATCTTGGGGAGAAACATGAGATGGAACCCTCTCCCAGAAATCATCATTCCCCGCGGGGTACCCATAAGGCCTATTTGGATTAGGACCTGACAGAAGGTCCTTAAAATTCAAGAAATCCATGCCCCCAACCACATCCCAGTCATCAGTGAAGGAACCATCCTCAAGGGCCAGATTTGGTTTGACTGTACGCCTCCTCTCTCTAATGCAGGCATGGATAAAAGTCATATTATTGTCACCCTCCTTGATCCATTTAACCATCGCGCAATCCCTTTCCCTTCTCTCCTGTGAGAGTAACAAAGCCTCCAGATATTTCTTCTTCACCAAGAGCTCGCCTAAGACATCATCATCCCAATCCTCCTCAATTCTTGCCTCAATCCACTCAACTTCCATTTTTATCTCATACATCTCCTGTTCAATGGAAGGAATACCCCTGGCCCATGTATGCAGAGCCTTCTTGAGTCTTCTCAACTTCACATGCAGACCCATCCAGAAACATTCCTGGATCGGAGCCTCCCAGCTTTGTCTCACTACCTGAGGAAAACCCGGAACACCGGACCACTGCCTCATATAACGGAATCATAACTGCGGATCCCCACCCCTTTTCAAATCCAATAGGAGGGGGAGTGATTAAAGAGACTCCAAGTCAAGTGGACAACCATCACATCCCGGAACATGGAAACCACATGAACGTTGGCCAAACATCGGTCGAGCTTGCTCCAACAATGACTGTTTCCCCTTAGGTTCTTGCAACAGGAGAATGGATCCACTGAATACCCCAAGTCCAACAGCCACCTCCCTGCCATAAATTTCCCGAAGGACCTGCTAACCCACCTAGGGAACTCCCCTCTCCCCTTCATACCCACTTGGTCCGCTAAAACATTGAAGTTGCCTCCCAAAATCCACGGTTGATCCCCCAGATCAAACCCATTCAGTTCATTCCCAAAAGACTCCCTCCTCTGAGCATCACAACTATGATAGATGAAAGAGACAAAAAGGGCTGATCCGTCATAGGAGATCCTCATCGTGATATGTTGATCTCCAGCTTGAATCAAATCCACTGGAACCTCTTTGTGCCATAGGATCCATATATACCCATTGACCGGATCCACGTGCATTGAAGCATGCATCTTCAACTTATGAGAAAATTCATTGATCTTGGTAGAGACTTGCTTGTGCTTGATAGTAACAACCACTTTCACTTTGTAATTCCTAAAATACGAGAAAATGAAATCATATTTGACCCTCGCCCCAACCCCTCGGGCATTCCAGATAAGAAATAGATTCATGGAAATAAGAGCTGCCTGGAATTGACCCCAGGAGATGTGGTCACTTTTGCAAGGGAAACAACACCATCTCTAGCATTCATCTTCCTCAGGGAGTATCTCGTGCTCACTCCCAAACTTCTTTCCATAGAAACAGTTGGACAAGGAGAAAGATTAGAAGAGAACTTGGGCACCTTCCCATGCAACGCCTGACTGGGTGAACCGGCCACGGAGACGTCCTACAGAATGACCTTACCAATTGGAGAAAAGGAACCACTATCATGGACCAACAACCCTTCCTCTGGGGGGGGGGGTCCATGAATCCTGAGGCCCTTATGCTCCTCTGACCCCACTGCTGCAACCCTTCTCCCTGGACCCAGAAGAAATACCCCTCTAATGTACACCGTCTTCCAGACCCAGCGCCATTTTGGGCTGAGGAACCCCACTTAGACAGGTGGACAACATAACCAACAAAGGACCATGAGCCAAAGCCAGTTGAAACTCAGGGACAACCTTCAAAAGAGAAACCAGCCCTTCGCCTATAACGAGCACCCGGGAGAAAGGCCAAGGCCTGGGAAAAGAGGCCAGAGGAACTTCATTAAAGCTGCGTAGAGAAAATTGAACCAGACCCCGCCCATGGGAACTCTCAGCACACAGAGGGGCATGCCCAACACCATCACAGGCCGCTGTAAGGGGGGATCTACCTCTGGAGGAACTATCCGAAATAAGCGAGGCCAGCCGTGCTAGCGCAGGCTTGGGCACCAGAGCTGCATAAATGGAAGAACCCCCTAACTGGAGATCACATGCACCTGGTGGACACACCCCTGGACACTGCTTCCTACAGTGCTGCTCTAAATACCCCTGTAAAAAGAAACCCGCACAGAAACGAGGGTTCACTGGGTACCCAATGATCTGAAGCCAAGTAACCTCATCTTGCACCTTCAAGGACATACTCTTAGGAAGAGGCAAGGACAGATCCAGAACGATGCATATTCGGGGGACCATCATCTACACTCCTTTACGGGTACGCATGTCCACGCACAGAAATCCCCCCAACCCATCGCCAATAGCTCTGAGGAATGTAAGGTTATGAAAAGGAAGCGGTAAACCTAGAAGCCTTATGCCCACTCCCGCCTGGGAGTCCCCCATCCCCTGATGCGCCTCCACCGACCAGCGAGTTAAATTGAAGCGCCACCTCCCGAAATCCTGAGGGGCCTTGCACCATTCCTGAACGAAGTCCACTTTAGATGCCATTACCAAGAATAAGGAACAACTGTGATGCACCGAAACCTGATCATCCACCTTCATCCAAAAAGAACCCACGAAATGCTTGAAAACAGAAAGAGGCAGCTTCACCACCACAAAACGCGCTACTGGGGACCATTTGAGCCCTGAAGATGCTTGGGAAAATGCCATATAAGGGGCCGACAACATGAACCATTACCCATCCTACACCATTGAGTGAGAGAACGAATTGATTTCTTGAAAGCACATCTTCGACACCCCCGATCCCAGACCACACATCGCCTCCTTGAAAGACCTCACCGCTCGCCACTGAGGGGGAGAGGGAGGAGGCGACCCCCTACAAGAAGAGACTCCCGCAGCTAGAGACCCCACTCCAGGGTCGAACGCCACCGAATACGGAAGCACCATCGGGGAGGAAGACTCCAGAGGTAAAACGGGAGGGTTGATTTGATATTCAGGGGGCGCGTGTAGTGCGTTCTCCTTGAGCGATTCCATCGTTAACACCTCATTCAGGGGGCACATTCACCTAATTTGGACCTACTGATTCCAAATATGGATTCCATTTTTCCTAATTCAAAACATAGATGTTGCAGTATTTAATTTAAAATGAATTCTGCTGTTGAGAAAACGAAGTTTTAAAAGTAAAAACATTGCAAAATATTGAAATGTTTTTACCTATGAATTCATTGTAAAATTAATGATAATGACTTACATTATATAATATGGTAAAAATATATACTATTTATACATTAAAACTATTAAATATTATAATTTAACCATACGAATTATCTTGATGAAAAAAGTCATTTTTAATTAAAATTTAGCATGTTTTTACTATTCATCAAAATATGAAAGTGAACAGAAAAATATTAAAAAATTATCCAATGTAAATTTTTATATACTTATTGAAATGAATAAGTTTATTTTGTCAAATTGAACCCATAAACGTGTCGAAAACTATATTTAAAGTGGGGTCTCCATCAAAAAGCTTCAAAACTACATTTTTTTGAAAATTACTTATTTTACTTGAAAAATTTATTTGGTTCTCATACCATGTTCTAGAATATGTGTATGATAAATTACAATGTTATAAAATAAAAAATTTCGTTAATACTATTCATAACGGCTAGTCCATAAGAACAATATACCGTTGTTTAGTGAAACTGAGTATTGCGTACAACACATGCCATTGAGGAAGGTCTCTCTTGCATGCAACACAAGCCAATAATATTGATTGTGTATACTACAAGAAATTACAGTGTTTCATATAGGGAAAGCTAATCATGGTGCATTTTACAACACAAGATATTAAAGAAATTAAAAATAATATTCCTCAAAAAATCTTGGGGTGTTACATGCACCGTTCATGGAGACGGTAAGTGGTACATAAGATGATTATTCTCAATTTTTCATAAATATTGAGTGTTCTAAATACTATTTAATTGAAATTTTTACTTTTATATTATAAATATGTATTCATTTACCAATATTCATATTTATAACAAGTTCAACATGAAGATTTTACATATGTAATTGACAATAAAATAAAATTTCTATTATACTTATAGTGAAACCATTAATTTAAAATTCCCTATTTTTAAAAATAATTATTTTTGTGTGATTATCTAATTTTAAATCATATTCTCTGTTATTTACTTAAAAGTGAGTGTTTTTAAAAAAAAATTGTATCATCCTAATATGTAATTGTTATCTAATATTGAAAATCTAATTATAATTTTTATTTTAAATCACATTTTGGATTCTTATTACCTTTCTTTAATTATTTTTTAATTTTCCCATTTACAACACCTATCAAATATTAACTAATATTAAATAACATAAAATATAGAAAGATGATATTTTATATCATATTCCTTTAGTATAATAGAAACTTTTTCCATTTAATTTTGAGACTCATCTATTATTAATAATTAGAAAAACAATATTAAATTTTGAAATTCATATATTAAATATTAAATTTATTCTATAAATCATTATAGTCCTTCATTTGGTGATACATTTTTAGGGAATAAGAATGTGTAAAATATATTCTTCTTTGTTAAATTTTTTTTTATATTAATTCAATTTATGAAATTATTTATATAATTATAATGATAAATAATAGTAGATAATGAAATTAATTTTATTATATGCTTTACTAAAAACTGTTTTAATGACCCATCCCCTCTATGCATCCTCCAGAGTCAACAATGTGATGGATAATTACACTGAAAGATCACTTCTAATCAGAAATAGAGTAGAACATAGGAAAATTGGTATAAAATTCAAATTACTAGGTTCACTACCAATTATAGTTGCAACATTAACAATCTCCAAAAACCAAAAAGTGTTCTAGAAATAAAAAAATTGCATTAAAAAAATTCCTTGCGTGATATGTTACATAACCTCCCAAGAAAATTAAAAAACATACTGTAAAAAAAATAAATTGATTTTAATAAACCCCAATAAACATAAAATGTAAATAAAATTAAAATATGAAACCCTTAAACTATAGCTATGTATTAATGTCTCAAAAATATTTAAGACAACACCACCTCTAAAATTGTTCTATAAATTTAATAAAAAATAAATAAATAATTCATGATTATAAAATATGCTTCGTATCCAATTCCTCATGAAATATTTTGTTTCATTATAGATCAATCACAATAGATTTTATATGAATAAAATTAATTTACGATATTATTAAGACAATCAACAAGGATATTTATAAATCAATCAATCTCCCATTAGAATTACACTTTATTTAAATATAATAAAGTTAAGTACCACATTAAAAATAGTATATAATAATGGAACCCCAAAACACACTCCAAAAAAGTATGGTAACCTATTTTTTGTGTCACTATATGGGTGTAAAATATCATGGATATAATCCAACATCATAAATGGGGACATTTATAACTTATCCAATAAAACATGGACGTTGGTTTCACCTAGAATATATTAAAACATTTATATTGAATCATGTTTTATCTAAATTGGAAATTCTTTCTAATGACCTGGAAAATCTTGTGGATTTTTTTTAAATACATTGGATTTTCATGAGTCTGCAGTTTTTTACAGTGCCTAATTCCGAGACCCGGTGTGCCCGGAATAAATTTTTGTTGTTTTGTTAAGGTACGTTCAGTAAAAGTACGTGCCAGATATTATATCTTTTGAATCAGTGCTTGGAATTGAAATCTAAGGGCACCGTTGAACTTGCAACACCAATATTCGCTTAAGGAGACCCTTACCGCAGATTTGTTTTGTCGAGGATGGAAGTTATTTATTTGGGGATTCTTAATAAATTAAATAAAAATTATGTGTGACATAATTTTATTTAAGTGGTGGTTTAATTCCCCAAGGGGAATTTGGAGGTGGGGTCCACCCCCACATAACCTCCCATGGGAGGATATTTTGTGGCGGGGCCCACATGAGCATCAAATTCCTAAACTCCACTTGAACCCCCTTGTAACTCACATTTATTTGTGGAGTCTCTTAAAATTCTAACTCTCCCAATTTAATGTTAAAACTCTCCACCTCCCTTGTTTGAATTTTGAATCCATCCCTCCGCAATTAATCTAAGCTGTTGTCACAATTAATGAAGGACAACTCTTGAGTTGTTGTACCATAAAAATAATAGAGAGCTATCTCTTTTATTTTGTCTTAACTTTCATTGGAGAACTCTTGGAAAAACACCGTTATATTCCAACAAAGAACACCTATCATCTCCAAAGAATAATGAGCATCAAGATCTTCCTTGTTCACCTAGAGCATGGAATGGATGTATCACCGTCTTCAGAGTAAAATGATGGTGTAGACTCGACTCGACTTCGCCGAGCTCTATCTCCTCCGACGTTGATGGAACGGCATCCGTCTTCCACGACGTCCGTCTTCCGCGACTCGTCAATGTTCAACAACAAATACAAGGTAGGGGTTTTTGATTATTTTAAATGTATAAATTGTACCATCATTCCTCATTGTTTGTTTGGGATTGATGATGGAAACTTTTTATCACCTAATGCAGATGGTGTGGGCCGAACCGACATGGCCCGACGCCCTCTGTTGGTTTTTTTTATTGAAGTTGGAGGTGAAGCTGAAAGGGAACGGTGTCGTCATACCGTGGTGGAGAAGAACCGCGGGATGGAAGAGGCGACGACGTCGGCAACCGGAGGCAGCGGTAGCCGTGAGCTGGCCGCTTGGAGGGAGACCGGCGGCCGTTCAGGCCGCTCGGACCATGGGAAAATCGACCGGCCGAACCGGCCGGTCCATTTATAGAAGATGCGGTGCACAAAGGCGGTGTGTGGAGGAATACCGCGGTCGGCATCTACGGGCCCCTCGACTGGAAGAACCAGCCGGCCGGGCTGCAGAACTGCGGCGCTTGTAGGCGCCGTGTGGAGGAGGATGCATCCCGCATCTGTCGGCCGCTCGTCTGGGAGAACCGGTCGGCCGTCTTCCGGCTGGGCTGGAGAATCGTAGTGCCCGCAGGCGCCGGGTGACGAGAACCGTGTCTCGTGTCCGCATGCCACGTGCACCGAACCGAACCGGCTGGCTATGGCTAGCGGGGCAGTGGAGGAGGCGGCGCCGCTTGGCGCTGTCGAGCGAATTGGACCGGCCGGTAACGCGGTCCGGGTCGATAGGTGGGCCGCGCCCCACTAGGCCGGGCTGACACCCAGCTAGGTTGGACCCACCAAGCCGGGTCAGGCCAACCCACCAGCCCACTCGGCTTGACGGGCCGTCACAGTCTTTGCTTAAATACAAATATCTCCTAGACCGTGTGTCTGATTGACGCGCCGTCTACAGAACTGGGATCCTCACAAAGGGGCGGTCATTTCGGGATAATCTAAGTGAGTTTTGGACAATTTTTGAAGACATACGGGTTTGGATCGATAGTAAATCCAACCGGGCCCCTGGAACAGAAATGTCAACAACTCTCAGACTGGGCGTCCGATTGACGCGCCATCTATCGCGTTGGATTTATTATGATGAGACTGAACTTTGAGATACATCAACTCAAGAATTCATGGTAGTTTATGTATCAACACATGGCTCGAGGAGCGGACCCTCCTGGAATCGAGTGTTCTGTGTGCGAGAACCCTAGCCTTGGCTGTGACTGTGATGACTACTTTACCGGAATCCTCCGTGGGTTCGACAATGAATACTACAGTATCGGGATCCTCCATGGGTCCAACAATTCTAAATTCTGTTCCTAGATCCTATGTGGGTCTGATGAAAAATCTGGTCCTGTATCCTTTATGGGTCTGACAGCTTAGATGAATCAGTGATTATATCTGATCATCTCTTTTATTCTTGAGTAGATGGTCATGTATCCTATGTGGGTCTGACAGCTTAGCTGGTCCTATATCCCGTGTGGGTCTGAAAGCTTAGATGAATCAATGACTACATCTGATCATCTCTATTACTCTATAATGGCTGGTCCTGTATCATGTGTGGGTCCAAAAACATAGACGAGATATCTGGTCTTGTATCCTGTGTGGGTCCGAGAGCTTAGCTGGTCTTGAATCCTGGGTGGATCGGACAGGTTAGATTATCCAGTGGATACATTTGATCATTTATATCTCTCTACTAATGTGGCATACCTGTGTGAGGAGAGTCTTATATTTCAACCATTATCCTCATGGTGATTGAATTTAATATCTTTGTGGACTAGCTTGTTCTTGGGATCGAGAGTTGGAGCCGAACTGTGATTGATAACTTAGTTATATGTATGGGCATATACCAAAGTAAGGTTGGTTGATACTTCATGTTTGTGTCTTTATTTGTGGGTTATCCTTGTTTGATATTGTGAGACCTTTAGGGTCTCGCGGTCCCTACTGAGTATTTTTATACTCACCCCTGCACGGGCTATAGCCACACTACGTTGTGTTGGTTGCTGACGACGGACAACACTGAACTAGGTAGAGAGTGTAGAGCTGGATGGAACCTGGAGGTGGACCACTTGGCGAGATGTACACGAAGCGAACGGACAGACCAGGGGTGCTGAGGAGGCCATCTATACCCACCCTTCAGGTGGGAATTCCGTAGGATGACTCACTAGTTGCTGATTTACCTTTCTAAAGTTGTACTAGATTTTTAGTTATTTTTACTTTACTGCTGGGCTTGTATTTCCAGCCCCCTTTACTTTCAGCACCTTCTTTTGTATACAGTTTACTTAGTGTTTTACTTGCATTTGCATACTCTGTTGTCTTTTTACTGTTATAAAGGAAATACCTTCCAAGTTTTGGAATTTACGCCTTTGGTGCTTGTCTCCATCCCCTGGCATGTGGAAAGAGGGCATGGGGTATTCATGACACGGACCCCAATGATAGGTCGTAAAAAATTGGTATCAGAGGAGTCGGTTCTACTGCAGAACTCAGAACTCTGATCATTCTTTTCGGTGAAGCAATATTGTTAAAAGTATTGAGTGTGGTTTTCAATTCAGGGAGTCTAGCGTTGGTGCGGCAGCCGAAGTATCCATACACTAGGACCCTAAATGCTGATTTTTGACTCAGTGCATGAAAACACTATTTGCGTGTGTGTTTCAAGACTTTTCTTTGTGATTATATTGTGTCAGCTCACCAGGTATACTGTTTTTTAACCGTGGCGCATCTGCTTCTTTTCAGGATGTCCCCACGAAGGTATCCAGCTCGGGTTCCGAGTTACGTACGAGATGGTAGCCCACCGAGCGATGATGCCTCGGTGTAGGGCCCCATCACAGTGGAGGTACCAGCGGTACAACTACTCACTGGGCCACCAATACCACCAGCTCTATAAGTAGAGAGTGCATGTCGTCTGAGTTCGTTGAATGAGTTCCAGCGCCAGAGGGTGGCCAGGTTCTGGGGAGAGACGGACCCACGTGCAGCTATGTATTGGATGGAGGCTATCGTGAGAGTTCTCAGATTGGTAGGGACACCGGCCTACCTCCTGGTGATCCTTGCTGCGAGTCTACTGCATGCAATGGCAGACATATGGTGGATCATGATGCTTCCGGTGCATGATGAGGCACCATAACTCTGGACGGACTTCGAGAGTGTCTTCCACTCAGAGTTTGTTCTGGCCACCCTTCTTGTGGTGCAGATTTAGGAGTTACTACATCTGTAGCAGGGCAAAACGATAGTATCTCAGTATTTAGCAAGGTTCACCAACCTATCGTGCTACTCCACGGATAAGGTACGGGACCCATTCTTCAAGGCCCGGACCTTCGAGCAGGGACTCAGTCTTGAGATGAGGGCTTAGATCATTCCCCTCAGCATACCGATGCAGGCGGGGGTGCTAGGGAAACCCCTACTAGTGGAAATTTTTTTCTATGTAGACTCTAGTAGCAAGACCCACAACAGGGCGACACATAGTGGAGTATTCTCCAGCCAACAGTAGACAGATGTCGTAGATGTCCAAGCGGACCAGGCCATCATGTGGGCGACCCCAAGAGACAGGTTCGGTTTTGTGGGGCATACGAGATAGAGCAACATATATGTGGAGAAGGCAGTGCTATGTATATGGAGGGAGTAGTCACATGGATCGAGACTTCCTAACTCGCCATGCAGATGAGAAACAGACAGTAGAGGGACCTCCCAGGCAGAGGCAGAGGTTTGACTATGGTGGTCCATCGGGAGCAGGTGGACGTGGCAGACGTGCTGGCCGAGCAGTGGGTGGTGGACGACCTTTTGAGGCTCTACCACCACCACCATTAGGAGGTCCACCCCAACCACGGGGATCTAGCGGACAGAGGTGGGCTCAGCCTCTGGGAGTCGAGGCCTATGACCATGGTGCACCTAAGATGATTCTAGTTACTATATGTGTCTACTACACCCTTGTTGCAGTACTTATAGACACATGTGAGAGTAATTATTTTATTTACACTTCCCTCGTTCAGAGCTCGGAGATTCCGACGGAGCCGTTGGCTCGATCCTTACGGCTAGAGACTCTTACGGGAGAAGACTCGATGATTATGCACTGGTGATGGTAGTGTGAGAATACTCTTGGAGGCAAGAGCTTCGGCTGGGATCTTATTTTAGTGGCGTCGAGGCCTTAATATGTCATCTTGGGTGTGGACTGGTTATCCCCAGTTCATGCTCAGATTGACTGTATTTGGCGCAAAGTGTGGTGAATCCGCACAGATGGGACCAGGTTCACCTTAACTGGGGAGAAGGGAGCCTTTGCAGTGCAGGATGAACTTACGCAGAGGAGGGTGAATCCGATCACATATCAGTTGGCTAGTATCATCCTCGGAGTGGTTGATGTGTAGAGTCTGAGTTTTCCTGTTGTGGTGGATTAGTAAGCAGATGTTTTTCTTGATGACATTCCAGGACTACCTCCTCGATGATAGATGGACTTCTATAGTGACATGTACCCTGAGATGACACCGATATATACTCCAGCATATTGTATGGCTCCCACCGAGTTTCGTGAGCTATGGGTACAGCTGGAGGACATTCAGGGGCATGGGTTTATCCGACCCAGTGTTTCACCTTGGGCATCTCCGATTTTGTTCGCCAAGAGGGAGGATGGGAGCTTGAGACTGTGTGTTGACTACCGTCGCCTAAACCAGGTAACCAAGAAGAACAAGTACCCACTCTCAATGAGGGACAACCTCTTTGATCATATCATGAGATCAAGATGGTTCTCGATGATAGACCTCAGGTCAGGATATCACTAGCTCATAGTTGGAGATGCGGATGTGAAGAAGACGACCTTCTGGTGTCAGTATGGCCACTATGAGTTTTGGGATATTCCCTTCGGCGTAACCAACACACTAGCAGTTTTCATGTGTCTCATGAATAGTGTCTTCCATCCTTACTTCGATCTCTTTTTCCTAGTATTCATCGATGACATACTGGTCTATTTGACTACTGTGGAGGAGCATTCCTACCATTTTTGGGTAGTACTGGACACACTCTGAGAGCACCATCTTTATGGTAAGCTCTCGAAGTGCCAGTTCTGGATTCGAGAGGTTCATTTATTGGGACACATCATCTCGGAGGCTGGAGTTGTAGTGGATCCGGTGAAGATTGAAGAAGTACTTGGTTGGGATCCACCTAGGAGTGTGATGGTGGTACGGAGTTTCCTGGGACTGGATGGGTACTATCAAGGATTTGTGCTAGACTTCTCTTGAGTTGCAGCACTGCTTTCAGCATTGACGAAGAAGGGGAAACCCTTAGTGTGTTCATAGAGGTGCTATCAGAGCTTTCAGTAGATGAGGCATAGGTTGAACAATGTTCCCATCATGAGGCTACTAGTGGAGGGTGTTGGGTACGTAGTTTACTACGATGCTTCAGGGACCGGACATGGGTGTGTCCAGATGCAGTAGTAAGTAGTGATCGCTTATGGTTCACAGTAGTAGAGACAACAAGAGAAAAACTATGCTACCCATGACCTGGAGTTACCAGCAGTGGTTTTCGCCTTGAAGATGTGGCGGCACTATGTGATGGGTGAGAATTTTATAGTATACTCTGACCACCAATGTTTTAGGTACATCTTCTTGCAGAAGGACTTAAACCTGAGACATTGACAATGGATCGAGTTTTTCTAGGACTATGAATTTGAGATTGTCTATACTCCTGGGAAGGGGAATGTTGTTGCAAATTCTCTCAGCAGGAGATCAGGAATACAACTGCTAGGAGATGCGACAGAGCAGTTGGACGCATTTCAGATATCCTTTTTGGATAGAGATTGGGCAGTATTTATGTAGTCTCTCACATTCAATCCTCCACTTCATTAGCGAGTTGTGGAGGCACAGCATGGGGATGTTGACTATGAGACACGATGTTCTCAGATATCCTCAGGGAAGGAACCTGATGGATTTTCTGAAGGTGGAGATAACGTCATCCTTTTCGGAGGACGTACCATTGTATCGGTTGCACTATAGGAGGAGGTGTTGATGGAGTTCCACAGATATCCTTTAGCGGTACATCCAGGAGTGGAAAAGATGTATCAGGACCTCTGATGACAACATTGGTGGCTAGGTATGAAGAAGGAAGTAGAAGAGTTTGTTTCATGATGCCTCACTTGTCAGCAAGTGAAGGAAGAGCACAAGGTTCTAACAGGCTTGGTTCAGCCCTTAGAGGTCACATACTGGATGTGGGATGGGATATCCATGGATTTCATGATAGGTCTTCCATGTACATCTAGAGGAAACGACTCTATCTGGGTGATTGTCGACTAACTCACCAAGTTGTCCCACTTCATACCGATCAGAGAGAAGGGATCAGTAGAGATCTTGGGATGCCTCTACATACCGGAGATCATACGGCTTCGTGGTATGACATCGATGATCGTCTCTGATCAAGATTCCCGTTTCACTTCTCGACTATGGAAGGGGTTGCAGGAGGCCTTAGGGACGCAGCTTCGCTTGGGTACCGCCTTCCATCCTCATACGGATGGTCAAAATTAGAGGGCCATTTAGAAACTTGAGGACATGATCCATGCATTCATTATCAACTTTGGTCGCAGCTGGTAGGATCACTTACCCTTAGTAGAGTTTTCATACAACAACAGCAACCACTCTACCATCGGGATGACACCTTACAAGGCACTGTACGGCCGACCTTGCAGATCGCTTCTGTGCTAGAATGACCTAAAGGAGTCATTACTTGTAGGACCAGATATGGTGCAGGATATGACAGAAAAGGTGTAGATCTTCTAGGAGCGGATGACTACTACACCGAGCAGGAAGAAGTACTATGCTGATAGGAGACGGAGACCACTGGAGTTCGAGGATGGTGACCACATATTTCTATGGGTCTCACCCCGACGAGGTCTACGGAGATTTGGCCGAGGCTGCAAGTTATCATTGCTTTTAATTAGACCATTCTAGGTTCTCATCAGAGTAGGGGAGGTGGCTTACCACCTGGCCCTTCCACCTCAGTTGCATCGGGTGCACGACGTCTTCCATGTATCTCAGCTGAGGAGATACGTGCACGACCCGTCCCACATTATCGACCACAGGGAGAAGGATATTGATGACATGGATACATTCATGGAGGTTCCAGTGGAGATATAGGATTGACAAGAGATGGTCCTACATGGACGGTCGATTCCTTTGGTGCATGTTCGCTGGCAGCACGGGAACCTCTAAGAGAGCACATGGGAGTGGGAGGCTCAGATGCATGCTCAGTACCCCCCCATTTGTTCCCTTATTATGCGTTTTAGCTTACGTGGATGTAAATCTTTGAGGTGGGGAGAACGTAAAGTCCTGGAAAATCATGTGGATTTTTTTAAAATAAATTAGAATTTTACGAGCCTTCAGTTTCTGATGGCGCCAGATTCCGAGACCTAGTGTGCCCTGAATCAATTTTTGATGTTTTGTTCGGGTACGTTCATTAAACATACGTGCTGGATTTTATATATTTGGAAAAAGTACATAGAATTTAACTCTATGGGAATCGTTGAACTCGCATAGCCGCTATTATCTTATGGAGACCCTTACCGCAGATGCGTACTCTGTAGTTTTTGTAAATAGTTTTACTTAGTGTTTTACTTCTAGTTGCGTACTCTGTAGTTTTTGTTTACTATTATAAAGGTAATGCCTTCCCATTTTGGGAATTTACGCCTTTGGTGCCTGTCTCGAACCCTAGGCCTTTGGAATGGGGGCTTAGGGTAGTCACGTCATGGACCCTGAGGACGGGTCGTGACATTGTTTATATAGAGAATTATTAATATAATATTATCCCTTTCATAAATAATAAAATAACAATTAATAGACTCATAGTAATGAAATCATGATATTTCATGACTTTAATTCGATTAAAATCGCAATAAATTTCTATACATATTTTTTTAATTTTTCTCTCTATTCACATCTCATAATTTTAATGTGTTTCAATAAAAATATATTTTTTTTGCCTATAACAAGGCATATAAATATTCTAATGATATCATTAATTTCTACATTAAGATTTAAATTATATACATACACTAGTTTCATTTAAATATCATAATAGTTTCATTACATCATATTAAAACTTATCTTCATTTAACAATAACTCTTAATACCTTATTCTTAAAAGTGTACCGATTTTTCTTCCATAATTTAAATACGACATAAATTTATTGGTCCTAGAATAATAATTTTAAATATTCGACTTACAGCATCTACCATTAACTATTTCTAATAGAATATTTCATCCATACCCCCTCAAAATTATACATCTAATTTGTCCCCTGAAAATAATATATCAAAATATTTATACTGGATTGAAGAATCCAATAAATACATTTTCCATTTCTTATATACTATAAAATTAACAATTCATAATGACATTTTAGAAATAAAAAATTATTTTTTTACATAAATTTTACACAATGAATGAATATTTTTTTCTACCATCCTATATAAAAAAATATTTAATCCACCAACACGGAATAAATATTCTAATCAAAATAATAATTTAGATACAAATTCCAAGTCATTTACCTCAAATCTCACTTTTGTGTATTTATTTCATCAAAATTAAGACTTGTCACCACAGATCATTACATTTACACAATCAAAATTAGGGATTGAATCATGAAATTTAATGTTGGATGAATGTTTAACAATCTTAATTTAACTAATGATTAAACTATACAAGATATATTCTTATCATTTAGAACATAAACTCATTTTTAGTATACGTGTTATCCAAAGGTATTTTTCTAAACTTGAATTTATCTATGAAACCAAAATAAAAATGCCTGATTAATAGATATGGAATCACTAAAATCTATGATAAATATAATAAATTTGAATGATTGTCCCCTATGCTATACAATAATCTATATGTCTTATAAATTAGAACAGGATTGTAAAAACATTATTTATTTTCAAAAAAATTAATATAACATTTTCTTTATGGTCCATTTATTCATCGATCTCCCAATTTAAATTATCATATTTTATGAAAAATCACTGAAAATTCAAAAATTATATTAATAGGAATTAAAAAATTCTATATTAAATATACCTAAAATCATTTTTATCCTTAGTAACCCCATCATTTTTAAAAAAAAATATTTAATAGAATCACCAAATTTTAATAAATCATAATGTATAAATTTCATGAAAATTATATCCTTGAGATTCAATAAAATATTATATAAATAGAAAATTATAGAATTAGAATATAATATATCCAAAACTCAGAACATAATAAATGACATATAAACTCCAAATATAAATTTAATTTATTTAATTTTATCATTGAATATTATTATCATTTATTATTTCAAAAACTATAATGAATTCAATGAACATGTATTAATAGTTTTACCCAAATGCTAACCACCTTCTCTTAATGATCATAAACCAATTTTGGGAAATTAAATAATCAATGAATCCTCATCAATATAAATCACACGCAAATTAATCAAATGAAATAAATCATAAAGGTACATCCAATGATGTGACTCTTGGAAAATGTATTGAACCCAATATATTATAGGTGAACATTCAAACAATTTTTTCACATCATCAACATGTTAGTAAAGCACAAAACATATAATAAATAATTGAGGAATATTTCTACAAAAAGAAGACTTAGGTTTTCCAAAAATATAATAAAAATATAAAAACATATTCACAACACTATCAATCTTTAAGAGTATACTTCTATAATTATAAAATGACTTACACCCATATTGTGTTATATTAATTATTTTCAAGGACCTCAATAATTTATCCATTATATCATAATCCAATCTTTTAAAATGATAATTGATTCACCAATACTTATCCAATTAATATGTGAGAATCATGGTCATAAATTTAAAAATCCAAATGTTTTCAAAATTATATAAGTGTGATAAAAATTATTATAGGAATGATCAACCAGTGGTAAATTCATAACATAAGAACATCAAACTTCTAAATTATTGCATATCGAAATATGTTTTTCTATTGTAATAACAAGATCATTTTGACCACAATTTTGGGGTTATAATATAAATATAAAAGACATATTAGGGATAAATTCACACTAAAATGACTCTGACATCTATGATATAAACTAATGATAAAAGATTGAAATTATTCTCCTAGAAACCTAAAAATATCACTATTATAATACTTAGAAAATTAATTCATAACTATCCACTATTCATGATTAAATTATCTATATGAATTTTGTTTAGTTTATAAATCTATTGATAAAAATTAATGTAAAATATTTTCCTCTATGAACTATGTAATCATAAAATATAATCTATATCTATGTTCTACCAAATTAAAATTTTATATATTAAAAGGAATCAATAGAATTTAAAAAGATATTTAACATTGACCTATATGAATATAACATTATAAAATAATACATATACATGCTGAATCATCAATATAAATGAATATTGATTTTTAAATCATGATACATCTTTGTAATATAGAGATATACCAATAATGTTAAGAAAATGATATCACAAAAATAATTTTCCCACATATTATTAGGAAGATATATATAACAACCCATACTTTACACACATTGTTATTACTTCAGAATTGAAGCACACTTATTACAACATATAAAAAAACCAGGAAAGGACCGTATAAGTATAGAGTCTTTAGAAACTGGGAATCATAAACAACTGGTTCATAAAGCATCTAATTTGACACCCATTTATTTCATCATATCTAGAGTCCCTTTTGGAATATCATACTTAATAACTTTCTTCTTGACCTAGGGAACGAAAACATACAAAAGGGTGAGCTCAAATTCTCAGTAAGGGTAAACAAAAGAAATATCAATCACATCATATTCATAAGAACATAAATTTTAGAAATCATAACCTGCAAAAGAGATCATAATTTCATAACATGGGATAAATCATAGTAGTGAAATGTAATCCCAATAATCATAACTTAAAACATGAAACTTTGTGGAATACACACATAATAATAGAGAATCATTTCTCAGTAGTCAAGACTCATATCCAAGACTATCTTAGCGGACAAAGCCCATTTCTGAACCGAGTTCACTCCTCGTTTCAGTCTTATTTCACTAAACCTGATTAACCTGCCATTCCAGCCATGTCGATCTCATGAGATGTAAATCATTACCCAATGCATTGGAGGGAGATATAGGTCCCACCCATCTCATAATGATACCATTCTTATGTGTGCCACAAAATCATAAACCAAACATCATTGCATAACCCATGTAATAAAAATGGAATTCTTAAACATCATGAAATCATAAAACAATTCATATAAGATAAATCAATTCATAAAAATAATTCCATCACAACATAACAAAATCAATGTAATAATAGGGATAGAAACGGAACCCTATATTATCATAGTTGAAAAATAATTTTCATAACACACTTGAACTCCATTCTTGATGAAAATATCCATTCTACTTCAAAAACATTTTCCTTTCTTAACATGTCATATAATTTTAAACTAAAAGAAGTTGATTAAAAATAAACTTGAAAATTTTTAAAGGAATCTTCTTGGAAATAATGTTTTAAAAATCCATTCATTCCATATAAGTTAAAAAAACATTCTTCTCGTACTTTGGTCGGAAAAGTCAAAAATTACCTCGTACGAAAAACGACAAAAGATTCCTTTCATATCTTTTACTAAAAACAAACCAAAGGGTAAAATTAGATTTAAAAAATTTAATGTGGATGGAAATAATATTAAATATTGAGGAAACATGGATGTGTATGATAAATATTCCCCAATAAATTCTGAAGTATAAACAATCTCGGATAAAAATGAGATTGTGAGATTTTCCCTTACTTTAGGACCGATTTTCTTCGTAAGTGTCCAAACCTCCTATATAATGATTTAAATAATGTTATTGACTTATTCCAGAATCATTCTTATTTTTATGATATCATATATGGTCATATTCTTAGCTTCTTATTAGTAATACTTCATTACTACTTGTTATTTGGGTGTTTATTACTTTTTATTCTTATGCGTGTTTTGTTGAATAAATTTTTATTATTCTTTTTAGGTTATAGATAACTCATTTAAAGAACGGTATTAGTGTAATATATACTGTATTAATTCATTCAATTCATTTATATAATCATTATTCAATGAAGATCATGTAGAACAAGTCACATCACATCGTGGAGATAGTATTCCGTACGTACGCACGAGCAATGATATCGTTCCCATGATCGTGAAATTGTAATGGAGTGTATGTATAATATTTAAAAATCAATATCACTTTACAATAATCATAT
Source organism: Viscum album (assembly GCA_963277665.1). Taxonomy (NCBI): domain Eukaryota; kingdom Viridiplantae; phylum Streptophyta; class Magnoliopsida; order Santalales; family Viscaceae; genus Viscum; species Viscum album. The sequence goes on along the minus strand of OY728125.1, from coordinate 912,429,675 downwards.
ATAGTTATTTATTTGCACCATTATACCAATCCAAGTAAGGTGGTGGTGGAAAACAGATTACACCACGGCATGGAGATGGTATTCCGTACGTACGCACACGCGGTGATTTCGTTTTCCGTAGGATGGATAAGAGGTGAAATAAGGTTGTTTCATATTTATAATAACATATTAGTATATGAGGTATACTTATTTTATTACCTCATAATGAAACAACTAAAGAAGTGGGAGTAGAAGAAGAATGAAACTTGAAGAAAACGGTAGAAGGTATTACCTCTTTCTCGAAGTGCCTCCTTTAAACATTCTTTTAAGGCACTAGAGTTGGTCTTATGAGAATAACAGTACCTATAGTAGGTTTCTAAGGAAGTGGGGAGGTGAAATGGGCAGGCGTTGGCCGAGCTTGAAGGCTCAAATTTGTGTGAGGAAGAGAGGGAGGAGGTGCCTTTTATAAGGGAGGATAGGGGCACCTTTGGGAAAACATATAATATTATTTTATTATAATGTTATATACGGTTTTTAATAGCTCCAAATTGATTTATTTCGAAGCTGATGTGGGGATGGGTCGAAATCCTCTCATCCAATAGAAATTAGACAAATTTAGGTTATTATATTAACCTTATCTTTTATTTTTAACTCTTAGTTAATTTGATTGACATTTACCATGTCACTTTGTATTTTTATATTATATAGTTAATAAACTTACCATATATATCCAAGAGACCCCCAAGTGGTCCATTAATGATATAACTATCATGATATAATTATCTTGACCTATCCTTAGATTTTTAGGAATATAATAATATAATATTTGTTTTAAAGCTATTTTTTGTCAATTTTGACACTATTTAGTAATTGATTTTTGTGAAAATCAAAACAAAATGATTAGTTCGAAAAAAGTTAATTAAATCAACACTAACATGTCATATTAACATATAAAGTTATTGTAATTCATAAAAAGTCTCAAATTAGATTTATGTGGGTATTTATAACATCAATTATGTCAATATTTCATTATTAAGAAAATTAATGCATCATCATTGTGTCATAAATAAATCAAATTATTTAAAGTCTAAAAATTACAAATAAAATCCCATTATGTAGGAAATATTTTTATCTTTCTATTTAATATTTATAGTCTAATTTATCTTATGTATAATCCTATCTTAAAAATTATTTACTTATTAAACATTGATTTTAACTATTTTTACCCTTCTTTAAATAAATTAATAATAAATGTCCTAATCTAATCAAAGTGGGCCTAAATGGTCATATTTTATTCCTAAGGTTGTTTTTGGTCGAATTACACTTATCCAATAGAATTATGACATGTGTTAGGGTAATAATAATAACATTTTAGCCCTTAATTACCCTATTTACTTTTATCCGTGGTAAAAAAAGTAAAAAGTTACTATTCACCAAAAATTATTTTGATCTCATTGAACCAAATTTTACTTACTGACATCAACCCTGTCTCTCGGATTTTTGAAATTCAATTCACAAAATCGGTAAAATTATGTTTTATGTAAATTTGAAAATTCTCCTAGTAGGTGGGTAAAAGACAGTGAAAAGTTCAATAAAATTTTTATATATATAAAATTATTATACAATGACTCCAATGAATTGAATTGAACTTATATAGTTATTATGTATCAATTTTTACCTAAAATAAATTTAAATAAAATAAATAATTATTTAAATAAAGAGTCGGTTTTTAAATACTAATGTAGTGTTTTCACTATTCATCAAAAATTGAAAGTTTTCAGAAAAATACAAAAATTTCATCGTAGGCTAATTTCATTATTCCGAATCCAAAAATGAAGTCCATTTTGAAAAATAAAATTCACAAAATTTAAAAAAGTGGGTATTACTATTCATAACAGCTAGTTTTAATAATATTTTAATAGCATATCGTTGTTTAGTGAAACTCGATATTGCATACGACGCAAGCTATCGAGGAAGGTCGCGGTTGCGTGTAAAGAAAACCAATCTAGTTTTGTTTGTAGTGAAATATTACTTTGATGATTTATATAACATAAAAAAAAATATTTCTCATAAAATTCTCGGGTGTTACATTCTACCCCCCTTAAAATGAATTTTGCCCTTGAAATTCGTCACTTTGTAACAAAAAGATGAATATACCTCTCCCTCATAATATCCTCAAGCTCCCATGTAGCTTCTTATAATTGGTGGTTCCTCCATTAAACTTTCACCAAGCGAGTGGTCTTGTTCCGTAGGAATTTTTCGCTACGATCCAGAATCTCTATCGGTTGTTCTTTATAAAAAAAGATCTTGCTCCACCGGTACAACTTCTGAGCTGAGTACATGTGAAGGATCAGGTATGTACTTTCTCAGAGGAGATACATGGAAATCATCGCGAACTTGAGAGAGATTCGGTGGAAGCACCAATTGGTAAGCTACCTTTACAACACGATCCAGTCTTTCGAAAGGACCGATATATCTAGGGCTCAACTTCCCCTACTTTCCAAATCTCATGACCCACATCCAGGGAGATATTCGTAAGAACACTTTATCACCCAATTCAAACTCTAGGTCTTTTCATAGGGTGTCGGAAAAACTTTTCTTTCGACTCTGAGCTGCTCTTATGTGGTGTTGAATAGATCTGACCTTTTCTGCCATCTCATCAACAAGATCAGGTCCTAATAGCTTTCTTTCCCCAACTTCATCCTAGCAAGTTGGAGTCCTGCATTTCATTCCATAGAGAGCTTCATAAGGAGCCATCTGAATACTGGAGTGAAAGCTATTATTATAATAAAATTACACCAAAGGTAGGTGTTGATCCCAACCACCTTTGAAATCCATAGAGCAAGCTCTTAACATATCTTCTAGACTTTGAATTGTTCTCTCAGACTGACCGTCTGTCTAAGGATGATAAGCAGTGCTAAAACTCAACTCTGTATCCAGAGTATGCTGATGACTTTGCCAGAACATCGAGGTAAATCTCGGATCCCGATAAGATATAATAGAAAGTGGTAGTCCATGAAATCTTACCACTTCCTTTACATATATCCTGGCAAGATGATTTAGAGAGAAATCCTCTCTAATAGCAATGAAGTGTGCAGACTTTGTAAGACGATCAACTATGACCCACATAACATTATTGCCTTTGGATGTTTTAAGAAGTCCGGTGACAAAGTCCATAGTGATGTTTTCCCATTTCCATTCGGGTATGGGTAATGGTTGTAACATTCCCTTAGACTTCTGTCTCTTAGCTTTAACTTGCTGACAAACCAAGCATCGATATACATTTTCAGCAAAATCTCTTTTCATCCCATCCCACCAGAAGTACTCTTTCCGGTCCCTATACATCTTCGTGCTTCCAGGATGAATAGAGAATGAAGAACTATGAGCATCATCCAATATATCCTTCTTTAATTTTGGGATGGGAGGTACACAAACCCAATTCCTGAACTTTATTATCCCATCACACTCAAGGTTGAATTTAGGAATATTTCTCACCTTCTTTTGTAACTCTATATCTTATTTATGCTCCTATTTAATCTTTACATATATAGATGGTAGAAAATTCATTTGCGAAATATATGATTTTTCCCCTTACATTATAATTCCAAGATCCATCCTTTGTAAATCCATAAATATTGGATCTTTTGTGATCTTCATTATGGATAAGCTAGCATGGTCTTGTCGACTTAATGCATCTACCACCTTGTTTGATTTCCCAGGGTGGTAATGAATTGAGAAGTCATAATCCTTAATCAGCTCCAACCATCTTCTTTGGTGCATATTAAGCTCCTTTTGTGTGAAAATATACTTTAAACTTTTATGATCATTATAAATGTCACACCTTTCTCCATAATGATAATGCCTCTAAATCATTAATGCAAAGATTACCGCAGCTAACTCCAAATCATGAGTTGGGTAATTTTGCTCATGGATTTTCAACTGTCGTGAGGCATAAGCTATCACCTTATCATTTTGCATAAGAACACACCCCATCACATTCTTGGATGCATCACTGTAGATCACAAACCTTTCTATACTACAAGGTAGTGTGAGTACAGGTGCACTGGATAACCTTCTTTTCAACTCCTTGAAATTCTCTTCACATTCCTCCGTCCAAAAAAACTTAACTCCTTTCCGAGTCAACTTTGTGAGTGGATTAGATAATCGTTATAATCTTTCCCAAAACGTCGATAATATCCAGCCAAACCAAGAAAACTTCGGATCTCAGTTACTATTTTTGGTCTTGACCATCTTTCGATAACCTCTGTTTTTGCTGGATCCACAGATATCCCCTCTTCTGAGATTATGTGACAAAAAAATGCATCTTTTTGAAGCCAAAATTCACACTTGGTAAATTTTGAATAAAGCTTCTCCTTTCACAGGGTCTTCAATATAATTCTCAAGTGATATTCATGTTCTTCCTTTCTCTTTGAATATACAAGAATATCGTCTATAAAGACTACCACAAATTGATCAAGATAGTCTCTAAAGACTCTATTCATTAGATCCATGAAGATAGCATGGGCATTAGTAAGACCAAATGGAATCAATATAAATTAATAGTGTCCATACCTTTTACGGAAAGCCGTCTTTGGTATATACTCCCTTTTGACCCCTAATTGATGATACCCTGAACGAAGATCAATATTGGAAAAGTATTGAGCTCCTCGTAGTTGGTCAAATAATTCATCAATTCGCGGGAGAGGATATTTGTTCTTGATAATGATCTTGTTAAGTTCTCTATAATCAATGCAGAGTCTCATTGATCCATCTTTCTTCTTAACAAACAGAATAGGTGCTCACCAAGGTGACACACTAGGGAGTATGAATCCCTTATCAAGATTCTCTTGGAGTTACTTATTTAATTCCTGCAACTCAATTGGGGCCATTCTATAAGGTGTCTTTGAAATAGGCAAAGCACCCGGTACGAGTTATATTGAAAACTCAACTTCACAATTTGGTGGAAGACCCGGAAATTCCATTGGAAAGACATAGTCAAACTCCCGTACAACGGGAATATTCTTAATCGTGAGTTTCTCACCAACCATTTGAGATAAATAACCCTCATTTAGTGGAATCAAGACCCATAATATGGAAGAAATTTACACTGGAAGATTATTTTCATCCTTGCATCGATAGATGATAATAGATTGATCTGGAATATGAAATGTGACTTCCTTTAATTGGAAATTGATATGAGCTCCATATAGAGAAAGCTAATCCATGCCAAGAATCACATAAAATTCCACTATAGGAAGGATCACAAGATTTGCAGGAAGCACATTCTCACAAACTTTAATCGAAGAAGAATTATAAACTTTTGATGCGACTGTTGTGCCATTAGGGGTTGTCACAGCTAACTCAACATCTAATTGTTGAGGTAATACAATGATACCCTTAGAAAATTCTTCACAAATAAATGTGTGGGTGGATCCAGAATCAAATAAAACATTTTCTACTTTAGAGTGGATGGTAAGTGTACCTTTCACCACTTCATTATCCTACTCCACATCACTGATAGAAATTGCATGTGACTTTCCTTTGTCTTTATCCTTAAGAGTTTGTTGACGTCGACCGTCATAATCAACCCTTGGATTTGGGAATTGATTGGCATAATGCCCCATCTCCTTGCACTTGAAACATTGAAGTGTACTGGGTTCATTATGTGTATCCCTTAATTTGTTTGCATCATTAGACATCTTCTTCCCATCATTGCGTCATTCAAATTCCCAATGACCTTCCTTTCCACATTTGAAACATTTACTTGTCCCTTTAAGGCAACTCCCTCCATGTTTCTTTCCACACTTTGAGAATAAGGTAAAGCTCATCTTCTTTTCAATGTGCTCTTTAGATTTTCCTTTGAATTCCATTTTCATCTTCTTATCAAACCCATATGACTGATGGGTTACTCCAATCTCCATCTCTACTTTGAGAGCACATCGAGCGATTTCCTCGTAGCTATTGAAGTCCCTTATGGATAAGGCCCTTCAATGAATTGGTTTTAAGCCACTAAATAAGTGATCGATCTAACTCTCAGGTTGGATAATAATACCAGAAGCATACCTTGCAAGTCTTGTAAAATTTGCTTCATAGATACCAACAGATTCATCATACTTTTGCTTCAGTTCAAGAAACTCTTTTTCCATCTTTGTTCGGAGAATACAAGGGATGTACTTATTGAAAAATATTTTCTTGAACTCGTCCCATTCCATGGACTCAATTTCATCCATTTTCCTCGTATTCTTAATAAGATTCCACCAATGAACAACATCTCCTTCCAAATGATACACTACTAAGATAACTTTATCATGTTCAGAACATTGAAGAACTGAAAATATCTTTTCAGTAGTACTAATCCATTGTTCAGCAACTAATGGATCAGTAGACCCGCTGAATGAAGTTGGATGCTGCCTCATGAAGGATTCAACAGAATTTTGCTCCCTCCTTTGCTCGTTTGAAGGTACTGCATGATTCATAGCTTGAGAAAGTTGTGTGAGCATTGCTACACAATTTTGCGTTCTAGCTTCCATAACGTTTGGTTGCTCAGGGGGACAATCATTTCATTGGCCGTCACATTCCGCATTAACACGGTTCCATCGGGTTCCAGCCATTGTCTAAAACCAAGAAGAATATTGTGAGAAAAACTAATTATAAATGGAAAACCACATAATCAATAATAAAATTTCACACTTAAGTTCTTATCATAGGTTATTCATGGCCATTTATAAAACACTAATATTTTGTTCTATGCTTAAACTTATCCTTAGGGTTCTTACTATGGCTTTCACATCCTAGTTTCCAAAGGTTGACTATACCTTTCTTCTAATACCAACTATAATGACCCATAATTTACATATATTGTTATTACTTCAGACTTGAATCACACTTATTACAACATATAACAAAACCAGGAAAGGACCGTATAGGTATAGAGTCTTTAGAAACTGGGAAACATAAACAACTGGTTCGTAAAGCATCTACTTTGCCTCCCATTTATTTCATCATATCTAGAGTCCCTTTTGGAATATCTTACTTAATAACCTTCTTCCTGACCTGGGGAATGAAAACATACAAAAGGGTGAGATCAAATGCTTAGTAAGGGTAAACAAAAGAAATATCAATCACATCATATTCATAAGAACAGAACTTTTGGAAATCTTAACCGGCAAAAGAGATCATAATTTCCTAACATGGGATAAATAATAGTAGTGAAATTTAATCCCAATAATCATAACTTAAAACATGAAACTTTGTGGCATATACACATAATCATAGAGAATAATTTCTTAGTAGTCAAGAATCATAGCCAAGACTATCTTAGCGGACAAAGTCCATTTCTGAACGGAGTTCACTCCTCGTTTCAGTCCTGTTTCACTGAACTGGATTAACCTGCCGTTCCAGCCATGTCTATCTCATGAGATATAAATCTTTACCCAATTCATTGGAGGGAGATATAGGTCACACCAATCTCATAATGATACCATTATTAAGTGTGCCACAAAATCATAATCCATACATCATTGTATAACCCATGTAATTAAAATGGAATTCTTAAACATCGTGAAATCATAAAACAATTCATATAAGATAAATGAATTCATAAAAATAATTCCATCACAAAATAATAAAATCAATTTAATAATAGGGATAGAAACATAACCCTATATTATCTTAGATGGAAAATAATTTTGATAAAACACTTGAACTCTATTCTTGAGGAAAATATCCTTTATAATTCAAAGACATTTTTCTTTCTTAACATGTCATATAATTTTAAACTACAAGAAGATGATTAAAAATAATCATGAAAACTTGTAAAGGAAGATTCTTGGAAATAATGTTTTAAAAATCCATTCATGTCGTATAAGTTAAAAAAACATTCCTCCCGTACGTTGGCCGGAAAAGTCAAAAAGTACCTCATACGAAAAGTGACAAAAGATTCCTTTCACATCTTTAACAAAAAACTCACCGAAGGGTAAAATTGGACTTAAAAAATTGTATGTGGATGGAAATAATATTAAATATTGTGGAAACATGGCTGTGGATGATAAATATTCCCCAGTAAATTCTGAAGTATAAACAATCTCGGATAAAAATGAGATTGTGAGATTTTCCCTTACCTTAGGTCTGATATGCTTCGTAAGTGTCCGGACCTCCTGTATAATGATTTTAATAATGTTATTGACTTATTCCAGAATCATATTTATTTTTATGTTATCATATATGGTCATATTCATAGCATCTTATTAGTAATATTTCATTTCTACTTGTTATTCGGGTGTTTATTACTTTTTGTTCTTATGCATATTTTGTCGAATAAATTTTTATTCTTCTTTTTAGGTTATAGATACCTCATTTCCAGAATGTTATTAGTGTAATATATATAATATTCATTCATTCAATTCATTCAATTCATTTATTTAATCATTATGCAATGAAGATCATGTAGAATGAGTCACATCACATCGTGGAGACGGTATTTCGTACGTACGCACGAGTGATGATATCATTCCCATGATCGTGAAATTGTAATGGAGTGTATGTATACTATTTCAGAATTAATATCACTTTATAATAATCATATATAGTTATTTATTTTCTCCATTATACCCATCCAAGTAAGGTGGTGGTGGAAAACTGATTACACCACGACGTGGAGACGGTATTCTGTACGTATATACGCGCGGTGATTTCGTTTTCTATCGGATGGATAAGAGGTGAAATAGGGTTGTTTCATATTTATAATAATATATCAGTATATTATGGATACTTATGTTATTACCTCATAATAAAACAACTAAAGAAGAGGGAGTAGAATAATAATGGAACTTGAAGAAAACGGTAGAAGGTATTACCTCTTTCTCAAAGTGCCTCCTTTAAACTTTCCCTTAAGGCACTATAGTTGTTCTTTTGAGAAGACCAGTACCTATAGTAGGTTTATAAGGAAGCAGGGAGGTGAAATGGGCAGGTTTTGGCCAATCTTGAAGGCTTAAATTGGTGTGAGGAAGAGAGGGAGGAGGTTCTTTTTATAAGGGAGGAGAGGGGCACCTTTGGGAAAACTAAAAATATTATTTTATTATAAAGTCATATTAGGTTTTTAATAGCTCCAAATTGATTTATTTCAAATATAAGGTGGGGATGGGTCTAAATCCTCTCATAAAATATAATTTAGACATGTCTAGGTCATTATATTAACCTTATCTTTTAGTTATAACTCTTATTTAATTAGATTGACATTTACCATGTCACTTTGTATTTTTATATTATATAGTTAATAAACTTACCTTATACATACAAGCGACCCCCAAGTGGTCCATTAATGATAAACCTATCATGATATAAGTATCTTGTCCAATCCTTAGATTTTTTGGAATATAATAATATAATATTTGTTTTAAAAACTATTTTATGTCAATTTTGACACTATTTTGTAAATGATTTTTGTGAAAATCATTAAAGAATTATTAGTTCGAAAAAAGTTAATTAAATCAACACTAACATGCCATATTAACATAAAACAATTATTTTAATTCATAAAAAGTGTCAAATTACATTTATTTGGGTATTTATAACATTAATTATGTCAATATTTTATTAATAAGATAATTACTGCATCATCATTGTGTCATAAATAAATTAAATTATTTAAAGTCTAAAATTACAAATAAAATACCATTATGTAGGAAATAGTTTTACATTTCTATTGAATATTTATAGTCGAATTTTTCTTATCTATAACCTTATATTAAAAATGATTTACTTATTAAACATTGATTTTAACTATTTTAACCCTTCTTTAAATAAATTAATAATAAATGTCCTAATCTAATCCAAGTGGGCCTAAATGGTAATATTTTATTCCTAAGGTTGTTTTTGGGCGAATTACACTTATCAAATAGAATTAGGACATGTGTTTGGGTAATAATAATAACATTTTTACCCTTAATTACCCTATTTACTTTTAACCGTGGTAAAAAAAGTAAAAAGTTACTATTCACCAAAAATTATTTTCATCTCATTGAACCACATTTTACTTACTGACATCAACCATGTCTCTCGGATTTTTGAAATTCCATTCACAAAAGCGGTAAAATTAAGTTTTATGTAAATTTGCAAATTCTCTTAGGAGGTGGGTAAAAGACGGTGAAAAGTTCAATAAAATTTTTATATAACTAAAATTATTATAAAATGAAATCAATGAATTGAATTGAACTTATATAAGTATTATGTATAAATTTTTACCTAAAATAAATTTAAATTAAATAAATAATTATTTAAATAAAGAGTCGGTTTTTAAATAGTAACCTAGTGCTTTCACTATTCATCAAAAATTGAATGTTTTCAGAAAAATTAAAAAATTTCACCCTAGGATAATTTCATTATTCCGAATCCAAAAATGAAGTCCATTTTGAAAAATAAATTTAAAAAAATTCAAAAAGTAGGTATTACTATTCATAATGGCTAGTTTTAATAATATTTTAATAGCATATCGTTGTTTAGTGAAACTCGGTATTGTGTACGACACAAGCTATCGAGGAAGGCCACTGTTGCGTGTAAGGAAAGCCAAGATAGTGTTGTGTGTAGTGAAATATTACTTTGTTGATTTATATAACATAAAAACAAAATATTTCTTATAAAAGTCTCAGGTGTTACAATATAGATTTAAATTAACAACACTTGATCTTACTAATCCTGTATAAACCATTGAAATCATGTTGTCTCTCTACTCAGTCATTATACACCTCTAATATATGGTCTACTAAATGGGACTCCTCCACATGTTGTAGGAATTGAGAATTTACCATCAAATAATATAAGAAACCATCACCAGTAGTCTCATCAATGTCAAAATTATTTAATAATAGATACTCTATCATTATTTATTCCAAAAATAACTCTCAATATATATTTGCAATATAATTTATTCTTAATAAATAATCAACCACATTTAAATTTACTAAAGTATATATAATCTAAAAAACACAATCTTGGAAACATTAGACTCATAAAAATCAATATAGGTAATTTTTTTCTAAAATAAAACAACTTTAAAACCCTTGTGGTCACTGATATTGTAAAATAATTCTTCATATAGGAAATGAAATGAAAATTCATACATAAAAACGGGCCAAAATATCATATTAATGATTAGAATAGTAATTGTTTTATGTGGTATCTTCATGAACCCAAAATATATGACCACACTATCATTCTTAAACATAAAATCCATAGAATAAAGAAAATCCCTTGAATCTAAATTTCACATAACTCATTCCTTGAGTAAAAATTTAAAACATGTGTTAATTAATTTTTTCCCCAAACATTCAAATGCTTTTTAACATTACTTTATCAAGAATAATCCAAGATCATTGATTGAATTAATTTATAATGGATCCATGATCGATGTAAAATTTGATAAAACATTGATATTAAACTCTTAGATATTTAGACCTAAATACCGTAGCCACATTCTCTAGTACATACCATAAAATATCTACCTTTTTCATTAAACAACCAAGGGTCTACACCATTCAGAAAAATAGTTACTATGAAATGAACCTATAAAAACACATCCACTATGAAATCTAACATTATATTTAATGATGGTTTAGAATTATCAATAAATAAAAAACATTTATTGAATTATCTTATTGTAATTTTATATAAATCAACTTTTAATTAATAAATACAAATAATTTCTCATAAAAATGAACTTTCTATTCAAATTTTTATTCAGTGGAAAGTCCCATCACCAATATAACATGTGTTTTCTAAGAAACTGTTGATGTAATTATCCCATTGGGGTGGGAAAGGGAGATGTTGAACGGATATATCTATTGTGATTTTATTTGATCATGTTCATGGGATATTTTACATCATTATTTTACTTTTCTATCGATATTATTGCATTAAATTTCACTTATTGATATTGTTAGTTGTGTCCAAGTACTCTGTGAGAGGATAATTGGTTGTTATATAATGGAATTTTAACATAGACTTGCTATTGGAACCTACATTGACTAATATTGTAGCGGCCAATATGATATATATGACCTTACCTTGAATTTGAAGATAGTGGTAATGAAACGATATAAAATCCTACCTTGAGTGAGAATGTAGTGGTTATGATGTGATGTGGGTCCCAAAATTTAGATAGAATTTTTTGCTATGAGGTTATGGGTGGCCTCCCATGTCACACCCGGACCTATAAAATTATTTTATTTTATTATTTCAATGTCCTTAAATACATTTTATTGGGGTTTGGGTTGAATGTCAGATGAAAATTTTAAATTTTGTCAAAAAGTTTGCGTTTTTTAGTTAACTTCATTTGGCACACGGGCGAAGCGTGTTTTGGAAACCCCACACAGATTCACTCAGGCATCGACACAATGATTTTGTCTTCGAAAAATTAAAATGAGAAACTTTTGAATTTTATTGTGTTATATCAAATTTTTAATGTGGTTAATGATTTTATTGTTATTATTATTATTAAAGTGAACTGAGTATTTTTATTATTTATATTTTTATCAGTATGATTATTAATGTTTTTATTAATATTATTACTAACAAGGATTTATTATCATCATTATTATTATTGTAATTAAGAAATTATTATTATTATTATTATTATTATTAAGAGTGTTATTGTCATTAAAAATGGAATAATTTCCAGTATCTTCATCATAAAAAAAATTATGAATCATGCGGGATAATCGTGGAGTTTCCCAAGCACCTGAGCACCTGCTTCTGAACCAGAAAGAAGTTATGGCATGGTTCGTGCGATTGCAGTACTCAATTTAATGAAATAAGATGAAGGTAAAATGAGAAAAAATTTCAAGGGAAGCAGATAATAATATTATTTCGTTAATGTTATTATTATTACAAAATTTTTTATAAATATTGTTATTATTTTTAACGTTATATTATTAATATTGTATTAATTATTATTATTTATTTTTTTATTTTAATTTTTTTATTTCATTTTATTTTATCTTTTATTTTTTGGAAACCCTAGTTCTACCCATGTGGCCCCACTCTCCTCTCTTTATCCCCATCGCGAGCTGACAGCTCCCCTATTACCATATTCCCCGCAGTTCCCTCACTAGTGCTCCTACTCCCTATCGCAGGTGCACTACCCTCCCACCGACTCTGACCAAATCTCTACCTCTTGCTACATGCGCCCCAGTGTCGCCTCATCGACCATGCTCCCTCAGGCGCTTCGCCCAACTAGCCGACACCACTGTCTGACCGCCTCCCGTGCCACCCATCCAGTGCACCCCCGCTATGTAGCCATCATCTGATCCCCTTCCATGCACTGACCACAGTCTTCGGTGCACCTCCCCTCTACCTACTGCACACCCTGGATGCACCCCAACCTCCTCTTTCTCGAACCTACAATGCCCCCATTATTGTGCAGCCCTGCTGCCGGTGCGCCCGTTGTCCACCCTAGGCCGCCTCTACCCTCATGTCACACACTCTATGACTGCCACCTCCATTTTTCTGTTTTCCAGGCCTTTGGCCAGGAAATTTCCATCCAACGAACCCTCCAATGGTGTCTCCAAAACCTTTTTTCAGCGCACAACCAGGCTGACACATGTCTCCAACTTGGAAAGCCTTTTTTCTGATGGTCGCGCGACCTCCCAGCTGGACTGTTCCCACATCCGGCATCATCTCCGACCATTCTCCAATGTCACAAGACCCCACTGATCTAGTTCCCCCAGGATGACCCCATCTTCCTTCGTTCATGTGGCAAGCTGCACACCTAGTTTTCAATGGGGTACACGACGAATGTCGGCTGCCATAGGCATGCAGTTCAGTCCTGTTCGGATTCACCTGCACCAGTTCCAAGGCATGTTTGTCATTTTTTATTCACTGGGATTATTTTAAGTCAGCATTTATGTGTTTTTAGATGCTATGTGTTTGTTGCAACGTGTTGGTTTGTTTAACCGTAGTTTTCGTAGTCATCGGCCCATGGGTACTTATGCGCAAGCGTGATATAAGTCATGTCGTCACGATTGATCTTTGAGTTGAGGTAGGAACCTTTGTACATTTCCTTTAAATTCATGATTTCATTGGTTTCTTTTTTTTCACTTCCTTAGTTATTAAATTAGTAATTTACTATTTTAATACTATTTTTTCAACATGAAATGAAGTGTTGTATGTTTTCGTTAAATGTGTGACGTGGATTTGAAGAATGACACACTCCTCAGGTTTGAATGATAACACTGTTGGCTCATGAAAATGGTTAAAAAACTTTAAAAGCAAGATTTGGTCATAAAAATATATTTTTTATGTTTATGAAAATGGTCAATGAAATTTCACAAATGTATTTCCAATGTGTTTTGGGTAAACAATTTCTTGTTTCACTTATATATGAGAATAGTTGGTTTGATGAAAATATTTAAGTCCCATTTTCCATTTTTCATGTGGTCTGATTGTGTCCTACAAAGTAAGCATTTATCAAAAGAAATATTGTCTCTTATAAATGTTTTCTAGATTTAACGAGGTGGTTGGTTTTTCTTCCATGGGTTTCCAGGAAGGTCTTTGTCGTTAAAAGTGAGTGTGTGTTATTTTAAAAATGGTTTGTCTGAATGTGTGGTGTGTTTTTGTTAGGGTTTTCACACCAAGGGTTGGTTGAGTTCCCATTTTGATTTTCTAAGTAGTTCTTGATTTCTAAAGTCATGCATTGGATTTGTAAATGAGAGTTTTACATTCAAATGGTGGTTAGTGTTTCCAAAGTGGAATTAAAATTTGGATTGGTGTTGAGGAAAACCTATAAATATCCATTAATATAAAAGATTGAAATGTGAAAACTGGTGAAAACATGGTGGAAGGGCCCGTTTGGCTAGGTTTATGTAAAATGATGTCCGGATTTTCACTGGAAATGGTTTTTGAAACGATTTCATAAAATTTAAACTGTTTAATAGGTAATGGACCAATTCAAACATTTTAATGGTTGTTTTATAAAACCCTATTGGACTGAGTCACTTTCCTCCTAGATTTATCATGAGACAGGAGAGTCCTCGGTATGAGACTTTCCATTTATAATTATTATTTTAAGGAAAGGACTACCATTGAGGTGGCTGGTGTGGTTCCGAGTTGTGTGGTTTGTTAGGTTATATATATCAGGCTTGTTATGTGAAGTGCATTGAACACCCTCTTGAGAACAATACATGGAAACATAACATAGAAATGAGGAATATTGAGAACGATTGCTGCAGTAGTTTAAACTACGCACTGTCTAATGGACCATAGTACAAACTTTTATCTGCTAGGGAATTTGTCCCCTCAGTTAGGCCAGGCATGGAAACACCGAGCGTTAGAGCGTTATGACATCATTGAGAGTAGGAATGTCTTCAGGACGAGTCACATGTATTAGTACCTTTAGGTTTTCCAATGAGATTCTGGGATTTCTCGTGTTCCTTTGACACAAGTACTGTTAGTACTGTTCCCCTCACTATATGATTTGATACCCATTGTGATTAGTTTTGGTGTTTTCTTGTAATATTGTAAATGTGTGGTTTGGTAAACATGTTTTCAATAATATGTTTTAAAATAGAAATCACTCATTCCTTTGTCACTATTAAGAAAAAATGAATGATTTCATTTTGGTCTCCATTTATTTCCTCCACTTGCACCTTATTTTAATCATGGGGAAAATGGATTAATATTGTGATTTTCATACCTTAAAAATTAAAATTGTAGAAAATTATAAAATTATAGATTTTATTTAAAACCCATAAATCAAAGATTTCTTTATTTAAAAAAATTTTCATTGGGAATAGATTAGTCAGGCCTACATACTGATTTTTAATAAGAATGCCAATAGTGTCGTCTTGTTTTTTGATTCTCTTGTAGGTTCCATCTCTGGTTTGGATCGCCATGGGTGATGTTTGGTTTCAATATCAAAGAGTAACCCATAGGGTTATGTGGAGTCTTAGTCTTGGGAAGGTTAGTCGTGTTTTGGTTGTTATTTCATTTCCTGTATTTTATTTATCTTTCTTTGTTATATTTTATTTATACTGCATAGTTTTATTTCATTGGTAAAATCATTCCCATTAATCTCTATTGATTCCCTAGAGCTTCTGGCCAGCCTGAGAGGATTAAGAACGCCTCTCGGGCCTTGCCGCAGATCAGCTCGGGTGACCAGTTCATGGTCCACCAGGGATACTTCATGACAAACTTGTATCAGAGGAGGTCATATCTTGAGCATACCTTGTTTTCCAGAACTACCAATTTTATTTTGTGTTTTCAGGGTAGAAGGAGTATATTTTTGAGGGCTCGCGGTGTAGAGATGGGAAGAATGTCATGAACACTTGCTTGTTCCAAACCACGGGTTACCATTGGATGTTCAGGTTTTTGGTGTATTTTTGGTTCCATTGAATTGTTTTATGCAGGTAAATGAAAATGGAGTTGGGAGTATAGAACTATAAGATCGAAGTGCCCAGAAACCCAGGTTGATCTTGGGAAATTTCCTTAGACTACTCTACGTGATGGCAACATGACTGGCATATGGCTAGCATCCAAATGTTTGAGTCACCCATCGATACTAGTTTCCCCCAGTGGATCCATTGGGTATTACTTAATTATAATTTTTTATGAAAAGTATTAATTTGGTATTTTAAATGACAATGTCTATGTTCTGTTTAAATTATTTGTTTCCTAGTTCCTTAGTGTTCACCCCTAATGGTTTGATGAATTCCCAAGGTTTAGCTTCAGGTGGGGAACCCTTAGAAAACATAGTAGTTGAACAAACTAAAGACTATGGTATGGAATTCCAAAAGTGGAACCCTCCCCTATTTTATGTTCAAGAAGATCCTCTTTAGGTAGAGGAGTGGTTGTCAAATATTGAGAGGAACATCAGTTTCATTGGTTTTCCTCAGTCATTTAAGGTGAAGTTGGCTAATGATGGTGCCAAAATATGTGAAGAAGAAATTAAAACCCAAAGAGGACGCCAACTCCATGGAGGCTGACTCGAAAATCCTATTCATGGAGAATCATAGCACTACAGCTGGTAAGATTCCACCCCGTTTACGGGAGATGCAGAGAAAAGAGGCGAGAGGCTCCATGATCTGGAAAACGTTTACAAATCCATCACGATGAAAGTGGAAAGAGGCTCCATGATCCAAAAGATGATTATAAATCATCCATGGAGAAAAGAGGCGGGAGGCTCCATGATCCAAAATACATTTTAGAAGCCGTCGTAGAGTAATGTGGAACGAGGCTCCACGATATGAATTACGTTTGTGAAGCCACCGTGGAGAAAAGAGGCAGGAGGCTTCATGATCCGAAAGACATCGGCGAAGCTGCCACAGAAAAAAGTGGTTTGAGGCTCTGCGATTATGACAAACCCCGTGTGGCTTCGTATCACGTGCACACTGCTTCACAATTCCTCTTTCCTTTGAATACAGGGATTCCCCTGGTCCCAAAGGAAGGATACTTCGACCTTTTACATTCTAAACTCTCAAACCATGAATCACTCTCTCCTCTGAAAAATGATCTCTTTAAGGTACTTGAGCATTGAAAAGTACCTTTCCCTCAGATTAAACTCAACCTATCTTCAATAATGGACGCCCTTCATAGACCCCATGGGCCTTCGCAAAGGAAGGAGATCCCTAAGGGGACTCGGGTCTTCGAAAAGCACTCAGGCTTCACAATGTACCTTCCATGCACTTGTGCACCACATGATAAGGTAGGGTCATTGTGCTTTACAAGGAACACTACTTTGTAGTGATATGATTTGCAATTCACCCTTTACTCATGAATCCCTACTCCAAGAGAGACTTTATTCTTAGCAAAGCACCCTCCAAGTGCAATATGCCATATTCCTAGTCTAGGACAACCATCATTACGAAGCATACCCCTTTGTGAAGCCCCTCCACTACATTGAGGACCATAGCTTCTACATGGACCCGAACTTATTATATACATAGTCATGAATTTAGTTAAGAAAAAGAATACTTTTACATTGAGGATCTTTTCACTTTTATATCTTTAGATAATTAGAACAAAACATTCATAACATTACACATTATTACAGAGTGGATACCATAAAAACAGTTTCCATTTTTTCAAAATATAAAACATTAAATCATAAAAAACGATTCCTCGACAATTATTCAAAATTTAACATAGCTTACATTCTTGTATTACAAATCCATTAACCTGTGAATGTCATTTAAAAATTTGGGATGACCACAAAACCTCAGTAAGGGATGAAAAACACACATTAGTCCATGAATACTCGTAACGTATGAATTTTTTTTTCAAAAGACATGCTTGTCACTCATATATACTTACTTAGTGTAATATGAGATATACACAAGATATATACTGTCACGAACCGCCTTCACCAAAAGGAGGGAAGAGTCAGTAGGTTGCCAGGCCCTTCCTTCTTTAAGTTGAAGGAGAGACAATGACCCCCGAAACCCGCCTTCAATAGGTCCCGGAGTGGCGACTAGCACCAAGGGTATAGGAAATTCTCGCGAATGGAAGGCATTGCCCTTTTTATTTCATAGGATCGAAAGATAAGGGGGAGAAAACCCAACAAAACCAAGGTAGAAAAAAAAGTAAAGCCAAAAGTAAACCATTCCCACATGTATGTTTCAAAAGTGAAAACCACAAAGTGCAAAAAGGTGACTACAAGGTAAGTACCAAAAGAAAAAGAGAAACAACTGCAACTGCTCCAAAGGTCCGAGCTAGTAAGGTCCTGCGTGATCCCCGAAGTCCTCCTGGAAACCTGAAAGCAGTTTTATATACGTAGGGTGAGCATATAAGTACACTCAGTAGGGAAAACCAAGACTCTCGTGCACAAGTGGGGGAACGTACTAAAGTCCCGTGAGAAAAGAGAAGAACCAGAAACTAACAAGGCAACTATCCGTCCCAGGCCTCACCAAGGCTCGCTCCCCAAATAACGCAAGTCAAGTAATATATATATATATAAGAGCACATCGATGTTTTGGTACCCCGCGCCACTTTCCCACTGGTTATTGAGACATCCTACGCATCGGACCAATCCCGCCATTCTCACCGCAGTCCCACTGCCACACCCGCCCGCACACACCTGGGCCACAACCACACGCAGTCCCACTGCCGAATCCCGCCCGCACACACCTGGGCCACAACTACACGCGGTCCCACTGCCGAATCCCGCCCGCACACACCTGGGCCACAACTATCATATGTAACCATGCCTGCAAACACCTAGGCCAGAGCAACCACCGCCACTCCCGAAGACACCTGGGCCTCATCCCGAAGACACTTGGGAAACTACCTGCCGCACACACCTGGCCAACCACCACAACACCCCGCCTGGAGGTTCTTGGGCTAATAATGGACTTCAGGCCATCACAACCTGCCCGAAGATACTTGGGCTATCCGGGAAAGGGATCAGAAAAGGAGCTAATAACCAGCCACTAAGTATAGTGTTGGGAAAAACACCCTTCCCCCAAAAATGGGGGTGTTCGGCAATGAGTGCTCAACTTGGGTGGGGCGTGAATAAGAAACAAAAAGCTACAAGTATAGATATAGGTAACAAACACTCACCCAAAGCTTAGGTTTTCCTAGCCAACCTACAGAACACACCACTGCACCCAAGTCACAGTTCACGACCCTTGCCCACAAAACCATTTGTCCCATTCTTGTCCCACGTTCAGTCAAAATGTTCTATTAATTTTAAGCACTACTGGGCAACTACCATAAGCATAACCAAGGAAAGCGTCAAAAGCAAGGATCAACCAAAACACTCACACCCGGTTCTATTAACAGAGGATCTCTCCCCAATTTCTGATATTTTAAGTAACCACCCGGATTTAAAACTCACAACCACCGAATCCATACCAACAGGAGATCCCATCCCCAAATTCACACAGCCACCGAGAGTATAAACAGAACATGGGATCCCATCCCCTCCCACATTTCCAGCAATCGGCCCGAAAGGAAGACAACCAACCACCACTACCAACACAAGTCAGGAATTTTCATATTTAAACGACTTAACACACTCCATGATTTCAAATTCCGTGTGTTCTAACTGGGAGTTATCACAGAAGGGTTGATCCTGGTGCTTTCAATTATTCAGTCGGATATACGTGATTAACCAATTTCACAGCAGGAGTTCACAATTCAGCAATTCATTTAAAACATCACGAGGGGATTTATCAGTGCACATACAACGACCACCAACGGCCTCAATTCTCAGAAAACATAAGCCAGCACAACTAAAAAGGATGATCACAAGATAAGTCATAAACAACGATCACAACCCCTTCCCCTTCTTTAACCAGTTATTATCTTCATTTAAAGGCTCAACTATTTCTCATGAGAATAAAAGATAACGCCCACCCCGCATGATACACAGAAGTGAGAGACGAAAGAAAAAATTCCCTACATGTTGATAGATGATCGATGTTTAGGTCGGGGGCGCGGAACTTTACGGATAACGACGCGGTGGTCCCGATGCACCAGAAGAGCCACGATCGAAGAAGGGGGGAGCCACGGCCTAACCCTTAATTTATAAGAGTCGGGGATGGTTGAGATAAAAACGCTGAACCGCGTAAGACGTGGAAGTCGTGGGTTGACCACGCGGCTTGACCCATCATTAAAGGTGCTGGGTGGTTTAAACCAACTCATGAATTAATGAAGCATTTAATTAAAACTTTTGTGCGCGTTTCGGGTTTTCAAGACATTTTTAACGAGGCAGAATAGGGTTTAAAACCCTATTTGCGAAAAAGGAGCGTTACTGGAACAACTTGGCAAGGCCGGGTGACGTCAGCCGGTTCCGCCGATAGGTCGCACCGATCGGTCTCACCGATCGGTCGCACCGATCGGTCCCACTGATCTGTCTCACCGATCGGTCTCACCGATCTTTCTCACCGATCGGTCTCACCGATCGGTCTCACCGATCGGTCGCACCCATCGGTCTCACCGATCCGTACACCTTAAGGATTCAGATTTTGGCAAAGGAAGGGACCAGGGGGGGTCTGGGTCATCACATCAGATACCTATTAAACGATTCTCGTCCTCGAGAATCACAACAAACCAGAAGGAAGGAGAGGGTCCGAACAACCATATTCGAAAGAAACCTCTTAGGAGTGAACCTCTTTTAACTAAAAACACTCTCCTGACAAGAACTAAGAAACATACCATGCCAAACCGCCCGGTCATGTGGGTTTGGGGAGTTCCCCTACCCCATGTCAAGATATTATCCGCTTTGGGCGGCACTGACTCGCCCGCACAGGTTTAATCGCATCCACCTTAATGCGTCTCGATTAGGTGTCGGGTTCCCTCTTCCCTTTAGCCGGGGCTTTTCACACATAACAGATGAAGGGACTAGTACATTTCATTGCCAAAAGTCAAACGTTCTATCACAGCAGGTACAAAAGGAACAAAGCTCAAAACAACTCGGGGTATTGGGCACGCATCTGTGCTTCCCTTTCCCACGTACTCTCCTCGAGCCCGCCATGTCTCCACAACACACGAACCAAGGGAATACATCGCCCACGAAGCTCATTCTCCTTGCGATCCTCGATCATCACTGGTTTTTCCACAAAGGTTGCATCGTCCTCGATGTCCAGTTCACCCCAATCAAGGACGTGTGAAACATCGTGCAGATAACGACGGAGCTGGGATACATGAAAGACATCATGTATCCTTAGCAGCGGCGGAGGTAATGCTAGCTGATAAGCCACTTCGCCGACCCGCTGTAACACTTTGAAGGGTCCGACGAATCTGGGGGAAAGCTTACCCCCCTTGCCGAACCTCCGTTGTCCACGCCGCGGGGAGACCTTCAAGAACACGTGGTCTCCAACCTCAAACTCCAAGGGCCTTCTCCTGGTATCAGCATACGACTTCTGTCAATCCTGGGCCGCCTTCATCCTTTCCCGTATGAGCTGAATCTTTTCTGTCGTGTTCTGAACTACCTCCGGGCCAAGGATGCCTGCCTCTCCTACTTCGGTCCAACACACAGGTGAACGGCATGGCCTCCCGTACAGAGCCTCAAACGGGGCCATACCGATGGTAGAGTGGTAGCTATTATTGTAGGAAAACTCTACTAGACGCAAGTATCGCACCCACGACTCTCCTGAGTCCAGAACACATGCCCGTAGCATATCCTCCAAGGTCTGGATGGTTCGCTCTGTTTTTCCATCTGTCTGGGGATGGAAAGCAGTGCTAAGGCATAACTGGGTGCCAAACGCATGCTGCAATCCTCTCCAGATTCGTGAGGTAAACTGTGCATCCCTATCTGAGACTATAGACCTCGGAACTCCATGCAACCGCACCACCTCATTCATGTACTTCCGTGCCAAAGCATCCACAGTACTTGACTCCATGATTGCCAGAAAGTGAGCTGATTTCGTCAACCTGTCCACCACCACCCAAATGGCGTCGCACCCTCCTTGGACCTTGGGTAGTCCCATGACGAAATCCATTCAGATGTCGTCCCACTTCCACTCGGGAACAGCTAAAGGCTGCAGTAGGCCGCCTAGAACCCGGTGTTCAGCCTTCACTTGCTGACATACTAAGCATTTGGCCACGAATTCTGCCACCGCTCGCTTAACTCCGGGCCACCAGAACTGCCTTTTCATCCCCTGGTACATCTTGGTAACTCCTAGGTGCACTGCCAGGGGTGAGTTGTGGAACTCACTGAGAACCTTGCCACACATCACTATTGGGACAAACAACCTTTTCTGGAAATGCATCCGGTGCTGACCATCCTCTGTCCATTCTCTTGGAGCATCACCCTGGTCTACCCGATCACGCATCACTTCGCACTCGGGGTCTCCCCACTGAGACTCCTCCACTTGTCGAAATAGAGAAGACTGCACTATCATCTGATATAGGCAGCCTCTGCCACTATCCATCATTGCATCCAGGTGTAAGGAATCAAACTCCTCCATTGCCTCCCAGGAATTTTCCGACTCTCGGACCGCATCCTTCTGCGTCCTCCTGCTCAAGGCATCGGCCACCACATTGCCCTTGCCCTCAGTATAAGAGATTTCAAAGTCGTAGTCCGGGAGGAACTCCACCCATCTCCGTTGTCGCAAGTTCAAGTCCCGCTGGGAGAATATTTACTTTAAGCTTTTGTGATCTGTGAAGACCACAAAGCATTCCCCGATGAGGTAGTGCCGCCATAACTTTAGCGCAAAAACGACCGCTACAAGCTCCAGGTCATGGGTGGCATAGTTATGCTCATGGGAGCGTAACTGCCTGGACCCGTAAGAGATCACCCCTTGTTGCTGCATCAACACGCATCCCAGGCCCTGTCCTGAAGCATCACAAAATACCTCATAGGCCATCCCTTCTTCTGGTAATCTCAACACTGGGTCACTAACCAACCTTTCTTTTAGGTAGCTGAAGGACGACTCGCATTGCTCGCTCCACACGAAAACCTGGTCTTTCTTGGTCAAAGCCGTCAAAGGGGCTGCTACCCAGGAGATGATGGGAACAAATCTCCGGTAGTAGCCTGCCAGTCCGAGGAAACTCCGAACTTCTGCCACATTCTTGGGTGGTGCCCAAGAAACAATTGCCTCAACCTTTGATGGGTCGACTGCTACTCCATGCTCAGACACTACGTGTCCAAGGAAGTGCACTTCTCGTACCCAGAACTTGCACTTTGACAACTTCCCATAGAGCTGGTGCTGTCGGAGGACCTCCAAAACTGTCCTCAGGTGCTCTGCATGTTCCTCTTCTGACCTTCAATAGATCAGGATATCGTCGATGAATACCACCACAAACCGATCCAGGTACTCCCGAAAGATGGAGTTCATAAGCCCCATGAACACGACCGGGGCGTCCGTAACACCAAAGGGAATGACCACGAACTCGAAGTACCCATACCTGCACCTGAACGCCGTCTTCGGGACGTCGCTATCCTTTACCCTCAGCTGGTGGTATCCAGATCGCAGGTCGATCTTCGAGAACCATCCTGCCCCCTTCAGCTGGTCAAAAAGATCATCTATCCTCGGAAGAGGGTAGCGATTCTTGATCGTTACCTGATTCAGCCTCCTGTAATCGATGCACAACCTGAGGCCACCATCTTCCTTCTTTGCGAACAAGACTGGGGCACCCCACGGTGACGCACTTGGACGAACATAACCCCTCTTCATCAGATCGTCAATCTGTATCTGCAACTCCCGTAGCTCCGAAGGTGCCATCCGGTAAGGAGCCATCGAGATTGGTCGAGAGCCGGGCTGCAGGTCTATCCCGAACTCGATATCACGCCGAGGGGGTAGAGTCGTCATCTCCTCAGGAAAGACGTCCATAAATTCACGAACGATCTCTGGTACTTCCACCATTTCCGCATCTACTGATTCTATCGTCAGTTCGGTCAACAAGGAGAGGAGAGGTTCCTCCCTCCTGTTTCCCTTCGGACAGCTCCGCTCGCCGGTGAAAGTAACACGCTGGCCGTCCAAACCGGAGAACACCACCCTTCTTTGGAAACAGTCGATGACGGCGCACACAGAATATAGCCAGTCGATGCCCAGGATGACATCGTACGGCTGAATCTGTAGCAGAAGGAGATCCCTAACCGACTGATGTGGCACTAACATCAGTCTACATCCCCGACAAACAAACAGCAAGTCAGTCTGACCTCCAACTGGTGTGCTCAACACTAGGGGCACTGGAAGTCTCTCAGCATCTAGACCCAAGGCGCGGGCTAGACTGGGTGCAATAAAGGAGTGCAAAGCTCCGGTATCGAACAAAGCATAAGAAAGAGTGCTAAACACACTGATCGTACCTCGAACAACCTCTGGCCCTGCTGGAACTGTTGCTTCTGCGGCGTGTAACTGTCCACGCCCAGCTCCCCTGCCCCTCGGCTGTCGACCACCTCCCCGACCACACCCTGGTCGGGGTCCCTGGGGAGCGCCCTGAGGTCGGCCTCCCCCTCCTATGTCTGCCTGCGGAGGAGCGGGAGCTTGCTGTCCCTGCTGCTGCTGCCGGAAGGGTCTGGCTGGAAACTGCTGCTGCGGCGGATGCTGGGGATGACTGCCACTGCTGTACTGCACCCGATCGGGGCACTGACTCCGGAGATGTCCAGGGCTCCCACAGATGAAGCACCGTGGTCCCGAGCCTGAAGGAAAAGAACGTGGGCCAGGGGATTGAAACTGAAACTACTGCGGCCTGCTCCCTGTGGGTCGGAACCTGGAGGGTCCCGATGCTGGAGGCCTGGTGCTGACGGCCTTCCCCTTCGATGGTCCCAGCTGGATCCCTTCTCGTGTCACTCCGCCCAGAGCGTGCATCCTTTCCACCACTTCGGCCTTCTTCTGAACCTTTAAGTATGTCGGAAGGGTAAAGGGGGTAACATCATACTGGAGGGAGGGTCAGAGCGCCTCCTCCAAACGTCTTGCCCGAGACTCCTCATCGGGAAAGAGGTCCGGAGCAAAACATGGGAGGTCCTTGAACTTGATTCCAAGTTCCCTCACAGACATGCTCCCCTGCTGGAGGGAGAGTAGCTCCTGCCTCTTCTCCGCCTTCATTGTCGAGGAGAGGAACTCCGCCCGGAACTCCTTCTCGAAGTCTGCCCAAGCAACATCAGACTCCTTCCTACTCCCCAGGTGAAGCATCCACCACTGACGTGCCGCTCCTCGCATCTGGCTAACAGCCAGAGGAACCCAGTACTCGGTCGGGGCCCGAATCAGGCCGAAGGCTATGACTAACTCCTCTAGCCAGCCTTCCGTCTTCATATCGGAGGTGTTGCCCTCATACTTCTCGAGGGCCTGTCGCTGGAAGGCTCGAAGAGTCTTCTGCCACTGGTCGTCCTCTTCCTCTCGATCAGCTCTCTGCCGATTGGCCAAGGCAGTCTCAGGGGCCTCGATCGCCTGTACCACACGTGGTCGCCTTCCAGGTGCCATAGCTGCAAGGTAAACAAGGAAAGCCTAAGCCCAAGTAGTGCAAAGAAAATCGTTCTTAAAACTTATTAAGATTTAATTTATTCTTAATTCCCAAGACATCCCAGAAACACAAGAACACAAGTCATTTATGATGAATGTACCTTTCCTAGGGTCTCTACCCTGCAATCAGTGTGGCCTCACTTGGTCGTTTGGTAGGTCCAGAGTCCTTGCATCAGATCACGGGGGGCCCTAAAATCCCGTGTCCTAGCCGGTCTTTCCTGGCCTAATTCACGCTCCAAGGTCACCCAACACCGTTGCCTTACGATCCCATGCAATCCTCACTGTGCCTAACTCCAGACTCCGTCCTATCTCTCAACCTCCCTCTGATACCATTCTGTCATGACCCGCCTTCACCAAAAGGAGGGAAGAGTCAGCAGGTTGAGAGGCCCTTCCTTCTTTAAGTTGAAGGAGAGATAATGACCCCCGAAACCCGCCATCAATAGGTCCCGGAGTGGCGACTAGCACCAAGGGTATAGGAAATTCTCGTGAATGGAAGGCATTGCCCTTTTTATTTCATAGGATCGAAAGATAAGGAGGAGAAAACCCAACAACACCAAGGTAGAAAGAAATGTAAAGCCAAAAGTAAACCATTCCCACATGCATGTTTCAAAAGTGAAAGCCACAAAGTGAAAAAAGGTGACTACAAGGTAAGTACCAAAAGAAAAAGAGAAACAACTGCAACTACTCCAAAGGTCCGAGCTAGTAAGGTCCTGCGTGATCCCCGAAGTCCTCCTGGAAACCTGAAAGCAGTTTTATATACGTAGGGTGAGCATACAAGTACACTCAGTAGGGAAAACCAAGACTCTCATGCACAAGTGGGGGAACGTACTAAAGTCCCGTGAGAAAAGAGAAGAACCAGAAACTAACAAGGCAACTATCCGTCCCAGGCCTCACCAAGGCTCGCTCCCCAAATAACGCAAGTCAAGTAAAATATATATAAGAGAACATCGATGTTTGGGTACCCCGCGCCACTTTCCCACTGGTTATTGAGACATCCTACGCATCGGACCAATCCCGCCATTCTCACCGCAGTCCCACTGCCACACCCGCCCGCACACACCTGGGCCACAACCACACGCAGTCCCACTGCCGAATCCCGCCCGCACACACCTGGGCCACAACTACACGCAGTCCCACTACCGAATCCCGCCCGCACACACCTGGGCCACAACTATCATATGTAACCATGCCTGCAAACACCTAGGCCAGAGCAACCACCGCCACGCCCGAAGACACCTGGGCCTCATCCCGAAGACACTTGGGAAACCACCTGCCGCACACACCTGGCCAACCACCAAAACACCCCGCCCGGAGGTTCTTGGGCTAATAATGGACTTCAGGCCATCACAGCCTGCCCGAAGATACTTGGGCTATCCGGGAAAGGGATCATAAAAGGAGCTAATAACCAGCCACTAAGTATAGTGTTGGGAAAAACACCCTTCCCCCAAAAATGGGGGTGTTCGGCAATGAGTGCTCAACTTGGGTGGGGCGCGAATAAGAAACACAAAGCTACAAGTATAGATATAGGTAACAAAAACTCACCCAAAGCTTAGGTTTTCCTAGCCAACCTACAAAACACACCACTGCACCCAAGTCACAGTTCACGACCCTTTCCCACAAAACCATTTGTCCCATTCTTGTCCCACGTTCAGTCAAAATGTTCAATTAATTTTAAGCACTACTGGGAAACTACCATAAGCATAACCAAGGAAAGCGTCAAAAGCAAGGATCAACCAAAACACTCACACCCGGTTCTGTTAACAGAGGATCTCTCCCCAATTTGTGATATTTTAAGTAACCACCCGGATTTAAAACTCACAACCACCGAATCCATACCAACAGGAGATCCCATCCCCAAATTCACACAGCCACCGAGAGTATAAACAGAACAGGGGATCCCATCCCCTCCCACATTTCCAGCAATCGGCCCGAAAGGAAGACAACCAACCACCGCTACCAACACAAGTCAGGAATTTTCAGATTTAAACGACTTAACACACTCCATGATTTCAAATTCCGTGTGTTCTAACCGGGAGTTATCACAGAAGGGTTGATCCTGGTGCTTTCAATTATTCAGCCGGATATACGTGATTAACCAATTTCACAGCAGGAGTTCACAATTCATCAATTCATTTAAAACATCACGAGGGGATTTATCAGTGCACATACAACGACCACCAACGGCCTCAATTCTCAAAAAACATAAGCCAGCACAACTAAAAAGGATGATCACAAGATAAGGCATAAACAACGATCACAACCCCTTCCCCTTCTTTAACCAGTTATTATCTTCATTTAAAGGCTCAACTATTTCTCATGAGAACAAAAGATAACGCCCACCCCGCATGATACACAGAAGTGAGAGACGAAAGAAAAAATTCCCTACATGTTGATAGATGATCGACGTTTAGGTCGGGGGCGCGGAACTTTACGGATAACGACGCGGCGGTCCCGATGCACCAGAAGAGCCACAATCGAAGAAGGGGGGAGCCACGGCCTAACCCTTAATTTATAAGAGCCGGGGACGGTTGAGATAAAAACGCTGAACCGCGTAAGACGTGGAAGTCGTGGGTTGACCACGCGGCTTGACCCATCATTAAAGGTGTTGGGTGGTTTAAACCGACTCATGAATTAATGAAGCATTTAATTAAAACTTTTGTGCGCGTTTCGGGTTTTCAAGACATTTTTAACGAGGCAGAATAGGGTTTAAAACCCTATTTGCGAAAAAGGAGCGTTACTGGAACAACTTGGAAAGGCCGGGTGACGTCAGCTGGTTCCGCCGATAGGTCGCACCGATCGGTCTCACCGATCTCTCTCACCGATCGGTCTCACCGATCGGTCTCACCGATCGGTCGCACCAATCGGTCTCACCGATCCGTACACCTTAAGGATTCGGATTTTGGCAAAGGAAGGGACCAGGGGGGTCTGGGTCATCACATATACATACATGAGAACATAAATATAACCGTAGAGGTATCTTGGGGTCTTACTTACATAATCTTGTAACCATCTTGGCTACCTTATAATTTGTAACCCTCACGGCTACCTTACTTTGTGTAACCATCATAGTTACACGTGGAGTAAGCATACGACTGACCTCTAACTTACTCATTCCCAATGGATTGGAGGGATATATAGGTCCCACCAGTCATCATAAATAATTCCCAAGAACCAAAACATAATCATAAAACATGAATAATTCCATAAAAACATTTCTTTGGAATTTCGTAAAACCGAATTTAAAAAGAGGATTTTTAAAGAAAATCTCCTTGTAAATATCATACAATTGAAGTGTGACTTAATAGAGTGAATGGAGTATATATATATACTTTAAATAAAAATATTAAAACATAATATAAATAAAACCCATCACAAAAAAATTTAAATAGCACATAAATAATGAAGTAGAAGGTTAACCCAATGAACGAAAATCAGGTTAAGAATTCCCTTACCCCGGGTTTGTCTTACTTAAAACATGTATAGTATTCCTATATAATGGTTAAAAGAGTGTTATTAGTATTTTTCAGAAACATTTTCATGTTTATAACATCATATATTATGATTTCATACCATCATTTCATCCTTTAATAGTTATTATTTTTCTCATTGCACTGTTTTTTGGTGACTTCTTAACATGGTTTCTATGATTGGTTCATGGTGGATGTTCTAGTCGATTGGAAGTGAAACACCAGAAATGGAATGGAGTAGTATTTAAATATATCCAGTTATATAAATTATTCCATTTATCATTTTTAATTCTTACATGTGGATGATTCATAAGTTAGAACATTAATGATGTTCGTTTAGATAATTTTAGTGGTTCTTTGATAATAACAACCTCATTTTGTCTTATAAATTAGAACCATGAGTATAAAAGAATTACCGAAGCATGGGTGAGTCATAAAACATATATTATAACCTGTTTCAACCATATAAATGGTTTCATGACCAGACATTAAGGAATTAATGGAAATTGAAATGACATCATCCATGATGTCGATAACTCAACACAAACGAACAATATTTTTATTCTTTAAATAAGTGGGAGATGAGAGGGAAAATGATGAGTAATTTTCCATGAACATGAGATCATCCATAATATACATGATTCTGGATATTTCATTTCACATGGGTAAGAAGAGATGATGAAATAATGATAAAGGAACTCAAAATAAAAGAATAAGTGAGAAATCTCTTACAAAAATTCGGCAACCCGACGGCTATGCGACAGGGTTTTAGAAAAGATTATGAAGAGAGGGGACAAGGGTCACCCATACAGAAATTATTAATAATACAGAATAGATCATGAATAAGAAGTAACTAAGAACATGGTATGGAAACTTGAAAATTATACAACATAAAAGCGAACATGAAAGGAAAAAAGAAAGAAATTGAGAATTTTCATACCGTGTAGAGTAACCCTTAGAACATGATGTTTGGGACCTTTGGGGATTGAGGAAACCTTGGGAGGAACCCTATGAAGGTACGGAGGCTAGAGATTCGTTGATGGAGAATTGGTAATGAATTTAGTGAGGGGAAGAGTTGGTATTTATAGGAAAAGTGAGGGATTATTTTAATAATTTTAAAGGGACACATCATGGGTGGCATTTGCGAAACCATGGGCTTGCCCATTGTATTTTCTCATGGTATAATCCACATGGGACACCTCACATCCTATTTAACTATACACAAGTACACCATATTTATTAAATCATTATTATATCATTAATGATGTCATTAACACACGGAAACTAAAAACTGTATTTTTTACTATTCACCGAAAAATCAGCTATTTCAGAAAAATTCCCAAAATTCACCCTAACCATTTATCGACAGGTATATTTAAAAAATGAAGTCCATTTTTTGAAATTAATTTTCTATATATTATTAATTTAATTATTAAATAAAATCATACTTAATTCAAAAATTAACAATTCTAATTTGGTAATTATTTCTATATCACAATGAAAAATTAACCTAGATGCTATTATCTTAAAGCATTAAAAAAATAAAAAAATAATAAATTTTACCATTCATTAGAGTCATATCACTATTCATATTACTATTCATAATGTTATGTTACTATTCACCAAAAAACAAGTTGATTTCAATGGACTCCAAATAACATATTGAACACAATTGTAGTTGACAATTTCTTGAAATTTAGAACATAGATGTAGAAAAGTTATGTTTTAAAGGATAATTAAAAATATCTACTTAAAACAAAGTTCCATGCATTTCTATTTATTTTTAGAAAAACATGTGGTGTTACATTATCCCTACCTTATCGAAATTGTGTCCTCACAATTTTATTTACTTATTAAACAACTAAGGGTACTTTTTCCTCATAGCATTTTTAGACTCCCATGTTGCTTCTTTAACCATGTGGTTTCTCCACAACACCTTTACCCGGTGGATTAACTTTTTCTACAATACCTGTTCCCTTCGATCAAGAATCTGAACTTGTTTCTCTTCATAGGAAAGGTTCTCTTCCAGCTGAACTGCTTCTGGGCTCAAGACATGTGATGAATCTGGCACACACTTTCTCAACATCGAAACATGAAAACCATTGTATACCTGAAACAAACTCGGAGGCAAAGCTACGCAGTATGAAAATGTTCCAACCTTCTCCTAGATTTCAAAAGGGTTGATGAACTGTGGATTTAGCTTTCCTTTCTTAAAGAAACGCATCACACATTTCCAAGGAGAGACTTTAAGGAAAACATGGTCACCTACCTCAAAAGAGAAGTCTTTACTTCTGTTATCTTCATAACATTTCTGCCTACTATGAGCTGTCCTCATGTGCTTCTGGATCATCCTCACTTTCTTAGCCACTTCTTCAACTAATTCTGGTCCCATCACCTTTCTTTCACCAACTTCATCCCAAAACGCTGGAGTCCAACACCATATTCCATACAAGGCCTCGAAAGGTGCCATCTGAATACTAGAATGAAAACTGTTATTATAAAAAAATCAACTAAAGAAAGATGTTGATCCCAACTTCACTGATAATCAATTTAACAAGCTCGAAGAATATCCTCCAAAGTTCGAATCGTTCATTATGACTGCCCATCTCATTGAGGATGAAAAGCTGTAATGAAATTTAACTCTGTGCCCAATGACTTCTGAAGTCCCTTCTAGAAGTTAGAAGTGAACCTAGGATCTCGGTCAGACACAATGGAAAGAGGAACTCCATGTAACCTGACAATCTCCTTGAGGTACAATCAAGGAAGCTGATCCAAATTTATAGTTTCTCGAATAGAAAGAAAATGTGTAGACATTGTTAGCCGATCAAAAATAACCCAAATCACATTTTTACCTTGAGAAGTCTTTGAAATTCCCACCACATAGTCCATGGAAACATTCTCCCATTTTCACTCTGGCACTGGAAAAGGCTGAAGCATCTCCTTTGGTAACTTTATCTCTGCTTTAACCTATTGACATGTCAAACATATCATGGTAAAATCAACAATATATTTTTTATGCCATCCCACGAATAATACTCCCAAAGGCCTCTGTACATCTTAATACTTCCAGGATGAACTGAAAATGGAGAACTATAATCTTCACACAACAATTATTTCTTCAACTGAGAAACACAAGGCACACACAACCTTTTTACAAATCTTAAAACACAATCCTTATCAAGATTTAATAATGGAAACTTACCATTTTAACCAATTATACCTTTTTCTCTAGCTCACGTTCTTCTTTCTGTGCTTGCATAATTCTATCTGATAACAAAGACTGCACTGAAACCTTAAACAAAACAGATGTATTCCCAACTTCAACAACTTCTATGAAAAAATTCATCGTATCTTTAATCAAGGGATCATGTTCCAAATGTATCATGGTTAATGATGCATATTGTTTTTGAATCAAGGCATCCGCCACTTTGTTTGCTTTTCCAGGATGGTAATTTATCGTACAGTCATAATACTTTATCCGTTCTAGCCATCCTCTCTACCTCATGCTTAATTCCTTCTGAGTGAATATATACTTTAGACTTTTTTTGTTTGAATATATTTGGAATTTGGTTCAGTATAGACGATGCCACCAAATTTTCAAAGCAAAAACCACATCTTCCAATTCCAAATCATGTGTGGGATAATTTAGCTCATGTGGTTTAAGTTGTCTCGAAGCATAAGCAATTCCCTGATCATTCTGCATCAAAACACAACCAAGTCCCTTCAAAGAAGCATCACTGTAGATGAAAAACTCACCATTTCAGAAAGGTAAGGCCAAAACTGGAGCATTTACCAATCTCTTCTTCTATCCCTGAAAACAAACATCACATTCCTCAGTCCAAACAAACTTAACCCCTTTTCGTTTTAACTTAGTTATCAGGATAGATAACTGTGGAATGTTCTTAAAAAACTGTCGGTAATAACATGCTAAGCCTAGAAAACTACAAATCTCTGTATCATTTATGGTTCTTGGCCATTAATCATCTACTTTTGTTTTGGTAGGATCAACTATTATTCCATCCTTATTTACAATGTTCCCAGGAAAATAAATCTGTTGCAACCAAAAATCACACTTGCATAATTTTCCATACAGTTTCTTTTATTTTAAAGTTTGAAAAAAAACCCTTAGATGTTTTTAATGCTACACCTTATTTTAAGAAAATACCATAATGTCATCAATAAATACAACCACAAAACTATACAAGAACTCATGAAATACTCTATTCATAAGATTCATGAATACAACAGGTGCATTACTTAATCCAAATGGCATAACTACAAATTCATAATTCCCATATCTAGTACAAAAGGCTATTTTCAGGATGTCATCTTCCATCACCTTCAGCTGATGGTATCCAGATCTCAATTCAATCTTGGAAAAGTACTGAGATCCCTGGAGCTGATCAAACAAGTGATCAATATGAGGAAAAGGATACATGTTTTTAATAGTGATGTTATTCAAAGCTCTATAATCAATTAAAAGTCTCATGGAATTATCTTTCTTTTTAACAAACAAAATAGGGGTTCCCCATGATGAAGTGCTCGGATGAATGAAGCCTTTTTCAAGAAAATCCTGGAACTGATTTTTCAATTCAAGAAATTGTATTGGATCCATGAGATATGGGTTTTTTGAAATTGGTTAAGCACTATGAACTAAGTCAATTGTGAATTCGACTTCTTGATCAGGTATGCCACCGTTTAACTCATCAAGAAAAACATCAAGGTATTCATTTACCACTGGAACATCATTAATTTGATTAGTTTCCTTATTTTCAAAAATATGAGCAAGATAACATTCATTTCCATCTTTCAATAGTTTCTTAGCTTCTTGATATGTTATTAATTTTAATGGGTTAACTCTTGTATAAAAATTGATGCTCTTTCTGGAAAATAACTTTTTTAACTCTATAGTCAATATTAACAATATAATCAGAAAGCCAGTCCATCCCCCAAATAACATCAAACTCGAATAAGGGTAAAACAACTAGGTTTCCATGTAATGTCATTCCACAGACCACAATAGAATGATTCTTATAATTACTCTTTGCCATAAAATTTCCCATTAGTGTTTTAACAAAATGTTCGGGTCTCATTTGTTGAGGTGATATTTCCAATTTACCAGAAAATTTCTCAGAGAAGAAGGAGTGTGTAGACCCCATATCATACAAAACTTTAGAAAAATCTAAGTGAACAAACAAAGTACCTGATACAACTTCATTGGATGGAATGACATCTGCTGAAGTAGCCACAAAGGATCTCACTACACCTTTTTGCTTCTAGTCTAGCTTCTTTGCATCATTCAGATCTCTCTTTGGGAAGGCATTTGCATAGTCACCCATATCACCACATTTAAAACACTTTACAGTTTGCTTATCATGATTATTATTAGGATCATTTTCATTCCAATCTCAGGCCATATGTCCAAACATACCACATTTAAAACACTTCCCAGATTTTATAAGACATTCCCAAGAGTGTTTCTTGCCACACTTTTCACAATCTAGAAATTGGATTTTCTTACCATCAAATTTGTTTGGTTGATTCTTAACAATTTCTTGCCAACTGGACCTATAATTTTCTTTATTTCCAAAATTCATGTGATCATCAGCAAACTCTATCTCTACCCTCTCAACACATCAGATAAGTTTCTCATTAACTTTTGACTTCACGAGAGGCCAACACCCTTCGATACCTTGGCTTCAATCTTGAGTAAAAGTGGTGGATTTTGCTATCAAGATCCAAAATAAGATTTGGAGCATACCTCGCCAGCCGGGTGAAGTTGGCTTCATACACAACCACTGAATCTTTCTCCTTCTATTTCAATTCATGGAATTTTTTCTCCAATCATAGTCTCACCACATTAGGAAAATATTTTTCAAGGAAATGACTTTTAAATTCATCCCACTCTAAGGCATAAAAATCCTCTCTACCCCTGATATTCCTTACCATTTACCACCACTGATCAGATTTTCCTTCGAAACAATAAATCGGAAGACTTGCCTTTTGGTTTTCTGAACATCCCAAAACATCGAATATATTTTCAAGGGATTTGATCCATCCTTCAACTACTACTCGTTCAGAAGATCCATTGAATGAAGGAGAAGTTTTTCTCATAAAATGTTCCACTACTATCATGTTTGTTGTTGTACCTATATTGGTCCTCTTGCATGGATTCCTCCACAATTTATTTCATGCATTAGCTGATCCATTACTGTCACAAACTGCTCGGTTCCAATCCATACCATTCCGGGCTATAGTTTCGGAAGGATGTCATTCTGTCAGTGCCTCTCCTCTGTAGCATCCCTGTTCCTTCTACGAACAACCATTCTGAACAAACATGTCTTATATAAAGCAACATGGTATTCTATAAATGTATTAACATTTCAAATTAAACATAGAGTGAAAATAATTTATGTTATTCTATTAACATCACCCTATCCCCTAATGTTATATAAACCATCCTCTGATACCGACTATAAGGACCCGACCTTATTACATACATAATATTTAATTTTTTCAA
This sequence comes from Viscum album, assembly GCA_963277665.1. Taxonomy (NCBI): domain Eukaryota; kingdom Viridiplantae; phylum Streptophyta; class Magnoliopsida; order Santalales; family Viscaceae; genus Viscum; species Viscum album. The sequence continues at coordinate 912,393,817 of OY728125.1, read as the reverse complement.
GAAAAAAATTCCTTTTACATGGAGGATATTTTCATGTTTAGATATTTAGAGAATTAGTACAAAACATTCATAACATTACACATTATTATAGAGTGGATACCATAAAAACAATTTCCATTTTTTTCAAAATATAAAACATTAAATCTTAAAAAAAGACTCCTTGAAAATTCTTCAAAATTTAACATAGCTTCATTCCTTTACTTAAAAATAAATTAACCAGTGAGGATCATTTAAAAACTTAGGATGCGCACAAAATCTCAGTAAGGGATACAAAAAAAGACACATTAGTCTATGAATACTGGTAACGTATGAAAATAATTTTCAAAAGACTTTCTTGTCACTCATATATATTTACTTAGTGTAATATGAGATATACACAAGATCTTTACATAAATGAGAACATAAATATAACCGTAGAGGTATCTTGGGGAGTTACATGCATAATCCTGTAACCATCCTGGCTACCATATAATTTGTAACCCTCATGGCTACCTTACATTGTGTAACCATCGCAGTTACACATGGAGTTACCATACAGCCGACCTCCAATATACTCATACCCAATGCATTGTAGGGAGATATAGGTCCCAACCTTCTTCATAAATAATTCCCAAGAACCAAACCATAATCATACAACATGGATAATTATATTAAAACATTGCTTTGGAAGTTTGTAAAACCGAAGTCTAAAAAGAGGATTTTTAAAGAGAAGCACATTGTAAATATCATACAATTGAAGAGAGACTTAATAGAGTGAATGGAGTATGTATATATAAAGTAAATTCACATATTAAAACATAATATAAATAGAACCCATCATGCAACAATATAAATAGCACATAAATAATGATGTAGTAGGTTAACCCAAAGAATGGAAATCAGGTTAAGAATTCCCTTACCCCGGGTTTGTATTACTTCAAACTCGTGCAAAATTATTGTATAATGTTTAATATATTGTTATTATTATTTTACAGAAACATTTTCATGTTTATAACATCTTATATTATCATTTCATTCCATCAGTTAAACCATTAAATTTTAGTATTTTGCTCCTTGCATTGTTTTTGGGTGAGTTCTTAACATGATTTCCATGATTAGTTCATGGTGGATGTTCTTGTCGATTGGAAGTGAAAATTCAGAATTGGAATGGAGTATTATTTAATTATATCCAGTAATATAAATTATTCTATTTATCATCTTTAATTCTTACATGAGTACGATTCATAAGTTAGAACATTAATGATGTTCGTTTAGATCATTTTAGTGGTTCTTTGATAATAACAACATCATTTTGTCTTATAAAATAGAACCATGAGTAAAAAATAATTCTAGAACCATGGGTGAGTAATAAAACATATTTTATAACCTGGTGAAACCATATAAATGGTTTCATGACCATACTTGAAATAATTAATGGAAATTGAAATCACATCATCCACGATGTCGACAATTCGACACAAATAGACAAGGTTTTTATTCTTTAAATAAGTGGGAGAGGAGAATAAAAATGATGAGTAATTTTACATGAAAATGAGATTATCTAGAATATACATGATTCTAGATATTTCATGACACTTGGGTAAGAATAGATGATGACATAATGATAAAGGAACTCAAAATAAAAGAATAAGTGAGAAATATCTTACAAAAATTCGGCAGCCCAATGGCTATGCGACAGGGTTTTAGAAAACATTAAAAAAACAGGGGACAAGGGTCACCCATCTAGAAATGATTAATAATACAGAATAGATCATTAATATGAAGTAAATAAGAACATGGTGTGGAATCTTGAAAATTATACAACATAAAAGAGAACATGAAAGGAAAAAAGAAAGAAATTTAGAATTTTCATACCTTGTAGAGTAACCCTTAGAACATGATGGTTGGGACCTTGGGGGCTTGAGAAAAACATGAGAGGACCACAATGAAAGTAATGAGGGCAGATCGTCATTTATGTAGAATTGGGAATGAATTCAATGAAGGGAAGAGTTGGTAGTTATAAGAAAAGTGAGGGATTATTTTAATAATTTCCAAGGGACACCTCATGGGTGGTATTTGAAAAACCATGGGCCTTCCAATGGTATTTTCTCATGGTATAAGCCACTTGGGACACCTAAAATATTTTTTAACTATACACAGGTCAAACATATTTATGACATCATTATTATATCATTAATGATTCCATTAACAAACCAAAACAAAAAACTATATTTTTTTACTATTCACCGAAAAATCAACTATTTCAAAAAAATTCCCAACATTCACCCTAACCATTTATCGACATGTAGATTTAAAAAATGAATTCCATTTTTTGAAAATAATTTTCTAAATATTATTTATTTAATTTTTAAATAAAATCATACTTAATTCAAAAATTAACAATTCTAATTCTGTAACTACTTCTATATCACAATGAATAATTAACTAAGAAGCTATTATCTTAAATCCTTAAAAAAATATTTACTATTCATTAGAATCATATCACTATTCATATTACTATTAATAATAGTATGTTACTATTCACCCAAACAACAAGTTTGTTCCAATAGACTCCAAATAACATATTGAACACAATTGTAGATGACAGTTTCTTGAAATTCAGAACAAAGAAGTAGAAATGTTATTTTTTAAAATCTAATTAAAAATATTTACTTAGATCAAAGTTCCATGCATTTATATTTATTTTTAGAAAAAAATGGGGTGTTATAGCTTCAAAGGGCCTCCTCCAGTGATCCCCTTTTCTCTACAACCCCTTTCCACGTATGACCCTTTAATTGTGTACGATGTTATTTCAATGTCCCTTGGGTGGTGTTTCATGTTTCTTTTCTTAGCCTTATGCTTCTGTACATAGGAACACTAACAGCTATTGATTCTTCACATATCCACAGTAACTTGGTCCCCACAGTGAATAACTCCACAACACCCCCTCACTACGGCATTGCGGAAGCCTTCCCTGACACAAGGGTGGATATGAATTACTTATGTAAGTCATAGGGTTGTGGAATGAACCCCCCTCGTCTGTGTTGCAGAACGTTAAACTGCCAATTACCATTGTCCTCATCGCATGATGTTAAACTGTGGCCTTTCCCAATGCATTATACGTGGGGTGACCCATCTCGGACATTCTCTATGCCCACTCGTCTCCATAGGAGTGAGATATTTTTCACATGGAATGAGATCATCTCTACTAAAGAAACTCCTATATGTGAGGAAGGGAAACCATCTTGGTGTAATCCCCTAGCATTTCATGCAGGAGGAATCATCCCTCCTCCTCTCTTCATCAGTTTCAACGACTAGGAGGTGAGAGGGGCATAGGGATCCTCGATACCCCATACCTCTAACTCTGGGCCTTGTCCCCACCAGGCCTCCATCCTAGAGTAAGTCCCAATCTCCATCTCTCTAAGATGATAACTACGCAAAATCCCCTTCTTCTACTACTAAAAATTTGGGTTATCGCCACGTACCAATAGCCACGGTTTTATAGGACCGTGGATATAGCTTTTTTATTTCCATAGTTTAATTCAATCTCTATGGATATATCAATAATACACCATGATCGTCATTTTTTTCAATCTGTATCGGGCTCCTCCTCCTCCCTTGATCTGCAGCCCTGATCCCCCCTATTCGCACCCCTATCACCGCGAATCCCTCCTCCCCGAAGACGTATCCTCATCCCTGCATCACTCCTCCCCTCCTCCGATTCGCAGCCCTATCACCACGCAACCCGCCTCCCCGACGGCGTCTCCTCCTCCCCACAACCCTCCCCCTTCACCCTCAATTCGTAGCCATGTCACCGCAATGCTCTCTTCCCTGATGTCGTATCCTCCTCCCAGCGATCTCCCCGACGATCTCACCGTGAAGCCCGCTCTCACAGCAGCACCCTCCTCCCCGATGAACTCTCCCACAGCGGTGCCCTCCTCCCCGACGATCTCTCTCACATGGGCGCCCTCCCCCCTACGACCTTTATCACCATGGCACCCTCCTCCCCAATGACCTCTGCTCAGTAGTCTCACCATTTGTAGGTATAATTATATTGCCTTTCATGCAATTGAGTTCGGGTGTTAGGGTGGAGTTTAGAGTATGATGTCTATGTTTTGGGTAAGGTTTGGATTTGTCTTTGGGGGTTTGGGTTAGTGGTAATACCTTAATTTGGTGAATCTTGTTGGGGTTTTTTCTTGATGTTTTGATGTAAAACTCTCGATATAGAGAATTTTAGTGATTTCTAGGTGATTTTATTGTGTATTTGTATTAGGAAGTTTATTGTTAGATTAGTTATGGGGGTGGAGGGTTTCTTATTATCAAGGGGGAATGTGTGGGGTTTGGTTTTTATGCATGGTGTATAGGAGAGTAACCCTTTTATTATTATGATAAACCTTAGGGTTTGGTGTTTTGGAAATGATATTTTCATATGATGTAAGGATTAAAGGTAGTTCCATGATTTTGTGGTAATAATGCATTCTTAGGATTGTGGCGTGATGGGTTTCTAATTAGTAATGCCGTTGTTACGAGATAATGTTGAGTCAAAATTCATCAACAAAGCATCTAATTTGGATGGCATTGTGTTTTCATGGGAAATATGGTCAAGTGGTTGTTTCCCTCATATTATGTTACAACTACATTGATCAATTGACCAAGGCCTTCTAAAAGGAAAATAAATGGGTTTCTAAGTTATACATGAGTTCTAGGAGTAGCAGTATCTAATTTTCATTAGTGGCATGAGATCGTTGGATGTTTAGAATATGTTGAAAATGTTTAGTTCCTATTTGAAAGGACTGGAACTCTAGAGGATATATGGGTGAAACCATAAGATTCCAAATTCAAAGGAGATGAATCATAATGGATAAATACATTTGATCATAAAAGAAGGAATGGCGATGTTTAATGGATCGAGTTTTATTCCCTCTTCCATGAGAGGCTATGGTAGATTTACAGAATAAGAGAATGTTTTGGGGATTCATGGATCTATATCATTATGGGAACTAGTAATGGAGTATGCCACTAAATTTTAAAGGTTTATTCATTTCATTCCATCCTTCAAATGAAATTTATTCACAAAGGAATTCTAGTTTATAAATGGTCTTATATACTCATTTTGGGCATGAGTATCTTCCTTTTATCTGGACACCTACTAGGATATATTCAAGAAAGGCTGAGCTATCTATGTAGATACATAAATTGCATAGGAAGGTGCATGGAGAAGGATAGAAACCAGGTAGGAATGAATGTTGGTTGGTGAGCCTCAGTATGAGGGTGACAGAGTAAATTGAATGAGTAATATCTCAGCTCAATATTAGAAAAATAAATGAACCCTGGTCTATTTCTCATGTATCAAGAAGTGCGTGTATTCTTTTAGTATTGGGATAAGAAAAATATGATTCATGTATGTGTCGAGATATGGGTTTATATATTATTTTATTGGGATAATCCATACTAGGTGAAGTGACTTTTAGTACCATACTTAATGAGGTATTCCTAAAGTTATTGTTTTTTTCTATAATTCGGATTTCTCTGTCTAATATCTTTTAATGTATTATTTTTGTTGGATATAATGTGTTTTTGAAAGATGATAATTTTTAAATGAAGAAATTTTGTTGATATTATTGGGATAGGATCTTCTATAGTGATCATAATTTGATATGAGGCACTAGAAATATGTCTGTAGGATTGATGATGGTATTGATAATACTATAGTGGGGATATTCATACCTGTCCTTTTTGAGTGAAATCCATATCAAGGGATGGTGATCATTATCCTGGTTGTGAAATGTATGAACTTAGACAGTAAATGGATGAATTTAGTGTCTGGAGATGGATGTTGTAAGAACAATATTTGGTTCCAAGACCACACCAGAATTAATAATTTACCTATAGTGGTTGGTATAGTCAATGTGTTCAGTTAATTATGAGGAGTTTATATCGGTAAATTTTCTATTTAGAGCTTCTGTATTACTAAGATTCCATTCAGATCAAAGTGTTGGGTTAAGTATCAATATTTGATATTTTAGTGGGCTAGTGCTTGACAATTCTAGTTTGGAGTTTGAAAAAGAGCCTAAAAAGGGTAGTCTAAAGGCTGTTGAAAGTGTGTGTGGAAGGGAAACCAAGTAGTCCAAATTGATAAGAATTTATGACATAGATTCCATAACAATAATAATTGTTGAATGATAATAGAAAAGTACCAATTATCATATGTTAGGAAATAGTTTCTACATAGAAGGAATATTCAATCAAGAAGAAGTAAGATCATGCACCAAAAGTATGTCTAATTATATTAGCAAACTGGTTTGAAAAATCCAAGAGGATTGAGTAATAATAAATAAAGGAAAATTATATACTTTATAAAATTGATAAACCTCTATAAACTCATAATAAAGGTGAATTACATAAGAAGAACATGCTAAAAAAATGAGGTTTCAATCTAGAAAATTAAGAAGGATATAGGCATGAAGTGTTTTATGTATTTTATACATTCAAGGAATGGATTTTCTAGGTTAAGAACAATGGCTAATCCCTATTTCTCACTTTTAATTGATGATGGAGGTTTACTTTATTCTTATATTTTGGTGATTTTTTATTTTTTAATAGGCAATTGAAGGTGATTTTTGAAAAAAAAATAGCTTTATTAATGATCATGTAATTTATTATTGGGATGTACATATCAATTTAAATATTATTTTTTCATTGTTGGTTATGGTTTCATGTATCACTTATCATGTACAGTTGACACACTGATCACATATATATAAGAAGTTGATATATATCATTTCTTTTCCCACTATTTTCTTATAGGTGGTTTCTTATGATAATAACGGTTCTATCCACCACCATTGAAGAGAATGTGTTCAATAGTTTAGTATGGTTTATTCCATTTTTATTCTTTGGCCCAATTTTAATTAGGGATTTTTTGATTTTTAGGTTCCTTATATTTTTGTTATGTGTTTTGGATTTCGTTGAGGTGGATTCGAGTCGCTATTGATGAAGGCTTACATTTGTATGAATAGGTAGGAATATGCATATATAAGTTCCCCCATTACATATACTCACTCAGGGCAGTATGAATATATATATTGGGGCTAGGTGTGCTTATATGTAAATATGAAAAATGCATACACGTGTAAGTGTAAAGGGGAATATGAAAGTATAAAAATATATCTAAGGACCCCTTGTGCATATTTGGCCATGAAAATATATACATAGGGGCTAGGTATACTTATATATATGTTAAGATGCATATGCGTGCATGTGGAAAAAAGGAATATTCGAGTTGTCGTCGTCAAACGAAAACGTTCCCTGAGGTTGAGGTAGGGTCCCTCTCCTAGCCTATTTAATTTAATAATGTTTTAAATCGCATTTAGTTGCCTTCTTAATTTTTCATGTTTATATTATATTTAAAATTTTGAATAAATGTTAGTTAAGATAATTTTTTCGTTTGATAAATAGGTCATGGTTTTATTAATATTTTATTTCTATATAAAACATCCATAAAATAATTTTTAATAATATGGAAATAGAAGAGAATTTTTTTTAATATAAATCATTATATTATTTAAAATGAGATTTTTAAAATATTATGACCCTTGTGTAAAATCGTAAACATATTCTATTTTTTCAAATTATAAATAATTAAAAATATATTATAAGAATAACATTGGAATCTATAATATTTTCATAGAATCATTTAGAATATCACGAACATGGAAGAATGAGATTTGGAATAGAAACATCAAAAATATTTTAGAAATAAATTCTCTTACTATGATTAAGACTCAACAAGTACATTACTTATTATCATAAATAATAAAATTATGTTAATTATTTAATTTATTAAGTAGTTTTTAAAATTATAATATTCATTTTATTTTATTTATTATCATGTTATATTTAAATATATAATCATTTATGTTCAGGTTGGGCGTTTTGATTATATTCAACTCATATGTCCAAAATCACATTGGTAAGTTGAATAAGGTCACAAAGATTATTATTTATTGAGATCAATAACTATAAACATGAAATAATTATTACTTTTCTATATCCATTTTACTTTTATAACAAACCATGAATAATGGATATGAAAAATAAAATACTTCACAATCATTTAAATGGTAGGTTGTATGTAAGCATAAGTAACGTTTCCATTTTTTAACAGTATTGATGGAAATAAGGTAAGTATTATATAATTCTTATATAATGATAATTATATTATAAATATCATATTATTTAAATAAATACACTTAAATGTGTCATACGTGTGCAGTAGGGATGAAAAAATCACATTACATCGTGGTGGTGGTAGTCCACACATACGCACAAAGAATGTTAAAATCTTTAAAAGAAAGGAATGGTGGGAAAATATATTATATATTAATTTAATATAATGTTAAATATTACATAAAATCATATTTGTACATTAAATACATCATTAGAAATTGTTTTGGGAGGTGGGGATGGGAAAAGAATTGTATCAGTACATGAGGTGGTAGTCTGTCTTACACATGAATGATGGTTTCATTTCAAAATTGATTGAAGAAGATATGGTTAAAGGTTATCCAATTAAAATATAAATATATTAGTTTATTAGATATATAGATTCTATTATTTCATCATGTTTGAATAGTATTTGATGGTGTTTAAAGAAGAAATTGAACTAAAACATTCGGTTAAAAGCTATACAACTTCTTCAGACAATATCTATTACATTACATATTAATACCTCAATGGTTGGTATTATTACTAAAAAAGAACTGTATAGATTTGTGTGGGGTTTTCAGCATGGATTTGAGAAAGGATTTACCAAAGTAAATGTCCTTTTAATTATGATTAAAAGGGGATTTGAGGTTCATTTTATTAATTGAAGCAATGCGTACTCATGCCACCAGAAAATATTTTTTATTTATTGAAACGAAAATGATGAAATGACTAAACAAAAAATAGTTAAGGGGCTATGAAACAGTCGAGCCCATGGGAATCAACACGAAAAAATATGAGACCCTCAAGAAGAAAATACCCATAACTAGAATGGATAAGCCTCCAGTTACTCTGGGATGCAATATACGCTAGAAAATCAGCCACAACATGAACTTCATGCTATGTTTGAAGAATTGATATATGATTAAAGAAACAAACAAGATCCTTTTGTTAGTATATTCAATGGACCATGGAGTTGGCCCATTACCATTAATTTCATTGAATATGACTAATGAATTTTTCTAAATTCTCTACTAAAAATGTCCCTCTAATGAAAAAGGATATGTCTTGTGAGCATGGTAAGGGCCTTCGCTTTTAGGTAATACCCACTTTGAAATAAGGTATTAAAAGCAACAATAACTATTCATTTGGAGTCTCAAATAACACCACACATGCATATAGATCCCATAAAACAAGAGCCATCAGTGTTCAATTTACACCTCAATAGTGGGGGTCTCTTTCCGATCAAATTACCACATACAAAAGAGGTGATGTTGGGGGAGCCATTAAAGGGAACTAGAGGAAAATGGGAGGGAGCATTCTCAGAGTCTTTACAAAACATGTGAGTCCCAAAATTATGTTTAAGGTGTTAAAAACATTACCTGTGATGGATTTCGGATTAGAAGTATTTCTTTTATCATTTATGCACTTCCAGAGTAACCAGAAACATGCTGTAAAGATAACTATCCAGGCCTTTCCTTATTTGATATGTATGTCGGTTCCATGAAACTAGTGAGTATGGAAGGTCTTGGTTGAGAAAAACTAATCATATGAATGAGTGCATTGCCTAAATGATATCCATACAACATTTCCCCATTCCCTGATAATAATCAAGTGGTCTGAAGACTCAGAAAACAACTACTTTTAGCACGTACACCTCATGTCAGGATTAATACCACACCGTTAGATGTTCTCATCAGAGGGAAACGAATGATTACAAACACACAAAGAAAATCTATTTCCAAGGAATCTCTTTGCAGCTGTGGGTATTAAACCATAGATTATAAGGGGGATCATCAAATGGTAATTTTAAAAAGTATTGAATTTGAAAGGAACAAGATACAGAACCTATGAAGACACACCTATCCAAGTCATTAAACATCTTGATACTGTCAAAAGTCATCATCTGATTGTCATTCAAGGTGTCTTGGATGAAGGGGGGTAATCTCAAGCCTCCTTGATGGTGATAGATAGTGTTGGATACTATGCAAATTCAATGAGATCACCACACTTGTTGTGATGCCAAAAACTAACCCTCCCACTTAAAAATTAACCAATGATTATTTTGTTAGAGAAGATGAATATAAGGCAGGATCACCAACTAGATTTTATTGGGTTTGAAAGGGGAGAATATTCCATCCAAGCCATAAGTGCATTACAAATATTTTCCCTATTTATATTTCTAGTCAATAAGATCCTAATAAAGTATATCATGAAAACAAATAATTTTACCAGAGACACTCATTAGATAGTGACTCCCTCCATAATAGGATTAGAAAGTCATCCCTATGAGGCCAAAAGTGAACTCCTAGAATTAGAAAAAATACTAAATTAATATAAATTAATCTTCATACAAATAGGGTAAAAATTATATATTTATAAGATATTATGAGTATGGGTTGAAATTACATTATCTAATAAAATTCAGATAATTTTAGATTTGGATTTTACCATTATAATAATTTTTAACTCATGTAAACTCTTTTTGAAAATTACTACGTTCACACAGTTTTTACTCTTTCGAGGTTAGTATAGATACAATACAATTATTATTATTCCATAAATGGATCATTGTTTATATTCTTAAATAAATACCAATCAATTGTCCAAATATATACTTAATTTAAGAACCATTCATTTTATTTGATTTTTTAAACAACATAAAATGAATGGGATTCGAATATAATCTATTAAAAATATACTATATGTTATTTTCATCAAAAAATTTATGGTCCATAATAATTCACTCAAATTATATTACTTTTACCATTCTCAAAATTGATTTTTTATATTAACTAAATAAATACTAGGTCGGTGTTGCATATGAATTATGGTAATTATTTAAACTATCAAATTTATAAATTAATTATAATATGAAAAAATAATTTATATCTAAAATGAACATTATGAAATGAATATAGCCACTATATATCCATATGAAATAAAATTAGAGATAACAATACAAAGAGAATGTCATTTTTTTATTTTAAAAAATAACATAAATGTCATAATCAAAGAAACATGACAAAAAAGTCAAATATTTTCAAAAATGAATTAAAATAGATGAATTAAAATAATTAAATAGGATAAAGGTAAGTGTTAGAGTATCTTTTTGTTTCTGTACCATATTATCTTTAATATTAATTACCTGATTTACCCTAACTACAATGATACTTATTTATTATGGTTTCTATTCATAATGCCAAATGAACCAATTTATATAATTTTGATATCCTGATTAAAAATATGGAATACATTTTGGAATATTCAATTTCGAAAATTGTGTTAAATTAATTTAATATTAAAATCTAAAATGTAATAAATTTTTTCACAATTTTTTAAATTATAAAATTATTTTTTCTAAGAAATTCATTTATAGCATTTATTAAAGTATCTATATCAAGATTATTGTTAATAAATATTATCTAATTAAAATTTTTAACAAATCGAAAATAATAAATGAATATCTAAATATATAAAATTAAAATTAAAATTTCAATAAAATTCATTGTATTTAACTATTCATTAAAAATTCAATCATTACAAAAAAATTATCTATATGCTAATTTTCTTTTTCTTATTTAATAAATTAATTCATTTCAATAACTAAATATTTAGTAAATTAATTTTAATATTTCTGACAAAAAAGAAATAAAAATAATTTTTAACAAAAACATATTTTTGGAAGAATAAAACGACTTTACTAAAGATTGACTGATATTTATTAAGAAGTTATCAATAAAATTATATTGAGTAGTTCCTTTATATATATATATATATATCATAAATCAGCTAATTCTATTCGAGCTCCCAAATTTTATCACTAGTTTATAACAATCGTATATATATTATAATATTTCATTGTTCATTTAGGCTCGATGTTGCATTTCATATAAGATATCAAGCATAATGTTCTTCATTTAAATTCTCAAGATGTTACATAATTCCCTATTCAATAAATTTCATATTTTTAATTTGAACTTTGGCTCAGAAAATAAGGGTTAGACATTTTAAAATACCTTTATTTAATGTATACATCATAAAAAGGTTTAATAAAACTTTCTCTTGAAAAGAGGGAAAGAGAAATACGAAGTCCATTTTACAAAACACATAACATAGTTTCTAGTTAGTATTACCTTAGTGGAAATTAATAATATACACATTTATGAGAAACAAAATCACCCAACAACTAATATAGAGTGACAGATAACACTACAAGTATAATGTTAACAACCACAAAACCTAACTCTATGATGGGTGAAAAGACTATCAATTCATTTCATGTTATTATAATAAGATAATTTTTTTTTTCAAGATACTTTTTTCCACAGTTGAGGAAATATTTTACCATATAGACTAAGAACATATTGACATATACCAACTTAAAAAATATAATTTCATCCTTTAATAATGTTTAACAACAAACTCATCCTCATAAAATGATTATTGAAGATAAATTTTTCATGTTTAAAGACGAAAAATTAACATAAAAAGAATAGAATAATCCTAGATATATTCCTCCTATAATAAGACATTACCCAAATTTAAAATTGTTTACACAAGGTAAGATAAAATCAAAAAATAATAATCTCACATATAAAGAAATAATACATTTTACTCTAAAATTTCCAAAACAAAAACGAAGATTATACCAAGGTAATTTTATAAATAACCCAATAAAATAAATAATCTTAACAACATAAAAATTATATAATTATTTATCCTTAAATATATTATAATAAATTTTATATAATATTAAAAATAATTTAATTACATTCTTCTCAAATAATCATTTATTTTAAATGACCTGTTAATCCTAAAGGTTACATATACCTCAACCCAAAGAGTAATATCCCAAAATATCATTAATCTCTATGATAAATAACTATTTTTTAATGTTATTATATTCACAATAATATCACGAATCAAATTTATAAATTGGCCTCAATGGTATTTCGTCGCATAACCATAAATATCACTTAAAATATCACATTTTAAATTAATCTCTTTTCAACAAATCAATATTATCTATATCTAACTAATGAAATTACATAACATAAAATAATATACTAACCTAGATGTTTATTTGAAACTCAATAGGTCATTCATCCTAAAACCCATTAAATGTATCAAATCACCTCAAAATCCCATCATTTAAAACATGAATGGGGTAAGCAATAATTTTAATGTATGATAAAATTTAAACTTATGAGCACATGGTGGTATATATAATTCTTAATTTAAAATCAAAATAAAAAATACATTCCACACATAAAATTTTTCCTTGTTCATTTGATACATTCTTAGCGGTTTCTATTTCAACATTTCATTAATGAAGGAAATTGAGGCTTTTTTCCACCATGGTCTCCACTGCCTGAACTCTTTGTATAATCATTCCTACTATTTTTTAGTGAGTGAGAGAGTTTGTTAATGAAGACATTTTTATAATATATTTTTATAAATAATTTGGAATAATCAAAATATATTTAACATCAGATATAAACCCATTTGGTTTCCCAAAATTACCATATTTTCCATCACATTTAGCATTAACATCATTCCTCGTAGTTCTAGCAATTTAAAAAATAAAAATACATAGTGTGAGAGATAATAATAAAATTCCTGAAAAATAATTTATATGTTTTGTAAATTAGGATAACTTCCTCTCAATATAAGACACCTTATTTTATCATAGTTCATCCATGATCATCATATTTTCAAATTATGCATGATGGATAAAAATGAAAATTTTAATGAACTCAACAGTATCCCGTGGGAATGTAAAACAAGGTGTGAAAGAAAGACAGACTCACTATACACTAGAATTGTGGTTGTGGTATTCTCGACTAACTCTTTTTTAGGGTTATTACCCATAGATAGATCATTTCTAAAACCACATTCACATGTATTATCCATTAAAATATGTATTTCTAGGAAAACCATATAATCTATATCTTACCAAAAATTTAGGATGGTATCCCATACTAAGGCTTTTCCCATGGCTTTTTAAAAAATGTATCCAACCCTAATGCCCAATGTTATATAAACCTATAATCTAATACCTACTATAAGGACCCAATCATAAACTTACAAAACATTTTTATTTTGAGTCCATAATTCATTTTATTAAATATGACGATATATATGGTTTAGAGTTTTAGAGAATAGGCCATCACCTTACATAAATGAATATTACATCACAAATTAGACACATCCCAATAGTATCAATGGTTTCCCACAGAATAAAAATATAATTATGTAACTTGTTTTTTATGTAAAATCATCAAAACATTTATATTGAGCTCATCCATGTCCTTAATAATTCTTAAATCCCTTTGAAAAAAATTTAAAAATGTGGGATAATCATAAAACAATCATTAAGGGAATAAACCTAATAATGAATCATAATGTGTGAGTCAATTTTATGAAATATATCATAATAGAGAAGGGATATGAGTAATCACACGGGATAATAACATAAAGAACATGGCATAATGTTAAAATAGAAATAAAGGATTTATTTAAGTAAAAAAATTATATAAGAATAATTCAAGGCTAACTACCATGAAAATATCCCATATTGGATAGAGTCCCTTCATGGAATTGGCATACACCCTAACCCTATATATGAAATATCATGAGACAAACAAATTTCCCAATGCATTAGAGTATTATATGGGTTCAGCCGAAATTACCAGTACATGATAATATTTTCCATAAAAGAGAATCAATCATATGGAATACAAAAAGAAATACCTATGTAATGAATTTGGTTCTATAATCATGCCCCACATCATAATAAAATGAGATTTCATAAAAAACAAATTTGATAAATAAATATAAGGCATGTATTAAACCATAAAATTAAAGGATGTAATTTAATTTAGAAAAAAATAAATACTTATAAATGAATCCAAACATCAAATATCTGTTATAGTAGTGGGAAAAGACATTGACACCATATACGATAAAATAGAACATTTTTTTTATTTTATAAAGAAACTATAAACATTCCATATATAATATGTAAAAATAATCCATTAGGAAACCATTAAATGGGACAAATAGGATTTTAATTATAATTATTTAATTTCTATATAAATACATATATATATATATATTCTGAATATGGACATGGAAGAGAAAGATTTATAAAATAAATCATTAAAACCTTTTAAATGAGGTTTTTAAATAATGTTTATCTTATGTAAAACCATAAAAATATTTATTTTTAATATTACTAAAAAAGTAATTTATGAACAAAATGACCTTTAGAGTGCATAATATTTTCCGTGAAACATATAGGGTATCATCTAAATGAGGGAAAACGAGTTTTAAGGGAATCATTAAAAGATGAATATAAAATGAATGTCCCTTACCTTGAGTCTGAATCGTAATTTATGTTTTTTATATTTATGAATAATAAAATAATTTCAATTATTTACATTATTTGTAACCCATTAAAATTTTATTTTTAATTTTATTATTTTTATCATCTTATTATATTTAATTACATAATAATTTTTGTCCATGTCAGATGTTTTGATGATATTTAAATTATATATCCACAATCACTTTGGTATGTTAAAGAAGGTCGCAAATATAATTATTTTATAATATAAAAATATTAATATTGATATATTTATCAATTTTTTGCATTCATTATATATTTAAAACAAACCAAGAAATCTGGTAATGAAAAAATGAAATATGTTACACTCATGGTGATAGTAGGTTGTACATATGCCTAAGTAACATTTCCATTTTTCAATGGTCATTATGAAAAAAATGAAAGTATTATATTTTATTTATAGAATTATAATTATAAAATAAATCTTAAATTATTTATTTTATAACACTGATGTAAACTATCTCAGTGTTATAGTTTATAAAAATTAATCACATCGCTTCATGGAGGTGGTTGTCCATACGTACTCATGGAAAATATTAACAATTTTTAAATAGTAGATAGATCAGAAAATATATGATATATTAATTTCATATAATTACTAATATTTTATTAATATAATATATTTACCTAAATTTACCATTAATTATATATATTAGAGGCATTACCGAAAAAAAACTAAATCGGTTCATGAGGAAGTAGTCCATCATACTCAAGAACGATGGTTTCATTTCCCATTTAATGGACGAGAAAATGGATATAATAAATAAATCAACATAATAAAATATAAGTACACGAGAGATAATAATTTTAGTATAAAATCAGGTTTGAATTTTATTTTTAAGGATGTGGAAAAAGAAATAGAAGTAAAACATTCAGTTAAAAGCTATACCACTTATTCGGACAATCTCTGTTACATTACACCACAATCCATATAAGGTTGGTGTTTCCCCCCAAAAATACATATTAAACATGGGGAGGGATCATAGTATTGTATATGGGTAGGTTTTTTATGAACTAAAAGTCTTTTCAAATGTAATGAAAATAAGATTGGAGGTTCCCTTTTATATGTGAGGGGATGGGTACCATTGGAATTACATAAAATATTAAATTAATATAAGTAATATTTCATTGAAAAAAGAATATAAAAACAAATAATTTAATGTTAAGAAAAAAATGGGTTCAATTAATATCTTAAAATAATGTTTCTAAAAGCTTATACTAATTTTTCCCATAAATTTTTGTTTTAACTCGAATTAACCCTTTTTGATAATTAACATGGTAAAAATGATTTATTAATTATTAGACAATATAGTTATTATAAAAATTAAATTTGAATATAAATATACAATATTTGATATTTTTAAACATATAACAATCACATAGATTATTATTTTATTTTTCATAATTTTAAATCATTTAATAAAATATTATTTATTATAATATAACATTCATATCATTGTTTTAACTATAGAAGTCATTTGACTATCAAAACTATATGAATATAATGTAATTAGAATCTATCACATTTAAAACAAGATAAAATGTTATTTTTATCTCAAAAAATTCACATGAAATAATTATTCATTAAAATTATATCACTTATTAACAAATTAAATAATTTATTATATTTTTCTATTAATTTAATAAATACTATTATTTTGTTGCATAAGAATTTAATGTAATTATTTCATCACTAAAAATTAGGAATAAATTAACCGGATTAAAAAATAATTTATATATCATATTACCATTTAGAACAAAAAATAACATCTTTTTATCATGATATCAAAAAAAATTAAAATAAAAATTCATAGAGAATGACATTTTTGAATATCGTACCTAAAATAATATAAGGGTAATAATCAAAGAAGCATGGAACAAAATATTCATATTTTTTAAACTTAAATAGAAGTGAAAAAATTACCCCATACAATTGGATAAAGATATTTTCAGGGTCATTTTATTATCCTTATCTTATTATTTTGAACATTAATTACCTGATTTACCCTTATCGTACTGATAATTATTTTCTTGAGTTACTATTTACTGTGATAAAAAATTAAATGGGCGCATTTACCATAGTTTGGACTCCAAATAAAAAATATGGAATTAAAACATTAATATTAAATTTATTTAAGTTGTAAAAATTAATTTAATGTTAAATTGAAAAATTATACAAAAATTGATTTAAAAAAAATCATATTTAATTAAAAAAATGCTATATAATAAATTATATTATAAATCCATTAAAATAATTATAATTAGATTTTATATAATATAAGGGAACCAATTAAATTTTCAAACCAATATAAGTTATATTTTTTTCTTTTAAATAATTGAAAAGAATATTCTGGTTTTATTAAAAATCAATATTTTTCACTATTCATTTAAAAATATAACATTTTTTTGTAAAATCTAAAAAACTTACATTAGAGAATTTTTAAATTATGATTTTAAAAATGATATAATTTTTATAAAATACAACTTATAATAGTATTTTAAATGAAATATCATATTTTCTCAAATGAAATGAAATTAAAACCATTTTTGAAGAAAATGTATTCTTTGAATACGAAAAATGACTTATAAAAATTGAGTGATTATATACTAAGAAGTTATTAAAGAAATTATATTGAATGGAGAATATATATATATATTTCATAAATAAGTTAATCCTACTTAAATTATCTAATTTAACATCGAGGTTATGGTAGTCAGATATAAATAATAATATTTCATAGTCTATTTATGCTCGTTGTTGCATGTCATAGATGCTATGGAAGATAATGTACTTATAGTAAAATCTCCGGATACTAAAATAAGTACAAGAAAAAATCCAAAATAAAAAAAAATCATTTTTATTTTAATGAATAGAGGAGAAAAAAACACACCCATACACCAGTGTGTATATGGGTGTGAGTGAAATGTTCCCAATATGATCTTATCATAGAGACTCGAAAATTACCATCATAAAACATTTGATAAGTTATAGTTTGTGTATTAAATAGAAAATTTGTTTTAAATTATGAATAATAATGAATAAATTAAATAATCAATATGATTTATAAATTTATCTTTAAATCTATAAGGAAAAGAATTATTAAATTGAAGCATAACTAGTATAAATTCACTAAACACAAAATAAATAATTGGAACAAATAGTTTTGTAAATAGTTTTTGGAAACCATGAAATTTGGTTCTTTTAATCTAAATGAATCAATATTAATCCCCTACTATTAATTTTGAATAATATAATTTTCCAAATCCCATTTGGAATGAAATTAACATGTCATTTAACAAAATAATTTTAAAAAACATTATGGAAACTAATCTAAAAGAAAATAAAATGAAGAAAAAATTTGAACACTAATATCATTGGAATCAAGATATAAGTTTTGTATAATGAATTTGAAATAAATAAAAATATGGTTCTATGAGATTATATAATGGATATGACATATAATAAATCTATTAAAAGATATGACCAAAATAATCTAAAATTAGAATAAGGATTCATTGGGAACTCCATGGGACTAATGTAACATAGATATGAACTGGGTAAACAACTTTAGGATAGACTAAATTAACCCATTAAAACTCTAGTATCTTTTTTGAACTATTTGGCCTATATATTCCTTCCTAGAATAGCTCAATATATTATAGTACCCATGGTCATTTCCATTAGAAACCTTCTTATCTAATCAATAACCATTCCAATTTAAAATAACAATCAATACAAGGGATTGTATTCAACTAGATAAGTATATAGTTTACTAGGAATCTCATGACATAAATTATTATATATGACTAAACAAAAGGATACAAAAATTGTACATAAAAAATGAAATTGTTATAAATAAATCTCATATCACCTCCTATACACTCATAAGAAACAACCCATTTTTCACATCTATTCACAAGAATTAATAATAACAAACAAAATAATCCCCCTACATCCATACATTACATAAGGTATAATAAAAGTGAAGGGTCTCAAATGGGGGGAATAGATATCATCAGAATGATTGTTTTATATAGTGCATATTAGTCCTTATAAAACAATCTTGTGGTACAAAACAGTTTACCATCATTTAAAATATCAATTATGGCATCCTTGTAAACCTAATCATGAATGTATAAATTGAAATACATTTGAAAATGAATATTTTCTACAAATCGTTTTTAAGAATATTATGACGCCTAAAGATCAATTAAAACCATTTCTCATGGAATTTGCAATACATTTTTTTGAGATTTTTATAAAAATTATAAAATCCAATAATTGAGTATAAACTAGTGATTAGAACCATTTTAAATTTTAAATTTATATTTCAAGAAATTTTTTAAAAATTATGGAAAAAACCATGTAATGTAAAAAGTATCAATTTTGAAGTCATAATTTGAATTCCATTTAAATCCAATTATATTATGTGTGTGAAATATATTGGAAAATATATTTCAATCAAACTAGTAGGTTCACAAATATTATAAATCAATAGAAACCAATTAAAACACTAGTTTCATTCATGAAATTTAATACAATAGAATTTTCATAGAAGAAATTACCTCTGTCAAGCGGATATGAATCACAACATGTATCCTTTAATAGTGTACACCATTCCAAGATTAAAAATACAATACACACTCCCATAGTAATGAAATCCTCATCATTAAATCCTTCATAAAACCAAAATCCAACCTACAAGAATGTTACGGTTTTAGGGAGTGGAAAAATAAAAGGAAAAGGGTGGAGGGAGAATGGAGGAGGAGAAAGGGAGGGGAAGGATTGAGATTACCTTAGCGATAAAGGATGAGGGAGGTTGGATCACCCTTTGATGTACTATAGGGATACTATAATGAGAAGAGGAAGGGAAAATGATATGAAACATGAATTTAAAAGAGATGGCCTTTATCAGTTCTACAAAAAATCTTGGGTAACGGTTTCCTTTATCAGTGATAAAATAATCACAGATAAAGGGCACTTTTTGTCAGTTCATTTTCAGTGATGATAAAAGGGACCCTTTATCATATTTTTTAGCATTGACAGAGGGAACCCTTTATCTTTGCTTTATTTTTTGTGCAGATAAAGGGTACCCTTTACGAGTGATTTATTTTTAACAGTCATAAAGAGATCCTTTATAAGATCTTATTTGGTAATGGTAATAGTCTGAATGAAAAAAAAATAATTAAATAAATGAAAAATAAAAATCATATTATTAAAAAACTATTAATATTTTTATTAATTAAATAATTGTTGATAAAATGAATAAATTTATTATACTATATATAAATAAGAAAAATTATAAATAATATATATTAACTATATAGATTTCTGAAAATGAAAAAATATATTTTAAAAAAGTAAATTAAAAAAAAATTAAACATTTTTAAATATAATAAATTTTGATAATATTAATATATATATATGAATGTTTATAAATATGATTTATACAATAAAGAATATTTATGAATTACATTAAATATTCATATATATAGTGATTAATTGTTTATAATTATAAATTAATATAAGTTAAAAATACTGACCAATTGCATCGAGTAATGGGCATTATTAAATGGAGTTTGGTATTTCAATTTAACACAGATTAAATGTGTGTTATATTTATTTCAATTATATGTAATTAATATAGTTTTTATATACAAAGAACACACAGAAATATTAATATAATAAATGGAATCTTATATTTAAATGTATAAACTTAATATTTTTTGTAACATATTAAAATTTTAGTATCCATTTCAGAATTTCATTATAACATGATACATTTAAAATATAATTTCATTAATCAAAATAAATGTAGTTATTTTTTAAAATTATATTATGGTTAGGTATTAATTTACTTTTAATATGTTTTCTTTTTTATGTTTTCTTTTTTATGAATTTAATCAAATTATATTATATATTTTATATTTATTTATTTATTATATTATAATATTATAATATTTATTCATCATTATTTCAATATATATCGATATTTTTTAAATTATTTATATTGAATTAATAAAAATAATCTTTTTTTTCAATAATGTTAATGTGTATTCATTTTTAAAATATTAAATTTCACACATTTTTAACATTCATGCAGTTAAGATTAAATATTCATTAGCAATGTTAAAAATATATTTTTAAAAATATATTTATATATAAATATATTTCTAAATGAATATTTACCATATATATATATATATTTATAATTATAAATAAATAAATATAATTTTTTTAAAAAGTATTTATATAAATATAAATAAATTATTATATATATTTAAATAATTGTTAAATTTATAATAAATTTAATTAAATATGGAATATATTTACTATATTTATAATTATGTATATTTATTAAATACATATGTATATATATAATGATATAAATGTTATTGTTTTAAAATTATATATATAATTTTAAATAAAAAAATATATATTTAAATAATTATAAAATTATAACAAATATATTTAAATAAAATATTTATTATATTTGTATATAAATATATATATTATATATATATATATATATAATATTATAAATATGTTTATATTTTTTATTATTATAATTATAATTATTTATCCTTTATTAGCCCTTAAGTAATAAGCGCTCATAGAAAGAATCATTGTTAGCACTTTTTTATGGTGATAACTATCTCTCCTTATTAATGCATAAAAAGCACTGATAAATATGTCGTTTATCAGTGCTAAATAATTTAGTAGTGATAAATGAGATCCTTATCAAATTTTTTTTGGAATAACTGATAAAATCGACTCAGTCTATTTTAAAAACCCTAAATAGTTGCAAACTCGTCATGATATCCTACGATTTTTATATAATCAACCCTATAACGGTGATCCTCCTTGAGGAATCAAAGCTCAAATCAAGGGTCAAATCAAGGTTCAAACAATTCCAATACTCAAATCCATGGTTCCCCTGATTCAGAGGATGAATGAATCCAAGGCTCAAATGGTTTCTAGGATTTTGATATTACTATTTTCTCTCAAATTATTCAAATGCTAAATCCAATTTATCTTATTTTCTCCTCCTCCTCCTCACTTTTTGATTTCTTGTTTTGTGATATCTATTTTTATTTTTTATCATAATTCTTTTTTACAATTGGCATACCCCTGTGGAAAATAATGTTTATTGTGGATGTTTTGTCGAATGGAGACAAAGACATCAGAGCTTGAGTAGTAGGTGTGAATGTGTGTCTATACAAAACTATTATCCTTCACTCTTTAGTTTCCATGTGATATTGGGAGAAATATTTTGATTGATGACTATTTTTTCCTTCCATTTGAGCTGGGCCCGTGACCATACACATTAACTATATTTCATAGAGTGACATGATTTTTTATTTAATTTATTTTTATTTAATTGGATAGTTGACGGAGATAAGGATCATCATGAAGAATTTATTCACAAGAAGCATCTATATTTTCAATGAAATATGATCCTAAAGTGGTAGAGGATTGGGTGGAGAAAATAGAGAGGATATTTGACACCCTCAATATTCCACCAGCTGTTAAAGAGTAATGTAATGCCTTTATCATTTAATATCATAGCCAAAGATTATGTGAGATGATAGTCCATCGTAATGAAATGAAAATATAGAATTTAACGAACACATTAGGTAAGGCCCATATTTTTTCTAACCTTACAATATTTCATCCTTCATACAATCTTTTAATTTTCCACATGTTCAATACAGTTCATTCAATAATTGAAACTCATCATCGAATTTTTTGTGCAAATATTCATCTCACGTAGTAACTAATATGGTAGGAGTGGGGCATCTCCAATTTAACATTAATCCTACATATATTCCATAATTACTAGATTTTAATTCATTATGACTATAATATTACAATATGTTCCAAATATCACCATAGAACACATAATGTCCATGAATATGACATTTTCTTATAAAGTATACTCTTCACCTGATTGAAAATAATTCATGTCTCTACCCATGATGACATAATTCACAAATCAATTCATCAACTATTAATTTTGAGATGTTTAAAAACATCATCTTTATTAGGTATATTCTTTTCCTAAAATAAAATTTTATATTCCTTACCGATTTTTATTTTAAATATTAAATTTGAGATGTTTTAAAATATTTGATATTGAATTCATATCAAACATAATAATTCCTTAAGTTGTTACGTCACTTGTTCTAATAAATAGAACAGAGGTTATAACATTCTATATATGTTGCCATAATTATTGGAAATTATTTTTAGGTACTTATCATTTCTGGTTGACATGTATTGGTTCCACCCCTAGTTATATATTCTTATCATACATGTATATAAAGTAACACATTATTTATTAAATTGTTATATCAAGAAATTTTAATATCTTATAGTTGATTCAATGAGATATTATTATTCTTATTTATTATATTTGGGTTTCTTATTACTCTTTAATATCATATATATTATTTTCACTTGTTTAAGGGATTTAAGAAAGACTTGATGGGTCATTTTAAAAGAGTTTGGAGAAGTCTTATTTATGGGATTGAAAGTATTAAATGTTTTATTTTTCATATAAATTTAGAATTCGTAGAGGCCCGAAGGATTCAGATGTCATAACATATCCTCCATAATAACCCTTCAATCACATTCATTAATTTTCATGCACCCCAAATCTCACCTTCAATTAGACACAAGTAAATAATTAGTACCATTGGTGTAATTATCACAAATGGGGGGGGGGGGTTCTACACCTTTTATTGAACACAATGCAATACAAATATCATCTTCTCCATCTTCATCTCCCTTATAGTTATTATTGATTTTTATTTCATGAGACACACCCCCATATATTTTATATTCCGGGTAATACTCTGAGTAATATTCTTCCAAGGGGTTACTATTGATTATAGTAGTACAAGAAACATAGGTGCATGTCCACAAGATATGGAGCATGTGTGTCATAAAATAGAAATGATAAGTGTTTAAGAGATGAGATAATAAGGATGAATATTATCTAAAACTTTTACCTTTGATAGAATTTTGAGGATAACAGCTACCGTAGTCTAGTAATTATATTCATAAATTCAATAACCCATTTTGTTCAAAGAATAATAAAATTATTAGAAATAATCAAATGCAGGGTTTCCATTATTAGGATTATCGATAAAATTCACCTATTATAAAGAATATCTTATGTGTATTTAATTATTTATTATATAAAATAAATATTTTATTAACCCAATAGAATAAATATAAATTTAAAATAGATTCAAAAAAAATCATTTGAAAAAAGATAATTAATAAGGAGTTAAAGAGTTCATCACATTTGTAATAGAGCATGTATACGACCCTTCTCAAAAACTTAATTCGTGTTTACATTGTTTTTATTCAACATAAATTAGTCTAGATGAGTTGATATAAAATTTTATTTGTTATAGAATATATCATAGTCATACATATTAGACTAAACATGAGAAAAAATTTAACATTCACGCTAATTTGGACGACACTTTAGTTTATGGATCATTTTATATGAATAATTGGGTAAATGATAATAGAGATTGCATGGGAAAAATGATAATTGAAATTTAAGGAGAACTTTGTGATTATAAAAAGTAGTTTGAAAAGTTAAATAGTTGTGCTAAAGGATAATTTTATACCAGTTTCACTAAATACACAACATTTTCAGCTGTATTGATGATTTATAATTTGAAATTTTGAGTTAGATGGAATGATGCTAGCTTTATATAACTACTTCCTCTTTTGAATGATATTCCACCAAAATAAAATAAACTACCATGTCCAAAATATGATGATAAAAGAATGATATATTCAATATGAATGATATCTAAAAATGTACATGGATGACTAAATGACTACATATTGTTTTTCAAGGTTAATGAAACACTCATAAAATTGCCTTAGTGTGGTGCAGATCGATACAGTGAGAATGAATAAGTTCCCACAAAATTGGTATGTTACTTTCCTATCGTTCCCTAGTTTAAAAGACTATATGGATATCAGGAAATCGTGAGAAAATTTACAAGGAATGTAGATATAAAGATTAAATATAGGAACCTACATCATCTAGTAGATTACCCTCAATGAAAGAAAATTAATTACGTGTATCTTGAATTTGGAAATGAGACGAGAAACCTTCATCTGGAATTATATATAGATAGAATAAATTATTTTGGTGTATAGAGTTATACTCACAGTAAATTTCGAATCATGTTGGTATATTATAACATGCTTCCATGGTCATGCATGAAGTGAAAATATATTATGTTGTATTTTTATACATTTGGACCAAAGTAGCACATTAATTACATTTATGGCTATTATTCCCCATTGATCAAAGATATGAAATTGGTGTAGGATACATGTGTTACTATGTTTGATTATCAAAGAAGTCAAGAATCCACATTGATATCCACATTGTATGGGACAATAAATGAATTTTTCACACATGAAAATTTATTAGGCTATAACAATAATGGAATGTATTGTGTCCCATTTGAGAAAAATGGACATAATTAGTTTAGTTAAAACATTCCCCGAGGATTTTTTTTTAAGAAATTAAAAATATTTACCTTTAAGACACAAATACCAATACTAAATGATGGAATTCTATGGGAATATCAAAAAAGGTACAACACCGACTCTAGTAACAAGCGACTGATTGTATGATAACGTAAAATATATTTAAACTCTTATGGGTAAACCATTTTAAAAAAATAGTATGAAATCAGGTTGGAAGAAGATATCAATTTTCATTGAATTACCATATTGGAATTGTTTATATGTCATAAATTTTATTGATGTCATGCATATAGAAACAAATGAAATTGATAGAGTTATTTGAAATTTGTTAAATGATCTTGAAAAAATGAATGATGGATTAAAGGCTAGTTTATACATGATTACCATGTAGATAAGGGATGATTTGGTAGTTGATAAAGGTAAAGGGTTGAATTTTCATCCTCATGTAGCTTACAATATATCTAGATAGGAAAAATTGGATTTTTTCTTTTCTTTAGTAGTATAAAAGTTTGACAGGGGTATTCATCAGATATCAATAATTTCATTTCAATGACTAATTTGAAGTTACAAGGAATAGAATCACTTGGATATCATGTTTTGATGTAAGATTTTATGCATGTTAATTTCTGTTGAATTCTGCCTCAAAATGTATGACATAAATTAACCAAAATTTACTTCTTTTACAAGGCCATATGTAGTAATGTTATATACACAATGATGTTTCCAATTATGAATAAAGAGGTTTCAGTCATATTATTTGAATTAGAGATGGTATTCCAAATATCATTCTTTGATATAATATTCCAACTAATGGTTCACTTGGTTATAGATGTTCAAAGATGTGTTCCAATTTATTATAGTTGGATTTAACCCATTCAATACTATATGATGATTCTGAAATGGTATTCCACCAATTGATGTCAACAATAAAGATTTTATTGCAGAATGATATATTTTTGAAGAAGGTATTGTATTTTGTGTCTATTACTTATCATATGATGACAATATATATCTCTGAAGGTCTCATCATAGAGGTTGAATTATGGGTGAATTGATTTACAAAATAGATTTTGTAATAATTACCATGATAATGTAGGGGAAATAGAACCTTTAAATTTTATATAATAGTAAATATGTTGATCGATATGTTAAATCCCACAAAGACATTCTTATTGATTTTTATCCATCATGGGAAGAAGAATGGATATCAAATATACATAATTAATAGATTATATGATGGTTCAATGATTCCCAGTCGTTTTTTAATCTGAAAATTTGAACTTAATTTATGAATGTATTCAATGGCTAGATAGGGGACCAAATGAAATTGTAATAAATTACACTACTTTTGTAATTAATGGTTAAAAATTCTACAGAAAAGAACAATATAACTACAGTAATATGAAAAATAGCGTTGTTATTCTTATGGAAGAATTGATGAAAATGTATTTTTTATAGATAGAAATAAATTTAGGCAAATATATAATATTTTGGCATTATCGAATAGATATATGAGTTTTATTATAAAATAGTTAAAGTGATGATTATCTATTACAAATGGGTTGACATTATGAGTGATGTGAAAGTTGATGAAATGAGATTTGTGATAGTGAATTTTATTGTATAAGGGGAAAAATGTGATGTTCATAATAGAATCACAAGATTTGAATGTATTTTATGTATAAGATCTAGAAAACAAGAAATGGTCTATTGTCCTGTTAGAGACTAAATAAATGTCAGGTTAGATGAAAATTCAATAGAGGAAGACCCTTTTATTGGGAGATCACAACCACTTCAAGCTGGTCCCAATATACACAATGTCGTGTAAGTTAGAGGGGACTAATAAGAGGGGATTTGGATTCTATATAGAGGAACCAAATCCCTAAAAACAAAAAATATATATATTTCAATGGGAATTTTAATGTTTTTTAAAATACTAATTTTTCCACATAATAATATATGATATCTATTGCATTTTAATTATCTAAATTAATTGTTTGAATACTCATTTAGAAAATGTTTTCTACATATTATTATGTTACCAATCTCTCGAAAAAACTATCTATAATGACGGAATCCCTTTGGGAAGAAATAAAAGTAATTTTATGACTGATTTTATATAATTTATTGAAAAATTAACTCATGAACTGTTGATTTAATGTTAACTATTCCATGTGGTGTCTGCTTATTTTAGAAGATTTATTTCTATATATTTTTCCTTTCTACACCAAAACATCCCCAGACTTATTCTCCATAGAAAACTTTTCACCCCTGAAATGTTCATATTTATCACTTTCCTTCAAGTTCCCTCTAATTCCATTATAGGAAGAAAAAGAAAACTACATCTCCTTAATCATGGAGGTAATCGTTATTTTTTAACAGTAATGTTATTATACATAGAATTAATATATTGTTTCAAATTTATGAATAAATTACTTATTTTTAGTATTACTCACTTAATAATTTTTTACTTATAAAGTTGGATCCTTTTTTTTATTTGGGGTGGTCTATCCATATTTAATTAAATTCTTCACCAAAAACATCCATAGACTTTTTCCCCCTCAAAACCCTTCAACAACAGTTGTGTTGGAATTTATAAATATCCTTCAAGATCCCTCTACTACTCAATCAACGAGGCAATATGGATGTTTGTACAATAAAATCATTGTCCATACAATTAATGTATTATTTTATATTTATTTTTAATTGTTTTAGTAATTCTCATATAATAATTTTTTTCTTATACAAGTGGATTTTTTTTTCATGTTCAAGTTATTTGTTTTGATGTTTATGATTCTCTTTAGGTATTGAAATTTTATCCCACAACTATGATAATTAGAATAAGGAAATGAATCAAGAATTCATACATCCATTCCGAAAAGGTAAATCCCTACTAAATATTAAATTAATTTTTTCATTTTTTTATCTACTATTTTTTTGTTAATTCATTATTATTTATATCTACTAATTATTATTTTTTCATACATCTCTTCAGAAGTCATATTTTTTATTTCAAATTTTTGAATGAAGCCACAAAAGAGACAAAATGTTCCTTTATACCAATATTTTCACACAATCCATTTCCTTTATTTCTCAATCTACAGAACTGAATATTGATTCTATGTTCTTAGATGAAAAATATTTTTTGCCTAAGAAAATTTGGTCAATATGATGATTTGACTATTTGATAAAGAAATCAAATTGAATGAATGAAACATTTGAAGTTTATAAATTTTTGAGACCTTTGGATAGGTAGGAATTAAACGCACCTCAATCCAAAATATGGTGTGACTAGTATGATTCCATTTTCTTCTTTTTTATTAAAAATTCACATCAATTTTAGGAAAAAACACAACTGACATACTCAAAACTAAGAAATAATATTCTTACTGTTTTTATGATTTAGACAATGATCGAGAAGTAATTTTTGATATATAGTAATCATACTCACCTCAGTCTAATACACGATGTGCCTCATACGAATCAAAGCTTATTTTATCAATTTAAAATTGATATTGTAGTTCAAAATGTTCCACTAATAAAAACTGGTCAAAAAAACTTGATTTTCATTTATATTTTATTTCGATGATTTATAAATCATTTTATACATGTTGGAATTAGTTTCATGTCAATCCAATACATGATGTGACCATTATAAGTCATTGTGTGTGTATGCAGTTTAAAATGACATTTTAGTAAAAATAAAAGAGATGTAGTCAAAAAAAGAAAACACAATCAGATTTTTTTGATACTTTAGGAACAAAATACATAAGTCATTTGATATATGTACAAATTATTGTCACCATAAATTGAAACATCGTGGGACTACTACTACACTAAGTATATCATTTTATTTAAAATTGACATCACATTTATTAAAAATGAAAACTGACCTATTCAAAACCAGGAATTTTTTTTGGATTATTTATATATATTAGGAAAATGAACCATAAGTCATTGATTGAATGTAGAAATCAGGAACACCTCAATCTGATACATGATGTTCTTGGTATGACTCAAAGTATCTATTATCAGTCTAAAATCAACATTTTTGATAAAAATGTTCCACTCAATGGAATTTGGGAAAATAATATTGGATTGCATTGATAAATTTTTAAAATTATTAATAAATCAGTTATGATGTGTTGGAATTAGTCTCAGATATAATGGATGCACATTGGGACTAGTTTGAATCAAAGTTCTGTTTCCAGTTTAAAATGATATTTTAGTAAGAAAGAGAACTAACGTACCCAAAATAGAGAAAAACATTGGGATTATTTTAATAAATTATTAAAATGATTCATAACTCATTAGTGACTAGTATCAATCATCTACACCATAATCTGAAGAACAGTGTGACTGGTATGACTGAAAGGGAATTTTTTAAATTAAAATTGAGATCATTTATTGTAACATGTCAACTAACCTACTCAAAACCATGAAAAATATTCATATTATTTTTATACATTTGTAAAATGATACGTAAGTATTTTTTGTTGTGTAGGAATCATATGTAACTAAATCTAATACATGATGTGCCCGGTATGATTGGAAGTGTCTGTAATTAGTTTAAAATCGACATTCTGGTTCAGAAAGTACCACTCACTAAATAGTTAGGAAACACAATCAGATTGTATTTTTAAATTATTAAGATGATTTATATATCATTTGTGATGTGTATGAATTATTATTATGTTACAATGATTCATTATGTGACAAATATGATTCAAAGTGCATGTTTCTAGTTTAAAAATGACATATTAGTAAAAAAGGAAATGTGATGTACTCAAAACCCATAAAAATGATTTCATATGGATTTTAGAAATTTTAAAATTAATACATATGACATTTGGGATGTTTTGGAGTCAACATACCCTCAATATGATAACTGATGTCCTCATATGTCATATGGATTAATTTTAAAATTAATCCATAATATACTTTCACATTATTTTTGTCTTATAGATATTTAATTAATTTTCAAAATGATAATGCTTCAAGATTAACAAGAAATGGTGTGACGTGAAATAATCTACCAAAACTCAATATGATACATAATTTTTTGGGTGTGACTCGATGTTTAGATTAAAATTAAAATATTACGTTAATTTATATATTTATATTATTACTAGCATAATAATTTTTTACTTTACAACTATGTTATTTTTCTCTAGAAGGGGTGTTTTTTTCACAATATCATGTGTTAGGATCTTTATTAGAATAAAAATAAATATTGATGTTTTTTAATATATGTATTGATTTTTACATATATAATTATAAGAACTATTCTTAGAAATGACAATAATATTATGTTTGTTCTTTTATTTTTGTTATAAATTTCATTTCTTTTATATAATTTATTGGTACTTGATTTTATTGAAATATGTTGGCTGGTCTTTTGTTGTGGTGTTCTATTACAACAAACAATAATATGAACCTTTATCTGTTCTTTTACAAATGTTGATAATGGTGCCATTTATTAGCATTTGTAAAATCACTTTTAAAATTCAAGGTATTTCAGTCTCACTATGATAGTCAACGCTAATTTAGCATTTTTAAAGCCCATTTTTAGCGAGGATGATGTTCTATTTTGTTGTAGTTAATGGTGGTTTCAAACCCTTAAAATATGGGAGGGAAAAGTGGAAAACTACTTTAATGTTCAACTAGGTAGGCTATGTGTATTGGATGAATTGTTTAAATAATCATGCCCCACCCATTCTGCAACCATTGGAATCACTTTCACAGACGAAAAGTTTGGATACAGGGTTTTCTATTTGATTTTACAATTTTATGAAACTATAATACCCCATATTTTATTCTGATAACATATCTATTTAATTTTTCATCCAAGATGAATTATATGAATGAGCCCATTTACCAGATAAAATGGTGTTTTTAGGTGCTTGGGGCCCGTAGGGTGCATTCTTGCAATAGCTGGTTGTGGCATGAAGGCAAGAAAATGTTTTAAAACACCCATATCACTGGTGGAGTCCACTGGCCAGATGGTAAGCAATGAATCATCCAATTGAGGCTATAGAAATACCATCAACTAGCTAGTGAGACCCACTGAACATCAAGTGAGACCCATATACCAACCTATAGAATCCAGGAAAAATGATATTTCTATAATATATCAACTAGGCTGCTAGTGAACACCACTAACTAACCAATGGGGTCATCAAAAGTGCATGTGTTCTGGCTGACACCACCAGCAAGCTAGTGGTAGAAAATGTTTATCAAGCAGTTCTCTTTGGAGAGAAAAATATTATGTGTAATAATGTATTTCCTCCACTCTAAACCAACATTTAATTTAATAATCTACCTTTTTTGACCCTAATTTATGATATATGTTTTGAAAATATTTTCTAGGTATTCCTTGAATTCTTCAACACATTCTCTAGGTTCCTTAATTTATGGATTGGTCTGGACACCGTAAATCCAAAAATAATGATGTTGTTTGTTGATCCAAACCATTGACTCTCAGAATATTCTTCTATATTTTTGAGTTAGGTTGTCTGAACATATCCTTAATATCAAATTTATTTTTCATAGTATGTGAAACATATATATTCATTTTGGAACACCATTTTTGAGACCACTCTTTATTGTAATCCCTTGTAATTACTTGAATCATCATTCTTATTAATTCCACAGATCGCATCAGCTCTTTTGGTGAGTGATACCCAGTCTTGAGACCACTCTAGGGGTGTTCCTATCCTGGAAACTTGGCTAGAAACTGAAATTGTGAACCTAGTTACCTAATAATTTAATTTTTGAATTTTTGGTTGATATCTCTTTTCAACCAAGGGAAACTTGTTATTATAGGGGATAAAAATTGGTAATATGGACATGGATGGACATTTGAAATTTAATTGGGAATACACGGTAAGTGAATTATATTTGTTACATTTTTTTTGATTTTGTAACATTGAATTACAATGAAAATTGGATTAATGTTCTAATATAAAGTGATTTAAATTTAAAGATAATTATTAATTAGAATAAATTATGTAATATGAAACATGTTAACAGGTTTTATAATCCGATATGCATTGGCTCTTTTTTTTTATTTTTCATTTAAAATAAAATATCAAACCTATCATGGGGAATTTCACTAAGTATGATTTCATATGATTATATAAGTGGTCATACCAAAGTAATTTTCATTATTTACATTGAATATGAAATGGGTAATTCACAGTTGGAATGGTAATCCAACATGGGTTGGATATGATTCAAATATGTTATTGGTCCTTGGAATGGGAATATTTCTACACTTGAATGTGTGTATCGATAGATACATATAAAAATCACTCCAAATAAGGTTTGGCTTACCCCTAGAGCTAACCTAGATCTCAAGGGTCATTAGGTTTATATAAACGCTCTACATTTAATTATGAGTAAATTAATTTATATATTATAATATTTCATGCACTATTATTTAAACTATATTTTTTATGTTTAATTGGTTATGGACTATTGTGTTTTACTCACAACATATTCATGTCAACGATTGGTACTCAGAAAGACAAAACTGATGTTGGTCATGAACATAAGAAAGGGGACATGATCTTTATTTTTTTAATTTTATTTCCTTGAGATGGGGATAAGCATAGGGGTTGAGATTTAATTTGGGGTTCTATATTTTGATACTATATTTTAGTTTTTTACTTTAATAACATTCATCACGAAGTTTAGATTCGAATAAAGTTTTTCATTACAAGGGTTTTTATATTAGGAATATTTGTGCACTTTCTCATTTACCTATTTCCATTGAATTTATTTAATTATTTACTTTATTTTTATCATTATTTTCACTTTATACTAGATGTGATAGACTACCCACTTTATCCATTAGTCCCTTACTATACGTCAAATGCCTATAGAATATGTGGAGGTGTGGTTGAGGTCTCATAACGACCCGACATGGTCATGTGAGGGATAATCGAGATGGTGATGTTCATATGTTATATCAATGAGAATATTTTCCTTTGTTTTATTATTTATTAAATGTATACAATAGAATATGATGTGTTAGGTATAGAAAATGAGATCTTTCATGGATAAATATAACCCATGTGGGGGGGGGGGATAGATTCCACTGTTGGATTTTTGTTCTTGAGATCCACTCATTAAAGATTACATGTTTCTCAACATGGGTGATTCAATTTTTATATGGTTTTATTATTCCATGAGATTTTACATGTTGAACAATGTTCCATGATGTTCTTATTCATTCATAATAGAAAGCATATACGAAATTAATTTATCATGAATTTTTTAGTCTAGGGAATCATTTATATCACATGAAATTACATTACATTCTGGATAAAAATGAATAAAATTAAACTGGAAATGTATTATTAGTTTTCTTTCCATTCCAAGATATTTATTAACCTTGTATCCATGGTTATTTATCATCATTTAGTCCTTATGAGTTTAATAATGTTATGAAACCTATTATCCCTGGAGCATGTTTCCACTTGTAAATAAATTCCTCAACATTATCATATAGTTGAACATTATGAGAGTGGTAATGAGAACATACCTCACATAATTGAACTAGAACGTCCCATTTCTCTAATGAATTCAATGGATGATCTTATCCATGATAGTTTCATATAGGTCTTGAAATCCATGGAGAAGGAAACTAATCACACCATTCCTTCGATATCTGATATGATGAGGGTGTTATAACTACAATACCCAACTATCTTTTGATGGGAGGAAGTCCGTCATGCAATATAGTTAAGGATCAATTCCACCAAAATGATTATTATTCAATTGGATAAACCCAGTGAGAGGATGGATTATCTCATTTCCTATATGCTATGAGGACTAGTCAAGAGTGGGTAGTGATATTTCCAATCCAAGATCAATGTATAACTGGTGGGGGGTGAATGAGTGATACATGTTTCTTTTAATCTTCTTAATTTTGAAACAACCTTCAGATACTGTTAATAAGTTATCACTTTTTAGAAATCCAAACTATCAAACATCCAAAATAACACAAAAATATGCAAGGTTAACTACTCAATAAGATTAGTTACATCCTTTTTATGGTTTTGAAATAATCCAATACCACATAACACACAACAAAACAATCCTTTTCTGTGGATACAAACTTGTATGATATACCCCTACACTTTTATATCATTATGATCAGTACAAAAGTACTTGTGATTCATGTAGCATGAAATGATGTAGTAGACGTTTGTGTGATATGTTTATAAATATTCTCCAATTAATTCAAAACATGTTATTGTTATACCTTAAAAACATTCAAGAATATAATATTCAATTTTTTTTTAAATTTCATTCCCAGTACAAGGTAATAAAATCCATGGACATTGCAATGATTTATAGTATAAAATCTGAGTTAGATTTGTTAGTCTTATTTCTCATTCTAGGAATATACCCCAACCAAAATACCACTGAAACAATTTTGATATACTTCTATATCATTCTACAAATCTCAGTCTGATTACTTGATCTGATGTCCCAATCTGGTCTGATAACCACTGAATATGATCATCCATCTTCTTATTTTGATCAGAAACCATCCTTAAGAAAAATCATTTTGGAAAATACTTCTCACTAAAACTTCATAACTTATATCTTCTCCTCTATACATGAATACAGTTTTGATCCATTAGAAAGTAAAATGTACTCTCTTCCTTTTATAGATGCTCCAAAATTGTTGTGGAAGACCCAAACCCTGATCCATTATGTGAGTACCATCTCTATGGATGAAGGACTCACGCCCTAGTATGGAAGGGTGGTACCATATCTATCTAAATATTGTGTGGAAGAATTTTACACTGATTTGACAATAGATTATCATCTCCATTGATAGAGGACCCATACAGTGATATGTCATCATAATATCATATCTATATGAGTTATATTACAGTCATGATCAATCACAACCATCATCAAGTGTCACCTAAAGAACCATCACACTTGGAACATATCACATCATATCTCAAAATCCACTATAGAAGTTTTAATCACCATTTGCATAATAAAAACACCGGATAGTCAATTCATGGGCCAAAATCCTTGTCAAGATGAAGAAGATACAATTGGTATTAGATTATCAAGTAGTACATGATATGTAATGGGTCTGAAAAGTGTGTCACCCTGATCCTCTTTCTGGCCTTTTCCTTTCCAGCACAAGACTATTGCCTTTGTAGTACTACCTAGAGAGTGTTGACTAAAATCCTGACGAATGCACGAGGCTTGTAATCAATTAGATGGGAAAACATCAATCCACCGATACATCATCTCAAATGGGCATGAATTTCAAAAAATATCACATTATTTAAATAATTAGGAAAAAATACCCAATATAGTCTATTGACATGCCTAAATTAGACACTTACTGAAAAAATGAATTTCACTATTCCATGCTTGAATGATGTTTTGTGGGCCAGAACCACAAGTCTGAATTAAATGCACAATATTGTTCTCAAAACAGAAGCCTCAATATAAGGGCCAACATGCTGTAGATAGTTCATTATTCTGATTTCATGCATAAAAGATATGTCAAATGCACAATTCCATAAGAACAACAACAACAATATTATTATTACTCTTAGGCACATCACGGACCAGGACAACAAATCTGAATTAAGTATCCAACATTGGTCTTGAAATGATAGTCTCGATGTGTGAGTCATCCGTAGATAATGCACCAATCTGATGTTGTTGGAGGAGTTCCGTCATAAAAAGTGTTTTGATAATAATAATAATGAAAATAATAAATATAAAATTATTAGTATTATTATTATATTACTAATATAATTTACAAACTGAACCCAATCCCCAATTTGATGTATCCTACCCCAATCCCTAATCCATTTTTTATTCCAAACTTTATTATTATCAAATTTAGTTATCTATCACCTATACATTTATACATAATTCATTCTACAACCCTAATTAGACCACCACCTTCATCAGACGACAACACTTCCCCTCACACAATACTGACTCCAAAGGTTATATCCCCATGCCCCAACTCTACTTTCATCCTTTTTATTATTTCACTACATCTCGTGCCTATAATTCTTTGTTTGCACCGAACATC
The DNA here is from genome assembly GCA_963277665.1 of Viscum album. Classification (NCBI taxonomy): domain Eukaryota; kingdom Viridiplantae; phylum Streptophyta; class Magnoliopsida; order Santalales; family Viscaceae; genus Viscum; species Viscum album. The sequence continues at coordinate 912,356,599 of OY728125.1, read as the reverse complement.
ATCATGATACACTCCCAACATGCAACACCCTACACCTAACATTCATTTTCACACCATTATGCCACACTACTTTGCATGTGGCTTCTCACTCAAGACGAACCACAATGTCCAAGCCACTTCTAACTAATCCTCTTCCCACTCTACCACCATCGTCGATTACTATCATCATTCACCACAAGATCCAATGGATTCCATCATCCATTGGGGATCGAGAAGAAAAAAAATAGAAGCATTTCTACTAAAAAAATATGCTAGATCAAAACACAAGGATATATAATAGTAACAAGGTTCTATAATTAGATTATTCCCAAAAAAATAAATTGAAAAATTTTAATAAATTTATTCATATCTATATAACCATGAGTTATGTGTTGAAATAATAAATTTAATAATATAATTCATGAAGAACAATTGTTTTTGATAAAATCCAAAAATATAAATATTTACCTAGATTTGGATTATTCATTGTTGTAGAATTATCAAACATTGTTGTCATTGATGTGACATACAACTCTTTTATGCACTGATCGTACATCTGTGATCTTGTCATCGATTTTCTAAGAGTTAATTAATGAATCCTCTCAAATCTCAGGGTTATAAGGCTAACCCTATCATTTGTACATAACCATATATTTATTGATAATATTTAAATTAGTTTCTTTAATAAAATAATTAAATTAATATTTCAATTTATTTAATTAATTAATCCCTCATGGCTCTCAATCCCAACACCAGACCTCGATCATGTTTGCGTGGTGTCTAGGGTAAGACCCATGTTTGAACTCAAAGGTGGTATTATATTTCTTATCTAAAAACCCATTTGAGGGTTATTTGAATCAAGGTTATTAAATAAAATATGTAAATTAATTAATTTATACAATCCACCTCTCAACAATTTCCTTAACCAGATGTCCTTCACTAATAAAACTTGGGGTTTTCCTAGAATTAAATTGGTGTCTTGAAATCAATCGTGGGGTCATATTTCCAATATTTTGATCTATTCAGATGTTATTCCATTATTTCTTGAAAACTAATCATTCAATATAAATATTATATATTAATAATTTTTATAAAAATATTCAGATCACACTGATCCTTTGAATCACATTCCATCTGAACACCTTTCTTTGAAAATATTCTTTGGAACATTCCAATGTCTTACATGAAAAAACTTGAGTCTCTAAATTAGTACCTCCTTCAAAAAAATTCACCCCTAAAAAGCATAAACTAAGTAAAAATGTGCTGATACGAAGCTTTGACATAGAGATTATTTTCTCAAGATCTCCCCCTATGGTTTCACGTGCTTCCAAAGAACACAAACTCAATGGAAACACATTCACATTAAGGTAATTTCTCTTCATGTTTTAAAAAAGAGTAGCTCCTTCAAAAAGGAAACTCTTCACTTTTAGCCCACATTATCTAGGTCAATATCATACAATTTTTCTTGTACATACCTAACTATATGCAACATATGGAGAACACTAAGAACCACATGTAACTGCAATGAGGTCAACTATTGTATCTTATCGCAGTATTATAAGAGACCAAAAACCTCACTATGCACGTCCAATACCATGTCCACACCCTAGTTGGCCCTCAATCTCAAACTACCTTATCCTCTGCAGGGTCTAATGTCACTCTCATGTTTGGGAAAACATATCCTAAGAAGTTGGCCATAGAATATAGAACTGACTCTATGATATCTTTCATATGACTAGAAATCTTGGGACATGTCTAATACCACCAAACTATGTATCAAATTATATAAATCTGAAACGAAGTACATGAGGCTTTCATCAAAACAGATCACCATAAACTGATCTAATAAAGGTTATTGTCCAAGAAATATGTCATGAAAAATCTATTAGGGAATTTAAAATGCCAATGGGTATCACTAAGAACTCATGAAACCATAATGATGCTAGGAATTCATGTTTGGTATATACATATCTAAATACTGGTGGTAATGATAACCATCTAGAGGTCAAACACTGAGATCAACTTCACCCCTAACCACTTGTCTATGAAATCATTGATTATATGGTGTGGATACTCTTCCTTGGGTCACAACATTCAAATGATTCTAATCCACACATGACCTAAAAATATGACACTCCTTTTGGGATAAAATCATAGTGATACCCTAGATAACACAGTGGATATTAAGAATCCCCAATTACGCGTACTCTTCCAACCACACCTCCATCTCTTATTTCAACCCAACGTCTTCTGCTATGATAGCGTAGATATTAGGTCATCCCTAGTGAAAGTACATGCTAAAAAAACACCCAATGGGGAGGTAAACTGTTAAAATTATCAATATAGACATCCTTATACACCTCCACCATCAAATGAAGTGAAAAGATCATAGAATCCACTATTCATAGGGTAATATGAGTAAACTTATGAGGAAGCGGTTGTACCCTCCTATGAATGGGCGTGTCCTACCCTACCTGAGAACCACTCCTTATCAATGGAGGAAAAACTCAAACCCAATAAACTTAAATCAGTACCACACTCACTAGAAGTAATAACCAGATATTAGGTAGTAAATTATCATACCCTACTAGGGAAAAAAGCCCAGGGTCCCAAAGCGACTATGGGAGTATTTCAATCGAGGATCTGTTTATCGCTTTCCTAAAAGAGTCTGATCACACCCACATTAGAAACAAGTTCACCAATCCTCTATTAAATATCTTCTAGCACATGGGTTGAGGAAAAAAGGAATCCATCAGTTTCACTAGGTCTTGAACATGGGTTGAGTTAAGGGAGATATGGTTTACAAATCATTAATACAGCTAAAACGGATGTTGTGGAGACACATGTCATACTCCAAACCTCACTACAAGCCACTGAGGCTCAAGATCATCCCAAGAATTAATATCCATTTCCTTTCCCCCTTGATCACCAGAACTGGGGATTTCAATGAAACCTTAGAACATCATATGTACCTAAGACACACAAGTCAAAAGAACTCATCCACCAATCCTAGATATTAACCACATTGGTATGGAACAAACTCTCCCACACAATTTTATATCATGTCAAAATAATGCATCTTGGGGGTGGAAGTATCGATATTCATTGTACTTCTGTATCCACATCAAATATCGTTGATAAAATTCTCTATAAATTCCTTATATCACCATATAAAAGTAAGTATTCTAGGACCACCATTAGGAGTGGTCTTTTCAAAGTAGAAAATTAGCACCACAAGATTGATTAAATGTTATAACACCTGAGAAGTGGGGTATGGCTCTCTAAGAATCATAGAAAATAACTATACATGAAACCTTATATGTGAACTCAACATATGTACATAATATATGGGTACCTCCTAAGAAAAAAGTTTCACAATGGGGTAGACTGGTTGCGATGAAACCATATGATCAGTTGGGTCCACACAACCAGGAAATCCCAAACCACTAAATTAAATAAAACATCTTCTCCCTAAGGATCCATCTCCTCGTATAACCACATCTCTCTCCATCACTAAATTTCACGTAAAATTCTAACCCTACACGTACTATCACCCTGACCCACATGAGATATTTAATTATCAACACCCGGACAATCATATTTATGATAAAAAAATGATACATGCATTGTTAATCTAATCATATACTTTCCCAGTTCCAACATGGATAAAACACCTAATTGGTGGGTCCTAGAATAGAGGTGTCATCACTCAATTGGTCATTTCCATAAAATGATCATGAAATCCAAGATAGGTTTCATTGAAGAGTCAATATGAAAGATAATAAGATATAGCATCATCAAAGACAAAATATATATAGGGAGATGACTCAAGAAGGATAGTTAAAGGATTCAATCCAATATGAACAATGTAGCATTGGTATTTATAATTTATGCCTTAATAATCCATGTCAACAATAAGGTAGTTATATTTTTGGTGTATAGATACGTTGGCCCCCACACAAACACTGGGTTCCATATCCAGAATGCTACACTCAAGAAAAATTGATACTATATAAATAAGTTTCAAAAAAATCCATGTCACGTGTCTAACTCCAAACACATACCTAAAGAGGAACCTAAAATTTAATCCCATGTAGTGTCCAAACAATTCAGATTGGGTATTTTCTCTGACACAAATTTTCAATGATATTACCCACCATGGCAACCTTTCCAGCAATAGGTCAAACCATAAGTACCCCACGACCGCATATATAGTCTAGGGTCTAGAGACATGCTCTAAAAGGTATAACTAAAATGCTAGGCATTTGCCTATGTGCCTCTACAAACACACACAATACCATCTCTATGCATATGGTTTGAGGAATAAAATAAAAGATAATAACATAAAGAGTGAAAACCATGAATGTAAAAACCAATAGGGAATACAAAAGAGCATGAAAGAGTAATCCAAAATGTAAAGGGAAAAAAATACATGCCCAACCATAAAGGATTTCCTCATGAGATAATAACTTGAAAAGAAATAATGAGAGAGACCGACCCAAGATATCCAAGTCCCGACCATCATACAGAGTCAGATGCATCCAATTATCAATATTGTAATCTAGAACTATCTCTTTTATGTTCATCATTATCACAAGACATGACATGAGAATGAAAATTCTATACATGAGTGAGTATATAGATACCCAGAAAAACACCCCAAAAATTGAAGAAGAAGTGATATAAAACATGATTGACTTATTTTTCTCAACTCATAGCAAGATAGGAAACGAAAAATAATACATAGGTATACATATATTTTCTCATAAATAAACCTCAAAAAGTGAAATGGGGATCTGCTTCTAACATCCCAGATAATAAAAAAAGTTTCTTCATACAGATATAAAAAGGTCTGTCATTAATTCCAAACAACTCGTGTGTCTATATGAAGAAGTAAAAAAGTTGTGGACTAATCCCTCGCCACTGTGTCGCATTGTCCAGGGGGAACAATATACATGTAGTCTAACTACACCCTATATTAATAGGGGGATTCCAATCAGATTGTCTGAATGGGACCCATGATATATACCAATAGGGGGATTCTACTCTTTGAATAAAGGGACTACTCCTAGAATTATAGGGTTTTAACTCAATAAGTATTAGTAGAGGTCTAGTGCACTTTAATTTCAGGGGTTCCACTCAATGAATAATTAGTATGGATTACCCTCACCCCTGGTGAGATAGACAAGAACCATATCCACGTATAGAGGAACCCTTCCCTGAATCTATAAGGGATTAACATATCAATATACACAATGAGGATGGAGGATCTATGCCATAATGCAATAGGGAATTATGATCTCAATGGATACAGGTCTCACACCCTAGGGCCGCATGGGAGTACCATCTCCATGAATAGAGGACTCACTCTCTGGAATGGAAGAGGAGCACCATATCTATCTAAATAATTTGTCAAGGATCCATAAAATGTTTCCTAATTAATATACTATCTCCATGGATTGAGGACCAACAACATAATATGACAACAGAGTACCGTTTTTATCTATAAAAGGACTAGAATGTTTTCATACTACAATTTTTATCCAAAATTTGATTTTTTGTTTCAGATTAATGTAAGGGGTAAAATGGTAATTTTAACCTATAATATGATCTTAGATAGTTTTTTTGACCACTAAATTGTCACTAGAAAGGGGTTTTTACCCCTTCGAAGGAGTTCAGTTAAATTTCGCGTCGTTCAAATTTTAGCTAAATAATAAATAATTAATATTTATTAAATTAATAATTAATTTATTTTTATAGGTTTGTTTGGAAATATATTTTGAGCAGATAATAGGATTGAAATTCCACCTCCAATTTGGATTTTAGAATGTGGAGTTTCATTAAGGTGGGGAATAAACTCAGTTTGGGCACCGAGGTCGGGCTGGGCCCCCTTTTCCAATTCCTTTTATTTTATTTTATTTTATACTTTTCTTTTCTTCATTACTTTTATTCATTCCTTTTTCAATTATCCTCTGGATTATTAATCATTCCACCCGTGAATCCCAGTTAACTAGAGTGAGAGAGAAAATGAGAGAGAGAGAGAGAGAGATAAAATGAGATGGAGAGGAATAATGGTACTGTCGTGGAGCTCGGGAAGAATTGAATCATCGTGCAGTAGATGTGGAGTGTAGTAATGAGATAAATTTTTGCATATTCCACCAAAATGTTATATTTGTTTTAAATTTTGTTGAAAATTTCGATATATTTAATGTTTTGAAGAATTAATGTCCTAGTATGCTTCCTTGGGATCCCTATCGGACGGATCTATAGATTTTCATTAGAAAACTAGGGTTTTTGGGAGATTTGAGAGTTTTCCATTCGGTAAAACTTATCTACACTACGTGTAGTTAAAAAGAAAAGATGTTTTGTGATCTATATACTTGGTTAATATGATCTTTTGGAAGGAAATTATAGGTATGGGATTTACATGATGGTTAATGGGACTCGACCATGTAGCTGAGTACCCAACCAAGATGTTTGTGTAAGGGAACATGCCATGAATATTACATGACCATACACTATGTGGGTCACATGCTCATTATATGTACACAAACTGGTGTTATACATGCATATACCTAGTATGTTACATGGTTTGGAACCCCATGTATGTTACACGCCGTGTACAGGTCAACATTCCAAGTACATGGCAATTTACAGACCTTGTATGGCTGGAGTACACACCAAGGTGGGGCCTTGAGGGCACACACCATGTACTGGGGTACACATGCCATGCACTCCTCCACTGATACCCATTGAAGTTTTTTTTGGATCTCTTCCAAAAGGAATCATAATTAGTCCCATGAGTTTTTCATTCTGAGTATAATTTCACATATATCATGATGGTAATACTCTTATGGTGTTTTACGGAATCCTTTATGGAGTTTATGTCTTTTACATAAATGGAGAAGTTCATCCTCTAGTATTTTAACCATGTTTCCTCATATGTGTGATGAAATTGTATGATATAGGCTATGATCCATCTTTGATGGCCAATCCTTACGTATATATTCCCATGAGGACATCTTGCTTATGATATGTGACTTTTTGGTCTGAGAGACAAGGATTTTAGTTTTTATCGAGGATCCACTGCTGGATGACTCTCCATAAAGTTTGACCTAATGTATCCATTATAAGATGCCTCTATATTTTTTTAGTTACATAGGTTTCTCTATGGGATTCATTCTCTTAATTATGACATAGGTAATCCATAGTATGTTCCATTTTCATATATACCATAAAAAGATTTAATGTTGGATGCCTCGGCTACTTACACTAAATTTGAGAGTCCCATGAAGGACTCATTTTATCTATGCATAATTAGAGGATCCTATGTAGCATCCCATTATTTTATTTCTAATACAGGATCCCTTGAAGCATTATTTCCATTAAATTTTCAGTTAATGATCTTTAGAAAGATGCATTTTCATACGTATAGACTGTGAGGATCCCAAGAAATATTCCTCTCTTGTGCAGACTTGAGGGACCCAATTGGTGCCCCAATGCTTGTCCGACACTGATCTAGCATGTCAGGTTTGGGAAGAGATGGTATAGGGTGTAACCATAGTACCCATTCCAAACATGTAATCCTGAGAGGATAAGATAGCAGTGGTGGGTTATGAATTTGGCCACCCCCACTCCTTTTGTGTTATTATTCACATATTTATTACTTATGAAATGATGATTACTAGAGGTGATTCTAGGATGGTGGTTGTTGATATAGACACGAGGAATCATTATTTCTATTTATGATGGATATATGTTCATCCTGGGATCCAGATTCTGAACCATTCAATTTTTAAATATTTATTGATATACACATAGATTGTACATTTTATCTGGATGTTGAGCCTTTAAATTTGACAATTATATTTTTTGTATTTACAGATGTGCTTCATTAGATCTAGCTATTGATTCTATAACTGTGATATACTGGCATGAAATCCCTAGAAAAATACTCATGGATGATTAAACTCTCTCAAGTGATGAGTATGATTCCCCAATCCTTCGTTTGTTTTGTGATGTGGATGGTTATGATCTCCTATATCTATTTATACACATGGGTGACTACAGTAGCTTGAGCTGGAGGGATATCAATGCTATACCTGATCGATTACATGTCCATGGTGTTATAAATGGTGGTTCAAATTGTTGGATACTTGTTTTTGATTATGATATCATGAGTGATGAGGATGATTTCACTCTCCATGACTATAGATTTCCAGGGGTGTAAATGGTATATCACTGGTGATCTCTCTTTATATATTGTCTATATATTAGACCCTTAGGATCCATCTGAATCCCAATTTCATGACCACATTTGGATAAGTACCAAAGGCTAACATATTAAAATTTATTTATGTTGAACGAGTGGCATGAAATTTAGCTCAGTGACCATTTATAGTATGTCTAGATGTACATCCCTAAAATCCTTGTTTATAGTGACTAGAGTCGAGTATGGGTGAACCCATGCTCAGGATGAGTATACCCCTATGGCTGGGTAGATTTCTCAAGTACACTTCTGGAGTTGGATGAAATAGGTATTGTCAATTAGGATTAAGGACCCAGAAATTTAATTTATGATACATGAATTGAGTGATATGAAATATATCTCAATTCCCTTGTACATGATGTCTATGTTATCGGGATTATGATCCCAAGGATTCCCTGATGAAGGTTTCATGTTATTTATTCACCTTAATCAGTATATTAGTATTTAATTATATATTTATAGGTATGTGACTATAAATTTATACTAATCTAAATAAAAATATACTTGACAGAACCTTTCCCAGTTGAATGAGATCAAAGACTAGGAATTCGACTGGGGTTTCACCTTACTTATTTTATTTATCTTTTCATTTGTTTCTCGACTAACATGAGTATATTACATAATCAAGCTCTTATGAAAATAGATTTACCTATGGATAATTGTGGTGTCCTAATAATATTTTTTATCACCCCAATACATGCACCATGATGTGCATACAGACCATATGTATGATTTTTTAGGCTAAGAATTGATGAATGGTGGTTAGGGATGAGGCCTAATGTCACATGATAGAGGAGATCCACTCATTTGGATTTAAACAATTGAATTGGTGTAGCTCGATTGTGTAAAGATATTGGGTATATGTTCTAGCTCAAATATAGTAGTAGATCTGTGTAACTTCAATTTACATTATATTGGTACTCTGTTATCTATAGTTATGGCCATGTGTGTGGCCAGTGTAGTATGTATGATAGATATTTTCTATCATTTATAATATTTCATTTATTATGAAATAATTTTCTATTTATGTTTATCTATTTCTTCTACAATTTTATTATTTATTTATGTGTATGGTACATAGTAATTTCCACGGTTTTCTTAATCTAATATGAGGGCATAGTCTACCAACTATAATATCCTAGGCACTCACAGTTATTTAGAATCCACTAAAGTTGAAGGAGGTGCACTTGAGTTATCTTAACAAATCAGATTAGAACACCAATTTAGTGGAATCTAGGTTGGGATGTTACAAAGTGGTTTGAGCGGTGAACCTTTCTAAGGAATTTCTATTTTGGATACCGTATGTATGAGTATGAGAAATGTTTTTGAACCTATGATGGATATTATACTAGTGCATCAAGAACACTTATTCTACCAATATTTCTTTATTTCCAAGGGAATCAGTTTTTAATTTTGATTTATGATGTTATAGATGAATTTTATTTTAATATTGGGTGGTGCACATGTTGGGTGGATATTATGGTTTACAATGCATTTCAATCTCTGAGAAATTATCCACAATCCTTAGGTTGATTTTGACTCATGGACGACAAAGGAAAGGGGAAACTCATTTATCATATTAGGCATGCTTGATTAACATGATATAGGCCTGGTAGTGTGTGATTATTACTGATGTTAGATTAAAAATATTTATCGATTTAAAAAACCTTAATTGGGTTACACCATATAGGTTTCTGATGGAATTCTTCTCAATATATCCTACTTTTTTATATATTTCATTCTGATGTCAGGTTTTGTGGATCTCAATAGAGACATTAATGCTGATGTAGATGACTCTATCCTCATGCGTGAGAGGTACAGTGAACCTAATACGTTTATATGGAAAATTATTCCCAAAAATTGTACCCCTAGTGTGGTTTTGTTTCTCAGGATTAGTTATTTAATGTTTCAGTAACAATTTATACAATGTATTCCTCCATATATTATAATGAAATTATACTTTAACGAACATATTTTCTGGATATATAGTATGATTCTGAAGTTAGATGTTGATTTCTACTAGGGAATTTATCATGTACTATACCTCTTGGGTGTATTGAAATATATGAATTCTCATTGAGAGTATGTTTAATATATCTTTTTCATTGGTCTCATGACCTCTAGAGAGTAGTTCCTTATAGTTATTCTTAGTGAGGATCAGACCATTTTAGGTTTTTTTGATAGTATTAACCACTTAGTTTCATTGATGTCTCTTACTCCCTTGGATATGTTTTATAATTTGGGGATAGGGGTTAGACCTTATAACATAGTAGCAAGAAATGATCCGTAGGGCTTGGTGGGATACCTAGATGAACCAAGTTTTATCTCAAATCATTGTAGGTCAGTGTATTTTTGATCAGGGGAAAACTGAATGATAGACATTGGATTGGGTTTATGAAGAAATTTTTAGGCAGTGATCTTGGTTATATGCTCATTTTTTTATCGAGGCACGGTAGTTGCTTGAGTTTTTTAATATAGGCATGTTGATTCCTTCATCTTTTGACAAGTACCTATGGTACATTAGAATCAAGACTGGATTCAATGGAAATGAGTATTGGGGTTCCTGAAGCAGTTGAATAGCGTTTCCTCTATTTTTTGGGAAGTTGGGATGTGGCAAGATGTTTGTGATAGGAATGGAGTCGTGTGATGAGTGGTTGTGAAATAAATTTTCACACATGTGAGGTGCTTAATTTTGAATAAGAGTTCTAAGGGAGAAATGAGATTAAAGATAATGAAATTTCGTTTTACATGGTCATTTTAACCTTATGTTTAATACCTCACAGGATCATGAGTTGGGAGATTAATGTACATGTCTCTTTTACATGGTATCATATAAGCTCGTAAATTGTTGTGTGGCTGGGTGCGAGATGAGGACCAATGATTTCAAATAATTTTCATGGAAATTGTTTTTGGGAGTTGTGGTTAAATGAAATAATGTCCCTACATGGCATAAGAGTCCTAAAAATATTAATGTGGTAAGACCAGATAGTTGACTCGTAGATGGACGTAGACACACTTTTTAATGAGATATGGTGTCATGTGGTGGTTAATGGCATCTGTGTCTTGTTGGTTGTGAGTGTGGATCAAAGATAGTTTTACATTGATTTTTATTGTATTGTATTTTACCCTCGTTTATAGATGATCATGCTCTATTTTGAAATCATATTGAGTATGCTGACAGATAATTCTCTCTATGCAGAGTAACTTTTCATTGAAATTCATTTCCCTAGTTTGATAAAAGAACTTCTTATGGTTCCTTTTAGTGATCAGTATAATGTAATCCATATACGTGGTAGAACACCATTGGACATTTCAGGGTTGTGACCCCAATTTTCATTTTAAATTCATCATTTTTCATTGTTGGCTGAACTTAGAGTTTGGTAGTGAGATCACTACGGGAAAAATGGGTATTTGCGATGGGAATAAAGCCCGTCGTAAATAGTCCCGTTAGAAACTCAATTGCGACGAGGGAATTTGCCCGTCGCAAATAAGTAGTTATTTGCGACGGGTTAGCTTTCCCCGTCGCAGAAAGACTGGCACGCTTTGCACGCCAAATCGCAGGAAAGTTAGTTGCGATGGGTGGTTACCGCCCGTCGCAAATAACCGGCGACAGTAAAAGCTATTTGCTACGGGAATATACCACTGTCGCAAAAGGAAATCACGGGAAAGTTAGTTGCGACGGGCGATTACCGCCCGTCGCAAATAACCGGTGATGGTAAAAGCTATTTGCGACGGGAATAGACCCCCGTCGCAAATAACTATTTAACCGTTGACCGTAATAAATGAGGGCTAAGATATTTGCGATGGGTACCGTCGCAAATAATACTATTTTCGACGGGATACCCATCACAAATAGACCCGTCGCAAATGATCTAACCTATAAATACACCCCATCCGTTTTTTTCATTCATTCTCAAACTCGATCTTCTCCTTCTCTCAAAACTCTATTTTTAGAGTTCAGCGTTTCTTAAGTTTAATTTTATTTTTCCGGAGTTGATATTGAAGTTTTCAACAATGATCAGAGATCAACCTCAGATCAATTTTAAAGGTATTTATGTTCATTTTAATTTAATATTTATTTTAAATTTTTTATTAGTTCCAATTATTCTTAATTAGTTCTAATTTAATTATGTTTACACTGTTTTGTTACTTAATAAATTTAAATTATTAGTATTCATTGTTCATAGTTAATGGTACTTAGGAATAATTAGTAATAATTTCCAATAATTAAGAATAAATGCTAATAATTAGTAATAAATACCAATAATTAGGAATAATTAGTAATAATTACCAATAATTAGTAATAATTACCAATAATTACCAATAATTAGAAATAATTAACAATAATTACCAATAATTGGTAATAATTAGTAATAATTACTAATAATTCGTAATAATTACCAATAATTATTAATAATTTCCAATAATTAGTAATAGTTTTCAATAATTTCCAATAATCAGTAATAATTAGTAATAATTACTTATAATTAACAATAATTAGAAATAATTACTAATAATTAGCAATAATTAGTAATAATTGCCAATAATTAGTAATAATTACCAATAATTACCAATATTTAGTACAAATAGTAATAATTAGTAATAATTACCAATAATTAGGAATAATTAGTAATAATTACCAATAATTACCAATAATTAGTAATAATTAATAATAATTACCAATAATTAGCAATAATTAGTAATAATTACCAATAATTAGTAATAATTACAAATAATTATCTATAATTAGTAATAATTACCAATAATTATCCATAATTAGTAATAATTACCAATAATTATCCATAATTAGTAATAATTACCAATAATTACCAAGAATTACCAATAATTTGTAATGATTTACTAATTACCAATAATTATCCATAATTAGTAATAATTACCGATAATTACGAATAATTAGTCATAATTTACTAATTACCAATAATTATCCATAATTAGTAATAATTACCAATAATTAGTAATAATTAGTAATAATTACCAATAATTAGTAATAATTACCAATAATTAGTAATAATTAGAAATAATTACCAATAATTACCATTAATTAGAAATAATTACCAATAATTATCCATAATTAGTAATAAATACCGATAATTACCGATAATTAGCCATAATTAGTAATAATTACCAATAATTACAAATAATTGCCAATAATTAGTAATAATTGGTAATAATTAGTAATAATTACCAATAATTACCACTAATTAGTAATAATTAATAATAATTACCACTAATTAGTAATAATTAATAATAATTACCAATAATTAGTAATAATTAGTAATAATTACCAATAATTAGTAATAATTAGTAATAATTACCAATAATTAGAAATAATTAGTAATAATTAGCAATAATTACCAATAATTATTAATAATTTCCAATAATTAGTAATAATTTCCAATAATTACTAATAATTATCAATAATAAATAATAATTACCAATAATTACCAATAATTACCATTAGTTAGAAATAATTACCAATAATTATCCATAATTAGTGATAATTACCGATAATTATCCATAATTAGTAATAATTACCAATAATTACCAATAATTATGAATAATTAGTAATAATTGGTAATAATTAGTAATAATTACCAATAATTAACACTAACTAGTAATAATTAAAAATAATTACCAATAATTAGTAATAATTAATAATAATTACCAATAATTAGTAATAATTCGTAATAATTACCAATAATTAGTAATAATTAGTAATAATTAGTAATAATTACCAATAATTAGTAATAATTACTAATAATTAGTAATAATTACCAATAATTAGTAATAATTACCAATAATTAGTAATAATTACCAAGAATTAATAATAATTACCAATAATTACCAATAATTACCAATAATTACCAATACATACCAATAATTACCAATAATTACCAATAATTACTAATAATTACCAATAATTAGGAATAATTATCAATAATTAGGAATAATTACCAATAATTAGGAATAATTACTAATAAATAGGAATAATTACCAATAATAAGTAATAATTCGTAATGATTACCAATAATTAGTAAGAATTACCAATAATTATAAATAATTACCAATAATTAGGAATAATAACATTATTACATTATTAGTATATTTTATTATTAATATTAAAATAATATAATTTTTTACATTATATACAATTCTCCTTTCATATGTGTGTTTTCTATCTCCACATGTAATATTTATATGTGGAGACAGAAAACACACAGATGAAAGGAGAATTGTATATAATATAGAAAATTATATTATTTTAATATTAATAATAAAATATACTAATAATTTTATTATTCCTAATTATTGGTAATTATTCCTAATTATTGGTAATTATATGAATAATTACCACTAATTAGGAATAATTACCATTAATTACCAATAATTACCATTATTTAGAAATAATTATCAATAATTAGGAATAATTACCAATAATTAGGAATAATTACCAATAATTAGGAATAATTACCAATAAATAAGAATAATTACCAATAATTAGGAATAATAACATTATTAGATTATTAGTATATTTTATTATTAAGATTAAAATAGTATAATTTTCTATATTATATACAATTCTCCATTCATCTGTGTGTTTTCTGTCTCCACATGTAATATTTGCATTCTTTTTCAAAATTATCAACCTACTCACTAATGGGGAGGTGAAAGTGAATGCAAATATTATATGTGGAGATAGAATGTTAAACACACAGATGAAAGGAGAATTGTATATAATATAGATAATTATATTATTTTAATATTAATAATAAAATATACTAATAATGTAATAATGTTATTATTATATAATTAATATTTATGAAAAAATAATATTAGTACTATGAAAATAATGAAAAATTTATATAATATTAAAATTATCAATATTTGTAACAGGTTTTGCTTTATTCTCAACATGTTCATTTCTTAAAGGGTCATTTTTTAGGTCTATATCAATAAAAAGTTGGCGTCAATCGTGTATGATGTAAACTCTATAATTATCCTTGCTTGAGTGTTTTTTCTAACAAATTATTCAAAACCAGTAATGCTTTTATATTTTATAGAAAAATATGGAACAACGAGGTCGTCAACACTCATTATTAGGTGACCGCATATGGATAAAACAACGTAGAAATCCAAATGGTTCGGGTTTAAATCCAGTATATGTAGAGGGTGTGGAGAATTTTTTATCATTTGCGGCATCAAATTTAGAATTTGTTTCAGAAGGAAAAATAAAATTCCCTTGTAGAAAATGTGCATTGAGAACGTTTGACACGTTTGACAATGTGGGGGGGACATCTCTTGTGTTTTGGTTTTCAACCAGATTATGTTTTTTGGTATCAACACGGTGAACGTAGTTCCAGAGCAGGTGATACCAACTTGATTCCGGATCCATCTCGGTTTCAAGATTTAGTACATGATGTTGCAGGTTCATCTGTTCAACATACAGAAACTCCGACTGATATAGCTTCAAATCCTGAGTTGGCACTGTCTGAATTTTATGAGTTATTGAGGTCTGCGGAGGATGCATTATATCCTGGCTGCAAGATGAGTAAATTAGAAGCAGTTGCAAAATTTATGGCTATCAAATTAGATAACGGAATGTCAAACACCTGTTTTGACCAGATATTTTCTTTGCTTAAAACATTGTTACCCGAAGGAAATGTTTTGCCTGCAAATTACTATGAGAGTAAGAGGCTGGTTCGAAATTTGGGACTTACTTGTCAGAAGATTCATGCATGTTTAAATGACTGCATGTTATATTCTGGGGAAAATGAGTCGTTGGATAGTTGTCCCACATGTGGGTAACTGAGATATAAATAAGGACAACATGGGAAGTCTGGTTTGATTCTTGTAAAACAGTTGAGATATTTTCCACTTACATCCAGACTTCAGCGTTTATTCATGTCTAACAATACAACAACAATGATGTCATGGCATAAAGAGAATATTTCAACCGATAAAAGCTTGAATCATCCAGCCGATGGTGATTCATGGAAACATTTTGATAGAGTGCATCCATCCTTTTCTTTAGAAGCTAGAAATGTTCGACTGGGCCTTTCCACTAATGGTTTCTGTCCGTTCGGATGTTATGGTAGTCAATATTCATGTTGGCCTGTTTTTCTAACTCCGTACAATTTTCCTCCATCGATGTTGATGAAGGAGCCATATATCTTTCTGACTTTACTAATTCCAGGACATCCGAAGAAAAATATTGATGTTTATTTGAAACCATTGATTGATGAATTAAGTTTATTGTGGATTACTGGTGTCAGTACATATGATGTTGCAATGAAACAGAATTTCATACTGAGAGCAGCATTGATGTGGACAATTAGTGACTTCCCGGCTTATGAGATGTTATCTGGCTGGAGTACACATGGTCATAAATAATGTCCTTACTGTATGGGAGAGAAAAAATAATTTATGCTCATTCATGGAAAGAAACCTTGTTATTTTGACTGTCATCGCGGATTTCTTCCAGCTGACCATCCTTTTCGCAGAAACAAATCTCATTTTAGAAAAGGAACAGTTGAAAGGGATGGACCTCCAAAAATACTATCAGGTTTGAAGTTAAAATCAGTTGTATTTTCATTACATCCCATCACATCTGGTCCCACAATAAACCAACAAAAAATTTCTGGTTTTGGGAAAGAACACAATTGGATTAAACATAGCATATTTTGGGATTTTCCATATTGGTCTGATTTGTTGGTCCGACACATGTTAGATGTCATGCATATTGAAACGAACTGTTTTGATAATTTGTTTCATACAGTTTTGGATACGCTAGGAAAGAGCAAAGACAATGTAAATGCACGTTTAGATCTTGCCCAAATTTGCAGGCGTCCAGAACTGGAACTGTTTGAGAATGTCAGAACAGAAAGGTTACTGAAACCAAAATCAGCATATACACTGTCTAAAGAAAACCGTTTATTATTTTGTCAGTGGATTGCAGATTTGAGACTTCCAGATGGCTGTGCTTCTAATTTGGGTAGATGTGTAAAGAATGGTCATATTACTAGATTAAAAAGTCATGATTGTCATGTTATATTGGAAAGACTTCTACCCATTGGATTAAGAGGTCTGTTGAATTCTGTGATTTGGGATTCCATAACAGACATGTCTCATTTTTTTTGGGAAATTTGTGCGGCTACAACAGATTATGATGCTCTATGAAAACTTGAATAAGATGTTGTTGTAATTATATGTAAACTGGAAAAAATATTTCGACCGTCTTTCTTCGACTCAATGGAACATTTGATGTTACATTTTCCATATGAATCCAAATGTGGAGGTCCAGTACAGTTTCGATGGATGTACCAATTTGAAAGATGCATGCAAAAATTGAAAAGAAAAGTATGTAACAAAGAATCTATTGAAGGATCTATTGTAGAAGCTTATTTGCAAGAGGAAATATCTTTTTTTTGCTCCCATTATTTTGAATCTGAGTATCCTTCAAAACACAACCGAATGGGACGGAATGAGAGGAATATTGATGAAATCGACAATCAATTATCTGTTTTCAACCAGCCAATGCTTGGTTATGGTGGAGTTTATGAACACTGTCTTTTGGATGATGAACATCACAGAGATCATACGTATGTTCTGCTCAACTGTGAAGAGATGACATCAGTTGTACTGTAAGTGTTTATATCACTTATTCTACCATTTATGTTATAGTAAATAACTTTGGTTTTTATAATTTGTATGATAATCATATCAAGAAACAAATTCCACAAATTATAGCAGCTGCTCTCGAAAAAATGCCGACTGAAAATTTCTCTCCGTGGTTTCAAAAACTGGTAACATAAAATCTTTATCTTTTACCAAGTCATTCAATGTATATTTTACTATATTTATAATTATTTCACAAATTTTCAGGTGTCTCGACATGCTGATAAAATTGACAAACGGGTGTGTATATTGAGTAACCCACCTTCCAAACTTGTTAAAACTTATAATGCATATGTGGTGAATGGATTTCGATTTCACACACATGCATATGGGGAATCGAAAAAAACAATGAACTGTGGAGTTAGCTTGAGAGGATCTCATCATCGTGAAAATGAAGTGGACTTTTATGGCATACTTGATGAAATCATTGAACTCTGTTATCTTGGACAACATTACATAACCATGTTCAAATGTCGGTGGTTGGATATAGAGAGAGGCGTGCGTGTTCTTCTGACTCATGGAATCATCGATATTAAATGTAAAAGTGTTCTCGCAGTAAATGAACCATTCTTATTGGCTCAACAGGCACATCAAGTTTATTACGCAAAGTACTGTGCTACATCAAGAGACTTGACTGATTGGTGGAGTGTAAAAAAAATCAAAATTCAAGATAATCAGTTTAGTCAAAGTGACTGTGATTTCATTGATGTGAAAAGAATTGAAGTTTTTCAAGAGAGTCATCAAAATCAATATTTTTTACAAAGAGACATGAGTATCGATGAAGACACACCACATTTAAGAGTCGGTGATGACGATGATGTTAATGATGTCACATATGAATTTAAAATGGTAAGAGATGAAGCAACTGGAACTCGAATAGATATCAATGATGTTGAGGAGGAATATGAAGATGACATTGACATATATGATGATGATGATGAAGATGAACACTGATAGAATTCCATGGTAGTTATATACAATCATAATATATATATATATGTATATATAATAGTAATTATATTATTTGCTAACAACATTAACATTTTCGGTTTCAGATGGACGACGACACATTTCCTGAGTTGGCGGATGTTGACCTGCCTTTCGATGCGAATGAGTAGCTTGCAGATGACCCTCAGCCTGCAGGTTCTCCAGGGAGTACGCGGAGGGGGCACGGTCTTGCACGATTGATGATTCCTAACCCTGTCCCCGAGCGACGTCCACGTCTTGGGTTTGATCCACGCACACGGATGTCTGATAACTTCTGTGATAATAAATGGATTTGACTAAGATTTCATTAATCTATTCACATAATAAATGTTTATTATTTTTACAATTTTCTGCATATAGTAGTCAGACAGGGCAGCGCTATTTTGCGCAACTATTTCTCTCAACCATGGACCACATGGGAGAATATTCCCATTGATGTGCTGCAGGCCATGTTCGGCCATTGGTTGGTACGTACGTAAATAAATAATTTTTATTTTGAAAATTATTTCATTTCTAACTTGATATTTTTATTTATTTGTAGGGTTTATGGTATCTGATCGAGGATACCATGCGTGACGCCATCCACAAGGCATGGGAGGTGGCCATTCGTGATCGCTTTCGTCAGTTTTTGCACAATTTAAGAAAATCTTCCACGAAGAAAGCATGAGTGTTAGATTTTGACGAGTCATGTAGAGCACACCGACCATAGTACATTTCATCCCATGTATGGAATGGATTATGTGCGCACTAGTTGAGTGGTGCCTTTCAGAGGAGATCATCGGTGGGGAGGCAGAATCGGGGGAGACAGGAGGTGACTCATTGAGCTGGGAGTCGTTCTTTCAGTACTCATAGACAACATCTGGTACATACATTATTTATAAATATTTTATATAACTATAAATATTAACAGTTTATTTTTTATTCTTATAGGCTGTCGAGTACCCCGATATTACGGAGTACGACGTATATCAGAGGATGTATAGTGATCATGCTACTGGGGAGCTCAGGGGTGATCATCAGCATCACCTCGTGGTCAGTATTATTTGTTTTCATGTTTAAAAATTAACTTCATATAATATATTCATAATTTTAATTTGAAATTGCAACTACAGGAGTCATATGAGGCCACAGCGTCACAGACCTGGCCTGAGAGTCAGACCGAGTAATCAGATCAGACCACTGGCCATCAGTTTGATGAGGTGGCATGGATGCAGGACACCCAGTATGCCTTCGAGAAGGGCCGGGTAGTTGGTATTATCTCTTGACTGACTCCCGGAGATTATTATGGAAGTGCTGTGATGTCGGCGTCCATCTCGAGAGGAGCTCATGCATCTTCTTCTGCTACACAGTATGAGGATCAGTTGCGATCTCAGACTGCACTGATAGAGAGTCTCCGATAGAAGCAGGAGTAGATGCGTCAGCAGCAGCAGCAGCATGAGGAGGAGCGTCGACGCCAGCAGCAGCTGTACGAGGAGCAGATGAGTCGGGGCAGCAGTAGCACCAGGAGCAGACGCAGTACATGCACCGACTCACTCATGCTTTAGGGATGGAGTTTCCTCCACCAGCATCTGCAGATCCCCCCTCCCCCCTCCCCCTCCTTCAGATTAGAGTTTGTTTTTATGTTATAAAGTTTGTTAAATCAAAATATGAATTTTTTTCTATTCATAGTTTCTGTCTCATTATAAAATATTAATAATATTATATTTTGAAATAACAATATTTATATGAATAATAATATTATTTATATTTTATAATATTAAATTATATATATATATTAAAATTTTATAATATTATAATTTAATTATATTCTTTTGTAATATATGAAATATTTTAATATTTGAATGTAAAATAATTCAATTATTTTTATATTAATTAAAATAACTTATTAATATTGTTTTATTTTTTATAGTATTTGCGACGGGATACTATGCCCGTCGCAAATAGTATTATTATTATATTCATTAAAATAATTTAATAATAGTTTTAATTTTTTTTTAAAAAATAGTAATTGCGATGGGCCCCGTCGTAATTACTATTTTAAATTTTTTTACAAATATACGGAGTAATATTTGCGACGGGAAGGATCCCCGTCGCAAATAATATCTTTAGCGACGGGCCCGTCGCAAATAATTGTTGTTGTGACGGCGTTTTCCAAAACGAGTGATTTGCGACGGACCCCCATCTCAAAAGGCCATTTGCGACGAGATTACGTCGCAAATGACCCGTCGCAAATACCTATTTTTCTAGTAGTGGATGACGATATGGGTATTCCTATACCGGGGAGTATGAGATTAGTCACAGTTGAACATCTCCCATATAAAAGTTGGTTGTGGACGCTATGATACTGGTTGTTGGATGGTCAATATAGCTTATTTTTAACATGATGAGGTTGATAGAATCATTCTTTTCTTACCACCATGATTCTTGTGGACAAGATGGTTATTGGTGGGGAGAATGTATGGACCCATGTTTTTTTTCCTATACTAGAATCTTAAGCCAAAATTTTATTTTTTTCTTTCAGTTTTTTTTTCAAGGGTTGTAATTGTAATTTTCACATAAAATATGATATTTGATAATTTTTATGGATAATATGTTTGTCCTAGAATAATGTTCTTACCATAGTAAAATAGTTTAGTGATATTTCTAGTCATTTAAATTTTAGCAGAAAAATTAATATTTAATATTTAATAAACAAAAATATAATTCATTCATGTAGGTTTTATTCGAAAAATATATTTTTAATTGAGCATTGGATTGATATTCAATCATCAACATTGATTCCAGAATGACATTTTTTACCTATTGGGGAATAAACACAGTTTGGGCACTCGGGTGAGATCAACCACCTTTTTGAATTTCGTTTATTTTTTTATTTTTTTAATTTATTTTTATTTTATTTTCTTATATTATTTTACTATTTTATTTATCCCTTATCCTATGACTTCTCACACATTTACCATGTGGCTTCCATTCACATTACTGAGAGTGAAATGGGGGGAAGACATATTGAATGAGAGGGGGAAAAAGAAGGGTGTCACCACTAAACAGAAGCCACACTAGATAATCGTGCAATAAATGTTGAACATGAAAATGGGCAGAGATTCAATAGATTATTCCAAAAAGATATGATATTTTAATGTTATTGTACAAATCCTAATAGATTATACATTTTCAGGTTTTAATTTTGTAGTTTCTTTCTTGGAAAAACTATTGGTATGATCTATAGAATTTACTGAGAAAATTAGTGTTTTGGGGGATTTTATGGTTTTCCATTTGGGAAACAATTCCTAAACATCACATGATACAAATTACCCTGATTGTTTTTTGTTACTACTCATGGAATATGGAATTTTTTTAAGCACCATGTATGATCTTTACACACCATATACCGAGACTCAACAATGTAGCCAAGTACCCATCCAGGTTTCATTTGTAAGGGTAACTTGCTATATAAAGTACACGTCCAGAACTCATGTCGGCTGAAATATATGAATATCTACTTTAATATGTGATATACATAGCCAGGACTTGTGAGGTACATGGGAAGGTACCCCGTATTTGGTACACACCATGTACATGTCCAAATCAATGTGTACATGGTCTTTTACAAGCGACGTTCTGTTGAAGTACATTAAAAGGTGGAGATTTAGGTTATATGCTATATACTAGGGTATACACACATTTTTTAATCATTCATTGATACCCTTTGAGTTTTTTGTTACATTATTACTCCTAGGATTTGGAATTGGAAAATTAGTATTCCATTCTATGTATGTTTTAAGGTATATCGCAATTGTGAGACCCTTGTTTTGTATTAAGGACTCATAGACCACATTTCAGTCTTTTCCCTAAGTGGAGTGGTTCTTCCTTCCATATTTGAAAATGGAAGTCTCATTATAGTGAGATATTTTTCATTGTTATTACATGATAACCCTTCTATGACCAATCCTTGTGTATCCTTTCCCTTGAGGAAGTCTCCCTTACATGATATTCTCATGTGGCCTAAGAGTCTGTGAGTTCAGTTTTTCCTAAGGATTCCTTATAAGATCAATCTACTTATGTTTCAACCTAGAGTATCCCCCATAATGATGCCTATATCTTCTTCATGTTATTAAGGTTCTCATGATGTATTACTCCACTAAACTATGACTTTATGAATCCCTTTTAGAATCCATTTACCTCTATTCCATTATGAGTACCCCTAGTAGGTATCATATTCTTTTTAAGCTAATTTTGAGGGTCTCATTGAAAAAAATGGTTTCCTATTTATCATGTAAGTATCTTATGTAGAAATAAACAATTTTTATACTTTTAGAGATTCCCATGTTGGATTAGACATTTTACCCTTTCTCCTAAAGGTCATGAGTTTGATTCCTACACTTATCTATATTTCATTAGGATCCCAAGTATAAGTCCTCTTTTGTCTTTAGTTGAGGGACCGAATGGGTGCCTTGATGCTTTACTAACTTATTATATTTTGTTTGGTTCTTGTACAGATGGTAGAAGGTGTCACCTTATAACTCATGCCCAACATGTAAGCAAAAGGAGCTAGACCAGTATTGACAGGTTAGGATTTTTACCACCTTCACTCTTTAATTTATTATACATCACATTTTTAATACTCTTGTATGGACGATGAACAATTGTTCTTATTGGTTTGTTTATATTGAGCATGATGCAAGGAACCTTTATTTATTATTGGGATTCCTAGATGTTCTACCTAGGATCTGAATTCTGGTCATTGTTATTTTCATATTTTTATTGACATACCTAGAGGTACTGCTTGGGATTTACCAATTGAGACATTATGTTTTCCTATTATATTATTTGGATTTACAGAGGTGCTTCCAAGGTTCCAACTATTGAGCTTATGACTATGATATATGGTATTGGAATCAAGACAAATGATACTCATTGATGATTACACTATCCCAAGTGATGAGGATGATTCCACTTCCTTAGTTGTTATGTGATGAGGATGATTATGCATACCCTCAATCTGTTTATACTCATGGATGATTACACTCTCTCGAGAAATACGAATAATTATGTTATAACTGTTTTGTTACTTGAATGTGGTGTTAGACATGGGGCTTCACATAATTTGATAATCATAAATGATTAAAATATATCGAGTGATTTATATGACTACAATATCCCTGATTATAGGCCTCCGGGGTTGGGCATGGCACCACACAGTTGAGATCTCCTTATAAATTTCCTAAGGGTCGGGCTTTTACTGTCAATCCATTTATCATTGTCATGACCACCTATGGAATGGTACCTATGGAAGATAAATTAAACTAGATTTAAATGGTATGAGTGGAATGGAATCTAGCTTAGTGTCCATTTACAATATGTTTGACTGTACATCCCTTAAATCCTTTTTCATAATGACTGGATGAGAGTACAGGTGAACCCATGGTTTGGACTAGTATTCCACTCTAGCGACGTAGATTTCATAGAGAAACTTTTTGGCCCTAGTCGTACTAGGTGTTTTTTATTCGTATTACAGACCCATAGATTGACATAATGATACACCACTTGAGTTAAATAAAATCCATCTCAATTCCCTTACATATGATGTCTAGAATATCGAGATTAGGTACCCGAGGATCAACTACTGATGGTTTTAGAATATTTATTCACCTTACTTAGGTATTCTAGAATTTATTATTTATTTCTATATGTATGTTAATATAACATTTTACACATATAAATATATATTTACTTGATATCACTTTTCATAGATGACTTGGATCAGGGAACCAAAATTCAACTATGTTTTCATGTAACTTATTTATTTATCTTTTAAATAGTGTATACTCAAGAATGATCATATTTCATTATAAAAATAGATTTATAGTTTCATCATTATGGTGGTCTATTGGGATTATTTCTCACCCCTGTATTTTCGCCTAGGTAAGTGTATATTCCTTATCTCATGGTGGCTATGGATGAGGCCCGGTTTTGCATGATCGAGTAGAGTCTCTCGTGTGGATTCTAATGTTGGGTCTGGTGCATCCCAATAGTGTCTGGAGACTGGGTATGTCGTCTGGCTCAGAGATACTAGCATATCCTCGTACGTTCATTTTAGTTTATTTTTTTTAATCAGTATTCTTAATGGTCAACCATGTGTTGTATTTATAGGATAACTGTTCGTGAATTTATAAAATTTCATTAATTATTAAAAAAAATCAATTTTAGTTTATTTATTTCATCCACACTCTGTTTATTTACTAATAGATATGATGATTAGTTATTTATGTTGTTTTTTGACTCTAATATGAGGGAGTATTCTTCCCACTATCATAATAAAATCTGTCACTTTAACTCGGAAACATCTAGCATATGGGGAGGTGTGATTCAGGCATCGTAACAAACTTGATCCAATCACCAGTTTAATGGATTCTGGGTCATGATTTTGAAACCTAATATCTATGATTATCCTAATCTTTCACTTCCATCATAATGAACCTCCTAATGAACCAACACACTATAAGAATCACACATTATATCTCAAAAACCATAAAATAGATACAATTTCCTTTTATGTGAAAAAATACTTAGGATTGGCTACCCACATGCCAAGATCCAATCCAAAACAAAGAAGATAAGATTTATAGAAGATTCTAAATAATTAAATGAAATGTAAGGTGTATGCATGACATGTGACCACACTCCTCTACCATGCTCTGTTTTCTCAAGCACCCAACCTTCTGGCTAGGTAGTACTGCATAGTGTGTCTCATCTAAAATCATGATTAATGCATGAGGCTTCTCATTGGTAATATGGGAAAAACATCAACCCATTGATACATCATCACATACATCACTGAATGGCCAAAGATATCATAGAGTTGCAATCATCCAGAAAAAACTCTCGAGATAGGCTATTCATTTTCTTTAAATTAACACTTAGTAAAAAAACCATATAATTGCACCATGATCTAATTACATTTCATAGGCCTCAGCCACAAGTCCAAATTAATTAGTCAATATTTTCCTCAAAACGACCGCCTCATCAAATTGGTAACAATTCCACATATGGTATATCTTTATTAAATCGTATGAAGAAGACATGTTAGATATAAGATTTCATAATCACAAGAACAAAAATATTATTATTTGTAGGTTCATTATGGAATCGATAATTGAGCATGAATTGAGTATCCAACATTGCTCTTAAAATGACCATCTAGATTCATGGGTAACACTAACATAGACGACACATCAATCTGATGTTGAATGAAGGATCTACAATGGGAATACTTTTTAAAAATAATAATAATATTTTTAATTATAAATTCTATTATTATTATTATTAAATTTTTATTATTATAATTTTCATGAGGTAACCTTTCATCAATTCTTTGTATACCACCCCATCCCCAATTAATTTTATTATTATTATTATTATTATAAAATTTAGTTTTCTCTCTCTAATCTTCTTCTCCATGATTCATGTTGCACCCCTATCAAACCACCAACTCTATTTCATTGTAGAACTTACCATCATACAATAGTGCCTCCAATAGTCATGCCACCATTCTTCACCCCTACCAAACATCCCCTCCAAATCGTACTACATCACATGCCTACAATTCATGCTTGCTTGAAACATCAGCATATGATGATTCCAATGCAAAATTACATACCCCTACTTTTGTAACCATTCCATTGCGTGGTGATTATTCACCCATGTATTCTCATATGAGCTGATCCCCAATTTCTATGGTAATACTAAATGATCTTCTTTCAATGCTACCGCCATCATAGATTTCTGTCGCTGGATTAGGAAAAAAGAAAAATGATAGAATCATATATCCCAAAGAATTGTTAATGATAAAAAAATAAGTAATGATAATTATAATGGGATCAATAAATTTTTTTATCATGTAAATCAAATGATAAATTTTAATATGTTTACGCATCTCGATCAAAAAATGGGATATATGTTAAAATAATAAACTCAAACAGGGGATTCAAAAAGAATGAAACAATTAGGAATAAAATACAAAATGAAAATTCCCTGCCTCAATTTAGATGAATCTATATCATTGAATGATCACACATCATTTTCGCTGATAAGACCCTTAACTCTGCTGCACACCAATCATCGATCTATGATCAGATCATTAGTTGTCCAAGATTTATCCTCAATTAACTCTACTAAAATATTAGTTTTATAAAATTAACAATGCAATCTATCTATAACCATATATTGATAGAAAATATTAAGGTAAGGTAATTTAATAAAATAAATAAGTAAATATTTAAATTTATCAAATTATTTCATCTACGATGTCATGGAAGTACTACACTTTATTTCAATCAAGTATGTGTCATGCCTTGGGAAAAACTTTGGTATTGGACTTAAGTGCAGTCTTAGTGTTTCTATCCAAGTCCCTGTTTTTGAGTTATTTGGGTTGGTTATATTAAATAAATAAATTAATTAATTAATTTTCCTAATGTAACATTAAATGAATTTCTAAACCTTATGTCCTATGCCAATCAAAATTAGGTTGTTCCTAGGGTAAAACTCACCTATGATAATCAATTGTAACCTTGAATAACCAATAAAGGAATCATTTCCGGAATTATTCCTTTATTTCTAGAGAAAGTCATGCAAGTTATATAATGTATATTTTATATTTTTATAAAATTAATTTTGGGAACAATAGTCCTCTATACCCCATGGCGTCTCTGTTCCTTGCTCCAAAAATATTCCTTGGAATATTTAAAAGTCATTGGTGAAAAACCTAAGTCTCTAAAAATATAAAATATACATTATATAACATGCATGATGTTTTCTAGAAATAAAGGAATAATTCTTGAAATGATTCCTGGGTCTCTAAAAAACAACATTATTGGTTACTTGTTTATGAATATATAGTATGATTATATGTGAGAATCATGTGATGAGTGGTGGAAGATGAAGCTATTTATAGAAATTCATTTGGATGCTTTAGAGTCTGAAGGGATTGATACCCTCACATAATTCAAATTTTCCCATGATTCTATATTGGATCAAGAGAATGAAATTATGTGATGTAGAGGTTTTATCCCTAAAGAGAAATATATATTATGGGGATTATTCTTGGGGATGATAACATAACAAGATTTAAGATTTTAATGAACATGGTGGAATTAAGGTTCTTATAGGCATGTGTGTGGAGACGATGATAAAATTCTATACATCAGAATGAGTGTAACATCCTAGAATGAAAATTATGTAATATGATATCTATAGATAATACTGGTGGAAAGGGTTAAATAAATATATTACATGCATTGTAGTGTGATGTTACACCTGTCACGAAATGAATGCCATGCATTAGTGACACGTTTGGTTATTGCTTCCATTTCCATTCCAGAATAAAGGTGGGATGATATCACTACTGAATCCATGATCGTTTTACCTATTAAACATTAGAATAATGATGTAGTGTTGGTGTTCAGGGATTAACTGATGAATATATCCCATTTCTTTAACAATAGAGAGACCATTACAATTGATTATATAAGTAATCTATATGTGTGGGAGATGATTTAGATCAATTTTTTTCATAGTGTATCGATTATAATGGGGATTCCTATTTTACATCATGATTATTGAATGTTATTACAACACAATTGTGTTCATTGTTTTATCTAAGTATATCATAAAATCTTCGTTCTGACATCCAATCGGAATTGACGATTCATATTCTAGAGGACATGTTACAAGCCAATGTTATATAAATTTATGGTTCTTAGGATCATCATATGGAAATAGTGGGGTTTCCCATTAATAATAGATTTAATGAATCAATATAAATTGATCATTTTAAGGATTTATATGGAATACCATGTCATTTTCCCTTATTCTAGTCTGAGGAAGGCGAGTTAGCTCTTATTGGACCAAGTCTCATACTAGAGACATTTGACATGGTTTTTCTTACCAAAAGGTTGTTAAGAATCACAATGAAATTGAATATATCATATAATGGAAATTAGAGGCTACCACACAAATTAAAAGAAAATAATCAGGCCTTTTTTTTAGTTTTTACATGGATTGGGGAAATTCTATATCTAGAATTAGGGGAAGTGAATGCCGGGGTTTTTCAAACAATTTCATATAGTTGAGAGAATCCATCTAGTGGCATATTGATTTTCTAATTTATGGAAACATTGTGATAATAATAGTGTGTTAAATGTGCTAAAAATTCAAAGATATCACCATGATCCTACTCTTATGATAGATGTTAATGATGTTTAGTTTTATGCTGATGGTTCCTTTAAAAAGAATCTGATATGCATCATAGAATACATTCTTCAGAATATTATAGGAAATACCATTCCCCTAGTGTAAGTTCAATGGAATCATGGGAATTTTTATGAGGATACCTCGTATGGGGATTCAAGTATGTGCGAATAGTGTCCCATGTTTGTCACTAATACCTCTTAGTTGTATATGTGAGAATATCTTTGGGATGTGATTCTATATTTTGGTAAGGATATACAACCATGTCATTGATTCTTGATATATATCAATTTATGTTTTTTTTGAAATATTTTAATTCTATAAAAGTTCCATTTAAGAGTGATGAAATAGAACTTCATAGGTGTTAAAGGGATCATTGGGGTTGTAATATCAAGAGATATCATTGGCATGTAGATGATGTAATGATGATGTACAACCGACTATCAGGTGGGGTCCACTGGTCAGCCATTGGATGAGGCAGAAACAAAGTAAGGTTACAAAAAGCTTACATGACTATCAGTGTGACCCACTATTCCAGATGTGGCATCTTGGTATAATGAATTTCCTATAGTAAACCCACTGACTAGACTGTGGTGATGGGTAAATAACCATTGGGGTTTCCATAAGTGTAGAAATTGTGGATAACAGCATTGGCTTGCTAATGGTGTCCAATAGCTAGCCTATGGAGCCATTATAAGCTCGAAATATTTATGTATTTCTACTCCAAGAAACCTAAATTTATTGATTTAATCTACCTCCTTCAACACTAATTTCAGATTAATATTTTAGAAGGGTTTTCAAGGGATCCATGTCTACTCCGGCACATTCTCTTTGTTCCTTGATCCATGGTTATATCCCAACATCCTGAATAGGGAATCATGGTGTCGATATTGATTTAGATTCTTGACTCTTAAAATCATATACTTTTCATTTTAATAAGGTGGTATAATTTATCTCCCAATGTTATGATTTTGTTTTTATAGTATGTGAAAAAAATAGATCAAATTGAAAATCAACGTGAATTACTTCTCTTTATTGGAATCTATTATAATTTCTTGAATCATAATTCGTATACATTCAAAGGATACCACTGTGTCTATCAACAAATGTGACATTGTTATGAGGCTTGAGAGGTGTTCTTATTCTCCAATATAGTCTTGAACATGAAATTTTTATCCTAGTTCCATGGTAATGGGATTATAAAATGATGGGATGATCGTTGGATCATTCCTTAAGAAACATATAACCATAGGGGTTTGAAATTGGTAATATGGAGTTGGATTGGATTGTGAAATCATATTTTGGAATAGATGGAATTGAATGGGAATTGTTACAAATTCTATGAGAATTGGTAACTAAACATGAAATAGGTAATTCTAATAATGAAAAATGGGAATGCACTTTGATTTTATAGGATAATTTTTATATATCATGAATTAATGAAAATGAAACACATTTACATGTTTGGAATGTTTTTTGAATTGGTATGCATTTCCACTTGTTTAATTTGACATTTATAATGTAGTATCATCCCTAGAATAGTAATTCAAATTGGTTCTCATGTCTACAGATCTTATAAGTATTCATAGATTGGGAATTAATATGGGGTCCATTAATAATTGAAATGTGTAATTTACCCTTGTCATGAGAAACCTCCTTGGGCTAGCTGTGAGATGAATATGTGATGTAAATATACCTGGAAACACAAGTGAGTATGGAAGGAGACATCCATCATCATGTCGAACCATAATTGGATAACTAATAGTCTAAACCAAGAGCATGAGGGTCAATGGGATTATTTAACTGTTTTTCATTTAATTATTAATTAATTCCTTCAAATATCATATTATTGTAGGCACATTTATTTAGAATCGATTTTTTAAAACACAGTTGGTGGTGTCCTACTTTTTTTTACTCACACTATGTTTAGAATCTATTTTTACTTGGGAATACTTCATGCATATAGGTCTGGAGAAGGAAAAGGGGACCAATGTTTGTTTATTTCATTTTCTAACTCTGAGTAGTTCTTGGATTTGGGATTAAGCCTGGGGTTCAAAACTAGATTTGCGACTATTTATTTCTCATATTTATTTTAGTTATTTAGTTGTTTAACATTAATCATAAATATTAGTTTGGAATATACTATGTCATGGCATGGTTTATTATATTTGGAACATTGGGAACATTCCCTTTTATTTATTATAGTTTATAGTATTTAATTTTTTATTTTATTTCCACTATAATTTTTACTCTATACTTGAGGATATAGTCTCTACTTTATATCCATTAGATCATTTCTACTTTTTTGAATACATTGGATTATGGGGAGGAATGGATAATGTCTTATAATGATATGACTAGTTTAAATAATGATGAACTGGGCCTGAGTCATTATGGAAACCCATTGCAATAAAAAACATCATCAGGGCATGGTGACCCTAACCACTTCCCCTAACCATGTGTAATCCATGATCCAACACTCCATGCCAAAAAGAGAACACTTATATTAAAATTTCATTTTGAAAAGTTTTAACAAAATCGTACAGTACTCTTACATATTATGTGTTTGATAATGAAATTTGAATGGGTGCACCACTGTACCTGACTTACCCCAATGTTTCTACTTAATGTTGAAATCTATACTGTGCAATATAGGGAATATTCCAAAAATAATAATTATTTCAAACTTGAACTGTTAAAAATATAAATTACCCATAATTAATATAAAATATAATACAATATTGGCATGATGTTTTAATGTTATATTTAACATTATGAACAATACACATCCCTTTAGTTGAACTAATAATGTATCATCCCCCAATAATGAAAATTTCATCCATTGTCACTAAATTCAAATGATATAATTAATAAATAAACTAAATCCATTATATACCTTCTTGGAAAAGAGAACTAGAATATGAAAATAAGAAAACATTTATCTTATAAAACTCTTCTTTTTACAAATCATCAATTAAAAACCATTTCAATTATATATATAAAAGAACATTTAAATAATATTTCTTTTTTATTTTAAGAAACCATGGATATAATTATATACAAAATTTAATAAAAAAATAAATGAAAGGCTACAATATCTTCAAAAATGTCTATAATTCCTTCCATAAACATTGTGTTTGCACTTTAGTAGAAATAAACTATTCATGTGGTAAAACTTACCTATAATAAGTTAAAAATTACACTTTAAAAGTTCATTTTTTTAAAACCATGATATCATTTGGTATTCAAATATCATAATGATTTTTAATCAACATAAATCTCAAATTTTTATACCTCTATTAATAAAATTATCGTAATAAAATTCTCATTTCCCAATTTTATCTCAATATGTATTAAAATTTTGTAATTATTCTTCCATTATTTTGGTTAAGCCTTATTTTGTTAAATATTACTATAAGAAAAATTAGATATTTTTTTATTCAAAAAATAATATTTTTTTCATAAAAAATATTATATTAAATTTTTTTAGTATTATGATTATAATAAAATTGAAATCTTATTATTTTGATACTGAAAATAAATTATTTCTATTTTATGTCCAATCCCCTTAAATCAAATGTAATATTGATGTTATTGGTCCAACCACATATATTTTATAATAATCCGACAATATAATATATCTATATTAAAAAATATGAATATATTCCACATACATTATTATAATATTTATTAAAACATGAGTAACCTGAATCTATATATTCTATCGCACTTTCCTAGGAAAATGACTTTTTTTTATTTTTAGAATCTCTTCCTTTATTAGAGGACTTACAAAATATAAAAATTCAGTAATATTCAAAAAGATAGTTCTCGAAATTCATATATAGAGGATTTTATTCTTCAGTATTATTATTTTAAATTATTATTGAAGATTTAGATCAAAACATATTATATGAATCTCTAATATTAATTTTCAAATCATTAATAGAAAATTTTCTATTTTTTTGAAACATAGATAAGTACCTATCAATCATAGTTCAATCATATTCCCAAAGAATTAAAATTTTATTGATCATAATTTGTGAAATTTTTATTTTATTATCCCTATTCATCCCTAAATTTTAGTTAATTATAATCAATAGGTTTCTCCTTCCAATTTAAATGAAATATGTTCGCTCATTTACTACCATATATTCAAACAAAATATCATCTTAATTAGGAAAAACATTACATTTATATTCTATCATTCAAAAAGTGTTTGTTACAGCCTATTATTATACCTCAATGTCATACATTTCTTATAATTCAATGGGTTATCATTAACAATATTGCAATATTTATTAATTAAAATATTCATAAACTGGTGAAACTAATTCAAAAAATATGCAATTCATGATTAAATACAATCCCTTATTTAATTTTGACTTTATAATGATTTTACACATTAAAGCATATTTTTATATTATTTCATACATATTTAAAATATATGTATTATTAATAGGGGATATATTATTACATTGAGAATCGTATATTCATTATTGTGGTTTGTGGCATGATTAAATTGGGGATTGGTCCACTTCACCCATTGTAATGAATTATAAAACCTATATCAAAAAATATATTATAATCCCTCATAATCTATATAATGAGTACATAATTCTAGGTTTATATTATAAATTAATATTCTAGAGTAATAACATAAATTAAATATTTATATTCACTTATGTTTTGTATTCATTTTATTCCCACAATGTACCTTTGAAATTACCATGACTATTTTATATATTTCTCTATGATGATACTAGTAGATATATTGTCAAATTATAGATAATAAAAGTCATGATGAATTATTTTTTAATTCAATGATATATTTTAATAGGTAAATATATTCCAGGAATCCATGAATAATCATCAAACTTCAAAGAAATTTCACATAATGTTTCATTTTTTAATCATTTTTGTTTCATTTTATAATCAAATAAAATTTTCTTTAATATAATATAACCATATACAATATTTCCTATGGACTCTTCAAAATACATAATTAGTGAAATGATAATGTATTCAACATCATTTTACATATTGATTATTTCATCCAATTGAGTAGTGATTTTTTTGTATTTAACTCTGGATGTTTAATTTCATAATTTAATGGAAGAAAATTCACGTACTAATTTAACTAAAAATCATCTTTATTTTAAATAGAAATATCACATCTCACCTTTTATCATATAATATATTATAATTGTTATGTTATTATCCTATTCATGAGTACCCTTACCACGAGGAATAAAATCCCACATATTAATAATATAAGTTACATAGTATCTAAACATCTTGTATGAATTTATTAAATACATATAAATATTGTTCTTAATTAATACTGATTGTTGAATAAATTAATCACCAGTATTTTTATACACATCAATCAAACAAGTCCACCAAATACTTCATTATATACTGGGTAATTCCGCGTTGAATAATTATACTACAAATATCCTCAATTTGAAAAAATATAAATTCATTATCTTGGGAAACCATATCAATTGGGATTATTTTCTCTATTTGAACAACCATATTTAAATTTTATCCTCTCAATATAAAACCAATGAGTATTTTTCCTTGTTAAATATCATTGTGACATTAAAAACATGAATGATATTTACATTTATAAGCATTCAAATAATTTTCATTATTCTTTGAAATATATTTTCCAATTGACTATTTAGTTATACCATCAAATAAAATAACTAATTAAAAATGAATATTTTGCAATAATTTCTATTTTACAATCCTTTTTTATTAAAATTGTTTAAAATTTATAATTTTGGATGTTCAAAACCATCTTCACCTTTTGATTCTTTAACATCTTCTTTATTTTAAAAATAACCTCTTAATCTTAAATGTTACTCTATATCCTATCACTATTAAATCTAATATTAAAATTCTTCAATAACACTTATTAATCATCCAACCATATTATGTATAATACCATTGTATTTGATTGTAAATATTAAAAACCTTCTTTACTAATAATAGGTTAATTTACTCGTATTTTATTCTAAATATTTATTAATACCCCAAAAGATTTTTATAAAATAAAAAAATTTCTACTAGAACAATTTTGAAAAAAAATATATATTTTAATACCATAATCTCACTTATCTATGATGAGATCATATAATGAGCGTATATATTATAACACTCTTTATCTAATACATGATATGACTAGTGAAAATAACTTTTAAATGAAACTTTAATTTTATTTTCTGATAGGATGATTTTCACAAAAGTAGAATACTTTTCAATGTTTTTGGGAGTAATTAAAATCTGTTTAATAAAATAAATAATAATATATTGATTTTAAAAGTATAGTTTTTTCATTCAATGAATATTTAGATTATAATAGAAATTATAAGATTAAGAAAGGTGTTTTTGTAAATAAAATTTACTACAACCATACCTAGTATAACATAATCATGGTCAATTATAATTAATTTTTTCATTATAATTTATCAAATTGATAACATTGTGTTTCCATTATATAATCTTGTGGAATTATCAATTGAAAATATAATTTATAATCTAAATTAGTAATTCATTACATCATAAATATATTAAAACTTTATATAGTATATTATCAAATCTATCACGAGTATCACGATTAACTAACTCATGATGAATGATTCTATATAAAATATACAGACACAAAATTATAATTTTTTCATCAATATTTATAATTTCCTTGAATAACTCAATATATAGACACAAATAAATGAAATAATTTAAATCTAATTTACTTATTTTTATTCTAGTTGAACTAAATCTCGTATTATTGTGGGTTAATTTAGAAATAATATAAAGAGCATTATAGTAGGAGATATAAATACTATTTGGAAAGATATTATTACCGTTATAAATAAATTTATAGTTATAAAGGATATTAGTCCCTATTGTAAAATAACTGGTTAGAGTAGTCTATAAAATTGGGTAATTATTAGTGGTTCATCCCTTTAGATTGGTGTGGCCTTCACCAAAATGTACTAGTATGTTGTGTGTTTTGTTTCATATTTCTATATAAAAAAAAGAAATTCTATTATTTAATTCTACAAAAAATCCTTTTATTTTTAGAAAATTATTTTTTTCTCTGTATATAGTTATTAATAAATCACCCCAACTTTATAACCCTTTTTATAATGTTAAAACTTTTAATAAATATTTATGTTAATGATATCATAAGTTAATGAGTCATTTTATAACATTATTGATTGTAAATATTTTTATTGAATTAGTTCTTCAAATTTTAACAAAATTCTATTTTTATCAATATATTTAATTTTAAAACCAATATTATTCTAGTTTAAAATAATCATATAATATTCATCTATATATCCTCTTACTATATAACTAATTATTATTCTTAATGAATATGTCTACTTTTTATATAGATATTATTTTTCAAGAAATTTATTTTCCATTGATGTATGATTTTACATAATCCCTAATATTTATATATATTTCAGAATTATATATGAAAACAGTATAAGTTAATGAAATTTTTTTATCACTATATTCACATCATATAATGCCTTTATTTGGAATTTATAGAATATCTTTTACATTTTACATTATTTTATTTGTATTTTTATAGATTCCTAATATAATATAATGTCTATAATCATCTTGTATTAATTCTTGGACTATCAAACCCATATAATTATCATGTTTAATCCAAATTATTCATCATTTATATCATTATTTGGGATAAACTGACTTATTTAAATTTTATTAATTTTTTCAGATATTTCATTTATCTGATATAGTTTTAATATTTGAATTATACAGACTAGTTTTCCAATTTCATGAGATCAAATTAAATAAAATAATACTAAAAAGAAAAAAGTGTTTCATTTACTAAATTTATTATAATAAAATAAAATAAATAATTTCATTCATTAATGTATAAAATTTATAAAATCATACAATATAAAGAGAAATATTTTTACAATATTTTTTTTAAAATTAAAAATTTATAGAATCAATATAAGGGTTTATGTTTAAAACACTCATTAATTTTAAAAAATGGAACAGAATAATGATACTATTTGATTTTAGAAAAACAAAGAGAAAATAAATATCTCCATATGTATAAACACACTAATTCATCTATATGTTCTATGTATATGATGGTGTGAATTTGAGGTTTTCAAATCTAATAATGAATGAAATCACCAAAAATGTAATGAAAAATTCCATATTTTATATATATTTATTGATTTATTTGTACTTGTATTTATAAAACATCATGGGTAATAATTATATTTATATTTCAAATACCTTTTGATTAGATAAAAATAATAAAACACAATATATTTAATTAAATTAACTTGATATGAAAATATTATATAATAAAAAGCCTAAAAATTATTGTATATGAACACATGAACTTTCTTATAACTTCAAAATTCCCTTTAATAAATGAATTTTATGTTCTGCCTATTTTTAGTGATTCCACTTATTTAATCTTTATTTTACTCTATTAACACATATATTTTTAAGTAATATTATATTGTACGATCAAGGAGAAAAATAACCTAGATAAGAAATTAAATCATGGGATAATAAGTCAAATTATATATTTAATTTGAATTTGTTAATATATTAATGATTACAACTAATAGATATTTGAAAAAAAATACCTCAAAGGTTAGTAACACATGTTTTCTCATGGAAAATCGTTATATTAATTGAACCTATGAGGACACCAACCATGTGAATGATAAATCAAGTTAGGCTACCCCAATCTATCCATTGATATGTAATGGGATAATAAAATAAAGTGAGTGGTACTAATCAAAATATTTGTAAGAATTAATAATAAAACATGTAGCATCAAATAATTAAATGATTATATACTGATAAATTTTATTAAAAACTATAATTTAACTGTACTATTATGAATTTAATTCAAATTTACATTTATTAATTTACACACAAAAATATATAGCATAATAAAATTATTAAGAAGGTCATAATATGTCTCATAAATTCCCAACTAATAATAACACCCTAACCAATGTGTATCAATCATCATAATATTGATACTTTTATAATTTTCATTGAATAATATCTATAGAAAACTATATAATAAATACCCATTGTATCTACTCAATGAAATTTTTTGATCTCAAATAAAATGAAATGTTATATCATATCCATAAGTATATTACAACTCATTTTCCCATTAATAGGTTATAATAAAAATTAATGGATGGACATCCCATGTATTGGGACACACTAAAGGAAAGTGTTTTCAATCATAATAACTGAATCATAAGAAATCATAAACTATATTCATGGAATCCTAACTCTATTTAACAATAATTTTAATCTAACTAAATACTTAATAATGTTCCTGAATGGATTAAAGGGACACGTTGATGTATAAAACTAAGATATTGTTTTGGAATAATAATATTTTCCATTATAATAAATATGAAAATTTGGAAATAAATATTTTTATTTAATGTTAGATCAAACTATCATTTGTTTCCCATTTAGTGACTCAATCATTGTAATAATTATATATTTACACTATAATATTAAATGAGATCATTTTTATACATTACCCAAAAATACTAATATCTATATTTTTTTGAATATAATTTCATTTAATATATTTATTAACTATTATAATCAGAATGGTATAAAAAATATAAATTCTAGTAGACTAATATCATTTATTATGGTTTTAACATATATAATTCATTTTGGGTTTGGTTGTTTTTATTTCCAGGTTAAGAAAACCTTATAAAATTGGATATAAATAATCAATCTATGATCAAGCCATTAATGATTATGTTTTCCCATCATAAAAATCAAAAAACTTCTATGTATATTCCAAAATAATTAGTGAAAAATATACCCATTATTAAAATATATTACATTTCTGAAATAAAATAGTTTACGAAAACACACACCATATAATGGGTGAAATTTCTGTTAAAACACAAGTAAGGTCCTTTAAGGATTACTGGGGGTGGTGTGGAAAAAGGGATATTTAGTTATTTTTATGTTTATTTTCAAAAATACATCACCACATATTACGATTGGTGACATATTTTTCTAAATCACATCAAACACAGACGAACAGAAGAAGAATAATGATTTAAATTGTTCACCACTAAAAATAAAAGGGTAATAATTTAGGTGATTTGGAATTCACAAAGATCTCATGACTGAATATTGTTAACATTAAAGTATAGAAAATAATTTTTTATCACTGAATAAACATTACATGTATCCCTATAATTAATTTATTCATCTCAAACCAAAATTCAAACCAAAATTTTTTATGTTATAAAAATGTTGATAATAGGTAAAAATTCTTCCACCAAAGAGAATATTGTTGATTTTTTTGTTCAAAATTATTTTTTTGTTCATCCCTTTCATAATAGAAAATAAGGTATTCACATTATATTAACAATACAATCATATAATCACCTTATTTCATATCTTATTGTTCTTCACTAATATTTACTGTATAAAACATCTATGAATATCCTATGTTCTATAAATACTAATCATCTGTTATATATTTTTTAGCTTCTGAACTATGTTTTAAAATTTTTATATACATATAATAAAAAGTAAATCCCATTTGAAATTTAATTTCAATTTCATATTTAAAAAATCACCTCTATGAACTATATCTAATCTATTTCCACATCAATTAGAACCACAAGATAAAATTAACTATTGATGAGGTTAGATGACATTATAGAATTAGTATGAAATAATTTTAATTAAATAAGAGATATAACCAATCCTATACTTTCATAATTTAAAATATATTTATTCTATGTAATGCACCATGACATGCTGGACCAATTTTGGTAAAAAAAATTCTAAACCAATTTATGTTTTCTTTTAAAATCACCACACACTATAAAATGTTCCCTTATTTCAATTTCATATCGGTATCTATTTTAAAATCCCAAACCCACACTCTAATGTATAGAAACAATGGTTGATCATATAATATATACTATATAAACATATCATAAAATAAAAAATGGTAAAATTAGATGAAATATACTAAATTTTTAGAAAAACAATATTTATTTCATACCATAGTCTACAAAATGGTGTGTATCACTTTCAAAAAATAGTAACTACCCCACTATTTCCTCCATTTTATATATTAAAAAATTATTAACATTGATATAACATGATATCATGGTCCAAATTTTTGAATATTAGAGAAATAATAACCTATATGTGACTATAAAAACATCCATGGAACAAACTAGATCTCCATTTTCAATAGAAGATATTTATCAATAAATTCTGATAAAAAACTCATGTTTTTTGAAGATAATTTTTTTTACATCCAATATAGTCTCCATGAATTATTTATAAAAATTTATAGAATATTTTAATCACTTGAAACTATTGGTTCCTATATATAATAAACAAGACTCTTCCGTGTATATAAATTCATTTTAAAAAATCATATTTATGTTCAATGTAAATTCCTCTAAATGAAACATGTGATATTGAAAATGATATATGTGTTATAAAATACATCATACTTATTATATCCACTTCAAAACTTTTATGAGAACATAATTTCTTAAAAAGACCTCAAAAAGCATCTCAAAACTTGTTGGTCTCAGAAAATATATTCCTCTGTATTTATTTGTCAACCAATAATCACATAACAATATAACACTCAAAATGTTAATAAATGGACCATAATTAAATAATTCCGATCCTACTAGAGTGATATATGTTTTGAAAATTTCAAGATGGAGTATCTAATTCTGTGTATACCTTTAAAAGCTGACCTAAATTAATAATATTTGAACCCAATTTCCTTGATTCATCAATGATTAAGTGATACCACATGAAAAGAAAAATTTAGACAATGAATACATCATTATCACCATGTTCATAGTCAAATCCATTATCAATGTGAAATATCAATCAAAATAACCTATATTGGAACAAATTCTTATACATAAAAAAAACTATTGATATGGTTCACAATTTCTAGATTCATAGAATGAACCTTTGAATAATTATCTCTAAATATATTCTACAGTTTAATTGAAATTCATATTAAAAGAAACTTGTACAAAATTATACTCTCCAACTATAAAAAAATATATAAATAAATAATATTTTATGTGGGTTTGTCATTTCCATCCCATTGAAAACAAATAAAAATACAAGATGAGATAGGGGACATGAATAAATATAAAATATCCTTGAGAATAATGTGGTTGAACTTTAATAATCATACTCATGTTTTGAAGTGAACCCTTTATAAATTTCTTAGTGAACATATCTATACTTTTATCCATTGTAAGGACACATTACAATATAAATATATTTATCTCAAAAGAATCTGTGATAATGTTACAATTTGTATCACTGTTCTAAGATATAAAATGAATAATTCGTTTCTTTGTTTTCTTAAAACATTTTTTATTTTAACACTCACAATGTTGGGAAATAATCACATTAACTATTAGAACCTATAATTCTGTCATCATCTACATTAATTATGTTTTAGATTGAATGGAACATACATATATAGATTTAATAGTGTTTGGATTATTTGATATCTTTTTATTAATGTTCAAACAAACACATGTCTCTCCAAGGGAAGAAACTACACTAGACTTGGGAATATTTTATTCAAAAAATAAAACCGAATATGAATTTGTGTAACTAAATTAATGAAGCACACATATTTTATCATATTTGATCCCAAAAACCAAATATACCATTAATATAAGTTATTGTACTATTTTATCACTACAATTATACTATATTGGTGTATAGTGTTATATAAAATGGGCACTATAGGTAAAAACCTAATCTTTTCACAAAGATGTCAACTAGAGTTGAATTGTAATTATC
This sequence comes from Viscum album, assembly GCA_963277665.1. NCBI lineage: Eukaryota > Viridiplantae > Streptophyta > Magnoliopsida > Santalales > Viscaceae > Viscum > Viscum album. The sequence continues at coordinate 912,314,535 of OY728125.1, read as the reverse complement.
TTTTAAAAATACATTGAATCATCTTGTTTTCCCTATTCTTATTTTGATATCAACATTCCCATTCAAATTAGTATGGAAAAATATCTTAATCATTTATGTTGAACAATTTAAAAACTAACAAAATTTAGTTTTATTGATAATGAGATATCTTATCATTTTCTTGATTAATTTATTATCCAGTGAAATAACCCATTTACCAAAATATTGAAATTTAAAAAAGTATATCCATTTTATTAGAATAACTATCACAAATATCATCATCATTTCTATAAAAATGATTTAATACATATACAAAATTAAAAGAAGAGATACCGTTTTTTATCCTTAATATATAGATTATTATCAACCCTTTACTTTTAGAAATTATCATCTTTAAAAACCTGTGTACAATCGAAAAAATTATCCTGATACTTGTTTTAGAAAATATATATCTATATGGAACCTAAACCCTTATTTGTAATATTACCCAATAAATAAAGCTCATTTGAATAAAATATGTACATCCACACCTAACTAAACATTGAGAAATGTTGACCCGACACCATTTTCGAATAAGTAATATTTACAGGATACTTAAATATAAATAATGATTCCAATGGTTTGAAGCTTTTACATAGGTGAAGATGTTTCATATAATTCAATTACATCAAATTGAAAATATATTTTTCTAACAATACATTCTATTCTTCTTAAAAATTCACATATTTCTTCAACTTGTTTGCGAACACCCATAATTCTCTGATTAAATTATTCTAGAAAGAATTTTTTATTAACTCCCAAGTAACATTCATATAAATTTAGTCAAATTATTTTTTCTTATACTTCACCAACAGTTTATTCATTTCGAATTTTTGAACATCTATATGTTTAAAATAAGAACATTATTTTCATCATTTTGTGAAACATGCCATGTTTTTTTAACAAAAACAATGTTATCTTCAAATTGTGAATTTTGTTATTCCTGGGAAATATATTTATTTGAATGTCTCATCCCCTTCATGTTTTTATACAAATAAATCATTATAGTAACTTAATTTCAATATTGGTATCAAATTTTATTTAAAGTACATCGTAGGAAAATCCCACCAACAACTCTCTTTTTCCCATGATTTTATAATTTTCTTAAGATGAATTAATTGATTTAAAACACTTAAAGTTACATCAAGCATAGATATTTTTTATAATACATATCATTAGATTATATATATGAGTTTATTATATAGAAAAAGGGTTTAATATATAACCAATACACAAAATATATTTCCTCTAAAAGTATAAAGAAATATAAGGCTCCATTGGAATTGTCAAAACAATATCTAAAAAAAATTATTATACGATTCATCCAAATTTTTTTTATTATGTGTATGGTGAACTGAGTTCATGTTAAATACCATGATTCTACAAATAATCTTCAAACACTCCACTATAACCCAAAATTTCATTATTTTCCATATATTATTTAATAGAAAACCACATTCATTTTCTATATTTTTTTTAAAAAAATTAGAACACTTTAGAGAATCTAAATTCTGCTTAATTAACATGACACATGAAATATGAATAGTGTAATAAATAAGATAAATTATTAAATTAACAAAAATTTATGTTTGCTTCCTTATCATCCCAAAAACAATAAAATGAATGAAATACAATGGTTGGGTAGAATATATTTCTACTTTATTATTTGGATAGTTTTAGATAATTTATTTTCACATATTTAATACTTTTAATATATTTCACTATTAGAATTTAGAAGGACACAAAAATTTTCCTTATGAGTGATCTTATTCATGTTTATTTGGACTAGACGACCTAATATTGGATGCCAAAAATTATTTTTCTTCATTTTATCGATGATTATATCAGTTTATGACATCAAAAAAAATTACATTTAGTTTGATGTTCTCTCATCACCATTCTTCCATATTCAATGTGTTATAACATGAACCCAATTTTTTTTTGAATATCACACTATTTTATTTTTCATAATCCTAGGAAAATTATAGATTTTTTCCAATACATAAATAAATTTTTTTATACTCCATCTATTCTTTCCTAATCATTTTTTATTTGACTTGGTTATCCCTTGGAGAACCATTATTTCAAATGGAAACTAGTCCTCCATTTCACACTAAATATTATTTTCTTTTTTTGAAATTTTCAACCATGTTACAAGTACATACAGTATCCATAATTAATGGGTTACATCCTTGTGATTACTTAGGTTCTACTACTTATAATATTTCTTCATCTATTCCATTTATGCACCTCTTCTTTTGATTTTGACTTTTAGAAATCATTTTTTACTAGGATAGTAAAAGGATGGTGAATCTATTTTCTTGTTTATAGGGTAGATCACATGTTCCATTGACTTCATTAAAAAATAAAAAAATATGATATTTTAATATAACATTTAATCCCTTTCTAACCATTCTCCTTTTTAGAGAGTTGAATCTCTCTCAAACCTTACCTCACAATATTCCTAATCATTTTTAATTACTGGTAGATAATCCATGGGATCCTTTTTCTGACCAAATCCCTTATGTTACCAAAAAATATATATTAATCCTAAATTATTTTTTAAATAGCATGTTTCACATAATTATATACTACGTTTGGGGGATTACCCAAGTGGTAAAGACTCCCCGGAACCCTACATGATACCCGAGTTCATATCTGGGTGAGAGTGAATTTTAATTGGTATTATAATAGTAGTATAAAATTGTGGTTACTATAAAATAAACATTATTGGGGTACCGTAGTAGAATTATAATTCATCCCATACGATCCTTTGAAAAAAATCAGTTCTTTGGGTCATAGGGCCTTCAGGCCATAAAAGGACTTCTGGCCTCAAGGCATACGTGCCACATAGCTGTGCAGATCCAACTTACTAGAGTAGCCCAAAATGAATAAACAAGAGTAGAATTAGTCACCAAGGAGGAGATAACAATAAAAAAGGAATTAATGATAGATATGTCAGTTATTCCATTGAATTGTGTATCTATGTGCAAGGGAACTATAATATAGTAGCAACGTCAATTTGGTGGACTTGATACAGACTTGACGAAGATAGATGGATGGGTTGTTCTAGTGAAGTGAGGCATTTAAAATAGATGTAAGAGATTTTAACCCTATAAATTTAGGCTATTGAATTCTGTATTTGAGTCTCTAAACATCCGAAACCTGTAATTGTTCCCTCTGGATTTACATTTAAAGGGGATTATCTACAAACAATAGAAAACACATAATTCCAATGGTATATTCTATCCATCTAAAATTACATACATGAATTAATTAAATATTAGAGTCACTAATCATGTTTCCTTTTTGTGAACAGAAATTAATTTTAACTACGTAAATATTTTTTAGCATATTAATATTCTTTCTAGTCATCTAAAATCACCCACAATTATTGGTTTTAAATTGATGTTTGTGTTGGCTACTTTTCTAAAACAAATTTCTGTACGTTTTATTGGAAAGATGGTCTTATTGTTTTAAATCATCCTCTTAGGCTTGTCCAAAAAATGTTAGGAATTATTATAGACTATAAAAGTTCATATATATTTGTTATCATAGTAAAAAATCACCATTTTACTTTCTATATATTCAAAACATAAATTATAAATGCTATGTTTTCTTTTAATAATGTCATATTCTTTTGTAATTTTTTTTATATAGTAAAATTGCTTCTGTATATCCATCACATATTATTCCATACTGATATTAATAATATTGTTATCATAAATCATATTCTCTTAACTATAACTATATTTTATAAATTTGGATTTTTCATAAGATAATATAGATTCATCGTACATGAAGAAATAATTACCCTTTTGAATCATTAAAATATTTTTCTATGTTTTAGAGATCATTGAGAGTAATTATTTTAGTTTTATATTAAGTATTAAATTCATTTCAATATATTATTTTCACTTCTAGTACTACATTCATCAATTTTTCATCTTTATCATTCACTTTAGTAGTGATTAGTTTTCACCAACATTCTCAATGGAGACATTGAATTCTTATTCTCACTCTTAAAATAAATATCTATTATAAAACATGGAAAATAAATTCTTCTCTATAGACCTTTAAGAATTTTTAACCTTACCATTACAATAAAATATTGAAATTTCCATTTTGCATCATTCTTTTTTAAAGTTATTCTTTATATTTGTTCATTAACACTACTAGCTTCAAATTCTTCTAATATTGGACATCATTATGTAAAATGTAAAATATTTCCAAACTATAAATATTTAAGATAAAAATCTCCCATGAACATTACATTTCCACTTTTCAAATTTTTAGAAAAAATAAACATTATTTTTCGAATCTTAAAATCCACCTTTGATTCTGAATCTGAATTGTATCATCTCATCCCTAATAATTTTCTTTGAAATAGATGTGGTCTTATTGAACATAGTTTTCATTCATTATTCACCCATGTTTGGAAATAAATTATAATGGTTTAATAATAATGAGTGGGGACATTTTACCCTTCATAAACACATAAACAACACACATATACAACTGAAAAACAAACATCCAAAAGATAACTATATTCATTATGCATATGTCAAACTAACAATTCAATGTACAAAAAAATTATAAATCAAAGAAACATAAAAACATAAAAAAGTGAAACACATTCTACAAAAAAGAAAAAATTATGTGCCAAGGATGAAACATTATATACCCCAAAAAGATGAATAAATACCATGATCCATCTCCAAACTCTATTCTAACTACTCCCAAAACTGTAAAATCTCCACTAAAAATGTATTACATCGATAATTTAAAAGATACATCCTTTTTAGCTATAATATAATAGTTAAAAATGTATATTTCTCATATATATAGATTCTATAATTATTTGTGAACATTAATATGTTTTCTCTTGATCAAAATCTTCTAATGAAATGACTTTAGTGTCAAACTTTTATAGTATGTTACATAAGATTTATTTCACCATCATAAAATCCCATAGCTTTTCTAAAAAAACTATATTGTGCTCATAATCTCATTAAACCTTATTATGAATACATTCATAATTCCATCATCATTAAACTTATGGAATTTATACTTCACCCTTTAAATCTGTATATTTTCTCAGATTATATTGGATTTTTATATTATATATGATCTCAAGAATATCAAATATGATGTAAGGACCCGACCCCAGTTACCAGGAGATGGTTCCTTATTTTATTTCATTGTAATTTAAATCAGGAATATGAATCCTGAAGGACTGAGTAGTTCTGAATATTTGGAAACAAGATACATACATTATTTCAACCTCACAACGTGAAAAGAAGTACAACATATATGTTTTATCTGGAACAACCACAACGCTATGTTTATGCCTGCGGGCCATTCATAATAACATTCTTCATGTACTGATAAAATGAAACATAATAAATGGGTGATCTAAAATACTAGTAAGGGTATGATATATAGTGGATGATATCATAAACATAAATATTAGGCAGGGTGAATAACTAAAAATACATGCCATAAAAAATGAACTTGAACATATATGGCAGGAAATAGATATGAATAAATAATACCATAATTAAAACATACTAATGGGATTAATAATAGTTTAATAAACACATTAAATATAAATTCTAGTTCCATAATGAGATAATGAATAATGCAGTATATCCTAACCATACTGTCAAGGCTTCGTGCCTAGTCAAAAAAAAAATCATTTTGTCAAGGCCTTGTGCCAAGACCATGGTTTTTCTCACGTGACCAACTGATGCACCAACATTCTATATTGGGACCCACACTACATTTAATACGTTCAATTAATTCCTCAAATTAATTGGTATAAACATAAACAACAAATACATTCATATTGAAACTAATATATAAAATGTAAACAACATTCCCTAAACACTAATCATAAATAGTAAACATTCAGAGTAAATTGGAGAATTATTTTAAGATAACTCAACCATAATAAATCTATTAATAAAAAACTCATTTACATATATTATATTCTATTATAAAATTTTATTCACAATAATACATAATAATCAATAAGAGTATCGAAATAGATGAAGATACTCTTATAAAATCATCGAGTAATTCTTGAGATATATACTCTTTTACTTTGGAAAGAAGGGTTCTTTTAAAAAAGTAATTTTTTCAAAAATATAATTGAAGTAATATAGTATTTTAATAATAAATCGAGTGATTGTATAAATATAATAGTTGCTAAAAATAAATTATATAGTGCCCTTGAAAATATGTAAGAATTTTAAAAAAATTCTTTTGAAATGAGCTTGTATTTCTGAATGAATTTTGAATGTTTTTTTTTTAAAAATATTCAATAAAATAAAGAAGTTTTATAGTTTTTAAGCATAAATATAAAATTAACAAATAATTTAATTGGAGTAAATAATTATAATTAATAATTAAATTGGGATAAAGATAGAAATAATAACTCGATTGAAATTGGAGGTTCGGGTAGTAAAATCCATTCCTTAAGTCCGAAGGTGATCCAAAAATGATCTTAATGAGATGAATAATGAAAATAAGGCTAAAAAATTTATGATTCTAGAACCTCCTCTACATGTAACTTATTTATTATAATCTTATTAGGTTTATTCATAGATTTTTGATGGGTTAATATATTTGATTTAAATGATTGTTATTGTTTGCTTCCTGGTGTTTCCCAATCGGGTTACTTATATTTATGTAAGGATAAACGTGTAGAATGAGAATGGTTCTCTCGAATATAATTAGTATGTTATTATTGAACAACTAGAATATTACATGGTCATAATTTGTTTTTCTTTTTGGAAGTGATGATGAATCATTATATAAAACATTAACGACAATTGTTTGGGTAAATTTGTGGGTTATTATCATAACAAACTCATTTGGATTGATAAATTATTAGGATGTGTACAAAATGATTCCATAACCATAAATAATTTTTAATTCATATATTATATTAATGTTAACCCCACAAAAGTTTTTCATGAATATATTTGAAGAAGGTAATATAAATTGAAAACATGTCATCCTTGAATCTGATAAATTAACACATCTCGGGTGGTCTTTTAATTTCATGTATAAAATAATGGTAAAGGAGGGATGATGAATAATTATTCATTAATAAAAAAACATTCAATTACATGTAATTTACTAGATACTTCATAATATTTGGATGAAAGGTGGTGAGGATATAAAAATAAAAGAATGGAACCTGAAATAAACGAAATGAAAAGTTGAATTTATCTCTTGAATTAGTATTCCTTGAGAGAAGATTTATAGGATATGTTTTGGTATTTTAATGAGACTAAGGGGTCCTCGACATGGGGGAGGAGCTTCAAAGGAGATTTGATCATAATTTTGAGAACTCACAAGGCATGAGTGGAGTGAATAGAATAAGGAGTGAGGGGGTTTTTAAAGTCGAGAGGGGTGATTAGTGAACATATTACTATTATTTCGTTATTTCCATCAAGAAAACCAATATAGTTGAATAATGTGACCCATAATAGTAATAAGTTCAATTTATTTTGATTTCTGTTTTATCACATATTCCATAATTCTAGGAATAATAAATTTTATGGATAATGTATATATACGATAAATTACCGTATTTTACTATTAAACAAAAAATTAGAGAATTTCTGAAAAATCTTAAAAATTCACCCTAACCATTTTTCAACTTGTACATTTAAAAAATGAGCTCCATTTTTTTGAATTTTTTTTCATTATATGATTAATTTAAATTTTAAATAAAATCAAAATATATTCGAAAAATAACAAATTTAAAACTATAATTTATTTTATATCACACTGAAAAATTAATCAACATCTCAGTATCTTTTAACCTAAAAAAAATATTTTTTACTAGTCACAAGGGTCATATATACTATTCATATTACAATTTATAAGGGTATGTTTCTATTCAAAAAAAATTATGTCTCTTATCAGACTCCAAATGTCTTATTGAACGAAACCCTTTATGTCGGTATTTTGATATTCAAATAATAAATGTGGTAAAATTATGTTTACTGGATAGGTTATAACAATGTGGTGTTTTTTAGAGACTCAAGGTATAATTAAATTAATGTTAAATTCATTTTTAAATTCATGGGATGTTACATTCTCCCCTCCATAAAAAACATTTTCCTCGAAATTCATATAATTTTCCTCATAAAAAGATTTGGGTAGTCATTTATCATTAACTCCTCCTGATCCCATGTTTCCTCTTTAATTTTTTGATTTTTCCAATGTAAATTTACCATCCATGTTGTCTTATTCTTTAACACTTGTACTTAATTATCTAGAATTAGGATATGCACTTCACTGTATGATAGGTCAGGTTTTAATTCTATACAATTATAAGTGAGGACAATCATTAGGTCTGGGATGCACATCCTTAATAATGGGACATGGAACACAATGCATACTTTAGACTGTATAGGAGGAATATCCATTAGATATGAAATATCTTCAATTCTCACTAATATTTTAAAATGTCCAATGTAGGTATTGATCGATTTCCTTTTCTTTCCAAATCACATAAAGCCTTTCCATGAAGATACTTTTAAGAAAACATGATTTGCCACATGTAATTCTAAATCATTCCTTTAATTATTAACATATATATTTTTCATACTTTGAGAAGCATTGATATGGGTTTGTATAGTATTTATCTTTTCTATTTATTCCACCAAAATCTCTGGGCCCATAAGCTTCCTTTCTCAAACTTCATCACAACAAGCTGGTGTACAACATCTCTTTCTGTACAATTCATCATATGAATCCATTTGAATACTTAGATTGAAACTATTATTGTAGAAAAACTAAAATAAAGGTAAATATTGATCCCATATACCTTGGAAGTCAAGTGAACATGATCTAAACATGTCCTTTACCATTTGTATCACCCTTTCTAATTGCCCGTATGTTTATGGGTGGTAAGATGTACTCAAACAAAGCTCAGTATCCAAAGATTTATGATAGATTTTCCAGAATATGGAAATTAATTGTTGATAACTATCAGATCCAATTGAGATAGGTTCTCCATGAAGTCTCACAACTTCAATGATATTGATTCATTCTAGGCACTCTAGTGTAAATTCCTCTCTTTTAGAAAGGAAATGTGCAGATTTCGTAAGCCAATCATAAATTACCAATATGGAATCATTATTCCATGGAGTTTCACATAATCTTGTGAAACAATACATAGTGATTTCATCCCATTTCCATATAATAATAGTTTGAGGTTGCTTGAATCCTCATGGATGTTGTCTTCTAGCCTTTACATGCTGACAGACTATACATCATGATACATAATCTGTAATTTCTTGCTTCATGTTTCCCCAAAAGAAATATTCCCACAAATATCAATATATCATAGTTCTACTAGGATGTATACAGAAATTCCAACTATGGCAATCATCCAACAACTTTTTTTTAGATCGGTTATATCTAGAACACACCATGCCTCTCCCAAAATATTATAATTCCATCTTCCCACATGATGTCAGCCTACATCTGATCATTAATACCTTCAATTATCTTCTAAAAATTATCATTATCATATTGAGAAGATTTATTCCTTTCTAATATATATTGATGGGTACCCAAATGAAGAATTTGTGACGTTTTACCTTCTTTGATAATTACCATATCTATTTGTTCTAGATCCATGTACAAAGGAACCTAGTCAATCCACATTTTGTTGAAAACTCCATGATTCTTCATGATCAAGGCACCATATACCTTATTTTCCTTTCCTGGGTTGTAGTGTATGGAACAATCTAGTCATTGAGTAGATCAATCCATAGAATATCATTCATGTTGTGTTCTTTAGGTGAGGAGAAATATTTCAGACTCTTATTATCCATATATATCTAACATTTTTCCCATAGAGATACTGACTCTATATCTTTAGCGAAAATAAAATAAGTGATAACTCAATATCCTGAGTATGATTTTATTGTTCATGAATTTATATATTCCATCATTCTTATTCAATAACACTATCATTTTTCATAAGGATACACCCAATCCCTTTCTATGATGAATCATTAAAGGTCACATACCCTTCATTCCCTGAAGGTAAAGTCAGGATCAGGGCATCCATTAATATCATCATCAATTATTCACTAAATTCCACACATTCATGTGTTCATATAAAAATAACCACTTACATGTAATATTGGTCATTGGGTTGGCTAAACAGGTGAATTTCGGAACAAAATTCCGATAATAACATGCTAAACCAATAAAACTACCTACCTTAGTTATGTTAGGTTGAGTAGGCCATTATTTCATAACCTTTTTATTTATAAGATAAAAAGATATTCTATCCATAGAGACCATGTATCCAAGAAGTGAAACTAATTGAAGGTGAAATTCACAATTTCTAATCTTCCCATATAATTAATTTCTTCTAAAAGTTGTTAGAAAATTGCGCAAGCGATCTTCATGATCTTTTTAGCGTTTTGAGTTTAACAATATATCATCAAAATATAGCACCAAAAAGTCATCAATATATTCCTTGAAAACTCTATTCATTGTATCCATCAATATAGAGGGTTCATTAGTCAACCCAAAAGGCATTACCATAAACTATTAATTCCCATACTTGGTTCAAACCACTATCTTTGAATTGTCTTCCTTCATTAATAAGTACTGATGATATCCAGATCGAAGTTCAATCTTTAGAAAATATTTGGCTACATGATGTTGATATAATAAATCATCAATGTGGGGTATGGAATACTCGTTATTTATTTTTATAGCATTGATCTCCCTATTTTCAATGCACAACCTCATAGATCCATGTTTCTTATTTACAAAATGATTAGGGGATCCCCATGGATATACCCTGGGTTGAATAAATCTTTTATCAATCAATTCCTATAGTTCTTTATTTAGTAATATTAATTCCAAATAGGCTATTATATTAGCTGTTTTTGATAAAGTCCTTAAACCAGGAATTAAATCAATGGAAAACTCAATTTCTTGCTCTAGAGGATGTCCATGTAAATCCTCTAAAATCACATCGACATATTCTTCCACAACAGGTACGTCCAATATTTGAACATACCTTTCCTCAATCGTAGTTATTACATTCTTTTCCATATGAATAATTTAATTCTGTTGATCTACTTGGGGTGGATCTATATAAGAATCACCAAGTGAGGTTTCTTCTCTTAAGATAAACAATTCAAAACTGTTCTCCAAAATCATAACATCTGTCTTCTTGATTTTTTTTGTGCATCCTTAAATGAATGACAACATATACCATGGATTATAACAATGTCACCCAAGGGTATGATGATAAAGTTAGAAACTAATGCACATTTATGTGTTCTGAGGGGGACTGATCGATATATCATTGATTCAATGATAAATCCCCTATGAGTTTTTATAGAAAACAACTTTATCAAATTAAATAAAAAATGTCTAATTCTTTTGGAAAATTGGGAATATATAAAGAAATGTGATGATCTAGAATAAAATAAAGCATTGTCTATGTTTGAGGAAACTATTAAAGTACTTGCCACCGCATTATTAGGAACATCAGTAATAACAGTTTTGAACGCATAAGCTTGGTTGTACTCCAGTAGACTTATTTGAGTAACATTTCCCTAGAGCATAAGAAATTATTGTCCATAACGTACTATATATTTGAAACTATATCATTGAACATTGGTTGTTTCTTTATTCCCCATAAAATCACGTGATTGGTGGCCTTTGTCCACACTTGTAAGAGTCTCCATTTCCCTTTTGGAAAGATACAGGGTGATTCTTCCCACAAATAATGTGGGTTGGAAGGTCAAATATTCTGTTATTCCTCATTTTTATAGTTCATTTTCTAGAGTTTATAGCCTCCCTATTCTTCTCTTTCATTCCTTTGAAGTAATATGACATAAATAATCCCTTTCCCTTCTTGATTGAACATTAGACTATTTCTTTATATGAGGAGAAATTCTAAGAGACTAGTTCCCTTCAAAGGAATTGTTTTAAAACATCAATTAATCAGTAAACCATTCAACATGGATTATGTATGTAGTTCGTAACATTCTTTGAAAGACTTGTAAAGTTGGATTCATATTTGGTAACATTTTCATCCTCCGTATCCCTTAGATTCCAAAATTTTCATTCTATATCCACTTGCTGTTCATCAGGGGAAATATTATTCTTAGAAAATATCCTTAAAATACCTCCATTAAATCTCTTATACTTATACATCCTTCTTTGTTTTTTGGATTAATGACCAACCCTGATCCACAACTCTTGATAGACATTAAACTCCAATGAAAACCTCATCTCTTTCGTTTCTTCCCAAAGCAAGAAATATCTTATCTATGGAATATATCCACTACTAAAATATAATTGGGTATGTAGTCACATTGAACATTGGAGGTTGTTGTCACATAATGATTCTTAACATATCTTCTCCACATTATGGAATCAGATGCTCCTTATGGGTAAATTCATTGTTCATAACTTGATTCAACTGCCCTAGTGTAGTTATAAACAGCTCAACATCTGTTGCAGCACCCGAGCCAACATCATATTCTTGGATTGTAGACAAATACCTACATGGGTTATGAATGTGCTTGTGGTTTCTATTTATTACACTAGGTGCCATTTCTAAATAACTTCATGCATAATATTATGTTATGAATCATAATTTATAATCTCAGTATAGAAAAATAAATAGCATAAATTGAAATCATTTCCATAGAAAATCTCTTTATTATAAACATGGTTTATTTGAAAAAAAATAAAAAATTTAATACTTAATAATGAATTGTAATAAAAATTTGAATTATCCTAATAACATATCATTGGATTTTCAAACTAGGTGAAAATGAAGGCTCATTTTCGTGTACCAAGATACAGTGGGTCATGCCCAAAACTCCTTGTAAGAGTTTTTACTCATAGGTAAATATGTTCCAAAACCATGTCCACCTTTAGTATCCAGACATAGATGTATTTATTAGAAAGATACAAATAATATATTCCTTAACAAAATTATATGATATTTTTTCATACATACCCTAGATGACTAACTTATTTTTTTCTCTGATCTTCATTTTCTAAATCTAGTTTCCATGTTTTCTATTAAACATCCACTGATACCAACTGTATAGACCTGACCTTTATGGCCCGAAGTTGATGCCTTAATTTATTATATTGGAATATAAACAAGGAATATGAATCCTAAAGATCATGTAGTTTAATATATAATTATAAAAGATACATACATACGTTCAATATTATAACATTAAATGAAGTATAACATATATGTTTTATTGGGAACACCCACAACACTGTGTTTATCCCAACAGGTCATTCAAAATAAACTTCTTTAATGTACTGAGAAAATGTAACATAATAAAGGGGAGAGCTCAAATTCTCATTAAGAATAATAAATATTGTAGGATATATCATAAACATAAACAATAGTCACAATGAATAACTAAAAATTCATTACTTTAAAAAAAATTTAACATAATATGGATGAAATAAGAGTGAAATAAATAGTACCATAATAAAACATACTCATGGGTATTATACTAGTTTAATAACCACATGAACTATCAATACTTGTTTTATAATGTGGGAATTCATAATTTGGGACATCATAATCATACCGTCAAGGCCACGTGTCAGGATCACAAATTTCCATTTTTTCATGGCCATATGCCAAGACCGTAGTTTATATAATGAGACATAATGATGCACTAATGAGATATAGAATTCCCCAACTAATACATAATAAGTCCAACTCATTCTTCATATAAATGGGGAGGAACAGAAAAAACATATACATTAATATTTAAACTATCATATGAAATGTAAATAATTTTCACCGATCATTAAGCATAAACAATAACCATTCAGAGTATATTGGGTAATGGATTTATGATAGCACATCCAAATTCAAAAAAATCATAAACCACTAAATTAAATATTTTAGATTATATAATAAAATATTAATCCCAATAATAAATAAGAATCAACATGAGTTTTTAAACACACAAAGATACTCTTATAAAATCATTGAGTAATCCTTGAGATAAATACTCTTTTACTTTGAAAAGATGGGTTATTTTGGAAAAGTATTTTTATAAAAATAGAAGTTATTTATGATAGTATATTTATAATAAAATTATATATTTTATAAATATAATATTTTCTAAAAACATATTATATTTTTCCCTTGAAAATATGCAAGAATATGAAAAATTCCCTTGAAACAGGCTTGTATTTTGGAATGAATTTTGAATGATTATTTTAAAACATGTATCTACCATCAAATAAATAGGATTTATGGTTTATAGAAATACATAGAATATAGAAAAATAATTAATTAGGATTACATAATAATAATTAAGAATTTAATTGGGATAAATAGAGACAAAGTGTAACCTGAATGAAAATGGAGGGTTGGGTAGGGAAACCCATACCTTAAGTTCGAAGGTGTTTCTCACATGATCTTAATGAACTGAATAAGAAAATTTAGGTTCATAAATTAATGATTCAAGAACCTACACTGCATTTAACTGTTTTTTATATCCATATGAAATTCATTCATGGGCTTTTGATGGGTTAAGATATTTAATTTCTTTGTTTGGGAGTGTTTTATTCCTTGGTTTTCATGATGTGTTTCCTTATATTCATTTATGAATATACATGTAAAATTATAATGGTTTTATAGAATAGAAGATGAATGTTATTAGTGAACAAACAAGATATTTCATAGCCATAATATCCATTTTGTTATCAATAGTGAAGGTGAATCTCTATATTAAAATTATTGACACTTGTTTGGGTTAATTACAGATTTTTATGACAATGAACTAATTTCAATTTATAAATTAATATAATGTGTAGAAAATTGATTCTAGAACCATACATAAGTTATAAGAAAAATATTTTAGTTTTTTTTTCAACCTTCAATATGGTTTTATGGCAATAATTTAAAATGGGAATAGAAATTAAAAACCCATAATCCTTGAATGTGATAAATTAACACATCTCATATGGTGTTTTCATTTCAAGTATAAATTTAGAGGAAATGAAAGATGATAATTAATTATTCCTTTATAAAAAAAATTCTATTACATTCAAGTAACTGGATTCATCACAACATTTGGATGAAAGGAGGTGAGGAAAGAAAAATAAAGGAACAAAACATGAAAAAAAAGAAATAGAAATAGGATTTTACCTCTTGAACTAATATTCCATGAGAGCCTCTTTAGGGGAATAGTTTTGTTATTTTTATGAGACCAAGGGATTTTGGAAATTGGGGAGGAGCTTGGGATGAGATTTGAGTAGGATTTTGACATGGAACAAGGCTATAGATAACTAAAGGGAAGAGGGAGTGAGGGGGGGGGTTATAGTGGATGAGAGGGGTGATTATGAATATCTTATTCATTGTTTCATTATTTACCTAATGTAAACAAATTGTGTTGATTCATGTTACCTGAAATAGTAACAACTACATCTGAGTTAGATCCAAGTGTTCTTGCTTCAGCAATGATGCTATAAATAGTGAATTTTAATGATAATATATATATATACGATAAATTATGGAATTTTTCTATTAATCATAAATTCTAGTATTTGATAAAAATCCCAAAAATTCAACATAATTTTTTTTGACGTGTAAATTTAAAAAATTAACTCTATTTTATGAAAATAATATTCCATATATTATTGAATTAAATTTTGAATAAAATAATAATTTATTCAAAAAATGACAATTTTAAAACTATAATTTGTTTTATATCACATTGAAAAATTAATCAAGATCTCAGTATCTTATAACATAAGATAGTAAAATAATAAATTGATTATCTATTCATAATGATCATATTACTGTACATATAAATATTCATAAGGGTATGTTACTATCCTAAAAAAATTATGTTTGTCTTATCAGACTCTAAATATCTTACTGAACGCAACTATGTATGTCAGTTTTTTGAAATTCAAATCAATGAGGTTGTAAAATTATGTTTACTGGCTAGGTTATAATAAAGTTTTGTTTTGTCGAGACTATTTTCTTCATGCATTCAATATTGAATTTTTTTTAAAATCTTGGGATGTTACATAATACTCTTTCTATTTTGATTCCTTCAACTTTTATATATTCATTTTGTAAAAGTGAGGAGAAAATTAAACACTTATCATATCTATCAGCATCTATATTTTTAATATATTATTATATCATATAGTAATATTCAATTTAATGGATGGATCTATTAGATTCAACTTTCAATACATCATATCTAAAAGATAAAATATATAGAAATATTCTATCCTATAATATATGATAACATTCTTTATTAATTGTGGGAATCAACTTGTTTTTCACATAGATTAAATTTTACATTATGATAATAAAATTTTTTGCATACAACTTTTATCATGTATAGTTATCATACTATAATATCCAAAAATCCAACCACATGAAAAGGAATCTTGGATTTTACAAAACATGATTAATGATGTAAAGTATCCATGAGCGATCCCTGAGAGGGGGGGATTAGTGGTATTAAATTCATTATTTATCTTTCATATTAAAAAAAATCAACACCATTTATTTTCGATGATTTATTTTATCAAAAAAAATATAACATACACCAAAAAAATAATTACAATTACTGAAATGTTTCACCTCTCAAAATAGGAGGCTAATTCGGGGTATGATTTAGAATTGATTGGGATCACATAACCCATTAGAAGATACTTATATGTATTGACGAGAAGAGTTTATCCTTGAAAATGCGTTACATATCTCCCAATAATGCATCTATTTATCAAGAAAAATTCATATCACACTTTATAATGATATAAATTTGTTGATAAAATGTCTTGATGTGTCATAAAGAATAGAAAAAAAATCATAGTTTTTATATTATTCGATTATCCACTGAGATGTCATCTATTTTGATGTTATTTTACAAAACATTAAATTAATAAAATAAATTAATATACAATAATAATATTTATAACATATAATAAAATATTAAAAAAATATAAATCTGTAAATAATAAACCATCATCACTCGAATCAAACCCAAATTGTTAAAGAAATTAGATGGCTAAAATCTCACATCAAAATAGTCATTTCTTAACTCTCTCAGATTTTAAAACAATTCTATATTGAATAGAGAATAAAAATATAAATTCTAATGATTCCTCCAAAATCAATGTAGGTATTTTTATCTAATTTCCTATGATACAGGGTCGATAAACATAATCTACAAACAAACCACATAATAGGTCCACAAGTAAAAAAATATTATACATAATACTTATGTTTTCTGTACCAGAGATAGACCACAAATTTAATTTACGTAAAACTCTTTATCCATCAATCATGAACACATTACAACAATTATAAAAATGATTTCAATATCACATACATAATATAATAATTTGTTTCTATGTTAGGATCTATATAGGGATTTATCGATGTGTTATAAATAGTCTAGACACCTTGTATGGGATTGCATTAATAAATTATCTATCATCCTTATGATTAGCAATAAAAATAAATATGATTACTGTTGGCCAAGAGAATTTATTCGAATTTTTTCCAATTAATGTTACATGTAACAACATAATAAATTTATAAAGAATATCTCATTTTACACTAAATTCATAACTCATAGTGCAATGATTTTCCACTAATGTTCCATGTTCTTATGGAAATATGATTAATGTGACAACATAACTATACCATAAAAATAATTCTATAATTACAATAGTATGCATATATATTATTAGAGTACTTAAATATAAATAAGTTATTAATCAAAATCTATTTTATTTAGATTTTACCAAAGATGTTATTTGTGATGAAATGATAAATGGGATGGGGAACAAGTGTAGTTTAGTAAAAAAAATCCACTAAATAATATGATTTTTCCACATTGGTTATACTATCGTATTTTCGGATGGAAGAAGATTTTTTTTTGATATTGGGAGAGAGATAAAACATCATAACACATAAAGAACATTTATATATTTCAACCATAGTTTTTATTGAGTTTATATGTCCTTGGTGGATAGTGGTAGAGATCTCTAACCCACATCATTGTTTTTTATTAAAAATTAATAGATGTACAGATGATGATGGTATAAACCAATTATAAGTATATAGTAATCAATAAAAATAATAAATAAAAATTAAAACTGTTATTGGGAATAATTTGTTTTAATCAATCCACCGTATGATCTATAACACTGTAATATTTTAAAACATAAATATATGTTAAAATTGATATAATATACACAACATCAAACTTAAATGTCCCACACATTATTATTATTTAAATATAAAAATTATATCCTAGTTGGTAAATTATATTGTATTAAGAGTAATAAATAATTTATGATATATATATTTATATAATTTTATTATTATATATAATTTTATTAATTAATTCTTAATAACTAATCAATCAACTTTTGGAAAGGAAATTTTTGTTTTAAAAAATATATATTTTCACCATAAAATGTTTTTTTATTATTTGGAAAAAATATAATATTTTAAGTTGTATAAATTATTTAAAATGTATTTTTTAAAATTTAATTCATTTTTTAAATCATCATAAAAAATTTAGCTAGTAATACAATTTTTGGTTTTTTGAAAAAAATATTTATTTTTCAAGGAATAATAAGAACATTGATTTTTCAAATACAATCATTCATTTTAAAATAAATTATTTAATTAAAATTTTCCATTATGAATTAAATTTTATTTAATGTAAAATAATAATAATTTATTTATTGTCCATATAAATAATTCAATTTTTAACATATTTATACAATATTTTAGTATAGTTTATTATTTGTTATAATGATGTTTTTTTAGAAATCCATTTTAATGGTCATAATGATTCTCTATTGAAATTAATTAAAACAAAACATTATTAGGAATCATTTTGATGAAATTTATAGGTTATATATCTATAAATTGTATTTGAAATTAATATAGTGATCATTATTAGTCATAGAGTAAATATAAAATCATAATATTCTTAAATAATACATTTACTGATAAACAGCCTTTTTGCTGCTTTTATAAGTTTAATTTAAAATTAAATTCTACTTACTATGTGAATTTAATTTTATAAAATGGATTAAATATTTATTATAAAAATAAATTATATTATATATCAAGGTTTTCTAAATTTTTTTATAATATGAATAGTGTCAACAGAAAAAATGTTTTACCACATTTAAAGTGAAGACGAGTTTATCAGGGGGGAGTGGCTAACAATAAGAGTTAAAATGACATGTATACAAGTATAAAATATAATTTATGTACATATTGGACCTTTATCACATATAAAGATCTATAATGTTCTATTTTAGTTCATTGTTTATTTGTAAAATATAGGTGTAACTATTACATTTCAAAAAAATCCTAGCATGTACTCTACCACACTTATAAAAGGACACTCGCTATCCTCATCACGTAACACTTAAAAATACTTATGTAGTTCCCAAAATATACCCTAATACCTCCCTTACTTCAATCCCCATGTCCTAGAGGTATTTGTTTTATCATAAATACAATCCAAGATAGATTTATGTATAATCAAATATAGGTGGTTTGAAGAAGATGTATCATTCTTAACCGTGAGTTTTTTTTCATTGTTTCATCTTCCACCTCCATCAAATACTATTAAAACATATTGATAGAATAACACAAGTAACTACCATTATATCCCATATCAGTTTGATATCATTTATATGTTTAGGGGTTAAATCAGAAATCTTTTTTCTTCTTACAAATTGTTCCATTAAATTTCATTATTTCTGTGCAATTAAATACTTGATAAATTTTTACAATGTATCTATGACTCACCTGGAAAAAAGTTGTAAATAAAATTCATAAAACACAAGGATTTAAATGATTTGGTATAAATACCATATTCTTTCCATGTTTATTATCCCTTCATCATGAATTTTATACTATAATAACTGCTCTATTATAATTGTCGATATTGAATCACATTGTATCTTAACTCCTATATACATTGAGGAGTTTATTTATAATGCATAACATAGTGTTACCAGAATCTATACTTGTATACTCTAGTTCACACACGAGATGATCCTAATCATGAATCACATAAGATACTTCTCCTACTCCAAACAATTACATATAGACACATTCTTGTTCATCAAGGATGATCCATTGCAGGATAATCCTTTGGTATTCCACCACGATATCACTAAATATGAATTGATAATGTACATGATCAATTACCTTTTCTGAGATTATATTCTTTTTCAGTATATTAAATCAACTATATATGACTAGTTGCCTTAGGGAGACACTTATTGGGTAATTCTTACGTCTTTTCAGGAAGCCCCAGCTTTAAATAAATCATTACAACTAGTATACCCAACTACTTCAAGTATATTATATGCCTAAAAGATCATACATAATGTAAAATTTGTTCTCCTTCTTGAATTATCAACAATAATTCATGGTTTCATTAAAAAATTCATATATAATGGTTAATAAATATGATTCTTTATCATTCTTATCATTTTATGTTCCCCCTCAATAAATATATTTAGTCTTAATATATTTCAAGATACTCTGTAATATTCATCAGTTAATTATCCTTATAACTACATTATTCTTATTAAAGGTGGTAAATATGGTTCATATAATTCCTATATTATATTAAATTATTGTCACTTTTTTCCTTCACATGACTAGGTGGGGATAAAAACACTCTCATCCTTCAAGTTAATTTTCATCATGAAATCTAGGAAAGGCTTGTAAATGATTATCCTTCATTCAAATGAAGATATCACATTATGTCCCAAGAATTATATTGTAAGGGATTCATTTGAAATAGACACAATTTAGGGATTCCATCACATGATAGGATTTTCTTCGTGAGTTCCTTTGTGTGATAATAGTAATTCTGTGAGTATGTTCTAAAATGTCATTGTGCAAGTAAGTGGTTATTTGAGAGATGTACTACTAATATTTGGATATATAAAATTATTAAAATTCTATAAATTAATAAAAACGGATACTAATATTCTTCACATGATCATGGAAAATGTATTCTCTATTTCAAGGGAAAATGAGAGCTCTCTATGTAGTCTCAAACCGTAGACACCATCACCACATGTCTCTCTTTATAGAGGAAAACCTACATTACCATCCTCAATAAATATTTCATGTTCTATAAAACCAGTAAGCCATATATGATATAAATTTACCAAATATATCTATGTGATTTTGAATTTGAAAACATTAAACAAGTTGACCTTCATGCAAAATCAAGGGGATCATGATATCACATGATCACTTCACTTGATCATGTGACACATCAATGATTCATGTGATCTTTGTTTCTTAATGAGATGTTGTTTTTGAATATAAATTGGATATATCTTGATACTCCGATAATATTCATGAGATAGAATATATAAAAAATGAAAAGTTATTGAGACAAAAATTATGCTCTTATTCATGAGAAGACATCATGCGATCACAATATTTCTTCAGGAAATCGAAATAGTATCTTGTGACTGCATTACTTCATGGGATTAAATTTAGAAATAATGAATTATCTTTCGATATAGTATATTATTCATATTATCCCTTTCATGTAAGAAAACAATTTTATTCATGATATTCAATTATATTGAGTGGTCTTATTCTCAAGGTATTAGCAATCGAGATGACCAATAATGAAATACTACCTGGTTGGAGTGCATGTACGGGTTTTTACTTGGTCAAGTGGTTGAAGACAAAAACCTTTTTATATGTGATGAATGAGATCCATAAAAAATTTAATATGTATTTTTTCAAGAAGTTCATTTTCTTTATATATATTTTTAATTATGGGAAAAATAATATACCACATTCTCAATCCCAACATCAATGATCTAGTTGTCTGAGGTCTTCTTAATAAATGATTTCATCCCAATGACTTTATATGGAAATAAAGTGGGGGATCAAATCCCCAACACACCTTCACAATTGGGTTATAGCCCAACCATCATCATTAGACCATTGACACCCACCAATGTTCACACATATGGGCCTATACAAGGCTCAATTGCAATCCCATGCCATTGTGCATTCTCCTTGGATAACTCTCCCATGAGGTTGACCCTCGAGTCCCCCAGGTGTCGTATATGGGTTGGCCCTTATTGGTGTTTAACAGTTGAACAATATTTTTCAATAATACCACACATTCTTATCTGCATAGATATATTATATCTATGAAATAGAATTCGAATACTTACTTAATTATTTCATCATGTACACTATATAAATACACTAATACATGAACTTATATTATATCATGGAATCTTCTTAACTAACACAAATATTTATGATGAAAAATAAATATAATTTTTCATGTTTTTCTTCAAATACTCACGAAATAAAATATATTTCATCATCTTCTTTGAATTAATCATAAATAATGATGGATTCTCTTATTGTAAACATTTATAACTCCTTAGCGCATGTCTTTGGATTCAAATGATCAGTTTATCAATTGTATAAGATAACATGGAAAATATCTTCACAAAGAAATATAATTCTATCAAGTGAATAAATAACAATTTTACAAGAATCAAAACTTCATTCAAACTAATCAAACAAATATTGACATATCATTGAAAACAAATGCAACAGTGGTCCCAATAATCTCCAATTTTTAATTTTTTTGGTCAATATATCTTCATATATTTAAAAATACATAACTGTAATTAAAAATTATAATCTTTATTGAAAATTTAATGATAAGGATAAATGGTGTCTTCTAATATCTACATCTCACTATTTATTTATATATTTTAAACTTTTTCCTCCTTGTAGAATGAAACCGCATTGTTTCTTAATGAAATGAGATTTTCGTTAGTCAGTTACATGTCCATGTTGGATTACTCGGTTTGGAAAATAAGTGTGGTGTAACCAATCATCAATTTTTTCCCTAACGAATATTACTATATGACACCATCCCAAATCTCAATCAAATTATTCATTTTATAAGATATATTAGCGTGTTTTTTAAGTGATACCCAATATAAAACACAAAAAAAATAAAAAAACTCAAGTGAATATAATACTATTACCTCACATTTCAATATTATCATGATTAATCACTCACAATTAAATAATTATGTTAAAATAATAAAATAATATGTTTATATGTGAATGTCATACCTCAAATTTACTGATTCACCCTCTAAAGGGGTAAAATCCATTCATCCTCATGGAAATAAATATTCCCCATGATGAAAAACTATTTTCATTCAATTTCCTACATATTGTCCTATAAATAATAGTAAGGGAATAAGTAGGGACCTCATAGTTTTTTAGAAACATCATTCAGACTGAGATATTCATCTCATTCTAGAATTTGTATACCTCTAAATATTCATAGAAATTATGACTGAATTTTTACAATCAGTTGAAACATCTAATATAGAATTACTTTCCACTTCAATATCAAAAGAACTGGTTTGAGTTTTCAACCTCATCTTCATGATCTCTTCGTGATCTTGTAGTATTAATATACAATTTTTTTACCATGTCTTATTTTTTTTACATATTTCAGGCTTAAAAATAGTAAATTCATCATTTAAAGCTAAATTATCATCAATTATAACTTCTTAAATGGTCACAAATTGATTTCCTTTTTTATATTGAATGATTTTGATCATTCTCTATTTGATTTCTCTTCTTAAAAAATTCATTGGTGACTATAGTTGTCTTCACTAGATAACTTATACTTTCATTTATATTGTGAGGAATATCACACTATAATATATCTATAGATTTCATAGATTTTTGAACTTCTTAAACAAAAATTCCTAAACAATCATTTAATAACACATATTTGTTTTCTAAGGATGATTTAGATGATATCTTGGACAAAGGATACGCATTATGATAACATGTTCTCTTCTGTTTATCATTTATACCCCTTTATTCATGATTCATTACTATTAGTGAACAAATATACTAGTATGAATATGAAGTACTAATAAACACTCAAAAAACACCATATGTATACTTTAATGATTAGTCATTCAAACTAATAGTTGTTTTTCTATGAATATTGATACATTTGTCTATTCAAAGGCCATGAGAGTTGTTTCTAAAGAGAAATCCTTCTAGAGGAAGAAGTAAAATTTTATTTTGTGGATGATGTTTTCTAATTTATTTCATTGGTCATGTATTTTTAATATCCTACTGAAACCTATACTATTATTGATTAAAAATTAACATCATGATTCATTAGGTAAGGACTCCACTATTTTCTTTGGACCCTTCTTCCCAGTAGTTTTAGAAGATTCACCCTTATGGTCAACACCTTTGTTGAAGTCTTATTTAATCTCCTTCAACTCAATATTAGGTAATATTAATAGAGATTATGTGTCATATAATTCTTATTCTTAATCAATAAGTACTTATTCGAGTGTATTTACCATATTTTCATGTTCATATATCTTTAATATATTTTTATGTTTTTATCAATGAATTCAATATCATTCTTGTTGGTATCTTGTCTTCTAGGTGATTTGTCTTTTAAATAACATAGTCAATTATATAGGATGGATAAATTAAATATATATTACCTTATCTCATTAATTTTTGAATCTTATTTCTTGATAAACATTTTATTCTCCATTGTTTTCTTCCTTTTATATTTCTTGTGTTTCATGTGATTATCAATAGTATATACTAAATTATATTTTAATATCTATTCCTGTCCAGTTCCTTCTTATTCTTTTAGTCCTTAAAATGTGTCTTCAACTGTTTTGTATTTTCCCTTTGTAAATGCCTACTTTTTAGAAGGTTTATCATATTTTTTCATCTTATTGATGATTAATATTCATCAATTACCAAACTCATTATATTTCATCTTTTTTTACAAAAAATCTTATTTTCCTCTTATATCCACCTTCTATATATTTATTTGTTTTAATCATGATATGAAATTGTTCTTAATAAATCTCGAGGATCGTGAATTTATTACCTAGCTCTCATATTTAATATTTTGAAATCCTATTTATGTATCCATTTTTAGTATCCTCATCCTCATAATCACATGATTCTTGTTCTCATAAAACCTTAGATTTACATTTTACCATGTATTAAAGGCTCATTCCATCTTTGTAATAATTATTAAAACATGGAATTTTTCTCATTTAATATTTGATTAATATATTATGAGTTTCATCTAGGGACTGGACTTCTCGATCTCCTAGTGATGATACTTTTGGATGAGATATATTCAGAAAATTTCTCATCAATTTCTTCAAAATGGTTGAGTTATCATGCTATTCCCAAAAAACATTTATTATATGAAAAATATTATTTACTCTTATAATGTATTCCTCAATATATTAATCATCAACCATGTCAATATATTCATATCTACATATCCATGTATTCATTTTATTTTTTATTAATTAATTGTTTCCTTCATAACAACTTCTTAGTTTATCCTAGGTAACCTTGTATGTATCGATACATATAACATTAGTGTTGAAAAATATTTATTAATCCATCAACATTTTATTTTTATCCTTTCTAAAAATTTATATGTTCATATTCCCAAGATAACTCATAAGATAATTCTCATTATAGTTTGAATTCCCCACTATACATGTATCTCTCACTTATATCACTATTGATAGGATATATGGAATCATCCTATTTTTCCTACAACAACAGTTATCATCATTGAAAATCGGAACAGAAAAGTTATTATATGAATTCATGGTTTCCATCCTCAGTCATTTTTTGGATATTTTATAGGTGAAATTCCCGCTAATACCACTTGTAGAACTCTGATTAGTTTAAGTCAAAAGAGATTGGAATGGGTAAATTAGTGATCTCATTTTCTTTTTTCAAATTATTCTTTTACAATTCAATATTTGTTTCCGGTTAAAGACTCAATAATCTATTATTGTGTCTCTCATCCCCACATTTAATAAGTGTATAAATCATAGGCACCTAACATAATGATTTATAGGTTTTGGTATAATGTCATACTCCTTGTGTTGTTGTTTATTCCTCCCAACAAAATTCTATACTATAATATTTTTATCAATTAATAGGGTCGATGCAAAATCACATATTATATTAAAACCTAGTTACACACACAAAGTTCTTTATATTGCATCCCAATTATTTACTAGAATATGCATGGGCCTTCTCCTGAATCCAGACTAGAGACCACTTCTCCAGGACAACTTAAGATACTTATATTTCTCCAAGTTGTAGCCCTGAGACTTATTCCATTTGATAAAGGCTAATCCACTATAAGATGATTCTTTGTTCTTCTCCATGATCGTGAGGAATCTTAATTTCCTGTGTAACTGTTGAATTAACATTTCTAGGATTTTGGTCTTCATAAATAAATTTCATCACCCGTATCTGATCAATAACCTTGTTGTATCTCTTCATAGGTAATTCCCCCTTGTGTTCATGAGTTCTGAGCCTTAATTAATGGCCTAAAAGTGGTCCACATAAATTAATTGAGAATATTATATGAAATAACAATCCCGAACAATGTCAATACATTTCGGATTCTTGAATTCTCAACATTAATTCATGCATTCATGGAGTGATTCATAGTGCATGAATAATGCACATAACCCTTCATCATTCTTATTATTTTATATTCCATATCAATTAAAATATTTAATTTAAACAAATTTCATGTATCCTTTTAATATTATTCAATGACTCTTATATACTACCATTTGATGTTCATCAATGTTGTTACATAGGGTTCATGTCATGCATGGATTGTTTCCAAGGATTTTATTCATTTTCATTTTCATGTCTATGTTGTGTTTATAAAAAATATCCCACATTAAGAATACCATCCATGAAAAATATAAGAAAATATATTTGGTAATTCTCCTTTATTTGATTGAATAGACCATTTTATATATCAAGGTTCTTCATGTAAGGTATTCTAGTGACTTAGGTACTCTGCACTTGTTCCTTGGTTTTAATATATTTTCAATGCATTTTCCTTTGTGTGATAAGGTTTGTCCGTGAGTGTCTCTTAAATGTTCCTCGCATGATCTATATGTACTTCACAAAATATCCTTTCCATGATTGGATCATGTGAAATAATCTCTTTCTCATTAATTAATCATGCGAGAAACTTCAATTCATCACATGATCAAGGAAAACCAATTCATTATTAAATAGATAAATAAGAGATTTGAATGAATTAACAAACCACAACCACCGTTTCCCATTGTATCTATTTATATTGGAATATTCCCACCACCTATCTATGATAAAATGTAAACATTCTATAAAACTAGAGATCTGTTGTTTCTATAAAATTCGCATATATCATGGTGTAACATTTAATGCATAAATTATGGGCTAGTTGCAATTCATGCACTATCTAGGTGATCAATCAATCACATGATCAATTCACACGAATATGCAACACCTTAGTGTTTAAATGATTTATTTTATAAATTTTATGTCATTGGGGAATATAGATGGAAAACCTCTTGATACTGACATAATATTCAGGTGATATAATCTTTAAAAGATGGATGATTAATGATATCAAAACTAATATTACTTTTTATGTGATGGTATCACAGGATCGTATGATTTATTCAGATAATCCTAATATTATCATGTGATTCCATGAATTCATTCAAGCAAATCTCACACTTTTTGATTCTCCAAAAACATAATACTATATTTAGATTATTTCATGCATGTGACTGAATGATTCGATGCATGATACATGATTTGATCAAGTTGTCTAATTCTCAAAGGATTTTCCATGGAGATGATCGAAATTATGACATCCACTAGTATGTTGTGAATGTGAAGGTTTTTCAAATTTTGAGATGTTGAAGATGATGAAATTTGTTTAAGAAATGTGTGAGATCCATTAGGTTATGAATATAGATTTTATCATGTAGCACTCATTTTATCTATATGTTCTAATGATGGAGGAACAATAAATCCTATTATCAGGTCCCACAATGATGATCCAGTAAATCATAGTCTGATTAATAAATGATACCATGCTAATTACTAGATGTCCCAAGTACAAAAGGGAACATCACCTGCACAAAAATTTAAACACAGGTTGGGGTCCGACTAGCCTATGTGACTAACATAAATTTAATTAATGAAATTTCCAATTTAATTGAATTAAATGCCTTATTATGTAATGTAGTTATAGATAACACATGAAATTATTTGGTTATATCCAATCAGATTTAAATGACTATTTTGTATCTTCAATTTTTATAATATATCCATTGCACAATGTTTATATGATTAGTATATCTTAATAATTATGATAAAGTCCAATTGACACAGAAAAAATTAGCAGTAGCCTCGAACAGTAGGATCATAACATATTAAGCCCATTTATCAGTGCATACAGGGGAGATGGAATCATTGGTATTTTTCATTGACATAACCAAATATGTGTTTTTGTCATGACCCGACCCTACCAGTCTCGAGACGCAACTACCCCAGGCCCGCCACCATTGGAAAGGGGATGGCGACAAGCGCCGTAGCCACAAAGATCTCGGGGAGGCCTTCACCTATGTACCTGTACACACACACACATAGCCCACTCAATGGAGAAGTGCAGAGTAAAAAGAAAACCAAAATATAAACAACTATAACCAAACCACAGTGATGCATCAACATCTAAATAGTACAAGTAAAGTGTTGAAGGGTACCGACAAGATAACTGAACAGAAAAAGGTAAAAACATGTGCCCAACTAGAAAGGTGATACAAATAAGAGAAAGCTAAACCAAAGTAAAGAGCTTGTGAGTCTCACAACTGAAAACCCTACTATGACCACTGAATGCAGCCCAAACTCCTGTGTCCTCAATGCTCCTTCGTAGTCTCGATCGACCTGTCCATCATCTGCAAGGGTACACTAAGTGCGGGCAAAGACCAAGAAGGGGTGAGTATAAAGATACTTAGTAGGATTCCCCAAAAGCTAGAGGGAGAAACAAAAGAGATACTGAAATGGTGAGCAGAAGACAGAACAAAAATAGTGTAAGGGCTCAAAGTGATAGTGTAGATCAACCTGACAAGAGAAAGGAAGAAGGCTCATCCAACCAAGAGGATCTAGACATGGAAAGCATGTGGCATACCCCGTGCATCATTACCCCTCCAAGGAAGAGAGTAACTGAAGCTAAGGAGTGAGAACCAATGTAGAGTGTATATATATATTTTCACAACAAGAAACCTAAACGATTGTGTAAGGGGATCTCTATCGCTATGCTTAACCAAAGGAAAGTCTCCAATAGTTCAAAGGATATCCATAACGGACTCCCAATAGTCCCACACACCAATGATACCTCATCGCTGAACCATAGAACAGAGGATCCCACTCCAGTAATCATGGAGAAAAGTCACTAACTCGCTTCATATAAAGGGGTGAGTCTGAAAGAAGTCAACAGGTAACCCACTTCCCAGCCCCACTGGAGTGTAATCTCAAAGGCTAACGGGTAACCCACTACCCAGGACCGTAAGAGGGTAAACACTACGGCGAACAGGTAACCCACTACCCAACCTCGCTGGATGGTGAATCCTAAGAGGTCAACAGGTAACCCACTTCCCAGCCTCATTGGAGGGTGAACCCTAAGGTTAACGGGTAACCCACTTCCCAAACTTGCTAGAGGGAAAACCCTGTGGTCAACAGGTAACCCACTGCCCAGCCACGCTGGAGGGTTTACCCTAAGGTCAATGGGTATCCCACTGTGTAGCCCCACTGCCGGGTAAACCTGGAACTGGTCCGATAACTCTGCACTATCCATGCCATCACTAGGTGTCACTAACACAGATACAGTTTGTAGGTTCAGAGTGCGTCAAAGGAACCTCCAAACAACGCCCTTTCATGTTTCCACATTTAATAAGATCTTGGAAGAGTCATCTCATTCCCAAACAGATTACACCATTGCAATCCTCACAGAAAAACATGTGATATAGACTACTTAATAGCTGGAAACAGACTCCCAACGAAAAAGTTATTCAACGCCGCTTTATGCTTATACAGCGTCTCATGGGTCCCATACCTTGGTCACACAAAAGGTTGGGTGAACTGCTCCATCGCGATGCTCTTCGAAAAACATGCCAAAATGACTATTCATATGCCCCAAATAGACATATGATGAAAAATTCGTAGTACATTGCACGCAGCTTAAAAGACGGCTCGTGGGGCCCACGCCTCACCTCTGGCCTCAACGTCTGAAACCACCCTGGTCAACTTCTCCTTGATTTTAGGGTCACAATGCCACTGGTGGCGCCTAAAACGGACTCCAGGTGCAGAAGCTGCTACTCCCCGCGTTATGCAAACGGGGCCCTGTGGGGCCCACACCTCGACACCAAAACACATCATCCAAATCATACCATTGCGTTCCATCTGGATAACCATGAGGAGTTGGCTATTTATTCACCCAGAATAGAATTATGAATTATAAGTTGTAAAAATGCAGCATACGTCTGAAAGCCGCCTTATGGGGACCACGCCTTAGGCCCGAATTTAGGTGTAAGGATTGTTCCGTTGCAATCCCCTCGGAATAATGCTCAGAAACAACTGCTCAAACACCCCAAATGGATGTCGGGTGAAAATGTGGCGTTTCACCATAAAACTTGTGAACCAGGCCCTGTGGGGCCCACACCTTCTCTCCAACCCAAATGCTTCGTAAAGCATCTCAATAAGTCTGCACAAGGACTGGAGTTATGCTTCCATTGACAGCGCGTCAATCGGATATCCCAAAAAAGAGTTAGGTCCAAAGAAAGATTAATTAATTAAATAAACTATTAATTAATTATTTGCATTAAGTGTTTCCTGCCAACGAGCAATGAAACCAAACCACAAGGGATCCGAGCCAACTTTGGAAGGACCTTCTCAACTCTAGGGCCACAGTACCTCTGACAGCGCGTCAAACAGACATCTGGCTCGCGAACCACGTTCGTCGCAACTTTAATAACAAATTAATATTATTAAAGTAAGGTCTTCCGAGTCAATTTCCTTCAGTCTTCGGACTCAAAAACCACGAATTCCACTTCAAAACGCCCGTCTCGCAGACACGAACTCGGAGCCACTGACGGTGCGTCAAACAGATGTGCCATTTAGGAGTTATGCCTGCTTGAACGAAGGGGGCCTAAAATTCGGCCGGTCCTGACCGGCCGGCCCGTACCAGACCGCCAGCCCGCGACCTAGCGGTGGGTCTGGCCCGATGCGCCCCCGCTCGCTAGCTTCAACCAACCCCAAAAACACTAATCCCATCTTGGGTCCGGTTTTTCGAATCAGACCGGCCAGTTGGCTGGTCTCCACCGCATCATCGAGCAGGACCTGCAAAGAGAGGATCCTTGTCTTCTTCGTTGCCCCCCCCCCCCGTGTTCAGTGCCTTGGGGATCCTACCAACCACCACAGGTGACCCGCGCTGCCTGGTCGCCCATTGGCTTTGCTAAATCCATGTGCCCCTACTCTCCACTGGCGTCGTTGAAGTCCGACACCCCCTACTCGCCGCCGACGCCGCAGAAGCCCCGTGCCCCTTGCTCGCCGCTGACGCCGCTGAAGCCCCACGCCCCCACTCTACTGCACCACCGGGGCACCCCGAATGTGACCGGATGAGGCAACGCCTCCAACCGTAGTTCGAGCACACCGCCGCAAGCCGGCTGCCCGGGCTCCTCCGCCGGATGCTTACAACTCGACCAGCGCCCACCAGAGCCCGTAGCTCATCCTCCTACCATCCTCTGCTCATCTGTCGGCCTCTGCATACAGGCCGAGTGTCGGTTCCACTTTTGCGCCACCCCGACCTCTGGCCACTGCCCTTTCCGAGGCAAGGGCTTATGATGGTCGGGACCACCGCTCCGGTGGTCCGATTTCAAATCTAAAGGGAGATTTAGAATCCTCGAGGCTGAATCTTCTCAGCGTCTACCCCTAATCAACTGTACGTCAAAGATTGGAGCTTCCGAAAGTTGGGACAAAGAACTCTCGAGAACAAGAATTAAAAATGGGGCTCAGACGATGGCTGTGTTCATTTGGACATTGTCCCAATTCTATAATTTTATAATTAAAACGATGAAAATGACAAAAACTCCAGAAATTGACAAAGGTGCGAAAATTAATCAAGAATCATACCTTGATCCACCTGTTCATCGTTGTCAGCATGTCCATGACGCTCATGCTTCGACCCACTAAGGTTCTGGCAGAGGTTTCTCCATGATTCAGTGATGAACAGTAATGAACGCCGAAGAACAAGAGAGAGAGAAAGAGAGAGAGAGAGAGAGAATGGGTTCTCCTCTTATCTCTAGAGAATTTATAAAAACTCGTTAAAGTGCCACCCATGGCTGTGGATTCCAAAAAATCCACCCCTACTTATTTTATATTGCGCCTAGGAAAAAATTCCCCATTTAAAACTCAACAGAAGTCTCAGATTTCTATTCCAAGGCTTCACCAGAATTTGTATTTGAAAAGAACTCCAGTGATAAGAATCACTAAGTCATTAATTTAAAATTATGATTTTTCCCCTAGGTGACATCTCACATAGCAGGCCCGTGACCGCAACTTTTATACCCTTCCAAGGGTAAACGGCATGCTCCTGATGCAACTGTGCCCTGGGATTCATGATCCGAGCTACCGTTTAGGAGAAAAGACAACCCCATCACGTCAATAGTATAAAAACACTTAATTTTTTTATAAAATTAATTTCGGGCACACCGGGCCTCGGAATCGCACTCTTTCATCACGCCTAGCTCTGTAATTGTATCTATATAATTCTAAAGTCTTACATGGAAAAAATCGGGCCTCTACATCATTTCCACTTTCACGCTTTTCATCCCCGAAAATCAAAACTAGGAAAAACCACTCTGGATACAGAGCTCACGCCTAGCTCTCCCGCTCACATGAAAACTTGCACAACACCATTCTGGAACACCACATGAACCAAAGGGATGTTTATTACTCATAAGGTCTTCTAATTATGATTAAATTCATAGGAACACGCACACACCTCATCAGCTACGATATGTGGGAGATATTATGCGCCCACTCCTACTATTGGGAGGGTAGGGCAAGGTGGTAGGAAACTTCTCAATCGCTTGCACGATTCCAGAACGGCCCTAAGAAACTCGGTGGACTTCCCCGGCCGAACCTCTACTTTCCACGTCATGACCGAAATCACGGTGTGTTCCTGGAACAGGATGTCATGATTCCCACCTTTAGAATACCCATCGGGTCCATCTCCCATGGATATCTGATCATGTGGTACCTCACTGTCGACATCCCCCAGCTGTGACTCTCTCACACGCTCAAGGATCAAAGGATTCAACACCATCGACTATAGGAAAGTCGTACCCTCCTGCTCCACCAAGGTCATCCTTAGGGAAGCCAACTACTATGAAACTATCCGCACCAGATGGGTCTGGGACTTTCTACTAAGGGAACCCTCTACAAAACTGCCATTTTTGGGAACATAGACTACCTCGAAGTCATAGTCCAACATAAATTTCAACCAGTTCTGTCACCTCAGGTTCCAGTCTCTCTGGTTGAGGGCGCACCTGAGATACTGGTGGTCTGTGGAAACCAAAATGCGCTCTCCCATAAGATATTGTCTCCACATTCTCAGTGCAATGACTACCACTACCAGCACCACATAGTGAAATGTGTAGTTCTGTTTATGGGTTTTCCATCACCTCGACCTGTACTTGATAATGATATCAATATTGATGTTGATCATGCAAGGTACCAATAAACGAGCTGGCGGGAAAACTCATCCAACCGCCAGAGGCTAGACATGGAAAGCACGTGGCATACCCCGTGTGTCTTTTCCCCTCTTGGAAATAGTGTAATCCCCAAAACAAGAACTCTGCCAAACCCAGTAGTGGAACATCAAGGAAAGGGAGTTCAACCATATAATACTCATTGGGAAACCCAGAAACTGCTCCGATACTCCACCATACAACCCTATCATGAATGCACATGTCAGAGGGACTCACCCACCGCACCTCAATACTACACGCTTTATGTGGTACTGACTCCCCCTCACGATTTTGATCCCATCACAAAAACGTGTCTTAGTGGTGGAAGAACCCCTCTTTTAGTATCCATTCAAAGTGGCATCGGACCACACCAACACAGGGTTACACCGATGCCCTGCATCAACCTCAGTAACCCCTCAAACAAGTAGTTATACATAAAGATTACCTCACGCGGTGTCTAACATGTTCTACTGAGAAAAGTATAAAAAGACACAGAGCATACCTCTTATCTTCTCATGTGTTTCTGGATTGTAGAAATCCATAGCACACATCCACCCGTGGCCTCGTCCGTCAGCTCCCTGAGCCTGACATGGGATGCCTAGTGGTGGTAGAAGGACCTATAAATGTTTTCCTCCAACCATAGCTCTTCATTCTCTTTTTCCAACACCGCCTCCCTGGGGACCACCCTATCCTTACCTAGGAGTTCTCTAATCATATCACCGCCCCTGTCGTGGTGGTGTATCTACCAACTATATGGAAAACCCAGCAGATTTGGTCTAGTAGTCTCATGCCACATGACCTCACATGTCACAAACATAGCACTAGTCTTCCATGGGCTATCTCAGTTCTCTATGATGTCCACGACTATATTCCTGAGTCTCATCAAGGGGAGACTTCCGGCACCTAGTCCCTGCCAATTGACGTCCCTCTTATAGAAATTTCTCTGTCACCAGTGCCTGATCCAACACCCCGAGATGGGTGAGTAAGCACAAGGGCACTATGATAGCACGAATCTCCTCCATAGAGACCTGACTAATACTTCTATGCTCAGAAGTTGTCTTCATGGACCACGTACAAACAATATCGTGTAAGGTCTGCGAACATATTCGCATACTCAGCCACTACGATCACTCCCCTATGATGCTCCATTAGTTCACGAAACTGTAAAAAGATAAATTAAGAGGGGTATTACTCCTCACAAAACAGCATCTAGATGTCATTATATGAGGGTACCGACTCCTCGTGCATCTGAGTAAGCCTGGATCTACTAATGCCAAAATTGTTGGTCGAAATATTGGCTGTCAAAGCCACTATCTAACCTATCAGTGTCTGAACAAGCCTGAAGCGGCAGACCACTGACTCTAGAAAACCCTTCACTGTCTGAGGCTTTGTTTCACTATGGAACCTCATTGGTCTCTATCGTTGGAACTCATATAGCATGCTCAACCTTCATCGGCCTTCACTGCCGGTACTATCTACTACTCCACAGGTGGAGGTGCTACTGCCTATCCTCCTAGAGAAAGGGGAATCATATGATGGATCTTGAACTAAGGCCTCGTCGACGACAGAGTCATCGTCACGAACCTGAGCTATTATCCGGGCAGGATATCATCACAGAGAGATCCTAAATTCGATCAAGGAGTACTGCAGTAAAATGGGAATATATATACTAACAACTATGGGGAGCTGACTCAAGAAGGGTAGTCAAAGACTCAATCCTATATGAGGCACATACCAAATTCCCTACAACAACTGTCTCAGTGTTCCAACTAAACAAGCGGTTTATCGAGGTCCTGTTGAATGGATATGTCATCCGCCGCACCATCACTGGACACCCTGGCCTGAGAGATGCTCTTGAGACATGTTAACACTATTTACCCAAAACTCAACCAATTCCTATTTAGGGACGTCTGAACCACACCCCAAGGAACTAACCACCTCTAATACCACTTTTTCACGACCCGACCGTACCGGTCTCGAGCCGAAACTACCATAGGCCTACCTCCATAGGGAAGGGGCTGGAAACAAGAACCGAATGCATAACGATCTCAGGGAGGCATTTTCCAAAGTTACTATACACACACGCACACCCCACTCGATGCAGAAATGCAGAGAAAAAAGAATACCAAAGGACAATCAACTATATCCCAACCATAGTCATGTATCAACTTCTAAATAGTACATGTAAATTGCTGAAGGGTACTGAAAAGATAACTGAATAAAAAAAGGGGAAAAAGACGTGCACAACTAGAAAGGTTCCACAACCCATCAACATGTAAACGAAAGTAAACACCTGCTGAGTCTCACACCTGAAAACACTACTATGACCACTGAACGCAGCCCAAGCTCATGTGTCCTCAACGCTCCTCCGTAGTCTCGATCGACCTGTCCGTCATCTGCAAGGGCACACCGAGTGTGGGAAATCAAAAGCATGGGAATGTATAAAGATACTCTGTAGGATGCCCTGAAATATCAAGGGAGCAACAAAGGAGATACTAAAACTGTGAGCAGTAGACAGAACAAGAACAGTGTAAGGTTATAAAGAGAGAGTGCAGCACAACCCGACAAGAAAAAGGAATAAGGCTCGTCCAACCAAGAGGAGCTATACATAGAAGGCACATGGCAGACCCCACGCGTCTTCACCCCTCTAAGGAGGTGAGTAACTGCACCCATGGAGTGGGAACAAAGGTAGGGTATATATATATATATGCTAAATAAGAAACACGAATGAGTGTGTAAGGGGATCTCTATCTCCAAGCTCAGCCCAAGGAAAGTCACCAACAGTTCAAAAGATATCTATCACTGATGCCAAACAGTCTCGTACACCAAAGATGACCCATCGTTGAACCATACAACCATGGGTCATGCTCTAGTAATCACGGAGAATAGTCATTGACTAGCCTCATAGAAAGGGGTGTGTCTGAAAGAAGCCATCGAGTAACCCACTGCCCAGCCCCACTGGAGGGTAATCTCTAAGGTTAACGGGTAACCCACTGCCCAGCCCCAATGGAGGGTAAACCCTAAGGAGAATGGGTATCCCTCTGACCATCCTCGCTGGAGGGTGAACCCTAAGAGGTCAACGGGTAACCCACTTCCCAGGCTCACAGGAGGGTAAAACCTAAGGTAAACTGGTAACCCACTGGCCAGCCTTGCTGGAGGGTAAACCCTAAGGTCAATGGGTATCCCACTGTCCAGCCTCGCTGGAGGGTAAACCCTACGGTCAATGGGTAACCCACTACCTTGCCCTGCTGGATTGTAATCCCGGAACTAGTCTGATAACTCCGCACTACCCATCCAACCAATGGGTGTCACTAACACTGCTACTGTGTGTAGGTTCCGAGTGCATAAAAGGAACCTCCGACAAACTCCCTTTCATGTTTCCATATTAAATGAGATCTCGAAAGAGGATCTGCACACCCAAACAGATTACACCATTGCAATCCCTGAAAAAAAAACAAGTGAGATAGACTACTTAATCGCTGGAAACAGACTCCTAATGAAAAAGTTATTCAACACCACATTATGCTCATTCGGTGTCTCTTGGGGCCTGCACCTCAGTCCTGAATTCGCCATCGCGATGCTCTTGAATAAACACGCTAAAATGACTATTAATACGCCTCAAATGGGTGTCTGATGAAAAATTTGCATTATGCTGCACATAGCTTAAAAGACAGCCCGTGGGGGACACACCTCAACCTTGGACTCAATGCCTGAAACTACCCTGGTCAACCTTGCCTCGATGCAAGAGTCACAACGCAGCTAACGATGCCTAAAATGATATTCGGGTGCAGAATCTGCAACTCCCCACGTTATGCAAATGAGGCCTTGAAGGGTCCACACCTCGACCCTGAAACACGTCACACAGATCATACCGTTGAATTCCTTGAATATAACCACAAGGTGTAGTATATTTATTTTCCCAGAGTGCAGTTATGAAGCATAAGTCGTAAAAACACACCATATGTCTGAAATCTTCCTTGGGGGGGCCCACCCCTCAGGCCCGAAACTAAGAGGGCAGATTTCACCGTTGCAATCCCCTTGGAAGAATGCTCAGAAAAGAGTTCTCAAACACCCCAAACACATGTCGGGTGAAAAGGTGGCGTTTCCCCGTAAAACGTGGGAACCAGGCCTTGTGGGGATCACACCTTGTATCCAACCTGAACACTTCGAAAATCATCTCAAAAAGTTTTCACGATGACTGGGGTCACGCTGTAGCTAACGGCGCATCAATCAGACATCCCAAAAATAGTTAGGTCTGACACAAGATTAACTAATTAAATAATCAATTAACTAATTATTCTCATTAAGTGTTTTATGCCACTGACCAACCAGACCAGACCACAAGGGATCCAAACCAACTTTGGAAGGACCTTCTCTACTCCAGGGCCATAGCGCCTCTGAAGGCACGTCAAAGGGACGTCTGGCTCGCGAACCACACCTGTCACAACTTTAATAACAATTTAATATTAATAAAGTATGGTGTTCCCAGTCACCCTCTATCGGGCGTATAATAGAAAAGCCATGAATACAACTTCAAAAATCCCTCCTCATAGACATGAACCCACAGCCACTGATGGAATGTCAAATGGACACTCCGTTTAGAAGTTATACCCTCTTGAACAAAGGGGGGCCTGAAATTGGGCCGGTCCAGACCTGACCGCCTACCCGCGGCCTAGCGCGGGTCCGGCCAGACTCGCCACTTCCCGATGGCCACAGCCCGCCCCAGCAACATAAGACCCGCCTCGGTTCTGGTTTTTCTAATCAGACCGGCCAGTTGGCCGATCTTCTCTGCATCGCCCAGCATGACCCACAAAGACCGGGTCCTTGTCTTCAGTGCTGCCCCCCCCCCCTCGAGGTCAGCACCTCATGGCTCCTCCCGAGTGCGATAGGCCGCCTGCACCGCATGGCCGCCCGCTGGATCCACTGAATCCCCACACCCCTTGCTCGCCACCAACGCCGGTGAAGCCCCACAGCCCCGGCTCCGTTGCACCGCTTTGGCACCCCGACCGTGATCGGACGAGGCCGCACCTCAACCCGCTGGCCGAGCGCACCGCCACAAGCCAGCCGCCCACATCGTGGATGCCCGACTCCTTCGTCGGACGCCACCTTCTCGACCAACTTCCACTGGTGCCCGCAGCTCCTCCTCCTCCCGGACTTCGCTCATCCACCGGTCACTGCACACCGACCGACTGTCGGTTTCACCACTATACCACCCCGACCTCCGGCCACCACCCATCCCGAAGCCAGGGTTTTCAATGGCCACTACCACCCCTCTGGTGGTCCGATTTAAAATTTGAAGGGAGATTCGAAATCTTCGGGGCTGGATCTTCATGGTGTCTTCCCCCGATCAACGATCCGACAAAGATTGGCGCATCCAAAAATTGGGACGAAGAATGCCCAAGAACAAAAATTAAAAACGGGGCTTAGACATCATCTAAATTCTAGGATTTTATAATTAAAATGACGAAAATGAAAAAAACACCAGAAATTGTCAAAGGTGTAAAAATTAATCAAGAGTCCTGCCTTGATCTGCCCGTTCATCGTTGGCGGCTCATCCACGACGCTCCTACTTCGATCTGCCATGGTTCTAGCGGAGGTTGCTCCTTGATTAGATGAAGAACGATGAAGAACGCCAAAGAATAAGAGAGAGAGATAGAGAGAGAGAGAGAGAATGGGTTCACCATTTATCACTAGTGAATTTATAAAAACTCGCTGAAATGCCACCCACGGTCGTGGATTCCAAAAGCTCCGCACCCTGTTATTTTATATCGCACCTAGGCAAAACGCCTCATTTCAAACTCAACTGAAGCCTCAGATTTCTATTCCGAGGCTTCTCTAGAATGTTATTTGAAAATAACTCATGTGATAAAAATCACTAGGTCGTTAATTTAAAATGACGAGTTTTCCTCTGGTTGACACCTATAACAGCAGGCCCGTGCCCGCAACTTTTACACCCCGCCTAGGGTAAAAGACTTGTTCCGGACGCAACTGTGCCCTCAGATTCCTCATCTGAGCTTCTTTTTATGATAAAACATAACCCTGCCACATGCATAGAATAAAAACACTTAATATTTTTATAAAATTACTTCCGTGAACTCCGGGCATCGGTATCGCACGTCGTCTCCGCGCCTAACTCTGGAATTATATGTATAAATATTCCAAAGTCTTACAGGGAAAAAACTGGGTCTTTACAGTTTTATTAACTAAATAATGAAGAAAACTATTTTTGAGAGATGTTCAAGATCATTGATATCATGACCCAAACGATCATTGCCTAACCATCCCAATAAAATTTAATAATTGCACACTTTACCTTAGAGTATTCACTGGTGTAAATAAAGGCTACCTATCTGGACCCTAATAGTATAAATATTATTATTTTCATTCTAATAATGTAATGATTATATTTATTCATTACCATTTTAATTTATAAATTATTATGTAACTATTTGGATAAAAATAATATTTTAATATTATGAAATTTTAATTGTATTTTTGGGTAATAAGAAAATTCATTTTAGAAAATACTTGTGATAAATTCTTGAATTTTGAAATTAAATGATTTTATAATGAAAAACTATTAAAAAATTTTAAAATTCTAATATAAATTGTAATATAATTATATTGATGTTAACATTTAAATTTTATATGGCTTAGAAAATTCTTATTGTCAGAAAACCATTATTTTTCAATAAAAGGGGATTTTAATTTAAAAGAATAATTTATCATATTTAGTGAATTATTTTTATTAAATTATTATAATTATTTAAATTTTAATTTCAAATTTATTCAATATGGATTTTTTCAAAATGTTCTTAGATTTTAAAAATTTTGGGTAAAAATTAAATATGGTATAAATATATTGTGTGTATTGTGAGATCATAATGACCCAAAAGTTGTACAATATGTGACATAAATGCTATTCACCAAATTTTTTCCCCTATAGAGTAATTTGTTTTTAGGATATTTTATTAATTTTATAAACCCTTAATGAGTTCTCCAAAATGAATATTATATTTTATGGTTTAAAAAAAATTCATTGTAAACATGACTCACTTACACATCATAATGTATAGTATTTTATTGTGTTCATTTAATATCCTTATAAAATAATGAAATTAATCATATTTTTTATAAAACATGGAAAAAACCTTGTCGATTTTTTTGATAAAATTATTATAGTGTCTAAAACCAATGTTTGGAAAAATAATAAAGAACTCACACATCTTTTCCTAAATAATCCAACATAAGAACACAATTATTTTAATAAAAAACATTTTATCATTAACATAATCATCCCTTTAATATCTAGATTCCTCCTATGTTACACTAAATCTCTCTATAATCATTTTTCTATGATTTTAGTAACACCCTTTCAAGGTAAGGGATCCTCTCCTTACCCTATTTATTTGAGCATCATATTCTTGCAATGCATTTGCTATTTATATTCCTATTAAAGAGAAATGATTTTACAAACAACTATTACTTTATTTTTGATTTACATTTATGGTATTCCATTTTTAATCCCATTAATCTGTCCCATGATTCATTATGTACCCCCATTAATCTATTAAAATTATCCTTTGATTTTTTGATGACAAAATTTGATTCAAAAAAACATTTTATAAAATTCCTTCAAATTACCAATTTTACATGATTGAATATGATCTAACATATTCCTATTAATAACCTTATAATTTATATGTTATGAGATACTCTATTAACTCTAACCAATCCCTCCAATGATTCATTATATACCCCTTTATGTTTGTGAAATTATCATGTCTTTTTTCTAAGCCCAATCATTTTACTATGAATAAAATATAATTTTACACATATGGGTACTCAACTAGATATAAATATATTTATTTTATTAGTGAAATACATGTATATAATTTTTAATTTTTAATTTTGGCATTAAATGTGATGGAATATGACCCTATCTGGAATGATATATGCGGTGCACCTATTCATGTACATGATATGAAAGAAAATGGAGCACCTAGAATTATATATTACTCCAATGAATTGGGAAATGTTTCATTCTCATGCTATGTCATCTATGAGATTAGAGATTAATCATAATTCATTATAGGACTTTTACCACTATGATATAATTTCTTTGCAATTAGTCATGACCTATTTTTATGATGTCATGTTTAATTTTTGTTTCCATAATACCATGATGCCTTTAAGCTATCTTGTTGTATCATTCCTTATTATTTAAGAATTTTATTCTAAAATTTTATATCTACTGTTAAATTTACTATTTAATAAAATGTTCAAATTTCAACATTTTATGTTTTTTAATTCTTTTAGTTGAATTTATATCTTATCCATTTCTTATGTCTATCCCAAGGGTATCCCATGATTTTTTAAGATCCATAGAATTTTAGAATAGTGAAATAGAGGTTTTCAATACTATTTTTGTATCTATGTGTCATGTTTATGTGGTAGGTACCTAATTTACCAAAGATTCTAGGATACTTGATCTTATTAGTTGTACTATGTGTGTTTTTATGTAATAAATCAAGAAATAAAATATATTAAATACAATGGTTGTCATAGTGTGTATTACAAAAATGTAATGTTATTTTTGGGGATAAGATTAGGATACTCTAGAATAATATTTATTGTTAAGACTAAACATAATAAAACATATATAAATATTGGTATTATATATATTAAGTAGTTCCAATGAAAATAAATCTATTGATGGATATTTTTAGTTGATTTGTCCATGGAACAGATATAGTTAGGGGTAACAACCCTAAAAACACTATAT
The DNA here is from genome assembly GCA_963277665.1 of Viscum album. NCBI lineage: Eukaryota > Viridiplantae > Streptophyta > Magnoliopsida > Santalales > Viscaceae > Viscum > Viscum album. Next base: position 912,271,943 of record OY728125.1, on the reverse strand, counting down.
TGATCTATACTCAATCAAGAACTAGTGATAAAAAATGAGCCTTGCAGTACAACTATTTTGAATGTCACATGGGCTATTCTTCAGTAAATATAGTTGATCCATATGAACACTTATTGTAGGAACAATATACATATAAGATTTTATATTAGGAAATATATCATGGATAACATAGAATGAAGCCTATATGTTAATCTGTTGCGGAAAATATATTATTTATGGGTTATCCCTTTACTTTTTATAGATTCTTTTTCTTAATATTTTATAAACATTCACCCATAAGTTTCCCTTGATTCTAGTCAATATATGGAAATAGGATGAACAATGTGAACAACAAATTAGAGGGGAAATACGATGATGGACCAAACTATATACCCAAACTGATGGGATTAAAAATACCAAACTTCTTGAATATACTAATTTAATTGACCCATGTTTTGAATGAAACATAAACCAAGAAGAATACCCAAATCCCCACAAGAAATTCATAGTCTTATATGATAAATTTATGTGATAAATGCCTATGAATTTTAGTGAATCTTATTATCCATTTATTTTGGAATAATTGAATAGCTTCATTGAAAATATCATCTCTTTATTTCAATGCAATGGGAAGGAGAATGTTGTGAAGGATGTTTATCATATGGAATGAGAAGTTGATCAATTATTTTTGTTTTAAAACAATACAAATACCAAGGAGGTGATCAAATAAATTTATTGGACGAAATTCTATATTTTTTTTGTTAAATATTTTCCTTACACACTCTGACTAGAAGCAGAAAGGGGCTTCCATAGCCTTAGAAAAAGATAATGATAAATCTATTGAGGCATATGAGAAAAACATACCAAAAATGACATAATATACCTTAATATTTTTTGTTACCCCTAATTTATAGAAGGATGAATCTTTTGAGGATTGATTCCAAGTTTATGAAATGCATTTTCCATTCAGGACTTTGAGTGTTATGCAGAAATTGTCTGATGTGACCTCAAAGTAAAAATAAAGATCAGTGAATCATAAGGGTTTCACTAAAATATGTAGTAGAATGTTTAGTTTTACTCTAGTGTTATGATGGATAGATATAATGATTTTAAGAAATTTCAACATCCCACTATTCAGATGTTTGAATAGAAGATCCCTGTAAATTTCTTGAAGTGGATGAGGAAATGATTTAGATAAAGGAAAGAAAGGATCGTATATAGGTTTTTCTAATTGGAGAAAAACCAAAATGAGATGGAATAAAGGAATACTCTAGTTAAGCCTCAGATCTCTTTCCCATGTTTCAACTACAATCAATATAGAAACTATGAGAGTCAATGCACTAATCCAATGGTTGTCGAGGAAAACCAGTGAAAAAACCCCCAATTCACAGAGAGAAAGGGAGGTCTTATACCAATATAACTATATAGGTCAATACCGAGAACAAAGTGGAGATTGTTATACTAGTTATTCAATAAATAATAGAGAATTTACTTTTTTGTATTATGGTTCTAAACATTATTTTCGATATACTATTCTTAGTAAAATTATTAAATCACCACCACAAATCAATTAGGTAGAGTAGTTGGTGAATATAGAAAGTGGAGAAATTTTTGCATCCCATGTATATAACTCCTAAAATATCAAAATTTGTAGGCTGAACATCCCAGTGAACCTTATGATACCCCATTCAATATAATATAATGCAATAATGGTTATGGATTGAATTATGTTATACAGAGAAAACATAAATTGATATGAGAAGTAAATCACAATCAATATCATGAATCACCTTCCATTTATATACAAGTGTGATGAGGAGAATCGATATTCATTAGAATCAATATCTCTTGTATGGATATTATTTCCTTATGAGAAATAATATCTTGCCTAAACGATTGATATTATATAAAATTTAATCCATGAAGACATTCCCAATGTGAGTTGATTAGATGATGTGTTTAACAAATAATTTCATGATCTTTCTCATAACAGAGAGGTTAAATTTTCAATTGAGCTTATACATTGTGATTTTTCCACATTCATGAATCCAAATCGAATGGTCATTACAGAACATTTCGATCTAAATATGAAACTATAGTAGAATCTTGTTAATGGATTTTTATTCCCAAGTGTATCACCACGAGGTGCATCAATTCTCTTCATCAAGAGAAAGGATGGGTCATGTACCTATTAATTAATTATAATGAGCTAAAAATGTTCATGATAATGAACCTGTGTACTATACCATGGATTGAGGAATTTTTTGATTAGTTACATGGATCTATTTATTTCTCATTGAAATATATTTTTTTGATATATTATCAAGTAATGGTTAATAATGACGATATCATCAAGACTACTTTTTATACAAATTATAGGCACTATGAGTTCATGGCGATGCCATTTGGACTCATTAATCCTACTGTAATATTCAGAAATTGTAGGAATAGACTCATTTGTGACCCCACAAATAAATGTTTTCTAGTATTTATTGGTGATATTCTTATCTACTCCAAAATCAAGGAGGAACATGAGGAGAATTTGAATACTATACTCAGAACCAAACTGAAATAAATGATGTATACAAAGTATAGTAAAGGGATGTTCGGGTTAGAGAATAAAACATACCAGGGGAATTACATCACCAAAAAAGGATATACATGGATCCTTAAAAGCAAATACAATTGAATAGTGGCATAAACAATCTTATTTGATAAAAATTAATATATTCTATAGAATATTGGGTTTTATTATCAATTTTTTAGAAAATTATCATTCCTTTCAAGGCCCCTAAACAATATGACTAAAAAAGTAGTCATGATTATTCAAAAATTATGAATGTGAGTAATGATTCAAATAACAAAATAAGAGGTTAATCACAGCACCATATCTCACATTAATGACCACTGGGTATTGATATTTGATCTATAGTGATGAAACCAAAATAGTTCTTTGGTTTGTTAGTCAAAAAATATGACAACCTGATAACCTATTCACCCTTCTAACAAGACATAAATGATAACAACTAACCAAATCACGAGCTATAGTTTTCTATTGTGATATTCACATTAATGATTTGGATGTATTATCTCTATGGAGATAAGTGTGTAATATATATATATACAGACCATAACATCTTCAAGTATATTTTGAAAAAAAAGTATTAATAATTTCCAATATAGGTGGTTAGAGATGGCCAAGGATTATGATTATTCAATCCATTACCATCTTGGGAATAAAAAAACGTTAGTATATTCTCTAAGAAAAAAATGATCTTACGACTCAATCAATAATGAGGTTTTCAAGGGATCAAATATTATTTTATTTGTAAAGGATGGATATGGTAATAATAAAAGTATCTACATCCTAAATTTCTAAAGTAACTACTCAACCTTCTATTCTGGAAAGAATAACGGAGGATCCAAAAGAAATTGAGTTTCTATAGATGAATGTAGTGAATATTACATAGTTCAACACTACTAAAGATGGAGTTATATAGTTTAGAACCAAGATATATGACTAATTAAAATGGTAACTAAGAAAGGAAATTATGGATGATGTGCATGGATCAGTATTTTATATTCATCCTGGATAAACTATGATGGATAGAGATTTGATGAAAAATTATAGGTGGGATTACATGATGAGAGAGATTGAATTGTTTCTTTATCGATTCTTAACATCCTAGAAAGTTAAAGTGGAATAACTAGAGTATGAGGGTATGATGAAACCATTTCTCCAACCATAATAAAAATGGGAAAACATACCTTGGTTTTATTAATAATGATCCTCAGGACACCAAAAGGAAATAACTTCATCTAGGTGGTTGTCAATTTCATTACAACGATGGGGCATTTCGTTGATATAAACGATTATTTCTCTATAGATATACTCACAAAGATATATATTAATGAAGTGTTATTACTGGATGGAGAGACAAACACTATTGTGTCTAATTGAGATCCAAGGTTTACCTCAATGTTTTTAAGAATCCTTTAGTTATTGTTGAATACCAATCATGGAATAAAAATTTCTTATTGCCCTAGAATAGATGTTTAGTGTGAAAGGACCATTTAAAACCATAATTATATGTTGAGACCTTGTTCAACAGATTTTCATAGATATTGGGATGAGAAAATTTTGGAAAAGGAGTTCCCATATAACAACAGTTTCCATTATAGAATTCAAATTCCACATTATAAGGATCTATAAAAGAAGTGGTGGTCATCATAAACTTGTTGGGATAAATTTGGAGAGTGCAATTTTATGGGACCTGCTATTATCCAAGAGATGATAGATAAGGTTTAAACCATTCAACATTATAAGAAATTCATAAAATTTCAATAGATAAGATATGAAATCATTGAAATTAAATACAGTTTGAGGTAATTGATAAAGTGTTCATTCATATACCCCCATTTAAGTAAATAATATGATTTTGGAAAAAGATAACTCTTATTCTTAGATACAATGTACTCTTTGAGATCCTCGATCACATATGAGCTTTAAATTATTGAATACCACACACACCTAACCTATCTGATGCACATGATGTGTACCATGTATCGATCTTGGAAAAATATACAATTGAACTCTCAAATATACAAAATGAAAATGTGGTTCCATTATATAATGGTCATTCATTTGAGTAGCAGCTAGTGAATATCGTAGATCTTAGAGATAATGTTCTATGAAACAAGAAAACTAATATTTTTAAAGTGTAGTGTCTGAATAATAAATTTGAGGAAGAAACTTGGGAACTAGAAGATTAAATAAAATAGAATTACCATAATTTATTTTGGAATATAAAATATAAATTTCAAGGGAATAATTTCTAAAGGAAAATAATGTAACATCTAAAATGTTTATAAATGAAATTCAACTTGTGATTGAATTATATACCATATTATATAACAGAGTTATTCAAAACACATGATATTATTTTGATATATCCTATTGGATTTGAATTTTTGTTAAGAATCATAAATTTTTATAATATATCCACTAAACAATGACAATATTATTATATTATATTGATAGATACGATAATGTCTAATTGACAATGAAAAAAAAGTAGAATTTCACGAACTACATGATCATAGATTCTAAATCCCATTTATTGAAGTTTGTAGGGGAGATCACACATCGTTGATTTCTTCCATTACATATCCAATGATGGTTTTAAATAAAAAAATATATAGGGAAACCATTTATGTGAGAATATCAAGCTCATCGTGATCACGTCCCAAACAATGTTTGCTAAACCACCCCAAGTAAATCTCGCCGTCACACACATCGCACTTAGAGAATTGGATGATATAACAAATGGTTATAAATATAGATCATAATAGAATGAGTATATATATATATATATATTCCAACAAAATCAATATTATATTTATTCCTTGTTTTGATTACTTTGTAAATTATTTTGTATTGAGTTTGATAAAAATAAAATATTAATTTGAAAAAACATGAATCGTATTTATGGGTAATATAAAATTTCAATTAAGAAATTAATTTTGGGGAATTAATTATTTTTTTGAAATATATAATATTTTAGTAAATTTTTATGATCAAATATTATATATTAAATATAATTTTCAATATAATTTTGACCAAGTAAAATTTTATTTCATAGAAGGATTAGAAAAACTTTATTGTTCAAAAAATTCGTATTTTTTAGGAATCATGGATTTAAATTTTAAATTTTAATTTCATATATATATAAAATAATTTTGATTATATAAATATTAATTATGTATTATTAACATTTAAATTATCCAAATGAGTTATTTTAATAATTTTCCGAAATAATTAGATATTTGTGTAATAATTAAATATTGTATAAATACATTGTGTGAATTATGACATCATAACGAAGAATCGATGATGTAATATGTCCTATAAAATTACCCATGAACAAATATATGATTCCAATTTATAAAAACGTATTATTTAGATTATTATATTAATTTTAGAAACTAGATATGAATCCTCCAAAACTTATAATATATATTATGGATTTAAAATCAATTATTTGTAAACATGAATCACGTCTACAAAACCAGGAGTATTATATTAATTTCATCAGTTCATAGAAAATATAAAATACTAAAAATGAAATTTATTTTGAAGAATAAATGGGTAAAAACAATGGTATGGCTTTTGTTTTTTATTATTTTATTATATATAGTGGAAAAACTATGTTTGGAAAATAACAATGAACCCAATAATCTTTTCATATATAAACCCACCCAAAATACCATATAATTTTTTAAATAGAATTGGAGCACAATTAAACTCTAAAATATACTCTCTATATCCCTCTCATGTTTCTGTCAATATCTTAAAAAGATCTTCCAAATCCTTTTGAAACACCCTATCAAGGTAGGAGATTCGGTCATTCTCTTCATTATTCAGGAACCATCTTTATGTAATGCATTTTTCTTTCAAATAATATTTATGGGTTATTATTTTCCACATCCTTATTAATAAAATTATGATTTAAAATTTCTGATATACCTCTTTCACTCTCATTAATCACTCACATGATTTGTTAGGTACAAATGTTATGCGGCCAAATGTATCATGTGATTTTACATGAGAAACTTTCATTCGAGAAACCATTTTTTATAGAATATACTTCCCAATTTATTAACTTAGACTATGTTATAATATAACCCTATTATTTACCTTATGATTTTTAGATATGAGATAACCATTCCACTCTCATTAACCCCTCCGATGATTCGTTATGTACCGCCAAAATGGGGATGAAATTATAATGTGATTACTATATACCGAACCTTTATATTGTAAATATGATCACCATTTCCACTCAAGGATACTCATTAAGATACTAATATCCTTATTTTATTAAACAAATACATTTATATATTACAAATCCTTAATTATGAGATTAAATTTATGGAACAATAATCTTATGTTTAATGATCTATATTGAACTCTTATGAATGTACATGATATGAAAGAAATAGGTGTAATCAATATTATATAGTGCACCGAGGCCTTTGGTAATTTTTTTATCCTGAGATTTCATGTATGGTATTAATGAGTAAACCTAGAACATTATTGGAATTATTTCACCATGTCATGATATCTTGGTGGTTATCCTTGACCAATGATTATGATTTAATGTTCAATGTTGTTAAAAAAGTTAAGTGTTTTTGTAATTCTATCATTTTATATCCTTCCTCACTATTCACAATTATGATTCTCAACCATTTTATTTTACAATTAAATGAATATAGAAAACAATTATACATTAATCTTGTTATGCTTTTTTTATACCATTGATGAAAAGGGTTTTCATATTCTCTCCGACCAATTATTTATAATTTTAGATGCATCCCAACATCAATGTAGTCTCTTTGGGATGGATCTCACTTGAGGTTTACCATCAAGTCCTTCATGTTTGGTACATGGGATAACCCTAATGGACTTGTAATGTTTGGACCATATTTTCTAATAATGCAAAAAATTCTTGTGTAATTAGAAATATGTTATGCATTAAATATAATACCGAGACTTTATTTATATCCCCATGCACAGTATATCAATACATTTATGCATGGAATTAAGTTTGTGTATGGAATATTATTAACTCCCATTAATATTCATCATTTGAAATTCTAGGTATTTATAAAATAAATCATTTAATTTTCATTATTAAATAGTTAAATCCATTACAAATGTATAATGAAATAAGTGTTATTTTAATCAATCTTTTCTAGTTGAATAGTAACACGAATTTAGGAATAATAATATGACCCTTATGGATATTAAATAAGAAAAAGAATAATAACCACCAAAATGAATGTATATATAATATTTTTTTATCTTACATGTGAAAATGTGATATATTCATATCTTATAATGAGTAAATAATTTTTTTAAATGATAGATCAAATATGTGGTTTTTTGTAAAACATAAATATTTGTTTACAATTTTATAAAAAATATAATGACCGAAATGAAAATTTATTTTCAAAAAATAGATGGATGAATTAATAGTTTATTTCCTTATAGTTAAAATATAATTTTATGAGAGCTTAACTAATTTTTTAAAATGTTATTAAATTATTTGTAGTTATAACTCTTATATTTTTTTAATAAATTATGACATTAAAATAAAAATAAATTTTCCATATTTTGAAAACTATTATAAAACAATGGATTTAATTGTTTAATTATATAAATAAAAAAATTGTGAGGGTAATTATTTTGGAATTTTTTGAAATAGTTGATTTTTTGTGAATAGTGAAATACGATAATTTATAAAATAAGAAAAATAAAATAATTATTGATTCATTATTTATTTTATACTAATGTAAGCAACATTGGTTCGAATACAAATTAACTAATTACAATATTTGGTCTCATGAACCAACACTATTTCTTGTCCTGATAAAAATAATAAAATAATGATTAAACTAATGGAAAAACAATCATCTTATCCACTACAAATACCACCCCTCACCCCTCTTCTCCACAAACCTCTCATGTTTTGATAATTTTCCAAATAATACACGATACTATCTCCAAGCCTCTTCCTCAGATTCAAGACCTAATAATCACACAAAAATTCGATAAAAGGGCCATATGGTGGTTCTAAAGGAAGATAATTCAAGATGTAAAAATCATCTTTCAATTTTATTTTAATTTCTTTTCAGTTATTTTTATTTTCTTATAATATATTTACCTTCAATTATCCAAGATCCCTAAAAACGTAATTATATTGTATATAAATGAATTTTTCATGTTTCTAGGAAATTTTATCGTCATACGTCCTCTCTTATCCCTTTTTTCTAAAAAACATCATCAGTAAAGTGTCGATTTACCATCATCATGTATGATGTGTTTTCAATTATCATTATATACATCATGGGTGGGGATAAAACCATTTTAGTTGTTTAAAAATATTTTTAAGTGTATGATATAACCTATTTAATGTTCTGTAATTATCATATATTCACAATATTGAATTACACAAAGAAACTAGTCTATGATGATCAAAGAACAGCTAAAATGATCTAAACGAATTTCATTAATGTTTTATCTAATTAATCATCCTAATATATGATTAAAATTATATATGGTATTATTTAATGTTATTTAAAAATTTAAATACCATTTCATTCTTCTTATGGAGTTTAACTACTGTTCGACCTAAAATTCACAACGAACCGGCCACAAAATCTATGCAAAGAACGCACCCAGATGAATGGAAATTTGAAACATATTATTAATAAATTGGAGAAAAGCAGTTAATAAAGATCATATAACTAATTATAAATATAAATATGGTTTATAATTTATAAATAGCACTCTTTGAACCATTATACATGAGGTTTGGACACATTTGAAGAAAGTTGAACTCGTGGTAAGGGACTCCTTAACAAAATCATTGTTTTAAATGTCTTAAATATTTATTCCTTTAACTCATTCTATTTTTTGTCCATGATTTCAAAATAGATTTTATAAATGTATATATATGGTTATTAATGTTTTAATTTATATTATGTTCATTGAAAAATCATCTTTTTCATGTGTTTTGTATGGGAATTCCATTAGAAATCCTTTCTAAACATCACTTCAATGAAATTTAAAATAATTTTCTATTTATTTATATATACCGTAAGAGTGATTTATCCTAATATCATGATTCCTTATTAAATTATTGTCTTCCTTATATTTTTTAAAAATTATATGTAAATATTATCATTTCATTATTATGTTAGCATATTTTATATTTTAATTTTTTTTACAAGAAAATGATATTTTGATATTCGAAAGAGTATTTTATCATGTGTTTAAATGATTCATAAAGGGTTATATTACTGATAATTTTAGTTCACATTGTTTATGTTGGGTTTAATCCATTATATATCAAGATATAATGGTTTGATCCCAATTATATCTCATGTAATGTTGGGTTGAGCCCCTGATAGGTCAAGATATGATGGGCGAGCCCCATTATAGATCTCTAATGCATTGGGAACTACAGGGATGTAAGTTTACCAAATCGTTATTCCATGCGTAAAGGATAAAATAAGTGTGATATGGTAAATATTTCACAAGGAAGATTCATGATGTTCCTATGCATGATAATGAGTTTTTATGAAAATATTTTTATTGGTTTTTATGTTATCACTTGACTAACAATTCCATTCTTTATATCCTTTACTGAGCTTTTTGTGCACATACCTTGTATTTAAATGTTTTTTTATTGGTGATAAGGATTTTAAAGAGAAATAAGGAAATACATTTATATGTTTTGAATATTTTTCATAGAATTCGTGTTTTATTTTAAAATCATTTATTTCGATAAAAATAGATACTATTTTTAGTAGAATCATCATTGTATGAATGTGGTATTATATGTATGTATAATATCCAAATATTCTAATACCAGAAAACTCAAAATATCCTCAATGTCAAAGATATTAATATATTTACTAATATTGAAGATTATTTAATGTTTTAAGGCTATGTCCTTATACATAATAAAAAATAAAAAACATTTTTCATGACCCTATTCACATCTTGATGCAATAAATGTATTGTCACGATCATCATTGAATTATTCACCAAAAAGATGATGTATTATATTATTGTAATTTCTTTCCACTCTCTATAACATGTCATTGAAATTTAATTATTATATCCATAGTCATTAGACATAACATAAAAACGTTCTTTTCCATGACATCCCATTCCATCAATTGATTCCATAACTATTTCCCTAGAACCATAACATCATCCAAACTCAACAATAATATATTAGAAAATAATTGAAAACATGATACATTGTACCATAAAATCATATATAATTAGTTTTTATTATTTAAATGTAATAAAACAAATCCATATTCTCTTCCATCAAATGGAAATGAAAACCATCATTCATGTTTATATAAGACTACCACCTCATGAACTGATATAGTTAATTTTCCATCATCACCTCTCATGAGTGGTTATAATGATGAAATTAAAGATTATATATGATATTTATTATATATTAAACATTAAAAAAAGATGATATATAATTTTTCTTTTACCTTTAAATTAACTGAAAAATGACAATTTTGTTCGTATATACGTGTGTGGTTTACTACCTCCACAAAATGACTTGATATTTTTTTTCATCCCCACATTAAATATATGATATATACTGGTTTATTTAAAGAATTAATTTTATATTAATGATGTTATGATCATTCTAAAATGATTAAATAATAGTTAATACCTTTCCATAACAATCTCTGAGAAATGGAAACGTTACTCATGAGTATATACGACTTACCATCTCTATGATTGAAACATAGTTCTTCCTTCGTAACCATATTTAATGATTTGTTTTAAAAGTATAATTTACATATAAATATGAAAATTATTTGATGAATTGTTTTCTATAGATTATGGTATATTTAAGTCATTGACAATATTTGACCTAATAAAATCATTTTGGACATATAAGATGATTATTGTCAAAATATCCAAAGTGAACCACAATTATTAACTTATTGTGTATAGAATGGTAAGATAAAAAATAAAAGGAATAATAAACAAGAATAATTTTCTAAAAAAATCAATAATTTAAAAATTTTTTTATTTAGTTTGATAAAGAATGTATGAGAATATTTGGACTATTTATAAACAATAATTTATCTTAAATCCTTTTTTTGATTTGATTAATGATTTATTTTTAAATCTTTTTATTTATTGTCCATGATAATAGAAAATGTTTGAAGAAAATTATTATGTCTTATTAAATGGATTATAAATATAATTTTGACCATATTTTAATTTTTTATTACGTTTTTATAAAAACTATTCTTTTATGGTTTTAAGTAAGGGACATTATTTTTAAAATATTTTTTTGAAGATTTATCTAAATTTTTTTTCATGTCTATATATTAAAAATAATTTATTAATTTATTTATATGGATTGTAAAAATATATATATTACATATTATATGCCTATGATCATGTTTTAATGGTTTTCAAAACAGAATATTTTCATGGATTGTTTAACATTCTTTACAAAATCCAAAAGGATTATTCTATTTTAACAAATTTGATAATAAATACTATTCCTACTACCATAAATGTTATTTTAATATTGGATTAAATTACAAAAATTCATGTTTTATTTAAAAAACCTTATATAAATTTCATTTTGGTATAAATTTTAATGAAAATGGTGTTTGAAAATAAAAAATATTTATATATCCAAAAGTGTTTTTCATGTGGGTTAAAAAGTGTTATAAATGTGCTTTTAATGAAAAGTGGTAAGATTCAAATGTTTTCTTCATGATATTGTCCTTGGACAATTTTTTCGATAATATGTTAGCCTGATAGAAGTTTTAAATTTGTTTTATCTCCATTATATATCAAAATATGAGGGGTTTATCGCTATTATATGTCAATATATTATGGGTTGGGCACCATTTTATCTCAAGTTATGAAGAGTTAAGCCATTTAAAAAATAATGATTTGATAGTGAGAAAAATTATTTCACTTTAATTAATTGGGTAAGGATTATGTTCTCCATATAATTATATTTGACGTAGGACATATGGTTATTCCAATGTTTAAGGGTTATATGAATATGATTTCCCAAGGCACGTACATGACTTTTCTATGCTTTTTAATGAGTTTTCATGGAATTTTTTCTGTTTCAAAAAAAGTTAAGATAATGGTATTTTTAAATGAAATATGATTCCATATTCTAGTAAAAATGTATGTTTTTATGAAATGGGATTTCATTGGTTTTCTTATTTTTAATTGGACTTGTGGATTTATTATTTTTATGTCCCTTACTATTATTTTTGTTCTCATCTCATATATTTAAATTATATTTCACAATGTTTAAGGATGGTTAATAACAAATAATAATTCAAGATGAATGTCATGAGGATTTATTGTGATGAAAAAATATAGTGACCCATGTTTTTGATACATAAATATAACATATTTTAAATGATCATTCAATACTTTTCACAAACACACACCCGAGGACAATAATAGTCTAGTATATTTAGAGAATATAAACACAGTATTCATATTTTGATAAATATAATCATTACATTTTACAAATATATTATCATATATTACTCTTAAAAATAATACTATTCTAAAACAATTCATTTTAATCATCGGAAGGAATCATAAGAAATTGTGATATAAGATTCTTAGTAAAGGTAAACATAGGAGATATCAATCTTTGATCATCAAGAATCATATGATAAGTATTAGTGGATGTGGTAATGAACATAAATTATGAACTTCACACCCATCGTATCATTGATCATAAACATGTGTTATGTAATAAAACATTATCATTTCATAAAATGTTGGCAATTAATGTTATAAACCACCATAAACAAATCATGAACCATAAGCTAATGTCATAAAAGTTTGGAAACATCATTAATATATAAAACCATTTCATATTCCAGGGACAATGACTATGACCATCCACATAGTTGATATAAACCATACATATGTGTCCCAAAATATAATAAAACATTTATAAAAACCATACATATGTGTTCCAAAATATAATAATACATTAAAAATATTATCACATCATATCCCATATAATGAAAAATAGTTTAATATACATTTTATCAATTGTCTATAGCATAACCCCTAAAAAATAAATAAGATTTATAAAAATTTCATCAATATAAATATTAACCATGTAGAGATGGAATATACATGGTATGATTCAACATTATCCCCTGTAAAAAATAATTAACATCAAATGATTTCATCTTAGATCGAAAATGACTTTGAAGAATTATGTATAAAATTTCCTAAGGAATAAATTCATTCCACTTTGAAATAAACATATTAAAACAAAAAACATTTTCAAAATTTTACTCTTTAGAAATAAAATTCGAAAAATATAAAGGATCATTTAAATTTCACTTAAATCATTTTATGAGGAAAATATCCATTCTATTTGGAAGACAACATTCTAAAATTAAAATTTCATAAAACATTTTGGAAATAATTTTATTTTAAAATAAACACAGAAAACTATAAAGTAATTTTTAAAACAATTATTTTGTTATGACGGTGGAAAATAACATTCATCTCATGCACATTAAAACAAAGAAACCCGTCACATTTTCTATGAAATCCAAATGGGAATTTATTAGAAAATGAAATAAATGTTACGTTAATATGTATTTACATCAAGTAAAACATAGATTAAAATTTAATTAATAAGAAATTATTGATAATGTTACAAACATTTCTGAAAATATTTTAATAAAACATGGTTTTAGAATAAAAATGGTTTTCAAACAAAGAGAGAAATAGAAGAAAAATTTATTAAAAACATTCATTTGAACTTTTGGGAACATAATGAGAGGAACATGAAGGGTAAAAACATATTCTCATGAAATAACCATAGGATGATAAAATTAATGATTTTATTGATAAATATATAATAATATTTCACCATTGGTTTCATAATTATAAATAAACTTGATAAATGATTAGATTGTAACATACAACTCTTCCCAAATTGGTGACTTTGAATAATAATACCAATGAAATAACAAAATTCAATAAAAGTTATTATATCATTGAAACTAATATATTCATGATATGAAATTTTAATGGTGCAGTATATACACTTCACAGAATAAGATAGGTGCATAATATAACATATGTCACAATGAAGGCCATTTTGAGACCAAAAATTCCTTACCTCTTTGGTAAATTTTAAACTATAAACCCAAAGAAATATATATCTATAAATGTATATGTAAATCCCAAAAAATTTCAGGATAAGAATCATAAAGACATTCATTTTCTGTATATACACTAAAAAATGAAAGATATGGTGAATATCATGTTTCACAAACCAACCTGGGTTAACCCTGTACAGGTCACCCAAGATGGTTAATGGAAGGGGTTTAAGGGAGTTACTGATCCCCATGGGTTGGGAACTAGTAACAAGCATCGTTGATAAACAAGTGGGAATTATTTGGCCCAGAAATGAAAGACCAGAAAATAAATAAAGACTAAAAATAAAAATGAAAACTATCAGTAGATGGAAATGATAATAAAAATAAAACTATTTATACCTCCATGTGACCCCACATATCACTTCCACCCTCAAACCAATGTAACACGATGGAGACTCAATCTGAGAAAGAAGCATCGAAACTAAAACTAAAGAGAAAACTATATGCATGAGTATTAAAACATAGTATGTATACCCAAACAATCTATTTACCTATGCATTTTCTATTATAATATAACATTAATTTCTTTTTTAAACTAAAATATATAAAAGTAAGTTTTTCACATATTTTTGATTTAAAAGGAAATCACAGTCCATGTCCTTATTTTAATTAAAAAAATTATTCTCTTTTTATGAAACACACATTTTCATTTTAAAGGAGGAGATGTTTACATTAGAAAGGGATAAAGAGTAAAACATTTTCAAATCCTTTTTCCGTAAACACATAACCATTTTATAAATTTTAGCAAGAAGTTACAATACATATGGAAAAAATCAATAATCATAAAAAATAAACAATGAAGAGACACCACACAAGATTAATACACCAGAACCTGCATCTCAATAATCTATCATAGAGAACTAAGTACCAGAAAACATGGGAGAACCTAGGAGCTCTTGAATAATCTAGAGCATACTATACGTGTGACTCATCCTAAAGAAAATTCATTACCCGATGATGCCATAATTCCCAAACACCCGATCTTCTACATACTGGAAATCATTGAAGTTTCGAATCACAAAACAATAAAAAAAACGCTTACTATGGGCCACTAGAATAATCTAAATTAGTGTAGAAATCATTCTTGGAAAATACACTTGTTATTCAAGGGTTCCCTGTGGACATGTGTAACAAAAAGGGTGAGCCAATCGATTCCATCTGAGCATCAAATCACACACACCTACATAGATATATATATATATATATATATATATATAAACACAACATGAATCACCTGACTCACCAATGGAATATGACCCTCCCTTTTCAATGATTTTATCATAGGGGAGTCCTACGGGGTAGACCCCCCATAACATAAAAATCTACAAAAGAAAGGGGACCACATCTAAGGAGAGTTTTAATGAGATAACTAGTTTTTTAAAAAGTTACAACTAGGCCTCACATGAATCTCTCATGCCAAAAAATTTCTTAAAAAATTAAAATTCACACAACTTTCAATACCAAAATTGAACATTGAACCCCATTAAAAATCCCAAATAAACATTTTAAATTTGAGATACATTTATAATGGCCAAAGGGGTATTTCAACAAATAATTTATTTGAAAATTCAACCCTACTATTTAATTCAATACACCACAATATATAAACCACTTTAATTCAAGAAAAAAACTACTACCAATTCTATATAAATAATTAATATGAAAACCATATGTGAAAAGTAATAAATAAATGATTCATAAATTTCAAGGTAAATGCTTATAGAAGGCTACCTTAGAGTAGAATCATTTTGAACATTCTCCCCATGACACTTTCTAACTAAGAGCTACTTCTCCCCCACTGATCATAGGAATATTTATATGCATACAGGTACCCCTAGTCCCTATGCACAAACCCACATGGCCATGAAAGTGTACAAGGGGATCCTTATATATATTCTTATATGAATATAGCCATCTTTTCTCACCTAAGTATTAATTTCAAAATATATATAAATATATATTATTTGGAAAACCTAGCCCCATTTTGTATATTCACTGTCGTGGATTAATATACACAAAATGGGGAAACCAATGTTTATATATATATACTTACCTATGCATACGTATGAAAGTTTCCTATGACCCGATGAATTGAAACCACCATATAGTGACCAATAAAAATTAATAAAAAATAAATAGGAGTCCATAAATATAATAATAACCTAAAATAAAATTATTTCAAACAAAGGAACCCAGATACGATTAAAAAATGAACAAAACTTTCAATAAAGACTAATATTAAATGAAAAAACATTTTTTAAAGTAAGAAGTTCCAAGAATCCCACTCTTTTACAAAAACGAGGCACCTTGAATTATATACACAACAAAACCATTCCAAAACACACTTAAACATGAATGTCACATTTCATGAAGAACCCATTTAGTAATATCAAAAGAAAAATTAAATTAAATACAATTGTTTTTCACAGGCTCATTACATTTCAAATACATGCTAAAGCCACATTAATTTCATAATATGTTTCTCATTATTTACTAAATTCATAAATGATATCTCAAATTACACAACATGTATAACATTCCCATTATTATTCATATCATGACAAAACCCCATTTTGGATACATTTTCACCACAAGTTCCCTTGAAAGCACACTTCTGATTTCCTAAACAGGTCATAAAATAATTTCAAAAAGGGACATATTAAAACACAATCAAAACATTTCCATTATCCTTTATTAAACTCATTTACATCACATAAGCATGAAAATATACTTTCATAACACATTTCACACCAAACAATAAATCACCTGGTCACAAAAAACCCGATAAATACCTAATTTTGATTGGTGCGAAGCCAAACACGAGTTTATACATTTACCCCAATTGATGATGGTAGTGAAGATTTACAATAACCACATCTCCTTTGGTGGAGGTTTCTAGAACACATACCAATGGGTCTTGAGTGGTCCTTTTCCAAACCATGAATTAGAAGAAACAAAAAAAAGATTGACCCCTTAGACTAGGGTTTCGATAGAACAAATAAGGTAATTGGATAACCTAAAATTATCCCTTGCAAGGAGAGACGATGAGAAAAAAAACCATACCACAATAATATTAATGTAAAATGTTTAGAAATTCCGGAAGGAGAGGGGCGTAGAGGGAGGTCGTGAACACGAGAGGGGTGGTCGTCAGCAGTGTCTCGCGAGCAGGCATCAGAAAAGTGGGAGGTGCCATGCAAGGGGTAGCCGAAGGGAGATGCAGCCACCAGATGGATATGGTAGGGGGTTCTCCAGATGGAAGGCACTAGGGGAGGAGGGTGTATCTAGAGATAAGGGAGTGGAAGGGAGTTACATTAGAGAATAACGGTGAGGGGAGGGTGAAATAGAGGATAAGATAAAAAATAGAAATTAAAAAAAATATAACATCATAAAAAAAACATATTAACAACAACAACAATAATAATAATAATAACAGAATAATAATAACTATAATAGTATTAAAAAAAATTAACAAAAAATTAAATAATAATAATAACAAAAATAATAATGAAATGAATATTCATAATAATAATATGAATATTATTATAATTAATATTAATCATTCTTATAACATTATTTTTTTCTAATTTTATCTTATATTCATTTTATTATATTTTTCATTTAAATAATTTTTATTTTTAATTTTTCATAGAAGCAATGAGGGGAAAATGTTTTGGTTGTACAGTCTTCTAGGTCCTTTTCGAACCCTACATAGGAAAAGAATTCACTCGACAAATGTTTCCAAGGTCAGGGTTTGACATGTAAAGTGTTTCATTGAAGAATAAGAGTGACATGAAAACTAACTACCATAAGTCTAGGCTTCCATCATACATGTTCAAAACTCATGTATAATAAATATATGTTTATTATAAATCTATTACGAAACCATAAATATATAACATACTATATATGATTTACTTATGACCATTTGTTAGATGTTATTTAACAATTCAATGTTCATGTTATGTTTTGAATAACAATTTCTTTTTTCCCTGTATGTTTTGATTTTTTATTTTTAGTCCTCTTAATTTGATTATTGTTGAATAATATATATAATATTATATATTATAAAATTATCATATATAATTTTTATACACATTTTTTTATGAACCTCAAAAGTTAGAGATAGAAAATGAAAGACATAGTGCATGGAGATGGTAGGACATGCGTAACAATGATCATTGATTCCATTTTCACAATATAAATAAAAATAGAAATGTAAAAAATATATTATAAGTATACAATCATTTTTATGTCATATATATAACATATTTATTTTAAAACCATCTTTATTAACTTCTATGAATTGTGTAATTGAATTATATCTCTTTATGAGGTGGTAGTCTAGCCTACAAACGAACAATGTTATCATATTACTAACGAAAGGAAATTATGAAGGAACATGTGATATTATTATTCTATAAGAATGATAATATCATAATTATCCAATATAATCAATAAATTTATTTATTATATATATATATATCTATGATTTGAGTTGCTAAAAATGAATATCATCAATTCGTTAGTTGGTATTTCATTGAACATATAAATGAATATTTCATAGCCCATTTGATGAAAGAGGATATTGATTTCATATATGACATTAACATAATAACATAATAGTGTGTATAAGATACTTATTTTGTTATATCATATTTTTTAATAATAATTAAATGAGGTTTGTGATGAAATAAATCAGGAAGCTCGATTTGGGATATTACATCTACGTTGGAAAACATTTTCGGTTTGCAACAAAAGGATTATTAGTTTATATTTATAAATAATGTCTTATGGGATGATGGGAGGTAATTAATAAATTTATTTAGATAGTCAATTTCTATATAAAAAGGGATTTATGTTTTAAGATGAAATGAGAGGGGGTGCCTTTTACAATTGAGTCGAGAAAGACACTTGATATTTTTGAAAATAAAAATGGGTACCCTCATTTTTAATATTAAAATATTAAAAAATAGTCCATTATAGAACCTAGAATATAAAATGGGTAAATATGTATTTATAATATATTTTTTTATGTTTTTTGTTAATATAAATTCTTGTGATTTTAGTTTACCCCCTAGTAAACATATTTTTATCATAACCGTGAATTTGTTTTCTTGTTTTTCCTATTAATTATCATAAAAAATAAATTTAAAATTGTTATATAACATAAATTATACATCTTATAAATACTTAATAAATTTTAAAGAATTAAATTCAAATAATTGGATATATATAATTTAAAATTAATCATAGAGATCTGATGAGAAAGTATATTTTGAATTATAAAATGTTCAAAAGAATAAAATGTTTTTATATGAAAAATCAACTTGAAAATTATTAAAACGACTTTAATTATATTAATGTATGTATAAAACAAATATTTTTTAATTATATACCATAATAATTTTTTTATATTTTAAAATCTATAAATAAAATGATAATTCTTAAGAAAACCAAATATTTTTCACTATTCTATGAACAATTTATCTTATCATAAAATTCTAAAACAATTAACTGGAGAATAATTTTGAAATTTAGTATTCAAAAAGAAATATTATTTTGAAAATATTATATTATAAATGTTTCACAAATAAGTTTTAAAATAATCTCCCAATAGGCGACAAAACCAGTTTTTAGGAAAATATATTTTTAAAGCATATGATTGGATTTATTCTAATATCTTATCTAGAAAACACATAATATGAATAATATTAATTTTATTGAAAATATAATATTGAAATTTAATTAAAATTTTTAAAAAAGTGGTTTGTTTAAATTATTTATTTAAAACTCATTTTTTTATAAAAATAGTTTTCAGAAAAAGATTTCTTTTATTTTCAAAGATTTTATTTTCATTTTTATTTACTTGGTCACCAAAGAATTATTTTTTTAATCACGTAGTGAATATATATTTTCATTATATAGTAATTCTTATTTATACTGTCAATTAAAATGGTTTTTTGATAACGATCATATTAATAAATATTATTTTAATAGTAAGTTATGCTTTGTTTAAACTATGTATTTCCATTAGTGAAAGCTACATTATGTGTTGTGTGTGGTGAAAAATATCAATATGATTAAGTTTATTTGATAACAAATATTCCACAAAAACTACTAGGTGTTACATTAATCCCATTAAATAATTTCCATCCTTTTAATTTGATCGTTTTTTCAATAAAAAAGGGTTTAAAATTTTTGAATTTATTTGTGGGAAAGGCACATTGTCAAAATGGTTAATAAAACACACCCTTCTAAAATGTGATAAAGGGATATGAAAAATTCATATTGAATAACAAAGAATAAGTTTATGTATAAGATATAGTATGTGATAATAGAAGATTTATACATAAAAGGGATGAATAATTTCTAAATAATGTCAGAGGGTGACAGAGATCGTTGACCATAAGAAACTTAAGGATCATATGAAAACCAACAACCAAAAAACTAGAAAAAAAATTTGTGAAAAGGTTCACAAACATCACAAAAAGTTATGATAAAAGGAAAATATTTTATTTCGTGATTACTTTCCAAATAATGGGTAATTTTTTGAGAAGATATACTTAGTTGATTTAATTCCATTTCATAAACACAATCTTATCCTTTGGATGGGACTTGAGATATTTCAACTTAATCTCTTACCCTGAGAGTTAAATTTTTCATATATGAAGAACTAATTAAGATATGTAAAATAATGATAAGTCATTACTTATATATATAGTTATTAAAAATACAAAATGTTTAGAACATGTTATTAAAAAATCTTAATATGGTGAAATTATATTTTAATCTCAAAATCCTCATCCAAAATTCATCTTAAATAACTATATAAATGGATAACTTTATAACTCTTCCAAATTTCAAAATTTATAATGGTAACAAAATTTATCAAAATAAATGTATCATTAATCCCGAAAATATTATGAATTAACTCTTTATTGTTGCATACCAAATATGGGAATACATTAGTCATATATTTTCATGAATCAGGATAATAATCCGAATTATAATAAAACAATAATTGAAACATGAATTCTTACTCAATAATTAAATTAAAAGAGATATTATTGAATATATTCCATAAATCAAATAATATTATAAACACCATCAATGATAACATAATCCACTTTTCTACATATCACTAATCAGTTCAATGGTTATTAATAATATCAATGTGACATTATTCATATCCATTATCTCTTTAACCAAACATTATTAACTAAACATCAATAACATATTAAGTGTTATTTTCCCTTAATACCATATTTTTTGTAAAATATAATATTTCCATATATCACATTTATATTTTACTAACAATATTAAAGATATATTTTTGAAAATACATATTGAAAAACCTATACTAAAAAATACTTATATATTTCAACAATCATATAATGTAATTCCTGAATTCCAACATAAAAACACATCAATAATTAAACGTCCATCCCAAACCATTAACTAAGCACCAACATCTTATTATTAAATAACTTCTCTTATAATATTAATTATGAATCATATCTTAATAGTAATCAAACTGAAGATATTTATTCATTCTATTATTCACATAATCAATATTATTAAAACAAGAAATTACTTTCATATGTAATTCGAAACCTCCAATTATCAGTAATATAAACATTAATTATACCACCTTTCCAAATATCATAATGATCATTCCTATTAGGAAAACTATTCACCTAATGAAAATAATTTCCACATTTGAATCATTAAACCATTTATGATATCATAGGGAGACCGTTATTCTTATCCATTGATTTAACCAATATTTACATTTTTTACAATAATTAATTAATTTGCATCCTTCTTTTCCATAATCAAAACATCTTACGAATCAAATATGACATAATCTTTAACGCTACTTCATAAATTATTGAAATAAAGGAAACTGAATCTTCTTTCCTCTATAGTCTCCATGAAATGAAATATCAATAAAGTCCCCCCTTATCTTTTTTGGCATGTCTAAGAATTGGTTATGGTGATATTTATTAATTATATATTCTGTTATCTAATTTAGAATAATTAAAATATAATTCAATTCCATTTTCATCAAATTTAGTTAATTTTTAACAAATTTTCTATAACATTAAACATAGACTAAGTTAGTAATGGTTCCCACCACTAAAAAATCCATAAATCATAGTATGAGTAATAATAATCATATTGGGGAACCACATATAAATAATAATTACTTATAATATTTCTAAATTAAAACACCATATTTTTCATCTCTCACACTATTAGTTTATCAATGGTCATTCATAGTTTATAAACTTAAATACTTTATGATGGTTTGTAAAGAGGTTGTGAATTTCGAAAGAATATCCCATGGAAGTGTAATACCAAGTGTGTCGTAATGGCCATTTTCATATACCTGGTGACGATATAATCTAGAAAAATGAACCCATTTCAGAGGTATTACCATAAGATACATTTGTTCTAGATCTACATCTACTTAATGTATCAATAATGGAACACAGTTTATTGTAAACCACTTCCTATATTATTTAATTAATTTCCTAGACGTTATTCTATACTTTGAATCATCCTTGGAATTATCCTTAGAGACATCACTGGTCATATTCTAACAAATATCTCAACAAATTTCACTAATGTTTTGTCATCCTTGTTTCTAAATTTTAGTCAAATCATTCCTTTGATACCCACCACAGAGACCCAATATTTTCATACATAAATATCACATCATTTTATATTAAAATTGAATAATTTTTATTAACACACACTCAAGGATTGCAATATTTTAGTGTTTTGATGACTATAATCAGAATCTTCTTAATTTTTGAAAGATCATAAAAATCTCCCACAATAATATTCCCTTATAGTAATCCTCTTAGGAAAACCATACATAAATATTTCTTCATAACCTGATAATTGATACTTAAGCATCGGTGCGAACAAATACTTAGTAAGGTAAAACCAAGGAGATATCAATATATGATTATATTGAATAATAAGATAAGAATTGATGAATATTATCATGATCGTTACTTAAAACATTCAAAACCATCCTATCATATATCATAAACAATATTCATGTCATAAAAATTTACCATTTCATAAAACCTAGTCCATAAGAGTGATAAATCAGTATAAATCAATCATAAACCGTAAGATCGTGTCATAAAAGTGTATAAACATTAAAAATATAGAAAACCATTTCACATTTCAATTTTAACTACTGAGGATATCAACATAGTGGACCATGAATTATAACATCTTTCCCATTGTGGATCAAGGCACAAGTGTTTCCCAACATGGATTGAGATGAACCTATTTCCTATATTGGATTCAAACCCACCCATTTCCCATAGAGGATCAAATCCATATGCTTGTTTCTTATTATTATGTCATGATATATAACGATTTACCAAAATAATTTCATGTAGATATAGGTCCCACCAATCTAATAATGAAACTGGTAGATATGTGATTCATAATTTCATTAAACATTCACTATATCATAACATCATAACCGTTTTAAAAAAATGGTTAATAAACATTTCTCGAATTCACCATACAAGAAGCCATAAAAAATAAATTGGTTTGATAAAAAAAACCATCTACAAAAACATTAACCATATAGAGAAATAATAAGTACATAATTTTTTAATATTACCCACATTAATGTAGATGTAACATCAAAGGATGTCATCTTATATTGAAAATTATTTTGAAAGATAACCTGGATCATTTACAGTGTAATATAGATTTTACATTTTAAAATACATTTTTTTAATCATAACACATTTTCAAAAATCCTTTTAATTAAAAAATATCCATGGAAATAAATAAGAAAACCTTTAAAAAGCATTTAAATCATTAATTTCCAAAAATTTAATATTCATTTTGAAAATAAATTCTTAAAACTAATAACTCATAAAACATTTCGGAAAATCATTTCATTGTAAATAAAATTTGTCCTAATAAGATAAATTTTAATATAATAAATTGTTCATGATTGTTGAAAATACTATTCATTTCATACCTGTTAAAAATATTAATTTCAAATTTATTGTAAAAGTTAACTAGATATTATTTTAAAAAATACATTAAAAATAAATTGAATTTTATTTAGAAGTAAAAATAAGTAAAAATCTATGTAACAAAAAAATTTAAGACTTAGAAAAATTGAAAACATTTTTAGAAAACATGGATTTAGATGAAAGAGGGTGTTTGGCCGAAGAGAGAAATAGTGTTTCTTTTTTATAAAAACATTATTTTGAACTCTTGAGTATATAATGAGAGAAAAATTTAGGTAATAAAATTTTTCAAATGGCATAACCCATGGAGAATAAAATTAATTAGTTTATTGAGATACATCATAATATTTAATTAATAAAAGTATACTAATAAACAATATTGATAAATGATATGATAATAAAATATAACTCTTACATCATTAGTAACATTGAATCAAAATCTACCATAAATAATAACACTAAATGAAACATAATATTATATGATGAATATTTAGTGATTAATTATATAACATATCAAAGGAGCAATATATAGGCCCCAGAGAATAAAATAGGTTCATAACATAACTTATCTTCTGAAGAATGCAATTTGAGAATGAAAAATACCCAATTTATTGGGTAACATTTGATCCACAAACCCATTGAATGATAAATCCTAATATGGACATGTAAATTACAATAAATTTAAGTATAGGTTTATAAAATTTATTTATGGGTAGTATATACCCCACATAAAATAAACCCATGGGGAATATGGTATGCCTCTCATTGAAAATAAAGTGTGACATAAATCCCTTAGCATAATCCTCAACATCATTAATACACATCAAGACCTTATATTTAATAAATATAAGTCTATTATAAAAATAATACAAATATTTATATATCATACAATATATGAGTTAATTATGACCTTATACTACCCATTTATTAAAAATTTCATGTAAATGTCACGTTTTGTATAATAACTACTTTATCTTTCTTATATCATTTGATTTTTTTATTTATGGTCACATTAATTTCATACTATTTTCATAATATATATAATTTTTACCAGGAAATAAATATCATATATATTCACTATACATATATCCTTGAAATTTTGATATATAAAATGAAATACACCATTCATAGAGATGGTATGCCATACAAACGCCTGAACGTTGTTTACATTTTTTAAATGAAATGAATGAAAGAAATGAAAATAATATATTATTATTATATAATATTTTTTAAGTAATATGTATCACTTATTTTCATTAAAACTATATTTATTAACATCCATGTAAAGGATGAATGAATCACATCATTTAGTGATGTAGAAGTCCATCGTACACAAGAACGATGTTGTCGTATTCCCACAAAATGTAATGTTAGAATAAATTTGAGATATCATGAATAAATACACATAATAATGTCATAAATTTTATATATAAATAATAAATCCCTTATTATATCCATCTAATATATGTGGTGCTGAAAAATGAATACCATTGGTTTATGAGGTGGAAGTCCACTGTACATATAAATGATGATTTCATTAACAATTGGATGGATGAGGAAAAGGATTTAGGTTCTAAAATTGACATGATAATATATAATTATATATAAAATAATATGATTATTATACAAAAACTATTTAATAATAATTGATGTTGGTGGGAGAATAAATAAAAGAAAACACTAGATTAGGGATGTTTCCTCTTCTTTAAACAACATTTTGGATTTGTACCAAAAGGATTTATAGATTAGATTCATGACCAAAATAAAGCTTCTAGGATTATAAGATAGAGTTTAGAAAATTTTTTCAATAGGTATTTGTTGAATAAATGGGCTTTGGATGTGTGGATATGAGAGGAGAGTGGTGACCTTTAATAAGATACGTGTGTGATACACATGTAGTTCATGAAAGAAAAATTTATACCAATATTTACAACATTATAAAATGGACCCATATTTATTATTAATAATAATTTAATTTATAAGGTTTATATACATCCATACAGTGGGGTTTCAACAAATATTTAGTAATGTTTAACCATTATCTTTTTGTTTTAACCCCCGATAAACCCATTTTTACCTTATCCATGATATATAATTCATACTATTTTTATTATTCAATATGTGATACATTAATTTTATATTATTTTAAAATATAAAATATTTTTATTATAAATATTTAATCAAATTTTATAAATATCATTCACATAATTTGACAAATATAATTTAAAATTAATCCCAATGATGTAGTGAAACTGTAGGTTTTCAAAGAGAAAATGTTCAAATGGTTAAAAGTTTATTATAAAATTTCTATAGTAAAATGATTCCAAGTACATTAATTGGATTAGTAGATATATAATTTAACTAATTTATTCTTTTAAACCTATATTAAAATAGTTTTTATGTTTTTAAATTCTTTAAAATTGATAAATCTTCATAAAAACCAGTATTTTCACTATTCATCGAAACATTTGTATTCTATGAAAATCCTATAAAGATTTACCCTACAGTAATGTTAACATGATGATATAAAACAATTAAATTTATTCTTTTATATAACTTATCTAAAATTTTAGAACATTAGTTTTAATAAAACTGCGCAATTGGCAACCAAACTATTTATTCGAAAAAAATATATTTATGCATAAAATTAGATTTATTATTATCTTTTATCTAGAAAATAAATAATATGAATGGTTAAAATTTTAGTTAATATTTATTATACTATTTTATTAAATAAATTATGCAAAAAAAGGTTTTTTAATTTATTGATGAAAGAGGAAATTTTTTTATAAAATTTTTTTGAAAACAATTTTCATTTTATTCAAATAGTATTTATAATTATTTCAAAATAATGGTTCACTAAAGAACATAATTTATATACAAGTGAAAACCATACATATTCTTAATATTGTGAATCCAATTCATACTTTCTTTTAGTAAAAATAGGTTATAACTGCCAAATTACTAAATAATATTTTAATAATCAGTAACATTTCATTTAAACATATTATTTCTTGTAACACAAGCTATAATAGATATTTTGTGTCAGAAAGTACCAAAATGATTATTTTATTTGAAGAAAATATTTCAAAAAATATAACTGTGTTTAAAAATGTGTTTCTTTTTAAAAAAAAATTATAATGTTGAAAAACTTGATACTTATTACAAGTGTACAGATTGTAAAATATGATTTTGTTATTTATGAGTAATGAACAAATTATCTAATAATTTATATCTAAAAAATACAAAAAATAATGTAATTGAATTATTTACTAAAAATCATTTTTATTTAATTTTTATATGAGGGTTAATATAGTTGGTATCAATAGAGGGATTATATAACTTTAGAGGTTTTCATGTTATTCGAGTTTAAGTTAAAATTAATTTAAAATAAAAAAATTTAATATACTCCTGAGAGTTATGGTTATTTTCGATAAATAGAAGAGTTGAATAATGGATATCATGGTTAAGGATATGTTTGTTTTTATTTACTATATAAGATGGTTTGTTATAGTTTATTTAATATACTCACATTAAAATTTTTGTTTTTATTAAATGGGTTGATCTATCAATAAAACAATTAGTATTGGATGTGAAGGAAAATGACATGGTTGTCAGAACATGAAACCAAATACAATGG
This sequence comes from Viscum album, assembly GCA_963277665.1. NCBI lineage: Eukaryota > Viridiplantae > Streptophyta > Magnoliopsida > Santalales > Viscaceae > Viscum > Viscum album. The sequence continues at coordinate 912,243,512 of OY728125.1, read as the reverse complement.
GGTTTGTATTGAAAACTATTATTGTTATTCATAATGAGCTATCATGAGTTATAATTAAAATCATGAACAAAGTATATTTTCCTAACACACTAAATAAGAGAGAAATTAATCTCTATAGATGTTCATGAAATAATGATTAAAGGAAAAATATTCCATGAATTATGTGTTAATAATGTGGGAAGAAGAACAAAGGAAAATGTCATAAAGGAATGAAAATATAGGTTTTTTATTGTAATTATGGTAGTAAATAAATATTTGTCCAAGTAAAAAAATGAATATTTTGGTTAAATCCTTACCGGGGAATTATAATCTTAAAAAGGTATCAATTGAATGTTTTTATTTTTGAGAGATTGGTAATTATGAAAAATTATTTCCTAGGAGAAGATCAAGAATAGGTTCCATAAGAATATGTAATTAAATTTCATGAAATTAATTATTAAATTATAGTTAAAGATGATATATAAAAGGTATGAATTATATCTTGGGTTCATTTTTGAAATTTTTAAATCATAGGAGCCAATTCATAGTTTTTTCATTAGGAAGGATATATTAAAGAATAATATTTAAAATCATGGTTAATGGATTGTAGTTAAAATTATGTTATTAATTTTCTTATACATTTGTATTTGGGAGTTATTATGTAGTCGTAGATATATGGGTTTTCATAAGTTTAAATGGATTATTTTTTTGACGTTCTAAGTGATGGGAATACTTTAGGAGGTATCTTTTTAGTTCTGGTTTATTTTCAAGGTACCTGTAACCAAACTATTATCATTTGAAAATGTTATTTGAGTGAGAAATATCCTTCCATTTTATGTTGGTAATTTTATAGTTATTTTATATACTTTACGGTTGATATGATCTTTGATTATTAAAATTATTTTTGAGGATGATGATTATATTTTATAGAATGTTATATGAATTATATAAGTATAGTATTAGAAAAGGTAAAACCATTCATATTGGAAAAGTCTATGGAAATTGAACCCATATTAAAAGGGATACTAGGGTGAATCAATTACCATTCGCCTATGTGATTTTCATGTAAGTGTGACATCATTTTTCACTCATACAGCTTGATGGATAATGATTATGTTGATTTTGGGAAATATCTATTATCATATACTTATCCATGTGATTTAAATGTAATTTAGTGATTGGGAGATTAATTTTTTCATAATAATTTATAACTTTTTTATATGATTAAGATAAATGAAACATTACGGTATTTTACTTTAGGAATAACGATTGAGATAAATGTTTTTAGTCATATTTGATTCTAATATGTTTTTTGGTGATTCAATTTTTTATGGAAATGATTCATGTATCTTATATATTGTATTATTGGTCAATATACATGTATTTTTAATGAGAATTTAAAGGTTAATAGAGTTATAAAGAGATAAATTTTAATTAAATCATTAAAAACATGTGCTAAAACCTTAATTATTTTTGGGTTTCAATCATTTTGAGGAATATTTTGAAGGATTTAAGCATTATTTTTTATCAAATGATCTAATATAAACTGTGGGTGTTGAAGAATTGGATATTAATGTTGTATTTCATGATATGAGGGTTTATGAATTTTGGATAACATCTTACCTTTTGCTAAACCTTGTAGTTTTGGTTAATATACACTGAGATATGGAATAGAATGTTACCATTTAGATGAATTATTGGACCTATTATAAGTGGATTTCAATAATTTAGGCATACAAAATCTTCTTGAATATTCATAATTTGTGGAAAAACATAATTTTATGTTGTTAACTGATTAAATGATGAAATTATACTTTTAATGTGAGTGTATTTTTCTTATGTACTAATTTTATATCATAAAATAATATTTCAACTATAGTAAAAATATCATGATAAAAAAATTTGTAAAATTATCATTTTTTTATGAAATCGATGGTATTGTTTGTAACACTTATGTTTATGGTTTTATGCATATTTACATTCTCATGACCACTCACTATCTTGTGATAAATAATTCTTATCACTATCCATCATTATTATAGAATTACATGTAACAACCCATGTTTTTATGAACCTTTTTTCGAATAAATTAAATTTATTTGATATCTTGCAATGCATGATAAAACAAGAAAGGCATTCCTTATAAGCTTCATGAAGATAAGCTTGTGATCTACAAAAAAATATCTTAGCATGCCATAAATACCCAACCATATTACAGAACACATTATTGAATTTTTGTGAAGAACTCACTTCCATTCACATTTGAAATCTTTTAAAGTATAGTGTTTTAGAGAATTGGGATATAATACATACATAACATTCAATATTTATGAAGAGTGTATACTACAACAAAATTATCCATTTATTCCAAAGTATAAAACATTTCAAATAAAACATATTTTCTTTGAAAAATATTTCTAACAATTAACTTGTCTTTCTTCATTATTATACACATACTAATAACCTGTGAATATAATTTAAAAAAATTTTATGAACACAAAAAATCTCATTAAGGTATATAAAATGAAGGAAAATAATAGTTAGTCTATCAATACTTATAAATGTATGAAATCATTTTAAAAAAGGACATACTTGTCACCAATATATACATAATTTATGAAACATGAGATTACGAAGAGATTTACACAAAACATAAAGAACATAAATATTACCATAATGGTATCTCAGGAAATTAATTACATAATCTTGTAACCATCTCTAATACCTTATGATTTGTAAACCTCATGGAACCATTACAATATATCCCTCACAGATACCTTATTGTGTAACAATCGCAGTTACTCATGGAGTAACAATATAACTGAACTCGAACATAAACATACACACTGAATTTAAGGTAGTTATAGGTCTCACAATTCATCATAAAACATTCACACGAACGTGAACATAATCACACAACCTGAATAATTTCACAAAAACATTTCTTTTGAAATTTGTAAAATAGAAATATACAAGATGAATTAAAAAATCCCCTTACACATTCACATAATTGAAGTGAGACTTAATAGAGTAGACTAAATATGTATATAAACTATACATACAGTTAATTAATAATTATTTAAATAAAATTCATCACAAAATAAAAATTAATTCAACATAAATAATGAAGTAGAAGGTTCCCCCAATGAATGGAAATCAGGTTAAGAATTCCCTTACACTGGGTTCTTCTTACTTCATACATGTTTAAACATCAGGTATAATGATTATAAGAGTGTTATTAATATCTTAAAGAAACATATTCATGTTTATAACATATAATATGATCATTTCGTAACTTCATTTTACCCTTTAACTCTTTGTGTTTTTTTCTTTCTATTGTTACGAGTGCGTTCTTTACATGATTTCCATGACCGATTTGGGATTGAATTTTTTATAGTATGGAATTAAAATTATAGAAGTGGAAGGAAATTGTGTTAATATGTTTTTAGAAAATTAAATAATTCCATAAATTATTATGGTTACATGTAATGAGGATTAATCATTAGATAAATCTTTAGTGATATCCATTTAGATCATTTTGGCGGTTCTTTTATAATCACAATGTTGTTTAGTAATATAACAATAGTAATATGGCTATAAGTTAAAAATAGTACATAATAGAGGTCATATAATACACTGTGAAATATTATTCAACCATTTAAATGGTTTTATGAACATCTTTGAAGGAATTAATGAAAATTATAAACAAATCACCAATGATATTTGTAAATCAGAACATCACAGATGGTGTTTTTAATTTTGGAATGAGATGAAGAGAAGGAGAATAATTATGATTAAATTGTAAATAAATATGATATAAATTAATAATATATATAATACCTGATATTTAATTAAAATTGGATAAGGTGAGGGGAATATAGTATAAGAAATCAATGAATTGAAAAGATAACACAAGAAAATTAAAGAGGATGCTTACCCCTAGCTCTCTTCTCCTTGAGATCTTCCTTTATACATTTAGTTTTGGCCTTTTAATTACAACAGTAGGTATTGAACATGGTAAAGTTTCTTGTGAAGAGTATTTTGTATAACATAGACAAGGATCAAGGCTTTAGTAGTGTGATATGAATAGGGGTGAGGGTGCTACTTATAGTAGAGGAGAGGAGGGGTTTTACACTATTTTAATCATTATTTTAATATTTTTGTGATAGAATATGAATTGTCTTGATTAATGTGACCAAAAATAGAAATATGTTCTTACAATTTCTATAGAATTCCCATTTACATCATACATGGCTCAAGAATGATGTAGAAACTCATTAATTTCGAATATTTTGTTAATTACGATATTTCACTATTCACAAAATTCAAGTTTTTCAGAAAATTCCAGTACATCACCCTAACTATTTTTTAATGTGTAGAATTCAAAAATGGAGTTCATTTTATGAAAATAATTTTCTAAATATTATGAATTTCTTTTAGAAAAAATCACTTTTTTCCCAAAATAAATTTTTTAAAAATATAACTGATTTTATGTCATTGTGAAAAATCAATCAAAATATCCTTATATTATATCCATAAAAAAAGTAATAATATTTATTATTCATAAGGTTCATATTGCTATTCATATGGGTATGCTATTATTCACCAAAAAATGGGTTGGTTCTGTCTGACTCTAAAAAACATACTGATCACCACCATAGATGCTTGTCTTTCGAAATTCGAAACATAGAAGCGGAAAATTTTTGTTTAACGTATAGTTTATAAATATAACCATAGAAAAAGTCCCATAATAAAGAGACTCAGTGTTTCATGCATTTCATTTAATTTATTTATATGCCCTTATGATGTTATATTTTTTACATCTTATGTAAATTTCATCGTCATAATTTTTTATTTACTTATTAAACAAGGGGGGATACCATTCCCAAATAGAATTTTCATATTCCCATGTTTTTTCTTCCACCATGTGGTTTCTCCAAAAAACTCTTACAACGTGTATTACCTTATACTACAATACTGGTTTTCATCATTCAAGAATCATAACATGTTTCTCTTTATATGAAATATTCTCTTCTAGATGAGCTACTTCAGGGTTCAAAACCTGCGATGAATTTGGAATATACATTCTCAAAATAGATACATGAAAAACAATGTGTTCCTAGATAAACATAGAGGGAAAGATAATTGGTATGCTACATTCACTTCTTTCTCAAGGATTTTATAAGGTTCAATGAATTGTGGACTTATTTTTACATTCTTATAAAAACAAATAACACTTTTCCATGGTGAGATTCTACAAAAAAACACAATCACCTACATCAAAAGAAATGTATTTCCTCTTATTTTCTGCATAATTTTTCTGCGTGCTCTGAGCTTTCCCTATGTTTTTCTGGATCATCTTCACTTTATCAGCCACTTCCTCTACTCATTCTGGTCCCATCAACATCTTCTCCCAGACTTCATCCCAGAATTTAATAGTTTGACACTACATCTTAGACAATGCCTCAAAAGGTACAATCTGTATAATAGAATGAAAAATGCTATTATAATAAAACTCAACTAAAGAATTATGTTGATCCCAACATCCCTATTAGTCCATTAAAAAAGCTCCCAACATATAATCTGATGTCTGAATCATTTGTTTTAACTTCCAATCTGATTGAGGATAAAGGACTGTTCTGAAATTTATTATTATGATCGATGACTTCTGAAGGCCCCCCATATATTATAAGTGAACTTGAGATCTCATTAATATACAATGGAAAGAGGAACTACATGTAACCTATCCAAATCATTGAGGTATAGTCGAGAAAGCTGATCCAAATACATTGCATCTCTAATTAGAAGAAAATGTGCAGAGTTAGTCTGTTGGTCAACAACAAAACATATTGCATTGTTACCTAGATATGTAGTATTTAGTCACACTAAAAAGTCTATGAATATATTTTCCCATTTCCACTGTATCATTAGTAAATGATGAGGCATCCCCTTCGGTAACTTCTTCTCTTCTTTAACCTGTTGACATGTAAAATATTTCACCTAAAAATATGAAATATATCTTTTCATTCAATTCAACTAGTAACACTCCCGAATGACTCTGTACAACATAGTATTAGCTAGATGAACAGAAAATAGAGAAATATGAGCTTTATAAAATTAATATTTCATCAACTAGGAATTAAAAGGCACAGAAAATATTTTTCCATATTAAAAAAACGTCTTTATCATGGATAAATTTTTGAATCATACAGATTTTAACTAATTGTACATTTTTCTATATCTTGTGGTCTTACTTTTTCGATTGATTAATTCTATCTGAAAATGATGACTACACTGAAACCAGAAACAAAACATATGTATTTCTTGCACCAACAACTTCTAAGACAAAATTCATCAAATCAGTAATCATCTGAACATTTTACAAATGTAACATTGTTAATGATATATGATTTTTCAACACAAGGAATCCTCCACATTATTTTGTTTCTAGTATAGAAATTGATCATGTAGTCATAATAATTTATTAGTTCTAGCTATATTCTCACGCTCATTTTTAATTCCATCTGAGTGAGTATATTCTTCAGACTATTATGGTCTGCATATATTTGACAACTGGCTCCGTATAAATGATGCCTCCATACTATAGATGATAATTACAAATAATGGGTTGTATTATATAACTCATGAGGTTATAGTTGTCTTGAAGAATAAAAAATTATATTATCATTCTGATCCAGAACACAACTATTTACTTTTAATCATGAGTCATTATAGATAACAATATCACATGTTCTGGAAGGTTGAGACAAAATTGAATCATTCTCCAATGTCTTATTTAGTTCCTGAAAACAATCATCAAATTATTATGTCCAAAAAATTAACCCCCTTTCATGTTAACTTAGTTAGAGGGACAGATAATGGTGATATATTTTTATAAAGACATCTCTAATAACCAAATAAACTAAGAAATCTACATATTTCTGTAACTTTTGATTTACTTGGCCATACATCAACCAATTTTTTTTTGAAGGATCAAATGTTATTCCATTCATATTTACAATATTCCCATGAAAAGAACTATATTAAACCAAAAAACACATTTTCTAACATTCCCATATAGTTTCTTTTCATTTATGGTTTACAAAACAACCCGTAGATGATTATCAGGCTCCTCTTTACTTATAAAAAAAATTAGAATGTCATCAATAAAAGAAACTACAAGATTTTCCATGATTTCCTGAAATATAATATTAATCAGATCAATGAATATATCATGGGAATAAGTTAACCCAAATGACATAAAAAAATCATAATTCCTATATATAGTATTGAACACAGTTTGTATGATGTCTTCTTCCTTTACTTTCAACTGATGGTACCCCGACCTCAAGTCATCCTTTAAACAATAATGTGCCCCTCGGAGTTGATAAAAAAAGTAATCGATATGAGAAAAAGGATACATGTTTTTAATATTAATTCTATTAAAAGATATATAATCAATGAAAATTATCATGGAACAATCTTTATTTTTTAAGAAAAAAAAGTAGCACCCCAAGGTGAAGTGATAGGATGAATGAAGCCTTTATCAAGAAACTCCTCAATGGATTTTTCAATCAAATATATTCCATTTGATCAATTCAATAGGGGGGTTTTGAAATTAGATTATAATTAATAAATATGTTAATTTTGAATTCAACTTCAAGATCATGCATAACACTGGGTAACTAATCAATAAAAACATGAAGATATTCATTTACCACCATCACATAATTATTATAAACAGTTTTGTATTTTTAATTGTATTATAAAGATAACGCTCATTTCAATATTTCAACAACTTCTTAGCTTAATGATATGTTATAATTATTATGGGTTTATTCTTTTATAAAAACACAAAATCATTTTGAAAAAAATCTACTTCATCTCTACAATCAATCATAGAATAATAATCAGAAAGCCAACACATACAAAGAATGACATAAAACACAATTTCAAGGAAAAATAACATGGTTTTCATGTAATTGTTTTACACAAAAAACAATAGAATTATTCTAATAATTCCAATTTTTTATTATATTTTCCCCTAGGATTTTAAAAATTAGTTCTAGCCAAAACATTTGTGGTGATATTAGAAATTAACCATAAAATTTCTCATAAATAAAATAATGTGTAGACCCCGTATCAAAAAAATCCTAAAAAAATATGAGTAAACCAAAAATGTACCTAATAAAACCTAATTGGATGGCTTGATGACTGCTGACGTAGTAACAAAAGATTTAAATACACCTTTATTATTAGATTCTCTCTTCCTGTCATCCTTCAAATCTCTCTTTGGGAAGGCATTTTCGTAGGGACCCATCACACCACATTTAAAACACATTATAGTTTTTTATCAGGATTAGTCTTAGAATAAAATTTATGACAAAATTGGTCCTTTTTTCTAAACATACCATATCAAAAACATATCCCAGTTATGGTAAGGTATTACCTTAGGTTCTTTTGCCACACTTTCCACAAACTAGAAACTTGAATTTCTAGCAATCATATTTCATTAATTGATTATTACCCATCAATTTCCATCTGAACAACTTCTACTCTTTATTTCCATTGTGATCATGATAGTCCTAAAACATTTTTTCTTAACTCTCAGCACATAGAACATGTTTCTCATCACTTTTGAACTCATGGGAAGCCAATTCCATTTAATATAATGTCCTCAATTGTGAGAAAAAATGGTTGATTTTTTAATCAAGATCCAAAATATGATTTATAACAAACCTTGCTAGTCGGGATAAGTTAGCCTCATATATAACCACTGAATCTTCCTACTTCTACATGAATTCAAGTAATTTATTATCCATCCAATTTCATAAAACCATTGGAAAATATTTCTCATGGAATATACATTTATATTCATCCCACTCTAAGGATTAAATCATTTCTCTCTCACTGATAATATTGACCATTGATGACCATTTTTAAGATTCACCTTCAAAATGATAAATGGAAAGACTTACTTTATGATTATCTAAACATCACATAACATAAAATATATTTTCAATGGATTTAATCAATCCTTCAACCGCTATTGTGTTAGAATATCAACTATAAATAGGTGGGTTTTGCCTCATAAAATGTTCCACTATCGTCATGTACCATTGTGGTAGATTTTTTTATTCTCTTGAATGGATGCCAATAAAATTTATTACATGTGTCAGCTTTTCCATTGCAATTAAAATCTTAGAAGACCCAATACCTATAATTATAGGATATATATTCCGAAGGATATCATTCTGTCAGTTCATTTTGACTTCAGATTCCTTGTTTCTTCAACAGAAAACCATTCGGAACAAACAAATATTTGTTGAAGAAACATGGTAACCCTTAAATGCTATAAAATTTCAAATTAACCATAGAGTAAATATCATTTATATTATTATTTTAAAATCATCCTAACCCATATAATTATTTAATCCATCCTCTAATACCAACTATAAGGACCCGACCTTATAACAGTACATAATCTTGAATTTTTGTTAAGAAATCACTTCCTTTTACATTGAAGATATATTCATGTTTAGGGTTTTATAGAATTGGGATATAAGAGATACAAAATATTCTACATTTATATCACATTGAGGATATTTACAGGAGTATGAATATATATTATTAGAGTCTTTAAATATAAATCTGTTATTAATCAAACCCAATTTTAATTATATTTTCCCAAAGATGTAATTTGTGATGAATTGATAAATGGGATGGTGAATAAGAGAAATTTATTAAAAACATTCCAAAAAATAATATGATTTTACTACAATGGTTATAATATCATATTTCTGGAAGTAAGAAGAAATTATTTTTAGTTATTGAGAGAGTGATAAAACATCATAACATGTAAAGAACATTTAAATGTTTCATACATAGTTTTTATTGAGTTTATATGTCCTTGGTGGATAGTGGTTGAGATCCCAAACCATCATCGTTGTTTTTTATTAGATATTAATAGAAGAAAATATGGTGATTCTATCAGACTATTATAAGTATATAGTAATCAATAAAAATAATAAATAAAAATAAAATGTTTTATTGGATGTAATTTGTTTTAATCAATCCACCATATGATGTATATCACCTTAATATTTTTTAACATAAATCTATGTAAATGTTCATATAATGTACACATCATCAAACTTAAATGAACCAAATGATATTATTATTTAAATATGAAATTTATATCCTAGTTAGTAAATTGTAGTGTATGAATTTTAATAAATACTTTATGTTATATATATGTAAATTTTCTCTTCAAAATTATATTATTAATTAATTATTAATAACTAATAAATCTACTTTTAGTAAAGTAATTACTATTTCCAAAAAATATATTTTCATCAAAAAAGTTTTTTTATTTATTCGTTTGAGAAAACATAATATATCCATTTATATAAATTTGTTAAAAGTAACTTCATTTTGTAAATCAACATATAAAATTTACCTCGTAATAAAAGTTTTGGTTTTTTGAAAAAAATATTTATTTTTCAATGAATAATAAGAACACTGATTTTTCAAATACAATCATTCATTTTCAATAAATTATGTAATTAAGATTTCCCAATATGATTTAAATTTGATTTAATGTAAAATAATATGTAATTATATAATATCAACATAAATAATTAATATTTTAAAATCTTTATAAAATATTTTAGAATAGTTTATTGTTGGTAATAAAGATGGTTTTTTTCTAAAAACCATTAAAATGGTCATAATGTTTAAACATTGAAATTAATTAAAATATAACATAATGAGGAATTATTTTGATGAAATTTATATCTTTTATATCTATACATATGAATTTAAATTAATATAGTGATCATTATTAGTCATAGAGTTAATATAAAGTCATAATATTCTTGAAAAATACATTTCATAAAAAACTACTTTTTTGTTGTTTTTATAAGTTTAATTTCAAAGAAAAATATACTGTTTATGTGAATTTAATTTGATAAAATAATTAAATATTTATAATCAGAATTAATTATATTATATATCAAGCATAACTATTTTTTTTACAAAATGAATAGTGAAAACATTAAAAATGTTTTACCACATTTAATGTTAAAATGGGTTTATCGAGGGGGAGGGAGAATAAGATTTAAAATGACATATAACCATGTATAAAGTATAATATATAGACATATTGGAACCTTATACCATATATGGAACTATAATTGTCTATTTTGGATCCCTTTTTATGAGTAAAATATAGGTGTAACTTTTTCATTTCAAAAAATCAAAGCATGTCCTCTCCCACGCTTATAAAAAGACATTCACTCTCCTCATCAATTAACACATGAAAATACTTATATAGTTCCCCAAATAAACCCTAATTACTTCCTTAATTCTGTCTTCATGTCCTAGAAGTATTTTTGTTATTATAAAGACAATTCAAGATGTATTTATGTATAATCCTATAGAGGTGGGTTGAAGAAGATGTATCATTATTAATCGAGAGATTTTTTCAATGTTTCTTCATCTATCTGCATTAAATACTATTCTAACATACTAATATAATAACACAAGTAACTGCCATTATATCCCTTATCAGTTTGATATCATTTATATGTTTAGTGGTTGCATCGGAAATCTTTTTTCTTTTTATAAATTGTTCCTTTACATTTTATTATTTACGTGCAATTAAGGCCTCGATCCATTTTCACTATGTATTTCATACTCACCTAGAATAAATCTATAAATAAAATTCATAGAACAAAAGGATTTACAAGGTTTGGAAAAAAATACCTTCTCCTTGCCATGATTGATACCCCCCAAACATAAATTTTCTACTATAATAACTAATCAATTATAATTATCGATATTGAATCACATTTTATCTTAACTCCTCTATAAATTGTGGAGTTTATTAATAATTCATACCATAGTGTTACCATAATCCATACAAGTTAACTCTAGAGCCCACACTAGAGGATCCTACTCTTGAATCACATAATATACTTCTCCTACTCCAAACAATGATAGATAGACATATTCCATTTCATCTAGGATGATCCAATTTAGGACAATCCTTTGATATTCATCCATGAGATAACTAAATATGAATTGATCATGTACATGATCATGTTCTTTTTATGAGATTATATTCATTCTTACCATATTTAGTCACCTATATATGACTAGTTGACTTTGGGAGACACTTATTGGGTAATTCTTACATCTTTCGAGGAAGTCCCAACTTCAATTAAATATTTTCAAGTAGTACACACAACTACATCATCTATATTATAAGCCTGAAAGATCATGCATAGTGTAAAATTTGTTCTCCTTCTTTAATAATCAATAACTCTCCATATATTCAGGATACAATTCATAGTTCATGTGTAAATAATATGATTCTTTATCAATCTCTTTATTTTATGTTCCCCCTCAATACAAATATTTAGTGGTAAAATATTTCAAGAACCTTTTTAATCATATTATGTGGATTAACCTTATAAAAACATTAATTCTATTAATGGTTCTACATAGGGTTTATGTAATTCATGTATTATATTCAATGATTGTCTCTTTCTTCCATTATGTGACTAGGTGGGGATAAAAAAACTCTCATACTTCAAGTCAATTATCATCATGAAATCTCGGAAAGGCTCATTAATGATTGTCCTTCTTTCATGTGAAGATATCACATTATGGCCCAAGGTTTATATTGTTAGGGATATATTTTATCAAGATCCAATCTGTGGTTTCCTTCCCATGATATGGTTTTCTACGTGAGTTCATTTGTGTGATAATAGTATTTTTGTGACTGCGTTCTAAAATGTCTTTGTGTAAGTAAATGGTTATTTGAATGATGTACTTATAATTATTGGATAAATAAAAATATTATCATTATTATAAATGAATTACAAGGGATACTAATATTCAACATAAGATCAAGGTATATGTATTCTCTATTTCAAGGGAAAATGGGAGCTCTCTGTGAAGTCTCAAACTGTAGACACCATCACCCCTAGTCTCTGTTTATAGTGGAAAAGTTACACCACCATACTTAATAAATATCTCATGTACTATAAAACCAGTGATCCATAGATGATATAAAAGTACAAAATATCTCTATGTGACTTTGAATTTGTAAACATTAAACTATTTTACATTCACACACAATCATGGTGATCATGAGATCACATGATCACTTCACTTGATCATGTGACACATCAATGATTCATGTGATCATTGTTTCATAATGAGATGTTGTTTTTGAATATCAATGGCATATATCTGGATACTCCCATAATATTCATTAGACAGAATATATAAAATATGAACACTTATTGAGACATAAATTATGCTCTTTTTCATGAGAAGGCTTCTTGTGATCACAAAATTTCTTCAAGAAATAGAAATAGTATAATGTGATTCCATTTCATTATGTGATTAAATTCTTGAAATACTTGATTATCATTAGATATAGTATTTTACTCATATTATCTCTATAATGTATGAAAAAAAATTTATTCATGATATTCAATTATATTGAGTGGTCTCATTCTCATGGGATTAACAATAGAGATGACCAATAATGCAATACTTCCTGGATGGAGTGCATGAACAAGTTCGTCATAGGTCATGTGGTTGAGGAAGAAATCCTTTTTATATGTAATGAATGATATCTATAAAAATTTTAATATGGATTTTGTTGTGATGTTCATGTTATATATATATATTTTTAATTAGGGAAAACAATACACCACAATATCATGCCCCACATCCAAGATCATGTTGTCTGAGGTGCACTTAATAAATGATCTCATTCCAATAAAATTATATGGAAAGGATGTGGGGGATCAACTCCCAAAAAAACCATTACACATGAGTCATAGAAAAACCATCATCATTAGACCATCGAAACCCTCTAGTGTGTTCTCATATGGGCCTATTCAAGGCCCAATATCATTCCCATGCCGTTGTGTAGGATCCTTGGAAATCTCTCCCATGTGGTTGAACCATGAGTCCCCCATGAGTGGTATATGGGAGGGCCATTAGGGGGTTTTAATGGTTGGAATTTTTTTCAATAAGACCACACATTCATATGTGTTTAAAAATATTCTATGTATGAAATAGATTTCGAAGCCTTCTTCAATTATTTACTCATGTATACTCTATGAATATATTTATACATGAACATATATTACATCATGGAATTTTCTTAATTAACATAAATATTTATCATGTAAAATAAATATGATTTCTCATGTTTTTATTCAAATCCTCATGAAATAAATTATATTTCTTTATCTTCATTGAATTCGTCATAAAAACTGATGGATCCTATTTTTGTAAATATTTTTCACTTCTTAGCACGTGTGTTTGGCTTCTAAAGATAAGTTTAAAAATTGTCAAAGATTGCATGGAATATTTATTAAACATGAAATCTAATTCTATTAAGTGAATCCACAACAATTTTACATGAATCACCACTTCATACAAACTAATCAAACAAATATTGACATATCAATGAAAAAAAATGCAAAACTGGTCCCAATAATATCCCAATTTTAATTTTTTTGGTCAATATATCCTCATATATTTAAAAATAAGTAACTGAACGCAAAATATTCTACTATTTTTTAAAAATTAAATGATAATGATAAATGGGGTATTCTTATATCAACATCTCACTATTTATTTACATATTTTAGACTTTTACCTCTTTGTAGAATGAAACCACATTGTTTCTTAATTAAAAGAGATTTTAGTAAGATAACTATATGTCCATGTGGGATAACGCAGTTGGAAAAATAAGAGTACTGTTACCAAGTAATCAATTATTTCCCAAATGAATATTAATATGTGAAACCATCCAAAATCTGAATCAAATTATTCATTTTAGTGGTTATATTAACTTGTTTTTCAAGTGATACAATCTATAGAACATAAAAAACAAATAAAACAAATTCAAGTGAATAAAACATTATTCCTCAACATATCATATTTATCATGATTAATCACTTCTAATTAAGAAATAGGTTTATATAATCATAGAAGATGTTTATATGTGAAGATCGTACCTTAGATTTAGTGTTTCTACCCCAGAAGGGATACAATCAATTCATCATGAATGAAATATTTATTCCCCATAATGAAAACATATTTTCATTCAGTTACCTACTTATTAGTCTATAGAAAATAGAAAGAGGATAAGTAGGGACCTCTTGGTTGTTTAGAAACAAAATTCAGACTAATATATTCCTCTCATTCTAGGATTTTTATTCCTCTAAAGTTTCATAAAATTTATTACTGACTTTTTACAATCAGTTGACACTTCTAATATTGATTTATTTTTATATTCAGTATCTAAAGAACTGCTTTATGTTTTCAACCAGTTGTCCATGATCTCTTCTTGATATTGTAGTATTATTATACAATAATTTTTACCATGTCATATTTTTTAATATATTTCACACTTAAAAATAATAAATTCATCCTTTACAGATGAATTATCATCAATTAGATCTTCTTAAATGGTCAAAAATTACATTCCCTTTTTTCATAGAAATTTGTTGACCTTTCTCTATTTGTTTTATCTTCTTACACAATTCACAGGTGTCTATAGTGGTCTTCACTAGATAACATATAATTTAATTTATCTAGCGTGGAATATTACTATATAATGTATCTATAGATTTATATGATTTGTGAACTACATTAACTAATATGAAAAATCATTCATTTAAAGAACACATAATTGTTTTGTGTCGATGGTGTAGATGATTTCTCGGCCAAATGATACACATTATGATAACATGTTCTCATTTGTTTATCATTTATACCCCTTGATTAATGATTCATTACTACTTGTGAAACCTATACTAGTATTAATATAAATTATTAATAAACAATAAAAAAACACAAGATGTATACTTTAAGCATTACTATTTCATACTAATAGTTGTTTTTATCTGAATATTGATATTATTGTCTATTCACAGGCTATGTGAGTTGTTTCATAAGTGGAAACCTTCTAGAGGAAGAAGAAAAATATTCTTTTGTGGATGATGTTTTCTTATTTAATTATTTGTTCTTGTATATTTCAAATTCCTCACAAAACTATACTAATTTAGATAAAAAATGTACATTGAGATTCACTAGGTATGGAATCCACCATTTTCTCAGAACCATTTTTATTAGAAGTTATAAAAGAATCACCTGTATGGTCAACTCCATTGGTGAAGTCTTATTTCATCTTCTTCAACTAAATTTAGGGTAAAATTCACATATATTATGTCTTATATAATTCTTCATCTTAATCAATCGGTACTTGTTCTAGAGTATTTACCATGTCTACATTTTCATCTATCTTTAATATATTTTATATGTTTTCATCAATGAATTAAATTTTAATCTAGTTGGGATCTTTTTTTCTATTTGATTTGTCTTCAAAATAATTTAGTCAATTTTATATGATATCTAAATTAAATATATACTACCTTATCTCATTAATTTTTAAATCTTATTTCTTGACAAACTATTTATTCTCCATTGTTTTCTTACTTTTCTATTTCTTGAGATTCATGTGATTATAAAGAGTATCTTCTAAATTATATTTTATGATCTATTCTAGTTTAGTTTCGTCTTCCTCTTTTAGTTATTAAAATGTGTCATTACCTATTTTGTATTTTCCCATTGTAAATGCATAATTTTTAGAAGGGTTAAAATATGTATTTTACATGTTTTTGATGATTAATATTCATCAATTTCCATAATCATTAGATTTATTCTATTTTGACAAAAAAAACATATTATTTTCCTCTTATATCCACTGTCTATGTATTTATTTGTTTTCATCTTGAAGTGAAATTCTTCTCAATATATCTCAAAGTTCATAAATTTCTTATTTAGCTCTCCTATTTAAAATTTAGAAATCCATGATATGTGTAACACCACAGGTAAATAAAGAATATGGAATTTTCATATTTATCCCAATTTGTGAATAAAATGTTAATATTAATATAAAGGGAACACTATGCTCGATGGCGTACGCAATACGCAACAACGAGTTTCTTGGGAATCTTACGTTGCACTCTAATTGTAAAATAATATTATGTTAATGCCTAGCCGTTGTAATGGCAGGAATGAATTGAACTAACTAAAAAATTATTATATATGTTTTTTAAATATTTTTACTTTTTTCCAATTAATGTTAGAGGCTTAAAATGCAAATGAATCCAATTTGAAGCATAAATATTTGACTATTCTTTAAAAGTCTGATTAACTGCATTTTGAGGGAGAACCATTTTTAAATCCACTTATTGACAATTTCATATGTTATATTGGACAAAATAACATCCTTCTTTAGAATCGGGACATCAAAATTTACTTTGTGTATGTTTTTGGTATTTTTTTCATAAAGTTCATTTTTAATGAATTAGTGAAAAATGTTGTATTTTAATTCAAAACCCTCTTTTAAATATAATTTATTTATATTATTAGATCATATTTTGAATTGGTTTTAAAGTGAAATTAGAATATATTTATTCCATTTAATCCAATGGTGGTAATTGGAATTAATTTCACTTTGAAATTGGACTTAAACTACTGTTAATCTTTTAATATATATTGTTTCTTAAAAACAAGCTATTTGTTTTGACAGTGGGAACTAATTATAAAATTAATTAATTCAAATTATAAGTTTTGAATTTTTTAAAATAGACATCATTTTTGAATTCGGAATATCAAATATAGATGAGTGTGAATTTTTGGTATTTTTCTGAAAAACTTCAATTTTTAATGAATAGTGAAACAACTAAGTGGTAGTTAATAAACTGATTTATCGTTTAAATGAAACTTTACCAATTTTGTGATTTGGTTTTCAAAAATCCGACATACATGGTTTTTAATAGGATGTAAAATGTGGTTCAATGGGATTAAAATAATTTTTTTGGTGAATAGTAACTTTTACGTTTTATTAATCGTGATTAAAGGTAATTAGTGTAATTTAAGTTAAAAATAATGTTATAATAATATGAAATTACCTTGACACATGTCCTACCCTTTTTGTATGAGTCATGGCCGACCAAAAAAATCCATGGGTCAACTTGGGGACCCCATGGAGCCACTTGGGTAAGAAAATGACATTAATAACTTTTTATTTAAAGTTAAAATAAAATTGTCACAAACATGTATTGTTTTACAAAAACAAATTTTATAGGGGGTTATAGAAGTCATATTTTTACTATAAATATTAATTAGAAATATAGAAAGATTTCCTACACCATGATAGTTTTTTATAATTTTTAGACATTAAATAAATTAAATTATTTGTGACACCAGGATGATGAAGCGATTACCTCATTAAATAACGATTTAAATAAAAAGAAAATATAATGTAAATTAAAAGACCTAAACTTGTCAAAAACCTATTGTATTGGTGGATTTAGAACTCTTATCACCTTATCATCGAAATATATAATTTTGCGACCATCAAAATCCTAAAATCATTTTATAATAATGTAACATTTTATAACTTTGCAAGAGTTCCCTCCACTCCTCTTATAAAAGGCCACGACCTCTACCACCATTACCACACCTCTCAATGCATTTTCTAGGCCAAAATCTGATAATTTTATCTCTCCACATCCCTCACTTCATCCTAGAAGCCTTACCTTAGGTATAATGTTCTTTAAGAAACCATTTTGGTTCGAACCAAGGGGAGTTACCCGATTTAAAGGTAATTTCTTCTCTTATGTTCATTTGTTTTATTTTGCTTCTCCAACCCCATAAATTATTTTTATTCCTTTATTTTGTAAAACACCAGTATATTAAATATACTAGGATATTATTATGTGAAATATTCGAGCTACACTTACACACACCTCTGTCTAATGGTTAAATAATATATTGTTTCTATGGATGGTGAATTACTGCCTCACGAAATGATGATTGTTCAATATTCTCTTAACACCTTTCATGGTGGCCATTATGATGTCACTGTATTTTATATATGATATATATGGTATTTATGTTTTCTATATTCTTCTGTAATTTATATTTAAAACATACCTTTATGCTTTTCATGTTGTGCAAATGCGATATTTTCATACGAGGAAGTGTGGACTACTGCCCCCTAAAGTGATGTGACTCGTTCATACAATACATGGAATGTATAAAGAATGAGATTAATGAACATATGTGACATATATAAAATATATATTTTACTGCAATTATATTATACATATCTCTCATTTATTTTTAATTCCATTAATATGACATAGAAATGAAAGTAGCATTCATGCGTACGTACGGCCTACCGTCTCCATGAATCGTGCATTTCATTTGTTTTTATCTCAAAATGTTATGGAATAGTATAAAATGAATATGTACTGGATATAAATAATATTTAAATCATTAATACTATTCTGGAAATCATTTACTTATAACTACATGGACAATCATTTTCAAACAAGGTCATTTTTGACTCATGTACCAAACATCGACAAAAATGTCTGATATGAAATCACATTATTAACCAACTATTATAACATTATAATATGTGATATGAACTGAATAATAATATTTAAAGGAGGTACTTATGAAATTATAAATTGAACAAAGTTTATTATTCAAGAATATAAGGTAAGGAACAAGACAAGTCGAACTTGAGGTAAGGGATTCAACCTCTCTCTTTATTTTAAAGTACTCTCTTTTATGTCACTTATATTAAGATACTATTTCTTATGTTGGGGGATGTTCTTATATATTACACATGCTGTAAATTTTATGTTAATATGACGAGAAACCCTATTTTATCTCATCAATCCATTTTTGGGAGTTTTATGTGGCGCCGTTAGGCTACCGAATTTTTATAAGGGGATTTTCATCTCACTTTTTATTCCCGTGAGATTCATGCTACATTGGCCAATATTTTCTTTTTGTGTGTTGTATGTACTGACCATTATTTTACTATTTGTATAATATACTCTCATTTATGGGTATTTACATCTTCATTGTATGACACTTCTTTCATGGGGTGTACGTTCCGAAAGTTTCCCAAATCGGTAAGGGAACCTTTCACACTCCTCTTTTTGAAAGACTTATTTTGTTATAACTTTTAATTTACATATCTTAATGTTGGGATATGTTCTTATATATCCTTATTGTTGTGAAATTTATGTCCAAGTGATGATATGCCATTTTCTCTATCATCAACCAATTTTATGATTTCTAAGGTGACACCGTTAGGCTGTCGAATTTTACCAAAGGAACTTCTTAACCCAATTTCTATTTCTTTGGGTTGAACTTGTAGTTATTGAATATGTCATCCTATGAATATGTGTTAATGACCTCTGGTTGTTTTACACTTAATATCCACTTATATTTGTTGTATTTATATTTTTTACACATAATTATGAGATTGATTTATCCTTAATTTAAGGATACCTTCTTTATAAGGGATTTCATCTCATTTTACATTTCTATTGAGACTTCATTGTTGTTATGCACCAATTCACTCTTATATGGTGTATATACCATCCTTTGAAATATTATATCATGAATCCCTTTATTCTCATGATATTATAATGTTCAGATTAAATGTTATTCCTCAATTATTGTATTTAAGTGTCTCTCATTTTGTTAAAAACCCTTTAACTAAAATATCGTTTTAAATGTTTTAATGATTTATTCTTATAAATATTTCTCATTAAAATCCATGTTTTCAAAACAGTTTTAAGGATTTATTTCTCTGTATATTAATGGATTAAAATGTTAAAATCCTCAAAGTGGTATGAGACACTTTGATTCAAAAATATCTTTATTAAATGTTTTAAATGGTTTTGAAAATGGTTTTTAGAATGGATTAATTATTTCAATATATTAAAATGTTACAATGTTATTGCAATGTGGTAATTTTATCTTTCTTTTATGATTATGTTATGTTCTATGACTATGTTATGGTTCTTGGTCATTGTTTATGAAGACGGGTGGTTCCGTGATAAACTAAGGGCGGGTAAGCCCGATAAAGCTCTCCAATGCATTGTGTAATGCGAAGGAGTTAAATGTTAAGGTTTCTCCGAAGAGATTTAGGGAATATACTATGATGGTTATTCCAGACGTAACCATGAGGGTTACTCCCTATGTAAGAATGTTATGAATTCCTCATGTTACCTTTACATCTTATGATTTCTATGAGTTATTCCTAAATCTTATGATTTAATGAGGTATGTTAAAGTGCTTATATTTTATGGGTAATGTATGATTTCATTGATTCCTATGTATACATGGACTAATGTTTTCTCCCCTTATTTTTATAACCCTTACTGAGCTTTTTATGCTCATCCCATGTTTTTTTGAAGTGTTTTTCACATGACAAAAAGTGGAATAGGGTCAAAGATGGGATCAAAGAAATGTTATGCTGTCTAAAATAAGGAACTAGCCATGGATCTTTTGTTCAAGAGTTTTTATTTTGTGAAAAAATGGAAACTTAGTAGATGTGCCTACTTTGACATATTTGAGATGTAATAGTTATGTCCTAATTCACTAAAACTCTAAACCTAAAAAGATCCTCAATGCGAATTATTCATTTATTTCAAGAATATGTATTTTACTAAGGCCGGGTCCTTATAGTTGGTATCAAAGGTCGGTTTAGATAACTTTAGAGGTCAGAGTTTTATTTAACCATAAGTGACAAGTTGTGTATAACCACAATGGTTATTATATTAGATAGAGTCATTGTTATTTATGAAATTTGGAATGAGTGTGAGATAACTTGGATAATTATATCTTAGTGTTTATCTTCCTCTTTAGTACATGAGTATTTTGTTGATATACTCACACTGACCTTTTTGGTTTTAGAAAATGGATGGACTAGCAGGCACAAAAGTGAAAATGGGTTTGAAGGAAAATGTGGTGGTTCTCCGATTAAGAGACTGGATGAAATGGGGGATTCAATGAGAAATCTCATGGTTATTCTAAACCAACTGTCAAGAGTCATGATCAACCACTTGAACCTTGGTGAGTTCTCTAATGCATTATGTACGAGAGAACCAACTCGATGTGGAAGTTCAGGTAATAATTATTAAGGTATCCATTAGGGTTTATATGATCCTTACTTTTGAGGTAATAATGAGATACTATAAGATATGATGGAATATTAAAGGTATGAGATAAACTTGAGGTTAAATTATGTTATGGTAATTTTTGACGATTTTATCGCTTTTTGGGGAATGTTGTAAGAATTATGTAGTTTTGGAAAAGGGATAACATGTAGACAGTGTGACAACCTTTCACATCAGATGAAGCTGCATGAATCGAACCCACAACCAAAGTGCAACTGGTATTTATTGCCTACCACTGGACTACGTGAATTCCCTAGTTAGTATGACTTATTCTTTTTAGTTAGATTATTTTATGAATCAATAATAAGTTCACTTTGGGTTATCTATGGAAATTATTAACCTATCATAGAGGATATGTTATTAGGTTATTTACTTTTCAGTATGAGACTTTAAGAGTAACTGATGATTGGAGATAAATGTTAAGGTTTATCTTGGAAGACTATGTGATTAAATCCTTCAGAGATTTGGGTTTCAATCATAGTTATGATAAATTTAAAGAATTTTATTGATATATGTTTATTTAATTGTCTTTGTTGAACTCTGGGTATTGTATGACAATTTTTGGAGATTACGAATAGATTTTTTTAAAGGATTATCCTTTTTGTGTATTATCTGATCTTGTACTAACCATTTTAGTTTTTGTTTTTGTTAAGGTATAAAGACATGGGAAATATATAGTTCTCTTTTTGGATTAGGTGATTCTCATGATGTCGATTATAGTACTCTTAATGCAAACAAGTCTTCCTAAATACTCGTTCTTTGGAAGAAATGTGAGTTTGTGTAAGAGATCTAGTAAAATTTAAAAGTCAACATGAAAATTAAGTATGATTCCTTATTATTTTGTTAAGCACATAAATAAATTCCTCAATGAAAAGTAACTTAAAAACAAAAATGTTGTATGTTAACATTTCTTAATGGGGAATCAAGTACCGTTTAACCCATCACCAATTTGTGATTTCCTAGTGGTTAACTTTCTTCTAAACATGTTTTATATCACTCTCCCTCAGAACATGACCTTTCGTTTTTTCTTCCATATCCATGTTTTCCTATATGGAATCCTAGTATGGGTCAACTCTAGTGACCTTTTTACTTCCCTTTATTTCTTTTAAAGTGACAATTTAATTGACTCCTTTTCTGATGTGGTGCTTTCAATGATGTTTCCAAGCCCAATTTTAAAATTCCGAGGATGCAATTCCCAAAAAGGGGGGAAGGATGTAACACCCCAGGTAAATAAAGACTATGTAATTTTCATATTGATCCATATTTGTGAATAAAATGTTAATATTAATTTAAAATTATTTCTATTCTCGATGGCGTACCCAATACGCAACAACAAGTTTCTTGGGAATCTTACGTTGCACTCTAATAATAAAATAATTTTATGTTAACACATAGCTGTTGTAATGGAGGGAACGAACAGAACTAACTAAAAAATTATTATATATGTTTTTCAAATATTTTTACTTTTTCCAATTAATTTTAGAGGCTTAAAATTCGAATGAATCCAATTTTAAGCGTAAATATTCGAATATTCATTAAAAGGTCGATTAACCACCTTTTGATGGAGAACCCTATTTAAATCAACTTTTTTAAAAT
The DNA here is from genome assembly GCA_963277665.1 of Viscum album. Taxonomy (NCBI): domain Eukaryota; kingdom Viridiplantae; phylum Streptophyta; class Magnoliopsida; order Santalales; family Viscaceae; genus Viscum; species Viscum album. The sequence continues at coordinate 912,219,843 of OY728125.1, read as the reverse complement.
TTCATATGTTATATTTGACCAAATAAAATCATTCTTAAGAATCGGGACATCAATATTTACTTTGTGTCTGTTTTTTGTTATTTTTTTCAATAAAGTTCATTTTTAATGAATAAGTGAAAAATGTTGTATTTTAATTCAAAACCCTGTTTTAATCTAATTTATTTATATTATTAGATAATCTTTTGAATTAGATTTAAAGTTCAATTAGAATATATTTTTACCATTTAATCCAACAGTGTCTATTGGAATTAATTTCACTTTGAAATTTGAATTAAACTAGTGTCAATTTTTTAATAGATATTGCTTCTTAAAAACACGCTATTTGTTTTGATAGCGGGAATTAATTATTAAATTAATTAATTAAAATTATATGTCTGGAATTTTGTAAAATATACATAATTTTTTAATTCAGAATATCAAATATAGCTTAGGGTGAATTTTTGGTATTTTTCTGAAAAATGTCAATTTTTTATGAATAGTGAAACCACTAAGTGGTAGTTAATAAACCGATTTTTAGTTTAAATGAAACTTTACAACTTTTTGATTTGATTTTCAAAAATTTGACATACATGGTTGTCATTATGATGTAAAATGTGGTTCAATGGGATAAAAATAATTTTTTTGGTGAATAGTAACTGTTATGTTTTATTAATCGGGATTAAAGGTAATTAGTGTAATTTAAGGTAAAAATAAAGTTATAATAATATAAAATTACCTTGAAACATGTCCTTCCCTTTTTGGATGTGTCATGACCGACCAAAAAAATCCATGGGTCAACTTGGGAACCCCATGGAGTCACTTGGGTAAGAAAATGGCATTAATAACTTTTTTATTTAAAGTTAAAATAAAAATGTCACAAACACTTATTGTTTTACTAAAAAAAATTTACAGGGGGATATACAAGTCATATTTTTGACTAAAAATATACTTTAGAAAGCTAAAACGATTTCCTACATCATGATAGTTTTTTTTATAGTTTTTAGATATTATATAAATTAAATTATTTATGACACCATGATGATGCAGCTATTACCACATTATTTAACGATTTAAATAAAATGAAAAGATAATGTAAATTCTAAGACCTACACTTGTCAAAAACCTATTGGATGGGTGTATTTCAAACTCTTACAACCTTATACCAGAAATATATAATTTTTGGACCTTTAAAATCCAGAAATCCTTTTATAACGTTTCAAGAGTGCCCTCCTCTCCTCTTATAAATGGCCCCTACCTCTACCACCTTACACACACCTCTCAAGCCATTGGATCGGCCAAACTCGGATAAGTTTATCTCTCCACATCCCTATATTCATCCTAGAAGCCTTCCCTTGGGTAGAATGCTCTTCAAGAAACCTTTTTGTTCGAACTAAGAAGAGTTACCCGATTTAAAGGTAATGTTTTCTCTTATGTTCATTTGTTTTATTTTGCTTTCCAACCCCCTAAATTATATTTATTCCATTCCTTTGTGACAACACAAGTATATTCAATATACCAGGTTGTTCTTATGAGAAATATTCGAGCTAAACTTACACACACCTCATTCTAATGTTTAAAGAACATACTTTTTCTGTGGATGGCGAATTACTGCATCACGAAACGATGATTGTTCAATCTTCTCTTAACACATTTCATAGTGTCCATTATGATGTCACTATATTATATATATGATATATATGGTATTTATGTTTTCTATATGCTTCTGTATTTTTTTTAAAACATACCTTTATGCTTTGCATGGTGTGAAAATATGATAATTTCATACGAGGAAGTGTGGACTACCGCCCCCTCAAGTGATGTGACTCATTCATGAAATACATGGAATGTATAAAGAATGGCATTAATGAACATATGTGACCTATATATGATATATATTATACTGTAATAATATATATATATCTCTCATTTATTTTTAATTCCATTAATATGAAAAAGAAATGAAAGTAGCGTTCATGCGTACGTACGGCCTACCGTCTCCATGAATAGTGAATTTCATATCTTTTTATCTAAAAATGTTATGGAATAGTATTAAATGAATATGTAATGGATATATATGATATTTAAATCATTAATACTATTTTGGAAATGATTTACTTATAACTACATGGACAATCTTTTTCAAACAAGGTAATTTTTGACTCATGTACCAAACATCGACAAAAACGTCTGATATGAACTCACATTATTAACCAATTATTATAAAATTATAATATGTGATATGAACTGAATAATAATATTTAAAGGAGGTCCTTAAGCAATTATAAATTGACCAAATTTTATTATTTAGGATATTAAATAATGATCAAGTCATGTCAGACACGAGGTAAGGGATCATACCCCTCTCTTTCTTTTAAGTACACTATTTTATGTCATTACTTTTGAGAACATATTTCTTATTGTTCAGGAATATAATGAAATGAACAAGACAAGTCGGACTTGTGGTAAGGGATCCAACCTCTCTCTTTATTTTAAAGTACTCTCTTTTATGTCACTTATTTTAAGATCCTCTTTCTTATGTTTGGGGGATGTTCTTCTATATTCCTATTTCTATAGATTTTATGTTAATATTATGAGAGACCATATTTGATCTCATCAATCCATTTTTGAGAGTTTTATTTTGCACCGTTAGGCAGCCGATGTTTCATAATGGGATTTTCATCTCACTTTTTATTCCCATGAGATTCATGCAACATTGGACACTATTTCTTTTTGTGTGGTGTATGTACTGCCCATAATTTTAGTATTTGAATAATATACTCTCATTTTTGGGTATTTACATCTTAATTGTATGACCCTTCTTTCATGGGGTGTACGTTTCGAAAGTTTCCCAAATCAGTAAGGGAATATTTCCCACTCCTCTTTTTAAAAGACTTATTTTGTTATGACATTTAATTTACATCTCTTTATGTTGGGATATGTTCATATATATCCTTATTGTTGTAAATGTTATTTCCAAGTGATGAGATAACATTTTCTTTCTCGTCAACTAATTTTATGAATTTTAAGGTGACGTCGTTAGTCTGTCGAATTTTACCAAAGAAACTTCTTAACCCGATTTCGAATTCTTTGGGTTCAACTTGTAGTTATAGAATATGTCATCCTATGAATATGTGTGAATGACCTCTGGTTGTTTTACACTTAGTATCCACTTATATTGGGTGTATTTATATATTTACACATAATTATGAGATTGATTTATCCTTAATTTAAGGATACCTTCTTCATGAGGGATTTCATCTCATTTTACATTTCTATTGAGACATCATTGTTGTTATGCACCAATTCACTCTTATATGGTGTATATACTATCCTTTGGAGTATTATATCATGAATCCCTTTATTCTCATGATATTATAAAGTTCAAATTAAATCTTATTCATCAATTATTGTATTCAAGTCCCTCTCATTTTGTTAAAAACCCTTTAACTAAAATATTGTTTTAAATGTATTAATGATTTATTCTTATAAATAATTCTCATTAATATCCATGATTTAAAAACGGTTTTAATGATTTATTTATATGGATATTAATGGTTTAAAATGATAAAATCTTCAAAGTGGTATGGGACACTTTGATTCAAAAATATATTTATTAAATGTTTCAAATGGTTTTGAAAATGGTTTTTAGAATGGATTCATTATTTCAATAACATAAAATGTTACATTGTTATTTAAATGTGGGAATGTTATCTTTCCTTTATACTTAAGTTATGTTCTATGATTATTTTATGCTTCTTGGGCATTGTTTTTGAATACGGGTGGTTCCGTGATAAACTAAGCGCAGGTGAGCCCAATATAGCTCTCCAATGCATTGGGTAAAACGATAGAGTTAAACAGTAGGGTTTCTACGAATAGATTTAGGGAATATACTGCTATGGGTATTCCAAACATAACCATGAGGGTTACTCCCTATGTGAGAATGTTATGAATGCCTCAAGTTACCTTTATGTCTTATGACTTCTGTGAGTTATTCCTTAATCTTATGATTTAATGAGGTATGTTAAAGTGCTTATGTTTTATGAGTAAAGTATGACTTCATTGATTCCTATGTATACATGGACTAATGTTTTCTCTCCGTATTGTTATAACACTTACTGTCCTTTTTATGCTCATCCCAATTTTTTTTTAAATGTTTTTCAAAGGACATAAAGTGGAATAGGGTCAATGATGGGATCAAGGAAATGTTATGCTGTCTAAAATAAAGAACTAGACAAGACTCTTTTGTTCAAGAGTTTTTATTTTGTGAACAAAATTAAAACTGAGTGGATGTGCATACTTTGTAATCTTTGAGATGTAATATTTAAGTCGTAATTCTCTAAAACTCTAAACCTGAAAAGTTCCTCATTGTGAATTATTCATTTAAATCAAGAATATGTATTCTACTAAGGCCGGGTCCTTATAATAAGTATCCCTTTTTAGAATCCTGAACCTCATAATAACTTGATTCTTGTTCTTGAAAAACTATAGATTTGCCTTTTACCATGTATTAAATGTCATACCATCTTTGAAATAATTCTTTAAACATGGAAGTTTTCTAATTTAATTTCCTATAAGATTATCATGAGTTTAATCTAGTGATTGATCATCTTGACCTCGTAGTGAATAAACTTTTGGATCAGATCTATTCAAAAAATTTCTCTACATTGTCTTTACAATTGTTGAGTTATCTAGATATTCCCAAAAAACATTTATTATTTTAAAAATATAATTTACTCGTATAATATTTTCCTCACCAAATTAATCACCATCCATGTAAATATATTCATATCTACATATCCATATATGGATTTTATTTTTATGAATTTATTGTTTACCTCATAACAACTACTTAGTTTATCCCAGATATCCTTGTATATTTTGACACCCTTAACATTAGTGTTAATTTTTTTTGATTAATCCATCAACATTTTATTTTTATACTTTATATCAATTTATAGGTTCTTATTCCCTAGATATGTCATAATATAATTCTCATTATAGTGTGAAACCACCGCTATAACTATATATATCACTTATATCACTTGTGATAGGAGATATGGCATCATCATATGTTTCCCACCATAATAGTTACCATCATTGAAAATGGAAACACCCATGTTATTTAATGAATTCATGTTTTCCATCCTCATTAGTTTTTTGGATATTTCACAAGTGAAATTCCCTTTTATACCCCTTGTAGATCTCAGATTATTATTAGACCCATGTGATTGGTATTGGTAAATTAGTGATCCCATTTTCTTTTTTCAAATTATTCTTTTACAATTCAATATTTGTGGCTGGTTAAAGATTTAATAAACCATTATTGTCTCTGTCATCCAAACTTTTAATAAGTCAATATATCATAGCCACCTATCATAGGTATTTACATGTTTTGGTATAATTTTTTACTCTTTGTGATGTGGTTTATTCATACCAACATGAATACACAACTATAATATTTCTATAAATTAAAAGGGTCGATACAGAATCACATAGTATATTAAAACCTGGATACACACAAAAGATTATTTATATTTCATCCCAATTATTTACCAGAATATGAATGGGCCATCTCCCAAAGCCACACCAGGGACCTATTCTCCATAACCTAATAAGGTACTTCTCTTGCTCCTAGATTCATCCTATAGACTTATTCTATTTGATCAATTCTGGTCCACTATAGGATTAATCTTTATTCTTCTCCATGATCGTGATCAATCTGAATTTCTTGTGTAACTGTTGAATTACCATTTATAGGATTCTCCTCATGATCTATAAATATAATCATTCATATATGATCATTATCCTTAATTTGAATCTTCATAGTATATTCCCCCTTTTGTTCATGAGGTCGGAGTCATAATTAAATGAATGAAAGTGGTCTACATAAATTAATCGAGAATATTATATGAACGAATTATCCAGAAGAATGTCAACACAAATTGGATTCTTTAATTTTCAACATTAATTCAAGCATGAATATAGTGATTAATAGTGCATGAACAATGCATATACCCTTCATCATTATAATTATTTTTTATTCTATCTCCATTAAAATATTTAATATAAAATATTTTCATGCATCCTTTTAATTTTCTTCAATGAATCTTGCGCACTACCAGTTAATGTCTATCAATGGTGTTACATAGGGTTCATGTAATTCCTGGATTGTATCCATGTATTTTATTCTTATTCATTTTAATGTATATGTAATATTTATAGAAAATATCCCACATCACGAATACAATCGTTAAAAAATATAGGAAAATAGATTGGGTGATTCCCCATGATTTGAGTGAATAGACCATTTTAGGCGTTAAGGTTCTTCATTTAAGGGATTCTAATCACTTAGGCACTATCCAATTCTTCCATTGAATGAAAATGTTTTCAATGATTTTTCATATGAGTGATAAGGTTTGTCAGTGAGTGTCCCTTGAATTTTCGTCACATCAGCTATATGTACTTCTTGAATTATCCTTTCCGTGATTGGATTAGGTGAAATAATCTCTTTCTCATTAATGAATCATATGGGTTACTTCTATTCATCACAGGATCATGGAATACAAATTAAATATTTAACAGAGAAATAAGACATTTGATTGAATTTCAAAACCAATACCACCCTTTCCCATTGTATCTATTTATATTGGAATATTCCCACAACCTATCTCTAATAAAATTACCATTTTCAATAAAACCAGAGAGATGCTAGTTATATAAAATTCACATGTATCATGTAGTAAAAGTTAATGCATAAAATATTTTCTAGTTGAAATTCTGGCACTATCTATGGAATAAAGCAATCACATTATCAATTCACTTGATTATGAAACACATTATTGTTTTACATGATTTTATTTTATTAATTTTATGTCACTAGGGAATATATTTGGAAAAATTCTTGATACTGACCTATGTTTCAGTTGATATAGTCGGTAAAAGTTGTAAAATTAATGAAATCCAAACTAACATAATTTTTTATGTGATGGTATCACATGATCGTATGATTTCTTCAGATAATCCAAATATTATCATGTGCGTCAATGAATTCATGCAAGAAACTCTCACATATTTGGATTCTCCTCAAACTAAATAATATATTTAGATTATTTCATGTATGTGACAGAATTACTCGATGCTTCTTAAATGATTTGATCGACTGGTATAATTCTCATGGGCTGATCCATGGAGATGATTGATATCATGACTTCCACTTGTATAGAGTGAATGTGTAGGTTATTCAAATTTTGAGATGTTTAATATGATTAAATTTTTATAAGAAATGTGTAAGATCCATTAGGATATGAATATATATTAGATATTTCCGAACACATTTTATCTATATCTTTTAATGATGGAGTACAATTAAACCATGTTATCAGGTCCCAAAATGAATATCCAGTCAATCATAGTGTGATTAATAATTGTTACCATGCTAATGAATAGATTTCCCAAGGATGAAAGGGATCCCCACCTGCAAAAACCATTAAACACAGTTTGTGGTCCTAATAGCCTCTGTGACAATGCTAATTTTTATAAATAAAATTTCCAATTTAATTGAATTAAATGTCTTATTGAGTAATGCAGTTATAGATAAAAAATTAAATTATTTGGTTATATCCTATCAGATTTAAATGAATATTTGGAATATTGAATTTATATAATAAATCCATTGAATTTTTTTTTATGATTAGTATATCTTACGAATTATGATAAAGTTTAATTGACACAGGAAAAAGAAGAAGTAGCATCGACCAGTAGGATCATAACATATTAGTCCCATTTATTAGAGCATAAAAGTGAGATGGAATCATTGGTATTTTCCATTAACATATCCAAATATGTTTTTTTATTAATTAAATAACGAGGAAAACTATTTATGGGAGATTATGAACCTCATTTCAATCATGACCCAAATGATCTTTGCCAAACCACTCCAATAAAATTTCAACATGGTATACTTTACCCTTAGAGCATTCAATGGTGTAATAAAGGGCTAAGTATATGGACCCTAAGAGTATAAATATGTTTATTTTCATTATAATAAGATAATGGTTATATTTATTCCTCAATTTGTTATTTTATAAATTACTAATTAACAATTTTCATAAAAATAATATTTTAATATTATGAAATTTTAATTGTTTTTTGGGTAATATGAAAATTCATTTAAGAAAATACTTTTGATAAATTCCTTAATTTTTGATATAAATGATTTTTTAATAAAATACTATTTTTAATTAGTAAAATTTAAATATAAATGATAATATAATTTTATTGATGTTAATATTTAAATTTTATATGGCCACAGAAAATATTTATTTTTTGAAAACAATTATTTTCCAATAAAAGGGGATTTTAATTTAATAGAATAATTTATCATATTTAGTGAAATATTTTTATTAAATTATTATTATTATTTTATTTTAATTTCAAAATCATTCAATTTTGATATTTTCAAAAAATTTCAAAGATATTAAAATTTCTCGGTAAAAATTAAATATGGTATAAATATATTGTGTATATTTTGTGATGATAATGACCCAAAAGTAATATAATATGTGACATAAGAAGAATCAAAAATTTTTCCCCCTATAAACTAATTTTTTTCTTGGGATATTTTATTAATTTTATAAACCCTTAATTAGTCCTCCAAAACATATATCATATTTTATGGTTTTAAATGCAATTCTTTGTAAACATGATGCACTTCCACATTATCAACAATATTATTTTAATTTATTCATTTAATATGCTTATAAATTAATGATATTAATATTATTTTGAAGAAAACATGGAAAAACCTTGGTGATTTTATTTGTTTTGATAAAACTATTATATTGTTTCTAAAACCTATGTGTGGAAAATAATATAGAACTCCAATATCTTTTCTTAAATAAACCCACATAATAACCCATTAATTTTAATAAAAAACCATTGTATCATGAACATAATCTTCCTTTTAATCACTATATTCCTCCCAAGTTACAATAATTCTCTCTATAATTCTTTCCCAACATTTCGGCTACACCCTCTCAAGGTAAGGAATCATCTCCTTCCCCTCTTTATTTGAGCACCCTAATCTTGTAATTTATTTTTTATTTCAATTCCTATTAAAGAGACAATATTTTACACAAAAATTTTAATTTATTTATTATTTCCATTTTATGGTATTCCCCTTTTAATATCATTAATCTCTCCCATGAATCATTATGTACCCCCATTAAACTGTTGAAATTATCCTGTGATTTTTCGATGACAAAATTTGATTCAAAATCACTTTTTATCTTATTCCATAAAATTCACAATTTTACATGTTATACTATGATTTTATATATTCCTATTAATTACCTTAGAATTTATAGGTTATGAGATACTTTTTTAACTCTCACCATTCCCTCCCATGATTCATTATATACCCCTTTATGTTTATGAATTTATCTTGTCAGTTTTCCATGGAAAACTATTTTATTGTGAATAAAAAAGCAAATTGCACTTATGGGTACTCACTTATATATAAATATATTTCTTTTATCAAGGAATTACATGTATATATTTCACACACCTTAATTTTGGCATTAAATGTGTTGAAATGTGATCCTCTTTGAAATGATCTATGTGGTGCACATATACATGTAATTGATATGAATGAAAATGGAAAACCTAGAATTATATAGTACTCCAATGCATTGGTTAATGTTTCATTCTCATGATATGTCATATATGATATTAGGTATTATTCATAATCCATTATAGGACCTTTACTACTATGATATTATTTCTATGCGATTAGCCATGACCAATGTTTATGATGTCATGTTTAATTTTTGTTTCCATAATAACATGATGCCTTTAGGCTATCATGTTGTATCATGCCTCATTATTTAAGAGTATTATTCTAAAAATATTCATCTACCATTTAATTTACTATTAAATAAAATGTTAAAATTTCATCATTTTATGGTTTTTTAATTCTTTTAGTGGGATTTATATCTTATCTATTTCTTATGACTATCCCAAGGGTATCCCGTGCATTTTTAAGAGCCTTGGAATTTTGGATTAGTGAAAAGGATGATTTAAATAATGGTGTTGTATATACGTATCATGTATAAGTGGTATGTACCTAATTTACCAATGATTCTAGGATCCTCAATCTTATATGTTGTAATATGTGTGTTTTTATGTAATAAATCATGAAATTAAATATATTAAAGACCGAGGAATTCATAGTTGGTATTAACAAATTGTAATGATATTTTTGGGGATATGATTAAGAAACTCTAGAAAATTATTTATGTGTAAGAATAAACATAATAAAACATCTATAAATATTGGTATTATATATATTATGTAGCTTCTAAGAAAATAAATCCCTATATGGATACTTTTAGTTGATTTGTCTATGGAACAAATGTAGTTAGGGGTAATAACCATAAAACACTATATTGTTCTACACTCACTCAAGAACCAGAGAAAAAAATGATCCTTGTAGTACAACTATTTTGAAAGTCACATGGGATATTCTTCAGTAAATATATAAGATCCTTATAAACCATTATTGAATGAACAAAATACATATAAAACTTCAAAATAGGAAATAGATTATGGATAACATATATTGAATCCTATAAATTCATTTGTTATGGAATATATATTATAAATGAGTTATCCCTTTAATTTTTATAGAATCATTTATTTAACATTTAAAAAAAATTTACCCCAAATATTCCTTTGATTCTATTATATAGATGGAAATAGGATGAACAATTTTAATATCATATTAGAGGGGAAATTCAATGAATGGAAAAATTATATAACCAAACTGATAGGATTAGGAATACTAAACATCATGAATATATTCTCTTAATTGACTCATGTTTTGAATGGAAACCAAATCAAGAGGAATACCAAAATCCCTGTAATAAAGTCAAAGTATCAATAGATAACTTTATGGGAGAAATTCCTAAGACTTATATTTAATCTTATAATCCATTAATTTAGGAATAAATGATTAGATTCATTGAGAACATCATCTCTTTCCTTCAATGCTCTAGGAAGGATAATGTTGTGCATGATGATTTTTGTATGGAAGGAGAAATTGATCAATGATTTATATTTTCAAACAATAAAAATACCAAGGTGGAGATCAAATAGATTTAGTAAAAGGAATTCTATATTTCATTGATATATATTTTCCTTACAGAATCTGACTAAAAGCGGAGAGGAACATCCACAACCTTTGGGAAAAAGAATATAAATATATCAAGGCATAAGAGTAAAACATTGCAATACTGAGATAATACACCTTAATATTTTTTGTTACCCTCTAATGTACAGTTGGATGAATCTTTTATGGACTGATTTTGAGATTATGAAATTCCATTTTCATTCATAACATTAACTTTTATGAAGAAATTTTCAGATGTGACCTCAATGTAAAAAATGAAGATCAGGGAATCATAAGGGTTTCACAAAAATAAGTACTGTAAATTGGATTTTTACACTATTATTCTGATGGATAAATACATTGATTGTATGAAATTTCAACATCCCAGTTTTCTAATGTTTTAAAATAATAACCTTATAAATTTCTTGAAGTGGATGAGAAAATGCATTAGATGAAGGAAGGAAGGGCACCTATCTAGGTTTTTCTAATTCGGTAAACACCCCAATGAGATGGAATAATGGAATACTCCAGTTAAGCCTCCGATCTGTTTCCAATTTTTCAATTACAAGTAAAATAGAAACTGCGTGAGTCAACGCACTAATCCAAAGGTTGTCGATGAAAATCAGTGAAAAAACCTCAATTCGTACAGAGAAAGGGAGTTCTTATACCAATATAACTACAATGGTTAATCCTGATAACAAAGTGGTGATTGTTATACAAGTTATTCAATAAATAATATAAAATATAATTGTTCATTATGGTTATAAACATTATTTTATATATACTATTATTAGAAACACTATTAGAACACCACCAAAAATCATGTAAGTAGAGCAGTTGGTGAAAATTGAAAGTGGAGTAATTATTGCATCCAATGTGTATAACTCCTCCCCTATCAAAATTTGTAGGTTGAACATCCCAGTGAACCTTAATATACACCCTTCAATATAATATAATGCAATTATGGTTATGGATTGACTTCTATTATATAGAGAAAACATAAATTTATAGGGGAAGTAAATCACAATCAATATCAAGAATCAACATCCAATTCTATACAAGTGTAACAAGGAATATCTATGTTCCATAGAATCAATATCTCATGTGTGGATATTATTTCCATATGAGAAATAATATGATGCCTAAATGGTTGATATTATGTATAATTTCATCCATGAAGTCTTTCCCTGTGTGAGGTGATAAGATGATGTGTTTCCCGAATAATTTGTTGATCTTTCTCAAAACTGAGAGGTTAAATTTTCAATAAAGATTAAACATCGTGATTTTCCCACATTCATGAATCCAAATCAAATGGTCATTAATGAACATGGGGATCTAAATATGAAACTATATGAGTATCTTTTAAATGCGTTTATATTCCCAAGTGCATCATCGTAGGGTGCATTGGTTCTCTTCATCAAAAGAAAGGTTGGGTCAATGTACCTCTTAGTTGATTATAATGAGATAAAAATGTTCATGATAAAGAACATGTGTACTATACCATGTATTGTGGTCTTGTTCAATTAGTTACCTGGATCTCTTTATTTCTCATTGGTATATATTTTGTTGATATATTATCATGTAATGGTTAATAATGACGATATCATCAAGACTACTTTTTATACAATGTATGGGCACTATGAGTTCATAGTGATGCCATTTGGACTCACTAATCCTCTTATAGTATTCACATATTCTATTAATAGATTCGTTTTGGACCCCAACGTTAATTTATTTATATTATTTATTGATGATATTCTTATATACTCCAAATTCAAGGTGAAACATGAGGAGAATTTGAATACTACACAGAGAACCACACTAAATTAAATTATGTATATAATGTATAGTAAATAAATGTTCTGGTTAGAGAAAGAAACTTACCTAGGGAATTCAATCACCAATAAAGTGATATCCAAGGATCCTTAAAAACAACTATAATTGAATTGTGGCATAAACCATCATATTTAAAAGAAATTAATATATTCTATAGAATATTTGGAATTATTATCAATTTTTTAGAAAATTATCATTCCTTTAAAGGCCCCTAAACAAGATGACTCAAAAAGTAGTCATGATTATATGTAAAATATGTATGTGAGTAATTTTTTGAATTACCAAAGAAGAGGCTAATCACTGCACCAGATCTCACATTAATGACCACTGGGGATTGATATTTGATCTATAGTGATGCAACCAAAATATTTCTTTGGTTGGTATGTCTTAAAATATAACCAAGTGATAACCTATTAATCCTTCCAAATTGATATAAATGAGAACAAAAAACCAAATCATCTGCTATATTTGGCTATACTGATCTTCAAATCAATGATTTGGATGTATTATCTCTAGGGATAGAAGTATTTTATTTATATATACAGACCATAATATCCGCAAGTATATTTTTAAATAAATGTTTTTAGCCATTAATAATATAGGGTGTTAGAGATGACCGGGGATTATGATTATTCAATCTATTACCATCTTAGGAAAACAAAAACGTTGGTAGAATCGCTAAGAAAAAAATAATCTTACAACTCAATCTAATATGATTTTTTCATGGGATCTTGTATTCTATGATTTTTAATGGATGGATATGGTAATTATAAATGTATCTACATACTAAATTTCAAATGTAACGACTCAAACATCTATTCTTTATAGAATAAAAGAGGATCAGAAAGAAACTAAGTTTCTATAGATGATGGTAGTGAATATTCCATAGTTAAACTCTACTAAAGATGGAGTGATATGGTTTTGTACCAAGATATATGTCTCATTAAAACACTAAATAAGGACGGAAATTAGGGATGATGTGCATGGATCATAATTTTCTATTCATCTTGGAAATACTATAATTAATAGTGAATTGAAGTAAAATTTTTGGTTGGATTACATCATGAATGAGATTACAGAATTTCATTATTGATTCTTGGCATCCAATAAAGTCAAATTGGAATAAACAAAGTATGAGGGTATGATGAATCCATTTCCCATACCTAAATGGAAATGGAGAAATTTACCATGGTTTTCATTATAAAGAACTTCAGGACACCAAAAGGAAATACTTCCATTTAGGTGGTAGTTGATTTCATTATAAAGATGGGTCCTTTAATTGATATGAAGGGTTATTTCTCTATAGACTAACTCAAAATGATATACATTAAAGAAGTGGTATGACTGAATGGAGTGCCACTGTCTATTGTGTCTGATTGAGATACAAGGTTTACCTCAATGTTTTAGAGAATCCTACATTTAGTATTGAATACCGATCAGGAATTCAAATTCCACATTATTAGGAACTATATAGGAAGTGGTGTTCATCTTAGAAATGTTGGGATAAATTAGGAGATTGTTATTTTATGGGACCTGATCTTATCCAAGAGATGATAGATAAGGTTCAAAACATTCAATATCATATGAAATTCATAAAATGTCAATATAAAAGTTATGAACTCATTGAAATAATATATATTTTGAGGTAATTGATAAAGTGTTCATTGATCTACCCCCATGGAAGAAAATAATGAGATTTTGGAAGAAGATAAATCTTATTCTCACATACAATGTACTTTTTGTGATCCCAGATCATGTTAGAGATTTGGATAATTAAATTCCCTGCACACCTTACCTATCTGACGTACATGATGTGTACCATGAATCGATCTTCAGAAAATACACAATTGTACCCTAAAATATACTAAATCAAAATGTGGTTCCATTAGATAATGGTCATTCAATTGAGTAGCTGCTAGTGAATATCGTATTTCTTATAGATAATGTTATATGAAACAAGAAAATTAACATGTTTAAAGTGTAGTGTCAATAACAATATGATTGAGGAAGAATCTTGGGAACTAGAAGATTAAATAAAATATAAGTAACGTAATCAATTTTATTAAAAGAAAAAAAAAATTCAAGGGAATAATTTCTAAAGGAAAAATTATGTAACATCTCAAATGTGTAAAAATAAAATTCACCTTGTGATTGAATTAATTACCATATTATATAAAGTGGTTATTCAAAGAACATGATATTATTTGGATAAATCCTAATGGGTTTGAAAGTATGTTATGAATCATGAATTTTGGTACTATATCCACTGAACAATGACAATATTATTATTTTATATTGACGGATATGATAAAGTCTAATTGACACAGAAAAAACAGTATATATTCAAGTCCCATAGGATCATAGATTCTAAAACCACATTATTGTTACTTTTAGGGGTGATAACACATCTTTGATTTTTCCATTACCTATACAAATATAATTTTAAATAACAAAATATTGTGGGAAACCCTTTATGGGAGAAGATCAAGCTCATCGTGATGACATCAAAAACCATGTTTGTTGATCCACCCAAAGTAAACCTCATTGTCACACAATTGACACTTAGAGCATTGCATAATATAAAAAATGGTTATATATATCAACCACAATCGTATGAATATATATATATATTTTTTCTAATAAAATTAATATTATATTTATTCCTTATTTTTTTACATTTTAAATTATAAATTTTTTAGTTAGATAAAAATCATAAATTAATATGAAAAAAACTCGAATTGTATTTTCGGGTAATATAAAATATCAATTAAGAAATTAATTTTGATGAATTAATGATTTTTTTTAAATAAATAATATTTTAACAAGACTTTATTATCATATAGTATATATTAAATATAAATGTCAATATAATTTTGAAAGAGTGAATATTTATTTTTTAGAAAGATTAGAAACATCTTATTTTTATAAATTAGTGTTTTTTAGGAATCAAGGATTTAAATTTAAAAGTTTAATTTCATAGTGTTATAAAATTATTTTTATAATATAAATATTAGTTTGGATCCATAAAATTTAAATAATCCAAATGAGTTATTTTAATAATTTTTTGAGATAATTAAATTTTTTCGTAATAATTAAATATTGTATAAGTATACTTTTAGTATAAAGACATAATGATGAAGAAATGATGATGTAATCTGTTCTATAAAACATATCCATCTCCAAATAAATGTTTCCAATTTATAAAAATGTGTTATTTAGATTATTTTGTTAATTTTATAAACCTATTATGAATCCACCAAAAGCTATAATATATACTTATTATTTTAAGTCCATTATTTGTAAACATGAATCACTTCAACATAATCAAGAGTACTATTTTAATTTCATCACATAATTGAATTATAAAATACCAAAAATGAATTTTATTTTGAAGAAAACATGGGGAAAACCATGGTATGACTTAGGTTTTTGATTATGTTATTGGATAGAGTGAAACAATATATTCGGAAAATAATAAAGAACCCTCTTATCTTTTTATATATAAACCAACCCAAAATACCATTTCATTTTCATAAATAGAATTTGAGTGAAATTAAACTCTAAAATATCATCTCTATATACCTCCCATGATTTTCCACAATATCTCAAGAAGATCTTCCGAATCCATTGGAAACACCCTATCAAGGTAAGAGATCCTACCATTCTCTTCATTATTCAGGCACCATATTTATATAATACATTTTTCCTTCAAATAATATTAATGGGATATTAGTCTCCACATCCTTATAAATAAAATTATGATTTAAAATTTATGATATACCGTTTCACTCTCATTAATCCCTCCCATGATTCATTATGTACAAATGTTATACTGCCAAATGTATCCTGTGATTTTACAAGAGAATCTTTTATTCGAGAAAAGTTTTTGTTTATGCCATATACTTCACAATTTTTTATGTCATATCATGTTATAGTATATCCCTATTATTTACCTAGTTATTTTTATGATAATAGATACCCATTCCACTCTCATTTACTCCTATAATGATTCATTATGTACTACCCAAATGATGCTGAAATTATCATGCCGTCACTACATACCAAACCTTTATATTATTAACACTATAACGATTCCCACTCAAGGATACACACCAAGATACTAATATCATTATTTTATTAGGTAAATCCATTTATATATTCCACAATCCTTAATTATGAGATTAAATTTATTGAACTATGATCCTATGTTTAATGATCTATGTTGAACATTTATGAATGTACATAATATGAAAGAAACCGGTGCACTAAATATTATATAATGTACCAATTCCTTGTGTAATTTTTTTATCATGAGAATTAATGTATGGGATTAGTGAGTAAAGCTAAAACAATATGCGAATTATTTAACCATGTCAATATATCTTGGTGGTTATCCTTGACCTATGTTTATGATTTCATGTTCAATGTAGTTGAAACTTTTTAGTGTTTCTGTTATTCCACCATGTTATATCCTTCCTCATTTTTCAAAATTATGATTCTCAACCACTTTATGTCACTATTAAATGAATATTCTAAACAATTATACTTTAATCATGTTATGATTTATTATTCCCTTGAAAGGATTTATATGTCACTCCTTTCATTTGAATGTCCTCAGGTTATCCCATGCATTTTGGAATTATATATAATTTTCGATGCATTTTAAGGAAGTTTTCACTAATTTTGTTGTATCCCTGTATTAATTTTTTGTCCTATGTATATAATTTAAAAAATACACTAAGATACTTAATCCATGGTACTATACAATGTGTATTTTTATGTAATAAATGATTAAATAAAATGTTTTGATGAAAAGGGTTTTCATAGCCTCTCCGACCCATTAGCGCACAATTGCGAGCTATCTCGTGGGCCTATATATATCACACTTTATTTCCCCTAGAGCCATGTATTCTCTTTAAGAATTATCTCACTATAGTTTTACCCTCAAGTACCTCATGTTTGGTACATGGGATAACCCTTACAGACTTGTAATGTTCGGACCATATTTTTTTAATAATGCCACAAATTCTTATGTACGTAGAAACAATGTATGCATTAAATAGAATACCAAGACTTCTTCATTTCTATACACATTCATAGTATATCAATACATTTATTAAAGAAATTCTGTTTATGTTTGAAATACTCTTAACTCCAATTAATATTAATCATTTAAATTCCTAGGTATTTATAAAATAAATCAATTTCTTAGCAAAAAGAAATAGTTAAATCAATTACAAAATTATGACGAAATAAGTGTTATTTTATGGAATCTTTTCTTCAGGAATAGTTACATGACATGAGGAATAGTAATATGAACCCAATGAATATTAAATAATAAAATAGAAAAATAGCCACACATATGAATGTATATATAAAATTTATGTATCTTCCATGTGAAAATATTATATATTAATATCTTATAATGAGTAAATAATTTTTTTTGAAAATGATAGATCAAATGTGGGGTTTTTTGTAAAACATAAATATCATTTTACAATTGTATACAAAATAAAATGACCAAAAAGAAAATATATTTTCATAAAATAGATGCAAGAATTAATAGTTTATTTCATTATTATTAAAATAAAATTTTATGAGGCCTTAATTAATTTCTCAAACTGTTATAAAATCAGTTGTAGTTATAAAAATAGTATTTTTCGAATAAATTATGTCATTAAATTAAAAATAAAAATTTCATATTTAGAATCCTGTTTTATAAAAATGATTGAATGATTGAATTATAAAAGTCAAAAAATGGTGTGGGTAAATTTTGTGTATTTTTTTGAAATACATGAATTTTTTGTGAATAGTGAAATACTATTATTTATAAAACAAGAAAAATACAAGAGTTGTTGAGTCATTGATGATTTTATACTGATGTAAGAAACATTGGTTCAATGTCAAATTCACTAATTAAAATATTTTGTCTCAAGAACCTACACTATTTATTGTCTTGAGAAAAAATAATAAAATAATGATTAAATAACGAAAAAACAATCATCTCATCCTCTATAAATACCAACCCTCTCCCCTCTTCTCCAAAAACCTATATTATTTTGATAATTTCCCAAATAATACCAAATCCAATCTCCCAGCCTCTTCCTCACATGAAAGACCTAATATGCCCAACAAAATTCTAAAACAATGGGCCTTATGGTGGTTTTAAAGGAAGAGAATTCAAGATGTAAAAATCAACTTTCATTTTCATTTTATTTTCATTTCAGTTATTTTTCATTTCATATAATATATTCACCTCTAATTATCCAAGAGACAAAAAAAATTAATTATATTGTATATACATGAATTTATCATGGTTATGGACAATATTTATCATCATACTTCTTCTCTTATCCCTTTTATTCTAAAAAAACATAATGAGTGAAGTGTTAATTTACCAACATCGTGGATGATGTGTTTTCAATTATTATTATATACATCATGGGTGGGGATAAATGAATTTTAATTGTTTTAATTTTTTATAAGTGTATGATATAACCTATTTTATGTTCTATAATTATCATATATTCATTATATTTAATTATATAAAGAAACCAATCTCTGATGATCAAAGAACCTCCAAAATGATCTAAATAGATATCATAAATGATTTATCTAATGATTCATCCTCATATATGAATAAAATGATATATGATATTATTTAACGTTATTTAAACATTTATATACCATTTTATTTCACTTTTAGAGTTTCACTTCTATTTGACCAGAAAAATCACAATGAATCAACCATGGAAGCCGTGAAAAGAACGCACCCAAAACAATGGAAATTAGAAAACTATTATTAATAAATTGGCGAAAAGATGTTAAAAATGATCGTATAATTTATTATAAATATTGATATGTTTCTTTAATATATAAAAACCACTCTTTGAACTATTAAACATGCGGTTGGGACACATTTCAAGGAAGTTGAACTCGTGGTAAGGGATTCCATAACTAAAACATTGTTTTTAATGTTTTAATGATTTATTCATTTAAATAGTTCTATTTTTTCCATGATTTCAAAATCATTTTTATAAATGTAGATATATGGTTATTAATATTTTTAATTACTCTTATGCTTTTTTGAAAAAAGATATTTGTCATGTGTTATGTATGAGAATTCCTTCTGAATTTTTCTCTTGACATCACTTCAATGAAATTAAAAATGATTTTCTAAATATATATATATACACACACTATGAGTGATTTATCCTAATTTCATGATTCCTTATTAAATTATAGTTTCTTTATATTTTTTAAAAATTATTTGTAAATATTATCATTTCATTATTATGTTTTCATATTTTATATTTTACAAGTTTTTTTTACAAGAAAAGGGTATTTTCATATCCGAATGTATTTTTTTCATGTGTTTAAATGATTTATCAAGGGTTTTAACCCTGATAAGTTAATTTCAAATTGTTTATGATTGGTTTATTCCATTTTAACTCAAGATATAATGGTTTTATCCCCATTATATCTTAATATATGTTGGGTTGATCCCCTTATAGGTCATCATATGATGAGGGATCCCCATTATAGCTCTACAATGCATTGGGTACTATAGATATGGAAGTTTACCAAATGGTTATTCAATGTGTAAGGGTGAATATAAGTGTGATATGTTAAATATTTCATAATGAAAATTCATGATGTCTCTATGCACGATAATGAGTTTTTATGAAATGATTTTTATTGATTTTTATGTTATCACTTGACTAACAATTTCTTTCTTTATATCCCTTACTGAGGTTTTTGTAAACATACAATGTATTTAATTGTATTTCATAGGATATAATGATTTTTATAAGAAATAATAAATTAAATTCAAAATTTATGAATAGTTTTCAAAGAATTCATGTTTTATTTTTAAATGTTTTATTTAGATAAAAACGGATACTATTTTTAGTAGTATCATCTTTGTATGAATGTGGTATGTTATGTATGTATTATGTTCTAATATTATAAAACCATAAACCTAAAATTATCCTCACTGTGAAATAAATTAATTTATTCACTAATATTCAAGATTTTGAAATGATTTAAGGCTGGGTCCTTAAACGGAATAAAAAAATAAATATCATTTTGCATGACCTTCTTCACATATTAATGCAATAAATGAATTTTCACGACCTTCATTGAATTATTCCCCAAAACGATGATGTATTCAATTATTGTAATTATCAAATATCTCTATAACATGTAATTGAAATTTAATTATTATTTCAACAATCATTGGAGACAACATAAAAACTATTTTTTGCATGACTTCTCATTCCATCAATTGAATCCATACTAATTTCCTTAGAATTGGAACATCATCCAAAATCACTAATCATATATTAAAAAATAATCAAAAAATTATACCTTGTACCAAAAAATCACATATAATTATTTTTTATTATGTAAATGGATACATTAAGTTAATATTCTCTTCCATTAAATGGGAACGGAGACCATCATTCATGTGTATAGTAGACTACCGCCTCATGAACTGATATAATTCATTTTCCATCATCACATCTCTTTTGTGCTTATAATGTTAGAATTAAAGTTTATATATGATAGTTATTACATAATAAACTTTCAAAAAAGATGATATATAATTTGTCTTTTAACATTACATTCACTAAAAAATGATAATGTTGTTCGTACAAACGTTTGTGGTCTATAGCCTCCACAAAATGATTTAATATTGTTTTCATCCCCACATCACATATATCATATATATTGGTGTATATAAAGAAGTAGTTTGATATTTAAGATGTTTTGATCATTATAAAATGATAAAATAATAGTTAATACCTTTCCATAATGATCTCTAAGAAATGGAAACGTTACGCATGAGTATATACAACTTACCGTCACTATGATTGTAACATAGTTATTCCTTCATAACCATATTTAATGATTTGTTTTAAAATAGTAATTTATATTTAAATATTATTATTAATTTCTGAATATTATTTTGTATATTATGTAATAATAAACTCTTTGACCATATTTGACCTACTAAATTCCTTTTGGACATATAAGATGAATAATATCAAAACATCCAAGTGAAAAAAATTATTAACTTATTGTTTATAGAATTGTAAGATAAAAATATAAACGAAATAATAAACATGAAAAACGTTCTAAAAATAAATAATTAACAATTATTTATTATTCAGGATGATAATGAATGTATGGGAAGATTTGGACTCTTAATAAAGGACACTTTAGCATAAAACCACTTTTTAATTTGATTAATGACTTATTTTTAAATATTTTTTGTTATTATCCATGATAATATAAAATATTTCATGAAAATTATTATGTAATTTTAAATGGATTATAATGTTAATTTGGACCATATTCTAATTTTTTATAATGTTTTTATAAAAATTAGATTTTATGGTTGTATGTAAGGGACATTATTTTAAAAATATTGTTTTGATGATTTATTTTATTTTTTCTCATCCATGTCCATATATTAAAATTATATTGTGAATTTATTTATATGGAGTATAAAAATATATATGTCTTTTTATATGCCTCTGATCATGTTGTAATGGTTTTCAAAATTGAATTTTTTTATGGAAAGTTTTAGTTTCATTTTAAAAGGCAAATAGATTATTATATTTTAACATATTTGATAATAAAGACTTTTCCTACTGCCATAAATGATATTATACAAATGGATTACAATAAAAAAAGTGTTTTATAAAAAACCTTATGTCACATTCCTTTTGGTATAAATTTATTGAAAATGGGGTTAAAATAGAAAAAAAATTCAATATCCAAAAGTGTTTTTCATTTGGTTTCAAAAGTGTTTCAAATGTGATTTTAATGAAAAGCAGTAATATTCAAATTTTTAATCATGATATTGTCATTGGAAATTTTTCATGATAATATGTGAGCCTGATAGAAGTAATAAAATGATTTTATCTCCATTATATATGAAAATACGAGGGGTTGATCACTAATATAGATCAATATATAATGGGGTGGTGAACATTTTATCTCAAGATATGATCAATTAATCCATTTAATAAATAATTATATGATATTGAGAACAATTATAGGTCTTCAATTAATTTGGTAATAATTATGTACTCCATATAATTATATTTGATGTAGGACATATGGTAATTCCAATGTTTAATGGTTCTAAGAATATAATTTTCCAAGGCACATATATGTCTTTTCTATACTTGTTAACGAGTTTTCAAGAAAGTTTTTCTATTTCATAAATTGTAAGATAATAATATTTTGAAATCAAATATGATTCAATTTTCTATTAAAAATGTATTTTTTTAGGAAATGGAATTTCATGGGTTTTCTTATTTTTAAATGGATTGAATAAATTAGTATTTTTATGTCCCTTACTAATACTTTTTTTCTCATCCCATGTTTTAAAATTATTTTTCTTTAGGTTTAAGGATTGTTAATAAAAAATAATAATTCAAGATAAGGTCATGATTATTTTTTATGATGATAAAATATAGTGACCCTTGTTTTTTATACATAAATATAACATATGATAGATAATCATTAAATTCTTTTCAGAAACACACACCCGAGGACCATTATAGTTTAGTATATTTAGAGACAATAAACACAATATTATTATTATGAGAAATATATTCATTACATTTCACAAATATATTCTCATATAGTACTCCTATTATTAATACTCTACCAAAACCATTCATTGTAATCAAGGGAAAGAAACATAAGAAATGGTGACATATTATTCAAAGTAATGATAAACATAGGATATATCAATAATTGATCATCTGAAATCATAAGATAAGTATAAGGGAATGTGGTCATGAACATACCTTATGAACTTCATACCCATGATATCAATGATCATAAACCGGATTGATGGAGGTAAACATTATCATTTCATAAAATGTGAGAAATATATGTAATAAATCACCATAAACAAATAAAGAACTATAAGATAATGTCATAAAAGTAAGGAAACATCATAAATATATAATACCATTTTATATTCCAAGGACAATGACTAAGACCATTATTATAGAGGATCATGAATTTTCACATACTTATTATTGTGGAAGTGGATGCACTAGTTTCCCATTGTGGATTAGGATAAACATGTTTCCTATAGTGTATTTGGACACCCTATTTCCCATTGTGAGTAAATTCCATTATATTTCATGACATAATAATCTCATTAGATATAAATCATTACACTATTTGTTGGAATGATATATAGGTCCAACCAATCTCATTATCAAAACCATACATATGCGTTCTACAATATAATAAAACATTAATCATATTATCACATCATAATCCATATAAGGAAAATGGGTTTAATATACATTTTATCAATTCTCTATTGAATTACCCCTGAATAACAAATGAGATATATAATAATTACTTTAATATAAAACATTAACCATAAAAATAAAGAATATGGATAGTATCATTCAAAATTATCCCCAGTAAAACGTAATTAACGT
This sequence comes from Viscum album, assembly GCA_963277665.1. NCBI lineage: Eukaryota > Viridiplantae > Streptophyta > Magnoliopsida > Santalales > Viscaceae > Viscum > Viscum album. The sequence continues at coordinate 912,195,378 of OY728125.1, read as the reverse complement.
AAAATAATTCAATAGTATATAGAAAATGATTTTGAAGAATCACATAGAACATTTCCTGAAGAATATATCCTTTCAACTTTGAAAACACATTTTAAAACATAAAACATTTTCAAAATACTTCTCTCTAAAAATATCATTGGAAAAAAATAAAGGATGATTTAAAACCATTTTAAAACATTTCCTAAGGAAAATATCCATTCCATTTAGAAAACAGAATTCTAAAAATAAATATTTCAAAAAACATTTTGGAAATACTTTTCTTGTAAAATAAACTCATAAAACTATAAAGTAATATTTAAAACAATTATTTGGTCATGATAGTGGAATGTAACATTCATCTCATGCACATTCAAACATAGACACACTTCACATTTTCTATAAAATCCAAACGGGAATTTATTGGAAAAAAATGAAGATTACTTAAATTTTTTTATAAAAAGTAAAACATATATTAAATTATATTTTATAAGAAAATTTTGATAATGTTAAATACATTTCAGAAAATATTTTAATAAAACATGGTTTTAGAATAAAAATGGTTTTCAAACAAAGAGAGAAATAGAAGAAATTTTTTTAAAAAACATTCTTTTTAACTTTTGGGCACAAAATGAGAGGAAGGTGAAGGGAAAACATTATTCTCATGAAATAACCGTAGGATAAGAACATTCATGATTTTATTAATAAATATATAATAATATTTCATCATTAGATGAATAATCATAAATAATCTTTATAAATGATGAGATTGTAACATTTAACTATTAGCACTATGGTGACTTTGAATCATAATACCAAGGAAATAATAAAATTCAACGAAAGTAATAATATCATTAAAAAAAATATATTCATTATTTGACATGTTAATAATGTAGTATAAACACCTCACAGGATAATATTGGTTCATAATATAACATATGTCACAATGAAGGCGGTTGGAGGCCACAAATGCCTCACCTCTTTGGTAAATTTTATACTATAAACCTAAAGAAAGATAAATCCTTAAATAGATATGTAAATACACAAAATGATAACGATAATAATCATAAATAAATTCATTTTCAGTATATAAACCACAAAAAAAGAAAGATATGGTTAATTACATGTGTCACGAACCAACCTGGGTCAACCTTGTACAGGTCACCCAAGATGGTTCATGACATGGGTCAAAGGGAGTTCCCGATCCCCACAAGCTGAGAACTAGTACCAGGCAACGATGATAAATAAGTGGGAATGATTTGGCCCCTAAATTAAAGATCACAAACTAAGTAAAGACAAAAAATAAAAATGAAAACTAGCAACAGATGGAAATGAGAATAAAAAGAAAACTATAGATACCTCCATGTGACTGTACAGATCCCTACCGACCTCAAACCAATGTAACACGATGGAGACTGAATCTAAGAAAGAATAAGTACTGAATCTAAAAATAAAGACATAACTATTGTCATGGGTATTGAGACTTAGTAGTTGTTCCTAAAAAATCATTTTACATATTTATTTCCTTTAAAAATAAAACATAAATTTCATTTTTGAACTAAGATATATAAAAGTATGTTTTCACACAATTTCCCAATAAAAGAAAATCACAGTCCATGTCTCTATTTTAATTAAAAATTGTATTCACTTTTTATGAATCAGACATTGTCATTTAAATGGAGGTGATGTATACATTATAAAGTGAGGAAGTGTAAAACATTTTCAAAACCTTTTTCCATAAACACATAGACATTTTATCAATTTTAGCAAGATGTTACACTACACGTGGAAAAAGTATCAATATGCATACCAATGGAGCAATGAGGAGACACCACCCATGAGTAACAAACTAGAAAAGGTATCTCAATCATCTATCATAAAGAACTATCCACTAGACAACATGGGAGAACCTTGGCACTCTTAAATAATCTAGAATATACTATACATGTGACTCATCCCAAAGGAATTCATTACCAGATGATGCCATAATTCCCAAACACCTAATCATCTAACTATGTGGACCAATCGAGGGTCCCAATCCCATAACAATCAAAACAATATACCACCCTGATATGGGCCACCAGTGTAATTTAAACTGTTGTAGAAATCATTCATGGAAAATTCTCTTGCGATGCAAGGTTCCCCTATCGACATGTATGAAAAAATTGGTGAGTCAATCGATGTCATCCGAGTATCTAATCACACACACAAACACACTCACAGATATATATATATATATATATATATATATATATAAACATAACACGAATATAAGGCCCTAGTCTTAAACATTACTTAATCTTGAGTTATTACAAGAATACACATTGAGGATCTTTTCAGGTTTAGAGTTTTTGAGAATTAGATCATAAATCGTGCATTACATTCCACATTTAAACAAGGTGGTTACATAAAAGGAAATATTCATTTTTCCCGTAAAAGGATTAATATTTAAAATAAAACATAGATTCTTTCTTGACACTTCCTCCGCAATATCATCACATCATGTACTTTTCCTTTGACCTGTGAAAAACATATAAAAAACATGGGATGAGAATAAAAAGCTCAGTAAGGGAAAAAAATGTACGGAATGAAAAAATTAATCCATGTATTCATAATAATCAATGAAATCATACTTTACTCATAAAATAAAATCAATTTAACATACCTCATAAAATAATAGGATTTATTATTAACTCATAGAAATCATAAGACATAATGGTAACCTGAGGCATTCATTACATTATTACATAGGGAGTTACCCTCATGGTTACGTTTGGAATACCCATCACAATATATTCCCTAAATCTCTTCGAATAAACCTTACTGTTTAACTCCTTCATGTTACCCAATGCATTGGAGAGCTATCATGGTCTCACCAGCCCTTAGTTTATCACGGAATGACCTGTCTTCAGAAATAATGCAAAATAACCATAACATAATCGTATCACATAAAACATGCATAAAGGAAACATAACATTTCCACATTTCAATCAAAAGATATCAATAAAACACATTGATATAATCAAGACATTATCAAAACCATTTTCAATACCAAAATAAAATAAAATTAAAACATTGTATTTATTTATCATTTTAAAAAAAGTAATGGATTGTAGAGGATGTCGAAAATAAAATAATGTTCATGGCGTCGGAGAAGTCTTTGTCGCCACATATGTATGACAAAAACATTTCATTTTTTCATTTAGAGAAACTTTTTTATAAAAAATATTTCTTTTGAATAAACGTAAAATTCAAATGGGTTTATACACCATATTAAGGAAATATGTATATAAAACAAAATATGCCTCAATGAATGTAGATTGAGACGAAGTCCTATACCACGTGTCCGACTTGACTTGATCGTTCTTTAATCTTTTAAATAATAAACTAAAGTTAATTTCTACTTTCTTAATAACCTCTTTCAAGTTAATTATTCTTTTTATATAACTTATTACCATGTTATTAACATTATGTATTTATTTAAGTCAATAATGGTCGTTTTGTCGGCCTTTGGTACTTGAGACAAAAATAAACTTCTTATTATTAAACGTTCTTCATGGGGTAAAATATCCACTATATATAGAATTATATTGATTATTTAGATATCATATATATTATATATATCCAGTATATACATTCATTTATATGATTACCAAACATTTAGAGGTAAGAAATTAAATGCACTGTTCATGGAGACAGTAAGCCGTACATACGCATGAATGCTACTTTCTTTTATATTTCATATTTAATGAAGTGAAATCATAATGATATTAAGTTATATTATAAATATAGTATGATATCATATTCAATACCATTATCTCCACCCATTATACATCCCACATATGGCATTAACTAATCAAACCACTTTGAGGGGGCGGTAGTCCGCACTTCCTAAAATGAAGATATCACATTTACCCATAATGGACACCATAAAGGTATGCCATAAATGAAAAATACAGAATCATAAGGAAAACATAAAAAATATATATATCATATATAAATATATTGGCATCTTAATTTCCACCATGAAAGGTGTTAAAAGAAGATTGAACAATCATCATTTTGTGAGGCAGTAATTCGTCATCCATAGAAACAGTATGTTCTTTAACCATTAGACGGAGGTGTGTGTAAGTGTAAATCAAATCCTTATCATAAAAACATCCTATTATATTTAAGATACTGGTTTTGTTACAAAAGAATGATATAAAAAGAGTTTAGGGGGTCGGAGAAGCAAAATAAAACAAAAGAACACAAGTGAAGACATTACCTTTAAATCTGATAACTCCCCTTGGTTTCAACCAAAAAGGTTTCTTGAAAAGCATTTTACCTACGTTAAGGCTTCTAAGATGAATAGAGGGATATGGAGAGATACAATGATCAGAGTTTGGCCGAGCCAATGGCTTGAGAGGTATGGGTATGGTGGTAGAGGTTGGGGCCTTTTATTAGAGGGAGGAGGGGCACTCTTGGAAAGTCAAAAAATGTTACTTTATTATATAATTATTTTCGGATTTTAAAGGACCCAAAATTATATATTGTGAGGATAGGGTAATAAGGGTTTGAAATCCACCCATTCAATAGGTCTTTGACAAGTGTAAGTATTAGATATTACATTACCATTTCATTTAATTTAAATTGTTCATTAATGAGGTAATCGCTGCATCATCATGGTTTCATAAATAAATTAATTTATTTAATGTATAAAAATTATATAAAAAAATCTTGATTTAGGAAATATTTTCAAATTTAAAATGAATATTTATATTCTAAGTGATCATTTACATAGACAAAACTAAAAATGTTTTACTTGGGTGATACATACATTGGTTATACGTTCCCATTAAAAAAATTATATAATAAAATGTCACTATCAGCCAAAAGTGATTCCATGGGGTCCAAAAGTTTGGCACAAGGCATCCCATGGTCGGAAATGACACAACCAGTAGCATTAAAAGACATTTTGGGGTCATTTGGTATTATTATGATATTATTTTATTACCCTTAACTACCCGATAACTAATTAATCACGATAATTAAAGATAATTACCATCGTTACTATTCATAATGTTCAAAAACAAAACAATATTAATTACATAATTTGGACCTTCTGATTCCAAATATGGTATCAATTTCCCAAAATTCCAAACTTATAAATTGTATTAATTAATTTTAAAATAATTCCCATTGTCAAAACAAATAGCGGGTTTTTTAGAAACAATATCAATCAAAATCTTGACAATTATTTATGTCCAATTTCAAAGTGAAATTAACTCCAATGTCAAAAATTAGATTAAATTGTAAAAATATATTCTATTTACACTTTAAAACCAATTAAAAAGATAATCCATCCATATAATTTAATTGGATGAAAAAGCAGTTTGAAGTAAAATGCAGTATTTTTCACTATTCATTAAAAAATGAAATTTCTCAGAAAAATTCCAAAAAATTATCCAAATTAAATTTCAATGTCCCAATAATAAATAATAAGTTTATATTAGAAAATAGATCTTATAAAATTTTCAAAATTTAGATTTAAAAATGGTTTTCCATCAAAAGGCGGTAAAATAATCTTCTAAAAATATTAGAGAATCCTATGCTTAAGATTGGATTTATTATCATTTTAAGCCTCTAAAACACTATATAATTCATAAATAGACATAGCTATGAAAATCCATAATTATTTACTTACATGGGATGTTACATCCTTCCCCCTTTTGAAAATTGTGTCCCTGAAATTTATTTACTTATTGAATATGTTGGGGTATTTATCCCTCATTGAATTTTCATATTGACATGTTGCCTCTTCAATCATGTGGTTTTTTCCCAAAACCTATATATGATGAATCACCTTATTCTGTAATACTTTCCCCTTGTATTCAAGAATATGGACCGGTTGTTCCTCATAAGATAGGTTCTCTTCCAGCTGAACTACCTCTGGACTCAAAACATGAGATGGATTAGGCATGTACTTCCTTAACATTGAAACATGAAAAAAAAATTGTGTACTTGAGATAAACTCGGGGGAAAAGCCACTCGGTATTCAGCTGATCCTATTCTCTCCAGAATTTCATATGGTCCAATGAACCTTGGACTCGGGTTCCCTTTATTAACAAAACACATCACACTTTTCCATGGTGAAACTTTGAGTAAGACATGATCACCTACCTCAAAAGAGAGTTCCTTCCTCCTATTGTCCGCATAACTTTTCTGCCTGCTCTGAGCTGTTCTCATGTGTTTCTGTATCAGTTGAACTTTTTCTGCCAACTCTTCTACCAATTCTGGTCCCATCTAATTCCTTTCGACCACTTCATCCCAAAAAGCTGGAGTTCGACACTGCTTCCCATATTATGCCTCAAATGGTTCCATCTGTATATTAGAATGAAAACTGTTATTATAAGAAAACTCAACCAAAGAAAGATGTTTGTCCCAAAATCCCTGACAATCCATCAAAAAAGCACATATCATATCCTCCAAATTCTGAATTGTTCGTTCTAACTGTCCATCTGATTGAAGATTGAAAGATGTACCAAAATTTAATTCAGTACCCAACGACTTCTGAAGGCATTTCCAAAAGTTAGAAGTAAACCTGGGATCATGATTAGATACAATGGAGAGGGGAATTACATATAACCTGACTATATCTTTAAGATACAAATGAGAAATTTGATCTAGAAAAAAATTATCTCGTATAGCAAGGAAATGAGTAGATTTAGTCAGGCGATCTACAATAACCCATATTTCAATATTACCTCAAGGTGTCTTTGTCAATCCCACAAAGAAGTCCATGGATATATTCTCCCATTTCCGCACTGGCACTGGTAAAGGCTGAAGCATCCCATTCGATAACTACCACTCTACATTAACCTATTGACAAGTCAAACACTTCACAGAAAAATCAATAATATCTCTTTTCATTCCATCCCACCAGTAACACTCTCGAAGATCTCTATACATCTTAGTACTGCCATGATGAACTGAAAACAGATAACTATGAGCTTCACATAACAACTCTCTCTTCAACAATGAATAACAAGGCACACAAAATATCTTCCCAAATCTCAAAAAACACTCATTAACTGTGTTGAATTCATGAAAATTACCCTTCTGAACTAGCTCTACCTTTTTATGCAACTCACTCTCTTGCTTCTGTTCTTGCTTAATTCTTTCTGATAGAGAATATTTCACTGATACCTGAAACAAAATAGAAGAAAATCTTGCACCTACAACTTCTATGACAAATTTTATCATATCATTAACCAAAGGATCATGTTCCAAATGTAACATGGATAATGAATCATTACTTTTTCGACTCAAAGAATCAGCCACATTATTTTCTTATCCTGGATGTTAATGAATTATACAATCATAATACTTGATTAATTCTAGCCATCACCTCTGTCTCATGTTCAATTCTTTTTGAGTGAATATATACTTTAAACTTTTGTGATCAGAATATATTTCACACTTTACACCTAAAAAATGATGCCTCCAAATTTTTAAAGCGTAAACAACAGCAGCTAATTCCAAATCATGTGTAGGGTAATTTACCTCATGAGTTTTTAATATATGTGAAGAATAAGCAATTACCTGAACATTCTGCATTAGGACGAAACCAAGTCCTTTCAATTAAGGATCACTGTAGATAACAAACTCACCATTCCTAGAATGTAGTTCCAAAACGAGAGCATTCAACAATCTTCTTTTCAACTCCTGAAAACAATCATCACATTCTTTTGTCCAGATAAACTTAACAACCTTCCGAGTTAGCTTAGTCATTGGACTAAATAATCGTGAAATTTTTTTAACAATACTTCGGTAATAGCTTTCAAAACCAAGAAATCTACGAATCTCAGTTACATTTGTGGGTCTTGGAAATTCTTCCACAACCTTTGTTTTTGCAGGATCAACAATTATTCCATCTTTAGAAATAATGTGACCAAAGAAAAAAATTTGTTTCAACCAAAAATCACACTTTATGAATTTACCATACAAATTATTTTCCATTAGGGTTTTAAAAATAACCATTAAATTACTTTCATGCTCCTCTTTACTTTTAGAAAACACCAAAACATCATCAATGAAAACAACTACAAAATTATCCAAGAACTTGGGGAAAATTCTATTCATATGGTCCATGAATACAACATGTTCATTTCTTTTCCCAAAAGGCATTACTACAAATTCATAATGGCCATATATTGTACGAAATGCTGTCTTTGGATCATCAGCTTCCTTTACATTCAACTGATGGTACCCCGATCTCAAGTCAATCTTTGAAAAATACTGAGCTCTCTAGAACTGATCAAACAAATCAATGATATGATACATAGGATATTTTTTCTTAACAGTGATGTTATTCAAGTCTCTATAATCAATGCAAAGTCTCCTTGAACCATCTTTCATTTTAAAAAATAAGACAGGAGAACCCCATGGTGATTTTCTAGGTTGAATGAAACCTTTCTCTAATAAATCTTGCAATTGCTCTTTCAAATTTAAAAGTCCAATTTGAGCCATTCTATAAGGGGGTTTGGAAATTGGATTAGCATCAAGAACTAAGTCAACAGTAAATTCAACTTCCCGATATGGTATTATTCCAGGCAACTCATCAGGAAGAATATCAGGATACTCATTTACCACTGGCACATCATTAATCTGAATAGTTCCTTTGTTTTCAACAAATGTTCAGGGTAACATACATTTCCATCTTTTATAAGTTTCTCAGCCTCTTGATATGTTATCAATAGTAAGGGTTCCTTCTTGTACAAAAACTGAAAGTCTTTCTGAAAATAATCTTGTTTAGCTCTACAATCAATCTTAGCATGGTAAATAGAGAGCCAATCTACACCCAGGATAACATCAATCTCTTTTAGATGTAAAAAATAAGGTTTGCAAGTAGGTTATTTCCAAGGATAAGCATAGGAAGATTCTTATTATTTATTTTTGCCTCAAAATTTCCCACAGGTGTTTTTACCACAAGTTTATGAGTCAATTCTTGATATGGAATTCCCAATTTACTAGAAAATTTTTCAGAGATGAAAGAATGTGTAGACCCCGAATCAAACAATACATCGACATAATCTGAAAATACAAGAAATGTACCTGATACCACTTCATTTGATGGCCCAACATCTACTGAAGTAGTTGCAAAGGATTTCACTACACCTTTCTTATTGTAGTCTGACTGCTTCCCATCATTTGAGCTCTTTGTCGAACACTCGTTTGCATAATGACCCATCTCCTTGCACATGAAACATTTCACTAACTATAAATCAAATTAGGTCTTACCATCACAATGTACTTTTTTAGTGCAATCACGAGAATTATGTCCCATCTTACCACATCGGTATCACTTTCCAGAATTCAGAAGACATTCCCCATTATTCCTTTTACCACATTTATCACAAACTGAAAACTTAGTTTTCTTACCATCAGACCTCTTTGATGGATTCTTCCCTTTCTCCTTCCACCTCGGTCTCTTCTTCTGTTGTTTGTCATAGAACACTTTATCATCAGCAAACTCCATTTCCACCTTCTCAGCACATCGAATAAGATTTTCATAACTCTTGAACTCGCAAGAAGCTAATGCCCTTTGATATTTTGGATTTAGTCCTGAGTAAAAAGATTAATTTTACTATCAAGGTCTCGGATACAATTTGGAGCATACCTTGCCAATCGAGTGAACTTTTTTTCATAAGCAGCCACTGAGTTGTCATGTTGACTCAATTCTAAGAATTGTTTTTCCATCCAATTTCAAATAGCCTTAGGAAAATATTTCTCAAGAAACATACCTTTGAATTCATCCCAGTCAAGAGCATCAATCTCATCAACATCCCTGATATTTTTAACCATCGACCACCACTGATCTGCTTCACCCTCCAAACGATAAAAAACAAGACTAACCTTTTGATTGTCTGAACACCTCATGACATCGAAAATCTTCTCTAGTTCTTTAATCCAACCATCAGCTAGCACATGGTCAGATGATTCTTTGAATGATGGGGGATGTTGCCTCATGAAATGTTCCACCACTGACATGTTCCTCTGCGATTGATCTAGCTGATCTCGTGCATGGATACCACCACCATTTATCGCTTGAGTCAACTAATCCATTACTGCAGCAAACTGTTCAGTTTCAATTATGACCATCTCAAGATGATGATTCGGAAGGTCATTTATTTCCGTATGCCTTCCTAGCACTGCTTTCCTGTTTCCTCTGCGAAAAATCATTCTGAAAAAACATGTCTTAGATGAAGAAACAAGGTAATCATCAAAGGCTATATCATTTAAATTTGACCATGAAAAATATTTTTGGATAAAAATTTAATATAATTATAACTCCTAAATTTATCTAAACCGACCTCTGATACCAACTATAAGGCCCCATCCTTAAACATTACTTAATCTTGAGTTATTACAAGAATACATGTTGAGGATATTTTCAGGATTAAATTTTTAGAGAATTAGATCATAAATCATGCATTATATTCCACATTTAAACAAGGTGATTACATAAAAGAAAATATTCATTTTTCCCATCAAAAGAGACATATTTAAAATAAAACATGGATTCTTTCTTGACACTTCACTGACACTATCATCACATCATGTAATTTTCCCCTGACCTGTGAAAAACATTTCAAAAACTTGGTATGAGCATAAAATGCTCAGTAAGGGATACATAAGTACGGAATGAAAACATTAGTACATATATTCATACGAATAAATGAAATCATACTTTACTCATAAAACATTATCATGTTAACATACCTCATGAAATCATAATATTTATGAATAAATCATAGAAATCATAAGACATAAAGGTAACTTGTGGCATTCATAACATTCATACGTAGGGAGTAACCGTTATGGTTACGTTTGGAATACCCATCACAGTACATTACCTAAATCCCTTTAGAGAAACCTTAGAGTTTTACTCCTTCACGTTAACCAATTCATTGGAGAGATATCACGGGCTCACCCAACCTTATTTTATCACAGAACCACCTGTCATCATAAACAATGCCCAAGAACCATAACATAATAGTATCACATAAAACATGCATAAAAGAAACATAACATTTCCACATTTCAATCACAAGATATTAATACAACACATTGATATAATCAAAAAATTATCAAAACCATTTTCGATACCAAATTAAATGAAAATTAAAACATGGTATCTATTTTTCATTTTAAAAAATGTTATGTCTTGTAGAGGAAGCCGAAACTCAAGTAATGGTCATGACGTTGGAGAAGTCGTTGTCGCCACATACGTACGACAAAACATTCTCTATTTTCATTTAGTAAAACACATCGTATAAAAAAGATTAATTTTCAATAAACATAAAAGAAAAATGGGTTTAAACACCGTATAAAAGAATGTTGTATAAAAAACAAAATATGCCTCAATGAAAGGAGATTGAGACAAAGTCCCATACCTTGTGTCCGACTTGCGTCGATCGTTCTTTAATCTCTCGAATAATAAACTAGAGTTAATTTCTACTCTCTTAAGAAGCTTATTAAAGTTCATTATTCCTTTTATATCACTTATTAACGTGTTATGAACATTATGCAATTATTTAAGTTAATAATAGTCGTTTTGTCGATCTTTGGTACTTAAGCAAAAATTAAACTTCTTATAATTACAAGTTGTTCATGTGGTAAAATATCTATTATATGCAGAATTATATTCATGATTTAGATATCATATATATCATATATATCCAGTATATACATTCATTTATATTTTTACATAACCTTTAGAGGTAAGAAATGAAATGCACCGTTCATAGAGATGGTAAGCCGTGCATACGCATGAATGCTACTTTCATTTCTATTTCATATTTAATGGAGTGAAATCATAATTATATAAAGGTATATTATAATTCCAGTATGATATCATATGTAATACCATTAAATCAATCCTTTATACGTCCCACATATGGCATTAACAAATCAAATCACTTTGAGGGGGTGATAGTCCGCACTTTCTAAAATGAAGATATCACGTTTACCCATTGTGGACACCATAAAGATATTCCATAAATGAAAAATACATAAGCATAAGGAAAACATAAAAAATATATATATCACATATAAATAGAGTGACATCTTAATGGCCACCATGAATGATGTTAAAAGAATATTGAACAATCATCATTTCGTGAGGCAGTAATTCGTTATCCACAGAAACAGTATGTTCTTTAACCATTAGACGGAGGTGTGTGTAAGTGTAAATCAAATAGCTATCATTACAAAATCCTAGTATATTGAAGATACAGGTGTTGTTACAAAATAATTAAATAAAAAGAGTTTATGGTGTTGGAGAAGAATAATAAAATAAAAGTACACAAGTGAAGACATTACCTTTAAATTCGGTAACTCCTCTTGGTTTGAACCAAAAGGGTTTATTGAAGAGCATTCTACCTAAGGTAAGGATTCAAGGATTAAGATAGGGATTTGGAGAGATAAAATGATCAGATTTTGGCCGAGCCAATGTCTTGAGAGGTGTGGGTAAGGTGGTAGAGGTGGGGGCCTTTTATAAGAGGGGGGAGGGGCACTCTTGGAATGTATAGAAATGTTACTTTATTATATAATGCGTTTCGGATTTTAAAGGTCTCCAAATTATATATTTAGAGGATAAGGTGATAAGGGTTTGAAATCCACCCATCCAATAGGTCTTTGACCTATGTAATGCTTAGATTTTAAATTATATTTCCATTTAATTTAAATCGTTCATTAATGAGGTAATCGCTGCATCATCATGGTGTCATAAATAAATTAATTTATTTAATGTCTAAAAATTATAAAACAAATATCATGATGAAGGAAATATTTTTAAAATTCCAATTACAATTTATATTCTAAGAGATCATTTAAACTGAAAAAACTAAAAAAAATTAGTTGGGTGATACATACTTTGGTTATACTTTCTGTTTAAAAAAAATAATATAATAAAATGTCACTATCACCCAAAAGTGATTCAATGGGGTCCCAAAGTTTATAAAAAGGCATAACATGGTCATCCATGACACAACCCATAGCATTAGACAACATGATCGGATCATTTTTTATTATTATGATATTATTTTATTACCCTTAACTACCCGATTACTAATTAATCACGATAAATAAAGATAATTATTGTCGTTACTATTCATAATGTTCAAAAACAAAAGAGTCTTAATTACATAATTTGGACCTTCTGATTCCAAATATGGAATCCATTTTACCAAATTACGAACATAGAAATTGTAGTAATTAATTGAAAAATAATTCTCGTTGTCAAAACAAGTAGCGGGTTTTTTTAGAAACAATATCTATCAAAAGATTGACAATTGTTTATGTCTAATTTCAAAGTGAAATTAATTCCTATTTCCACCATTGGAAGAAATGGTAAAAATAAATTTTATTTATACTTTAAAACCAATTAAAAAGATAATCTATCCATATAATTAAATTAGATGAAAATGCAGTTTTGAAGTAAAATGCAGTTTTTTTCACTGTTCATTAAAAAATGAAAATTGTTAGAAAAATATCTAAAATTTATCCAAAGTAATTTTAAATGACCCAATAATAAATAATAAGTATATTTTGACAAATATAGTTTATAAAATTGTCAAAAGATAGATTTAAAAATGGTTCTCCATAAAAAGGCGGTAAAACAATCTTTTAAAAATATTAGAGAATTCTATGCTTAAGAATGGATTTATTATCATTTTATGCCTCTAAAACTCTATATAATTCATAAATAGACATAGATATGAAAATCCATAATAATTTACTTACTTCGGATGTTACAATGAATCACCCGAGTCACCAAAGGAATATGTCCCTCCCTTTTCAACCTTTTGTTAACAGGGGAGTTCTACCCGGTGGACCTCCCATAACATAAAATTCTAAAAAAGATAGGGGACCACATCTAATGAGGGTTTTAATTAGATAAATAGGTTTAAAAATGTTCCAACTAGTCCTCACATGATTTTATCATGCCAAACCATTTTCTAAAAAAATCACATGCACACCACATTAAAAACCAAAAACAAACATTGAAACCCATTTAAGAAACTCAAATCAACATTCTAAATTTGAAATAAATTTATAAAGGATAATTGGAAATTTCAACAAACAATTGATTTGAAAAATCAACCCAAATATTTAATTAAATACATCACAAGAAATAAACCACTTCAATTCTAGAAAGAAAATTTCACTAACAATTCTATATCAATAATTAAAATGAAAACTATATATGAAATATAGGAAATAAATGATTATTAAATTTAAAGGTCAATGCATAAGGAATCCTACCTCACAGTGGAACCAAATTGAATAATCTCTCAATGATGCTTTCTAAAAAATATCCTCTGCTCCCCCACTGATCATATGCAACATTATATACATATAAGGACACCTAGTCCCTATGCAAACACCCACATGACCAGGAACGTGTGCAAGGGGGTCCTTACATATATGCTTCTTTGAATATACCCATCTCCACTCACCTAAATATTAATATATATATATATATATAATTAGGCACACCCAACCCCATTTTTTATATTCACTGCCATGGATGAATATACACATAATGGAAGGACCTTAATATTTATATATATATACTTACCTATGCATATGCCTGCGAGTCGCCTTTGACCCGGTGACTAGAAACCACCATGTAGTGACCAACACACATTAATAAAAAATAAATAGGAATCCATAAATATAAAAATATCTTAAATGAAAATTATTTCAAACAAAGGAACCCAGATATAATTAAAAACCCAACCAAACATTCAATAAAGACAAATGTTAAATGAAAACACTATTTTTAAAGTAAGTAGTGCCAAGAATCCCACTCTTTTCCATAAACTAGGCACCATGAATTTTATACACAGTAAAATCATTCCAAAACATAGTTCAACATGAATTTCACATTTCAAAAAGAAACCATTTATTAATATCAAAAGAAAATAAAAATTTAATCAAAATGTTGTTCATAGGGCGATCACATTTCAAATACACCCTTATTTTGTATTCATTTCATAACAGGTTATCATTATTTACTAATTTATTAAATCATATTTCAAAGTTCACAACAAGGAAAACATGCTGAATAAAATTCATATAATTATAAATCCACATTTTGGATACATTTTCACCACAAGTTCCCTTGAAAGCACACTTCTCATTTCCCAAATAGTTCATAAAATAATTTCAAAAAGGGACATAGTAAAATGCAGTCAAAACATTAACATTGTCCTTTATTAATCCCATTTACATCACTTAATCATGAAAAAAATGCTTTCGATACACATTTCATACCTCACAAAAAAACACCAAGACCCAAAAAACACGATAAATACCAAATTTTGATTCGTGCGAAACCAAACATGAGTTTATAAATTTACCCCAACTGATGTAGAAAGAGAAAATTGACGCGAACCACATCTCCTTTGGAAGAAGTTTGTTGTAACACAGGCCAATGGATCCATAGTGGACCATTTCACTACCATGAACTGAAAGAAACGAATAATAGACTAACCCCTTTGACTGGGGTTTTGACTGAACAAAAATGGTGATTGGATGACCTAAAATTGGCCCTAACAAGAAGGGAAGATGAGAAACCACCCTTACCTGAAAAAGATGATGGTAAGATGGCTAAAAATTAAGGAATGAGAGGGGGCATATAGGGAGGTCGTGAACACGATAGGGGTGGTCGTCGGTGGTGTCCTGTGAGGCGGGAAGTTAAAAGTGGGAGGTTCCGTGAAAGGCATAGCTGGAGAGAGATACTGACACCAGAGGGATATGGCAGGGGGGTTCACTATATGGAAGAAGCAAGAAGAGGATGGTGTGTATAGGGAAAATGTAGTGGAATGGGGCGACATGAGAGAAGAATGGTGAGGGGAGAGTGAAATAGAGGTTAATGGAAAAATAGAAATAATAAAATGATAATAAAACCAAACATAAAAAATTAACATATTAACAATAATAATAACATAATAATAATAACAATAATAATATAAAAAACAAATTTAATAAAAAATTAAATAATAATAATACTAATATGAAGAAAAATAATATGAATATTATTATAATTAATATTAAACATTATTATAACATTATTTCCTTCTCATTTTATCTTATATTCATTTTATATTATTTTCATTTAAATAATTGTTTTTTATTTTTTCTTAGAAGTAGTGAAGGATACATGGTTTGTCCGTATAGTCTTCTAGGTAATGCACTAACCATTAATAGGAAAAAAACTATGTCAATAAGTGTGTCCAAGGTCAGGGTGTGACATGTCATATGTTTCATTGGAAAATAAGAGTTACATGAAAACAACCTACCATAAGTCTAGACTTCCATCATATATGTTAAAACTCATGTATAATAAATATATGTTTATTATACATCTATTTCACAACCATAAATATATATCCTACAATATATGATTTAATTATTACCTTTTGTTACATTTTTATTAATAATTCCTTGTTAATGTTTTGTTTTGAATTAAAATTTCTTTGTTTACCATGTATGTTTTGATTTTTTAGTCCTCTTAATACGATTATGGTTGAATAATATATATAATATTAACTATTATAAAAGTATCATATATATTTTTAAACCCTTATTTTTTTTATAAACCTCACAAGTTAGAGATATAAAATGAATGTCATAGTTCATGGAGAAGGTGGGACATTCGTACACATGAACATTGATTACATTTTCTCAACAGAAATAAACAAACAAAGGTAAACAATATATTAAATGTATAGAATAAGTTTTATGTCATTTATATATTTATTTCTTTTAAAACCATCCTTATTGACTTCTATATATTGTGTGATTGAATTATGTCCCTTTATGATGCGTTCGCCCAGTGTACCAATGAACAATGTTATCATGTTACCAAATAATGGAAATTATAAAGGAACATGTGATATAATTATTCTATAAGAATGATAATATTATAATTATCCAATATTAAAAAAAATTCTTTATTATATATAGCTATGATATGTGGTGCTAAAAAATGAATTACATCAATTCATGATTTGGTAGTTCATCATATATAAAATTGATAATTTAAAAAACCCATTTGATGAATGAGGATAATGAATATGGATTTTTCATTAACATAATAACATATTAGTGTATATAAGACAAATATTTAGTTATATCATAATTTTTTAATAATAATTGAATGTGTTTTATTGAATAAATAAATTATAACACTTGATTAGGGATATTAAAACTTCTTTGGAAATCTTTTTCAGTTTTCACCAAAATGATTATTAGGATAGATTAAAAAACGGTTCTGGGATCATGGGAGAAAACTAATATAGTTATTTGGATAGTTGTTTTCATAATAAAATGGTTTTTATGTTTGAAGATGAAAGGATAGGGGGTAACCTTTTACGATTGAGAGGTGCAACACACCTGAAATATTTGAAAAGAAAAGGTGTACCCTCATATTTAAGATTAAAATTTCCCAAAAATAGTCCCTTAAAGAACATAGAATACAAAAGGTGTAAATAAGTATTAGTAATGAATTTTTTCATGTTTTATGTTACTTTAATCATGATGTTTTTAGGTTATCCCCAAGTAAACAAATTTTTACAATAACCATGAATTTATTTATTGTTTTATCAATTAATTATCTTGGAAAATAAATTTGAAATTGTTATATAACATAAATTATTCAAATTATAGATATATAATAAATTTTAATGAATTAAATTTCCATAATATGAAATATATAATTTAAAATTTATCATAGAGATTTGATGAGAAAGGATGTTTTGAATTAGAAAATGTTCAAACGATTAAAATGTTTTTATATGAAAAATCAACTTGATAATTATTAAAATGACTAAAGTAATATTAATATATGTATAACTCAAATATTTTTTTATTCAAAACCATTTAATCTTTTTATATTTTTAAATCCTTAAAATAAATGATAATTCTTAATAAAAACCAATATTTTTCACTATTCCATGAAAAATTTATCTTATCATAATATTCCAAAACATTCATCTGAAGATAATTTTTAAATTTTGAATTCAAAAAGAAAAATTATTTTTAAAACTTTATATTCTAAATGTTTCAAAAAGTAGTTTTAAAATAATTCCCCAAAAGGTGATAAAACTGGTTTTTAGAAAAATATATTTTTAAAGCATATAATTATATTTATTCAAATATATTATCAAGAAAAAACATAATATGAATAGTATTAATTTAATTTAATATATAATATAGAAATTTAATTAAAATAATTAAAAAAGTGGATTGTTTAAATTATTTATTTTTCAACTCACATAAATCATTACACTTCTTTCCCAAACTGTTAACTAATATTCATCATCTTATTATTTAATACCTTTTTCATATAATATAAATTATGAATCATATCTTAACATTAATCAAACTAAGCATTGTCATTCATTAAATCATTCTTATAATCAATAATATTAGAATAAGAAATAACTTTCATATGTAATTCGAAACCTCCTCAACATTGGTAATATAACTATTTATTATACCACCTTTCTAAATATCATAATGATCATTCCCCTTAGGACATAAATTCACATAATTACCATACATTCCACCTTTGAAGCAGTAAACCAATGATGATTTCATATGGAGTCCACTATTCTCATCCATGGAAATAACCAATAGTTCCATTTTTTCACTCTAATTAATTAATTTGTGTCCTTATTTTCCCCACTCAAAACATCTTCCCATTCAAATAAGACATAATATTTGATGCCTCTTATGAAATTATTGAAATATAGTTAACTAAACCTTCTTTCCTATATGTTATCCTCCACATGAACTCTCAATAATGAATACCCTTATCTTCTTTGGTGAGTTTTAGAGTTGGTTATGGTGAAATTTATTAATTATATATTATGATAACTAATTTGGAATAATAAAAATATAATTCAATTCCATTTTCATCAAATTTAGTTACTTGTTAACATATTTTCTATAACATTCAATGTCTACTAAGTTAGTTATGGTTCCCATAATTGACCATAACCGAAAATCATAGTGTGAGTAACAATAACCATAATGGGGAACCACATGATCCATAAAAATAACTTATAATATTTCTAAATCATTACACCATATATTTCATCTATGAAACCATTAGTTTATCACTAGTAATTCATAGTTTATAAATTTAAATACATTGTAATGGTTTGTAAAGAGGTTGTGAATTTTGAACAAATATCCCAAGGGAGTGTAATACCAAGTGTGTTGTAAGGCCCATTTTCATACACATGGTGATGATACAATCTAGAACAACGCACACCTTTCAGAGTTATTAACACTAGATACATATTTTCAAGATATAAATATACATAATGTATCCATAATGGCACTTAATTTTATGGAAACTACTTTCTCTATTATTTAATTAAATTCCAAGATATTATTCTATACATTGAACCATCCATCGAATTATCCTTAAATAAATCCTTGAACATATTCTTACAAATATCTCCATATATTTCACTAATGTTTTTTCATCCTTGTTTCAAAATATTAACCAAATCATTCATTTGATAACAACTATAGAGACCCAATATTTTCATATATAAATATCACATAATTTTATATTAATATTGAATACTCTTCAATAACACACACTCTAGGACTGCAATATTTTAATGTTTTGAAGACTATAATCACAACATTCTAATTTTTTGAAAGATCTTCAACACATCCCACAATAAGTTTCCCATATAGTAATACTCTTAGGAATACCATACCTAAAAATTTCTTTATAACATGAGAATGGAAACATAGGAATCGGTGAGCTTAGATGCATAGTAAGGTAAAACAAAGGAGATATCAATATATGATTATATTAAATAATAATTTAAGAATTGGGGTGTGCAATCATTAACATTACTTACAATGTTCATAACCAACCTATTATATATCGTAAAAAAGATTCATGTTATAATGATTTATCATTTTATAAAACACGATCCCTAAGAGTGGGAAATCCTTATAAATAAATCATAAACCATAAGATAATGTCTTAAAAGTGTAAAAACATCAAAAATATAGAAAACTATTTCATATAACATATTTAACTACCAAAGATATCAATATATTGGACCATGGCTTATAACATGTTTCCCATTGTGGATCAAGCCACACTTGTTTCTCATAATGGATTGGGATGAACCTATTTCCCATATTTGATTAGGACACGCCCATTTCCCATAGTGGATCAAATCCATATGCTTGTTTCCTATTATTATCTCATGATATATAATGATTTACCCAAATAATTTGATGGTGATATAGGTCCCAACAATCACATAATGATTCCCTTACATATTGGTTTCACAATATCATAAAACATTCAGTATATCATCACATAATAACCGGTGTAAATAAAAATGTTTAATAAACATTTCATCAATTCACCAAACAATAATCCATAAAAATAAATGGGTTTGATAAAAAATTCATCAACAAAACCATTGACCATATAGAGAAATATTAATGATGTAATATTTTAATATTACCCACATTAGTGTAGAAGTAACATCAAAGGATGTCATCTTATATGAAAAATGATTTTGAAATATTAATGGGATCATTTCTTGAGTAATATTGCCTTAAAAATTTAAAACACACTTTTTAAACATAACCCATTTTCAAAATCCTTATATTAAAACATACCCTTGGAAACCAATAAAGTGTCATTTAAAAATCATTTAAAACTCTTATTCTAGAAAATTTTATTTTCATTTTGAAAATACATTCTTAAAACTGATAACTCATAAAACATTTTGGAAATACATTTCATTGTAAATAAAAATTTGAACTAATAAAACAAATTTTAAAAGAATAATTTTTTCATGATTATTGAAAATAATATTCATTCCATAACTAGTAAAAAATATTCATTTCAAATTTCCTGTAAATGTTAGCGAGATATTATTTGGAAAAATACATGAAAAATATATTCAATATTATTTAAAATTAAAAAATATTTAAAAATGTATGTACTAAGTAATTATAATCATTTTAAAAATTAAAAATATATTTGGAAAACATGGATTTATAAGAAATAATGTTTTTGACCGAAGGGAGAAATAATATTTGTTTTTCATAAAAACATTATTTTGAACTAAAGAGTATATAAAGAGATGAAAATGTTGGTAAGAAATTTTTTCAAATGAAATAACCGAAGTAGAAAAAAAATTAATTAGTTTCTTGGGAGTCATATCATAATATTTAATTATTAAAAGTACACTAATAAACAATATTGAAAAATGATAAGAAGGAAACATATAACTCTTACCTCATTGGTAACATAGACATATATTCTACCATAAATAATAACACTATGTGACACATATTATTATATCATAAATATTTGGGGATTAATTATATAACTTATCAAAGGAGAAATATATAGGCCCCAAAGAATAAAATAGGGTCATAACAAAACTTATCTTCCAATGAAGGCAATTGAAGTAAAAAAATACCTAATTTATTTGGTAACATTTGATTCATAAACCCAATAAAAGATATATCCTCAAATGGACATGTAAATTACTATAAGATTAAGTATAATTTCCATAAAATATATTCATGAGTAGAATATACCCCACATAAAAGAAACCCATGGGGAATATGGTATGCGTCTTATTGAAAAAAAAGTGTAACATAAATCCCTTAGCATAAGCCCCAACATCGTTCATACACCTTGGGACATCCTATAAAATTAATATAATTATATTATACAAATATTAAATATATATCTATATATATAAATATATATATATATAATACCATCTATGATTTACTTATGATCTTATACTACCCATTTATTAACAATTCCATATTGAAGTCATGTTTTGGATAATAAGTACTTTTTATTTCTTCAATGTTTTGATTTTTTCATTTATGGAAATATTAATTTCATAATATATATTATTTTTACTAGGATATAAATATTATATATTTTCATTATAGATTTATTTAGATATATCCTTGAAATTTTGACATATAAAATGAAATACATCGTTCATGGATATGATATGCCTTACAAACGAATGAACGTTGTCTACAATTTTCCAATAAAAAGAATGAAAGAAATGAAAATAATATATTATTATTATAGAATAATATTTATGTAATATGTAACACATTTTTTAATTAAAACCCTCCTTATTACCTTCCACGTAAAGTAGGAATCAATCACATCATTTAGTGATGCAGAAGTCCATCGTACACACGAACAACTTTTTCGTATTCCCACAAAAAGGAATGTAAAAAAGGAATATGAGATATATTAAATAAATATACATAATAAAATAATAAATATCATATATATTTAATATATCCATTATTATAACCATCTAATAGATGTGGTGCTGGAAAATGAATAACATCGGTTTGTGAGGTTGAAGTCCCCCGTACAGAGGAATGATGATTTCATAAACCATTTGATGGATGAGGAGAAGGATTTAGGTTCCGAAATTGACATATTAATATATATTTATATATAACATAATAACATTAATATATCAAAATTATTAAATAATAATTGATGTGGGTGGGGGATTAAATAAAAAAACACTTGATTTGGGATGTTTCCACTTCTTCAAACAACATATTTTGATTTTTCCAAAAGGATTCATAAATTTGATTTAAAACCAAAATAAAGCTTATAGGATTATAAGATTGATGTTAGAAAATTTTTTCAGTAGGTATTTGTTGAATAGATTGTGTTTGGATTTTTTAAGATGAGAGGAGAGGGGTGACCAATTATAAATGAGGTGTGTGGCACACATGTAATTTTTGAAATAAAAATTTATACCCCTATTTATAAAATTATAACATGGTCCAATTTTTATTATTCATAATAATTTTAGTTATTAGGGTTATATACATCCATACATTGAGTTTTGGAACAATTTTTTGTAATTTTTTACCATTATCCTTTTATTTTAACCCCCTATAATCCCATTATTACCTTATCCACAAAAAATAATTCGTACTATTTTTATTAATCATTATAATAGAAATTAATTTTATTTTTTGATATTATATAAATTATTCTTATTATAAATATGAAATCTTATTTTATAAATATCATTCACATAATTGGAAATATAAAATTTAAAATTAAACCCATAGAGGTAGTGAAAAGCAGGATTTCAAAGAGAAAATGTTAAAATGTTAAAAGTTTTTATATCAAATTTCTATGGTAAAATGTTTCCAGGTATATTAATTAGTTTAATAGATATATATTATAAATTATTTATTCTATGAAACATTTATTAAAATAGTTTTTATGATTTTAAAATCATTAAAAATTAATAATTCTTCATAAAAACCAATATTTTTCAATATTCATAGAGAAATTTGTATTCTCTGAAAATTCTTTAAAAATTAACCCTATGATAATGTAAACCTAATGATTTAGAAAATTAAATATATTAATTTATATAAAATATCTAAAATTTTTATATAAAAATATTTTTAATATAACTATGAAATAGGAAACCAAACTATTTATTAGAAAAAAATTGATTTATGCATAAAATTGGATTTATTATTTTCTATTATCTGGAAAACATATAATATGAATTTTTAAATTTTTATTTAATATTTAGTATATAATTTTATTTTAAAAATTATACAAAAAATTGTTTTTTAATTTATTGAGGAAAAAAGAAATTTCTTTATAAAAAGTAATTTTTTGAAAAAAAGTTTATTGCTATTTAAATAAAATTTATATTTATTTCAAATTAATTATTCAATAACTAATTTACATAATATAAAAGTGAAAATTATATATTTTCATAATATTTGGAATCCAATATTCACTTTCTATTACAACATATAAGAGATAAATACCATATTTGTAAATAATATTTTAATAATTTGTAACATTTCATTGAAACATCTTATTTCTGGTTACACAAGCTACAATAGATGTTGTTTGTAAAAAAATACAATTTTTTTTTTGAAAAGTATTTCAAAAATTATCACGATGTTTTAAAAATGTGTTTCTTTTAAAAAGTTTAATATTGTAGAAAAAATGGATACTCATTACAAGTGTACACTTTGTAAAATATGGTTTTGTTATTTATGCGTTGCGAACTAATAATCTAATAATTTAAATCTAAAAAGATCCAAAAAATGAATTTATTTGAATTATTTAGTAAAATTCATGATTAATTAATGGTTAAGTGTGGGTTATTACAGTTGGTATCAATGGAGGGTTTATATAACTATAGAGTTTAGCTTGTTATTTGAGCTTAAGTTACAATTCATTTAAAATAAAAAACATTTTCATGCTACTGAGAGTTATGGTTATTTTGGATAAATAGAAGAGTGGTATAAAGGATATCATGGTAAAGGATATGATTGTATTTATCCTCTATATAAGATTATTTGTTATAGATTATTTAATGTTCTCACATTAAACTTATTGGTTTTATTAAATGGGATAATCTATTATGAAATATGTTAATATTTGGATGTGAAATAAAATTACATGGTTGTCAGAATAAGAAACCAAATAGAATAGGGTTTGTACTGAAAACTATTGTTGTTATTCTTAACGAGCTATCGAGAGTTATGATTAAAATCATGAACCTAGGCTATTATCTTAACCCACTAAATAAGAGAGAAATTATTATCTATGGAAGGTCATGAGATAATGATAAATGTAAAAATATTCCATGATTTATGTGGTAATAATGATGGAAGAAGAATAAAGGAAAATGTCATATAAGGAATGAGAATATGATTTTTCAATGGGAAATATGGTAGGAAAGAAATAATCGTCTAAGTAAAAAAGGAATCTTTTGGATAAATCTGTGTAGAGGAATAAAAATCATAACAAGGTCTAACCCCCCGACCCTAGTTACCCAGAGTCGGTGCATTATTACATAACATTGGCATGATCACAAAAGATCATTTCTTGAAAGACCGATTAGTTTAGTAGCATTACAAGTACTAGATACATTCATAAGGTTTACAACACATCATAAAATGAAAATCTAAAAAAACATTGATTCCATAGTCGACATTCATATCCCCTCAGACTATCCCTATAAGTCAGTCATTAAATACTTATTTTCAATCTAGGAAAAATAAAACATAGAAAGGGTTGAGCTCAGATGCTCTGTAAGGATAACAATATAGAGGAAACTTTCATAAATAAGCATAACCATTTAAGGAAATATATAAGACTAAAACAAAATTATTTTAAACTTGAACTTCAGCATAATGTAGAAATGATAAAATCAAATAATTCCATTTACTTAATCCCATGGATATCTACTAGTTGAATAATCACAAGAAATATCAATATCAACATTCATAATGATGGCATTCATAATGCCAGACTTTTATAATCCCATAGTCAAGGCCTTGTGCCAAGAATACAAATATGATTTTGAAAAGGCCTTATTCCAAGAAACTAGTTTGTTTAATGAGACCTACTGATACATTGAGGAGATGTAACGGGCTCCACCCGTCACTTACTAAGTCCAATGCATTTCTCATATGAAAAGGTTTAAACATAACATAAACATTCGTATAAAAACTAGAATACGAAATATCAATACATTATACATAAACCATGAATGGTGTCAAAATAACAAATCCACATTCAAACATATCACAAAACCTTCAATACAATATAGGAGTTTTGTATCATAATAAATCAACTCCAAATAAGCTTAAAATCCATCAAAGGATGTTGAAATAGATGAAATAAAAACCCTTTTTAAATAAATATATCTTTCTATTTAGAAATAATTTAAGAGTCGCATAATTATAAAGAAAACATTTATTTTGAAATTATTCTTATAAACTTGTAAAGGAATCTTCGACGATGTTATAACAGTGGAATATAACCACACCCGCCATATAAGTTAAAAAAACACTCTTACCATAAATTTGTCAAAATGGTCAAAAAGTTCCTTACTTGGAAAACGACAGAAATATTCCTTTGTAAACATATTATAAAAGTCAAAAAAGGAATAAATGAATTTAACCCATAGTCTATAAAATAGTAAGAATGTTTTGAAATACATTTTTAAGAATCATTTATGTGGATGATAAAGAGGTCCTAGTAGATAATTACGTATAAATTTCCTCGGATAATGAAGAGATTGTAGAATTAACCCTTACCTTGTACTTTTCCTTGGTAGAGGTTTGGTTAACCTCCTATATAATGGTGAAATAATTGTTATTAAATTAAAAAATAATCATGTACATTAATATGATATCATATATGATTTTCTATCATTGTTTTGTTAATAATATCATAGTATTATCATTGTTTTGGGTGTTAAAAGATTCGTTTACCTTTATATTCTTTGTTATGTGAGTCATATTTGTTATTAATGGGATTGTATGTTATTCATATCAAGAATTTTATCAATTCATCAAACATTATTTTTTATAATCTAAGGAAAATTAGTCTTGAATGGATACGATGGGGAATGAATCTCTTCGCATTCGTGGAGACGGTAATATGTACGTACGCATGATAAAAAGTATCATTCGTTTGATGTTAAAATAATATATAATTGGATGGTATATCATATATACAGAATCATTATCATGTTATATTATTTATTTACATCAATTACACATCATTATTATAACCATCCAAATAATAATGTATTGAATAACAATTACACCACGACGTGGAGACTGTAAGTCGTACTTACGCACTTATAATGACATGTCATTCAAAGGATGGATAGAATAATGAATTTTGATGTACCATATTTATAATAACATCACAGTATATAGATTATATTGGAGTTATTATTTTATAATGGAAACAACAATGAAAAATGTAGTGGAAGAAGAAAGGAACATGAAAGTGGTGACAAAATATTTACCTTTTGATCGGGTTCTTCCATTTGATTTGATCAAAAGGACTCCATAGGTTGTATTTCTTACTAAAGGAAGGCCACTAGGATGAAAGGATTGTTGTTTAGAGGTTATTTTGGCAGATTTTGGTATAGCAAAATGGCTTTGAAGGTAGTAATTTGAGAGAAGGAGTAGTGCCCTTTTATAAGAGGGGTGAGGGGCACCTTAGGAAAAGCTAGAAATATTATTTTATAATAAATTCATTTTCGGTTTATAATGGCTCAAAAATTTATTATTTAAAGGCTAAGGTTGGGATGGATCAAATACCTCTCAAATAATAGGATTTAGATATGTTTTGGTCACTATATTAACTTTATTTTTTATATTTAGCTCTTAGTAAAATAGTTTTACATTTACCATGTCTCTTTTGTTTTTGATTTTATATGGTTAATAAACTTACTATATACTTAAAATAGAACTCAAAGTGGTTAATTAATGATACAAATATCATTATATAAGCCGTTTGACTGATCCTTAGATTTTTAAGAATAGTATATCAAATAATAATATCATTTTTGTTTTAAAAACTCTTTTATGTCAATTTTGACACTATTTTGTATTAAGTTTTTTTTAATTCATAAAAGCATTATATCATCAAAAAATTCATCTAACCAACCCTAATATGTCATATTAACATATAGAAGTACTTTAATTAATAAAAAGACTCAAATTACATTTATTGGGATATTTATAATATCAATTATAATAATATTTCATTAATTTGGTAATTACTCCCTCATGAATGTGTCATAAATAAATTAAATTATTTAATGTATAAAAAATATAAATAAAATAAAATTATATAGGAAATCATTTTAGATTTCTAATGAATATTTAGAGTTGAATTTATCTTATGCATAACCCAATATTAAAAATGGTTAATAATTAAACATTGAATTTAACACTTTAACCTCTTCTTTGAATTAAATAATAATAAATGTCCTAATCTAATAAAAGTGGACCGAAAGGATAATATTTTATTTGTAAGGTTGTTCTTGGTCGAATTACTCTTATCCAATAGAATTAGGACATGTTTCAAGGTAATAATAATATCATTTTTACCTTTAATTGCCCTATTTACTTTTAACCGTGGTAAATAAAAGTAAAAAGTTACTATTCACCAAAATTTATTTTCATCATATTGAACCACATTTTTCTTACTAATATCAACCGTGTCTCTCAGATTTTTTAAATTCCACTCATATAAGTGGTAAAATTATGTTTTATGCTAATTTTCAAATCCTCCTAGGAGGTGGGTAAAAGGCATAGAAAAGTTTAATAAAATTTTTATATATCTAAAATTATTATAAAATGACTCCAATGAATTATATTGAACTTTTATAGGTATTATATATATATTTTGACCTAAAATAAATTTATATAAAATAACTAATTATTAAAAAATTCGGTTTTAATCCACTACTCAGTGTTTTTCCCTATTCATCAATAATTGAATGTTTCCAGAAAAGTACCAAAAATTCACCCTAAGGTAATTTCGAATTTCCCAATCCAAAAATGAAGTCCATTTTTATTTATAAAATTTATAAAATTTCAAAAAGTTTGTATTACTATTTATAACGGTTAGTTTGATTGGGTGTGGTGTGTTAGAACTTGAAAATGCGTACTACACACGCTATTGTATTATTCAATGTGAAGCGTACCGTGGAAGTTTGGGGTGTTACATTGTCCTCTCCTTCAAATAAATTCGTCCTCAAAATTTCTAGAATATTACTGCATAAAAAGACTCAGGTGGTTCTTTATTATAAGTTTCTCTGGTTCCCACCGTGCCACTTCCGTCTTATGGTTTCTCCATAGAACATTTACCTGACGAGTCATCCGGTTTATCAGCACTTGTTCTCTTGTATCAAGAACCATCTCTGGCTCTTCGCAATAAGATAGATTGGGTTTCAGTTCTAATTCCTCATAGGTGAGTACATGCATTTGGTCAGGCATGTATTTTCTCAACAGTGATACGTGGAACACATCGTGGAATTTGGAGAGACTTGGGGGCATTTCTAAATGGTAATCTACAGCCCTAATTCTTTCTAGAATTTTGAAAGGTCCGATGTACCTGGGACTCAATTTTCCCTTTTTACTGAAACGTATAACACCCTTCCATGGAGATACCTTCCAGAAAACATGATCTCCTACCTGAAATTCCAAATCCTTCCTTCAGTTTTCGCATTAGCTCTTCTACCTACTTTGATATGCTTTGATGTGGGTTTGGATTATCTTCACCATATCCATCGTTTCCTACAACACTTCTCGGCCTACGAGTTCTCATTCACCAACATCATCCCAACAAGTTGGTGTGAAAAATCTCTTTCCGTATAATGCATTATATGGTGCAATTTGAATTCTTGAATGGAAGTTATAGTTATAGAAAAATTCTACCATATGTAAATATTGATCCCACATACCTTGAAAGTGAAGTGAGAATGATCTCAAAATGTCTTCTATGTTTTGAATAGTCTATTCTGATTGTCCATTAGTTTGAGGGTGGTAGGCAGTGCTCAATCGAAGTTCAGTATCCAGGGCCTTCTAAAGACTTTTCCAGAATATTGATGTAAAATGTGGATCAAGATCTGAAACAATCGATAGTGGTACTCCATGAAGTCTCACAACTTTGTTAATAAGTATCCTTGCTAGACATTCAAGTAGTAAATCAACTTTTATAGAAAGAAAATGCGTTGACTTTGAAAGATGATCAACAATGACCCATAATGCATCGTTCATTATAGGAGTCATTGGTAGTCCCATTACAAATTTCATCGCAATATTATCTCATTTCCACCCAGGTATGGGAAGAGGTTGCATGACTCCTCTAGGAAGTTTCCTTCCAACTTTTACTTGTTAACAAACCATACATCTGGACACAAAATCAGAAATCTCCCTCTTCATGTGGTCCCACCAAAATTGTTCCTTCAAATCTCTATACATTTTTGTGCTCCCAATGTGTATAGAGAAATTGGATCTATGACCATCATCCAACAATTCTCTTTTTATATCAGGTATATCAGGAACACAAAGTCTCTTCCAAAATTTCAAAATTCTGTATACATACAAAATGTCACTCAATCTACCATCATTCAAGGTTTTAATCTTATTTTGAAACTCTTCATCATCGATCTGGGAACTATTTATCCTTACTAGTAAATATGGTTTGGAAACCATTTGAAAAAGTATTTATTTTTCACTTTCCATGGTGATTCCCATATCCGTCATTAATAGATCCATATATTTAGGATCCTTTTCAACTCTCATCTTGTTCAAAAATCCATGATCCTTTCTACTCAAAGCATCTGAAACCTTATTTTCCTTCCCTGGGTGGTAGTGTATAGTGCATTCATAATTTTTGAGTAGTTAAAACCATCACCTTTTCCTCATGTTGGGTTCTTTTTGTGAGGAAAATATACTTCAAACTCTTATGATCAGTATATATCTAACATTTTCTACAATAGGGACAATGTCTCCATATCATCAATGTGAATATTATAGCTGCTAACTCAAGATCATGAGTTGCATAGTTTTTCTCATGAATTTTTAGCAGTCGTGATGCATATGCAATAACCCTATCATTCTGCATAAGGACACAACTAAGTCCTTTCTTTGATACATCACTATAAATAACAAACCCATCATTTTCTGATGGTATAGTCAATAAAGGAGCATTGACTAATCTTATCTTAAGTTCTTAAAAACAATCATTACACTCTTTTGTCAAAAAAATTAACCCTTTTACGTGGGAACTTTCTTAATGGGTTATCCAATCGGGAAAAATTATGGAATAAATGCCTATAATAACCCGTTAAACCAATAAAACTGCATACCTCAGTTATACTTTTCAGTGTTGTCCATTCATGGATTTCCTGTGGCATTGACGGTTCAATAGAGATTCAATACATAGTGACAATATGGCCAGGAAAATAAATCTCTTGAAGCCAGAATTTACACTTCCAAAACATCCCATATAATAAATGTCTTCTAAGAGGCTTCAGGATAATGTGCAAGTTATTTTCATGATCTTTGTATATTTCTGTGTATACCAATATTTCATCAATAAATACCACTACAAAGACATCAAGATATTCCTTGAAAACTTTGTTCATTACTTCTATGAAAACAGAGGGTGCATTAGTCAATCCAAAAGGCATTACTATAATCTCATAATGCCCATACCTGGTTCAAAATGCTATTTTTTAAATGTCATCCTTCTTCACACACAATTGATGATATCCAGATCGAAGGTCATACGTTGGAAAGTATTGAGCTCCATGATATTGGTCGAATAAATCATCAATGCAAGGTATGAGATACTTGTTCTTTATTATTATTGCATTGATCTATCTATAGTCAATTCATAACCTCATAGATCCACATTTTTTCTTAACTAAAAGGATAGGGGATCTCCTTGGAGAAACCCTAGGGTGAATAAATACCTTATTACTCAATTCCTCTAGTTGTTTCGTTAGTTCCACTAATTTCAAAGTGGCTATTCTACAATGGGACATTGATATGGGCCTTGAACCCAGAATTAAATCAATGGAAAACAAAATTTCTAATTCTGGATGATGTCCAGGTAATTCTTCTAAAAACTCGTCAACATATTCTTTCACAATAGGTATATCCTCAATTTGAACAGTACTTTCCTCACCCACAATAATTTCATTCTCTTCTTCTCCAATAATTGAATTTAGTTGAGCTACTGTGGGTGGATCTAGATAACAATTAGGTGGTGAAAACTCTGCTCTAATGATAAGGTGTTCATTATCATCGTCATAAAAAGTTGCAACCTCCTTCTTCTTACAATAAATTTTCACATCATGTTCCGAAAGCCAATACATACTAAGGATTATATCAAATTAATTCATGGTTATGGCGATGAGATCATAAGATAATGAACATTTATGTGCAATAATGGGGACTGAATCAAAAAACATTGTTGCAACAATACTTCCCTTAAGAGTTTTGACGGACCACTCCCTTATTAAATCAAAATAGAAATATCTAATTTTCTTAACAAATAGGGTTGATATAAAACAATGAGATGATCCAGAATCAAATACAACATTTTCTAAACTTGAAGAAACCATTAAATTACCTGCCACCACGTCTTTCGAAGTTTCAACCTCAGTAGTAGTGATTGCATAAGATTTCCCTTGATCCCTTGGCCTTTTATAAGGTAAGTTCCTCTAACACTTAGGACATTCATTCGCATAATTCCTCCTTTCTCTACAATTGTAGCATTCAACATCGACATCCTCTTTCATCCCCTTGAAATCACGAGCATGGTGGCCTTTTTCACCACACTTGTAACAGACTCCCAATCCCTTCAGGATAGTACCGAGGTGTTTCTTCCATAATTTACAGCAGGATGGATATTTAACCTTTCCCATCTTCCCCTTATTTCCATTTCCATAGTGTTCAGAAGATCTATTCTTCTCTTTCTTTTCTTTAATGTTGTTAGACTTATAGAATTCTTTTTCTATATTGATGGCACATGAGACAATATCTTCGTATGATGATATGTATTATGAGACTGATGATCAATGGAGAAATGGTTTTAATGCATTAAAGAAATGATCAATCTTACTTATTGGGTTACGTATATAATCTGTTTCATGCCTCGATATCCATGTAACATTAGCTTTATACTTTGCGACATTCTCATCCTCCATTTTCCTCAGACTCAGTAACTTCCTTTCCATATCTGCTCGATGTTCATGAGAAAAGTATTTCTATAAGAAAATCCCTTTAAACTCCCTCCATTCCATATTTTACACTTTAGCATATTCCTTTTTGTTTTGAATCAATGACCACCATTGATCAGCATCTCCAATGAGGTATTGAACTGCCATGAAAACATTTTCCCTTTCACTACTCCCCAAGGCATAGAATATTTTCTCTAAGAAATTTATCAATGGCTCAAATACTAATATATTTTTACTCCCATTGAATGTTGGTGTTTTTTGCCTCATGAATAGATCTAACATTAATCCTCCATGCTGTGGATCATGGTGTTCCATATAGCTAAGGTTTTTATTCATAACCAGAGTGAGTTATCATAGTATAGCGATAAGGTGATTAGCACCAGTTGTATCACCATCTCCACTATAATTATCTTGAGCAAGAGGGAAATCCCTACATGATGTTCATGCATTGATATCGTTTCCTTTACTTTCACTAGGCACAATTTCTAAAAAATGGCATAATGTAGATTAGTTTACGAATCGAAATACATAATTACAAACTTGTAAAATACTTAACATAATTTGAACTATTTAAGGATATAATCCATAGTCATATAAATTGTTTTCATTGAGTATGTATATACTCATAAACTCTTCATAATAGTTTTTAATGAAAACAAGAATTATTATAAGCATATCCCCCGGGAGTGTCGTAACAAAGAGTGTAGCAAGGCCAGTTTTCGTGCACTAGTTCTCGTTCAAGTCTAGCTCAAAGCGGTGTTTTCGAGTTTTACCCCAAGTTACATCTTCTCTAGAGCTGCCTCTACCTTCTCGTATCTAGACAAGGATATATTGCGTGGAAAAATTAAAAAATTATTACAATACCAAAATTCTATGAAGTTATTCTATACTAATCCTCAAATCCCATCTTAAGGTAATGTGCTCTACTCAGAGTTTATCTAAATCTAGATTCCAAGGTTTGAACTAAACTTCCTCTGATACCAACTGTAATGCGCCGACCCCAGTTACCCAGAGTCCGTGAATTATTACATAACATTGGCATGATCACAAAAGATCATGTCTCGAATGACCAATTAGTTTAGTAGACGTTGAAGTACTATATACATTCATAAGGTTTACATTACATCATAAAATAAAAAACTACAACAACATTGTTTCCATTGACCACACTCTTATCCCCTCAGACTATCCCTATAGGTTAGTCATAAAATACTTCTTCACATACTGGGAAAAAATAAAACATAGAAAGGGGCGAGATCATATGCTCAATAAGGATAACAATGTATAGAAAACTTTCATAAATAAGTATAAACATTTAAGGCAATGTATAAGATAAAAACAAAATCCTTTTAGACTTAAAATTCAGCATAATTTGGAAACGTTAAAATCAAATAATTCTATTTTTGTACTCACATGTATATTCTACTAGTAGAATAATCAAATACAATGTCAATATCCACTTTCATAATAATGTAATGAATAATGCCAAAATTTCATAACCACATAGTCAAGGCCTTGAGCCATGACTACAAATATGATTTTGTCAAGGCCTTATGCCATGACACTAGTTTGTCTCATGAGACTTACCAATGCATTAAGGATCTATAGAGGGCTCCACCAGTCACTTACTAAGTCCAATTCATTCCTCATAAGAAATGGTTTAAACAAAACATAAACATTCGTATTAAAACTAGAATACAAAGTTTCAATAATTTATCTATAAACCATGAATGGTGTAAAAATAATACATCCACAGTTAGATATTCCACAAAACCTTCAATAAAATATGGGGGATTTGTATCATAATAAATCAACTTCAAATAAACGAAAAATCCATCAGAGGATTTTGACATAGATGAAATCAAAACAATTTTTTAGATAAATATCACTTTCTATTTTGAAATCATTTAAGAGTCACATAAATATAATGAAAACATTTATTTTGAAAATATTCTTATATACTTGTAGGGGAAACTTCAGTGATATTATAATAGTGGAATATTGCTACAACTTCTATATAAGTTAAAAAAACATTCTTACCATAAATGTGTCAAAAAGGTCAAAATGTACACTATTTGGAAAACGATGGAAATATTACATTGTAAACATCTTATAAAAGTAAAACAAGGGTATACATGACATTATCAAATAGTCTATAAAACATTAATAATGTTTTGAAATACATTTTTAAGAAACATGGATTTGAATGATAAAGAGGTCCCAGTTGATAATTACGTATAAACAACCTCGGAAAATTAAGAGATTGTAGAATTAACCCTTAACTTGTATTTCCTCATGGTTGAGGGTAAGTTATCCTACTGTATAATGGTGAAATAATTTTTATTAAATTATACATGAATCAGATACATTAATATGATATCATATATGATCTTTTAACATTTCTTTGTTAATAATATCTTAGTAATATCGTTGTTTTGGGTGTTAACAGATTCATTTTACTTTATTTTCATTGATATGTGAGTAATATTCTTTTATGGATGGGATGTATATTATTCATATAAAGAATTAAATTAAGTCTTTAAACATTATTTTTAATCATCTAATGAAAATTATTCTTGAATGGATACGATGGGGAATGAATCTCATCACGTTCGTGGAGACGGTAATCTGTACGTACGCACGAGCGACAATATCATTATTTTGATATTAAAATAACATATAATTTAATGGTATATCATATATACCAAATCATTATCATGTTATATTTATTATTTTATATCAATTAAACATAATTATTATACACATCCAAATATTAATGTATTGAATAACAATTACACCACGACATAGAGACGGTAAGTCAAACGTACGCATGTACGGTGACATGTCATTCAAAGGATGGATAGAATAATGAATTTGTTTGTACCATATTTATAATAAAATCAAAGTATATAGAATATACTGGAGTGATTATTTTATAATGGAAACAAAAAAGAAAAAGGAAGTGGAAGAAGAAAGGGACTTGAAAGAGGTGATGAAATATTTACTTTTTCTTCGGGTTCTTCATTTTGATTTGATCAAAATGGCTCCATAGGTTGCCTTTGTGACTAAAATAAGGCCTCTAAGATGAAGTTAGTATAGTTTAAATGGTATTTGGGCAGAGGTTGGATGAGAAAAATGGCTTTGATGGTGTGAATTAGAGAGTAGGGGGAGTTCTCTTTTATAAGAGGGGTGAGGGGCTCCTATAGAAAATCTAGAAATATTATTTTATAATAAAATCATTTTCGATTTCTAATGGCTCGAAAATAAATAATTTAAAGGATAAGGTGGTGATGGGTAAAATACAACTCAACCAATTGGTTTTATAATAGTTGGGTCACTATATTAAAATTATCTTTTAGAATTAACTCTTAGTTAAATAGGTTGACATTTACCTTGTCTCTTTGTATTTTTATATTATATGATTAATAAAGATACTATATACTTTTAAAAGAATTTAAAGTGGTTCATTAATGATACACCTATCATTATTTATGTCCTTTTACCGATCCATTGATTTTTAAAAATATAATAACAATTAATAATATATTTTTTGTTTTAAAAACTCTTTTATGTCAATTTTGACATTTGGTAGGGTAATAATAATATCCTTTTTAACCTTAATTACCCTTTTTAATTTTAACTCTGGTAAATAGAAGTAAAAAAGTTACTATTCACCAAAAATTATTTTCATCTTATTGAACCACATTTTTCTAACTAATATCAACTGTGTCTCTCAGATTTTTTAAATTCCACTCATATAAGCGGTAAAATTACATTTTATGTGAATATGCAATTTTCATAGGAGGTTGGTAAAAGACGGTGAAAAGTTCAATCAAATTTTTATATATCTAAAATTATTTTAAACTAATTATAATTAATTACATTGAACTTATATAGGTATTATATATCTATTTTGAGCTAAAATAAATTTAAATAAAATAAATAATTATTTAAAAAATTTTGGTTTTAAATTATAACTCACTGTTTTTAACTATTCATCGAAAATTGAATGTTTTCAGAAAAATACCAAAACTTCACCCTAGGCTAATTTCGATATTCTGAATCCAAAAATGAAGTCCGTTTTGAAATATTAAATTTATAATATTCCAAAATGTGTGTATTAGTATTCATAAAGGCCATTTGGATTGGTAGTGGTGTGTTAGAACTCGATGTTGCGTACAACACACACTACTGTATTATTCAAAGAGAAGCATACAACAGAAGCTTGGGATGTTACAGAAGGTATTGATTGAATGTTTTTATTTTTGAGAGCAAGTGAATTATAAAAATTTATTTCATTGGTGAAGATCAATAATATCTTCCATAAGAATATATAGTTAAAGGTGAAGAAATGCATAATTAAATTATAGTTAATGATGATATTTAAAAGGTATGAATTATATATTGTGTTATGTTTTGAAATTTATAAATCATAGGAGACGATTAATAGTTATTTTCCTTAGGAAGGATATATTAATGAATGAGATTTAAATTCATGGTTAATGAACTATAATTAAATTTATGTTATTAGTGTTTTTATATATAGTTATTTGGTAGTTATGATGTAGTCATAGATCTAAGGTTTCCCTAAGTGTAAATGAATTATTTTTTTGACGTTTAAAGTGATGGGAATACTTTTGGAGGCATTTTTTGAGTTATGGTATATTTTTAAGGAACATGTAACATTAATTTTAACATTTGAAAATGTTATTTGAGGGAGAATGGTCTTTTCATTTTAGGTATGTAATTTTATAGTTACTTTATATCCTTTAGGGTTTATAGGATCATTGATTATTAAAATTATTTTTGAGGATGATGATCATATTTATTAAAATGTTATAAGAATTATGTTAGTATTGAATTAGAAAAATTAAAACCATTTATATCATAAAATGATATGGCTGTTGAAACCATAATTAAAGGGAGACTAGGGTGCATCGCCTAACGTTAGCCTATGTGATTTCCATGTTAGTCTAATATCATTTTTTAACTCAGACATTTTGATGTATAATGATTAAGATGATTTTGGGAAAATATATATTATCATATACTTAACAATGTGATTGAAATGTAATTTAGGGATTGGGGGATTAATTTTTTTATAAGAGTTTTTAGAATTTTTGGATTTTGATATGATTTAGATAAATAAAACATTATGAGATTTTACATGTGGAATAAAGATTTAGTAATCTCGTTGAATCATATATGATTTTAATATGTTTTTTGGGGATTTAATTTATTTATCAAAATGATTCATATATCTTTTATATTATATTATTGGTTAATATACATATATTTGGAACGATAATTTAAAAGAGATTAGTGTTATTTACAGAGAAAGGTTAATTAAATATTGAAAAACATGTGATAAAACCCTATTTATTATTGGGTTACTATCATTTTTTTGAATACTTTGAATAATTTTAAGCAATATTGTTTATCTAACGACCTAAGCTAAACTGTGGGTGTTGAAAAATTAGATATTAATGTTGTATTTCATGATATGAGAGTTTATTCATTTGGGATAACATCTTACATTGCGCTAAACGTTGTAGTTTTGGTTAATATACAATAATATGTTTAATAGATTCTTACATTTTTGTTGAATTATGTGACCTATTAGAAGTGTATATCAATTATTTAGTCATAAAAGATTCATATTGAATAGTCATAGTTTGTGGAAAAACGGGATTTTAAGGTGGTAATTGATTAAATGATGAAATTATACTTTTAATGTGAGGGTATTTTTCTTATGTTCTTAGGGTATATCGTAAAATAATTTTTCAACTATGGTAAAAATTTCATGATAAAAAAAGTTTTAATATTACTATCTCTTCTGATGAACTCGATGGTCTTTTTTATAACTCTTCAGTTTATGGTTTTGTGGTTGTTTACTTTCTCTTGACCACTTACTATCTTGGGATCAATAATTCTTATCACTCTCCATCATTATTTTGGAACTACGTGTAACAAACCAAGTATTTAAGAACAATTTTTTGAATAATTTAAATTTATTTGATGTCTTCCATTGCATGCTACATCAAGTAAGGCTTCCATTATTAGGTGCATGAAGATATGCTTGTGTTATACACAATAATGACTTGGCTAGCTATAAGGACCCGGCAATATTACAGTACACATTCTTGAATTTTAGTGTATAACTCACTTCCTTTCATATTTAGGATCTTTTAATGTTTAGGGTTTTTGAAAATTGGGATATAATACATACATACTATTCCATATTTATAAAGAGTGGATACTACAACAATATTATCCATTTCATCCAAATTATAAAACATTTCAAATAAAACACCTTTTCTTTGACAAATCAACATAACATTTAACATGGCTTGCTTCTTTGTCATAAACATACTTATAACCTATGAAAATAATTTAAAAACATTCTAGGAGTACAGAAAATCTCATTATGGTATATAAAATGAAGTAATGAAATCATTAGTCTATGAATACTTATAAATTCATGAAATCATTTTAAAAAGGGCATTCTTTTCAACAATATATAATTAATTTATGAAACATGATATTAAAAACTCATTTAAAAAAACATAAATGAAATAAATATAACCATAATGGAATCTTGGGACAGTAATTACGTAATCATGTAACCCTCTCGAAGACCTTATGATTTTAATCCTCATGGAAACCTTTCAATATAACCCTCACATATACCATATTGTGTAACTATCGGAGTTACTCATTG
Source organism: Viscum album (assembly GCA_963277665.1). Taxonomy (NCBI): domain Eukaryota; kingdom Viridiplantae; phylum Streptophyta; class Magnoliopsida; order Santalales; family Viscaceae; genus Viscum; species Viscum album. Next base: position 912,156,015 of record OY728125.1, on the reverse strand, counting down.
AGTAAAAATATGACTATACTACGACATAAAAATTCACAATGCATTCCAAATAAGTTATAGGTCCTACAATCCATCATAAAAAATTCCCATGGACCTAAACATAATCAACCAACATGAATAATTTCACAAAAACATTGTTTTTTAATTTTTTAAAAAATAAATATAAAAAAGGAATTAATAAAGCCCCTTATAAATATCATATAATTGAAGTGAGACATAATAGAGTAGATTAAATATTTATATAAACTATAAATACAGATAATTCATCATTATATAAGTATAATTCTTCACAAAAATAATTTTTATACCATATAAATAATGATGTAGAAGGTTAAATCAATGAATGGAAATCGTGTTAAGAATTCCCTTACACCGGGTTCGTCTTACATAATGAGTGATTAAACCTAGAGTATAATGTTTATAAGAGTAATATTAATATATTAAAAAAACTTTTTGATGATTAAAACAGCTTATATGATCATTTCATAAATTTTTTTCACCCTTTAACTATTAGTGTCTTTTTCCTTCCATTGTTTCTGGTGTGTTCTTTACATAATTTCAATGACCTACTTGGGATTGATTTTCTTGTAATATGGAAATGAAATAATATAATTGGAATGAAATGGAATTAATAGGTTTTCAGAATATATAATAAAACCATAAATAATTCTGGTTATATGGTATGATGATTAATCATTAAATAAATATTTATTGATATCCATTTCGATCATTTTGGTGGTTCTTTGACAATCACAAAGTTGTTTATCAAAATAACATTAATATTATGGCTATAAGATAAATCTAGTACATAATAGAGGTCATATAATACACTATAAAATATTATCAACCATTAAAATGGATTTATTATCATCTTTGAAGGAATTAAATGAAATTGTAAATAAATTATCAACGATTTTGGTAAATCAGAAAATCACAGATGTTTTTTTTTATTTTTGGAAGGAGAATAAGACGATGGGAATAATGATGATTAAATTATAACTAAATATGAAATAAATTAATAATATATATAATAATTGAGCTTTAATTTTTATCTGATAAGGGTAGGAGAAGAGAGTATAAGAAAATATTGACTTGAAAAGAAAACATAATAAAATGAAAGAGGATTCTTACCTCTTCCTCTCTTCTCCTTCAGATTTTCTTGAAGACAATTTTTTTTGCCATTTAGTGATAAAATTATGTCTTGGAAATGAGAAATCGTCTTGGAAATGGTATTTTGTATATCATAGAAAAGGATCAAGGATTTAGTAGTGTGAGATGAATAGTGGGTGAGGGTTGTATTTATAGTGGTGGAGAGTAGGAGGTTTACATTATTTTAATCATTAGTTCAATATTTTGGCTAATGAATATGAATAGTCTTGATTAATTTGATCAAAAATAGTAATACATGAATGTGATTTATATCCAATTCCCATTTACATCATACATGTTTCAAGAATGACTTAGAATGACTTTTTTTCATATTTTGTTAATTACCATATTTCACTATTCACAAAAAATGAAGTTTTTTTTATAGAAAATAAAGAACTTCACCCTAAAAAATTTTCAATGTTTAGAATTCAAAAATAAAGTTCATTTTCTGAAAATAATTTTCTAATTATTATGAATTTAAATTTTATAAATAATCACATTTAATTCCTAAAATATTTTTTTAAAAAATATAACTGATTTTATAAAATTTTGAAAAATTAATCAAGATCCCATTATATTATAACCCTAAGAAAAAAGTAATAATATTTACTATTCATAAGGTCCATATTAATTTCATATGGTTATGTTACTAATCCCTAAAAAATGGGTTTGTTCTGTTAGACTCGAAATAACTTACTGATTGCAACTATATATAAGGCCACAGCTATAACCCTTACTTAATATTGAATTAAATGAATAATTCACATTGAGGATCTTTTCAGGTTTAGAGTTTTAGAGAAATAGGACATAACTATTACATCTCAAAAGATTAAAAAGTATACACTTCTACCAAGTTTCTAAAAAACACTTAAAAGAAACATGTCTACTTCCATGTTTTCGATAGCATGTCTTTCCTTGATCCCATCCTTGACCCTATTCGTCTTTAAGTCCTGTGTAAAAAATTTCAAAAACATGGTATTAGCATAAAAACATTATTAAGGGATATAAAAATATGGAAAGGAAACATGAGTACATGTATACATAAGAATCCATGAAATCATACTTTACTCATAAAACATAAGCACTTTAACATACCTCATCAAATAATGAATAAAACATAGAAATCACAAGATATAAAGGTAACTTGAGGAATTCATAACATTCTTACTTAGGGATTAACCCTCTTAGTTAAGTTTGGAATACCCATCACTTTAAATTCCCTAAATCTCTTCGGAGAAACCTCAACGTTTAACCCCTTCGCATTTCCCAATGCATTGGAGAGCTATATCGGGCTCACCCAACCTTAGTTTATCACAGAACCACCTGATTTCATAACAATGCCCAAGAACCATAACATAAACGTATCTCACTAAACATGCATAAAGGAAACATAACATTTCCACATTTCAATCACAATATAACATTTTAGGATATTGAAATAATGAATCCATAAAAAACCATTTTCAAAACCATTTAAAACATTTAATAAAGATATTTTTGAATCAAAGTGTCTCATACAACCTTGAAGATCTTAACATTTTAAAACGTTAATATTAATATTATTAAATCCTTAAAACCATTTTGAAAACATGGATATTAATAAGAACAAATCATTAAAACATCTAAGGTGATATTTTGGTTAAAGGGTTTTTACCAAAATTAGAGACACTTGAATACAATAATTGCGGAATAACATTTAATCAGAACTTTATAATATCATTAGAATAAATGGATTCATGATATAATATTCCAAATGACAGTATATACGCCATATAAGTGTGAATTGGTGCATAACAATAATGAAGTCTCAATAGAAATGTAAAATGTGATGAAATCCATTATAAAGAAGGTATCCTTAAATTAAGGATAAATCAATCTCAAAATTATGTGTGAAAAATATAAATACACCCAATATAAGTGGATATTAAGTGTAAAACAATAAAAGGTCGTTCACACATATTCAAATGATGACATATTCAATGACTACATGTTGAACCCAAAGAAATTGAAATTGGGTTAAAAAGTTCCCTTGGTAAAATTCGACAGCCTAACAGCGTCACTTCAAAATTTAGAAAATGAGTTGATGAGAGATAAAAAGGGTATCTCATCACCTGGACATAAAATATACATCAATAAGGATATATAAGAACATATCCCAACATAATATTATGTGAATTAAAAGACATAACAAAAGAAGTCTTTTAAAAAGTGGAGGGTGAAAGGTTCCCTTACCGACTTGGGTAACATTCAAAACGTACACCCCATTGAATAAGGGTCAAACAATGAATATGTAAATACCCATAAATGAAATTATATTACACAAAGAGTATAATAATGGGAATTACATACACCACTCAAAGGAAATCAGGGCAAACGTAGCATAAATCTCACGGGACTAAAAGTGAGATGAAAAATCCCTTACGAAAACTCGGCAACCTAACGACGCCACTTAAAACATCCAAAAATGGATTGATGAGATAAAATAGGGTATCTTATCATATTAAAATAAAATTTACAGAAAAAGTAATATAAAATAACATCCCCCATAACAACAAAGAGGAGCATAAAATAAGTGACATAAATGAGAGTACATAAAAAGAAAGAGAGAGGTTAGATCTCTTAAGAAAATTCGGCAGCCTAACGGCACTCAAAACTTCAAAAATGGATTGATGAGAGAGAATAGGGTCTCTCATAATATGAAAATAAAAAGTACAGTAGGAGTAATATAAAAGAACATCCCAATCATATGAAAGATGAGGTTAAAAGGAATGACATAAAAGAGTGTACTTAAAAAGAAAGAGAGGCGTAGGATCCCTTACATCGTGTCCGACATGACTCGGTCGTTCTTTAATATCCTGAATAATAAAATTTGGACAATTTATAATTTCATATGGACCTCCTTTAAATATTATTATTCAGTTCATATCACATATTATAATGTTATAATAATTGGTTAATAAAGTGAGTTCATATCAAACATTTTTGTCGATGTTCGGTACGTGAGTAAAAATTGAACTTGTTAGAAAAGAATTTTCCATGTAGTTATAGGTACATCATATCCAGAATAGTATTGATGTTTTAAATATCATATATATCCAGTATGTATTCATTTTATACTATTCCATAACATTTGGAGATAAAAAATTAAAAGCACCGTTCATGGAGACGGTAGGTCGTACGTACGCATGAACGCTACTTTCATTTATTGTCATATTAATGGAATTAAAAACAAAAGGGAGATATATATATTATAATTAGATAATTATAAAAATCATTTAGATGTAGTATATTACATATATATCCATTATATATATGTACTTATAATAGTACATAACATTTGGAGATAAGAAATGAAATGTACCGTTCACGGAGACGGTAAGCCGTACGTACGCATGAACGCTACTTTCATTTCTTTTTTTGTATTAAATGGAATTAAATATTAATTATATGAAGTTATATTATAATTCCAGTATGATATCAAATTTAATACCATTAATTACATCCTTTATACGTCCCACATATGGCATTAATGAATCAACTCACTTGGAGGGGGCGGTAGTCCGCACTTCCTAAAATGAAGATATCGCGTTTACCCATAATGGAAACCATAATGGTATGCCATAAATGAAAAATAAAGAAGCTTAAGGAAAACATAAACATATTATATATCATATATAAATATAGTGACATCTTAATGGCCACCTTTGAAGGTATTAAAATAATATTGAACAATCATCGTTTCGTGAGGTAGTAATTCGCCATCCACAGAACCAGTATGTGCTCTAACCATTAGACGGAGGTGTGTGAATGTTTAGCTCTAATAATTCTTATAAAAAAATCCTATTATATTTAAGATACTGGTTTTGTTACAAAAAAAAGTAATAAAAAGAGTTTAGGGGTTTGGAGAAGAAAAATAAAACAAAAGAACACAAGGGAAGACATTACCTTTAAATCGAGGAACTCTCTTTGATTTGAGCACAAAGGCTTCCTTGGAAAGGATTCTTCCAAAAGTGAGGCTTCAATGATGAATATACGGATTTGGAGAGATGAAATTGGAAGGTGTTGGCTGAGCCAAATACTTGGGAGGTGTGTGTAAGGTGGTAGAGGTGGGTGCCTTTTATAAGAGGAGAGGAGGGGCACTCTAGGAAGGTTATAAAATATTACTTTATTATATAATGATTTTCGGATTTTCAAGGTCCCAAAAGAATATATTTATAGTCTATGGTGATAAGGATTCTAAATCCACCCATCTAATAGGTTTGTGAAAAGTGTAGGTCTTAGATGTTACATTATCTTTCCATTTTATTTAAATCTTTAAATAATGAGATAATCACTGCATCATCATGGTGTCATAAATAATTTAATTTATTTAGTGTCTAAAAGTTATAAAAAAGATATCATGATTTAGGAAGTCTTTTTATCTTTCTAATAAATATTTATAGTCAAAAATATCACTTGTATAACCCATTGTAAAAATTGTTTTAGTAAAACAACACATGTTTGTGACATTTTAATTTTAACTTTAAATAAAAAGGTATTAATGTCATTTTCCAACAAAAGTGGCTCCATGGGGTCCCAAAGTTGACCCATGGATTTCCTTGGTCGGCCATGACTCATCCATTGTGGGTAGGACATGGGTCTAGGTCATTTCATATTATTAAAACATTATTTTCACCTTAAATTACACTAATTAAAATTAATCGTGATTAATAAAACATAAAAATGACTATTCACCAAAAATTATTTTTATCTCATTGAACCACATTTTACTTCATAATGAAAACCATGTATGTCAGATTTTCGAAAATAAAATCACAGAAGTGGCAAAGATTCATTTAAACAAAAAATCAGTTTCTTTAACTACCACTTAGTCGTTTCATTATTCATCAAAAATTGAAGTTTTTCAGAAAAATACCAAAACTTCACCCTAAGATATATTTGATATTCCGAATTCAAAAATGATGTATATTTTATAAAATTCAAAACATATTAGTTACATTAATTAATTTAATAATTAATTCCCCCTGTCAGTGCAAATAGTGTGTTTTTATGAATCAATAAATATCAAAAGATTGACACTAGTTTAAGTCCAATTTTAAGATGAAATCAATTCCAACGACCACTATTGGATTAAATGGTATAAATATATTCTAATTTCACTTTAAAAGCAATTAAAAAGATAATCTAATCATATAAATAAATTAGATTAAAAAGTGGATTTGAATTAAAATACAACATTTTTCACTATTCATTAAAAAATGAACTTTATCGGGAAAATACCAAAAAATTACACAATGTAAATTTTGATATCCCGATTCTAAAGAAGAATGTTATTTTGTCAAATATAACACATAAAATTTTCAAAAGTGGATTTAAAATAGGTTCGCCGTCAAAAGGCGGTTAATCGACCTTTTATAGAATATTAGATTGTTTACGCTTAAAATTGGATTCATTCACATTTTAAGCCTCTAACATTTATTGGATAAATGTAAAAATATTTGACCAACAGATATAATCACTTTGTAGTTAGTTCCATTCATTCCTGCCATTATAACAGCTAGGAATTAACTACCATTTAAAATATTATTATTTTATTATTAGAGTGCAACGTAAGATTTCCAAGAAACTCATTGTTGCATATTGGGTACGCCATCGAGCATAGTGTCCCCTTTAAAGTAATATTAATATTTTATTCACAAATATGGATAAATGTGAAAATTTCATATTCTTTATTTAATAGGGGTGTTACATCCTTCCCCTCTTTTGGGAATTGCGTCCTTGCAATTTTAAAATTGGGCTTGGAAACTTCATTGAAAATCCCACGTCGGAACAAGAGTCAGTAAAACAATCACTTTAAAAAAAAGAAAGAGAAGTAAAAAGGTCACCCAAGTTAACTCATACTAGGATTCCATGTAAGAAAACATGGATATGCTGGAAAAAACAAAGGGTCATGTTCTGAGGGAGAGTGATAGTAAACATGTCTAGGAGAACGTTAACCATAAGAAAATCACAAACATGTGAGGGGTTAAACAGTATTCGATTCCCCAGTAGGAAAAGTTAACAGACAAAATTTTTGTTTTAAGTTTCTCTTTATTGAGGAATTTATTTTTGAGCTTAACTAAATAATAATGAAACATACTTACTTGTCTCGTAGACATTCAACTTTTACTATATTCCTTAATCAAACTCACATTTTCTCCAAAATACAAGTTTTTAAGAATACTTGTTCGCATTAAGAGTACTATAATCAACTTCTTGAGAATCACCTAATCCAAAAAAGAGAACTATATATTTTCCATGTCTTTAGACAAAATCCAAAACCAAAATTGTTATTATGAGCTCAGATAATCCACAAAAGTATAATCCTTTATAAAAAGAAAATCTATTCATAATCTCAAAAATTTGTCCAAAAAACCCAAAGTTCAGCAAAACCATTCAATAAACAATTGTCCATAATATTATTCAAGGTAAACCAAAATAATATTGAAACCCAAATATTTGAAGGATTTAATTACATAGTATTCTATGGTAAAAAATTAACTTTTATCTCCAAATAACATCAGATGATCTTAAATTCTCATATTGAAAAGTAATTAACCAAATCACATATCCTCTATGATAGGTTAATCATTTCCATAGATAACCCAAAATCAACTTAACTTTAATTCATAAAATCATATAACTAAAAACAATAATTCATACTAACCAGGGACTTCACGTAGTCCAGTAATAGGCGATAAATACCAGTCGCACTTTGGTTGTGGGTTCGATTCCGGCAGCTTTGTCCGACGTGACAGGTTGTCAAATGGTCTGCGTGTTGTCCTTTTTCTAAAACTATTTAATTCTTAAAACATTCCCCAAAATGAGAAAAAATCTTCAAAAATAATAATAACATATTTTAACCTCAAGATTATCTCATGCCTTTCATTTTCCATTATATCATAGAGTAACCCATAATTTCCTAAAAAGTAAGGATCATATAAATCCTAATGGTTACCTTTATAATTATTACCTGAACTTCCACATCAATTGATCATCTCGTACATGATGCATTATAGAACATACCAAGGTTCAAGTGGTTGATCATGACTCCTTGACAGTTGGTTTAGAACAACCATGAGATTCCTCATAGAATCCCCCATTTCATTCAGTCTCTTAATCAGAGAACCACCATAGTTTCCTTCAAACCCATTGTCACTTTGGTGCCTCCTAGATCCATCCATTTACTAAAAACAGAAAAGTCAGTGTGAGTATATCAACAAAACCATCATGTACTAATGAGGAAGATAAACACTAATATATACTTACTCATTCACTTTATCTAAATCAAGGAATATTTCAGAAATACCAACCATTATGGTAATGTCACTTATGCTTATAGAATACCCTAACCTCTAAAGTTATCTAAACCTTCCTCGGATACCAACTATAAGGCCCCAACCTTAAACCTTACTTAATATTGAATTAAATGAATAATTAACATTGAGGATCTTTTCAGGTTTAGAGTTTTAGAGAATTAGGACATAACTATTACATCTCAAAAGATTAAAAAATAGACACTTATACCAAGTTTCCATACAAAAAACGCTTAAAATAAACATGTCTAGTTCCAAGTTTTAGATAGCATGTCTTTCCTTGATCCCATCCCTGACCCTATTCATCTTTAAGTCCTATGTAAAAAATTTCAAAAACATGGGATGTGCATAAAAAGCTCAGTAAGGGATATAAAAATATGGAAAGGAATCATGAGTACATGTATACATAAGAATCAATGAAATCATACTTTACTCATCAAACATAAGCACTTTAACATAACTCATCAAATAAACAATAAAATATATGAATCATAAGGCATAAAGGTAACTTGAGGCATTCATAACATTCTTACGTAGGGAGTAACCCTCTTAGTTACGTTTGGAATACCCATCACTGTATATTCCCTAAATCCCTTCGGAGAAACCTCAATGTTTAACCCCTTCGCATTACCCAATGCATTGGTGAGCTATATCGGGCTCACCGGCCCTTAATTTATCACGGAACCACCCGATTTCATAAAAATGCCCAAGAACCATAACATAAACGTATCACATTAAACATGGATAAAGGAAACATAACATTTCCTCATTTCAATCACAATATAAAATTTTAGGATATTGAAATAATGAATCCATTAAAAAACCATTTTCAAAACCATTTAAAACATTTAAGAAAGATATTTTTGAATCAATGTGTCCCATACCACCTTGAAGCTCTTGACATTTTAAACCATTAATATCCATATAAATAAATCCTTAAAGACATTTTTAAAACACAGATATTAATAAGAACCAATCATTAAACCATTTAAAGCGATATTTTGGTTAAAGGGTTTTTACCAAAATTAGAGACACTTGAATACAATAATTGAGGAATAACATTTAATCAGAACATTATAATATCATGAGAATAAATGGATTCATGATATAATATTCCAAAGGACAGTATATACACCATATAAGAGAGAATTCGTGCATAACAACAATGAAGTCTCAATAGAAATGTAAAATGTGATGAAATCCCTTATAAATAAGGTATCCTTAAATTAAGGATAAATCAATCACAAAATTATGTCTGAAAAATATAAATACACCCAATATAAGTGTATATTAAGTGTAAAACAATAAAATTTCATTCACACATATTCAAAGGATGACATATTCAATAACTACATATTGAACCCAAATAAATCGAAATTGGGTTAAAAAGTTCTCTTGGTAAAACTCGACAGCCTAACGGCGTCACTTCAAAATTTAGAAAATGAGTTGATGAGAGATAAAAAGGGTATATCATCACTTGGACATAAAATTTACATCAATAAGGATATAGAAGAAAATATCCCAACATAATAGTATGTGAATTAAAAGACATAACAAAAGATGTCTTTTAAAAAGAGGAGGGTGAAAGGTTCCCTTACCGACTTGGGAAACTTTCGAAACGTACACCCCATTGAAGAAGGGTCATACAATGAATATGTAAATAGCCATAAATGAAATTATATTACACAAAGAGTATAATAATTTTAATTACATACACCACTCAATGTAAATGGTGGAAAACATAGCATAAATATCACGGGACTAAAAGTGAGATGAAAAATCTCTTACGAAAACTCGGCAGCCTAATGGCGCCACATCAAACTTCCAAAAATGGATTGATTAGATAAAATATGGTATCTAATAATATTAAAATAAAATGTACATAAAGAGGAATATAAAATAACATCCCCCATAACAACAAAGAGGAGATTAAAATAAGTGACATAAAAGAGAGAACTTAAAAAGAAAGAGAGAGGTTAGATCTCTTACGAAAATTCGGCAGCCTAACAGCACCACTCAAAACTTCCAAAATGGATTGATGAGAGAAAATAGGGACTCTAATCAAATGAACATAAAAATTAAAGTATGATTAATATAAAAGAACATCCCAATCATAATAAATATGAGCTTAAAAGGAATGGCATAAAAGAGTGTACTTAAAAAGAAAGAGAGGGGTAGGATCCCTTATCTCGTGTCCGACATGACTCGATCATTCTTTAATCTCCGGAATAATAAAATTTAGTCAATTTATAATTTAATAAGGACCTAATTTAATGATTATTATTCAGTTCATATAACATATTATAATGTTATAATAATTGGTTAATAAAGTGAGTTTATATAATACGTTTTTGTCGATGTTCGGTACATGAGTAAAAATTGAACTTGTTGGAAAAGAATTTTCCATGTAGCTATAGGTACATAATATCCATAATATTATTTATGTTTTAAATATCATATATTTCCAGTATGTATTCATTTTATACTATTCCATAACATTTGGAGATAAAAAATTAAAATCACCATTCATGGAGATGGTAGGTCGTACGTACGTATGAACGCTACTTTCATTTTTTGTCATATTAATGGAATTAAAACAAAATGAGATATATATATATAATAATTCCAGAATGATATACATCATTTAGATGTAACATATTACATATATATCACTTATAAATATGTACTTATAATAGTACATAACATTTGGAGATAAGAAATGAAATGTACCGTTCGTGGAGACGGTAAGCTGTACGTACGCATGAACGCTACTTTCATTTATTTTTTTGTATTCAATGGAATTAAATATTAACTATATAAATTAATATTATAATTACAGTAGGATATAATATGTAATACCATTAATTACATCCTTTATACATCCCACATATGGCATTAACGAATCAACTCACTTTGAGGGGGCGGTAGTCCGCACTTCCTAAAATGAAGATATCACGTTTACCCATAATGGAAACCATAAAGCTATGCCATAAATTAAAAATACAGAAGCTTAAGGAAGAAATAAACATATTATATATCATATATAAATATAGTGACATCTTAATGGCCACCTTTGAAGGTGTTAAAATAATATTGAACAATCATCGTTTCGTGACACAGTAATTCACCATCCACAGAAACAGTATGTTCTTTAACCATTAGACGGAGGTGTGTGAAAGTTTATCTATAATAAATCTTATAACAACATCCTAGTATATTTAAGATACTGGTTTTTTTTTTAAAAAAAGGTAATAAAAAGAGTTTTGGGGTTTGGATAAGAAAAATAAAACAAAAGAACAGAAGGGAAGACATTACGTTTAAATCGGGTAACTCTCTTTGATTTGATCTCAAAGGCTTCCTCGAAAAGGATTTTGCCCAAAGTGATGCTTAAATGATGAATATAGGTATTTAGAGAGATGAAATGGGCAGTTTTTGGCCGAGCCAAAGTCTTGAGATGTGTGTTTAAGGTGGTAGAGTTGGGGGCCATTTATAAGAGGAGAGGAGGGTCACTCTTGGAAAGTTAGAAACTATTACTTTATTATATAATGTTTTTTGGGTTTTAAAGGTCCCCAAAGAATATATTTCTAGTATAATGTGATAATGTTTCGAAATGCACCAATCCAATAGGTTTTTGACCAGTTTAGGTCTTAGATTTTACATTATCTTTCCATTTTATTTAAATCGTTAAATAATGAGGTAATCACTGCATCATCATGGTGTCATAAATAATTTAATTTATTTAGTGTATAAAAATATAAACAAAATATCATGATGTAGGAAGTCTTTTTAGATTTCTAATGAATATTTATAGTAAAAAATATGACTTGTATAACCCCATGTAAAAATTGTTTTAGTAAAACAACACATGTTTGTGACATTTTAATTTTAACTTTAAATAAAAAGGTATTAATGTCATTTTCCAACCAAAGTGGCTCCATGGAGTCCCCAAGTTGACCCATGGATTGTCGTGGTAGGCCATGACTTATCCAATGAGGGTAGGACAAGTTTCTAGGTCGTTTAATATTATTAAAACTTTATTTTCACCTTAAATTACACTAATTACCATTAATCGCGATTAATAAAACTTAAAAATTACTCCTCACCAAAAATTATTTTAATCTCATTAAACAAAATTTTACTTCTTAATGACAACAATTTATGTCAGATTTTTGAAAATCAAATCACAGAAGTGGAAACGTTTCATTTAAATGAAAAATTAGTATCATTAACTACCACTTAGTGGTTTTACTATTCATCAAAAATTGAAGTTTTCCAGAAAAATACCAAAACATCACCCTAACCTATATTTGATATTCCGAATTCAAAAATGATGTCTAATTTAGACAATTCAAAACATATAAGTTACATGAATTAATTTAATAATTAATTCCCCCTGTCAGATCAAATACCGTGTTTTTATGAGATAATAAGTATCAAAAGATTGACACTAGTTTAAGTCCATTTTAAAGATGAAATTAATTCCAACAACCACTATTGGATTAAATGGTAAAAATATATTCTAATTTTACATTAAAACCAATTCAAAAGATAATATAATCATATAAATAAATTATATTAAAAATTGTTTTTGAATTAAAATACAACATTTATCACTATTCATTAAAAAATGAACTTTATCGGAAAAATACCAAAAATTTACACAAAGTAAATTTTGATGTCCCGATTCTAAGGAGAATTTTATTTTGTCAAATATAACACATAAAATTGTCAAAAAGCGGATTTAAAAGAGGTTCTTCATCAAAAGGCGGTTAATCAACCTTTTAAAGAATATTAGATTGTTTACGCTTAAAATTAGATTCATTCACATTTTAAGCCTCTAACATTTATTGGATAAAAGTAAAAATATTTGACAAATATATATAATCATTTTGTAGTTAGTTCCATTTATTCCGGCCATTATAACGTCTAGGCGTTAACTACCATTTAAAATAATATTATTTTATTATTAGAGTACAACGTTAGATTCCCATGAAACTCATTGTTGCATATTGGGTACGCCATCGAGCATAGAGTCCCCTTTAAAGTAATATTAATATTTTATTAAAAAATATGGATAAATGTGAAAATTTCATATTCTTTATTTACCTGGGGTGTTACACTATAGATGTGTGTTTTTTTAAATTTTAAACACAAGGTGGACAAATTATGTTTAATAGATAGTTAGTAACTATAACCATAAAAGAGGTCAATTATGAAGAGGCTCAGTGTTTGTTTCATTTCATTCAATTTATTTATAAACTCTTAGGGTGTTAAATGCTTTCCACCTTATGTAAATTTCATCCACATAATTTTTAATTTATTTATTAATCATTTGGGGATACCATTCCCTCATAAAATTTTCATATTCCCATGTTCTTTCATCCACCATGTTGTTTCCCCAAAAACTTGTTAATTAGTGGATTACCTTATATAGCAATATTGGTTTTATTTGTTTAATAATCTGAACATGTTTCTCTTCATATGAAAGATTCTCTTCCTGGTGAGCTACTTTATGGTTCAAACATGCGATAAAACTGGAATATAAATTCTCAACATTGAAACCTGAAAAACATTGTGTACATAGATATAAACAAAGGAAAAGCTACTTAGTAGGCTATTAGTCCTACATTCTCTAGGATTTTATAAGGTCCAATGAATTGTGAACATATCATTACATTCATTCAAAAACACCAAACACTTTTCCATGGTGAGATTCTTTGAAAAACACGATCACCTACATCAAAAGAAATGTATTTCCTCCTACTGTCTGCATAATTTTTCTACATGATCTGAGATGTACCCATGTGTTTCTAGATCATCTTCACTTTGCCAGCCACTTCCTCTACTCATTCTGGTCCCATAAACTTCTTCATCCCAGACATCATCCCAGAATGCCATAGTTCAACACTAAATTCTACATAATTCCACAAAAGGTTCAATCCATATAATAGAATGAAAAATGTTACTATCTGAAAACTAAACTAAATAGATTTGTTGATCCTAACATCCCTGGTAGTTCATTAAAAAATCTCAAAGCATATACTCCAATGTCTGAATCATTTTTTCTGACTTCCCATCTGATTGAGAATGAACAACTGTACTGAAATTTATTTCTGTGCTCGACGACTTCGGAAGGCCCTTCCAAATATTATAAGTGAACCTAAGATCCCAGTAATATACAATGGAAAGAGGCACTACTTGTGACCTATCAATCTATTTGAGGTACAATCATGAAATATGATCCAAGGATATTTCCACTCTAATCGGAAGAAAATATACAGAGTTTGTCAGTTGGTCAACAATAAAACAGATTGCGTTGTTACCTAGGGAAGTACTTTTAAGTCCCACTACAAAGTCCATGAATATATTTTCCCATTTCCACTATAGCACCAGTAAAGGTGGAGGCATCCCCTTCTGTAAATTATTCTCTTCTTTAGCTTATTGACATGTCAATCATTTCACAGAAAAATATGAAATATATCTTTTAATTCCATACCACCAGTAATACTCCCGAAGGTCCTTTTACATCTTACTACTAGAAGGATGAACAGAAAATAGAGAAATATGAGCTCTATAAAACAAATATTTCTTCAACTGGGAATTAAAAGGCCCACAAAATATTTTTACCAATTTCAAAAAAAGTCTTTTTCTAGGTTATATTCTAGAATCTTTCCCTTTTTAACTAATTCTTCCTTTTTCAATAGATCGTGGTCTTCCATACATGGTTTCATAATTCTATATGATAACTATGACTGAACTAAAACCTGAAACAGGACAGATATATTTCATACACCAACAACTTCTAGGAAAACATTCATCAAATCATTAATCGTGGGATCATTTTACAAATGTCACATTGTTAATGATACAATATTTTTCAACACTAGGCGTCCTCCAGTTTTTTTCTTTTCTACTATGGAAATTGATCTTGTAGTCATAATCCATTATTTATTTCATCCATATTCTATGTGTCATGTTTAATTCCTTATGAGAGAGTATATACATCAGGCTATAATGGTATGTATATATTTGACAATTGGCTACGTATAAATGATTCCTCTATATTTTCAAAGGGAAAACCATAGATAGATATTACAAATAATGGGTTGTATAATTTAACTCATGAGGTTTTAGTTTACATGATGCATAATAAATTACCCCACAACTCCGAACTATTACAAAACTATGGACTTTTAATGAAGAATCATTGTAGATGACAAAATCACCACTTCTGGAAGGCAGAGAGAAAACTGAATTATTCCTAAATGTATTCTTTGGTTCCTGATAACAAACATCACATTATTATATCCAAACAAATTTAACCTGTTTTTATATTAAATTATTTATAGGGATAGATAATTGGGCTATGTTTTTATAAAAACATCGACAATAACCTACTAAACCAAGAAATCTACATATTTCTGTAAATTTTGTTTGTCGTGGCTATCCATCAACCAATTTTGTTTTGGAAGAATCTACCGTATTCATCACATTTCACAAATATATTCTCATATAGTATTCTTATTAAGAATACTTTTCCAAAACCATTCATTACAATCAAGTGAAGGTAATATTAGAAATGGTAATATAAGATTTATACAAAAGGAAAACCTATTAGATATAAATCTTTGATCATATGAAATCATAAGATAAGTGTAAGGGGATGTGGTCATGAACATAACTTATGAACATTAAAACTATCCTATCATTGATCATAAACCTGATTCATGGAATAAAACATTATCATTTCATAAAATGTGGGTAATAAAATTTATAAATATTAATAAACCAATAAAGAACTATAAGTTAATTTAATGAAAGTTATGAAACATCATAAATATATAAAATCATTTTATATTCCAAGGACAATGACAAAGACCCTCAACAAAGTGGATTAGGTATTATAAAATACTTATTATTGGGTTGGAGGATGCACTTATTTGAAATTTTGGATTAGGATAAACATGTTTCCTATAGTGGAATAGGACACCCTATTTCCCATTATTGGTAATTTCTATCAATTTTCATGAAATTATTATCTCATTAGATATAAATATTTACCCAATTTGTTGGTGTGATATATAGGTCCCACAAATATCATCATCAAAACCATACATATGTGTTCCGTAATTTAATAATACAATAATCATATTATTACATCGTAATCCATATAAAGAAACTGTGTTGAACATACATTTTTATCAATTCTCTATTGTATAACCCATAAAAAAATAAATGAGATTTAGAAAAATTTCTTCAATATATACATTAAACATCTAGATGAGGAATATGGATGGTATAATTCAACATTATTCCCAGTAAAACATAATTAACATCAAATGATTCCATCTTAGATGGAAAATGATTTTGAACAAACACGTAGAATATTTCCTTTCTAATTTGAAAAACATATTTTGAAACAAAAAACATTTACCAAATCATTCCCTTTAAAGAATTTGAAAAATATAAATCATGTTTTAAAAATCAGTTAAAACATTTCATGAAGAATATTTCCATTAAATTTAGAAAACCACATTCTAAAAATAAAAATTTCAAAAAATAATTTGGAAATATTTATTTTTAATTATTAAATAAATATAAATTAATATTTAAAACAATTACATGGTCATGATGGTGGAAAATAACATTCATCTCATGCACATTAAAACAAAGACACCTTTCACATTTTCTGTAAAATCCAAAATGGGAATTAATTGGAGAAAAATGAAGATTACATTAATTTTTTATATAAAAATTAAGACATAGATTAAATTTTTTTTATAAGAATTTTTTTATAATTTTAAATACATTTTAGTAAATATTTTAATAAAACATTGTTTTACAATAAAAATTGTAACGCCCCGAGATTTTATGAAAAATATTCTTTTTAATTTCATTAATGTCTTGTGTTGTACGCTACACCAAAAGGATCTTGCACAACACGCATCCTTGACTTGCCTTGCATTACACGCAATCACGACCTTCCTCGATAGCATGGGTAGTACGCAATATCGAGTTTCACTAAACAACGATATGCTATTAAAATATTATTAAAACTATCAGTTATGAATAGTAATGATCACCTTTTAGAATTTTAGAAATTTTATCTCTCAATATGGACTTCATTTTTGGATTCGGAGTATCGAATTTAGCCTAAGGTGAAATTTTGGTACTTTTCGGATAACTTTCATATTCTGATGAATAGTGAAAATTACTAAATTTTAATTAAAAACAACTTTTTTAATCGAAATAATTAATAGTGACAAATTATTAATTTGAGTGGTTTTAAAGTATATTTAGAATATATTTTTACAATTTAATAAAATGTTGGTCATTGGATGCAATTTCACATTTAAACCAGTTATAAACAAGTGTCAATCTTTTGATAGTTATTATCTCTTAAAAACACGCCATTTGTTTTGACGACTGAAATTAATTTTTAAGTTAGTTAATGTAACTGATATGTTTTGAATTTGGTAAAATAGACATCATTTTTGAGTTCATAATATCAAATATATCTTAGGCCTAATTTTTGGTATTTTTCTGGAAACTTTCAGTTTTTGATGAATAGTGAAACCACTAAGTGGTAATTAAAAAAACTGAACTTTTCATAATACATAATTTTACCGCTTTCGTGACTGGAATTTCGAAAATCCGAGAGACACAGTTGATGTTAGTAAGTAAAATGTGGTTCAATGAGATGAAAATAATTTTTGGTGAATAGTAACTTTTTACTTTTTTTTACCACGGTTAAAAGTAAATAGGTTAATTAAGGGTAAACAATGATATTATTATTACCCTAACACATGTCCTAATTCTATTGGATAAGTGTAATTAGACCAAAGACAACCTTAGGAATAAAATATGACCATTTAGGCCCACTTGGATTCGATTAGGACATTTATTATTAATTTATTTAAAGAAGGATTAAAATTGTTAAAATCAATGTTTAATAAGTAAATAATTTATAATATGTGGTTATACATATGATAAATTAGACTATAAATATTAATTAGAAAGATAAAAGGATTTACTACATAATGGTATTTTATTTGTAATTTTTAGACATTAAATAATTTAATTTATTTATGACACAATGATGATGCAGTAATTATCTTATTAATGAAATATTGACATAATTGATGTTATAAATACCCAAATAAATGTAATATGATACTTTTTATGAATTAAACTAATTTTATAGGTTAATATGACATGTTAGTATTTATTTATTAGACTTTTTTAGAACAAATCATTCTTTTATGAGTTTCAAAAAAATTCATTACTAAATAGTGTCAAAATTGACATAAAATAGTTTTTAAAACAATTTTATATTATTAACTGTTATTTTATTCCTAAAAATATAAGGTTCGGCCAAATGACTTAGATAAGGTTATATATGTTAATAATAAACAACTTGGGGTTCGTTTGGCTTGATATAGTATGTTTATTAACCTTATAGTGCAAGAAAACAAGAAGACACGGTAAAAGTAAAATTATCTAACATAAAGGTAAATATAAATGATAAGGTTAAAATAGGAACCTAAACTTTTCTAAATTCTATTGGATGATAGTTCGATACATACCCACCTTAGCTTCGAAATAAATCAATTTGGAGCTATTTAAAACCGAATATGACTTTATAATAAAATAATATGTTTAGTTTTCCAAAGGAGCCCCTCTCCTCCCTCTCTTCCCCACACAACTTTGAGAATTCACGCTCGGGAAAACCCTGCCAAATTTTCTTCTCCACTTCCCTAGAAACATCCTAAAGGTTCTGGTCATCCTCAAAGACCAATTTTAGTGCCCTAAAAGGAGATCTCAAAGAGGCGCTTCAAAGAAGAGGTAATTTCCGTTACCGATTCTTTCACCTTTATTTCTTCTTCCACTTCTTCTTCTAAGGTTGTTTCATTATGAAATAATAAAATCAGTATCACTAATATACTGATATGTTATTATAAGTATGAAACAACCCTATTTCACCATCTATCCTTCCTACGGAAAACGAAATCACCGCGCGTGCGTACGTACGGAATACCGTCTCCACGCCGTGGTGAAATCTATTTTCCACCACCACCTTAATTGGATCGGTATAATGGTGTAACTAATAACTATATATGATTATTCTAAAGTGATATTGATTCTGAAATAGTATACATACACTCCAATACAATCCCATGATCATGGGAACGATATCATCGCTCGTGCATACGTACGGACTACCATCTCCACGACGCGATTAGATTCATTCTCCACATTAACCATTCATGAATGATTATAAAGTACATATAATAAGTAATCATGAAATATATTACATAATAATGATACTGGATTTATGTGTATATATATGTATGTCATCTACTTAATTCCATTCAACTCAATAAGGAAACGAAAATAGCGTTCATGCGTACGTATGGCCTACCGTCTCCATGAACGGTGTATTTCCTTCCATTTACTGATTTATTATATATATGTATATTCTGAATATATATTATATATAAATCATGTATTATATTCTGTAATTAAGTAATCATGATCTAAGTAATCATATTAATAATTACATGTCAAAACACGGACGACAAATGAAACAATTTTACCCAAAACGCTCTTTAACATGGAATTTACAAAAGAACGGGTAATATAAAGTCATAAGTGAAAAATATATGATATCTTGACAATGAGTATGATTCCGGAATAAGTCAATGACATTATTTAAACCATTATACAGGAGGTTCGGACACTTATGAATCAAATCAGACCTAAGGTAAGGGATAATTTTGCAAATCTCATTTTTATCCGAGTTGCTTATTCGTAAGTATTTACTGGGGATATTTCTATCATCCATGTAAATGTTTTATAAAAGTGTTTTCATGTATGTTTAAAGTCCTTTTTTAACCATTCTTGACTTTTACTACATGTTATGTAAGGAATCTTTCTTTTGTTTACATTACGAGGTACTTTTTTGACTTTTCCGACAAAAGAACGAGGAGAATGCTATTTTTAACTTATACAGCGTGAAAGGATTTTTACGGTTTCATAATTCCTCATTTTCATGAAGCTTACTCTACATGATTTTATGACTATTTTCAAAAAAATACTTTTATTTTAAAAGTTCATGGTATTTTTTGAAAAGAAAATGATTTTGACGAAGAAAGGATATTTTCCTCAAGAATTTATTTCAAATGTTTTATCAAAACCATTTTCTATATAAGATGACATTATTTGATATGTGTATGTTTCAAGTTTAATGTCTCTATTATTTTCATGGTTCACTTTTCTTATGATGGAATGACCATTTTTTTATATGGATTATGAAATGATGGGATGATGTTTATGAAACCCATTTTATTCTTTGGGTTATGATTAATGTTTTAAGTTTATTTTGTGGCACAAGTAAGAAAGATTTTATTATGAGATGGGTGGGACCTATATCTACCTCCAATGCATTGGGTAAAGATTTTATATCTCATGAGATAGACATGGCTGGAACGGCAGGTTATACCAGTTCAGTAAACAGGACTGAAACGAGGAGTGAACTCGCTTCAGAAATGGAATTTGTCCATTATGATAGTCTTGGGAAAGAGTCTTGACTAGTAAGAAATGATTCTCTATGATTATGTTTGTATGCCACAAAGTATCATGTTTTAATTAATGATTATTGGGATTACATTTCACTACTATGATTTATCCCATGTTATGAAATTATGATATCTTTTGCATGTTAAGATTTACAAAACTTATGTTCTTATGTATATGATGTGATTGATATTTCATTTGTTTACCCTTACTGAGCATTTGAGCTCACCCTTTTATGTTTTCTATTCCCAAGGATATAAAGAAGGGTTTTCGGTAAAAAAATGATGATCTTTATGGGAGATGTTTAAGATCTTTCACCATGATTAGAAGATTATATTCCGAGTTCCAAAGACACTAAACTATTATGGTCCTTGTGTGTGTGTTTTTGTTATGTACTAAGTATTCCTCAAAAGCAATGTAATGTCCATGTATGTCAGGCTTAGGGTCTCTACAAAAATGGGTTTCAAAAAAAGAGATAAATAGAAGAAAAATTTATCAAAAACATTCTTTTGAAAATTTGGGAACGTAATGAGAGGAAAGTGAAGTGAAAAAAATTATTCTCATGAAATAACCATAGGATAAGAACATTCCGGATTTTATTGAAAAATATATAAAAATATTTCATAATTGGATGCATAATTATAAATAATTATGATAAATGATGAGATTATAACATATAGCTCTTACAACTATTGTGACATTGAATCGTAATAACAATGAAATAATAAAAATCAATGAAAGTTATAATATCATTAAAAAGAATATATTCATGATATGACAAGTTAATGGTGCATTATATACAACTCACAGAATAATATAGGAGCATAATATAACATATGTCAAAATGAAGGTAATTAGAGACCACAATTTCCGTACAAATTTGGTATATTTTATAATATAAACAAAAAGAAACATAGATCCTAAAATGGATATGTAAATACCTAAAATGTTAAGGATAAGAAACATAAATAAATTCATTATCAGTATATACACCACAAAAAAAGAAAGATGTGGGGAATATCATGTGTCACGAAACAACTTGGGTCATCCCATTATAGGTCACCCAAGACGGTTCATGAAATGGGTCGAATGGAGTGCCTGATCCCCATGGGATGGGAACTAGTACCTGGCATTGATGATAAACAAGTGGGAATGATTTTTACTATAAATGAAAGACCAAAAAATAAATAAAGACTAAAAATTAAAATGAAATCTAGCAGAAGATGGAAATGAGAATTAAACTAAAACTATAGATACCTATATGTGACCCAACAGATCACTACCTACCTCAAACCAATGTGACATGATGGAGACTGAATCTGAGAAAGAAGAATTACAGAAACTAAAAATAAAGACATAACTATAGGTTTTAGTATTGAAACTAAGTAGGAATTCCCAAACAATCCATTTACCTATGCATTTACATTAAAAATAAAACATTTTATTCATTTTTAACAAAAATATATAAAAGTAAGTTTTCACATATTTTATCATCAAAAGAAAATCACGGTCCATGCCCCTATTTTAATTAAAAATTGTATTCTCTTTTTATGAAATAGACATTTTCAATTTCAAGGAGGTGGTGTTTACATAAAAAAGGGAGGAAGTGTAAATAATTTTCAAAACATTTTTCTGTAAACACATAACCATTTTATCAATTTTACCAAGAAGATACACTACGCATAGAAAAATGATCAACAATCATACAAAATGAGCAATGAGGAGAATCACCCAAGATTAATAAACCAAAATATGCATCTCAATCATTTATCAAGGAGATCTATGTACTAGAAAACATGGGAGAACCTATGCGCTCTTAAATAATCTAGAACATACAATGCATGTGTATCATCCCAAAGGCATGCCTTACCAGATGATGCCATAATTCCCAAACACCTGATCTTCTACCTACCTGGACTAATAGAGTGTCCCAATCCCATAGAAATCAAAACAAAATAAAACCCTACTATAGGCCGCCAGTGAAATTTAAACTATTGTATAAATCATTCATGGAAATTTCGCTTGCTATGAAAGGTTCCCCTATCGACATGTATAAAAAAGGGTGAGTCAATTGATGCCATCCGAGCATCAAATCACAAACACACACAACCATATATATATATATATATATATATATATAAACACAACATGAATCACCCGAGTCACCCAATGAATATGTCCATCCCTTTTCAACAATTTGATGACAGCGAAGTCTAACCAGGTCGACCACCCATAACATAAAAATCTACAAAAGAAAGGGGACCCAATCTAAGGAGAGTTTTCATGAGATAACTAGTTTCAAAAAAGATCCAACTGGGCCTCACTTGATATTATCATACCAAACCATTTCTGAAAAAAAATCACACGCACCGCACTTTGAAAACCCAAAACAAATTTTGATACCCATTTAAGAAACACAAATCAACATTCTAAATTTGAAATACATTTATATAGGCTCAAGGGGCATTTAAAAAAACAATTGATGTGAAAACTCAACCCAACTATTTAATTCAATACATCACAAGAAATAAACACTCCCAATCAAGAAAGAAAATTTTACTAACAATTCAATATCAATAATTAATATGAAAACTATATGTGAAATGCATGAAATAAATGATTCTTAAATGTAATGTTCAATTCATATAGAATCCTACGTCAGAGTGGAACCAAATTAAACATTCTCCCTTTGATGCTTTCTAACTAAGAGTCTCTTCTCCCCCACTAATAATATGCATCTTTAAATACATATAGGAACACCTAGTCCTTATGCACACACCCACATGGCCATGAACTTGTGCAAGGGGATCCTTACATATATGCTTATATGAATATACTCAACTCCACTCACCTACATATTAATTTCCATATATATATATATATATATAATTATGCACACCAAACCCCATTTTTCATCTTCACTTCCATGGATAAATATACACATAACGGGGGAACCATCATTTATATAAATATATATACTTACCTATTCATACGCATGTGAGTCGCCTTAAACCCGGTGACTCGAAACAACCATATAGTCACCAAAAAATATTAATTAATAATAATCAGGAACCCATAAATCTAATAATTACCTAAAATAAAATTATATCAAACAAAGGAACCCTAATACAATTAAAAAACCAAAAAAACCGCAAATAAAGACAAATGATAAATGAAAACAATATTATTAATGTAAGTAATGCCATAAATCCCACTCTTTTACATAAAAAGGCACCATGAATTTTATACAAAAAAACCCAAATAACACTTCAACATGACTTTCACATTTCATAAAGAACCCATTTAGTAATATCCAAAGAAAAAAAATTAAATCAAAATGGTTTTCACCGGACGATCATGTTTCAAATCCACCATTAAGCTGCATTCATTTTATAACTTGTTTTTCAATATTTAGTATATTGTAAAATCATATTACAAAGTTCAAAACAAGCATAACATTCCCAATTTAATTCTTATCATTAGAAAACCCCATTTTGTATACATTTTCCCAACAAGTTCTCTTGAAAGCACACATTTCATTTCCCAAAGCATTCATAAAATAATTTCAAAATGGGACATAGTAAAACACAGTAAAAAAATTCTAATATCTTTTATTAAACCAATATTCATCACTTAAGCATGAAAAATATGTTAGTAACCCATTTCACCCCACATAATAAATCATCGGGACTTAAAAAATGATAAATACATAATTTTGATTGGTGTGAAACCAAACCTGAATTTATTAATTTAATCTAACTCATGAAAGAAGAGAAAGTAGACCTGAATAATGTCTTATATGGAAGAGGTTTCTGGAACACAACCCAATGGGTCTCGAGTGGAACTTTTCACAACCGTGAACCAGACGAAACTAAAAAAATAGACCCCATTGACTATTATTTCGATTGAAGAAATAAGGTGACTGGGTAACCTAAAATTGTCCCAAACAATGAGAGAAGATGAGAAACAACCTTACCTAAAAAATATGATGGTAAGACGGTTAGAAACTTAGGAAGTAAAGGATGGCGTAGAAGGAGGTCGTGAACACTAGAGGGGTGGTCTTTATGGGTGTCTCGTGAGTAGGTAAGGGAAAAGGGGAAGGCACCATGAAAGGTATAGCTGGAGGGAGATACCACCACCATAGGGATATGGCATGGGTGTTCTCCAGAGGGAAGGCGTTAGAGGAGGAGGGTCTGTGTAGGGAAAAGGTAGTGGAAGGGGCTAAATGAGAGAAGAAGGGTGATGGGAGTGTGAAATAGTGTTTAATGGAAAAAATAGAAAAAAAGGATAAAAAACTTAATAAAATAAATATATTAACAATAATAATAAAAATAAAAATAACATAATAATAATATAAATAATATTATTAAAAACATCATTAATAAAAAATATAATAATAAAAATAATAAAAATAATATTCAGAATAATAATATGAATATTATTATAATTAATACTAAACATTCTTATCACATTAATTTTTTCACATTTTATCTTATATTGATTTTATTTTATTTTCCATTTAATTAATTTTAATTTTAATTTTTCAAAGAAGTAGTGCGGGCCACATGGTTTGGCCGTAGAGTATTTTAGGTAGTTTCCCAACCATGCATAGGAAACGAACTCACTCAACAATTGTGTCCAAGGTTGGGGTGTGACATGTCATGTGTTTCATTAAAAAATAAGAGTGACATGAAATCCCCTTACCAAAAGTCTAGACTTCCATCATACATGTTCAAAACTCATATATAATAAATATATGTTTATTATACATCTATTACAAAACCAAATATATATATATCATACTATATATGATATACTTATGAACTTTTCTTACATGTTTATTATCAATTCAATGTTAATGTTATGTTTTGAAATATAATTTCATCGTTTTCCATGTATGTTTGGATTTTTTTATTTCAATCCTCTTAATATGATTATGGTTGAATAATATATATAATATTAACTATTATAAAAGTATCATATATTTTTTTTATACACATATTTTTTATGGACCTCACAAGTTAGAGATATAAAATGAAAGGCATAGTTCATAGATATGGTAGGACATGTGTACGCATGAACATTGATTCCATTTTCACAGCAGAAATAAATAAATAAAGGTAAACAATATATTATAAGTATTGAATCATTTTTATGTCATTTATGTATCCTATTTATATTAATACCATCCTTATTATCTTCTATATACTGTGTGATTTAATTATGTCTCTTTTCGAGTCGGTATCCCAACGTACAAATGAATAATGTTATCATGTTACCAAAGAATAGAAATTATGAAGGAACTTGTGATATAATTATTCTATAAGAATTATAATATCATAATTATCCAATATAAACTGAAAAAATGATTTATTATATATAGCTACGATATGAAGTTCAAAAAAATTAATAACATCAATTCTTGAGTTGGTATTTCATCGTATATAAAATTACTGATTTCATAACCCATTTGATGAAAGAGGATAATTGTTTTGGATATTGCATTAACATAGTAACATATTAGTTTACATAAGATACATATTTTGTTATATAATAATTTTTTAATAATAATTGAATGAGGTAATTTAAGAAATAAAGTTGAACGCTGGATTAGGGACATTACATATTCTTTAGAAAACATTTTTGGTTAGCACCAAAAGGATTGTTATGATAGATTTATAAAAAAGGTTTCTTGGATGATGGGATGTAATTAATAAAATTATTTGGATAGTTATTTTAAAAATAAAACGGTTTTTATTCTTGAAGAGTAAAGGAGAGGGGTGGCCTTTTACAAATGATAGGAGCAACACACTTGAACTTTTCGAAATTAAAATTTGTACCCTCATTTTTAACATTAAAATATCCAAAAAAGACTATTTTAGAACCTATAAATAAAAAGGTGTAAATATGCCTCAATAATGTATTTTTTCATGTTTTTTTAATTTTAATCCTGATGTTTTTAGTTTAACCCGTAGTAATTTTTTTACCATAACCACGAATGTTTTTCAGCTTTATTCTATTAATTATCTTGAAAAATAAATATGAAATTTTTATATAACAATAATTATAAAAAATTTAAATATCTAATCCATTTTAATTAATTAAATTCCCATAATAGGAAATATATAATTTAAAATTATTCCTTGAGATGTTATGAGAAAGCATGTATTGAATTAGAAAATGTTCTAATGATTAAAAAGTCTGTATATGAAAAATCAACTTGATAATTATTAAAATTAATTAAATTATAATAAAACCATCTTAATTTTTTATATTTTTAAATCATTAAAAGAAATTATAATTTTTAATAAAAACCAAGATTTTTCATTATTCAATGAACAATTTATCTTATCATTAAAATCAAAAAAATTGACATGAATTTTTTTTTTGATATTTTGGATTTAAAAAGATACATTCTTTTTAAAAAAAATTATAATAAATGTTTCAAAAGTATTTTTAAAATAATTTCCCAAAAGGTAACAAAACTGGTTTTTAGGAAAATATAGTTTTAAGGCATATAATTGGATTTATTCTAATATCTTATCAAGAAAACCCATAAGATGAATTGTATTAATTTTATAGAATATATACTATAGAAATTTAATTAAAATAAAAAAAACGTGTGTTTTCAAATTATTTATTTAAAACTCTTTTGTTTTTATAAAAATATTTTCCCGGAAAAGATTTCCTTTATTTTCAATGTTTTTTCCATTTCTATTTACATGGTCCACAACGAATTAATTTTTAAATCAATAATATTTTCATTATATAGTAATTATTATTTATAAACTCAATAAAAGTGGTTAGTTGATAACTACCATATTAGTAAATATTCTTTTAATAGCATGTCATGCTTTGTTTAAACTCTGTGTTTCCAATAATGAAAGCTACATTCTATGTTGTGCATGGCGAAAAATTTCAAAATGACTATGTTTATTTGATAACAAATATTACACAAATACTAGTGGGTTTTATATGAAACCATGTAAATAATTTTCATCCTTTCAATTTGAAATTTCTCTCAATAAAAAAGTGTCTACCATTTGTGAATTTCTTTGTGGGAAACCAACATTGTAAAAATGGTTAATAAAACACACCCTCTTGAAAAGTGAAAAAAGTGATGTGAAAATGACATCTTGAATGACACATAAGAAGATAATATATTAGATATAATATTTTATAAGGGAATATTTATCCATGAAAAAGATGAATAATTACCAAATAATATCCGAGGGTGACATAGATCGTTGACCATAAGAAACTGAATGATCATGTGAAAACCAACAACCAAAAAAATTGAAACCCAAAATGTGTGATAAGGTTCACTAACATCATAAAAAGTTATTATAAAAGAAAAATATTTTATTTCTTGATTCTTTTCCTTATATGGGGTAATTTTTATGGTAAGATATACTTAGTTGATTTAATTCCATTTCACAAACACAATCTCATCATTTGAATGTGACTTGAGATATTTCCACTTAATCTCTTACTAAGGGAGTTATGTTTTTCATATATGATGAAATAAATAAGATCCATAATATAATGATAATTCATTCCTTCTATATGTGGTTATTAAAAAATAAAAAATATTTAGAACAGGTTATTCATAAATCATAATATGGTGAAATTAAGCATTAATCTCAAAAACCTCATCCCAAATTCATCTTAAATATCTGTTTAAATAGTTAACATTATAACTGTTCAAAATTTAAAAATTTATAAAGGTAAATACATTTATAATAATAAATGTATCATAAATAACCCAAATACTATAAAGTAACTCTTTATTGTCTCATTCTAAATATGGGAATACATTAGTCATATATTTTCTTGAATCATTTTAATACTCCGAATTACAATAAAACCATAATAAAAACATGCATACTTAATCAATCGTTAAATAAAAAGAGATGTTATTAAATATATTCCATAAACCAAATAATTCTATAAACTCCACCAATGATTATATAAACCACTTTTACACAAAACACTAATTAATTTAATGGTTATTAATAATATCAAAGTTACATTATTCATATCCATTATCTCTTTATCCCAATATCATTACCCAAAAATAAATAACATATTAACTGTTATTTTCCCTTAATGCCATGTTTTTTTGTAAAATATCATATTTCCATATATTACATTTATATTTTATTAACAATATTAATAATATTTTTTAAAATACATAATGAAAAAATTATACTAAAAATCCGTATATATATCAAGATATATATAACGTAATTCTTGAATTCCAATATAAAAACATATCAATCATTACACATGTAAAGACATGGAAAATTCAAGGAAAATTTTTTCTTAATTTTCTTTGGAATTTTACAAGAACGCAGTTTCGGACGGCGCCTGATTCCGAGGACTGGTGTGCCCGGAATCATTTTCCGAAGTTTGACTCGGGTACGTTCAGTGAACCAACGAGCGGGTTTTTCTAACTTTTGAACCAGTGCTCGGAATCGAATTTCGAGGGCACCGATGAACTCGCAAAGCCTGTAATCACTTAAGGGAACCTTTACCGTAGTTGTGTTTGTGCGGGTGAAGAATTTAATTAATAGGGTTTAATTAAAAAAGTAAATAAAATTGTTGAATCAATTTTATTTCTTTTCAAGGTGGTTAATTTCTCCCATGGGAAGTTGGTGGTGGGGCCCACATCCACCCAACTTCCCATGTGTGGATAATTGAAAGGGTGGGTCCCACACGAGCCCCCCACCTTTTCAAATCCCTTAATTCCTCTTAACCCTTCAGTTTCCTAACTCCCCATTAACTCACTTTCATTAATTTTTGACAACTTGTTATAATTAATAAGGTGAGTTACTTAATTTCAAACTATTGAAATTCAAATGGTTAGGTTGTGTTAATAAATTAATACTTGGCCTAATTTTATTATTGTTAGAGTTTTTGCCACCTTGAGAGGATTGATAAGCGTGAAGTCTTCTTCTTCTTCAAACTCGGCGAAGAACACGAAGAACACCGTTCTTTAACGAAGAACATCTCTGACAAAGAACACGACCTCTTCTTCCAATGATATTTCCTCTTCGAACGCACCTCGATGTTAATGGAAACGACGTTCGTTTTCCACGACACCTGATTTCCGCGACGCTCGTCTTCCGAGGATCGTTGACGTGCACCATTCCTGAACCGAGGTAGGGAATTTAATTTTTGATTGTTGGTGAACCCTCATTTACTCCCTTCAAAATCTAAGAACGCGGATCAACTAAATATTATGTTGATCCGCGAAGATTTATTTGCGGATTGGGATTATTGTTTTGATTATTTTTATTTATGAGGTTGTAGGGTTTTGTTTGTGAAATAACTTTATATTCCCGTGATTGTTTCTTTAAAACAAAGATCCCGGATCAAGTTCAATTTTAATTCTATTAAAATTGTGCCTTGCTTTTATTCATGTGTTGAATATTTCTCCCGACTGTTATTATCTAACGCGGAGGGTGCGGGCCAAACAAACACGGCCTGACAACCCTTCGTAGTTCTTCCTTGTTGTGCGGATTTGGCGGGCGACGACAAAACGTGCCGCAGAGGCGATTTAATGATCCTGTAGTGAGGAATGGAACCCGGGAGGAACATCGGCGTAGACGGGAAGGAAATCGGACCACCGGAGAAACTCCGGTGGCCCGCGGAAGCTTCTTCTGGCGCCGGCGACCGGAGGCGGGGGCGCCCAGTGCGCCGTCGGGAAAACCTCACCGCGGCTGAAGCCGCGGCAGCGAGGCGGTTCCGAGGCTGCGCGGAACTGCGGTTCAGGGACGCGGTGGCCCGGCCGCGTCCGTGTGATCCAGGGCGGCCCCCTGTGGGGCCACGGCGTTGTCACGCTGGGGCATGTGCGCCCCCCGCGTTGCTCGGCCGAGCCGAGCCGGACCGGCCTGCCGAGCCGGGCCGCGCCCTGGCCTGGCCGGACCGGGTCCCGCCGGGTTGGACCGGGTCGGGCGGGGTCGGCCCAGGCCCAGACCCCCCGTCTTCGGACCGTTTTCGCCCTTTTGCCAGTAACTTGAGCTATGGGCCTCCGAATGACGCGCTGTCAGCGGAAACGCGATCCTTGGATCGAGACGGTCGTTTCAGTATGTCGCACTCATGGATTCAGATTACTTTGGGTTCGGCCGGGCTGGTTCGGATAAAAAAACCAACCGGGCCCTCAGAGCGGAAATGCTCGTATCATGAGCTCCGGACATCCGATTTACGTGCCGTCGACTTTGATGGAATCCTCTAATTGAGACTGATCTTTTGGCTTACTTCTCTTGAGGTTTGGATGCCGTCGGAGTGCGGTCGGGTTGGTTCGCTGATGAAACCAACCGGGCCCCTGGAACGAAAAAGCCAATAACATACAGACCGGGCGTCCAATTGACGCACCGTCAGTCTCGTTTAATTCCCTTTGATGAGACGGAACTTTTGGCATACTTCGCCCGAGTTTTGGATGCAGTTGGATAGTGGTCGGGTTGGATTTCACTCGAAACCCAACCGGGCCCCTGGAACGGAAAAGCTGATATCTTTAAGACCAGACGACCATTTGACGAACCGTCAGCGGCGTTGATGATCACATTGAGAAAAGGTCCCTATGAGTATACCCTATGAGTGTTCGGGGTACAGTTGAGATATGGCCGGTTTGGTTCGTACACGAAACCAATCGGGCCCCGGGGAAAAAAACGCTAGTAACTCACAGACCGAGCGTCCGATTGACGCGCTATCTATTGCATTGAGACCCCTATGACGAGGCGGTCCTTTGAGTTACTTTTTCATGGGACTTTGTGATACTTGGAGTATCGACCTGTAGCTCATGGAGCGGACCCTCCTGGAGACGAGCGTACGGAGTTCGGAGACCGTGTAGCCGGCTAAGACCTGACGACTACTTGACCGACTCGACTTGGAGTGAGTCGACTAACCCAGTGGACGGAGCGCCCAGTATTTGGCGACAGACCCACGGCGGACGGAGCGCCCTGTAGTTGGCCGCAGACCCACAGTACCCGACGGGAGGAGTACCTCTGTAAACTATTAGGGGGAGCACCCGGTATTTGGCGACTGACCCACATCGGATGGAGCACCCGGTAGTTGGCCACAAACCCACAGTACTCGACAGGAGGAGTACCTCAGCAGTCTTTGGTTAGTGAGCAGTACCTCGAAGTCGTGACAGGGCCACTGTACACTCCAGAGATGGGACTCTTCAGCAGTTACGATTTCAATAATGAAAATCCGGGTTTGAGCTGAGACTTTTGACCTTTGTGTTTACCTCATGATTGAGACGGGTCACTTGTTAACTTAGGTATATGTATGAGCATATACCTGGGTAGTGGTTATCCGTTGATTTCATGGTCCTTGTGTTTCCTCATGATTGAAATGGGTTACTTGATAACTTAGGTATATGTATGGGCATATACCTAAGTAGAGGTTATCTGTTGCGGTCTTCTATATGGTTATCCTTGTTGGTTTTAGTGAGACCTTGAGCGTCTTGGGGTCCCTACTGAGTATCGTTATACTCACCCCTGCACGGGCTATGCCCACACCTCGTTGTGTTGGTTGCAGATGACAGGCAGTGCTGACAGAGACCGAGTGTTCGAGGACTGGACGGTACCCGGAGGTGGACTACATGACGAGTCAGAATCCGGAGGTGGACTTCACGGCGAGATGACACACGGAGGAGGTTGACGGGCGAGAGCGTTGAGGAGGCTATCTTTAACTACCCTTAAGGTTGGATCTGTGGTGGACGATCCAGGAGCTGCGCTATCTGTACCTACCCTTCATGTAGGATCCGAGGAGGACGGCCCAAGAGCTGCTTCCGTTCTTCCAGCTATTGTCTTTTTGCTGTTGTAATTTGTTCAGTTGTAGTTGTACTTTTACTTTGGGTTTGTATTCTGGCCCATTTACCATTCTACACTTCTCTTTGTACTTAGTGTTTTACTTCTTCTTGTACTCTGTGGTTTTTTGTTTACTTTTATAAAGGAAATGCCTTCCCAGTTATCGGGATTTACGCCTTTGGTGGTAGTCGCCAGCCCCTGGCCTATGGAAGGCGGGCTTGGGGTAGTCACGGCTCGGGCCCTGAGGACGGGTCGTGACAAATTGGTATCAGAGGAGTCGGTTCTACCGCAGAACTTATAACTATGATGTTTTATTTCTGTGAATAAATATTGTTAAGAGTACCGAGTGTGGTTTTTAGTTCCGGGAGTCCAGTGTTGGTGCGGGCGGCCGACATATCCATACACCAGGACCCTGACAACTGATTTCTGACTTTCTGAACGAAAACACTGATTGCGTGTGTTTTTCCTGAAGTTTTTAAATATCAGCTCAAACCAGGTCAGCTCACCAGGTATAATCGTTTGACCGTGTCACGTTGTTTCTTTCAGGATGCCTTTTCTCAGATGACCAGCTACAGCCCAGAGGGATGTACGTACTGACTGCCTTCCGAGAGACGAGGCATCGTTATAGGGCCCTCTTACAGTTGAGGCACCAGCGGAGGCAACCGCGGTACTACCATACGTTGGGCCACTGATGCCACCAGCTCCAGCAGTAGGCGATGCACGCCACTTGAGCGCGCTGCATGACTTCCAGTGCCAGAGACCACCCAGGTTCTGGGGAGAGATGGACCCGCAGGCGGCTGAGGATTGGCTGGAGGCTGTGGTGAGAGTCTTCAGGCTAGTGGGGACGCTGGCAGACCTCATGGTGATCTTTGCTGCCAGCCTTCTTCAAGCAGCAGCAGGCAGGTGGTGGAGCCACTTGTTCCAGTTTTGCGAGGGTATGACCTTCACATGGGAAGACTTCGAGACCTTCTTCAGGGTGGAGTTTGTGCTAGTAGCTCTACACCCCGAGCGTGTTCAGGAGCTACTACCTTTGCCGCGTGTTTTTCGATCAGTAGCCGAGTCATCTGTGGGCAGTATACAGATGATGTAGAGGTCCAAGAGGGCCAGTACCAGCCGTACGAGGAGTAGGAAGTGTTTTGAATGCGGCGAAAAGGGTCACCTGACACGTGACTGTCCGACTCCTCGTACATTTGATCCACAGGATTTGGAGGAGCCACCGAGGCAGAAGCAGCGGCGGGTGCTTGAGCAACAGCCGATCAGTGGACAAGGAAATAGAGCTCCGAGAGCAGGTGGACAGGACCGGAACTAGTGGATACGTCCCTTGTACTTCAAGTTCCATTTTGCTGTTGTATTCGTGTCATTGTACTATGTGCTGCAATAATAAAAATACACTTATCTTGTTCTTTCATGTCCTTTTGTTGGGTTGATACTGAGTGGTTCTATTTAAAACTTTTGACTTGACCCTCACTTTCGAGATTTCTACTGGAGGAGACCTTGTGACCTCACACTGATGCCGACAGTGTGACTCGACCCTTGGAGGCGAGTGTGATAGTTGGATCTCTTGGTAGTTATGTCGAGACCTTATGACGTCATCCATGACATGAATGCATCATTCATGTCAGGATTTACTATATTAGGCAATGAATGTGGTTCATCCAGGGGATGAGACCGGATTTCTCTTATCGGCAATAAAGAAATCATAGCAGCTCTTGTGAGACTAGAGAAGGTCCAGGTCATCCAAGAGTGGATGAGGACAGCACAAGGCCGACAGAAGCCTTATGCTGACAGGACTTGGAGGCCTCTAGAGTTCGAGGATGAAGATCACGTCCTTATAACGGTCTCACCTCGACGAGGTTTACGGAGATGTGGCCAGGGAGGCAAGTTATCTCCGAGGTTCAACGGACCTTTCTAGGTCCTCAGATGGGTAGGTGAGGTGGTTTACCGCTTGACCCGTCCACCTCAGTTGCACTAGGTGCACACCGTTTTCCAGGTATCTCAACTAAGGAGATACATGCTCGACCATGAGGATCAGGACAATGGCGATGGGGTTACTTCCATGGAGGTTCTAGTGGGGATCATGGATCGACAGGTGCGGATCCTACGAGGACGACCGATTCTTCAGGTGCACTTTCTCTGGAAGCACGGGAACCTCCAGGAGAGCACTTGGGAGCGGGAGGCTCAGTTGCGTGCTCAATACCACTTTTGTGACCCTAGTTTGTGTTGAAGCTTTATGGGGATGTAAAGCCCTGAGGTGGGAGTAATGTAAAGACCTGGAAATTTCAAGGAAAATTTTGTCTTAATTTTCTTTGGAATTTTACAAGAACGCAGTTTCTAACGGCGCCTGATTCCAAGGCCCGGTGTGCCCAGAATCATTTTCCGAAGTTTGGCTCGGGTACGTTCAGCGAACCAACGAGCGGGTTTTTCGAACTTTTGAATCGGTGCTCGGAATCGAATTCCAAGGGCACCGATGAACTCGCAACGCCGGTAATCGCTTAAGGGAACCTTTACCGTAGTTGCGTTTGTGCGGGTGAAGAAGTTAATTAATGGGGTTTAATTAAAAAAGTAAATCAATTTGTTGAATCAATTTTATTTCTTTTCAAGGTGGTTAATTTCTCCCATGGGAATTTGGTGGTGGGGCCCACATCCACCCAACTTCCCATGTGTGGATAATTGAAAGGGTGGGGCCCACATGAACCCCCCACCTTTTCAAATCCCTTAACTCCTCTTAACCCTTCACTTTCCTAACTCCCCATTAACTCACATTCGTTAATTTTTGACAACTTGTTATAATTAATAAGGTGAGTTACGTAATTTCAAACTCTTGAAATTCAAATGGTTAGGTTGTGTTAATAAATTATGACTTGGTCTTATTTTATTATTGTTAGTGTTTTTGCCACCTTGAGAGGATTGAGAAGCGTGATGTCTTCTTCTTCTTCAACCTCGACGAAGAACGCGAAGAACACCATTCTTCAACGAAGAACATCTCCGACGAAGAACGCGATGTCTTCTTCCAATGACATTTCCTCTTCGAACGCGCATCGACGTTAACGGAAACAACGTTCGTTTTCCGCGACACCGGATTTCCACGACGCTCGTCTTCTGAGGATCGTTGACGTGCACCGTTCCTGAACCAAGGTAGGGAATTTAAATTGTGATTGTTGGTGAACCCTCGTTTACTCCCTTCTAAATCTAAGAACGTGGATCAACTAAATATTATGTTGATTTGTGAAGATTAATTTTCAGATTGGGATTATTGTTTTGATTCTTTTTATTTATGAGGTTGTAGGTGTTTGTTTGTGAAATAACTTTATATTCCCGTGATTGTTTCTTTAAAACAAAGAACCCAGATCAAGTTCAATTTTAATTATATTAAAATTGTGCCTTGATTTTATTCATGTGTTGAATATTTCTCCCGACTGTTATTATCTAACGCGGAGGGTGCGGGCCAAACAAACACGGCCCGACAACCCTCCGCAGTTCTTCCTTGTTGTGCGGATTTTGCGGGTGAGGAAAAAACGTGCCGCAGAGGCGATTTAATGATCCCGCAGTGAAGAACGGATCCCAGGAGGAACATTGGTGCACACGGGAAGGAAATCGGACCACCGGAGCAACTCCGGTGGCCCGTGGAAGCTTCTGCCGGCGCCGGCGGCCGGCCGCCAGGCGACGGCGGCGCCCAGCGTGCCGCCGGGAAAACCTTGCCGCGGCTGAAGCCGCAGTAGCGAGGCGGTTCCGGGGCCATGCGGAACCGCGGTTTAGGGACGCGGCAGCCCGGCCGCGTCCGCGTGATCCCGGGCGGCCCCCCGTGGGGGCTACGGCGTTGTCACGCGGGGGCATGCGCCCCCCCGCGTTGCTCGGCCGAGCCGAGCAGGACCGGCCGGCCGAGCCGGGCCGTGCCCTGGCCTGGCCGGACCGGGTCCATCCGGGTTGGACCAGGTCGGGTCGAACCGGTTCGGCCGACCCAGGGGGGTGGGGGGTCGGGCTGGGTCGGCCCGGGCCCAGACCCCCCGTCTTCAGACCGTTTTCGGTCTTTTTCCCGTAACTTGATCTAAGGGCCTCCAAATGACGCGTCGTCAGCGGAAACGCGATCCTTGGATCGAGACGGTCGTTTAGGTATATCGTACTCAAGGTTTCAGATTACTTTGGGTTTGGCCAGGTTGGTTCGGATACGAAACCAACCGGGCCCTCGGAGCGGAAACGCTCATATCTTGAGCTCCGAACGTCCGATTGACGTGCAGTCGATTTTGATGGAATCCTCTAAGTGAGAAGGATCTTTGGGCTTACTCCGCTCGAGGTTTGGATGCCGTCGGAGTGCGGTAGGGTTGGTTCGCTCACGAAACCAACCAGGCCCCTGGAACGAAAAGGCCAATAACTCACAGACCGGGCTTTCGATTGACGCACCGTCTGTCTCGTTGAATTTCTTTTGATGAGACGGAACTTTTGGCATACATCGCCCATGTTTTGGATGTAGTTGGATAGTGGCCTGGTTGGATTGCACCCGAAACCCAACCGGGCCCCTAGAACGGAAAAGCTGATATCATTCAGACCAGACGACCGTTTGACGAACCGTCAGCAGCGTTGGTGATCACATTGAGAAACGGTCCCTATGAGTATACCCTATGAGTGTTCGGGGTACAGTTGAGATACG
Source organism: Viscum album (assembly GCA_963277665.1). NCBI lineage: Eukaryota > Viridiplantae > Streptophyta > Magnoliopsida > Santalales > Viscaceae > Viscum > Viscum album. The sequence continues at coordinate 912,118,471 of OY728125.1, read as the reverse complement.
GACGGTTTGGTTCGTACATGAAACCAACCGGGCCCCGGGGACAAAAAGGCTAGTAAATCACAGACCGAGCATCCGATTGACGCGCCGTCTATTTCGTTGAGAACCCTATGACGAGGTGGTCCTTTGAGTTACTTTTTCATGGGACTTTGTGATACTTGGAGTATCGAACTGTAGATCGTGGAGCGGACCCTCCCGGAGACGAGCATACGGAGTACGGAGACCATGTAGCCGGCTGAGACTTGACGACTGCTTGAACGACTTGACTTGGAGTGAGTGGACTAGCCCAATGGACGGAGCACCCGGTATTTGGCGACAGACCCACAACGGACGGAGCGCCCTGTAGTTGGCTGCAGACCCGCGATACTCGATGGGAGGAGTACCTCTGTAGGCTATTAGGGGGAGCGCCCGGTATTTGGCTACTGACCCACATCAGACGGAGCGCCCGGTAGTTGGCCGCAAACCCGCAGTACACGACAGGAGAAGTACCTCAGCAGTCTTCGGTTAGTGAGCAGTATCTCGAAGTCGTGACATGACCACTGTACACTCTAGAGACGTGACTCTTCAGCAGTTATGATTTCGATAATGAAAATCTTGGTTTGAGCTGAGACTTTTGACCTTTGTGTTTACCTCATGATTGAGATGGGTCACTTGTTAACTTAGGTATATGTATGGGCATATACCTGGGTAGTGGTTATCCGTTGATTTCATGATCCTTGTGTTTCCTCATGATTGAAATGGGTTACTTGATAACTTATGTATATGTATGGACATATCCTTAAGTAGAGGTTATCTACTGAGATCTTCTATGTGGTTATCCCTGTTGGTTTTAGTGAGACCTTGAGGGTCTCAGGGTCCCTACTGAGTATCGTTATACTCACCACTACATGGGCTATTCCTGCACCTCGTTGTGTTGGTTGCAGACGACGGGCAGTGCTGACAGAGACCGAGTGTTCGAGGACTGGACGGTACCCAGAGGTGGAATACACGACGAGTCAGTATCTAGAGGTGGACTTCACGGTGAGATGACACACGGAGGAGGTTGACGGGCGAGAGCGTTGAGGAGGCTATCTGTACCTACCCTTCAGGTAGGATCCGTGGTGGACGATCCAGGAGTTGCGCTATCTGTACCTACACTTTAGGTAGGATCCGAGGAGGACGACCCAGGAGATGCTTCCGTTCTTCCAACTATTGTTTTTTTGCTGTTGTAATTTGTTCAGTTATAGTTGTACTTTTACATTGGGCTTGTATTCTGGCCCATTTACCTTTCAGCACTTCTCTTTGTACTTAGTGTTTTACTTTCGCTTGTACTCTATAGTGTTTTGTTTACTTTTATAAAGGCAATTCCTTCCCAGTTATCGGGATTTACGCCTTTGGTGCTAGTCGCCAGCCCCTGGCCTATGGAAGGCGGGCTTGGGGTAGTCACGGCTCGGGCCCCGAGGACGGGTCATGACAACACATCCTTCCAAAATCATTAACTAAGATTAAAAATCTTAATATTTAAAACTTTTTTCCTATAATATAAATTATGAAAAATTTATTAACATTAATCAAACTGAATATAGTCATTCATTCAATGATTTACACTAACAATACTATTAGAACAAGAAATAACATTCATATGTAATTTGAAACCTCCTCATCATCATTAGTATAACCATTAATTATAACACCTTTCCAAATATTATAATGATCATTCCCCTTAGGACATCAATTTACAAAATTACCATACTTTCCACCTTTGAATCAGTAAACCAATGATGATATGAAAGGGAGACCATTATTCTCATCCATGGAATTAACCAATATTTCCATTTTTTCACAATAATTAATTAATTTGTGTCCTCATTTTCCACAAACAAAACATCTTCCCATTAAAATAAGACATGATATTTGATGTCTCTTCTGAAATTCTTGAAATATAGTTAACTGAATCTTCTTTCTTCTGTGGTCTCCCCCACATTCACTATCAACAAAGATTACCCTTATCTTCTTTGGTGAGTCTGATAGTTGGTTATGGTAAAATTTATTAATTATATATTTTGATAACTAATTATAAATAATAAAAATGTAATTCAATTCAATTATCATCCAATTTAGATACTTGTTAACAAATTTTCAATCACATTAAATGTTGACTAAGTTAGTTATGGTTCCCTCCATTGACCAAAACCAAAAATCAAAGTGTGAGTAACAATAACCATATTGGGGAACCTCATAATCCATAAAATAACTTATAATATTTTTGAATTATAACACCATATTTTTCTTCTATGAAACCATTATTTTATCATTGGTTATTCATAATATATAAATTTAAATCCATTATAATTGGTTTTAAAGAGTTTTTGAATTTTTAAAGAATATCCCATGAAAGTGTAATACCAAATGTGTTGTAAGGCCCATTTTCTTACACCTAGTGATGATACAATCTAGAACAATGCACCCCTTTCAGAGTTATTACCACCAGATACATTTTTTCTAGATCTATACCTACATAATATATCTAAAATGGTAGGTAATTTTTTGGAATCAACATTCTCTATTATTTAATTAAATTTCAATCCGTTATTCTATACATTGAATCATCCTTGGAATCATACTTAGAGAAATCCCTAGACATATGCTTACAAATATCCCCACAGATTTCACTAATTTTTTTCATCCTTGTTTCAAAATTTTAACCCAATAACCACTTTGATAACGTCTATAGAGACCCAATATTTTCATACAAAAATATCACATCATTTTATATTAATATTGAATACATTTCATTAACACACACTCAAGGATTGCAATATTTTAGTGTTTTGAGGACTATAATCACATTCTTCTTATTTTGTGAAAGATCTTCGACACCACCCTCAATAATATTCCCATATAGTACACCTCTTAGGCATACCATATATAAAATTTTCTTCATAACCTGATAATGGAAACATACCAATCGGTGAGCTCAGATGCTTAGTATTGTAAAACAAAAAATTTATAAATATATTATTATACTAAATAATAAGATATGAATTTGGGAATGTGATGAAGAAAATTACTAATAACATTCATACCCAAAATATCATATATCATAAATAAGATTCAAGTTATAAAAATTAATCTTTTCATAAAACACGATCCATATGAGTGGGAAATCCTTATAAATCAATCATGAACCATACGATCATGTCATAAAAGTGTAAAAACAAGAAAAATATAGAAAACTATTTTGTATATCATTTTTAACAACCATGGCTATATACATAGTGAACCATGACCTATAACATGTTTCTTATTGTGGATCAAGGAACACTTGTTTCTCATAGTGGGTTGGGAGAAACCTATTTACCATATTGTATTAGGACACACCCATTTCCTATAGTGGATCAAATCCATATAATTTCTTCCTATTATTATTTCATGACATATAAATATTTACCCTAATAATTGGATTGATATATAGGTCCCACCAATCTCATTATTAAACCCATACTTATGTGTTTCACAATATCATAAAACATTAATTATATCATCACATCATAACAAGTGTAAATAAAAAATGTTTAATAAACATTTCATCAATTCACCATACAATAAAACAGAAAAAATAAATGGGTTTGATAAAAAAATCATCAACAAAAACATTAACCATATAGAGAAATAATAAGGTTATAATATTTTAATATTACCCACATTAATCTAGAAGTAGCATCAAAGGATGACATCTTCTATGGAAAATGATTTTGAAAGATTACCAGGAACATTTCTTGAGTAATATAGCATTTACAATTTAATACACACTTTTTTAAACATGACCCATTTTCAAAATCCTTTTTTTAAATAACATTGGAAACTAATAAAGAATCTTTTAAAAATCATTTAAACCATATATTTTTGAAAATTTAATATTTATTTTGAAAATATATTCATAAATCTAATAACTCGTAAAACATTTTGGAAAAACATTTCATTGTAAATAAACATTGAAACTACTAAAATACATTTTAAAACCATAATTTTTTCATGATTGTTGAAAATACTATTCCTGTCATACTTGTGGAAAAATATTCATTTCACATTTCTTGTAAATGTTAACCAAATATTATTTGAAAAAATACATGAAAAGTACATTCAATTTTATTTAAATGTAATAAATAAGTATAAATGTATGTAATATGAAATTTTATTAGTAATAAAATTTAAAAAATATTTTTTTTTAAAATGGATTTAGAAGAAATATGGTGTTTGACCGAAGAGAGAAATAAAGTTGTTTTTTCATAAAAAAATTTATTTTGAACTCTTGAGTATATAAAGAGAGGAAAATGTAGGTAAGAAATTAGTTCAAATTTCATTACCCTAGGAGAATAAAATTAATTATTTTCTTGGGAGAGATATCATAATATATAATTATTAATAGTATACTAATAAACAATATTGATAAACTATTAGATGGTAACATATAACTCTTACCTCATTGGTAACAATGAATCATAATATACAATAAATAATATCACTAAATGAGACATATTATTATATAATTAATATTTTGTGATTTATTATATAACATATCAAAGGTGTAATAAATAGGCCCCAGAGAATAAAATAGGTTAATAACATAACTTATCTTCCATAGAAGGCAATTTGAGACATAAAAATACCTAATTTATTTGGTAACATGTGTTCCATAAACCAAATGAAATATATATCCTCAAATGGACATGTAAATACCCATAAGTTTATGTATAAGTTCCATAAAATATTTTAATGGGTAGTATATACCCCACATAAAAGAAACACATGGAGAATATGGTATGCATCTTTTTGAAAATAAAGTGTGACATAAATCCCTTAACATAAGCCTCAACATCATGCATACACATTGAGACCTCTTATATAATAAATATATGTATATTATACACTTATTAAATATATATATATATATATCATACAATATATTATTTACTTATGACATTATACTACCCATTTATTAACAATTCAACGTTAAAGTCAAGTTTTGGATAATAACTACTTTATATTTATTCTATGTTTTGATTTTTTTTATTTATGGTAATATTAATTTCATAATAATTTTATAATATATATAATATTTACTAGGATATAAATATTATAAATATTCATTATACATTTATTTAGATATATACTTGAAATTTTGACATATAAAATGAATTACACCGTTCATGGAGATGATATGCCATTCATACAGATTAGCATTGTTAACATTTTTCATATGAAATGAATGTAAAAAATGAAAACAATATATTATTATTATATAATTATTATAAAGTAATATTTATCACATTTTATCATTAAACCCCTCTTTATTACATTCCATGTAAAGTATTAATGAATCACAACATTTTGTGATGCAGAAGTCCATTGTACCCACAAACAATGTTGTCGTATTCCAACAGAAAGAAATGTTAAAAGGAATATGATATGTCCTGAATAATTGACACAATAAAAAAAGAAATATCATATATAAATAATAAATCCATTATTATATCCATCTAATAGATGTGGTGCAGGAAAATGAATACCATTGGTTTGTGAGGTGGAAGTCCACCGTACCGAGTAATGATGATTTCATAAACCATTAGATGGATGAGAAGAAGGATTTAGATTGTAAAATTGACATAATTATATAGTATTATATAAATCATAACATGTTTATTATATCAATGTTATTAAATATTAATTGATGTGGGTGGGGAGTAAATAAAATAATACACTTGATTTGGGATGTTTTCTCTTCTTCATACAATAACTTTTTATTTGTTCCAAAAATATTCATAGATTTGAATTATGACCAAAATAGATTTCTAGGATTATATGATAGAAGTCAGAATATTTTTTCAGTAGGTATGTGTTGAATAAATGGGGGTTTGATGTTTGAAGATAAGAGGATATGGGTTGCCATTTATAAGTGAGGTGTGTGGCTCAGATGTTATTTTTGAAAGAAAAAATTTATAACCTTATTTATAACATTATAAAATAGTTCAATATTGATTATTCACAATAATATAAGTTATAAGATTTATATAGATCAATACAGTGTGTTTTGAACCAATATTTTATAATTTTTAACCATTATCCTTTAATTTTAACCCCAAAAAACCCATTTTTACCTTATCCGTGATAAATAGTTCTACTATTTTTATAATTAATAATGTGATAAATTACTTTTATATTATGATATAATGTAAACTATTCTTATTATAAATAATTAATCTAATTTTCTAAATATTATTCACAAAATTGGAAAAATATAATTTAAAATTAATCCCACAGATGTAATGAAAAAGAATGATTTCATAGAAAAAATGTCCGAATTTTTAAAAGTTTTTATATCAAAAATTTATTGTAAAATGATTCCATGTAGATTAATTGTATTAATATATATACATTATATTTAATTTATTATATTAAACATATATTAAAATAATTTTTCTGTTTTTAAAATCTTTAAAAATTGACAATTCTTCATAAAATCTAGTATTTTTTACTAATCATCAAAAATTTTGTATTCTCTAAAAATTATATAAAAATTAACCCTAAGATAATGTTAACATGATGATTTAAAAAATTAAATTTATTCTTTTAAATAAATTATCTAAAATTTTTAAAAATTAGTTTTAATTTAAATATGCAATAGGCGAACAAAATATTTATTAGAAAAAAATAGATTTATGCATAAAATTGGATTTATTATTATCTATTATCTAATAAACACATAATATTAATATTAAAAAATTTATTGAATATTTAATATATAATTTTATTTAAAAAATTATGCAGAATGTGTTTTTACATTTATTGAAGAAAAATGAAATTTTTTTATAAAAATAATTTTTCTGAAATCAAGTTTCTTTTTATTAAAATAATATTTATTTTTATTTCAAAGTAATTATTCAATAAATAATTTACATTATATACTAGTGAAAATCGAATATTTTCCTAATATTGTGAATCCAATTCCTTCTTTCTATTACAACATATAGGTGATAACTACCACATTACTAAGCAATTTATTAATAATTTGTAACATTTCATTTAAACATCTTATTTCATGTAACACAAGCTACAATAGATGCTGTGTGTAAAAAAAATATCAAAAAGTTAAATTTATTTGAAAAATAATATTTCAAAAAATATTAGGGTGTTATAAAAATGTTTTTCTTTTCAAAAGTTTGATATTACAGAAAAATGGTTACTCATTACAAGTGTACACTTTTTAAAGTATGGTTTTATTTTGTATGAGTTATGAACTAATTATCTAACAATTTTAATCTAAAAAAAATACAAAAATGAATGTAATTGAATGATTTACTAAATATCATTATTATTTAATGGTAAAGTGTAGGTCATTATAGTCAGTATAAATGGAGTGTTTATATAACTTTAGAGGTTATCTTGTAATTTGAGTTTACGTTACAATTCATTTAAAATTAAAAAAATTTGTATGCTACTGAGAGTGGTTATTTTGGATAAATAGAAGAGTTGAATAATGGATATCATGGTTAAGGATATATTTCTATTTATCCTCTATATAAGAAGTTTTGTTTTGGTTTATTTAATATTATCACATTAAACTTTTTGGTTTTATTAAATGGCTTGATCTATCAATAGAAAAATTATTATTGGATGTGAAGGAAAATGACATGGGTGTTAGAACAAGAAATCAAATAAAATGGGGTCTGTATTGAAAACTATATTTGTTATTCTCAAAGATCTATAATGATTCATGATTAAAATCATGAACCTAGGATATTTTCTTAACACACTAAATAAGAGTGAAATTATTCTCCATGGAAGTTCATGAGATAATGATAAAAGCAAAAATATTCCATGAATTATGTGTTAATAATTTAGGAAGTAGAATAATGTAAAATGTCATAAAGGAATGATAATATTGTTTTTTATGGTAAATATGGTAGGAAATAAAGAATCATCCATGTAAAAAAGTAATATTTTGGGTGAATCCGTGTAGAGGAATAATAAGCATAACAAGGTATCGATTGAATGTTTTTATTTTTGAGAGCTTGTGAAATATCAAAATTTATTCCCTAGGTGAAGATCATGAATATGTTCTATATGAATATGTACTAAAATGTCATGAAATGAATAATTAAATTATAGTTAAAGATGGTATATAAAATGGATGAATTATATCTTGGGTTATGTTTTGATATTTGGGAATCTTATGAGACGATTAATAGTTTTTTCATTAGTAATGATATATTAAAGAATTTGATTGAAAATCATGGTTAATGGATTATAATTAAAATAAAGTTATTAATGTTTTTATGTACAGTTATTTGGGAGTTAGGATGTAGTCGTAGATCTAAGGGTTCTCATATGTTTAAATGGATTTTTTTGACGTTTCAAGTAATGGGAATACTTTTTGTTGAATTATTTGATTTATTGTTTATTTTAATGGTAAATGTAACCTAAATATTAACATTTGAAAAAGTTATTTGAGGGAGAATGCTCTTTTTATTTTATGTAAGTAATTGTATAGTTTTTTTATATCCTTTAGGGCTTATATGATCTTTGATTGTTAAAATTATTTTTGAGGATGGTGATAAAATTTCTTAGAATGTTATAAGAATAATATTAGTAATTTTTTATAAAAATGAGTACTAATCATATCCAAATATGCTATGGCTATTGAAACCATGATGAAAGGGAGACTTGGTGGCATCACCTAACATTATACTATGTGTTTTTCAAGTTAGAGTGATATCATATTTTTACTCATACATTTTGATGTATAATAATTAAGATTATTTTGGGAAAATATCTATTATAATATACTTAACCATATGATATAAATGTAATTTAATGATTGGGAGATTTTTGTTCATAAGATTTTTTGTATTTTTGGATTTTTTATATGGTTAAGCTAAATGAAACATTATGGGAATTTACTTGAGGAATAAATATTGAGTTATCTTTTTTAATCATATTTGATTTGAGTATTTCTTTTTGGTGATTCTTTTTTTTATATAAATGATTTGATATATCTTGTATATTATATTATTTTTTAATAAAAATTTAGTTTGAATGAGAATTTAAAAGTCATTAGTGTTATTTAGAGAGAAATGTTAATTAAATCTAGAAAAACATGTGATAAAAACGTATTTATTATTGGGTTCAAAACATTTTGAGGAATATTTTGAAGAATATTAAGGATTATTGTTAATTTAATGACCTAAGTTAGATAGTGTGTGTTGAAACATTGTATATTAATGTTGTATTTCATGATAGTAGGGTTTATTCATTTATTATTACATCTTACCTCCTTCTAACCATTTTAGTTTTGGTTAATATGCAATGATATATGGAATAGAATGTTTTCTTTTTGTTGAATTATGTGACCTATTATAAGTGGATATAAATTATTTAGGCATAAAAAATTCAGCATTAATAGTCATAATTTGTTGAAAAACGTGATTTTATGATGGTAATTGATTAAATGTTGAAATTATACTTTTAATGTGAGTGTACTTATCTTATGTTCTTAGTGTATATTCTCAAAAAAAATCAACTATAGTAAAAATATCATGATAATGTTTTTTAATATTACCATATTTTTTGATAAACACGATGGTCTTTTCTATAACACTTTAGTTTATAGATTTGTGGAAGTTGAAATTCTCATGAATACTCACTATCTTGTGATCAATAATTCCTATCACTCTCCATCAATATTTTGGAATTATGTGCAACAACCCATGTTTTCATGATCTAATTTTTGAATAAATTAAATTTATTTGATATCTTTAATTGAATACTACATCATGTAAGGCTTCCATTATAAGCTTCATGAAGTTAGGCTTCTGATATACACAACAATTACATTACTTGCTATAAGGACCAGACCATATTATAGTACATATTCACGATTTTTATTGAAGAACTCACTTCCTTTCACATTCAGGATTATTTAATGTTTAGGGTTTTAGTGAATTGAGATTTAATACATACATAACAGTCCATATTTATAAAGATTTTATAGTACAATAATATTATCCATTTCATCCAAATTATAAAACATTTCAAATAAAACATCTTTTCATTGACAAATCTTCGTAACATTTAACACGGCTTGCTTCTTTGTCTTACAGATACATATAACCTGTGAAAATAATTTATAAACATTGTATGAGCACAAAAAATCTCATTAAGGTCTTTAAAATTATTGAATGAAATAATTAGTCTATTAATACTTATAAATGTATGAAATCATTTTAAAAAAGGACATACTTGTTACCAATATATACATAATTTCTGAAAAATGAGATTTTGATGCGTTAAAAAAAACATAAATACCATACATATAACCAAAATGATATCTTGGGAAATTAATTACATAATCATGTAACTCTCTCGAATACCTTTTGATTTTTAAACCTCATGGAAGCCTTACAATATAACCCTCACATATACCTTATTGGGTAACAGTCGTAGTTATACATTGAGTAACCATATGACTAGACTCCAACTTAAAAATACACAATGCATTTAGTGGAGTTATAGGTCCCACAATTCATCATGATAAATTCCCATGATCCTAAACAAAATCACCCAACATGAATAATTTCACAATAACATTTTTTCTGAATTTTGTAAAAAAGAATTATAAAAGAGGAATTAAAAAAAAGCCTCTTAAAAATATCATATAATTGAATATAGTCTTAATAATCTATATTAAATCTATATATAATCTATTAATAAATATTCGTAACCATTATTTAAATAAAATTCATCAAAAAATAACTTAATAGCACATAAATAATCATGTTGAAGGTTAACCCAATGAATGGAAATCAAGATAAGAATTCTCTTACACTGGGTTCGTCTTTCTTAATTCCTATTTAAACCACTAGTATAATGTTATTAGAGTGTTATTATTGTCTTACAGAAACATATTCATGATTATAACAACTTATATGATCATTTTGTAACTTCATTTCAACCTTTAACTATTAGTGTTTTCTTCCTTCCATTGTTTCAGGTGCGTTTTTACATGATTTCGATGACTGCTTTGGGTTTGATTTTATTGTATTATGAAAATAAAATTATAGAAGTGGAATGAAATGGTGTTAATATGTTTTAAAAATATTAAATAATTCAATAGATTATTTTGGTTATATGTTATGAGGATTAATCATTACATAAATATTTAGTGATATACATTTAGATCATTTTTGCATTTCATTGATAATTGCAATGTTGTTTAATAATATAAAAATAATATTATTGATATAAGTTAAATATAGTACATAATAGAGGACATATAATACACTAAAAAATATTATTCAACCATTGAAATGGTTTTATGATCATCTTTGATGGAATTAATGGAAATTGTAAACAAATCATCAATGATTTTGGTAAATCAAAACATCATAGAAGGTGATTTTATTTTTGGAATGAAAGGAAGAGGACGGGAAGAATAATGATTAATTTATAATTAAATATGATAAAAATTAACAATATATATAATAATTGAGCATTAATTCTTATCGGATAATGGGAGGGGAAGAGCCTATAAGAAAAGAACGAATTGAAAAGACAACATAAGAAAATGAAAGAGGATTCTTACCTCTCTCTCTCTTCTCCTTGAGATTTTATATAAGACATTTGGTTTTGGTCTTTTAATGAGAAAATAATTTATTGGAAATGGGAAAGTGTATTGGGAAGATTATTTTTTTATAACATAGAAAAGGAGCAAGGATTTAGTAGTGTGAGATGAATAGGGGTGAGGGTGGTATTTATAGTGGATGAGAGGATATGTTTTACATTATTTTAATCCTTAGTTTAATATTTTTGTTAAAGAATATGAATAGTATTGATTAATATGACCAAAAAATATTAATAAGTGCATATGTTTTCTATATAATTCCCATTTACATCATACATGGCTCGTCAATGATTTAGAAAGTCATTTATTTTTCATATTTTTTTAATTACCATATTTCACTATTGACAAACAAAATCATGTTTTTTTAGAAAATTCATGAACATAACACTAACCATTTTCCAACGTGTATAAATCAATAATGAAGTCTATTTTCAGAAAATATTTTTCTAAATATGATGAATTAATGTTTTACAAAAAATCACATTTTATTCAAAAAATAATTTTTTTAAAAATATATTTGATTTTATATCATCTTGAATAATTATTCAAGATCTCCTTATCTTATATCCTTAAAAAAGAAATAATATTTACTATTCATAAAGGTCATATTAATATTCATACGGGCTTTAACTAATCACCAAAAAATTGGTTGGTTCTGTCCGACTCCAAATAACATACTGATCACAACCATAGATTTGTGTTTTTCAAAATTCAAAACAAAAAGAAGAAAAATTATTTTTAATAGATAGTTTATAACTATAACCCTAAAGAAATTCCATTACGAAGAGACTCACTGGTTCATTAATTGCCTTTAATGTATTTATAAACCCTTAGGGTGTTATATTCATTCTTCCATAAGTAAATTTCATCCACATAACTTTTTATTTACTTATTATTTGGGCGGTTATACAATTTCCTGATAGAGTTTTCATATTCCCATGTTCATTATTCCACTATGTGGTTTCTCCAAAAAAATATTTACATAGTGGATTACCTCATACAGCCATATTTTTTTTCATCATTCAAGAATATGAAAATTTTTATCTTTATAAGAAAGATTCTCTTCTAGTTGAGATACTTCGGGGTTCAAAACATGCAATGAATTTGAAAAAAACATTCTCAACATTGAAATATATTTAACACTGGGTACCTGGATAAACACAAAAGAAAAGATACATGGTAGGCTACTGTTCCTACATTCTCCATAATTTTATAAGCTCCAATAAATTGTGGAATTATCATTAGTTTCTTACAAAAACACATAACACTTTTCCATGGTGAGATTCTATGAAAAAAATAATCACCTACATAAAAAAGAAATGTTTTCCTCCTATTGTCTAATTAATTTTTCTACATGTTCTAAGCTATCCCCTTTTGTTTATGGATCATCTTCATTTTTTGAGCCACTTCCTCTACTCATTCTAGTCCCATCAACTTCTTCTCCTAGACTACATCCTAGAATGTTGGAGTTCGACACTACTTCCTATACAATGCCTTAAAAGGTTCCATATGTAAGATATAATGAAAACTTTTATTACAAGGAAACTGAACTAAAGAAAGACATTGATCCTAATATCCATGGTAGTCCATGAAAAATGATTAAAGCATATACTTCAATGTCTAAATCATTTTTTCTGACTGCCCCATCTGATTGAGGATGAAAAGATGTACTAAAATTTATTTTTGTTCTCAACATCTTTTGAAGGCCCTTCCAAATATTAGAAGTGAACATGAGATCCCAATAATATAAAATAGAGGCACTAAATTTAGCCTATCAATATATTTGAGATACAGTTGAGAAAACTGATCCAAAGACATTGTGTCTCTAATTAGAAGATAATATGTAGAGTTATCCAATTGGTCAACAATAAAACAGATTGCATTGTTACCTAGGGATGTTGTTTTTAGTCCCACTACAACGTCCATGGATATGTTTTCCAATTTTGACTGTAGCACTGGTAAATGATAAGGCATCCCCTTCGATAACTTCCACTCTTCGTTTACCTATTGACATGTCAAACATTTCACAGAAAAATATGAAATATATCTTTTCATTCCATCCAACCAGTAATACTCCCGAAGGTCTCTGTACATCTTAGTACCAGAAGGATGAACATAAAATAGAGAAATATGTGCTTCATAAAATAAATATTTCATCAACTTAGAATTTAAAGGCACACGTAATATTTTTCCAAATTAAAAAAATCTTTATCATGGTTAAATTCTAGAATCTTACCCATTTTAACTAATTCTACCTTTTTCTATAGCTCGTGGTTTTCCTTCCAAGATTTCTTAATTTTATCTGATAATAATGACTACACTGAACCATGAAATAAAACAGATGTATTTTCTACACCAACAACTTCTAAGTCAAAATTCATCAAATCATTAATCATGGGATCATTTTACAAATGTAACTTTTTTAATGATACGATATTTTTCAACACAAGGAATCATCAACTTTGTTTTCTTCTCTAGTATGGAAATTGATCATGTAGTCATAACCCTTTATTAATTAATGCCATATTCTATGTATCATGATTAATTTTTTTAGTGAGTATATACTTCATACAATTATGGTCTACATATATTTGACAATTGGATCCGTATAAATGATACCTCCATATTTTCCATGAAAAAACCATTGATTCTAATTCCAAATAATGTGTGGTATAATTTAACTCATGAGGTTTTAGTTTTCTTGTTGCATAAGAAATTACTTGATCATTATAAAAAAGAACACAACTATGTAAATTTAATGATGAACCATTGTAGATGACAAAATCACAACTTCTAGAAAGTAGAGACCAAACTGAATCATTATTTAACATCCTCTTTAGATTCTAAAAACAAACATCACATTATTATGTCGAAATAAAGTTAATCCCTTTTTTGTATTAACTTAGTTAGAGGGCCAGATAACCATGTTATGTTTTAAGAAAAACATTTCTAATAATCTTCTAGTCCATGAAATATACATATTTCTGTCACATTTGTTTGTCTTGGCCATCCATCATCCAATTTTCTTTTTGGTGGATTAAATATTATTCCATTTGTATTAACAATGTTCCCATTAAAATAAATCTATTAAAAAAAACTCACTTTCTGGCTTTTCCATGTAGTTTATTTTTCTTTATGGTTTATAAAACATCCCATAGATGTTTGTCGTGCTCCTCTTTACTTATAGAAAATATTAGAATGTCATCAATAAATGAAACTACAAACTTATCCAAGATTTCATCAAATATTTTATTCATAAGATCAATGAATATATCATGTGAAATAGTTATCCCAAATTACATAACAAAAAATTCATAATGCCCGTATATTGTATAGAACACATTCTTTAGGATTTCTTCTTCCTTTATATTCAACTAATGGTTCCCCGACCTCATGTCATCCTTCAAAAAAACTGTTCTCCTTGGATCTGATCAAACAAGTTGTCGATATGAGGCAAAAGATACATGTTTTTAATAGGGATGTTATTCTAAGATATATAATCATTGAAAATTCTCATGGAACGATCATTTATTTTGACGAACAAAACAAGATCACCCCATGGTGAATTGATAGGATGAATGATTCCTTTATAAAGAAACTCCTACAATGGATTTTTCAATTAAATATGTTCCATTTGAGAAATAAAATAAGGGAGTTTGGAAATTAGATTCGGATAAAGAACTAATTCAATTTTGAATTCATCTTCTAGATCATGTATAATAATGGGTAAACCATCAAGAAAAACATCAAGATATTCATTTACTACAAGTAAATAATTATTAAGAATAGTTCCCTTATTTTTAACAGTGTGAGAATGATAACATTCATTTCAGTATTTCTACAATTTCTTAGATTCATGATATATTATAAATTTTATGTGTTTATTCTTTTATTAAATCATAAAATCTTCTTGAATGAATCATTTTATCTCTACAATAAATCACAGCATAATAATCTGAAATCCAATCCATACACAAAATGACATCAAACACTACTAAAGGAATAAAAGACAATGTTTTCATAGAACAGTTTTCCACAAAAAAACAACAGAAAGATTATTATAATTCCAATTTTCTATAATATTTCCCTCTATTGTTTTAACAATAAGTTCTGGATAAAGCTTTTGTAGTGATATTTTCAATTAACCAGAAAATTTCTCAGAAATAAAATAATGTGTAGAACAAGTATCAAACAAAACATTATAAAAATATGAGTAAATAGAAAATGTACCTAATAAAACTTCATTGGATGGCTGGACGACTACTAACGTAGTCACAAAGGATTTTAATACACCTTTTATCTTAGAGTCTATCTTCTTGGAATCATTTAGATCTCTCTTTGGGAAGTCATTTTCCTAGTGACCCATCTAACGACATTTAAAACACTTTACAGTTTATTATCATGATTATTATAAAAATCATATTCATTAAAAAATGGTCCATATGTCTAAACATACCACATAAAAACACATCCCTTTTTGGTATGACATTACCTTAGGTTATTTTTTCCATAGTTTTTAAAAACTAGAAACAAGGCTTTCTTACCATTATATTTCATTAATTGATTATTTCCAATCACTTTCTATCTGAACCACTTCTTCTCCTTATTTTCAATATGAACGTGTTAATCAGAAAACTTTACTTTTTTCTTTTCAAAAAATAGAACATGTTTCTCATCACTTTTGAACTCATGGGAAGAAAATTCCCTTTGATATCTTGTCCTCAATTCTGTGAAAAAATGGTTTATTTTTCTATCATGATCTAGAATAAGATGTATAGCATACGTTTCTTGTTGGGTGATGTTAGCCTCTTATATGACCACTTAATATTCCTACTTTTACATCAATTAAAGTAATTTATAATCCATTATATGTTGTACCACCATTGGAAAATATTTTTAATGGAATATACATTTATATTCATCCCACTCTAAGGCTAAAATCTCATCTCTATCCCTGATAATATTGACCATTGAAGACCACTTGTAAGATTCACCATAAAAATAATAAAAGGAATGAATTAACATAGGATCATCTAAACATCACGTAATATAAAATATGTTTTCAAGGGACTTAATAAATACTGAAGCCGCTATTGGGTCTGAATATGTAGTGGAAACAGGTGGGTTTTGCCTCATAAAATGTTCCACTATCGTCACGTTCCTTTGTAGTATATTCGTTTATTCTCTTGAATGGATGAACCCAAAATTTATTTCATGCGTCATCTTATCCATTACTCTGAAAAATTACTTATATCCAATCTCTACCATTCTACACAACATATTCTGATGGATATCATTCTATCGGCGCCTTTCAACATCATCTAATTTGTATCTTCTGCGGAAACCTGTTCTGAACGAACATTTCTTAGTTGAAGAAACATGGTAATCATTAAATTCAATAAAATTTCAGATTAACCATAGATTAAAAATCATTTATGTAATTATTTTAACATAATCTTAACCCCTATAATTGTCTCAACTAACCTTTGATACCAACTATATGGACCCGATCATATAACATTACATAATCTTGAACATTAAATAAGAATATAATTCCTTTCACATTGAAGATATTTTAATGTTTAGGGTTTTATAGAATTGGGATATAATATATACATAATATTACACATTTATAAAGATCAGATACAACAAAAATAGAATCCATTTCATCCAAATTATAAAACTTTTCAAATTAAATATGTTTTCATTAAAATTCATCATAACATTTAACTTGGATTCCTTCATTGTCTTACTAATCCTTATAACCCATGATAATCATTTAAAAACTAGGTATGATCGAAAAAATAAGGTTATGGGATATAAATATTAATAATGTTATTATTATACTCGGAATACTTATAAACGTATGAAATCATTTTCAAAAACGACATTCTTGTCACCCATATATACTTAATTCTTGAAACAAGTGATTTCCAGAAGATTTCCCAAAAACATAAAGAACATAAATAGAACCAAAATGGTTTCTTTTAGAGTTACATTCAATATATTTTTACCCTATTGTACACTATATTATTTCTAATCCCCATGGATACCTAACAATGTAACACTGACAACTACATTACTAGGTAACCATCGTCGTTACACATGGAGTAGTCCTAAAACCGACCTCAAAATTAAACATACCAAATTAATTAGAGGGATATATAGGTCTCAAACTTCATAATAAACAATTACCTAGAACCAAAATATAATCATACAACCAAAATAATTACAGAAAAACAATTCATTTGAATTTTGTAAAATAGAATTTTAAAAGAAGATTTTAAAAGAAAATCCACATAAAATATTATATAATTGATGCGAGACATAATAGAGTTGATGGAATATGTATATAAACAATAATTAAACATAATTAAACATAACATAAAGAAATTCAGCACATAATCAATTTTAATACAACCCATATAATGAAGTCACAATTCAATCCAAAGAATGGAAATCAGATTAAGAATTTCCTTACCCCGTATTAGTATTACTTCAAATGTGTTTAATACTAAGGTATAATGGTATAAATTTTGTTATTAATATATTAAAAAATATTCATGTTTATAACAAAAAATATTATAATTTAATAAAACCAGTTCACCCTTTACTTATTTGTATTTTATTTTTTCCATTTTTTCGAGTGTGTTCCTTACATGATTTCCTTGGTCGATTTGTATTTGATTTTTGGTCATATGGAAATAAAATTATAAAAGTGTACTGAAATGGAATTCATAGGTTTATATAATATTAAATGATTCCATAAATAATTTTGTTGATATGTTAAGAGGATGAACCATTAGATAGATCGTTAGTGATATCCATTTAGATCATTTTGGCGGTTCTTTAATAATGACACACTTGTTTCATCGTATACTATTAATATTATTTATATAAGTTAATTCTAGAAAATAATATATTTCATATAATAAAATCTAAAATTTTATTTGACCATTAAAATGGGTATATGACACTCTCTAAAGTATGTAACGGAAATTGCAAACACATCATCAATGTTTTTTGTAAATTGGTAGAGCATGAATGGTGTTTTTATTATCACAATGATAGAAAGTGGAGGGGATGAGTGATGCTGAATTTTTCCATAAAAATGATAAAAATATATATTATATATAATATTGGAGCATTCATGCCTCTTGGATAAGGGTATTGGAAGTGTGGATAAGAAAATAAATAATTTTAAAGAACAATAAAGAAAATGAATGAT
Source organism: Viscum album (assembly GCA_963277665.1). Classification (NCBI taxonomy): domain Eukaryota; kingdom Viridiplantae; phylum Streptophyta; class Magnoliopsida; order Santalales; family Viscaceae; genus Viscum; species Viscum album. Next base: position 912,099,587 of record OY728125.1, on the reverse strand, counting down.
AATTCCTACCTCTTTATCTCATCTCCTTGATATCCACCTTAAGGCCTCTAGTTTTGTCCTTTTGGTGAGACCAAAATGTCTTGTAAATTTTTATGATCCTTGTGAGGAGTATTTGGGAGAACATGTACAAGGCTCAAGTCTTTAGTGGTGTGAAATGAAGATGGTGGGGGTGAGGGTGGTATTTATAAAAGAGTAGGGGAGGGGTTTTAAATTAGTTTAATCATTATTTTAATTTTTTTGGTAAATATTGTAAATTTTATTGATTCATGTGACCCAAAACAGTAATATGAGAATGTGATTTTGAACATATGGCCATTTACATCATCCATTACCCATGCATGACACATAAATTCATTAACTTTTCATATTTTTTTAATTACCATCTTTCACAATTCATCAAAAGTTCAAGGATTTCGGAAATATTTCAAAAATTTCGTCGAACTATTTTTTAATGTATAGAATTTAGAAATGAACATTATTTTTGAAAATATATTTCTAAATATGAGTAATTTAATTTTTAAATAAAATAATATCGATTAAAATGTAATAATTATTCAACTATAACTAATTACATATCACCTTTAAATATTAATCAATATCTCTTTATCTTGTAACCTAAAGACAAAAAAGTAATAATATTTACTAATCATAAGGGTTATATTACTATTCATAAGGGTATGTTACTATTTACTAAATAAACATTGGTTCTATTAGTCTGAAAATAACTTACTAAACACAACTATAGATGTCCTTTTTTTTAATTCAAATCATAGAAGAAGAAAAATTATGTTTAAGAGCTTGTTTAATAGTACCTCTTTAAAAAAAATTACATTATTAAGAGTCTAACTTTTTCATTCTTCACATAAAATCTATTTGTAATTCCTTAGGGTGTTTCAATTTCATTACATGCAACATTAACATTATAGGAAATAAAATTTCATTACTATAATCATTTAAATGATATTTTTATAACATATCCATTAAACATATTAATATGAATAGTAATAATTACATTCTATTATAAAAAATGGTGATAAAACATATATTTTTTAGTAATTTCTTTATATGTTTTGAAATACTATTTTATCAAATAAATTTCTTATTTTTAAGTCCTTGTATGAATAATAATAAAATTATTTTTAAAATCTTTTAGAAATTTAATGAAATAAAATAAAAAACATATTTAAATTCATAATTCCAAAATTTGTTTATGGTGAATTTTTGGAATTTTTCTAAAATATTTTATCTCTAGATGAACAGTGAAATGACTAAATTTTAATTAAATCCCATCTTTTCATATAAATTATTTAAATATTTAAACAAGATTTTGATTTTACATTAATTAATAATTAGATCAATTGTAAATAATATAAACCAATTTTTTCAATGGAACCAATTTCAAATTGAAATTGGATATAAAAACAATATGATCATTCCTCGGTATAATCCCGCTGTCTCGTAGGGTCTATGAGATTAGTTTTAAATTAATTTGAGCTAAAAAAATGAATTGAATTTGGATAAACAATAACAAATGGTTGATATCAGTATAAGACTTATATTATAATAATATTAACATAGTTTTTGAGATAAAAATTTCGTGAATGTAATTAATGTTAATTAACATTATTATAGTAAACTTAAGTTTAACGAGCGACTAACGATTAAACTTATGGCCCCAAATGACCTAAAAACATTTTAAAATAAATTTCCTTCTAATATTTGTACCATATCCCATATTCTTTGTAATTTCATTAGTCAATGGAATAGTATACCTTGAAATTCTCCTATATAATAATTTAGGTAAAAAAAGAAAAAAATGGAGTCTTCCTTACCATTAACATTTATAATGATTTAATATATGGAAGAAGCTATATAATTTTGGTTATAAAATTTATTTTGATATAACAAATAATTTTTTTATCTTGGTAGTTTAACTATAATCTTTTGAGACAAATATGTGACATTAAAGGCTTAAAAACGATAATGCATGGATTAATTATACAATAATTAAATAAAATAAATGACTGTAAAAACATTAAAAGGGATGTAAATTTAATGAATTATTGTGTTACTTTATTTTTTGTAGATTCATATATCCTATTACATATATATGAACTTATTATATTTAAATTAGAAATATTTTTGATATCATTAAATAAAAATTAAATAAGAAATTTCAATGATGACATTCATTTTATTTTACAATAATTGATATTTTATTAAATGATTTAAAATTAATAAAAATACAGTGTTAATCGAAGTTATTTTTGTCTGTTATTAAATATAATATTTTGTGAATTCATTGAATAAATTATCTTCTATAATTAACATATTAAATATTTGATAGTTAAAACATGGTTATCATGATTCATTCTAATGTGGGGTTTTTTCATGTTTAATGCACAAGTTTTAAAATTAATTTAGAAAACATAAAGTATTTAAATTATTAAAATTTGATATAATATTTATATTTAATAAGGTATATTTTTTCTAATAAAGACTACAGATAACAGTGATAAAAATTATTTTATTTTTTCTGGTTGGGTGTGTTATAAGACCATATTTCCCATTTAATAAATAAATTTTCCATTTTATAATCTCATTATTTATATGGAACATCCCAATATTTTCTTCCTATTGGTATTTACAGGAATGCCACCTCTCCTCCTCTATAAAAATGAATCCACTCTTCTCCTTCCTTACACCTCTCAAGGAACATATGATCATACAAAAAATACCCCAAAAGATCTCAAAATTCTTAATATCATCCTATAATCCTTTCTTTTTATGAAATGAAACCATGTTTGTCCTCTAGTGCAAACCAAAATGCATTACCTAAAGAAACATTAACATCCTTCCACAAACTCTTCTATTTTATTTTCAATATAAAACCCATTAATTATTCTTATTACAAGAATAGTTAAAAACCACAATATAGTCAAAATAATTAGATATTATAATTATATTGGTTTTAAAAACATCTTCACACACTTCAATTAATTCTTAACAAACATACAATTCGTGGGAAGGGTGAACTACCGCCTCATGAAACTATGTTTCTCATCATTACATTACCACCAATCATGTTAGGAAATTGTGATAGAAAAGTTAATTATATATGATATATATTATATTAATAAGGTATTAATTTTTTTAACTAGTAAAGAAAGCATACCTTTGTGCTTTTCATTTAGTGTAAAAACCGTAACATAGTTTGTGGACATGTGGACAACCACATCCTCATAGTGATGTGATTAATTCACAATTTAAATGGAATATATAAAGGATGTTTTTGTGAAATTAAATATATATGACATAATAATTACACATTAATGATAGTATATATATTCAAACATATATGTAATTTACTTACATTCATTCAATACGATAAGAAAATGAAAACAACGTTCATGCGTACATAATACCTACCATCTCCATGCACGATGTATTCCATTTCATTTTAATATAATTTATATAATATTATAAATGCTTATATAATGAATATATGTGATATATACATCATTTTTTACATTCTTTAAATAATTAAATCAAAATCTATGTAAGAGGATAAGGAATAAAAATTCAAAACACTTACTATAAACAAATCGGTTATTACCCAAAATGATACTTTAACATGGAATTGTTAATAAAATGGTAATATTATGTAATAAGTGAAACATATTTGGTATTTTATATTGGAATAGGTTTCTTTGGTAGATATATAATAAACTTATATTCATTATATAGTGGGTTTTAACATGTACGAAGAAAGTAAAGACTTAATTTAAGAAAATTTTATCTCATTTTTTATAACCATGAAATATATGCCATATTCACCAATCGCAAATATTGTGTGGTTTATATACATAACTATAACATGTTATATGATTATTTCCATTTATATAATGATATTAAATTCATTAATGGATTTTATTCTTTCATGAGGAATATAATTCTAATCTTACTCAACTAGTAAGTATTTTCTCATCCCCTTATATTTATTTGAGAATTATGATATATTCACCAATTATTACTATTCTATGGTGTATATAATAACATATGAATTTTTATATCAATAATTTAATTAATTTAATGTTATTAAATCTTTAAATATATGTTATTATTTCATGGTAATCTCAATTAAAAAGTTAGTTATGTATTAATAGGGTTTTTAGTCATAGTTTTATTTCTGTTAGACTTCTTTCATAAGAATCAATCACTATTTATTGGTGGTGTATAAAATTTCCGTGAAATTATTATATGAAACGTATCCAAAATTTAATGCTTATTTACATATCCATTTTATGGTATCATTTTATGGGATTACGGTTCAAAAGTTTCCGAATCGGGATAATAATTTTATCATTATTTACCTTTATCCAGACAAATGTTATTTGATGAAACTGTATTCTTTTAAGATGTGTATATACTTACCTTAAACTGTTATATCAAGAATATACAAATTTTTTTGATTCCCTTATAATCATGTATTGATATTATTTCATAAGTAGTAGGATACAATTTTTTCCAAGTGGTATGGGATACATTGAAATGTTTCAAGATTATTTTCCCTAAGAAATGTTTTAAATAATAATTTCAAAATTATTTTAAATATGGATGAAATTCATGGATATAGTCTATTATTTATTAGGGATTTGATCATTGAAAACAATTATTATTGTTTTAGTGAATGATTTATTTTTATAAGGGATTGTTTACTATGAAACCTGTTTATCTTCCATGGGTTATACCTTGATAAAATGCTAATAAAACAAACTTATTTTCATAGGTTATTAAATGATAAATTTAATTTGAAGCGTTTTTTATTTTCCACATATTATTTTTGGATTATGTTCTTATAATATCCATTTCATTACATGGGTTATGATATAATATCTATTTTTGTTGGTCATACAATGGTGAATGTGTTATTATATTGTGGAAAATGGATGTATGATTTTATTTGGTGAAAGGTGGGACCTATGACTGGATATAATGAATCCAGTAATGGTTTATGTATCATCAGTATGATAGTGATAAAATTAGATATAAAATAAGTTATGGGTGACAGGGCTAGAATGGGAAGTGAACTCGTTTTTGTATGAAAGGGTTGGATTGAAAAGTGAAATTAGTTCAGTATTACAGGGAAATATTGTGATTTGATCTTTGTTTAGTATTAAAGGACTGGAATAAGGAATAAAATAGAAGCTGTACCATATGGAACGAATGAAGAGTTAACACAAGCAATAATACAGGAATGGAATGGTAAGTGAACCTATATCAACAATACAAGGATGTAACTGGGTGTAAATCCTATTGAGTAAAAGATTTGCTCCCTTAAGACAGTCTTGGGAGTGAACCTTGACTGTCAAGATGGTTTGGAGAGTGGGCCCATACCACTAAGATAGCCTTTGATGTGATTCCTTGACTATTATGGAGATAATTTTAAATATTAATTTGTCTTCCACATTTCAATGTTTTATGATTATATTTTGATTTCATGGATTAGGCTCGTGATTCCCTTATGATTCATGTCTTATAAAAAATACAATATTTTCTTATATTATTTGTGTTTATTTTTCTCTATATGCATAGAATGGGTTTATATGTTATTATCTTGTTATCATAAAATTATTTTTATTTTATTCTTAAGTATATACTTTATTTCTACCCTTACTGAGAATCTTATCTCACACCTTTATTATTTTGTTTTCGCTAGATTATAAAGAATGGTGTTGAGTAAAAGTACTAAAGGAGAAGATATTTATGGGAGATTTTGAAGACCATTAACTCATTTAGAATATTTTTTGTCCAAGTTTCAAAAGACACTACCCTATTATGGTCCTCTAACAAGTATTTTTTTGAGGATCTAAATAGTTATCTTAAATGATGTAATATCATTTAATGTTAATCCTAAGTCACTATATTAGGTATCAAAAGGATGGTTTAGTCAACCATTGAAAACTAGATTGTGGATAAATTTGTGATAACCACAGTGATATTTCGAAGGAAATTTCTAGGGATGTCTCTAATGATAAGAAAAATGTTTCATTCATTTAAAACTATGAGTCTTGATTTATTAATACTATATGTAATTTTTCATGATCATGTGGTTTAATTATATGATAAGTGTTTCACACCCTATACATTATGGTTTCAGTAAATTGTTCAAAGTAGAAGGAACATGGTAAACATTGACTGTTTTAGATGTTGAATGAACGAGCATTAAGAAAATGAATTTCCTAAGTAGGAACCTCATAAATATAATTATGAATATGGTATGTGTATTGGTTAAAAGGATAAATATATAGGAATTGAAAATGATATCTGAAAGGAATTGGATGTAATAAAAGTATTGTTTACATTAAATATAAAAATCATGATTATAATATGGTTGAGGAACCTTAATCTATGATTCATATTTCATGTTATATGAATGGGTTATTAAGGAATAAGATGACTAATCCTGAATAATGGTTTAAGAGTAAAGTTAAATAATTAAGGTTTATATGTTTTAAAATGAAAATATTATGTTATACAAACTATGAAATATATATGTATTTTAAGTATACCATTTTAATATATGATTGAAAAGGATATATTGAATGGTGACAAAGACTTTGATAAGTTATTTAAAAAAGTGATATATTATGATTATCGTAAGGTGACCCTAAATGTGTTCCCAATATTATGAAATTTTTTTTATATTGGATAAAGAAATTATTAATATGGATAAAGAAAGTGGGAAAATACTAACTACCATGGAACTGAATATTTATTTTCTGAAAAATTAGTCTATATTATCATGGTTCAAGTTTAGAACTACTTTTCTTTAATTCATATTTCTATTAATATTTTAATGAAAGAATGATTCATGTTTTCTGAAATGATTTATGGGTATACAGGTTATTACCATGTTTCAAGAAAATATAAAATAAGAGTATTCACATGTTTGGAATGTGACAACCAGGAGTTACTTTATAATATATGTGGGATCAATGCTAAACTGATTTAGTGACCTTCTTTTGATTTTTTTTTCGAATTACAGCTTCTGGAAGGGTTAAAATGTTTATTATTTGTGGAATGGTTTAAGTAATACTTTATAAGAAGTTTGTGAGATTGATATATTATATGACATTATGAGTATTTATTCGTGATGATAGCCAATTCTAATCATTTTACTGTGATGATATTAAATGAAATATGGAATGTATTATCATCAATTTAAGGATCTCATGATCTTTTAATTAATCATGAATGAAAAATTCACTTTCATTTCGTGGAATAAGGAATGATGTGGAAATTGATAAAAGGAAAAAACAAAGGCTGAGATCATATTGAAATTATTTAAGTATATCTTCTCATAAAAATTCTTACACTTTAGAAAAATATTCATGAAATAATACTTTTCCACATTATAATCCTTTTTGATGATATCAATTACCTTTTAAAGAATAATTGGATTATGGATTTTTCATCATTAACTTTCTCCAATCCTTGTTCCCTATTACTCTCTATCATAACATGATAATAATATTTTAATTCTCTGTCCATGTTTTCACTTTCCACTAATGTTCTATGATTTGGAAAATTAGTTATGAGTTACTTTCTGTAAATGTTATGTTTCCAAATATCCCTGTTTAAAATAATTTATAGTATTCATTATTAAAATGCCCATTTCTATTAAGGGTACTTTCATGAATTAGATAATTGATAAACTAGAAAAATTTCTAGGGAGAAATTCATTTTAATGATGGTAAAATGTAACACCCTGAGTTTTTAGGAAGCTATGTTTTGAATACATTAATTTTCATCGATTTATTACATTTCACACAACCCCATTTTAGGATATCTTTATTTTTTGCACAATGATAAGCTTGTGCTACATGCAACAATGACATGAATGGAGAAACATGCATAAGTGAGTTTCTACGAAACCACATTTTATTATTATAATTATTTAGAAAATATTGATATAAAATATACATTAGACACAGTAATACGAATATTAATAACTAATATTTATTATATGGAATATTGATGAAAAAAACTATAATTATTGGGAATGTCTTTATATGTTAGGAAATACTATTTTCTCAAATGAACATATTTTTAGGTATTTATACCAAAATTAATAAAAAAAATTCAAAACTTTTAGAAATTGAACAAGATTAAAAAATACTCTTTGAATTCAGAATTTAATAATTAGCTTATGGTTAGATTTTGGTATTTTTAGAAATATTTCATCGTTGTTTTAATAGTTATAATAATAAATATTAATTAAAAAATGATTTTTCATTTAAAATATTTATTTAGATAAATCAAATTTTAATTTTAATTAAAAGATTAATAGTTTAGATTTTAAATAAATTAATCATATTTTGGTAATTGGAATCAATTTCACATTGAAATAGGATATGAAAATAATTTAATCTTTTGAACATTTCTTCAAAAAATCCCTCTATCTTATAGTATATACTGGATTAATTTAAAATGAAATGTAGCCACTTATTTGAATTTAATTTGGAATAAGGTATGTTTAATATACCAGTCATTGTAATTTTTCTTTTATAATAATAAAAACTTAGTTTTTGACTAAATATATTAGTGAATGTAAATAAATTTAAATAAAATGGTAATGATAAAATTAAATATAACTGGGGACTAAACCTTAATGGTAAGGTCTAAAATCACCTAGAAAAAATACCAATAGTAATTAGATTCCAATAGTTTGTCCATATCACATATCTTTTATAATTATATGAGCAAGTGGAAAACTATTCTATGAAAATGAACTGTATAATAATTTGAGTAAACAAAAAACAAAAAAGGAATTTTCATTACCTTAATCATTTATAAAGTATTAGAGTATGGAATTATCTACATAGTTTCAGTTAAAAAAATATAATTTAAAAGTTAAATGTGTATTTTTTTCTTGATAATTTAACAATAAATTTTAGATATTAATTAGTTATATTAAATTTTTAATAAGGGCTAATGCATGGATTTTTTAGTTAAAAATTTTATAAGATAAAAGTTGCTAAAAACATTAAAAGGGAAATAAATTTAATTCATTATTATGATAATTTATTTTTTAGATGAATATATCATGTTTCATAGCTAATTAATTAATATATTTTAAATCCAAAATTGTTTTCATATCTTTAAATTATTGTTAAATAAATAATATTGAAATTTCTAATAATATTACTTCAATATAAATGTCATTTTATTAAATGAATTAAAATTACTAAAAATGATATATTGTTCCAAGTTAATTTTATCTCTTATTAAATTCCAAATATTTTCTATTAATCGGATAAATGATCTTTTATAATTTATATATTGACACATAGATGGTAAAAATACTACTAGCATAGTTTGGCTTAATGTATTGTTTTTTCGTGTTCAATGAATCTATTTTAAAATTTATTTCCACCAAATATAGGATGTATAATTTGTGAATTTTGTCATTATATTTATAAATATGTGGTTATATATAATCAAATTAATTTCAATTTAATTTATTCATATTGGTTAAATGACTTATGATAGAAAACATGTCACTTTAATAAAAAACTAAAATAATAAGAATAATGAATCATAAAGACTAAGGAACAAAATGAAAAAAAATTCATTTTATTTTTGATGTGTGAAATTTTATCTAACATAAATCAACTTTAATATATTATATATCCATTTTTGAACCACATGATTAAAGGGATACCTCCCAATAGTTTTTCCTTTTGGTATTTACAAGAATATCACCCCTTGTCCTCTATAAAAAGGAATTCAAACTTCCCCATCCTTACAAATATGAATCCACATTGGCTCATCATATCCTTAATAAAATTATTTCTGAAATTCCATACTCTAAAACCAAAAGCCTCTATTTGGGAAGAAAGAAAACTCAGTATGTCCTTTGGTGAAAACCAAAAATGAATTACCCAAAGAAGAGGTAACATTATTTCAAAGGTTAGATGATTTATTTTTATTTTCCACCCCATAAATTACTAATTATTCCACCATAATATAAAAACCAAAATATCCAAAACATACTGATAAATTTTTATTCATTGGTTTAAACCTTCACCCACACACACTTCCATTATATTGGTAACAAACTTATCATTTGTTTGTACAACGAACTACCACCTGGCGAAATGATGTTGTTTTCTTTTTTCCTTTAACACCCCTCATGGTAGGAAATTATGATGGAAAAATTAATTATATATGATATATTTTATATTTAAAATATCATTATTTTTATTTATGTAATATATATATATAATACATTAGTTCTTTCCATATTGTGTAAATATGATAACTTTTTATGTGGATGTGTGGACTACCACCTCCTCAATATGATGTGATTCTTTCAAAAATTATATTGAATGTTATAAGGATGTATTCACTTAAAATATATGATATATTAAATAATAAATCTACTTTAATGATAATATATATGTATATATATATGTGTGTGTAATATATATTTTTTCATTCATGATGACCAGGAAATAGAAATAGCATTCATGCATGCGTACGACCTACCATCTTCATAAACTATGTATCCCATTTAATATTTATTTATTTATTAGATTAATATAAATGATTATATAGTCATCATATATTATATATACATCATGTTTTTATTCTTTAAATAATTAAATCAGGATCAAAAAAAGAGAATAAAAATTTATAAGTCAATACATGTACCATAAAAAAGTGGTTATTACCCAAAACATTACATTAACATAGAATTGGTAATAAAGGGTTAAAATAAATAATATATGATATGATATATAGTAATATGGTTCCATGTCTGATATATAAAAAACATATATATTTTTTATAGGAGGGTTTAATGTTTACGATGTCTATGAGGACTTAAGATAAGGGAATTGCATCTAAATTTTTATTTCTATGAGATACATTCCATATTCAGCAGTGGTTTATATTGTGGGGTGTATATAATACCATATGAAATTGTATATAATTAACTTAATTTATTTAATTATATTAGAATAATTAATTTTTGTTATTATTTCATTAGTATCCTGATTCTAAAGTAACCCACGTATTAACGATTTTCTTATCTCACTTTTATTTGTGGGTGATATATGAAATATTCATCACTTATTCTTATTGTGTGGTTTATATACAAACAAATAAAATGTTTTATCATTGATTTAAAAAATTTAATGATATTAAAATTTTGAATTTATTTTATTCATTCATGGGAATCACGGTTACAAAATTAGTCATCTAATAAGGGGATTTCTAGACTAACCTTTATTTCAATGAGAATTATGCAATAATCACCCCTTGTTTATTTTGTGTGGTGCATGAACTTACCAAGAATGTATTATATAATAATTATACATAAATTCATGGGTATTCACATATCCATTTTATGTTATCTCTTTCATGGGGTGTATGGGTCAAAAGTTACCAAATCAGAAATGTAATTTTGTCTCAATTTTCATTATTTGAGACACATGATATGTCATGAACCTGTATTCTTTTATGATGTGTATACAATACCATTTGGAATGATACATCATGAATACAATTATATTCATTAAATTTAATTGTTTATGAAATTTTATTCTTTCATGGAGATTATGATTCAAATGTTTCAAATTTTTATGATACCCTTCAAAATGTTTCAACATTATTTTCCTCATGAAATATTTTATATAATAGTTTCAAAATTAATTTACATATAAGATGAAATATGTAGGTATATTTTATAATTTATTAGTGATAGGATCCATGGAAACCATTAACATTTTTCATTTTAATGGTTCATTTTGTTGATGATTTTTTTTATGATACCCATCTCTCTTCCATAGGTTATTCCAGTATAAAATGCTTATGACACCCACCTCTTTTCAAAGGTAATTATATGATGAAATTATTGTAAAGCCTTTATATTTTCCACATGTTATTATAGGATTATTTTCATATAATAAAAATTTTATTTCATTGGTTATGATATGATACCTCATTTTATGGGTCGTGATATGATGTATTTTTTATTATTTTCAAGCTCATGGATGTATGATTTAATTAGGTGGTGGGTGAGACCTATATATAACTACAATGAATATGGTAAAATTTTATTTATCATGATTATGATAGGTCCTAAATTAGAAGTGAAATTGTATATGTATGATGAGGTTCAAGTGAGGAGGGAACTCAGTTCCACATGACAAGGCTAAAATGAGGAGTGAACTCTGATCAATAATACATAGATGGAAGAAGAAGTGAACCCGATTGAGAAATACATTGCTGGCATGAGAATATATCCTAGTTTAGTAATGAAATTAATCCACTATGTTTGTATTGGTAGTCATCCTTGACTACCTATATGGTTTGGTGAGTGAACCAATACCACTAAGACAACCTTGGTAGTGATTCCATTACAACTACAGAAATTATTTTATAAGTCTATGTGTCTTCCAAAATCCTATGTATTATACATATGTCATGATTTCATGGATAATTTTATCAATTAACTTACGATTCATATATTATGAACTACCAATATTTGTTCCATGATTTATTTTTATGTTCTTTTATAATCATGTTAAGATTTTTTTATTATGTTCTTATTCTCACGCACTTATGCTTATGCCATGTTGATGTATCTCCTTTGTTTTTACCCTTAATGAAAATCTAATAACACTCATTTCTTATGTTCCCATTACATATGTTATGATTCAAGGTATTATGTAAAAGTACAAAAGAGGAAGATCTTTAAGGGTGGTGTTGATGATCTTTAACCCAATTAAAAAAATTTATTTGATGCTTCCAAAGACACTAAACAATTATGGTCCTCATGATTGATTTTTTTATTGTGATGAAAATTAATATAAACTGATATAATACACATTATTGTTAATCTTATGTCACTATATTATGCTTTCCTACATTTCTGAATTTTCACATACAACTAATGTTTTCATGCATGGAATCCTAGTTATGTGTTATTACAGGTGACCATTTTATTTTATTTTCTCTCTTATCAAGAAGATGTTTAATTAAAACTTTTTACCATGTGGGATTTCAAGAATGGTATTTTAAAATGTATAACCCTTGAATAAAATGATCACATTAAATGTGTGTGTATCGAATTTAAAAATTTTTTAGGATAAAAATCAATATTATTCTAGGAAATAAAACCTTGTTAGATAGCATACCATAAATGAATCATCGTACCGAAATGAACTAGAAATATTAATATTTAATTATGACAATTATAAACAAGCAATTAAATGGATGGGAATGAGTAGTACATATTAATTTATGAAATATATAGACAAATTAAATAATTTATATAATTATATTGATAAATTAGTAGTAAATAATTGATCAAAATTTAGTAACTTAAAACTATTCTATAAGAAATTTGTTTAAAAAATTATATCTATGTATTTTTTGAGTAAATATAGTACGTGAATTTATAAGAATTTTTTAGAACATATTTTATAAGATGGACTCAATTTTTTCATGATTCATATTAAAAATAAATTATTGTGTAATTAATAGTATTTTTTGGAAGATATTGGGTATTCAATGAATTTTAGAAAATACAGATTTCTCAAAAATAGTCATTATATTTAAATAAACTATTTTTTTATAGTAAAATTAGGATTTGAATTTTATTTCACATAACATACGTATATTTAGGTATAAATAATATATTTAATTATATTTGAGTAATAAATATTTTATATTTTTGAATAAGATTATTTTTTGGATAAATGTATCATTTTCTTGAAAATTGGTTTATTGTTGATATTGTTTATCCATTTTAATTGAATAAAAATATCACTAATGAATAATGATTTAAATGTAATTAATAGATTATTTATCTATAAATATTAATTTAAATTCCAATAATTATTATTACTAATCATAGAGTAAATATTAAATAATATTATTCTTGAAAACCACATTTCATGGAAAACTACTTTTTCATTGCATTACTGAGTTTAATTTTAATTTAAATTATTCCACTTATTTGAATTATATTTTTTAAATGTTATTTACATTTTTTAATTAGTTTAATTAATATTATATAATATTAGAGATTAATTTTTTACAATAAAGAATAGTGGATACAGTAAAAATATTTTACGGCGGTTAAGGTTGAAATTATTTTACCAGGGATTAATCTTAAAAATAAGAGTCAATGAAAACTAATAAATTGTATAAAATATATTTTATGAACATATATCATTTCTATAACCTATAAGGATATAAAATGGTCCACATTGGATCTAGGTGCCATGTTTAAAATGAGTGTATAATATTTTCATTTCTAAAATACTATGTAAGTCCTATACCCCACTTATAAGCGGCCACCCCATGTCCAATATACTATACCAATAATAAAAAATATTTTTTAGTAAATTCCAAAAAATACCTTTATTAATTCCATATACATTTCCTATAGGCATTTTTATTATTATAAATCCAATATATTAAGGATTTTTGTATAATCTTAAAGTGGTTGTCAAAAGAAGGACATCATTCATAACCGAGCAATTTTTGTTTCATCACCCAAATCATTAAAATTTTATTCGGACATGATTATATATTAATATAATTATGTTAGAAATATTAATCTTTTATTATTTAAATACAATTACATAAATCCTTCTCATCTTCCATAAAATTTGAAAAAATCCATCCTTTATTTGTATGGAAGCCCACTACCTCACAAATTGATGTAATTTTATTTCCTTAGTCTCCTCTAAGAGATATTTATATTGAGGGATTTTATGTTTATATAATATATTAATTAACTATTTATCTTTATGAAATTATAATATTTTTTTAACATTTCCTATCAACAAAAAATGAGAGTGTCATTCATGCGTACATGTGGATTATCGCCTCAACGAAGCTATGTGATTGTTTTTTCACTACCACATCATATGGATAAATTAAAAAAGATAATTTCAAAAAATAATTTTTTATTTAATATATCATTACCATTATGTAAAAATCATTCTGATCTTTTTTCCTTAGTGATCAGTGAAAAATGGAAATGTTAGTCTTGTATATGTACGACCTACCATCTCTATAATTATAACATAGTTTGTATTTTGTAAACATGTTTCCTTATTGGTTTTGGAATTATAATTATAAATTATAAATTATAATTATTTCATGATTATTATTATATAAATTATATAATAATGTTCTATTTGACCATTATGATCATACCAAATTCCATTTTGACATAAGCTAAATACCATGAAAACATCTGAAGAGGACATAAACGATTAACGAATTTTGTATGGCATGGTAGTATATAAAATAACATTAACAATAAATATTTAATTTTTTATGTCGATAAATCAAAAAAATTTATTATTTAGAAATATGTAGAATGCATGAGATGATTTGGACATTAGATAAGGTACACATTAAATTGAAACCTCATTTTAAATAATTTAATGATTTATTTTCTAAATATTTCTCTTGCATGTACTTAATATTAGAAATTTTTTTCATTAAATTATTATTTATTCTTAAATGTATAATATAGTTCATTTTAACATATTTCATGTTTTTATAATATTTTTGTAAAATGAATTTTTTTAGGTTTTGTGTAGGGGAATTTTTTTTAAAATATTATATTAATGATTTACTTTCAAAATATTTTTCTTCAGTGTAAATAATTTTAAAATTATTTTGAAAATATATTTATATTGAACGAAAATAAATATAAATGGAATTTTATTTTTCAGTTGGAGGAAATTATCTTTATTTTTTGTGGAAGGGGTTATCATCTCTTAGAAAAATAGAGTTGCACGGAATCTTTTGGTCTATAGAGGGTCTCAACCTTTTAATCATCTTGGTATCAACTCTTTTGGGGTGATATAAAAAGATTTTACATTGAGAAAAAATATCGAGGAATTATTAATCAAATGGCTACATATAATGGTAAATCTATAACGTAGGAAGCACATGTCTGTGTTGGCAATTCTGGGATAAACATAATGTGTGTGTATGTTTTTTAGTTATATAGACGGCCTAGAACTCTTTTTAAAGTGGTACAAAGATTGATTTGTAATTTTATTTGGACGGTCTTAGTTAACGATATGAGGCTTGTTACAATTTCGTGGAGTTATTGTATTTGTCCTGTCAACATGGGAGGCTTGGGGATCAATGATATTTATCTTTTTAATGAATATC
The DNA here is from genome assembly GCA_963277665.1 of Viscum album. Lineage (NCBI taxonomy): Eukaryota > Viridiplantae > Streptophyta > Magnoliopsida > Santalales > Viscaceae > Viscum > Viscum album. Next base: position 912,083,369 of record OY728125.1, on the reverse strand, counting down.
TTATTAAAATGATTACATGGTCACCCTTGACTTCTAATAATTTCTCTATATAATTTCTGTGCAATATAATTGGGTCTAAATGTTAAACTAGAATTCTCTTTTTGCCTCATCCTTGATATGGCCTGCCATCAAGCATGCATATTTTACCCTGTCACAATCCTAAAAATGAGTGGTTAATATAAATTCTTCTTTGAATTGTTGGAAGTCTATTTGGTGATCATGTGTTGTTACTAATGAAATTGAGATCTCTCCTTTGTAGAAGGTCCATTATATTGCTGAATTTCACAACAATGTCACTATATAGGGGTTGCTTTCCGGTCTTCTTAAGATGAAATTGGATTGTTATCATTACTCTACTTTGGATACTATGATTTGGATGCCTTCTTTAAGTTTAACATTTAACAAGAAGGGAGATTATATATCCATGAGTGATGACACTTTTCTGGTCACTTCTTGGCTGATAATGTTTCATACTGCTTTTATTTCACATACTTGTTATTTTATATTATGGAGGATTTGACGTGTAGACGTCCATTGCAATGTATCTTATAGAGGGATGGGTTTTCTCTTACACCTATTTTTTTCTAGCTTAGGATTAAACCTTTGGTCATTTTTTCATTTCATGTAGCTCTTAATCATGTTTATGGAGTGACTTTTAGGAATTTTTTTTCTATTCGCATATGGAGAGATTCATCCAGTTTATGGAGTCTATATACTGGGATGATTGTTGTACTCATGTAAAACTGGTGATCCTCTCTATAGTTTCAACGATTATATATTTTATATAGAGGTTACAACATACACTAATTTTTGAGAATCAAAATTACAACATCTTTTCATTGTATTCAAGAGATTCCTCTTGGTGTTATGGCTACTACGAAGGCTCAGAATGTAGTCATGCAGAATGATGTATCAGATCTTGTGGTTTTGCGAGCTATGGGTATTTCTGGAAGATGGAAATATACCTTTATGATGAAGCATATACGATGGATACCTCCAATATTTTTGTTTATAAAAAATAATGTTGATGGGGTTTCTTGAGGTGCACCAAGACCATTGGGTTGAGGTGGTGTCTTCCACATTTATAGTGGATTCGTTAAAGGAGGTTTCTACCATTTTTAGGAAATGGATTACTGATGGAGGAAGAGTTATCAGCAATAAATATGGTTGTCTGGAATGCATCTTATCATGGATGGATAGTTTTATCGGTGGAATCTAACTCAACTTTGGTGGTTGAAATTCTATTAAATCAACCAAGTAATTTTCCATAGAGGATGATTTCATCCTGGGATGACTGCCTCATGCTTGTGGAGCAGTTTTATTTCATTGTACCTCATGTTTATAAATATGAAAATCCATATTCTGGTTCTCTTCCCTAGTGGTCTATTGAAGAGGTTAGTTCATTATGGTCCTTTGTAAAATAATCATTTTATTGTGGGTTGGTGAATATGGATGCACATGGTGATGTGTATACTCATATTTTTTAACCCCAGGTTTCTTTACTTTTGTTGTAGTTACTGTTTTATTAATAAATTTTTATTGGAGTATACTTTCATATTATTAAGTCTTCTAATTATATTCAATATAATATTAAAAATTAATTATATTTTTTTTAGAAATAATTTATGAACAAATCCATTTTTATGCATAATAGATGTATTTTTCAAAAAACAATGTACTAGTGCCTTTTGACGGATCATTTCATTTAAATCTAGTTTTTAACAATTTCAAAAGTTTAATTTTAAAAAATAATCTTCTTTTATTTTAAACAAACGGAGGCATGAATTGGTCACCCAATTCATTCCCCAAAGAAATTTATTAAATAAAAAGTATTACAATACAAGCTCGAGGTGCAATGAGTTTACACCAGCCAAAATTTTAAGAGAGGAATATGATATATATCAAGGAAGATCATTCACCTCATGCCAAAATATTAGAAGGCCTATGAAAGCCCCAAGTCCTCATGAAAAGTCATCAGGAGGTATTATGTCCGCAAGACGTTGTCTTTAACCAGCATTATCAGCAACAACACATCCGATGTCTAATTCAAGGATTTTGAGGATCTCATCCAATGCTGAACCACTTTCATAAATTTCTTTTGGAATAGTAACTATATTAATTTTTCATTAGCACCTTTAATGGTAAATTAGGTAATTAACTGTTCAAATAAAGTTATAAATGTTATAAAAATACCCTAATATTTGTCATAATTTTTTTAAACGCATTTTTTCCATCATAACAATCATTGGTAAAAAATTATGACCATTTTAATCCTCTTGTATGATATCATGAAAATTATAATACTATATTCAATGAATAATCAATCTTGTCACAATTCTGTTTTTAACATGTTAAATTTTTTTAATATGGGGTTATATAATCAACTTATTCCACAATGAATATCCTTTTGAAAAATAAAGTTTCTATATTTATCATGATAATTTATTTTCAATTTTTATAGAAGATATTATTTAATATAATACTTGCTTAATGATGAGGTAGTAATTGTATAATTAAAGGAAATATAAAAATAATAATAAAAAAATACTAAAATGATTATAATGTAAAACAATTAATGCTAGAATGTATTTTTATAGAAATTTAACATGTTATTTATGTTTTAGAAGTATAGGTTTGAATTTATCTTGATTTTATGAAATTTATAAAAATTCATGTAATCGATTTTGTCAAAATTGAAATTATTGATATTTGAAAATAAATAATATTTTGTTAAATGATGTAAAATTTCTAAAAAAATAAAAAAAAATTAAACAGATTTTTTTAAGTAAAAAAAATTCCTTAATGACTCATTTAGTTATTTTCGACATTTTATACAAGTTATTTTAACCATCGAAGCGTAAATTACATGATATAGTGGTAAGAGTTTGAAATGATAAATAATGTTTAAGAAAGATTTGGTTGAAAAAAAGACCTAAATTATCTAATTTTAATAGTATGAGGTCTATTAGACCCAAAATAATAAATATATATTATAAATAAATTACTTTGGTACCATTTTTAATATAATATAAATTTATATTAATTTAACATTTTAAATAATTCCAGGAGTGCCCCACCCCTCTCTTATAAAAGGGATCGCCTTATTTTCATTTAATAATAATAAAAAACCAATTTTATTTATCCATTTTCTACAAAAAAAAATCAATTATATAAACCCTCAACACATTTTAGAGTTATTAAATTAGGCATAACACCATCTTAATTGGTGTCAAGGTGTTAATCGAAGATGATCCTCTGAAGAAGAAGTGGCATTCTATATTAAGTATTTATATTTTATTTCCTCTTCCACATACATAATATATTCTTCTACCATGGTAAAATAATGAATATAGTATCATAAATTTAATAATATTTTATTATGTTAATGTCATCTCCCAGATACATCTCCACTTCTATCAAATGGGAAAAAATTATCGTTCGTGTGTAGGGAGAACTATCGCCTCATGAAAAGATAAAATATGTTTTTAATCACTGTATCTCAAGACTGGTAATAATTATGGAATTAGAGTTTCTATATTAAATTAATTAAATAAATATGTTTATTAAATTATTATATATCATTTATGTTCTTCATTTTTGTTGTATATGAAAATGATAACATCATTTGTGCGTACGTGTGAACAATCACCTCCATGAAGTAATGTGATTCTTTTTTCGTCACCACATCACATGAATGATATATATATATAAGTATATTTAAATTATGAATATGATATTAGTGGTTTAATTATAATTTTTTAAATGTAATATAATACTTTCATTATTTCTATAATTATCATTGAAAAGAGAAAACATTACTCATGTGTACGTACGGTTTACCGTATCCTTGATTGTAACATAGTTCATTTCCCATATCCATTTTTAATTGATGGATTTACAGGTAATATTTATTTTTAAACATTGTTATTATTTTATTTATATTATTATGGTGATGATTTACTTGGGATTATTTTGACTTTAGACATCAAACCGAAGCCATTTTGGGAGTCATGTAAAGAATATCATCAAAATTTACAACAAGTACTTATATAATTAAGTAATTATTATTAAATGATATTATGTTATATAAGAGAAATAAAAAATTCTGAAAATTGTATCAAGAACATAAATTAATAAAGTGAATTTATTATTCAGGAAGATAGAGAACAAATAATATTAATCAGGCTCAATGTAAGGGATTTTGTCTCAATCTCCATTCATTGAGGCATTTCTTGATAAAATGCACAAATATTATTTTGTAAGATTTCTATTTAATTAATATTACATTTGGAATCTATATTTTAGTTGTAATCATATTACATAATTTTTTGGTAACTATATTATTTCATGAAGAATATGGTTTAAATGTTCAAACTGGTATGAGACGACTTGTGTATTTAAACATTTAACTATCAAATAATTTTCTCCATGTCAATATTATTTATATAATATCACATATTTACTTATTTAGATATGAAATAAGTCTAAAATAACTTTTATTTCTATATTTTGTTTCATTAAAAGGTTTTAAAAAAGATAATTTTCTACATGTTTTTATACATAATGTTTTGAAAAATAAAAGAAAACTATATTCTTAATATATACGGTGAGAATGCCATTTTCATTAATTTATTATCATATTAATTTGAAATATTAGATGACTAAAAATATGAAAACCATAGTTATATTTTTATGTATTTTGGTATAGAAACATGTTTTAAATGAAAATGGTTTTTAAATAAATGTGGTGTTTTAGTATTGAAAATGGGTTCTTGGAAGAAAGTGGGATTTTTATCCAAAAGTGTTTTCATATGGGATTAAAGTAGTTAATCAATCGGTTTTTTGAAGAAAATATTTTATTTAGGAAATGGTCCATGACAATTAAAAAAATGGGTGTGTTAGATACATATTATACATGGGATGGCCTAGATAGCAACATGAAATCCCATTATATCATAAAATGTGGTGGCCAAAATTGCATCCGGAAAGCACGTAATAACTTAACATGGGGAGGACCAGATAGAGATGGGTAAGACTATTATATATTCATTAGAATTTATTGTATAGTTATTCCAAATAAAGGGTTTTGAAATGTTTTTATGTGAATTATTCTCCAAATCACCTAAATAAGTTCTAGTTGCTTGTTATGGGTTTTATTATTTTTATTTTAGTAAAATGTGTGTTTGTTTTTCATGTGAAAATGATACATTTCATATTATAAAATATCATTGAAGATAAATTTAACATTTATAGTAGTATTAAAATATTTTTTGAACTAATGATTTCCATTATTTTTATAACCCATACTGTGATTTTGTGCCCATCCTAATTTTAAAAATGTGATTCAAATAGTTTATAGGGGAATAATGTCAAGAATGTGATCAAGGGAATAATTGAATTTTTTTAAAATTAAGATAAATAATTTTTTATTTAAATTAAAATTTTATGTAGATAATGTACACTGATAATTAGTGTAATCTTTTAATGTATGGGTTTAATATGTAAGAGTTTTTTCAAATTCTATAAAGATCCATACCTAAAATATCATTCAGAAAATACTTTTTTATAGTTTCAAAATAATTATAATATGCATTGTTTAAGGATAAGTCCTTTCAATTTCAAAATGTATTTTCTAGAGAATGTTTTAATTTCATTATAAAATAAAACATGATCGTTTCATTTTAACGTATACTTTGAAAATTAAATTTCTTGCTGTCAGAACTATTATTTGATGATTGGATTCATTTACAATTATTCATATTTTATTCAATGAAAAACCTACCTTCCGATTTTTTTTGATATTTTGGTATTGAAAATGGGTTTGGAAATAAATGGTATTTCCACTTCCAAAAGTTTTTTACCTAGGAAATAAAAAAATTAATGTTTTTGTGATGAAAATGTGTGAGATTAAATTTTTTAGGCATGAGATAGTCTTTTGACCATTAATATGATAATAGGTCATCATAATACAACTTATACATTGGGGTTAGTCCAATTATTTGTCTGGATATCATGTGTTGCGCCCCATCATAGATCAATATTTTATTGGTTAATTCCAATTATAGATCAAGATATGACATAAAGATCCCCATTATAGCATAATATATGATAGGTTGTGTGCCATTATATCTTATGATATGATGATTGAGCCCCATTATAGCTCACAAATGAATCGGGTAATGATTATGTCCTCGATATAATTATATTATAAGCATGTAATATGGATATTCAAATTTTTATAGGTTCTATGAACAAGAAGTCACAAGGAATCTATAGTACTTTCCAATTCTTTATAATCAGTTTTGATGGAAAATCATATTTTTAAAAAATATAATACAATGATCTTTTAAAATGAAACATGATTCTGTTTCCATGAAAATGGTATGTTTTGAAAAAGATTATTTTCAAGGGTTTTCATTTTTTTCACTAGACTAGTGTATTCATACTCTTTACATGCCTTAATAAGATTTTATTCATCATCGTATGATTTTAAAGTGATTTTCATTGGGCTTAAGGTTGGATAATAATAAAGAAGTCAAGATGAATGTTTGGAATATTTTTTATGAATAGAAAATCTTTATTTTATAATGTTTTATGTTATAGAAAAAATAAGTGCTAATTATAAATGTCCACTTTATAAAATATAGTAATGTTATATAGGAGTTATGACCTTATTATATAAAAATATAAACCCGAAAAGTTATTAAAATTAAAAAAAATGTGAAAAATGGACTGAAATCAAGATTGGTTAATGATTAATGTTATGTTCGTATAATTCCAAAAAATAATGTATTTAGTTTTCACCTTATTTATCTCCTCAAACCCAAGCCTTGATTTTATGTAATGATCCTAAGAAATTATTATATGAAATCATAAAATTATATAATCCATCTACTGGAATAACTCTAAATATATATTTGTAACAATTGGGGCTCACTAACAGACTAAAAACCCTACCATAACATATTGATTAGGTCCTGGCAATCCAGCTACCGCTAGTTTACCCTCAAACACATGGTCCCCTACCACGAGCCCACTCACTTGTAAAAATATGTCATTTGAGTAATAGTTGTCCCCATGGGCCAACACATGATCTTGCTAGGATGTTTTTTCCTTATCGACACACATCATGGGAAACTTAGACAACATTCACCAATTATGATCAATAATCAATGAAAATCATTCTTAAATATAGAGTTATAATCTGGTAGAATCCTGAAAAAAATTATGAACCTTATTGACTCGATCTAAACCATCGGGTCTTTGCGAGAATGGCACCTGACCTCAACTAAACCTCCATGTATTCTATATTTTTCTGATTATAAATGAGGGTCCCTAGTGGAATCATAGGGTGACTATAACCTCTATATCATGTCATGAGACTGATAAATAATTATATCATTATATAAATATAATAAATAATCAGTGTAATACAAGAAAGAACCAAATGATTGAATAAATGAAACAACATATAATGAAAAATAAGTAAATTAGGTATAAGTAAATCTAATACATTAATACAACAATATATGTCACATCTAAACGTTATACAACAATGAATATATCCTCTTCCTTCACCTTCTCAACCACCCAATAGATGCCATTTTCCCCTGACCAGGTCTCTGATGATGGATTCCATAAGCACATTGAAATTCATGAGTAGGGTGTGAGTAGAAGACTTAATAAGAAATGATCAAATACCCTTAAAATCAATGAAAAAAATATATAATCCCATTACATGATCATAAAAGGGTATATATATATAAAAAGATAATATATCACACATGTACCAACCACATATTGTGTCCTTAGGGACCAACTCTATTTGCTTCGACACCGTGTTAGGAGAAACAGACCATCTTAGGTACAATTCCAGATGTAACATCAGTAACTAGCCAAACACATCACCTCTTGTGTGGATAACGCAACCATGTGACACATTCCGCTGCAAGGGATAATCCATGTATATACCGACACAATTATGGAACATCCGTCCAGAGTGGATATCCCTAACACACATGAAATCTCAAATGCCAACCCAAGACTAGCACACACCACATGTATGTAAATCCTAAATCATGTGACACATCCATCCAACTAAAATTATCGAAATATGTGCCATCCATGTCTGGGTAATCCATTTAAATGGATACTCTCATTCATGTGTGAAATATCACCCATCGACCAAATAAACCAAAACCAGATGCTCAACTACAGAAGAATGAATAACAACATTTACTATAAAAATACACATGGGAGAAGAATATCAAATCAAATGGAGATAATCATCCCAATCAATTTGTAATAAAGTGAATCACATTTCAATGGAGACACACACACACACACACACATTCACACCACCTCTGATCAAGCATCAAATAAAAATTTATTGTTTTACACTTGGACAACAAATAATAATTCCAATTATATATACTAAAACATGTAACTATGTTAATAATGACCTACACATAAGGTTCGCACTAGGCTACAAGCTCACAAACACCAAAAATATAACTAATAACCAATTTAATACAAGATTTAATGACAAGATATTCTTATAACTACACACATACACCCACAATTGTGCCAATATCAGATATAAAACATGTGTAATGTAAATATCTTCTTGTGTATACCAATCTATGCGCAAAATCATGATAATTTCATATAAAAAACAGGGACTATTTATAAGATCTTTCTACCTTAGGTGCAATGATGACTAAAGATGAGGGTTGTGGTCTGAGATTAACTACACCATCAAAACATCATTTCTTTCACAAAAAAATGTTTAAAATTATTAATGTCGAGTAAAAACTAATGACATTGACAACATGTAAATCTAATAAATATAGAAGAAGATATTTATGAGTGGGGTTTGAAGAATAAAATAAAATAAAAAGAAATACAAGAGAGAGGATGTGAGAAAGATAGATATTTATGCATAAAAATCCGCCTTCACGCACCCCTTGGGAACCACCAAAATTTTCAAATATATATATATATATTTTAAAACATCTATTAATTAAGTTACACATTAATTCTATATGTAGTGCCTCTTATTTTTTATTTAAATTTAATGTTTTTTTAATTGGGCATCTTAATTCATGAACTTATTATACTATCAATCAACATCAATTATTTCACATTTATCCATTCATTAGTTAAAATCCATCAAGGTATATATATATATATATATATATTATATTACACCCACACACACACACAGATATATTTATTTAACCTATATATATACATGTTATATATATACACATCCGTAGATACATATCTACACCTATACATGTATATATAAATATATATATTTGTCGCATGTACATATATATGATCATTTTATATATATACACATCAATATTATATTTATAATTTAATAATAATACTAATAATAATAATAATAATAATAATTCAATATAACCCATCTTTTCCACCATAAAAATGTTAATAAAAACTAACATTAAATACATATAAAAGTATATATAATAATATTGACAACACATTTTCATTCAACCGGTCTAATTTATAATATCACAGTAATTATTTTGGACACTCACTGTTACCACTCTAACACCATTATTAATTACATAAGTATATTTCCTTTTTTCTTACACAGAGATAATAATAATAATAATAATAATAATAATAATAAAATTATTATTTTTATTACAAACATCCCAAAAAATATTTATATACAAATTATTATTAACCCTATGTGAGATTTAACTAAACACCAACCACGTATAAAAGATATTTTGCACAATGGGTAAAACCATTATTTCAGACCTAGTGGAAGACTCAAATTTTCAGTTGAAAACATTGTTTAAGATATCTTCAAATATTTTTGGAATAAAATATAATAACAATATAAAATACTATCATCTCCTGTGATGCTTCTAAATGCCCAACACACAAAAATCCTATGTCACACAATGGGTAAAATCATGATCCCAGACCTAACAGTGTTCACATATTTAATATATGATGAGATGTTTGCGATATATTCAATTTCTTAATTAAAACCATTCATGCGAATGGATCGTATATATTTAATATTTTTATACTATCAATGTCGAGGCCCTATGTGTATCAAAATCCCATGTAGTCTATGATCCTAACTCCTAAAACAATAAATAGATCATTTCAAAGTGTAAAACTATGATTTTACTTGTTAAAAAATTCATAAACATCATAGGTATTGATAAATTAAATTTTCACCCCAAAAGAGTTTTATTTTTTTCAACAGAAGTGTGTTTTTAATATCCTTAAAAAATTGATTATATTATAATTATCCCCACCATAATTATTCTCATCTTTGAAAATCCATTTAGATCAAGGAACCACTACTCAACATCATAGGAGTTTTCATATTAAAATTATTATTTTTTTTCCACTAAGTTGATTTTAATCAAAACAATATAATTCTATTCTATATCATTGAAGGTAACACAAAAAAACACACTATCCCTATTTGAGAACTAGGTTTATATTACCAATATCATCACACTATCAACATCTTTATTTTTATACTCAATCGTTGAATAATACATGGTCAAAAAAAATAATTCCATAAATAATGCACCAAGGAAATATCATTATTTCATCATGTACTTATTTATTGTCAATCTATATAATGGAATAAATGGGTATATCTGGTTAGTGAACCTACGTACCCATTCATGATGCATGAACATAAATGAAATATCTTAAATAGAATATCAACCTCAGGTGAATTAACTATGGTGAATTTAGTCAACAATAATAGAAAAAACATAAATTCAACATTTTATGGAAACTAAGTGGTCCACTATTTAGTGCTTATCAGATACAGGAATAGTTCCCCTTCATAAGACACAAAAATCCTATATTTTTTCTATCCTTTCTTAAATAATGGAAAAAAATAAAATAAAAATGTTTCAATCATGATGCTTTGATGCCATTTTGTAACATCTTGACCCAAACCACTGGGTCCACACATTTGGTCATGTTGCATTCCATCTTAGACCATGTGGTTTTGGTCCTGATGTTATAATACATATCATCATAAATCATGGAATAAATTTACATCCTATGGATTAAATCCTAAACAAATAATTTATGGTATGAAAATAACGCAAAAGGAAACATGTGTGTATGAAAACTTACGTTAGAGAAAATAGAAAACTCATATGAATATGGTCTTATTATTGTAATGTGAAGATATAATATTTAATAATCATTACAAGGTAGATAAATGATTCATAAATAGTAGTTTTTTTAATGCAATATTAATTATGGTAAATAAAAATAGACCAAGATTGAAATATTCATCATCTTTATCACTTATGAGGATTATACCATAGATGATAACTAGAAAAATATTACTAATCATTATAAAAAAAATAAAAAACATTATAAAGAAAATTTTAAATTAGATGATTGTATTTAGGGATGTTTCTAAGATATTATATACAATTCAAAGAGAAAAATGTGTCCCTTATATATGAGGTCATTATAAATATAAACGTATGATGCTATAACTATAAACATAATGCAATTTTCGAATGAATAGTAAATAGATAGCATCATATATATATATATATATGTAAATTAATTATAAATAATTTCATTGAAATATAATAAATTCTGTTGGTTTCAAATGAATATGTACTATTTCAATTAATAAAATAACATCTATTTTAATTATATTTTTCTTTTGAATTAAATTTTTTTGTTAAAACTAGGAAATTTAAGGGATTATAATGTAGATGAAAAAAATATATAATAACAATTAGTAAAATAAATAAATAATATCCAAGAAATAATTTAATAATTATAATTTATAAAAATGTAATGACACATATTCTAGGAAATATGTTTTCACCAAATTTTGTGCATTATTTATATATTACATATTTTTATTTAAAAGATAAATTTATCATATATAAAGAATTAAATTTCATTAAATGTATTATATATTTATATAAAATAAATTATATAATAACTTTTATTTTTTAAATAATAATAACAACATCATTTAATGCTAAAAAAGTATATTTCTAAAAAAACACTTTTCCTACGTGTCGTGGAATTTATTATAAATAAAATAAAATAATCAAAATTTATTATTTAATCAATGAAATATTTTTATATATATACATATATAAATAAATTAAAATCTATATACATGTTATTTATTAGAATGAAATTAAAAAAAATCTTATAATATGTAAAAAATATTTTAAAAAACTGCTTATATGTGTTATAAGCTATATTTTTAACATATATTTTAATAAATATAAAAAATTAATTGAATAACATAAATTTAATAATCGGAATAATCTTGTAAAAAATAATTAACATGGGAAATTTCATTTTTAGTGAAAAATATATATTATTGAGGTTAAAAAGTAACAATGATAAAGGTTAAATTAGGTAAATTGATTAAACAGTGGAGTAAAGACCTAAATTTTCTATTACATTATCTAAAAATAGAATTGATGATGTTATTTATGACTATATAAATTATTCATTCATTTTGTTTCGACATTCCTTGTTTACTGAAAATTCATTGACATTATGGAATATATATTTGCTAAAAAGAAACACAAACAAACTCCAAAACAAATCGTCCTCTTAAAACATAAAATAACACAATCCCTTATCATTTATGTATACTAACTCTTATAATATTATCCCAAATAATTATATTCTATGTTTGGTATATTCTAGTCAAACGAATAATTCTAGAACCCTTTATCACTAAGGGGTTCTTTAAGAGAAAATTTGACCATTCTTTTCGAGATACAAGGAATCCAACAATGAGGGAATCCATGGTACAAGGTATTTACCAAATTTAATGTCATTTATGAATTTTTTCATATTATAAATGTTATTTGTAATTAAATATCCTCGTTTCACTTCATTTACAATTTTATTCTCATGTTACCAATATTATAATGGGTTATTAGTAGTCATTATATTTTTCTTGATTCATAATCACTAATAATTGACTATGATTTTTCTATGATAGATATTTTATTATCCATAACTCTTATACTTTATTTTATATCTACTTTTTATGGAATTAAATATTTATATCAAAATAAATGTCTTTGATTAATTTCAAACATTAGAAAATTTTAAATTACCCAGAATAATTATGATCCGCTATGTTGGATATTTTCTCATACATGTGTCTGTAAATTTCTAGCATTAATCATTATTTCTTATCATTGAATATGAATACATAAACAATTATATACCTATAACATTTTCCTTTATCCCTATTAAAAATTAATCTAATAATTATTATGTAAAAATAGATTTTCGTAAAACTTTTTTAAAATTATAAAATCTATTTAATTTTTATTCTATATTTTTTATATCTCCCGATCCATATTAACATTATTTTATTTCATTTTTTCTAGATTCCGGTTTTGGGTTGATTTTTTAAAACACAGTGCCTTAATTTTTAATCCACATATAAAATAGTGATTTTAATGAAACTTTTAACAAAATCTTTTTTTGGAAATGATTCAATAACATGAAGATAAGTATTTCCATATTTTTTTCTACCATTTATAATTTTAATAGAATATCCATCACCAATAGTTATTATATTTCATGTATCACCCACACAAGTATCTCATAACTGGTTCCCTTTGGGAGATATTCTATGCACTATGTGATCTGAATCTTTTATATTTCATATGTTATATAATATAAATGATATATAGAAAATTTTAATATACATTTTTGGTAGTATATTATCTATTATTTATTTCATCGAAACATGTTTATGTTGTAAATCATTATTTGATGAATGGAACTTGAATTAGATATCCATAAATTACATGGGAAAAAGTTATATTATTAGTATACTATAGATGATAACACTCTAAGATTGGCTGGGGATAATTAGGGTATATAGTCGTCTCATGCTGATGGTATTTTCCTCTCACTATGAGGTACACATTAATTTCTCATTACCATTCTCATTTATTAGTGATTAAAGTAATAAAAACATAGCGTATTTTACTTGGTTCAACCACACATTACTAAGTCCAAGGAGAATGCATTATTATATTCCTGTATTCAAAATTCACTAAAAGGTCGCTAATTTATAGTTACAATGTTTGATTGGTCTTATAGACCCAATTAGTTCATGACCATGTGCAATTTGATAAATCACTCCTCTCCTTCAGTGGGAAACTCACTACTCAATCTATTAAAACCATCATTTTTTCTATGGAAGATATGATCATACAACCACATTGGGGTTTAAATTACCTTTGATAATATATATTTCTATTGAGAATATTATCTATCGAATAACTTATTATCCCTTCATATATCCAAATTATATCATCAAAAATATCTCTTGAAATCCATTCTCAAAATGCTTCCTATATGTCACTATTTCTTCCACTAAAAACACCTCCCTACAATTCATAATAGATATCTTCTACTTTTAATATCAATCCAATGGTTTAAATTTATTCTTATATATCTATTATTGTGACTAGTCTTTCCAACGTTAATTGTTTTCATCATGAAATATAAAAACTGAAATACTCAAGAGGAATTATATCCCTTAACACCCCCTAACATAAAATAGTCAGTAGTATGAAACATCCTGGAAATGATGTGTCCATTATTTCCACATTATGGAATCACTTACTTCACATATACAATGTCGTGTTCCTTATCACAATGTCAAAACCAACAATATTGTTCTGTGGATAAAAGTGTTACGGAGTGGTGAATTCCATTTATCTAGATCCATTTTTCTATCATAGAACTCCTTCAATAACCCCCCTGCATGATCTCAAGCATGATAATTTTAAACTACATCTCACAATAATTAAATGGTGAAAAGGATACAACTTATATGAAATTGAATCTTATAGGGAAGGGGACTCCAAAATATTATCCAATACCAAAAATAGAAACTCTATGTTATGAAGAATTGATGTTGGATGGACCCATTCATATCTATAGGGGGTTTTGGTGTTGACTATTTTTCTGTGGAATAAAAAATAGCAATCATATGAAATTATAATTCTTTGATTATTCCCATTTGGGATACTCCATTAAATAATTCCTTCTTGTAGCATGTACCTCATCTTATAAACGGGGACTACAATGTTTCCCAGTGTTGTACAACATTTTCACCCATAAAAATTTGGTTGGATCAGAATCCAATAGAACATACTCTAAGCTTGTGTGACCTTTTTTGTAGATTATTATATAACATACTGTAATCTATTGTGACCTTTTTTTAAATTATCATAAAAACCTCAAGTCCCACATTATATTTTTCTTTGAAAATTTCAATGCATATATGATAAATCATCCCTTCAATAGGGAAATAAAAAATAACGAGCTCAAATACCATTATCTTCTATGATTCTAACATGTACCATAGACCGCTTCCTCCAGAATGTATTCATTATGGTGTAGACCAATTCTACTCCCATGCATCCATTGAACCACATTCGTTCTTGCACGCCCTTTTGTGCCACCATGGGTAGTAATATTGGATAGTTTCTCATAGTGTATAAGCTTGCCCTAATTTATGTAGGGTCGTTCCAACTTGGATTCGTGGCCAATGTTTCCCTTTGTTTCACAGAATAACTAACTATATTCCTCCTCCAATGTAAATTTTTTTATCAAAAGAATTAGTACTTTTAAGGGGAAAGTGGGAACCCTCACATCTCAATAGTTCCAGTACCAAAGGACATGACAGATTTGTTGAAGAAAAGAGTGAGTTGTTTAGAAACTTTTTCCCGAAACAAAACCCATGGAATAGAATTTACCTGAGTGTCGGGGGTGTTTCAAGGTGCCCATGAATTGTAATTCCAATTTGTCCAAAGAATTATTATATTCCTCCATGCTGATCTTCCCCATGATGAGACCTCTATAGAGGATGTGATCCTACTTATCAGCCAACTCGTCTTGCTCCTTTGTAGTGGACACCTGGATCGGTCTCGTCTTCTTCAGATTTTTAATATCCAATGTAGCTTTAACCATGTCTTCATCCGAATGAAAGAGTAAATCCATATGTTCCATCACTGAGGCCATATGGCACCTAGAATCAGATATAGAACCATCTTCGCGCTGCTGCCCCTGACCACCCAAACTCTCACCACCTGCAGGAGGAACGGGAGAAACATGATCACATCCTATCCTAACCAGGTCCTTGGTGATGGCAGTCACCTCTTGCTGGATAAAGTCTTTGGGCTTGTTTTGGGTTGAGGTTCCACCTTTAGTAGACTTCGGTGACAACTTCTACCTGCATGCAGATCTTGTAATGGGAGGACTAGGGAGGTAGGATTAATCCTTCCTTCTACGCGCCCTTTGATTATTTTAAATAAAGCAATCTGAATCCATGGATATGATCTTGACCTTCTGTATAGTGGATCTAAAGTAGTCCTCTTCTATAGATAGTTCCTTGGACTCATCGTGGTCCTAAGTCTCAACCATTTCATCTTGGGATGCTTCTGTTTCAAAAAGAGTGTCATTTCCATGATCTCCCCTACTTATTCCTCATTGTTAATGCAATGTTCTTCTCCCAGCACTACAAAGCGGTTCTGAGAGTTCCCAATTTCCCCCCTACTTTGAGTTTCTCAGCACAAGATGATACCTTCGGGACCTACATTGGATTGACCAGAGCTTCTATCTGCTCAAGACCACGACCCATGAATTAGATATGGTTAGGGCTATTTCTCAAAACCAGTCAATGTGCATCCACACTAATGGAAAGACCCTTACTCTCATCCGTCAAGACAAATCCCTCAATTGTTGACTGTGTGACCGCTGGAAACACCTCAGGAGGATCCTGGTGGACCACCCCAGCTGCCTGCTCCTCCCTTTGGCAATCCTGATAAGTATTCGTAGGCGAGGGCCTCTCGTCATGCCAAACCCCATAAGCCTGCATGTATTCTCTCGAACTACATGGAAATTAGTTTCCACCCAGGTCCCGACGCAAATGTTCAAAAACCTCTAAAACAAGAGGCCCTAAAACCTCTATAACTCCTTTCACAACTGCAACTGAAGCACCTCCCTGGCCTGTATCCTTTAGATATTTCCAGGTACAATCCTCACCCATGGAGAGAGAGCGACACACACCAATTCTGGACATTCGGAGAAACCTCCAGGAATGCATCCCCGGATGCCTCCTCCTGTGAAAAGGGCCCAGAAGATAAAACAGTTTGAGCGATCTCGTGAGAGCCTGAAGCCTTCTTCGGGTAGTCTAGTTTACTATGGACCTATATATTTTAGTACGAGAAAAGTGTGGTATAGGATTCATAAACAATCGGTTGGCTATACCTATACTCCCCCTCTATCACAATCCACACAACATAAAGAGGGGGATGAGTGATATCCATTTCAACGTAGAACTGTGCCACAATAGGATACTTTAGAGAGGAAGTCTACCGATCCGCATAGAGAAATCGCCCAATGGAGTTCCCTATAGAAGGGAGTAACACTGGATTCTGGAAAGGCAATAGTAGTCCGGGAAGTTGAATCCAGATCGCAGTGGTAGATGGGTCTTGCTCCATGTGAAGATTAAACGACCAGCAGAGCAGATGAAATTGGAAGCCTCGAACAGGTCTTCCTAGTCTAGACCACGCCCGCACCAAATATTCCTCACTCGAGAAGTTGAGTAGAATCTATCGCGGTCATAGAAACTCGACAACCACGCAGTGAGATAAACCCCACTCCTCATTCAAAATCATATCAAACAAATCCACTGGGGGTCATCGTCGAACAAACCGAGCCACTAGAGACGAAGAGAGGAGTGCAGAGGCTGTAGTGAACTTATGATGAGAAATTGGAACAATGGGTTGTCCATGGAGGACCCCTGGACCTTTGGGGAGATGAAAATACTTGGGAATAATGGGGAGTCCTCTGCTAGGGGTAGAAAACCAGGAACCCTACCTCTAACCTGAGATCCCTTCTGAGGAGAATCAGGGTAAAGAGACCCCTCCCCTAGCGGATGAGGGGCCACCGCATCAGCCATCGTCGCTAGGGAATCATCAGGGTTCCAGAGCTCACGATCAGTCACGAAAATAATACTAAATATATTACAATGTAACCATATGACTATGAAATATCATCTATCTTAAATATCAAATTGATCTATTTATTCACTTCATCGACAAAATTAACATACATAATAATCGAAAGATATTTTTTTGAATAATTTACCCCATTGGAATTTTTGAAAATTATCGAAAGGAAATGAACAAAATATATTGAAATCACATTTTAGATGTTTATCAAAGAGATTATAACAATTAATTATAATCCCATCAGAAAAAATTGTGGTCTTAGAAAACATAATTGACTGAAATTATATTCATGATCACAATTGAATCATTTTTATCACATCCAAAATACCCCTTCATTTCCATGAATGTATTATCCCCTATTAACCACTATTGGTGCCTTTTAAACACCCTTGCTAAAAAAACCAAAAGATTTCACTACATCAAATAATTATGAATAGGGTATTAAAATTTCACTAAATCAATGTTATAATAAATACCTCTATCATTAATGATGCTATGGGGAGTATGGGTCATCTTGAAATTAATTAAGATGATGGGGATGGATGGACTCCAGAATATAATTGCTGCTTCTAGAACGCCATGTTGGGTAGTGACTTTGTTAGGATATCTTCAACATGATCATATATTGACACATACTACCAAAAAAAACTCATTTCCTAACTTTTTCAATTATGAAAAGATATTTTATCCGAATGTGAATGGACCATGAATATTGGATAATAAATTTTTTAAGATATATCACACATGAGTTGTCAAAAATATTTAGAATGGGAAAAATACATAATCTCTAACACTATATATTTCATTCATCCATATCAATTATGTTCTTTCCTGAGTGGCAGTAAAGCAATAATCCACCATAGTGGCCAAAAAAATTCAATATCACATCATGCTTTTACTTAGAATTTTGGAACTCTAATGACAACAAACACCGTAAGATATTTATTTTTGGTTTTCTACTAAACCATCACAATCCGCATCAGTGAATCCCATGAAATTAAACTTTGAATCATTATTATAAAATTAACCATAGCCTTTTGAATGATTAATATATCAAAAAATTAATTTCATTTAATTCTGGTTTATCTCACTAGGATCACTAAAAAAATGAGCATCTTGAACATTATGAAATAATATATCTGATCAAGTGTCTATAAAATTGAGTAAACTACTAATAATTTTCCAAAACATTTTAACATTAGCCTTGTTTCAAAGCTCGTATTTTGATAATTTAAATATTGTATCCTCTTGGGATTCCATGGGTCTTCATTCCTCTATCTACACTATTCATAATACCTCCATAGAATATTTATTTTATGAGACAAATATGAAAAAAATACCTAAACTAACAACATGGTATGGGAAAATGATATTTCACCAATTAAATATATCTCAAATTAGAACATCATGGGTTCTGAAATATACTTGCGTTTATTTTTATATAATCCTCCAAAAAATATTTTTTCAACATAATGAGTAACATCAACCTCTATTCATTATCATATTTATATTGATATTATAATCAAATATTACCATTTGAAAACCGAAATACTTTAAACATTGGTATAATATAGAATATCATTACCTTGGTATTACTTATTTTTCTCTTCATGCCAGGAAAATTTCCTTGAACTATGTTCTTCTTCATCACTCAAAGAATAAATCTTTTAGTGTTTTTCTTACAAAATCTGCTCACTTGATGTAATTGTTTACCAATGTTCAATATCAAAAACATCAATAAATTAAATCATATTCTCAATATTATTATTCTAACAACTCTAAGATATGTAATTTGGTTTTTATCAAAGAAATATGCCTTTATCTCCCTGGTCATCATATTTTCTAGTCTTTTTCAGGCTGATAATAAAGATATTTTTAAACTCATTAATTTATTTAATGGTAGTTTTGTTTCCATAATATATTTAATATTGATTTATCTCTACATTTTCACATATAAAATTTCTATTTCAGATTTAAACTAATATAAGAACTACTTATATTTAGTATCTTTTACGAATATACTTTTCAATCATCATTTATGGAATCATCTTTTCGATTATATAACTTATCCATTCCAGAACCCCTTTCTACTAGGATAATCTATTAGCTAATAACTACTACTGAATTCTATTCTTTTCTAGATATTCATCATTTTGAGTGTTTTTGAATTCTATCCCATTATTTGTTTGAAACATTTAGATATACACACCAAATTTTATTTAATTAATCCTATTATATATTTTCATACATCTGTATACCTTTATCTTGTAATGATAGTAATAATACATTACATTTTTCTATAGTCATCTATAAAAAATAAAAAAATTTATGGTTCCATGAATTTCATAGATTGAAATTCACCCCAAATATACATTTTCACATGATATAAATCTAATATGTGAGTGTGATCAAATGTGACATAAGTATAATCATGTTCACCATTTATATTTACAAATATCTCTATAGATGTTCAG
Organism: Viscum album; assembly: GCA_963277665.1. NCBI lineage: Eukaryota > Viridiplantae > Streptophyta > Magnoliopsida > Santalales > Viscaceae > Viscum > Viscum album. The sequence goes on along the minus strand of OY728125.1, from coordinate 912,062,827 downwards.
CCCAGATGGACAAGCTGTCTTTTCCATAACATTTCTCATAATATTTGAACAATACAGACAAACGTTTTACTCTAATAAGGTATAGACACAATTAGTAATTTTTTACATTATAATAAGTTAAAAATATTTACTATTTATTCTTAATAAACTTTTACGAAAATCCACCATGTGTCCATGGTCACACAAATGGAAAACATTGTGAAGATAATTACTCCACCCATAAGATAAGAGAATATTAGTTCACCAATGATATTTTTATATGATATTTTATTCTATGGAAATAAGATTTATGAGAGTCACGTCATTACTTAATGAAACCATACATCATTTTTGTTCTTAAAATTCCCAAATAGGTATTTTTTATGACCAAATTTGATGTTCATCTACTATCTAATATCCATGAGCATGACTTATCTATATTCATCAAGGTAATCATAGAAATATTATCCTTATTCAATATCACCTTAATGAATGATGTTTATGATAAATGGTCTTTATCTTTATGTCACTATATGATTTGTTCTTCATGATAACTAAAAACCTATTTTGTGCATCAATGTGCTCGGGTGGACGTTCCAGTTTTTTATTTTTTTCTACATCTTGGAATTGTTGATGAAATTTGTTGCATTATTGAAGAAGAATTAATTTACTTATACCTAATTCCTTACAAAATTAATTTGTAAAAATTATTCTTTCATTTCTGCTTAGATGATTATTCCAGAATTGTATCCTAGAAATAGGGAAACCATATTAAGTGTGTCCTAATATTATCTAAGAAAAATATATAACTCTAGATTCATTAGAAATCATGATGGTAAAATTATTTAATTCATTTATATTGTTTCAAATATAAATCATCTTAAGAGGATATGATTCTTGAGTTTTAAAAACAGTCATATATTTTAACAAATCATTAATCTACTGAACCAGACCTATAGGGATGTGTTCCTCCACAATAATTCCATTGTCATCACATGTTATTGAAGCATTTGTATTTCCTTTCATTGTTATGGGAGAAAAATAAATCTTTATCTTCAATATTCACTCTTCTGATTCAAATTCAAAACATCTTCTTCTCTCTCCTCAATTATCTCCACCATATTAATGATAGTTTTATCCAAAACATCAAGGATTCTAGTTTTTATCCTTTTTAAATCTTGTATTATTCATCCATCCAAATTTTTTAAACATATAGAAATGGCGTTTTTAAATTTATAATTCATCCCCATATTTTTTCTCAGTTTTTTTATATAGTGTTTACAACCACGCACCACTATATTGAAATTATATGTATTTTAGCTCCATATGTCATGTTCTTCAGTGGTTAACTCAAGTTCTACTAAGAGATCATCCCATCCAAACACTCCTTATTATTCATTATCACAATCATTATGTATTTAATTATTTTCATTATCCATATACCTAAATTCATATTGATTTTTTATGTTCTTCTTCCTGAATTTTGTTCAAAATATATTCTTATATGGAAAAAATATTTACTCTTATTATGGACCTTAATTAATTATTATTTTAACCTTCTATTTCTATATTATTCATATGTCTGTCTTTAATACAATATTTTTTATAGTATTTGGGACATTTGGATGCAATATTTCTGACCATTATTCTCATGAATAATTCAAGGGGAATGTTACCCTTAAACCTCCTTCTTTACCTTTATTTATTAGTGGAGAAAAATAAAATAAAATAGTAAGCTTCATCAACATTTCATTTTTTTTATTGTGATATTATTCTTTGAATTAGAATCCAGCTCTTGATTACATTATTTTATTCATGACACATTTAATTCATTTATAATTTCATACTCTATGAATGTTATATTCAAGATATAAAGATAAATCTATTTCAGATCATTATATACAAGAACAATAATTTTTCATTTAAATTAAGTGGAAGTATTCTCATGATTTTCATAATGATATTTTGTTCTTTATGAACATATTTGAGACCTAACATATCTTCAATAATAACATTTGGACTATAAAAAATTCCTTATTCATCTTACTAAAAATCATACTCAATTCATTACACTGGTTCCATAGAACTATTAGCCTACCCTTCTAGACTATTGTGATGTTGTGATTGGAAATAGAATTTACCAAATCATTAATGCCTTAAAATTCCACATCAAATTATTGATGATATATTTCTATGAAGACTCTTCTTTAAACGTTTTTATTGATTCCATAGAGGGATGCGGTGTAATAATCCATTCCACTGTTTTTGAAATAATATCTCATACAAATATTTTCACAAATAGAAATTAAAACCTTCATATATTGTAATGATATAATGAACCAAATTATTTTAATGTTCCCATGAGGAAAATGAATAAATTTATATGTGATAAAAATTTATAGAATCCTATAGTTGTTAAAACCCAATGCTATTGGGGGGCTTGAATCAGTGTATAAATTGTTTTTTCCAAGGATCTTGTTCATTCATATTTAGGAACAACTCAATTAATCAATACCCTTTCACATAATGAGTGATAAAAGAAATAATAAATTCTCTGTAATTTACTTGGATAACCAAAACTAGACTACATCAAATGATAATGAACAATAATGTTCCTATTCACCTAATTCATTAGTGAATCACTACTTTTATGTTACAATTTTGCAGATCTATCATTTTGTGACGCCCTGGCCCCAGAAGTTGAGAGACCATGCCTTATTTTATTACATTTTCCTTATTATAAGGATCAAAATACTAATTTCTTAATATGTTTTGAATTTTTATAATAAAATATTACCCACTTGGTACAAATTTTATTTTTCCAAATGAAAATAAAACATAATACAAAACAATGACAAATAAATTTCATCCTTGAAACACATTCCAAGAATTCGTCTTTATATCCTGGGGGATGGAAAAAAATATGGGTGAGATAAAATTCTTTGTAATGGTAAGAATATATAATAATATATCAGGAATCAGTAAGCCTAATCAATATGAAATGGTATATAAATCAACACAATTTACAGTTAAGAAACAATACAATTAATAATTAATATAGGAATGAAAATAAATAAAACCCATTACATTTAGCAAATAAACTAAGAATTAAATTCATACATAGATAATGTAAATTAAATAATATCATGGATAAATAATAAATGAATCTGAATGAAGGAAATTCTTGATTATCGGATGCCCTGTTTCATAGCTACATGATACCTTTACCGTTACGATCTCTTGTTAAGATAGTTTAAGCTGCTCTGATTTGGACCAATAATTCATATAATGAGAACATATCGATGAATCAAGGGGATATATAAATCTAGGACCCACCCATTTCATAATTTTTTAAATCATTACTCATATATCGAATAATAAATTTAATTAATAAATAATGTTCTATATAATCAAATATCTACATAGAATAAATAACACGAATTGATTCACAATACCCAAGTTACTTAAACAACATTCAAACTAAGAACTATATGTAATAATCGAATCTGGTTTAGGAAATAAGTATGTAAATCATACCAAAATATGAATATTTAATATTTATGAAATTTATAATGAAAAATTATTACAATGAAGTGATCATTTCATGAGAATGATAAAAATCACAAAAGAATGATTCATTTCTAAATAATTTTTACCACATGGTTATATTAAAATCAAAACACCATTGATGAGTTAATTCAATGTAAAGCCATAAATAGAATTAATATAAGAGTATTCATGATATTATATATATATATATGGTCATTTCATACACAAATAAAATAATTTTGTGTTGAATATGACATTTATCCGACATAGGTAAAAAGTGAGACAAAAAACTGTTAACTTATGCTTTATTTTGGATTAACACTATTTTAACTCATATATAATAGTTTTAAACAGATAATTATGTTATAATATAACCATACTAATCTTTATTATATCATATTAGATCTTCTTATAACATATTATTTCTAGTTTTTTAATTATGTTTTGTTATTTTCATTGATTCGAGTGTTAATTTCCTTATTTTTCGAGTATGTTTGGATTATTTATTTTTTATTTCTAGTAAAAAGATCATGATTTAATCATATAAATAATTTAAAACAAGATTATAATATTACTGTTATTCATTCTATATGTATTTATAGTTATCCATAATATTTTGATATAGGAAATAAAATGCAATGTCCATGGAGACAGTAGGCCTTACGTATGCATGAAAAATAATTCCATTTATTTTTAATACATAAAAATTAAGTGAGATATATAAATTTTTTTATGATAAATATATTATCGTATTTATTTTATATATATATAACATAACTTAATTTAAACCATCTATTAAATATTCCATTTATAGCATGAACGAATCACATCATTTGGAGGCAGCAGTCCACACGCCCACAAAAGATTTAATCATATTCCCAAAAAATTGAACTCATGAAGGTATATGTTATATATAAAATAACAGAATAATAAATAAATAATAAATATCATATATAAACAATAATCACATAATTATTTCCACCCTTGAATGTTGGTAATGGAAGAATAAAAAACATCGGTTTGCGTTTCTCTAGTCACCCGTACACTTGAGTGATGATTGCATATTCCATTTGATAGAAGTGTGTGTATGTGTAGGTAATAATCATAACATATAAACATCTTATAATATTTCAGATAATTTTATATTATATATGAAATAAATATATATAATTTAATGATTGGAGAGTGAAATGAACCAAAAGTGATAATTGAAGAACCTTATCACTTATTGAGGTAAATATTTTTGGTTTATACAAAAAGTATTCCTTGGTTTGATTTCATCTAAAATTGATTCTTTTAAAATGAGGATAGGGAATTTGGATCTTATTTTTGAATTTTTTGGTTGAGACAATGTGGCTTGAAAGGTTTGAGGAAGGGGAACAATGATTAACTTTTTATAGTGGATAAGGGTCAACATTCATATAAAAAACGAAAAGGTATACAGTATTGTGAGGCCTTCCTTACCTAATGTTCATAAAATATGGAAACATAATGTAATATGAGATATTAATGGTCAATAAAAACCTACAACCCAATAATCTAAATATGTGCATTTTTATAATATTGGTCTTTAACTTCTATGTTACCCCATGTTCACAATTTTGGTTTTTATTAAGGTAACTAGTTTTATAACCTTAGTAATTAAACATTTTAGAATAAATTAATGTGAAATTTATTATAAAATATAGACCCAAGTATTTATAAATATGATATATATAATTAAAAAATACCATATGCGTTGAAGATTAATTTTAAAATAGGTGCATGTGACACATAAAAACATTTCACAATAGGAACCATCCAGATAATGTTTTTACTATCTATGGGTCAATATGCTAATTATAAAAGAAAAATTATTCCATAAATATAAAATATTGAATATTTATTAATATATAAAAATAAATTTTATCAATGTAGTATTTTAGTAAATTTTAAACCTTTAAATAAATTATAACATATTATAAAATCTTATTAATGTCAAATTTGACATTATATAATTAATTTAAATGTTAAAATATTAATACAATTATAGAATTAAAATATATTAAGTTGAATAATATTTAACATGAAATGATCATATTAAAAATAATGTAACACCATAATTTATTAAATTTTCATCACTTTTAATGTTTTTGGTATCATTTATTTCATTTCTCTCTAAATTAAATAATCAATAAATTGGTATTCCTTATTAATTTAATGTAATTATATAATCTGTAAAAAATTAAAATAAATTATCATGTTAAAAAACAAATTTAAAATTTAAAATAATATTAAAAAATAGAAATATGAGGTTTTCTACTTATATCAATTATTTTAAAATGTTATTGGAATGGAATTTCCCATATTGGTATTTTATTCCTTACTCAAATAATTACATTCGTAAATTTCTTAGAATCTTGTCTCCAAAAGTCAAATAAGCAGATAATAAGGTTACAAGGGTCTATCTATGTCTATAATATGTGTATTGGACCCTTATCTAGGTCATTTTGCTTCTAAGAATAATGTTTAACCACTAAATAAACACAGTTTTACCTTAATTACTATAATTAATTTTAACACCTTTCACTAATTATTAGGGGAAAAATATTAGTTGATGTTATTAAAATTTAAATTAAATAATTATTACATTTATGTATATTCAGTTTCCTAAATTAAATTCATATAATTTGAAACAATAAATTGAAATCCAATCTCATAAAATTGGTGAGAAAGAGGGGTTTTAAAGTGAAAATGATCAAAACATCACAATGTTTATCTATATAAATTTAATATAAATTTTATTCCAATATCATAAATTGGATTAATATATGTATAAATTAAATATAATGATTTAAACACAATTCAAAATTTAATTTAACATTAATAATTATTTAAATGAAAAAATACTCTTCCACAAAATTATTGCATTTAACAATATTAATGAAAAAATGAAACTTCATTGAAAAATAAAAAAAATTACCATAACAAAAATTTGAAATTATGAATTATAAAATCAATTCTATTTTGATAGATAAAATTTATAAAATCATCATAATTTTTTTTATAAAATCAGTTCCCCATTGAAAAGAGACAAAACATAAAATAGAAAAATACTTATTTTTATACATCAATCCATATTGGTTCTTATAATATATCTTTAAAATATATTGGATGAAGAAAAAAAAAATTTAGTGAATGTACTGAAAATTTTAAATACATCGTAATGTCTCATGATCATATATCAACTTCTACTATTAATTTTTCATGTTCCCTAATCTAAGATAAGTGTTGCGTGTAGTGTAAGCTTAATGTGTTTTTTATTTTATGGAAAGATAACTACAAAATTAAATTTATTATAAAAGGTTAATAATGTAATTTATTAGGGTATTAAATTCTCCTAAACATAAATTAATTTTATCCTTATAATTAATACCTGATATCGATAATCTTAGGTATGGTATTTAAAAATAAAATTGTTGAAAAAACCCCCATTAAAAATAGTTAATAAAATATCATCTTAATAAGAGGGAATGACATGTAAAAAGGTCACATTGAACAATATATAATTTTTTTCTATCTAGGATATTAGTAGGGGAATGTGAAAATATGTTCATGTAATAAAATCATAAATAATCATAGAGCGTGATTGAGGTCCTTGTTCATAAACGAGTAAATAATCAAATGAAAGTTAACAGGCTCAAAGAAATAAATTTTCGATAATATAAGAACCCTCATTTCAACAAAAAATAAGGTATTAAAATAATTTTTTAAAACCCTTTTTCATAGAATTTAGAAATTATTTCATCTAGTATGAATATAATAAAATATAATTTATGTGTTTTTTCATAAACACATTCAAATCCTTTGGTTTTTCGTGAAGTACTTTTACATCATCTCTGAGAACATGTTTCATCATATAGTGAAGTAATAAATTAATATTTAAAACCTCATCCCAGGATCTACATAAATAACTAAAAAATGGTTATGTTTTCCAAAATATTATGATCCGCACATTATAAATGTGGTAACTAAATCTACAAAATGAAAACAACTGGAACTTTTTCATAATCATCACATACAAAACTTTAGAATACATTCATCATGTATTCTATTATAATTTGATATTAACTATAATTAAAATAAAATCTTATTGAAGACATTCATGATTGTTTGTGAACATGGGTTGTTAGATATATTCATTAAATCCGAAATGATGTAAACATCATTGTTGATGGTAATGACCATGTTGTCAATGTATCGTTAATCAATTCCAAGGTAGTCAGTTATATCCAATTAAATTCATCCATACCAATCATTTATTTATCCCAAAATCATTATTTCAACATTATTTACATATTATGAATTATATTTCCCTCTATCATATTTTTTCCAGGAAGTTTAAATTGGCAAAAAAATCACTTTTCTTGAACCTCGGTACCGATCACAACATGAATTTAATTACTCAATAAAAAAGTGTTATAATACAACCCATTCATATTTTTTAAATATAATTATGATTACCTTACTAATTAAATAAAAAAATTATATTTATTTTATACAAACCCAAGAATATTAACAATTTCTCATCCTCTAGGGTGGTATAAAATTTAGACCATGATACATTAGCATCATTTGGGGTATATTTTTTTTACAATTATGAAAATACTTTCTGTAATGTCCCATATTCATATAGTATAAGAATTTACATTTGAAATGATTTTCTTATCATTGAAATTAGAAGAAAAATTGACTTTATATCAAAACATGTTTCAAACTCTCATTCTTTTTAAGCACGTACTGAATAGTTTCTTTCCACAATTGTCAAATGTGAAAAAATATTTTTTTATATTATTCCATTTATCCATATTTATTGCTTGACTCGTCTTCTTCTCTTATTTCCATTAATATCCATAGGACTTCGATTAAAATTTACAAGTCTCATTAGAACATGATATTATTCCTTCATACAATAAGAATGAGTGGAAAGACTATTTCTCTTTGAAATATTGGCATAAGACCATATACGATATCATCCATATTATTATTTGGATCATGTGCATTAGTGATTTTTCCGTTTCTTCTTATAATAACCATTTAAAAATTAATACGTACCCAAGATTAGGCCACCAAATTATGGAACATAATGTTTAATATTTAATCTTGTTAAATAGTAATAATAAATTATAAAATTTAAGCATGGCTAATATCAAAATCATAAACAAGGTTTCTTTGGGATGTTTTACTATACTTATCCTCAATGTTTATATTATATTTTTGTTACCTAATATATGTTTCACTAAATCTAGATCCCTAGGATTATACTAAAATTTGTTTGATACCGACTATAATTCTCAGACCCTAGATGCATAGAGGCAGTGGATTAACTTATTACATTGGATTGATTACATGGAATCAAATCCAGAAGTACTGATTAGTTTAGAAACATTGGAAAAACATATTACATACATGTTACAAATTTTACACTGGGAAATGAAAATAAAGCAATATACTTATGAATGAGATATAAACATCATCTTTGAAATAAATCCCATAAATTAATATACATTTCATGGGGAAAGGAAATAAAATAAGGGTGAGCACAAATGAATAGTAAGGGTTAGTATTCATTTGAGGTAATCATGAATTAATAAGAATAATAAATATGGAAATGTAAATATCTGAACACACATTACATTTTGAAATTTTTTTGTTTCATAATCAATACAAAAAGTTAAATAAATGAAATGCATTCCATTTAATCATTAAATTGAGAATTAAAAAATTCTATAGATAATGTAAAACAAATCTCATGGATAAATAATAATTAAATATTAATGAAGTAAATTCATCATTATATGATTCAATTTTTCCTTCGTATATGAAACCTTTAACATCAAGATCTATTATTATGAAAGTTTAAACTAAACTGATTTGGCTAAGTGATTTATCTTATGAGATCCTACCTATGTATCGAGGGGATATCTATAATAGAGCCCCACCCATATCATTCTAGTACAAATAATTAATCATATATTGAATAATCTGTTCAATTAATAAATTATGTGGCTTATAATCAAATATCTATATTGAATATATTATACGAATTTATCAATAATTCCCCAGTTATTTAAATAACATTCAATTTAAGCTCCATATGTAAAAACATAAGACTGTTTTTTTTATAATCATTTAAATCATACAAGAATATTTATATTTAACAGAAATTTAATTTTTGTGAAAAATTATTAAAATAATGTGATTGGTTTACGAGACGGTTTATAATCGCTAAATAAAGCATGTTTCCAAAATAACTCATACCACTTGGTAGTTATAAAAGTAACACCCCTTGGAATCAATAATCAAAAGTAAAACCTCAATTACCATGAATATAAAATGGTTCATGAAATGATATATCAAATGAGGAAGTACATACACCACAGAAAAACTAAAAATTGAAAATGACATTTATCTCATAGATGTAAAAAAGTTAGATGAAAACCCAAAACCTTACAATATCTTATCGCTAAAATATATTGAACCTCATTTATAATTGATTTAATCAATTTATTACCCTATAAAATAGATATTTTAATATTTATTAAATCATATATGATCCTATTATAACATATTATTACATGATTGTTTATATTCTTTTGTTATTTTCATTGTTTCGGGTGTTAATTTCCTTGTTTTCTGAGTATGCCTCAACTTTTCATTTTTCATTAATATTAAATAGATCACAATTCAATGATCTCCAGAATTTATATATTGACTTTAATATTACATAAATTCATTATATATGTATTAATAGTAATCTATATTATTTTGACACAAAAAAATAAAATGCACCGTTTATGGAGACAGTAGGTCGTACGTTGGCATGAATGCTCCCTCCATTTATTTTTCATACATAAAAATTAAGTGATATATATGTTTTTAAATTATCATTATATTATAAAATTTATGTTAAATATATCATATATTTTTATTAAAACTGTCCTTTATTCATTCTATGTATATATTAAATGAGTATCATTGCTTTGAGGAGGTGGTTTTCCACACGTCGACAAATGAAGTAATCATATTTCCAAAAATTGGAAATCATGAAGCTATGTATTATCAAAAAAATTACATGAGAATAAATAAATTATAGATATCATATATATATATTATATATACTATAATTACATCATTATTTCCAACCCTTAATTGTTGTAATGGAATAATGAACATCATCTGTTCATGAGGCAATAGTGTCCGTACACACAAATGATAATTTCATATCCCACTTGATGTATCTGCATGTGAATTTAGGTTTTCACATTAATATAAGAAAATATCCATATATTGAGTATAATAATTTTAAATTATTATAAATATATATAAATAATTGAAGGGAGAACAATGATATGATATAGAAGTGATCATCAAAGAATGTTATATCTTATTAAACTAACTACTTTTGGTTTATACCAAAATCCTTGATAGGATATATTTATTCAAAATTTTAGTCTTATAAGACGAGTGGAGTGACGTTTAGGTCTTATTTGGCCATGTCTTTGGTAATAAAATGTGGCTTAAGGGGAGTGTGTAAGGGGAAGAGTGAGTGACATTTTATAGCAGAGGAGGATTGACTTTCTTGTAAATACGAAAAGGTAAACACTATTAGGAGGTCTCTATTACCAAATATTATTATAAAATGAAAATAAAATTAATTTAAGGGGTTTAATGGTCTATAAAAACCTCCAACATAGAAAAATAAGTTCATTTCTATAATCTTGTTCCAAACTTATATGTTTCCCACATTTCCCATTTTGGTTTTTATTAAGGTAACTGGTTTTCTAACCAAAGTGATTTAACCATTAAGACTAAATTTAGGTGATATTTATTATAAAATATAGACAAAATTAATTATACATTTGACATACACTTTAAAAAATTAAAATTTCATGTACTTGTGAAATTGATTTTAAAACAATCATACATAACGTGCAGAAAGAATGATATAACTCGAACTGTGCAAACCATGTTTTTACTATTTAGGGGTTAATATTCTCATTATAAAAGATAAATTTATCCATAAATAGAACATATTTTATATTTATTAATATGTAAAAATAAATTGGAATAATATATTTTTTGTTATTAAATTTTAAACCTTTAAAAAGATATCATTTATTTTAAAATAACATTAATGTGAATTTTGATATTAATTAAATAATTTAAATTTAAAAATATCAATGAAATGATGGAATTAAATTATATTAAGTTCATATATAATTAAAATGATATTATTATCTCCAATAATATTGGACCATAATAATTCATTCAATTTTCATCACTCTAAATATTTATATTATCATTTATTTTATTTAATTATGAAATAATAATGCATTTTTTGTTGTTTGGTAAGAATTTAATGAAACTATATATTATATAAAAAATGAATATTGAATATGAGGATTAAAAATTCATTTTACGTTAGAAAAATATTTATTGTAAAAATTAAGATATTTTTTCCTATTTGAAATCATTATAAGTGTTATAGGAAAGGATGTTTCCTTTTTTATCATGATCCTTACTTATCTATTTATATAGGTCAATTTCCAGTAACAACATCACCAAAAGTCAAAAAATATATCTAGAGGTTACAATGGTTATGGGGTTTCTATACAATGGGTGCTGAAGAAGTATTCATGTCATTTATCTACATAGAATAAAATTTAACCACTAAATAAATTCATTTTTACCATTATAACTATAACTAATTTTGATAACATCGCCAATTTATTATAGTCGTAAATGAATTTTAGGTTATTCTACTATAAATACCTTACTTATTCTAACTGTTCATATCCATTTTGAAAAATTTAATTCATAGATGTGGAAAAATCAAATTTAACTCTAAACCCATATATGTGGGTAGAAAACGTGTATTTATTGTGAAAATATTCAAAAGTTTATTGTGATTTTCTATATAAATTAAATAAAACGTGATATAATATTTTAATTAGACTAATTGATTTATTATTTATATTTATTTTCATTTAATTAATTATTATATGGTTATCAATAATAATAATTTAAGAGAAAATGTTTCTTTTACTAAATGTAATATTTTAAAGTATTAATTAAAAAAATAAAACCTCTTAGAAAAATACAAAAAATTCATCCTAAGATAATTTTTAAATTATGAATTAAAAATTAATATTTATTTTGAATAATAATATTTATGAAATGTTATTTTTTTTGAAATAAGTGTTCCATTAAAAGGCAGTAAAATTGGTTATAGAAAAATAAAACATTTTATATATAAAACAATAGTTGTTCTAATCAGATATATCTCAAATAAATTATATGAATGTAAATTTTTATTGCTGAATATATCTAAAAACTAAAATATTTATTAAATTCTATGGATCTTATATTCTCTTCTACGCTATGTGTTGTGTGTTCTACTGGCTAATCTTAATAATGGGGTAGTTCAATCTTATCTTGGGTTTGTGTATAAAGAAACCAATAAAGAAATTATTTTTATTCTAAAAGTAAATTGTTGAAAATTATTGGGCTATTACACATTCAACCTTCATGTTCACAAACATGAATAATTAAATAACTCATTTCACTCTTTAAATGAAGAATATACTAATGTTTCTAATAAATTGTTCTTCTTCACATATGGATGATATCAACATACACTCACATTTTGATTTATCTTAAGCACAAATATTTTGATTTCTAGTGAGGATTTGAATATGATAATAACTCTTTATTCATTCTTCAAAATTATATATGAAATTTGGATCAAAATCTTCATAAATATGTTCCAGAAAAACTCCACATGTCCTCCTATAATTTCCTCTAAGAAACTATCCCAAATTTTCAAAAAAAATATATATTAAATTTTATATTAATACAACGGTTAGGATTGATAATTATATCTTGGGAATTGTTCTGTGTGTCCCCTGTATTTCATAGGGTCATTATTTATAATACAAATTTATACAATTGATAGAAATTTCATCCTATAATTCACCATGACATAATATTGTCAGCAGTCTAAAACATGTTTCCTGTGATGTGTCTATAAATTATATAGTATAGTATAACATCTTTCATATATATTATAGCATGGATCTTATCAATGAGGCACAACTATCCTTTATTTCATATGAATAATAGTGATTTAGTGTAGAGATATCCATTTTTCTAGATAAAATTTTATCACAAAAAACTCTTTCAATAACTCCCTCATATGATTTATTGAACAATATCCTTAAACCACATATCACACCAAACCTCCTATGAAATTGATACAACTGATGTCCAGTATCATCCTATAATGATATTCAAAAATCTTAACTTGTGATAAAAACAAAAAATCCTCATCACACGGCATGGCTACGTCACTGACTTCTTTATTCAAATATGGGGCTATGACATAACCCATTCAACAATAGTGGGATCCTATAATCTTAAGATATTATAATTTCATGCTTCTACTAATTTATGAAAAAACAAACCCAAATTCATAGTTGTGGAATGGTAAAACTCCACTAATATGGGACTTCATTAAGGCCTTTTGGGTTGTAACATGGTAACTCAGAAAACTATAAATGAAAGAAAGTCCTCTAGAAAATTCATTACGTGATGGTGAACATGGTTACGACATTTCTCGAAAACTAGTAGTCCTAAATCATACATCGCTACATAAATATCATAACTTAAAATATATATTGTTCAACTTTCCATCCATAATTTAGTAATGTGGTCCACTCCCACCCCCTCTATGAGGACTCCCTACATCATAGACCAATTGGTTTTCACTTCCACTCATGTGGAAAATGCCACTTAAGCTCTTATTCACATGGCGACCTTCATGCACACTTTTAGACCCTCTTGTTCTATTAGAGTTGTATGGTTTTCCAGATCCCCCTGTGAGGTCATGCATACTCTGAAATATTGTTGGATAAGATAGATTTGTTTACTAGCCAGGGTTGGCCATCTTTTTTTGGAGCCACCAAATTGGATTTGGAGTAACACTGTGACTACAGTGTTGCATGTATCATTGATACATAATTTTATCCTTATTATTTTTTCATTAAAAAATAAAAAACATCCAAATTTATTTTCTATAACACTTATACCACTTGGGAATATTATTTTATGTGAAATGAATGGTTATATATTCACACTATATCATTAGAAAAAGGTGGTTAGACTAACACCACTATTTTATAGAAAAATTATGGTGATTCTTAATCTAATATGATATGATTTTCATCATAGTAAACCCTAAATTATCGTTAAAATGTACTACATACTTCTATAATACTGTGTTATGTGTCAATTTTTTCTAAGTTATTTTCTAAGGATTCCTTGTCTTATAAAGCCACGAAAAATTTCATTCCCTCATTACCATATTAATTAATGATTTTTGTCAATATGATATTTCTTAACACCATATTATCATGTTTAATTATTGGGACTATTTATTACATTATAATATTCTTTTAGTCATTATAATGATTTGATTTCTATAATTTTTATGTTCTAAAAATATATTATCCCAACACAATGATATAGATTTTTCATATTGACCAAATGAGCTGAAATAATTTCATATTCTTTATATTCCCCTAAGTATTGAATATGTTTACTATGTATGATATATTTATAATGATTTCATTAGTGTAGAATTTTTTTAGAGTTGTTGATGAATTATTGTTTAATCAAAATGTTATGAAGCTAATATTCAAAGTTGATAAAGATTTATGATTAGAGAGTTTCTGTTATTTGTCAGATGAAATGAAAAATTACATGAAAATATAGTAATATATATATTTATATTATTCATGGGAAATTCTTGTGTTTTTCTTTATGGGTTCTATTTCTTATTCTGTAAAATTTTAAGAGAGAATATGTTGATAAAAATCAATCAATCCTAGGTTAAACAAAATATATAATGTGTTGATAAAAATATTTCATTTTTTAGAATAATTTGTCATTTAATAATTTCACATAGTGTTTATTATTCATATTGGTATGTTTTATAGTCTATTATTTATAATAAATTACTGTTCATTAGTAATTTATGAATTTTTTATTGAAAATGTATATAATGGTGATGAATTTAATACATACTGGATGTGATTAAAAAAATTTCATTTCCAATTTACTAATAAACGTTATGACATTAGTGTGAAAAACATAACAAAAATTTCATTTTAGTTTTTGAGTATTAACATGAGCCATGTTATTCTTCCAAATACATCAATGGAGGAACAACAAGTTGTCATGTTCTTAATTTAAAAATAACCACTACCATTAAATGGACCTTCTAATAAAATTGTAGAAGAATAATATATCAACATGGTTTAAAAAAGTATTTATTTTCTTTCATTATTAGAGATAAATAAATATATTCTACAATACTTTTATTTTTATGGTGAATCAGAAAAACTGGTGAAATTTAGCATTCATTATTGCATAGTTTTATGAATCATCTCCGTGGAATGGGAAAAGTTTCCAAAAATATTTTTAACAAATATTTTATACGTAATATTGATATAATTTTGGATATTGAATTTCATTGTAATAATTAATAATGGGAATATTTATATGGTACTTATAAATTAATTATTATAAGTATTATATGTTATACTTTTAACTAATAATTTATAATGAAAAAACTTTATTCAATTCTATTATATCATAAAATAATATCTCTACATAAAAGTATGTTAGGTACCATTTATAGATTCCTGTAATTTTTTGAAAAGAATACATAATTGGAGTTTCTTGTAATATTTATTGATAAATTTCATGGAGGAAATGAGAATCAATTTTTTACCAACCAAGATTATAGGATCTATGAATAATATAACTGTATCAAATGAATAAGAATATATATTATGTGTTTTAATGGAGCTGATGAAGAAATAAACTACCCATGAGAGATGTAGAGGTATGTTTATAAAACAAATTAGAAAATATTATCGTTCGTTAATTTCATTATAGTTTTATGTTTTAATTATAAGAATATTATTCATTACACTATCCTATGGTGAAAATATATTGTTAGTGAGGAAAATTGAAATCCACACCATGGGATCAAGGAAGAATTTATGAAATAACTACCATTAATAATGATAATAAAAAATTAAGTAGATAATGGAGTACTTCATATATAACTGTGATCTTGTTGACTGATTAATATTGTATATATTGAGTTATATTTTATATGAATCTTGATTCACCACATCAAAAAGTGTATATTTAATTTACTATGAAAACATCTAATGGTTTAATGACATTATCCCAAGTATATAACTCTTCTATGTATTTTACATTTTCATATCTCCATATAACTTAGAGAAATTATAGGAATTGTTTGGCTCTATCAATCGAGGTATATTATCGATAATAAGGATTTGGAAATATAATTTCATTCATCATCATTTAATATATATGAAAAGGGGATTTTGAACATCATATAGAAATAACATCCTCAAAATGTGTTTTAATAGCTAATAATAAGGGAATGGACAATTATGAGTAATAATAATATAAACATATTCTTACATTTAGGAACATGTTATGTTCTTGTACTTTCTATAGTAATTAAGGATATATTCAATATATATATATATATATATAATTATGAAAATTTTAAGGATTGTATCACATGTTATTAAGAAATAAAATTTCAAGGATGAAATAGTTTAAGGGGGGAGAATAAAAAAGTGTTAACTTTTATAATGAAAATACCCTAAAGTAAAACACATTAATTTTAATTCTTATCTTATACAAAAAACTAAAATAAATTAAAAATATAATTACTAATTAATGATAAAATTATATAGTTTAATAAAAATTGCCAGATATCTATAGTAAAAATATTTGAAACGTTATAAAATTTAAAAATACCATATCTACTAAACCAAATAATCTCAATGAAGAAAAAACAATTCATGTGAATCTTTTCAAAATTAATATCAAAACATACTATATAAAACATTTCAGTGTCTATAATTAAAATATATTTCAATATACATTTCTATCCAAATAGGCTTGAAATAGAATCATTTTCAAAACATAGATTAATAATCATTTTTACCAATGTAGGCGTGAATAAAAATATAAATCAGACAAAAAAATTATAATCATATTAAATAATAGCATCATGTTAATGACACTCATTTCACTTAGTTATAATCATAATTATTTGTACAATATTGAGAAAAAATGGTTTTAGGAGTGCACACACACTCTATATCCCCAGAATAGGGGAAATTAGAGATATTCCCAAATAAAAAACTCCCTATCATCAATATAGATATGTATTTTTCTCACAATAAATGAATTTATAGAGAATAGTTTATAAAGAATTCATATCCTTCCCCAAAACAAACAATTATTTCATTTGATTCAAGGTAATCCATCATACATTGATATATCAATAAATTCAATTAATCAATTCTTTCATCTCTACATCCAGGTATCAAAAACATACGACTTCATTTGAAAAAACAAATATCAAAAGGTTTACATC
Organism: Viscum album; assembly: GCA_963277665.1. Classification (NCBI taxonomy): domain Eukaryota; kingdom Viridiplantae; phylum Streptophyta; class Magnoliopsida; order Santalales; family Viscaceae; genus Viscum; species Viscum album. Next base: position 912,044,763 of record OY728125.1, on the reverse strand, counting down.
TAAAAATCATTGCATTCAAAACAATTCATCTCATTCAAAATTAGAAAACATTTTATGTAATTTCTTTTCTAATTTCATTGTCAAATTAAATCTTTAAATCATTTATTTATAATCAAAATCATTTTTAAAAATCCAACACAATACTTTTTGATCAATTATAACAAGTGTTTTTTCACAGAATCCATGAAATTTAAAAATTATTTTTCAAAAGAATCAAATAAATCATATAAAATGTAATTTAAATCCTTTAAAAATTAAGAAAGAAACAACAACTTAAAAATATAGAAATTTACTTTTGAAAACACTTACCTCTATCGTATGATAAACAATCATCAAACCTAAGATCAACTAACATATATTTGATTGCTAGAAAAATCTTGGTAGACTACCTAAAAAAATTCATCAATTTTTGATAGTGATTCTTCAACGACATGAGGATACATCACTTTTGATGAGGGGTGGAGTGGTGGAAAATATAATTCACAATTAAATTGAGATTACAATAACTTGAAGAAATCCAATTCAAAAACCAACACATTGATCCACGAGGAATCAATTTTGGAAGATCCAAATTAAAAATTAGAGAGTTTCCAAGGTAATTAGGGTAAAATATAGTGTAATGGATATGGATTATATTTAAATAAATAAACAAATAATTACGATATTACCCATATGTTTATCATCCCAAATGACATCACTAGCTTCCTAAGGGAACCAAAAAGAATTCATGGGATATTGTAAGTCCTGTAAGAATTTTATGTGCGAATAGAAACATTATTGCTCCCCCGGATGGACGGTGGAGTTTTTTTAATAACTCCCTACTACCAGCCTCTCAATGTCTAGCCATTGGTCCTCATCAGTGAGCATATGGGAATCCAAGAGCATTTCAATGTACATGTGTAGGATCGAAATAACGATGTAAATTCTCAAAATACAAGAGGGGGTGAATTTTACACTTTAAAAATTTCCTTAAACAAGGAAAGATCTATGTTTAACAATGTTAAGCTAAGAAAATTCACAACACCTCAAACACCAATTGAAATATTGGGACAAAGTATCAAGTTACAAACTTCTAGTTCTATAGACTTGCTTAAATCTGGAAAGTGATTCTGAAAACCTGGTTCCAGAAATTTGGATCCGGAAATTGAAACATAACCAATGTTTACAATATGATATTCTAACTTAAATCATATAAAATATAAATTAATCAGAGTATAAGTGTATGGAAATATAATAAGATTATACTTTCCTTATAATATGAAAAGCATCGAAAGTCTTCTGGGGTAAATGTTTCAGAAATACTTTCTGGAACATTTTCCTTATCAGAAGGATCTTCTAACAAAGGCTGATAATCAGTTTTTGAAAACACATCTGAGGATGTAGGTTGGGATGGTTTAAAAAAAAGGATCAGTTTCATCAAATTTTACATGTACTATTTCCTCAACATTACAAGTTTTTTTATTGAATACTCTATAAGCCTTAGAAGTTGTGGAGTAACCTAAGAAAATTCCTACATCATATTTTGGTGTGAATTTTTGTAGATTATCATTAGTATTAAGGATGAATACCTTGAAACCAGAAACCATAAAGTAGGAAAGTCTAGGTTTTCTACCATTCCATAACTCATTAAGTGTTTTATTTAGAAAAGGTCTAATCAAAACTCAATTTTTAGTATAACAAGCACTACTTATAGCTTCAGCCCAAAAATGCCTAGCTATAGAATATTCACTCAACATGGTTCTAGTTATCTCTTGAAGAGTTCTATTTGTTCTTTAAACTACACCATTTTTTAGGAGTTCTAGGTGCTGAAAAGTTGTGAGTAATAACTTTTCTACTAAAAATTGTTTCACAATCAGAATTTTGAAATTCTCTTCCATGATCACTATGAATAGATTTCAGAGGAATGTTTTTCTCATTTTTAACATGGGATATAATACTTTTGTAATTAGAAAAATCTTCATACTTCTTTGCTAGAAAATAGACCCATTTAAATCTAGTGTAATCATCAACTAGAACAAACACATAGTATTTTCCTCCAATCCTTCCATTTTGTGTTGGACCAAAAAGATCCATGTGCACCAACTATAACACATCAGTTTTTGAGACTTCTCCGATTGATTTTAAACAAGATTCATGTTTCTTTCCATATTGACAAGGATCCCAAACTTTAGAATAATCAAATCTCATCTTCGGTAGATCCTTAACTAGTTTTTTCTTAAAGAGTTTGCATAAGTTTCTAAGGTTACAATCTCCTATCCTTCTATTCCATAACCAAGAATGATCTTCTATTGCACTTATTCAAGGTATGTATTGGCTCCTAAGGACTTCTATGTTCAAAGTGTAAACATTCTCTTTCCTATGGGCAGAGTGAATAAAATCTTCCATGTAATTATGTACTAAGAACATATGATTTCAAAAATTCACAATGTATCCTTCATCACATAATTGACTTATGCTAATGAGGTTGTTCGTAAGACACTTAACAAGAAAAACATTTGTAATAAAAGATTTTCTTAGAAGAACAATGTTATCTATACCAATAATTTCTCCCATAACATTATCTCCGAAAGTTACTTTTCCTCCTTTCACCTTGATTATATTTTCTAAATAGTTTTTATTACCAGTCATTGTTGGGTCGGAACAAAACGGGAATGATGGCAAGAGGGGGGGTGAATTGCCTTTTAAAAAATAATAACAAATTAAAATCAAAGTGAAAGATGCAGCGGAAAAAAAGAAGGCAAAACACAAAACTTGATAACGGAGTTCGGCCAAAACCCGGCCTACGTCTCCGCTCCCAACTCAACCGTTGAGAGATTCTACCGCTTGCTTTTCAATGGTTTTAGCAAGAAACCCACTAGGCTTTGAGGTAGCACTAGGACCTATTACAGCTTGCTTGTATTGGGTTAGCAAGAACCCACTTGCTTTCAATGGAATAGCAAGAACCCACTAGCCTTTTTAACGGGTGAAGGCTAGCTCACCGAAAACTCAAGCCTTTTAAAAGGAAAGGCTTGAAGAAACCTCTTCACACCTTAGTGGTGATGTGAAACCCAAAAGAAAGGGGGGATGAGAAATAGAGTGGTTTGTAGACACAAACCCAAATTAAGCTCAAAATGAATAAACAAGAAAAACTGTATTTGAGGAAGTCTTGGGCGCCTTTGATTGATTGGAGATGTTGAAGGCCGCTTCCAAGCTTCTTTGGTGGTGCTCTTGGATGTGGAATTGGATGGAGCACTTGGGGTTCCTTGAGGTGGCTCGCTGGAGGATTGCCGAATGATGGAAAATGTGTCTGTTGGCTTCACAATAGTTCCGGTAGGTGTTCGGGGCTTCCTTGGCCTTTATTTATAGGCATGGAACCCTTGGGGAGTCTTCGGAGCCGTTGGAGAGGCTTAAAGAGCCGTTGGAGGCCAAATGGGGGTTGACTGGTCAAAGCCAACGGCTAGTTTGACTGGGCTACCGGCTGGCCGGTACAGGTCCACCGGCTGGCCGGTGCCTTGGAAAAGGTGGATGCTTCTGTCCAGACTCCACCGGCTGGCCGGTGGTGAGGCCACCGGTTGGCCGGTGGCAAGACAGTAGCAAACACTATTTGGGCTGTGTGCCACCGGCTGGCCGGTGCTGAGGCCACCGGTTGGCCGGTGAGATGGCAGTGAGTGGCTCTTCTGCCCAGAGTCCACCGGCTGGCCGGTGGTGAAGCCACCGGTTGGCCGGTGGACTGAATTTCAGTCCACTTCTTGATTCTTTCTTGGGCCATTTTCTTGGCCACCTTGTGCCTATCAACACAAACACTTGAAAACAAGTTAGATAAGAAAGAGGGTGATTGGATTGAAAAATCCCTTCTTGCGAGTCTCTCCGGGCCAAAATTTATTTCCTATCCCCGGTGATTTATTGTTTTTATTTAGGGGGAGTTAGGTTCGTTTAAGCCCTTTTGATTTCAATTTCAAAATTTTTGATTAAAACTTTCAATTTCAACTCTTTGTATCAAATTTTTCAATTCAAAATTTTCTATTCATTTTTTCAAAACTTTCAATTCAAACTGTTATTCAAATTTTCAATCTTTCAAATTCCAAAATTTCAATTGATTTTCAAATCTCAAATCTTGTTTTTCAAACCATTTCCCTCAATCAAGTTTTATGCCCCATTCTATTTTGATAATCACAAAGGGGGAGAAATTTATTGATTGATTGGGGGAGAATCTTTTCTCTCATGCTTAGTATTTATTTTCAATTTATCATTTAAAGCATGCCTTTCATTTAAGTTTTTACATTGCTTAGATAAGTGATTGTGATCATCAAAATAGGGGGAGATTGTTGTACCCCACACTCTTTGATTTTCATGATCACAATCACTTTCATATGTGTTTAACATTGTTTTAAGTGTTTTTGTTTTATAGGAAAAAGATTTCCAAGAATTGGCCCAAGAAAGCTGGCAAATGGACTGAATTCCAGTCCACCGGCCAACCGGTGTGATAGCACCGGCCAGCCGGTGGACCTGGCAGAGGCATTGCCCACTGCCAGGTTCCACCGGTCAGCCGGTGGCTCTGTCACCGGCCAGCCGGTGGCATCCTGGTTCAATAATGAGACCTACTGTCTCACCACCGGCTAGCCGGTGGCCTTCTCACCGGCCAGCCGGTGGCTCCTGGGCAGAAGCACTTCTCAACTTCCAAGGCACCGGCCAGCCGGTGGAGCTGTACCGGCCAGCCGGTAGCCCAGTCAAACTAGCCGTTGGCTTTGACCAGTCAACCCTCTTTTGGCCTCCAACGGCTCCGAGGACTTCTCCAACGGCTCCGAAGGCCCCCAATGGGTTCCATGCCTATAAATAAAGGCCAAGGAAGCCCCGGACACCACCCGGATCATATACCAAGCGCCCGTACATATTGTTGCACATTTGGCGAACCTCCGGCGCTCCACCTTCAAGGATCCTCAAGTGCTCCAACCAACTTCCAATCCAAGGAGCACCTCAAGAAGCTTGGGAGAGAACGCTACATCAACTCCATCTATCCAATTGGCGCCCAAGTCTTCCTCCAATACGGTTTTTCTTGTTTTTATCTTTTTGAGCTTTCAATTTGGGTTTGTGCCTACAAACCCCAAACTCTTTCTTCATCCCCCTTTCTTTTGGGTTTCACATCACCATTAAGGTGTGAAGAGGTTTCTTCAAGCCTTTCCTTTTAAAAGGCTTGTGTCACCGGTGAGCTAGCCTTCACCCGTTAAAAAGGCTAGTGGGTTCTTACTTAACCATTAAAAGTAAGTGGGTTCTTGCTTAACCACTAAAAGCAAGCTGTAATAGGTCCTAGTGCTACCTCAAAGCCTAGTGGGTTTCTTGCTAAAACCATTGAAAAGCAAGCGGTAGGAATCTCTCAACGGTTGAGTTGGGAGCGGAGACGTAGGCCGGGTTTTTGGCCGAACTCCGTTATCAAGTTTTGTGTTTTTCCTTCTTTATTTCCGCTTCATCTTAACTTTGATTTTTAATTTGTCAATATTTTTTAAAAGGCAATTCACCCCCCCCCTCTTGCCATCCTTCCCGTTTTTTTTTCCGACCCAACAGTCATGTGCCGGGAACATCCACTATCCAAGTAAAAAGTGTTTTTGTTGGTACTTTCCCCATTTTCATGAACATAAGAAACATGTTAGACTTTCAAAATCCAATCTTTTTTGGATCCACGATTTTCAGATAACAAAATTTTGGGTATCCACATTTTTTTAGAGAAATATGCTTTATGAAACCCAAGATATTGAACTCTATTCAATGAACAGTTTCTCGTCTAATTCCCACCACTTTGACACTTTGTGCAAAAAGGGGCTCTAGAAGGAACAAAATAGTTGTTTTTGAAAACTGGTTTTCAGTGAGTATAACCTACTCCAGTAGTGTTTTTGTGAGGTTTAATTTGAGAATACATCTTTTCAAAATTCTACTTCCCAGAGGTAAATTTTTCAAGAAGCTTCTTAAGAGAAAAACTTGCAGATTTTAGTCTAATGACTAAATTCCAATCCTCAGGAATCATTTCCTTAGAGTTATATTTTTCCTCAAAAACCTTCATTTTTTAAATAGATTTCTTAAGATCTTTAGAAAGTTCTTCCTTATCAGAATTTTCTTTCTCAAGGTCTATAGAATGTTTTTCTAAAAGATCTTCTTTATCTTTAAGATCTGAAGAAAGATCTGAAATTTCTTTTGTATGAATTTCATCCCTAGTATTTTCTTTATCTAATTTCTTAGAAATTTTACAATTGTTTTCTTCAAGTAACTTTGAGAATATAGATACTTCTTCATATGAAGGTTCTTCATTTTCTGAGGATGAAGTATCTTCATTAGAAGTACTATTTTCGGAATAGTAATTCTTATCAAGTGATAAATTTGTTAAATCCTTGGCGGACCCTGCCTTTTCTATAAGACATGTATGTGGAAAAAAAGTATTAGCAATGAATACCATATTCTTCTGAGCTAATGAATCATATTCTGAGGTTTCACTTTCAGAAGATTCTCCACATCTAGCACTCCAAGTATTATTAGCTTTCAGACTTTTCTTTGCTTTAGCTTTATAAAACTTCTTCATGTTCCTTTCATAATGCCTCTCTTTTTTTCGTTCTTTTTAAGCATTAGGTCAATCAAGTCATATGTGTCCACTTCTCTTGAATTCATAGCATGTGACCTCGGAATCTTTTTTATCATTCCATTCCTTCTTCTTATACCTGGATTGGAAATTTCTTTGACCAGCTATCTTGTTCATTAATCGAGAAAGATTAGCTAACTCATTCTCTGAGACTTCACTCTCACTAGATTCGGATTGGATAGTAACCTTCTTAGACTTGGATGTAGTTACTCTCTTAGGAGTCTTAGCTTTCATGTGATTTGATGTTCTAGTAAAAGCAAAAGTACCATTCACATTCTTCTTTTTGATGTTTTCAGCATCTCTCTTCATCCTTATTTCATGTTGAAGAAGAGTACCAAATAGTTCATCAAGAGAAATTTGAGTAACCTGCCTAATCTCATTAATTACTGTCCTCTTTGACTCCCACTCATTGGGTATGTCAACTATAATCTTATCCATAAGAGATTCATCATCCAGACCTTTCTCTCCCATAGATTGTAATCTATTCATGATATTCATAAACCTTTTCTATACTTTGCTTATAGGTTCTCTATAAGGAAAGTTAAAACCATGATACTCAGCTCTCAACATAGCTCTTCTTGTCTCTATGACATTGGATATATCAAAATGAGTAACTTCAAGTTTCTTCCATATACAGTCAGTTGTTTAACAAGAAGAAATTTTTCTATATATGTTCTTAGTCATTCAATATATTAAAGTATTGAGTACCTTATAGTTTAATTGACAATCATGCTTCTCTTGGTTTGTGAAAGAACTTACTTCCTTATCAGGAATTTGATAACCTCCAGTAAGAATAAGAAAATTTTCTACTCCAGTGTTGATAACGAAAGTCTTCATTCGATCTCTCCGATATTCATAATCATTGCCATAAAAAATTGGTGGTCTTGTAGGATTTAGGTTGTCGATGGAACCAATATTTAGACCCGCCATCTTAAAATCCTTCTACACAAAAACATGTTAAGAACTAATTTTTAGATTCAAGGAAAATATTCATAAACACGAAAAATATAGAACAATGAAAAACTAAGCAAGGAAAAACTTATTTGTGAGTATATGTATTTCAAGGACCTCCTATGATACCAATTGTAGGATAAAAATAATGATGTAGATGCTCAATATATATAAGTGAGGGTGAATTGTAAACTTTAATACTTTCCTTAAACAAGGAACGATCTAAATTTAACAAAGATAAACTATGAAAATTCACAACACCTCAAACACCAATGAAATGATTGGGACAAAGTATGAAGTTACAAACATCTACTTTTATACACATGATTAAATCTGGGAATTGATTCCGAAAAAACTGGTTCTGGATATATGGATCCGGAAATTGAAACTTAACAAAAGTTTGCAATATGAGATTCTACCTTAAAGAATATAGAATATAAATTAATCAGAGTACAAGTGTAAGGAAATATAAGAAGATTATACTTTCATTACAATATGGAAAGTAGCGGAAAAACAAGTAGTAAAACTACAAGTAACAAGATATACATATTTTAACCCAAAGAGAAGGGTATCCAAAAACCTTGGATAAAGGTCCCTTGATTTATACTTTCAAGCAAGTCTATCTTACCCACACAAGGGTAAACCCTCGATACGAAGATCAGAGTTTCTGTCTTTCTATCCCCGCAAGCCCTCAACTTCAAGGTAGTTGGAACCTCTGTCTTCCTTAGCAAGGAAGCCCCCAACTTCAAGGTAGTTAGAACCTATGTCTTCCTCAGCAAGGAAGCCATTGAACTTCAAGGTAGTGGGCACCTATGTCTTCCTATCCCCAGAAGCCCTCAATTGTAATCACCAACAATTGGAGTCAAACGAAGAAAGTCTGCACAAGGCAATGTTTGAACATTCTGTTCAGACATTTTGCACAAAGATTTGAGAGTTGATAAGAGACTCTCTCTCTAGAAATCAATTCAACAGCATATAAGCACAGATTTCAAAGCTGTCGCTTCTTTTCAAATGATCTCTTATTTATAGGCAAATATCCAACAGTCAGCTCCCTCCTCCAATGGTTATATTTATCCTTGAATATCGGAGGGACCATTATACATGTCACTTAACCAACGGTTAGATGGAAACATAATGGATGACATCATTTTATAACAAAACATGTGTAACTAAATGCATGAAATCATTTTGTAATGAAACAAGTGTAAGAATAAGTAAAAATGAAGTTTATAAAGTAAGCAAAAAAGAGTTCTGAGTCTAACCAAAATGAAATTCGGAGTCTATAATAAAGAGATATTCAAATTCTGTTTTGTAGGAATTTGGAAACTAAATTCTATAGAAATCCGAAGTCTGAATTTCTAAGTAAATTCAGAGTCTGGTTTCACTAGAATTCAGAATCTAAACATACAAAGTTCGAATTCGAACTTGTAGAAGTTCGGAGTCAAACTAGTAAAAGTTCGGAGTCGAACTAGAAAAAGTTCAGAGTCGAACTTATAGAAGTTTGGAGTCGAACTTATAGATGTTTTGAGTCAAACTATATGAGAATTTGTATCCAGAATTTGGAGTCAAACTATATATGAGTTCATATCCATAATTCGGAGTGCAACTTCATTATAGTTTATATCCAGAATTTGGAGTGGAACATCATTACAGTTTGTATCCAAAATTTGGAGTAGAACTTCATTCTAGTTTACATCCATAATTCAGAGTGGAACTTCATTATAGTTCATATCTAGAATTCGGAGTGGAGCTTCATTATAGTTCACATCCAGAATTCGGAGTGGAACTTCATTAAAGTTCACATTCAGAATTCGAAGTGGAAATTCATTACAGTTTACATCCATCATTCGGATCCTAAAACAGAATGCTTCATATCTAAGTATTTATAGGATTCCAAGGATACAAATATGAATCCGAATTTTATACTTAGTCAAAATATGAACAATGAAAATATGGTAAGAATAAATTTAATTAGAGAAAGAAATTTTCCTTATAAAATAAAAGCATAGAATAATAAATATTTTCTTAATGCTAAGGTGTTTGTGATTTTCAAAACAAGAAGGAATGGAAGAGCCATAAGAAAAACCTTATTGACTCAACAACATATCCATGCCCCCTATTTGTTTGACATATCTAGAATCTCTCGTACGCTTAAAAATTATCAATAGATTCCCTTGATTACTACAAAGTATAAAATAATATATAATCAACCAAGAATCAAGTAAGAAACATGATATTAACATAAATAATAAGGAATGTTAAAAATAAATGAACTTTTGTACTTGAATGATATTGTCAGGATGTTATAATTATACCTACTCAAAAACATTTCTACCATTAGAAAGGCCATCAAGAAGAATCAATAGACAATTGATGGGGACACCAATATCTCATAATAATATCACTATACCATGTCCACTAATAATCAAAACCATGATTCTATAACACCCACACCAAGGGTATGGACCTTCCAAGAAGTACAATTGGCTGACAATCAATAATCTAGACCAGATACTCTGTTCTAATCAGATTCAGTTCCACATCATTAAGCTCCCAACACATTAAATGAGATAATTTTGAATGATTATTCTTAATAAGAATAATGTGAAACAAATTATCGATCAATTTCATGTAGGTTGGTAAGGATAAATGGTAAGAAATTATTTCAATCTACTCAACAATATCAAATGGTCATATGTATATCAGTGCTAACATACCCAATATCCTAAGATATTGATGTGAAACCATGGAGGACTCTCAATACACAAAGTCATTAATTGAGAACTCCAATGGAAATTGGACATTATCAACTTAAGATCCATATTATCTCTATTCTGGTAACATTCAATGAAAAATCATATCAATGTTTATCTTCAACTCTTTGAAAAAATTAGGGCTAATAGAAATGATTTACCAACCACTGATCATCAAAGTGGATAATCACATGCATGACCATACATGGCCTAAAAGTGAGAAATATTGGTGGACTACTCGTGGTTATTATTATAGGAAACCCAAAGTATCCAAAAAGGTAAATCCCTTGATACTCAAAAATCAAGGAAACAAGCATAAAACTTGATCTCTAAATCCGAATTACTCATTCTGTATGACTATCTATCTAAGGATGAACAGTTATGCTCAACCTTAGCAGGGATCCAGTATCCTCTTCTACGTCTATCAAAAGAAAATGAATCGGTGATACCTAATAGAAACTATGGAATACATACCTCTATGGAATATAATTATCTTTAGAATACAAATATTTACCAAGTCTTTATTAATGGTCATACCATGAATTGTAATGATGTGAGATAATTGGGTAAACTAGTCAATAAATTTGACAACCATGGTCTTCATTACACATTTGGTCATGCTTTATTACATAAACATGTTTTTAATATAACATTGAGGATCGACAGGTTCAGTGTCTCATTGAAATTGGAACATTACATAACAACTTAAAACAGGAAATACAAGAATTTTATTTCAAATTTTTTTGACATGACCAACTCATTCTTTCACACATAACCCTGGATTGGATAACATGAGGAAATACCTAATAAAAAGGTGATATATAAAGCCTAATAAAGTAGTAAAAAATTCATAACATGAAGAATAAAATACATGTTAGTAAATAGGAATATCAATGGATCAAAATAGAAACATGAACATAATGTCATGATATATCTTGATTATCAAAAATTTGAAATGTGTCAAGAACATAAAACACTACTTCATTAACATAAAACAATCTGGTAAAACCATGTCCAATCTTTAAGAAAAAAAATATCCTAAAAGGAACAAGCTAATCCCCTAACCTAACATGACGTTTCATGAATCGAAACATTACCCAATGCGTTGGAGCGCTATGAGGATGCACCCTTCATAATCATTTTAATCTTATGCTTAAGTGTTCCACATAGATCATATAACATGGATTCATTCAACATTATCAGTTTTATATGATCATAGACTATGGAATAAATACATGTATGTTCTATTATATTATTATATGTTCATAATGGTGAATACCATTGACAGAGAAATTGGTATGGTATTCACTACATGATGATATTGTCTTTAAAAATCACAGTCCAATTTTGGCAGCACAATCATGATATATGGATATTCATAAATAGATTTTATAATAGATATAGGCTTATCTAATCATTTATAGATAAAATAGATAGTAATGGAATCATGGAACATAATATCCAATTATATGAATTGTATTTTTGATTGATAATGGAGATGATATTCTTGAATATAAATAAGAAGAGAGAAATACCTTACGGAATATTGGCATGGTTATGAGTGTACATATATGGCATTTATGAGACAGAAAGGGGTCATTAATAATTCAAAAATAAAGAGGAAATTATGGGGGAGGTGTGAAATCATACCCCAAAAATTATAATATAAAATAAAATGGTATAACAATAAAAAAATACTTGGGAAAAATTGATAATGGAATGTATCCCTTATGGAATATCGGCAAAGCAACGGGCATCCTTAAAGGACCATAGAGGGGATTTATGAGAGTGAAAAGCAGATATAACTTGATGTATATATATATAATTGAAATTATGTTTCTGATTATAAAATGACGACAATATAACCAATTTAAATTAAAATGACTAAGTTCAAACAAGGTTCTTGAATTGAAAGGAAGATAAGAAGGTGAGGATCTATTACAAAAATTAATCATTGTAACGGGAGTACATAAGGGTTAATAATAGGGATAAATGAGATTGATAGGGGATAAAATGATTTATATATAAAATGGAAATTATGGATGATATTTAATAACATATCCCATTATATGAATAAAATAAATTAAAATGCATTACATGGAAAGAATGCTTGACAAATGAGGAGGGTGGAAGATTCTTTACTTCAATGTATGATCCCAAATGATTGGGAGAGGCTTATTGGGTGCATGGGGGTACATTGGGAGGACTATAGAGACTATCGGAAGAGTATTTTAGAGATAAAAATGGTCTAAGGGAATAAGAAGAGGATATTGGCAAGGTTTATATTGGAATGGTGGGGGAATTCATTATTATTTTGCCTTCTAACCCTACACACTAAATTATCAAAACCACAAACCATAACATTGATTTTCCCAATATTTTTTACAAAGGGGAGTGGAATAAATTAATTTAAAATAATTAGATCAAATTATATAAAAATATTTTCTGTTTCTTATATGGTGGGGAGTCACCATTTTAAGGATATGATTTTAAAATAATAAAATATTTTATATGTTTTGGGGGATTCACTAAGGATTTATAAATAAATTAAAACAAATATAAAATCAAATTATTTTAATTAGAAAAAATATTATGGGTATGAAATACATATTATATTATTTAAATCATCATTTAGGGGTCATTATAATGTTATAAAACACATATTTTATTTATACTGTATTTAATTTTTACACAAAAATTCGACTGTCTTAGAAAATTATGAGATATTAACCATTGGATAATTTCAACATCCTGATTCCATAAATAATATCCAATTTATATAAATTATTTTCTAAATATTTTAATTTTGATTTTGAAATTAAAAACTCACATTTAATGAAAATTTGATGGTTTTAACAAAAAATAAATTTCAAACCTTAATAAAAATAACACTAATCATTAGAAAAATTACAAACACATTTATTATTAATAAAATTATTTGGAAAATAATATTTTATTAAAATATTATATATTTCATAATTTCATTAATTCCTAAAAATAATGTTATTAATACACTTTTTGATTTACCATATAAAGAATATAACTCTCATAAAACTGATAACTTAAACATTTACAGATAATAAAATGATATAATCATCATTTATAATAATTAATTTTATAATATTACTAATAAAATCCATAGTTTAATATACTAATGTATAAATTTATCAAAATTACATTTTTTTACCTGATAAATTACTTTAATAAATTTATAATTCTGTTTTAAGAAATACTATTATCATAAAAGAAATGATGGAAGATGACTTTTATTAATAAAAAGGATTCATGATATATATAAATAATACCTTGTTACATAACCCCTAATAATGCTAACATATGTCATAAGGGTAAGGATTGTGATGGTGATAGACTCTTGGGGCGGCGCATATAGCATCGCCGAGGTGGTAATCTCAATTAACATGAACTTATCTCAGAGGTGATTCCATCTAAGATTAACAAGTTGATTATTGTCTTGGGATTATTCAAGAGCCAATCCATGTAATTCTCCCCCCTTCCCAAGATCCAAAAAATGAGCTTCCTACGGTTGGAGTCTACTAGATGAGGCCATCCTCTCCTTTGTCTTTGTTAAAAGTATTTTTTTTAAATCCATATATTTATATCAGTTGTGTGATCACTATTCAAAGACTATATAATCAATGGTAAAGATACCAAATGATAATTTAAACCCAAATATAATAAGAAAAATTTTATGTGTTTTATATATCCATAAGACATTAAATGAAAGAGAATTTTATTCGTAAATGTTCTAGTAATTACTAGATTCCCCCCCCCCCTTAAGAAATTTATCCCAAAAAATATTCTTTTCTCGCACTAAAATAGATGAGGGTAACTCTATCTCATTACTTCCTCTATTTCCCATGTGGATTCATCAAACTTATGGTTTATGTATAACACCATGATGAGGGGAATTGTATTATTTCTTAGAATATTTTCCATATTATCTATGATCTTCACTGGATTATCTTAATCGAAATGGTAATTCTCCAATGGTACCACCTATGGATTGAGTACATGAAATGGGTTATGTATGTACTTCCTCAAAATTAATACATGGAATACAACATCTACATGAGATAGGTTCAGTAGGAGTGTTAGATGATAGGCCACTACTCTGATGCAACCAAGCATCTCAAAAGGAACGATATACCTTGGACTAAGCTTTCCATTATTCCCAAATTTCATCAGTCTCTTCCATGGAGATAGTCATAGGAAAACCATTTCTCCCACACTAAACTCTAGGTATAATCAATGGTTATCAACATAGATATTTTCTCGACTCTCAGTAGATTTGTTGTACTCGTGGGTGGTCTTAACATACTCCACCATTTCTTCATCCATTTATGGACTTAGAATTGTTCTCTTCCCAACATCAAACCAACATTAAATTGTTCTACACCACTTCCAATAAAAATATTCATAAGGATCCATTTGGATGCAAGGGTGGAAACTGTTGTTGTATGAGAACTCAACCAGAGGAAAATGTTTATCCCATCATCCAATGATGTAAATTGAGCTTGTTCTCAACATGTCCTCAAGTGTTTTGATTGTCCACTCATATTTGACATCAGTTTGAGGATGATAAGACTTACTAAGGTTCAGCTACATATTCAGAGTGTCTTCGAGAATATTTTAGAACATTGAGGTAAATATTGGATCTTGATCAGATATAATCAATTTTGGTGCACCAAGAAGCATTAAAACTTGCATGATGTAAATCTGTGATAGTTGATCCAATGAGAGATCCTATTGAATTTAAATGAAGTGTGCAGTCATTGTAAGATGATTCACAACAACCCAGATAACATTGTTTCTTTTGGATGTCTTTAGAAGTCCGGTGAAAAGGTACATGGTGATTCCCTCCCATTTCCATGTTGGTATGGGTAATGGTTAAATCATACCTTTATACAACTACCTCTCATCCTTCACTTGGTGACACACTAAGATCTGTGAAATATATTCAATGATCTACTTCTTCATGTTATCCCACCAATAATGTTATCAAGGATCCTGATACAAAATTTCGTTTCCTAGGTGGATAGGGAAATTCTAACTATGTTAAACATCCAAAAGATCATTCTTATACCTCAGATTTGATGGAACACAAAGTCTGGAACCTAATATCTGAATTCATTCATTATTATCACTGACCTCCAAGGATTTTCCTTTTTTTATAGTTTCCTCTTTCATCTAAATTCCCATATCATCTTATTGATCATCCTTTAACCTTTCCAAAAGACATGGTTGTGAAATAATTAGTGAATGTATTTATGATATTACCTTATTTAGGATTCCCATTTCCATTATCATGTAATTTATGAAAATTAGATATGTTTCAATTATCATCAATGATAGAATTTCTAGGTCCTTTATACATAGATCATGTACCAAATTGTTCGCTTTCCCAAAGTGGTAATGAATTTATTAGTCATAATCCTTGATGAGACCTAACCATCTTCATTGGAATAGGTTCATATATTTTTGTGTGAATATATATTTCAGACTTTTTTGAACTGTATATATTTCATACATTTCCCCAACAAGATAATGCTGCCATATTTTCAATGTGAAGATTACTACAACCAACTCCAGATCAAGTGTGGGGAAGTTTTTTTCCATAACATTCAACTTCTTTGAGATGTAGGTAATTATTTTGACATTTTTTCCAAAAATTCAATCAAAGGGATACATATAATATTTTCAAGAAGAACCATCCCACCAAATTAATCATGGGATAAAACACTTAAAGAAGTTTTTCTGAATGATTTAATATCATATCTAGTGGGGACTCAATGTTCTTAGAAACATAACTGAAATACTAATTATATATTAATTGAAATACATTATGGAATAAAATACATTGAACTAGTGGTTACATGTAATTCTTTCATCATTATCCATATTGGCATTGGACTTTCCATTCACCCATGATATTGGATATTTCTAATGCTCATCATGCTTCTTTGACATTAAAATAGATCATTGCCATGGATAATTCCTGAATTCTTCACATTTAAGACATATAACTATAAAGGAAGTTGTATATGGAACACTTTTTCTATCCATTACATTATCTATTTTTCATGTAAATTTGATACATTTTTCCCTTCCTTTCCACACATAAAAAATCACCTTGTCCCATTGTGACGTTTCCCTTGGTTCCTCTTTCTACAGTTATTGCATGAAGGAAAATGTGAATTCTTTCTCTCATCACCTTTATTAGATGTAATTTCATGAGATTTCATCTTTTCCTTCCTTGATGTTCTTGGAAATTCAAAAAACTAACAATTATTAATCATTATTTTTGATAATTGGTTTGGCATAATCAAGATATGTACTACTTGGGCTCTTATTTAATTGGTAATCTAACTGGGACATTCCTCACATTTCCCTATACATAGGTTGCTATCCAAATTAATCATATTACCGACCCCTAGATAGAGTTAAATAAAATTAGGGATGAATATATTAAATAGTTAAACACCTAAAATAGAATATAATGAAATTAAATGGATAACTTAAAAATTACATTTATCTCCTAAACTTATTGATTTATAAGCATCGATCTAAGTTATCCATGATCCAAATTTTAACGTATATTATTATTAAAGTCTTTCTACCATTAATAATAGTTAATACTATTCTTATAAATTTACCAAAGCATGTCCCCTTGGAGTGTCAAACCATGTGTGAATAAAGTCCCGTTGTCATGTACCAATTCCCTTTCGAGTCTATCTCCAATCGGTGTTTTCAAGTTTTACCCCTAGATACAACTATGCCAGAGCCACCTCTATGTGTTAATATCGAGACGAGGATGTATTTTCATGATAAAAAACATACTCTATACTCACCAAAATTTAGGTATTATTTTGTTATACTTAGTCTTATCCCTATGGATTTCACTAGATTTTTTTAATCTAAATACCAAATATAAATAAATCTATCATCTAATACCAACTACACCAACACTGCTCATTACTTCATATTTAGAAATGATTTATTACATATAAATGATAATAATACAACTCTGAGGATTGAGAGTTCTAGTGTATTGGGAAATTAGGAACATTACAAAATAACTTAAAACCTGAAATGCAACATCATTATTTCAAAATTCTTTGAAATGGCCAACTCGTTCCTTCGTACATAACATGAAAAAGGATATCCTGAGGACAAACATATGAAAAGTGTGAGATATAATGCCTACTAATGGAATAAACAAGGAATATCATGAATAAAATAATACATGTTATATAATAGGAATATCAATTGAAAATATGACAAACATGAATATAAAGTCATGACATATCATGATTATCCTAACATAGATATGTCGAAACAACATAGAACGTTGCATCATTAAAATAAAATAATCTAGTAAACCAATTTCCCAATAGGGTGAAACAATTTCATAAAAGGATTCAAGTAAACCCATATCCCAACATTACTTATAATGATACTAAAAAATACCCAAGGCATTGGAGAGCTTTTAAGGATCACCATTTATAATCCTTTCAATCTCATGATTTAGTGTGCCACATAGATCATTTAACACAGATTCATTCCACTTCGTCATTTTTTCCATTATCAACGAATGGTAAATTAATGCATGTAAGTACCATTAAATAAGAATATGTGCCTAATTGGGAATACAGTTGTTAGATAAATGGGTATGGTATTCGTTGCACGGTTATTTTGTTTTGGAAAATAGAGGTGCAATTTCGGATGCATAACAACGTTATATATAGATTCACAAATAAAGTTGATGATAATGAAATGGGTATCTCATAATTTATAAATTAAATATATTGTATGGTAATAATGGAACATAATATTCCAATATATGAAATGGAATTTAGATTCATAATATATAATAAATGTTTGAATGGAAATAATAAGAGAGAAATCCCTTATGGAATTTCGGCATGGTAATGGGTGTACACAAAAGCCGTTACTGAGAGAGAAAAGGGTATCTAATAATTAAAACATAATTAGGGAAGTATTGGGGAGGTTAAAAATCATTAAAAACATTTTAAATTGAAAATAAAAGGGTATAACAATATAAAGACACATGGAGAAAATTGATAAAGGATGGAATTCCTTACAGAATATCGACATAGTAACGGGTGTGATTAAAAGATCATTGGGGGGATTGATGATAGTGAAAAAAAGCTCTCATCATCTATAAATTAAATGGACAGTGATAAATTTATTATAAAATGAGGACAATATAACCAATTGAAATTAAATAGAATAATTTCAAAAAGGGTTCTTGAATTGAAAGGAAGAGAGGAAGGTGAAGATCCCATAAAAAATTTTGGCATGGTAATAGGAGTACACAAAGGTTCACAAGAGAGATTACTGATAGATAAGGGGGATAAAAATATATATACCTCAATTTTCAGTAAGTAATATATTTAATAACTTTTCCAAACATAAATATAAAATAAATTAAAAGACATAACATGAAAATAATGGTTGATAAAAGATGAGGGTCGAAGATATCTTACTTGGATGTGTGATCCCAAAGGCTTTGGAGAGGCATCTTGACAGATTGGGGGGGTGCCTTGGGAGGGACACAGAGAATATGGAATACAGTTTGGTTGAGATTAAAAGAATTTGAGTGAAGAAGAATTGGAGATTTTTTGTGTTTACATAGGAAAGGTGGATGAATTCTTTATTATTTTGTTTTTGGACACCACACATTATAATATTCAAAAACAAAAACCATCCCATAGTTTATGGACATGGTTTTTGGAGAAGGGGAGTTCTATAAATAATTTTAAAAGGACAATGGCCGAAGATAATAAAATATTGACCATTCATATGTGGAGATGATTCACCCTTTCAAGGAAAATATTTTTAAATCTAAAATTATTTTTTATGTTTTGGGGGATTTACTATGTCTTTATAAAATATTTAAATCTGAACTAAATTCACATTATTTTAATTATAAATCATATATTGTACTAATAATATACATTATAGTATTTATTAAATCACTTTGAGATCATTATGATGTCATAAAACACATATTTTTTTATATGGTACTTATTTTTTACCCAAACATTCAACTGTGTCAGAAAATGATGAGAAATCAACCATTGGATAATTTAGACATCCTGATTCCAAAAATAATATTAATTTTATCAAAATAATATTATATGTATTTGAATTTTAATTTTGAAAATAAATTCCAGTATTTATTGAAAATTCATGGGTTTGGACATAAACAGTTTTAAAACCTTAATAAAATTTTTATTCTATTTCATAAAACTTATATACATATTTATTATAAATAAATTTATTTTGATAATAATATTTTATTAAAATATTAATTATTTAAAATGTTAATTATTTCCTCAAAATAAATTCTTCAATACACTTTCATGTTTTATAATACAAAATTCGTAACTCATATCTAATTTATTACCTAACCATTTATAGGTAAAGATGTGATATAATCATAATTTATAAGAATTATTTTTATATTATTATTAATAAAAACTGTAGTTTTATATAATAATGTATATATTTTTCAAAGATTCCATTTTTACCTGAATAATCAATTTATAAAATTCATAACTTTTATTTAAGAAATGATATTCTCATAAAGGAAATGATGGAATATATATTTATATTGATAAAAAGTTATTACACAATATTTAACTAATAAATTGTTACATAACCCCTTATAAGACCCAAATAAGTCCTAAGGGTAAGGTTTGTGATGTTGATAGCCTCTGGGGGAAGATCGGATTACCTCGCCCAAGTGGTAATATTATTAAAATGAACATCTCTATTAGGATATTCTATTCATTATTAACATGTTAAAGCTCAGCTTGGGCTTGGTCAAGAGTGAAGCCATGTGACACTACCTCCTTACCAAGCACTATGAAATGAGCTTCATGTGGCCTGAGTCTATAAGTTGATGCCAAAATCTCCTTTTTCTACATTGAATGTATTTTTCAAAACCTTATATTTATATTAGTTGTATGATAATTATTCAAATGTTGTATTATCTATGATAATGAAACTTAATTCCAATTTAAACCCAATAATAACAATAACAAAGTTCAGGTTATTTCTATATCCATAAGACATTAAAAGAATGTGAATTTTATTCATAAATGTATGGATCGTTACAATCACCACCCAAGACTTCATTATTTCCATGAGGTCTTTGTAGAAAACCAATCAAAACATACATTGATATCTCATACCACTTCTAAGTTATAAAAGTAATGGGATAGACTAAAAATGAAGGAATCTGATACCGAACATTAATATACTCAAAAGAATAAAATTGGAAAATATATTATTCAATGTCACATTTCAAACATGGATACCATAAATAATTCCTCATATCACAAATCATTATCATTGTTCCTTGGTGTATCTTCCACATTGAATTATGAAAATAGAAAATCAATTCCTTTATCAAAGGTGAAAAAAATGTAGGACTTCCTAAAGAAAATCATATGCTTAAAAGAGGGATACAATTTGATCCACTTGGTACTGCTAATACCATACCACTACATGAAGAAGTAAAAATAAAGAAGGTCCTCAATAATTTACTTGTGAATCTATAATAGATACCGATATTTAGTTCCTTTATTTAATAATGCATTAAGTGACTGAATTTTCTACAATTAAAAATGATATTAGTACATTAACAGATACATTAATCAATTTGGAATCAATTTTCTAAAAAAATTCCACCAATTTGGTTTCCCCCATTAGAATCATTCCACTTTATCATCTTGATTAAAGGACCACCAAATATTCCACTTGTAGTGTGAAAAACTCCTATCATCCTTAATGTACCAGCGAAATCAAGTCTATTCATTAATTTTATATCTAGAACATAATTATATGTGGTGAAATTTAGATTTAAAACCTGATATCAGATATAAATAATACTACACTTTTAGCTTCTAATTCGATAATACATTAGGTAAGAAATGGTAATGTTTAGAAAAGTGTATGGAATTTTGATTCAATATCCATTCACCTTGCTGAAGGATAAGGAACTCCATAAACCTATCAATTATTATAAATGTTTGATATAACTTATCCATTACACGATCCTTGAATTCTCTCTACTATATGATATCATTTTTCTCTACTAGAAGTATAGAATCCTCTAATCGGTAGATAGGCCCATAAGTTTTTATGATGATACATTTTAAATTTAAGGAATATTACATCTCTAAAAACATAAAGATATGATCAACATTCTCCAACCAATCCTCTACCACTTAAGGATCATTATTACAATGTATATTTGGTAGTTTTGGGCATGATAAATCTTGGAAATTTTCTCTATTATCATCACATTGAAGTGAAACCTCTATGGAATATACGAGGAATGGTGCAGCTACATAGCCTAGAGTTTGAACCACACACAAGACAAATTCGATATGGTTATGATTGCTGGGAGGGTTCTCCTACTATGGTTCACCAACAAATACCTAAAGATATTTATTAAAATATCTTCATTGGGTAATGGTATTACACAGACTCAATAAATAATAAGGGAAACATCATTCAACAAACATTATATCATAAACTATGTCAATCATAATTCAATTATGAAACAAAAATCATAGATCAAAAATGGTAAAAATAAAATAATAATGAATAATAAAAACCACATGAATATTTTAGGGTGGAAAAAACGACATTTTATACAAACTTTCCATGAATAAACTTGGATAACATGCTTAAATAGTTCTTGAATCAGTTTTGAAGTGGCATGAAGGGTGATCTCAATCCCCAAATCCTAGATAATTCATTCTAGGAATCAAAGACAAACTAGAAAAAATGATTTCTAAACATTAACAATTTTTCAAGTACAAGAAGATGATATAAAACAAAAACTATTTAGTATTACAAACACACATTAAGAGAAAATTAACATATGTAAATAGATACATTACTTAAAAACGATATATAAACCAAGTTCACCATATCAAACTGTCATATACAATGTCACATGATCACTATATTACAAGGGATCCCAATACTCCAATGAACACCACCAACATTGAAGGTTCCCCTAATCTTGGATATCTACTACTTATTAGTGGTTCCTTTCATTTCCCAAAACATAGAAAAAGAGAATAAAAAATTCTAAATGAAAAAGCTAGTTTTGAGCAATAAGGATAAGCAGTTCTATACCATGTATTTCATAACAAATCCAAATAAAGTTATCTATGTTTTTTATATCTAAATATAAAAACAATTAGAATATTTTCAAAATTAATGTCAACACAATATTTTTGAAACATTTTAATGGATTTAATTGAAATAATTTTCAATGTGAATTTTCATAAAATGACTCTTTTAATAACATGTTCATTTTAACATGCATGAATAATCATCTCTGCCAAAGAATGCATTAGTAGAAATTATGTATAATAATTTGCAATTATAAAAAATTATTAATAACACATGGGGCTAGTTATTTATACTCATAATATTTTTCAAAATATCTATGAAATATCGCTCTATGTGTATAAACATTCCCTATATCTCAATCCATGGGAGAATATGAGATAATAATGAAAAAACACCCATCCCCATAGATAGTTTATTAACATTGTCATCATCAATCCATTTCTTGAGAGTAGTTTACCTAACATGAATACCCGACCACCTATCTACATATTATCCCATGTTCTTTAAGGTAATCAATATTTCCTCATCGAGTCAGACAATTAAATATGTCTATTATTTTATCCCCAATGGTCAAGTCTCAAAGCATATCGTTTCCTTTAAAAAACATCAATTTTTTTCATAAAAACATATATCTTCCTGATCAATTAATTTCATTAAAAATAATAAAACATTTCATTCCATATGTTTTTAAAAATAATCTTCAAATTAATGCATCAAACCATTCATTTAAATTCAACATGACTTTCAAAATACACAAACAAAATTTAAAATCTATAGTTAAAGGGGCTTCATCGCATATGATATTCAATTTAAAAATAATTTATTAAAATTATTAAATATCTATTTTTAAAATTATATGTAATAAATTTAAAATCCATCAAGAAACAATACATTCAAAATACAAGATTTTCCTTATGAAACCATAGAACTCAATCAAATGATTAATTATTACCGAACCGAAGATCTAGAAATAATGATTCGATTGATGGAACTATTAAGAGGTATTCTAAAAACTATAATTAATGCAGTCAATATTTATACCCATAAAATAAATTTTGATATACCACTATCCACAATAGAGGGAGAGAGATAGGTGGGAAGGATAATTCTTTATAAATTTTAGATTACAATTACCCAATGAGATCTAATGCCCTAATAAAAATGTCTATACATGAAAAAAAATGTTGGAAGATATAAATTATCTTTAATGTATCCATGGTTTTTAGAGGTGAATAGAGATTGAGAGAGAAAATTATATTTAAAATGAATATTAATATTAATAGAATATGATTCCACAATATCATTTCCCAGCCTAATTCACATCACCAGCTAGGCAATGGAACCAAATAGAATGGATGGGTGACTGGAAGAGCCACCTAATGGACAATGGTATTTCATTGACTTGTTTATAATATTTAAAGAATACCTGATCTATTCACCACTACACTAGCTAGATAATAGAGTTATTGTAATAAATCCTACTACTATCTTCCCACCAGCCGGTCTGTGGAACCCATCAGAGAACAGTTGGAACTCATATTGGTCTTCATGATACAAAAAGATGTTTACTCCCATGTTAAACCTCGAGATATTCTTCTAAAATATCAATCGAGAATAAGAAACAAACATAACTCCCCAATAGTCTAAAAAATGGAATCATACAAAGATCAATGAAAAAATGAGAGATTAATTTAATGAATATATAAAGAAAAAAATAAAATAATGTTTATACATGAAAATAGGTAATTGTATGTTAAAAATCATTATAAAATGACATTCCTTTCAAAATGGTAAATGGACATTTATGGAAATTTGAATCAAATAATTCATTAGAACAACCTATCGACTACCCACCTCAAACTCTACATTTCAATTGATTTCATTTGGATTACCTTATAACTATCACATCTTGATAAGACTACCCATAGTAGGTAGATTTTTATTACAAGTACGAGTCCCTATAAAATTATTTTCAAATAGTATCATTAAGAAAAAAATTGAATATTCAATAGATTTAGAGGGCATTTGTCCAAGTATGAATCATTGGCCAGGGGTTGTCATCTCATTTTCCTCTATCGGAGATATCTATTTTTTTCAATGAAAATATTTTATCATATATTTTGTAAATTCATGACATTAAATATTTTATTATTATTTTCGTATGGTTTTTCTGATTTATACTTCTATTAATGTTTATCACATTTAAAGGAATTTAATTTATAATCAAAAAATATATAAGGGTTTTGATTTACACAATATTATTCCATTTCCTCAAAATATATCATCAATTGACAAAATTTTTTCCATGATTAATATATTTATATCCTTTACTATCTTATTTTTTATGTTATCAATATTTATTGGGAATTAAATTTTTATTTCATAATATTATTATCTTAATTATTTTTTAATTGATAAAAATGTGACTTTGTAAAAAATATTTTTGACCATCGGTATTTTAATTTTCATATATATGTAAAATTTCATTCCTAATAAAAACCAATAATTATTATTTTGGAATATAAATTTATATTATCTCCTATACCATTCATATATCTCTTTATAAGTAATTAAAATGAAATTTTTATAAGTATTTTTTTCATTTTGGGATTAATTAAAACTTTTTAGAATTCGCAAAATGATATTTCATTCAACTATAATATATTTATCATACACAACTATATAATTCATGTTCATCTCTAATATTTCATTTATGTAATATAATATTGTGATGTATAATAACAAAATATTGTGTTTCTTTTTTTTCATATTTTCCATATGATTTCAAATGTGAAATGTTATAGTGTTTTCGTGAAAGTGGTAAATAATAGTGAAGAAACCTTCATCCAAGTTTTCTATATGAATTTCATTTATTTTTATATAACATTTTTCATAAATAACTTAATGACATAACCCTATTAGTACCCCTCTTGTTTTTTCAATAAAGATGTTAGTGATTTATAAATCCTTCATCCCATAGGTAATGTGTTGGTGATAAATAATGAAATTATATAAACACATATACAGCTGTTATAAACATCATAAATCCTAAATGAAAAGATAAAATCATAAAATAAACATCATAATATAAAATAAAATAATAAACAATGAAATCATGTAATTTTATACATAATGATAAACCACCATAATTAAAAAACTAAAAACTACCCCTATAACAACAACCAATATACACCTACTAAAAACATAATGACTCAGTAATGTAGATCCAAATAAAAAACTCCCTAAATTATGCATGAAAAAACCATATACATAAAAAATATGGGATAATTAAAATATACTCAGTAGCATAATCCTAAAAATATCTCATGAAAATGTGTAATATGTATAGTAATTCATTAGTGAATAAATAATACAAACCTATAGTTACATATACATGGTCAACTACCAACCGATAACAATAAGGATAACTCACTAGATCCTTATATATGGTATTATTTTAAAATACATAATGTTTATATATATATATATATAATAATGTTACCTTGTAACAACTTCCTAATATATTTGATTACTCTCACAGCCAAATGACACACACAATGTGACATAATATCTAACATATCCACATAAATGCATTATATACATAGACACTATAATATATCCACAAAAAATAACCCCAAATAGTTTAACATTCCATATCAAAAAATCAAAATTTCACACCACATTCTCATCACTTTGGGATACATGAATATGAAGGACATCAACCATAATGGCTCTGATGGTCTTATTGAACAGATCAAGAGGTGGCAGAAAAGTTCATTAAAAAGTTTATATTAAAAAATATATATTTCCAAATCAATTTAAAATCAACCAATTTAAAATAAAAATCTAGATTAACCAATAATTTTGTTATATATAATTTTATACTTTCCAATAGATTATCTATGTTTTGACCAAAAATCATTTAAATATTTTTAAAATCACCATAGAATTTCGATTTTCATTTGATAAAACAAATGATATATTCATAAAAAATAAATGTTGATAATCAGAGATATATTTTTTAAGTACAATATCTTTAAAAAATATCACTAGAAATCAGAAAAATGGATATATAGTTCAAATAAATGAAATATACAGAGTAATATTGAAAATAAAAAACATAGTATAAATCTCACAAAATGTATTCAGTTATAAGACATAACCTTGTACACTGTAAATGGTAGTAAAATTATTCTATGAATGTTTTTTAAATAATAAAATAATCCATATTTTAATTTAGTTTTAATAAAAAACTAAAGACTACAAGGTCGATGATATGTCATGCCACTTCCAGAGTTCTTTATGGGAGAAAAATTGTCAGAGGGAAATGGGAAAGAGTATCATATAACTCATCAATATTGTACAATATTTACTTAAAATATATAAAAAATAATTTAAACTCATAAAAATGGTATAGTGTACAAAAATAGTGATAAATTTAATTATAGTTCAACATTAATTTCCCTGTTTGAATTTAGTTGAGCATTAATGTTATATTTACTTTGTTCTAGACATTTAAATGTCTTGAGAGTTTATATAATAAGAAATATTATTTTCATTGATTTTGATGAGATGGATAATAAATTCAAGTATCATTAGTAAAGGAGTTAGAGTCAGAGATTAACAACATATGAGTATGGAATCTATATTCTATGTGGCTTCAATATCTTTTAAAATATAGTATCTCATTTTTCAGTTTCCAATTGGAGAATAATCATAATGATCTCCATAAAATTATTACCTGATTTGGAAAAAATATAATAGTTGAAATTTATTATCTTATGACAAATATAACAATTATAATTATGTAATTCTATAAATTTTGAGTATAAAAATGGCTAATAAAAATCAATAGAAAATAAATATTTTCATTTCACAATTAGTTGATAAACAATTCGCGTGTCTAATTGATTCTATTGTAGGTTTATTACTTCATGTGGTATGTAGATCACGTCTTATAATCCATTTATTTCTTTATGAAATATTCTTGTATCCTTAAGTGGATTGTTCAAAATTATATATAGGATTTATCAACTTGTGAGTTTCTTTGATCATTCTAGTGCTAGGATTATATCTTCACGTGTAGGGTTCCCTCTTTAGGAGGTGAATTAATTCTTCATGTGGTGGGATAATTTTTTCATATGGTTGGTTCAAGATAATGAACCCTTGTTCTTATCATGGAATGAAAAATCCTTTTAACATGCTGATAGTATAAAATAATATTTTTAATAAAATATCAGATAAATTTAATAAAAAAATAAATTATTTTGTTTGAAAATAAAAAATTTAAAAATATTTCATTCTATGGTGGATTATTTTATAGAAAAAATATTTCAAAATAAATCATCAAATAATACATTCTATACTATATGTATTTAATCATTGAATGCAATATAATGTCCTTCCCCAAATTCTTCAATTGGTTTAGTGTGAACCGATACAACAAGGTTTGAATAATCACTATTAATGGAATCTTGAATATTGTTTTATTGGTGTAGAACCAAACATATTTTCAGAAACTTATTTAAATGTTAAATTTATTTTACCTTAGAGTAATGATGATCTAGAATAAGATTCATAAATTAATTTATTAAGAACATTTCTCTCAAAGAAATGGTTGTTAGGATGTGTTGATGTAATTGAGAGAGAATTTCCACTATGATCAGTTGAAGTTCCTCCATGCAGATCTTCACATGCACTATTACTCTTAGAATCAGAATAGTTATTTCCTAATGATTTGATCGAGAGGGTTGCACCCTCAAAGATGAATCTAATATCTCCTAATGAATATGGGTACATGAAAATTACAACATCATATATTACTATTCAATATCTATTTAAGAAATACAAATAACATTTTTCATGAATTCCTCAAAACCGTCATCATCTAACCCTTAAAATTATTCTTTATAAGAATATATAACTGAAAGATACAGATAAAACATTTCATCATTACCCAATCCATAATCAGAAGATGGAAGAGACTAATTAGTGTTTTGATGTCAAAATGAAAAAAATATATGATTAAATTCCTCTCATAGATGATGGTGGAGAAAGATGCATCTCATCTCCATAACCCCTCAAAAGATTATTAATTTATATCAAAATTCACATTTTTAAAACATTATTTAGAAGTTTATATTACTAATTCATCTAGTTATTAACATAGATCAGATATATTCATTCCTATTATAGGATTATTAAAATGATAATATTTCATATAGATTCATTCATTGGAATCTATCCATATTTTTATTTGGGGATTACAATTCATAGTTTTTTTTCTTATAAATTTTTTTAATAAGACCAAAACAACTATGTAAAATAGTCTTCTCTTCCCTCATAAAGAATGTCCCCCAGAATATCAATTGAATAGTCATAAATTTGGGGTATGGTAAATGGGTAAACCAGCAAAAGTTCTTGAATAATTATTTTATATACCTCATATTATATCTAAGAAGTATTATCTGTACTCTATTTATAAATAGATAATGAAAAAATAAGTATCGATTCCTTAATATATTGAAGTCCCCATTCTCATGAAATAATCAGTATTGGAACAACATGACAAATAACCTATAAATATAATCATGTTCAATAGATTATTACCTTTTATGGATTTTTCATCATGTTATATTCTATTGATCTTTTTCAATCTCTAAATATGAATTATCATTGGGATAATAACTCTGACATTACTCATATTTTACGTGAAGTGTCACTTGAAAACTCTTAGCCAATCTTTAGATGAGAACATCAATTACTGACCATTTATAAAGGTATGAATGTAATCTTATGATTCACTTATTTGAAACTAAACATTTGAATAATAATCATTATATAAAGAGAAATAGAGTGGTATACAATATTCATAAAATTAGTAGAACCATCCTCATTTCAGAACCTATTGGGATTTGGTTTTTATTTAATACATTTTTCTATATAGTTTTTCTATTTTTAATGATGTATTTATTTAATAAATTAGTTTAAAATAGATAAATAAATAATTAAGAGTATTTTTATGTTTTATATTTTATTAATTTAATTATCACTAAAATATCATGTTTTATGTTTGTGGGATTAATTATTCTGTAGATGAATTTTCTACATTTAATGGAACAATTTATTTTAATATTTAATTCATCATTCAATGTATTGAAAATATTTTTTCCATTAAATCTATCATAATTCCATTTTTTATTCTATATTTGTTTGAAATCCAGTCTTTAATTACATGATTTATATTATTTTAATATTTTAATTATATATAGAATTTATTTTTCTATTGAGTTTTTAATTTCTATGAATACAGTCACTGAAATATTTATGTGGTTAATTAAATTACCATGTCCATATAAATGTAATGGTAATAAAGTATCCATATTTTGAGATGAAACAACTCAACCATTTGAAGTATATATATATATATATATATGAAAAACTCCTTAAGATGTAGCATAAATTAAAATTATAAGCTTTTGTGCATTGAAAATATATAAAACTACACAATTTTCTATGCCTCATTATTATAATCTGTAATAGGTATAGTTTTATATAACATATTATATAAAATACTAATTTCAATGAAGAAAAACCATTAACCAAGAAGGATACAGATAACCTATTGTAATTGAAATTTTTTTATGAAAAATATTCATTATATATTCCATGACTGAGCATGAAATATTTATTGGCTAATAATAAAGGAAAATCTAATGCACCTTGGGAAAAAAATCTAATGCACCTTGGGAATCCATTTTCTTCTAGTCAACTATTTGATAGGATGAATATTAATATATATATATATATATAGAAAATTCTGGCCAAATGAATGAAATGGTACATCATTTCTATAAACCAGAGTTTCACTATAGTAGAACTACTCAACATCCCTAATTTTGTAGCTACTTTGAAATGAAGGGGATCATTTGAGATGCACAGTGAAATTCCATAGTGAATGTATATTCCATTTCCGTATTCAAATCCAATCGAATCACTATGACTAAAGGCATATTTGGAATGAGTTTAAATTTTGATTTAGGAGGAGTCTGGGCTTGAAAAAAGGAGGCCAGATATGAAACTATAGTTTTGGTGGAGTAATAATATTGAGGTATCAAAAATCATATGAGATTAGGTCCTGAAACAATGGGGAATTTTATCAATGTAAATCCCCATTAAAATATGATGACTAAAATATGATTAATAAACCATATATTGTTTCATGGAATTTCATAATCGAAGAAACACCAGCGATTAAAATTATCAAATAGTTCAACAAAAATATTTCATCAATCAAGATGAATCATGGTTAGTATATTAAACTTATAAAAATAAACATGTTGAATCTAAGAACTAGAATGGATATTTTTCCTTATGACATAATACCCAAGTAGAAAACTAGTACATCCAAAGTAATTAAAAAGGAGTTTTTCAACACACATGATCTATCCAAGATGGAATATTGAATAAAATTTTTTAAAACAAATTCCATTTGTGTCTATGAAAAAACATATTTCATCAATATGAATGAATACATTTAATTAGTGGATGATCCTAATATTCCCAAGGAAGTTGCACGAAAGATCTATTTTTTTCACAAGACTAAAATTCGTGTCTAAGAACCTGCATGCCCAATACGATGTGAAATGTATTTTTCATTGTTAACCTTATAAGAAATGTCCATGTTAGAGGTGCTAATGAAATATGGCCAGCACATAAGAATATGGACCTCACACAATGTCTTGTTCCCTCAATGTGACGTCATACTCCACTTTTGTGTTGGCCTCCTCGTGCGCCACCACAAATATTTTTACCTATAAATAGAAGGATACCCCCTTACTTCAAAAGACCATTCTAAAAGATGAACCATCACTACATTGGTCATAAAAAGACCCCTTCCATTATCATGTAAATGAAGTGGCCCCAAGTTACTAGGTCATGTGCGATATGACTCCCTAGGGTCCTCCTTCGATTGAGCCCTCTAGGGATTGACCCTTTCCCATTTACCTTTACACATTGGGAATTACGTTCAAAATATATTTCTTTCTCTCATGTTTTCCATTGTGATATTCGAATCTTGTGCACATTCTTCCATATTGCATTCATCCCCTCATCTTTCATGAAAACCTTCCATTTTGTATACAACCCCTCATGTTGTGTGCAAGCCATCAATCATGCGTGTACTATTTCCTATGCGCTTAATGTTTTTTACATATCCTAAGGAACCATTATTGAGCCCCTATGGCATGTAATTCTGCTATCTAATGGGAAATTCCTCCATGCCCCCGGATGGCACAGAGTGATTTCTCAGTCGGTTGAGTAGTGTTCCTTGTTGTGTTTTCCAACCTAATTCTTATTCACATAAGTACACTGAATACTAATGGTTCTTCATATTTCTACAAAAACATGGACCCCAAAATGGATAACTTCACAACCCCATTAATACATGGAATTTATTATTCCTTCCCATCCCCATGTGTTGGTTCATACATGCTATGTCTATCCTAGGGGTGAGTAATGAGTACTTGTCATCTGAGGCAGAGGAAGTTCAATTCCCAGCCTCATACATCCTCAACCTAGGATGTTAAACTATGATTTTTGCAAACACAAAATTCGTGAGAGTATCATAAATATGATGGTCAATAACGCCCTCTCACTCTACTGATCCTTTGGGGATTTGTCACTATGTGTAAATCAGGTTTTCTGTTATCCCACTCATCTCAACTGAAGTGAGATTCCCCATGCCTTTTGGGTAGGGAATGATATACTCCTCACATCTAATGAGATTTTCCAAGGGATTCCCTCTAAGAGAAAGACCCAATATCTATATCCCTAGACCACTAACCATGAGTAAGAACCACATCACCCCTCAATGATGCACCTTGTGTGATGTGATCATCAAGTCTTCTACAACCAGTTGTTTCTCACACTAAGCATGACTTCTGTGTGCTTAGAGTAAGAAATCACCTTGACATCCTCATTGTGATTTTACCAATGTGTAACCCTCACCCCCTCATAACAGAACTATGTGTACATTGATAAATTCCTTCTATGAAAGGTACATAAGATACCTCTATAAGGTTGAAGCTCCTCACCACCCACAATCCATCTTCTCTGGACATTATATGTTAGTTCCAACAGGATATTAAAATATAATTTCTATGAACTATGTGGGTTTTGATCCATTTCTGGTACATAGGAAACCTCTTCAATGATCAATATAAAAAAATGGTAATCCTTAGTACTCCCTCTTTGGGACGTACCCTCCTGATTTGACATTATTCATTTTTGAAACACATCTCCATGATCTGCCTCTTTGTGGTGTTATGGTCTAGTCATGAAACTAACTATGTGTAATCTCCTCACACAGTCAATTCTACTCCAACTAAGAGTGTCCCTCTTGTGACGAGATGATAACCATGTATAAACCCCATGCATGTCTTAGAGTTGTTGTAATTTTTATACACCCCAATTGTGTTCCCCATTATTGAACTATGTGGACTTTGATCTTTTCCCTTTTTGAGAAAGGTATGTTGGAAGACTCCCTTGGGTGAAAGCCCATCTCCCACTCTTCATCTTGGTATCTCCCTCAATCCTTTGTGTCTCAGGAGGATCCTGCCTTAACCCATTGGTTCTATTTCATTTGGGCCCCCATCCACACATCCATTATCACGAGCTGCGTCCTCATGTTACTCATCTCGCCATTACATAACTATATGGCATTTGATTCCCTGCTATTAGGATAATTTTGAATCCAATATGAGCTTCAATCCTAATACCATCACCTTCACAATGGTACATAGTTGCATCCCCATTAATTCCATCATTCGAAACATTATCCATATCTATCCTAATTTTAAACTGGCTGCCACATCCTAGTGAAATCATGCTATCCATATGGGAAGCTAACCATGTATAAGACCCATTATTCTAATTGCTCTGGTTAGCCCCTGGGCTGCTTTCCATGTGTATATCCTTGCATTCCACTAGGTTATTGTCGATTGTGTAATCCCAGATTACATGTCTCAGCTTCTAGACCTACACGGGTTTTTATCTTTCTCTTCTATGTAGGATACATAGGACCCCTCTTTTAGGTTCACTCCTAACCAATGTTAAACATTAGTACCACAATTTTTGGGACCACCATCCTCTGATCCACCATTTGTGGTGTCCATATTAGCCTTCATAGTATTAAACCTTTCCCTTTGTGGGAAACCCCATTATGAGTCCATCCTTATTGGGTATTCTGACCCATTCATCCACTAATATTTCTACGTTCATCCTCATAGGGACATACCAATTTGATCCAATCCCATAAGTGTCGTGATCAGACCGATCTATCCCCTATAAACATTAAACTATCGGCATATCCTATGTTAAACATAGAAATCCATGGAAAACCTTGGAGACCTTCCTATAACATCAAACTCCTTTCATTTCACAAGGGATTTTTCATGCTTCTACAACCTTGAGAATCCCTCTTATAAGAAAAAATATAGGTGTACCTATTTTTCAGCATCCATAAACTCCAATGATGCCCAATGTGACTACTCTCTTGAATGAAGGTCGCTACCCTAACATGACCCATTTGGTACATCTTGATGGATGCAACGTAATTAACCAGAGTCGATAAATATATGACACCAGTTAGAGTTCCCAGAAAAAGGTACTAATATTTGAGGGAGACCCAGACTAGGTGAAGAATTCCGAGGAGGAATCAATGGAAGGAGAGACTGATATCCCATCATCCAGTTTCAATCAAGGAACAAATGTCCCACAAGAGGTGATGTATGTCACCCTCCATTGGAGGGAGGGAATACGGGGAAACAATGTGACTCATCCTGCCAAATCATCCCACACAGGTGGAACGATGAGGCATGCCCTGACGAAAAAGATTCAAAAATAGAAATGCCGAAATTGATGTGAATTTATTCTCATAAATATGGGGATTGGTAGCATCAGGGACATCAACAGATAAGCATGCCACCAGATCCATCTATATGGCACCGTGTACCCCCCATTAATTTGTGGGAATGGTGTTAAAATCACGAGGATTTGGGGTAGTTAATCATTGGAAATTATTGTTTGTGATGTTGTAGCATGGATCATTCTATCTAGCCACAGAATACAGAACGTTGATGGGGAACTGGTGCTTTCTCTCATACTACCTGTATCAATGGCTAAATCATCCTCCTTTGTAGGACCCAAGCTACAGTGGTTGGAAACCAATCTTTACCCACCCATATATACAAGGGAAGGAAAAATTCCAGTATGGTAATCCCATACGGCCCCACCTCTTCCATGGAATCTTCCACTACCACAACTACAGGGTGCCCATGCCCCGTATCACCTTCTTAAATTTTCCAAAGGAGGGTAGTATACATTCTTGTATATATATTCTAATATTTAGGGGACATCCCAACAAGTGATATATAACATCATGATATAAAGGCCTCAATACATTGCTACGATTAATCCCCCATGGGGTGCATAGAGAGGTGCTACTCCCCACTCCGATATTTAATCAGTTCGGGATCCTCTCCCTAGAATTATCTTTTGAATCACTACCTTATGATAATGTAAAAAGAGGTGTGTGATTTTTCCAGTCTATGAATTTGGTCAGGGAGCTGCATAAGAGGGATTTTAATAGGGCACATCAGTGCGTTAAATAATTCTTGTAGTGTGAGGGTAGGTGTTCCAGACGTCTGCACAGCCGGCCCTAGTTTGGCTAACCCAGTGCCAACACATAAAGCATTTTTTGGAGGTTATTGTACATGGGAAATTATATACTATGGAATATGTGGTCTGAGCCACCACCTATGTATGCTATCACCTCCTTTTTTTATAGAACAGGGAAACCTCTACCCTCTATCAGGACTGAGTCTTCAACCACCGCATGGGTAGGCTAGGGGTACTCTCCCAGTCGACAGAGCAAGCGGCAACCATCACGGGTTGACCCAAAACAATGATATTCAGTATGGAAGTCCTCCTATTACAATTGTTATCTTGAGTTGATGTCCTTCACACTAACGCATTCAACATTTACGTACCCCCCATACCACCATTACCTATCAATGTGGAGATCCACTTTTCCTTGATAATTCCTAACATGAAGGACCTCACCATGATCACAATCCTAGGTAAGCTGGTTTTCCCCAAATTTAATGTCATCAATGAAAAGGCCAACCTCTCATCATTACTAGATCAGTATGGGGCCCACCCCATGATGTAATTAACTTGAGTGAAGGTCATATTCACTCTATCACCCACCAGCATGAAGGTCCTCCCCTTGTTTCCATCATTTCCAGTAGAGATCCTCTACGATCCAACACCAACCATCACAGAAGTCATCCTCATTTCATAGATATACCAAGACACGATAAACCACACTGATAAAGGAGGGAAAATCATCACTTAAAAAAGAAGGATATTGAGATTACCTAGATCATTGTAAAACACAGAAAATTTTTAGACATTGAAGCGTAGTGTTACACGATGATGGAGCCCTAACCCAGATACTATTTGTTGGGGATAGGGAATGGAACACAACATATCAGCTTTGTCCTCTAGTAAAGTGAGATACACTAGATCCCGAAATACCTCCACAGATTCGTATAGGAGGAGGAATATATGGCTCAATTATAGGGTCGTGTTGTTCAATCCCTTCAATCATCACCCTGTCAGTACCTTGTACTATAGGGATGTGGTGATAAAGTCAGTGCATTAAACATGAGACAACCCAAGATTCAATAGTTTGTTAGGTCGTGCACTACAGTCTCCACTGACCAATCTACTTCTACAATGGTCCACTTTGGCACTGTTATCTGTCCTTCAATATCCCCCAATTGATGAATGGGGAAACATTGGTCCTGATACCGAGTCTATTCTAAGAAGATTGTGCAACATTCTCACAGCATACCATCTCCCTAAGATGTTCTGGCCAATTACAAATAAAATTTTCAAGTTTCAGGTTGCCTTACCCAGGACAAGGTACTGTTATTTCACTGAACCTTAGGAACAATGTATTTATATCCACATCATGGATAGTTATATTACCTTAAGAAGTAGGAATGCATTGATGACATTGACCAACAGTTCTGCCTAGTTGAGTTGTTCACACTCCCTATTTCTCAGCACCCTGTATCACCTGGTTCTAATCATACTCTCCAACAACAATGCGTCAAAAGATTTTTTGTTCACTATAGAGTCATTAAGATGGATTCCCCACATGTCTGGATCCATGGATGGGGCCAGTATGATGCCCATTATTTCAGTCCTATCCCATGACAACCTGTTTTTTCTTGTGACATCAAGGATATGCCTTCGGTTGTCATCATAGTAAACATGGACATTCGTAAGATATACTTGGAAGGTAGAATCAACACAGGGTCTGGAAAGGATTACATATCACTTTAGTAATAACAACACATGAATGATCTGACATGCATTCATAATCTTTAGTAGAGGATGGAGATTGGCTTTAAGGATCCATTCGAGTCATTGCCACTTAGTTGAGACACCAGAATGGGTAATCACATTGTGGAATTTTAAATCCCTCCCATCCATATGGTTTAGAGAAAATGATATAAGTGGATCCAAAAAAGGAAGATTTGTGTTTGTTGTTTCTCCAATCTTTTTTTTTAATTTTATAAGAGCCGGATTATGGGTGACTGGTGCCCGACATACAACGCCAAACCAATGAAACCAAAACAATAGACAACCTAAACCAACATAGAATTAAACATCATAATATCCAAAGTCATCCCCGTATCCCATAAAAGATTCGTCTTCTCCTGTAGTAGATTCCCATTCCAGATTTCTCCAAAAATTTGCAATTTGAACCCAATTGCCAAGCATTTCCAAATTAGTCATAATAGATGCTGCCATTTTTGTCCCCACTTCCCTTTTTGACAGCAAGAACCACCTGGTTATTCCTTTTAGAATCATACCTTATCTGCATTGGGCTCGGGAGATATGAGTAGTCTCTTCGTGGTCTCCTTATTGAGGTTGTAGATGAAGGTCTAATACCAGTAGACCACTTCTGGATCCCATATTGAACAATATATCTAAAAGGGAGGACCTCAGGGGTACTCCAATTCTCCTTTCCTCCCCTAGAGCTCTCCTTTCCCACCCTGTATTGTTCCTTCAACCCACCAACATGACCTCCAGCAGAGCCTCCCAGCCTCTGTTCAGCAAGATGTCATTCCATCAAGTGTTTTCACCCCTCCTACATGGGAAGATCCTCACC
Organism: Viscum album; assembly: GCA_963277665.1. Classification (NCBI taxonomy): domain Eukaryota; kingdom Viridiplantae; phylum Streptophyta; class Magnoliopsida; order Santalales; family Viscaceae; genus Viscum; species Viscum album. Next base: position 912,007,010 of record OY728125.1, on the reverse strand, counting down.
AGCCATAACTGTTTCCTCCTTCCCCTTATTCTTATCCATATGAACCACAAGGGTCTTATCCCCCCAAAAAAATTTCACAGAAAGAACCTGCTCCGCAATTTCCACAGGGCCTGTCACCAATTCCTACCCAAAGTCATCCTCCTACCTATTATCCACCAACATAACATCACTTTACCCCCTGAAAGGGCCTCCTCATACATATCTCAGCCACATTAACCTCTGTCAGGACATAAAACCTATTATTCAAAGCCATAAAAGGCTTGGCCAAATGATCCAGACCTTTAATTGGTCTGGCCATGTTAACCACCTCTATAGAACTACCTTTCTGTTCCTTTCCAACCTATTCTGGACCCGCGGTATCCAGGTTCTTCTCAATGCTGGTATTTCCAATTATTTTATCTTCCTCCAAGTCAATAACACGACAACCAGATCCGAGGTTTTCCCCAGTTGAAGGATTCATCTAAGGACCCCTCCCTCCTTCAGCTACCTTCTTCATCTTCGAATCCGGACCCATCCTCAAATATTTCCCCATTTCATTGTGCCGTATAACCTCCTTAGAGCTTATAATAGCCTCCTTTTCACTGTAACATTCCCTCCTTGCACGAAAAACTTCAATCGTATGCCCCGACCGCTTGCAGCAACCAAAAAAATCCATCCAACTTTCATAAACATCCCTTTTTTTACATCTATACTCCTCCCCGATTTTAATCCAAATATACTCAAAAGGGACGCGTGATACATCCATTTCAACACACACCCTGGGATTCACTGGATGGAAAACCACTTCTGTGTGATAATCAAAACAGAGATATATTCCTACCATGTTTTCCAATAAATGAATAACAGAAGGGTTTTGAAACGGTAAAGGTAGTTTAGGAAAACATACCCAGACCACGATGGAGGGAGAATCCTGGTTCATATAAAGATCAAACGACCATTGTAGAAGCATAAATTGATTGCCTTTGAATATATGAGGAACCCTAGACCAAGCCTGAATGAGGTTTATCTATGACTCAAATCGAATCATAATTTTCTTGCTATCCAGTAAACCCACCACCGGTCCTTCACGAAGATCCCACAAACCAAATACAAAATGATTGAAATCATCCACCGAAGGTCTTCAATTCTTGAATCAAGCCATCAGGGAGAGATTCAGCAAGGCCGAAGACTCAGTTAACTCAGATAGTGATAGAGGAAGATTCAGTGCATCATCAATTAGGTCAGGCACCTTAGAGTTGATCAATGCTTTTGGAAAAGGAGGTAGAAACTTCGGATTGGAGAAAGGCCAAAATGACCGAGCTCTCTCATGAGACAATGAACCCCCCTCCCCCAACAATGGGGGAGGATCCGACGCCACGACCTCCATCGTCACTAGAGAGAAGAGAGCATCGCGAGGTCAAGGGTTTCGCCCAAAAAAATGTTTCTGTTGTTCACCTTATAGAAAAGGATTGTTGATGATATCCTTGATGAATGCATTTCGGAATAACGGCTAGATTATGGTAACACTCGACAAAGGTAGCATGGGAAAACACAACATCCCCCCAATGAGGTGCCTCATGGGGATTTTGAAAACTCTTCCCATTTAGAACAATTAGAGGATAAATTTTATTGAAATAATGAATAATATGCCTCACTGAATCCACCTGAGCTTCATGAGAATCCTCCCCAGGACCTGGCTTAGGTTCTTCCAGCAGCTCCATAGGTCATTCCTCCAGTAGCCCCTCAGGTCATTATACTTGCCACTCCATGATCCGCTCAACCATCTTACCATTCTGATGAATATTCCAATTCTATGGTAGTTAGGAATCCACTATAAGATAAGAATCCTCGTAAGGATAATCCAATGGCAGCTCTCATCACTCATCTATAAGATCTTGAATCCCTATAGGTGGAGATTCTACCTAATGGTAAGACATATCTGGAATGGGTGGATGATATTTCATCACCCCTTGCTTCATGAATCCTACCTTATCCCATTTTAATAGGACGAGTGACCCACTAATTACGATGTGTGAATGGAATGTGAAGACTGAATTGGTCCCTTTTCTCATCACTCATAACTTCTTGGTGGATTATGGTATTTATCTGAAAAGGCTCAACGTCTATATGAATCCTTGCATCAATCTAATCAAGAACACCTATTGCCTCCTGCATCCCACACAAGAAGATCCTCCCCAGACGATACTATTTCTATTTCACCGTTATAGGCTCCTAGATAGGTAGAAGTTCTACCACCAGAGAAACCCTCCACAGCTTCGTCGAGGGCCACCGCCTTAGGCACAACCCCTATCTCAGAATCACCCACCACATAATTGGTATGCACCACTATGTAACGCAACACTACCACCTAGGTGAGACAACCATGTTCCACATCTTCGCTAGGATCTAGCCCCTTGTCATGGATAAGATCCCAAAGTTCAATTCCCAGAACAGAGAAATCAGACTTACTCATTAAATGATGGTTGGGTCACCAACTATTTTAAGGGTGCCTTCGTCTAGGGAATCTCGTGCATTCCAGAATACAATATGGTTGATGTGATAGATATCACTGATCAACCAAATTACAACTCTATTCACTGGTTCAATGGAAACACTCTCAAACAATGATATGTTTTCAAGGACTGGATTTAGGACTCGGTTGATAACAACAAAGTCAGATTGGGTCTAACCCCTACATAGGTGGCATGTGGGTTTACAATGCCTGATTTCAATAGAAAGGGTGAATCGTAGAAGGCCTTTAGCCATATGTATTATATGTACAATGATCAGATATCACGCAAGGTAGTTACTCATGCCCATTTAATTATCCTTGAAAATTTGAATCATCTGTAGCCTTTAGAAGTCATCGTGAATCCCCAAGATACTACTTACTCATATAGATCTGTTCTTTAACAATCATAGAGGACTAGGAACCAATGACATAAGGGGAAAAAAACTACTCACTTGAACCAAATCCATCCCGTGCTCTTGGCGATTTCATTCCTTCATGGTTGGCGATTTACCCCAGAATCCACCCATGAATGGAGGATTCCTCAATTAGTGATTAGTATTATGCCTCAGTGAACAACATTGAGGTCGTGTAGACATACATACACCCCAATGATGGGAAGTGTCATGAAGACCCGCTTAATGTCCATATATGATGCCAACCTCGATGAAATGGGGTATATGTGAACTTTCAAAGTGTGTCATCCAAGTCTTACTACCATCCCGTGCAAGACACATAGACCAGACAATAGAATCATCAAAGGGAAAAGAATGCATAGTCTATTTAACATATTTCATTAGATATACTTAACCCACCGTTGGTGATACTCGACCAGGAAGAGCCACCACATCTATCCTATGATCATCCATGTATAACTGAGGCAAGAACACATTCATCTAACAATCAGCTAGTATTCATGATTTGAGATTCATGTTGTGGAATGTTGGATACACCCAGCACCAGCCAAAATTTATCGGTCTGACCTGCAACATCCTCCATACCTCCTACCATAGAGCATCCTCTTATTAGCAGAAATGTGGTCCTAAAACAGATGTATGATGTTATCAATCCCCTTTCTAGTATCCCTTAAAAATTATAAATTCTAGAAGATCTCTTATTCTTTAAAGATATGTTTGAAGTCTTTGAAGAGGCTTTGAGTATCCCCCTCTAATATTGAAAGAGAGGTAGCAACCGTAGAGGATTTAAATACCTATGAGGCCGACCAGGCAGAATGTCATTCCATAATATCATTATCAATAGAAGATAAGTTTCTCAAATTCATGGGCACATCTACCTACTATACATCACTATTTAGTTCAATAGCATAGAAGACCACTACTTCCCTGTTGACATGGGTTCTGGGATCAATCTCACCCTGACCCAAACAATCTGCATGCTAGGCCTATCTAATGTAGATATGAATCTCTCTATCCTAAATATTCAATATTTTTATAGGATAGAGCATATATCTATTGAAAAAATCAACATTAAGACGCAATTCTGTGGTCATATTTCCAGTATAGTGTTCATGGTTATCACACATGACACCACCTAAAATACACTAAGAGAATGACCCTGGCTCCATCTACATTCATAAGTCCCCTCCCAGCATGACCAATACTTTATGTACACCCTTATTGGTCAATTTTAATTCTCCAAGGTGATTTATATCCCTTTTCCCCTTGTAAATCGAACTATATAGATGATGCATACTAAAGGAGCATGGAAAAGTAGGTTTAGGAAAATGCGGTTGAGAACACTACCACTGTGGATGACCCATGTAAAGACATGGATGATGCCTACATTCTCCGAATTCACTGATTGGAGGCCACTAACCCAGACAAGGGACAATACTTTATCTTTTTTGGGACAAGGAAAATGAACATTCTCCAGTGCAAGGAATGTAGGAATATTACTTTGTAATCCTACACGAATTAGGATCAATTGATCCCAGAACCCCTTACCCCATTAAGGTATTATGATGTTTGCCCCATAGTGAATAAATATTCCATACATTCATGTTTCTATAGACTCTGTTGAACCATCTCAACATGATACACCACCACTACATTGATATTATCAAGCATGGACCACCGGGTCAAAGGACTGATAGAATCAGATCAATAGGTTTCATCTCCACAACGTCTACATCAGAAGAGTTCCCTAATGAATATTCTACTATTTCTCAGGCCAACAACAACATTTTTCCAGAATCTAACAACCCAGAAGAATTTCCCCATAATGTTAATCGCCTCATTGTGGACAATGGAGAGGATTTTGAAGAGGCTCCTCTTGTATTTGTGGAAGGCATCTCCTCCACCACTTATGAGTTGGTACAGGTGAACCATGGAATTGATACTTATCTAAAACCAAAAAAATGTTAGAAAACCATTTTTTCAGAAGAGAAGAATTTTTATGTGGGTTTCTTGAGGGAACATCTAGATATATTCACCAGGAGATATGGATAAATGCTTGGACTAGATCATCAGGTCACCATCCACCACCTCGGTCTCCCTATAAACCATCACAGGTTCAGAAAACATCCTAAAAATTTTAAACCTTCTCACGGTGTCATAGTCAAGGATGAAGTTTATTAGACCACTAAAGATAAAATTTTCAAGGAATTTCATTACCCAAAATGGATAACCCACATATTTTCCATCCAAAAGAAAAATGGACAGATTATTGTCTGCATCGATTTCCAAGATCTGAACTAACACTATCCGAGGGATGATATTCCATATTCTACGGCAGAGTTTTTGATCGATGCTACCACTAGATTCCAAGATGCCTCCATCATGGATGGGTATTTCATATATAAAGAAATTAGAATGACCATGTGGATGAAGAGTATACCTAGTTCAGAGCACCACATGGTACATTGTTTTACGAAGTAATGCCTTTCAGTCTAAAGAATATATGTTCCACCTATCAGCATGACATGTACCACATATTCAATATAATTTTCAGGACAATGGAAGTATGAAATGTGGATGATTTTGTGGTCAACTCCCAAAATAATGAGGACTACTTTAGAGAATTTAAGAAACATTCCATCTTCATCTACACCCACCATTTGAATATTAACCCCTTAAAGTGTGCCTGTATGGTTACCTCTAGAATGTTTATTCACATTGTTGTTAGATATAGATGCATCTATATCTCTCCAAAGAATATCAAGGCCATCCATCAGATGCCTCCTTCGAGAAACAATAATGAGCTTCAGAACATTCATGGAAACATAGGCTACATAGGTCGATCCATTGTGAATCTGGATGAAAATTGTAATCCCCTATCCAAGATTATGAGTAAATGTGTTGTCAACAAGTTGGATGAAGAGTGTCATGACACTTTTGATGAGATCTATAAGTAACTACAATAGTCTTTGGTTCTAATGACAACCATATCTAGTAAGCTTCTAATCCTTTATATGACCTCCCTAGAAAGGTCCCTCAGTGCACTTCTCACCAAGAAGATCAATGAGGGGACAAACAATTGTTTGTACTATCTCAGCGGCATGCTCCTCAATATAGAGGACAATTTTTCTTCTATCAAGAAGAGTTATTATTGCTGGTATTCACAGTCCTTAAATTGCGACATTTACTACAACACCATGAGATACATCTAGTGTCTTGAATATACCCATTAAAATATATCCAAAAACACCACATGTAGACATTCCATCTATATAAGTTTATTGTGATACTTCAGTAGTTTTACATCTAGTTCATTGCACAATAATGATATTAATGGTCAGGCATTAGAAGAATTTATTTCCTCCCACCATTCCCCCACAATGAAGTCACTAGATCATAATTTCCCAGAAGATTCAATCCTCTTAGTGGATCATGGAATTCCGTTTTGGTAGATGTACTTTGATGGAACATCATGAAGCCCTATTGGTAAAAGACTCAATGATCCTAGGATTAACAAAGGGGTGCAGGGTATTGCCTTCAACAAACCTACACAGGTTGTCCCTCCCAACCGAATGTTGTTGTTAAGAGGCTACACGTATAAAAAGGTGTAGTATCAGACTCACACCACTTGTCTGAAGATGGACCTTGAGATTGAAGTTCCCCAACTACATGTGAATGGGTACTCTGAGCTGGTCTTCAAGAAGATCGACAGCGACCATGTCATCAGGAAGTCGAAGCTTGTGCCCATGATATAATTCACTCACCATATAATGGCCCATTTCACGTCACCGCTTGAGGACATTCATGTTCCTCAATCCCAAAATGGTCAATCCAATTCCTTGGATGGCCTTTCATCATCTCTGGGAGAGCCCGACCATGGTATTTTTATCATCCTAGTGGCCCATCAAGGATTCATTACTCCCATCACAGAAGACAATGATGACAGCAAGTAGGTAATCCATCTTACAACTAATTCATCAACATCAGGAAAACTAGGTCCCCTACCTCAATACTGGGATAGACCCCTGATTGGATAAATCCTTTCAAAGAGTTCCTCCGACATCACAACCTCACAATATGGAGACAAACATAAGAGAAACTATCGTCACAAAGCAGAGTATACTTTCCAAAGCTATTCCAGCCATGAGAAAATAATCTACCGAATTGGGTTTGATGTGGTTCTACACTATTGGATTCAATGAGATAAGATACCCCATTTTATGCAGGAAGTTCATGCAAGTTCTTATGGAGCTCATCAAGCAGGGTTGAAACTCACTTATTAGACCCAAAGGTTGGGACACTTCTACTCCACCATGTTCCATGAATTTATCACGTTCTCCAAGAGGTGTTACATATTCCACATCCATGCTAATTTTGAGCACTGGCCACCGAAGTCCCTCCACACCACTAAGTACTCTTTTCCCTTTACAATATGGGGAATCAATGTTAGTAGACTGTATCAACCAGAAACATCTCTCAAGTGAATCTTTATCCGGACCACCCCAAATTATTTTCAAAGTGGTAAAATGTAATTCCAATCAAGGATGTTATGGCCTGTTCAATTGCTGAATTCATGAGATCCCACATCATTCACTGATTCAGATTCCTTGATTCTATTCACACTGATAACATCACCAAATTCCATGCAAATAAACTTATGAAATTGAAATCCATATACAATATCCATTCTAATCGTACCTCTCACACTCACAGGAAAGAAAATGGAAAAATCAAGGTGTTCAATAGAACCATCGCTAACATCTTGAATAAGATGGTTGCTCAGAACAAGAAGAGTTAGTCGGACAAGATTCCCAATGCTCTTTGGGATTACAAGATGACTACTCAGAAATAAACCCAGGTGACCCCATATTCCTTAGTTCATTGAACAGAGGAAGTCCTACCAATATAGAATTAGTTTCCATCACTCCAAATAGCCATCTACTATCAGTAAACGTCATGCATGGTAGTAGCAGTACATTTGGATAATATAGAGGCCCTCGATATGAATAGGCTCTAGGCCTAGCACAATCTAGAGAGGTTTCAGAATATGATAACCATATCTTTGAAAATGAATGCTCATCTCTATTATTTCCTTCAAGGTGAAATTGTATTGGCCCTAAAAATGTAAATTATACCTGAGCGGAAGCCATCAATGTACTAACCCAAATCGAAGGGACTCTATATCATTCACATGGTTTACCCCAATAGTGCATAATTCCTGGTCACCTATAATAGTTAAAAAATTACTCCTCCAAACAATGCCAAATTCATCAATTCGTACTTCATATGAGTGAGCCATGTATCTTGCATGATCATAAGCTAGAATTGGTAAACATACCTCAAGTTCATATATCTAAGAACATAAACTAAGATCTCTATGTCATTACTGCATGACGTTAAACTGCATGAAATTTGGAAAAATGTTTATAGATTGATTCACATCCACATGGGATACGTAAGAATTCCCATACATTTCATCTTTAGGTCTATCCCCATGTACTAATGATTCTTCCTTCCTTCTGTCCTCTCGGCCTATGTATCTAGGGACCACGTACTGCAACACAGACTTCTTTTGTCCGCATACCAGTCAGTCTTACAACTACTATGTCACTTATCTCTTTTTGGGATCTCCCCTTCTATCATACATCATTAACGCATGATGTTAAACTACACGACACTTCGATGACTATATATGGATTAATTCCAATCCTTATGGGATATGTTGGAAAGTACAAAATTTCATTTTAGATTCTAGTCCCATGTTATTCAACCCCATATATATGGCCCCTTGACCATAGTTCTATCAAGGTTTGGTTTGTGTGACATGATGTGGACAATCCTCATTCACATCAAGTTATTCTTCCTCACCAAGAACATCCCCTTATGGAGGCCTCTACATTTTTTATGCATCCTTACTGCATTATGTTAAAATGCACAACATTTCAAGTACTATGTGTGGCTTGATTCATACCCTCGACTGATATATAGAAATTCCCAAAAAAAATGTTTTGGTCCACCCTAAAAAACCTTTCCATATTACAGACTTTCCAATCTAGGTTTATCTTTTTTCGACGGCTTCATATGGTGTGGTTTTGACTTCTTTGGTCCTCATTCATGTCGGGTTTACAACATTGTTGACGCTCCTTTCGTCACAGAATCTAAAGATCGGAAAAGGGAATATCTGAGCTCAAAGTGATTAATCCTTTGAAGAAACATCAAAAATCGAAAAAGGGATAAAAAAGGAGAACATTGCCCATAGATCGCGCAAGTTCCCTCTTGGTCGCGCAAGTACACTTGCGCGCCGCCTCAATACTTGCGTGACTCCTCATGTTCGTGCAAGGGACTTGCGCGACATATGTGGTAACCGCCTGGTAACCGCCCGGTAACCGCCCGGGGTCTTCTTTTGCCTATAAATAGACCCTGTGGGCCCCCCATTCAAGAGGATCTTTTTCCAGAAACTCGGATTGAAGCTCCTGACGCCCAAGTCTCTTCTCAAAGCTTCCGGAACACTTCTAAGGTAATTTCTTACCTAGAACGGAAGATCTAAAGAGAAAAAGGAAGGCCTAAGTGTTGAAACGTATCAAACACTTGCGCGCCTACTTAATTCCTGCAATATAACTTGCGCGTCCCTCTTCTGGAAGAACCTCAAGAGGATGGTAAAGGGTTTTATAAAGAGTCGCTCAAGCATTTCAATACTGGTTGAAAATCGCGCAAGTACCCCTAATGTCGCGCAAGTATACTTGTGCGACCAATACTTGCGCGCCGCCGCAGGACTTGCGCGCCTTTCAAGACTTGCGCGCCCCTATCTTTTTGGGTGCCCATCTTGCCCATTTTTACCCCTCTTAAGCCATTTCACCCTTCCTATTCAAGATTCAGTCTTCAAGATACTCTTCAATGCCATTTATGGCATGATTTCTTGATTTGAAATCCTTATCTGAAAGGAATTCTGTGGAATACCTCTCAAAACCTAGTGATTTAAACATCTTTATGTCACCAAAGATTGAGAGTTCATTCACTCAACCTCATCCTTTAAGATGAGAGAATCCTAACCTGGGTCTCCTTTTCAGGAATAATCCCCAGTTATAAAAACCTTTGATCTGGGCATCTTTCTTAAGAATAAACCCCAATCAAGTCCTTTAATCTTGGGCATCCTCCTCAGGAGTAAGCCCCAAACCTTAATCCCTAATCTGGGTCTCCTTTTTCAGGAATAAGACTCAGTCATAACCTTGGGCTTCCTTTTCAGGAGTAAGCCCCAAGTTCCCTAACCTAGGCTTCCTTCTCAGGAATAAGTCCTAGTCATAAATTTTGGGCATCTTTTTTAAGAATAAGCCCCAATCAAGTCCTTTAATCTTGGGCATCCTCCTCAGGAGTAAGCCCCAAACCTTAATCCCTAACCTGGGTCTCCTTTTCAGGAATAAGACTCAGTCATAACCTTGGGCTTCCTTTTCAGGAGTAATCCCCATGTCCCCTAACCTAGGCTTCCTTCTCAGGAATAAGTCCTAGTCATAAATCTTGGGCATCCTTCTTAGGAGTACGCCCCAAGTCTCTTAAAATTTCTCTTAACCAGTCATAAATTACCTTTGATTTGGGTTTCCTTTTCAGGAATAAAACCCAATCATAAGTCCCCTCCTAACTTGGGCATCCTCCTTAGGAGTAAGCCCCAAGATTAGAGTATTCGAATCTCCATGAAGCACATATAACTTTGTGGACCCTGTTCTTGGATTTTCTCCCTAAAAGTAAATCCTAAACCTTCGTCTATCTGGGCAGTCATCTATACATAAGCCCCAAAACAAATTCTTATGATTGCATCTTTTATGGCACAATTGTCTAAATTTTACCAATACCTCTTGTTTCTCACAACGAGCATGACTCACGTGAGCTTAGAGTGTAAAAGTAATTATGACATTCATCTTTGAGCCATCAATCATAAAACATCATATCCCATTCCTCGAACTACGTGGGTTCTGATTCCTTTTTCAAAACAAAGGATACGTAGGTAGCCCATTTATGGGTTCGATCCCAACATTAAAATAATCTCTGTCCTTCTGAATGACGATAAACTTCAAGTGCCCCACTGAGTGGCTTTAAAACCAGCCTGGTCATCAAAATGACCAAGAGACTTTTATATAAATGTTTTGAAGGATACCATTGACCAAGAATCTCTAAACAAATATAGATGATTCTATATTGATGAAGAACCTCGAATACATATAAAGGATTCTCTAAATTTCTTGCATATTTAATCATTGATTGTTAAAACTAAAGGAAAGCTCATTTTATACTTGGTAATGTAATAAGGATTCACGAACATAACTTAAATCTATAAAGAGAGTCCCGGAGTGGACAATAATTCCCCTAAAAAAGGTGTGATGAGTCCGACCTCCCATCCTCTCGACCAATGCAAATTCCCAAGCCTCATTTGCCCACAAGCTAATGAGCGCCTGCCTTTGGAAAGTAGGTCCAAACGGATGTGGAATCATTGGATGTTTCCGGTTCTACGAACAAACCCGTTAGAAACCGATCGGAACGTTTGAATCTCCCGTCCCGGAGGTCATCCCCGGATTCCGCACGAAACAAAAATGGTGAACCCGACGTGAATCCTTAACCAAGTTAAAGTGATGATCTTCTTATCTGTTAGGCACTTTGGGCCAACAAGGCAATCATTGACATATGATCATCCAAAAGATGCAGCAGCCGGATTCATCTTGATTATGTCTGTTACATGGAACAGGAACTCTTTTTTCAAGATCTTCTACAGAAATGGCTTTCCTTAAATTCACCCCTGTGAATACTGCTGCTGGGAACACCTCTACTGTAAGGTCTGCTGCTGTGAAAACCAATGCTGCTACTCCTGCTGGAACGTCATCCGCTCTGAGGATGACATCACCAACTCAGCGTCTTCAACGCTGTGTTTCTAATGCACTGGTTAAGGAGTACCGTCGCAACGGTACTATCCCAACTCTGGAGGCCGCTCGTCAAGCCCTCCAAGTTAACAATTCTACCTGGTCGTCCGGACAACGGCGACCAGCAATCAAGAAGCAGGCGGTGCTGACTACCGTCTCCAACCGTTTCAGGTCGTTATCCCCGGAACACAATTTCCATTCACTCCCTTATTCCGAGGAAGTGAATGAGAAGGTCCCTCAGGGCCTTAATTCAAAAAAACAGGAGTCCTTCTCAAGGGCTCCCATCAACAATCGCCGCCAGACTCGTGCGGTAGTGCGCCCTCAACATGATGAGGGTACCGACTCCAGGCATTCAGCTCAGGTTCCTCGAACCCGAGCAGGCAAGATGAATCGCCAGAGACGGAATCCGGTTAACAATAGGCAGGTTGTCATCCCTGCCATCTCCGGAGAAGTCCACCAACCTAACTTGGTGGCAAACAACGAACAGGCACACACACCTGCCCGTTTTAATTCAGCTGTCCAGCAGACTCGTCTGGCAGCATCAAGCCGATCCCGCCAGGCAATTCCGGCGGAGTACCATAGGCAGGAACATACACCTGCTTATACATCACCAGTTAGTCAGCAGGCTCGTCTGACTACATATGGTGGATCTCGTCAACCGCGTTTGGCGAAGTGTAATCAGAAGGCACATACACCTGCTAATACTAATCAAGCCTACCAACAGTCTCGCTTGGTAGCGCACGGAGAAGTCAGTCTGAAAGCCCCGATGACAAACAGGAGGCAGACTAAACTCTCTGCCTCCACACTTGAGTACTGTCAGAATTCACTGACAGGAAAAGGAGGACAGGAGCAGGCACATACACCTACTCCAAGCCCGGAATGGACGTATATCCCTGTTCTGGCGGCTGAAGTCACCAAACATATTTTGTCAATGGTGAAAGAGCAGAAGCAAATTCCTGCTCATATTCTGGATGCTTGCCAGGATATCATAACAGCTTCAGCATCATCTCAGGGACATACACATAAATCTATCCCTAGCAGTGGAGTGACACATCAACAATTCACTCCGGAACAGACACACACATCTGTTCCAGTCCAAGAGGGTTGTGGGGCCTACTCCCCCATATCATATGGACAACCAAGTCAGGCACATACACCTGATTTGAGCGATGATCGTCAGCCTAACCTGACCATCTTTCCTGATCAGGCACATACACCTGCTCAGAGCAATCACTTTCGTCATCAAGTGGTTTCTAAAGCGAGTAAGAAGGCATCTAAGAAAAAGATCCGCCCAGCACAGTCAGGAGATCAAAGGCCAATCTGCAACAAGGCCTTGCTCGATGCTGGAGTTCTTGAATCCCTCAGACATTTATCTGTCGGAATTCAAGATTCTACTCCCTCAGTTTCCAATAACAGGAACATTAATCCCGAAGGTCTTCAACAGACACTTCCTCATGAAGACTTGCTTCATGAAAATTCAGTCAATCTTGAAGTTTCTTCTTCAGATGAGAACCACAGAAACCCTCTGTGTGGTCAGAAGGCCAAGGAGCAAGAGATTTCATCTTTTGCTGTAACCCATCATGAAGGTCCTCCTCGTGGTGATGAACTTCGCTGCGAAAGTCCTCTCCGCAGTAGTGATTCACATTGTCTCGAAAATTCTTCAGAAGGCAATGTAGTGACGAGAAAGCCCTCCTATCTCGAGGCACTTGCAAACGTAAAACCAGTCATGTCTGAAGTTTTACTATCGGCAGGTGAAACTCTTTCTCCAACAGAAGATAGCTTGGGGTTCAGGTTATTCTCCGAACCTTCCCTGGGTCATTCATCTTCCAGCATGAATAGTGATTCCTCTACCAATCTTGTTGAATCCGATGAAGCAACAAGGAAACACCAACTCTGGTCCAAACAGGTAGAAGAATCTTCATTTAATGATAAAGAGGAAATGCTGAACATGAGGAAAAAACTGGCAAAAGGTGAAGTACCAGTCATGTTTTGGCCTTTGGCTGACTCCCAGTACGACATTCCAAAAATGTTGACGGATGATGGAATCCATGATATTCGTCTCAACATATGGAAAACTCTTTGTCAATTAAAGAAGAAGGTATTATCTTACGATGAATATGAAAATCATCTTAAGATAATAGAAGGGTTACAACGCCAGATTGATTTGGCATCTCTATCAGTCTCTCGGTATCCGAAGGCTGAAAAGCAACAGAGAACCCTTCAACGTTCATGCCTTGGCGCACTAAGAAGATTGCGTCAGTTAATTTCCAATGCTCCATCTAATGTTCATATCAGAGGATGGGGTGTTCACGGAGCACTACATTTCACAGCGCTTTCCGGTCAGCAGAGCCCGCCGAAAATGGTCTCATGCAATGTTATTGCCCATGGCTGGCCACAGTCAATGGGCTTTGTTCATAATCAAAAGCTTTCTCGAGATCAAGCTTCAACTAGTTCCTCTCAAAGTCAAGTATATAGAGAACAGGTTGTTGAATTGCTCCTACATCAAGCAGGCGAGAATATTGCACAAGCCTCTCGTCTGGAGCAAACACGTCATCAAATGACAGAAGTTTCGGAAATCATCCAACGGTCTGTTGAACCAGGTGATAAAAGTGGATACAGGTTAATGCATCCAGCTAATTTCCGAACTAAGATTCGCAAGATCAAGAGAGATTTTAAAAAGATCTCAGACATAGCATGTCAAGAGACACCCCAGCTTGCCAGACTGGGGACTTCTCTAACCCAACCCTCAGAATCAACGAATGGGATTCGAGGAGTTGAGCGGAAGCAACAGGAACACCCCTAGTCCACCGGACTGGGGACTTTTTCAAATCTTCAATCCCTCCCTCAGAGAAAGTCAGTTTTCTCTCGATTAGGGAATAAGCCTCAAGAGGAACGAAGAGCCAAGATGTCAGGAGATTATCTCCAAGTGACGGTTCTCCAAGAAATTCCTGAGGGATCAAGTCAACGGAATGCCATGTCTTATCACGGACATAGAAGGAGACAATATCACAGAAATGCTGATAGAAAGAATTCCATGCAATATGCATCCATTAATGTCATCACTGCCGTCGCTGCTGATTCACCAGATGAGGCTCAATCAGAGGGATCAGACGAAGAGGTTCCTGCTCAAGAAGTTGCGCACACAGACCTAAATGAAGAAGGTGTGCGCACACGTAATCAAAGGCTTACCCAAAATCTGGGTATTCCTTCAAGTAACCCACTTCCCCCTCTCCGAAAAGGATCCAATAAGGGGAAAGGAAAGAATCAGGTTACTTCTCACCCTTCCTCTGAAGGAGGTCAATCGATCTCATTAGAGAAAAGGTTTGCACAACAGGAGGAAGAGATGAAAGAATTAAAAAGGTTGAATGCAGAACTACTTCAGAGTAGTCTTCTTCTTAAGAATGCTGAAGTCCGACAGCCGAATGAATTTGTTGTAACTACTAAGATGGATCAAGAATATCCTCCTTTGTCAGTACACCCACAGAAGTCTAATCCTACGGGTCAAACGCAACAATGGTTGGCAGCACTACCATTAGTTGCAGCACCAACCTCCACGGCTGTCCAAGCTCCATTCATTGCACCTACCCAAAACCAAGTTCAACCTGACATTTCTCAAAAGTTAATAACTACTATTGAGTCATTAACAGCTCGGTTAGAAACTATGGAAGGGAAACGGGTGCAAGTTCAACCTGAAAAGAATGTTTACCCTGAATGGGTAGATTCAATTTCTCCTCCATCCAGTTTTGGAAACCCTTTTTTTCCTACTTTCAATGGATCAGGCGACCCTGAACAACATTTGACACATTACGTATCTTGTTGTGATCCTATGATGGGAACTCCAGAACAGCAAGAAGCAGTGAAACTCAGATGCTTCGTGAGAACCTTGCAAGGACCAACCTTTGTCTGGTATACAAGCTTGCAATCCCGGTCAGTCATCGGATGGGAGGATCTTCGTCAAAAATTCCTCCTTCAGTTTAGCTCAACTTTGCCAAAAACGACAGTTTTCGATCTTACAAACTGTAAGCAAAGAGAGAATGAAAGAGTCTCTGATTTCATTGCTCGTTGGAAGGGATTAACGTATTCCTTGAGTTTATCACTCCCTCAGGAGGAATTGTTGCCAATCTGTGTGGCAAATTTGCGTGACGAATTATGCACGCCATTGATCCCTGTGAAATACACAGGAGGGTTTCGAGACCTTACTTCAATCGCTCAACAGATTGAAGATTCCCTTATGCAGGCTAAGGTTAAATCTCGTGTAATTCCATCAGCTCCAGGAAGAAGAATGAGTAAAGCAGAAACTGCTACAGTTATGCTTAAACAGGCACCTGTACCTATTTCTACTTCAAAACCTTCATCTTCTCGAAGGGCTCCACCTCCTGAACGCCAACAACAAAGGCTGTTTCGTCCAAATGATCAAAAAGATCAACGACGAAAACAATTTGAGGATATGAAGAGTAAAACATACTCTTTCCGAAGTGAGCAAGTTCCTGGTTACTTCATTTCAGCTCTGGAAAATAATTTGGTTCAATTACCAGTGCCGAAGAGACCAAACAAGGAAGGAGATGAAGACCGTCCCAATTATTGTCCCTTTCATCAAATGTTGGGACATCCCATCCAGGAGTGTTTTGTCTTTAAAGACCTCCTAAAAAAGATGGTCAACTTGGGACAAGTCAAATTGAAGGGTTCTTCAGCTCATGTAGCGTGTATTACCGCTACAGATCCAGAGGAAGGAGGCGAGTGGCAGGAAGTCAAAAGCAAAACTGCAAAAAAATATGATGATTGGATGGTCAGAAAGACAATTAATCGGACCCATTCCATTTTGCGAACACAATTGAAGAAGCCAATTGTGTCTCCTACAAAAGCTGCAGTAAAGCCTCCATCAAAGGACAAATCCTCAAAAGGGCAGCGCAATTCAAAGAAGAAAGAGGAATCAGGAGAAGATGAGTATGTATCAAAGCCTAAATTGTCTTTGACTCTGGCAGATTTCATGCCATCTACTTCAAAGCCACGGGCACCGTCCCACCAAACGGCACAGCCTAAACAGGCTAACCAGGCAGAGTCTTTATCAGACGAAGAGTTAATCTTTGGTTCTGTTAATATGATTCAATTAACAGATTCATATTCCAGTCTTGATGAGCCTGAATTCCCTGTATCAAATAAAGGAACCCGAGGAAGTTCTAGAGGTTCAGGATATAGGGGAAGACGTGGATCTTTCCGAAGCCACTACTCTAATTCTACCCCTGCTAGCACTGTATATGCAGCAGAAACTCGTGGTAGAGCCCTTCAGCGAGCTCAAAATGAACAAGCAAGTTCTTCTGCCAATGGCCAACTCTGCTTCGGCACAGATATTTTGGAAGACCGATTAAAGGTTCCATCTTCTTTATCTCAGCAAGTAAATGGATCTAATCAGTCTAATTTTCCAAAACCAAAGATGTTGCCAACTTCAATACAAGATGCATCAGCTTCCAAAGCATCTGCTTCCAAGGTACCTGCTAAACCGCATATTTCTATTGGGAAACGCAGGCCTCTAGATCAAAAGTATGATATATTGAAACACATGGCCCAAGTACCAGCCAAATTATCAATTTTGGATGCTTTGAATCTATCAAAAGATCTTCGGGAAGCACTCATCGAAGCTTTGTCAAGTCCTCAGGAGTTTGAAGCTGAAATTGCTGCAGCTGAAATTTATCACATAGAGAATAATCCTGCAGAATGCCATGCAGTGATATCTTTTACTGATAAAGATGAAGATGATTTTGTGCATGGGCACATAAAACCTTTGTACCTATCTGGCAAAGTCAATGGTATAGATGTTCGAAGAGCTTTTATTGACAGTGGTTCAGGAGTCAACCTCATGCCCATTCGCACACTTCGTCGATTGGGCCTCACTGAATCTGATTTATCTCCTTCTACCATGATGTTGCAAGGACATGATAAAAATGAACAAGAACCACTAGGAGAAGTTACACTCAGAACTCAGTTTGGAGATCTTGTTTCCAATTCGGATTTTATGATTGTTGATCAGGACTCAGCTTTCAATATCTTGCTTGGAAGACCCTGGTTACATCAACATGCAGCTATTCTGTCATCATACCATCAATGTCTCAAATACTGTTTCGATGGTCAAGTTGGAACATTGTATGGTGATAAGGCCCCGTTCAAAACATGTGAGTCTCAATACATTGAGGCGGAATTTTATCACATGAAGGGAAGAGAAAAATCTACAATGAAGGAAATTACCAAAGTTAATGCTCCATATGGTTTGGAAAAAATTCCAATAAATCCATTTTCACATGTGAGTACAGATTATGTGTTACCTATCAGTCAAATTGACAAAATAGGCCCAAATCAAAATACTCTTATGGAAAGATCCATAATGTCAATTACGGCAATCGAGCCAGAAAACATGGGAGAAATTGGTAACTTACCAAGCAGTGATGAAAGCATAAGTGGTGACGTTTTCATTTCGTCTGCTGAAATCCAACAAGTCTATACTTCGCTAATCAGGCCAGAAGAAGTTATAGCAACACCAGAGGTGAATGTTGATGTCGATTCTCAATCCATCATCTCCTCTTTATTTCCCAAAGAAGACCCTTTTTCATCAATAGGGTCGGAAATGGAAGCTTCTTCTTCAAAATGTGAAAATTTTGACATCTCTTATGATCATGAGAATTTCGTTTTTTCATCTACTTTGCAAGTAGAAACGGAAGAAATAACACATGATGAAGAGGAAGAGGAAGATCTTAGAGATGCTCCTCCAGCATTTGAAGAGGGTATCTCTACCACTGTGGATGAACTCAGAGAAGTAAATCTAGGTACAAAGAAAGATCCACGCCCCACTTTAATTAGTGCGGCCATGACCCTTGAAGAACAAGAGATGTATATTTCTTTTCTAAAGCAAAATAAAGATATTTTTGCTTGGAATTATACAGAGATGCCTGGCCTTGATCCTGATGTTTCCACCCATCATTTGGGTTTGCCAAAAGAACATCGAGGATTCAAGCAAGCCGCGAGAAGAACACACCCAACCTATGCTTCCAAAATCGAGGCTGAAGTGGATAAGCTTATCAAAGCTAACTTCGTCAGAGAAGTTCAATATCCCAAGTGGTTGGCTAATATTGTCCCAGTAAAGAAAAAGAATGGACAAATTAGGGTTTGCATCGATTTCAGAGATCTTAATCGGTATTGTCCCAAAGATGATTTTCCAGTTCCGATTACAGAACTCTTAATTGATGCGACGGCTGGCTATGAAGTACTTTCTTTCATGGATGGATATTATGGATATAATCAGATCCGAATGGCCCCAGAAGATGAGGAATATACAGCCTTCAGAGCTCCTCAAGGTGTGTTTTGTTACCGGGTGATGCCCTTTGGTTTAAAGAATGCAGGTGCAACATATCAACGCGCCATGCATCGTATCTTCAAACCTTTTCTAGGGAAATTTGTTGAATGCTATGTAGATGATTTGGTGGTTAAATCCAAACAACGTTTTGATCACTTGGCTGATTTGGAAATCATATTCCACAAGCTTCGACAACATAATTTGAAGATGAACCCCTTAAAATGTGCTTTTGGGGTAACCTCAGGAAAATTCCTCGGCTTTGTTGTACGCCATCGTGGTATTGAAGTCGATCCTGAGAAGACCAAATCAATCCTTGGTATGTCACCTCCTCCGAATTTGAAAGAATTAAGAGGACTTCAAGGACACTTAGCCTATATTCGGCGTTTCATCGCCAATTTGGCAGGCAAAAGTTTACCTTTTACCAAATTATTGAAGAAAGGAGTCACTTACCAGTGGACTGAAGAATGTCAAGAAGCATTTGATGTTCTCAAGAAATACCTCTTAAGTCCACCAGTACTCATGCCACCTATTGAGGGTAGGCCTCTTATCCTCTATGTGACAGCTTTAGAGCGATCATTGGGTGCCTTTCTCGCTCAAAAGAATGATGCTGGGAATGAAAATAGTCTCTACTATCTTGGTAGAACTATGCTTGAAGCAGAAACCCGGTATTCGAGTATTGAAAAATGCTGCCTAGCATTAATCTTTGCAGTTCAGAAACTGAGACACTACCTGCAACATCACGAGGTCCAATTGGTATCTCGTAATAATCCACTCAAATTCATCCTTAGTCGTCCAATGCTTACAGGACGTCTGGCAAGGTGGGCGGTTATTCTACAGCAGTTCGACATCCAGTATGTGTCTCAAAAGGCAATTAAGGGCCAAGCTCTGGCTGATTTCCTGGCTGAACACCCTTCAGTGGAAGACACGTCTTCAGATATCGAACTCCCTGATGAGGAAGTTTTTTCTATTCAAGAGAGTCCTCAAACATGGGAAATGTATTTTGATGGTGCTTCTAGAAGTCCAACAGGGAAGAAAATGGAAAATCCTAAATTCAACAAAGATGGTTTAGGAATTGTGCTCATTTCTCCAGATAAGGCAGTGTTACCTTATTCCTTTTTGTTGTGGGAAGGTGGTACCAATAATGAAGCTGAATACCAAGCTCTCATTGCAGGCTTGGAGTTAGCGCTTCAAGCACAAGTGAATCACTTAAAGGTGAAAGGTGATTCAGACCTGGTAATCAAACAAATCAATGGGGATTATGCCATCAGAAAAGAAGAATTAATCCCTTTGTATGATTACGTTAGAGAGTTAATGTCAGAATTCCCTTCAGAACCGACATTTTCTTATGTCCCAAGATCACAAAATGCTCAAGCTGATGCACTGGCTAATATAGCCACAGCTTTAGCAGATCCAAATCGGGACTAGACAACCATCGGTATTGCCCACCGTCGTGCAATTTCACCTTATGTTCAAGTCAGAATAGAGGAAATTAATGAAATTAGTCCCATTCCTGAACCATATGGTCATACTACAGGATGGATGTCACCTATCAGGGAATACCTTCAAAATGGAACACTTCCACCTGATAGAGCCGAGAGAGAACAAATTCGGCGACGTGTGGTCAATTTTACTCTTTATGATGGTCCAAACCACCTCGAGAAAATTCTCTACAAAGGTGGTTTTGATGGAGTTCTCTTCAGATGTATTGATGGTGAAGAGACAATGGCTGTCATAAAAGAAGTGCATGTAGGAGTCTGTGGTGCCCACCAGTCTAGACATAGATTGTCTGATCAAATTCGAAGGCTTGGATACTTCTGGCCTTCAATGATACAAGATTGTGTTAATTTCACAAAGAAGTGTCATTCATGCCAAGTATATGCCAATTTCATTCATCAACCTCCAGAGTTGCTTCATACAGCTAAATACTCATGGCCATTTTCCACATGGGGAATGGATGTGGTGGGACCTTACCCTTAAGCTACGGCCAAGCAGTTTAAGTACATTCTTACTGCTACTGATTTCTTTTCCAAATGGACAGAGGCAGTACCTCTCAAAGAAGTCAGTTCTAAATGCATTGTTAGCTTCATCAATTCTAACATCATTACTAGATTTGGTGTCCCTCATACCATATTGACAGACAACGGCACCAACTTCTGTTCTTCTGAGGTAAAGAAATTGTATCAAGAATACAATATTAAGTCCAACCATTCATCTCGATATCATGCAGCGGCTAATGGCCAGATAGAGGCCTTCAACAAGACTCTTTCAAATATACTGCAAAAGTTGGTGGATAAAGATAAGAGGTCATGGCCTGATAAACTCTATCATGCTTTATGGGCTTATCGGACTACCACTCGCAATGCAATGCGGTCTACTCCATATTCCTTGGTATATGGAACAGAAGCAGTCTTGCCAATTGAAGTTCAATTTCCCTCACTCAGAATAGCCATTTGTGATCAGTTATCGACAGATGAGCAATCCCAAAAGCATTTGAATGAATTGGAACAATTAGATGAGAAGAGATTGTGCACTTTGCACCACTTGGAAATCTATCAGAATCGAATAGCACGAGCTTTTAACAAAAAAGTTCGTCTTCGTTCATTCATTCAGGGAGAATTGGTATTGGTTCTCAGAACATCAATGATACCAGGAAAGAAGCCTCCCAAGCTTGAACCAAAATGGGAAGGACCTTATTCAATACATAAGGTCTACTCCAATGGAGCGTATTCTCTAATCTCAATGGATGGAGAACACATCACGACTCAAACTAATGCCAGATTTCTGAAGAAGTATTTTGTATAAACACAAAATATTGTTCCCAGAACCAAGACTCTTACATTTGGTTCATACAGCAATGGTCCAGTATGACCTTAAACTACAACTTCGTCCAACATGACATTAAACTGTGTCACACTTCTGTTTGAGATGACATTAAACTATAATACGTCCAGCATGACGATAAACTGTACGGTCCATGCATATGACCTTAAACTATTCGCACTTATGTCCCTGCAACAAGACGCTAAACTGTGCAGCACCAATAGTCCTAACTGCAAGACTTTAAACTGCATAGTCCCTGATTTTGTCCTACATGACAATAAACTGTATAGAAGTTCCTATATTTTGTTTGAGATGACATTAAACTATATTGTGTCCTAGCAACATGACATTAAACTGTGTGGCACTTTCATCGTCCAACATGACGTTAAACTGTGTCAGTTCCCTTATCGTCCAACATGACGTTAAACTGTCACATTGGTTACTAATATGTCCTACATGACACTAAACTGTATATGTCCGAGATGACATTAAACTATATTTTGTCCGAGATGACATTAAACTATATTGTGTCCTAGAAACATGACATTAAACTGTGTGGCACTTTCATCGTCCAGCATGACATTAAACTGTAAAAAAATCCCCAGAACTGATATCCTCATATTGGTTCACCTTAGTCCTAGCTACATGACTTTAAACTGTACAGCACCAGTTCGTCCTTGCTATATGACGTTAAACTATACAGCAATGGTCCCGTATGACTTTAAACTGCATCATCCCTGGTCCATGTATATGACCATAAACTATTTGCAAATATGTCCAGCAAGACGTTAAACAGTGACGTCCTAACTACATGACGCTAAACTGTATAAAAGTCCCTCACGTCTGGAAAGACGTTAAACTATATAATCATCAAAAGTCCAGCATGACATTAAAACTGCACAATCCCCCTTTCGTCCAATATGACGTTAAACTATATTGTCCCCATCGTCTTAACTACATGACGCTAAACTGTACAGAAAGTCCCTTTTTTTTATGTCCTACATGACATTAAACTGTACATCGTTAAGGTTGTTATTACCTCTTGTTTCTCACACCGAGTATGACTCACTTGAGCTTAGAGCGAACATCAACCATAACACTCCCTTTGGGCCACTAACCATGTGTAAATCCCAACAATATTTTTTTTATTAGATCATTGTCCACAAGAACAACTTGATCATTGATTCATTCTTTAATTGAACTACACAGACTTTGATCCTTGCCCTCCAGGCTGGGTATGTAGGCAACCTCCCAAAGGTTCAAGCCCAAAAACAATCTCTTCACATTGGTTCACCACCATCTCATATGATGATGATTTGTGAAACCACCCTTGGAATCAATATCTTTACATTGATTCACTTTCGTCCTTGTTATATGACGTTAAACTATACAACACTTTTGTCCGGTACGACAATAAACTACAATATTCTTTGATTTCCTCATTTGAGAAGGAACCATTATTAACATTGATTCTTTTTTCAATCATGGTTTTCATTTTTTCAAAAGACTACGTACATACATGGTAATGCCTAAACTTTTTATTTTAGGTTAAAACCATCATTGCACTAAAGTCCCCTTTTTCACCCTTCACATGTACGAACCAAATTTGTACAAAGGGTAGTTCTAGAACTACGTGGACTTGATTCCCATCCTTATGGGATACGTAGGAACATTCGAGTGTCCCTCGAATCCAGTCCCAAGTCTTTTGGGCCTAACCCCAAATTTCACTTTCAGTCCCTTGGCTGAAAAGTCTTCATGAAAACACACACTGTGTATTCATTATTATGGTCCGAATTCTATGACCCTAAACTAAGATCACTCATACTTTCGTCCTGCACGACGTTAAACTGCATTTCAAGAACTACGTATGGCTTGATTATCATTCTTATGAGATACGTAGTGAAGTCCAAGTTTCAATTCAGGACCCAGCCACAACATGATTATGGTTTTCATTGACCTATGTATCTCTATATACATTGGAAAATACCCTTCTTTATGTATTATAATCCTAACCTTAAATATTTTCAGATCTTCATAACCCTTTTCATGACTTATAGTCACAAAAATGTCAAAATTCTGAGAATTCTTTTGCCTGACTATGCAGCACGTGCCCATAGGTGGCCTTGCATAAACAGTCCACATAAAAGACTTTGTCAGCCAAGAGATGCTATTTATTTGACCATGCAGCCAATGCCCATAGGTGGCCCTGCATGTTTTCAACCCCCTAACGGGTTTGTTAAATAATAGTAACTTCATTCTTGGGAAGAATGCCTCTTTTGTCCTTATTTGTCTTAAACGACAGTATGTAGGGATCCGCAAAAAATAGCCATCCTTAACGTATTTGTCCCATATCCTTTTTCATGATCTGAAAGTATTCAAGTCTATGGTTTATTCTTCTTCCCTACGTTTGGGTCAGACCTTCGTAGGAGTGATATTCATCCAGTTCTTTGATATTCTTGTTTGGAAATATCTTCTCCATATTCAAGTACCTCTTTCCATACAACAAACTCTATGCTTTAGAAAATTTGAATCTCCATAAACTTTCACTGGCTTTTAGCACTAGGAAAGTAAATTTCTGGGAGTTCTTTTGCCTGACTATGCAGCACGTGCCCATAGGTGGCCTTGCATAAACAGTCCACATAACAGACTTGTCAGCCAAAAGATGCTATTTTATTTGACTATGCAGCCAATGCCCATAGGTGGCCCTGCATATTTCAACCCCCTAACGGGTTTTGTTAAATAATAGTAACTTCATTCTTGGAAACTACCCCTTCTAATGCT
Organism: Viscum album; assembly: GCA_963277665.1. NCBI lineage: Eukaryota > Viridiplantae > Streptophyta > Magnoliopsida > Santalales > Viscaceae > Viscum > Viscum album. The sequence continues at coordinate 911,982,260 of OY728125.1, read as the reverse complement.
ATTTAGCTCTTTTTCATATCATTCCTCAGATTCAAATATTCTTAAGCCATAGTTTACATTTTTTCCCTCATACTTGAGTATGGTAAATATGTTTTCAGATAAATTGTCAAGGAATTGAATCCATTTTAATCCATTTTTCGGTCAAAGCTATTTCGACCTTAAACATTAGCCCCTTTATGTCCGGCATGCATGACTTTAAACTGCCCACACAAAAGACAAAGGAACTCTGAATAAAAGTCAAGTTCCAGCTCACTTAATATACATTTTTTTGTATGATTTAGGTAATATTGAGCAGTTAAAAGGTTAAGAGTTTGTAGGGTTATTTGTAATAATCCTAGTAAAAATCAAACTATGCTTACTAAGCCCATTGGCTTAAGTAAATTTGAAGCAGGTAATGGAAGAATGCAAGTACAAATGATTGAAGACAAAAGTGTTTTTCATTGATACACAAGAGTTAGAAGGACATCCACAGACTGGAATCTATTCTCTTTTTCAAGAATTACAGAAGATTGTCAACATAAGTCTTCATTTGATGTATAGCATCCTGAGCCTTATCAACAGTTACTTGAAGCTCGTGCACTTGACCAGCTTCACTCTTTTCAGCTTGCTGAAGTGCCTTCTTAGCATCTGCAATGGCTTTCATGCCATTCATATGAGTTTCATCCAATGATTTATTAAGCTGATCAAGTTCCCCAGTAACAGCATCTAACTGTTGCTGGAGTTGCACCTGCTGGACGACCTTTTCTTTGATTTTTTGCTTCAGATCCTTCATCTTGACAGCATAATCAGCTTCAGCCTGGGATATCGCAGCCTCAAATTCGCCTATGTTGACTGACAATTTCACTCTGGTCAAATCTTCGCGACTTGTCTGCATTTGCTCCCTCCTGAAAATAATATGTTTCACCGCAGCATGGATCTTTTCATACCCAAAACCACCGAGTCCCATTATAACAAATTGGGATGACAATCGGGAAATTTTTGATGGTAGCTCTTCTAAAGGCACCCCCGATATGATGTACCATATGTTGTTCCATGCCTTACGTCGTGAAAAGCTGAACGCTTTGAGCATCTCTGGATCTGATTCAACATCTTCGTCAGAAGGGGGTATGTAATCTGGAATTAACATGCTTAAGGAAGTGCCTCGTCCTTCTCTTTCCCCTCTGACTTGGGCTTCTTCACTTTCAATTACCGTTGGGGCAGAGGCTGAAGCCTCATCTCCGGATCTAGCCATTACAGTTGATGGCCCTACATGATCAATTGAAATATTTTAGTTGAATCTTAAAGGATAACAAAAGAATGGATTGTCTTGAAAATAAAGTACAATCACAAATATTGTTATCCCTTACCCAATGGTGGTTCAACAACATGAGAAGACTTCTCCCCATCTTTCCCGGTTTCAACAGGATTTTCAAGATGGGTCTCAGGAGAGTTTATTGGATTTAGCTCTACTTGAGCTAATGTTTCTGCAATGATAGGGTTGACATCAGTGTCCACACCCTCTTCGGGCATTGGCAGTTCAGCAGCTTCTTCGGAAGAAACTGCATATTATTTTACATCATGATTAGAAATATGTTTTGTTTTTAAAAGAAAAATTTGGGCGAAGGGTAACACTCACGCCCAAGGTCTTATAAATCACATGACAATCTAGCATGATCATAAAATTATTCAAAAGTCATTCCTTGATTCATCATTTCATCTAATGATACTTCATAATCTTGGTTAGTCTCACCAGTGGGAGCATTTTCTACGTCTTCTTGCTGACTTATGTCCTGCAACCCCTGACCCTGGACAACATCTTCAGTAGTGGGAGGGATACTGGGAATGGATGGTAGCTCTTCTCTAGGAGAAACCAAGTTAGCTTGAGTCTGTGGTTGTTCTACAGCACCCTCCACGACCTTTGAAGAAGGATCAGTCCCTTCCCTCAATGGGGAAACTGAAGAATCCCCTGCAATCCTCAGAAATATGAGTAACCATATGATTATGGGTATAAACTCATGATTGTTCGAAGGACTTACCACTGCTAATGAAACGTTTAGCTAAGGATTTCCTCCTTCGTTGCCTTGGCTTCTTTTGTTTTTTTGGAGTTTCATTTGTCTCCTTTATTGGCACTTGGATTGGTGAATGAAAGGCTATGTCCAGTGCCTCATTCATGGCCTGCTGGCCTGGAGATATCTCTCCTGGTTCGCGAGGAGAATCAGCAGCAGCCCCAACAGCGGTACCACCAGGGCTATATTGTGGCGAACGAACCCCGGTCCCTTTCTTTGCAAGCTGCAAGATGAAGAAAATAACTTCCTTAAGTAACAAAGCTTCAACTGAAATCAAGTTGCAAAGAAAATAAGGAAAGAAAACTTACATCTTCAGGAGCCACGTACTCTTGCCACTCCTCATCTCCAGAACCACCAGCCCCCTCAGTGGTGCCACGATCAATCATTTCCTTCACCCGCCTGGTGATAGGAACCGAATTATCAGTGGCATATATGAGCATTTCCAGCTCTCTGATGTAAGCTCACACTTCATTGGGGTTATCTCCGTATTGAAGGTCTTTACAAGCTAGAAGATATCCTATCCCAGGAAGTTGTAGGCCCTCACACAAATCCAGCCAGGCGGTCTCAGTATCACAGTATAAGCTCTGCCATAGCTGAACAACCTCTGGTCTTAGACATAAAGGCTGTGAGGAAGGTCCTACAATTTTTGATTTTAATTTCTTCCCGACTCCTGCAACTACAGATAGAGAATAAGAAAGTGAGACTTATTACTTTATAAAGTAGCAGTGATTGAAGTTATTACAATCAAATAACTCACCAGGAGCTGATGGAGTGGGTCTTTTAACTCTGGCCGGAGGATTATATCGGGCACGAAACCGCTTTGCTGCCGGTTGTGCCTCATCATCCCCATCATGATAATCTGAGGAATCAGTTCTAGAGGAGGAGTATGTTGAACCTATTTCAGGAGGAGAAGCATCACCTTCATGAGGAAGAGTTTATTTCTCTACAGTCCTCTTCCTCTTTCCCACTTGATATACAGGGTGATTCAATATCCCTTTAGGGTATGATGCTATCCAGTGTTCGGCATAAAATGTAGTCAGATAATGTGCCGCTTTTTCAACTGGTAGATCAAATACTGCCCCAGTCTTCTCTCTTGATGTCAGCAACCATAGTTGTCGAGCAACCATCGGATGTTGCTCTAACCTGACATGTACTGGAGGGGATACAACAATCTGTTGCAAACATTTGAATTGGCGTGCAAATCTATATGGAGCATAGGCCTCGCATATGATTTCTCCATCAATCCTGGCTACTAACATGCCATCCCTGCAAGCTAGCATGTATGCCCTCAAATCCAAAGGGGCTTTCCCATCATCAACAAACCGCCCAGATGGCGGACTTCCATAAGGAAAGAAGTTGAATTCCTTATACATGCTTAGTCTTACTTTTATGTCATAACCATTGACATCTAATGGAGCAATTCCAGAGAATTCTTGCACTGACGGTCTGAAAGAGCTTCCAGGAATTTGTAATCCATTCTGTACATTGTAAGTCCTGAAGTGAGTGGCGATCCATCCCCACAAAACCTGGAATGGTCCCACTATTCTTAAAGGAGATTTACCCTGGAAGACGGGAAGTAAACTCCTGTGAATCTTTGCTAAAATGAGGGTAGCTAACCCAACCATTTTTCCCTCAGCCAACTTGGCCGCAATGACGAAGGTCCCTGGCCTAACGCCTCCCTTCGAATCCCTGACCGGCAAGAGATAAATACTGAGCCACATTGCCAAGAAACCCGCCAGACGAGTTTTCTTTGGAATTCTTTGATTCACTTCATAGCCCCATTTTTCAAACTCTCCTGCTTCTAGAGTTGGCCAGAATGTGCCAGGAGCTCCTCTCTTCTCAGGTTTTGGACAAGTGGTAGGACGTCTGGGCCGGGTATCCTTGGATTTTTTTTTCTTGGATCCTTTTTCCTTTGGCTCCATCCCTTTCTTCTCAGTAAGAAACACATTCATCCATTCTTCCGGATGGATATCTTTTCTGAAATGAGTTAATGAGGTCTCTGAACTCTTGAGCTTGTGAAAGATTTTGAATAATTCTCGAGCCAAAGCAGGAGTCTTCTCTGGATCATTCCAAGTCACCTTGGGAGGAATGAATTCATCATACATATCGCCCAATATTGGAGCTCCTGAAATCTTGTGGACATCCCACAAACTGATACCTACTTCTCCATGAGTCAAGTGGAAAGAATTAGTCGCTGGACTCCAATGGCTGAGTATCTCTGGCATGAAGATATCATGTCTGTAAATATATGTTTGCCCAACCCAAACAGCCTCATATATTGCAGCTCTCTTCAGATCCTCAATAAACTCTGCGCAAGTCTGTCGCATCCATTATACCCACATCCAAGTTGGTTTCACACCTCCCCCAGGACGGAAATCCCAACTTTTCTTCCAGCCTTTGGATTGATCCATCTGAGCATTTCGGAAGATTGAAGGATGACAATGTGGTTGAAGCTCAGGTGTATGTTTTTTCAGATCTGGTGTGCAAGGGCTATGATGCATCACATAAGCCTTCTCCACTGTTCCAGCAGTTTGAAATGATCCTCCGCCTGAGATATTTGCTGAAGAAAAATTGGTATAATTATGAAACCAAGAAAATGGAAGATAATTCTTTACTTCTGGAATAATGACTTCTTGCAGATGACCATGACCATACAAAGGTAGGTAAGTGCAGTGAGGAAAGTCGTGATGATATTTCTTCAGATACTTAGCCAAATCTGGAAGAGTGCTGTTTTTGACAGTATAGTAATCAGGGCCAATGATATTCATCATATCATCTATCCGCTTGCTAGCCAGTTCATCAATTAATCCAGGTCTAAGAGCCATTTGAATCTGCACAGGAGTTGAATAAATTAAACTATTAAATGGGTTTTATTTTTCATAAAATTTGTGAAAGAATTTGAAAAAAATGGCTAAGGCATTAAGGCGCGCAAGTATGGAGATGTCGCGCAAGTGATACATGTGCCGCGCAAGTTTTGGTCGCGCAAGTATTACCGCGCAAGCCCTATTACCTTGAGAGTAGCGCGGCAGCGAAGAAACAGTGAAAACAAGAGACTTGCGCGGCGAGGAAGACTTGCGCGGCGAGAGCTCGAGAAATCCGGAACTTCAGATGCCATCTACGGCCGGAAGCGGTATATTTATAGGCTCGGAAGCCTACCTGCACGCCGTACCCAGAGCAATTAAGGCCTGCACGACGCACACTTGCGCGCCGCCCTGTGCGTACTGAAAACTTGCGCGCCTCCCTTTTCCTTTGGAAGGATTCGATTTCCTCAGAGTCAAATCCTCAGTTTCTCTCCGGATCCAACTCTGAGGGGGGACTTTTGTTGACGCTCCTTTCGTCACAGAATCTAAAGATCGGAAAAGGGAATATCTGAGCTCAAAGTGATTAATCCTTTGAAGAAACATCAAAAATCGACAAAGGGATAAAAAAGGAGAACATTGCCCATAGATCGCGCAAGTTCCCTCTTGGTCGCGCAAGTACACTTGCGCGCCGCCTCAATACTTGCGCGACTCCTCATGTTCATGCAAGGGACTTGCGCGACATATGTGGTAACCGCCTGGTAACCGCCCGGTAACCGCCCGAGGTCTTCTTTTGCCTATAAATAGACCCTGTGGGCCCCCCATTCAAGAGGATCTTTTTCCAGAAACTCGGATTGAAGCTCCCGACGCCCAAGTCTCTTCTCAAAGCTTCCGGAACACTTCTAATGTAATTTCTTACCTAGAACGGAAGATCTAAAGAGAAAAAGGAAGGCCTGAGTGTTGAAACTTATCAAACACTTGCGCGCCTACTTAATTCCTGCAATATAACTTGCGCGTCCCTCTTCTAGAAGAACCTCAAGAGGATGGTAAAGGGTTTTATAAAGAGTCGCTCAAGCATTTCAATACTGGTTGAAAATCGCGCGAGTACCCCTAATGTCGCGCAAGTATACTTGCGCGACCAATACTTGCACGCCGCCGCAGGACTTGCGCGCCTTTCAAGACTTGCGCGCCCCTATCGTTTTGGGTGCCCATCTTGCCCATTTTTACCCCTCTTAAGCCATTTCACCCTTCCTATTCAAGATTCAGTCTTCAAGATACTCTTCAAATCCATTTATGGCATGATTTCTTGACTTGACATCCTTATCTGAAAGCAATTCTGTGGAATACCTCTCAAAACCTAGTGATTTAAACATCTTTATGTCACCAAAGATTGAGAGTTCATTCACTCAACCTAATCCTTTAAGATGAAAGAATCCTAACCTGGGTCTCCTTTTCAGGAATAATCCCCAGTTATAAAAACCTTTGATCTGGGCATCTTTCTTAAGAATAAACCCCAATCAAGTCCTTTAATCTTGGGCATCCTCCTCAGGAGTAAGCCCCAAACCTTAATCCCTAATCTGGGTCTCCTTTTTCAGGAATAAGACTCAGTCATAACCTTGGGCTTCCTTTTCAGGAGTAAGCCCCAAGTTCCCTAACCTAGGCTTCCTTCTCAGGAATAAGTCCTAGTCATAAATTTTGGGCATCTTTTTTAAGAATAAGCCCCAATCAAGTCCTTTAATCTTGGGCATCCTCCTCAGGAGTAAGCCCCAAACCTTAATCCCTAACCTGGGTCTCCTTTTCAGGAATAAGACTCAGTCATAACCTTGGGCTTCCTTTTCAGGAGTAAGCCCCAAGTCCCCTAACCTAGGCTTCCTTCTCAGGAATAAGTCCTAGTCATACATCTTGGGCATCCTTCTTAGGAGTACGCCCCAAGTCTCTTAAAATTTCTCTTAACCAGTCATAAATTACCTTTGATTTGGGTTTCCTTTTCAGGAATAAAACCCAATCATAAGTCCCCTCCTAACTTGGGCATCCTCCTTAGGAGTAAGCCCCAAGATTAGAGTATTCAAATCTCCATGAAGCACATATAACTTTGTGGACCCTGTTCTTGGATTTTCTCCCTAAAAGTAAATCCTAAACCTTCGTCTATCTGGGCAGTCATCTATACATAAGCCCCAAAACAAATTCTTATGATTGCATCTTTTATGGCACAATTGTCTAAATTTTACCAATACCTCTTGTTTCTCACAACGAGCATGACTCACGTGAGCATAGAGTGTAAAAGTAATTATGAAATTCATCTTTGAGCCATCAATCATAAAACATCATATCCCATTCCTCGAACTACGTGGGTTCTGATTCCTTTTTCAAAACAAAGGATACGTAGGTAGCCCATTTATGGGTTCGATCCCAACATTGAAATAATCTCTGTCCTTCTGAATGACGATAATCTTCAAGTGCCCCACTGAGTGGCTTTAAAACCAGCCTGGTCATCAAAATGACCAAGAGACTTTTATATAAATGTTTTGAAGGATACCATTGACCAAGAATCTCTAAACAAATATAGATGATTCTATATTGATGAAGAACCTCGAATACATATAAAAGATTCTCTAAATTTCTTGCATATTTAATCATTGATTGTTAAAACTAAAGGAAAGCTCATTTTATACTTGGTAATGTAATAAGGATTCACGAACTTAACTTAAATCTATAAAGAGAGTCCCGGAGTAGACAATAATTCCCCTCAAAAAGGTGTGATGAGTCCGACCTCCCATCCTCTCGACCAATGCAAATTCCCAAGCCTCATTTGCCCACAAGCTAATGAGCGCCTGCCTTTGGAAAGTAGGTCCAAACGGATGTGGAATCATTGGATGTTTCCGGTTCTACGAACAAACCCGTTAGAAACCGATCGGAACGTTTGAATCTCCCGTCCAGGAGGTCATCCCCGGATTCCGCGCGAAACAAACATCCACACTGCGAGCTCCTCCTTGAGGAAAATTAGTCTTTCCACTCAAGTCCTTACCATATGATGTTAAACTTTCCAACATTTAGTGAACTACATTTGGATTTATTACCATCGATATGGGATATGTAGGAACTATTAGACATTTTGTCTTCAGGTCGATCCCCAAGTTCCCTATTTTCAGTATTACATTCTAAAACTCTTTTTAGAAGCATGTGGAGTGGTTTTGACTTCCTTTTACCCAATAATGTCATCTTTACAACGTCCACAACTTGTGAATTCATAAGGAATTTATCCCTTCTCTCCACATCCATACCCTATGACGTTAAAATGAATGGAATTTGAGAACTAAATATGGTATGATTTCAACACTTGCTGGTTTTGTATGAATTCTTGAAATATGTTGTCCTTATATCCAGCCTAGAGTCCACAAATTATCAATTTCATTCAACACATTTACCCAGATTATTATGGGATTACTTGTTATGGTGTGAACTTGTTTTTCATCATTCATATCCGGTTTTATTTTCCATACCATGAAGACCACCATTGTGACCTCATCAAACTATGTCCTTACCACATGACGATAAAATACACGAAAACTCCAGAACTGTGTATGGCTTGATTCCCATCCTTATGGGATATATAGAAATTCTTAGAGACATTGTCTTTAAATCCAACCCATGGCCCATAAACCTACTTTTTCCCCATTCCTCCACTCTTCTTGTCATGTCGTCTGCTTTTAACTAGGCCCCTCAACCTCTATTACACCCCATCAATGCACTCACACGCACTATGGTCTAGGGTATAGAGTGTCAGATTCAATATGGACACACTCTAATTCCATTTACATGATTAGTTCATCTCCTTTTTTGGTTCTCCATCATCTCACTCATCCGAAAGGACCTCCAGGAGGTATGGATTCTTAGCATTATGGCTCGCCAACCGTTTTAGTCTAACGTCATGGAAGATCTCAAATGACAATTGAGATAGGTTCTGTGTCACGAATATGCTCAATGACTGACCCTCACTTTTTTTCCCATCCCAAGACACATGATATGGATTTTGTGTTGCGAATACGTTCAACAATTATCCTCCATCCTTACGCCAACCCCATTTTCCCTGAATATTCCCTTCATGATTCGCATCCCTTTCAATTTCATTATGTTTAAACTGACCTTCGACACCCTCAATGTTATCATTTATTTCACCTTTGCGCATTGAGAGTGAAAAACTGCATCGTATGGTCAACCTTGACTCCACACCTTCATTCCCTACAATTTTCTTCCATGTGTTGTAAATATATTATCCACCCTACATTCCCACACCGAGCATGGAACATGTGGGCTTAGGGTTCTGGGTAATGTTTCTTCATACATGGATAAACCACACATCCATATGTTCATAGCTCTATGACCATAAACTAGGATCTCATGAGTCCTTATCGTATGATATTAAGATACACATTTTATATCTAGGTTATGTTTTGATAGACTACCCAACTGTATGATGACTTCATTGGAGAAGATGTTTCCCCTTTGAAATTGGCCCTATTCTATGCCACATTCTAGAAATACATGTTGATTGATTCTAATCCTTATGGAATACATAGTAATTCCCAATTATTTAACCTCTGAGTCTAGCCATAGATTAATGAACCATTACACTCCCTTCATTGTATGGGGTTTCCTATTTAGAAAGGTGTGGTTTGGTGTGGACTTCTATTTTCCTCATTCACATTGGGATATGTACATTGTCATTTGTATTGGCATTGCAGTTCCCATGTCATCCATTTATGATGTTAAACTACATGGAATTATATTTTAACATGTGGATTGATTCCTTCCCTCACATGATACGTAGTGACCCAAGATATCTCGCCTTGGGCCTAGCCACTTGTTCATTAATTACTTCGGCCCATCCCCTCAAATTACGGTCCAAATTATGTGACCCAAAATTTGGAATTTTGTGTCCATGTAACACGACTATAAACTGTTAGCTAGAGACCAGGTGGTGTGAAATTAAACTACATGCAATGTCCTGATTATATGAAGATAAAATATTTCATGCCTTTTCCTCAACGTATGATGTTAAACTGCTTGCTTATCATCCCTACATACATGATGTGAAACTGTAATCCAACCAAGTTCCTTGCTAGATAGGTCCTTTCTGAAATAGGAATCATCTTTATTAAGACTAATTTGTACACCCAATGCCCTTTTTTCACCGTGAAATAGTTTCAAGAGTGTTGGACTCCAATCAAATAGTCCATCACTACATATACATGCTTTGCATGACCTTTCTTTGGATCATTATCCTCATTCACATCTGAGGGAACCCCCAAATGGACTATTCTCATGCCACTTTGGCACACATATCGTCAATGAAAAATGTTTCGTAAGGCATCAGACAACAATTCATGTTAGGCCTATTATTTTAGAATACAGTCAGTGATTGGACCTTGTTTTTTTCCATTCCATGTTAGTGATATAGGTACTACATTTTTAATAAGGTCATAAGCTATCTTATATTGAATCTTCATAATCACCATGTTCTGAATAATGTGTTTTGTGACTCAAACCTCCCATTCTGATTGGTTCAGATGGATTTTAACGTATCTCGTGTTACCCTGTTTGTGGATTGAAGAACATTGAGAAGATCAAGCTGGCTATTCAGGTGACCTTACACTTCAGTCATGATCTCTCTATAACCAAATACAAATAGAGTCAATTTAACAATATCATAACCTAAGTATTCAATGTTTTGTTGGCACTCTCATACGAAAATTGGATGAATATGTTGTCTTCCCTTGTTTCTCACACTGGGTATGACCCACGTGAGCCTAAATATTAATCGCTAGATAATCCATAGTTATGAGCACGATGTGCTAATTAAAACATGAAATCAAATATTATATCCATGCATGTAGTTCATGTTATGTAAACAAAGATGGAAATATGTTTCTAATGTTCATCCAAAAAATGGAACCTACTGATCATCCCCTTCAATGCACTACTTCAGTACTGCCACCTTCTGGCTTGTAGCCTCCAAGATTGTCTACACTCACTGAGCTACCTTTCAACATCAAAAACTAATGTGTATAGATCATCAGCTTTGACATGAATTCACTCCATCTCATCCTGGAATTAATCCATTTTATGCTTTTCCTGCATTTCCTTCTCATGGAAATCCGCCATATGGGATTTAAACTCTACCAACAAGCTCGGATTGGCTTAGAATAAATGTATCCTGTTCATTTTCCTTCTATTCAACGTATGGATTTCCTGCTAAGCCTCGTGAAACTTATAAATATTCTATAATTTCTCTAGAAACCGAGTAGAATCGTAGAATTGGATACTCTCCCACAACAACTATCTGGATAATCATATATTATTGTACATATATGGTGAGCATCCACCACTCCAGCATATAGAAAGAGAATCCACATGCGAATTATACCCATTTGATTCATCCAATCTACATTTGGTTAACTGAGGATGCATTTTATGAAAATAAATTCCTTGTTTCGTGTCATGAGGCTCTCTTCAGTGGCATCAGGATCATAATCTTCCATCACCTAAGGTTATATGGGTCAGTACTTAGGAAAAATAACAAGGAGTTCAGTAGCCAGGTACTCTTATGGATTCCTTTATTCTTTGTGGACCTCCCCCCCCCCCACCATTTTGATGATCAACCATAGAAGTAACATCACCTGTGATTGTATATACTTCTACATGGGTTCTAGGTATGGAACAATTTGAATGGTTAGTTCTGTGGGAACTGCTGTAATCACTGGTGGGTCCCCTGCATTTGTCCCGGACTCAACCATTTTTGAGCCTCTAATATTGTGATCACTACATAGGGATTTGGTACATTTTTTGGTCAATTTCATCAATAATGGATGTAGGTATCAAAATTTTGAGACTCACAAGAGCTATGAATAGTGGTATCGAGTGCATGAATCACAAACGGTGTTGTCACCCTAGGAGATCACTCAACACTTCCTAACTTGATGATTGGAAATGACTCCTTCTAGATAGAAGGAACTTTTGAGGCTCTAATGTTTCCACATGATCTCTTCCTATTGGATCACTACTATAACATCATCCATGGTTGGCCCTACACCCACTTCAACCATGGTCGGTCCTCCACCCTGCTTGGCACCAGATGCAAGTTCATGGGGATGTCCTTCCACGTCCATTAGTACATTTCCATCCCATATAGAGGGAACATCCTGAATATATTCACTGATGTGTTACTAAATAAGGAAGAGTTTGATTGGTGGAATTGAATTATGAATCATAGAATGACTAGTAGATATAAAATTTGAGACTCACCTCATGTTCTTTGGCCAGTTCCACAACAGAGCCATTGATATCCCCACTCTCATATGGGATTCCATAGTTGGTCGCTGCCCCCTGAGGTCCCTCACCACAAGTCCCAATCCTCTAGAGTCTTTTAATACATCTTATTATTCTTCTAATACTCCTCCTCTATCTTCTTCATATCCTTATCATTATTCTCCTTCTCCTTCTTCATCATCATTACCATCATCCTCAGGTGGCGTTTTCTCGGGGTCAGGCACCTGGCTGAGCATCACATTCACCAGGAGATCCAATTCTTCATACCTCCCTTGCTAGAATCCATAAATATAATTTTTTTCATTTACGTGGGTTGGTGATGAATTTGCATCCATTCTGTAACCTGAATATGCCATGTTTCTGGAAGGTTGAGTCTAGCGCACACCAGTTTCTACCACACGACTTTCTGACATAGTGTTTGTCATAGCATCCACCATGCTGCCCATAAGGATGGTAAACTGGAATGAGAGACATAATTTCTGAAATATCATTGATACATTCGATCTAGTTACATAGCTGGTCATCGAGGTTGACTGTTGGACCATCTCTTTTTAGATGGTGGAGGCATGACCACAATTTCGGATGCTCCAACTGTAGAGGTTCCAGCCTCTTCTAGCATAGCCACCTGGCTCATCACCAGTATCACTTCCCCTGTAGAACCTGACCTACTGTCTCATCTTCCAGACACTATTCTTGCTACCTTGATCTATTGAATGAATTTCCGCCAAATCAGTTTTGGATACACCATCAGTCAATGGTCAATATACTCCATTTATAATCCAACATTAACATCAGTGGGGGAAAGGAAATGACTTAACCAAATAAAAAGGTCAAAAAAATGATCCACAATTATCGAGGAGTGCATGGATTCCATTCCTCCAAAACACCTATATATAATTTATATGGAATCTGTTGTGTGCAGTCGAATTTCCATGAAACTCTCTACAACACATAGGACGGACAAAATATTTTCCCATCGATCTAGGCTACTAGTACACCGCCCCAGATACTTTGCAAGTATTCTCTCTTCTCTAGTGGGCCTCACTCAGCATCTAACATATGGAAACCCATGGATCTAATGGAGTAGAATATGTTTTTTTTTATGTTAGTCGATATTGAATTTGATCCCCTCCTTGTTAACCATCAACAAACAGATTACTGAAAAATTCATTAGAGTTGGCTGCATTTCGCCACAGGGAGGAAGGATGGAATTCAGGATGACATACCCACCAGAGTTTGATAAAAACTAGCCATTAATAATAATAATTTGTCCACATATTATTCTTGTCATACTTCCTCTTGATATACGCCCTAGAATGTTGTAAAACATGACCAACACATGCACTCCCAGATTAACCATGTTCTTAGATTCCATGATCACGTCCATAACCAATGTCCCTAGGTGGACCCCAATTATTGTGTCACAAACAATAAGTATCCGCACACATATAAATGTGGAAAATAACACATATTATTGTACATTCAGGTATTAGATTTCATTTATGCCACATCCCCATGACTGGTACTCTCCTGCCCCCACGACTATCCAGTATGAGCATACCTTTTCCATATGGGATGTGTTCGAGAACTGCATGCATTGAAAAAAATATTCTCAATCATGTTCTTCATTGGAAATAGATTGAACTATTCTGGAAAAGATATATCATTTTGGATGTTCTTGATTTTCAGCATCTCCTTAGCCAACTCTAACAGATTCCATGTCTGAATGGGAGTGTGCGTCCTATCTCCCCATACATTCTCTATTGGTAGGAGCTCATCATTCTAGTACCCTTATATGGGACTACCTCAGATACAATGGATGTCCCAAAGGATGATACCGTCCTACACATGGTGGCGATGGAAATTATTTGTGTAGGGGACAACCAACTGAGCAGCTCTGACACTTGGTCTTACTGACAGTAAAAATGGAATTGTGTTATCTACGCAACCTTGAACACTCCGATGTGTCGAAGCTCCACCCCAAAATCCTCAAATTTCTAGAATACACAATATTCAAATTCCCATTCTCTCGTGATGTTACCACCAGACATCATTTCCAATTCCTTCCAGTTTTCGGTCTTATCTGTGATGCTTCTCCTAAAAGTACTCGCATTGTGACATGGAGATTCCTCATGAACTGGATTTCTCCCCATAATAGTCTTGATCTTCTGATTCATGACATAAATAGATATATCCAATGATTCCCTGGCAGGCTGACCATTTTTCATGATGTTTTTCCACAAATATTGTCTTCACGCGTCACCCATGACCGCAGAGTATCAGTCTCAAATCATTGCATCAACACCAACTCTAGATGACATAGTTCTAGAGGGGGATGGTATAAATAAAAACATATTATTTTTTATCAAGTATTAAGATACTGAAGAGAATATAATTATCATATATGACTCTTCTCCCATGAATAATATAATGGTTTTTTATCATCTCTATTCTCCATGCAGCAGCCACAACTTCCCTCTCAGCATCGGTCTATTCAAAATCCATTACCACCAGATGTCATAATTAAAAATTGAGATTTCTTGAAAGAATGGATTTTATAAATGAGATATAGATGTATGAATTAAATGTGTACATTATCCATGCAATAAATCGGGCTATTTAAGTGGCACACAATATTTGGTCATGGCACAAAAGAACCCAGTGTTGCCCATAAGGCACTGATCGAAATCATGATCTTTTCATGAAAAATGGATGATCATTCACACAAAATAGAATAATCACCTATCAAATGGGAATTTGATGTATGTATTCCTGGACCCTGCCTATTTATTGGTGTTTACTGGGTCCTTCATTTGTTTAAAATCATTTTTCCAGCCAAATCAACCGTTGTTTTCAGGCACTGCCAAACTCAGTTATTTTCATCAGTGTTACCCTCAGAAACTGACCATCTGGTTCCCTTTATTCTTAGATGGTGGGGGAAGCATTTGATGGTGAATAATTCTAGTTGAGGTTATGAATAAATACATTAATGAAAACTGAAGGCATAGTTTGAATCAGCGGGTGATCCCGAGATTCCCATGGGAGGTCCGTTCATGATTTGAGGTCTGCGCGGTAGACTGATATCGGTTGTCTTGAACCTACATTCCCTATGCAATGTAAAATTTATTCTTCTGTATCTACCTTCGGAAAAAATCTAATTCATAGGTTCTAATTAAACCATTTTGGCATAAAAGAAAATAGACTACACATATCTAGTTCCTTGGGTCCATGACATATAACATCGCATTGAATAACACGGACCCAATGTACTAGATAATGTGGAACATGTCTGTCAAGGCTCCTCCATCAGCATGGCCCACTATGGATCGACCACTTACAATTTTCCATTACTATAAGGTAATTTCATGAAAAATATCCTTTTTTACATGCATGTTTTACCTTGTTCTATTCCAATATTTCTCACAGGATTCCATATTCCATGCATCCCCTCATCAAGCGCACATTCCTTTTATTTAGCACGCATCCCCTCATTTTCTGTGTAAGACTTGAATATTCTGTGCACCCTTTCATATGTCCTCCATAAGTTTTCCTTATCATAAGTAATAATTTCTGATCCCCTATAGCATGAAACACCACTCTCTTTTATGAAATTCATCAATATTTCACTCTAGGATTTCACGTAGTGAATTTTTTTCCCTCAAGTGCTATCCATGTTGTGTTTCCCCACCCTATGATTCATCTCAAAGGCACACTAACAAATATTTCTTCGTTGTATTGAAACCCAAATATGGTAATCTCATTGGATTACTCCACAACCCTTTTAATACCATTCTATTCTTGTTCCTTCCATTCCCTAAATGTAGGTTGGTACATGTTATGATAGACCTTGGGGTGAGGAGCGAGTCCTCATTGTTTGATCCATAGGATTTTAAACTACCAATCACTAGTGTCCACAACACATGATGATAAAATTGGACATAAATAACTGTGAACGTCTTGAGAAGACCATTGAGAGGGTGGGAAACAGTGCCCTCTCGCTATCCCTCTCCCATTGGGCATTGTTGTAATGAGCACCTAGGTTATTCTCTTCTCCCTCTCATCTCCACTAGAGTATGATTCCCCAAGACTATTGTTCAGTAGTGATATCATCCTCACAAGGAATGATATCATTTACTAGCTTCCCTCCTGGTGTAAGCACCAATCTCTATTTGCATGGCCCACCAGCCATGTGTAAGCCCCACACCACCCCTCACTGACACGCCTTGGGTGACACGATCGTTGGGTCTACTGCTACGTAGTGTTTCTCCCACCGAGCATGACCCATGTTGGATTAGAGTGAGAAACGTCCATGAAATCCTCTCTAGGCATCACACCATGAATAAGTCCCATCCTAACTCATCACCTAACTATGTGGATCATGATCCCTACCTTCTAAGTAGGGTACGTAAGACACCTTTATGAGGCCCATGCTCTCCATTTCCCACAATCCACCTATTCCGAAAATATTTTAAAAGTTCATTCTTTATCTTACAGGATTTTAAACATTATGTTTCCTGAACTATGAGGGTTTTGATATAATTCGGGTCTGTTGTAAGCCTTTTAAATGTAAAATCCCAACAATTGGTAAACCATGGTGCTCCCTCCTAAGGATGTACCCTCCTGATGATACATTATCACTTTTTGGGACACATCTCTATGATCCGACTCTTTGAGGTGTTCTAGTTTACATAGTCAGCTAACCATAAATAATCACCAAACTACACCCAAGATCCTTTAACAATGTGTGCCCCACTTGTGATTGACTGCTAACCATGTGTATTTCCCATGCATATCATTGGGTTGTTTTCATTTCTGTACACCTCGATTACGTGCCCCATTCCTGAAATACATGGACTTTAATCTTTTCCCTTTTTAGCAAGGTATATAGGATGCCTCCACATGATACCATTGAATCACACACCCCTCATCACAGCCTCTCGCTCAAGCCTTTGTGTCTCAAGAAGATCATTCCTTAACCAGTTGGTTCCATTTTATTCAGGACACCGTCCACTTGTTAATTATCATGAGCCCCCTCCTTAGGGGACTCATCAACCCATTTCAGAACTATGTGGACAATGATTTCCTACCATGTGGATACGTTGGAAAGCTAACTGATGATCAATAACAATACCAATACCTTCACACAAGTTCTCAGTTCCTTCTGAATTCATTCCATCCATTGACACCTCATCTATATCCATCTTGATTTTACCCGGGATGCCACATATATAAAAAATCATTCCATCCATACAAGTATCTAACCATGTGTAATCCATATTCATCTCATTTATCTATGTATCACATGTTCCACTTTCCTCCTATAATTATTAATATGCCAGGAGCTTCTTTTTCATTATGTACACCCCGATTACATGACTGACCCTCTTAAAGTAAATGGGTTCTTATCCCGGAATTCTATGTAGGGTACATAAGAAGCCACTTCTAGGTTCAATACTAGGAAATGTTAAACCTTAGTGTCCCATTTTCTTGGACACCCCATCCTGAGATCCTCCCTATGTGGTGTAAAGGTCATCTTTCATGGTGAGAAACCTTCCCATTTTGGGGACACACCATCCTAGGCCTGTTCTTATTGAGTATTCTGACACATATATCCAATAAACATTCTAGGTGCTCCCCCTAGGGACATACCTATCTGATCCACTCTAATCAGAGTCCCAATGAGAATGATCTATCCCAGATAGACATTAAACTCATAGCATACACCATGTTAAACATGTAAAGTTGAGAAAGACCTCAATGACATGCCTCTAACATACAATTCCCTTCATTCAACATGGGATGCCTTGATTTTCTTGTGAACTCGAGAAGCCCTCTTATATGAGAAAAATTCTGGTGTACAAGTGTTTTAACATCTAGACACGCCAGCAATGCCCAATGTGACTACTCTTATTACTGAAGGTCACAACCCTAAGTTTACCCCTTTGGAATATCAATGAATAAAAAATGTAGTTAACCAACATCCATATTGATATGGACTTTGGAATAATTTCATGAACAATATAACTATATTTAACGGAGACCTGGGCATTGCAATGAATTTAGAGGAGGAATCCACTAAAAAAGAGATCTATATCCCATCATCGTGTTTAGCTCAATGAGAAAATGTCTAGAAAGATGAGAAAAATGCCACTCGCCTTGGGAAAGGGGGGAATGGGGAAACAATGAAACCCATCTAGCTGAAGCATCCCACACACACAATACGATGAGGTGTTCCCTGGCCAAAATGCGTCAGAAGAAATAGTGATCTTTAGGATTGTCTTAAATGAAGAATTAATTTATGTTACTTAATTTGGGTTAATACATATTTCAAATTAGATGAAGATGTATTAAACAAAATCAACTATAAGTAATAAGCTCTTTTTAAATATTGTTCTATGGTTTTTGGATCAATATATGACAGAATTAGATCTTCTGGTAATGAGAAATGTATTTGAGCCATATTATAAAAGCATAATAAAATGGATTATTAATTCAGGGACCCATGTTATGTATATTACTAGAAAATAACACAATTTTATTATAAAACTATGAATAGTGAATTATATTTCATAAATTGAATATATTTTTTCAGATTCATCATCACATTCTTTAATTGGTATGGCTGAATCTAAAATGAGGATTGTGTACCATTAAAGATACTATTTGAGGAATTTTGTACTAGTTTATAATTTATTCATTAACCCCTTTATGAAACCCTAATTCCCAATCCTTCTACAAGGAGAAGTTCTAGAATTGAGATCATGGTCCCTAATGAGTACAAAAATTTAAGGGTAAGAACCTTTAGTTAGGAAGAACTACTAGTGAAACTTGTGAGAAGGGGGTTTGCGATAAATGTTCAACATAGAGGATATGGAAAAACTCGTGGAGAATGGATAATTATTAGAAGTTGGAGTTATCATGAATGGATATTAATTTGAGAATGGGGTTCATTGATCAATTATCACATAAAGAGTACACAGCTCATTGATAGATTCTAATAAAATAACATTTAAGAAGCATGGATGGTTGGGGCAAGCTGGGAAAAGTAGTTGGAAACATAGTATCTATTGAGATTGAAAAGAGTTTGGAAACACTTATCCATGGATCATTCATATCTCATTAGTATTTTTTTCATTTCATTATTTTTGATATTTATATATTATTTAATAAAATGTTTTTTATGATTTTAACATGATCATCGGAAAAACTATTGTAGAAGAGTAAGATTGAGTTAGTATATGATTTAACTTCAAACCTAGGTGATTTCTTTCTAGATGATATACTCAACATTAAATCAATTCATTTAATATTTTTAGTGATATATAAACCAATGTGGGATGACCCCTATTGAATTTTTATTCTACATATTTAATCATCTATGAAATTATTTGAAATGTGATATTCTTTTTGAGGGTGGTACATCATGTTCCTATGAAAATTTTACCTTGATGAAAATTTTATTTTTAAATCATGAGAAGGAGTGGATTTTATTGTGGAAGAACTATATGATTAATTCAAACATAGTTTTTCCTTTCAATATTCATTATAATAAACATACCATTCCAAAACAAATTACTAATATTCTTCGATGAAGTTCTTTTTATAGAACGCTCTATTAAAATTCCCTTGACTCGTCTCTTTATTTCCAATGATTTCAAAATGTTCTTTTGTTTTCCATCTTAATAGTTCACCAACTTAACACTTTTAATTAAATCATTTAAATTGTATTTTCTGAACTCCAACACTATAATAAACTGTTTAACACATCCCATGAAATATTTTTTACACTTATACTCATAACTCCAACACTAACATAACTACAACACCATTTTCTTTCAAGATTCAGTGAGTAGTGTTTTACATTTTCTTTACATTAAAAAACATATTTCAATCCTTCTTAAGGTATTAACCCCTATAAACAAATAAACATGGTAAATTAATTTTGTTAATATGAAATATAACCCTATAAAACATAATTACCAAGGTTTATGAATTCAAATATGGGAACGATTTTAATGGAAGGCATCTGGGTCTAAGAAAAAATCTATTATTTTCTTGTTAATAATAAAAATAAAATAAATAATATAAAACAAAATTATTTTAAAAATAAAAAAAATTATTTTATGATTGTTAGAGGATATTATCTAGGTATAATTATAATTACATAAAACCATTGATCCATTAAATCAATAAGTAGTTATGTTCTATAAAACTAAAAATGAAATATAGAATAAATGATTTTAGGGATACCCAAGATAACCTAAAAGTTGAAAATATCAATCCACATCTAATTTTAAATGAGATGGTAGAAATAGTTTGAGGTAGGGATTTCCATATACCCTATGATTTCAGTAAACCCATCATGCATTAGGAAAACCATACTTCTAAAAATAATGAGATTTATCATTATCAGTTATCTATGTTTCAATAGTAAATGGAAACCATAATGAAGACTCTCCTAATTTTATTAGGGACATATATTGTATGGTGAAGTATCCACCTCTCAAAGGATTGGGTGAAGGGGAACTGAAACCTATTGTTTTTCAATTACTTTAAAATACAAATTATTTGATTTGGATTCAAAAAATTATATAATAAATATTTTATATATAGAATAAAATGTCATATGATATTTTAATGAAAGTTATTAAATGTAGAATGATCTCACAAATAGGTTTAAAATTTTTTAATATATAATAGATATAGGTAAAAAATTTATGTGGAATGAATCATATTCAAGGTGTTATATAAGAAGTTTGAAATAATATATTACCTCTATAAATTTAAATAGGCTCATTTATAAAATATTCACCACCTACCATCAAAATGTAGTGGTTCATTATTATGGTGGGATTTTTAGTTGGAAAATTACTAAATTATTCTTATATTTTATTATCACCGTCAAACCATATTCATAGAATACATGTTATAGGATATTAACCATTGTTATTAATGAAACTAAATATGATACCCCAGTATAATTTGAAGAAGTATGGTATAATAATGAAATTAAAAAAATTAACTTGTGGGGAGATTTCACCCTGGTGGATTGTTACATAGTTCACAATCATACTACTATGATTTTGATATACCTACACAGTCATAGAAATATGCTACTTCTATAGGAAAGGGACCTTGGATTCAACCTAAGGATGATCTATTTGTAGATAACTACAATCTGGTCTACTAAATCCATTTGATCCACTATAAAGCATTGAAGACATAATATTATAAAAATATTTTAGTAGTAGCATATTTTATAATTTCATAAAAAATAATATAAGTCTTTATGTTTTCAAGATGAATTTAGAAAAATTCTTATTAAATTTAAATGTATATTTGATTCCTAAAAGGACTAAAATTATTAATATAAATGGAAAATAGATGGTAGGTTCAAAATCATAGATTTAAAACTAGGCCAATTTGAAAGATATTTTAATTTCATAGATAACGGTATACCTCCATGCACCAATGAACATAATCATAAAGTGAATTCCACGATTTTCATAACATGGACTAGTCTTTAAACTCAATCGGAGGATCAAAATAATCCTAAATATTTCAAAAATGAAAATCTAAATTAAACTAAATCTAAAATTCTTGTTACCTTTGAAAAATGAAATATGAATAACATCATTCTAAACAACTTTTTACATTCTATTTAATTAGAATTATCTACCAAAAAAATAATTAAAAACCAAAAACAATAAGTTGGAGTAAAATTATAATGAATAAATTTAAGGAATTCTAAACAATTGTGATGAATTTCGACCCACCATTCCATTCCTTGGAAGATAAAAAATAATAACCATAAAAAACAAAAAATAAAATTTCATGAATATATAAAAAATAGATTATCCTACCATTGCTATAATAATTGATTAAAATTTTCAATTACCTAAATCTGCTGAGGAAAACATCATCTAATAAAATAATATTGGATAATTTTTAACATAAAATCTTATAGAGGAGGGTACATCTTCTTGCAGTGTAAGAAACCTTTAAAACATATAGATTGTAGATTCTCATTTATCAGAAGTACAGTAGGTGCATGTTGGATGATAAACTATATGAATGAATTTGGTAAAAGAATCAATATCATTATCTTCTCATTATTCCAAAAAAAATAGTTAGGATAATTAAAACCCTCAATTGTTGTCCTGTATTTAGATGATCATTCCACAAATCACCTAATTGTGGGAGTAGATGACATGTTGGTGAGAGTAGGGAAAATTTACTTGCTTGCTGATTTTATAATATTAGATATTGAGTTTGACATGGATTTAACCATTATTATTGATTTAACCATCTTATCAATATAAGAAGCTATCACTGATGATTCTAAGGGAATCACATTTTTACTTTTTGAGAGATAATAGATTTGGTTAATGTCTTAATAAATGATAATCATCCTTCTTTAGTAGAAATATGTTCAAGAGATAATTATCCTAAATTAGAGGACTAATTTTATCATTTTTAGGAAATAGATAACTTATACATAGTTAAATATATCCTACTGAAAGATGAAAATGCATCATCTTAGTATTTTTTCAATATTAAAAATAATTTTTGGAATACAATTCATGGGAATGACAACATCTAAATCCATTATGTGGTGAGTTTTTTAGATTATTATTACTCAATATATGATACTAAATAATTTTTGGGTTAGTTTTTGGGTCCCTTTTATAATTTAAATGATGAAGAACACATTGCTTATTTTTTTGGTTTAATTGAAACAATACATTGAAGACTTTTTCATTAAAAAATTATAAAAACATCTATAATTTTTGAGTATGTGAATTTATTTACTTTGGGTAATAAAGTGGAATTATAGATTTCATTCCTTAAAAACTATCTTGTGGTCATTAGACCCCATAGGTTTATGTATCTTTTTAAAGACATATTACACCTTATCTTTCAATAAAGTCACTTCCTGCTCATTTGGAAGTTGATTTTTGGGTGATTTTTCTACAATATCTGTAATCATATCCTAAATGGTCGAAGGAATTCATAAGGATTGTTTGATGGACGTTTTAAGAAAATATAAATCTATCATAGGGTACTAATTTGGGGAAAATAATTGTATATTACATTCCTACTACATGTATAAAATACCCATGGTGATGGATCAAAAAATGAGAGTGGATGGAGAGATAAGGTTAAATTGCTATGCGAAAGCTATGGTTAGAGAACATACCATTACACTTCAATATGATGAAATAGTTTTTCCTATTTCAGAGAGTACTTATTTTAGCCATGTCTAGGTATCCCCTATGAAGAGTGGAGTAATACTTATAAATAATTTTAAAAATGAGAAAATTCAAGCCAAGACACTAAAACAATTGATGCACTGCATATATTATAAATATTTTAATGTTTCTACAATGAAATATTGTTTTCTTGTTTTTTTCTGGGACAAATTATTGAGATATTGGATTTAAATTTATTCTTCTATTTATATGATGGATATTCTAGTCATAAATAGATTTCAATAAACCATTTGGAATAGGACAATACGACTTGCACTTATCGAATTGGGACATTTTTCTACTAGATAATTTCCTTTAACATATGTGGTGCTCTAATTTTACTAGAGATATATGTTGGAAATTTTTTATGATATGAGTAAAAATATCAAAAATATTTTAGGGATTAATTCTTTGTTGTTAGACACTCATCATATAGATATTTTAGTAATAGAAAAAAAATTATAAATATAATATAAGATACAAAATTGGTTTTTAAATTGGGAAAAGTGTAAATTCATAGTCGGTGAAATTATTACCGTCAATTATACGGTTTCTAAGATGTGAATTGTATTTAAATATACTAAAATTGATGTTATCCAAAAACAAATCCCTTAAGAAAATGTTTAATGAACTAAACACTTCTTAATTATTTATACTTTCTATAAGATATTCATCAAAAAAATATATACAAACACTAGGTCATTGTTCTCACTACCTGTTAAAGATACACCTTTTTTATTTGAGTAAAATTTATTATGGTCATTTAACATACATAAATAGAATCTCACTTTATCACCAATTATGACGACTCTAATTGTAGAATTACAATTTCAGTGTTGTGTTGTAAAAGTGATATAGTAGTGGGGGAAATTATAGGGTTTAAAAAGTAGAATAAATTGTATTTAATTTATTATTCTAGTAATATTATGGATAATTCCAAAAAAAATACACTTCCATCGATATGTATTGGATTCTGTTATGTTTTCCCTTGAAACAATTATGTAATATTTTACTCGTTCCATGGAAATCATTTCCAATTAAAATTATTCTAAAAAATAGGGTTTACCAATTTAATAATCAGAACCATTTATTATGTTATCTAATCTTCAATTACAATAGTTTAACATAAAAATTAGGTAAATGCAATGAATTCAATATGTGGTTACTAACCACTTGTCTCGGTTACCCATCAAGCATTTTAATGAATTAAAAAAGATAAGTTACTCATTTCTAAATGGGAAATTTTTTTCTACATTTGTAATGAAATCGTATTGGTAAAAAGAATTTGAAATCATATTGTTAGTATGTTTCATGGACAAATACATTTCATATAATTAATGGATAAATTTTATCACTAAGTTAAAATATTATTTCTAGGTTAGAAACTTACATTTTTTAATTGTTCTAATTGTACACATGGGGGATGTGTGGACAAGTATGAAAGTATTCAAATACATGATTACATCCATTATTTAGTATGGAGTGGACACCAAGTGGGCATAAAACTTCATTCATGGTCATATAGGATGGATTATTTTATCCCACTATGTTACAAGATTCCTGAAATCTATTGATAATCTATAAAATGTGTTAAAGGATGAAAAATAATTGTAATAAACACGATTTACCCAAAAAAATCATTAAGTTGATTTATTTGATGTTCATGGTTTTGAATTCATGGGACCATTCCAATATTCTTATGAGAATGAATAAATACTTGTGGCTATATAATATGTGTTTAACTTGGTTGAGGTTGCTTCTCTTTCCAAAATTATTTCATCTACTTTTTTCATGTTCATTAAGAATAATATCTTTCTTAGATTTGAAGTAATTAAATTTTTTGTTAATAATAATGGTACACATTGAAAGAATTATTAGTTCAGGGTTTTAATATAGAAAAATTTGTGTTCTCATTGAATTAGAATAATATATCACCAAAAATTTAATGAATATGAATAAACTTATGACAATGTGATAAAAAAAATTAGTAAACGTTTTCTAGTTCTTGATATGGATTTTATATCTTGTTAGATGGGGCTTTGGGGCATTATAATATTAAAAAATAAAAAACTTATCGGTTTTCTTTACGTAACCTAATATTTTGGAAAATATTTCATCTTCCTATAGATCCCCAGTAAAATCCTTAATGGCCATTGAAGGCCCTAAATTAATACAGTAACATCCTTAGCGAGAGAATGTTGTGATATATGATTTAGTTAATAGAAATTATAAGGGAATAATTTGAGAATTGTGAAATACAAAAAGAGATAAACAAGGCCTTTCATGTCTAAATAATCAAGATCATTGATTTCATGGGTGGTCAAATAGTCTATCTATATAATTCTAATTAAATATATTTTATGGAAATCTCAAAACCGAGTGGTATGGACACATCACAATTATAAGGGGACTTATAAATGAGAATGTTGAGTTGGTTAAAGTTGAGAACATAAAATTATTAGTCAATGAAAATATACTTAAGCAATATTATCAAGACATATAAAGAGACTCTATAAGATATATTTATTTTAAAACCATCTCATTACTGAGTCTAACTAATTTCTATTACAACAACACTCTATGAGAGCTAACCCGTGGACAAATTGTTTTCGTTTTATTCTCATTTATATTTTAAAATAATAACATTTATTACTACTCTACACAATTCTTTTGTGATCTTCTACATGTAATAAGTAGCCTTAATTAAAAATATTAATGGATCTACACTATTAAAATCCAACAGATCCAAAAGACTCAATAGATCATCTTGATGAATATTTCTAGATAAAATTATAATAAACTAATCCATATTGTTATTACCATTTAAAAATTTAAAATTCGAGAATCATATATCTACCAATTCAATTCATAGCATCCAGATATCTAAAACTATAGAAAATTATAATTTATAGAAAGGAGTTGTCATATGCATGAACTGTAATGATAAATATTCCACATTCTAGGTTGAAATATTCTGATCTTTTTATTTAATTAATTTTAGTAGATACACTTGTACATTATATGTGGGGACATATTTTTTTAGTGTTTTCAAATGAGTTTTATGAATATGTGCTTCCATGATGTGTGGTTTACTTTATAATATATCAGATGTAGAAAATAATTTGGAACCAAATTTCAAACCTTTTTTTCACCATTAAAAATCATTTTTGACTCAACATTCTACATGATTATAATCAAAACAATGCTATATCTGATATTTATTTATAATTCTGTGTATGATTTGGAATAAAATTATTTTTTTTAAATATGTCTTCTTTAATCTTGTTGAAAATGAAAAATATTCTTGGAATATTCCTATATCCATTGAAAATATATGTGAACAACTAATTTTAAAATCAATATTTGAGTCAAATAAATTAATATTATTTCCCTCATTTAGGTTATTGACTGAAAATAAACATTTTTATTAATTTTGGAGAAGAAATTAACAACAGTATCACAGGGGTATGAAATAATGCAGGCCAAGAGCATCGTTAACCACATGTTTGAGGCCCTCCCAAGGGAAGGACCCTAAACTAGTGAACAAAAACATACTATGATTCTCTGATTCCATGGAAACCATGAAGTCTGAAACCTTATTCCCCTCCCTCCATGTGTGATTGACCTCGGTGTGATTTCCCAATAGTTGTTCGCACTTCCTGATGATGTACTCTGTTTTCCCTAGATACAGTCCTGAATCGGATAATTCTTTATATAGGACGAAAGAATCTGTTTCCACCTTGTTGATTAGAATTTGTCTTCGATTAAACATCTCTAAACCGGTATCCATCGCTTGTTCCTCCACCTAAAGAGCATCGCCCCTACCGTAGAAAGCCAAAAAGGATGCAATGATAGCCCCTTCATGGTTCATAATTACACCTCCTCCCCGCATCTACCCTCCTCAAAAAGACCCATCCATGTTAAGTTTTAGTACACTGTGAAGAGGATGCCACCGCACCCAGTTCCCCTACCCCAAGCCATTTACTTGATTGAGAAAGAAGCAGTTTGAAGCCATGGCATTTACCAACGGTGCGCCATGACATGCAACCCACAGCTAAAATAGGTCCTATTATAAATTATGCATTTTGTAGATGATGTAGGTGTGAGAACCACACATGTATTTATGCCATGCCTCATTCCTATCTGTCCACATTGTCCAACACCCCACCAGAAGAAAGATGGCCCGAGCTTTCCTCTTAGCACCATTGTCCTCAGTTCCACTAAACCAACCCCTGATAAAATCCTCATGTGACCCTCCCTTCTTTCTCCATCCCACATATGCCCCGAAGGCCTTCCACACTGAAGATGCCCATTCACTATCAAAAAAGAGATTCTACATAGATTCTGGTGTGGGTTTTATGTGTGGTGGTGGTGGGTGGTTTATAGATACTATTCAAAAATTTATACACATTATAAAATCCCTCAATTTTTTTCATGATATTTGAAAACAAAAATCATAATTTGATGTTCATTGCTTTCTAATTTTCACTTATATGAATTACTTGATACTGAGATATTTCATTCCAGTATTTTAAATTAAATTTATTACTAATTTTGTGTATTTGAATATTTTTTGAGTGTTGTATCAAAGTATTATTAAATACAATATGCTTAGGAACAATCTAATTGTCACAAACTAACTCAGTCATCCCCGAACCGGTCAACCATGTCGGGCCATGAAAAGGTGAAAAAGCCATCCCCAATCAACCTAGGATAAAAAAAGTGTCAGGTATCACATATACTCAATTAGGAATGGTGTAGATAAAAAATTACTGAAAAATAAGCAATAATAAACACAGGTATAGGAATTAAATAAAACTGGACATACCACCATGTGACACTGGAGGTCACGACAAACCACTAATACAAAATTACTCTATAGATAATGAGATTGAGATATAAGCTACGACATTAGTTAAAAACAAAGATATAGCTATATAAAAGAGTATTAAAACTTCTTAGGCATGTAGAAATAAACATTTCTCTATGCCATTCCACGAAAAAGACATCTCAGTCATGATTTTTTGAAAATATGTAATATATATAGAATGTATGGTATACAATTCATTCCAAAATAAATATCAAGATTCCAATTATAAGTAAAAACATTTTCCATTACATATTTAAAATAGTTCTAAAAACTAAAAAAATGATATGGTAGGATAGATGAATAATAGTAGTAAAAATAACTTAGATTTTAATTATTTTAGACATGGAATGGAACTAGGAAAAAGTTAATTTTAAAATAGTACCATTAAATTGGGACATAAAGAGTGAAATAACCATTGATAATTCCTAAGTCTATAGGGCTCGTGGAGACCTAGGATCCATGTACTCTTAGTGATTGACCATGGACTTGATGGTTTGTGCTCTTGCTTGAGACAACCAATCCATATAATCATATTTTAGTTAGTGTAGTATAATAATCTTTCTAGGTAGGGTAGGACTTGTATAGTGTACTTTTCCTAGTCTTCCCACCAATAATCCTAGGATTCAAAACTTCCATTCCCAAATATAGGTGAGTTTTTATAATGATATAATTTAAAATAATTTATTATACTTTTACTAAAACTATTATCTACAGTCTTAGCTATGAACTCTCTTTTTATGTGGAACCCCTTTACCATTAAAAACTCCAAAAAATCCATTATCATCATACATTACAGGTCACACATTTAGAACACATAACATCTCAATAATGGGATAATTCCATAATAAGGGTGTTTGAATTCTATAAGAAAATTGAATGTTCCAAAAAGTCATTATATATTTAAAATAGAGAAGATATTTTCATTTAGAAAAATAACTAAACATTTAAAATTCTGTTATTTTCAAACAAGTTATATTTTTTAACGAAATGGGAACCTCAATTATAATCATTTTCAAAACATGAAAATTTAATGAAAAATCATTTCAAAGAATTAAAATCAATTTTCTAGGTTGTATAATCCTTATATAATTATATGAATATATCTCTAAAACCATCTTGAAATAATTTAATTCAAAATAAAGGAATAGAAATATCAAACATATATAAAATCTATGATTTTGACTATGGAACTTTGAAACCACACTTTTATACATACATGAACATGAATTCATATAAGTATATATAAATACCATTATATTTTATAATGATATTGCATTAAACAAAATGGAATATCAACAAAGAGGATATATATATACACACCTTACCCATGATTATGTGTGTAGGCCATCCTCATGTGCGGTGATCTAAAACATAGTACAAAAAAAACCATAAACTCAAAAATCACAAAAACAATAAATTAAATTTAATTCAAACAAAAATAGAAGAATGATTTCATAAAATTGATTGAGAAACAACAACCTTCAATGACCATGGATATAACAACCCATAAAGAGGACCCATGAACCCTATAAACCATAAATAAAAAAAAATAAAATACTCAAAATAGGGTAATGGTTCATTTAGGTCATACTCACCACATTAGAGTGAAGGGAACCCAAAAATAAAATATGAATAATGAAGGATAACGGGATGGAAATACTACTGGAGTTTATAAAACTATAAATCAGGGGGGAATGCGATTGGATAGAGTAGGATGGGGAGGCCACATGTGTGAGGGATAAAAGAAAGGGTTTGTGACCATGAATGGTGGAATGTTTTTGGTTTGTCTAAGTAGGAAGGTAAGGGTTTTATGTTATTATTATTATTATTATTATTATTATTATTATTTCTTTAAAAACAAATGGTGGGAAGACACAATTTTTGCGTATGATTTACAAAACATGGTGCGAACTACATACCCTTTACTGGGAACACCGACCACCCACAACGGTTAGTCACATTGTATGATAATTCTTCACCAAACTGGGAGAAACAATTATATCAGAACAAAATATTCACAATCATGTATTTATCATTTTTGTTCAACCATGTATGGAAAAAAGTACAATAATTAAAATAATGACCAAAAAGTTCAAAATTTAAAAATCAAAATCTGTAAAATTGCAATGAAATATAATAAAATAATTAAAATAAATTAATGCGGGTTAGTGTGTGACCATTATCCCTAACATTTATACTTTATCCCCACAAATTTTACCTAACAAAATAAATAATAAAATAAGGACTCAAAACTAATCAAGCACAAACAAAACCATGAAACCTTGTGTGACTATTTAACTCAAATATTCACACTCAAAAAACTTAAGAGAATACATCAACATGTCCCATAGTGGGTCTCCCTAGCATTATGAAACCAATTAGGAAGGTGGTTTCACCATGTGGAATAATCACTAAAACCACCCACCAATATGACAAGGGATCAACCATAAGGACTTAAATAAAAAACATGGGAAAGATACAATTTTTATTTTCTCAAGACATAGGCATCAATAAACAATTATACCTAGAAAACAAAAACCAATCCCAAATAAGACTCAACATTTTAGAGTTAATATTTCACAAGGAACAACTACTAAAATTTTAGGATATTGGCCATCAGGATCTCCAAAATTAATGGATCCTATGAACATGAAACCATATAAGGGGAAGACATCTCATGTCTCCACTCGGAAATCAGAAAAATAAATGTTGGATGTACATCCCCCAAACAAGAAAAAATCATTAATTCATGAAAGTATTTACATTGAGATATATTCATGGTGCCTAGATATCATGAATAATATGTTTCACAGTAGTAAGGATATGAAAATACCCAAACAAAAAATCATCATTCAGTAACACACCATATATAATTTATTTAGGAATTAAAAGTGAGTACATCGATGATAGGACTTTGGAGGACAGTGTAATGATGGATTAGAGTTCTCTAGCTGACCACACTATTTGAAAACAAGAAATTGGTATGATGAATAATTGGAAAAAATTGAAAATGGATTTTTTTTAGAATAGGTTCCCTTGGTTCCCACTCCTTACCAGATGGGGAACCTTAAAGAGCACCTAAATTAACCTGACTATCGACATCCATGGGATACCCTCCATTAATTGACCTGAAAAAATAATGTGATCTGTGATCCTTGCATGTGGATCCATAATAAAAATTGGATCTACCATTTGACTA
The DNA here is from genome assembly GCA_963277665.1 of Viscum album. Classification (NCBI taxonomy): domain Eukaryota; kingdom Viridiplantae; phylum Streptophyta; class Magnoliopsida; order Santalales; family Viscaceae; genus Viscum; species Viscum album. Next base: position 911,950,770 of record OY728125.1, on the reverse strand, counting down.
AATGACTATATCATTGGAGGAAAGTAAACTTGTTCCCTAAAATCATCAAAAATATCGTTCACTGTTAGTTGACATTATCCAGTACTCATGAGTTTTAGAACATTCTTCTATTTCACTTCATAAAGAATAAAACATTATATAAAATTGGTATTTTAAGATATCCCAAGTTATCCAAAATCAAAATGAGGATGGAATGATAACCATTCAATAGTCTAGTCGCAGCCCTTTAATCATAATGCAGACATCTCACAACCTAAGAACATATAATGTTTCCAAAATCCTGAAGACACTCACAACTTCATCCAGTCAATCCACTTCCACAAAAAGACCATAATTACAACATTATATGGGAAATTATTAATATAATCATTACCCCACCATTTTAAATGTATTTTATGTTTGGGTAATGACTAGAAGATGCTCTAAATAAACATTTTGGGTCATTATGGGAGACATACTATAAACATCATAAATAAATAAAAAATCAAAATAAAATAATAACTTGACCAATTAACATTTTAAAACAAACACCAAGCTCATAAACCAACACATCACAAAACCAAATCAAAACTAAAACCAATATCAAATAAAAGAAAGAATCCATAAACACTGAATCTCATTTACAATCCATTATACATTTTCAATACCCCATGGCTAAAGTGAGATCCAAAATATTGACTTCTAAAACCATTTCACCACTTCTAATTATCCTTTTAAAAAATCCCATTATAAAATAATACTTTTCCCCTTTTGAAACACATTTTTATCACTATGATAACCATTTTTAAAATTCATTTTCCTTTAATAATCCACTCACATAATACAATATCAGACCTAATCATCACCTATAAAAAAATAATTGAAATAATTAACAAGAGGTCATTCATAACCTGGACACATGATTTAGCAAATCATGAAGTGAGAATTCATTATCCACTACAAGCATATAGAACTATTCACTCAAGCTCCACAAGATTATCTACACAATGGATGCTCTCCATGTTCCAGCATCTCCCACTATCTTCAAACAAAATACACAGGTTCTTTTTATTAAAAAACAATAACAACATAATCCAAAAAACAAAATGAAAGGAATATAAACCCAAATACACTAAGTGACTCAGGTCTCATCACAAGTGGCGGTGATTAAGAACCAACCCGTGACTTACCTCATGAGCCCCAACAATCCAATCACAAATCAACCTTTTTTCATAAACATAAAAGGGATCCCTTGATACCTTTTTTCATGAAGAAATATTGTCAAACATGAAGTGGTCCTCCTAGCTAGCCAGCGACAAGTCCCAAGAGGTGTCCCTAATCCTCCCAGGATAGGAACTAGTTTAGGAAATCAAATATACATATATGGTAAATGGATAGACCATAAATGAAACATAAATAATTAATGATAAACTGAATAATAAAAAATAATCACTGGGAGTGGAAAGAAAAAAATTAGAAATACCTATATGTGACCCTATGGGTCCCCACCATCCAAAATGTTGACATCATTCGATGGAGATTGAGACCGGGCTTAAAGCAGTACTATAAGATTAAAATAAATAAATAACTATAGGTGAGGGTTTTAAGTCATATTTGGCCTACCCAAATAAACAAGTCCCTTTCACATACATTAATATGTAAGTCAATGTATTTTTATTTTAAATATAAGATATATAAAATGTAATGTTTACTATTCCTTCCAAAACATATATGAAGCATCAGTTTTAAAGTAAAACAATATTCCATTACATTTTTAAAATAGTTCCCAATATTGGATAAAAAATATTTGGAACGATAGATGCATATCAGAAGAAAAAATAACTATATTTTTCTTTATTTTAGACAATGAATGAAACATAAAAAAGTAGAAATTTAAAATGGTACCATAAAAACAGAATAAAAGATTAATAGACTAATGGGAAATTCCTACATATCTAGGATTAATCGGTCACAAGGATCTGTGTACTCTCATAGACCGACGATGGGTTTCAGTGTCCATTTTCATAAAGGAGAAAACAATTCCCTATCATCATAGATTAATTAGTGTATAAATGTAAAAATTTTAGGTAGGGTGGGTCATGCGTAGTGTTCTTAACCTAGTCCTTGGGTGTAGATACACATACTATTCAGGTTCTATGACAAAATATAGGTTATTATTTAACAATCAATAATATAAATATATTTAAAATACTTTTTCTGAAACCACCACCAACTTTGTCTCCTCTGATCTCCATTTCAAATCACAACCCATTTACCTTTACAGAACAAATAAAAAATCACAAGATCTATTACCACCAAACATTTCATGTCACATATTTAACACCAATCATATTTCAATAAAAAGGGAATTCCCTTAAAAGGGTTTCTCATTTTCATAAAAAACAAAAGGTGGTAATATGGAATTATCAGTCTAAAATTAAAATAAATTATTTTGAAAATAATTTAAATATTTAAAATGAGCTAATTTGAAATAATATCAAACAAATGATTACACAAATAGAACATATATTTGAATATTCAGTAAAATAAGGGAAGGGGTGAAAATTAATTTACAATAATTAATAGAACACTTTTCAATGATTATAAATTTGATATATTTACAATAATAAATGTTTAAAATAATCGTGAAATCATGGAATTATAATTAAACGCCTAGGAATAGGGAACAAACCTCAAAAAATGATTCTTTTCATGATGGCTATATAAATCTACTATTTTACACTTACAATCATATAGATTTATACACACATATATATAAATATAAATACCTATATCTATAATGTAGATACTCTCCTAACCATGAGATAATTTCTACGAAGAAGATATATATATATATTTATTTATTTATACATGCACCTTACACAAGAATGTGGGTGCATGTCACCCTTGAGAATGGAGATACCAAAAGAAGTATAGAAAAATTCCAAAACTCAAAAATCAAATAACCCTCTAATAAAATTAATGAAAATAAAAAAAATAGATGAAACAAGACTCAAAACCAATAGAGAACCCAAATTATTCAATGATCGAGGCTAGAACTGTACTTAAAAATTCTCTAAGAACACATAAAACCAAGAATTAAAAAATTGAATTCAAAAAATTGGGTTAGGATCCAGCTAGTTCATGCACATCAGAATATACGGAAGGGAAAAAATAAACGAATAATAAATGATATTTTGGGGAAGAGAATTCTACTCGAGTTGATCACAGTAGAATGAATTTGTCAAATTGTTAATTAAGGGAATGAGATGGGGAGTCCCTTCATGACAGGGATATGAGAATGGGGGATTGACCATAGAGAATGGAAAGGGTTTCAGTTCACATTATAAATATTGTGGAAGGTGGTGGGGGTAATGATTTTTCAATAATAATAATAATAATAATAATAATAATAATAATAACATAATTATTCCTTAAAAACACATTGTAGTGACATAATGTTTTGGATCATGATTGACAAAATAGTGCACCAATAATGGTCCCTTTACTGAGAACACTAGGCGCCCACATGAGTTGGATTCATGGTTTTCTAAACCATGTAAACACCATGGAAAATATTTTTTCCAGAATGAAAGGTTGTCTGGCATGTCTTCCTTTGGGTTCTTCTAACCATACGGGAAAACCGTGTGAAAAAAATACCTGAAAATTTCAAATTATATAAATAAAGAAATAATCCTACATAAAAATAAATATTAAAAAATAGAATAAACAATTTTGGGATTGGGTGTGACTGAGAAATAGTTTTATAGTTTAGATCGTTCATCAATTAGAAATAGATCCTCAAGAAACCTCATCATTGAACATGAAAATATAGGGCACAACATTTTGTAAACAAACACCTTTGTAAGATAACTAAAAATATATTTATTTTATACCGTTGATAGTAAATTAAAATTTTAAATTATGAACCCACAATGAATCATTGAGGAATTCCTAACTAAAAAAATAAAAAACAATGCCCACTTCTACATTTATTAAGTTCTTTTCACATTCATGGCATAAAAAATAGAAAACATAATGTGCCTAATAAAACAAATAAGTTCATTATTGTTTGGGGAATAATTAATCCAATTGATGATTCTAAAATTTGACTTATAATATAATCATTGGAGTTTTATGAATGATGTTAAAAAATACATAGTCTATTTTTGGAACCTTTGGTAGAGTACTAATTGAAATTTCCTCTTTTTATGTTTTTAATTCCATATAAATCTAACTAATCTGCACTCAAAAAATTATAACATTAATGGGAATTAAATTAGTTTAGTAGGTGATTTAATACTTTAATGAGGCCATTTTAAATTACTAATAATCTTTTTGTGTATTAATTTTTGGCATGTGAATCCAGGAAGAACTTGTTCTGAAAATTTGATAAAATTTTGGTCCATATAATAATGAATTTACTTGTAAATAATTGTTTTAACATGCCTCAATATGACCTGTTTATTGAATTATTATTTTTCTATACCTATTATATAAAATTATGGAATTTTTTAAAATATAAAATTATTAATCTTTTGGGGATATTTATGTCGAATTTAATTAATAATTCTTTCCAAATCTGTTGTGTGTTTTACTGATTTTTTCATCATTCAAATGTGATAATACTGGAATATTATAAAATTTATAGTATTTTGATATAGAATTTTTTTATTTTATGAATATTATTTGAAGGATTATTTTTAAGAGTTTAAGTGATGAATTTTTCTTGCATAAATTTTTTATTTCATTTAAAAGAAAAAAATTATAATTTTTAATTTACTATTAAATATATAAAAATCATTATTGAATTAATGTTTTTAAAATTAAATGTTTTAATTGTAAATTATTTTACATTGTATTATATATTTTAAATTAATATTTTTATTATAATCATGAAAGTAAAATATCATTTTGGATTATTGGCTTAATATCATTGTAGATTATTAATGATAGTCACTAAAATCATCATATAGTCAGTGCAATAATGATTCCAAAAGAATTGGCCAAGGAATCAAGATGAAACATGTTGAATTTTTTCTACAGTTCAATAATTTTTTTGGAAACTTATAAAACTCTATAATTAAAGGCTTGAATAATAATAAAAAGATGTCAGGAATTGAAATTTTTTAAATTTCACTAATGAGTCATTATTATGGAAAATAAACCATAATAGGAATATTTTCATCTATTATATAAAGAAATATTACATTGACCATACAATACACCCGTTGACAATTGTTGTTTAATCCAACCTCCCATATCTAAAATCAATCATGGTTAGAATTTATGAGAATATCCACTAACTATACAAGAAATTTTGATTGAATATGAATGAAGGCTAATGATACTACACATTGGGATGTAATGATCAATAAATCAACTGTAGGAAAAGATGAAGACCATCCAATGTAGATTGATAGAAATAAATATGAAAACTAAAGGAAACAATACTATCTATTTGCGGACTGGTGGTTCACCATTGAAGACCGTCTCAACCATGTCCCATATTGATGCAGAATAACATGAAATCCATTAAAACTAAAATCCAAAAAAACATGAATGCATCTGCCTGAACTCTAATATGATTCTAAAATGAATAATTGTTTTATGATCATTAATAATGCTTTCTCACTAATAGAAACATGATTTTGTGATTATTTTATGACAAGAAGGGTGTCTGATTGACGTTTAGACTAAGGTGCATTCATCAGCGATTTTTTAATTCATAGTTCTAACTCAAAAAAATATGACACACAAGGATATACTTAATATCTATTGATTCAACCAAAAATAATATTATGATAAACATTGAATGTCAATGAAAACATACATTTTAATGTGACTCAATATTTTCATAATGAGTTATAGATGGTGAACCAAATAATTAATTCACTCAAACATGTCTGAAATTGTTTCATAGTTTTGTCATTTTGTATGTTTAATAATTTTTTGAGGGACATAAATTCCCCAATATTTGGGGTATATTGACATGAGTTCACGTATTTAATAAGCTTTATGAAATTTCCTAGTTAATTTGAATTCTATCTCCTTATAAAAATACATGTAAATCACTTTGATTAAGGTGGGATATCATGTGAGGTATATGTGCGATTCAAGATGAGACTTTGCTTGGAAAAGGAGAGACACGTTTTGACTACTATACTGTAGATAATCAGAACAATGTTCATTAAAATCATATGAGATTAAGTATTGGAAAGATGAAGAATTAAAAAAACGAATTACATCTTCTAAATAAGTAGAAAATAATATTCTCAAATGAATCCTATTTTTCAGCCATTTATGAAGTGATGAATCAATATTGATAAAAACTTTTTCAATATTAAACCCTAACCAATATCCTATCATGGTGAATTTTTGGTTGTCTAATAACCTCTTTTATAGGCCAAAGATAAATCTAAGAGCCAGTGTGAGGATTTATTAAATCAATTATGCCAACTGGTGAATAAGAATGTCTGGGGAGGTTGGATAATGATCTTAATGACTAATTTGACTACTCAAAGTGATAATTTTAAATCCTGTTATGTGGTATCTCTTGATAAAATAAAAATTCATTCAGGATACTTAATATTTTTCAATCCATTAAGAAAACACGAGGTTAATTTATTATTGATACTTTTATATAAACAAAGAACTACAGTAGATGTTTCTACTGTGATTTTGTGATTGATATGTGACCAATGTTTATTTAAAAATAGAGATTCATTGAATGGAAATATGAAATATATCTGGGATGGATACACAAGGCCCTGAAAATGGATTAGTTGATTGGGGGCCAAAATTTATATCTAAATATAGTAAATAATATCATGTTATCTTCTCCGTATGAGTAGAAAAGAAAATTTCCAAACTCAATGTAGCATTAAACAAATATAGGACGGAACTATTTATACTATTTTTTATTAATCAAGTAAGATAAGATCATGTTGTGGTGGATATTTTTCATGGAAGTGGAATCTAGTTGATTATTTATAAAGTATTCTCAATTCGAAAGTCCTGAATCCAAAAATTCCAATGTGGAGATGACCTTGAATTGCGATCAATTTAACTTTAGTGTATGGAAATTTTTTTTGGAATATAATTTAGTTATGATAGTCACAATGTTTTCACAAATTAGGTGGGGGATGTTCAATGATGATTCTAAATGAAGGATGAGAGAAATTCAGAGATATGTGATTATTATTGTAGGAATGGATTTTCATGAATGTGTTTTAATTGGATAATTGGGTCATTTTGTTTCTATCCTCTATAGATATGGTAGTTATGAGAGGGATTCATGGAAGTTTATGGTCAAGTGCAACTAATGATCGAAGAAAGATTATTCAATGAGATATTAATAGAACAATAGTGGATGTTGCGAAGAATTTGGGTTCTCTTTTATTAATATCTTTCTTCTCTCCCTCTATTTTATCATATCTATATTTTGGATATAAATAGGATAATTGGATGATGTGTTTTACCAGACCCCAATTGTGCAGGTAAATTATTTAATATCTTTCAAGTTTTATTTAATACAAGAATCTTCCATTATATTTATTTTTTAGGTATTAATATTTTGAGATTAATCAGAACCCCAATGATTTTATCTTGGTTGAATTTATATTCTAACTATATAATCAAATAAATAAATTTCTAAAACAATATATCAACACGGGTAAAACATTATTAATTACAAAGAAGTTTATGTTGATGAAAAAATAATTTCATCATCAGTTTGTTTTGCAGATGTTGCTACTGAATAATTATATGATTCATTGATGCACTAGTTTGATATTCAATAGATGTCTATATACAATTAAATTTTAGATACAGTGATTGTTATTCATTTAAATATGAATGTATTAAAATAAACAATATAGTAGGATTTTCAAACATTCTATCATTATTGATTCATTATTTGTCAATGATATTGTATTTTCCATCTTGATTGTTTGACTATGTAACACATTGAATTCAGTATTTTCACATGAATTTTCATAAATTCAAAACCATTATTAGTGTATAACATTAGTCATAAATGTTTCATCGAGTTATGTTTCCTTTTTTCTAGGAAAATAACATATTTCATTCATTCTATGTGCATTTGATTCCTCCTTAGAACTAAAATTGGTCAATATTGGGTAATAAATAATTAATCTAGCCATATCCTAATCAATGAACCAGGTTCATGAATAAACCTTTCCAGATTAAGGATCATCTTGAAAATAACCACTCAGCACCGAATTTCATTTTTCACTCCACTTCTCAACCCATTAAATTTGATTTCTGAGGTTTCATATTACTATTGGAGTTAAAATATATTTTCTTTAATAGAGGATACATGTATTTATATTTATGGACTAATGCTTTCTTAGATTTAACCATAGTTATTAATGAATTTAATGGGGGTGATAATATTTGTTTTTGAGACATTAAGCGAGGAATATGGTACAATGTTTTATGTCTCAATGAATTAAAATTGAGTCCAAGAAAACCATTAGGATGTGTGAAAAACTTTTCAAAAAAAATAATTCATGAATTAAAACATGAAAGGTATATTTATATACAATTACATAAGATGATTCATTTATTCAAAATCTCAAATTAGTAGTATACGAACCTCCAAGAAGAAAATTGGTGAATAAATTCCATACCTGCCAAAATGGTGGGAAATTTAGAGAGAAACCATTACCAATTTTTCTTAACATCCACATATGTAATTTATCCCCCATTATCATAAAATTATATATCTTAATAAATTAATTTAAAACCATAATAATTTATATTTTCATTCACATTATTTATAAATAATAATTCTCTATGTGGAATCTCTTTATTTTCTATATCGTTTGTTTATTGTTTGGAACATTTGTATTAGTTTAAACATAAAAGTGTTCTTGTTTACCCTTAATTCAATTTCAATCACTTATTGAACAATAAAATTACTATTATGAATTATTCAAAATTATTTCAAATGTTTGAAATTACTTTCCTGAGTGTTTTAAAAATTAATCATGAAGATTAAACTGATAATATGCATGTTTCAATGATTCTTGATGATCAATGACTATTTCTTTAATTGAGGAATTAAATATTGATATAATGATTCCAAAACCAAAAAATCATATATCCAAATTTATATCATATTAATGATGAAAATAATTATTTTTTTCTTTCCATGATATAAATGCATATTATTTTTCAAGTAGGTGGTTTGATTGACCCAAACCGGAATATACCCTGATTTAATGAGCTAATATGAGGTGGTTTTTTGTAATGTCATTATTAAATAAGCATAATAATATTATTAATTGTTTATTTGGGTTATGTATTATAATTTTAAATAATAATTTGAATAATTAATGGATATGAAAATATTTTCATGATTGGATAACAGATTATCTTTTTTGAATTCTTATTTGTAAATGATTAAAATAAATATTAACATTTCTTGTTCATATATATAGTGGGATATATAATTCTTCATAAAATAAATTTATTGACATCATATAAATAATAATTATCCTATTAATTGTAGCCATATATTTAAATATGTAAAGCGAAGAAGGGAAATTAAAAATGACACATTATGAATGTGGTTTTCCAAACAACATAAGAATAATTATTTTTTTATAATGGATGTGGTATAATATAAAAAATTATAATAAAATTATCATTGTAACAATATAGTATATAAATGAAAAAAATATTATTAAACTAGTATGTACATAATAAATTTATAGGAGGATAATTAAGAAAAAAATTATGTAGTAGATAATACTAGCGTTAGGGTTTGGAATTTTATTTAGATGTCTCCTTGAATATTAAGGGATTATGCTAACTAAGAGTAATAGGGTTTTATGTCTGTTTGAGAGTGTTATGGAAATATTAAAATGGAATATTTTCAATGAGTAATTATAATGTTTGGTGATTCTTCGTTTGGTGAAGATGTTAACTTTTTTATACAAAAATTGTTGTTTTTGAAGTAATTATATGATACTATTCAATATTAAATGTAAATAAAATGAAACAAATCAGGAGAAAAAAATGTTTCGTTTAAAAAAATACCCAAAATTCTGATTTTGTAGAAAAAGTTGAGTGTTTTGAATCTTTTTTTAACATTTTTATCTTTTACCCAAATTTACTTTTATCTTGGTCATTAATTTCTATCATTAGAAATTATTTCTGTTGAAATATATTAAGATTTACCTTTTCCCCAATTATATATATATAATTTAAAATTTGAAGAGAATATTTTAAAACAAATTTCTAATGTTGTGAAAAATTTAATTTAATTATAATTGAACTAAATAATGTAATATTAATGTTTTGGGAAAAAATAATTTTATGATTTTAAATATTAATTGATAATAAAAATATATTTGATATTGATTTTAATAGAATATACAGATTTATTATAAAAAATAATGGGAAAGAAGAATTTAATGCAAGCCAAAACCAAACCCCACATGAAAAATAATTCATTACAATAAAACCTTTAAATATGATTTTAGATTAAATTATATTTTAAATTATTTACAACAAATATTTCCATTCTTGTTTTTAATTTTATTAAAATATTTTAAAATAATTAATTTTTTTCATAAAATTTATATTTGATTAACTAAAATTATTTATAAATTTCTATTTAATTTTTATATAATAGCAATGTATAAAAAATCACATGTTTCGCGAAAATCGTGTTTTTTACTTGAAACCACCATTTACAAAAAAATATAAAATTTTTAAAGTATGTCAATTTTTATATGTGGAATTAATAGAAGAATCAAATTTTAATTAATTTAAAATTATAAAATTTGTAAATTAAATTTCATTGTAATAATAAAAAATTATATTGAAATCGCATTTTAATTATAAAATGACATGTTCATATGTTAATAGTTATTATTCTTATTTCATATCATTTGCCAACTGAATTTTTATTATCCAAATATTAATATAAAACATATTTTATCATTAATCGTCTATTTCGTTAAATATAAATATATATCTATTAAAAAGGAAAATTTTACAAAATCACATTTATTATCAATAAATGATCTTGTTATTCATTTCACATGAACTAATTAAATTTTATTCATATGAAAAGTATCTTTTTTCCATATACTTTTATTTCAAAAATATGTTACTTCTATTAATTCATTATAAATCAATGGCTATGTTTTTAATTGTCACACATCAACATTTATAAATTTTCTGAATAAATCATGGTTTTTTATGTATTCTTTGGTGAGTGTGGAGAATGAAATCGAACTAATTGATTTAAATAAAGTTAACAATATATCATAATATTGGGATGTCACATTCTCCCTATTTATAGAAATTGAATAATCACAATTTGAATCATAATATAACTATAATTTCTATAAGAAAATATTAATAATCCATACTTCACTATAAGATCACAAATTTATTTAGGACGTGGAATGAGATTTATCTCTATGAAAAATTGTAATAGGAGTTTTATAATGAGAGATAAACCATTCATAATTTCACATGTAATTATACTAAGGGGTTTTAATCTTGGACCTTAAGTATTGACTTGTCACATACTAAGGAAATGCTTCATATGATAATCATAAAAATATATATTTTATATGTAACTCAATATCCATTAGTTTTTTAAAGCATAAAAGACTGCATATTATAGAAAATCGAGAGTGAAAACTCACCATCAGATTCATTAATAGTATTTTTGTAGTCTATTCCTTATTCTATTAGTTTTTTTGGACTATCATTCTATTTGGACCCAATATAATGAAATTGACAGATATAATTACCATCTTTCATGCAATTGAAGGAACAATTTTTTTAGATTATCTCTTTTCATTAAACATGTTTATCTGGAGAAATTAAGATCCAATATTATAGAATTTATCTATATAATATAGGAAATCCCCCCCATGACTCTTTATACCTTTCAAACACAAGGTAAATTGAATCATTTTTCTATTCATCAACTTTATTAGTTGATCTTTCATGAGACTAGATTTTCTCTTCATTAGTGTTTTTGTTTCAAATTGTTAGTCATATTCTATGATAACTAGTTTCACATAATCAACAAATTTATCAATCCATAGTTTACCCTGATATGTTTTTTATTGGGATAATTTCCTCTATTTCCCTGGAAATATATTATTAACTAGGTTCCTTTTGGATTCATTCATTCTGAATACTGAAAGTGGTTACATGTGTAATTATCATTATAAAAGAATTATAATAATAGAATACATGATAATCATTCCTCATGATTTCCCACTTTATAGTACCATCATGTCTGCATATAGGCCTTTCAACGAAACTGGTATTAGATTTATTTAAACATATATCACTATTACTTCAACATTAAATTTTTTTGGATCATCTATGGTTACATTGAGATTTGTTTTCTCATATATATTAATCAATCATTAAAATTGATATCCCAAACTATAAGGAACTTTAAAATAATATTATAAACCTAATAGTCATTGAAATATATAATCTCAAATTCTCACTTATCCATTCTCAAATAAAATTAATAATTCTTAAAATCACATACACAATGAAAAAAAATTCACTTTCCCTCTTTGAATATCCAAAACATTACACCTTAACACGATTTCATATTAATCCAAAATTGCCTCTATATATATATCCACCATAAGGTATTTAACACGAGTTTATGCAGTTAAACACAAGAAAATTGTAATCATGATCGAAAAAATACGATAAACATCACCAAGAATATTATGAGTCAATTATCAATCCATAATTACCAATAAAATCTATCATTTTTTTTGAAACTCAGTCAACCAATTATTGCCACATCATCATGAATGTAATAATCCTTAGAGATATTCAAACATTAATAATGTGTTTTTCAATATATATCTCAATAATATATCGTCTCCCTAATATAATTTATCATGGTTATTAATAAAATTTAATGTTCCCATTAATGAAAAAGTATCCAAGAAAAATCCCTGGATGTTTCACATAATTCTAAATAACATGTATAATATACTAAAATGTCATAAATAAATATAACATCACTAATTAAAATATCTAAGAGTATAATGAATTAATATCTATTAGCCAATAGTCCATACAAATAAACATGTAGTAGAAGAATTTAATCCTATATCACACTGGGTTAAACAAGTATTACTCTATTCTCAAACTAGGATACTTTGATTTGTGTTCTCTCATACTTATTAAAAAAATTTCAAAATAGAGATCTCATAACACCATGATCTATCATAATATAGTATAAACGTAATAGTAATATAAATTTATGATCTCAAAATCCAACATATCTCTCATAAATTGAAATTTATCATTCCAAAAGTAACATGGCCATATTTTTATATACCCCAATAATATACACTAAATAAAAAAAAATTCCAAAAAAATTATTTACGTATCCAAAACATTATTCGAAAATGAAATTATATATTCCTCTAAAAATTGTCTATATATTTAACCCTAAAATGGTATTGACCACTAGTTTATTAGGTTAGACACTAGAAATTTGATTATCATGATTTAGAAAATACAAAGAACTACAACAAAAATATTATGAATCGATTATCTATCCAAGGATACCAAAAAAATGTAACTAATTTTTTATCAAAATTAACCAACCCATTATTTCCTCAACATCAACCATGTATTTATCATAGGTTTTTTATACCTTAATAATATGTTCTTCATTATTTATACCTAAAAATATAACACTATAGTTAAATAATTTCACATGGTTATTAATACCATTAAACACATCCATTAATGAAATATTATCAAAGAAAATTCCTAAAATGTTTCCCATTTTCATAATGAACACGTAGAATATTAAAAAATGTTATCAATAAATGTAAAATCACTAATTAAAATATCTTAGAGTATAGTACATTTATTACTATAATTATATCCACCTCACTATGATAGGGAAGACTTTTAAACTAATAATTTCATTAATAATAAGAATATAATAAAATTATTATCCATTTATATATAGTTCCTTATTTAATTTTAAGACATTGTGGTTTCTAGGTAGATACCTATATCAACATCCTCTTCATGACCCTATTTCAACTGAATATTAAAAAATAAATGTTTATGGTAATATAAATGAAAAAATAAATCTAAATTTTTCATCCCTTTTGAAACCATTATTATGACATATGATACTTTGGACCATCCTTTAACTCCCTTGCTCAATCCATGGTTATCCAATATCAATTTTTGATTAGTTTATCTAAATTAATTTTTTGATGTTGTTCACAAATCATCCATAATGGTTTATAAAAATAATGTTATTAATCAAATCCTATCCCTCTATAGTTTCACAACATGAGTGTAGTATTAGGCACACTCATTTCTTGTTAGATAGATATTTGAGTTAGTGGTCAACGAACCATTTTCTAGGTGATTATCACTATTTGAGTTTGTGCCAAAAATAGAACCCCTTACCAACAACTGAATAGGGTTTTATTACTAGATAAATACAAATAATTACTACTTTAGATAATCTTCATGATCTTATCCAATACATAGACAAATTCCTACTGTGTTTTCTAAATTTATCTTCTCTTAGTCACTAGATTAAATGTTCATTATTACCTTAACATTGAATCATATACTTAACTGAAAGGATTTTGAATTTGTTTTATATTATGATAGATGACTACATATGATCCCTTATGTTATCCTCATAAAAAAATTTAATCTCTAAATTTTCCCAAACCATTCCTTTCATACCAACTATGATTCTTTGAACCCAGACTTATGGATCTGGAGATAAAAAACAGACACTTTACATACATTCCTTGATATCAGATTTAAGAATCAAGATAAAACCATAATAAATCACAAAAATAAATATTTATTATCACATCTATTTTATTCGAACACTCATTTTAGGTTTTCATATTTAGAGAAATATAACACAAAAGTCTAATAAATCCCAAATTATTTGTCATTAGTTGATAATTTTCTTATTTAATCCATAACTAATTAATTCATGGAATGTATTAAAGATATCCCAAAAATTATTTCAAAAATTGTATCCTTCAAAAAATTACTCATATATTACTTTTATACATATCCTCATGAAATAGAAACATAATAAGGGGTGATCTGAAACATCTAATAAGGGAAACATATAACTAAAAAATCATGGCATAACCAAGGAATTATTAGTACTGTAAGAATAGGTAAATAACATGAAATCATAATCAACCTGAAAATAGAAAGTATTTATATCCCTGATAATAAATAGAAAAATAGATATCAATAGTAATAATAATCTTATACTTATGTAATTATAAATTAAAAACATAAAAAACATGCCATCAAGGCCTTATGCAAGAAACATCACTTATTGTCAAGAAAGAAATCATGAAATCCTACTGCCAATGTCTTATGATAACATTATATCCTTTTATGGTAAGATTCATACATAAAAGCCCATTATGTTTTTTTCTCATTATAATTTTGTTTCTATCAAGGGGATATATAATGTCAATCCCCACCCTTATCTTGTTTTATGTGAAATTATTTCACTATAAGGGATAATGATAAAAAAATATATAACAAACCTTTCCTATAATCAACCATATATAAATAACAACATATACAACACCAATGGATTTAGATACATCAATAAATGTGATTAATTATTAATATCCCTTCTGGAGGAAGGATGTGGATGATCAAACAATACATATTAAACATGAAAATATTCAGCTGTATCTGAATCACAATATAGAAAATGAATCTTTTTTATGAATATTAATAGAATATTAATAATTTTAGGCAAAAAAAAACAAATTTCTAGTTTTGTAAAATGTAATGTTCAAACCATATAGAATAATTAGTGTATAACTATGTTGATATACGAATAATATAATAACATATCATATATTGAAATAAGTTGGATGGTTTCAAAGGAAAATATCCCAAGATCTGGGAAATATTTGTGCAATGGTTTAGGTAGTAGGAATTTATATACACCAAAAAATGAATGAATACCACATAATTAAATAAAAAATTTACAATTTACCTAACAAATATAAAATTTTTTCACAGAATTATCACAAACAATTGAATGTAAATTTATTAATTAAAAATTCTTTCTACATAGGAAAGGGATGAATCATATGAACATGAATAATGGAACATGATTTCATTTTTAAATCCCATTAAATATAAGTAATATGAGAAACATATATCTATGTTTAGTGAAAACACTAGATAAAGTAAACATTGAACACAAAAAGTTTTATATCTCAATGAATCAGAATTGACAATAAGAAAACCCTTACAAATTGAGTAACACTTAAATGTCCAAAAATCATGATAATTAAGGAATTGAATGCATATTTATATATCATAAAATAAATGTTAATCATATGATGGATATGGGATTCATGGAGGTGGCGATGGTGTCAATAGCTCTGCGTCTTGAGAGGATCTTGGTGGCGATGGACGTAGATACTGTCCCTCCCCTACCGGAGGGGGAGGGACCCCTCGGATTCTGGCCCACCTTCTCTCATTTCCCCAATTCGAACCTCCTCCCATTATTCCATGAAATTGAGATCTTCCCTAAAGTCCCCGATTTGCATTCAGGATACCCTAATCTGGCTCTTTCTCTATCGGAGTTCTCAGAAGTTTTGGTGCTCCTCAACAAGACCTTGGTGGCCCGTTTCAAGAAAAGTCATCCATCAGTCGATGCGTTTGATAGATTTGTGTTTGGTGCTTGGGGATTACAGGATCGCGCTACCATCGGGCTTCTCGACAAAAACCATTTTATGGTCCGCTTCTCATCGGAGGAGGACCTGATCTAAGCCTGGGCCAGAGCTCCTCGCACCTGCAACGACTCTCAGTTCCACCTTTTCCGATGGTCCTACGACTTTCATATGAATCGGGATACACCATCAACTGTAATTTGGGTAAGTTTGTCTGCTCTCCCAATTACTTTTCAAAACCCCTCCATCATTCGAAAGCTAGAAAATTTGGTTGGGTGTTTCTTGTGTTCGGATAGCCGCACCAATTCATTGTGTCACCCGATATCCCCAAGCATATGTGTTGAAGCAGATGTTTCTAAGCCTTCAGTTGACTTTCTATCGATCACAGTGGGGGGGGGGGAGTTTCGCTGTAGACAATTAGTGATTTTTGATTCATGTCCTGACTGTTGTTCTTCCTGTCAACGATTGGGGCATTCACAATCGGTATGTCGCTGAAGCCTTTCTCATCACGGGGGGGTTGCTCCTGCTACTCAGAGTGAGTCTGGACTGCCTTCAGGGTCCGAGGGTGTTTTCTTGTATGTGGAAGAAGAGTATAATCATCTGTTCCAGAGAGAGAATTCAACATTGGGTTTTGAACCAAGGGTTTCAGATAAGGAGGTTCCCCAGAAGGCTTCAAAGGATGCTCAACTGAACCCAAAAGTCTCAGATATTATCAACTGCCTGAAAAAGGACTTAGGTATTGCCAGTTCTTCTGGAGAACTTTCTAACAGAAGGGATGGGGGTAGCGTGAAGGAAGGTTTGGTTCAGGAAGTGGAAGGGTACAGGGAGAGGGAGGTGCACTTGGACATTGGTATGGGCTTTACGCTGATTCCACTCGAGGACGCTTCCGTGATTGAGGCGGGTGATGCGGAAATAGCCTTGGGTGAGGATACCCAAATCTTAGTATTGGATGAAACTCTAATTAATTTCCAATACATGGTTCATGGCTTTGTACAGCCAAGAGGTCCAGCCATATCAGTGGAGGCCATGCAAGACAAATCTTCCTATGTTGAGAAGGAAAAATCTGGATGGAGTTTCAAAAATTCTGAAAACTAGTATGCTGTGTTTGGAAATGGTGTGGGTCATGCTCTTAGTGAAGCTATTGCGATGGAGGACAGTACCGGTGAGGAGTATGATAAGGGAGGTGAGGTCTCCCAAGTAGAGGATTCAGCTTCGGACTCCCTTGGTGAGTCCAATGAAGTGGGGATTACAGAGGAGTATTTTATATCCTCTTCAAGGAAGGGAAAAAACACCATTATAGATTCAGAAGGTTTTATAAAAAATACTCGGAGGTCGCACCCAATTAAAGACTATTCGATCCTGCCCAGTCCTCCAATAACAAGGTCTGCAAGCAAAGGTAATCCTCATCCGAAAACATGTAATGTTGCTAGCATGCCCGCGAGGGCAGCTGTAGTGGTTGAACCTCCCCTAGCAGGGGTTGCACACCCTTCTGGGCTGCAGGGTGAGGTTTTGCGATCTGCTCAGACTCCTGGGAATCAGCGAGAGGCGGATACTCTTTTTGACTACCATAGACAGATTGCTTCGGTGATGAATCACATGGACCTTCTTCTTCACTCAGATGAAGAAATGGTGGATCAAGTCTTAGATATTAAGGATCTGCAGGATGTCATCAACCAAATGGTGGGGAAAATTCTTAAAGTGGAAACGACAAAGGGGCAAGGTAAATGGATCGATAGGAAGAAGCGCATCTTGATTAGAGGTTTCAACATGGGGAAGATTAACTTGGAGGAATATATGCAGTCTTGGGACATCTTGGAGGAACATTATGAAGTCATCTTGAAGGCTGATCCTAGCACTCAGGTAAGCTCTATACCCTGGATAATGTTTAGGGAGTTTGATTATACTCAGATCAAATTGTTCTTCAACAAAAATGTAATATCTTTTGGGGCATAATCTGTACTCCTACAAGGGTTCCCACTTCCCTTTAAAAGTGTTTTGAAATAAAAAATATGATATTGGATAAATGTTAATCATAATACAATATCTAAAATTGGTATTATGAAAACCTAAAAAATGGAAATTGGTGTATATATAAAATAATCATATTTATGAAGGAAAATTGAGAAGGAAAACCATTCCTATAGTTTACGAATTCAATGTACATAATATAACATCATTTATCATAAACAAATATATCATAATAAATTTATTAAGAACCATTCATACCTCTATTTTGATTTGTACTCTTCTTAAATAGGCACTTTATATATGAATTCAATGGATTTTCAACAACATTTATTTATAGTTTTTAATGTTTATATTAATATATTAACATTGGTTTTCATGTTTATTCTTAATTATAAGGTAATAAATTCGTTTAAATTAAACATAATTTCATGGATTGTTTATAATTAATTATAATGTTTTAAATCCCTATTCATAATTCTTTTAATCATTATTCTTCTAGATAAAATCGTTGACATCCATGTTGTAGTGATTCATAATAAACACAAGATGTTTCCATAATTATTGAATTCAATATTGATATAATATTATTTGAAAAAAATTAAATTATTATTTACATATTAAGGTGTTATTTTTATTTTATATTGGATTTTATATTCATTAATTTTATAGTTATTTATTACCTTAGTGGTTAACCCGATCCAAACATGAACATACCCTGATTTATTGAATGATTATAAGTTGTTTTTGTTATTATATAGTTATAAAAAATAAGATATATAATATTTAGTCTCTAATAGTGTGATATACAATAATTTTATGGAATAATGAGAATGAGTAATGGATATGGAAATCCTATATTATTTGAATAAAATATTATGTTCTTTAGTATGATTTATTTTCAATAATAAAATTGTGATGATCATTTATTAATGATATTATTAATTGGATCTCCAATTTGACATAATAGAACCATGTTTATATCATGAAAAAATATTTATCCTTTAAAACCATCTTTATATAACATTTTGTAAAGAAGTGGGGGAAAACGAAGAATGTTACATCATTGACGATGTAGTCCACACAACACATTAATATTATTTTTTTCCATAAATGGATTGTGTATAGGAATAAATAAATATAATAAACATAATATATTAAAAATTCAGTATATAAATGTAAATAAATTAATTATAATTTTTTGGATAGGATAAAATTGAATGCCTATAATTAAGAAGAAAACTATGTGGTTGATAATACTCACATCAAGGTCTTCAAATGTTCATGGAAGTCTCATTGAATTTGAAGGGTTGTGGATAACATTGACGGGCAATATTTATAAGTTCATCTTATAATATTATAGGGATACTATAAGAGAATATTAAAATGTTATATTATATTTTAGGTGATTCTTGATGTGGGGAATATTTTACCTTTATATAAGGGAAGGAAAAGGTAGTTTTTGGAGTAACCCTTACATTTTCAGTAATGATTGTTTACTTTTGAAGTTTTAAAGGTCACAAAACAAATAATAGAGTATAGTAATATGATTTTGGGTCTATAATGACCTCAATCAATCAATTTTATAAATATAAGTGGGTTTTATGGATTTTGATTTCTCTTTCTATCTTATACTACAATGTACTTTTTACTTGGACACTAATTACCAACAATAGTAATTAATTTTATCGAAAAATATTATGATTGAATATTCCAAAAAAATAATACATATAATTTCAAATTTAAAATTAATATTATCAAAAAAAAATTGTAATGGAATGAAATGTTAATTTTAAAATAAATTCCATTAATAATGTAAAAGTAGTTTTGTTAGAAATAAATAATTTGAGATATATATTTATTTACGGAATAAAGCAATCTCCAATACCGATATCAGTGACATAGATAAATTTATTATAAAAAAATAAATGATTTTTGGAATTTTTTTAATGAAATAAAAAATATCTGTTGAAAAATACTTCATATTAAGATAATCCATAAAAAAAATTTGACATTAAATTAAAATTTTAATTAGTTATAAAAATTATATCCTTAGTTTTTATCTAAGTTAAAAGAATATATTAAAATAAAAAATGATATTCCAAAAACTCATATTTTTTAATTAAAAGGTTTTATTAATTTCTGTGTATCATCATAATATTTTTTGGTATTTGTATTTTTAAATTTAATCACTTTGATAACATGCATTACACAAATCATCAACCATAAACAAACGATGAAATGTTTTTATTTAATTATGATAGTAATCACCTTTATGTTGTAATGTTATTAATGAATTATATTGAGTAAATTATTAGAATATATTTTACAAATGTTTATAAAATGAATTAATTTTTTAATTATTAATTATAAATGAATATAAAAACCAATTTAACCAAATGGAGGTGTTTTTTTATAAAAACCCCATTTTTATACTCACAATGGAATTTTACCTTAATAAATAAAATTATTCAAAATTATTTACTAATATAAAAATATTGTATATGTTATATATGAAATATATTTTTTGAAATCCATACAGTTTGTTATATTATATTATGATAAGAATAAATCCAATTTTAAGCATAAAAGATATATTTTTCTAAAAGACATTTTTTCTGTATTTTAAAGGAGGACCTATTTTAAAACTAAATTTTAAAACCTTTATAAAAATTATATTAAATAAATAAACATCATATTTTAAATATTAATTACAGAATAACTTAGGGTGTGTTTTTTTTTATTTTTTGAAGTGGTTTTATTTTTAAAGAATAAAGAAAATACAAAATATTAATTTAAAACTACATTTAGTATAATTTATATATATAATAATATTTTATTTTAATTTGGATGGAAATTATAATTATTTTACATAAAAAATAAATAAAAATTAGGTTCTTGGAATTAGTTTCATGTTGAAATTGGATATAAAAAATTTGTTAACATTTTAACGTTTTCATTTTAAAAATTTACATAACAATTGCATTTGCAGGAATAAATTTATATATAATTTTACCAATTATATAAATTTAATATGGTAAAATATATTCCATATATGGAATATTAAGGTCCAAATAATTTTTGTAATTTTATTTTCATTTTTAGTCATAAAAACATGTTTTCTTAAGAAACAATATTCACCATAGTATAGGAAAAATAATGAAAAGGGTTTATGTTAAAAAGTGAAGGATTAAAATACCTAAAAAATAAAAAATTTATTAGTTTCTTTATGTGTTTATTGGAACTAAAATAAAATTATAACATTAATTATCATCTAAATTCATGGATATTAATTCAACAATAATGTGGATAGTTTTAAATATAACATAAACATTATTTAATCAGTTAAAACCACCCCTACTTAGGCATAAATTCCACCACAACCATATAAATTTTTAAAACAAATCCTTGAAGTTCTCATGATATCTTCCAAAAATCTCATATTAACACTCACCTATAAAATTTTACTCATCTCACCAAAATAATAATTTCATGTTCTTTAAGGGATCCTTTAACGAGGATATATTCAAGGGGTAATTATATCAAAAAACCTTTCTTTTTATATTTTCGTTTTTTTACTTTCTCATTAACCCCTTAATAGATTATGGTATAATAACTATATAATATTTTATAAATAGTAATATTATGTTTTTAATGGAATATTTTATATCTATCCCTTTAATTACTCATCTTATTAACTGAAATGAAACTGGTGTCCTAATTATGCTTTTCAATCACCTCTGTGAATAATAATTTTGTTCATTTTTCATTAACAAATTAATGAAAAGTGATAAAAATTTATTATGGATAAATAAGATATTAATAATTTTTTATAAATTATTTCATGTTTTTTGATGAATATATAAACATAAAATTAAATAAAATGAAACTAGTTTTTGATGTATTGAAAAAACAAAATATAAAATAAACATCTATCAATAACATTGTATCAAATGATTGATCCAAATGTATGAAATAAAAATGAATAAATAGGAAAATTTATAATTATATATGTTCATATATACCATTAAATGTCACTTATGCTGTTTTATTTCCATTTGATAATAAAAATCATAATTATATGCAAATGATCAGACCCTGAAACTATGAAATTGACGTACCTAAAATAGTGAAAATAAATAAATATTATTAACTAAGGGGTTTTATGATTTTATAAAAATACTATATAAGGTATTATAAATATGAATATATTTAATTAATGAATTAGAAACATTATTTTAAACATTATACATTAGGTTGAAAAATTCTACACTAAAGGGAATCACGCGGAAAGGGTTTTTTGTATCACATTTTCCCTCTCTGAGATATATGCCTTATTCGAAAATAATTTATTTTTCCTATTGGATAAAAAAATCATTTTTATATAATATAATTATTCTCATTATGTTTATAGTATTAAATGTTTCTTTTTATTATTATTAGATTATGGGGAATATGATTTCACAAACTACAAGTGGCAAAGAGTTTTCTCAACTCAATTTTTTATTGGGTTAAACTTCTATTTCACAGAGTATTTAATGCTAAGGTTATTGGTAAATTGATTTTTTATTATCTCATGTTTTACTTACACTATTTAATCTGTATTCATTGTTATTAAATATAATCTATTCATTTGATTAATTATTGGATATATGCATTGGACTTTGTCTCAACTTTACATCATTAAGACATATTTTAATATTATGCACCTAATTTATTTTATTTGCTATATATACTTCCCCATTGTATTATTTATGATCGTCAATCATTGGAAATATCATTTCTTATAAATATTCACAATTCTTATATCATGCATATGATTATTTCCTAATCCGTATACAATTTTATATATGATGCTTACTTTGAAAGTGATTTGATTAAACGAGGAAATATTATTAAATACATATGTTTTACTAAATAATGATATTTTTTGAAAATTTATATTTATTCATAAATTAGATTTATGATTTTATATATAAATAAATTTTTGAACTTGAAATAAGGGGTGACAACCCAAAATAGTATGGGCACTCAATGCATCGGTAGTCTCATAAGATGAGTAAAGATGCAAAAGTAAATGGGTTTTTAAAAATAAAGATTATAATTTCATATGAATGGTATAGAAGGTAAAAGTATTATTATACTGGGAAACAGGAAATATATGAATTAATCATTTCATGAAGAATTTCATTACTTTTATCCCTGAGATTTTCACTATGATATTATCTATGAATCCATATTATTTAAAAGCTTATTGACTTAATATAATGTGTTTGTTCAATTATCATACATTGCTATATTGATTATTCATTATTTATTTAATTCATATACAACTGTACTTAACCCTTTCTAAGAATTTTAGATCACCCTTATTTTTTTTCCTTTCAATATGTTTTAAAGAAGTGATCTTAGAAACGGGTTTCAAGGATGCAGTTTATTAACATCTTTTATGTGTTATTTTTTACATTATATTCCCTATATAAAATTGGTTTCATGTATGAAATCTAGATCTTGGTGTATAATAAACTATTCGGTCCTTGGGAATTTGATTCCGTGTACCTAGTTCTAATTTACTAAAGTAACAATTGACTCCTGGATATTGGGTGAGGGGTCCTCATAAATTGAATTATTGTAAGTTTTTTAGAAACCGTGTGGACTAGATTTAGGAAAAAATATATTATAGAGTGAAACTGTATATCAAAAATTGGAAATAATCCTAGTGAATCTAATGATATAATATATAGATTATCCTAAATTAATTAGTTTTTATATTATGAATTATCTTTCATAATTTTATTATCAAATCTAGTGTATTATACAATTTATAAATTGATCATAGTGGATGGAATTAGGGATTTATCAATTCATGTTATCCGTATAGAGATTTACCTCATTATAAAGATAATGGTGCAAATTCTAGAGATGGAGATAAAGATAAGTCTAAATAAATTATTACCATATTGGGAAAACTATATCAAATAATGAGAAATAACCTTTCTAATATGAAGCGCCCAAATACACAATGTTGTGTGACAGTGTTTGAACGCATCATGTGATTAAAAACTCTATCATTCAATGGTAATAGAGTTACATTTTTAGATGACTAATGGATAAGTTCTTTGTCAATGATATTTATTAATTTGGGATGTAATGAAATGAATAATGATTAGATGGAATTTTATCATCTAAATAGAGATGAAAATCAATAACGATCATTGAGTCATAAAATTAAGGAGGGAAAGAAAATAAAATACATTTAATAGAAGGATTATATGTAACCTTTTTGGAAAAATTATTTCCACTGGAAACAATGAACAGATATAGAGAGAAAATTCATTAGTATGAGACCAAAGGAGGAAGAGAATGTTTCTAATTATGAATCCATCATTACCATATTATAAATGCATGCAATGGACTAAATACCTAACCCATGGAGTAATATTTAATATTAATTTTATGGTTTAAATCCATTCCACTAATTGGAATTGGTCACCCAAAATTTATCATCATAAGAATATATTGTCTCAAGTTGTATAATGATTGGGAAATAATACAGTATGTGTTATGAATTTAAGGTAATGCAAGAGAAAAATAGAATTGTTGAGAATGAGAAGGATATAGGGAAAAGTGGAAATAAGTATTTTCCCAGAAGTGATAAATGTGGAATAAAATACCACAATGCTTTTTTAAAGGTAATGAGAGTTTGTAACAAGTGTGGACTGAAAGGTCACATGAATCTTGATTTCAAGAGAAGTATAGAATCTAAAAATGTGAATTGTTTCTATTGTTAGCAGATGGGAACTATGAAAAAAAATTCTCAAATAATCAATGGAATATACCTCAGAAGAAGGTAAGGAATAAAGGTCAATCTTATGCTAATGATATTGCAAAAATGGAATAGTTTTTATGACTGTGTTATTGGATTCAAGAATTATGTTGTAAAATTATTAAAGATAATATGGTTTTAATATTCATGAAATTTATAAGGATTATACTTCAGTACTTCTTCTTTAAGGATTTGGAAGCATGACGGGAATGAAACCATAAACCAAGAGAAGTTATTCTGTTTCAAGTTGATATCATATAAAACACATGATTTAAGGAATATAACCATAATATGGGATTGATATTGAGATATTAATGATAATGATATATTTATATCACATTATTGGTGACCATGAATGTTGTCGTTGATTTACTGGTTTATGTTGGGATCACTATATTTTTGTGTTTAAGGAATATATTTCACAAACCGATATCTTATTTATGGATGAATTCTTATTTTCATAATTCTTTAAAGGTGACCAGGGTATTATATTATTTTGAATTTGACAAAAATATCTATAAAATGTTTTTGGGAAAATATGATGTTACATTGATTTTTGTAAATTCATTTCCCTTCCTACAATATTTTAGATAATGGAATTGGATAGATGTATTTTTGATGTGAGTTATGGTTAAATACATATCGAATGAATTAATTTTAAAATTGGATATAATATATTTAACATTATTAAATCCATTTTTGGGTCTTTTTATTTTTTTGGGCCAAAGGAATGATTTTTTGATGTTATGATTTATTAAAAATGATTCTGGAATGAAAAATTCAACGTGAATATCCATTTATTAGCACAAGAAATAAAGTTTAATTATATAAAAGCATGACCAAAAAAAGATATTGAAATTATGAGATAAAATAATGTGTGTATATCATCTAAAATTATTTTTTTAAAAAAAATTTATCCTATTATCATAATTTTTTATTACATTAATGATCTTTTTCACACCTCTAGTTTAAGTATTTGTGGTAACTAACATTCTAATAACCACGTTCTCTATCACCCTCCATCATATCATGATATTTAAATTTCTCTCCCATGTCTATGATTTCAATTCACACTAAACTTATATTTTTCAAAATCTTAAATTTATTAGTGAAATTTATATTTCCCATTCCCTCTTATTAGTGGAATTTTTTGTTAACCTTTTTTGGTTGTGGTATTGTACTCATTTTTGAGAAATCTATTTTGATTGTGCTTTTTGTTTACATAGTTTCCATTATTTCTTATTTAATATTTTTTTATTAATCTCGTCTATAGTTAATAGTCCATCCACAAGTCAAATATACCCCCATTGCTATTTTTCAGCCTCTAGCACATGGAGCCGTGTTTCTAAGGTATTTTGATGGTCTGTTTTGGTGTATTAATTATAATGGATTCTATTCTGTGGTATTATAAGGTGGTATCAAAGAATTTCATTTAAATTATTTAATTTTTACAGAATGGTAGGTCAGATATTAGAATGTTTATATCCTTATAGATGTGCATGTGCATATTTTTCGATAACCCATGTAAGGTGGAAAATCCTGAGCACCTTTGGTGGGATAGTTGGTCTTGTTATAAATTGTCATATTTGAATGCGATTTCCCCATTTGGTGATGAAATAGTTTTCTGATTTTATTCTTTTATTATATTTTCATCAGCATCCAATAAGGTTTGAAGCTGTGCATACATGAATCAATTTAGGAACATTGCGATATTTGGAAGATGAATCATGTTAGGAATACGTGGAGAAAACATATTATGCTCAGGTATGGGAATTTTAAATGAATTTATAAATTATATAAATATTTAAAGAATATGCTTCTAATAGAGATGATATAATTGTATAAATATTTCAAAAAAATTTATGAAATTGGTAAATTAGTGACTATGTGGGATGAATTTGGGCTCATAAACATGAATTTGTTTAAAAGGGTGTCTTGTGATAATTATGTGAAAATATACATTTGGGTGTTAACCCATGTTGACTATGGCCTAGGATATGGGTGGTTGAGGATAGTGATAGAGATGTGTGTATGAATGTTGATATAGTGTGTGTTGGATGAATTGTTTATTTCTTTTAGTGAACCTGATTCTGTTTGAAATGACAAAAATTTATGTTATATGTTTTTAGATGTGTGTTTATCATATTTGATATATGTATCTATGATGACATCTAACAGTTGGGTGATATGAGTAAATCAACGAGAATGATTATCCCAAATTTTAGAATGAAGGATTTGTGGTTTCAATTAATATTGTGGACGATATGTTTCATGATTATTATTCTCGATTATTTAAAAGATGGAACATGACACTTTTCATGTTGTAATAAGAATGTTTGACATTACTAGAGAGTTTGGGCATCTTTACCCTCTTATGTTTGCTGGAGAGGGTGGAATTGAGATAGATTAATTCTATATATAGTCTATCAAGAAGATTATGTATCACCTAGACTCCTCCATATAAGAGAGTCAAGTTGGTGGATTATATGTTGCGAGGGTCGATGTTGTGCTTATGGGATATTCTCGTTTGGATTGTGCATGGAAATGGTATGTTATGGAATGATTTCTATGGAATGTATATGGAATATTTATACCTAGAGACTCTGTGATATAATAGGAATATAAAGATTATGAGATAGCCTTAGGGGACCATCTATGTGATGGAGTATGTTAGCTGCTTCACTAATTTACAATACATTTTTTCAATGTTATTAGGGGATTACACAGCTACTAAGAGTACTTTTTAGGATGGATTTAGATTTGATACCATGTACTAATTGAATAACTTTCATTTAAAGAGGTTTTTTGAGGTGCTGGACCACACTCTTATTTCATAGTGGAACCTAACATAGGATTTTGGTTTTTGTTATGCAGTTTCTATTGGGTAGTCTAGTGGAAGGACTTCCAATAGTAGAAATAATCATTTAATGAGTGTTCACCAGGGTAGTGATGAATGGGGTAGCAAGGGGAAGAGGATTGGTCACCTGGGGTGGTGACATATTGTTTTATTATTAGGGTGAATAATTGGGACACAAGCATGGATATTGTCCTCAACCAACATTTTTTTCTAAGCATATGGAATGATGTGGGATATGTTGAGGTTTTGTAAAAACCCTTGGCATGTGGGTAATTATGAAGGATTATGGAAAATTTAGAGTACATGAATGGGGTCTGATACCCTAAACTAGTCCAGAAATTATAGTTCCATTGGCTACACCTGATGGGGTGGAAGACATGGTGCTTTATGATATGAGAATCCTTACCAACTGGGTAGAGAAACACTATTGACATAGACCTGGACCAATAGTAGATGGACGTTTCACCTTCATGTAGTTCATCCTACAGCCTGTGGTGGTGTGGTTACACCATCGGTTGTTCAATGTATGATTATGGTATCGTTCATGCTTGTAACATTTTTTTATAAATGAGCCTCGTTTATTTAATATGTTCTTAGTTTGTGAATGTGTTGCATCTAGAAACAGATCATGTGTGTGTGTTATGTTGACTAATATTCCATTGGGAGTACAAGAAGAAAATACCCGACAATGTAAATAGCGTAACCTCGAGGATTGTATATAATGTTTCTTTTGAGTATATTCAGATAGTATAAGATATATACCAACCACTATAAGTATCAATTCTAGACTGAAGAGGAACATTTCATGGCCCATATAATCTCTGAAGAAGGAGTTTTAGTGGATCCAAAGAATGTTAATGTAGTGGAATTTTGGGAGAATCAAAAGGATATCTATATAATTTAAATAACTCTAGGTTTATAGGGATATTATCATAGTATTTCCTGGGGAATTTTTCAGATGGAATCACCACATATGAGATTTATGATGAAGGGTATAATGTTTTATATAGTATAGAAAATGTTAGATTTATTTCTAGGAGTTAATGGAGAAGATAACTACAACACCGATTTTGATCCTACCCCAACCGAGTAATGATTATAAATTGTTTTGTGATTCATCTGGTATTAGAAATGGGGTAGTGTTGATTCTAGGAGATTTAGTGATTGATTATGGGTCCTGATAGTCAAGGAAACATGAGAGAAACTACCGTAAACATTATATTGAGTTGGCTATAATGGTTGATGCTTTAATGTGTTGGTGGCATTACTTGATAGGAGAATGGTTTATCATGCATACCGATCATAAAGTCCTTAAGAACATTGTATCCAAATGTGATTTAAATGAATTTTAGAACATATGGGTAGATTATGTGATATATTTTCATTTTTATTATTCCTACAATTGGGGAAATGGAACAATGATGCATATTACTTGAACCAAAATACACACAATTAGGCTGTCTAAGATTGTTGTTCAGAATGGATGATGATGATTTTGTTCAGTGTGATTCATGCGGAGGTTCAAGAAAAACATAGGAAGTTGACACACATATATTTCTCGGTTGAGGGCATGTTTTTGACCCTGGTCATGGGGTGACAATATGAAGATCCATAGTTTTTGGCCTTTTGGGAAATCTAAAGGTGGGGAGTACCCTTCAGACTAGAATAACGATGTGGATGAGATCATTTATGTTTTGTGTAGTGTTGTTGTTCCCAAATTTGAGTGATACTAAATGATATGGTTATTTCATTCCTCAAAGTGGAAGGCACATCCAATATGAAAGAAAATGTATCTTGATCTTTATAGATAATAATAATGTTATGGGATGATGAAAGATGTTATAGGTTTTGTGATTTTGTTCTACACATATCTGTAGGTGATGTAAAAGAATCAGTGAATAGGTAGTTTGTTCTTAACATTTCCCGTTATCAAAATGCATGGTGGATTATGTTACCATGGATTTTGAGGAAGGTCTCTGGAAGATTTATTAAGATAATGTATTGATATGGGTAATTATGGATCGGTTGACCAAGGTGGCCCATTTCTTTCCAGGACAAGATACCTTTAGAATTTATATGTTTGGTGATTTATATTTAAAAGTGTTAGTATAGTTGCACAGGGTGATAAAAAATTTAGTTTCAGATCATGATCCACATTTCTTGTCACTCATCGGGAACGGGTTATATAATGTTCCTAGAACCTAGTTGTTTTCTAGTACATCTTCCACACACAGATAAAAGGGTAGTCAGTTATTAATATTTAGGTTTTAGAGTACATGTTGAGAGTATGTGTCTTATAATTTTGGGATTCTTGGGGGAGATTCTTAGTGCTAGTTGAGTTTTCTTACAACAATAGTTACTCGGTGACCAATCAGAAGGAACCACATGAGGTTATCTATGGTAGGATAGGTAGATCCCTATTATGTTGGATATAGGATAGGGAATCAGAGTTATTGGGATCCAGTCTCAAGAAAGAGAAATTTTAGAATGTTTTGTTAATTCAAGAATGGTTAGATACAACTAAGATTATATATATGTAGTATGTGTATTGATGTTGTTGAACTATTCTATCTAGGTTTAGAGATCATGAGTACTTTTGTGTGTCACTAAGGTTAGGTCACTATTGGATTTTGAAATATACTATTGCATAAAATGTTTTTTATGTCGGTTATATGAAAACCGATGTAAAAAATATAAATCCAAAGTGTTTTTTACATCGGTTTTTAAATAACTGATGTGAAAAATTCTTTTCAGTCATTATTTATTACATCAGTCATTTAAGAACTGATGTGGTATATAGTTTATTATGTTGGTTAAAATCGGACCGACCTAATAAATCTCACCTGTGAAGCATTCTTCACGTTGTTTATTTATGAACCAATGTAAAAAAACCCACATTGTACATCATATATTTTTATAACTGGCATGAAAAATAAGTATGTGAAGAATTTTTCACTTTAGTTATACATTATCCGATGTGAAATAATGACATATGACGTCAATAAGTAAATAAGCGACATAAAAAAATTACACGCGAATTAATTACATCTGTTAATAAATAACCAACTTAAAAAACATTTGACATGTATTTATTATGTCGGTTATAAAATAACAGGCATAGAAACAATTTTTTTTAATAAAACTATGATTCCATTACTATAATCTACTATGTAGGTCCTAAAAAAATAATACCAGACGAAAAGTGGACAAAAACTAGACCAAAATCCATACCATAAAAAAATAAAAATTGTACCAAAACAATAAGAATCAGATAAAAATTACACATTCACTTATATAACATTAAAAACATTCAATGTCAACTAACAAAAAACCTAAATACAACCCAAACAACTACTAAACAAAAAATTACAATTACAATATTCAATATTATATTTTACACTAAAAATATATAAAATCCAATCAAACTTGTAAAATAATTTGACCATTCTACTTGTAAGTGTTTTACCTCTTGAAAAATATAAGGTTGAGGGTCATGAAATAGCTACAAATTAAAAATAATGTAGTTAACATGTATAATTAATAAATAAAATGAAATATTATGGCCATGTTTTTAAGGAAATCTAACATCTTCAAATTTAAAAAGTGTTCCAGTAGTAATTATTTCATACATAAATCTTAACATATAATATCACATCTGATGACGCCTTTTTTATTATAAAATTTCTGTTTATATGTGTGTTAATTCAAAATATCATTTTTATTTAATACATCTAGAAGTACAAATTATAAATGGATATTTACCTTTACGTTTACATATTTGATCTTAACACTCTTTTTCATGGTGGTTTTTCAAAAGTAGGACCATCACCTGTTAGAAAATAATATAAATTGGATAAATTTAAAATTCATTATTATATAAACAACTATTATGAAATTAAAACATTATTTTCTATCATATTCATAAAACATCCCCACACATCTCCATTGAAAAATCATATTAAATATTGTGTTTTATCCCTTTGAAAAAGAACCCCAAATATCCAATGAGCACTGATATAAAATAAAATTTAAGGCTAGTGGTTTTTTTGTTAAATGATAAAGAACACATTGAACGATATATGTTTTATACCTATCACAAAAAGGCATCATATAACACTATGTGATTATATTATGTTCAAATATTTCTTCAATATATAGTGTTCTTTATTCCTCATCAAAATCATGTGCTTATGGTGAAATCATATGCAGGTCCATGTATCCATATACATCAGTCTTCTCATTCTTCTCACACATGTTATAATAATACCTAATACAAAATAGACATCAGAATGCATTATTAATAAATTTAATGTAGGTAAAGGTGTTAAGACATACATAGAAATAATATGTACCATTTTTATGCCCAACTTATCTGCAGGAACAAGCTCCATGATATTATTTTTCACAATCCCCAAATTTATTTGACATCCACAAACATGATATTTCATTGGTAAAGTATTATAATCTTCCAACAAATTTGAATATCTTGACAATCAGTCAAGTCTACTATGATTTGGATATGATAAAATAACCATTTTCTTATGTAGATGTACATACAATATTTCATTACCTCTGAAGAATTCCCATATACAAATTGAAAAATATATATTTTTTCAAATATTAAAAAACATTAATAAAAAATAAAAATAAATTTATAACATACATATGTATATGGTAATGAGACACAAAAGTCTACATGGCCATACTAAAAAGTGGCAAATACTATGTCCAACGATCATCACCCCATCTATAGATAATGGTACTCAGGTTTATCTATCTATAATAACTTGTACAATGACCCTATGATTCTATATATCTAAATATTGATGATTAAATGTATCTCATATAAAATATACCTTCCCATAAGAAAATATATTATGGTGAGGATCATCAATCTGAAACTCATAATAAGTTGAAAGCTATGGGGTAGGAGTAGGATTAAAAATGGGGTTCACAGGAAGATGTGTAGGATAAATAATGGGGTCTAGAGGTGGGGGATTGGGAGTAGAGGGTTGAGGTGGATGATAAATAATTCGGTTTGTAGGCAGAGGTGGAGGAGTGGGAGCTTAATTTTAAAATTGTCTTCATATATATGCGAACATAGACTATATAGATGCACTAATATTTTCTTATATAGTCTCATTGATATTATGAACTATAAAATCCAAGTGTTCTATTTTTTTATAAACACCATCAATGGAAGATGTTGAAGAACATGGCATCACTTTTCATACCGATACACCCTTCTGGCATCCTCATACATGACTGAGGTGTTCGGGAATTCCCAATGCTATAGATAAAATATCTTGCCTTAAAGTAGCTGTAAATACCCTTTTTTGTGTTCTGATCCTCATGAGAATCCTATATAATTTATTAAACATTTTTGTAATTTTTCAATGTATTTAATGAATATAATTAAATTATATAAATATAATACATATCTTACAATCCTCTAAGCTACGATTCTCAATTCGCCTTAATGATATTGCCCCCCTTTTCCCCATGACAGATCTCTTCTAAGTTCTATGTCTTGATGGAGGGTATGAAGGGGAAACCTCTCGATAGCACAAAGACTGTTCTTAAATGTTTTGTAATATTCCCAAATAATTCGTTATTATAATAAACTATACCATACATAAGATAATCTATGATGGTATAAATTTTTATATTTGATCTCCTAATGAGATATGCTTGTTTTCTTAAAATTAAGAATAAAAAATCATTAACAAATCATTAATAAGATCATATATAATAGAATGCTTCTAAATGTTTAAATTTATCTTACCGAAAAATATTATTTTCTTTTACTTTCAATAAACTGTTTCCATATATAATTATATATGAATGGATATATATAACATGGATTGTCATGTCACATATGAACAAAAATGAAATAATATGTGAGGGTTGATTTGATGTCCCTCCATCTCATACAACCATGGAAAAAAATTTACTCCTAACTCCTCAATGTTTTAGGAATATCCAATTTCATCTACTAATGAAGTGGTAAAACAAATTATACTATAACCATTTAAAGATTAGTCAAAAATAGAAATATATTATACCAAAATTGTCTCCCACAAAATATCTATTATCCATTTTTCCACAGTTCTCAACTCATTATACAAAATTCATTCATTCATTTTACCCGGATTTGATACTAAACTTCTAAAATATTTTTCATTTGGACCACAAAGAATTTCATTATCATCAAACTCAATGAGTATCCTCTAGTCCTGGCTATAGGAATGTGATAATTTTGGTATATGTGTGAATCCACATTTACCAACTCTTAACCACTTGTTTGTCATTATAGGAGGACATGATGAATATCAGGGAAACCAAAGAGGGCCATTTGAATATTCCTCCGCATAGGTATGATCACGATGCTCATCTCCCGAATCATGTGGTTGATCAACTGATCGATCTATCATTATCCTTAAAATCAAAAAAAAAACAAACCATAGTTCACAAATATACAAATTCAGTTTTTACGATACAATTGTAAACAAAAAATGAAAAAAACTGATCTAAGTTACATAATAGTAAACATGGAAAATATTGAAAGTATGTTAAATAATGGTAAAGATGATAAACATGGTAAACATTGAAAACATAGAAAACATGGTAATCTTGGTAAACATGGTAATGTAATTATCATTAAATAATAGATATATAATTTATGTAATGTTTAAAATGATAAACTAAACTAAACATAACTGAAATAAATAATAATTTCTACTTATTTATTTTAATAAGTGTTTTAATAATGAAAAAATTACAATATTTGAAAATTTATGAAATTAAAAATTGTTAATTTGAAATAAACGTATGTTTCCTGTAATATTAGGAATGTACAAATAGTTTGTTCTCCCAAATTCCTTCTTCATGATCGGTCCATATGGCACAAACCATGTCTTCAATATTCTCATTATTATTTTCTATCAATCTTCCATGGAAGTAGGGATCTCATATAAATCCACACCTTTATAAATTTTATCCTCACAAAAATATTGTTGTTTTCCTTATAAAATAATAGGCCACTGCATATCTGATTGATCAAAAACATTGAAAATATATTTTTCATGCATTCCATTATATAATATTTTCATATGTCTTCTAATCTATTCAGGTTAACAACTGTCATTACAAATTCATCATGTCTAACATGGTTGTTACTGATAAACAATTTTCAGTTAAAAATTGTAACATTAATTTTAAAATAATCAACCTCCAACATTACATCAATGTCTCTTTAATTTTAACTTGATTCATAAATTGTGTTGTTTTCTTTAGAACTCGAAAAATGCATTGCTTTTGCAAACACCAGTACCCCACTATTCTGGACTGCACTTTTGTTGTCCTATGATATCATATGAAATGTATATCCATTAATTTCATACTCGGACCATGTTATCACATTTAATTATGGACCACCCACTAACCATTTTAATTTCCCTAATACATCTTATCTACCAAAAAAGGTCATTATAATCCATGAAAAAATGTTTTGTTGTTCTCATTAAAAATCTACAATTCTGTCATCTTTGGATGAGATTATTTCAACACATTAATATGTAATGTGATATATAGTTGATCATTATCTCTGTTATTCAATATTTATAAATGTACATTCTTAATCTATTTAGCTTACAACGATTTGACTTTCTATCTATTAATCCTATTTCCCTCATTATTATGGAATTAATAGCGATATGGATGCAAACCTATGTGCTCAACCGAATCCATGTAGCTCTTACAAAACACCACTACCTACTTAGAAATATAATTTTCAATAATGTGTCCTTCAGGTTGATATGGATTCTTAACGTACCGCATAAATATTTTCATATATCTTTTAAAAGGATACATCCAAATAAGAAATACAGGTCCACAATTCTTTATTTCTCGAACCAAATGAACAACTAAAAGCACCATTATATAAAAAAATAAGGAAGAAAATACATTTAAAATTGAAAAATTATAGAAATTTCATCCTTTTATAAATTGTTGAAGGAATTCACATGAATCACTATTACAAATTAAATTGAAAAATTAAAACACCTTCATTATTGTCTTTATGACAAGGATGTGCAGTATTCCATGCAATTCAACTCGTAGAAATAATTGCATCAGGACTTGACAATCGTGAGATTTCATACCTGTCAACATCAAATATTCAATGAGACAACAAATTTTTACATTTGAATATTAACCTTGAGGAAAATTGATATCATGAAGACACTAACAAATGATAAATTTAACCCTCTTGAATAATTTAAGACAAGCCGTGGGAAGAAATGTTTGTCTTCCATCATGAGTGGGAGTAGACTCCAAACGTATTCACAATTATAGTAAGTCTAATCCTATATTCAACCCATATTTGGTATTTCCTTTAATATCTAACAATGTTCCAATCAAACTTTCTTAAATATTCTTCTCCACGCGCTTGAAATCAATTATATTTTTTACATTATGATGTCTCCAATATGGTTGCTCAAAAAATATTAACATTTTATTATGAATATGTCTATCATTACCATATTTATGTTTCTTTCCCAATGTCACTTAATGGTTTATCACTCTCTCAAAATACACATAAGAAGATAATGTTTTTGGAGAAATATCATATACTTATGAGAAATTGAATTCCTTTTTAGTCTTCTCTAAGAGTGATTCATATGGAAAAACATTTGATGACCATGTATACTATATTCCCCCCAGTATGCAATTGACAACATGTAGTCTATTTTTTCACAAATTGGACATGATTTATACCCCTTAACAATGTATCAGAACCAATTTCCATGTGCTGGAAAGTCATTTAAAGTGAACATAAGCACTGCATTCAGTTGAAAATATTTCATTTTAAATTAATCAGACGCCATAATACCATCCTCCTATAATAGTTTCGAATCATCAATAAATGGTGACAAGAAAAAATCGTTAATATTAAAGGGTTTCTTTGGACCAGAGATCATTATACTCTACATGACATATTTTC
This sequence comes from Viscum album, assembly GCA_963277665.1. Lineage (NCBI taxonomy): Eukaryota > Viridiplantae > Streptophyta > Magnoliopsida > Santalales > Viscaceae > Viscum > Viscum album. The sequence continues at coordinate 911,913,388 of OY728125.1, read as the reverse complement.
GCATCAAAAAAACTTTGGGAGAGATGTTTTAAATTAAAGATTAAATAGTCCAGGAAATATGTGTTCTATTAAGGCTTCGATATGGATTAATTCCATATATTTAAAATCCAATTATTATATTTATAATTTCATTTTATAATGTTGGATACAACTCATAAATATTCAACCATTGTGGAAAATTAGTTGGATAACATATTTCTCCATCACATATCTGCTCATCTGCATGCCATATTAACCTTTTTCCATAATATGAATTAGAAAATAAACTTTTCAAATGATGAATTATAGAAAGATACCAAAATAAATTTATAGGGATCTCTGTAATATGAATATCAGCCTGTGATTTTCCATTCATCTTATACTATGATGTCCCACATTTTGGAAACTCTGAAAAAGAAAATTATATTCCTTCTTATATATCATATAGTCTTTTAGACATGCATGTATTTTCTTGTATTCTAATCCCATTGGGTATAATCATTTCTTAGACTTATAATGTGAATCTAGAAGATCATAGTCTTTTTGAAGAATGTATTTTCAACAATTGTTGCAGCTCTGTAAAACATATGTCAATCCATCCATGTTTCTCCTTTAGGTTATTCAATCTTAAAAGCTCTGAAAAAACCATAATATCCACAACCATGATACAATGGTTTTTAGTATCACCATATAGATGCGCAACTATTATCTATATCTCAATTTTCTCTACTACAATATAACAAATCATTTATTCAATTCCATCGGAGTTAATATTTTAACAATCAACATCATCATTAGACCTTGCATTATATCTATTTCACCAATTAGAAATCCAAGAACTATTACTTGGATTAACACCTTGACCAATCAGATGATTTTTTTCTCTATACTTTTCAACAGCTACATATTCTATCATTTTTGGCATGGATAGGAAAAACTTTGTTTCATGAAACATTTTTTATAGAAAATTCTAAAGATGAATCAACGCCTTTCTCATATTCATTACTCATTCAATGTTCTGTAATCCAACTTCGACTCATTATTACCTGTAACAAATATCAAAATTATACATCTTATTCAAAAAATCCAATTTTATATTTATATATTCAATATAATTATTTTAATGTAAAAAATTGAAAATTATAACAAATATATGAATATTTGAAAAAGATATTCAAGGAAATAAATTTAAAAAGAAAATATTGGTAGATATAACATTTTCTTATTTATATAAAAAATTACAAAATTTGAATATAAAAAGGTTTTGAAAATAAAATTGGTAATAGTTGTTTTAGTAATCCGGGATTGGGGAACATTCAATGGAATGATTCTACTCATTTCAATGGAATGATTCTACTCAATCACTAATTAACGAGTTTTACCAAATAAGGAAAACATGTTGAATATAAAATGGATTTTAATAGGAATATATTACCAAAATTAATAATTAAATAATGATATAGTTATTTATGTATAAAAAAATTATTGAATAACTTCCTCGGTTGTATGGTTTTTGGGACGAACTTGTAGGATAATGATTTCATGGTAGCACACACATGGAATTACATGCACACACACATTAAAGAACACACAAGCTGGAAAAAAATCATAGAACATGCATGATATCACCCCCATGATTTATTTTACCATAAAAGAACTTAGCATGGTATAAGCGAACACAATGACACATAACATGACATCAAAAACAATGTTAGAAAAATAATATCTCAAAACAAAAATTTAGGGCATCACAAAAAATAAAGAATGAATCTGAGGCATGTAAGTATTACATGAGTTTAACGAGTTGACCTGATAGATCTGCTGATAATAAAACTGATGAATGATGCAGGAAAAATGTGGGGAGAGGGAATGAGTTCAATGAATAATTTTATACGTTTCCATGTGAGGGAGACAAGACACCGGTTACTGATCGAAGAAAATAAAATGACAGAGTACGAGGATCGATAAATCATTTAAAAGCCTTATCATGTTGGTAATTTAATATTTGACATGATAAACTAATTTTTATGTTTACAATGTCACTTATTAAATAACAAATGTAGAAAAGTGGAATTTTCACACAAGTTATTTTATAACCAACGTGATAAAGTGGAGAGAATCGATATTTGTCATCGGTTATAAAATAAAAAATGTGATAAATAAAATTTCAGTATTTTTTATGTCGGTTCTAAAATAATGAATGTTATAAATCGATTCTCGACATTTATGAAATCAGTTGAAAAATAACCGACATGATAAAAAAATTTACAGCTTTTAATATTGGTTATATATAACCGATGTAAAAAAAGTCGACATGGTAAATATTTTCAGAACTAGTGATAGTGTATGTTGTCATCCATGTAAGTGAGTATATTTGATATTTTGAAGAGGATAGGAATGGAAGATTACCTATTAGCTCCTTAAAAGATATATGATTATATTCATGATGTTTTTCATGTGATGAAGCTTCAATAATATCACCCTAAACCATCTCATGTGATCTATATTGATGATGTTTAGCTTGAGGATAATTCTTCCTTGGAGGATAATCAAATTTTTATTGTTGATGATAGTGATAATGTCTTGATGGGTAAGAATATACTATTGATGGGTAAGAATCTTTTATTTGTCCAAGAATTGTAGAAATATGGTAAAATTCTAAAGGAAACATGGGAGAGGGAGATAGTTATGTGGGCCCAGTGTCTAAACCTCTTTTACCTTGAAGGATTATTTATGTTTGGAAGTGTATCTCAAGGAAGAACTATTATAAGGATGTGAGGTTGTAAGATCCCAAACCTCTAATGTGGTATGCTCATGTTTATTTTTAGATTAGACACTATTTTAATGGTAAATGATTTGTTTCCCGATAACAGGAGGATGCTCGATGGTGCCCCATGGTTTCAGAAAATTAAAGGGGAGAAAAAGGGGCCATCTAGGGTGTGATTCAGGGTTGGTGCAAGGTTACCTCTATTAATGAACATAAACATGTTCCCTAGACTGGGGTGAAGCATTATTGGGAAACCCATTCATAGTCAGAAAACAAATATTGTGGTATTAGAAATTACCATTCCACATGGACACCACAAGGTTTGTCAAAATATGGGAACATCCCTAGAACCTAAGTGACCTAGATCCTGTTGGGCAGAGGAAGCTTCATGATTAGAGTATGATTTTAAAAAATGTGTTTCCAAACCATGTGACCAAATTGTGGGTGCCACAAAAATGGAAGTTTTTACTGTCCACCCCTCATAGTATTAGATCACAACCCATTTTTTTACATTAATTATTATATCATTAAAGGGTTACAAGAATTTCCTCCCACTCTTCTCAAGTATCAATCATGATCGTTTTTATGGCATTTGGAGCCTCGTTGTGAGAGGATAGATGCTCTGGGTGAGTCTTACACTAATCATAAATATATATTATTGATTAGGGATTGTGGAATCATTATTCTACTTTTGAATCTATAAACCCCATTATTTATAGAGGATCATTGGTTGGTAAATTGTGTGTGGTTTGATATTTATGTAAGGGAAATTATTATTTGAGCATTTATCTACAGGGTGGAGGTAGGTGGTCTATATGAAATATTCCATAGTAATGATTCCCTATTTTTATTTGTGTAATTTTTTATGTTGTGGTGCCTCTATTTTTCCATTTAGTATCCTGGGATTTTAATTATAAATAGGATGATTAATTGACGAATTGAACCCCTCATAATCGTTGTGAGATCCATTGAGATTAAAAGGACCAGGATAATAGAAACCCACGGAGGGTGCCTCATCCTTGAACACATAAATTTGTTGTTAAATGGTGAATTAAAAATGGTTTTAAGAGTTAGAAACTATTATAACTATGTTTATCATGTTATCATATTTGGGGTTATGAAATAAAATGATAGAAACATGTGTTTATTGTTTTGACAGGGCATAAGGTATTAATTTTATTAACTTTAATGTGTTTAATGGGGTTTTCTATTGAAATGGTAAATGAGTTCATTTTAAAAAAAACCACAAAAATAAGTGATATTTGTGGGGGGGGGAGAATGAGGCTTCTATTCAAATGTTGTGATATACTAAGACACTAGGCCCCCCACTGTATTGCTTGGGTTACGGTGCTGAACTGAGTCTTTATTCTTGAAATTAATGACTTGGATATGACAAAATAGACTAAGGCTTAGAGGTATGCGATTTATATATTTGTTTTATGAAATTATTATTTCAAAAGTGTAGAGAACTTGACCCCCTTATCTATTCATTTTTGGATATGAGTATGTCGATACAAGTTATATTAATATGGATAACTCATGGAAATTATGATTAAAATTGATAATGTAACCCTATTAATTAATGATCCATGGTTTATAAACTTTTTTATCTTACTGTAGAATTATTTTTCATGCAACGTGTATTTAAACTGAATATTTATTTGAAACTATATGTGATGTTATACTATCTTTTACATACACCATAAAAATGATACTATTGTGTACCTAATCAGACATCATAGTTTTAGGTCGTGAAAAGGGAAAATGCATGTACTAAAGGGGTACCCTTTAGGCATGGGTATTTTCATAGTTTAGGGAACCAAGAATAGTATTGGGAACCATTATGTGGACTCTAAAGCTTATATTTTTTTTTCTTCACATAGAGCACTTCATAAAATGAAATGAAATATTTACCCTTTGGTTGTGGGAATGTACTCAATTTTTCGAAATGTATCATGATGTATGAGTATTTTTTATACGTTTTCCATTATATCATATTTTATCAACAATGTCTTAATCTAATATTGAGGTTATAGTCTCCCCATATATCAAATAATACCCTGAATTCTAGTCAACATCCTTGGGAATGTATGGATGTACTCCTGAGGTTAGGTGGTAGACTATCCCAGCACATCAGTTATAATGGCTCCCAAGTCTTGTTGTTTTGTTATCAATTTCCCTAGGTAGGAAAGGAGGAAGAATTTTTTTACAATTATCTAAAAAAATATAGTATAGTAATTAAACTAATTAAATAATGTTTATATGGATTTGGTAGATTTATAGGATATTAATAGATATATAAACATGAAATTTATAGGGAAAAAATTATATCGTCTTGGGAAGCCTCCATCATATTTTGGATTAATTCAAAAAAAAAATTTATTTTAAGAATTAAATAATATCTAGGATGTGGGGATAAAATTTATGAAGGTATTTTGGGAGTAAATTTCTATACTCTACGGATTAATGCATTCAAATAAGTCTAAGGGTTCCATTTTATAAGGGGTTAGGAGGGAGTCTTGTAAATAATTTAGGCATTAAAATATTAAAAAGTCATATTCAACTAAATGTGTCACCAAGACAACTAATATATGAATATAAGGTAATTATGGCCCTAAATACCTATTTACAGTCACATATATTCATATTTTAGTGATATTTTATTCCTTATTTCAAAATTTTACCCTCTTAATATTTTAACCCTTAACACGATGACAATGTTTTACCGTTGTTACTATTCATAATTATTGAGAATGAGATATACCAATTTACGAAATTCATAATTATTTATTCTAATAATTGAATATATTATTTAATAGTTCATTAATATAATTATAAGGCATAAATTTTAAATTACTCATGAATACCACAATGAAAAACAATTTTTAAGAAACTGTATTTTTAAGTATAAATCAAAGTTTAATTAAACTATATGCCCAATAAATTCCATTAGACAAATGTTAACATATTTGATATAATATATCATCACCACATTTATTAAAAAATTTCATAAATAGTTAATAATATAATTTATTAAAATAAAAAAATATTAAATTTATAATTGATGTTCTTGTAAAAATCATCTCTTTTTAACATAAAATTATTTTATTTTAATTTCAATTGAAATTATAAAAAATTAAATAATTATATACATGATTAAATAGTAATTCTAAATATGTTTAATAATATTTTTTAGTTTGAAAATAAAATACATGTGAGAAATAATTCTACTAGACAAAATATTTTAAAATTGTTTTTTAAACCAATAATATATTCTCAATGGATTAGAATTTCAAATGAAATTTATTTTTAAATAAAACCCATATTATGAGTTTAATTTTGCATTGTATACAAATTATTCAAATGTCTCGGTTTTCATGAATCAAAATTTATTGAAATACATTATTTAATAAATGGAAATTTATTATAAAATCTTAGGGTATTACATTCAGGAATCCATATAAGGATTTCTACTAAACAATTCTGTAACATTAAGAACAAATTAAACGTTACTTGTTCCACATCACTTACATGTGTTCCAATGTAAATTACTCAAAATTAGGAATCCTTCATAGAGGCTTGACTTACTAAATATCCTTATATAGTGATAATTTATCTATACATTCCATGATTTCTTCCAATTGTTCTTCATAAGAATGATCATGTTCCAATGGAATGAACATTGGATATAGTACATGTTACATATTGGATATATTTATCCAGAAAAAATATCCAAGGAACACATCATATAATTGCGATAGGATTGAAGGATTCACATAGTGATATGTTTCCACCACGACATGATTAAGAAGCACATTGGGGCCGATATAACTAGCATACACCATTCATTTACTTCTAAATATCATTTCATTCTTCTAAAAATATATCTATCAGAAAACAATATAAGTAAATTCAATCTATAAATGTCACCAATTATTTTCCACATATCGATTTTTTAATATGAACATCCCTAGTGCATTACTGATTTGATATAATAATCTCTTCTATTTCCTCAACTAGTTTTTTTGGTGATAGAATTCATTACCCTACTTTATCAAAAAATATTGTCATTTAGGACTTATTTCCAAATATATATTCATAAGGATCCTTTTTAATACCAATAACCAATGAAATAAATAATTAAATCTCTCAGTATGGCTTTAAGGGTTTTAAGGGTACAATCAAATTAATCATGTGTATGAATATAATTTATATTTATATATATATAATGTAAATAAAATTTGTTTTTAACCCTTATATAGAACATGTTGGTAAAAAATAGACCTTAATGAGATACTTTCTACTTTGGTACTCCATAAGACTTTACCATTTCTTTTATTCATGCCATGTAAAACTAATTGAGAGTTAAATCATCTCCGATAAAATTCAAATGTGATAATTTTGAAATTGAATAAAATGTATACCAAATTGCATTTTCACATTAGATGTATTGTGTAGTCCCATAATAACATTAATGGTGATGTTTTCTTATTTTTTATAAGGTATGGGTAATCGTTAAAATATCTTATTATACTTATGTCAATCAGTGCTAACTTTCTATCATACCAAGGTACAAAATAAATTATCACATTTCTCCATTTTTATGTTATCCCACTAGAAATTGTCTTTTTGACCTTTTTAAATATTCATTATTTTAATAAAAATAGATAATCATGAAACATAAGCTTTATCTAATGGCTCAATTCTCAATTTTTTGTCGAAGAGAACATAACATTGTTCTTGAACCTTATAATTCAACAATTATCATAAAGGTGATTAGGAATATTCCTAGACTACTTTTTAGGTCCACATATTGCTGCATTCCTCTTTAATTTCCACACGAATAGATGATTAAACAATCATATTGGAAAGATAACATATTTCTCCATTACATATTATTTTTTTGGTCTATCCTATGAAAATTCATATGCCATGGATTTCATTCAATTATTATAATGTCAGAAGTAACATGGAACTTCAAAAAATAGCATCATCTAGTATTTACATATTGTCAAGTATCTAATATACAATGTAGCCATAATCATTTATCCTTTAAATCCATCTAATTTTGTGTATATTCAACTATTTATAAGTTAACATATATTTTAATATTTTATTATCAACATATCACACATTTCATAATAAATATAATTCCTTTATATCTTCAATGAGATACTGGCTACTATAAATCCTAAAAAAATCATGAAATTTTATTCATGAAAATTCTTTTATATAGTTTTATAACCTACCAATATATTAATCTATATGAGAAAAAATTCCATTACATACATTAATATATTACTATAGACCAAAAAACCAACTACACTGTAGGTTTGTGTGATAATAAGAGCACAAAACCACTATTGGTTAGTTCATTAAAATATAATTATTATTAATCTATATAATGTAAATTGGATCCATTTATGGTGACTTAGTATGTGGATATTCTATCAAGGGAAAATTTCAAACCAAATTTTGTTAATATACATCAAACAGAACAAAACTACATATTTCAATCACCATATTTCGTTCGGAAGAAGTCATAATAAAATCAATATTTTTTTGATCCTCTGATATGAACTATCTTGTAATTATGTGACCTATGAATTGGACATACTATAACTATAATTCTTATTACTAAATTTATAATACTACCTCTTCTTCCTTTATGAGGTCAACAAAATTCCCAATTGACCTTCATGATATTCAATGTTCATTGAATTTATAAGAATATTCTTCGATAAAGATAACCAAAAATTTATCAATGTACTCATGGAATACTCTATTCAAAAGATACATGAAGATAGACGTGGCATTGGTAAGTCTAAAAAGGCCCAAATTAATATTAATAATGACCATAATTTGTATGTTAGTCTCTCTTGGATATATCCCACTTTTTGAGTCTCAGCTAATGATATCCAAATCTAAGGTCATTCTTCCAAATATATTGGTCCTTTCAGGTTTGATTAACAAATCATAAATATAGGGTATATAATACCTTTTCGTTATTATGATCATGTATTGTTCTTGTTAATTTTTAAAAAGATTATTTTTACCATCTCTAATATTAACAAAAAAAATTGAAGCAACCCATGGTGAGTAACTTTTCAAATTTTTCCCAAATCATGAATCTTGTAGATTTTCTTATTTAATTCATTTCACTAAATCAAGGTAACTCTATATGAATTATTTTAAATATGTGTAGCACATAGAATGAGTTCTATTATAAACTCTACATCATGATTCTTGCTAATAATATGAATTTTATTATGAAGTGCATTATTTTATTTCCAAAAATAGGCATATATTCAATGTGGAATTTATCCCCCACAATTTGAGATAAATAACCCTCTTGAATAGGTAATAATACTCATTAATTGAATAAATGTTTTCAAGAAGTGTTCAGTCATATTTTCACTACTATGTAATTATTGGTTCATTAATAATATAAAATACCACTTACATTCTAGGGAATTTGGCATGGTATATATATAATGAAACAAAATCAATACCCAAAATCACATCAAATTAATCAAAAGGTTGAATAAAGTAAATTATATGATGCACATCCCAAAAAAAACTATTAGTGTTATTTAATTGACTTGAGATTTTTCCATCATTCCACTAACATTTATTTACTAAAAATTCAACTTTTATCCTTTTATGAGGTGATATGACACACTTATAAAATTCATTAGATATAAAACTGTGGGTAGAACATGAATTAAATAAGAAATTTACTATTATATGGTGGAAGATAGGTTTCTCATTCACCATTCATTCTCATTAACTACTTTAGAAGTTATGATCACAATGTATGTCCCTTTATCTCTGGGATTATGATTTCAATATTGTTAATTCTATACATTATGCTTTATATTAGTTCACTTGTTGGAATAATAACCATACACCATGTTGTTATAGCATTATAGTTTGGGTGGAACATTTAACTGATATTTCTCCGCATTCATTAAATTCATATTCATCTTATAATCTCTTAAATAGTCACTAGTTTGATGGAATTCCATTTAATATTTTATTCAATTACTAATACCTTTCAGAAAATTTCCCAATTCATCTTTATATATGTTAGGAATAATTGAAGAAACATATTCTTTTATATATGTATTCTATTTTTATATTTTATTCAAAAATCTATGTTTATCTTCTGATCATAGCATTAATAATGATGGAAATCTCTACTCTAAATTTCAACATTGAGAAAAAATTCTATGACTTCATCACAGATACTAAATTACCCTATAACCAATGAATTTGTGAGACTTGTTTTTATGCCACTATGAACATGTATGTTTCTATACAATGATAAAACTAGAAATCATGCCCCCCTAGTCTGGTAATATTTACCCCAAAGGTATTGATAGATTCATCATCATTATACTTAATCTTAATAAAATCTGTTTACAATTTCATGAGAATTTTTTAGTATATTTACTTATTTAAAATAACCCTATTAAAATCATCTCATTAAATAGAGTCAATTTTACATAGTATAATTGTATTATTAATAATATTCCATACATTATTATTTTAACAATACAAATGCATCACCTCTAGGAAAACTTTTTCAACTTATAAGCACTATAGAATCGATATTATAATTTTAGTGGTGCTGATCAATTTCTTATCCAGTAGTTTCTTAGAGGAAAAATTAAAATTAGTCTTATTGTGCCTCATAAGAGGGTTATTGGTGCGTTGTTCCCCCTATTTCACACTTATATGATTGGTTTGATTCAATTCCTATGAAATTTTAATGGGTATATAAAGAATAGTTTTCATTACAATTCCAATATAATTGTTTTTTAAGAAGAAATTCATTACATTTTCCACCATGATAATTGATAACAATTTTTTTCTTGGTTTAAAAAATTGATATAACAAAAAAGAACAGTGAAATGATAATTATACAATAATAAAAATGAGAAATAATATATTTTTGAAAACCATTCCTCAAATAACCAAAACTATGACACCTTCTTACCAACCTATTATAATTTTAGTTAAATAGTATATCATATAATGTTTCTAATTTTATTTCTCATTTCGTTTTTAATATTAATCAAAATTCTATCTAAAACCCCCTTATCTTTTATAAACTAAAGGAACCCAAGATAAATTTACATATATATAACATCATTTATAATAAAAAATATATATATTACACAAAAATTAATACCCATGAACTGTAATGATATAGTGTATTTCATGAAAAAATTCATAAAAAACTAATATCATGAATGATCTCCAACATCAACTATTGTTTTCATCTCTTATATTGACAGTCTTAGTCATATTCGAATTAAAAAAATTATTTTTATCCAAATAAAAAATGAATAAAAAAGTGTGATCATAGATACTACTTGAGAGTAATAGTTGGAGAAATAAACATATTATTATATGAAATAATATGGAATAAACTATGGAATGAGAACTTGATCATATCTCATGAAGTTCATATATAATTAGTCATTGATCATAAATCATGATTCATGACATAAATATTTATCATACAAAAAATAATGAGTCATAATTGTGAGGAATCATTAGTAATCAATCTTGAAATATGATTGAATATCATAAAATTTAGAAACTTTTAAAGGAATTATGGAACAATTATATGTATAAATATTATTTTATTATTAAATGGTATCTTATAAGACCATCATCACAATGTGTACGATGTCCCATAATGGATTTGGTTCATTCCACAACCTCTTTGCATCATTTCAATGGGTTCAGTATCCATTCTCTTCATATTACCACATGAGATATTAATCCTTACCAAATTATTTAAAGTTATTTAATGGACCCTCCTTTCATATAATGAATACCCAATATATGGGAGTAATAATATCATAAGAATATTCATAATTTCAGAATATATTTTAGAACAGAATATAATTGTGTTTCATAATGATTTCCACATCATTTAATAATAAGACATCCAAATAAAGGAGTGGTTTGTATGCTTATATCACATAATTAATGTAACAACCCAAGATTTCATAGTGTGTTATTTCTTCAAAATAATTCAATAACTTGCACTACACGCAACACCGAGTTCAAGCGCACCATGACTTACCAAACAAGCCGTTCAAAAAAGGTTATGAATATTATTAACTAAATTTTAAACTTTATATAATCCTTATAATTTTAGAATCCATATTATGAGTTTCTTAGACATAATGTAAGAACAAATTCATCTTCAGTATTGTAGTGTTACCAAATTTTAATAGTGAACCATTTTTAAAAAAAATATTTTAAACTTTTTGACTAAATGGGGACATCAAAAAATTTAAAATAAAACATCCCAAGCTTCCACAGTACGCTTTCCTTTGAATAAAACAGTAGCGTGTGTTGTACGCAACTTCGAGTTTTAACACACACCACAACCGATCAAACTAGCCGTTATGAATAGTAATACTTAATTTTTTGAAATTATATATATTTTATATTTCAAAATGGACTTCATTTTTGGATTCGGAATATCAAATTTAGCCTAAGGTGAAATTTTGGTACTTTTCGGATAACTTTCTTATTTTGATGAATAGTAAAAATTACTAAATTTTAATTAAAAACAACTTTTTTAATCAAAATAATTAATAGTGATAAATTATGAATTTGAGTGGTTTTAAAGTATATTTAGAATATATTTTTACCATTTAATATAATTTTGGTCATTGGACATAATTTTACAATTAAACCGAACACAAACAAATGTCAATCTTTTGATAGTTATTATCTCTTAAAAACACGTTTTTTGTTTTGACAGCGGGAATTAATTTTAAATTAATTTCTGCCACTTCTGTGTTTTGAATTTAGAAAAATGGATTCCATATTTGGAATCAGGATGTTCAAATTGTGTAAATAGGTAACTTTTATTTTTAGACATTTTGAATAATTACTGCGGTAAATATTTTATTTACCATGGTTAAGGGTAAATCCGGTAAATAAGGGTTAAAAAATAATATTATAATAATACTAAATTACCCTAAAACGTGTCTTAACCCTATTGGTTGATACATGGTCGACCATGGGCATCTTTGGGTCAATTTTGGGGCCCATTGATCCACTTGTAAGTGATAATGACACTTTATTTTAATTAAGTTAAAATGAATACAAAAATGGCATAAGCTTACATCTTTTAAACGAACAATTTTTACATAGGTTTATACATGTTGGATTTTCGATTATAAATATTCATTAAAAAGATAAAAAGATTTCCTACATAATGATATTTTATTTATAATTTTTAGACATCAAATAATTTAAATTATTAATGACACAATAATGATGCAATGTTTACCTCATTAATAAATCATTTAAATAAATAAGATTATAATGATTAAAATATTATCTAAAACCTGTCCAATTATTATTGGTTGATGTTATTTAGAATATGAGTCATCTTATCTTCGACCTCAATGATTTTTGGACCATTATAAACCGAATATAATTATATTATAAAGTAATACTTTTACTCTTTCCGAAAGAGCCCCTCCTCTCCCTTATAAAAGGAGACCACTTCTACTCATTCCTCACACCTCTCAAGCCACTTGGCTCGTCCAAACTCTGCCCAAATAAGCTCCCCACATCCCTCTCCTCCTCCTTTAAGCTTCCTCTTAGGCAGAAATCATTTCACGAAGTCCGTTGGTTCCAACCAAAGTGAGTTACCTAAATTAAAGGTAACATTTTCTCTTAAATTATTTTCAATTATTTTGCTTCTCCAACCCCCAAAATCTTTTTATTTCCTTTCTTTTGTAACAACACCAGTATCCACAATATACTAGGATGTTGTTATAATAAGGATTCAAACTACACATTCACACAACTCCATCTAATGGATGATGAACATAATGTTTCTGTGGATGGAAAACTAACGCCTCACGAAACAATGATTGTTCAAATACATCTTACCGCCTCTCATGGTGCCCATTAGGATGGCACTGTAATTAAATATGATATTAATGATATATATTTTATATATAATCTTCTGTAATTCCATTTTATTTCATACAATTATTCGTTTCATGTTGTATATACATACGATAATTTCATTTGAGGAAGTGCGGACTACCGACCCCTTAAAATGATATGACTCGTTCATACCACACATGGAACGTATAAAGGATGGTGTTAATGAACTTAAGTAACATATATAAAATATTATTTTTTACTGGAATAGTAATATACCTATGTATCATTTGGATTCGATTCTTTTAAAATAAAAATTAAATGGAAGTAGCATTCGTGCGTACGTACGGACTACCGTCTCCACGAACGCGATGAGATTCATTCTCCATCGTATCCATTCAAGTATAATTATCATTTGATGATTTAAAAATGATGTTTAAGGACTTGATACCATTCTGGATATGAATAATATACATCCCATTAATAATGAATATGGCTCACATAACAAAGAATATAAAGTAAAATGAACCCGTTAACACCTGAAATGACGATAATTCTAAGATATTATTAACAAATCAATGTTAAAAGATCATATATGATATCATATTAAAGTAACTGATTCTTGTATTATTAAATAACAATTATTTCACCATTATACAGGAGGTAAACCTACCATCGACCAAGGAAAAAGTACAAAGTAAGGGATTCTCTTATCTCACTTTCAATTGTGTGAGATTTCCATTGTTCGCTACTAAATTATTGAAAGTGGTGTATGGTGTACTTCCATTTGATATATATTATCATGATTCACTTTATATTCATGTTATTATGTAAATCATTTGGTGGTTATTAACTTTTGGCCATGCGACTCAGTTGATTAACGTGGTAAGGGGTTTCTTGTCTCACTTTTAATTCCGTGAGAATTCCATTGATCACCACTTAATTATTGCATGTGGTGTATGTGTACTACCCATGATTGTATTAATTGTGTAATATACTTTATTTTATGGGTATTTACATCATCATGGTATGATCTTTCTTTCATGGGTGTTTGTTTCTTAAGTTACCTAATCAATAAGGGAATTTGAGATTTCAATTTCCACTCATTTGGCTTTACGCATATTTCATTGATTATATTACCCCAAGATTATGTGTGGAATCACTATTCATTTGATTATGTCATAATTTCCACTCCCCTTCCTGTGGATATAAGTTTGATACACATAATCACTCCATTGATAATTCTCAATTCATTGATATGAATTTGATAAGAGTAATTTTAACTCATTCTCCATTTGTTGAGTTAAACATCCAATTCGTTGGTATTGTTTTTACAAGAATATGTGTGAATATCCTTTGATTGATTTACACTGAATATCCAATCATATTTAGTGTATTTATATTTGTCACACATAATTATGTCGTTTATTTATCCTTAACCTAAGGATACAACCTTTATGAGAGATTTCATCTCAATTTACATTCCATTGAGACTTCTTTGATGATATACACCGAATCACTTTTATGTGGTGTATATAATGTACTTTGACATAGTATATCATGAATTCCTTTATTCTCATGATATTACAATGTTTTTATTACCTCAATTATTTGTATTCAAGTGTCTCTCTTTTGGTTAGAAACTCTAACCAAAATACCATTTTAAAATGTTTTAAAGACTTATTCATCTAAATCTTTCTCATTAATGTACATGTCTTAAAAATGGTTTCAAGGATTTATTTATATGGACATTAAAGTTTAGAAATTAAAAATCCTTTTAAAAGGTTTCAAAGTGGTATGGGACACTTTGATTCAAAAATCTATTTTTAAATGGCTTCTTGACAAATAGTGTGACTTTTAAATGTTTTCAAGAAAAGGGGGATATTTCTCTCAAATAGTTTTGATGATTATTTTCATCTATGTCAACATCCTTCATTATTCATGATTGAGGTTAATGTGATACAATACAATATTCCATATTGTATCAAATGAGTTATATTTGACTGTGGATGTTCTATTTTTATACCATTCATGGTTTGTGGTTAAAGTATTGACATTTCGTATGCTAGTTTTAATACGAATGTTTATTTTATGCTTAAACCTATTCATATGAGGAATGTATTGGACTTAATAAGTGACGGGTGGAGCCCGCTATAGCTCCTCGATGCATCGGTAGGTCTCATGAGACAAACTAGTGTCTTGGCACAAGGCCTTGGCAAAATCTTATTTGTAGTCTTGGCACGAGGCCTTGGCTATGTGGTTATGATAGTCTGGCATTATGCATTCCATCATTACGAAAGTGGTTATTGATATTGCATGTGATCATTCGACTAGTAGAATATCCATGTGAGTATGTAAATGGCATTATTTCATTTTACCTTTTCCATTTTATGCTGAAGTTCAAGTTTCAAAGGCTTTTGTTTTAGTTATAAATTGCCTTAAGTGTTTATGCTTATTTATGAAAGCTTCTGCTATAATGTTATCCTTACTGAGCATCCGAGCTCACCCCTTTCAATGTTTTATTTTTTTTCCAGGATTATGAAGAAGTAATTAATGAATGACCTGCAGGGATAGTATGAGGGGATATGAAGACAAGATGTTTTTTTTATGATGTAATGTAAAAATTTATGGGTGTATCTAGTTATTCCAAGGCTACTAAACTAGTCGGTCTTTCGAGACTTGATCTTTCTCATGATCATGCCAATGTTATGTAATAATGCACCGACTCTGGGTAACTAGGGTCGGGGCGTTACAGTTGGTATCAGAGGAAGTTTAGTACAAACCTTGGTAGCTAGATTTAGATAAACTCTGATTAGAGCACGTAGACCTAAGATGAACATTGAGGATTAGTATAAAAGGACTTCTTAGAATTTTGGTATTGTAATGATTTTGTGAGTTTTCCGAGCAATACATCCCTGTCTGGATACAAGCAGGTAGAGGCGGCTCTGGCACAGATGTACCTAGGGGTAAAACCCGAAAACACCGCTTTGAGCTAGACTCGAACGGGAACTGGTGCACGACAACGGGCCTTGCTGCACTCTTGGTTACGACACTCCCGGGGGATATTCTTAGGATAATTTACATTTTCATTACAAACCGATTTAAGTAATATATACATAAGATGAGAGTAAATGACCTTGGTTAATCCTAATATGTTTCAAATTGAGAATATGGTGACATTTTAATCTCTAAATGATTTTACGACTACTATTACTCTCACAATGCTTTGTGGTTTTAGTCAATGGCTGGATTCCAAGGAAGTCATAGTGACTTTGAGAATGATGTACATGGTGGGAACGGTGGTGGAAATGAGCAACAAAATGGAATGTTGATAGGCGTTTAAGATATCGTCTTTATGCCAAATCAGTTTTCCAAAAATATGATCAACAACATATATATTAACCAACTCCCAGACTCAATAAGGAAGAGAAAGGTGATAAATGATAAGATCTCCAGCAATGGAGACCATGGAGAAAAGAAACCTCAATTTTCATCATGCAGGAATTGTGGAAAGAGACACCCAGGAAAGTGTCTCAATGGGACAACGAAATGTTTTACGTGCGGGAAGGAAGGACATAAAGTGAAGAATTGCTGAAGAAAAATGAAGAGTACTATGGAAGAAGATAAAAATGCTCCCAAGAGTCCATTTACAGTCATTTGCCGTAAATGTAGGGGACCTGGCCATTACCCGAGTGAATGTCCTATTTTATAGGATATTTTCTTGCTCAAAGAAGAATCTATGTGGAAATAAATGGTTGGAGAAAAATTTAAAAAGTATTAGCACTCCTTGTTGATGGGTTTACTTTGGAATAATTTTCTCTTGTATTTGTAACCCCTCAGTTTGCCATGTGAGAATGATATTTGAGGAATAATTGTCTCTTCTCTTGTGGATATAGGTATAAATAACCATTTGGTTTTATATGATCATTGGGGTTTGAGAAAATGATAAGTTATTATAATTTGGGATGAAAATGCAAAGTATGATATAACATTTGTGGTTAAATTATGTTATTTTGAAAAATTTATCTCATTTTGGTAATATTATAGAATATAGTTTTTGAAAAAGGACAACACGTAGACCGTGTGACAACCCGTCGCGTCGGACAAAGTTGTGGGAATCGAACCCACAACCAAAGTGCGATTGGGATTTATCGCCTACCACTGGACTACGTGAAGTCCCTGGTTAATATGACTTTTTTTTTGTTAAATGATTTTATTGATCAATAATAAGATGATTTGGGTTCTTATGTCTTATCAAATGAATACCCTTGGTATAGGAAAATGATTTGGTGATTAAGTGATAAATGTTATTTTGGAAGATGTTCGTTTTGTTAGGAACAATATATGCCCAAGGAAAATAGAATACAATGAGGTTTCATTTGTAGAGTAATGGTGGATTTTTATCTACATTTTTATTGTTGATTTATAGTGATTTGGGTTATTAATGGAAATGATTAACCTATAACAGAGAATATGTGATGATGTTAATTACTTTTAAGTATGTGACTTTAAGAGTATTTGATGTCATTTGGAGATACAATGTAACATAGGAGACTAAATAATCAAATTCGTCTATGTTTTGGGTTTCAATATTAGTTTGGATTATATTAAAGGATTTAAAGGACAATTGGTTATTGAATGGTATCTATTTAACTTTGGGGTATTGTTGGTTTAATTTTAGAAATTAAGATTAGTGCATATTTATCTCAATGAATATCCTTTTGGGGGATCATTAGATCATTCACTAACCATTTTGGTTTTGATTAATCTTCAAAGACAATGTAAATATATGGTTTATCCGGCATGGATCATGTGATTCTATAGAAGTTTATTCTAGCTCTTCCAGTGTGACCAAGTCTTCTTGAATACTCATCGTTTAAAAAAAATTGAGTTAGTGGTGGAAATTTATTAAAGAATGAAAATCTACTTAAAATTTAAGTATATCTTATAATGTTCTTAGTCAATATCATAAATGAATTCCTCTTCCTTATGTAATGTAACTTTAAAAAAAAATGTTGTCCTAGATGGTACCTTAAATCATCACTAATTTATGGCTTTGGGATTGTTGGCCTTTTCATAGGCATGTTCTCTACCACTCTCCATCAGATAATTGATGGTTAGATTTCACCTCCATATCCATATTTTCCTACATGGAACCCTAGTATGTGTTATTTTCGGTAATCTTCATACTTTCCACTCTTTATTTTAAATAGAGGCCTCATTAATTCATTTTTCGATGTGGGATTTCAACTAAGATATTTTGAAATGTCAAAAATGTGTGATCCCAATACCCTATATTTTGTTGAACCGATGGTACTTCAAATCATCATAGATTGATGAGTTTAAGGACCTCAATTTTATACTTGTTTGTGATTGATGACCTCAACCACTACCTATAAATATTTACGTTTTTCCTCCAATTATATGTCTCTAATTGCCACCAATGTTCTCCTAATCGAGATCATAATTTGGTGGTGACCCTTTCATTTCTCTTTTCCTCATATTAAGACAAAATTTTAGTAAACCAATTTCCGATGTGGGTTTTCCCACAAATGTATTTTCTATTTTCAACCTTTTATTTTCGAAGAACAATTTCAAATTGCGAGGACGCAATTTATTGAAGGAGGGGAGAATGTAACACCCCAAGATTTCATAGTGTGTTATTTCTTCAAAATAATTCAATAACTTGCACTACACGCAACACCGAGTTCAAGCGCACCATGACTTACCAAACAAGCCGTTCAAAAAAGGTTATGAATATTATTAACTAAATTTTAAACTTTATATAATCCTTATAATTTTACAATCCATATTATGAGTTTCTTAGACATAATGTAAGAACAAATTCATCTTCAGTATTGTAGTTTTACCAACTTTTAATAGTGAACCCTTTTTAAAAAAAATATTTTAAACTTTTTGACTAAATGGGGACATCAAAAAATTTAAAATAAAACATCCCAAGCTTCCACGGTACGCTTTCCTTTGAATAAAACAGAAGCGTGTGTTGTACGCAACTTCGAGTTTTAACACACACCACAACCGATCAAACTAGCCGTTATGAATAGTAATACTTAATTTTTTGAAATTATATATATTTTATATTTCAAAATGGACTTCATTTTTGGATTCAGAATATCAAATTTAGCCTAAGGTGAAATTTTGGTACTTTTCGGATAACTTTCATATTTTGATGAATAGTAAAAATTACTAAATTTTAATTAAAAACAACTTTTTAAATCAAAATAATTAATAGTGATAAATTATGAATTTGAGTGGTTTTAAAGTATATTTAGAATATAATTTTACCATTTAATATAATTTTGGTCATTGGACATAATTTTACAATTAAACCGAACATAAACAAATGTCAATCTTTTGATAGTTATAATCTCTTAAAAACACGCTTTTTGTTTTGACAGCGGGAATTAATTTTAAATTAATTTCTGCCACTTCTGTGTTTTGAATTTAGAAAAATGGATTCCATATTTGGAATCAGGATGTTCAAATTGTGTAAATAGGTAACTTTTATTTTTAGACATTTTGAATAATTACTGCGGTAAATATTTTATTTACCATGGTCAAGGGTAAATCCGGTAAATAAGGGTTAAAAAATAATATTATAATAATACTAAATTACCCTAAAACGTGTCTCAACCATATTGGTTGATACATGGTAGACCATGGGCATCTTTGGGTCAATTTTGGGACCCCATTGATCCACTTGTAAGTGATAATGACACTTTATTTTAATTAAGTTAAAATGAATACAAAAATGGCATAAGCTTACATCTTTTAAAAGAACAATTTTTACATAGGGTTATACATGTTGGATTTTAGATTATAAATATTAATTAGAAAGCTAAAAATATTTCCTACATAATTATATTTTATTTATAATTTTTAGACATCAAATAATTTAAATTATTAATGACACAATAATGATGCAATGTTTACCTCATTAATAAATCATTTAAATAAATAAGATTATAATGATTAAAATATTATCTAAAACCTGTCCAATTCTTATTGGTTGATGTTATTTAGAATATGAATCATCGTATCTTCGACCTCAATGATTTTTGGACTATTATAAACCGAATATAGTTATATTATAAAGTAATACTTTCACTCTTTCCTAAAGAGCCCCTCCTCTCCCTTATAAAAGGAGACCACTTCTACTCATTCCTCACACCTCTCAAGCCACTTGGCTCATCAAAACTCTGCCCAACTAAGATCCACACATCCCTCTCCTCCTCATTGAAGCTTCCCCTTAGGCAGAAAGCATTTCAAGAAGTCCTTTGGTTCCAACCAAAGTGAGTTACCTAAATTAAAGGTAACATTTTCTCTTAAATTATTTTCAATTATTTTGCTTCTCCAACCCCCAAAATCTTTTTATTTCCTTTCTTTTGTAACAACACCAGTATCAAAAATATACTAGGATGTTTTTATAAGAAGTATTCAAACTACACATTCACACAACTCCATCTAATGGTTGATGAACATAATGTTTCTGTGGATGGCAAACTAACGCCTCACGAAACGATGATTGTTCAAATACATCTTACCGCCGCTCATGGTGGCCATTAGGATGGAACTGTAATTAAATATGATATTAATGATATATATTTTATATATAAGCTTCTGTAATTCCATTTTATTTCATACAATTATTCGTTTCATGTTGTATATACATACGATAATTTCATTTGAGGAAGTGCGGACTACCGCCCCCTTAAAATGATATGACTCGTTCATACCACACATGGAACGTATAAAGGATGGTGTTAATGAACTTAAGTAACATATATAAAATATTATATTTTACTGGAATAGTAATATACCTATGTATCATTTGGATTAGATTCTTTTAAAATAAAAATTAAATGGAAGTAGCATTCGTGCGTACGTACGGACTACCGTCTCCACGAACGCGATGAGATTCATTCTCCATCGTATCCATTCAAGTATAATTATCATTTGATGATTTAAAAATGATGTTTAAGGACTTGATACCATTCTGGATATGAATAATATACATCCCATTAATAACTAATATGGCTCACATAACAAAGAATATAAAGTAAAATGAACCCGTTAACACCTGAAATGACGATAATTCTAAGATATTATTAACAAATCAATGTTAGAAGATCATATATGATATCATATTAAAGTAACTGATACTTGTATTATTAAATTAAAATTATTTCACCATTATACAGGAGGTAAACCTACCATCGACCAAGGAAAAAGTACAAAGTAAGGGATTCTCTTATCTCACATTCAATTCCGTGAGATTTCCATTGTTCGCTACTAAATTATTGAAAGTGGTGTATGGTGTACTTCCATATGATATATATTATCATGATTCACTTTATATTCATGTTATTCTGTAAATAATTTGGTGGTTATTAACTTTTGGCCATGCGACTCAGTTGATTAACGTGGTAAGGGGTTTCTTGTCTCACTTTTAATTCCGTGAGAATTCCATTGATCACCACTTAATTATTGCATGTGGTGTATGTGTACTACCCATGATTGTATTCATTGTGTAATATACTTTATTTTATGGGTATTTACATCATCATGGTATGATCTTTCTTTCATGGGTGTTTTTTTCTTAAGTTACCTAATCAATAAAGGAATTTGAGATTTCAATTTCCACTCATTTGGCTTTACGCATATTTCATTGATTATATTACCCCAAGATTATGTGTGGAATCACTATTCATTTGATTATGTCATAATTTCCACTCCCCTTCCTGTGGATATAAGTTTGATACACATAATCACTCCATTGATAATTCTCAATTCATTGATATGAATTTGATAAGAGTAATTTTAACTCATTCTCCATTTGTTGAGTTAAACATCCAATTCGTTGGTATTGTTTTTACAAGAATATGTGTGAATATCCTTTGATTTGATTTACACTGAATATCCAATCATATTTAGTGTATTTATATTTGTCACACATAATTATGTCGTTGATTTATCCTTAACCTAAGGATACAACCTTTATGAGAGATTTCATCTCAATTTACATTCCATTGAGACTTATTTGATGATATACACCGAATCACTTTTATGTGGTGTATATAATGTACTTTGACATAGTATATCATGAATTCCTTTATTCTCATGATATTAAAATGTTTTGATTACCTCAATTATTTGTATTCACGTGTCTCTCTTTTGGTTAGAAACTCTAACCAAAATACCATTTTAAAATGTTTTAAAGACTTATTCATCTAAATCTTTCTCATTAATGTCAATGTTTTAAAAATGGTTTTAAGGATTTATTTATATGGACATTAAAGTTTAGAAATTAAAAATCCTTTTTAAAGGTTTCAAAGTGGTATGGGACACTTTGATTCAAAAATCTATTTTTAAATGGCTTCTTGACAAAAAGTGTGACTTTTAAATGTTTTCAAGAAAAGGGGGATATTTCTATCAAATAGTTTTGATGATTATTTTCATCTATGTCAACATCCTTCATTATTCATGATTGAGGTTAATGTGATACAATACAATCTTCCATATTGTATCAAATGAGTTATATTTGACTGTGGATGTTCTATTTTTATAACATTCTTGGTTTGTGGTTAAAGTATTGACATTTCGTATGCTAGTTTTAATACGAATGTTTATTTTATGCTTAAACCTATTCATATGAGGAATGCATTGGACTTAATAAGTGACGGGTGGAGCCCTCTATAGCTCCTCGATGCATCGGTAGGTCTCATGAGACAAACTAGTGTCTTGGCACAAGGCCTTGGCAAAATCTTATTTGTAGTCTTGGCACGAGGCCTTGGCTATGTGGTTATGATAGTCTGGCATTATGCATTCCATCATTACGAAAGTGGTTATTGATATTGCATGTGATCATTCGACTAGTAGAATATCCATGTGAGTAAGTAAATGGCATTATTTCATTTTACCTTTGCCATTTTATGATGAAGTTCAAGTTTCAAAGGCTTTTGTTTTAGTTATAAATTGCCTTAAGTGTTTATGCTTATTTATGAAAGCTTCTGCTATAATGTTATCCTTACTGAGCATCCGAGCTCACCCCTTTCAATGTTTTATTTTTTTTCCAGGATTATGAAGAAGTAATTTATGAATGACCTGCAGGGATAGTATGAGGGGATATGAAGACAAGATGTTTTTTTATGATGTAATGTAAAAATTTATGGATGTATCTAGTTATTCCAAGGCTACTAAACTAATCGGTCTTTCGAGACTTGATCTTTCTCATGATCATGCCAATGTTATGTAATAATGCACCGACTCTGGGTAACTAGGGTCGGGGCGTTACAATTAATGAATAATAAAAATAATTAAATGAAGTTTGTAGACTTGAAAAAATCATTTAAAATAATTATAAAACCTTCCTTTGAATGTAGGACAATAATATATATTTCATTTGATAACATTTTGATAAATAAATTCAGATGTATTGATAATTGTTTTTGGAAAATTACCATGTGAAATTTTAATGGATGATTCAATTAAATGTACAGTCTTGAAATAGAGAAATGTTTCTAACATGGTTATTGTTAAAATAGTGATTCATTTAACATGTTTTGTAAAATGTCATATATAAAAAGCTAGGAAAACATTTTAATTTTTAAACCATTGAATATAAATTAAAATATTTTTAAAAAATAAATAAATTAATTAATTAATCCTATAAAAAAATTTGAAAGCATTTTAATGAATATTTATATAGAATAATAATTTCATCGGCCGAACTGTAATTATGGATATATTTTCTCAAAATACATTTTCAAATAGTTTTAAATGATAAAGAGAGAAGAATGAAATAAAAAATTAAAAACCTTGAAATAAAAAAAGGAGATGATTTTAAATGGTCATTAAAATATAAAGATCATATAATTTTTCACAATAGATATTTAAAAATGAAAATCTCAAATATAAATTAGATTATAATATAACTCCTTTCCATAGGTAAACAATTTCTTTATATTCATTTTAGGCTGATATAAAATTTATCTGTATTTATTATAAATCTTTAGAATGGATATATTCATAATTATCCTAAAATATTATATTCCATAATAATTTCAAATTACCCATTTATTAACAGTTTTTTATTAAAATAAATATTTTGGTGTTAACTATTATGTTTCCCATGAATGGTTTAGTTTGATGGTTACAACCCCTAGACATTGTTCATAGGTTAATCACATATATAATATTAACCATTCTATAGTAAAATATTTAAACATTATATACACTTTTAAAAGACATCATATATTTTGGTGATTAAAAATGAATTACATCGATTTATTCAGTCGGTGGTCAATATGTAAGCATAAGTTACATTTTAATTTTATATAATACATATAAAGGGAGGGATTTAAATATTTATATATGTTTATAGAATAATAATAGTAGAGTAAATAACATATATATTTATTAAATCATTATATGATTTCATCCACATATATTAGATGTGAAAATTGATTTTCTTTACTTCGTGGTGTTGGTAGTTCACCCATACACACTAATGTGGTTATTATTTCTCATAAGATTTAAAATTGGAAGAAAATGGATTTACCATTTTTTAAAAATTATTATTTTCTAAATAAAATATATAAAATCATGTTAACATGGTTGTAAAATATTTTGAGGATTTTAAAGAAGCATTATATTCAAAATAGAGAAGTAAAGATAATTTCCTAATTAATGGAAAGCCTCTTTTAACATTCACATTAAGAATTCCATGGATGTTATTTATGGAATAATATAGGCTGTCAGTCATGGGGAGGTATTTTATGGAGTTAGTTTTTTTAATATTATCTAAACCAGAGGGATCAATGTGTGTGAATATGTTAAGGGAGTTGATTAACATTTATAAGTGAACTGTGTGACACTCAGGTAAATACTAAAAATTAAAATATAACAAAGTCAAATTAAAGTGAAAGTGGAACTAATGAAACCTATATAAAATTATAAGATAATTTTTGGAAAAAATACATACAACCAATCACATTTAATAATGTTATATTTATATATTTCTATATTTATATTTTATTCCTTACCATAATGTTTAACCCTCGTTAATCATTTTAACTCAAACCTTGGTGACAATGTTTTACCATTGTTACTTATTATAAAGAACAAATTTTAATATGAAAATATACCAATTAAATTAATGATAAATTACAATCCATATTTGTTTAGGAAATTAAATTCCTATAATTTTTTTAATTCATTTAAAATTTAACGTGAAAAATCGATTAGAAAACATGTTTTTTTAATAAATAATTTTGAGGAGAAAATTGAATTTAACCACATTAATTTCTAGAGAAAACAATTATCTTAATTATAAAATATATTAATAAATAATTTATTCAAAAATAACTAATATTATTTTATCATTAGTGATTAATTTAATATATCATGATAACAATACAATGTATTTAAAAACACTAATTTCTAGAAAACATAATGTATTAAAATAGAATTCTAGTATTTTTATTTCAAAACAATTAATAAAAAATGATATAATTTTATAAAAGTGAATAAAACAATTTCTTATATGTTTAATTCAACGAAATTGTTTTTAAATAAAACATATTTGGAAAAAAATAATACTCATATGCACAATATTCCAAAAAAATTCTTCATAATCAAGAATTTTTTTTGTGAATTAGAAACTATTCTAGGAAACTAAATTTCATTTAAATAACATATAATTTTTATAATATTAAATTGTACAAAAATTATTCACATAATTTTAGAGTTAGGTAATTCACAAGAAATTGGACATAATTATTAGTTAAATAAAAAAATATTTTTAAATCATGTGGTGTTACATTATTAACCCTCAACCTACTTACAAAATAATTTTATTTAACATTTGTTCGTTAATTTCAACATCAAACAATGATATCAAGAAACTGTGACATTATACACATTAAAACCTACTGATACCATGCTATGTACAACATTGATCCATGGGAAAAACAACT
This sequence comes from Viscum album, assembly GCA_963277665.1. Lineage (NCBI taxonomy): Eukaryota > Viridiplantae > Streptophyta > Magnoliopsida > Santalales > Viscaceae > Viscum > Viscum album. The sequence goes on along the minus strand of OY728125.1, from coordinate 911,886,709 downwards.
ATAAATATTCCACCTCTACAAAAATAGAAAAAAAACCATTACCCTTTCTCTAATATTATATGCGCCAACAGTATACCAATCATGAAAAACCCATCATATATTACCTTAATAAATAAAGATCCTCATATTCTCACTCATTAACTAAAACATACCCACATATTTTTTATTTTTATTAAATATTATTTAATTATTAAGAGAATAAATACCATCATTGTAATTTTATACATTGATTCCAATAACTCATTAAATCGTAAATATTTTAATAAATTATAGAGGTTTTTTATTCCATTAAATATATAAGAAAAATTAATTTCATAGTAGAAAAAATGGTTTATTTGTTCTTAATATCTACTTTATATAATAAAATTATATTCAATATTAATAAATCATGTAATTAAAAGGCATGTCACTATTTCCCCCGTTAATTCACTTAGTTTGGATCATTACGAGTTTTAGATAATTTTAACACTGATAAAATGGATGAAATATGAGGACTAATCCATATTAATATATAATTAATAAATTGGAAGTATTTATTCCTCTACCATAAGGCTGATTCTAGAAACAATACAAATGAATGAGTATAATACTATAATCAAACACCAAAAAACCCACGAACGTCATCCATAAATATTATACATGACCATTTATGATGAACACCATTACACAAAATTAATTAAATATAATTATGACCACTACAATAGTATTAAAATAATTATTAGACAACAATATAATTAAAAATTAGTTGTGAAAATATCATCTTGGATTATAAAAAGATTATCCCTATATGTTCTCAATAAAAAGCTACCAAAGGACAACCAAGAGCACTGAAATTCAATGAAATGGAACCATATGTTAAAACCAATAGAGATAATATTTGTTAAGAATATATTAGGTGAAAAAATATTTTATTAATAAAAAATAATACAACTAAAGGTTCCTATGTTTTTTAATGAACAGTGAAGGATTCATTTGGATATAATTAAATAACCACAATGAATTTCAAGGGATAGCTATTAAAAATTTGAGATAAATAATGAATTCCAAAATAGGACCCCAATGGTCATGCTGTTAAACTGATGGCTTTTAGGATCATGTCATGGGCCTCTACCTTAAAGAATAAACCCTTTAATTGGTCATCATATAATAACAAATAACACCATGATTTAATGACACATGAAATAGTGTAAAAAATAATTCAATAACTTAATCCTATATTGCATAATGATCATAAACACTATACAATACTCCTTACATTAGGTCAAGTATGTGGCCATGATTGAAAAATAATTATCACCACTATATTATAAAACCAATCCATCAAGACCATGAAAATTTTCAAACTAATGGCCACAACTCTACACCAAAACATAATCCTCACATCATAAGACAAATCCTTGTAAAAAAGCACACTTAACTATATCAAACACCCATTCATTAATAATCTGAAAATGTCACAACACTAAATTATCATCCTGTGATATGTGTAGACATCTAAAAATCCACAAAAACTCCCACTCTCATTCCTTAATCCGCTTCTAGGTATTCAAAAATTCATCCAACATAAGTGATGAAAAAATTAATTTTCTTGAAAAATTAAATCCCTTACATATGACACCTCCAAAATGATTCCTTCACTTGATAATGAGAACGAAAATAAAAAATTTGAGAATCATCCACAATTCCCTAAAACACCCACAAGAGATACCTCTAAAAAAACAGAAAAAAACATTCCAAATGAACTGATTTATAATCCTTATTAATAACTATAAAACTTATAGAAACCATCCTTAAATTAATAAGGATGACCATAACCATGGGGAAAACCCATTTGAAATATTAATCCTTTAACTATGTTTATCCATTAGATTAAAAAATCCTCCCTAATAAGAGATTATAATAAACCTAACCACTTTGTGCAATAACACTCAAAAACACATTTAAATTTTTGATGGGAAGAAGAAATCATCAATCACATTATACTAAAACTCCACCATATTAATAACTATTAATCCTCACATAATGAATACTCTTTCGTGAAATTATATATTTAATGACGTTAAATAGAAAAAATGGATTTTAATTTTTTAAAATTTTCAAAAACATTGAAAATAATCTATAGTTTATATAAATCATTAATTTAATTTTTTTATTTTGATTTATGAAATATGTAGATGTAACATCATCAATCCCGTTAAAATAAATTTATCATATAATTTGTGGGAATTTTTTTTAAGAGTAATGTGTGAATATTAAAATATGAATGTATTAACATATTTTACATGATACCTATAATTAAAATCATAACTAATTATAAATTGTATATTTTAACTAATTAAAAAAATAATTTATAAAAGACTGACCGAAAACCACTCCATACAAACAGAATAAGAAATACAATCTTACCAAGAAATTTGAAAATGAAACCATTTAACTAAATCTGGGATGTTCATAAATATATTTTCAACTACCAAACTAATGGAAAACAATATTAAAATAAATAAAATACATTATACCTGTCATATGAAATAATATTCTACTCAATAAAAAAAGTATGATGATTTTTTCGAACCCTAAAAGGAAAATTTCACTCATATATTTCACTAATTAAAAGTATAAAACTCAAGGTTCAACCTCTATATTGAAAATAGGCATGATAAAACCACCCATTATACTTATTGAATAAACCATTACTTTTAACCAATATATCAACCAAGTTTTTAACACCGTACACCGAATCATCTACATTAATGAATAATAATAAAATAATTCCCACAATTATTCATCAAATAAGTAGTACATAAACTAGGTGGTGAAATCAAAAAACAATGAACTCCATTATTACACACATTAGATCCTTCATTCTAGAAAACTATGTGATTCATCATATGATTACGCATTATTGAGTTGGAAATAAATTCCATAACCATTTCAATAACATCTTCCAAATAATATAGAAATAAATTAATATGAATCATATTCCACCACATTTGGGACCATGATCAATGAATATAAACTTCTATAGAATCTTAAAATTTATTTAGATTCCCTTTAGATTTGAATTTTGTATTAACCTCCTTTAACCTCTCCTCAAGATCAAGGCCTTAATATCAACCAAAGATCATCGACCCATTTTACCATTGTGATTTTCAGATAACCTTATCAAATTATCCCATTATATATACTAATAAAAATAAATTAACAATGCTTTGACACAATATTTTCAACTCAAGCATAAAAATAAAATATTTTAATTTTGAAACCTAAAGAAAACAATAATTATATATTAATGAAACCCATTTTGAGGAAAATATTAAACTATAAATCATTAAAGAAAAATAATAAATCATTCCTCTTGAAATTTATAATTATAAACACCTAATAACCTTATATATTCATTAAACAACCTATATACCTCACTACATTCAACACTCTTGACCTAAAAACCCTCGATTATTCAAAAAAATCTCAATATCCTTCCCAATAATCATATATTACACAAAACAAGAACAAATATTGTCATGATTGAAAATATATTATAATACCTTCCATTAAAAAAATGTACTTCCCTAAATTTCATTAAATTGAATATTTATTTTTGAATGATATATTAATCCATGAAGTTAACATAAAATACCACATCTTTCCCCAAAAATTGGTGATTTCTTTTTTATTTAAAATCATCCACTAGTTTTTCATTAATAGCATTTAATTACCATTTATATATAAATAAAATTATTTAACATTCTGTTTCAATATAATTCATAAAACATATTCTTGTAAAAAATTGCACAAACAACTTTTTATAATATTAATTGATAGAATAAGAATTAAACCCATTAAAAAAATCATATTCGTTATATAGATCATGTAAATTTTTAGTCAATAAGGTTTTCTTTGAGAATTGTCCATTCCTTCATACTTGAGGGAGATTTTTTAGTCAATAAGGTTTCTTTATGACCTTAAAATTCTATCTTGTTTTGAAAATCAAAAAAAACTTATCTCAAGGAAAATCACTTTTTACCCTATGTTTTACTTCTATAAGGAAAAATTTCCTTCCCCAAGTAAATATATCCTTACCATGTTTTCATTGTTCATATAATAATTTTCTATGTATAAAATTCAGTTTGAAACCAAATCCTTAGAATAGTATAATTACCTATATATGAAGCATTATGGTTAGGATCCGAATTCTCAGAATTCTGGTTACAAACTCTTCTGAGTTCTGACTCGGAATTCTGATTATGAATTCAAGATATGAGCTCTTCTATGTTCTGACATCGAATTCTGATTACGAATTCAGGATACGAACTATTCTGAGTTCAGACTCCGAATTCTGATTACGAATTCTGGATATGAACTCTTCCGAGTTCTGAATCTGAATTATTATTACGAATTCGGGATATGAATTCTCATGAGTCCTAAATCTAAATTCCAAATACGAATTCTAGTTACGAACTTATCTAAGTTCTGACTCTGACTTCTCTGAATACAGTCTCCGAACTCTTGTGAGTTCTGACTCCGAATTCTCATGAACTCTGACTCCAAACTTTGTATGTCTAGGTTCCGAATTCTTGTGAATCCAGATTCCAAATTTCATTGAAATTTAGATTCCGGAATTCTGTAGAATTCGGGTTTTTAATTCCTAGAAAACAGAATCTAAGTATATTTATATTATTGAATACAAATTAAATTTTGGTTAGTCTCTGAAACGTTATATTTCCTTACATTCTGAATATTGTTTTTTAGTTATGTAACCATATGTTTTCTCAAACTTGTTTTGTTTTGAAACGATGCCATGATTTCAGTTATAATCTAAATGTTGGTTGAACTACGTGTTTATAGGTCCCTCTGAAATTCAAGGAAAAATATGACAGTTGGAGGAGGGAGCCGACTGTTGAAGTCATTCTTATAAATAAGAGGTCATTTGAAAGAGCTAAAAACTTTTGGACTTTTGTACTTTTGGACAATTTTTGATCTGAAGTGATTTCTAGATAAAGATACTCGCATGCTTAGTGTGTACTAAACATATGGATCCGATTTTCTTTATGCGGCTCTGATTGTTGTTGTGTACAATCACGGGCTTCCGGGGATATGAAGACAGAGGTGTCGACTACCTTGAAGTTGAGGGCGTCCTTGCTAAGGAAGAAAGAGGTTATGACTTCCATCAAGTTGAGGGCTTGCGGGGATAGAAAGATAGACTCCGATCTCCATATCAAGGGCTTACCCTGGTGTGGGTAAGACATACTTTCATGAAAGTATAAATTGAGGTACCTTCATCCAAGGTTGAGGAAATCATAATTATCTTATACATTCATGTACTTTTAATCTAATTTAGTAATATTCTATATGCTATAAGGTAGAATATTTATTATTGTAATACTTCATTAATTTTCATTTCCAGATCCATATTTTCTTGAATCACTTTCTCAGAATCATATTTATGGAATCAAGCAAGTGTGTAGAACTAGAGGTTTTGTGAATTATCTTTTTTACCCTTATTAAACATAACCGTATTAAATAGTTCCAAAGGAATATTTGTTAAAGTATAAAATTCACCCCTATTGTATATTGAGCATCATAAGATACTTTACTTAGTATCTCTTTTATTTCGAACCTACATTTGGTATTATAGAGTATATCATACTCACATACCATATCAAAAATTGGTATCACAGGAGATCTCTAAAATACTTATACTAACATATAAGTTTTTCTTGATCAAGTTTTCATTGTTCTATATATTCCTTAATTAATTATATTTTCCTCCAATCGAAACTTTTTTTATTAGCAAGTTTGTGTTGAAAGATTTTTTTTCTATAAGACGGTAGGAATCAATGTCAGTTCCATAGACAATCTCAATCCAACTATAACACCAATTTTTTATAGAAATGATTATCAATATTGGAGAGATCTCATGAAGAAATATATTATCAATACTGAAGTTGATAATTTAGTTATGCTTACTTGAGGATATAAAATCCCTGAAAAATAAGTTAGTGCCTTTTCCAATCAAGAAAATCATGAATATCAACTGAATTATATGGTACGCAAAAATTTTATTTGCTCCATGAATATAAATATATATATATCCAAATTACATCTTGTGAAGCATCAAATTGTATATGGAAGAAACTTGAAGTCACTCACATTGGAACATCCAAAGTAATTGAAACAATAAGAGTCATGCTTAGAGCTGAATAACATGGCTTTAACTTTCATTATAGAGAACCCATATGTAAGGTGAAATAGAGATTCATGACTATAGTGAATATTTTACAATCCATGGGTGAGAAAGGATTAGATGATGAAGATATTGTTGATATGATCATAGACATCATGCCTAATGAATGGGAATCCAAGTGAACAACTATAGATGAAAACAGAAAGATTAATCAGATTTCCTTAGATGAAATATTTGGAACTCTTCTTCAGCATGAGACTAGAATGAAGAGAGATGCTGATAATGTTACGAAGAAGAATGGGAATGGAAGTCTTGATTTTACTACAACTTTTAATCACATGAAAGATAAGAGTCATGAGAGAGTTACCAGATCCAAATCAAAGAAGGTTGTTAGCCAATCTGAATCTAGTGGAAGTGAATCCTCAGAGAATGAATTAGAAAATCTTGCTTTAAGAATGAACAAGATAGCAGGACATATGAACTTTAAATCGAGATATACGAAGAATGAAAGGAAATATAAGAAAGATTCAGAAGATACATGTTATGAATACAAGATAGATTGACATATATGACATGATTTTCGCATTCTCAATGGAAAAGAAAGAAAGAAAGGGCATTCTGAGAGGAATAGAAAGAAGTATTACAAGGCTAAAGCTAAGAAAGTCTTGAAAGCGAATGACACCTAGAGTTCCAGTGGTGGTGACTCTTTTGATTAATATTTAGATTATGAATCTTCTGGACCAGAGAATATTGGTCTAATAGCGAGACTACCTATTGAAAATCAATGTTTTATGGAAAAGGTACATAATGCTTATGTAATGAAGAATGTTTCTTTAAATTCAAATTATAGTAATGATAAACATTATAACTCATCAGATGAAGAATCTTCTTCTGATGAAGATACTACTTTACCTTCACATGAGTAAGTTTTAGGTTTTCCAAACTTCTTACGATTAATAATTCAAAACTCATGAAAAAACTTGACATGGAAAATTATAGGAATACTATTCTTACTAAGGAAATATCAGATCATTCCAAAGATTTTGATAAAAAAAATTTGATTTCGAATGTATTTCCAAAAATCTTGAGGAAGTAAATTCTGAGATGAATAAATATTCTAAAGATCAAGAAAAGGTAATTTCTATGAAATTTTTTTTCGACCATAGCTCTTGTTGAAAATCAAATATTTTTTAATACAAGAACTTGGTTATCAAACTAAAATCTGAAATATTTTCCTTGAGGAATTTTTTTTCAAGAATTACTTTAGGTAACGAAAATTTTGATAAAATGTATTCTCAGATCCGACCATTAAAGAATAGTTCTTGTTTTTGTAAAACTAGTTCTAAAAAAATTTAGTAAAAATTACATTGTTACTCAAAGTGCTCCATTCTGCACTAAGTGTCAATGTGGTGGATACTCGGAAAAAAATTGATCATTAAACAAAACCCAATCTTTATTATTTCATAAATCCTATTTTTCTTAGAAAATGTGGGTTCCTAAAATTTTGTTTTCTGAGATTTACGGATCCAAGAAATTATGGATTCTGAAAACCATACTTTTTCTTATTTTCAAGAAAATAGAGAAGGTACCAATAAGAATATATGGTACATGGATAGTGGATGTTCCCAACATGTGGCTGGTAACAAATACTATTTTGAAAATATTATCAAGACGAAAGGAGGAAAAGTAACATTCAGAGATAATGCTCAGGGAGTAATTATTGGTATATGTGACATTGTTCTTCTTAAAAAAAATGTTGATTTCAAATGTTTCATTCATCAAGGGTCTTAAGAACAACCTCGTCATCATAAGACAATTTTGTGATGAAGTACACCTTTTTAATTTTAGGAATGACAAGTGCCTAGTACAAAATTCCAAGGAAGAGTTTTTTATTTCGGTCCATATTCAAGAGAATGTTTACACACTAAACTTATAAGACATTAAGATCCAAGACTTACCTTGCCTTAGTGTAATGGAAGATCATTATTGGTTATATAATTGAAGGTTAGGACATTGTAACCTGAGGAACTTATGCAAACATTCTATGAAAAGATTATTTAAGGATCTACTGGAGCGTATATTTGATTATTCAAAAGTTTTTGACCCTTGTCCATATGGAAAGCAACATAAATCAAGTTTTAAATCAGTTAGTGAAGTCTCAACTACTAATGCATTACAGTTAGTGAATATTGATATCTTTGGTCCTACACAAACTGGAAGCATTAGAGGAAAGTATTATGTATTTGTCTTGGTTGATTATTACATAGATTTACATGGGTCCATTTTCTAGAAAAAAATATGAATCTTTTCCTTATTTCAAAATTTATAGAGCCAAAGATAAAAATGAGAAAAATATTACATTGAAAAATATTCATAGTGATCACGGTCGATAATTTCAAAATTCAGATTTTGAAACCTTGTGTAGTAGAAAAAGAATTACTCATAACTTCTCAGCACCCAAAAAACCTCAAAAAAATGGTTTTGTTTAAATCAGAAATAGAATTCTTCAAGATATATCTAGAACCATGTTGAGTGAGTATTCAATAGCCAAATATTTTTGGGCTAAAACTGTATGTACTTCTTGTTATACTATAAATCGAGTTTTGATTAGACCTTTTCTTAATAAAACTCTTTATGAGTTATGTAATAGTCGAAAACATAGACTTTCCTACTTTTAGGTTTTTGGTTTCAAAGTATTCATTTTGAATACTAATGATAATATTTATAAATTAATACCAAAATATGATGAAGGAATTATCCTAGTCTACTCCAAAACTTCTAAGGATTATAATGTTTTCAATAAAAACACTTATACTATTGAAGAGACAGTTTATGTGAAATTTGATGAAACTGATCCCTTTGATTTTAAACAACCCCAACCTACATCGTCGAATGTGTTTTTAAAAAATGATTATCAACCATTGATAGAAGATCCTTCTGATAATGAAAATGTCCAAGAAGATACTTCTGAATCATTTACTCCAGAATATTTTCTACCCTATGTTGATGAAGAGTTTTTACAAAACCCAAATATATTGTTTCTAAAGTATCATTATAGTGATAGTATCATTGGTTATTTAAATCAACCTGTAAGGACTAGAAGTTCTTTTAAGAAATGAAGTGGAACATCTAGAATTCCTTCCCCAATTAGAACCAAAATGCACTAATGAATCTTTAAGTGATGATGATTGGATTAAAGCCATGAAAGATGAACTAAATGAATTTGAAATGAATAATGTCTGGACCATGGTTGAAAGACATGAGGAAACTTCTGTTATTGAAGTAAAATGGATCTTTAGAAAAAAGTGTGATGAAAATGGAATCATTGTAAGAAATAAAGCTAGATTAGTGGATAAAGGCTATAATCAACAAGAAGGAATAGACTATGAATAAACCTATTCTCCAGTAGCTATACATTAATCTATTCGTATCCTACTTGCCTTTGTAGCATTCTTCAATTTAAAACTATTTCAAATGGATGTGAAATGTGCTTCCCGTAATGGTTATGGTCAAGAGGAAGTTTTTGTTGAACATCCTCATAGTTTTGAAGATACAAAACATCTTGATCATGTTTTTAGACTTACAAAATCTTTGTGTGGACTTAACCAATCCCCTAGAGCCTGTTATGATAGACTTCCAAGATTTTTGCTTCAAAATAACTATGTTAAGTTAAATGAAGATCCAACCCTTTTAATAAACAAAGATAAGAAAAATGTTTTGTTTTTTCAAATTTATGTTGATGACATTATATTTGGTTCAAATCATTAATATTTAACTAATTTCTTTGTGGATCTAATGAAATCTGAGTTTGAAATGAGCATGATGGGTGAGTGAACATTTTTTCATGGTTTTCAAATCTCTCAAAAACCAGAAAGAATCTTTATATCACAACATATGTATATTAAAGATATTCTTAAAAAGTATGGATATGACAACACTAAGAGTATTTGTACTCCTATTGGTACCTCAAACACACATGATCTTGATGAAGCTGGGAAACCAGTAGATCAAACATCGTTTAGAGGCATGATAAGAAGTCTACTTTACATGAAATCTAGTCGTCCAGACATAATGTTTTCATTATTATTATGTGAAAGATATCAATTCAATCCTAAGGAACCTCATTTAAAGGAATTGAAAAGATTTTTTCACTACTTAAAGGGAACCATGAATTTAGGACTCTTTTATACTTCTGGAAATGATTTTTTTTTAAAAGTTTTCAGATGCTGACTTTAGTGGATGTAGAATGGATAGAAAGAGTATATCTGAAACTTTTCATTTATTATGAGATTCAATAGTTTTTTGGCCATTCATGAAGCAACAACGAGTATCACTTTCCATTGCTGAAGCTGAATATGTAGTAGCTGGAATTTTTTGTGCTCATGTATTGTGGATGGAAAACGCACTCATAGGCTATGGTATATGTTTTACCAAAACAAAAATTATGTGTGATAATACAAGTTCCATTTCCTTTAGTAAAAAACCATTCACATCACTCTTTTGAAATTCACATAGACATTAGGCATCACTTTCTTAGGGATGACACACAAAAAGGAGATATCATTCATCAATTTATCGGAATACCAGACCAACTTGATAATATTTTTACAAAATCTTTACCCTATGATAGATTTGAATAAATTAAGCAGAAGTTAGGAATGATAATCAAAAAGTAATATTTCTCATTAACTTCCTGGTGATCTAATCTCCTTATAGTAGTAAACTTTTTTTCATAGGTGGAGTACATTTTCTTGTTAGTATTCAATATTTTTGTAGAGAAATTTTTTGTAGTCAGTTTTGATTTCAAAATTTTCTTAGTGATATTTTTTGTAGTCAGTTTTTTTTCCAAATTTTTGTTGTTAAAATTTTCATAGTTAGTTTTGTTTTCAAAATTTCCATAGTGAAATTTTTCGTAGTCAGTTTTTTTTTCAAATTTCTCATAGTGAAATTTTTCATAGTATGTTTTGTTTTCAAAATTTTCGTAGTAAAATTTTTCGTAATCAGTTTAGTTTTTCATATTTTTCGCAATGAAGTTTTCAAAATATTTGGTAATGAAGTTTTTTTAAAAAAATCATAATGAAATTTTCAAAATTTATCATAATGAAGTTTTCAAAATTATTCGTAATAAATATTTTCGAACTCACAATTTTCCTAATAGAGATTTCTACTCGAAATTTTTGTAATGAATGCTTCTATACCCAAAATCATTCGAAGTTATTTTTTTTCATTATAAATTATTTCGCAATAAAATTTTTGGAATCAAAAGTTATTCAAAAAAGATTTTCCTCAATGTGAATAATCCTCCAAACAATCCGAAATGTATGACTCTCTCTTGAGTTTTCGTAATTACCTTTTACTTGCTGGTAGTTTATTTTTTTAAAATTTCTTGGATTTTAGTTTTCCTAAATCGAAATGTTTTCCTTGAAAAACCTCAAAAGATCTGATCCTACCAAATTTTCATTGCAGCTATCATTTCAACCATCAGATCTGATCATAAGAATTCTCAGCCATTGGATTGAGAGGGGAATATTAACCGTCATTTCAACACCTATAAAAGGGGACCACTAATGTTTGTCCCACATCGGTTTTCAATGATTTTTCATGTTGAAGCTCTTCCTAACTTCAAAATCCCATTCCAGACTTTCAATGTTTTCTCAAGTCTGAATGTATCCTGAAATTCCTTCTCACGATATGTCTTCTGTCAATCCGATTTTGGAGTGGAAAATACACAGGGAGAGGTTGGTGCATCCAAAAATTTTCAACAAGTACGACTCTATTATTTCAATGAATATTAGGATTAATGGGTGGGAGAGTGTATCCATATCAAAGATAGGAGCTCTGGATGTTGGGAATTTGGATCTACTCACAAAGTTTTATGAATCAGTTTGTTTTTACAAGGAAGATGGCAGAGAAACATTTTCCTTCAAGAGTTATGGAAAAACATATGCACATTCATACAACAAGGCTACTATTTTGGTAGGGTTATCCTATGAATGAGAGGAATAATTTTGTTCTAATAAATAACTGGATGTGGAAGGAATGTTTATCAAAGTGAAGGATATGGAAAGTCTTGGACTTATAGATGTTAATATCACAAAGATTTCACACTTCTCTTTCAACAATCGGATCCTTGAGTTATGGGTTTAGGGTTTTATCATACCAAGAAAGGGTGACAAGGAAACTCTTAAGAAAATTGATATGTATATCTTGTATTTTTATGTAAATATAAGGAAAATCAATCTGATGAATAATATTCCCTTTACGATAGAGAATATCAAAAATGTGACTATGAGAGCACAGATAATCATGTATCTTGCCCTACTCTCCAAGCTGATTGTTCAATGTCTTGAGTCCTTCAAGATTCCTTAAAGTTCCATGATGAGGAACTGCAAAGTGATGTTAGTAAGCGATGGCACTTTGAAAATAATTAATGTTGTATTTTCTAATGATTCAAGAGTGTTTTATGATATGCCAGTGGAGGAAGCAGAAGTCATTCTGAAAAATGCTAAAGTGGTTGAACTGTCGAAGAAGGCTGGAATGAAAATAAAATTGAAGGAAGTAGAAGTTGAATATGAAACCCCTAAAGCTAAAGAATCTCAATCTGCACCTCCAAAACCCAAGAAGCATAAATATTATCCAGATGAAGTTGTTGCAAAATGGAGGGAGGATAAGAAGAACCAGAAAGTAGGAGAACCACAGTTTGGTCTTGATTCTACTAAGTCCATGTCTCTAAAAGAGAAGACTTCTGAAGATCTTGAGGGGAAATCCAAAGAGAATAATCTTAAGAAGAAAATTGTTGATGCCGAAATAGTCCAATATCTTTTGAATGCCACTAAAATAGCATCCAAGAACATTCTCGTATAGAAATCTTTCTTAGTAGAACCGTTACCTGAGACACCGGGGAAGGAGTTCATGACTCCGGAAAAAGTACTTGAAAAGGTTATTGAGGAAAAGGAAGCTTTGGATCAAGTATAAGAAGCTGAAAGCAGTGATGATACAGTTGATCAGATAAAGAAAGTTTAAGACTTTCATGAGACGGAAAGCCCATCCGAAATTTTTTTAATTCGGACTTATCTAGCTAGATCTTCGAAACTTGATACCCCTAGAATTGATGAGAAGTCTGAAGAGGAAGTGAAAAAATTATCTGAGGAAGAGAGTTATAATCATCATTTCATTTATCCTGAGAATATTGAGGTAGGAGACAAGAAATAAAAAATTGATGAATATAATATTGTTCAGTTGTCTAGAACTGAGCATGAGTCTCCAGATGAAGAAGTTGTTCTGAGAACCAATAAAGGAAAACAAGTGGTTGTTGACACACCAACTAAAATTTCTTTAAGGAAGAAACAAGCTGGTGGATCCTCTAAGAAAAATATGGTCAAGATAGAGGAAGAACCATCACCAAGAAAAATTTCAAATTCAGAATCATTAGCTCAAGGACATGATTTTGTTATTCTATCTCTGAAGAAGCTTGTTGATACAATTCCTATCTTTCCAACTATTGAATCTAGATGTCAGACGCTCCAGCATAGCATGATTTATAAATCTAATTCAGTATCCATGGTGATGGATAGATGGGTAATGATTGAGGCTGATCACAATAATTTCGTTATCAACTATGAAGCCCACAAAAAATCCTGCAAGAAAATGGTCAGCTGGTCAAAGAATATAGTTGAAGATTTGAGAGAGCTTGATGAGTTTCAAGATGATGTTAAGGAAACCATTGATACTCAAGATTGAAAAATCAAGGATCTAACAAATAGCTTTGGGGAAAAGCTAAATCTTTAACAGAATACTCGGATTCAGGAAGTCATGGATCTGAATGGGAAAATGAACTCTGTTGCTCAAATTTGGATGAGGTAAAGGGATCTCTGGATCGAGATTGAAGAGAAGCTAGTGAAGAACGATGACTTGTTAAAGGCTCAGGCAGAGGCTCTAAAGTCCCAAGATGATAGAATCAAAGCCTTAGAGAAGCAAGAAAAGGAAGATCACAAGGAGCAAAAGAATCTGAAAACCATAGTAATGAAGTTGATACCCAGGCACAAGGAAGGAGAATAGATCAATCTGATCTTTTGTTGTATTTTTTCCCTTGTAAAAATTCTTCCATTTTTAATGAAATTTTGTTTTATTTTTTTGGATGATTGTACTAATATTTCAGGTACCAAAATTCTTTTTCCATTCCATCAAACTATTTTAGAAAATCACAAAGTGGGAAAAGGAGAATGAATTCTATGTATAGAAGAAATATCCCTAATTAAGGGGGAGTTTATCTAAGGGGGAGTTCTCATTACGATGATTTCCAAATTCACGCTAAATGAAAAATCTCATTCTAGAAATCCAGAATACGATCCTTAGTCCTCCAAAGCCTAAGGGGGAGTTTTTCGTATTCATGATTTCCAATGTGAAAAGGGAGATAAGTTTTATTTCAAATTCTAATTGTTTTTCAAAGTCCTTTTTATTATTTTTCGTAAGGATGTTTGTGATTTCCAAAAAGGGGGAGGTTGTTGAGTCAATAAGGTTTTCCTTATGAATTATTTCGTTTCTTCATACTTCGGGGATATTGTTTAGTCAATAAGGTTTTCTTATGACCATACAATTCCTTCTTGTTTTGAAAATCACAAACACCATATCTCAAGGAAAGTCTCTTTTTACCCTGTGTTTTACTTATATAAAGAAAAATTTTCCTTCCCCAAGGAAATTTATCCTTACCATGTATTCATTGTTCATATCATAATTTTCCTTGTATAAAATTTGGTTTGAAACCAAAACCTCGGAATCGTATAATTACCTAGATCTGAAGCATTCTGTTTAGGATCTGAATTCTCAGAATTCTGGTTACGAACACTTCTGAGTTCTCACTCCAAATTCTGATTACGAATTATGGATATGAACTCTTCTGAGTTCTGACTCCAAATTCTGATTATGAATTTTGGATACGAAATCTTCTGAGTTCTAACTTCGAATTCTGATTACAAATTATGGATATGAACTCTTCCGTGTTCTGACTCTAAATTATTATTACGAATTCGGGACATTAATTATTCTGAGTCATGAGTTATAATTCCGATTACAAATTCTAGTTACAAACTTCTATGAGTTCTGACTTCGAGTTCACTGAATGAAGACACCGAACTCTTGTGAGTTCTGACTCCGAATTCTCATGAAATATGAATCTAAACTTTTTATGTTAAGGTTCCGAATTCTTGTGAATCTAGATTCCAAATTTCCTTGAAATTCAGACTCTGGAATCTGTAGAATTCAGTTTCCGAATTCCTAGAAAACAGAATCTGAATATCTTTGTGTTGTTGACTCTGAATTTAATTTTTTTAGACTCTGAAATTTCATATTTCCTTACATTTCGAATAATTTTTTAGTTATGTAACCATATTTTTTCTCACAATTGTTTTTTATGAAACGATGTCGTGATTTCAGTTATTATCTAACCGTTGGTTGATCTACACATGTCTAGGTCCCTCTAAAATTCAAGGAAAATTTGATAGTTAGAAGAGGGAGCTGGCCATTGAAGTCGTTACTATAAATAAGAGCTCATTTGAAAGAGCTAAAAACTTTTGGACTTTTGTACTTTTGGATAATTTTTGATCTAAAGTGATCTCTAGAGAGAGATAATCTCATGCTTAGTGCGTACTAAAATTATGGTTCAGGTTTTCTTTGTGTGACTCCGATTTTTTCTGTGTACAATCAAGGATTTTCGGGGATATGAAGACAGATGTGCCGACTAATTTGAAGTTGAGGGCTTCCTTGAGTAGGAAGAAATAGGTTATGACTACCTTGAAGTTGAGGGCATGCGGGGATAGCAAGATAGACTCTGATCTTCGTATCGAGGGCTTACCCTTGTGTGGGTGAGATAGACTTTCCTGAAAGTATAAATTAAGGGACCTTTATCCAAAGTTGAGGAAAGTATAACAATCTTATACATCCTTATACATTTAATCTAATTTAGTATGATTCTATGCGCTATAATGTAGAATCTTTGTTGTTGTAATCTTTCATTATGTTTCATTTCTAGATCCATATTTTCCAGAATAACTTTCTCAGAGTAGTATTTCCGGAATCAAGAAAGTGTGTAGAACTAGAGGTTTTGTGAATTACCTTGTTTAACCTTGTTAAACATAACCATATTTAAAAGTTCCAAATGATTTTTTTAAAGTACACCATTCACCCCCCTCTTGTATATTTATCATCATTAGATACTTTTCTTAGTATCTCTTTTATTTCGATCCTACATTTGGTATTATTGAGTATATCATACTCACATACCGTATCAACAAGAAATACATTAAAAAGATAACACTGAAATTTTTACAATCCAAATAAGAATCATTATAAAATATTCCTAAAATATGAACACATAATTATAATACAAAAATTAGTTTTTTATTTAATCTATCAATAATACTATACCCTTAAATATTTTTTCTTTCTATGATAGTTTCTTATGAAATACAATATTCACATAAAATGATAAGAATCAACTGTATATTTTCACAACTTATATAAAAATAAATTATCAATATATTTGATGTCTATTTATATTATATAAATCATATCCCTTAATTTATAAAATTTTTAACGGAACCTTAATTTAAAATATATATATACATTAATGATAAAAAGACTTCTTAACATAGTTTTCACTTCATAATTCATGTCTCTAAATTCTTAAATAGAAACATTAACATAAAATCGTACTAATCAATAATTATTATTATATATTTTATATCATGATTTCATTAGTGGTTTCTAATTCTGTAAATTTCTTTTTATATTTAACATATTTTAATATGATTTTTCATCAAGCTAAATAAAAATGTTATGATTTTTTTAAACACATTAATCATTAGAAAAAACTGATAATTTCAATCGTGTATTATTAATAACATATATATCATGTAATGATACACATTGAGTTATGTAGTTAATATTTTAATAATTTAGCCCTTAAAATCTTCAAAATACATTTTCCATTAAAACCCACAAGAATCATTATCTAATCATCAATTCTAAAATATTATATTGAATTTTATAAATATATTATTTCATTTTGTTGAAGTAATTAATATTATCTAATTTAATTTATATTTTGGAAATTATTATATCATAAATAGTCAACAACACACCATGGAAAGAACAAAAAATTCATATTTAAGAAAATATTTATCAAATTATTATGTATAATTTACCATTATCATGGTTTAATTCAACATTATCAAATTTTCGTCAATAAATTTTTTTCTAATTAGTTTTAAAAAGTTACACAAGTTTCATATCAAATTTAAAAACATAACAAGATAAAAAAACTTAACACATTATAAAAATATAATAATCATATAAATAATTCTATATTGGAAATAATCGAAATATACCATATCAAAAAATAACACGAATGACACAATAAAAAACATGAGGCAAAAAATTTAATTGAAATGAAAATATTTATTTCCCCAAAATATCTATAAAAACAAAATATAGGTCACATTCATGAAAATGATCTCTAATATTAGAAAATGAATCTAATTTATGACAATTTATTTTTCACATTAAATTTTTAGGATAATTCCAATTCAAAGAGAAGTTGAAGTGACATGATGTTTATAATATATAACTTCTTTTACCCTGAAATTAGTATAATCATATTTAGTGCATTAGAAAAATACAAGGGCCATGTATCAGAAAATTGGGGCCCAAAAAACATGTGATCTAGTTGGGATCCCATTCCATGTCCATTATAAAATCATTTGATATTCTTCCAACGAAAATTGCATAGTCTTCACTATTTACTTACTCATATCTCAATCCAAACACTCATATATAGCTTTGATAAAACACTATCATAACTCACCACTGTCAATACCCTACAAGGATAGCAATGATGATGAGGGTAACCCCAAATCCTAATTTAAAACATCAACAGGATTGAAAAAATACATGTTGTTATATAAAGACACATTGGTAAGGAAATATCCCTACAAGTCAAAGGAAAAGAATATAAAATCCACTAAAATCTTATTTAATATGAAAATTATCCCAAAATTTAGTGTAATTTAGTTCCTAATAATAATAAAAGAAAATTATACACCACTAGAAAATGCAATTACAAAAAAAAATAACATCCATTAACATCATGAGCTTGTAATGTCTATCACAATCATAAACACCTTCCTAAAAATATGGAAAATGGATACATATTTGTATAAATGGATGAGTGTATTTTCATACTCAGTATGATCATCCCCAAAAAACAATATTAAAATTTAGAATAAACATAACAATGAATCAGAGAATAAATAGTATAATGATTGTATTTCCTATACAAAGTCAGTGACCCCAACCTCATTAATGATCACTGATAAAATATATATAAATGGTATTGAACCATAATAATTAACGAATATGTATATACTGTAAAACACAACTGTGTATTCGTTGATCTAGTAGCCCATGTTCCAAGAAAATAATTCATCTACTTCAATCCCTTATTTATCCACCCAACCATAACAATCTATTACATCATCCTTCATGGTTACTCCTCATTTCTTAGAAATGAAGAAAATAATGACATCAAAATCATACCACTAATAGGCTATGAGTTGGTACTTCAATCCATTGGTAAATAATAAATTTGAAATTCAGAGAATACCATCAATATATTTCAGGAATATAAATAACACCATTTGTCATCATACATAAAAGAATAATGAATCCTTATATAGGAATTCAATTTCCTAAAAATTGAAACATCTACAAAAAATGTATCTTCACCATGTCTAAAAAAACTCCAACAAACACAATAAATTATTAAATAAAAAATATGATTTAAAATTTTGAAATTCATAGCAATAAAAATCCTCAAAATATGAATATTATATTTATATTACGTTGAGTAAATTTGTATAATCAATATGATGCCCCAAAAACCAAAAGTGAATGTTTAAAAGAAATGTAAAAACTCGTAGTGAATAAATATATAAAAGTTTTTTTTACCAAAATTATGTAGAATATATCCAAACCAAAACATAGATAACTCACTATGTAAGAAATAGAAATGGGTTTCTCAATGTAAAAATTATATATATATATATATATATATATATATATATCTGTGTGTGTAGGGTATATTCCATCTACAATACCACTGAATTAGTATCCTTAAACCCCAACTACTAATGTCCTTATTCTCCAACACACTCCAATTGTATTTTTACGAATCTATGAAAACATATCTTGACCACATAATTATTCCAACACATCCTGCACATTCAGGAAAACAAAAAACAACCACATAATAATCAAATCCTTATAATGACAAGGTAAAAAAGAGTCATTATATTATTTTGAAAATATACAATATAATATCATATATTTGAACAAGTGAATCAATACACTTGTATAATAGTAATCCTTTATATCCCCATATAATTATATTATATAATCTTCCGCCTCCACAATTCATATATACATGTATATTAAAACTATGAGCAATAAAAATACATATAATAACATTAACTTTTAAAATATTAACCAAAATCCAAAATATTTATATAAATAAATTTACACCTAAGGAAAAGATAAGGGTAATGGGATTATTCATCCATCTACATCCATGAAAACCTAGATGATTTTGGGAATAACCAAAACATAATGGAAATATTAAAATGGTCTATATATATCGACTAAAGTCGAGGAGCAGAACTTATATTGTTTCAAGATATTATTACGGCAGAAAACAGTTCAAATAGAAACTATATCACCTAACACATGAGGTAAAACTACATTTCCACATTAAAACTTACTTTACTTTAATAGGATTTGAAATAAAATAGTCATAAAATAAAAATAAAAAAATAAAATTTATTATAATAAGTCTTTAAAAAATTAAATTTCATTTTATAAACCACTAAAATAACTCACATTCAACATAATGAATTATTATAAATTTAATGTTAATAGGTATTTCATATTATATGTTATTATTTTCAGAAATAAACTTAGTTATGTATCATATCCCATTAATAGATCTTAATAAATACATCATCATAATTATCTACACCAATCCCATATGTTTATTACAGGTCATTACTATTCCATAATCATCATTATACTAATACACCTTCAAACCCATCTCATGGAAGAGTACATACAATGGAATCAGAAAAATAAAATCAATCAAAATAAGAAAATCTACTAGGATATAATAAAAAATACCCAGAAATAGCCCTTCCAACCCATGGAATACATCTCAACATCAACCATAATTACTTTCTATACAATGATAAGAAAAAAATTATAATCACAACTCTGAAACATTGATAATAATAAAAATATATCCAACCCCCCCAAAATATCCAACCACACAAGAATCCATATATTTATAAAAATGGATATATAAAATCTCAATATATATTTATATATACTCAAAGGGAAAAACATTTCATCATAGTAAAATAAATATATAATCAATGTCACAATATTTTATGAATACAATCTTTTAGAAAATAAAGAAAATATTTAACACATCCCAAAAAAAATTATTCTAAAAAGAAACACTTAATTTTTCTATTATGAATTTACTAATTAATTGTGATTTGATTTCAAAAAAAAATTAAACCTAACAATCACGAGCTATCAATAGTTATAACCGAACCACAAACACAATCAACGATAAACTTTATCATGTTATAAATTACTATTGAAGGGTTATAATTATTATGGAATGCATATGTCATTATCATATATATTAATATAATTTTTTTAAAATTGTTATCTAATTGTAAAATGTCATATAAACCATGGAAAAATGCGAACAAAAAAATAAAACTCACCCCCATTTAGAATATAACAGAAGGCAACCATTATAAATAGAAACATAATCACATTGGAATAATAACAACCAATTTAATTCTATATTTTCTATAATTTCACATTATTATCTTCATTAAACCAATTAATCCCTCAACACAATAAGATATATCATTATAATACCAAACAATAATATAAAGAAAGAGATATATTATATCCTCAACCTTGACATCAATCATCCAATGTTACCTGAACAAGAACTAATAAATATATATAAATAAATAAATAACATATCTGTTGATAGAAAAATGATCCAAAAGTATAATATTATATTAAAATTCATTAACAAATTACAAATAATAATCCTTAAAAATTGATGAAAACAATGAATCTATGGCAAGACATGAGGGGAAAAAGGGATAAATTACCAATGTAGATGAAAGAAATTCACCTCAGATCACCCCATATATGATCTATAGATATTCAGGGTTTAATATAATAGTTTGTTTTCATATAATCTAAAATAAAACCTTAGGTCCCCTAAAGTTTGAAACGACATAGAAAAAATAGGAATTCTTGAAAATTTAAATTTTATACAACTTAGAATTTTATTAAAACCATGATTTAGTTGGAATGACCACACAATAATTTTTCCAAGTCATAACAATTTATAATGACCATACATAATCATTGTGAAACCCCCTTTTCATCCCTTTTATATATTAGTCATGTAAGACCCTTACATTTTAAAAATTACTTTTATCTAAATTAATACTATTTTTGATAGTTTTCTCCCCTTGAAACACCAAAATAAAAAAAGTTACTACATATTTATTATTATTAAAATTTTAGATTTATAAAACCTCTAGTGAATAAAAATGATTATAGTTATTCAAAAAAATTATTCCAAATATTATTTTAAACCTATATAGTTTTACAGAGTTATATTTTAATAAAAAACTTTTTTCTATATGTATCGAATATTTAGTTAAAAGAACTATATCTAAATTTTATTATTTCAATTTCAAAAATTGATTGTAATTTTTTTATTCCATGTAAGAAAATTATCCATAAGATAATAAAAGATTTTTTCCTAAAATAATTAATATTATGGTAAATAGTAAAAAATACTGATCATGCTAACATTGTTACATTTATAACATTATGATAATAAATGAATGGTTCAAAATAAATTGATAACATTTTTTACAAAATAATATATTTTTAATGTGAAATAAATCCTTTAAAAAATTGTTTGGAATTTATAAAACCCAGGTTCAATGTTTTGTAGTGTCATGTAATATTTGACACTGAACACTATTTTTTTGATTATATTAAATATATTTTTATATTTTATTTAATAAATTTATATTATATATTTTATATAAATAATATTCTATGATGTTTTAACATGTGAAATTATTATTTTATTACTGATAAAATTTTAAATTAATACTATATATGGTTAGAATACATAATGGTCCAAAGAACATTATAAATATATTAGTTTTTATATATATTAAATCATTAACTCAAAATTATCTCATTAAAATATTTTTAATTCAATTATATTATATGTGGGTTTCACTTAGGTTCATAACACCCATATTTTTAATGAGGGGTTACCATATATTTTTAATATAACAGAAATTACATCAGTACTAGTTACCAAGGTAAAAAATTAAATGGTGCAATATAAAAATCATGTGTTACATGGACTGAAAAACTGTTAAAAAAATTATTAAATTGATGAATCTAAGATTAATTAATTGTATACAAACCCAAAATGTCTTATTTATGAATTTTGGATTTCTTGAACATATAATATTGTCATGTCATTATTGACAAATAATGGCTACTCAAAAATCTGGCGTTTTATTAAATTATAATTTGGGATCACTTCCAACACATCACGATACAACTATAAAATTTAATTTAATCAAAAAAACTTAAAATTAAATCTTAAAATAATTTTATATCATTTTAGAAGGATTTTTTATTAATTAAATTTCCTAAATCCTCCACTTCCAATGATATTCCCAAGTAAAATATCAACTACTCAAAATGAGTATTTATTACTCCAAAGTATTACTCTATGTAAAATTAAACTTATAAATTTATTATATAAACCCTAATATAATTTTAAAATTATAATTAATAAATTATTATTTTATTATTTTTATGTAATCTACATTATTAAATCATTCCCATCCTCTAAGAAAATGGAAAACATCCACGATCAATCGTGTGTGTGGACTACACCTCCAAAGTATGACGTATTTCATTTTTAGTTACACCCTATCATAGATAGTAATATTGATGGACCATTAGAATTAATTTCATTAATATGTGAAAATTATTATTCTCAAATATAATTTTTCATATACCTTCATTCCATCGAATCCTCTGATAATAGAATCATTAATCGTTCGTATGTGGGGACTACTACATCCATGAATGATGATTTTAGTTATCATCACCAACCTACATAGATGGTTCTGAGAACGAAAATCATAAACTTAAATGATATTTTAGATGTTTATATAATTTTTTAATAAAATTTGACACTATAAAAAACAACTACCTTACTCTTTAAATCATCATAACACACTTCTGTTTATGTAGATTTTACAAGCCTTGTGAATGATGTTACAATATTAATATCATGAATGATTATGAAATATTATATAATGATAATATAAATTAATTAAATTTATTTATGATGTATTTATTATTTTGTAATATTTTTATTTTTATTTATAATTATTTATTAATATATTACATTTTGACCATTAAACATGATTAACCTAGTTCTTCCCAATTTCCATTTTTGATAACTATTAATTCACCATTAATGGGATGATATTGTTATATGATAATTCATTGAAAAACAATTATTCTTGTATCATGGATAATATGAGAATGATATATTTTATTAAGTTAACATGAATTTTTAATGACATTAAAAAACTATTATGGAATCATAAATAAGGATTTCACTCATCTATTGATAAAAATTAAAAAAAATATAATATATTTATTTTAAATTTATATAAATTATGTTTATAAAATGAAGTATATATGATGATATTTCTACAATAAGTGATTAATAGAATTAGGATTATTATATCCAATTATAGAGCATGTTCAATTAAGTAGGAATACAATGTAATGGGATTTTTGTCTAAAATTTAATTCCTTTAAGAATATTTCTTTTTATGAAAAATGATATATTTTCTATATTGTGATTAATTTCTAATGAATATAATTTTATGTACAAATAAATTTTTTGGGGTTTAAATAAATATCATTTTATTTATTTTTATGGATTTTGATTCAAAATATATTACATATGAAATGGGGTGTTTTACTCAACTCCCTATATTGATTTACATTGCATCTTCTGGGTATTATTTCCTAAAATATTTGTTTCTTCTACCTAGAGATGTATTTTTAATGTACAATCTATTTCAATATGTTGAAAATTAGTCTTTTGGTTTAAATCATTACGCTTTTTGAGTTTTTTCCAATAAAAAATTATATCATTCTAAATAGTGATTCATAACAACTTTAATGATAATTTCCCTTCATTGTATATATTTTTCATTCCATCCAATTTTCCCTATTATATTTGGTATCCCAATTGTGTGGTATATAATGTAACCTTTATAATTCATTTTTACTCTTTCGAAAAGATATTTCGTTAACTCATTTTATGTTGTGGATTTTAAATAATGGTATTTTAAAATAAAAAAAAAATTTATTCTTTCCATTTAAAAGAAAATGTATTATATTACAGTATATATTAATTTTTATGACCATATTTTCATTTCAAGGATCATTTATAGATATTGTTTTTTAAAAGTAAATTTTTTCCTATGTTTTCATTATAACTTTTTAAACCCTTTACATATTTATAATGGATCCATTATTGAATATTATTTTTAAAAGAAAAAATTTTCATTTCATTTACTTTAGCATTTTGAAATAATTATTTCTTTTTAAAAGACCCATTAAAAAAATTAAAAGGAAAATTTTCTAATTCATTTTTTACTTCAACCTCTTTAATATTTTTTTATTTTCAGGGATTATTTTTTGTGATTAATTTTATAATATTTATTTTTAAATTTTATTCTTTTCAATTTCCCAAATTTTAATATTCAATAAATTTATTTAGACATATATTGTCACATTATATTTTAGGGAAATAAAAAATAAATTTTTTAAAAATAATCTTTCAAATTTTAGCTTTCATTAAAAATTTACCATTAAAGATTTAATCTACATAGAAATATATTTCACGAATATCTCTTTAAATGTTCTTATAAAATAAAAATTTCGGGTCATTAATTTTTGGTTATCAATTGTTAACATTCATGAGGTTAATATGGGTGATAAAATTAATAAAGATATGGAATATAGGACCCCCAGTTTGAGGTTAAAATTATATTAGCCGATTTATTTTACATTTCGAGTCACATTGATATGTTCATAAAACATTTAAATTTTGATTTTATAATCATTCATAACATTAACAGTCTTAATTGAATATAAAAATTAAGTTACATATTTTTATGTGCAACCAATCCATTGACTATTAAAAACAAGAATAGGGAACTCCCACTATGAATAGTCTATATCCAAACTTTTTTAATCCAACCTATATTTTTAAATACCCATTTTGTTTTTCTCTAATCCTATTGAATTACATGGATACCTAATGAGATTTTTAGTTTTCCATGAAGACTGTAATATGATTCCAATATATATTCGAGAGCTCTCTTATCGATCCAAATGTTCAGATCTCGTTCTTATTTATAATTTTTGACATTCATTGGTATTAAATTATTGAACCATATATCATCGAGAAATATTTAGATATACATGATTTTATTTATTTCACATCATCATGGGTTTTGATAGTGGAACATTAGGAAGTATTGAGATTAGTGGAATCGTGTCATGTTATTCCTGCAATTTTTTTGACTTATGTGGTTTCTATCTCACCCAACAATTCTAAAACGTTATTTATTGGGATTTTATAAATTATTTTCATTATTCTATTAAGAAATATATTGAGTAAATTATTTTTAAGACCATCGTTTTTTTGTTGTTTCAAAATGGTAGATTATCAAAGATGGAAACAAGGTTATTTTCTAATGAAAATTGGTGATATTTTTACTTTTAATTAAATGTTATGATGTTTGGAAAAAGTTTATTGGTGTGATTTTATGTTTAGTTTGTAAGGATTATAGTTTGATGTTTCACTATCAAATAATGTCAAACTTGTGGTAGATCATGGTCATATTTCCCATCATTAAACTGGGACACGATGTGACATATTAGTGATATAATAACTCCCCAATTGCAAGTATAGAGAGTTCCATCATTACATGCATTGTGTGTGTGTTTATGGGTGTTGAATTGTTTGATTATATCATGGGAAAATAAGTGTAATAAAAAAATTTATAATGTTTTTCATATGTGTAACTTGGGTATGGTATTTATATAATATAATTATCTTCGTATCCCCTATTTTAGATTAAATGTTCTAATTGGTTTATATCATAGTAAAATGTGTTGAGAAGTATCCATGGTAACTTACTGAGTGATATAATAAAATTTTTTGGGGTATTTAGTGAATGTATAGATATTTTTAATTAAGATGTAGGGAAGTGAAACATTTCATACATCCCTAGTGGTGTTCCATGAAATTGTAGTGTTTTTTGTTGGACCCAGAGCCAAGGAGTGTCTTCATATTGGTCAAGAGGGGTTCCATATTAATGATATTATCTAAAAATATTGAAGACTTGTTATTTATTTATTATTTATTTTCTACTATTAACCTACATTTTTTATTTATTTTTATTTCATTGTGTTATGTGGGTTATTTATAATGAATCAGGATTTTGGGATTTGTTCTTATATTTTTTTTAGCAGGTTGTTTTTTCATCTAGTAAAATCAATCCCTAGTGTTATACTAATACCTTTGGATTTATTTCTAGCATTTTTTATTGCGGGGGTATCACTAAATGTTTTTATCATTCTACCCCAAGTCATAAAAATGTGTTGGTGAAGAATGTCACCAATGGTATTGGTCTTGTTTGATCTGTATGATCAGTTGGAATGAAGGAGATATAAATGTTATAAATTGAAATTCATTCCATAAAAATTAATAACTAACATTTTTATGATGTACATAGTGTTTCCTAGGTATTTTGGTTTCAAAAATTATATAAGACACTTCTAGTTAGGTTCTTAACTCATTATCCTTGGTTTAGCCGATGAGTGATGAATATCATGCATTGGTATTGAGATATCCCTCTAGTACAACATTGTTGATCTATATCTGGATATAATTTGAAATATGAGTAATATGGGTTCAATGGTTGTTTTTATGAAATAAAATTGTATTGATGTTTTATTTTAGGGATTTGAGATTTAAAAGCCTCCAGTTTCTTTAAATTGATGATTGAATGGTGTTTTATTTTGGTTATAGAAAATTTCACTAAGTTTACCCCATAGAAATTAGTATGAAGATGTTATGTTAAATTTCGTTAAACAAGATAAATCGGTGAACCAAAAACATGTATAGAGATTTTTTAATGATTTTCAAGCCACTAACAGAGGATGACAAAATGACTAACTGAAGATAGTGGATCAGTTAGTACATATTTAGAACTAGGATACATATACTTTTCAATGGTATTCTATACATGAAAAATTTTAAATGTGGATCAACTAAGGGAACTAAATATTTTATCATATCGGTACACTAGAGAAACTAAATGTTAATCTTGGAGATAACATTTTGGAGTATCTTGCACATCAATGGTGGGATTCTGCTATCCATGTTAATGACATACAATGAATTATATGAGAGGACACTGAGGAATTATTCCAAAAATTATTATATCCCCATAAATTCAATATAGAAATAAAAATATGAAAATTTATTTTAATGTAATAATAGCTAACTTTGACTAATTAAAAAAAGATGTTTACGAATATAGTTAATTTGTTTTATCAAAGTAGCATCGACTTATTAATTTAATGTGTAAATCTTTGACTCTGTATTGAATCAAATATTTGATATATGATATTTTATATATATATTACAGTTTATAGAGATATGGTTAATATGAAAATAGTAATGGAAAGGGATCCTGATAGAAATCCTATAAGTGGTATAATTATTTTTCTATGTTAAAAGTCATGAATCAAAATGGTGTAAATAAGTAGAAGTGGTATATCTATTATCAAGTAGGTAGCACACCTCCATAAAATACAACTAAATCAGTTAACATTCATATATGATCAAATTTGAAACCTTATTTATCTATAACAAGGATCATTTATAAGATGAAACAAAAATGTACCAATCCACAAACCAAGGGAGATAATTACATTTAAATTAGATTTTATTCAATCCAATATAAATAACATACATGAAGACATATATAATATCCCAATTATTATCTTAAAAGAAAATTATGTCTCTAGAAATGATGATGAAAAAAATTATAATAATGTCTATAAAGGTTCTGAATATACCTCCACACCCATTTGGCCTTGACAAATTCTAGGTTTCACCACTTTTGTAGAATTTAATGTATGATGAATATGGGGTCCCATAAATTTACATTGGTTGGATTATTTTACTTAATATTCTTGGGACCCTATCCATCCTTAGAGAGATAAGTTATCCCAATGAATTTTATATGCTCCAAATATAAATCTTGGTTCTCATTCTAATGTCCTTGATTATTATGAAAATAATCTTAAGGGTTTCATTAATGATTTTGTAACAAATATACCGAGATTATTCATTAAAAATGTGAATAATGCATTATACAATTATAAAATATAGTAAATTTTAATGTTGATACATATGTATTAGTTATAAGAAGATGTAAATAAATTATGTAAATCCACTATGAATCTAAAAATCATAGTAAAATAATGATGAATGATGTACCCTAAAAAATTATAAGGCCACAATGAAGGAATATATGTTGAAAAAATTCATACATTTTAACACATGTGATAGATTATTATTCCCTCAATGAACATATCCTTTCATATTTCATCAATGATTAATCCACCATTAGAAATATTTCAAATCAATTACTACCCCGATGGGAAAATGTATGTCTTCCTGATGAGGACCATCCAATTTGAAGGGGTATATGTTGTGCCACAAAATAACCTTTTTGAAATACTATTGATTAGGATACCCAAATGTGAATGGAAACCAAATACCTAATCCACATTGCCAAAATTTTAGATTTAGATATAATGAATCTGATTAGAAGGAATAAAAGACACCAGTTAGGGAATGGTGTCCTGAGAATTATGAATTGATAGAAAATTGAGCACATAAGCAAAGTCACTAGAGTCTACAATCCAATTCAAAAACCATATATAATTCCATAAAATAAAAAAAATTGAATAAAATAATCTATAATATTTCATCAATGATCTCCAAAAAATATTTTTTTTATTTCAATCCAAACACATGGGCATAAAAATAAATATTTACATCTACAAATACATTTAGTAAGCCCATATCAAAGGAATATAGTAACATAATTGGTGTATGAAAAGGTGCTGATATATCAAATAAATTATTATTTGTTAAAAACCATAAGAAATTCAATACTGAGTGCTCCCATATCATTAATTTTTTTGAAACATTATTAGGAAGCATTAATACATTTCCGATCATTGAAACATCAAGTCTAAAAAGAATTATGACTCTGAAAAAGTAATTTATTGAATAAATGACTTTTCCATTGATAAACATGAAAACATTAACCAACATTGAAGAGATATCTAAGTTAACTCAGAAGATCCTACCAGATTGTGGTATGGATCATCCCTAATAACATCTCCATTATGAGGAAATATTTTATACAATTATATCTAAATAAATTTCCTAAACACTCTCATAGAAGCGGGAACCACCATGTAATTAAAGGGAAAATTCTTTTCTTTACACTCTCTATGTTAATAGTGTCCCTTTTCCAACCCTCTAAAATCCAGTTATCAATGATGACCATTTTTTTAATCGCACTAATATCATGTCCAAAAATAGACTCATAAACATTGAAAATATCTTTAAAATAAGAGATGGTTTAGCCATAAATATTAAAAGATATTAGGATTTCATCCACATATAATAGGTGAGATACAGGCTTTATATTAATTATAGACTTGGTAGGACAATGTTATATATTGTGAAAAGTGTTGAGGTTTAGTGGACATTAATAGTATTTAGAAATATCAAAGAAAAGGGAAGAGAGGGTTACCCATATCTAAGGACTCTTGAATATATTAATAAACCCTTTAGTGATCCACATACAATGATATATTTCCTTGAGCTACATAAGAGAGAATGAATTAGTTTGGTGAATCTAGGGGAGAATCCTCAATTTGTAAAAATCTATAAAATAATATTAAAACAATGGGTGTCAATCTCCATTAAAATATCCATCATGGTATTAATGTTGTAATTAATTGATTTTTTTAAAACTAACCAACATTGAGGTGGAATACATGATGTATTTATTATTCCAACTAGAAATAATTCCATACTACTAAAAGGAAAAAATAATTGATGGATAGAGATATTTGTCTCTTAGTCAAACTTTTTCCGTTAATTTTGGAAAGTGTATTCCAAATTATAATGGGTCGATAATCACTAACATCTGATGAATACTCAAACATGGGAATAATATTGAACAATTAAGATTTATCACCATTGGAATAATATTCCTTCAAAATTTATTTTTTTAATTACTATAGAGTTATCCAAATGAATCATATCATGATACTGTATAAGTCACTTGTTAGGGAAACTGTCTTGAGCCACAATGCCCTCAATAATGAAATGGAAATGTTCCACTAGGATTAACTGATCCAGTGGGATGGAAGATAAAAATGAATTTTCCA
The DNA here is from genome assembly GCA_963277665.1 of Viscum album. NCBI lineage: Eukaryota > Viridiplantae > Streptophyta > Magnoliopsida > Santalales > Viscaceae > Viscum > Viscum album. Next base: position 911,855,754 of record OY728125.1, on the reverse strand, counting down.
TCCCTAATATAGCTCAATCAATCACCTATGAAAAATCAACAACATTTGGTCAGGATTTATAAATATATTAATTATTAAAATACAATACCAAATTTTTAAAACTATTAATATCTATATGATAATAGAGTCCATTAACAGTGATGTCAAATATAACATTTTAAGCCTCCTCACTAAAACTGATCCTTGGATGGAAAATCTATCACTATGTTGGGTTCTACATGTTTTGGTATTATATAATATATTAGTAATATATTTATTTAGACATGGTTTATCTGGGTGATTATTTTTTGGTTTCCATTATAAATACATTATTAGAAACAACATAAATTATTCCCGTTAAGGAAATGATTTCATTAATTTTATAGGACTATAAATAACCAAAATTGGACAAACTGTAGAGGGTTAGTGAACAATTAATCATGTATCATTGTTTTCTCTTTGATAAAATCATCAACACACACAAATGATTTACTTATTGTCATTTTCATGAACAATCATTATTTAGGTAAATTATGTATTTATTTAATTTAACCACATTAATTATGTAATAATACCTATATCATTTGATTGTAAATCGAAAATACTACCTTAATGTAAACTAGATAAAAAGGGCTTAAATAAATGGAATCAAATAAAATATTTTTTAAATATTGAAATTTGTTTTCTAAAATGGTTCTTAATTTACAAGATGAATATTTACTTTTCTATTTTTTGGTTCTTTGAGGTCATTCAACATAATAAGAAAATAATTTATTCATAATTTAATTCACTTAGAAAAATTTTATTTTAAATTATTTATTTTTATTTAAATAAAAATGAATGATTATTTAAGTGACTCCTTATAAATTATTATTGAATGATTCTAATTTGGATTAGAGTTTTCTAATCATTTTTTAATGATTTAGTTTTATTATTATTATATCTGATAGAATATATTATCTATTAAACATGTAATATTAATCCATATGTATTTAACTAACCAAACTCCCTTGTTTTATGTTTCCACAATCTCATAAACTATTTTTTTAAATGTGGATTAATTCAATGATGTTTAATTTATATACATTAGGTATTCTTGTTGAAATAGTTGTGACATGTAATTTACAAAATTCTAATGAACACAACATTTAAAATATAATAAAATAGTTTGAACATGAAAAAATATGTATGGTTTTGGAGGAAAAAAAATATTTTATAGAAATATCATATATGCCATACATGATAGTCTATAGAGGAAGAGGTTGGTTTTCCTCTTATGACATGAGATGTGAAGACATAGTAGTTGAAAATCATGAATTTTTAACTACACAACCTATCACAATCCATATGGAGAAACTTATATTTTCAATTCTATGAATCGAAGGATTTTCATTGTTATAACTATCACATGTCATGTGAATGTGGGTAACACATTGTTGATCCCAGAACCATATACCTTGGAACATACTTCAGTACACACCAAGTCAACACATGATCCTAACACACCGTGTGATCCATCTAGAAAACCATATATTACAGATATTTAGATGAAAATGTATACTTTTTTGGTCATTTATTTGTTTATAATTCCATGTAATGTATGTAAATTCCATATATATATGTAGTAAAAATTACATAGACACCCCTAATAATTCACATTGAGTGAAGAGAGTGTTTCAAACACTATTTTCCTACCTAGATATTCGGGGTTAATTGGCGTCACCTTCATATGTAAACTACACTCACACATTATTAAATAAATGTTTCATTCATTGTGATTGGAGGTTTAGGGTGGTTTTATATGACATGGATAATAGAATTGGATAAATTACTAACCAATTAAGGGAATTTGTCCATGTTTAATATGATAGGGGATACCTCATCACCACATATATATTTTTCCTATGGAATATGGATTTCTGGGTACCATTGCATCTTAGAGATAAAAGTGGTGGGAGTGTTCTATATAAACCCATGGGATTCATAATTCCCATCAATTATGGGGTGAAAATCTTCCATATGTCATGTTTGATAAACCCTCGACCATTGAAAACAGCACCTGATAATCTATTGGTACAGCATTGTGATCAACTCCCCCATGACATACAGGAACACATAATCATTATGTTAAACCCCCTCATTCACTATAGAGGGATGATTCTGAATTAGACGTTAGTTTTATTATTTTATGTCGTACTTAATTATACTTGAGTGGAGGTCACAATTATTTTTTCCCTTGGTTTTCTTGGAAGTATAAACATATTTTTGTTCAATTTATTATAAAATTACACGATATTTCTTTACCCTAAATGTTTTTTTGTCATCATATTTGGTAGGATTATACAATCATTTATATGAGACTCTTTCCTGAAAGTGTTATGTATGTGTAGGTAATAAACATGTTTAAGATAACTATAGAATATAGGGTTAATATTAAGTACGAGATTTAGGTTGATCTAGGGAGAACAGTTCCAATGATTATATTAGTGTGGTGTTCTATTCCTTTAAAAAAAATTTGAGTTTGGCCTTGTAACTACTTGTTGTGTTTTCCTTATAGGTTACCAATGCTTCATTGTTTCACTTTTAATATGTTAATCATTTTTCACAATAATTTACCAAATGAGTAGTTTTATATTGTTAATTATCCTTATTATATATAAATATATTGAATATGACTTTTATTACTATTCAATTGATAGGATAATGACTCCATGTGAGATGTATTTTTTCATGGTGATAGTCGTTCTCCCATAGCCTTTTAGAGGTGGGAATGCCAGGAAGGAATATAATCTCATTGGATCAATTGGACCCCTGAGGGGTTGTGTCATCTCAAATTGGTATTACGTAAGTTTTTCCTATGTGATTGAGTATTTACTAATACTCATGTCAGTGTTTGATTAAGATATATAGACTATTGATTTTGAGGGGTCTCGGTTTTTAGAAGATGATTGGGGAAAATAATGTGTGTGTTAGTGGATGATGCAACCTTCCACTTAGAATAAAAAAAATTAAGACGTCAAATTTTAGAGGATAATTTGAATATATGATTATCATATAACTTGTATGTGATGTTTCCATTCACTAAATTTTTTGTAAGATCTACTAGATATGATATATTAACCATTAGTTAATAATTTTAAGCACAAAATGAACCCATGTAGACTATTATCCAAGAAACTAAGGAAGGGTTATAATATACTTATTCTAGTTATTCAACCTATAGTTTCTTTCCTCTTATGAAATGGGGAATCCAATTAATGACTAGATATTGGGGTGATTTCCCAACAAGTACTATATATGTATTATCTTCCACCCATTTACGTAGAAGTATATACATCAACATCATAGGTGGTAGTCCCCACTAAAGATAATGAGACTACCTATATTTTGAGCAATGTACAAGATTTCAGGCGATATAAAACTCACTAACATTGAAGAAAAATAAACCATTTCATATTAGAGGATTATATATAGCCAGTTACTCATGTAATAAATCTTATTCATACACACATAGATTATATAATATTCTTTACAATGATTCTATTTAATAGTGAAAGAAATCATGGGTGGACAACAATGATGTATATAGATAATAAGACCACCTTCCCATGGGATGTGTTTGATTATCCATTTCATGAGTAGTAATGTAAAACTACACTATGGGTTATACATGCATGCAATTCATTTTTTTCATTTCTAGAAGCTGGTTTATGGGTTCCTGGTACCCAAACATACATCCATAGTCAAGTCAGACATCATAAAACAACACAGACTACATATCATAATAACCGGATTCATCTCCATATCCCAAGAATGAGTCCTCTTCACCGGTAGCTGATTCCCAATCCGGGTGCCTCCAAAAACTTACACATTAAACCGGACTGTGATGTTGATCAAGAACAGATTGATCTGGGGGTGCCTTCATGGTCTTGATACCCTTTTTAAGGTCCAAAGTCACTTCATGGTTCCGCTTTGATGAAGATCTAGTATGCATCGGCCTCGGAAGAAAGGAGTAGTCCTTCCTTGGTCTTCTTCTTGGTGTAATAGACAAAGGACCATCAGCTGAAGTACCCATCTGATTCCCACTTTTAACAACATAACTAAATGATCTACCAACTAGACCACTCATATTCTCTTTCACTCCATCCAGATCCTCCCTTCCCATTCCAACTCGCGCCCTTAAAGCATCAACAACAAACTCTGATTTGTTTCTCGGATTCTGAACTGGAGTATTACATTCCATCAAAGGGGGATGCCGGTCTTCAGTAGTATCATTTTCCAGAGGAGGTTTGACATTTTCTCCCATCCTCCGTTCCGTGCTCTCCACCGAAGGGCCACGCCATGCCCCATCATAATTTTTATCCACATTCAGGACACCTGCTTCTTATCCCAGACATTCGGCATGATGTTCCCCCCTGGCCTCTTCCTCAACCGAAGTTGGATCGTGTACCCTACATTCAATCTGATGTTCATAAGGGGTCTCCGGACTATCATCACCTCCTATCATAACAACCTCCTCCAATCCCGAGTCCAAAAAACCTTCAGACAACCCTTGGAACCTGTTACTCAAAACTAAAAATGGTTTGTCCAGCAGATCGAGTCCTTTAGAAGCTTTATCACTAGAGATGAAACCTTCCACAGCACTGACAACCCTTTCATCCTCACACTGCGATGAACCTCGACCAACCGAGGAAGCAACAGGTACTCCCAGATCCTTCTTTAGCCTTTGAAAACCCTCATACACCAAAGGAATACCTTGAATTTCCTTAACACCATGAGCTTCAGTAGCCGAGTTTTCCTCAACAGACACCTGATGAGGGCTCGGAGGACTGACAGCCCCCATCTCACCAGAACAATGAGGACCCCGGCCTATGCCAACCTGTGACAAAGCACGCGAAACCATACCTCATTAATGCCATTAAAAGCACCATACTCTATTCTCACCGAAGCATACATCCCATTACCACGGGCCTCATGAGAGTTCTTCTGGAGGTCCTGCAGAACGGCCCCTTTTCTGGACCCCTAAGCCTCCATGGCCAGACCATCTTTACAAACAACAACCGGACCCTCCCCCGGTGTAGCCTCCCCATTCTTGGCCACAACCTATTTCCTCGTGCGGTTAACATCCATTGGCGGGACATTGACTCTCTTGCGGAAAGCATCCATAGAATGACCCAAACGCTTGCAAGCTGGACAAAAATTGATCTAGTTCACATAAATCACCCGCTTCTTCCACCTATAATATTCTCCGATAGTAATCCATACATAATCAAAGGGAAGCCGAGAAGCATCCACTTCAATAAAAATCTGAGGGTTCACTGGGTGACACACGGCCTCCGTGCGACTATCAGAGCACATGAATCTTCGAATGAAGTTGCCTATCACACCAATCACTAAAGGATTCTGAAATGGTAGAGGGACGTTAGGAAGACTTACCCACACCGCTGCGGTTGGAGAATCGCTATTCATATGCAGATCGAACAACCACCGAAGAAGAAAGAAGTGAAAACCATTGAAGCTGTGTGGTGCCCTTGACCAGGCCTTGATAAGATCCACCTCTTATTCGAATCGAATCATGATATGGTTTCTATCAAGCAGCCCGACAACCGCTATTTCTTGAAGGTCCTAGAAACCGAATACAAACCGGTTGAAGGCATCAATTGAAGGTCGTCTATGCTTAAAGCGTCAATCCAATTTGTGATTCAAGAGTTCTGAAGATTCCGTAAACTCAGAGGTCGAAATCTGAAGGTTTGGGATTCCATCGAGAGTATCTGAAACTTCGGGCACATTGGAACTTCCATAAATGGAGGGAGGAAATTAGGGTTGGTGAACGGTTAGATGTGAGTAAGGAATATACATTTTTATATTCCCACCTATGCCATGTATTGGGAGTGTTACCAAGTTATTGATGGATAGTTTCATAGTCAATCATGGGATATTTTCTAACATACTGGGGAGAAGAGACAACGATTTTAGGTACGTGAGAACATCCAATAAGATCTCATCATCAGTAATAGTCCATTTTAAAATTCTAATATCATTGGAAGCTGACTAAGGGACTAATGAATTGTTATAATATTATATTATATATAAAATGCAATTAGTTTTGGGTATGAGGTCCCGTATCTTATGTCTACCCCACTAGGTATACAATAGTGGGTATCTCTTGGGGAATATTGGATGGGATACCTCATTAATGGATGTACATGGTTAAGGAACCTCAAATTAGTTGATAGAGAGACTCTACTGAAGTTTAACATGTCTAAAGAGATGGTTTCCTTATATAATAATGTTGTGAATTTAGTGTTGATCCACTACACCATCCACAATAGAAATGTTGCCCATAAAAGCCATAAGGAAATCCAAATACCAGAACTATAGGGTTATGAATCAGAAACACAATATAATATTTTTTTTGATTTATATCTAGTCTAAATTATTTATCATACTCATTTATACAATAAGGATTCACATTTTCATAAAATATCTCTTGTTTAGAATATATATATATATATTCTGATAATGGAACAATTCTCACACTTCTGAATATAGATTACACTATGGGTTTTCCATCATCTCACCCAAATCATTGATATATTTGTTATAATGATCAAATTAAATAAATTGATATATTATCACATTAAGAAATATATATTTTTTATGTCATATTATCATAGGAATATTATAGTATCCAATAGTATTTCATTGGGTTAATTTTTATCAATTTATAGTGCTATTCCATTGAGATGATGAGTCATCATCAAACATTTCTATAGTTTAGGACACATATGTATGTTGAGAACTGTAGAACCATAATATAATGTAGTCAATCAACACATATATTTTAAGTATATCCCTTTGTGCCCAAAATATTTTAGAATAACATTCCCCCATTGTGGTAAATCAGTAAATATTTGTAATAACAAAATAATTTCAATGGGTTTCCCAACATTGAGAGGTTGATTTAATCTTTAATTTTCACCATTGATATGGTCTCCAATAATATAAGAGAGATAAAGGTGTAGTTGGGGGATATATTGAAGAAAGGAATGATTTTTTATAGTTTTCATACCTGGGAAATTCAATTTATACTCTCAAGGAATGTGGATTGGTTATTAATGATATATTTTGACTATCATCACATGACCTTTGTAATTGTACGAAAAATTCAATTACAATGATTTATGATCTATTCATAGTGGTTAATAGATAAATTTGGGTTTTCATTATTGATTTCATGTATTAATATCCTCAAATATGGGTTCATATTGTGGGAGTTTGAAAGCATGTGGTCAATTGTTAATCTAGTAACTATATGTTTAGATTGATATAATTTGAATTGATGAAAACGTTTTTTTGTTCATGGGACTCATTAACAGCATCTTATAACCCTATATAATTTGGTTTTTGTTTCTTTTCATTGATGATATTCACATATATTCTAAAATAATGTTGGATCACTTTTAGCATCTGAGGATTATTATATATGAGATTCATGATCATTATTTTTGGAGTAAAAACATCTTGTTTAACTTATATTAGAAGAGGTTTATTTCACTATATATTTTTAGGGGTTTTTGTTTGTACTGATTAGACATTATTTGAGAATTTTATAACTGGGGATAACCCCATGATAGTGTTATAGGTGTAAAATTTTCTATATAATTATATGTCAAATGAATAAATTAATTTATCTGGTGACATCGCCTTAATGGAACTTCTACATTTCATGGGGTGTGTGCTACAAATGAGTCAAAATTACCAAATGCTACATGGGGTGGTTGTTCATATGCAACATATTAAAAGAATGTACCTCATAATAATAGATAAAATTTTCTATTTTATTAGTGGAATTATAGAAGAATGCAAACAAGTGTGGTTGGATGCCCAAGAAAGTAATATATTGGTATAGTCTATAGTAGGATGTTGCACTATGTTAAATTTCAGGATTATCCCTATTCACAATAAATTCCATCTATTATAAGATAATTTCTTAGAATATCATTGATTTTGTTATGTTATTAGGGGGATTTTAATTCCCATGAAGAACCTGGCCTAATTAAACTAAGGAAATAGAATTATTCTTCCTCTAGTGTAGTATGATATTTTTGTTGTTAATAAGAAACATGTACAACAAGGGAAATGGAGAGGATTAAAATATTCATTATAAGAATATTATTAGCCTTTTTCAATCATGAGGAATTTTTTATTTAATGGGAGGGATGTATTATTATTCAAATTCATGCATTAGGATGATAATTAAGACACTTTCATAGAACAGACATTTGTATTTAGATATAATTTATACAATTTAAGGATGATCAACATAGTCCATATCATTTTCAACTGTATAATTGAATTTCCCTTGTGATTATTATGATGCTTTTATTGTATTTAATGTCAATAATATTTTTGGAATTCAATGTATTATTGTAAAATGGTTGATGGATTGAGTATGCCATATGTCAAAGTGATTAATAGAGATTGCCATATAAAATGCGTATAGAAAAAATGATGACACTATAATTTGAAATTTAATTGGAGTTTCACGTGATTGAAATAAAGTCCAAAAAATATGTCTACCATATGGGTGTCCCCTAAAATTATAAGATTATTGAATTAAAAATAAATCTATAGAAGTGATCAAATGATTTGGGAAATTACAATATAATATTGTTCCATAATGAGTGCAAAGGATAAACATGATATTGTATACTCATTTAAAAAACCGAAATCAAATGAAATGTAGTGATGAAATTGAGTTGAAATTTAGCTCAAAGATAGAATAAAGATACAAATAATAGGGATTAAACAACCTAGAGTGCTAAATATACTATATAAGTTTAGGAATTTTCATGAGGTGATTAGTCATGTTTCATAATTTTTAAAAATATATTTTGGGTATTTATAAGTTGTTGAGAGTGCTAGTATAGATTTGAATAAATCATTGCAAAATAAGATTTGTTTTTAAATACATTTATGTCTAATGATAACTCTATAATACCACATCTATGTCATGGTTTTTCAAAACTATAGTGAACAATATAATGTTTATGATGGTCTTTGTTAGGGTAACTTCGCCATTTAAGTGCCTTTGTGATGGTAATTCTCTAATAAAGGGGGGATATGTAATAGTACTATATGTCTTATGTAAGAGGTACATACTAATTTACGTTCTGTGAAAATAATAATATATACAACCTATGTAACCCCCGTTACATTTATTGTAACGCCCCGACCCTGGATTCCCTGATTCGGTGCATTATTTTAATACATTGGCATGATTACAAGGAATCAAGTCCCGAATGACAGATCAGTTTAGCAGTCTTGGAAAATAGAATACACATATGAATGTTACATTACACTTTCTAACATAGAACAAAAAATAATAATCCCTTGAGAATGCCATTTTTCCCTTATCATAACCTTACATCTCAAAAATAAAACACTTATTGGGATCTTGGGTAAATAAAACATAAGAAAGTGGTGAGCTCAGATTCTCAGTAAGGGTAAATAATTTAGTGGAAGCTATAAACATTTAAGGCAAGATGTGTAAAAAAACAATATCCTTTTAAACAAAAACAAGAACATAATATGGTAAAAATAAATCTAACTTTACCATATAAACATGCACATGGATATTCAACTAATCGAACAATCATAGGTAATAACTAATTTAATAATGAGGGAATGTATTGTACCGAACATTAATTTCTATGTCAAGGTCTTATGCCAGGACCTAGGGGATAACTGTAACTGAACCCCAACCTAGAGAGCCTCTGTAACCAGACTCCAAAACGGAGAGCTTCTCTAACTGTACTTCAACCCAAAGAGCCTCTGTAACTAGACTCCAACCCGGATAGCCTCTGTAACAAGAATCCAACCTGGAGGGTCTACTATAACTGGACCCCAATCTGGAGGGCTTACATTAACTGGTCCCTAACCCGGAATATACTAGTCCAACACATTCATCTTATGAAGAGGTTGAAATATAACATAAACATTTGTATTAAAACTAGAAAATGAAATGTCAATAATTTAACCATAAACCATGAATGGAATATAAATAACTCATCCATAGTCAAACATATCAATAAATATTAAATAAAATATAGAATATTTGTATCATAATAAATCTACTTCAAACAAGTGTAAATTTTATCAAAGGATGTTATCATAGATGAAATCGAAACTATTTGGGAGAAATATCTCTTTCTATATTGAAATAATTTAAGAGTCACATAATTATAAAGAAAAAAATAAATTTGAAAATATTCTTATAATCTGGTATGGGAATCTTTGATGATTTTATATTGGAAGAAAATAGCCGCACTCTCCATATAAGTTAAAAAAAGACATTCTTACCTTAATTTTGTCGAAAAGGTTATAAAGTAACTTATTGGGAAACAACAGAAAAATTCCTTTAAAAAAATATAAGGTCAAATAAGGGTATAAATTACTTTAACACATTGTCTTTTAAATAGTAAAAATGTTTTGAAATGCATTTTAAGAAACATGGATGTGGATGATAATGAGGTCCCAGTAGATAATTGCGTATAAACAACCTCAAATAATGAAGAGATTGTGAAATTAAACCTTACCAATTTGGAAACATATGAAACATACCCCCCCATGAAAAACATTATAATACAATGAAGATATAAATTCACATAAATTAACCTATGTTACACATAGAATATAATTATTGGCATTACATACACCAAACAAAATTAATATTGGAAATACAATATGAATATCACGGGAATAAGAAGTGATATGAAGACCCCTTACATTGTAATTTTACTTGATCAGTGGTATGTTAAACTTATATATAATAGTTATATAATTGTTATTAAATTATTCAATATCATATACATAATTATGATATATTATATGATCTTCTAATAGTGACTTGTTAATGGTATTTTAGTATTATCATCGTTTCTGGTGTTAACTGATTTGTTTTCCTTTATATTCTTTGTTACAGGAGTCATGTCTGTTATGGATGTGATGTTTCATATTCACATCCAGAATAATATGAAGTCATTAAGCAATATTTCTAATCATCAAATGAAAATTAGTTTTGAATGGTTACGATGGGGAAGGAGTCTCACCACGTTCGTGGAGACGGTAATTTGTACGTACGTAGGAGTGACAATATCATTCTTTTGATATTAAAATCATATATAATTGTATGGTATATCATATATAAAAAATCATTAACATGTTATATTTATTATTTACATGAATAATACATCATTATTATACCCATCCAATATAATAATGTATTGAATAACAACTACACCACGACGTGGAGGTGGTAAGACGTACGTACGCAAATATGGTGACATGTCATTCATAGGATGGATAGAATAATGAATATCATTCTACCATATTTATAATGACATCACAATATATTGAAGATACTGGAGTTATTTTTTTACAATTGAAAAAAAGGAAATAGGAAGTGGAAGAAGAAAAGAACATGAAAGAGGTGATGAAATATTTACCTCTTCTTCGGGTTCTTCCTTTTGATTTGATCAAAAGAGCTCTATGGGATAGATTTATGACCAAATTAAGGAATATATGATTAATGAATGATAGTTTATAGGATATTTGGGGATGGGTTGGACGAGTCAAAAGGCTTTGGAGGTGTGAAATTAAGAGAAGGGGATGTACCCTTTTATAAGACAGGTGAGGGTCACTTTAGGAAAAGCTTGAAATATTATTTTATAATAAAATAATATTAGGTTTACAATGGCATGAAAATGAATTTATTAAAGTATAAATTTTTTATGGGTCTAAAAACACTCAACCAATAGGTTTTATACTGGTTTATGTTATCATATTAACCTTTTCTTTAAGATTTACCTCTAAGATAAATAATTTAACTTTTACCATGTCTTCTTGTATTCTTAAACTATATGGTTAATTAAATTCCTTTAAACTTCCATTACAAGCTCAAGTGGTTCATTAATGACATTTATAATATTACTTAAGCCATTTGGAAGAACCTTATATTTTTAATAATATTATATAATTTAATAATATATTATTTTTTTAAAAAACTCATTTATGTCAATTTTGGCACTATTTAGTATTTTGTTTTTGCGAAAGTCATCACAACTTGTTTACTTCTTACATGATACATTTAATCGACCATAAAATGGAATATTAACCTAGGAAATTCATGTATGACATAAAAACTTTGAAATGATATTTATTTTAATATTTATTATACCATTTATTTGATTCATTCATTAATAAAGTAATTACTCCATCATCATTGTGTCATAAATAAATTGAATTATTTAATTTCTAAAAATTATAATTAAAATTCCATCATGTGAGAAATATTTTTATCTTTTTAATGAATATTTATAGTAGATTGTATCTTATGAAGAACCCTATATTAAAAATGGTTTAGATAAAAAACATTGAATTTAACACATTAAACTCTTCTTTGAATAAAATAATAATAAGTGTTCTAATCTAATCCAAGTAGAACTAATGGGTCATATTTTTTTACTAAGGTTGTTTTTGGTCGAATTACAATTATCCAATAGATTTAGTACATGTGTTAGGGTAATAATAATATCATTTTTACTTTTAATTACCCTATTTACTTTTAACCGTGGTAAATAAATTTCAAAAGTTAATATTCACCAAAAATTATTTATATCTTTTTGAACAAAATTTTACATACTAATATCAACTATGTATTTCGGATTTTTGGAATTCAATTCATAGAATCGATAAAATTAAGTTTTATGCAAATTTGCAAATGCTCCTAAGAGTTGGGTAAGAGACTGTAAAAAGTTCAATAAAATTTTTATATATCTAATATTATTATAAAATGACTCAAATGAATTGCATTGAACCCTTATTGGAATTATGTATCTATTTTTACATAAAATAAATTTAAATAAAATAAATAATTATTTAAATAAAAAGTCGGTTTTAAACAATAACATAGTGTTTTTCATTATTCATCAAAAATTGAATGTTTTCAGAAAAATATCAAAAATTCACCCTAAGATAATTTTGAAATTCTGAATTTAAAAATGAATTCTATTTTTCCAAATTCGAAACATATAAGTTTCATTTATTAATTTAAAATTAATTTCCGTTGTCAGAACCAAAATAAACGGGTTTTTAAAAAAGTAATAACTATCAAAAGATTGACATGTGTTTATGTCAAATTAAAATGTGAAATTGATTATAATGACAAAAATTTTATTAAATTATAAAAATATAATATAATTATACATCCAAACCATTGAAATTTATAATTGAACACTATAAATTATTTTTATTAAAAATGATGTTCTTGATTAAAACTTAATAATTTTCAATATTCACCCAAATATGAAAGTTATTAGTAAAACACCAAAAAATTATCAAAAATAAATTTCTATGTCCCTATTATAATGAAAAGGTATAATTTGTCAAATATAATAAATTAAAGTGTCAAATATTGGATTTAAAAAGTTTTCTCCATCAAAAGGTGGTAAATTTTCATTTTTTGTAAAAAACATATTTTTTTCTGAGAAAATGAATTTGTTCTTATATTTTGTCTACGAAACACATAATATAAATGTTATATAGAGTATATAAGCTTCAAAATTCAGTTAATACTATTTATATCCGCTTTTTTAAGGGCTAGTTTGGTAATGTTGTGGTGTGCTTGAACTCAGTGTTGCGTGTAACACAAGTTATTAAATAACTTTAATGAGATAACTTAATATGAGATCTTGGGGTTTTACATTATCCCCTCCAATAAATTGTGTCCTCACAATTTGAAATTATTCTTCGAAGATAAAAGGATAAATGTTGAGAAATACCTTTGTGGAACAATGTGTTTCTAGATGAATATTTGACAATATGAGAGGTATTATTTTCAATATTATATGGTTTCATTGAATTATAAATTAGTTTTTTGAATATTTTTTCTGTTGTAGTGTTGGAGGGAAGATTTGAGATTTTAATGTCACTTTTTTTTACAGAAGTATGACTACTTCATGATAAGGTTCAATTGTATAGTTAAGGATTATTAGAAATTCTTACTCATAGGAGAAATTCTGTTAATCTAAAAATAATCCTTTTTGTTTATTATAATTAAATGTACCTATGTCACAGATTTTTTCCTAGTGAAGTGGTAAAATGGAAGTGTTTAAGGGATTACTCTACCTAGCATAGTTTTCACATTTGTATCGTTAATTTTTATAATAGTAGACATTGAGTGAATCATCCAATAAGGCTATTATGATGTGACACTTATCACATATTTTTGGAGACCAAGGTCATTAGATTTTCTTACATTTTCTATTTTAAAAAATTTATTCTCTAGTGCCTTTTACAGTTTCATAGTTAGTAATAGGGCTCATCATTATTGAAGGAATATGTTAAATTCCACATTGTTCTTGTTATGATATTGGGTTTTGTGGAATGGAAGTCATGATTATTTCATGACTATTATAATTAATTCCATCATTAATATGATTTCCCTTGATATTAATGAGATATTATAACTTGAATTCCTATCATAGGGTCCATTGTAGTCCAATTAATATATAAATATATATAAGGGAACATTTAGATCCAAATGTCTCTTTTTCCATCTCATTTGTTGTAGGTCATACACTAAGGAGTTATCTATCCTCCAATTTACAACATCACATAGTTAAAATCATGAGTTTCTGTTTGGCCCTATGAACACTATTTTTTGCAAATTTTGAGTTCACTATTGTATGTACACTTAATAATAAAATAAATCATTTAATATGTTATTATATATAGAATATAATGGACAAATCGTAATTTTGATCTGATGTAATTTATAAGATGTTTCATCCAATTTAAATTCATTTTCTCTCTTGGTTTGATGACTATACTGAAAGAGGATTTTCAAAGTTAAAATGGGTAAAAATACCCCCATATAAGGGTATCAATAAATGGATGTGTGACCCTTATTGAGATATTAGGATATATAAACCATTATAAACATAGGATCCATGATCATTAATTCTATTATCTGGCTAAGACTATTTCATTTCTGTTCCACTATAGTATTTTTCATGTTGAAGATTAGTCACATAATAACATGAAGTTTATACATGTTTATTCCACCACAGACCACTAATTGGATTGGATCCCCATGTTTGGTCATGAGTAGGTGGATGTTATTCCTCAAATCCTATTATTCCCTTATAATAATGAATAGCTCAATCCTATGAGGAGAAAAGATTCATGCGTATTTGTTACCAAGGACATGTGTAGGACTAATAATGTTGGATCCTTATCAAATTAGAAATCCTAATAGTACCATTAACTAATTTCTAGGATTCATTGGTTATGAGTGAATGATAATTATTAACATAGGGTATCTTATTCACTCATTTATTCTATCATTGAATATGTGAGGGTTCCCTATATTTGTATAGATTTATCACTCCCATGAGGGTTATTTTGTGAGATTCTAATGTTAGTACAAGGATTTAGTAACTCACATTCTAGTTATGAATCAAATATGGAATTGTTCCCAATAATGTGTATTGGGTATGAGAACCTCCTAATGGTGTAGGATTAAGGACCCCTATAATTGGATTTAAAACATTCTAGGAAGGCATATCACTCCTTTGAGAGGAGTAGGTCCTCCTCTACAATCAACCATTCATATTACATTTCATAATGTGAGTTCTTATAATGGATACTCACTTTCTTGACATTTTTTCAAAAATTTGTGATGCATTGAGACATCCAACTGATAACCGAACTATTTAGAAAGATATAGTTATAGATATATTATTATAGTCATTTATTTTAGAATAGTTCATGAGTATGCATTTCAAAAATTGATTATCCCTAGGAATGAATTAGAGATTAATGGTTGTGGTATAATAAAATGGATTTTCCTTATCAATGGTGAGAAAAGTTGTTCAAAAAAATTACCTTGATATTTTTGATTTATGATCAAAGGATCATATTTTGATGATGCATGAAATAAATAGTGGTTCTATTTTCTAGTAACTTCATAATGAAGACTAATTTTCACGATGATGGGTATTTCATATATTGTGAGTATTCTATTTTACAATGTACTTGTTGTTATCTACAATATTGATCTTCGTGATGCTATAATATGATACCAAAAAACTATTTTTATTTTACTATCTCTATCCTTACTAATTATATTGGATGTTGATTATTCCCTTATATTTGGTTTTCAACTAACCTATTATTAATTCCCAATATTTTCATTCAAATATTACTTCTATGAATGATTTCAATAATACATATATGGGTGTTTATCCCACACTTGTAATCATCTATGATGGGGATACTTTATTTTGGGATGATCTTCAAATAAGTATATTTTAGAGTGTTTTTTTATCAGTGGTCATTGGTTGAGGTAGATATTATTAAATCATACATTTTTTATTTTGAAATTATGATAAATTATTCCACTTTTTAGATTTTTCTTTAAAAGAGGATGTTATTCCCTTGGTTCTTCCATTTTTAGAATCCTTTATCGATTGAAATTATTGTGGATTACTATCTCCCATTTTTATTTCTGTCAATAATTTTGTTGTTTAATTTTAAGTTTGAATCATTAGTTAGGGTTATATATATGCATTTTTTTCATATAGGTTCAAGAGATAGGGCCTCCCACGGTGTGTCATATCATCTTGGTGCTCACCACCTACCCATTTCTTATTAGAGGTGGAATTTGGGTTGTACATTCAGCATATCCTTCAGCTGAGGTGGCTTCTTGGTGGGTTTAGATGTATAAATAACAAACAATAATAAATTATAATTTTGAAAATGTATTAAAATTTAAAAAAATACTAATAATATTTAATGATTATAAATAACATTAATAGACTCAGATAACCTAAAATGTGGTCAAACATTCCCAATGTTCCTTTTTAAAAAATAAAAACTTATTCGATTATCACTATATGAAGTATATATAAACATTTTTCTTATATATTTTTAAGGATTAAATATTTTATGAGTATAATTGTTGAATAATTTTATATTTTATTCATAAATTAATGTAAATTCAAAAAAACATAATATTCTATAAATTTTGGGTGAATGACTCAATATTTAGACTAACATAGTAATTAATAACAAAATGTTACCATTTAGTTATCTGCGTTCATTCCTTTATTAAGTCCAATATTGTTGAAAATTATAAACCATCAAAATTATATTATTTAAATTACTTAGAAGTCATGGATATCATAATTATATTTGTGATATTATTTACTAGGGCTGAACGACTTCTCTATAAATATATTTTTTTAATTTGAAACCTCTGATTAATATTATTTTAAAAAAACATTATTTCTTCATGAAATGACTAATAATAAAATATCCATATGCATCTCCTTCATTAAAATCGATCTCTTAAGAATCCCTCTATAATAATGTTGACATGTAGATTTTATTAATGATAATAGAATAACATCATACAATTAAAATAAAATAATTACATTATTGTATATGTTAATAAAAATAGAAAAATTACACTAAAATAATACACCAACACCAATAAAAATACATACATAAACATAGGAAGCATATATAAAAGTTTTAGATCCTGAATAATTTAGATAAACTATGTCTAAGAATATAAGGTTGTTTGGTGCTATATAAACTATAATGGAATATTTGGGAGATACACATTATCAATAATATCCATCAATCTTAAAATTATTAGTACATGTTAAATGTAAAATTATTTTTGGCTGTAACCTTTATTATTTTATGTTGATAATTTTAGTTAATGCTTATTTTTATATTTTCCAAAATATTCTGATCCATCTTTTCATGTATTACATGATCAATAACATGGATGATATTTGTCAAAAAATGATACAATGTTTTCTTTCTATTTATCAAATAATGTTGGGTATCATAATGTCTTATGTTACAATATAAATGGAATAATATATCCAAGGAAAAATGATTTCAGTACCGAATTTAATTATATTCCTATATAAAAAATATAGTTATTTAGTTTTGGATAATTTACTACACTATAATATCCCAACCATTATAGAGATATCTCTATCTCTTTTATAGGTGCACATTTACTATAATTTATTCATACATTTGTTGAGTTCGGTATTCATTGCGGTCAAGTGAGTTTTTGTTGTTTTTTAGGGTTTTTTTATTGGACATTGTTTTCCCAAACCGTGCACCCTCAAACTGAGGGGGTTATCAAGGTTGAGGATTATTTTTTCAAACTATGAGGACACATAAGAGTAACCGTGCACCCCAGAAGTAGGGGCATATGGTTTTGAAAACCATTCCCCTCATATATGTAATCGTGTATACTAGATTTTAATTAACCAAAAATTTATAAAAAATACCCAATTTCCCATATATTTTTGCATATTCACCCCCACTTAGACCTAAACACATTCTTATAATTTTGGATGCTCTAGAAAAGATTCTATGGATCCTCAAACACATTTATTGAGGAATCAAATATTTTATTGAAGGGTCACTTCTTCATTAGTATGTGATGTCTTCCCTGATAATTTCTTGCTCCCTATCTCTTGTATCCCTAATCCCATCAAGTGGAATGATTTTTATTCTATTAGAATTTCTATTAGATGTTGTGTTTCAAAGTTTTTTTTATTTGATCATGAACATAGGATTTGGTCTAAGATCTTTTGGACTATTCTATTCTATATCATTGCGCTTCAATTTTGTGGATCTATGGTCTGGAGAATGTTAATCAATGACCTTGAAGGAGGTGGTATAAATGTAAATTCCTATAATCTTGGTTATGATTCTGTTTATGTTATTATGAAATTTTTATTTCCATGTTTGGAAATCATATCTTGAATTGGACTAATTATTTGTTTAATTAATTAATTGACTCATGGAATTGATGGAATATTGTGATTACGAAATTGTTGAAAAATAGGATATAGATTTTTTTCATGGTTATTGGATTATGAATTCAATAGTAATGCAATGGGTGTGATGTTATAACAGAAATTATGATTATTGAATTCATGAATTTTTTTGAATATTGAATTATGAAATTAAATAATTAATTAGATTATGGAATATGGTTATAATAGGACAAAATGGGTAGGTAGGCCTAACTATAATGGTTCAATGGGTTATGAACAAATGTGATAAATAGATCAACAGTGAAATATTCATATTTTTTCTTATGATTAAAGTGATGACGCTTGATTGTTTTAATAAATGGAAATGGTTCACCATGATGATTATGTTTGATAATAAGGATAATGATGAATAACGTTGATGAATATGATTTATGTGAAATATGGGATTAATTGGTAATAAAGTGTGGCATACAAT
This sequence comes from Viscum album, assembly GCA_963277665.1. Lineage (NCBI taxonomy): Eukaryota > Viridiplantae > Streptophyta > Magnoliopsida > Santalales > Viscaceae > Viscum > Viscum album. The sequence continues at coordinate 911,836,422 of OY728125.1, read as the reverse complement.
GTGATTCTCTGAATACCCATGTTTGATAATGAGTGTGGGACATGTACTAATGCTCCAAATACCTATATGAATATTGATTCATGGGAAAAGGACAGATGATCCAAATACCCAGAGGGTTATAGACATGATATTCTAAGCCCATGATATTGTTATTTGACTCGCGTTCCAAGTAGCCATGATATGAAACTAAATATTAAATGAATAATTAAATCCCATTATATAATGAATTGTGATTCCTTATGCGATATGGTTCATAATCTACAATGGGTCAAAGAGTGTATTTTGGGTTTCAGTGTCTTTGAAAACCTATGGTTTTTTGTGGTTAAATAATGAATCATTTAATGTGAAAAATGTTTACATTATTCTTGCTCTATATTAAATATAAAAATTTATAAACTATTATAGGTTGGATGTTTATTTAAATGCCATTTTGGTGGCCAAATTAGTTGTACTCCAATCATACTCAGGAAGCCTGGTTGGTTCTCAAATAGACTTAATGTTTTTAGGAATGTATAAGAGAAATAGACCAATTCCAGATGGCTTAGTTGGGATGAAACATTAATGAAAGAATCGTACAATGTGTCGGGACACTCATGGGGATTTTTCATTTTTTTCATTTTTTGTGTTTTTTCATATTCAAACTTGACAAAATTTGGCTTGAAATTCCAATTATTTTGGTTTGGATATTGGTTTACAATTTTTAGTAATCATGTTACAGTGATTTGAATTGGTTATAATATCATTCTTGTTATTGGTCTTTATATATTAAATATTTTTTTTGTTAACACTTGTGTGATACATTGATAAATATAATATAGTCTCCCCTTGTTTTATATTTGAACTTATCTATTATTTGGTAGCTTATGGTGTTATGTGAAGTTCACTTGTGGTCACTTCAAAAATTGGATCGAGGCACCATTGTGTGGCACCTGATCTGGGAAATTACAATGTGGTATCAACAAGGTAAAATTTTCTTTTATTTTGTATTTCTATTTGGGAAACGTGTACAAGATATTAGGATGAGTCGGGCATTAGTAATGATCTCATGCATGGGAGTACCTAACCCATATATAGGGGAGAACCCTAGTACCTAGTGTAGGATTTATGTTTATGATATTTTCTATTAAATCAGAATTTTATTTCACCTCGACTAATGCAGGGTTTGTGTCATGTAACTATTATTTTCCATGATTTCAGTTATTTCCTGAGATGTAATGAGAGTTGATCATACATTCATCACTCTAGGAACTCCGGAATAATTATTATCTGCATCATATTTTCCATGTATTGGAAATAATTTTTTTGGGTTTGTTTTTTAAATGAAAATTCATTTATTTATTTATCTTATTATAATTTTTAAGGGGCATAATATGAAATTGATCATTGTGAATGATCCTAAATATAGTAAAAATGAACAGGATAAAGAGGTGTCTAATGAGAATCATGAATTATTAAAGAGGTGTACCCTTGTTATCCATGACATAGATAAAGGGTTGTGATTTTTTTTAATACTAAAGACTTTATGGTATTTCTCTTTTTAAATTTAATCCCTTCAATAGCTTACATCATAAAGAGAATTGAGCTTAAACAAAATGATTTAATATTATTATTTAATTGTGATAGTTATCACCTATAATTTTAAATGACGTGAATTAATGAGATTAACAAAAATTTGAAAATAATGTTTTAACGTGTTTATAAATTGAATTTGGTGGTAAAAAAATAACAATAAATGGAAAACAAATTGAACATAAAGGATGTTTTTTATATACAAAACTATATTTATGCCCATAATGGAATTTTACTATAAAAAAGGTAATTGATCCCTATTATGGGAATATCATAATGGAATTTATATGTTATATATTCAATAAATTGTTTTTTAAATTCATCCAACACATTTGAGAGGCTTAAGATAAAAATAAATTGAATTTCAATCAGAAATGTATATATTTTTCAAAGAAAACATTCCACATTTTAATAGATATCCTATCTTAAAACTAAATTTAAAAACGTTTATATATTTAATTTGAAAAAATAAACATCATTTTTCTCATAATAATATTAAAAATATCATATGGGGAATATGTCTTTTTATTTTAATGAAAAGGATTATTTTTGGAAGAATAGGGAAAAATACTAAAATATTATTGAAATCCGAATTTCAATCTACATAATTTATGCTCGTAAATTATAATTTTACCTAATTTTAAATAAAAATTAAATTATATATATATTATTTAATAAAATGTATCTAACTAGAGTCATTTTCATTCAGAATTTGGAAATCAAAACATCTTAAACAAATAAATCTCACTTTAAAAACAATCTTTTCATCCCAACTATGGGATTAATTTAAAATATATTTATAACATTAATTATCTTCCTTATTTTTTATAATTAATGCCACTCCAATTTTGTTTGATTTAATATGATTATATTTATGTAATAAATTAATCACATTATTTAAACAATTATATTGGATGATAAATAATTCTAAACTCAAGGGAAGTATGAGGTAAGAGTTTCATATCCCAATTTTTACTAATGTGAGGTACAAGGCTTATTAACCATTAACTTATTTTTTGAGGTTTATATACTTCCATTTTAATATAATATCATTATTTTCATTGTCTTCATGTTATTTAATTTTTAATTTGGTAATTATTACTTTTATTGGGAATACAATTCGACTTGTAACTAGTGGTTAGAGATATCTTAACACAACTTTAATTAGTTGGATTAAGATTATATTTTATTGATTATCCCATGATAATGTTATGTGTGAAACAGATTTTGATTATATTAGGTTGTAATTCCACATGATATATGTGGATTTACAGTGAATACAGATAATAAATTCATTTTCTTATAATATGATCATTGTAAGGGACTTTGTATTAATTTCACATAATTGTGGAATATTTGATTGTTATGCACTTAATTTCTTTTTTGGGTGTATATAATTCTCCTTTATTTTATTTATGATCATTATTCATTGATAATTTAATTTATCTTAATTATCTGTATTTCATGTTTCATGGATACGGTTATTGCCTAAGTCATATACACTTTTACGTATAGTGGATAATTTTGAATGTGTTATAACTAACTACAGAAATAATTTTAAATCTATATCTTTTAATCAATATGAATATTTATTAATAATATATATTGATTTATAAAATGGATAGATTAATCAATATATAGTGAATTATTAGCGTATGCAAGAACTTTTGGGGATTGTATATAGAAAAACCTTTCATTGCATAAGTAGCATTTAGAGATGAATAAATCATCAAATTTAAATTGGTTATTACCCCTAAATATTAATATGTTTTATTAAAGGTTATGATGGTAACAATATTATGCATTTTGGAAAAACTATTTTCAATAATTATGCGTTTCATATAAAATTCAATTATTATTTTCCATGAGATTTTTAATATAATATTTTACATGGATTTAGAATTTTATAATAATTTATAGATTAAATAGAATGTGTGTGTTAAGTTATATTACCTTTCCATGATGGTTATAAATTATTAAAACTTGTAAGATTCTGATGTACATAAACCTTGTTGAGAATTTGAGCTCACACCTTGAATATGTTTTATTCCCCCCCAAGTCTCCATGACGTTAATTGTGATTTATTTATAGGGTTACACTATGAAAAAATGGTGTTCTCAAATAAAATAAACTTTTTGTTTCATAAATTGGATTTAACATATTTCTCTATATTACCAAGACTACTAAACTATTAAATGTTTTGGGATGTTATTTATATTATCTTATTTTAATGAAATAAAGTAAGGTACCAGCTCTAAGCAACTGGGGCTGATGTTGTTACAGTATGGATTAGAAGATGTTTTTTTAAAAACTGTGGGAAATAGAATTATTTAAAATTTGATTTGGGAAAATAAGGGTATGAATAACTTTTCATTTATTTCATTGTATATGATAACATTATATAAATATAGTAATGACCTGGAGGAAAAAAATATAAACATTAAGACGTATTGATTGAGAATAATGGGTCATTATTTAGAAATACATTTAATAATATTTCATTGACTACTATTATTGTAATAGTTTTATGCTTAAATTTTCATTTTTTCTTTTTTAATTAAAGGTGATAACTATAAGTAAATCATTTAGAAATAAATGTGATAGAAAATGTATAGATGAAATATTTTCCCAATGGAATTTTTGTTAGAAGAATAATGAAACATATAAGGAATTTTTTTTATTTTTGAAGTATATATTTTTTAATTAAAATAAGAGTAATAAAATTCATCAAGTGTTTGTGTATTAAATGTCTATTCTATTATTAAATTCATTAAAAACATTTTCATGTTTTATGTTATGGGAGTTAATTAGGATTTAGGATATTTTGGTAGACATTTTTAAAAAGAAATACTATTTTTTAGAATGTGACATGTTATTTATTGAAAAATTCTTTTACATTTCTAGAAATAAGGTAATGAAGGCCATCGGTGTTTATATGATTATTGATTTCACATTAATTAGGGGTTATTAATTTTTTGGCAATGAAAAACGAAATTTATGAGATATAAATTCAGGTTAAAACCTATCTTTAATATTCAATATATTAAGGTAATTTTTTAGGATGTTTATCACAGTTTCAATATAGATTTATAAAAAATGCAACCTGTATGTTAGGAGACAACATGTTGAATCCAGCAAGGCCATGTGGATTTAACCCATAACCAAAGGGTGATAAGGGTGTAGCGACTACCACTATCTTAAGTGAAGCCCCGATAAGAATGAAATTATCTTTTTGAAAAAAATAATTAATAGAGGGTGAGTTAGTTTTTTATCACAATATCAGTATGATAAACAAAGTATTATGAAATTTTATTAGAAAAATAATTGTTTTATTTTATTTAGGAAAAATATAATTTTTCATTTTGAATTTAGGATGATTCAATTAATTTATAAAAATATTTAACATATCATGGAGATTATATGTATAGGGAATATATATTAATTTTTATATTCGTTAATTTTATCATAGAAGACTATGTGACCAAACATTCTGATTTTTTTAGGATTCAATTTTAGCATGGAATATTTTATTTGGGACAATTAAGGTTGATTATATATTGAATGATCTGAGTTTAATTTTAGGAATTACTATTGAATTTTGGTATTTTATATTATTTTCCTCACATGATGGTTTACTCAATATTTTTAATTTCTTACCCATATTGGTTCGGGTTAATGTCTAAAGATGGGAATAAAATATTTTTAATCTTTTTTGGATTTTCCGATCCACATATGTTGACTCTAATGTGTGACGTATAAACAAATATTACCCATCATTTAGAGAAAAAGAATATATTTTGTGGAAATTTATTATAGGATGAAACTATACATTCCATTTAGGTATAATTTCTTTTGACTTTACTATATAATGTAATATTATTACACTACTCTAGGAAATTTATTTGAAACCATAAAACCATCCATTTAATTTTCATAATGAGAAATAAATGGTCTTTTAAATGATAATAAATTTATGATTTTGTGATCGTTGTATTTTTAGTGTCCATGTTCTCTATCACTCTCCATCATAACATTATAGTTACACTTCTATTCGATGACTAGTTTTTCAATTCCTACTCATGTTATCTTATTAGAAAGAATAATTTTTTGGGTACCTTCAAATTTCTATTTAACTCTTATTAATAATATGTTTTATTAACCCTATTTATGATGTGGGGTTCCCATAATGAATATATCAAGTATCTACCTTTGATTTTTTAATATTAATTTGAAATCGTGGGAAATAAATTTATTGAAGGATGGTATAATTTATACCCCAATAATTTATCATATTTCTAATTTTAAATTTAATCACATTGATAGAATATGTTACATTGAACACCTATCTTCAAAAACTGAATAAATATTATTATTTAATTGTGATAGTTATTACCCAGCTCTCAGAATCATGAGATAGAATGATATAAACTAATTATGAAAATATTTGCAACAAATTTTTATAAATTTAATTCATTTGTTACCAATTAATTATAAATGAAAATAAAAACCAATTGAACAAAAAAATGGGTTATTATATTAAAACCTATTTTTATACCAATAATGGGATTTTATCATGATAAATTAAATTATTCACTATTTTAGAAATATATTAATGAAATTTATATTTTTTATATTCAATAGAATGTTTTTTTAAAATTAATACAATAATGTTGAAAATAATAATATAAGAATAAATCAATTTTAATCGAAAATGCAATATTTTTCTAAAAGACATTATTGTTCCTTTTAATAGTAGACCTTTTTTAAAAATAAATTTTGAAACATGTATAAATTTATTTTGAAAAAATAAAATTATTTATTGAAATTGGAATATTGAAATTATCATTTGAGGATTTATTTTTGTTTTTCTTAATCGTTTCATTTATTGATAAATATGAATAAATAAAGAATATTAATTGACAAAAGACTTTTCATCTCAAATATTTGTATAGAAAAATAATTATTTGAAATGTGATTTAAGTAAAATTATATCCAATATAAATAAATTAATCCAAATAATTCTATTAGAATAATATGTATATTTAATTTGAATATAAAATTCATTAAAATTTTGAACATTCTCACATTAAACACCAGCATTGTCGTCCAATTTGTTGGATTAATTTTAAATCACATTTTCCAAATATGTGAAGAGAATTTTATAATATGGAGTAAATATTTATAATTAGAATATTTATTTTATTTTTTAAGGTGATTATTATTTTTACGGATAAAAATTTTAATGTGGTGAAATGTAAGATTTACCGTGACATTGGTAAAATAATGAAGCAGGTTAAAGTTAAACGGTAAAGGCTTAAAATACGTAGAAATTGAAAATTTTAATGGATGGTTGATTTGATTCTTCACCTTGAGTGACATTAAAACATTAATTATCATCCAATGTTTTGGAACTTAGTTTCATCTCAATTTGGTTCGAATTAATTATTATATAATCAATATTCAATCACATAAAAAACTCTTCTTTAAGCATAAAATCCACCCCCACCACCTCATTTCTCATCAAGAGACTAGAAGCTGCTAAAATAATTTCCAAACCCTCTCTTATCCAATATACCCACGTTCAAGGGATTTTTTTCTCACAAGAATACCAAATTCATGGTCCTCAAGGGGTTATTCAATGAGGTGATATTCAAGAGGTAATTTTCTCAAAGTACCTATCTTAATATCTTTCCTTCTTATAACTTCTCATCAACAAAATCATCCGTCACAACCTGATAAATCCATAATCAAGTATATAATTTTATATAATGTTTTTAAAGGAATATATTATATGTATCTCTTTTATAACCCCTCTTATTAAATAAAATGAGACTATTTTCAAAATTATGCCATTTAATATCCTCTGTGAATATTGATTTTGTTTATTAATCATTTCCACTTTCAGGTATTTCCTAAAAAATTTAATATATATAAATAAGAATTTAATAAGTATATTATAATTTATTCTATGTTATGAAACTAACATATAGAAATAATATCAAATTAAATGAAACTAGTTCCTATTGTTTGGAATGAAAATAAGAAATAAAATAAATATTTATCAATAAAATTTTATAAAATGAATATTAAACACGTGTGAATGAAAAATGATAAATAGAACCATTTTGACATGTGTTAGTGAATTTATTCTATTTCATTTAACTTCAATTGTTTTATTTACACTTGACCAAAATATCCACAATTATATACAAACAATCCAACCATGGAGCCAGGAAACAAAAACATCCGGAACATTGAAAATAATGAATTATTATTAATTCATAGGTGGTAATATGATAAAGAAATATCATATAAGTTATTATCAATATTTATATTGTTTGGTAATTAATTAATAAAAATATTTATATAATTATATAGGTGTTTAGAGAAGGATATACTAAAGGGAAGGGAGAGTTAAGGCTTTGTCATCTCACATTTTACTTATCAAAAATATATAACTTATTCACTCATATTTTAATTTTTGAGGTGTATATAATTCCTATTTATAAATAATATCCTTTTTATAATTTTCTTCCTGGTACTAAATGACTAATTTGATAATTATTACATTTGTTTGTGTATTATTAGAATGATTACAAGTGGTAATTGATTTATTAAATCACCTAAAATTCATTGGTTTAAACTTATATTTCAATGATTAGGTTGTGATAAGGTTATGTATGAAATTAATTTTTATTATATATAATTATATAAAATATTTTATATAAGGATTTACCATGAACAAACATATCCAATTCACTTGTTTAATGGAATTATCATTATAAGGGACTTCTCCTAAAATTCACTTCATTGAGTCATGTTTTAATATTATGTAGTTGATTTCTTTTCCATTTGTCTATATAATTACCATTTTTCTTACATTAGATCATTATTAATCGGAAATTTCATATCTTTTAGATGTCTACATTTCATGAATGATGGATATGATTGTTACATAATCTCTATATAATTTTAAATATGATCTTTATTTTGAATGTGATTTGATTGACCAGGGAAATAGTGTTAAATCGATATCTTTTACTCAATAAAAGTATTTTAGGATAATTAATATTAATTAATAAGTTAAATTTATTATTCTATATATAATTAATATTTTGGACATAAAAGAATGGTTAGGGACATTATATATAAAAATCCCTTGATTACATTAGTATTCTAATGAGAAAAATAAATTGGCCAAATTAAATCAGTTTTTACACACAATGATTAAATTATCATGTGAATTGTCTTAATGGTAATGATATTATGTTCTTGAGTAGAATGAAATAAAATAATTAAGCATATCATAAATAATTCAGTTATTTTTCTCCTAATATTTTTACTATGATATTATCCATGGATTAAGGTTTTGAAAATGGTCATTGATTAAAAGGAATGTTTGTATTTAGTTATATTAAATATATATATTGATTATGTTTTATGGATTCATTTTAGATTCCAATACACATGACACTTATATAACATTTATGTTCACTTGATTAATATGTTTTATTATTCCCATAGCTTCAATTACGTTTATTATGATTGATATGCAGGTTTATACTAAGGGAAATAGTATAGTTCAAAAAAATATTTTTGTATTTCTAATTTGAATTTCAAGTGTCAATCTTATTTTCCATTACTATTAAACCATTCAGTCCTTTGTTATTTGATTTCATTTAACATATTCTAATGAAATAATGTAATGAATCATCTTATGGATACTAGGGCTAGGGTATTTATAATAGTTCCTAATTTTTTGAGCATGTGGAAGTGTATTGGGAATGAATTTTTATGGATTATTGTGAATCCCTCTTGTTTAAATGTCGTAATGTTATGTATTGTTTCAAAATATGTGTATATAAAATTATATAGATTTTTCTCCATGATGTAACTTTCTTATTGGAAAACATAATGACATGGCTGAAAATATGCCTCTAATAGTGGAACCATAGGCTTTGATAGTTCCAAGTGAGGAAACCAATGTGATGTTCTATAAGAAATTTTCTCATGTCATGTTGTTTAAGAGAAGATACCCAATGTTGGTTGTGCATGATTTATATGACTTGATTTAAGAAATGATGTTGTATGACCCTACGACATACACATGTCAGGGTGGACCTAAGGAAGACATTTTTTGGATTGATTCTATTTAGATGATCCTTTTGCACATAGATACTTCTGCAGAGAAGATATTCAAATGGATGCATAAATATTACATTTTCAAGTGATAATTTTGTGGGACATCTATAATTAGGATGGAGAGAAAAATAATATGGAGTGGAATGAATTTCATGTGAAATTTATGGGTCACTTTTAACCAGATTCACTCAATGAATTAGAGGGTGTATGATTTTATGAGACTAGCATTGGTTAGAATGTCCATGCTAAAATATGATGGTTTCTTTATTGATTTTAGTGTTATTTTCTATAATTAAAAAGTGGATGAGGATATTATAGTGAATAATTTTACATATGGGATTAAATATGGGATAATGTCCCTGGATTACATCATTACGATGAAGAAATATTCTAAATTGGTTAATTCAGCTCTCAAAATATGAGGGGAACCTGAAGGATTCTTCTAGAAGAGTAAAAATGGGTTATTCTAGATAATTAAGAGGTATTCATATCAAGAGTAGAAATTCACTTTGAGAATGTTAACCAGAGTAGTGAAGATATGAGTAGTCATGGAGGAGGATATATAACTGAGGACCATACATGTGGGCTCCTCCACTAGTGCGATAGGGTAGATAAAATTTTTAGATTGCACCCATGACCACTAGCATTGTGCCAATATTATGGAATGATGGGAAATATATTACGGGTTTTCATAAACCCCTTATAAGTGGTTAATAAAAGAGGATCTAGGTAGAATCACAAGGCTAGAAGGGGTCCTTCTACCCCATATCAGTATGGAAGTTTGATTTCAACTAGGAATTTAGGTCGGTGTTGTGGATTTTGTACACTAGGAGTTGAGCACTCTTATCTGCAGTGTTGTGATGCTTTGGGGAATTAGACTATAACACATGGAAGAGTGGAAGAATTGATTAATATAGTTATTATGATACTTATGGATAGTGAGGATAAGACATTGGATGTTAGAGGAAATACTTTTATAGATTCTATTATAGTTAGTGCTTATTTTGATACCAGAGCATCACATTATATTATATCTGTACAACTTGAGAATGTATTATGTCTAGATATGTAATTTTTATTCTGGGTTATGGAAAATAACACACCGTTAGGAGTGTGTTCAAGGGAAATCTATTCACGTAATGGTTGTTATCTATAGGTGGCAGTGTATCAATTCTTTTGGGATCTCTACATCCCGGATATTTTAGGATTTGATTCGGTTTTTAATAAGGAATGGTTGGTTACATACCGATCCAATATATATTCTTATCGAAACATGTAACCTTACATCTCAGGAGGTTGATAGTTATGTTAATCATGCATAGGGATATTCCCAAGAGGAACATCAATGATAAATTATTTAGCAATTAGGGGATCTAATCCCCCACGATGAAAGACTTTCACTATATTTTGGGTGGGGTGTGAAGTAGGTTATATATCCAGCCATGGTATACATGTTGTAGGATGAGTCTAATGAGGACTTATGAAGGATTCTGACTGATGGGGATTTATATTTTAATATTGAGATCATACCTAGATCTGAGTTAGTTTACGTTACACTTTATAGAATGGATCATACAAATCATAAAGTTTTTACGACAAATCTGTAAGAGTTGACGAGTAAGGGGTTTATCTGTCCAAGTATGACATGTTAGTGTCATCGTATTTTTTTAATAGGGATGAAATTATATTTCATTTTATGTTTATTAAAATAATTTTAACTGAATGTTATTGAATAAATGATATCGTCATATTCATATAAATAAAATCATTTAGTTTTTATGAGGTACTTCTATTTTCTATTAAAATGAATGGAGATTGGGGTATTAGCTGTTGACATTTAGACCTTATAATATATAAAAATAAACTTTCATAAGTAGGTATTGAATATATGTGTTCATCTAGATGCATTTTGGGTTGAAGAATGCTCTGACCATGTTCTGGGCCTCGATGAACTGACTCTTTCAACCATACATAGACCAGTTTGTGGTTGTTTTGTTGACAAAATTTTTTTGTATTACATTATCATGTCAATCATTACCAATATAATTATATCCTTTCAATTTTACTAAGAGATATGTTTCTATACACTAAGATATCTTAGTGTTAGTTTTGGATTAAAAGGGTACATTTAAATAGAAACATCATCTAAGAAGAAGGTCTGTCAGAGGACCATAAAAAATTTTAGGAATTGATTTATTGGGAGAATACCAAGAATTATTTTGGAAGTTATATCTTCCGAAGGTTTGTTTTCTATTATAAGAGGATAATCTAGAACCTTTCATACCATGATACACTACTTTTGGATTTAAAAAAGGGATTTCAAATTTAATGGTCGGGGAAATGCGAGAATGCTTTCCAAGATTTGAATAAGTGGTTTACTATTACACTGATTTTAAATCTACTCGAGTTGGGTGATGAGTATAAATTGTTTTTTAACACATCTAGGATAATACATGGAGTAGTGTTGATGCAAGGAGATCAAGTTGTTGAGAATGGGTCATGGAATTTGAGGCCACATAAACAAAATTATACTATGGATGACCTCATTTTAGCTACAATGGTTTATGGATTAATGTTTTGGAAGAATTAACTATTAGGAGAGAAATTTAATATGTATAACAGTCACAAGACATTAAAATATATCTCTTTTCAAGGGTATTTAAATATCTGATAGTGTAGGGGTAATTATATTCCTTCACTTAATTTTGTGCTACCGTATATGCATTGGAATTTTAGTAGTGTTGCTGATGCTATGAAAATGATAACATAGACTCTGGAATCTTAAGAGTCCATATCAATGTGAATGATTCTAAACATGCTGTCTGATATGTATATTTTGGTTTAGGATGACCGGAAGAAGATGAATCTCATTTTTTCAGTTGAATACATACTTCTGATGATAATTAGAGAGAGAATACATGGGGATTTGTAGTGTCCGACAATGAGGGAAATCATTGAAGGTGGGGATTCACCTTTATATTAGACCATATATGCAGATGATCTCATATAGGTTAATTACTATGTTGTTGTGTCAACATGTATACAGGAGGAGCTGATTCATGAGTTTAATTCCTTGAAGTGGGTGGTGCATCTGGGTTTGAAAAACAAATGTACAATGACTATTGCCTAAATTATTGGTGGACGGGGAAGAAAAAAGAGATTCCAATGTTTGTGAAATGATTTTACCTCTTAAAAAGGATAAGGTAGAAAAAAATTAAACTGGTGGTTTAATATAGACATTTCACTTTCTAGAATGGAAATTCAAGGACTCTACCATGGATTTTGTGATGGTTCCCCCTATGATGCCTCATATGTATGATTCTATTTTAGGGATTGTGGACTGATTAATGAATGTAACCCATTTACTAACTATCCATGGGAATTCCTTTGTGAATCATTTAATAGATATATATGTTTGAGAGATATTCCTTCTAAATAAGGTTCAATAGAACATAAAATACAGGTTTTAGAGGATATGATATAGGAATGTGTCCTAGACATTGGAAGGTCTTATGAGAAACACCCATCACTTGTTGTGTTCTCCTATAACAATAGTAATCTAGGAACAATTATAATGGAACCATATGGGAATCATTATGGTAGTCCATATAGATCATGAATTAGTTGGATAGAGGGTAGTGAGTCAATGTTTTCATGACCATGTCTTGTAAATGATATAATGACAATGGTTGAAACAATTTAGAAATGTATGGTTGTAGCTTAGAGTCTAAATAAGTCATATGATGAAATACATCAGTGACTCATTGAGATTACAGTAGGTCTTCATGTGGTCTTTCAGGCATCCCCATGTTTGGGTCAACGTAGTTTTCAGAGGCTAGGTAATTTGCACCGCATTTTTTTAGTACTTTTGAGATTTTGGGGAGAATTATTAGAGTGTAATATTGAAATTCTCTTCTAAAAATGTGTAGTTCTAAAAACGATGTTTTCCATATGTCACAACATCAGTTGTATCAACCTGACCCTTATCATGTGATTGATGATGATGATGTGGAGCTTCAGACCATTATTTCCTTTTTAGAGCATCTGATACTTGTTATGGATCATACTACGAAATTATTATGTGGAAGGGCCATTAAAATGTTTTGAGTAATATGGAATCATGTCCATGTTTAGGTGGAAATGTGGGAGAGAGAAGAAAAAATTTGGTATTGGTAGCCTGATTATTATACATCAGAATCTTAGAGATTCTTGGCAGTACAACTCAAGGATGAACTCTTATAACGTGGGTTAATATTAAGATCTCAATATTTCCAAACATGTACCATTATTGGTTTTACGTATACTTTTACCTTAAATTACTCATAATTTTCTTGAGGATTGTCTTTGGAGGATTCAAAAAAAATTGGAATGTTTTTGGAGGGTGTTTGGGTAGTGCACTGTAGGTACACAGCTTTTGCAAACCATGCACCCACCCCAAAAAACCCTAAAACATAAAAGAGATGGGATTTTCATGGTTATATCATGGGGTTTAAAACCATTTTACAACATTGGAGTAATCAGCACCCCACCTGAAGGGTATCATGGTTTTGTTGATTGGTTTTTTGAATCATGATACCCTCACATGAAACAATAAAAACTGGATTTTAATCCCCCCCCCCTTAAATTTATGAAAAAATTTATGACCCCAATGTAATAACACCGATTAACCCCCACCAAGACCTAAACATATTTTTACACTTTTTAAATATCTCAAAAGGTTGTGAAGTCTCTTTAAACATCTTCCGTGATGAGTCTATGATCTAATTGACGGATTTTCTCTTCTTCGGTATGTGATTTCTTCATTGATTGATTCTCTTAATCTCATACCTCTATTTCCCTATCAAGAGGAAATATTTTTCCTCAATGGGAATTGGGTATAGATTTATTTTAATGGTTAGATGTTTATTGATCTTGATCTTAGGATTTGGTCTTAGATCAACCGCTCTGTTGTGTTCTTGTTCATTCCAATTCTATTTGAGGATTTCTAGATTGGAGGACAACTATCGCCATCCATGATGTATGTTGTCTAAATGTCACTTCCTATAGTCATCATTATAATTTCATGTCTCTAATTTTGAAATTTTATTTGAAATATTTTTCAATCACATCAATAAATGAAAAAATTAATAGGTTAACTAATTAATGGAATCATGGAATTTGATGGAAAAATGTGAGTGTGAAATTGATGAGTAAATGTATATTTATATTTTTATTGGATTATTAATTTTATAGTGACCCATGGGGTGTGCATTTATGATAGAAATTATGATGATTGAATTGATGAATTTGGTTGAAAATTGAATTATGAAATAGGTTAATTAATGAGATTTTGGAATTGGATGACAATGAGTGTTAAAGGGTTGGTTGGACCATCCTTGATGGGTTAATGGGTAATGAGTAAATTTGATAAATGGATTTATAGATAAATTTTAATATTATTCCATGTGATTAATGTGATGAACATTGATCATCCTGATAAATTGAAATGGTGAACCATGGTGTGAATTTTTGATAAGATTGTTAATGATAATTAACCTTGAATTATATATTGTATTTTATATATGTGATTGAATGGTAATCACGTTAGGGACCTATATTAATGCTCAAAATAACCATATGTGGAAATGAGTGTGGGATATGTACTGATGCTCCAAATACCAATATGAACATTGAGGTATAGGATATGGAATGATGCTCTAAATACCCATAAGGTTCCATATATTTCATTTTCAGCCCATGTTATTAGTAATGCATTGGTTTTCCATATTGTCATGATATGAAATTGGATATTAAAATAATAATTGAATCCCATGATATAATGAATTTTTATTCCCTACATGATATGATTCAGACTCTGACACAAGATGGAGAAGGTGTTGTTGGTTAGGGTATCAATGGGAAAAACTGGGTTTTTAGGTCAAAATAAAGAATAATTTAATGTGAAAACTATTTAACTTATTATTACACTCCATTTTTATATAATTGTATAAAATTTTATAGAATAATTTTTGTTTTAGGAATCATTGGTGGTGGACTACTATGTTGAACTCGCACCCTATTTGAGCTTCATGATCGATGCCCGATTAGAATTCATGATTGAAGGACCTGATAAAGGGAAATGAAAATTAAAAGGTGGCTTTCATGGGATAAAGAAAAGATTAAGGAACAATACATCATTCCAGGACTTTGTTATGGAGTTATTATCATGTACATATTTTTTTCTATAAAACATGACACATATATGGAATTAAATGTCTACTATTTTAGTATAGATATCATTTTCTTATGTGTTTATCAAGTCACACTTATCAATATTGGTTATGATATTATTATGGTAATTTGTTTCCATATTTTTTCTAATGTATATTTATCTCAAATTTTATTATTCTTTGATAAAGAGGGTATAGTATCCCCATGTTTTATTATAGACCCTCCCTATTAGTTGGAAGCCTCTGGAATATGGGGGGCCCATCTATGATCATGTAATCACCCATCTCGTTGCAATTGTGTTTGGCTCTCGGGACTAGATGTAACAGTCACATAAGAAATCATAACTATAATTATTTAACATATCTTATGAATATAAAGATGATTTATTTTTTGACTTCATACTCTTGATATAGATCAACATATCAAAATATTTACAAATATTTAATTGTAGATCAAATCCCTCTATATATCACCAAAATATTACTTCGATCTCTTTATGAAAAAAATAATAATCATGGATATATTCCATTGTTTCAACCACGAATCAGAAGGAAATTTTCCCTCAATTGATAGTGCGCATTAAATGTTATGAATTATGTATATCATAATATTTATCAAACAACCACCAATATTATAATATTTTATAATACAGAATATTATTATTTTATCAATGGAAAATTTACATTAGCCAATTAGATATATGAAATTACTGGATGTTGTAATACTTATTCATTTTTCCCTCCACATGTATAATCAATTTACTAAATTTTGTCATAACTATTTTAGGATTTCGTATGACTTCTTATATAACATTAATAAATGATTTTTCATACACAAAATCATATAGGATGGTCCAATTACTTTTATATAAAGACAGTCAATTATTATCTTCTAATGTGGACCATTATATTAAAATCCAAACAAGTTATAATCAGGGCATAGAAATTGATCGAGTCATATATCAAATTATAATAAATGATTTTATTGAATATATTCCCATATAAATATATGTGTTCTTGAATATAAGTATCAAAAAATTTATTTCTTCTAATATTACCATATTCTAAGAGATGTCTATTGAGAATACATGATATTTCATAAATTTAAGATGATTTTTTTTATTCACAAAACAAATAAAAAGTCTAGTATATTTATAATAATAAAATTTATGAAGCTTCCTTAATGAAATGATTACTCTGCATAGATCATGTAATTTCATAGACACAAACACTAAAAAATATTCAAATGGAATCCATATGCCATTACAATGAATAGATATCATGATTTTTGACAATTTTCAAAGATGGAATCATTTCAACCCTTGTAGATATTAGTGGAGGCTCATTGGAAATCGATTATAACATAATGCGAAACAAGAACTATCCATGCACCATACGTGGTGGCTCATGAGATAAAATCATTTCCTAGTTTGATTGTGATGAAATATAATTTTAGTATCTTCTATTGAATCATAAAAAAAATTAGATTATGCATGATACCTGAAAACATTAACCTATCATCATGTGGAATGATGAAACAACCCCAAAAAATAAAAAATGATTATATGTTGGAATTAGAATGAATAGTTAGGCGAAAATAATATGTCATATTTTATACATTAAAATCATTTTCAAAATCAATATATAAAAAATTATTTTACATCATGCTTGTAATAATGAAAATATAATTAACAACATAGATGTATTGATAATTTTATGAATTAATTTTAATGTGTTTCACAAATAATATCATATAGTTTTTTTAATAAAATTATCAGATGAGATTAAAAAATAAATTAAGGTCTATTAAATAATATGGTAAAATGTAATAGGGAATAATGAGGTATAATATTAAAAATGAATTGGATTGAGAACGTAAATATGGGAAAGAAAACCTCAAGAAGAATGTTGATTTGGGAAAAAATTCCATAAGACCAAAAAAATTATGTACATCCACTAATATTATGAATAATTAAGAAGTTATTATTAATTAATAAATTTTTAATTAATTTAATTTTTATTAAATAATTTTTATTACGCATAACATAACATTTTTTGATTTTATAAATTAAGATCACTTTAAGGGTATGTCAAAACCAACAAATTTCCTAATGAAGGATGGCCAAGGAACCCAGCCCTAGACCAGAACCTCCCAAAAACAACAACCATACAAATGGAACTGGCCAGTCAAGGAACCCTATCCAAGACTGACCCATCCAAAAAACACACGCTACAACCCTTGACCATGTCGACTGTTACGCCACTCTGCGCTACTTCGGGCTATCCATTTGGTTACATATCACTCAAAATTGCCTTGGGCTAGCCACAACTATCGCTCACATTCGTCGACCCACCATCTTGGTACCTCCATTCTCCGCCTAGAAAACCACGAAATCGAGGGGGCCATGACCCAATCACCACTATGAGAGAGACTAACTAATTGATGTACCTAGATATGCACCGACAAACACCAAACATCACCAAAATATTTTTTCACTGTCCCATATTATCATCTTGGGGATTTTATAAGTCATCGGTAATCAACCAATGATTCTATGATAATAAATATAGTCAATGTAAGGCTCCCTATGTTCCCAAAAAATTTATTTGTTAATACTAAAAATAGATTAAAATGGAAAAGTATTTTTTGTAAAGAACTATATTCAAAAATTAAATAGATGTTGATGTCTTATCACTATTATTAATAATTTTATTATTATTTTATAAATAAAAAATCAAAAAAATGTCTTAATTATATTGTTAACATTTTCAATATTTCCCTATAAATATTTTAAAACATGAGAATAATGGTAGTGATGAAAATTAATCGCCTACCGAGCTGGTATAAACTCTTTCTATTATGACCACTATCTTTAATAAAAAATTAACATGAATAAAAAATTCATTAAACCATAAATAAAGTATAATTTTATTACAATTACAATACAAGAATCATATTATTATATTTTTCTTTAAGGGATATATTGGTTTATGACATGAGTAAAAATATAAATGTAGCATGGTGGGAATATTTTCCATATTTAGGGAGGATTCCCTAGACTACTCATTAAGGATTCATAGAGTGGGATTTTGGTTAATCCAAAAAAAATAATTTTAAATGTTTTTTGTAATAAAATATTATAATTAATTATTAGATACATTAGAAATTTTATATCATAAATTTATAATAAATTTTGAATTCAACATATCAATATTAAATTATGTTGAATTTTTAGAAAATATAGACTTTTCATTGAATTGTGAAAAATATCGATTTTTTTTAAAAAGGTCATTTATTTTTTATAAACTAGTTAATATAAAACAACATTATTATTTTATTATTTAGTATTAAAATATGTATGTATTTATTTATATTTCATTTTGTTAAATATATTTAAATATTTTTTCTATATTATTTTTATATAAGATTATTATTGAGTTTGAAAAAGACATTTTTTTAAAAAAAATTAAAAATCCATAATGCAACTCCATTTTAAATAATTAAAATAATAAATAATTTAGTATGATTTAAAATGAATTTATAGATTATAAATATATAAATATTAATTAAAAATAATTTTATCATGAATAATTTTTATGCAATTATTATAAAATCACTTAATGCTTGAAAAATGTATTTTTTTCATAAAATCATCTTTTCGACACGTTTGTGGGTTTCAAATTAATCTAAATTATTCTATTTATATGAATTATATTTGATTAAAATGATTCCATAGTTGTATTTGGAATAATTAATATTATATAATATGTCAAAATTTATTTTTGGTTATGATGAATTGTAAAAGCAGTACAAATCAATTACAACAGTTAATGTTAAAACTACTTTACCAAGGGGGGGGTTTACTACATAAGTAAATGTAATAACATGAATAAAAATGATTTTTTAAATGATATATCTATTTATTGTACATAACACACCTAAAATATTTTAAATTACTAATATGGAGGCACTATGTGTTAGAGTGACTTGAATTATTGAGCAGTTTTGGTTATTAACAAAAATTCTAGTCCTCAATTATAAAAGGTCACTCCATACAAAACTGTATTCACACATATAAGGTTATTTGGATCAACAAAAAAACTATATCTCACCCTAACACCATTATTTATATTCTAGAGTGTTTTTTCTTCCAAAAAACCTACCCTAGCATCTTTAAGAGGATATTTATTGGAGTTTTCTCTGTGGGAAGATAATCCCCCTAATAAATATCATTATTTTTCATTAATACATTACAACCCTCTATTATATCATGTAAATTAAAATAAAATTTAAAATATATCACATATACTGAGATTCTATTATGTTTATGGAATAATATCTACCCATCTCCACCTCCATCAATTTGGAAGAAAATCCCTCTCTCATGTGTACGACAGATTACTACATTAAGAAATGATATGACTAGTATTGCATCAAAACCTCTAATCGAAGGACATAATGTTTGGTTAAATTAATATGTAAAATATTTATGACATAATTATAATTCATTATATTTATTGTCACACAATCATTCTTACATTCCATTATATTTAAAATATAATAACATCGCACATGTGTAGGGTGAACTAACGCCTCATGAAGCGGTTTGAATCGTTTTTCACATAATATTAAATGGAGTGTAATAAATATGAATATAATTAATATAATTTATATATATTAGAATAAAATTTTCTTCTTGAATATTAAACATCAACCAATTCTATACACTTCTATCCATAAAAAATGACGTTGTTGCTCGTGCATACGTATGACATTACATATCCATATTACGATGTGATTCATTTTCAATATAAAATAGTGAAAATGGTTTTAAAATTGAATTCCATAAGTTATAAAGATATTTATAACAGTAACTTAATTATTTAGGTGAGTTAACTATTTCATATACACAATAAACACATCTTTCATGGAAAACCTTTCATTAGATAACATGGAAATTAACACATTAATCAACAATACTATAAACATATTTTTACTGAACGGATGATAAGATATTATAATTGGGTCATATAAGATATTATAAACATGAATATTTTTTTTCAAAAAAAATCATAACCTTCTTAAGAACATTTTATATGAGGATAACGTGCGTTAAATATAAATGGAAGTGTAGTGTAAGGGGTATTTATATCTATTTAATTTTATTGTGTAATATTGTAATGTTATGAACCTAATTTATTTATATGGTGTATATAACTCACCTTTTTCATGTAATTTATTGAATCCTTACATAATCATGGTATTTTATTTTTCTAATTTGAATAGTTTCACACAAAGTAATTTCTATTGAAATCTATCAGGTGGTAAAGATTTTTCTAACTCAATTTCATTTTATTATGCTATATTATTTCTTCATTATCATTCATATTATATGATTATAAGTGTAATGATGTTTTCTATGTTATATTTTATTTCAACAAGATACATTTAATCAATCCACTTATTAATTCAGACGTTATTTTTACGATCTTTCTTAGGGTTTCCCATTTCAAATAATTTTTTCAGACATATATCATCTCATACACCTATATTACTTTATGATGTGTATATTCTTTCCTTTGATATTTTATATCATGAATAAAATGATAATAATTATATTTTATTTTTAATTTTATTTTATTCCTTTCACAGGGCTAATTACTCAAATGTTACCAATGTGTTAAGAGATTTATATTCCATTCTCATTTTAATATGGATAGTTTGTTTCCAAAATTTCCATTTAAGGAAAATTTTTTGTTTATTGTCCTAAAAAAAAATTTCAATATCTAATGCTATTTTAAATGATTTTTTTAATGGAATATTAAATTTTTTTGCACTTCAGTGTATAAAATGATTGATAAGTTGTTTTTAATGATACTAGACTTCAATTATGTCTTCAGTTTTAATTACATTTTTTAAGCCATGATTTTTGAAAATGTTTTCAAAAAATATTCAATATGGTTTTTTAAATTAATTTTTTCCCACGATTACTATTTTTTCTATTTTTTTAATTTATCATCATGTTATTCTTTATATAAGGTATTTTATTTGTTTTCTTATAAAAATGTGAAAGTAATATTTGTTTTAACATATTTGATATAAACAAAAATTTCTCACTATCATGAACTCTCCTATATTTGAAAAATAAATTTACACATTCTAAATTTATCTTAAAATAAAATAAGTTTCCTAAAAATATAGAAATTATTTGTTTTAATAGTTTATTTTTAAGGTAAAAAGGGTATTTTCATCAAGAATGTTTTTAAACATATCAATATGGTATTTCTATTTATAGATATAAATGAAAAATCATTTTTCTTAAAATCCTTTTAGATAAATTTTATTAACCCCATAATTAATATTTATCCAGATTCTTTATGATTAATATTTTCTAGGGATGTGTTCACATAAACATTTTTGGTTAATTTGGACATCTTTAACATTTATTTGAAGATGTCACTTTCTCATGATCTTCGCACAACTAATTTTTTTTAAATATAAATATTCTTTTTATCATTGATATGACTACTACTAAAACCATATATATTTTATAACATAATTTCTTTATTATGAATGTTATTTGATTGAATAGGAAATATTTCAAAATCATTATTCTTTTCTTACTAAATATATTTATTGATAAGGCATATTGAGTCATAAAATAAGTTTTTTATTTCATATATGTGGAATGATTTAGATATGCAGTGATAATTGGGGATCCGAATTATATATCCCCTAGATATATTGGAAGGGATCCTGAGACAAATCATTTTTCCATATTAAATGGGGGTTTACTAATTTTTTATTCATCTTGTGAGAGTAATTTTTTGTATAGATATAATGATGTATTATATCATGTTATCCAATATTAATAATTTCAATCTTATTTGATATAATTATTAATTTCCTTGAGATTATGTCATTAATACTATATATGGATGAATTTTTTTCTCAAGTTATCGTTTAAATTAAATGTGTGTTAAGTTATTTAAATTTCAAAATTTAATATGCCTTTATAGTCCTCATATATGAATTATTGATTAAATGTAATGTGTGTTTATTCCATAATGATTATTTGATATTGATTATTATCTATTTATTTAGTTGAACTTTCTCTTTAGTAATTTTTACTCAGTATCTAAGCTCACCCTTGTTTTGGTTCCATTCCCGATGATATGTAGATAGAATCATTGAATGATTTCAACTAATGTTTTTTACTCTCACTATTTTTATTTCATATTTTGAAATTTAATGTGAGATTCATGTATGTATTTATTTTTCCAAGAATAATAAAATAGTTTTCCCTATGGGATGTGATTTCTTGTATCTTATGCATATGTAATGAGGTAACTATTGACTCTAGGCTATAGGGGTTAAGGTATTTATAGAAAAGTTTCCTGGTAAGGTAGTTTTTATGTTGTTTTTTCTATAAGTAAATCCATATATGGATACTATAAGTGAAAAACATTCATGAAATGATGTATCTAGGAGTAATAACTCTAGGAAGGGAACATTTAAATTTGAATAAATCATCACCTGGTTCATGAAAATGGTTATTTATGTGAACATAAATTAATACTCACATGATATTTTTTGGATAATTCACATTTTCAATACAATCAAATTTTGTAAAATTTAGATCAATGATATATCTGAATGAATGTCATTATACATAAACCTTATCATAAATATAAGTGCATTTTAATCATAAGTTTAATGGCATGATTGCCAATTTTTAGGGTCTATGTGATAGGAGTTTAAGCGAATTAAGGATATTTTGGGAAATATTTATGTTAATATAACCCCTTGAATTATTTTTTT
The DNA here is from genome assembly GCA_963277665.1 of Viscum album. Lineage (NCBI taxonomy): Eukaryota > Viridiplantae > Streptophyta > Magnoliopsida > Santalales > Viscaceae > Viscum > Viscum album. The sequence goes on along the minus strand of OY728125.1, from coordinate 911,812,680 downwards.
AGTGAAAATGTCATTGGAATAATAATACCATTATAATTTTTGGATATTAGTTTATAGTTATTCAAAACCTTTAGTTCTAATAAGATAATTTATTTTGAATTAATAATATTCAATTCTGTATTTTAAATTTTTTGGAAATAATAAACTGTATAGAAATCTTTAGTGGTGCGAAATTGATTTAAAGATTAATGTTATTTTAATTATGTTCATCATATTTTTTTATTGTTATAGTAATTTACATAAAAATATTTTGGAAAAAGGATAAACAACATTCCGGGTTACGATCAACCACATTTGGTATGGCTACTAAGCTTGAACTCAAATTTGAAAGGCGAATGTGGTGTTGTGATTACCACTAGGCTATGTGGTGCACAACATTGTAAGAATTTATATTTAAATAAATATTTGAGGGTTAAATATTATGCTTATTTTGAGAAACCAATTATAGGATTAATTGTTATTTATTTTTTAGAAATTGATGATATTTTTTGATATGTTTTATTACGTTGAGGTATATGTAAAATGTTATTTTAATATAATTTATTATATTTGAATAATGAAATTAATTCTTTATTGTTGTATGTTAAAATTTATGTGTTCAAATTTGTAGTGAAGAAATTATCTGATGGTGATAAGATTTAGGTAAATTGGGATATCAGATTTTTTATATATGGACTAATCTTGGATGAACCTTTGGAAAAATATTTATTTAAAATTTAATCATTATCCATATAATTCTTTATACATTATTTTATTTCCTTACATTTAGAAAACTATTTTAATTATAGTCAATATTTAAATAAAATATGAATTATTAATTATTATTAATTGGGTCTTATGTTCCATTAAATGTTAATTATAGTGCTTAATGATTAAAACATTCGTATTGGATATTTATTTCTTGGAGTATGGAATGAAGTGGAAATTGATCAAACAATATCGAAAGGATGATATTTCAAATAAATGATCTCTATTTTGTATATTTTCAAGTGATTTTTATGTTTTTTGTAAATGAATCCCTAAAGTATAGGAAAGGGGTCTCTAAAAAGTATTATCTTAGAACCTTAATATATTATGAATCAATGTTAATTTAACTCAAAAGATATTTTTCGTATCATGGTAATTTATTTTATCTATATTATTCACTTTATTATGATCAATGATCTCATCCAGTCACCATAATATTTTATACTTTTCTTCCATTCCCATATTTCAATTCACAAAATTGTTATATTACATGGAAACCTAGTTACATTTTATTATATTATTACTTTATATTTACCATACAATGTTTTATTTGATGAATTATTGACCATTTTAGGATGAGAATTTATAATAGATGTATTTTCAAATATAAAATCAATGACTTCTGAGTATATGTAAAAATTGGGAGGATGAAATTTATTAGATTCATGAGTAATGTAACAACTAAATATTTTATTGTTTAATTATTTTAAATAAATTCATTATCCTCAGTATATTTAATTAAAAAACCACAATATTTTAAAATAATAGCATTATCTTTGAGATTATACATGTCATATAAGAGTAATCTTAAATGACTTGTGAAATATATTATTTAAACATTATAATTTTAACATATCATTTGAAATGGAGAGTATAATCATCACTAAATAATTTATGATATATATATTGGTCATACCAAATTAAAATATATTGATAAATTATCGATCAATAAGCACTCAAATTTTAATAAAAATATTCAATTTAAAAAAATTATGGTTCCCTCAAAAATTGATATTGGATTATTTTGGTGAAAAAATATTATAACTATTTTTTTGGGATATATTATAAATATTATTTTATAAAACAAAAATATTTTCTATAATCACAATATCTATATTAAATTAGGGAGATATTTTAGGAACTTTTAAGAAAATATTTATTTCTTCATGAATAGTGAATTTTTTTTTTTGAAAAACTGTCATTTCTGTTTAAAAAATTAATTAATTTATATCTACTATTATTATTTTAATATTTAAAATTAACATATATACTATTTATTTATTTTTAATTCAATTAATTACATTAAAAAATTATTAGATTAATTTTTAATATAACATACATTTTTAATTAAAAAAATGTTATCTGAGAAATATTTAAAGTGCACAATGTTTCTCTATTTTAAAAAATTAATATAACTCATCAAGACTATTTATATAGATGAAATATGTAAAAATTAAATTTCAACATTTTTTTCAAATTAAATTTATTATGACTAATTATTAAATAGATATCATAATATGATATAATGCTCGAACAATTAATCTCTTGAAAAGTTTTTTTCAAATACGCTTATAGGTTTAAATTAAATTAAATTATACCAATTATGTTAAATAAATTTGATAAAAATGATTTAATATTTTCAATAACTTTAATTTATATTATATAATAATTCCAACATAATTTTTTGTAATAATATATAGTATAGACAACCAATATCTCATACAAAATATTAAAATCAATTTTCCTGGGCAAGTTAAACAAAAAAAGGAAAATATAATAAATTTTTTAAATTTTTTTATTTGATAGATAGAGGTTTGGTTCATCAATAAAACTAAAAAAATCTATTATTTTTAAATTTTTACACCCTTGTGGTGATATTGACTACCTATTGTTATGTTGTTATGGTTATTTACATGAAATGACACTATTAATCGATTATAAAAGAGAAGTCCCTCTAAAAAATTATTAAAAACTCTCAAGACATTTGTTTTTACTAAACCCTATCAAAATATCCCCCATATCCAATATTCAAACTGTAATGTTGATTTTATTACAATAATATAGGCCAAGTTTCCTTAAATGGATATTTTGAGGATGATTACATAAGAGTATGTTACCGTCATAACAAATCACTTACTTTTTTTCATATTTTAAAACCATCAAATATGAATTAAAAATTCAAATATAATAACACCATTATCTATAAAATAATTTTATGTTATTATATTGATGTCATATTATCTATCAATATCCTCCTCAATCAAAGGAGAATAAAATTTATCATTCATGTATACGATAGAATACCACCTCATGAAAAAATATGACGTTTTTTCCTTCAAAACCTCTAATGAGGGCACAAAATGATGGATTAAAAACATTTAAATATTTTTTATTTTATTATCATAATTTATTTATTTTAATATATTATATACATTTATAAATTTATACATTCCATTCCATTTAATATACGCTTACATCACTCTTGTTGAGGGAAGACTACCACCTCACGATGCGATGTGATTCATTTTCCACATAAGAATTACATGGAAGGAAATAAGGATAAATTTAATGAATAAAAGTGATATTTATTAAATGATATTTCTCCTAGAAAATTAATACATCACCCAACACCTTACCCTACCACCCATTAATAAATTATAAAATCACTCATGCATGTGTATAATGTAGCATCACCAAAATATGATGTGATTGATTTTCCATGTCCAATAGTTAAAATAATTTTAAAAGTGAATTAAATAAATTTTTCTGATTTTTAACATTAATATAAATATTTATATTATATAAAAATATTCTATAAATAAGAATCAAATCTTTCATGATAAAATGCACATGAAAAAACAAGGAAAAAACACCCAAAATAATATTAATAATAAAATATCAGAAATGAACTAGTAGTAAGATTATAAAATAGGATCATACTAGATAATAAAAACGTCAATAATTGTTTTCTAAAATTAATATAATTCTTGAAATGATAATAAATATGGTTAATGTGCATTCAACCAAAATGAAGTGTGATGTATGCGAGTTTTTCTCAATTTCTTTCAATTAGGCATATTGTAATATTATGAACCTATTTCAATTATATGGTGTATATACTACCCATTATAAATTATATATCATGAATCCTTAATAAATCATTCTATTTAAGATTTTTTTTTTGAATTATTTCATTTATAGGGGTTTACATGAAAATTACCAATTTGAAATGAATTTCATAACTCAATTTATTTTCATGGGGTTATATTACTTATTCATTGAATTTCATAATATATGATTATATGTGTAATGAATTATGATAATATATGTTTTTTATTTACACTTTTTTTATCTGTATTTAAATCATATATGAATATCTATTTATTAATTTTTCACATTAATATTTTCATCATTTTAATGGGTTCTCGTCAAAAATTGTCTTCTTTGGGGCATATGTCACACTTATATTATTTAATGAGTGTATCTACTACCTATTCTATATGATATATCATTAATATGTTTATATTCATGGTGTTATATGATTTAATTTATGTTATCCCTTTCATGGGGATTATGATTAAAATTTTAACAAATTGGTAATCTTTTTATAATTTAATATCATTTTAATCGGGATTTTTGTGCTAATGGTTCCATTAATGGAAATTATTTTATCATTATATAATAAAACCATTTAATTTTAATCTACTATAGTTATTAGGTTTTATTTGTTTTGAAATATTACCATTTCCCTATCTTTGGTATCTAAATTTATTGAGAAAATAAATTTAATAAAATTTGATGTCATTTCTCTATTCAGTTGTAAATCCTTTTTCATTCACATATTTTCCAAAAAAAATTCAGAATTATTTTACTATTTTTTTAAAGTAATTTTTTCAATAACTTTATTTTTTTAAAGAATAATTTAATATGACTCTTATTGTAATTTTCTAAAAAAGTTTGTTTGATTACTTTTATTATAAAATTTTGAATGTTATATTTGTATTTAATATATTCTATATGAACGAAACATTTCTATTCCATGACCACAAATTTATTTGAATATTAAATTTCATGTTTAAAATTTAATTTTATATAAAATGGGTTTCTTAATATTCTTAAAATGTTTTGTTTTTTATAATTTATATTCATATTTAAAAGGTTATTTTCATAAACAATGTTACAGAAGATATTTTTATGTTTTTTTTAATCTACATTTAAAACCCATTATTTTTCATATATTCCCCCGAGGATATATTTCACAGATACCATCCATATTAATTATCAATATACTATATAATCTCATTGAAAAAGGTAATTAGTGAAATTATTTTTCTGGATTGATTTTATAGTCACTAACTTTTCATTGAAAAAAATTCAATTTCTTGGGATAATTTCATAATTCATTTCTCTTAAAAATACATTATATTTGAATAATGGAAATTATTTTTATCTAAACCATATTTATTTTTTACATATTGTGATTTACTGTGAATTTCATTTGAATAACAAGTAAATATTGAGAAATCAAAATTCATAATAAATGTAGGTATTTATTGAAAATTCCTATTGATTACTGAATTAAATGGATCACTTGTTATATGAGGAATTCATTGAACATAATATTATGTGAGGGGATGAAATTATATATATCTTAGGTTTATCTATAATACACATGATACAAATCATTTGGAAAAATTTAATGAGCTTTTACTCATAGTTTTAAACCGTCTTAATAATGGTCTTGATGGTATATACATCATGATATCTATGATAATAGATTCATATTTTTAAAATCTACATAATTAGTATTTAAGTTATTATTATCTATAATATTATTTCATTTATATTACAAATTGTTACACATTTTACTCATGTTAATGTCTAAATGATAGACCAGGTATCGATTAAATGGATTAATTTTTTTTATTTTTACCTTATTATATTGAATATTTAATATTGAATTTAAATTATTTATTTATAATATATTCATCTATACATAATACTTTCTGTGAATTTGATTTTATGCTTATTTTTTTTCCCCAAGATTTGAAGAAGGGATATTTGAATGAAATTAAGGATATCAAATTATTCTACATTCACTATTTTTCATTTCATGTTCTGAAATACAATTTGAGATTAAATTATGGCTATAGATTAATAAGAGTAAAAATATATTCAACACATTTAATGTGATCATTGGAATTTTATGAAAATGTTATAATGTACCCATCGCCTCTTGGCTATAAGGGTTAGGATATTCAGATTAATGAATTTCCTAGTTCTATTACCATAGTTTTGATGAGGCATATTCCAAAAATTATAATATAAAAGTAGTTAAAAATTATTTATTAATTGATATCATATTATCTCAAACATTATAATTTATCTATATGTAACACCCTAATATTTTTTATGTAATATTACTCTTTAAATAATTTTATAGCTTTAGTAGCATATGTTCCATGTAACACCGAGTTTAACTGAACTACTCTATAATATTAAAATATTATTATTCTAATAAGACTATTATAAGATAGTCATTGATTTTGAGAGTATGAATAGAAATAATAATAATATGAAGTATATTATTTATTATTTATTATTAAATCATCCCTTAATTTCTTATAAGTTCGTTTTATTTTTAAAAATTATAGATTTTTCAAAGAAATGATATAATTATTATCCATGAGAAAAAAATTATTAATTTTGAGAAATTTATAAAATTATTTTAGAAAAATATAATTCATTTTCAAATTAATATTTTAAAAATTATAATTTATTTAATTTAGATAACTATAATAAACAAATGAAATTTTGATGAATGTTGTAAAATTATGATTTGCATTGAAAACTATATTTTCATTTACATAATTTATAATGTAAAATTCTATTTTTGATTTTTTATAAATATTAATTTGTTAATTTTGATTATAAATTTTACAATTAGTGTTTTAAAAATGGATTCTATATTTCAGTTTAAAATAAATCTATTTTATATTTAAAAGGGTAATTTCTCTGAAAAAGCATATTTTCGTTACATTTTTATTGTTTAATTTTAATTTAAAATTCCTCCTCTTTTATGTATTTAAATTGGAAAAATTGAATAAATAATTGGAATCATGAGTTTAAATTTTATTTATCATTTTTCATTTATTATTGGTAAATAAGAATGGTAACTTTAGTAATTTCGGATACATTGGTAATGGTAAATTGTTTAAATTAGGTTAAAACTAACATGATAACAACTATTAAATGAGCCCAAAAAATTTCTAAATTTTACTATATGAGTTAATTTCATCCATAAGCATCCATATTTTGTTAATATGACCTTTTATGGCCAAATTGGTGGGATTATGGTCTTTATAGTAGTTTATTTACAGAAAATACAAACATATCACAATTATATTTTTAGTAAGTAAAATAATTTTGATATTATTTTACCAAGAGTATATGTTTGAATATAAAGAGTATTTAAATATAAATTTTTTATTTTCATCAAGGAAATTTAGTTCAAATTTTGATAAATAAATAACTTCATTATAATCTTACAAAAATGATGACATAATAATTATTAAGTAATGGAAACATCTAATAAATGGTATTTAAAATATTAAACATAAATACACTTTTAGATATTTAAAGAGATACAAGAATTATATAGAATTTTTGTAGTTTTTATGGATATAATAAAATGGTTGGTTCAAATTTTACTTCCCTCCTAGATTTTTTTATAATTTATAATGATGAATAGTATCAAAATTTGAAATAATGATATTTTATGCAAATAATAATTTATTAAATTATTTATAAATTATAAAATATTAGATATGGCCAAAATGGATAGTTTATGTTATATTATTTCATTCTATCTTCTTTTATAGCCTATTTGGATTATTTTACTCATTTATACACATATTTCATTTTAATATTTTGAAACAATTCAAAAGTGCCCCCACAGCAATAATAAAATGCCACCCCTTCCATCACATATGCACATATATTTGAGACATATAGTTCTAATATTCTCTTATCATTTTTATTTTAAACATCCATGGTTATGCTCTTAATGCTATGGTCCTTTGAAAAGATCTAACTTTGGTCCCTTGAGAGAAGTTATAAAGGATCTCATTTATAGAAGAGGCAATCAACATTACCAACTATTAGAAATATCATTATTCATCAACCTCCTTCTAATAAATAAAAACAATACTAAAATAATAAATCGTTCAAAATATATATACATTAATTAATTTATAATTAAGAGACAATTGAATTCCAAATTTTATCCATCCGATGAAAAATGAAGGATCCATGTGTGTGTACATATGTATTGTTGTCTCCACGTAGTAGTGTAGTTTATTTTTTTATCACCACATTATTTGGATGGTTATAATTATGTAAATATTAGATATATATTATACTTATGATTTTATAAATATTTTACAAAATTATTATATCATCCATTTCCATACCCATTCAACAACAAGGGAATTATAACGTTACTCATGCGTACATATCACCTACCTTTTATATGAAGCTATGCGACTCATTTTCCGAATACAACATTAAATAATGGTTATAAAAAAGTATTGAATATTTAAATACGATATTTATGTACTTAATAAATTTATGGATATGTTGAATCTATATAAATTTCACATGAACATGAATTTACATGAGAAAATAAGCTTGGAAAATTGAAGCAGATAACACCCGAAATAATGGGTATAATAAAATATTGTTAACAGGTGGGTGGTAAGAGGTTATATAAGCATGATAATTGATATAATAAATTTTAAAATATTCTTGTTTTAAATTAAAAATATTATTTAAACCATTATACATGAGATAAAGGTATATTCAACCAATGTAAAGCGCAATGTATGAGATATCTTTGATCCTCTATATTTCATTTATGATATTCTTTCTCCCACTTATCTCAAAATTTCCATATTTAATATTCATATAAAACTATTTTATATTATATGTATTTGTACCACACATATTAATGTGTCTCAATTAATCATTCCTTTTTTTGAAATTTTCTATTTTATAAGGTTCATTTATCAATTATTCTTGATCATAAAACCTGAATATAGGGAATATTGTGTCTTTCCCATTTTCAAGTGAATATGATAATATATTTGAAGAATAAATTATTTTTAATAAGTTTACTCAATTTATCATGAAAAGCTATTATAGATCATTTCTGATTTCATGGAAATCATAATTCGTTTTTATTTTTATGGATTCTTTATTATTATCCTTTAACCCGTACTTAAGTGGCCTATTTATAAAGATACATAACCACACGTTTTAATGTTCTCAATCCTGTTGGACTTTAGTATTAGTATTTTGTTCTTATTGTTTCATTTATAAATGTCCATGAATAGTTTATAACTCTTATTTAATGTATACAATTTTTATATTTCCTTTTCTTATACCATATTCCATGATTAAGATACCCATTTCTCTACATGGGTATACCTTATATTTATTCCTTATGTTTAATTATTCATTTGGGGAACAAAAGAATAAAATTGTTTTTATGGGTTCCCCAAAATATAGCTCAAAAGAAATGGGTAATATTTTAGTGTCATGATATGTTATGTATCGGATTGGGGTGTAAACCAAATCTATTCTGGGACGTTGTACAATATGTGATATATTATTGGTAATTAACATTGAATCATGTTTATATCATGTCATATATTTCAAAATCATTCCTATTTTTACATGATCATTTGATTATATGGTCTATATATATTATGATTCAATATATTTATTCAGGATCCATGCCTTCTATGTTTTCACATTAGTCCGTATAAGTCTTGTTTTATTCATTATTCCTATTTTCATTCCCATAAAATGATTTTCCACTCATCCCTTATGACTATGTATTCCCCATGTTATCATATGTAGTTATTGTAACTCAAATAGATTTTGGATTTCAATATGGAGATTAAAAAAAAATTAGTCAAGTTTCATGTTTTCTAATTATATTCATATTCCTATAAATACATGATAATTTTAGATCCATGGTTTTTATTTCATGGGTAATAATTCGTAAAAAAAATGTAGTAGTATCTGTAAAAGTATTGGGTCGTTTTAGTTGCAATCAATATATGTTATAGTTATTTTGTGGATTGGGAATAAAAAACATTGGTAAGAACCATGAAGATAATTATGTCAACATGGATAACCAAGATTGAATATTACAGACACATAATTTAGGATATTCTTTTTCTTTATATGTTTATCCTCCTTGGTTCACAATTTATTTTTTATATGACCATTAGCTAAGTATTCAAGAATCTTAAATATTTTTTCCTTTTATATTTAATGGTGAAAATAGAATAAAACATGTTAAAAACAAATGTGATATGAAATGTGATGATTACCATATTGAGATACCGAACCTTATAGAAATGGGAGATCATAACATCATGATAGTATTGGATGAACTAAATAGAGTATAGAATAATAACATAAATCATGTGTAAATCCTTCACTCAAATATGTATGATTATGTTCTGGGCATGTCCATCATATGATAAAAGGACTTCAACCATTAGTGGATCATGTGATCCTCTCTTCACAGAACAACAGATTAACTCAACTTATGAGATATTCCTTAACCTCCAACGATCATAATAAGAGAAAGTTGAATTGGTGGTCTATCATTTAGACTGGGAAGATAATCAGTGGTCGTAACTAATAAAAAAACATTGTCTAAAATGGAAATTTATTCCATTTAATAGAGTGGTTTCAAGAAAATTGTTTTCAAAAAATAATTTTCACAAACTGTCTATTTAATGATTTTAAGGGTGTTCCTTAGACTAAATAAAAAAATGATAATCCTATCAGAGTGTATGACAAAAATATTCCAATGTCTGAAAAATAATCCTCTATATTTTTTATAAGATCCAAAAGAATGTTTGATTTCAAATTTAGTTTATTAATGTTGTGTCTATGAAAATCCATTGAATTTCGAGAATTATATTGATTTGAGGTGATTTATTATTAAGATGTTATTGTTGATATTGAAGATTGGATTATCTAATTAGTCTCATGGATATGATAATAAAAATAGAAATATGGATTTTAATATTTGAGGATAAATATATAAATCCATTATAGAAAAGAAATCCCATCACCCCATATGTAAAAAGTATGGGAAGATGATTCCTAAGTACTATTTAAAGGGAACCAGGATATGGTTCAGATGTGGTAAACATGGTCTTCCAGAAAATCTTTGGATAAGGGATATGAAGAATCATTCTTATGTATAAGTAAAAAATTAAGGGTTAGATCAACAATCATCCTACAATGTAGTGTTTTATCTATAAGTTACACAAGAAAAATCTATTCCAATTACCTAACCCAAGGGTTTTCAAACACAATGAACTATAATAACCTCCATAGTAGTATTGAAGAGAATATTCTATAACAATTACGAATGAGGAGACCAAGAATGATGTGGTTATAGCTATTATAATTATTCAATCAAGAATACAAAACATACTTTTAAATTATGGTTCTACGAATTCCTTAATATATTGCAGGTTTAGAAGAAAACCTCAAACACCACATCAATATATTGAAGTTGGGTTATCTTAGAGAACAAAAAATATAGTGAATATTTGTTTTACTATATAATAATCATCCCCCATAATTTTTTGTGCGATGAAACTCCAAGAAAAATTCATATTTCATAGTTTTATTTATTTTGATTCTATATCGTGCATGGATTGGATAATTTATACAAATAAAAGAAAAACTTTTGTGTGAGGGAAATAAGTCTTCACATTATGAGGCATCATCCAACTATGAACATGTGCAAGGGAGAGGATAAATCTCTTTCAGAATCTTCAAATCAAGTGTGCATATTTTTTCCCTTATGCATATTCATATCTTTCTCAAATAATTATAGGAAATGATAGGATTATTATTAATGTCATTCCTATTGAGAAACACTACAAAGACGTGTTCACTAAAGAATTTTCTAGTATTTCTCCTTACTGAGAGGTTGATTTATCAATCGAACATATACGTGGATCCCTTCCATTGTTAGCGACTATATATAAAATTTCCACCATTGTGTTAGAAAAATTGAAGAAGAAATTAAAATATAATATAGGAAAAAAATTTATACACTTGATTAATTCAACATGGGGTATGCCAATAAAATTTTTCATAAAGAAGGATTTATCAATGCACATTCACATTGATTATCATGAGATCAAAAAAATCCTTATAATGAAGAATTATACCCTTCCATAGAAAGATGAATTCTTTGATTAGATGGATGGGGCCACGTATTATCCATGGTGAAACATTAACTAGGATGTCATCAATTAATAGTTGATATTGAATTTATTAAAAATACTAACTTTAGAAAATGTATGAACGCTATTAGTTCTTAATGATTACATTCAGACACGCTAATGCTTCCAAAAGATTCATGAACATAATGAAAATAATATTTAGATATTACCTTCAAATATCAATGGTAGTCTTTAAAGATTATATTATGAAATACTGCAAAAGAAAGGAGGAGGATGAGGATCATTTTAATGCCATGATAAAGGCATTTTGAAGGTATAAATTATTTAAAAATTATAGTAAATGTTATTTCCAGATAGACGAAGTATCATTACTGGGGAATTTTATCACCAAAAAATGGATATGTGTATACCATTTGATGAAAATGGTAATTACGTAGTGCCTCAAACAAAATCCGTTAAGGATATCCAAAGTATCCATTGTCTAACCAGTTATTACCAATTATTTGGGAGTAACTTATCATGATTTTTATACCCACAAACAATGATGACTCAAAAAAGTCTAATATTTGTATAGACCAGTGAATAAGAAGACTACTTCAAAAATGTGAAAAAATATCTTATCATTACATTAATACTTATACTACACAGAAGTGGAAAAATCATTGTGGTCTATATCTATGAATTAATTTAGGTCTTGGGTTATTTAATAATTCCAAAAAAAGTGATATATTAAACCTCATGGAATAACAATGTTCAAGAGAAAAACTATCCCATTAATGATTTCGATTTGGAGGATGTGATCTTAATGTTGAAAATGTTGAGAAATTATCTCTATGGGGGTGGTGTAAATTATTTACTTGTCAGAAGAGCCAAAAATATGTATTCACATATATGGATCAAAACACATTACAATATATATTATTAAATATCATTAAGGATTTTAACTTCACTATCCACTAAAATTATACTAATGAAAATAAAGTGGCATATGTTATATGTAGAAAACATTTGACATCTATATTAATTATTAGAATTGAGAAGTATGAAATATTCATTGACTTTTAATAGATAGACATTGGGATCATAAGATATGGAACATCATCTAACATTTCCAAAATTATTGATCAATCATCCCATATAGAGAGGATAAAGGATGGTTAACGAAAAGATGTGGAGATTTAAAAGAAGTTGGAATCTATTAGAAATTTTAAATCTGTGGAGTTCAAAATTGACCATGTATGGGTCATATGATTCGGGTTATGAATAAGTCTTCCATCGAATCCTGGGATAAATAGTTATATTTAGAATGATTTAGATTTCACGACATTCTCAATATAGCATTGGATCACAATGATGAACCATGATCTCCACGAGTACTATTTGTGGGACAATATAAAGAAGTAAACCATTAAATATATATAGAAATTCATGGTATTTTACTATGAGTATGAGGAAGGGTTCAAGTCTCAAGGGATTATGAATCCAATATCTATAACAATTTCTAAATGGTAAATCATCACCATGGAATTTTTTAATAGACTTATGGATACATCAACAGAAAATAATTATCTATGGATTTTGTGGGAGTTCAATCAAAGGAAGTCAACTTTATTAAAATTCTTGACGAATTCTCAATCGATCAATTTTCATGAATATATATCAGATATGTGGTCTTTCTGCAAGTAGAAAACCTATTTATTGAAGATGATAATGTTATAATATTCATCTACATGTTTGGGAAAAGTATCCAATATGCTCTTAAAATAGAGATGAGGTATTCCTCTAAATATCTCCATGGAAGATAGTTATGGGATTTATAAATAAGGGATAGTTAAGTCCAAAGTTTATATGCGTATGAAAGATTCATTATCGCATTAGAGAAGTGTCATTTCAACAAGAACTTCCAACATCCATTTTTCATGTACAAGATGTATTTCACTATATCGCCTAAGGAAGTACATACCATATACCTCACATGTATAGAATTCCAATTTGGTATTGCTAGAAAATGAACACTCTTATAAGGATTGTCCTATTAAAATATTTCACTTTAGAGATAAAATTATACATAGGAAGACCACTCACCTGGTTAAAGTACTATAGAGATACCAAAAATACGAATAGGTGACATGGGAACTGGAAGAAGAAATGAAGGGGGAGTACCCTAATATGTTTTAATTAAAGTATGTTAAAAGAATATTTAATGTCAAAATTTCATAATGGGTATGAATGTAACACACCACGCTCTTTTTCCAAAATATTTCAATTTAAATTATTTGATTTCTTCTGTTATTTATGATACATCCAACATTGAGATTAAACAGAACGTGATGTTCCATTAAGATATCTTTACTCTTACATTGTAATTAAAACATATAGAGTGAATTAGTGATTATTAATAGGAATAACCTTATTAAGAAATATATTTATTTATTAAAGATTTTGGATTTATTTTTATTTATAGAAAATTCATATTATTCAATAAAAATTTGTTCTATTCAATGAATGATTATAATAAATTTTATAAGAAAATAAATATAACTGATTTTTGTACATTAAAAAAATTATTTGAAAAAATAAAATTCATTTTTGATTTTGTAATTTCAACATTGTCTTAGGAAAAAGTTTGATACTTTCCAAATTTTATGAAATATTAATTAACATTGAGATATACTGATCTTCATTGAAAATGATATATTATTTTAAATAATTTACAATGTAAAATTATATTTTAGAAGAGTTAAAATATTTAATTAATTCTCTGTGATTATTAATTAAAAAATTATTGTTTTTCAAATGGACATTATTCTTTAATTTAAATTAAAAACATATTAAATTTATAAAGAGATTATTTTATGAAAAATAAAATCATTTAATTTTTTCATTTTAATTATAATTTAAAATTATTCCACTTATGTTGTATTGATTTTTTTTTAAATTTTTTCCAAATTTTTAATCACGAGGTCCAAATTTATTAAATATCCCTCTCTATTTTTGGTCAATATTAATGAAATCATTAGTAATTAAATGTGGTAAAAGCATTCTCATATTTTATTGGAACTGTTTATTTCATCCATAATATTCTATTTTTATGGTATATGACCTTTTATGTTCTCTTGGATGAAATTATGAACTTTATAGTATTTTATTTAATGAAAAGGAAATCATGTCACACTAATATTTTTAATAAGTATAATTTTTTAATATTGTTTAATAAATAAGAAATGTTTTAATTTGAATAGTATTTTTAATGTTAAGAGATTTATATTCATCTACCAAATTTATTTATGATTTTAGTGAATAAATATATATATTAAATTCTTACTGAATTATGATTATGTAAATATTAAATTAATGAAAAATAGAATAAATGTTATTAAAAAATATTTCCATAAATAAAATTTTAGACAAACAATGTGATAAAATAATTATATAGAGAAACATAAAAATTTTAGGATATTATAATTTTTTTCAAATTTTTATTCATTTATTTATGTTTAAATTTCCTCATAATAAATAATATCTAAATTGAAAAATAATTATAATTTATGGGATTAATATATCATTAAATAATTTTTAAATCATTAAAATATTAAATAAAGAAAAATTGTATAATATAAAGTCGAATAGTTCATCCACAATTTATTTATGGGCTTTTTAGAGGAACTTGTCTTTTAAATAGTATTATTATATTTTAATATTTTATGAAATTTTAAGTGTGCCCCTAAACTCAACTGTAAAAGGGTGCCCCCCCCCCCTCACTTATTCACACCACATTGAGAAATATATATCATCCATAATATTCCCATTAATCATATAAAAATACTTATATTTTATTTTTGTTCTCCCCCTTAAAAAACCCCAAGTCTAGGTCCCCTAAGATATGTTACAAAGGAGCTCCTTCCTACACAAAGTTACTGTCTTTACCGACCCATTCAAATGTCATTATTATTCTACTAACTATTGACATATTAGACACATACATACATAATAATTCCATTATAATATATATACTAAAATGTTATTGCGATTATTATAAAATAATATTCATCATTTTTTCGTCCTATTAAAAATGAAATCGTCACATGTGTGTACATACAATTTATTATCTCCAGGTAGTCTTGTAATTTTTTTATGAAAACTTTTTGTGGATGATAATAATGATTTAAATAAAGTATATAAGATAATTTTAGCATAATATTTATTATTTAAATATAATATATCTACATTTTTTCTACTCATTCATCATTTAGGGAATGATACCATCACTCAAGCATATGTTCGACTTTCCGTCTCCACGAAATGACTAGACTCATCTTTAATATCCACATTAAATAATGGAAATAAAAATATAGTAAATAATTAAATATTTATTTTATTGAATTAATAAAAAAATTAGATAATGATTATTGATCCCATGAAAAATAACTGAAGCATATGTGACAAAACACGCCTGAAAAAACAATGTAGTTAACATGTGGGACAATGGTAATAATGACATATTATTATTCAGAAGGTTGTAAGATGATTTATATGGACTAAATATGGTATAATAAATAAGAATATGTTTCCTTTATAAATTAATAACATTATATAACCCATTATACAAGAGGTTATTTATAGTTCAACTAATAGAAGGTGTAATGTGAGGGATCTCTTCGACTATCAATATTTTCTTTAGGTTATGATTTCTCCCTCATTGCTAAAAATTATGTATTGTTATTATTATTTAATTCCCCTATAAGATGATTATGTGAAATAAATTATGTATGTATCTCAATTCAATGTTTCATAATTGGGAACTACATGGTTTAAATGGATCTCATTCAATTCCTCTCTACAAGCAATTAAAGTTAAATGGAAGTTCTGTTTTTTAACCATTTTCTAGTATGCTGCAAGAATATTTTATGCAGCCAATATTTTTCTAAAATCACTCAATTTATCATGAAATGATATTATACCTCATTTCATGTTTTATAGAAATAATTATTCATTTATCCTCATTAAATACACTTTATTGTTTTCTATAAAACCATGCTCAAGTGGATCATTTCTCAATCCAATATACAAATCATTTTAATTTATTAACTTCATATTTAAATCACTACTCATGAAATATGTTTAGATTTAATTTATTTAGTTATAATAATTATATAAATACATAACTTTATGGATACCATTGTTTTATGATAATTAGTTATTCCTTATGATAAGATTATGATACCAATTTCCCTCTACAGGTAAAAAATAATTTTATTCTTAATGTATGATTCTTTATATATTCACAAATATGCATTAAAATGTTAGGATGAGTGCACCCAGATATTTTTCCATTGGTTTAGACAATATTTTAGCCTTATTAGATGTCATTTATGGGACTTGGGGTAATCCTAATACATTTTGGGACTCTTTCCACCACGTGATAAATTCTTAGAAGTTATCCTTGATTCATGACTATGTCATGTTATATGTTTCTTCTAGTTTACTACATTTCTTTGATCATATAATTAAATATATTATATATTATTATTCCAAATGTTAATTCATGAAACATTTCTTTTTTATATCATGTTATTCACTATAAATCACATGCCTTGATTTATTCCCGTGATTATTCCATTACAAGGATTTTTTGTTTATCCCATTTGTTTATGTATCCCCATGGTTATCTTATATTGTTTCATGATATCAATGGTGGGTAGGAGATCATTATTACAGATCTAGAAATGTTTCTACCCTTCCCTGCCGTCTAGCTCGCCCCCTAAGTCCCCTTGGTTGTCTATGGTTTCCCTAAGCTATCAGTTTCTGGTCGGGAGTTCACTGTCGCATCAGACTTGCATAGGTACACTCTGGTGGCTCACTTTTTTTAGAATCAACCGTCTGTCGATGAATTCGTCTGATGCATCTCTGATTTAGGGGTTCTGAAACATTATGCATTTGTTGTGCTACTGGACCCCTGACAACTTATCATCTATTTTGAGTCTGAGGATAACCTCATAACTTCCTGGAATGACAACAAACACTCCAGAAATAATGCACTATTCATCATCTTCTAATGGTCTTTAAACCTCTATTTGAGGCGTGATCCTTCACCAGCTCCAATCTGAGTAAATTTTCCAAGCCTTCCACTTCTGTTTCAAAACCCCTCTATATTATCGATTCTTGGAAACCTCGTCAGTAGGTTCTTATGTTTTGACAACTGATCATGATCCCTCTGCCACCCTATTTCTCCACGCATTTGTGTGGAAATTGATGTTTCCAACCCACCGGTGGATTATGTGTGTATTGAAATTGAAATTGAATATAAAATCAAACAAAGTGTCTATTTTGATTTTTGGATTGATTTCTACTTCTCCTTTGGTCGTCGGGGTCATCTCCAACATGCTTGCAAAAGTGCTACAGTCAGACAAGGATTAGATCTCATAGCCCGAGTTCATGAAGTAGAGGAAGAGGGTATTGAAAATTTTAAATCATATGCAGTTGTGAGTCTCTACCCTTGAGTAACAGAATAGGTTCGGCTGAGGATAAAGTTGTTAACAGCATTTCGTCTCTTGAATGTGTAATGGGGTCCTCAGGGATTTTAGGTGTTCATTGATTAGCCGTCCAGGGGATCAGATATTCAAGGTACAAGGAACCGAGTTTAGGGACTACTTCAGGTTTCTATATCCCTAGTTCAGTCCCTCCGTGAATGAAACATAGATCTCTCAGGTCTAATAAACCGAGTTTGACTCCAACTCCAACTCATGAAGATATCCAACTGATCTCACTTCAAAATATGTTTTCAATCCTAACAAATGGTTTGGATGGGTCAGAGGATCAAGTGAGATGGAAAACTGTTAGATATATTATGGGAAAGAAAAAGGATCAATCCTTATTGAAGCATCTTCATAAAATGAGGCAATGTTATCTGAGTCCGCATAGTCTCCCTCGGAGAACGAGGAGGATGAAAAAATCAAGGGATTCTCACATAATAGACTGTCAAAAGGAAAACTAAAGCTTATCGATGTCAGAGACTATCCGGTGAATACTGGGTGAAAGACCAAGACTTGGAAAGATTATTTTTACCTTCCAAAACCAATGAATACCCATTCAGTTGGCATGGGTATTAAATTTAGGGAGCCTTATCATCCTACTCAAGATGTTGATGTGCGGGACATTGCTTGTGACAAGGTCGTGGAGTATAAAGGTGACAAGTTTGAGGATCCTAACCAGTTAGTTGATCTAGTTACAACTGATGGTGTCCAGATGGAGGCAAGGAAGGAGAATTCTAACCTGAAGCATCTTCTACGCTTTGAGAAAAAGATATTATATGAAAATTTTGAAATCAACGTATCGAAGGCGGAAGCATATTTAATGTACGAGAGATCAATTCAACTTGATCTTAACAATGAGAGAGATGATTGGATTGAAAAGAAAGACTGTATTTTGGCACGTTGAATCAACAAGGTGAAAATAAATGTGGATGAATACATTCAGACATGGGACAAGTTGGCCAACCACTTTGAGGATCCTATCAAAGATGATCCAGTTACAAAGGTAACATCTATCTCCTAGAGCTTACATAGGGAGATTAATTCAAATGTTTTAAAGTTGTTTGGGAATAGTTCAGTAATTTCTTATGTGGTTTGAATTGGCGGGGGTATTTCATGTTTAATGAAACAGAAATGTATTTATACCTTGAAATAAAGGTCCCAAATCAATAAACAATTTGAAAGAAGTGACTTTAATACACTAGAGTAATATCCGTGATTTATTTCTAGGAGAATCAAAAATTGAAATATATATTTTTGAGGCCTCAAAATATTTTCCATAAAAGAGAAAATTTATTCTCCATTCCACTTCAATATACCATTTATCCCCCATTCTATTTTTATAATTATTACGTTGGAACAATATTTGATGAATTTTTTATGAATTTTTCTTATTCCAATAACTTTATGTCTTACTTAGGATTAAAATTCTAAATAATTTTATACAATGATATAATTATCTCTATAAGTGATATGATACGAAAATAACATTCACAATGTCACTGATTTGGTGGACAACCAATATCATCTTCATTAAACTAATCTCATTCTCTATAATTAAAGTATCAAAAGATATACACAATATTGGAGGTATTTATCCGATTTATTATACAATAAAAACCTATTTCCCCTTGGATAATAAATGGTCTCCACCTAGTTCAAGTAATTATTAATAATTTGAGTTAATTGTGAATGTATAATTATATGTTATTGAATCCCCCTCCAATCATATTATATAATTTATTCTTGAAATGGTAACATTTTCCATTTCATTATTATTTGGAATATTTCCAATTATTTCTATTTATTTAATAAATTAATTTAATGTGATATTATAAAATTTATATTAATAAAATATAAATGCAATACTATAAACCTATAAATAATAAGTCATAAAGGGATTATAAATCCTAGAATATGAATTTATAGGTCACCATCTACATCCTTTTTGATTTACTGTTAACTTTTTCCTTCGACATAATCATCCTAACAAGATTAAGAATTCATTGAGATCAACTATCAAAAATCACAACTCAAACCCATACTACATTATCATTTTAAAACACATTTCATGAAATAAACAAAAAAAATATAGGCTTCTAATATCATTGGGTTATTAGATATATCATATCAAAATATTCAATATATATTATGATTCAAACATATTTATTCTACCATTGATATAATGATACACTTATTAATTCATGGGATATCATTTTAGTATATAAAAATAATGAGAGAGGTTAAACTCCCTATATTGGATAATCAACATAAACTTGTGGGAGATATATCATTAATAATTGAATCATAAAAGTGATGAATCATATGTATTCATATAGAAGAAAAAACATGAATTAATATTGTTATAATAAAAATTTGATAAGGAGTATCATGAATAAGCTATAAAATTATGAACATATTATAAAGATAAATCAAGGATTATTCCCTAGACATCATGACTGTATTTTATAGGATAAATCCACTTGCGACATAAATGTTATCTCTTGATTCTAAATCAAAAACTAATTAAAAAAGGGACTTTATATTTCTATCCTAACAGTCACATCATAACCTGTCATCTTTATATTAGATATAATGAATCATAAATAAATCATCAAGCAGGAACATGAAATTAATCCCTTCAATAATAATTCTTTAATATAATGGGTTTATAAATCATCTTTAGTTGACGAATAGTAGAGGCCTGAAAAATAAGAAAGATTATTTTGTATAAAAAATTATACGTCATAATCAACATTTAGTATAGTATTATATATCATGGGTATAATTATTATTATTAATTAGATAATATTATTGATCAATATAGAGGAATAAAGGAATTTTAATTTTTTCACATACAACACCATATGTGTTGTTTTTGAAAATAAAACATTTGGATTAATAAAAAAATCCACATTCATATAATAATAAATAATAAATATATATATTATCAAAGAAAAAATTTATATAATAATTAGAGGAGAGAGGATAGAAACAAAAGAAAATATTATGTGAATAAAAATGATTTCATTGAAGAAACCCCTTATCTTAATTCTAATTTAAAGCTTCATTTCAACCTAATGATAAAATTTAAAAAGGATATATCCCAACTAAAAATAGATAAAAAATTTATTTTCTTTATGAAAAAAATCACTAATTCTATAAAATCATAGTTATTGTGAATATTAATCATAATTATATCTTTATTATATTATAATTCCAACATCATAAATATTTTATAATTAGTTTTTCTATATTATCAATTTTTTAATTTGAAAATTATAAAAATTAAAAGATAAAGAAGTTCAAAATAAAATTATCTCATAAATAAGATGTATAATAAAAAATTGGAGTGATTAGTTTTTTAACGAAAAATAAATAAAAGAAAAAAAAGTAAAGAATATATTTTTTCTATATAATGTTTTTAGAATTATAATATTTGGCTCATATTATCAGAGTTTTATTACCTATTATATGTGGTGTAATAGGTGATTAAGGAAATTAAATTTTTTTTAATGAGAAATGAATCTTTTATTGGGGATGCTTCCTTAGACCACTCCTTATAGATTCCTGATGTTTTAATTTTCTTATAATAAAAAGTATTAAATAAGGGGATGGGTACATGAGGAAGAATTTTAGTATATATTTTTCTACTATAGGGAGGTTAGAAGTTTAAAGGAATGGGTGGTGGTGGATTATATGTATAACATAATAAGGTTTTATTTTTTAGAATAAAATGCTATTTATTATATTATTTAAACTCAAAAAAATTAACGGTAATGATTATTTTGACTAATTATGGTGTTTGACTATATATTACACATTTAAAATTTAAATACACTCAAAATAGAATGGTGTAATTAAAATAATTTATTTATAGTAATTAATCATGATATTTCTTTTTGAGAATAAAAAATAATATTGGCTTAAAACCTTAAATATTTTTTTTATAAAATAAAATTATTAATTTTTAATGTATTTCACATTAATAAAAATTTCTTCCAAAAAAATTATCTTTTTATTATTGATTAATTTGGAAATAATTTTTAATTTAAAAAAATTAATATATATAAAAAATACATTTACTCTTCCCCACAAATTCCTCATCTTTAAAATACCACTTTCAACTGTTTTACAAATTTCAAAAGAGAAGTTTTATTTTATTATACGGAGTGAGAGTATTTTCCTGTTTTCATGAAACTTTATATTTTTGAAGAAAAAATTAAAATATTGCGTGTTTTTTTAAAGAAAATTTTATCCTTTGTATGTGCACAATATTCATTTGAAATATGTGATTTTTATTTAAAAATTGTTTTATATTTAAAAAATAATGATCAATGAGTATGGCATTATTCTTGGTAATTGCTTATGATGATGGGTGGTTCTATTATAAAAACAATTTTTGGTTACTTGATGAACTAAGGATAAGTGGTCACAGTAGTAACTAATGATGAGTGGATTTGTGATAAACTAAGGAATATTAGTATCATTATAACCTTGAATACATTGGGTACTCCTGTGATGGAAGTTGACTATATCAATTATTACATTTGTAAATGTGAAGTAGAAAATGATGTCCCATGTTACCTACATGATTTTAATATTTTTTATAATGATTTTAATTTAAATAATATTATTTAAAAATTGTAATATAATGATATTTTTGAAAATATCAGTCATTTTTCATTTTAAATTTATATGTTTAAAGTAAAATGTATTTATAGATTTTCCCTATGCTAATGATTTATTTTATTTTATATCCCTCACTAACCCTTTTACGATTATCCAATTTTTTAAAATGTTTTTAATGCTTTTATGTGAGAGGATTGGGCATGATGAGATCAAGGAGAAATCTGTGAATAAATTTCATGAATAGAAAACTAGTATTATTAAAATGAATTTTGTTTTTTGAAAAAACCGATACTTGTTATATGTGACCACTTCAATTATATAGTTTTACCATCTATGGGATACTCCAAATAATATATAAATATAACCCTAAAATAACATTGGGATCGTAATATTGTGAATTATTTTTAAAAAAAAAGTTGAATATGAAATGTTAATGGTTGGGTCCTTAAACTGTGTCATTGTCAAAGACCAAAATAAAAAATTATATATTTATTATATAAATTTTTTTAATTTTCCCTCTATAATATTTTGAATATAATATAATTTATTTTTCTTTCATAGTGACATTTCTATACTGGATAAATAAATTAATATTAATTTTTTATAAGTCTTGTTTATTTTATGTCATAAATTAAACTTAAACATTACACACATATATATTATGAAAAAAATCATTTATATAATCATGGGTAATTAAAATTTCTAATGGAACTTTTTTTATATTTTCTAGGTTATCCAAAATTATAAATTCATTTTATATCACATGAGATTTTGTATATCTCTCTACCAAATAAAATATATGTTAGAAATTAAATTTCAATAAAACATATAATATTATATGATGAACATAGAAATAAATGATATTCATTCATGGGTAGTGTAATCATAATTTCACTTAATTAAATATATATATAAACCCATTGTAATATTATTATTGTGTATAAAATACCATTCTACAAAATGACATATTATATATTTTAAACAGCAATAATGAATTTTAAAAATTTAATATAAGAGATATATTATAACTATATCATGTTTGATTTACCACTTGAGATGCCTTATGATTACATTACATTAATGGGTTTCAAACAAATTACATCAAAATGCAATTACTTAGACATATATATGTTAAGGTATTCTAAATAGTCTAATTGAACACCTTTATTTAGTAACATATATAAATAGTATTTTATTAAATTATTATTGGACTTGATGTCATATTCCTTATGGTCAACTCCATGAAAAATTATTCAATAATATTTAATTAGATTATACAAATATTATAATTTGAATAAAACAATTTGTTTACATGCACATTTTTTATGTTCCTCAACAACATTCATCAGTAAATTCCATGTAAACAATCATTTGTGTCCATTTTAATATGAAAATAAAAATATTTACATTAATAAGATTAAAAAAATATTAAAAACAATTACGAAAAATGTGATTTTCTATTATGTTCGAATTGTAACATATTTTATTTATTGTAGTTATAACTTATCTAAATTAAAAACTACTATAACCAACGCCTTATATGCTATATTTTCTTGAAAATATTTTAAGATTAATGATAAAATATATTTTATTTCAAATATCACTTTTACAATTCTTGAACTAACCCAAATCACTTATTAAATGGGAACTCTAGCTGGCTCATGGAAATGACCAAAAATAATTCTCATTCCCCACTGGTTACAAATTTATTCTAGCGAATAAAAAATCACCTTTTGGAAAGAAATTTCAGAATTAAAATCCCTCAAATGATATCGTGTTAAGGACCGTACATGACATGTTGATATGTTGGTATGCAGTGATATTAAATAAATGAAACTGGATAAATCTTTTACATCATGAAATTATATATAAAAATAAAAAAATGACATGATAAAATATAAGGGATTATATAATCCCAAACTACTAAAAAATATAAGTATTCTTGAATACATACATTTATAAAAAAGAATGTTATGTGAAAAAGGTTGGGGGTAGAAAATTATGGTACAAAAACTAAAACCAAAAGAGAACCAAAATCTAATATATGATTATATCCATGTGATGTGGAAGATTCCCCCCCCCCCTTAAAGAACTACAATATTCTAATTATCAATTAACTAGAGAATACACCTCCGCAAAGTGTCCCTTTAATTTTTCTTGTAACATTGAAAGCAAATTATATATACACTGACATAGTTCATGTTGGGTGTGAGAATAGCTATCCAAATTGGATATGACCATGATTTTCCTAAATTTAAACTATTAATAAAATAACAATCCCATTTTTATGAAATAATATTTGAAAATGAATTGAAAATTTTTTTTTAAGAAAAAACCAAATCCAGGTTTTATAACTATTTCCAATATAGTAGCATAATAGTAACAAATTTAATAAAAAATTAGATAAATAGGGAAATATTTATGTGATATATTGTTCAGGAAAACAAGGATCTTAACAAAACATACATATCAAATAAAAAATAAAAAATTATGGGCCACCACTACGGTGACTAAACTCCATGCCTAGGGGAAGTAGTTACCCAAAAAAATAACTCTTAATACATATCATCTGGGTACATATATACTATTTAAATTTCTATCTAACCATATAGATTGAATTCTAGGCCTAGTTGTGATTTTATTAGTCATCCATCCTATGTACATCAGATAGCACATTTTATACCAAGTTCGAGGAGGCATCATTATATCATTTAAAAAAATTAATTTTCAAGGGGGAATTTTGTGATAAACAACAAGGTAAACCCATAAATTCATTCATTAAATGAGTCATCCATTTCAAGAAAAATAGAGTTCTATTATAACATTTTTATTCAAATTTTAAATTTTAAAAATAACTAATCATTTTTATAAATAATTTAATAGATTATGTGAACATTGAAAACAAATTATGGTTCCTAGAAATATAGAAACTATGACGACACTAACTTAATTATGTTAAAACTACTAGACATTATGTGAATCAAAGTAGAATTTGGATAATAGACCATATAGAAGAAATCATGGGAATTAAAAAAAATTAAACCTTTAAAATAAAATGGAAAATACCTTAAACTTCCATAACCATAGTGGATTAGGGAAAACAAATTATGATGTTATTTAATAACAAAATGAATAATATTGACATAATTAAATGAGTTTATCATGAATGGAAAAAGTGAAATCCACCAAAATTATATACCATAGAGGAAGGGAGAGGGGAATTATGTGAGAGGCATATTGTTCTGGACTGAGTAAGGGAACAAATATTATGGAAATGGTGATTAAAATAGGGATTAGTTACATGAATAATCACTGTATTTATAAAATATGTAAAGGGGACTAACAACATCGCAATTAACCATCCACATGTTGTGATATTCCCTTTAATGATCCAGTTAAAATATTTAGCAAGGACATACGATGAAATGGTGTGATTTGGAAGTTCTAGGAAAGGCGTTATAGGGACCAAAAACTACGATATAAGTTTTCATCATAGAATGTTTAGACGTATCCATTTTATATTAGGATCACCTGAACACCACAAGAGGAGATAAAAATTGTGGTGGATCCTCACAACCATTATAAAATGTCCACGTTCAAAGGAAAATGATTGAAGGGGTTTCATTTTTGAGCCTTCAGGTTGTTTTTCGGATCCAGAAGCCACCTCTAAGACAAAAACAACCTTAAAACTAGGATGTTTTCCCATTGGAATTACATTGTGACATGGCGTACCCTAAATCGTTACATGGTTCTTTAGAGGATATAAATTATATATACCAAATCATTGAGAAATATAAAATAATTATTACATGTAAACAAAGTAAATATATATAATAGGGAATATAAAATAATTACACAATCACAAAAAATTGAATCATGGGTGTGAAAATTTGACAAAACCCTCAACATTCTACCTTCAGTATTTATATATGTTGATTGATCAAGAAAATAATGAGTCCATATCCCCTTCTTAAATGTTTCTCTCTTCTCAAGATCATGGGAGTCCCTTTTGTATTTCCCAAAAATATGGACCAATGAGGTATATTTTTGATGTATTTCTTACTTCTAAGATCCATTAATTAGAAAATATTATTCTATCACCGATACATATAGTATAAAAACTATTTCATACAAAATCATAACATATTAAGGGTATGGATTGGACTTCATCAATTGGGAAATGTGGAATTCATTAAAGATAAACATCCACTATATATGTTACTAAAACATATAATCAACCTCTCATATTCTAGTTGTGATATGAAATGGTCCCACATACCTCTGAGAAATCTTCCCAACATTTTCAAGACTGTTATTTTAAAAATTAGGGGTCACCATTAAGAATACCCTCTCTCAAATTGAAAAATCCATGGGATAGATTTGATGATCAAAATATGATATATGGAAACTATGACCTATCATCAATCATTGTGGAATCATCAAAACCATTTTCGTAATCTCTTTTATTATTCTTGGTCCTACTGAGGACATCTCACACACCTCACTCCAATAAAGGATATACAAGAAGAGATGAACATATAGGGACCCAAAATAATCTATTTTAATTGATCACTGGAAAATATATTTATAGGAAAACTATAGTATATTAAAATTTTATCTCATGCACCCCTAATGACCAAGATGTTGATGGGGATACATACTTCAAAATATGGATCTCCCGGATTATCTAAAAATTTAACTAATATAATCCAATAATTAGATACATTTTATTTCATGATTATAAATATATGTTTCCATGAAATATAATCTAGGTTTATAGATTTCTAGAATGTTTGGTAGATTTTTTACATAAATTTCTCACCATTAAACATAAACTATATCATATCTATTTAGAACACTATATAGTGCCCCAAAATCTAATAGATCATTTTAAATTGAATAATATATATTGGGAGAATACAAAAATGAAAAGTGTGATATAGAACACCCTTTGTAGGAATAATTATTGTAAAACATTGTACTTATTAAAAGTACAAAATTTTTGTGGAATAATATTATATCTAGAGGATAACAATCAGAAGAAATGAATAATTGATTATTGTAATAATATAATTGTTTAAGGGAATCATAAATATGTATAAAAAACATATTGTATGTCATTATATGACTATAAAAAGGATCATAACCAATAAAACATAACATTGTGTGGTGTCTTAACAACCCATGGACCACAAACCTATCTCCATAAATGAAAACATTTCCTAATTAATTCTAGTGATATATAATTCTAGGACCACCTATCATTTTATAACACCCAAAATAAGGCATTGGAAGTAAACTAGCGTGCCATATGACCTAAGACACACCTCACCATACATAGGTGGATGTCTATGATTAGAGAATTTCTAGGTACATCAATGTGTAGTATATAATCTAAGTATCATTTCATAAGAAAAATAATGATGTAACATTACATAAAAAATAAATAATAAGATTAAACATGCTAAAACTATCAATATGGAATACCAATCATACAACAACGAAACATGCTCCAAATGTTTCACAATAAAATTGAATATAAATGTAAAAAATTAATTAACTAAAATATGGTGTCTTTTAATGTTTTACAGGTATTTACATATATTCTATGTTCCAAATATCTGTTGGTAAGCATAGAAAAAATTACTTAATGTCGATCCCTATAAAAGAAGTCGACACATTGATTGGAATAGATGTACAAGGTGTACGTAATGATAAAAAGTAGGACACCGCCAATTATAGAACGCCCATCGTTTTTAAAAGAAATTTGATGAAATAAAATTTCATTGATAGATCGCATTATGTGTAAAACCGAGTTTATGTTGAGTTACATTCCACACTATGTTTAAATAAGACCACTATATATCATTAATTCAATTATTTATATATGATCATTTCTACCTATCCATTCACCATGGAGATATGAATAACAATAAGTAATTTTTATGAATTTATTATAATGGTTTTACATATTGAAAATATATTGATAATAAAATATATAATTTTGACTAATGAATTTATACATTTTGTTTTTTTAAATGTTTTATATATTTTTTTGAAAAATAATTAAATTATATTTCATTATATTAAAATTATTATTTCATAAAATATAACTCAATTTATAAATCATAATGTCAAAATTATCTTATGAATAATTTTTAGATTTTTATATATGGATTATTATTTTTATGAATAGCGCTAAATACCATATTATATTTTATATTTAAATTTTTTTAAATTATTTATAACTATAGAATATATTTTTAGTTTATTTTATAGTAAATTTATTCCATTTATATATCTACTCATACAATTTCAGTCAATGTTTTCAATTTTATTTTTCATTTTTATATAAAAACACTTTTAACATTTTAATATTTTTAATCATTGAAATCAAAATTTCTTATAGCGTCTATTGGATTAATTTTAACATATAACTTTAAAAATATATGAATTAAATTTTAAAAAATATATTACATATTTTAAGTCATTATAATATATATTATCTAACATGGTATACATATTTTTTACCATAATTAATAGTAAAAACAACATAAATTATTTACCACGGTTAAAGTAAAAAATGGGATTACTATGGGAAAAAATAAATCTAAAAATGATTAAATTTACCTAAAAACTTTTATAAAACAAAATATATTTCTTTATTTCAACCTTATCATGTTAAAATCTAGATAATGGTAAATTATGTATTCATTTTGATTGTATAAAATTTGGATACATGTTATTGTTTCAAAAAGATACTAGTGTACCACTACCACACTTATAGAAGGAATCCCTTATCCTAATCTATTAGAACTCTCAATCAACATATATTTACCTAATACCTTCTCAAATAGAATTCCAAAATCCATCATATCTTCCATTAAACCTTAGATTGGAAAAAAGGCATCCTAGAAATTCTTTTGATGTAAACCTCAGGAGGTTACCCATCGAAGAGGTAAGGTTCATCATTGAACTTTTTTTTATTATTTCTCCTCCACCTCCTTATCTTCTTGTAAAAACTTGATTATATAATAAAACCATAATATAAGAAATTAATATATATTTTTATTTTAATATAACGAACTATGATAGTCCTTTAGTCCATCAAATGAGAAATAAAATCATCATTCTTATGTACAGTGGACTACCACCTCACGAGTTGATGCAATTAATTATCTCATTACCTCTTATAAAGTAAATATATAATGATTTATCAAATGGATATATATTTGATATTTTTTATTTTATTCTTCTTGTATAATCATAGTATCACATGTTTCTTTTTTAACTTTCCATTCTATGGGAATATGATAACATCGTTTGTCTGTACGGCAGACTAGTGCCTCCTGAATCCATATGATTCATTCACACATTCCATGGAATGTAAAAAGTATTTTTTAATGAAAAAAATTTATATATATAGTATAAATATGTTTCTATAATGTTTATATTTAATTAAATTTTTATTGTTTTTTTCATTGGGAAAATGCATACAACCTTCCTACGTATATATAATCTACCATCTCCATGAATGCAATATTCAAATTTGTATCACTAAATTTTAAGGATAACAAAAAATATAATATATAGTGAGTATATTTGATATTTTTCTCATGGTTACAATTTAGTAGATTATTGATCAATGATCGATGTTTGAGGATGGAAAAAAATAGATAAAAAAAGTTGTAATTAACAGAAACAAGAAATTAACACAGAATATTTAACAAACAAGTTATATTATGTCATAAGAAAATCATGTATGGTATGATATATATAATTATGGTTCCATAATAGATTTATAGTTACATTATATTTACTATATTGGAGGATCAAACTTGTGCAATGTATGTCAATACATATGGGGTAAAGTCTCGGATTTTCCATGTATTATTTTTAGATATAACAGGGAATAATTTCAGGACAAGGCGCTAAGATGATGAGTGATTTTGGGTACCTGTGTGCCCAAAACAATTGTTAAAAAAATAATCTTTTTAATAACACAAATTGACGATTTTTCTGAAAATGTTGAATAACTCTTAAACAGTTTCCTAGATCAGAAATCTGGGGGAACTTTTGAACTCATAATGTGAGTTTTACCCTAGTTGTGACAGAAGTTTTTTCTTCATGATCCTATGGTAGAAAAACTAAAAAGGGCATAATGAATATAAAATAATTTTTATAAAAACTATTACAAGTTATGTGTCTCTTTGATTCATTTTTATTAAACCTTGTTTTGGAATCCATGAAATCACCATTGCCCTAGATTCCATCTATGACAAGGAGAATGAATCCTCTCAAATGAATGATGAAAAATCAGAGAAGAGATCATGGATCATTGAACTAATGAAGTTGGAGAATATAATCAATGAAATAACAATAATTGTTCCTTTCCAATGACCAATCCAAACTCCTAGTAGTGTAGTTTTTTTAGTGTTTATTTTCCCTCTTCTTAATTTCCATGATGAATGCCAGTTTATCCACAAACCGATTGATCCCTGAAACAATCATTGTTGTATGATGGGTTACTAATGAGGTATTACAAGAATATTAGTTTATCATCTTCATTTATCATTATAATGAGAAAATATTAATGCCATTATGAAAAAAAAGGACTTGTTTCATTCTTTAATAATACTAGGTGATTTTATCTCCCATGTTCTTGGCATTATTCACCATTGGATCCTAGCCACTTGGAATTCACATTCTAAGAGGCTATGAATATTATTAGTCCCTCAATTATAGGAAAGGAAAAAAAAGAGGATTAATCAGTGTAGATATGGACATGATGATTATATAGATTGATTAGTTTTAGAGTTTTGAGCTTCAAAGGAATAATGAAGGATTTTAGAAGTAGCGGGGTGGAGAGAAAAGGCACCAAGACACTATATGGGATGTGTCAGTAAGTGAATCTAAGTTGGATGGTCATGTGGGATTGGAGGTCGTGAGATGGGTTTTGACATGGTGTGGGATGCGGCGGTGGTCACTATGGGTAGCTGCATGAGTGGACTGATCACAATCGTCTAAGCTACCACATGGTCATTGAAGCTGGGGGCACGGTCAATCACCATAGAAGCTAAAGCTACCATATGGTGGTCCACCATGGGAGCAGTCAGACCAGGTGGTCTGTCCATGTCCAAGTGAGCCCCCTTCCAAAATTATCAAATGACTATAACATTCAAACTAGTCATGCATTTGACAATCTGTTTACAATGTTAGGACCCCACCACAAAACTATAATTTTTTGATATATTAATGGGATTTTTAGTGTCCGTATGGCATAATGTATTGATATATGAATACCCCTGGAATGAGCGTGCTTTGAGAAAATACTTTTGTGGCTGGCTATGATATAATGTTTGTATTTATTATAGACACTATGTATCTTATTGAGACTATGTGTATTATTGTGAATGTTTGTCTTATAGTGACTATATGTCTTTTTGAGACTGTGTGTCTTTTTAGATTGAGTATATCTTGATGTTCTTAATATATTTTGTGTATAAATGTATCTGTGTGGAGATTACTATGCATTTATTTATTGTATTACATTGTGGTATTCCTTGGGGCTATTCCTTAATGTTATTTTTTTTTGTATTCCAATACAATATTTTCTTTTTGGTATTCCATTGTGGTATTCCATTAAGGTATTCCTTCATGGTACTTTCTTTCTGGTATTTCCTTTTTGGTATTCCATTGTGGATTCAGGGTGTCCTACTGAGTATTTTTTACTCACCTTTGCACGGTATTTACCTACACATGATGTGTCTATGATGTTTATTGAATCTTATATGGAGTTCCAATAAGACCAGAACTAGCCAATGACTTGTGAGATCAGATAGGATAAGGTGTGTTACCAATAATTTTCTAGTGATAGTCCTAGTACCTCTTAATTTATATGTTAGAGTTGT
Source organism: Viscum album (assembly GCA_963277665.1). Classification (NCBI taxonomy): domain Eukaryota; kingdom Viridiplantae; phylum Streptophyta; class Magnoliopsida; order Santalales; family Viscaceae; genus Viscum; species Viscum album. The sequence continues at coordinate 911,779,572 of OY728125.1, read as the reverse complement.
TGTTGTATTCTCTCTTCTTTTATGGTGATAGTGTTGGCCCTGTATACATTCTGTTACATTCATTTGTGTACACTAGTTGTTGTATATAATTTATTTCATGAATTATTAACGTAGTTATTTTACACTTTAACAAATGTGTCTTGGATATGTATGCATGTTTATAGGCACATAGGAAACTGCCTCCCATTTAAGGGATATGCCTACTCAGTGCAAGTCACCAGCAACTAGTATATTGGAAGTAGGTATGGTGTATTCAGGTAATGAGCCCCTCTAGAAATGGCCATGATAGAGTGGTATTAGATCTATTTAGTTCTACATTGTGACTGAGAGTTTGTGAGGATGGATTGGGGACACAATGTTAAATGTTCCAAGTTATCCATTCAAGCCGGGGAATCTACTGTCGGTGCGGCGGCTCATGTATATATACACAAGGACTCCTAGGACCTACTTTTTGACTCAGTACATGGGAACCCATGTTTTAGGGAATGAAATGGTATATACATAATATAAAAATTGGTTGTGTCCTCCATGTCCTTATTGATTCAGTCCTAAAGATATACTCTCTTGACTGTTGTGCATATTTTATTATTATAAGATGCCTCCACATAAAAATTCATATAATATTCCATTGAATTATCACAAGGATTAATCTACACGTGAGGAGGCTTCAGTACGTGGGCCTATACCGGAGATAGAACATCTAGGTGGTTTACCAGCTATTATACCACCTATCATGAAAAAACTACTACCAACATTACCACCTAATGATTCACACATATTGTACACAATTCAAGAGTTTCATTGGAAGAGACTCCCCATGTTTCTAGGGGAAATGGTCCCCTAGGTAGATGAGTATAGGTATGATGAAATTAGATGTGTCTTCCGCCTTGAGAGGATGCCTTCTAAACAGATGACATCCCCAGACGCAAGAATTTTACATGGAACATTTGGGTTTTGTTTTAGATTAGTGACCCCTAATCCCAATGAGGTGACTCTATCATGGAAATTCACTGAGCATCCCTTTATATAGTAGTTCTTTCCCGAAAGGTGGATGTCAGTATTCCTATATGATCTTCTTCATCTTCAGCAGCACTGTCAAACTATGGTGGAGTATTTGGTGATATTTTTTGATCATTCTTGATACTATATTGATATATAATGAGAACCATTATTTAGGGATTAGAATTTTGAGTAGGTATTAGATTGGGAGATAAAGGAATCCATGATATCCCTTTGCATTACTACTTATTCTAGGGTACCTGAGTCATCACTGCTAGTGGAGAGATTTCTAGCGGAGCTGGTACCAACAGGCACCAGGTATCTAAGACTCAGAATAAGGTATCCATAAAAAGTTTCATGGATCTAATCAGTTCCAGTTATTTAAGAGAGAATCCTTCGAAAAATTAGGAGTGGTTTAGGGTTCCCTAGGCAGTTCGAGTAAGCTGATGGATATGTTGTGTTACTCATGCAGAGTGCAGGGGCATCTGGAAAAATACTTCCCAATTCTTCGTATGGCCGATCAATATATGGTTGAGGGGCCACCGAGGCAGAGAGGAAGGTTGTAGAAGGTTGATATGTAGGGTAACAGATTTGGAAGAGGATTAGGAGTGGTGGAGAAGGGTGTACATAGGTTCGAGATATTTCCACCACCACCACTAGGTGGTCTACGACAGGCTCATAGAGATGGTGGACATGGACGATGCAAGATACCACTGAAGGAGGAATATGACCATGATGATTTATGAGTTATTAATGGTATTGTCTATTTTTTCAACTTAACATTAGTTTTGATAGACACATGTGATATTCATTCATTTCTTATCAAGATCCTTGTTTGAGATTTGGATATTCTGGATTAAAAGTTGACTCAACCCTTACACATAGAGACATATACAAGAGGAGATTTAATGAACACACATTGGTATCGATAATGACAACTTACAGTTGGCAGTGAGAGTTTTGGATGTGATTTATTCATAGTGGCATCGAAGAAATTTACATCCTTCTCATTAAAGACTAGTTATTCATAGTTCATGCTCAGATTGACTATTTACGGAATAGAGTATGGTTTGTCCTTACTGATGGGGCTAGGATTTACTATTTTGATGAAATTTCAACCCATTAAGTAAATGATGGACTCACTAATAGGAGGGTGATTCCAATTTCCCATCATTGGTCCAACCTCACTATCGGTGCGGTGGATAATATTAGTCCACAATTTTTTAGAGTGGTGGAAAATTATGTGGATATCATTTCTAAGGATGTTCTAAGATTACCACCCCATAGGGAGGTAGACATATAAATTGATCCATAACCTAGGATCACACCAAAATATGAACCTACATATCAGATTACTCCCATTGAGCTTCATAAGCCGATGGTTCCGTTAGAGGGCCTATAAAGGAAGGACTTCATGAGACATAGTGTTTCACCCTAGAGAAAACTAGTTTTTTTAAGAAGGAACACGAGAGATTCAGGTTATGTGTGGACATAATGATTCTAAACTAGGTGACCTTGAAGAATATTTATACACTATTGATGATCGATGACCTCTTCAATCAGTTGAAAGGTGAAAAGTGGTTCTCAAAGATTTACCTCAGGTATGGATATCACCATCTATGGGTATGGGGTGAGGATATACTGATGACGACAATTATATGTTGTTATAACCACTATGAGTACATAATGATTCCATATCTCTTGACTAATTCTCAAGAAGTGTTCATGGGACTCATGAACTACATCATTCATTATAAATAAGACCAGTTCATGGTGGTCTCTATTGATGAAATCCTAATGTAGGTAGTGTATGAATATGAGCATGTGAGACAGTTATGGATGGTCCAGGATGCACTTTGAGAGCACCCACATGACAGGATGTTCCTTAACTGTCATTTCTAGATTCGAGTGTATAGTTTAGATGAGATCTTGGGACACCTCTATGTTCAAGATATAGTTTGACTCCATGGAGTTCAATCAAAGATAGACTTATATTGTTATTCTTTATTTAAACCTTGATTGTGGAAGAAAATTTAGGAGTTTTTTGGGATGTAGCTATGCATGAGTACAACATTTCACCAACAAATGTATGTCTCGATAGAGTGTACCATATAGGTTCTGGAAGTCATTCTATGGGATTGCATGTTAGATTTTGAAAATAGTTGGGAGGATCACCTACTACTGGTGGAGTATTCATACAAATACATATATCACTACACCATTGGAATGGAACCATTCGATGCCATCTACAGTTGAACCTGATGGGCATCACTCAATTGGACTGACCTAGGAGATTAAACACTCATGGTCTTAGAGTCAGTGTGAGATACCACAGAAAATGATCAGTGCATCTAAGAGAAGATGAAAACTACCTAGAACTTATATAATTCTTATGATGATTGGCGGAGGAGGCCTTTAGATTTTGATGTAGGAGACCACTTGTTCCTTAAGGTCTCACCTCGACATAGATTACAAAAAACATGTTCAGCGTTGGAAGCTATCTATTAGATTCATCAAACATTTACTGATACTATATAGAGTGGGTGAGTTGGGATACCACATGGATTTACCTCTATAGTTATAACGGGTACACGATGTCTTCTACGTGACGTAGCCGATGAGGTATGAGCCTGACCCATCACACACATTCTATGGGCTGAGAATGACATCGATGATGGGAAATATTTTTCTGATTTCCAATAGATGATCAATGATTAACATGATAGGATCCATTGTGGGTATTCAATTCTTCTAGAGCATGTTCAGTGGTAGAAAAAGAATATATAGGAGAGGTCATCGGAGTAGGAGGCTCATATACGTGATTACTTGCATCATTTGTTTGTTTATCCATTTGTTTAGGATTTTGGGGACGTAATTCCCTATGGTGGGTAGAATGTAACATCTTTTATCTTCCATGTTTTATTTTTAGATATTATATATATTGATTTCATGGCCTGGTGCTAATAATGATTACGATTCTGAGCTTTTGTGACCTCAGAATAATTTTTTGAAAAATACTAATCTTTTTAATTACACATGTGCATAGTTTTTCTAAAAAATTGGAATAACTCCCAAATGGGTGCTTAGATCTAGAACGTGAGGGTGTCGTTGAACTTGAAACATGAGTTTTACCCTAGGGGAGACAAATGGATTGTTGGAGTGGGTCTTTTATGAAAAAACACAAAAAGTACGTAATCATCATTAAATATTTTAATTAAAAATTATTTTAAGTGAGGCATTGGATTGTTTCAATTTTATTCAATCATTTTTTGGAATCTAGGGTTATCTCTATAACCCTATAATTTTTCGGTGTCATGGACAATGAATCCTCTCAAACAAACGATAATGGATTAGAGAACAGATCACGGATCATCGTGGCAATGAAGATTGAGGTTCTCTTCAACGATGAAAACACATCTCTATCTCATAAAAGTCTGATTCAAACTCATGGTAGGGTAGTTTTTTCTTTTGTACTTTTAATTGATCTTAATTTATTATAAGAACAAGAGTCTATCCACATAAATATTGAATTGCAGTTCAATCGTTGTTGCAGGATGAGTTATTGATGCTAGATTATCAGGAGATTAGTTTATTGACTTCATTTATCCTTATGATGTGAATGAATTCATAATGAAAGAAAAAATGGAAAGGATCATTATTTGGGTGTTATTGGTTCTTTTCTATCCCCTGTTCTGGATTTTCATCACTGTTTTATCCTCGTGACCACAATTCAATATCTCTGGAGGATCCAAAGGTGATTAGATCCCCCAGATTGGAGGCAAGAAAAAATAGAATATGAATCATTGTATATCGAGACCTAATGATAACATAGGTTCATTCATTTTATATATTTAACCACCATAATAAATTTAATGGCTTGTGTTTGTAGCAGGGGAGGAGACATATAATGTTGTAGGCTATGTACGTGCCTATGGAGCCAATGATATCAGAGGTCACTGGATTCTAGATGAAATCATGAGTGACATGGTGGTTGTCACTGTAGGAGACCGTATGAGAGGACAGAACGAGGAATGGGTCGGGTCATTATGGTGGTAAGGGATGTGCCGGAGCACCCTAGGCCAAGTGGGTTTGATCAATTCGATGGAAATGGTGAGACCTGGCTGGCCGGACTGGGCCACAGTCGACTATGGTGGTCGACCAAGATGTTGTGTGACCGCTACTATTGGAATATGGTGGAACACCACAAAATCTTGTGATTCCCTGAGTAAATCAACTACCAATGTTGTTGGACTGAGAAGACAGCCGGTCCACATTTCAGTAAACCCCCATTGGAAATTTTCAAACAACCATAACATTCAAATTGGTTGTCTGTTTGATAATTTGTTCATGGTGTTGGTACCCATAATATGAGATATTCATTTTGAGATATCCAATGTGATTTTTTAGGTAGTTTTAATATTACCAAATTCGTTGAGGTGTGATTTCCCATTGGATTAGTGCTCTTGGAGGAAAAATTTCTTTGGCTGGTTATGACCTAGAGTCTATGTGTCTTATTGAGACTTTGTGTCTTATGAAGACTATCTGTCAAATATTGATTGTGTGTTTTATAGATATTGTGTGTCTTATAAATACTATGTATCTTATTAATATTTTTTTCTTATTGGATTGAGTATATCTAGTTGTTCTTGATTTATTTTTTGTGGACATATATCTATGTGGAAATGACTAAGCATTCAATTTTGGTATTTGGTTGTTGTATTCTTTTATGGTACTTCCATGGTGTTATTTCATTATGGTATTTCCATTTTGGTATTCCATTTTGTTATTCCTTATTTGTATTTTCTTTATGGTATTTCATTGAGGTATTACATTGTGTTTCTGGGGTGTGCAAAAAAGTATTGTTTTACTCACCTTATCATGGGATTTTCCCATAGGTGTCATGTTCGGTTCTGATGATCAACTCTTCAACAGATTTCTAGGAAGACCAGGACATGGAGGTTCATTGTGAGACCGGACATGCCTAGGTGTGTTCCAACATCTTTTCCGATGACAGTCCCAATATATCTTACTTTATAGGATGGACTTGTGGATGCAGAATAATTTCTTTTGGTGGGATCGTTTTGGCCATGTTTACCTTCTATATCTTTCACTATTGTACTATGGTAGTGGCATATTGGGGTTTTCATGCATTTTTTTACTTAGTGTTATTGCATTTATATATTTGATTGTTGTAGATGTGTGTGTGTGAGAGTTTGAATATATAGAAAAATACCTCCCCTTTGTTAGATTGTCCTACTCGGTGCTAGTCACCTTCCCCAGGGATATTGTATGCAATATTGTGGTATTCACGGTATGAGACAATCTGTGATAGTTCATGCCATCAGGTAGGGTAATTTTTTCAGACATCATTCAACATGTGACATATGTTATTTTATGAACTTATCATATTTTATGAGGTGTATATACAACATCATTAACATGTTATCTGAATAATTTATTTTTCCATGTGATATTTTACATTTCCTTCTATAATGTTCCTCTATAGAGTATGTGTGTCATACATTCTAATGTATAAAATATTGTATACTAAAAACTCATCGTTTATTAGGGTTATTTCTTATTATAATTAAAATTTTAAAATTTTATGATCCATCTCTCAAGAAACCAATGGATTTTCATCTATTATATTTATTCATGATATTAATTGTATAATTTTTAACTTTTTTTAGTACTTATAAAAATTATGAAATTTTTTAATGGAAATATGACTATATTTCATTCATTTATTAGAAATACATTTTCTTCCCAAACCACATTTTCTAAAAATATTTTCCAAAATGTTTCAACATTATCTTATTATTTTTTAAAAAAAAATTACTAATGATTTAATTTTTTAAATATTTTGTTCGAAATAATCATAATTTCATTATACAAAAAATTCCCCTATGTATTTTTCTGAAAAAGAGAAAGGACTCATTGATTTAACATCTTTGTAAATAAAATAACATCCCAATCATCATGAATTTTTTTTAATTTAAATCATCCATTATACGGTTCCAATTATATATTTAGTTACAAAAATTTCAAAATGATTTGTGATTTAATTTATTTTCAAATGGAAATGAATATTTTCCTCAATAAAAGTTTTAAATGATATTTGAAAATATTTTTCTATATAATGACAAATATGTTGATGTTACTTCTTTTTTAATGGGGATATGAACCAAGGATACCATTATTATTCTCTATATGAATGTTTAATTACAACATGATTTTTATAAAACCATTTTCCCTTATAAAGGAGATCCCCTTAAAAAATTCTTATGAGGGAAACATATTTCACAATGGGTTATGTTATGATCAAATAATTAAATGATAATGAAACCTATTTCTTTTATATATGTTATGATATGATGAAATTTTGATAAACCTCATTTAATTAATGGGTTTTGTTACGATGAATGTTTTATGATATTTTGGAATAAATAAATATAGTTCACATTATGAGTTATCTTAGACCAATATTTCCTTCCAATGCATTGGGTAATGATTTATATCTAACTGGATAGATATGATTGGAATGGGAAGTTAAACCAGTTATGTAAGGGAATTTTCAACTATGATTTTCTTGTTTGTGAAACATTACAACTATACTATTTTGGAGGGTTATCCCATTCAACTATGGTATCCTGGAAAGTTATCAAATAATACTCTGGAATTGAATTTCTATGCTTATTTGTATGCTAAAAATATATGTTTTAGGACAATGTTATTCTCTCATGGATAATGTTCTTTGATTGTATTATGATTCTTGTCTTTTAAAAATTCAATAAATATGAAATAAATCAATATTATGATATTTTATATGTAAGGTATGACTTTTAAATTTTCTGATCGTGTTCTCACACCCTTACGTTCATTTTATTCTTATGTATCTCCCCTATTAACCCTTACTGAGCATCTGATATCACCCTTATTAATGCTTCATTTCCCTACATTATGGTGATATTTATTATGTACGACATTGGTAATGATGGTTCTAGATATTAAGGTCTTAGTGGGAGCTGACGTAGTATACATATGGAATGATTGTCTATGTTTCCATGTTTCCAAAGAAATTATGCCTTTATTGAATTCAGGTAATTGATTATGTAATTTTCTAAATGTTCATAAAAATTATTTAATATCTATATATGATAATGTTGGGAAATCATAGTTGGTATCAGAGGACAGTCTTTCTTAACCTTTAGAAACTAGAATGATAAATATTTATCGATATCCATAAGTACATTTATCTATGGATAAGTCTAAGGATGGGTCAAATTATATGAAGATGTCCTGGAATTTTGGTTATGGATATAGAAAGTGGTTTCTATTAAATTAAATTTTATTATGTATATTAAAAGTGGATGTGGCTCTATCATAGAGGTATCATGGGGTATTAAATCTGAAATTGGCACATTAGTCTAGACTTGATCATCACTTTGGGCATGATAATGGTATAAGATACACCCATATTTTGATACTCCCAAGGTAGATTCTTAGTAAATTCTAAAACTATTTATGAACAATCATGAGGAAAAAAATAGACGAAGAATTTGAATTCCCTTGGATAATCCTTTGGTGTAAAAGATTAATAATAAGGTATCAGGACATAGGAATCATATTTGTGATTTTTCATAATTATGTGGTTCCACACTATGATTATTATATCTAACACAATGATTTTTGGATTTATCCAATAGGTGTAACATACATGAACTATATTGATGATAATTACAATGAAAAATAAAATTACATTAGAACTAATAATACTGACATTATAGGAGTTGGAATTCAAAATGCCACTGAAATCCACACACAAAATTCTCAAGATATGAATCGTCCTGGACATATAAATGAGAAAGGGAGGAAAACAATTCTGTTGAGTCCTTTATGAGGAAACATCAACCTTCTTTTTTTTGCGACTTAAGAGCCACTTATTTATAAGAAATGTTTCGACACCACATTAAAGACGTTTTTCATCCTCCAATTTTGGAACATGAAAAAGTCATTTTTGATGTTTACCATTGTGTAGGTGAATCTGAACAATGGTAGACCCATAATGGAACTAAAAGGAAAAAGGGTGAAGCTAAATTCCTAGATTCTGGTGAGTTCAAGAACATATTTTTTAATTAGAGCAATACTCGTACTATTTTTATGATGATTGAGAAGGAGTTCCTTGAGATAAATAAAAATGATGAAAAATATATAGGTACCTATGAGGAAAATTTTAACAAACATGTGGGGTACAATTCATGAATTATCATGCAACTTAAAAGTATGTTTGATTGATATATTAGTGTCTCAACAAGACGTATCTGAAAGGTGTTATTCACAAGATTAATATGTAGATATGAATAGATTCTTTGAGGTTCCATCAAGGTGGAAATTGGACTTAGAGCTAAATATCAATCTCATGGTTTTGAATAGAATAGAAATAAAATTCAAATTAAAATCTAAGAACCATAGAGGGAAGATGATGAAAATTCACTTATTCTCAATGTAGGAAAATAATTATGGAAGAAATTTTTTTACAGTGGTATAGTAAATGTTTTTAGGTTGTAAGTTAATCACATAATGAAAATTACTGATAAATTGATTAGATGAAGTCATCTAACAGTGAAAATAGATGGAATGTTATATTCAATGTACAAACTAAACTCTAATGTTTCAAATGAATAGTGTATCAGAACTATGGTAAATAGTTCCCAAATATAATTTTAAATTATGATGATAAAAAATTCGGATCCTATTAAGCCGTGAGACGAAGGGAAATCTCATGTGATCCATATTTCAAATGAGGGGTGTGACAATTGCATGGTGAAAGGTACAGTTACCATCCACTATAGTATTATTAATATCTTATTTGACAATGGATATACCCAGTTTTTTATATCTAATATATTTTAAAAGGTAGTAAAGATTCCACCCAAATTATTAGATGTGGAATTTGTAGTGAAAACTCCTTATGTTATAATGATCACATATGAGGTAAATTAGTTATCTTTGATTGAAATTATTTGGAATGTGATTCCTAAAAATATTTTAATTCGTTCTATTGTTGAATTTGACATATTCATTGGGATGGATTACATTTATATATATAAATCTGACAAAAATTGTTGATTAAGGGAAGCCACACTTTATCATCCCATCCAATCAATGATATTATTTTAATGTGATTATAAGTAAATTCATTTAATGGGGATCTTATCTATTGGGTTCGAATTAATTTCTATTAAAAATGGGTGTATATCTCAACTGGTTGGGAAAAACTCGGCATCAATTGCATTCCAATTTTATAGATATTTGTTAATTTATTTCAAGAATATTTACATAGTATTCCACTGAATTAGGAAATTGAGTTTTCAATTGAACTCAAACCTTGTGCCACACCAAAATCAATGACTCCATATAGTCTGGCATCAATTGAATTATAAGAATTGCTGAAGAAACTACAAGAGAACTTAGATATAGGATTCATTCAAAACATTATGTCACCTTGTGGGGAGGGGACATGATTTTATTATTTAAACTTTAATGAACTTATGTGTATTTATTTATTATTAACTGCTGAACAGGATCATGATCAATAACTAGAATCGTCTTCCTCATATTGATAATTGTTTTTTTCACCTACGTGGAACATAATTCTTTTACAACATATACCATATTTTATGATATAATCAATTGAGGGTCGAGAATGATTATTTACTCAATTTTGAATTTCATAAAAGGTATGGACACATTGAATTTAAATTGACTCTATGAAATTAAACTAATACACTCTCTATATTCATAGATATGAGGAATGTAGTCTTTAAAGACTACAATGATCAGTTTTTGGTAGTTTGTATAGATGATATACAAATATATTCATAGAGAAATTAAATGAATGAATATAACTAGAGAATTTTACTAAAGACCCCATGGAAGGATTAACTATATGAAAATTTTACGAATATTGATTTGTTTTCTGAAAAATGATTCATTTTTGGGACATATAATCTCAAGAGAGGGTATATATATACATCCATCAATGAAGGAGGTTATTGAGTATTGACCCCAAATGACTATGGAGACTAAGATCAATAGTTTTATTATTTTTTATAAATATTATAGATGTTATATTATTAATTTTTCACTACAATATAATCCCCCTATAATGTGAACTTATAAGGCATCCATGTTCCTATTGACTGATGAATTTGAGGAATATTTCAGGGAAGTGAAGAGAAGATTATTCATTGCAAGTGTGCTTACATTACCATGTAGTGGAGAATTATTTTTATTATTTAGTGATCCATACATGAAGGTACAAGGATTTGTTTTCTCATTTATAATGACTTGGTTATAACTTATTCTAAATGGAAATTAATGATTCATGATCAATATTACTTAACTCAAAATTTGGAGTTAGCTATTTTTTTCATTTAAAATATGGATGAATTGTCTTTATGGATAAAAGTTTGATATATATAATGATTATAATTTATTAATGTATAAATTCACTTTTAAGAAGTTAAACATGTTCTATAAAATATGGTTATAAATCATTAAAGATTCTAATTTCTCAATACATTACCACACTATGAAAAAGAACAAGGAAGCTGATATCATATGTTTAAAGGATCACAATAGATTATCCATGATGGGGATAAGAATGGATAAAGTATTTCTATATTTTAAAAGGATGGATATTGGGATATTTAATAATAGAGAGAAATCATATCTCTCTTAATTGAGTTTTAAAATATCTAAGTAAACAATAAACAGGCTTAGAAGGAATATGTAGCGTTGAAAAAGAGGGTAATAAATATTCTAGTGTTTATCCTTTATCATGGTGGAAAGACAATGTTCTTGAACCATGTACATTCTACTTCAACACTATAATTAATAAAGGATTTGTTGGGGGAATCAAAAATTTCATCATTCCCAATTCATTTGGGATGTAAATGGATTTACAGATATTGGAAAAATTACTTATGGCAGGATGAAATAAAGAGAGATATTGTAATTTTTTTATCATAGTTCCTTATTTGTCAGAATATTATGGTTAAGAAAAAAATCATTTGGTATTTTACAATCATTTCCTATAACAAAATATAATTTTTAAATCATAACAATAGATTTTTTCTATTGGAGTAGTCAAAATGTATAAAAGGATTAATTATATGTGGGTTATAGTCAATCACCTTGAAAATTCATCACACTTCATCACAATCAGAGAATAAATTTCTTAGTATTGTCTACCCAGGACATACATTAAAGAAGATATATGGTCCAATGAAGTACCAAATTTCAATGTGTTTGGTCAGGATCTAATGTTTACCTCATAGTCTAGAAGAATCCATCCACAAGACTAGGATACATATCTGAGTTTCCACATATCATATCATAATCATATAGATAGTCATTACAAGATAAAAATTCAACCATCCTAGGAAATTTTGAGTTCTTTTTATTTTTATTTAAAATGTGGTTGGGATCAATAACTTCTTATAATTGAGTTTTCATACAATAATAGCATTCACTTGATCATTCAAATGGATAATTAATAATCCCTCTATAGAAATAAATGTATTTCTATAGTATGCATGAATAAAGATGGAAAAAGTTATATTGGGAAATGATATAGATTAATAAATGTTAAGGATAGTTGGATTCATTCAATAACTCCTCAATGACTCTAATAGTAAATAAAAATTACACTAGAATTCCCCAGCCTGGTCTAGTATTTAATTTCAGGGACAAGGTGTTCATATGAATTTATCCATTGAAAAAGGTTATGAAATTCAGTCAGAAGGGGAATCTATGTACTAGGAGTATCGGTACCTATGAAATTTTGAATCATATCTGGATGGAAGCCTATTGGTTGGATTATCTGCTAAATGTTTTTCTAGTCCGTGATGTATTCTATATATCTCTCTAAAAGAATTAAATACCCAACCCTTCACATATACTAAACAAAGACGTCATACCAATGAAAATTGATATTTTTTATGAAGAACGATATATGGAGATTCTAGATACTACATACAATGTTCCATTAAAAAATACTACTCATCTATTCCATGTTTTGTGGACAAACAAAGTTTAACGAATATGGGTGGGAGCTTGAGGTATGATGAGGAAGAAGTATCCTCCCTTGATTATAGTAAAATGATGAATTTAAATGATCAAATTTATATTAAAATGCGTAGAACATAACACCTCATGTTTTTAAGATTTTTTTCAAATAAATTAAATTTCATTGATATCATTCATTAAAAAAATACTTTTTGTCAAATATGTTACAGACAACACTGATTTTTATCAATAGTGTGCTATAATATTAATAAAAAAATTTAAACACTTTTTTTATTACATGAAAATTCAAAAAAACAGTTGGTATAGTAATTGAAAATTTATAAATACTATTTATAATGGTTATATATATATATATAAAATTGATAATAAAATATATAATTTTTTTGAAAAGTATTTATATTTTTTAAAATGTATATATCTGAAAAATGTTTTTTTATTTTTTTGATAATTAATAATATTATTTTAAAAAAACATAGAGAATTATTTTCATAAAATAAAAATAATTATAGAAATACTCATGAAAAAATTATCGTAGGGTGATTGTTTTAGACTTTGCTGAAAAGATTCAATTTTTTGATTAATAGTAAAACATACATGAATTTAATTGAAAACTATCTTGGTTTTAATAATTTTTTATTTTAAATTATATTTAAAGATGGTTTTAAAGAAAAATTAGTTCATTTATAGATCTAATAATCAAATTTTTGTCACATTTATTGATTTTTACCATTTATATTTATATAAAAACATTTGAAACTTTTGAAACTTTTTTCTCTTTGAAAACATTCCTTTTCATCATGTATATTGTATTAATTTTATATTCAAATTTTCCAAATCTATGAATGGATTTTGAAAAAATGGATTCAATATTTGTAAAGATTATTTTTTATATTATATATTTAGTTAACCTTAAATTTTGAATATAATTAAGAGAATCACAATAAAAATTACTTTACGCATTTAAGGTAAAAAAAGGATTTTATAGAATGTCAAAATAAAAATATAAGGGTTAAATTGACCTTAAAACCAATCTAAAATATATTTTATGGACATATTATGAATATATAATATCTAATTATTTATAATGATTCATTTTAGGTGCCTTTTTATTTGTAAAAAACATGGGTACCCCTTTCCTTTTAAAAAAATTCCAAGTGTGCCACTCACCTCACTAATAAAGGTCATCCTCCTATCTTATATTTTTCAAACCCTAAAAAAACATTTTCGTTTGTAAATTAAACTATCAAATAAAATCATTTAATCCATAATATTGTCCAATAATCATTATTTTGGTTATATTGAAAACCTAGAGAGGCATTATGTACAATCTTAACAAGGACACCTAAGGTAGTTGTAACATTCTTCCTTAAAGAATTTTTATTTAATTTATTTCTAATCCTATTTTAATTATTACCAAATGTGATGATATAATAACTTCACTATCTTACATATTCTAATATTCTATTTTTTATGTCCATGAAATACAACTATATCCTCTCTTGTAAAATGGGAAATGAAATTATCATTTGGGTGTACAACATATTATCTCCCGAAAAATGATGTTTTTCATTTTTCCATTACCACTTATAATTTTAGGTTATAACGATTGATAAAATTTTTATATATCATATTGATGATATTATTATAATTTTTTTATTATAATATGACCTTCTAATTTTTTTACTTTCCTTTCTATGGGAATACAACTACATCTTTCGTGTGTAAGGATGATTTCCGCCTCATAAAGCAATATGATTAGTTTATACATTAAATGTAAGTTAGTAATGATGGATATAATTTAAATATGTAACAAATATTACCTAAATTTAATTTTTTGTATTAATATATTATTTATATGTTTTTCTCTCTTTATATTGGGAAAATGGAAACAATATCAATTCGTACGTACAACTTACCTTCTCCATTAATGGTGTATTTCATTTTCTATATCTATCTTTATGAGATCACTCTAAATAAATATATATTAAATATATATTATATTTATATAATGGTTATCATTTTAGAGATGGTGTAACCCAGATGAATGTGATTGGACCAATAAAATAAATTTTAAAATATTCAGAAAATAATGTGGTTATTAACCAAAATGAGACTTTAACATGCAATGTAAATAAAATGGTTATAAACATCATAAAGGAATAATATATGGTATGATATATATATATATATATATCTGTGTGTGTGTGTGTGTCTATATATTTTTATAGTTATATAGTAGTGGTATAATAAAATTATATTTATTATATAGGAGGTTCGAATGTGTACAAAGGTAGTTAATACTTAATGTAGGGGTGGTTTGTCTCGATTTTCATTATTTTAGAAAAATGTAATGTTATGCCCCTATATTTCTGGATAGTGTGCTTATATAGACCCTATGAAATGTAATACCTAGAATCTATTTATCATCTTGATGTTTTATGTTTAATTTAATGTTTTTTATCATGGTGGTCACACATCAACGATTCCACTGTGGGAACTATTTTTTGTTGCAATCTATTAAATTACCATGGTTATTTATTTTAATATTTTCAATGATAAATATATTGTTCCATCAATCAAGATACTGATATGTTTTATTATTTTTAAGTATTTATTGATATTAATATCAAAATTATTACAATATTTGGTACTTAAAATAATTGAGAAACTATTTTAAATCAAATATGACATTTTGATCTCTTCGGTTAGAAATTTTCTTTCCTCAAAACCATGTTTTCTAAAAATTGGTTCAAACATGTTTTACTATACTCCTATTATTTTTAAAATATATTTCAAACAATTTTTTATTTTTTTAAAGGAATCATAATATCATTTATAAAACAATTCCCATTTGAATTGATAAAAAAAATTGAATAAATATATATTATAACATGTACGACAAGAAAAAAACGTTTTGTCAACAGGACCATTATTTTATTTAAATATTATGTTATAATTTAATTATATTATATTATAATAATTTTATTTAAAAATGATTAAAATTTTTAATTTAATGTAGAAATAATATTTTGATCAATACAAGTTTTAAATGATCTGTCAAAATAATTTTCCATTTAAGATGTGAAACAATTTGGTTACATATTATGTACACCATAGATGATCCATGGATACAATTCTTAATCATTATATGAATGTTTTATTGTGAAAATATGTTTATTAAACCCATTTATATTACATGGGTTGTACCGTGATAAAATTCTTATGAAACCAGATTTTTTTTTCAATTGGCTATGCTATAAAGAAGCATTATATGATTATAAAACATGTTTATTTTCCATAGGTTATAATATGATAAAATGATTAAGAAAACCATTTCATTGTGATTTTTCTGATATGATGAATATTTTTTAGATCATTAAGAACACATAATTTTTTTTTCATTTGGATATGGTGGGACATATTTCCCCTTCCAATGTATTTGGTAAATATTTATATCTCGTGAGATTGATATGACCTAAACAGTGAGTGAACCCAATTGAATATGTAACTTTGTTCCCAATGATTTAATTTTGGGTGAACCACTACTACTATGATTGTTTGGGGATTGATCTCATTCCAATGTGATATTATTGGTATTGAGACATCAATACATTGGAGATGTTTTTTATGGTAATGTGTATACCATAAATTCCAGTCTTATAGAGATAATATGATCTCCTAGCTCATGTTCCCTAATTATGTTATGATACATGTATTATGAACATCCAATATGTATTTTAGGACTCAAAATAATGATTTTCGGTATGAATGGTATGTTTTTCATATGTTATTAACTTGATATCATACCTTATCATCACTCTATTCTTATGTATCTCCCTTATTTTCCCTTACTAATAATCTGTAATCACCCTTTATTATATTTCCATTACCAGAGTAATTAAGAAATTTATTATGTATTATATATCGAATAATGGTACTATATATTAATTACTTAGTGGGGGATGCTATTGTTCACATATAAAATAGTTTTTTAGGTGTCAATGTTTCCATGTCACTACACCTTTACAATCATTATATGTGTAATTGTTTAATGTAATAAATGTTCATGAAAACATTTATAATATCAATTTATGGTAAAACTAAATCACTATAAATGTTTCCTTTCCATATTTCCTATTATCAAAACATTTATTCCATCAAAAAAATAATAAACTAATAAAAAACACAAAAGTCCAAAGCTAAAAACATTTGTATGAACCTAAACACCTTGAACCTTGACCCTACCGAATAGGACACTATGCTCGAAGGAATGTCAAGATATTAACATTACCGAAGAACTAGCCATGATTCCAAAAAATGTACTATTAAATATCATGGGCATATACTACTTAGTATGCACAAGGAATTAAGTGATTAATGTTCACAAAATTATCTAGGAGTCATGTGATCATGCTACTCGATATCCACTGGGCATCAAATGTATCAAATGTCATCTATGTGGAATCATGAAATCCATATTCTATACATAAATCTACCATATATTTCACCATAAGTTTTGAATACTCCCCCTATATGGGATAAATATGTCATGATTGGCCCCCTATATTCGGCACCACAAACAATACTATGAAGGGAACATATAACAGGGTTAGACACACATGCAAGAATAATATATAATCATAATTAAATTTTGAAACTTCAACACTTTTAATCAATATAAAACATGAAAATTGGGTTATAGACCAATTATTTAAAACAGTTATCATATAATGTTCACATGTTTTAAAAACACAGACACACCCATTGTGATTGTAATTAAGTTGAGATATAATGTATGAAAGCACAAGAATTATATCATGGATAAAAGTGTAACCAATACCCTCAAAAAGGTATAAAACATCCTATCTATATGTTGTTTATAATAGAATAATGATTTATCATGTATTCATCAGTCTTACAACAACCAATAGTTTCTTTACTCAAACCACTCTCTGAAAGATTTCTAGAGCTGATTAAATTATTTTATTTCCAAAAAAAACCTAACATGTAATAACACTTTCCATCTCTTTGAAAATTTATTATTATTATTTAATTTTAAGCATTATATAACTTATATTATTTATATAAAATCTTTATTTACATTCAATAATGATTTTATATCTCTATGATATTCCTTAGGAAACATGGTATAATAATTATTTATCATTATTTAAAATTTTCAATATTATTATCATTTAATAACTCTTTTTTATTAATTTCTTGCAGAACAAGATGAACTAAATCTATAATTTCCCTGGAAAAAGATATAGGAAATAATATCCCTATGAGAAAATACTCAATAACAAATAGTGTGATATAGAGTTTCACCATGCCTTGAAAATAATAAAAATAATATTTTTGTTCGAAGGAATTCACAAATCATTCATAAAGGGATTTATAGGATTTATGCACTCTAAATTTCCTCTATAATTTGAATTATTTAAAATCTCAACTATTATAGAAAAAAGAATTCATTGTATAATGGTGTAATATTAGAACTGAAAATATTATTTTTTTGTTTAATTATTTTTTTTATTTCCTAATGGGGTAGTTTATAAAACAATTAAAAATATAAATCGTGATATTTATTAGAGTGAATAATTAATTTTCCATAAATTTAGGATTCCAAAATAATTAAAACTGTTATAGTCAAGATTTAGTAAAAATAATGGGGGAATGTTTTTGATTACCATTACAACAAATAAAGTGTCACGACCCGTCCTCGGGGCCCGTGCCGTGACTACCCCAAGCCCGCCTTCCATAGGCCAGGGGCTGGCGACTAGCACCAAGGCGTAAATCCCGGAAAAAGAGAAGGCATTGCCTTTGTAAAGTAAAAAATCACCACAGAGTAAGCAAGCAGAAAGTAAACACTAAGTAAAAACTGTAATAAGTTGTCCTGAAAGTAAAAGGGGCCGGAAATACAAGCCCAAATGTAAAGTACAACTGAAAGGGGAAAACTGAAACTGAAAGGAAAAGCCGCAGCGTCGATCCGTCCTCTGGAAGCCCCACC
This sequence comes from Viscum album, assembly GCA_963277665.1. NCBI lineage: Eukaryota > Viridiplantae > Streptophyta > Magnoliopsida > Santalales > Viscaceae > Viscum > Viscum album. Next base: position 911,760,470 of record OY728125.1, on the reverse strand, counting down.
TGAAGGGTGGGTACAGATAGCATCCACTGCTCCTCGGGTCCACCTGACCGCTCCGAGTACGTCCCACCCAGTGGTCCACCTACAGGTACCATCCTGCTCCGCAAGCCTCCACCACAATCAGCGTTGTCCGTCGTCTGTAACCGACACAACATAGTGCGGGCATAGCCCGTGCAGGGGTGAGTATAAGCTACTCGGTAGAGACCCCGAGACCCCCGAAGGTCTCCCAGAATCCACAAGAGATAATCCACAAAGGAAAGATACAATCACAAAGTAACATCTGATGCTGCTTAGGTATATGCCCATACATATACCTAAGTCATCGGTTCCCGTTTGGCTCCAACATCAGAGCCCAAGCACAACACAGTCCACATAGGAAAGAAAAACGTAAATCCACACAGGATAGCACAACACAATCCACAAAGGCAAGTAACACAGGATTCAGCTCACACAGGTATACTTCTTCAAATGACGATAGAGATGATCAGATGTAGCCACTGATTCATCTAATCTGTCAGACCCACAAAGGATCGGAAGGTACTAACCCCCGCAAAGTCCCACATAGGATCGATTATGAAGTTGGACCCAAAGCTATTGGGTGACTCCTTCTCCATCAAGTACAGTGGCTATGCCGCTACAACCAAGCGCTTCCCTCTTACCTTGGACTGCTGTAGTACTCCACCTATCGGTTACTATGGGCCTGCTGCTACGACCAAGCGCTCCCTCGTGCAGCTACAACTAAGCGCTCCTCCATCGTGGGTCTGCCGCTACAACCAAGCGCTCCCATGTGCCGCTACAACCAAGCGCACCTCTTTCGTGGGTCTGCCGCTACAACCAAGAACTCCCTTGTGCCGCTACAACCAAGCGCACCTCTGTCGTGGGTCTCCCACTACAACCAAGCGCTCCCCTGTGCCGCTACAACCAAGCGCACCTCTGTCATGGGTCTGCCGCTACAACCAAGTGCTCCAATGTGCCGCTACAACCAAGCGCACCTCTGTCATGGGTCTGCCGCTACAACCAAGCACTCCCCTGTGCCGCTACAACCAAGCGCACCTCTGTCGTGGGTCTGCTGCTACAACCAAGCGTTCCCCACTAGGCTATCTATAACACACCGAGTCGTTTGATCAGCAGTCGTCAAGTCTCAACCGTCTCTAGGGTTTCCTCCCATGGCATGCACGTTCCGGGAGGGTCCACTCCACGAGCTAAGAGGTCGATGCATCAACTGACATGTAGTATGGAGTTGACGTATCCCAAGATGTACCGTAGTAGTCACTACTAAAAACATGGAAGATTCTCGTATGGTTTTCATCTTCGTCGCAGTCGAATCCATGGAGGATCTCTGTACAATCATCGTCGTCACAGCAGCAGTAGCAGCCAACTCTAGGGTTCCCGCACACAGAAAGCTCGTTCAGGAGGGTCCGCTCCACGAGCCGAGAGGCTGATACATCAACTGACTCGAAGTCCAGATTTGATGTATCCAAAAGTTCTGTATCATCAACAGGAACTCAACGTCGCAGACGGCGCGTCAATCGGACGCCCGGTCTGAGAGTTATTAGCTTTTTCGTGCCTGGGGCCCAGTTGGTTTTTAAGGAAAAACCAACCTGACTGTGCTCCACCTGCATCCAAACCTCGGGCGGAGTGAGCCAAAAGATCCGTCTCACATAGAGGAATCCGACAAAGTTGACGGCACGTCAATCGGACGTCTGGAGCTCAAGATATGAGTGTTTCCGCTCCGAAGGCCCGGTTGGTTTCGTGTACGAACCAACCCGGCCGAACCCAAAGTATTCCGAAACCATGAGTGTGATATACCGAAATGACCGTCTCGATCCAAGGATTGCATTGCCGCTGACGGCTAGTTGTTCGGAGGCTCGTATCTCACGTTACGGGTACAAGACTGAAAACGGTCCGAAGACGGGGGTCTGGTCCCGGGCCGACCCGGCCCGACCACCCTGGGTCGGCCGCACCGGGACGACCCGACCCAGTCCAACCCGGCCAGACCCAGTCCGGCGAGGCCAGGGCATGGCCCGGCCGGTCGGACCGGCCTGGATCGGCTCGGCCGAGCGGCTGAGCAATCGGGTGCCGCGGGGCGCCGCCCCCGCGGGTTGGAAGAACACGCGGCCCTCGAAGGGCCGCGCTGGAGTCAACGGACGTGGCATAGCCGCATCCTGTGCGTGAGGGCCAGACCCGCTCGGCCACGGGTCCGCTGGCAACTGCCGCCGCGACTGAAGCCGCGGCGCGCCGCCGGCAGCTTCCGCGGGCCACCGGAGTTGCTCCGGTGGTCCGTTTTCCTTCACGTCTGCGTCATTGTTCCTCCCGAGTTCCATTCATCACTGCGGGATCATCAAAACGCCCTTGCGTCACGTTTTTTCATTTCCCGCCAAATCTGCACAACCACGAAGAACGGCGGAGTGTTGTTGGGCCGTGTTTGTTTGGCCCGCACCCTCCACGTTAGTTAATAACAACGGGAGAATTATTCAACACATGAAAACATAACCAAAACAATATTAATGAATTAACATTGTTCTAATTTTCCGGGTTCTTCACTTTTAAAAGAAATTATCACAGGAATAAAAAAGGGTATTTCCAAAAAAATCCCTACTTCATCAAGTCGTCGCCCGCGGGTTCTTCACGGATTTGATCGTCGCGGAAGGATGGGTTCGTCGCGGAAAGAGGGGATCATCGAGGTATTCGGTGCTGCGTCGATGAACTCCAAGGACCAAGAAACAACAGATTTAATTATAAATAATTAAATATGTGTGTTGTTATAAACCACAAAGAAGTTTAAAATGAAACCCGAGATCTCTTACCTCAAGCAGTTGGTGATCGGAGATCGGGGCGGGGAAGAACGTCTCAGATGAAGTGATGTCAAACTCCGAGGGTGATGGCGTTCTTCGCGTTCTTTCTTGTTCTTCACGTTCATCGCGAAGGAGGATGAAAGCACAATAATTCCGTCAAAGCCTCTCAACATGTAATCCTCCAAATGTCGTGTTGGTCTTCTTTTATTATTACGCCAAAAAACAAAAAGAGGCAAGTAACGACCCATTAATTCGTAGAATTAATTCAACGAAATAAACTGCCCATTTAATTCACGAATAAAACTGCCCAATTAAATGGTGCGTTAAGAATTTAAGAAAACGCGTCAGTTGACTTTCATAAAGACGGGTTTTCGCGGGTGCGTTACTTAGCGGAAAAGAAATGGTGGGGCTCGTGCGGGCCCCACCCCACAAATATCCTACCAAGAGGGTAGGATATTTTTGGAAAGCATCCTATCTAGATCAACTCAGCTTAAGCCGCTTTTAAGTGGCTTCAAGTGGCTTCCAAGTGGCTTAAGTGAAATAAAATAAATTTTCTCGTACAATTATTATATTTATTAACTTTAAGCCCAAAAATTAAAAACCAAAACCGAGAAAACACAACTCCAGAAGAGGTGTTTCTAAGAAAATATCGGCGATGCGATTCCATCGGTGCCCTCAGAATTCGATTCCGGGCACCGGTTCAAAAGTTAGAAAAAACCCGCTTGTCCGTTCACTGAACGTACCCGAGCTAAACTTCGGAAAATTATTCCGGGCACACCGGGCCTCGGAATCAGGTGCCGTTAGAGACTGTGTTCTTGTAAAATTCCAAAGAAAATTAAGAAAAAAAATTTCCTAGAAATTTACGGGTCATTACATTACTCCCACCTCAGGTCTTTACGTCCCCATAAAGATACATCATAAACTAGGGAAACAAATGTGGGTACTGAGCACGCATCTGAGCCTCCCGCTCCCAAGTGATCTCCTGGAGGTTCCTGTGCTGCAATCTGATACGCACTAGAGAAATCGATCATCCATGTAGGACCCGCTCCTGTCGATCCTCTATCTCCACCGGGACCTTCGCAAAAGTCGCCCCCTAATCAACCTCTAGCTCCCCATAGTCAATGATGTGCGTCGGGTCATTCATGTATCTCCTCAGCTGAGATACGTGGAAAACGTCGTGCACCCGGTGCAACTGAGGTGGTAGAGCCAGGTGATAAGCCACCTCGCCAATCCTGCTGAGGACCTGGAAAGGTCCAATGAAGCATGGAGAAAACTTGTCACCTCGGCCAAATCTCCGTAAACCACGTCGAGGTGAGACACGCAAGAAGACGTGGTCGCCATCCTCGAACTCTAGTGGCCTCCGCCTCCTGTCAGCATAAGACTTCTGCCGGCTCTGAGCTGTCCTCATCCGCTCCTGGATGACCTGGACATTCTCTGTCATGGCCTGGACCATCTTCGGTCCCACAAGAGCTGCTAAGATTTCTTCTTTGCCGATAAGACAAATCTGGTCTCATCCCCTGGATGAACCACTTCCTTTTCCTAATACAGTCAATTCTGACATGGATGTTACTAATCCATACCAAGGATGACGTCGTAAGGACTCTACGCTACTACCAAGAGATCCAACCATTACTCTCGCCTCCAAGGGTTGAGTCACACTGTCGGCATCAGTGTGTGGTAACTGGGTCTCCTCTAGTAGATGTCTCACGAGTGTGGGTCAAGTCAACAGTCTAAACCGGAACCTCTTAGTAACAACACAAAAGAGGACTGGAATAAAAACATCACAAGGGTATTCGTCTTTTATTATTGCAGCTCATAATACAAAGACACTACACCATAGCAACAAGGAACTAGAAGTATAAAAGACGTATCCACTAGTTCTGATCCTATCCATCTGCTCCCGGAGCTCCATGATCGTAGGCCTCAGCTGCCTGAAGCTGAGCTCTCCCATGTCCTTCTGTCCCCTGCGGTCGGGGTGGACCTCCTGGTGGTGGTGGTGGTAACACCCCGTAGCGTCGTCCACCTCCAACTGCACGGCCAGCTCCCCTGCCATGGCCGCCTGCTCCTTGCAGCCCGCCCTGATCGAACCTTTGCCTCTGCCTAGGGGGTCCTTTGTTCATCTGTTGGTCATCCGTATGGCGGGTCGGACAGTCACGAGCCATGTGACCAATCCCGCAGCAGGAGTAACACTGCCCTCTCATGGAAAGTCGTTGTCCACCCTGAGTGCCTCGCACAAACGATCCAGAGTCATGCTGTCGACCAACTGTAGGTCTAGTCCTCTTGGACCCCTACGTCATCTGTCTATTCCCCGCTGCAGAAGACTTTGCCGCATGCCGGAAAGTGGTGGGTCCTGCTGCTGGAGACTGCTCAGCAAGGAAACTCTCCACTAAGAGGGCTCGCTCCAACACCCCTGCCTGAGTTAGAATGTTGAGGGAGATCATCGAAGCCATGATCTCGTGCCTCATTCCCTGCTTGAAGGTTCTGTCCCGAAAGAACGGGTCCCGTACCATATCTGCGGAGTAGCGCGAGAGATCAGTAAATCTTGACGAGGACTGGGCCATTATAATGCTGCCCTGCCGCAGCTGTAGTAGCTCTTGAATGCGCACCTATCGGAGGGTGGCTAGGTCGAACTCAGAGCGGAAGATGCTCTCAAAGTCCGTCCAGAGGAGAGATGTCTCGTCGTGCACCTGGAGCATCAAGCTCCACCATATGCCTGATGTCCTATGCAGGAGGCTCGCTGCGAGGATCACCATGAGGTCTGCTGGTGTCCTCACTAATCTTAAAACCCATACAACTGCCTCCAGCCAGTCCTCAGCGGCCTGAGGGTTTGTCTCCCCGCAGAACCTGGGCGGTCGTTGGCACTGGAACTCATGCAGTGCACTAAGGCGACGTGCATCGTCAGCGGCTGGAGCTGGTAGCATCGGTGGCTCGGTGGGTATAGGTACCGCTGGTGCCTCAGCTGTCAAAGGGCCCTGTACCGAGTCCTCGTCGCTCGGTGGGCTCTCGCCACGCACAACGCTCAGAACCCTAGCTGGCTGTCGTCGTGGGGCCATCCTAAAAAGGAAACAGGTGCGCCACGGTCAGAACAGTGTACCTGGTGAGCTGCTACAAAGTAATCACACAGAAAACTTTAAACACACATGCCATCAATGTTTTCGTGCATTAAGTCGAAAATCAGAAGTCAGGGTCCTGGTGTACGGATACGTCGGCCGCCGCACCAACACTGGACTCCCTGGACTGATAACCACACCCAATACGCTAAACACTATTTCTTCACATAGAAGAAAGATCAGAGTCTGCGGTAGAACCGACCACCTCTGATACCAATTTGTCACGACCCATCCTCGGGGCCCGTGTCGTGACTACCCTAAGCCCGCCTTTTATAGGCCAGGGGCTGGCGACTAGCACCAAGGCGTAAATCCTGGAAAAAGGGAAGGCATTTCCTTTGTAAAGTAAACAAGCACCATAGAGTAAGCAAGCAGAAAGTAAACACTAAGTAAAAACTGTAACAAACTGTGTTGAAAGTAAAAGGGGCCAGAAATACAAGCCCAACTGTAAAGTACAACTGAAAGGGGAAAACAGCAACTGAAAGGAAAAGCCGCAGCGTCAAGCCATCCTCTAGAAGCCCCACCTGACGGGTGGGTACAGATAGCCTCCACTGCTCCTCGGGTCCACCTGACCGCTCCGAGTACGTCCCGCCCAGTGGTCCACCTCAAGGTACCGTCCTACTCCGCAAGGCTCCACCACAATCAGCGATGTCTGTCGTCTGCAACCAACACAACATAGTGCGGGCATAGCCCGTGCAGGGGTGAGTATAAGCTACTCAGTAGAGACCCCAAGACCCCCGAAGGTCTCCCAATATCCACAAGGGATAATCCACAAAGGAAAGATACAATCATGAAGTAACATCCGACACTGCTTATGTATATGCCCATACATATACCTAAGTCATCAGTTCCCATTCGGCTCCAACATCCGAGCCCAAGCACAACCCAGTCCACACAGGAAAGCAAAACGTAAATCCAAACAGGATAGCACAACACAATCCACAAAGGAATGTAACATAGGATTCAGCTCACACAGCTACACTTCTTCAAATGATGATAGAGATGATAGATGTACCCACTGATTCATCTATTCCGTCGGACCCACAATGGATCGGAAGGTACTAACTCCCGCAAAGTCCCACATAGGATCGATCATGAAGTTGGACCCAAAGCTATTGGGTGACTCCTTCTCCATCAAGTACAGTGGCTATGCCGCTACAACCAAGCGCTCCCCTCTTACCTTGGACTGCTATAGTACTCCACCTATCGGGTACTATGGGCCTGCTGCTACGACCAAGCGCTCCCCTGTGCCGCTACAACCAAACGCTCCTCCGTCGTGGGTATGCCGCTATAACCAAGCACTCCCATGTGTCCCTTCAACAAAGCACACCTCTGTCGTGGGTCTTGCCGCTACAACCAAGCGCTCCCCTGTGCCGCTACAACCAAGCGCACCTCTGTCGTGGGTCTGCCGCTACAACCAAGCGCTCCCATGTGCCGCTACAACCAAGCGCACCTCTGTCGTGGGTCTGCCGCTACAACCAAGCACTCCCATGTGCCGCTACAACCAAGCGCACCTCTGTCGTGGGTCTGCCGCTACAACCAAGTGCTCCCCTGTGCCGCTACAACCAAGCGCACCTCTGTCGTGGGTCTGCCGCTACAACCAAGCGTTCCCCACTAGGCTATCTATTGCACACCGAGTCGTTCGATCAGCAGTCTTCAAGTCTCAACCGTCACTAGGGTTTCCGCCCATGGCATGCTCGTTCCGGGAGGGTCCACTCCACGAGCTAAGAGGTCGATGCATCAAATGACATGTAGTCCGGAGTTGACGTATCCCAAGATGTACCATAGTAGTAACTGCTGAAAACACGGAGGATTCCCATACAGTTTTCATCATCGCCGCAGTTGAATCCACGGAGGATCTCTGTACAATCATTGTCGTCACAGCAGCAATAGCAGCCAACTCTAGGGTTCCCGCACACAGCAAGCTCGTTCAGGAGGGTCCGCTCCATGAGCCGAGAGGCTGATACATCAACTGACTCGAAGTCCATAGTTGATGTATCCAAAATTTCTGTATCGTCAACAGGAACTCAACGTCGCAGACGGCGCGTCAATCGGACGTCCGGTCTGAGAGTTATTGGCTTTTTCGTCCGTGGGGCCCGGTTGGTTTTTAAGGAAAAACCAACCCGACCATGATCCACCTGTGTCCAAACCTCGGGCGGAGTGAGCCAAAAGATCCGTCTCACTTAGAGGAATCCAATAAAGTCAATGGCACGTCAATCGGACGTCCAGAGCTCAAGATATGAGCGTTTCCGCTCCGAAGGCCCGGTTGGTTTCGTGTACGAACCATCCCGGCCGAACCCAAAGTATTCCGAAACCATGAGTGCGATATACTGAAACGCCTGTCTCGATCCAAGGATCATGTTGCCGCTGACGGAGCGTTGTTCGGAGGCCCGTAGCCCAAGTTACGGGCAAAAGACCGAAAACGGTCTGAAGAAGGGGGTATGGGCCCGGGCCGACCCGGCCCGACCCCCCCTGGGTTGGCCGAACCGGGCCGACCCGGTCCAACCCGGCCGGACCCGGTCCTGCCCGGCCAGGGCACGGCCCGGCCGGTCAGACCAGCCTGGATCAGCTCGGCCGAGCGCTCGTGTGCCGCGGGGCGCCGCCCCCGCGGGTTGGAAGAAGTCGCGACCCTCGAAGGGCCGCGTTGGAGTCAACGGATGCGGCATTGCCGCGTCCCATGCGTGAGGGCTGGACCCGCTCGGCCACGGGTCGCCGCGGCGGCCCTGTCCGGCGGCGCGCCGGGGCGCCGCCGCCTCTGGCCGCCGGCAGCTTCTGCGGGCCACCAGAGTTGCTCCGGTGGTCCGTTTTCCTTCCCGTCTGCGCCATTGTTCCTCCCGGGTTCTGTTCTTCACTGCGGGATCATCAAAATGCCCTTGCGTCACGTTTTGCCGTCGCCCGCCAAATCCGCACAACCACGAAGAACGACTGAGGTTTGTCGGGGAATGTTCGTTTGGCCCACAACCTCCGCATTAGTTAATAACAACGGGAGAATTATTCAACACATGAAAACATAACCAAAACAATTTTAATGAATTAAAATTGTTCTAATTTTCTGGGTTCTTCACTTTTAAAAGAAACGATCACGGGAATAAAAAAGGGTATTTCCAAAAAAAATACATACCTCGTCAAGTCGTCGCCTGCGGGTTCTTCGAGGATTCGATCGTCGCGGAAGGAGGGGTTAGTCGCGGAAAGAGGGGATCGTCGCGGTATTCGGCGCTGCATCGATGAACTCCGAGGACCAAGAAACAACAGATTTAATTATAAATAATTTAATCTGTGTGTTGTTATAAACCAAAAAGAAGTTCAAAAAGAAACTCGAGATCTCTTACCTCAAGCAGTTGGTGATCGGAGATCGGGGCGGGGAAGAACGTCTCAGATGAAGGGTCGTCAAACTCCGAGGGTGACGGCGTTCTTCGCGTTCTTCACGTTCATCACATTCTTCACGTTCTTCGCGTTCTTCGCGAAGGAGGATGAAGGCACAAGAATTCTGTCAAAGCCTCTCAACGTGTAATCCTCCAAATATTGTGTTGGTCTTCTTTTATTATTACGCCAACAAACGAAAAAGAGGCAAGTAACGACCCATTAATTCGTAGAATTAATTCAACGAAAGAAACTGTCCATTTAATTCACGAATAAAACTGCCCAATTAAATGGTACATTAAGAATTTAAGAAAACGCGTCAGTTGACTTTCATAAAGACGGGTTTTCGCGGGTGCGTTACTTAGCAGAAAAGAAACGGTGGGGCTCGTGCGGGCCACACCCCACAAATATCCTACCAATATGGTAGGATATTTTTGGAAAGCATCCTATCCGGATCAACTCAGCTTAAGCCATTTTTAAGTGGCTTCAAGTGGCTTACAAGTGGCTTAAATGAAATAAAATAATGTTTGTTGTAGAATTATTTTATTTCTTAACTTTAAGACCAAAAATTAAAAACCACAACCGAGCAAACGCAACTCCGGAAGAGGCGTTTCTAAGAAAATACCAGTGCTGCGATTCCATCGGTTCCCTCAGAATTCGATTCCGGGCACCGGTTCAAAAGTTAGAAAAACTCACTCGTCCGTTCACTGAACATACCCGACCCAAACTTCCGAAAATGATTTCGGGCACACCGGGCCTCAGAATCAGGTGTCGTCAGAGACTGCGTTCTTGTAAAATTTCAAAGAAAATTAAGAAAAAAAATTTCCTTGAAATTTACGGGTTTTTACATAAAGTGCCTCAAAATATTATATATTCCTTAACCTTACACAGATCATGGCTATCACATGTGGGTACTGGATACCACTACATAACCCTTGATGAAATACTCTTCCTCTTATACGACTCATCTTACCATTATTTATAACCCATGTCAACAATATATATCTTTCATAATATCTGAGTTAACCTTATGCAATATCAGAGGTACCATTATGAAACTCTGATTACCACCATACAAGTTGTTGAATCCTTTGGTTACTCGTATTTAGTGATGTATTACCCTTACATAAGGAATGGGTTTCCCTTATGATACCCATATTTATTTAGGTATACCCTTATTCTATGCTTAAAACATCCCTTACATAGTATGGATTTTCCTTACACTCTGCATAGGTAATGTAATCTACCCTTAAATTGAAAGTTTTACCATTTTGTTTTGGCTTGAAGAATCCCATACCTTTAAACATCAACATTAAAACCCTCCATACCACTATAAAAAAGCATAGTCTCTACACACATAAAAAATTTACTTGTTTTTCAAAAAAAATTATATACACAAATTATATTTTTTTCAATCGAGTACATTAAAAACATCTAAAAATTTGAGAATGTTAAAATTCTCCCATCTATAGTAAATTATACTCCCATAGAAGAGTCCCTAGAAGTATTCCTCAAATGAATTAGGCCACTAAAATTATGCATCTAACCCTCACTCAAACACCCCTTGATCTTTCATGATTCCATAGAATCCCAAAAGTTGATTGATCTTCCCTTGAAGGGAATTCTTACACTAGAATACAATACATAATAAAAACACTTCATCTAATGAATCAGGTTCCAAATCCACATCCTTATAGTTTATTATATACACAGGTCATGTATGTACCTCAAGAGTAGACACACATGAAACACATTATACATACCTTGGTAATGTGTATGAAATTATAGACGGTATGTCACTATCCCAACCCACTTGTTGACAATTAACGATCCAACCTAACATGGGGAAAATATTCTTTTCTTCCTTATATGTTGGTTCTCATACCAAGGAGTCACTCTCAAAAAATCCAATCCCTCCTATAAAACTCCAAATTTCACCTCCTACAGTCAGCATTTGATGTCTACCTATTCTGAGCAATGACTAACCACATTTAAATCTATTAAACCCTCTTAGTGGTCCAATTTAATAAACTAGAAAACACATTTACTAACTCACCCAACTCATTCTAACAATGTAGTGAACCACATTTATTCATATAAAGTGATTTATATGGTTTCATCTTAATAAAATGTTGGTAACTATTTTTATATGTGAAATCACCCAAAGTATGTTATCATCCCATGATCCACTAGACTCTAGAAAAAATGAATATAGAATTTACAAAAGTATTTGAATCTTTCACTCAAAATATCCATCTTATTGATAGTGGAACATAGTTCCCAATCTCAACTGAGTCCCTAGTTCCTTGTACTATTCTTGGAAAAATAATGACATTAAACATGCGTCTCTATCACAAAAGAAATCACATGTTTACAATAAGGCCCCGGCCATAAACATCTCTTAATATTGAATTAAATGAATAATTCACATTGAGGATCTATTTAGGTTTATAGTTTTAGAGAATTAGGACATAACTGTTACATCTCAAAAGATTACAAAGTAGTCTAAGTTTCCATAATATAAAAACTCTTAAAAAGAAACATGTCTAGTTCCATGTTTTATATAGCATGACTTTCCCTTGATTCCATCCTTGACCCTATTCCACATTACGTCCTGTGAAAAACATTTCAAAAAAACTTGAGGTGAGCATTAAAAGCTCAGTAAGGGATACACAAAGAATGAAAACTGTTAGTTTTTCAAACGTCAAGTAAACCATGTATACTTTATGAAAGTAATACCTTCACCTTCATGAAGTAGAAAAAACTCTTCACTGAATAAAACATCATTACTTACCCGTTTGTAACCAAAGGATTACCATAAAACCCATATAAAGAACACATAACATATAAAGGTAACTTGGGACATAAACATACTTAAGTGGAATAACCATACAGTCGACTTCCACACACATCACTTATTGGAATAGCCATACGGCCAACTTCCATACATACTTAATGGAATAGCCATACGGCCGACTTCCATACCCAATGCATTGGAGGTTATAACGTAACCACCCGTCCGGGCATTCACGGCACCACCCATCATATGGTTTATCACGTAACCACCCGTCAAATGTCCAAGTACCATTATAAAAATCATAAGACATAAAACAAATATAATGGAAAGAAAACAATTCCACACTTTGATCACAATATATCACATAAATATATTGACATAAAAAATACATTATAAAAATCATTTTCAATACCAAAATACATTAAAGTGTATATTTTATTTATTTCATTTAAAAAAAACATTACGGCTTGTTCAGGAAGCCAAAGACCAAATAATATTTATGGCGGCGGAAAACGTCATTGTCACCGCGTACGTTAAAAGAAACATTCCTTTTTTTCGTTTTGTAAAATGCTTCATAGAAAAAGATTAATTTTGTATAAAAGTAAACGTTAAAGGGGTTTATACACCGTATAAAAGAAAGTTGTGTATAAAATGAAATATGCCTCAATGAAAGGAGATTGAGACGAAGTCCCTTACCTCGGGTCCGACTTGACTCGATCATTCTTTAACGTCCTGAATAATAAACTTGAGTTAATTTCTACTTTCTTAAGAACCTTTTTCAACCTTATTATTCCTTTTATATTACTTATTTCCATGTTATAAACATTATGTAATCATTTAAGTGAATAATGATTGTTTTGTCGATATTTGGTTCTTATGTCGAAAGTGGACTTCTTACAATTACATGTTATTCATGTGGTCAAAGGTTCATTATATCCAGAATGATATTCATGATTTGGATATCATATATATCATATATATCCAGAATATACATGTATTTATAACATTACATAATCATTCAGAGGTAATAAATGAAATGCACCGTTCATGGAGACGGTAAGCCATACGTACGCATGAACGCTACATTCATTTATATGTCATATTAATGGAATTAAAACTAAATGATAGGTATGTATATTTTAATTCAAGATTTATATTAATCATTTAGATGTAACATACATCATATATATCCATTATATATATGTACTTATAATAGTACATTACATCTGGGGATAAGAAATGAAATGCACCGTTCATGGAGACGGTAAGTCGTACATATGCATGAACTCTACTTTCATTTCTATATCTTACATTAATGGAAATAAATAATAATTATATAGATGTATATTATAATTTCATTATAGCATCATATATAATAACTTTAAATCCATCCTTTATACGTCCCACATATGGCATTAACGAATCACATCACTTTGAGGGGGCGGTAGTCCACACTTCCTAAAATGAAATTATCGTGTTTACCCATAATGGAAGCCATAAAGGTATGCTCAAAATGAAAAATACTGAAGCTTAAGGAAAACATAAACATATTATATATCATATAAAAATATAGTGACATCTTAATGGCCACCATTAAAAGTGTTTAAAAGAATGTTGAACAATCATCGTTTCTGGAGGCAGAAATTCTCCATCCACGGAAACAGTATGTTCTTTAACCATTAGATGTAGATGTGTGTAAGTGTAGCTCGAAAGATTCTTATAAAAACATCCTAGTATATTGAAGATACTTTATTTGTTACAAAAGAAATGAATAAAAAGAGTTTAGGGGGTTGGAGAAGAAAAATAAAACAAAAGAACATAAGTGAATACATCACATTAAATTTGGGTAACTCTCTTAGATTTGAGCTCAAAGGATTCCTTGGGAAGCCTTCTTCCCAAAGTGAGGCTTCAAGGAGTAAGATAGGGATGTGGAGAGCCAAAATGGGTAGGGTTTGGCTGAGCCAAATGCTTTGGGAGTGTGGGTAAGGAGGTAGAGGTGGGGGCCTTTTATAATAGGAGAGGAGGGGCACTCTTGGAAAATAAAAAAATGCTACTTTATTTTAAAATGAGTTTCGGATTTTAATGGTACCACATTGATGTGTTTCGAGGATAAGGTAATAAGGGTTCGAAATCCCCCCATCCAATTGGTTTTTGAAATTTTTAAATCTTAGACTTTACATTATCTTTCCATTTTATTTAAATCCTTTATTAATGAGGTAATTACTGCATCATCATGATGTCATAAATAATTTAATAAATTTAATGTCTAAAAATTATAGAAAAAATATCATGATGTAGGAAATCGTTTTAGATTTCTAATGATTATTTATAGTCCAATAGATAATTTATGTAGACATTATTAAAAATATTTTACTTAGGTGATACATTCTTTGTTACATTTAACATTCTTTAAAAATAAAACGATAAAAAGTCACTTTCTCACAAAAGCGATTTCATGGGGCCCCCAAGTTTGGCACAAGGCATCCCATGGTCGGCCATGAGACAACCAGTAGCCTTAGGACACATGTTGTGTTAATTTTTTATTATTATGATATTATTTTATTATCTTTAACTACCCGATTACTCATTAATCAAGATAGTTAAAGATAATTACCGTCGTTACTATTCATAATGTCCAAAAACAAAAGAGTCTTAATTGAATAATTTGGACCCTATGATTCCAAATATCTAATTCATTTTACCAAATTCTAAACACATAAATTGAAATAATTAATTTAAAAAAACTTCCCGTTGTCAAAACAAATAGCGGATTTTTTAGAAACAATATTTATGAAAAGTTTGGCACTTGTTTATGCCTAATTCCAAAGTGAAATTAAACCCAATGACCATCATTGAATTACATGGTAAAAATATATTCTAATTACACTTTTAAACAAATTAAAAAAGATAATATAACCATATAATTAAATTATATGAAAAAGTAGTTTTGATGTAAAATGCGGTATTTTTCACTATTCATTGAAAAATGAACATTGTCAGAAAAATACCAAAAATTAACCCAAGGTAAATTTCAGTATCCAAATCATAAATAATATGTTTAATTTGAAAAAATAGAGCTTACAAAATTGTCAAAAATTGGATTTAAAAGGGGTTCGCCATCCAAAGGCAGTTAGTCGACCTTTTAAAGAATATTATAATGTTTATGCTTAAAAACTGGATTCATCTGCATTTGTAATCCTCTAACATTTATTGTAAAGAGTAAAAATATTTGACAAACATATATAATCATATTTTAGTTATTTCTATCCTTTCCCGCCAATACAATGACTATGTGTTAACTACCATTTAAAATAATATTATTTTATTACTAGAGTGCAACGTACGATTTCAGTGAAACTCTTTGTTGCGTATCAGGTACGCTATCGAACATAGAAACCCCTTTAAAGTAAAATTAATATATAATTGGTAAATACTAATAAATATGAAAATGTTTTATTCATTATTTACCTGGGATGTTACATCCTTCCCCCCTTTTGGGAATTGTGTCCTTGCAATTTTATTCACTTATCAAAATAAGTGGGGGTATTTATCCCTCATAACATTTTCAGATTCCCACGTTTCCTCTTCAACCATATGGTTTTTCCACAAAACCTTTACCTGGTGGATTACCTTATTTCGCAACACTTGCTCTCTTCGGTCAAGAATCTGGACTGGTTGTTCTTCATAAGAGAGGTTCTCTTCCAGCTGAACTACCTCTGGACTCAAAACATGATATGAATCTGGCATATACTTCCTCAACATCGAAACATGAAAAACATTGTGTACCTGAGATAAACTTGGAGGTAAAGCCACTATGTATGCAACTGATCCAACTCTCTCCAGAATTTCATATGGTCCAATGAACCTTGGACTCATCTTTCCTTTCTTACCAAATCTCATCACACTTTTCCATGGAGAAACCTTGAGAAAAACATGGTCACCTACCTCGAAAGATAGATCCTTCCTTCGGTTATCCGCATAACTCTTCTGCCTGCTCTGAGCTGTTCTCATGTGTTTCTAAATCAACTGAACTTTTTCTGTCATCTCTTCTACCAATTCTAGTCCCAGCAGCTTCCTTTCACCAACTTCATCCCAAAATCCTGGAGTTCGACACCGCTTCCCATATAATTCCTCAAATGGTGCCATCTGTATACTGGAATGAAAACTGTTTTTATAAGAAAACTCAACCAAAGAAAGATGTCGGTCCCAACTTCCCTGATAATCCATCGAACAAGCTCGTAGCATATCCTCCAAGGTCTGAATTGTTCGTTCTGACTGCCCATCTGATTGAGGATGAAAAGCTGTACTAAAATTTAATTCAGTACCCAACGACTTCTGAAGGCCTTTCCAAAAGATAGAAGTAAACCTGGGATCACGGTCAGATACAATGGGGAGAAGAACTCCATGTAACCTGACTATCTCTTTAAGATACAAACGGGAAAGTTGATATAGGGAAAAAGTATCTCGTATAGCAATGAAATGAGCCGATTTAGTCAAGCGATCAACAATAACCCAGATTGCATTATTACCTCGAGATGTACTCGGCAATCCCACAACGAAGCCCATGGATATATTCTCTCATTTCCACTTTGGCACTGGTAAAGGCTGAAGCATCCCTTTCGGTAACTGCCGCTCTGCTTTAACCTGCTGACAAGTCAAACACTTCACAGTAAAATCGGCAATATCTCTTTGCATTCCATCCCACCAGTAATACTTCTGTAGATCTCTATACATCTTAGAACTGCCAGGATGAACTGAAAACGGAGAACTATGAGCTTCACATAACAACTCTTTCTTCAACTGTGAATCACCAGGCACACATAATCTCTTCCCAAACATCAATACACAATCTCTATCAATGTTTAATTCAGGCAACTTACCCTTCTGAACCAGCTCTACCTTTTTCTAAAACTAACTATCTTCCCTCTGTTCTTGCTTAATTCTATCTCTTAGGGATGATCTCACTGATACCTGAAACATAACAGAAGAACTTCATGCACCAAAAACATCTATTACAAAGTTCATCAAATCAAAATCCAAATGATCTCGTTCCAAACGTAGCATGGGTAATGAAGCATTGATTTTTCAACTCAAAGCATCAGCCACTTTATTTTCTTTTCCTGGATGGTAATGAATTGTACAATCATAATCCTTGATTAATTCCAGCCATCTCCTCTGTATCATGTTCAATTCTTTCTGAGTGAATATATACTTTAAACTTTTCTGATCTGTATATATTTCACACTTTACTCCATACAAATGATGCCTCTAATTTTTTAAAGCGAAAACAATAGCAGCTAATTCCAAATCATGTGTAGGGTAATTTACATCATGAGTTTTCAACTGACGTGAAGCATATGAAATTACTTGATCATTCTGCATAAGGACACAACCAAGTCCTTTCAATGAAGCATCAATGTAGATAACAAACTCACCATTCCTGGAAGGAAGTGCCAAAACTAGAGCATTCACCAATCTTCTTTTCAACTCCTGAAAACAATCATCACATTCTTTTGTCTAGATAAACTTAGCACCCTTCCGAGTTAGCTTAGTCATTGGACTAGATAAGCATGAAAAATTTCTAACAAACCTTCGGTAATAGCCTTCCAAACCAAGGGAACTAAAAATCTCAGTTACATTTGTGGGTCTTGGCCATTCTTCAACAACCTTTGTTTTTGCAGGATCAACAGTTATTCCATTTTTTGAAACAATGTGAACTAGGAAAGAAATTTTTTGTAACAAAAACTCACATTTGCGGATTTTCCCATATAGTTTCTTTTCTTTTAAGGTTTGCAAGATAACCCTTAAATGACATTAATGATCCTCTTTACTTTTAGAAAACACCAAAATATCATCGATGAAAGCAACCACAAATATATCCAAGAACTCATGGAAAATTCTATTCATAAGGTCCATGAATACAGAAGGTGCATTGGTTAACCCAAAAGGCATAACTACAAATTCATAATGGCCATATCTAGTATGGAACGCAGTCTTTGGAACTTATTCTTATTTTACATTCAACTGATGGTACCCCGACCTCAAGTCAATCTTCGAAAAATACTGAGCTCCCTGGAGCAGATCAAACAAATCATCGATATGAGGCAAAGGATACTTGTTCTTAACAGTAATATTATTCAAGGCTCTATAATCAATGAAAAGTCTCATTGAGCCATCTTTCTTTTTAACAAACAAGATAGGAGCACCCCATGGTGATGTGCTAGGTCAAATGAAACCTTTATCTAATAACTCATGCAATTTTTTTCTTTAACTCTAAAAGTTCAACTTGAACCATTCGATAAGGCGGTTTTGAAATTGTCTTAGAATCAGGAACTAAGTCAACAGTAAATTCAACTTCCCGATCATGAATAATACCAGGCAACTCATCAGGAAAAACATCAAGATACTCATTTACCACTGGCACATCATTAATCTGAACATTTCCTTTATTTTCTACAATATGTGCAAGGTAACATTCATTTCCATCTTTTACTAGTTTCTCAACTTCCTGATATGTTATCAAAATCAAGGGTTCATTCTTGTACACAAACTGAAGATCCTTCTGAAAAGAAACCATTTTAGCCCTGCAGTCAATCTTAGCATGATAAACAGAAAGCCAATCCATGCCCAAAATAACATCAAACTCTACTAGAGGAAAAACAATAAGGTTTTCTGGTAGATTCCTTCCACACACAAGGATAGGAAGGTTCTTATAATTCCTTTTTGTCTCAACGTTCCCTCCGGGTGTTTTTACCATAAGTTCAGGATTCATATCTTGAGATGGAATTTCCAATTTACTAGAAAACTTCTCAGAAATGAAAGAATGTGTAGACCCTGAATCAAACAACACATTGGCATAATCTGAACAAACAAACAGTGTACCTGATACTACTTCAATCAATGGCCCAACATCTGCTGAAGTTGTTGCAAAGGATTTCACCACCCCTTTCTGCTTGTAGTCTGGCTTCTTTCCCCCAGTTGAGTTCTTCGTTGGACACTCATTTTCATAATGAACCATTTCATTACACTTAAAACATCTTACCGTTGGATTTTCATTGTCTGCTTGATCATCTTCCTTACAGTTACGAGCAATATGACCAGACATACCACACCGAAAGCACTTACCAGACTTGGATAAACATTCTCCAGGATTCATTTTACCACACTTCTCATAGGATGGATATTTCGTTTTCTTAACTCCTTGCTTCTTTGATAAATTCGTCCCCTTTGCCTGCCAACTAGACCTCTTATTCTGTTGTTTTTCATAAAACACCTGATCTTTGGCAAACTCCATTACCACATTCTCCGCACATCGAACAAGTTTTTCATAACTTTTGAACTCACGAGAAGCTAAACCCCTTCAATACTTTGGCGCTAACCCTAAGTGAAAATGGTTTATTTTACTATCAAGCTCTTGTATGAAGTTTGGAGCATACCTTGCTAATCGAGTGAACTTTGCTTCATAAGCATCCACTGAATCATCCTCCTACCTCAATTCTAGGAACTGTTTTTCCATCCTAAAACGAACCACCTTAGGAAAATATTTCTCAAAAAACTTACCTTTGAATTCGTCCAAGTGAAGATCCTCAATCTCATCACTATCCCTGATTTTTTCACCATCGACCACCACTGTTCGGATTCACCTTCAAAACGGTAAATAGCAAGACTAACCTTTTGATGTTCTGAACAACCCACGACATCAAAAATCTACTCCAGTTCTTTAATCCACCCTTCAGATTGCACGGGGTCAGATGATCCTCTGAATGATGGGGGATGTTGCCTCATGAAATGTTCCACCACTGACATGTTCCTCTGCGGTTGATCTGGATGATCTCGTGCATGGATACCACCACCATTTATAGCCTGAGTCAATTGTGCCATCACTACAACAAACTGTTCAGTTCCGATTCCGACCATCTCAGGTTCCTAATTTGGAAGGTTGTCTTCCGCCTGATGTCATCCCAACATAGCTGCTTTGTTTCCTCTATGGAAAACCATTCTGAACCCAGAAATATCTTAGGAGAAGCAACATGGTAATCTTTAAATGCTATATCATTTCAGTCATATCGTAAATTAACTTATGATTTAACAATTTTCTAACTCCTAAAGTTGTCTAAACCGACCTCTGATACCAACTATAAGGCCCCGGCCTTAAACATCTCTTAATATTGAATTAAATGAATAATTGACATTGAGGATATTTTCAGGTTTAGTGTTTTAGATAATTAGGACATAACTGTTACATCTCAAAATATTACAAAGTAGACTAAGTTTCCATAAAATAAAAACTCTTAAAAAGAAACATGTCTAGTTCCATGTTTTATATAGCATGACTTTCCCTTAATTCCATCCTTGACCTTATTCCACATTAATTCCTGTGAAAAAAATTTCAAAAAAACTTGTGGTGAGCATAAAAAGCTCAGTAAGGGATACACAAAGAATGAAAACTATTAGTTTTTCAAACATCAAGTAAACCATGTATACTTTATCAAAGTAATACCTTCACCTTCATGAAGTAGTAAAAACTCTTCACTGAATAAAATATCATTACTTACCCTTTTGTAACCAAACGATTACCATAAAACCCATATAAAGAACACATAACATATAAATGTAACTTGGGACATAAACATACTTAAGTGGAATAACCAGACAATCGACTTCCACACACATCACTTAATGGAATAGCCATACGGAAAACATCCATACATACTTAATGGAATAGCCATACGACCGACTTCCAAACCCAATGCATTGGAGGTTATAACGTAACCACCCATCCTGGTATTCACAGCACCACCCGTCATATGGTTTATCACGTAACCACCCGTCAAATGTCCAATTACCATTATAAAAATCATAATACATAAAACAAATATAATGGAAAGAAAACAATTCCACAAATTGATCACAATATATCACTTAAATATATTGAAATAACAAATCCATTATAAAAGCCATTTTCAATACCAAAATACATAATAGAGTATATGGTATTTATTTCATTTTAAAAAAACATTACGGCTTGTTCAGGAAGCCAAAGCCCAAATAATATTCGCGGCGGTGGAAAAGGTCATTGTCACCGCGTACGTTAAAAGAAACATTCCTTTTTGTCGTTTTGTAAAATGCTTCGTAGAAAGAGATTCCTTTTGTATAAAAGTAAAAGTCAAAGGGGTTTATACACCCTATAAAATAAAGTTGTGTATAAAACGAAATATGTCTCAATGAAATGAGATTGAGAAGAAGTCCCTTACCTCGGGTCCCACTTGACTCGATCGTTCTTTAACGTCCTGAATAATAAACTTGAGTTAATTTATACTTGCTTAAGAACCTTTTTCAAGCTAATTATTCCTTTTATATCACTTATTTCCATGTTATAAACATTATGTAATCATTTAAGTTAATAATGTTTGTTTTGTCGATATTTGGTTCTTAAGTCGAAAGTGGACTTCTTACAATTACATGTTATTCGTGTGGTCAAAGGTTCATTATATCCATAATGATATTCATGATTTTGATATCATATATATCATATATATCCAGAATATACATGTATTTATAATATTACATAATTATTTAGAGGTAAGAAATGAAATGCACCATTCATGGAGACGGTAAGTCGTACGTACGCATGAACGCTACATTCATTTTTATGTCATATTAATGTAATTAAAACTAAATGAGAGGTATGTATATATTAATTCCATAATTATATTAATAATTTAGATGTAACATACATCATATATATCCATTATATATATGTACTTATAATAGTACATTACATTTGGGGATAAGAAATGAAATGCATTGTTCATGGAGACGGTAAGCCGTACGTACGCATGAACGCTACTTTCATTTCTATCTCATATATTAATGGAAAGAAATAATAATGATATAGAGGTATATTATAATTCCTGTATAAAATAATATATAATAACTTTAAATCCATCCTTTATACGTCCCACATATGGCATTAACGAATCACATCACTTTGAGGGGGCGGTAGTCCGCACTTCCTAAAATGAAATTATCGTGTTTACCCATAATGGAAGCCATAAAGGTATGCTCAAAATGAAAAATACAGAAGCTTAAGGAAAACATAAACATATTATATATCATATATAAATATAGTGACATCTTAATGGCCACCATTAAATGTGTTTAAAAGAATGTTGAACAATCATCGTTTCGGGAGGCAGAAATTCGCCATCCACAGAAACAGTGTGTTCTTTAACCATTATATGTTGATGTGTGTAAGTGTAGCTCTAAAGATTCTTATAAAAATATCCTAGTATATTTAAGATACTGGATTTGTTACAAAATAAATGAATAAAAAGAGTTTAGGGGGTTGGAGAAGAAAAATAAAACAAAAGAACACAAGTGAAGACAAAACCTTAAAATTGGGTAGCTCTCTTAGATTTGAGCTCAAAGGCTTCCTTGGGAAGACTTCTTCCCAAAGTGAGGCTTAAAATAGTAAAAGAGGAATGTGGAGAGACAAAATGGGTAGGTTTTGGACAAGCCAAAGGCTTTGGGAGTGTGGGTAAGGAGTTAGAGGTGGGGGCCTTTTATAAGAGGAGAGGAAGAGCACTCTTGGAAAGTAAGAAAATGTTACTTTATTTTAGAATGCGCTTCGGATTTTAATGGTCCCAAATTGATGTGTTTCGAGGATAAGGTGATAAGGGTTTGAAATACACCCATAAAATAGGTTTTGGACATGTTTAGGTCTTAGATTTTACATTATCTTTCCATTTTATTTAAATCCTTTATTAATGAGGTAATCGCTGCATCATCATGATGTCATAAATAATTTAATAAATTTCATGTCTACAAATTATAAAAAAAATATCATGATGTAGGAAATCGTTTTATCTTTCTAATTAATATTTATAGTACAAAAGATCATTTATTTAGACAAAATTAAAAATATTTTACTTAGGTGATACATTCTTTGTTACATTTGACATTCTTTAAAAATAAAAAGATAAAAAGTCACTTTCTCACAAAAGTGATTCCATGGGGCCCCCAAGTTTGGCACAATGCATACCATGGTCGCCCATGAGACAACCAGTAGCCTTAGGACACATTTTTTAGTCATTTATTATTATTATGATATTATTTTATTATCTTTAACTACCCGATTACTCATTAATCAAGATAATTAAAGATAATTACCGTCGTTATAATTCATAATGTCCAAAAACAAAAGAGTCTTAATTAAATAATTTGGACCTTCTGATTCCAAATATGTAATTCATTTTACCAAATTCCAAACACATAAATTGAAATAATTAATTTAAAAAAAATTCCCGTTGTAAAAACAAATTGCGGGTTTTTTAGAAACAATATTTATGAAAAGTTTGGCACTAGTTTATGCCTAATTACAAAGTGAAATTGATCCCAATGACCATCATTTAATTACATGGTAAAAATATAATCTAATTAAACTTTAAAACAAATTAAAAAGATAATATAACCATATAATGAAATTATATGAAAAAGCAGTTTTGATGTAAAATGCAGTATTTTTCACTATTCATTGAAAAATGAACATTGTCAGAAAAATATCAAAAATTAACCCAAGGTAAATTTCAATGTCCCAATCATAAATAATATGTTTATTTTGAAAAATAGATCTTAAAAAATTGTCAAAAAGTGTATTTAAAAGGGGTTCGCCATCAAAAGGCGGTTAGTCGACCTTTTAAAGAATATTAGGATGTTTATGCTTAAAAACTGGATTCATTTGCATTTGTAATCCTCTAACATTTATTGTAAAGAGTAAAAATATTTGACAAACATATATAATCATATTTTAGTTATTTCTATTCTTTCCCGCCAATAAAACTACTATGTGTTAACTACCATTTAAAATAATATTATTTTATTACTAGTGTGCAACGTAAGATTTCAATGAAACTCTTTGTTGCGTATCGGGTACGCTATCGAACATAGAAATCCCTTTAAAGTAAAATTAATATATAATTCGTAAATAATAATAAATATGAAAATTTTTTATTCATTATTTACCTTGGATGTTACATTTACACCATGTATGTTAATTATATCACATACATGTATCTTTCAATTCCCATCAACCTTGTAAATCTCTTGTATTTTTTAAAAGTGTATAACCTTTGTCATATGATCTAAAATCAACCAAATAATTCCACTTCTCATAAAGGTCAGAGGGAATCATGTCATAAGTTCAAACATGACATCCACCCAATTCCAAATGGGAAATTGTTTGTGTATTGAGAATACGACATAAATTTTTGTGCCCATCATTTACCATTTAGTAGGTTAGGAATCAAGAAGCAAAAACAGTAATGTCCATCTTCATCACATGCCACAATAACTATAATTTGATGTCATCATGCATATTTTTTAAACTAGGATGTATGTCCCATATATAGGTATATATGTAACTCGTAAAATTCTCTCTAATAGTACTTGGGACTATGACTCTCCAATTTATAAATATCATATTGTTATCGACTTCTAATCACTCGGGTATCAGGTCACCTCCGACATAATATTCCCACATAATAAATCACTCTAGTTTTCCTCTGTATAATAACATTACCTATTCTTTTATTGAACGTGTAAACACCATGGTATTATAATTCCTCATTCCCAAATCATCAAAATAATATTTCCTATAGTTATCCAACAATATCATCAAGAACCCCTTCTACTCTTCCCACTAATATTTTTCTAAACAAGCGGTTAACGACTAAGATAATCCACTATGAAATAATCTTTGTGAAGTTTATAATAAATCAAAAATTCTAGATTTTTAAACATACTTTAACAAGAACCCCATCCACATGTTTAGGTCAGTATTAGTATTGATTTAATGGTGAATTTTTTGGTTAGTATAGAAAATAATCCAATTATTGAAATGTTAGGGTCGAACAAATATCACTGTGTGGACCAATGAATCTAGATCTAAGTCATGACAAGGGTAGTTAATATAATGGGGTCATAGTGGTCATGAAAAAATAGCTACTACCTATTATATGTATATAAATACTACACCTAATAGAACACCCATATTTTCTTGGTAAACATTATATCTGATTCAATGCTTCAGATGTATTAGTACCAGAGAAATGGTCAATCTCCACTTCAGATCAATAAACACATATCAAAACCGGTCAGACATATAGATCATTAATCCATTTATCATCAACAAAGTCACAGTTTCATATAAATGATAAAAGTAGTTTATAAAGAATTGTAATTATATGGATAAACCCAATAAATTTTTAATCAAAAACATGTTTTAGGGTTGTGATAATTAAATCACTAGATATAGATTATATGAGTCCTAGAATATAAATATCATATAAATCACATTACCCAATAAATTAACCACTTGAATCCAACTGTTATACATCAATTATTTTTCAAAAATAAAATTTACTCAAATAAGTGAATGGAATATCTCAAGATGTATGACATACTAATCTGGTGTTAGTGAATAGACAATGATGTAATAATTGAACACCATAATAAACAAGTCTAGGTGACGGGGAATATATTGTTTATGAGTTCAATGATATCTTTTGGAACAATAATCAATCTAGTAAAAAACTAACTAAATATTCATATAGAAAATAAATAATCCCAAACACTGTATCATGGATTTCGTCCTCTATAAAATGTAACTGATGATATCATGATCAATGATTAGACATAGAGAACCACCAAGATCCTTATAACAGATCGAAAAGATATTTAATACCCAGGAAAAGATATTTTTCTTAATTATCACATAGTTTAGATTCTATTAATAACTGTTTTGTTGAAAACTAAAATTCTCTTTCATAGTTAAAAATAGATGTGCACTCCATGGTGATGTACTAGATTGATAAATACATTCTTCTCTAATTCATCAAGTTAGACATTGATATCCTTTGGCACATCTAACACCATATAATATGGGGGTATCGAAAAGTCAGTACCCCCAATATGATATCCATTAAAATTTTAACACCTATATTAAGATTAATTCAAATAATGTATTCTAGAGAAAATCCTTTATAAATAACGATAGCTAGAGAAAAGGTCGAGTGGGATGCCACTGATACTATTTAAAGAGAAAAGACCACCATTTTCACCCTCATTTTCCAAAACTAAATCTTTTCTAGTCCCAATAATCATACTTTAACATTAAAATCTATAATCATCATAAAATTATCCCCCTTCGATGAAGTGAATAAAACATGTCTCTTATAGTAATAATTTTGATCTTGAAACCAGGTTATCCAATCCATGATAATAATCACATCAATTCTTTTCTTCTACAGAATCAACATGTCGCATAGATTTAGATAAATGAGAATGACTATAGAAAACTTTGGCCATCACTAATGGTGGACCAATTTCATTCCCATTAGTTTTTCTAGGGAATATAACTCAATGGATATATTTATCGATCAGTCGTGTCAAACAATGAATTGTGATGATATGAAATAATGAGTAGAAAAAAAATCATACAAAGAAATAGATAATGTATAGGTGATCAGAACCATATATCAACTAGTGGAGGGAATATCTCCATAATTTACTATAGTTTGATCCACTATATATACATGGAATACCTCATATCCACATCCTTATCCCAGATAATAATGACACACCATAGTTATCATCATTTGGGAATGCTGCTGAGGACACCATTTGGATAACTAGTTCCATGATATTTATTTCATAAACCCTATATAGATTCTTGAAATAATATCCCCAGTGAAAAACATCAAAATATTATCCAAATTAAAACACTATAGTAATGTTCACTATGGTGTTCTATAGAAATAACAGTAGAATTAAACATTTCCGTAGTTAAAGCTTCATTGAACACTTATAAATGGTTATAATGAATCCATACTCTTCTCATACCATATAAAGCTGGCCGGTTTTACATTCCCTACCATCCTCTTCCCACTAATAGAGGTTAAATTCATCAAATCTGCAGGAGTTCCAGTAGTTTTTTTAACCAAGCACTGAAGGAAACAAACAAATTGATCATCTTCCCAATACTTCTTTAAGGGAAGGTCAATGTAGAGAACCTATCTATAATTTATTTGATTATAGTTATTGTACTCTCATTTTAACTCTATTAAAAATCCGATCTAGAACTTCTAATATTACTATACCTCATCTCCAACAAAGAGTGGACAAATTTGGAGAAACATTACGAAGTGTGCTGTGTAAGAAAAAACTATTATCAATCATTGGAAAACACCAATGAGATCTTATACATGGTCTATCAGGATCATTACCAAACATAAATCCTCAACGAAGAGGTCTTTGATTATCACCCACATGAGAACCTCTCTCATTACTTCCCAAATCATAGCACCCAACTAATTTACAACAATAAACTATAGAATAAAGACCACAAGAATCAGTTTACAATCCTCTAGTATCTCTACAAATTCAATGATCACATTGAAATTATGAATCTATTTCTCAAAATACAAAGCACCAATGGTTTAATTGAATGAAGGGGGATATTGGGGATAAATTTATAATGCATAGTCAAACATAGTCTTATTGAATCAACCTCTTTTAATGGGAATTAGGGGAAATCCTAGTTTATGTGGTCCCTTCATCTAAATTACTAGATTGAGTGTGGGATCATGCTCTAAAAATCCATATTACATTGAAAAATATCTAACTAGAATGATATGTGGATACATATTCTATAATATGATTGTAATAATTAATATATTAGACATTATATCCTAAAAAATATAAGGGATCACCCAATGACGTTTTTTAATGACTCCACATATCCTAATGAAAAAATATCATTTCACATACCATGGATCCACATACATTTATGTTATTAAAAATCATTTATATACAAAGAAAACAAAATAACATACTGAGGTCCTACTAACTAATTGCAAAAAAATATATCATAATAGCATGGAATATCATGGCAGAGAATATTTCCTAAAAAAATAGTGAAATAATAAAATTAAATTAAATAATTAATTAATTTCAAAATATGTATATATTTGGCATGAAAAACGATGTTTCTATACATGATGCATGAATTAACCTAAAACCTCATAAAAATAATCTCATTAATTATAATTCAATGATATTATACACATGTGATGTAGAGTAACTAGGAAAATTTTCTACCTCAATTCCATGTAACAATCTAATTTCAGCCAAGTCCTAGGTTCTTTTAAAAATATTTGTATAAAACGATGCACTAATAGCATTTTGTAAGAGCCCAAACTAAAAAACCATGTATGACTAGAGTGCTACATGACCTCCAGTTTTCCTCCATATAAGATAGAAGATGATAATTAGTATTGAGGTTCTATATCCATCAAACAGGATACAATACACTCAATATAATTTATTTTATAAAATAATATTTTAAATGAAAATTAATATATATATATATATATATATTCAGAGTAAACATGTGGAAACTATGACGATGCAAATCCAGTTATACGACAAGTAAATAAGCACCCTATGTGGCAAGACAACCCCATGTATAACTACAAAAATAAATAATTATATAAATTATAGTGTCTCCCGTAGTCTATCCCAGTCCTTCCATCAATACTATGCTCCACTTCTCAACCACCAGCCATGACCCCCTTTCCCTTACTCATACCCATATACATGAAGTCTATACACACATTAAAATGAATTTAAATTCTATGAGTAATAAAACCTAGAAGGGAACCATCATTGATTACTTAGCTGATTTTCTAATGTAAGAATGTGAATGAAATATAGAAATGAAAAATGTGTGACCAACACAACAATCAAAAATAGTACTCCAATCTGCTAACTAATCCACTATGAGTGTCACTCGTACCTTCTTCGACTCCATGTTAAGAATAATGTTAATATATCATGAGTAACAAATAAATACTAATGAG
This sequence comes from Viscum album, assembly GCA_963277665.1. NCBI lineage: Eukaryota > Viridiplantae > Streptophyta > Magnoliopsida > Santalales > Viscaceae > Viscum > Viscum album. Next base: position 911,731,495 of record OY728125.1, on the reverse strand, counting down.
GCTTTTAATCGTTCTATTTGGAAACATTTTTTCATAATATATGGAATCCAAAAGGTATTAAGTGATTCATGTTCATAACATCCATTAAAAATACAATTATCATTCTTCTTGACATCTACTAGGAATCGTATAATATGATTCTTTGAATTCACTAAGAATTGATTGTAGAACATGAAATCCATTAGATATATTCATATCCCCACTATATATATAGGTACATCCTCAAAATCTTCCCAATCCGTGAACACTCATACCGAAAGTGATAACCATTCCATGATAATCAGCCAGATTTGACACAAAAAACCAATAAATGAAAAGAAAAACATAACATGGTAGAAAAAATAAGTAATAATACTATATCATAAAGTGTTAAATTACAAAAAAAAATACATGGGATCAATATTAAACATGATTAAACATGATATAAAAAAATCCTTGAAACAAGTATCATATAATGTTCTCACATCTTATAAACACACCCACATGTGATTATACTAATGAATGGCTATCATGTATTCTAATTAAATAATTTCTTTATGAATAAATGTGTAACTAGGATCCCCAAAAATTTTAAATATCTTTTTTACTCAATGTCATCTATGTCAGAGTCAAAGTCAATTAAAGAATCCTCACACAAACCAGGATTATGTGTTCGTCAGCTCAAACCAAATGCCTACGGATTTTTATATCTGATTAGATTGTTTTATTTTCAAAAGAAATAAAATAACCACATTTTGAAACAGTTTATCTATCTCCTAGATAATTCCAAATTATAATTTAATTTATTTTCATGAGGTAACCCTTCATGTGATGAGAATATAATAATTTAATTATTTTAATAATTTTATCCATGTCGAATAATCATGGATTAACATGGTATTATAAATTTTTATCGTTATTTAGTAGTTTTAGGATTATTATGACTTCTGAATTATTTATCCTAAAACTCTAGAATAAATTGTATAACTAGATGTAATTTTTTTTAATATTACCTAAAAAATATCACCATCTGAAAATTTTATATCTTGAATTGAGGATTGATATATTTTATCAATCCATATAAATATTATAAACTACAATGGTTCAATCTAGAGGACATAATGGGCATTACATAAAGTGAAACATGAGATTTATGGACTAACATGGATCTAGGAAACAAATTTTTTAATTGTTTGTTTATTTTTGAAGAAGGAATTCAATGTAAAAAGTCATAGAATTAAAAGACAGTAATTAAATTCATCATTACATTTTTCTTTTAATTATTTATTAATTGAGGAGTGTTTAAAACCATATGTAATATTATTCATGAATATCAAAAAATTAAAACAATTATTTTAAATAATGTTAGCCTTCAAATGATACTAATACATGATACATGATCGTTCTAGGGAAAAAAATTAAAAAGATGTTTTTTTGTTACCATTACACAATGTAAAAAATGATGAGTAAGTGTAAGTTGGTTTTATAATTATATATCTTAATATTGTCATGTGGGGTAATGATTACACTTACATTACCCATGATGAAATTAATATAACCTTAATGATATTATTTTACCTTTATATTGAATAGGAGTTACCCTTTCACAACCATTATAAATATAACGCCACCCTAACACAATATCTGATGAGCCATTATGAAACACGATATACTTATGTATGTAATCATATACATACATTACCCTTTCCTAATGAAGGTTTTAACTTACAAAATGAATGGTTTTCCCATAAATATCTCATATAAACATAGGGACATCGTTACATTGCTACCCTTATATTGTGAGGTTTACCCTTTCATTGTCTATAGGTAAATGGATATACACTTATTTAGTTACTCTTACACATAATAATCAGATGGAAAACTCCATTTCTATTACAAAACATCATTAAAATCCTCTTTATCCATAATAGAGGCATTGGTTCTGAATAAGGTTAATAATTTACTTGAATATTGATTTTAATTTTTAATAAAATTACTTATAAATTATATTCAAAAGAGAGGGTTTTATAGAAAATTTAAAACATTAAATGTTACAAATACCATTATATCTATATTTATATGTGTTCTAGTTGTGGAAAAGTATCCTTACATAAATAATAATCATGATCAAAACCATTTTAAGGATATTATTTTCATTATATTGTCATAAAATCATAATGAAATGGTTTATCATAAAAAATACCATGTGATGATTGAATTATATCATTTCACATATTTATGTTTCCACAATAATTTCTCTGGAACAATGAGTTCAAATGTATCATAATTATTTAGATGCATTGGGGAATTAATAATAAAAATTATTAAACATGGTGATACTCTTTGAAAATTATAGAATATATTTTAAAGAATGAATGTTCATATAATTTTTCAACAAAGAAAATTTTATTTGGATTCTTTTCCATAAAATAATGAATGATTTCCAGAGGATATTTATTATTAAAAACTATTTATAGGTTTTGTACATGTCAAGATATAAAAAATAGTTATGTTCTTCTAAATAAGGATTACATAATATATGGGATTACATAGGGAAAACACGAAATGGATAACCCATGAATGGAAATGGATATTAAATTATTTATATACATGAGAAAGTTATATATATAATTATATGAATTACATTGGATAAATATTTAGGATAATTGATGGGAAAAAAAATTATGTGCAGCCCAAATTTAAAGACGTGGTTCAGATAATCCCTTACCTCAGGTTTGGATTTTAACTTCTTGTGTGATTAACATCACAAAAAGAAAAAATATGTTTATTAAAAAATTATTGCGAATCATTATCATAAATATATTTTATATTGAAATTATTTTTTTATTATCATGTGTTATTTATTTATTAAATATTATTCCCTTATATCTGTTACAAGACGTGGTTTATTCAATTTCTGTATAACATCTTATGTTTAATAATCATGGAAAAATGTGTAATAAAATTACTCCAAAGTCTCCAAAATCAAAGATATTAATGTATTTCTTTCAAATAAGTATAAAAAATTAATAGTTTCCTATGTTTTCTCCAAATGGACTCAAACAAGAAAGGTTCCTGGATATGTTCATTTTATAGTGGTTCAGTTAACTATGAAAATTTATTATCAATATCACTTATAGAATATCTAATTATATCATTCAATAATATAAATAGTCTCATAAATATATCTTTTAGAACTTAATTATATATTTAATTTCATCCTCTTTAGGGATTCATGAAAAATATAATAGTTTTTTATAAAGGAAACAATCCACACGTACAAAGGGTGATGTCTTAGCTTTTCTTATAGTTTAAGAAGATGGTATAAAATCAGTATTCAAGTAGTAAAATAAAATTTTAGTATATTAATAAATATTAATTTTGTCTTAAAATAATTGATATAAATTATTTTAGGGGGAAGATGATAAAGTAAATTAATATACCTCAGTTCAAAATATTATATCTCCCTTTGGATATTCTCTCATGGGAAACATCTTAAATATCATTAGCTTTGACAATTATTGGTAAGTAGGATTCTATAATATCAGAAGGGATCTCCATGATGAATAGGGATTATTTCTTGTGTATGTAATTCTTTATATAGTGTGGGTAAATTTCTTTGTAAAGGTTGGCATTTATAAGTGACAAGAATGGTGTTTTTGTAATAATATAAATTTTAAGGTGACTATTCATGGGTCAGGTGGATTCAATAATATTAAATAATTATGTGGGGAAGGGGAAAGGTTTATAAATCCTCAAATATTTTTTCCCACATTTTGCGAATTTTCTATTTCTTTTACTCAATGATTTTTCTCTTTCACTATTTTAACTTTTACCATGGTTACTACATTTTTACCAATGTAATTTATTATTTAAGCCTAAAAATTGTCATATTATATAAAATATTGTTCTTACCAAAATATTATTTTTTATATAATTTATTGATTTTTCACTATTCACACTAAAATCAATAAATTTTGGAAAATCCAAAAAAACATAGAATGTTTATTTAGATATATTCAATTAAAACATTAGTGTAATTTTACTATATTCAATTTATAAGGATAATAATAATATGTTATATGTATGAGTTTATGTAATGAAATAATAGTTTTTAAAATAATGTTTTATAAATGATTGAATGAATGTCTTATTATTAGTGCATAGAAATTTAGTTTTCTAATAAATTGATATGGACGAAATAAAAATTGTCTTATTATATCCATGAAATAATGATAAAATTATGTTTGAACTTTTTAACTTCATTACCTAATTTTACAGACACATATATCCTGAAAGGAAATTTCAACGTATAAATTCTTGGTTGTTACATTTATCAAATTTAATAAATAGCTCCATAAAAATTTCATTTCACATATTATGGTGAAAAAATTAGTGTAATTATTTTTAATTTTCTGTATAGGTTCCCTTGTTTCCTATTTATACTTCTATTTTCACAAAAGTATATTGACAAGGTGAGTTGTCCGGTTGTGTGTAATACGTGCTCTAGTGACCTAGAGCATTACCTGATGCTACTCATACGAGAGATCATTATCCAAATATACAATATATATATATATATATAATATATATATGAATGATTTGGTATGTGCTTCAACCAGAGGGATATATAGAGCATAGTAGGAACTTGAGATCATTTTTTTAGAGTAACGATCGATATTCCATAACTTAGATGTGATCAAGAATCTAACAGGGATAATGTATCGTGTACCAAATATCACATACATTTCAATAGTTAGGAATATATTTAAATAATGTATAAGTCATAAAATATTATCACTAAACTGATTAATTCGTCTGTGCTGATAGTTATTAGCATAAATTTTCAATCGAATCTTTTCCAATCACAAATGTTATTGAATAATAATGATTTGATGATCCTTATTGGACATAAACTTTTTTCAAGATCTCTTCCATAAATATATGCATGACATTAAAATAATGGATAAATATTCCTAGTGTATTTGGGTAGTTATATACATATTATAATAACTTGAATCAAGTATATAATAATTTTATTTTAATAACTCCATAACATGCCGTTGAAATCCATTGATCCTTAAACTTTTCCTAGTATATCCTGAGAACATATAGAATAATTATTTGAGATATATTACTGAGTAAGATAATAATAGAGGGATAAATATATGGAATTAAAAAATGTGAGCCAAGAGATATATCAAGGTGACATAAAATATTGAAAATTATAAACATTAACATAAAATATTGATATAATATAATAACATCACATAAACATATGAACGTGTCAACAACATTAAACATAACATCATAATAATATTTAATGTACAAATATGAAGAAATAATTAAATAGTAAATAAATTCTAACCATTCATGCACTATAAATGGTATCTCATGTGATAAAAACATTATACTGTGAATTGGGGGGCTATATAATTCTGGCCCCATATATCATATTCATATCACATACATGTATTTGTGTTCTTAATAGATCATGAGACATAATTACATAAATCATAAATTTCAATAATTGGATTTAGGAGTGTGTGATTCATAAATGGATTTCCCTATTCAATGATGTAGAGATATATCTATGTGAATTCACTAGATTGGAAATAGGGATGGATATGCATAAAGTAAATGTTTTTCCTAGAAAACATAGAGATAATTTCTACAGTAGAACAAGTGTATATTATGGTACATGAAAGGGTTTAATGAGAGTTAAAGTTGGTCTCTCATAAAATGGCTTAGTATAAAGATAAGGGTTGACCAAAAAATATGAGTACAAAATCAATTTCCACTAGAGTTTTTCTAAAATCTTTTTAAGAGGTTCTTATGGTATTGGGAAAACCCTATGGGGGATTTATAGATGGGGAGGGATATGATATTACTTCTCAATGGGGGTTTTTTGAAGTTAAATATGATGTTTAGTGATTATTTATATAAAATATATGAGAAATTTTTTAGTTATTTATTAGAATTGGTTTTGTATTGTAATTAATAAAAAATAAAAATTTCAATCATTATCATGGTTATTAGTCATGGTTTATACAATATTAGATTTTTCATCAGTATATTATTGGGATATAGACAAAAATCATTAAAATAATATCATTGACAATGTGAAATTTATTAATGTTCATGAATAATTATTTTCAAATACTGAAAATATATTATAGGTTTTGAATGATTCGTTATTGTGTATTAGAGTTAATAAAATCACTACAAACAAATTATATAAAATTGAAAATAAATTTTTTATAATAAATTAATTTTATTGAATTTACTACATAAATTTTAATCTCTTATGATGTCATAATGCATTCTCTATATTTATAATAAATTAAATTTTTACTCCAAAATTTGACGGTGTCAAACAATTATAAAAATCACCCCATTAACTAATTTTTATATGCAAATTTCCAAAAAAATTATTTATTTTATCAAAATAAATTTATAAATATATGATTATTCAATTTCAAATAAAAAATATATTAACTATAAGTAAAATTTAATATGGGAAAAATAGTTTTTTGACCCTTATTAATATTATGTTGGACTTGATCAAATTATATTACCATTTTCACTTGAATAAATATTTTTTGCCCAAAATATTTAGTAAAAATTTTATGTCAAAATTTTTTTTACTTTATCAAAATTATTGTTTTAATAGAAATTATATATTTCATAAAACTAATATTTTTGTTTCTTCGAATCAAAATATTCTTTCTAGTAAACTCACTAAATAATCATGTATAATGTAATAATTAATATAGATAAATTATAACATTATTATAAAAAAATGAAAATTTACAAATTCATTATACTAGGATCTAGACATGTAACCCCATATTACCCTATATTTCAACCAAAGGGTATGGTGTCTGATGAATGGGCTCTTTTAGGCTAGGTTTTCCGAAATGTTCGGAAGGTGATTCATATGAGCCTAAAATTCACCCATAACTGGTTTCACTCCTATTTAAGTTGATTTCTCGAATATTGGCCTTGGTCAAGGAAAAAGTTCAGTAATACCATATCCATCAGAGGATCGGATAAATTGGAATCCTAGGATACAATCATAATGGTCATGGACATTAATTATTTATTTGGAGTCAATTAATTGTTAAAATGACCCTTAATATTGGACAATATTAAATGTCACCATAGAAAAACTATATTATCAATGTTTATAATACCTAACTCTATTTTGATTATCACATGATATATTTTATAATGGTCTAAAATTACAAATGATGTATTTTTTCATGTATTCTTTATACAAACATTATATAATAATAATTTTTGTTCCATCAAAAATAAATTTCATTTAATTTTTTTGGATTAGTACATTATTCCCATTTTAAAAATATATACCATGAAATTTCATTTCATAAAAAATTTGATTAATTATATTACATTAACTCTTTTGGTTCCTATATGACAGCGTAAATTTTTTGGTTTTACCACATTATCTTGAAAAGGAAAGCAGTCTTATTTTGAAAATTTTTCTCTATGATCTATGATCCCCACTAGTTGCTCCCCATATGGATGAACATTCATTAATGTGACAAACAATAGATTCAATACATGTGAGTGGTCATGTATGTAATTTATGAAGAGGGATACAGGAAACACCACATGAACATGAGAAACGATAGGTAATATTTTTACCTAATAGGACTCAATTCCATTGATATAAAAGATTTAAAATAGGTCTATATATCTGGGACTAAATATTTCATTCATCTGAAACCTCATAAATTTCTTCAAAGATTTTTATGATGGAACAACATATTTATAACCTAAAACTCTAGGTCTTATCAATGATTTTATACTTATATATTATATGGAATTTTCATAGATTTTATACAACATTGGACATACTCAACATTATATACCATAGATTAGATAAGATTAGGTACCATAAGTTTTTCACTTCTACTCTATTCCATCATATTAGAGTTTAACACATCATCCCATATAGATTCAAAAAATATTATATTTAAATACTTGAATGAAAATCGTCTTAATATATGAACATCAATATGGGATGGTGGTAATTCGAAGAAATGTCGAAATAAATTGAGCATGTTCTCATACAATCCTATATAATTTTAATGGTTCCATGAGACAGACTTTCCATATGAATATTTAGGTAGAAATAAACTCATATTTGCATTCAAAACATGATTAAGGATTCTCAAAAAACATGATTTAAACCTCAAATATTTATTTATATCAATGGGGACTGGTAATATATTCATTCATACAACTTCCATTACATATATCATAGTATGTATGTCATGATAGAAATCCTCCATGATTACAATGAAATGTGTTATCATTATATGGAGATCGACTACTACCCAAATGGTGTGGTTTCATATAGATGTCTTGGGGAGTAACATGATGAATTATTGGGAAATGATTTCTTATTTCCATACTATTTTTGGAAATGGTTTTATATTTTCCTTGATCTGTAGCATTTAGCCTTGACATTTTAGAAAACCAAGTATCAAGATGTAAATTCTATAATAACATTACCTATTTTTCGCACCTAAATATTTAATTGAGATCCCTATACAACTTATTGCTTCCTAGATGAATATGGAAATATGAAAATGTATCATCATTGTGATGTTCCCACCTCATATATTATTTTTATTGTGAAGATATCAGGGTTTGAAACCTTATGACTATATTTATAGAAATTTTAAACTGTATAATATTTTATATAGTTATTTATAACACCTCATAGTCTTTTAGGACTCCATGGTCCTTCTAAGAATAGACGGTCAAATAGTTATTTGAGAATGTTATGATGGTGTTAAGCACCTTAGTTGGTTCATAATGACTTAGTTTTCTATGAATATATACATAATACCATTAAGAATTGAATATATGTAATATTTCTCTATATAAGGATAATGTTTCCAAATCATAAATGTGAATATCATTCCATCAAATTCCATATCATGGATTGATAAGTTCTTCTCATATATATTTATTTTTTATATTAGATAATCTATCATTATGTCATCTTGTATGAATACACAACACAATCCATTAGTGAACACATCTATTTAGATGAAAAATCATTCCCCACTAGTGGGTAATCTAAGAATAGGATTCGTGATTAAACTCATATTTAAATATTTAAATATATCATCACATTTATAATTCCAGGAAAAAAACCACTCCCTTACATATAAATTTTCCTTTCACATATTTTCTACTATAACATTCCAATTCAACTCATGTTCCTCTTTTCATTTAGTGTATCTAAAATATCATGGAAACACACTTCCCAATTTGTTTCATGGTAATCCTTAAAAAATTTTCATTAAGTACATGAAGATATCTAGAGAATTAGTTAGTCCAATTTCAACTCATATTCAACTCATGTTCCTCTTTACTTTTATATGTATGGATTTACTTTCTAGGCGCATTGAACAATCCTTCTTCTTGAGGAGATGAATGTGTATATCACATGGTGAAGTTCTTGTTTATATAAACACCTTATCCAAATTATCTTATAGGTTCATATTCATAACAATATGATCAATATTGTCCATTTTATATGGTGTATTAAATATTAGAAAACCACTAGGTATAATTATTATTGATAAATTGACCTCTCATCAATGTGGAAGAGAATAAAATTAATTAGTTAAGACATCAAAAACTAATTTTACAGTGGGAATTTCAATTAGTATGACCTTTTTAAAAGTAAAAATTCATTTGATTTTGAAATTATTTTTTATATAGAAATTATATCCATATATGAGGTGATTATTTTAAATGATAGTTTTTCATTCTCCTTACAGATTTTTATAATTAAAATGAGATCCATGATATGTAGTGTGATTTAATTAATTCAACGATTTATGTTGTATGTACACATATAATGTAAATCCATAAATATAATTTAATCTAAGGTATGTAGAGATATTTTAAAAATGTTATATAATATCTTTATCTTGAAAATATTGGAAATGGAGATGTTAAATATTGGGGATAAAATTATTGACATATTTTTTGTTTTCACCAATAAATCTACATCCTTGTTTTGTGGGAGATATTGAATAGTAATACTAATGATTTTTGATATGAATGAATATAATGTACCATATTCACGTTAGACACTTCAATTTTATAAATAGAAAATAAGACCAACATTTAAGATTTGATTCTAGTTCTAATCATTTTTTTAGTCCAAATTTAACTTTGGTATGGGAGATTTCAAACTATTAATAATATAATGGAAATAAATTAATATAGATAGGATAACCCACAAGTTACATGTATTCTATACCCAATGAATTTATAGCATTAAATATTGGTTTTCCACAAATGATATATAAACTATAAATTTATCTGGGAAATTTTAATCCCTTTATAAGGGTTTGTAAAAAGAAACTGGTTAACAAATTCATATCAATAAAAAATGTCAAACTAGGTATGTATCATGGACTCTTTTTCATTCACATGGTGTTGATCAAGTTAATAAAAAATTCTACTCTTTTCACATTATTACCGCTAAGAAAAAAATTCCATAGTATCACCCTATTTTTGTATCTAGATATGTATTTTTGTTCCTGAATACCACTCACTATATACATTACAAGAAATAATACATTATAATGATGTCACTAATGATTACTCATACCTTTAAAAACATAGCATTTCAAGATAAATTTCAAAAATATATACATAAAAAACTCAAATATCATTAGGAATAGTGTATTGGGGTAATTGTATACATATCATTATTACATGAACCAATGATATAATGACATTATTTAAATACTCTATAACATTCCCTTAAAATCTATTAATCATCTAAAACTACATGGGATAACTAGGGGATGTATATAATAATGGGGTGATCTATATAGCCCATCTAGAGAAACAAAATCTATAAAATGATGAAAGTAATAAAAGTGAATGAAGTGGAATATCTAGTTGACATTATAGGATAAAAATGAGAAATATGAACATCAAATCATTGTATAATATAACAAAAAAAGGGAAACATGAGAATACAGAAGCAATATAAAATATGAAATCATTTGAATAGTTTATTCTAACCACTAATAAATCAATGCACAGTTATCGTAGGCTAAAAAATCAGGCACCATCCATGATATATCATGAGATAAAAAATACTCTGTCCATTATTGGACTATGGTATTCTAGTCCCACTCATGAAATTCATATAATTATAATGATTTTTTGTTTTACATCAACCAGAAAACATAAGATCATATATCACCCCTTTTATCCCACGACTAAGGTGTGTGGTTTATATAAAAGGATTTACCCAATCAATGAATGATTAGTGTATCATGGTTAATAAAATTGAGTGTAAATTGGTATGACTATTCATAATAACAATGTTTTACATGGATAATCAAGGGATTATTTTGATAGAATAACTTGTTCAAATAGTGCTTCATGAAATGATTTAATGATTCAAAAATTCTATATTACAATACTTGGGAATAAAAATAATAATAAAGATATATGTTAAATCATATTAAAACAATAAAAATTAAAAATTAAAAACCATATTACAAAGAATGCACTTGAATAAAATTGAAGAGGAGAAAGTATAAAAACATTTAGAGTGTTATTCTGAATGAGTGGGAGAATATTATTAACATATGTTGAACACATTGTGGGTGGTGGATTTAAAGAGTTAATAGGAGATTAATTTCTAATAGAATGAGTTTTTAGTGAAAATTAATTTCCAGTTGGGTGCATATTTATAAAAATATTAAAGGGAGTTGTTTATTAATTTCTAAACAGATGTTTTGGTCTCTGTGTAATAAACTAATTTAAAAAACAAATCCGTACCAATTTTTCTGATGTTTTAGACCAAATAGTGGGTGAATGTAAACATTTTATTATGATAATAATGAACCTCAATAAAATCACACCATTGATATATTTGACGTGATTCATGTTCATAATGAATTTTTTAAAATCCTAAAATATATTTTAGGTTTTGTAGGCGTCATTAATAGTTTTTATAATTAATAATATAACATTAAAAACATTATTTTAAAGGGTAAATATATTTTTAAGTGGATTAGATATTATATCATTTCTTATATCACTTATAAGCTATGTTGATGATATAATACATACTGTATATTTACATGGTTTTAATTTTTTACCGAAAACATTCACTAACTCAGAAATTTTTTAAAAATTATACATTTACTAATTTTTATGTGGTGATTTGAAAAATAATATTTATTTTATTAAGTAATTTTTAAAAATATTGATTTCCTTTTTTAAATAAAAATTCTAATCGATTGGAAAATACTAATTTTTAGGACATAATTAAATTCCCGATCCTTATAGAAATTGTAACACCCCAAGATTTCATAGTGTGTTATTTCTTCAAAATAATTCAATAACTTGCACTACACACAACACCGAGTTCAATCACACCATGACTTACAAAAAAAAAGCTATTCAAAAGAGGTTATGAATAGTGTTAACTAAATTTAAAACTTTATATAATCCTTATAATTTTAGAATCCATATTATGAGTTTCTTAGACATAATGTAAGAACAAATTCATTTTCAGTATTGCACTTTTACCAAATTTTAATAGTGAACCCTTTTTAGATACTATATTTTAAACTTTTTGACTAAATAGGGACATCAAAAATTTAAAATGAAACATCCCAAGCTTCCACGGTACGCTAGCGTGTGTTGTACGCAACATCGAGTTCTAACACACTGTAACCAATCAAACTAGCTGTTATGAATAGTAATACCTACTTTTTGAAGTTATATATATTTTATATTTTAAAATGGACTTCATTTTTGGATTCGGAATATCAAATTTAGCCTAAGGTAAAATTTTGGTACTTTTCGGATAACTTTCATATTTTGATGAATAGTGAAAATTACTAAATTTTAATTAAAAACAACTTTTTTAATCAAAATAATTAATAGTGATAAATTATGAATTTGAGTGGTTTTAAAGTATATTTAGAATATATTTTTACCGTTTAATATAATTTTGGTCATTGGACATAATTTTACAATTAAACCGAACATAAACAAGTGTCAATCTTTTGATAGTTATTACCTCTTAAAAACACGCTTTTTGTTTTGACAGCGGGAATTAATTTTAAATTAATTTCTGCTACTTATGTGTTTTGAATTTAGAAAAATGGATTCCATATTTGGAATCAGGATGTCCAAATTGTGTACATAGGTAACTTTTATTTTTAGACATTTTGAATAATTACTGTGGTAAATATTTTATTTACCATGGTTAAGGGTAAATCCGGTAAATAAGGGTTAACAAATAATATTATAATTATACAAAATTACCCTAAAACGTGTCCTAACCTTATTGGTGGACACATACCCGACCATGAGCATCCTTGGGTCAATTTGGGGACCCCTTGGAGCCACTTGTATGTGGTAGGGACACTTTATATTAATAAAGTTAAAATGAAAATAAAAATGGCATAAGCTTACATCTTTTAGAAGAACAATTTTTACATAGGGTTATACATGGTGGATTTTCGATTATAAATATTCATTAGAAAGATAAAAAGATTTCCTACATAATGATATTTTATTTATAATTTTTAGACATCAAATAATTTAAATTATTAATGACACAATAATGATGCAATGTTTACCTCATTAATAAATCATTTAAATAAATAAGATTATAATAATTAAAATATTATCTAAAACCTGTCCAATGCTTATTGGTTGATGTTATTTAGAATATTAGTCATCTTATCTTCGACCTCAATGATTTTTGGACCATTATAAACCGAATATAATTATATTATAAAGTAATACTTTCACTCTTTCCTAAAGAGCCCCTCTTCTCCCTTATAAAAGGAGACCACTTCTACTCATTCCTCACACCTCTCAAGCAACTTGGATCGTCCAAACTCTGCCCAAATAAGCTCCCCACATCCCTCTTCTCCTCCTTGAAGCTTCCCCTTGGGCAGAAAGCATTTCAAGAAGTCCTTTGGTTCCAACCAAAGTGAGTTACCTAAATTAAAGGTAATGATTTCTCTTAAATTATTTTCATTTATTTTGATTCTTCAACCCCCAAACTCTTTTTATTTCCTTTCTTTTGTAACAACACCAGTATCCTCAATATACTAGGATGTTGTTATAAGAAGGATTCAAACTACACATACACACAACTCCATCTAATGGATGATGAACATAATGTTTCTGTGGATGGCAAACTAACGCCTCACGAAACGATGATTGTTCAAATACATCTTACCGCCTCTCATGGTGGCCATTATGATGGCACTGTAATTAAATATGATATTAATGATATATATTTTATATATAAGATTCTGTAATTCCATTTTATTTCATACCATTATTCGTTTCATGTTGTATATACATACGATAATTTCATTTGAGGAAGTGCGGACTACCGCCCCCTTAAAATGATATGACTCGTTCATACCACACATGGAACGTATAAAGGATGGTGTTAATGAACTTAAGTAACATATATAAAATATTATATTATACTGGAATAGTAATATACCTATTTATCATTTGGATTCAATTCTTTTAAAGTAAAAATTAAATGGAAGTAGTGTTCGTGCGTACGTACGGACTACCGTCTCCACGAACGCGGTGAGATCCATCCTCCATCGTATCCATTCAAGTCTTATTCTCATTTTAGGGTTAAAAATAATGTTAATATCATTCTTATTATGAATAAGATTCAATCTATCCATTACAAACATGTCTTACGTAACCAAACATTTAAGAAGAACGAATCGATTATCACCTGAAACGACGATAATACTAAGATATTATTAATAAAGCAATGTTAAAAGATAATATATGATATCATATTAATGTATATGATTCTTGTATAATTTAATAACAATTACTTCACCATTATACAGGAGGTTAACCGACCCCAACAAACGAAAAGTACAAGGTAAGGGTTATTTCACAATCTCTTCATTATCCGAGGTTGTTTATACGTAATAATCTACTGGGATCTCTTTATCATCCACATCCATGTTTCTTAAAAATGTATTTCAAAACATTTTTAATATTTACTAAAATATGAGTTAAAGTCATTTATACCCTTTTTGACTTTTATAAGTGGTTTATAAAGGAATCTTTCCGTCATTTTCAAAACAAGGTCCTTTTAACCTTTTCGACAGAATTGAGGTAAGAATGTTTTTTTAACTTATACGGCGGGTGCGGTTATTTTACGCCGTTATAAAATCTTCAAAGCTTTCCTTACAAGCTTATAAGAATATTTTCAAAGAAAATGTTTTATTTTATATGGATCTTAAATGATTTCAAAATAAAAGGAGATATTTCTTTAAAAAGAATTTTGATTTCATCTATGTCAACATCCTTTGATGGATTTTAAGATTATTTGAAGTTGATTTATTATGATACAAAACTTCTATATTGTATTGAAGGTTTTGTGATATGTTTGACTATGGATGTGCTATTTTTATACCATTCATAGTTTATGGTGAAATTATTGACATTTCGTATGCTAGTTTTAATACGAATGTTTATGTTATGTTTAAACCTTTTCATATGGGAATGCATTAGACTTAATAAGTGACGGGTGGAGCCCGCTATAGCTCCTCGATGCATCGGTAGGTCTCATGAGACAAACTAGTGTCTTGGCACAAGGCCTTGACAAAATCTTATTTGTAGTCTTGGCACGAGGCCTTGACTATGTGGTTAGGATAGTCTGGCATTATGCATTCCAACATTATGAAAGTGGTTATTGATTTTTGCATGTGATTATTCGATTAGTAGAATATCCATGTGAATAAGTAAATGGCATTATTTCATTTTATTTATGCCATACCATGTTGAAAGTTAATATTTAAAAGGCTTTTGTTTTAGTTATACATTGCCTTAAATGTTTATTCTTATTTATGAAAGTTTCCGCTATATTGTTATCCTTACTGGGCATTTGAGCTCACCCCTTTTCTATGTTTTATTTTTCCCAGGTAGTGAAGAAGTAAATTATGATTGACTTGCAGGGATATTATGAGGGGTTAATAGTGTGGATATGAAGACTTTGTTGTTGTAGTAGTTTTTCACTTTGAAATGTAATGTAAAACTTTATGAATATATCTAGTGTTTCCAAGGCTACTAAACCAATCGGTCTTTCGAGATTTGATCTTTCTTGTGATCATGCCAATGTTACGAAGTAATGCACCGACTCTGGGTAGCTGGGGTCGGGGCGTTACAGTTGGTATCAGAGGAAGTTTAGTACAAACCTTGGAAGCTAGATTTAGATAAACTCTGATTAGAGCACGTAGACCTAAGATGAACTTTGAGGATTAGTATAGAAGAACTTCCTAGAATTTTGGTATTGTAGAGATTTTGTGAGTTTTCCGAGCAATACATCCCTGTCTGGATACGAGCAGGTAGAGGCGGCTCTGGCACAGATGTACCTAGGGGTAAAACCCGAAAACACCGCTTTGAGCTAGACTCGAACGGGAACTGGTGCACGACAACGGGCCTTGCTGCACTCTTGGTTACGACACTCCCGGGGGATATGCTTAGGATAACTCTCATTTTCTTTACAAATCATTTTGAAGGGATTATGAGTATATACTTCCATAAAGAAAACATTCTTATGATTATGGATTATATCCATAAATAGTTCAATTTATGTAAAGTGTTTTATAAGTATGGGATTATGTATTTTGATTCATAAACTGATCTAGTTTATGCCATTGTTTAGAAATGGCGCCCAGGAGAAGGAATGAGAACTCCGGAAATGCACATGATCCAAAGAGAAGGAAGGATCATATCATTCATGGTCTTAAGCTAGAATTTATAAGAGAAATAGTCTCCCATGTATTATCATCATATGAAGAAATAATATCATGTATTGATAAGATAAGTAAAGAGATTACTGAGTCCTATGGCTTTGAAGGGAAGCAAGAGAAGAAAAGGATGGAAGAGAGAAAGATGGATAAAGGGAAGAGGGAAAAGAAGAATTTTCCCATATGTGGTAACTGTGGAAAGAAACACCCTGGAACTTGCCTGAAAGGAATGGGAGTTTGTTATAAGTGTGGAGGAAAAGGGCACAAAGTACGTGACTGCAAGGGTAAGAAAATGGTTTCAAATGTACAATGCTTCATTTGCAAGGAGTTTGGACACTACGCGAACCTATGTCCCAGTCATCAGACTATGACGCAAATGATGCTATTGGATAATAATCAAGTTATGATACTACCACAGATGAAGAGGAATGATTAGAGTTCTTATGTTGATTATGTCAATTGAGTGTTGTATCAACAATGTACTTGTTATAATAATTATGGAGTATATAAGGATTGTACTGCAGTACTATTTCATTAAGGACTTGAGATTGTGTGGAACAAAGAAAAGTGACTCAATAGAAGGATAAATTTTTGGAAAATATATGGTTGAGAGAATGATAAATCATAATATAGTTCTGATACTGAGGTAGTGATTTTGGAATAATATGTGATTGTTTTGGATAAATTATATTGGATATTCTTGACTACCTTGGAACTGATTAATGATTTGTATATTCCATCATTGTTGGGGTTTAAAACATTTTTGGATTAATGAAGTATATCCAGCATTCTATATGGAATAAGGGAGCATGAATGTAATCAATAAGGAATATGGTAATACGTGATGAAGGTATTCATATGCTATTACAGGGTAAAAGGATCTATATTATGTTTACCTTCCTTATAAATGTTGGACTGTGAGTTTGGACAGAAGTATTTTGGATAGTTCTAGTTTGGATTATTTTGGATTGCCATAAAAGGACAACCCGGAGGTCGGGCGGCAACCCGTCGCGTCCGGCAAGGCTGCGAGAGTTGAACCCGCAACCGAAGGGCGACAAGGGTGTATCACCTACCACTGGCCCATGAGATGTCCTGGATTAAATAATGTAGTTTTTATTAAAAGATCTTGTAGATGAATTATAAATTCGTTTATTTTGGAACCCTATACGAATAGTGTAAATAGAATTTTTTTTACATTCTATTATCTTTTAGAGTGAAAGATGAGTTTGTGGTAGAAATTTATTAATGGATAAAACTCTAATTATAAAGTAAGTATATCTCCTTATGATCTTAGCCAATCTCATAAATAAATTCCTCAATATTAAGAAAAGCAACTTAGAACAAAAATTTTTTCCTAGAAGGTACCTTAAATCATCACTAATTTATGGCTTTGGGATTGTTGGCCTTTTCATAGCCATGTTCTCTACCACTCTCCATCAGATAATTGATGGTTAGATTTTTCTTCCATATCCATATTTTCCTACATGGAACCCTAGTATGTGTTATTTTCGGTAATCTTCATACTTTCGACTCTTTATTTTAAATAGAGGCCTCATTAATTCATTTTTCGATGTGGGATTTCAACTAAGATATTTTGAAACGTAAAAAATGTGTTATCCTAATACCCTATGTTTTGTTGAACCGATGGTATTTCAAATCATCATAGATTGATGAATTTAAGGACCTCAATTTTATACTTGTTTGTGATTGATGACCTCAATCACTACCTATAAATATTTACGTTTTTTCCTCCAATTATATGTCTCTAATTGCCACCAATGTTCTCCTAATCGAGATCATAATTTGGTGGTGACCCTTTCATTTCTCTTTTCCTCATATTAAGACTAAATTTTAGTAACCCAATTTCCGATGTGGGTTTTCCCACAAATATATTTTCTATTTTCAACCTTTTATTTTCGAAAAACAATTTCAAATTGCGAGGACGCAATTTATTGAAGGAGGGGAGAATGTAACACCCCAAGATTTCATAGTGTGTTATTTCTTCAAAATAATTCAATAACATGCACTACACACAACACCGAGTTCAATCACACCATGATTTACAAAAAAAAAAAGCTATTCAAAAGAGGTTATGAATAGTGTTAACTAAATTTTAAACTTTATATAATCCTTATAATTTAAGAATCCATATTATGAGTTTCTTAGACATAATGTAAGAACAAATTCATTTTCAGTATTGCACTTTTACCAAATTTTAATAGAGAACCCTTTTTAGATACTATATTTTAAACTTTTTGACTAAATAGGGACATCAAAAATTTAAAATGAAACATCCCAAGCTTCCACGGTACGCTAGCGTGTGTTGTACGCAACACCGAGTTCTAACACACTGTAACCAATCAAACTAGCTGTTATGAATAGTAATACCTACTTTTTGAAGTTATATATATTTTATATTTTAAAATGGACTTCATTTTTGGATTCGGAATATCAAATTTTGCCTAAGGTGAAATTTTGGTACTTTTCGGATAACTTTCATATTTTGATGAATAGTGAAAATTACTAAATTTTAATTAAAAACAACTTTTTTAATCAAAATAATTAATAGTGATAAATTATGAATTTGAGTGGTTTTAAAGTTTATTTAGAATATATTTTTACCGTTTAATATAATGTTGGTCATTGGACATAATTTTACAATTAAACCGAACATAAACAAGTGTCAATCTTTTGATAGTTATTACCTCTTAAAAACACGCTTTTTGTTTTGACAGCGGGAATTAATTTTAAATTAATTTCTGCCACTTATGTGTTTTGAATTTAGAAAAATGGATTCCATATTTGGAATCAGGATGTCCAAATTGTGTACATAGTTAACTTTTATTTTTAGACATTTTGAATAATTACTGTGGTAAATATTTTATTTACCATGGTTAAGGGTAAATCCGGTAAATAAGGGTTAAAAAATAATATTATAATAATACAAAATTACCCTAAAACGTGTCCTAACCTTATTGGTGGACACATACCCGACCATGAGCATCCTTGGGTTAATTTGGGGACCCCTTGGAGCCACTGGTATGTGGTAGGGACACTTTATATTAATAAAGTTAAAATAAAAATAAAAATGGCATAAGCTTACATATTTTAGAAGAACAATTTTTACATAGGGTTATACATGGTGGATTTTCGATTATAAATATTCATTAGAAAGATAAAAATATTTCCTACATAATTATATTTTATTTATAATTTTTAGACATCAAATAATTTAAATTATTAATGACACAATAATGATGCAATGTTTACCTCATTAATAAATCATTTAAATAAATAAGATTATAATAATTAAAATATTATCTAAAACCTTTCCAATGCTTATTGGTTGATGTTATTTAGAATATTAGTCATCTTATCTTCGACCTCAATGATTTTTGGACCATTATAAACCGAATATAATTATATTATAAAGTAATACTTTCACTCTTTCCTAAAGAGCCCCTCTTCTCCCTTATAAAAGGAGACCACTTCTACTCATTCCTCACACCTCTCAAGCCACTTGGCTCGTCCAAAATCTGCCCAAATAAGCTCCCCACATCCCTCTCCTCCTCCTTGAAGCTTCCCCTTAGGCAGAAAGCATTTCAAGAAGTCCTTTGGTTCCAACCAAAGTGAGTTACCTAAATTAAAGGTAATGATTTCTCTTAAATTATTTTCATTTATTTTGCTTCTTCAACCCCCAAACTCTTTTTATTTCCTTTCTTTTGTAACAACACCAGTATCCTCAATATACTAGGATGTTGTTATAAGAAGGATTCAAACTACACATACACACAACTCCATCTAATGGATGATGAACATAACATTTCTGTGGATGGCAAACTAACGCCTCACGAAACGATGATTGTTCAAATACATCTTACCGCCTCTCATGGTGGCCATTATGATGGCACTATAATTAAATATGATATTAATGATATATATTTTATATATAAGCTTCTGTAATTCCATTTTATTTCATACCATTATTCGTTTCATGTTGTATATACATACGATAATTTCATTTGAGGAAGTGCGGACTACCGCCCCCTTAAAATGATATGACTCGTTCATACCACACATGGAACGTATAAAGGATGGTGTTAATGAACTTAAGTAACATATATAAAATATTATATTATACTGGAATAGTAATATACCTATTTATCATTTGGATTCAATTCTTTTAAAGTAAAAATTAAATGGAAGTAGCGTTCGTGCGTACGTACGGACTACCGTCTCCACGAACGCGGTGAGATCCATCCTCCATCGTATCCATTCAAGTCTTATTCTCATTTTAGGGTTAAAAATAATGTTAATATCATTCTTATTATGAATAATATTTAATATATCCATTACAAACATGTCTTACGTAACCAAACATTTAAGAAGAACGAATCGATTATCACCTGAAACGACGATAATACTAAGATATTATTAATAAAGCAATGTTAAAAGATCATATATGATATCATATTAATGTATATGATTCTTGTATAATTTAATAACAATTACTTCACCATTATACAGGAGGTTAACCGACCCCAACAAAGGAAAAGTACAAGGTAAGGGTTATTTCACAATCTCTTCATTATCCGAGGTTGTTTATACGTAATAATCTACTGGGATCTCTTTATCATCCACATCCATGTTTCTTAAAAATGTATTTCAAAACATTTTTAATATTTACTAAAATATGAGTTAAAGTCATTTATACCCTTTTTGACTTTTATAAGTGGTTTATAAAGGAATCTTTCCGTCATTTTCAAAACAAGGTCCTTTTTAACCTTTTCGACAGAATTGAGGTAAGAATGTTTTTTTAACTTATACGGCGGGTGTGGTTATTTTACGCCGTTATAAAATCTTCAAAGCTTTCCTTACAAGCTTATAAGAATATTTTCAAAGAAAATGTTTTATTTTATATGGATCTTAAATGATTTCAAAATAAAAGGAGATATTTCTTTAAAAAGAATTTTGATTTCATCTATGTCAACATCCTTTGATGGATTTTAATATTATTTGAAGTTGATTTATTATGATACAAAACTTCTATATTGTATTGAAGGTTTTGTGATATGTTTGACTATGGATGTGCTATTTTTATACCATTCATAGTTTATGGTGAAATTATTGACATTTCGTATGCTAGTTTTAATACGAATGTTTATGTTATGTTTAAACCTTTTCATATGGGAATGCATTAGACTTAATAAGTGACGGGTGGAGCCCGCTATAGCTCCTCGATGCATCGGTAGGTCTCATGAGACAAACTAGTGTCTTGGCACAAGGCCTTGACAAAATCTTATTTGTAGTCTTGGCACGAGGCCTTGACTATGTGGTTAGGATAGTCTGGCATTATGCATTCCAACATTATGAAAGTGGTTATTGATTTTTGCATGTGATTATTCGATTAGTAGAATATCCATGTGAATAAGTAAATGGCATTATTTCATTTTATTTATGCCATACCATGTTGAAAGTTAATATTTAAAAGGCTTTTGTTTTAGTTATACATTGCCTTAAATGTTTATTCTTATTTATGAAAGTTTCCGCTATATTGTTATCCTTACTGGGCATTTGAGCTCACCCCTTTTCTATGTTTTATTTTTCCCAGGTAGTGAAGAAGTAAATTATGATTGACTTGCAGGGATATTATGAGGGGTTAATAGTGTGGATATGAAGACTTTGTTGTTGTAGTAGTTTTTCACTTTGAAATGTAATGTAAAACTTTATGAATATATCTAGTGTTTCCAAGGCTACTAAACCAATCGGTCTTTCGAGATTTGATCTTTCTTGTGATCATGCCAATGTTACGAAGTAATGCACCGACTCTGGGTAGCTGGGGTCGGGGCGTTACAGTTGGTATCAGAGGAAGTTTAGTACAAACCTTGGAAGCTAGATTTAGATAAACTCTGATTAGAGCACGTAGACCTAAGATGAACTTTGAGGATTAGTATAGAAGAACTTCCTAGAATTTTGGTATTGTAGAGATTTTGTGAGTTTTCCGAGCAATACATCCCTGTCTGGATACGAGCAGGTAGAGGCGGCTCTGGCACAGATGTACCTAGGGGTAAAACCCGAAAACACCGCTTTGAGCTAGACTCGAACGGGAACTGGTGCACGACAACGGGCCTTGCTGCACTCTTGGTTACGACACTCCCGGGGGATATGCTTAGGATAACTCTCATTTTCTTTACAAATCATTTTGAAGGGTTTATGAGTATATACTTCCATAAAGAAAACATTCTTATGATTATGGATTATATCCATAAATAGTTCAATTTATGTAAAGTGTTTTATAAGTATGGGATTATGTATTTTGATTCATAAACTGATCTAGTTTATGCCATTGTTTAGAAATGGCGCCCAGTAGAAGGAATGAGAACTCTGGAAATGCACATGATCCAAAGAGAAGGAAGGATCATATCTTTCATGGTCTTAAGCTAGAATTTATAAGAGAAATAGTCTCCCATGTATTATCATCATATGAAGAAATAATATCATGTATTGATAAGATAAGTAAAGAGATTACTGAGTCCTATGGCTTTGAAGGGAAGCAAGAGAAGAAAAGGATGGAAGAGAGAAAGATGGCTAAAGGGAAGAGGGAAAAGAAGAATTTTCCAATATGTGGTAACTGTGGAAAGAAACACCCTGGAACTTGCCTGAAAGGAATGGGAGTTTGTTATAAGTGTGGAGGAAAAGGGCACAAAGTACGTGACTGCAAGGGTAAGAAAATGGTTTCAAATGTACAATGCTTCATTTGCAAGGAGTTTGGACACTACGCGAACCTATGTCCCAGTCATCAGACTATGACGCAAATGATGCTATTGGATAATAATCAAGTTATGATACTACCACAGATGAAGAGGAATGATTAGAGTTCTTATGTTGATTATGTCAATTGAGTGTTTTATCAACAATGTACTTGTTATAATAATTATGGAGTATATAAGGATTGTACTGCAGTACTATTTCATTAAGGACTTGAGATTGTATGGAACAAAGAAAAGTGACTCAATAGAAGGATAAATTTTTGGAAAATATATGGTTGAGAGAATGATAAATCATAATATAGTTCTGATACTGAGGTAGTGATTTTGGAATAATATGTGATTGTTTTGGATAAATTATATTGGATATTCTTGACTACCTTGGAACTGATTAATGATTTGTATATTCCATCATTGTTGGGGTTTAAAACATTTTTGGATTAATGAAGTATATCCAGCATTCTATATGGAATAAGGGAGCATGAATGTAATCAATAAGGAATATGGTAATACGTGATGAAGGTATTCATATGCTATTACAGGGTAAAAAGGATCTATATTATGTTTACCTTCCTTATAAATGTTGGACTGTGAGTTTGGACAGAAGTATTTTGGATAGTTCTAGTTTGGATTATTTTGGATTTCCATAAAAGGACAACCCGGAGGTCGGGCGGCAACCCGTCGCGTCCGGCAAGGCTGCGAGAGTTGAACCCGCAACCGAAGGGCGACAAGGGTGTATCACCTACCACTGGCCCATGAGATGTCCTGGATTAAATAATGTAGTTTTTATTAAAAGATCTTGTAGATGAATTATAAATTCGTTTATTTTGGAACCCTATACGAATAGTGTAAATAGAATTTTTTTTACATTCTATTATCTTTTAGAGTGAAAGATGAGTTTGTGGTAGAAATTTATTAATGGATAAAACTCTAATTATAAAGTAAGTATATCTCCTTATGATCTTAGCCAATCTCATAAATAAATTCCTCAATATTAAGAAAAGCAACTTAGAACAAAAATTTTTTCCTAGATGGTACCTTAAATCATCACTAATTTATGGCTTTGGGATTGTTGGCCTTTTCATAGCCATGTTCTCTACCACTCTCCATCAGATAATTGATGGTTAGATTTTTCTTCCATATCCATATTTTGCTACATGGAACCCTAGTATGTGTTATTTTCGGTAATCTTCATACTTTCGACTCTTTATTTTAAATAGAGGCCTCATTAATTCATTTTTCGATGTGGGATTTCAACTAAGATATTTTGAAACGTAAAAAATGTGTTATCCTAATACCCTATGTTTTGTTGAACCGATGGTATTTAAAATCATCATAGATTGATGAATTTAAGGACCTCAATTTTATACTTGTTTGTGATTGATGACCTCAATCACTACCTATAAATATTTACGTTTTTTCCTCCAATTATATGTCTCTAATTGCCACCAATGTTCTCCTAATCGAGATCATAATTTGGTGGTGACCCTTTCATTTCTCTTTTCCTCATATAAAGACTAAATTTTAGTAACCCAATTTCCGATGTGGGTTTTCCCACAAATATATTTTCTATTTTCAACCTTTTATTTTCGAAAAACAATTTCAAATTGCGAGGACGCAATTTATTGAAGGAGGGGAGAATGTAACACCCCAAGATTTCATAGTGTGTTATTTCTTCAAAATAATTCAATAACTTGCACTACACACAACACCGAGTTCAATCACACCATGACTTACAAAAAAAAAGCTATTCAAAAGAGGTTATGAATAGTGTTAACTAAATTTTAAACTTTATATAATCCTTATAATTTTAGAATCCATATTATGAGTTTCTTAGACATAATGTAAGAACAAATTCATTTTCAGTATTGCACTTTTACCAAATTTTAATAGTGAACCCTTTTTAGATACTATATTTTAAACTTTTTGACTAAATAGGGACATCAAAAATTTAAAATGAAACATCCCAAGCTTCCACGGTACGCTAGCGTGTGTTGTACGCAACACCGAGTTCTAACACACTGTAACCAATCAAACTAGCTGTTATGAATAGTAATACCTACTTTTTGAAGTTATATATATTTTATATTTTAAAATGGACTTCATTTTTGGATTCGGAATATCAAATTTTGCCTAAGGTGAAATTTTGGTACTTTTCGGATAACTTTCATATTTTGATGAATAGTGAAAATTACTAAATTTTAATTAAAAACAACTTTTTTAATCAAAATAATTAATAGTGATAAATTATGAATTTGAGTGGTTTTAAAGTTTATTTAGAATATATTTTTACCGTTTAATATAATGTTGGTCATTGGACATAATTTTACAATTAAACCGAACATAAACAAGTGTCAATCTTTTGATAGTTATTACCTCTTAAAAACACACTTTTTGTTTTGACAGCGGGAATTAATTTTAAATTAATTTCTGCCACTTATGTGTTTTGAATTTAGAAAAATGGATTCCATATTTGGAATCAGGATGTCCAAATTGTGTACATAGGTAACTTTTATTTTTAGACATTTTGAATAATTACTGTGGTAAATATTTTATTTACCATGGTTAAGGGTAAATCCGGTAAATAAGGGTTAAAAAATAATATTATAATAATACAAAATTACCCTAAAACGTGTCCTAACCTTATTGGTGGACACATACCCGACCATGAGCATCCTTGGGTCAATTTGGGGACCCCTTGGAGCCACTGGTATGTGGTAGGGACACTTTATATTAATAAAGTTAAAATAAAAATAAAAATGGCATAAGCTTACATCTTTTAGAAGAACAATTTTTACATAGGGTTATACATGGTGGATTTTCGATTATAAATATTCATTAGAAATATAAAAAGATTTCCTACATAATGATATTTTATTTATAATTTTTAGACATCAAATAATTTAAATTATTAATGACACAATAATGATGCAATGTTTACCTCGTTAATAAATCATTTAAATAAATAATATTATAATAATTAAAATATTATATAAAACCTGTCCAATTCTTATTGGTTGATGTTATTTAGAATATTAGTCATCTTATCTTCAACCTCAATTATTTTTGGACCATTATAAACCGAATATAATTATATTATAAAGTAATACTTTCACTCTTTCCTAAAGAGCCCCTCTTCTCCCTTATAAAAGGAGACCACTTCTACTCATTCCTCACACCTCTCAAGCCACTTGGCTCATCCAAACTCTGCCCAACTAAGCTCCCCACATCCCTCTCCTCCTCCTTGAAGCTTCCCCTTAGGCAGAAATCATTTCAAGAAGTCCTTTGGTTCCAACCAAAGTGAGTTACCTAAATTAAAGGTAATGATTTCTCTTAAATTATTTTCATTTATTTTGCTTCTTCAACCCCCAAACTCTTTTTATTTCCTTTCTTTTGTAACAACACCAGTATCCTCAATATACTAGGATGTTGTTATAAGAAGGATTCAAACTACACATACACACAACTCCATCTAATGGATGATGAACATAATGTTTCTGTGGATGGAAAACTAACGCCTCACGAAACGATGATTGTTCAAATACATCTTACCGCCTCTCATGGTGGCCATTATGATGGCACTGTAATTAAATATGATATTAATGATATATATTTTATATATAAGCTTCTGTAATTCCATTTTATTTCATACCATTATTCGTTTCATGTTGTATATACATACGATAATTTCATTTGAGGAAGTGCGGACTACCGCCCCCTTAAAATGATATGACTCGTTCATACCACACATGGAACGTATAAAGGATGGTGTTAATGAACTTAAGTAACATATATAAAATATTATATTATACTGGAATAGTAATATACCTATGTATCATTTGGATTCAATTCTTTTAAAGTAAAAATTAAATGGAAGTAGCGTTCGTGCGTACGTACGGACTACCGTCTCCACGAACGCGGTGAGATCCATCCTCCATCGTATCCATTCAAGTCTTATTCTCATTTTAGGGTTAAAAATAATGTTAATATAATTCTTATTATGAATAATATTTAATCTATCCATTACAAACATGTCTTACGTAACCAAACATTTAAGAAGAACGAATCGATTATCACCTGAAACGACGATAATACTAAGATATTATTAATAAAGCAATGTTAAAAGATCATATATGATATCATATTAATGTATATGATTCTTGTATAATTTAATAACAATTATTTCACCATTATACAGGAGGTTAACCGACCCCAACAAAGGAAAAGTACAAGGTAAGGGTTATTTCACAATCTCTTCATTATCCGAGGTTGTTTATACGTAATAATCTACTGGGATCTCTTTATCATCCACATCCATGTTTCTTAAAAATGTATTTCAAAACATTTTTACTATTTACTAAAATATGAGTTAAAGTCATTTATACCCTTTTTGACTTTTATAAGTGGTTTATAAAGGAATCTTTCCGTCATTTTCAAAACAAGGTCCTTTTTAACCTTTTCGACAGAATTGAGGTAAGAATGTTTTTTAACTTATACGGCGGGTGCGGTTATTTTACGCCGTTATAAAATCTTCAAAGCTTTCCTTACAATCTTATAAGAATATTTTCAAAGAAAATGTTTTATTTTATATGGATCTTAAATGATTTCAAAATAAAAGGAGATATTTCTTTAAAAAGAATTTTGATTTCATCTATGTCAACATCCTTTGATGGATTTTAAGATTATTTGAAGTTGATTTATTATGATACAAAACTTCTATATTGTATTGAAGGTTTTGTGATATGTTTGACTATGGATGTGATATTTTTATACCATTCATAGTTTATGGTTAAATTATTGACATTTCGTATGCTAGTTTTAATACGAATGTTTATGTTATGTTTAAACCTTTTCATATGGGAATGCATTAGACTTAATAAGTGACGGGTGGAGCCCGCTATAGCTCCTCGATGCATCGGTAGGTCCCATGAGACAAACTAGTGTCTTGGCACAAGGCCTTGACAAAATCTTATTTGTAGTCTTGGCACGAGGCCTTGACTATGTGGTTATGATAGTCTGGCATTATGCATTCCAACATTATGAAAGTGGTTATTGATTTTTGCATGTGATTATTCGATTAGTAGAATATCCATGTGAATAAGTAAATGGCATTATTTCATTTTATTTATGCCATACCATGTTTAAAGTTAATATTTAAAAGGCTTTTGTTTTAGTTATACATTGCCTTAAATGTTTATTCTTATTTATGAAAGTTTCCGCTATATTGTTATCCTTACTGGGCATTTGAGCTCACCCCTTTTCTATGTTTTATTTTTCCCAGGTAGTGAAGAAGTAAATTATGATTGACTTGCAGGGATATTACGAGGGGTTAATAGTGTGGATATGAAGACTTTGTTGTTGTAGTAGTTTTTCACTTTGAAATGTAATGTAAAACTTTATGAATATATCTAGTGTTTTCAAGGCTACTAAACCAATCGGTCTTTCGAGATTTGATCTTTCTTGTGATCATGCCAATGTTACGAAGTAATGCACCGACTCTGGGTAGCTGGGGTCGGGGCGTTACAGAAATTATGTGGGAATTTGTTAAATTCTAAAAAATGTAAATTTAAGTAAATATTATTTAGTAATTATATTTAATGAAAAAATATTTATTTTAAAAATTTATGAATCTATAAATGTGGTTTTTAATTGAAAATAAATTTTTCCAAATTTTTTTTTTATTCTTCCTATCAAAATATAGTTTTTATTAAACTATTTATATAATCATGTATAAAGTTATAATGAATATAGATAAATATCATATATATATATTATTGATAATAATATATACAAAATAATATTACTTTGGTGTAGATACATAACCCCTAATTACACCATTATACACATTAAGGGTATGGTGTGTGATTGTGGTAATTTATTGTAGTGGGTTAGTGGACTTATTTTGGAAATTGATTTATATAAAATTTAAATTATACTATAAAAATCATCTTTCACATTTCAAATGATGAATCTCATCTTTAAGAAGGTCAGTGGAAAATCCTAGTGACTCCATCTCCCTCGAATGTTTCGATAAATGGGCTTTATATGGTTTGATCTAACTATATGGGGCCTTCGATTATCCATTACTTGTCATTTAGTATTTATCATATCCCTTACAATATAATATTCTCATATTTCTCTATATAATGGCTATACTAGAAGTATTTATGGAGTAAAAAGAGGTTTCCAATATGAAATTCTATATATTATAATTTACATAAATAAATAAAGAAATACAATGCATGTTTTATTAATATGTTACTTATAATGATTCTATTAATTGAAAATGAAATTTCATTTTTATAATATTGGATTGTTACATATGACCTTATAAACTATTTCATCAATGACTTTTGGTCCAAATAGATTTTTTTCACTCCCCTATCTATTCATGTCAATGTTCTTCATTTCTTCCCATATAAGGATTTATATGAGGTCATTTGAATGCTTGAGTGGAAGCTATTTTGGCGTGGGAACTCATACAAGTGATACATTGGGTCCCAAACTCTCTGTAAGTATACATTAAATTATCTCATCAAGTCATCAGTTGTCTGGATTGTTCGTTCAAATTGGCCATAACTCTAGGGGTGATAATATGTAATGATTTTCAACACCGTGTTTAATTAATGTTTGGGGAATTACTAGAACATCTTTCTGACCCACAAATATTGATTACAAACAATCTATAGTGTCATTCCATATTGCATCACCAATTTTCTAATTCATATTTTAAAGAGGTGAAATAAAGTGATACATATTTTCATGATGGTCCACCATATCACATATGTAATTAATCAATGATGATATGTGTGGAAGGCCAGTGATAAAATCTATCACATTGGTCTCCCATTACAATTTGGGTATGGGAAAGGGATATATAATCCCATTGGATGTATACCTCTCCAACTGTAATTATATACACATAAGTCACTAGAATCTATATCCTATAATATCCATTATCATATATTCCAAGAAATAGTGTTCTCAAAGATAAAAATATATATTCATAGTCTGTAGAAGGATGGAAAATTTTTATGTATGAGAATCAGTCAGTATCCAATTACTATTCTCTAGATCTAATTAATCACATTGTTGTTTTCCAAATTTAACAAATCCATTATCATAAATGTTTAAAGTTGATTATTTTCCACTTCTCAAAACATCTACCTTCATTTATATTTCAACATCATTCCATTGATCTTTCTTACCTCTCTATAGATTGTATGCATGAGTTATAT
Organism: Viscum album; assembly: GCA_963277665.1. Taxonomy (NCBI): domain Eukaryota; kingdom Viridiplantae; phylum Streptophyta; class Magnoliopsida; order Santalales; family Viscaceae; genus Viscum; species Viscum album. The sequence goes on along the minus strand of OY728125.1, from coordinate 911,700,667 downwards.
TTTGGGAGATGTGGGATAAGTGTCATTCCTATAGGACACCCTTGACCATCCTCCAAATTTTTATGAAGATATGATCCCACTCAATATCCATTATAGTTGAACACATATGATCTTTTTTACTAATAGTATCTCCCACATTATCCGCATTCTTATGATAAAATGGATTGAGTAGTAATAATCATTTTCCAAAACTATACAAATTAACAAGAACATGTGGATATCCATTGATGTTACCAAATATTTTGGACATTTCATGTCCATGTATATGTAACTATTCTATCCATAGATATAATTTCACCAGACAATTAATATGAACATTATTGCAGCTAGTGTATGAAATATTATTGATAATTCTGTTCATTAAACATCAAATTTCACGTGGTATAATCATTTATGTAATCATTTATCATGAGTACATATCCCAAACAATTTTTTATTTTACCAATTTATGTAAAAAATACTTCTAGAATTTTGGACAGTGTGAGTACATCATTGATGGTTGGCCTATTATTTTACTCCATAAAGCTCTCTTTTCATTCAAATGGTCAGACATAGTTCACTGGTTATTATGTTAGATGGGATGGTTATTTTTAAAATCGTAATACGTTTATCAGAATTAATTAACATGGACCATAAAATCCAAGGAATGTATTGATTCATATAATAAATATTGTTACAAGACATTCTTCAATTACCCACTTCTTTGAAGGATCCAGAGATATCCACTTCCTTATGAAAAAATTCCCTAATACTATGACCTAATACATACAAAACATACATATACAATTATTTTTATATAACGTCCTTTTATATGATTTCCTTTTCATAGTATTTAAATGGATCTCATGTTAATCATATCTTTTTACAGAATCTAAGAACATCATCTATAAATAAAATGAAAATTTTTGATGAGGTCATATCTAAATACTATTATAATTAGATCTGTGAATATTGATTGGTAATTCATGAATACAAATTGTATGAAAATGTTATCCATTTCAACGTACCTACTAACAACTGAATTCATGGGAATATTATCATTATTCACCTTTAACATGTTATATTCTAATATTTGATCGACATTAAATATGTACATGGTCCATCATAGTCGACTAAAGAAGTCATCAATTCCTAAAAGGGTAAATGTTTCCCTTATTTTGATAGAGTTTAGTTCATGATAATCTATATAGAGCCATATCAACCCATAATTCTTGTGGAAGAGGGGACTCATATACCACTTGGTGATTCAATCAGATGATTGAAAATCTTTTCTATATTATCTTTAATTTTCATCTCCATCTCTTCCATTAAAACAGAGTTTATTCTGGAATAAGATCAATTTAGAACTGAATCTCTCATCCATGCGGAAGGCTATTACACTATTTTGGGAATTCATCAACATATTATCATTATGTGGGAATATCCTCAATTATGGTTTCATAATTTGATTCAATCATTTGAGATAGATATTCCTTCTCATAAAGCAATGATCTCAATGATTTTGTAGAAAATTGGGAATGAACATCAGCATCTTCCTTACACTTTAGCAGAATTAGATATTAATTTGGGAAATGGATTGTTATTTATTTCTACCAATAGTTTATGTGGGATCTATATAGATTATTCCATTCCATTAACAATATATAATCAAATCCAAAAATTAAATTATGATAATATTTTCTACAATATTTATCCCATAAATTGTCACTAGGTAGAAGATATAAACATGGGATTCTAAAATTGATTCTTTCTTAGTTGTTACAAACAATATGACCTCCATGATTTTTCGAAGATCTCTAATATTTCTACTGAAATTTAAGGCCATGAAATAATTAAATGAGATGGAATTGACTGTTAAATTTAATATTCATTAATGAATAATAAGTATAAATAGAGTTATATTCCTATCTTGATCCAGCTTAGAAGTGGTAATAGTATAATCCTCGGCCTGATATCTTTGAAATTGATAAATTTTTCATTTGTCATCTTAAAAAACCATAGCAGTGTTCATTGGTTAATATAGGGTCTCCATTATTTATAGTTGATTCATTAGACCATAAGAAGTGGATTGTTTGGGAAACTCCTTCAGTATATCCTATTAGTATGATTCTCTATTGTTCCTAAACATTTATTACTTAGATTTCCCTCTTTCCCACACTCAAAACATTTCCATGTCCCTTGAGATTATGTCTCAATTTCTTTTTCCATAATTTTGATATATGGGTTGTTGGATCTTATTACCACCAAGAGATTTATTATGTGACCCATATAATAAATCACAATTCTTCACATTATATCTCTAGTACCCTAAGACCCCCAAGATCCATGAATCCATATCTCTATTTTGATGCAACATCCAATCAATTATACATAGAGATATATGTACTAAATTTATATATCTATTCATAGACACTTATTATAAAAAATGAAGATGTCCATATTACCCTATAAGCCCTAATATATCCCCCTCATTTTTCTTGAGTGAAAGTAATTATAACTATTTTTTATGACAGACAAAGAAGGAGAAATATTTCTTGAGATATTTTCTCCAAAACTAATTAGATCTCGTACCTTATACAACATCCTTATTCTTTCTATTCATTATTAGTGTCCACCATTGAGAAGATTCCCCCATAGGGAAGTGAATGGTTGGTTAGAACTTCTATTACTCAGAGTACTGTTGGATATATAATATATTCTAAATAGATCGAATCAATTATTTCAATATTAAGAAATTAAAGGATCTACAAAAAATTTAGCTCTCATTCACATAAATGATTCAATAACAACCATTTTTTGTTAGTATGATGTTTCATGTGATTAACGTCATAAGTAATTAGATGATTTTTTTATGTTAGTGTGATATAAACGTTCTAAACTCTCACTCCCTTACAGATTGGAATTTCATTTGTGAAATAATTATATTTCTCATTTATTATTTTTGACATGTGTTGTTCTATTTCTACACATTTTCTATAATAAAAGAATATTAGGGATGTCAGTATTCAAAAAAAATTAATTTAAATGTTAAACTACAAATATAGATAGAATAGATCCAAAATGATATATATAGACTATCACAAAAATTTATATCATTTATTATTTGGTATCCATCGATAATTTACTTTTCTATTCTCTAACATAAAATTATATTCTAATCAAATAGCATAGTTTAAAAAAATATTAATTATCCCATGCATATAAACTCCAAGAATATTGCTAGTTATGCAGTCTTATGCCCACACATTCTGCATAGAGTGAAGATCTATTTGATGCCCAATCAAAATTTTTTATATTTACCACCCATTAGAGTTTCTATTATAAAACCACATTAGGATTCCATCATCTAAAAATAGAGTAAATTTCTAGGAAATGACAAATATTATACGTGTCAAATACATTAGGATGGTTTCATTAGAATTATTTCTTAGGATTTCAATATACATTATAAATTCATTAAATAAATAGAATTGTCTCAAATACTGACTATAGTATCTGAAGCCTTAAAAATTAATTTATATCATGTTTTTAAATATTTTTAATACCCTTATAATAAACTAATCAATCAATATTGTATATTTGGATTATTAGACATATAAATATAGGATACCTAAATATAAATAACATTATAATTAGTTAAAACTATATTTAGTGGTATAAAATCACATTGATCTTGTTAAACTATATTGGATTCATTGCCAAAATAAAATAAGGAAAAGGGTGAGATAGAAATCCTAATATGATAATTGTCAGAGTAATGAATATTGATAAGACATCACATAGAATAGGTGAGTCGTAACATGATAAAAAAGTAGAATAATTTTGTGTTTAGAAATGGAGAATTAGAGAATGATATAGACTTTTTATTAAATAAAAAATGACTGAAAATAATAGAAAACATGACATAATTTGTGTTAGTAAAAGATCAATTTCAATAGAATACAATATATGTTTCTAGGATAAAACAATGTGAACTATACAGGGTTTCTCATTAGATGAAAACATTCTCTAATGAATTGGAGGAATATGTAATTCTGATCTACTAAGTCAAATCATAATATTTATATCAATATGTGTTCTACATGAGGAAAATAATCTGAATAAATTTCTTAATCATGATCATACACATGAAATGGAAGGGATTATTATAATATTTACAAAAATAATAACCATAGGATATATCAGTAAGACTCAAATGAAAGAAAGGAATTTGAAAATTTTTTATATTTATCACTGAAATAATTAATATTATTGAACATGGATTGAAAATGTTGAAACATTTATGAGAAGGACTAGGGAATTCAAAACATAAATGAGAATTTTATTTTACAATTTATGAAACGTTCATAGGATATTTTAAATAATGAAATATCATATACATTTTTTCTCAAAACATGATTGAATTATGAGGGATTTTCATTATATAGTGATGTTTTGTAGAAGTTATTTAATATTTACAGTATTGTCTGAGGGCATAACATGAAATAAAATAATAAATAAGATATTTACACTAAAATAGTATTATATAATATAGAAAATTTTGATAGGGACATAAATCCTGGAAAACACATAAATAAATGGGAATTAAATTTGGTATTATTTTAAGGAACATATAAAAACTTTAGAGTTATATTCGTAGAATATTCAAGAAACATGATATTTTTAAGGAAACCATGGTAACCAAATTTAATATTAATGGTTCAAAGGATATCCTACCTCGGGTCATGTTTCACTTTTTATGTGTTCTTAGCTAAGTGAAAAATGAAATTATTATTTTTTAAACCATTAATAAGATCATTTTTCATATATAGTTTATTTTATAAGTTTTATTTGTAATCTTGTGTTATTTATTTACTAAACCATTTTCTCTTATATCAGTTTTTTTATGTGGATCAATCAATTTATATGAAACAACCTTAGTATGTTGACTATGGTAAAATATGTTTTATGATAGATTGGTAATAATTATAAACACTGAATTTTATGTATTTTAATTTTCAACTAAAATTTTTTTTATACATTTTCTTAGGAATTTACAAAATGGACTCAAAGTAAGAAATTTACCTTTATATTATAATTTAATGCTATTAAATTTACTATGGATGTTTATTAGAAACATCTTATATAAAATTTAATATATAAATATTACATACTATTAATAGTAACATGTATATAATTATTAAATCTAAAATATATTATTATTGTTATCCATGTTAGCCATTGATGAAAATGAAAACATGTTATTCATGGATTTGGTTTTCATCAGTGTCGTGTGATGATGTTTTAATTTATTTTATATTTTTAGAAGAATATTGAAAAAAAATATTTCATTAGTATATTTAAATTTCATCATTTTAATAATAATATTATAATAACAATTTCATGTTTAGAAAATATATTAGGGGATAGAAGAAATAGTTATTAATGATATCCCCTTGGTGAAAATTACCTCTAATTTTGAATGTTCATCCTTGGGAAGAAACTTATGGCTCTTTACATGTTTATTTATAATGACCAGTGATTATTGAACATAGAGATATACTTGAGGAAAAAATAGGGAAGAACATTGGTTGAGCTATTTATATATAATTAGCTTGTAGATTTGATAGTGGAAGGTGGTATTTATATATGAGTGGAGTGGAATTAACAATTTGAAATGGTAAATCATTATTCACAGTTCCAAATAACCTAATAATTTTTACTAATTGAGTTGGGGAAGCGTTAAAGTTGACATATACTCAACCACTCATTTTCGTCATTTTTTAAAATTTTATTATATAGTATCCTTATATAAAGATAACATAACTAACATATAAATTTATTTATTTAGATAATACATCTCCTATACAGTAGCACAACCAGATGGGAAAACGTTTTAGTGTAATGGAAACTATCTATATAATAATATTATTTAAAAACATGAGAACATATATTATTAATTATGATGTCTAGAAGTTGTTTAAAATTTTCTATTTATATATTCATTTTCAAAATATAGTGAACGTAAATAAAATAATGGTGTAATAATATATGGTGTTAGAACCACTAAAAATGTTTCAAGAAAATTATGTATAAGAAAACATGTGATAGATTTTTATATATTAATAAAACTAAAAGAATATAATCCATTGATAATATAGGAAGTTTACATTTTTTTATAAGATTTAATAAATTATCAAAATAAATGGTTAAGGATGGGTATTATTGAATTTCATGAAAATTTGAAAGGAAATCAGTGAGAAGAATTCCTATTTGAATTATTATATAGAATTATATTGTATCTTTCACATAGAATTTATCTATATTTTATTAATGGATTGAGGAAAAATAATTAGGGCATTCCAGTAAAGGAATAGGAGGTGGGTAAATAGCTTAGACATGAGCCACCTCAGACCCATCCATATAATCATATTGGATAAGAGATAAAGAACACATAGGTGGTATAACCTTACACTTGGCACACAATGTGGTGAGGGACTGGACAATGGGATAAAGAAACCCACATTGGGAGCATAGTTCTTGGACTAGATCCATTTACATTCATTTTTTCAAATTTCTACCTGTTTTTATCCATAATATATCATTATGGTTTCTCAATACATTTACATAGGACTCACAAATTCAACATCCATTTTTTCGGGCTACTAAATTTTAAAAAATAAAAGCCACTTGATTGAAATAATCTAATCCATATAAATAAAATGGTCTTCATATTTATCCTCGAATACAATATATTATGATTCTTGATGTATCATCATAAAATCATATGCCAACCACTGATGACCATGTCAAGGGAATGATGTGTGATCAGTTATTCAACCTTCACAAATGCATTATACATCTTCACTGAATGTGTTTTTTTTGGAAAAAAAAATTTACTTATCTATAAGAAATATAATGATGTAATAAACTATTTTTTAACATGAATCAATGAGAGGTGATCACATGAAACCCTATGGATCCAATGATTCACCTATGGAAGAATTTCTATGATTTTTGGGTTTGTGATTTCTCTAGGTAATTCAAATCTATTCTATTATGAAATGCCTTCATGCGGTTTTGTCATGTGACCATACTCATGTGATGTGACCTGAATGTAATATCAATTATTTTCTAGTTTGTGGTCACTGATGATCACATGATACTCCTTTTTTATGAGAACATGTGAAAACAATTGTGTCATGCAATGGGATTGGAAATAGTTGTTGAAATGACCGAATTCTAGTTACACAATGTTGGTGCATTATTACATAACATTGGCATGATCCCAAAGGATCAAATCCAGAAAGACTGACCAGTTTAGTTGCATTGGAAGTACTAGATAAATATGTAAGTTTTACATTACATAATGATATTAAAATAAACAACATTGTGTCTCATTTTAACACATTTATCTCCCTTAGACTATCCCTATAGTTCAGTCAAAATATTCTTCTTTACATCTTTGTAAAAATAATACATTGAAAGGGGTGAGATCAGATGCATAGTAAGGATTACAATACAGCAGAAAATTTCATAAATAAGCCTAAACATTTATGGAAATGTATATGTTTAAAACAAAATACTTTTAAACATAAAAATCACCATAATATGTAAAAAATAAATCAAACAATTCCATTTAATTTTTCACAAGGATATTTTACTAGTCGAATAATGACATGTATTATCAATAGATAATTTTATAATTATGGAATGCATAATGTCAGACATCATCACAACATAATCAAGGCCTCGTGCAAAGACAAAAAAATTATATTTTATCCAAGCCTTGTACCAAGACACTACTTTGCCCCATGACACCTGCCGATTTATTGAGTAGCTTTAGAGGGCTCCACCCATCACATACTAAGTCCAATGCATTCCTCATATGAAAATGTTGAAACATAACATAAACATTCGTATTAAAACTAGCATAAAAAATGTTAGTTATTTAACCGTAAACAATTAATGCACCAAAATAACACATCCATAGTAAAAAAATATCACAAGACCATCAATAAAATATGTAATATTTTATCATAATAAATCAATGTTAATCAAGTGTATAATCCATCAAAGGATGTTGACATTGATGTAATAAAAACTATTTGAGAGAAATATATATTTCTATTTTGAATGAATTTAAAAGTAACATAACATAAAAAATAATACATTTATTTTTAAAATATTCTTATCATCTTATAAGAGAATCTTCTAAGGTGTTATAATGGTGGAAAATAGCCACACCCACCGTATAAGTTAAAAAAATTATTACCATAATTCTTCGAAAAGGTCAAAAAGTACCTTGTTTGGAAAATGATAGAACAATTCTTTTAAAGACATTATATAAAATGTAAATAAAGGGTATCAATTAAATTAAAACATATTATTGGAAATAGATAAATGTTTTGAAATAAATTTATAAGAAACATGAATGTGGATGATAAATATGTCCGAGTAGATACTAATGTATAAACAACCTCGGATAAATAAAGAGATTGTAAAATTAACCCATACCTTGTACTTTTCCGTAGTCAAGGGTATATTAACCTTCAGTATAATAGTTAAGTAGTTTTTATTAAATTATAAAAGAACCACATACTTAAATATGATATCATATATGATATTATAATATTTCTTTGTTAATTATATTTTTGTAGTATCGTTGTTTCTGGTGTGAAATGATTCATTTTCATTTATATTTTTTATTACGTAAGTAATCTATTTTATGGATTGTATGTATTTTATTAATATCCATAATGATATTAAGTTCTTAAGAATTATTTGTAATCATAAAATGAAAATTATTCTTTAATTTTTATGATGGGGAATGAATCCTATCGCGTTCGTGGAGATGGTAATCTGTACGTATGCACAAGCAACAATATCATTCTATTAGTGGTGAAATAGTATTTAATTGGATTTTAAATCATATATAAAGAATAATTAACATGTTATATTTATTATCTAAATCATTTATACTCGTTACTATACCCATCTAAATAATGATTTGTTAATTAACAAACTACACCACAATGTTGAGACTGTAAACCGCATGAACGCATGTATGGTGACATTGTCATTCGAAGGATGTATAGAATAAGGAATATGGGTGTAACATAATTATAATAAAATCAATTTATGTATAAGTTATTGGAGTTATTATTTTGGAATGGAATCAAAAAAGAATGACGATTTGAATGAGGAAATGATCTTTGAAAGAGGTGATGAAAATATTACCTCTTCTTCGTGTACCTCCTTTTGATTTGATCAAAATGTATCCTTACATCCGATTTATAATCATGTAAAGGACTCTAAGTTGAAGTGAGTATTGTTGGGAGGATATTTGAGAAGGTTTTGGCCCAGCCATATGGCTTTGGTGGTGTGATTTGGAATGAAGGGGAAGTACCCTTGTATAAGAGAGGTGAGGGTAACTTTTGGAAACATTTTAAATATTAATTTATTATACCAAAATATTGGGTTGGTAATGGCTCCCAATGGACTTATTGTGAGGCTAAGTGTGGGTTGGTCAAAAACCTCTCAGACAATTAGTTTTATATAGGTTTAGGTCACCATATTGACATTATCTTTTAGATTTAACTCATAGTTAAATTGCACATGACTCTCAGCCCGGTTGGTGGGGAATCCATAAGTGCATCCGAACAACCTGGGATCAAATCCAGGCAGAGGAATATTTCTAGGTTACTATAGCAGTACTCTATCAGGTATAGTAGTAGTACTATAGTAGTATAGTTGCATGTACTATAGCGGGAACTGTAGAAGTACTATAGAAGGTATTGTAGAGGGAACTGTTGGAGGTAGTGTTTGGCATTGTAGCATCCGAGACTATTCCAAAGTTTGGGACTTCAGGCCACCGATTTGGTATCTGAGTCCTTTGAGGACTACAGGCCACCCAGGCCTTCGGTTCAGTAAGGCCTTCGGGCTACCTAAATTCCTTCGATCCACCTTAAGTGCATATGGAAACCAGACAACATAATAGGAACAAGCTCGAGAAGGAGGATGAGCAAAGGGTTATCACCCTAGCATAAGCTAAACAGATTGCAAGAATGATAGGGTATGGAACCTTCCATTAGTAAAAGCCTATGGACGTACACAAATTCTTAGATGGACAACCATGCAAAGGTAGGGAGATGATTCCACGATGAAGATGATGGGGAGGAGTAGTTCCAAGTAGTTAGTTTGGGTTGTATGTAATGTTTGAAGCCTACAAGAAATGAACTCCTCTATGGAATATGGTCCATGTAATACTTACACCTACATGCTTTGTAAGGTTTTCACCTCTCCCCTTGAAAGGTAGATTATGAAAATCAAAATAATGAAGGCCTTCGGGCCATTGGAAGGAAATCTTATTTAAATAGTTTAACTTTTACCATGTATTCTGGTATTATTATAATAAATTGTTAATAAACACTCTATAAAAAGCAAATATAACCCCAAGTGATTCATTATTGACATATCTAAACTTATCTAAGTCCTTTGGCCGAATATTATAGTTTAAGGAATATTTATTTCAATTAATAATATAATATTTGTTTTAAAAACTCGTTTATGTCAATTTTGACACTATTTAGTATTTGGTTTTTGTGAAAGTGAAAAAACATGATTAATTATAAAAAATAAATTAAATCATTCGTGATATGTAATGTTAACCTATAAAATTACTAGAATGCATCAAAATTCTCAATTTACATATATTTGGATATTTATAATATGAATTATTTTAATCATTCATTAATAAAGTAATTACCGCATCAGCATTATGTCATAAATAAATTTAATTATTTATTGTCTACAAATTATAAATAAAATACCATTATGTAGGAAAAATTTTTATATTTATAATTTATATTTATAGTCGAATTTATCTTATGTGTAACCCTATATTAAAAATGTTTTTGTTATAAAATTTTGAATATAACACTTTTATCTTTTATTTAAATAAAATAATAAAAAATTCCAAATCTAATCCATGTGGATCAAAGATGATTAGATATTGTTCCAAATTTATATTTTTGTCTAAAAACCATTATCCAATAGAAATAGAACATGTGATAGGTTAATTATAATATATTTTTATCTTTAATTTATATATTTAATTTTAATCATTGTAAATAAAATTCAAATGTTATTATTCACCAAATATTATATTCATCCTATTGAAACACATTTTACTTACTAATGTAAACTGTTTCTGTTGAATTTTGAAATTCCATTCGCTGAAGCAATAAAATTATGTTTTATACGAATATATTAATGTGCCTAGAAATTGGGTAAAAGGCGTTAGAATGTTCAATAAAATTGTATTAATATAACTTTATTATAGAATGACTCAAATAAATTAAATTGAACTTATATAGGTATTACGTATCTATTTTGACCAAAAATTAATTTATATAAAATAAATAATTATTTAAATAAAAAGAAGGTTTTAAATATTTGTTTTTTCATCACATAATGTTATAAAGGTTCCATAATCATATAACCAAGAGGGGACACTAATTCCTTTTATCATTGATATCCTTCCCTATGTGTGTGGCATGATCAAATTTCTATATCATGAATGCAGAATTAGGAAAACTTGCATAAGATTCAAATATTTGAAACCAATTATTTGTAATCAACTGAAACACCACAAGCTTCCATGTTAGGCTTCTCTTTGAATAATAAAGTATCTTCCATTGTACGCAACGTCATGTTCTAGCACACCACGACCAAAAAACCTTCCCTCGATTTCCAATTTTTTCGACCAAATAGTGTGTGAATTTAAATATTGTATTAAGATAAGAATGAACCTCAATAAAATCACACCATTGATATATTTTAAGTGATTCATGTTCATAATGAGTTTTTTTAAACCATAAAATATATTATAGTTTTTGTAGGCATCATTAATAGTTTTTAAAATTAAAAAAATAACATTAAAACATTATTTTGAAGGGTAAATATATTTTTGTAGGGGATTGGATTTTATATTAATTTTTTTTATCACCTATAGGCTATTATGATGTTATAATATATACTGTATATTTACATATTTTTTATTTTTACCCTAAACACTCAAAAACTAAGAACGTTTATAAAAATTCACCATTGACTAATTTTTATGAGTTGATTTGAAAAACCGTATTTATTTTTTGAAGTAATTTTTTAAAAATATTAATTTCAATTTTTTATAAAAATTATAACCTATTTGAAAATAATAATTTTTAAAACATAATTAAATTTCTGATCCTAATAAATATTATGTGGAAATTTATTAAATTATAAAAATTTAAATTTAAATAAATATTATTTAATAAAAATATTTAAGGAAAATAATATTTATTTAAAAAATTTATGAATCTATAAAAATGATTTTTTAATTGAAAATAAATATTTTCAGAAAAATAAAATTAGGATTCTTCGTATTGAAATCTATGTTTTATAAAAATATTTATATAATCCTGTATAATGTAATAATGAATGGAGATAAATAGCATAAATATTTTATTACGAATAATATATACAAAATCATTCTACTATGGTGTAGATACATAACCCCTTATTTCACCATCATACTCTTTAAGGGTAAGGTGTGTACTGGTGGTAATTTATTGTATTGGTTTGGTGGAAATATTTTGGAAACTGATATCTATAAATTTAAACATATACTATAAAAATCATCTCTCATATTTCAAATGATGAATCTCATCTTCAGGATGGTCAGTGGATAATATTAGTGATTCCATCTCCCTCGGAAGTTTCGATAAATGGAATTTAGATGGTATGATCCAACTAGATGAGGCCCTTGATTCCATATTCATTGTCATTTAGAATTTATCATAACCCTTATAATATAATATTCTCATATTTCTCTATATTATGGCTATATTAGAAATTTTTATCGAGTTAAAAGTAGTTTCATGTATGAAATTCTAATTTTTATCATTAAGATAAATTATTAAATAAATATAGTTCATGTTTTTATAAATATATTACATAATAATGATTCTATTAATTGAAAATGAAATTTAATTGTTAAATGTTTGGATTGTTTAATATGAAATTATAAACTATTTCATCAATGAGTTTTGGTCCCAATATCTTATGTTCACTAGTCTATCTATTCATGTCAATGTTGATCATTTATTCCCATATTATGATTTATATAAGGTTATTTGAATGCTTGAGTGGAAACTATTTTTTGTGTGAACTCATAAATGTGAATACATTGAGTCCCAAACACTCTTGAAGTCTACAAAAAATCTATCACCAAATCCTCAGGTGTATAGATTGTTCATCCAAATTGGCCATCACTCTAGGGGTGAAAATATGTAATGATTTTCAACACTATTTTTTATTCATGTTTATGGAATTACTAAAACATTTAACTGATCCTCAAATATTTATTACATACCATCTATAGTGTCATTCCATGTAGCATCACAAATTTTTTAATTCATTTTTTTATGAAGTGAACTAAGGTGATAAATATTCTCAATATGGTCCACCATATCACATATGTAATTAATCCGTTATGATATGTGTGGAAGGCCAGTGATGAAATCTAAAACAGTGTACTCCCATTACCATTTCGATATGGGAAAGGGATACATCATCCCATTGGGCGTATACATCTCCCTCTATAATTATATACACATAAGTCACTACAATCAATATCCTATAATATCCATCATTATATTTTCCAAGAAATACAGTTCACTGAGATAACTATATATCATTAGAATCCTGAAAAGTATGGATAATTTTTATGTATGATAATCAATCAATATCCCATTATTATTATCTAGATCTGATTACTCATAGAGTTGTTTTCCAAATTTTACTAATCCATTATCATCAATGTCAAAGGTTGATTATTTTTCCCTTATCAAAACAACTACCTTCATTTTTATTTCAACGTCATTCCTTTGAGCTTTATTACCTCTCTTTTCATTATATGAATGAGTAATAGTTTGAGAGACGTGGGATGAGTGTCATTATATTATGACACACATGACCATCCTTCTAATTTTTATGAAGATATGATCCCACTCAATATCCATTATTATTGAATATATATGATCTTTTTTACTCATATTATCTCCCACATTATCCACATTCTAATGATAAAATGGATTGAGTATCCATAATCGTTTTTAAATATATCCAAATTCATTGGAACATGTTGATCTCCATTTATTTGATAACATTTTTTTAGACAATTCCGGTCAATGTATATGTAAAAATTTTCTTCATAGAGATAATTTCACCAGACAATTAATGTGAAAATTACAGCATCTAGTGTAGGATATTATTTTGATAATTACGTTCACTCACCATTGAATGTTTCAAGGTATAAACATTTATTCAATCAATTAGCATGTGAACATATCCCAAACAATTTTTTAATGTATAAATGTAATTAAAAAATCCATCTGGAATTTTGGACCGTGTGAGTACATCATTGATGGTTGGCCTCTAATTTTACTCCATGAAGCTCTCTTTTCATTCAAATGTCCAGACATAGTTTACTCCCTTTTGTGTTAGATGGGATGGTGATTTTTAAAATCATATTAATTTTATCACAATTCATTGAAAAGGCCCATAAATTCCAAGTAATATATTGATTTGTATAATAAATGTTGTTATAAGACATTCTTCAATAACCCACTTCTTTGAAGGATCCATAGATATCCACTTCCTGATGATGAACGTCTCGAATACTATGACCTAATACCTACAAAACTCATATATACTATAATTTTTATACAACTTCATCTTCTATGATTTTATTATCATAGTATTTAAATGTTCCTCATGCTAATTGTGTATTTTTGGGGAATATCAGAACATCATCTATAAATACAATGAAAAATTCGTTGAGTTCATATCTAAATACTATTTTAATTATATCTGTGAATATTGATGTTTAATTCATGAAAAAAAATTGTATGAAAAAGTTATTCATGTCAACATTCCTTCTAATAAATTAATCCATCGGAATATTATCTTTATTCACCATTAACATATTATATTATAATATTTGATCCACCTTGGAGATGTTATTGGTCTATCATTATCGACTGAAGAAGTCATCAATTCATGTAAGGGTAAATGTTTCCCTTATTATGATATATTTGAGTTCATGATAATTTGTACAGATCCATATCTACCCAAAATTCTTCTTTAAAAGGGGAATCATACACTCCATGGTGATTCTCTCGGATGCTTGAAACTCATGTCCAGATTATGTTTTAGTTTCATCTCAATCTCTTCCATTAAAATAGTGGTTATTCATGTATAAGATCAATTTAGAACTGAATATCTTATCTATGTGGATGTCCATTAAGCACTTTTCATAATTCATCAATATATTATCATTATGAGGGAATATCCTCAATAGTGGGTTCATCATTTGATTCAATCATATGAGATAGATATTCCTTCTCATAAAGAAATAATCTCCATGATTTTGAAGAATATTGGGAATGAACTTCATCAACGTCCTTACACTTCAACGGAGTTAGATATTAATTTGGGATGTGGATTGTTATTTGTTTCTCCCAATAGTTTATGTGGGATCTATAAAGAGTATTCTAGTCTTTTACCAATATAGAATCAAATCCAGAAAATCGAATTATGATAATATTTTCTACAAGATTTATCCCACAAATTGTCACTAGAGTGAAGTTATAAATATGGGATTCTAAATTGGATTTATTCTATATTTCAACCAATAATTTTACCTCCAGGATTTGTAGATGATCTCTATTATTTCTACTAAAATTTCAGGGCATGAATGAATTAAATGAAATTGAATTGAATGTTACATTTATTATTCATTAATGAATAGTAAGTATAAATATTTATATATTCTTATCTTGATCCACCTCAGTAGTGGTAATATTATAATCCAATGACTGATATCTGTGAAATTGATAAATTTTACATTTTTATACTTAAAAAACAATTGAATTGTTCATCTGTTAATATAGTGTCTAAATTATTTATAGTCGATTCAATGGACCATACGAAGTGGATTGTTTGGGACACTCCTTCAGTAAAACGTATTAGTATGATTCTCTATTGTTCTTCACCATTAATTACTTAGATGTCCCTCCTTTTCTCACTCAAAACATTTCCATGTCCCTTGCGATTGTTTCTCGATAGCATTTTCCAAAATTTTGATATATGGGTTGTTGGATCTTTTTACCACCAAGAGATTTATTATGTGACCCATAGAATAAATCTTCATTCTTCACATTATATCTCTAGTGCCCTATGACTACAAGGAACCAAAAATCTATATCTTTATTTGGACGAAACATCAAATACATTCTTGGAAGATATATATATGTACTAAATTTTTATATCTATTTGTAGACACTTCTTAGCAAAAAAAATAAGATTCTCATATTACCCTATAAGTCATAATATATTCCCCCTCCTTTTTCTTGAGTGAAATTAATTATATCTTTTTTTTTATGGTGGAAAGGGAAGGAGAAATATATCTTGAGATATTTCCTCCATAATTAATTAGATGCCATACCTTATACAACTTCCTTATTCTTTATATTCATTATTAGTTTCCATCATTGAGAAGATTCCCCCCTAGGGAAGTGAATGGTTGGTTTGACCTCCTATTACTCAGAGAAATATTGGATAAATAATGTATTCTAATTAGATCGAATCAATTATTTGAATATTATGAAATTAAAGGATCCAAAAAATATTGTAGCTCTAATTCACATAAATGATTCAATAACACCCATTTCTTTTTTATGTGTAGTTATGATGTTCCATGTGATTAATGTCATTATTTATTAAATGTATATTTTCTGTTAGTATTTTATTAACATTCTAAACTCCCACTCCCATACTGATTGGAATTTCATTTGTGAAATAATTATATTTCACATTTAATATTTTTGACATGTATTGTTCTATTTCCACCCATTTCCTATAATAATTTAATATTAGGGATGTGTGTATTCAAAAATAATAATTAAAATGTTAAACTTCAAACATATATAG
Organism: Viscum album; assembly: GCA_963277665.1. Lineage (NCBI taxonomy): Eukaryota > Viridiplantae > Streptophyta > Magnoliopsida > Santalales > Viscaceae > Viscum > Viscum album. Next base: position 911,683,651 of record OY728125.1, on the reverse strand, counting down.
GATAGATCCTAAATGATATATATACACTATCACATAAATTTATATCATTTATTATTCGGTATCCATGGACAATTTCCTTTTATGTTATATAACATAACATTATATTAAAATGAATTATTATGGATTATTAAGAGAATATTAATTATCCCATGCATATAAACTACAAGAATCTAACTAGTCATGCAGTATCTGGCCCACTCAATGTTAATATAGTGAAGATATATTTTAAACCCCATAATCATTTTTTAGTTTTACCATCCATAGGAGTGTCTATTCGAAAACCACATCAAAATTCCTTCATCTAAAAATAGATTTAATTTCTAGGAAACGACATATATTTTACATAACTACAAAATTAATATTTTTCCAATAAAATTATTTCTTTGGATATCAATATACATTCTAAATTCATTAAATAACTAGAATTGTCTCAGATACTGATTATAGTAACTGAAGCCTTAAACATAATTTATAGCATTTTTTTACATATTTTTAAATAATTTATAAAAAACTGATCAATAAGTATTGAATATTTAGATTATTAGAAATATAAATATAGGATATCAAAAAATAAATAACATCATAATTATTTAAAATTATATTTAGTGGTATAGAATCCCATAGATCTTATGGAACTATATTATATACCTTACCTAAATACAATAATGAATAGGATGAGATAGAAATCCTATTATGATAATGGTTAGAGTAAGGAATATTCATAATACAACACATATAATAGTTGAGTCATAATATGATATAAAAAGAGTTTAATTTTATGTATAAAAACATAAAATAAGGGAATGATATATTGTTTTTATTAAAAAAAATTAATGAAAGTATTAGAAAACATGACATAATTTTTGTCATTAAAGGATCAATTTCAATAAATATAATATATTTTTATTAGATAACATAATGTAAACTATACATGGTATTTTATTTGAAGAAAACATTTCCTAATGAATTGGGGGAATATGTAATTTCAATATAACAATTCAAATCATAATATTTATATCTATATGTCTACAAAATGAGTAAAATAATGTCTATAAATATCTTAATAATGATCACACACATGAAATGGAAGGGTTTTTTATAATATTTTCAAAAAGAATAACCATATGATATATCATTAAAACTCTAATGATAACATGGAATTAGATAATTTTTCAAATTTATATTTCAAATCATTAATATTATTGAACATAGATTTAAAATGTAGAAACGTTTATGAGAAGGATTGGGGAAGTCAAAACATAAATGGGAAATTTATGTCATTATTTAAGAAAAGATCAGAGGATATTTTAAATAATGAAATAACATATACATTTCAATTAAAACTGAACTGAATTAGGAGGGATTTCTATTCAATAATGATTTTTTAGATTCTATTTAATATTTACAATATTCTTTGGGGGTTTAACATAAATTAAAATAATAAAAAAGAAATTTACACTAATCTAGGATTACAAAATAGAGAAAATTTGGAAGGGGAAACAAAGCATAGAAACCACTTAATTGAATGAGAATTAAATTAGGTATAATTTTAGGGAACATATATAAAAAATTAATGTTACATTAGTAAAATCTTCAAGAAACATGATAAAATTAAGGAAAAAAATATACCCAAATTTAATATGGGTGGTTCAAAGGATATCTTACCTCGAGCCTTGTTTCACTTTTTATGTGTTCTTAACATACGGAAAAAAGAAATCTCTAATTTTTAAACCATTAACAAAATCATGTTTCATATATAGTTCATTTTATATGTTCTATTTGTTATCCTTTGTTATTTATTTACTGAACCATAATCTCTTATATCAGTTATTTTATGTGGATCGGTCAATTTATATGGAATAACCTTAGTATGTTGACTATGGTAAAATATTTTTTAAGTTATAATTGTAATAATTATAATCACTAACCTTTTTGTCTTTTAATTTTCCAATACAAAAATCTTTATACTATATCATATGTATTTCCAAAATGGACACAATGTAAGAGAGGTACCATTATATTATCAATTAATGTTGTTAAATTTACTATACAAGTTTATTAATAATATCTTATATAAAATTTAAAATATAACAATTTCATACTATATATAGTAGCATGTATATCATTTTTAAATCTTAAATATATTTTTAATGTTATAAATGCTAGCCATCGATGAAAATGAAAACATGTTATTCATGGAGATGTTTTTCATCACTATCATATGATATGTTTTCATTTATTGAGTAGTTTTAGAAGAATATTGAAAATATATATTTCATTAATATATTTAAATTTTATCATTTTAATAATATTATTTTTATAATACTTTCTTATTTAGAAAATATATGTGGGGGTAGAAGAAAAAATTATTAAAGATATCTCCTTTGAGTTCATTACCTCTCATTTTGAATGTTCTCTATTGAGTTGAAACTTATAGTTCTTTACATGCTCAATTTAAATGACCAGTAATTATTGAACATAGAGATATAATTGAGGAAAAAATAAGAAAGATCTTTTCTTGAACTATTTCTATGCAATTATCTTGTAGATTTGGTGGTGAAAGGTGGTATTTATATTTGAGAAGATTTGAATGAACAATTTGGAATTGGAAATTGTTATTCAATATTCCAATTGACCAAAAAATTCTTACTAATGGAGTAGGGGAAGCGGTAATGTTGACATATACTCAACAATTCATTTTCATAGTTTTTTAAAATGTTATTATATAGTATCTCAATATGAAGATAACATAAATAACATATAAATTTATTTATTTGGATAATAAATCTCATATACTCTCGCACTACATGATGGAAAAATGTTTGAGTGTAATGGATACACTCTATATAATAATATTATTATAAAAAACATTAGAATATATATTCATAATTATGATCCTCTAGAGTCTGTTCAAATTTTTTATTTATATAGTCATGTTCAAAATATAGGGAAAGAAAATATAAGAATTGTGTAATAATTGATGTTGTGGGAACCACTAAAAATGTTTCCGGAAAGTTATCTAGAAGGGAACATCTGAGGGATAGTTATATATTAATAAAATTACATGGATAGAATCTATTGATAATATTGGATGTTTACATTGTTTTTTTATAAGATTCCCTAAATTGTCAAAATAATTGGTGGGGGGCGGGTATTATTGACTTTCATGAAAATTAGAATGGATAATAGTGAGAAGGATTCCTATTTGAAGTAATATATGTGATTATATTGTATCTTTCACATTGAATTTATCTATATTTTTTGTATGGATTGAAGAAAAATGATTAAGAAATTCCAATAAAGGAAATGGAGGGGGTAAATAACTTGGGCATGAGCCACCTCAGCCCCATCCATCAAATCCTATAGGTTATGAGATAAAGAACAAAGAGGATTTATAACCTAACACATGGCACACAAGGTGGTGTGGGTCTGAACAATGGAATAGAGAATCACACATTTGGAGCATGGTTCTTGGAAAATATCCATTTACATTCATTTTTTCTTATTATTAACTATATTTTTCTGTAATATATCATTAATTGTTCTCAATAAATTTACATGGGACTCAGATATTCAACATTCTTATTCTTCAGCTATTAAATATACACAAAAAAATACAAGACACTCTATTGAAAAAATCAAAGACATATAATAAAAATGGTCTTCATATTTATCCTTAAATACCCTATATTATGATTCATGACGAATCATCTAAAAATCATAAGGCAACCACCGAAGACCCAGTCTAGGGAATGATGTGGGATCCATTATTAATCCTTCACACATGCATTATTCATCTTGCATGAATGTGTCTTTTCAAAAAAGATATACTTATCTATGAGAAATATATTATGTAATAAACTATTTATTATATTGAATGAATGATAGGTGATCACATGTAATCATTTGAATCATAGGATTCACCTATGGAAGGATGTCTATGAATTGGGGGTTTCTGATTACTCTAGGGCATGTGAGTCTCTTCTATTATGAAATTCTTTCATGTTGTTTTTTCATGTGACCCTACTCATGTGATGTGATAAGAAGGTACTATCAACGATTTACTAGTTTGTGGTCATCGATGATCACATGATACTCTATAGTCATGATAACATTAGAAACCCATTGTATCATGAAATGAGATTGTAAATAGTCGTTGTAACACCCTGACCCTAGTTACCCAATGTTAGTGCATTATTACATAACACTGGCATTATCACAAGTGTTCAAATCCAGAATGAAAAATCAACTAAGTAGCATTGGAAGTAGTAGATAAATATGTAAGTTTTACATTACATTATGATATGAAAAAACAACATTGTGTATCCATTGAACACATTTATCTCCCTTATATTATGGCTATAGGTCAGTCATAATATAATTCTTCGCATCCTCAGAAAAATAAAACATAGAAATGGGTGAGCTCAGAAGCTTAGTAAGGATATCAATATAGCGGAAAATTTCATCAATAAGAATAAACATTTAAGTCAATGTATAAGACTAAAACAAAATCCTTTTAAACATAAACTTTAGTGTAATATGTGAAGCATAAATCAAACATTTCCCTTTACTTATTCACATGGAAATTTTACTAGTCAAAAAATGACAAGTATTATCAAAAACTAATTACATAATGATGGAATGTATAATGCTTCACATCATAACCACATAGTCAAGGCCTCGTTCCAAGACTACAAATTAGATTTTATCCAAGCCTTGGGCCAATATACTACTTTGTCTCATGAGACCTAATGATGTATCGAAGAGTTATAGTGGGCTGCACTCATTACTTACTTTGTCCAATGCATTCCTCATATGAAAAGGTTGAAACATAACATAAACATTTGTATTAAAACTAGAATAAAAATGTTAATACTTTAACCATAAATAAGAATGGAGAAAAATAACACATCCACAGTAAAAAATATCACAAAACCTTTAATACAATTTGGAATATTTTATCATAATAAATCAACTTCAATCAAGTGTATAATCAATTATAGGATGTTAACATATATGTAAGAAAAACTATTTGAGTGAAATATCACATTCTATTTTGAAATCATTTAAAAGTAACATAACTATAAACGAAAAAATTTATTTTGAAAATATTTTAATAAGATTTTACGGGAAGCTTATAAGTTGTTATAACGGTGGAAAATTTCTACACCTCCTTTATAAGTTAAAAAACATTCTTACCTTAATTCGTCATAAAGGTCATAAAGTACCTTGTATGGAGAATGACAGAATGGTTCCTTTCAAAACATTTTATAAGAAGTCAAAAAATGGTATAAATGAATTTATACCATATTATTGGAAATAGTTAAAATGTTTTGAAATAAATTTATAATTTAAACGAATATGGATGATAAATAAGTCCCAGTAGATACTTATGTATAAACAACCTCGGATAAATAATTATTTTGTAAAATTAACTATTTCCTTGTACTTTTCCTTAGTCAATGGTACATTAACCTCTGGTATAAAAGGTAATCCATTTTTATTAATTTATAAAAGAACCAGATACTTAAATATGTTAGAATATATGATCTTAAAATATTTCATTGTTTATAATATTTTAGTAGTATCATTGTATCGATTATTAACGGATTTGTTTTCCTTTATATGTTTTGTTATGTAAGACATATATTTTATGGATAGTATGTTTTTTATTCAAATCCAGAATGATATTATGTTCATAAAAAAACTCAATCATAAAAGGAAAATTATTCTTGAATTTTTATGATGTGGGATAAATCTTATCGCATTCGTGGAGATGGTAATCAGTACGTATGGGAAAGTGAAAATATCATTCTGTTGATGTTTAAATAGTATTTAGTTGGATATTATATCATGTAAATTGCATAATTAACATGTTATATTAAATATTTACAATTTTTATACTCATTATTATACACATCTAAATAATTAAGTGTTGAATAAAAAACTACACCACGATGTGGAGACGGTAAGCCGCACAAACGCATGTATGGTTACTTTGTCATTCATAGGATGGATAGAATAATGAATATGGTTGTACAATATATATAATATCATCAATTAATTTAGATGTTAGTGGGTTTATAATTTTGATATGGAATCAAAAAAAATAAAGATAAAGTGGAAGAAGAAAAGAACTTTGAATGAGTTGATGAAATTATTACATCTTCTTTGGGTACTTCCTTTTGATTTGATCTAAAGGGATCCTTATATCAGATTTCTAATCAAAGTAATGACTAAAATTTTAAGTGATGGTAGTTGGGAGGATATTTCAGTAGGGGTTGGCCAAGGAAAATGGCTTTGGAGGTGTGATTTAGAGAAAAGGGGATGTAGCTTTTTATAAGAGAGGTGCGGGTCACTTTAAGAAAGGATTGAAATATTAATTTCTTATACAAACATATTCAGTTTGAAATGGATCCCAAAGGATTCATTTTGAGGCTAAGGTTGGTTTGGTTGAAAACATCTTATAAAATAAATTTTAGATAGTTTTAGGTCGCCATACTAAATTTAACTTTTAGATTTAACTCTTAGTTTAAATGCACATGAGTCTCAGTCTAGTTGGTTACTACTTTATTAGTGCATCCAAGTGTCCCGAGGTCAAATCCAGGAAGTGGAGTATTTTTGGGTTACTATAGTAGTATTATCGCAGGTATAGTAGAAGAACTATAGCAGTACTGTAGCATGTACTGTAGCGGGAACAGTAGCAGTATTGTAGAAGCTACTATAGAGGGAACTCTAGGAGGTACTGTTTGACACAGTAGAAACCGAGACTATTCACCCGATTGGGCCATCAGGACACCTATTTAGGCCATGTATCCTTTAAGGCCTTCATGCCTCCTTAAGTTCATATGAAAACCAGAAAAACTTCAAGGAACAAGCTCCATATGGAGGATGAGCAATGAGCTTTCACCATAACAGAGGCTAAACAGATTACACGAATGAGAGGGTATAGAACCTTCCCGTAGAAAAAGCCTATGCAGGCACAAGAATGCCTAGCCGAATAGATATGCAAAGGTGGGGATCTAATTTCACTATGAAGATGCTGGGGGCAGTTCCAAATAGTTTGTTTGTATGGTGTATTATCCAAATCAATATAAATTGAATAATTACCATGTTATATTAAATATTTACAATTTTTATACTCATTATTATACACATCTAAATAATGAGCCTTTTAAGGGTTACACCTATGAGCCTTTTAAAGGTTACACCTCACCCCTTGAATGGTGTATTACCCAAATCAATAAAAAATTAAGGCCTTTGGGCCATTGGAAGGGACTCTTAGTTAAATAGTTCAACTTTTACAATGTATTCTTGTATTATTATAATAAATTGCTAATAAACATTCTATTAAAATACAAAAGAACCCCATGTTTTTCATTATTGACATAAATAACCTTATATAAGTCCTTTGTATAAATATTAGAGTTTAAGGAATAATATATCAATTAATAATATAAATTTTATTTTAAAAACTCATTTTTGTCAATTTTGACACTATTTAGTATTTTATTTTTGTGAAAGTAAAAAAATTGATTACTTCTAAAAAATAAATTATATCAATTCTGAAATGTAATATTAACCTATAAAATTAGTTTAATTTATCAAAAATCTCAATTTACATTTATTTGGATATTTATAATTTCAATTATTTTAATCTTTCATTAATAAGGTAATTACTGAGTCAGAATTATGTCATAAATAAATTTAATTATATAATGTCTAAAAATTATAAATAAAATATCATTATTTAGGAAATATTTTTATCTTTATAATTAATATTTATTGTTGAATTTATCTTATGTATAACCAAATATTAAAAAAAATTTGTTATAAAATGTTAAATTTAACACTTTTAACTCTTCTTTAAATAAAATAATTATAAATGCCCATATCTAATCTATGTGGATCAAAGACGATCATATATTATTCCTAAATATTATTTTTGGTCAAAATAACTATAATCCAATAGAATTAGGACATGTTAGAGGTTAATTATATTATCCTTTTTACCTTTAATTAGCATATTTAATTTAAACCACGGTAAATAAAAATCAAATTATACTATTCACAAAAAACTATTTTCTTCCTATTTAGCCTTATTTTACATAATGATGCCAATGATGTCTCCAGGATTTTTGAATTTTAAATCACCAAAGCAATAAAATTCAGTTTTATGCAAATTGTCTAATGGGCCTAGAAGTAGGGTAAAAGACGTTAAAATTTTCAATAAAATTTTATACAACTAATTTTATTATAAAATGAATCCATGGAATTACATTAAACTTATATAGATATTACATATTTATTTTGACCTAAAATTAATTTATATAAATTAAATAATTATTTAAATAAAAATTAGGTTTTAAACAATAACATAGTGTATTTGACTATTAATCAAAAATTGAATGATTTCATAAATTACAAAAAAATCATCCTAAACTAATTTTGATATTCTGAATCCAAAAATGATGTCCCTTTAGAAAAATAAAATGTATAAAATACCAAAAAGTGGGTATTAATATTCATGACAGTTAGTTTTATCGGTCATGGTGTGCTATAACTTGAAGTTTCATACAACGTAAGATACCATATAATTCAAAAAGAAGCATACCATGGAAGATTATAGTTATACAATTTTTAAAAAATAATTGGTTTCTTATAGTTGATTTTTATACAAGTTCCCCTAATTATGTATTCGTGATATGGAAATTGGATTATGCCACACACTTAGCGAAGGATATCATTGATGAAAGGAATTAGAGACCCCAATTGGTTATGTGATTATGGAACCCTTATAACATCATGTGATGAACACTGAAATGTTTAGAGACCCGTAATCTTTATACATGGATATTATATATCATTAGATGAATATTTAATAAATTAGATGTTGATCCGCACTATAATTATATATTTCTAGTATTTTGGAATCTTGGAATAATTCAATATATGATTTACTTATAACCATTTTTCATCAGATCATTCACAATTATTTTTTAGAATCAATGTTTGAGGTGATATCTATTTCATTTTTCATGTATATCTTGTTTTGGTTGATTTGGTCCTTGTAAAGTGATCATGGTTAACTCATGTCCAAAATTTAAATCCAAAAATTAATATAATATATTTTCATTATATAAATATTTGGTGACATACATATAAAGATAGATTGAAGAATTAATTACACCAGTCATAGAGAATGTAGGTTATATGTACATATGAATGCTATTTTTATTTTTAGATGGATGGGAAAAAAAATTAAATATAAAATAACCATTAAATAATAATTAATAAATCATTTATCTATATATAATATGTATTTTTTATATATATCATTATTACCATCAATGTAATGCAGAAATGAATTTCGAATAACATCACTTCTGGGAGGCGGTAGTCCACACATACACACAAACCACATTATCATTTCACAAAATATTGGAATGTAAGAACAGAAGATATAATATTAAAATTATAGAAGAAAAAAGTTCATAAATGTTATAAATAAATGGTATACCCATTAAAATAGCCATGAAATATGATGATAGAAAATTTATTCTATCGTTAGGTGGAGACGGTAAGCCGTATGTATTCATGAGTGATATTTTTAGTACCCATGTGATGGGTAATAGGGTGGATAATGTTTATTCCAAAATTAAAATAAAATTTTGGAATATTGTTTTATATTGAATATATTATTTTAGGATAAATAACTTATATTTATATGATTAATGAAAGAAGTAAAAAAAGAAAGTGATCAGTTAAGGAAATTAAATATTCTTTGGAATAACTATATTTGATCTCATCTTAAGGATCAAAGTGTAGGTTCTATGGGTAGACTATCACCACTATAACATGGATAAGGATGTTTTGATTGAATACTGGTGGGGTATGGTTGATTTATAAGGCTCAATGTGGTGTAAAAATTTGGATGAAGTGATATCCTATTATAATTGATGGTGGGACACTCTATGAATTTCATAAAATATTAAAATATTATAAATTATTTATATCAATAAATACTTCCAAATTTATATATATTAAAAAATAATGAATGATGTGGTTGAAATATTATCAAAAAATAAAAAATGGGCTGGTTTTTTCATTTTAAAATTATCTTTCTGAATAAATGCTTGGTTAACCACTTTTAACATTAATTGTTGTAATATTTTTTTACAGTTAATGGGTGGTAACATTACTTATATGGTAATAATTAATTCATAAATAGTGTAGTAATAATTTTTTTGATGATATATTATCTTCCATTTCCACTATAAATATTTATATTAATTTCAAATATTTTAAGAAAATGTTATTTTGATAAAATGTCACAAATTTCAATTTTGATACTATTCATTTCATTTGACATATAAAACATAAATAATATGTCTTTATCCAGTTATGATCTATTAAAATGATAATATGTTTTCATATTCATCTTTTAAATTCATTGAAAACTATAATTCATTCAGACTATATTAATTTTAGTATTTTTAAAATCTTGTATTTTATTTTTTCTTTATTTGAGAAATAGATAATTATTGTTTCATATGAATATAATGAAATATATTAATTACATAAAATTATTAATAAAATATCAAAATTAGAATAATTTAATTATACTCAATATATAATTATAGGTTCATTTATAACATTAATTGTTCCCTATGTGGATACACAATCGATATTTACAATATGAGGGAGAAATTATATAACATTCTTTACTGTAGATATTATAAAATTAATTTTATCAGTAATGTTTTCATTAATTCGATTATCCTAAGGTGATAAGGGTTGAATTCCAATCCACCAATATGAATAAGTATAAAAATTAGGGTCATATCACTAAGTTATAAATTAGATTAAAATGATTTACCCTTTATCGAGGTGATAAATTTGACTATGGTTACTATTCATGTTGACCAAATTAAAATGAGTAATATTTACCAAATTTTTATCTCTTGATTCTATAAATAATATCCATTTAATTCATTTTAATACATAAAAGTGGTATAAATTAATTTTAATATGAGTGCTTGTAGGATCCAAAAATTCCTCTAGGGGATGAAAATACTCACCTAATAACATTGCATAAGGAATCAATTACTCCTAAAAGTCTAGCATGGTGAATGGACATAGATATCGTTACAAATTTCAACAGAAACTTGAATGAATTTTAGTTTTCAAATTATTTTAAGTTTCATGCATACCAGCACCGGGATGGGTTGGTGGACTACCTGGATCACGAATCACTAGTATGCAGAATGATCTATGAGGTTATGGTCTGCAGAATGATGGATAGTGACACCAGTGGACCACCGACCACTTTACTAAAGAAATCATGTTCACGGAATCCATCCGTATACAATCTCATTAACTCAACAATTCACGGACGAATCAAACTTGCAGGGTTCTACAAACCCTGATCGTGAACCGCAGCCTCCGCAAACCCCGGTTGACTGAGTCTTCTAAGGGTAAGGATATATATTATTGGGCCTATGCAAATGGTGATGCATGAAAATAGATAATATTACCCCAATTATCTATAAAAGGAGATCAAACGGAATTGGGAGAGGAAGGACGAAGAAATATTTAAGGGGACTCTAAAAGTAAGAATAAATAACTCAGAGAAGATTCTAGCATTAGTCTTCAAACATTGGTAATGCCTGAATTGAGAACCATGCTCTCCCTAGGTACAATTACCCATGGACTATAAAACGGGGAAAAATTATAATAATAATCGAAATGTGAACCTAATTAGTAAAACTGTGAACCACATAATTCTTGTGGATAAACTCACCATGAACGATAATCCCTCAAACCCCCATTCAACATGGTGTTCCATGTAGGGTATCACTACAAGCATGTAACACAGCACCGTGTACTGTACTAGTATGTAGGTGGATCCCAAACTGGTGTGACATATAACATTCAGGACTGCGTACCACTATGGTGTGCAAAGGTCCACACCCATGCCCACGTATCGCTTCGGTATGCAGACGACCCCTAGGCCTGCATTATACTATTATATGCAGAGCTTACCCCATCATATGTATGAAACTAGTACATAGAATTGGTTGTTTTCGGGTACTCTTTCATTCGCTACCAACCACACCTATCCATTACCATAGAATCCTCCATAATCCTTCCTCAAACTAGTACCCTAGTATCAGTCAAAAGCCTCCTTTAAATCCCCCAAACCCATATACTCAGACCACCAGGTGCATCAGCGTTCCCCTCTAGGTATACACACCCATTTTAGCTGAGTCATGAAGGCTCTCCCAACACTAGTTTAGGCTTCAAGGATATCCATGGGTCAACATTCCCATGGTATTCTAGAGCAAAACCTTGGGATGCTAAAGTGGACCTCCAATTTCATGGGATTAATGGTGATCACGAACTTTTCCATTCAATGAAGAATAGTGATCTGTAGAAGGAGTTTTTCTTACTTCTCTTTTGGACGAGGATAAAACTTTTCCCTATCCAAGAACTCGTTCCAGGTCACTCCCACTATGGTATGTCCCTAATATTCCAATTATATGTCACATGAAAATTAATTTCTTTTCCCATGGAATGGTTCATCGCTTCATTCCTTCACCCACCTTCTCCCGGGCCTCATCCATTATAGGCACTCCGTCTCCCACCAATCTAAGATGAAGCATGTGGATGGTTGAATCATTAAAATCCTCTTCTTTCTCACACCTAGAATTAGTCATGGGGTCTTAGATATTTGTGATTATTTCAACACCCACACAATTTTGAATTATGAGAACAATAATTCCTAGTGAAACTATGATACATTGGACAACAGCTTGAAGCCTTGAGATCAAAGGGATTCCAACCCAAAATGGTTTCACCCAATCATGTCCCCAAACAATAATGCATTTATGTGTAATCCCCAACAATTTTGAACAAAGAAGACAATGATTCCTGGTCTAACCAATATATGTAGGATGCCTACATGAAAGACCGAGCTCAAAAGGGTTCCATTTCTGATGGGAGCTTTTGATAGTTTCCCCCAAAGTGGGAAGCATCCATGCATATGCCAAGCTATTCCAAACTTTTTGGTTTATGATTCATCTCCCAAGGATATGTAGGAAACACATCATATGGGTCTGGTCCCAACAACAAGTCACCTTATATCACCCAATGATGAAAATATACTATAGAGTGCCATATTTAATGGATTAATTATTATTTCCTATATAGCAACAAATCCATGTATGTCTATGACAATTCTGAAAACCATGGGTATCCCACGGACACATGCTTCGAGAATGAACCATGGATTTAAAAACAAATGATCACAAATTAAATCTATAAGGGTGTATAGGAATGGGCAATAATCTTCATCGAAAGTGGGGAGGTGAGCCTGATTTCCCATCCTCTCAACCAATGGAGTCCTTAAGTGTTGTTTTCTGAATTATCGACCCACAAGCACCTAAATTTGGAAAGAAGGTCCATAAATCATGGATACTATGGCCGTTGGGTGTGTCTGGCTACATGAATAAATCTATTATAGACCATCCAAGGAGTGCTTATTGCAAATGTACTTGACCCCATGTGATCACTCTTTGGGACCATATGAATGTTTCATCTCTTTCTCAATATGAAATGGGTGAATTACCTAGTCCTCGTGGGATTAATCCAACCTCCTTTTAAATGATAATGATGAATAATGGGATGACCCAAAAGATATGGTGAATATGAAAAGAAACCATCTTTAGAAAAAGAGATTGCTGATGATTCCTGTCGGAACATTTCCTCATCATTCCAAACACGCCACCTTGAAGTTGAAACCAAAATGGTGAACCAATAGTGAATACATAACCAAGGTGGTTGTTCTACCCCAATGATAATAGGCACAAAAGATATTGCACTTCAGAGAATTTTTTCACCCATGTACACATGAAATGTGCCACCTCAGAGATGAAACAGAAATAGTGAACCCGACGTGAATCTGTAACCAAGGTGGCAGTCATAACTCACTCAATCCCCTAAAACCCCCCAAAAAACAATGGAGGGGGGAAGCGAGCCATGTTGAATTGCCAGATATGAATATGTTAAAAAAATTCTACTTTGATGAGGATTCATTTTATTTGTTTCAAATAAATATATTTTATGTTCCCACAGAGAAACCTTCGATCCAAAAGACATCCTGATGATCGATCTAGATATAAGAATCAACGATCACATGGGCGGTCGTGGACCCAATGTAGAGCAGGACCCCCTAGCCTACCTAGCAACTTCAACGCTAGGTATCCAACACACTTATCTTAAAGTACTATCAAAATGGAAATCTCCCCACAATGGTAGCCGCAAGACAGGATCTCTAGTATGTGAAGACTCACCAACCGCCTCTTCAACCACCGTCGGGGCCCTGGAAAAAGGAATCCATAATTGTTGTCTCAAATTTTTTTGGGTGATGGTCCTTGCAATGTGACAATGAGTACCTCCCTTATCATAGGGAGGAATTTTAATTCTATTATGAAAAAATCATCTCAACTGCAAAGTGTTCCTACATATGGTCCCCTGCCAGAGAGTGTCACCGCTGACACCGGACGACCATACCTACTCCAGCTAAAGAGTACCTTATACCAAGGTAACATTCTAAATCCTAGGAGACCAGGGTCCCTCAGGCTACCCACCAAGTGTAGAAAATATATAATCAAGAATAGGATATCATCCTAGTTCATTATGTGAATCTTCTCTATACTAACACGGTGGAATTCAACGGGCAGACGTACAACTCTGCCACCTCCACTGAAACTGTCCATTAAAATAGGGTGGCACAATAAGATCACATTCATGTTCCTGGTTATGCTCACTGGTCCCCCCATGAAGATAGAGTAGAAAACTATAGGTAGATGTAGATATCTATCAATTCAAAACAAACATTCCAACCAAATATGGTAGAAACTGGCTATAGGAATGCACATAACCTATAGATGCATATCAAGCCCACCTTCAAATAGGGTGGAAAATAAATATGAGCAGAGTCAAATTATTGGGGATTCATACAAATATAATGAGACAAATACAATAATAAATAGAGCAGATGAAAAACTCTTCTCATGAATATAAATCCCACAAGTCAAATACAGAGGCAACCAGAGAAGGAAACCTGCGATAAACTCATTCCTCTTTCCCAACATAGGATAATAGTATATATTTACTAGAAACACATGGAGGACCATAGGGGGAACAAACACCTGATTTGATATCATAATGGGCCTTTATACCCATTCTAAACAATGATGAATCTCATAACATCCTGACAATGATGGATGAACATATGTTGATCCCATACCATATCATCTAGACATGACATGATATTATTGCATCAGTATGAAAGGCAAGAAACCAGTCCCATGACCATGTTTCATCAAACCGAATGACTTACTCAAAAAATGGATCAGTTGCTTCAGAGAAGACATGCATTCCTAAACATGTTTAGGGGGGTCAATGGCAATATCCCATGATACACGAACAACCAGATCAGGAACAAATGCCCATTCAAGATGGGGGACACCACTCTAACACAGGGATGCTCTAAGGCTGGAATATATACCTTCAAAAACTCATGATTTCCATCAGTGTTTCTCACCAGAATCACAGGAACCAACAAGATAGGGACCCGTATATGAATTCCATTACCAATAGTATATTTCTCAAGTAACCCACAAGAGAGTTCTCTAAAATAAAATGTGCAAAAGGAAACCAGAACATGAAGAGAATAAACATGATCCTAATCTCCTAGATGCTTGGGTTTTCGAAACCCTAAATTATATATCAATAAAGGCTCATGTCCTTGTTTGTACATTAACAGGTTAAGAATGTCGAAGTAGTGATTCTCGCTCAAATTTACCAAAGAGATGAAGGTAGAACCTTCCTTGTAGTCTAGCTTAGGTTGTCGAATCCACAGAGACCTATGAAGTAACCTATAGACACGCACATTCTATGGAATTTTTTGGCAATGAAGTTTCCAACTTGGATTGATTTTAGATGAGTTTAGAGGACATATAACAGATTTAAGTGAATTCAATTTAAAAGAATGATTTGATCCTAGGTTATCACTCGGGGTTTATTGGACGTATTTCCTTTTCAAAGATTTCAATTTCTTATATTTGAGATGGGTTCATTTAAGAAGATAAAACAACATCATCACTTACTAGTTTAATGCCTACACCCTTTAATACTAATCACCTATACACTTAAAGGATCAATGTTTTGAGCACTTCAAGGTAAAGGTTTGTATTAGCACTTGAAGTGTGTGGCCTTAAATTCAACAAGGACGATGGAGTTTTAAAATCATCAAATAAAAATCTCAATTAAAGTAGTGATTATATATTAATGAGGTGATAAATAACATCCAATCCAGCCCCTTGATACTCCCTTGGATCAACCCATAATTGGGTTATCCCTCCATTGATTCTATGGTTTCAATGGAAGCGGAAAGTAGACTCATGAGGGAGGAAATAGAGAAGTAAAAAAATGCAATAAAATAACAATCACTCCATCGTTGTGTGATAATATCACAAGGTTTGGTAGGAAAAAGTTCACACCTTGAACCAGTGGTATCAAAGTGATAAGGAAAGAACAGAATAATAATAGAAGAAGAAATTTTATTAAGAAACAAGGATGAATTAAAACAACTTACTTGTGAAGGAAGAACATTACAAAGAGAAATTGGCAGCATTACATTAAGATGAAAACAAGCTAAAAGATATTTAAATCCTCCAAAACCACTGCCTTAAATAGGAATTTTTGAGCCCTTGGGTCGAGCCTCCAACAGTACAAGTCATCCCACTTGATTATGGTAGGTCTAGGGTGGTGGAATGTTTGTGGAAAGAAGACTTTCCACCCTTGACCAGAAAAGGCATCCATCTTTCATGCACCGAACAGACGCGCTTGAAACACCTTTTAGATGGTCGAATGTGGGTGGTCCATAGAAGACATAAATTAATCTACGGATGTCCCCTAACAGCCTGTAAAATCGCAGCCCAAAAGGAGTTATGTTTTTTGAGATATGGTTTAATTGGTACACTGTGTTTCTGGGCCACAGAATCTGGCCCAGAATTTTATCTCTAACTTGGGCCGCCTAAATGACCCCCATAGAAGCCGAATGAGCATTATCTCATGAAGCGTGATGTGTTCCTATACATGTCAACTATCATCTCACGAAATGTGGGATTAATTAGGCCTGTATGTTGGGCCCCAAAGTCTTATTAGTGGGCTGGTGTCCAATATTCCTTCTCTAAAATTGCTTTCATTCATCTTCAAATATCTCCATCATCGTTTATGAATAATCCATTGATCCCTGAATAAAAAATGTTCACATTTAAGAGTAGATAAATTTCAAAAAATATCAAATTAAAATATGTATAATAAGATGAATCATTAGGTACTTCAAATGATGTTCAAAAATGTACCACATAATAGTGCATTTTAAGAAGGTATTACAATCATAATGTGAAATTATGTTCAAAATGTAAAATGCACTAAAATTGTGTTTATGAATAATAAGGAACATGAATATTATACATATTAACAATGAATATTAGCCTCATTTAGTGGCTAATCAAAAACCCCAACTTTAGTTTTGCCAGTCCCAAGCAAAATATATCTCAACAATATGAAATTCGAATTCCTTTTTTCCAAAAACATTTTAATACACAATTATCACCAAAAAACATTATACCAAACAATCATGAAACCCATAAAAATATTTTAATACAAGATATTTTCATAAGTAGATCCCAATCCCAAGCCCATTCCTTTGTTCAAATTCATTTCCATATTTCATCCAATATGAATTAAGTATGAGGATGTGTTGTGCAACACAATAGACATGGGGGTTCATCTTTATTCAAGGGGGAAATGATGGAAGCGCTAGGTGGACTCAATTTTCAATATTAATATGAGTATACAATTTTTTTGTATCATATATATATTTTTTTGTTTTTTTTTTTGTTTTTTTTTTGCCATTTTTCCATGGTAATTGCAATTGCACTCAAAAGAGTCAACCCCTATAGCGAGACTTTACCGATGACTCCCAGGCTCAAAGACCTTAGGGAACCTTGTGAAGCCCGCATACTCGGGCATCATCTCGAGTTAACTCAGTCAAAAACAAATTCAAATTACCAAAAATAGAGATAAAACTACTAACTCTGGGTCATACATCTATGGAGTCACGATCCCCAAGTGCCGAAAGTCACGCATTAGGTCATTTAATTGCTCAACACACAAATATTTTTTTTAATATTTCTTTTTTTGAATACTCATATTAAACTAAAATGATCACCAAACCTATGCTATTTATTTAGGGTACCCCATGAACTCAAACTAATACCCCACTATCCAAGGGACGTGCATTGTGATCTTATTTTTTGGATGAAAATATAAACGATGAAATATCACATTGGACAGCCACACTTTCCAATATCTATGCTCATGAAATTATAAAAGGATTAAAATCAGAATCAGGGTATGCTAAATTATTTGATATTCAGTTTAAATGTGTGCAATGTGTATTACCATGTTCAAAGTTAGAGGAATTTTTCCTTCCATTTACACTTTTTTTTTCTAATCATTCATTTTTTTGACAAAAAAGCATTTTTTTTATTTTATCTCCCCCCCCAACTTAAAACAACACTGTCCCCAGTGTTTGAAGAAATGAAAATTTAGAAGGAGTAGAGGAAGATAATGGAAGTTCAAAAAGGAAATTGAAACTGAGGATCATGGAATGAAATCACCTGGTGGTTGAAGTTGAAGTTCTTGCTGCTCCAAATTAGTCCTTCGATCTCTTGGGGGTTACAGGCACCTCCTTGATTAATCATATATCACCCAAAATAGTACCTAAACAAAAAGAAGAACAAACTAGACAAAACAAACATCACAACGACTTATTTAATTCCAAGTATCATCATTTTTATGGTTTTTCCTATTTTTCTATTTTTTTTTAATTAAACTAATGATACATTGTCTTATTTTAATTTTTTGGGTAAGGTATTACTCAGGGATCACACCACGTGACACAGATGAATATGATGCTCCCCTTTCATACCCATCCATACTCATAATAGAAGAATAGGTCAATAGTATTTTTTTAATATAAAAATTATTAATTAATCCTTTTTGAAATATAAAGTTTATTAAAACAACAAAATGATAGGAAACTTGAAAACCATTAGTTGCCTCACATGCAGCGCTTTGTTTAATGTCGTTAGCCCGACAAGGACCCTAAATCTATCAATTTTTTCCTTGTTCATAGGTTGTCTCAGTTAACTCAACCTTTATTTCCTGTTTATTGAATGATTCAATGAATGTTTTTAACCTTTGACCATTGACCTTGAAAATGTAACCACTTGTGGGATCTTGATTCTCTACTACCCCATGGGGGAATACATGATGCACTATGAAAGGTCCTGACCATCTAGACCTTAACTTTCTCAGATGTAAATGAAGTTTTGAACTATACAAGAGCACAAGTTTTCCCTGTTCAAAATATTTGACCATGATATTCCATGATTGGTAGGCTTAAACTTTATCTTTATTGATCCTTGAAATTTTCATAAGCCACCATCCTTAGTTCCTCCAGTTCATTGAGATCTAATTTCCTTTTTGTTCCGACCAATGAGAAATCATAATCCATTTTCTTAATTTCCCAAAAGCCCATATGTTCAATATCCACTAGAAAATGGCATGCTTTTCCATAAACCATCCTATATGGAGACATTCCTAAAATGGTTTTATATGCGGTTCTATAGGCCCAAAGAGCATCTAAGAGTTTCTCAAACCAATCTTTCCTAGAGGGGTTGACATTTTTTTCAAGAATTTGCTTAATCTCCCTATTCGCTAACTCATCTTGACCATTGGTTTTAGGATGGTATGAAGTGGACACTTTATGAGAAATACCATACTTAGACATGAGTGAAGAGAATGGTAAGTTGCAGAAATGGGGTCCTCGATCACTGATTATAGCCCTAAGAATTCCAAATCTTGAAAATATGTTCTCTTTTAGAAATCGAATCACAACTTGATGATCATTGGACTTAGTGGGAATGGCCTCAACCCATTTTGAGACATAATCAACAACTAAGAGTATGTAGAGGTATCCCCTAGAGTTTGGGAAGGGGCCCATGAAATCAATTCCCCAACAGTCCAATATTTCAACCACAAATATGGGAGTGAGTGGCATTTGATTCTTTTTTGTGATGGACCCTACTTGTTGACACCTAGGACATCTTTGAAAAAATGTGTAGGAGTCCCTTGAGAGGGTGGTCCAGAAGAGACCACATTGAAGAATCTTAGCAGATGTTTTCTTAGAGGAAAAGTGACCTCCACATGCCTCACTATGACAGAATTTAAGGATGGACTCTTGTTCAGATTCTAGAACACACCTCCTAATGACTTGGTCAGGGCAGAACTTATAGAGGTATGGATCATCAAACACGTAGTGTCTAACATTAGAAAGGAATTTCCTTCGAGCTTTAGTCCCTAAGAATTTTGGAATGACTCATGTCACTAAGAAATTTGCTATGTCAGCATACCAAGGGCAGTCACTCAGAGAGTATAGGTGTTCATCAGGAAATGAATCAGACACAAAAAGGTGATTGGAGTTATCTTTGAATTCCATTCTAGAGAGGCGATCAGCTACAACATTTTCAACACCCTTTTTATCCTTGATTGTGAGGTAAAATTATTGTAATAGAAGGACCCACCTAATTAGTCTAGCCTTGGAATCTTGTTTTTGGAAGAGGTATTTTAGTGTAGAAAGGTCAGTGAACACAGTGATGGGGGATCCTAAAAGGTGGGACCTGAACTTCTCTAAAGAAAACACAATAGCAAGTAACTCCTTTTCAGTAGTGGTGTAGTTGATTTGGGCATCATTTAATGATTTTCTTGTATAAGAAATGACATAAGGAGTTTTATCACAACGTTTTTCTAACACAGCTCCTACAGTAAAGTCACTAGCATCACACATAAGTTCAAAAGGAAGGTTCCAATTTGGAGATTTCATGATGGGAGGAGAGGTGAGAGAGGATTTGAGGGCTGAGAATGAACCCTCACAGCTTTCGGTCCAAACAAATGGAGCATCCATTACTAGCATAGCACAAAGGGGATGGGAGATTGAAGTAAATTCCTTGATGAATCTTCTATAGAAACTAGCATGTCCTAAGAAAGACCTCACTTCCTTGACAATTTTGGGTGGTGGAAGGTGAAAAATGATGTCAACCTTGGCTTTATCAACATCAATCACCCAACCTGAGACCAGATGGACTAGAACTTGTCCCTCTTTAACCATGAAATGGCATTTTTCCCAGTTTAGGACTAGATTCTTTTCTTTACATCTTGACAAGACTCTCTCTACATTCCTCAGACATCCCTCAAATGTATCCCCAAACATAGAGAAGTCATCCATGAAGACCTCTAGAAAATAACCTACCATGTCTGAGAAGATTCCCATCATGCACCGCTGGAATGTTCCAGGGGCATTGCATAACCCGAAGGGCATGCGTTTGAAAGAAAAGGTATCGAAAGGACATGTGAATGTAGTATTCCCTTGATCCTCTAGGGAGACCTCAATTTGATTGTACCCTGAGTACCCATCTAAGAAACAATAGAAGGTCTGACCTACCACTCTCTCAAGGACTTGGTCAATGAATGGTAAGGGGAAATGGTCCTTCTTGGTGAGTGAGTATATCTTCCTATAGTCAATGCAGACCCTCCATCCACTACTCACCCTTGTTGGAAGAATCTCTCAATCCTCATTGGTTATCACTGTGATTCCAGCCTTTTTTGGAACAACCTGGATTGGTCTCACCCATTCACTCTCAGCTATGGGATATATGATACCATCTTTTAGCAATTTCATGAGTTATTTTCTTACTACCTCCATGAGATTAGGATAGAGTCATCGTTGAGGTTGATGACATGGCTTTGAATCAAATTCCAGAACAATCCTATGAGTCCCAATAAGTGGGCTAATCCCAGGAATATCAGAAAGGGTCCAACCAATGGCTTTCTTATGCTTCCTAAGGACATCTAGAAACCTCCTATCATGATTGGAATAAAGAGAAGAAGAAATGACAACAGGATGTGTTTTATTTTCCCCTAGGAAGGCATAATTTAGTGCAGTAGGAAGTTCCTTCAATTCAAGATCAGGTTGGTTCAGAATTTCAGCAGAAGATTGGGACATTGGATCAAGATCAATTTCTTTTTTTATAGTTTCAGATAGGATTGATTCCCCACATGTAGAAGTTTTATCTACTAGATTGGCTTGATCAGATTTATGGAAGAAAATTAGAGTGGTCTCCATGAAATTGGTTTCTTGAAAGGTTTCGCTGATTTTTGGACCTATGAATTCATCATAAGAGAAATTTGAAAATGATTCAAGCCAAGGAGATAAATTTCCTTCATATGAACAAAGGAAATCAATCTCATCCTGACTTAAACATTCATCAAATATTCCTTGATGTTCCATGGATTCATTATCAATGCTTCCTATCATGTTTACTTCATGAATTTCCTTGTCATCCCCTATTTGTGAGCTTTCATTATAGATGTTCAAGTCTAGACTCATGTTCCCAAAGGCGATGCTCATGTTCCCATTTCAGACTCGAATAATAGAGTTCACTGTTGCAAGAAAAGACGGCCAAGGATAATTGGGGTTTGTTCCTTATTTCTTAAGTTTGGATGGTAGTCAAGGACAATGAAGTCAGCAGGGTAGACGAAGTTTTCAACCTTTACCAGAACGTCCTTTAAAATCCCCTTTGGAACCCTAATGCTAATATTAGCAAGTTTAAGTGTGATAGATATGGGTTGGAGTTCTTCTAGGCCTAACTGGAAGTACACGGCATAGGGGATGAGATTGACACTAGCACCTAGATCACACAAGGCCTTGACAACTTTCCTTTCTCCTAGTTCAACATTGATGTAAGGGAAACCTGGGTCTTTCAACTTAGGAGGAATGGTCCCTTGAATGGTGGTACTCACATTAGCAGCCAAAAGGACTTGGTTTTTATGTGAAAATTTTCTTTTAAAAGTGAAAAATTCCTTAAGGTACTTTGAGTAGGCAGGTATGGTTTGGATTGCATCGATAAGGGTTATGTTCAACTTGACTTCTAAAAAGATTTCCCTCAACGTTTCACTCAGTTCAGGCTTTGTTTTCCCCCTCATGCATTGGGGAAATGGTGAAAGTTTTGGGGTTGTTTGTTGAAGAGTTGTTTCTTTCACATTGTTATCAATTTCCTCAGTTTGATCTTGTGGTTCATTTGAATTTTCATCCAAGTTTGAATCTTCATGTGGGTTCTGAATTAGTTGTTCAGGTTTCTCAATTGATTTCCCACTTCTTAAAACAGTCACAACCATTAGTTGTTCATGAGTTGTTTGAGCACAACTTGACTCTCTCCTTGAAGTCGAGGATGGCACTTCCGGAGTAGGCATGGGTGCCTTTCCAGTTTTGATTGTTTGAAGTTATTGTTTTACGGAAGAGACTTCTGAGTTCATCTTCTCCATTTTTTTTGCACAGTTTTTCTAGTAGGCTTTGTGGAACAGTTTGGGTGGGTGCTTGAGTAAGTTCGTTTATCCCAGGGGGATGTTTTGGAGGTGGGATAGTTTGTTGAAAATAGATCGGTGGTTGTTGGTATTGGATAGATTGGGTTTGGAACTGGTTATGGGTTTGGTAGTTCTTATGGGGGTAAGGATTTTGTCACTGTGGTTGGATAGGATGTTGGTTATCTTTCCAACAGAAGCCTAGGTGGTCGTTATACCTTGTGTTGAAGGTGTTTTTTTATTGAGGCTTTTGAAAGTTCAAAGCATTTCCTTCCACTGGGGGTCCTCCTAAGAGAACATCCTTGATGGATGGAATGGTTGGGCAGTTGTCTGTCTTATGGTCATTTTTGTCACAAATTGTGCAAACAGGGTCAACAGTTTGCATTTCATGGACTTTCCTAAGGTCTATCTCTTCAACCTTCCTAGACAGTGCTGCGAGTTTAGCCCTAAGGCTTTCCTATTCTCTAAGTGTATGAATTCCAGTAGTTCTTTGTGGCTTTTCAGAATAAGGTGAAGTTACCCATGTTTGGTTTTGTTCAGAAAGGATTACTAGATACTCGTAAGCATCATTTGGGGCTTTGTTTTTAAAGGTTCCATTACACATCATGTCAATGAATTGTTTGTTCGCCAGACCCAACCCTTCATAGAAAATTCTCACTTGTTCAGGAATAGAAAAACCATGGTGTGGAACCATGTTTAGAGTGTCTTTGAACCTCTCCCATGTTTCATAGAATGACTCTCCCTCTTTTTCAAAAAAAAATTGGATGCTCTTTTTAAGTGCAATTGTTTTATGGTGGGGAAAGTATTTTTTGTAGAATTATCTTTGTAGTTGGTCCTAAGAGTTGATGGATGATGGTATCAAATTTTTTAGCCAATTTTTAGATCGATCCTTTAAAGAAAAACGAAATAACCTCATCTTAGCTGATTCTAGTTGAGGTGCGGGACACATGGTTTCTACAATGTCATTGAACTCCTTAATGTGTAGGTATGGAATCTCGGACTCCATTCCATGGAATGTGGGAAGGTGGTTTAGGACATGGGGTTTAAATATGTAGTTTGCATCTCCAAGAGAATTTTGTCTAATTCATGAGGGGGAATTGGTCCAGGATGGTGTGAGGTAGTCATTCATGGTTTGATCAATCGCATTCCCCAAGTTTGGGGCTGCCTCATTTGGGTTTCCATTTTGGTTCCCACCCGGGTTTATGAGTTGGTTTCTTTGAAGACCTTCTATTGAAATGGGCTCAATTTTTGACTCAGGGGTGTTAGGAATATTAGGATCTAATGAAAAGAGTTCCCTTGGTGTACTTGACTCCCCAACCCCAAGACTATCCACCCTAACTAGACGGTTCGATTGATCGTGGGTGTAGGCGGACATGCGCCAAAAGAAAAAAAATGAGAAAGGGACAAGATAAGAGAATTTGGATGGGAAAAGAAGTAATGGGGGAGAATATAATGGGTGTTTAGATGACTTACTTGGGTCCCCGGAAATGGCGCCAAAATTTGATTCTCACTCAAATTTACCCAAGAGATGAAGGTAGAATGGTCCTTGTACTCTAGCTTGGGTTGTCGAATCGACAGAGACCTAAGTAACCTATAGACACGCACATTCTATGGACTATTTTAGGCTATGAAGTTTCCAACTTGGATTGATTTTAGATGAGTTTAGAGGATATCTAACAGTTTTAAGTGAATTCAATTTAAAAGAATGAGTTGATCCTAGGTTATCGCTCGGGGTGGATTGGACGTATTTCTTTTTCAAAGATTTCAATTTCTTATATTTGATATGGGTTCATTTAAAAAGATAAAACAACATCATCACTTACTTGTTTAATGCCTACACCCTTTAATACTAGTCACCTATACAGTTGAAGGATAAATGTTTTGAGTTCTTCAATGTACAGGTTCATATTAGCACTTCAAGTGTGTGGCCTTAAATTCAACAAGGACGATGGAGTTTAAAAATTATCAAATAAAAATCTCAATTAAAGAAGTGATTATACATTAATGAGGTGATAAATAACATCCACTCAACCGTTGTGTGATAATCTCACAAGGTTTGGTATGAAAAAGTTCACACCTTGAAGCAACGGTATCAAAGTGATAAGTAGAAGAACAGAATAATAAGATAAGAAGAACTTTTATTAAGAAATAAGGATGAATTAAAACAAGTTACATGTGAAGGAAGAACATTACAAAGAGAAATTGGCAGCATAACATTAAGATGAAAACAAGCTCAATGATCTTTAAATACTCCAAAGCCACTGCCTTAAATAGGAATTTTTTATCCCTTGGTTCGATCCTACAACAGTACAAGACATCCCACTTGAGTATGGTAGGTCTAGGGTGGTGGAATGTTTGTGTAAAGAAGACTTTCCACCCTTGACTTGAAAAGGCATCCAGCGTTCATGCACCGAATAGATGCGCTTCAAACACCTTTTAGATGGCAGAATTTGGTTGGTCCATATAAGACTTAAATTAAGATACAGATGTACCCTAACATTATGTAAACTCTCAGCCCAAAAGAATTTATGGTTTTGAGATACGGTTTAATTGGTGGGCTGTGTTTCTGGGCCGCAGAATCTGGCCCAGAATTTTATCTCTAACTTGGGCCGCCTAAATGACCACCATGGAAGCCTAATTAGCATTAGATATTGAAGAGTTATTTGTTCCTATACATTTCTTATAGCATCCCACGAAATATGGGATTAATTGGGCCTGTATGTTGGGCCCCATAGTCTCATTAGTGGGCTGGTGTCCAATCTGCCTTCTCTAGAATTGCTTCCATTCATCTCCAAATATCTCCATCATAATTTATGAATCATCCATTGATCCCTGAATGAAAAATGTTCAAATTTAAGTGTAGATAAATTTCCAAAAATATCAAATTAAAATATGTATAATCAGATGAATCATTAGGTACTTCAAATGATGTTCAAAAATGTACCACATAATAGTGCATTTTAAGAAGGTATTACAATCATAATGTGAAATTATGTTCAAAGTGTAAAATGCACTAAAATGGTGTTTATGAATAATAAGGCACATGAATATTATATATATTAACAATGAATATTAGCCTCATTTATTGGCTAATTAAGTAGCATTAGAAAATCCCCCCCCCCCACAATGCCTCTTCCTACCGCTCTGAAGGTCCTCCGTAAATCACTCACGGGATCTTACTCTATGGGGTAGGAAGTATCGATCATGAGTGGATATATCCTGATTCATGTTGGGGTAGCCCTCCCCTAGACCTTAATATCATATAATAAGAAGTTCCTCCCCCTACTGTCATCCTCCCAGATGGTCCCCCGGAAGGAATAAACTGCTTATATGCTTCTCCCAATAGTCAGATATCAAGCCGTGATGGTAGTTATCCCCATTATGGACATCATTTTGAAGTCCATTCCCCCAATAGAAGTTGTTTTGAAGGTCCTCACCAAATTAACATTAAGAAATGAGTAGGTCCTCTTGACATTTCATTACATCATAAATGCCCTCCACAATATGTACAGTATAGAAATTCACCATGCTTCTAAGAATAAAGTTGAAATAGTAGACCTCCCCATTCTAGTACTAATTATGAATTTCCTCCCCGTAATAAAAAATAACATTTGAAAAAAATCCATCCCCATTCTAAAACAAATTCAAGAAGGCCCTCTTAAGCTAAGGTGCTCAGAAATATGGAGTCATATATATCAGATTCTCTGCCTATAATGGTTGATATTCCTTCTCAACCAGAGGATGGCCCAGGGCCACTCCAATTTTTTGAGCCACACCCACACTGTCTTCATGTCAATGAGGATCCCAACATTCTGGTTGCTCAGAATGAAATTATTAAGAAGCAGTCATGCCAAGAATATCAATTGGAGGATTCCCGAGAATAAAAAAACCAAAGTATGTTTCATATAAGAATTCTACTATCTATATAAAATATATCAGTGATGCATTGGCCTAGAGTGACTTATCACCTCAACAAACCATTGGAGTATTCCAAGAAATGCATTCATGAAATTGAACATAATGTATGGATGACTCTTCATTAGCTAAAAAAAATCCTACCCTACAAAGTTTATTCGGACCATGTCCACATTTTAGGGGAGCATCATCCTCTATTCGACTTGGAATCCCTACCATATGCATGGAATCCGTGATTATAAAGGTGAAAGAAGAACTTTGAACTGGAAAGCCTCTATACACGGAAATAGGTACGTTGCCTCATTGGAGATGCCTTTAATGGAGATCATATTAGGGGACGGGGACAACAAGTAACTCTGCACTTCAAAGCATGTCCATTCTGACAAACCACATTGTAAATGATATCCTACAAAGTCATCACCCAAGGGAAGAAATCAAATGAAACCCATGCTCTGGAAATATTGGATACTCAACATAAACTATCATGGTGTATGTCTCTAAAGAGTCACAACTAAAGAGATCAATCCATTCAAAAAAATCTAATTCAGGCAATTGAGAACATCCAATAAGCTTCCCACCTAATGTAAACCATTAGTAATAGTATTTATGTCTTCAAAACACCAAATAAATTATGTAGGCCCAATGCCGTACATGGATCATACCTGTGTTGGAGTACATGAAATTCAAAAGGTGGCAATAGGGGTAGTTATTACCGCGATGTGGGAACAACCCCAGTCTATAGGGTGGGGGGAATTTTTTAATAATGATTCCCCCATAAGACCAACAAATCCAGGACATATAGAATCTATGGATGAATGGTAACTACCCCATCCCCCAGGGCTAGAGAAATTTTTACCATAAGTCCCCAAACAATGGAAATTTTTCTTCTCTAATCTAGGAAGAATGACGGGTAGAGGTGTCACCCATTCTATCCCTTCTCATGGATCTCACCATCCGATACAATGGTGAATTAAAATTTCAAACTAGGGCTCCCTTTGGGTAAATATTTTCAATGAATGCTGAATAATACCATGAAATATGAGGATAATGTGAAACAAAGAAGGTAGAAATTCTTCCTACCATTTTGCACCGAGTGCACCTCCAATAATGTTGTATGTATCAGTGAACATGGTAAACATCAACACCACATATATCATAGGAAATGGAACATAGGGAGACGATGAAATGGAAGATGGTTCCCTATTATATGCATCCCACACCGAGGCTAATGATGTGCATACTCAGAACTAGAGAGTGGTCCAAAATATGGGAACCCCCTCAGTTAATCCATCACTACCTTCCTTGCGAAAACCTAACAAGGATAAGAATAAATCCAAGGTCATCTATGAACCACCTACTCATCCCCCTGAGAATGTGTTTTTCACTATCAAGGAAACGTTCACCAAGAAGGAGGAGTAAATGAAAGGGCTCGGGCAAATTAATGATGAGCTATGTCGAGGGATATACATTTTTAGATTGGTTCCCCCTATAGAACGTTTCTTGGTGTTCTGAAAAGATGTGACCATATGGAAGGAACTTATCCTGGTGAATGAAGCCAATCATGGAGGCAAGTTTAACCCGAAATCGGGACTGAAAAACTATATAAATCGGCCCTGGAAGGACATCAAGTCCTCCCCAGCTTGGAAGGAAGCCAAAATATATTCAAGTAATCCCAAAAAGGATTCCACTGGCTGGATATCCAACCAATATCTCTGTATTACTGGCATTACCAACATTGGCCACTAATGCCCCTACTCAAGAACATGCCTAGATGCACTGTAATTACCATGGAGGGGTGACACGCTCCGATTCAACTAGATTGTAAACCCTACCCAGATTGAGAAAGCAATTTTCTAGTAATGCCAAATTTTAGAAACACTGTATTTTTAGTATTAAATAGTTTGAGGGACCCAGAACAACATCTAATTTACTATGACTCTTATTGTGATCCAATGATGATAAATTCAAAGAAGTAAGAAGTAGTAACACTCAGTTAATTCATATGAAACATACAAGGATTGGCTATCATATGGTATACTATCCAGCCATCTAACTCAATCACAGAATCGGAGGACCTCTGTCGATATTTTCTCATATAGTTTATTTCTACACTTCCTAAGACTATGATCTATAATCTCATGAACTGCAAGAAGCGATAGAACAAAAAAGTCTCCGAAATCATTTCAAGATTGATAGGCCTCGCTTATTTCTAGAACCAACCACACCCCTAAGATAAAATATCTCAATGTTCATCGATAATCTTCGTGATGAATTATCAACACCACTAATCTTGGTGAATTACACTATTGATATTAGATAATTCTATTCCATTTCCAAAAGGATATATGACTCCTTGGAACAGACCAATATCAAGTTTTGACTGGTCCCATTAGCCCCAGGGAACGGAATGGGAAAATATAAAGCAGATTCTGTCACTCTTAAGCCGCCCCCAGCACTAGCGCCAATTTCGAGGCCCCCACTGAACACGGCAGGACCCCATGGATGCTAACAACTTCCCCCACCTAGACAAGATGAGAAACAGGGTGATAAAATAAATAAATATGATGAATGAAGAAATAATTTCTACTCGTTCTGAGATGACCGGGTCCACAGATAATTCATAGAATCCTTGAATTACAACATGCTCATGCTACCAGAGCCAATGTGAGCCGATGAAGTGGGTCTCGATGATTGTACAAATTATTGTCACTATCACCAGATACTAGGACACACCATAACATAGTGATTTTTATAAGAAGGTGGCACTTTTTTAAGAAGATCAGTGAGAAATTTATTAAAAAAGAATATCTTAGAAGTGTCTAAATGATGGGATCATATTACAATATTTCACATGTAAAGAAAGCATGTTGTCTAGGAGATCATCCAGCAAGGTTTTGTATTGCGCAACCCCTTTATTGGTGAGACCATCACCCACCATATTTTCATCACTGTATGTATGTGTTACAATGAAATTGATGTATTTGGAAGAACAGAAACAATTCATCTGATGTGTAGTTAGAACCATTCTAGATTAATCACCCCATTCTAAATTCCCTACACTATAGTAGTATAATCACATTCAATCCAAAAATTGTTCAGACCATGTTGAATAGAAAAGTAAATGGCATGTATAACACTCATCATTTCTGCTTATAGAGAGGTTGGAAGACCTCAACATCCAAAAAATGCAATGATTTGACCAAGATGATTTTTGAAGATGGTGTCACACCACGTGGGTCCTGTATTTGATTTACCGGCTCTGTCCATATTGATTTTAATCCACCATAGGAGCGGTGGTCTCCATAAAACCCCAAGCATGTGTCTTGGATGATTGAAAATGTAATCAACCTAAAGACATATCAGAATCATAGAATCTTGCACTGAGTTTTCACATCAGACTTTCTGAATTAATCCAACTTCATGAATTGTGATTAGAATCTGCATTCTATCTTCATTAATGTTATGTGAGAAATTATTGTGAAAAATGGATTTTCTATCGTACCATATTACATGAAGAATATTTATAACCCCAGGTAGAAATAATTTTTTAAATAGTTGGGAGTTTTCCATTTATACACAACATTTTATCTGTGCATTGATAGAGTCATGAATCAACCATCTGTAATCAACGATGTCAAAGTTATATTTCCTTAGAGTAGTGGCGGTAGAACATGACATACATAAATGGTTAGTATATTTTCTATGTTGAATACAAAGAAATTTTTTTTAGTAATGCTGGATCCCAAAACATTGAAAACAAGAATAAGTGGGAACCCAGTTATAGGAAAGACACCAAATTATATTGAGTCTTGAAGTTTTAATCCAAGAATTATCATAGGATTTAATCCTCTTAATGTAATTTTCAATGTTATGGATTGAATGGTTCTAGACGTTTTTTAAAATTTTCAATACATTATGAGCATGTTCCTAAATTAGAAAATCCTCCGAGATAGAAAAGTGATAATTTTGTATAATTTGAAGAACATTATAAGGAAGAGTATCAATATGACAATTAATAACATTTATGATAGTTTTGTTGATATTTTCAAGGGTATAGTAATGAATAATTAATAAAATATGAGGACCACATTTCCAGTTGTCCAACTAGAATCTCATAGAGGAGTTTCTAGTGAACATAAATCTATAATTTGTCATAATGTTGGAATTCATATTTCTGATGGAGGGAAAAATGGAAGAGTTCACGAAATTCAGCATACATCTTTTCAATAAATAAAAGAACCTATTTTTGATGAATGAAATCGATGGGGGTGTCGTTGTGAATCAGGTTCCACGTGAATCTGGATTTAAGAGACTCATTAAAGAGATTTAAAATTTTAATAGCAATACCAGCCTTGTTTAATGTATTACAGCTAGTATCCAAAGGTATATTCACAAGTTTTTTGTCCAATGTTCTTCCAGTCCAAACAATGTTTTTGATATAGAAAATCATTTTTTAAGAAGACTAGTCGGCCAATTGTAGACCATTACAGAGAAGAAAAATTTGGAGATAGTTACTGACATGAAAAGATAGACTCTCCCTACCACAGAATGATATTTTATTTTCCAAATGAAATGATGATTAATTATTTGATCAAAAATGATTGGAAAATATCCTACATTGGGTCTACCCCGATAGATGGGAACCCCATGGAATTTAATGGTAATTGTTCCTTATTTAATGTCGATTCCATTGATGATATCATTTTTTCTTCTTATCAAAAAAAATTCACAAAATATTTGGAGGATTTGTTCAAGCCAATGACTTGACCCGAGACCTCCTCAAAATGAGTGAGAGTACATTAGAGAGTTCTGATTATTATTAAATTACCCTTTATAAACAGAATGATGTCATATTCATAATGTAGGTGAGTGGGAGCATTCACATTCCTATAATCACGAATAGGTTTAAGTTTATTTTAGTTAACTAGACAAGTGAGAAGAAAACTTAAATAGTCCTCTATAATAGAAAAAAGATTAAAGATATGGGATCACCTTGTCTAAGACATTTGGTGCAATTGAATTAGCCTTTGGGAGAACCACTGATCATGATGGAAATGTGGGATGAACTGAAAAGGGTTCTTATTGTAGATATGGAGATATTTTTGAAGCAAAATCCATGAATAACTTTAAAGATAAAATCTCAATCCATTATGTCAACAGATTTCCTAACGTCTCATTGTATGGTAATATTACCAACTATATTTTTATTGATTAACGTGTTAGTGCACTCAGTGGAAAGACCAATGTAGTCCTAGATGAATATTCCCTTAAAAACCCAAATTGATTATAGTAGATAATTTTATACATAATAGTTGTAAGTCTATTAGAAATCATTTTAGTGATGATTTTATATGGATTGTTGATATGATCTAGGGGTCTAAAGAGATAAATTTCAAATGCATTGTCTACCATGGGAATAAATGTAAGAAATTTGGCATTCAACCCATGGGGTATACATCCACCAGAAAATAAGTTCTTAACATGTTTGAAAACACCAATTTGGGTAATATCACAATATTTAATTTAGTATCCATTATTCAAACCATCAGGATCATGGGAACTATTTGGGATTAGTCTAAAGATAGTGTTATTGATTTCATGATCATGGGGGACACAAATGAGTAAGGTTTTATCAAAATTATTGACAATAGTTGTAATGATATCATGAATTAGACCTTGCTAATACAAGGTCAATTGAATAAAGACTCAATGTAGGATACTACATGAATAGTAATTTTCTCTTAATTATCAAAGAGGTTGTCTCCATCTTAGAGAGAGGAAAGTGGTCTGCATGATTTTTAGACTATCTGTAAAGAATTATAGAATTTGGTATTTCTATCACCATCAGTTAACCATTGGATTTTGAACGTTTTCTTACATAATGTTTCCTTGAAAGGGAGAAGAAAATTTAGATTCATAGTAATTTTAATTTCTTGATTATGATCCGATGAAAAATCCAAGTGTGTTTTGCTGTTTTGAATATGATGAAGTTCATTCTCAAGAAGCAGTATGTGACTATCAATTTGATTGGATTTCATACTGCACCAATTTTTAATCATTTTTTGAGGAAAAATAATTTATGAGTAAAAGAAAAGGCATCGTTGGATTGAGTCATAGAGGAACAAAAATTATTAATGAGATTAAAATATTCAAGATGTAAAAACCAAGCATTATTTAATAATAAGGGATTAGGTGGTTTCATAGTTTTGTAATAGATAATGACCAATATAGGATGATGGTCAGATTAGGTTTTTGGGAGGATGGTACTTGAAATGGAGTCATATTTATCTAATCCATGGTCATTAGTGAAGTCTCTAACAAGTTTTCTCACAAATACTCTATTATAATGACTCGTGTACCAATTATATTTGTCAATGAGGTGAGACATTTTAGATAAAATAGGGTTTTCTATTACCGCCTTAAATTTCTTCATAGATAATGTTGTGTGGAGTGGACCATTTTTTTCACTGTAGGAGGGAATATAATTAAAATCTCCAAAAAATAGGGAAAATGAATATAAGAGATAAAGAAAGAGAGGTCATTATCAAGAGCCCTCCTAGCCTAAAAATTATTCTTTTAATTGATAAAAAGCCAAAGAGATGTGTGGAATCAATCATAAAATCATTGGGGAAACATTTTTTAGAAATATGAAAAACATTATCATTATAAAATATTAATGGGAAAAAACCAAAGAGTATCCAGTTTGTGTTGCTTTGACATGCACCATAAAAGGTGTATGAAAAATGACAGAAGTGAACCAAATAAGTTTAAAAGTTAATCTTAGGTTCAACAATGGATGAAATTAAGTGCATTTGAATATTGACCATTTTTTTAAAATAATTAAGCTTTTAAGGTTTCTAATACCTTGAGAGTTCCAATATAATATCTTCATTTAAACCTAGGATTTCAGTTAGAACTTGCTTTCTTCATAATATTTGAGACATTGTCTCTAGTTGATCTTTAAATTTTTTAAACAAATTAGGTCTTGAATTAATCCATTGTTGACCTTTAGTGGACTCCATGGAGTTGCATTATCACCTGCAAATAAGGCTTGTAAGGAATTATCTTGCATGATATTAATATCAGATGATGTATCAGTATTACTAATAACCCAATTGTTATCAACATTAAAAACATTGTTATTAGAAGAAATATGCTTGACAGATTTAATACAGGTACCTGAAATGTTTCACAGTTCAGAGATACCGGACTATTATTCTGCATGAGAAGTTGACTACAACTTATTCATCGAACCAAAATAAGAGTTGTATTTGATTTTCCCAATGTATAATTTTACATTCTACTTAGAGTAGAAAATATCTACGCATTTATTCTACTCAGTATGATATATTACCTTTTATTTTGAGAAGTTTTTTTGAGATCCATTCAAGGAACCGGCTTGTTTAGTTTGTCCTCTTTTATTGGAATCTATATCAGTGACCTATATAGCTAAAACACGTTCTAATGTGGATTTTGAAACCTGATGTAGCACCTCTTCAACCGAAATAATATTATCTCCAGAAACCTTGAGGGATTTCATCTGATGTGTGGGAGCTGATAAGGTGGTCTGTATAAGACTACTCACTAGTTTCCCCACTTTATGTTTAATTTGGTTAGTGTTTAGATGAATTGGAGGGCCACACCTGTTCAAGTTGAGGTGGAGGGGAACTATCCATAAGTGCACCCCAAATTCCCTGCATTTATTCCAGAATGTGAAGTATGTGACAGATGTCCATAAATTGCCAATTCTGATGATACAAAGTTGTGAATTTTGGGATTTTTCATTGTACAGGGAACATTGAGATACACCTACTAAGAACTAGTAACTAAAGATGGGACAATATAGATTTCCTTCATTTTACCTTTACTAGTTACATTATTATGGGGGATAGAATGTGTAATATCATCAACAATAGCATGTATCAAAGATTTTTCAATTAATTTATAACATTATATGACACTCACACTTAGTTTTTCAATATATTCTAAAATATCCATTTTTTTCATTGTTATTTTATTCTATTTTAACCAATATATCTAATGTATTACCTAGGGTATCTCATAAATCGTTTAGGTGTGATGATTTCTTAACACAAATTTTATTTTTCTTTTTAATAGGATTAATTTTATCAGTGATATTAGTCTTGTCTCTTCTATTTATAACCTCAGTCCACTCATGGTATTTTTGGCAGACAAATTGGTTATTTGGCTACATTACAGATTAGGATATAATCTATAAACTATCGTAAAAAAACAGAATTAGTTTTTTTTCATTCATATTCAAATTTAAGCACTATTATTTGATCATTGGCATTAAATATAACAAAATTTGGTAATTTCGAGTCAAGGTTGATTTCCACCATGATCCTATCAATAAAAACTAGTTTTGAATTAATAGTATGTTGATCTGTTATATTAGGGGTTAATGTACATGAAACTATGTCATTTATAATATTAGGGTACCAATATAACCAATTAAGTCTATGAAATAGGATCCAAACATTCCCCATTATGTTTTTGTGAGTGCATGGATTAAAAATTCTGTCCCCTTATGAGATTCGAAGGAGACTAGGTTTATGTTAAATGTTTCCTAAAATCTAGACATGATTCAATTTCTCCTGGGAGTTCAATAAAATGTGAAAATAGCTATGGTCTATCTGAATTAATTTCCAATCAGCAAATCCCCAATAGTTTGTGATGCATATCATAAGAGCAGAGAAGTTCCAAGTATTTCACCATTGAGGTAAGAAGTGTGACCCATAATAGAGTACTTACACATTTTAATATGCTTTTGATGGGATTCAGGATCAGGTTCGACAAGAAAATGGACATCATCCAATTTCTTTCCTAACGTGGGCTTTGAAAGTGTGGTAGTGGACATATTTGTAACATTAAGTGCTTTATGGAAGGAGATTACTCTTGTTTTTATAGGAAACACTAGTAGAATACTAACCTATACCAACGGTTAGGAACCGTTGGTATAGCCTATACCAACGGTTTGGAGAACCGTTGCGAAGTAAGCCGTTGGGATAGGTCTATACCAACGGTTTTCCAAAAACTGTTGGTATAGACCTATCCCAACGGTTTTCAAAACCGTTGGTATAAGTAATATGAAAATCTATTCCAACGGTTATAAAACCGTTGGTATATGTATTTCAAAAAATACATGTTGTGGGATTTGATCCCACAACCCCCCGTTTATAATTAAACGCCTTAACCACTAACCTAACATAACTTTTATAAACATAACTTCATAAATATATATATGTATTATCATAATTATTTAAAATTTATATTTATATAATGTTCTCGGGTAGTAGACCTGGAAGAAATCAAAGAATCTATCCCAACGGTTCTCAAAACCGATGGGATAGACCTATCCCAACGGTTCTCAAAACCGTTGGGATAGGTGATAATTTCCAGGGGGAATGCTGGATTCTGGGCTGAGTTTTCCCAACGGTTCTCCCAAACCATTGGGAAAGGGGGGGTCTTTCCCAACGGTTCTCCGAAACCGTTGGGAAAGGGGTGTTTTGAGTCCCCTTTCCCAACGGTTCTCCCAAACCGTTGGGAAAGGGGTGTTTTGAGGCCCCTTCCCCAACGGTTTCCCAAACCGTTGGGAAAGGGGGGGTCTTTCCCAATGGTTCTCCCAAACCGTTGGGAAAGGGGTGTTTTGAGGCCCCTTTCCCAACGGTTCTCCCAAACCGTTGGGAAAGACCCCCCTTTCCCAACGGTTTGGGAGAACCGTTGGGAAATGGTGTATATAAGTGTTGGGAAAGATCCGATTTCCAGTAGTGAAATGAACTTTTAGTAGAATCTTCTGGGAGGAAAACACCATTTTTAAAATTATTAAGAGATTGATCATTGTAAATATACCTCTCCTAGAAGCGATGGGATTCAAATCTCCCAG
This sequence comes from Viscum album, assembly GCA_963277665.1. Classification (NCBI taxonomy): domain Eukaryota; kingdom Viridiplantae; phylum Streptophyta; class Magnoliopsida; order Santalales; family Viscaceae; genus Viscum; species Viscum album. The sequence goes on along the minus strand of OY728125.1, from coordinate 911,646,270 downwards.
GCACTAGGAAGGGGGTGGCCATTGGAGTGATGATCGAAGAATCAAAGCACGAAACATGGTTCACCAATGGTTTTTAGAGAGAGATAGACTCCCATATCTATAGACATGTTATCTTATTAAACACCCTCTCAAATGTCAAATAATCATAAATATTTAAGTACTTCATTTTCAAGGATCTCCTACAAATGATGGTGGATTCAGGGAAAGTCATGTTGGGTCGGATGCTAGAACATGTGGTGTTTGTTTCGACCTCATACTCTATAGTAGAAGAGGAATTTGAAATAGTCTTCAGATAGAAGGAGAAGAAGTTTGGAAATTAGAGGACCTAGAAGACAGTCAACCGGTTCCTTGGCATCCTCTAGGCACAATTGATACAACCAATCATTCCACTGAAATGTTCCTAATACAACTCAACCATCCTCTTTGGAAAATCAGTCCTCTAATGCCTAGAAGGGTAGAAATAAAGAGCAAGAATATAGGTTGACGCCAAAGCTAAAGTCAGTGTTGACACTTTCAGAATTCCTATCAACAGAAATGGTACAATGGGAACTGCCTCACTAAATGGTATAATGGGAACAACCCCACCAAATAGCACCATCAGAAGGATATAGTTAGAAAGATACATTGTCCGATCAAGAACTAGTCATCGGTTCAATTAATGTCATTCACTTGATGGACCCCTTCTCGAAAAGAGACTATGGACCCAAACCCAAATTCAACATTCCCATTTGGAGAACAAGAGGAATATTCCACAGAGGTGATTGGTTTTTTGTAAGGCATGATCGTGGCAGGAGTCAAATTCCCACCCATTAGATAACTCCAACTGTTAACATAGCAGAAACTCGTGAAGGACTCTCTAACAGTCATAACAAGAACTGGAATGCCCCTCCGCACCCACTGGAGGAAATAGAACCCCATATATCATGTAATATCTATCTGGGGATGAAAAATACCAAATATCTAAAGGAATACTGGTATACCAGTTCGGCCAAACCCAAAAAGGATTATAGTATCACAAGCTCCTATCACAGAGGCCGAACCCTCTACATCCAAATCCCAAAACCCTATGGTTTCTGTGAAAGAGCATCACTGACCAGGGTAGCACTAACCATTAGTGCAGAAGTGTGATATTCTATTGTAGGTGGATAAAATAATTCGAAAGATTTATATTATCGATTCATTATGTCTCTCTGCATATCTAAGAGAGGCACCTATCAAAGCCTTACAATGTAACAAGCAATTCGAGGCCAAAGTAGTAGCCGCCGATGTCAATCAGACGAAGACCAATCGTGAAGAATGTCACAATCTCATATCTACCACATACATGGATATGGAATACATCATGAAATAAAACCTAAGAACTTTATATGTTTTTTGAATGATAAATGGAATTGTTTTTAGGAGGATTTTCATCAACAATTTCTCTAGAGTCAACCTCCTCCCGCTGCGAATGCATCATCAACTGGGCTATAATGAACACATATTGAAACACTGAAACACAACTCTGTTGACATATGAGAAAATATAGCCAAAATTCTGGGGACAAATCAAGCTTAAAAATCATCTTGGATACCTCATGTTAGATTCCATGTTTTTTGTATTTGGGCAAAGTACGAACTTGAACGCCCAGTTGGGGAGGCCTTGGATATATCATCACACTATAATTCTATCATTATACCATTAGTTTGTCAGATATGGAAGCAATGGGAAATGTTGGACATTTCACGCCGATAAATTATAGTTTGATTCCTATGAGTGTCATTATATCGATATAGAGTTCTATGAATAATAAGAAAAAAATCCTTCAGCTGAATACCTAAATTGGGTTACTACCCCGAATGGATTGGAATAGCTCCTACCAACCCCCTTAAGCAGGTTGGGGAAGTGTATTTATTACCCATCAACCATTTTGATTTCATATGTTCATATTCAGATGCAGAATCAATTGTATGCATGATCTCTATTAGGACCACCAAGACCAATGACACGAAAGAGTGTGTTATCTCCCATGATATTAGTAAAAGCCCTAACAGAGCTACTCCTGACCCATCCACTGGCCTGAAATCTACCATCTCCTTTTTCACTATGGTGAAAGAATATTTCTCTCACAATATTGGAGAGGACATCTTGAGAATACTCTCTCTCTAAGAAGAGGTATAATATGATGATGATAATGATGATGAAGAATATAAAGAAGAATAAGATGAAGAAGACCTTGGAGATTACCCTCCTACATTCAAATAAAGTGTCTCCACCACAATTGATGTACATAAGGTGATAATCCTTGGCACCAAAGGAGTCCCAAGACCCACTCTAATTAGTATGGCTATTCATATTAAGGATAAGAAACAATATACCTATTTCATAAAGAATAATCGCGATGTGTTTTCTTGTCAGAATAAAAAAATGCCAGGACGTGATCATGAGGTCTCCACTCATCATCTAGGTCTACTAGAAGACATGCAGGGCTATATGCTGGCAGCCAGAAGGACCCATCTAATGCATGCTGCCAAAATAGAGGTTGATGATGACAAGATGATCAAATTTAACTTCGTACCATAATTCTAGTATCCAATCATGATGGAAATCATAGTTTGTATCAAAAAAAATAACAAAAAGATTAGAATCTTCATTGACTTCAGGAACCTCAATCGGAATTTCCCAAAAGATGATTTTCCAATCTCGATCAAAGAATTGTTGATCGATGGAACTGCCAGATGTAAGGCCCTCCCTTTCATGGAAGACTATTTTGGATATAACTAGATCCATATGGGCATAGGGGATGAAGAAGTTGTTGCTTTTATGTCCCATAGGTAATTTTCTGTTAAAAGGTGATTACCTTTTGTCTGAAAATAATGGCACCACATATTAGTTCAAAATGCATTGCATCTTCAATACATTCTTGGTAAAATTCAGCAAGTGTTACATTGAAGATATAGTGGTAAAATCATGACAGCACTCAAACCGCCTTTTCAATCTTAATACTCCCTTCAGAAAATTTTGGAATCTTAGTTTAAAGATGAATCCCCAAAAATGTGACTTTGGAATTACCTCTATAAAATTCAATGGTTTTTTCCAAGGAAATCGCGACATTGATGTCGTACTGAAGAATAAAAATTCCATCCCTATAAATTCACCACCTCACAACATCACTAAGTTGAGAGGTCTGCAGTGGATTCTTGCCAACTACCAGTGCTTCATATCCAACCTAGCAAGTAAATTTTTACCTTTTACTAGGTTAATGAAGAAAGTGATTACATATAAGTGGGAAAATTATTTCCAAGAAGAGTTCAACAATATCTAAAGATATATCAAGAGCCCAACAGTGCTGAAGTTGCTAGTTGAGGGGAGACCACTAATTATGTACATAATTGGATTGGAACTATCAGTATGCACCTTACTCATGTAGAAGAATGTCGGTGACAACGAGAAAAACTGATATTACCTCCACCGAAAAATGATTGATGATGAAATTCAGTATTCAAAAATTGACAATAACTACCTGGCCCTAATCATCGCGGTTCCAAAACTCAAGAATTATCTACAGCACCATAATGACTATTGGGTCTCCTACTACAACCCATTAAAATATTTCTTCAACATTCCCATTCTAAATGGACACCTATCATGATGGATGGTCATCCTTTAATAATTTGACATATGGTACATACCCCAGAAGTCCATCAAAGGATATGTGTTTTCACACTTCCTAAAAGAGCACTCCCCATAAGAAACAATGCCATTGGATGCCAAATGTCTGGATTATGATGTGTTCTATGTCCAAGAGGACCCCCATACATGGGAAATGAACTTTGATGGTTCCACCATAAGCCCGAAAACGAAATTAATGGAGGATCCCATGCACAACACAGTGTGACTGGGAGTTATACTCATATCCCCTGAAAAGGCTATCCTACCTTACTCATTTCTGCTCTCGGAAGTCTGGACAAATAATGATGTAGAATATCATACCCTTATTTCAGGCCTCAAACTGACACTGAATGTGTAATCCAAACACATAAAAATAAAGGGTGATTCAGAGATAGTCATAAAAATGTTCAATGGTGACTATTCCATTAACAAATAAGTATTGGCCTCCATGATGAACCATGTTTGAGAACATATGGCTGAATTCCAATTAGAACCACTATTTACCTATGTCCCCCAATCTCAAAATTCTCATGATGATGCTATAGAAAATGTAGCCACGACCTTGCATCATCTATATCGGGATGAAACGATCATTAAAATTGCTCACCGCCGGATGTTCATTCCATTTTCCAGAACAGTAAGGATGACATCGACGGAATTATCCCAGTTTGAGAGCCTCATGTTCACACCATTGGTTGGATGATTCCCATTACAAATTATCTTTGGAATGCGGATTTCCCACAAGATAGGGATGAGAGGGAACAAGTCCAAAAATAGGTAGTCAATTTCGCAATGTACAGTGTGGTAAACCAAGAAAATAATTTCTAAAAATGAGTCCTTTATAGACTCTTTATCTAGTGAATTAATTGATAGGAGACTGTTGTCATCATAAAATAAGTTTTCATTGTATCTTGGGGAGCACACCAATCGATAACCATGATCTCAAATCAAATATGAATTCATGGGCACTACTGGACAACTATAATATAGGATTGTGTCCTATTCACCAATAATTGGCATTCCTACCATGTTCATGCCAATATTATACACCCAACCCCGGTGTTACTTCATACAGATAAGTACTCCTTGCCATTCATATCCTGGGGGATGTATGTTGTTGGACTATAACCCCCCGACATAGCTATAAAATTCAAGTTCATATTCATATCGACTAACTTCTTTTCCAAATGGGCCGAAGACATACACCTTAAAAATTTCAAGGAGAAAAACATCGTTATCTTTGTTAAGGTCAACATCATTTTCGGATTTGGTGACCCTCATACAATACTGATGGACAACAAAACCGAAATCCACTCTACTATGTTGGACAAGTTATATTGTGATTATAGGATCAAATCCAACCATTCATCCTGCTACCATGTGTTGGCCAATGGGTAGATAGAGGATTTTAACAAGACTTTGTATAACATACTCCCAAATATGGTTGATAAGGATGAGAAATATTAGATATAATCCTTCATACTTTGTTGTCTTACCAGACCATGACTCGCACTCCCACCCAGGTGACCCCGTACTCACCAGTATATGGGGAAGAGGTGGTGTTACCTATACAAATCCATGTGCCATCACATCATGTGTTCATTTCCGATAAAATTTCCATGGATGAAAATTCCTAGAGATAGTATGATGAGATATAGTAGATAGATTATTAAAGGCATAACACTTTACACCATTTGGAAATATACCAAAATCAGATTGCATGAGCCTTCTAAAAAATGGTTCACCTTCAATCATTACTTGAAGGAGAAATGGTGTCATTCCAAAAACCCTTGTTGATACATAGGAAGAAGCCCCCAAATCTGGAACCAATGTGGGAAGGACCATATGTTATATAGAATGTCTATTCCAATAGAGTGTACACCCTAGTATCAATGGACGTACATCTCATCTTGGCTCCCACAAATGGAACGATTTTGAAGAAGTATTTTGTGTAACAACAATGCCATGTAATAGTCCAAAATCTATAACCCTAAACTATGAGTTTTAGAAATACAACATAGCTGTCTAAAATCTATGACACAAAACTATGAGTACTTCATACCTCCATGTCAGGTTCAAAACTCCATGAACCTAAACTATGAGTTGTGGTATTTCCATGTCACGATCCAAACTGTATGGCCCTAAACCATGAGTTTTTGTACCTCCATTTGATAGTCCAAATTCTATTACCCTAAACTAAGAGTCATAGTTCTACTATATCATGGTCTAAACTCTATGACCCAAAACTATGAGTTTTAGTACCACCATGTCATGGTCCGAACTCCATAACCCTAAACTATGAGTTGTGGTACTTCGATGCCACAGTCCAAACTTGTAACACCCCAACCTTCTACGGTACGCTTCTCTTTGAATAATGTGATAGCGTGTGTTGTACGCAACACCGAGTTCTAACACACCATAACTAATTAAACTAGCCGTTATGAATAGTAATAACTACTTTTTGAAATTATATATATTTTATATTTCAAAATGGACTTCATTTTTGGATTCAGAATATCAAAATTAGTCTAGGGTGAAATTTTGGTACTTTTCGGATAACTTTCATATTTTGATGAATAGTGAAAATTACTAAATTTTAATTAAAAACAACTTTTTTAATCAAAATAATTAATAGTGATAAATTATGAATTTGAGTGGTTTTAAAGTATATTTAGAATATATTTTTACCATTTAATATAATGTTGGTCATTGGACATAATTTTACAATTAAACCAAACATAAACAGGTGTCAATCTTTTGATAGTTATTATCTCTTAAAAACACGCTTTTTGTTTTGACAGCGGGAATTAATTTTAAATTAATTTCTGCCACTTATGTGTTTTGAATTTAGAAAAATGGATTCCATATTTGGAATCAGGATGTTCAAATTGTGTAAATAGGTAACTTTTATTTTTAGACATTTTGAATAATTACTGCGGTAAATATTTTATTTACCATGGTTAAAGGGTAAATCCGGTAAATAAGGGTTAAAAAATAATATTATAATAATACAAAATTACCCTAAAACGTGTCCTAACCTTATTGGTGGACACATACCCGACCATGGGCATCCTTGGGTCAATTTGGGGACCCCTTGGAGCCACTTGTATGTGGTAGGGACACATTATATTAATAAAGTTAAAATAAAAATAAAAATGGCATAAGCTTACATCTTTTAGAAGAACAATTTTTACATAGGGTTAAACATGTTGGATTTTCGATTATAAATATTCATTAGAAAGATAAAAAGATTTCCTACATAATTCTGTTTTATTTATAATTTTTAGACATTAAATAATTTATTTTATTTATGACACAATGATGATGCAGTAATTACTATAATAGTGAAAAATTAAAATAATTGATATTATAAACACCCAAATAAATATAATATGAAACTTTTAATGAATTAAACTAATTTTCTAGGATAATATGATATATTAGGATTGATTTAATTGACTTTGTTCGAAGTAATCAATCTGTTATGAGTTTCACAAAAATCAACTATTGAATAGTGTCAAAATTGACATAAAAGAGTTCTTAAAACAAATATTATATTATTAATTGATATTAAATTCCTAAAAATCTAAGGTTCGGCCAAGAGACTGATATTATGATAGGTTAATCATTAATGGACCACTTGGGGGTCTTTTGGATGTATATAGTAAGTTTATTAACCATATTATATAAAAATACAAAGAGACATTGTAAAAGTGAAACTAATTAACTTAGAGTTAATACTTAAAGATAAGGTTAATATAAGTACCCAAACCTGTCTAAATTCTATTGGATGAGTTGTTTTCGACCTATCCCCACCTCAACCTTTGAATAGTCAACTTTGGAGCCATTGGAAACCGAATATGAGTTTATTATAAATTAATATTTCTAGCTTTTCCAAAGGTGCCCCTCACCCCTCTTATAAAAGGGCACTCCTCCTTCTCATTTCCTCACACCTCTCAAGCCACTTGGCTCGTCCAAACTCTGCCCAACTAAGCTCCCCACATCTCTCTCCTCCTCCTTGAAGCTTCCCCTTTGGCAGAAATCATTTCAACAAGTCCTTTGGTTCCAACCAAAGTGAGTTACCTAAATTAAAGGTAACGATTTCTCTTAAATTATTTTCATTTATTTTGCTTCTTCTACCCCCAAACTCTTTTTATTTCCCTTCTTTTGTAACAACACCAGTATCCTCAATATACTAGGATGTTGTTATAAGAAGTATTCAAACTACACATACACACAACTCCATCTAATGGATGATGAACATAATGTTTCTGTGGATGGCAAACTAACGCCTCACGAAACGATGATTGTTCAAAAACATCTTACCGCCTCTCATGGTGGCCATTATGATGGCACTGTAATTAAATATGATATTAATGATATATATTTTATATATAAGCTTCTGTAATTCCATTTTATTTCATACCATTATTCGTTTCATGTCGTATATACATACGATAATTTCATTTGAGGAAGTGCGGACTACCGCCCCCTTAAAATGATATGACTCGTTCATACCACACATGGAACGTATAAAGGATGGTGTTAATGAACTTAAGTAACATATATAAAATATTATATTATACTGGAATAGTAATATACCTATGTATCATTTGGATTTGATTCTTTTAAAATAAAAAATTAAATGGAAGTAGCGTTCGTGCGTACGTACGGACTACCGTCTCCACGAACGCGATGAGATTCATTATCCATCGTATCCATTCAAGTATAATTATCATTTAATGATTTAAAAATGATTTTTAAGGACTTGATATCATTCTGGATATGAATAAGATACAACAAACATGACTTATGTAACAAAACATATAAAAGAAAATGAGTAAGTTAACACCCGAAACGGCGTTAATACTAAGATATTATTAACAAATCAATGTTAAAAGATCATATATGATATCATATTAAAGTAAATGATTCTTGTATTATTCAATAACAATTATTTCACCATTATACAGGAGGTAAACCTACCATCGACCAAGGAAAAAGTACAAAGTAAGGGTTTTCTTATCTCACTTTTAATTCCGTGAGAATTCCATTGATCACCACTTAATTATTGCATGTGGTGTATGTGTACTGCCCATGATCGTATTCATTGTGTAATATACTTTAATTTATGGGTATTTACATCATCATGGTATGATACTTCTTTCATGGGTGTATGTTTCGTAAGTTACCTAATCGATAAGGGAATTTGAGATTTCAATTTCCACTCATTTGGCTTTACACATATTTCATTGATTATATTACCCCAAGATTATGTGTGGAATCACTATTCATTTGATTATGTCATAATTTCCACTCCCCTTCCTGTGGATATAAGTTTGATACACATAATCACTCATTGGTAATTCTCAAGTCATTGATATGAATTTGATAAGAGTAATTTTAACTCATTCACCATTTGTTGAGTTAAACATCCAATTCGTTGGTGTTGTTTTTACAAGAATATGTGTGAATATCCTTTGATTGTTTTACACTGAATATCCAATCATATTTAGTGTATTTATATTTGTCACACATAATTATGTCGTTGATTTATCCTTAACCTAAGGATATAGCCTTTATGAGAGATTTCATCTCAATTTACATTCCATTGAGACTTCTTTGTTGATATACACCAAATCACTTTTATGTGGTGTATATAATGTACTTTGAAGTAGTATATCATGAATCCCTTTATTCTCATGATATTACAAAGTTCTGATTACCTTAATTATTTGTATTCAATTGTCTCTCTTTTGGTTAGAATCTCTAACTAAAATACCATTTTTAAAATGATTTAAAGACTTATTCATCTAAATCTTTCTCATTAATGTCCATGTTTTAAAAAATGGTTTTAAGGATTTATTTATATGGACATTAAAGTTTACAAATTAAAACTCCTTTTCAAAAGTTTCAAAGTGGTATGGGACACTTTGATTCAAAAATCTACTTTTAAATGGCTTCTTGACAAATAGTGTGACTTTTAAATGTTTTCAAGAAAAGGGGGATATTTCTCTCAAATAGTTTTGATGATTATTTTCATCTATGTCAACATCCTTCATTATTCATGATTGAGGATAATGTGATACAATACAATCTTCCATATTGTATCAAATGAGTTATATTTGACTGTGGATGTTCTATTTTTATACCATTCATGGTTTATGGTTAAAGTATTGACATTTCGTATGCTAGTTTTAATACGAATGTTTATTTTATGCTTAAACCTATTCATATGAGGAATGCATTGGACTTAATAAGTGACGGGTGGAGCCCGCTATAGCTCCTCGATGCATCGGTAGGTCTCATGAGACAAACTAGTGTCTTGGCACAAGGCCTTGGCAAAATCTTATTTGTAGTCTTGGCACGAGGCCTTGGCTATGATGTTATGATAGTCTGGCATTATGCATTCCATCATTATGAAAGTGGTTATTGATATTGCATGTGATCATTCGACTAGTAGAATATCCATGTGAGTAAGTAAATGGCATTATTTCATTTTACTTTTGCCATACTATGTTGAAGTTCAATTTTAAAAGGCTTTTGTTTTAGTTATAAATTGCCTTAAGTGTTTATGCTTATTTATGAAAGCTTCTGCTATAATGTTATCCTTACTGAGCATCTGAGCTCACCCCTTTCAATGTTTTATTTTTCCCAGGATTATGAAGAAGTAATTTATGAATGACCTGCAGGGATAGTATGAGGGGATATGAAGACAAGATGTTTTTTTTATGATGTAATGTAAAAATTTATGGATGTATCTAGTTATTCCAAGGCTACTAAACTAATCGGTCTTTCGAGACTTGATCTTTCTCATGATCATGCCAATGTTATGTAATAATGCACCGACTCTAGGTAATTAGGGTTGGGGCGTTACAGTTGGTATCAGAGGAAGTTTAGTACAAACCTTGATAGCTAGATTTAGATAAACTCTGATTAGAGCACGTAGACCTAAGATGAACTTTGAGGATTAGTATAAAAAAAAATACTTCCTAGAATTTTGGTATTGTAAAGATTTTGTGAGTTTTCCGAGCAATACATCCCTGTCTGGATACGAGCAGGTAGAGGTGGCTCTGGCACAGATGTACCTAGGGATAAAACCCGAAAACACCGCTTTGAGCTAGACTCGAACGGGAACTGGTGCACGACAACGGGCCTTGCTGCACTCTTGGTTACGACACTCCCGGGGGATATGCTTAGGATAATTTACATTTTCTTTACAAACCGATTTAAGTAATATATACATAAGATGAGAGAAAATGACCTTGGTTAATCCTAATATGTTTCAAATTGAGAATATGGTGACATTTTAATCTCTAAATGATTTTACGACTACTATTACTCACACAATGCCTTCTGGTTTTAGTCAATGGCTGGATTCCAAGGAAGTCATAGTGACTTTGAGAATGATGTACAAGTTGGGAACAGTGGTGGCAATGAGCAACAAAATGGAATGTTGATAGGCGTGAAAGATATCGTCTTTATGCCAAATCAGTTTTCCAAAAATATGATCAACAACATATATATTAACCAACTCCCAGACTCAACAAGGAAGAGAAAGGTGATAAATGATAAGATCTCCAGCAATGGAGACCATGGAGAAAAGAAACCTCAATTTTCATCATGCAGGAATTGTGGAAAGAGACACCCAGGAAAGTGTCTCAATGGGACAACGAAATGTTTTACGTGCGGGAAGGAAGGACATAAAGTGAAGAATTGCCGAAGAAAAATGAAGAGTACTATGGAAGAAGATAAAAATGGTCCCAAGAGTCCATTTACAGTCATTTGTCGTAAATGTAGGGGACCTGGCCATTACCCGAGTGAATGTCCTATTTTATAGGATATTTTCTTGGTCAAAGAAGAAGCTATGTGGAAATAAATGGCTGGAGAAAAATTTAAAAAGTATTAGCACTCCTTGTTGATGGGTTTGCTTTGGAATAATTTTCTCTTGTATTTGTAACCCCGCAGTTTGCCATGTGAGAATGATATTTGAGGAATAATTGTCTCTTCTCTTGTGGATATAGGTATAAATAACCATTTGGTTTTATATGATCATTGGGGTTTGAGAAAATGATAAGTTATTATAATTTGGGATGAAAATGCAAAGTATGATATAACATTTGTGGTTAAATTATGTTATTTTGAGGAATTTATCTCATTTTGGTAATATTATAAAATATAGTTTTTGAAAAAGGACAACACGTAGACCGTGTGACAACCCATCACGTCGGACAAAGCCGTGGGAATCGAACCCACAACCAAAGTGCGATTGGGATTTATCGCCTACCACTGGACTACGTGAAGTCCCTGGTTAGTGTGACTATTTTTTTTTGTTAAATGATTTTATTGATCAATAATAAGATGATTTGGGTTCTTATGTCTTATCAAATGAATACCCTTGGTATAGGAAAATGATTTGGTGATTAAGTGATAAATGTTATTTTGGAAGATGTTCGTTTTGTTAGGAACACTATATGCCCAAGGAAAATAGAATACAATGAGGTTTCATTTGTAGAGTAATGGTGGATTTTTATCTACATTTTTATTGTTGATTTATAGTGATCTGGGTTATTTATGGAAATGATTAACCTATAACAGAGAATATGTGATGATGTTAATTACTTTTAAGTATGTGACTTTAAGAGTATTTGATGTCATTTGGAGATACAATGTAACATGGGAGACTACATAATCAAATTCTTCTATGTTTTGAGTTTCAATATTAGTTTGGATTATATTATAGGATTTTAAGGACAATTGGTTATTGAATGGTATCTATTTAACTTTGGGGTATTGTTGGTTTAATTTTAGAAATTAAGATTAGTGCATATTTATCTCAATGAATATCCTTTTGGGGGATCATTAGATCATTCACTAACCATTTTGGTTTTGATTAATCTTCAAAGACAATGTAAATATATGGTTTATCCTGCATGGATCATGTGATTCTATAGAAGTTTATTCTAGCTCTCCCAGTGTGACCAAGTCTTCTTGAATACTCATCGTTTAAAAAAAATTGAGTTAGTGGTGGAAAATTATTAAAGAATGAAAATCTACTTAAAATTTAAGTATATCTCATAATGTTATTAGTCAATATCATAAATTAATTCCTCTTCCTTATGTAATGTAACTTTAAAAAAAATGTTGTCCTAGATGGTACCTTAAATCATCACTAATTTATGGCTTTGGGATTGTTGGCCTTTTCATAGCCATGTTCTCTACCACTCTCCATCAGATAATTGATGGTTAGATTTCTCCTCCATATCCATATTTTCCTACATGGAACCCTAGTATGTGTTATTTTCGGTAATCTTCATACTTTCCACTCTTTATTTTAAATAGAGGCCTCATTAATTCATTTTCCGATGTGGGTTTTCCCACAAATATATTATCTATTTTCAACCTTTTATTTTCGAAGAACAATTTCAAATTGCGAGGACGCAATTTATTGAAGGAGGGGAGAATGTAACACCCCAACCTTCTACGGTACGCTTCTCTTTGAATAATGTGATAGCGTGTGTTGTACGCAACACCGAGTTCTAACACACCATAACTAATTAAACTAGCCGTTATGAATAGTAATAACTACTTTTTGAAATTATATATATTTTATATTTCAAAATGGACTTCATTTTTGGATTCAGAATATCAAAATTAGTCTAGGGTGAAATTTTGGTACTTTTCGGATAACTTTCATATTTTGATGAATAGTGAAAATTACTAAATTTTAATTAAAAACAACTTTTTTAATCAAAATAATCAATAGTGATAAATTATGAATTTGAGTGGTTTTAAAGTATATTTAGAATATATTTTTACCATTTAATATAATGTTGGTCATTGGACATAATTTTACAATTAAACCAAACATAAACAGGTGTCAATCTTTTGATAGTTATTATCTCTTAAAAACACGCTTTTTGTTTTGACAGCGGGAATTAATTTTAAATTAATTTCTGCCACTTATGTGTTTTGAATTTAGAAAAATGGATTCCATATTTGGAATCAGGATGTTCAAATTGTGTAAATAGGTAACTTTTATTTTTAGACATTTTGAATAATTACTGCGGTAAATATTTTATTTACCATGGTTAAAGGGTAAATCCGGTAAATAAGGGTTAAAAAATAATATTATAATAATACAAAATTACCCTAAAACGTGTCCTAACCTTATTGGTGGACACATACCCGACCATGGGCATCCTTGGGTCAATTTGGGGACCCCTTGGAGCCACTTGTATGTGGTAGGGACACATTATATTAATAAAGTTAAAATAAAAATAAAAATGGCATAAGCTTACATCTTTTAGAAGAACAATTTTTACATAGGGTTATACATGTTGTATTTTCGATTATAAATATTCATTAGAAAGATAAAACGATTTCCTACATAATGCTGTTTTATTTATAAATTTTAGACATTAAATAATTTATTTTATTTATGACACAATGATGATGCAGTAATTACTATAATAGTGAAAAATTAAAATAATTGATATTATAAACACCCAAATAAATATAATATGAAACTTTTAATGAATTAAACTAATTTTCTAGGATAATATGATATATTAGGATTGATTTAATTGACTTTGTTCGAAGTAATCAATCTGTTATGAGTTTCACAAAAATCAACTATTGAATAGTGTCAAAATTGACAAAAAAGAGTTCTTAAAACAAATATTATATTATTAATTGATATTAAATTCCTAAAAATCTAAGGTTCGGCCAAGAGACTTATATTATGATAGGTTAATCATTAATGTACCACTTGGGGGTCTTTTAGATGTATATAGTAAGTTTATTAACCATATTATATAAAAATATAAAGAGACATTGTAAAAGTGAAACTAATTAACTTAGAGTTAATACTTAAAGATAAGGTTAATATAAGTACCCAAACCTGTCTAAATTCTATTGGATGAGTTGTTTTCGACCTATCCCCACCTCAACCTTTGAATAGTCAACTTTGGAGCCATTGGAAACCGAATATGAGTTTATTATAAATTAATATTTCTAGCTTTTCCAAAGGTGCCCCTCACCCCTCTTATAAAAGGGCACTCCTCCTTCTCATTTCCTCACACCTCTCAAGCCACTTGGCTCGTCCAAACTCTGCCCAACTAAGCTCCCCACATCTCTCTCCTCCTCCTTGAAGCTTCCCCTTTGGCAGAAATCATTTCAACAAGTCCTTTGGTTCCAACCAAAGTGAGTTACCTAAATTAAAGGTAACGATTTCTCTTAAATTATTTTCATTTATTTTGCTTCTTCTACCCCCAAACTCTTTTTATTTCCCTTCTTTTGTAACAACACCAGTATCCTCAATATACTAGGATGTTGTTATAAGAAGTATTCAAACTACACATACACACAACTCCATCTAATGGATGATGAACATAATGTTTCTGTGGATGGCAAACTAACGCCTCACGAAACGATGATTGTTCAAAAACATCTTACCGCCTCTCATGGTGGCCATTATGATGGCACTGTAATTAAATATGATATTAATGATATATATTTTATATATAAGCTTCTGTAATTCCATTTTATTTCATACCATTATTCGTTTCATGTCGTATATACATACGATAATTTCATTTGAGGAAGTGCGGACTACCGCCCCCTTAAAATGATATGACTCGTTCATACCACACATGGAACGTATAAAGGATGGTGTTAATGAACTTAAGTAACATATATAAAATATTATATTATACTGGAATAGTAATATACCTATGTATCATTTGGATTCGATTCTTTTAAAATAAAAAATTAAATGGAAGTAGCGTTCGTGCGTACGTACGGACTACCGTCTCCACGAACGCGATGAGATTCATTATCCATCGTATCCATTCAAGTATAATTATCATTTAATGATTTAAAAATGATTTTTAAGGACTTGATATCATTCTGGATATGAATAAGATACAACAAACATGACTTATGTAACAAAACATATAAAAGAAAATGAGTAAGTTAACACCCGAAACGGCGTTAATACTAAGATATTATTAACAAATCAATGTTAAAAGATCATATATGATATCATATTAAAGTAAATGATTCTTGTATTATTAAATAACAATTATTTCACCATTATACAGGAGGTAAACCTACCATCGACCAAGGAAAAAGTACAAAGTAAGGGTTTTCTTATCTCACTTTTAATTCCGTGAGAATTCCATTGATCACCACTTAATTATTGCATGTGGTGTATGTGTACTGCCCATGATCGTATTCATTGTGTAATATAATTTAATTTATGGGTATTTACATCATCATGGTATGATACTTCTTTCATGGGTGTATGTTTCGTAAGTTACCTAATCGATAAGGGAATTTGAGATTTCAATTTCCACTCATTTGGCTTTACACATATTTCATTGATTATATTACCCCAAGATTATGTGTGGAATCACTATTCATTTGATTATGTCATAATTTCCACTCCCCTTCCTGTGGATATAAGTTTGATACACATAATCACTCATTGGTAATTCTCAAGTCATTGATATGAATTTGATAAGAGTAATTTTAACTCATTCACCATTTGTTGAGTTAAACATCCAATTCGTTGGTGTTGTTTTTACAAGAATATGTGTGAATATCCTTTGATTGTTTTACACTGAATATCCAATCATATTTAGTGTATTTATATTTGTCACACATAATTATGTCGTTGATTTATCCTTAACCTAAGGATATAGCCTTTATGAGAGATTTCATCTCAATTTACATTCCATTGAGACTTCTTTGTTGATATACACCAAATCACTTTTATGTGGTGTATATAATGTACTTTGAAGTAGTATATCATGAATCCCTTTATTCTCATGATATTACAAAGTTCTGATTACCTTAATTATTTGTATTCAATTGTCTCTCTTTTGGTTAGAATCTCTAACTAAAATACCATTTTTAAAATGATTTAAAGACTTATTCATCTAAATCTTTCTCATTAATGTCCATGTTTTAAAAAATGGTTTTAAGGATTTATTTATATGGACATTAAAGTTTACAAATTAAAACTCCTTTTCAAAAGTTTCAAAGTGGTATGGGACACTTTGATTCGAAAATCTACTTTTAAATGGCTTCTTGACAAATAGTGTGACTTTTAAATGTTTTCAAGAAAAGGGGGATATTTCTCTCAAATAGTTTTGATGATTATTTTCATCTATGTCAACATCCTTCATTATTCATGATTGAGGATAATGTGATACAATACAATCTTCCATATTGTATCAAATGAGTTATATTTGACTGTGGATGTTCTATTTTTATACCATTCATGGTTTATGGTTAAAGTATTGACATTTCGTATGCTAGTTTTAATACGAATGTTTATTTTATGCTTAAACCTATTCATATGAGGAATGCATTGGACTTAATAAGTGACGGGTGGAGCCCGCTATAGCTCCTCGATGCATCGGTAGGTCTCATGAGACAAACTAGTGTCTTGGCACAAGGCCTTGGCAAAATCTTATTTGTAGTCTTGGCACGAGGCCTTGGCTATGATGTTATGATAGTCTGGCATTATGCATTCCATCATTATGAAAGTGGTTATTGATATTGCATGTGATCATTCGACTAGTAGAATATCCATGTGAGTAAGTAAATGGCATTATTTCATTTTACTTTTGCCATACTATGTTGAAGTTCAATTTTAAAAGGCTTTTGTTTTAGTTATAAATTGCCTTAAGTGTTTATGCTTATTTATGAAAGCTTCTGCTATAATGTTATCCTTACTGAGCATCTGAGCTCACCCCTTTCAATGTTTTATTTTTCCCAGGATTATGAAGAAGTAATTTATGAATGACCTGCAGGGATAGTATGAGGGGATATGAAGACAAGATGTTTTTTTTATGATGTAATGTAAAAATTTATGGATGTATCTAGTTATTCCAAGGCTACTAAACTAATCGGTCTTTCGAGACTTGATCTTTCTCATGATCATGCCAATGTTATGTAATAATGCACCGACTCTAGGTAATTAGGGTCGGGGCGTTACAAAACTCATTAACCCTAAACTTTGAATTCTAGTACCACTTTGTCATGGTCCAAACTATATGACCCTAAACAATGATTGGTACTAACACTATGTCATGATCCAAACTCTATGACACTAAACTATGTGTTTGTGTACCGCCATGTCACGGTCCAAATTCTTGGACCCTACACTATGAGTTGTGGTACTTTAATGAAATGGTCCAAAAAATAGTCTACTTAAACTATAAGTTGTAGTACCACAATGTCACGGTCCAAAAAGTATGACCCTACACTACGAGTTGTAGTATCGCCATTTCATAGTCCACACTTTATGACTCTATACTATATGTTGTGTTACCACCATGTCATGGTCCAATCATTATGACCATAAACTCGAAGTTGAAGTCCTATACTCATGATGTTACAATGTCGAGAGATCATCCCATAAACATGTCATTAAACTAGTACTCATATCCATATTGTAAGAGGTTAAACTATAGAGAAAAAACCATCCTTATTACATGACAAAAAACGTCATGATCTCTCAAAGAACTATATATGGAATGATTCATGCCCTTGTAGGATATGAAGTGATGACTCAATCCTTGATCTTTTCCCAACCCCAACAAAAAAATGGCTCTATCATATCCTATTTTTTCCCAAGCTGGTATAGGAAACCATTTTCAATACTTATTTCTCATATAAAGTATAACTCAAGTGAGCATAGGATAAGTGGTAAAGGTTACATTATGCAAAAACGTTATAGAGGTGAATGGTAGACCAGACACCAATAGTGAATCAAATAAGGGTTCTTTCCCCTATGTCTGAACTAGGTCGGTACAAGGATCATTCAGAACAACGTATAGATTGATTCCTAACCTCGAAGGATATATAGTGACACCTGGATTTGGCATCACAACCTAGCCATTGAAAAAATACCCTCACATGTCCCTACACATGGACCGAGATAGATCGGTACGATGATCATTCCAAACTACATATGGCTTGATTCCCATAGTTTCTGGATATTTAGTGACACCCTAATTTTTCATCCTAGCCCAGCCACCATACACAAATGCCTATTTCCCTATTTGTAGGTCTTACTTGTATGAACAATACATGAACGGTCTTAACCACATGACAATAAACTGTGAAATTATTCAAGAGTAATGAGTGGAACAATTTTTTTTATGATATCCCACACATTCCCCCCACTAATGGGAAGTCAAAAGATCATGCTTCCCACTAAACATATGAGTCACACCAATGTGGAAGATCTAGTAGTTAAAAATTAATCACAGTCTAGGTATTATTTACATTCTAAGGCACATTTCATCCATTTTTTAGACTCAATATTCTGTGAAAACACGGATCTCCATATCATTCAAGGCTATCTAAGATGGAAGGATAGTGTCTTGCATACACCTTTCTTTGGCTATTCATATCTTGACCTGGTGGCTCTACATATGTTGCCTAAAAAATGACCATCAATCAAAGGAAAATTTTTCCCCATGAGAGTCCTTTCCAACCTCAATATTCCCAACAGGCATCCTAGCCCAATGTTCTCCCTCCTGATTCAATTTTACCCTCGAGAATATTGATTGCACCTTCTGCCATCACTCACATCTAAAGAACACCAAAAGATCTTGATTGCTATTAACTCAATATCATAAATATATTTATGAAAATATAATCATCCTCACTGCCAGACTCTAAACTGAATAGATTCAGGTCCTCACAACATGACATTAAAATTCAATGCCAAAATTCTTCTTGTTCAATGACGTTGAACTGCACAGCATCAGATTTAGCCTAAGGTTCCCTCTGATGTTTATTTTTCTATTCTTAGACAGTGACATGGAAGACTCGTAACCCCTTATTTCTCACACTGATCATAGCTCATGTGAGATTAGGGGTTTTAGCGAGAGATCCACCATGACATTATGGAAAAATAGTCCATAAATTTAGTCCTCGAAGCATGACCCTAAAATGAATATCACGGTTTACTTCCATATAATGAACCATATGTCCTTACTATACAATGTTAAATGGTGGGGTACCCCAATGATGGGACGAACTCCTCACCCTACCTGTGAGTCAGATATACGAATGGGATATCTGATTCCATGAGGTAATTATAGCTCAAATGTCTCCAATATGTATGGATACACTCCTGATATACCTCAAATTTCATGCTCTGAGAGATCTTAAATCCTTATAAACCTCCATGACCATCTGAGACTGATGCCCAATGTCTTGCAGACACCTATTTTTGTCTATCCACATCATGCCCCAATGGCTCTGCATTTGTTGCCCACAAAAACAGCCATCAACCAAAATAAAATTCGTTCCCAGAAGAGTCCTTTCCTACCTAGGCATGCCAAATATGATTCTAAGCCCCATTCCACCCCTCCTGATTTAAGGGCCTTCAAAGTTGTTGTTTACATTCTTCTTCCTACACACATCATGGATATAACAGAACATGTGGGCCTGATTCATCTCTTGTCTCCCTTGAGGTTTCTATAAAATAAAGATACTATTTCCATATGTGTGAAGATGATATGCATATAAAATAATAGGACCCCACTCATCTCCAAGATTCATTGGGACGTTTAGTTAAATGAAATTTCTCTTTTTTTGTTCTGGTAAACCCTTAACGACGATCATGTACCATGTTCACAATGATCCCAAAATCTATAATCCATCATATGGAATGGATATGGAAGGAAATTTTCCTATATAAACCCTTGAAAGACTATTCACATCATTTCCCACTTGATCTACATATATCACATAGAATATCATAGTCAATCAAAGGAAAATTTGTTCTCAGGAGAGTCATTTCCTGCTTCTATACGCTCAAATAAAATTCATGTACTATTACACCCCCATATTTGGAAAACCCCTTGAAAACATCTTACACACCTCCCCCTTTATAAATTCTCTAAAAATAAAAATTATTTCTAACTCATATATCATTTCACCAGTTCTACCTTATGTGAGTAAGAATTGTGGTGGAACAATTTTCCACTGAAAGACGATATGAATGTCCCTAATATTTTTGGACACTATTACTTAGACCAGCCAGCCACTGTGGCTACCAACATAAAACTAGATTCAATGTGTTGACAACCCTACTAGTACATTAATTATGGAAGGCCAGTGTCCTACATGCACCTTTGTTTGACTATGCTCATCATGCTCGGCTAACTCTACATAGGTCGCTTACGAAACAACCATCAATTAAAGGAGAATACATCCACATGAGAGTCTTTTTCTACCTTTATACTCCTAAAATGTATCCCAAGCCTCATGCATGTACCAAATTCCCAAATTTATTTTCAGGAAAGAAATTACAAATCAATTTTCTTAGGGATATTAGGTCATTTTCGGCTGACAGATCTTTAATAGGGGCCATAACCCATTACATATGGTAAAATAAGTTTTACCTAAAAAATTAGTACTAAGTTTTATTGGTAGTACAATGAACATAAGGTGGAATAATAAATATTTCATAAATTCTAGAGTAAAAAATCTGTATAAGTTCCCTATGGGATGAATGTCCAGAATCGGTTCGTTAAACATACACCATGTACAGTTTTTAAAAAAACGGCGAGCCATCAAAAAAGACATAAAACAATATATGTAGAAACCCCACAAATGGAGGCCTAATAAAAATGCATGTTATGACCATTAATCCCATTTCATATAGTCTTATGCAATAATTAGGTTAATAATGAAAAAGACATAATGGTTTGTGAGGTGTTCCATAAAACCTCTGCAATAGTCGAACTACACTTGCCGCGTCCAACAGTTTAGGAAAACATTAGGGCCGTAGTCGATCATTTCATGTTACTAGTCATGGTTTAAAATTAATACCTAATAAAAATTATGGTAATATGATTGAATGTGATATATTAATATTACAGAAAAAGAAAGAGAATAATTATTTGAAGTAAAATCAATTTCATTGAGTTCATCAAAAAAAGGGAGGAACGCCCCCAGTTCGGAGTCACTAAAATGTATCAATAAAAGATTATATACCATGATTTGGGGAGATGTAAAAAAGTAATTGCTAAATATTTCTATGAGGATAAATTTTAATTACCACAAGTCGTTAAGATTTTTATCTAAAGATTATATCACCTTCGCTTCATCCTTGAGCATTGGATGCACCTGTTTCTTAACGGCTATAAGGTCCCACCATTTCTTATGGATAACTTCGTAGCTCGCATAGGTAGTTTCCAGTTGTCCCCACACCCATGATGCACGAGAATTACCCTCCCACACCACTTTCTTTGTAGTTACCACTAAATCATGAGCCTTTTCTTCTTGGTAAATTATGTGATGAAGTTCCCCCGGAAACATCTCATAAGGTCATCACCTAATGATGAGAAGAATTGAACCTATCATGTTCTCCTTCAAAAAAATCAAATTATTCTCCTGATATGATGTTTTAGTAGATAAAAACGTGTAAGTGTCGATAATTGAAGAATCTGAAACACAGATCAGTGAATAATCATTGAAAATTTTTAGTCGCTTCATCAAAATCGTTTATAGGTGTCTCAGTAGGAAGAGAACATAACTGATGCCATGCCTTTTTGGCACTGCAGGGTGCCTCTCTGTGGAACTAGTATCTTGATTTTCCACAACTATAATTGGTTTTTATGTATTAATTTTAATTACAGGGGAAGTGAGGGACCTAATATATGTAACCCAATGGGGGGGTCTCATTTACCTCTAATAGTTCATCCGCTAGATATGGGAGCAGAGAACTAGCTACAACATCTGAGATGGTCGGGGATACATTGTTAGGGCCAGCCTCATTAAGGTCATGTATAGTATATGTAGGAGTGGGTCATTCTGAATCACTCCCCACCAAGACATTAAGTACCGATGAATCCCCTTCTTTACAATATTGGAGGTGAACCGCGCGTCTTCTTACCACAAGGTCCAGAATAGGCGGCGTATCCATCATGCTTGCCACGTGTACATGAATAGAAGACATAGCCATCTTTCTCATCAAAGAGGATGGCATGTGTTTCATGGTCTTTTGGTTCAGGATGGGGAATAGAATGGATAGAGGCTTTTGTACCCTCCAAACTCGTATTCTCATCTCCCCATTGGGATAACAGTCTGCCCACAGTTGAGAATATTCTAATGATAGAAACGTGTATCGTGTCCTATTGGGGATGATTTCTTCCATAGCGGCACCTTATTTCATCATGAAATGCAAAAACATGATATGAATTATGGGATGATACTCTACCCTTATCAGAGCATCATGAAGAAGTTACTCTTGTTAAAGCCACCCAAAATTTCAAGCAAACTGGTGGGGGATGTATGACTAGAAAATGGACACTCTGTCTATAAGAGGACTGAGAATCCCACCCCGAAGCACAATAAAGTATGAGCTTTCTTCTAATGAACCACCAATTTCACCTCTTAATGACCCTTGAGGGTAATGATACGGCACAAATGAGAAGCGATAATCATCATTCAGAAGCCCAAACACATTAGTAATGCTTAGAGTCAAGTGAAGAACAATGAAAATGTTGATAATGGAGGGTTTAAAGTCTTAATGAGGAACCATTGATGTATGTAGATATTTATAACTGAGGAAGTTTTCTACCATCTACCAATAAAATAATTGAATCGGTCTTCAAAGATGATGTGTTGGCCTACCTTACTATATTCGTCTCAGCAACTCATAATGGTGGGCAAGAGTAGGAATGGTCAAATTAATGGGTCGACCCTCTGCTAGCATGGCCGCAATCATCGAAGTATAGGCCCGAACCATAGTATATTCATCAAGTGAAGGGAAAATACATCCACTCAAAAACATGTAAATGAACCCTTTTAATCCAAGTGTAGGTGATACGTATGGTGTAATTTCATATACCCATGTTGTATATCACCTCAATTCATGGGTAGAACAATCTGACCCTAGAGTCTGGTGGGACAGACAAGAAGGATGATTTCTACTACTATGAGACCTCAAATTAGGTCTATTTCCCTATATGAATTACACTACCCATGCCTATAATGCGATAAATGATACAGATTTGAGGGGATGACCAAGTAATACCTCATCCACAAATAGTAGACTCTATGTTATTGGGGTAACACGAACAGAGTCAATCCTTGTAGCAGCTGCAATAAGAAACACTTCATACATATCTCCAAGGATGGGGAGTCCTCCATGATTTTGGATATACCATAAGTTTATTCCCACCTACCCATGTGTTAAATGGAAGGTGTTGGTACTTGAACACAAGCGAATCACCTACTCATGAAGGATTTCACCCAAGGAGATGTCTGCGAATAGAGAAATGAAAGCTGTTGATATAATCCCACCACCTTCAACTGATCAGGGGCTCCAAACATGTCTGATGTACCTATAATTCCTTGCCCCATTCATCAAAGAAACATCCTCTGGCCCACAGATTCAACATGGTGCTTCTCCCGTCATTTTTATTTCATTGAAAATGTTGACAGAGGATGGGTAGTCTTGGGAGATTATTTTCTAGACTGTATTGCGACACCAGTTATTTCCTTGTGTCTACATTGAGCCTTCTAGTATGAAGAAATTTTACCGAATTGGAGTATTTATAACTTATTCTGTTGAGGAAATGATGGCACAATCCTGACCGTGAGGTTCTTCTAAAAGAATGAAGGGAGTATTGGGGTCAGCCAATGGAGAAGGAGCATCATTAGGGATACCAAATTAGAAGTGTTGAAACTGTATAGATAACAGTTAAGCTAAGAGTTAGGGTGTCACAAGAACTTTTATGAACCATTCACGGGAAATGATGTAGGTTCGATGATGATCCTCACTATCCCCCGCTATGGTCGCCCTCGTCTTTGTCAATTTTCTCACAGCCTGTGAAATATCGATTATAGTTTGCACCAGAGGATCCAAAAGGCAGTAAAAAAATTAATTTATTAAAATTAAAGTTGTTGGATAAAGGATTTAAATGAATGGCTAAGGTATTAAAAAAATGACTACATAGGGATCTACATACAGTTCTCAAAAATGTTATGTGGTAGGCATATCCTACATACTGGAAAATGTGAGGAAGCACCTATCACATACAACTAAGGTTTCATGGAAGGAGGATACAATGAAACTAGGACTTGTTATGTTCATTGTCAAAGATTTTGGATTAAAATTTTATATTTAGATTATTAATTATTAATTTTTGGTTCATTTGTCTATTCTTGTTATGCAGACACATAAGAAGCATAGCTTTCTCCTAGGAGTAATCTGGATTTTAATTTTAAAATTACACAATGCCATTCATGATAAAAATTGATTTTTAGAGGGATAAATGCCCAAAATATCAGTTCAAGCCATATACCAAGTGGATTGAAAATATAATTTTCCCAAAAGGTGAGGTAAACAAATGTAAAGGAAGTCGGGGAAGTTGAGATCACTTTTCTCCTAGAGAAATGGTAAAATGAAAATTAAATAGGCCCATATATATATATGAGTAGAACCCTCCTACACCTCCTATCTATTCTACTGTGAACAATTTCAGTTCAAGACTACTTCTTCATCAAAACAGTCCCCTTGTTATTCTGAACAGAGCCCATTCCAATAGGGGTATTTTTAGGGTCCTGCAAATTCCACCAAGGAAACGAATACTCCCCCAATCACATTGTAGAAGGATTTAATTACTTCAAAAGGTCTATCAAGGTGAATGGATGAAATTTGGTTTACAAATTTTATAATAAAGGTGAATGAATTCATGATTTCGAAGGATTTTATGTGGACTACATTCCCACACTGGGAAGGGTTCGCGGACCGTTGGGATGGCAAATCACCGATATGCGGAAAGATCTGCAAGGAACTTGTTTGTGAAGATATGGCAAGCAAGGCCAGTGGACTTCAAAATACATCGCTGAAGGAATAAGGAATGTGGAATCCTTCCAAATACCATCACACAAACTCAACGGTTCGTAGACAAAGAAAACCAAAAGTGTTTTACAATCCATGATCGTGAACTGTAGCCACCACAAACCCTAGATGATAGAGTCTTCTAATGGTCTGGATATCTCTTCATGGGCCTCTGAAAATGGTGTCACATTCCCATAGATATTACTTCCTCAGTGATCTATAAAAGGAGAAAATACAGAAGTGGGAGAGTAAAGATGAAGAAATCTCTAAGGGGACACTATAGGTTGTAAGAATGAAATCAGGGAAGGTTCTTTCTTTAGTCGTAAAACATCCTTGAAGCCTGAATTGCGAACCACACTTTCTGCATGTACAATAAACTGAAAACCATAAAACGAGGGAACATAATAATAAAATTTGAACTAAAAACCTTATTGGTGAAATTGTGAACCACATAATTCTCAATTCTGAACTCCCTATGAATGATAATCCCTCATAACATCCTTTAATAGGGTGTTATGCATAGTGGATCACTATGAAGATATAACTTGGAGCCACATACATCACTAGTATGTCGGTGGAACCCAAAGTGGTGTGATGGATCACATTCCAGACTATGTACCACTTTGGTGTGTGGTGGTCCATACCCATGCCTGCATACCATTTCAGTACGCAGCCAACCCCTCTTCCCACAAACCACTATGTTATGCATAGCTTCCCCCATCCATTATAAGAAACTTGTATGCAGAATTCGGTGTTTTTGGGTATTCTTTATTTCTCTTCCAATCTCGCACCTCAATTACTGTCCAGTCTTCTTAAATCCCTCCGCGAACCAGTCCCCTAGAATTAGGCCAAAGCCTCCTCTAAAGCCACCAGACCCATATGCTCAGACCATCAGGTGCATCAGCACACCCCTTTGAGTCAACATACCCATGGTAAGTAGAGCCACGAAGTATATCCCCCCAATGATTAACGATTTGGAGAATTTTTGTGGGTCTTCATTCCCAGGGTAACTTAGAGTCCAACCTTGGGATGCTAATGTGAGACTCCCTATTATAGTTATTAAAGGTGATCACATTCTTTCCCATTCAATGAGGAATAGAGACCAGTTTCATGATTTATGTTCACTTATCCTTTTTATGAGGATGAAAAGCCTCCCCTTTTGAGAATTTTTTCTTGGGAACTCCCACTAATGTATGTCCCCAATATTATACGTCCAAGCCTCATTACCTTAAATGTCATTTCACTTTGAATGGTTCATTGCTACGCGCCCTCTCCCACAGTCACCCCGACCTCATCCGATGTTGGCTCTCCCTCTACCACCAGCTAGAGAGAAAGCATATGTATAGTTTTATCTCTCACATCCTCTTGTATCTCACACATATAATGAGTTGCGTGCGGATTGAGATTTGTAATGATTACAATACCCGCATAATTATGAACAATGATAACTCTGATTCCTATTCAAACCAGGATATGTAGGATGCCTACTTAAAGGCCCAAACTCAAAAGGCCTCCCACCCAAAAGGGGCTCAGCCAATCAAGTACACAAACAAGTAGCTTCTATTAGTAAGACCAAAAGTTATGAACTATGAGAACTCATATTTATGGTCAATCCATGATATGTAGGATGCCTTCTTAAAGGCCCGTGCTCAAAAGGGTTCCCTTTTTGAAGGGAACTCTCGATAATGTACCCCCAAAATCAGAATCTTCCAAGAGTAAGACCCATCGACTTCCATCCCCCCTTGATGAAGAAAAAATATAGAGAACATTATTCCATGGATTAGGTAAGCATTGCCTCCATAGCATCAAATCCATTTATACCTATGACAATCCAGCAATCCAACCGCAACCTATGGAAACACTCTTCTGGAATGAACCAAGGATTCATGAACATATGAACATGACTTAAATCTATAATATAGTCCTAGAATAACAAATAATACTCCCCCAAAATTGTGCAGCGAGACTGCTTTTCCATCCTCTCGACCAATGGAGTCCTTACGTGGCGTTGGTTGAATTATCGAATCACAAGCACCTGCCTTTGGAAATTTGGTCTATGATTCATGGATACCAGTGATGTTGGTTGTTTATGGCCACGTGAATAAACCAATTGGAGAACAATTGAGGAATTTATATCTGAGGATGAAAAATTGCACAAGTACATGACTAAATGGGATTACTTGATCGGACCATCTGACTGTGGAATCTATTTCGTAATATGGAAGGGGTGAATTACCCAGTCTCCGTGGCATTAATCCAATATCATTTTAATAGATAATGACATAAAATGGGTTGAAAATAAAAGAAATGGTGAATTTGACATGAAATCACCTTTTTAAAAAGATACAGGGGAAGATTCCCATTGGACCATTTCATTATCAACCGAAATGTGCAACCTCAGAGGCAGAACAATGCTCAAAACATGATGAAAATTACATTAATAAAAAATACCTTTTTAAACAAAAAATGATAGATATTCTAATATAACGAATAATTAAAATATTAGTTGAAATTTTAAAAAAATTAATTGAATATATAATATTTAAATTTCCCTAAAATAATTCACCAGTGATTTATTAAATAAATTTATTGTGATAAAATTTCATTATGTGCATATATATTGTCTTTTAGAAAAACAACAATTATATAAAAAAATAATTTTTATTTTAATTAATATGTAATTTTTGATAAACGAATTTATTTTTATCATATAGAGAAATAATATTTTAAAATATATATATTCTAATTCATATCCTCCATTAAAATGTTTAGGAAATAAATATATCACAATATTTGAATAGTATATTAAAGTTCATTTTAACTCATCGTTCCATGTAACACAATTTATCAATGAAATTATATTTATTTATAGATAAAAATTCCATGAAATCTGAAGGTGTTAAATTATAAAGACTTTAAAATTAATATCACCCTTGATATTCATTAATTAAATAAAAATGAGAATATATATATTTAATTATATCAATAGGTTCAATAGTTTCCTCATTGAATTTTCAATTTTTCCAAAGAACCATCGTCATGTAAGTAGTCATTTTTTCCTACCACTTTATATCTATGATCCAATATTTATACTAGTTTTTTCTGACAAAAAATATCATTTTGTACTGATATTCATTATATGTTCAATTAATGTGAAGGATCAGTTTTATAATTTCAATGGAGAGATACATGGAACATGTTGTTAGGTTGATAGAGGTTTGTTGGATGTGAAAAGTGATAACTTATCATCACTAATCTATCAGGAATATTAAATGGGACAATATATAGAGATCACATATTTACCTTATTTATAAATCTCTATACCATTTTTATGTTAAAATTCATTGATAAAAAATATCACCAACATCAATTACCTGATGATGCTGATGATTAAATGCATGAATTTTCATTCTACATTAACATGTATTATTATGTCGCTTAATGTCCATATCATTCTCTTCCATTTCCTCATCAATATAAGGATGCAATATCGTTGTTTCTCTCTCTTAATCCCAACAAATTAGAGTAGTACATTTCATTCTATAGAGGGATTCATAATGATCCATCTGAAATATCAAGTGAATGTTATTATTGAAAAACCCTACTAGAGGAATGTATTGATTTTAACCAACATTGAAATCCATTTAACATGATTTCAATATAGCCATTATGGGTTTAATGGTTTTATAAATCTAACTATCCATCTATGGATGATATTACATGTTTAAAATCAACTATGAATCTTAATATTATTAAAGATAACTATATAAGTTCAAGGAAAAAATGTATCCTGATAAGTTACAATAGAATGTGGTACTCTATACAATTCTAACACTTCCTTAATTTATATTCCCTAAATATGATTACAAGTGTATTCATTTATAGTGGAATATAATTTTAATTACTTTTTATGATTATCAACAACATCTCAATTAGAATTATGAAACAAAAATGTTTTGGTGAGTTAGATGAGAAGTCCAAAATGATGGACTCCCATTTCTATTCTTTTATGGTAAATTTTTAAGACCTTGGTGACCCCATGAAGTGTTTTCCATGAACTATTTTATAGAAATCAAGATGAAAACCTCACTTACACATAAAACGTTGAATTTGAGTAGAAATACTTCTTTATTCTAAAAGAAGATGCAAGTTGGATTTCCATGTTCACGAATAGAACTCCATAACGACGGTAAAGTGGAATGACCCCCTCCAATTTTAGGCCATGGATTTATGATATTGATGAAAAAATGTCGACACATTAAAATTAATTTTACATATTTCATTCTTGAAAATTTGTTATATTCCCCACAAAATAAGAATATATATCTTAGAAATATTTTATTTGATTTGTAAAAGTTCCCAAATGGTCCCATGGATCAAATGTTATGCGTCATGGAAGAGAGAAAAAAATTAAAGATGGTGTGTCACTATGTAGGTCCATCGATGTAGGCCCTATCACATAAGCCCATCCATGCAGGCCAATTGCATAGGCCCATCCACACAAGTCCATCTCCTTAAGCCCATCTCCTCAAGCCCATCCATTTAGAACAATCCATGTAATCCCACCCATGGGTTTATAAATAGAACCCTCCTCCTCAAAATTTAATTAGAAAATCAATCTCTCAGAAGGTGAATCTCGTAAAAGGCTATTGTCACATAGCCCCCCTCACTCTAGTAGTCCCTCACTAATCGGGTGACCTATCATGGCCCACCGTAACTAGGGAGAGTCCCCCATCCAATAACTTGTGTGAGACCCACATGGGTGTCCCACATGGGTGACCCACTTGTGTGACCCACCTGGGAAACCCCCGTGGAAGACCAACCTACATGTCCCAACTACGCCACCAACCTGGGAAACCCAACTAGGCCACCTACCTTGAAGACCCACCTTTGTGACCCACCTATATGACCCTTCTAGGTGATCCCACTTTTCCAAATTACAGAAACAATAGCCCCTCCACCCCACTCAGGTTCTGTGCGGGGTTATGATCCTAGTCCTTCAGGCTGGTCCCTTCCCACCTGTAACTATCCCCTATGAAAAATGGATAGTCGCATGGTGAACATTTCATGTTGGGTCCACGACATTTTGGGTTACTTCTTATAAGGCCATAACATCCATCACTAGAATTACATTATGTGACATAATCCTCCAAACTCTATAGAAATTCATTGAGTCGACATCCTCTAATTAGTCCCTTTCTCTTGTTATTAGTTGAGATTATCATCTTTGATTCCTCGAGTAACTTGACTCAATAAACTCATCATGAACCTTCTAAAAAAACATCATATGACTCCTATGCTAGGATTAACTAGTAAAATGTAAATCCTTGTTGAGAGTAAGTCCTAAACAAATTTCAAATGATAATACTCTTTAAGAGTAATCCAAAACCAAAACTCATATAGTAATCTCCTTTAGATGTTAGCACCAACCAAAACACAAATGCGAATCCTCCATAGATGTAAGCCCAACAAAACCTCAAATGGGAGTCATCCTTAGGAGTAAGCCACAACAAAACCTAAAATTGGAATCCTCATAGTATGTCGGATCGAGGCCATGATTGGGAATCATCTTAGGGAGTAAACCCCAATAATAACCACAAATGGGATGCCTCCATTGGAGTAATCCCCAACTAAACCTCAAAAGTGCATCCTGATTAGGATTAAGCCCCAACCAAAACAATAATGGGAATCCTTCTTAGGATTTATCATCAAAACTCTCCCTTTGGGACCCCTCTTATGGTGTAAGCCCCAAATAATCCCCCAATTCACTGTGAGTTAATTCATCACCCATGGACCCATATACATGGAATATATTTTAGGTGTAATCCCAAACATATCCATCTAAAAGGGTTGTACTCCAATTTTTGATGAACCTATAGAGCCTTCATAGGTGGGGTTCCTCATAACCAAAATATGTGGGCTCTGGTTCTTATCCAAATGATACAATTAGGAAGCCTCCATGAGGTTCAAAACCAACACACCAAATCAACCATTTTCTCTCTGGACCATAATACTAAAAGTTTCTAATTTAAATCATAAATTCATATCCCTTATTGGTTCCTTGGAATGAACTGGAATAGGTACCACAAAAAAACTATACTAGGAACCTTCCACCAAGAAATCCTCACCAAATTAATTTAAACTGTACAGTTGGATCCATATCACATTGACATAAAAAGTATGATGTTCCCCATTAAGTGGCACCGAACTATGCAGTTTCTAATCACTTTCCCAAGGATATGTAGAAACCAATTAATCGGTCTGATCCCAATGAAGAAAACTCAGTCTCTCCCCATGAAAATAAAATCCATAGTAAATTTAGTCTTCTTGGATGATAATAAACGTTGGAGTTGCCCACTATGTGGATAAAAAACCATGAATATTCATGATAATGACCAAAGAATCTATCAGTAGTATGTAAGCTGATACGGTTGATGAAGAGACTCAGATACATAATGATATATCTATTAATGAAGAACAAAAGATACATACATACAATTCTATATTTAAGGTGTGCTAATAAATGGGTTTTTACTCTAATATTACATACATTATACTGGGTAATTAATGATGTATTCATGAACATATTAGAAATCTACAAGAGTGTCTCGGAATATGAAATAATTCCCCCCAAAAGGGTGGGATGATACCCAACCTCCAATCCTGTCAAACTAGTGGGTTCTTAAGTATCATTGAAAAATATCCATAATGAGTTCCCACCATTGGAATGAATGTAAACTATGATATAGATTCATTGGGTGTTTCTAATTCAAGGAAAAAACATGTTTTATACTGTTTAAAAATAGATAATCATCATGCATTGCGAATTACAGGGGGAAATGGTGTAGCGAATGGAATGGATTAAATATCACATATCTATCATAATATAAAATGGATTTGCAAACCAATCTTCATCAGAAAATCTCCTTCCTCAAGGAAAACAATGTTTTGTCAGAAAATCAGGTTCACCTGACATAAATGACTGAAAAGGGCAATATCTATCATAAGATAAAAGATTTGTGATGACCATCCCTCATTGGACCATTTCATTCCTAAAGAAAAACCCATTTCGATCAAAAAAATTGTGATCTATGTGTGAATTATGAACTAATATGATATTTTCATCATCCTGTTAGGACCCACTCACTTTCAAAGGGAATGAGGGTCGAACATAAAAATCAATCATGCATGTATTCATTCAAATCAGATGTTTCTTCAGAGGATTGTTTTCATATATACATGAAATTTTCTTCCAAACTCCCCTCAATCAAATGGTTTCATTGAATATCTCAACAAAAAACTCCCCAGATTTTGCATGAACTGGATCATCATCCACACTAATGCAGCCATTACTGACCCCACATCTTCAACATTAGGTCTCTAATACACTAGTCGAAGAGTATAATAAAAATAGTATGATCCCAACAATGGAGTCCACATGGTAAGACCTCTAACTCATATAGCACTACCAACCATATAATCAACGATGATCGATGGTCTTGATGAATACGATGATGTCCAATGCCTTCAACCATTTCAGGAGCCTATCCCTAGAACATGACAATGAGTCACTCCATTATCTCATGGAGGTGAAGCAGAAGGCCACATAAGGCCTCATCCAGAAGACACATGATTCTTCCTCAAGGGATCCTTCTATCAATCGCCACTACTAACATTGCATGGTAGAAAACCGTCAACATGATGAGGGTTCCATTATTAGATGAATATACTAGGTACTTCACTCTAGATCATTCAAGGTGGTCCGCCAAGGAAGAAAATAGACAACTAGGGAGAAAGTTCACACATATTCCACCTCTGTAGAAGTCTACCAACTCAACTTGGTGAAAAAACTATGAATGATAACATACACCAATTCGCATTATTCATTCGAATAGGAGACTTGTATATTGGAGCCTAATGAATCCCGCCATTCAAATCAGGTGCCATATAATTATAAGGATCAAAAACCTACATTTACCAACCAAGCCTTCTAGAAAAATCATATGGAAGCATTTAAAGAAGCCCACTAACCAAATTTGGTGGAAATCCAGGAAATGATTCACACACCTTCTTGAATTAAACAAGACCACTAATAGCCTCATCTCGAAGCGTCCAAATAAGTCAGTAGGAAATCCATGATGACAAGAAGAGTGAAGACTCAACTCTCCATACCCCACATGAGTACTGTTAGTATCCATTGGTAGGAATGAGATGTTATGACAATGTACATACACCTAATCCCAATGCCGAATGGGAATGTATCCTCTTCATATTCACTAAAGTCACCAAGAATATATTTTTTATAGTGAAATGGAAGAGGAAACTCACTACCCACATCCTATAGACTTTTCAGGATATCATAATATTGATGGCAATCGTTCCCAAGAGATATTCACAAGAACCCTATCCCCACAAATGGGGTGGATCAGTAGCATAACACCAAAGAGTAGACACATATATATTCTCTCATCTAGGATTGTTATTGGGAAGACTCCACCATATTATATAGACAAACAGATCATGAAGATACACCCACTTCATTCAGAGGAAATTTTCCTATGCCAAAGGCCATTCAAATGTAGGCACAAAAACCTTCCAATGATGACAACTTCTCCTAGAATGTGGCAACAATGGGTTTTAATTGGGAATCTAATGATAATCCTTATCAAATAGGATTGTAAAATTAAGAGTTGAAATAAGATATAGCTTCTCTTGTCATTATAGTTCTTGAGACCCTAAGATTATTATATATCATAGATCGAGATCATACCCTCACAATACCAATTCATGGGAGTAGTAGAAATAATTCTGAAGGACCCCATCAGACACATCACCATGATGGTTCGTATCATGGAAAAAATATTGTGGACTCAATATCCTTCATCTAGATGAGATCCACAAAAACCCTATGTATAGCCAGAAGTCCAAGGGGAAAGTGGGACATACCCTTTATATAATCCTCTATGGTAGCCATCCCCATGATCATGATTACTGTGAAATTTCATTCCACAATAGTGTATCACATTGTCTAGAGAATTATCTAAAAGGGAATGTTATTATTGGAAGGACCTCTTATAATGAGGAACTTGCAAACATAATATATTTCATGTCAAATGTCCTATCACTAAAATGTAAAATCCAATCTAATAAAAAATATATTACAAGGATAAATTCATTATTCATGCCTCATTTTGATCATTTTTATGTCAACATGATAGAGAAAATCTAATCTAATATCACTAATAATGAGAAAATGGTTGAGAAGTGACCATTGTGGTATGACTAGGTCGAGGAACTTCTTGTGAAAGATGATGAAGATTTTCTAAACTTGTGAAAATATATAGCTAAAAGTGATATATCAATCTTGTTTTTTTCCTTTATCAACCCATAAATTCAATATCCCATATGTATTGTTTGATGATTGTTTTCACGGCATCAACCTCAGCATATGGAAAAATTTTCATCACCTAAAATATTAGGTGTTTCCATTTGATGAGTATAAAACACACATCATTGTAAGAGAATGGTTTCAAAAACAAATTGATTAGTCATATCTCATGGAGTACTAACATCCAATGATTTAGAAAGAGTATGGAGCCCTTAAACGTGCATGCCTTAGTGCATTAATGGGGTTGTGATGGCTAATCGCCAATACCCCCATTGGGTTTTTTTATCTGTGGTTGGGGTTCACATGGATGGTTACCTTTTACTACACTCCCAAATCAGAAAATCGTTCCAATGGTTTTATTATAAAAAATAATAGAATCAGGATGGCTCAAACAAGAAGATCATGTTAAGGACCAAAGATATATTCGGGAAAGATATGTTATGAATGACTCTCACCAACAATGGTCTAGAAGAGATTAGGTTTTCAAGAGACTTTACCATCTATAATATGAAAATATTAATAAATAACCCCTCTTAGAAAATGATAGAAATTAGATATCTCAAATTTCATAAATTTTACAACTATATTTTAAAATGGTTGAATCGAGTGCATATCGAATGATGCACCCATCCCAAGAATAGGAAAACCTCTGTATAATCAGAATAGAAATTGAAGCAATATAATCCATAATAGTTAGTGAGAAACCCCATCCCTCAAGGATGGGGGATTTTTAACCAAACCCTCATGGTCACCAAACTCTACTTTAAAGGTTGTGAAAGTAGTGTACAAATAGCCCCAAGCCTCTGGGATTGGGGCTCTTTCACCTCGATAATAACTTCCTCTATAGGAATCAATTTTTTCCCAATAAGTGAAATTGATGTAGAATGAAGCATGCTAGCTCATTCTATATCGTGATCTTATATACACATTGGGGACATGTATGATCGTGAATTTTGGATATTCTCTTTGGTTTAATATACACAATGATTCTCCCAGTAAATAAAAAAGAGACTACAGTGCCTCATGAATGACTTAGAAGAAGGCATTATCAAAAAAACTGATAGAATTATAGAAATTAATTTCACGATAATAAATTTCATTAATGTTTTCACTAAATTTTTTAAATAATATCATATTAATAAAATGGAGTCAGAATAGAAGGTTCTTGATCATAATGTGGTACAAAACAAAACAAATGAACAATAGTAGATACCACAAACTACAGGCTCTCTAAAAATCTAGGCATTCCCCCAATAAAATCAGGACTTACCTACTCAAAATTCTTTTATGGAAAAAGATAAATTTCATATTGTACCTTTCCTTTCACTCAGTGAAGTTATGATTCTTTTTTAGAAGAACAAATTTCCTAATATAAGGAAAATGTAAAATTATTAAGGAGATTCAATGTAGAAATACTATGAGGAATCCTTCCTTCATGATACATTCTGATAGAAAATCCTTTAGTTGTGCTTCTAGTTGGTGTAACTGTACAATTAGTGTTTTTCATAGAAACTATAGAATATTTGGAACATCCACTAAATAGAGAAATCCAGTTACAAATATATTTTGATCCCACGGTAGTATATTAAGAATTATCTCCATTGGGCACATAGACAGAACATTGTCATGAACATCCTTATAGGACTATCCATATAGGCTACCCAAAGAATAAGCCAGTAGACCTGTCACTAATGGTCCTACTAGATTTTTAGTCTATTTAGGCTCTTGTTGCTACACCTATTTAAGAACCATCTTCGAAAGAAATTCTTCAAATTCTTATGAAAAAATTTGATTCACTGATGAATCAATTGGCATCCTTAGAGGAATGATATACATCGATATAGCGTAGAAAAATCATTAATATTAATGGGTAGATCTGACTCTACCATCACCAATCATTGGGAGTCCATCATTTCTAATATTTAATGGCTTGGGAGTCCTAGAGAAACACTTGATTCATATTGTCTCTCCTTGAAACCTTATGATGAGTACCCCAAAACATTAAGAGGCGGTGAAACTTCCTTGCTTTTTATAATCACTACAAACACTAACCTTCATGTGGTACACTCGTTTGAAGTCTAAGTCCATTATTGGGTGGGATGATCTATGTCAAAAATTTCATTTCTAGTTCACCACAGTGATACAAAATACGACCATCTTTGACCTCAAGAACATCAAACAATTGGAGTTACAAAGGGTCACATATTTCATTTCTCAGTGGAAATTATTGACATACTTTCTAAACCTACAACCCTATTAGGATGAATTATTTCCCATCTATGTATCAAATCATTGTCATTAGTAGCACACATTTTTAATCCATGTCAATGAAAAAGAAAAAATTTAGGCTCTAGACTCAATCACTCAACAAGTTGAAAAATCCTTCATAGATACCAATCCAATGTCTTTATTAATTCCATCAACATAGGGAAGAAGAACTGGAAAACGAGAGGCCACTAAAATTACACATAAGAAGTCCCATGCACCAAATCCTACTTCATTTCTAATACCATACCATATAGACCCACCTACCGAGCATCAAAAATATTGCATGAATCATCAATATGATTAGAGAGACAAATGTAAAAAGTAGTTTAAGTAGATAAAAAAACAAGGTATACTCTCTTGGAGATAACCAAATCCCCTAATACTTCATCTTAGCATTGGAAGACAACTAAATAATCTTTATAAAGCCCATGAATCCCTACAAGGAAGGTGATGACAATATCCAGAATATTTCACATTTCTTCAGATGTTGGGGTACCACATTTATTATAGTTCTTGAAAGACCTCATACAAAAATAGTAAAATCTCAGAATGTGAAGTCGAATAAACCACTTGATCAAGTGGAATATGTTTCTACCACTATCCAAATAGAGGAATAAAATGAATGGAAATATTTTCATAGAAATAGTGCACAAATGTTGAGGATCCAGATTGTTAGGAAAATGAATAATCAGACTCATAATATTCAATGAACATAGTAAAAACAACAAAAAGTTCCTCCCACCACTCCTGGTATGGCACAACAAACTTCACTGGTATCCCAGTCCTCTAAATACTAATATTCAAAAATGAGGCATGGAAAAAAAGGTAAAAATAAAATTCAAGAATAAGAGACCGTATTAAAGATGAATTCATCTCATTATTATACTTCACGCCAATTTTCTCAAAAGAATGAGCACTACACTGCCAAAAAACCATTTGATTTAACCAGTTAGACAGAATCCTCATCAGATGAGGAGTTTATTTTCAGTTCCATTATAATTATTCACATAACATATCCCTTCACACATCATGTTTATAATTATAAACCAGGCATCACAATAGTTTATTGGGGAACTTGATGAAAAGGTCATCAAGGTTGAAGATACAAGTGGAGACATGGTTGTTCTAGGAGAAAATAATTCATCCAAACCCCTAATCGAACTGTCTACATGGCCAGATCTAATGGGAAATATTCCGAGAAATTTCAGTAGGAAAAAGGGAGTCCTCCCCCCATATATAACATAGTCCTCCCTGAAATAATGATATTGGATGCCCATTTAAGGGATACACCACCACCTTCCTGATGGGTAAGACAACCCAATTGGCCTAATCCACCAAAAATAGAAGCATTTATAGCTTCTACCCCAATTGAAGGTCTGTCCACATCAAGATCATCAACTTATAATGTTCTTTAGTAGAGAATCTTCATGTAAAAAGGCATAGGGATTTTGGACAAAAATATGATATCATAATGAAATTGTCCTATATGTCGACTATGTTATCAATCATGGTTTCCCCGAGTCTATGAAAGTGAATTTGGGAAGAACTTATTGAGGCCATGTTAAGCCCTCAAGAGTTAGAAGTCAAAGTTATTATTGAAAAAACATATTGTTCCGAAAAAGATTATATATAATTTCATGCTTTCATTTTCTTGACTAGCCAGGATGATGATTCTGTAATACTAGGACATGTCATACATTTGTACCTATTTGGATGGATAAATGTTGTTTATATCAAACCATCCTTCTTTGATAATATATAAGTACATGACCTCAACCTAGCCTAGACACTTCAAAAACTATGTCTCATTGAATATCACATGTCTCCCTGCACATTTATGTTATATGGTTATAAAAAGAATGAAAAAGAACCCATCGGTGATATAAAAATCATAACTCAGTTTGGAGATCTCATTTTCAACTCAATGTTCTTGGTTTTTCGGTAGGATACAATATTAAATGTTTTGTTGGGAAGACTGTGGCTACAACAACAACAACCATTCCTTCATTATATCAATGGTCAGATTTGATAATTGTATGGAGAAAAGGCCCCATTGTAATATTGTTAGAAAAAATACAGTGATTCATGATTTGATCACAAAAGAGGAAACAATCTACATATAATGATGTTTTCCTAATTAATACCCCAAATATACAGGATATGATCATGGATAACCCTTTCAAGAAGATAGGTGTAGTTTTTGTGATTCCAATTAATAAAATTGAAGGGGTTTTCACAAAATAATATACTCATTTAAAAATATTATATGATTTTAATTATGAAAACTAATCCTAAAGGCGTTGAAGATGTTATCAGCTCATTGAGGGATAAAAAAATCTTAAATGAAAGTTTCCTCATTATATACCCTAGAATCCAAAAAATATTGGTTCTATTAGAAGAGACGAATGGAGTTGTGATAATATGAGAGAGTGAATAGACTTATTCATAGTCCATCATTTCTTCTTGAATACTCAATAAAACTTCTTTCAAGAATGTGATCTTGGAATGACTTCCATGTACTATTTATGTCAAAATGATGATTCCACTTATCCCAATGAGGATGTTTCTTCATAATCTCCTATCTTGGTAGAGGTTCAAGAATTAGGAAATGAGGAAGGGTAAGAAGTATAAGATCTTATGGATGACCCTCTAGAATTTTAGGAAGGAAGCTCCACTACTATGGATGAACCCTATGGGATAAATCTGGGTACAAAATAATATCTATTACCCACTCTAATTATTGAGTCCATGACTCCAAAATAACAATAGTTGTATACCAACATCATAAATAAACATCAAGACATGTTTTCCAAGAACTACACATATATTCTATGTCATGAAATCAAGTTGTCCACTGATCACATGGGTTTTCTAGAAGATAAATGGGTATTCAAGCATGCAACAATAAGGACACAAATGAATCATACATACA
This sequence comes from Viscum album, assembly GCA_963277665.1. Taxonomy (NCBI): domain Eukaryota; kingdom Viridiplantae; phylum Streptophyta; class Magnoliopsida; order Santalales; family Viscaceae; genus Viscum; species Viscum album. The sequence goes on along the minus strand of OY728125.1, from coordinate 911,606,145 downwards.
GAATTAAGGATGAAGAGGAAAATAACATCATGGTTGAATTTATCATAGTGGTATAACATCCAAAACGGATATATAAAATTTTCTATGTGAAGAAGAAGAATTGTTAAATAATAGTTTTTATTGATTTTAGATATCTCAATTTGTATTTTCTCCAATATGATTTCCCCATTCCAATCCCTGAACTCTTGATTGATGAAACAACCAGTAATTTGGCCCTATCCTTCATGGATGTATTTTCAGGGTACATCCAAATACAAATGTTCCTATAAGATGATGATTCCACACCATTGATATCCCGTCAAGGATTATTATACTACAATGTAATTCACATTGGCTTAAAGAACACTAGATCCACATTGCAATGTTATATTCATCACATATACAAACCCATTTTGGGAATGTTTGTTGAATGATACATTTTCAATCAAGTAGTCAAGTGTCATAAATTTTCTGACCACTTGGATGACTTCAAAACAATCATCAGCAAGTTGTGATAGTATAACCTAATGATAAACCCCTTGAATTTTTCTTTCTAGGAAACATTGTGATTGTTTAACATCTTTGTTGTTCATCATCATAGTGTCAATTTTTATAGTGATAATACTATGTATATCTTATGCATGTCACCTCATGGAGACCTAAAAGTGTTAAGTGGACTTCAAGGTAACATGAAATATATTTGGCACATCATAAAAAATCATATAGGATAGTGTTTCCCATTTTCAGATTGGTGAAGAGGGGTATCACATATCCGTGGACCAATGAATATCCAGAAGAGTTCAACACGCTCAAGAAATATCTCTTGATCCCACTTGTATTAATTCTACCTCTATAATGAAATGAAATCATTCTATATGTGAAAATCCTATAATGGTTACTGGGAACATTACTTGTGAAAAATAATGACACTAGAAATTAAAAAACATTTACTATGTCAATCAAACAATTCTTCAAATTGAAACTCATTATTTAGATATATAGAAGTGTTGCATGGAATTCATCATTTCCATTTAGAATATGAGGGACTATATATTTCACCATGTAATCCACATTTTTTCATACAATAAACTACTCAAACTTATCCTCAAAAGTCCTATGGTGAAAGTATGTCTGGAATGGTGGGAAGTTATTTAGTAGTAGTTCTACATACTGTTCATGCCTTAGAATGTAGTGAATGGTCAGTCCCAAAAATATTTCCTAGACAAACACCAATCGGAATAAGAGACTGCATTAAATATTGAACATCCAATTAAATAAGCTTTATCTGTTTAATGCATCCCCAAACAAGGGATATGTATTTTGACTATGAATCTATAATCCCAATAAGAAATAGAATAGATGACCCTACACTCAAAAAAAGGTTAGGGATTATGTTTATCTCTCCAGACAAGGAAGTTTTGTTATACTCCTTCCTATAATCAGAAGGTTGTAAAAACAATGAGTTATAATATTAGGCTCCAAATGTTGGACTGGAATTAGTTCTCCAAATATCAGTTAACCCCTTGAAGGTAAAATGAATCTTAGAGTAGAAAATCAAGCAAATCAATAGAGATTTCTCATTTAGAAAAGTGGATCTAATTACCCTATTCGACTATGTCTGAGTGTTAATGGAATAAATCCCCTTAGAGTCCACCTTGATCCAAATATCATGATAATAGAATTCAAAGTTCGATGCATCTATAAATGTAGCTATGACTTTGGTATATCCAAATTTGTGTGAAATAATCATTAACATTTCCACCAACTAAATCGCCTCACATGTTGTTCAGATTAAAAAATAAGTGATAAATAAAATCACTCCCATCTATGATATATATAGTCATACCACGATATTTATGATTCCCATCATAAACTACATACAAGATTGGGTGCTTCCACTGGATATAATTATAATCCATTAGATCTAGTAGAGAGTTTCTAAATTCACCCTATATAATAGGCCAAATCACAATATGTTCCCCTAAAAATTAATCTTTGATGGAGTCCTTATCATATGTGTCGATTTTGAAGATATTGTAGATGTTAGGGATGAAATACGAGAAGGATCATGTAGTTCCCACCAAACTGGGTACAGGATTTATGATCAATTATGAAGGATGGAATTATTCTACCCATTGATGACACAAAATTGCACAAAATTCACCCTGAAATTTCATTCTGTACTGGTGCATGTCAACTTCATCCATCCACCCTTTGAGTTTCTATATACATCTAAATACTAATGTCTATTTTATACCTGGGGAATGGATGTATTTGGGATATACCCTCCATATGTGGATAAGCAGTAAAAATACATCATGACTGTAATCGATTTATTTCTCCAAATGTTATTAGTCAATACCCAGCAATGATGTCGGGGCCAAATGTATTTCCAACTTCTAGAAAATTTACATCATTACCATATTTGTTGTCCCTCATACTATATTGATAGAGAGTGGCACTGATTTCTATTATTATATAGTTGAAAATCTATATTAGGATGATATTGTTAAGTTTAACCTTTCATCATACTATAATTCAATGGTAAATAAATATCTAGATGATTTTAAGAAGACCTTATCAAATATACTATATGAAGATTGTGGATAATTATTTTAAGCTTTATCCAAGAAAGATCATTCATTATTTATGGGATTATGAGACTACAATCCGTACTACAAAATATGTAACCCATTAATAATTTGTGTCTTGAATAGAAGCTATCATTCCAATTGATGCCCAGTTTCAATTGTTCAATAATTTCATCTCTGATCAACTATCTATTGATGAATAGTCTCAGAAATGGTTTGATGAATTGGATCATCTGGTTGAAAAGAGACTACACACCATGCATTATTTGGAGGTCTATCAGAACTGGATAGCATGGGAATTTATAAATATTGTCTAACTCAATTCATTCATCCAAGGAGAGATGGTTTTGGTTGTTAGGACTCCAATGATAGTAGGAATGAATCCTTTGAAGCTTGAATCAATGTTGGGGATAAGATATTCCATACACAAGGTCCACTCTAATTAATATTGTTCCTTATTCCCAATCGATGTGGAACTCACTATAAATCCAACCACTTGAAGGATCTTGATGAAATATTTCGTATAATTACACAATCAACATCTGAGATGACTGATGATAAACTGCATAGAGGGTCATTATCACATTACCTTAAAATGCACAACACAATTTAATTATCACATGAAAATAAAAACCACTACATAATTTTCTGTCATATTATAATAAATATCAGGACACCCTTTTTCCTTACCATATGACCTTAAACTACATGGTTAACATCCTTTTCGTTCAATTTTATAAAACCTCTAGTTTACCATGAGATATGATATCTTACACGATACCTTAAAAATGGGCCTCTGTTTCATGTGTAGGTCTCAATCACATCATAGTTACCCCTCAGTGGGTTGATATTCCCACATGGTTGGACATGAAGAAGAAAGGATGGTGTCCTCATGCATATGCTCCACTTATATCTACCCCACTAGATAGTGAAATTTGGGACCCTTTCTATTGGTAAAAGTCCAAACATTCTCTATTCCTTACTAGGAGACAATAAATTGCACAACTCACATCATCATCGTATGATGATAAACAACATGACTCTTTAAAGAACTACGTGTATCTTGATTCTCATTCCAATGAGATATGTATTAAAGATCGAATATCCAATTTTGGGTATGGAACTTATTTTAGATAAGAATATTCCACTCCTTTTCCTAGTGTATGAAACCAATATTTATTGTGAACTTTTACAAGTCATATGGCATGATACTTATTACAATGGGGTTAGCAGTGATGCATAGAACACATCTCTCGAGCAAAAAAATTATTCCAGAATTTATTAAAGTCTATTTCCCCACATCGTATATCAATTGGTGTGGGGAAAATCAATCAATAACTACATGTGGTATGCTTTAAATTTCAATGATTTACATACTAATTCACAAATCTCTTATCTCAAGTCTATCCTTGAAAAAAATATAGCCTCTTTTCCCAATGTCTGAATCAGAATATTATAGGTATCCATTCCAAGAACTACAAGTGGCTTGATTCTAGCTCTATAAAGATATGTAGTGACACCTGGTACCTATCCCCTAGTCAAGCTGCAAGATTTCCTTCATGTCAGGTGACCAACATATTTATATCAAGAAGTTAAACTACACTGTTCTTAAAGAACAATGTGCGGATTGATTATTTCTATATAATGATATGTTGTGACACCCATATTTCCAATATCGAGTCCATCTGCAATTTAACCATAATGCCCATTTACACTTTTTGTATGAATCATCTCTATATAGTAAGAATTTTTAGAACTATGTATGGATTGACTGTAATTTCAATGATATACATAGTGAAGCCCTGATCTCCATCATGGGGTCCATTTGAAACATTTTTATACTTTTATGATGGTTTGACTCTATCCATATCATATGATGTCAAACTACTAGAATTTTAATAATTACTTATTACTATATTCTTATAATTATTAGATACAAAAAGGCAACAAAAATTTAAATCCATGGGTGATGACTCATTACCCATTTAAACGTAGGGAACTCAACATCCTTACCACTTGATATTAAATTACATAATTCATCAAGAACAATGTATGACTTTATTCCCATCCTAATGAGATATGTATTAGTTATTATATCATATCTACTATACTACCCACTATATAATCAACAAGAAACTTACTTTAAATTGTTTTCCCATTGTGATGTGGAAAATACCATTACCAGACCCAGTTTTTCACATTGAGAAAAACTCACATGTGCTTAGGTGTTTAGTAACTTATATCCATGCCCGAGTAATGTATATCGATTCAAATTTCTGTTATCATGGTCTTGGGTGCAATACCATAAAGGGTACATCAGATGTCATCATCACATGAAAAAAACATCAATATTTCGTTAAGATCTATTTTTGGATTGATTTTTCCCTAGAAAGATACATTGTGATGCTTTGTTCCTTCACCTTTGTCTATCCACAATATTACTTTCTACATAAAAATCACAAATGTCCTTTCCAAATAATGATAAACTACACATTCCATCAAGAACGATGTGTGTCTTGATACTCACCCCTATGAGATATGTAGTGACATCAATATATTCAATCATATCCCATCCACATCCCAAAATCAAAATCCTCTTCTATCTCACGTAGGATTTAGATGTATATGAGATGATCAAATATGTGTTCTCATATATTTCATCAACCCATATATAAACCCCCATGTCCTCCACACATGATTCCAATCAGTATGAGGGATCATTATAATTAGAACTTTGTATGTCTTGATTCTCATCCTATGGAGATACGTAGTGATGCCTAATCCTTGATCCAAGTCCTAGTCAGGATGAAAATAAAAAATCCCCTCTCGTGCATTCATTCAAAATTCCATGCCTGATATTTTATTTTGGGTCCCTTCAATATTAGACAGCCATGGAAACAGACATGCCCCCTATACATATGAGTAGATCCCTATATATAACTCCCAACTCATGGACAATAATTTCCCAAAAAGATTTATTGTGATATATAATATCCCTTCTTCATATTATACTCCAAAACATAAACATGTTAAGATCTTTATAATCCTTCCATAGATTTTGGTGGCCAGATGTATGATACCTAAGATCTCCTTTTCCTTACTATACTATAATACTCCCTAGTTTTATTTTCATTAAAAAAATTATAATAGGATTGTTTGCCAATAGATTCCATAGTTTGGAAATGTCGTATGTGCCCTAGTTGGCCTTACATAAAGTATCCCACAAAATGGGTTAGTAAAATTGATGTAATTTCTCCTTTGGAGAAGGCTCTTATTTCCCCTTATTCTTTGATGATGCTATGCTAGATCCCATAATTAAAATTCAGTTGTATTCACTTCAATATTTTCCCTATATCCTTTCTCTTGACTTGAACGTATCCAAGACCATGGTATACGTTTTCCCCTTCATACGTTCAATATATATTGGAATAACCTTGTTAAATTTGACCACTTATCTCCCATAACATCTATTATGGTCTTAGTCATACGACATAAAACTACATGAACCATATATCATATACTTGGTCATACATTCATGGGAAACTATTCACTCGATTCATTGGAAATCATAACTTGAATTACCCCATCGATATTCACATAATTTTCTCTATAAACCAAACACTATCTTTTGGGAGATCTGGATATCCATAAACATACATTGTCATTTAGCGATAGAATTTTATAATTCCATAGAGCTATCTTTTCCAATTTTTCTATACATTCCCTGGAAATATTTGAATAAAAAACTTCAATAAAAAAATTTTCAGACCAAGGATACCATTATTTGACAATTTAGTATGTTTCCTTATTCTCCTTGCGTAAAACCTATTCCATAACATGATTCTAAACCATAGGTAACTTTTTCCTCTAGAAAGACCTCATCTACGGACATAAACCTTTTTCCCCATGCCACTTTTAAGATTCAGGAACCGCCAAATCACATCTCAAAAAATAATCCTATCATTCTTTAATATGGTGGTATATATAATAAAATTTATTGAGAAAATCATCACTCTTCTGGTAAAATCAAAGAACTTAAATTATATCCCCCTAATTTCCTTGCATTAAAAATTTAAAATACACAGCAAAATTTCATTATAGTATGACATTAACCTTCATGACATACTGTCCTAAAATTATGAATTTAAAACACATAAAATAATGTCCTAGAACTATGGATTTAATATAAACATCATAATGCCCTTATAGTAAGACTTTAAACTAAAATGCATAATATGCATGCATTATGAATTTAAACCGCATATTATAATGTCCTTGTAGTATGATTTTAAACTACACAGTATAATTTCATTTTACTATTCCAGTAAAATAAATAGCATAATTTCCTTACAGTGTAGCTTTAAACTACATGGTCATTGTGTGAGTCACAGGAACATAAACTGCGTGATGCCTTCTCACATTGTCATAAAGGAACATTATACCCTGTAATTGACCATCTAAAAAAATTACCCTCATTCACAATCCATGTTCTTATTGGAATGGTTTTCCATTCACAAATAGTCCCAATAAACATGATCCATTTATTCTCAGACACATTTCTATGAAAAAACCACACCTTGTGGTCATGAAAATTTTGAATCTCCATAAGCTTCTTTCACCATGAGCAATATAAACATAGAAAACCCGAGAAATCATTTTCGTGACCACATAGTATGTGCCTGAGTTTTCCTTACATAAGTCAACCACATAATTGGTCTACCAGTATAAGGGAACCAGTACTTTCCTATGAAGTATGTGACCTTGTTGGCCACACATAAAATATCCCCCATAATGGGCTTTTCCGGTAGACGAAATTTCATCCTCATGAAGGACCTCCTCTGTTCACATGATTAACATTTTAGATTCGTAAACTATAAAATCATGTCCAATGAATCCACATTTATGTATATGTATAATATCAGAACATTTCCATCCATTAAAACATGTTTGGCCTTTTATCTCAGATTTCATGGTAAATGTTATTCTACCAAAAATAGTGATATTTTTTGTTTGACATTCATGACATTAAAAATCCACCAAAAAAGACACAATAATCATTTGATTGATAATCCAAAAAGTGGAGTATGGAAATAGTCAAGTCTCAGCTTGTTTGACCTACAATATGTATAGTTTAGTCAATCTAAAGCGATTAACAGATAAAAGGAGCAAAACAGGTAAGACTAAAAACAAAAAATGGGAATCCCAAAAAAATACAATTCTCTCATGCTAATACTCCTTCAAATTGAGCTTAGGAAAAAATTAGAGTGATGAAACCAATGATATAATGTTTGTAGGATTGTGTTTATGACCCTATAAATAGTCAAACTGGGATCACTGGGCCCCCTATATTAGGAAAACAAATAAAACATTTATCCACACATGATGTAACTCCAAAACCCACAAAATGACATTGGAATGCATTAATGTTCCAAAAAATTACAATAGAACTAAATTCATTTCATTCTGATTGAATCTTCTTCTAGTGGGGGGGTTGAAGACACCATGAAGTTTGTTCCATGTACTGTTCCATTGAAATCATTCTAAAAACCTTACATAGACATAGATTGTTGATTTTGAGTTGAAATACAACTTTATTCCTGAATAGGATGGTGGTTGGATTTCCATATTCAAAAAGACTACTCTATAATGAGGGATAAATGGAAATACCCCCACCACTCCATGAGTATCCTATAGATTTCCAAGATCAATTACAAAAAAAATCATCGCATTAAAATTCATCTTATGTTTTTCATTGAAAAAATGTTGGTATAGTCATTATATTAAGAAGTATAGATCTCTTATAGATATCTTGTTTGACTGGAAGTCTATCCTAAATCATCTCAAAGATCAAAAGATTTAGATCATTGAGGTTATAAGAAATTAGGAAAGTAAAGTGTGTAACCTCACATGTTCATCCTCACATGTCCATTCAATAAGGCCCTTCTACACATGCCATATGTTCAAGACCATCAATACAGACCATTTTCACATTCTCATCTATGTAGGTCCATCGGCATAGGCCCCCCAGTAGGTCTATAAAAAGAACCCTCCACCTAAAATATTTAGAGGAAGACCGAACCAAATGTTAAATGGGCATCCTCCATAGGATTAATCCCCAACCAAATATCAAATGGTCATCCTCAATAGATGTAAGTCCCATACAAACCTCAAATGGGAATCCTCCTTAAGAGTAATCCACACCCAAACCTGCAATGGTAATACTCCATTGGAGTAAGCCCAAACCAAACCTCAAATGGGTGTCCTCCTTAGGTGTAAGCCCCAACCAAGCCTCAAATAGAAAAATTTTATAAGAGTAAGCCCAAACCAATCCTCAATTTTTATCCTCCTTATGATTAATACCCATGAAAACCTCAAATGTATATCCTCATTAGGATTAATCCCCAAACACTGATAAAATGGGAATACACTCTTACAGTAAGCCACAAAACTCATCCATTGGGTCTCCTCCTTAAATGTAAGCCCTATATAATACCTTAAATCAGAATGAGATAATACATCACTCATAGACACATCTACATGAAATCCTTTTTAGTATTAAGCCCCAATTATCCATTTCAATGGACCGTAATCCCCTACGAGATAAACTTATAGAGCCTCCATTGGTGGTGTTATGATAACCGAATTACGTGGGCTTTGATTCCCTCACAAATGGAACACATAGAAAGAGTTGGTGAGGTCTAAAACAAACACCTCAAAAAAAACACATTATTTATGATCCATATTACCGAAAGGGTCTATTTCATCATAGAAATTCATATTCTTTCCATGTTATTAAGTAATCTTCATCATTTTTCCCACAACAAACCTTGACTAGGAACCATCTACCAAGATTTCTATTCCACATGGCATTAAACTATAGAGATGGGTCCAAATAACATGAACATAAAAGGTATGGTGTTCCCCATTATGTAGCATTGTACTACATTGGTTTTTATTCCATTCATGGGGATATGTATGAAACCCATTTATGGGGTTTGATCCCATCATCGAAAAAACTTAGTCTCCCTGGAAGACAATAAACTCCAGAGTAACCTCAATCTCCCTAGATGACAATAAACTCTAGTGTTCCCCACTATGTGGATAGAAACCCATCATCATTGTGATAACAAAAAAAGAATATATTTTTATTATATAAGAGGATACCATTGATAGATGACCTTGGATACATAATGATATATCCATTGATTAAGAACTTCTGATACATTCTACTGATTCAATATTCCATTCATGCTAATTATGGATTGTTAACTCTAAGATCACCTAAATCATACTGGGTAATTACATATGTATTCAAGAAAAAATATTAAATATAAAACAGTGTATTAAAATAGGCTATAATTCTCCAATAATGGTTTGATGAGGCTCATCTCCCATCATATCGACCAATGTGAGTTCATAAGCATCATTGCTCAAAATCAGTAATGAACACCTATATTTGGAAATATGTTCCCATAAGATATAGAAATGTAGGTTAGTTATAGTTCCAAAAACACAATCATTAGAAATACAAAACCATAATAAGATCAATATTTTGAGGGAAATCAAATAATGGTGAACCTCAATTGAATGAAATAAATGTGACATCGTTTTTATATTATAAAAGGGTTGTGCTGATCAATCCTCTTTGGTGAATTTTGTTACACAAGGAAAACATGTATCCATTAGAAATGGAAAATGTTAAACTCAACATGAATGAATTAAATGTGAAATCTCCATCATAATAATTCAGGGATGTGCAGACCAGTCTTCATCAGACCATTTCAATCCTTAATGAAATCACATTTCCAAAAGAAATAAGCATAAACTTATAAATTTATATCCCAACAACAATTTTCTAACATGCCACACAACGAGATACATACTCAATAATATATATCTTCATGATATCCAACTATAAATAATCCTTCATATCATTATACAACATCATACTTCCAGGATGAACTGAGAATTATGAACTATGGGCCTCATCAAATAGCACTGTTAAATTTGGTTTGGATGTAAATCATATATAATTTCTAAACATTTTGACTCCATAAAAATAAAGGTAGAACTAATGAATATTTTTTTATATTATCCAATATATTCACATATTTATTCTATTCCTATTCTGTCCTCACATGGGTAGTTGGTTGAACTATCAATTTAGGAAGATAATATATATCGTCATCATTCATCACATGAATATCCATACAATGAAAATCCTTACATATTTGATCGTTATTATCATAATCATAGATAATCCATCCTGATTATTTCAACATAGGTAATTTTCAAGATTTTTTATTTCCTAGAGTGTTAATTTAGTGATTATTCAAAATCTTTAATGATATCATACCTTCAAAATGGAAACATTAAACTACTCTGAGTGAACATATTCTTCAATATTTTTTCATCAGTATATATATATATGTCACACCATAAATTTAAATTATAATTCCTCTACATCTTCAATGATAATGTTACGGTTGAAGATAAAAAAATAATGAGTTTGGTAGTTCTCCTCTTGATCTTTCAATTTGAATAATTTATAAGTTATCACAATGTCAGTCGGCATGACAATTCATCCCAATACCTACCTTGATGCATCAATAATGATTACAAAACCTTATATACTATAGTTTAATGAATGTATAGACTTAATAACTAACCTTATCATAATTTAATTAAATGTTTATTCACATTCATATATACAAATAAACATACATCCCATCTCTATCAATACGATGATCTGATTATAAATTTCTGAGAAATTATACTAAATGGCGAATAATATCCATCTAAACCATTAAAAATATAGATATCATTCACATAATCTCATATATGACAATAATAAAATACTTATATATTTTATGATCCTACTAATATAACCTCTATTTAAATTATATGACACAATAAAGAAAATTTATGAATCCAAAATTCACAATTGGAAAATTTTGAAAATAGATTCCACTTCCATAGTGTCCTCAGAATAGTCTGAAAATGATCATCATGATCTTCCTTAATCTTTTAATATATATGAATATTTTCTATAATTTCTATCAATATATGATCGTGGAAGTCACTTGATACTATATTCATTAAATCCGTAATGATAATGGGGAATTATGAAGTCCAAATAGAATAAATATTTTCAATGTGTCTATAATTTTTAAAAATGACTATTTTGGGAATATCTTACTTATTGAACCTCATTTGATGATATCCATAATGTATGTGAATAATATAAAATTTTTTAGATTATTTTATTTGAGAAAATAATTCATTAAAATAAGTTAGAGTATAAATTTTCTTGATTTTCATCTTATTAGGTTCCCGATAATAAATGAATGGTATCATTGAACCATATTTCTTCAAAAAAAATTAATTGGTTCACCCCAAGGTGGTAAACATAACCTTGTAAATAGATTTTCTATTTTCTACTAGAGTTTCATTTTTAGTAATTATAACTCAATTTGGGACATTCTATTTAGAGTCATGAAAATTTGTGTATCTATAGTTATTATTTATTTTGATAATGAAACCTCACTATTTGGTGAAATAAGAGGAAAATATTATGGAAAAAACATCAACAATCCCGAAATAATAGTCACAATTTCGACGTTGTGTTTCTACCCTACCATTATAAGTAAAAAACCCTTTTTAATTTTAATGAATACCTATAAAATTGATTTCATTTCCAATGTATTTTCATAAATTTCATCGCACTAATAAACGATAATTGGTTGGTTTAGAATTCAAAATTCGACATCCCTTACATGGATGATGATGTCTGATTTATGTAATGAATGCTAATCTATTCCAAAAAATAACATTGAATCAATCTAGTGGGATAATTAATTTCAACATAAAAATTTGAAAAAATTTCAACTCGGGAAGAATCATAAACATGAGATGGGATGATCATACAACTAATAGTATTCAATGAAAATTAAATATATAATCATTCAGTTGGTATTGTGATACAAATAAAAAATTATTATTTTAAAAAGGGGTCGGTATATCTAGAATCAAATAAGACATTATATGTTTAATAGTTGATGATAATTATACCTTCCAATATTTCATTATCATACTACACATTTCCAAAAGTGATCACCAAACATATCCCATTGTGTATTTAGGTAATAAATTTTGCAAACATTGATCATCATAATTAATCATCAGGTTTTAGAACAAGATAGAATAATAATGACACTACATGAACTAAAAACACTATTGAATGGTGGTGCATTATATAGGGATTTTTATTTATTATTTCACTGATTGGTTTCTTAACATCGCAATGATATTATATTTCATGATGACATTACACTATACACTTAGATCATTTTACATTTCCATTTATACTATTTCCACTATGTTTCCACCCACAAATCGAGAATAAATTAAATAAAATCTTCTTATATTCAATGATTTTTATAAATTTATTTTAATTTCATATTTATTTTATTATCAAAAATAAGATATTGATACGTAACACAATTTTATATTTCGATATTGATAGAACATTGATTTATTTATTCAAAGATACTAATGTCTCTTAGGGATAAATCTTTTCTAATAATTATTTTTGAACCTCAAAATAATCGATGGACCATACATTTAGGTTGGATGATAATACCTAATGTGTACCTCACAAGTTTCATAAAATTTTTCACATGGGTACCACCATATTAACCATTCTTATATGTGTCAAAGAATTCCTTATTCATTTTCATATGAAGAATACAATGAATTTACATATTGAAAAACAGTCTCTTAAACTCATCCCACCCTATGGAGTAAGTTGCTTCATGTTTACTCATGTTCTTTATAAGTGTCCAATGTGGAATTTCACCACCTTCCAAACAATATTAATAAAAACCTAATTTTCCTTATTCATAACTTTGGATAATAGACAATATAAATTTAGTTGTATAATTCCGTTACATAATCACTAGTTGATTAGTGTCCCCTGTAAAAGAAGACAGATTATTCTTCGTGAAGGAAAAACAAAACATTATTTCCTATTTTTCTTATTTAGAATCACATTATTAATCAAAGTTGATTAATTTTGTAAGTAATGTGATAAGGTTTTGCAATCCATTATCAATAACGTTAATTTACTCCAGAGGAATATCATTACATTATAAAAAACATTCTATTTAAATATGATTCATCCATGTTTCATCCACCATTTAAAAATAATAGGAATAGTGTTAGAAATGAAATTCATATAGTATGTCCATATACTCATGAAAAATAATTTATTGGATATCTAAATAAAGACTCCTTCTATTCAATCTATGATAGTTTATGTTTAACAAAGGTCATGCATGATCATTACTGAAACAATATAATGTCATTATATGGATATAATTATCTACATAGTTAACATGAATGTTTTCTCATCATATTTTTTATGTTCATCTAAAAAAATTACTGATACCGTTAATATAAACCCATATTTTTAGACATAGATATTACATTACTTTGGATGAATATTCAATGCATAACATAAAGATTCATTATAGAATATTATAGGTCTAGTTAATTTGTATACATCGATAAATTAAAATCGTTTTCATAAGAGCAATACATAATTTCCCAATATAATATTCCAAACTACAACCCTTAAATTTTATATCATACTCAGTTAATTAATCAATAGAGGAAAAGTATACATAAGAAAGGGTGAGCTCATGTGCTTAGTAATGGTAAAATCTGAGATATTGGTGATCACATGAACATAAGATGTGCATTAACATATGATAATTTGAGAATAAATTTTTAAATAATACCCAATAAGTCATATATAATATCATATTCATGGAAAAAATATTTAATGTTTCAAAGAAATGATTCATAATGGAATTATAGATTTTTTTCCCTCAGAGCATAACATTTTCAAAAGAAATGAGTTTGTGGAATACTCATATGTTTAGAAAATTATTTCATTTGTAGTCAAGGAACAGTGCAATGATTATTATGGTTGATAGAGGCCACTCAAAATACTAATATAGTAGTTAAGGTACCATCCCAATTCAATAGTAGTGGATAAATTTCTATACTCAAAAGGGTTAAATCCCCGTTCTATTCATGTTTATCTTATGAGATATCCATCAGTAGCCAATTCATTATAGGGACATATAATTCTAGGCCCACCCATCACATAAATTAAATCATAAATATCTGTTCCACAAGATAATAAAACATTCATCATATAATAACCCAATAAAATAAATCGGTTTAATAAATATTTCATTATAGAAAACCTAGTAGAAAAGAGATGGGTTTCGTAAACATTTCTTCATTTGATCATAAAATTAGCAATGAAAAATAAATGATTTTCATAAAAATAAGGAAATAATAATCCAATCACTTGATGAGAAAGAATAAGGATGATATCATTGGATCATAACCCCCATAAAACATAATTAAAAAAAATTATGACATTATAGGTGAAAAATATATTTAAATGATCTGATGGAACATTTCATAATGAAATTAATATTCTCTCATTTAAATAATAAATTTAAAATATAAGAATTTAAAAAATATGAAGGATTATTTTTAATTTAATGGATCCTTGATTTAATATATTTTAATATTAAAATTATCGAGTTGTTATGATGGCATGAAATTCTGTTCATGATGTATAAGTTAAAAGAAATTTCATTCATACTTTTACAAAAAAGTTAAAGTATCTCATTCAGAAAATGAAAAGAATATTATCATTGAAATGTATTATAAAATTAAAAACATGGATAAAAATTACATTAAATATCATTGTATAAAAGTGATATAATTTTTTAAATCATTTTTCGAAAATATGGACATGGAAGAGAAATGATTTTCAATTTTAGAGAAAAACGAAGTAAAATTTACATAAAGATACATGTATGACCTCTTGTTGCCCTAATGAGTTAAGGATGAATGATAAACATGTATATTCATTAAATAAATATAAGATATGAAAATTAATTATTTTCATGGGAGGAATATCATAATATTTCATCAGTGGAATCTTGATCATAAATAGTCCTGATAAACAATGAGATACAACATAAAAACCCTTACCCATTTGGTATGAACTAAATCATAATACCCATGAAATAAATAAAATTAAATGTATATTAAAAAAATAAATTTCATTGTTATCATTATTAATTTAATTCATAGGAATTCTATAAACCACATAAATGAAAAAGTGGTGAATATTTCATGTGTATCCCAGAAATAAAAGCGATAAAAAAATACCTTACCTTAGGTCTGAAACACTCTGTATATGTTTGAAAAATGAATAAAATAATAATAAATTATATATATATATATATTATAACCATTATCATATATATCACAATATATATTATTTTATGATAACCTTTTCTCTCACATTGACTAACTAATCTTTATTAAAATCGCAGTTTCTGGTGATCTCTGCTTCATTTTTCATGATTTTTTTGGTTAAATAGTTTTTTTCCTTTTTCTCAAATCATGGATGAATAATATAAATAATGTTAGTCATGATATAAATATCATATATAATCATTATATAAATTTTTATATTCATCCATAAAACTAGGGATATAAAAATGCATTACACTGTTCATGGAGATGGTTGGTCGGTTGTATGTGTGATCACCTTTTTCATTTCCAAAAGATAGGAAAAATGAATTTAAATTATAAATTAAATTTATAGAATAATTATTATACAACATTTATATCTTATATTCAATATATATTTCCCTATTACCATCCATGTAATTTGGAAATAAAGAACAAATCTTATCACTTTATGGAGGTGATAGTCCACACGTACACACAAGCGAGGATTTCATTTTCCAACACATTAGAAGGTAAGATGGTAGATATGATATTACCATTACCAAATAATATTTATTAGATAAATATAATATATAAAAATTATACCCATCATAATAATGTTCAATGAAATATGGTGGTGGGGAATGAATTGAATCGCTTCATAGAGATGGTAAGCCCCACGTATACATGAGTGATACTTTCACTTCCCATTGGACGGGAAAGGGGGTGGGTAAGGGTTATTTCATAATTAAAATAACATTTATGTAAATTTATTATACATAATTTATTACTATATTATTAATATCATGTATTTATAGGAGGGAAAGAAGAATTCAAAATAGGAAATCTATAGATTATGGTGATTATCTCTTCTTTGAAAGAACTCCTTTATAATTCCTCTTAAATATCATGGGGTTTTTATATTGTGAATAAAAACACCTCTATTGCATGGATAATAAATTTAATAACTAAATTTGTTTTGGGTTGCTAAATTTTTTAGGCTGAAATTATAGTGATGAAAAGATATGAGGGGTGGCTTTTTTATAATTGATGGGAGGGGTACTCTTTGGATTTCATAAAATATTTAAATATGACAAATTAATTATATAGAATAATACATTAAAATTTAAATAAATTTAAATATAAGAAATTATAAAGTGTAAATAACATAAAAATTTTAAATTATTATATATTTATGAGTTATTTAATTCAATATCCCTTTGACTAACCACTTCGTTTTCCAATTTTAACATCATTGGTAAGAACACAATTTTTTTCACATATATTGCATTAATATCAATGATAGGGTAAAAATTAGTCCATAAAAGTCCATGGGATAAATGTTTAGACCATATATTATCTTCTAAATCATATTTAAATCCTTTTATTATTTTGAAACAATTTAATAATATATTATTCTGATAAAATAACATTAATAGAATTTTCACACTATTTATTTAGTATGGCTTAAAAGACATATATAAATTTATTAAATTTGAATATAATCCTTAAAAATACAATATAATTTTATATTTATCTATAAAAGTCTTTATATCATTATAACTTATTAAAATTATATTAAATTTACTATTATTAAAAAAAATATTTTATTTATATGTTAATTCAAGAAATACTACATCGGTGATTCATTTTAATTTAAAGTAATTATATAATTCTCATAAATTAGATATAAAATTTCACCATAATAAAATTTTAATTATTATAAAAAACAAATATTTATATTGATTTATTGATTTATTTTATCCCTGTGTGGATACATAATAAATATTTAAAATTACAACAGAATTATTGTGATACTTCCTTTTTTATAAATATTATAATGTTATTTTTGATAGAAATGTATCGAAAAAAAATTCCATATGAATCCAAATGTGAAATGTTTTTAATTCCATTCATCGAATAAGAATTGTGATGAAAAATTAAGGCATTATCAATTAGTTATAACATAGATTAACCTAATTTATACTTTACCGTGGTGATAAATTTTACTATGGTTAAAATTCATATTGAAAAAAATAAAAGTGGTTTATATACCAATTATGTAATGGCCCAGACCTCCCCAGTCCATTCCATTGTGAAAATGTGGTGTTGGAGGTGTGTTAGGAGGTCAAGGTTCCTTGGGGGTGTGTTTGGGTGGACTTTTAAGGAGAGCTAAGGGCAATAGATTTCGCACTATTAGCACACAGTTTGGATAAACCGTGCAGCCAAACCGGGCAAGGTTGGTGTTGGAGGTAGAATCTATTGCACGGTTAGCGCACGGTCTGACTAACCTTGGGGACTAATCGTGCGAGGAGTGTTTGGCGAGGCTGAAGCTAATGCACGGTTAGCACACAGTTTGCTAAACCGTGCAGCCAAACTGTGAAGGCACTTAAAGTTAGATCCTAAAATTGTGGATCTGAACTCTTTTGCCTCTAAATGGTTCGTTTAAACCCATAAGCGTCCATAAATCGATATTACCCTTCCTTGGAGGTAGGAGAACCTCTCCCAAGCATTTTTTAGGCGATCTGGAGGGTTCTCTTTGCGAATAGAATCTGGTTTCTCGAGGTAAGTGATCTCTTTTGTTTGGCTTCTTAGAAGTACCTAGATCTACTCCTCCTATTCTCTCGGGATCTTAGATCTATGACCATTATGGGTAGATCTAAGTTTGTGGATATCGTTTATGATGAGGTTTGGTCTTGGTTGTGTTGGGAGATGAGATCTAAGGAGGATTTGTGGAGAATTGGCCCGGGTTCCTTGAGCATTCCTTGAACGTTTTGGTTTCCATCAAAAGCCCCATGAGGTAGGGATTTTACCTTCGTCTCTCTATTTGTGCATCATGTAGTATGGGTGTATTCTTGCATTCAAGATACATAGTTGAACCAGTCAATGAAGATAATAACTAGCTTAAATAACTGGGATGGGGAAGTTGTTATGTTTATCTTTGTTTATCCTATTATAATGTTGTGAATCGAATAGGATTATGCCAACTGAAAATCATGGTCGTTGGGGGCCTTTGCTTGCACAATTAAATGTTTCCCTATCTTTCTAGACCGTTTTGTGGATGGAAACATTGTGGGATATGGAAATCGGTTAGTCAAGTAAAGTTGGCTGATTAAATGAATATTCGGAATCCTTGCGTGATCACCCCAGTTGGACAAAATGGAATAATGAACATGTGGGTGTTGGTTTGGTTACGTGGTATGTGAAAAGGGGGTGGGGGTGAATCCTGGGTTATTACAAATAGGATGGGCAGCGGGGCAGTAGTAAATGATATTAAAGGGGAAATGATGTGGCACAAGCCTTGTTTTGTGATACAGTTGTGGAGATGTGGTTACAGTGGCAGCGGGACTGCAGTAATGGGTTATGATATTAAAAGAAAGTTGAAAAGTGGATAAATGAACCATGGGGAATGATAATGAATTAAACGCGGGAACAATCAATGGGGATTGATTGATGATAAAAGGTTTGGTTTGTGTTGCTTGTGTTCTATCTAACTTGATTTGTGGTTGGAAGGGTTTTTCTACGAAACGCTTGATCTGGTTTGATAATTGCCCAGTAGTTAAGGAAATAATAAACTAATTCTGTTGAAACATGAAAACCTAAATGGGGTTGGGATTATTTTTGAATGCATGCTTCGTAGTAGTAGTGTCGAGGCACAAACTCAATTTCTCTATTTAGAAGCCATAGGTTGGGCTGTGTGTTTTGTATACATATATGTATCTTTATATTTGTGTTTTTTCGCACCCCACCCATGTTGAGCACCTAGTGCCGAACACTCCCATTTTATGGGAGAGGGTGTTTTACCCTTAGTTAATATCTCCTTCCTTCTCCTTCTTCCCTAGGTTGTGATGGATTGAGGCGACCATACACCCAGGACACTTCGGGTAGGTTTCGATTGGTGTGATTTTAGCCCAAGACTCTTCGGGCAGGTTTAGTGTTCACAAGAATCTTCGGGATGAGGACCAGGTGTGTTTGGGCTGGGATGTGAATTTGGTTTGTGAGGCCCAGGTGTGTGTGGGCGGGATATGTGGTTTGTGAGGCCCAGGTGTCTGCGGGTGGGATATGTGGGTTGTGAGGCCCAGGTGTGTGCGGTAGGGATGTGTGGTTTGTGAGGCCCAGGTGTGTGCAGGCAGCATGTGTGGATTTTGAGGCCCAGGTGTGTGCGGGGGAGAAGTGTGTGGTAGTGTCAGGACGTTCGCCATTAGGAAGAGAATCTAAATAGTGGGGGAAATGGTGTGGGGTACCCAATACTCTTATTCTTATATACTAATACATGTTCCTTTGTATTTTCGGTGAGCGTGGCTGGTGAGGTTGGGTGGATAGAATTCCTTGCGAGGTTTCAGTTTCTTCTATTGTTCTCAGAGGACATTAGGATGTCTCCCCACCTATGCATGAGAGATTTAGTTTACCCTACTGATTATAGTTGTATACTCACCCTACGTTTACTTTCAGTTTTCTAGGAGGATTACCAGGGTCGTGCGGGACCCTACTAGTTGGGACAACTAGAGTTGTTGTAGTTTTTTGTACTCTTGTTTCTTTTTTATTGTACTTTTTAGTTTTCCTGTACTTGAACCTTGTTTCAGAATTGTTTAAACATGAATGTGGGATTGGTTTGGGTTTATTTTCATTTACTTGTTATTTTTCTTTTGGTGGTTGACTCATCATATTTCCCGGTCCTAATAATAAAAAGGTTAATGCCTCTCATATTTGGGAAAACTCAAACCCTTGGTGCTAGTAGCCTCTCCGGGGAATATTGGAGGGGGGACTCGGGGGGTCATTATCTCCATTTCACCATTGCCAGCTCTGGAGGGGCATCTTTGGTGGGAGGGGTCATGACAGAATGGTATCAGAGCTGATGGTTGAGAGACAGGATGGAGTCTTGAGTAAGGCATAGGGAGGATTGCATGGGATGGTAGGGCGACTGTGTTGGCTAATCTTGGTGACTGACATGGGCCAGAGAATACCAGCTAGGACACGAGATTTTAGGGCCCCCCCCCCCCCCCGTGATCCGATTCAAGGACTATGAGCCTACCAAACGACCAAGTGAGACTACATTGATTGCATGGTAGAGACCCTAGGGAAGGTACGTGCATCGTCATGTTTGTGTTTTAGTTCATTTGGGTGTTATGGGAAAGAAATTGAAATAAAGTGATAAAATGAATCATTGGGAATTTTCCTTGCTACTTAGGCTTAGGAGATGTTAGTTTACCGTATAGTTATGGCACCTCGACGTCGTCGCCGGGTGGCTCAGACAGCTGAGGCCCAGCAGATTCAGGCGGTCGATCAGTTGAGGATTGACCGAGAGGAGGAATATGATCAGTGGCAGAAGACTCTCCGTTCTTTCCAATGACAAAACCTCAAAAAGTACGAGGGTAGTACTTCAGATATGGAGACAGAGGGGTGGCTTGAAGATCTAGGGATCACTTTTACCTTGATCCGTGCTCTGAGGGTGTACTGGGTTCCCCTAGCAGTCAGTCAGCTAAGAGGTGCGGTGCGTCAGTGGTGGACGCTCTACCTCAGGGAGAGTTCAGAGGCAGAGGTTCGGTGGGATGACTTTGAGAAGGAGTTCCGAGAGGAATTCCTTTCATCCATGATCAAGGAAGAGAAGCGGCAAGAGTTACTCTCCCTCCAGAAGGGGAGTATTTTGGTATGGTAATTGGGGATCAAGTTCAAAGATCTCCTATGCTTTTCTCCAGATCTTTTTCCAGATGAGGAGTCACGGGCGAGACGTTTGGAGGAGGCTCTTCGTCCTTCTCTCCAGTATGTTGTCACCCCCTTCACCCTTCTGACGTATTTGGTAGTACAGTAGAAGGCAGAGGTTGTTGAGAGGATGCACTCCCAGGGAGGTGCACCACGAGAGGGGATCCAGCCGGGTTTGTCTAAGGGGATGAAAGTCAGCAGCAGGTCTCCTACGACGGGACCTTCCAGATTCAATTCAGAAGGGAGCGGGCCCCAGCAGTTCCAGTTTAGATCTTTGGGTCCTTGTCCCTTTTTCATGATCCCAATACCGAATTTTTTTTCTCTTGCAGAGATTTCAGGCACATTCAGAGTCGGTGCCCGACCCGAGCTTAGTACGGTGGAGGTGGGTAGGTTCAGCGCCCGCCTCAGTAGCACCAATTGCTGGAGAGGCCCTTCCAGTAGCAGCAGGATCCTGCTCCTCCGAGGGAAGACTTTGTAGAAGGAGGTCTACCTCAGGGTGCTCCTCAGGGACCTCGACTAGGGCGTGGTCGGGGAGGTGGTTGACATCAGAGAGGAAGAGGAGCTGGAAGTGGACAGTTTCACGGAGTAGAGTTGGAAGCTCCGGCAGGACCAAAGGTGGTGCGAGGTACGATTTGTTTGTTCAGCACACTCATTTATAATTTGTTTGATTCGGAGGATTCTCACTCCATTGCTGCACTCGGTCTAGCCCATGCTTTGGGTCTAGATGTAGAGAGACTTTCCGTACCCCTGGTGCTGAGTACACCAGTTGGAAGTCAGACAAGCCTATCTTGTGTTTGTCGGGGATGTGGGCTGAGGTTGGGACCGCATTGATCTATCGCGAATCTTCTTTTTCTACAGATGCAGCCATACGATGTCATCCTAGACATCAACTGGATGTTTTCTATTAGTTCCATTATCTACTGCTTTTGAAGATGATTCGTGTTCTCCGACGTGGATGGGCAGTGTGTAGCTCTTGTTAGTGACAGGAGATATTAGGTGGGAATATGGCATGTGAAGCCTCTCCTTTCTTTATTTGGTGGTTTATCAGTGGTTTCAGCTGATATAGAGATGATGGATGTTCCAGTTGGTGTTGGGGAGTTTCTATATGTTTTTCCCAAGGAGGTTGTGACTCTACCCCCCCCCCCCCCCCGACGTGACGTTGTGTTCGGGATAGACTTACAGCCTGGTGCTCGTCCGATTTTGATGGCCCTTTATCAGATAGAACCTTCAGAGTTGCGGGAGTTGCAGATTCAGATTGACGATCTAATGGAGAATGGTTTTGTTCAACCCAGAATGTCTCCATGGGGTGCTCCAGTTTTGTTCTTGAAGGAGGAAGATGGTGGTCTCAGGCTATGCATAGACAACCGAAAGTTGAATCAGGTAACGGTAAAGAACTGTTACCCCCTTCCAAAGATAGATGATCTCTTCGACCAGCTGAGGGGAGCAGGTTGGTTTTCTAAGATTAATCTACGATCTGGATATCATTAGCTGAGGGTAAAGGACAGTGACATCTCGAAGACAGCTTTTATGTGCCGGTATGGGAACTTCGAGTTTGTAGTGATGTCGTTTGGAGTTACGAATGCACCAGCTATGTTCATGGGACTTATGAACCTTTTCGTTCAAGAGTTTCTGGACCGGTTCTTCGTTGTGTTTATCGATGACATCCTTATCTACTCAAGATCAAAGGAGGAACACGTTGAGCATCTCAGGGCTGTCTTTGAAGTACTTCAACACCACCAGATTTATGGGAAATTTTCAAATTGTATGTTCTTGATGCAAGAAGTACACATCCTTGGGCACGTAGTGTCTCATCATGGAGTGTTAGTGGACCTGTCGAAGGTGTAGGTAGTTGTTTCTTGGGCGGCACCTAAGAGTGTGGCAGAAGTTCGTAGTTTCTTGGGGTTGGAAGGTTATTGTCTGAGGTTCGTTTCAGACTTCTCTCGAGTTGTTTCTCCATTGACAGCTTTGATTAGGAAAGACCAGGTCTTCCTATAGAGCGAGCAGTGCCAGAAATCTTTTGACAACCTGATGGAGAAGTTGGTCGGTGCTACAGTACTCAGGTTGCTAGAGGAATGGTTGTTGTATGAGGTGTTTTGTGATGCTTCTGTCCTTGGTCTGGGGTGTGTGCTGATGCATAAGAAGGGTGTGATCTGTTATAGGTCTTGGTACTTGTGCCCTCATGAGTGTAACTATGCCACCCATGACCTAGAGCTTGCATTAGTAGTGTTCGCACTGAAGTTATGGCGACACTACCTCTTTGGGGAGCGCTTTGTGGTCTTCTCAGATCATAAGAGCTTACGTTATATCATCTCCCAGCGTGACCTGAACATATGACAGTGGAGATGGGTCGAGTTTCTCCAAGACTATGACTTCAAGATTCCTTAAACAGAAGTTAAGGTAAACATTGTGGCTGACGACCTAAGTAGGAAGTCACATAAGGAAGTGGATTGGGAATCCGCCGATGCTTGGAAGGTGATGGGAGAGTTGGCTTCCTTGAACTTGGATGCAAGGGTAGATGGTGATAGAGGCTGTTTGTTTCATATGACGGTGCAGTCATCCTTGTTGCAGTAGGTGGAAGATTCTCAGTGGGGGGACTCTGTGGCGGATGTAATGCGGGATCGTATTGATTAGGGAAATGCTATAGAAGTATGGTAAGAGGATAGCCAACATCGGATTCTTTTTCGTGGAAGGATGTTTGTTCCATAGGTGATGTGTGAGTGAGTTCTTTGTGAGTTCCATAGCTCAGCCTTGGTAGTACACCCGGGAGTTTCAAAAATGTACTGAGGCCTGAGGGTATAGTTTTGGTGGCCCGGGGTGAAACGGGCAGTGGCGGAGATTGTGGCTAAGTTCCTAGTGTGTCAGAAAGTAAAGGTTGAACACTGTGTTCCCAGTGGTTTGTTTCATCCTTTAGATGTCCCCGAGTGGAAGTGGGATGACATATCAATGGACATCATCATAGGACTACCCAGAGCTCACGGTGGTTATGATGTTATCTGGGTAGTAGTGGATCGACTGATGAAATCATCTCACTTCTTAGCAATTAATGTTTCGGGCCCTGTGAGTACCTTATCGCAGAGTTACATAGATGAGGTGGTGCGATTGCATGGAGTTCCAAATACTATCATCTCAGATCGGGATACTCATTTTACCTCACGAGTCTGGAGGGGGTTACAACATTCTTTTGGCACCCAGCTACGCCTTAGCACTGCTTTCCACCCCCATACCGATGGTCAGATAGATCGGACTATCCAGACGTTGGAGGACATGTTGCGAGCATGCGTTCTAGATTTCGGAGGATCATGGGTGTGACACTTGCCTTTAGAAGAGTTTTCCTACAACAACAGGTTCCACTCTACTATTGGCATGGCACCATTTTAGGCTATGTATGGAAGACCATGTCGTTCAACCATTTGCTGGGAAGAGTTTGGTGAGACAGGTGCTCTTGGGCCATAAGAAGTACAGAGCACCACAGAGAAAGTTCATCTTGTGCGTGAGAGGATGAAAGCGGCTCAAGACCGACAGAAGTCTTATGCTGATCGTCGGAGGAGGCCCTTGGAGTTCGAGGTGGGAGATCATGTGTTCTTGAAGGTTTCCCCTCAACGGGAGCAGCAGAGTTTGGAAAGGGGAGTAAGCACTCCCCTAGGTTTATCGGACCTTTCGAGGGGCTGAGGAAAGTCGGTGAGGTGGCATATCAGCTGGCCCTGCCACCTCAGTTGGGGAAGGTTCATGACGTCTTCCACGTCTCCCAGCTTTGTTGGTACTTACACGAAGACTCTCACGTTATCGAATGGGGAGAGTTAGATATGGGAGACAACGCGACCTTCAAGGAACGACCAGTCAGAATCGAGGATCGTGAAGAGAAGGTGCTTCAGGGAAGAACCATTGCCTTGGTTCGTGTGTTGTGGAGGCATGGTGGCCTCGAGGAGAGCACTTGGGAGTGGGAGGCTCAGATGTACACTCAATACCAAGAGTTGTTTTGACTTGTGTTTTTCTTTGTTCTTCAAAACTTTGTTTTGATTTTATACTATGTACCTTGTTATATGGAATGCTTGGCTTGTCAGTCATGAGAAGTTTTTTTTCCTTGTTCTCTGGAAGTGGGTAACATGTCCAGATCTGTGGGGAAAGGGAAAAACTTTATCCTTAATCGAGACACATTAATGCGGATGCGATTGAACCCGTGCGGGCGAGTCAGTGCCACCTAAAGCGGATAACATCTCGACATGGCAGAAGGAATTCCCCAAGCCATGTGTTCAGGCAGTTTTTGGTTGTACGGTGTTGGGTGAAATGTAAGTTGGAAAAATCCTAAAATGTGGGGGTGGGAGGACCAAATCCCTAATCGAGATGCATTAATGTGGATGCGATTAAACCCGTGCCGGTGATTCAGTGCCGCCTAAAGCAGATAATATCTCGACATGGGGGAAGGAATTCCCTGACTCATATAATTGGGGCAGTGGTTGGATTCCTATTATGATGAGAGCCCTAAGAGGTATCTTGTTGGGTTCCTCTAGGTTGGTTTTTGAATTCTCGGGGATGAGAATGGTTTAAGAGGAATCTGATGTAATGGATCGGACCTCTCCAGCCCATTACTTTGTGAAAATGTGGTGCTGGAGGTGTTCCAGGAGGTCACGGTTCTTCGGGGGTACGTCTTGGTGGACATTTAAGGATAGTTAAGGGCAATAGATTTCGCACGGTTAGCACACAGTTTCGCTAAACCGTGCGGCCAAACTGTGCAAGGATGGTGTTGGAGGTAGAAGCTAAAGAACGGTTAGCACATGATTTGACTAACAGTGCGAGGAGTGTTTGGCGAGGCAGAAGCTATTGCACGGTTAGCGCACTGTTTTCTAAACCGTGCGGCCAAACCATGAAAGCACTTAAAGTTAGATCATA
Source organism: Viscum album (assembly GCA_963277665.1). Lineage (NCBI taxonomy): Eukaryota > Viridiplantae > Streptophyta > Magnoliopsida > Santalales > Viscaceae > Viscum > Viscum album. The sequence goes on along the minus strand of OY728125.1, from coordinate 911,579,662 downwards.
AAATTGTGGATCTGAACTCTTTTTCCTCTATATGGTTTTTTATGCCCCTAAGTCACCATAACTCGGTATTACCCTTCATTGGAGGTAGAAGAACCTCTCCCAAGAGTTTTGGAGACGATCCAGAGGATTCTCTTCAAGAATTGAAGCTGATTTCTTGAGTTAAGTGATCCTTTTTGTTTGGTTTCTTAGATCTACCTAGATCTACTCCTCCAATTATCTCGGGATCTTAGATCTACGCTCTTTATGGGTAGATCTAAGTGTGTGGATGTCGTTTATGATGAGATTTTGTCTTGGTTGTGTTAGGAGAGGACATCTAAGGAGGATTCATGGAGAATCGACCCAGGTTCCTTGAGCGTTCCTTGACCGTTGTGGTTTCCGTAAATGAAGATAATAACTGGCTTAAATAATGGGGATGGGGATGTTATTATGTTTGTCTTTGTTTATCCTATTGTTATGTTGTGAATTGAACAGGCTTATACCTACTGAAAATCACGGTCGTTGGGGGGATTTTCATGTGAAATTAAATGTTTCCCTATATTTCTAGAACGTTTGGTGGATGGAAACATTGTGGGATATGGAAATCGGTTAGTCATGTAAAGTTGGTTGATTAAATGAATATTTGGAACCCTTGTTTGATCACCCCGATTGAACAAAATGGAATAATGAACATGTGGGTGTTGGTTTGGTTATATGGTGTGTGAAAAGGGGATGGGTGAATCATAGGTTATTACGAATAGTATGGGTAGTGGGGCTACGGTAAATGATATTCAAGGGGAAATGATGTGGCACGAGCCTTGTTTTGTGATACGGTTGTTGAGATGTGGTTATAGTGGTAGCAGGGCTGCAGTAATGGGTTATGATATTAAAAGAAAGTGGAAAAGTTGATAAATGAACCATGGGGAATGATAATGAATTAAACGCGGGAACAATCAATGTGGATTGATTGATGATAAAAAGGTTTGTTTGTGTTTGTTGTGTTCAATATAACTTGATTTGTTGTAGGTGTGGTTTTTCTACAAAATGCATGATCTGGTTTGATAATTACCCAGTAGTTAAGGAACTAATAAACTAATACTGTTGAAACATGAAAACCTAAATGGGGATGGGATTATTTGTGTATGAATGCTTCGTAGTAGCAGTTCTGAGGCACATGCTCAGTTTCTCTCTTTAAAATCCATAGGTTGGGCTGTGTGTTTGGTATAAATATATGTATCTATATCTTTGTGTTTTGTCGCACCCCACCCATGTTGAGAACCTAGTGCCGAACACTCCCATTTTATGGGAGAGGGTGTTTTTTCCCTTAGTTACTAGCTCCTTCCTGCTCCTTCTTCCATAGGCTGTGATGGCTTGAGGCGACCTTACACCCAAGACTCTTCGGGTAGATTTCTATTGGTTTGATTTTAGCCCAAGACTCTTCTGGAAGGTTTACTATTCCCAAGAATCTTTGGGATGAGGCCCAGGTGTGTTCAGGCGGGGATGTGATTGTGGTTTGTGAGGCTAAGGTGTGTGCGGGCGGGATATGTGGTTTGTGAGGCCTAGGTGTGTGCGGGCGGGGTATGTGGTTTGTGAGGCCCAGGTGTGTACGGGCGGGATGTGTGGTTTGTGAGGCCCAGGTGTGTGCGGGCGGAATGTGTGGTTTTTGAGGCCTAGGTGTGTGTGGGCGGGAAGTGTGTGGTAGTTTCAGGACGTTCGTCATTAGGAAGAGAGGCTAACTAGTGGAGGAAATGGTGCGGGGTACCCAATACTCCTGCTCTTATATACTAATACCTGTTGTTTTTTGTTTTTGGTGAGCGTGGCTGGTGAGGTTGGGTGGATAGAATTCCATTCTAGGTTTCGGTTTCTCCTGTTGTTCTCACGGGACATTAGGATATCTCCCCACCTGTGCATGAGAGCTTTAGGTTTCCCTCTTGAGTATTCTTGTATGCTCACCCTACGTTTACTTTCAGGTTTCTAGGTGGACTACCATGGCCGTGCGGGACCCTACTAGTCGGGACAGCTGGATTTTTTGTAGGTTGTTGTACTCTTGTTTCTTTTGGTATTGTACTTTTTAGTTTCCTTTTACTTTTACCTTGTTTCATAATTGTTTAAACATGCATGTGGGATTGGTTTGAGTTTATTTTCATTTACTTATTCCTTTTCTTTTGGTGGTTGACTCATCCAATTTCCCGGTCCTAAATAATAAAAAGGGTAATGCCTCCCATATTTGTGAAAACTCATACCCTTGGTGCTAGTCGCCACTCCGAGGCCTACTGGAGGCGGGACTCGGGGGTCATTATCTCCCTTTCACCATCACCAGCTCAGGAGGGTCATCTTTGGTGGGAGGGGGTCATGACAAATTATAAATATAATAATTAAAAATATGAAATAAATTCTATAAATTTAATATCTATATGTGTTGTAAATAAATTTTAAAACAAGTGAATAAAAGGTTATGAAAACAACATTTAGAAAAATACAGGCCTTAATCCTAAAACTAAATTTGTTTTCATCACATCCGAAGTAACAACATTATATGAATGTTATTGAAATTTAATGAATATATAATATATAAATTTCATTAAAATAATTACAAAAATAGTTATTAATTTAATTTATTAAGATTGAAATTATTTTCATGCAAACAACGAGTTTTTGGAAAAATATATTTTTTTATTTTTTTATTTTTATAACTAGTTAATTGATAACCAATGAATTTGTTTTATTCATATATAACCATAATTTTATCATAATCCAGTTTTCTCTATTCATAATAAAAAAATAAAATGTATAACATATAGCTATGACAAAATATTTTAATAGTATATCATTTTTCATTTAAACATGATGATGTTTTGAATAGAGGCTATCAAAGAGATAAAATATATTTGTAGAAAACTATTTGATAAAATATAAGGTTATTATAGGAAGGATGTATGTGATGGGGGACTCATGATTATTATTTTTTATGGAACACTACATAAAAGTTGATTCATGTTCATGTATGTATTCATGGAATATATGAATACCTACATGATATGTCACTAGATCGTGAAATTGATATAAGATTAGTCCGACATGATTTCATCCCTCCAACACTTCGTATTCTGTACGTGGAAATATTTACTTATGAATGGAAATAATCATAGAGTTCATATTCCTAATAAAAACCCAAAGTCCTCTATTCATAAAACACATATTGAAAAGTCGAAGAAGGAGACAGTAGATGCTAGGGAAACCAGTTTCGGAGAAACTCTCCATGAAAGCGCATGAGATATAGTACCATGATCTACTATCAATTACATGATCATAAGATCCCATATAATTAATAGGGATCAAGTTATGAAAAAAAATATGTTTATATAGTTTCTCATGATCTTGTGATTGGAAAAATTAAATCAATCACCTTTGGGAACACTATCCAGGATGAGGGGGATCTATTCTCTCTCTTGGTAACCAGACACCTGTTGATAATTACACACTAGTATGAGTGATTTTACATGTCAATAAATTTAGGAAAAAAAATATTTGTGTATCTATGGTTGTTATCCCATGGTTATTCTACTTCTGGAATATGACCAAGTGAAGTAATTCCCCAAATTACGAGTGAATTAGCGTTCATTGCCAACAGACCTGTTAACCCACAATTTGGATATGTGATTTACAAACACAGATGGGGAAATGGGAAGCTTCCACTTCTAATATTTACTATAAGATCCTACATTTTTGGAAAAAAATCCTCAATTTTATCATCCATCAACTATAAAAGGGAAATTAATGATCATTTTCTATGATCACCCTTAGATATGCAATCTTGGATCTTACCTTTGAGCACTATTGATTGATTTTCCCCAATTTGTTTCACCATATTTCATTGAGTCATGATTCCTCCATATGAATTTATTATGTAATTATTTTTAGACATCTCTCAATGGCTCCCCTTATATACCATTAGATGTGTTTACTCCTTTTTTTCATAATGCACTAGGAGTTGAGATCAGATGCTACTCTTTGTTAAATCTTAACTGATCCACGTACAAGGTCTATTGCATATTCTATTTTACCTTCACCCGAGTCATTGATAATGTTAGGTAAATCCATGTTTCCCTTATACATAATCCCTGTATATTTATCATAATTTTAGATTCTGCTTTAGTGTTTAAAAATGTACATATTTTTGATATATTCCTCATGGGTTATTCATTAAACATGGAATGATATGTAGCTATAGGTTTGGTAGTACCATGAGTCAATAAACTCATCCTCATTATTATATTTTTTCCTCCATCAAGTAATAATCCCAAAAAATTACTTCAATAAACACACTTATTAGGTTAGGTATATCATGTAAGATGAAGTGAAAACCCTCTTAATCTCCTATTGTCACCCCTTTTGTGGAACATGAATCTCCCTTGAGTAGCCTCATTGTATCGGACCCATTATATATAATAGTGTAATCTACAACAATGTTTTTTATCATATTATATATCTTATTTAATCTTAGAGTATATAACTCTTGTGTGCATAGATATCTTTGATAATCCTTCCTTCAACAAGATTGAAGTTCATCAATTATGGTCCTCTGTTATAGGTGTAAGATCCAATGATAATTTGTAATAACTATAGTTCTTATGAACCATTATATATAATAAATTCAATTTTATTTTTTTATTTTATTACCAATAAAACCATGTTAAGCATGTGTTTCATGCAACATATGGTTTAACTTGTATTACACTAAACATTGAGTTCCTACGAAACAAATTTTCAATATTATATTTACATAGAAAAGATTATTATATCCAAGCATTTAAACTTCGTAAATTAATATTAATAACCAATTTTTAAATATGAGTTATAATGATTTTATAAAATTAATAAATATTTAAATTTAAAAATACAATTATTTGTAAAGTGTTCATATATTTTGAAAATACCATTTTCCCTAGAGAACTATTTTTTCGGTCTTTTAGGGAAAAATGCTTAATTAATTATTTATAAATTTATAAAATAATTTTGATAAAATAAACCTAAAGGTTTAATTAATAATTTAATAATTATATTATATAGAATATTTTGGATTTTTTTGAAATATTATATGTTTTGATTAATAATGAAATTATTGACATTCAATTCGAAACATCATTTTTCGCATAATTAATTTATATATTCAAATTATATTTTAAATTGAATATTAATAAAAAATGTAATATAATTATATATCAGAAAATAAAATTTATTTCTTTTTGATCTATTTTTCATTGAAATATTATACAAGAACTTTTTTTATATTTTGATTATTTTAACTCTATAACCCTGCAATTTCAACCCATTAATGGTATTAATTCTAAATTAATTTCTTCCACTATAGGGAATTGAATTTAAAAAAATGTATTAAATATTTGGAGTGAGAATAATTAATAATTTCTAATGATTCCAAATTAATTTGTGAAAAAATTAGTTTGTGAAAATAGTGAATATTATTCACGAAAATTTTAAAAATAACGAGTTAACTTAGGGACTACAATTTAATCTTAATGGAAAAAGTAACCACAAAACATAACCAAAAAACTTTGGATGGAAACATTTATACATTTTACATTTTATATTTTATATTTTTTTCATCATTTGAATCACATGAAATGGAAGATACATGGGTGGAATTCCCTAATTAAAATAATTAAAAGTTTACTACTTCCTCCATTATATAATACCACCCCATTTCCCCTCTCTTACAACCTCTTAACCCATTTGGCTCATCCACCTCTTATAAAAATAAATTTTCAAATTCAATCCATTAATCTTATATGCCATAAATTTTTCTAAAATCCAACCAAGGAGGTCTGTTGGTAAAAACTAAAAAGTGATACCCAAATAATAGTTTATTATTATAACCAAATGATTTTTTTTAATTTATTAATAAAACCACTTTTGTTATTATATTTATCAGTTTAATATAGTAAAATAAGTATATTAAATATAATTATGTACTTTTATGTTAAGGGGTTGACGTAAACACACACACACGCTTCCATCAAAAGTGTTAAGAAGTCATCGTTCATGTGTACAACAGACTACTGCCTCGCAAACCAATGTCATCCATTTCTCCATTAACACCGATAAAGGTTTTAAATAATGATGGAAATACTGTATCTATATTATATTTTTTATATTTATGTAGTTTTTATGTTTATATAATTATAATATCACACATACTTTCCTGGTTTCAATTTTTTGGGAATACAATAATGTTCTTTGTGTGTATGGTAGACTACTACCATAAAATGGAACATGATTCATTCAATGTTTACATAGAATTTATTGAGGATGGGTTTAATAAAAATATTATATATATGTATATTAAATTAAATTTATTATATAATTATAATATCTCACATAGTTTTCTTTTTTTATATTCAACAAGAATATGAAAACAATGTTAATGTGTACAGATAGACTTATCATCTCCCTGAACGATGTATTTCATTTCATATTTCTCTATTTAATTAATTATTATAAACACATATTGAGTTAATATATATGATATCTATATCATATTTATTTTTATGTTTATAATAAAATCTTAATTAATGTAAAAGGAACTAAAATATGAAAAATCAAAACATAACTGAAAAACAAAGAGCTTATTACCCGAAACATATCTTTAACAATGAATTTTTAATAAATGGGTTATAAAAGATGTTAATAAATTTATAATGGAATGATTAAAATAAATTTTTATCTATAATATAAGTATAATAACAATATATTTATTATATGATATTATTTAAGGAGTGCAAAAAAATTCAAGACATAAGGTAATGTATTTGTATCTCACTTTTATTTAATGTGAGACACAAACCATTTCCACCACATATCTCTAGTATGTGGTGGGTATAATACATATGGATTTATTATATGATTCATCTAATGAGAATTATTTTTGTTTACTTATCAATTTTTGGATATCTCCTTCATGGTGTTATAGTTTCAAAGTTAGTAAATTTGTAAGAGAACTATATCTATATTTTCCTTCCATGAGACACATGTTATGTTATGCACCAATGTTATTTTAGAAGATGTAAACAAATCAAAATTAAATTTAATATCACGAATCTCTTTATTTTCTTAAAATTTTATGCTTTGTGTAATTTTATTTTTTCATAGGCCTTTTGATTTAATGATACCAATGTTTTTTGAGTTTATTGCAACAATCTCATAATTTATCAGGATTATTTATAATCATAATTAAATTAATGAAATATATCAATAAATATCATGTATTTTTATATGATATGGTTTTTCATGCTATATTAATTTAATGTTACCATTTTATCCATTCCTTGATATATAAAATTATTAAGAATTGTTTTGAGGAAAATATGAATTTATCTTTCTCTTCATTCAGAAATCTATTGTCCTTCAAAACAATATTTTATATAGATGTATCAAATAATGTATTATAACTACCAATTTTTTTTAAAAGACATATTTACCCATTTTTTATTATTTATAAAAATATTTTGAATTGATTTTTTATGACTTCTTCTAAAACAATTCAGGTCCTGAATTTTCAGAAAATGTTAAAGTAACCTACTTTTTTTGTAAGAAATGGACAGAATATTCCATCATACTGAACATTCATTTCCTCAAAGCTTCCATATTATGATTGAAAAACTATTTCCAAATAATATGATTTTAAAAAATTATCATGTATTGAATTGTGTTTCTCAATGTGGAAGGATATTCTCCATACAAAATGATTTAAATGATCATCCAAAATAATATTCCTTCAAGGAATACATATAGTGGTGTTACTAATTCATTACTACAGATATGTTGTAAGGGAACAATTCATTTTATTTTTTTTAAGGTTTATTTTTTATGCCATGATGTTTATCAAACCTTCTTTTTTTCCACGAGTTATATGCTTATTAAACCCACTTGTTTTCAAGGGTTAGGCTATGATGAAATGATTATAAAACCTGTTTATATTATATTAGTTATTCTATGATCAAATTTTTATGACACACATTTCATTTAATGGGTTATGATAAGATGAATATTAAGGATGTTGTGGAACACATGTGCACGATTTCATTATGCGAAGTGTGGGACCTATATCTCTCTCCAATGCGTTGGGTAAATAGTTATATCTCATGATATAGAAATGGATATAATTGGTAGTACACATGGTTCATTAAAGAAACATTCCAACTAAGATGGACTTTGGAGTAAACTATGACTACTATAATTGTTTGGGGTGTGGAAACATTCCACTAAGATATCCTTTAAAGTATTCCATGACAAAAATGGAAATCCTTTCATAAGTTTATTTGTATGTCATAAATTCATGTCTTATTGAAATGTTTTGGTCTCATGTATCTTGTTATTTTATTACCTTATGAATAATTTATTGTGAACATCTATTATTTAAACCATGAGCCATGATTATGATATTTCATTTCAATGGCATAGTTTTCAAATGTTAATATCATGTTCTCATACCCTTATATTAATGTTATGCCTATATATCTCCCATTTTTATCCTTACTAAGCATATGAGATCACGTTTTCTTATGTTTTATTTTCCCATGTTATAAATATATGTATAATGTATGTCGTGTTTAAAGGGGGTTATAGTTTTGAAGAACGTGGGGGGGGGGTTTAGTATTTATTTGATAAAAGGGATAATTAATCTTTGGAAACAATTATGGGAAAACCTTAGCCAGATCCCTAATGATGCTTCTAAGGATAAGTCTAACGACGAGTCAATGTATAAAAAAATTTCATGGAATATTGCAGAAAGATATAGAAATTTGATTCTAATAAATAAAATCCATTTTTCAATACTAAAATTGGATTTTGATTTGGAAAAGTTATAAATATTGGTACCAACACCAAAAACACTATATTGAGCTAGACACGATCAGAAATGGGTGCATGTAAATGGGCCTTATTGAACTATTAGTTTGAAACAACAATGTGATTTTATTTATTAACTCACAAACTCATTATGAACAAAAATTTAGTATGTAAATAAATGATAAGCATGAATAACATAGTATGAACATAATTTTTTATTGATTATAAAAAATGATTTCATGATTTATAAATCCTATAAGTCATTTTCAGGATTATGTGCTTTACCAGTATGTTTTTGTTTTCATAAACAATTATATTTTGGTTTTAGTTAATGGTTGGTACCCAAAGTAACCATGTTAATGTTGAGTGTGACAGATAGCAGGGCATTTTTTCCACTGAAAATATAAATTTTATGTGATATGGAATGAAAAACCTCAATTCTAAGATCTCAAATCTTTATCAAGATATAAACCATACAAGAATATAAAATGATAAATGAAGAGAAACCCAGTCAATTTATTCCATCATGAATAAATGCCCACCTTTATTAACAGGGTCTACCAATACCCAAGTGTATAAGAGATGTATCAACACCAATGTAAATGTATTTTCTATTCTCTATTTTCCGGAACAAGAGAAAGTCATTATGTTTATTTATAATTTAGAAAGAGTAGATAAATAGTCATGGAATCAAATAAATAACATTATGAAGAATGAAGAAATAAAACAAATATATTTGGATGATTTCGTTAACATATATTTCTATAAGAACATTCATTATATTCTTAAAAAAATAAAGGTGTTCCTCAATTTAAAAAAATGGGATGATGAATATGTTGGTACCTATGAAAAAACATTTAAGAGATTGTCCAGGTGTGATTATGTAATTATAATCCTATCCAAATTTAAGGATGATATATTGTTGAATGGATTAAGGTAAAGTCCTATAAGAGTATTATCTATAGGATACTACAGTAGATATGATAAAATATGTTGATGATCAATTAAGGTGGAAATAGAGGTCTGAGTAACACATCAATCTCATGGGTTTAATCATTAGAGAAATATGGACATGAAAGTGAAAATAAATAACTATGGAGAAAAGGTGTTAATCCATCATATATTTAAAATATGTTTAAATAATCAGGTATCAAATATTTTTAGGGGGATAGGAAATGTTTTAAGATTACTTAGGATGGGCATTGAGCTTTTGGGTTCCAAATTGAAGTGGAAAAGCTAGCTAATGACGCATATAGAGAGAATGTGGAACAACATGAACCACCCGCACATTATTGATTCAACTGTTTGGAGAAGGTGGATTATTTTAACCAGTTCCTAAATCAAATGGGCAATGTTAATTACCAACATTAAAAACCTCTAATGTTAAGCGTAAATGTAAAATATCATGTAATTACCATTTCAGAAGAGGTAAATGATAAAAATATGATGAAAGATATAATAAATATTCAATCTAGAACTTCTAATTTACAATTTGAATTGATATATACCAATTATTTTCTAACTATTAATTTTTTATGTGTATGAAGATGTAACCTCAGTGGCTAGATGTTGAATTTGAAGTAAAAATTAAATAATTGTATAATGATTGCATCATAAGTGTATGTTTCTTCTATAGTTGTGGTTTGTGGGGATGTGCTTATCGAAACTCTTTTAATTCTTCCTCTGGTTGAATTGGATGTCATGAAGGGAATGGATTGGATTTCGTTACATAATATTAACATAAGTTTACATGAATGGAATGTCACATTGGACTTTCTATTTGAGGATATGATTGTTTATATGTGCGATGATAAATAACAACTTTGTATGATAATAAAATTCATTGTATGGGTTATGACTTCATTCTAAAAGGGGTTCATATCATAGATGTTTGGGGAGGAACAAAAAATCGATGATATTCCATTGTTTCAGGAGTTTGTTGACGCATTTCTAGAATGATTTCCCCATCATCCACCAAAAAGGATAGATGAATTATCAATATAACTCATAACTCGGACCACACCAATTTCCTTGAATCAAAATATAATGGCCTCCATTGAGTCATAGGAATTGAAGAATAAAATCAAGGAGAATCCTAAATTGTGATTCATTCAGCCAATGGTGTCACCTTGGGATGCTATTATTCTGTTAGTTAAGAAAAAATATGGATCGGTCTGACTTTGTATTGATTATCGAGAACTGATCAAGATAAAAGTCAAGAAAAAGTATCAGCTACCGCTTATTAATGACGTGTTCAATAAACTATTAAAAGCAAAATATGTTTCTGAGAACGAACATCATTATGGATATCATAAATTGAGGTTTAAGAAGGATGATATTTATAAGATATATTTATATATAATGTAAGGGCACTAGGAATATATATTGATATCATTTGGTATTATGAAAGCTCCAACCATCATCATCGATTTAATGAATCAGTTCTTTAGAGGTAACCTCGATCAGTTTGTGGTAGTCATTATTGATGCCCTTATTATTTATTAAAAATGAATGACAGAGGATGAATATCCATTTATAATTGTCAGAAGTACCCTAAAGAATGGTTAATTTCAAAATTTACATAGTGTGAATTTTGGATTCAATATGTTTCATTTATTGGAATCATAATTTCTTGAGAGAGTTTATTAGTAGATCCATCAATGACCAATGATATTGAATGTTGTCCAAGGCTGAATTTTGTGTCTGAGATTCATAGTTTTCTTGGTTTGTTCTGATATTAAAAATGGTTTATGTGGAATAAATCACAATAATCTAATCCATACACTGTGTTTACTCAGTAGGGTTCCTTGTCTATTTGGACAGAATAATGTGAAGAAAATGTCAAGGAAATAAAGATATGATTAGACAGTTACCCTATGCATAAACTACCCTAATATAGATAGGGGTTTTAAATATATACTGAGGAATCCAATAATGTATTCTGATTCTTACATTTTCACAATTACTTTTTATATCTTATGACTCACAAAAAATGACGATTTAAGGAAAAAATTACCAAACATGTGATATGAAGATAAGTACAATATTTTTTGCATTGAATAAATAGAGGATTTACCATTATGGAGAATTTTATGATATATATACCCATCCAAAAATTATAATTTATATATTTCAAAATAAGGGGTTGATCATGTTCCAAATAATATTTTTATAGATGATTAATGATTATGAGTGAAAAACTCATTACCACCGTGGGAAAGAGAACAAGGTGGAAGATTCTTTGAGTTAAAAGTATTATACTTGATTATTCATGATAAGGATAAAAAATCATCTAGTTGTTTTATATTCTCAAATGATGGATCTCGAAACATTGAAGTTTTGGGGAAAATCTTGTTTTAATCAATTGAATATTCAACTATAAATCCATGTTGAGATTAAATTTTATAATAAGAAATATGTAGGGATGAAAATTATAGTAATAAATGTTCTAGAGTTGAAGCATCATCTTGATCGAATGATAAGGTTCTAGAAATGTGAATGCATTTCATCTGTACTAGATTTGAATAACGAGCTGTTAGAGGAAGCTCATATTTATCCATTTTCTATTCATCTAAGAAGTATTATGATGTACAGAAATTTGAAAGAATACTTTTGGTGGGATGACTTGAAGATAGATAGCATAGGGTTTGTATCTCTATTCTTGGTAATATGGTAATTTGAGAATGAAATAGAAAAGTATAAGGGTATGTTGTATCCCTTACCCATACCAAACTAGGAATGGGAGAAAATCACTATGTATTTTTTTACTAGACTACCCAGAATGTCTAAAGAGAAAAATTATATATCGATTGTAGTCGATCGCCTTATGATGTTAACACAACTCATTGATATAATATATATTGTATCTCTATATTATGTTTACATGATTTACATTAAAGAAGCTTCTTGTTTTCATGGATTACCTCATTCCATTGTATCTGATTATGATAGGAGTATTAAATTACAATTATTGAGAAGTATTCATTAAGGTCATGATAAAATGTTGAGTTCCAATACATCATATCGTACTAAAATATATTTTTACTATTAATGAATAATTAAAACCCTATATGAAATGTTCAGATCTTTTACTATGGATTTTAAATTTGTTTGGAATCTACACCTTTCTCTAGTTGAGTTTTCTTAATACAATAACTTTCAATCATGAATTTGTATATCTCTTTATGATGCGCTCTATAGAAAGAGATGTATATAACATAAATAAAACAATTAAGTTGTATGAATAAGGATAATAGGACCTAAGATGGTTGATGAAATGGTGGTTAAGGTTATATCTATCTAGGATCACATAAATTAATAATAGAGTCTTAAAAAAGTTATGCTGATGACTTCTAGCTTGATCTAGAGTTTTAATTTTGTGATAAAGCGTTTCTAAGAATTTCCCCATGGAATAAAGAAAATAGATTCTAGAAAAAAGAAAAATGAATCACTTGTTATATCATCCTATATCAAATTCATGATTTTATTGGGATGATAGCCTATACCTTAGTGCTTCAACCAATCCTCTTTCAAGTCGATAATGTGTTCCATGTATCTCTCTTAAGGATGAAAATACTTGACACTTTACAAATAAAGAACACAAAGGTCATACAACTAGATAAGTATATTTCTAATAAGAGAAACCTAGGGGTTATTTCGGGTTAAGCATGCATGTTTATATGAAACAAGACCACTCACATGGTCAAAGTAGTATGTATAAATGACAAGTTTGAAGAAACTACTCATGTAATTGACTATATGAGGAGGAAAAGGTATCTTCATTTGTTTGTTTCAAAGTGAGAAATTTTTAGAGAGAAATTCATTTTACATGTGGTAGAATGTAACACCATGAGTTTTATGATACATTTGGCTAGAAAAAATATTAAATTCCATAAATTATTTCCTTATACAGAACAACCTGTTATGATTTTGTAGCATGTGGCACAATGATTAACAAGCGTTACACGTAACATTGTGATTTTATGAATTTTTTTGTTATAATTATATAATCAAGATAGTTATAAACTTGAAATTAAATTTATTAATTTGAATAATCATAAATAAATTTTAAATTATATTATTAATGATTTTATGTAAATAATAAATATTTATATTAAAATATAAATTTTTTAGTAAATTCTTTTTTGTGTTTCGAAATTACCATTTTTGCAAAAGAGAAGTTTTTATGTCATTTTTTGAACCATATTAAAAATATTTATTTTATAAAATTTGATAAATTTAATTTGAAAAGATAATTTTTTCTAAACACAAAATGTGAAAATTATCTTAGTGATATGTTTTTTATTTTTTCAAAAATATTATATTTTTTGATGATTTCTGAAAAATGCACAATTTTATTTAAAACTTGCCTTTTCATCTAATTAATAAATATTTTTAAATTATATTTTAATTTCATTTAAATTATAATTATTCCAATTATACATCAATATATCTAATTTATGTCATTTGAATCAATTTCACATAGAAAGTTTATATAAGAACACTTTAATGTTCATAAATGTTTTACATTACAAGCATGTTGTTTCGCCCCATTTGCAGGATTAATTTCAAATTAATTCATCAACTTATATGAAATAAATTTAGAAAAATGTATTAAATACTTATATGAATCACAATTTATAATTTATAATAATTTAATTTTAATTTTTTTCTAAATTGATTACTGAAAATTGTTAAAATTAATTGCGATGATTAAAAGAGAAATGAGTTTTCTAAGGGAGTAAACATTAATATCAAAGGGAAATTGACCAATAAACCTATAAAGAACCGATTTATGGTCATATTTAGACATTATTACATTAAATTATCTAAATATTTACAATATTGTACAAGTTAACATATAAATAAACATGGTAGTAATATAATCTTTTAACCTTTTAAATGTTTTCCACTCATGTCCCTTATAAAAGCCCCCTGTCTTTCCCCCTATATCCACACCTCTAAATTCCTTTAAATAGACCAATAACAATAAAAATATCCTAAAAATCATATAAAATGAGCACTAGAATCCTAAAATTGATCATAATTCTAACCAAGAGATTCTATTAGTGCAAACCAAAAGGAGATACATGATGAAGTGCTAATGTTCATCCACAAATATTTTTGTTTAATTTATTCATAAAAACACATTAATTATGTTCATATCATGATTATATAATTATATAATTTTTTGAAATATACTATGATGTTGTTATGTTAAGGTTACTACCTACAACCACACAAACATCAATCATATAGGTTATGAAATGATCATTCGTGTGTATGAAAAACTACCTCCTCGCAAACAAATTTCCTTATTTTGTCCATTCCAACAAATAAATTTTTAGAATAATTTTTTAAATGCTATTCATATCTGATATTTAGGATTTTATGATGTTGATATGATTTTTTTAATTGTTATATCACACATAACATATGTTATTCTATTTCATGGGAATGATATAATGTCATTTGTGTGTACACCAAACTACTGCCTCCTAAAACAACGTAATCCATTCATGCTTAAATGAAACGTATCAAGGATGGGTATAATAAAAATTTGTGATATGTAATTATTTAAAATTTATCAATACAGATAATATAACATATACTTTTCTTTTATTCGTTCTGATAAGAACATGGAAATAACGTTCATTTGTGTGTACGACCTACCATCTCCATGAACAATGCATTTCATTCAATATGTATACCTTGTATATATAATTAGAATTAAAAATAAAAATATAATGAATATATATGATATATATATATATATTATGACTTTTAAATAATAAAATCATTATTAAATTAATATGACAAAAAATATTTCAAATCGTAACTTGTAAAAAAAAGCAGTTATTACCCGAAACATAACCTCAACATGAAAATCATAATAAATTGGTTAAAAATAGCCATAAGGAAATAATATATAAAATTATATAAATTAATTTGGTTCAATAATATATTTATAATTAAAATGTATTTATTATAAAGTAGTATTGAATAAGATCAACAGATAACAACACTTAAGGCCAGTTATTTCTATATCACTTTTATTTTCTTGGAGAAATAATCCTAGTTCACCACTTATTTCATGTATGTCGTTTGTATACAAACCATTTATATGTTTTTTGATTCATCTAATAATAATTATTTGGATTTACTTATCCATACGAGGATATATCAACCCGGGTGTTATAGTTTAAATGTTTTTAATGCGGTGAAGAAATTTCCTCTCAATTTTGCTTTATTAAGACACATATAATATTATGCCCCTTTTTTCTATTAAGAGTTATATAAAATAAACCTTTGGAATTTTATATATCAAATCTATATATTATAATTATTTTTTATGATTCATGTAAATTTATTATTTCATGAGTATTATGATTCAATGTAAACAATGTTGTATGAGTTTATTTCTACAATATCATATTTTATCATGATGGATTCTGATTATTCCTCCATTGATGAAATATCAATTTAATTATTATAAATGATATTATTCTATGTTTATTCATTATATATTAATGTAATTTTACATTTTTTATATTCTTTGTAACTTACTAATTTTAATAACATGTTTTTAAGGAAATATGACATTATCTATCTCTTCTATCAAAAACATGTTTTCATTCAAAATCATGTTTTCTAAAAATGAATTAAATCATGTCTTGTTACTCTATTTTTTATTATAAAACGAAACATTTACCCATGATTGAAATTTTAAAAACCCATTTTAAAGGAATATTCAATTCATTTAACATAACAATTTCAATTTTGATTTTATTGAAAATGTGAAAAGAACCTTTGGCTTTACATATACATCACAGAATAAAATATTCAGACATAAGGACCAATCATTGTATTGATTCTTTGATTGTAAGATTTAAAAAATATTTTAAAAAACATTTTCATATTTTTTATGTATTAATTTTTTTGGAAAAAAATTACATTTATCCAAAAAAATGTTTTAAATGATCTTTTAAAATTATTTTTCATCTACGATAACATATATTGGATTTACTCATGAATTATAAGGAATATGATCTAAGGGTAACATTAATATTATTTATTTTAATGGTTTATGTTTTGATGGCATGATTTTTACGAATCCCATTTCTATTCCATGGGGTATATGATTATGAAATCCACTTCTTTTCAAGATTAATACTACGATCAAATGATTATGAAACCTATCTCTTTTCCATAGGTTATGTTATAATAAAATATTTACAATGAAAATTCCATTCATGTGTTATGATTTAATTAATATTTATGATATGGTTTCACACATATGAATTATTTCATTATGAGATGGGTGGGACCTATATCTCCCTCAATTCATTGGGTAATAAATTATATATCATGGGATAGACATAGTAGGAATAAAGAGAAAACCTTGTCTAGTTAAGAAAATTATCTATTGAGACTGTCATTAGAGTGATCCTTGAATACAAATATTTTTTGTGGAGTGAACCCATTCCACTATTATAGCCATAGAAGTGTACCTTGGCTATTGTGGACATAATTTTCCAGGGTTATGTCTATACCACAAATTCATGTCTTATGAAAATTGTAGGATCTCAGGGATCATGTTGTTTGATTCCTTTATGATTCTTGTCTTATGAAAATCCAATATTTATTCTATGACTAATTTTGATGATATTTGATATGCAGGGTATGTTTTTCAAATGATAGGCTCCTAATACCATACCCTTATGGTCATGTTATGCTTACATATCAACCTTATCTACCCTTACTGAGCATCCTAGATCACTATTTATCCAATTTTCTTTCCCCTAATTTTGAATATATGTATCATGCATGATGTTTCTAAAAAGGGTTATAGTTATGAAGAAATTAATGGGTCTCTATATATAACATATTTATCAATGTAATATATATCCATGTGAGAGATTTCATAAATGATATATAACCACAGTAATGATTCTTAGGTAATCCTCAATGTATAATCCATACTCAATCTTTTATTTTTAAAACCATTGTGATACATAAATATTGATAATTTAAAATACATTCTCTCTAATTCTATTTCTTAACAGTATATCTAGGATGCATATTAGAGGTCTGAACCCAATTTTATTTCCCCTTATACATTTAACTAAATTATATAAGTTTTTATTCCTATTATTATTCGATATATAGGTAACAATTTTCTTGTTCATTATCAGCACCAAAACACCAACCACATCACTAGATGGGAATAATATATTGATTTCGAAAATATTTTTAAAAAAAATTCATGAAGTAATAACAAACCGATAGAGAGCCTCCAATTCATATGGTTGTGAACAAAAACATAAAGTTTTGATCGAATAATTATAAAATAGGTAAGTAGTCTCACAATAGGATATGAGAAGGATCCAAAAACAAGTCACATATATGTAATATATTCCAATAGTATACATCAATCCCTCCCAAAATAGTGTGGTTATAATGGCCACCCATCATCTCGACCAATGTTTTGTATATGATTTCACCAATAAAGCCCAGGTGAAAGTATTAATTATGGAAGTTAGGCCTCTATTTACTCAAAATTAGTAAATGTTTGAAATATTTAATAATACAAAATGTGATGATAATGTGAATCCATTAATTGGGAAAATAAATGACTGTTCATGTACTCTAACATATGACACTACTCTAACAGGTGTCTGGTTTGTGTTACTTGTCTTGGACGTTCAAAACACCATATAATCTAATTAGAACCTCCAAATGTGTCACACCCATATTTTTAAGAACATTTTTAATAAATTAAAATTCATTTTTATTCTCTAATATACACTACACTAAGCTATGGTTGGTTACATGACACACCAACTTACCTTGTGTAACCGAAAACACTGAGTTTTTAAGAAACATCATTTTATTATTATAATTATTCAAAAAAGACTATTACATCATATAAATCAGTATAGGGGTATTAATAAGATTAACTGAATAAAGAAAGTATGGTTTACACATGTAAGACCCTTTTAAAATATAAAAGAATTATTTTTCTGAAATTTTTTTAAATACACACAAGTTTATTTTATACCAATAAATGTGAAATTGAGTTTTTTGATTACATTAATGAAATATATATATATATATATATATATATTCAATATATCTTTTAACAATCCCCCGCATGTTTTATAGACATGATATATGAAAAATATGATTTCTCTTATGAATGAAGTAGTTTTCTAAAAAGATGTATTTGTTGAATTTTAGTGGCACAATTGATTTAAATATATTTTGTGACACTTTTATAAATTATATTTGAAAAAATAAAATTATTCATTGAAATATTAAAATAAAAATTTGATTTTTTTTATTTTTTTCAAATATGGTTCATCAATTGGTGAATAGTAAAAAATATACATTTTAATTGAAAACTAAATTTTTATGTAAAAATTTTATAATGTTAAATTATATATTAAATTAAATTTAACGTAACATTTGAAAAAGAATTCATTTATTTAACCAATTAATTTCATATTTATATTTTTTTACATTTAATTTAGATTTAAAAACTCTTTCAATCTTTTGACCTTTTTTATATTAAAAAAATATTTTCTCATTCCAGAAATCATATTAATTTTAAACTATTTTGAGAAAATCATGTGGTTATAATTTTTAAAAATGGATTACATAATTGGAATCAGATTTCCTATATCATGTTAATTTTATCTTTTATTTTTGGACTATATGAATAGTAACATTAGTAATTTTTAATAACATAATTTAGGGTAAACGAGGTAATTATGTGTAAAATAGTATTAAAAGCATAATGATACTTCTTTAAGATATGAAAAAATGTTACTAAAATAA
Source organism: Viscum album (assembly GCA_963277665.1). Classification (NCBI taxonomy): domain Eukaryota; kingdom Viridiplantae; phylum Streptophyta; class Magnoliopsida; order Santalales; family Viscaceae; genus Viscum; species Viscum album. The sequence goes on along the minus strand of OY728125.1, from coordinate 911,559,982 downwards.
TTTCACTCTATACATAACTTTTATGTTTATATAATTAGTTTTTAACCGACATTTTTCATGAAAATTATTTAGATATTAATATAATCAAGCAGAATGAGAAAATGGTACACTCTAACATTAAATAAGTATAGTAATTGTAGTATGAGACTAATTGGAAGATATTATAAAATATAAATATTATTATTTAACATAAGAGGTTTATATAATTAATGAAAATTTATTTTCCATTTTATTGAAGAAATAATTATCATAAACAGTTGCACAATGACGATGTCATTATTATTTTATTATTGTAAAAATCAATTTTGTGATATTAAAAATAATAAATGAAATATAATATAAATTCAATAAGGTGATAAAAAATATTTATAGGTTAATATAAACTATGTGTGGTGTATTTAATTATTTTTGTCTGTGTTATCTTACTTTTCTGATTTCTTTAAAGTCTATGTATCAAATAGTGTCAAAATTGACACTATTGATATTTTATGAAAATAATATTTTATTAAAATGGATAAAATTATTGAAATACTAAATAAGTAAAAATTGGATAAATAAAAATCTAAATTATCAACAATGGAACCTTTAAGTTTCAAATTATACTTAATAAATAAAAATATATATAATTTTATATCGACAATGTTGTTACTTTAGTTAAAATTAAAATATGTTGACCATGGTTTAATCAAAATTAATAGGTTTAAAATTATCCAAAAAAATAACTAGAATATATTTTATGATGGTAATAAAACCATATCATACATTATATTCCAATAAATTCCATTTGATGTTATTTGGAATAATTTTTAACTTATTATAATTTAATCTTTTGATAATTTCCAAAAGACCCCCTCAACATCATTATAAAAATACACCTGCTACCACATCTTATTTCACCAAATTGAGTATTATATCTAGAAAAACATTGAAAATTTTATTATCCACATCCCTATTTACATTATAGATGTTTTGACCTTCGCTAAGGACTAACTATGGAGTCCATTAGAGGACATATAAAGGCGTTTTTTTGAAGAAGAGGTCATCGCTCTAAAAGATCACTCTATTTTTAAAATATTCCATAACCTCTCTAAATATAAGATACATATCATAAAAAATGAACTAATAATAGTAAATATTCTTATATTTTATTATTATTATGTACACAACATTATAAATCCCATTTCCCTTCTAATTGATAGGGAAAATATTATTATTTTCATACGTATGGCTTACTATCTCCATGTAGTTATACATTTCATTTCCATCACCATCATTTATGAGTGTGAATAACGATGGGTTTAATTTTCATATATTATATATTTCACATAATTATTCTTTGGTAAATATTATATAATATCTTTCTTTTTTACCACCAATTCTTTTGTCAAATGTTAATGCCACTAACGTGTATGTATGAATTACAATCTCCACGAAGTGATGTGATTGTTTAATATATATATATGAGATAGGTGGTAATAAGGATTAATATTATGAATATAGATTATATATAACATAAAAATGATTCTGTAAATGGTGACACTATGATTTAATTAATAGGACTAGGATTTCTAAACTAAAAGATGCTTGGAGGAGAAAGAAAATATCAGCTGGAACATTTATTTTAATTTTTAATAAAAAATTGATAAGATTTCACAAACAAACAATAAATGGTGTGATATATAAATGGTTTGGGAATAATTGAACAATAAATCCATATTTTTTGGTATTTTAGGATTAAATGCGATCATGACAATATGAGAGTTGAGGTAAGAGATTTTGGTCTCTCTTTATTGATGTGAGAGGCATTCTTTGTACAAAACTTGTTTTGTCTAAATAGTATAGTTAATACCCAAGAATATATTTTATTACAATAATCCATGAAATTATGTTATTTTATAATATATATAATTTTACTTTATTAAATGGGATTAGGATTCAACTGATTATAAAGTGGTAATAGTTTTTTCAAGATCACATAAATATTCGAGATTGTTTAATTTTAAATATCAATTAGGGAATATTTATTCTAGTTGTCCATGTTTTTATAGAAAGGTTTTCCAAATTATTCTTAATATTATCCTATGAAATTAAAATATTATTATTACCTATGTTATCCTTTTTTAGAATATGGGTTGAATGAATATTTTCCTCATTTTTAAAATGAGGTCATTTGTATCTTTTCCAGAAAAAGTACTAATGAAATATTTTTTAATTTTTAGGGAAAGAATTTTTTTAATTCTTATATGAAACCTTAATGAATTAAATCTTCCATTACAATCACACAAGGTTATTGTAAAAAAATTTGTATCCTCTTAAATTGCGTAGCTCTTAACAAATGTTTTCTAAAAGGAAATGATATTTTTCTCAAGAAGTATTTCAAATAAAATTACAAAAATCAATTATAATCTAAATTGAAATTATTTGATTCTAATTATTATTTAATGTTGTTATTCAAAGTAAATAGTTCTAATTCTTTCTATTAATGGTTTATTATTATGATAGAATGACATTAATGAACCATTTTTTCGGAAAAAAATTATGATGAAGTGTTTAAGAAACTCAATTCTATAGATTGGTTATAAGATGGTGAATGATTTATGGACCTATGGAAATATTATATACAATTTATATTATGTGATGGTTTGGACTGATATATCACTCCAAATCATGGTTTAATGAATTATATCTAATAGATATTTATGGAAAACAGGTCGATGTTCTCGATCCGTGATTCGAAATAATTAGATCTTGTTCATATGTTAAGGTAATTGGGTGATAAAGAATTATCCAAGAGACCTGGTAGTTAACCATAATATATTAAATTTTTTTATACTAATAATAGTTCCTCACATATTTATGACTTGAACATATAGTTCAACAATGAGTTATGATGATGTTTCGTTCATATGGGTCATATAAATGTCTCATGCCATAACTCTTGTTTATGATCCATGATATGTCGTTAATGAACATTGTCTGATATTCTCATGATAATAATCCAATAATTATTATATTATAATTTTATAAGATAATAAATTTATATCTACATCTTTACCCTTACTGAGTATCTGAGCTCACAAATTTTGTAAGCTACCTTTCCACATGACATGATGAAATGTTATAAGTGTGATATGACAGAAAAAATATAATTATAAAGAAATCAGTTTGATATAATGTATATATTATGAACCAATTTTTTATGTCTCCATATTTAAAAAGGCACTCAAATTTTTGATTCTCATGTGTGTATTTATATAATTTAATTAATATTCTTCTAAAAATGTGTAATGTCTATGTATGAAAATCATGGGTCATTATAGTTCATATCATAGGAAGGGTTTGGTTAACCATATGAAACTAGGATGAAAAAACCATAGTAATAACCATAGGGATAAGTCTATGTATAAGATAAAATCCTATATTATTGGTAATTATTATGAATGACCTATGTTAAACCTAATTTTTCCTAGGTGATGTTATGATTTATGAAATTTTCTAAATGAAATTTCATTATATCTCATTATAATTGTTGATTATAAAATAATACTCTTTCATTTTAGTCAATGGATAGAACCGGATACAATTGGGTTAATTATGAATTCGATTAAAAATGAAATGATTGTAAACCTATGGAATCAAATGTTATGAGAGATGGAATATAGAACCTTGCTTCCATGCTAATGCAAATTTCTCAGACTATGAATCGTATAGATTTTCTGAATGATCAATGAAGGGAACAACATGCTGTTAAATATTTTATGAGGCAACATCGACTATATTTTAGTCAATATTTTGAACTATATCTAGATGGAAGATGGATTAGATCCATTTAAAATATATTTTTTTCTTTAATGATCGTGACCTAAAAAAATTTCTTAGATATTTATTGTATAGATAGTGAAACAGATCAATAGAAGAATCTGGTCAATAATATGATGAAAGAGAATGAAATTGAATCCATGGAGTGAGATGCATTCCAAAACATATATTTCATTAAATACATCCATCATATCCTTCCGAAAAAACTGAATATGAAGTTCCTTGATGTAAATAAAAATGATGATAAATCTATTCATACCTATGAAGATAATATAAGAATACTAGTGAGGTACACTTCTTGTATTATTATCCTACCGATGTGTAAGACTGATTTATTTTTCAGTTGATGAAAACTGGTTATCTGAATGGAATAATACGTAAAAGACATTATTAACTATGATGAAATTGATATGTGTTCTATTAAAGTGGAAATGAATACTAGTGATACTGACTATTCCAATGGATTTGATAAGAAATGAATGATAATGTCCCATGAATACACCATTATGTCCCATGGTGGAAACGTATTTGAGCCATATACATTTTCGAAATGAGGGAACTAATATAATTTTAAGTGTTTAAATGGAACCAAAAGGTGTTTTAAATGTGTAAAGGTGGGTAATAAACCCCATGAATTCCGAAAGGCAATGAAAATTATGGTTAAAATAATACCGGAAAAGAATACACAAATTGTTGCACCTCCCATCATCCAAAGCTACAAAAGCATAAAGTATGGAAATTAATAAAATCCATGCATGAATATGATTTTTTTTTTCTGACCAATGAAAAAAACCACTAAATCCAAAAGACAAAGGGAAATATCTTGTGATCATGATATTTGAATTATGTTATAATAATAACATGGTGAATGGTGAAATTTTCACCAACACCAAAACAACTAATTGATTATTTGATTATGGATCCACGCACACTTTAATTGATAATGAAATTTATAAGGGTTTCATTGTATCACCTAAAACATTGATGTTGAGTAAGCTGTTAATACACCTAATAGAATAATAATCACTAATCTTGGTTATAGTTCTTCTCTCATATATGTTTATGGGGAAGTACTTCATGAGAATCCAATGATTCTCTTTGTAGTTGAATTCAATGTGATTTGTGGCATGGATTGGATTTTTCTATATGGAACTATTATTTATTATCATGGAGGGGAATTATCATTTGATATTCCAAAAGAAACTTTAATCATTTATCTATATAATGTGAATATGGACATATATTAGATGTTTCTTCAATATTATGAGTCTGAGTTCATATACATGAAGGTTACCTACATCAGCTAGTTGTGGTGAAAATAAACATTATGAACACACCACTTTTCAAGGAGTTTGTTATTATTTTTTGAGGATTTTTTCGAGGTATTACTTTGAATCATATACTTGTATTGTCAATAAAACTCATACATAAATTGATGAAAATTTTGAAGACTCCATATATAATGGACCCAATTGAGTTTCATGAATTAAAGAAGAAACTCTTGGTGAATGTTGATAAGGGATTAATATTCCCTAGTGAATCACCTTGGCATGAATCTATTCCATCTTTAATAATAGATACTGGTTAATGCATCTTTGCATTGACAATCAAGATCATATCAAAATTACATCATGAACAAGTAAAATCTTCCTTATATCGATTATATTTTTGATCGACTACATGGAGATCAATAAAACTCTATAATTGACCTTCAATATAGATATTATTAATTGAGGGGAATAAGGTGGATAAAATCTAGATAACATTCCATAAAAGGTATAGTCACTATGAATTCATAGTGGGTCCTTTTGTCTAACTAATTCTCTAAAAAAAATACATGGAAATGATGAATATAATCTTTATAATCCATCTTTATTAGTTATTGGGGGTATTTATAGATGATATTATTAAATATTCATTGAGAATGTATGTACATGAAGATGTATTGAGGATTGCCTTGACGTCCCAAACAAAGAATATTTTTCATGAAAAATAACCATGTGTGAATTTTGACATCAAAAAGTTTCATTTCTAGGACATATAATCTCACGTGAAGGTATATCATTAGATCCTTCGATGGAATAAGTTATTATTATATGTCATATGGCTAACATGGTAACAAAAATCCATATTGTTTTAGTTTGTATGGATACTATCATTACTAGGTGGATAATTTTACTTGACTACCCCATCCACTCACCATGTTTACTATGAAGGATATCATGTTTTCTAGTTGAAAGAATGTGAATAAAATTTTATGTAACTAAAGAGAAGATTAGTCAGTGACCCCATTATTAGATTAACCTAGTGTAAATTAGGGTATAAAATTTATATTGATGAATCCAAGAAGGGATTGAGATAAATTATTATTCAAAATTACATGGTTATAGATTATACCACAAAAAATGGAAGGATCATGAGAAAAATTACAGAACTCATTATATGGAAACGGTTGTGAAAATATATTAATTATATAATTGGAGGAAATATAATTATGGAGAAAAGTGTATATTTATATTGATAAAAAATACTAATGTATTTGTCCATCTATAAGGAGATGAATATCCACCAACTATGATGGTTAGAAATGATTAATGATTTTGATTTCTCAATATATTACCACCTTGGGAAAGCAAACAAGGTTGTAAATGCTTTCTGTCGAAAGGACCATGATAGAATATCAAGGATGATGATCACAAACAAACAATATTTTTAAATATTAAATGGATGGATCCTTAAATACATAAGTAATGGAAGAAACATTATTTGGACCAAATTAAGGTTCAACCATCAATCCATGAATATTTTAAAGAGGTAAAGAATGAAGATAGAGATCTATAAAATAATGTGAAAAATGTTACTGAGTTTAACCAAGATTGTGATAGAATAATATGTTTCATGAATTTTGTATTTCTTCCTCCTATACCATATTTTAATATTGACATATTGGATGAGTCTCATAGTTCATCAATGTTTGTTTATTCTAGATGTACAATGATGAGTATATACCTTAATGAATTTTTATAGATGGATGGAATGAAGAATGGTATTCAAAATTATGTTTCTACATGATTGGTTTGTCTGAAAGTTAGTTTTTAGGGAAATAATATAATTTTATCTTATTAATATTATCTATACCGAAATGGAAATGGGGAATCATAACGATGAATTTTTTCATTGGGCTTCCCAAAACATATAAATTCCACAATGTAATATGGGTTATAGTCGATATCATTATATTTTCCACACACTTAATTGAAATTAGATCAGAATAGTCTCTTGATCGTATTTACATAATATATATTAATGAAGTTGTATTATTTCAAGGAGTACCAATTTCCTTTATATTGTATTGGGATATGTGGTTAACCTATAATTTTTAGACAAGACTATAGTAGGGAATGGATATAGTGCTATGATTTAGCACTACTTATGATCCATAGAATTATTGTTAATATGATAAAAACATTTAAACTATAGAAGTCAAGATAATATCATTATCTAGTTATTTCAAACTTGGTAAGGATTAACACCATTATTTATTAGATGATTCCTATAAATAGGATTTTAACTCTATTATATTGATGGATCCCTATGAATTACTCAATTGTAAAAAAAAACTAGAACTCCAACATGAGGTAATGATGTTCGTGAAATAAAGATATTGGGAGTGAATCAAGATGTGGAAATGTAAGAAAATGTTTTCTACATTCAACAAAATATAAGAGAACCATAGAGTCAACAATAACTTTATACAAATATTCATTTGAATGATCAGGAGTATGAAGTGGATGAAAATGTATTCCTATTAATATTTTCTTTGAAGAGAGTAATCAGATTTAGAAATAGGGCATTTATAAGATTGATGTATATATGTACTTATGAAATTATTTATCATATCAGGACTATAGAATGTCTATTGGCTCTTCAACTGAATCACACTCAAGTTTATGAGGTGATCCATATATAACTTCTGAGGATGTATATACCTTATTAATCAAATTTACTAAACTCAGATGTAGTACAACTAGAACAAGATATTTTTTATGTCGAAAAACTAGTTGTGATTTTGGATCATATATCAAATATTCAATGAAGAAATACCACTCATAATGTTAATGTTTTATGAGAAAAACTACTAATATTAGGAAGCTATGTATGTATTTATGGTTATGGTGAGTCATATGTATCCTTAAATGTTTTTATCATAGTGAAATATTTTGACGGAGAAGTTAATTTTAAGGGGGAAGACTGAAACTCCTCAATTTTTTAATGATATTTTTGAAATAAATTAAATTTCATTAATGTCATTTATTATACCCTATAACAAGTTAAACTTGTGAAACACGCAACACGGACGTAGTTTGTAGTACACAAAAAAATTGTGTTTCTATAAAATATTATTCAATTATAGTTATTTTTTAAATAATATAGTTAAAACTGATTCATTAGAGTTGTATAAATTGACTAGATTAATTGAATTATTAAAATATGGTTTACACATGTAAAATAGTTTTGGAATTGAAAGGAAAATTTTTTCTAAAAACTATTTAAATATACCCATGTGTGTGTTATATCGATATAATAAAAAATTAAATATTGTTGTATTATAATTATGATATATATATATATATAATATTTAATTAATTTTTCAACATTTATTCTATGTGTTTTATAGATATGATATAAGAAAAAATCCAATTTTACTCATAAAAGATGCAATTTTCTAAAAAGATAATTTTGGACCTTTTTCTAGCACACACGATTTAGATATTGTTTTTGAAAAATTTTAAAAATAAATTTGAAAAAATAATTTTATTCCTTAGACTATTAATATCAAAATATATATACAGTTATTTTGTTTTTCTGAAATGTTTCAATTTTTGATGAATAATAAAAAATACTACATTTTAATTGAAAATTAACTTTTAAACCAAAAAATTAATACTATTAAATTATATTTCAATTAGGATTTAATTTAAATGTAGATAAATAATACATATATTACCCCCTTAAATTTCATTTGAATAAGTTTCACATTGAATTTGGATATAAAAACATTTCAGTATTTTGAATGATTTGACATAGAAAACATATTTTCTCATCCCATCAATCATATTAATTATAATTTAATTATACCCAATAATTAGTTATTAATATTGAATAATGGATTAAATATTTGTAACTAGATGGTCCAAATTTAGTAAATCAGTTCATATTATTTGTTGACAATAATAATAGTAACTTTAGTGATATATATTACCGAATTTAAGGGTAAATCTTGAAATTAGGGGTAAAATTATATTTAAAATATTATAAAACTACTCTTAAATGTTCCCAAATGTTATTTGATGATGTTAGTTCAACCATTAACTCATATGGTGGTAAATATATTTTTTTGATGAACACATGTCCATGAAAATGACATAGATATAATTAAAATCAGTGTGAATAGAAAAATGTCACACTCTTACTTTTAATAAGTATAATAATTTTAATATGGGACTAAATAGAATATAATCACAACTAAAAATATTTTTGATAAATTTAATATTTTTATATACATTATGGGAACCTATTTTTATTTTTTAGTGAAGACATTATTATCATAAAAAATTACACATTCATGATGCAATAATTATTTAATTAATGAAAAACACTATTATGTGGTATTAAAATAATTATACGTTGAATCAAATTAGATTATACACAAATTATATTGCATAATAATAAATATTAGGTGTGTATAAAATTATTATTTTTTAGGTTATCTTGATGTATTTATTTTTCAAAATTCAATGTAATGAATAATTTCAAAATTGACAATTGTGATATTTTATGATAATAATAATTTATTTAATTTTTTAGAAATAAAAAATAAATAAATAAGACAAATATGGATAAATTATGTTCTAAAATATCCTAAATTTACCATTTATTATTCAACTCAAACACAATATCTAAAACCATCTACATTTTAATATAGAAAATGTTGTAACCATAGATAAAATTTAAATATGATAACTTTGTGTTAATCAAAGTAACAGGGTTTCAAATTACACGAAAACAATCATAAAATTAATTTTTGATGTTGTTACCACCTTATCCCATAATATCTTCAAATAAATTCCCATTTGGATAGATTTTTATTAACATTTAATTTAATAAAATTTAATCTTTTAACAAATTCCCAAAGTTCCCCCCAACTTCATTATAAAAGGATACCTCTTACCTCATCTCTTTTTACCACATTGATTCTACAAGATTTACCAATCTATAAAAAATTAACTTTTCCACTTAACTATACACATTCTATGGGTTTTATTCTTCCCAATGGTCCAACTCTAGTGGTTTTAGAGGATATATAAAGGATCCATTTTCATGAAGAGGTAATTGATATAACCTATCTCTATTATTTTATACTATTATATAAGTTCTATAAATCTATGATATCTATCCTAAAATAATAAATTAAACATCATTAATATTAATAAATTTCTTTATTATTCTGAACACACTATTTTACATCTCATTTGTCATTGAAAAAAAGTGAAAGCATCGCTCATTTGTACGTGTGACTTACCGTCTACAGGCAGTGATACATTTAATTTTCCATCACCATATTTTATGTTTTGTAATTGTTTCTGGTTAAATGAATATAGATATTTTTTATTTCATGATAATCTTTTTGATATTATAATATAATATATTTCTTTTACCATATAATCTTTTGGGAAATGATATCATCCCTCTTGCGTACTTATGGCATATTATCTCTATGATAAGATGTTATTCATTATTCATCTATATATCACATGGGTGGTAATAAAGATGAATTTTTGGAATATATATGATATAAAAATGTATTAATTATTTTCAAAAGATAATACCATGATGAAATTATAAGAATTATGATTTCCGAGCTGAAATTGGTATGGAAAACGATGCAAATATCACTGACATAAGTGATTTTATAATTAAAAAATGAGTGATAAGTTGTAATTGAAAAATAATACATGGTATGAATGATATTTGAGTATGGATTAAATGTATATAAAATCCATATTTTGGAAATATCTGTTTTTAATTTGAATAAGGAAAGGCGAGACATGAGGTAAGATATTGTTGTCTCGCATTTATTTTTGTGGGAGACATGCATTTTACACGACTTATTTCTCATAGGCATCTAATATACTATCAATGAATATATTTTATGATTATTATACTAAATATTGTGGTATTTTAATATACATATCATTTTCATTTATTCATGGGGAATAATATCGAACTGATCATAAAGTTGTAATTTATTATTTCACAATATTATCAATATTCGGTATTTTTTTCATTTTAAATCTCAGTTGGTGAATATTTAACTTCAACATAAATTTTTTCATGGAATTATTTGAAAAATATTTTTTTATGATTTTCTTATTAATATTTAATGATAGTATTACACATGTTTGAATTTTTACTAAGGTCTTAATGGAATCTTTTTCTAATTTTCTAAACAACGCACATGGTGAATTTTCTTGTGAAACAAAGAAATGAATATCATTTATACTTATATAGTATGAATAGATTTTTCGAAATTTATGATTCATCAATATCTTAAAGATTCTCATAAATATTACATGTTTATTTTTAATTAAAATTTTTTCCTTTAAAATATCATGGATCATAATAAAAAATTTACTTAATTGAATGTATATATTCCTATAAAATAATTTCTAATAATCATTAAAAAAAATTTCTATATAAACAATATTTATTTTATGTTACTTATTTTTTACTAGGGATATAAACCAATAATATGATTTTAATTATTTCTATGAATGATTTATTTTGATGATGAAATGATACTTATGAAACTTACTTATTTTCCATGAGTTATTTTATGATAATGTGTTTATGAAACTCATTTCATGGCATGGGATCTGAGATGGTGAATGATTTATTGTCATTTGGCACAAATATATATAGTTTTTATTATTTAATAGGTGGGACCTATACCTACATCCGTTGCATTGGGTACTGAATTATATCTCAGGATATTATTAAGGAAAAGATGTTGATTTACCATATCCAAGATGGAAAATGGGTAGATGTTCTTGATTCGTTAATGTAAAAAAGTGATAAGGATTTGAGTGTCTTGTTATTTAACCATGAAAATAGAATTTTTTTTCGATCGATATGAAGATTCCACACAAATTTATGAGTTGAAAAAATGGTTCAAGAATGAGTTATGGTGAAATTTTTTAATTATGGATCATGTTAATGTTTTATTTAATTAATTTTTTTTATGATCCATGACTTGTTGGTTATAAAAATTGTATGTTATTATCCTGATCACATACCCATATTTCTTCACTTATGTTTTCATAAGATAATAAATTAATATCTCCCATGTTTACCCTTGTTGGGTATATAACATCACCCATTTCTTATGTTTACTTTCCACTAGATTTGAAGAATAATGTACAATATCATATGCTAAAAGGGAACTAATTAAGGAGAAATAAGTGCGAGACGATGTAGTTAATTTTGAACAACTTGTTTATGTTTTCTAGTTCACAAAGGCAGTAGGCCCTTATGATCCATATGTGGGTATTTTTATAATGTATGGAATATTCATCTAAAAATATTTGATATATATATGTACGAAAATCTTGTGTGGTAATAAAATTCATAATTTTTTCCAGGACCATAAGATAAGATTTCTCCCACATAACACCAAAATCTACTATGAACAACCTTTTGACACCCCCACCATATGCCTCAACTAAAATGATAGGCATGGCCCCAAAGAATTTTCATACTCCATCACCAACCCAAAACCAGTAGTTTTGTTTGGTGAACACTCTGGTGTAGGAGTACCTTCCAAATGGATCTATATAATGTTTAGAGGTGGCTCATAAAATCATAGAGAGGATAAAACCTCACATTCCATACCACCCATGACTGATAGTGGTAAATGATGTGGCCCTATTCCCCATATATAACAACATTACCCTTTTTGCACTGAGAAAAAATACATATCATTCTTATCATAAGGTGGTGATGGTGGGTACTCACAATATTCACTCAAACACCCATGGTCATATTAGGTGGGATCTTATCCACTCTGGTATTCGTCATCAACATGTGATCCCAAATCTATAAGAAAAAGTAGATGAAGGTACACCTATCCTAGTCATATATGAGGGGGAATACATATAGTGATACCACAGGGTGATCCATTCCACTGAAACTCATGATCTTGTCTATCACCCTGATACTACCCAGACCTCTAAGTCTAATAAGTGTTTCCCAATAGTGGACAAGTTCCAATCCCACAAAAACAATAGTTGGAATCTTTATAATTAATTGAAAATGGAATCGATGAGAGAATAATAAAAAGTAAAACCACAACCCACTTGGATGGAAGTATTTTTATAATTTTAATCATTGGATTCACCTATAGTGATTTCTAGTGATTACGAAAACACAATGAATACAAATTATTACCTATAGATATCCATACTACTAGTATCATGTTTAAAATTAACAAATGTCATCACTATTGAACTAAATAATGATTCAAATCATGATATTGTGGAAAATGATATTACAGATCTACATTCACCACCTTCCAACCACCCAAAAATGATGAACCTATCCTATTAAAAGAGAATATTTCTTATCAAAGATCTATAATAATAAGACACTTGTAAAGCAGTGATATGTTTCGTAGGTGAATCAAACTCTCTATATGTTTTAAAACGTTGAATCCCACAAACAGCCTTTATAAAACCATCTTCATTAGGAGGAAAATAAATAAATAAATAATTTATAATTGTTCCACACCTTGTATTGATATCACACAACTTGGACCATTTTACTACAACACTGATTCATCACAAAGTGTTCCCACGAATGAGAATATATTTGTTTCTAGTCCATACAATTCATCTAATGTTAAGTATGATGTTGGTATTCTAGGATTTAAATGATTCCATTAATACCTAAATATAATATAATGATGTTCAAAATGAATTGATAACATCATATTGGAACTGTTATCTTGATTGGGTGCATTCGACTACAGCCCACTAGACATTGGAAACCCATGTTTCATAACTTTGGATGGAATGTGAGATCTAAGGTAGTACCTCACTCATTTTTATTCCCACTGTGGCCCAATGTTGGATTCTACAAAATAAAAGTAGTATTATAAAAAGATATTATTTTTTCATACCTGAGAAAACCCATTCTTTTATTAGTATAATAACCACATCTTTGGGTTTATTACATGATGGGTAGACCTCCATCGTCAATTCCACATACAATTCAAATATACACTATATAAAAATATCATGAACTCTTTATATTAATGATATAATATTTTGAGATATTAATACATTATATTTTCTTTATGGAGGTTATAACACAATTCTAAGATATATAGCATCCACATGATCTATTACAAGAGATTTCTTTTTGAGAACCTACATGATGAGTTGTTAGAAATCCCCAACCCCTTGAGGTACTCTATTATTTTTTTGGATGTTATCCAATATTGCATGGAATGTAGATAATGTTGTTCACACATATAGAGAAATAGATTATCAAGAATTATAGGCATATATACACAATCCATTGAATTTATACAAAATTTTGTTAAAATCTAACAAAAATAGGTTTAGGGGATTTGACCTAGAATTCTTAAAGAATAAATTATATTCCATCCAAGTTGATAATGTCCCAAGGAACGTAATCAATTCCTTATAGAATACAATGATCACATTGATAGAGTTTATGAATCCAATGATGAAGGGTAGGAATATCACCCAGATTACTACCCTTACCATCATATACTAAGACATATAATCCATTAATAATTTTATAAGGTTGGTTAGGACAAAATATGATTAATGATATATGTATTTCATTGGTTGATCCCATTGAATATGGTTCATATAACTGAACAATCATTCTGAAAGAAGAGAAAGTATGGTTATCGGTACCATGCCACTAAATAGTACCTCAAGAAAAATACCACCAAATAAAACATAATGAACCATCTAAAAAAATGACATACTTGGAACTAAACCTTTAAATAAGGTACTCCACTAACCAAGAATATTGGTTCACCTATGTCTCCATCAACATGGTATCAACATGTTCTGTATAATTTCCACCTAATTATGGTGAGAACACTCTTAATGAGGACTATTGTATGATTTTAAAATATTCTGAGCCCTAAAAATTTGTCTCATCCACTATAATAAGAATTAGTGAAGAATGGATTTTTGAAAACATGAATGCCAATAAAGAATTCATTATCACCCAAGTTGTGGAACAAATACACAATATTGATATAAGGTATCCAAAATATCAAACAATGTATAGTAAAAATGGTCAATGATGATAAATTCATCGTCACCCACCTATAATATCATTGAAAAATTAAATGGGGTCTTTATGAATTTTTCTAGTCATCCCCTTGAGGAGGTAAAGATAATGTCTATGGAAGAGAAAATTATTCGTCTCTTGAGAGAGAATGAAGATCATTAGGTGATAATAATGGTAATCATTCACGGATATTCTCCACATGATAACATACCCATTTTCTATAATATATTTACACATTGTAATAAATTTCTTGACCCATAGTGATTGGTGATTATTCATTATTATTCTGACCCTAATTAGATGGATCATCGAAATCATTCCTCCTTAACCCAACCCACAATGATGGGAATGTATTTATACTTTCACATTCCATGTCCCACATGGATAGGGATTTTGATATTTTTAATTCCCTTATTTGGAAAATTATATGAATTTTTCAACATCAATAGTTTTCATAGAGAATCAAAGAGACTTATAGTTTCTCAATTTATCAGAAACATCATCGATATGTAGGAACTACAGTTCTCTAAAATCATCCCTATAATTGATTCTAATTTGCGAACTTCCTCCTAGATCCCAAATTCATCAATGTTCTCAAGATATTCGAATGACATGTGACATGAATGGAAGAATAATTTTCATCCATATCATGAAGATTCATATTGGATATAATATTCTTCCCAAAATATCATGTATCAATTTTTTTTCCATGGGGAACTATTTCAGCAAAAACCAAAAAATGACCAAACAAAAAAAATAATATTTGACAAGAAATTCCAATTAATACCTCTACCATTGATTTATAAGGTATACAATCGAGGCATGGTTTTTATTTAATTAAAATCATAAAAATATGATAAATGAAGGAATATTGGGGCCACTACACCAAAATCTATACTTTAGTCATCTGATCAATCTAAGTAGAAAATAAAATCCAAGTGAATGATTTTGGGCCTCACATCTATATTAAATACCCAAATTAAGGAATAATCCACTAATTATAAGAATGGGCCTACATGAATTTCATGTTGACAGTATGATTACATTCTCAAACCTATGAGTATAATGAGACATGAGGAGCAGATCATGAATTACAATCTAAATTATTTTCATCATCGACATTTTTTGGAATGAAATTGAATGAAGATTCATCATCATGAATTTAATAAAAAATAAAATATATGATGGCCTCATAGAGTAATATAATCATAGGACCCTCGCGACATGAATTCTAGTCATCAACACTAAAATAAGAAACCACCATTTTGAAACGATATATTATTATAATATCATTAATGTATAACATTAATCAATATGGTACTCATTTTTTCACATGTTGTTATAATATAATACATAAAAATAATTGATTCATGAAGTTAAGGTACACAACATAATGTCCTCTATATGAACCATTAAACTAAATTTTCATCATCATTATTGACTGACTATAAACTATATGAAATATTTATCAAGGAATCATTTTTTTGTTCGGTCTATAAGAATTTAATCTTTAGAAAACATTCATCATTTTCAAATGATGGTTAACATAAAAATTGATGTTCACTAATATACATATAATGAATGAGTTAGACCTCACATAATGTTTCCCATATATGGGTTTATTATTAGATGATAATTTTTCATTAACAACCCTATATTTTATCCAAATTACATCACATATATCACAAACTTAAAACTCATCCACATCATGTTTCCTTCAATACTAGTCTTGGAAAAATCATTATCATAAATTCCAATAACACTATCCTGATCTCTCTAGAAAATAAAATACCCCTTCGCCATAAAAGATTACCAAATTTATAAGGATCGTATATTAGAACTATGCATTGTAAAATTCACATAACATGGTATACATAATTACACATTGATAACTCATCTTAGTCCCACACATAAATTGTATTAACTTTTAACCACATTCATCCATGAGAATAAAATCCTTGTATATATTACTTATTGAATTAAAATATAAATTCTACAATATGTTTCCCATCATCCACTCTCATCAGGTTCTCCTAATGCATCACATGATGTTAAATTATGATAAATAAAGTCCTAACGATATAAAATTAATCAAAATATTATATATAGTCTATATTATATGAACATAAAATTTTTGGAGTGGGTCCATTATATATGAACCAAAATGGGAAGGGATATCATCCCCCTTGTATGAGAATGATCAATATTGGGGATCTACTCTATTTAATATTAATTACAAGAATTATAATTATCCTAAACAACAAATGTGTTATTTCCCATAGGAAATATTTAACCATGGGTCACCACAAATTTTGTTTAATTTATCTAATCCAATCTAAGATAGAACCGAAAGTACGAACTCCTTATTTTGACCCTTTATCAAAATTGAAAAATGATGTATCACCATATGCATGGAAGATTGGTATGATGAATTATTGTCAAATGAACTATGATCAGATTGATTACTATTCCTTTGGAATATGTAGTGATATATGGATCTCCAACTTTAGGCCATACAAAAAATATAAAACTAATATATACTAAATCTCCCCATTATCACCCTAATTTTTAGGCCACCCTAATGTCCTCAATATTTCTTAATGTCTTGGCATTATTTTATATTACAATCACCTATTTTTGATCCAAATCTCTATATAGGATCTTCATTTTTAGACTATGGTTGGCTTGATTCATATAATTTCACTATATAAATTCAAGAAACAATTTTTTAATCTAGGTCCAACTGCAAAAAAAATTAGACTTCACAAAAATTATCTATAATTACAACCCTTTCCTCATTTATGATGGGTCTTTTCTTCACTCACCACTGAGAAAAGATTCTTTCACCTCTCAAGTGAATCAAATACATGTCACACAAATATTTTTTCTTTTCTATGTGAATATACACTTAAGGACACATTATTTATTATAGTATGATGATATCCTTTATTGTTGATTTTAACCCATGTTGTTCACTATTGAGAAGTAAAATTAGTATTCTATTTCACCCATGTTTCTCAAACACATCATGAAAAATATGAGGATCGATGGTTTAGAAAACTGAATTTTTTTCGATCATGATGAATTGTACCGAAATGCATGGAAACCTATGTCTTCAAAGAATGAATTTAAATATAATAGATTCTATGTAAATATGATAATACATTATAATATATAATATCTAAGTCATGGTTGTATGAAATTAAACAACATAGTATCAACTTATAGATGTAAATACACTAAAATGAAAAAAAAATCCTTGTATATGTAGATATAATATATTCCACCCAACATATAGATCATGGAGGAATAAATTTAAACTGCAAAGAAACCTCATCCTCACCATATGATCTTAAAATCATTATCATTTCACTTAAAACACAATGTTAAACTATGAGGAGGAAGTACATCCTATAAGACTCCAAAATATACATAGTGGTCCATTCCATGTGGAAACTTTCTTCAATACATGAGTTTTTGAGCAATTTAGATGTGTTTCTCACAGAGTCTAACTATATATTAGATCATTAGATCCCATTATTCCTCACATACAAGATGGATATTTTCATGGAATATTATTTTAATTGAACATTATATGTGTTGATTCATATTAACACATTATATGCATTGATGCTCATATATACTATCACATGCTTAGGTAAAATTAAAAAAAAACATCTCTTCCACATGAATATGAGTATGATCTAGGTATATGAATTATTTTCATGCACTACATGTTTTTTGATTCCTATCATAATGATGTATATGTTTATTCCTGGATCATTTATCCTCATCCCATAAACAAATTTAAATGTCACCATAATAACCTTTATCTAAAGAAGCATATCTATGTAGGATAGATCAAATAAATGAACTATGAGTGGGTTGATTAATTTCAATGAAATATACATAGTGATTTATGGATCATGTATCTCAGGCCTAGCTATATATCCTATGAAACAAATGGCCTCATTCCCATTTATATGATCTTTATCAATTTAGGGGAAATATGTTTAAGAATTAATTTTGGATTGATACATCTTCGATTAAGATATGTATGTATACAAGAATCAATTATCCAAGACCCAACCATGAATATTAAAATAACCCCCTTTTTAGTTTGTTGAGTATTTCCATCAATAATTCATCTTCATAATAGAACTACACTGATATGAGTATCAATTAACCTTCCCTGCATATGTGTCGGATCTATGGAGAACATAAATCACAAAAATTAATATGTCATATCCTACATTTGATTGATATATAATTTTAAAATTTCATCAAAGATTTCATCAACTTTGAATGTATGTTAAAAGTAATATCCATTATTTTTTATCTTGACCAATATAGATATCAATGTTATGAACTATGTCTGTTGGAAGTCATATGATAATATTTTATTTAGTACCATCTGGATATTATATCCAATGACTAAAAAAATGAAATTATCTCTTTCATATATATATATATATTGTATAGGTCTATATTTGGTACTTTAAATATAATTACTGTACATGTATTCATTCATGTAATTACAGGGTGTGTAGTAATGTTCAAAATTCCTAAGCTTAGATTAACCATAAATATTAAAAATTCCCCCACCTCATCATAGTTTCCCACTCTACATTCATGATAGGCCTTTTAATTTCCTATCACTGAGATGAGATTCTTTTCCATCATGCATGAATCTAATTCACATAAAAAACCCCCTTCATTCACATTAGGAACCACTATATATGTATATGTTGCAGAAGTTCCATTATTTCTGACCATAGTAATATAATACTCATCATTCCACAACATATGAGTAAAATGTGTGAAGTGATAACTCTTTATATGAACGACACATGGAATAACTCTTGTTATTATAGGATTCACTAATATCCTATATTTAAGACCCAACAACCACTTACATCAATGAAAATGATCTTCTCTATTTCACATATGTGGTTTTTATCTATTTCTACTAAGAAATGTAAACTAAGGAATGATATAGCATGAATGTGCCATATTCTAGCTTTCTTCACATACTTATAGACCTATTTTATGATAATGTTTCCCCCGTATTTCATGTCCAATTTTTTCATGCACTCCTAGGTAATATAATATTGATTATTATCCAATCACCCCATATTTCCCACAACAACAAAATATTATGTGAGTTCAGAGGTCTTGGACTATCACCCCATTCGACATAACAATAATAATCTAGACTAAATATGAGAGGTAAAAAAGGCCCACATAGAAGGTCCCTAAAATTATCAAGAAAGGATTGGTCAATGAATATATCTTAACATGTATATGTTTTAGATAAATATTATATCCCCCTTTATTAGTCTATTTAACATATTATTATGAATTGATGAATTTTTCCCATTATTATAGTGTCGTAGATACGTGATAAAAATGTGAAAAACTATCGTACTAACTAAATGATTTTAAAAAAATGATGAACATGGTCAACCTTTTATGACACAAAACTATAGAACACCTGAGTTCATGTCTTGTGAAATTAAACGTTATGAAGTTTAAAACCTTATAGAATGATGTTAAACTATATATTTTGTCACACTTTTCGAATCTTAATCAAAGGATCATAATAACCAAACCATGTTTTGATATGTTTTTGGATTCCCTTATACCCTTTCATGACCACCTCATTCCATACTTCGCACTTTATGTCATCAGTTTATTAGTTTTACAAAAACTGTTGATGGTAATCAGAGATGAACATATCCATTTTTAAGGGAAACCTCTTCAGGAATATGGTTGTATTATCTATGTTTGATCCTATATCTATGCCTCCATTTTTTTCATATCAACTAATTTATTTTTCTCTATAAAAAAGTATTTCTACTTTCTATGATTCCAAAAAACATTACAGCTGAGTATTTGACCCTATTGTGGTTCGTGGTTGTCCCTTTTAGGTCGGTTTCATTCCATTACTTGTGATCTGATATCCATGATCCTGGATTAATACCATACGCATCCACTCATTCAAGAGGGTTTTAATGTATTCCTGACTATAGGGATATTGATTTGGTTACTATGCCAAAATTTAACATTTCCATGGTCAACACATCATGGCATTAAACTATGTGTATATTAGCCAAAGCTACATGATAATAAATATTATGAATTTATATTCCTAATCATAGAACCACAAAATTCTAGTTAAAGATACATAAATGTTGTTAGAATAAAAATATATAATGTGATATATGAGAAAACATTTTGTGTGTACTTGTTAAACATCACTCTTCATGGGCATAGGTATGAATTATATTATAAATAAATGTATTAAAAATGATGAAGGTCCTATCTTAAAAAAACATTAAATATATAATCCAAGATTTTTAGACACTTAGAGTCTTAGAAAAAATTAATTGAAATGATTCGTCCCATACCATTTTCATGATAATGTTTCTAGTATATAAAGAAGCAAATTTTAGTGCATCCGAGATTCTTATAGATATACTTTTCAACAAATATTTATATTTCTATACATGTGATAGAATAATTTGAAAAAAATCACGGTAATAAATAAAAATTGTATCCAGACCTTATTGACTTCTCTGATTGAAAATTATTGTGTAACCTATTTTTGATGTTGTATATGTTCCCCTAGTTTTTCGTTTCAACCAGAATCATTTTCCCCTTTCAAAATGTTCCACTAATCCCACACCTCCCCAATAACATTATAGTGTAAATTGTAACTGCGACATAATTTTTTATCACCTATGAAATATATATCCCATCTCATAATAATTGTTTCCAACTTATGGTGTAATTTCTTATACTACCTATAAACCTACTATTTGAGTTGATTCATCAATTTCAACATCATTATATAATATATAATTCATGTTCTCGTGATAAGGATGCAGTACCCAATTATTTATTCATATTTTTCATCATTGGAAGAACCTAAAATAGTTGATACATAGTTTGAGCTTTCTAAATATAAACAAAATTGTAAAAAAATTGTAACATATTCTATAAATGCAACTAGAATTCCATCCATGATGGGTTTCACTCATCCCTTGTTATATAAACTATCTCTACGCTACCATTACCCATCTTCAATTCTCATTTATAATGACCCACTTATAGTCTTGAGTGTTTGATTCCAAAAAAACATTTCAAGGGTATTTATAAGGAATATATCCATCCTTATGGGTCTTGTCTTATTGATTATTCGTTTATGGCCCATGTTGGATCTTATATATTTGTCCATAGTCTCACTAATCAAGAAGAGACATGTTTTCCTTAAACAAAGGTCCTATGATTCCCATGAATCCAAAAATAATATGTCACAACTCATTACCCTATTGTGATTTTCGTTTATCGAAAAAAATTTACCTATACCATAATTCATATTTAACCTCTATGAGGAATGATTTAACTACTCCACATTTAAATAATATATGTGGGTTAAATATCCTTGGAATCGTGACTTCATGTACTATACCCATTTATAATAAAAGGATTTGTTACTCAATTCCCTAATGTTATAATGATCTTAGTCACACTACCATAAAACACATGGAACTATATTAGAATTTATAATTTCATAATAATTAAAAAAGGCTACTCAATGTAACACAACATCAAACTAAAATACACATGTTTAAAGCTATACAAAAAAAAATATGTGTAAAAACTAGATTAACACTATAAGAACATCAACAATAAATATAAAATGATGTATACTATATGAAACTAGACTAAAATAACACATATTAAAATATAGAAAATGTTAAACAAAAACAACACTTGTTCTAAGTTATATAGCCATTGACAATTACAACATCTATTAAAATATTTTTGACCAATAACAAAAAAAATTATTACTTTGATCAATTTTTACCTAAAATATATTCTCTATTCCATGAGATCATCTATATTTGTAACACTATAATCTCATTCCCATCATGTTTTAAACTCAAATGTTTCAATGGATTTCCTAACCTTTTAATTGAATTCATATGAACATAGAAAATTTGTTGCATTTGTCAAACATGCAAGACCTTAAACAACGAATTAAAAGATATTGAACACTCACTATGATTAAAACCCCTAAAAGGAAGAGTAGGTAATATTTGAGTCCTTGTTCCCTAGGTATTCCCCCCATATAGATTATGAAAAATATATTAATGAAGGATAATATAAGAAAATAAAAAATTGGATACCTATAAAGGAATTGGTGACCAGAAACTGAGTTCATGGACATTAATCATCTCACTCAATGGATTTAAAAAAATTTAGTGCACTAATAAAAGACTCAATTCTCATAGGGATAATAATATGGAACTATTAAAAATAGAGTTGTACTCTCTTGGTCCATTATCCATTTAAACCATTAGAGCACAACTTTATTCATCAAAACACATCTTTGGGATACTTAGTCAATGTCACAAGACTCTAAACATAACTTTATATGGTTGATCCAGAATGGCCATAAACATCATAGAGTGTCATACCACATGTGGCATGAAATATTACATGAAAATTGTATCCATAAAACATTCATATATGCACAAGGTTCCATACCCGTGATTACAATGAAACGTAATGATATCCCTTCACCTATGTATGACATAGATATGTGCATGATCTATCATAATAGTGTTCTTCATTCATTAACATATGTTAAAATATTTCTCCCTATATGCATGAAAATGATATTCATTAGATTCCATTTATTAGAACTTGGTGTATCTTTATTCCTTTTATAATAAGATACATAGTGACATATAGATCTCATTTCATGGGTTTATCCTGAAATCCCGCTCTCACTTTGTATCTCTAATTAGTTTTAAATTTATCAAATTCTAATGTAGGAAACCAAAACCTTGAGATTTCACATTTCTATTTGAAAATCATATCATTGGTTTTATTTCAAAATCCTATCATATATTCAAGTATAAATAAATGTACATTAATTTTACTATAGAATTAAAATTATTTCTATCTAGAAAAATCAATTATAACTAGAGAATATTTTTGTCCCCACCAAATTCACATCATGTAATTTTCAATGGGAAGACACTTGTGATAATCAACAATATTTTAATAATATTAACATTTGAATTTGATACATTGAGAAGTAATTTTTTTTAGTAAAAAATGTTTCAGTCCCTATCAACAATAATAGTGGTCATGATGAATTTGATAAATAATTGATTTGAAATTGGTGAGGAGTTTTACTATTTGAATGATTGTGGAAATTTTTTATCATTCACTTATAATATCTAAAAATGTCAAGTGTATTTTTAGGAAAATAATGAGATCAATCATTGAAAAACAATTGTGGTTCATCAACTGCCAAGATGGGATCCACCTTAACCACTATCATCCATGATGACATGGTGTTTGGTAAAGAACACAGAGGAAGCAGATCCTTTTCATTGCTGCACATGGAAGAGTGGAACTACATAATTTGATCGGAATGTCTTAACATGGAGTATAATTCCCATTTTGGTTTATAATACTTGCTTCTGGATGTTATTTTCCATGTATTTATTAACAATCCATATCCAATTTCACTCGACACTTCAATTTGAGACTTTTTTTTGAATATTACATTTCTTGTGCCATTAAATTTATAAAAAATGGAATCCTCTATCTAAATTTAATCCAAACTATAAAATAAAAAGGATATCCATATTTTTCCTTGAAACCATTTCCTTTGAAGCATACTGAATTATTTAGAAAATTATCTGGACATAAATGATGATGAGGATAAAAGAATGATGCAAGATTGATTTTCGAACCATCATTTATTTAATCTATATTTTTTATGAGAATATCTATTTTAAGAATAAAAATATTCTGTTATAAAAATATAATTATGTAGTTAACTATTTAAGCCTTAAATTTATTGATAAGTGGTCTCAAGACACCCATTGAATTAGGTTATTCACATGAAAAAGTTTTCTATGATAGGGTTTTTGTTATCTATGTTGGTTATGTAACTCTCATAGGTGATGAAATACTTCAAGGTGTCCCTATTATGTTAACATGCTCTAGTGACATATCTGGATGAAAAGATTGTTGAAAAACTAGTTCACAATCCCCAATGATCAAGTGATACTACCTAGTCAGGAGGTAGTGAGACGCCCTTTATATAATGTGGTGTCCTTGGAATGGGATGGAAAAAACCAGAATTGTTTTATATAATTAATTATTATAAAACCCTCATTGGTTATGTGATCATGATATATTCTTTGGATAATTTAATTCACCAAGCAAAAGAAATATACGATTAAGAGGATATTGGAGAATTCATAGTTATGAAATTATGTAACCTTCACTACATAACACAACAAACCGACTAAATGTTTCCTATTAAAGGGGAATTTTTTATCACTCCTGATTACTTGAAACACATAATTGAAATTCTTGATCACAATAGTCTTTTGGGGTTAAATGATCCCCCAAGACATTAAACTTGATCATGAGATCAATATGTTACATGTGAGAGGTATGACTAGATCAATTATACTCCACCACGTTAAAATCTATATGTGGGCTTCAATCCATGTGATTAATAACTAAATATGAATATTTATGACTATAAAAAATATTGACCCTCCATTACAACATACATAGAGGAAACCAATTTATGTAGTCATGGGATATTAGATAATATAATATCAAAGAAACACCGTAGGTAATGATATGATATTTAGTTTCATGACATATTTTCCATTATGAGATTGCATATCCCATTCGACTTCATGTGGACTAGGTTCTGTGACCCACTATTGGGACATCTTCAAGTGATTTCTCTTAATAATGTGATTTCACCAAGTTAGGTGATCAACTTCAAGGATACATTCTATGTTAGTGGGATTTACAATCACTCTTGATCAAATCACTCTATTTAGTAATGTATTATCATGGGGTCTCATCCATGTAGCTCAGTTTTTCAATCACTACACATGATATCCTATTTATTTTCCCTTGGTTATTCAACACTATCCATGTGATTACAATAGGAAATTTTCAAACATAAGAGTGCATGAAACCTAATTAGCATGTGATTGTGGGAACAAAAACTTGGGTCATGTGATTACCTAACCCATAGTGAGAAAAGAGGAAGTTTCACATCTTCTATATCCTCTAAGGGAATTAATTATATGAAATGAACCATCATGGTCATATTTCCTAACCTATCATAGGAATGGTATTGAATATATTCGATGGGATTCCTCTTATGTGTAACACCCACCACGAATTTGAACACATTGAGTCTGGATTTCCCCCTCAAATTCATCATATTTCCCCAAGTAGGAATTAATTATTAAGGATTTATTACCATATTTCCTTGTTTAAATATATATTAAAATTAATCCCCATATATTCCATTACATTTTATTCTTACTTTTTTAATCATATAGGATGAAAAGAGATTAGATGATCCTCATGGATTTATATTATCATTGCCTCTTATTGGGTGTAATTATTTAAAAATACAATCTCCATAATTATCTACAAGGTTATGTATATTAGGGAATAGCATACGTAATCACCCTCATTAACTCATATTGATATCCTATTTATAGACCATGAAACCCTCTTGAGAAAACTAAATGCATATGCCCTTATATGATATAATTTTATTCTCTTATACAGTGTGGATGATATTATTGTACCTTTTGTTTCTCACACTTATAATTACTATTGTCTGTTTAGAGACATACTATGATAATAAGATTATTATTATGATTATTCCATTATTATAGACCTATATATTAGTTGTAAGATCTTACTATATTTTTCCCTAATAATGGTATGAATATCCCATGAAAAGATTCATTCAAAGGGTTTTATCGCTAGTGATGTATCTCTGGAAAACTATAATAAACAATCCCCACTCAATATTCTATTGTCACACCCCTTTAAACATGAACATCTCCTTCCTCTAAAATACTTTGCTCTAATTACAAACATTATCTATATACTAAGGAAGCATAAATGAGTTATAAAAAAAATATAATTCACTACCTTATACGATAAACAAAATTAAGTTGGTTTTGATTTTTATTCTCATAAGACATGTATGAAAACTCTTCGATGTTTAATCCCATCACTAACACATCAACCACTTCCCTAGATGATGATAAACTCAAGTGTTCCTAAATATAGATATAATGTAAATAATCATGAATTAATATCTGAATTATGGATATTGCAGAATAAAAATTTTTAATCACATCTACACATAGATTTTTTCAGATCACTAGAATTGGGATAATCAGTTACATATTGGGATTTTAGAAGGATTCCCAATAATATCATAAAACAATAAATGAGTGTAATAGTTGGAAATAATCAAGCTCAAAAGGTTGTGGTAGGACCAACCCCTCATCATATCAAAGAACATGTTGTCAAATATTTTGATGGTAAAGTCTAAATGACCACCTGCCATTGGGTAACGGGTCAGCATTAACTCAAAATGAGTTAGGATGTGAAAGACATTAGTAGTAGATTAATATTAAAGGAAAAATATCACAATTTATCTGTTCATAGACATGAAATTTATTTATAGGAGAAGAAAAATATAATAATAAAATATCAAATGACCATGATGATCGTCATTAAACCTGGTATAGTAACATCTTAAAAAATTTACAATGAATCATATAATATATGACATGGATATAAATACACATAAATAATCATAAAATACCTTAGAATGAAATAAGATTGATTAATGTTTAAAAAATAATGTGTACCATGAAATTCATTGAGTATCAATAAAAATAAATACATCTTATATATGAGGAATAACATGATATACAACCTTGGAATGTGGTATAACCTTATATAAAAACATGGAAATTTGGAAAAAACGTTAAATTTTGAAAAAAAAAGTGGAAAAAACATTTAAATAGGAAAACCATTATGATAAAACTCATTATTCCTATGCCTATGTGAAAAAACATATTTTGTACATGCCTGAAAATGTGGGAAAACTCATTATGCCAATGTCGATGTAAAAAATTCACTATTTTCTTGCCTAACTATCTAATGAGGTAAGAAAATATACAAATTCAATAGAGGGAGATATACGCCCTCACCCATTATCATATATAATTGTGGGTTCCACTTAAAATAAATCATCATTATATCTTAACGTACCCCTAGAAAAAATGTGTCAATTAATATGTTCAGAAACAAGAAATACCTGACCTTATGAAATCACATGATTTTAGAAATACAATATTTAAAAAGGAATAATATCATATCAAAATATTTTGGGTGATCCAAAAATCACATTATTATAGATAAATATTGGTAAAAACGAGAATTGAAAATACAAAAGGTTTCATCAGAGAATTTTAATAATTGTTATAATAGATGAAGTGGATATTAATGTCATGAAAATTTATTATAAAAATGGGTTATTTTTTTCAAAAACATTATAATGGATTCCAAATAATAAATCCTTGTCCAGAATAAAAATAAATATTGATAATAAATTTAGTGTGGTAATTAATGAAAAAATGTTTTATTATTGTTCTATGGTAATTTTAAATATAAACTCACATAGTAAAAATTTTAAAATAAATTAATCTCATAATTTTTTTAAAATGAAATTGTAATAATAGAAAAAAAACATTTTATAATTTCTTTATATAAAATACATTCGATAGGAAATACAAGGGCATGGTAGAAAAGGATGATTGGTATAAATAGGAAAATGAAATAGTTTCTTCAAAAAAATGTTCAATAAATAAGTTATTTATGATGATATTTAATTATGCTAGAGAATAAAAGGATATACCATATAAAATTGGGAAATATAAGGATCAAATAATACTTGAAATTTATATTTAATAAAATGAAGACTATGTCTTAGTGAATCAAAAATTAAATTGATGAAACAATTACATTGAATTCCAACATATTGGATCACACACTAACAAACAATATATTAAACAAAAAAACATAATCGCCTATTTCATAACCTTATTCATCTATATATCATTTTATAAACTCTATAAACAATTAATCTTTGTATATATATAATACATTTTCAATATAGGGTTTGTATAATTTTGTTCTATTTTAACTAGTATAATTATACCATTGTCATTCCTCCTTTTTATGTAAATGGTCATCATTTCCAAATCAATAATAGTTATTTATTTAATTTTTTTAATTATATATATTTTTATAATTTCATTTCATACGTATTTTATTTATTATTTTAGATTGTGAAGTGGGTGATGAGCTTATTTTGGTAATTTATAACAATAAAATGACGTTTTATAAACTAATGATTTATATTTTTTACCTAAAATGTACCAAGAATTTTCATTATATAATTATTAATATCAGATATTATGTTTCTAAATCCATTTTAGATCGAAATTAGTTGCATTGTTCTCATAGGTGGTTAAACATTTCCAATAAGAGAATACTACAATCCATTGGTGAGTATGGTGATATATGTGATTAATTAAATATAATTTACCTATAAAAATATATAATAAAATTATCTAGATATTGTTAATCCGATGAAAAAAAATTAAATAGTTATAATATTAAGGAAAATTATAAAGATGTTTTCTATTATAAATAAATATTTTTTCCACTTGGTATGTTATTTTAGGTAGTTATTTTTACAATGATTACTTATTACTAATATTAATTATAGATATGTATTTAAATAATAAAAATAAGGAAATAAATGAAATATACATTCAGTTATCCCATTTGAAAAGCCACCCTCTCATAGAGATGAGGGAAAAAATTGCCTTTTTGGAGGCGGCAGTCTGCACACATGCATATGCTTCATTTCAATTAATTAGATTAGATGAGAGGGGAATAAATATTTTTTATATAAAAAATATATAATTTTTACAAGATTATTTATAATTATTTCATTATATCCATATGGTTGAAATGGTTTTTCAGTGGGTGGAAGAGAATGATAAAAAATAGAATCTAAATTCTATGAAATAAATAAGTTGAGAATTTAGAACTTCTAATGAGGTATCCCTCATAAATGAAGAACATTAATCACTATATTGAGGGATTTTTCGTCCAAACAATCAGATGGGAACTTGAATATGTAAATTAGTAATATTTTTGTGGAAATTTTGAACTATATTTGTGTATTTAAATGGTTCCATGTGTGCTAGTTTTAATTTTTAAAAGAAGGAAATACCAATGGAAAATAATGTTAGATAGAGTTAAAAATTGGATTTCATGAGGGATAGGTGAGTTAGGTGTATAAATTATAGGAGGACATGTTAGAATGAATTACCACCAGAACAAATTTATTATAGATGACCTTTGTTTAATGATTATTGAATAAAATATGAACCACATTAGTTTACCCATTTTAATGCTTATTAATAACTATTTAATGTTAATCATGATTATTATTTTTTCACTAAAAATACAATATGACACTATAATCAAAATATTTATGTTATTAATACGAATTTGGAAACCAGTTAATCATAATCAATTTTTATATATGATAAAATTTACTTTTATATTAATAAAATTATATATAAGAAAATTATATTTGGTATAAAAATGATCTTTTAAGCATTATGACTTCTCAAACACATTCTTTAACACCCCATATTTTTTTGGGTATGCCTATTTTAAATGAAATCTCTTTGATAGCTTACATTGCATTCAACACCCGTCTTTAATGAAAATGAAATACTATTATGTGATCATTATAAACAAGCCATTAGAATGGCGAGTATGAATAGGATTATCTAAATTAAAAAATAATTGGATTATATATTTATATATAATTAATTATTTGGTAATAAAATTAATTAAAATGCATATAAAACCCTATTGGGAAATTAATGGAAGCCCTTCTCTAAAAAACTAGTTAAATTAATACTACTGTATTTTATAAAAATAAAAAATACAAATCACCCATTATGGATTATATAATATATATATATATATTAAATATAATGTTTAATCCTTTGTGTTTTATACACACAAAAGAAAATTATATCAAATTTTACGCTTAAAAGCTATATTATTTTAATAGGAAACCTTGTCACCATTTTATTGTCATATGTATTAAAACTAAATTTTTACACTTTTTTAAATTTTATTTTAAAAATATTTATTTTTAAAAGTATAATGTAATTATTAACTTATAGTGAATTTTTTTTATTTTACGGAAGTTATTGATTTTCAATTGAATAATGAAAAATACCAATTTTTATAAAACTATCAATTTCATTTTATTAAAGTATCTTTTTGATTCAAATATGATATAAATAGATGTCAAGAAAAATATATTATAAATTATCTACTATATTTCATTTTAATCATCCTTATAACTTATTCTAGTATGATTTCATTTTAATGCTTAAGAATACATTTTCCAATAAAATGGTTATTAATATCATTCTTTGGGATTATTTAATAATGAAATTTTATTGCTTTGTAATTTTGAATATTAAAAAATAGATTTAATATTTGAATTCATAAGTTCCAACTTTATTAAATTGGTCCCTATTAAATTTTTCTAGTATGAATAATACCCATAGTAATTTTTTCTCCCACACTAAAGTGTAAATTGGGTAATTCATGTTATGAATAAATTAATAAGGACAAGAAAAAGACAATAAAAATTTCAAATTTTCTATTGAATGATTCCATTTTTTCATAATAAATTACAGTTTTGTTATATGACTATTTAGGAACATTAAAATTGGGTTATAATGTTTACAAAATTTTATTTAATTAAAAGTCAAAAATATCAAATTTATTTCTTTTTAAAAACATATCACATTAAATATGGTGATATTTGGATGGTATATTCGACTATTTAAAATAATTTTAAAACTAGTGGATTTATATTCATTATAGTAACTTATTAAAAATTTTGAGGGAAGAATCAATTACCTTAAATGCAATCATAACAGTGATGTTTTAATTATTTTATTAATAGAAATAATAAATAAATGATATTCTAAGTATTAAAATAAATATATGTTGAGTTATATAATTTTGTACAAAATATTTAATAACGAACATCAAAATTTAGGCATGTTTTAGAATAGTTTTTTCAATGATATATATATATATTATTGTTAAAATTCCATGTAATGGATAGTGTCCAAATTGACATTAATGTTATTTTAAAATAAATATTGTTTTATTATATGATACAAAATTTGTAAATATATTAATTTCTATAAACTGATTGATATAAGGTTATACATGTCATCGATGGTCATTTATGGTTTTTTCATTTAATATTAACAATATTGGCCATCAAATATTAACATTCCACATTATCATGGAAATAGTTAAAAAGATTAAACATGGGGTAAATCTCAAAGATAAAGGAAAGAATGTGACATAAATGTGGATAAAAATTTTTTCTTTAGAGGTTTTAAACCCTAAATCATATTATGTTCTAAAAAAATATTTTTGAGACATTTATAATTGATTTTTTTTAATATAATATATTGGGAGTCTTTGAAAGTGTACTCATGTCAACTATAAAATGGAACCTCCTCCTTGAGATCATTATACTACATTGAGACACCAAGATCAACAAAACAATTCCAGGTTCTCTTATAAACATCTTTTTAAATTTTATTTAGGCTATGTTCTTCCAATAATACCATCCATAGTTACCATTAGAGGGGATCTAATGGAATTACCCGAAAAAAGGTAATCATCGTTATTGACCATTTCAAGTATATTTCATCTTCTAATTCCCCTTCATGTTTTGTTTTAATCAAACACAAATAAATATATATTTATATATATTATGATATTTTATTATTATTAATATACTACCATATTCTACTTTTTACCCACAATATGATAAACAAAGGCACAACGGTTGTGTATATATGTCTTACTATCTCAATGCAACTATGTAATTTATTTTTTATCACCATATTTTAGGGATGGTTATGATGATTTAAATGAAAAAATTATTTGGTAAATGGTATATTATTATAGTTTGGTAGAATTAATAGATCACTTAAATTCTTATTGTTTCACCCATTAATATAATTAAATCGACACTTGTGTGTATGTACGACCTACCATCTCTATGTCATGATGTGAATAATTTTACATGTTAAAATTTCAAGAATCCTTATAATAAATTATTTAATGGTTAAATATGAAAATTATAATATGAATATTATAATGGTGATAAAGAATCTATATCCTATAATAATGAACATAGAATTACATACCAAAACATTAATACGAATATAAAGCTATTAACACCCAAATCAATGGTAGTAATGAAATATTATTAAAAAGGGTGATAAAATGTTATAAGGTTATCATGTAAGAATTCATAAATTTTAAAAAAAAATATTTTATAAATTAATAATATTTTTAAAACCATTATATATGAGGTAAATTCATGTACAACCAAAAGGAAGTGGGAGTAAGAGATTTTATCTCTATTTCGCATGATTAAAGAATATTTTTATATTATACAACTACATTTATTTATATACTGTATATAGAAACCCTTAAATTTATGATCACCATCAATCAAAGAGTTCATTAAACATGTATATTTATTGTATCATGGTTATGATTATGGTCTATGTTTTTACCATTTTTACATATGTTGTTTACTTTGAATGTTATGTTAATAATTGGGGAAATAATGTTAAATAAACATTTATTACTCAATAAAGATATTTTTTGATAAGGAAAATTGATAAACAAAATAAATTGATCATTTCTATATATGACGAACTATTTGGACATATAGAAATCGGTGGGCTCTAGTTAGAGATATCCCCACGATGCATCAATAGTTTAATGAGTTGAATAACATGGAAAACATAAATTGGTGTTCCCATAATGATTAAAATATCTTGTGAATGGTCTAGAATGTATAGATAAGAAGATGTACGAGAACAATGAATCTGTTGGTAATACTTTTCTTTATTATGAACTCAATTATAGTTTATCTAGGTGATTTTCACTTTGATATTCTCCATTGATCCAGGTTAAAACCATGTTATTGATATAATTTAGTTTGTTTCAAATTATTTACATTTACATAATATTTTTTATTTATCCTCTAATGATATAAAATAAAAGATAAAATTTAAAATGTGTACATTTATTTAACAAGACTTATTTTTATTCATATTTATTTAATTTAGCATTTGTTGAACTTAACCGTTACTAATCAATGGAGATAAGCCTTATTTTTTTCCTTTTCCAATGGTTACGAAGAATATATATTTGAATAAAATTTTAAGGATATAATTTATTAGATTTTGTTATGGATTATTTTTTATTCCCCAATGTAAAATGAGTTTATAGACTAAATATATTCTGCTAAGAATACTAAACTATATAGTTATCTTGGTTGTGATTCCTTGTATCTATGATGACGAAATAATGTAAGGCACTAACCCTAGGAAACAATAATTTGTGTCTTTACATTAGGTGTCATCATATTTTTAGTAAAAAAATAGGTGAATTGGATTCTGGAAATTATGGATTAGAAAACATAACCCTATGACTAAATTTGAGGAAAATCCAATGTATAAGATATAAATCCTATTGATTTGGTAATGAAAATGGATAACCTAGGATAAACATAATTACCATTATATTTAGAAGAATAATTTATACATTCACTCAATAATATTTCATTGATCACCCAGATTATTTTAACTTTATGCTTACATATTTCTTTTTTGTTTTAGTCAATTGTGAGAACCCGAAAAACAATTCAAAAATAGAATGTGATATAAAATTTGTTAAAGAAGTGTCTCCCCAATGGTATTATGTTTAAGGGAATAATGAAATGTCAAATAAATTTTATTAATTTGGGAATAATATATGTTTTCATTGAATTAAGAGTTACCAAAAACTATCATCTGTTTTTGAGTTTAATGTGGATCATATGTTAAAATTTATAAACACATTTTTTCATTTTTATGTTATCGGTGTTGTTAATTATTAAGCATACTTTTTGAGGAATTTCTAGAAGGAAAACACATTGGTTTATAATATGAAATTGTTATTTAATATATATTTCACATTCATATTGTGTACATATATTATAAAGACCCGTAAATTTCAATGAAATTTTTTTTTCTTACTTTTTTTTTGGAATTTTTCATGAACGCAGTTTCTGACGGCACCTGATTCCAAGGCCTGGTGTGCCCGAAATCATTTTTCGAAGTTGGGATCGGGTACGTTCAGTGAACGAACGAGCGGGTTTTTCTAACTTTTGAACCGGTGCTCGGAATTCAATTCTAAGGGTATCGATCGAATCGCAGTGCTGGTTTTTTCTTAGAAACACCTCTTCTGGAGTTGTGTTTGATCGGGTGTGGTTTTTAAATTTTTGGGCTTTAAGTTAAGAAATAAAATAATGTGGTACGACAAACTTTATTTTATTTCACTTAAAGCTGCTTAAAGCCACTTAAAGCTGCATAAGCTAAGCTGAAGTGGGACCAAAAATATCCTACCCTCTTGGTAGGATATTTGTGAGGTGGGGCCCGCACGAGCCCCACCGTTTCTTTTCCGCTAAGTAACGCACCCGCGAAAACCCTTTTAAATGAAAGTCAACTGGGGTGTTCCTTAAACTATTAAACGCTCCTTTTAATTGGGCAGTTAAGTTCATTGAAATTAATTCTATGAATTAATTTTGTTCGTTTCTTAACACATTTTCAATTTTTTGGCATGATAATAAAATAAGGCCAACACACCTTCTTCTTGAATGTTGTGTTAAACCTTAGGAGAATCTCTAAAGATCTTCCTCCCCCTTCGCGAAGAACGCGAAGAACGCGAAGAACGCGAAGAATGTGAAGAATGTGAAGAATGCGAAGAACGCCGGCCTCTGATGAAGGGCGACGAAAAACGCCCGACCCCCGGAGATCGACGCGACGCCGACGCTTCTTCCGCGACGTTCTTTCCCCGCGACAAATCTTCGATCGACCATTGAGGTAAGAGATTGTGGTCCTTTAAATTCATTTGTGGTTTTTATCCTCAACAGGGATTTAATTGTTATAATTAAATCTTTGTGTTTCTTTAACCCTTGGAGATCGTCGACGCAACTCCCTTCCGCGAAGACGCGACACCCTTCCGCGACAACGCGACGCCCTTCCGCGACGCGATGATCACCTCTTACCGTGACGATCAATTCCGCGTAGAACGCTCGCTCGACGACTACAGTGAGGTAGGGATTTTATTTGAAAATAATATTTTATTCTCGTAGTTGTTTCCTTCTAAAACAAAGATCCCGGGATTGAAGTGAAAATTTTAATTTATTAAAATTGTATCTTGTTATGTTTTCATGTGTTGATCTTTTTTCCCGATTGTTATCACCTAACGCGGAGGGTGTGGGCCAAACAAACATGGCCCGACAACCCTCCGGAGTTC
Source organism: Viscum album (assembly GCA_963277665.1). Classification (NCBI taxonomy): domain Eukaryota; kingdom Viridiplantae; phylum Streptophyta; class Magnoliopsida; order Santalales; family Viscaceae; genus Viscum; species Viscum album. The sequence continues at coordinate 911,523,373 of OY728125.1, read as the reverse complement.
TTCGTTGATGTGTGAAATGGCGGACGATGAAAAAACGGGCCACATAGACGATTTTTTGATTCCGAAGTGGAGAACGGGACCCGGGATGAGCTACGGCGCAGACGGAAATGAAATCGGACCACCAGAGCAACTCCGGTGGCCGGCAGACTCCACCTGTGGCGCGGGCCGCCAGACGGAGCCGCCGCGGCTGAATCCGTGGCGGCGGGGTGCGGATCCACGGCCGCGCGGAACTGGAGGCAGGGACGCGGCTGGCTGCTGCGTCCGGTGCCACCGAGCGACCCCACGCGGGGCCGCGGCTTTCCTTCACGTGGGGGGGGGGGGGGGGGGGCAGCACACCCCGCGCCGCTCGGCCGTAACCGGCCGAGCCGACCCTGGCAGCCGGGCCGTGCTCGCACCGTCTGGGCCGGGTCACGCCCAGGCCGGGCCGGGCCGCATCGACTGGGTCGGACCCAGACCCGGGTCGGGTCGACCCAGTTCGGACCGACCCTTGGGGGGGGGGGGGTGGGCCGGGTCGGTCCGGGCCCAGACCCCCCGTTTTCGGTCATTTTCCCATATCATGGGCTTTGGACCTCCGAACGACGCTCCGTCAGTGGAGATGCGATCCTTGGATCGAGACGGTCATTTCAGTATAGTACACCCATGGTTTCGGAATACTTTGGGTTCGGCCAGGTTGGTTCGTACACGAAACCAACCGGGCCCTCGGAGCGGAAACACTCATATCTCGAGCTCCGGACGTCCGATTGACGTGTCGTCGACTGTGTTGTTTTCCTCTATGTGAGACAGATCTTTTGGATTACTCCGCCCGAGTTTGGACGGACGTGGAGTACGGTCGGGTTGGTTTTTCCTTAAAAACCAACCGGGCCCCTGGGACGAAAAAGCCCATAACTCTCAGACCGGGCGTCCGATTGACGCGTCGTCTGCGACGTTGAGTTCTTGTTGTCGATGCAAAACTTTTGGATATATCAACTCTGGACTATGTGTCAGTTGATGTATCAGCCTCTCGGCTCGTGGAGCGGACCCTCCCGAACGAGCTTGCTGTGTGCGGGAACCCTAGAACTGGCTGCGACTGATACTGTGACAACGACGATTGTGCAGAGATCCTCAGTGGATTCGACGGCGACGACTATAGCACTCAACGATCCTTTGTGGGTCAGTTCTACCGATCCTGTGTGGGTCCGATAATGTGTGGGTCAGCGCTCAGCGGTCCTGTGTTGGCCAGCGCCTACAGATCATGTGTGGATCTGATCCTGTGTGGGTCTTTGCGGGGGTCAGTTACCTTTCGATCCTGTGTGGGTCAGATCCTTTGTGGGTCATTGCGGGGGTTAGTTACTTATCGATCATTTGTGGGTCAGATCCTTTTTGGGTCATTGCGGGGGTTAGTACATATCGATCCTTTGTGGGTCCAACAACTTAGATGAACTAGTGGCAATATCTGGTTATCTTTATCATCATATGAAGAAGTATACCTGTGCGATATGAAACCCTGATTTTATTTCCTTTGTGGATTGTGTTGTGCTATCCTATGTGGATTTATGTTTTGCTTTCCTATGTGGACTGGGTTGTACTTGGGCTCGGATATTGGAGCTAAACGAGAATTGATGACTTAGGTATATGTATGGGCATATACCTAAGCAGTGTCGGATGTTACTTCGTGATTGTATCTTTCCTTTTTGGATTATCCTTTGTGGATTATGGGAGACCTTCGGGGGTCTTGGGGTCCCTAATGAGTAGCTTATACTCACCCCTGCACGGGCTATGCCCGCACTACGTTGTGTTGGTTGCAGACGACAGACAACGCTGATCGTGGTGGAGGCTTGCGGAGCAGGACGATACCTGGAGATGGACCACTAGGTGGGACGTACTCGGAGCGGTCGGCTGTACCCGAGGAGCAGTGGAGGCTATCTGTACCCACCCTTCAGGTGGGACTTCCAGTGGATGGCTCGACGTTGCGTCTTTACTTTTCAGTTGTTGTTTTCCCTTTCGAGTTGTACTTTACTTTCAGTTTGGGTTTGTATTCTGGCCCACTTACTTTCCGCACTTACTGTTGTATGAGTTTTTACTTAGTGTTTACTTCTGTCAGCTTGCTCTGTGGTGTTTGTGGTTTACTTTACAAAGGAAATTCCTTCCCTTTTTCCGGGATTTACGCCTTGGTGCTAGTCGTTAGCCCCTGGCCTATGGAAGGCGGGCTTGGGGTAGTCACGGCACGGGCCCCGAGGACGGGTCATGAAAAATTGGTATCAGAGGAGTTCGTTTCTACCACGAACTCTGATCTTTTCTATGTAAAGCAATAGTGTTTAGCATATTGGGTGTGGTTATCAGTCTAGGGAGTCCATTGTTGGTGCGGCGGCCGACGTATCCGTACACCAGGACCCTGACTTCTGATTTCCGACTTAATGCACAAAAACATTGATTGCATGTGTGTTACAAGTTTTCTTTGTGATTAATTTGTGTCAGCTCACCAGGTATACTGTTCTGACCCTGGCACACCTGTTTCCTTTCCAGGAAGGCCCCACCACGGCAGCCAGCTAGGGTTCCGAGAGTTGTATGTGACGACAGCCCGCCGAGCGACGAGGCCTCGGTACAGGGCCCTATGACAGCAGACGCATCGGCGGTACCTTTACCCATCGAGCCACCAATGCTTCCAGCACTAGCCGCTGATGATGCACGTCGCCTCAATGCACTGCATGAGTTCTAGCGCCAGCGACCGCCCAGGTTCCGTGGGGAGACGGACCCCCAGGCAGCCGAGGACTGGCTGGAGGCAGTTGTACGAGTTTTCAGGCTAGTGAGGACACAAGCAGACCTCATGGTGATCCTCGCAGCGAGCCTACTGCACGCAGCAGCGGGCCGATGGTGGAGCTTGATGCTCCAGGTGCACGATGAGGCATCACTCGTCTGGACAGAATTTGAGGGCCTCTTCCGCTCAGAGTTCGTCTTAGCCACCCTCCGTGTGGTGTGCATTCATGAGCTTCTTCGGCTGTGGCAGGGCAGCATGACGGTCGCCCAGTACTCGGTGAGATTTACCGATCTCTCGCGCTATGAGACAGACATGGTAAGGGACCCATTCTTCCCGGCTCGGACCTTTGAGTAGGGATTGAGGCATGAGATCAGGGCATTGCTGATCTCCCTCAGCATTCTAACTCAGGAAGGAGTACTGGAGCGAGCCCTTTTGATCGAGAGCTTTCTTACTGAGACTTCTCTAGCGGCGAGACCTACCGCGGGGCGGCACGTAGCAGAGTATTCCGCAGTAGGCAGTCGATGGATGACTCAGGGGTCCAGGCAGACCAGACCCTCACGCAGATGACCTCAGGACACTGGATCAGCAGTGCGGGGCACACAGCATGGAGCCAGTCTTTCGAGAGGCAGGCAGTGCTACACATGCGGCGGGCAGGGTCACATGGCTCGTGACTACCCGACCCACCATGCTGAGGAGCAGTAGACGGTTGAGGGGCCACCCAGGCAGAGGCAGAGGGTCGACCGTGGCGGTCCGCATGGAGGAGGCGGACGAGGAAGAGGAGATGGCTGAGCATCAGGTGGTGGGTTCCACTTTGAGGCTCTACCACCACCACCACCAGGAGGTCCACCCCGACCACAGGGAGCTGGCGGGCAGAGACAGGCACAGCTCCAGGCAGCGGAGGCCTACGACCACAGCGCACCCGAGATGATTTGAGGTATGATCTGTGTCTATTCCACCCTTGCTGCAGTTCTTATAGACATAGGAGCGAGTCACTCTTTCATAGCTGATGCCCTTGTTCAGAGCTCGGAGATTCCGACAGATCCGTTGGCTCGATCCTTACGGCTAAAGACTCTTACGGGAGCAGACTCGACGATTACGCACTGGTGTCGGCAGTGTGAGCTTACTCTAGGAGGCGAGAGCTTCGGCTGGGATCTTCTTATAGCAGCGTCGAGGCCTTACGACGTCATCTTGGGAATGGATTGGTTATCTACAGTCCATGCACAGATTGACTGTATTATGCACAAGGTGTGATGTGTATGCACCGACAGGAGCAGGTTCACCTTCACCGGTGAGAAGGGAGCCTTCGCAGCACAAGATGGACTTCCGCAGAGAAGAGGACAACCCATCACTCATCAGTTGTCTAGCCTCATCCTAGGAGCAGTTGAAGTGCGGAGTCCTAGTTTTCCTACAGTGGTGGATCAGTACGCGGACGTCTTTCTCGACGACGTTCCAGGGATACCTCCTCGCAGAGAGGTAGACTTTCATATTGACATATACCACGGGACAACCCCGATATCGACTCTAGCATATAGGACGTCCCCCGCTGAGCTTCGAGAGCTACGGGTATAGTTGGAGGACTTGCAGGGAAAGGGATTCTTCCGACCCAGAGTTTCACCCTGGGCTTCCCCGATATTGTTCGCCAAGAAGGCGGACGGGAGCTTGCGACTTTGTGTGGACCATCGTTGCCTAAACCAGGTGACTGTGAGGAACAATTATCCGCTACCGAGGATTGATGACCTCTTCGATCATCTCAAGGGAGCACGGTGGTTCTCGAAGATAGACCTCAGGTCAGGCTATCATCAGCTCAGAGTTCGAGACGAGGACGTGCAGAAGACGACCTTAAGGTGTCGGTATGACCACTATGAGTTCTTGGTTATGCTGTTCAGTGTAACCAATGCTCCAGCAGTGTTCATGGGCCTCATGAACAGTATCTTTCAACCATAACTTGATTGATTTGTCATAGTCATCATTGACGACATTTTGATTTACTCGACGACTGAGGAGGAGCACACCTACCACTTACAGGTTGTACTAGACACACTCCGAGAGCACCATCTTTATGGAAATCTCTCGAAGTGTCAGTTCTGGATACCTGAGGTCCACTTATTAGGACACGTCATCTCAGAGGTGGTAGTTGCAGTGGATCCTGTGAAGATCGAGGCAGTGCGAGCTTGGGAGCCACCCAAGAGCGTGACAGAGGTGCGGAGTTTCTTGGGACTAGCTGGATACTATCGGAGATTTGTTCCAGACTTCTCCAGAGTTGCGACACCACTCTCAGCTCTTACGAAGAAGGTAAAACCCTTCGTGTGGTCAGACAGATGTCATCCGAGCATTTAGGAGCTGAGACAGGGATTGACCAGTGCCCCTATCATGAGGTTGCCTGAGGAGGGAGTAGGGTACATAGTCTACTGCGATGCATCAGGGACCGGGATCGGATGTTTTCTAATACAGGAGTGGGCGGTGATCTCCTATGGATCACGTCACTTGAGGCCGCATGAGCAGAACTACGCTACCCATGACCTAGAGTTAGCAGCAGTGGTCTTCGCTCTGAAGACATGGAGACACTATCTGATGGGCGAGCGCTTTACAGTATTTTCTGACCATCAGAGTCTCAGGTACATCTTCTCTCAGAAGAACCTGAACCTGAGACAATGGCGATGGCTCGAGTTCCTCTAGGACTATGACTTTGAGATAGTCTATACTCATGGGAAGGGGAACGTGGTAGCTGATGCTCTCAGCAGGAGGACGGGCATTCTACTACTTGAGGAGGCGACAGAGCAGCTAGCCGCTTTGCAGATATCCTTCATGGATAGATATGGAGCATCCTTCCTTCAGTCTCTCACAGTCACCCCTCCACTACTACAGCGGGTTAGGGAGGCACAGCATGGGGACGCTGACTGTGAGACGCGGCGTGCACAGATATCCTCAGGACAGGCACCTGATGGCTTCTACTTTGGAGAAGAGCACGTCATCCTTTTCAGAGGACGTACCTTGGTACCAGTTGCTTTACGGGAGGAAGTGCTGAGATATTTTCACACTTCTGCTTTGGCGGTACATCCTGGAGTGGCGAAGATGTACCAGGACCTCAGAGGACAGCACTGGTGGCCGGGCATGAAGAAGGTTGTGGCAGAGTTCGTTTCTCGATGCCTCACCTGCCAGTAGGTGAAGGCAGAGCATGAGGTACCAGCAGGCTTTGTACAGCCCTTGGAGGTCCCGGAGTGGAAGTGGGATGGGATATCTATGGACTTTGTGACTGGACTTCCACGCACTTCCAGAGGTCACGACTCCATTTGGGTGATTGTCGAATGACTCACCAAGTCGGCTCACTTCTTACCCATCAGAGAGCAGGGCTCAATGGAGAGCTTGGGGCGTCTCTACGTTCAGGAGATTGTATGGCTTCACGGTGTGCCATCATCTATCGTCTTTAATCGAGATGCTCTCTTTACTTCCCGGCTTTGGAAGGGGTTGCAGGAGGCGTTCGGGACGTAGCTACGTCTGAGCACCTCCTTTCGCCCTCAAACGGATGGTCAGACGGAGAGGACCATTCAGACACTCAAGGACATGCTCCACGCATGTGTCCTCGACTTTGGTCGCAGCTGGGAGGACCACTTTCCCTTGGTGGAGTTTGCGTACAACAATAGCTACCACTCCACCATCGGGATGGCACCATACGAGGCGTTGTACGACAGACCTTGCAGATCTCCTTTGTGCTGGACAGACCCTGGGGAGTCAGCACTTGTGGGACCAGAGATGGTCTGGGCCACGACAGAGAAGGTCCAGGTCATCCAGGAGCAGATGAGGACAGCTCAGAGCCGGCAGAAGTCTTATGCTGACAGGAGTAGGAGGCCACTAAAGTTCGAGTATGGCGACCACGTCTTCTTGCGTGTCTCACCTCGACGTGGATTATGAATATTTGACCGAGGCGGCAAGTTGCCTCCACGCTTCATCCGACCATTCCTGTTCCTCAGCAGGATTGGCGAGGTGGCTTATCGCCTGGCTCTACCACCTCAGTTGCACCGGGTGCACGACATCTTCCACGTATCTCAGGTGAGGAGATACATGCATGACCCGACGCACATCATTGACCATGGGGAGCTGAACGTTGATGATGGGGTGACTTTTGCGGAGGTCTCGGTGGAGATCGAGGATCGACAAGAGCGGGTCCTACGTGGACGGTCGATTTCTCTAGTGCGCATTAGATGGCATCACAGGAACCTCCAGGAGAGCACTTTTGAGCGGGAGGCTCAGATGTGTGCTCAGTACCCACATTTGTTTCCCTAGCTTATGATGTATCTTTATGGGGACGTAAATCCCTGAGGTGGGAGTGATATAAAGACCCATAAATTTCAAGGAAATTATTTTTCTTAATTTTCTTTGGAATTTTACATGAACGTAGTTTCTGACGGCACCTGATTCCGAGGCCCGGTGTGCCCGGAATCATTTTTCGAAGTTGGGCTCGGGTACGTTCAGTGATCGAATGAGCGGGTTTTTCTAACTTTTGAACCGGTGCTCGGAATCGAATTCTGAGGGTATCGATGGAGTCACAGCACCAATTATTGCTTAGAAACGCCTCTTCCGGAGTTTTGTTTGCTCGGGTGTGGTTTTTAAATTTTTGGGCTTTAAGTTAAGAAATAAAATAATGTGGTACAACAAACTTTATTCTATTTCACTTAAAGCCTCTTAAAGCCACTTAAAGCTGCTTAAGCTAAGATGAAGTGGAACCAAAAATATCCTACCCTCTTGGTAGGATATTTGTGAGGTGGGTCCCGCACAAGCCCCACCATTTCTTTTCCGCTAAGTAACGCACCCGCAGAAACCCTTTTAAATGAAATTCAACTTGGGCGTTCCTTAAACTATTAAACGCTCCTATTAATTGGGCGGTTAAGTTCTTTGAAATTAATTCTATGAATTAATTTTGTTCGTTTCTTAACACGTTTCAATTTGTTGGCATGTTAATAAAATAAGGCCAACACACCTTCTTCTTGAATGTTCTGTTAAACCTTTGGAGAATCTCTAAAGATCTTCCTCCCCCATCGCGAAGAACGCGAAGAACGCGAAGAACGCGAAGAACGCCGGCCTCCGACGAAGGGAAATGAAGAACGCCCGACCCCCAGAGATCGACGTGACGCCAACGCTTCTTCCGCGACGTTCTTTCCCCGTGAAAAATATTCGATCGTCCGTTGAGGTAAGAGATTTTGGTCCTTTAAATTCCTTTGTGGTTTTTATCCTCAACATGGATTTAGTTGATATAATTAAATCTGTGTGTTTATTTAACCCTCGAAGATCATCGACGCGACGCCCTTCCGTGACGACGCGACACCCTTCCGCGACGACGTGATGCCCTTCCACGACGCGACGATCACCTCCTACCGTGAAGATGAATTCCGCGGAAAACGCTCGCTCGACGAGTACGGCGAGGTAGGGATTTTATTTGAAAATAATATTTTATTCCCGTAGTTGTTTCCTTCTAAAACAAATAGCCCGGGATCAAAGTGAAAATTTTAATTTATTAAAATTGTATCTTGTTAGGTTTTCATGTGTTGATCTTTTTTCCCGATTGTTATCACCTAACGCAGAGGGTGCGGGCCAAACAAACATGGCCCGACAACCCTCAGCAGTTCTTCGTTGATGTGGGAAATGGTGGATGATGACAAAATGGGCCACATAGATGATTTTTTGATTCTGAAGTGGAGAACGGGACCCGGGATGAGCTACGGCGTAAACCGAAATGAAATCGGACTACCGGAGCAACTCCGGTGGCCCGCGGACTCCACCGGCGGTGCGGGCTGTCGGCGGCCGGATGCGGCGGCGCCCCGGCACTCTGCCAAACGGAGCTGTCGTGGCTGAAGCTATGGCGGCGGGGTGCGGTTCCGCAGCCGCGCGGAACCGGAGGCAGGGACGCGGCCGGCTGCCGCGTCCGGTGACACCGAGAGGTCCCACGCGGGGCCGCGACTTTCCTTCACGTGGAGGGGGGGGGGGCAGCACACCCCACGCCACTCGGCTGTAACCGGCCAGGCTGACCCTGGCAGCCGGGCCACCCTGGCCGGGCCGGGCCGGGCCGGCCGGGTCGGACCCGGTTCGGACCGACCTAGGGGGTTGGGCCGGGTCGGTCCGGGCCCAGACCCCCCATTTTCGGTCTTTTGCCCATATCATGGGCTGCGGACCTCTGAACGATGCGCCGTCTAGGTAGATGTGATCCTTGGATCGAGACGGTAATTTCGGTATACTACACCCAAGGTTTCGGAATACTTTGGGACAGGCCAGGTTTGTTCGTACACGAAACCAACCGGGCCCTCGGAGCGGAAACGCTCATATCTCGAGCTCCGGACGTCTGATTGACGTGCCGTCAACTTTTTTGTTTTCCTCTAAGTGAGACGGATCTTTTGGCTTACTCCTCCCAAGGTTTGGATGCAGGTGGAGTACGTTCGGGTTGGTTTTTCCTTAAAAACCAACCGGGCCCCTGGGACGAAAAAGTCAATAACTCTCAGACCGGGAATCCGATTGACGCGCCGTCTGCGACGTTCAGTTTCTGTTGTCGATGCGGAACTTTTGGATACATCAACTCTGGACTATGTGTCAGTTGATGTATCAGACTCTCGGCTCGTGGAGCGGACCCTCCCGAACCAGCTTTCTGTGTGCAGGAACCCTAGAGGTGGCTGCGACTGCTACTATGACAACAACGACTGTGCAGAGATCCTCAGTGGATTCGACGGCGACGACTACAGCACTCAGCGATCCTTTGTGGGTCAGTGCCACCGATCCTGTGTGGGTCCGATCCTGTGTGGGTCCGATCCTGTGTGGGTCAGCGCTCAGCGGTCCTGTGTGGGCCAGCGCCTACAGATCCTGTGTAGGTCTGATCATGTGTGGGTCTTTGCGGGGGTTAGTTACCTATCGATCCTGTGTGGGTCAGATCCTTTGTGGGTCATTGCGGGGGTTAGTTACCTATCGATCCTTTGTGGGTCAGATCCTTTGTGGGTCATTTTGGGGGTTAGTACCTATCGATCCTTTGTGGGTCCGGCGACTTAGATGAATCAGTGGCAATATCTGGTCATCTTTATCGTCATATGAAGAAGTATACCTGTGTGAGCTGAAACCCTGATTTTCTTTCCTTTGTGGATTGTGTTGTGCTATCCTGTGTGGATTTACGTTTTTCTTTCCTGTGTGGACTGGGATGTACTTGGGCTCGGATGTTGGAGCCGAATGAGAATTGATGACTTAGTTATATGTATGGGCATATACCTAAGCAGTGTCGGATGTTACTTTGTGATTGTATCTTTCCTTTGTGGATTATCCCTTGTGGATTCTGGGAGACATTCGGGGGTCTCGGGGTCCCTACTGAGTATCTTATACTCACCCCTGCACGGGCTATGCCCACACTACATTGTGTTGGTTGCAGACAACGGACAGCGCTGATCGTGGTGGAGGCTTGCGGAGCAGGACGGTACCTGGAGGTGGACCACTGGGGTGGGACATACTCGGAGTGGTCGGCTGGACCCGAGGAGCAGTGGAGGCTATCTGTACCCACCCTTCCGGTGGGACTTCCAGTGGACAGCTCGACATTGCGACTTTACTTTTCAGTTGTTGTTTTCCCTTTCGAGTTGTACTTTACTTTTAGTTTGGGTTTATATTCTGGCCCACTTACATTCCGCACTTACTGTTGTATCACTTTTTACATAGTGTTTACTTCTACCTGCTTGCTCTGTGGTGTTTTTGGTTTACTTTACAAAGGAAATGCCTTCCCTTTTTTATGTCCGCACTACGTTTTGTTGGTTGTAGATGACGGACAACACTGATCATGGAGGAGGCTTGCGGATCAGGACGGTACCTGGAGGTGGACCATTGGGTGGGACGTATTCGGAGCTACCGGCTGGACCCGAGGAGTAGTGGAGGCTATCTGTACCCACCCTTCAGGTGGGACTTCCAGTGGACGGCTCGACGTTGCGGCTTTACTTTTCAGTTGTTGTTTTCCCTTTCGAGTTGTACTTTACTTTTAGTTTGGGTTTATATTCTGGCCCACTTACATTCCGCACTTACTGTTGTACCAGTTTTTACTTAGTGTTTACTTTTGCCTGCTTACTCTGTGGTGTTTTTTGTTTTCTTTACAAAGGAAATGCCTTCCCTTTACCGGGATTTACGCCTTGGTTCTAGTCGCCAGCCCCTGGCCTATGGAAGGCGGGCTTGGGGTAGTCACGGCCCGGGCCCCGAGGACGGGTCGTGACATATATTAAAACATGTGAATATCCGTTAAGGTTTGTATGATTTTTGAATTTATGGTAATTTTGGTAATTATGTTTTTGGGAATGAAAATTGAAAATTATAATAGAAACATTTTGTTGAAAACATTTATTAAATTGTAATTATATTATTTATGTTTATAAAATTATGAATAAATATTAATAGAAAAAAACATTTAGGTTTGGTGGTAAACAATGTCGTCTAAAAAGGACTTGAGGGAATGAACCCATAACCGAATGATGACAAGCGCGAAACACCTACCATTGTGCTACGTGATGTCCCTATATGTAAGGGTTTTTTGTATGAAATAAATATTGATGAAGAATAAGTTCATTTTTTTAACACAATTAGAATAAGGTGAAGAGAATAATATGGAATTATATTTCAGTGATACATGGAAAATTGTATATTGGTGGAATATATGATATCATTACGGATTTATGGAGATTATTTTTATTTATGGATATATTTTTCATATAATCGTGATTATTAGTTTAGGGAATGCAAATTTTTTGAGATGAATATTAAATATATATAGGAATAATATGTGACAAAATCATTTTAATTTTTTGTTTTCCATTATAGGTGTAACGACCCGGACCCGGCCACCCACCCGAACAGTGCCGAACGGGTTGGGTTTCACTACCTTAGGCGCTCCTCCCCTGAATGCCAAAGGCTTCCGACTAGCAGTGAGGGTCTGAATAGGTATAGTGGGGAGGATATACCCTCTTAGAGGATAATAGTAATGGAACTGGTCGGATTATAATAGTAGAGATGCTGCATAAATAAATGACTCTGCAGACTCGAACCCGACCTGCAGAGTGGAAGCACGTTCAATAACAATAAACAGCGGAAAAAATATTGAAACAACAGCAGTGTAAAGAAAACAGGACACCATTCCAGCAATCAACTGCAATAACTGCTAAAACAACCAAGCATGCATCCAAGAAAGTCATACAAATAAATATATATATATAATGGTGCCAATGGCTAACCAGTAGTAGCTACAATATAAAGTAAACATTGTTATGCAAGAAAAAGAATACTAAACAAGTAACTCCAGTATGGTACGACCTCAAGGTCCATGCCAATCTCCATGTCAACAGCACTAAAGTCCAGCTCATGAGGCTGACCCTCTACTTGCACGCAATTTCCTAAAGTCTATACGCGTCTCGAAGGGCTCGTGTAGTGTGTGAGACAAGTCTCAGTAGGATACCACCCAGAGGTTCATACCTAATATAAGTGTTTAGGCAGACATTCTTATATAAGAAAAACATTAAACAGTGCAATGCCCAAAATTAAACAAAGAATTCACTGGTGCTCAGCAGCCACCAGGAAGTGTCACCTGCTTTGGCCAATGTCGGAATCTTTGGTCTGTATCCCAACACCTCGTGCCACCTGACACCATGTGTCTCAAGTACCGACATCCCGAAAGCATGCCCAACCGTCGTAACCCAGCTCTAAATCTCAACCTTCCCATGACACAACATCCTAAGGAACATCGATACTTATCCTCAAATAGTAACCGAAGGGACAGCGATGTCTTCCCTCAAATCACGGAAAGCCTCTACCCCCAACCTGACCGCCTCAAAGCTATCTCCCGAAGGCTCCTCACCTCCCACGTGGCTTCATATGGCAAGCACCCCAAACCAAAATACCTAACCACAACTATCGGGGGCCTTTACCCAGCGAGTGTCCATACCACCTCATTTCGGAGCCTATCTCTGTGTACACTACTCAAAAGTACCCAATGGGCGGTAATCACCTCAGTATGTCCCAAGCCACAACACTTCTGACACCTCGTGTCCCTGCAAACCTATCGCTCAAGTCTGATGGCCTCGCGATCCAAGTAACCCGGGCCAAGCCCAACCTGACAGTCCGACTGCCTCAACCGATGTCTATGACTCCCAATCCCATGGTAGCAACCACCCAAATTAACCCATTCCAAAGCCCCAACCTGTGATCCTCATCACTCAACAAATATTCGGGCCATGCCCAACACAATGAGCAACTCAACACAGATAATATCAGACATTGCATAACAATTCTCAAGCATTACTTGAAACAAGAAATTACTAAACAATTAATTGCACTAACTTATGCCAAACCATACCAATACCTAAGGTCTTAAATGCCTTAAAAAATTACTAGCATGCTATAAAAAATCAAACTCCGCAGTTTAATCCAACATCTACAAAAGCAGTCTAAAATCAGCAGTTTAAATATTGGTCCAAATCATACGCATTTCGGCACCCCTGGCCGAATTACCCCAAACGAGCCATGACCTCTCACCCGGCCTTTCTCTAGTAGGAAAAGGGTTAGGGAACACCCAGATGCATCCCACAAAGCAGATAATTAATTAATAACAAGTAAACATGGTTTTTCTCAACACCCGACGTCGCGCCCGAAGGTCGCAACCCCAATTTGTCTATGAAAACACGAAAGAAGGTATGCACTACCCCCCTCGTACTCGTACAATGACTCCCCTTTGATTTCATCCTCTGAATCAGACTAAATCTCGGTAGATCTGTGTTTCCATCAAATCCGAAAATTCCGTTCGGATGGAATCTACAGAAAAATTGGTTAGTGATCAAAGACGAAGAAGGGGGCACGAGGTTAGCCTTTCTGATGCGGTCCTGCTGCCCCTGAAGGATCAAAGAATGGAGGTCGTACGGAGATTCTGAGAGGGTTTGAGTTTTTGATGTTTTTCGGACGAACGGTTTGTGAAAAGGGGAAGAAGAAGGGACTTCTGGGAATGAGATGCGACGGCGTCTCGATCGCTCAAATAAAAATAAAAGTACAAAGTGTGTATTTCCAAAGTACATGCTGTGTAGATGTGTTTCCGTACTCCAACATAAGTGGATTCTTGCACACGGGTTGGACCGTGTACACGGTCATCATACGGCCAGGGTCTCGGCCACTACATGGGACAAAGGTACACGGCCTGTCAAGGAAGGCTACACGCCATGTAGATTGAAATTTATACACGGGAACCACACGGCATGTACTTGGCCTTCCATGGGTAAGGGTTACACGGTGTGTCTATAAATACACACTGTGTAGTAAGAAACTTCTACACGGGCATCACACGGCATGTACTTGGTGAGAACATGGTCAGTAACTCAGTTAACACATACACGGTGTGTACTTAAAGTACACAACGTGTAGTCTGGAAATTTCTAGAAACTGCCCAGATTTTCCAAACTTCTTAAAAACCAGTCAAAAAGTTTAAACAGGGTCAGGATTTGACCCATTTCTAAAAACTCAGGTTCTTACAAACTCCCCACCTTAACGTAGCTCGTCCCCGAGCTACCAAACAAAACCAGGAGATGGCACCGAACACGCCCATCCCGGTTAAACAACCCGGACTACCCCGGTCTCAAGGTTCTGGCTAAATTCTTAAAAGGCCAACCCACCTTAGGAATTGCCTACTCGATCTCAACCCGAACAAAGCTCAATGAAAATCAAATAAACAAGAAAGTCCCAACAACCTATTTCCCGGACCCATGGTCCTCCCGTAAAGAATCTTCACCCATGCACCTCCTTGGTTCTCACGTGTCGCTTCTGACACCCAATGTAACCCTCACCGCATCGGTGTCTGACTCCCTGAGGTCCTGCATATAATAGATTCTCAAATCAAACCTGCTACCATGAACCTCAAGTAACTCGCATCCACGATGCCCCGATGCCCACAACACCTCAAGTAAACTGCATCCTTGATGCTCCTGATTCCACGCATCTCAAATATATAATAAAATATATAACACACCCGATATGATGTCAACCCCACTAAGTAGTATCTAGTCAATCCACAAGTAACCTATGCAACTCGTGCACTCAACCAGACACGCCTCAAGAGGCCATGCCAAAAGAAAGAAAAGAAACTCATGGCCACACCTGAGGTGTACCTGCCACCGTCGTCGGCTCTCCATCCTGCTCAATCCCTAGCAGCTCCACAGCGTGCACCTGGCCTGAAGCACGGCTGCCCGATTCATGACCTCCCTACGATAATACTCCAGTCACCGGCCACTGACCCCTCAGCTGGGTCCCGCAATCCCCGTCACATACTCTACGTGCAGCTAAACCTTGACTACTCTCTCCGGGTACTGAACCTAAACCAGCACCTGACGCCATAGTCTGTCCTAGTCCCTGCCTGCCAGCTGTCTGAGAAGGCATCCTGCAAAACCTCTCCAGATGCCCAACCTGTCCACATGCCCGACACTCCTTCGTGGGCCTATCGCGCTGAGCCCGAACATGTCCCGGTTGTCCAAACTGAAATTAAACCACTGCTGAACTGCCACGAGGTGGTACAGCTGAGTCCTTGGCATGCCCCCCTACTGGAAATCGTCTCTGTGTCGCTTCCTGCTGTCCGAACCATCACCTCGGGTTGTCACCCTACCAAAGAGATACTTCTCTCTCTCGTTGCCCTCTGTTATAAGTGCCTGGTTCACCACCTCGGAGAAGGAACCCAGCCTGAAGATGTTTACCTGAACCCGAATGGCATGTCATGAGTAATCCTCGAAGCGCCTCACCCTAGCCGCGTCATCTCTCACCATACCAGGTGCAATACAGCACAACTCTGTGAATGTAGTTGCGTAGTCCATGATGGACATATCTCCCTGCTGAAGACTCAAGAACTCCCAAGCTCTCTCCTCCCTCAGCGTCTCTGGATAAAAGTACTCGAATTAACTGTCATCGAAGTCCTTCCAAGAGAGCCCCTTGTGACTATGAGCCTATAACTATATGTCCCACCAACGCTTCGTCGGTCCTCTCAGCATGTACGCCGCCAACCTGATCCTCTGCCCTGGAGGCGTCTCCAGCTGCTCAAAGATCATCTGCAGGCTCTCTATCAAGTTCTCTCCCACCTGTGGACCACCCTCACCCTGCAAAATCGGTGGGTGTTGCGACTGGAACTCCCTCTTTAGATACGCCATAGAAGGATTTGTACCCTACGTGCCTTTTTCAATTCCCTGAAAGATGCGTACCAGGCTCGCTCGGAGCTGCTTGTCAAGACACAGCCCGAATAATGGCAAACCTGGTTGTGGTATTGCATGCACTGGATCCTGAACCTAATCATGTCCCTGAGCCAGTACCTGGGGCTCATGCTCTGCCTACACCGGATTCTGAACCTGATCCTGCGGTACCGTATCCTCTCCTGCCTTACGCTCCATCATGTCGTGAAGGAGTAACCCACTGAATACGATAAATGGTCAGACATACCATATATATATAACAATATATTCTATGCCGATAAGGAAAGTAGTAAAGAGGCAGTGTATAACAACTACCCTTACTCTCCCCTATCGCAACCCATTCCCTCGGCACCCCGACCTCACAGCCTCCTTACCCGCCCTCAACAAAGCCAAGTATCAATATTACCTCGGGCCATGCCCATCCTGACAACCAGCATTGCCTCAAACCTGACGACCAAGTTATCCAATCCTGACAGTTACACTGCCTCAACCATAGTACATGCATGCTCTCATAAGAGCCAGACCCATATATCCTGCAAATGCAATACTACAAAATAAAAAGCATGGAATAAACATTACAATAAACAAGAAATTATATCATGAGTTTTACCTATTCACATTTCAGAGAATACATAGAATGGAAATTGATTTTATTCACATGGTATTATCACTTCACAAAGCATACGAGCAGTTCTGAAATTTAAATACCCTAGTAATGTACCTATCAAAATCCAAGCAAGCAAGCCTTGCCATACCGGCCAGGGTTTTCATATCATAATCCGTAACATCACAAAACATGTGAGCCACCGAGGTGGACATCATATCAACTGTAATCTGAGGAAAAAAAGCAAACAACAATTCCCACCCCCGGCAACTCAATCCATCCCTCATACATGGGGCTGCATGCACCGAAGCCCAATTTCAAAAATCAAGTTCCAACAACAACCTATCTCCATTCTACCATATCCCAATTAGTAAAACCATCATAAATAAAAAGAGAAGTCTCAAACTCATTAGTAGCCAGAAAAGCAATGCTACTAAATCCTTGTCATGAACCCCTTTGATACCACTTTGTAACGACCCGGACCCAGCCAGCCACCCGAACAGTGCCGAACGGGTCGGGTGTCAATAACTTAGGCACACCTCCCCTGAACGCCAAAGGCTGCCGACTAGCAGCAAGGGTCTGAATAGGTATAGTGGGGAGGAAATACCCTCTCAGAGGATAATAGGAATGGTACTAGTCCGATTATAATAGTAGAGATGTAGCGGAAATTAATTACTCAGCAGACTCGAACCAAACCCGCATAGCGGAAGCACATTCAATAACATTAAACAGTGGAAACAATATAGAAACAATAGCAACGGAAAGTAAACAGAACATCATGCCAGTAATCAACTGCAATAACTGCTAAAACAACCAAGCTCGCATCCAAGAAAGTCATACAAATCAATATATATATATAATGGCACCAATGGAAAACCAACAATAGCTACAATATAAAGTAAACATGTTGATACAAGAAAAAGAATACTAAACAAGTAACCCCAGTACGGTATGACCTCAAGGTCCATGCTAGTCTCGATGTCAACATCATTAAAGTCCATCTCCTGGGGCTGACCCTCTACCTGCACACAATTTCATAAAGTCAACATGCGTCCCGAAGGTCCCGTGTAGGGTGTGAGACAAGTCTCAGTAGGATACCACCCAGAGGTGCTTACCTAATATAAGTTTTTAGGCAGACATGCTAATATAAGTGAAATAGTAAATAATTTAATTTCCAAAATTAAACAAAGACTTCACTGGTGCTCAGCAGCCAGCAAGAAGTGTCACTTTCTTTGGCCAACGCCAGAATCTCTGGTCTATAGGCCAGCACCTCGTGCCACCTAACACTATGTGTCTCAAGTATCGACGTCCCGAAAGCACGCCCAACTGTCATAACCTAGTTCGAAAGTTCAACCTGCCCACGACACAACATCCGGAGGAATAGCGATGCATGTCCTCAAATAGTAACCGGAGGGACAGCAATGTCTACCCTAAAATCATGGTGAGCCTCTGCCCCCAACCTGACCTCCACAAAGCTATCTCATGAAGGCTCCTCACCTCCCATATGGCTTCCTATGGCAAGCACCCCCAAACCAAAATACCTAACCGCAACTATTGGGGGCCTCTACCCAGCGAGTGGTCGTACCACCTCATCTCAGAGTCTATCTGTGTGTACACTACTCAAAAGTACCCAGTGAGTGATAATCACCTCAGTATGTCCCAAGACACAACACTTATGACACCTCGTGTCCCTGCGAACCTGTCGCTCAAGTCTGATAGCCTCGCCATCCAAATAACCCAGGCCAAGCCCAACCTGACCGTCTGACTGCATCAATTGACGTCTATGACGCCCAATCCCATGGTAGCAACCACCCAAAGTAACCCGAGCCAAATCCCCAACCTCTGATCCTCATCACTCAACAAATATCTGGGCCACGACCAACCCAACGAGCAGCTCAACACAGATAATATCACACATTGCATAACTATTATCAAGCATTACTTGATACAGGCAATTACTAAACAATTAATTGCACTAACGTACGCTAAACCATTCCAATACCTAAGGTCTTAAATGCCTTAAACAATTACTAGCATGATATAACAAATCAAACTCCGCATTTTTATCCAACAGAAACAAAATCAGTCTAAAATCATTAGTTTAAATA
Organism: Viscum album; assembly: GCA_963277665.1. Taxonomy (NCBI): domain Eukaryota; kingdom Viridiplantae; phylum Streptophyta; class Magnoliopsida; order Santalales; family Viscaceae; genus Viscum; species Viscum album. The sequence continues at coordinate 911,504,719 of OY728125.1, read as the reverse complement.
TTGGTCCAAATCATATGCATTTCGGCACCCACGGCCGAATTTCCCCAAATGAGCCATGACCTCTCCCACGGCCTTGATCTAGCACAAAAAGGGTCAGGGAACACCCATAGGCATCCTACAAAGTAGATAATTAAATAACACTAAGTAAACAGGGTTTCGCTCAACACCCGATGTCGCACCCGGAGGTCGCAACCCCAATTTGTCGACGAAAACACAAAAGAAGGTACGCACCACCCACCTCGTACTTTTACGATGACACCAATTTGATTTCAACCTCTGAATCGGACTGAATCGCGGTAGATCTGTGTTTCCGTCAAATCTGACAATTCTGTTCGGATGGAATCTGTGGAGAAACAGGTGAGGGATCAAAGACGAAGAAGGGTGTGCGGGGTTAGCCTTTCCGATGCGGTCCTGCTACCACTGACGGGTCGAAGAACGGAGGTCGTATGGAGATTCTGGGAGGGTTTGAGTTTTTGGGGTTTTTGGACGAACTGCTAGTCAAAAGGGGAAGAAGAAGGGACTTCTGGGAATGAGACATGATGGCGCCTTGATCTCTAAAATTAAAATAAAAATATACGGCATGTATTTCCAAAGTACACGCTGTGTAGATTTGTTTCTGTACTCCGACTTAAGTGGAGACTAGCACATGGGTTGGACCGTTTACACGGCCAACACACGGCCAGGGTCTCGGCCGCTACACGGGACAAAGGCACACGGCGTGTCCTGGAAGGCTACATGCCGTGTAGATTGAAATTTATACCTGGGCACCACATGGCATGTACTTGGCCTTGCACAGGTAAGGGTTACACGGCATGTCTATAAATACACGTAGTGTAGTAAGAAACTTCTACACGGTCATCACACGACATGTACTCCGTGAGCACACGGCCGGTCACTTGGTTAACACATACATGGCATGTACTTAAAGTACACGGCGTGTAGTCTGGAAATTTCTAGAAACTGCCTAGATTTTCTAGACGTCTCAAAAAACAGTCAAAATGTTTAAACAGGGTCGGGATTTGACCCGTTTCTAAAAACCTGGGTTCTTACAAAAGGATATATTATATTTAACGTACATTTAAGGATAATTATTTATTAAATTTTCAAAGTTGAATTTTATTTATTATAGTTGAATTTTGGGAGATAAAAGTAGTTCTCATCATATAAAGGATTATTATTTTTGGGAATTGTATTATCATGTTACATCCACTTTGGATTTATCAGTATCTAATAACATGATTAATAGATAATTATTATTTTGTCGGTTTTATGATCTATAAAAGATTATTCTAGTTCTTGAGATATAAAAACAATTCATTTTTGGATATTCATATCTAGGAGTCACCAATGATGTGTATATAGATGGATACACAACAAAAGGGTGATAATTTTCTAGTTACATGGAAATATATCATGTATATTTAATTTATCATAATTTTATATTGAAATTAAATGAATCCCTCAACTCTAGGAAGAGTATTTTAGAACAAAAAAATTGTATTTGTTTAATTTTCTTACTATGAAATCAATTTTATTTTAACATATCACAAATTATCTATTTTGTGATGGTTAAATTTCTATGGATCATGTTTTATATCAATTTACATGAGAATATGGTAGTTATATTTCTCTTATATGTCTTGGTTTTTAGATCCCACAAATTGTATCCATTTTTAAAGACTAATTTTGTAGATATCGTAACATTTCCAATTTCACTTTTATAATGAGCATGTTTTATTGACCTTATTTTTGAAATGGGTTTCCCAAAAAAATTCAAATATAAACCATTGATATTTGAATTTAAATTTCTATTTTTGAGGAATAAATTTTTTAACGTATGTGAGACTGTATAACCATAATATTTTATGTAATGTCTATTAAATTTAATATCATTAATATCTTACATTACAGGCAACACCCAGTTGAAACGAACAATAGTAAATTATCTTGTGATAATTATAACTTATCCATTAGAATTAAGAGTTTTAACATGATAATATATATTATGAAAATATGGTCTACATGTTTATAAATACTGAATTTTTTATTTCCCAATAAATTATAAATTAATATAAAACACTTTTTGAAAATAAAACGAAATATTTTTATGAAAAATATATACACCTAAACAACTGTGATTTGTAAAATAATAATCAAATCACACTTTTGGATTACATTTATTAAAAAAATATATAATATATTCAATATAATTTTTGATACTAAATGTTTTATATACTTGATATAAAAATATATCCAATTTTATACATAAAATCTATATTTTTTCTAAATGTAGATTTATCACCTTTTAATGGGACACTTATTTAAAAAATAAATTTTGACACATTAATAAATTATACTTTACAAAATAAAAATCATTTTTTGAATAGGATGTTCAAATTTATCTTTGAGTAATCTGTTTCATATTGAATTAAAAGATTAATTTTCTAGTGAATATTGAAAAATACTGATTTTTATCAAACATTAAATTCCATTATATTAATGACTCTTTACGAATTGAATTATATATCAATAGAACATAAGAAATATTTCAATAAAATAATCTAACTTGTATAATTTTAATCATATTTATACCTTAATTTGGTATAAGTAAATGTTTTCGTCTTATAAATACATTTTTAAATAAAGATCTTTTTCATTGCCTTTTGCTGGTTTAATTTTAAATTTAATACAAACAATTATAAATTTTTATTCATTAAAAATGGATTCTATATTTTTAGTTATTGGTTAAAAATTTATTAAATAGCTCACATTTATTTTGGGAGAATATAAATATAAACCTTTTGAAAAAAAATTACAATGGTAAAGTGTAAATTGGGTAATATAGTTTGAAAATAGAACAGTAAGGGCTAGAAAATGACACTAAAACTTGAAAAAAAATATTTCATGAATAAATTTCGCCCATTATCATTTAAATATTGGTTATATGGCCATTTATAAACATTTAAATTACTTTATGATATTTATAATATTTTATACAATGAAATTTTAATGATGACACATTCATATTTTTAATAACCACCAAAATATTAATAATTTGAGATACATATCATTTATTTGACTATAAATAGTAGTTTTTTTAACTAATGGAAATATCTTAAATATCTTTTTTTATGTTTTTTGTGAATTTATAATTGACTTAAATTCTATCACAACTGTGATGAAATATTTATTTTAGTAGTTGAAATTTTAATTAAATTATATTCAAAATAATAAAATAAAATTCATTTTAGATAATTAACATCATACAAGAATTTAATAGGAGAACATGACATATAATGTATGTCTAAAAAGTGTTTTTTAAGAGATAAAATTGTTTATGGATATTTTTATAGTCAATGTAATGAGTAGTGTCAAAAGTGAAAATAATAATAATTTAAAATAAATTTTATCTTTTAAATGATAAAAAATTATTAAAAATAATATATTCATCCAAAGGATTGGGATATAATTGAAAATTTAATTAAAGTTCAATTTTTTGGCTTCATTTATCATTTTATAGTTACTATATCGACCCTCATAGAGTAAAAATCAATTTTGCAATGGTAAGCATAAAAGGGATTAAAAGGGCATTAAAACAAAAAGATAAGGGTGATAATATAACATAAATATGTAAAACAATTATTTAATGAGATATTTTAAACACATACTCATATTATATTTGGAAAAACCCATTTTGAGACATTTTTAGTTGAAAAGTTATTTATATTAATTTAATAATCTAAGAGTTTCCAAAAGTTCTATCACCACAATTATAAAAGGGATCCTCCTCCATAACATCATTAAATCACAATGAGCCATATATATCTACCAAAATACTAGAAATTTATATTATGGGGTTTCAAATATATATTATTTTGGTTATTTTCCTTCAAAAAGTCTACCTATAGTGTCCCAATGAGGTGATCTAAATGATGTTCTATGAAGAAGAGTTAATCGTCTTTAGCGATCATTTCAAGTACATGCCTTCTTCTACATCCAAATAATGTGTTATTTTCATAACCAATTAATAATTCTGGTAAAATAAATGTATTTAAAATTTATTATGATTATTAAAAAACCATATTACACATTTAACGCATCTTGTGAAATAATACTGTTTGTATGTACGTACGACTTGCTGTCTCCAAGTACTGGTGTGATTTTCTTTTCATCATCACATTACGTTAATGGTTATGATGATGTAAATGGTTTATATATTTGATAAATGTTACATTATATTAGTTACTAATAATTTATATATCATCCAATTAAATACCCTTTCACCCATTAATGTAATGATATCGTCACTCATGTGTACATATGACCTACCATCTCCGAAAAATTCTGTGATTTATTTTCCATGTTCAAAATTATAGAATGGTTATAAAAATAAATTTAATTATTTAATTTTATATTTATAAAATTATTATAATTTATTATTTTAATAAATGATATCCAATGGATAGGAACAGTGACATATATGACAAAGCATGCGTATTGAAATGTATTATTTAACATATGAAATAAGGGAAAAAACAAAATATTATTAACAAAAGGGGAAATGATATTTGATGATCATATAGGATATCGGGAATATAATAATGATTCTATATTAAAATAATTATATTATTTGTACTATTATATTTATGGTTAATGAAATTACAACCAAAAGGATGCATGAGTTAAGGGGCTTTGTCTAAATTACATTTCATGGAGTCATATTTCAATATCATACATCTAATTTTTTTACTATAGTGTATATAAATACCCATTAATTTATGATAACAATTAATTGATGATTTAATTAAATATCTATATTTTTTTTACAATATATTTGATAATTTATTATACCATGTATGATTTTTTACATACGGTGTTTAATTTGAATGTTTTTTGTTGAACTAGGGAAATAATGTTAAATATGAATATTTTACTCATTGTGGATATTTTTTAATATGTAATATTGAATCATGAGTTAAATTGATCGTTTATATATATGTGTAATTATTTTTTTATGGATACACTTGTGGGTCTTAATTATTAACAGCCCTCGATGCACTGGTTGTCTCATGAGATGATTATGATTGAATAATTAAATGGGTTTTACAAGTACCGATTAAACGGTCTTGTGAATGGTATTGTGAGTATATGTACCATTATTTCTGAGATCAAGGGATCCAATTGGAAGAATTTACATCATAAATAACGTGGTTATTTTTTAACTATATGATTTTTACTATGATATTATCTATAGATTCTGATTATGCACAAGATATCGATTAAATGGATTTTTCGGAAATATTTATAGTAAAATAATTTATATTCCTTATCATTTCAAGATAGAATATATATTGGTTAAATATAATGTGTGTTAAGTTATATATGATTCCATATTTTTATCCATATTGACTCATGTTATCTTCTGATGTACTAAACCATTACTGAGCATTTGTGCTCACCCTTTTTCGATTTCCTTTCCCCAGGTTATGAAGAATAGATCAGTGAATGATATTTCAAGGATATATTTTATCAAAAAAAATTATTTATTATGTTATATTTACCAATGAAAAATAGGTTTCATATATGTATCTAGTTTACAAAGACTACTAAATTATTTAGTCATTGGATATTTTTCAAGAAAACCCTTTTAAAGATACATCCTTCTAAATACTGAATAAATTATATTCATAAGGGATCATTTCAGGATCTGACTCTAATTATTTAAAATTTTCAAATATTTCATAATATTTATAATTTTATTTATACTCTATCATTTCAAGGCAATATTGAAATGATAAAAATTTTATTTAGCATATCATTGTTTTGTTTAATGTGGTGTTCAATGTAAAACAACCTAATAAATAAATATGTATTTATGGATTTTGTTTTTGAAATATTGGTTCAATAAATCTGCCCCCCCCCACTTAAATAAATAATATATTAACAATTTTAATTATTCCCTAATAATTTAATAGTTAAGGGTGTTTATTGACCCTAGAAGACCATGACAAAGGAAATGTGAATTTGGTTGTTAAAATTTTCAACATATTAAACTGATATTCTAACAATGTAAGTACCAACATGTGAAACCTATCTAATGGAATTTTAACCTCACCTAAATCACATCTATAGAAACAGAAACAAAAAAACATAGTTTTATTAGGTTCACAAATTTGTGCTAGTATTTATAGAATATGCTACGATTGTGTTTTTCATATCAAAATACAGTAAGAATCAATTGATTTTGATGATCATATTTGTTCATTTATGATAATTATTTGGAAGAATTAATACCATTAAAATCATTTTAGGGATAACACACTGAATCCCGCAAATAAATTTTGGAAACTCACCTTCCTCACTAATTTAATTTAAATATTTATATGGTTTCCACTTAATGGTCACTTTTATATTTCTATAATTTTGGATGATGTTTTGTGTCATTGAGGTCCTATTATGATGTTTCAATTCATTGAAAATAATTTTACTAAGTTGAACTATTTTTACATATGTATCATTTTCAATACGCCCTTTTCATGTTTCCCTTCTAAACTTATTTAAAATTATAGACTTTCATGAAAAATCCATTTTTTGTGAAACGTTAATAATTTTTTAAATTTATACTTTTCACTATACCCCCTTTCCAAAAGTCCCTTTTCTAAAATTAGTTCAGAACCATTATTTTCATATTAAATTAATTGTTTTATAGATACTAATTCAAATTTCAAAAACATTTAAGTAAGTATTTCTTTGAATTAGAGTGATAATTCTTCCTATAATTAAAAATCTATCTAAGATATATTCAAGATTTGAAAATTTTATATTATTTTCAGGTTGTTTCTTCCCAATAGAAGAAAGATTTTGATGTGTGATTATTTTATACAAAATTTATCAAATTTCTAGAATTCTTCTAACTCGAGATGCATAACCATGGGTAGAAGCATTTTTACATCATTTTATCACATATGAATATAAAGCGTATGGATTTTGGGATAGTATTGATTTCATTAAAAACTTGTATAATCTTCATCCAGGTTTGGGAATTCTATTTCAACCCATTTTTTGTAAATAATACTAGGGATCATGTGTGGATTAAAGTTTTTGTACTCAACTATATATTCTAGAATCCTAAAATTCTCATTGACATTGACTCCTCTATTGGTATTCAAATTATTACGGGCCATTCCAATGAGAAAACAATGGTTTTAACTTATCTAGGGTACTGGAGGAAGTGGACATCAGAATTTTCCTAATTAATGTTTTTATTTTATCATATTTGGAAGATGAAATCCCATAAAAGGTAGAGTATGAGAGACTTCCTCATTTTTTTATGACCACCAGACAATTGGTCACTCTATAAACACATGTCGTAAAAATTTTATTTTCTCCTTAGGCTCTCTAAGAGGTAATTTCGAGACACATTGTAAGAATAAATTGATGAGGTAGTTAGTGAAAAATATTTCAAATGGTGATGGATGTGAATATTTGAAGAATATTGATGTGGCAGATGATGTGGTAGATGATTGTAAAAAACATACCTCATATTCATTAGTGAGGCTGTGTCATGGGTCTCATATTCCTCACGTGAATGCTTATTATGGTGGGGGATCGCAGTGGGGATGAACTAGTGGTATGAATCAAATTATGGATGTGAATGTGTAGGTGGGTACATCTACCTCTGATCTGGGTGGTAATGACATATAGTAGGCTCGAATCAACCATTAGTATTTGGAGGGTGATGGCCTCTTTAACACTAAGGCACGTCAACATGTTTATTGTCATTAGTAGATTCCTAAAATGTTGTTTTCTATTAAAACATCATAGAAGTGGGTTTAAATTTATGATTTATAATTGATGGATTTCAATTCCCTGAAGTAAATTACAAGTGGTGGTCAGACAACTTTAATGGATGAAATCATAACTAGAAAAGAGAAGCTAGATGACAGTGAGAGACCCACTACTACTACATTAAAGTGAATTCAATTGAAGGACTATACTATTACACCCAAGACTATGTGTTCTTGATCTTATTCCATGTTGTCGGGTATAGTCAATAATGATATTAAAAAGATCATTAACAAGGTTAAGTCATAATCTGAGGGGGAAACAGCTCATGACTTGGATTATGGTAATGATATCCTATTATGACATGTATTTATTTACTTAATGATTGAGGGAATTTTTATTTGTTTATCCCCACTCGCCTCATCTATATTTTTTATTTTATTTTTTAATAAATTTTCAAACAATTTTTTTTTCTAGACGGACTTGTCAGGTAGAGTGATAAGTCTTCTTCAAAAAATATCAAAACTTCATCTGAACAGTAAAGCCCTATTTATAATTGATAATAATACATTCGTGAATCAAAAAAACATTCAAAATACATTACCAACCCTATTAAACACATCACCTCCAATTTAAAAATGGTTAACTATTTGGAAATGTATATGACATCCAATATCACAAAATGTTATCACTCATGAAACATTAATTTTGGAAAAAATTCATTACTATTAATTGTGAAGCATTATTTCAAGAAATTATCACCATTTTTTAAAACACTATGGAGTCATTAAACCTTATACCAACATATTCCTTTTATAATAAATATAGATATATTTATTTCTATTTTAATACATTTCTGAAACATTTATTTTTTCCAATATTTTCATGACATAGAGTTTGGAAAATACCAAGGAAATGCACCACTATCCACCTTGATGTTTTCTGCTAAAATAAGATCATTGTTCTTACATATTTCATGATTGATCATGTGTAGATTGAAGAAAAAAAATATACTATAGTTTTAAAAATGTGAATGCACTTGAGTCTAATAATCTTCTCCTATGGGTTTTTGAGAAATCTGAAGGGAATTTTATTAAATCACAATTCTAAGGAAAATTTATAGTATTGAAATAAATTAGGAATCAATGAATATAAACCTGATTAAATCTTTATATTGAAAATAATTTTTAATTAAAATGTTTCATTCCATTAGGGAACTCATTTATTTAAAATATTTATTCAATTTAATTCCAACATTATCCCCCTATGTAAATAATCCCAATGAAAATGCATGTGTCACATTAACACTAAAAAGTATCCAATGATCATATCAACCATTGAATACTTAACCACATAGCTAATTTGATAGAAAAAAATTGAAACAAATATAGAGCGGATAAATCTAAATATACTCATGTAATTGGACACGGATGTAAAACGAGTTTGAATAGGTTTTTTGGAAACATTTGTCTGGTTGATGGTTTAGTCATATATCTTCCATTAGTTCACCATTTCATACACAATTAATTTTAACCATTACTTGTTCAAATTATAAATGATGAAGAGATATTTTATCTTGATATGTTTGGTACTATAGTGTTTAAATATATTTTTCATGAGGTTTACCATGCTCTAATTTTCAAAGAATATCACTATCAACTATTTCTTCTCATAACTAGTATCACAAAGTTTCATCTTTATCAATAATTGCCGAGTTGTAGAATTTTTCAGAGACATATACTATACTTCTTCAATATCTAAAAAAATTATTCTTGATGTTTTTCTCAACAAACCCAACTTTTTTCAATAATTAAGGAACCATGCTTTTGGATTTTTTTTACATCACATCAACAACTCATTTGACATCATAAATTGATGAATAATCATAATCAATTCATGCATAAATGTATCAGATAATATTGGTTATACCTTAAATGTACCTCAAGAATATTTTAACCAGTACATAAACTTTATTCTTTTAGTTAATATTAGAAACGAGTCTGTAATGATGTTATACAAAAGATATATGGTAATTTCACATTACAATTAAATAAGCTAGTAATTATCCTCTTGTATATGGTGTGATCCAAGAAATACCCCAATTATTTCTTCTATTATTTTATTCCAACTACAAACATTGTGGGAATTGGTTTTTAATAATTCATGTTTAACTACTTCTATAACTCTCTTACATAAAAATCCTATGATATTAAGGTATATTGCTTAGTTTGAATCACCCACATCCCCATAATTTATTCTAGTTCACCCCTCGTTAAAATGTAAAATTTTATTTCATATAAATAGAAAAATCTTCAACTATTTTAGCCCATATTATGAAAAATATGATATCATTAAAAACCCTATTAATTTACCTCCAAAGGATGAAATCACATATATATTATGGTTGAAACCAGCACTTTTAAATATCATCATCATAAAATAAGAATCAAACTGAGCATATCATGATCATGGTGTCTTCATAAGATCATATGAATCTTTTATGAAGTTATAGACCTTTTTAAACATTTCTAATTAGAAATCCCCCTTTTGGTTTAATGTAAATATCTTCTTCAATAAGGTAGTGACTCTAGTTTTTTATGTAAGACATTGGATTTTTTATATTAATATTTTTGATTCCTATTGCTGAGTTTTAATTGTATTCCAGGAACCGAAGAGCCTTGGTGTTTTGATAATAAACATATTATAAATGTTATCATGTTTGAATAGTTATTTAGTAAAACATGAATAATACAGGACAGGTTTATCAGATCTAAAATATGATACCATGGTTGATTTTGGGACATGGGTTTTACCCTCGGAGAAACATAACGTTTCTAGTGTCTGACATATAGTTAGAGGAAACCACTAGGGTGAAATTAAATTTTGGTTTATTAATTTATGAAAATTATATTTATACCTAAACCCCTCCCCCTTTGTGTTTCGTGCATGAAATAAGGGATATGTGGTTTTCCTCAGATGATGATATATGTCTCGATGGAGAATCGGGGAGAGGAGGAGCATTCGATCCTTGTTTTTGATGTTGATCACCACTAGATTTAGGTGTAACAATTTCAAAGAACTATTTTAGACTTGATGCTTCATCGTCTCTCTATGAGGTGGCTAGATTAGTGATATTTACAGCCAAATATCAATTTATGGATTTTTTTTGGTTTATAGACATATTGTGACTAATAAATATCCCATGTGGGTTAATTTGAAGGTTTTATGTAGAAATAATGGACAGTGGGTGGCTCAATGTGGATTCGTATTCCTAAATCCCACTAACAAGAATGTAGTGAAAGAGAAAATCTAGTGTGTTATTCTAGTTAAAGGAATAAAAACATTGGGGACAACACACCATGTAACGGGGTTACCAAAATTGTAGTGAAACTATGTTGTGTGGTTTAGGACATGATAAAACATGTACTGAGGGTATCTTCTATGTGGGTTTACATATGAAGCTGATCGTGTTTGGGTGAGGACACGGGAAAGACATGAGAAAATGTCCCATTCCATGTGACCTGAGATACATGACATGTACATTAACAAATAAACAATGATTACCAAGTGGGGATCAGACTAGGGGACCACATGGAGTAACACACCATGTATTGTGGAAACATGCTATGTAATCCCCTTAAATACTTGTAAATCATGAATCTCATATTAAGGAATCAGATGGTAGATCGCAAGTATCCTATCCAAAGTAGTAAACCATGTGTAATGTGGTGGTGTATGTGGTTTTAATGAACTAGATGTTATGGGAGGTGAGGTTAGTAGGATTTTTGATAATAATGTATATACCAGTATTGGTTGAGTGGGGTCCCATGTGAATCATTGTGAGTGTATAATGTAGAATTCTATCCTCATCATAGGATTGTGGTCCCCTAATTTGGATGACATTAGATAGAGTTGGTATATCCCATCAAGTGGCCAGGGAACTATCATATAACATTTTTCCTTACCTAGAATGGATTCTTGGAATAGTAAGGACCAACACTACATGGGTGGTGAACCCCCATCTAGCATTCGAACCAAGTAGGTTTTGTGTCATCATCAGGTATATGATCCCCAACCTAGCGGGTTGTTTTAGTATGTTTTTTGGTTCTATAGGGTATATGATCCTTTTCATTGTGTGGATTTCTATTAGGGTTTGTAGTATCATCACCTAAACAATCCCCAACATTGTGGGTTGTTCTTGATGGGGTTTTTAGAATCATATTTGCAAAAAAATAAAGGGGGTGATCCCCAATCACAACGATACGATATATGAGGTAGCAGATTGGGTCCTGATATACCCCAGTGATCCTTTTAATGATCCCTTATATATGAGATGATATATTCATTGTTTTTATAATTTTATTGGAGTCCCTCAATAGGGATGCATGAGATCCCCAATCTATGTATCAAGATCCGATGGGATTTAGTTTGACTTTCATCATAGCAAGACCCAACACACATTTTTTCTCAAATGAGTCCCATTAGGGTTTGAGAATCTATTCCAAAGGAGTGGTAACAATAATACAAGTACAATTTGAAATGAAATTGCTCATGGAGGTAGATCTCCCAGATGATAGATAACTTTGGGCCTTGAGTGAATCTTATGCCTTGTTGTATGGTTGGGAAGTCATGAGACTGAGAGTCTAAGAAGTGTATGTCAACGTTATTTATAGGATACCCTTTATATTTTTATGATTTAAATACCACATGGAGATGAGAAAAGTTCACTTTTATAGTGAAGGGGCAGTTGAGATGGAGTATCTATATTTCAATCAAAATGGTTTCCTCCTCTTTATTTGGAATAAGTGGATTATTACCAATATATTTCACCCTTTTAATTTTGGGTTCAATGGATCCTACCAGGTATTGTTATATTAAACACTCCAATTGATCTACATAGACATGACATGTTTTATGTAGATGGAATGCCATGAGAGAGAGTTCTGTGAGGACCTAGAGTAGGAAAAGAATAATGAGCTAGATAGACAAAGAGATGTATATGGGTGGTAACATTTCTTATAAGTGCCCTCCTACTGAGAAAGTTGGACGATTTTATAAATTCTTGTATGGTATTGTATTTCCCCTTCTTAATTTAATTATGTATTCTATACTCAGATTGTTGGATAGATGTATTCATTCATTTTTTCAGTTACATTACTCTCTTGTCACTATTACATTGAGATGTATCGGTGTTTTTGAAAAATGGTACCATACTCTAAGGCCACACATGTGTGTGATATGGATTTTCAGTAATAGTATCCTGCCCAAAGCCTATTGGAGGTGGGGTTGGGTTAGTGCAGGCTCAAACATTCACTATCTAGGTAGGCCCTAGTGGGTCAGGTTGTTATTGAATATTAGCAGAGGACGTCCTTCCGTAGGACTGGAGTTATAAGTATCGTAGTTGTCATTTTTGTATTGGGATTTATAATGATATTATTAATGTATTTAAAGTTTATATTTTTTCCTAGGGAATAATTTGTTGGTGTGGAAGCTGATGTGTTCACTCAACAAGGCTCTCATAATGTTCTTGTCAACTCAAAACAAGTAGACATTTGTTGGATGTATACTTTTTCATATAATTTTCATTTGTTTCCATGTGGGATGAGCTTCCACTGTGTATAGTCTATATGATAATTGAATATTTAGATTTTAGTATGATATCATACTAGATGTATTTAATTATATAAAACTATTTCTTCCATGAGATTCATGGTGGCTTTTAAGCCATAGATATCCTATAAAATCTTTTCTAAACATGCAATTTTGAACAATAATCCTGAATCCTTCCCAAGGTGAATACATATTATTATGGTGTTTTTCCTGGATGACTCGTAGTAACATGCTTATAAGCTATGATGTAACTTTTTCTATTTTCCAATTTCCTACAAAGAATATATTTATTCCCAAATCTAGATAAATGGAAAAAAATTATCTCTAGAACCTAATTATTATATGTTATTATAGAAAATAATTCATTATCTTTTATTGAATGATGTGGGATTAAACCATTATATAAATCCTTACCTCTTCAAAATAAGACGTGATATGGCCCATATAGCCAAAATAATTAACAATTAATTTGAGGATTTATCTTCTCACTTTGATTTTTCCAAGTGTAATTAAAATTCATATAGGTCATTTATCAGTGATTATTTCATGAACATTGAGGGTTACATTTACCCCTCCACTTTGTTTTATTTAAGGATGACTCTGTTGGAACGTATGTTTCCCTTATGTTTTCTTGTATATAACAAAATTTCACTTCCATTTATTTTCTTCCATCACATTTTCATCCTTTTAGGTTTCTATATCACAACCAATCCCACATGTACTCATAAATGTTTGTTATTAATTATTCAAATATTTTTATACTCTTTTAGTGCTATGGAGGAATATTTCTCAAATATCGTCATCTGAGAAAATTATAAATTATAGTAAATTCTTCAGTTCCATGAATTGTGTTCTTATTTCACAATTACATATTAAAGTAATGAATTATTCATCTAGGGCCTCTACTATCATAGAATTCTCCACTAACATGAACATAATATTGATGATAATGTTTTCCAACTCAATAGTGTTTGTTTTAAATTTAAAACTAGTACTGGGATTTCATGTGTTATCATGTATTCATTTAACTCTACATAAGGTAGATCAATATCTACATCATGTTTCTCCATATTATTTGATGATTGTTTTAGAAAATATTTAATCATTATAAATTTATTTACATATATTTCAGTAGTGTCAAGAACACCCTCAAGTTCCACTTTGAAATAAATTACACCATATGACTGCTTTACCCCTTTCACAGGTTCGTCCTTTTCAACTGTATCTATCATGGAATCTTCAACAACATATTGTAACACTATTTTCTCTACCACCAAAATTTTCCTTATCACCATGTTACGATTTTCAAATTAATCACTTCTTCTATAACCTCATTCGCGATTAGAAATTTTATTTTTTATAGAACATCCACATAGGACATATTATGATTATTTCTTAAATTTATTCATATACCTATATAATTGATCATAAAGAATAAATGTGACTAAAATTAAAATAAATAAAAAAAAAAATGGAAAAATTACTTCGATTAACCCACTTCCACCAATTAATTTTCTTGTAATAAGAGAAACAAATCATCATCCTATTCATTTTCATCATTGATTACTCTATAACCATAAAAATTTTACATAGCATTTAATTGTATAGAATTACATACTAAAAGTTCTACTTAAAGTTATTTGAATATAATTTCATTGGCCACTATACTAATTATATGATCATAAAGGGAAAGTATAGAAGGATCCCACTCCTTAATTGATAAAACATTGAGACTGTACAATAGTGGAATCATAAAGATGATTTTTTTTAGGATGTTAATATTTTATAAATTCTTCTACCCAGCCTATTATCTAAAAAATAGTAATTTTAATAAATAAAATATAATATTGTTAATCTTGATTAATTTTTACACCATCAAATGATTTTTTTCATAATATTATATTTTTCTGTGTTCGAATTTTAGTTGTCTTTTTATATTTTTTCCAGTTTAAACAAAAAGTCACTCACTATATTGAAACTCATAACATTGAAATATATTTAATCAAATAGTTCTTCTGCATTAGAATTTTGATATTTGAAATATAAATCAACTATTTTTTGATCTGTTTATTTAATAGAATGACATTTCACATCACATACTTTAATCTAAAGAACTATTCAGATGACAATGTCTGTCCTAAGAGATCACTAACATAATTTTATGGGGACACAAGTTCAAATACCTCGATGGGGTGGATCAGCATATGATAGATTTAAAATTCCAACCCTTTTCATATTGTTTCATTGTAAAAAACTCTCCATCCGATCTTTCTTGTATAATTTTACTCCCATAAATTAAAGCACGCATGAGACACATCAATTTATACATGGTTTACCCTCACTAGGATACGTCCTAGGACCATACAAATAAAATGTGCTTATGTAAAAAATCCACTAAAATAGAATAACTATTTACAATTTCGGGAGTTGACTCACTATCCCACCTGGGATACAACTACTCATAGTTTGAATTCTCACTGCTCCCTCAACAGATGTGTGATCACTACATCTTTAGATGATCAACTCTTAGTTTATATACTTCTAGTTTCCATCGTTATCTAAAATGATTTAATCCTATATGGTATGCTTATTCTATATTGATGTACCATTTCATCCAGTAATTAATACTACTTTACCAAATATGTAAATGGAAACATCAAATATTTCGAGCAGACCTTACAACCCATTGTTCACTTGTTTTATGTTTTTCACATAAAACCTATTATTATGTGCAACTTCCTTATTATGTGAAAATCTAATATTACAAAAACATTATGTTATTAGGAAAAAATTCCATTATTACATACAACTCCCAATCATACGAGTAACTCAAATTGTACACAATTCATACCCAACCTAGAGCTCCAATTTCTTCTATGTTTTGAGCTTCTAAAATTTAGGGGGGGTCACCCTTTATATATTGGAATCAGTGAACCCTATAGGGATGATTCAACGTGTTGTGGAAGATCCCCTAATATCATGAAAAACCCCAATTTGATGTCGCGTTGTGCGCACAAGCCTCATTCGTGCAACCTCTTCATTCAAGTAAATTTCAACTCTTTGTTAAACTTATTTCCTTTTCTATATTTAGATTTTATCATCATGATACATGCCTTGCACGCAACATTACAAAGCACCTTGTAAATGATATTTTATTTCCCACCTCTATAGCATCTATACCTTCTTCATTGATCTTTGTTAACCCAACTTATTAAAACTATATCTGGAACTCTACAATTTATCTTGGAAACCTACTTTGTCAAAAAACACAATCAACCCAAAAATGATTCAATTTTTCCTTGGGGGATTTTTTCCAAAAATATCACATTTTGTTGTTCTGAATTTTTATTTACATCCATAAAATGGGGTGCTCCCATTATATTTAGTGAATTACCCATCATTTCTAAACCAAAATATATATTTAATTCCTACAACTTGATCCTTTAATACAACTAGTTCGTCCTTAAAATTCCTTGAGAGTGGATGAGGGAATTGTGGTGTCATGTTTTTCATAAAATTAAATGGATCTTTTCCCAATATTGTTAATGATTTTTTCAACCTGTATGATGGAATTTTATAATCTCTAAACATACATATGCATAAATGGAAAACCAACACAACAGTTTTACATGGATCACCTATAAAAGGTAGTCTAATGAGCATATGAAAATAGTGTTTCGAGCATTCCCACATACACAAATCATCGCTACATTTGGTGGACTACTATTTTCAGGAAATGGTCTCCCCATACATCGACAACTAAATTTATATACATTCTAGTGATAACACGCTACCTCCCTCAGATCACATCTATCCAACCCCCTTGTTCTCTATATTACGTTATGTCTTTCTTAGTTTATCTACTTGAAGTCCACTTCCATCTCTGAGAACATATTTATGTTGCTTTACATCATGAACGTACAACTATAATGATTTAATACATTCTACAATATTATCCCAATATAAAATACATTTGCATATATATTTGTTATGAAACGCCACTTTTTCCCGAAACTAATATTATTTTCCAAAAACAATTCTAAATTAAAAAAACCATAATTTTGAAACATTTAACTTTTATGTATCTTTCACACTTCATAAATACCTTTTACTTAAATTTTTTTACTCGAATGATTTCTAAACTGTTATTTTATAACCCTTTGTTCTTATAAAGCTCATATTTTATAGACGAAATTCATTCAAGGAAGTCTATTATGAATTTAGAGAAATGTTTCCACCAATACCATTAATACTAGAAATATTGACCAGTTTCCTATTTAGAGTGGGAACATAAACATTAATGAAACTCCAAACAATCAAAATTTACCATTCACTCAAAAAAAGTGCCATCTAGTACCCTATTGTATATCTAATTCTAATATTATATCATTCATGATCCCACAAAACTTGGTTATTCGAGAGACTTTATATTTTCCCAGAAATGCATTTTCCATCTTCACGCATAATTCAATTATCAGAAACCACACATTGAAAAAAAAAGTGCATTCATCTAACCATCATGTAAATTATGAATTCACTCTAGAATACATCTATATATTCATATCCCCTATCATTTTCAAAATATTTCATCTTCCCAATATTTATGCGGTCAAAAATCTCAAAAACCATGGGGAATAACAATAGCTTCAACAAAAAAACCACATACATGGGCAAATTAATTTTTCTGGAAACGTCTTTCATTGAACCATTTTATATTGAGAAAAAATAACATACAATAAATTTAAATCTATAAATAATCTTTGCTCTAAAATTATTCTATTATATATAAATGATTGTAGTTTTAATTTCAAATGAGGTTCTATAATCACTATACATGGTTAATTTTATGAACTCATTTTTTCTATCAGAAGAATAATAATATTGAGGTTGACTTTTTCATTAACCATTTTTAAAATATACCATTGTACAATTGGAAAAAAAAAATATAGTCTTTATATCCATCCATTAATTATTAGGATATCATGGGTTGTTTTTGGTTTAATTTTCCAATCATGGTAATTATCATTGTCATTTGAGAGAATTAATTCCTAGTATCAGTTCATTATTGACTAAAGGCAATATGATTAGATTTTACAAGAATCACATTTTTATAAACACTAATCAGGGATGAGTTATAAACTTGTGATAAAATAATCTTATAAAATCATATTATAATTAATAATTCAACATTCAATTACTGGGGTTGTAATTATATATTCTAAAAAATATTATCGGTATAATAAAGTGGGTTGAATAGTATTAAAATACTTCACTCCTTATTCATGAGAGGTTTATCAGTTTTTAAAACACCAAATAATCTTTAAAACATACATTATTATTTGTGGTTGTGTAGGACTAGCCTTATTTATTTGGTCTTTAAATTAAAAAATTTAAATCATTCATATCAAACCTTGGAATAGGGCATTATTATAGACAATGGCCATGTTCCCCATATTTCAATGAATAAATTGTTAGTGGTAATGTGCAGAAAACTGTCTTTCTATTTTCCACATCAACTTAGGTCCTCATTATACCAAAAAAAAATTAGTTTCTCTATACCCTCATTTACTATAGGTAAAACAACATCATGTTTTGTGAACATATTCTAGTGGGTCCCACTTCATAAATTAATATCATGAGGTATATTGAAAATACAATCCTTCAAAATCATTATCACAATAATTTTAATGACACTCTACCCCTTTATTCATTTATTTATTTCAAATTTCATCTATGTTCAAATTTGTTATCATAATATATGATTGATGTTTCAGAATAATTGTATAGTTTCTCAGTCTGACTCCTATCCTATTATTCTTCTTATTGGGACTAGATTTGAATAGTCCATTGAATCTGATGTAAACTTTAGTCATATGGGATGAATCCAATATGATAACCAAAATAGTATAACATTAGTGAAAATAATTAAAATCATAATAAGACTATGATAAATTATATCCTGAAAATTAAACCCTATAATTTTTTACATTTCAATGTCGTTGAATTATCTATCTATTAAACCTAAATATGTCAAGGTTCAATATAGGTTTCTTTAGGATGAATTATCTCTTACATAATTCGCTAATTCTTTAACATTTAAATCATTCATAATAAAGTGTAAATATAATGTGATTAACTAAATTATATCATAATCGAGTGATATTTTAGGAGTGTAGTTATGCCTATTTTTCATTCAATATGTGATGATGGAGTTAATACCCAAAAAACATTTTAAGGGTTATTTCCCCTATGTAGATATTTTTGAAGGCCTAAATATAATTTTAGAATCAAAACATGGATGTCCTTTCCCAAAAACCACATAATATATAATTTAAAAAATATTGTTATTCAATCATATATTTACAATTTCCCCTTATACATATATGTATGGTTATCACTATGGTTTTATAGAATTATCATAATATAACTAAATTAATCTCAAACAAATCACTAAACCACACTAGGATACAAACTAAAGTGAACCAAGATATATAAAATTAAAATATTACTTGAGTTTTCAAATTTTAATAATATAGATCATAAATAGTATCACAACCTAAGGAATGAAAGCATTAGTGTATTAGATGTATGTTATATAAAAAAATTATTTTACAAATGTTTAGAAATTTATCATTAATAATTATATTCTAGACCCTTACCTATATAATCTTCATAAAATGGCGAATAAAAATATTAGAATTTGGTGAGCTTAGAAACTCAATTATGTAAAAATAATGTATCAGATTATAAACATGAATGATGGCATGAGGAGAGGGAAAATATATTATTTAAACATATTTTGACAACAAATGATAATCATAAAACATGATATATGAATCTAAGATAAAAAATAACATTAATTAAGAATAAAATGCTTGACATGGCTAAAATACATCTGTGTAATCATAAAACATGGGATCATGGAAAACGATTTCATAACATTTTAAAAATAATGTGTATCATAAAAAATATCATATCATGAAAATGATAAGCGTCACAGAAATAATTCATAATTATATAAACAAGTTTCTAATGTGTAATAACTTGATAAAATAACTAGGAAATTTTTCACAACAATAGGCAATGGAAAACTTTTGTGATAAAATTTATTAAGACAACTAATATGTGTAAAAACATAGTATTTCTACACTTTAAGAGTAAGAAAACGCATATTCCCATTCCTACATGATATAAATCATTTTATATATGCCTAATTATCTCGTGATATATAAACCAAAACTAAGGCATTAGTGGGTGACATAGCACTCCATACATATTAATCCATACATATTTGTGCAACTTAAAATCTATCATTCTCATATATTAAAGATCCCATGGAAATATAATGGGGTTAATAATATTTCAAAAAACATTACATAACATGAACAAAAGTGATCATAAATTGTCAAAAATATAATTTTATAAAAGGAATTTTATAACAACGGAATATTAAAGATAATTAAAACATTAATTCACAAGTGATAAACCATATCTAAAAAATATATTTGAAAATATAAAATGTTTCTTAGAAACCTTTCTTACATTATTATAAAATATTATGTTAAAATTAAAAAAAATCTAGGTTTGGGAAAGGGATGATTTTGAAAAATATTATTATAAATTATTCAAAATAAATGATACTTAAAGAAAAAATATAAATTAATATAATAAATCTACATTGTTATATAATGAAAATAACTATATTACTAATATTTTTAAAACATATTAGTGAAACAGCCATAGATGAGAAATATTTAATGAAATTCATTTATCAAAATATATAAAGTAAAACATTAATAACACAAAATATGAAAATGTTTTTATATGATAATAAATTTCTTTTTTAGTAAAATTAATCACATGAAATAATAGATTATTTTTTAATAATGGGAATTATTCACATAAACACTATATTTTTTTGTTATGAACTATTTTTACCTATGATATTTTTATTGATGTTATGAAAAAAAATTAATTAATTTAGAATAAGGAAAAAATATATATAATGAGAATAGAAGAATGAAATAAATCTTAAAATGTATATTCAATTTATAATGACAATGTCCTAGTAAATTATAAATATTTTAGACAAAACTCTTACTATTAATTACCTAACAGTTGATCGCACTCTAACCACATTTATAAAAAACAATAATTTCTTAATTTACTCTTCTATATACCTTACCTTGCATAAAAAATTCTATAAACATCATTTAAAATTAATCTATACATTTATATCATTTATTTTAGATATTAGTTTTAGGTATTTTTTATTATTTTGAACTAGTTTCATAATATCATAGTTTTCCATCATTTATCACATTATTTTCATTATTCCAAGTTCAAAAATTGTTATATAATAAATTTTATGTAATTATATATATTTTTAATTTCAATTAATAATTTTTATAGTTATTATCTATGAAAGAGAAGTAGGTAACGATCTTGTTTTGTTGATTTATAATAAATGAATGTAATTGTATTAATTTATTAGTTAAATGATTATTTGTAACACCCAAACCTAAACCAGTTGTTATGAACAATAATGGTACTCAACCTCATCCAATCCCCATCTTATGAAAGTGGTTTAAAACTAGTAATGTTGTCTTATAAATCATCACGGGGAGACTATAACCTTAGTTCGTTGTAAATATTATATTAAAATAATGAAAGGGATAAAAACTATAATTAAATAATAAAATAATAAATAAATATCATTGTATTGGTAAAATAAATAAGAATTATCCCATGTAGTATAAGTATGAAATTTTATATGCTTAAAAAATGGTAGAAAATGATCCCCATAGATAGTGGATCAATGTATAAGGAACGACCACTAAGAAAAAACAACAATAAATTTTTTTCCAATGTTCACCTTGTAAATCCAATATTCTTTATTTAATTCAACTCATCTTTCCACCTCATGGGTCATTCTATTCAACTAATCACTAGTAATTAAATTTATAAATGTAACAAAATTTATAAGTAGGGATTGTTTACAAGAATCATTAGGAAACCACCATTGACTATTGTTACAAAGGAATAGGTTATACTAAATCATTTAATGATGGTATACAAAATAAAAATTTTAAAAACACATTCCATATGGAAATTAATATATATGGAAATTCCTTAGAGAACATATCTACATTATTTAAATCTATTTAAATTGATAATACACCAACTTCCTAGAATTCCCCTTTAACTGTAGTGTCCCAAATATATCTAACAAACCCCCTCGACACTACTATCTAATTCATTTATAACTATATCTTGAAAAATCCCTCTCAGGGGATAGTGTATTGACCTCAAACTGCATAATCAACTGTAGAATACTGAATAAAAGCATATAGGTCATAGGATAAAAATGATAGATCAAACATGAAATCTAACAAAAAATAATCATATTCATCGTAGCCCACATATAAAAAAAACATTTATCTCGAATGAAAACACACACACACTTAATGTGGTCATTAATAAAAAAATGGTACCATGAGGCTAAAAACGCAAAATAAAATTCATTCAAATATCTTGTATAATACATGGGATAATGTTAAGGTATTCTAAAATTAGGGAAAAAATGATCGGGGACTAGGGCCATTACCTGAGTCCAACTAAACAATTAAATCATTGAACTAAAAACAATTAAATATTAATTAGAAAAATACAAACATGATTTATGAGAGACCACAAAATAGAGGTAGGTAATGTTCAAAAATAGCCTAGAAGATCCTTTATTGACCATGATCTAAGCCCAATGGAGGATAATTTCCAAATCCTTGTTTTAGGTTTCCAATTATATCTATAATAAACCATTACATTTATATAACATGTGATAAACTTTCGATAAAAAAATTAAATATAAGATATTTTATTTTAGATGAAGTAGAAGAGTAGGGTACTGAACTAGAATGAAGATGAATGAATAGAATTTTAAATGGAGGATCAATATATTGTTTGTGCATTGAATGGTGGAGATGAAATGGAAGAGAGATTACAAAAATAATAAGAGATGGAAGGTAGGTTTATGGGATTATTATATGGCATGATTTAATGGGAGGAAATGATAGGAGGTTTGGGTTTATAAAATTTACAAATAACATGGCGGGGTCGTACTGTGCCTTGAACGATGTTGCAGGTTGACTAGAGACTACATTATTTAAAGGATCCTTACTAATATCCCCATTAGATAGCTGATGGTATCCAAAAGTAGTATTTGGTTAGATAGGAAGAATGAATTATTCCAATGAACCTCTCCAATAGATTCCTAGTGGATGGATAGTGGAACTACTAAAGGTTAAAAAGCACTAGGAAGTCCATCATCCTTATATAGTTTCCATTTTCAGCCTCTAGAATACCCCTGTCATTCCTCAAATAAAATTATAACATTATAAATGTTTCATTTAAATTATAGATGGAGGAATACCATACAATAATAGGTTTTAAAATTCTACCATCTTATTAATTATCTTCTTTAGAAATATTTGTAGAGGTTTTCGTTAACAACCCCATCCACCAAGTCTAATGGAATATTTCCCAAAACAATAACTCTTAGAATATATCAAAATTCATATATATAACCTAAAAAAGTTGTATAATATTTCCTTGAATCACCATATCACTTCACTCCACTATCAGAACATGCCCCCCATACGAGATTCATTATGTTCTAGCTCAATATCCTTATAGTCAAACATATTTGAAGGATTGGAAACATAATTTATTAGATGTTAAATAAAGGAGAAATTATTCATATAATGATTCCATGTAGGAATACCCAATAGATAGAGTATTATCCCATTCTATGGGATGATTTAAAACTTCCCAATATAACATGGTGCTTACTTTTATTTCCACCTGATGGACTGATACCCTCAACAAGGGGACATCAGAATGTATACCATGTCACCCATAGAAAATAATAACATTTGTTTTGATCATTAATCATAAGACATCAACATTTTATATGAAATAAAATTATATTTACAAATAATCCATACCAATTCTATTGTCTATTGTACCATACTCAGCTTACCAAATAATGATTCACCTACCTGCTTTTTAAACAATGGTGAATGAAACAGATTCCCCTAAAGATACTCAAAGGAATACAAATAAAGAATATGATGATAGTGATTATTATATTTCAACCCTCTTATATCCATGTGATCATACAAAAATCCTTAGAAATATGGAACATAGGCTCAAATAATTTTCTCCGTATTCTAGGTCATTATTTCGGAATTCCCATCAACCTAAGGATTAATGTTGATAATCAACATCTACATAGTAACCGTCACAAAATATATTTTGTTCCGAAAACATGACGTTAAAAGGTAGCCTCTTTTATATAGTACATGCTAATAAAATCTTCTTATCCATATGATATCTCAATCATAGATGTAAGATAACTTATCCAACAAGTTGGTTTGTTATGTTGGTGTGAAGTGATCCAGTTTGGTTAACCGATCCACATAAAACCATATGGTATTGTATACCTTAGTTTATTAGGAAACCAAATCATGAAATTTTTAATCTCATCATCACACTTCAACATAGGTACTAGAAGTGGTTGTAGAATCCTTCTACACATATGATGCTTAACCGTGATCATCTATCAAGTCAGAAAATGGGTTATAATGTTAGTGGTGCCTCTTTTCATGCAACCCCTAAATATATTTTTAATATCAAAAATCATATCATATGTACCTAGTTACATTGACCGTTATGAAGCAATAGAGGATATCATCATATTTTCTCCGATGATAGATTGTTCGAAAATCATACCATGAACAAAAATCATGTCATGTATGTCCATGGTCCACCATGGAACAAACGTTTTCACTCCTAAAATCTCAAAAATCATAACACACTCTGGATCATACTCATGACTAGCCTTAAATAAACCTTCCATAAAGGATGTTATCATTATGGATGAACCAAAAAATTCCCATAGCCTCGTTGTTAGGCCAACATTCCTCTCTACCATTAAATCCAAGAGCTTACAAATAATTTTTTAATTCATTTATATCACTTATTTCATTTACCTAACATGATAATCCGGATAAAAAATGTGTGTCCCAGGTTCATACATCATCTCAGTGATTATTGCCTACCAGAATCCTATCAAATTACTCTATCAAAGATTCATGTCCCATTGGGAGAAAATATATGCCACACTCTGTGGTCTGTATAGATGATGAATTTATTTTTTGATGAAGTAGTGTTTTAATATAGGAATTAATAAACCACAACAAAAATTATAATCCTTTAATATGGTAGAAGGTTTCATGGAGTCTTATATTAAAATTCATGAAATAAACTACCTTATAACCATAGATCATAAAATCTCTTATTAAATTTCAAAATGTGTCCTAACACAAAACATAACTTACTTCAGGATTATAAAAAATTAGTATTAGATCCATTGTTTAACTCTTATCCACTATAAGAATAATTCAACATATTATTCTTCCCATTCAAAAATGATGCTTTTATTAGTGAGTGAGGTCAATGGAAAACCAGGTTAGAATATTCCAAAAAACCCATACTGTAATACCTAACCAACATGGGAAAACTAAAAATATTGAATAAATTCCTCAATAGTACCCATTACATAACATCATTTATGTTATTCAAATCAATAGAAATTCCAACATTAGAAACCATGTTCCCATGGATGCGAGACTCCTATATAAAAAAATAACCATTCGTGTACACGGAGTAATGTCAATGTGCTTGATGTCGATGTTGGTTCCCTAGAACCAACATAAGATTACTTTATGATAACATGTATAATATATATTAAATATTAATAAACATAAAAACACAACATGATTCATCCTATAAATAATTTACTATGTGATAATTTCTTAAAAGTAGTTTTCCCACTAAAAGGTCATAGAAGTTCCCCACTATGAGGGGAACCCAGATGTTCCACAACAATATTATTAAATAAAAATAAGATATGTTATATATATATATAGATTAAATCATATGATTGACACAAATTATTTATATTATCTAGTGTGGATATGAATATGACATTAAGGAACCTTCTCATGGTGTAATCCTTCATTAGTATCCTTTATAGAATATTATGAGAATGTGACTCATGATTAAGAAACCCACATGTATATGTGTCATTGGATATTCATGTCTGAGGATATTTGTATTGACCTTTATGATTCATTATTATTATTAATGAGTATTATAAGTCATGTAATGTAAGGTATTGATGAAAACTATGCTAACATATGTTTTGTAGGGACATAGGATACATTGGGTGCATCACAAGTAATATTTCAATAATGTATAATGTGAGAAAGATTTTTCCCAACATGGTCATTAAAAGAATTATATACCTCAAACCCTTTGATGGAATTAATATATAATAAATAAATGTAAAGAAATGGTTTTTTATAGGAATTTTTTATTCCCCAAATATAAATTAAATTGTGATAGATCTCATAGGTTAATGTCCACAACATGAAACCTTCTTGATTAATGATATCATGATAAATGTATTATATTACACAAAATGAATTTGTATGAGGTATTGTGTAATTTTGGCATCAAATTCATTATCTATAGGAGCCTTGGATTGTTTCTAGACATTAACATTCAACATTACGTTATTTCTCCTAATGCCACTACGAAAGAGTCCATGAGGGTCAAAGAATAACTATAACCATAATATTTTTTATATAATGTATTAATATTTATTATATAAAAGTATTAATAAGTATTATTCCTATACACATTTTAAAAATTATTCATGTTAACTTGATCGCATATATTCAGTCAGTAGTTATTTGAGTAAATGTTTTATTAGAGGATTATTTAATTTATATTTACTTTTTATTTAGGTGATTTAATATTTATTTATTAATTGAAAAATAATTTAGTGATATATATTTATTAAATGAATATTCATTATTATTGACCTGATAAACATTTTTTAGGAATCAAAGACCATGTTTAATAGTTTTTGGAGAGAAAAATTATATTAAATATTATTTTATTTAATAATTTTTATTTAATTCATGAGTTTATAACTTGATAAGAAGTAATATTATTATGTTTAGTTTAGACATTGGATTCTGTAGAGATTAAATAATTATTAAATGAAACTTGATAAATTATATATTTCAGACCATAGGGCTAATTAAACCAAATAATATCATTCATTAATAGAGCCAGTTCAATTCTTTGTTTGTGAACACTGAAATTATATGAATACTCTCCAATCCCTAGAGAAAACCTTTCTCCAATAATTTTCCCATGAAGAAAGAGAAATATTCCACCAACTCCAACTCTCTAGTGAAGAGAGATCAAAGAAAATCCATTTCATGTAATTCTCAGATAAATCAAAGGTGAATGTTTCATTTGATACAATCTTTCACTGTTTTACCCAAAGGTTACTATGGCATCATTTTTAGATTTATGGAACCTATGTAGATCACCGCTAGAGGGAATACAATCTTGATTCTTAAAGTGAAGTGATGGTATGATATAGATCCATTATTAGATCCACCAATGTAGAAATAATTTCTCCCTCGCTAAATATTTAATACATTGAATTAATTATAAATAATATGGGGAAATCATCAATTTGGTTCCATCATTTTATTCATTCTCTATTTTTTTATTCAATACGATTATTTATGGAATTTATCATCATGTAAATCTATGAATTATAAACATTCATGAAAAAATGTTGTTCATGGCCCATAAAATATTCATTATATTAATAACTTTCATGTCATATCATAGAGGGTTGAAAAACTATTTATAATTATTCAAATATCATTGTTTTATTTAAGAATAATTAATTTAGTTTCAAATTATAGTTTATTCATTCTTGATTAAGAACTCTGAGAACAACATTTTATTTTTCATTTCACATTAATCTAATCAAATAGATTTATTTTATGAATGAAATAAATTTGATAATCTCATTTGGTGGTGTCGAGGAGCTTACCCAGATAATAAAAGAGGACTTGCACTATAACCTGGAGGAATACACCATATAATAGTGTTTGAAACACCATGAATTAAGTTTTACCTATTTTAGGAAATTTGCATTTATTAAACTTGGTGAATTTAATAATCCATAATTTGTTGATTCGGAAAACATAATTAATTACTATTTAATGTTACGATTTACCGGTAATGTACTAGTCATTTTACAGTTATTACTATATGTATTTAAGAATTACATGCTATGTTAAAAAAATAAATCATATAAACTATATGATCCTTATGATGATAGTAAACGTCATTATATTATGTGATAATTCGTTTATTCCACCTAAAACAACAATAAATATTATAAAATTATAATAGACAATGAATTTATTAAACAAGGACTCGCTGGGTTGCCTCCAATGTATATATTTTATTATAAAAAATTAAATTTTACACAATTTTTTTATATTATTTTAAATTATAATGGATGAGATTATTTGGGAAATTCATATTATAATTTCATTTAAAGCATTTATTAAATAAGGAAGACAATTAATTAACTTGAGAGTGAATTATCTTAAATAAAAAAAATTATATATTGAATTAAATTATAATTTAATTATAATTTAGTTGAGTGAAAGTGGATGATCATGAGATAAGACCACTCTTTTTTAGGAGGTTGGTTTATTTTATTTTATTATTAAAGTTAATTATTGGAATGTGTTCCATCTCTCCTCTTATTATACTGTGGATTTTATGACCATGGTTTCTTTTACATAAATCCCATACCTTCACTTGCATATTGGAAAAATACTATGTAATTGATGGATCACCCAAGCTTGTGGTGTCGGTTCATGTTTGGAGAAATGGAGAAACCAATCCAATAGAGATACATAGGTGTAAAGGTGCAAAATTTAAATACAAACCAAAAATGCTTCAATGAATATTATCCAAGGTAGATGATTAGTTCACTATCACCTAGATACATTATACATTAGGAAAATACCATGATTATAAAAATTATTTATTTTATTTAAATCATGACGAATATTATTCTACAGTTAATGTTTTTTCAACATTAAATGAATTATAGAATTTACATTCAAGCAAGATATGACAAAATAAATATGAATATGCTAAAATATTATATAATAAAATGTTAATAATGTAATTAAATCCACTAAATATTAAACATCATGTAATAAAGATATTTATTTTTAATTTTCTCATAATGAGAATTTCTCTCAAATATAAATTTTAAGGTAGACTTGTATACCACTTCTTAAGTAAAATACGAACCATATTTCAATGATCTTGACCAGCCAAATTTGGGGTGATTTTAATGGCTGGGGAATTCTATCATCATCATTTGGGTTTAAAAAAAATATTTCACATCAATGGTGTAATTCCAAAGTATGAATTAGTGTAACAATGGGTAATTATTCTGGATATTCAATTTTATGTTTTCAGGATTAGGGAGTCCACTCAACAGAGCACAAATTTTGAATTAACGTAGTGAGAATTTGGATTGACTACCAAAATCTATAAATTATTTATTAACCATACAAATTTTGGTTAATGGGAAGTGGAATGTGGATATCTTACACTAGAATGTCCAAACAACAAAAAATTCTGAAGCCAATGGTGATGACTATTAGGTTTAAATAATAAATTAGGAGATTACTAAATTTAAAATTAATTCATTTATCTCAAATTTATCGGATAATGTAATAGATATACAGTCATATTATTTATAGAAATAGAAAAAAATGACTTAAATAATATCATTGAGTTCAATAATTTATAAGGATATCCTTTCTAGGAACATAATTTATATGAGTGGAAAAGTTTCTTGCACATTGTCCAACACAGTGAAAGGAAATTATATGCTATTAAAGTAACTATTACAAATGATCCTATTTTTTATACTAGTTAGGAGTAGCTTTATTTCTATGAGAAACATTTTAAGGATTCTACACATGTTCATTGTTTAAATATATCATCCATGACAAATGATCATTTTATGAAACATGAGGACATGTATGTCTAAAGCATTATTTAACCTCTTCTAGTCCTCTATAAATGGAAGGAGAGACAAGAGAGATACAATATAACCAATGATTTATCTACAACCAATCATGGAGGGTTTGTACTATTTAGGACATATGTAATCACATTTATTCTTGAATGTGATTAATTAGATGGTTTGTAGATTAAATTCCCAGGTTTTTTTAAAATAGAACATAAACATTCCTCACTACCCAAGACCATCTATAGTTTTATTTCTAATTAAAAAATTAAAATATTGAGAATATTGATGCCCCAACCCCATTTACCAAGAGTCGGTGCTTTATTTTATTACATTGGCATAATAACATGAAATCAAATCTCTATGGACCGGTTATTTTAGTAGCCTTGGAAAAACTAGATACAATCATAAGTTTTACATTATATCTTGAAATAAAAAAAATATTCCCTTTGAAAACTCTCATATCCCATAGAATATCCCTGCAGTTCAATCATAATATAATACATCACTTACATGGGAAAAATGAAACATAACAAAGGGGTGATCTCAGATGCTCAGTAAGGATAAACAATATAGCAGAAGCTATCATAAAAAAAGCATGAACTTTAAAATTTCCATTTAATATTGCATTATTAAAAAAAATATTTCCATTTAAAATTTCACATCGATATTCTATTAGTCAAATAATCCATTTTAATATCAATAACTAATCTCATAACGAGGGAATTCATAATTCTGGACATCATAATCATACTGTCAAGGCCTCATGAATGACCATAAATAATCAGACCATCATGTCCTTGTACCAATTCACTAGTTTGTATCATGTGACCTACCACTACATCAAGGGGCTATATTGGGCATTCACATCACATACTATGTCTAATGCATTCCTCATGTGAAAATTGTGTAACATAACATAAACATTCATATTAAAACAAGAATATGAATTGTTAATACTTAAACCATACACCATGAATTGTATAAAAGTTGCACATACATTGTCAAACATATCATAAATTCTTCAATAAAATATGGATTATTGAATAATAATTAATAAATCGCAATTAAATATAAAATCCATCAAAATAAGTTGACCTAGATGAAAATAATCTAATAAAATTTTGAAAATTCTTAGAGAGAAATATCCATTTTTAGAATGGAATTCATTTAAAAACCTGAGAAATTATAAAAGGAATAATTCGATTTGAAAATAATATTTTTATCTTGTAAGGGGTTCTTTAAAATTTTAAGGATTTATAATGGAATAAAATAGTTGCTCTCACCATATAAGTTAGAAAACATTTATTCCAAAATTTGTCGAAAAGGTCATAAAATACTTTCTTAGGAAAATGATTGAAAGTTTCCTGTCAAAAAGTTTTCTAAAAAGTAAAAATTGGGAAAAGATGAATTTAAATAAAATTTCAATGATATATGGAATAAAATTTAAGAAACAAGGACATGAATCATAATGATGTCCTAGTAGATACTTATATATAAACAACCTTAGATAATAATGCGATTGTGAAATTAACCCTTACCTTGTACTATCCTTTAGTCGAGGGTGCATTAACCACATGTATGATGGTTAAATTATGATACTAAATTATAATAGAACCATATCAATATTTATGATATCATATATGATCCGCTTATATCGTTTTTAATAATATTTCATTATTACCTTTGTTTTGGTTGTTAACTGCTTCATTTTCCAATACATGATTTGTTGTGTGATTTATATTTTTTATGAATATGATATTTTTCATTCATATACATAATAATATTAAGAACATAAATATTCTATTTACTCATATTTAAAATTTGATGATCATTGATTAATGAATAATGTGGAGAATGAATCTCATCACGTCGTGGAGCCGGTAGGGCATACATATGCACAAGTGACGATATCATTTCATTAATTGTTAAATGGTATGTAATAGGATGTTATATTAATTATAAATAATAATAATTATTTTATATTCATTATTTATATCCATTTTTCTCATCATTATACCAATCCCAATAAATTATTGTTGAATAACAAATTACACTACGTCGTGGAGACAATTAGTCGTATGTACGCACACATGGTGATACATTTATTGTTAGGGTGGATAAATGGAAAAAATGGTTGTTACATAATTATAATAATATATAATCATGTATATGATACTTAATTTACTACTTTGGTATATAAATTGAAAAGTAATAGGAAGTATAATATTAAATGAAATTGAATTTAATTGGTAAAACAATTACCTCTTCATTAAGTGTCTCCTTTTTATTTTCAAAAAAGGACTCTTTAAGGTGGATTTATTCACAAAGTATTGACTCCTGTAATAGGTGAGGTATTTTAGTAGGAGATTTCGGTATGTGTTGTCTAAGAAAATGGACTTAAGATGTGTTGATAAAAGATAATGAGAGGTTACCTTTTATAATAAAGTGGATGGGCACTTTTGGAAAGACCAAAACAATAAATTAATTAAAAATTTATTTTTAGTTTCAAATAGCTCCAAAGATTGTTATTTATATTCTAAGATGAGTATAGGTATAATTTGTCTAATGCAATGATTTTCAGACCAGTTAAGTTAATAATATTAACCTTATCTTTTCGATTTAACCCTTAGTTAACAGTTTAACTCTAACCGCGTTTAGTTTTATTTTTAAAATATAGGGTCAATATAGTTATAATAAAATTCCAAAAGAACCTAAATAGTATAATTTATGATAGATTTAACATCATATTAGTTATTTGGACGAACCTAAAAAATTTATCTATTTTATAACAATTAATAAAATATTATTTGTTTTATAGAATCATTTATGTCAATTTTCATCCGTTCCAATATTTTAGTTTTTAAAAATATCAAACCAACATTATAACATGGAATAAATACTTTCCTTATTTTAGTAACATGTATATGTTATATATAAAATTCTTTTAAGTTATTAATTATATAAAAATATAATTATTTTAATATGTTTAATATCATTTAATTGATTTTTCCTTCAATGATTCATTTAATGCATCATTATCATGTGGTAATTTAATTTGTGTATTTTTATATCATTATAATAATAAATTATTTAAAAATATATAGATAATAATATTATCTTAAAAATTAAAATTTATAGTCGACCATATCACTTATTCATCCTCATATTAAAAATGATATAGTTATTAAAATTTGAAAATGACATTTTTAACTCTTCTCTAAATAAAATATAATAAATGTCGAAATCTAACACAAATAGCTTAAAAATGATCATATTTTGGACAAATGTTTTAATGTTCCTGAAAAAAAAATATCCAATGAAACTTGGACAAGTGTTAGGGAAATATTATATTATTATAATATTATAATAACTTTTAATTACCCTTTATAAAATTAATCATGGTAAATAAAAATTTAAAGTTATTATTCTGAAAAAATTAATTTGATCATAATAAACCACATTATTCATACTGATTACAAAAATATATTTCTATTGTTTAATATTCAAATTATATAAGTGATAAAATTACATTTAATGATAATATGTAGATCTGGTTAGTAGGTGGGTAAAAGAGACCATCAAAAGTTTAATAAAATTTTAACATCATATTCTATTATTAAAAATATTATTATGACCTAAAGTAGACATATATATTTATTATGTATCTATTCTTAGTTTTAAAATAATTAATGTAATATAATTATTTAAATGAAAAAGTCATTTTTTACAATAATGCAGTTTAATTCAATATTAATCATGAAATGAAACTTTCCATAAAAATATAAGAAATTCACCATATGGTAATTTTGATATCAAAAATTAAAAAGTTATTTTTATTTTAATAAATAAAATTTATAATTTTCATAATTTTGTTAATACTATTCATAACCACTTTTTAAATGACTAGTTTGAATTGTCATGGTGCGGTCGAACTCAATGTTGCATGCAACAGAAGCTATTGATTTATTTAAAAGGAAGTGTACTATGGAAGCTTGAGGAATTAAATTCTTCCCTCCTTCTAATATTTTTTCCCGAAAAATATATATAATATCGCTTCATAAAAAGATCCAAGTGGTTCTTCATCATATGTTCTTTAGGTTCCCAAATCCCCTCTTACATTTTATAGTTTCTATAAATTACATTTACAAGGTGAGTCGTTTGATATCTCAACACTTGTTCTATGGTATCAGGAATCAAGATAGTCTATTCAAAATAATGACAAATCAGGTTCCACTAATATTTATTCATAGGTTAGTACATGTATTGTGTTTTGCATGGTTTTCTTTAACTTTGATATGTGAACACATCATGATCATTGGAAATACTTAGAATCATTTCCAAATGGTAAGCTACAACTCCAATTCATTATAGAATCTTAGAAGGTCTGATATACCTAGAACATAATTTACCCTTTTTACTAAATCGTATTACACACTTCCATAGAGATACCTTCAAGAAAACATGATCTCCCACATGAAATTTGAAATGCACCATTCAGTTATCAACATAGATCTTTTTCAAAATTTGATATGTTTTTAGTTGAGTTTCAGGTGTGTTTACATTTTCCCTCATTTCCTCAACATTTTTTTGGCCTATTAGTTTTTTCCACCGACATCATCCTATGAAGTCAGTGAGAAAAATCAAATTCCATATAATTCTTTATTTGGTTATATCATCATGCTTGAATGAATGATATTATTATAGTAAAAATATAAATGAGGTAAATAATAATCCCACTCAACTTTAAAGTCATGTGACAAATACCTTAACATGTCTACTAAGGTTGGAATATTTCGTTTTGATTTTCTATATGTTTGATAGTGGTAGGATATTCTAAAATGATTCTTAGTATCTATGGCCTTCAAAATAATTTTCCGAAATCATGATGTAAAATGAGGATCATATTAACGATCAATAGATAGGGGTACGCCATAATGTCTTATAACTTCATTAATATATACTCTTTCTAAATGCTCATGTGGTTATTAATCTCTTATAGCAAGAAAATGGGAATATTTTGTAAAATGATTACAATAACCCATATCACATCATTTCTTGTAGAAGTATTCAATATACCCAGGAAAAAGTCCATTGTAATATCATCCCACATAAACGTAGGTATATGAAGAGCTGTAATACATATTCTTGGATGTTGTCTTCTACCAAACACCTATTGAAAAAAAAACATCAAGACACTTAATCAGACATATCCATCTTCATGTTGTCCCAAAAAAATTCCATCAAATAATTATACATATTAGTACCACCTGTGTGTATAGAGAACTTGGAGCTATGAGGACCATCCTATTATTCCTTTTTTAGCTAAGGTATATATGTAACACAAGGCCTCATCCCAAATTTTATAATTTTATACACAAATATGAAGTCAATCAGTCTCCCATCCTTCGAAATTTAAATTTTCTTTTCAAACTCGTCATCATTAGACTGACAAATTTTAATCTTTTTTAATAATAAAGTGTTGGAAACCATTTGAATATGTATGGATGTTTCACCTTCCATGATAATTTTCATGTCCATCATTACTAGAACAATGAACATAGAATCCTTTTCAAATATCATTTTGTTTACAACTAAATGTTCCTTTCGACTCAAAGAATATTCCACCATATTTTCCTTAGGTGTTTCACACTCTTTTGATTAGTATATGTCTCACATATTTCACCGTAGAGATATTGTCTTCATATCTTCAAAGCAAATATTATTGATGATATGTTAAAATCCTTAGTTGGATATTTTTTATCATGAATTATAAATTGTCATAATTCATAAGAAATATTCACATTATTCGTCAGAAGGAAACATTAGATTCATTTCATTAATGCATTACTATAAATCACAACCCCATCATTTCAAGATAGTAATATAAAGATAGAGACATCGAAAAATATTCACTTCAATTATTAAAAACATTATTCACACTCTTTTTTTCCAAACAAATATACCTTCTTTACATGTGATCTTGGTTAATAGGATTCCCAATCGTGGAAAATTCTACATGAAATGTCGATAGTAACCTAATAAACCAATAACAATGTGTAACTTGGTTATACTATTTAGTTCTAGCATTTCATGAATTTTCTTTTCCTTTGCAGTATCAACATAGATTCCATGATTGGATACCATATTTCCATGAAAATAAATTTTCTAAAAATAGAATTCACACTTTCTAAATATCCCTTATAGTTAATTTTTTCTAAGAGTCTTCAGAACAATCCAAATGTGGTTCTCATGGTCATTGTAGTTTTTCTAATATAACATGATATCAAAAATAAGTACACTTAAAAAAATCATCTAGATATTCCTCGAATACTCTGTCCACTAGATCTATGAAAACATATGTTACATTAGTAAATCAATGTAGCATTACTGTAAATTTTAATGACCATACCACATTCGGAATGAAGTATATGGAACTACTTCAATTTTATACACAATTGATGATAGCAAGAAAGATTTTAAACATATAAAAAATATTTATATCCATTAATTTGATCAAATAAATCATCAATGTGAGGAAGAGAATAATTTTTCATTATTGTAA
This sequence comes from Viscum album, assembly GCA_963277665.1. Lineage (NCBI taxonomy): Eukaryota > Viridiplantae > Streptophyta > Magnoliopsida > Santalales > Viscaceae > Viscum > Viscum album. Next base: position 911,467,757 of record OY728125.1, on the reverse strand, counting down.
TATAATTTATTTCTCTACAGTCAATGCATAGGCTCATTGATCCATCATTCTTCTCAACAAAAAGAACTCGGGAACCCCATTGAGAAACACTAGGGTTAATAAATCCCTTATTACTAAGCTCTTGTAGTTGTTTTTTAGCCCCAAAAAATCTATAGTGGTCATTTTTTGGGAATTTTATTATATTGGCCATGAATCAAGGATTGAATCAATAGTAAAAATAACATCCCATTGTGGAGGTTGTCTAAGGAAATCCTCTGGAAATACATCATTATATTCTCATACAATAGGTACATCATCAATTTGAATATTTATTTTTTTCATCCATTGGTTTTATTTTCTCTTCCTCCCCAAGAATTGCATTCAATAAAACTACTGGGAGTGGATTTTGATAAGAATTAGTTGATAATGTTTTTTCTCAAATCATAATGGATTCGATATATTCCTTACCAATAATATATTCCTTCTTCTTGCAATAAATAATCACATCATATTTTGAAATCCAATGCATACATAGTATTTTATCAAATTCAATATTAGGTATGATGATAATGTTAGGAGATAAAGCATGTTTATATTCCATAATGGGAACTTCATACCACATAATTGTTGTAATGGGACATCCTTTAGGGGTTTTGAATGAAAACTCTCATGTTAATTTGAATTCAAAATATCTATGTTCTAAAGAAAAATGAGAATATATAAATGAATACTAGGACCCATAATCAAATAATTCATTGGCTTAATTTGAGGAAAATTTTAATTTACATTCCACCAAGTCCTTAAAAACATTAACCTCAACAATTGTGATCACAAAATATTTTCATTGATCCCATGACCATTTCTGTGGGAAAGAATCCTTGACGACTAAAACAATCATTTACATAATGTCATATCTCTTTTAAAATGTAACAGTGGAAATTTATATCTTCTTTCATCACATTTAAATCATATTCTTGGTGGCCTTTCTATCCACATTTGTAACAAACTCACATTCCCTTTATGAAAATACCAGGGTGTTTCTTCCCCCAATTAATGTAGGGTGGAATGTAAGATATTCCCCTATTCCCAGAATTTTAATTTTCTAGAGTATTCAATATCTATCTACTTCATTTTATTTCCTCTAAAGTCACATTAATTTGTTAATTCATTCACTGTTTTGACAGAACATAAGACTATATCTTCGTATGATGAGAAATATTGTGAGATGAGTTCTCATCGGAGGAATGGTTTTAATGCGTTAAAAAAATATCAATCTTACTTATTAGGGAACTTATTTAATATATAACATTCCTAGATAACCTTGTGAAGTTATCTTCATACATTTAAACATTCTAATCCTCCTCTAACTCAGACTCAGTAATTGCCTCTCCATATTTTCTTGTAGATCGTGAGGAATTTATTTTACAAGGAAGAGTACTTTAAATTCAATATATTCTATAATTTCAACCTATTCAACCTCCTTAATGTTTTTAATTGATTTGAAACATTGATCATCATCTCATAATAGAAGATAGAATTCCATAATCTCATTTTCCCTTTTGTTACTCCCCAATGAAAGGCTGGTTTTATCTAAGGAATTTATCCATTTTCTCGGTTGAAAATGGGTATTTTACCCATTGAATTTTGGAGGTTTTTGTCTCATAAGGTGGTCTAACATTGATCATCCACTTTGTGGATTAGGCTACATCATACAGGTATGGTTATTAATCATAACCTGAGTCAGTTGTCCTTGTATGTTTATAAGTTATTCAATGCTAGTTATTTCACCAGATAGACTATAATAATCTATAATAGGATAGAAATCCATGTATGAATAACATGTATTGATATTGTTTCAATTCCATCCACTAATTCACTTTTCTAAAAAGTGGCGTACACTAGAGTAGGTTATGAATCATAATGCATAATTCCAAACTAGTAAAATATTAAACATAAATTGAAATATTAGTGCACAAATAATCTGTAATGATAACAATGTATCTTTGGGGACATATATACTCATAAATCATACATTATGGTTTGTAAATAAATTATTAACTATCATATAGATATCCCCTAGGTGTGTCAAACTAGGTGTGTAGTGAGGCTCATTGTCTTGTACTCGGATACCTTGAGTCTATCCTGGAATAGCTTTTCAGAGTTATTACCACTAGGTATATCTGTGTGAAAACCATTTCCACTTATAGTATCCTAATAGGTATTTTTTTCTAGGAATATACAAATAACATCTTAATTAAAAAAATTATTGGATGGCCTTCTATAATTATCCTCAAAATCTATTTAAGGGTATTTTTTGCTAATCATGTTTTTTCTATATCTAGTTTTCAAGGTCTGTACTAAAATTACTCTAATATAAAGTGTAACAGACCGAACCCAGTTACCTAGAGTGGGTGGATTATTTTATTACATTATAATGATCACATGAAATAAAATATTGAAGTATCGACCAGTTTAATAATGTTGGAAAACTACATACAAACATAAGTATTACATTTCATCATGAAATGAAAAACTAAATTAATATCCCCTTTTAAGCCTCTCATATCACATAGGTTGTCCCTGCAAGTCAATCATAATACACATCATCACATCCTGGGAAAATGAAACATAAGAAAGGGGTGAGCTCATATTATTATTAATGATAAACAATATAGAATAAGATATCATAAATAAGCATAAACATTTAATACAATCTATAAAACTGAAAGAAAACCCTTTTAAACATAATAATATACATAATATGTCAATAATAAATAAAATAATTCCATTTTAACATTAACATGGATATTATACTATTATAATAATATTATGTAACATTAATAACTAATCTCATAATGTGGAATGCATAACACAAGACATCATAACTATACCATCAAGTCCACATGTCAATACTAAACATAATAATATTTTCAATTCCTGGTCAAAGACACATGTTTTTTTTAGGATACCTACATATGAATTGGGGGGCTATAGAGGGCCCCTCTCATCAATTAGTAATTCCAAAGGATTTCCCATATGAAAAGGGTGACGCCTAACATAATCATTCAAACTAAATCTATCATATAAAATGTTACTACTAAAACCATAAACCATGAATGGTATAAAAATAGAACATCCACATTAAAAAATATTATAAAACCTTTAATACAATATGGAATATTGAATCGTAGTAATTCAAACACAATCAAACAAAATATCCAACAAATGATGTCCACATAGATGAAAATAATATAATCAAATCATAAAAACTCCTTGAGAAAAATATCCATTTCTTAATTTGATATTCATTTAAATTCATGTGAAATTATAAATGGAAATATTTATTTTAGAATCATTCTTTTATGAATTTATGTAAGCTTCAAAATGATAATTTTTCATAATAGTGGAAAATATCCTCTCACACTGTATAAGATAAAAAACATTATTTATTTAATTGTTTTAAAATGACATAAAGTACCTTGTAAGGAAAATAATGGAAATTTTCCATTCAAAACGTTTTATATAATGAAAAAATGGGTAAAAATTATTGTAAAAAAATTTATATGATATATTGAAATACTTTTTAACGAAAATGGACATGAATGATAAATATTTCCTAGTAGATACTTACGTATAAACAACATGGTATAATAATGAGATTGTAAAATTAACCTTTACCTTGTACATAACCTTTGTATAAGGTGCATTCAAATACTATATATTGGAAAAAGTATGTTATTGAATTATACCATAACCATATACATATTTATAATATCATATACGATCCTTATATAATGTTTTGTTAATAATATTTTAGTATTATCATTTTTTCTGGTGTTAACTGTTTCGTTTTCTGATGCATGTTTTGTTGTGTAAGTCATTTTTTCCAGTAATAGGATGTATTTTATTCATATAATGAAATATTTTAGGATAATAAATATTATATTTACTAATATTATAAATTTTATAATCATTATATAATTGTTAATATAGAGAATGAATCTCTATGCATCACGTAGACAGTAGGTTGTACGTATACATAAGCGATGATATCATTTCCTTAATGTTAAAATAATTTTGAATTGGATGGTATATTAATTACACAAAATCGTTATCATGTAATATAAATTATTTAAATCCATTATTCTCAACATTATACCCATCCAAATAAAGTAGTGTTGAATAACAAATTACACCACATTATGAAGATAATATGTCATACATACACTCACATGGTTATACTGTTACTCACAAGATGAATAAATAGAGGAATATGGTTGTTAAAAAATTATAATAACATCTCATAATGTATATGATACTGTATTTATTTCATTATTGTGAAAAAAACATAGGAATGGGAGGTATAGTTAGAAAATAAATTTAATGGAATTGGTAAAACAATTACCTCTTATTTGAGAGTCTCCATTTGAATTGAACAAAAAGAACTAATTATTGTAGCTTTATGGCCAAATTATGGACCCTAGAAAGACTTTAGGGAATTTTGGTTGGGATTGTTGGGTCGGAAAAAGACGGGAATGATGGCAAGAGGGGGGGTGAATTGCCTTTTAAAAAATGATTGACAAATGAAAATAAAAGTAGAAATGCAGCGGAAATAAAGAAGGCAAAACACAAGAAATTGATAACGGAGTTCGGCCAAAAACCCGGCCTACGTCTCCGCTCCCAACTCAACCGTTGAAAGATTCCTACCGCTTGATTTTCAATGGTTTTAGCAAGAAACCCACTAGGCTTTGAGGTAGCACTAGGACCTATTACAGCTTGCTTTTATTGGTTTAGCAAGAACCCACTTGCTTTCAATGGAATAGCAAGAACCCACTAGCCTTTTTAACGGGTGAAGGCTAGCTCACCGAAAACTCAAGCCTTTTAAAAGGTAAGGCTTGAAGAAACCTCTTCACACCTTAATGGTGATGTGAAACCCAAAAGAAAGGGGGATGAAGAAAGAGTTTGGGGTTTGTAGGCACAAACCCAATTTTAAGCTCAAAAAGGATAAACAAGAAAAACCCGTAATTGAGGAAGACTTGGGCGCCAATTGGATGATGGAGCTGATGTAGCGTGCTCTCCCAAGCTTCTTGAGGGTGGTCTTGAATGTGGAATTGGATGGAGCACTTGGGGTTCCCTTGGAGGAATGCACCGGAGGTACGCCAAATGATCAACAAGGTGTCCGTGGGCTTCCGTATCGTTCCGATAGGTGTCCGGGGCTTCCTTGGCCTTTATTTATAGGCATGGAACCCTTGGGGAGGCTTCGGAGACGTTGGAGAGGCTAAAAGAGCCGTTGGGAGCCAAGTGGGCCAGCCTGGTCAAACTGCAACGACTAGTTTGACTGGGCCCACCGGCTGGCCGGTACAGTCCCACCGGCTGGCCGGTGTGGGCAAAAAGGCATAGGATTCCTGTCCAGGGGCCACCGGCTGACCGGTGCCAGAGCCACCGGCTGGCCGGTGGGAAGACAGTAGCTGGCACTGTTTGGAGAGGGTACCACCGGCTGGCCGGTGCTGAGGCCACCGGTTGGCCGGTGGGGAGGCAGTAGCTTCCCTTTGAGTGCAGGTGCCACCGGCTGGCCGCTGGTGTGCCACCGGTTGGCCGGTGGTCTGGACAGAGGAATCCCTCTTGTCCAGTCCTCCATCGGCTGGCCGGTGGTCTTCCATCGGTTGGCCGGTGGACTGAATTTCAGTCCACTTTTGGCTTCTTCTTGGCCTAAGACCTTGGCAACCTTTTGCCTATCAACACAAACACTTAATACACAATTAGATAAACATGATAAGGTGATTGTGATCATGAAAATCAAACAACGAGGGGAACGAGAGGTACAACAATCTCCCCCTATTTTGATGATCACAATCACCAAAACAATCAAAGTAAAAACACTGAAATTGAAGGGAAATGCTAAAAAGGATTCTCCCCCAATCAATCAAGAAATTTCTCCCCCTTTGTGATTATCAAAATAGAATGGGGCATAAAACTTGATTGAGGGAAAAAAATTGAAAATCAAGATTTTAAACCAATTCAAAATAATACCAATTGTTGAAAATTTTCAAATGAAAATTGAATAACAGTTTGAATTGAAAGTTTTGAAAAGAAAATTGAAATTTGAAATTTGAGAGTTTTGAATCAAAAATGAATTGAAAATTTTGAAAAGAAAAATTGATTCCAAGTGTTGAAATTGGAAGTTTGAATTAAATGAAAACAAAGGCTTAAACAAACCTAACTCCCCCTAAATGAAGACAATAAATCACCGGGGATAGGAAATAAATTTTGGCCCGGAGAGACTTCCAATAAGGGATTTTTCAATCCAAACTTGTCTCATGGCGGGTCTTCTCCTAAAAAACTCATCCGAATAAAAAATGGATTTGGGTTGGCCGTACCGGGCATTTTTGCAATTAAATTCATAAATGAGGTGCCCGGGTTTTTTACAATAATTACAAAATTTAAAGCTAGAGCTCCCCCTTACAAAAACAGTGGGTGCATGGGAGGAGGAGGCTTGCTTGGAATAGCCAAGCCCTTGGGTGGTTCTAGAAATTCGTTGGGAACCTAGGATATTGTTCAAATTTTGTTCCCCTTGGGTGAACTTAGCTAGGGTTTCTCTAAGGTCTTTGATGGTTGATTCCATGGAATCAACATTTGGGAAATTTAGGATTTTTAGGGAGAGTTCCTCCTTCTCTTTGATAAGTTTTTCTTTTTCGAAGGAGAGTTTTTTGAAATTCTTTTTTAAAGAAACAAATTTTGAAGAAAGCTCATGAAAACCATTTTCTAATTGGTCTCTAGCATGTTGGAGTTCCTCATATGATAAATGATTAAATGAATTTGAATTTGAAGAACAAGAGGAGGAAGAAGAGGAAGAGGATGATGGTACCTCATGTTTTGCCATTAGGCATTTTGTACCTTGGTCGCTTGAGGAGGAGGAGGAGAAGGAGGAGAAGGAGGAGCTATCACTCCAAGATGCCTTTGAAGCCTTCTTCGTTCCCTTCTTTTTCTTGGCCCTTTTCTTGTGGAGTGGGCAATTGGGTACGGATTTTGCATCGGGTTCTTGCTTTTGATCGGATTCTTGCTTTGGAGCCTCGCTAGTACCTTCATAGGTTAGTTCTAAATATTTCCAAATATCATGAGAAGATGTGCAAGAAGAAATACAATCAAAAACATTACGATCAAGACCACAATGAAGAGCGTTCATGGCTTTGCCATCAAGCTCAAAATAAGCAATGTCATTGGGGGTCCATTTTGACTCATCGGGAGAGGAAAGCGTAAAACCATGCATAACAATTCTATAAATTGGATAACCAATGCTTTTAAGAGAAGTTGACATGCGGGTTTTCCAAAAACTATAAACGGCTCCATCAAAGAATGGAGCACGATCCAAAGAATGTCCTTCGGGGGATTGAGAGGAAGAAGCGGTAGAAGCCATCAAAAAAAAGGATCTTTAATTTGAAACCGGTTAAGGAATTATTCAAAAACGTCCTCTGATACCAATTGTTGGGTCGGAAAAAGACGGGAATGATGGCAAGAGGGGGGTGAATTGCCTTTTAAAAAATGATTGACAAATTAAAATCAAAGTAGAAATGCAGCGGAAAGAAAGAAGGCAAAACACAAGAAATTGATAACGGAGTTCGGCCAAAAACCCGGCCTACGTCTCCGCTCCCAACTCAACCGTTGAGAGATTCCTACCGCTTACTTTTCAATGGTTTTAGCAAGAAACCCACTAGGCTTTGAGGTAGCACTAGGACCTATTACAGCTTGCTTTTATTGGTTTAGCAAGAACCCACTTGCTTTCAATGGAATAGCAAGAACCCACTAGGCTTTTTAACGGGTGAAGGCTAGCTCACCGAAAACTCAAGCCTTTTAAAAGGTAAGGCTTGAAGAAACCTCTTCACACCTTAATGGTGATGTGAAACCCAAAAGAAAGGGGGATGAAGAAAGAGTTTGGGGTTTGTAGGCACAAACCCAATTTTAAGCTCAAAAAGGATAAACAAGAAAAACCCGTAATTGAGGAAGACTTGGGCGCCAATTGGATGATGGAGCTGATGTAGCGTGCTCTCCCAAGCTTCTTGAGGGTGCTCTTGAATGTGGAATTGGATGGAGCACTTGGGGTTCCCTTGGAGGAATGCACCGGAGGTACGCCAAATGATCAACAAGGTGTCCGTGGGCTTCCGTATCGTTCTGATAGGTGTCTGGGGCTTCCTTGGCCTTTATTTATAGGCATGGAACCCTTGGGGAGGCTTCGGAGCCGTTGGAGAGGCTAAAAGAGCCGTTGGGAGCCAAGTGGGCCAGCCTGGTCAAACTGCAACGGCTAGTTTGACTGGGCCCACCGGCTGGCCGGTACAGTCCCACCGGCTGGCCGGTGTGTGCAAAAAGGCATAGGATTCTTGTCCAGGGGACACCGGCTGACCGGTGCCAGAGCCACCGGCTGGCCGGTGGCAAGACAGTAGCTGGCACTGTTTGGAGAGGGTACCACCGGCTGACCGGTGCTGAGGCCACCGGTTGGCCGGTGGGGAGGCAGTAGCTTCCCTTTGAGTGCAGGTGCCACCGGCTGGCCGCTGGTGTGCCACCGGTTGGCCGGTGGTCTGGACAGAGTAATCCCTCTTGTCCAGTCCTCCATCGGCTGGCCGGTGGTCTTCCATCGGTTGGCCGGTGGACTGAATTTCAGTCCACTTTTGGCTTCTTCTTGGCCTAAGACCTTGGCAACCTTTTTCCTATCAACACAAACACTTAATACACAATTAGATAAACATGATAAGGTGATTGTGATCATGAAAATCAAACAACGAGGGGAACGAGAGGTACAACAGGGATGTGGTCAGGTTTTGGTCGAGTAAATGGAGTTAGAGGTGTGGATAAATGTGATTGACTGGTTCCCTTTTATAATAGAGGGGAGTAGAACTTTTGGAAACTAAAAAACTATTAAATTATTATAAATTTATTTTCAGTTTCAAATATCTCCAAAGTGAGTTATTTAATGGATAGGTGTGTATGGGTCTAAATAATCTCACATAATGATTTTTAGGAAAGATTAGGTCACAAAAGTAACCTTATCTTTTGTATTTAACCCTTATTTAAACAGTTTAATGCTTACCGTGTTAACTTTCCCTTTTATAGTACAGGGTTAATATAGATACTATAAAAAATACAACACAAAAAAAATTGAATCATTTTGGAAATATTTATAATTATACTAGTTTTTTTATTTAACATGATATTTATATAAATTTAATATCATTTAATAAAATATTGTTTATTTTTAAGTATCATCTATGTCTATTTTGATGATATTCATTATTTTCATCCTTAAAAATATAAAACAAATATGATAATGTCGGAAAAATACATTAAATATGTCCCTAAAATATATATATTATCTTTAAAATTATTTTATGTCATTAAATAAGTCATATTATATTTATATTTACATTTAGGATATCATGTAATAGATTATTCCCATAATAATTTCATTACTTCTTCAATATTGTGCCACCAATTTTTTATTATTCAAATCATAAAATTATTAATTAATTACAATTATGTATATAATCATTTCATATTTATATATTTTATTTATAGTAAACCATATCACTTATATATCCTTATATAAAAAATTATATAGTTATTAAAATTTGAAAATGAAATTTTTATCTCTTCTTTAAATAAAATACAATGAACATCCTAATCTTACCCATGTGTCTTAAAAAGGATCAATGTTTTGTACTATGGTTGAATTGGGTCTAAAAAACTTTTTCAATGAAATTCTGTCATGTTTTAGGGTAATTTTATAGTATTATAATATTAGTTTTACCTTTAATTACCCTATTTAACTGATATCATTGTAAATAAAATTTAGAAGTTATTATTCCCCAAAAATAATATTTTGATTCTATTAGACTAAATTTTTTACAATGATTACAACCATGTATGTATATTTTCGGATATTCAATTCAAAGAATCATTAAAATTAAATTTAATACTAATATGTATATGTGGTTAAAGGGCGGTTACAAAAGGCGTTCAAAAGTTTAATAAACTTTTTATATCGAATTATATGATAAAAATGATTTATATGACATAAATTGGACTAATATAATTATTTTTTATGTATTGTTACTTTATAATAAAGTTAATTTAAAATATTTTTTCAAATGAAAATTTCAATTTTTATAATAATGATGTATTTTTCACTATTTATAATAAATAAAAACTTTTTAGAAAAATAACAAAACATCACCATATGCTAATTCTGATAATAAAAATTCAAAAAATCTTTCTATTTTGAAAAAAAATTATTAATTTCATAATTTGGTTTATATTATTCATAACATCAATTTAATTGGCTAGTTCTATAGGTCATGGTGTCCTCTAATTCTATATTCCGTGCAAAGAAATCTATTGAATTATTTAAAAGGATATGTACAATAACATCATGGTGTGTTACATTCTTACCACAATCATATAATTTTTTCCTCAAAATTTCTTGAATGTCACTTCATAAAAAGATTTAGAGGTTTCTTCATCATATGATCTTCAAGTTCCCACGTCGCTTCTTTCATTTTATGGTTTCTATAAGAAAGAACTACTAGATGAGTCATATGAATTTCAACACTTGTTCTCTGGTATCCTAAATATTGAAAGGTTTATTCACAATAAGAAAGATTGAGTTCCAGTTAAATTTCATCATAGGTGAGTACATGCATTGTGTTTGGCATGTATTTTTTTAACAACGATATGTGGACCACAGAAAGTGTAACACCCCAGGTAAATAAAGAATATGACATTTTTATATTTATCCATATTTTTGAATAAAATATTAATATTACTTTAATGGGTACGGTGTGCTCAATGGCATACCCAATACGCAACAATGAGTTTCATGGGAATCTTACGTTGCACTCTAATAATAAAATAATATTATTTTAAATGGTAGTTAACGCCTAGCCATTATAATGGAAGGAATGAACAAAACTAACTACAAAATTATTATATATGTTTGTCAAATAGTATTACTTTTTACAATAAATGTTAGAGGATTTAAAATGCTAATGAATCCAATTTTAAGCGTAAACATTCTAATATTCTTTAAAAGGTCGATTAACCGCCTTTTGATGGAGAAATTCTTTTAAATACACTTTTTGACAATTCTATGTGTTATATTTGACAAAATAAAATTCTTCTTTAGAATCGGGACATCAAAATTTACTTTGTGTAAATTTTTGGTATTTTTCTGACAATGTTCATTTTTTAATGAATAGTGAAAATGTTGTATTTTAATTCAAAACCTCTTTTTAATATAATTTATTTATATGATTAGATTATCTTTTGAATTGGTTTTAAGGTTAAATTAGATTATATTTTTACCATTTAATCCAATAGTGGTCGTTGAAATTAATTTCAACTTGAAATTGGACTTAAACTAGTGTCAATCTTTTGATACTTATTGTTTCACAAAAACACGCTATTTGCTCTGACAACGGGAATTAATTATTAAATTAATTAATGTAACTTATATTTTTTGAATTTTGTAAAATAGAAATCATTTTTGAATTCAGAATATCAAATATAGCTTAGGGTGATTTTTTTGTATTTTTCTGGAAAACATCAATTTTTGATGAATAGTGAAACCACTAAGTATTACTTAAAAAAACTGATTTTTCATTTAAATGAAATTTTACCACATCTGTGTTTTGAATTTCAAAAATCCAACATACATGGTTGTCATTAATAAGTAAAATGTGGTTCAATGGGATTAAAATAATTTTTTTGGTGTATAGTATGTTTTAATCGCGATTAGAGGTAATTAGTGTAGTTTAAGGTAAAAATAATGTTTTAATAATATTAAATGACCTAGACGCATGTCCTACCCTCATTTTATGAGTCATGTCTGACAAAGGAAATCCATGGGTCAACTTGGGGACCCCATGGAGCCACTTTGGTGGGAAGATGACATAAATACATTTTTATTTAAAGTTAAAATTAAAATGACACAAACATGTTTTGTTTTACTAAAACAATTTTTACATGGGGTTATATAAGTAATATCTTTGACTATAAATATTCCATAGAAAGATAAAAAGATTTACTACATCATTATATTTTTTTTATAATTTTTATACATTAAAGAAATTACTTTATTTATGACACCGTGATGATGTAGTGATTACCTCATAAATGAACGATTTAAATAAAATGAGAAGATAGGGTGAAATCTAAGTCTTACAATTTTCACAAACCTATTGGATGGGTGGGTTTAAAAACCTTATCACCTTATCCTCTAAATATATCCTTTTGGGACCTTTTAAATCTTTAAATCATTTTATAAAAAAGTAATATTTTATGACTTCCCAAAAGTGCCCCTCCTCTCCTCTTATAAAAGGCCCCCACCTCTACCACCTTACACACACCTCTCAAGCCTTTGGATAAGCCAACCCCAGACCATTTCATCTCTCCACATACCTATATTCATCATTGAAGCCTCACTTTGGGCATAATCCTTTCAAAGTAATCCTTTGAGCTCAAATCAAAGAGAGTTACCCGATTTAAAGGTAATGTCTTCCCTTGTGTTCTTTTGTTTTATTTTTCTTCTCCAAACCCCTAAACTCTTTTTATTACTTTTTATTGTAACAAAACCAGTATATTAAATATACTAGGATGTTTTATAAGAAGGATTCGAGATACACTTTCACACACCTCCGTCTAATGGTTAAAGAACATACTGTTTCTATGGATGGAAAATTACTGGCTTACGAAACGATGATTGTTGAATATTATTTTAACACCTTAAAAGGTGGCCATTAAGATGTCACTATATTTATATATGATATATAATATGTTTATTTTTTCCTTAATCTTTTGTATTTTTCATTTATGTCATACCTTTATGGTTTCCATTATGGGTAAACGCGATATCTTCATTTTAGGAAGTGCGGACTACTGCCCCCTCAAAGTGATTTGATTCGTTAATGACATATGTGGAACATATAAAGGATGGAATTAATGGTATTACATATTATATCCTATTGGAATTATAATATACCTTTATATCATTATTACTTAATTCTATTGAATACAAAAAAATGAATGTAGCGTTCATGCGTACGTACGGCTTACCGTCTCCATGAACGGTACATTTCATTTCTTATCTCCAAATGTTATGTACTATTATAAGTACATATATATAATGGATATATATGTAATATATTACATCTAAATTAAGGATATCATTATGGAATTATAATATATATATCTCTCATTTTGTTTTAATTCCATTAATATGACAAAAAATGAAAGTATTGTTCATGTGTACGTACGGCCTACCGTCTCCATGAACGGTGCTTTTAATTTTTTATCTCCAAATGATATTGAATAGTATAACATGAAAATATACTGGATATATATGATATTTAAATCATTAATACTATTCTGGATATGATTTACCTATAACTACATGGAAAATTCTTTTCCAACAAGTTCGCTTTTTACTCATGTACCGAACATCGACAAAAACGTCTGATATGAACTCACTTTATTAACCAATTATTATAAAATTATAATATGTGATATTAACTGAATAATAATATTTAATTTATGTCCTTAATAAATTATTAATTGACCAAATTTTATTACTCATGAGATTAAATAACGATCGATTCATGTCAGACACGAGGTAAGGGATCCTACCCCTCTCTTTCTTTTTAAGTACACTCTTTTATGTCATTCCTTTTAAGATCATATTTCTTATGATTGGGATGTTATTTTATATTAATCCTACTATACTTTTTATGTTCATATGGTGAGAGACCCTATTTTCTCTCATCAATCCATTTTGGAAGTTTTGAGTGGCACCGTTAGGCTGCCAAATTTTCGTAAGAGATCTAACCTCTCTCTTTCTTTTTAAGTACTCTCCATTATGTCACTTCTTTTAAGCTTCTACTTGTTAAGATGGGGGATGTTATTTTATATTCATCTTTCTGTAAATTTTATTTTTATATGATGAGAGACCATATTTGATCTCATCAATCCATTTTTGGATGTTTTAAGTGGCGGCGTTAGGCTACCGAGTTTTCGTAAGGGATTTTTCTTCACACTTTTAGTCCCGTGAGATTTATGATACATTTTCCACCATTTCCTTTGAGTGGTGTGTGTACTTACCATTATTATACTCTTTTTTTAATGTAATTTCATTTATGGGTATTTACATATTCATTGTATGACCCTTCTTCAATGGGGTGTATGTTTCAAAAGTAACCCAAGTCGGTAAGGGAACCTTTCACCCTCCTCTGTTTAAAAGACTTCTTTTGTTATGTATTTTAATTCACATACTATTATGTTGGAATATGTTCTTATATATCCTTATTGATGTAAATTTTATGTCCAAGTGATGAGATACCCTTTTTATCTCTCATCAACTCTTTTTCTAAATTTTGAAGTGACGTCGTTAGGCTGTCGAATTTTTGCAAGGGAACTTCTTAACCCAATTTTGATTCTTTGGGATAAACTTGTAATCCTTGAATATGTCGTTCTATGAATATGTGTGAATTTCCTCTGATTGTTTTACACTTAATATCCACTTATATTTGGTGTATTCATTTTTCACACATAATTATGTAATTGATTTATCCTTAATCCAAGGATACCGTCTTTGTAAGGGACATCGTCTCAATCTCCTTTCATTGAGGCATATTTTGTTTTATACACAAATTTATTTTATATGGTGTATAAACACCTTTTACTTTTCATTTATTCAAAAGGAATATTATTATACAAAGTGTTTTACTAAACGACAAAAAGGAATGTTTTTCTTGTCGTACGTATGCGGCGACAACGACTTCTCCTCCACCATGACCATTATTTGATTTTCGGCTTCCTCTACAAGCCATAACTTTTTTTTTAATGAAAAATAAATACCATGTTTTACTCTTCTTTTATTTTGGTATTGAAAATGGTTTTCATAATGTTTTTATATCAATGTGTTTTATTGATATCTTGTGATTGAAAACTGGAAATGTTATGTTTCCTTTATACATGTTTTATGTGATATGATTATGTTATGGTTCTTGGGAATTGTTATGAAGATGGGTGGTTCCGTGATAAACTAAGGGCATGTGAGCCCGATATAGCTCTCTAATGCATTGGGTAACACGAAGGGGTTAAACGTTAAGGTTTCTCCAAAGATATTTAGGGAATATACTGTGATGGGTATTCCAAACGTAACCAAGAGGGTTACTCCCTACGTAAGAATGTTATAAATGCCTCAAGTTAACTTTATGCCTTATTATTTCTATGATTTATTCATGATTTGATGAGGTATTTTAGAATTCTTATGTTTTATGAGTAAAGAATGATTTCATACATGGACTAATGTTTTCTTTTCATACTTTTATATCCCTTACTGAGCTTTTTATGCTCATCCCATGTTTTTGAAATGTTTTTCACAGGTCAAGGGAAAGGTGCATGATATGATGATAGTGTCAAGGAAGTGTCAAGAAAGAATCCATGTTTTATTTTAAATATGTTTCTGTTGATGGGAAAAAACGAATATTATCTTTTATGTAACCACTTTGTTTAAATGTGGAATGTAATTCATTATTTATGATCTAATTATCTAAAACTCTAAACCTGAAAAGATCCTCAATGTAAATTATTCATTTAATTCAATATTAAGTAAGGTTTAAGGTAGGGGCCTTATAGTTGGTATCAGAGTTCGGTTTAGATAACTTTAGAGGTTAGGGTATTCTCTAGGCATAAGTGACATTACCATAATGGTTAGGATTACAGAAAGATTCCTAGTTTTAGATAAAGTTAATGAGTAAGTATATCTTAGTTTTTATCTTCCTCATTAGTATATGATGGTTTTATTGATATACTCACACTGACATTTCTGTTTTTAGTGAATGGATGGATCTAGCAGGCACCAAAGTGACAATAGGTTTGAAGGAAACTGTGGTGGTTCTCTGATTAGGAGACTGGATGAAATGGTGGATTCAATGAGGAAACTCGTGGTTGTTCTAAACCAACTATCATTGAGTCGTGATCAACCACTTGTACCTTGGTATGTTCTATAATGCATCATGTACAAGATGACCAATCTATGTGGAAGTTCAGGTAGTAATTATAAAGGTAACCATTAGAGTTTATATGATCCTTACTTTTGAGGTAATTATGGGTTATTATATATTATGATGGAAAATGAAAGGCATGAGATAAAATTGAGGTTAAAATATGTTATGATTATTTTTGAAGGTTTTATCTCGTTTTGGGGAATGTTTTAAGAATTATATAGTTTTGGAAAAAGGACAACACGCAGACCATGTGAAAACCTGTCGCGTCGGACAAAGCTGCGGGAATCGAACCCACAACCAAAGTGCGACTGGTATTTATCGCCTACCACTAGACTACGTGAAGTCCCTGGTCAGTTTGACTAATTATTTTTAGTTAGATGATTTTAGGAATCAAGAGTAAGTTTAATTTGGGTTATCTATGGAAATGATTAACCTATCATCGAGGATATGTGATTAGTTTAACTACTTTTCAATATGAGAATTTAAGATCAACTGATGTTATTTGGAGATAAAAGTTAATTTGCACCTTGTAAGACTATGTGATTAAATCCTTCAAATATTTGGGTTTCAATCTTAGTTTGGTTTACTTTGAAGAATTTTATGTAAAATTGTTTATTGAATGGTCTTCATTGAACTTGGGGTTTTTTTTGACAAATTTTGGAGATTAAGAATAGAATTTCTTTTTATAAAGGATTATAATTTGGTGGATTATCTGATCTCATACTAAAAATTTTGGTTTTGGATTTTTTCTAAAGACATGGGAAATATATAGTTCTTCTTTGTGGATTAAGGGATTCTTAAGAAGTTGATTATAGTACTCTTAATGAGAACATGTCTTCCTAAATACTCGTCTTTTGGAGAAAATATGAGTTTGATTAAGGAATCTAGTAAAAGTTGAAATTATACGTGACAAGTAAGTATGTTTCATTATGATTTAGTTAAGCTCAAAAATAAATTCCTCAATGAAGAGTAACTTAAATAAAAAATGTTGTCTATTAATTTTTCTTACTGGGGAATCGAATACCGTTTAACCCATAAAAAGTTTGTGATTTTCTTATGGTTAACTTTCTCCTAGACATGTTTACTATCACTCTCCCTCAGAACATGACCCTTTGTTTTTCCCCCATGTCCATGTTTTCCTACATGGAATCCTAGTATGGGTTAACTCAGGTGACCTTTGTTCTTCCCGTTCATTATTTTAAAGTGATTGTTTTACTGACTCTTGTTCCGATGTGGGATTTTCAATGAAGTTTCTAAGCCCAATTTTAAAATTGCGAGGACGCGATTCCCAAAAGGGGGGAAGGATGTAACACCTCAGGTAAATAAAGAATATGACATTTTCATATTTATCCATATTTGTGAATAAAATATTAATATTACTTTAATGGGGACGGTATGCTCGATGGCGTACCCAATACGCAACAACGTGTTTCATGGGAATCTTACGTCGCACTCTAATAATAAAATAATATTATTTTAAATGGTAGTTAACGCCTAGCCATTGTAATGGCAGGAATGAACAGAACTAACTACAAAATCATTATATATGTTTTTCAAATATTTTTACTTTTTACAATAAATGTTAGAGGATTAAAAATGCGAATGAATCCAATTTTAAGCGTAAACATTCTAATATTCATTAAAAGGTCGATTAACCGCCTTTTGATGGAGAACCTCTTTTAAATACACTTTTTTCCAATTTTATGTGTTATATTTGACAAAATAAAATTCTTCTTTAGAATCGGGAAATCAAAATTTACTTTGTGTAAATTTTTGGTATTTTTCCGATAAAGTTCATTTTTTAATTAATAATGAAAATGTTGTATTTTAATTCAAAACCACTTTTTAATATAATTTATTTATATGATTATATTATCTTATGAAATTGTTTTAAAGTGAAATTAGAATATATTTTTACCATTTAATCCAATAGTGGTCGTTGGAATTAATTTCATCTTGAAATTGGACTCAAACTAGTGTCAATCTTTTGATACTTATTGTTTCATAAAAACACGTTATTTGCTCTGACAGTGGGAATTAATTATTAAATTAATTAATGTAACTTATATGGTCTGAATTTTTTAAAATAGACATAATTTTTTAATTCTAAATATCAAATATAGCTTAGTGTGAATTTTTAGAATTTTTCTGGAAAACTTCAATTTTTGATGAATAGTGAAACCACTAAGTGGTACTTAAAAAACTGATTTTTCGTTTAAATGAAATTTTATCACCTCTGTGTTTTGAATTTCAAAAATCCGACAAACATGGTTGTCATTAAGAAGTAAAATTTGGTTTAATGGGATTAAAATAATTTTTTTGGTGAATAACAACTTTTACGTTTTAATCACGATTAGAGGTAATTAGTGTAGTTTAAGGTAAAAATAATGTTTTAATAATATGAAATGACCTAGACACATGTCCTAACCTCATTGGATGAGTCATGGACGACCAAGATAATCCATGGGTCAACTTGGGGACCCCATGGAGCCACTTTGGTTGGAAAATGACATAAATACCTTTTTATTTAAAGTTAAAATTAAAATAACACAAACATGTTTTGTTTTACAAAACCATTTTTTACATGGGGTTATATAAGTCATATATTTCACTATAAATATTCCTTAGAAAGATATAAATATATCCTACATCATGATATTTTTTTTATAATTTTTAGACATTAAATAAATTAATTTATTTATGACACCGTGATGATGCAGTGATTACCTCATAACTGAACGATTTAAATAAAATGAGAAGATATGGTGAAATATAAGTCTTACAATTGTCAAAAACCTATTGGATGGGTGTATTTAGAAACCTTATCACCTTATCCTCGAAATATATCTTTTTGGGACCTTTTATATCCGAAAATCATTTTATAATAAAGTAATATTTTATAACTTTCCAAGAGTGCCCCTCCTCTCCTCTTATAAAAGGCCCCCACCTCTACCACCTTACACACACCTCTCAAGCCTTTGGCTCGAAAAAACCCTACCCATTTCATCTCTCCACATCCCTATCTTCATCATTGAAGCCTCAATTTGTGCAGAATCCTTTCCAAAGAATCCTTTGAGCTCAAATCAAAGAGAATTACCTGATTTAAAGGTAATGTCTTCCCTTGTGTTCTTTTGTTTTATTTTTCTTCTCCAAACCCCTAAAATCTTTTTATTACTTTTTTTTGTAAAAACACAAGTATATTAAATATACTATGATGTTGTTATAAGAACTATTAGATCTACACTTTCACACACCTTCGTCTAATGGTTAAAGAAAATACTGTTTCTGTGGATGGAAAATTACTGCCTCACGAAACGATGATTGTTCAATATTATTTTAACACCTTAAAAGGTGGCCATTAAGATGTCCTTATATTTATATATGATATATAATATTTTTATTTTTTCCTTAAGCTTCTCTATTTTTTATTTATGGCATACCTTTATGGTTTCCATTATGGGTAAACGCGATATCTTCATTTTAGGAAGTGCGGACTACCACCCCCTCAAAGTGATTTGATTCGTTAATGTCATACGTGGGACATATAAAGAATGGAATTAATGGTATTACGTAGGATATCCTAATGGAATAATAATATATCATTATATCATTATTATTTAATTCCATTTAATACAAAAAAAATTAAAGTAGTGTTCATGCGTGCGTACGACTTACCGTCTCCATGACCGGTACATTTCATTTCTTATCTCCAAATGTTATGTACTATTATAAGTACATATATATAATGGATATATCTGTAATATATTACATCTAAATGATGTATATAATTCTGGAATTATAATATATATATATCTCATTTTGTTTTAATTCCATTAATATGACAAAAAATGAAAGTAGCGTTCATGCGTACGTACGGCCTACCGTCTCCATGAACGGTGCTTTTAATTTTTATCTCCAAATGATATGGAATAGTATAAAATGAATATATACTGGATATATATGATATTTAAAACATAAATACTATTCTGGATACGATGTACCTATAACTACATGGAAAATTCTTTTCCAACAAGTTCGATTTTTACTCATGTACCGAACATCGCAAAAACGTCTGATATGAACTCACTTTATTAACCAATTATTGTAACATTATAATATCTGATATTAACTGAATAATAATATTTAAATTATGTCCTTAAGAAATTATAAATTGACCAAATTTAATTATTCAGGAGATTAAAGAACGATCGAGTCATGTCGGACACGAGGTAAGGGATCCTACCCCTCTCTTTCTTTTTAAGTACACTCTTTTATGTAATTACTTTTATGCTCATATTTCTTATGATTGGGATGTTCTTTTATATTAATCCTAATATAATTTTTATGTTCATATTGTGAGAGACCCTATTATCTCTCATCAATCCATTTTGGAATTTTTGAGTGGCGCCGTTAGGCTGCCGAATTTTCGTAAGAGATCTAACCTCTCTCTTTCTTTTTAAGTACTCTCCTTTATGTCACATCTTTTAAGATAATATTTGTTATGATGGGGGATGTTATTTTATATTACTCTTTATGTACATTTTATTGTAATATGATGAGAGTCCCTATTTGATCTCATGAATCCATTTTTTGAAGTTTTAAGTGGCGTCATTAGGCTGCCGAGTTTTCGTAAGGGATTTTTCATCACACTTTTGGTCCCGTGAGATTTATGCTAAATTTTCCACCATTTCCTTTGAGTGGTGTATGTACTTCCCATTATTATACTCTTTGTGTAAATTAATTTCATTTATGGGTATTTACATATTCATTGTATGAACCTTCTTCAATGGCGTGTACGTTTCGAAAGTAACCCAAGTCGGTAAGGGAACCTTTCACCCTCCTCTTTTTAAAATACTTCCTTTGTTATGTATTTTAATTCACATACTATTATGTTTTTATATGTTCTTCTATATCCTTATTGGTGTAAATTTTATGTCCAAGTGATGAGATACCCTTTTTCTCTCTCATCAACTCTTTTTCTGAATTTTGAAGTGATGCCGTTGGGCTGTCGAATTTTTGCAAGGGAACTTCTTAACCCCATTTTTATTCTTTGGGATAAACTTGTACTCCTTGAATATGTCATTCTATGAATATGTGTGGGTGTCCTCTGATTGTTTTACACTTAATATCCACCTATTTTGGTGTATTAATTTGTCACACATAATTATGTAATTGATTTATCCTTAATCCAAGGATATCGTCTTTGTAAGGTACATCGTCTCAATATCCTTTCGTTGAGGCATATTTTGTTTTATACACAAATTTCTTTTCTACGGTGTATAAACCCCTTTTACTTTTTGTTTATTCAAAAGGAATATTTTTATATGAATTGTTTTACTAAACGACAAAAAGGAATGCTTTTATTGTCATACGTATGCAGCGACAACGACTTCTCCGACGCCGTGACCATTATTTGAGTTTTGGCTTCCTCTACAAGCCATAACATTCTTTGAATGTAAAATAAATGCCATTTTTTACTATTCTTTTATTTTGGTATTGAAAATGGTTTTCATAATGTTTTTATATCAATGTGTTTTATTGATATCTTGTGATTGAAAAGTGGAAATGTTATGTTTCCTTTATACATGTTTTATGTGATACGATTATGTTATGGTTATTGGGTATTGTTATGAAGATGGGTGGTTCCGTGATAAACTAAGGGCGGGTGAGCCCGATATAGCTCTCCAATGCATTGGGTAACGCGAAGGGGTTAAATGTTAAGGTTTCTCCGAATAGATTTAGGGAATATACTGTGATGGGTATTTCAAACGTAACCTAGAGGGTTACTCCCTACGGAAGAATGTTATGAATGCCTCCAGTTACCTTTATGCCTTATGATTTCTATGATTTATTCATGATTTGATGAGTTATGTAAAAATTCTTATGTTTTATGAGTAAAGTATTATTCCATACGTGGACTAATGTTTTCTTTTCATACTTTTATATCCCTTAATGAGCTTTTTATGCTCATCCAATGTTTTTGAAATGTTTTTCACAGGTCAAGGGAAAGGTGCATGATATGATGATAGTGTCAAGGAAGTGTCAAGAAAGAATCCATGTTTTATTTTAAATATGTTTCTGTTGATGGGAAAAAACAAATAGTGTCTTTTATGTAACCACTTTGTTTAAATGTGGAATGTAATTCACGATTTATGATCTAATTCTCTAAAACTCTAAACCTGAAAAGATCCTCAATGTGAATTATTCATTTAATTCAATATTAAGTAAGGTTTAAGGGTGGGGACTTATATAAAGTACATTGCAGAGACTTGGTGACATTACCAAATTGTTAGATACACCTTCAATTCATTCTAGAATCTCAAATCCCTGATGTACATGGGGATTAATTTACCCTTTTTATTGAAT
Source organism: Viscum album (assembly GCA_963277665.1). NCBI lineage: Eukaryota > Viridiplantae > Streptophyta > Magnoliopsida > Santalales > Viscaceae > Viscum > Viscum album. Next base: position 911,445,363 of record OY728125.1, on the reverse strand, counting down.
CATATAACACCCTTCCATTGAGATACCTTCAGGATCAAATATTCTCCCACATGAAATTCTAATTCCACCCTTTAGTTCATAGAATAGATCTTTTTTCTATTATGAGATTTTTTTATATAAGTTTGAATAGTTTTTACCTTTTCCATCATTTCTCAACATGTTTTAGCCATACAGTTTTTATTTCACTAACAGAATCCCAACAAGTCTATGTACGAAATCTCTTTCCATATAACGCTTCATATAGTGCCTTATGAATACATGAATGGAAAATATTATTATATTATAATTATAATATAGGTTGATAACTATTAGACATAACATTAATGTAATTTGAAAATGATCTCAAAATTACATTTAAGGTTTGAATAATCCTTTCTGATTGTCCATCCGTTTTAGGGTGCTAGGAAGTGCAAGAACAAAGCTCGATATCTTTTCCCTTCTAAAGAAATTTTCATAATCTTATGGTAAAACAATAATCATGGTCAGAAATAATATATAGGGGTACACCATGAATCCTAAAAACATCATTAATATATAGTCTTTATGACGGTTCATGTGGTAAATATATTCTTATAGAAAGAATATGTGATGATTTGGTAAGATGATAACAATAACCCACATCAAATCATTTATTCTGGGTGTCTGTGGTAGCCACATGAGAAATTCCATCGTAATATCATCCCATTTCCACATATATATAGGAATAGGTTTTATTACTCTTCTTGGATGTTTTCTTCCAACCTTCACTTGTTGGAAAACTAAACATCGTGACAAATAATTAGCTATTCTCCTCTTCATGTTGTCCCACAAAAAATGTTCCTTCAAATCATCATACTTCAAAGTTCCACTACGGTGTATAGATAAATTGGATATATGATAATAATCCAAAAATTACCTTTTTATAACATGTATATCCGGAACACAAAGTCTCTTATAAAATTTAGAAATAAAATATTCAAATACAAAGTCAATTACTCTCCCAACATTCAAACATTTTGTTTTCTTTTATAACTCCTCAACACCTGATTCAGAACTTTTAATCCTTTCTTGTAAAGAAGGGTTTGAAACCATTCGAAAATGTAGTAATGTTTCACCTTATATAATAATTCCCATTTCTATCTCTACTAGATCCATGAACATATGATTCTTTTCAGCTTTCATTTTTATATAACTACAAAGTTCATTGTAATCAAAAATTATTCAACATTATTTTCCTTCCCTAGGTGACAGTGTGTTCTAAAATCATAATCCATGAGTAGCTCAAGCCATCTCCATTGTCTCATGTTGTGTTCTATGTGTGAATAAATATATTTCAAACACTTGTGATCAATATATATCTCACATATTTCACCATTGATACAATGTCTCCATATCTTTACATAAATGATTACTGTGGCTAAATCTAGATCATGAGTTGGGTTGTTTTTTTCTTGAATTTTACATTTCCCTAATGCATAATAAATAACCATATCATTCTTTTATATGGAAACAATTGATTCTTTTACATGATTCGTCGGTATAAATAAAAAACCCAGTATTTCTAGATGGTAATGTCAATATAAGAGAATTGACTAATATTAACTTAATTTTTTAAAACATTGTTTATAGTCTTTTTTTCAAATTAATTTAACCCATTTACATGTGATATTGGTTAACATGATTCTCAATCATTAAATTTTTTTAATGAAATGCCAATATTAACATGCTAAACCAAGAAAACTACATACAATGAATATACTTATCCATACTGGGCATTCTTGGATTGTTATTGTATTTGCAAGATCAACATAGATTCCATCCCTGGAGACAATATGGCCAAGAAAAAAACTCTTGAAGCTAGAATTAACACTTTCTAAACATACCATATAGTTCATTTCTTCTAAGAGTATGCAAAATAACCCTTTATTAGATCTCATGGTATTAATAGTCTTATTAATATACCAAGATATCATCAATACACACAATGAAAAAAGCATCAATATATTCCTTGAATACTATATTCATTATATCCCTGAAAACATATTTTCCATCAGTCAATCCAAGTGGCATTACTATAAATTTTCAATGACCATACCTTGTTCGCAATGTTGTCTTTGGAATATATTCCGCTTTTACAAAAAAAATTGATGATATCCAGAATGATGGTCAATCATATATAATAATTTAGCTCCATGAATTTGATCAAAAAATCATCAATGTGAGGAAAATGATACTTGATCTTTATTGTAATAGAATATATTTATCTATATTCAATGCATAGACTCATTGATCCATCATTATTCTAAAAAAATCAACATTGGATCCCCATGTATAAAAACTAGGGTGAATAAATCCTGTATTACTCAACTCTTATAGTTGTTCATTCAACTGTAATAATTCTACAGTGGCCATTCTATAGGGAGTTTTTGATATTTTCCTTGCATCGGTGATTAAATCAATTGTAAACAAAACTTAAAACTTTAGAGGATGTCAAGGTAAACATTCTAAAAATATATAAATATATTCTCATACAATGAGTACATCCTCAATTTAAATGTTTATTTCTTAATCCGAAGATGTTATTTCATCTTCCTCCCCAAGAATATCATTTACTAAAACTACTATGGGTGGACTTTGATAAGAATCAGGTGATGTAATTTTCCCTCTAATAATAATGCATATTACATCTTCCTTACAAATCACAATTTCTTTCTTCTTGAAATAAATGTTCACATTATATTTTTATATAAAATACACACAGAGGATTATATCTAAGTCAATCAAAGGTAATATAATAAAGTAAATAGATAAAAAATGTATATATACCATAATGGGAACATCATAAGACATCATTGTTGTAATGAGACATCCTATAGGGGTTTTGACTAACAACACCATTGTTATTGAGAGATGAAAATATCTAATTTTAATTTCAACTAGGAATATATAATGGAATGTTAGGAAAAAAATCAAATAATGATTTGGATAAATTTATGGAAACAATTAATGTACCATCCACAACATCATTTAAAACTTCAACCATAGTAGTTGTGATCACATAATATTGGGCTTGATCCTTTTGAATTTTTTGGGGAAGGTTTCCTTGACACTTAGGATAGTAATTTTCACAATCTTCCATCCCATTACAAATTTAGAACTGAACATTAATGTTGCTTTATTCCCTTTGTAATCACAATCATGGTGCCCTTTTTCTACTCACTTATAAAAACTCACATTTCTTTTACTGTAGTACAGGGGTGTTTCATCCCACAATTACTAAAGGGTGTAATGTCAAATTTTCACTTCTTCTCCTTATTTCCTTTTATAGATTATTTTGTAGCTCTCTTCTTATCTTTCATTCCATTAAACTCATAAGACATAGATAATTACTTCTCTGTATTAATAGAACATGAGACTACATCATCGTATGATGAGAAAGATTGTGAGACCAGTGCCCACCCAAGGAATGGTTTTAACCCATCAAAAATTGATCAATATTACTTCTTTGTTTACATATTTAATTTTTCACATGCCTTACTAACCTTGTGATGTTATATTCTTACTTTGCAACATTATCATCTTCTTTTGACCTCAGACTCAGAAATTTGCTCTCTATATCTTCTCTTAGATCATGATGAAATTATTTTTCTAATAATAGTACTTTAAATTACCTCAATTCAATATTTATACCACATCATCCTATTTAATTTTTTGAATTAAGGACCACCATTGATCGGAATCTATGGAGAGATGATAAAATTCCATAAAAATGATTTCCCTTTCATTACTCCCCAAAGCAATGAATATTTTTTTCTAAGGAAGTAATCCATTTTTTATCTATAAATTTATTTTTAGTCCCATTGAATGTTGGAGGTTTTTTATCATGAAGTGTTATAGAATTGATCTTCTACATTTTCGATCAAGTAGCACTATACAACTAAGGTTATTAATCATATTGTGAGTCAGTTGTCCTGGTATGGTTATATGTTGTTTAGAGGCAGTTGTATCACCATCTCTACAATAATTATAAATCATATGAAGGAAATTCCTACATGAATTACTTGTGTTGATAAATTTCCCATTCCATCAACTACGTTTCATTTCTAAGCAATTTCATACACTAGATTAGGTTATTTATCATAATGAATAATTCCATACTAGTAAAATACATTACATAATATGAAACAATTATTCACATCTAATCCATATTCATAAAAATGGTCCTTCGGAGACATATTTTCACATAAATAATTCAAAAGGGTTTGTAAAGAACTTTTAAGTTATCCTAACCATATCCACATGGAGTGTCAAACCAGGTGCGCAATAATCCTTATCTTCATGTACTAGGTTACCCCGAGCCAATATCTAAACACATTTTTAGAGTTAATAATACTAGGTACATCTGTTCCAAAACCTTGTTAACTTGTAGTATCCAGATAGGTATGTATTTTTTATGAATACCCACATAATCTCTACAATACCAAAACTATAGGATGTTCTTCTATACTTATTTTCAATGTCTATTTTAGGGTAATGTTCCCTAATGATGTTTTTTATAAATATTGTTTCCAAGGCTTATACTAAACATACTCTAATGCCAACTATAATTCCCCAACCCCAGTTAACTAGAGTTGGTGGATCATTTTATTACATTGGGATTATCAGAAGAAATCAAATCCCAAAGGACCGATTAGTTTATAAGACTAGAAAAAACTAGATATAGACATTAATTTTGCATTACATCTTGAAATAAAGAATGATATATTATCCCATTTCAAAACACTCATATCCATTAAACTTTCTATAAATATCAATCATAATATACTTCATCATAACATCATGAAAAATGAAACATAATAAAGGGGTAATCTCAAATGCTCAAAAAGGATAAACAATATAAAAAATCTATCATAAATAAGAATAAACATTTAAGGAATGATATAAAACTGAAACAAAATCCATTTAAACAATATATTCATCATAATATGTCAACAATAAGTCAAATAATTCAACTATAAATTTCACATGGATATTCTACTAGTCGAATAATCACATGTAATATCAATAACTAATCTCATAATAAGGGAATCAATGTTGTCGTACATTATTACCGAACCATCAAGGCCTAATTCCAAGACTACACATAATCATACTGTTAAGGCCTTATTCCAAGACACTATTTTGTTTTACGATACCTAATCATGCATCAAGATGCTATAGTGGGCCCCACCTATCACATAATATGTCCTATGCAATCCTCATATGAAGAGGGTGAAACATAACATAAAAATTCATAAGAAAACTATCATATGAAATGTTAATACATAAACCATAAACCATGAATGGTATAAAAACAACACATACATAGTCAAACATATCATCAAACATTCAATAAAAAATGGAATATTGTATCATAATAAATCAACCTCAATTAAACATAAAATCCAATAAAGGATGTTGACATAGATGAAAATAATCTAATAAAATCATTAAAACAATTTGAGGCAAATATCACTTCTTAAATTTACAATTTTTTAAAATCCAAAGTAATTTTAAAAGGAAAAATTAATTTTGAAAACAAAAATATAATCATTTATAGTAATCATGAAAATATTTTGGTTTCATAATGGTGTGAAATGGTCTCTCACACCAAATAAGTTAAAAATTCTTTCTATTAATTTTGTAAAAGAGGTCTTAAAGTACCTCATTCAGAAAATTAAGGAAAGATTCCATTCAAAAAGATTTATAAAAATTAAAACATTGGTAAAGTTTAATTTAGAAAAAATTTGATAATATATTCAAATATATTTTATGAAACATGCACATTGATGATAAAGATGTCCTAGTAGATACTTACATATAAATAACCTCTAATAGTAACGAGAATGTAAAATTAACTGTTTCCATGTACTTTATCTTAGTTGAGGGTGTGTTAATCTCATTAATAATGATTAATGGGTGTTAATAAATTCTAACATAATCATATCTTTATGTATAATAAAATATATTACCCTCTTATATTGTTTTTATTTTAATATATTTCTGTATTACATTTGTTTCGGTCGTTAACAAATTTGTTTTCTGATGAATGATTTGTTGTGTAATTCATGTTTCTTATGAATAGAATGTGTTTTATTCATATAAATAATGATATCTAGATAATAAATATTTTATTTAATCATATTTTAAATCTGAAAATCAATATTGAATGGTTAATATGGAGAATTAAACTCACCGCATTGTGGAGACGTTAGACCATACGTAGGCACGAGGAACGATATTATTTCATTAATGGTTAGATAGTCTATAACTGGATTGTATATTAATTATAAAGAATAATTGTAATGTTATATTAATTATTTATATCAATTCTACTCATAATTACACCCATTAAAATAATGTAGTAATGAATAAACAATTACACCACGACATGGAGACTGTAATTCGTATGTACGCACAAATGGTGATATTCTTATTTGTAGGATGGATAAATGGATGAATATGGTAGTTACATAATTATAGTAATATCAATTCTACTCATAATTATACCCATTAAAACTTAGAATTTTGATGATTAAGATGAAATGAAATTGAATTGAATTGGTAAAACAATTCCCTCTTCTTTTAGTGTCTCTTTTTAATTTGGACAAAAGGACTCATTATGTTGGATTTATACCCAATTTATGGCCTATAGGATGAAGTGACAGAATTTGGGTGGAAAAATGGTAGGATTTTGCCGAGCCATAGGGCTTCAGAAGTGTGAATAAAAGAGAAGGAGATGTTCCCCTTCATAATGGAGGGGAGGGGAACTTTTGGAAAATAAAAAACATCTTATTTTTTATAAATTTATATTCAGTTTCAAATAAAAAAAGGTAAGTTATTTCGTTGATAATATTAGGATGGGTGTACATCCTCTCATATACTGATTTTTAGACATTTTTATGTCACAAACCTAACTGTATCCTTTGGATTTAACTCCATGTTAAATAGTTTAATTCTGAATGGGTTTACTTGTCTTTTTTATATAGGGTTTTTATATTTACTATTAAATAACAAAAGAACCTAAAGTGGAAAATTTATTAAACATGTAAAATTATTCTTGTGAGTTTTGTAAACATAGTATTTTTATGAATTTTATAAAATAAAATAAAATATTATTTATTTTAAAGTATTATTTAGGTCAATTTGGATTTCATTTAATTTTTTGATTTTTAAAATATCAAACCAACATGAAAAAATCAATCCAATATTTAAAATATGTCACAATCATGGATATGTTATCTTTAAAATTCTTGTATGTCCATAATTATGTCAAATTATATTTATATTAGTATTTTTTAATGATTTAATTGTTTACTACTTTAATAATTCCATTACTACACCATTATTATGTTGCCATTTAATTTGATTATATATATCCAAAAATTATAAATAATTTTCCATTAGTAGTTAATAATTTAATATTTATAAAAGAAAAATTGTAGTTGACCATATCTTTTATATATCCTCATATCGAAAATTATATAGTTATTAAAATTTTAAATATAAATTTTTAAACACTACATTAAATATAATATAAAAAATGTCCTCATATGAAAAACGTGGCATAAAAATGATCATATTTTCAACCTATGGTTGATTTTGGTCAAAAACACAAATCCAAAGAAATTTGTTCAATTGTTTGAGTAATATTATATTATTATAACATTATTTTTAACTTTAATTAACCTACTTAACTTCAACAATGGTAAATAAAATTAAAAGGATAATATTATCGAAAAATAATTTTGATCCTTTTAGACCAAAGTTTTCATACTGATTAAAATAATGTATGTAAATTTTTCGAAATTCAAATCATAGATGTGGTAAAATTATGTTTAATGATAATCTGCGGAATTTGTTAGATGATGTCTAGAAGAGACCTTCAGAAATTTAATAAAAAATAAATATATAATTCAATTAAAAATATAATACATATGAAAAAATTGGACTAATATACTTATTATGTATATATTTTGAATTTAAAATAAATATAATGTAAAAAGTGGTTTTGTATAAACAATGATGTATTTTTCACTTTTGATCAAAAATTAAAACATTTTAGAAAAATAAAAAAAACTAACCAGAAGATAAATTTCATTTTATGAATTCAAAAAATGAAGACTATTTTCAGTAATAAAATTTATAAATTTCATAATTTGGTTACTACAATTCATAATCACTTTTTCAAATGGTTTGTATGATAGGTCATGGTGTGCTCGAACTTGATGATGCGTGCAGTGCAATGTATTGGATTATTTAAAAGGATGAAACTGTGGAATCTTGGGGTGTTACAAGAAGGTACATTAAATACATCTTACAGTGAATCACCAAGAGGATAAGGAAATGTGTCATTAGAATCCCATAGTCATTATGATGAATAAGAAAATGGGGAATAAATAGAGTGGAATGGTGTTAGTGAAAGGAGGAATCATATCATATTAGACATGGAAAGGTAGATGATTAGTTTGGTAGATCTTACATTATTCTTTTGGGGAAATGCATTGCCAGTTGTGGTATATACAATAGATAGAGTACTTAATAAAGAAGAAGATATAATTACCTTCGAGTTATGAAGTGTAGAGAAACCATTAATGTTGAATACACATATATCTGGTTGTGTGTCATTTGTTAAGGCCTTATTGGACAAAAAACTAGAACCTTGGGGAATAAAGTGTTTCATTATAGGGTATACCAATGATACAAATGGATACTACCTTTACAAACCCTTATAAAATAATGTGACTATCTCTAGATAATATTTATTTCTATAGAGGGATCACATCCTCAAAAATGATTTTAATTGAACGATTATCTTTGATGTAGTTTATTCTTAAGATACACAAGATTTGGTACATTAAAATATTCTTCAAGTCCCCATGGAAGACGTATTTCCTAAAAATAAAGTATTTTGTATGATCACTAGAGAGGTATGAGAACTAGAGAGATATGGTTTTCTTGTAAAAGATGATGGTGAGTCATTACTATTGGAAAATGATGAACCTTTATCCTATAAAGTGGATGTAGAGAGATCAGAAGCTACTAGATGGCAAGAATCCTTAAATATTGAAATGTATTCAAGGTTTTATAACCATGTTTGGGGTTTGGTCAATGTGCTAGATGTTATAAATCCCATAGGGGGGAAATTGATAATTAAAATAAAATGAAAGATGGAATTTAAGGTAAATACCTATAATAAAGGGACAATTTCTATAGCAATTACACAATGTCAATGAATTGATTATGTTGAATATTTTTCCCCATCTTCCATGTTTGAATCCATTAAAAATTTATATAATATATCATCATACCATGAATATTATATTTATTATATGGACATAAAATTTTCATTCCTTAATGGGAACCTTCACAAATATGATTATATGACACAACAAAAAGGTTTTGAGAATCATGGAGATGGAAAAATACATTTCATGTTGTAGAGAACAATTTATTGATTGATGTAAGCATCTTGGTCATGATGCATTCAATTCGATTAAGATATAAAATAATTCGATTTCATTAAGAATGAATCGTGTGAAATATCCTATATTATAGAGATCACAGTCTTTCATGATAGTTTCAAAAGGCCTCATGGAATATGTAAAAGTACAAACATTACCTAGAAACTTAAGATATTTTTTATGAATATAAGAATAGGTGATCGGTTCTAGTGGCACATGGTATACATCTTTCCAATAGAATGTGTCCTTCGACATAATAGGAGGAATATATAATGAGTAAAATTTCATAAAAATTTGTGAGATGATCCATCATATATTCCATGTTATGTACTAGACTTGATGTTGTTTATGAATTTGTCATGGAAGATGAATATCTAAATCATCCTATAGAAAATCATTAGTCTCCTATTATGTTTATCTTCAAATATCTAAGAAAGAAATATTTATATATTACTTGTTCATGGAGGATACAATGATTTAGTCATCACGGTTTATATAGATTCCTGATTCCCAACTGATCATAATGATCTATTATCACCTTGAGTATATTTTTTCTATCTCAATAGAGAAGTTTTATGATTTCAGATTTCATAGAATCGAATTTTTGTTTATTCAATATCTTATTCAAAGTATATAGTGACTTCATATGAATCCAAGGTACCCTTTTGGATACCAAATATTGTCTTGAATCATGATTTTTTCCCTGAAATTAACAGCCCAATGACAATGTATTGTGATAATACTATATATTTGGAACATGTAAAATAAACTAGGACACATAAATGAGCAATGAACTAACATAGGAATTATAAACTCTTGATAAATGTTTATGAGAGGTTTTAATATTTATTATGAATATTTACCCATTAAGAAAATGTTTTAGAACCAATTAATAATGTCATGTCTTAGTAGAAGCACTAGTATCATGTGACAGTTTGTATATTGAAGATTATAAGTAGTTGGCTCAGGTTTATGTTGTAGTTTCTTAAATTTTTTTCCCTAGAATAAAGTACTATGTTGTATATGATAATATGTATTCATAAATTATAATATTAATAATATTTTATTCACATCATGATCGTTCTTATGTGTAACATAGTATGTGACAATGTAATATGAGTAGCTATCATAAGAAATGGTCACAAAAGTTTTCTACTATGATGAGATCCCATATGTTCCATCAGAGTATTCTTATAGATATATATATATATATATATATATATATATATTTATGTGTGTGTTCTATAGATGGATAAAATCATTTGATGGATAGAAATGATTCAAGATATTAGGGGTAGAGACTGATAGGACCTTTAGGAACCATATCATGTTGTATATCCTTTGTAATACACAGTGTACTAAAGATAGCCATTTTGAAATACACATTTATATTTTTTATTGGATCTTAATATCTACAGATGTAAATTCAAATTCATATATAATAAAATTATTATTAATGAGTATTATAAGTCCCATAAATTAATTTATTGATTAAAACTGTGACGACATCTGTCCCTAAATAGGTGGGATTCATTTGGTGCTTCATAATTAATATTTCATTAATGAATAATGATAGGAGAGATTTTTAATTTCTATTATTTAATTGATTATGTTATCCCAGTCTATTGGATATGAATTGTATAGAATAAATAAATCATTATCCAGTGTGTTCTTTAGGAGAGTTCATTTTTTAAAATTTTAAATAAATTTAGATAAAGAACAAAGTTTGATGGAACAGACATGAAACCTTCTTGAATAGTGATATCAAGATAAAGGGACTATATTAAAAAATAATCATATGTTTGAGGTATTATTTCATTAAGGAATTAACATCTTTCAATATGGGTGGCATGGAGTTTCTGTTGACTCTAATATTTTACATTAAGCTAATTCACATAAATTCACTAGGAAGGATTCTGGGAGGGTAAATCACTAAGTGTATCTAGTGTCCCAGTTAAATAATATATTCTTACTAGTTATTTAAGAAGATTACGTAACAATTTTCCCAAATTTGGTATAATAATTATTCAATTTTTCTTGATCTCATATATTCAATCACATTTTATTCAGGAGAATATTTTGTGCATAGAATATTTAATAAAAAATTATTTCTTAATTGGTGGCTATAATATTTTTTTATTTACTAAATATTAATATAGTTTTGTTTATTCTGTAAATAAATAGTTGTCATTCAATTCATGATAAATGTTGTGGATTAATTGAAGAAAATGTTTTATTTCCCACTAATAAGGAGTATATAATGAATATTATTTGATTAAATAATATTCAATTTAGTTTGTGTATTTAAAACATGTTAAGAAATAATAAAAATAATATAATTATATAAATTTGGTAATAAAGGGATTAAATAAATATTAATGGGAAACTATGAAATTATTTTTTTCTAACCCTTGCGGTATTTAAACCCAAATATATTATTTTTGAAGAGGTACAATTCATTTCATTTGTTTTTTCAAAATAAAATATTGAGAATCCTTTTGAAGCCCTCGATAGAACCCCCCCCCCCCCATAAGAAGGCTCCCAAGAAAAGTATAGTGATATTCAATCAACTTCCCCTCTCATGTCTTGAGAGATCAAAGAGGTTCCTATATAATACATTCATGGGAATATCAATGGTAATGGACCCAAGTGATAGAATCATCTATGCCTGAATCTATATATTCCTATATTTATGTTTGATGATTTTTAGAACAAATGTGGGTCACCTCTAGAGTGAATATAATCATGATTCCAATAATTTGATGGTGGTTTGATATAGATTCATTTTTTGATCCATTGATTAAGAAATTATTTCTCAAAAGGTAATTCATCAATTACATATATTAACTGTAAATAATATGTGGAAATCTGTTTGTTTAGTTCTTGTTTTTTATCCATTGAATGTATTCGTTGATTCAATTTATTTGTTGACGAAATTTATTACCATGTAAATATTATGGTGATCATCAATCATGAAAAAAATAAAATTGATAAACAACCCATCACATGCTTCCTCTATACCTTTAATGTTTACTTGAAGCATACTTTATATGTAATCTCAATGTCTAACATTTGATTCTAACATATTGGAATATATTTATATGTCATCAATTGACACAATGATAAAGGACTATAATTACGGGTAAAAACTGTATCCATGAGATACATGAACACCAGTAGATCATTCAACTATCCAAAGGGTTTAAAAAGATACTCTTATGTACCATAAATTATCCAAAATTATTTACTATTATTATCATACTTTCTGACTGAATGTTGATGGTTTTTCATATGTAAATCGTTATGTGAAAACAATTAGTTTTACCTCAACTGTTAATAAATTTCATATATAAATGGAAATGGGTTCCTTTTTCTTAGTGGTTTGATTCAAATACTAGTAGTCCACATAAATTTGAATTCTTTAGTCTGCTTTATTAGAGAAACCAAGTGTATCACCCCATGGGGAAGTTCTCAGTCTACTGAATCATTTATCTTCATGATCATACAGCTTTACCTTGGGCACTTTCAACTCATCTGGTACCATGTGATATACTAGAATAAATATTGGTCATGGAATAATTATAGGATTTATCTCAAATTCAACTCCATTTTTTGGAGTAAAAATGAATAAATCCCCTAGAAATATATCTTTGTACACATATAAAACAAGAAGGAATGAGGAACCACTCTCTACTTGGTCCACTATAATGATCATTCCAGCACCTGTATTGAAAATACCTATATTCGACGAGGATCAGATCCCCCTGTTCCTTCCTTGGTGAACCATATTAATTTGTAAATGTTAAATTTTCATTCTTAATAAATTAAAATTTCACTCAACTTTGACAAAAATAGATCTATGTATGGTATCTGGTCAAATCGTCCATGCAAATGAAAACATTTAAACCTACAATCTCCAGAATTGTGAATCTCAAAACATGACTGAAGCTAAAATTCACTATATTATAGTTTGAAGAGATATGTAGATGATCCAACTTATTTCCCCACAGTGTATCGATATATAGTAGCTCAAAATATAATTTTTTCAATAAACCAATCCATGTAACCAAATGAGAAGGTATAAATGATTGGGATGTACTTGTATAAAAATAAGAAGATGAAAATATAATAGAAATCAAGACCATACTTATAACCATTTATGGTCACTCTTAACAATCCTTTAATCACTATTTAAACATGTAATTCCTAATAATGAAAATTCCATAATGTTCTAGAGGATCAATAGTCACCTAATTCACCATCCCTTTCAGGGTTTATCGCTACCAGTGATGTCCTTCACCCATATCAATGCCTAAATTTATATTGTGACTTTTCAAATATCTATAATAGAATATTTTTATATTCTTATTTTTCCACATTGATTATAATAATTATAAAAATTAATAACTCCCTCTGAATGTTTCCCTTCATCTGAATATTATATTAGTTTACAGAGTCATCTCCGAAAAAGTGATTTTATGAACCAATGTTCTTCTATTAATGTTGACTTCTTCCCTGACATCGATCATCTATCTTCCACACCTTATTTATGTAATAAAAGAGTGATACTACAATTTATAATGAAATAGTTTCACCCATTGTAGTTATATAGTGACCTATATCACTACCTTTATTAAAGACCTTCTCTATCACAATTGCCATAAGAGGAACTACAACATATGTCTTTAAATTAAATTTAATAACCTATTATTTTAGATATAGATAAATAATGACAAATACTTCATTAAATCATAAGACACATTATCTAATAAGTAATTATTCATGAATATAACCTTAGGGAAACATGCTAAATAGGAGGAACCTATAATAAACCCCTGCCAGATCCCCATAAACTCTTATGAATTTCCCAACATTAGTTTATATGGAATGAAATCCATGAATATGAACTAAATGTCATAATCTTATGAATCAAGTTATCCTGGGGTTTTATAGGGATGAAAATATTCTCAATGATCCATATTTATCACACATAATACTAAGGGACTCTAATGAATAGGATAGAAGAGGGGCGTAATGTTTAAAATCATGGATATGATCAACTGTCATAATCCCATCCCACTGGGATCCACATCCTTGATAATTAACTGGCTGAAAGAGTTTTTCACTGGTCTGATTCTATAACTCCACTCACAATGTATTCCTAGTGAACTTATTGAGTTACATCCTCTAGTAAAACAGGTGGTGTGACAATCTACTCAATATTTCAATGAGGAAACATTTCTGGATGTTCAATATCAAAAATTTTAGAAATATAATTACATAAACATAGAATTTGATAAGAAAACAAATACTCACACAACTATTTACATCATGGTTCAACCTAAGAGGCTACTAAAAACAAAAACAAAAACCTTTACACTAACCCAAACACAAGTCAAGTCTCTTGTACCTACACATTAATCTCATATATATGTATAGACTCAAGAATGGAATAAAACATTCTAAAATGAAATAATACAGGAGAAGTGCATTTCAAAATTTCATCATGCATTTAGTTTTTTGGGTTTGATCAAACACAAGAAAACAACATATCGCATGTGATATTATGTGGTTATATGTTACTAAACATGATTCATGTATTAATAAATATAATTAATCTTTATACGAAATCATATGAAACACCAAATGTGACATTAAGCAAAGGAATCATCTAAAAAATAGAATAAATCCTGATTTTATTAAAACTTATAGGTCCCTAATGCAGCACTAGACATGAAGTGTCAAAATTCCCCTAGATGAGACCCAAAAATCCTATATCATATAAAAAATATCACAAATCAATGACATGATATGAAACAAGTTAGTGACCCTAGTGCACTGAGAAATTGTTTTTACCCCCTCAGCCAAAAAACTAGGCTTCATCCAGAATTCTTCATTACATCGTCCACACCTACCAATATGAATGTGGATTCCTAATAATATAGAGGGACTTGAGAATAATTTGGGGTATTTTCCATTAGTTCCATGTAAACATTTGAGTATAATAATGTAATCAATAATAATAATCAATTAATAATGAATAAATATCATAATCTATAGTGTACGAAAAAAGGAAATAATAACCAACCCACGTAGTATTAGTATTTCTTATGAGATACATAAGGAAAAACAAAATAAAAGTAGTCCTCATACATGGTGGAACAATGTGGGATGTGGGATATTAAACTAAATAATAAATTGATATAATGGCTGATGTTCATCCAGAGAAACAAACATTATCCATCTAAACATTCCTGACCATCCACTGGATATTCATTTTCCTTCACCGAATCACTCATTATGAAATATGAATGAGACCAAAAATGAATGAATAGTGTGTGAGTACAAGGAATATTATGAAACAAACTATAAACCATAATATAAATTCATAATATATATATGTTCATTACTAGAATGTAAATATTATATAGATAAGAAAAATCTATGTCATAAAAGAAATAATAAACATTATAGGACATCCAAGACTATCTCTGCCTACATCAGCTCTGTTTTAGAAGTATAATTTATCATCTACATTACACATCCCACTTTATGGGATAGTTTCAAACATTTTTGACACATCCCCCCTAATGGGATAGTCCAATGAATTCTTTTCAATCAATTGACACATTTATCTCACGGGTTATTCAATTTGGATAAACATACAAGCTCAACTCAAAATGATTGAGTAATATATGATATGACATAGGATATAAATTAAAAATCATGTATTACATGTAATAATAAAATTATCATAATTATCTCAACCCACATGCCTGAAACCCAAGGAATGCCCCAACGATATACCCATGAAACTCATCTGATCATGTATAAAAATAGATCTCAAAATAACTTACTCACACAATGAATAATAGTAATTCCATGATGTTTTGGAAATATTATTCTAATTTCATAGGATTCCTACATTTTGTGTATCAATTATTGATGAATATCGATGACTTCTATGTCTAACTAAACCATTGAATCTGTGATTCAAAACTATTTTGAAATTATTTATGAAAATATGATCAATATTTATGGGAAAACACGCCCATGTGGTGTATCATGGTCAAACATATATGAGTATATGAATTAAAAACATATTAGGTAATTCCTAAAGTCTTAGAACAAATCATGAAATCTATAAAATAGTTGTGTTTGATTATGGATAAGAGATGTGTATAAACCTAGAAAGAAGAAACACTCAAGGGATTGGAAACTTTGGGTTAATCAATAATTTGGTCCTCTGAAAGATTATACATAATTGAAGATAGAGTGAAAATATCTTCAAAGAGGGATCATAGATTTATATGAATAAAATATTGTAGGTATGATGATAGTAAAGGATTGGTGTTTAGGTTTTAAAAAATTTCCACATAAAGCTGAAAGACATATTGGCCACAAATTATGCCACTATCTAGTCGGTGGATGTTTGGATGAATATATTCATATGCATAGACACATTAGTCGATTTATGGATGTTGTGTAGATTAAAATCATCCCATGAACCTCACCATAATATGTGTGGGGCTTTTATACCTTAAAATTCTACTAAAATTCCATGACTTCACCTTTATTTCTATTCTCATCCTCTTAAACATCATTATCCCACCTCACATCACTCCACAACATTTTGTAAAATCTAAAAAAAGAAGATGAGAGTCATAACATAAAAATATATGTGTCCCATTATATTACCCATCCATATAAAAATATTTAATTATTTATATATATAATAGTATGTTTATAAGGCGATCCTAAAAAGAAATTACATAATTTTTCATGTAGGTGGTTGAACAAAACCAACAAAAACATACTACAATATATTTGTCTGTATGGATAGTGAAGAAATTATTTTATTATAATATCATAATAAAAAATTACTTTGATATTATATATAATTTATTACTATGATGAATCTTAATTGGAATGACTTATGAATATGTATGTAGATTAAAATTAAGTTGTTACTTAAAAATAAATTTGTTTTCTTTTGGGTATGTTCATTTTTGGGGGTTAGTTTTTTCATTGATATTTTATTTTAAATATTAAATAATGAATTCCAAAATAATATTTATGAAGCCTATATCATTACATAAATATTATATTTATTCAAAAATCGTGTTTCATGAACTATCCATAAATGGTTGTTATGAGAAAAAAAGAGTTGTTCATAGAGGCAGTAGTCCACACAAGGGCATGAGTAGTGTTTTTGTTTTTTCAGTTGAATGATAGGGGAATAGGAAAAAGTGATTCCTTAGGTTTAATAACATTTTATAAATTTTTTATGATTATTTAATTATATATTTTTTTATAACTATTTTGGTGAATTTTAGATGGGAAGGATAAGTAAATGACGATTAATGGAAAGTAATACCCAAGATAAGTAATTTGGAAAGTTTTTATGTAGAATCTAAAACTCGAGGAGTGTCATGAAATGGATGCAAGTGATCACATTTTATAGGTGAAATGATGGAAAATATTTGGAAATTGATGTCAATTCAAGTGTATGAATAGAACTAAATGATATTATTACGAGTTTGGTTGGGAAATATTGGCATGCAAAGTAGGTATGGCCTTCTATCCTGAAAAATGTATTATACAAGGAATATGTGTCAAATTTATTTAGTGAAATCTATGACACATTAGATTATGTGATAGTTTCATCATGTTATAATAATTTTTCATTAATTATCATAAATCTCAACACCATCATAACTCTAACACCTAATATCATGTATTGGATGATAGTTTCTGTGATATATTTTTTAATTTTCTACTACCATGAAATTGGTTATTTATATAGTTATGATCATGAATTCTCAGTTTTTGTTAATATTATTTATGTGGGGTAAGAGTTATGATGGTGTGGATATCTATGATGATTAATGAAACATGTGAAAATTTACAATATCTTGAAATATCAGAAACCATATTTTTTTATTTCCTATTAATATCTTCAATATTATTTAAAATGGTTTTCAAGGAGTTAGTATTTTGTTATTTGTGATGAATGTATTCAAAAAATAAATAAATATATATATATATGAAATGTTTTATTTTTATAATCATGCCTTATAATATTTAATTTCATAAAATGAGCCTTATGAAAAAAATTAGGACATTATGGTTGGGTATAAATCATCTATATATTTCTACTAGTTATTTAATTTTATTGTCGTTCGAATGAGGATCAAATCATGCATTATCTTGATTTTACAATAAAATAAATTTTATTAACCAATTTTCTAAATTCCAATTTATGAATACATTTTTATAATCCTTCTCATGGGTTCCCATCATCAAAACATGATACCCAATAGAGTATTATATAAATTAATTTTGTTACTCACTATTTAAAGAATAGTACATTGAGTAATTTGAAGATAGAAAATGATGAAAACGTAAAATTATGTGATATATGAATCATTAATGTTATATCCACCATTAAATGACACTTTTTCATGATTCCACCTAGTTACATGTGTCATTGATCCTTCACATTATGACCAAATATCTAAAATTTTCATAATGTAATTTTTAATAAGAATCATGTGATAACAAAATGGTTGAACATTGAATTACATCATTATGTTAAAAATGAATATTTTAGATGGATAATATTCTCATCTACTAAAAAAATTATTATATAACATTTACATGGACATCAATGTCGGACATTTTATTCATATTACACCATTTGTTAAATGCAAGATTATTTCATAATCATTATATTAATAATGTAGTATTATTATTCCTTCATTGTAGATAATATTTATATTATTTATGAAATTGATTTTATTATAACTGAATGTTTATAACTCTCGTTATTGCATCATGATTTCCCATACATTATTTCTTGTCTCATTTATTTTGATCGAAATAACCTGAAAACATTAATATATGGCTGATATTAAGCTCTTAAAATGATGATTTCAATATCACACCACTAAATTCGTAACTTTGGTCTCAGTATAGCCTCATCTTGCTATATCATGATGTAATTTAATAAATTTGATAATTGTGTCATCTAGAAGTGTTGCAACAGATTTCCATGGAATTTGTGGAAGATGGTAACATACAAGATGGTTTTGTATATCCAGAGAGGTTACACTTGCTTGTGATATAATGATTAGAGTTGGTATACATGATACTCTATGGAGGTTGTGGAAACAACTCCTAAAATAGTGTTATTTAATGGTAACCATACATTTCATATCTATAATAATTTTATTATGCATATTTTAATCCTCTAGATAGTATGACATACAATTTACTACATGAATCACAAGGGCTCACACTTTTTTCTTATCAAGTCCCATATGAGTGATAGGAATAAATAATTGTCGTTGTATAATTTTCATTCAACAAAAACATGAGAGTATAAAAAATTAAAATGATATTTTACATAAATAGAAAATGAATATTGGAATAAATTGTTTTTCAAGAATTCATTTGAAGAATGTAAGGTAATAAAATAGATAACATGTGAAGGTTTTTACTTCCAAGAAAAATTATCCTATGTTGTTTCTTAATAATAAAAATTATGATCTTTGATAACCACTATAATGATATCCTATTAAGGGAAGTGATAAAATTTATAATTTTAACATAGGAGAATCAACAACCAAATATTTTAATGATATCAAATCTTACATAGGTCATTTTAAGATGTATCCCCAAAATTAAAAATCCAATTATATGAGAATTAAAATACATTAGGATTTCAAAAGGTGCATTTGTAACCATGTTTTCATGATTATAAAAAAATAACTTAGGGACATTTTGATAGGGTGCAAACAACCAATAATATATCATAATAGTATTATAACACTTATGGTGTTACATTTCAATAGAAAAACTCTGAAAAACATAAGCCTAATATATGTTGTAAATGCATTTTTTTCATCAAAAAATGATATAATGACCATTGAGTAATTTAAATAAAGATAAGCAGTCCATCCATTAGTGACTATGGAAATTTGTTGAAATATATTACTTGATAACTATATAAATAAACAATGATGCTCATGAACCCAAATCTAATGATTTCATAGGAATATTTATTTGAAATAAAATATCCAACATCTAGTTCTCAATGATAACTTCACATGTCATTCATTTTAATTGATAAATAAAAAATTTTGAATGGATTTTTTTGAAATATAGTATCACTACTCTATAAAAATATATATTATTTAACTAATAATAATATTTTTATTAAATCTATCATTAAAATAAAAAATTGGTACACCATAAATAATCATTATTTGACAGAATAATAACTTGTCGACAATAATGTGAATATAATCATTGATATTATAAAAAAATAGATTTCAAAATATGGGTGCTATATAATTAGATGATAAATATTTAATAAAGTGATAAAAATAATAATCCAAAAACAGAACTAATATAAATATTTTAGTATAATTTATATATAAGAAAACATAATATTGAATTAATACATTTTTATATACAATAATCATCACTGAAAACTCTGTAAGTATTTTATTAACTATAGAAAAGTAATATATAAAATGTTTGACTTAACTATAATTATTCTACTCAACTACATAAAATATATATATGTCTACATCCAGTGGAGTTATTTTCTGAAATAATGAATAGTGAAGAAACATTAACTATTTTAACTTCTAATCAATACATAATATAATTCTTAGGTGAATACTCAATGTTTAATATATAAATTTTTACATGAAGATGATAGTTATTATTTTTTATGTAAAAAATATCTTATTCTGATTATGATACATAATATAAATCATAATATGTGAAATATACTAGAAAAAATATATTTTTTAGAAAAATATATATAATATTTTACATTATATATATATGATAAGTTTAATTCTTAAATAAATACCTAAAAAGTTTCTGATTTAAAACTATCTATATGTGATATGTTCTGACCCCATCGATGTATATGTGTGATGTTTTTTTGAAAAAAAATCTATACTTTGGAACAAACCATTTCATTTTTCTGGACCATAATAAATTTTCTAGATCCCTATATACTTACATTTGGTTCTAGACATATGATGAAATCCAAAATCTAAATATGTAAAATATATTACTAAAATTTAATGAAAAAAAATCACAATGTCTTTATAAACCATTATTTTATATGATATTGAATATAAAAATAAAAATATATATAAATAATTTAAAAAAAATCGGGTTTGTAATTCTGAAATTATAAATAAATAAAAGTGGTACAAATATAGTTAATAATATCCCCATATTAGTAATTAAATTTATATACAATAATCAAAAAAAATAACCCACTTTTTGTTAGAATATAAAAGATCGATCATATCAAATAAATAAGAAAAAAAATATCCTCTTTATATAAGACTTGTATTTTAGTTCATAAAAAAGTTTACTCAATATTTTAAAAAATTATCACCCAAAACAAATAAATAATTCAATCAAATATTGCTCGTCTGAATAAAATATTAATCAACAACACAATCACAATAGATAAATAGAAATAAAGTACACTAAATTATAAAAATACAAATCATATATTGTTAAATAATAAAAATTTGGTAAAAATTATAATTAATAATCTCCCTCTAAATTAGTCTTCAATAAAAAGTCATTATGAATCTATCAGAGGTGTTATTTATATGATTCAATTTCCATGTTTTATAAAAATGTTTTCATTAAATTTTTATTATTATTACATGTATTTTTAAAGTCATTTTTACCCTTTGTTGACTTTTAACCCATTGTATGGAGGGAATCATTCTTTTCTTTACCAAACAGGGTACTTTATGACTTTTCCATCAAAAGTACAAGAAGAATGTTTTTTTAACTTATACGGCATGAATGTATTTTTACGGTTTCATAACGCCTTATTTTCATGAAGCTTCCTCTACATTATTTCATGATTAATTTCAACAAAATAATTTTCATTTAAAATTACATGGTATTTTTTGAAAAGAAAATGATTTTTAAGAAGAAAGGATATTTTCATCAGGAATTCAATTCAAGTGTTTTATAAAAACTCTTTCCCATCTAAGATGGAATTATTTAGTATGATTATGTTTCAAGTATAATGTATCTATTATTTACATGGTTTGATTTTTCTTATGATTAAATGATATCCATTTTTTTATATGTATTATGTTATAATGGGTTGATGTTTATGAAAACCATTTTATTCTTTGGTTTATGAGGAATGATTTATGTTTATTTTGTGAAACATGTAAGAATGATTTAATTATGTAATGGGTGGGGCATATATATTCCTCCAATGCATTGGGTAATGATTTATATCTCATGAGATAGACATGGATGGAATGGAACGTACAATCATGTTCAGTAACATAGGGTTGGAACGAAAAGTAAACCCGGTTCAGTAATGGACTTTGTCAACTATGATGGTCTTGGAAGCAATGCCTTGGATACTATGTAAATAATAACATGTTCTTAATGGTTTTCCACAATTACATGTTTTATTCCCATGCTATTTTATCATGATTAATGTTCCTTTATGATTTATGCCTTATGTATGTCCAAGATTTATGTCATTACTCATGATTTTGATGTTTTATGTTCATGTTTTTACATTCAAATGATTATGGGTTGATTTAAGTTCTCCATGTTTACCCTTACTGAGAATTTGAGCTCACCCTTTTTATGTTTTCTTTTCCCCAGTATATAAAGATAGGTTTTAGGTAATAAAAAATTGGGAATATCTTTATGGAAATGTTGAATATTTTTCACCATGATTAGAAGATTTTATACCGAGTTTCCAAAGACACTAAACTAATACGGTCATTGGGTTTTTTTTGTTATGTATTAAGTATTCCGCAAACATAATGTAATGTCCATGTATTTCAGACATTGTGTATCTATAGAATAGACCCCAACTAACTCACCTGGTATGGATTTAGGGTTCAGGTGATGAAATAATGCATGCTTCTCCACACTAGACACCAGATAATGTGTTTCTCCATAGTAACATCATAAACAGATTCTTCTAGATCCTAATATGGTGTGATTTCATATTCAGGGACATCCTTAAGGATAGAAGTAGCAGTATCATCCATCGGGATCATCTTTGAGGAGTTGGGCTCCATGTCATGGGGAAGACCGTCTTTATATGACCCAACCTCATTATCACCAACTCCACTATCCTTGAGCTCTACCCCTTTAGTGTTGTCAACTATCACTACAGCAGATTGTTCCCCTCGGATAAAGATAATGTCATCTAGAGAAACTCTCTCCTAAAGGATTGTTGATGCCTTCATTGAATGGGTATTGTATACTCCATTAACATTCACTTTCGAGGATAGAACCCTTTTGATCATTGATTTAAATAATGAAACTTCAACTAATTTGATCAGTAATGACTTTTTTGACATACTTGGATCTTGAGAGATAAAAATAATTAAATAGGTTTATCATCTAAGACTTTGTCCATAATTATTGGTAATGAGTTCCACTATAGGATACCTCACAATATCAGTTGTTACCTAGATAGCTATCACTAACCCAATATGTTGGTTTTGTAGGAGCTTCAAAGGAACACGAAAACAAATTGATAAAAAAAATATTAAAATTTTGAAAATATGCTAGGTAGATTTAGATTTAATCTTACGTATAGATAGGGGATATCGATAATGATCTACTACATGTGAAAAGATACACTAGTAGAAGACACTTCCATTGGGATTCTAGGGTGTGGTCCTAAGTAGATAACTATGAGGATAGGATGCTATGAGGGCACAACTCCAACCTCCACGAAGAACCCACCCAGTGATTCATCAATGGAAAAAAACCTTGAAGCATCCCCCTTAGAATTTTGTAGAGCATCCTCAACCCATCAAACAGGAACCACATGTCCATTTTCATCTTTCTACTATAGAATACAAATTTTAGTTAGATACATCAAACAAAAAAAGGAAATATACAGAGAATAATGTCTGTTGGAATTCTTATATTGTCGAAGTAGACTATGTGAAATCACCCGAAAGAGTCATCTCTCCCCTCTATCGGGGAAATTCCTAGATAGTGGATGACCCTTAGGATACTCCTTCGCCATAGTCATTCATTTTTTTACCATAATAAACTAATTCCAACTTAGTTTCATTAGTAAAATGTAGTATCTCCTAACATTATGGATCACCATTGATAATTACCATCACTTGGCCAAGAGGGAGATTGGGTTCCCCCCATTTCTATTAGAAAACATACATAGATTCCATGTATGTATGGCTCTCATTGAAGCCTTCCCTAAGAATGATTTGGTTGAGACCAACCTATGGAAGATCGACATCATACCAGATTATATTCTTCTATAGTTCCTCTACTATCATAGTCATTCATAGTGATATCTAAGTCGACCAGAACTTGGGGAAGGTAGTGTCGATAGGTAGTTATAGAATATATTGCAGCTTCTTCCCTGGAGCCACCCTGGATCTTCTTGTCCTAGTCTAAGAACCCCCTTATTTCTCCAATGGCCTCTTCTAGGTAAGGAACTCCCCTCTATAAGGTGGGGGTGAAACATATCTACCTAGATCACACCTCGAATAGTAGTCTTCCCACCTCCTTTCTTCTCTGATTCCTCTCTCACAGACATGAACTCTCTGATGTGTATCTTCAAGATCTCACTCGTGTACATTACCACACAGTTATTGGAATAATCCTAGGACAGGACAACATTAACATTGGTTAGTGGAAGCATGATCATCTATCATGATCCCCCTAATGTCAGCCTCCAGCATAGAAGACATAAGATATAGGGATTCCACTACTAAAACCTCACATGTAGACTCTCCTCATTAGATGTTGGATGCATCAAAATTTTCCAATGAACCAGGATGGAATGTATGGATTTCAGTAGGTATTTTCATCAATTCTAGTCACCAACACTCTACCCTAGAATAACTATAGGTGCTCCCAGTACTCTAATGTCCCCTACATGTTATCCATCATCGCACCGACTTGGGTTTCAAATGGGTGAAATTTAAGTTAATATAATTCATAAATCTATTCAACCATGTCCTCATTGAGTTCCACTGAACATAGCTCGATGATATTTAGCATAGAGGGTCATAGGCTGGAATTTAGTGGGATTATAGAATTTTTAATTAGGTAGCCTATCAAGTTTTTTTGATCCATAAATGTAGAAATTAGAATGGTCCAGATATACTCCTATTTCTATGTCCCATCAACACATGTCCCAATTGGATATATAGACATGATAGAATGAGTACACCCAGGTTAAGTCAATTTTCATCCAAAATAATGGCTTCCATCACTAACAACCCTAGGTACAAGCCCATGTAGGTGTCTCTAACTAGAAGCAGCTAGATGATGAAAAATGTAGTGGGGAATGTAGTATAGAGAAAAAGAATGTTCCATTCCTCCAACATGTTATATCCCCCCTATTCTTACTCTCCATCCTTAATAATCAACCAATGTTATCAAGGACACCACCTTTGTGGTTCCATCAAACACTACTTTTCCATCCCAACAGTTTCATAGTTGGGTCCTTCTTAAAGAACATGACCAACTATTTCTTGAATGTGATATCCTTTTGAATGGGGGATGATGTTTCAATAATATAGATAATGTATCCAGTAGGTGCAGCATTGTCAATGGATTCTTCTACCTATCTAACCAAATGTTCAGTGCTAGGAGAAATTAATCGTATTAGAACCCATTTAGAAGGATGCCACCAATAAAGTGAAAATCCAAAAAATAGAATCCCACATATCCATGGTGAAGGTGGAATTTGTTGGTGTCTAGAGAAAATGGATGAGGAGATATAGATATAGATCATATTGGTGGTACATGTGCAATTAGGAAGACTTTATTGCCTCAAAAAATCTGATGTAGCATACCTCAACTATGTACTCCAAACAGTTATAGTATACTTAACTTTCTAGGCCCACTGGTCAGTAAGGATTCATCACGATCACAGGTCCTATCCTTTAATCTTTCCCTTGATATTGTCTTTCTTATTACTCTGGATGATTTTTTTCATATTAAGCTGGGAATTATCCAGCCTCTGCATTTTCCAACACAACAATATCTATATATACACATAGCATATAGTTGATTATAACCACATGCTCCTGGATAGGGTTATCAAAAATAGTGCTTTTTAAGTGGTTGATCTCATCCTCACATTTGAACTAGGAGTGTGGTTTGCTGACCTTGATGCTCAGGATTTTCACTTAATCCATAAACCTTAAATTGTATAACAGGGTTGATTTGTCAGTAGATAATTCCTATGGGATTTAGATAGAATTCCTAAAGGCACATGGATTTCATTAAAGACCCTCCTTTCATAAGGGATCTTATGGTTTCCCTCCATTTAGGCCCTCTAGGAAGAATCATCCACTTCTATCTTGACCGTGTTCGGTGTGATGTCAATTTAAAGAATCTAAATAGACTCTAAGGAAGGTGTATGAAAACATTGGTGCTTAGTTCACAAAGGAAGGGTTTGTGTGAAAGTTTTAAGTTCTAAAAAAATGTCTGCATTGTCACGGAAGTAGTTGCATGAAAGGTCGACTTGCACAAATGATGTGGATAGAGGATTAGGTTTTTCATCAAGGGGGAGTTCCTCACATGAATGTAGTAGCCTATATCATGAAAAGTCTTATATCTCAGAAAGAGGACCCCTTCATATTTATAGTAACAGACAATTGGATTACATGAAGTTTGAATTGTTAGTTACATGACAAAGATAGAAATTAATATACAATAATAGAAATGAGATACTTTTCTAAAATTTTCCCTCAAAACGTGAGCTTTTAGTCCCCTTTTAGCTCAAATTGTGAGTGGAGTGGGGAGTTAGTGATGAAATAACATCTAGAGCCTAAAAAGATATTTTTGAATGAAAAAAAAAACAATAACACCACCCTAAAGGGATATTATGGGGATGATTAATACTTTTCATGCATCAATGAACCGTCAGTAAAGGATGAAGAATCGCACAACACCAGTTATGAGCCCCATTATTTTCATTCCCAAAATCGAGGGTTTTATCTAAAATAGAATCTCACCCCCCACCCATGGAGAGGCTCTTCAAAAGTTGAAGTGAATACCTTCTACACAAAACTCCCATTCTTAAAAAATGGCGCACAATTCCAATGATCATAGAACCTCAAATGTAGATCATTTCTATGACAAAAATCCTAGGGGCCTAAATATCACATTAGCAATAATGGAGGGATACTCAAAAAATTCCTCTTAAGTCTGCTTTGGTGCATGAAAAGAGAAGCTACATGTGTATAATCATATCTTATGCACAACTGAAAAACTTCCACACAACTATGCCTCATGAATCCATCATACTAGTGCAGAAAATGTTATTTACGTCACCATTTATTATGTCGGTTATATATAACCGACATGAGAATTGGTGAAACGTGTTTTTTTACGTCGGTTATTTAATAACAGACGTAAAAAATGCATTGAGTAGCTTTTTAACGTCGGTTATTTTAATAACCGACGTTACAAATCACGCGTGTTCGGTTTTTACATCGGTTATTTTATAACCAACTTAAAAAACCAAAGCACGGGGGTTTTTTACGTCGGTTATAAAATAACCGACGTAAAAAACGAGATATCTATGAGTTTTTTACGTCGGTGATTTTATAACCGACGTAACAAAACCAAAGTGCGGGGGGTTTTTTACGTCCGTTATTTTAAAACCGACGTAAAAAACCAAAGCGCAGTGGGTTTTTTACATCGGTTTTCATATAACCGACGTTATAAATTTAAAAAATATTTTGTAAGGTCGGTTATATAATAACTAACGTTATAAAAAATTTAAAAATTTAAAGCCCCGTGGACTGTCATTTACATTTTTTCGATCGATAGTCCGCCGGCTCGTCTCTCTCGCGCGGTAAACCCTAATCGGCTCGTCGATCGACCTGCATTAAACTCATTTTGGCTTCATCGTTTATCATCTTTAGTCTCCTTGGATCTATCATCTCAACTCGCAACACTCAAGTAATCATTCCACGACTTTATTTTGTTCGTTTTTTTTCGGATAGTCTATATTTCTGTTTTGCGATTTTTTTGTTTAAACTAGGTTAGATTCTTCCATTTCGAACCCTATTACATCTTTTTGAATATCGTTGGCACCAGACATTCATTTTTATCTTGAGTGTCTTGTTTTTGTATTTCTTTATAAAACAAATTTGGATATATTACCTTTCATTTAATGACTCAAAATCCTCCTTTTTTGGAAACATATTTGGGGTTATTTATTGAAGTACTATGGAGCGATTAGGGAAATATTTGGAATACTTCCTGATTTGACCTGTTTGAATTTCATTATCAAAAAGAAATTTGAGGTATGGTTGATTCATCCATTCCTTTTATCCTATATTTCATTTAACGCTCAGGTTCATCTAACAATTTGTAGTTGGATAACCAATAATGTTTATGTGATTAGAGAATTAAAAGAAATTATCATCATATATAGTGAATCATCCTTGTTGAGTGTCTTATCATAGAATAGGAATCAATCATCCATATTGAAGATGTCATTTTTTAGAAAACAAAAACCATTAATGTAAACCATTTATCTTTCATTAATTGAACTAAAATAAATATTTACACATGAAATATAATGGACCATAATAAAATAAATATTTATCATTCACCCTTATAGAGTCTAATAAATCTATGATAAACCATCTGTTTTCTTTAATGGAAACAAATTCACTTTTACCCACTTTTTATTTTTAGAATACACTAAACTCCCTTATAATTTCACCCTTCTGGGAAGTATTAAACATCATTATATCCCTTTAAAAAATCTAAATGTCGCAGAAATATCGTGCATCCATTTTGTCTTATAGGACTCTACTATAGATAAGTATACCATTTTTTATATTATTATTTATGATAAACTCTATCATAACATCACTAATATATGTTTATAAAAATGGGAATATCACAATTCTCATGATTTTAGTTGAGAATAATGATAATTGTTTTTATTAATGTTAATATAGATATGGGTAATTTTACAAAAAAAATGTGAACTTTAATAATGAATGTTACTTATATGAATTTCACAAGATTTTTTGATTTTATGTAACAAAACTAATTGACGATCGAATACAACAAATAATTTCACCATCAACCAAAGTGAAACCAGTGTATTGTTCTATTTTAGAAATTCAGGATTCAATCAATGAGATTGTGATTTATTTATTTTTTAGAGTTTCTGAATCAAGATACTAGATTCTATTTCAAATGGGTATTTGTTTGTTTTTTGATGTTTCACGATTTTATTTGATGTAGGTTTTTCTTTTTCATGGATTACTTCATAAAGTGGTCTCGGTTCATTTGATTTTTTGTTTCCTTTGACACCATCCCCCCTCAATGACTATGATCTCTCATTGCCAGTTTTTCTCTAATTGTTCTCTCATACACCTTTTGGATTTGATGGTTGATTACAAACATATTTATTCAAATATTTAAGCTGGATTATATGCATTTTTTAGGATTATATTGTTGTTTTATGACACATTATTTATTATTCTATCCAATACTAATACCCTTTCTAGTAAGAAGAATTTCATAAGAAATATGATTGGACTCTTCATCATATTTCATGAAACGTTTTTAATAACGTCACGTTTTTTAAAAAAATATTTTATATCAAAGATGTGGAAACGGGTGGTGTTCGGGGGGTGTCCAAGGGGGTGGGTGGGTGTGAGCGGCTTTCCACGGGGGTGGGGGCCTATCCAGAGGGTTTTGGGGGTTGTCCGGGGGGTGGGGGCTGTCCAGATGGTTGGGGGTGTCCAGGGGGGTGTTGAAGGGGTAGGGGTGGGGGTGGTGTCCAGGAGGGGGTGGGGGCTGTCCAGAGGGTTGGGGGGTGTCCAGAGGTTGTCCAAGGGGGTGGGTGGGTGTGGGGGGCTGTCCAAGGGGGTGGGGGACTATCCAGAGGGTTTTGGTAGTTGTCCGGGGGGTGGGGGTGATTCTCAGGTTTACTCCATTTTCTCCAATTTTCTATCAACTATATAGGCGGCATGGTTTTCTTTGATTCAACGAAATTTAAAACTGTTATATCTAACTATATTTTGTTTTAAAAATAATATTCAAGCATATTTTCTTAAATACCCATAGATTTGTTTTATATTTTAAATTGTTTTACATTCAAATTATGATTTTTTTCATATAAACGTATATTTGTCTTATCTTAAAAATATATATTTTTTGTTGATATTTGTTATAGGTAATAATGAGTCGAAGTTGGATTATAGAACATCGAATGAGCAATGAATTTGAGGAAGGTGTTGATGCATTTTTGGAATTTTCAAAACGAAATGCTCCAAGTAGTGACATTTTTTTCTGTCCATGCCTGAAATCATTGAATATGAAGAAGTTGAAAAGTAGTGAGATAAAAGATCATCTGATTTTTCATGGTTTTAATCCGAGTTACAGACCTTGGATTTGGAATGGTGGAACTGGACAAAATTTCATTGATGATGATGATTCACAAGATGGTAACTCCGATGGAATTGAAGATATGATTCGCGATATTGTAGCAGAAAAAATTGAGATAGAACCGACAGTTGCGCGTCTATATGGTGATGCTGAAAAACCATTATATCCTGGTTGTACAGATTTTACAGTTTTGTCGGAAGTGTTATGATTGATTAACCTGAAGGTGAAACATTGATGGAGTGACAAAAGTTTTACATATCTACTACAATTGATGAAAGACATTCTTCCAAAAGATAACGATATTCCAAATTTACATTACAAATCCAAGAAAATATTATGCCCGATTGGGATTGGGATACAAGAAAATACATGCATGTCCGAATGACTAAATTATATATAGGAAGGAATATGAATTTCTGTCAGAGTGTCCTAAATGTGGGACATCACCGTATATGGTGAAAGAAAAATCACAGGCTGGTGTAGAGATTACAAATCTCCCTTCAAAGGTATTTTGGTATCTTCCTGTAATTAATCATTTCAAATGTTTATTTTCTAATTCACATGATGCAAAAAGGTTAAGATGGCATGCTGAAGAGCAGGTATGTGATGGAAAAATACGTCATCCAGCTGATTGTCCACAATGGAAGAAAATTGATGCACAGTATTCTACATTTGGAAATGAAATTAGAAATCTCAGACTAGGGTTGTGCACAGATGGAATGAATCCATACCGATCCCTTAGTAGCACGCATAGTTCATGGCCTGTTTTATTGGTAATTTAAAACCTCTCTCTTGAAGTTTGTATGAAGAGAAAATATGTCATGTTGAGTATAATGATCTCTGGTCCAAAGCAACCTGGTAATGATATTGATGTTTACTTGTCACCGTTGATTGATGATTTGAAACTGTTATGGGAAGATGGTATTAGGGTGTATGATTCTTATAAAATGGAATATTTTCAACTGCATTTAGTGCTTTTGTTCACTATAAATGACTTCCCAGCATGTGGAAATTTTCTAGATATAGTGTTAAAGGGCATAAAGCATGTCCAATTTGCGAACAACAGGCGTCATATTGTCAATTGCATCATGGGAGGAAAACAGTGTACATGGGTCATCGAAAGTTTTTTCCTAAGGAACACCCTTATAAGAGACTAAAAAAGGCATTCAATGGATCACAAGAATTTGATACTGCTCTAAAACCTTCATCCCCTGATCTGTATTTTGAGAGGGTAAAAAACCTTGATGTGACATTGAGAAAGACACAAAAATCTGGAAATGATAGACATATTTGGAAGAAAAGGTCAATTTTTTTTGAGCTACCATATTGGAGGTATCATGAAGTTAAACATAATATTGATTTCATGCACATGGGGAAGAATATCTGTGATTCTTTGATTGGATCATTGTTAGATATTAAAGGAAAGACTAAAGATGGATTGAATGTAGGATTAGACTTACTATCAATGGGAATAAGTTTGGAGTTAGCTCCCACTCTTAATGGAAGACGAACATTTCTTCCCCCGGCTTGTCATACATTATCGAAGAGGGAGAAAATTATCTTCTGTCAGTGTCTTCATGATACCAAAGTGCCTCAAGGTTATTCTTCTAATGATAAAAATTTTGTCTCATTGAAGGACTTGAATTTGATAGGTATGAAATCACATGATTGTCACGTCATGATGCAACAAATTCTACCAGTTTCATTGTGTGGAATATTACCCATTCGTGTCAGAAAGACTATAATGAAGTTGTTTTATTTTTTCAATTCAATTTGTAACAAGGCGATTGATGTGAATGCTTTGAACATTTTGGAAAAGGATGCAAATTTTTATACTTTTTCAATTGGAAATGTATTTTCCTCCAACTTTTTTTGATATAATGGTGCATTTGATGATTCATCTAGTTCGAGAAATAAATCTTTGTGGACCTGTATATCTTCGTTGGATGTATCCTTTTGATAGGTATATGAAAATATTAAAGGGGTATGTTAAAAATCTATATCGACCAGAAGCCTCTATTATTGAAAAGTATATTTCTAAGGAGGTATTAGAGTTTTGTACGAGCTACTTGGTTGTGGCGCAACACATAGGTTTGCCTCCATCTCGCCATGAACGAGTTCGTAATGAGGGAAAGGGGATTCGCGGCTTGAAAGTCAAATCATTGTCAGCTGAAAAGATAAAGAAGTTAGAATCATACATCATGAATAACATAGC
Organism: Viscum album; assembly: GCA_963277665.1. NCBI lineage: Eukaryota > Viridiplantae > Streptophyta > Magnoliopsida > Santalales > Viscaceae > Viscum > Viscum album. The sequence continues at coordinate 911,412,213 of OY728125.1, read as the reverse complement.
TGATGCTCAACAGTATATCACATTGCATATTAATGATTTGAAACATTTCCATCCAAAGAAGAAAGAAATGTGGATTTTGAATGATCACAACAAAACTTTTTTTTCATGGATTAAAAAGACTTTTCTTGGTAGATCAGATGTGTCAGAGACATTAAAATGTATATTGGGTGGTCCATGTTTAAATGTGATAACATGGTCCGGTTATGACATTAATGGTTATACATTTCATACGAAAGCTCAGGACAACAGAAGTGCAGTTCAGAATAGTGGTGTATTAGTGTTTGCTGAAGCAATGCATTTTTCGAGTGCTAAGGACAAAAACCCAATTTCTGAATCAAGTGAATATTATGGAGTGATTGAAGACATATGGGAGGTTTATTACTTTAAAATTGAACTTCTCTTTTTTAACTATAAATGGTTTAACGGTAACAATAGTGTCATACACGATGAATTTGGAATGACACTTGTTAATCTGAATAGATTGGATGACACCACTGATTCTTTTATAATGGAAACACATGCAAAACACATTTTCTATGTAGTAGATCAATCAGATATGTAGTGGGATGTTGTTTTACAAGGTAAAAAACAATATGTTGGTGAAGATGAAGTTGATGAATATGCTGATTTATGTGAGATCCCTATTTCCATGGAAAGATTAACAGAACATAATGATGATCTTGTTGAAGACATAGTTTGTGCCATAAGGAACGATCACGACAAAGGAATTTGGGAAAACAATCCATTTTTACATTCTTAAAATTATAGGTAACATATTTTTATTTCTTGTTTACATTTATTTTTTCCATAAATGCTAGATATTTTAAGTTTTTTATTTATTAAAACATGTTTTAAAACAAAATAAGTATATGTTTTTGTTTTTTTTAAGTTTGTTTAGTTTACTTTATCATGTTTATAACCATTAAATGAATTATATATCTATTATTTTTGTTCACTGACAATTACTTTACCATGTTTACCATTTTTACCAGGTTTACCATTTTTACCATGTTTACCATCTTTACCATCTTTACCATCTTTACCATCTTTAACATTGTTTAACATGCTTACCATATTACCAATGTTTACTATTATGTAACTTATTACACTTTTCTATTTTCTGATTACAGTAGTATTAAAATATTTGAATTTGTATATTTGTGAACTGATGTTTGTTTTTTTGATCTGAAGGATAATGACAGATCATTCAGATGATCAACCACATGATTCTAGAAGGGAGCATATTGCTGGTCATACCTCTGGGGATGAACATTCACATGCTCCTATTACGACAAAGAGTTCAAAGGTTGGTAAACGTGGGTGCACACGTTTACCAAAATTATCACTTGCACGTACGCAGGATCAGAGGATAGTCGTTGAGTTTGATGATGATGATATTCCTAGAGGTCCGAATGAAAAAGACTTTAAGAGTTTTGTAGCAACACAGGCTAAGAGCAAAGTAAGCATTCTGTATGATGATTGGAGAAGTGTGGATAAAGCGATTATCTCTCAGTTGTGGGAGACGATTTTGGTAAGATCTTTTGTCATTGTTTGACTATTATTTTAATGTTTATAGTATATATAACATTTTTAACCTCTTCTTTATCAGATGACATTTGATATTCCTGACACTGGAGGAGTCAGGAAGAAATGATTATCGTTGGCTGCCAGGAGATGGAGGGATTTCAAATCAACCCTCTCATCTGATTTCATTTATGGTCATAGGAGTCATGACAATCCATGTCGTATATATACTTTTATAGATGAAGACACATGGAGACATTTTTTTGAAAGTATAAGAAAAGAGTCATTTCTGGTAAGGGAAATGTAAACTTTTTTAAACTTTCTTATATAAATGATTTTATTAATGTTTTGTTAATTATTTCTTATTCTAAAATTACAGCAAACAAGGAAATCTCATCAGGAGATCCAATCTAAAAATGTATACCCTCATTGTTTATCTCAGGGAGGGTATGCATTATTGGAAGAACAAATGATGGCGGAAAAATTTCAACAACTAGGAGCTGAGTCTTCAAGCTCTGGAGAGGTGGCCCCTCTATCCCCTCCATCTAGACATGAAAAATGGAAGAGAGCCCGGAAGGGAAAAAAGGGCAATATATTTCGGAAGTATCGAGAATCATAGCTGAGAGGATTATAAGATATCTATTTTATTTATTTAAGTTAACTATTTTCTTCATATAATTTCAATCATTAAAGAAATATTCAATTAATTAATACAGGACTCTCTTGAGGAGCAGAGTTCAGAGGGGACATTTACAGCTACTGGGAGGGAAGATATTTTATTTGCAGCATTGGGAAGGCCCGAACATCCTAGTCGTGTAAGAGGATATCTGGCAGGTGTATCGGTAAGAAACGTGTTTCCACGTTCTTCAAATTCTAACATTGAGGGGTTTTATAAAAAAAATAGAATCCTTGGAGGCTGAAGTTCATAATATTAATGTGACGATGGAGGAAAATATTAGAGAGTCGGTGCAGTTTATATTTGCAGAAATTCAAAGAAAATTTCAGACTGCAGCTCCCACTCCTCCACCTCCCCCTGCAGACCCCATTATTTATCCTCCACCTCCGCCAGTAGCTCCCACTCCCCCACCTCAGCCTGCGGACCCCATTTTTTATCTTACGCCTCCACCACAGCATCCTACTTATTGAGAGTTATATGTTGATGATTATCAACATCATATAGTAGCATATGGGCTGGTATATTGTATAGAAGATATAGTTCATCATCAACAATTAGAGGTATAGAATCAGAGGGTCACTATACAGGATATTATAGATAGATCAGTTAGGGTACCAATACCTAAATATGAGGTGGCGACAGTTGGACAGAGTATCAGCCATTTTTTAATTTGGCCATCTAGACTTCTTTGACTCATTACCAAAGAGGTATGAATGTTATATCTTTTATTTTATTTTTTTTATTAATGTTGTTTTATCATTTGAAAACTAATATATTTTTCAATTTTTTTTACAAGAATACTTCAAAGGTAAAGAAATACTGTATAGACAACAAAAAAGACAAATGGCTATGACATCAGATACAGATTCGAATGGTCTTGAGAGATTGTCAAGACATTCACATTTGTTGTCGGGTTATTATGAGTTTCCAATGGAATCTCATGTTTGTGGACGTGAAATAAGAGTGGGGATTATAAAAACTGATATCATGGAGCTTGTTACTGGAGATAAGTTGGGCATCAACGTGGTGCAAATTTTTTCCATGTAAGTCTTAACACCTTTTCCCTACGTTATATTTATTAAAAATGTATACTTATGTATGTAACCCCCCAACCCTAGCTACCCAGAGTCGGTTCATTACTTCGTAACATTGGCATGATCACAAAAGATCAAGTCTTGAAAGACCGATTAGTTTAGTAGCCTTGGAAACACTAGATACATTCATAAATGTTACATTACATCATAAGGTGAAAAACTACAATAACAAAGTCTCCATAGTCCACACTCTATCCTCTTCTGACCATCCCTGCAGGTCATTCATAAAATACTTCTTCACATCCTGGAAAATATAAAAACATTGAAAGGGGTGAGATCAGATGCTCAATAAGGATAACAATATTGCGGAAGCTTTCATAAATAATCACTAACATTTAAGGCAACGTATAACTAAAACAAAATCCTTTTTAAACTTGAACTTTAGCATAATATGGAAAAAATAAAATTAAATAATGCCATTTACTTACTCACATGGATATTCTACTAATCTAATAATCCCATGCAATATCAATAACCACATTCATAATGATGGAATGCATAATGCCAGACTATCATAACCACGTAGCCAAGGCCTCGTGCCAAGACCACAAATAAGATTTTGTCAAGGCCTCGTGCCAAGACACTAGTTTGTCTCATGAGACCTACCGATGCATCGAGGAGCTATAGCGGGCTCCACCCGTCACTTAATAAGTCCAATGCATTCCTCATATGAATAGGTTTAAACATATCATAAACCATAACATAATCGTATCACATAAAACATGCATAAATAAAACATAACATTTCCACATTTCAATCACAAGATATCAATACAACACATTGATATAATAAAAATGCTTTCAAAACCATTTTCAATACCAAAATAAAATAAAGTTAAAACTTTGTATTTATTTTTCTTTAAAAAAGTGATGTCTTGTAGAGGAAGCCGAAACTCAAATAATGGTCACGGCGGCGGAGAAGTCGTTGTCGCCGCATATGTACGGAAAGAAAAACATTCCCTTTTTGTCTTTTATTAAAATGCTTCGTATAAAAAGATTCTTTTTGAATAAACGTAAAAGTCAAAGGGGTTTATACACCGTATAAAATAAAGTTGTGTATAAAACCAAATATGCCTCAATGAAAGGAGATTGAGACAAAGTCCTTAAAAATATCATTTTTAAAATAAAATAGATCTATTATGTGTATTCACTATAAGTACACATAAATAATGTACAAATACAAGATAGGACATAATGATATCATGACATAATTTGAAAGTAGGAGATTAACCCAAAGAATGGAAATTGGGTTAAGAAGTTCCCTTACCTTGCGTCCTGTCCTGACTCGACCGTTCTTTAACCTCCTGAATAATAAACTAGAGTTAATTCCTATTTACTTAAGAACCTTTTCATGTTAATTATTCCTTTTGTATCCCTTATTACCATGTTATTAACATTATGTAATTATTTAAGTTTATAACGGTCATTTTGTCGATCTTAGGTACTTGAGTCAAAAATAACATTCTTATAATTACAAGTTGTTCATGTGCTGATATATCCAATATATCCAGAATTATATTCATGATATAGATATCATATATCTCATATATATCCAGTATATATATGCATTTATAATATTCCATAACGTTTAGAGGTAAGAAATGAAATGCACCGTTCATGGAGACGGTAAGCCGTACGTACGCATTAACGCTACTTTCATTTCTATTTCATATTTAATGAAATCATAATGATATAAAGGTATATTATAATTCCAGTACAACATCATATATAATATCATTTACTCCATCCTTTATACATCCAACATATGGAATTAACGATTCAAATCACTTTGAGGGGGCGGTAGTCCGCACTTCCTAAAATGAAAATATCGCGTTTACCCATAATGGAAAAAATAAACGTATGCCATAAATGAAAAATACAGAACCTTAAGTAAAACATAAAGATATTATATATCATTTATAAATATAGTGACATCTTAATGGCCACCTTTGAAGGTGTTTTATGAGTGTTGAACAATCATCGTTTCGTGAGGCAGAAATTCTCCATCCACAGAAATCGTATGTTCTTTAACCATTAGACGTAGGTGTGTGTAAGTGTAGCTTGAATAAACATTATAACAACATCCTATTATATTGTGGATACTGTTGTTTTTACAAAATAAAGGAATAAAAAGAGTTTAGGTGTTTGGATAAGCAAAATAAAACAAAATAACATAAGAGAAGACATTACCTTAAAATTGGGTAACTCTTTTGATTTGAGCCAAAGGCTTCCTTGGGAAGACTTCTGCCCAAAGTGAGGCTTCTAGGAGTAAGGGAGGAAAGTTGGGAGAGTATTTGGGCATAGGTTGGCCGATCCAAAAGGCTTTTAAAGTGTGAGTAAGGTGGTAGAGGTGGGGGCTTTTTATAAGTGGAGAGGAGGGGCACTCTTGGAAAGTAAAGAAAAGTCACTTTATTATAAAATTAGTTTCGGATTTTAGAGGTCCCACACTTATATAATTCGAGGATAAGGTGATAAGGGTTCGAAATATACTTATCCAATAGGTTTTTGACAAGTGTAAGCCTTGGATTTTACATTATCGTTTCATTTTATTTAAATCGTTAATTAATGAGGTAATTGCTGCATCATCATGGTGTCATAAATAATTTACTTTATATAATGTCTAAAAATTATAAAAAAAATATCATGATGTAGGAAATATTTTTAGATTTCTAATGAATATTTATAGTCAAAAATATGACTTGTATTACCCCATGTAAAAATTGTTTTAGTAAAACATTTCATGTTTGTGTCATTTTTTAATTTAACATTAAATAAAAGGTATTTAAGTCATTTTCCAACTAAAGTGGCTCCATGGGGTCCCAAAGTTGACCCATGGATTGTCTTGGTCGTTCATGGCACATCCAATGAGGGTAGGACATGTTTCAAGATCATCTCATATTATTAAAACATTATTTTTACCTTAAACTATACTAATTACCTCTAATCGCGATTAAGAACTTAAAAGTTACTATTCACCATAAAATTATTTTAATCTCATTGAACCAAATTTTACTTCTTAATGAAAACCATGTATGTCGGATTTTTGAAATTCAAAACACAGAAGTGGTAATGTTTCATTTTAATGAAAAATCAGTTTTTTAACAACTACTTAGTGGTTTCACTATTCATCAAAAATTGAAGTTTTTCAGAATAAGGCCAAAATTTCACCCTAAGCTATAATTGATATTCCGAATTCAAAAATGATGTCTATTTTAAAAAATTCCAAACATACAAGTTGAATTAATTAATTTTATAATTAATTCCCGTTGTTACAACAAAGAGCGTGTTTTTAAGAAACAATTTATATCAAAAGATTGTCAATTGTTTATGTCCAATTTCATTGTTAAATTAATTTTAATGACCACCATCGGATAAAATGGTAAAAATATATTCAAATTATACTTTAAAACCAATAAATAGTATAATTTACCACAATAAATTATTTTTATTAAAAAAGTTTTTTAAGTATTTTTTCACTATTCATAAAAAATTGGAAGTTCTCAGAAAGTTACAAAAAATTCAACTTAGGATAATATTGATATTAAGAATACAAAAACGAAGTCCATTTGGAAAAATAAAATTTATAAAATTTCAAAAATTAGGTATTACTATTCATAACTGCTACTTTGATTGGTTGTGGTGTGTGTTAGTACTCGAAGTTGCGTACAACACACGCTACTGTATTATTCAAAGAGAAGAGTACCGAGAAAGCTTGGGGTGTTACAATGTATGTTTTGCATTAGGTATCTTTATAAAATTTGTGAGAGGAATGAGCTGATAGAAGTATATGGATTCATGGACCCGCAATTGATTTCCCCTAAAGCATGTGCGTTGAATGAGGAACAAAGAATGGTTTATATTTCTGAAAGATTTGAAAAGAATATAATCACACAATGTTGGATGATGCCTTTTTGTGAGAGGTATGAAACACATTTCTCGCAAAGAGTTAATTATCTTTTAACATAAAAAACCACTAACGTAAAATTTCCTTTTATCAGTGATCATTGGATGTTAGGGGTTTTTTGCCCAAGGGAGAAAGCCCTTTATTGGATATGCTCTATCCATGGTGATGTGTGGGAAAGTTTTAAGAATATATTGGAAAATTAAGTTTTAATTTCTCAATAGTTTTATATATTATAATGAATTTTAAATTTACCCCATTCTTATTATTTTCTAACAGTGCATGGGCCTACTTTCGAAAAAACACAAAGAAAAGAGGTGCAATGATCATATATGTAAATGCGAAGGTAAATATCCATTTATAATTTGTAATTTTTGATTTATTACATAAAAATAATATTTCTAATTTAAAGTCATTTAAACAGAATTGTCATGAACAACAAGGCCTCGTCAAATGCGGATATTATATGTTAAGAGTTATGTATGAAATAATAACAACTGGGACAGTTGTGAATTTTGACCTGGTACGATTTCCTCTAAAACATTTCCATAATATTTAAATTTGATTTATTCATTATACACGTTAACTACTTTCTTTTTCATTTGTAGATTTTTGATGACCCTAAACCCTATACTGCTGAAGACATCAAACACTTACAAGTGGAGTGGTCAAATTATTTTACAGGTTTAATTGACTTTTAGTTATTTGTAATGTAAAATGTAATTTTAAATATTTTACTTGTAATTGTATATTTGTTAGTTGTTTAGGTTGGATTTAGTTTTTTTTTTGAAGTTGACAGTGTAAGTTTTGAATGTTATATAAGTGAATGTTTAATTTTTCACTGCTTCTTGTTTTGGTTTACCTATGATGGTTTTTCTGGTATGGATTTGGGTCTGTGGGGGAGGGGTTCCAAGGGTGTGGGGGTGTGTTCAGTGGGGTTGGGGGTGTCCAGCGGTCTGGGAGGGCTGTCCGGTGGGGTGGGGGACAATCAAGGGGGTGGCAGGGCTGTCCAGGGGTGTGGGAAGGTGGTCCAGGGGTGTGGGAGTGCTTTCCAGGGGTGGGGGGTATACATGAGGGTGGGGGTTGTCCAGGGGTGTGGTGGGGGCTGTCAAGTGGGGTGAGGGGGTGAGGGGGTGCTGTTCAGGCGGGTGGGGGGTTGGCGAGGGGTGTTTGGGGCTGTCTGGGGGTCGGGGGGCAGTCCAGGAGTGTGGTGGGGGCTGCAATGGGGTGGGGGAGGGATGTCCAAAGGGTATACATGAGGGTGGGAGCTCCAATGGGGTGGGGGAGGGCTGTCCAGGGGATATACATGAGGGTGAGGGCTCCAACGGTGTGGGGGAGGGCTGTCCATGGGGTATACATGAGGGTGGGGCTGTCTAGGGGGTAAGTTTTATATGTTATCAATGTACATGCATAATTTTGATCTACTTCTGTTTTTGTGGTACGATTTCTTGATTTGTTTTCTGGTTGATTTTGGTGGAGAGCAGATGATTGCATTCAATTTTTTAAAAAAAAAATTGGGTTTATCACGTCGGTTATTTAACAACCGACGTGATAAAAGGCCAGGGAAATGGTTTATCACGTCGGTTATTTAATAACCGACGTGATAAAAGGCCTGGAAAATGGTTTATCACGTCGGTTTTTTAATAATTGACGTGATAAACGGCCTGGAAAATGATTTATCACGTCGGTTATTTAATAACCGATGTGATAAAAAGCCTGGAAAATGGTTTATCACGTCATTTATTTAATAACCGACGTGAAAAACCACCTCCCCCCAGTTTATCACGTCGGTTATTTAATAACCGACGTGATAAACCCCCCTCCCCCCTGGTTTATCAAGACGGTTATATAATAACTGACGTGATAAACCCCCCTCACCCCGGTTTATCACAGCGGTTATATAATAAATGACGTGATAAAACCCCCTCCCCCCGATTTATCACGGCGGTTATTAAAAAACCGACGTGATAAACCCCCCTGGTTTATCACAGCGGTTCTATAATAACTTACATGATAAACCCCCCGCCCCCCGATTTATCACGTCGGTTCTTTAATAACCGACGTGATAGACCATTTCCCCATCCTTTTATCACGTCGGTTTTTTAATAACCGACGTGATAAACCATTTTACAGGCCTTTTATCACGTCGGTTCTTAAATAACCAACGTGATAAACCCTTCCCATTTTATTTAGCACGTCAATTCTAAAATAACTGATGTCCTAAACATTGAGATTTTATGTTTTTGACGTCAGTTTTTAAATAACCGACATCAAAAAAGTTATTTATAACGTCGCCCGTATTAACATCGGCTACAACCCGATGTAAAAAACATTTTCTACACTAGTGTCAGTAGACATTTTCTAGGAGAACCCTAATAGAAAAACTTTTTCAAACAACCCATCCTAGTTTAATGAAACAAATTATCAATCCCCTAAATGATATCCACTTTTCCTCTAATGAACACATTACCCAGGTTATTTATTCAATAAATAGTTACCCTAATTTTTATTAGTTTTAAAAATATGGACCTAACGTTGGAATCCTGATTGACCACTCATCCATGGAAGTTCCAACAACATGCCCCATACATAGGTGGATAAGGGTTGGTCACATAAGCCCTATAGGTGAGGTGAAATTCCCCATATTTCCAAGATGCATGGTGTAAAACTACCTTGTTTCACATCATATTCATTTTAATTTAAGCTACAGAACAACGTCCATGACACATGATACAAAATTGTAGCCTTACCATATGTGATAAATAAAGGATTCAAAGTATACTATTTACATGGAATAACCTCATCCAACCAACCCTGTGTGATAAACACAGGATGCTAAATCTAAATTATCATGGTATGCCACCTTTCCCCCCATTAATGGGATGTGACACCCATACTGGGAACCTTCCACACATAACACCCACACTATCTCCCTTTTCAATGATATTTGACCACCATAACGGGAATATTCCATGAATAAACCCCTACATTATTCCCCAAGAGAAATCCTCTTAGGACAACATCCCGACACCATCCCTTATAGACAATCCTTTTACAACATGAGGGTCTTTACTTCTTGACATTAACTTACATGTATCATTCCTATCACTCTACCTTAAACTACATAATTGAACTACATGTTTTTGGATTCAAATCTTTAAACAAGGTATATAGGATTCCTCATTGTGGTTCAATATTGAAAAAGGTAAACATAGATATATTACTCATAGGAATGCACCTCCCAGATCTACCTCCACAGGGTATTCTGGTCCCTAATAATTGTAAGACTTCCATCCTATGGGCACACTTCCCATATCTTCCTCCATGGGGTGTTCTGGTCCATTGGTAAACTCAATGGTGACATCTTCCCTTCTAGGATCATGCATCATAGATTCTCCTCCATAGGGAATTCTGATCCACAACACCAAATCATTCTCTATAGGGCATCCAGATCCATTGATAAACTATTCAGGTGTGAAATTTTCCTTCCAAGGGATTCACCTCCCACATCATCTTACATGGGGTGTTCTGATCCATTGGTAAACATAGGTGTTTCCTCACAGGGATGAAACTCCTAGAACAACCTACACAGGGAATTATGATATATTGGTAAACTCAAGTATTTCCTCTTATGGAAGTACCTCATGTATTCACCACCATGAGATGTTATGATCCATTAGTAAAATCATGTGTGACATATTCCCTCTTAGAAACTCACCTCTTTGATTTGAATCTATGGGGAGTTCTGATCCACCAAACCAATCTCTAAAATTCATTAATCTCATTCCCTATTATATCATATCAAGATGTCATGATCCATCTCTATAAGATGTAGAATGTGTAAACATACCCATAATGCCTACCCAATGAAATAAAAATGGGATTCTTGTGGTAAAAATTATTGGAAGACTTTCACCCCTAGCACAAATTACCTCATGATCAATACGGGATACCTTGGTTTATGCACCTATGATGCCTCATATGATATCACCTTCCAATAGGAATATTTATAGTTGACCAATTTCCATTCATGACTAGAGATTCCCAATGTGACTACTCTCCTTACTGAAGGTTTCTTCCCATTCATGATAGAAGCAATGTAATTAACCAGATTCAACATAAAAATGGCATCAATAATGAGATCTATGAACATGAATTAAATATTTTAGGGATACCTAGACTAGGAAATGAGATCTAAGGATGAATCCATGGAATAAGGAATTTATATCCCATCGCCCTATTTTGATCAGGGATAATACATCACTGATGAAATTGATGAAAATCACCAACCTTTATAAAGTGGGCATTTAGGGAAACAAAAATGCGTGTAGTGCGCATCCCTATATAAATAATCGGAAAGAGTTCTCTATATATATTGACATCTAAATCCATATATGTGGATACTAATTGTACTCTACAACTGATGCATAACTCATGAGTCCATGGTTAGTAACATGAGACTTTCATGTGGGAAGGGACACCATACCCGGTCTCAGAACAGTAGGGACATAATAATTGTGTAACATATCAGTAGGGATGTCCTGCCCATGTTTCGTATCCATAGTGTCACCATTCCCATTAATCATAATATATAAGGGTATTTGGGCCCATTCATCATAATTAATAATTTTTAAAATTCCCAATAATCATAATTCATAAGATTTTACATTCCAAAGTGTTATATATGTAAGGGACACAATTCCCATGTATCACATTATATGGATGCCAAGCCGGAGTATCATAGTATGGGGACCTCATGTAGAAGTTTCAAAGTAAAGGGACTCCAGATCCATTTCTAATGAAAGTTGTGAGGCTATTCCTGTATATCATTATGTAGGGTCCCCATTCCCTTATATCATAATGTCAGGGATGACATGCCCATATATAATAAAATTTTAAGGTATTGCATTCCTATTCATCGTAACCATATATTGGGTCTAGGGATTTAGGTTGAGATAATTCATAATTATTACTTCATTATCATTTGTATTTAATAAGGGTTCAACCATTTTCCTATTTTATAAATTGACATGGTCATTGCACTCAATTCTAAACAATTCATTATTGTAATCACAATTATGATTTTTGAAAAACCCATATAGACGATGTTTTGGTCATTTAAACATTTTAAAAAAATTCTTTAGCCACACCTCAAGGGTATAAAAAATTAAAGGGGACCTATATCAATATGAATACAAGGTAGTAGTTTATTTACATTATGGATATTGAATTTAATATGGTTTATTTTTATTTTTATGGAAACACACGGATAATATGGAATGTAAAATCATGATACATAGTATAATAAATCAAGAATTTATGGAAAAATTCTAGACGATCTACTTTAATACTATAGAGGATATCTCATCTAGTATTAGCCTCTAATTCGGTCCAGATCGGATGAAAAATGAAATATCAAAAAACACAATATATATATATATATGGCTTATGAGATCATAAAAAAATTGGCATCATCAATATAAATAAGAACAATTAAAGGATCTTAAAGAGTGAAGAACATTCCAATAGCAATCCAATGAGACCAAAAATGATCGATTCAGGGTCTGGAAAAAGGATTTATCCAACAACCTAGATGGAAGCCTAATGATTCCCAATAAGAGAATATATATAAGAATATTGTATTCTAGAAATAGAGAATAAATAAGGGATTCTAATATATAATCCTTTATGGGAAAATAGTAATTTTACGCAACTTACAGGGGTTACATGGTTTGGATACATGGTTGGAAAAATTGTGTACCAACCATGATCCATGCATTATTTCAATACCCACTATGAATGGTCATTGTTCATGGTTAGACAAATCATGTGCCAACTGTTTATTTTTCTATGTTAAAAATACAAAAATATTGCACGGGTATGTGGCCTAGGTAGCACTGTTAGGGAAACCCATGAATACCACATATACTCACTAAAATACCCCCCCCCCCCCCCATCCCACACACACACAGTTAGGATAAACCATGTGCACTGGGCTATAATGATTATACTAATAGTACAAACTAGCTCTTAATTCCACGGGTTGGTGTTCTGGGCTGCAAAGAAGCCCAATACAAAATTTTTCCTCCATATCCTTACTAAGAATTAACATTAACTCAAAACCAAGTAATTAAAAAGAATATTACTTGATACATAACTCATATAAAAACTCATTTCTTCCTAGTTTACTCTTATTTCATCTCATATCCTATGGAAAATCATAAAATAAAGGGTTGAGTATAAATCCCAGTGAGGGAATAAACAAAGGAAACACATAGAATGTGACTAATAAGAATATAAATAAGGCATGATAAAATGAGTATAGGTAATATAATAATATAAATAACAGTAATCATAATATGTAAATGTGGCTACAACATAAAAATAATAAAATTTAGAATCATATATCCAATGTTTATCACCAATGTGTCATAAATTATAATTATCGAGGTTTTTCACCAAGGTATCATAAGAATTTATTCTCTAGAGATTAATTATTTACCTTATGAAATAGAGTAATATCAGGTTAAACCATTCATATTTCTTAAATAATGTGATACATATTGATCATAAAGAAAATCATTTCATTAATAACATATAGAAATAAATGACGAGTTTTATATAGGAATTATTGCATACAAAGTGGATAAATTCGTGAAAAAATAACATTTTTTACACATGAAAAGGGAATGTGTTTTGGATATATTTAAATCCCCGAATAATGAATATTTTTTTAAATATATTTAAATTCTAATAGAAATTAAAGAGTTTTGGCTATTCACAATATGAAAATATTTCATCAAAAATTGAAAAAATCCAAGAAACGATTTCAGTATCATAACAGTAAACAACATCAAATATAGGAAAAGAACAATGAGAGAGATTGAAGCTATCACATTGGTAAAACAAAATTTTGGCCATATATAGAATAAAAAAATATAACATATAAAAATAATGAATTTTGACACTTATAATACACATAATAAGGGTGAACTTTAATGAAAAAGGAGAGGTGGAAATTCCATTACCATGAAGAGTTACTTCTTAAATCATGGAGGGGGAATCCCTAAGATCTTGGATTCACCTTGGTATAACCTTGGAGGATATTTAGAGTGGATAAATGATATTAACTTCCTACCTCGTCATTTTTTAGTGCATATGAATGGGGAAAGTTTGGTATTAATATAGGAGGAGGGGTGGGCTATATATGACTAAATACTGGTTATTTTAAAATATATAAGACATCAAATTGTGTTATTAATAAATTCCAACCATAATGATAGAATATTTAAGAGTTGGAGAGTGTGAATGGTCGTTTAATTATTCCCTAAAACAAACTATACCTTCCAAACCACCCCATTAATGCACAAAAATAAAAAATTATATTTTATCTTTAAAATTCATTTTTTTGTTCCAAAATTAAATGTATGAATTTATAAATTAAAATTTATGTTTTCAAATTCAATTTTATAATTATTAAATATTATTTTTATAACATAATTCTTTTCATACATTTTTATTCATGATGACAAAATAATGAAGTCGTAAAATCATTGTGATTTTTAAATTTTTAATTTTTCCATCAAAATTCATCTTTGTCAAAACAAAATCCCAAAAGAATTCATTTTGGAATAATTTTAATATGATGAGTCCAAATATGAAGTTTATTTTATAAAAATAATTCTCTATATATGTTAATTTAATTTTCAAATAAATAATTATTTTAATTAAAATTAATAATTAAATATATATATATATCAACATTCGGGCCATTATAAAAATTACATTGGGATTCATTAAAATATTTTATAATTTTGAGATCATTTTATAAGATTTATTTGATGGAATAAATTTATATTTAATACATACAATTAATCCAAATTTTAATATTTTCTTATATTCTCCAAAAAAATATAGTTTGATTATATGATTAAATAATCCCAATGATCATTTAAAATGAATCTACATAACCAAAAATAAAATGACCAACTATTAAATTGTCAAATGATCATAATATCAGCCACCCAATTTAGTTGAAAAAAATAAGGTTATTTGAACATATTTACAAATAAATACACCATAATTCTTACACTTCATCATTCACATTTATTATATGAATGTTCTATATCGTTTTACAAAGAATATTGTATTAATAACTCTTTATTTATTTTCTATAGCATTTTACATTAGTCATATTATTCTAGGATGTTGTGGCAACCCAAATTTTTATACATTTGTGTGTTTATTCACTGTTAGTCTTCCCATTTTATGGTTTTGATTAATAATATGACTTTTTGTAGATCAACATTTAATTTTATTAAATTAAATAATAAATAGTTTTTAGTTTTTTTTGTTCTATTATTTTAATATTCCTTTTTATAAAAGTTCATCTCAACCTATGATGTGAAATGTTCTCATGAAATAAAAAATTCCTTAAATTTTCTTATATTGTAAACAAAAACAGAAGTTATCATGTGGAAAGAGATCCATAAATAAAATAATAATGTATTTTGGGTAATTAGATTATTTAACCCATTAAATAAATTTCCCCCACCCCAAAATTTCATTTTACTAACTAAAGTGGAAAAAAATTAGGTTATTTCAATTCCATGGCTTCCTCCAATTCCCAATATCCTCATAAAAAAATTTATTTACCCAGAGGACCTTAACAAGTTGTGTTGTCAAATTCCTCAACCCCCTATATAGAGGATCTATATTATTTTCTCTTCATATGACAATTTTGAATCCAAATTAACACCATTAGAGTCATGTATAAGTGATAGTAAAAACATATAATTTCTCATTAGGGACACATGGATGACAACATGGGCATTGCAATGATTTCAAAGTAGTATTAATTGATTCTAAACTACTCCATGACTCTCCAGAATCTAAAATGATAAAATTTAACTTGGGCTCAGTTTCCCCCTCATTCCATATCTCATAATTCCCTCCTATGGTAATATCTTAATTAATACAATAGAAATGACAGGAAACTCTAAGTCATTCATTGTTTTTTTGAAATAAATTTTTTGCGACTATGAATAGCCATTATTTGTTTTTGTATCACTTGAATACTATATGTTGTTTCATTCATAATTTGAATTCCCAACAACTTCTCTTCTCTAACTTTATCTCAACACGATGGAGTTATACACATTTCTCTATAAATATATTCTAAATGTTCTATTTTAATACTCAAGTAGAAACTTTTTTTATATGAGAATTAAAATATTGGTAGATTTTGATCAAAACACCCTTAAAATTCATGTCATCTAGCCCCAAACATATGTTAAAATGTATGAATAGTACTCTCAGACTACACATCTATTTGAGTATGGTAGGATGTTCATAGGTTTAATTCAATATTCATATCCATTTATAATATCATTCATAATTTGAAAGTGTTTCTTGGATTCCAATTAGAAAAAAATTACAACGGTAATCTGTGAAGTCACCCAACTTCTTGAATATATAGAAAATCAAGACAATCTTAGGAGAAATACCCTCTTATAAAAATGAAATGTTCCAAATTTTTCAATCTATTTATTATCCCCTAAGTATCTGTAATACCCTTGGGTGTCTTTTTAATTCTAGTGAGAATTTCTATAGTTATGTTATCCTACTTCCAAATAGGTATGGAGAGTAGTTGTAATTCTCCATTATGATTTTTTTATCTTTATTTACTTTTTGATACACTAAGAACCTTGTTCTGAAATCAGATATCACCTGCATTATATTATCCCACCAATAATGGTCATGAAGTTCCTTATACGTTTTTGTTCATAGAGGTCGTATAGACAATGAAGATCTATTAACTTTTTCCATAATATCTTTATTTGTCTCCAGAAAATATGAGATACATAGAATTTTACAAATTTTGGTACACCTTGTTGATAAAAATTTAATTCCAAAAACATCCCATCATTCACATTATCTATCTTAATTTACATCAAAGAATCATCTCATTGTGTTTTCTTGATATCCACTAGTAATATTGGTTAAGAAATCATTTCAGTTAAGATTGATGATGTCCCTTCCCTTATGATTCCCATGAAAAAAACATACTAATTTATTGATCAACGGATCACATTCAACCTCACCATTTAAAGTACATCAAGATCATTCCTACTATAAGAATCCTTTAATTTTTTTAAGCTTCTAGTGTGATGATGAATTAAATGAATATAGTATTTAAGAAGCAATATTAAACATAGTTGGGGGTTGTCTTAGTGGTAAGCACCCTGTAATCCTATATGAAAAATGGCAGTTCAAAACCCATGGGGTATAGGTATTGTAGTAGGACAATAGAGACTAAAGAAGTAGCGACACTATAGCAATGGCAGGCACTGCAGTGGCGGCAGGTCACTGTAGCGACGGCAGGGTACTGTAGCATTACTATTCACAAAATGGGTCTTGGGCCAAAAAATTGGGCCTACGGTCCATGTAATGGGATAAATTCCAACTAGGCCTTTGAGCTATGTAATGGGTCTCCCTCTACCCAATTTAAAGAGGGATTTACTTTGCTTTAATAATAAATGAGGCTTCGGCCCCATCCTTTTTTTTTTAAATAATAAACTCCTTTGTCTCGTGTTAATTTCCTTTTATGTGAATATGTACATCGAAATTTGGTGTTCTATGTATATATCACACTTTTCCCTATAAAGATAGTGTCTCCATGCCTTTAGAGAAACAATGATGGAACTAACTCTAGATCATGGGTAGGTTAATTTTGTTCATGGGACTTTAACTATTGTGATTCATAAGCAATCACTTTGTCATTTTTCATGAGTATACATCAAAATCCATTTAAGGATACATCACTAAAAAATAAATATTTTTCCCCATTAGAGGGTAATTTTTTTACAGGATCACTAACCATCCTCATGTGTAGTTCTTGGAAGCTCTCTTTAGATTCCATTATCTGTATTAACATAGTTCCCTCTCAAGTTAACATAGTTAGTGGATTAGAATTTATTGAAAAACTGTTCAAAAAATTTGTATAATATCATATTATGGCATGGAAACATAGAATTTTAGTTATAGTATTAGGACATGAACACTCCTATAAAACCCTTATCATTGTTGTATCAACTGAGATTCCTTCACTAAATATGATTTTTATCAACAATAAAACTTATCTTATTCAGAACTCATATTTTCTGAACATACCAATGTACATATCCTTCCTCATATTTTAGAATTTGACCCTTATACAATCTTCATACTCCTAGTGGAGTTTTGAATAAATCATAATATCATCAATAAATACTACCATGAAATTAGCAAGTTATTCTTTCAAGACTCTATTACTAAAATCCATAAATATGAATGGAGAATTATTAAAACTGAATGGAATACCCAAAAACTCATAATTCCCATATCTTATTCGTAAAGAAAATTTTGGGCTATCATATTTCTCCAACCTCAATTGATGATACCCATATCATAGGTCAATCTTGGATAATAATTGATCCCCATGAAGCTTTTTAAATAAATCATCATTACTTGGGATAGTGTATTTGTCATTCAGTGTCATCCTATTAAGATCTCTATAATCAATGCACAGAAACATTGATCCATCCTTCTTATTCATAAATAGATTATTTTCTACCCAATGAGAAACACTTGGTTTGATAAATCCCTTATCCAAAAGATCATGAAGTTTTTTCACTAATTCCTCTAACACCACATGTTCCATTATATAATAGATCTTCAATATCAGCTTGGATCCAAGAATGAGTTTAGTGGAGAACTAAACCTATATTTTTGGGGAAGGTCTATATAACTCTTTAGGATATACATCAATGTATTTTTTAATGATGGGATCATTTTCTATATTTATACATTCATTTACTTCACCATCCACACTGATCATCTCCATAAATAAGCATATGGGAGGTGCTTTTAAACATCTCTCTGGTTGGGATATCTCACCATTCATAATTAATATTTGTTTTTCATTCAAGGCATATAATATTTACATATTTTTTTAGCTTAAATTAGTATTATACTTTGAGATCCTTTCTATCCCTAATATAGTTCTGATCCATCATGGGAATGATAATTATATTTGATATGATATTGTACTCACAAAAGTTAATACTAGATTTTCTATATACTAGAGATGCTAGGATAATCCATCCTAAATTCTTTATAGATATATATACATATAGTATCTTAGGTATTGATTCTATATTCTTTGAAAACATTTATGAAATAAATGAATGTGTATAACCATAATCAATCAAAGTACAACCTAACTTTGAGAGAACAATGTGTATACCTTCCACAACATCATGTGGTGTATCTACTTCAGTTTTCATGATTTCAAATGTCGGAACATGCTTCCTTGTTCTTGTGATAAGGTTGATAGTGTAATCCTTCAATTATATTCTAATTTTGATAATGATTGTTATAGCAACCAATATTTCCACACATGAAGCGTTGAACTTAATGGTGTGCCTATACCATCATCCCTTTTTCACTAGTGTTGAAATGTTGAGGATTCGCCTCATTATGAAAATTATGTGATATGTGGCCATATTTTTACACATTTATCACCTTCCAATCCCAATAAACCAGTTCACATAATGCTTCTTCCCACATTTGTTGTGCATGGGATGTTTCAATTTCTTTCATTCTCTTCTGTAACCAAAAATCTTCCCAGATTTTGGATCCATTGATCTCTTATTTTCATTCATCCTATTTGACAAATTCATCTCTCCAAACTCCAATTCAACTTTCATATAACTCCACACTATCTCTTACAATCTTTTACAATATTGACTTTCTAAATTCCACTGCATATGGGGTCTGAGACCACTTAAGAATCTATCAGTATTTCCTTAGGGTCCTCAACCAAATTGAGTTGAATAATGAAAATCTTGTAAAGTTAATTTAATAGCTTCCCAAAAATTTATTTGCATTATATTTATTCTCTAATAATTTATTCTCTATTTTTTCTTCAAATAATGAAAAAAAATATTGAGAAATAATCCCCATAACACTTTCTACTCTTTATCATCAATCTAGCCTCTTAGTTTTGTGTTTTTAATCATTTTAAACCACTAATAATCTTCTCTTTCTGAGCGGTATACTACCAGGGTGAATTTACAAAGTTATTAACAAATATAGAAAAAAAATATTTTCTATATCTATAATCCATTTTTATAAATCAATGGATTTGAAGTTCTATTAAAATAGGGAGGTCAATTATGCATTAAGGATTCAACTTTTAGTTGTTACTTGGTAAAGAAAGATTTTACACACAGTTTAATTAGTTGTTCATTATTTAAGATATTTTATTCATCATTATCATGAAGTTCTCAACTCCATATTCCCTCGTATTAGGATGGCCATCATCAACTTTTTTATCACATATGTTTTCTTCTTGATTCCTTGTATTTCCTTCTATTTTTTCTATAAGTAGAAAACCTAAGTGATAAATTTATTACTTTTGGATTTCTTATAATAATAGTTTTAAAGGAATTAATAGTATTAAAATATTATAATATCATGATTAAAGGATGATATACATCAATATTAATAAAAAATTTACATTATATTTATATCTTTTATAGTGTTGTTTACATGCTTGTGATTAACCAAGGAATATCCCTCAGAAGTGTAAAAATACATGTACTGTAAGGACCATCATTTTTTATAAATTCGTAATCAAGTCTAGTATAATATTGTGTTATATGGTGTTACACCTAGTTACATATGGTCCAGATCTACATCCACTTGTAGTGTCCATAAGGGGATGAATTTTCATTGAAACCGCTTACATAATACTCACCAAAATACCATGATGATTTCTAATATTTGTACTTATACATAGGGGGTTTACTAATTTTTAATAATCATAATATCTAAAAATAACTATTCCATCTTTTGAAACAACTATGGTTACCCTCTTTATTATATAAATATTTCATGTCCTAACACAATATTTAACAATTAAGAATATATTTTGTGTTTGTTGTCTTGGAAAAAGAAACATACTACATTAAAAATACATAAACATAAGAATGAACATTATTATAATAAACATGATAGAAATCTTTATAGGTTAATCCTAGGTTACTCTTACTGAATCTCATATCCTGGAGACATACATCAAAGAATGGTGTGATTATAAATCTCGACAAGGTAATAAACAAAAGAAACATAGCATGTGAGAAAGGGGAATATACGTAAGGAATGATCAGATGAATACTAGGCATAGAAAAATAGGAAAACATTAATAATAACATGGAAATGATACTACAACATAAAAATAGGCCATTCATAATCATATCACCATCGTTTATCACTAAGGGGTCATAAATCATAATTACTGAGGTTATTCACTATGGTATCGTAATCATGCCATCTCTAGAGATTAACTCTTTACCAAATTAATTATAGAGTTATCATGTTGCACCATTCATAATTTTGAAAACATGTGGGACACATTGATCGTAAAATAAATCATTTCATCAATAAACCATGGAAAGAAATAACAGGTTTTATATAAGAATCCTTGCATACAAAGTGCCTAATGTTTTTAAAAAAAATATACATTTTCACCCAAGAATAGGTAATAATGGTTTAATATATATAAATATGGAAATAAATGAGTTATTTTTACATATTTGTGAATTTCCATGGAAACTTAAGTGTTTTGGGTATTCAAAATAAGATAATACTTCCAAAAAAGTAGAAATAAGTTTAGGAAATGATTTCCGTAGCATAACGATATACAACATGGATTATGGGAAAAGAATAATGATATAGAATGGAGGTATCCCATTGGTAGACACCATTTTTGTAGTATAGGTAAAAAATATAATGAATAAAAATATTGAAAATTGGAACATTAAAGGAACATAATAAAGACGTACATGAATGATAAATGAAAGGTGGAGGATTTACATACGTTCAATAGTTACTTCCTAAATTGTGGAGAGGAAACCCCGGGATCATGGAGAATGCTTGAGAATATTTTGGAGGATATTTATACAGGATAAATGGTATGAAATTAACGTAATATAAAATTTGAGTGGAGAGGTGTGGGGAAATGGGGATATTTATATATGAGGATGGGTGGGTTTAAAGTGATTAAATATTGCTTATTTGCTGTACAAGCCAATAACTTGTGAGATCAATAAATTAAAACAATATTTGTAACGACCCAATCTTTTTGAATAGTATATTAACTTACTCTTATTCATTTAATAAGATGTTAATGGTTAATGCAGAAAGAGGAGTCGATGGCTTCATCCAGTAGACTCAACCCTTATGAAGCCCACTTATCAGAGCTTGGGAAGGAGGTAGCATCTGTGGGCTTCGCTTTGGACCAAGCCCAAGCCGAGCTCTAGCGTGTCAAGCTTGAACGGAAACGCCTACGGGAGAAGTTCAAGTTAGTATAGATTACTACTAGGGCAATGTTATCTGAGCCTCCCTCAGATTCTCTCACCATAGCACACCTTACACTCAGGTCTTATGCCAGTGTTATAAGGGGCTATGTGACGAGACCCTAGCTTCCTTGTGTAGTCCTTTCGGGTGAATAAATTGAGATTTCTTCCTTTAGTGATGTTTGTGAAATTTCAAATGTCCGGATAATTTTAGAATGTATTTTATTGATGAATTTTGAAAAAGGGATATTTTGAAATATTTATGTAAACCCTAAATAACTAATGATGTGTAATGATTTTCAAAAAATGGTCTTCTACAAAAGTGTTCATTAAGGAATTTGGAGTCTAATAAGATCAACATAATTTTTGATGAATAGTAAATAGTTAATAGTGATTTTACGCTTAGGATTAGTAATGTGACCAAATGGATTAGTAATCTCACTTAAAGAAAGTTTTAAAATAATCTAGGCACCTTGATTAAGTAATGTGATTCAATAAAATGGGTAAATAACTGTTTCATAAATTATTATTCAAGTATTAGTTTTTTCGGATGAATAGTGTTTTTTAATTAAAAATTTAATTAAAAATAATTAGAAAATTATTTTTATAAAAATGACTTTATTTTTGAACTCAGAGCATCGATATTATGTTATGGTAATTTTTGGGGATTTTTCTGAAAAAATGAATTTTCGATGAATAGTGTATTTATTTCAAAATAAAATTAAAAATATTTAGAAAATTATTTTTATAAAATGGAGTTCATTTTTGAAATCATAGCATTGATATTTGGTTAAGGTGAAATTTTGGGATTATTCTGAGAAAGTTGAATTTTCGGTGAATAGTGAAAGTATAGTTTTTAAGTTACGGGTGTTTAATGACATCATTAAATGATGTATTAAGTATATATTTAATATGGTAGAATTATGAATAGTAAGATAAGGTGTGAGGTGTCCCAAGTGGCCAATGCCATGGGAAAATACCATGGGCAAGCCCATGGTTTTTCCAAAACCACTAGTGAGGTGTCCCTTGGCCATTAATGCTTTGTCCCCTCACTTTCCCTATAAATACCCACCCTTTCCTCATTTAGTTTTCACTCCCAACTCTCCCCCAAAGAAGTTCTGGTCTTCTTACCTTCTAAGGAGTCCTCCCAAGGTGCCCCCAAGCCCTCAAGGTCCAATCCATTGAGTTTCAAGAGTCACGTTTTAAGGTAAGGGATCTGACCCCTCTCTTTCTTTTCATGTAATCTCTTTTATGTCATTCCTTTTCTGCTCCATGTTTTTATGTGAGAGGATGTTCTTTTATATTCCTCTTACTGCCCTTTCATGTTTATATGATGAGAGATCCCCTCTTACTCTCATCATTTCGTTTTATGAAAGTTTAAGTGACGCCGTTAGGCTGCCGAATTTTTAAGGGATTCTTTCACCCTTCTCATTTTTCAAAGTTCGATTTTCATGTCAAGTCTTTCAAGTTCCTTTTTATTATGTTGGGGTATGATCTCTATATCTATCATACTGATCTCTTATGATCATATGATGAGGGACCCTATTTGATCTTGTCAAATCATTTTCTTTTGAAGTTAAGTGACGTCGTAAGGCTACCGAATTTTCATAAGAGAAATCTAATCTTTTTTCCTTCCATGTTTTTCATTTCAAATGGTATGTCCCTAAAATTTCATTACCATGTCCATATGACCTTCTTATTCTTTCACCCTACTGTTTTATGGATCATTTATGAGTGGGTGACCCATGTCCCCTCTCATTTCAATGTTTTCTAAAACCCCGAAACTTAGCCGTTATGCTGCAGAATTTTCCCCTCAAAATGCCTCTCTCTTTTCTCAAAAATTATTTTATGTTATAAAGTGAATACTCAAATCTCTTATTTCTACAAGGGTATTCACATGTATATCAAAATTTTTCATTTTAAATTCTGGGATTTACATACATGAGACCCGCTTTCCCTTTCCGTGGGTTTAAAGTGACGTAAAGATCATGTCTTTAAAGCAGTTTTTAAAACGTTATGATTATGAAATGAAACTCATTTATTTTATGCTATGTGGGTTATTAATGAAATGTTTGATGATGATATATGTGGCTCACATGATAATAAAGGCAAATTTAAGGGTGCGCCCTGATAGTGCTCCAATGCATTGGGTAATGATTTAACCACTAGAGATTACAATTTTCATGATACCTTGGTGAATAACCTTGGTAATTTTCAAATGAAACCTTGGGGATAGACCTTGGTGATATGTTCATGATTGTCTATGTTAAATGATGTAGCCACATCTTCAAGTTATGGTAAATGTTATTTTTATTATGAAATGCCTCATGATTTTCTTTCTCATGCCTTAAAGTTCTTTTCATGTCCTTATTGAAGTATATCAAGTTCACATATAAAATGTTCCTCTTGTTTCCCTTACTGGGCATTCTGCTCACCCTTTCATTTGATGTATGTCCCCAGGTTATGAGATGCATTAATGAACCTAGGATGAACTTAAGGAGAAGCCTTTCAAGTTTTTAAGAAGAATTCTTTATGTTATTTTCATGTATTATGTTCCTGGTTTCCAAGACACTAAACCTTAAAGATCCTCAGTTGTGTGTAATGTAATGAAAGTTTATGTTATAAAAAAGGCGGGATGCCATAGTTGGTATCAGAGGATGGTTTAGTTATTTGTGGAAATTAGGATATAAAAAAAACTTTAGGAAGAACCCTATAGAAAAGTTTAAATATAGGAAAACTTCCTGGTATTTTGGTAAGTATTGAGTAAGTGGTCTATCAAACAAATACATCCCTGTCTGGATACGAGCAGGTAGAGGCGGCTCTGGCACAGATGTACATAGGGTTAAAACCCGAAAACACCGCTTTGAGCTAGACTCGAACGGGAACTGGTGCACGATAACGGGCCTTGCTGCACTCTTGGTTACGACACTCCCGGGGGATATGTTTGGTTAATCACAAGCTTTTTATGAATCATTATGAAGGAATTATAGAGAAGTATAATTGTTTAAGCATGAAGTCTTAGATAAAAGATTCATAAATGAAATAAGTTTCTCACTAAGGTTTTATTCTTTTAGAAGATGGCGGTCTATAGGAGGAACCGTGACGATGGTGACCGCAATGCACCATGTGCTGATGGACCTCCGATGGAAGCCGGAATGGAAACATTCATGCGAATGATGAACCAACTGACTCAAGTTATGAGTAATAACTTGAATCAAGCTGAGAGGCCGACCTCACCACGAAGGGAAAAACACTCTGTTGAGTCCTTCATGCGTCAACGACCTCCAACATTCAGTGGATCTACTGACCCATTGGTTGCGGAACAATGGATAAGCTCCATTGAAAAGATCTTTTCTGTACTTCATTGTTCGGAACAAGAAAAAGTCACCCTTGCTGTTTACCGCCTTGAGGGAGAAGCTGATCAGTGGTGGTCACTGATCAAAAACACGAAGCCACGAGGAGAGATGGAATATATGGAGTGGGAAGAGTTCTGGGGAATATTATTTAATAAGTATTTCCCTCGTTCGATGAGAACGAGAATGGAGAAAGAATTTCTCGAGCTGAAGAAAAAGGAGAATGATTCAGTTGGAACCTACGAGATGAACTTCACAAGGCTTTCACGTTATACCTCAAGCTTCGTCATGGACCCTAATGGGAAGGTTGATAGATTCTTTGGTGGACTACGACCTCATCTACGGAAGAATCTAGCCAACAGGGACTATGATAGCTATGAATAAATAGTTCGAAGTGCCATGAAAGTTGAACTAGAGTTTGGGGAGACACAGTGGTCTCACAAATCTAATGAGAAGAAGAGAACTCTAGAACTGAGCCAGGGAATAAGTTTTGATCAGGAAAGAGGTGGAAAGCATATGCAACATCCCACATGCAATAAATGTGGGAAGAAGCATTCGGGGAACTGCTTGATCGGAAGTGGAAAGTGCTATAGGTGTGGAAAAGAAGTCCATATTTCTCGGAATTGTCGTGGTGATGTGAAGCCTCAACTTCCCAACACTAACGACAGAGGAAAGATGGTTCTGGCCCTACCCGAAGTCACATGCTTCACGTGTGGACAACTTGGGCACTTTCCTAATCAATGTCCAAATCCGAGGGCGGTGGGGGGAATCACCATCAACCTCAGCAGAGGCCAAGGGAGAAAGGTCGCGCTTTCGCTATCACAACAGCTGAAGTTGAAGTCCCGAACGATGTGGTAGCAGGTACTCTTGTTGTCCTCTCAAAACTAGCAAGTGCTTTATTTGATTCTGGTTCTACACATTCCTTTATTTCCTCCAAGTTTGCAAGGAATATAGAATCAATCCCCGAACTGCTAGAGGTAGAGTTGTCAGTCAAGACTCCAAGTGGGATTATCCTTGCATCAAAAGTATTTAGAGACTCTAGTGTTTACTTTGGTGAGCTCAATCTTATCTCAAATCTATTAGTCATTCCCACGATGGAATTCGACATTATACTAGGGATGGACTGGCTCTCAAAGTATAATGCTAAGATCAAATGCAGAAGTAAGGAAATCTCAGTAGTCTTGAATGAACGACCGACAGTTATCTTCCAAGGAGAGATATCCCAAATTGATCCCTATCTAGAAGCACCTCCCATAGCTTTCTTTATGGAGTTAATCGGTGATGATGAAGAAGGGAAAGGGAGCATACAAATTTAAGATGTTCCGATTGTTCAGGAATACATGGATGTATTTCCTGAGGAGTTACCTGGACCTCCCCCAGAAAGAGAGGTAGAGTTCTCCATTGAACTCGTACCTGGGTCTCAACCGATATCAAATACTCCGTATAGAATGGCAAATGTGGAGCTAGAGGAGTTAAAGAAACAACTCCAAGACTTGTTGGAGAAGGGGTTTATCCGACTGAGTGTGTCTCCTTGGGGAGCACCAGTTCTCTTTGTGAAGAAGAAGGATGGATCAATGCGGTTATGCATTGATTATAGAGAACTGAACGGGATCACAGTGAAGAACAGATACCCTCTTCCAAGAATTGATGATTTATTTGACCAGCTTCGTGGGGCTCAATTCTTCTCTAAGATGGACCTTCGATCTGGTTATCATCAACTGAGGGTGAAGAAGGAAGATATTCCAAAGACTGCCTTCCGATCAAGATATGGGCATTATGAGTTTACTGTTATGCCCTTCGGCTTAACTAATGCTCCTGCTATTTTCATGGATTTGATGAATAGAGTCTTTAAAGACTACCTTGATAACTTTGTGGTAGTTTTTATTGATGATATTTTGATATATTCAAAAAGTCACGAGGAGCATGAAGATCATCTGAGGGTTATTTTGAAAACTCTACGGAAGGAGAGTCTCTTTGGGAAGTTCAGCAAGTGTGAGTATTGGTTACAACAAGTGGCTTTCTTGGGGCACATCGTAACCAATGAAGGAATCTCAGTTGACCCTGCAAAGACAATGGTTGTGGAGGAGTAGCCTCAACCCACAACAATAACTAAGATTCGTAGTTTCCTTGGTTTAGCGGGATATTATAGGAGGTTTGTGAAAAACTTTTCACGGCTTTCTAATCCACTAACCAAGTTGACTCGAAAAGGGGTTAAGTTCATTTGGACAAAGGAATGCGAGGAAAGTTTCCAAGAGCTGAAGAAGAGATTGGTTACTGCACCTGTGTTAACACTACCCTCTATCGGAAAGGGATTCGTTATTTTTAGCGATGCATCTCTGAAAGGGCTTGGGTGCGTCCTCATGCAAAATGACAAAGTAATTGCTTATGCATCTCGACAGTTGAAGATTCATGAGCAGAATTATCCTACGCATGATCTAGAGCTGGCGGCAGTTGTTTTTGCTCTAAAGATATAGAGGCACTATCTTTATGGGGAGAAATGTGATATATACACTGACCACCAAAGTCTAAAGTATATTTTCACTCATAAAGAATTGAACATGAGACAAAGGATATGGTTGGAGATTATTAAAGACTATGATTGTTCAATTCATTATCACCCTGGAAGAGCAAACAAAGTCGCAGATGCGTTAAGCAGGAAAGATCCTGTTGTTCTGGCAACAATGAGGATCCTGGGAGATCCCTTGATTAAAGATCTAGTAAAACTGGACATGGGAATTATAAGGAAAGGGACATCATCAACCCTATCCCAAATGATTTCTCAACCTTCATTACTAGAGAAGATCAAGAAGGCTCAAAAAGAAGATCCTTTGTTGCAGGAGAAGTTCGAGGCTGTAAAGGATGGGAAGTTCCCTGATTTCAATATTGATCAAGAAGGTGTATTGAAATTTTGTACAAGACTATGTGTTCCATCTATCCCGGAGATAAAGAAAGAACTGATGGATGAAGCTCATAGCTCTACTTTCTCTATACATCCGGGAAGCACTAAGATGTATAGAGACCTCCGTGATCATTATTTGTGGGATAACATGAAGAGGGAGATTGCTGATTACACTACAAGGTGCCTGGTGTGTCAGCAAGTAAAGGCAGAACGACAAATTCCTAAGGGGGTATTACAACCGCTACCCATACCAGTATGGAAGTGGGATAATATCACTATGGACTTTGTAACTGGTCTCCCGAAAACATCCAAAGGAAACAATGCGATATGGGTTATTGTGGACCGTCTCACCAAGACAGCCCATTTTATCTCTATTCGGGAAGATTTCTCTCTAGATCAGCTTGCCAAGATATACGTGAAGGAAGTGGTAAGGCTGCATGGGGTACCACTATCCATCGTATCTGATCGTGACCCAAGATTCACATCAAAATTCTGGAGAAGTCTTCAACATGCTCTGAATACTGAATTGAATTTTAGTACGGCCTATCATCCTCAAACTGATGGCCAATCTGAAAGGACTATTCAGACACTCGAAGACATGTTGAGATTATGCTCAATGGAATTTAAGGGTGGATGGGATCAACACCTCCCATTAGTGGAGTTCTCCTATAACAATAGCTTCCATTCGAGTATTCAGATGGCACCCTATGAAGCTCTGTATGGAAAGCGGTGTAGAACTCATACTTGTTGGGATGAATCAGGTGAGAGGAAGCTTCTTGGGCCTGATCTCGTGCAAGAGATGACAGAACATGTTCATGCCATCCAACAACACATAAAGGCTGCTCAAAGTCGGTAGAAGAGCTATGCTGACAATCGTCGAAGGGACTTAGAGTTTGGTGTTGGTGACAAAGTCTTCCTTCGAATTTCTCCATGGAAGAGAGTCATGCGGTTTGGGAAGAAAGGGAAGCTCATCCCTAGGTACATTGGCCCCTATGAAATCCTTGATCGCATAGGAGCAGTGGCCTATCGTCTGGCACTTCCACCGAACCTAGATCAAGTTCATGATTTCTTCCATGTATCTCTCTTGAGGAAGTACATACCCGACCCTTCGCATGTACTGAACCCAGAGGTGGTACAACTTGAACATGACCTCTCTTATGAGGAGCAGCCAGTGGAGATCTTGGACCGTAGAGACAAGGTTCTACGAAACAAGACTACCCACCTTGTGAAAGTGTTGTGGAGGAATCATAAATATGAAGAAGCGACTTGGGAGCCTGAGGAAACGATAAAGCAAAAGTACCCTCACCTTTTTGCCTAGGACTCAAGTATAAATTTCGGGGACGAAATTTCTTAAGGGGGGAAGAATGTAACGACCCAATCTTTTTGAATAGTATATTAACTTACTCTTATTGATTTAATAATATGTTAATGGTTAATACAGAAAGAGGAGTCGGTGGCTTCATCCAGTAGACTCAACCCTTATGAAGTCCACTTATCAGAGCTTGGGAAGGAGGTAGCATCTGTGGGCTTCGCTTTGGACCAAGCCCAAGACGAGCTCCAGCGTGTCAAGCTTGAACGGAAACGCCTATGGGAGAAGTTCAAGTTAGTAGAGATTACTACTAGGGAAATGTTATCTGAGCCTCCCTCAGATTCTCTCACCATAGCACACCTTACACTCAGGTCTTATGCCGGTGTTATAAGGGGCTATGTGACGAGACCCTAGCTTCCTTGTGTAGTCCTTTCGGGTGAATAAATTGAGATTTCTTCCTTTAGTGATGTTTGTGAAATTTCAAATGTCCGGATAATTTTAGAATGTATTTTATTGATGAATTTTGAAAAAGGGATATTTTGAAATATTTATGTAAACCCTAAATAACTAATGATGTGTAATGATTTTCAAAAAATGGTCTTCTACAAAAGTGTTCATTAAGGAATTTGGAGTCTAATAAGATCAACTTAATTTTTGATGAATAGTAAATAGTGAATAGTGATTTTACGCTTAGGATGAGTAATGTGACCAAATGGATTAGTAATCTCACTTAAAGAAAGTTTTAAAATAATCTAGGCACCTTGATTAAGTAATGTGATTCAATAAAATGGGTAAATAACAGTTTCATAAATTATTATTCAAGTATTAGTTTTTTCGGATGAATAGTGTTTTTTAATTTAAAATTTAATTAAAAATAATTTGAAAATTATATTTATAAAAATGACTTTATTTTTTAACTCAGAGCATCGATATTATGTTATGGTAATTTTTGGGGATTTTTCTGAAAAAATGAATTTTCGATGAATAGTGTATTTATTTAAAAATAAAATTAAAAATATTTAGAAAATTATTTTTATAAAATGGAGTTCATTTTTGAAATCATAGAATTGATATTTGGTTAAGGTGAAATTTTGGGATTATTCTGAGAAAGTTGAATTTTCGGTGAATAGTGAAAGTATAGTTTTTAAGTTACGGGTGTTTAATGACATCATTAAATGATGTATTAAGTATATATTCAATATTTTCGAATTATGAATAGTAAGATAAGGTGTGAGGTGTCCCAAGTGGCCAATACCATGGGAAAATACCATGGGCAAGCCCATGGTTTTGCCAAAACCACTAGTGAGGTGTCCCTTGGTCATTAATGCTTTGTCCCCTCACTTTCCCTATAAATACCCACCCTTTCCTCCTTTAGTTTTCACTCCCAACTCTCCCCCAACGAAGTTCTGGTCTTATTACCTTCCAAGGAGTCCTCCCAAGGTGCCCCCAAGCCCTCAAGGTCCAATCCTTTGAGTTTCAAGAGTCACGTTTTAAGGTAAGGGATCCGACCCCTCTCTTTCTTTTCATGTAATCTCTTTTATGTCATTCCTTTTCTGCTCCATGTTTTTATGTGAGAGGATGTTCTTTTATATTCCTCTTACTTCCCTTTCATGTTTATATGATGAGAGATCCCCTATTACTCTCATAATTTCGTTTTATGAAAGTTTAAGTGACGCCGTTAGGCTGCCGAATTTTTAAGGGATTCTTTCACCCTTCTCATTTTTCAAAGTTCGATTTTCATGTCAAGTCTTTCAAGTTACTTTTTATTATGTTGGGGTATGATCTCTATATCTATCATACTGATCTCTTATGATCATATGATGAGGGACCCTATTTTATCTTGTCAAATCATTTTCTTTTGAAGTTAAGTGACGCCGTAAGGCTGCCGAATTTTCATAAGAGAAATCTAATCTTTTTTCCTTCCATGTTTTTCATTTCAAATGGTATGTCCCTAAAATTTCATTACCATGTCCATATTACCTTCTTATTATTTCACCCTACTGTTTTATGGATCATTTATGAGTGGGTGACCCATGTCCCCTCTCATTTCAATGTTTTCTAAAACCCCGAAACTTAGCCGTTATGCTGCAGAATTTTCCCCTCAAAATGCCTCTCTCTTTTCTCAAAAATTATTTTATGTTATAAAGTGAATACTCAAAGCTCTTATTTCTACAAGGGTATTCACATATATATAAAAATGTTTCATTTTAAATTCCTGGATTTACATACATGAGACCCGCATTCCCTTTCCGTGGGTTTAAAGTGACGTAAAGATCATGTCTTTAAAGCAGTTTTTAAAACGTTATGATTATGAAATGAAACCCATTTATTTTATGCTATGTGGGTTATTTATGAAATGTTTAATGATGATATATGTGGATCACATGATAATAAAGGCAAATTTAAGGGTGCGCCCTGATAGCGCTCCAATGCATTGGGTAATGATGTAACCACTAGAGATTGCAATTTTCATGATACCTTGGTGAATAACCTTGGTAATTTTCAAATGACACCTTGGGGATGGAACTTGGTGATATGTTCATGATTGTCTATGTTAAATGATGTAGCCACATCTTCAAGTTATGGTAAATGTTATTTTTATTATGAAATGCCTCATGATTTTCTTTCTCATGCCTAAAAGTTCTTTTCATGTCCTTATTGAAGTATATCAAGTTCACATATAAAATGTTCCTCTTGTTTCCCTTACTGGGCCTTCTGCTCACCCTTTCTTTTGATGTATGTCCCCAGGTTATGAGATGCAGTAATGAACCTAGGATGAACTTAAGTAGAATCCTTTCAAGTGTTTAAGAAGAATGCTTTATGTTATTTTCATGTATTATGTTCCTGGTTTCCAAGACACTAAACCTTAAAGATCCTCAGTTGTGTGTAATGTAATGAACGTTTATGTTATAAAAAGGCGGGATGCCATAATATTTATGGACTATTTAAGAGTAGAATAGGGAGGGTGATCTTTAATTTCCTTTTAATACCATACTATACCTTCAAAACCACCAAATTATTACACAGAAATCATAAATAAGTTTTTTATCTTCGAAATTCAAAATTCTCGATCCAAAATGAACTATAAAAAATTATAATTTAAAAATTATATTTTTTAAATAAATTCTATACCTATTAAATTATTTTTTATTGAAAAAAATGTTTCATAAATTTTTATTCATGCTGATATAATTTTGATGTCAAAAAATTGTAGTGATTTTTAAAGCAGCAATTTTCACTTTTTCACTAAAAATTAATCTTTCTCAAAAAATTCTCATAAAATAATCCTAAGATAATTTTGTTGTGATGAATAAAGAAATGAATTTTATTTCATAAAACGATTATATATGTATAAAAATTTTAATTTTTAAATAAATCCTTATTTTAATGATGTTTAACTATTTAATAGAGAAATCAACATTCGAAACAATATAAAAATTACTTTGAGATTCATGAAAATATTTTATCATTTAGACAAAAAAAATTAAATATATTAGATGTAATAATGTTTTATTTAATACATACACATAAAAATAATTTTTATAGATGGTTTTTTATAATCTCGAAAAATAATAATGTTTGATTATATGATTAAATAATCAGAATGATCATTTATAATGAATCAAAGTAACCCAGAAAATAATGACCAGTTGTTTAATTGAATAATGATCATAATGTAAAAAAGAAACATATTTATTAAAAAAATATAATTGTATTTGATCATATTTACCAAAAAATAAACCATCACACTTAAACTTTATCATTGACATTGATTATATCAAGATTCTATATAGTTTAAATAATAAATGTTGTATGTCTAACACATTATTTATTTACTATATCATTATTCATGAGTGGGATGATTCTAGGGGATAGATATGACCTAATTTTTTATATTTTACATTATTTTTTATTTTTTATCCTTCTTATTTTCATATTTCAAATAATAATAGTAAATTTTTATATTGAAATGTAATTTTCTTTAATTAAGGAATAAAGTGTTGTCTGTTTACTAGTATGTGGTTTCTATCCTTTTACTATTCACTATTTTAAAAGCTCATGTAAAGATATGATGTAAAATTTCTCATGAAAAAAAATCAATGTACTTATATATTTAATATAAATAAACTTTATTGGGTTAAAATTGGTAAGACTATTTTTTGGGTAATTACAAATCCCATTTTTTATTTAAGAGGGTGTGCAATAAATTATAATAAATAAATAATGGTAATCCTTCCCAATATCCAACTAAAACCCCCAATAATATTTGTTTTAGTTCGTACCTCACTTCCACCAAGGAATCATATCCCCCACACACTTATTTTTTATCATTATTAAAAAATACTTAGAGTGTTTTATGAATGTATAATGTTTCCTTGAAATGATGATCTTCCCTTTTAAGTGTTGTTTT
This sequence comes from Viscum album, assembly GCA_963277665.1. Taxonomy (NCBI): domain Eukaryota; kingdom Viridiplantae; phylum Streptophyta; class Magnoliopsida; order Santalales; family Viscaceae; genus Viscum; species Viscum album. The sequence goes on along the minus strand of OY728125.1, from coordinate 911,377,646 downwards.
TTTTGTTTCTATGGGATAATTATAATTAATAAATATATTGACCAAATTATAATACGTTAAATCAATAAAATTAATTAATCATATTGAAATTTATTTTTTACAATCATAACTTTTAAAATATGAAAATAATGTTTTAAAATAAATCATTCAAAAATATATGAAGAAATATGATAGAGAAAAGAATTGAATTATTAGGCATAAAAATATATTTTGAATGTGAACATGTAATTGGTACATAATCTCATATAGTTGATAACTAAGAATATATAATTTGTAAAAAATTAAAAAATTCAAAACAAGGAAAATATTATAAAACTTTCATTTTCAAACATAGAACAATCTCCCTAAATCAATATATGTTAAATCCAAATCCCCAAGATTATCTCTACTAATTTATTTCACCATTAAATATTTTAAATTTTCTAACCATGAAATTTAAAACACATAATCATGTTTACCCATTAAATTATTTTCCTCTTATACAATTGATTAAAGAAAAAAATCATGTGTTGGGAATGCATTTTTAATTAAAAACTCGAAACTCGAAAGTAGGGGAGTAACAAAAAAAAATTAAAACTAATACTCTTATATTGAATTTTTTACATCATATCATTATTATTAGTTTCATTTTTTAGATATATTCTATACATATCACATTGTAAAATACATTTCAAGACATGAATCTCCCATAGACAACCTCTTTGGTTTCCTTTATAATATGTTCATGTACCTCTTATATGAAATTAAAAATGAGAATAAGTAAAAGAACCAAAAAAATTCTATGAAATTCAAAATCATATGTGATATTTTCTTATGGTTATAGAACCTTCTCTATATCCATCATCATAATCCAAAATTTCTTTACCAAAATTAAAAATATCATATCAAGATTATGAACTATCCAAATGTGTTGTCTCTTTTCAGACATTTATATTCCATTTAGTCTTCTATCATCAGTTCCCTTATCATGAAAAATTATATCATTCTACTCATATTCTATTTCTCTCTTATTATTAGTAGTGATATTAACTTATTATGGTTCGTTCATGATGTCCTCTTTTAATTCGTAATCTATATCATCAAAAAATATCATTTCCCAGTGTATGTAAAAACTAACCTGCTCAATTGTGATTCTCAAACACAGATCATCACTTTGTATAATGATCTATGCTCTTCCAGTCACCATGAATTGTCTCCCCCAAATATTGGGTGTCTTCTACTAATTCATATCCTATATAATATATTCCACCTTAAATTTTATGTTTTTTACCACAATAGGAATGTATTCAATGATTGACATTGTGTAGTTTCCTATTGAATCATCCAAATGGATTTTAACCCCTGTTGTTGTTTTTGAACTTAAATTTTTATCCTCTTGAATTTATTTATGACATTATGTTTATTCTTTCACCCAACTCACATTATTACCTCTAAAAATCATATGACATAATATTTATTTTAATAAAAAATATAATTGGATCAGGATGTTTTTATTAGAGTTAAATTTACATCTAGGTTGAACACTACCATTTGAGTGGGATCATTCCAATTTCATATTTCATCTTCTTTTTGGATATGATCCCTATCAGGTAATCAATATATTTTGGTATTTTTTAGGTTTACTGAAAAATAAATTTTAATGTGTTGTTTTTTATTATTTTAAACAAACTTACTTAATTATAAATAAAATTTCCCTCCATTCAGTCACTTTGGAAATGGATGTTTTGACTTGAAACATGGAGATTCTTGTCTTCTATCTTCTATAATTAATTTCTATTTCTTATCTTAAACATCAATTTATACACTACTTTCATCAATGTTTTTTATTAATTTTTTCACAATTCTATGGATGATGACCTAAAAATATAAACATGGGTTGACTTTAGGGTGTCTCAAAAATACTTATCTTAGACCTTATAGATGTTGATTGGCAATTTTTCTGACTAGAAACTAATGTTTCTAGAGTGTATATCTTTTTTTAGAGTCATATAGCATCACTTTTTTTTAAACTCCATGATATTTTCAATATTATTTCAGTTCTATAATAGTTGTGGCAGTGGTCATGAACATGACAAATGTTTCCTCCATTTTATGGATTTCTCTCTTGGGGGAAGGTCCTTACAATGCTTGAATTCCCAGAAGACGTTTCTGATTTACTTTCCATTATTAGTGTGGCTTCCAACTTGGATGATTTTTATAATGATTATAATAATCATAATTAGCTTATTTAGTATACATAAAATGGGTTTTTTTCCCCATAATGGGGTCCAATGTTTTGGTTATCGCTTCAATCAGGGACACAATCCTACTATTTTTCTCAACATTGTCTAATAGTCTTCATTGTGTTCCTTCATAATTTTACTAGAAACTATGTATCACCATATCATTGAGTAGGTTATGCCTTTACATTGAAAACTTATTCATCAGTTATCCACCTACTTCCACATTTATTATTTACATATTCCCCTATGACATTACTTTTTATACTTTTTCAATTCGTTTCCATATTTTAGGACCATGATTTTTTCATCATATAATAATTTATTTCAAATACACTAATTCATTATAATATTATGCATCTCTAAATTGATTAAAATTTCAAATAGTATCATCGGTATCCATTTATTTTTTATAGGGGAGAATCAGGTGGGAATGTTTCCTGTGAACTCATATCAAATGGTGATGGAAGAGATTGGTATGTTTCGAATCCATTATTGATATTTTTCATTTAAATAAAATCTAAAAATATGAAGTCTTACTTCATAAATTGAAACATTTTATAATTAAAATATATCTTAGAGTTTAATAGAGATTGAAATTTGCATATTTGGATCCTCGTGCGATAGATCGGAAAATCGAATAGTGTTAGGGATCATCTAAATGATAGAAGGATGGATCTCAATGTGGTTGGATGAAATTTGTGATATAAGTATTCTTGGTTATAGTCATGTATTATAGTCACTATATTAATATGGGGGGGTTCATAGCTTCAAATATCTTTCTTGGTTCCCTCTGGAACCTTGCATTTAATCTTTTCTATCCATCGTTGTATCTTGTTCTTTTTTCTCATGCTTCATTCAAGTTCATGATTATGGAAAAAAAAATTAATTTCCTTTTTATTACGTAGAATAATTTTCAATTAAACTTTTAAATTAAATTAATAGACAAGTGAACTAAATCTAAAAGGGGAAATAAAATAAAATCCAACTAAAATATAAATATTAAAAACAACTGAATCTACTTTTGTTACAATCCCAAAAAATGGTTTCAAAAATTTTATCATATATAGGGTTTCATTATTTCATATGGGGATAAATAAAATTTAAATATTTAAATATTACTGAGAAATGATTAAATATATAATTAAATTTAGTAACCAGTGTGCCTAGGATTGAACCCATGAGAATTATTTTATTATATTCTAGGAATTTTAAGGTGATTGATTGAAGAGTGTGATAGAGAATAATGTGGATTATGGTTCTAGTTTGAAATAAATTAGAGAACGTGTACCATGTTCAGAAATATTTAGGTTCATGTTAAAATAGAATAATGATTATGCCTTCTTTGTTATGTTTTTACAAGAGTTGAATCTTAAAACATCCTTGGTTTTGTGGATTTTTCTCTAATTCATTAATTTACCCATTTCATATGGTTAACTACATCCAATTGATAAATGAATTAGGAAACTTGATACCATATCAAAAAATAATAATCCTAACCTCCACAATGGTCATGAACAAATTAGGATTATTATTCATATATTAAATGATACCCCCAATTCAATTAAAATGGTTATCATAAAATAAAGGGGTAGATAAGAATTGAATCATGAATATAAAACCTAATCCAAAACTAAAATTAAATAAAACATTTAGTATCACCATAAAAATATGATTAGATCACTCACCATAATTGGTGAGTTACCCCCTCAAGCTAGTCATGAGATGGTGAGAGGGGAAGAGTGAATAAAATAAATCCAAATGAAATGATGAAGTAGAATGGATAAGGACTCTCCAGTTCCATAGAACATGCAAATCAGTTCTAGGACCCATTCTTTGATTCCCATGTAGAATTTGTTTCCTCACTAATTTATATGTGTAGATACAACAATTGAGCATTATAAATTTCATAAATTCATCCATTGAATTCACCTAGTTTAATCCTGAGGGTCCTCATTGAAATGAATGTGTGGCCTAGTAATTTATTTTAAAAAATAAAAATATTGATTTTCTCATCACTGAGTTTCAAATGTGATAGAGTGTGTCACGCCTTGATTTTTTGGACCCCTCCCTCATGCTTTATTTTCATTTGTCTCTTTGCAAATATTGAGTTTTAAATGAACATTGCATTGTGAATAAGGGTTTCATGATGTAAATGGTGGATTTTAAGTATATTATGCATATTTTTAGATTGAATCATTAATTAAGATTATTTAGCTCATTCCTAGACTTATCCCACATCCTAAAACAACATTTAATCTTATGAATCTTGATAAACCTCTCTACTCCATCTCCTTTTGTTTGGATTAAATCATCCATTATGTCCTACCAAAATATGAATAAAATAATAAATATCAAGGTAGAATTTATTAAATTCAATTCCAAATTTTTTTATTTAAATACCAAAAAATATATTCATTAAATTGAAATATCAAGGGCCGATGTATCTTGGGACAACCATTTCATTCTACTGATATCGTATAACCCACATCCAATGAGATATTCAAAGGAAAACCTTGTCACAAACATAAAACTATATATTTCATTGATGATTATATTCACAACTATTATATCTAATTTTTTATAAATTAATATACCACTAAATTATTTAAAAACTCTCTTTCATTAAATAAACAAGTTCAGGACCTATCAGCTTCAATCATCAAACATCATCCCATATTGTTTGAGTCTTATATATCTCCCAAAAATATACTCATATGTTTTCATCTGAACACTAAAATAAAAATATTTTTATATATGAGAAATATATCAGCAGGAGATGTTGATCCCAACATCCTTAAAACCCATCAAAAAATATCTTAGTATATCCTATAGAGTTTGAAAGATCCTCTCACTTATATAAAAAGATGATTTAGCATTAGAGTTGTAATGTATATTTTCTCATAACCGACATAAACAAAGACATGAGAATCCTTCAACATCAGTTTTATAAAAAAAACATTATCTCAAGAAGTCTTCATAATGACATTTAATGTAGGTTATATATAAAACTTCTGCTGAATGTAATTTCTTAAAAATATTTGAAGTCATCTTTTTTAAAAGGGTGTTAAACGATTCTAAAAATAATTATTTCCCTGGAATATCATCTCATCTTTTCTATGTTTTCATTATAAAACCATCATCATCTCAACTCATGATGGAACCCACCCCATGATCAATCAACCATTCAATTTATTTTAAGCATCTTACTTCCTATTATCCCTAATACTCGATCATTCTTCCCTCTTTTACGATCCTCTAAATTTTTCTTTCCATGGAAACCCAAATTCACTTGAATCGTGTTTATGATCCATTTAGTATACATTCAATTTTCTACATCATTTTGAAAACATTTATCTTTTAACTTCTATCTTTTACATTATTTCCACATCCATCTAACGAATTCATTAAAATACAGTAACTATTTTCCATTGTCGACCTCCATATTTTAACAATTAATTTTTTTTACTTTTAGATGAATAAGTAATTATTATTAGTTGTAATTTTAATTCATCCATTAAATATTTATATGAATAAAATTCAATAATAAATTTTTTCTACTAAAATTTTTTTAATATTAAAAAAATTCATAATTATATGTTTTTTGAGATTTTAATTTTTTGTTTATACATTTTTGTATTTATAATTCCATTTATTTATAAATTTTTTTATCAATATAATTTGTTTTTTCAAATAATTATTTCCATTAAATTATGTTTAAATTATATTTTTTTTATTATAATTAATTTGGTTAAAATAATTTTAAAAAAAATCTTCATTAAATCATTTTTCTAAAATATTAATATTTTGTTATGAAATTATGTATGTTTATATATTTATATATTTATTTTTTTTAAATTTACTTGTTTATATTTATTTTTAAATGTCTTAATATATTAATATATCCATCTATTCTATTGTAAAGTGTTAGTTAATTAATAGATCATAATTGGATAAATACAAAAATAATTAGAGATTAATATGAGAAAGGGGTTGACAATTTATTTGAAATTGCTAAATAATATATCCAAAACAAAATCGTTATTTTATATCAATTTATGAAGTGTTGGAATATGTGTATATTATGATATAGAAAAATCGAAAATAACTTACTATTTTAAGGTTTTATTCATATTTATATAAACTAGATCTAGAATAGTGAAATTGAAAACTTTTCATGATATAATGATGATGAAAACGATCATCATGAGACATAGAATCATCTTGAAAATTTAATTTATGATATTGGTGTTAAAAAAACTATAGAAACAAGTGATGAATGACTATACATAGATGTTGAGAATCCACTATTCTTATGATACATTAAATATTTACTATTATTAGTATTTCTAAGATTAAGTGATCGAATATAATGGTTTGAGTGATGACAATTTCACTAAATTTATTGAATGTTTAAATATGATTCTTTCATAATAAAATGTTCTTCAATAAACCAATTATAATGATAAAAAATATTATGTACAACGGTAATAGGGTATAAAACTATACATGTTTTCCTTAAATACTATGTTTTATGTAGAATGTAATATTAAATTTCATCAAAATGTCCCAAATATGGGACAACAAGATATAAAAATAATGAAAAATACAACTGTGATTCATTCTAAAGAACAGATACCAAACCTTGCTTTAATGTAATATGGTATCTTCTAATAATTATGCATTTGAAGCTTCTCTTTTCAAATTGAATTAATGGGAACATTATAACATTTAATAAATAAGATTGCATCACTGATGGAACTATGAAACCCTAGCGGTTCATCATAATGGAGAAAATTTTATCATGTATTTTTATATTTTGGGAATGAAGTTAGAAATATAAGAATATGTCTATGAAAATATGGATTGAATCCATATCAGATTCTCAGAATCCAACATTGTTTGTAGCCTATTATATTGGTTTTCTATAACTTGTGGTCATAGATATTTATGAAGAGGAAATATGCGATGATGAGGTTGATTATTTATAGACCAAAACCACCTAGAAAATACATTTTAGTTTAACAATCACCATTGATTGATGATTTGTAATTTCTATGTGAGAAAAGTGTTAGATTATTTAATAAATATAATAAAAAATATTGTATTTTGGGTTATATAATAAAGTTCAACATAAATAACTTTATAATATATGGAATCTTATCTAGATCCCATGTTGAAGGATATAAATATTGTCTAATTTGTAAATAGGGGACTTCATATCATTAGGTGTAGAACAGAAAACAATGTACATTGGAATTTGCATATTTTTATGTTGGATAATCATAATCGAAGAATAAAAAATGCATTTAGTAGTTTAGAAATTTGTGTTTTTTCCCATAAACACTATCAACTAAATAATATTATCACAAGGATAGTAACAATAATGTCACATTCGGAATAAAGGGATGTTTTGGTCTGCGAACAAATAAATGGAAGAAATTATTATTTTTATTTTAGCTAATTTATTAGATATTTTTTATATAAATCATAACATTGAAATTATTTATGTATATAAAAGTAATTATGAAAGTCTTGTTGGAACATTGTCAAACCTGAAATGAAAGAGAAAAATATGGATTGTTAGAAAAAATGGACTTTATAAACATGGTAATTCATATGATGTTATCTCCCACTATTAAAGGAAACTGAAAAAATTTTCCTCTGAACTTTGACAAATAAAGAAAGATTGAGATGATAATTTTTTTTAATTTTTTCATGGAATAAATTTTCCTTGTGTTTTCTCTTCAAATGTGAAAAAATTCATGGCAGTGAAGGATTTAAAGTTGGCAGCTATGAAATATAATGATTTTTATATATTGATAAAACTATTTCTACCAATTTCATTTTGTGGTATAATTTTGACGACAACTAAATATTCAATCATGAGATTTTATTTATTCATAATTTTAATTTTTAATAAATTCATAGATCCATATTTATCATATATGTTGGACAATGAAGTAATTATATGACATTTTCAATTGAAAATGTATTTAACACCACCTTTTATTTGTATTATTTTTTATCTATTGATTCATTTTGTGAAAGAGATAAAAATATGTGGGACTATTAATTTATATTTAATGTATATTTTTAAATGATATATGAAAATTTTTAATGGATGTGTTAAGAATATGCATCAAACATAGGAATCAATTGTTCAGAAATATATACATAATGTCATAATTGAGTTATAAACTATTTAGTTTTCTAATTTGGATCATGTTGGTCTCCTTATATCTTCACATTTTACTATTGATAGTGAATGTAATGGGATATGTTCCTTAATGAAAAATTTAATTCCACATGATGAAATAATGCATGAATATTTATAAATTTTGAACACCAGGTGAGGTTAAATAATATATATCAATTAATATTACTAGATTGAAGATATGATATTAAATAATAATTGAAAATTAATCGAATAATGAATATAAAAGTACAATATTCTTATGGTTTAAGGAGAAAAACAACATTTTTGTATTCACATAAGAATACATGAAATGGTTTGAAGGGGTGCCATGTGTGTGCCATCATGCCCATATTTTTTTCTTCAGGGGTGATGGGTAGTGATATGTGTATTTCATACATCTTTTTTATGGTGTTCTTCTGCAATGATTTATATACTTCTATTGATATTCTTTATAATATTTGTATTTTTTTCCATGTTTTGTGTCTTATGGTAAAATACAAAATCTATTTGTGAAACAATAAAAAATAGAAGAATATGGAATCTAAAAGACATTTCATGCCTCGATGTGAATTATATCATCAAAGTATTTTAACATTGAAGTTGAAATCCAAGATAATGTAGAGTGGGATAATATCAATGAACCTGAAGGAAATTTTTTTCTTGTCATGAACCCATTACACATCGTTGGTTTCATTCGGGGGGCCAAGAATGATTTATGAAGAATTTTTTTCACTTTTTAAAAATGTAAATTAAAATGAATTACACACCATGTAAACAATTCACACCATGAGAGTACAAACATATATTTATTTTCAAAACATGTTTCTTCCAATTACACAATGTGAAATCATTCCATGTCGTGAACACACCGAAAGGTCTGAATTTTTATTTGTTAATTCTGATGGAATGATGTGAAGGAATATATATTAAGACCTTATTGAGAGTAATTAGAGACCTACAGAGACTTTTATGACTTCTATATATGGGATCACTAACTCATATCCCTGGTGTTTTTATCACTATTCTTCTTTGGGAAATAATGTTGCTCATTCTCATCATATCTATCATGGGTGAGTAGTTTTATTTCTATCAGGTTATGTGATTTGAGGGGGGATTATTGTTAGGAATTATTTATATTTTCTTTTCATACTTAAAATTATTGTAACCATGTTTATAAATTCGAATTATTCTTCTTTCATATTACTTGTCCGTTATTTTTTTATCTAATGATTTTCATTTTATTGCGTCAATTAATTTTCCTAGTTCTTATGAACATTTTATAATGTATATAAATTATGTTTAAATAGGGTTTTGGGTCCCAAATTTTTGTGATTAAACAAATTATAAGATCATTCCAATAGTGTAATTACATGTTTAGTGTTGGTTTCCTAGACCAAGGACCCCTAATTAACCAATTCTAACACCAAATATGAATTATCCCATAAGAAATTGAATCCCTAGAACACGACCTGAAAATAAATAAACCTATAATTCTTTATCTATTAAATTAAATCCATTCCTTTTATATATATATTTTTATATCCAAGAAATCATATAAGTTCAATTTAAATTCTTATAATTAATTCAAGGCATAGGATCGTTCTTATCAGTTTGACACTTAGACATTCCAAGTAACATAATTTTTTAGTTATGTTGTCTGAGTTTTATAATTAATTAAATTTTTCAATACCTTTAAGAAATTATTGATGCCCAATAGTCTATTATGGATTTATTAGTCCATAGATGACATCCAAATTAAACGAAAGGTGGGATATATATTCCATGGTTAATAAGAAAATTTGTTGGATGATTTTCCCTTTGAAGTATAAAAAATCCCAACCACATAAATAAAAACTAAAAAACATCAATATGATGCATGAGTACAAAAAAACTAAAAATGAAAAAAATAATAAACCCTTTCAGAGTACAAGAAGAAACAATAAGGTATACTGAAGAGGGTAAAATCCCACAAAATGAAAAACTACAAAGTGGAAACAACCGTCAACACCCCACCAACTCTAAGCTATAACTCAAAATTCTAACCACTATATCAAGAAGAATATCTAATGAATTGAGATGCATTTCTTTTTTCTATGTCTCGATATATAGAAACTAAAAATGTAAAATAGTGTCTAAGAATGGGGTGATTCTAAGCATATTATATTTTCCAAAATGACTAACCAACTCATTACACAAGGACAAAACTTGTTATAACAAATTATGAAATATTATTAATTAATAAAAATAGTTTATAACAAATCTATAACAATATTCCATGTAATACAATCAAAAAATCATAAAACCATTTTACAATCATTTGGAAAACCAATAATCATGTCTCCACACAAACCATGCATCCCAAGGTGACAGTTCCACACTAAAGAGTGGTATCCTTTCAATCTACCAAGTTGTCATAATGTAACCAATACCAAGTGTCCCAATGGCACATATCCCTTCCATATAGACACTTCTTAATGAAAATGATCTCACACCAACCATGTATTTCAAATCAATGTGAAACCATTAAATATACATTTATTTATATAAACCATTTCTTCAAACCATTTATTCACATAAAAACAAAATCAATGTTTTATAATAAACATTTTAATATCATAAACCAAATAATTTTTCCAAAATCCAAACAATTTTCCCACAATTTCCAAAACCAAAAACAATTGGGATTAACAATATGAATAACACAATTATTTCACTAGTATTTCAATAAAAACATTAAATTAAAACTAATCCTTCAAGTTATAAATCAATTGGAGTCACAAGAGAAGCCACCTACATCACAAAACGATGGACAAAATGAAGAACAACATGACAACACTTCATTATATGATCAAAACATGCATTCCTTTCACTAGATCCAATATGATATAATATAAAAACATAAATAGAATTAATATATATCCAAAAAATACTAGATATATGATTATTAAATATATTATAACCTTGGATCTAAGAGTAATGAGGAACATTGGGATCCTACCAATGAACTTAGGCCTCAAACGCACTTTAATTCACCTAAGGATCTCTCTCAAATCGAAGGGGATCATCTTTCACACCTTGGAAGGAAATGTAATTCATGTTTTGGGGTATTAGGGGAAAATGAGGGATAAAGGGTTTCATACTAATTAGATTATATTTTTATGTATGACCAACTATACAAAGCATTTTAATCCAACATGGTTTAAAAACCACGCAACAACTCTGTGGTGCTACTGTCTTAAGGCATCATGTCGCATGGTTGTCTCGCATGGTTAGTCAAACCATGTGCCAAAAATTAATTCCCCTCTATTTCAAGATTCCATTATTCTCCTTGGATTCCTCTAGGTTTGACCAAGATGTATGTATATTGTGTGCATAACCATATACCACTATATTCCCTTTTATAGTTTCCTGAAGATGTTGTAAGGTCTCTACTAATAATCTACCACCAAAACAGCCTCTAAAAGTTTCCAAAACACCTCATAAATTATATAAACATAACCTAAATACAATATTGACTAAAAATAAATGAATAAAGGTTCATGATCTATAAATTGATGTTGTTAAAAAGTCTTAATGTGATCATGTGGTTAGGTTTTTCATATTAATGGTTACATATTTTAAAAAAACCCCAGATAACTAGAGTACTAAGAAAAATAGTGGAGTAATATTTTCCATCAAAGAACTAAATGTTTCAATTTCTAAAGACAAAAAAACAATTTTTTCAACAACATAATATTTTGGAGTTGTTGAGTATATATGGGAGATTGATTATATTAATTTTTCAGTGCCAATATTTAATTGTAACTAGGTTGAGAGTAAGAGTGGTGTGAGACATGATGAGTATGGATTCACACTTTTTTATTTGGAAATATTTAGTTGAAAAGAGGAATAATTTATCACGACAACACATGAAAACAAATATTTTCTATCATTAACCCATCAAATTATTAGTGGTTCATTATTTTTATAGGTGAAAACTCATTTGGGTGATGATAATATTGATGATTCTATAGTTTTATCTAAAATTTATTCATAAATTGTATCATTAAACATTGACAATAATTACAGTAATATGTACATTTTCTATGGAAAATGAAATAATCATGTATAATGGATATGGGAAAACATTTTATTACTCTCTTAAGTAATCATTTAATCTTTTTTAAACCAATGTAGTTAAAAACATTATTTCTTAACATTGACATTTAAATATATAGATGTTAATCATTCCATCAATTTATATAATTGTTAAAGTATTCATTATAATCACATATCCATTTTTTAATTGAAAATTTTTATTTCTCAATTTATCAGTGATAATTTTATTTTCATTCATTATTTTTAGGTAAACACTTTTTTCATTAAAATATTTCTAATTTTATCCTTATTTTGAACAATTACATTTTTTCTAGTAACATCTGTTTATTTATAAAAATATAAAGGTACAAAAAATTCACAAATTTAGTTGATGTTTATTTATTTAATTTTTTGTTGTTTACTTTTGTATTCACTAGTTTTGGTTACAAATTTTCTAGTTGAAAAATATAATGTTCAATGTTTTGTTATAAATTATGATAAACAATTATTCTTTATTATTATTATTTAATTTTAATAAAATAAAATTATGCATAATTTTTTTGATGTAGCATACATTTTCCTAAATTAAAGACATGGAGGAAGGGTAAATGAGGAATGTACGTTTTTTTCATATATATATATATATATAATAGTTAAATTATTAAATGAAATTAAAAATATATTTCATATAATTATGTATAGATATTATTCATATCTAAATAGGACAATACCTAAATATAGTTTTCATAGGATTACCTGATTACCAAATCATTGAATCATACATAGCAGTCATAGGTTATAAAATAACCATGATTAGAATGACTGACCAACTAGCCTAAATGCTGCACAATTTTGGAATTGCCTGAATATAAATTGTTATAAAATATATATTTTATTCCCTTATTAGAGGATCATCAACCATCTAGTGAATGATCTATTATGGAATTCAACAATAATAAAATTTATAAACTTATCTATTTATTATTCCAATGGTTTTAATATTATAGATTGCCTACTATTTTTAAATTTCTATTACAAATATCAGTTAAGTTTCAAGATATGAAATCAATTAAAAATGCATTTATCCATTTTGGCGGCTGGATGGTGAGATTATAATTAATGTTTTACTTAATTTCATAATTTTGGAACAAAAAAAAGAATTTAGATTCATTCCTTAAGGATGGTTTTATAGATACATAGACATTGTAGATTTTTGTCTTCAACTAGTGGGAGGAATCCTTTAAGTTGTGCTTTTATTTTTTATAAAATTCATTTTATTAATTATTTATAATTACTTGATAACCTTTTACGTAATTGGACTCTAGGAAATCTCGCAAAAAATAATATCATATAATGTGTAACCCCATACATTATCACGGGGATGATATCCTTTTTTACAAAAGAAAATAATTGTTGAATAATGTAGTGAATTAATATCCTAATCAAGTAGAAGCTCCAAAGAGGTTCCACACAACCACCCATATCCTCCTAGTAATCATGAAAAATGTATATTTTTGGGAATAAAAAAAAGGGGAAGTATATTATCGATCCTAAAAATGAAGAAATTGATAAGATTATAAGTAATTAGTTGTTAATTTCGTTCAAAATTTTTAATTTTTATATTTATTTTCTAATATACTATAGGAAAATAATATTCCATGATTTTTTTCAAGAGAAAATGATATATGGGACCTTTATCCCAGATTAAATGATAGATTTTATTACCAACACATCAAGAAATTCAAATCACTCAAGTCACATCAGAGGGTATTAGGATATTATCAGTTTTAAAAATGGTTTTTGTTGTGCCCCTTGTATGACATTGATAGGCTAGAATATATAGGATAAATAGAATCTTTTCAGGTTGAGCTATGAAACATGATGAGTTAACATAATGTAGAATTAAATCATTTGTATCATTTATCGTTTCATAAGTATTTAAATAGATGATTCTTGTGAAACCTTTCAACCTAGATCTTGTACCTCCTAGTCCAGATCTGACCTTGTATTGTGTTTTTTATGTTGGGGAGACCCATGTATGCATTATATCATATAGAAATGTGTATAATTTGAGGAATAATTTACATAATTATTTTATGAATTATATGTATGTAAGTGTAATGTTAAATGATACAAATCATCTAGACACAATAGTGTTGATTCCTGCTAAGGATGTGTCCAATGTTTGGAAGAGTATTGGTAATTTTTTAATATTTCTAACTAACCCTTTCTATCAGCTGAAATATGAGGTATGTGTTGTTTTTTATTTTTGTTAATAATTAAATTAATAATTAATTATAACTTTTTTAACACTTAACTTATATATAATAATCATAAGTCAAAGGAATTTCTATAGAGGAATGAAAAATTTCTTATTATAACACCTTTAGATTCACCCTCAAGATATTGTTGGGGTAAAAACTTTAACACATGTTTTCCTATATTATAAAATTATTATATATCTCTAATGAGTATTGATATATATGGATGGTATTATTCATTAAATATATTCAAAACTAACATCATAGATGTTGTAATGTGGGTGGAGATTACGTTACCCATATTGAAGTAGTTTTACATATATTAAAATTTCCATTATTAATTTAATGTATTTAAGTATAATTATGTTAAATTTAATTAGTTAAAATACTTTTTTAATTTTTTATCTCCATTATTTTTTCATCCAACACTACTGTAGTTATATTTTTTATTTTATGAATCTGTGATACTTTTTAATAGTTATGAAATACTTGAACCAAAACACCATAATCAAACAAATATCTGATGGATAAAAAAACTCACTATTGATATGTTTGTTTCCTCTATTTAATGAACGGTTAATAGAAATATATAATTATAAAAACATGATTCATTTTAAAATTATTAATAATAAACATTTTATATTTTAGTGTTCATTGGATGTTATGTACATTTTTTTCCAGAAAAATGTAAAGCATTGTCACGACCCGTCCCTCGGGGCATGTGCCATGACTAACCCAAAACCTCATCCCATAGGCCAGGGCTAGTAACTAGCACCAAAGGCGTAAATCCTTAAACTAAGAAGAAATTTCCTTTATAACTTGAAAACTCACACAACAGAGCATGCATCTAGATTCAAAACACTAAGTAAACTATATAACAAAGGAGTGTTGAAAAGTAAGGGGCCGGAAATACAAGCCCAACTGTAAAGTACAAGAAAACTGAAAGTACTAGTACTGGAAAAAGGGAAAATAACTCTTGGATCATCCACTAAGAAATCCTACCTGAAGGGTTGGTACAAATAGCCTCTTTGGCGCTCCACATCCATCCAACGCCTTCGTGTACCGTCATGCCATGTGGTCCACCTCCGGGTATCGTCCAGTCCTGGTACACTCAGCCTTGGTCAGCGATGTTCGTCGTCTATATCCAACACAAAGAGGTGCAGGCAAAGCCCGTGTAGGGGTGAGTATAATGATACTCAATAGGGACCCCGAGACCCTTAAGGTCTTACAAAATATATCAAGAATAAACCACAAGTATGAAATCTATAGATAACCTTACTTAGGTATTTTCCCATTCATATACCTAAGTTATCAAGTAATTCATCTCAATCATGAGATAAACAAAAAAGTTACTGACTCAGCTCAAACCAGGATTTTCTTCTAGGGGTAGTATCAAGTAAAGTACCCAGTCACACTTTCGAAACCCTGGCTACTGGAGAACTCATCCTCTATCGAGTATAGTGGGCATGTCATGTCACTAAGGTGATTCCCACTAACCTTGGACTGCTGAAGTACTCCTCCTGTCGATTACCGTGGGTCTGCTACGTCACCAAGGTGCTCCCCGCCATTGTTCTTCCATGTCACCAAGGTGTTCCTCTCATATCCTAGTAAGGTACACCTCACATCAAGTACAGTGGGTCTACCGTGACACCAAGGTGCTCTCCAAAGTGGTTCTACCAAGACTCCAAGGTTCTCCCCACTAGGCTAGTCGAATCACTCCGAGTCGAATTGGTCAGCATTCGTCAGGTCTCAGCCAGCTACTAGGTCTCCACACTATGCTCGCTCATCTCTGGGGGGATCTCCTCCATGAGCTATAGGTCAATACTCCAACTGTCACAAAGTACCACGTAAAAGTATCTCAAAGTTCTACCTCATATAAGGGGTCTCAATGCAACAGATGAAGTGTCAATCGGCCACCTGGGCTGTGAGTTATTAGCCTTTTTGTCCTAAGGGCCCGATAGGATTCATGCACGATCCTACCTAACCATATCTCAACTTTACCCTCAACTCTAGTGGGGTATACTAAAAGGGACCGACACGCTTGAAGAAAACCAGTGCCACTGACAGTTCGTCAAACGGACGTCTGGTGACAAAGATATGGCCAAAAGAAAGTAAAGGGGGGTCGCAGTGGGCCTTGGTCTGGTCTGACCAGGTCTGACTGACCCGGACCAACTTAGCCTGGGCCAACCAATTGGGTTCGACCCAGCTCACTGGGCCCGGCCCCGTAGGCCGTGAATGCTACGAGTAGCATGGGGGTGTGAACCAGTCACAAGGGAGTGGACCGGACGTGCTTCGGTGCAATGGCGGTTCGGCCCGGAGACACCGCGAGGGGCACGGAAGGCCATATCAGCCAGGAATGCGTGGGGTGCGGCTTGGTGTCTCATCCCGGATGGCTGAAACCGGTTCTTCCAACGCTGTGAGAGGCACTGCTCGGGCGGAATGGGGTGCGTGGGGCGTGCGGGGCACACTGCCGTCGCGATTCGGTCGGGCACACGGGAGGTGGCCAGGAAGGCTGGGAGGTGGCCGAACAGGTCACGTCCAGGCCGGCAGGCGGCCGGGCAGGCCAGCAGGTGGACCGACGGACAGCCGGGCAGGCTAACAGAGCACAGGTCTGGTTCGGGGCAGTGGATCGGCGTGGTGAGCGGCGCGGCCGGTGGCGGTGCGGGACGTCGTGGGGGTGGCGTGGATCATGAAGTCTGCGGGTAGTGCGGCCTTTGTCTTTGCCACCTTCATCGCCTCGTTGCTTCATCGCCATGCTGAAGATCATTATAAACAACAATGGCGGAGGGGTGGGCCATGTTGGTTTGGCCCACACCCTCTACCTTAGGGTGGTAACATTTGGATCATCAAAGAGTAAGAATGATGAACTTCAATTGTTTTACAACCTCCTCAATGATTCCTTTCCAACTGAGGAATAGAATAAGGAAAGTAGTATTACTCAAATTAACCCCCTACCTTGATCATTGGTCGTCGACGGAGTCGCGGGGAAGAAGACTGTGGATATCATCGTTTATCGTGTCTGCCACACACTTTCAATCCCAATCTTGGGTGTCAGTTTGTTGACAACGATGAGGAGGGAATCTGGTCGTCAAAGACGTTCCACCTTGATTGCCTCCGAGGAAGAATTTTAAGACACTCCTTGCCTGTGTTCTTCGTTCGAAGAACGCATTCATCATTGGGATATGGGGTTTTTATTAGAGAACTCAAATTCTCTCAATCTCACCTCTCCCAAATATTCCACCCAAATGCTAAAAGTGAATAGATAGCCCCTCCAAATAATAGATTATCTATTATTTTAGATTTTTGGGTTTAAAATTTAAATAGTACCGTTTAATTAAAAGAGATGGCTCAATTAATTAATGGGTAGGATTTGGCATAATAATTTTTGAGTTGGTTCAATTAATTAAAGGGGAGGTGGTGGCACCCTAAATGGTGAAAGAGGTTAAGGGGATCCCCAACATTAATGTTAAGAGTAGAGGTATTTTCCTCTCCTCCCATTAATAGGGGACGGGTGGTCCCCACCCCTATTATTTAAATTGGGAGGTTATGTGGTCTCAAGTAGTCCCCACCACATTAACCCCACATGGGAGGTTGAGGCATGGTGGTCCCCACCACCATAACCTCTCATGGGAGGTTACGGCCTAGTGGTCCCCACTTCCATCCTCCACAAGGAGGTTATTGATCCAGTGGGACCCACCTCCAAACACCCATATGGTGGCTCAAATAAAAATAATGTGATTCTCACTTTATTTTATCATTTTCCATGAAAACCCAAAAACTAACTTTTATTCTCGACCCACTATCATCGAAGTGAAAGTCTCCTTAAGAAAATATTGTCGCTGCGAGTTCAACGGTGTCCTCGGATTTTAATTCCGAGCACCGGTTCAAAAGTCATAAAAACCCACTCGCATGTTTACTGAACGTACCCGAACAAAACTCCAAAAATTGATTTCGGGCACACCGGGCCACAGAATCATGCGCCGTCAATTTTTGCGAACTCGTAAAATTCTTATTTATTTAAGAAAAAAATTCAACAGAATTTCTAGGTCTTTACATTCTCCCCACATCAGGGATTTACATCCCCATAAGCTATAACTCGAACTAATGAAACTAGTAGGGGTATTGAGCATGCATTTGAGCCTCCAGCTCCTATGTGCTCTCCTAGAGGTTCTCATGCTTCCAGTGAACGTACACCAGAGGTATCGACCATCCATGTTGGACCCGCTCCTATCAATCCTCAATCACCACTGAAACCTCCATGAAAGTCACCCCATCGTTGACATCCATCTCTCCAGGGTCGATGATGTGAGAAGGTTCGAGCACGTATCTCCTCGATTGAGATACGTGGAAGATGTTGTGAAACCGGTGCCACTGAGGTGGAAGATCTAAGCGATAATCCACCACCCCAACTCCGCTGAGGACCTGGGAAGGTCTGATGAACCTCGGAGATAACTTTCCTCCTCGGGCAAATCTCTATAGACCTCATCGAGGTGGGACCCGTAGAAAGTCTTGGTCACCATCCTCTAACTCCAGAGGTATCCATCTCCTATCAGCATATGAGTTCTTTCTGTTCTATGCAGTCTTCATACACTCCTGGATGATCTGAACCTTTTCTGTGGTAGCTCATACCATCTCTAGTCCCACTAGTGCTGACTCCCCAGGGTCAGTCCAGCACAAGGGTGATCTACAAGGTTGCCAGTATAATACCTCAAAAGGTTCCATCCCTATGGTGGAGTGATATCTGTTGTTGTATGAAAATTACACCAAAGCCAAGTGATCATTCCAACTACGACCAAAGTCTAGGACACATGCACAGAGCATGTCCCCAAGATTATGAATGATTCTCTCAGTATGGTCATCCGTCTGAGGATGGAAGGCGGTGCTCAGACGAAGTTGCATCTTGGAGGCCTCTTGCAATAAATTTCATACTCGAGAAGTAAATTGTGTGTCATGATCGGAGACAATCATCAAAGGTACTCCATATATCTGGACAATCACCTGCACGTAGAGGCATCTGAAGCTCTCTACTGAACCCTACTCTCTGATCAATAGGAAGTGGGCCGACTTGGTGAGTCATTCGATGATCACCCTAATTGATTTGTGACCCCTGGATGTATGTGGAATTCCTATCACAAAGTCCATGGATATCCCATCCCACTTTCACTCTGGGACCTCCAAAGGCTGCACCAAGTCTGCTGGTACCTGGTTCCCTTCCTTCACTTGCGGAAAAGTGAGGCATCAAGAGACAAACTCTGCTACTACCTTCTTCATACCTGGCCACCAGTGATGTTGTAGAAGGTCCCAGTACATCTTCACCAATCCTAGATGTACCACTAAAGGGGATGTGTGGAACTCCCTCAACACTTCCTTATGAAGTAAAACAAGTACCATAGTGCGTCCTAAGAAGAGGATGATGTGCTCCCCACCTTCATAAAATCCATCAGTTGCCTCCCTTGTGGATATCTGGGCATGTCATGGCTCGCAATCAGCATCCCCATGTTGTACCTCCCTGACTCACTAAAGAAGTGGGAGAGTGACAGTAAGGGACTAAAGGAAAGATGATCTATATCTATCCACAAAGCATATCTGAAAAGCGGCCAGCTACTCTATCGCCTCACCTAGAAGATGTATACCAGATCACCTACTGAGTGCATCTGCTACAACGTTCCCCTTTCTATGAGTATAGACTATCTCAAAGTCATAGTCCTGGAGGAACTCAAGCCATCACCACAGTCTCATGTTCAGGTCCTTATAAGAGAAGATATACCTGAGACTCTTGTGATCAGAGTACATGGTAAAACGTTCACCCATTTGATAGTATTGCCACATCTTCAAGTCGAAGACCACTACTGCTAATTCCATGTCATGGGTAACGTAGTTCTACTCATGCTGTCTCGGTTTCTGAGAACTATATTTGATCAATGCTCGCTCCTACATCAGCACACACCATAGTTTGGTCCCTAATGAGTCGCATTAGACTACATACCCTATGCCTTCCTTTGGAAGCCTCAAGAAGGGGGCACTAGTCAGCCTCTTCCTTAGCTCCTAAAATCAATTTTGGTATCTCTCCGACCACAGAAAGGGTTTCCCCTTCTTCGACAAGGCTGATAGTGTTGCTGCAACTCTGGAGAATCCTGGAATGAACCTATGGTAGTAACAAGGCAAAGACAAGATACTTTGTACCTCCATAACACTCCTTGGTGGCTCACAAGAAATTATTGCCTCAATCTTCGATGGATCCACTGCAACTCTAGCCTCAGAGATGACGTGTCCCAAAAAGGGAACCTCTCAGATCCAAAACTGGAACTTTGAGAGCATACCATAAATCTAGTACCCTCAGAGTGTGTCTAGTACTACATACAAATTCTAGGTATGTTCCTCCTCAGTAGTCAATTAGATCCTAATTTCGTCGATGAAAAGTACGAAAAAGAGATTGAGGTAAGGATATAAAATCCTATTAATGAGTCCCATGAACACTGCTGGAGCATTGGTTATGCCGAAAGGCATAACCAAGAACTCTTAGTGATCGTACCAAAATCTGAAAGCCCTCTTCTGCACATCCTCACCTCGAAATCTGAGCTGTTGATTTCCTAATTTGAGGTCTATTTTCAAGAACCATTGTTCTCCCTTCAACTGATCAAAGAGGTCGTCAATCCTTGGGAGTGGGTAAATGTTCTTCACGGTCACCCAGTTTAGGTGAAGGTAGTCGACACAAAGCCTCAAGCTCCCATCCACCTTCTTGGGAAACATAATCAGGGATGCCCAGGGAGAAACATTGGTCCGGATGAATATCTTCCCCTACAAGTCCTCTAGTTATACCCGCAGATCGCGAAGCTCCATGGGAGCCATCGGATACACTAGTGTAGATATCGGTGTCGTCCCGAGGTACATGTCAAGGTAGAAGTCCACCTCTCTACGAGGAGGTAGTCTTGGTACAGCATCTGGGAAAACATCCGCATACTGGCCAACCACTACAGGATAAGTCAGACTCTCTACATCAACTTCTCTAAGGGTATGTTAAGCCAACAGATGAGTGATCGGTTGTACTCTCCTTCGGGAAAGTCCATCATGTCCGGCAAAGGCTGCATTCTCGCCGGTGAAGGTGAACCTGGTCCCATCTGTGCGGACACACCACACTTTATGCCTAATACAGTAGATCTGAGCCTGGACTGTAGATAACCTGTCCATACCCCAGATGATGTCGTAAGGCCTCGATGCCACTTCTCAGAGATCTCAGCCGAAGCTCTCACCTCCTAGAGTAAGATCACACTATTGGCAATAGTGCATAATCGTCGAGTCTGCTCCCGTAGGAGTCTCTAGACATAAGGATCGAGCCAACCACTCTGTAGGAATCTCTAAGCTCTGAATGAGGGTAGTGGAAATGAAAGAGGGACTGTCACCTGTGTCTATATGAACTGCAGCTAAGGTGGAGTAGGCAGAGACCGTACCTTGAATCATCTCCGGAGCACCATGATCGTAAGACTCAAATTCCTGGAGCTAAGCTCTTGCCTATTCACCTACTCCCTGTGGTCGGGGCAGACCTCCTAGTGGTGGTGGTGGTAACACCTCGAAACATTTCCCACCGCCAGCTATACAACCAGTTCCTCTGCCACATCTGCCAGCTCCCTGTGGACCGCCTTGATCGAATCTTTATCTCTGCCTGAGCAGTCCTTCGACCATCTGCTGATCATCTGAATGGAAGGTCGTACAGTCACAAGCCATGTGACCTTGACTGCCTTAAAAGAAACATTTCCCGCTCCTGGAATGTATGTTTATGCCCTGAGTTCCCTGCATAACTGATTCTGAGTCATGCGGTCGTCCACCCAAGGGTCTGGTCCTCTTGGATCCCTGCGACATCTGTCTACTGCCAGATATAGAAGGCTTCGATGCATGTCAACTAGTGGTGGGTCTCGCTACTGGAGACTACTCAGCAAGGAAACTCTCCACTAATAAGGCTCTCTCCAACACCCCTGTCTACATCGGGATGCTGAGGGAGATTATCTAAGCCCTGATCTCTCACCTGAGCCCCTGCTCGATGGTCCGGGTCCAATAGAATGGGTCTTGTACCATATCGGTGGAGTATTGTGAGAGATCTGTAAACCTCGCTGAGTACTGAGCTACAGTCATGATGCCCTACTATAGATGAAGTAACTCCTGAATACGCACTGCACAGAGAGTCGGTGGAACAAACTCTTCCTGAAACAGGCTCTTGAAGTCTGCCCAAAGAAGCATCATCTCGTTGTGAACCTAGAGCATCAGACTCCACCATCTTCCCACTGGTGCCTGTAGAAGGCTGGCAGCAAGAATCGCCATGATGCTGGATGGTGTCCCTACCATTCATAAAACTCTCACCACAGCCTCCAGCCAATCCTGAGCCACCTGTGGGTCTATCTCTCCCCTAAACCTGGGTTTTTAATGAGTTTAAATAAAAATAAAGTGTGTGGATAAATTTTTATTTGTTGGTTAAAACATCCCTCTGATACCAACTTGTCGCGACCCATCACCCGGGGCCCGCGTCGTGACTACGAGAAGCCAACCTTCCATAGGCTAGGGGCTGGCGACTAGCACCAAAGGCTTAAATCCCTTAACAGGGAAGGAATTACCTTTATAACTTGAAAAGTAACACAATAGATCATGCACCTGGATACAAAACACTAACTAAACTGTATAAAAAATGAGTGCTGAAAAGTAAGGGTCCGGAAATACAAGCCCAACTGTAAAGTACAAGAAAATTGAAAGTACTAGTAATGGAAAAAGGGAAAACTGCCCCTGGATAGTCCACCGGGAAATCTAACCAGAAGGGTAGGTACAAATAGCATCCACGAGGCTCTAAATTTGTCCGACTCCTCCGTGTACCATCACGACGTGTAGTCCACCTCCATGTACCGTCTAGACCTGGTACACTCAGCCTCATTCAGTGATGTCTTTCATCTGTATACAACACAAAAAGGTGCAGGAATAGCCTGCGCAGGGGTGAGTATAACGATAATCAGTAGGGACCCCGAGACTCTCAAGGTCTCACAAAATTCAACCAGAATAAACCACTAGTATGAAATCAATAGATAAACATACTTAGGTATATTCCCATATATATACCTAAGTTATCAAGTAATCCATCTCAATAATGAGATAAACACAAAAGTTGCTGACTCAGTTCAAACCAAGATTTTATTCTAGGGGTAGTATCAAGTAACATCCCCAGTCACACTATCAAAACCTCAGCGGCTGGAGAACTCCTCCTCTATCGAGTACAGTGGGCATGCCGCGTTACTAAGGTGCTTCCCACTAACATTGGACTGCTGAGGTACAACTCCTGTCGAGTACCGGGGTTCTGCTGCGACACCAAGGTGCTCCCCACCGTGGGTTTTCCATGTCACCAAGGTGCTCCGCCTCGTAGCCTGTTGAGGTACTCCTCCCGTTGACTACCGTGGGTCTGACTCGACACCAAGGTGCTCCCCACTATGGGTCTGTCATTACTCCAAGTTGCTCCCCACTGGGTTAGTCAAATCACTCTGAGTTGAATCGGTCAGCCATCGTCAGGTCTCAGCCAGCTACTAGGTCTCTGCACTATGCTCGCTCGTCTTCGGGAGAATCTACTCCACCAGATACAGGTCGATAATCCAACTATCATGAAGTCCCACGTAGAAGTATCTCAAAGGTCCGACTCTTCATAGGGGTCTCAACACAACAGACGACGCGTCAATCGGACGCCCGGTCTATGAGTTATTATCCTTTTATTTCTAGGGTCCGGTTGGATTCATGCACGATCCAACCTGACCGTATCTCAACATTACCCCGAACTCTAGTGAGGTATACTCAAAAGGACAGACACGTTCGAATAAAATCAACTCCACTGACAGTTCGTCAAACGGACGTCTGGTGCCAAAGATATGGCCAAAAGAAAGTAAGCGGGGGTCGCAACGGGCCTGGGTCTAGTCTGATCCGGTCCGACCGACCCAGCCCGACTTACTCTGGGCCAACCCATGGGTTTCGTCCCAGCTCACTGGGACCAGCCTAGAAAATCACGAATGCTGCAAGTAGCGCGGGGGCGCAGACCGGTCGCGAGGGCGTGAACCGGTCACGTGGACGCGGACCGGTCACACGTCGGTGCCAGGGTGGTGCGGGCAAGAGGCGTTGTGAGGGGTGCGAAATTTCGGCTCGATTAGGTGTGCGTGGGGCGCGGCTCAGCATCTCGGCCTGGATGGTCGAGACCGGTTCACCCAGTGCCGCGAGGGCCGCATCTCGGGCAGCACGGGGAAAGCAGGGCATGCTGGTCGGCGCGGTTCGGTCGAGCACACGGGAGGCGGCCGGCCAAGTGGGGAGGCGACCGGAAGGGCAGGCCAGGCCGGTGGGTGGTCGGGCAGGCCGGCGGCCGGCCCGGGAGGCCGACGGGGTGGATGGCGGGTGGCCGGGCAGGCCAGCGGTGGGGCCGCTGGGCGGCCGAGCAGGCCGAGGGGGGGTCGGTGGGCGGTCGGGCTGGCCGGTGGGCAGGCCGGCAGGCGGGTCAGCAGACAGGCCGGAAAGCGGCCAGGAAGGGCCCGACCAGGCTAGCAGGCGGCCGGGCAGGCCGGCAGGTGGGCTGGAGGGCGGCCGGGTGGGGCACGGCCAGGCCGGCAGGCAGCCGGGTGGGGCACGACCCGGCCGGCAGGTGGCTGGGTGGGGTGGCAAGCAGGTCGGCGGGCGGCCGGGCAGGCTGGCAGCGCGCGGCTAGCTCATGGTAGTGGCTCAGCACGGTGAGCCGCGTGACCGGCGGGGGCTCGGCTGTGGCCGGTTCGGCTGGTGGCAGGTGGGACGCCACTGGGGCGGCACAGATCACAAAGGTCGTGGGTAGCGTGGACTTTGTCTTTTTCCCCTTCGTCTCCTCATCGCTTCATCGCCATGCCAAAGATCATTATAAATAAGAATGGCAGAGGGGTTGGGCCATGTTGGTTTAGCCCGCACCCTCCACATTTCGGGTGGTAACATTTGGCTCATCAAGGAGTAAGAAATATGAACTTCAATTTTTTTACAACCTCAGCAAAAATTCTTTTTCAACTGAAGAATAGAATAAAGAAAGTAGTATTACTCAAATTAACCCCCTACCTTGATCGTTGGTCGTCGACGGAGTCGCTGGGAAGTAGGTGGAGGATATCGTCGTTCGTTGTGTCTGCCGCATACTTTCATTCCTGAGCTCGTGCGTTGGTTCGTTGATGAAGATAAGGTGGGAAGTTGGTCGTCGAAGACGTTCTATGTCAGTTGCCTCCGAGGAAGAGGTCGAAGGCGCTCCTTGTCAGCGTTTTACGTTCTTCGTTGGAAGATGGGGGTCTTCGTTGGAGGCCTCTAATTCTCCAAAGCTCTCATCTCCCCAATATTCCACCCAAATGGCAGAAGTGAATAGATAGCCCCTCCAAATAATAGATTGTATATTATTTTATATTTTTGCGTTTAAAATTCAAATTTTAGTGTTTAATTAAAAGATATTTCTCAATTAATTAATGGGTAGGATTTTTCATAATAAATTATGTGTTGTCTCAATTAATTAAAGGGGAGGTGGTGGCACCATAAATTGTCAAGGAGGTCGTGGGGCTCCCACACATTAATGATGGGAGTTGAGAGATTTTCCTCTCCTCCCATTAATAGGGGTGGGTGGTTCCCACCCCTATTATTCAAATTGGGAGGTTATGTGGTCTCAGGTGGTCCCCACCACATTAACTCCACATGGGAGGTTGAGACGTGGTGGTCCCCACCACCATAACCTCTCATGGGAGGTTATGGCCTGGTGGTCCACACTTCCAACCTCCACAAGGAGGTTATAGATCCAGTGGAACCCACCTCCAAACACTAACATGGAAGATCAAATAAAAATAATGTGAAGCTCACTTCATTTTATTATTTTCCACAAAAACATAAAAACTTACTTTTATTCTCAACCCACTATCGTTGAATTGAAACTCTCCTGAAGAGAATACTAGCGTTGCAAGTTCAATGGTGTCCTCAGATTTCAATTCTGAGCACCGGTTCAAAATTTATAAAAACCCGCTCATACGTTTACTAAATGTACCTGAACAAAACTTCAGAAATGGATTCTAGGTACACCGTGCCTTCGAATCATGTGCTGTCAATTTTCGCGGACTTATAAAATTCCCATATATTTAATAAAAAAAATTCCATTGAATTTCTAGGTCATTACAAGCATCTTGGTTGAGCTCTTTATTAGGTTGATTTTAGAGGTTAATTACCATGTTGTTAAAAAAGTATGTCTAATTATATTCTTTTTATTATTTAATCTTGATATTTAAATATACATGAGTTTTGATAATTAATATTTTAAATTATAATATGTAATTTATTGAGTTCAACATGGTTCAAAATTCAATAGAAAAACTAGAAAAAGTTGAATTTGAGAATGTTTCTATTGATTGTACTTATATTAGTTAACACAGTTTATTTCTTACATATATAGTGTTTCAATTTTTCCAACTATGTTTCTTAAATGTATTGTTATCATCAAAAATTTATTATTTAATGTGGATATTTTGTTGTATAACTCAATTTTCAGATAATCATGACCATAACAACATCATATTTTTAAAAGGATATTTTTATTATTACACATATAATTTAAACATATATATTATTAATTCAAATTTTTTACACGTTTTATTATAGGTTACTGGTCATGTTTCTCCATACACATCAAGTTGCTTGAAAAAAATATAAAATTTATTTCTAGACATTATTCTTCGTTTGTCTACTTTATAAATGTTGTTTAATTTAGTTGTATATTTGTAAAAAAAATTATAAAAATTATAAATATTTTTACTACTTCTTGTTCAATTTATACTATTTTTTTCTTCATTATGGTGATTCTCTTTGTTTTTACATATCTTAATATATATATTTTTTGAAATATTTTTCTAAAAAAATATCTTTAACAAAAGGTTTTAGAATGAACTGACATTAAATTCCTTATTTGTAGTGCTTTCCATGTCAATATTAATTAAATTTGACATGGAAATATGAGTTTGAAGGCTTTCCACATTTATTTAATGAAAACTAAGGTTGAGAGTTTCCTAAAATTTACATTTTATAAAGTCTTATAGTGTCTGTTTTTAGTAAAACCAGCATTTAAAGGATTTTATATTTCATATTTTAAATGGGTTTTCAACACTAAATTGTAAAAATAAACCTTAAAAGTCACACTTTATGTGTCTCTTAAATTAACAACACTTTATCACTGGCATCAACGGGGAAAACCTGCTGTTATAGGTGTTGTTTCCCCTTTTTTACCAAACAGATCATATATCTAAGGCTGATATGCAGTGCTAAAACTTAACTCTATATCTAATTCTTTCATAATACTTCTACAGAACCATGTGGTAAACCTAATAACCTAATAAAATACAATATATAGTGGTACTACATCTTTCCATACCACTTCCCTTATATATAACATGGAAATTTATTCAAGGGTGATATTTTCTTTGATGGAAATCAAATGTGTTGACTTTGTATGGTGATAAACTACAACCTAAAAAACATTATGGAATTCACATATTTTTTGGGAGTCCTATGTTAAATTATATTTTGATTTTTTACCATTTCCATAAGGTTATGGGTAATAGTTTCAACAAACCCAAAATATTTGTCATTTATCCTTAACATGCTAACATACCAAGCATCAAGATACTTAATATAAAAATTCAATGTTCATAATATCCCATAAGGATTTTTTTTGAAATATAGATACATCTTTTTACATACTAGATGAATCGAAAAGGATTCTATATGTCCATTATCCAATATTCCCCTATTAAATTACAGTTTTTATGGAACTAATATTCGGGTTTTAAAATATATAACTCACACATTACCGATGATGAATTACAGAATATTCAATAATTTTTTATAGCTCTACATAATATTTCTAGGCTTCTATGATCTTCATGTGGATGGAAGGATGAGTAGTCAGTTAAGACATATATTATTTTTATCTTCCCATAATGAAATTAGGATTCATCCTTTTCAAATCTATGAGTATTGGTTATTCTCCAAACCACATCAGGGATATTGTATTGTGGTATTTCTTTCTCAAAGAATTAATCACCCTATTTTCCTTCCCCATGTGATAATGTATTGAGAAATCATTATCTTTTTTCAATTACAACCATCTCCATTGATATGTATTCAACTTATTATTTATGAATATATATTTTCAGATCTTATAATTAGTATATATAACAATATTTTCTCTATAGAGATATTATCTCCAATTATTTAATGAAAAGATCACTACATCCAACTGTAAATCATTAGTTATATTATTTTTCGCATGATTCATTAATTGGATTGAGTAATAATTAATTAATTTATCATTGTTATTGAGGACAGAACCCAATTCCTTTTTAAATTGATTATTACATATTAAAAAACCTTCCTCACTTTAAGGTAATTTTGTTAGAGTAGTGACTAGCCACTATTTAGGTCCTAAAAAGTAAATTAACATTACTTTTTCAAAAGGAACATTACACTATTCGATGATAACTTGGTTAGTTTACATTATTGACATTATAAATTTCTCATTGAACACTTATATTATCTAGATAACCTGATAAAACAAATTATCTCATTTGAAGTGGTTATTTCATGCCATTTGACAATCACTTCTGTCTTTGATTGATCTACAAATATGAAATTATTTTTTCTTATATGTCCTAAGAATGATACTTTCTGTTGACATAATTCAAACATGGTAAATTCCCCAAACAGTTTCTCATATATGAAGTTTCTTAACATAATTCAGAAATGATGTACATGTTCATTGTTTCTCATTGAATATATAATTATATCATCTATAATGATTACAACTAATTTATCAAGGTCGTCTTTAAATACTCTATTCATTGGATACATTAATATATTAGGAGTATTTGATTATACAAATGGCATCACTATAAATTAATAGTGTCTATACCTCATATGGAAATATAATTTTGAAATATTCTCCCTTTTAACCTTTAACTTATGATATATAGATTAAAGATAAATTTTTGAAAAGAGTAGGTCTCTAATGGGTTGATCAAATAGATCATAAATACTAGGTAGAGGATATTGGGTTTTTGTTGTAATTTAATTAATCTTACATTAATCAATTAAATTTAGGATTATTTCATCATTATTTTTTCCAAATAGGACTAGTATACCCCTTATTGAAGGGTTCATCTATATAAAACCATTATCTATATTATTGGGTAGTTTTCTTAATTCTTCCAATTCAATGGGATCCATCCCATACAGACATTTTGATATATGCAGGGATCTAGGTATGATTTCTATTGAAAACTCATCCTCATTCTCCAAAATAAAACTATGAATATTATCTTCAAATAAATCAATGTAATCTTATAAAATTTTCATGTATTAAATATTTAATTCCTTAAAAATAATTTGAGTCAAAAGTCCCTCAATCTTGGGTTTTGTGACCTATATTATAACATTTTCACCCACATGGAGTACATAATCATCCTTATTTTGATACATGATAATAGTATTATTTTTTATATCAAATTATTTTTCTTTATCCAAATATTTTATATGTATTTAAATTTTGAAATCCAATACATAATTAATATTTGGAATACATCAACTAAAAGAAGAATAATTAGATCTATTGGTAGTGTCCTCTCACAAATCTCAATCGGAAAAAATTTGAAAAGGCATACACATTTTTACTTTTCCTCTAATATTTTTCATAGATAACTCAATATCCATTATATAATGTGGTGATTATATGTTCTTTTAAAACTTATGTTAAATAAATGAATGATACAAACCAGAATCCAATAATGTATTAATAGATCTAGAAAAGAGATAAAGTGTTCCTCACATAACTTCATTATCATGATCTACATCATTTGTAGTGATCATGTATTCCCTTACTTTTTCACTTCTTTGTGGAGGCTAATAGGGACTATATTCTCCATTTTATTATGTTCTAGATCATTAATTCACATATGGTACAAACTCTATACTCATAAAGCCTTATAGTCTGGGTATATCATTATTATGTACATTTTTCTTTGTCATTTCATTAATTGATCTCTTATACATAAATTGAAATTTATGGGCATATTATCCTAATTTATCATACATAAACACTTCCCAAATCCCATAAGGAAATTTCCCTTATTCTCCATCCCACATTTTTTTTATGTATGAAATTGTAATATCTTCCCATTGTGTGTTTTATCATCAAAGCTTCCACGATAATCAACTTTTATTTTCTTTTCTCAATAATAATGAGTATTTCTATTTTACACACCCTCATTAAGAGCACAATGATTAGTTTATTCATAGCTATACAAGTCTCTTATATATAATTCCATTTGATGGCATGCATTTAAACTAGTAAATAATTGATTGATTTTACTTTAGTATCATTGATAAAACCAATGGAATACCCCGTGAGTATTTTTTAGTGTTTTTCAAAATATCCAATATATTTAGTATATTTTTTCTCTAATTAAGAGAATTGTTATTCCATTTTTTCAAATATTCTGGTGAAAATAAATTGTAAATAGTATCTTATTGTACTCTTCCTTTTTTATATAGTCAACATTACCCATTTTTTGTATTATTAATTACATTCAACCACTGTTCTATGTCACCTTATAATCAATAAATGTTTTAAAATAACTTCACAAGGTCTAATCCCTAGAGAATTGAAAATTTCATTTCCATCACATTGACCAACTACTCAAGAAAAATTGTTTTATAAAACCCACTAAAATATTGTGTATTTTTTATAAAAATGACTTGATACCAACTTTCTCCTTCATTGGTGGTTTTAGTTGCTCAATAAAATATTTATTGTTTCCCACAGATTGTGATAGATGGGTCCTCATTACCATTTTTTCATCACATTCCCAATCTCATTTGGTTTCAAATTAGGACAATTTTCACATTATCCATTACACCCATTGTTAACTTGTTTATTATTTTTCCCACTATTAACATAAGTAAATTAAAATTTTGAATTAGTATACTAATGATAATGAATATAAAAATAAATAAACTATATTCATAGAAGGATTATTTTATAAATTATGTATATAAAAAACCTATGAATCTCCAAATTTTAATCTATGATATCGAGGGATCGTTTTCTAACTTAACTAGGTATAAATTTAAACCAATAAAAATAGATCATAAAGATAATGTGAATTAACAAAATAATACCCACTGTAAATGTCAAACCATGTGTGAAGTTGGAGATCTTTTTTGTACACTAGGTGATGATTAATTGAATACCCAATATTCCTCTTCTCGGGATACGATAGGTATGTACATATATGAATGAATTTTTATCCACCTATTGTATAAATAAAAGGATGTAATTTCTAGGAAAACTATTCAATTTTTACATTAACAAAATTTAAAAATTAAATAATTTACATTGACTTATCCCTTAGACTTATCCCAAGTGTTTTAACAAATTTTATATAAACTAGTCACCAAAATAAAAAAAACTAGCACCCAGGAATATCTAAACCCTCTTACGATACCAAAATATGTAACCCATGAAAAACATAACATAAATAGATTAATAATTTAATGATTTATATAATACATCTCAAAAATATTAGCACACCTAAATGACTGAAGTGTTTAGAGTCTCGGATATTAGCTTCATAAACATCTTATTTTAAATCAATTGAAAAAAATTACTTCATAGTAACCCTCATGTATCCCATTTTCTAGAAATATCACATGGTATATTCATCTTGATAATATGGGTAATGGTAACATAAAAAACATTTGGGCTTAGATGCTCAGTAATGTGAAAACATATCATAATGTATCAAATCATAAATTAGAAGAAGAACATGATGATGATGATAAATAAAATATTAAAAGAACATAAAAAATATATGGTAATAATAAATCATGATATATGAATAAAATATACTATAATTATCATTAAAAAGGAATAAAATCTATGACATGTATCAAAATACAAAGAAGTAGTCATAAAACATGAGAGTGTGGCATAAAAGTGTGTAATATTTTATAAAATATGGCATGACATGAATACAAGGGATATCATGAAAATGGAAAAAATATTTAAAATTACATATAACATTATAAAAAATATGAAAATGTTACATAAACATATGCATTGGAAAACATATGTGAGAAAACTCACTATGCCTACACCTATCTAAACAGACTCATTATGCATGCAGCAAAAAATGTGAGAAAACTCATTATACCCATGCCAGTGAACACAAAATAATTCTTTACCTTTCTATATATTATATTATATATAAATTTAAACTAATTAATCTGATAAATGTATTGATCCCCACTTTTAATCATCAATACATATTTTTTCCACTTAAAATCAATTATCATAACATATTAAAGAACCCATGGAAAAAATAATGGGTTTCCTAAAGTTATCACATAAACTAAAATAATGAAATCATAATATATAAAACATATCTTTTATTTAGAAGGAATCATATCATAAGAAAATAAATTGGGTGATCAAAATAGCACTTCTTTAGTAATAATCATTGGAGGGAAAATAGAAGTGAAAATACAAATGTTTTCACAAAACCTTTCAAAAATTATCAAAAAAAAAATTTGTGTGTATTAATTTTGAAAAAAAAAATTGTAAAGAGAATAATTTTTAAGAAAAAAAATATGACAAAGATTAAAAAATAAATAATTTTTCAAAATATAAAAAATGAATCTCATAACTCGAATTGGTATATAAAGAAAAGAAATGTTTTTAATAATTTTATATCGTTTTAAATAAATAAACACATCATAAAAATATTTATAGACATGTATTTAACAATATATTTATAGAAAAATATTAAGAATATAAAATAAAAAACATATTTTGGGTTTTATTTAGAAAAACACTTTTTATATAAAAAAACATGGACATTAAAGAGAAGATTCATTGGTAACAATGTGAGTAATTATTACCAACTTTATACATTTAATATATAAAACAATTTATAAAATAAGTAATTATTTATGATAAAAAATAACTTCCCTAGATAAAAAGAGTATATTGAATATAAAATAGTGTAATTTTATGATAAAAGAGAGCCTAAAATTGCTATTCAGGTATTATTGAGTATGACCCAATGAATAATAAATTGAATAAATGAAACCATTAAGACATTAAAAATTATGATGAAAACCCCTAGAAGTATGTGGTATTAAATGAAACATTAAATATTAATATTAATGAGATTAACTTCACAGAATAAATAATATGTTCATTATATACAATATTCTGATGAAAACATGGGGTATAATAAAAAATATGTATCAAGGGATTGAAAATTGAAACAAGAAACACATGCATTAAATTCATGCATAGTTAATCACACTCAAGAATCCTTCATTAAAACCAAAACTATCATAATATATTATTTTATAACATAACTTATTTCCATAAAACTTTATAAGAATCATTTTTAATTATTATCTAAATGTAAATTATTTTGTCATTATCTATTTTTAGTGTCGGGTGTTAGTAATCATGAATGTTTGGAAATAATTTCATAATAGATGTGTTAGGCTTTATTATTATCCCAAATTGTATCATTAATATATATTATTATCTACATTAATGTATGTTTTATGATAGTCTAAAAATTTATAATTTCAATCTATAAGAGTTTACGTTGCAATTCTTATAGACAAAATTGGCGACGAAGATGCTTCCGTGATTTTTAACAAATGAATTGTTGTATTTAAATTAATGAGTTTAATATTAATGTTATAATTCCATAGAAAATATCATTATCGATTTATTTATAAAATATATCATCATTAATTATGTTTTCATATACATCCATGATCTTATCTTATTGAATTGTTGAAGTATGTGTTTAGAGTGATGAAAACTTGTACATACCAAAATTAATAGATGATTATGACTATGAAATTTGTTTATTTTAGAATAATATAATTATTAAATATGAATAGTTTTAATTTTTATGAAATTTTATGGTATTTAATCATATTTTAATTGGTTTTAACAACTAGTAATGAAACTCAACAAAAAACGAGACTTGTTGCTTTATGGAGGAGGCAGTCTCCACAATACACGGTTAACATTTTAATTTCTGAAAGAAAGTGAGTCATATAAGGTAGAATATAAATTTTCTATTTCTTATAATAATTATATTTCATATTTCATATTTATTCTTCAATTTATCCCATATAATAAACAAATCTAAAAGGTGGTTTAAACAATAAGTTGTTGCTTCATAGAGGCGGTAGTCTACACGACACCCAAATAATGGTTTGATTTTTCTTATTATAAAATGGGAAATGCAGTTAATAGTTATTAACATATCATAAAATTTTTAAGGATATAAAACGTAACATATGTCATATTATTGTAATTATAAAATTATATTTGAAAGGTATGAAAGAGAAGAAATGAAGTTTAGGATAAGAAGGTACTAACTTTGGGAAACTTTTCTATCTTTATCCTAAATAATTGGAAATGAAGGTCCAAATAAAATATATTGTGACTAAAGGATCTAGTAAAAATAAGTGGGATATAAATGAAGGATAATTGGTAGAGTTTCTGGTGTAAACTTAAATATTTGAGTGGTAATGAATGTGTGGGGAGAGACCCCATTTTTATGTAATGAGAATGGAATATTTTAAATATTTCTACATCATAAAAAGGGATCACAAGCCTCCAAAGTTATTGGGATCAAAAAATGGGTAATATTGGAGAAGGTTATGTGAAAAGTATGATAATATATAAACCAATCCGATAAAAATATGTATTTAACATGTTTTAATTCCATTACCCATTGATTCATTAATTTTTCTATTTTAGATTTTACTACGATATCTAGTTTTTAGGTAAGAAATTTACATTATATGCCTAAAAATAAAATATCCCTAATTATATAATTTATACCTACTATTAAAAATATTAAATCCATTTTATCATATGGAATATATATATATATATGTGTATGATAATTTTATATTAATATTATTTCATGTAACTTGTAAACTCTGGTTATTTGAAAAAGTGTATTCTTAAACATAAAATTTATCTGTCTGTCAAACTTATCCAAGTCACTGATTTTCATGTGAAAATTTTTTTTATTATAAAACAATTATGGATTTAAAATCAATCTAAAAAAATTTACCTAAATAATATTTCATTAAATATAATGACCAAATATTGTTTATTTTATTTGAAATTATTAATTTCTTTACAAAATGTTAAACATAGATTTTAAATATTTAGAATAGTACTTAAATAATATATTGTCTTACTCTTTAAATTAATCATTGATAAATTATAAGTTTTATAAAATTATATGTATTTATTATATAATGATATGACCATAACAATAATAATTTAGGTAATATTATATTTTCACTATTTACCTAAAATACAACAATATCAAAAAAAATACACAAGTTCATAATAAGATAATTTTGACATTATAAATTACAAAATGGTAAAATATTTATCTAATTCAAATTATAAAATATTATATATTTAGTTTTAAAATGAAAACACAATATAAGAATAAAAAATATTTTTTTGGTAAATAATGTATTGTTTAAGAATTAGGTGTTTTTATTTATTACTTATTTTAATATTTTATCTACAATAGTTATTATACATAATATAATTTTCTTATAGAATATCCATTGGATTATTTTAGTTTCGTGTTTCATGCCAGACAAGCTACTCGCATGGTATTTAATCAAGGAAAGTATTTTCAAAAATTATTGGTCACTAAATTATGACCTTGAGATAAACATTGTTTGGTTTATTCTCATGATTTTTTTGGTTGGTCATTTATAAGGGGAGATTGTTTCTCAAATGTTCTTTACTTGTTGTTTGGTTTTCTCATTTCTGGATGATTTTTTATTCTATCATAGTGTTGAGATATATTCATGAGGTTCTGTTTGATTGATAAAAAATAATAATTCTTTGGGTACATTAATGGATAACTGAGATGTGTTGATTGTTGTTAGTTAGACCATGTGTGCCACCCGATTAATATTTTCTATTAAGATCATTGAGGGATGGAGATCCCTAATCTTGGAACCAAGTTATCTTAGATGATGTTCTGTGTTCTAATGTTGGAACCATGTTATTTATTATCGATTCTTGTTTCTAAATATATTACTATATTGTTATTTTTTGATGTGATAGATTTTATGACTCAAGCTAGTGATTTTTTTTCTATATTGGAATTTTACCTCGTCGGTATAATTTTTATCAGCTTCTTAATGGTGGGGTTTGGTGAGTCAAATTTTATGATTCCCTTTTTTATTTTTGGTATTGTGTTCTTTCTATTAATTATCTTTTCTAAGAATTGTTTTCTTATTTTTCTATATCCTATATAAATTATAATTATTGAGGATACCTATGTGAATTCTCATGTTCCATTCATCCCTTTTTGAATGGTTTTAATTGGGGTTTGCTTGATTTTTTATGGTGTTTCTTGATGATTAATCTGTTGCTTTTGAGGAAGGGTATTCTAAGTGGTTTTTTGTTTCCATTGGATCCTTCTCTATTTTTCTCGATCCTTCCACCCCATATGTTTATGTGTATGTGTTTCAACCATTTATTCCCTCTAATTTACTAAATGAAATTCATGGGTAGTAAAGTTTCATTTTTTGGATAAATATGCCCCCCACATGTCACTATTGTTTGATCTATTAACATATTTTATGTTAGTTTTACGTTTTAGTGAGTTTCTATGGATTTATGGGTGGTTTGAGAAATCTTAGGGAATTTTGGGCCAAGGTGGTTGTACAATGCACCACATCCTAGTGTATACACATTGCCTTTAATAACCATTAATTTGTGAATTTTCATGGGATAAGGGTTTTGAAATTCTATAGCATCGGATGTTTCATAGAGAGTCTTCTTTTTCTAGTGAGGGGTTTCCCTTAAAACATTAGTAAGTAAGTGACCGTGGAATAGAGTAGAGGGTTATTTCATGGAGTTATGTTGGTATGGTGCTTTGAACTATGTAAGGGGGTATCTCTAACATAGAGACCCATTGTAACACCTTGACCCCAGTTACCCAGAGTCGGTGCATTATTACATAACATAGGAATGATCACAAAAGGTCAAGTCTCGAAAGACAGGTTAATTTACTATTTTTGGAATCACTAGATACATTCATAAAGTTTACATTACATCATATAATGAAAAACTAAAACAACATCTTGTCTCCATATACCTCACTCATATCCACTCATACTATCCCTGAAGTTCATTCATAAAATACTTCTTCACATCCTGGGAAAAATAAAACATTGAAAGGGTTGAGCTCATATGCCCAGTAAGGATAACAATATAGCGAAAACTTTCATAAATAAGCATAAAAATTTACGAAAATGTATGACTAAAACAACATCCTTTTAAACATGAACTTCAGCATAATATTGAAGAAATAAAATTAAATAATTCCATTTACTTATTCACATAGATATTCTACTAATCGAATAATCACATGCAATATCAATAAAAAATTTCATAATGATGGAATTCATAATTCCTGACTATCATAACCACATAGTCAAAGCCTTGTGCCAAGACTAAAAATAAGGTTTTTTCAAGGCCTTGTTCCAAGACACTAGTTTGTCTCCTG
Source organism: Viscum album (assembly GCA_963277665.1). Taxonomy (NCBI): domain Eukaryota; kingdom Viridiplantae; phylum Streptophyta; class Magnoliopsida; order Santalales; family Viscaceae; genus Viscum; species Viscum album. Next base: position 911,339,230 of record OY728125.1, on the reverse strand, counting down.
AGACCTACCAATGCATCGATGAGCTATAGCGGGATCTACCCGTCACTTATTAAGTCCAACGCATTCCTCATATGAACAGGTTTAAACATAACATAAACATTCGTATTAAAACTAGCATATGAAATGTCAATAATTTCTCAATAAACCATGAATGGTATAAAAATAACACATCCATAGTCAAACATATCAAAAAACATTCAATACAATATGTAAGTTTTGTATCATAATAAATCAACTTCAAATAAGCTTAAAATCCATCAAAGGGTGTTGACAAAGATGAAAACAAAACTATTTGATAGAAATATGTCTTTTTTTAAATCATTTAAAAGTCACATAAATATAAAAGGAAACATTTACATTGAAAATGTTCTTATAAGATTTAAGGGAATATTCGAAGATTTTATAATGGCAGAAAATAGCTGCACCCACCGTATAAGTTAAAAAAGACATTCTTACCTTAATTCTGTCAAAAAGGATAAAAAGGGCCTTATTTGGAAAATGACGAAAAGATTGATTTTTAAAAATCTTATAAAAATTAAAACAAGGTTATAAATGACTTTAACCCATAGTCTTTAAAATATTAATAATGATTTTAAATACATTTTTAAGAAACATGGATGTGGATGATAAATAGGTCTTAGTAGATAATTACATATAAACAACCTCGGATAATGAAGAGATTCTGAAATAAACCCTTACCTTGTAATTTTCCTTGATCAAGGGTAGTTTAACCTCCTGTATAATAGTTAAATAATTGTTATTAAATTATACAAGAATTATATACATTAACATGATATCATATATGATCTTTTAACATTGCTTTAATAATAATATCTTAGTATTATTGTTGTTTCGGGTGTTAACGTACTCGTTTTCTTTTGTATGTTTTGTTACATAATCCATTTTTGTTATGGATAGTTTGTATCTTATTCATATCCATAATTTTTTAAAGTCCTGAAACATTATTTTTATTCATTAATTGAAAATTGGACTTGAATGGATATGATGGGGAATGAATCTCATCGCGTTCATGGAGACGGTAGTCCGTACGTATGCACGAGTGACAATATCATTCTTTTGATATTAAAATAATATATAATTGGATTTTATATCATATATACATCATAATTATAATTTTATATTTATTATTTACTTAAATTACACATCATTATCATACCCATCCAAATAATAATGTTTTGAATAACAATTACACCACAACGTGGATACGGTAAGTCGTACGTACGCAAGTATGGTGACATGTCATTAAAAGGATGGATAAAATACTGAATATGGTTGTACCATATTTATAATAACATCACATAATATATAATATACTGGAGTTATTATTTTATAATGGAAATATTAAAGTAAGAAGAAGTGGAAGAAGAAAGGAACTTGAAAGAGGATGGTGAAAACATTACCTCTTCTTTGGGTTCTTCCTTTTGATTTGATCAAAATGGATCCTTAAGTTGGCTTTCTGATCAAACTAATGACTCTAGGTTTAATTGATGGAAGTTTATAGAATATTTGTCCATGTTTTGTCCGAGCCAAAAGGCTTTGAAGGTGAGAATTAGATAGAAGGGGGAGTGCCCTTTTATAAGAGGGGTGAGGGGCACCTTAGGAAATTCTAGAAATATTATAATATAATAAATTCATATTAAATTTATAATGGCCTAAAAGAGTATTATTTAAATTTTAATGTTGGGATAGGTATAAAACCACTCAACCAATATGTTTTAGTCAAGTTTGGGTCACTATATTAACTTTATCTTTTTTATTTAACTCTTAGTTAAATAGTTTGACATTTACCATGTCTCTTTGTATTTTTATATTATATAGTTAATAAACATACTATATACTTACAAGAGACCCCCAATTGGTCCATTAATGATAAAAATATCATTATATATGTTCTTTGGCCGAACCTTATATTTTTAGGAATATAATATCAATTAATAATATAATTTTTTTTAAAAACTCCTTTATGTCAATTTTGAAACTATTTAATAATTTATTTTTGTTAAAGTCTTAAAAACTTTATTAATTAGAACTAAATTCATTTAAGTAATATTAACATGTCATATTAACCAATAAAAGTTTTTTATGTCATCAAAACTTTAAAATTATATTTATTTTAACATTTATAATACCAATTATTTGATTCTTTCATTGATAAGGAAAATACTGCATCATCATTGTGTCATAAATAAATTTAATTATTCACTGTCTAAAAATTATAAATAAAATACCATTAAATATAAAATCTTATTATATTTATAATGAATATTTATAGTCTAAAATATAACATATATAACCCTATGTAAAAATTGAAAGATATATGTTTATGTCATTTTTGTATTTACTTTAACTTAATTAATATAAAGTGTCATTATCACTTACAAGTGGCTCCATGGGGTCCCAAAATCGATCCAAATATTCCCATGGTCGTAAATTTATCAACCAATAGGGTTAGGACACATTTTAGGGTAATTTAATATTATTATAATATTATTTGTTTACTCATATTTACCGAATTTACCCATTAACCATAGTAAATAAAATATTAACCGAAGTATTATTCAAAAGGTCTAAAAATAAAAGTTACCTATTTACATAATTTGGACCTCCTGATTCTAAATATGGAATCCATTTTTCTAAATTCAAAACATAGAAGTGGAAGAAATTAATTTAAAATTAATTCTCGTTGTCAAAACAAAAAACGTGTTTTTAAGAAATAATAAATATTAAAAGATTGGCACTTTCTTATGTCCAGTTTAAATGTGAAATTATGTCCAATGACCAAAATTGGATTAAATGGTAAAAATATAATCTAATTATACTTTAAAATCTCTCAAATTCATAATTTACCACTATTAATTATTTCGATTAAAGAAGTTGTTTTTTAATTAAAATTTTGTAATTTTCACTATTCATCAAAAATTGAAAGTTTAAGAAAAAAAACAAAAAATTAACCCTAAAATAATTTCAATATTCTGAATCCAAAAATTAATTCCATTTTTAAATATAAAATTTCAAAAATTTCAAAAATTAGGTATTACTATTCATAATGGCTAGTTTGATTGGTTGTGGTGTGTGTTAGAACTCGAAGTTCCGTACAACGTACGCTACTATATTATTCAAAGAGAAACGTACCATGGATGCTTAGAGTGTTACATTATCCCCTCCTTCAAATAATTTCTTCCTTGAAATTTCTAGAATACTACTGCATGAAAAGGCTCAGGTGGTTTTTCATCATAAGTTCCTCGGGTTCTTACATTGCCTCTTCCATCTTATGGTTTCTCCATAGAACTTTTACCAGACGAGTCGTCTGGATTCTCAACACTTGTTCTCTGGTATCAAGAATCCTGGTGGGATCTTCGCAATAAGATAGATCGGGTTCCAGTTCTACTTCCTCATAGGTGAGTACATACATTGGTTCAGGCATGTATTTTCTCAACAGTGATACGTGGAACACATCGTGAACTTTGGAGAGACTTGGCAGAATTGCCAAATGGTAAGCTACAACCCCAATTCGTTCTAGAATTTCGAAAGGCCCTATGTACCTGGGACTCAATTTTCCCTTCTTATAAAAACGTATAACACCCTTCCATGGATATACCTTCAAGAAAACATGATCTCCTACCTAAAATTCCAAATCCTTCTTTCGGTTATCAACATAGCTCTTCTGCCAACTTTGAGCTGCTTTGATGTGGTTTTGGATTACCTCCACCTTTTCCATTATTTCATCAACAAGTTATGGGCCTACAAGTTTTCTTTCACCAACATCATCTCAACAGGTTGGTGTGCGACGTCTCTTTCTGTATAACACTTCATATAGTTCCATCCAAATACTTGAATGGAAACTATTGTTATAGGAAAATTCCACCAGAGGTAAATATTGATCCCACATACCCTGAAAGTCATGTGAGAAAAATCTCAACATGTCTTCTAAGTTTTGAATAGTCCATTATGATTGTCCATCAGTTTGGGGGTGGTAGGCAGTGCTCAAACGAAGTTCAGTATCCAGGGCTTTTTGAAGACTTTTCCAGAATATTGAAGTAAAACGGGGATCACGAACAAAAAAAATCAATATGGGTACTCCATGAAGTCTCACAACTTCATTAATATATAGCCTTTCTAGACATTCAAGTGGTATATCTTCTCTTATAGAAAGAAAATGTGCTGACTTGGTAAGACGATCAATAATGACCCATATTGCATCATTCCTTCTAGGAGTCTTTGGTATCCCCATGACAAAGTCCATCGTAATATTATCTCATTCCCACTCAGGTATGGGAAGAGTTTTCATGACACCTCTAGGTTGTTGCCTTCATGCATTCAATTGTTGACAAACCATACATCTTGACACAAAATCAGCAATCTCCCTCATCATGCTATCCCACCAAAAATATTCCTTCAAATCTCTATACATTTTGGTGATCCCAGGGTGTATAGAGAAATTTGAACTATGAGCATCATCCAACAATTCCCTTTTTAGATCAGGTATATCGGGAACACAAAGTCTTTTCCCAAATTTCAAAATTCCTTCTTCATACACAAAGTCACTCAATATCCCATCATTCATAGCTTTAATCTTCTTTTGAAATTCTTTATCATCAGTTTGAGAAATCTTAATCTTTTCTAGTAAATATGGTTTTGAAACCATTTGAAAAAGTATCAATGTTTCACCTTCCATGGTTATTTCCATATCCAACTTTACTAGATCCAAGAAAATTGGATCCCTTTCGACTCTCATTTTGTTCAAAACTCCGTGATCCTTTATACTCAAAGCATCTGCCACCTTATTTTCCTTCCCCGGGTGGTAGTGTATCATGCAATCATAATCCTTGAGTAGTTCAAGTCCTCTCCTTTGCCTCATGTTGAGTTCTTTCTATGAGAAAATATACTTCAAACTCTTGTGATCAGTATATATCTCATATTTTTCACCATAGAGATAATTTCTCCATATATTCAAAACAAATATTACAGCAGCTAACTCAAGATCATGAGTAGGATAGTTTTTCTCATGAATTTTCATCTGTAGTGATGCATAGGCAATAACCCTGTCATTCTGCATAAGGACACAACCAAGTACGTTCTTTGAAGCATCACTATAAATAACAAACCCTTTATTCCCCGATGGTAGAGGCAATATAAGAGCATTGACTAATATTCTCTTCAGTTCTTCAAAACTTTTTCACACTCTTTTGTCCAAATAAATTTAACCCCTTTACATGTGAGCTTCATTAATGGGTTTTCCAATTGGCAAAATTCTGGACAAAACACCAATAATAACCTGTTAAACCAATAAAACTATGTACCTCAGTTATAATCATCAATGCTAGCCATTCTGGGATTTCCTTGGTCTTAGAAGGATCAATAGTGATTCCATCCATAGGGAAAAAATTTCCAAGAAAAGAGATCTCCAAAATCCAGAATTCACACTTGTTATACTTCCCTTATAATGTGTGTCTTCTAAGAGGATTTAGGATAATGCGCAAGTGATTTTCATGATCTTCCTAGATTTTGGATTATACCAAGATATCATCAATAAATACCACTAAAAATCATCAAGATATTCCTTGAATACTCTTTTCATTAGATCTATCAATACATAGGGTGCATTAGTCAATCCAAAAGGCATTACTGTAAACTCGTAATGCCCGTCCGGGTTCGAAATGCCATATTTGGAATTTCGTCCTTCTCCACATGCAACTAAAGGTATCTAGATCGAAGGTCAATCTTTGAAAAGTGTTGATCTCCATGTAGTTGGTCAAATAAATCATCAATGTGAGGTAGGGGATACTTGTTCTTTATTGTTATAGCATTGATTTCCCTATAGTTGATACATAACCTCATAGATCCATCTTTCTTCTTAACAAAAAGGACAGGGGCTCCCCATGGAGAAACACTAGGGCAAATAAATCCCTTATTGCTCAATTACTCTAGTTGTTTAATTAGTTAAACTAATTCCATAGCGGCCATTTTATAAGGGGTCTTCGATATAGGCCTCGAACCAGGAATTAATTCAATGGAAAAAATAAATTTCTCATTCTGGATGATGTATAGGTAAATATTCTAGAAACACATCTACATATTTCTTCACAATAGGTACATCCTATAATTGAACATTCCTTTCCTCACCCACAGTTATTTCATTCACTTCCTCCCTAATAATTGAATTTAGTTGAGCTACTGGGGGTGGATCTAGATAAGAATCAGGTGGTGATGATTCTGCTCTAAAGATAAGGTGTTATTTATCATCATCATCAAAAATTGTAACCTCCTTCTTCTTATAATAAATCTTTACATCATGGTCCAAAATCCAATCCATACCAAGGATTATATCAAATTCAATCATGGGTATGACGATGAGATCAGCTGATAAATAACATTTTTGTGCTCTAATGGGGATGGATTCACACAACTTTTTTTCAATGATACTTTCCTTAAGAGTTTTGACTAAAATCTACCTTGTTAAATATAATTGGAAATATCTAATTATCTTACCAAACAAGGAAGATATGAAACAATGTGATGATCCAGAATCAAATAAAGCATTTTCTAAACTTGAGGAAACCATTAAATTACCTGCCACCACGTCTTTCAGAGCTTCTACCTCAGTAGTATTAATAGCATAATCTTGGCCTTGATCCCTTGGACTTTTCTCAGTTAAGTTCCCCTAACGCTTAGGACATTAATTTTCATAATGTCCCATCTCCATACAATTATAGCATTGAACAGTGGTAGCCTTTTTCTTCCCCTTGAAATCACGAGCTTGGTGGCCTTTTTCACCACACTTGTAACAGACTCTCATTCCCTTCAAGCAAGTGCCAGGGTTTTTCTTCCCACATTTACTGCAGGATGGATATTCAACTTTTCCCTTATTCCCCTTATTTCCATTCCCAGAGTGATCAGAAGATTTCTTCTTCTCTTTCTTTTTTTTAAAGTCATAAGACTTAGAAAATTACTTTTTTGTCGTTATAGCACATGAGACAATATCTTCATACGACGAGAAGGGTTTTGAGACTAATGCTCGATGGGGAAATGGTTTTAACCCATCAAAGAAACGATCAATCTTACTCCTTGGGTTACGTATATAATATGTTGCATGCCTCGCTAAACTTGTAAAGTTAGCCTCATACATTGTGACATTCTCATCCTCCTTTTTGTCTCAAACTCAGAAATTGCCTTTCCATATCTGCTCGATAGTCAAAAGGAAAGTATTTTCCTAATAAAAGATATTTGAACTCCCTCTATTCCATATTTGATACTTCATCATCCTCATTTGTGTTTTGAATCAATAAGTACCATTGGTTAGCATCTCCAGTGACGTTGTAAACTCCCATGATAACTTTTTCCCTTTAACTAATCCCCAAGGCATGGAATATTTTCTCTAAAGAATTTAACCATTTCTCATCTACTAATAGATTTGTACTCCCATTGAATGTTGGTGGTTGTTTCCTCATGAAGCAATCTAACATTGATCTTCCATGATGTGGATCTGGGTGCTTCATACGGGTAATGTTATTATTCATAACCTGAGTGAGTTGTCATTGTATGGTGATTAGCAGATCAGCACCAGTTACATCACCAGCTCCACTATAATTATCTTGAGTAAGAGGGAAATCCCTACATAGAGTGCGCGCATTGATACGGTTTCCATTTCATCCACTAGGTTCCATTTCTAAACAATGGCATACACTAGATTAGTTTATGAATCGCAATACATAAATCCAAACTTGTAAAACACTTAACATGAATTGAATAGTTTATGGATATAATCCATAATCATAAAAAATTTCTTTTAGGAAGTATATACTCATAAACCCTTCATAATGGTTTGTAAAGAAAATGAGAATTATCCTAAGCATATCCCATGAGAGTGTCGTAACCAAGAGTACAGCAAGGCTCGTTGTCATGCACCAGTTCTCGTACGAGTCTAGCTCAAAGCGGTGTTTTCGAGTTTTACCCCTAGGTACATCTCTACCAGAGCCGCCTCTACCTGCTCGTATCCAGACAGGGATGTATTACTCGGAAAACTCACAAAATCTCTACAATACCGAAATTCTAGGAAGTTCTTCTATACTAATCCTCAAAGTCCATCTTAGGTCTATGTGCTCTAATCAGAGTTTATCTAAATCTAGCATCCAAGGTTTGTAATAAACTTCCTTTGATACCAACTATAACGCCCTGACCCCAGTTACCCAGAGTTAGTGCATTATTACATAACATTGGCATGATCACAAAAGATCAATTCTCGAATGACCGATTAGTTTTGTAGCCTTCGAATCACAAGATACATTCATAAAGTTTACATTACATCATATAATGAAAAACTAATACAACAAATTTTCCCCATAGACTGCACTCATATCCCCTCATACTATCCATACAGTTCATTTATAAAATACTTTTTCATATCCTGGGAAAAATAAAACATAGAAAGGGGTGAGCTCAGATGCCCATTAAGGATAACTATATAGCAGAAACTTTCATAGATAAGCATAAACATTTGAGGAAATGTATAACTAAAACAAAAGCCTTATAAACTTTAACTTCTGTATAATATGGAAGAAATAAAATAAAATAATTCCATTTACTTATTCACATGGATATTCTACTAATTAAATAATCACATCCAATATCATTAACCACTTTTATAATGATGGTATGCATAATTCCAGACTATCATAACTACATAGTCAAGGCCTTGTGCCAAGACTACAAATAAGATTTTTTCAAGGCCTTATGCCAAGACACTAGTTTGTCTCATGAGACCTACCGATGCATCGAGGAGCTATAGCGGGCTCCACCCATAACTTATTAAGTCAAATGCATTCTTCATATGAACAGGTTTAAACCAAACATAAACATTCGTATTAAAACTAGCATACGAAATGTCAATACTTTCTCCAAAAAACATGAATGGTATAAAAATAACACATCCACAGTCAAGAATATCACAAAACCTTTAATACAATATGGAAGTTTTGTATCATAATAAATCATCTTAAAATATGCTTAAAATCCATCAAAGGATGTTAACATAGATGAAAACAAAACTATTTGAGAGAAATATCTCTTTTTTTTAAATCATTTAAAAGTCACATAATTATAAAAAGAAAAATTTACATTGAAAATGTTCTTATAAGCTTTTAAGGGAAGGGTATACGATTTTATAATGGCGGAAAATAGTTGCACCCACCGTATAAGTTAAAAAATACATTCTTACCATAATTCTATCAAAAAGGTTAAAAAGGACCTTGTTTGGAAAATGACAGAAAGATTCCTTTGTAAACATATTATAAAAATTAAAACAAAGGTATAAATGACTTTAACCCATAGTCTGAAAAATAGTAATAATTATTTGAAATAAATTTTAAAGAAACATGGATGTGGATGATAAATATGTCCCCGTAAATAATTAGGTATAAACAACCTCGGATAACAAAGAGATTGTGAAATAAACACTTACCTTGTACTTTTCCTTGGTCGAGGGTAGTTTAACATCCTATATAATGGTGAAATAATTTTTATTAAATTGTAAAATAATTATATAAATTAATATGATATCATATATGATCTTTTAACATTGCTTTGTTAATAATATCTTAGTATTATCGTCGTTTCGGGTGTTAACTTACTCATTTTCTTTTATATGTTTTGTTACATAAGACATGTTTGTTATGGATTGGTTGTTTCTTATTCATATCCAGAATGATATCATGTCCTTAAAAATTATTTTTAATCATCAAATGAGAATTAGACTTGAATCGATATGATAGGGAATTAATCTCATCGCGTTCATGGAGACGGTAGTCTGTACGTACGCACGAGCGACAATGTCATTATTTTGATATTAAAATAATATATAATTGGATGGTGTATAATATATAAAGAATAATTATAATTTTATATTTATTATTTAATTCAATTACACATCATTGTCAAACCCATCCAAAAAAATAATGTTTTGAATAAAAATTACACCACGACGTGGAGACGGTAAGTCGTATGTACGCACGTATGGTGACATGTCATTCAAAGGATGGATGAAATACTGAATATAGTTGTACAATATTTATAATAACATCACATTATATATAATATACTGGAGTTATTATTTTAGAATGGAAATATCAAAGAAAGAAGAAGTGGAAGAAGAAAGGAACATAAAAGAGGATGGTGAAAACATTACCTCTTCTTCAGGTTTTTCCTTTTGATATGATCAAAATGGCTCCTTAGGTTGGATTTTTTATCAAACTAACGCCTATAGGTTTAATTTATGGAAGTTAAGAGAATATTTGGTTAGGGTTTTTTCTATCCAAAATGCATTTAAGGTGTGAATTAGAGAGAATAGTGAGTGCTCTTTTATAAGAGGGGTGAGGGGCACCTTAGGAAAAGCTGGAAATATTGTTTTATAATAAATTTTTATTTGATTTCTAATTTCTCCAAAGTGGATTATTTAATGGTTAAGGTGGGTATAGGTCTAAAACCACTCAACAAATAGGTTTTATATAGGTTTGTGTCACTACATTAACTTTATCTTTTTGATTTAACCATTAGTTAAATAGTATGACATTTACCATGTCTCTTTGTAATTTTACATTATATAGTTAATAAACTTACTATATACTTACGAGAGACCCCCAAGTGGTACATTAATGATACACCTATCATTATATAAGTCCTTTGGCCAATCCTTAGATTTCTAGGAATATAATATCAATTAATAATATAATGTTTTTTTTAAAAAACTCATGTTTGTCAATTTTGACACTATTTAATAATTGTTTTTTGTTAAAGTCTTAAAAAATTTATTAATTATAACCAAACTCATTTAAGTAATTCTAACATATCATATTAACCAATAAAAAAATTTTATGTCATAAAAATTTTCAAATTATATTTATTTTGACATTTATAATTTCAATTATTTGATTCCTTCATTAATAAGGAAAATACTGCATCATTGTTGTGTCATAAATAAATTTAATTATTCAGTATTAAAAAATTATAAATAAAGTCCCATTATGTGGGAAATAGTTTTATCTTTCTAATGAATATTTATAGTCTAAAATATAACATATATAACTCTATGTAAAAAAATTCTAAAAGATATATGCTTATGTCATTTTTGTATTTACTTTAACTTAATTAATATAAAGTGTCATTATCACTTAAAAGTGACTCCATGGGGTCCCAAAATCAACCCAATGATTCCCATGGTCATAAATGTATCCACCAATAGGTTTAGGACACGTTTTAGGGTAATTTAATATTATTATAATATTATTTTCTTACCCTTATTGACTGGATTTACCGTTTAACTGTGGTAAATAAAATATTTACCGAAGTAATTATTCAAAATGTCTAAAAATAAAAGTTACCTATCTACACAATTTTTACTACCTGATTATAAATATTGAATCCATTTTTCTAAATTAAAAACACAAAAGTGGCAGAAATTAATTTAAAATTAATTCTCGTTGTCAAAACAAAAAGCATGTTTTTAAGAAATAATAACTATCAAAAGATTGGCACTTGCTTATGTCCAGTTTAAATGTGAAATTATGTCCAATGAAAAAAATTGGATTAAATGGTAAAAATATAATCTTATTATAATTTAAAATCACTCAAATTCATAATTTATCACTATTAATTATTTTGATCAGAAAAGATGTTTTTTTAATATAAATTTAGTATGTTTCATTATTCATCAAAAATTGAAAGTTTTCAGAAAAAAACCAAAAATTCACCCTAAGATAATTTCGATATTCTGAAAACAAAAATGTAGTCCATTTTGAAAGATAAAATTTATAAAATTTCAAAAAGTGGGTATTATTATTCATAACGGCTGGTTTGATTGGTTGTGGTGTGTGTTAGAACTCGAAGTGACATACAACACATGCTACTATATTATTCAAAGAGAATCGTACCATGGAAGCTTGGTGTGTTACACCCATGGCATTCAACCTAGGGTTCTTCTTCATTAAGGGGATCAATTCCATAAAATAAGGGGAATTAACATAGTTTTCTAGTACTTGGGAGGTCAGTTCGGCTCAATCAGGAGCTCCACACCACCAACATAGTGTTTCATCATTGGAGTTGTCTTTTGAGGAGCACCATGTTGTATGCTTATGGGTTTTCACTATATATAGTTCATGGAAACAATCATTGTGTTGTGTTGCTAGATTATTCATCATGAGGAACCTTGTTTATAAAGTCCATAACCCTAGTAAACCAGAGTTAGTTATTACTTTATTACATTGGCACTAGATACAATAAAGTAAAACCCAAATCGCTGGATTTTTAATTATACTTGGTAAATTAGATACATAATTGAATTTAAAAAAATAAAACATAAAATATAATAGATTTTTTTATTTGATATCAACTTTAATCCATCTATAATTTCCCTTCATATCAATTAGAAAACCTATATTTTCATATAGGGGAAATGAAGCATAATAAAGGATTGAGATATAATACATGGTAAGGTTATGTGTACAATGGAAGCTATCATGAATACATAATATATAATAAATATGGAAAGGTCAGTATATGAAAACAGGTCATTTGATCGATAACATAAAAATGAAAAATAATAAGTAATAGATAAATAATGATCAAAAATTCCCTATAAATAATCTCATATGCCATAAACGCGTCGATGGATATCACATAAAAAAATATTCACATTAATATCAATAACTAAATTCATAATTATTTAATGAATATTTTTAGACATCTTATTTTCACCATAAAGGAATCTTATCAAGACATCAACAAAATTTTCAGGGCCTTTTTCTAAGATATCAAGATAAATTGGTAAGGCCTCAGCTAAAAACCAATGCTAGATTGTATCATGACATCGATGGATTCATGTAGCGGCCATAGAAGGCCCCTCCCATAACTCAATAAGTCCAATTAATTACTTATATAAAAATTAATCAACATTAAAATTCATATTGAAAAAATATCATTTGAAAGGTTAATACAATCCCGAATCAATAAACATAATCATAAAAATCATGAGTTATATAGATAATGGTGAAAAAATAGTACATCCCCAATAAAACTGATCATAAACCATCTAGATAAATAATATGGATATAATCTTTACTAATTATTCCCAATGTATCAAATGATAAAATGATGGATGTTTTCGATGAAGAATATAAATTACATTAAAAAGACCCTGGAGTAAAATATTCATTCTACTTTGAAAATAACTTTTGAGAACTGAAAATTTGAAAAATTTGGGAAATTTTTTTCTTTGAAAATAACCTTCTATAATTTAAAAGGAATATTCAAAATAATGATTATTAATGATGAAATTAAATTATGTACTAGCTGAGTATGATAAAACAAATATTTTATTCACATTTTTGTAAAAGTCAAAAAACATGTTAATCAGAAAATGATAGGAATATTCTTTCTAAAAAAATGATAAAAACACACCTTTTGAAATAAAATAATTTATAAATCATTTTTATAATTTTAAAAACATTATTTAAAATACTTTTAAAAAACCTGGATATGGTAGAAAAAATATTTTACACTGAAGAGATAAACAATGTCCTCTTTTCAAAAAAAATTTCTCAATAATTTTAAGTACCCATTAGAGGAAAATTGTATATTTACTTGAAAATTTATTGAATTAACAAATGCGTATAAAACATATTTGGTTTAATATATATGTATCAAAAAATTCTCCCAAGGGATACATAATGATAGAAAATTTTGAATAATGATGAGATTATAATGTAAACCCTTACCACTTTGGTGTCATTTCAATAGAAATGACTATGAAATAATAATTTTAAATGAATCATTAAATACCATGAAGATAAAGGTATTGTTGATATAACATATCAATGTGGCATTATATACACCACACAAAAATCATTAGTGGTGAATATGGCTTACGTATCATGCAAGTAAAAGTGAGATGATAATAGATTAAATCCCATCTAATTTCTTTCATATCTGTTGAAAAATAATATTTAATAAATATATACGTATTTTACATATTAAATAAAACCATAATCATATATATTATTTCATATTATATTTACTTATAGTCTTTTATGACCAATTTATTAACACTTCATTACTAAAATCACTGTTTTGAGTGCTAATTGGGTCCTTTTTCATGTATATTTTGATTTGGTAATTTTGGTTCATTTTTTAAACATTTTTTAATCATATGAATAATGTTAATAATGATATAAATATAATATATAATCATTATATATTTATTTCAAATATTCTATAAAATCTAGAGAAGTGAAAATGAGTAACATCATTCATAAAGATGGTAGGTCATACGTACATAAGAACGATATTTCTATTTTTCAAACAAATAGGTTGTAATAATGGTAAAATATATTTCTCCCATAAAAAAATTATTATATCAAATATTTTATTTATATTCATTGAATATATCCTTATTACCACCCATGTGAAAATAAAATGAAAAACATTTCACATCACTAAAATGAGGTGGTAGTCCACATGTACGCACGAGCGACGTTATGGTTTTCTAATATGAAGGAAGGTAATAAATTATATATGATATTATATTTAAATAATTAAATTAATTTAATAAATATAATATAAATATTTTAAATTAATCATTATATCTTTCTATGGAGGTGGTGATGGGAAACGAGTTACATCGGTTCCCCAGACGGTAGTCCACCGTACACACGATCAACAATTTCATCCCATCTTTAATGGAAAAAGATATGGATATCGGTTATTCCATAAAAATAATAAGAAAACCATATATAATAGACACTTTTGTTTTTATATTGGAAATATTTTGATATGAATGAAGGTGGTAAGAGAAGAATAATAAAAAGAAAGAGTTTAGTGAAGATAATTATATTCACATAGTGAATCCTCCTTTGGATCTCTAAATAATGACACAAGGGTTGGTATTTTTGAAAGATACACTTCTCTATTATGTGGATAAATATATTTTAGAATGATTTTATTCAGTATTTGTATGGAAAAATGGCTTTAGCAAGTGTCATTAAGTAAGGAAATTAAGAGCCCTTTTATAATTTAGGAAGAGTGGAATTTTTCTAAATACCCTAAATTATTCAATAATTGGAATTAACTCTCACCCAAAGTGTCATAAAATTTATAATTCTAGTATTTTGGTATTATACTATTTAACCACCTTTAAAAACACATTTTTTATACTTGTTGTTCCTTAACTTCTATGTTTCCTTATAGTTAACCTTTTAGTTTTAACCACGATAACTGGTCTCTTTTTTATTTACCTAGGTAATTTATCAATTAACAATATAATTAAATTGATATTTAATATATAATTTTTAACCTAAAATATAAATATGAAATATCATTTATATAATAGTAATCCAATGTTTTTAATAATTAATTTTAACACATGCGTTTGTAATGCGCAAATCCTCATTTAAACCTTAACATCGGTAAAAATGATTTTACTCTATAGAAGGAAATATAGAAAGTATTATAGAATAATTTATCCATAAATTTACCATATTTTATATTTTTAAACATTTAAAAATAAATTTGTGGAGATAGTATTTTTTGGAGTTTTAAATCATTTAATACAACAGTATAAAATAACATAATGTGAATTTTGACATTATTCATTTAATTTTAGTTTAAAAATATCAAGAAAATGATGGAATTAGAATTTATTATTTTAACACAGGTTTAAGATGATATATTGATCAAAAAATTAATGTAAAAAATAATTCAATAAATGTATATAAATTCTAATATTTTTATAATCATTTATTTTATTTT
Source organism: Viscum album (assembly GCA_963277665.1). Taxonomy (NCBI): domain Eukaryota; kingdom Viridiplantae; phylum Streptophyta; class Magnoliopsida; order Santalales; family Viscaceae; genus Viscum; species Viscum album. The sequence goes on along the minus strand of OY728125.1, from coordinate 911,323,417 downwards.
TATGTTAATTAAATTATCACTAGGTCGGTGTTGCACAAGCATTAAATTTTAAAATATAAATGTTAAAAATTATAAATAAATTAAATAAATTAATATAATTTAATTAATATTAAAATTACCATTAATACTCGTAGATAACATTATTTTTCCCCAATATAAACACATAATTGAAATTTAAAATCACGACAGTCTCATTTTGTTTTGATTACTTCTTAAATTATTATATAGGCCACTTTATTGAAAAAATTCCAAAAAAAACTCATAAAATCTTATCCTGAGATGAAAAAATTCTAAATATATGTATCTAATAGAAATTATATGTATTTTAGGTCATTTCTATCCTTTATCTTTTTAGTTTAACCTCGTGGTAAACTCATTTTAACCTTTAACATTTTAATTAATTATAACTATTTTTAAAATTCATTACGACCAAAAATTATGTTGAGTTTATTATATAATATTAATAATGATAATTATAAATATGTAATTTATTTTATCATACTAAATTCATTGAAATTGTATAATTAAATTTAAAAATTAACCCGCAGACGCGATGAAAAAAATGGTTTTTCAGAGGAAAATGTTTCTAAAGTATAAGGAGTTTTTATATATTAATTGAACATATAATTGATTACAATATCCTAACTTTTATAATTTAAAATATAATTCAAATAATTTTGATTTTATGTTATTTAAAATCAAAATATATCTTCTAAATTCTTTAAATGAAAAGGATTATTTCTATATAATCCTAATTTTTTCACTATTCAATGAAAAACTAATATTTTCTAAGAAAAATTTGAAATTAAATCTAAGATAATGTTAAAATTAGGATTTAAAAAATTATTCCGTGTTTTTATAATAAATTATAGAAATTTTTTAAAAAATTAATTTACATTTATGTGTGCAAATAACAACAAAACCTCTTTTTAAGAAAATACAGTTTTTCGAAAAAAAACATTTCTTTTTATTTCAAATGATTATTATAAAATTTCTAATAAATAGATAAATATTGAAATTATTTTATTCATTTTTAAACAAAATAATTCTCAAAATTTATTTATTAATATTCAAACATGACAATTTAATGGCTAGATGATAACAGAATACTATTTTATGGTTCTTTTAGACTTGGGGTTACATGTACCACAAGCTTCCAAAAAGATTAAATTCTAAAAAAATATGGGTCGTTTAATCATGGCGTGGAATGTGGCATGCACTATAAAATTCAATTATATTATTTTAGAATATTAGACGTTAAATTATCCCTATATTCAATAAATTGAGTCCTCTTAATTTGAACTTGTGTTTGGAAACATGGGGCTTGACATTTGAAAATTATTTTATTGAAAACTTGTATCATAAAAGGGCTAATAAAACATCCTCTTAAAATAGGCAAAGGAAAATAGTAGGGTCATATGAAATAAAATATAATTAGGTTTCCATGTAGGATAACATTAGGGTAATTGAGAATTTACACATGGAGGATCATAGTAAATATATATGGTGGGTGATATAGATCATTGATCAAAATAAAGTGAATAATAAAAGATAAAGTTAACTACAAAAACAGACAAAAATCTATGATGGAAATGAATGTAATAAGATAAAAACAATTCATGAATGTTTTCCTATAGTTAAGAAATTTCATTACTATCAAGACTAAGAACATAATCAAATATACTTACATGATGTCTTTCTATATAAATGGAAGAATTTGAACTATTTGTTGGGCTTTGATCAATTTCCACATCATTTCTTACTCTAAGAAATGAATATCCAAAATTAATTTTTTTATGCCTGTATCACTAAAATTATTATTTAATAGATCATTATTTCTATAAAAGAATGAAAATTATTTCTTCCTGCATCCAGATATTTTCCAAAACCAAAAATTTTTACATAAGTTCTACAATGATATATAAAACTACAAAAACACCCAAAGATTCAAAAAATACATTTCAAAAATAGTAAACCTTAAGACTCATCCAAAATATGTTTGAAAAAATTTAAAGTCCACAAATTTAGAAACTGGTCAATATATTTTCAAAATCATTATAAAATATGACTCTATAAACAAGTTAGATCTTAATTTCATATAAAAAATATTTTAATTCCTTCATCACTGTAAATATATAATTAAAACATGCATGCATACAAAACTAAAATCTCATATTTTGAAATATATTCCATAAATCCAAAAATTTTAGTAAACAAAAACAAAGATAACATAGAAAATTAAATCAGTCATCAAATTCAAGGTCACCAATCATATCATATAATTATATCTTTATCATCATTATCTTATCATAGATAACATATTATGGGTTATCATCCCTCAATCATGCATTTTCTAAAGAGATCAATATGCCACTGAATCACTTTTATTGGCACTATTTAGCATATAAATTCAAATATTTAATGAAATACCACTACATAGTAATCCTTATACATTTCAAGATTATTATAAGGAGAATGTAATTGATAAAATAATTCTACAACAGAATTCTTTAAATAAATTATATGAACACATAAACCATTCCACTTCCTTCATACATAATTTACTAGGATTAATCATCCTATTTATTAAAACTTATTTCCTTTCATATGTCATTCATACTCTCTTCTTAATTAAAAGTAAAACCTTCACTCATAAAACCTTATAGATCGCCTTCTTGATATTTGTTCCACCTATGAGGTTTCATGTTTTGGGTCATGCAGAAATGGTATGGAGAGGATCATCATACGTCCCTTTTTATAGAGAAAATTACCTAGAACTTTTACCATTTATTTTTTTTCAACCTATTAGGATTCATTATACTTTAAAGTTAGGTTGGATTAACCCTTTGGGGACTACGCAATTCACCCCTTTTTCATTGGGAAGGAGGTTCCATGGTCGGATGATCCTAGCGGGTGATTGCTTGGGGTCGAGTAATTGTAAAATTATTCCTACATGGATATAACTTCCTCAAATAGTCTCCAATGGGTTTATTCGTGGAGCTAGGAATGCCCAATGGCCCTGGTATCTATGATTAATGGACCTTCTTTCTAAAGGCAGGTGCTCGTTGATTGATGATTTTGCCAACGACACTTAAAGACTCCATTGGTTGTGAGGATGGAAATTTCGGCTCACCACACCCTTCCGAGGGATGACTATTTCCTATTCCATGACTCTCTTATATATTTAACTCATATTCATATATTCATGAATCCTTGGTTTATTCTCAAAGAGTGTTTCCATGGTTCACCCTTGGTTTTCAAGATCATCATAGGCATGCATATATTTGATGTTATGGAGGTGATGCAGACATGAGCCATATAATAAGGCACTTGGGAGTTTATTTCCATCCAGGGGGGATAAAAGGTGACTTCATTTTGGGATCGGACCCATAATATGGGTTTCCTACGTATCCTCAAGAGAGGAATCAGATCCCACGTAGTTCAGATAGGTTGGGCTTATGCATGGAAGTTGTCCATTGAGGGGGCATGATTGGGTGGACCCTTTTGGATGGGCACCCTTTTGAGATCTGGCCTTCAAATATGAATCCTACTTATCCTGATTTGGCCAGGAATCATAGTTCTCATAGTTCATATATATTGGGGAATATGCGTGGAAGATTCCCATTTAAGGAAACATTATTGGATGAATCCTATTGGATAGGCACCATTTTGAGATCAGACCTTCAGGTAGCTGTCCTACATATCTTGATTTTGTCAGGAATCATATTCCTCACAGTTAAGAATGTGTTGGATGTTGTAATCATCATGAAACTCTAATCCCATGTGAGTCATGCACGGTGTGGGAAACAAGAGGATGTGAGAGATCCAACCAACCACAGGCTTCCTCTCCTACTGGTGGGAGAGGGAGAGCCTACAGTAGTGAGGCCATGGAAACCATGGGTGAGGACATGGAGTGATAAACCTTTTAATGTGAAATGATATTAAAAGTCACGTGGCTTAGCCTTTGGAGGATTGGGGACTTACCTCAGTGGGAGGGCCCCAGAATATCATTTGATGTATACTACAGTTTAAAGTCATATATATTAGATGATGGAATCACAGTTCAATGTCATGTTTATAGGAATGATTGGGGTCTTGTAGTTTAGGGTCATGTGATGAGGACCACTTTCTATAGAAACAATGATTATATGGAGGAAAATCGTGTTTGGATATTCTGATGTGCCTCGAACATGAGAGGGACGGAATGTGTAAATTGTGATTATAGAGTATATCAAATGAGATGAAATGATATGAGGCATGGAAACCATTGAGGCGTACAAAGGTAGGAAAGGAATCTCCTGAGGAAAAATTAGCCTTTGGTTAACGGCCGTTTTGTAGGAATCATATGTAGATCCACCGGGGCCTGATGTGAAAAGTCAAACAATGGTGTGCGTAGGACACTGGCCTTCCATTTCTAATGGTCAGGGAGGTTTATGAAGATCTAAAATCACCCGGTCTATACAGTTTAAAGTCATATGGATTGGATGATGACATCACTATTTAATGTCATTTTGATGGGACTAGTACCGTATAGTTTAATTTCATGTGGTTAATATGATAACTCATAGTTTAAGGTCATAATGTTTGGACCGATAATTATATAAACCAATTATTAGCTATAGTATTATTGGGATGGGATGTTCTCACATGCCTCGATCCTGAGAGGGAATGAAAGTGTAAACCATGACTTTATGGATTCTTGGATTAGGAGAAATCGTATGGGGAATGGATTCCATTGAAGTGTACAGTGGTAGGAAATGACTCTCTTGAGTATGAATTTTCTTTTGGTTGACTGTCGTTTTGTGGAAAACATATGGAGAGCCATTGGGGCATGATGTGCATAGTAAAGTAGAGGTGTCCTCAGGACACTTTCCTTCCACTTCTTATGGCCATGGAGGTTTATGTAACACTCCAAAATGATAAAGGGTTAAATGGATAAATGATATGACTCAAGTAAACAAGGTGCACCTTCCTTTTCAAAAGCCTACCTGATTAGAACTCCACTCCTAAGAATGCTTGGATTAGAGTAGTATTCAGGAGGGGTGATCTTCTGGGAATTTTCCCATGGTGTGAGTGAGTGAGGACAAAGCACACTGGAAAGAACATGTGTTGGCTTGTGTGGACTATCATTAGTTAGATCACCCATTCAGACACGTGGGTGGGCCCCAGGGTGGGGACCATGTGTCTGCGGGGAAACTGGTGGTACTTGGAGGGCCAGGACCCAATGTCCATGTTAAGGTGGGGTGTATGTGCTGTCACCGGGACGCAGTTGTCATAGTTTATGAGGATCTTGAATCACTAGAGACACAGAGCTTGATGGATGTAAAGGATATGTTAGGGCATTTACAAAACATTACATATGTGATTATATGTGGAGTCCTAGGTCAACCTGGCATAGGAGGAAAGTGATAGGGATTTCTGGGAGGTGCATAAACAATGTCTCTTCTCAATGAATTTAGGGGATGGATGTTTGGGAGGCATAAGGGTGCAATATAAAATGTCATCGACCTAGACCCGACGGCCATATTAAGGTGGGGTGTCTATGCTGTCACTAGGACCCAGATTTCATTGTTTATGAGGATCCGGTATCACCAGAGATAGAGTTTGATGGATGGAAATGATGTGTTGGGGAATTTAAGAAACATTCTTGATGTGATTATTTGTGGAGTTCTATGTCAACCTGTCATAGGAGGCAGGTGATAGGGATTTCTAGGAGGTGCATAAGGAATATCTCTTCTCATGGAATTTAAGTGATATATGTTTGGATGGCATAAGGGAACAATGGAAAATGTTGTTGACCTGGCCTGAAAAGTGTTCGGTGATACTCTCCATTTTTTATGGAGGTCAGTGATGGAAGCGAATGGATCAGCCCAGAGGGATGGGACTGTTGCCCAACACTGATCCCAAGCAGGGGTGTAGGGGCGCAGCCCCCATAGTATAGACTGGTGGGAAAGAATAGTTTTTTTCTTGTGGAGTCCACTTAAGATCTGGTCATGTAGGAGATGGCCACGTAGGATGGTACTTGGATGAGTTGGCTGTGTATGACGGTACGCGGAGGAGCTTTCCACGAACTATCTTCCACATAGGTGAGTCACGTACTATCTTCCCCATATGGTAATCTGCGAACCATTTTTATTATATTATTTTATTGGTTTTCTCTTTGTCTATGGAGGGTCTTCTAAATATGGTTTTTGGGGAGGAATTTGGTGAACTTCTGTCTACATATGGTTCGCATGATAGATTATGAAAACTATTTCAGATACGGGATGGAGTCCTATGAAATTCATCGGGTGTGGGAGAAATTTCTCTCGCACCCTCTACATTCTTCACCCACTTTTTATCCATCCCAAATCTCCCAAACCCCATAATATTTTTTTCTTTACACTTTCACTCCTTTTATAGAGTTCTGAGGAATCTGTATCTGCGGTATGCACGACACCTTCTCTGGAAGTCTATGGAGAATATCTGGTCCCACAGAAGACTCAGTCAACCATGATTTTTTTATCTATGTTTGGAAGGGCACCACTAACTACTCCTGATCTGCGAACTACTTGGTTCCTGGGGATGGTTTGTAGGGTGTACTTCCGTTGGATTTTCACCAATGAAAAATGTTCACAACATCTTTGGTTCACACACATAAAAGAATTTATTTAAGAGTAATAAACAAAGCAAAAAGAATCTTCAAATTAAAATGCATCTCTCATCTCTTTTATTCATGGTATATTCTTCTGGTTTTTCATAGATCACACTCGTCGACAGAATGGGATGAGAAATCGGTTTCCAACTCCTCCAAGGCACAACAGCTTTAGTTCATGTGTGGAAATTCACTACAAATATTTTCATTATCTTGACAATGCCTCATGGTCCATCATGTCATAGGCCAAACGCGTACCAATGGTTCCTATCTTATTCCTTCTGTTAACCTTTCTTAGTAATCGGTACACGGCCAGGACAAATTCCAATGAAAAATTTGATTTCTTGAATTTTATTTTCAAATTTTCAATGAAATATGCATCCAACATCTTTACCAAACTTTTGGGAGTATTTAACTTCCCTTTGTTGAATTTTTGAGACCCTCCAAATGACCCCCATCGGAATGGGCACCAATCAAAAATAAGATGAGGCTATTACGATGTAGAAGCAGTCCCGACATTAATGATCAGATAATTCTCTAGTTTTTTCATGATAAAACAGACTCATTGAGTATAGTTTGACTATTAATAATGTTTTATGGAAAACCTCATGAAATTTTCTATTTTCTTTCATTTTTTCCCCAACGTTTTCTTAATCCTTCTTAGCACAGGCTTAGCATGCATAACTTGACTTTTCCTTAGGATTCCCTTTGCAGGTTTTCAACCAAAAAATATTTATGTATCTTTTTATGGATCAACATTTTTAACGAACCTATACTTGAATTTTAACTAGAGGGTTCCTTTTGCAGATTTTCCCTCAAGAAAGTATGGATTCCTTTATTGCGGGAAGTTCACAGTCTAGCCAATAAAACTCATTAATTATGTTTTGTGTTGAACATATTTGAATAATTATAATAAAAAGGTAGGGGCCCCAACATGAAATTTTTCAGCTGATATTGTTCTAATATCCTTCAGACATTGATTAGTGATTTTTCCTGACCTTTAATTTGTATATTTTGGACATGCATGAGGCTCGATAGCCATTTTAGGCATACGGAAGTAGGATAGGACTCTCCTGGGGATGAATTTTCCTTTGATTGACGACCATTTATTAGGGAAACATATGAAGAGCCTCCGGGGCATGATGTGAATAGTTCAACAAAGGTGTTCGTAGGACCCTGGCCTTCCATCTCCGATGGTCTAGTGGGATTTGGAACATATTGAATTTATTTTGATGTTGGTATCCATAGTGGGTGGCTCGCCTGAGTAGTGAAGGCTAAAATCATTAGAGACATTCATCTCAGCTTTGAATAGGAAATTGTTCCCGTATGGTTCTTACTTGCGTGAGAGAGAGCTGGTTAATGGTCAGTTTAGTTAGAAGTTTTTTTTGTCAAGGAAATTTGGAAAGAGGAAGTTATGTAATCCTTTATCCAAGAGTTTCCCAAATCCTAGTGTCTGACAGGACATGAATTTTGTTTAAGAATATGAATTCTAGAGAGGACTCTCCTAGGGACGAATTTTCCTTTGATTGATGGACATTTTGGGGGGAAACATATGCAAATCCTCTAGGGCATGGTTTGAATAGTCAAACAAATGTGTGTGCAAGACACTGGCCTTTCGTCTCCGATGGGTATGAAGGATTAAGGATATTGTGAATTTTCTGAATACGGTATCTGAACTTCGATAAGAGGTGAACTTGAATAAAAAACGGGTCATTTTAACTGAACTTATTCAGGGAAACCTGAAGTTGAGTGGGGTCACTCTTCTTTTGTATGTGGATCAACTTCACGCATATGGATTTGGTATCTTTTGAAACCTTAAAATGGACCAAAGATGAATTGGGCCCACATGTTCTGATATATCTATGATGTGTGTAGGGAGTAAAATTTAAACCATTACTTTTAGGGCACATGAATTAGGAGGGATGGAATGAGTCTTGAAATCCATTGGCCATACTGAGATAAGAGATGACTCTCTTGGGGATGAATTTTCCTTTGATTGATAGCCATTTTTTGGGTAATTTATACAAAGCCACTGGGGCATGATGTGCATAGTCAATGAAAGGATTATTTAGGACACTAGACTTCTATATCATATAGCCTTGGAGGGTTATGTAGATTCATGATCACTCAGATCCAAGAGTTTGGATTGTGGAAAAAATGTTTTCAGACATATTGGGGAAATTTGGGTTGCGGTTTATACATGGAATCAGATGCCCCTTATATAAATCTAACTCGTATGCAGGGTGAGGCATTTGTTCCATATTTGGGATACCTGGTCACTTAACATTATATGTCCAGGGCATGGGGTTCCTCTCGAAGAGGGATGTGACATTCCTTTTAGGGTCGTGCTGCTAGGACCAAATTTTTGGATTGTTTTTCCATAATGCCATGGTGGATCTCTCCCTAAGATCCTAAATCTTATATGAGCTATGCTCAGTGTGAGGAATAAGGGTCTATAAGGATTTTGTGGCATTTCCTAGGAATAGAATAATCAACACCATAGGGAACATTAGGATTAAACCATTACTATGCAGTTTAACGGTGTACCATAAGGAAGATTTTGCCCACACAGTTTAATGTCATGCGTTGAGGACATGATGTTGTGAATTTTTGAGTCATGTAGTGAGTATGATTGTTTTATCATAAAGATGCTTAATAGTTCTATGTTAATTAAAATCAAGATGCTCTGGCATTCCCTAGGAATGAGTGATGATACCAGGTGTAAATCATAGTCCCAAGGGGAAAAATGAATCATGAGGGATGACATGGGGCTTGGAAGCCATTAGGTGTAATGAAAAATGAAAGGACTCTCCTGGGAATGAGATTTCCTTGGATTGAAGACCATTTTTTAGTGGGAAACATATGAAGATCCACTAGGGCATGATTTGAATAGTCAAACAAAGGTGTACGTGGGACACTGGCCTTCCATCACGGATGGCCTTAAAGGATTATGGGGATCCAAACATTACCAGGGTATGGAGTTTGACAAACAAGAATGATGTGCCTATAAAAGTAAGGAATACCCAGACCATGATTAACTATGCACTACTAAGGTTTTTATATAGGTCTGGCTCATATGTATTAGAGGAAGTAGGATCTTTTGACTTCTCATCAGTGGGGGCATGTGTGGGATATCGTAATATCGAGGACTGGGCCCCACATAACTCTAGAATAAATTTTCAGTTTATTTTCTTGTGATTAGGACTTTTCATGGAATCTCCATACAAGTCTGGATTACATATGGGGAGAGGGGAATTCTTTGATGACGGTTGGGTTGGGATGCCAAATCCAGGCATCACTACGTATCTTGAGAGGGAAGGAATCAAGCCAAACTGGTTTTGAATGTTCCCTAAATATGTTTTCTCGATGTGTAGGGACATTTGAAGGTTATTTTTTTGATGGCTAGGCTAGGATTCCAAATCTGAGAGTCACTAAGTATCCTGTGAGGGAAGAAATCAAGTCACACATAGTTCTGAATATTCCCCGCACCGATTTGGTTCTATCAATATACAGGGACATTTTTTTTCTATCCATCGTGATTTCCAAGACTACCGCATAGTTTGATTTTGTAATATAATTCCTACCACTGATCTTAAACTCATGTGAGTTAAACTCGATGTGAGAAACAAGAATTTATAAGGGTTTCCCTTACGAATATGGGTGGATAAGGGGCATGATAGAGGCATTTTTTATGGTGGTTGGCCCAAGATAAAGGGTAGAAGCATCTATACATATCCTATGAGGGAAGAAATCAATTCATGCATATTAATTTAAGATATCATGAAATTTATTATCATGTGGTTAGGATACATTGTGCCATGTAGTATAATTTCTTATAGTGAGGACATGATTCAGAGTTTAATGTCATGTTTCTAGGACGAGTTCCTTGCTGTTTAATGTCATTTGGAAAGGAAAATGATCCATATTTTAGGGTCTTAGATTTTTCACCATGACATGTTTCAATGTCTTGTTTCATGGAATAATACTGTACAGTTTAACATCATGTGGTAAAGATGAAAACTCATATTTTAGGGTCATGGAGTTTGGACCATGACATTGGAGGCTGTTATAACTCATAGTTTAGGGTCATATAGTTATGACCATAACATGGGGTTTATGTTACTCATATTTAAAGGTCTTGGAGTTGGGACCATACTAATAGTTTATGGTCTTAGAGTTTGGACCATGACATGGTCATATTACTACGCAAAAGTCTTCTTCAATAACTTTTCATTTGTGTGAGTAGTGATGAGTTGTTCCTCCATTGATAGTAGGGTGTATGCTCCATTAGAATAGACCCTATGTATGATATATGGTCGTTCCCACTTTGGTTCAAGCATTGGGGGTTTCTTCTTGATTATCACTAGTGTTATGAGAACTAAAACCATTTCTCCTTTGACAAAAGATCAATAGAGAACCTTTTTGTTGAAGGCTCGTGCAATCCGATATTGGTAGATTTCCAAATGGTGTAGATTGTGCAGCCTTTTTCCATCTAGCTTATCCAATTCACCAACCCGTATATGATATTTCACGTCCACAGTCAGTTGATCTCAAATGGAAACACGATGTGATGGAACTTGGAACCAATAGGCAAAACTACATTTTCCCCGTATACTAGTGAGTATGGGTTTCCTGGGTGGTGGTGCGGGTCATGGTCTGGTAAGCCCACAAAGCATGAAAGAGCTTGTCTGGACACAATTTATTTTCCTTATAACCATCTTCTGGGGTATGCTGGACATAGCCTTGTTGAAAGCCTCTATCTTCCCATTGGTCGTTGCATTGCAGTGGGATGAATGATTGGATTTATTTCCATACTCCTAGTATAGCTTGTCCAACTCAGCAGTGTAGAAGATGGTGTCGTTGTCTATCAGGATTGTATGTGGGACACCAAATATGGTGATGATGTTGGCCTTCACAAAGCTGATGATGTTTTTCACCCCTACTTCTTTAAGGGGTACAGATTCATCCCATTTGGAAAAGAAGTCAGTCACTGTGAGTATGAACTTGAACTTTCCAGCTATGGTAGGTGGATATGGTCCCACAACATCCATCCCCCAGGTGATGAATGGAAAATAGTACATAGCTATATGAATTAAATCTAGTGGTGGTGTATAAAAATGGCATGAAATTGGCAGGAATGGCACTTCTTTGTGAATATAGCACAATCATGTATCATTGTGGGTTAGTAATACCTGAGCCTTCAGATTTGGTGGGAGATCTTGGTTGCTAATTGGTGCACTCCACAAGCTCCTTCATGCAATTATTTCATGACAGAAGCAATATCTTATCCATAAATTCACCTGAGAAGGATTTTTTCAAGGCCTCATTTGAAGAGAACCATTTCTTGGTTTACCCCATTGTACAAGGAAAAATTGACTACCTATCTTTGGACATGTTCCCTTCCAACCCTATCTGGTGGTAGTTTCACATTCTAAAGGTAACTTGTAATGGGAGTCATCCAACTGATGGTGTGACCATAAGGCTCATAGATGAGGATATTTTCATTGATTTCCTCCGTATTTCTCTAGATGAACGGAAAGAACATCAAGTGGTGGGAAATTCTATTGACTATTTCATCCCGGTCTAGATTGGCCAAGGTTGTGGCTACATTTTCCAAAGCTTTGTCTTAAGCATCCTTTTACTGGGGGACATAATTCAATGTTGGTTCTGATGGTAGTTCTGGCATCATTTCTTGAACATGGTTCATCAAGGTGACCAATACCACTTCCTTAATGGAATGGTAATCATTGACCTATTTGATGACTATCTCTGAAACACCCTTTATTTTTAGTTGTTTTTCTTGCACACGAAGTGCCAGTTCCAAGCCTGCAATGAGGCCCTGATATTCTACTTCATTATTTTTATGCCCTTCCAAAAGTATTAAAGAGTAAGGTAGGATGGTCTTTTGGGGGATAAAAGAATAATTCCCATTCCCACTTTGTTGAGCTTGGGATCCCCTGTCATTTTCCCTATCAGGCTTTAGGAAGCACAATTGAAGTATATTTACCGTGTCTGGGGGTCCTCCTGAATGGAGAACACTTTTTCATCTGGCGGTTTAGTATCCAATGGTTTTGTTTATTCCAAGGGGTGCTCGACCATAAATTTTTCTAATGCCTAATCATTTATGTCTTTCTGAGGTATATACCATATGTCAAACTATTGTATAATGACCTCCCATTGGGAAATGCAGGAATTTAGCATGGGATTATGGAGGATATATTTGAGCGGGTTATGGTGGGAGACCAAGTAGACCTCATGGTGCTTCGAGTAATTCTTGAGTTTCTAAACCCAGAATATTAGGTCTAGGAAGTTATTTTAAATTTTCAAATACTTAGTTTCAGTATCAATAATTGTTTGGATGAGGTAATAGATTCTTTTCTTGCTGTCATCATAATTCTTCTGTGTGAGGAAGGCACCTAATGACCATTCCAGGGCGGTTATGTACAAAATGTGTGGTCTTACCTCAACTGGTAGTATTAGAAAAAGTGGGATCAAAAGATATCTTTATAGATTGTTGTACTCTTTTTGGAAATCATTGTCCCACTTGTACGTAACTCATTTCTTTATGAGCCTGGGGAAAGGTAAACATTTACCTTCCAGGTAGGCTATATAAAGTGTCAAATGTAAGCGAGGTTCCCCTAGAGACCTCTCAACTCAGTGAGGTTGTGAGGTGGGGACATGCCAATGATGGATTTTTTCTTCTCAGAGTCTACTTCGATTCCATTATGGTGTACGAAGAAGCTGAGTAATTTTCCCTAGGTCACTCCAAAGGCGCAATTTAGGGAATTCATCTTTAAACTATGATATCACAATTTGTTGAAGGCAGATTCAAGATCATCCAGGTGGTTCGAGAACAATCGTTATTTCACCACCAGATCGTCGACATAACACTAGACAAACATTCCTAATAAGTTCTTGAAGATGTGATTCATGGCACGATGATATGTGGTGTCGGTATCTTTTTTTCCAAAGGTAATCAACTTATAACAAAACACTCCCTGAGGGGCCCTAAAAGTGGTAGCTTGTTCATCACCTCAGGGCATCCATATCTAGTTGTATCCCAAATAGTCATCCATGAAAGGGAGTGATTCATTTCTTATTTTCACATCGATCAAAAAGTATGTGGTCGGTATTGAGAAATAGTCTTTTGGGAAATGCCAATTAAGGTTCCTAAAGTCAATGCAGATTTTAATCTTTCCATTATTCTTTTTGACAGGGACTGTGTTTTCTAGCCAAATCAGATATTGGACCACATGTATAAAGTTTTCTTTGATCATCGTGTCAAATTTATCCTCTATTTTGGCAACATGTGTTTTGTGGGTCCTTCTGAATTCTTGATTATAGCCCCTGGGATCTTCTGGTAAGAAGAGATGATGATTGGTGACCTCAGGATCGAGGCCTAACATTTTTGTGTAGTTCTTTGAAAACACATCTTGATTATTATTTATGAAGGAGTTGTATGCCTCATTTTCTTCAACACGAATAGCCACACTGATCAGAGTGGGCCATGGGTCATCTTCGGTGCCCATATTTATCTACCTAAGTTCATCGATTTTGGGAGAGACACCTTCTTCAGATGGAAGAGGGGCATCTTTGAGGTGTTTTTCCTCTTCTTCTTATTCTTCTTCATCTTCATCTTCATTCTCCTCTGATGGAGAGAGGAATTTTGAGATGAGCCCTCTAATGTTAGGATAGAATTGTATGTTGCCTTAGTGAGTGAGGCAAGGGACGTCTGGGGTCCCAAGGAAGTGTTGGGAGAATCTTTGATAGGGATTTTTCTATCCCCACAGAAGCCAGCCTACTTTTCTATGTCTTTGGAATCGGTGTCCATAACAGAGACCATGCATACAATGGAGTCTACATCCAAACATTTAATCGTGCAATCAAATTGTTTGATAGGTAGTACGTACTCTTCCCCAAGTATTTAGAGGGGGTTGACGGGAGCCATTTCTAGTCCATTCAGGGCATTGGTCTAATCAGTGTCATCGGCTAAAAGATGTTTTTATTCCGATTCATAGAACCCTACTTCGATATAGTGCGACTCACAGGACTCAAATAGGTATTTAACGCTGTGAAATGTACTTTTTTCCCATAAGTGCAACATTTGATGCACTGATGGTATGATTACAAAATTATAGCATGCTGATGCAGCAAGGGCCTCCCTAACTAGATGTTGAAGGCCATACTTTTCCATACTACCAAGAACATAGAATATGACATGAGATCTCTAATACAAGTTTTATTCTTGATTCGTCCTAATGTTTTCTACTCGCTTTTTTCGTATCCCAACAGAGTTGTAGTGTAGGGTGTCAAGTTGTCTTCGTCAGAGCCCATCCGGCAAAGCGTTCGTAGCAGGAGGAGGTTGACTCCAGATCAATTGTCAATGAAGATATGTCGGACATCTATTCCAATTATCTTTCCAAACACATATAAGGGTTTAATTTTACCTTATATGATGGATTCTTCATCCCTGTCTATGAAGGAGATAATAGCATAAAATTATTTGGGACCAGTCTCTATCTTATAGACTTCAGATGCTACTACTTTGGCCTCAAACTCCTGGGGACTTATTAACTGTTTGATTAATGCCTCCCTATGATTTTTGGATAGGCTTAACACATCCAGTATTGAAATCCTTACTGGTACTGAATCTAGATTCTTTAGAATATCAAACTTCTGCTCTAAAGGATGACGTTTCCCAGCTTGTGGATACTCTTTCACTTACACTTTAGGGGTACAAACATTGGATGTAGATGGTTCGGCCTCTACAACCGGGGTCAGTGGTGCTACAGTCCTTTTCGGGTTAGGATGAATTGGTCTGCCTACATTCCTTGGTAGATTTGAAATTTTTTCTTCCCCTGATGGATATTACAAGATAATTGGTATTGGATTTCTTCGGATGGGGGAGGTTGAGCATTCTGGTTTTTGTTGCGTCTGCTAGAGGGTTCTTCCATGAGTTTGTGTGATGTTAACGATTTGATTTATGGCATGGGTGGGAATTTGACTTCTTCCATGATCATGTATTCCCAGAAACCTCCTGCCTATGTGACCTCTTCTTCCAGATATTTAGTTGGGCATGGGGAATTTGGTCCCGTTGTTATAGTCTCCATCCGAGAAGGGTTCCATCAAGTGAATTACATTAATGGAGCCAAAGATCAATTCTAGATCTGAAATTGTTTCTGTATGGCTTTATCCTAATGATGGTGTCATTTGGCGGGGTGGTTCCCATTGTACTGTTTAGTGGGGTGGCACCCGTTGTACCAATTCTGTTGGAATGAAATCTGAAAATGTCAACACTGACATCATCTTTATTATCATCTCATCTTCTTTCTATTTCATTCTGTCCTTCTAGCCTTTAGATGACCGATGGGCTGAGGAGGATGGATGTGTTGTATTGGGAGATTTTGGGGGAACTGTTAGTTGTTTCAACTATTCATGGAGGATGATATAGACTCGTTCAACTGTCTTATGGGTCATCCAATTGTCAATTTTTTTCTCCTTCTTACTGAATACTATTTTCCATTGTTTTTTCATTCTTGATTCTAAGGAGGAAACATACAAAATTTGTACTGGCCACAGGCCCAACATAACTTTCCTAGAATCCACCATCTTTTGTAGGATATCATTGAAAAATAATAATAATTGGATTGTGTGCCCCAATATCTAGTGATATGGACAATAATTTGGATGGTCTTCGATACCTACTTCATTGGTTTTCTTTGGCTCTTATAGCTGGAGAAGATTGCAATTCATGGCGGCTATGAAATAGCAGCGAACCTGGTCATCTCAGAATAAGTAAACTTTTCTTATTTGTTCTTCAAACTGATTTATTTTAGCACTCTGTTGCTCATCATGATTAGCTGGGGGTGGCTATTGTCATCTAGGGGGTCCCGCACGGTTTATTGGGGGGCTCGCAACTGTAGCTGGTATCGGGGGAGGCTTAAGCATGACAGACATTGCTTCATCTTTTCCAGTTCTTTTCCCATGTACTAATGGGGCCACTCAGGACTTGAGGTTGGTCCATTTCAAGGAGTATTATATCTTTTGGGAAATGGATACAAGTATCTAAACCCACTTGTGTACTCTTCTGGGATGAGCAGTGTTCCCAATTCATCCCAAAGGTTATAGATGCACATGGAGATAATCTCTTCATGGGGGAGCATTCAGTTTAGGGAATATGTTAGGACTTTCCATATAGCAATGAATTATGATACTCTTTCGTTCACTCATTATTTTCAGTTCATGAGATCACTAAATGTAGTCTTAAGTAGTGTCGAACTGAAATGCAAGAGAAACTGCCACTAGAGGTCCTCCCAGCTTGTTATGGAATTGGCTAGCAGGCTAGTATACCATACAAAGGTCGAGCCATGCATGGTTCATATGAAGCACTTGAGTTTTACTACTTATTTCTGCTCTGGAGTGCCCATTATGTTGTCATAATAAGAGGCATATTACATTAATTGATGTTCTGGGTATGATCCATTAAATACTAGTAATACGGGGTTGATGAAGTATGGAGGCAGCAGAACATTGCTTACCAAATCAGGGTTGTAACATCCCGGACCCGGGTGACACACAACGGATGCCCCGAGCCCGGTTCGCAATGTGACCTCAAGCACATTTTCCCAAATGCCAGAGGCTGCCGACTAGCAGTGAGGGCCTAGGTCTGATAGTGGGGAAACTATGCCCTCATTTGTCAAAGTGTAGCACAACGGAATTTAAAGAAAACATACAACGACAGCAGAAGCAGTAAACCATACACAACTGAAATAAACTACAGTAGTGAATATAACCAACAGTATATAAATGATGATTCTACATGTTTCAAGTTCTAAGAAAACAGACAGAACATGTTATACATCAATATAGTACAACAAAGAGCAGAGTACAGCAAAACAAAGCAAAACAGCTGGCAGCAGCATCGCAAGCCTAGGATCGGTCACATGCCCTTCTACTCCACATCAACAGTCAAGTACCTGTATAGGGACTCTTTACCCTGTCTACACCTGCATAAACGTAATCTGTTTGGGCAGAAAACATGACCCAAACAGGGTGTGAGAAACATATCTCAGTACGCACCCACCAAAGGTACATGCCCAACTGCGTGTAAACATGCAACGATAGTGTGCAGTAGTAAAATGCAATAAATTAAGCAGTACTCAAAAGTAACTCATTACCAGTTATATTGCCATTTTATTATCCATTTAATCCATTTAATATAAGAAATCACCACAGTGCATTTCTAGTAAACAACTAGTGTCCTCAGACACGTAAACTCATACCCTCGGGTAACGAGTATCCAAAACAAGAATCTGCCCTCAGGCATAATAGAGTTTTGCCCTCAGGCGTAGGTAGTGTCTCTCTTAGGCACAAAATCAGCTGCCCACAGGCATGGAAGAAGTTTCCCTCAGGCCGAAATAACTATTTCCCACGGGCTAAGTAGTGCATTGCCCACAGGCTAATCACAACAACACCCTCAGGCTAAACAGGTAACCGGACCATGCCCAACATGTCAAAATGTAGTAAACAAGCAATTCCTCTCAAGGCAATTATACAATCACTACATTAAAGGCATACCCTCGGGTATCCTGGCCAAAAGGCTAAACAGTGGAACACACCCCCGGGGTGGTTCCGGATACAAGTAACGATCTCAACCAGTAATTTATTATCACAATTTAATCACCTATGCAATTCTAGGCATTTAATATAGTAACAGCCTCAGCCACACGACACCCCCAACATGGGTTCGTGGAACAAAAACACAAAAAAACGCATGACAGTTGGAAATTTACACCAAGACACCTACCTTGTACGCCAACAAATGTTATACCCGAACGCCGACTCCAGAAATGCCCAAGAATAGCGTAGATCTGACGAAGAACAAAACCCATTCAAACATAACTTCCCTTCGGGAAAGAATTAGTAAGAACGGTACCAGGAGTGGAGAGGGCTTACTCGTGCGGTTCCAATGAGATCGTCCGAATCCGAATCAGATTCCAGACGAACACACGGTGGACCTTCAAAGGTTCAGCCATCCTCCTTAGCTCCAAAATGGCTCAAATGCCTCCTCTGCCCAATGAGGAGGCTACTGCCTATTTTAAGCTGAAAAAACAAAGTAAACGGCGTGTACTTCTGAGTACACGGCGTGTACTTCTTTAATTTAGCTGTTCATTTTGAGGCATCGCCACACTATTCAACCGTCGACATGAGTACACAGCATGTACTCCCAAGTACACGGTGTGTACTGTTGCCCAGCTATCGGTTGTGCTACCGCCTTACTGTTTAAGCTTGCCGACTCACTACACGGCGTGTAAGGTACCACTACATGGCTTGTAGTTGGTTCCTACACCCTTCGTCGCCGACAAGGCTACACGCCCCGTGTACCCATTTCACACGGCCAAAGTTACACGGCGTGTGGAAAAGTACACGGCGTGTAGTTCCAAAATCTAGGATTTTTCCCCATTTTCCATATTTTCTCAAAAACACTAAAGGAAAAGGAAAAAGAAGAAGCTCGTACCTAAAAAATAAGAACTGGGTTCTTACAAAATTCCCCCCTTATAGAAATTCGTCCCCGAATTTCCCTTCCAAGGGTGGCAAAGATAAAGCTCAGAACAACTCTGGCCACTGAGCACGTACGTCAGCCTCCCGCTCCCAGGTCTCGTCCTGCAATCGGACATGCTGCCATACCACCTGTACGAGAGGAACTGACCGGCCTCGGATAACCTTCATGCTCCTATCAATGATACAGATCGGATGCTCCTCAAAGGACGCATCATGCCGAAGCTCAACCTCCTCTGGCTGAAAGGTGTGAGATGGGTCTGAATGATAGCGACGCAACTGAGACATGTGGAAGACGTCATGCATGGCTCGGTACCGTTGCGGTAACTACAACCGATAGGCAACCAGCCCCACTCTCTCTAGAATCTCGAATGGTCCCACATACCTTGGTGAAAGCATACCATTTCATCTGATATGTTTGTTTCTTTAGCCTTGGCGAAACATGTATAAAAACCTGATTCCCGACAAAGAACTCCAAGGGTCGTCTACGGCGATCAGCATAAGATTTCTGACGAGACTTCGCGGTAGCCATGCGCTTCTGAATCAACTGGACCTGCTCAGATGTCTCCTCCACGAGTTGTGGCCCCAGTAATGTTGTCTCACCTGCCTCTAACCAGCACAAAGGTGATCGGAATGGCCTACAATATAAAGCCTCGTATGGTGCCATCTCAATAGTTTCCTGAAAACTATTGTTATAGGAAAACTCAACTAAGGGTATATGCTTCTCCCAAGAGCCCCCAAAGTCTAGGACGCATGCGCGCAGCATGTCCTCTAGCACCTGTATCATCCGGTCTGACTGGCCATCTGTCTGAGGGTGGTATGTTGTGCTCAGAAGCACCTGAGTACCTAGTGCCCTCTGAATACTCTGCCCGAAATGAGACGTAAAGCGGGCGTCCCTATCAGAAATGATAGAATGAGGGACCCCATGAAGACGTATTATCTCTCGGATGTACAGCCTTCCGAGCTCATCAACACCTAAGGTCTCCTTGATCGGAAAAAAGTGAGCTACCTTTGTGAGTCTATCCACAACAACCCACACGGTGTCATTGCCTCAAGGTGACCTTGGAAATCTCGTCACGAAATCCATAGCGACATCATCCCATTTCCACTCTACAATGGGTAACTGCTGTAATAGCCCAGCTGGCCTCTGGTGCTCTGCCTTCACCTGCTGACAGGTGGACCACCTCGTAACAAAACCATCAATCTCTCTCTTCATACCCGGCCACCAGTACTGACGGCTCAAGTCACGGTACATCTTGGTAACCCTAGGATGAACTGCCCCAGCTGAAGCATGAAACTCCCCCATCAGCGCCTCGCGTATATCCCCTGGAACCCATACTCATCCATGGAAACACAATACCTCATCATCGCCTATCGTCCAACCAGGAGAAGGGTCCCCACTTGCCACCGACTCCCGTAGAACTAGGCCTTCTTAATCAGATAGTTATCTCATCCTCACTCTGTCCAGGAGGGTAGAAGTCACAGCTAAAGAAGAAATATAAGTCTGCCCCTGACTGTCATGCACCTCCAAATGAATCTCAGAGAACAAAGCTATAAGCTCTCACTCACCACTGGCCTCCTGCACAGCCTGTATCTGAGCCTTCCAACTCAGTGCATCGGCTACTGCATTACCTTTACCAGGTGTATAGGAAAGCTCAAAATCGAAGGACTGTAGGTACTCGACCCACCTTCTCTGCCTCAGATTCAGGTCACACTGAGTAAAGATATACTTGAGGCTTTTGTGGTCGGTGAAAACCACAAAATTCTTTCCCAACATATAATGTCTCCAACATCACAACGCATGCACAACTGCAGCCAACTCGAGATCATGTGTCGGGTAATTCCTCTCAAGAAGCCTCAACTACCGAGACCCGTACACAACAACTTGGTCACCCAGCATCAAAACGGCTCCCATCCCAAACCCTGATGCATCATAGTAAACTGTATAGCTCTTCCCCTGCTCTGGGAGTATCAGGATCGGTACTGATGTCAACCTTCCCTTCAGGTCCTGAAAAGTTGTCTCACAATCTTCTGACCAAACGAACTTCACACCCTTCTTAGTTATACCCTTCAACAGTGCTGCTAAGTGGGATAAGTCCTGTATGAAGCGTCTGTAGTAACAAGACATCCCTAAGAAACTCTTTATCTCAAACACGTTCTTAGGATGATCCCAGGAAACTACTGCTCTCACCTTTTCTGGGTCTACCAAAACTCCTTCCTCTGAGATGATATGACCCAGGAAGTGAATCTAGTCCATCCAAAAGTGGCACTTCGAGAGCTTATCATATAGTAAATGCTCTCTCAGTGTACTCAATATGATCTCAATATGGGTGGCATGGTCCTGTTGAGTGTGAGAGTACACCAATATGTCGCCCACGAATACCACCACAAAAGAATCAAGATACAGATGGAACAAATGATTAATCAGAGCCATGAAAATCGTTGGCGCGTTCGTGAGTCCGAACGGCATAACCAAGTACTCGTACAGACCATATCTGCTCCGAAAAGATGTAAGCGGTATATATGATGGTCTCACGCGCAGCTGATGATATCCGGATCTCAAGTCAATATTCAAGAACACTCGTGCCCCATGAAGCTAATCAAACAGATCATCTATCCTCGGCAAGGGATATCGGTTCTTAACCATCAACTAGTTCAGCTTCCGATAATCCACGCAAAGTCTGAGGGTACCATCCGCCTTCTTCGCAAAAAAGATCGGGGAACCCCAAGGAGAAGTATTGGGTCGGATATAACCTTTCTCTTGTAGCTCCTCTAACTGCCTCTTGAGCTCCTGCGACTTAGGCGTGGACATACTATAAGGAGGAATGGACACCGGTGCTACTCCTGGAACAAGCTCGATTGAGAAATCCACCTCTCGCTCCAAAGGTAGACCTGAAAAGTTTTCCGAGAAGATATCCCTGAAACAATCAACAACTGGAGGGAAATCTGTCTGACAAGTCCCCTGGTCATCCAGATATAAACTCGCAATCTGGGATGTGACTCCACCTCACCCATGATTCTCTAGTCCAGCTCGACTCGCCTTAACATCCCACTCACCCTTGTATAGAAACTCTCCGCCCTCTGGTGACGTGAAACCCACCCTGCGAGGATAGCAGTCTAGAAAGGCTCGAAAGGGAACCACCCAGTCCTTCCCGAGAATGACATCATAGCTCGTTATCTCCAATACATAGAGGTCCCAAAGGAGGTGACACCCTCCAACCTCAAGGGGCACTTCTTACACTGACACACACCAGCCATCCTAGTCCCCAACAAAGTTTCTAGCGTCATGATATCAGAAGAAGAAGAAACACAGATCCCAACGCACTCCACAACAGGCATAGATATGAAACTATGTGTAGCACCCATATCAAAAAGTACTAATGACAAAACAGAAGCTACTAGAATAGTACCTCTGACAGTAGAATGTCTGGGATCCTGCTCCTGCTGGGTCTGTTGCACTGCATATGCCTGCCCAGTGTCGCGACCCTACGACACAGCCTGGCTACCCTGAGCTGTCCCTCCCTGCTTCCTCTGAGATCCTGGTGTCTGTCTACCATGGCCACGACCACCATCTCTGCCTGCATGCCCTAACGTATTTGAGTTCCCTGACTGGTAAGAAGCCACTAGTCCTACTCCCGCATGTGGAGCCTACACAGAACCCCTCTCACTATCCATTGGTGGAAACACCTTGCAAAAGCGCTGCAGATGACCCATCTTGCTGCAAGATCGGCACTCCACTAGGTCTCGTGGACACTGTCGTCTCTTGTTCCCCTCTCTACCACACTGGTAGCGCATAACCTGGCCACCTGAAGCATTCTTCTGACTGGTACTGCCACCCTGAGAGGAGTCCGGCCGTCTGTCTCTTCGTCTTGCCAGCAGAAATAATACCAGTAACTAGTGTTGAACTACCCTGGTCCACACCACTAGATTTCCATAGGTTTTTCTCTGTAATCAATTCCTGGTTCACAATCGCATGTACGGTAGGCAACCGGAAAACATTTACCAGTGCTCGGATATCATAACGAAGACCATCCTCAAAACGTCTGGATCTCAACGTCTCATCACCCACCAGCACGGGTACAAAATGCTGATGCTCCGTAAAATGAGCAGAATAGTCCATCACCGACATGGCGCCCTGCTGTAGATTCATGAAATCTCGAGATCTATCTGCCCTCAGCGTCTCAGGAAAGAAGAAGTCATAGATGACTGCCTGAAAATATTCCCACGTCATGTCTCTATGATGCTTTGACTGGGTGGTAACATCCAACCACCTCTTGGCGGAATAACGTAGCATGTAAGTCGCGAGCTTGACCCTCCACCCTGGAGGCATCTCAAGATGCTTGAAAATAGTCTGCATCGACCCCAACCAAGATTCCGTAGCCTGTGGTCCGCCATCCCCTGAAAACGTAGGTGGATGCTGCTGTTGAAAGATACGTGTCAGCTCGGCCATAGATGTGGCAGCCTGCGGTGGTCCCTGAAAGGTCTGGATGAACCGCATAAAGCCTTCACGGAACTGCGCCTTCGTGCCTATGTCCAGTATAGCAGTTGGCGCCGCATCTGGCTCTGCTAGAAGATCAACTGGTAGCCCATGGACCATCATCTCTGGAGTATACTCGTCGCCGCTCTCCTGGAGAACAACTCGTGGACGTCTAGGCGGCATGACTCTACGAGGTCAAAAGCACACCTCAGATTCAAAATTATTAATACTAAAATCGAAGGGACCACAAAGGGAACAAGAGGAAGAAGGCATTTAAAAAAATGCAAAACAAGAGCACACGGCGTGTACACTGACTACACGGCGTGAACTTGACTTCTCTTCCCCTGCCCGGGTCCTTATACATGGCTTAGACACATGGATCCCATTGAACGAAAACTATACGGCGTTTATAATATATACACAGCATGTAAGGTGTTATTTTCCAACTCTCTGTGTCGTCTGTGACACATCCGACTACTCGGCTTGACACTACACAGCGTGTTACACCCGAACACGGCGTGTACACCACCCTGTTTCCCAGCCACACGGCTAACACCACACGGTCTATCCTCGGACAAGATTACACGGAGTGTCCCACAGGTACATGGCGTGTTCAGGGAGAGGTGACACCGGCCCATGTTGTTAGTTACACGGTCGAGTCCCCAGGTCACACTACACGGCTTTTTCATCATTGACACGGCGTGTTCTGTCAAGGATTTCACCGACCTGTGTTGTTAGTTACACAGTCGGACTCCGGGTCACACTACACGGCGTGCCCATTCGGTACACGACGTGTTTTACCCAAGCCTTTGCCTACCCCGTGTCGCCGCCCACATAGATTCTGACACAGGAAGAGACTACACGGCGTGTACTCTGGGTACATGGCGTGTACTCAAAAAGTTCATTTTTCTTCCCGAACAGAAGAGCATACACAGCGTGTATAAAAATACTACACGGCGTGTATACTGGGTTTCCGGACAGTATGCCTCAGAAACTTCCCCAGAACCCAGAAAATAGTGAAACTGATACCTAAGTGTCAAATTCCGACCCGGTGGGGCCCATACTCCCCACGAATCAAAGTTTGACATCTTATATGTGTTATAACCAATAAACGGTCAATGATCCACCAAATTCTGGTCAATGGGGGCCCATACTCCCCAAAAACCAAAGTTTGGTGTCCATTCTATAAACAGGCTCACATATAATCACCCTATCACATAGCAGGTATTTTATCAAGCAGTTATCAAAACAGCATGTTTTTCTAGCACAACAACTATCACAACAACATGTGAATTTCTAATGCACATACATGGCATGGAAACTATGCATGGAATGTGATATCTAGGATGTTCCTATATGATACATGAGATGACATACCCTCATCTCATCGGGTTGCAACTAAATAGAACCCACAGATAAAATATAAACAACACAATCTCAAGTGTGTCACCCAATGGTGAAAACAAATCAACTGTAAATTGCAAAATCAATAAAATTGCAATCACGAGGTAAATTGGATTTTTCCTGTACGCGGGTTAGCTACGCCCGGGCACATCTTATTACCAACTAACGTTCGTCCTATCCCTGACTACGGCTCCAAATAGTAAGTCAAAGAAAAGAAATCCTCTGATACCACTTTGTAACATTCCGGACCCGGGTGCCATGCAACGGGTGCCCTGAGCCCGGTTCGCCACGTGACCTCAAGTACATTTCCCCAAATTCCAGAGGCTGCCGACTAGCAGCGAGGGCCCAGGTCTGATAGTGGGGTAACTATGCCCTCATTTTTCAAAGTGTAGCGCAGCGGAATTTAAAGAAAACGTACAATGACAGCGGAAGCAGTAAACCATACACAACTAAAATAAACTACAGCAGTGAATATAACCAACAGTATATAAATGATGATTATACATGTTTCAAGTTCTAAGAAAACATCTAGAACATGTTATACATCAATACAGTACAACAAAGAGTAGAGTATAGCAAAACAAAGCAAAACAGCTTGCAGCGGCATCACGAGCCTAGGCTCGGTCCCATGCCCTTCTACTCCACAACAACAGTCAAGTACCTGTATAGGGACTCTTTACCCTGTCTACACCTGCAGAATCGTAATCTGTTTGGGCCAAAAACATAACCCAAATAGGGTGTGAGAAGCATATCTCAGTAGGCACCCACCAAAGGCCAGTTCCCAACTGCGTGTAAACATGCAACGATAGTGTGCAGTAGTAAAATGCAATAAAGTAAGCAATAATCAAAAGTAACTCATTACCAGTTATATGGCCATTTTATAATCCATTTAATATAATAAATCACCACGGTGCATTTCTAGTAAACAACTACTGTCCTCAGACAAGTAAAATCCTACCCTCAGGTAACGAGTATCCAAAAACAAGAATCTTCCCTCAGGAATAACAGAGTTTTTCCCTCATGCATAGGTAGTGTTGCCATCAGGCATAGAATCAGCTGCCCACAGGCACAGAAGAAGGTTCCCTCAGACCGAAATAACTACTGCCCATGGGCTAAGTAGTGTAGTGCCAACAGGCTAATCACAACAACGCCCTCAGGCTAAATAGGTAACTTGGCCATGCCCAACATGTCAAAATGCATTAAACAAGCAATTCCTCTCAAGGAAATTCTAAAATTACTACATTAAAGGCATACCCTCGGGTATCCTTGCCAAAAGTCTAAACAGTGGAACACACCCCCGGGGTGGTTCTGGATCCAAGCAACGATCCCAACCACCAATTTATTATCATAATATAATCACCTATGCAGTTCTAGGCATTTAATATAGCAACGGCCTCAGCCACATGACACCCCCAACATGGGTTTGTGGAACGAAAACACACAAAAATGCATGGAAGTTGGAAATTCACACCAAGCCACCTACCTTGTACGCCAATGAACGTTATACCTGAACAACGACTCCAGAAACACCCAAGAACGGCATATATCTGATGAAGAACAAAACCCATTCAAATGTAAATAACTTCCCTTCGGGAAAGAATTGGTAAGAACGGTACCAGGAGAGGAGAGGGTTTACCTGTGCGATTCCAACGAGATCGTCCGAAGCCGAATCAGATTCCAGAAGAACACCTGGCAGACCTTCAAAGGTTCGTCCGTCCTCATTGGCTCCAAAATGTCTCAAATGCCTCCTCTTCCCAATGAGGAGGCTACTGCCTGTTTTAAGCCGAAAAAACAAAGTACACAGTGTGTACTTCTGAGTACACGATGTATACTTCTTTCATTTAACTGTTCATTTGGAGGCACCGACACACTGTTAAACCATCGACATGAGTACACGACATGTACTCCCAAGTACATGGTGTGTACAGTCGCCGAGCTGTTGGCTGTGCTACCGCCTTACTGTTTAAGCTTTCCGACTGACTACACGGTGTGTATTCGGTTCCCACACCCTTCGTCACCGAAAAGGCTACACGCCCCGTGTACCCATTCCATACGCTAAAAGTACACAGTGTGTGGAAAAGTACATGGTGTGTAGTTCCAAAATCTTGGATTTTTCCCCATTTTCCATATTTTCTCAAAAACAATAAAGGAAAAGGAAAAATAAGAAGCACGTACCTCAAAAATAAGAACCATGTTCTTACAAGGGTAGGGTTTGCGGTCTGGCTGTATTATAGTGTGTCACCCCTCCAAGACATCTAGTTGAGCTATTAATTTCTTGACAGTATTCAAGATACCTTGATTCATATCTTGTCAGGCTTGAGCTTGGGCTGGTGCGGTAGTGGTCATGACTGGGCATGTCGGTGCTGTTGGAATTTGGGGTTGATACCCAGCCAGAGGTATCATTTGTTGGTTTACCTAAATATATTATGGTTTTTTTCCCAATGGAGGGGGGAAGTCTTGATGTCCTTCTAGGGTTGGGTTGAATGGACCTCTGATCTTTGATTCATTCACTGGGATGAGTGCATGTGGCATGGAAACTTCTTCTGGGAGCACCTACTGACGTTCAGTGGGGGGGGATGCATCCGGAAAGATAGCTCCCTCAACGTATGTTGGAATTAATTCACTAGACCTCTTTCATTTAATCCTCCTTCTTGGTGATCCTTTCCTCGAT
The DNA here is from genome assembly GCA_963277665.1 of Viscum album. NCBI lineage: Eukaryota > Viridiplantae > Streptophyta > Magnoliopsida > Santalales > Viscaceae > Viscum > Viscum album. Next base: position 911,295,673 of record OY728125.1, on the reverse strand, counting down.
GGTGAGGGACACATTTCCAGGGGAGGAGGAGGTGGTTCATAGATGACCTTGTATTTTTCTGCTCCTTTTTGGGGTTTCTTGGGGGAGGTCACGACAGATTAAATGAGGAGGAACCTAGATTTAATATTTCTCTCTAGTTTCAGGTATGCACACCATCAGGCTCGGTGTGGTATGACTCTAGGGGAGAACTATATTCCTCCGCATCCTCTTACTCTATGTCATCTCTTGTGAGATTTTTGGGGTTTTTATTTACCACGTTCACAGAATCATATCTCTTTGGCGGTGGTGTACCAGGTGTCGAATGGTAATAAGGCTTTATGTACCCTTTATTGGACTTTCTCCATCCATTCTGTGGTATTCTTTAGGTTTCTTAGCAAAGATTAACCTGAAGGGATCCCTGGTCTCACCTCGTAACACGTATTTGTCTCATAGGGTGGGAACCTTTAGAAAGGTTGGAATGGGTAACTTCTCTATCCATCGTTCTTTCTAGACAGGTGAAGACGGACGTCCGTTGTGTGGGGAGTTAAGGTAAAAATGCCCCCAACCCTATGGGTTGGGGTTGGTCTCGTTCTTCCATTGATGTGTTACAGCATGGATTTGTTGGTCTCGTGGGGGAATTTTTATTTAAAAATTCCCCCAAATATGTGGGTTGGGGTTGTTTTCATATTTCAGCGGTAGCCGCTGCTATTTCCACCCTTTAAATTTCATGTACTCCCTCACAGGTGTGAGATGGGTATGACATTGAGCCTATATAGTGTCTATGGTCTTTTTAAGACATGAGCACTACTTGCTGGTTCGATTTCCTTAGATGGGAAACATGCTAAATGTTCTTGGTTCCCTAACTCAAGATCTTTTTGATTTCTTGATCTCTTCAACCCTGACGCTTTTGATACATACTCCGGGTTGGTTTTTGTTGAGTATCTCATCTTTTATGTACAGGGGTTTCACTTGATTACTGCCTTTGGGTGATGAAGTTGCATGATTTCATTTCCAATGTGGCCTACTAGACGGGACGTGGGGTGAAGTGTAGAGCTCCATGTTCTCCCCATCTCCAAATATGAACTCTAGCAGGGGAATTTCCAATGAGGAAACACAACTTATGCAGTTCATGAAGGCAAGCCAGTTCAAGATTTTTCTTCCAACATTCTGATTGTGGATTCTATGCAAAAGGGAGGGCTTCTAGTCCTATTAGACAGAGAAGCTCCCCTATCGTGATGACATCGTCTACATACCCTTTATGGGGTAGGAATTTTTCTCTCATCTAATGAAGAGTCATCCATTTGTTTATGTGAATTCCAAGTGTGCATTCCCTTAAAATTCCTCCTGGTATGTCAGATTGATAAGTGTTCATAGGACAATACACCACTATTATATTATCCCTAGCTAGTTGTCTTCTTATAAGAAAAATATCTTCTTTTTGTTCTTCCAAAATATCCTCTACTTGATTTGCCCATCTCGATTGCTTCTTAATAATTTCATTCCAAGCAACTGGGATGGTGGGAGCCTTATGAATTTGCGGAAGGCGTGGGGGTCGCTCAGAAGATGTGTCTGTCCCCAATTCATCCTCTAGTTTAGAATGAATATCACTCATTGTAGACTAAGTTCTAGATGTGTCTGACTCATTTTTGATCTCCTTAGTATAGGCGGTCTTTCTCACATTTGATCTGATAGGGGGAGGACCTTCCTGCTAGTACGGATTTTAGTTGTGGGGAGGATCTTCGCAATTGATGTTGTGATGGTGAGGGATACTATTGAAACTTTATGAATGACTGATAGAAATTTCCATACAATATATACCCTAGGGAAGTCATTTAGTGCGGGATATAGTGAGGGGAGGACATTCTTACTGCTTGGTTTTGCCGAGGGGAGGACCTTCTCGGTGACTGTTGTAATGGCAAGGACTACTATCACAGCTTGATACCTGGATGCATGGAGAATTTTTTTAGTGTGCATCTTGGGGATGGCCTTTAGGATGTAATACAATTAGGGGATGACCTTCTCATTGCTTAAAGTTACTATGGGGAGGACCTTCAAATAAGCTGTCATTGCTGGGAGGGCCTTTGAAAAGATTGTCATCATGGAAAGGACTATCATCCTTACTTTATTTCCGACTACAGGGAGAAGCATATCTATAGCGTATACCCTAGGAAGGAAAATTAGGGTGGACGATAGAAAGAGGAGGACCTTCTTACTGTCTAATATTCATGTCAAATGGAGGGTTACCCCGACGTGCATCAGGAAATAGGCTCTCGTGATCGATCATTCCTGGCCCATAGAGTGAGCCCACGTGGGTGCTCTGTGGAGGACCTTCAGACATGCAGGTAGTGATATTGCGGGGAGGACTATCACTACTAATACTGCCACTTCCCTAATTTTTTAATGGAATGGCAAGTTCTTGAGCCTTTTTTATATATGTTTTAGTGCATCGAGAACCCCATCTTTCAGTAGAGTAGGATCATGTAAATAATCTTCATTTTCCAGTAGTCGTTGTCTCCTATTTTTGGGTGCTCTCTTGTGGGTAACCAGAGCCACTCAATATTGGTAATGGACTTCATATATGATTCACTATCTTGTTGGATCCCATGATGTCATCATGATATGCTGAATGGAATCTTGAATTTTGGCAGGGATATATGCCTACCCTAGAGCGGCCACCACGATGGACCGGCATCCCCCGGTTGGACGGGATATTTTTTCCTGATCCAGTTTCCTGTGTATCATGGTATGTTGTTTTCGACCCTCCTAAACCAAATTAGGGATGCATAACTGCTTCGGAGTGACTAACTAATTTTGTGAGTGAGTCACTCCGTTCGAGGAAGCCAGGTCGTGGGCCCGATTTCTTACATTTACCACTGATGCAATTAGATCTTCACAAGTTTGGAGGATATGATCTGGAATCGATTTTTGATCTTCCATCACTACCCGGATGTGCTGAGATACATCTTTGGATAGAATAGGTATAAAGGCCCATTCCGATGTCGAAGTAGGTATTTGTGCCTACTTCGGTTATCCATGATTTTCTAGTAGATACTGGCAGTTCTCGTGTTCCATGAGAGTGGAAATAGTCTTCCAATTGTTTTTTTCTCTAGTTGACCCCGTATTTGACTGGTGGGCTTCATATTCATGAGCTGGAATTTTCATCTGCTTGGTTGTTGATGAATTTTTTCCCCGATCTTTTTATTCATTTGTAGATATTTGACTCTTCTCATATTTGGTTTCCGCCCTATATAGATGTAAGTCTTGATATACATCACTAGGAATTTGTGCTTGCGTATAGCCTATTTATGACCTATTTAGATAGTAGGATTTAAATGTGTTAGAAAATATTCATACATGTGTATTGCAGAGTGCCACCCAATTTGGTTGACGGGGTTGTTACGTATCGGCCGATATCTGCACCTGCCTATAGTTTGTCACTCTTTCTGCACAGCGGGACTGGTAAGCACTAGCAGTAATGTGCATGTGCTCATATTGTACCACCATATTTCGGTGGTGGGATTGAGTGGGGGGCAGATTTGTATGTCTTCCCATTGAATGCCACTGCATTACTACGGTGGAGTTGCTCCTTAGGAACCTTGGTGATAATATGTTCCATATTATATATTTGTTTCCCTTTGCGGGAAACCCAAGGGGCCCCAGTCTCTTGGACTTTGATAGGTTCCCTCTGCATAAGGTCCTCCTCAGTGGGAGGAGGCTTGGTCATCTGGTGTCGGCGGCGACACTCTCTTGTGGGGGCCCATGAGTAGGACCCCTGTGCAGTTGATATGAAGTTTTCCACATCAAATTCATTTACCTACCTATGATAATAGAGGTAATCATTGTCACGTTCTAGGGATAGGCTCCCAAAAATTTCTGAGACGACCATCAGGGTATCCTTGTGCTGGGGTGCCATAAGCAGCTGAAGAGGCGGCTGGTGGGTCTTTCTAGACTGGAGGGCTGGTCTCGCATCCTCCAGCATGGGGAGAGTACCATTTCGGTGGTACTCTTTGATCCGCATGTTGGATACCCAATGATGAAGATTCTGGGTAAGCTAGGGGTTCATGTTGTTCGTTGGGACCTCAGTCACCTATGGGCTCGCTGATGTCTGTGTTAGCATTGGTCTTCAGGATGTCATTTGGTTCGAAGGTTGCTCTGCAAGAACCTTAAATATACATGTATGACATAAAAACCAAACAACCTTTTTAAAGAACAATTTTTTAAAACATATGCATATTTGGATATTCATCTTATCCCTTTCCCCTTCTCTTTGGTTGCAGGGAAAAGGGGATTAAGTGGGGTAAACTGCCACCTTTGTTAAATATTCACATCAGGTTCACTATTTTTGTTCTGCCTCCGAGGTGGTGCATTTTGCGCATACTGGGGTGAAAAAAATGCTCCAATGTACAATGTATTTTTTTCTTTTATAATTGGTGTAGAACTTCCACCTTAGTTATGGATTCTCTTCAGGTTCACCATTTTTTGTTTCGCCTATGAGGCGGCGTGTTTCTGCTGGGGTGGAAATGGTACGATGTGGATCATCACCCATCTATTTTTTATAGAGACGGTTTCCTATAAAATTTTCCATTTTTTTTGTTTCAACATATTTGGCATCATTTTCCTTTAATGGGATGTGGGAGTAACCTCGTGGGGACTGGGCATTTCACCCCTTTCACATTACGAAAGAGGTTCCATATTCGAAAGATCCCAACGGTGATTGCATGGGGTCAAGTACTTGTACAATCGGTCCTCCTTGGATATAACTTCCTCGGATGGTCTCCAACGGGTTTATTCATGGATCAAGGAACAACCCATGGCCCTGGTATCCATGATTCATATACCTTCTTTCCAAAGTCAGGTGCTCATTGATTGATGATTCTGCCAACGACACTTAACGACTCCATTGGTAGAGAAGATGGGATGTTAGGCTCACCACACCCTTCTGGGGTAGGACTATTTCATGTTCTAGGACTCTCTTATAGATTTAATTCGTGTTCATATGTTTGTGAATCCTTGGTTCATTCCCAAATATTGTGTCCACGGGCCACCCTTGGTATGCAATATCGTCGTAGGCATGCATATATTTGACGCTACAGAGGTGATGTACACTTGAGACATATAATAAGGAACTCTGGAGTTTATCATCATCCAGGTGGTACAGAAGGTGACATCATGTTGGGATCAGACCTATAAGATGGGTTTCATACTTATCCTCGAGAGGGGAATTAGAGCCCATGTAGTTCAGATTTGTTGGAGCTTACGCATGGAAGAAACCCATTGAGGGGGCATGATTGGGTGGACCCTTTCAGATGGGAACCCTTTTGAGATCGGACCTTCAAATAGGCGTCCTACATATCCTAATTTGATCAGGAGTCATAGTTCTCGTAGTTCAGATATACTGGGGCTTACGCGTGGAAGCTACCCATTTAAGGAAACATTATTGGGTGAACCCTTTTGGATGGTCACCCTTTTGAGGTTGGGCCTTCAGGTAGGTATCATGTGTATCCTAATTTGGTCAAGAATAAGAGTTCTTGTAGTTCATAATGTGATGGATGTGGTAATCCTCACGAAAATCTAATACCACGTGATTTATGGTTAGTGTGAGAAACAAGATGATGTGAGAAATCCAACCAATCCCATGCTTCCTCTCCTACTAGCAGGAGAGGGATAGCCAATGGCGAATGAGGCCGGGGTGACCATGGGTGAGGGAACAGAGTGATGAACCTTTCAATTTGAAATGACATTAAAGGTCATGTAGCTCGGCCTTCGGAGGATTGGGGACTTACATCGGTGGGTGGGCCCCGAAATATCATATGAGGTATACTACAGTTTAAAGTCATATATCTTGGAATATGGAATCCTAGTTCAATATAATGTGGATAGGACTATTTGGGGTCTCATACTTTTGTTTCATGTGATGAGGAAGAAATTCTATAGAAACCATGATTATCTGGAGGAAAATCATGTTTGGATATTCTGATGTGCCTCAAACATGAGAGGGACGGAATGTATAAACCATTATTATGGAGGATATTGAATCGAGTGAAATAATATGAGGCATGGACGCCATTAAACAATACATAGGTAAGAAAGGACTCCCCTGGGGAAGAATTTGGATTTGTTTGATGGTTGTTTTATAGGAATAATATATAGAGCCACTAGGGTATGATGTGCATAGTAAAACAAAGGTGTCTGCAAGACACTGGCCTTCCATTTCTGATGGCCAGGGAGGTTTATAATGATTCAAAATCACCCGATATACTATATTTTAAAGTCATATAGCTTGGAAGATGACATCACTATTTAATGTCATGTTGCTGGGACTAGTACCATACAATTTAATGTCATGTGCTTAGGAAGATAACTCATAGTTTAAGGTCATATAGTTTAGACTACTCATTATAGAAACCCATGATTAGTTGTAGGATATTAGGGTTGGTATGTTCAAACATGCCTCAAACATGAGAGGGAAGGAAAGTGTAAACTGTGACTTTAAGGATTCTCATATCATGACAAATGATACAGGGAATGGAACCCATTAAGGCATACAGAGGTAGGAAAGGACTCTCTTGATGATGAATTTGCCTTTGGTATATGACTGTTTTTGTGGGAGACAAATGCAGAGCCATCGGGGCATGATGTACATAGTCAAGAAGAAGTGTCTTCAGGACACTATCCTTCCTCTTATGATGGCCATAGAGGTTTATGATGATCTGGAATCACCATAGACACAGAGTTCTGTGAATGGAAAGGATGTGTTTGGGTATTTAAGAAACATTCGGGCTATGATTTTCCATGGAGTTATGGGTCAACTTGGTATAGGATGCAGGTGATAGGGATTTGCAGGGGACGCATGAAGAATGTGTCTTCACATGGAATTTAATGGACTGATGTTTGGGTGGTATAAAAGAACAATGGAAAATGTCGTCGACCTGGCATGAAAGTGTGCGGTGCGACTCTCCATTTCTTATGGGGGTCAGTGACGGAAGCAAATGGACTAACCCAGAGGGCTGAGACCACAGCCTGTCACTGATCCAAAGTGGTGGTGTAGGGGCGCATCCCCCGTGGTATGGATTGGTGGGAATGAATAGTTTTCTGCATATGGTGTCCGTGTAAGAGTCGGTCGCATAGGAGCTGGCCACTTAGGATGGTATGTAGAGGAGTTGGCAATTTATGATGGTATGCAGAGGAGCTTGTCACGAACTGTCTTCCACATAGGGGGCCCGCATACTGTATTCCCCATATGGGCATCCATGATTCATTTTTATTATATTTTTTATAGGTTTTCTGGTTGGTTGTAGAGGGTATTCCGAATATGGTTTATAGGGAGGACTTATATGAACTGCTTTCTACATATGGTTCATGGGATAAATTTTGTGAATGGTTTTATAAGTGTGATGGAGTCCCGTGAACTGCTTTTGGTGCAGGTGAAATTTACCATGCACCCTCTACATTCTTAATCCACTTTTCATCCATCCCAAAGATCTCTCCCCATGTCCTCTGTTTTTCATCACACATTCTCTCCTTTTATAGAGTTCCTAGAAATCTATATATGCAGTACGCGCAGAACCTTTTCCAGAAACCTATGGTGGAAATCTGGCCCCACAGAAGACTCAATCAATCATGATTTTTGGATCTAAGATTGGAAGGCCACGTCCAACAAATCATCATCCACGAACTACTTAGTTCGTAGGGATGGTATGTAGGGCATACTTTTGTCAGATTTTTTCCAACGAAAATGGTTCCCAGAAACTTTGGTTTGTGGGTGGAAATTCACCACAAACATTTTCATTCTCTTGCCAACACATCTCGGTCTAGCACACTATAGGCCATCTGCATACTATTGGTTTGTGTTTTATGTCTTTCACGAACCTTTCCCGGTAATCTGTACGCAGCCAGGCCAGATTCCCTTTAAAAAATTTATTTTTTCAATTTTCTCCTCAATTTTTCAATGAAACATGCGCGTATCTTCTTTACAAAACTTTTTGGAGTATTTTCCTTCCCTTTGCAGAATTTTTTGGACCCTAAAATATTTTCCCCTAGGACATGGATTTTCATTATTCCCATAATTTACACATTAAAAACATTCTTCCTTTGATAATACCTTAGGGATAACAATATTTCCATCCATTTTATGAATTGAATATTAATTTTTCCCATTGAAATTTTTAACTATTATCTCTTATTATCCAAAAGTAAAAGAAATTATTACTCCTTTGAGACATTACCATGAGTGATATATCCTAAATTAATTATATATAGGAAACCGAACTGTATTTATTACATGGTATCCACCACCCAAGCTCTATGTAAACTCTATTATTGTTTTATATTGAGTTTCTGAGAGTTAGTTAAGGTACATGTTTAAAATCATAGATTTTTATTGCTGATTAGTAATAAAAAAATATCATTATCTTCAGTCATCATCCCATTTGGTTTCTCACTAATACATTTTATATCACATTCAATGATAACCTAGTTCCTTGTACATTCATCTAATGACTAAAACCAAAAAATAGAGTGTGAGAAACACTAATCATAGTGTGAAATTACATAAACATGAATAATCATTTAAATTTTCCCTAAATCATGAAACACTCTTTTCAATATATGAATCCTTAGGTATAACTTATGTCATTCATGGAAATAATATTTTCAGAACCATCATGATGGTTTGTAAAGAAAATGTAAATTCACAAAAACAGATCCCCTTAGAGTGTCTAAGAATTTGTGTAGTACAACATATTTTTTTTTACTAGGTTACTCTTCAGTCAAGCGCTACATTCATTTTCTGTATTAGTTACCCCTAGTTACATGTGTTCCATATCCACATCCACATGTAGCATCTAAACAGGAATGCATTTCTAGGAAAAATGAATAATCTCTTCCTTTCCAAAAACATTTTAATGTTCTTATTATATTATCCTAAAATTCACCTTGGGATTATTTTCTCTAACCTATTTTGTCCTAAATATTGTTGCTAAGCTTTCTGCTAAACTTTCTCTAATACCAACTATAAATTCCCTAACCCTAGTATCTGAGATTCAATGGTTACTTTTTTACATTGGCATGAGATATAGGAAATCACATCTTAATGGACTAAATAGTTTAGTATTATTGGTAAACTATATATATACATAAATTTCACAAAAATTTGGAAAACTAAAATAAAGTAAAAAATTTACTTTGAGATTATCTTTATTCCCTCTATAATTTCCTTACATATCAATCATAAACCATTTATTGGTAACCTATGAAAATGAAATATAAGAAATGGGTGAGCTATAATGCTAGGAAATGGTTTGTGTACAGCAGAAGCTATCATTAATACATAATAAATAATTAATATGTAAAGTTAAATAACTAAAAACATTCCATATAATCAATAGCATTCATATAAGGAATAATATAGAAGGGATAAATGATTCTAAAATTATTCCATGTAAATAATATCAGGATCTAGAAACTCATCCATGGATATGGTAGGAAATAAAATAATCACATAGAATTCAAAAACTGAATTCATAAATAAGGAATGAATAATTATAGATATTTGATTCTTAGAGTTGCGGATTTATTCCAAAAAAAATAAATAAATTCAAGGACATCTTTTAATAAATCTAAATAAATGGCTAAGTCCTTGGATAAAAATACTAGTTAGTTTTCCTCATGTTACTTACGGATAAATTGAGGTGATATAATGGGCCATGATGATCTCATATTAATTATAATTCATTCCTCATATGAAATGGTTGAAACATGATAAAAATAATTATTAATATTGAAAAACTATCATTGGAATAGTAAATACATTCTTAAATCAATAAATATAAACATAAGTATCCTTAGTAATTTGGGGAATGGTGTTAATATATTACATCCCCAATAAATATGATCATAAATAATTTGGAGAAATAATATGTATAGAATCATTACAACTTAACTAAACTTGGTTATTAATTAAAATGATGATTTTTGTTGATGATGAATATAAATACCACAAATAATCCATTAAAAATATTCTCGAGTAAAATATGTTTTTGAATTTTTAAATAATATTATAAAACTAAAATTTCCATGATGTATGAAGAATACTTTATTTTAAAATAACCGAGAAAAACTATGATAGAATCTTCAACAAAATTAGTGTTCTTGATGGTGGTAAATTACAAACAAGTTTAGTACATTAAAACCAAGACTCCTTTAACATATTTAATAAAAGTCAAAAAGATTCATTTTTCAAAAATAACCATAGGATTCTGTTGAAACATTTTTTTAAAAATACTTCATCGGAAAAACTGTATTTTTTAAATATATTTGAAAATGATAAAAAAAATATTTTAAGAAAACTTGGATTTGGATTAAATAATAGTTTTGACCAAACGAATAAATAAAGTAAGATTTTCTTAAAAAAACCTTTCTCAATCTATTCTATACTAAAGAGAAAACTATTATGATTTTACATTAAAATTTAATGAATAAATAGAGTAGAATATAATATACTGATTTTAGGAGATATATTTCAAATAATAACCCTAAGGTAAACTTAACCATAATAAATCTTGAATAATGATGATATTGTAAAATAAACCCATACCACTTTGGTAACTTCTAAATAATTAGCCCCATGAAAGAATATTCTTAAATGAATAATTGAATAACATGAATATAAAGTGACTCATGATATATAAAATAAATGGTTAATTATATACACTACACAAAATAACTAATTAGAGAATGTGGCATATGTCTTACAGAAGTAAAATTGAAGCGAGAACCCCTTATCTCAGGTCCAATTCCTTTGTATGTGTTCAAACATACTATATAATAAATATAGACATGTTATATGTCAATTATATAACCATAATAATATATATTATTTCATATATTATTTACTTATTTTCTTTTATGACCCATTTATTAACAATTCTTTGTTAAAATCAATGTTTCAGGTTATAATTGCTTTGCTTTTCATATTTGTTTTGGTTTAGTAATTTTGGTATTATTTATTTTATCATGGATCCATAATCTATATAATTTTAATAATGATATAAATATAATATATAATAACTTTATAACTATTTATAATTTTCCCTAAAACTTTAGATATGGGAAAATGAGTTACACCGTTTGTAGAGACAGTAGGTCATACTTAAGAATGAATTCCATTTATATATTCTCAATATATGGAACATAAGAATGATTAATTATGTTAAACATTTCAAAAACCATTATTATATCAAATATTTCAATTATATTCATTTAATATATTCTTATTACTAGCCATGTCAATATAAAAAGAAAAACATTTCACATTGCAACATAGAGGTGGATGTCCACAACAACGCTTGAGCGACATTATTGTTTTCCAACATGAATGTTCGTAAAAAGTTATATGTGATATTATAATTTCATAAATATATTGATGTTGTAAATTTAATATACATATGTTAGATCTATCAACATATCCATTAGTGGTATATGGAGATGGAAAATGAATTGCATCGGTTTGATGATGGTAGTTAGCCACACAGAATATCGATAATTTTGTTTCACATTTGATAGAAGAGGATATAGATGTGGGTTATTCCATAAAAATAATAAAATATCAAAAAATATATATATATTACTTTTCTTATAATATTTTATTTTTTATGAAATTAATGATGGTGTTAATTTAAGGAGGAAAAAAGAATGATCTTAGTGAAGAATTACCTATACTTAGAGAAACCTCTTTTTGATCTCTTATTAAAAAACTTATGGTTAGACATTATGGAATAGAAATAGCTCTATAATGTGGATAATTATTTTGGGGAGGTATTTTGGTTAGTTTTGGGGGACATAAATGGCTTATAAGTTGTGAAGAAGTGAGGGTAGGAAATTCTCTTTTATAATTGAGGAGTGGTCTTTTTGTAAATACCTGAAACTATTTAATAAGGGGAAGTCACTATAACCCAATGTGATGAAAAAATTTGATAAATTACTATGTGGAAGTATGATATGGTCTAGATACCTCCAATAAACACAGAAACACATGTTTTGAACATGTTTTTCCTTAACTTTTTTGTTTCCCATATTTTACCATTTTAGTTTTCAACACTCTAAATACTCTCTTTCAAATTACATTAGTAATTTATCCATTAAGAATAAAATTAAAATTATACTTTCTATATAATTAGAATCAACTAATTATAAATATTAAATATAATTTATTAAATTGAAATCCTATGTGTGTTAAATTTTAATTTTAACAGGTGTATGTAACGCTCAAAAACCAATTTTTAACTTTCCAAAATCTGAATGTTTTTACTTCTTAGGGGTCAATATAGCCACTATAAAACAGAAATTGGTATATAAATGTTCCATTGTTTATATTTTTAAACATTTAAAACTCAATTGGTAGAATATATCCTTTTAAGTAAATTTATATCATTCAATAAAATATTATAAAATAACTTTAATGTAAATTTTGACAATATTCATTAAATTTGTCTATAAAATTATCGAGACATTGTTGGAATAAGAATATATTATTTTAAACTAGTTTAACATGAAATATTTTTTATAAATATCATATGACACATTAATTACTTGAATTTATATTAATTTTAATATTTTTAGTATCATTTAGTGTATTTTTTATTAATTAAATATATATTGTTTTGGCACTATGTAAATACTTGATGTAATTATATAATTATTCAAAATTAGAAATAAATTACTATCATGAAAATAATTTAAATAATCTATAAATTACCATCTCTTTTCATTAAAAACTTTCTTCTGTACCTATTTAAACACATAATTGAATTTTAAAAGCAATAGGGTGACATTTTGTCTTTTTCATTACATAAATTATTATAAATGTATCTTATCGAGAAAACTATCCCCAAAACTCATAAAACTAGATCATAAGGTGATAAGTGTTTAAATATGGTTATACAATAATTGTTTTAAATGTTTTAGGTAATTTCTAACCATTATATATTTAGTTTAGTCCCATAGTAAACTCGTTTAAACCTTAACTGTGGTAATTAATTTTTATATTTTTTACTATTTATTATAACCAAAATTTAAGTTTGACTTATTAAATAAAATTAATTATTATTAATGAAAATATGTAATCCATTTCATCAGAATTAAATCACATATGTTTTAGAATTTTATTTAAAATTAAATGAGCTCATGTGATGAAAACAGGGGTTTCCAATGGAAAAGTTTTCAAATTACAGAAAATATATTTAAATTAAACATATAATATATTAAAATTATTTTAATGGTATTATTTTTAAAATAATAAAATTAATTTAAATATTTTAAAAAATTTAAATTCGAATTGAAATTCTAAATTCTTTAAAAATAGAAGGCAGATTTCAATGAAAAATAGTATTTTTCACTATTAATCGAAAAATTAATATTTTTATAAAATTGTAAAACAAAATTACTCTAAGATAATTCTTACAAGGTAATTTATAAATTAAAGTCAGTTTATAAAATAAATTTTCTAAAATTGATAAAAATTAATTTAAATGTTTATGCCCAATTTGAAACAAATCGCACTTTTAGAAAAAATTAGTTTTCATAAAACATTTATTTTTCATTCAAATAATAATTATTTAATTCATAATAAATAGATAACCATTGAATTTATTTTATTCTATTTTACACCAAATAATATTCATAATTTAGTTAGACTTATTCATAGAAAAAGATTTAACAGTTATGTTATAATGGTGTATTATTTTATGGTTCTTTTACACTTGGGGTTGCATGTACCACAAGCTATCAAAAAGATTGAATTTTAGAAACAGTTGTGGGCTGTTTGAGCATGGTGATTCGTGTCACATATGTTATCAAAAAAATTCGCCTTTTATAATCTTTAGGTCTTGAACTATTACCATGTTTAATGTTTTTTGGGGTTTTTGGACCCCATCTTCAACTTTCTCTCCGAGTCCAAATATAGTGAGATTACATAGTGATCCTCCATTAATGTCATTTGTATCCCTCGATTCATATATGACTATCCTATTAATTGAAGAAGTATGTCATGTTTAGTTCCATCCTTCTGTCTTCTCATATCTTTCCCTCCTCATTCTCCCTGAATTTTCCCTCTTCAAATAAACCTAACAATTTTGTGGGAAAATTTTATTATTTTTTGTATACCTAATCATAGATTTCTTTTTATTTAGGGGGTGTGGAATGTTTCTTCATCCATCGTTGGGAATTATACATTGAATGATATGTGTTATGACATCATTCTATATATATTGAGGTGGATATGTCTATGTTGTATCATTATATTATATTCCATAAGATGCATGGTTATTTTAAAATTAATATCTTTCTAGGGATTAACTATATTCATTACCCACTACGGCTTGTAAATGGTTTTTGAAAATTTTCCTTTGTTAAAATGAATATTTTCTCATTTAATTTGTTTGGTAAAATAACTATATGGACTATTTCAACATAATATTGATTATTTAAGTATTTTCTCTATAATTTGGTCTTGAAATAGTTAAATTTGTGTTTTCTAAGAATGTTTTAAAAATGAATTTGATTTTAGGGATTTTAAATAATTTAAATAAAATTGGAGTTAGTTCTTGAATATCATTAATTTTTTGTCTTACATGTAATTGTTTGGAGGGTATAAAATGATTCTGTTATTCTAATGATTTTAAACAAAGTATATTTTTTCTTAATAAAATTTTTCTGTAGTGTATAAAAATAGTAGGAAATGGTTTTTCATCATGAGATGGTTTATGAAATAAAATATTATTTGTAACCTTTATGGAGGTTTTATAAATAAATTTCATACCCCTCATCTATTACCATGTATTTTTATTTGTATTTTCAATTTTTATTTTATATTTCTTGGTTTGATGTTCCTTATCATAATAATATGATTTTATTTTTAAAAGAGTGTATTTATTTAAATGGGCGAGGAAGATAAAATATGTTTTGTGTAAAATTTTATAAATTGATTTATATATTCAATATTTGGTTATTTTATTGATCACCTATTTTGGTTGATTCCAAGGGAATTATACAAATTGTTTATATGACATGTACGAGTAAAAAACTAGTATAGTTTGTGGACATGATAGTTCCCCAGTTTTTTTATTATGCTTTGATAGGGTATTATTTCATGTCAAAACTATGTGATCCCTAGATGTATTTTTTTATTGTTGTAGTTGGGCACTCCTTGGATGAATTGTATATCTTAGATAGTCCAACTAGACATCCAAAATTATATACATATTATTTTAGGTTATCATAGTGTTCCAAACCGCAGATATATTTTCTTGTTCATTGAGGTATTGATATTCTTCCATAATGTTGGTTCTTATTAATAATTTTATAATTAATATGTTCTTTTGACATATTTTTATACCCAATCCCTTGTTTTGTTTCATTAAATCATTGTTTGGTGGTGTTAAAAGGGACTACATTAATATCTTTTTTCTTACTTCTGAATTATTTTCTCCTTCTATTACTCTATTAGTTTATTTACTTAAATTTTGATAATTCGGTTTTAGAGGGTGTGTTCCCCTAAATTTAATGTGATGTTGTTTTAAAAATACATATAGAAATTTTTTAAAGAGATGAAAAATAAAATTAAGGGGTCATCGTGGATATAAAAGTTTTCTCTATCCTCATGATATTAAATTAATTTAAAAACAAAATCTTTTATTTATCCTATGATTTTATATTTAGGTTAATATTTCAAATGTCATATTTTCTAAAAAATACTATTTTTGGTTTTAGATAGAAATTGAAAATGCATGATACATGATTACTTTAACATTTATTAGATTAAAAACCTAATTTTTTAACATTATTTTGAAACTATAATTAATTGACTATGTTATCAATGGGACTACATAGAATATTTTGAGTAATATACCAAGGAATGTTTAGATCACACCATTTATATAAATTTGTGTGTGTGTGAGTCTATATGTGTGTGAATAAAAAGATCTTATATTTTACCTATGTTGCCAACTATTTTATCCCATACATTAGTTTTTGTTTTATTGTGTTCGGTTTTGGATGTGGTTGGATATGGTAAGTTATTATGGGTCACATGGAAGTTCTTTTGGAGTGGGTCAAGTTTTATTTTTTTGATGTTGTATCATCCAATTCACCTTGGTATATTTGATATCTTATTTTCATTGTATTTTCTTCCTCTATATTTTTATTTGGTGATACATATTTATTTATTTTATAGAAGTATACATAATCTTGCTTCAGTCAGTAGGTTTTTTTATTTAGGTCAGGTTTTATTATATAAATGAATGTTTAATATCATAATAGGTTATGTTGGATTATCATTTTAGATTACACACCTTTTTTACATTTTATTAGGGACATTTAATTCCCTAGTGAATCTTTATGATACCTAGGAAACAGTTTCTTGACATTATAGATCTAGAATACCCTTTTTTCCTATGGGATGATTGATTTTGGTTCTAGTATGATATAACATAGGCTAGTTCATTAGATTTCCTCAAATGGGTCATTTATCACCACCCTCAACACTTCAATTAGTTCCATGTATTTAAAATAAAAATAAAAAATAAAAAAATCCTTTCATAAAATATCATTGAAAAATTATTTAATTTGATCATTACATGATCTAATTATATATGAATTGATAGGTATTTTGGATTTCATCAATCAAGTAAGTGGTTCCCCATGTTAATAATTTTACAAAAACATATTCCATATAAAAAATTGAGTTTCTTTATCAAACGTCAACCAAATATAATTTATCCCTTATTAGGTATCATTATGGCATAAAAGAAAGGTAACTGACACTTATTGTTTATTAAGAAAACTAAACATTAAGAAACATAACATTTTGGTTGATGGGTAGTCACTATAAACTAATTGGGTAGCAGACAGTAGTCTCTTAATTTAACCTTCACTAAGCCTTCAAAACATACCTCTAAACTTCTTTATAAATTCCATAAACCTAAAATAACATAATGAACATTAAAATAGAGTATTAACCAAACTAAATTAATTTTTCTCCCATCTTGAATTTTTTGTATCATAGAAAAAAAATTATAGTGACTCGAGTTTTACTCAGGTGATTCATAGCTAAATTTTGAGTCTTTAAAGTTATGGGATCTACATTAAAGTAAAACATAGTCATCTCCCAAGAGGAATACTTTGGAAAAACAATATGAATGTTCCATTGGTTATGGATTAGGGTGTTTACTCCCATGATGAGCTAATGTGGAAAAGAGAGTGTTGTTGAAGCCTTAAAAAATATATAATAAAAATTCTATATTATTTATAGTCCACATAAAAAAATTATTAAATTTTTATTTCTTCTAATCAAGGGTGTTTATGGGAAAACTAAGAATATAGTTGAGACCATACAGTATAATTTTCCCTAGGCACATAATAATTTTTATTTACATTAGTCTGCGCAATGTTGTGGAGTCTCTAACAGTTAAAAAAAGAAAAAATAATTGTATTAAATTATTTAATTTGATTCACCAAATTATTCATCTATATATTCCACTTAAAGTTATTTCCTAGGCTTAGTCTTACAATCCAATAGATTTTAGAGGAGGTTGTCATAGTGGAATATTTTTTGGGATATTGATGTGGGTTCAAATAATCAAGGATTATTTTTATAAAGAGTGTTTAGTTTCATTTTCTATCAATATGTTAATACGTATTTGTAGATAAATTTTAATAATAATGTTGAAACAGTTTGAGTTTCTAATGAATCCTAGGAATGTATCCTATCAATTATAAGAAATTTTTCTTATGAATTAAAACTATTTTAAGTCAATCTTCATGTTCCAAACATCATAATGTTTGTCATGATCCATGAAAAGTTTTTATTCCTTGGTAAAAAGTGATGGATTTACAAGGGGGAGATATAAAAATTCAGATAAATCAATGATTAAGAGATTGTAAAACATTAAAAATAGATTTATTAGATAAAATATTCATTAAAATCTATATAATGTTATCATATGGATAGACCTAATGTGATTGAATGGAAATATACAGTCTATGTTAAAGTTTTCTATGATTTATTTTTATAATGGTTGATATTCAAAAGACCAAATATAGGGTGATTAGATAATTTTATTAGAGATTTTATTATCACATAAAGGATTTACAGAAGTTCTTATTGGAGAGAGGATATATTTCAAGGGTTGAGTATCGTTTTTGTAGAGAGTGAACTATGAAGTTGTGGAAATACAAAGTCATCAGACAAATGATTGATTTTCAAAGCTATTGTTTGGAGGAAAATCATGCAGTGCATCAGTCAGAGAGTAGTATGAAGCTTATTAGATTGAGTATAGTAAGTCAATGTTGTCAAATAATGATTACCAATGTTTAAAACTATATGAATATGTATATAAAGATGCAATGGTTAAGTATAATTTTTCAAACACTAAAAATATTCAATATATGGAGATTTTTTGGTCATCAGAAGGATAATTTTGAAGTATCTCTAAACTGATAAGGGTGTAAAAAATTTCAAATTAAGTTGAGTGGCATAGAATGAATGAGAATCCGACTAAGGTATTTTATTTTATTTCATGTATGATCGCCATTATGAGGTTTCATATGAAGTTAACCTTTCAGAGAGTAGTATAAATAGCCATCATATTGATGTATGGTATTTCATTTGACGAATATATATTCAATACATCATATCAAGGTTTCATAAAAATAGAAAATTGGAAAATGGTTCATCAGATAACAAAGGTCTATGACTCCATGAGAAAAATTAAGCTTGAGTTGTTAATTTAGACATAGGATATATATGTATCATTATAAAGAGTTTTTTTATTACATAACTATAATGATTCTAAGGTGGGTGTTCATTGCATTCTACCTTGATAAGGTTAAGGAAGTCTATATAATTTCATTAACAATTAGTTTAAGGTAGTTCGAAGAAAGTAATAGATTTTAAGGAATATCATGTGTTTATAAAAATGTTTTTTAAGTGTTGAGAAGTTCCCCATGAAATTAAATTTATTGGGAAATCTAATTTTTTATTTTTAGTTTAGTGGGAAAATATTATATAGTGACCACCTATTTACTAGAAGAACATCTATAAAAATAGGGTATTGGTATAGTATGAAGCATATAACATTGTTCATGTGAGGAGGATAGAAAGTGGTGAAGAATTTTTTTCTTTATTTATCAATTAATATCCTATTTTTTACGGGACTATGTTTCATTGGTCAAACAGTGAGTATATCTAATCGAATTTCTATAAGATTGAATAAGGTGAGTCAGACCAACTTCCATTAGTCAAATAATAATCATAGTGATAGTTTCTGATTTAGCTCCTACTCAAAAAAATATTATTCATATGGGTGAGTTTCATCGGATAAAGAAGGAGGTAAATCGGGTTGAAAAACAATCCTTGGAAATAGAAGCATCATACGGATTCATCATACATATATTCTTTGAATAAATCACGAAAAAATGATGCTTGATTATTTTAGGACCATTGTACTAGGATATACCATATAGAGTAATTTTATAATGTTAAAACTAGATGTAGTCGGTCATATGTGTTTTTATAAGGAATCTTTATAGAAATTTTTTAGAGTAGTTGAGATTGATCATATTAAGGTAGGATGAAGTTCCAAGGCCAATAGACTCTTAATAGGGTTTTTGAAGATCTAAAGTATTGTATATATGATAATTTTACCCTACTTTACTATTGATAAAGATAATATATTACTATGGTGGATCAAAAAAATAATAATAATAATATAATTTGGGGGTAAAATAGATTCTGAAAAAGTTTGTGAATTGTAGGGTATATCTAGTTCTAAATAAAGTTGATATTGTTAGGATATTTTTTTATAATAAATTGGGCAATAAGATATTATTAATTTTTATAGAAATAGGGTTAGATGGAGGAATTATTACTGGGGGTTAAACCAGCTTTTGTATGTTCCGTTGTAACCATAAAAGAATTTGGTAAAAGAATCCATGTTGGGGGGAGAAGCAACATTGAAAATAGTGTGTATTTGTAAATAACCTTTTAAATGTTCTTTGATTATCTATATTTTCATTTTTTATAAAAAATGTGTGGTTACAATTTATATTTGATACAATCTTGAAAAAATATTTATTTAGAGGTTATAAAAATATTATTTACCTTGTTAAGATACATTCACGTAAAGGAAAATCGATCCCGGATTCACCCCATCACCCATATTAATGATCCTACATTTATCCAAGGACATAAATTGGTATCATGGGAGGTTCCATCTGAGAGATCCAACTATCTACTTCGGATAGAAAAAAATAAATTCACTCATGAGGATAAAAAACATGGAGATTTCTACCAAGATTTTGAGAAACAGAAAGATAATATAGGGAAGGAAGTTAAAGAATAATCAAAAATTAAATGGATAGACACCACTATCTTAAGGTAATTAGAGCAATATATGTTATAATATTTCAAACGATTATTATTTTTCTAGTGAAAATTGTTCTAGTTGTGGTAATAATATTTCACTCTGTGATATTTGTTCTTAGTTTAGATAATATATAAATAATTATCTCAAAAAAGTGATAAACTTTATCCAATAAATTAATTATGAAAAATTACATCTATAAAAGGAAGTTGAAGATATAAGGATGTATTATATATGAATTTTAAAATGTTTATATATCTTATAGAACAAGTTGAAAAAAGGGTTAAATCCATTCTTATTGTTGAATAAGAATTTAAAAGTTATTATTATAAGAAATATTTCATTGAAATAATTTTTTAGTAGATTTTTAGGAACATGAAAATTTTAACAATGTTTTTATGGATTTCAAAAAAAAATTGGAGGTTAAAACTATTGTAAAGTGGAATTAAAATTATTTACAAGAATCAAGAATAATTCATGAAGAATAAATAAATATGATATAGTAGGATTGGGAAGAAAGGATGAGATATATTTATGATAATAGTAAATACCCCAACATGAAGTATTTTGAGTTTGAGGTAATATAAAATTATCCAAAATCATAAAGTGATAATACTACCCATATTTTTTATAAAAATATATTTTCCCTCACAAATTCACATTGATATCATGAATCTGATAAGATTAATTTTGGTAGAGTGAAGAGAATTATATAATCCTCTTATCAAGTGGAAATATCCTCTAAAAATAACGAATCCCATAACATAAAAACTATAGATTGTTTAAATGTATCTTTGTTTATTTTTATAGGATTCAAAACAAATTTTCTGAAAGTAATATTGGTTAAAAATTAGGATAAACCCACCACAGCTGGGGTGGATGAGAAAATATATCGGAATAAATGTTCCCTAAGAAGTATCCAATATATTGGTGGTTTCACTAAAAAATATCAAGGTACATAACCTGTGAAATTTGACCAAAATATATTATATTAGAAAATAAAAAGATTCATAGGAAACTTCTGGTGTTATATATTTTTTTGGAATATAGAATTAGCATGTTAGTACACCATGTATTTACCAATAAAGAGATATGAATCAAGGGGGAATATAATGTGTGTAAAAGAATAAAATTTCCAAAAAATTAAGATGATTAATAAAAAAATTCATAAGGTTAGGAATATTAAATCTTCAAGAGACACAAATGTGAAGCCTTATAATGATTAGAAAACAAAGGGATTTAAAAAAATTAATCCTATTGAGAATTTTTAGAAAGAAAAGATATGGTTATTAGTTATTTTCCAATATCAAATGGTCATGGATTGAAATATAGAGGAAGCACAAAATTATTATGTATAAAAATTGATGAAGAAAGATTTAGAATATGATAAAAAGTTTAAAATAAATATCCAGCCAGTGGTGATCTAGAAAATCAGAACAATTGCATGAGATTTTAGAAATATGGGCATGTTACAAAAAGTTGAGTGACTATCCTACCGGCCAAAGTAGAAATCATGAAGAATATATTACATACTCAAGGTAATGAATATATTAAATAAGATGAAGGGAAGAAGAAATATTTACTGGAGTATTGTAAAAAAAATAGATTTATAACCAAATCTATAAAGGTTTATCATTTGGTAGAAAGTATATCACATGATAAATCTAAGAAAAATAAGAAGACTTATATAATGTTATAAGACTATTAGTTTGATTGTTACGTCTTAGGAACACTAAGGTTCATCCTTATTCACATTACATTTTTAATTTTAAAAACTTTCAAATAATTGAAGCAGAAGAATTAATGAGTATTGATTAGTGTTATAGTAGTTTTGTAATGAAAGAAATAGGCATTTTTCTTGGAAAATTTTTGTCACCATGATGAGGAACATTTTTTACCATTCAAGGGGATAAAAGATGAATATGATGTATGAATATCATAATTTTATCAAAAAATGAGGTAATGATGTTATTAAATATATGATATTTTGGAGACTATGTTTTTATACATGACCTAAATTTGAATGTTTGTTAAGATTGATGCATGTTTCTTCATAGGAAACTTTTTCATATTTCCTTTAAATTAATGACTTTGGTCGAATATATAGGGAAGTATTTGATGGATGAAGTTTTATGGTAAAAATTGATAACAGTGACTATATAAACTATTTTTATACATTGGGTTGGCTTATATGAACTTATAGTTTTTTTAGTTAAGGGGTGTTTGTTAAGAAACACACGTGATACTATATTTCCCTTAAAAAATATTTAAATATTGTGAGATGAATAAAGATGAGTGATATGATCATTATGTTAAATTTTTTATTTGATTTACAATTATGGGTATAAAATCATGGGCGTATAAATAAAATGAAAACATCATATTTTGATAATGTATTGAGAATTCATATTGACTTTATAGATGTTTGATGTTTTAAAAGTATTTTTACAATAAATATAATGGGGGGATTCACCTATAAAAGTGAATTTGGTTGTATGTTTTCAATATGTCAACATGTTTTTTTATAAAATTTTACTAAGGAAATTTGAAACTGTTTGAGTTTCAAGAGAATGATGTGAAAGATTAATTACTATGTGAGTGAAAGTTTGAATATGAATTTAGATGATGTTATTTAGGTATTTAAATTCCTAGAATCATGAAGTTTATTATGATCCATGAATAGTTTTTATGCATTTGTGAAAAAGTGAAGGAAGCTAAAATTGTGAGAAGTAAAATGTGAGGGAATTTAAAGATAAAGTGGAAGTACAAATTTCAAGGTACATTTATTTGAAAGACAATTTGTACAATTTTTTACAAGGATGTCAGATGGATAAAAAGAAATTGATTATACAATGATACGTAGTCCAAGTTAACTTTTTCTGATATGTGGTTGTAAAAAAGATGGGATTTGAGATCCCTGATATAGATTGATCACATAAAGGAGTTGGGGAATTATTTTTATTGGATATATTTTTGAGTTACAATGGTTTAGTTACTAGTGTGTAGAGAGTGATATATAAATTTGTTGTTGTGTAAATACATTAAACAAATGATTCCTTTTCAAAGCTATCAAATGTAGGAAACCTATGCAATGCATATATCAGAGAGCTGTATAAATCATACTACATGGAGGATAATATTTCAATGATATCTAAAAATATAACAAATATATAAAATGGATGGATATGCCTATGAATATTCAACATTTAATGTACTAATTATAAGATACACAAAAGATCCAACATATCCCAACCCGACCCAACAAGGCTCAAGACGCATCTACCCCAAGCCATCCTCTACCAGTTAGGGGTTGGTGACAAGCACTGAAAGGAATAAAAATATGATAGGCATTTTCTTAATGTACCTGTACACTTGCACCCAACCATTTACATAAATAAGTTCCAAGAAAAAATAATAAAATATGAAACATCTAGAGAGTAAAAAGTGCATGTAAAACCTCTTAGGAATATAAGGGTATAAAAACATAATCTAAAAAAATGGGGAAAATACATACCCAACAAATATGATTTACAAACTTGATAAAAACTGGAAAAGTAAATGTTGAGATGGATCAACCCTAGATCACCAATTCCCAGCCATCGTATATGTTAGAATTGGTGTGGTATGTCTATTCTCTACTATAATCAATTGTGACTTGTATTTAAACTATATAATAAATGAAGTGTACTAGACAATTACATGAAGGGGTGAGTATATACCGACCTAGTAGGACCCCTTGAAAGTTGAGGGGGGAAAGTAGGAGACACAATAGAAATAAACAAGATCAACCCACTGCAATAGAGAAACGAACACCAATAAATAGGGATATAATCTCAAAGAATATACCCATATGATAGATAAAGGGGATGTTTGTATCATAACTTAGGCTAGTAAATTATACTTCTAATAGTTCTTATAGGTCTATCAATGATACCTTGCATCTCATGCGTTTATAAAAATAAGAATCCATGTTAAGGCACACCACGACATTGTTCCACACAGTCAAGGTTGAATAATATCTAGTTAGAGGGCACATTACCTTAGATAATATGAAGGTTCTACTCTATAGATAAATAGTGGACCCATTCCATGTGATAATAGAAGGGTTCTACTATGATAGTAGATAGAGGACCCATGCCATGTCTCAGTAGGAGGGTTCCACTTAGTAGATATATAGAGTGATCATGAACTAACCCAACTGGAGGGTTCCACTCAGCAGATAAATATAGGACCCATTCCCTTTCCCAATAGAATGGTTCCACTATATGGGTAGAAGAACCATTCCCTTACTCTATAGGAGGCTTCCACCCTGATGGTAGAAGACCCATGACCTAACACTATAATAGGGTTCCACTCTAATATTATGTACATATAGAAAGATTTCCCATAATCTAAATCAGTGTTGCAATCTTATTTTAGAGGACCTATTTTCTATCCCACTAGGATGGTTCCACACTAAGTATGTATAGATAAATGGCCCATGCCCTGACTCAACATGAGATTTCCACTATGATAATCACATCCAATCACTGTTATAGTCAATTGTCGCCTAAATAAAATTCACACTCTAGGAACATTTCATCATATCACAAAATCCATCATGAAGAAAAACATCACATTATACATATAAAAATACTCAAGATAGGATACTATCAAGAGAGAATATGTGTTAAGATTATGGAGAATGAGAGAGATAATTTTTCTCAAAATGAGGGTACACTATGTGTAGTGGACCCACATGGCATGGGGTCCAGCTCCTCTATAAGCTCGTGTCCTTTCCAGTATATGTTTCGGTTTCCATGAAACCCGACATGACATGTAAGGTGAATAAAATCTATGTATCAGCCACCTAGGGTTGAGAATTATTCCTCTTGGTCTTGCTCATGTACTATTGGTCATGTTTGTGTATATTGGTTTCATCCATGTACACTGGTAGTGTGTCAATAAAAATCTTATTCCTAGTATTTCCCAGGTCCATGTACTCTCATAGTATATTCTAAGTTTCTAACACTGGTTACATGGGGTGTCGATTCCCCACACATTGTGTGATATTTATCTCACCCAAAACCCTATCCATTATAACCCGGGGAAACACATTGTGTGTTCTCCAGGTTAAATGGTGTATAGTCTGGACTTCCATTGAAATCAAGATCTTTTTCAAGGATCCACGATCTACTACTCCCACCATAAAATACACCTAATGGTGGTATGTTTCTGATGGTACTCATCTAGGGAAAATAATTCCATCCCATTGGGTGTGGTAAATCAGTATTACGATCCTTCCCTGTGAATTATATTCACTATCGGTCACATATGGTGCCTCACATACCCCTTCCATATTGATCTTGGTTCCTTGATCTATGTGGAACATCTCCCATAACCAAAAATAATCCCAATCCACCCTTTGATCACTAATCTGTATGTCACACCAAAATCTTCCATGAAACCAGGGAGTCTGATAATGCTTGATCCCACCCATCAATGTCAAAATGTGTCCCCATAACACAATGATAAAGATCATGGAGAATGATTGGGTAAATTAATGGAAACAAGTGAAAAACAATTGTGGTCCAAGTTCTATTTTCCAAAAAACACAAATTTGAGATAACTTTGCTGAAAAATCATGTGAGAATGAGATAAATCTAATAAATAATTAAATCTATTACATGGGAACAGGAAAAGGATCAAAAAAATACAGTCCAAAGAAATAAATTTGATTCTTCTTTTATTTTAGTCATAAGGGTGTAAATATAAAAATTATGATTCTTACCTTTATTTGGATCGATCATTGTTGAACAACATTACTATTAATGAAGGGGGAAGATTCATTGTGTTAAATGCACCTCAATTCACATTGATTTGGTTATTGATTGTCACCCGATATATGTCCACCAACAAAGAATGGTGGTCCCTTCTCCCAATGATCCCTTGGTTGTGAAGATAACTTTATATATTTTCTAAAATATCATATTTACAGAGGGAATTAATTTTTATATTTATTTAATTAATTAAATAATTATATAATTAATCCACTAAATGCACTCTCCAAAGGTTTGTTCATCTGAACTCCCTATTCCAACCAATATTAGAATGAACCAAGGTTAAACATCATAATATAAATTCAATTGTGGTCTCAGATTTATGATAGGAGAATATATTTAAGATTTATCTCTATATTCATAAAAAAAATCACTCATGACATAAAATATATTTAAAAAAATAGAAAATTTATTCTGAGAACACTAGGCCTCAGAATAACACTACTTCCCAATTCCTGACTCTAAAAGTATTCATTGATATATTTTAGAGACATACAATGAAAAAACATGGCCTCTGTATTATTCCATCCTCAGATCCTTTTTTTCATCAGAAATAAAACTAAACTAAAATGGGGATACAGAATGTGTATCTAGATCTCCCTCTCCCAAGTGCTATCTTATATGCTCTTGTACTACCACAACACATGAACTAAGAGAATGTTACATCCATAATGGATCCTCTCCTATTTATTCTCAATCACCACTGAGTTCTCCAGGAATGTGGATCCATCTTCAATTTCCATCTCTACCCAGTAAATATTTCCACTAGGGTAATTCACATATCTCCTTAGTTGTTACACATGGAAGATTTCATGAAACCACTTCAAATTTGGGGTAAGGAGAGGTTGTAAGAAACCTAGAAAACCCTCTACAATATCTCTAATGTCCTAATGAACTTAGGTAATATCTTTCCTTCCTGACCAAATATTGGAAATCCTCATCGTGGGTGAAATATAAAGAAAAAAAGCTCTCCCTACTCAAACTCCAAGGGCATATAACGTCAATATGTATATGATTTCTTCCTAATCTATGATTTCCACATCCACTCATGGATCACTTAGACCATATACATCATCACTTTCACCATATCTCTTCCAATAAGAGATGCATCACCGATCATAGAACAGGTAATGGGTGACATAAAATTTCTCCCATACAGGGCCTCAAAAGGTTCCATGTAATTATTAGAGTGATATAAATTAATATATGAAAACTCCACCATGGGGAATTGATCCTACCAACTATAAAAAAATCTAACCTGCAATCCCTCATCATATCCTCAAGCACGTGAATAGTGTTCTTGGTCTGCCCATCTGTATGGGGGACGAAGGATGTAAATATCCTCATTTGGGTCCCAAATTCCTCTTATAGGCCTCTTCAAAATTGTGACATAAACCACACAATATAGACTGAGGCTATAGAAAAGGGAAACCCATGAATACGAACAATATAACCTATATACATCTTCCCAAAGAACTCCACTGAACTCTACTCTCTGATAGTAAGGAAGTTCACTGACATTTTTAGTTGGTCAACTGTCACCTAGATGACATCATATAATATCATTATCCACAGAATACTTATCACAAATTACATGGATATTCCATAACAATTCCACTTTGGGATCTCATGAGGCTACAATAAACCTGCTAGAACCTAGTAGGCATCATTCACCTACTAACTGGTAAGACAGAAAATGATGAACTCGGAAATATTCCATATAATTCCATCCTTTCCTATGATAGGATTATAAGTAACTCTCTCATCACCTCCTCTCGTATCATGGCTAGAACCACTATCCTTTCCTATAATAGGATTATGGGATTCCGTCGTTTAGAAAATCCATCTGTTCAATCTTTTGAAGATATTTTCTCACCTAAGACCTCATATTTGAATTCTACCAATTATGACTCTCTCACACTATGAAGGAATGTAGCAGTAAATTCCTGTAACTAAAGATAATTTTTCAATCACCTTCTAAACCAGGGACATATGTAAGGAAGCCAACTGCTCTGACACCTCCTACACCATACAAGGATGGAAATTCCTATTAAGGGAATATATCACCATGTTTCCCTTCCCCGGAGTATAGAATATCCCAAATTCGTAGTCTTATAGGAACTCCAACTAGTGTATTTTTCTTAAGTTATAGTCTCTCTACTTGAATACCTTCCTGAGACTCTGATGGTATGAGTAAAAATCATATTTCTCTTCTAGAATTTAGTGCCTTCACATCCTCTGAGTGAAGTCTACCACTACCAATGCTAGGTCATTATTAATTTAGTTCTTATCATGGGTTATCAGCTACATTAACCCATATGAAATAACTATATAACTCTATATCAACACATATTAAATCCCATATCTAGAGTCATAGAAATATACTACATACTCAATGACCTCCTCTAGTAGTCACAAAATAGGAGAATGTGTAATCTCAACCTCAAATACTCGAAGGCTCTTTGAAACTAATGATTATAGGTAAATGGATTCCCATTATACATTGGGGATTAAAGTTTTGGATATCTTAAAGAATTCTTCCAAAAACCTCATGCATTTACCTTCAAATATATGAAAACTTTTCACCTATAAAGTTCTCTTGGGTGGCTCCCAAGAAGGAACTGAACCGATCCTTGTCAGGTACACAACCAATACATGATCTTAAATTTGAAACCATAGTAAGTGAACCTTGGGGATCCAAAATAGGATCTTCAAGTTTTTACTATATTTCATGTTCTCTCAATTAAATTCCTGGAACGTCCTCAGGTGATCTCCATAATCCTCCTCTATAGAAAAGTATTTGAGTATGTCATCAATGAAGAAAAAACAAATATGTCTAATTATAGATAAAATATCTTGTTCATAGAGTCCATAAACATAGTGGGTCACTTCATCACACCGAAATGCATCACCATGAACTCATAGTGTCCATAGTGACATCATAATTCACTATTCAGAATATTAGACTTTGACTATCAACTGGTGGTAGCCAGACCTAAGATCAATCTTCAGGAATCATTACAAGCCTCGATAATGATCAAAGAGATCACCAATCATTATAAAGTGGTACTTGTAAGTAATTGTGGCTTGGTTTAGGGGATGATAATCAATACAATGCTTCATGATACCATCCCAATTTTTCATAAAAAACATTGTAGTATCCCTTAGGTACACATTTGTTCTGATGAAACACTTCTATCAAAGGGCCTCCAAATGTAATCGTAGCTCCCATAGATCATTAATGACCTTATGATATGATGTATAAGATATAGAAGTGGTATCAAGGTGAAATTTGATGCAAAAATACATCTCACTCCTCAATGTTAGTCTCATAAATTTCTTTTGGAAGACACCTATTTAATAATTCAATTTTTAAGGAATCAAGATACCTGGAGAGCCTGTTGTGTTTATGAATAAACTCAAAAACTGATGGGTGAGGCGATATATCCTCATTATTGAAAAACCCACTCTCCCTTCCATGATATTTCTCATATCCATGAAGGGGAATCTAATCGCATCAGTGTTTTGACATCAAACTCCTCTTCGGTGATAGTCAATGTGGTCCTGGACACTAAAAAAATAGTTAATACACAAGAAAAAATCATAAGGTCTCATCATGATGAAAAAATGGTCCCATGAGAATATATCCCTACCAAGAGATATCTCACACTCCTATAGGATGAAATATATTGAAGAAGTATTCCTTCTATAAACCTAAAGAAAATTTTGTTGGGATAAAGACTCAACTAGGAGCTCCATCTCACTCACCAAGAGTAAATAGATAAAGGAATGACTCACAATTGAGTCTATTAATTCTGAATAAAGAGTATAATAAACACATATCATAACTCTAATACGCTCATGAGATATTGGGTCATATACCTCTAGATCCTACTGCTGCTCGTGGCCCTAATTGCCAGATCCCTAAGCCTTGCACGGTCCGCCTAGTAGTGGTGGTGGTGGATGAAGCTCATATTATCATCCACAACCCACAGATCCTCTTTATAAAGACCCAAATTCACATATTCTAGATTCTCCACCTTGGGGGACACTATTCCCTCACATGGGAGACACCTGATCATGGTTCTCCCTCTCTAGTGGTGGTCCATTGACTATCTGACTACCCTCTTTATCCATCTAGGTTAGAAAATAGCATGCCATACGACCTCATGCATCGCATTCAGAGAACCAACCCACTTCTAACTCCCATGTTCCTCTATTTGGTCTATATTCTATAAGATCATGTCGCTGAGTCCGATCCTAATATTATCTTCTACACTGAGATATTTCCCACTAGCTCCTACAAGTTGTTTCAGATGACTCGTCCCCATGAAATCCAATGAAAGCTTCAATTTCATGGAATTTATCTGACATAAATCTCTCTAGAACAAGTTCCCAATCCAACACTATGGAATATGTGAGAATTAATAAGGGTACCACACTATCATAGATATCTCTATGGATAACCTGCTCAAACATTCACACCAAGAAGTATCCATATCGAATCATGTTAAGGAAGTACCATGTGAGATTTTTGAACCATACAATATACTCACCAATTATCATCCCTCTATATTTTATCTCTATAATCTCATGAATTTGAACTGATCACAAGAATGACGGGTAGTACTACTCATGAAATAGCTTCTGGAAGCCAGCTAATGAGAGTGTCGACTCATCATGTATCTATGTGACTGGGCTCCAATAGTGCCTAGCTAGTCCATGGAAAAGACGGGTTTCCATAACAACCACCTGATTGGTCAGTGTTTGGATAATCTTAAAATCTTATATCACCTACTCTAGCCAATCCTCTTTTGACTAGGGATCTATCTCACCACAAAAACTCAATGGACTCTAGTTTTAGAACTTATAGAGTGTGCTAAGACATAAAGTTTCCTCAGCCTACTATTTTACTACTATCTAATTCTCGACATGAGTGGGTGCTGTTAACTATCCACTTGGAAGAAATATCACACTTGATGGCCATTGAATTGAGGCCTTATCACTCATCAGGTCATCATCATGGTCTGAAATTGTTAACAAGAATGCTATATTCATGGAGGCATCTATAAAATTTAATGAAGATATACCAAGTTTATATGAATATATATATATATATATGTATCAGTACCTAACTCTGTAAGGATAGTGAATAGACTCAATAATATATGATGAATGATCCAACGATCTATATAACCAATGCCTCAGGATGTCGAGTCGATAAGAAGGTGGTTAGAGTCCAGATGTTTGGATATAGAATCCACTACATTAACACTAGGTTCCCTAGCCTGAAAGCAACACTCAAGACACTTTGAAACTTTTTCCCTAAATCCCAACCAAATCCACATAAGGGGTCAATTAAAAACATTTCCCAAAGGAATGAACCATCTATGATACTAATCTTTAACAAGCCAACTTAATGAGGCTCAAGCCTCAACTACCCCAATACCACATCCTTAGGAAATGGGTAAGCGATAAGTTATGAAGGGAATAACTAATATGGGAGGTCTTTTCTAAATATAATTATATACACACACCCAACCATCTCCAAGAAGAAGTATAGAGGAATTAAAAGAAAAGATGAAGCATCTAGGGAATAAACCATGCTAGTAAAACTTCTCAGGAATACAAGGTTATGAAATTGTAATCTAAAAAAATTATAAAATATATGCCAAACCACTAAGATGTCCTAACCTAAAAAAACTATAAAATTAAATTTTGAGAAATCCAAAATCCATATCTCTATGAACCGACCACTATACATAGTAAAATAAACAAAGGTATACCTACGATCCTCTTTAATCACCGTTGACCTATCTATCATCTTTATAAGACATGACATGGGAGGGAAATTCTTAGATAGGCGTGAGTATATAAAAATCCACTAGGATGTATTGAAATATGATTGGGAAATAATAGGATATGTGATAGAAGTAAACAAATAAATACATAGAAAGTGTGATACAAACACCAATCAATAAGGATATGCGCTTTTAATAGAGTCCCATATGAGAGTAAAAGGGGATATCCATCTCACATCTCATACCAGGAATATAGTATGAAAATAGTTCTAAGAGGTCTATCAATGATTCCCAATATCTCACGCATCTATCCAAAGAAGAATCCATGTTAATCTACACCTCACCACTATAAAATATTTTTGAGGGGGGAATAATATATAGTTTTTGGAACCATGCCCTGGTACAATATGATGGTTCCATTATATAAATATATAGAGGACCCATGACATGTTCCAACAAGAGGGTTCCATTCTGATTGTAGATAGAGAAAACATGCCATATCACAATAGGAGGGTTCCACTTATTATATAGATAGAGGAATCATTCGCTATCTCAATATAAGGGTTTCGCTCAGTAGATAGATAGAGGACTCATGCCCTATCCCAATAGGAGGGTTCCACTTTATTATAAGAGGAATCATGCCCTGGTTTCACAGTAGGGTTCCACTATGATGATAGAGGAACCATGCCCTAACTCTGTAAGTGAGTTCCCCTATAATGGTTGATATATAGAGTAATCATACACTAACTCCCTAGGAGGGTTACACTCTAATGGTGGAGGAACCATGCCTTATCCTAGGAGGAGGGTTCCACTCTAAATATGGATAGATAGAGAACCCATGCCCTGAATTTGTAGGAGTATTCCACTCTAATGATATTGTCTAATAACTATCATCATCAACTATATCCTAATGAAGAGTCACACTCAAAAGACCTTACATCATAACTCAAAATACACAATGAATTCAATGATCGCATTATATGTGGAAAACCATTTAGGATAGGAAACTCACTAGCCAAAATTTGGGTCCAAATGAAAGAGATATGAGATGTAGAATTTATATCAAAAGGAAGGTACACACCATAAAGGGACCCATGAATTGTGTGGTCCAACTATTCTATCTATTCATGTCCATTATAATACATGGTTTACTACCCATGTAGCCTTACACAACAAGTAGTGGGAATACATGATGTGTATCGACCACCTGGGGATGAGTCGTGTTATTTTGTTCATGCTCGTTCCCTT
This sequence comes from Viscum album, assembly GCA_963277665.1. Classification (NCBI taxonomy): domain Eukaryota; kingdom Viridiplantae; phylum Streptophyta; class Magnoliopsida; order Santalales; family Viscaceae; genus Viscum; species Viscum album. The sequence goes on along the minus strand of OY728125.1, from coordinate 911,262,409 downwards.
CATGCCATATCTATGTACACTGGACATGTGTTAGTAGAAAACATGTGTCTAGTAATACCTATTTTTTTACACTCCAATAGTATACTTTGGGTCAATAGAACTGAGTCACATAGCATTTCAGTGCCTCACATGGTGTTTTATATTTATCTCACCTGAAACCAAAAACGGTTGCAACCAGGGGGATACCCACTATTTCATCTTTAGACTACATGGAGTATTGTCGATTTTTTTACAGAAATCAATATTCTCTCTGTGGATCCAAGATCAACTACTCCTAGCCCCAAATCCAAATAATTTCTATATGTTTCTGAATTTATTCATAATTAGCCAATGATTCTAGCCCTCTGGTGGCTAGATATCGGTATTATGATTCTACCGCATGAAGTATGTTCACTATTTTCCTTGTGTTGTGACTCACACACCACCATCATCTTGATCCCAAATCCCAAATCCATTAGGAACATCACCCATATACCTATAGAATCTCATTCTTTCCTCTTATCTATGATTTATTTGTCTACCATGAATCTTCTTTGATTCATGGGGTATGATCGTGCTTGATCCCACCCAACAAGGTCAAAATGTGTCCCCATAGTCCAATGGTAGAAATCATGAAGAAAAATGGGGGAATCAGATAAAGAAGGCTGAAAAAAAAGTCAAATGAATTATTGGCCAAAAAATACAAATTGGTGATATTTTGTGTGATAAGTCATGGAACGGTGGGGTAAATCGAATATATAATTATATCTAATACATGGGTACATGAAAATGATAAAAAATGAAGATCAATGAAATATATTTGATTTCGCTCAATATTTTAATCATAAGGGAGGAAATAAAAAAATTATGAGTCCTTCCTTGATTCGGAATAATAATTGGTGAAGAACATTGCTACCAATGAAGGTGGAATATTCATTGTGCTTGTTGTGTCTCAATTCTCCATGAGTTATTTATTGATCGTCGATTGAGCTCGATCCACCAACAAAGAATGGTGGATCCTCCTATTAATGATCCCATGGTTATTTGGATAATGTTGTAGATTTTATATAATAGAATATTTATAGATGTAATTAGTTTTATTCCATTAAATTAATTGAATAAATAATTAATTCATTAATTAATCATCTGAACGCACCCGCCAATGGATGCTTCATCTAAATTCCCTGCGCCGACCAACATTATATCATGCATAGGGTAAGCCTCAAATTATGAAATAAACCATGGTATCATATATTAGATCTAATATTCTATTTATTATTTATCCCATTATTCTTGGAAAACTATGTGTGTGTGATATAAACTTTATTTAATATTTTTATAAAATAAATTTTGGGCACACCGGGCCTCACAATCACGCTCCATCTCCACACCTGACTTTGAAAATATTTTTTAATTGATTTAAGATTAATACAATGGAAAAATGGTATCTACATAATATACAGATATTTATGATTTCATTGGATGGAGAAATGTTATGGTTCTACAAAAAGAAGAAGTTAGAATAAATATTTAGATTCGTTTAGTGGAACTTGGTGGATGAACATCAGATGAGATACATGATGCTATCTGACAAAAAATCATCATTTAGAGGTTTTATATAAAGATAACTAGTCAAATATAAGTATGTAGAGCCATTATATGGAGATATAAGATGTATTTACACAAAAATATTATGATTACATCGAATGAAATTTTCCTAACAAGGGGAAATTAAATAAATTTGAATTATATTATCAAAGTATATTAGTACATCATAATGAGTAAGTTAGTAGTGATTCATCAGATAGAAGTGTTCTATGGTTCTGAACATATTGTTTGCAAAACCATTAACTATGATGATATTAAGATAATCATTAAACATATTCTATCTTACTTAGGATAATTATGTTTTCATAATTTCTTTAAGACATATTTTAAGTATGTTCTATGATATGGGAGCTTTCAAGAAACAAAAATTGTGTTCAAGAATTTTCTAAAAGATTTTGAAAACACCATAAAAATTTAAATTTTGTGTTATATCTGAAATTTTAGTTTTCATTATGAAATAAAATATTTTATATTTCATATCCATTAATTGGAAGAGAACCTATAATGGTTAGTCTTGTTATGGAATAAAGTGTGGAACATTTTTCACATGTGGAGTAGAATAAGTGCAGAATAATTTTTTCTATGAGTTTATAATCATGTTCATACTTGGTCTTAGAAGATGAATTAGACTGAGGATCTACAAAAATAAGATCATCAGACTGTGTTTCATTGGTAAAAAATTGATTGTAGCCGATCAAGTTTGTAAATGATTGAAAAAGGATCATCAGATCAAGTTCCATCAGTCAAAGAATAAGAATACTAAGTGTTTTTATTGAGTTCCTACTCAGTAAAAGTAGAATCATCAGGACGATTTTCATCATGTGGAGATGGATGCACACCAAACATTACTTTCTTCATTATACATAGAATAATTGAATATAGTTAATAGACATAGTTACATTGAGAAGAGCACACTATAATGAAGCGTAGTGAGATGAGGATCATTAGAAAGATACATTAAATATAGAGTTAACATACATAGGGAATATCAGATAGAGTCTATTATATATAAATTTCTATAAAATATTTCTATAAAAGATTTGAAAATTTTGACATTGTTCATATCCAGGTCATCTTAAGATCAAGAGGAATTTTCAAGGCTAACAGGATCTTAAGAGAGTCGTTGAAGATCTTGAATATTTTACACAAATTAAAGTGATCCAACATTCATGTGGAGTAATGGAATATCCTTCTATAGTAGAAAAAATAATATGACAGAGCTTTTAATTGGGGGTAAAACCAATTGCTAAAAAGGCTTGTGGTTAGGGGGTATATCCATATATGAAGAAATTTGATATAGTTAATGAAGTTGGGGCGTACAATGAAATGTGGATGAAGAGAATATTGTTGGGGGAATAACTAGGGCTAACTTGTGGAATACTTACTAGGTTGTAGAACCAATTGGTTCTTGAGATTTGGATATCATAAAATATTTTAGTAAAATAATAAATGTTAGGAGGGATATCCAACATAGAAATGTTTAGGTCTTTGTACCAAACCATTTAAATATCATGTATTGATATTTCATTACATATGTTTCGTATAAAAGGTGTGGTTTAGATTTGTTTTTGAGTGGATCGTAACTCTAACAAGTTTTAGATGTTAATAAAATTTTTCCTACCAATTTAAGAAACATTCATGTGAAATAAATGTAATCACTAATTCACCCCTCCCACTCTTAGGGACCCTAAATTCATTAAGGAACTTCAAATATTAGTGAAAATCAAGAAATCATCGTGAGAATGTTCATTACAAATAATCAAATAGTTATCAAGTTAGGATTTTCTTTTGATATGTGCCTCATTTTTTTATTTTTCTTCAAAATTGAATTATTTGATGGAATTTTGATAATAGTTATCTTATTTTATAATTAAATTAAAAATTGGATTATACAAGTTAAATTTGGTTATTAAATTAGAGAATATAGTTTATTTCTTATAAATATTCTCATTTGAGAATTATAGGAATTGATAAGTGTCATGGTTGTTAATGGAGAAGATTAAATTAAAACCTAAAAACATGAATTAAAATGAGGTATTTTATGTTTACAATACTTAATCAAAAAACCATCAATAAGATTTCTTTAACGGTCTCATTTATCCCTCATTACATAAATTATCTCACTATTATTTCACCCATTCAAACTTCATTTCCCCCATTTACCCTATAATGAAACCCACTTTCCTATTCAATAATATGAGATCATTTGAAATAAAATATTAACTGAGATAAAAAGTATCTTCATAACATTGATGATGGGGTTTAATTTTATTTATCAATTCATTCTTGGGTTACGAATTTAGACATGTGATTAGTTCATCCTGAGTGATTTCTATGTATGACATGATGGTGTAATTCTCATTTAAATTAATGATTTGTGGTAAGTTTATATATACATGTTTTACCACTATAGCTTTTAGTTCCCAATTATAGGAATACTTAATAGTGTGTAGGGTATTTCTGGTATTTACACAAGTAGAAAAAATGGATTTCGTGGAATGTATTTTCATGTGACCACTATTTGGCAGTCAATATTGACCATGTAAAATACATCCAAATGGATGCCTCTATGATTTTTACTTCCCTATCCCAATTTAAACTCTTCCCTTAATTATCCCTACCCCACACACACACCACAACCCCCACCCACCTCCTCCCTCCTTGCGCACCACCTCCCCACCCCCCTCATTCTTCATTGATCCTTCTCCCCTCCCACACCTCCACATTTCACTACCTTCAATATCTATAATGTTGACCTCCTATCCCACCATCATACCCCACCATCGATCACTTTTAATCACCCTTATCTTCTTGTTATGATTCCTACCATCCATCCAACATCGTGCCCCCATCTTTCCCCCCTCCACTTCCCATCGTTGATCCCCCACCCCACCCCCTCTTTTCCCTACCATAAATCACCATTCTCATATTATTAATCCCCCCTAATCTACCTATAATCAATCCCCCATACCCCCCCCCCCATGGATCCCTTATCCCACATCCCCTACCATGGACCCCCCCACCCCTCTTCATTCACCATTGATCCCCCTTCCATCGGACAATCAATGACCACAAACCCTACACCATATTTTATAATTTGTAACCATACATCCCTTACCTATATTCCTATTCTATGAAATCACACCTACCCAGTGATTTGAGATATGTTCCATAACCCTCTGCCTCTCTACTCACAAACAACTCCCACTCAAAGACTATGACCCACTTTTCCCATGTATGATTTTCATATTTATTATAATGAAATCATTATTTATCATTATTTCCCTTGGTTATATTTTCATATAGTACTCATTCTATATTTCATAACATCATCAACTGGTATGGAATCACTTAATATTTTTCCCACATATCCTTGAAACTATTCATCATAATGTGGCATAATTGGTTTATAAGTTTTAATGATATGAGTTTCTTTATATTCTAAATAAGATATTAGTTTTAAATTATATTTTTCATTAACTTAAATTTATGTTACAAAGTATTATTTAGTTTTAAAAATAATAATTATTTACAAAATATTAATTTTTTATTATTTTTGTTTTTATTTTAATTATTGAATATATTAATGAGTTTAAAATGTTTTTACATACATTTATTGATATATTGATAATATCTAGTATGTATTTTTAATTTTAATATATATATTATATATATGTTTATTAATTTTATAGTTTTTTTTAATATTTTTTATATATTTCAATTATTTGATTTCTAATAATTATATATGGATAAAAGCTCGATTGATATGCCTAATTGGTTGTCAGTTAAATATTATGATGTGATTAGAAAATTTATTGATTTCACCATAAATTTGATTAGTTTTCCTTAAAGAAAATTTTAAAACATGTATCTATTCAAATGTGGTATTTTTTGGGGAAATCTATTTCTTAATGGGTTTTTGAAAAAATGTAAAAAATAGACATGTCATGGGGAATATTGTTTTTTATCACAAGTAAAAATGTATTAATATGGTTGTTGATTTGAGAATAGTTGATCTGATGAATATAATGTTGAATGATATGATGAGTTACTTTCAACTAGAATAAATTAATTTGATAAATTTTGACATTGGAGAGTGTAATCCCTATTATTAATCCAGTATAGAGGCATTGAAATTATTTTAAATACATAATGAAATGAATATTAAATTATATTCTTGATACACTATAATTAGTAAATTTTCATTAATAATTGAATTGTTACACTTGAAGTCCTTGAATTAGTGAATAAACAACTTCGTTTACATGATGTCAGTGTACTTAAATAAGGTACTCCATTACGGAGTAATGATTAAAAATTCATACTATCAATATTGAAAGTTGACTGATGACCATGGTTTCTCATATGAGACTTTTTATACATGTTCCAATAACTTTATTTTTTTCATAGAAGGGAATGCACAAATAAATACTTATACTATTTTCTACACATCAAGGTATAAGGATAATGAGATTAATCAAGGTAGCTAGATTCTTCTTTATAGGTTATTAATTCAATAGAAAAAAGTTTCCGATTAGAAGATGTGTTTCCATAGAAACAAAGGTTGAAGAGATTATTAATGTCATAAAAATTTACTAAACTGATAACATTGAATTCAGAGAGAATTAATGATCTTGAAAATATAACTCTCTAAAATGATTCATTAGTATGGATGGATTTTGTTCCAAGACACCTAGACTCTTCCCATGATTTTATTAATGTTCGAATGGGTTTTCTAGTATATGGTTTTAATACATATAGGTCCATGGTTGTTGAAACGCATAGTATGTGTCCAGTGGTGTTTGTTCCATACAACAATCCCCTATGGGTATGTATGACACAACCATTTTTATTACATTCATATCAAATTGATGGATTGAGAGGGCCTGACGATATGTTTATATGAAACTATTGATTGATGAGCTACAATAATTTTCAGAATATAGTGTAAAAACTTTTAAAAAGTCTTCAAATGAAATTTTTAGACTTAAAACTACTTTGTTATGGTAAATTAACAAATTCAAATCATATTCCAACTTATTTGGTTGGAGTGTAAATGGATAATCATTATTCCCTTTTCTAAAAAAATTATGAAATACATATATATTAATCTCTGTAGAATGTGGCAAAAACTTGGACACAAATGATTTCTACCTACACTACACATTTTCATTAAAGACATTATTTCATTTGATGGGTGTAACTCTCAGACCCATGCTTCTAGATCCGGTAGAAACATGTTTTATATTTATTTATATAAAAGTAACTAGAAAATATACAGACATTTACATCTGAGGATATTTTTCAGTTTATGATTTGGTGAAAATGACCAATATAAAATTTTATCAAATTAAAATTGTAAATAAAAGGTAATGATGAAATTTTTATTGCACTGGATCCTTATGAAGCTAACATCCATGAATGGTCTATATGAACCTGAAAACATTTTATAAAAACATAGGGTGAGAAAAATTACCCAGTAAAGGGTTTTTAAAAATTTAATGAAAAACCTCTTTGAAAATACATATACCTTTGGAAAAAAAGATACATTGGAAAATAGATTTTGAAAATACCTTTGATAAATACTTTTAAAAATAGATTTTGAAAACACCATTGATAAATACTTTTAAAAATGGATTTTGAAAACACCTCTGATAAATAATTTTAAAAATAGCTTTCAAAAAATACCTTTGATAAATTGTTTTAAAAATATATTTTGTAAAACACTATAGAAATAATTTTAAAAAAACATATAATATTGAAAACATAATTTTGACAACACTTTTCAAAATATAATAGCTTGTTGATAACTCTTTTTAAAAAACCATTGAAAACATGATTTTGAAAATGCCTTTGAAAATACTTACTCCTCTAAAAACGTATAAAAATATATTTTTTAAATACTTAAAATTTTAAGAAATGATTTTAATCCTATGAAAATAGTTACACTTCTGAAAACATTATATTTTTTTTGAAAATACTTATGTATTCAAAACACTATAAAATAATCTAGCAGTTTTTCATAAAATGCTAAGAAAGATCTTGAAAACCAAACAATATGGTCACATAAATATTAAAGGTTTTCTAGGCATACCTACTTAGTTAAGAATGAGTTCACTCCATATCTGCTTCTTGTTTACAATTTTCAAGTGCCAATTATTTTTTTAAGAACATTTTTAGCTTGCTTTACACATATATATTTTATATTGGTGTTTTTTATTTAAAAGCATAACAATGCTTTGAATAAAAATGATCATTTAAAAATATATAAATATTTATTGTCTTAGCTAAATCAGTTGTTAGATTTGGAACTACAGAATCTCATGCCATTTTTATTTTTCATGGTCTGTCAATAAAATAATTAACATCCATGTAATTAAAATATTTGATAAATTACTTTTCATTAAAACGTTATCTTTTAAAACTCATCCCTAGATAAAATTATTAAATAATCGTTTTCTTAAATCACAATAAATTAAATAATATATAAATATTTCACATAAAATGATATTTATTGTAACTGTAAAGTCACATGAAATAATAAACATTTAATTTTTCTTTCTTATAATTATCATGATCACGTCAATATATAAATTTAAAATAACAGTGTGCGTAATGGTAATTTTAAAATTACTATTTCACAAAATAATCTGATTAAAATTATATGAATATATATAAATTTACTCTTGTGAACAATTATAAGTAAAATTAATTGAACCATTAACTTATAACTTTAAAATAAGATGTATATAACACATATAAGAAATATAAAAGTAATATTCTCAAAATAAACAATTATTCATTTCTGAAATTAAAGATATTAAGTTTGATGTTTTCATGATTTGAAATTAATAATATATTCGTTTAAAAACATGTAATGATGGAAAGGAATACACACACACACACAAACACACACACACATATATCTATATAATGAATATAAACATAGAATATTTTGAGAATAAAGTATCACATGTGCATTGTAATTGCTTAAACCAAAGTATGAAAAATAATATATCATTTCTGGTATATTATCATAATTAATTACATAAATTTGGTTGATAAAAATGGAATGACATGAATTTATAGAAAAATATATAAATCATATATTTAAATTCTAAAACATGAACATGAAGAAATTGAAAATCATATACATGCATATAATATATATATATATATATATATATATTTAAAACATGAAATTTTAATAATTGTTATATATGTACATATACATATACATGTACTTATATACATGGAAAAAATGAAAATTTGGAATCATAATATACTATTCACTTACATAAAATATAGTAAAAATAATACTTTTATAAATAAAATACTAATAATTGCAATTTGAAATTAATACATGTTTGATTGTGTGTAGATGAACATGAATATATTACTTATACATTTATATTGATATATATATATATGCATATAAAAAAATAAAATCTCTCTTTACATAGCTATGAATGGAAACCGAAGGGATACAACTTTTCTGCCTTCAGGTTTTTGAACTAAAAGAACGAAATGGATTTCTTTCTTGTATGCGAGTACTCAAACAAGAATAAATTTAAAAGAAAAATAATATAGGGGGAGATTGAACTTTGGCGGTCCAATGAGGATTTCTCCCTACATAGAATGATACTTATATACAGGTACACAATTTTCTTCTGGGAGAATTTGGGGAAATGATTAAACTAAAATGATATTTTTCTTCACTTTACTTGCGAAAGAATCAATAGAGGAAGACAACTTGTGAGGGTTTTCAGCTTCACCATAACTTGTAGGTGAGGGTGATGAATATTGAAGGGTTTGGATGGATTTTGGGAGTGGTATCTGACAAGAGAAGTGGGGTCGCAATCAAAATTCATCGGGTGGTTGAGGTGGTAGGGATTCCCTAGATCTGGTTTGGAGATGACGATGTGACCGACTTGTGGTGAGGATCTTGGTCGATAGTGTGGAAGGGGGACACGGTGAGTCTGATCGATGGTCGACTGAGGGAGGGAGATCGATGGTTGATTCGGTGGGTTTGGTGTTGGTGGGTTGATCCGTAGTCAATGAAGAAGATAACCCACATTTTCTTATTTCATTCTCTTTTTTTATTTTTTTCATTTTATTCTCTCTTTTAATCAGTTTATATTTTTCATTTTATATATATTTTTATATATATAATTAGTTATATATATAAGTGTAAATATCTATATGAAATAAATAAAACCAACTAAATTGTTTACTTAACATATTTTTATTAATTTAAATTTATAGAATATAATTATTATTTTACTATAATCTATTCCATTTTCATATAATCAAACATTATTGTTATTATTATTATTATTATTATTATTATTCCAACTTTTCTTAATCATTTTTTTGTGCATTTATATAAAACCATCAATTTCTAACACTTTTATATATCTACAATTGTGTTTGTCTAACATAATATTTCATTTCCCAATTTATTTGTTACATCATAATTTATTTTAAGTTGGTGCAATTAATTTAATCTTAATGGAATAAAATTTCATGAATCACTATCATATTTTATATATTTATTTTAGATTAACATCTTAACATTTATAATGTATATGTTATTCTACTATTTACACAATTTATGTAATTTTTCTTTTAATATCAACATTTATATATACATAATTTCTCTATAACTATTTATTTCATAGTTCATAAAGTATATTTTGTAACTCCTATCACAATTGTTTCACTTTATTTTTATAAGGTTATATCTATCATTAATTAATATTTTATAATCCCTAAACTATATTATATATTTTAAATATCAACTTACAATATAAATTTACAAAATTGAGTATTAAACTATTTCTCATCTACTTTTAAATTAAAAATAATATAAAATAATGAATATTCACTTATATATTCTAAAATAAAATAATGGTAATACTTCGTCTAAATTAATAAATAATGAAAAAATTTATTAAAGATAACATTTAATTTCATGTTAAATTACATTTTATTTTGTTTTCTTTATTAAATAAATCATTAAATAAACATTTATTAGAAGCTTAAATTTTTGGGATGTTACATTCTACCCCCCTTTAGAAAAATTTCATCCTCAAAATTCATGTGTCGCGGATAAGGAAAACTCTGAAATTCCATTTTCTATAATTTGGAAAAATAGAGACTCTAGAGTTTTATATTTATAAAGGTTACTTAACTATCATATTTTTCCTTAATCTAAGGGGTTTTAAAATAGAGTTTTTACTAAAAATATATATATACTTTTAAATAATACTTAATTTAACCAAACATCCTAATCTCCAAAGTTATCTAAAATGTTTTTCTAATACTAACTGTAACACCCAAGACTCATGCTTCTAAATCTGGTAAAAATATGTTTTATATTTTTTTTATTTAAAAGTAACTAAAAAATATACAGACATTTACAACTGATAATATTTTCCAAATTATGATTTACAGGGAAAGGGATACTATTACATTTTATCAATGTTAAAATAGTAAACAAAATCCAATGATGAAACTTTTCTTTCACTAGCTGTTTATAGAGATAAACTCCATTAAATATCTCTATGAACCTGAAAATATTTTATAAAAACATAGGGTGAGAAAAATTTCCCGGTAAGGGGTTTTTGAAAAGTCAGTGAAAACCCTTTTTAAAAATATCTATACCTTTTGAAAAAATTGCTTTTGGAAATAATTTTGAAAATAGATTTTGAAAAATACCTTCGATTAATACTTTTAAAAATAGATTTTGAAAATACCTTTGATAAATAATTTTGAAAATATATTTTGAATGTAACTTTGATATATACATTTAAAAATAGATTTTGAAAACACCATTGGTAAATAATTTTTAAAAATAGCTTTTAAAAAACCACCAAAAATCCTTTTGAAAATAATTATAATTTTAAAAAAAAATTGAAAACACTTTTTAAAATATAATAACTTTTTGAAAACTATTTTTTAAATTCCTTTTAAAATGTGATTTTCAAATTGAATTTGAAAATACTTACACCCTTGAAAATATATAGAAATATTCTTTGAAAACACTTACGCTTTTTGAAAATGCTTTAAAGCCACTTAAAATAGTTACACTTTTTGAAAAAATTATATTTATTTTGATAATAATTATGAATTTAAAACATTTTAAAATAATCAAGTAGTTTTTTATAAAATACTATGAAATCTCTTGAAAATAGAAAAATTGGGTCTATTAAAAAATGAAATCTATTTTGGGAAACCCCGCTTGGTTAGGAATTATTTCACTCCCCATCTTCTTCTTGTTTACAATGTCAAGGTTCCAATTTTTTTTATAAAACCATTTTTAGCTTTCTTTACAAATATACATTTTCCACTGGGGTTTTTTATTTAAAAACACAACAATGATTTGAATACACATGAACATTTATAAGTATATAAATATTTATTTTATTATGTTAATCAATTTCAAGATTTGGAACTACCAAATCTCAAGCCATTTTTTCTTTTTCATGGTTTTTTAATAAAATAATTTACATCTATGTATTTAAAATAAATGATAAATTAATTTTCATTAAAAATTTATCTTTTAAAAATCATACCTTGATAAAAATATGAAATACTCATTTTCTTAAATCAAAATACATTAAATAATATATAAATATTTCAGATAAAATGATATTCATTGTAAATTTAATGTCACATGAAATAATATAAATTTAATTTCAATTTCTTATAATTATCTTGAGCACATAAGTATAAGAATTTAAAATAACTATATTCATAATAGTAATTATAAAATTACTATTTTACCCAAATAATCCCATTAACAATATATGAATATATATAATTTTACTCTCATGATAAATTATAAGTAAAATTAAATGTACCCTTAACTTAAAACATTAAAATCAAACCTATATAACACATATACGAAATATAAAAGTAATATTCTCAAAATAAACAATTCTTCATTTATTAAATTAATAATATTAAGTTAGATGGTTTAATTCTTTGAAATTAATTATATATTCATTTTGAAACATGTAATGATCAATATATATATATATATATAATTAATATAAACATGAAAAAAAAATTTAATAATGAATCACATGCGCCCAAAATTTCTTAAACATAAGTATGAAAAATAATTATATCCTATGAAGTATATTATCATAATTACATACATATATTTGGTTGATAAAAATTAAATGACATGCATGTTTAGATAAATATATAAATCATAGATTTAAATTCTAAAACATTAACATGAAGAAATTGAAAATCATATACATGCATAGTATATATATGTGTGTGTGTGTGTGTGTTTGAAAACATGAAATTATAATCAATATTATATATATATATATATATACATGTACATGTACTTATATACATGGAAAAAATAAATATTTGGAATAACAACATAATATGAACATACATAAAATATAGTAAAAATAATACATTTATAAATTTAAGACTAATAATTACAATTTGAAATTAATACATGTATGATTATATTTAGATGAACATAAATAAATTACTTATACATGTATCTTGATATATATACGCATATACAAAAGGAAAAGATCCCCTTACATAGCTGTGAATGGAAACTAATGGGCGACAACTCTTCTACTTTTGTGTGTTTGAACTAAAAGAAGGCTATGGATCTCTATATTTTCTGTGGGTACTCAAACTAGAAGAAATTTCGAAGGAAGGAAAACATAGGGAGGGTGATTCAACTTAGTTGGTCCAATGGGGAGTTCTCCCTACATATAACTCTACTTATATATAGGTATAAATTTAGCTTCGAGGAGAAGCTGGGAAAATGATTAAACTGAAATGGTATTTTGCTTCGTGTTACTAGCAGAATGAAAATTATATGAATACAATGGGTGGGTTTTTTAGCTTCACTATAAATTTATGGTTAAGGATGTGAATATTGAATGGTTTGGGTGGATTTCGGGAGAGGGACCTGACAAGAGCAGTGGGGTCTTGATTAAAAGGGAACGAAAGGTTGAGGTGCTTGGGATTCACCATATCTGGTCTGTAGATGATAGTGTGACCGGCCTATGGAGAGGATCATGGTTGATAGTGAGGAATGGGGAAACAGTGAGGCTAATTGATGGTCAGCTGAGGAAGGGCGATAAATGGTCGAGGTGGTGGGTTATGTGAGGTCCTTCAAGCTATATCCTAGGAAGAATATAACTCTTGTTTCCTTGTTTCATTCTCTTTTTTTATTTTTTTCATTTTATTCTCTCTTTTAATTTTTTTTTATTTTAAATTTTTTTATATATAATTGATTATATATGTATATATATATAAATATATTATGAAATAAATAAAACTAACTAAATTTTTAGCCAAAAATATTAATATTAAGTTAAATTTGTAGATTATATTTATCATTTTACGATAATATAACCCATTTTCATATAATAAATCATTATTATTATCATCATCATCAATATTTTTTCATGTTTTATTACTTTTTTTATGAATTTTACCCCAACCATATTTTTTAACTGCTTTATATATCTATAATTGTGTGTGAATAACTTAATATTTCATTTATCAATTTAGTTGTTATATCATTATTTATTTTATTTTGGTGCAATTAATTTAACCTAGAAGGAACTACATTTCATGTATCACTATCATATTTTAGACATTTATTCTAGATTATCATATTAACATTTATAATGTATATGTTATTCTACTATTTACAACATTTATATTATTTTTCTATCAATATCAATATATATGCATAATATCTCTATAATTATTTATTTCATGTTTCATAATGTTTATATTTTTTAACTCCTAGCACATTTGTTTCACTTTATTTTTATAAGTATATATTTATCATTAATTAATAATTTATAATCCCTAAATTTTATTATATATTTTAATTATCATCCTACAATCTATATTTATAAAATAAAGTATTAAATTATTTCTCACTTAGTTTTAAATTATACATAATATAAAATAATGAATATAAACTTATAAATTTCAAAATAAAATAATTGGAATATTTTATCTAAATTAATAAAAAAGGAAAAAAATTAAAGATAGAATTTAAGTTCATATTAAATTACATTTTATTTAATTATTAAATAGATAATTAATTAAACATTTAGTAGAATCATAAATTTCTAGTCTGTTACAATGGGAATAGAGACTAAGGCCTAGTTCCACAAATAATTTATAGGGTTCAAATTCCTGAAAAAAATTATTAAGAAAACATTTTCACAATGTAGGGATTTTAATATTTAATGGATCCTCCATTTCCATTCATTTTTATAAATATATTTGAAAATTATAATTTAAAGAAGATGGTTTTTTTAATTTCCTTATTGGGGGAATAATATTTTAATAAATAATTTGGTTTTTTTGAGTATTAAAAAAATGTGTGTGATAATATATTTTTCACCATATATATATATAAAGAGGAAATCATTGGATAGTGCTAACTCTTGATGTTATTTGAAAGAAATGGGATTCATAAAAAAATTGCATTAATATATGGATGATGGCAATAGTTCATACATGCATGATGTCAAGTACACAATGAGTAAAAGTTATAATGAAAATTTTAATTCAATTTTGATGACTACCATGGTGCCAGATGGTAATTTCTCTAATATTTCAAAGAATTTCAATGTTAGGAGCATGAAAGTAAAGGGGTTAAAAATCCATGATAATCATATCATTCCCCAATATTTAATCCCAATTTCATTTCTTGATAGTTTTCTTACCCATGATGTTGATTTTTTGAAAGATATTTTTAATTTTTCAGAACTATATGTTCAAGGAATCATTACACATGTGATTTGAAAAAGATGAAAGATAATATTATTTTTTTCACTATGTAAATTTGAGAAACTATTTCACCATTTTTTTTATTTCATGGTCCACTTTACCATTCATTAACTCATGAATTAATTATTAGTGTTCATATTCAATTTAGGTGGATTAATCCAACACAAAAATAATTAAATACAATGAAATGGTATTTGTTAATATATCTTGCCTGGAAGCATTAATTTCCAAGGTATATTTTATGGATGAGTGCAATAATTTTTTTTCTTCATATATTGATGATGTTGGAACATAGTTAGATAAAACCTTCTGGATTGATGAAGGGACAATTTTAGATGGTATAATTTTTTATATGAACAACGACAAGTGAGTTTAAGCTCATTAATATGTTTTGTTCAACACACCATCAATTATTCCATTAATATATTAGGTTTCACAGTTGATCTCATATTCCTTGTGTTTCTATATTTAATTAATTGAATAACATTTATTATTTTGAAATATAATATTAATATATCTTATTTGAAATGGGAAAGGCCTCATTCAATTGACCATCAATTCCAAAAGATTCATTTCAACACATTTCATAAGTGGTTCAGCACTCATGTATTTATAAATAATTAATTTAATATTTCTATAATTAAACTAAGATGTATTTTCACACCTCTATATTCATTTAATTATATGAAATTTACATATTCACATGATGCATGAATCAATTGCTCATACTTTGAATGAATAACTCAACCAACTAGTTGATGGGTCATTTATTACATCTCTTCGCTACAAGTCTTTGGATGCTAAGGGATTTGGATTCAGTATTAGAAATTTTGACATGGACCTTGAAACACAAATCGGTTTTTTTTTACTTTTTATTTGGGTTATTATTATGGATTTGTAAGGGAAATTATTCAGTTTATATATGGTTTTATCTTAAATAGTATATTATTGAGGTCTGATTGGGTCGGTCTGGTTTATAGAATGAAAGTATATCATTTCCAATTTTAATTTGGTAAAATTTAAAAATATTATATATAAACATGACTGATTAAGAAATGATCAATTCATACTGTTATCTCATTTACATAATTCTTACTTTTTCATTAATGTTTCTAATTTGAATTTTGTGGTGAAATTTTTTAAAAGAGGTGTTTTCTGATTTACCATGAGGAACCGAGTTTTTTCACCTTTTCTGGTCAAACACGTGATTAAACCACTATATCTATATGAAAATAAGATATAAAATGGTCCATATATGTATTTTAAGGAGATACTATAAACTCTCAGGATCTTTGAAACATTTTTTTTATTTTTTAATTAACCTTTATAAAAAATATTAATTATATGTATAAAAATTGAATGAATTAACTATATATTTTTTGTTCAATGTAGGTATCTTGTATTGTGGTCAGAGAAGTTCACATGATGTTATTGGTATATATTTTTTCATTTTTTAAATATAATTCATTATAATTTTAATAAGTATATACCCTCAGTTGATTCAAATTTTAAATTAAAAAATCTATTATTATTAACTACATTATTAATTATTTCATAGGATCTGGTGAATCATCCAGTAGACACAGGGCACTTGGTAGATTTGTTCAATCCACAAACTCTAGATCCTAGTTGGATGTGTTATCTGATGAAAAAATTTATCTAGTTAGAGAGGTAGATAGTGTAATTATTCATCATTCGGGCCTTATGATACAAGACCCACACAAATTTCTTCTAACAACTCATGATTAGACTTTATTACCCCGTGATATGATTGTTATATTATGGTAGGTGGTTTAGGTAACATAATAATTTAATTTTTCATGACATTCTATATATTATATCATAGACACTGACTATTGTTTTCTTGTAAAATTTAACATCATGTCCAAATGAATTTCAGGGAGTACGCATTTTCAAATGTTGAATGTTATAGAAGTATTACAAGGGAAGGATGAATATAGATCCTTGGGAACTATTTTTTGGTGTTCTATAACTTATACAATGAGTCCCTCCAAGCGTTCATTATATGTAGTGGTGGGATTTGATTGTGTTTTTCTTGAGTGAGGAAATAATGGTAAATTTTATTACTTTTAATATATAAATGAATCTAATTTTTCATAAGTATATTAACTGAATATGTTTAATATAAAATAATTATGTTCATTATTTATGAAATCATGTTATGTAGGACATAAATTTAGGAAGTTTTACTCCACATGTGTCCTAAAATTGACATAATGGGTGTTTATAAATCATTTTTCATTCATATATTAAAAATATTTAAATATAAAGATATATTTGGTGGAACCCATTATTATAGGTACACCAGTGAGGTGATATAACTTATCAGATTTCAATATGGGTAAGGAATTACTGAGAAGGAACACTCGATGTTGACGATATCATAGTAAGGAAAATATTTAGTAAAAATGATTTTTCATTTCATAAAATTAATAAAATTTGAAAATTAATTTATTATATATATTCAATAGGATCAGTATGGCATCGAGGTAGTAAATAATTAAAAGGGAAAATGTTGTACTACTATTTACAGAGATGAGATATTTCTGTGTCATGGGGAATGACTATCATGGTTATTCTTTGACTTATGGACCTTGTATCCCAAGATGTTCTGTTGTAAGATTAGACGTGATGGGTTCATGAACAGATAAATGGATGTGCACACCAACTGAGGTATACTCTACTATGAATACTATGAAACATAGTATAGATGATCAGTTATAGATGTTTCATGGAGCATATGAGAATTAATTATAACATATATCTGCACGTATAGATGAAGTGATGAAACAACATCCTGTTGATGGTACAAAAGTCATGACATATGAAATTAATAAAATAAAAAGTAAAAAATATAATTTTATTGATATTCTTAAGATGAATAATATTTATATATCTTTTAGGATTTGAATTAAGCTTGTGTACATCATCATGACTTCATTATTGATTGAGAAGAGGATGCACCTCACCAATGAGGTAATTTACATTACCATTTTAATATTTTACATTACATTTCATGACATAATCAGTTATTTTCGTCAATTATGAATATCTAATTTAAGGCCCTCGAATTTTTTGTTTTAGTTATTTTTTAATGAAATGATCCTCTATTTTATATAATAAATCACAGTTTCGTCTCATGTGAATGAAACTTCTGAAGGATAAGTCTCATGTTACTATAAAATTAAATAAGTTTATCCATTTTCAATAACTCTTTATTTCAATGCTGAAGATTATTTATGTATATGTATCTCTTACATGGTTGGAAAAGAAAATATAAATCATATTCAATAAGGGGGGATTAAAAAAATAATGTCACTTATTTTATATTGATGACCTGATTCTTTTATCTAATGTGGTTGGAATAATGTTGAGATAATTAAATAGGTCCTTTATGGGTGCAATGTATACTATCATATAATTATGAATAAATCATAAATATTTTCAAAATTAATTTCAACTATTAAAAGAGACTAAACATCCAATCAAGGACAAACATCAAAGTTCGTACTCTCACATTAAATTACTTGGGCTTACCCCTATTCAACGTAAGTGTTGAGTATTCTCATTTAAAGGATATTACTAATGGAATGAAGGAATAATTAGGCTCATGGAAAGGGATATATATATCTCTTTCTAGAAGTATTTCACACATCAAAGGAATTTCCATCCCCAGTTGGTTTTCGTCTTTATTTCTTATAAATGACGAATTTTTGGATTAAATTCTTGAATCAATATTTCTAGAAAATCATATGGAGTGTAATTATTTATGATATAAAATATTTTGTGGTCAATTGTAACATGGCCTCTAAACCTTTGGTGGAAGATAAATTGGAATTATAAGTCACAACCTTAACAATTATGCTCTCTAGTACCAATTCTTGTAGAGGATACTGTAAGGTCCTGACCCGGATGCCACTAAACTAGTGCTCCAAGATGGTGGGTAACAAAGCCTCAAGCGCACCTCCTCGTATTCTAGAGGCAACCAATTAGTAGTGATGGCCTAAGATGTGATATTGGGGAGACTATGCCTCATATCAGAGTGATAAAATTACAAAAAATAGATAAGTATCATACACAGTAGTGAAAAAATATAGTTCAAAAGTAGTAATTAAACTCAAATAGAACATGTTGTAATAATAAATGAAATGTCGTAATAGCCTAAATAGTTATGACATAAAAAACTACAATCCTCACCCACTGGGCTGACTATATAGATAAATGAGTACATAATAAACTAAAAGTAAAAGTATTGAGCTCTATTACTAACTCTGAACTAAACCACGTACTTTGTCTCCTAATACTGTCGAACTACACTAGCCCGATCAGAAGCAAATGAGTATCTCTACTCGATAATGAAACTCTAAGCCTCAAGCCTATCCACCATGAAACATGTATTCAACCTAAAATAAGTATTCCTAAGGTCTAAACATAACCATGGATCAACTAAAGGGGTGATAAAGAATCACAATAGGTCACCCCATGAAGCAACCTAAAAATGTGCTTCTATAATTGTACGCTAAAGCAAGATGCTCAACCTAACTGAAACACAACTAAAAACAAGGTAAAACCAATAAAGTGAAACCACAGTTGAACCTAGGGTCTGTAATCCCAATCAAAAAGAAAAGTACCACCAGGTATGTCCATATATAAATATGTATACATATATAGTCCCATGCCTATACCTATATTCATAAATATGAATATTCACTGGTATGTGAATAAAATAACATGAAACCAACAACAGTTGATCCTTGGGTTCGTTGTCCCGATCAACTGGACATCCTGTGCAAGGGCATTGAGATGGATGTCATTCCACTCAATCCATATATCACTAAGTCTATCTCTGGGTCTGTAATCCAAATCAATGTATACCTACTTCGGACATTGCTGAAAACATCTCTTAGTATGCTACATCAACATAGGGATATACTCGTCCTACACCTGGGATCACCCGTACTTGCCTCCAATCACCACAAGGATACATTAAACAGATGGTAAATCCTATGAATAAGGATATCATATACTGATATTTAATCTACTAAATATCACTAAAACTAACTACAACTTATGCTGAGTAATCATATGTCGGACCCCACAGGTCAGATCAAAGGTATAACAACTAAACCATCCACATCGTCCTACACTGTGTAATCAAAGGTATAAAATCTATCACAGTCATGTTGTATAATCATGTGTTAGACCATGAATGGATGGATACAATGTATAAAATACCAGTCCACCCTTGTAAAGTCCCAAAAGCAACATGATTTAAACTCGACAAAGGCATTGGTTGGAGTCCTAGGAGTGTTTCTACCAAACAGGTCCTATGCGAGTCCAAGCAAGCCTGATCCAAGGGGAAGGAAGGCCCAAGGAATCCAACAGAATCAATACCCAACGAGAATACTTGATCCAAGGTGTCCACTACTGCATCATGATCTGAGGAGAAACATCCAAGGAATCTATAGAAACAACCAGCCTATGAGTCGTACAAGGAATTCCTACAATAGGGGATCCAAGTATCACTCTATGTGTACAAGTCATCAGCCCATTGATTCCATACAAGTAATCCCTTCAAATTGAATCCAAGTATCACTCAGTTCATGAATATCATCTAGATCCAAGGAGATATGAATTGCCAAGGCATCCATATCACATATCAGACCCCTATGGTCGGATTCTAGGAACTCATTCAAGGAATCAACATCAGAACCCAATGGTAAGATCCAAGGAACTTGTCCAAGGCATCCACATCATCATGTAAGGCTCAATAGCCATATTCCAAGAAATAATTTAGTACATCCCAACCATATTTATATATATAGATGTATCACTATATATACATCTTGGATCAACAACCAAGTCCCTTTTAATACCTCTGGGTATACGAATCATATGAAATAACATGGATCTGATGCCGGATCCCAGGAAAGAATCTCTGGGAATCCTAACAAGAATAACAGTTCCCATGGAGAAAATTATAGCATTTGAAAAGAAATAAAGATTCCTCACATCATGATTAACAACCATCAACCTGGAAGCACCTATAGTAAACACTGTTGCATCAGCAATAAACATGTGAATCATAATAAAAGAGTGAAGGTGGACTGATCACCCAACCAAACCCTACTACCACATCCCCATGGGATCAGAATTTCATCACGGGCTCTAAGGTGATACCTGATACCATCTATACCCAAACCCCATGTACATATCAGGTTCTGTCAAACAACAGGAACCTACAGGTTCCCTCAATCCAAACACTAAAGTGGCATCCTACTTGGGATCCTATGGTCTAATCCCAAGTAATATAATCCTAATTGGTGTCCTAGGAATGAAATATAGGTATACGGATCCTATAAGGGACTCCCTAGATCATCATATAAGAAAAGTAATATCTTATCAGATCCTTAAAAGCAACTAGTCTCATGGCCTCATAGTTCAAAAGGACACATTTTGCAAGGGACACGTCCTAAAAATCATAGGTCATGGGGGATAGATCATAGATCACCTCAAGAGATGACTAAATTTTAATAATAGATGAAGAACCTCTCTATTTATATTGATGCCCCAAAACACCCCTTTGGAGTCCTCAAAATGCAACATGGATTTCACAGTCACAATCCATGCAGAAAACAACATAGGGTGGACAACTAATAGGGCCAATTACAACACTGAGGGTCAAAAAAATACCCTCAAAGGGTACAAAGGGAGGAGTACATTGCATATAGATACCATACACGGTGTATAATCGATGATCTCCTCAAGGGCATGTACTCTTACTGGCCTGGGAATGTGCATTCCCTAGGTACACTACATGTAAGGTGGGTACACAATGTGTACCTTACATGGGTAACATGCATGTGTCCCGGAAATGGCCTTGTAGGATACATTGTGAGGTCATGTACTTGTACACAGTGTATTCACCACATGGGTTCAAGCCATGTAGTCTACACATCCATGTACCCCTACAAGGGTTACCCTGGTTGGATACTCAGCTACACAGCTAAGAATTAGTACATGGAGTGTAGAATCCATACACAAATTTTACTCATTAAAAAATCATCTTCCCCAAATGGGAAGAACACATGTTGTGTTCCCATGAACCACATGTTGTGTTATTGGGTTTTCCAAAATGGAAAACCCTCTAAATCTCCCAAAACCCCCATTTAAACCCCCAAATCAAAATATCCTTATAAAGGCCATAAGAAATAATATATGAAATTTAAAAAATAATAAAGAATAATCGAACTGGGTTTTCCATAAATCTAAAAAATTTCCAACCTTTGGGATTAAACTGCAGAAGCTTCATTCAACTTTGTGGTCCACGACTGTCATATAGCAATCGAGCATGTCGAGAGCTTTGCAATGTCACACATCTTCCCTTCCTTCTCTCTATTTCTCACTCTCTCATTTCCCTCTTGTGGGATGAGCATCATGTTGACATGACAAGTAAGGAAGGAAAATAAAAAATAAATAAAAGAAGAAAAATAAAAAAAACAAAAAGGGGGTCGAGTAGGATCGGGTGCCCAGTATGAGCTTATGCCCCTCCAAGGCTAAAATCCCCATTCCAGACTCAATGAAGGAAACATAATCTCAATATGATTCTCTATTTAAATGATACCTTCAAACAAACCTATGATAATAATATAATATTGAATTTATTAAATATTAATTATTAATTATTCCGCTAAAATTCAAACGTCTTGGAATTCCACAAAACTCGTGTCCTATTGTAAACACCATATTTCAGGACAAACTGAGTAATCAAAAAAATTATCATAGGTCATATGATAGGGTAAAAGAACATTTTACCCCATTACAAACAAATTAAATAAAAAATTCAAATTTCTACTCATAATTGAATTCCAAAAAAACACAGGTCCTTATAAACTTTCCACCATAAACCTTATCATCCCCAAGAATCCCGGTGAAATGACTGAAGGACGTGATCTCTTCCCTAGAATCATCACAAGAAATTTATCTAGATTGTCCAACAACATTCCTCAAAGCATCAAAAACTATCTCCTACATGGAAGACGTTCAATTGTGTCTAATCTGGTACTCCCCGCCATAAAAATTCCCTTGTCGTCATCTCAAAACCAAACTATGAGTTCAACAGCCCATGGAAATGATAAATTTCAATATATAACAAGGGTCACCAACTTCAAATATCCAATGGTTCACTCCATACCATATGCCTTACCTTACAGGACTCCAAAGGAATAACCTCAACATGTTTCTTCCTCCAACAGGGAAGAACATTTAAAAAGGAAAAGGAGCTCGGTGTAGGTCCAAATCTCTCTAATCATACTCAAGATGAATCAATATAGAGAATGTTTATATCTAATAGGAGTGAAATAAAATTCTAAAAAAGGGAGTGTATAGCTCCCTCTATGCCATGCTCACCATCCTGCCAAAATCATACAGGGATTCAGCCATGATCCAACCATCTTACTGTACACCATTTATTTCTGATGTCACCTCTACCATTGAGGTACATTCCTCACAACATCTAAGAAGCAATCCCATATAATGTCTTGAAACATCAGTCATCGTCTCGCACTCATCCACTTACTAAATTACATTCAAATGATACCACACACAACCAGAATGTATCTTTATCACTCAACTCATACTCCAATGTTTTATCCATTACAAGGATAAGTTGATCATGATACACAAAATTTTATTATCATTAATCCAGAAGATCCCTTGGAAATATTCTTCAAGATCTGTAACCTCACATGTGCCATGATGTTTTTCATGACTGCCATCACTCAGTGTTTTTTATGTTAGGAGAATTTATCTGCACTTTATCTATACTAGGAACATCGAAAACACTAGTCGACTGCGCTAGGAACCAGAATAGTCCTACCCGTTGAATCCTATCTTGAAAACACAAGGTAAAAAAGTGCATACCATAAGCTAAAGGCATCAACATGACTATAACATAAATTCTGAGCACCTATTGTGCCTCAATATCAAAATGAGTGTACAATAAGGATCACTTCCCAAAAATACATCTAGAAAACATGGGCCAACCTCTCACACGTAGGTTACCCTTGAATAAAACAAATGTCAGCCTACAAGTTTCTAAGTCAAAACTAAGGGCCTCTAGGTCTCCCACCTAGTCCTATAGAACAATCCTCACAACTGCGCCTCATGTTCTAACCACCTATCTCAAAAGATCAAACATCTTGAAAGAAGATAAAGATCGAAATGAACTATGAGGGTGAAAACAAAAAAAATGGACTATAAGGGCCCGATCCTCACTAAAAATCATCAAAAATAAATATTACTTGGAGGTCACGATACCAACACATAAGAGAAACTAAAATAACACTCACAGTGAATCCATATAGTCCTATACCCCATAGAGGTCCATTTTTTAAGAAAATTCATGGTATCCATTATCATCGTACTCAGTGATCCAATTTGATAACCACAGAACTAAGAAAAAACACACTACAAGGGTTAAAATAGAATGAATCACATTCCATATCCACCTATTAAGTCACTAAATCTCTGTGCATGAGGACTGAGCCGTCATCCTCAAACCAAAAACACCTCAATATAGATCCATGCAACCTTCAATTAGAATAGTGTGTCTGTGTGTGTAAGTAGTCCCAGTTTAATAAGCCTCATTTATCATTAATAATCACACACTAGTAGACCTATATTATTTGAATATTTCATGCCAAATATGATGAATGAGAGGCATCTTTCATTTTTCATTCAAGATTAAAAATCTATCCTTGGTCTCTTGCTAAGGGAAAAAGACCATAGATCCAAAATAAATAATATCATCCACACAAAATGTATGTTTATCAAGGAGAAATTATTATAAAAATATAACATTGTAGATCTTAAGAGAAACCCCATACCCTGGAAACCTGAACATCCAACTAGAACATGTTTTCTTAACGCACCAGTCTGATATCCATCACAGGTTCAGACAAATTCCTAATACTTTTATCTACTATATCCTAAATAGTAAAGACCATGAAAAGAACTCCTCTGATACCACTTTGTAATGTTTGGACCCAATTTCCACTAAACCTGTTCTCTGAGCTGGTGGGTTATGAGGCCTCAAGTGTTCCTATCCATATTATAGAGGTTTTTGACAAGCAGTGAGGGCCAAAGAGATGATAGTATGGAGACTATGACCTCATATCATAGTGAAAAAATTGAAGAAAATAGCTATGTATCATACACAACAGAAAACAAATAGAGTGCAGAAGAAATAAATAATCTAAAATAGAAAATCATGTAATAATAAAAGAAATTTTGTAAAATCTGAAAAATTTATTCTATACAATACAACATTTCTCACTCATTGTGCTGACCATGCAGATACTAGAGTAAAAAAAGAAACTAAAAGTAAAATTGTATGGATCTACTACTATCCATGAGCCAAACTACATACCTAGTCTCTGGACACTGTCAAACTTCACTAGCCTAATCAAATCCACATGAGCAACTATTCTCGATCATGCAACTCAGGTACTCATTGTTATCCACCATGAAACTTGTTCTGAAAATGAAAAGAATACATATGGTCTACACATACATTGGGGTGCAGGTTTAGGGATGAGACAGAATCTCAGTATTCCATCCCTATAAGAAACCTAGAAATGTATTTTTATAATTGTATGTAAAATAAATATGCTCAACCTAGTTGAAACACAATTAAAAAGAAGGAAAAACCAATAACGTGAAACCATAGTTGAACCCAGGGTCTGTAATCCCTATCAACTGGGAAGGATCCTCCATGGGTATCCATATCAATATACATATACATGTATAATCTCATACCTGTACATATATACATAAATATGAATATTCATTGGTATGTGATCAAAATAACATGAAACCAACAACATTTGATCCTTGGATCCATAGTCCTGATCACCTAAACATCATGTGAAATGGAATTGAGCAAGATTTGATGCCACACAAGCTATATATTAGTAATTATATCTTTGGTTCCTTAATCCCAATAAACATATACCTACTTTGGACAAGGTCAAAAACATCTATGTGCAAGCTACATCGCTATAGGGTGATACTCATCTTACACTTGGTTTCACACATAATAGCCTCCAATCACCACAAGGTTACCATATACGGATGGTCAATCCTGTGAAGAACGATAGCGTACACCAATGGTCAATCCTGTAAATATCACTAAAACTAACAACAGCTTATGACAAGTAATCACATGTCAGACCCCAAAGGCTGGATCCAAAGTATAATGAATAAGGAATCCACAAAGGTCTACTCTATGTAATCAAAAGTATAACATCCATCATGGATGCACTATATAATATAGTGTTAGACCACAAAGGCTCAGATCCAAGGTATAAAATACCAATTCATCCTCATCGAGTCCTGGGGTAATCTCAAAGGAAACTTTGTAAAGGCACTGGTTGGAGTTCTAAGAGCATGTCTATCAAACATATCCTATGCTAGTTCAAGCCAGATGAATTCAAGGGGTTGAAAGACCCAAGGCATCCCAAAAAATCAAGACCCAAGTATAAATATCAATACAATGCATTAAATAATGCATCAATATCTATGTATAAACATCCAATTCATATATATAAACAACTGCCCTATGATTCCATCCAAGGATTTACTAAAATATGGAATCCAAGTATCACTCATGGTGTACAAGTCATCATCCCACTGAGTCTGACCAAGGAATTCCTACAAGAGGAATCTAAGTATCACTCAGAGTATAAAAGTCATCTGGATCCAGGGATCTAAAAATATCCTAGGCATTTACATCATGTATCAGACCACAATGGTCATATCCAAGGAACTCATCCAAGGCATCCACATCAGACCTCAATGGTCAGATCCAAGGAAATCATCCAAGGCCGCCACATCATCATGTAATGCTCAAGAGCTAGATTCCTAGAAACATTTTTTGATATCCCAGAAACATGTATATATATATATATATATATATCACTATATATACATATAATATCCACACCCATGTCCTAGGTAATACCTTTGGGTATACAACACATATGAAATAACATGGATTAGAAGTTGGATCCTAGGAAAGCATGTCTGGATATCCCAGAGAGAATAGCATAACCCCAAGAGAACATTTGGGCATCCAAAAATAAATAAATACATCTTACTTTAATCTCAATAGCCACCAACCAGGACGCACCTCTGGTACACCCTACTGCATCACCAATTAACATGTGAAGTATAACAAAGGAGTGTGGGTGGCTTGAATTCCCAAACCAAAACTACTTCCATATCCCCATGGGCTCAAGAATAGGTTCTAAGGTGACACCAACTACCATGTTTACCCAACCCTGATGTGAAAAGAAGAGTCTTTCAAATAAATGGAACCCCTTGGATCCCTCTAGACAAACACTAAATAGTAATCCTACTTGGGATCCACTAGTCTAAACACAATTGAATACATTATACTTGGGATACATGCAATGAAACACAGGTACAGAGATCCTATAAGGGATTCCCAAGATATGTATATAAGAAAAGGCCTCCCTCATGGGATCCTTCGAAGCAACTGGTATCATGGCCCCATATGTTATAAGTTAATATTTAGAAAGGGATACATTCTCAAAATCATATTTCACTAAAGATAGACCATAGATCATATAAGATCAAGGTATCAAACTAGGTTGGTCTGAACTCCAAACCTACCATTCATGTTTAATTCTCTCTCTCGGGAGATGACAAAATTTGATTATTGTATGAAGAACTTCTATATATAGATAGAAACCCAAAAACACCCAGTTAGATTCATAAAAACACTCCATAGGTTTCACCATCATGATCCACATGGAAACCCACTCAGAATGGACTAATAATTGATCCAATTATAACACTAGGGAACAAAATAATAAAATACCCCCAAAGGGTATGAAGGGAGGAGTATACAGAATGTATATACCATACACGACATGTACCCTCAGATCGCCACATGGTCATGTACTCCCACCGGTATAGGTATGTAAATTCCCTAAGTGCATAATGTGAAAGGATGGTACATGACATATACCCTACATGAGGTATATGCCTGTGTCCCTCAACCGGTCTAACTGGATACTTATTTAGGCCATGTACTCATACACGGTGTATTCTCTACATGGGGTTGGGCCATGGACCCCTAAAAGGGTTACCATAGTTGGATACTCGAATACATGGATGATAATCAACATGAAGAGTGTATAATCAGTATATGGAGTGTAATCCTTAAAATATCTTCTTCCCCAAATGGGAATAACACATGGTGTGTTTCCCAGAACTATAAGTCGTGTTATCAGTTTTTCCGGAGAGGAAAACCCTATGAATCACCCAGAACCCTCATTTAAACCCCCAAATCAATAAACCCACCATAAAAAGGACACCAGAAACAATATAGGGGTTTTAAAACATAAAAGAGTTGAATAAAGAGGTGTTTTTTAGTAAATCTTATAAACGGACTTCCTTTGGGTGGAAACCGCCAAAGATTCGTTCAAATATGTGATCCACAGTTGTCGCATGACGATCATACGCATGGAGATATTCTCTATGGAACCCCTCTTCTCTTTCCTATCTCTCTCTCTCTTTATCCCTATCTAGTTTCTCCCTTGGTTGAGAGGAGTATGAGGCGGATCTGTAGGAGTGTGTGAGAAGAAAAAATGAAAATAAAGAAATAAAAATAAATGAAAGAAAAGAAGAAAAGGAAAAATGAAAGAAAAAGGGGCCCAGGTCAGGCCCAGTTCGCAACTCAAGTTTATGCCCCACCTAGGATAAACTCCTTGTTTTGGAGTCAATGGAAGTGACAGAATCTCAATCAAATACTCCATTCAAAATATATCATCGAATGAACCTGTGGAAAAAAATTAATTTTTAATTTATTAAATATTAATTACTAATTATTCTACTAAAATTTGAACATATATAAATTCCACCAAACTATAATACTATAGAAAATAACATATTTTGGGGCCAAGGGATTGTTCATAAAAATTATTAGAGATCATATTCTAGGGAAAAATATCATTTTACCCCATATAAAAATTTGAAATAAAAAAGTAAAATCTCTACTCCATGTTATAGTCTGGAAAAACAAAGGTCCTTATAGCTTATCACTTGAAATTCAGACAAAAAATATTTTATGGTGTAGAAATTTATTAATAGGATGGATTGTACAAGAATTAATTATGTCATTCAGACCATATCACCTAGTATCATAAAGAACTATAGAGGTGTCTTTTATTATAAAAGATGGTTGGTCTCCATAATTTTATATAAAAATTCAAAAAAGATACATGTTTGGGATATCCCAGGATTACAAACATTCATGGGATAATTATTGATCATAATGTGAGTATTATTAATAATAATATATCAAACAAAAAAATTTACTACTCCTATTAAATAATCTTTTTATTTTAACAATTTTATGCCCAAAAAAGACACCCTAATCTGGAAGCATGCAAGGAGAAAGTTTCTAACATGTATTATATATTACAATTTAATCATGATATGTCCCACATATATGGATTCCATGTTGAACAAATTTTTTAATCATTGGATATATCCATCTCATTATACACTTAAGTGGATTTTTTATTCAAACGGGCTCCCAATAGATGTATGTCTTATAAATATTGGGTGGAACCTTTATTTCATGTGCATCACTTATAGGGAAGGGTTAGACTCTATCGATCATATTTTTCTTTCATTATTCATTTCTAAATCCATTTGGAACATTGTTACTAATATATTTGAAGTGAAAATAATTATTGAATCAGATCTCAATTCACTCAATACACATTCAAATTCACAGTAAGGCTCTTCCAAGATCAGGAATCTTATCTGACTATTATGTCCAAAAGTCTGTATGTTATATAATTGAATACGAATTCCAAAAAGCATGATAATAATTTAATTGACCTGAACACTATTATGAGGAACATAAATTATATTATCAGGGTGGTTATTGACATGAATATCAGCTAGGATATGAATAAAGTCTCTAAATTATCTATTTTTAATGGGCTATGTGTTTGAGAAAATTATGAGAAACTGGTTGGATAGACTGGTGTCCCACATACTATGACATAGAATTTTTCATCAAAAGTTTCACCATGGAATAGACTATTTTCTATAGTATTTAATTATGATCAATAAAATTATGTGTGTGTGGTTTAATTTAGAGTGGAATGGATTCTAGTTGACCATATTAATAATTATCATGTTATTTAACTTCTCCAAAACAAATCCACAATCACAGCATGATATCCTTTAACTTCATTACTCACATAACTTCTGGTGGAAAATACATTTCACTATGGTGCATACTCATGTGGGATTGAGAAATTAAATAATTATTGTTTCCTGAAGAACATTCCTAGTGATATAAATATTTCTTTTAACATATACATATTCTCTTTAGAAAAAACAATAGCATATTCTTCTCTCTATGGCTTAGGCACCCTCAAAACACCAGTGATAGCTGGTCACCCCTAAGATATGGTCACATTTAAAAAAATTTCCTAAGAAATAATTAATCAATATTTATAAAGTCTTTATGGTGTTTATCATGCTCTGTAGAATAGAGGTTCTCACCATGTTTCTGATTTACCTATAAAAAACATGTATATTACCTTTATGTGAATAGTTATCCTTTCATAATTAATTTATACATCCTTAAATTATACCACATAAAATTTATCTAAGTCATAGAATATTTCTTCTAGTTATATGTCACTTCTATCAACTATAAAAAATATATATTTAATTTATCCATGAAAATTTCATAAAAAATAACCTATCATTTAACCTAAAAGAATGAATATGTAGTTTTTAAATGTTTGATACCCTTTAAAACTTTGGTCAAAGGGGGGTGTTAAACCCAACTAAATGAACTCTGAATGCAATGAAATCAAATTAAAACAATTGTACAGTTAAATGGTACATGGTCGAGTAGACATAACATCAATATGAGGTATTGTTTTTACAGGACGACCTGAAACTACCTTGTTTTGTTTTAAAACTCCAATAAATATGTTTAATAGTTGGATCTATAGAAATAAAAAATGGAATGATTTGAAATAATATTATAATCATTTTAATATTATTATCGATGTGTAGTAGTATATGACACATCAATTTGACATGTGGTCTTCCTATAATGACTGAATATGTGGTTTATAATGGTTTGGCACCCTTTAAAAACATGTGCCCCTATGTCAAAACCAAATTATAGACCTAATAATTTCATAAAATCAAAATAAAAGAACCATTTATTAAATTTTGAGATGATCGAGTAAAGAGAACAACAACCCAAGGTGTTTTGTTTTCAAAATAACATGAAACATAGTTTTATTTTTTAAAAATCACTGAAATGTGGGTTTAACAGTAAAATACATAGAATATGAAATCATAATGATGTAAAATCATTAGAAAATGTGTTACTAATATTTTTTATATGTAGGATCATAATTAATGTCAATCATAGGTGGGGTTTTACTTAAATGATTGAATATGTGGTTTTTAAAGGTTTGACAACCTTTAAAAACGTGCTCTAGGTGGTAAAAACCAATTAATGAACTTTGAATACTATGAAATTATATAAAAAAATATAGTGAATTACGAAATTTTTGAGTATATAGAATTTCACAAGATGCATGAATCAAGTGCTCGTACTTTGAATGAGTAAATCAACCAAATAGCTGATGTGTCATTTATTACATCACTTCGCTGCAAGTCCTTGGATGCTAAGGGATTCAGATTAAGTATTAGAAATTTTGACATAAAACTTGAAACAAAAATCATTTTTTTCAACTTTTTATTCATGTTGTTATTATTGATTTGTGAGGGAATTATTCAGTTTATGTAGGGTTTTATCTTAAACCATATATTATTGAAGTCTGATTGGGTTGATCCGGTTTATGTAATGAAAGTATATCATTTCCAATTTAAATTTGGTAAAATTTAACAATATTATATATAAACTTAACTAAGTAAGAAATGATCCCTTCATACTGATATCTCATTAACATAATTTTTTCTTTTTCATTAATGCTTGTAAATTGAATTTTGTGGTGAAATTTTCTAAAAGAGGTGTTTTCTGATTTACCATGAGGAACCAAGTTTTATCATCTTTCCTGATCAAACACATGAATAAACCACTATATATATATATATATATGAGAATAATATATAAAATGGTTCAGATATGTATATGAAAGAGATACTATAAACTCTCAAGATCTATGAAACATTTTTTTTAGTTAACCTTTATAAAAAAATATTAATTATATGTATAAAAATTGCATGATTTAACTATATATATATTTCTAAATGTTGGTATCTCATATTGTAGTCAGAGCAGTTCACATGATGTTGTTGGTATATATGTTTTCATTTTTTAAACATAATTCATTATAATTTTAATAAGTATATTTCCTTAGTTGATTCAAATTTTAAATTAAAAATTAGATTATTATTAACTACATTTTTAATTCTTTAATAGGATCTGGTGAATCATCTAGTAGACGTAGGTAACTTGGTATAGTTGTTCCATCCAGAAACTCTAGATCCTGGTTGGATGTGTTATTTGATGACAAAATTCACCTAGTTGGAGTGGTAGATAGTATAATTATTCATCATTTTCGCCTTATGATACAATATCCACACAAATTCCCTCTAACAACTCATGATTAGACTTCATTCTCCCATGATATGATTGAAATATTATGGTAGGTTGTTTAGGTAAAATAATAATTTAATCTTTAATGACATTCAATATATTATTATCAAAAACACTAACTATTTTTTTCTTGTAAAATTTAACATCATGTCCAAATGAATTTTAGGAAGTATGCATTTCCAAATGTTGAATGTTATAGAAGTATTACAAGGGAAGGGTGAATATAGATCTATGGGAACTATTTTTTGGTGTTCTATAAATTATACAATGAGTCCCCCCAGGCGTTCATTCTATGTAGTGGTTGGATTTGATTGGGTTTTTTTTGAGTGAGGAAATTATGGTAAATTTTATTACTTTTAATATATAAATGACTCTAATTATTCATAAATATATTAACTGAATATGTTTAATGTAAACTAATTATGTTCATTATTTATGAAATCAGGTTATGTAGGACATAACTTCAAGAAATTTGACTCCACATGTGTTCTAACATAGACATAATGTGGGTTTATAAATCATTTTTCATTCATATATTAAAAATATTTAAATATAAATATGTATTTGGTAGAAACCATTATTATAGGTACACCAGCGAGGTGATCTAACTAATCATATTTATATATGGGTGAGGACTTGCTGGGAAGGAACTCTCGATGTTGACGACATCATAGTAAAGAAAAATATTTAGTAAAAAATGTTTTTTCATTTCATAAAATTAATAAAATTTGACAATTAATTTATTATATATATTCAATAAGATCAGTATGGCACTTAGGTAGAAAAGAATTAAAATGGGAAACATTGTAGTACTATGTACAGAGATGACATATTTTCGTGTGTCATGGGGAATGACTGTCATGGTTATTCTTTGAC
The DNA here is from genome assembly GCA_963277665.1 of Viscum album. Lineage (NCBI taxonomy): Eukaryota > Viridiplantae > Streptophyta > Magnoliopsida > Santalales > Viscaceae > Viscum > Viscum album. Next base: position 911,228,421 of record OY728125.1, on the reverse strand, counting down.
TTATGGACCTTGTATCTCAAGATGTTCAGTTGTAATAGAGGAATTGATGGGTACATAAAGAGATGAATGGATGTGCACACCAGCTAAGGTATAAGGTATTATGAATACTGTGAAACAATGTTTAGAAGATTGATTATAAATATTACATGGATCATATGAGGATTAATTATAACACATGTCTACACGTATAGATGAAGTGATGAAACAACATCCTGTTGACGGTACAAAAGTGGTGACATATGAAAAAAATAAAATAAACAATATAAAATATACTTATATTGATATTCTTAAGATGAATAATATTTATATATGTTTTAGGATTTGAATAAAGCTTGTGTACATCATCGTGACTTCATTATTGATTGAGAAGAGGATGCACCTCACTCGTGAGGTAATTTACATTACCATTTTAATATTTTACATTTCATTTCATGACATAATCAATTATTTTTTTTCAATAAGTAATTTCTAATTTAAGGCCCTCGAATTTTTGGTTTTAGTGAATTTTTAATGACATGATCCTATATTTCATAAAATAAATCATAGTTTCGTCTCATGTGAATGAAACTTCTGAAGGATAAGTCTCATGTTACTATAAAATTAAATAAGTTGATCCTTTATCAGTAACTCTTTATTTCAATGCTGAATATTATTTATGTATATTTATCTCTAACATGGTTGGAAAAGAAAATATAAATCATATTCAATAAGGGGGGATTAATAAAACAATGTCACTTATTTTATACTGATGACCTGATTCTTTTATCAAATGTGGTTGGAAGAATGTTGAGATAATTAAATAGGTCCTTTATCATTATCGGTGCAATGTAAACTAGCATATAATTATGAATAAATCATAAATATTTTCAAAAATAATTTCAACTATTATAAGAGACTAAACATCCAAACAAGGACAAACATCAAAGTTCATACTCTCACATTAAATTATCTAGGCTTACCACTATTCAACGTAAGTGTTGAGTATTCTCATTTCAAGGATATTACTAATGGAATGAAGGAATAATTAGGCTCATGGAAAGGGATATATATATATATATAAATTTCTAGAATGAGTTCACACATCAAAGTAATTTCTATCCCTTATTCTTTATTTATTATAAATGGTGAATTTCATGATGAAATTCTTGAATCAGTATTTCTAGAAAATCATATGGAGTGGAAGTATTTATGATATAAATTCTTTTTTGGTCAATTGGAACATAGCCTCTAAACATTTTATGGAAGATAAATTGGAATTAGAAGTCACTACCTTAAAAATTATGCTCTCTAGTACCAATTCTTGTAGAGGATACTTTAAGGTCCCGACCTGGATGTCGCTAAACTAGTTCTCCATGTTGGGGGGTTACAAGGCCTCAAGTGCACCTCCTCATATTCTAGAGGCTTACAATTTGTAGCAACGGCCTAAGAGGTAATAGTGGGGAGACTATGTCATCATATCAGAGTGATAAAATTACAAAAATTAGATAAGTATCGTATACAGCAGTGAACAAATATAGTTCAGAAGTTGCAATTAAACTCAAATAGAACTTGTCGTAATAATAAATAAAATGTTATAATATCCGAAATAGTTATGCCATACAATACAACAATGTTCACCCACTGGGATGACCATATAGATAAATGAGTACATAATAAACTAAAATTAAAAGTCCAGAGTTCTACTACTAACTCTGATCCAAACTATGTACTTGGTCTCCTAATATTCTTGAACTACACTAGCCCGATCAGAAGCAAATGGGTAGCTCTGCTCGATAATGAAATTCTAAGCCTCAGCCCTATCCACCGTGAAAAATGTAATCAACCTAAAAAAAGTATACATGAGGTCTACACATAACCAGGGTTCACCTGAACGGGTGATAAAGAATCACAATTGGTGACCCCAACAAGAAACCTAAAAATGTGCTTCAACAATTGTATGCTAAAGCAACGTGCTCAGCCTAACTGAAACACAACTAAAAAGAATGTAAAACCAATAATGTGAAACCACAGTTGAACCCAGGGACTATAATCCCTATCAACAAGGAAATTACCACCATGTATGTCCATATATTAGTATGTATACATATATAGTCCCATACCTATACATATATACATAAATATGGATATTCACTGGTATGTGAATAAAATAACATGAAGCCAACAGTAGTTGATCCTTGGGTCCATTTTCCCTATCAGCTGGACATCTTGTGTAAGGTCATTGAGCTATATTTCATTCCACTCAATCCATATAACATTAATTGTATCTCTGGGTCTATAATCCCAATCAATATATACCTACTTCGGACAACGCTGAAAACCTCTTTGAGCATGCTACGTCAACATAGGAAGATACTCGTCCTACACCTGGGATCACCCGTACTCGCCTCCAATCACCACAAGGATACAGTATATTGATAGTAAAACCTATGAATAAGGATATCATATACCGATATTTAACCTACTAAATATCACTGCAACTAACTACATCTTATGCTGAGTAATCACATGTCGGACCCCACGGGTCGAATCAAAGGTATAACGACTAAGGCATCCACATCGGACTATGCTGTGTAATAAAAAGTATAACATCTATCACAGTCATGATGTATAATCATTTTTTAGACCATTAAGGGATGGATAAAATGTATAAAACACCAGGTATTCCTTGTCGATTCCCAAAAGCATCATGATGGAAACTCGACAAAGGCATTGGTTCGAGTCCTAGGTGTATTTCTACCAAACATGTCCTATGTGGGTCCAAGAAAGCCCAATCCAAGGGGAAGGAAGGCCCAAGGAATCCCCCAAAATCAAGACCCAAAGAGAATACTTGATCTAAGGTGTCCACTACAGCGTCATGATCTAAGGGGAAACATCCAAGGCATCTATAGAAACAATCAGCCTGTTAGTCCGTCCAAGGAATTCTTACAATAGGGGATCCAAGTATCACTCAATGTGTACAAGTCATCATTCCACTGATTCCATACAAGGAATGCCTTCAAATTGAATCCAATTATCACTCAGGTCATGAAAGTCATCTAGATCCAAGGAGATATGAATGTCCAAGGCATCTATATCACATATCAGACCTCGATGGTCGGATTCGAGGAACTCATTCACGGAATCAACATCAGACCCGAGTGGTAAGATCTAAGGAACTCTTCCAAGGCATCCACATCATCATGTAAGGCTCAATATCCATATAACAAGAAAAAAATTAGTACATACTAACTATATATATATATCACTATATATACATCCAGGATCAACAACCAAGTCCCAGGTAATACCTCTAGGTATACGAATCATATGAAATAACATGGATCCAAAGTCGAATCCCATGAAATAATATCTGGGAATCCTAATAAGAATAATAGTTCCCAGGGAGAAAATTATAGCATTTGAAAAGAAATAAAGATTCCTCACATCAGGCTTAACATCCATTAACTTGGAAGCACCTATGGTAAACATTGTTGCATCAGCAATATACATGTGAAGCATAATAAAGGAGTGTAGGTGGACTGAACGCCCAACCAAACACTACTACCACATCCCCATGGGATTGAAAGTTCGGCACGGGTTCTGAGGTCACACATGATACCATCTATACCCAAACCCCATGTACATATCAGGTTCGTTCAAACAACAGGCACCTACAGGGTCCCTCAATTCAAATGTTGAAGTGGCATCCTACTCGAGATCTTATGGTCTAATCACAAGTGAAAGAATCTTAATTAGTATCCTAGGAATGAAATATAGGTATAGGGATCCTATAAGTGACTCCCTAGATCAACATATAATAAATGGAATACCTTAGCGGTTCCTTAAAAGCAACTGGTCTCATGGCCTCATAGTCCAAAAGGACACATTTTTCAAGGGAGATGTCCTCAAAATAATAGGTTATGGGGGATAGATAATAGATCATCTCAAGAGATGGATGAATTAAAATACTAGAGGAATAACCTCTCTATTTATATTGATGCCCCAAAACGCCCATTTGGAGTCCTCAAAACGCTCCATGGGTTTCAGCATCACAATCCATGCGGAAAACAACATAGAGTGGACAACTCACAAGCCCAATTACAACACTGAGGCACCAAAAAAAGACCCTCAAAGGGTACCAAGGGAGGAGTACACGGCATATATATACTATACACGGTGTGTAACGGATGATCTTCTCAAGGGAATGTACTCCTACTTGCTTGGGAATGTACACGCCCTAGGTACATGACATGTAAGGTGGGTATCAAATGTTTACCTTACAAGGGGAACAAGCATGTGTCCCTCAACTGGCCTAGTTGGATACATGGTTAGGACATGTACTTGTACACGGTGTATTCACCACATGGGTTCAAGCCATGTATTCTACACAGCCATGTACCCTAACAAGGGTTACCCTGGATGGATACTCAGCTACATGGCTAAGAATTAGTACATGGAATGTAGAATCCATATAAAACTTTTACTCATTAAAACACCATCTTCCACAAATGGGAAGAACACATGACGTGTTTCCATGAACCACATGTTGTGTTATTGGGTTTTCCAAAATAGAAAACCCTCTGAATATCCCAAAACCCCCATTTAAACCCCCAAATCAACAGATCCATTTAAAGGCCATAAGAAATAATATTGGGAATTTAAAAATAATAACGAATAATCAAACTGGGTTTTCCATAAATCTAAAAAATTTCCTACCTTTGGGAGGAAACTACAAAAGATTCGTTCAAATTTGTGGTCCATGGCTATCAGATAGAAATCGAGCACGTTGAGAGTTGTGGAATGGCACACCTCTTCCCTTCCCTCTCTCTATTTCTCACTCTCTCATTTCCCCCTTAGTTAAGAATCATAGTGGGATGAGGCTCATGTTGACATGATACGTAAGGAAGGAAAATAAAATAAATAATAGAAGAAAAATAAAAAAAATGATCGAGTCGGATCTGGCTCCCAACATGAGTTTATGCCCCTCCAAGGCTAAAATCTACATTCCAAACTCAATGAATGAAAAAGACTCTCAATATGATTATATGTTTAAATGATACCTTCGAACGAACCTGCAATAATAATTTAATATTTAATTTATTAAATATTAATTATTAATCATTCTGCTAAAATTTAAATGTCTTAGATTTCCACAAAACTCATGTCCTACGGTAAAAACCATATTTCAGGACCAACAGAGTCATTAGAAAAAGTATCAGAGGTTATATGCTTGGGTAAAGGACCATTTTACCCCCTTACAAACATATTAAATAAAAAATTCAAATTTCTACTCAAAAATTAATTCCAAAAAAACACATTTCTTTATAAACTCCCCACCACAAATCATATCATCCCAAAGAAGCCTGGTGAAATGACTTAAATCCATGATCTTGTCCCTATAATCATCACAAGAAAGTTATCTAGATTGTCCAACAACATGCCTCATAGCATAAACAACCATCTCCTATATGGATGATTTTTAATTGCATCGGATCTGGTACTCCCCACCATAATAATTCCCTTATCGTCATCTCAAAACCAAACTATGAGTACAAAATCCCATGGAAATGATAAATTTCAATATATAACAAGGTTTACCAACCTCAAGTAGCCAATGGTTCACTTCCTACCATATTTCTTACCTTACAAGACTCCACAGGCATAACCTCAACATGTTTCTTCCTCCACCAGGGAAGAACATTTAAAAAGGAAAAGGAGCTCGATGTAGGTCCAAATCTCTCTAATCATACTCAAGATGAATCAATATAGAGAATGTTTAAATATAATAGGAGTGAAATAAGATTCTAAAAAATGGAGTGTATATCTCCCTCTATGCCACGCTCACCATCCTTACAAAATCACACAAGGATTCAGCCACAAGTCAAGCATCTTATGGTACACCATTTATTCCTGATTTCACCTCAACTATTGAGGTACATTCCTCAAAACTTCTAGGAACCAATCCCCTAGAATGTCTCGAAACATCAGTCCTCGGTTCGCACTCATCCACTCACTAAATTAGATTCAAATGATACCACACACAACTAGTGTTTATCTTTATCACTCAACTCATACTCCAATGTTTTGTCCATTACAAGGATAAGCTGACCATGATACGCGAAATTTTATTTTCATTAACCCAGAACCTCCCTTGGAAATATTATTCAAGATCTGCAACCTCACTTGTGCCATGATGTTTTTCACGACTGCCATGACTCAGTTTCATTTAAGTCATGATAATTTACCTGCACTTTATCTATATTAGGAATATCAAAAACACTAGTAGACTAGGCTAGGAACCCAAAAAGACCAACCTGCTGAAGCCTATCTTGAAAACACGAGGTCCAAAAGTGCTTACCGGAAGCTAAAGGCATCAACATGACTATAACATAAATCATGAGCACCTTTCATGCCTCAAAATCAAAACGAGTATACAATAACGATCACTTCCCAAAAAGACATCTAGAAAACATGGGCCAACCTCTCACACATAGGTTACCCTTGAATAAAACAAACATCGGCCTACAAGGGTATAATTCAAAACTAAGGGCCTCTAGGTATCCCACCTAGTCCTATAGAACAAGACTCACAAATGGGCCTCATGTTCTAACCACTTATCTCAAAAATAAAACCTCTCGAAAGAAGATGAAGATCGCAATGACCTATATTGGTGAAAACTAAAAATGTACTACTAGGGCCCGATCCTCACTGAGAATCCTCAAAAAGAAATAATCCTTAGAGGTCACGATATCAACACATAATAGAAACTAAAATAACACTCATAGTGAATCCATATATGCCAATACCCCCTGGAGGTTCAGTTTTTATCAAAAATCATGGTATCCATTAGCTTCTTACTCAGTGATCCAATTAGATAACCACAAACCTAAGAAAAAACACCCTACAAGGGATACAATATAATGAATCACATTCCATATCCACCTACTAAGTCACTGCATCTCTATGCATGAGGACTGAGACATCATCCTTAAACCAAAAATACCTCAATGTAGATCCATGAAACCTTCAATTATAATAATGTGTGTGTGTGTGTGGGTGGGGGTGGGTGTTTGTGTGTGTGTGTTAGTAGTCATAGTTTAATAAGCCTCATTCGTCATTAATAATCACACACTTTTAGACCTATATAATGTGAATCTTTCATGCCAAATATGATGCATGAGAGGAATCATTCCTTTTTCATCCAAGATTAAAAATATGTCCTTGGTCTCTTGCTAATGGAAGAGGACCACAGATCCACAATAAATCATATCATCCACACAAAATGTGTGTTTTTCAAGGAGAAATTATTATAAAAATATAACATCATAGATCTGATGAGAAACCCCATACCCTGGAAACCAGAACATCCAACCAGAACAAGTTTTCTTAATGCACTAGTAGGATATCCATCACAAGTTCAGATAGATTCCTAATACTTCTATCAACCATATCCTAAATATTAAAGACCATGAAAAGAACTCCTCTAATACCACTTTGTAATGTTTGGACCCAATTTCCCCTAAACCTGTTCTCTGAGCAGGTGAGTTGTGAGGCCTCAAGCATGCCTCTCCATATTCTAGAAGTTTTTGACAAGTAGTGTGGGCTAAAGAGATGATAGTATGGTGACTATGACCTTATATTATAGTGACAAAATAGAAGAAAATGCCAATATATCATACACAGCAGAAAAAAAATAGAGTGTAGAAGAAATAAATAATCTGAAATAGAACATCATGTAATAATAAAAGAAATGTTGTAAAATCCTGAATATTTATTCTATACAATAAAACTTTGCTCAACTATTGTGTTGACCATATAGATACTATAGTAAAAAGGAAAATAAATGTAAAAATTCATGGATCTACTACTATCCATGAGCCAAACTACATACCCGATCTCCAAAAACTGTCAAACGGCACCAACCCAATCAAAACCACACGAGCAAGTATTCTCGATCATGAAACTCTGGTACTCATCGCTATTCACCATGAAACTTGCTCTCAAAATGAAAATAAGACATAAGGTCCACACGTACATTGGGGTGAAGGTTTAGGGGTGAGAAATAATCTCAGTAGGCTACCCCTATAAGAAACCTAGAAATGTATTGTTATAATTTTATGTAAAAGAAACATGCTTAACCTAGTCGAAACACAACTAAAAAGAAGGCAAAACCAATAACGTGAAAAAATAGTTGAACTCAGGTTCCATAATCCAAGTCAACTGGGAAAGTTCCTCCATGGATTTTCATATCAATATACATATACATGTATAATCTCATACTCGTACATATATACATAAATACAAATATTCACTGGTATGTGATCAAAATAACATGAAACCAACAACATTCGATCCTTGGATCCATAGTCCGGATGCCTATACATCATGTGAAATGGAATTGGGCAGGATTTGATGCCACTAAAGCTATATATAATTAATTATATCTTTGGTTCCTTAATCCCAATAAACATATACCTGCTTTAGACAAGGTTAGAAACATTTATGTGTAAGCTACATCACCATAGGGGGATACTCATCCTACACTTGGTTTCACCCGTAATAGCCTCCAATCACCACAAGGATACCATATACAGATGGTCAATCCTGTAAAGAACAATACCATACTCCACCTTTCAATCCTGTAAATATCACTAAAACTAACTACAGCTTATGCCAAGTAATCACATGTTATACCCCAAGGGCTGGATCCAGAGTATAATGACTAAGGAATCCTCATCGGCCAACTCTGTGTTATCACAAGTATAACATCCATCAAGGATGCACTATATAATCTGGTGTTAGACCACAAAACTCATATCCAAGGTATAAAATACCAAGTCATCCACATCGTTTCATAGGGTAATCTCAAAGGAAACTCAGTAAAGGCACTAGTTGGAGTTCTACGAGCATGTATATCAAACATATCATATTCTAGTTCAAGATAGATGAATCCAATGGGTTAAAAGACCCAAGGAATCCCAAAAAATCAAGACCCAAGTATAAATCTCAATAAAACACATCAACTACTGCATCAATATCTATGTAGAAACATCCAATGCGTATATTGAATCAACTGACCTATGATTCCATCCAAGGCTTTACTGAAATATGGAATACAAGTATCACTCATGATGTACAAGTCATCATCCCACTGAGTATGACCAAGGAATTACTAAAATGGGAGTCCAAGTATCACTCAAGGTATACAAGTCATCTGGATCCAGGGATCTAGAAATATCTTAGGCATTTACATCATGTATCGGACCCTAATGGTTAGATGCAAGGAACTCGTCCAAGGCATCCAGATCAGACCTCAATTGTCGGATCCAAGGAAATCATCCATGGCAACCACATCATCATGTAATGCTCAATAGCTGGATTAGTAGAAAACATTTTTGATATCCCAGAAACATATATATATATATATATGTCACTATATATACATATAATATCAACACCAATGTCCTAGGTAATACCTTTGGGTATACAACACATATTAAATAACATGGATCAGAAGTTGGATCCTATGAAAGCATGATTGGATATCTGAGAAAGAAAACATATCCCTAAGAGTGCATCTGGGAATCCTAAAATAAATCAATATGGCTTACTTCAGTATCAATAGCCACCAATAAGGATGCACCTCTCATAAACCCTACTTCATCACCAATTAACATTTGAATCATAACAAAAAAGTGTAGGTGGCTCGAAGTCCCAAACCAATGCTACTTCCATATCCCCATGGGCTCACACATAGGTTCTATGGTGACACCCACTACCATCTCTACCCAACCCTGATGTAAAAACGAAGACTCTGTCAAATAAAAAGAACCTGTTGGATCCCTCTAGACAAACACTAAAGAGGCATCCTACATGGGATCCACTAGTCTAAACACAATTGAATCCATTAAACATGGGATCCATGGAATGAAACACTGGTATAGGGATCCTATAAGGTACTCCCTAGATATGTATATAAGAAAAGGCCATCCCTGAGGTGATCCTCCCAAGAAAATGGTCTCATAGACTCATATGTTATAAGGGAATACCTAGAAAGGGATTCGTTCTCAAAAGCGTATTTCACTGAAGATAGACCATAGATCATATAAGATCAAGTTATCTAACTAGGTTGGTATGAACTCCAAACCTAAAATTCACGTGTAATTCTATCTCCCAAGAGATTACTGAATTTGATTATTGTATGAAGAACTTCTATATATAGATAGAAACCCCAAAACACCCATTTAGAGTCCTCAAAATACTCCATAGGTTTCTCCGTCATGATCCACATGGAAACCCATTCAGAATGGACTGACCACCGGTCTGATTCCAACACCAGGGAACAAAATAATAAAATACCCTCAAAGAGTACTAAGGGAGGAGTAAACAGAATGTAGAGACCACACACGACATGTACCCTCAGATCTCCACATGGTCATGTACTCCCACCAATCTAGGTATGTAAATTCCCCAAGTACATAAGGTGTAAGGATGGTTCATGACATATACCCTACATGAGGTACATGCCTATGTCCCTCAACTGGTCTAGATGGATACTTGATCAGGCCATGTATTCATACATGGCGTATTCTCTACATGGGTTCTAGCCATGTACCCCTAAAAGGGTTACCATAGATGGATACTTTCCAACATGGACGAAAATAAACACGAAGCATGTATAATCAATACATGGAGTGTACTCTTTAAAACATCTTCTTCCCCAAATGGGAAGAACACACAGTGTGTCTCCCATACCTTCATGTCATGTTATCCGTTTTTCCTGAAATGAAAACCCTCTGAATCGCAAACAACCCTCATTTAAACCCCCAAATCAATAGACCCACCATAAAAAGGACCCCAAGAAACAATATAGGGGTTATAAAACATAAAAGAGATGAATAAAGAGGTTTTTTGTAGTAAATATTTAAAATAGACTTCCTTTGGGTGGAAACCACCAAAGCTCCGTTCAAATTTGTAGTCCACAGTTGTCGCACTACGATCCAATACATGGAGATATTCTCTATGGAACCCATCTTCCTTTTCCTCCCTCTCTATTTATCCTTATCTAGTCTCTACCTTAGTTGAGAGGTGTAGGAGGTAGATATATAGGAGTATTTGAGAAGAAAATATTGAAAAGAAAGAATGAAAAAGAAAATAAAGAAAAGAAGAAAAGGAAAAATGAAAGAAAAGGGGCCTAGGTCGGGCCCAGTTTGCAACTCGAGTTTATGCCCCACTTAGGATAAACTCCTTGTTCTGGAGTCAATGGAAGTGAAAGAATCTCAATCAAATGCTCCATTAAAAATATATCATTGAATGAACCTGTGGGAACAATTTAATTTTTAATTTATTAAATATTAATTACCAATTATTCTACTAAAATTTGAAAATCTTGGAATTCCACCAAACTACTATACTATGGTAAATAACATATTTTGGGGACAAGGGATTGTTCATAAAAATTATTTGAGAACATATTCTATGGGAAAAGATCATTTTACCCCATACAAAAATTTGAAATAAAAAATTCAAATTTCTACTCAATGTTACATTCCGGAAAAACACAGGTCCTAACATCTTCTCGCTTTAAATTCAAAAAAAATATTTTATGATATAGAATTTTATTAATAGGTTGGATTGTAGAAGAATTAATAACGTCATTCACACCATATAGCCTAATATAATAAATAACTATAGAGTTTTCTTTTATTATAAAAGATGTTTGGTCTCCATAAATTCTAAATAAAAATTCAAGAAATATTCATGTTTGGGATATCCCATGATTATATACATTCATGGGATGATTATTGATCGTAATGTGAGTATTATTGATAATAATATATCAAACTAAAAAAATTCCCTACTCATATTAAATAATATTTCTATTCTAACACTTTTAGGCCCAATAAAGACACCCTAATCTGGAAGCATACAGGGCAAAAATTTCTAACATGTATTATATATTACAATTTAATCATGAGGTGTCCCACATATATGGATTCCATGTGGAACAAATTTTTAAATCATTGGATCTATCCATCTCATTATACACTTAAGTGGAGGTTTCATTCAAATTGGATCCCCATAGATGTATGTCTTATAAATATTGGGTGGAACCTTTATTTCATGTGCATCACTTATAGGTAAGGTTTAGACTCTATCGATCATATTTTTCATTCATTATTCATTTCTAAATCCATTTGGAACATTTTTACTAATATATTTGAAGTGAAAATAATTATTGAATCTGATCTCAATTCACTCAATACAAACTGAAATTCATAGGAAGGCTCTTCCCTAATCAAGAATCTTATTCTGACTATTATGGCCAAAAATCTATATGTTATATAATTGAATAAGAATTCCAAAAAGCATGATAATAATTTAATTAACCTGAACACTATTATGAGGAACATCCATTCTATTATCAGGGTGGTTGTTGACCTAGATATAGGCTAGGATATGAATAAAGTCTCTAAATTATCTATTTTTAATGGGATATGTGTTTGAGACAATTATGAGAAACTGATTGGATAGACTGGTGTCACACATACTATGACATATAATTTTTCATCGAAAGTTTCACCATGGAATAGATTATTTTCAATTGTATTTAATTTTTCTCAATCAAATTATGTGTGTGTGGTTTAATTTAGAGTGGCATGGATTCTAGTTAACCAAATCAATAATTATCATGTTATTTCACTTCTTCAAAACAAATCCACAATCACAGCATGATATCCTTTAACTTCATTACTCACATAACTTTTTATGGAAAATACATTTCAATATGGTGAATAATCCTGTGGGATTCAGAAATTAAATAATTATCGTTTCCTAAATAACATTCTTAGTGTCATAAAAATTTATTTCAACATATACATATTCTCTTTAGAAAAAACAATAGCATATTCATCTCTCTATGGTTTGGGAACCCTCAAAACACCAATGATAGTTGGTCACCCCTGAAATGTGGTCACATTCAATAATGTTTCCAAGGAAATAATTATCCTTATTTAGAAATACTTTATGGTGTTTATCATGCTTTGTAGAATAGAAGTTCTCACCATGTTTCTGATTTACCTATAAGAAACATGTATATTACCAACATGTGAATAGTTATCTTTTCATAATTAATTTATAAATCTTTCAATAATACCTCATCAAATTTATATAAGGCATAGAATCTGTCTTCTAGTTATATTTCACTTCTATCAACTATAAACAATATGTATTTAATTTATCCCTGAAATTTTCATCATAAAAACCACACATTTAACCTGAAAGAATGAATATTTTGTTTTTAAATGTTTTATTCCATTTAAAAACTTATGTCAAAGGGGGATTTTAAACCCAACTAAATGACCTATAAATGAAAATAAATCAAATTACAAAAATTTATAGTTAATTGTGACATGTTCGAGTAGACATAACATCAATATGAGGTGTTGTTTTTACAGGATGACCCAAAACTATCTTGTTTTATTTCAAAAATCCAATAGATATGTTTAATAGTTGGATATATATAAATAAAACATGGAATAATTTGAAATAATATTATAATAATGTTAATATTATTATCGATGTGTAGGAGTAGATGACACATAAATCTGACATGTGATCTTCCTATAATGACCGAATATGTGGTTTATAATGGTTTGGTACCCATTAAAAACAACTGTCCCTATGTAAAAACCAAATGAAAGACCTAAAAATTTCATAAAATCAAATGAAAACAACAATTGATTAAATTTTGAGATTGTCTAGTAAAGAGAACATCAATCCAAGGTGTTTTTTCTGAAATAACATGAAACATAGTTTTATTTTTTTTAATCACTGAAATGTGGGTTTAACAAATAAAATACCTCCAATGGCCCGAAGGCCTTCATTTTTTATTGATTTTGATAATCCACCTTTCAAGGGGTGAGGTGGAACCCTTACATGGCCCGTAGGCATAAGTATTACATGGCCCGTAGGCCCTAGAAGAATTCATTTCCCATAGGCTTCAAACATTACAAACAACCCAGACTAACTACTTGGAACTGCTCCTCCCTAGCATCTTCATCGTGAAATCATCTCTCCACCTTCGCATGGCTGTTCGGCTAGGCATTCTCGTGCATGCATAGGCTTGTCCCGATGGCAGGCTCCATACCCTCACATTCTTTCAATCCATTTAGCTTCTACTGTGGTGAAATCTCCTTGCTCATCCTCCTTGTAGAGCATGTTCCTTGTAGGTTGTCTGGTTTACATCTGCACTAAGGTGGCCCGAAGGCCTTGAGGTGGCCCAAAGGCCTTACTAACCCAAAGGCCTGGGTGGCCCAAAGGCCTTACAGGACTCAGGGACCAAATCAGTGGCCCGAAGGCCCAAACGGAGGCCATATTCCCAACTGTTACAGTGCCAAACAGTTCCCGCTATAGTACCTGCTACAGTACTGCTACAACGGTGCTACAGTAACCCGGAAATTCTACCTCCACCTGGATTTAGTCCCTGGTCATTTGGATGCACTTAAGGAGTCCTTACCAACTGGGCTAAGTCTCATGTGTATTTAACAAATAAAATACATAGAATATGACATCATAATGATGTAAAATCATTAGAAAATGTGTTACTATTATTTTTTATATGTAGGATCAGAATGAATGTCTATCATAGGTGTGGTTTTACTTAAATGATCGAATATGTGGTTTTTAAAGGTTTGAAAACATTTAAAAACGTTCTCCAGGTCGTAAAAATCAATTAATGAACTTTTAATACTATGAAATTATTTGAAAAAACTATATAGTAAATTGTGAAATGTTTGAGTAGATGGAATTTCAATATGAGGTGTTGTTAGGTCGAGATGACCCAAAATGTAATTTTTTGTTTAAAAAAACAAAAAGTGTGTTCAGTGGTTAGATCCATATAAAATGTCCTCAAAATGATGTGAAATTGGAGTAAAAAGGTTTTATTTTAATTTTTATGTGTACAAGTAAATAGAACATCAATCAGACATGTGGTCTACCTAGAACAACCAAATATGCGGTTTTTAAAGGGTTGACATCCTTTAAAAATGTTCTTATGTGGGTCAAACCTAACTGAACAAAATTTAAATGCCATAAAATCTGATGAAAATAACTACAGAGGGAATTCTAAGATAGTACAATTAAAATTGGGTCAATCTGAGTTGTCTTTGGGCTGAGATGAACTGAATCATAGATTAGTAGTTTAAAAAAATCCAAAACATGTTTTTAATGATCATATCCATATTAAACACCCATGGAATGATGATAAATCATAGTTAAAGAGTGTTCATATTATTCTCAACATGTAGAAGAAGACAATACATGAATCGAATGTGTAGTCCACC
Organism: Viscum album; assembly: GCA_963277665.1. Classification (NCBI taxonomy): domain Eukaryota; kingdom Viridiplantae; phylum Streptophyta; class Magnoliopsida; order Santalales; family Viscaceae; genus Viscum; species Viscum album. Next base: position 911,213,098 of record OY728125.1, on the reverse strand, counting down.
CAGAATGACCAAATATTCTATTTTTAAAAGTTTACTACCCTTTAAACACATGTATCTGGGGGTCAAAAACAACCGAACAACATATAAATGATGTGAAATTAGATGAAAATAACCAAAAATATGATTTTGATATGGATGAGTTTATTAAACATAAATTGGAATAGGATTTTGGCATGAATGACCTGAAACACAATTTTGTTGATTTAAAATGCTCTAATGTGCATTTAATGGTGAGATCCATCTAAATTGACCAAAAATGACATCAAATAATAGGAAAACTGTTTTTTTTATATGTGATTATTTGGATTATATGGAATATCAATCGAACATGTGTTCTTCCCATAAGAATTTAATATCTTGTTTTTAGAGATTTGATACCCATTAAAACATGTTTCAGGGGTTCAAAACCTATCAATCAACCTCTGAATTCCATGAAATAAGACAAAAACAGCTGAAGAATTAATTTTGATATTTTTGAGTAGATGAAACATCAATCAAAGGTGAATTTTTTCTAGGATGAATTGAAACACGGTTTGTTTTTCTAAAACACCAAAATGTGTGTTTATCAGTTAGAATCATAGAAAAAAACTCAGAATGATGTGAATGTATAGTAAAATGGTGATATCATTATTTTTTATTTCTATAAGTAGATTTCATGTCAATAAAATGGGAGGTAAGCTCAAAATAACCAAATATGTGGTTTTTAAAGGTTTTATTCCATTTAAAAATATGTATCCAGGGGTGAGAAATAACTAAACACCCTCTAAATTACATGAAATATGATGAAAACCACCATATTGTGTTTTTTGAAATAGAAGAGTAGAAAAAAAATCATTTTGAGGTAGTGTTTTCCTATGATGTCCCCAAATGATTTTTTTTTGTTTTCAAAAAATAAAACGTGCATGAAATGGATAGATCCCAAAAAATGACCTCAAAATTATGTGAACTCAAAGAAAAAATTATTATTATTTTTATTGATACGTAAAAGAATGTGAAATTTCAATTGGACATGTTGTCTGTCCAAAATGAAAAAATATTTTGTTTTTAACAAATATAATCAATTTGAAAATGTGATTTCTAGGATAAAACATAACCAAATTACCTCATAATTCCATTAAAACATAATAGAATAACTATATATTGAATTGTGAGATGGTTGGGATGATGTAACATCTATCTGTGGTTTCTTTTTTCTAAAATAACATGAAATTCAATTTGTTTTATTTAAAACACTAGAACATGTGTTTAATTTTTATATCTATATAAAACCACCTTGTAATGATTTTAAAAATAGGAAAACTATTTTATTTCTTATTTTTGTTGTGTATGAGTAAAAGAAACATCAAACAGATGTATTTTCTTCTCAGAATGACCAAATATAAAGTTCTTAAATGATTAATTCCCTTTACAAACCTAGGTTATTGGGGTCAATACGAACTGAATGACTTCAAAATTACATGAAATTAGATAATAACAATCGTACTTTGAAATTTGGAATGGTATAGTAGACATATTTTCAATACTGGTTTTTATTTTCCAAGGATGACTGGAAATTTAAATTTTTTTTCTTAAAACACTAAAACATGTGTTTAGCAAATTTTTTTTATTGAAAATGACATCAAAATGATGTGAAATTAGATAAGAATCATCTCATTACTATATATGAAGTGTGTGAATAAAGTAAAATGCAATTATACTTTTGGTCTTCTTGAAATGCATGAATATGATGTTTTTAATGGTTTAATTCCCTTTTAAAACATGTTCCATTGGGTCAAAACCAAACAAAAGACCTCTAAATTCCATTAAATCAGAAGAAAACAACCATATTGTGATTTTTGAGAAGTCCAATTAGATGAAACATCAATCGGTGGTTCCCTCTTTCTAGGATGACCCAAAACACACTTTTGGGTTTTTTAAATACCAAAACGTTCATTTGATGATCAAATCCATATCAAATGACTACATAATAACATGAAATAATAGGGAAAATGTGATATTATTTTTTATGGGATTTAGGAAAAGATTTAATGTCAATTTGATGTGTGGTCTTCCCAAAATGACCGAATATGTAACTTTTTAAGGTTTAATACCATTTAAAAACATGATTATATTTCTCAAAACCAATCAAATGACCTCCAAATTCTATTAAATATGATCAAAAAAACAGTAAAATTAATTTTGAATTGTTCAAGTATATGGAACAACAATCTGAGGTTCTCTTTTCATGGGATGACCCAAAATACAATTTTTTTTACCCCAAAATATGTGTTTATTGGTTTTATTTATTTGAAATGACCTCATTATTATGTGAACTCTTATAAAAATGTGTTATTATTATTTCTAACATGTCTGAGTAGACATTGCTTTAATAAAACATCTAGTTTGACTGAAACGACTGAATATGACATTTTTAGAGTTTTGAGGCCCTTTAAAATGTGCATCTTGGGATCAATACTAATGAACAAATTCTGAAATATTTCAAATTATATGACAATAATTGTAATTTGATATATGAAATGGCCTATTAGAAAAAACATTAATATGAGGTGTTTTTTGGTCGGGATAACTGGAAACTCACCTTTGTTGTTTTAAAACACCAAAACATGTATTTAATGGTCAGATCATTATAAAAATACATCATAGAGATGTGAAATCAAAGGAAAACGTGATTTCATTAATTTTGATGTGTATAAGAAGACAGAATGTAAGTTATATGTGTGTTCTACCTGAAACAACCAAATATGAAATTTTTAATGGTTGAATCCCTTTAAAACATGCTTATAGGGGTGAAAACCAATCAAACAACCTCTGAATGTCATTAAATAATACAACAAATGAAAAATGAATTGTGAGATGGTCAAATTGATGGAATGTTAATATAGGGTTCCATTTTTACAAGATTTCCTAGAACATAGATTTTTTTTTCAAAACACAAAAACATTTGTTTGATGGTCATATCCAAATAAAATGACCTCTAAATGACATGAAATCATAGTGAAACAACATTAATATTTTTTAGTGATGATTAGGAGCAGATAAATTTCCAATATAATTTATGGTCTACCTAGAATGATTGAATATGTTTTTTTTAAAGGTTTGATCCCTTAGATGTAAAATACAATGAAACATCTTATGAATGCCAATAAATTATACAAAAATTACTATAAATTGAATTTTGAGTTGGAAAAGTTTTCATAATGTCAATCTGATGTGGAATTTTCTAAGGATGACTTGAAACAATATTTTTTCTTTTAAAACACAATAATGTTAATTTAATGGTTATATCTATATAAAACATCCTCATAATGATGTTAAATCAATGGAAAATTATGTTATTATTATCTAAGAAGTTTTAGAGTAGGTGGAACCTTAATCATATGTGTGGTATGATTAAAATGATCAAATATCTATTTTTTAAATATTTGGAACCCTTTGAAAACATTCTTTAGTGGGTTAAAACCAATAGAATGGTCATTTAATTCCAGTGAAAATACATCAATAACCCTAAAGTGAATTGTGACATGGTCCAATTGGTGTAACATCAATCCGAGGAGTTTTTTACTAGGATGACCCGAAACACACTTTTGTTATCTTTAAATTATAAATTTTTCATTTAACTATTATATCCACTGAAAACATCATCAAAATGATATCAAATTAGAAGAAAAAAATCTATTATTTTTTAAATTTAGAATGATATGACATGTCCATCAAACATTCATTATGCCTAGAGTGACCGAATATGTCCTTTTTAAAATATTGAAGACCTCTAAAAATATGTATCATGGGGTCAAAACCAAACAAATCACATCTTAATTACATGAAATAAAATAAAAAACCATAAAAATTGTAATATGAAATTTCAAATGGTTGAGTAGACCGAACATTAATTTGAGGATCTATTTTCTCAGGATGACCTAAAATGCCATTTTGTTATCTTAAAATTCCAAAATAGGTTTTTAATAGTCAAATCCATAAGAAAGGACATCAAGATTATTTTAAATCTAAGGAAACACTTTTTCTTATTATTTATGACATACTAAATTATATTACATTTGAATAGTGTATGTGGTCTTCCTAAAAGAACTGAATATATGGTTTTTAAAGATTCGGTGTCCCTTAAAAACATGCATTAGGGGGTTGAAACAAACCAAACAACCTATGAATGTCAATAAATTAAATAAGAATAATTTTATAGAGAATTTTGAGATGGTTGAGTGGATAGAATTTCAATTTGATGTTTAATTTGGCTGGGATGACCAGAAATGCACTTATGTTTTATCAAAACACAAAAACATGTGTTTGATGGTCAGATCCACAGAATCGTGAAAAAAAAATCAATTTATCTTAACATTAACCATGGATAATAAATTTGGTTTCCTGATGATTTCATCATCATGATGGATGTTAATTAAAATAAAGAATAAGGATGATATCATAGAGTCACAACCTTATTGAATCATAAGTAACATCAAAATATGTAATCATATATTAGAAATCCATTGAAAAGGTTACTATAATATTTATTGGGAAAAATACCCTCTTCACTATAAAATCACTTATTTAAAATATAAATATTTCCAAAATATTAAGGAAACAATTATTATATAAGAACCATAGACACTTGTAAAAGAATATTCAAAGAAAACAGTTGCAATGATGGTAGGAAAAGACTTTCATGTAGTGTATGCTAAAAAATATTTTCTTCCCCCTTTTGGTAAAAAGTAGCTCATTCGGAAAACATACATGAATATTACATATAAACCAATTTATAGAAAATAGAATATGATAAAAAAATAATTTAAACACTAATATAAGAATATTAAAAAAATCTTTAAATCATTTTGAAAATAATATATAATGGAAGAAAGCTATTTTTGGTTGAATAGGAAAACAAAGTCATTTTTTCCATATAAATATTATTTCTAAATCTTAAGTTCATAGAGAGAGGTAAATGGAAGGAAAACTTGTAAAATCAATAAATAATAAAATTATAATAAAATAAAATAAATTTTTTAGTTTTTTATCATATAATTTCATTATCCATAAATTTAAGAAAAATAATCCTGGTAAAAAGTGATATTGTGACATAAAGCCCCTTCCTTGGGAATAAATTACATCATAAGCACTCTAACCTCTAGTATAATAAATTATAAATTATTATATATGTATATATATAAGAATAATATTTATACCTATAATATCATATATGTTTCACTCATAACATTTTGACATCCATTTATTAATAATTCTTTATTAAAATCATCGTTTTTGATTGATAACTGTTTCATTTTCATGTAAATTTCAGTTAAATAGTTATATTTCTTTAATCTTGATCATATTTCCATATTAAAAGGAATTATAATCATGATATAAATATCATATATATTTATTTTATACATATTTATAAAAATTCATATATGGATGAGATAGAAAAATTAATTACATCGTTCATTGAGGTGGTAGTATGTATGTACGCATGAAAAATGTTTTTATTTATTAATAAATATAAGGGAATAAAGATAAATATTATTCAATAATAATATAATAATAATTATACCCTAAAAATCATATACATTTTTTAAATACATCATTATATTCTTCAATGTGTGGTGGTGATGGAAAATTAATCATATCTATATGTGGGGGTGGTAGTTCATACATATGAAAAATCAATAATTTCACTTCACATTTAATGGAAAAGAGTTAAAAAATTATTTTTTAATCATCATAATTACAACTCATTATATTAATGATTCTGGATTCACCACATTATTATTGATACTACTAGTTTATTGAATTTGGTGGAGTAAATAAAATTGAAAGTGCTTTGTTAGGATTTATACCTCTTCATTGAGACAACTCCATTGGTTTAAACCTTATGTTATGAAATATTAGTCATATGAGGAGACTATAGGATCTATAATGGAGAAAATGAATCTATGAAGGTTATAAATTCTATATTTTCTAAAGTATAAAGCTAAAATTTCTTGAATATTGGAGGATAGGAGGCTCCCTTTTATATGTGAGGGAGAGGACACACATGGAATTATTTAAAAGATTGAAATATAATTAATGTATTTATCAACTATAATTCATATAAATAGGAAAGGATTAAAATTTAAAATAATAAAATCTCTAAATATTTTTATCCAATAATTATTAGACAAGTTTATGTGTCAATATTTCCCTTATCTCTTAGTTTAACCCCAATTAAACATGTTTTAGTCATAACCATGGTAACAATTTTTTACTGTTTTTACATTTCATTATTAAAAAAAATTCAAATAGCCTTAATAAAAAATGTCAAAATGATTAATAAAAATATAGAATCAATTTTATGAAAATTAATTCTAATAAATGTTTGAAATTTACTTTAAAATAACCCTAAAAACATAATGAAAAACATTTTTTGAAAATTGAATTTTTTAGCATAAAACAAAATGTACATTTATTTTATACCTATTAAAAAATAAAAAATTAATGTTTAAATATTTCATTGAATATATATATATAATATATATTTCAATAAAACAATTAATCATTAATTTTATATTTAATTTATTACGATAAATACACATTATTCACAAAAAATATATTTTTATGAAAAATAACACTTTTTACCTTTAAAAGATTTAATCTTAATTACTAATATTTAGATAAATATTTTATGTATTTTTATTCACAAATTACCAATACATTTCCATAAAATCACTTTCTAATAGTGACAAATATACTTTTTTGGATAAAAATACATAAATTGAAGAAAAAAATCTTTTAAAATTAGTTCTATTATTCATTAAATGATTTTATTAAAAATGTAATGATTATTTATAAGACATTATTAAAGATACGTGAATTAAGAAATCATTTCTATAAATATTTCTTAAGGTGGTTAATCATGTTCAAACCCATTATTCTAACAGCTAGGTTATGAAAGTATACTATATCACAGGTTTATTTAAACTCGTGGTTGTGTGTACATAAAGTTATTAAATGCTGCAAGTTTATTTCAAAAGAAATACATATGAAATATTTTGTTATTAAATTATTCAATAGTTAAAATTAATTTCCCCTTAAAATTAAGTCAGTTTGATAAAAAAATGAGGAAACTTCTAATTTATCATCCTTGGGATCTCATGTACCTTCTTTGAATGTATGATTCCTCCAATGAATTTTGACTATGTGAGTAGTCATATTCTGTAAATATTTATCTCTATAATAGTATATTTTTATCATATCTTATTTATCGAAAATATCACACTCTAATGGAATAATTTACGAGTTCATTACATGTGACGGATTAGGTATGTACTTCCTCAGGTGAGATAAATGGAACACATCATGGACTTGAGATAGTATTGATGGAAGCACCAAGTGATATGATACATTCCCTAATCTATCAAGAATTTCAATTGGATAGATATTTCTAGATATTATAATTCCCATATTTCCTAATATCAAAACCATATTCCATAGATAAACTCACTATAATACCTTATCATTAACTTCAAATTCCAAATATTACTGATGATTGTGTACATAACTCTTTGATTTACTCAGAAATTCATTGCTCTATTGTAGAATGTATATAATATTCTATGTTATTTCCATAAATATATTAGGACCATATAGATTTATTTCACCAATTACATCCTATAATATTGGAGTTCGAAACTTCCTTCCTTAAAGGGATTTAAAAGGATCTATCTGAATGCTCAAGTGAAAGGTATTATTATAATAGAATTCAACACGATGAAGGTGTTGATCCCAACCACCATTGAAATATATATAAAAATATCAAAAAATATCCTCCAAGGTTTGAATTATCCTTTTAGACTCCCAATCAATCTAAGATTATATAAAGTATAGAAAAAGAACTCTATATCCAGATCTGGATGAATAAATCACCATAACATTAATGTAAAACTCATATCTTGATCATATACAATAGAATATATAACGCCATACAACATTACCACTTCCTTAATGTATATCATAGAAATTTTTTCAATACATAAATATTATATGATAAAAAATGAAGTGTGTCGATTTCTTAAGGTAATTGATTACAATCCAAATAGGATTACAACATTTAAATGTTTTAGGGAGTCTAAAAATGTATTATATGATGACATTTTCATCATTCCATTCTGTTATGGGTAATGATTGTAACACCCCCTTACACTTATATCACTCACCCTTAGAATTATTACATATGAAGCACTGAGATAAAAACTCTACAATATTTTTCTTCATGTTATCCCTCCAAAAAAACTAATTTAGATATATATACATCTTCATACTTTTAGGATGAATACAAAATGAGGTGATATGAGATTCTTCTGATAACTCTTTATTTATTACTATAATTGATGAGACACTCACTTGGTTCTTGTACATTATCATTACTTAATAATCAAGGTTAAACTTAGGAACATTTCCCACCTTCCTTTTCCACTACTCATCTTCTTACAGAACCACTTTAATCATCAAGTGGATAGATAGTTGAACACTAATTTGAGAAAGATACGGTTTCTCCCCTCCCTCATTATTTCAAGGTATATTCATTGTAAATTCAGAACTAATGGATCCTTTATTATCCTCATCATAGATAATATAGTGTGATCCTTTTGACTCAAGTCATCAGTTGCCTTGTTCTCTTTCCCATGGTTATAATGTATTCAACAATAATAAGATTTAATCCACTTAGACCATATTCTATATGACATATTCATATCTTTGTGTGTGAATATATACATTATAATATTAATATCAATATATATGTTACATATTTCCTCATAAAGATAATACCTCCATACCTTTAATGAAAATATTACCACTACATACTCCAAATCGTGAGTAGGGTAATTTTTCTCATGAACATTCAATTAGAAATAGACAAAAGCTATCACCATATCATTCTTCATAAGAAAATATCGCATAACCATATTAAATTCATCACTATAAATCCTAAACGCTTATCCATTGTAAGCTACTTTGGCTATAAGTGTACTGACCAACCTTCTCTTTACTTGGAATTTTATCCCACTGATCAATCCAAATTAACATGAATCCCTTATGAGTTAAATTTGTTAGTAGATTAGATAGTTTTGAGAAATTATTCACAAGTTATTGATAATATCATGAAAATCCAAGAATACTATGGATCTCATTCATTGTGGTTGGTGTGGAAAAATGTCCATTAACATCAGTCTTTGATGATTCCATCATTATAATTTCACATGAGATTATATAATCAAAAAATTAAACATTCTATAGCTAAAATTAAAACTTGGTAAATTTTTTATACAATTTATCCTTACTTAAGGTCATTAGTAAAATCCTCACGTGATATTAATGTTCTTTATTTCCTTTGGAATATATATGAATATCATCAATAAATAATACTACAAACTGATCGAGTTAATTTCTAAAGAATCTATTCACTAAATCTATATAGATAGTGGGGTAAGTAGAAAGACCAAATATAATTACAATAAATTCATATTTTAAATACCTCATAAGAAATGATATCATGGGTATTTCTTCACATTTTACCCTTAGTTGATAGTATCCATCTCATATATCTATCTTAGTAGAATATTGATCTCTATGTATCTGAATGAACAAATCATTAATATGAGGTAGATAATATTTATTCTTTATTGAGATATTTTTATATTCCTGGTAACTAAATTAGAGTCACATCGATCCATCATTATTATAAACAAAATAAACTAATGCACACCAAGTAAACACAAATTTCGGGGTGAATTCCATATCAATATCTCATGAAGTTTCTTTATAAATTATTATAACTCAATTAGGGTCATTTTTTATGGAATATTTGAAATAGGTGTAGCACCATGTATGAGTTCAATTGAAAACTCAACTTCACAATTTGGAGGAATAATAGGAAAATGTTTTGGAAATATACATATATAATCCTATAAAATAGGCATATCTTCATTTTTATGTTCCTCTCTAGTATTCTGAAATAAATACCCCGCGTAAATAGGAATCAATACCCATAAAATGGAATTAATATCCATTTGAATCTCATATTCATCTTTCACTAATAAATAATCATAATTTGGTGTGGAATATCAAATGTGACTTCCCTTCCATATAAATTTATATGGGATATATGTAGAGATATCTATTTCCACACATAAAATCAATTCAAATTCAATAAGAGGGATAATGAGAATATTTATAGGTAGAACTTCCCCATAATCTTCTATTGGAGAAGAATCATAAACATGAGATGTTATCATCATACCATTAGGTGTTTTCAAATCTAATTTATTGTCTAATATTTATGGTGTTAATATGATAATATTATAAAAATTCTCATATATAAATGAGTGTGTAGATATATAATCAAATAAGATATTAATAATTCTTGAGTGTTTGGTATGTTAATCATTCACCACTTCATTATCATACCAAATATCAACAATAATAATGCCATGATATTTTACAATATCATTAAGAATATGAGGTCTCTAAAGTATATCAATATCATTCACCCATATATTTATGAATTAGTAAGAATAATTCCTATACTCCATTAATTTTGAAAACATGAGTGTATGAGGTGTATTATGTGGCACTTTCTCTCTACTCAAATCACCAGATAATGTTTTCCCATCACTTAGACATATTATTTTCTAATGACCATCATTTACACACATAAAATATTTAGTAATACCCTTAATATAATTTCCTCAATGATTATTTCCAAACATATAACATAAAGGATGAATCATCTTCTTCCCACCACGGTGTTTATTACTAGAATTTCCTTTAAATTCGATCATTATTTTTTGTTCAAACCCATTAGATTGATGGGTGACTTTGATCAAAAATTATATCTTGATTGAACATCAAATGATTTCTTAGTAGATACTAAATTATCTTATGGATAATTCCTTCAAGAGACATGATTTTTTGCCACTAAAGAATATATCAATATTTATTTCAGGTTGGATGACAAAACTAGAAGTATACCTCAAAAGTCTTTTAAAATTTACCATATATGTAGTAATGGATTCATAATCCTTCTTATTTTTCTCAAGGAATTCCTTCTCCATTTTCATATGATGAATTCAAGGAAAATTATTATTGAAAAAAATAACTTTCTTGACTAATCCGATGCCACTTAGTTAATTAATTCATGTTTTTGTTTGTTCTTGATATGATTACATCATTGATATTTTTTCCTTCCAAACGATAAACTACCAAAATAAATATTTCATACATTGAACACTGGAGAAATAAAAATATCTTATCCATGGTAATTATCCATTTCTCATAAATTATTTTATCAATATACCCACTAAATGAAGTTGTATGTTTCCTTATATGTACTAAACAAAATATTTTTCCCTCATTTTCTCATTTAGAAGCTTGGTGTGATTCATATATTGAGAAAGATTTATAAACATAGTGAAAATATTTTCATTTCATATTTTATAACATTGGCCTTATATAGAGGAAAATAATTTCATTTTTCATCATATTCAGTGTAAACATTATTCATTTATTTTTCCATCCATTTACTGTAAGAAAAAATCATATTTTTAACAACTATAATCATAGTTCAAAATTATAAAATCATAAAAATAATATATATTATTTCTAAATCATGACATCTTCTTTTCAATCTATGCCACCATAGGTTTTCCCTAGGTGATATATAGATATCAAATCTTCATCTCATTTATAATGGTTCATAAATAAAAGTTAAATAAACCAAATAATATAACCAATGAGTGTATAGCATGTTTTTCAGTCTTAAACCCACTCTATATGAACTCATGAAGATTAGGGTAATACTAAATTTTCCCATTTCAGAGTTGTTAACCATAGATGAATTTGTTCTATAGTTTCATACACTTTTTAATATCCATATAGATCTATATTTACTTATAAAACAACACTTCTTTCTTTATCGTAAATTATAATTTTCTCCTAAACATCGGCTTATCTGGAGGTTTCTCACTAACGTTTTCTCATCCTAGTTTCCAAAAATATCTAAATCCTTCTTGGGTTCCAAATGACATGAAACATTTATTAAATATAAAAAATTACATATTATTATATAAATATTAATTAAATATCATTAGGATTCATTCCATAACCATATAGGAATAGTTTCTTTGGAAAATTGTCTTTATAATGAACTTGTGCATAGAAGATCTACATCATCTCCCACTGAGTTCTTCACAACTAAAACCCTTATTAGACCTATCAAAAATAAATCCTTTCTTCATGTTAAGAGAAAAATAAAACATAATAATAGGTTAGATTATATGGTCAATAAGGGTAACCAAGAGTGATATCAATCAATGGTCATTTTTAAGTATAACATGAGCATAAGGGTGTGAGAACATGAGATTAATATTTGATGATAATAAATAAAAATTAATGGATCAGAATAATGATTTTTAGTATACTTCTTGGAAGATCATAAAACATAAATAATAATTGAATAAAATAACATTATTCATGAGAGTATAACATTAGAATAAGATCATGTCATAAATGAGTGCAATAATCATAATCACTAAAATATTATGTCATAGCTACCCACAATGTAATTCATCACATGTTAGGATAGGGTTAAACAACTTTTTACCTATATTAGGTTGGGATAACCTCCCATGGGCCCTATTTTATGCTTGGGATAACCTCTAGTGTACCCTCTATTATAAAAAATATAAATATTGATCCAATTTATTAGACTTTTATAATAGACCCACCTGTCATATAATCATAATCCATTCATACGTATACCATAGGATCATGAAAAAAAATTATCATTTGAGCATATAATGACCCATTAAAAAGGAAACGGGTTTCATCAAGATTTTATAATCATAAACAATAACCACTAGGAGAAAAAATAAGGATGCTATCATATAATTTTATCTATACTGAAGAATAAGTAGCATGAAAAGAAGTTACCATATATGAAAAATTACTTCAAAATATCATAAGAATATTTCTTAAGTATAATAAACTTTTCATTTTGAAATAACCATTCATGACCTGACCCATCAAGGCCCACATTCCCACCAATAATCCATGTGTGTAACCAAAATTCCACCTCTAATAGACTAGGGTCTAGTGACTAACACCAATTCTGAATATTATACACATGGAAGGCCTTATTATAATGTACCTACAGACACACACACGTCTCCATTACAAATAATATAGTGGAAATAATCAACAAAAAATACTATAGATTCATGAATAACAAATATCCCACATTAGAGTACAATAAGTAATATAACAAAAAAAGAGAAGGGTAAAATAAAATCCCACAAAAACATCAAGAACCCAACCTACTGATAACACATTTTCGGCTACACAAAAGTAATTCTTGGATCCATATTTGGTTTTTAGAAAAAAACTAATCTCCACCTACTACTGTTCCACATAAGATTATAATGAATGTTTTGTGGTCTTCAAAAGACATGACATGTGTTTGAATATCCCATGTATGTGTGAGTATAAACATAGCCAGTAATACACCCTGAAATAACCAAAAAAAATAATCAAGGGAGTGTAATCATCTCATCACCACATAGGTAGGTCAATTGAAATAAGAGGAAATAATGACAACATTAACACAAATTTTCTAAAAAAACACAATTACAAAGATATAGGGTATCTCCAAATCCATAGCCTGCTAAGAATTAAGAGTTTTCCTATAACCCTAAAAGTTCCTTTATTGATTTCTACCACCATATTCAACCTCAATAGAATCTGAGTATAGGGACCCACTCCTCGCCACAATGCACAATATTAGATAGATATCTAGAACCAATTGAGGAACTTATAACTATCGGAACTAAAATATGTGGGAGTAGAACTCTGTAGATAGAGTTCATGAACCAATATATAGTATGGGGTTTCTAATTATATCTATGTATAGACTATAGAGTACATGTACTCTGGTGTGATTGGGGAGTACAAACCCTAAAATCTCTCTAATTATCATACCTGGTCACTACCATCAGTAAAGAATTACTTAATTAAGCATCAAGATTATAAAAATTCATGTCATATCTCTGATGAAAAAAAGGCCACAATCATGTTCAATATGGAAACATTCTCTAGATAGGCTACCCACGATCCCAAATTTGACTCCCAATGAAGGAGATACAAAAGGTGGATGATTGAGGGATCTAAATTTTCCATAAATGAGTACACAGCATGTACCATGGGGTATATGACTTGTCTTTAGGAGTCTATAACTTCTCCTGTATCTCCCTCTCACATAGCATATCTTTCTCCAGATACAGGGTGTGTCCAATTGGGGTACAAGACATGTAGAGGCCAACCAGCACTCAATGTGTGCCATCAGTTATAGCCCATGTGCTATGGTCATTCCAATGTACATTGTTCATGCATATATACTGGTGGTCTCTAACTACTTACTAGATTACATGGGTTGTACTCCACATTACATTACGTGTAGTGGTCGGGTCGTCAGTCATCTTGTTCAACCCAAAAAATCTTATACACCTTCCTAAGTACATGGCGTGTGATCAAACCTCACATAGCATGTGGGGCCACATGACCACTTTGTATTATACCCATTGTAAACACATATCTATCTAAGATACTCATTTTGTGGGTCACATGGCCCCATAAGTGTGTACTCTATATACATTCCCACATGAATGGATATGTTTCACATGATGTGTTTTCCCAAAACACGGTGTGATAAATTTAACTATTCTCTACTATCTACCACTTTGGGGGACACTACAAAATGTGGGTTATTTAGAATTATACTATGTGTAGTTTAAAATTTTACAAAAATTCCAAAAAACCTCACACATATCTTATTATTCCACTAATACCACCAATTCAACCTCAATCACCTAGAGGAACTCTGGTTTGGGGTTTAACATGCTTGATCTATCATCATAGGCTGGATTTTTCTTACCCTTCACATCGATAATCATCTATCATCATTGTGCATGACCAAATAATCCAACAAACCACCATCCACCAAACCACCACTGGATCATCTATCATCATCACCAAACCTCATTTTCACTGTTGATCTTGAACCTAATCCTTTAGTATAAATCCTTTGTTCCAAAAAAATGATTTTTGAAGGATCAATTGGTGGGTATTTATCGAACCACCAACCAAAGAAATACATATGATTATCATGTGATGAATGGTGGTAGAAATGCATAAATCATAATAATATTAATGAACCTTAACCATTGTTTAAGTTGACCTTAATCCGTTTCCATTAGGATGGTGAATGAAGCCAAATAATCTGGTATTAACTAATTAAATGTAAATTCATAATCTATGGAATATATAATACATACATGTAAACAAAAATCGTAGCATGAATCAATTTGTTAAAAGGATTGATTTTAATTAGATATGGAATTCAAATGGGGATATATCAACATAAAACAATTCACTATATTGATCTTTTATTTATTGTTTATGTAGAACGATTCATAGTAGATGTCATTGGCGATATCCATGAACTCCATTGATGATGAAAAACTCCCTGATATTAATCGTTGATTCATGATTTCGTTATCATTCACCAAATATCTCCTTCAAGCACTGTCATCAAATCCATAGGTTTATTATGTTAACCCATAGATTCACCCATATATATGTTTAAATAGAGAGGGGGTTTAAGTCATGGAAAATAAAAAACTAATAAATTAATTAATTAAATTTATTTAATTATCATCCTCTCTCGACTAATATTAATCCAAACACATAATCTAAAAAAATTAATGTTTTACCAAGAGTAAAACCCGCATTCTAGGTTTAATGGAAGTCATAGATATATCATATGAAAATCCATTTGGGAGTTAATCCATTATTTTAGAAAATTTACATGTGTGAGATATAATATATTAAATATTTATAATATCTATTTAGTAAGAATATTCAACCCTTGGAATCCCACACTAACTTTTCATCCTCCATCAAAATCATTATTTAAAATATTCCATATCCATAAATTATATAAAAAGAGTCATCAAATTCTGCCCAACATTTTGTATTTCCATCTAAAAACTAAAAAACAATTCATAAGTGAGGATACTAAGCTCACATCTTGGTCTCACACTCTGATGATCTCCCCTGGATGTCCCATGCTACTAAAAACACGCCCTAATGAAAAACAAATTACAGTGAATGGTATTCTCCTTTCTATTCTAAAATTCTACTAGGATTCTATAAAAGGTAACTTGACTCTCAATGTCTAGATCACCTCAATTGAAATCATGTAATGAGTCAGGCATATGTATCATCATCTGTGAAATATGGAATATGACACACTCCCTATCTAACTATAGTTGTAGGGATAAGCTATACACTACCTTCCTAGCCCAATTTAGTAACTAGAAAATGATCCTCTAAAATTCAGATATAGACTACCACATCATCCAAAATTATTTAATCAACGATGAGGTGATATCTCTCAGAACACAAGATCTACTCATTAAACCCAAAAGTACTCTTTCCTTAGTTAGAAAATGAATCCAAACTTCTCTGGGAAGTCCTCATCCAGCCATGGATGAATTCATATTTTACAACAGTTTCTCAAATCAACTCTGGGCTCATAAACAACCCCACCACTAGCTCTAACCAGTACAATGGAAACCTATAGGGTCAATTTTACATGGTCCCAACAGATACTACACTAATGGTGGAGTGTTAATATATATTATTTTCATGCTATGCCGATGGAAGATGATCATCATAACTACATCCAAAAATAACATTCAACCCTAAATAATGTTCTCCAAAACAAATATTATCCACTTAACATATGTATCTAGCTAGGATATAAGTGTTTTGGTCGACCAAAATTGAGTCCCAAAGGCCTCTTATATCCTCTCCATAATAATGACATGGAGTGAGAATAATGGTGTAAATGATCATCTAGGGAACTTCATGATGTCTTCATACCTCTTCCAAACACTAGCATCCTAACTCCCCAATAAGATATGCTCTCAAATGGTTATAATGTAAGATGATTAGGTGATTCATTCTATGATCACACTGATAGTGTCATGAACTCTCACCAATCATGTAATCCCTATCATAAAAACCATAAAGAGACCATGCTATTTCCACTTCCATCTGGTCACCTCAACTTACAACTATTGGTAGGTGAAACTTTAATAGATAAACTCAATAATACATGACTACAACCTCAGACACCCAACCTGATGTTAATGGATTATGTTACATCCTCAGCTATCATAGATTTACTACAAAGAGAAAGCATGAAACATACTCAACACCTCTTATCACTTCATGACAGGTTTCATTGTCCATCCTTAAACTATTATGACATGCTTCCCAACATCAAAAAATCCACAATGAACATTTATAGTGGATATTTGGTCATGTAATATATCACAATCAATATCCCCAGGTTGTTCTCCCAAAAATGATGAAGATGAAAAGGGGAAACTACTATAGACTATATGTACTCTATACTATCCTCATCCTTAGTTGTTGACTTTTATGAGGACAATTACTCTTCCATTTCGCTCTAAAAATGAACAGAAAACATTGTTATGGTCTTTTATTACAATGATCACACCCTTAGGTGGATCTCAAACTAGAATTTCCTCATCTTTTTCTAGATCAACTAACCCCTCCAATTCTTAGAAGACATATCCCAAAAAGTGGATCTCCCAAATCCAGAACCAATGCTTTGGAGTTTCCCATGATGCTGGTACTCTCGGAGATTGACCAGAACCATCCTCAAGTGTCCCACATGCTCTACCTATGATGTTGAGTAAAAAATTCTTACATTGATGAATAACACCATGAATGAGTCCAAGAGGTATTGAAGTACCTGGTTCATAATACAAGGAAAAATATTTGGGGTGTACAATAAGATGAAATATTACCAAGAGCCTAGTGAAACTATAGCATCTTCAGAAAGACACCTTTGGTACATCCTCATATCAAAAATGGTATGGTGATATACCATCAGGAGGTCAAACACTGAGAACCTCTTCACCCCCCCAACTAGATATCAAAGAATTCATCAATTCACATGTGTGGATACTTTTCATGGAAGTCACCCGATTTGGGAAACAATATTCCACACCTAACCTCAATATCTCTTCCAAATTCTATGTGAAAAAAATGGGATACCCAAGGGAACACACTTGGTCTATCCAAGACCTTTCGTGGTAAATTATCCAATGACTCCTCCATCTTTCATATCTAAATGAGTCATATAATATGCTAACATAGATACCTAATCATCACTAGGTGCAAGTCTAAAAAGAAAAAAACATTTAATGGGGTGGTAAGAAAGAAACATCATCCAACAATACATCCTCATGATCCACCAACACCATAATAAATGGAAGGATCATAGAATATAATACTTAAAAGGTTATACTATCCAAGTGATAAGAAATCAATTTTATCCTCTTACACATGAGCACATACTACACTCCCTGGGATCCCTTCTCTCCAAGGAAGTCAATTTATATCCCACTAACTTGGATACAATGTAACCCCACTAGAACCAATCAACTTAGAATATATGGTTAAAAATTAATCCATACTAAATAAAATATCACAAATACATATTTTTAATGTGGACATAATCCACATGAGTCTCTCCCTCTCTCTCCTCTAAAATATTGGTCACACTATCAGTATAAATATGATCAATGAATCTTATCTGTAAAATCCTCTAAACACAATAGTTGATAGAAAAGGATTCATTGGTAACACTAGGGTCTCAAATAGGTGATAAAATTAGGGAAATTTGGCTTGTGATTGTGTGTGATTACAGAAACTAGAGTAGTGGAGACACATGTTATACCTCAAACCATAGTTGAAGCCTCCGAGTCACATACTCCTACCCCGGAAGTTATTATTTTTCTTTCACTCATTTGTTGAAAACCCAAGGCTCACATAGAAACCATATAACCTCAAAATGACCTCAAACATACAAGTAAAAAAGAATTAATCCTTCAGACCTTGACACTATCTGCTTTAGGTCGCACTGACTCACCCACATGGTTGTAATTCACATTAGAAGAATTTGTCTTGGTGGGGAAAGTGTTCCTCTTACTTGAATTCTAGATGCCACATCAACATCACCAACACAAGACTCTACTAACACACAATATCTTCTTATGTAGTTCTCGCCACCAAAACCATCATTGAGAGGTGTCATAACCAATTGAGACACTCGCTCCACAAGCTTGAGTTTGACCTCTATCATCAGTGAAGGGGCCCTAGCCCACTAAGAATCCTAGGTAATACCTATATTTGAAACTAATTATTTTCACAAAAAACATGCAGATCATATTATAGTATCACATGATCCAATAACTTTTCATGACAAAGACTAGTTAAAAGAACAAAAATATGATTGTATGTGGTCCACACAAGATGGAAAAGTTACACAACTTTATCGATCCAATCCTCCACAGACTGAGGTTCTGGATCATCATTAAACTTTGATGGTCTCTATCACCGAATATCATATAAAATTTTAATCCTAACAACACCATAATATTCATATAGTGGAGCCACCTGATTCTCAATATATAGATGATCATATTCCTTGTCCAATGGAGGTTGGTCCATGGGCTTCTTAGCTGGTTGTAGCACTGCTCTGTGCCCGCCTTTAAGAAACACCTCATGAATGGGTCCCTGGTATGAATCCTCATTTCTCAACCAGTCATTATCATGACACTATCTAAAAATTCATAGATTTATATCATCACATTGGTATATTGATAATTATCAAGATGTACCATGGTAAAAGAGAATATCTTGAGAGAAATCTCAAGAAGTACATGAAAAAAAACTTATTCCTATATGATACATGTACCAATGTTTACCATATAACTAATTCCTACATGTTCATAGTAAAGAAGTAAGATATCAAATTATTGGTGAATGGATATGATGGATGTTTTCCATTTACTATGTTCCATGAATTGAAAACAGAACTTGAGATACTTTAACAATTTTTCCCGAGTTACCAAACCAAACAACATAACTAAAACATCTCCAAACTCTGGTCCTAAGATTACATACTTTGATACCACTCTATCATGACCCAACCCACCAAGCCTTGCTAGATGGTGATGATTTAAGTGTGACACACCAATCACGACTGCAATAGCCTAGGGGTCATCAACCAGTGTCGAGGAGTCATATCATACATATGGGAGACCTTATACTAAAATACCAATACACATGAAAACATCTCCATACACTAGAATAATGTGGAAAAGATAAATATCTAATATAATTTATTCATAAATAACAACTATTCCACTTTAGAGTAGAAAATTAGTGTTGTAAAAGTGGGAGAAGGGACAAATACAATCCCGCCAAATTTACAAGAAACCCAACCCCTTAACAACATGACAAAATCTACAAAAAAGTAACTCCTCAAACAGTCTGAGGTCGATAAAAATAACTATTTTCCACCTAATCTAACTCCATCTAGGATTAAAATAAAAGGAATTTCGTAAGTATATATATATAAGACATGACATGTGTGGGTAGATACCATGAAGGGATGGTTATTAAAATTCTCTGTAGGACACCCCAAAATTAGAAAACATAATAAATCAAGATAGATAAGTTAACTCATCACCATGAAAAATGTCAATCAAAATATGAGACAACAACAATGTCACTAACCTAGATATTCTCAACAATAATCCAAAATAAAGAGAGAAAAGGTATCTATATCTCCATAACTAGCTAAGAATAAAGAGTATACCTATAGCTCTAAAGATCACATAACTTATTTCTAGAACCATATGTGAGATCAATAGAATTAGAGTGGATGGTCCATATCCATTCCACTAAAAACCACAATTGAGGGAGAACTAACTCCCATTGAGGACCCACTCATTTTTGAAGATCAAAGATAGGGGAGTACCACATCATAGATAGAAGACATGTTCCCCACTATAGTATGATGGATTGCTAATTCTATCACTATAAAGTGTACGAGGGACCCAGACCCTGGTGATATAGGTTAGTAATTTCCAAAAAAAATATCTTTTATGATCACACCTAATAACCACTATAATTAAATAATCACTTAAAGAATCATCATTCTCATAACACCATTCTTAAAATCTATGTTTCCAAAATGAAGGTCATCATCAGGTTCTGTGTGGAAACTTTCTTAGGATAGGATACGCATGGTCCAAAATATGATTCTCGATAAATTATATGCACAATGTGGAAGATCAAGGGATCCATCTTACCCTTAAATGAGTATACACCAAGTCCTATGGGGTACCCGGTGTGTCTCTCTATGTTTAGAACTATCTATTTATCCCCGTCTCACATGTCTTGTCTTCCTCCAAATACATGACATGTCCACCAAGGGTTCATGATATGTAGAGATCATTAGTAAATTGATGTTTTTCATAAGTTCTAGCTCATGAGCTCTTGACATTCTCTTGTAATATGGCTATACTTTTGAACTTGTAATTCTTGAGTTCTTACCAAAGTGAACTAGTTGTACTCTACATTACATCAACTTAGGGGATGGTCCGACACTTGGAATTTTCCTCATACCAAACATCATATACCTTCCTATATTAATGACATGTGATCCCACTACACGTAGTGTGTGGGGCCACATTGTCTCATTGGAATGTAGTCCCTACACACGACAATCCATCTCGGTTACATGGATTTTGATCCAACCACATAGCATGTGGTGTGACATGGCCTCATAATAATGTACTCCCTATACTCAATGAGCTTTTCAGCTAAGGGCTGTATAGTGTATGGACCTACCACAAGATTTGTGATATTTAAATCAATATGTACCATAATCATTTCTATATAAGAGACTATATGACATGTGTTTCAATGAACTACAGTCTTTGTAGTTTGTTTTTTTAACAGATTGGGACTAGCCCTTTTATTGAAGAAAAGAAAAAAGAGACCTCTTTTAAATTGGGTAAGAGGGGAACCATTACACGCCTAAGGCCAAGGCACAAATCCTTTAGAATGAAGGGCACAAAAGTCCATGGAATCAAAAGACCCAAAGGTCTAGAGAAAAGTAGACACCCGCTGAAACCGTGCTGCCTGAGATGTCACCCAGAAGCATCATCCCTAAGAACCACCCTGGTTTTCCGATGCGCACCCACTGGTCGTCCTTTGAAACATCGTCGCCCTTCCAGCCCCAACGCATGAAGCCCACCACCGTCGCCAGCAGGGAACCAACACTGGACCACGAACAAGATGCCATCGTTGAGATCCTGACCAAACCGAGCCGAAAAAACCAGATCTGAAATAGATCTGAAGATAGAGACGCCGAAGTCCATGGGGGCCGAAGACGCCGTAGAGGGGGGGGATCCAGAGACGCCGAAGCAGGATGAAACACCAGATCTGAGACAAATCTGAAACGCCAATGGCCACTGAACTGAATCTCCAAACCTCCAGACCAGAAAACAAAGCCATGCATGACTAGAGCATCGAGATCCCTACAGACCGGAAGTCACAGCCCAAATCCACCGCATCAAGGGAGACACCGCCGAAGAAGCTGCTGAAGAATCCGTCATGGGAGAAACCCTACAGTGTTTCCACTTCCATTGATTCTTTCCTAAATCATGACCATAAACATAGATCTAGACAAGACCATGCTTGATCTATCACCAGTGTCCAGATTTAGGTCACCCTTTACCTTAGGAATCATCTTCATCACTCCACATCACTACAAATCAAATTCCATGAACTGAAGTTCTCTGAAAAATCATTGGATCTCCCATCATCATTTCTAATCCTCATTTTCACCATCTATCACCAAAAAAAATCACGTTGTATTAATCCATTAGAAAAAATAAGTGTTTCAAAATGATCAATTATTGGGTATTTTTTTAAATTTTGACAAAAGAAATATTAGCATTTAACAAGTGAAGAATAGCGGGAGAAATACAAAAATCATATTAAGAGGAAGGAACCATAACCATTATTAGAGTTGGAATTAATCTGTTGATTTTAGGATGAAAAAAACAACAATAATATAGTATTAACCAAAGTAATATCATTCCTTAATCCAAGTAAATCAAAATCCATTCATGTAATCAAAGATTATCCCGTGAATCGTTTTTGTAGAAGGATTGATTCACATTCAACATTGTTTAAACAAAAAGGATAAATACACATTAAAAATTACCTACCTCATGTTTGGATAGATTGCTGATGAATAACAATTCACTATTGACATAGTTGGAAACTTCCATGAACCCCATTAGGGAAGTTAAACTCCTAAATATCGATCATCGATCTACATTCTGGTTGATATTTACAAAAAAACTCTACCATGCAGTCTTTCCAAATTCATACGGTTAGGGGGTAACCCTAGTATTCATCCATATATGGGTTTATATAGAGAGGTTTGTTTCATCATGGAAAATAAATAAGTAATAAATTAATATAATTTATTTATTTAATTATTTTTCACCCATGACCGCCCCTAATCCAAAGGTTTGATGTGAATAAATCTTATGTAATGACTATGGTAAAACCCACATTATATATTTAATATAATTCTATGATATCCCATAAGAGGATCAGTTTTTAATTTATTATTTTATTTCAAAAAACATGTGTGAGAAATAAAATATTTACTATTTTTAGTATATCTCCATCCATGCTCTCTGGGTCCCAAAATCAAGGAATGACTCAATGCCAGACTTCAAAAATATTCTCTAAAATATTCTAATGTTTTATAATTAAAAAATAGAATCATCACATCACCAATATAAAATATATGTATAAAAAATATTAATGGAATAGTTTTTATGTAAAATTTCCATGGAAACTTATAAAATATGGTTCAAAGAAAAGATTAGTCATGATGATGGGGAAATTTATTCATTCAGTGTAGTTAAAACAAAGATTTAGTTCACACCTTCTATTAAAAGTAACTCGTTCAGAAAATGAAAAGTATATTTGTTTTAATATATGTTATATAAATTAAAACATGGTAAAAATTACTTTAAAGACTCATTAGATAATAATAATAACATTTTTGAAAAAAAATTAATTAAAATATGGATATTTAAGTAAAATATTTTTGATGGAATATAAAAAACAATGTCAGTTTTCCTTAATAAAATTATATTAGAAATTTGAGTATGTAAAGAATGAAAAATGAATGAAAAACTTTTAATTTATATAAATAACTATAGATGATGGAAAAACTTACTATTTTTTGAGATTAATCATTTAATTTCATCATCAAGATATTTTAGGATCAAAAACTCCTAATAAAAAGTTAGATTGTAATATAAAATTCATACCTTATGTCTGGTTTTTTTCTTAAGCACTATAAACTCCTATATAATAAATTGAAATTTATTAAAATTCTATAATAAAATAATATTCACACCTATAATACCAAATTTGACCCACTAATAAAATTTCAACTCTCATTTATTAATAATTCTTTATTAAAATGACTGTTCTTGGGTGATATTTTTTTATTTTTCATTTTTTTTAGTTCAACAATTATGGTCCTCACATTATGATCATGGTTCTATCATATCTAGAATTTAAATCATGATATAAATATTATATATATTTTTTTATTTACATTGAAATAATATTTAAAACCATCCATAAAATATAGAGACATAAATATGAATTATAACATTCATGGAGACGATAGTCTGTATGTACACATGAACATTGTTTAAAATATTGAATGAAAAGATTAAATTAATGATAACATGTATTTTATAACTCTATAATAATAATTATATCAAAAATATCATATGTATTTTTCAATCCATCATTGTATACATAAAAGTTAGGTGGTTATGGAAAATGAATAATATCTCTACATGGAGGCAGTTGTTCATACATACACATGAGTGATACTTTCATTTCCTATTTGATGTAAAAGAGGTGGAAATGGTTTTTATGTCATAAAAATAACATATCATAGTATTTATTTTACTTTAGTAAACATTTAATTAAGGATAAAATATGTTTAGAGAAGGTGGAAGAAGAAATAAAATTTAAACAGCTCAGTTGGGATTTATAAATCTTCTTTGAGAGATCTCCTTTAGATTACACCATAAAGCATGAAAGAGTGGTCTTAATAAAATATCAGTGGATATTTAATGAAGGTAATTAATCTAGCAAGTTTTTTTGTTAGGTATTGGCTGAGCTATATTGCCCAAAATTTGTAAATAATGGAGATGAGGTTTCCTTGTATATGTGAGGAAGCGGATACACATGGAATTTCATAAAAGATTTAAATTTAATTAATGCCTATATCAAGTAAAATTATTCAAATGGATATGTTTTTGAAGTTAATATAATATAGGTTCGAAATATATTCAACCTATAAGAATTAGAAATGTTTATGTGGTAATATTACCCTTATCACTTAGTGTAATACCCTGGTAAACCCATTTTAACATTAACTATTTGTAACAAATTTTTATTGTTTTTACTATTAATTATGACAAAAAATGAATGTGGCCTCGTTGTAAAAATTTCAGGATGACGATTCAAAATATGGAAACCATTTTAACCAATTCAATTCTTATAAATTGATGTAATTAAATTTAAAATAAACATGTCAAAACACAATGAAACCCCATTTTTAAGATATTTTTTCTGCATTAAAACTGAATTGACCTTAATTCCTTACAAAGTAAAATGTATAAAATATATGTTAGAATATTTTATTGATAAATATAATCTATAAATTTCATTGAAATTATTAATAAGTAATTATTTATTTATTTAATTATGAAAAAAACACATATTATGGACACAAAAATATAGTTTATTGGAAAATAAATATTTTTAACTTAAAATGATTTTATCTTATTTATTAACATTAATATAACTAATGTATTGATTTTTATTCATAAATTACAAATATATTTAATGAAAATTACTTTTTAATAGTGATTGATATACTTTTTTTAGTTAAAAATACATAACATCTATAAAAATAAATTTATTAGAAAAATTGGCCTTTTAATCATTATGTAATTTAATGAAAAAATTAATTATTATTTATTATAATTTAATCAATACGTTTTATTTTCAGAAAACATTCATATATGTATATATATATATCTTAATGTGGTTAATCCTATTCATACTCTTCTACCAAATGACTATTTTTTAAAGGTATACTACATCATGGGTTAATTTAGACTTTGGGTTGCATATAAAGTTTTCTATTGACTACACAAAATTTATTTTAAAGGAAATACATATAAAATATCATGGTGTAATAGTACCCCTTTATTAGTGATAAAATAAATACGTTATAAAGGAAACCTTTATCGATACCTTTTTAGCACAAATAAAATTAAAATGGTATTTTTAAAAAATTTAGCGTCCATCCCAAAATTTTTATCAGCTATCCCTTCCCCTTTACCAGTGATATTTGCCTTGTGCTACCACCCCACATCCTTACTCAAGAAAACCCTATTTTTCATCACATTTCACCCCATTTATCATCACTTTTGACTCCTTATTTATGCCTGCTCCCACTTGTATTTGAACCTCTAACCTCTTCCTTCAAGCCTAACACCTTTACCACTACATTATTAATATTTTTTTAATATTTTATAATATATCTATTTATTTATTTATATATATACCTAATTAATTTTTATTTTTATATTTATTCATATAATTATATAAATTTATATAATTATTGTTAAATACATTTTGAAATTGTGTCTATATATTATATATTTAGATATTATTTTTTACATTTTTAAATAATTATTTTTATATCTATATATTTACATATATAATTATAAATATTTACATAAAATTATATATTTATATATAAATGTTTTATCATTAATTTAAAAATATTTACGGTAAATATGTTTATATACAATATTTAAAGATGACGATATATTTATAAATATATATATATATAATATATTTGTATAATAGTGACACATATACATACATTTTTACACACAAACATGCACTTCTATAATTTTCCCATATATATGAAAATAATTACAAATATTTATTTATTTACATATATTATAATATACACATAATTGTATATTTTTTTATTTACAAACACATATTTATATATAATCATTACTTGTATAGGTATGTATATATATATATATTAATTTAATTTTTATTAAAAAAATAAAATGGGAAAGATTTTATTTAAAATAAAATGAATAATAAATATTAATTTCTATAAGGTTTTTATATTTAAAAATAAATTTTAGGTGAATATATTAAAATATTAATTTGGGAAATTGATTTATTATATGTAAATATATAAAAATGTGTATTTATTTAATTATAAATAATGTTACAATATTAAAATAGTAAAATTTAATCACTGTTATAATCATATCAGTATAAGAACTTAGAATAAATTTAGTCTCCACTGCAAAAAAATAAAAATATTACCCTCTCAAATGAGGCTTAAATTCCTTTAATTATTCAAAATTTAAGCTACCCAACAAAAAACCCAATTTTAGGGGACCTTTAGGTAATTTTTCCTTGAAACAATTGATAAATTGGGATCCCCTTAGTCACCACATTGTACATATTTTTACAATCTTTGATCTAATATGTTGTAGATCTCAAACAGGCACTCGGATCAAAAGTTATGATTGTTTTAATTTAATGTTATATTTTCAACTCATCTTAGATCATTCATTAATTTATTTAATTATTATGTCAGCCAATTGTTATTAAATGACTATTACATAATTATAATTAGAAAATTATTAATTAATTTTTATTCATATATTTTTATAAGCATTCTTTTCAGTAAATATATTTTATATTAAGTGTAAATATAAATTTAGACTTATATTAGTCATATCCAATAAAATATATTATATTTATGTATTAATATATTATTTTTAATGATATGTAAATTTTTCATGAAGTGTATCTTTTATTAGTACTAAAAAAAGAACTGATAAAGTTGTGTGTGTATAATAACTTTTTTAACACTAATATTGGTTCTATTTATTGTATTAATTACAGAACCTCAGAATATTAGTTATCCTAAATCATGTTTTAATGTTTTTAATGGATTTCATTATTTATTTTAGTCAAATTTTTTTCTGGAAAAAAAGTGAAAAAATGGAAAAGTCTGGAACTTACCATGCATACCAACCACATGAAAAAATTTTATTGACTGTGAAGGTCAAGTGATCATATGGTACTGAGTGCATCAATAAACTAATTACTATTTTCCAAAATATTTCTATATCTTCTACTAAACCTGCAATTCATTGATGTTGAAGAGAAAAAATATGTAATAAACCTACCATTCATTGAACTGAAAGTGATGGTAATAAGGAATCCACCTACTGCATGATGAAACACTATTATTATGTGATGGTAAGTAAAATTTCTCTAATTAATGTACTAACTGTATTTGTTATTATACCTACCATGTGAAGTGATGTAACTACCATGATAATAAGAGTACCTTATTCATGAAGAGATGTGCCTACCATGCGAAGAAGAGTAGCTACCTCATGAAGAAATTATGTGATCATCCATAGTATCACATGTCGTATTTCCATTCTAAGTTGTCGTGCTAACTAACCATTCCTAGTAACCATGAGACAAAGTGATTATTCCTATGTAAAGATAACCTGTTATATCTTATTGAATTGGTGGAGTTTTTTTCAAATCTTTAATAGGTACTTTTTGAGAATTAAATTTAGAGTCAGTGAAATTATGTCTAATCTAGCAACCACTATGGGATGGAGTTCTCTTCAAGAAGAAGAATTGATAATAAACCAAAGAGTGTGAATCATATAGAGAATAATAGATTAATATATGTGCATTCCTCTAATACAAAAATGAAACTTTAAGAATACTCTTCCAAACTCTTTTCTCCTAAACCTTCTATAAAATCTTAGTTGATCCCCTAAAATAATAAACTCATGGAAATTTGTTTAACTAAAACAGATCGGATTGAGCTAAATTCAATCTCCTCGTTCATTATTCTTATCTCTTTCTATCATATTTTAAATTTCAATATTTATTTTTTAAAATCTGTTTATCTATATACATCGACTTATACACTATATTGGGGAGTGATAGAAACTATATTTTATTCTTTTACATATTTATTCCCACATATAACTATAGAATAGGTGTTCTGTAACTTAGAATCCTTTAATTCCATGATGAACTATGAAAGATTATTTTTAGAGTCTATATTATCTGAGTATAATTGATTATAAGACCCGATCAGGGATCTGGATCTGTTTATTGAATTATTAACTACGTGATAATGGGTGATTTCTAAGCATATTGGATTAGGACTCATATTTTGAATGAACCCCATGTTTAATCCCACTTTTTGTTTTTAT
The DNA here is from genome assembly GCA_963277665.1 of Viscum album. Lineage (NCBI taxonomy): Eukaryota > Viridiplantae > Streptophyta > Magnoliopsida > Santalales > Viscaceae > Viscum > Viscum album. Next base: position 911,183,693 of record OY728125.1, on the reverse strand, counting down.
TTTTTATATTTTATTTGATTGAAAAAAAACTTGTATCTCTTATAAAATTATCAACAAAACATAACTCTATTAGACAATTTTTATTTGTGTCTTATATAATCTATTTGATTAAGTAAATTATTTTCAAAAGATAAAGTATTTTCTAAATTATATTAATTTAGCTAAGGATGAGAATTAAGATTATTTTATAAAGAAAAAATTATATAATTATATCATTTTAGTTTACTTGTAATTTCTATTAAATTGAAGGAAATTTGTTTTAAATCTTTTAAACATAAATATATATTTAGAAAATCAATTCACCCCCCCCCCCTTTTGAGTTTTACACTTGGACCAACACTATTTATCATTACTTATAGATATAGTTGATAAAAGAACCGTCTTCATTAGTTTTTTATCTCTTATAGATGGTAGCGATGAATATAGTGAGATCTGTATTAGTTTTTTTAACCATCTACAAGGTCGTGTGACCATGACCGAGTGCACATTGATGACTACAGAACTCATGATATTTTCCTTGCACCTATTTCATAGTATAGTTTTTAAGTCACATGGTTTGGTAGGAGACTCTATGGGGAGAAGAAAACATTTTTGTTGTGTTTTAATGAATAACATCGCATGATAGTACTTTCATTCATGGAGTTCTGATATTTTTGATCCTTGAGATGTTGTGTGGAATTGATTACTATGGATGGGAATATATGGGTGCAGTTTAAGGTGTTACTTTAGCTCTTTCTTTATGGACCTTCATATTGGTTGATCCTGAAAGATAAAATAATCCAAACCCGCATGTTCAAGAACATGATATTTTAGTAAAACACCTAGATTAACCATAGTATTCTAGAGAGTATCATATAATACTGAACATATTTCACCAACATCCTCTGGTGATGTGATTATATAGTTATTAGAGAATTATTTCTAGTGTTACTCACCATAGGAATGAATTTATATCCCATTTCATGTGTGGGTGGATTTTTTCACTATGCACAAGGGGGGAACATTCTATTCCTTTGGATATATAAAAATGTATGGATTCTTTAAATGGGTGACCTACTATTGAACCTTTTTGAAATGTTGATGTATTAATTGGATTGTATTATGATAATGATGTTTCAATATTTTTTATATATATTATGAGCCTTGCATGGTAGTGTTACAACTAGTGGATCGAATTTTTCTTTTTGTCGATTTCATTTGGGTGAGTTAAGAGTATAAGGGATTTTCTTTATCCTTATTGAAAGAATATAAGTTTTTAAAAAAATGGTCATGTAGGATTTGGAATCATGGGGTAAATATAGTCTTTATGATGGTGGACCCATGTTGGTTGTTAATATTATTGTGGTACAATAAGGTAATGGTGGTCAATTCCTTCAGCCACTATATTTATATCCATATATTAGAGTAGGTGATTGAGTAGATACATTAGGGGTTATTGTGTTTAGAATGGGGATGGAGTAATTTCTTACTTTCAGTGTATTTTGGGGTCATCACACACTTCGTATGTGTGTGGGAGTCCCGTAGTAGTGATAATTTGATATAGTGGTTTTTTTAGACTGATTGATTCTTAAGTGGTGGGCCTGAAGGGTTTTCTGAAAGAGGGTGAACTTGAGTACCACATCCCTTAGTGTAAAGTGTTTCTACACATGATTTTTTTATACTATCACAAGGGAATTATTATGTGGATACCTATCATGTAATGTGTTCACCTTACTATGGAATTTATCGGGGGTATTTTTGGTTGTGCCCATATCATGGAAACTCTTTCTTTGTGATGATGGAGGTGTTTTTGGTTAAGTGGTTGTGGTTTTTAATTAATAGAGAAGGTTTTATCATGGTATATAGATAAGAATGATTAGGTTCCATTAAACAGTCAGGTTCATCAACTTCATATAATGGAAAATTGGGCCACCTAATAGGTATTGATGTGACATTGAGTGATTTAGATAGTTTTTCTTGTTCTTGGTGATATCACAAATTGATTTCAAGAAAGAGAAATGACAACACAATTGGTTCATCTTCAATTATGGGTGTGAGACTGTTATAGGTAGTAGTAAGGATATGGGGTTTCCCATAGTTATTCATGAAAAAATTTAGGATGGAAGGAGAAGTTTAATATCATGTCACATGCTAGTGATAATGTTCTCAGTTTCATCTAGGGTAAATGGTGATGTAGAAACTGACATGACTCCAAAAATGAATGCTTCTCAGAAACTCAGTGGGTGTCATTATGGGATATTTATAAATCAATCATTTTAGGAATTTCTCATTGATGGGTTTCACTCATTTGAAAACCATTTATAATTCTCTTATGGGTGGGGAGAATAGCATTTCTACCAGTGGTAACTTTTTTGGTGGACCCTTACATTTTTTTTTTCAAGTCATGGCCTTGTTTCATTCCAAGTGTAGAGATATTTTAAAATAAGAGTGATTTTGGAAGATGGGAATGGAAATACTCACTCTGAGTGGTTGTGTGTATCCTCCTAAATCATTCTTTGGGATGGCTAGAAATGATATATTTATAACTGAAGGTGGATGTTTCCTTGGTGGTTGTGTGAAAGGTTATTTTAGAGGTCATAACTTCATAGAAAAATGGAGTGTATCGAAGGGTGTGTTGTCTCCACATAGGGTATCCTTTTGAGATTATTTATGATGGATCATTGAATTAATTCCTTCTTAAGGATGAAGAGTTTTTAGGAGTCTCAAGTGAGAATAATCAATTTTGTGTTTTTAAAGTCATGAGACCTCTCTAGGGGTAAAATGATAACTTTATAATTTTATATAACTTTCTAAAAATAACCGATTTTATTGTTTGTTTCATATTATGGTGTTTACCACCAAGCTAATCTGGTGAGGAAAAGGGATTTTTTTGGTTCCTCATAAATAGTATAATAGAAATATTATAATAATTATTGATCACATGTCCATTTTTTAAAAAATGTGTATATCCTATAGATGATAGCTTAGATGAGAAATAAAATACTATTATAGTGATCATAACTTAGGATTTTCCATAGAGGAAAAATTATCCACATTTGAATCAAACCCTGTGAATGTGCTCTATGAAGTTTAAATATAAATGGGATAAATAATAATATTAACTTAGTTAATTGTCTTGACCAAATTATTCAACTATATATTACACATAAATATAATCACTAGAGTTAATGTTAAAATAGTGGAGATTTAGGGGGAGACTCATAGAGGAATCATTAGTGGGTGATTTAAGGAATTGAGAAATAAACTATAAGATCAACAAAAATATCCAATTATATTGTCATGAGTGTTTTCTTCTAAAACCATAAAAATGTTCTTTAGGTATGACATTTATTTTTATTTGTGCTTAGTTTTTCAAATTTTCATTTCAAAAAACTTCTTGGATAAAATCCACAATATGAAATGTTTACCTATGTTATACGATTAGAATTAATTAAAAAATATTTTCTATAATAATTTTCATTTGAAAATTATATGAATATTTTGGGATCAAATTTCTCAATCCTTAGGTCTCCCTCATGCAACACATAATCCATTATAGGGTTCCAACCTAAAAACCATCGGTGATAGGAGGAATTTCCCATCCATGCTTATATGTGATATACCATACTTAGTAGAATCTGATGTGAGACTTGGGTTTGTACTCAACAATCATCCCCTCAAACCAAATACCACCTAATTGGGTCTCTCTATCAAGGATAATGCCTTAGATATAATCGTCTTGTATCATTGTTTTCTCACCACTGAGACTTTCCACCTGACCACCGCTAAAATGAATACTTTCTATACAAGGAACCGTAAATTTACATGCTTTAAATGAGAAATGGCTATCATTGTCAACCCGGTTTGGGAAATACGCCACCCCAAATCACACATGGGGTGCACCATATCTTTAATACCACTTGTTGGGATTTATTTCCTTCATCCCTAGGTCTCTCAATCCCAACACATAACCCTTCTGGGGTTCCATCCTAAAACCCATGGGTGATAGGAGGAGTTTCCCATCCAAATTTATATGTGACCCTCCATCCTTGGTAGAATCAGATGCAAGACTGGGGTTTATACCCAAGAGAATTAATCTATGTCATGGGTGTGAATGATGAATTCAACCAATGTATTTTATATTTACAACATTTAACCTCAAAAACCTTTAATAAAAATCCTTCATCATTCACGCTTATCCATCTTTATCAACCTTATCTCTCAATCTCGACTTTTCCACCTTCTTTGATATCATTCACATGAAATCAGATGTTTGTTATCTAATAATTATCTGATGGCAGTCATGGTAGGTTTATGGGGAGATTGGGTGGTCAGGCAGCTACTTGGTTTCATGTGGTGTGAGAAAAGTATGATGTAGGGTCTTCATAGTCTACATGAGGTAATAATGTAGACATATGAATCGTAGTGCAGGGAGGAGGATGGTGCTGGTGGCTAATGTGACACGGGGGATTGGTTGGGGATGATGTGCATTCCCTTGGAGTAAGAAGAAGGGATTTTTTAGATACATTTTTTGAAAAAATATTTATTTTAATAATTTGAGCTTAAAATTATTTTTAAAAATGACACACAAAGGCATAAAGGCCTTACTACTTATGGCCTGTTTTGATCCTAGACAAAGGCGGTAAGGCCATTACTATACTAGAATATTTGGCATCAGGCAGAAAGTCCCTTTCCACCTTTACCCTAATGAAAAAAATATAAATACATTATAAATGTGAATATTTTTATATTTAAATTTTTTACTTTTCTTTTGTTTTGTATTGTTTTATATACTAAAAGTGGTTCAACCATGGTTTCGGAAACCCATGACTCCACAAATTTATTAAAAAAAGTGTAAAGGTACAATGGACAGAACGAAATGCTTACATGGGAAACACCACACCCGGATAGCAAACATTACAGGCCCATCAGAATCCCAATTATTAACAGTTAAGATTTAATATAAAATATTATTACTTAACTAATTAATATTAATAATATTTGAGACAGTATTAATTAACAACTAATTAATTGCTAATAAATATTTATAAATTATCAATATTTAATAATTATTAACTGTTTATTAATTAAGAAATATTTAAATACTTATTAATATTGATAATTACTAGTTAACTATATAATTATTAATTAATAAATAAATATTAAAAATTGTTTATTATAATATTATAATAAACATTTAAAATTATTATTTATTTATTAAATATTAATAATAATTATTAAATTATTAAATTACTATTTTTAAATTATTTATTTTTAAATTAGAATTATTTAATTAACTACTTGTTTCTAATTAATATTTATAACTATTATATTAATAACTAACAAATTTTAATTAAATATTTGGATTTAAAAATTATTAATATGACCTCTTAACAAATATTAATTACTAGTACATATTAATTACTAATACATATTTCAAATTATTATTTAGAAACTAATTATTGAATATAATAATATAATTATTATTTATTAATTAATTAGTAATTAACCCATATTTAATTGCATACTAATAATTGTAATTAGTAATTATGTAATTAATAATTATGTAACTAATTAATATTAGAAACTATTAATAAAAAATCAGCAATAAATATTTAAAATTATTATTTAGCTACTAAATATTAATAAAAATAACTAAATTATTAAATTAATATTTTAAAAAAAATTATTTTTAAATTTGTATTAATTATATAATTATTTTTTGCGAATTAATATTAATTACAAATTAATATTAATTATTAAATATATTAATTTCTCCTAAAAATTTATTAAATAATATACTTTAGCATTTAACAATACTAATATGTAATAAAAATTAATTACTAGTAAATTTTTAAAATTATTATTAATAACTAATAAATAAAAATAATAATGTAATTATTAATTATTAACTATACAATATTTAATTACTTATTAATAATATTATATAAACATTTAATAATTAATTATATATTTATTAATAATCATTAACATTTCTTATTATACAATAAACAATAAATATTTACAAATATTATTAAGTTGCTAAGTATTATTAATAGTGATTAATTATTAAAATACTAAGGATTAATTAATTGTTATTAAATTTTTTTTATTTAATTAAATAATTTTTTATAAATAATATTATTTTATAATTAATTTTAATTAAAAATAAATATTTAAAATTATTATTTAGTTACTAATTATTAATAAAAATATTTATATAGTTTTTATTTAATATTTATTATTTAGAAACTAGTAATATTATTTATTATTAATTATATATTATTTAATTACTAATAAATTCTAACTTATTAATTATTAATTATTAATTATTAATTATTAAGTTGTTTATTAATATTATTAATTAGTAACTAATTTTTATTGGTAATTAATTTTTTATTAATTAATATTGTTTAAAATATTATTAATATTAATTAATTAATTGTTATTGTTTTATAGTAAATGTTAATAGGTTAATATTATTCTTATTTATTAGTGATTAATATTTATTATTAATTATTAACTAACTGTTAGTAATAATATATTATTAATTATATGCAAGAAAGGGAGCACATGAACCCCATATTAGAAATCCAAAAGGATTTCCAAGGAAATCCCACTTATAAAAGGGTTCCTTGGGAGAGGGTTTCTATCAGAATTCCAAACTACAAGTAATGGTTATTATGTAGCAGTTAAATTCTGAAGGAAAATGTTCTTATATATATATATAAACAAAATAAAAAAAATGCAATATAAAAGAATTTATATTTAAAATATAAATTTTTTTCATTGGGGAAAAACATGAATGGGCCTTACCACCTTTGGCCAATGTTTCTAGCAAAGGCAGTAATGGCCTTACCGCCATTGGATCAAACGAATACTAGACAATGGCAGAAAGTGCCTTTCTGCCTTTGTGCCTTGTTTTTTAAAATAATTTCAACCTTTCATTGTTTCAATAAATATGTTTTTCTAAAAACATATATAAAAACTCAAGAAAGAGATGTTAGAAGATGAGTGTAGAAAATATGAAACTAACATTATAGAAATTAGAATATAAAAAATAGGGTGTCTGTAGACTGGAGAGAGTTAGAGAATGCTATGTGAACCCTCCATTATGTGTGTATAATGATTGGGTTTCCCTTCCCTTAAATATATTTCAATATATTATATTAATAATATTTTAATAATATTATTTCTATAAGAATAATTCTTTTCATTATAACATTAGATTGAGAGATCTAATAGATAATCCTTTCATGGAATCATGAATTGTGTTGTGGGATCTGGTCCCACCAAAAAATTACCTTCCATCTGATATGATGAAATTCATAATTTTCATTCGGTGTTTTCTCAATAAATCGATTGATTATCTTGAGTTTTTTCCATGTATATCCCAACAGACTAAACTATTTGGCAATTTATGGGTGTTTATAAGGAACAAGAGTATACTATATTAAATGGATCCATATGATCGATGATGAGAATCTTGTTTATACATCAGGGAATTATTGGGATCTAGAATTAGATATTCAAGTATTCCATCATAACTATTTTTCTATATAGAATGAAATTAAAGGTATATCTTCAATATTTATGTTTTTTCACAATTCAATATTATCATTGTTTACCTCTACATATTTAGGTATCCAATAACAAGTATCAATCATTATATTCAAGGAAATTATTATGGTTAGAATCACACCTCGAAATAGATTTCTATTAGGATGTTGGTTTTTCTCTCAGTACACTCAGATAGTGATTGTATTACACCCTTTGAGATCTAGATCCTCCATGGGAGTCGTTATTTTTCCCATATATGTTTTGGGATAGGATCCTATATCTATAGGATCAAATAGAGTTATAATTTCACCCACTTTGATGGGGAAACACTCCTCTATCCACAGAGTTTGTACTTCGCCAATCTAAAAAATAAATCTTGATTGAGATCCTCCATTAGAGTAAGAATTTCACTAATTGTCATTGGAAAAATATCCTCTATCATGTCTTCAGTGAATAGTTATGTGGAATTGATGGATTTTGATAGTTGGGTTCTTGATTAATGATATAGTATTAATAAATTAGATGATTCAGAATTCCCCTAACTAGTGAGTGTGTGTTAGAGTATAGTAGGTTCCCTTATTGGATTCTAAAAAAAACATGGTTGTTGTTAGTCTATACATTATAGACGTTTAAAGAATATTTGATTCATCAACATCTGGGGGGGTTCTTTCATGATGTTGTTCAAAACTATATATTGACTTACAACTTTAAAATTCATCAATGTTCAGAGAATATCTAGTTGATCGTGTGATGTGGATTTGGGGGATTAAAGTAAGATGACTGATACTTCTCTATGTCCTTGAGACTTCTAGAGATTGATCATATTTAGATTATTCAATTCACAATTATTTAAGATTCTATTCGATATTATGTTCTTTAAACTGACATGGGGTTTTATTTATCCTCATCATCATCCTTCAAGGTTTTGTACTTAGTATGTTTATACCCACTCTTTCACATGCCTCATTCCCCCATATGTTGTATATGTGTATATGGAGCACAATTTCAAAGATGGTTTAGGTGTTATAGAGTTTGTGTGGCTTGTTTGGGGTTGATACCTGGTGATGTGTAGTTATTTTTTATAGCAAGGTGGTTTGTGATGGTGGTAGTGACCACTATGACTTTAGTTTTCCAGGAGTACTCGCAGCATGGAGTAATTTCTCAATTCTATGTTTTTCAGAGGATTATCAAATATACTATTTCCCTAGTATTACCTAGTTAGTTATACATTTTCTTGTTGTCGCATACATTCATTTTGTATAGTTTATTTTATTATATATATATATACACATATATATCGTGGTATATATTTTTGGTTATCTTGTATATTGATGATATACGTCATTTTTTGGTTGACATAAACGGAAGCCTCCCATATTGTGATATATATCAACTCAGTGCTAATCACATGCCCCTAGACTATTTGAAGCATGCTTGGGTTGGCACTCTTGGCTTATTTTGGGCCCATCCAGGGCCCGCATCGGTCATGTTGTGTTAATAATAAAAACTAGCATGATGTGGACTATCAACTTTTTTCAAAAAAAATCAATAGATTGCATCGACTTCTATATCACATCCATTTTCAACCAAATTTTATCAAAAATCCCCCCCATTAAATTTTATTATAAACAAAAAATATCATATAAATCCACTCTTCCAAATCATCCATCTCTAAAAAGAATGATTCCATTCAAAAAATACTATTGATATAAACATTAATTTAAAAAGTGTAATTATTGAAAAAACATCGAAGCTGTTTTACATTATGAAAATCAATGGGATCTCCACCCATGTCTCGCATTCTTATCTATGATATACCAAAAAATAAATTCCAAAACTATTTGAGTGAACTGGGAATTGTAAATAAAAATTATTAAATAATATTCTCAAATGTTCTCTTAAATGAACTTCATCCTCACTCACACACTAAATCCTTATCTCATCATGTTTACTAAAAACATAAGCTTAATTTATTTAATAAATAATTATATACAAATTCTTCAAAAAATATGATGAATATTTCAATTAAAAAAACTCATATATTTTTAAAGGGATATCTCTTTCCTTTTATTTTCTTCCACAAAAATTTCTTATATAACAAAATAAAATAAGTTAACATTACACATTGGTTTTATATTATTATCCACCCCTTTAAAAATAACAACCTAAAAAATAAGAGGGAAAGAGAATTTACATCATTCCACAACCATGGTAAAAGTTAGATTGAACTCCATACATCGAACATGAATTCTGGAAGGCATCATTTATAAATGGTTTAGTGAAAAAAATATTCCAATCATTCATTTATTAGAAAAAATTCCAACTCAAATAATGTATTATATAGATTTTCTTTATTGAAATGGCAATGTATGTTAATATTTTATTATTGGTAATTATGGAATAAATTCATTGAAATGATCATCATATATTTATTATCGTATCCTATTAATAAAATAAAACTTTACCACAACTTTTAGTCCATCAATATGAGTTATCATCCATATAAACTGCATTTTTTATTTCTAATAGAAACATATTCTATTTCAATTACACTCAATTATATTTAGTTTTTTTTAGTTCATGTGTAAGGAAACACATATTTATCCTTTGTAGAAAGCTCAACCTATACTAGACTTTATATAATCACTACATCTAGTCCTATTTGTGTCAAAAAATGCCTAAAGATTTTACTTCTAATTGATTTTATAAACCAATCCAAAATTAATGGTACATTCAATGTATATTAGGATCAAGTTAAAAGTGATTAAGTGGGACACCATTAGTTCACTTTTATATTGAGAACACAATGAAAAATCATAAATAATATTCAATATTAATTATATAAAATAATCTTCTTATATGTTTAATAAACATAGTTTTGTTGGATTTAACTTTATAATACTTTGAAATTTTAGTTCCCATTAAAATTATAGCAGGTACCACTATTTCATCATCTATTTTGAATGTATCTTATATTTCAAGGGTGAACATATCATGAAAAGGAAAAATATGATTCACTTCTTGAGTAATTTTGAAGCTAAATAAATACCTAATTTCTCAAGGAATTATTATCTAAAAATGTATTTTTAATAATACTACTTATGGAAATAATTCTTATTTCCAAAAAATACTAATAAAATGATATAATCAGTGGTGAAGAGTGATTTCATTAAATATTATTACATATATATATATATATAGTTTCACTATTTTAAACACTATTTAATTTAATCGATTATTTTAATTTGAATATAATTTACTTATGACTATTCAATTGAAATCAATTTGAAATTTATTATAGTTACCCAAGATTCTCATTTAGAAGTACTAACTTTACATCCTTTTGAATTATATTTTATATCCTTTATACATCAATATACTGTTATATTCAAATAATTTCAATCTTTTAAATAGGAGAAATAATTTTTTCAAAACCAACATATTTTAATTAGGAATAAAATATTCACAAAATATTCTCTTTTCCCTTTCCGATTCTCCCTTTTCATTTAAATTTTTTTTAATACCCACATTATTCAAGTTACATTCATGTTATTTGGATTAAGAATTAATTCACATGTGTTATTATTATTAATTTTTTCCAACATATTAGATATAGATTTAGTCAATTCTTTATGAATTAAACATTTATCCACATTACATTGTTCAACTTCATATATTAGGGATCATTAAAATATTTTATTAAATAACCATTGTATTCACATCAATGCAATATGATATCTGATAATGATTTAAAATTCCACTTAATTGATAAAAATGAAGGAACTAAAATGGAATGTTCTTCATCACTGTAAAAAGTTAAATCATTACTTTTATCACTATTATCACTTGAAACATAAACATTTTTAGAATTAATAGCTTATATTCCCATAAAATATGAATCTTATTATTCAATTTACAAAGGAATACAATATTTTCCATATTCATTAAAATATTGTTCCATTCAATTTATATTAAAAATGTTAATTATATTCCCATGTTCCTCATTATAAAATTATTAAAAACTTATTCATTGAAAATATTCAGATATAATTCCTTTAGGAACATACTATTAAAACTTAATCATGTTATAAAATATCACATTGTGGATACATGGACTTCTAGAAACCAAAAACTCTATCAGACCAAGGGTCTTCTTATAATACATCTCAAAAGGGGACATACATAAATTAGGATGAAATAAATGATGATTATAAATAAAAACCATACTGGTGATAATATATTTTCTAAAGAAATTTAATTTTAATGGTCTTCAAATATAGTTCGAGTCATCTCAATCAATATTGTATTCATTATTTTACTGAAAAAACTTTTTTGGGGAATACAATTCACTGTATTTATATCAAATTTATTATTTTTATTTGTGTGATTTAAAATTACCATTCATGTTTTAACTCATATTTATTATATTAATTCCTTCATGGAATAACCACGATCATTTTTTATGCTTCTTTTTAAACTCTTAAACTTCTATCAATCCTCACATATATTTTTTATAAGCATGATACACTATATATAAGATAAATCGGTAAAAATTCGTTAATTTACTTATTAATATTTATTTATTTCTACATTATCAGTCCACATATGTTGGAGTTCATGAGATCCAAATGTTATTACATTTTAACCTCTAATTTATTATATTGAAATTTTTTCTTCTTTATTTTTTTGACATATCGATTAAATCTATTTTCTCTCCCATTTCAATATAGTATCATCATGAAAAATATATTCTGAGGTTTTTTTAGAAAATATTTGAAATACCATGATGGGTCGTTTCATTTTTTCCTTTTCTTATTTTTCAATAATAGTGTTTATCTTTACCCACTTGATATAAACTGCCTTTTTTTCGTTGTCCTTTTTTCTACACATGACAATGTTTAAAATAATTACCAAGAATTATTCATTATAATAGATAAAATCATTCTCATAATCATAAGGTTAGAAAATAAAGTATTTATTATAATTCCAGAAATCAATAAATATTTTATCCTTTCATTTCCTCCATGATCTAACACTATTGATTTTCAAAGACCCAATATTCAAATCTAAAAAATATATATTTTTATTTATAAATAATTTTAAAACATTCATATTTATAATGATTGAGATGAATACTCTTTTTTCAATTTATTTTTTCATTCCTTTGGAATATATATCAATATGAATTTATTTATAAGTTTTTTCTCAATCTATTTTCTATTTTTCAAAAAAAAATTATTAATTTATACTCAGTTTATTCAATAAAATAATCAGTAAATAATCTAAAAAATGTATCTCTTGGTCTATAAGTGTATTTTTCTTAAATACCTTCCTTTAAATTCATTTTTAGTTGGATTTTTTCAAGAGTATGATGGAATGGTGGAAGTGGTGTTAGAGATGAATTTTTAGTTAGGTACCCATTCTATAAAGAGAAGAATCGGTCTTCATGATCGGAGTTAGTGTTGTGGAATGGATGTTAAGCCTATGGAGTAGGGTATATATATATAAGTGAGGTTCTTACGTCTCTACCTCCTGATTAGGGGCTATGATATATAGGTAGGCTACAACATAGTGTAAGGGGTCTACATTTTCTTATCTCATCTGGTTTAGGGGTGGCTACGAAATAATTCATAGGTTGTTCCATGACCTTATCCTACAGTTTTAGGATATGATGGAGATACATATAGTGTTTTACATGGATTCCTTCCCGAATGGTCCGAAGGCCTTCTTTTCATTTTATTATAGATAATACCCCTTTTAAGGGTTTAAGGGGAACCCGTACATGACCCGTAGGCCCAAGGCACAAGGCCCGAAATAACTTGAAATACATGACCCGGAGGCCCAGAGGCATACCATGCCCAATACATGACCTGTAGGCCCAACCCACTAGAACTGAACCTCCCTAGCTTCTACATCATTGATCACCTAGCTCCCCACCTTGCATTGCTGATCGGATAGCATTTCCCCATACAAAGTTGCACAGTGCCTGGTCCCGATGGCGGTTATCATACCCTCTCATTCTTCCAATCAGGTTAGCTCTACTTATGGTGACTACTATTCCTGTTTCTCTGATCCTCTTCTAGGTCCTACTCTGTGTGAATTGGGCTACTTCAAGATCTCAATGGCCTGAAGGCCCTATGGCCTGAAGGCCTTTGATGGCCCGAACGCCCTTGAGATCCGTAGGCCCAAACCGATGGCCCGAAGGCCAAAATCAGGTGAATAGTTCTGAATGCTACAATATCGAACAGTACCTTCTACAATACTACTGCAGTAACCCAAAAATTTGCCTCCACCATGTTTTGAACCTGGGTTTACCTTACAACATAATAGATTAGAGGAAAAATCAAAAGATTAAAGCACATTCAATGAGATTGTATCATGGTTTTATTAACTTCTAAAATAAATACATGATCTTATTTGAAATTATATTATTGTAAAACTTTATTATTCAAACATTAGGATACCCAAAGGAGTATTTTAAATACTTTCATCCCCCTATTCTAGGATTTAACCTTATAAATTTATTGATTCATTCCTTGGTGATTACTAGTGGTCTTCTTCGTCTATTAGTCTAATTCTCCCACATTTTCTCCATTCCATGCTATAAAGGCTATATATTATCTAATTTTATTGGTTTTATCATATATGGTTGATAAAGTAAACTATTTAGGATATTTTTTTATATATCATTTGATCCCTATGGGAGAGGTAATTGGATTTTGGTTTTTTTCTTTCATTCTTAGAGAATGTTTGAATCATCATCTTATAGTAAGGGATTCATTACAAATCCTTTTATTTAAGTGAAATTTTGGGATTATTATTCTTAAATACATTAGGTAATTGTGAAATAAACTTAATAAATATAATAATATGGTAAATAATGGAAGAATGACTTGTGGATTTGGGTTATTATGATCACATGTGTTTTATGATTTATTAATGTTCTTTATTTTTTCTAGTAGGTGTTCTGTCTAATTTTCTTTTATATTAATGTATTTAACATGGTAGATTATTTTTAAATTTTAGAAAACAATATAAATCCAGAATTATAATGAATTTATTTTAATAAGATACATGTAAATTGATGTCGATTCATCCTTCAGTTTGGTGAAATATTGTAGTAATTCTAAAAGAATGTTTATTTTGATTCAAAACTATTGATTAGTTATTGCTTATAGGTTTCTAACTACTGAAAACGTATGTATAATGAGTCAATTAATTAAACAAAGAAATTAAAATGGTTACTTACAAAATATGATTTTTTAGGAATGATCAATGTTTTTTTATTATAAAACTACTATATTCCTTAGTTTTGGGGCCTTAGTTTCCCCGTGAGCATGTCGAAATTAAAATACCATTTTGTTTCTTTGTATACCATATCTAGGGACTTAGATCCTTGGTTTGTTTGATTGTGAACTTTGAATTAGAGGAAATGTTTGGAGAGTAATGGGTGGGAGTGAACTTGGGATAAAGTGATGGTGATGATCATACCGATGATTGTATTACAGGTTATATCACGCAAAATTATGTAACGGATGACAGTGGGTGGCCAGGATGAGTTAATAGATTTTCCTTCTCATTTATATATTCTTCATTGATGTTTTTATATTTATATTTTTTCAGTTATTATTTTTTACGGTTCATAATTTCATTACGAAAAGTAAATATATTCCAGTCAAGTGAAAATTTTGTTTGATGGCGTGTTATAATACCAAGAGTACCATGATAATTATGAATTGGTAAATGAAATTAATGAAATAAAAATTTTAGTTGTTGATCATTATAGATGATGATGACATACTTGATAATACACATGGAGTTATAGTGTCGAAGGCATTTCACATTAAATATTAAACTATTAATCATTGAGATAAATATAAAATAATATTAATTAATGGATAAGTAATTACTACATAATAAATTTAATTCTTGTGTGTATGTTTGAGATATAGACCATAGCCATGGAATCCGGGGACCTTATTCTTTAATAGATATAGATGAGTCTAAGGATAGCTAGTTTCCATCACTATGGTTGATTTGATTGAAATTTTATTTACAAATTTAATCCAAAATTATGTTGATGTGGAGTTTTGGTTAGGGATTCTATGGGGTCAGTATTCATAAGGTTCAGCTCTTTTTATATACCAGGCAGTGCTACAAGGGTGAAGACCAGATCCCTCTTTAGTGGATTATCCTTGTGCAAGTTTTACAACATCAACATTGCAGTTGTAGAAAGTGATTTAAAACTTCTGGTGGGATTTCTTCAAGGGATATCTAACACCCCATGGTACCTCACTTATTTAATTAGAAAGTAAATTCTATTATGATTAATTATCTACAGATCTCTCATACCCTTGGGGAGGGAAAATTTGCGGCAGAGAACTTATCTAGTTTAGAAAGTCCAGATAATAGCTTGATTATCTATTTCTAACTAGTTATCTCCTATTTAAATGTAATTTAATTATCAGTGGTGACTATTTAGGGCTTCACCATTTCATACCTCCTTAAACCTTTGTATGTTCTGGTACTTTATCTTCCAAATAAATAAAAAGTTACTTCTGAGTGATATAATGTTAAAATCATGTTTATTTTGATTTAAACCTATTGATTAACTAATTTCTTAAAGATTGATTCTTACTAAAAACTTGTGCATTGTGAACAAAATAATTCATGATTGAAATTAAAATAGATATTTTATAAAGATAGTTATCTTGGGGTTTTGTGGGATTGATCTTATTTTTTGATGGATTTTGTTCCATGGTTGAGTGTGACATGCAAAAAAATACCTTTTTGATTGCTTTGAATTCTATTTCATTGGGATTCAAGGTGTGTAATGTGTTTCAATCGATGGTTTGGATGACAGGAGAGTCTTAGGGCCTCACTAAATTGATTTTATTAGGTTTTCCATTTGTTATGACTTTCCCAGAAACTCCCAATGATTATCTTATCCATAGCTGAGTACTGTCTTGCATTCCAAAGGTCAGCAGTCATTTGGGTTTTCAGGCCCAGTGACTCTTGGGGACTCACATTGGTCGAGAGGATTGGAGGTCGGTCTGATCACACCCTTTGGGAGGAATTGTTTTCAACTTATGGAATCTATTATAGATTTAAGATATGTTCATGAATCTCTTCCTAATCCTGACGCGGGACTGGTTACCCTAAAAATTGACTATATGTTATTTCTATTTCATGTGAAAAGGACTGTGGTTTCTTCAGTGAATCTGTCTGTATGTATCTGTGGTTTTCTATCATTTTCTGAAAATAGGCAGTTATTTATTTGTTTAATCCATATAACCAATTTCTTCGTAATGTGATGTCATGAAAGGAGGCAGTTGACATTTCGAGTAGGGTATTGAGCCATTCTGAGGCATCCTACGTATCCTGGTTACTACAGGAATCAAAACCCACATAGTTCGTTTGACCCATACATGTTAAAATCATACAGAAAGGACTTATATGGGTGCTCTAGGACATTGAATATTCAATCTTGAATCCCAGAGGGATGTCTTACATATCACGAGTATAGAGGGAATCGAAGTTATCATAGTTCATTTAATGAGGTCATATATATCGAGGTTACCCCTGTTGTTGTAGAGACGCATGGTGTAGATGACATGATTATTGCAACTCCCTAAGATCATGTGATCCATAATCAGTGTGAGAAACAATGGTTGTTAAGTGATCATTTCATTGATCATGATGTGGGACTCATGCGATGGGATTGCCCTGATATGATTTATCATGGAACTCGGGTCTCATGGAGACATCCTATGTATCCTAGATGTGGTAGGAATTAGAGTCATCATAGTTTAGTTGATATTGGGGATTACATGCTGAGGTTGCCCATAGAATTATGGGGAGTTTATTGTGAAAATTTCATGATCATTGCAACTCCCTAAGACCGTGTGATCCATACTCATTTTGAGAAACAAGGGATAGAAATTAATCAATTTCATTACATTGAATAAGGGATTTAGATGTTAGGATTGACCTAGATTATCAATATGGACCTCAAACCTCAAGATAGGTGGCCTACGTATCTTGAATATGGCATGAATTAGGGTCTTTTTAGTTCCATTTATATTGAGGCTTACACAGTGAGGCTACCCGTATGATCTTTCATGCTTGTCTGGAGGGTGTCACATGACCCATTTGACTTTTCTAGAGGACATCGTAAGATCCTAAAGTTTTATTTGGGTAGCCATTGCATGGCCTAGATGGATTGCCTAGGAGGTGTCTTATGATCTAGTTGACATGCCTTGGTGTCATTCACATGATTTGGTTTGACACATATTGAGGGTGTCACAAGAGTATATATGACATGGCCTAGAGGATGTCGTGTATCTTGGAGGACATCCCAGGAGGTCGTTGAGATACCTAGCCAACATGTACGGAGAGTGTCACGGGTCTCAGATGACTTATCTAGAGGGTATCATGAGAGCTCAGTTGTAATTCTCAGGTGCAACTGTGAGACTTGACTGACATGAGTAGGCATAATTATATGATTCAAGTGATGCATTTGAAGGACGTCGCAAGTTTTAGGCGCTAGGTCCATTGGGTTTAGCAAGACCAAATTGGTGTTCCCAATGGGACCATATGACTTTCTTTTACATGCTTGAAGGACCTCACATACCCCAAATAGCATGTTGAAGGAGAATCATGGGATCTATGTGATCTATACTTGTGCCTTTTTGTGTCATTGGATGACTCACATGAAGTGCATGAGGACCAGAAAACATGTCTTTCAAATAAGTATTCCCCTTTTAATCTTGGTTTTTGCCCTTATATTGTGAATGTCATAGGTTTTTTCAATATCATTTCATCTTGAGTTGTGTGTGATCTAGGGGATATGTGGTATGTTCTTTGCATACCATTCCAACAGTTCTTCATGTGATCTATGAATAATCACGTGAAGTACCTTATGTATGAAACAAGATTTCTCCATATTCTTGGCAGTATATATATTACTTGATGAAAGATTTGTTGGCCATAAGACCAGCTGCTTCGAGAATTCCACTCTAGCCCTTGCACCTGATAAATCACGTGAACATTATGTTTGCTAGGGTCTTTCATCTTTAGGGTGTCCTTCCTCCAATTTTCAAAGGATTTTTGCGGCCTTCACCCACTAATTGTCTGTGCATCACATGATAAATATGGGATCTTGTGATGGTGTGTGTGCCTTCTATTATTCAGTCATCCTGTTTGCCTATATGGCACATTGCATGATCATTGTTGGATCTTGCGATGTCATGAACATTTTTTCAAGGATATATTATTTTCTTGACTTTGATGTATTGTATGTTCATTGATGGATCTCACCATGACGTGTAGACATTGTCAAGGATAGTCTCTTTGCGCACCTTTGATGTGTCTTATATTCAATGATGAATATTTCAATGGTGTGTGAACATTTCCAAGGAAATTTACTTTCCCCACCTTTGATGTGTCGTGTATTAAATGATGAATATTGTGATGACGTGCGTACATTATCAGGGACAACCACTTTTCTCACCTTTGATATGTCGTGTGTTCATGGTTGTATGATTCCATACCATGACCAAGGGTTCTTACATGTCAAGATGGTATGAAAAAGGGTGGATGGCAAGTGTTAATGAAATCTCGCGACGCACCTACATGGACTATTTATCCTCTTCACATACCGATGTCAATTGAAACTTTATGTTTCTCTCGAACACGTGAATATTTCATGCGTGTGGTGTGGGATTCCATTGGATCAGCATGGTGCATGGAGCATTGAATGTTATTTCAGGCTCATCTTTTGCCGTGCATTAAATAAATTCTTCGAGACTTGAGCATAGATAAATATCGTTTCAATGTCCACAATTCATCGCATAATCGGATATGTGATTATTTAATCATCTTATAGGAAGAGGCGGGATCGTGATGTGTGTTTGGTTCTATGCTCTCCTGATGGAGTATAGAGACAAGGTGCTCTGCTTTCTACATGTTGGGGTATGTGGTGCCACATCATTTCAGAAGACAGGTTATGCGTTGTCATGGCTGCTTCGCGTGAAAGAGGGCATGCACTATCGCATGCACGTGAGTTGCTTCACATAACCTGTTGGGGCGCAACGGAGGTGCGTGGTACCTCAAACACACAAAACAGGAGGAAAAACGGAGGAACACAATATTTTTAACGTGGTTCGGTCGTATGACCTACATCCACGGGAGAAGGGGGCCGTTCTATATTCACTCTCTTCGAATCTCGTCGGAGGTATCACAACACAAAGATTACACACACTTCCACCACCACCCAAACAATGAGATTGGATCCCGTTTAAATAGAGAAGGAAAACCAACAATTTCCTCCGGTTTATTGGAGGGTAGCTCATCTACCCTTGAGAAGTCCTTCTACCGCCTGTTGCAGGTCTATGAAGCCTGCTGTACCTGCTGGGTTGGCTGCCAAACAAGGAAGAAGCTGTTGCCGACCAAATCCACCCAAATTGGAGTGGCCCCCACAAATCTCCCCCTCACGACCAATTTGGGATAGAAGCATGACCTGCAGTCTCCTTGCAGGTTTCGAAAACTTCATCAGCAAATTGAACACGCTTCTTCATGCCTGATGACGTGGCACTTCCATCATCTTCACTCGATCTCGAGATGACTGTGGTCCCCATCAAAAGATACAACCCTTGGGAATCCTTCCCAGTAAACATCGTTGCATCCCCACGTGAGACTTCCAATACTCCATCTGCTATGGAAATCTTGAACCCTTTCGCATCGAGCCTACTCAATGATATCAAGTTCTGCCTCATCCTCAGAACGAATTTCACATCACCCAGTTTACGAACTCCTCCATCGGGTGTCTTCAATTTCACCGTCCCGACTCCTCGAACCTCGCATGTTTACCCATCACCAAGTCTCACCGAGTCCTGCACCTGCTGAAAAGTATCAAATGTACCTCTCGTCGTACATATGTGTGTTGAGCTCCCCGAATCCAGAACCCATCCGTCTTCCTTTGGATTTTGAGCCCGCATGTTCTTCCTCTTCAGAAATCGGCATTCCCGCTTCATATGCCCATATCATTTACAGTAATGACACTGCACTTCTTCTCGTTCAACTCTCTCATATGAGTGCACGCTTCCCGTTGTCATGCAGATTTCATCATCTACATATAATCCTGTGATGTTCACATCCTCCTCTTCAACTTTCTTCTTCCCAGCAACGTACCGTTTGCGCTCTCCACAATCACTTTTATAGTGACCCTTCTTCTCGCACCAGAAACACGTGATTTCGCTCGGATCACGTCCCCTGGATTTTGGCCGCCATTCTTTACCTCCTGACCGTCGATGTCGGCTCCTCCCACGTTGATCATCTCGCATCGCCATGATTTGATCACCTGAATGCGTCGTGGGTCTTCAAAATGCTTCCGAATCTTGAAGCGACACCATCACATCGTCCAGCTTCAATGTCTCCTTCCCCACGAGCAATGCAGTCACAAGCCCATCAAATGAGCTTGGTAGTGATGACAAATGAAAAAGTGCTTTGTCTTCCTCTCCAACCTTCACACCGAGCCCCAATAACTGTGTGAGGATTTTGTTGAATTCATTTGTATGATCCAACAAATTCGCTCCCTCATCCATGCGTAGCTGGTACAGTTTCTTCTTCAGGAACAATTTGTTGGTGAGCGACTTCGCCATATACCGCTGCTCCAACTTCTTCCAGATCTCCTTCGGTGATGTCTCATCCAACACCGAGTACTTTACCTCATTCTCCAGACATAGCCGAATCGTGCTGACGACCCGCATCTCGAGCTCTTCCCAATCATTGGCACTGGTTGTCTCGGGCTTTTCTCCGATCAACGGTCTGATCAGGCCCTGCTGCACCAAAAGATCCTTCACCGTGCTTTGCCACAAACCGAAATTGTTTCGACCATCGAACTTCTCGATGTCAAATTTTGGTAGTGCTCCGCCACCCGTCATCGTCGTTGTCGCAAAACGCGATCACCACCGTCGATGTCACACCCTTTAATCACCACCTGAAAGAGTATGAATTTTCAAAATCTAACCGTACGAATGCGTCCGTAACGGTCGAAATAGTCAGAATCGACTCCTGGATCGCCGAAATTGGACACCAATTGACCGAGATAATGTCAAAACACGTTCAACGGTCCAGATCACCCATTGTCGTGGTGCTGACGTGGCGCTGACGTGTCGCTGACGTGGCACGCCGGAATTCCAGCTGGAATATTGCCGGAATGTTACCGACGGCGTGAACAGTACCGTCTTCTCCGGCACGGGGTTACTGTTCACCCGCGGGTTTGACCGAACTTTGACCGGACATATCTCCTTCGTTTCAACTCCGTTTTTTTCGCCGTTTGCGCCGTTGGAATCGTCTCGCCGCCCTCTTCCCGAATCTGCCCTCGGAAAAATTTTCCGACCACTTTCAATTTTCCGGCCACCGGAAAATTTGCCGTCGTCCCGTCGGTTCACCTCCGTTCGCTCCGACTCGGCTCTGATACCACTTGTTGGGGCGCAGCGGAGGTGCGTGGTACCTCAAACACACAAAACAGGAGGAAAAACGGAGTAACACAAGATTTTTAACGTGGTTCGGTCGTATGACCTACATCCACGGGAGAAGGGGGCCGTTCTATATTCACTCTCTCCGAATCTCGTCGGAGGTATCACAACACAAAGATTACACACAATTTCACCACCACTCAAACAATGAGATTGGATCCCGTTTAAATAGAGAAGTAAAACCAACAATTTCCTCTGGTTTGTTGGAGGGTAGCTCATCTACCCTTGAGAAGTCCTTCTGCCGCCTGCTGCAGGTCTATGAAGCCTGGTGTACCTGCTAGGTTGGCTGCCAACCAAGGAAGAAGCTGCGGTAGACCAAAGCCATCCAAATTGGAGTGGCCCCCACATAACCCTGATGTAGGGTTTCCCAAGATCATTTGTGTGACCTTTATGTGGGCTCGATATGCTCTGTTTTGTGCAGAAAACCAGAGCATACTTCTCACGAAGCAGCAGCGGCCTTCTCTGATTCATTATATCACTGTATTTATAGACGTAGGATCACACTGTATCTACGCATCCAAGAAATTTGGCGCATCCTAAAAACACTTACTAACCTTAATCACACCGACGTACCCGGTCTCAGATCCGAAAATTGTACTTATCTAGATATATTTTCCAAACACTGGAACTCTCAGAATTATTTATGTGATCCGCATTTGGTATTTATACGATCGCATATCCCCCGTGGAGGCTCCGCATTATCACATAATCCACTTCGGGGATTCATGTGTGCGCGGTAGAGTTTCTTTATGCGTAGGATATTCCTGAAACTCACTTTTCACACGGTAGTGAGCATGCATATCACCATTACTGTATGCTCTGTTTTGGGTTCCAACGGCTTATTTGATTCGTTGGTTAAACCGCAACTTCTTCATTGCTAGGAGATTCTCCCCGACGATTGGCCACATGCCTATGCAGGTGGGTATGTTTTTATTTCACTCCTTTTGGGGCTGAAAATGTCATCTTCATGCGTACCAACCTCACCGCCTCCTCTAATCCAAGAACAGAGCTTGTGGAAGCATGTTTATTTCCTTGTCATGTTTGATTCGTTGGTTAAACCGCAACTTCTCCATTGCTTGGAGAAACTCCCAGACGATTGGCCACATCCCTATCTAGGTGGGTATGTTTTTATTTCACTCCTTTTGGTGCTCAAAATGTCATCTTCATGCGTACCAACCTCACCCCCTCCTCTAATCCATGAACAGAGCTTGTGGAAGCACGTTTATTTCCTTGTCATATGCTCATGTTTATTTCCTTGTCATTTGCTCATGGTGGGTATGCTCATGATGCTTCTCTGCTCCACCTATAGCAGGCTCGTAAATGGTTGGGCTATCCAAATGATGGCTCCCACCTGTGTGCGTCACACTCGGACCTCATCTTTGGACCATCTTCACAGTGTATCATGTCCATATGGAGTATTTGAATAATCCCATAATCTGTATATAATAATTTTCATGTGATCTCCATCCCATGCTTCTAGCGCTCCATGCGATATCTCACGCTATATTGACCATTTTCATGATGAACCGGATATCCATGTTGTGGGCAATGTCATGAAATGATATGAGAATATGATCCCATTTTTCTTCACATGATCACGCATGGGGTCCTCATGTCTCCATTTGACAGCACATCAGGCGTGGAGTATCCATATAACACCTATGTGTATGGATGTCTTGGCCAGAGGAGATATGGTGCGGGTAATCTCATCTGCTCCAGGCCTTGCTGATGTGCGACATCCACCCGAGGCGCGAGATGCATGCGCTCGAGGATCCGCTAGTGTGCAATACCTATCCTTGGCACAACAGACATGATGAAACTATGGTACCATGAGGTCGATGAAGTTATTTATTCATCATGTGATATGCCTAACATGTGTCCTTCTATAGAAAAGTGTTTGATGCGCGAATGTGACCATCAACAAATCCCCCCCTAGAATGAGATTCATTAAGAAGGAAAAGAATCTGATTCTATGGTAAATATATGACACTTCTGAATATCTGAATGATGATGGATTCTTCTTTCTGTACGCCATCAATGAAAGATTTCACTGAACATTATATGTTGTCATCTAATTTTATTTCATTCATGATGTTAATGATTATTTTTTTGATATGATACTATGTGAATTTCCAATGCTAACCGCCCTTTGAATATCATCATGTACACCTGATTGTCCATAATTGAATGTTGAAATTCTAACAGATTCCTTTAAAGAGATGCTCGCGAATGACCACCAACACAAGATTATTTATTGATAATTTGTTCCAACTATCTTGAAATCATTCAATTTTCATAAGGATCATCTTGGTAGGATATATTTCTTGAAGGGTGATTGTTTTTTATTTTCGCTGATGGTGATAAGCATTCAATTATAGCAGCTCCATCGTGTTAAGGCCATGTAGTGGGGCTCACAAGCTTTCACAGGCTATATAATTGTCATGCGCTTTAGAAAGGGTCTTTTAGGTCAGACCTTCCATCACTTTAGTTTACGGTCATTTATCTCGGACCTTCTTTCACTTTAGTTTATGGTCTTTTAGCTCATACGTTCGATATACTATAGTTTAATGCCTTCTAGATCGGACCTTTGGGGTACTGTAGTTTAAGGTCTTCTAGCTTGGAACTTTATGGAATATGTGACTGTCAGACCAATGATGAGTCAAAATACTATGGGGTGCTGAGTTTCACTATGGTGCTCCTAGGGGCCATGAGGATTTGAGTTCCTTTCATGCAAGGAGGAGATGCCTTTAGTTGGCGAGTTAAATCCCTTATGCATCGATAGCATTGCCAAGAAAATATGATCTTCACTCTTTTCCAAGGGCTATGGAAGATTTATAAAAGGAAATATGGATGAGGGAGAAATATTAGGGATACTAGGTATTCATGGATAGTTGAAGAGTGGGTGACATAAATCCTAACCGAAAAAGCTTGAGTCTGGTAATGTGGAATGGGTGAGACATGACAGGTATGCCCCTTAACACTATGAGGTTTCATGTTCGGCCTCAGTGTCATCGGGGCCCATGGGTAATGAAGCTCCTTTATTTCAAGTAGGATATGCCTTTAGTTGGTGGGTTTAATCCCTTCTGCACCGATATCATGGCCAAGTAAAGTAGATCTCCACTTCACTCCAAGGGTCAAGAAAGATTTCCGAAGACTCAAACGTCTAGATGATGAAGTTTGGTATACAATGAAGGCTATCTAGGAAAGGATTTGGAACCCTGGGGAAATTTAGATCTTAATGGGATACTCGATCTCTATGCCTTGTGGTTTTAAACCATGTGGTGTGGGCCCTCAAAGGTTTGGGAATGAAGCGTCGCTTTTCGGCCTTGAGAAAGGGTACAAAACATGGTGAAGAAATGTTGAGGATGTTCAATCCGCTTGAATAGTCTGGTATAGAGACTATAAATCATAGTACAAAGTGCTATGGTCACGAAGAAGGTATGGGGAAGTCACACAGGGGATATCATAAAATGCTATCAGGGGCCCAGTTCTTTCATGATGACACCAGATCACAAAAATCGGAAAGCCCTTTATATTGGACCAAGATGTCTATGGTTGGTGGGACTAAGGCCATCTGCATTTATAGCATTGTCAAGTAGAGATATCTCTTTTCTATTTTAGGGGAAATGAAATTTTTCGGATGACCCAAGACACCCTAAATCATGAAATATTATTTATAGAAAATGTAAGATCCAAGAAGGGTTCAAGCACCCTAAAATTTGTGACACCACCTAACAAACTTGTTCTCACGTAGAGTAAATGTGAAAATTATTACCCTAACTTTTTTTAGAGCAATGGGCGTAGAAATAATATCTTGGATTTTAATAGGGCTATAGAGTAGAACCTATGAGATTTATGACTTTTATTTTAACCCTAATTTTTTCCTAAACTCTACAGATGAAGAGTTTAGTGAGTGAAGACTTGACTTTTTCTCAGACCACCATTTGTGAGTTTCCAACCTAACACGGTTGGTCTCTATTTCACTATTATTTTAAGGTCTTTCTATTTGGGCCATTATAGGCTAAAGATTAAGTTTGTATAGCTTTTACCAAATTGCGGGTTGTTTAAGGTATTGACTCATGTGGGCCTAATAAGGTTGATGTCACACAAGAGACTAATTAGAATACCAGGGGTCAAGGGTACCCTGACATCCTTCTGAGTGGGAGGTGGAAATATTGTAAATCATGGATAAAGTTCCTCAATTCATGAGAAATGAGATGGGACACTCACACTGGGTATGTCCCATAACACCATCAGATGTTCAGTTTCTCCTCAATGATGTCGGGCTCATGGGAATCAGAAGGCCCTTTATACTGGACCAAGACGTCGTAGGTTAGTGGGTCTAAATCCCTTCTGCGTCAATAGCATGGTTAACCGAGAGATCAATTTTTTACCTTTCAAGGTAAATTAAAGTATTATGGAAACCTCATACATAAAAGATGTGAAGTGTGGTATTTAGATTAAGGTGCTTTTAAAAGATGGTAGAATCACCCCATAATATGGTTGACCGATGTAAGTATCTTATGGTCCTTTGATAAGAAATGAAAAATGGGGGATGGTCTATGTAGTTTATTTTCATGTAGTGGGGATGTTTGTCATGTTGTTTTAATGTCATGCAACCAAGATGATTTCCTTATAGTTTAACATCTTGAGGTAAGGACGTAATCCTGTGCAATTTATCTTCATGCATAAAAGAAGTATTTGTTGTTCAAATTTAATTTCATGTGACCAATACATTTTCCTTCAGGTTTAACGTTGTGCGGTATAGAAAATTTCGTTTCAGTTTAACATCATGTGGTAAGGATGTTTTCCTTACCACTTAATTTCATGCGGAAAGTACATACTTCTTTGTATTTTACCGTCATATGGTAATGATGTAGGAACCGACGTTAAAAGATGGAAATGTTTCAGTTGGGCCCAAGGGTGAATGTCTGGGAGTCACTACATATCTCATGAAAATGATAATCAAACCACATGTAGATCTTGATAACCATGTAGTTTAACATCACGTGGTAATGATTTTGATCCCCCAACATGAAATGGTGGAATTATGGCTAGCCCATGAATTGAATTATGGGTGTCACTTCATATCATATGGATATGGTAATCAAGCCATACATAGTTCTTAAATGAGAAACTCTCTTTTCTCTGGTCTAGACCATACGGATAGGTGGGCACTGTTTTGATTGATTGTTGTAGATAGGACTGGGATTTGAGGTCTAGGCGCCATTACATATCTTGTAATTATAGGAATCAATCCACACATATTTCTTTAAGGGATTGGGAATTTTAGAGTCATGCAGCAAGGAAGAATATGGACCAATGTGAAAAATGGTAATATTGCGGCTAGACCTAAATATGGATGTTTGGGTTTTGCTAAGTATCTCATGAAAAATGAGAATTAATCCATACATAGTTCTTGAAATCCTATGCATTTTAACATCATGTGGTGAGGACAGAGGTGCACTACAAGAAAACCGCCATGTAGCGGTGGTTTTTTTTTTGCATTTAGCGGCGGTTTAAACCGCCGCTACATGGTTTGGAGGTGGTTCACAGACACCGCCGCTAAATTTGGCATTGGAAAACTATTATCAGTAATTTTTTCCATTTAGCGGTAGTTTAAAGGAATCATCGTAGCTGCCTCATTTCACGGCAGTTCTCGCCACTTTAGCGGCGGTTTTTACAAACCCGGGATTTTATTTTATTAGCAGCGGTTATAACCACCGCGGAATGCAGGCAGGGGATGCGACTCTGTAGCAGCGGTTAAAACCGCCGCTAAACGTAATTATTTTCACGTTTAGAGGAAGTTTTAACAACCGCTACAGTTTTACCTGTATAATATTCGCGGCGGTTAAAACCGCTGTGAAAAGATGACCAGAAAAAAATTACTGCTTCCACTGCACCACTGCCCTGAAAAACAAATCAAACCAGACAAACCAGACACAATCTCATAAAATAACATCAACTCAATGATGTTTTGGACCTTTAAAGGATGTCAAAATGGAATAAGTGGTTGTTTATCAAAACTTTTATGGTTAAATGGGTTGTGAGATAACTAAGGGGATAAATAATGAATGGAAAATGTCGGAATATCCATATTATAAGATGGAATGGAAAATATGTACAATGGTTTTTGTTATGAATGAATAGTAAAATATAATAGTTATGGAATTACATTAAGTGCAGTGAAAGTGATAAAATATGTGAATATTGGTGAAATGAAATAGGTTCACCCTTGATATTGTAATTTGTTAAAAAGGTCAAGTGTGTTTGACCTTGTGGAATGTGTATTGATGGATTAGTAAATGATGAGGGGCACAGTAGATCCCACCCATGGGTAAGAATTTTTTTACAAGGAATTCCTTATCTTTGATGTGGGATGGCTAGACATGAAATTTGACATAATGGACTTGATATGATGTATATGGAGTTTCCTAGGCTTGGATAGTGTATTGACATGGCTTTCTAGGCACTAAAGCCTTATTGTATGATATGAGTGAACTGATTAGTGCACCACAATATATGAATTTGAAATGATTAATGAATTACCATTATTGTTAATGAAATTGTAAAACCCATTTATATTAATGGAATATAATTTTGACATGGCTGAAGAAGTTTTGGTGGGATTTGATGTCATCATAAAACTGAAGGATATACAGGGTTAAATGCTTGATATTTAATTATGGAACTTGTTTACCTTTTCATCCTTGTTCATTATTTAATTGTACTTATGTATATAGTATTATTGTTATTATGATATTTATTTGTTTAGACACTATTGATGGTGTCCTATTAACCTATACTAACACCCTTTTAGGATTCCATTGATACCTGAGTAGATCTCATGGTTGTAGGGAAGTATAAGGGAAAAATCCTTTTGATAGATGCTTGGTTTGGGATATGGTATGGAGAATGTATGAGGGAACTGGATGTACATCGAGACCCATTTTAGGATTTTTATGGGGTTTTTTATTTTGTTTTTTCCTTAACACATGACACTTGTATGAACTGACATGTTTACTATATTGGTTGCGGGTATTTACCCAATTTTTGGAATTGAATACATCATGCATGATTATTCTTATAAAATACTTGGTTATCATTTAAATTGATTTATACTATTGTTTTACACTAGTAAAGATGGTATATTATCCCCACATACCTCATTGGACCCTCAATACTAGTAGGAAGCCTCTTGTATATGAGGAGGCATTCCTATGGTCATGTGGCACATTGGTTTGGGGAACTAGTTTAGTGGAACCTAGGTAATGGCATCATAATGTTGTATCAAAGCCATTTTATTTTCTATTGAATATTTTTTTTTGAAATTTTTATATCATATTAAGGTGTTTCAGTCCTTGGTAATGTGTTTTTTTTGTGGGATTATCTAACCCATATATGGGGGTAAACCCAGGTTCTCAGCGTGGGATTATAGTTCTTATTTTTTGATGTTATAGTTGGATGTTATTTCACCTTGGGTGATACGCTAGCTGTGAGATATTATTGTTTTCTAAGGTTTTATTCATGGAACGACATGTAATTTTTTATATATTCATGAATAATTTTAGGATATCAGGATTTATATAACATGAATTATATTAGGATCAAATAGAAAACAAGGTTATGTTTGTGTTATGGAAAATGAAAATCAATTTCTATTGGTTTCATAGAAAATAGTTCCTAATAAAGAGTTATCAATACACATGTTTTTTTGATTCACGGTGTCATAGGATACCAATGCCTTAAGGGTTTACCTTATTGGATGATGATATTGAATAATTACATATTATAATATTAAGCATTGAAAATTTATTCAACACATCAACAATGGATTTAACTCCTAGTCATCCAAAATATCGACTACGAATTCAAACACAGGCCTAACTGGAATGATGTATATCACACTCGAGAAATCAAGACATAAAAGGAAACATTAGAAATCAATAAAATCCATAAAAGGAAACATGAGAAATCAAGAAAATGTTAGGACATGAAAATGTTTGGTGGAAACTATGTGCCACACATGGTACATATACAAACCAAATGTTCCCATATGTGTTCAACACATCAACAATACAACTCTACTCATGGTCTGATGATGCATCGTCACCCTCTCCCCCTCCATCTCCACTTTCTGCTATCACCTATAAGAACATTATATTGAAAATTAAATATTGTTGCATATTTATATTAAAACTTAAAACCAATGAAAGTTTGAAAACTTAATGATTTTTATTTTTTGTGATTTACCTGCTGACCACTGGTCGATGCACTACCACTGGGGTCATATCTTCTCATCTGCTGATGTATAGCAGTCATCTCTTGTTGCAAAGCGAATATCTGAGCCCCTTGATCTTGAACTGTGCTTCGTAGAGAAGCAATCTCTCTCTGATCATCTTCGAGTATGGACTGACTATAACCAAGAGTATATGCAACTGGAATCCCTGGTGTCATGCCAAAGACCTCAGATGGTACAGGTCTGAAACCCATCCCGCACACTCTACCAGGATGCTCCTTCCCAAGGACTTTCGCAACTGGGTCATCCTGGGAGACTGAGTAGGATTGCCCAGGATTGGAATCCCATAGTTCTTTAATTTTTACCTATAAATCAAATATCAATATATATTAACACAGTAAAAACTGATAATAAGTTATTATAATAAAAAATTGACTTCATACCCCAACTTCTTTGGTAGGCTCATTAACAAAACTTCCATCTAATTTTTTGTGAATATCCAACCACAGTTCAGTTCGGGATGCTTCGTGCCCTAAACTATGTGACTGCATTATGTAAATATAAATAAACAATTCAATATATTAAATAGATAATATTGTCTTATAAATATTTAAAATAATTAAAAGATTACCAATGTCATTCGGCTTCTAGAAAATATTTTTGATCCCGCAGTGTGATAGATGACTTGCTTAGCCCGGTTTGATGCATTCTATCTTGAGAGATCCTAAACTAAATAAAATTCAATTTAACAGTAATTTATTCAATTTCATCTCCTCTTCATATAAATTTATAAATGTAAAATGAGGATAATATAAAAATATATATTTCAATACCATCCGATTCTCATCACGATGTCTGACAACAAAAACTTTCCACTGTTCTTTTGGTACCCCACTGGGTATCTTCTCATACATTTGTTGAACGGTCAATGAAGTATTGTTGACATCACACCACAATCTCCATTTGAAATATTTCCATTTCTTACCAAGATTTTTGAACATCCACTTCCATGCTATCACATCATCAACTGTAAAATGGAAAAACATCTATATACAGAAATTCATTTTGAACATATTAGTAACATGACATTCAATTAAACCATAATTTAATAAAATTACATTTATTTGGGAATCAAAAACTTCATTTTTCCAGCTTGGATGCATATGTCTCCAATCATCATAAGAAATAGGAAGGGAATTGGGCTCCGCTGCCAACTGGCCTAGAATCTAGCCAAGTAACCCCGCGACGTCATCTGTAGGGACCCCATAAGAATAAAATGACACGACTATCTTCTCACCATTCATATTCCAAATATCTTAAATTTTTAATTTTTTCTTCACGGTTGCATTTTTTTCATCTTCGATGAGAAAACAATTAGTACAAACAAAATGCAATAAATTTATTTAATTAAAATTTCTACCTATGAAAATGACACTCAAGTATGTCTGTGATGTACTGGAAGGGGTGTGTCGCCGCCCCACTGTCAAGGCTTCTGAAGGGGGATTCGACGACTCAGCCTCTAATGGGACACCCACAGATGGTGTGAGAGATGGTGCAGGGGGAGATGGTGCAGGGGTGTAGGTAGCTGGTGCCTCAGATGTCATGTGGAGGGAGCCAGATAGATCGTCATCTGTCGTAGAACTAGATGAAATAGTGTACCGCTTTTTCCTTGGAATTCCTTTCATTTAATCAAATAAAATTTAGTTCAGAATATATATTTCAAAAAAAATATGCAAAAAAAAAATTAAAAATGATAATAGATGCACATTACTAACAGACAAAATATATATAACAATGATAATGAATGACTGCAGAAATGAAACAAGTGGTTGCTGAATGAATAAATAATTGTACATACAATCATTTTCCCCTTCAATCATGTCAGTTTCCTACTCCATTGCTTCATCCACTTCATTCATCCTTGCAATACTAATATTTTCAATATCATGATGGAAAAATAATTCTGCTTCCTGTTGTTGATGAAATTCAATTTCAGATGTCAAATCTTCCACTTCATCACCCATATCATACAAATCTCTTTGTATTACGTGAAAAACTACACTCCAACCTTCATCCAAAACATCATTCACATAATATACCATTTTTTATTGTGAAGTTAAGATATATGGATCATGCAGTTCATGATCACCAATATCCATCAAGTGAGAGAAGTTCACAGAAGTAAATTGCAAAGAATCTCTTTTAACACCTCTGATAATATCGACCCATTTTCATTTCAATAAAACAACAGAAAAATGTATGTGGTAGTTTAATTCAATAATATCATGCAGCTTTCCATAGTATCCCACTTCAGAAAATGTAAATATACTACTATTCTGTGTTTTCAAACCCCCTTCTCGATCGACTGTATGAAATCTAAAGCCATTCACATTATAAGTGTCGAACTTTCTAACTTGTTTTATAGGACCTCTAGGAAGAAACTTCAAATATTCTGACAAGTCTGCTCGAGTATCAGTATTCATGATCTAAAAAAAGGAATATAATTTAATAGATTTACAAAATGTATGTGTCAAACTAATATTCATATTTATTGCAATATTTATGAACTTACACATCGTGCAAACCATTATACAAGCTCTTTATTCATAGCTTTCATTATATCTTTCTCATTTCGTGTTCGACCTCTCATTCGTCTCTTGTTTGTATCCTCAACTCTTCAATAAATGGATCTGCAATTTCACTATTCAGCAGCACATATCTATGTGCATGTAATAATTCCAATTCTGTTAGTATCACATTTGAGGTCCTCCCAACTGATCGGCCAATAGCAAGAAATATTTTTGATTTCTAATGCATTTAAGATTGAGTTGATGTGTCTTCAACATGTCCAACTCGATTAAATCTCATCTCAATATCATCCAAATATCTGGAACAAAAGGTAAGACACTCCTCAGTTAAATAGCCTTCAACAATAGAGCCTTCTGGTTGAGATTTATTTCTCACGTATGCTTTCAAATTCCCAAGATATTTGTGAAATAAAATATTAATATTATGAATTTATTTAAACGCAAAAAAATGTTTACTTAAATGAAAAACATATAAATAAAATACCTCTCAATTGGATACATCCATCGATAATGAACAGGACCTCCAAATTTAGCTTCCTCAACCAAATGCACAGTTAAATGCATCATGACAGTAAAAAACGATGGAGGAAAGATCATCTCCATTGCACAAAGGGTCAATACAAACCTCTCCTGGAGGTTTTCAAGCTGAAATGGATGTAGAGATTTCTCACATAATTGCCTAAAAAATGTGCAGAATTGGAGTACAACAACAGTAACTTTTTCAGGTAATAATGTGCGCAATGTCAATTGTAGTAACTGTTGTAACAAAATATGTGAATCGTGACTTTTCAATCCATGTAACTTATGATTCTTCAAGTCAACGCACCTCAAGATATTACTCGAATACCCATCAGATACCTTAACATTCTTTAAAATTTGAAGGAATGTATCTTTATCCCTATTTTTCATTGCAAAAATGGCCGGAGCATACTTTTCATTCTCATCTGGCCAGAGATCACATTTTATTTTCATTACTTATAAGTATTTTCAAGCATTGAGATGATCCTTAGAATTTCCATGCTCATTAAGTAATGTGAAAATAAAATTATCATAGACATTCTTCTCAATATGCATCACATCAAGATTGTGCCGCAACAAATTAAATTCCCAATACGGGAGTTTGAAGAATATACTTTTTTTCTTCCATTGTTGCGTTCTAATTTCACCTGACGATGCACTTCGGACCCATTTTCCGCTATCATTCAAATGATGAACCTTACCAAATTCTATTTCAACATTTTCAAGCTGTTTCAATATTTCAGAACCAGTTAACAACTTTGGAGGTGGTCTACGATCAATGGAACCATTAAATTTTGATATGTTCTGCCGAAATCTATGAAATGCATCGAGAAATCTTCAATGACACAAGAAGCACCATTTTCTACTATGAGGTAGTCATTTGGGTTCAAAATAAAAGTTACAAACGGGACAAGCCAAACCCATGTAAGTGTTCCAACCAGATAAATTACCAAGCCCAGGGAAGTCACTAATGGTCCACATTAAAGCAGCATGCATTTTGAACATTGTTTTAAAAGAAGCATCAAATGTCTCAACATCGTTGCTCCATAACTCCTACAATTTGTCAATCAAAGGATACAAGTACACATCAATATCATTTCTAGGCATTTGTTTTCTAGGAATAATCATCGAAATGATAAAATATGTTTGTTGCATACACATCCATAGAAGAATATTATAAGGGATCAAAACAACTGTCCAAATGCTATAACTGGTACTCAAAGTCCCAAATGGTTTGAATCCATCGGTAGCCAATCCCAATCGAACATTTCTAGGATCAGCTATGAAATCTAGATGTAATGAATCAAATGTCTTCCACGGTTTGGAATATCATGGATGTCTCATTAACCCATCATTATTTTTATCTACATAATGCCACTTCATGTGTTCGGCAGTTTTCGATGACATGAATAATCTTTACAATCAAGGCTTTAAGGGAAAGTAACATAAAACCTTTGCAGATGGGTTCTTTTTCTTCTTCTACATGAAATTATGTTCATTCAGACTTCCAACATCACCCTTTTACTACCATCTAGAAGAAGAACATTTCTTACAATTTTGTCTACTTGAATCCTCTCCCAAATAAAGCATACAATCATTGGGACATGCATGTATTTTTTTATAATTCAGACCAAGCTTGTTAACAACTTTTTTCATTTCATAAAAAGATTCTGGGATTTTTGCTTCAAGAAATGCATCACTAATCAATTAAAATATCATGGACATTGCCTTATTTTTAATTCAACATATACATTTGATATGGTAAAACTTCAGCAGAAATGAAAGCTTTGAATATTTCAAACACCCGCTATACAACTCTTGATTTCCATCGTCAACTAAATCATGAAACACATTTTTGTCAGTGAGGTTTTCTCTTACAATTGGCTCCACAGAATCAAGAGGAGTATCCAATGATATGTTACAATCTTGATCTGCTTGTTTTACAGTCTCAAAAACATCACTTGTCACGTTGCAATTTGTAGCACCCTATTCTGGTTGTTCTTATATGTTTTGATGCTAATAGTGGTGTCTTGTAGTGCCTAATGAATCATTTATGAGGTTTTTCATTTAATTTTACATTTTTGACGAACTTGGGACCTCATTATGTGGATTAACATCAGTACTCAATCTTTCTGTAACATTTCATTCTCTATGCCAAACCCAACACAAATATTGACCAGGGAAT
The DNA here is from genome assembly GCA_963277665.1 of Viscum album. Taxonomy (NCBI): domain Eukaryota; kingdom Viridiplantae; phylum Streptophyta; class Magnoliopsida; order Santalales; family Viscaceae; genus Viscum; species Viscum album. Next base: position 911,148,083 of record OY728125.1, on the reverse strand, counting down.
TGCTTCAGTATTAAATGTTCATAAACTTCATCACTCTTAAACCATGTTCTAAATTTACATTTAGGACATGGACATCTTATTCTCCCTTCAATAGATTGATTAGAAATTGCAAAATCTAAAAACTCATTCAAACCCTTAACATACTGAGGTGTGTTCCTCGGTAATGTGGTCCAGCTTTTATCCATGTATATCACAATGTCCCTACACAATAAAAAATATATTAAAACACATAGTTACTACTAAATAGATAAAGAGATTCATATATAAGATAGTGTAAGATTACAGAAACATAATATAATAAAGATGATCCCCTGAGTTAGATATGAAACCTCTAGTTTTTGGGATAGGGGAAGTTTCTTTGGTAAAGAGAAACAGTGTTCTAACAATACCATATTACTCAATTACCACATGGTCAATACTAAAATTTATGCTAAATAGTATTCCTTTCATTTTTATCCTAAATCTACAAATTTTCAACCCTTGACTTTTTAAATCCTTTATAGCATCAAAATATAATATTAGATAACAAAAAGTAACATAAGCATAACTTGGTTGGAATCATAGTTCATGAGAAAAAAAATAATGTTTCCAATCTTGACGAAGAAGCATAGAAATAGTAGGATGTAACCCTTAATTGGTCCTGATTGTGTGATTCTAAATCATAAAGCAAATGGTATGGGCTTCAAGACCATAAACTAAATGACCCATGTTCCAAGACCGTATCTACACCTTCATTTTTTTAGAATTATTGGGAAATTTGAACTGTTTTCCTTTTTTTATAAAAATTCTTTAATGAATATCAAGGAATTATTAAATTAAAATGAGAATACTACTATTATTTTATAGAGACATGTTCTAGAACACCTAGGTGAGATCCTACTTATTCTACTATCTAACACCCTATTCCCCTCTTATGTGGTCATTATGATTAGTTTTATTGAGTTATAATTAATTATGAGATATTCATATTCATGATACCATATTTTACCAATTCATATCAGGTTAAATCGAAACATCTCTTCATGTAGGATACCACAGTTTATGGTCCACACATCATAAACTTAAACAATGTGCACCAATTGTAAAGAGAAACCTTAAACATCATCTATATCGGTACAACTTGCATAAACTAAAACTATATAAGTAAATAGACACATAAATCATCATGGTGAACAATTGTAAAGAGAAACCTAGGTAAAAATTGAGTCTCCACTAGCTATAAATGATGCTAACCTAATCTAAGTTAAGCATTTGGAATTGAGAAATGGAAGAAATCTTGTTTTGTTGAAAATACGTAAAGGGAAACCTAATATGAAGACAATTCCTTGTGAACTAGGCCTCCCTAATATGAGGATCAAGAAAAATTTAAGGTGATAAAATAAATAACGTAAATCTTGTGGGGTTCATAATATTAATCTAGAAGAAGTCAGGCTATACTCTCTAGACCCTTTTGACTATGAAATTTTTTAAGCATTCACTTGTTCTCTCATCCTCGGTTTATCAGTCCAGAGGTATATGGAATAAGAGAAGTCTATATTCTTGGACTACCTATTCCTCTCAGGAAGTGATAAAATGATGGATAAGATCATATAAGTTCCAGTAATTGAACCCAATTGTGCCCAAGCCACAAAAGAGTTGGAGAAGAAACTCTACTTTATCAATATTCTCCTTTATCCTCGTGATGATAGAAAAAATTGGCACCGAACGCATTTTATCACAGCTTAGTTTTTTACAGTGATTTTGGGTTCCAAATAATATTTACTTGATTCTATAAGTAGGAAACTAACGATACTATAGAAGCCTCCCTGTTTTATCCCCCCATGAAGCCACTATAACCAAAAGATATAGAAACTAAGAATGTAGATGCTCTAGGACAACAAGTAAACTAGGATATTGTTCAGAGTGTAGAACATGATTTTCTAGAAGTTGTTAAGGGACTTGTAAATGTGGAACTTCATTAGGTAAATCATTTAATAGAACTTCTAAAATAGAATCCACTGTCATTTTAAGGGGATTTTAGACCCAATAAATCAGATGTGTTTTCGTATAGGAGGTCCAGTTTTTTTTAACATTGATGGGAAACCAGATGAGAGAAACGTCAAAGTTGGAATGAATATTCTTGAGTACCCGATGCTAGAATGATTATACATAGTTGTTTTGGATATATTGTTTCAATACCTCACTTGTAAAGGATTTGTATACTTGTAATATAAAATAATTATTATTGAAAACCATTGGGGTAATAAATGTAGAGTAATTTGTTAAATTTGAACATGTATGTGTATAAGAGATTAAATATACTTCAAAATTCACTCACCTTATTCATTGTTCATGAGAGGCAACATATAGAAAAGAACTGAATGAATATATCATTATTTAAGGTATGAAAACTAAGGATCTATCAATATTTTTAATGTTCTATATTACATGCCACCTAAAAATTGATAATAATGATTTGGTTAGAGGAAGAGACTTTGGATGGAATATTAGTGTAGGAGACACCATTGTTCAGCTATGTGAAACTAGGAGCATCAACATGGGATTTAAACACAATATGTAGAGTCAGTCCTATGATAGTAATATAAGAGAAAATCAATCAGTGCGATGTGTTTATTATAATCCATATCACATCAATTGACCAGTTTTTTTACAATGTATCTTGAATTTACACATAAATAATTAATTCATATCACCACTATAGAATTTACACCATTGTTCCATGAATTGGAATCTTAAAAAATATTTTCATAAAATTCTATGACCAGTTGGTGCAACAAGACCAACTCCACCTCTGGTTTTGTATTCTCAGATGGAATAGTCCTATTAGACTAGTTCTTAACAAAAGACTTAGGAAAACTAAGAGGCATCTAGGAACAATTAATTTTATTAGGATGAGCCTCATTAAAGAAGCAATAACTATCTTGTGACATTTTAGAAGTATTTTTATACATAAGTGAATGATATCATGAATAAGAAACATAATTCCTATATGGTTTGGGGTACCATTTGTCTAAATATAGAAATTATGGATATCATATATGATATTTTTGTATTGGATACATCCATAATTCTTCTATTGTTAATAAACATATAGAAACTATTCCTCATACCATCAGTGTCAACACACCTCATAGATAGTGGTAGGGAGGAGGATTTAAATGGATAGAATTCTACATGACTATTATTGCAGTATAATTTATCTAGTTTATTCAGATCATATACATGTATTTCATTGATTTAATCTTTAGTATGAACTACATGGTGGAATTTAAAGCTGGTATAGTCCACCAAGATTATTAAGTAGTGTTCACATCTCTATACAGATATCTTCATGAATTCACTTGGGATTTAGTTCTAAATACAGTTAGAATTAAAGATATACTAATTGTGGTTGGAAAATCAAGGACTACTTAGTGTTAAAAAAATTGATTGCTGCTAATGAAACATGAAATGTAACTCTTCCTATCATAGTGGATTGGCACACCAATATCTTTCCAAATGATTTCTCTAGGTTACCATCTAAGAATGAAATAATATATTATATCAATCTACTTCAATGATCATTCCCATAACTGACTATTTATATCCCATTTATAATGAATAACCCATTAACATATATTACATTTACAATCACAACTCATTTATCACATTTATCAATTCCATACCTTAACCCATTTAACACAAACACATTATACCAAATGCCCCCTTATGCCATGTCATCAAAAAAACACATTTATCACTTATTTCATTTAATAAAAAAAGTTAACATGCCAACTTAATTTTTGGGGGTTCTATCTCACTAACCCATATATCATTTAAATGAATATGTTCTCAACATATATTTAAAATAAAATTATGGAATAAAACACAATTCAAGATACTCAATTGAAATAATCTTGAATCCACCCTTCAAAAAATGAGTCTTCCTCTTTTAAAAACTCATCATGTCCCAAGAATTTCATTTCTATTTACAACCATAAAGGGGATTTTAAATCATTTTCAAAAAAGGGGAACCACACCCTCATTTCTAGTCACCATTTGAAATCTATTAAGATAACCCCTTTTTTCCTATATCATTGAGGTCAACACATCCTTTTCAAAACAATACCCACTTTCAAAACATTGTTGTCCTTCATGGAAAACCATAACCAAATCAAAGTGAAAAATTCTTATTTTAATCCATTTCAGAATCTAACTATCCATTTCAAAAAAATACCAATTCCATATTTCAAATATCCCATTAACCTTGACTACAAACCAACTTACAATTCTCTACCCATTCACTTTCATAATTATATTATTACAACATTTTAAAAAATATTTCACCAACCTTAAGGGGTTTTCATAACCCAAGGGCAGACCTAGGTAGGATCTCAAACATCAATGGACCCAAAAAAGTTCTTAGAGGGTTTCATACATCAATCTAAGTCCTAATCTCACTTTTCTTACTCAGGAACACAAAACATAGTAAATAATTAAACTGGAACAACCACATATGCATATAATACATATATTTTATGAGAAAAATCTCCAATACTACCTGGGGTTGTGGGGTCGTCGGGGTCGCGGGGGGCCGGGGTCGTCGGGGTCGCGGGGTCGCCGGAGTCGCGGGGTCGCTGGGGTCGCAGGGGGTCGGGGTCGTGGGGTCGCCAGCGTCGTGAGGTCGTGGGGGTAACAGGAGGTCGCGGTCATGGGGGACAGCGGGGAAAGCGGGGAGAAGCGGGGTCAGGGTGGGGGGAAGGGTCGGCTGCGTTAAAAAAAATGTTTCACGGAAGTTTATAAGAAACCGCCGTTAAACCATTTTAAAAAAACATTTAGCGGCGGTTACCAGAACTGCTGCTAATAAACCGACACTAAAACCAGTTTCTATTGTAGTGGTGAACCAACATGAATTGATGGAAATATTATGGTTGGGCCCAAGGGTGGAATTTTGGCCGTCACTATGTATCTCATGAGAATGAGAATCATCTCACATATAATTCTGAAGAGTCATACAGTTTAACATCTTGCAATGAGGATTGATGGAATTCCTATTAAGGTCTCATATTCAAAACCAATAAAAGCCTATCGAAGCTGATATTTCATGTTGGTATTGGGAATCCCCTACCGAAATTCCTAATCCCACATGAGTTATGATTGGTGCGAGAAACAAGGCATGGTAAGGGTCCCACGCAGAGGCATTTAAGAGCATGACAAGGGTATTTTGTATCATGTGGTGGTGCGACCAATATATAGAATCAAAGCATCCCTACGTATCTCATTGAAAATTATAATCAAGCCATAGGTAGTTATATAGATCCATGCAGTTTAACATCATACAGTAAGAACGTGGGTAACTCGACATGAATGAAGATTGACATTATGGATCTGTGAAGTTTTATATATTGTGGTAAGGACCTTGGGTCACCCATCATCAAGGGGGGTTATGGATCTGTGCATTTTTGTATCATGTGGTAAGGAAATTAGGTCACCCTACGTGAAAGGAAAGTAATCCTATGGTTTGACCCATGAATAGGGATTCAGGTGTAATTACATATCCTTTGATAGAATTAATAAATCCATAAGTAGTTCTCAAGAAATCATGTAGTTTAACATCATACAGCTAGGATAGTATCTATACGGTTTAATTTCAGGTGGTAAGGACAATCTCTGTATAGTTTAACTTCATGTGGTTAGGATGATCTCCATACAATTTAACATATTGTCATTAGGAAAATCTCTGTACAGTTTAACATCATTTTGTATGGACAGTCTCCGTACAGTTTAACGTCATGTGGTCAGGATAAATTATGGGGCTTACTCTGATGTGGATTCCCTCACTGACTATAGCTTATACAAAGTATTTCTTGAGAAATATCTATTTTTGGGTGGTGTGACACACTCCCCATCCATTATGGCTAGAGAATAGGCTCCATTATGATAATCCTTATGTATTACATAGGTTCATTCCCACTTGGGTTCCAATTTTAGTGGATTCTTTCCCAGTATCATTAGGGTTTTGAGAACCAACACTAGTTCACCTTGGAGGAATGAATTAAGGTGAACCTTTTTATTAAAGGACCATTCTATCTGATTCTAATGGACCTACAGGTTGTCCAATGTGCCCAATATGTTATCATTGAGTCATTCCAATTCATCCATCTAGTTTTTTGATTTCTCATCATCAAAGAGTTTTTTGAGAATATCTATTTGGAGTGAAGTAAAAATGACTTCTACAGATAGTACTACTTTGGTCTTGTACACCAATGAGTATGGCATTGCCTATGTGGAGGTATGCATGGTTGTATGGAAGTCCCATAAATCATGGAGGAGCATATCCATCAAAGACTTATTATCCTTGTTCCCCATTTTATAGAGTAGGTTCAATGGAGTCTTATTAAAGGTCTATATCTGTCCATTTTCTATTACATGATAGAGAATGAGTGATTAAAATCAATATTTTACTCTTGGTATAGATTCTTTAACTCCATAGAATATAAATTGGCATTTTTTCCATCAATATTGTGTGAGGGATTCCTAACTTGGTGATGATATGGGACTTTATGAAGTTGATAATATTATTCATCCCAACTTCCCTGAAGGGAATTTCCTAAGCCCATTTGGAAAAGAATATAGTAGTAGTAAGGATATACTTTAACTTATTAGTAGTGGCTAGAGGATATGGCCCCACAACATCCATCCCCCAAATAGAAAATGGTAAGGAATATTTAGCTTTATCAAGTAATTTTGGGTTTTGATGGTGTAACACCCCAAGAATTCATAATGTGTTATTTCTTCAAAATAATTCAATAACTTGTACTACACGCAACACCGAGTTCAATCACACCTTGACTTACAAAAAAAGGCCATTAAAAGAGGTCATGAATAGTATTAACTAAATTTTAAACTTTATATAATCCTTATAATTTTAGAATCCACATTATGAGTTTCTTAGTCATAATGCAAGAACAGATTCATTTTCAGTATTGCACTTTTATCAACATTTAATAGTGAAACCTTTTTAAATACAATATTTTAAACTTTTTGACTAAATGGGGACATCAAAAAAAATTTAAAATGAAACATCCCAAGCTTCCACGGTACGCTTTCCTTTGAATAAAACAGTAGCGTGTGTTGTACGCAACTTCGTGTTTTAACACGTGCCACAACCGATCAAACTTGCCGTTATGAATAGTAATACCTAATTTTTGAAATTATATATATTTTATTTTTAAAAATGGACTTCATTTTTGGATTCGGAATATCAAATTTAGCCTACGGTGAAATTTTGGTACTTTTCGGATAACTTTAATATTTTGATGAATAGTGAAAATTACTAAATTTTAATTAAAAACAACTTTTTTAATCAAAATAATTAATAGTGATAAATTATTAATTTGAGTGGTTTTAAAGTATATTTAGAATATATTTTTACCACTTAATATAATGTTGGTCATTGGACATAATTTTACAATTAAACCGAACATAAACAAGTGTCAATCTTTTGATAGTTATTATCTCTTAAAAACACGCTTTTTGTTTTGACAGCGGGAATTAATTTTAAATTAATTTCTGCCACTTCTGTGTTTTGAATTTAGAAAAATGGATTCCATATTTGGAATCAGGATGTTCAAATTGTGTAAATAGGTAACTTTTATTTTTAGACATTTTGAATAATTACTGTGGTAAATATTTTATTTACCATGGTTAAGGGTAAATCCGGTAAATAAGGGTAAACAAAATAATATTATAATAATACTAAATTACCCTAAAACGTGTCTTAACCCTATTGGTTGATACATGGTCGACCATGGGCATCTTTGGGTCTATTTGGGGACCCCATGGATCCACTTGTGAGTGATAATGACACTTTATTTTAATTAAGTTAAAATGAATACAAAAATGGCATAAGCTTACATCTTTTACAAGAACAATTTTTACATAGGGTTATACATGTTGTATTTTCGATTATAAATATTCATTAGAAAGATAAAAAGATTTCCTACATGATGATAGTTTATTTATAATTTTTAGACATCAAATAAGTTAAATTATTAATGACACAATGATGATGCAGTAATTAATATAATAGTGAAAAATTAAAATAAGTGATATTATAAATACCCAAATAAATATAATATGAAACTTTTAATGAATTAAACTAATTTTATAGGATAATATGATATATTAGGATTGATTTAATTGACTTTTTTTGAAGAAATCAATCTGTTATGAGTTTCACAAAAATCAACTAATGAATAGTGTCAAAATTGACATAAAAGAGTTCTTAAAACAAATATTATATTATTAATTGATATTAAATTCCTAAAAATCTAAGGTTCGGCCAAGAGACTTATATCATGATAGGTTAATCATTAATGGACCACTTGGGGGTCTCTTGGATGTATATGGTAAGTTTATTAACCATATAATATAAAAATACAAAGAGACATTGTAAAAGTGAAACTAATTAACTTAGAGTTAATACTTAAAGATAAGGTTAATATAAGTACCCAAACCTGTCTAAATTCTATTGGATGAGTTGTTTTCGACCTATCCCCACCTCATCCTTTGAATAGTCAACTTTGGAGCCTTTGAAAACCGAATATGAATTTATTATAAATTAATATTTCTAGCTTTTCCAAAGGTGCCCCTCACCCCTCTTATAAAAGGGCACTCCTCCTTCTCATTTCTTCACACCTCTCAAGCCACTTGGCTCGTCCAAACTCTGCCAAAATACGCTCCCCACATCCCTCTCCTCCTCCTTGAAGCTTCCCCTTAGGCAGAAAGCATTTCAAGAAGTCCTTTGGTTCCAACCAAAGTGAGTTACCTAGATTAAAGGTAACGATTTCTCTTAAATTATTTTCATTTATTTTGCTTCTCCAACCCCCAAACTCTTTTTATTTCCTTTCTTTTGTAACAACACCATTATCCACAATATACTAGGATGTTGTTATAAGAAGGATTCAAACTACACATACACACAACTCCATCTAATGGATGATGAACATAATGTTTCTGTGGATGGAAAACTAACGCCTCACGAAACAATGATTGTTCAAATACATCTTACCACCTCTCATGGTGGCCATTATGATGGCACTGTAATTAAATATGATATTAATGATATATATTTTATATATAAGCTTCTGTAACTCCATTTTATTTCATACCATTATTCGTTTCATGTTGTATATACATACGATAATTTCATTTGAGGAAGTGCGGACTACCGCCCCCTTAAAATGATATGACTCGTTCATACCACACATGGAACGTATAAAGGATGGTGTTAATGAACTTAAGTAACATATATAAAATATTATATTATACTGGAATAGTAATATACCTATGTATCATTTGGATTCGATTCTTTTAAAATAAAAATTAAATGGAAGTAGCGTTCGTGCGTACGTACGGACTACCGTCTCCACGAACGCGATAAGATTCATTCTCCATCGTATCCATTCAAGTATAATTATCATTTAATGATTTAAAAATGATGTTTAAGGACTTTATATCATTCTGGATATGAATAAGATACAACAAACATGACTTATGTAACAAAACATATAAAAGAAAATGAGTAAGTTAACACCCGAAACGACGATAATTCTAAGATATTATTAACAAATCAATGTTAAAAGATCATATATGATATCATATTAATATATATGATTCTTGTATAATTTAATAACAATTATTTCACCATTATACAGGAGGTTAACCTACCCCAACCAAGGAAAAGTACAAGGTAAGGGTTATTTCACAATCTCTTCTTTATCCGAGGTTGTTTATACGTAATAATCTACTGGGATCTCGTTATCATCCACATCCATGTTTCTTCGAAATGTATTTCAAAACATTTTTACTATTTACAAGAATATGGGTTAAGGTCATTTATACCCTTGTTTGACTTTTTATAAGAGGTTTATAAAGGAATCTTTCCGTCGTTTTCAAAACAAGGTCCTTTTTAACCTTTTCGACGGAATTGAGGTAAGAATGTTTTTTTTAACTTATACGGCGGGTGCGGTTATTTTCCACTGTTATAAAGTCGTTGAAGCTTTCCATACAAGCTTATAAGAATATTTTCAAAGAAAATGTTTTATTTTATATGCATCTTAAATGATTTCAAAATAAAAGGAGATACTTCTTTAAAAAGAATTTTGATTTCATCTATGTCAACATCCTTTGATGGATTTTAAGATTATTTGAAGTTGATTTATTATGATACAAAACTTCTATATTGTATTGAAGGTTTTGTGATATGTTTGACTGTGGATGTGCTATTTTATATCATTCATAGTTTATGGTGAAACTATTGACATTTCGTATGCTAGTTTTAATCTGAATGTTTATGTTATATTTCAAACTTTTCTTCAGATGAATGTGCTAAACAAGTATGTTCCGGGTTGGGGACCGGTAAAAGTAAGCCCTCCAGGTTGGGGACTGGTTAAAGTAAGCCCTCCAGGTTAGGGACTGGTAAAAGTATGCCCTCCGGGTTGGTGTCCGGTTATTAGAGGCACTCCGGGTTGGTGTCCGGTTATTAGAGGCACTCCGGGTTGGTGTCCGGTTATTAGAGGCACTCCGGGTTGGTGTCCGGTTATTAGAGGCACTCCGGGTTGGGTTCCGGTTAGAAGTAACCCCTAGGTCTTGGGATGAGGCCTAGACAAAGAAATTAACGTTTAGCATTATGCATTCCAACATTATGAAAGTGGTTATTGATTTTTGCATGTGATTATTTGATTAGTAGAATATCCATGTGAACAAGTAAATGGCATTATTTCATTTTATTTATGCCATACTATGTTGAAGTTCAATTTTAAAAGGCTTTTGTTTTAGTAATTCATTTCCTTAAATGTTTATGCTTATTTTGAATGTTCCGCTTTATTGTTATCCTTACTGGGCATTTGAGCTCACCCCTTTTCTATGTTTTATTTTTCCCAGGATGTGAAGAAGTAAGTTATGAATGACATGCAGGGATAGTATGTGGGGATATGAGTGTGAATTATGAAGACTTTGTTGTTTTAGTAGTTTTTCACTTTAAAATGTAATGTAAAACTTTATGAATATATCTAGTGTTTCCAAGGCTACTAAACCAATCGGTCTTTCGAGATTTGATCTTCTTGTGATCATGCCAATGTTACGAAGTAATGCACCGACTCTGGGTAGCTGGGGTCGGGGCGTTACAGTTGGTATCAGAGGAAGTTTAGTACAAACCTTGGAAGCTAGATTTAGATAAACTCTGATTAGAGCACGTAGACCTAATATGAACTTTGAGGATTAGTATAGAAGAATTTCCTAGAATTTTGGTATTGTAGAGATTTTGTGAGTTTTCCGAGCAATACATCCCTGTCTGGATACGAGCAGGTAGAGGCGGCTCTGGCACAGATGTACCTAGGGGTAAAACCCGAAAACACCGCTTTGAGCTAGACTCGAACGGGAACTGGTGCACGACAACGGGCCTTGCTGCACTCTTGGTTACGACACTCCCGGGGGATATGCTTAGGATAACTCTCATTTTCTTTACAAATAATTATGAAGGGTTTATGAGTATATACTTCCTCAAAGGAGGCATTTTTATGATTATGGATTATATCCCTAAATAGTTCAATTTATGTTAAGTGTTTTATAAGTATGGGATTATGTATTTTGATTCATAAACTGATCTAGTATATGCCATTGTTTAGAAATGGCGCCCAGTAGAAGGAATGAGAACTCTAACAATGCACATGATCCAAAGAGAAGGAAGGATCATATCTTTCATGGTATTAAGATAGAATTTATAAGAGAAATAGTCTCCCATGTATTATCATCATATGAAGAAATAATATCATGTGTTGATAAGATAAGTAAAGAGTTTTCTGAGTCCTATGGCTTTGAAGGGAAGCAAGAGAAGAAAAGGATGGAAGAGAGAAAAATGGATAAAGGGAAGAGGGAAAAGAAGAATTTTCCCATATGCGGTAACTGTGGGAAGAAACACCCTGGAACTTGCCTGAAAGGAATGGGAGTTTGTTATAAGTGTGGAGGAAAAGGGCACAAAGTACATGACTGCAAGGGTGATAAAATGGTTTCAAATGTACAATGCTTCATTTGCAAGGAGTTTGGACACTACGCGAACCTATGCCCCAGTCATCAGACTATGCCGCAAATGATGCTATTGGATAATAATCAAGTTATGATACTACCACAGATGAAGAGGAATGATTAGAGTTCTTATGTTGATTATGTCAATTGAGTGTTGTATCAACAATGTACTTGTTATAATAATTATGGAGTATATAAGGATTGTACTGTAGTACTATTTCATTAAGGACTTGAGATTGTGTGGAACAAAGAAAAGTGACTCAATAGCAGGATAAATTTTTGGAAAATATATGGTTGAGAGAATGATAAACCATAATATAGTTCTGATACCGAGTTAGTGATTTTGGAATAATACATGATTGTTTTGGATAAATTATATTGGATATTCTTGACTACCTTGGAACTGATTAATGATCTGTATATTCCATTATTGTTGGGGTTTAAAACATTTTTGGATTGATGAGGTATATCCAGCATTCTATATGGAATAAGGGAGCATGAATGTAATCAATAAGGAATATGGTAATTCAGGATGTTTCAGTGTATTAAAAGAATACATGATGAAGGTATTCATATGCTATTACGTGGTAAAAAGGATCTACATTATTTTTAACTTCCTTATAAATGTTGGACTGTGAGTTTGGTCAGAAATATTTTGGATAAATTCTAGTTTGAGATTAATTTTGGATGGCCATAAAAGGACAACCCGGAGGTCGGGCGGCAACCCGTCGCGTCCGGCAAGGCCGCGAGACTTGAACCCGCAACCGAAGGGCGACAAGGGTGTATCACCTACCACTGGCCCACGAGATGTCCTGGATTAAATAAAGCAGTTTTTATTAAAAGATCTTGTAGATGAATTATAAATTCGTTTATTTTGGAACCCTATACGAATAGTGTAAATAGATTTTTTTTTACATTCTATTATCTTTTAGAGTGAAAGATGAGTTTGTGGTAGAAATTTATTAATGGATAAAACTCTAATTATAAAGTATGTATACCTCCTTATGATCTTAGCCAATCTAATAAATAAATTCCACAACGTTAAGAAAAGGAACTTAGAACAAAAATGTTGTCCTAGATGGTACCTTAAATCATCACTAATTTATGGCTTTGGGATTGTTGGCCCTTTCATAGCCATGTTCTCTACCACTCTCCATCAGATAATTGATGGTCAGATTTCTCCTCCATATCCATATTTACCTACATGGAACCCTAGTATGTGTTATTTTCGGTAATCTTCATACTTTCCACTCTTTATTTTAAACAGAGGCCTCATTAATTCATTTTTCGATGTGGGATTTCAACTAAGATATTTTGAAACGTCAAAAATGTGTCATCCCAATATTCTATGTTTTGTTGAACCAATGGTATTTCAAATCATCATAAATTGATGAGTTTAAGGACCTCAATTTTATACTTGTTTGTGATTGATGACCTCAATCACTACCTATAAATATTTACGTTTTTCCTCCAATTATATGTCTCTAATTTCCACCAATGTTCTCCTAATCAAGATCATAATTTGGTGGTGACCCTTTCATTTCTCTTTTCCTCATATTAAGACTAAATTTTAGTAACCCAATTTCCGATGTGGGTTTTCCCACAAATATATTTTCTATTTTCAACCTTTTATTTTCTAAGAACAATTTCAAATTGCGAGGACGCAATTTATTGAAGGAGGGGAGAATGTAACACCCCAAGAATTCATAATGTGTTATTTCTTCAAAATAATTCAATAACTTGTACTACACGCAACACCGAGTTCAATCACACCTTGACTTACAAAAAAAGGCCATTAAAAGAGGTCATGAATAGTATTAACTAAATTTTAAACTTTATATAATCCTTATAATTTTAGAATCCACATTATGAGTTTCTTAGTCATAATGCAAGAACAGATTCATTTTCAGTATTGCACTTTTATCAACATTTAATAGTGAAACCTTTTTAAATACAATATTTTAAACTTTTTGACTAAATGGGGACATCAAAAAAAATTTAAAATGAAACATCCCAAGCTTCCACGGTACGCTTTCCTTTGAATAAAACAGTAGCGTGTGTTGTACGCAACTTCGTGTTTTAACACGTGCCACAACCGATCAAACTTGCCGTTATGAATAGTAATACCTAATTTTTGAAATTATATATATTTTATTTTTAAAAATGGACTTCATTTTTGGATTCGGAATATCAAATTTAGCCTAAGGTGAAATTTTGGTACTTTTCGGATAACTTTAATATTTTGATGAATAGTGAAAATTACTAAATTTTAATTAAAAACAACTTTTTTAATCAAAATAATTAATAGTGATAAATTATTAATTTGAGTGGTTTTAAAGTATATTTAGAATATATTTTTACCACTTAATATAATGTTGGTCATTGGACATAATTTTACAATTAAACCGAACATAAACAAGTGTCAATCTTTTGATAGTTATTATCTCTTAAAAACACGCTTTTTGTTTTGACAGCGGGAATTAATTTTAAATTAATTTCTGCCACTTCTGTGTTTTGAATTTAGAAAAATGGATTCCATATTTGGAATCAGGATGTTCAAATTGTGTAAATAGGTAACTTTTATTTTTAGACATTTTGAATAATTACTGCGGTAAATATTTTATTTACCATGGTTAAGGGTAAATCCGGTAAATAAGGGTAAACAAAATAATATTATAATAATACTAAATTACCCTAAAACGTGTCTTAACCCTATTGGTTGATACATGGTCGACCATGGGCATATTTGGGTCTATTTTGGGACCCCATGGATCCACTTGTGAGTGATAATGACACTTTATTTTAATTAAGTTAAAATGAATACAAAAATGGCATAAGCTTACATCTTTTACAAGAACAATTTTTACATAGGGTTATACATGTTGTATTTTCGATTATAAATATTCATTAGAAAGATAAAAAGATTTCCTACATGATGATATTTTATTTATAATTTTTAGACATCAAATAAGTTAAATTATTAATGACACAATGATGATGCAGTAATTAATATAATAGTGAAAAATTAAAATAAGTGATATTATAAATACCCAAATAAATATAATATGAAACTTTTAATGAATTAAACTAATTTTATAGGATAATATGATATATTAGGATTGATTTAATTGACTTTGTTTGAAGAAATCAATCTGTTATGAGTTTCACAAAAATCAACTAATGAATAGTGTCAAACTTGACATAAAAGAGTTCTTAAAACAAATATTATATTATTAATTGATATTAAATTCCTAAAAATCTAAGGTTCGGCCAAGAGACTTATATCATGATAGGTTAATCATTAATGGACCACTTGGGGGTCTCTTGGATGTATATGGTAAGTTTATTAACCATATAATATAAAAATACAAAGAGACATTGTAAAAGTGAAACTAATTAACTTAGAGTTAATACTTAAAGATAAGGTTAATATAAGTACCCAAACCTGTCTAAATTCTATTGGATGAGTTGTTTTCGACCTATCCCCACCTCATCCTTTGAATAGTCAACTTTGGAGCCTTTGAAAACCGAATATGAATTTATTATAAATTAATATTTCTAGCTTTTCCAAAGGTGCCCCTCACCCCTCTTATAAAAGGGCACTCCTCCTTCTCATTTCTTCACACCTCTCAAGCCACTTGGCTCGTCCAAACTCTGCCAAAATACGCTCCCCACATCCCTCTCCTCCTCCTTGAAGCTTCCCCTTAGGCAGAAAGCATTTCAAGAAGTCCTTTGGTTCCAACCAAAGTGAGTTACCTAGATTAAAGGTAACGATTTCTCTTAAATTATTTTCATTTATTTTGCTTCTCCAACCCCCAAACTCTTTTTATTTCCTTTCTTTTGTAACAACACCAGTATCCACAATATACTAGGATGTTGTTATAAGAAGGATTCAAACTACACATACACACAACTCCATCTAATGGATGATGAACATAATGTTTCTGTGGATGGAAAACTAACGCCTCACGAAACGATGATTGTTCAAATACATCTTACCACCTCTCATGGTGGCCATTATGATGGCACTGTAATTAAATATGATATTAATGATATATATTTTATATATAAGCTTCTGTAACTCCATTTTATTTCATACCATTATTCGTTTCATGTTGTATATACATACGATAATTTCATTTGAGGAAGTGCGGACTACCGCCCCCTTAAAATGATATGACTCGTTCATACCACACATGGAACGTATAAAGGATGGTGTTAATGAACTTAAGTAACATATATAAAATATTATATTATACTGGAATAGTAATATACCTATGTATCATTTGGATTCGATTCTTTTAAAATAAAAATTAAATGGAAGTAGCGTTCGTGCGTACGTACGGACTACCGTCTCCACGAACGCGATAAGATTCATTCTCCATCGTATCCATTCAAGTATAATTATCATTTAATGATTTAAAAATGATGTTTAAGGACTTTATATCATTCTGGATATGAATAAGATACAACAAACATGACTTATGTAACAAAACATATAAAAGAAAATGAGTAAGTTAACACCCGAAACGACGATAATTCTAAGATATTATTAACAAATCAATGTTAAAAGATCATATATGATATCATATTAATATATATGATTCTTGTATAATTTAATAACAATTATTTCACCATTATACAGGAGGTTAACCTACCCCAACCAAGGAAAAGTACAAGGTAAGGGTTATTTCACAATCTCTTCTTTATCCGAGGTTGTTTATACGTAATAATCTACTGGGATCTCGTTATCATCCACATCCATGTTTCTTCGAAATGTATTTCAAAACATTTTTACTATTTACAAGAATATGGGTTAAGGTCATTTATACCCTTGTTTGACTTTTTATAAGAGGTTTATAAAGGAATCTTTCCGTCGTTTTCAAAACAAGGTCCTTTTTAACCTTTTCGACGGAATTGAGGTAAGAATGTTTTTTTTAACTTATACGGCGGGTGCGGTTATTTTCCACCGTTATAAAGTCGTTGAAGCTTTCCATACAAGCTTATAAGAATATTTTCAAAGAAAATGTTTTATTTTATATGCATCTTAAATGATTTCAAAATAAAAGGAGATACTTCTTTAAAAAGAATTTTGATTTCATCTATGTCAACATCCTTTGATGGATTTTAAGATTATTTGAAGTTGATTTATTATGATACAAAACTTTTATATTGTATTGAAGGTTTTGTGATATGTTTGACTGTGGATGTGCTATTTTATATCATTCATATTTTATGGTGAAACTATTGACATTTCTTATGCTAGTTTTAATCCGAATGTTTATGTTATATTTCAAACTTTTCTTCAGATGAATGTGCTAAACAAGTATGTTCCGGGTTGGGGACCGGTAAAAGTAAGCCCTCCAGGTTGGGGACTGGTTAAAGTAAGCCCTCCAGGTTAGGGACTGGTAAAAGTATGCCCTCCGGGTTGGTGTCCGGTTATTAGAGGCACTCCGGGTTGGTGTCCGGTTATTAGAGGCACTCCGGGTTGGTGTCCGGTTATTAGAGGCACTCCGGGTTGGTGTCCGGTTATTAGAGGCACTCCGGGTTGGGTTCCGGTTAGAAGTAACCCCTAGGTCTTGGGATGAGGCCTAGACAAAGAAATTAACGTTTAGCATTATGCATTCCAACATTATGAAAGTGGTTATTGATTTTTGCATGTGATTATTTGATTAGTAGAATATCCATGTGAACAAGTAAATGGCATTATTTCATTTTATTTATGCCATACTATGTTGAAGTTCAATTTTAAAAGGCTTTTGTTTTAGTAATTCATTTCCTTAAATGTTTATGCTTATTTTGAATGTTCCGCTTTATTGTTATCCTTACTGGGCATTTGAGCTCACCCCTTTTCTATGTTTTATTTTTCCCAGGATGTGAAGAAGTAAGTTATGAATGACATGCAGGGATAGTATGTGGGGATATGAGTGTGAATTATGAAGACTTTGTTGTTGTAGTAGTTTTTCACTTTAAAATGTAATGTAAAACTTTATGAATATATCTAGTGTTTCTAAGGCTACTAAACCTATCGGTCTTTCGAGATTTGATCTTCTTGTGATCATGCCAATGTTATGAAGTAATGCACCGACTCTGGGTAGCTGGGGTCGGGGCGTTACAGATGGATAAAGTTTTCATAAATCTTTCTTATATAAAATTTCATAGTGAATTCCACATAATCTTGTATCATGGTTTTCTAGTAGTATCACAACCTCCTGATTTGGTGGGAGAGTCTGGTTCTATATTGATGGGTACCGCAGGATCCCACATATAATTCTTTAATAAAGGAAAAAAAATATACATATACTGTGAATCTAAGGAGAATTTCATCAAAGCCACATTTATAAAGGATTTTTTTCTCATTTGGACCATCTTTCAGAGAGAAGTTTTTTGATCAGTGAAAAATATGTTCCCTTACAACATGATCTATTGGGAGAATCCCATTTTTGGAAATAACCAACTATGAGATCCATACATCCAGGACTGGTCATTGGTTCATCATGCTTTTGGGCGTTTTTGACCTGATTTATTTCTTCCATATCACATATGATGAATTTTTAGAATATTCATCGATGTGTGATGCATAATATTTATTCCTCCTGATCAGGGTCACATAGGATGGTGGATGCATTATCTAGTGTGTTGGTGTGAGCATTCTATGATCAGATAACATGATTCCATGTGGGATCAAAAGGGAACTCTTCCATAAATACCCTAACATAGCCAGTGAGGGGGATAATTTTTCCTTTTTAATGGCATATTCACCATTGATCTACTTTATCATCAATTCTGAATCCCCCTTATTATTCATGTAGGCTATGTGTAGCTGTAGGGTGAGTTCCAACCCAGTGAAGAGGTTTGGTATTCTACCTCATTATTCGTATAAGCTTCTAACAATGAGAAAGTTTAGGGTGAAACATATTTATCTTGAGATACAAATAAAATCCCCAGGACTAACCGGTTGAGCTTTGGGTTTTCCATGAGGCACCATCAAAGTAAATCTTCCATGTTCGGGGAGTGTCATGGGTGTAGAAGAACTATTCATCTGGGATCTCGGTGTCTTCTGACGTATTTTCTGGGGCAGTATGCGCTGTGAGGAAATCGTCCTAGGATTTCCCTTTCACTAATTTCTATAATATGAACTAGATGTCATATTGTTATAGAATTACCATCCATCGTGCCAATAACCCAGTCAACATAGGGCGGAAAAGGAAGTACATGAGAGGATCAATATGAGAAACTAGGTGGACTTTTTAGTGCTTCAAGTAGTGCCTCATCTTTTTCACAGTAAAGATGAGTGCACCGCAGATCTTTTCGACATGAAAATATTTGGTCTCAATACCCGTCATCATTCCGCTGAGGTAGTAGAAACTATTATCACTCCCTGCATCATACTTCTATTCAAAGAGGGCACCCATTTTGAATTCCATGGAGGCCACATATAAGATGAGTGGCCTCCCCATAGAGACCCAATGCTTGACCTACATGGAAATTACATTACTTTTGTGGAATACTTAATACATAACAAAAACATACACCAAAGGACCGTAATAGTTTAGTGTCTTTGGAAACTCGAAATATAATCTTCTGATCGTGGTGAAAGATCTTCAACATCTCCCATAAAGATCTTCCCCTTTTGTTTTCTTACATAAAACCTTTCTTTATAACCTAGGGAAAAGAAAACATATAAAGGGTGAGCTCAAATGCTTAGTAAGGGTAAGAATGGAGAAAATAAAACAAACCATATACATTTGAACATATAAACATGAACATAATGTTTAAACATAGAAATATTGAGCAATGACATAAAACATGGTAGTACGTAAGGCATAGATCATAATGGGACATCAATCATGATAAAATAGCTTCGAAATAAACTTGTAATTGTGGCAAAACATTAAGCACATGATATTATTTCCATAGTAGCCAAGGCATTGTTTCCAAGACCATCTTAGTGGACAAAGTCCCTTTCCGAATCGAGTTCACTCCTCGTTCCAGTCCTGTATTACTGAACCGGATTAACATACCATTTCACCCATGTCTATCTCATGAGATATAAATCTTTACCCAATGAATTGGAGGGAGATATAGGTCCCACCGATCTCATAATTAAATCATTCTTTTGTGTTCCACAAAATCATAAATCATACCTCATAGTATAACCCATGTAATAGAATGAGATTCTTAAACATCATGCCATCGTAACATAATCCATATAAAAAATGGATATCATTTCATCATAAGAAGAATAAAACCATGTAAATAATGGAGTCATTATACTTGAAACATATACATATTAAATAATGTCATTTTAGATGGAAAATAGTTTTGATAAAACACTTGAAATGAATTCTTGAGGAAAATATAATTTCTTCTTCGAAATCATTTTCTTTTCACAAAATGCCATGCAATTATAAAAGAAAAGGGGTTTTTTAAAAATAATCATGAAATCTTGTAAAGGAATATTCATGAAAATGAGGCATTATTAAACCATAAAAATCCATTCACGCCGTATAAGTTAAAAATAACATTATTCTCGTACTTTTGTTGAAAAAGTCAAAAAGTTCCCCGTGTGGTAAACAAAAGTAAGATTCCTTTCATAACATGTGGTAAATTTAAAAAATGGGTAAAAAGGACTTTAAAAATATATGAAAATATTTTTAGAAAACATGGGAATGGATGATAACAATAACCCCAATAAATACTTACGAATAACAATCTCGGATAAGAACGAGATTGGAATAGTTATCCCTTACCTTATGTCTGATATGCTTCGTATGTATCTGAACCTCATGTATAATGATTTAAATAATGTCATGGACTTATTACAGAATCATAGTCATTGTTATGATATCATATATGGTTTACTTATGACTTTATATTACTCGTTCTTTTATAAATCCATGTTAAAGTAGCGTTTTGGGTGAAATTGTTTCATTTATCGTACGTGTTTCGACTTGTTGTTCTTGATATTATTACTTATATCCTGATTTCATTAATTTCATAATTTAAAACATGATTTATATATAATAAATATTCATCATATACATATATATGATATATTGATAAATGGAATGAAATACACCGTTCATGGAGACGGTAGGTCGTACGTACGCATGAACGCTGTTTTCGTTTCCTTATTGAATTGAATGGAATTAAATAGATGACATACATATATATATATATACATAAATCCAGTAGAATTATTATGTCATATATTTCATTATTATTCATTATATATACTTTATAATTTTTCATGAATGGTTAACATGAAGAATGAATCTTATCGCGTTCGTGGAGACAGTAGTCCGTACGTACGCACGAGCAATGATACCATTCCCATGATCGTGGAATTATATTGAAGTGTATGTATAATATTTAAGAATAAATATAACTTTAAAATAATCATATATAGTTATTTATTTAAACCATTATACCCATCCATGTAAGGTGGTGGTCGAAAACAGATTACACCACGGCGTGGAGACGGTATTTCGTACGTACGCACGCGCGGTGATTTCATTTCTATAGGATGGATAGAATATGAAATTGGATTGTTTCATATTTATAATAACATATCATTATATGAGTGATACTGATGTTATTAATTTATGATGAAACAAATAAAGAAGAATAAGTAGAAGAAGAAATAAATTGGAAAGAATCGGTAAACGATATTACCTCTTCTTTGAAACGCCTCTTTGAAACCTATTCTTAGGGAACTAAAACTGGTCTTTGAAGAGGACCATGAACTCTAGATTATTTCTAGGGAAGTTTATAAGGGAAATTTGTAGGGGTTGTCCGATATTTAAGGCTCAATGTTGTGTAAAGATGAGAGGGAGGAGGTGTCATTTTTATAAGGGAGGAGAGGGGCACCTTTGGAATCCTCAACAATATTAGTTTAATATAAATTCAAACCCCACATAAAAACCTCCAAAAATGACTCCATTCGAATATTAGATGATATAGGGTTGTAATATCATCAAACAATAAAATTTTGATTTGTTTTGATCTTATTTTAAACCTTATCATTTTGATTTATCCTTATTTAATCTATTTAATTTTATTTGTGGTAATAAAATTCTAAATTTTAAATGGTTATATATAATCACTTATGTGTTGTTAATTTTCCATAATTAGAGACTTTATGACATTTTCGACTGTATAAATTTCAATTTATAATTTTTAAATATTTTTGTGATTTTTAAACAATTTAATAATATGTTATTTTTATAAAATAACAATAGAGTCAATTTTGACACTATTCATTTATTTGAATTTAAATAAAATAAACACAGAGTATATATTCAAACTAAAATATTTAATAGGTTCCTAACATGTCATATTCATCATGAAAATTAGTGGAGAACATTAAATAGTTCATATAAAATTTATTTTACTATTTGTAAAACCATTTATTTGATACTTCTCTTAATAAGATAATTTCTACAACATTTTTGTATAATTATTAAATATACTTATTTGTTGCATAAAAATTAAAAAAAAATACTAGGATAAAGATAAATCTTATATATTTAATAATAATACTTTTAGTCGGATTTATATTCGAAAACACCCAACTTTTAAAATGTTATATTTATTAAATTATGAAGGTGACAACTTTGACATCATTTAAAATAAAATAATATAAGTGTCATAATCACTTTTATAAGACTCCAAATGGTCATGTATTCGGTCATTGTATTCTTATCGTATATATATACACTACCAATAAGTTTTGGTCATGTTTGTGATCCTTTTAATAGGTATTATTATTTCAATAAAAACTATATTACTTATTTTTCACTAAATAAATAATTTCTGCATAAGCAATTAAGGTAATTAAATATCTCTTAAAAATTATAAATAAATTACCATGATAAAGAAAAACATTTTATATTTCAAATGAGTATTTATAAAGTAATTTATATTCTGTATAAACATAAATTAAAAATACTTTAATTATTAAAGTTGAGTGAGACATATTTCACTTTCCTTTAAATAAAATAAACTAAAGATCTTAATCACCTCCAAGTGGGTTCCAATGGATTCCATTTGGACCCAAATATGCCTTATGATTAAATATAAGCATCCAATTATATTAAAACAAGTTTTAGGGTAATTTTATAATATTATATTTACCCTTAATTACCCGATTTACCTTTTACTATGGTAAATAAAATTTACCGTAGTTACTATTCATAATGCCCAAAAATAAAAAGTATCCTATTAACATAATTTGGACCCACTGATTCCAAATATGGAATCCATTTTTCTAAATTCAACACAAAAAGTTTCAGAAATTAATTTAAAATTAATCCCGTTGTTAAGAAAACGGGTTTTAAAAGTAAAAACATTGCAAAAGATTGAAATGATTTTACCTATGAATTCAATGAAAAATCAATGCTAATGACATAAATTATATTAAATGGTAAAAATATATTCTATTTATACATTAAAACCATTCAATATTATAATTTAACAATATAAATTATTATGATGAAAAAAGTTGTTTTTAATTAAAATATAGCGGGTTTTTACTATTCATTAAAATATGAAAGTTATCAGAAAAATATCAAAAATTTATCCAATGTAAATTTTTATATCTTGATTCATAAGAAGAAGTTTATTTTGTAAAATTTAACTTATAAACTTGTCAAAAATTATATTTAAAATAGGTGCACCATCAAAAGGCGGAAAAACTGCATTTTTTTGAAAAATACTTATTTTACCCAAAAAATTTATTTTGTTCTCATACCATGTTCTATAAAATGTGTAAGATGAATTATAATGTCATAAAATTCAAAATTTATTTACTACTATTTGTAAGGGCTGGTTTATAAAAATATTATAACCATATATTGTAGTTTAGTGAAACCCGTTATTACACACGCTATCGAGGAAGGTTGTGATTGCGTGTAATGCAAGCCAAGTCAGGGTTATGTGTAGTGCCAGACTCCTTTGTTGTTGCGTATAACAAAATCCAACCATATTTCATTTATACATTGAATATATATATATATATATACATATATATATATATACACACACACTCAATGTTGCGTAGAATAACTACTATCAAACAAACTTGAAATTGTGTGTAACACGATCCAAGATTAGTGTTGCGTATACTACTAGCTAATACGGTGCTATTTATAGCGCAAGATAATCTTTGTGTAGCATACAACAAAAGATATGAAAGAAATTAAAAATAATATATCTTATAAATTATCAGGTTGTTACATTCTACCCCCCTTAAAATGAATTTCGCCCTCAAAATTTGTCAGGGTTATAAATCGTTCACTATTCATAGAAACCCACATCGTAAAAAGGAATACTAAAACTTAATTTTAAAAACTAAAGTATGAAACGTAACGATTACCCAAAGTAACTCATCATTGGGTTTCCATATAGGATAACATAGGTGAAAATGTGGATATGGAAGAAAAATATAACCATCAAGTTCTGATGGAGAGTGGTAGAGAACATGGCTATGAAAAAGCCAACAATCACAAAGACATAAATTTGTGATGTTCTAAGGTACCATCTAATTCATCAGATATGAGGGCACTAGGACAATATTTTTGGTTTTCAAGATCATTTCCCTAATGTTGATGAATTTTCGAATCAAAATAAATACTTACTTGATTTTGGTACAATCTCGCTGTTGTTCATGCTTGGAACAATTTCCAATTCATCTCTTAAAGAAATAAAGTTGAATTTGTCATTAGTGAAGTGTTAGCAGATCATGTCATAGAATTATGAGTCATTCCATCTATTTCAAACAAAAGGTTAGAAAAAGTTCTCAAATATACATAAGTTCATCTATGGTGTGGTTAATCGTATATGATTCCAAAAATGGACTTATACTTCATCTATCATACTGATTAATAAAATAAAACTAGTTTCTACTAAAAAGGGACTTCTTGTAGGCCATTGGTAGGCGATAAAGGCCAATCGCACTTCGGTTGTGGGTTTGATTCCCACAGCCTTGTCTGGCGCGACGGGTTGTCGCCCATTCTGCAGGTTGTCCTTTTTCTAAAACTACATTATTATAACAATCCATCAATAATATTGAAAAAAAGTTCTAGCCTTAGACAATACTAATTTATGTCCAACATAATCAATTTCAATCTTTAGGCTTATCCAAAATACTTATGTCCAAGCTCATAGTATAAAGAAAACAATTACTAGATATGTCATCTACCGAGCATATGAATACCATCATTTATCCCCCATATATCACACGATATATCTTGTTGGTCACATTCCAAACATGTGAATACCTTAATCATGTATTCTATTGAAAAATTAATACCCATTGAACCTTAGTGAAAACATTAATGTTTTCAAAAGTTAACTCTTTCCACATACCAAAATCCCAAAATTTCGATATACTCAAACCATGATATCACTTTGTCCTTATATCAGTCATGAGCTCATGAATACTATCATACATATTATTTTCTCTTTATCCCTTCATTATGCACATATCACCTACTTTCAAAAAATATTCGAATAACCTTTCATGGTTATTGGTACCATTCAACATATACTATCAAATACTTAGGAAAAAAATAGTGTAACAATCCTTAGATGTGTCTTTATTCCATAGTACCATTACCTATACAACATAACTCTTGATAAACATAAATCATTCCACTACCTTCTTAAACCATTGATCAAGCTTCATTATTGTATTCCTCAAACACTTCTTTCATCTCATATACCATTTGTAGTCTCTTCATTATCATCAACATAAATACTACCCATACGACCATGCTGGTTCTCTTGATTAGATTTTCCCTTAGGGCATTGTTTTTCATAATGCCCGTACATTCCACATTTAAAACATTTAACCATTGTTGATGTCTTAGCAATACCATTATCCTTGTCCATGGTGTTAACTGAACCTTTTCCTTTACAATTACTGGATTTGTGTCATTCGTTTCTACACCCAAAGCATCTTCCAGTTCCTTTGAAACATTCTCCCTAATGCCTCTTCCCTCATGATTTACATGAGGGAAATTGAACTTTCTTTCCTCTATGATCATCATGAAACTCCATCCTTCTCTTATTAGCTGAGTCGAGAAACATACCAAAGTGGAGATTATTGATCATATTATGAGATTTCTGATTATGCATAATAATGATATGTGGACCTCCGAATCCAATTTCATTTGGTTGATCATGAAGAATATCTTTCCATTTTCCATCATATCCTCCATTATCGTGAATCTTCCTATTTCCGGCCATTTTCTAAAACCCAAAAAGAAGAGTGTGAAAAGAAAAAATAATGCTAGGGAAAACAACATAATAAAGGGGTTGTACCATCAATATCTAACATATTAGGTTAAATTCTAAGATCATTACCTTAATTCTAGGACTATAACCTATACATATACTTATCCTTAGGTACATCCTTAGACATACCTTAGAAATATCTCTACGTATTTCACTAATGTTTTCACATACTAGTTTCCAAAGGTTAACTAAACCTTTCCTATGATACCAACTGTAGAGACCCAAAGCTTGACGTACATGGACATTACATTACTTTTGCAGAATACTTAATACATAACAAAAATAGAAACCAAAGGACCGTAATAGTTTAGTATCTTTGGAAACTCGGAATATAATATTCTAATCATAGTGAAAGATCTTCAACATCTCCCATAAAGATATTCCCCTTTTGTTTTCTTACCTAAAACCTTTCTTTATAACCTGGAGAAAATAAAACATATAAAGGGTGATTTCAAATTCTCAGTAAGGGTAAGCATGGAGAAAATAAAACAAACCATATACATTTGAACATAAAAACATGAACATAATGTTTAAACATCGAAATATTGAGCAATGACATAAAACATGGAAGTATGTAAGGCATAGATCATAATGGAACATCAATTATGATAAAATATCCTGGAAATAAAACTTGTAATTGTGGGAAAACATTAAGCACATGATATGATTTCCATAGTAGCCAAGGCATTGCTACCGAGACCATCTTAGTGGACAAAGTCCCTTTCTGAATCGATTTCACTCCTCATTCCAGTCTTGTATTACTGAACCAGATTAACTTACCATTCCAGCCTTGTCTATCTCATGAGATATAAATCTTTACCCAATGAATTGGAGGGAGATATAGGTCCCACCCATCTCATAATGAAATCATTCTTTCGTGTGCCACAAAATCATAAATCATACATCATAGCATAACCCATGTAATAGAATGAGATTCTTAAACATCATGCCATCATAACATAATCCATATAAAACAATGGATATCATTTCATCATAAGAAGAATAAAACCATGTAAATAATGGAGACATTATACTTGAAACATAAACATATTAAATAATGTGATTTTAGATAGAAAATAGTTTTGATAAAACACTTGAAATGAATTCTTGAGGAAAATATCTTTTCTTCTTCAAAATCATTTTATTTTCACAAAATACCATTCAATTTCAAAAGAAAAGGGTTTTGTTGAAAATAATCATTCAATCTTTTAAAGGAAGCTTCATGAAAATGAGGCGTTATGAATCTGTAAAAATCCATTCACGCCGTATAAGTTAAAAATAACATTCTTCTCGTACTTTTGTTGGAAAAGTCAAAAAGTTCACCATGTGGTAAAAAAAAGTAAGATTCCTGTCATAACATGTGGTAAATTTAAAAAATGGGTAAAAAGGAATTTAAAAATACATGAAAACTTTTTTAGAAAACATGGTCATGGATGATAACAATAACCCCAGTAAATACTTATGAATAACAATCTCAGATAAGAACGAGATTGGAATAGTTATCCCTTACCTTATATCTGATATGCTTCGTATGTATCCCAATATCCTGTATAATGATTTAAATAATGTCATGGACTTATTATAGAACCATATTCATTGTTATGATATCATATATGGTTTACTTATTACTTTATATGACCCGTTCTTTTGTAAATCCATGTTAAAGCAGCGTTTTTGGGTAAAATCGTTTCATTTATCGTACGTATTTCGACTTGTTGTAAGAGGGGGGGTGAATTGCCTTTTAAAAAATGATTAACATAATAAAATCAAAGTTGAAATGCAGCGGAAAATAAAAGAGGCAATCACACAAGAAATTGTTAACGGAGTTCGGCCAAAACCCGGCCTACGTCTCCGCTCCCAACTCAACCGTTGAGAGATTCCTACCGCTTGCTTTTCAATGGTTTTAGCAAGAAACCCACTAGGCTTTTAGGTAGCACTAGGACCTATTACAGCTTGCTTTTATTGGTTTAGCAAGAACCCACTTGCTTTCAATGGAATAGCAAGAACCCACTAGCCTTTTTAACGGGTGAAGGCTAGCTCACCGAAAACTCAAGCCCTTTAAAAGGAAAGGCTTGAAGAAACCTCTTCACACCTTAATGGTGGTGTGAAACCCAAAAGAAAGGGGGATGAGAAAAGGGTTTGGGGTTTGTAGGCACAAACCCAAAATTAAAGCTCAAAATAAATAGACAATAAAACTCGTATGTGAGGAAGACTTGGGCGCCAAGGTATGATGGAGTTGATGTAGCGTGCTCTCCCAAGCTTCTTGAGGTGCTCTTTGGATTGGAAGTTGGTTGGAGCACTTGGGGTTCCTTTGAAGTGGCTCGCCGGAGGATTGCCGAATGATGGAAAAAGTGTCCGTTGGCTTCACAATAGTTCCGGTTGGTGTCCGGGGCTTCCTTGGACTTTATTTATAGGCATGGAACCCATTGGGGGCCTTCGGAGCCGTTGGAGAGGCTTAAAGAGCCGTTGGGAGCCAAGAGAGGGTTGACTGGTCAAACCCAACGGCTAGTTTGACTGGGCTACCGGCTGGCCGGTACAGCTCCACCGGCTGGCCGGTGCCTTGGATGTTGAGAAGTGCTTCTGCCCAGGAGCCACCGGCTGGCCGGTGAGAAGGCCACCGGCTGACCGGTGGTGAGACAGTAGGTCTCACTGTTGAACCAGGATGCCACCGGCTAGCCGGTGACAGAGCCACCGGCTGACCGGTGGAACCTGGCAGTGGGCAATGCCTCTGCCAGGTCCACCGGCTGGCCAGTGCTATCACACCGGTTGGCCGGTGGACTGAATTTTAGTCCACTTGATGATTCTTTCTTGGGCCATTTTCTTGGCAACCTTGTGCCTATCATACAAAAACACTTCAAACAATATTAGACAAATAATAAGGTGATTGTGATCATGAAAATCAAACAACGAGGGGAACGAGAGGTACAACAATATCCCCCTATTTTGATGATCACAATCACCAAAACAATTAATGTAAAATACTCAAATGAAAGGAAATGCTTAAGCATGATGAAAAGGATTCTCCCCCAATCAATCAAGAAATTTCTCCCCCTTTGTGGTTATCAAAATAGAATGGGGCATAAAACTTGATTGAGGGAAAATTGAAAATCAAGATTTTTAAATCAATTGGAATTTTTGAAAATTAAATTGAAAAATTTGAATAACAGTTTGAATTGAAAGTTTTGAATCAAAAAAGAATAGAAGTTTGAAATTTGAAACCAAATGAAATTTTTGAAATTGAGAGTTTTGAATCAAAAGTTTGAACTGAAAAGTTTTGAATGAGAAATTCGAATTGAATATTTTGAAATGAAAATTTTGATACCAAGTGTTGAAATTGAAAGTTGGAATCGAAAATTTTGAAATTGAAATCAAAAGGGCTTAATTTGAAATTAAAAGTTTGAATTGAAACAAAAAGCTTAAACAAACCTAACTCCCCCCTAAATAAAAACAAAAAGTCACCGGGGAGAGGGATTTTGAAAAGAGACAATTTTAGGCCCGGAGAGACTCGCTAAGAGGGATTTTTCAATCCACACTTGCCTTGTAGCGGGTCTTCTCCTATAGAATTCATCCGAATAAAAAATCGATTTGGGCCTACCATACCGGGCGTTTTTACAATTACATTCATAAATAAGGTGCCCGGGTTTCTTACAATAATTACAAAATTTAAAACTAGAGCTCCCCCTTACAAAAATAGTGGGTGCATGGGAGGAGGAGGCTTGGTTGGTATAGCCAAGTCCATTGGTGGTTCTAGAAACCCTTTGAGAACCCAATAATTTGGTCAAATTTTGTTCACCTTGGGTGAACTTGGCTAAGGATTCTCTAAGGTCCTTAATGGTTGATTCTAAAGAATCAACATCGGGAAAATTTTGGATTTTGAGGGAGAGTTCCTCCTTCTCTTTGAGAAGTTGGTCTTTTTCGGAGGAAAGCTTTTTGAAATTCTTTTTCAAAGCGACAAATTTTGAAGAAAGCTCATGAAAACCATTTTCTAATTGATCTCTAACGTGTTGGAGTTCTTCATATGACAAATGATTGAAAGAATTTGAAGAACTAGAAGACGAGGAAGAAGAGTCGGAAGATGAAACCTCATGATTTTCCATTAGGCATTTTTTACCTTGGTCGCTCGAGGAGAAGGAGGAGAATGAAGAGGTGGAGCTATCACTCCATGTTGCCTTTGAAGCCTTCTTCTTCCCCTTTTTCTTGGCCCTTTTCTTGTGGAGTGGGCAATTGGGCACGGATTTTTCATCGGGTTCTTGCTTGTTGTCGGGTTCTTGCTTTTGAGCCTTCTTAGTGCCATCATGGGTAAGTTCTAAACATTTCCAAATATCATGTGAAGTAGAGCAAGAAGAAATACAATCAAAAACATTACGATCTAACCCACAATGTAGAGCATTCATGGCTTTGCCATCAAGCTCGAAGTTTGCAATGTCTATGGGGGTCCATTGAGATTCATCTTTACAAGAGAGAGTATAACCATGCATGACAATTTTAAAAATAGGATATCCAATACTTTTAAGAAATGTGGTCATGCGGGTTTTCCAAAAACTATAATCGGCTCCATCAAAGAATGGAGCACGATCCAAAGAATGTCCTTCGGGGGATTGAGAGGAAGAAGCGGTAGAAGCCATCAAAAAATAGGATCTTTAATTTGAAACCGGTAAGGTAATTATTCAAATACGTCCTTTGATACCAATTGTTGGGTCGGAACAAAACGGTAAAGAGATGGCAAGAGGGGGGGTGAATTGCCTTTTAAAAAAAATAAACAAATTAAAATCAAAGTTGAAAGTGCAGCGGAAAGTAAAGAGGCAAGACACAAGAAATTGATAACAGAGTTCGGCCAAAACCCGGCCTACGTCTCCGCTCCCAACTCAACCGTTGAGAATTCTACCGCTTGCTTTTCAATGGTTTTAGCAAGAAACCCACTAGGCTTTGAGGTAGCACTAGGACCTATTACAGCTTGCTTTTTGTGGTTTAGCAAGAACCCACTTGCTTTCAATGGTTTAGCAAGAACCCACTAGCCTTTTTAACGGGTGAAGGCTAGCTCACCGAAAACTCAAGCCTTTTAAAAGGAAAGGCTTGAAGAAACCTCTTCACACCTTAATGGTGATGTGAGACCCAAAAGAAAGAGGGGATGAGAAAAGTTTGGGGTTTGTAGGCACAAACCCAATTTTAAGCTCAAAATAAATAAACAATAAAAAACCGTATTTTGAGAAGCCTTGGGCGCCTTTGAATGGATGGAGATGTTGAAGGCCGCTTCCAAGCTTCTTTGGAGGAGCTCCTTGGATGTGGAAGTTGTTGGAGCAATTGAGGTTCCTTTGAAGGAAGTCGCCGGAGGTTGGCCAATTGATCCAAAATATGTCCGTTGGCTTCGTATATGATCCGGTTGGTGTCTGGGGCTTCCTTGGCCTTTATTTATAGGCATGGAACCCATGGGGAGTCTTCGGAGCCGTTGGAGAGGCTTAAAGAGCCGTTGGGAGCCAAGAGAGGGTTGACTGGTCAAACCCAACGGCTAGTTTGACTGGGCTACCGGCTGGACGGTACAGCTCCACCGGCTGGCCGGTGCCTTGGATGTTGAGAAGTGCTTCTGCCCAGGAGCCACCGGCTGGCCGGTGAGAAGGCCACCGGCTGGCCGGTGGTGAGACAGTAGGTCTCACTGTTGAACCAGGATGCCACCGGCTAACCGGTGACAGAGCCACCGGCTGACCGGTGGAACCTGACAGTGGGCAATGCCTCTGCCAGGTCCACCGGCTGGCCGGTGCTATCACACCGGTTGGCCGGTGGACTGAATTTCAGTCCACTTGATGATTCTTTCTTGGGCCATTTTCTTGGCAACCTTGTGCATATCATACAAAAACACTTCAAACAATATTAGACAAATAATAAGGTGATTGTGATCATGAAAATCAAACAACGAGGGGAACGAGAGGTACAACAATTATTACTTATATCCTGATTTCCTTAATTTCAGAATGTAAAACATGGTTTATATATAATAAATATTCAGCATATACATATATATTATATATTGATAAATGGAATGAAATACACCGTTCATGGAGACGGTAGACCGTACGTCCGCATGAACGCTATTTTCGTTTCCTTATTGAATTGAATGGAATTAAATAGATGACATACATATATATATATACATAAATAAAGTAGAATTATTATGTCATATATTTCATTATTATTCATTATATATAATTTATAATCGTTCATGAATGGTTAACATGACGAATGAATCTTATCGCGTTCGTGGAGACGGTAGTCCGTACGTACGCATGAACGATGATACCATTCCCATGATAGTGGAATTTTATTGATGTGCATGTATAATATTTCAGAATCAATATCACTTTACAATAATAATATATAGTTATTTATTTACACCATTATACCCATCCAAGTAAGGTGGTGGTCGAAAACAGATTACACCACGGCGTGGAGACAGTATTCCGTACGTACGCACGCACGATGATTTCGTTTCCGTTGGATGGATAGAAGATGAAATTGGATTGTGTCATATTTATAATGACATATCATTATATTATTGATTCTGATGTTATTAATTTATGATGAAACAAATAGAGAAGAAGAAGTAGACGAAGAAATAAATTGGAAAGAATCGGTAAACGATATTACCTATTCTTTGACACACCTCTTTGAAACCTCCTATTAGGGCACTAAAATTGGTCTTTGAAGAAGACCAGGAACTCTATAATATTTTTAGGGAAGTTTAGAAGGGAAATGGGTAGGGGTTTTTTGAGCTTGAAGGATCAATGTTGTGTAAATATGAGAGGGAGGAGGTGCCCTTTTTATAAGGGAAGAGAGGGGCACCTTTGGAATCCTCAAAAATATTAGTTTAATATAAATTCAAACCCAACATAAAAAACCTTCAAAAATGACTCAATTAGAAGATTAGATGATATAGGGTTGTAATATCATAAACCAATCAAATTTAGACATGTTTTGATCTAATTTTAAACCTTATCATTTTGATTTATCCTTATTTAATCTATTTAATTTTATTTGTGGTAATAAAATTCTAAATTTTAAATGGTTATAAATAATCACTTATGTGTTGTTAATTTCAAATAATTGGATAATTTATGAAATTTTAGACTATATAAATTTTAATTAGTAATTTTTATATATTTTTGGGATTTTTAAGCAATTTAATAATATGTTATTTTTATAAAATAACAATAGTGTCAATTTTGACATTATTCATTTATTTTAATTTAAATAAAATCCACACAGAGGATATATTCGAACTAAAATATTTAATAGGTTCCTAACATGTCCTATTCATCTATAAAATTATTGGAAAATATTAAATAGTTCATATAATATTTATTTTACTATTTGTAAAACCATTTATTTGATACTTCTCTTAATAAAATAATTTCTACAACATTTTTGCAGAATTATTAAATATACTTATTTGTTGTGTAAAAATTAAAAAAAATACTAGGATGAAGATAAATATTATATATTTCATAAGAATACTTTTAGTTGGATTTATATTCAAAAACAACCAACTTTTAAAATGTTATATTTATTAAATTCTGAAGGTGACAACTTTTACATCATTTAAAATAAAATAATATAAGTGTCATAATCACTTTTATAAGACTCAAAATGGTCATATAGTCATTAATTGGATTATTATGGTATATATATACACTAACAATAAGTATTGGTCAGGTTATTTATCCATTTAATGGGTATTATTATTTCAATAAAAACTATATTACTTAT
The DNA here is from genome assembly GCA_963277665.1 of Viscum album. NCBI lineage: Eukaryota > Viridiplantae > Streptophyta > Magnoliopsida > Santalales > Viscaceae > Viscum > Viscum album. The sequence continues at coordinate 911,113,958 of OY728125.1, read as the reverse complement.
TTTTCACTAAATAAATAATGTTTGCATAAGCAATTAAAGTAATTAAATATCTCTTAAAAATTATAAATAAATTACCATGATAAAGAAAAAAAATTTATCCTTCAAATGAGTATTTATAAACGAATTTATATTCTGTATGAACTTATATTAAAAATACTTTAATTATTAAAGTTGAGTGAGACATATTTCACTTTCCTTTAAATAAAATAAACTAAAGGTCTTAATCACCTCCAAGTGGGTTCCAATGGATTCCATTTCGACCCAAATATGCCTTAGGACGAAATATAATCCTCAAATTATATTAATACAAGTGTTAGGGTAATTTTATAATATTATATTTACCCTCAATTACTCGATTTACCTTTTACTATGGTAAATAAAATTTACCGTAGTTACTATTCATAATGCCCAAAAATAAAAAAGTATCCTATTAACATAATTGGGACCCACTGATTCCAAATATGGAATCTATTTTTCTAAATTCAATACACAAAATTTTCATAAATTAATTTAAAATTAATCCCATTGTTAAGAAAACGAGTTTTAAAAGTTAAAACATTGCAAAAGATTGAAATGATTTTACCTATGAATTCAATGTAAAATCAATGCTAATGACATAAATTATATTAAATGGTAAAAATATATTCTATTTATACATTGAAACCATTAAATATTATAATTTAACAATATAAATTATTACGATGAAAAAGTTGTTTTTAATTAAAATATAGCGTGTTTTTACTATTCATTAAAATATGAAAGTTATCAGAAAAATATGAAAGTTATCAGAAAAATATCAAAACATTATCCAATGTAAATTTTTATATCCTTATTCAAAAGAAGAATTTTATTTTTTAAAATTTAACTTATAAACTTGTCAAAAATTATATTTAAAATGGGTGCGCCATCAAAAGGCGGCAAAACTGCATTTTTTGAAAAATACTTATTTTACCCGAAAATTTTATTTTATTCTCATACCATGTTCTATAAAATGTGTTAGATGAATTATAATGTCATAAAAATCAAAATGTATTTACTACTATTCATAACAGCTAGTTTATAATAATATTATAACTGTATATCGTAGTTTAGTGAAACTCGTTATTGCGTACAACACACGCTATCGAGGAAGGTTGCGATTGCGTGTAATGCAAGCCAAGTTAGGGTTGTGTGTAGTGAAAGACTCCTTTATTGTTTCATATAATAAAATCCAACCATATTTTATTTATACAATGAATATATATATACACTCAATGTTGCATAGAATAACTACTATCAAACAAACTTGAAATTGTGTGTAACACGATCCAAGATTAGTGTTGCGTATACTGCAAGCTAATATGGTGCTTCGTATAGCACAAAATAATCTTGGTGTAGCGTACAACAAAAGATATGAAGGAAATTAAAAAGAATATATCTTATAAAATCTCGTGTTGTTACATTCGACCCCCCTTAAAATGAATTTCACCCTCGAAATTCTTCGGGGTTATAAATTGTTTACTATTCATAGAAACCCACATCGTAAAAAGGAATACTAAAACTCAATTTTAAAAACTAAAGTATGAAACATAACGATTATGCAAAGTAACTCATCACTGGGTTTCCATATAGGAGAACATAGGTGAAAATATGGATATGGAAGAAAAATCTAAACATCAAGTTCTGATGGAGAGTGCTAAAGAACATGGCTATGAAAAATCCAACAATCACAATGCCATAAATTTGTGATGTTCTAAGGTACCATATGATTCATCAGATATGATGGCACTAGGACAAAATTTTTGGTTTTCAAGATCATTTCCCAAATGTTGAAGAATTTTCGAATCAAAAGAAATACTTACTTGATTTTGGTACAATCTCACCGTTGTTCGTGCCTTGAACAATTTCCACTTCATCTCTTAAAGAAATAAAGTTTAATTTGTCATTAGTGAAGTGTTAGTAGATCATGTGATAGAATGATGAGTCACTCCATCTATTTCAAACAAAAAGTTAAAAAAAGTTATCAAATATACATAAGTCCATCTATGGTGTGGTTAATCGTATATGATTCCAAAAATGGACTTATACTTCATCTATCATACCGCTTAATAAAATAAAACTAGTTTCTACTAACAAGGGACTTCATGTAGGCCAGTGGTAGGCAATAAAGTCCTGTCGCACTTCGGTTGTGGGTTCGATTCCCACAGCCTTGTCCGACGCGACAGGTTGTCGCCCGTTCTGCAGGTTGTCCTTTTTCTAAAACTACATTATTATAACATTCCATCAATAATATTGTAGAAAAGTTCTAGCATTAGACAATACTAATTTATGTCCAACATAATCCATTTCAATCTTTAGGTTTATCCAAAATACTTATGTCCAAGCTCATAGTATAAAGAAAACAATTACTAGATATGTCATCTACCGAGCATGTGAATACCATCATTTATCCCCCATATATCACACGATATATCTTGTTGGTCACATTCCAAACATGTGAATACCTTAATCATGTATTCTATTGAAAAATTAATACCCATTGAACCTTAGTGAAAACATGAATGTTGTAAAAAGTTAACACTTTCCACATACCAAAATCCCAAAATTTCGATATACTCAAACCATGATATCACTTTGTCCTTATATCAGTCATGAGCTCATGAATACTATCATACATATTATTTTCTCCTTATCCCTTCTTTATGCACATATCATCTACTTTCCAAAAATATTTGAATAACCTTTCATGGTTATTGGTACCATTCAACATATACTATCAAATACTTAGTAAAAAAAATTGTGTAACAATCCTTAGATGTGTCTTTATTCCATAGTACCATTACCTATACAACATAACTCTCGATAAACAAAAATCATTCCACTACCTTCTTAAACCATTGACCGAGCTTCATCATTATATTCCTCAAACACTTCTTTCATCTCATATACCATTTGTAGTCTCTTCATCATCAACAACATAAATACTACCCATACGACCATGCTGGTTCTCTTCATGAGATTTTCCCTTAGGGAATTGGTTTGTATGATACCCGTAAATTCCATATTTAAAACATTTAACCATTGTTGATGTCTTAGCAATACCATTATCCTTGTCCATGGTGTTAACTGAACCTTTTCCTTTACAATTACTGGCTTTGTGTCCTTCTTTTCCACACCCAAAGCAACTTCTAGTTCCATTGAAACATTCCCCTGGATGCCTCTTCCCACATGATTTACATGAGGTAAATTGAACTTTCTTTCCTCTATGATCATCATAAAACTCCATCCTTCTCTTATTAGCTGAGTCGAGAAACTTACCAAAGTTAATATTATTGATCATATTATGAGATTGCTGATTAGGCATAATAATGATATGTAGACCTCCGAATCCAATTTCATTTGGTTTCTCATGAAGAATATCATTCCATGGTCCATCATATCCTCCATTATTGTGAATCTTCTTGTTTCTAGCCATTTTCTAAAACCCAAAAAGAATAGTGTGAGAGGCACAAATCATGCTAGGGAAAACAACATAATAAAGGGGGAGTACCGTCAATATCTAACATATTAGGTTAAATTATAAGATCGTTACCATAATTCTAGGACTATAACCTATACATATACTTATCCTTAGGGACATCCCTAGACATACCTTATAAATATCTCTAGGTATTTCACTAAAGTTTTCACATCCTAGTTTCCAAAGGTTAACTAAACCTTTCCTATGACACCAACTGTAGAGACCCAAAGCTTGACGTACATGGACATTACATTACTTTTTCATAATAATTAATACATAACAAAAACAGACACCAAAAGACTGTAATAGTTTAGTGTCTTTGGAAACTCAGAATATAGTCTTCAAATCGTGGTGAAAGATCTTCAACATCTCCCATAAAGATCTTCCCCTTTTGTTTTCTTACCTAAAACCTTTCTTTATAACCCGGGGAAAATAAAACATATAAAGAGTGAGATCAAATGCTCACTAAGGGTAAGAATGGAGAAAATAAAACAAACCATATACATTTGAACATAAAAACATGAACATAATGTTTAAACATCAAAATTTTGAGCAATGACATAAAACATGGCAGTACGTAAGGCATAGATCATAATGGAACATCAATAAAGATAAAATAGCTTGGAAATAAAACTTATAATTGTGGAAAAACATTAATCACATGATATGATTTCCATAGTATCCAAGGCATTGCTTCCAAGACCATCTTAGTGGAAAAAGTCCCTTTCTGAATCAAGTTCACTCCTCATTCCAGTCCTGTATTACTGAACTGGATTAACTTATCGTTCCAACCATGTCTATCTCATGAGATATAAATCTTTACCCAATGCATTGGAGGGAGATATAGGTGCCACCCACCTCATAATGAAATCATTCTTTCGTGTGCCACAAAATCATAAATCCTACATCACAGCATAACCCATGTAATAGAATGGGATTCTTAAACATCATGCCATCATTACATAATCCATATAAAAAAATGGATATCATTTCATCCTAATAAGAATCAAACCATGTAAATAATGGAGACAATATACTTGAAACATAAACATATTAAATAATTTCATTTTAGATGGAAAATAGTTTTGATAAAACACTTTAAATGAATTCTTGAGGAAAATATCCTTTCTTCTTAAAAATAATTTTCTTTTCACAAAATGCCATGAAATTTTAAAAGAAAAGGGTTTTGTTGAATATAATCATGAAATCTTGTAAATTAGGCTTCATGAAAATGAGGCGTTATGAAACCGTAAAAATCCGTTCATGCCATATAAGTTAAAAATAACATTCTTCTCATACTTTTGTCGGAAAAGTCAAAAAGTTCCTCGTGTGGTAAACAAAAGTAAGATTCCTTTCATAACATGTGGTAAATTTAAAAAATGGGTAAAAAGGACTTTAAAAATTCATGAAAACATTTTTAGAAAACATGGGCATGGATGATAACAATAACCCCAGTAAATACTTATGAATAACAATCTCGGATAAGAACGAGATTGGAATATTTATCCCTTACCTTATGTCTGATATGATTCATATGTATCTGAATCTCATGTATAATGATTTAAATAATGTCATGGACTTATTACAGAATCATATTCATTGTTATGATATCATATATTGTTTACTTATGACTTTATATTACCCGTTCTTTTGTAAATCCATGTTAAAGCAGCGTTTTGGGTAAAATCGTTTCATTTATCGTACTTGTTTTGACTTGTTGTTCTTGATATTATTACTTATATCCTAATTTCCTTAATTTCATAATGTAAAACATGATTTATATATAATAAATATTCAGCATATACATATATATTATATATTGATAAATTGAATGAAATACACCGTTCATGGAGACGGTAGGCCGTACGTACGCATGAACGCTGTTTTCGTTTCCTTATTGAATTGAATGGAATTAAATAGATGTCATACATATATATATACATAAATACAGTAGAATTATTATGTCATATATTTCATTATTATTCATTATATATACTTTATAATCGTTCATGAATGGTTAACATGAAGAATGAATCTTATCGCGTTCGTGGAGACAGTACTCCGTACGTATGCACGAGCGATGATACCATTCCAATGATCATGGAATTGTATTGATGTGTATGTATAATATTTCAGAATAAATATCAATTTACAATGATCATATACAGTTATTTATTTACACCATTATACCCATCCATGTAAGGTGGTGGTCGAAAACAGATTACACCACGGCGTGGAGACAGTATTCCGTACGTACGCACGCACGATGATTTCATTTCTATAAGATTGATAGATGATGAAATTGGATTGTTTCATATTTATAATAACATATCATTATATTAGTGATTCTGATGTTATTAATTTATTATGAAACAAATAAAGAAGAATAAGTAGAAGAATAAATAAATTGGAAAGAATCGGTAAACGATATTACCTCTTCTTTGACACGCCTCTTTGAAACCTCCTCTTAGGGCACTAAAATTGTTCTTTGAAGAAGACCAGAAACTCTAGAATATTTCTAGGGAAGTTTAGAAGGGAAATGGGCAGGGTTTGTCCAAGCTTGAAGGCTCAATGTTGTGTAAATATGAGAGGGAGGAGGTTCCCTTTTTATAAGGGATGAGAGGGGCACCTTTGGAATCCTCAAAAATATTAGTTTAATATAAATTTAAACCCCACATAGAAACCTACAAAAATGACTCAATTAGAATATTAGATGATATAGGATTGTAATACCATAAAACAATAAAATTTAGACATATTTTTTTCTTATTTTAAACCTTATCATTTTGATTTATCCTTATTTAATCTATTTAATTTTTTTTGTGGTAATACAATTCTAAATTTTAAATGGTTATAAATAATCACTTATGTGTTGTTAATTTTAAATAATTAAATACTTTATGACATTTTAGAATATATAAATTTCAATTTATAATTTTTAAATATTTTTGTGATTTTTAAAAAATTTAATAATATGTTATTTTTATAAAATAACAATAGCGTCAATTTTTACACTATTCATTTATTTGAATTTAAATAAAATACAAACAGAGGATATATTAGAAATAAAATATTTAATAGGTTTATAACATGTAATATTCATCTATAAAATTAGTGTAGAACATTAAATAGTTCATATAATATTTATTTTACTATTTGTAAAACCATTTATTTGATACTTCTCTTAATAAAATAATTTCTACAACATTTTTGTACAATTATTAAATATACTTATCTGTTGCATAAAAATTAAAAATAAAATACTAGGATGAAGATAAATATTATATATTTCATAAGAATACTTTTAGTCGGATTTATATTCAAAAACACCCAACCTTTAAAATGTTATATTTATTAAATTATGAAGGTTACAACTTTGACATCATTTAAAATAAAATAATATAAGTGTAATAATCACTTTTATAAGACTCAAAATGGTCATATATTCGGTAATTGGATTATAATGGTATATATATACACTACCAATAAGTTTTGGTCAGGTTTGTGATCCTTTTAATGGGTATTATTATTTCAATAAAAACTATATTACTTATTTTTCACTAAATAAATAATTTCCTCATAAGCAATTAAGGTAATTAAATATCTATTAAAAATTATAAATAAATTACCATGATAAATAAAAACATTTTATCTTTCAAATGAGTATTTATAAATGAATTTATATTCTGTATAAACTTATATTAAAAATACTTTAATTATTAAAGTTGAGTGAGACATATTTCACTTTCCTTTAAATAAAATAAACTAAAGGTCTTAATCACCTCCAAGTAGGTTTCAATGGATTCTATTTAGACTCAAATATGCCTTAGGACAAAATATAAGCATCCAATTATATTAAGACAAGTGTTAGGGTAATTGTATAATATTATATTTACCCTTAATTACCCGATTTACCTTTTACAATGGTAAATAAAATTTACCGTAGTTACTATTCATAATGACCAAAAATAAAAAGTAGCCTATTAACATAATTTGGACCCACTGATTCCAAATATGGAATCCATTTTTCTAAATTCAATACACAAAAGTTTCAGAAATTAATTTAAAATTAATCTCGTTGTTAAGAAAATGAGTTTTAAAAGTTAAAACATTGCAAAAGATTGAAATGATTTTACCTATGCATTCAATGTAAAATCAATCCTAATGACATAAATTATATTAAATGGTAAAAATATATTCTATTTATACATTAAAACAATTCAATGTTATAATTTAACAATATAGATTATTACGATGAAAAAATTTGTTTTTAATTAAAATCTAGCGTGTTTTACTATTCATTAAAATATGAAAGTTATCAGAAAAATATCAAAGCTTTATCCAATGTAAATTTTTATATCCTGATTCAAAAGAAGAAGTTTATTTTGTAAAATTTAACTTATAAACTTTTCAAAAATTATATTTAAAATGGGTGTGCCATCAAAAGGCGTCAAGACAGCATTTTTTTGAAAAATACTTATTTTACCCAAAAAATTTATTTTGTTCTCATACCATGTTCTATAAAATGTGTAAGATGAATTATAATGACATAAAATTCAAAATTTATTTACTACTATTCATAATGTCTAGTTTATAATAATATTATAACCATATATCGTAGTTTAGTGAAACCGGTTATTGCGTACAACACACGCTATCGAGGAAGGTTTCGATTGCGTGTAATGCAAGCCAAGTTAGGATTGCGTGTAGTGAAAGAATCCTTTGTTGTTGCGTATAACAAAATCCAACCATATTTCATTTATAAATTGAGTATATATATATATATACACTCAATGTTGCATAGAATAACTACTATTAAACAAACTTGAAATTGTGTGTAACAAGATCCAAGATTAGTGTTGTGTATACAGCAAGCTAATACGGTGTTGCGTATAGTGCAAGATAATCTTGGTTTAGCATACAACAAAAGATATGAAAGAAATTAAAAAGAATATATCTTATAAAATCTCGGGTTGTTACACTCCCTTCCACCACAGTCATCAAAACTGGTGGGTGTAGTAAGTACCACTGGAGACATTGAAAGGCTCTTTGACATTCACCATCCCATTGGTAGGCAATTCCCTTATTCATTAGCCAGGTGAAGGGGAGAGCATTGTCGGCCAAATTGGATATGAAACTCTGAATGCAAGTGAGGTTCCCTTGCAGTCCCCTCATTTCTTTGAGATCTTTGGGGGTGAGATTGCTATGATATAAATAGTCTTTTTTGGGTTGACCCCAATGCTATAGTGGTATACCATAAAGCTGAGGATGTTTCTTTATGTTACCCAAAAAACATAATTTAACAAATTTGTCTTAATACTGTGTTGTCTCATCTTTTCGAATATTGTTCAGAGATCCATGAAGTGATCACATCGCTATTGGGATTTAATAACCAAGTTGTTGACATAACACTCATCTATCTTTCATAAAAATTGATTAAGGATATGATGCATGATGTATTGATGTGTGTCGCTATCATTATCTAATATGAAGGGCATGACCTAGTAGTAGAAGATCCCTTTAGGTTCTATTAAGGAGGTATATGTTGGGAAAAAATCCCTCAAGGTATCATTGAAGCATTTTTTAGGTGATTGTGTTTGTTGACAAAGAGGGCCTCCGTGTTGTGTTTGATCACAAAGCAGACCGCGATGTATAATTTGTTGAAAAGGGGGTTTATATGGTGATTTTTTGGGTTCAAGAGATGTTGTTGGATATCCATGTTTGATTGAAGAACCTCAATAAAGGAATGGACGATCTAGAGGTGGTACAAAAAGAGAAGATACAAGGTGGCACTGTTTTCTAGTGTTTGCCAAATTTTTGGGCCTAAAAATCAGAAAATGGAGAGACGTGTTTTTGGAAAATGTTGGTGCGCAAAAAAGGAATGTGGTGCTCAAAAAAGAAGAGTGGTGTGTGAAATATTTGCATGGTGTGTGAAAAAAGAAATTGGTGCGCAAAATATTTGTTTGGTGCGTGAAAAATGAAATTGGTGCGTGAAATATTTTCCTAGTGCGTGAAAAAGAAAATGGTGCGCAGAATATTCGCATGGTGTGTAAAATAGAGGATTGGTGTCTTTCACGCAAGAGGTGTGTCGAGATCAGAAGATCGAAAATTGGAAAAGTCATGAGGTGCAAGAAATATTGGAGCTGTGTGCGAAGAACAGTGTTGTGCGGAAGATGTGTTCTTTGCGCTTGAATTTCATTATGTGCTCAAGAAGAGTTTTTCGTGGAGGGGTCGATTTTTCCTATAAATATGAAGTGACCCCGTCATTCGAAGCAGCTCAAGACTGTAACGTCCCAGATCCAGGTACCACACAATGGGTGCCCCGAAACCGATTGTTCACATGACCTCAAGCGCATTTCCCCAAATTCCAGAGGCTGCTGACTAGCAGCAAGGGCCTTGGTCTGATAGTGGGGAAACTATACCCTCATTTTTCAAAGTGTAGTGCAGTGGAAATAGATATAAAAATACAAAATGAGGAAGCAGTAAACAATACAAATGCTGAAATGGACACAGTACGAAAATAAACAAGAGACCAATAGTAATATATAATGATGCAATACATCCCTAAGTCTAAGAAAGCAGCCAAAATAGGATACACTGTAATCTGAAACAATACAAAACAAGGGACAAATACAGAAAAGCAAAATAAAGCAGTGTAGCAGGAACTCAGCAGCATCGCAAGCCTAAGCTCATTCCCATGATCTCCTACTCCTCTACAATAATCAAGTACCTTTATAGGGACTCTTTCCCTTATCTACACCTACAGAAATATAATCTTTTTATGCCCAAGACATGACCCAAACAGGGTGTGAGAAATAAATCCCAGTAGGCAACCACCAAAGGCCAGTGCCCAACTGTCAGTGAAAATGTGCAACTGCAGTGTGCAGTAATAAAATGCAGTAAACTAGGAAGTACTAAAAAGTAACTATCTCTACCAATTACATTGTAATTTTATTAATTATTTATCAATCCCAAGCTGGTGATTTAGCTTGGCAGGTACAACATAGTAAATCACCACAGGGAATATACAAAGTAAACGTTGTCCGTAGACATGAAAATTATTACCCTCAGGTAATCATAATCAAAACCTGCAGGGGTGACTGCCCACATGCATAATGAATATTGCCCACAGGCGTATGAGGTGTCTCCCGCAGTCATAGAAGCTACTGCCCACAGGCATGAGAAAAGTTGCCCACAGGCTAAACGAAACACTGCCCCCAGGCTAAGCAAAACACTTCCCTTAGGCTAATCAAGTAACCAGGCCAAGCCCAACACATAAGAAAGAAATTTATATATATATTTTCTCTCAAGAAAACTCAAAATATGTTATAGATATGGAATACCCTCGGGTATCCTGTCAAAACAGCTAAACAGGGGGAACACACCCACATGGTGTCCCTGGATCCAAGCAAGGATCCGAAAAGGTAGTTTATATTTATCATTAGATTATCTATGAAATTATAGATATCTTATTAGCTAAGGCCTCATCCACACGACACCCCGAACATGGGATGGTGGCACAATGGTACACAAAAATCACTCGAAAGTTGGAAATAAACACCAGACCACCTACCTCGATCTCCACTGATTGATATACGCGAATGACGCCTCCCGAAATGACCAAGAATGGCATAGATCTTGGATAAAATATTTCCCATTCAAACATAAATAACTTCCTGTAACGCCCCGACCCCAGTTACCCAGAGTCGGTGCATTATTACATAACATTGGCATGATCACAAGAAAGATCAAATCTCGAAAGACCGATTGGTTTAGTAGCCTTGGAAACACTAGATATATTCATAAGTTTTACATTACATCATAAAATGAAAAACTACTACAACAACATAATGTCTCCATAATCCACACTACTATCCCCTCATAATATCCCTGCAGGTCATTCATAATTTACTTCTTCACATCCTGGGGAAAAATAAAACATAGAAAAGGGGTGAGCTCAAATGCCCAGTAAGGATAACAATATAGCGGAAACTTTCATAAATAAGAATAAACATTTAAGGCAATGCATTACTAAAACAAAAGCCTTTTAAAATTGAACTTCAACATGGTATGGCAAAAGTAAAATGAAATAATGCCATTTACTTATTCACATGGATATTCTACTAATCGAATAATCACATGCAAAAATCAATAACCACTTTCATAATGTTGGAATGCATAATGCCATACTATCATAACCACATAGCCAAGGCCTCGTGCCAAGACTACAAATAATATTTTGTCAAGGCCTTGTGCCAAGACACTAGTTTGTCTCATGAGACCTACCGATGCATCGAGGAGCTATAGCGGGCTCCACCCGTCACTTATTAAGTCCAATGCATTCCCATATGAAAAGGTTTAAACATAACATAAACATTCGTATTAAAACTAGCATACGAAATGTCAATAATTTCACCATAAACTATGAATGGTATAAAAATAGCACATCCACAGTCAAACATATCACAAAACCTTCAATACAATATAGAAGTTTTGTATCATAATAAATCAACTTCAAATAATCTTAAAATCCATCAAAGGATGTTGACATAGATGAAATCAAAATTCTTTTTAAAGAAGTATCTCCTTTTATTTTGAAATCATTTAAGATCCATATAAAATAAAACATTTTATTTGAAAATATTCTTATAAGCTTGTAAGGAAAGCTTTGAAGATTTTATAACGGCGTAAAATAACCGCACCCGCCGTATAAGTTAAAAAAAACATTCTTACCTCAATTCTGTCGAAAAGGTTAAAAAGGACCTTGTTTTGAAAACGACGGAAAGATTCCTTTATAAACCTCTTATAAAAAGTCAAAAAAGGGTATAAATGACTTTAACCCATATTCTTGTAAATAGTAAAAATGTTTTGAAATACATTTTTAAGAAACATGGATGTGGATGATAAAGAGATCCCAGTAGATTATTACATATAAACAACCTCGGATAATGAAGAGATTGTGAAATAACCCTTACCTTGTACTTTTCCTTGGTTGTGGTAGGTTAACCTCCTGTATAATGGTGAAATAATTGTTATTAAATTATACAAGAATCATATACATTAATATGATATCATATATGATCTTTTAATATTGATTTGATAATAATATCTTAGTATTATCGTTGTTTCGGGTGTTAACTTACTTGTTTTCTTTCATATGTTTTGTTACGTAAGACATGTTTGTAAAGGATAGGTTGTATATTATTCATATCCATAATGATATCAAGTCCTTAAACATCATTTTTAAATCATAAAATGATAATTACGCTTTAATGGTTACGATGGAGAATGAATCTCATCGCGTTCGTGGAGACGGTAGTCCGTACGTACGCACGAGCGACAATATCATTCTTTTGATATTAAAATAATATATAAATGGATGGTATATCATATATACAGAATCATTAACATGTTATATTTATTATTTACATGAGTTACACATCATTATTATACCCATCCAAATAATATTATATTGAATAACAATTACACCACGACGTGGAGACGGTAAGCCGTACGTACGCACGTATGGTGACATGTTATTCAAAGGGTGGATAGAATACTGAATATGATTGTACCATATTTATAATAACATCACAGTATATGTGAGATACTGGAGTTATTATTTCAGAATGGTAAGAACAAAGGAAGAAGAAGTGGAAGAAGAAATGAACTTAGAAAAGGGTGGTGAAATCATTACCTCTTCTTCGGGTTCTTCCTTTTGATTTGATCAAAAGGGCTCCTTAGGTTGGCTTTCTGATCAAACTAAGGCCTCTAGGTTGTATTTAGGGATGTTGGGAGAGTATTTGGGCAGAGTTTGGCCGAACCAAAAGGCTTTGAAGGTGTGAAGAAATGAGAAGGAGGAGTGCCCTTTTATAAGAGGGGTGAGGGGCACCTTTGGAAAAGCTAGAAATATTAATTTATAATAAATTCATATTCGGTTTCTAAAGGCTCCAAAGTTGACTATTCAAATGATGAGGTGGGGATATGTCGAAAGAAACTCATCCAATAGAATTTAGACAGGTTTGGGTACTTATATTAACCTTATCTTTAAGTATTAACTCTAAGTTAATTAGTTTCACTTTTACAATGTCTCTTTGTATTTTATATATTATGGTTAATAAACTTACTATATACATCCAAGAGACCCCCAAGTGGTCCATTAATGATTAACCTATCATGATATAAGTCTCTTGGCCGAACCTTAGATTTTTAGGAATTTAATATCAATTAATAATATAATATTTGTTTTAAGAATTCTTTTATGTCAATTTTGACACTATTCATTAGTTGATTTTTGTGAAACTCATAACAGATTTATTACTTCGAACAAAGTCAATTAAATAAATCCTAATATATCATATTATCCTAGAAAATTAGTTTAATTCATTAAAAGTTTCATATTATATTTATTTGGGTATTTATAATATCACTTATTTTAATTGTTCACTATTATAGTAATTACTGCATCATCATTGTGTCATAAATAAAATAAATTATTTAATGTCTAAAAATTATAAGTAAAATATAATTATGTAGGAAATCTTTTTAGCTTTCTAATGAATATTTATAATCGAAAATCCAACATGTATAACCCTATGTAAAAATTGTTCTTCTAAAAGATGTAAGCTTATGCCATTTTTATTTTTATTTTAACTTTATTAATATAAAGTGTCCCTACCACATACAAGTGGCTCCAAGGGGTCCCCAAATTGACCCAAGGATGCCCATGGTCGGGTATGTGTCCACCAATAAGGTTAGGACACGTTTTAGGGTAATTTTGTATTATTATAATATTATTTTTTAACCCTTATTTACCGGATTTACCCTTTAACCATGGTAAATAAAATATTTACCACAGTAACTATTCAAAATGTCTAAAAATAAAAGTTACCTATTTACACAATTTGAACATCCTGATTCCAAATATGGAATCCATTTTCCTAAATTCAAAACACATAAGTGGCAGAAATTAATTTAAAATTAATTCCCGCTGTTAAAACAAAAAGCGTGTTTTTAAGAGATAATAACTATCAAAAGATTGACACTTGTTTATGTTCGGTTTAATTGTAAAATTATGTCCAATGACCAAAATTATATTAAATGGTAAAAATATATTCTAAATATACTTTAAAACCACTCAAATTCATAATTTATCACTAGTAATTAATTTGATTAAAAAAGTTGTTTTTAATTAAAATTTAGTAATTTTCACTATTCATCCAAATATGAAAGTTATCCGAAATGTACCAAAATTTCACCCTAGGCTAAATTCGATATTCCGAATCCAAAAATGAAGTCCATTTTCAAATATAAAATATATATAATTTCAAAAAGTAGGTATTACTATTCATAACGGCTAGTTTGATTAGTTATGGTGTGTTAGAACTCGGTGTTGCGTACAACACACGCTATCACATTATTCGAAGGGAAACGTACCGTAGAAGCTTGGGGTGTTACATTCTCCCCTCCTTCAAATAATTGTGTCCTCGCAATTTCTAGGGTATTACTGCATAAAAAGACTCGGGTGGTTCTTCATCATAAGTTCCTCGGGTTCCCACGTTGCCTCTTCCATCTTATGATTTCTCCACAAAACTTTTACCAGACGCGTCGTCCGGTTTCTCAGTACTTGTTCTCTTGTATCAAGAATCCTGACGGGCTCTTCACAATAAGACAGATCCGGTTCCAGTTCTAATTCCTCATAGGTGAGTACATGCGTTGGGTCAGGCATGTATTTTCTCAACAGAGATACGTGGAACACATCGTGAACTTTGGAGAGACTTGGCGGCATTGCCAATCGGTAAGCTACATCCCCAATTCGTTCTAGAATTTCGAAAGGTCCGATGTACCTGGGACTCAATTTACCTTTCTTACCAAAACGTATGACTCCCTTCCACGGAGATACCTTTAGGAAAACATGATCACCGACTTGAAATTCCAAATCCTTCCTTCGATTATCGGCATAGCTCTTCTGCCTACTTTGAGCTGCTTTAATGTGATTTTGGATTACCTTCACCTTTTCCACCGTTTCCTCCACCAGTTCTGGGCCTACAAGTTTTCTTTCACCAACGTCATCCCAACAGGTTGGTGTACGACATCTCTTTCCGTATAACGCTTCATATGGTGCCATTTGTATACTCGAATGGAAGCTATTGTTATAGGAAAATTCTACCAGAGGTAAATATTGATCCCACATACCCTGAAAATCAAGTGAGCAAGATCTCAACATGTCTTCTAAGGTCTGAATAGTCCGTTCTGATTGTCCGTCTGTCTGAGGGTGGTAAGCAGTGCTCAAATGAAGTTCAGTATCCAGGGATTTCTGAAGACTTTTCCAAAATCTTGAAGTAAAACGGGGATCACGATCAGAAACAATCGATAGGGGAACTCCATGAAGTCTCACAACTTCATTAATGTATATTCTTGCTAGACGTTCCAGGGGTAGATCTTCTCTTATAGCAAGAAAATGTGCTGACTTGGTAAGACGATCAACAATAACCCATATTGCATCGTTCCTTCTAGGAGTCTTTGGTAGCCCCATGACAAAGTCCATCGTAATATTGTCCCATTTCCACTCCGGTATGGGAAGAGGTTGCATGACTCCTCCAGGCTGTTGCCTTCCAGCTTTCACTTGTTGACAAACCATACATCTTGATACAAAATCAGCAATCTCCCTCTTCATGTTGTCCCACCAAAAATGTTCCTTCAAATCTCTATACATTTTGGTGCTCCCAGGGTGTATAGAGAAATTGGAACTATGAGCATCATCCAGTAATTCCCTTTTCAGATCAGGTAAATCGGGAACACAAAGTCTCTTTCCAAATTTCAAAGTTGCATCTTTATACACAAAGTCTCTCAATCTCCCATCATTCACAGCTTTAATCTTCTTCTGAAATTCTTCATCATCGGTCTGAGAACTCTTAATCCTTTCTAGTAAATATGGTTTGGCAACCATTTGAAAAAGCATTGATGTTTCACCTTCCCTGGTTATTCCCATGTCCATCTTCTCTAGATCCATGAAAATTGGATCCCTTTCAATTCTCATCATGTTCAGAACTCCATGGTCTTTTCTGCTCAAAGCATCTGCTACTTTGTTTGCTTTCCCCGGGTGGTAGTGTATCGTGCAATCATAATCCTTGAGTAATTCAAGCCATCTCCTTTGCCTCATGTTGAGTTCTTTTTGTGAGAAAATATACTTCAAACTCTTGTGATCAGTATAAATCTCACATTTTTCACCATAGAGGTAGTGCTTCCATATCTTCAAAGCAAAGATCACAGCTGCTAACTCAAGATCATGAGTAGGATAGTTTTGTTCATGAATTTTCAACTGTCGTGATGCATAGGCAATAACTCTATCATTCTGCATAAGGACACAACCAAGTCCTTTCTTTGACGCATCACTATAAATAACGAACCCATCATTCCCCGATGGTAGAGTCAATATAGGAGCATTGACTAATCTTCTCTTCAGTTCTTCGAAACATTCTTCACACTCTTTTGTCCAAACAAATTTAACCCCTTTACGTGTGAGCTTCGTTAATGGGTTAGCCAATCGGGAAAAATTCTGGACGAAACGTCGATAATAACCTGCCAAACCAATAAAACTACGTACCTCAGTTATACTCGTAGGTGCTGGCCATTCTTGGATTGCTTTGGTCTTAGAAGGATCAACAGAGATTCCATCTTTAGAGACAATATGGCCAAGAAAAGAAATCTCCTGAAGCCAGAATTCACACTTGCTAAACTTCCCATATAATTCATGCCTCCTCAGAGTCTTCAAGATAATGCGCAAGTGATTTTCATGATCTTCGTAGGTTTTGGAGTATACCAAGATATCATCAATAAATACCACCACAAATTCATCGAGATGCTCCTTGAAAACTCTATTCATTAGATCCATGAATACAGAGGGTGCATTAGTCAATCCAAACGGCATTACAGTAAACTCGTAATGCCCGTACCTGGTTCGAAATGCTGTTTTCGGAATGTCTTCCTTCTTCACACACAACTGATGGTATCCAGATCGAAGGTCAATCTTTGAAAAGTATTGAGCTCCATGCAGTTGGTCAAATAAATCATCAATACGAGGTAGGGGATACTTGTTCTTTATCGTTATAGCATTGATCTCTCTGTAGTCGATACATAACCTCATAGATCCATCTTTCTTTTTAACAAAAAGAACAGGGGCTCCCCATGGAGAAACACTAGGGCGAATAAATCCCTTATTACTCAATTCCTCTAGTTGTTTCTTTAGTTCGACTAACTCTACAGTAGCCATTCTATAAGGGGTCTTCGATATAGGCCTTGATCCAGGAATCAAATCAATGGAAAACTCTACTTCTCGTTCTGGAGGATGTCCAGGTAAATCTTCCGGAAATACATCTACAAATTCTTTCACAACAGGTACATCCTCTATTTGAACATTCCTTTCCTCACCGATAGTTACTTCATTCTCTTCCTCCCCAATAATTGAATTAAGTTGAGCTACTGGGGGTGGGTCTAAATAAGAATTAGGTGGTGACGATTCTGCTCTAAAAATAAGGTGCTCCTTATCATTATCATCATGAATCGTAACCTCTTTCTTCTTACAATAAATCTTCGCATCATAGTCCGAAAGCCAGTCCATACCGAGGATTATATCAAACTCAATCATAGGTATGACGATGAAATCAGCAGATAAGGAAAATTTATGTGCTCTAATGGGGACTGATTCACAAAACTTTGTTGCAACAATACTTCCCTTAGGAGTTTTAACTGACAACTCCCTTATTAAATAAAATTGGAAATATCTAATTTTCTTAGCAAACTGGGAAGATATGAAACAATGCGATGATCCAGAATCAAATAATGCATTTGCTAAACTTGAGGAAACCATTAAATTACCTGCCACCACGTCTTTCGGAGCTTCTACCTCAGCAGTAGTGATAGCATAAGCCTGGCCTTGATCCCTTGGCCTTTTCTGTGGTAAGTTCTCCTGACGCTTAGGACATGCATTTGCATAATGCCCCATCTCCCTGCAATTGTAGCACTGAACGTTGGTAGCTTCCTTCTTCCCCTTGCAATCATGAGCTTGGTGGCCTTTTTCACCACACTTGTAACAGACTCCCATTCCCTTCAGGCAAGCACCAGGATGTTTCTTCCCGCATTTACCACAAGATGGATATTCAACCTTTCCCTTCTTCCCCTTATTTCCATTCCCAGATTGATCAGCAGGTCTCTTCTTCTCTTGCTTCGCTTTAAAGTCATAAGACTTAGAGAATTCTTTTTCGGTCTTGATAGCACATGAGACAATGTCTTCGTACGATGAAAAGGATTGTGAGACTAATGCTCGACGGAGAAATGGTTTTAACCCATCAAAGAAACGATCAATCTTACTTCTTGGGTTGCGAATATAATCTCCAGCATACCTCGCTAACCTTGTAAAGTTAGCCTCATACTTTGTGACATTCTCATCCTCCTTTTGTCTCAGACTCATAAATTGTCTTTCCATATCTGCTCGATGGTCGCGAGGAAAGTATTTTTCTAAAAACAGATCTTTGAACTCCCTCCATTCCATGTTTGATACTTCATCATCTTCCTTCATGTTTTGAATCAATGACCACCATTGATCAGCATCTCCAGTGAGGCGGTAAACTGCCATGGTAACTTTTTCCCTTTCACTACTCCCCAAAGCCTGAAATATTTTCTCTAGGGAAAATATCCATTGCTCAGCTACTAAGGGATTTGTACTCCCATTGAACGTTGGTGGTTGTTGTCTCATGAATCGATCTAACATTGATCCTCCACGCTGCGGATCAGGGTGCTCCATACGGGTAAGGTTATTATTCATAACCTGAGTAAGTTGTCCCAGTATGGTGATTAGCTGATCGGCACCAGTTGCATCACCAGCCCCACTATAATTATCTTGAGCAGGAGGGCAATCCCTACATGGAGTGCGTGCATTGATACGGTTTCCATTTCTTCCACTAGGCGCCATTTCTAAACAATGTCATAAACTAGATCAGTTTATGAATCAAAATACATAATCTCATACTTATAAAACACTAAACATAAATTGAACTATCTATGGATATAATCCATAATCATAAATATGTTTTCTTTGAGGAAGTATATACTCATAAACCCTTCATAATGATTTGTAAAGAAAGTGAGAGTTATCCTAAGCATATCCCCCGGGAGTGTCGTAACCAAGAGTGCAGCAAGGCCCGTTGTCGTGCACCAGTTCCCGTTCGAGTCTAGCTCAAAGCGGTGTTTTCGGGTTTTACCCCTAGGTACATCTGTGCCAGAGCCGCCTCTACCTGCTCGTATCCAGACAGGGATGTATTGCTCGGAAAACTCACAAAGTCTCTACAATACCAAAATTCTAGGAAGTTCTTCTATACTAATCCTCAAAGTTCATCTTAGGTCTATGTGCTCTAATCAGAGTTTATCTAAATCTAGCTTCCAAGGTTTGTACTAAACTTCCTCTGATACCAACTGTAACGCCCCGACCCCAGTTACCCAGAGTCGGTGCATTATTACATAACATTGGCATGATCACAAGAAAGATCAAATCTCGAAAGACCGATTGGTTTAGTAGCCTTGGAAACACTAGATATATTCATAAGTTTTACATTACATCATAAAATGAAAAACTACTACAACAACATAATGTCTCCATAATCCACACTACTATCCCCTCATAATATCCCTGCAGGTCATTCATAATTTACTTCTTCACATCCTGGGGAAAAATAAAACATAGAAAAGGGGTGAGCTCAAATTCCCAGTAAGGATAACAATATAGCGGAAACTTTCATAAATAAGAATAAACATTTAAGGCAATGCATTACTAAAACAAAAGCCTTTTAAAATTGAACTTCAACATGGTATGGCAAAAGTAAAATGAAATAATGCCATTTACTTATTCACATAGATATTCTACTAATCGAATAATCACATGCAAAAATCAATAACCACTTTCATAATGTTGGAATGCATAATGCCAGACTATCATAACCACATAGCCAAGGCCTCGTGCCAAGACTACAAATAAGATTTTGTCAAGGCCTTGTGCCAAGACACTAGTTTGTCTCATGAGACCTACCGATGCATCGAGGAGCTATAGCGGGCTCCACCCGTCACTTATTAAGTCCAATGCATTCCCATATGAAAAGGTTTAAACATAACATAAACATTCGTATTAAAACTAGCATACGAAATGTCAATAATTTCACCATAAACTATGAATGGTATAAAAATAGCACATCCACAGTCAAACATATCACAAAACCTTCAATACAATATAGAAGTTTTGTATCATAATAAATCAACTTCAAATAATCTTAAAATCCATCAAAGGATGTTGACATAGATGAAATCAAAATTCTTTTTAAAGAAGTATCTCCTTTTATTTTGAAATCATTTAAGATCCATATAAAATAAAACATTTTCTTTGAAAATATTCTTTTAAGCTTGTAAGGAAAGCTTTGAAGATTTTATAATGGCGTAAAATAACCGCACCCGCCGTATAAGTTAAAAAAAACATTCTTACCTCAATTCTGTCGAAAAGGTTAAAAAGGACATTGTTTTGAAAACGACGGAAAGATTCCTTTATAAACCTCTTATAAAAAGTCAAAAAAGGGTATAAATGACTTTAACCCATATTCTTGTAAATAGTAAAAATGTTTTGAAATACATTTTTAAGAAACATGGATGTGGATGATAAAGAGATCCCAGTAGATTATTACATATAAACAACCTCGGATAATGAAGAGATTGTGAAATAACCCTTACCTTGTACTTTTCCTTGGTTGTGGTAGGTTAACCTCCTGTATAATGGTGAAATAATTGTTATTAAATTATACAAGAATCATATACATTAATATGATATCATATATGATCTTTTAATATTGATTTGATAATAATATCTTAGTATTATCGTTGTTTCGGGTGTTAACTTACTTGTTTTCTTTCATATGTTTTGTTACGTAAGACATGTTTGTAAAGGATAGGTTGTATATTATTCATATCCAGAATGATATCAAGTCCTTAAACATCATTTTTAAATCATAAAATGATAATTACGCTTTAATGGTTACGATGGAGAATGAATCTCATCGCGTTCGTGGAGACGGTAGTCCGTACGTACGCACGAGCGACAATATCATTCTTTTGATATTAAAATAATATATAAATGGATGGTATATCATATATACAGAATCATTAACATGTTATATTTATTATTTACATGAGTTACACATCATTATTATACCCATCCAAATAATATTATATTGAATAACAATTACACCACGACGTGGAGACGGTAAGCCGTACGTACGCACGTATGGTGACATGTTATTCAAAGGGTGGATAGAATACTGAATATGATTGTACCATATTTATAATAACATCACAGTATATGTGAGATACTGGAGTTATTATTTCAGAATGGTAATAACAAAGGAAGAAGAAGTGGAAGAAGAAATGAACTTAGAAAAGGGTGGTGAAATCATTACCTCTTCTTCGGGTTCTTCCTTTTGATTTGATCAAAAGGGCTCCTTAGGTTGGCTTTCTGATCAAACTAAGGCCTCTAGGTTGTATTGAGGGATGTTGGGAGAGTATTTGGGCAGAGTTTGGCCGAACCAAAAGGCTTTGAAGGTGTGAAGAAATGAGAAGGAGGAGTGCCCTTTTATAAGAGGGGTGAGGGGCACCTTTGGAAAAGCTAGAAATATTAATTTATAATAAATTCATATTCGGTTTATAAAGGCTCCAAAGTTGACTATTCAAATGATGAGGTGGGGATATGTCGAAAGAAACTCATCCAATATAATTTAGACAGGTTTGGGTACTTATATTAACCTTATCTTTAAGTATTAACTCTAAGTTAATTAGTTTCACTTTTACAATGTCTCTTTGTATTTTATATATTATGGTTAATAAACTTACTATATACATCCAAGAGACCCCCAAGTGGTCCATTAATGATTAACCTATCATGATATAAGTCTCTTGGCCGAACCTTAGATTTTTAGGAATTTAATATCAATTAATAATATAATATTTGTTTTAAGAATTCTTTTATGTCAATTTTGACACTATTCATTAGTTGATTTTTGTGAAACTCATAACAGATTTATTACTTCAAACAAAGTCAATTAAATCAATCCTAATATATCATATTATCCTAGAAAATTAGTTTAATTCATTAAAAGTTTCATATTATATTTATTTGGGTATTTATAATATCACTTATTTTAATTGTTCACTATTATAGTAATTACTGCATCATCATTGTGTCATAAATAAAATAAATTATTTAATGTCTAAAAATTATAAGTAAAATATCATTATGTAGGAAATCTTTTTATCTTTCTAATGAATATTTATAATCGAAAATCCAACATGTATAACCCTTTGTAAAAATTGTTCTTCTAAAAGATGTAAGCTTATGCCATTTTTATTTTTATTTTAACTTTATTAATATAAAGTGTCCCTACCACATACAAGTGGCTCCAAGGGGTCCCCAAATTGACCCAAGGATGCCCATGGTCGGGTATGTGTCCACCAATAAGGTTAGGACACGTTTTAGGGTAATTTTGTATTATTATAATATTATTTTTTAACCCATATTTACCGGATTTACCCTTTAACCATGGTAAATAAAATATTTACCACAGTAACTATTCAAAATGTCTAAAAATAAAAGTTACCTATTTACACAATTTGAACATCCTGATTCCAAATATGGAATCCATTTTCCTAAATTCAAAACACAGAAGTGGCAGAAATTAATTTAAAATTAATTCCCGCTGTTAAAACAAAAAGCGTGTTTTTAAGAGATAATAACTATCAAAAGATTGACACTTGTTTATGTTCGGTTTAATTGTAAAATTATGTCCAATGACCAAAATTATATTAAATGGTAAAAATATATTCTAAATATACTTTAAAACCACTCAAATTCATAATTTATCACTAGTAATTAATTTGATTAAAAAAGTTGTTTTTAATTAAAATTTAGTAATTTTCACTATTCATCAAAATATGAAAGTTATCCGAAATGTACCAAAATTTCACCCTAGGCTAAATTCGATATTCCGAATCCAAAAATGAAGTCCATTTTCAAATATAAAATATATATAATTTCAAAAAGTAGGTATTACTATTCATAACGGCTAGTTTGATTAGTTATGGTGTGTTAGAACTCGGTGTTGCGTACAACACACGCTATCACATTATTCGAAGGGAAACGTACCGTAGAAGCTTGGGGTGTTACACTTCCCTTAAAGGAATAATTGGAAAGGGAGACTCACGGAGAGGGAATAACTCACCCGCACGGTTCCAACGTGATCGATGGTGGAAGAATCCGATTCTCGGTGTGCGGTCGGGATCACTTCCAAGATCTGGCCTATCTCCCGATCTCCAAATGCGTCTACTGCCTCCTCTGTCGAATGAGGAGGCTACTGCCCATTTTAATCGAAAAAAACTACACGGCGTGTACTCTCAAGTACACACCGTGTACTTTTCATCATTTAACTGTTCCTCTAGCTTTTACTTTTCACCGCCACACTATTCATCTGTCGACATGATTACATGGCATGTATTGTCGCTCCACCGGCGGCTACTCCCACTGCTTTAATGTTCATTGCTGACTCATTACACGGCGTGTAAATACCAAGTACACGACGTGTAGTCAGTTTTTACACCATTCAATGCCGACAGGCCTACACGCCCTATGTACTCATCCCACACGGCCAAAATACACGGTGTGTGAAAAAGTACATGGTGTGTACCCACAAAATTTGGTATTCTTTCCCATTTTCCTTATTTTTCTCAAAAACACTTAAGGAAAGAAGAAAAGAATAAACTCGTACCTCAAGAATAAGAACCGAGTTCTTACAAACTTCCCCCCTTAAAGCAGTTTGTCCCCAAATTTCCCTTCCAAGGTGGTGAAGATAAAGCTGAGAACAACTCTGGCCACTAAGCACGTACGTCGGTCTCCCGCTCCTAGGTTTCTTCCTACACTCGGCCATGCTTCCATAGCACCCATACGAGAGGAACTGACCGGCCTCAGAGAACCTTCATGATCCCATCAACAACACAAATCAGATTCTCCTCAAAGGACGCATCGACCTAAAGCTCAACCTCCTAAGGCTAAAAAACGTGAGATGGGTCTGAGTGATAATGGTGCAGCTGAGATACATGGAAGACATCATGCATGGCTCAGTTCCTTTGTGGTAACTGCAACCGATAGGCAACTGGCCCGACTCTCTCTAGAATCTCAAATGGCCCCACATACCTCGGTGAAAGTTTATCCTGTCTCCTGATCTGCCTGTGTCCCAACCTCAGTGAAACACGTAAGAAACCCTTATCCCCTACCACAAACTCCAAGGGTCTTCTGAAGCGATCAACATAAGATTTATGATGAGACTGTGCAGTAGTCATCTACTTCCGAATCAACTAGACCTGCTTTGAATTCTCCTGTATGAGGTGTGGTCCCAACAAAGCTGCCTCACCTGCCTCTAACCAGCACAAGGGTGATCGGCGTGGCGTACCATATAAAGCCTCATAAAGTTCCATCTCAATAGTTTCCTAAAAAATGTTATTGTTTTCAAACTCAACCAAGGGTATGTGATTCCCCCAAGAGCCCCCAAAGTCCAAGACTCATGCACGCATCATGTCATCAAGCACCTGTATCGTACGCTCTGACTGGCCATCGGTCTGAGGGTGGTAAGCTATGCTCAGAAGCACCTGTGTACCTAGTTCCCTTTGAAAACACTGCCAGAAACGAGATGTAAAATGGGTGTCCCTATCTAAAATTATAAAACAAGGGACCCCATGAAGATGTACTACCTCTTGGATATATAACTTTCTGATATTGTTAACACCGAAGGTCTCCTTGATTGGAAAAAAGTGAGCTACCTTCGTAAGTTTGTCCACAATAATCCACATGGCATTGCTGCCTTGAGGTGAAATCGGTAACCCGGTCATGAAGTCCATCGCGATATCATCCCATTTCCAATCTAGAATGGGTAACTTCCATAACAATCTGTCTAGTCTCTGATTCTCTTCCTTCACCTACTGAGAGGTGGAACATCTCCTAAAAAAACCATCTACTTCTCATTTCATACCCAGCCCCCAATACTGATGTCTCAAGTCACAGTACATTTTGGTAACTCCGGGATGCACTATCCAAGATGAAGCATGAAACTCCCACATCAAATCCTCACGTATATCCCCTGGAACCCACACTCATCCATGGATACGCAGTACCTCATCATCGCCTATCGTCCAACCAAGAGGAGGGTCCTCACTTACCACCGACTCCCGTAGAACTAGGCCTTTTGAATCTGATAGTTGTCTCATCCTCAATCTATCCAGGAGGGTATAATTCATAGCTAAGGATGAAAGATAGGTTCACCCCTAACTATCGTGCACCTCCAAATGCATCTTAGAGAACAAAGCCATGAGCTTCCACTCACCGTTGGCCTCCTGCACTGCCTGTAACAGAGTCCTCCTACTTAGTTCATTAGCAACTTCATTACCCTTACTAGGTGTATAAGCAAGCTCGAAGTTGAAGGACTGAAGTTATTCAACCCACCTTCATTGTCTTAGATTCAATTAACGCTGGGTAAAGATATATTTCAGACTTTGGTGGCCTGTAAACACCACAAAATTATCTCCCAAGAGATAATGTCTCCAACAGCGTAACACATGAACAACCATGACCAACTCGAGATCATGTTTCGGGTAATTCCTCTCATGTGTCCTCAAATGATGAGATCTATATGCAACTACTCGATCACCCTGCATCAGCACTACTCCCCGCCCAATACCTGATGCATCACAGTAAACTGTATAGCTCTTCCCTTGCTCTGGAAGTATTAGGACTGGTGCTGATGTCAACCTTCCCTTCAGCTCTTGAAAGGCTATCTCTCAATATTCTGACCAAAAGAAATTCACAACCTTTTTATTCAAACCCATAAATGATGCTTCTAAATGGGAGAAGTCTGGTATAAAGCACTGGTAGTAACCATCCATCCCCAAGAAACTCCGTATTTCATACACGTTCCTAGGATGCTCCCAGGAAACTACTGCTCTCACCTTCTCTGGGTCCACTAAAAATCTTACCTCTATGATAATATGACCTAGGAAGTGAATCTGGTCCATCAAAAAGTGGCACTTTGAGAGCTTAGCATATAGCTGATGCTCTCTCAGTGTACTCAATATGATCTCAAGATGTGTGGCATGGTCGTGTCGAGTGTGAGAGTACACCAAGATATCATCCACGAAGACTACCACAAAAGAATCCAGATATGGGTGGAACACATGATTCATCAGAGCTATGAAAACTATTGGCACGTTTGTGAGTCCGAACGACATTACCAAGTACTCATATAGACCATATCTGCTCTGAAAATCTGTAAGCGGTATGTATGATAGTCTAACGCGCAACTGATAATATCCGGATCTCAAGTCAATCTTTGAGAACACTCGTGCTCCTCAAAGTTGATCAAAAAGATCATCAATCCTTGGAAAGGGATATCGTTTCTTGACCGTAAACTGGTTCATCTTCCGATAATCCACACAAAGTCTGAGGGTATCATCTTCCTTCTTAGCAAATAGGATAGGTGAACCCCAAGGATAAGTACTGGGTCAGATGAAACCCTTTACCTGAAACTCCTCCAACTGCCTCTTGAGCTCCTGTATCTCTAGTGTAGCCATCCTATAAGGAGGAATGGACACCGATGCTGCTCGTGGAACAATCTTAATAGAGAAATCCACCTTTCGTTCTGGAGGTAGACCTGAAAAGTCATCCAGAAGACATCCCTAAAATGATCAACCACTGGAGGGAAATCCCTCTGATGAGTTCCCTGGTCATCCAGATATAAACACACAATCTGGGCTGTCACTCCACCTCGCCCAAAATGCTCGGGTCCAGCTCAACTCACCAGGACATCCCATTCTCCTTTGTATAGAAACTCTCCGCCCTCTGGTGACATAAAACTCACCCTATGACGATAGCAATCCCCAAAGACTTGAAAGGGTAATAACCAGTCCATCCCGAGAATGATGCCATAGCTCATCATCTCTAAGACATAGAGGTCCCATAGAAAGTGACACCGACCAACCTCTAGGGGCAGTCCCTGTAATGACGCACACTAGCCGTTCTAGTCCTCAACAGAGTGTCTAGCATCATAACATCATAAGAAGAAGAAACACAGAGCCCAAGGCTCTCCACAACAGGCACAAATATAAAGCTATGTGTAGCACCATTATCAAAAAGTACTGAAGACAGAATAGAAGAAACTAGAATAGTACTTATGATAGTAGAAGGTTCGGGATCCTGCTCATGTTGGGTCTGTTGCACTGCATATGCTTTCCCCGTTCCACGACCCTACGACACAAACTGGCTACCCTGAGCTAACCCGCCCTGCTGTCTCTTAGATCCTGATGTCTGGATACCATGGCCACGACCACCACCTCTACCTGAACATCCTGATGTATTCCAATTCCTTGACTAGTAAGAAGCTGTTGGCCCTCCTCCCTCACGTGGATTCTGCACAGAACCCCTCTCACTAGCCACTGTTGGAAACTCCCTTCAAAAACGCTAGAGATGACCCATCCTGCCGCAAGCTTGGCACTCCACTGGGTCACGTGGACACTGAGGTCTCTTATTCCCCTCTCTAACACACTGGTAGCACATGACCTGGACACCTAAAGAAATTTTATGGTTAGTACTGCCACCATGAGAGAAATCCATCTGTCTCTTACTCTTACAGGTATAAATAGTACCAGAAACTGGTACCAAACTGTCCCGGCCTGCACCGCTAGCTTCCCGCAGGTTCCGCTCAGTAATTAGGGCCTAGTTCACAATAGCATGCACTGTAGGTGACCTGAAAACATTCACCAGTGCTCAGATGTCATATCAAAGACCATCCTCAAAGCATCTAGCCCTCAGTGTCTCATCACCCACCATAACTGGTGCAAAATTCTATAGCTCGGTAAAGCAGGCAGAATAATCCATCACTGACATAGCGCCCTACTGCAGATTCATGAACTCTCAAGCTCGATCTTCCCTCAGCATCTACGGAAAGAAAAAGTCATAGAAGACTGCCTTAAAATCTTCCCACGCTATGTCTCTATGATTTTTTGTCTGGGTGGTAACATCCCACCACCTCTTGGCGGAATCACGCATCATTTATGTAGTGAGCTTGACCCTCCGCCCTAGAGGTGTCTCTAAATGCTCGAAGATAGTCTGCATAGAACTCAACAAAGACTGCGCAGCCTGTGGTCCTCCATCCCCTAAAAATTTAGGTGGATGCTGCTGCTAGAATATATGAGTCATCTCTTCCATAGATGTGGCAGTCAGCGGTGCTCCCTGGAAGGTCTTCATAAACCACATGAAGCCTTCCCATAATTGTTCCTCCACACATGTGTCTGGTATAACGGCTGGAACCGCATCTGGCTCTGTTAGAGGATCCATCGGTAGCCCATAGCCTACCATCTCTAGAGTATAATTGTTGCCTCTCTCTTGGTATACAACTTGTGGTCGTCTCGGCGGCATGACTCTACAAGGTCAAACACATGACTTAGATTAATTTAATGTCGAGGTTCTTTTGTCCATTTAAAAGCTCCCACACAAAAAGGAAAACAAAAACACAAATACTGGAAAAAAGATACTACACGACATGTATAAAGTCCACACGACGTGTACTCTTAATCCCTTACATGGTCATGCTCTGATGCTAGTCCGGGCGTGTCTCAACCCTAAATACACGACGTGTTACACCCGCACACAGCGTGTAAACCACTTTGTTTTCCTCGTCCACATGGCCAAATCCCCACAGTATCTCCCTAGTCAAGACTACATGGATTTTCCCATAGGTACACGATGTGTACTAGTCAAGCTTCACCAGCCCATGTTGTTAGTGACACTGCTGGCTACTCGGCTGACACTACACGGCGTGTTCCGGACGGACACGACCTGTACTAGAATAAAGGATAACACCAACTCGTGTTGTTAGTGACACGACTGGGTACCTGGTTCAGACTACAAGGCGTGTTCAAGGTAGACACGGTGTGTTTATCTTAAGGCTTCCTCCGTCCGTGTTGTTAGTCACACGGGCAGACACACGGTCAACATGACACGGCATGTACGACCGGTACATGGCGTGCTCCCACAAGACATTCCCTATCCCATGTCTCTTTCCACATGGCCTATGACACAATTAGAGACTACACAGTGTGTACATACAGTACATGGAGTGTACTTAAAAAACTTTCATTTCTTCCCGAACAGAAGATTATATAGCGTGTGTTCATAGAACCACACCGTGTTGTCTGGGTTTCTAGAAATTACACCTCAGAAACTACTCTGAGCCCCATTTAATTTAATTTCAAGCATCAGTATACCAAATTACGATCTTTGGGGGCCCATAATCCCTGTGAATCAAAGTTTAACGCCCGACCTTTCACGAAACACAACAAAAGGCTGGATCATGATCCGCTAAATTCCGGTCCAAGAGAGCACATACTTCTCAGGAACAAAACTTTAGCGTCCAAAAACTCAACCATAACATCTACCAATACCCTATCAAATAGAATGTATTTCTAACAAGGTACCTATCACAACAGGATTTATTTCATAGCACAACATCTATCATAACAACATGAAATTTCTAATGCACCTACATAGCATGGAAAACTATGCATGGCATGTGATTCTAACATGTTCCTAAATGATGCATGAGATGGCATACCCTCATCTCATCGAGTTGCAACTAAATAGAACCTAGTATCAAAATATAAATATCACACCATAAGGGCATCACCCAATGGTGAAACTTAAATCAACTATAAAATTACAAAACCAGGAAAATTACAATTAAACGAGGTAGATTGGATTTTCCTGTACACGGGTTAGCTACTCCCAAGAACAGATTATTACCAAATACCAATTACATCCTATCTCTGACTATAGGCTACAAACAGTAAGTCAAAGAAAATAAAATCCTCTGATACCATTTTGCAATGTCCCGGATCTAGTTGGCACACAACGGGTGCCCCGAACCCGGTTGGTCACATGACCTCAAGTGCATTTCCCCAAACGCCAGAGGCTGCCGACTAGCAGTGAGGGCCTAGGTCTAATAGTGGGGAAACTATGCACTCATTTTTCAAAGTGTAGTGCAACAGAAATAGATATAATCATAAAAAATGTGGAAGCAGTAAACAATACAAATGCTGAAATGGACACAGTACAAAAATAAAGAAAAGAACAACAGTCATATATAATGATGAAATATGTCCCCAAGTCTAAGAAAACATCCAAAACTGGATACACTGCAATCTGAAACAATAAAAAACAAGGGAAAAATACAAAAAAGAAAAATAAAGTTGTGCAGTAGGAACTCATCAACATCGCAAGCCTAAGCTCGGTCTCATTATCTCCTACTCCTCTACAACAATCATGTACATGTATAGGGACTCTTTCCCTTATCTACACTTGTAGAAATAAAATCTGTTTGGGCCCAAGACATGAGCCAAATAGGGTGTGAGAAATAAATCCTTGTAGGCAACCACCAAAGGCTCATGCCCAACTGTCAGTGAAAATGTGCAACGACAGTGTGCAGTAATAAAATGTAGTAAACTAGGTAGTACTCAAAAGTAACTATCTCTACCAATTAAATTGTAATTTTATTAATTATTTATCAATCCCAAGCTTGCGCTTTATCTTGGCAGGTACAACATAGTAAATCGCTATAGTGAATATACAAAGTAAACATTGTTCGCAGACATGCAAATTCTTACCCTCAGGTAATCAGAATTGAAACCCACGGGTGACTATCCATAGGCATAACAAATATTGCCCGCAGGCGTACGAGGTGTTGCCCATAGGCACAGAAGCTACTGCCCACAGGCATGAGAAAATTTGCCCTCAGGCTAAACGAAACACTGCCCTTAGGCTAAAAAAACACCACCCTCAGGATAAGTAAGTAACCGGGCCAAGCCCAACACATAAGAAATCAATTTATATACATTTTCTCTCAAGAAAACTCAAAACATGTTATTGATATGGCATACCCTCAGGTATCCTATCCAAATGGCTAAACAGGGGAAATGCACCCACAGGGTGGCCCAAGATCCAAGCGATGATCCCAAACAGTAGTTTATATTTATCATTAGATTATCTATGCAATTCTAGATATCTTATTAGCTAAGGTCTCAATAACACGACACCCCAAACATGGGCTCATGGCACAAAAATACACAAAAATCACTCGAAAGTTAGAAATAAACTCCAGACCACCTACCTCGATCTCCACTGATCTATATACGCGAACGGCCCCTCCCAAAACAACCAAGAATGGCATAGATATGGGATAAAATATTTCCCATTCAAACGTAAATAAATTCCCTTAGAGGAAGAATTGGGAAGGAAGACTCCTGGAGAGGGAAGAAATCACCCGTGTAGTTCCAACGTGATCGATGGAGGAAGAATCTGATTCTCAATGTGCGGTTGGGAGCTCTTCCAAGATTAATCCTCTCTCTTGAGCTCCAAATGCGTCCACTACCTCCTCTGCCGAATGAGGAGGCTACTGCCCATTTTAAGCGAAAAAAACTACACAGCATGTACTCTCAAGTACACGACATGTAATTTTCATCATTTAATTGTTCTTCTGGTGGCTACTTTTCACCGTCACAATATTCATCTCTTGACATGATTACATGGTGTGTATTTCTAAATACACGGCGTGTATTGTCGCTCTGCTGGCGGCTACTCCCAGCGCCTTATTGTTCACCTGCCGACTGATTACATGGCGTGTAAATACCAAGTACATGGCGTGTAGTTAGTTTTTACACCCTTCATCTCCGACAGGCCTACATTCCATGTGTACTCATCCCATACGGCCAAAATACATGACATATAGAAAAGTACATAGTGTGTACCCACAAAATTTGGGATTTTTTCCCATTTTCTGTATTTTTCTCAAAAACACTTAAGGAAAGAGGAAAAGAATAAACTCGTACCTCAAGAATAAAAACCAGGTTCTTACAAAGACTTATAGATTATCCGAGCTCTCACGTGAAAAATTGTAATACGCAAGGGAGTTGTGCGTAAACATTTTTTTTGCGCAAAAATTTAGGTGGTTGTGCATAAAATAATTGTATTTCATGTAAAAGAAAAGATTGCACGTAAAAGAGGATTTTTGCGTGTAAAAGAGGGTTGTTGTGCGTAAAAGAAGTGTTTGCGCATAAATTAAAGGCTCTGCATAAAAGGAGGTTTTTGCGCATAAAATTGGTAGTTGTGCATAAAATTGGTGTTGTGCAAAAAGTGGATTTCGCGCAAAAGCAGGGAATTATGTTCAAGGCAGTGCGGAGGCTGGTCGTAAAAATTGGAGTTACCCGGTACACCTGGTGCAAAGATAGATTCATCTGTGAGTGAAAGTTGGACATCAACAGAGCATCTATCAATAGTTAAAGACGCAAAATTCATTAGAGATAATGAAGAGACCTAAAGGTATATAAACTGTGAGTTGATCTTTTGAAGAAGTAGTGAGCTCACTTCAGTTGAGAGAGCAGTGAGTTCTCAAACTGTGAGTGGTTGTAAACCAGGAGAGACAGTGAGTCTGCTCCGAACTTGTAAACAGCAGTGCGCTTATAGTGTAATTGGTAAATCGGCACACCACTGGTGTATTCTCCTTAGACATAGCCCATTGAGGGTTAACCAAGTAAAAATTGTTGTGTCTTGTTCAAGCTTTAAGATTTATTCATACTCTGCAACAGGAAGGAGGGAGAAGAGGGTTTTTTCTAATATCAAAAGAAGATCACAAGGGGAAATTATTTAATCTGTCATACCCTGATTCACCCCCCTCTCAGGGTATATATCCTAGTGGACCTAACAATTGGTATCATAGGGAAAGGTTGATATATGTGTTTCTCTCTCAAATGGAGGTCTCCAATCACAAAGCGATTCTGATCTTCGACGGGAAAAAGTTTTAGCTATGGAAGAATCAGATGCAACACTACTTTCAAAAATTGGGAATGGATGTGTTCAAAGAAATAATGCATGGCATAACAACAGATATTAACAGTGGTTCATTATCTGAAGTTGAGTATAGAGAATTGGATACTGATGCCATGGGAATTAATTCTTTAGGGGGATCCATATCCAATGCTATTTATACAGAAGTGTTGTCATGCAAAACATCACATTCCATGTGGGAAAAGCTATTGAATATATAGGAAGGAGATACAATGGTTAGAGAGGAAAAGTTGTAAGTGTTGTGGAATAAGTATGAAGATCTGATAATGAACCCAAATGAGTATGTCGATGCATTATTTGATAGGGTAAATGCTGTAGTGGAAGAGATGCGTGGTCTTGTAGAAGTTATTGAAGGCATAAAGATTGTAAAGTGAATCTTTAGGAAACTTCCTCCTTGGTTCAATCTGAAAGTTTCAATTTTGGAAGATAAAGACCTGAAAGATCTAACATTGAATAACTTTCACAACACCCTTGTTTCATATGAAATGAGAAATGATGATAACGATGCTGGGGTAAAAGAGAAATCCAAAGAGGTGGAATTCAAGGCCTTGAAGAACCTCACCATTGAGGATTCTCAGAAAGAAGAAGAGATAGATGAGGTGATGTCATTCCTCTCCTCAAACCTTCAAAGAGTAAAATAAAAGTTTAAAGGGAAGCTTCCACTTGCTTGTTTTTGATGTGCAAAGGTTAGACATCTTGTGGAAAGGTGCCCCAAAAAGTTTCAAGAGGATGATGATGTAGATGAAATCAAAATTCCCAAGAAGAAGTCTCCATCCTATGGGAAAGGCAAGAAACATTTCAAGATAAATTTCTTTAAGAAGAAGAACCTTCTTTCAAAAGAAATTTATATTTCAGACGAGTTTGAGGTTGAAGAGGTTGAAGAGATAGAGAACAACAGAGATCGTAAAGAAAATTCTATTTTGGCAGTTGTCGGTAGTTCTCAGAAGAAGAAAGAAACTAAAGCTGAAGAAGAAGAAGAAGTTGAGGGAAGAGTTGATATGCAAGCTAAGTTAGAGGCTGATCTTGAAGAGATAGATGTTTGGATATCCAAAACAAATAAATCCAACAAATTTTTTCATGATGCAAAACTCTATATGCAGCAGCAGGAAGAAGAGAAGTCTGAGTTGATGGAAGAAATTGAGAAACTCAAGTCATTAACACCAGAGGACTTAGAATCAGTTAGTGAGTATAAAATAAAGATTGAAGAATAGAAAATGAAGATCGATAGATTGAATAACACAAAGAAAGATCAAATCAAGCGTATTAAATAACTTGAAGGAGATGTTCTCGATTTGCGAAAACATGTTAAGGATCAAGAAAAACTCTTGACTCCTGCTAGGACATCAGGAGAGAAGATCACTCAGAAAACCGAGAAGATGAAAGTAGAGAATAGTGGTTCCATAGAAAGGAAGAATAAATTATGTTCATATGCTAAGGCCGATAGGGGATTGATTTAAAAAAAGCTGTGAAAATTGAAGTCAGATCGTAAACACCCATTCCAAGATTGAATTTTGATTTGGGCATAAAGCATATTCAAAATGATCAGAGATCCCAAGGGGGAACTAGAAGTTCTAAAGTGACATGAAGGAATGTTCTTTATATCAAGTTTTATTGTTATGGAAAGATGGGACACTCAAAGTATGTGTGTTCCATAGACAAGATTTATCGAAGGGATAAGAACATAGGTGGCAGCCAAACAGAGAATGGTTATCTAGAACATATTTTGAAGGACACTATTTTTGGTGCGGTGGATTTGGTCACATGGCTAGGTACTGTACATCGACCAAACAGAGGAATGTGCCAAAGAAGAATCAAAATGTTTGCAAGAAATAGATCAATGAACCAACAGTTGAGTTGAGAATGAAAAATAGATTTATAGCTTCCCATGATGAAGCTGGTCCATCATACTCTGAGAAAGATCAAAAGTCTCAATCCATGCCGAGTGTGAAGGCAAAAATATGGACCAAGAAGAAAAAGGATGATAAGGCAGTGGTGGCAGAAATTACGCTTAAAGCATCAGATCGCTCTGGTGTGTGGATCCTTGATAGCAGTTTCACATATCACATGACAGGTAATAAAGATCCCGTTACAAGCATAAAATATGACAAAGTAAAAGTTCTCAAGTTTGGAAATGATGAAGTCCTGGAGATTATTGGCTCTGGAAAGGCCATGTTTGGGGGTAAAGAGATGAGACGTGCTGATGTCTTAGTTGTAGAAGGCCTCAGTCACAATTTGATCACTGTGAGTCAACTATGTGAATCAGGACATTCTATAAGGCTTACTAAGAAGATGTGCATCTTCAAAGGAAGATATAGGGAAGTGGTTCTATAGGGAAAAATAACTAAGGGAAATATATACCTCGTAAGTGGAGAAGAAGATATGTTCTTTCTATCCAGAGAAAAAGAAAATGAGTTTTGGCATAAATTACTTGGTCATCTATGTCAACCATCCCTAGAAGTTCTGGTAAAGTGTGATGCAGTAGCAGAACTCCCTAAACTATCACGTGATTGTACTCACACGTGCGATGCATGCCAACAAGGGAAGATCATCAAAAATATGTATAAGGAAAAGGAAAAGAAGTCAAAAAGAGTGATCGAATTGGTTCATACTGATGTTTGTGGGCCTATCGCACCACGATCAATTGACGGAAATTTGTACTACGTTATTTTTATTGATGACTTTAGCAGAATGGTATGGGTATTTGTTATTGCCCATAATTATGATGTTTTCAGCTGCTTAAAACTGTACCATAGAGAGTGTGAAATGATTCTTGGATAGAAAATTCTAAAGTTTCATACTGATAAATGTAAAAAATTCACAAACATCCAGGTGAAATACTATCTCGAGAAACATTGGATAATGCATTAGGTTTCCTCAGTGGGAACTTTCCAATAGAATGGAGTGGTTGAAAGGAGAAATAGGATCATCAACAACATGGAAAGAACAATGCTCATAGAAAAAGACCTACCAAATAAATTTTGGAAGGAGGTAGTATTGACATTGATCTACATTTCTAATAGGGCTCTGTTGTGTCCGATGGAAGGAAAGACTTCGTATGAGATGTGGTATGGAAAGAATCCAACAGTGAAATAATTTTGAATATTTGGAAGTAAGTGCTTTATCCTCAACAAGGAGAAACATTGGAAATTTGAGTTGCGCGGAGATGATGGGATATTCCATGGATACTCAGGAAAAATAAAAGCATACAAATGCTTTAACAAAAGGCTAGGAAAAGTAGTTGAGAGCAATGATGTCATTGTTGTAGAGAATGAAGAGAGTATTCAACAACACAGTTAAAAATTTCCAAATGAAAGCGATGAGGAGGAAAGTAATACATGAGGATAAGAAGTGGCTGAGGTTGATTCAGAAGAAGACATTGATGATGAGAAAAAAGAAGAAAAATATGTATCTGCACAGAAGCCAAGGAGTCAAGTAGAAATTGATAGGCGTAATATCATTGGTGACCAGTCAGCTCTAGTTCAGACAAGAAGAATGAAATCTCTGCAGCATTTATCTTCCTTATCTTAGGTAGAGCCTAAATGTTTTTCTGATGCAGCTGATGATGAAAACAGGGTTTATTCTATGAATGAAGAGCTAGATCAGATTGATAAGAATTGGACGTGGGAGATTGTTTTGAGGCCAGCTGATAAGAATTTCATCGGGGCTAAATGGGTCTTTCACAAAAAGATGAATGAATATGGAATAGTGATTTGAAAAAAATAATGATTAGTGTGAAAAGTATTCTCCTGGATAGAGGGAATTAATGTTGATGAGACATTTTCACTACTTTCAAGCCTTGAGACAATCAGATTATTCCTAGCCATTGCAGTACAATGAAAGTTCAAAGTATTCCAGATGGATGTCAAATCTGCATTCTTGAATGGGATTCTGGAGGAAGAACTTTATATCAAGTAGACATATATTTTTCTCATTCATGAGGATGAGAACAAGGTTTTTTGGATGAAGAAGGTATTATATGGGCTGAAAAAATCACCAAGGGAATGGTACTCCAGGCTTGATAAGTATTTGAAGAAGCTTGGTTTCCAGTGTGGAGGATTTGATTACAATCTCTATTTCAACAACAACAATAATCAAAGGATGATGGTACTGGTTTATGTCGATGACATAATCTTTGGCGGATCAG
Organism: Viscum album; assembly: GCA_963277665.1. NCBI lineage: Eukaryota > Viridiplantae > Streptophyta > Magnoliopsida > Santalales > Viscaceae > Viscum > Viscum album. The sequence goes on along the minus strand of OY728125.1, from coordinate 911,076,293 downwards.
ATGAAGCACAATGTAAACTGTTTTCCGAATTCATGAAACATGAGTTAGAAATGTCTATGCTTGGTGAGCTGATGTTTTTTCCTTTGTTTACAGGTGACACAAGGAAGGAATGGCACATTCATTTCTCAATCCAAATATTCCAAGGAGGTTCTAAGAAGATTTGGAATGGAAAATTCCCAGGAGATGAAGACTCTGATTGCTACCCGGATGAAATTATCGAAAGATGATAATGTAAAGGCAGTTAATATCACAGAATATAGACATATTATTGGGAGTTTACTATACCTAACAGCGACGTGACCTGATATTGTTTTCACCACATACCAAGAAGCACGATATCAAAGCAATACCAAGGAAAGGCACATGATTGTAGTGAAAATAATACTTCGGTATATCAAAGGAACTATGGATTTCAGTTTGATGTATAATGAAAAATATCAGCAAGAGTTGTTGGGATATACAGATGTAGATTGGGCCAATTCAACGGATGACAAGAAATAAACGTTAGGAGGTGCTTTCTATATTGTTGGATTGTGTATTTATTGGGAAAGAAATAATCAATATTGCATTTCATTGAGCACCGCAGAGGCTGAGTATATTGTGGCCACTCAAGCATGCACATAGTTATTGTGGATGAAGTAGCAGCTTGATGATATGGGTGTTGAAGTGAAGTCTCTGATCAGAATCCAGTATGATAACTCAAGTGCTATAAATCTAAGAAAAAATACCTTCCATCACTCTAGGATAAATCACATTGAGAAAAAGTATCATTTTATCAAGGAGAAGGTTGAGCAGAGAATCGTGAAGTTGGAGTATGTGCCTACAGAGTTACAGGTTACAGACATTCTGACAAAGGCTTTACCCAAGGAAACTTTTGAGAGGTATCTACTGAATCTGGGAGGTCAGTCGACTCCCCACACTTGAAAGAGTATGACTGTATCCCCCCCCTCCCTGAGGTATGGTATGTTTTTCTCTAATGTACTAATATTGTTATTTCAAATCTCTCAGACCATAGAGGAGTGACCTTTGGGTTCATTGAAAAAGGGGGATAAATAGTGACTCTTCAAGGGGAGAAACTATGGATAAAGAAGAGAGAAAATGTATTAGTCAATGATACGGGGAGAAGCTGATAGGTGGAGCATCGAGATAGTGGTAGAGCAATGAGATAGGGAGAGAGTATTAAATCTGATGATGTTAGAAGTGATTGATCAAAGAATAGATATCACGACAGCTGAGGATCGTGATAAAAGCAGAAGAGTGGTGTTGGAATGGTGTCATAAGGTTTCCAGCTATCACCAATTGGTTTTGATAGTGGTATTAACAATTGGTATCAGTTGGGTGTCAACAGTTGGTGTCAGAATGAAGTGACTCATTGATGAAATTTTCATTTACTCTTGTTTCTCATGCCGATCATTGATCATGTGGGCTTAGAGTATGTGTTCAGTGAATCCTTGATTGCTATCAGAATCGCAAGAGGCGAATGGTGGTAGAAATTGGAAGAAGTGTTTATGAGATATCAAAGTGCAGAGAATTTTTATGAGAAGAGTTGTCAACAAACTAAAAGGGAGAGATTTTTGGGAAAAAATACCTCAAGGTATCATTGAAGTATTTTTTTTAGGTGATTGTGTTTGTTGACAAAGCGGGGCTATGTGTTTTTTTTATCACAAAGCGGAGCATGATGTATAATTTTTTGACAAAGGGGGTTTACATGGTGATTTTTCATGTTCAAGAGATGTTGTTGGATATCCATGTTAGATTGAAGAACCTCGACAAAGGAATGGATGATCTCAAGGGGGTACAAAAAGAACAGATACAAGGTGGCGTCATTTTCCAGGGTTTGCCAAATTTTTGGGCCTGAAAATCAGAAAATGGAGAGATGTTTTTTTGGAAAAGGTAGGTGCGTGAAAAAGGAATGTGGTGTGAAAAAATGAAAAGTGGTGCACAAAATATTTCCGTGGTGTGTGAAAAAGGAAATTGGTGCACTAAATATTTGCGTGGTGCGCGAAAATGGAAAGTGGTGTGCGAAATATTTTCCTGGTGTGCGAAAAAGAAAATGGTGTGTGAAATATTATCATGGTGCGTGAAATAGAGGATTGGTGTTTTTCACGTAAGAGGTGTGTTGAGATCAGAAGCTCGAAAATTTGAAAAGGCATGAGGTGCATGAAATATTAGAGCAGTGCGCGAAAAACAATTTTGCGATGAAGATGTGTTATTCACGCTCGAATTTCATTCCACGCTCAAAAAGGGTTTTTCGCGCAGGGGTCAATTTTTCCTATAAATATTAAGTGACCCCCTCATACGAAGCAGCTCAAGACTTAGAGATTATCTGAGCTCTCACGCGTGAAATTGGAATACGCAAGGGAGTTGCGCGTAAACATAAAGTTTGCGTGTAATGTTATGTGGATGCGTGTAAAATATTTTTTTTGCACGTAAAAGAAAAGATTGCGTGTAAAATAGTTCTGACACGCGTAAAAGAGGGTTGTTGTGCGTAAAAGAAGTGTTTGCGCATAAAGTAAAGGTTGCGCATAAAAGGAGGTGGTTGCGTGTAAAATTGGTAGTTGCGCATAAAAGTGGTGTTTCATGAAAAGTGGATTTTGTTAAAAAAGTAGGGAATTATGCTCAAGGTAGTATAGAGGCTGCATGTAAAAATTGGAGTTGCCCGGTACACCCAGTGCAAAGAAAGATTCATTTGTAGGTGAAAGTTGGGCGTCAACAGAGCATTTATCAACAGTTAAGGATACAGAATTCATTAGAGATAATGAAGAGACCTACAAGTCTATAATCTGTGAGTGATATTCTAAAGAAGTAGTGAGCTCACTTTAGTTGAGAGAGCAGTGAGTTCTCAAATAGTGAGTGGTTGTAAACTCAGAGGGACAGTGAGTCCGCTCCGAACATGTAAACAGCAGTGTGCTAATAGTGGAATTGGTACATCGGCACACCGTTGTTGTATGCTCCTTGGACGTAGCCCAGTGAGGGTGAACCAAGTAAAAATTACTGTGTCATGTGCATGTTTTAAGGATTATTCATACTCTGCAATGGGAAGGAGATAGAAGAGGGTTTTTTCTAATAGAAAAACAAGATCACAAGGGTAAGTTGTTTAATCTTTCATACCCTGATTCACCCCTCCTCTTAGGGTGTCTAGACTAGTGTACCTAACAATAGATTATTCATCATCTAGGGCCATCTTGATCTGATTCTACTCCATGTACCCATCCTTGAAGGGAAGTTCTTGGAATCTAGTAGTTTTATTGATCAAGAGTTCTGTGATTAGTAATGGGAATCTTCCTTCGAAAAATGCCGATTAAGTTCACTAAAATTAAAGAAAACCCTAATTTTCCCATTATTTTTTTTATTGGGACAATGTTACAAATCCATCTAGGGTGATTCAATTCTCAGACAATGTTGTCTTTGACCAACTTGTCAAATTTTGTCTGTACATTGGTGTCATGAGAGGGGTGCATCCTCCTGGCTGTATGTTTGAAGCCTCAAAGCTCATTGGGTAGTCTGAGATGGTGCGAAGCCACATCTAAATTCAATATGGTAATTTCTCTATAGTTCAAATAAAACAGATATCAGTTCTACCTTAGAAATAAAATGTACATCTATTACTCTTTGAGGGGCATGGAATCACTAATCAGAGTAGGTTGTGGGTCTTCTTCCATTGCGAGATTTAATTGTCTAAGCTCATCTATAGTGGTATAGATTCCTTCCTTTAATGTTAGAGGGTATTTACTGAGTTCATCCTCATCCTCATTCATTTTTGAGTCTATGGAGACATTTTTAGGTGAAGATGTCGATCAGGAGGATTCTCTGTCACTATTGGGGTGAGAGAGGCTATTAGAAGAGACATTATCATCTATTTCTATCTAATTCACTGTAGAGAGATTTTGGAGATGTTCTCTTTACATTGTTGTTGTGGAAAGGAGGATCTCAGATCATTTGGAATGGATCTGATATTTTAAAAATGTTTATAGGGAGCAAAAAATCATCATCGAGCATACTTCAGGGGTTCACTGGGGCATTCTCCAATCCATTGGGAGCTGTAACCTATATATCATCATCCTCTATTGGTTTCTTAGGTCATTTTTTCTAGAAATCCACTTCATCATATGTAGCTACACAAGTTTTTAAGGGGGAACTATCACCATGTAGTATGTAAACCCTTCCATTAATGTGTTAATTTATACATTGATGGAATTTTGATGGTACCGCCAAGTGGATATGAAGCCAGGGCCTTCCAAGTAGGACATTATATGCAGTGTCTTGTTAGATAACCATGAAATTAGGGTCATATGTGAGTTCCCCTAATTGAGCTTTGAGTTTGATCATACTGATAGTTCTTTTCTCATGTTTATCATCCCACTGAATGGTCATATTTTTGGTGGATGAATCACCTTTTCTATAACCAAAACATCTGATATTTCAAATTGGGATGAGTTTAATCCTAGATCCATTATCAATTAGCATGCTTTGGAAATTGAAATTATTAAGTCTACCCAAAATGTATAAGGCCATGATGTTCCCTTAGATGGCCTCTTCCTGAACATGATCAGTGAATGATATGGAGACATGACATTCTGAGGGCATAGTCTCCACTTGATAGACCTAAGCTACACCAACTTCTGTCTCGAATTCTCAGGGGCTCTGGAGGGATTAAAAAAGTGGCTCATGGTGTTCTTTTGAAAGGAAGAGTGCATCAACGATTAAGATCTTGGTTGGGACTATAACTAGTTGTTTCAAAACATCATACTTTTGTGCCCAAGGATAGTGCTTCCTGAAATGGGGCTGATCTTGGTCATATGGTTCAGGAGATAAATTATATGAGTTATATGGACCTTGTATTTGTGAAGAAGTTGTTGGAGAATCTATTGCTAGTGGTTCTGGTTGCGCTGGACTTCCCCATTTTCTGGTTTTATTGGATTGACCTCCCAATAAGTGGTCATTCAAGATAATCAAGTGTGGGTGACTACTTAAGGAATTTGAGGCACCTCTTTTCCCCTTTTGAACATGTTGGAGCACTTACCCATGAGTTTCAGCTGCGTATATATCCTTTATGGGGGCATGACCAGAATATTGAGTCTGAACATGTCCATAATATCCATTATATCCTCAGTTTCAGTGCATGTGGCCTCTCATTCCCCAATTATGTGCGGGAAACCCATATTTGGGAGCATATTCATCATCGGAAAAGGGATATTCCAAGTGTATCACATTGAAAAATCCAAAATATGATCTCTTCATTTGATGAGGATTCTATTTGCTGGGGTGGTTCCCATCCTATAGACATTGTAATGAATAAATCTGTAAGATTTAGGTCTTACTTTGAAGTATAATATGGCTCCTCTTGCTCTATCTCTTCTTTCCTCTAGTGGAGAAACCCAGAATTGGGAGGAAAGTTTGATGTCTCCTTGGGTGTTGGAGCTATCATGAGTCTGCACAGCTTTTCCTTCAAATCAGTGTGAGCTTGGTCAACTATTTTTTGAGTCATCCGGTTATCAAAATTTTGTGAATGTCTGGCTGAAACTTTCTTCCAATCATCATATTCATCTGACCAAATGATGGTTATGCAATACACCCACTCTAGGGAGTTCTCTAGTGTCACCTCTCCAGAGTTAACTATGATTTGAAGGATGTCTTTGAAGATAAATCAAAACTGGATATTATGACCCAACCTTTTGTAATAAGGGTCGTAGTCAGGATGGTTGGTGAGGTTGAATTCCTCATGCTTTCTAGGATATAGAAGTTTGAGAAGGTTATTATCCATGGTTGGTAGGAAATAACTAGGGACTTGTTCATTCCAAAAGAAGTATACTTTGTTAATTCGTTCCTCAAATTTTGGGCGACCGTGATTTCTCTAAGCTTCTAGCCGAGGGAGATTTTTTGTTTCTCACCACTCGAAAGGAAGTGCTGGGTGGTTCAAGACTTACCTAGGTTCTTATATGGGAACCGTTGTAGGCTTGAAAGTGATAGTGGCAGTAACTACTCTGACAAGATTTTTCCCCTATGCTACAGGCATGAGTCGAGACTTGGACCAGGTTCGTTTAATAGCCTCTTCAATAGATTATGTCATTTCAACAAACTCTCAAAACCCAACTAGAAATTTCATGGGGATTAGGGGAGTCTGCAACTCATCCTTGAGATTTTCAGCATATAGTTCCAATAGTTTCTATTATGAGAGGGGTATTCTGAGTGAATGGGTTAAACCTTTCTACCGTGCTATGAAATCAGACACCCTCTCATTCTCACATTGTTTACATTTCATCAGATCAATGATCATTGTTTTTCTTAGTGTTGAACTAAATTGATAAAGAAACTGGCTAAGAATATCATCCCATCCTATAACAGATCTTGTTGGTAGACTCTTACACCATACGAAGGCTATCCTAGTCAGAGTCTGCAAGAAATACCTCATCTTTGTTGCCTCCTGTTGATCTCGATGTCCAATCATTGGCCCAAATTGGGATACAAAGTGTTTGAGATGTTGTTCAAGGTCACCTAAACCAACAAAGGTAGATAAATAAGGGTTAGCAAAGTTGGGTGGAGGTGGAGTATCATCCACCCATTTAGGATATATCTTTATTTTTGGTTTCAAAGGTGCGTTCCGCCCTTCCATGGATTCCATTCAAGTAGACATGGACTCAATGACATTAATAAACTCTGGGGGAACTGCTATTGGATATGCCTACCATCTGTAGGGAGTGAGAAGGAGTTGATGAGGTGGTCCCTATTTTATCTCCCGTTAATTCCCTATTTGTCCTATAACTGAATGATTACCTTAATAATGGAGAGGTTTTCACTATAACAGATAGAAGTTATGATCATTTTCAACATCCTCATTCATGTAGATAGGATACCTAGATCCAGATCTAGTCTGATGCTTGGATACCACTCTTATTGGAAGATTAGCAATGAGAGATAGAATATTCATCACTAGATAGAGACGATACCTGGCAGGAATATTGGCCCTGATTATCTCCTCATTGAATTGTTTTTGAGATCATATTTCACATTCATATTTTGAAAAATGTTCTTCTAGGTAAATAACTTCATTTCTTCTATGAATTGAACAAGATGTAAACATACCTTCCCATTTTTCTTTGATAGTATTCTACCAAGGAGGTAGAAAATAATTATTTAGTGGTGCCAAATTTTGAATCCTTCTTTGGTCCTGGGTGTGAGAAACCTCATTTGGTGCATCCAAATCACCCTACTCTTAGGATTCATTTTCCGTGTTGCACCCCTCTATGTTTTTTCCTTGATCATTGTATTCCATGTTGATAGTGACAACATTCAAAAAGGTATATTAGAAAATGGTGTTTGTTCCATTACTTTCAACATAACTGGATGATTTTGCACTGCCTTCGTCACAGATGTTATTTGAACCATTGGCCATGTTGGGCCATTTTGTCTTGTGACCCTAGTGTGGTCTGATTTTTTTTGATACACACCTCCCATCTCAGCCTATGAATAGTGAATTTGAGGGAGTTTCTCATAGTGGTTTTTGTATGAGGCCCAACCAGTATAGCATTGTCTTGTGGTGGGAGGAAATGGTGGGATTCCAACTGTTGATTTTTCCCTCCCATCCTAGAGAAGACCGATTCTCTCTATTGTGATAATGATGATGAAAATTCCCCCATCCCTATGGGGTGGGGTAATTTGGGGTCTCCATTGGCACCAATTGTTACAATATTTTAGGACTCAATGACTTAAGTTGAGGACTTGATGATTCCCAGGATGTACATGAAGATATAAATTCCCCCAGCCTAGTGGGGTGGTGGTGATCTAGAATCACTATAGATTCTTGCAGGACCCTCTCAAGGGATGATGATCTTGGAGATGGTTATTGAGATATTAATTCCCCCAGAACAGTGGGCTGGGGTTCTCTTGTTAATGTAGATGGTATGTCCTAAATCCAATTAGGAATTAATGATCTAAGGGGTGAAGGTGGTGGTAGATATCCTCCTGGACCGATGGAAATAGCCCACTCTAGGGTTTATACTATGGTATCTACTATTGTGTCCCATTTGATGTGTCCTAACTGTGCTCGTTTGGGATATGGGTGTGATGGAAGCCCATGATGGGAATTATATTTTACCGGATGTTGTCTGGATGATTGCAACATCATTCTTTATTTTAAAAATGTGTTCTCATTGGTTTGAGGGGCCTAGTTTGATGTCATGTTGGATATACTCTTCCTCCGCTCATGATTTTCTCAAATCATTGAAGTGGGGTCATTCTGTGGAAGTAGCCAACCGGTCCAAGCATTACTCGGTACCTTGATTTCACTCAAGGCTATAACATTATAGGACATTGAATCTGAGGATTTATATTGTTCTTAGGGTGAGAAAAAGTGGAACTCTCCATACTATCCCCATCCTTGAATACGGATTCATGAAGTGGCTTTGGAGATCAGCTGTTGAAGTGTCATGATACAATTGTAGCAAGCGTGTTATAGATTTTCACTGTGTTTTATCATTTTTGGATCCCAGACCATGGATATAATAGCTAGATAAATCTAAAATCATAGTATCTTGATTGTATGAAGGTACAACTCATATCCTAGATAAGGGAGATATTTATCCTTCAATTGTTGATGAGTAGTCCACATATTTTGGCATAAGTAAGTAATACACTCATTTTCTAACTCATATAGGACCTCATAGCTAGAAGTAGTGAGGAGCCAATGCATGATGGGGAGATTGATTTTGGATAACTCTCTCCATAGGTAAATTTCATCCTCCTCATCATCAAACTTAAATGAATCCATCTAGTCAAAACATAGATTATTATTCCAATGGTCTCCTACTGATGGGAGTGGAGTGTTGTTGGATGTTGATGGGGAATCATATACAGTTGACCCAAATGTTTCGAGCACCTCTATATATAAAGGTTCCAGATTTTTGGACACCTATCTATAGAAAGGTGTCTATGAAAGGGGAGGATTTAATTTTCAATGGGAGATATTTCCATGGGGAGGTTGACCACAGTGGATTTCAGGAGTAGAGTACCCATGATCCATCTCTACTACACCATGAGAAGGACTATCGTGGTAATGAATGTATTCTACTTCCTATTTGATAAAAGAGTTGATGGAACCTTGAGGTGTTGAGAATGTGTCTTGAATGACCTAAATGAAATAGGCATTGAGTTGATTAGGAATATGGGCCATGTTCTCCGTCATGGTCAAAATATGCCGACCTGCCTTTCGTGATTGCGTAGGGATATAAGCCAGTTGTGTGACAGCTTCCAGAATTTGTATATAACCATCTAGTGTTATGGGAGTATGATCCCACTACTAAGAATATATTGAAATATTCCAATAAGATATCTCATTATTGACGGGTATTTGAGCATGTCATGAGGAATGTTCTATTCTCACTTGGTGATCCTCAGTCAAGATGGGAGTATGAACCCAATCTTGAGCCTTTGGGATATATCAGTAGTCTTTCTTGGTTGGAGTGTGAGCCTTCACCAAGGTGTATGATGCTCTCACCTAGTAAACCTTGGTTTGAATAGGAATATAATCTTGTTCTGAATATTCATTCCCCATTAGAATATTTCGATGGACCTCCGGAATGGGAGAAGGAACACGAGCCTCCTATTGTATTGCCTTGGAATGTTGCTGGCAGAGTCATTCACCAACAGAAGTAGGAATATGCACCTTGATTCCATGATCTACTAGAATATTCCATCTATATTCACTGATAGGAATATGATCCTATCCCAATGCTTGTGTCATTCACACTTGATTATCCTCAGATATAACGATGATATGTTCCCAATACTAGGCCTTTGGAGTCCTCTGATGGACTTCTTCATTGGGAATGTGAGCCTATCCCAAGGCTTGTACCCCTCTTACATGGTGATTCCCATCCAGAATGAGGATATGAGCCTGATCCTAGGCATTTGTATTATTCCACCAGATTTTTTTGAGAGGAATTTTTCCCTATCCCAAGGCATGTTTCACTCTCACCTGGTGAGCCTTGGTTGGAATAGGAGTATGATCTTAGTCTGATGCCTTATCCTTTATCGGAATATGATGATAATCCTCCAAGATGTCAACAAGAGTGTGTGATTGCTCTGGTGTAACAACTTTTTTGTAATGATCAGAGTGTTGAGTTGCCCAGGCTATAGGAATAAGAGTATGCACCTATCCCTTTATCTATAATAGTGCCAAAATATACTGGTGGAGCTCTTCGGTTGTTGTTAAAGTATATTGAAAATTTAGAAAAGTGTATGCAGATATATAATCCTACAAATTTTCCATCTCAATTATGGATTGGTAGATGTCTTCGCTTGAAGTAGGGATTTAAACCCACTTTTGTCCTCCTTGTGTCATCGGAGTATGACAATGGAATTTTTGCATGAGTAACAGATATGTGACTCCCCCATTCTTGTTGTGGGAATTTTCCTATAGACTTTTTATGATTCGAAAGGGATATGGGCCTTCTTGCTATTTCCTAATAGATTATGTCGGCATGCATTGTCAGTAGGAGTGGGGATATGAGGCCTCTCCAAGATATCTAGTTTCTTCCTCCCCCGATGATCCTTTCTTTCTACTCATGCATGGGTATCAAAGCCAGCATCATGTCGGGTAGTACTCACAGCAGGTGACTGGTGGATACCAGTGGGATGATTCTAGTGACAACAATTGGAAGGTTCCCTCCTTGGTGGCACCTAAATGGAAAGGGAACCATATTTGGATTCTTGTTTCACCTTCATTAGATATTGATGGTGGTGGTTGTATCACTCAAGGGATAAGCACCTAAAGTTCTTGATTGTAGAGGCGAGGGAAAATAGATTAGAAGTGACCTTTATCGGGCAATGTGGACATGCTTCCTACCATGCTTGGAGATCCTCGCATGTATCTACCATGGTTAAGATTGTACGATGTTGGTGGTACTCATAAACCATCATATTTTACAAATTCTATTGGAGATATTGAGCAGGTAATATTGCTTCATGACTCATGGGGTCGCAACAGAAGATGATTTACCTGAACTAATGTTGGATGATGAAGACATTACCTCAGGTTGGGGTAATGTTGATGGGAGTAGTATCTGAAATCTTGTAAACAATAAGAAATAAGGTTACCGGTTATTATAGTATCATAGGCATAAAAATGATCAATCAGATATGCATGGTAAACATAATTGTTCTATTTTCTTAATCCATCCATTCTGCTTGCATGGAATTATCAACATGAGGATGGACTTACTTGAATCTCAGTTATAGAATATCATTTATATCATCATGTCGTTCTTACTAATTTTTTTATACATTTTAAAAAACAAAGTGGACTAAGATATTCACATCGTTCATACCAATGTTGTTTTCATATGGGGGAAAACATAATAGCTCCATGTCTTATTCCCAATCATTTGTTATTATAGATATTCATGCTAGCTTCACCATTTCTGTTTTCATATAGTGGGAAAATAAAATGGTGTGACATATTATAACCTGGTAGTTTTTTATTACATGGATTCATCTTGGGTTCACAATTTTTGTTTCTTCGGGATTCAAGGTGTGTAAAGGGTTTCAATCGATGGTTTGGATGAGGTTATAGTATTCAGGCCTTACTTAATTTCTTTCATCAGGTTTTCCATTTGTTTCGCCTTTCCTAGATACTCTCAAAGGTTCCCTCATCCATAGGTGGGTATGGAAGTATTTTCTAATGTCTGGTGGTCATCTGGGTTTTTAGGCCCTGTGACAATTGGGGACTCTCATTGGTTGAGAGGATGAGAGGTTGGGCTCATATCACCTTGGGGGGTGGGGAATTGTTTCCTACTCCAGGACTCTCTTATAGATTTAATATATGTTTTTTAATCACTTCCTAATCTTGATACAGGACTGGTTACCCTAAAAAAATGAATATAGGATAACTATATTTCATGTGAAAAGGAATGGGGCCTCTTCAATGGATCCATCAATATGTATTAAAATTTCTCTATAATTCTTCAGTAGTAGGCGATTGCATATGTGTTGATGTAAAGTAATGAAGTTCTTCAGAATGTGATGTCAAGCAACATGTAGTTAATATTCTGAGGATGGGATTGAGCCATTATTAGGTGTCCTACATATCCTAGTTATTATAGGAATCAAAACTCACATAGTTTGTTCGACCCATACATTTTAATTTCATATAGAAATGGATTATATGGTGATCTGGGACACTGAATATTCAATCTCAAATCCTAGAGGGACTTCCTACGTATCCCAGGTATAGAGAGAATCATATTTTTTGTATTTCATTTGGTGAGGGCTTATATATCTAGGTTACCCCTATCATTTAAGACACTCGTGGTTTAGATGACATGATTATCTCAACTCCCTAAGATCATGTGAGACATACTCAGTGTGAGAAACAAGGGGTGGAAAGTGATCATTTCATTTCTCAGGACGTGGGATTCATGTGCTGGAATTACCTTGAGATGATTTATCATGGAACCGAGGTCTTAGAGAGATATCCTATGTATCCAAGTTGTGGAAGGAATTAGATTCGTCATAGTTCAATTGATATTGGGGCTTACATTATGAGGCTTCTTTTACCATGGTGGAGGATTATAGAGCATATTTGATGATCATTATAACTCCATAATCCCACGTGAGCCATGATCATTGTGAGAAACAAGGGATATAAATAAATCAATCACATTGCTTTGAATAAGGGACTTAGATGATGGGATTTCCCAGGATGTTGAATATGGAGCTCAAACCTCAGAAGAGGTGGGATACATATCCTAAATATGGTAGGAATCATAGTCATCATAGTTACCTTTGTATTCGGGCTTACACACTGAGGTTTACAATATAACCTAGCCTTCTTGTTTGGATGGTGTCGCATGACCCATTTGACTTATCCAGAGGACATCACAATATCCAAATGGCTTGTTCTAGGATACATCACCTTTCCTAGCTGGATTTCTGGGGAGGTGTCGTGTGATCCAAGTAACGTGCCTCGGTGTCATTCTAAAGAGGTTTTTTGATACATATGAAGGGTTTCACAAGAGTCAGTACAAAATGGCTTGGAGGATGTTATGTATCTTGGATAACAACACTAGAGGTCATTGCAAGACTTGGCCAACATGTTGGGAGATCGTTGTGGGTCTAGGATGACTTGTCCAGAGGGTATCATGAGGGCTCATTCGTCATGTCCAGGTGCAACCGTGAGACTTGACTAACATGATAAGGTGTTGTTAGATGAGTCAGGTGATATATCTGAATTACATCGCGAGGTTTGGTCGATAGGTCCATAGGGTTTCGCAAGACCAAATTGTTGTGCCCAATGGGACTGTATGACTTTCTTTGACATGCCCCAAATATTTTTCATGTCCCAAATAGCATGTTGATGGAGCATCGGGAGATCTAGGGGATGTTTCTTAGTATCATCGTGTGTCTTTGGATGACTCATGAAAAGAAAATGGGGACTATAAAATGTGTCTTCCTCTTATGTCTTCCCCTTTTAATATTGGTTCTCTCCCATGTGTTGTGAATGCCTTAGGTTTTTTCAATATTAGTTTATCTTGAGTCCTATGTGATCTGGTGGATAAGTGGTATGTTCTTAGCACACCCTGTCAATAGTCATTCACATGATCTATGAATAATCACACATAGTACCTTATGTATGGTGCATGATTGCTCCAGCTGATTGCCGGTATGTTACCCAATGAAAGACTTTTCAGTCTTAAGATCAGCTACTCTGAGAAGTTCGCTCTAACCCTTGCGCTTGAGAGTCCAGAGGCCGAGAGTCTAATTTTAAAGAGTCTAATCATTTTTCATGTAGGGGTGGTGAATTTATAGACATATGTATCACAATTTTTTTCAGATTTCTACAGTGTATCTAGCAAGAATCCTGACTAGAGTTGGTGAAAGGATCTAACATCACACGGATTCATGAGTCCATTCCAAGGATTTCTCTGAGGGTGTCACCTAATTTTTAATGAACCTGAGTCCCTATCACCAACACCTTCATTATTGTATTATTTCCAATTAATGGGGATTAATTTGATCATGAATATATGTTGAAGGACTTCATTATTATCATACTGACATGTCAAAGTGACTTTGCAAGATCCAAGTGCCTGTTGATAAGAATCCACGATATTCTTGATCAATTTTCTGGGGGTTTTATGTGATAAAAGGATGGTTTTCCTGGGGGTCACGTGGGACCACATGTTTTGACTTACTTAATGATTTGCGAGATTTTTACGACCACAATTTCCTTACACCTCCTCCCTATTTTATTACAATTGTTTTATGTAACAAATTTTGGGATTCATGAAAATTTTCAAGAGTAATTTCAAGGACAATTTCTCTATTTTTTGGTGATGCATTGCATGACCAAAATTGGTCATATGGGTGTGTAAGAGCATTTCACAAAAAAATCCATCCGTTTTTTGTTAGGGATCCAAAGGGGAGCACATGGTTTCCCAAAAATATCCATGTATTTTTGTGCGATGAGTTTAACAAGCCAAATAGACATCACGAGATGAGGTGGACATGTCTCTAGGGACTCATGACATCTTGCGGTTCTCCATGGGAATGCCACATGTCTTTCAATGGCTTCAAGTAGTTCCTACCTCATACCTTTTTATCTCCTTTGTTTTATTTCAAAAAGGGTTGAAGGTCTTGAAAATTTTCTTAGATGTTGTCAAGTATAATTACCATTCTGGCCGATGATAAATCACGTGAACATTATGAGAGCTAGGGGTTTCTAAAATTTGAGTGTCCTTCATCCCATTTTTAGAGGATTTTATTCAGCCTTCTACCACTTATTGTCCATGAGTGCATCACATGATAAATATGGGATATTGAAATTGTGTGTGATCCTTGTCTTGGTCAGTCATCCTATTTTCCAATAGTGTATCACATGATGAGTAATGGATCTTGAGACGACATACAGACATTGTCAAGGAATGATTCTTTTCTTGACTATGATACACCACATATTCATTGATGGATCTTGTGACAGCATGATGACATTTCCAAGGATATTCACTTTTCCCGCCTTTGATGTGTCGCGTATTCAATGATGAATCTTGTCATAGCATGTGGACATTGCCAACTAAATTATCTTTTCTTTCCATTGATGTGTTGTGTATTCAATGATGAATCTTGCGATGACATGCAGACATTTTTAGGGACATCCAATTTTCTCACCTTTGACCTGTCATATGTTCATGGATGTACGATGCTATAGCTTGAACAAGGGTTCTTTCATGTCAAGGTCATACACAAAAGGGTGCATGTATAGTGTTGCAAGTTTTCACATAAATTTCATATAACCTAATATCAAAACACACGTACATGGAATATTTATCCTCTTCACATGACGATATCAATTACAGCTTGAAGGTTCTCATGAACACCTGAATATTGAATGTGTGTGGTGTGGGATTACATTAGATCGACATGGTGCATCAATTATTGAATTTTATTTCATGCTATTCTTTTGTGGTGAATCAAATAAATTCTTTGAGACTTGTTCATAGCCAAATACCAATTCGTTGTCCCCAATTCTTTGCATAACTGAATATGCAATTATTTAATATTATTTTAGGATGAGTTGGGATCCTGATATTTTTTTGGGTCTATGCTCACCTAATGTAGTCTAGAGACAAGGGGTATCCACTCTCTTCATGTTGGGGTATGCAGTGACACATTATTTCACAAGATAGGTTATATGTTGCCTTGTCTTATTCGTTTGAAAGAGGGCATGTAGTCTCGCGTGCACGTGAGCTACTTCATGTAACCCTTATACGGGGTCATGGAATCCCATTTTGGTAACCTTTATGTGGGATCGTGATGCTTTTTTTGTGCAGAAAATGATATAATTATTCTTAGGAAGTGGTAGCATCCTTCTCTGATTCATGATATCCCTATTTTCTTAAGTAAAAGAAATGATATATTACTAATCAATGAAAACAGACCCACAAATCCAATTAGGTGAAGAGTTTACCCAATAATGATCACCTCATGATTTCCCATCGCATGTTGAATGATTATCATTCATATTACCCCCTCATTTTATGAATGAATATTTTCATTTAGTGAAGCTATAGTTCAAGGACCAAGTCTTTCTCAAAATAAGGTAAATATTCTATGAATCATCCTCCTTCTTTTATAAGGTGGTAATCACATTAAGTAAATTAGAATCAACCAAAACATTGATCCAATATTTTTAACAAGAAAGAGGGATCCCATGGAGGATGTCAGATGTCTCCACCACCACAAGACTCTAGGAGGATTGAACATCCCTACAATGCGATTCCATGACCTATCCATTACATTTATAGTTAATTAATCCAATAAAAACCCTATAATTAGTTTAGATGGATGAATCTATATTAATTTTGATAAAACCCTATGGGGGAGGAGACCAAAAAGGAGATTCCTACCAAATTCTACCCCAAGAAGGCATTGAATCATTCTATTTCCAATAATTCATCAATTCAATGGCCCTCTCTGTCAAAATATGATATTGGGTCACATTCATTTGGAAAATGAATTCATTTATTTTTATTCCATACCAACCAAGAAATTGTCCATATCATCCCCACCACTATCGGTTCTAATAAAGACACCCATTTAATGAGGTTTTGGACCAACCAAATGGATGGATCAACGGAATTTTTAAAATCTAGCACTCATTCCTTCTACACCCCTTCTACCCCATGATATAAGAAAATTGCATACAATAAAGATTCCACCTATTGGTGGAATATATGACAACATTAATCCTCCTCAAGATGACGTCTCGCCAAAAACTCATGGGTTAGATGTACCCCAACGCAGACCTACCACCAAAAAAATTAATCATTGGGGGAGTAGTGAGTGACCCGAGACTCTTCCAGTGATCATCATGATATACCTGAGCTAATACATGAACCCACATTTTGTAGCCCGGTTGAACTGAATACCTCCCATATGATTCCATAGTCCAGGAAATCTTGTCATTACCCATTCCTTGTGTGAGAGGAATACTAAGAATGAGATAAAAATCAACCTCATTAAACATGTTAGAAATATTTCCCCAATCCCAATCCTAAAGAGATTCATTGATTAGATATCGTACCCTTATGATGTTATTAATATTTTCATGACTTATTATATTCCCCCTTTACTGATTTTATATGAAATGTGCATAATTTGTGTGAAATATTAATGTTTTAATATTAAGTATAATTTTTGAGCATTTTTAGAAGTAGTCTAATTGATTCAGTTTAATGTTTTAATAATAACTGTCACTATACTGATCCAAATTGTATGGTTATTGTTTTTTAGGATTCTACTTTCAATATACAACATTTCATTAGAAGGTACCATGAGGAAATTCTGCCATTTGAAGGGTCATATGGTCCTCACAAACAAGACCAAAGAATCTGTGAACAAACTGGACCAGACATAAAGATTGATTTACTGGGATCAATACAGAAGTCAAAAAACATTAAATCTCCACCATAATTCGGGGGACACTACATGTCATCTTGGATAGAAATTTCAAGGCCCAAATCCAAGTACAAGGGGCCCAAATAAATCTTTGAAGTTCAGACCACCATTCTGGACGAGAATTAAAATCAGTATAGTATGCATGACATATCTCATGATGTAAGAATAAAATAGAGATTAGATTTTTCAGTGTGAAATAGGAGATATAGTTGGACGACTTTGTTGAAGAAACAATTTGGATTTGAAGGCATTTTCATATTCAAAAACCCTTTCACATTATGGACTTCAAAAAGACTGTATTGAAATGGACAGTTTAACTTTGTTTAATGAAGTGGCCATAACTTTTGATCCTTAAGTCCAAATGACTCCAAATTTTGAGAGTAGTCTGGAAACATTATAGTATACAACTTTGAAAAAGTAGATATTTGAAGATTCTGCTGTCTGTATAGCCAAATTGGCAATGAAAGTGGAGGGACAGATTGGGAATGCAAACAGTCCACTCCTTGGGCTATAAATACTCTCCCCTTCTCTCCTTGAGAGGGGTTGGCATTTCAGAAGATAGGAGAACATATTGGCACGAACAAATCCTTTCCAAAGTCTTGGGAGGACCTTCCATACTCAATTTTTCACTTGATTGACCTTTCCTCCTCTCTTTGTTTTCACTTACTTTTGTGTTCTTCATTTTTTTTAATTTTGTAAGTCATTTCTTTTGTAATTTTATTTTAATGAAAGTTTCTTATTCAATATATCTTATTCTCCTCCACCTTCTGTATTTTAATATTAATTTTCTTAAAATAGTTTAAATTCAGTTAAATCTCCTTTCCTTATTTTGTTTCCACATTCAATCAAAAATATGTTTTTAATTATCATCATCGTTCGTGTGTGTGTGTCGACGTACCACTCTTTTCTAATCCCTTTCTTTTTCTTCTATTCTTAATTTATCATCATAATTATTATAACCAGAATAATAAACACCCAAATGGCCAAGTAAATATCTCATTGGGATGAGTTATAATTTAGGTATGTTAAGTGATTGAGATTATTTTCTCGATGAGTATTCGTTAATTTAACATTGTGTATGTTGGACTTAATTTGTCATGGATTAATGACATGTTTTGTTTAGAATGTGGTTTCCATGGATTATTGGAACTAAAAATAAACTACCATAAACATGTACTGATTGAGATTAAAATCCTAATTAAGTTAAGGCTTGGATTAAAGCTTTAACACTTAGGAATTCTAATCGATGTCAACTTGTGGAGTGGGTGTTAATTTAAATGCAATATAAAGCAAAGCTCAAGGATATCACAAGATTAACTCCCTAATAATGAACTCACCCAAATCTTTATCAATTTGTTGAATCAAAAATCATCCATAAATTATTTCATAAGCTCTGCAAACAAACCCCCCCAATCAGAATACAATTAACTAAAAACAAATGACTATTTCAAAGTATCATTGCCGAGGATTCGACCCGAGTGCTGCTATACACTTTAGCAGAGCACCGGAACTTTAACCGGTCGATAGGCGACAATCGGCCACGCGTTTAAAATGGCGCCGTTCCCAGGGATGGTGCTTTAAGTAGTCATTAGTTTCTGGTTATTGTCAAAAAAAACCAAAAAAACAAAATTTTTGAAAAAAATTGAAAAAAAACACAAAGAAAAACCCGTCTTCCTCTTAAAAATATTAAACTGAAAAAATACAAAGGAAAACCCGTCTTCCTCATCCTTTATAAATCTCTCTGAATGCCCCGTAGCCTCCCAAACAATCCCTCGGATTTGTTTGACCCTGAAATTGATAGAACTCTTCGTTGACTTAGGAGGACCATTAGGGATAACCAAATCACCCAAGAACCAATCATTTACCTACCAATTGAATTCGATATGGCCAATCCTAGGGAACAAACATTGAAAGAAATTTCTCCCCCTAATATGAATTACCATCCCCTTGGTATTCAATATCCAAACATAGAGGATAACTTCAAACTCAAATCGGGTTTGATTCATCTTCTACCTCATTTCCATGGGCTAGCCGGTGAGGATCCGCATCTACATCTCAAAGAGTTCCAGGTGGTGTGCTCTACCATGAAGCCTCAAGGGGTTTCTGAAGAACAAATCAAACTCCAAGCATTTCTTTCTCCCTAGATAACTCTTCCAAGTCATGGCTCTACTACCTCCCTCATGGTTCCATAACTACATGGAATGACATCAAGCGTCTCTTTCTAGAAAAATTCTTTCCTGATTCTCGTACCGCTTCCATCTGAAAGGAAATAAGTGGTATCCATCAATTCCCAAATGAATCACTCCATGAGTACTGGGAGAGGTTCAAAAAGCTTGTGGAAACCTTCCCACACCTCCAAATCCCTAACCAACTCTTGATCCAATACTTCTATGAGGGGTTATTGGCTATGGAGAGAACTCTCATTGATGCCACAAGTGGCGGTGCTCTGGTTGATAAAACTCCCGCAGCTACAAGAGATCTCATAAGTAACATGGCTGAAAACACACAACAATTCCATACTCGAGCACATGCTCAAGTCAAACAAGCCCAAGATAATCAATCCATAAAGCCTAACAAGATGACCGAGTGGATGAGTGAACTTACAGGTCTTGTGCGACAACTAGCTTTGGCTACCAAATCCCCAACCTCGTCTTCTCCGCAATCAATGTTTCCTGGACCTGTCAAAAACTGTGGAATCTGCAACTCTCCATCTCATCCAACTGACACATGTCCACAACTTCAGGAGGATCAACCCGATTCATCTGGACCAATGGAGCTCAATGCAGCATATACTCAGCGGAACACCAATCCTCAACTATTAGGTCAGTTTGTTAGAAACTTTAACCAACCTCACTCCGAGCCCTTCTCTTCTTCCTATAACCAAGGCCTTAGGTATGGTAATCCCATATCTCACCCCCCTCAATTCCATCCTCAAAACCCAAACCAATTCCAATATGGTCAAGGTGGTGGTAACTTCCATCAACATTATCCTTTTGTTCCTTAACCACAAAGGAACAGTCCTCCTTCTGGATTCCATTATCCTAGTGAGCCTTCCCAATTCTAAAACCAATACAATCGATTTCCCAAGAACCAAAATCAAGGCAATCCTAACTAGGGACAAGCCTCTTCTTACAAGCAACCATGGGAAAGTGTAGTGGAAGATCTTGCCTCCTTCACCAGTTCTAGCCTTAAAAACATTGAAACTCAAATAGGTCAACTTGCATCCCACCTGAGCCAGAAACAACAGTCAAATTCTTCCCAACTCCCAGCTCAACCATTACCCAACCCCAAGGGTAAGGTAAGTGCAATTTCACTTAGATCAGGAAAGAAACTTGCTATGCCTCAAGATAAATCCTCAAACCCTCCTTTAAATGTTGACCTAGAAAATGAAAAGAAAAAGAAAATTGAAAAGGAATCTGAATCCATTCCATCACCTCCTTCCATTTCACTTAGGAACCCAATTCCTTTTCCACAAGCTGTTTCTAAACCAAGGAAGTCCTTTGAACCTGATCCTAAAATGCTCGACATGTTTAGACGTGTTGAAGTCAACATTCCCCTCTTAGATGCCATAAAACAAATTCCTAAGTATGCCAAGTTTCTCAAGGAGTTTTGTACCCATAAGAGGCAACTTAGGACCTTCAAAAATGTTTCCACCCAGCAGTCTATTCCCATAAAGTGCAAAGATCCAGGGACCTTTACGGTTCCATGCCAAATTGGAAGTTCCAACTTTGATGATGCACTCATAGACCTAGGAGCCTCAATTAATGTCATGCCCAAATCCATATTCTACAACCTTGGTCTAAGTCCCTTGCACCCAACGGGTGTTGTCATTCAGTTAGCCAATCGAAGCACAACCAGTCCTGAGGGAATAATTGAGGATGTCCTTGTCCAAGTCAATGATCTTATCTTCCCTGCTGATTTCTATTTCCTTGACATGGAAGGTGAGACGAACTCTTCTCGATCTCCCATAATTCTAGGAAGACCATTCCTCATGACTGCGAGAACCAAGATTGATGTCCATTCAGGCATCTTATCCATGGAATTCGGTGACCAACTGGTCAAGTTCAACATTTTCCAAGCCATGCGATACCCATCTGAGGATCACTCTGCATTCTCAATCCATGATTTTGAGGACACTTCTAAGATTCAATAGAACCCCAATCCACCATATTATTCATGTTCTAATGATAAAGGATCTTGTTAAATCTGCACCATGATTAACAAAGTCATAAATGGTAAAGTTGATGTAGACCTCTCATTTATAGACTCCATCAATCTAGAGGAACTTGAAAACTCTCTTGAATCCCACATCAACTCTGATCTCTACTGCTCCACCTTGGACAACATTGAGAAAAATGAATCTGAAGAAACTAAAGTCCCTTCCTCCATTTCTGAGTTGTCTATCCCAAAAGTGAAAGATGAGATTGATCTAAAACCTCTTCTTGCACACCTGAAATATGCATTCCTCTTCCATGATCACTCATATCCTGTCATTATCTCTGCCACACTTACTGAAACTGAGGAGTCCAAACTTGTCCAAGTGTTAGAGGAAAACAAAAAAGCCTTAGGTTGGACCCTAGATGACATACTAGGAATCAACCCTGCCCTTTGCATGCATCACATCCATCTGGAGGAGACATCCAAACCAGTTAGACAACCCCAAAGAAGACTCAATCCACTCATACTTGAGGTAGTTAGGGAAGAGATCACCAAGCTTCTTCAAGCCGGTATTATCTACCCAATTTGTGATAGTGAATGGGTTAGTCCAATTCAAGTTGTACCTAAGAAGGGTGGGATAACTGTTGTCACAAATGAACATGGGTAGGTAGTCACAACTCGAGTGAAGAACAAATGGCGTGTATGCATTGATTATCGAAAATTGAATGCGGAAACACGAAAAGATCACTACCCTCTTCCATTCCTTGATCAAATGCTAGAAAGATTAGCCGGAAAGTCACACTATTGCTTTCTTGATGGATACACCGGCTATTTTCAAATCCCAATCTCACCTCAGGACCAAGAAAAGACTACTTTCACATGCCCCTTTGGAACATATGCATATAGAAGAATGCCTTTTGGCCTTTGTAATGCTCCTGCAACATTCCAGAGGTGTATAATGAGTATCTTTTCAGAATTCAAAGAACACTGCATGGAAGTCTTCATGGATGAATTCACCATTTATGGTGAGTCATTTGAATCTTGTTTGAATTCACTCTCTCTTGTCCTCCAAAAGTGTGTCAAGTTCAACCTTGTGTTAAATTCTAAAAAATGTCACTTCATGGTTGCTAATGGGATTGTTCTAGGGCACACAGTTTCAAAAGATGGTATTGAAGTCGATCCTACCAAAATTGAAGTGATCCAATCACTTCCTCCACTCACTTCTGTTCGAGACATCCGTTAATTCCTTGATCATGTCGGTTTCTATCGGAGATTCATCCATAACTTCAGTAGGATTTACCTCCAACTCACTCGGTTGCTCCAAAATTATGTCACCTTCCATTTTGATGATGTTTTCAAGAGAGCTTTCATTGAACTCAAAACTGCTCTTACATCTACCCCAATAATCCAACCCCAGATTGGTCCTTACCCTTTGAGTTAATGTGTGATGCTTCTAATAGAGCTTTTGGGGCTGTTATTGGTCAAAGAAGAGAAAATATTCCTCATGTCATCTATTATTCCTCAAAAACATTGGATGAAACTCAATCTCACTACACTGTGACTGAAAAGGAACTTCTAGCAGTGGTTTTTGCCTTAGATAAATTCTGGTCCTATCTCTTAGGTGCCAAAATCATCATCTTCACAGACCATTCTGCTATTAAGTTCTTACTCAAGAAAAGTGATTCCAAACTGAGGCTAATAAGATGGATCCTAATGCTACAAGAGTTTGACCTTGAACTCAAAGATAGACCTGGAAAAGAAAACCCTGTGGATGATCACTTGAGTATAATTTCTAATTCTTCTCATTCAGAAATAATCGATCCTGAATTCCCTACTGAGCACCTTTCATCTATCACTCCAAAAATACCATGGTATGCCCCAATTGTAAATTACTTGGTTTCTGGTGTTTTTCCTGAAATTTTTTCAAAAGAACAAAAAATGAAGTTGAAAAGTGATTCAAAATACTATTTTTGGGAAGAAAATATACTTTGGAAAACTAGGGCAGACATAGTAATTAGAAGATGTGTTGATGAAGATGAATATTCTTCCATCTTAGAATTCTATCACTCAATGCCTGGTGGTGGCCACTTTGGACCACAAAGGACCTCCCGAAAGGTCCTAGACTCTAGATTATTTTGGCCTTCCCTCTTCAGGGACTCACATGAGTTCTATCAATCATGTCCCACATGCCAAAAGTTTGGCATAATCTCCAAAATAAATGAAATGCCCTAAAATCCATTAATCTTTTGTGAAATCTTCGATGTTTGGGGTATTGATTTCATGGGACCATTTCCCCCTTCCAATGTATTCTCATACATTCTTCTTGCAGTCGATTATGTTTCAAGGTGGGTTGAGGCCAAACCCACTAGGAAGGATGATGCTCATACTGTTAGTGAGTTCCTAATGTAACGCCCCGACCCTAGTTACCCAGAGTCGGTGCATTATTACATTACATTGGCATGATCACAAGAAAGATCAAATCTCGAAAGACCGATTGGTTTAGTAGCCTTGGAAACACTAGATATATTCATAAAGTTTTACAATACATCACAAACTGAAAAACTACTACAAAAACATAGTCTTCATATTCCACACTCATATCCCCACATACTATCCCTGCAGGTCATTCATAACTTACTTCTTCACATCCTAGGAAAAATAAAACATAGAAAAGGGGTGAGCTCAAATGCCCAGTAAGGATAACAATATAGCGGAAACTTTCAAAAATAAGCGTAAACATTTAAGGCAATGTATAACTAAAACAAAAGCCTTTTAAACTTGAAATTCAACATAGTATGGAAAAGTAAAATGAAATAATTCCATTTACTTGTTCACATGGATATTCTACTAATCGAATAATCACATGCAATATCAATAACCACTTTCATAATGATGGAATGCATAATGCCAGACTATCATAACCACATAGCCAAGGCCTTGTGCCAAGACTACAAATAAGATTTTGTCAAGGCCTTGTGCCAAGACACTAGTTTGTCTCATGAGACCTACCGATGCATCGAGGAGCTATAGCGGGCTCCACCCGTCACATATTAAGTCCAATGCATTCCCATATGAAAAGGTTTAAACATAACATAAACATTCGAATTAAAACTAGCATACGAAATGTCAATAATTTAATCATAAACTATGAATGGTATAAAAATAGCACATCCACAGTCAAACATATCACAAAACCTTCAATACAATATAGATGTTTTTTATCTTAACAAATCAACTAAAAATAAGCATAAAATCCATCAAAGGATGTTGACATAGATGAAATCAAAACTATTTTTAGAGAAATATATCTTTCTATTTTTGAAATCATTTAAGAGTCATATATTTATAAAATAAAACATTTTCTTTGAAAATATTCTTATAAGCTCGATTTTATAACAGCGGAAAATAGCCGCACCCGCCGTATAAGTAAAAAAAACATTCTTACCTTAATTTTGTCGAAAAGGTTAAAAAGCACCTTGTTTGGAAAACGACGGAAAGATTCTTTTATAAACCTCTTATAAAAAGTCAAACAAGGGTATAAATGACTTTAACCCATATTCTTGTAAATATTAAAAATGTTTTGAAATACATTTGTAAGAAACATAGATGTGGATGATAAAGAGATCCCAGTAGATTATTACATATAAACAACCTCGGATAATGAAGAGATTGTGAAATAACCCTTACCAATTTGGTAACTTATGAAACATACAACCCATAAAAGAGGTATCATACAATGAATATGTAAATACACATAAATTAGAGTGTATTACACAAAGAATATAATTATGGGCAGTACATACACCACACAAAAGGTGATGGTGGCAATATGGCATGAATCTCACGGGAATAAGGAGTGAGATGAAAACCCCTTACCTTGTTCTTTTCCTTGTTTGAGGTAGGTTAACCTACTGTATAATGGTGAAATAATTGTTATTAAATTATACAAGAATCATATACATTAATATGATATCATATATGATCTTTTAATATTGATTTGATAACAATATCTTAGTATTATCGTTGTTTCGGGTGTTAACTTACTTGTTTTCTTTTATATGATTTGTTACGTAAGACATGTTTGTAAAGGATAGGTTGTATATTATTTATATCCAGAATGACATCAAGTCCTTAAACCTAATTTTTTAAATCATCAAATGATAATTATACTTGAATGGATACGATGGAGAATGAATCTCATCGCGTTCGTGGAGATGGTAGTCCGAACGTACGCACGAGTGACAATATCATTCTTTTGATATTAAAATAATATATAAATGGATGGTATATCATATATACATAATCATTAACATGTTATATTTATTATTTAAATGAGTTACACATCATTATTATACCTATCCAAATAATATTATATTGAATAACAATTACACAACGACGTGGAGACGGTAAGCCGTACGTACGCGCGTATGG
The DNA here is from genome assembly GCA_963277665.1 of Viscum album. Classification (NCBI taxonomy): domain Eukaryota; kingdom Viridiplantae; phylum Streptophyta; class Magnoliopsida; order Santalales; family Viscaceae; genus Viscum; species Viscum album. The sequence goes on along the minus strand of OY728125.1, from coordinate 911,050,253 downwards.
TGACATGTTATTCAAAGGGTGGATATAATACTGAATATGGTTGTACCATATTTATAATAACATCACAGTATATATATGATACTGGAGTTATTATTTTATAATGGTAACAACAAAGGAAGAAGAAGTGGAAGAAGAAAGGAACTTGGAAAAGGGTGGTGAAATCATTACCTCTTCTTCGGTTTCTTCCTTTTGATTTGATCAAAAGGGCTCCGTAGGTTGGATTTATAATCAAACTAAGGCCTCTAGGTTGTAGTGAGGGAAGTTGGGAGAGTATTTGGGCAGAGTTTGGCCGAACCAAAAGGCTTTGAAGGTGTGAAGAAATGAGAAGGAGGAGTGCCCTTTTATAAGAGGGGTGAGGGGAACCTTTGGATAAGCTAGAGATATTAGTTTATAATAAATTCATATTCGGTTTCCAATGGCTAAAAAGTTGATTATTAAAAGATTAAGGTGGGTATGGGTAGAAAAAAACTCAACAAATAGAATTTATACAGGTTTGGGTACTTATATTAACCTTATCTTTAAGTATTAACTCAAAGTTAATTAGTTTCACTTTTTACAATGTCTCTTTGTATTTTTATATAATATGGTTAATAAACTTACTATATACATCCAAGAGACCCCCAAGTGGTCCATTAATGATTAAACTATCATGATATAAGTCTCTTGGCCGAACCTTAGATTTTTAGGAATTTAAGATCAATTAATAATATAATATTTGTTTTAAGAACTCTTTTATGTCAATTTTGACACTATTCAATAGTTGATTTTTGTGAAACTCATAACAGATTGATTACTTCGAACAAAGTCAATTAAATAAATCCTAATATATCATATTATCCTATAAAATTAGTTTAATTCATTTAAAGTTTCATATTATATTTATTTGGGTATTTATAATATCAATTATTTTAATTTTTCACTATTATAGTAATTAATTCATCATCATTGTGTCATAAATAAATTAAATTATTTTATGTCTAAAAATTATAAATAAAATATCATTATGTAGGAAATATTTTTATCTTTCTAATTAATATTTATAATCTAAAATCCAACATATATAACCCTATGTAAAAATTGTTTTTTAAAAGATATATGCTTGTGTCATTTTTGTATTCATTTTAACTCAATTAAAAAAAAGTGTCCCTATCACCTACAAGTGGCTTCATGGGGTCCCAAAATCAACCCAAAGATTCCTATGGCCGAACATGTATCAACCAATAAGGCTAGGATACGTTTTAGGGTAATTTAGTATTATTATAATATTATTTTTAACCCTTATTTACCGGATTTACCCTTAACCATGGTAAATAAAATATTTACCGCAGTAATTATTCAAAATGTCTAAAAATAAAATTTACCTATTTACACAATTTTAACATCCTGATTCCAAATATGGAATCCATTTTTCTAAATTAAAAACACAGAAGTGGCAGAAATTAATTTAAAATTAATTCCCGTTGTTAAAACAAAAAGCGTGTTTTTAAGAGATAATAACTATCAAAAGATTGACACTTGTTTATGTACGGTTTAATTGTAAAATTATGTCCAATGACCAAAATTATATTAAATGATAAAAATATATTCTAAATATACTTTAAAACCACTCAAATTCATAATTTATCACTGTTAATTATTTTGATTAAAAAAGTTGTTTTAAATTAAAATTTAGTAATTTTCACTATTCATCAAAATATGAAAGTTATCCGAAAAGTACCAAAATTTCACCTTAGGCTAAATTCGATTTTACGTATCCAAAAATGAAGTTAATTTTAAAAAATAAAATATATAAAATTTCAAAAAGTAGGTATTACTATTCATAACGGCTAGTTTGATTGGTTATGGTGTGTTAGAACTCGGTGTTGCGTACAACACACGCCATCACATTATTCAAAGAGAAGCGTACCGTAGAAGCTTGGGGTGCTACATTCTCCCCTCTTTCAAATAATTTCGTCCTCAAAATTTCTAGAATACTACCACATGAAAAAACTTGGGTGGTTCTTCATCATAAGTTCCTCGGGTTCCCACGTTGCCTCTTCCATCTTATGGTTTCTCCACAAAACTTTTACCAGACGCATCGTCCGGTTTCTCAGCACTTGTTCTCTCGTATCAAGAATCTTGACGGGCTCTTCGCAATAAGACAGATCGGGTTCCAGTTCTAATTCCTCATAGGTGAGTACATACATTGGGTCAGGCATGTATTTCCTCAACATAGATACGTGGAACACATCGTGAACTTTGGAGAGATTTGGAGGCATTGCCAATCGGTAAGCTACAGCCCCAATTCGTTCTAGAATTTCGAAGGGTCCGATGTACCTGAGACTCAATTTACCTTTCTTACCAAAATGTATGACTCCCTTCCATGGAGATACCTTCAGGAAAACATGATCACCGACTTGAAATTTCAAATCCTTCCTTCGATTATCGGCATAGCTCTTCTACCTACTTTGAGCTTCTTTGATGTGATTTTGGATTACCTTCACCTTTTCCATCATTTCTTCCACCAGTTCTGGGCCAACAAGTTTTCTTTCACCAACGTCATCCCAACAGGTTGGTGTACGACATCTCTTTCCATATAACGCTTCATATGGTGCCATCTGAATACTCGAATGGAATTTATTGTTATAGGAAAATTCTACGAGAGGTAAGTATTGATCCCACATACCCTGAAAGTCAAGTGAGCAAGATCTCAACATGTCTTCTAGGGTTTGAATAGTCCGTTCTGATTTTCCATCTGTATGAGGGTGGTAAGCAGTGCTCAAATGAAGTTCAGTATCCAGGGATTTCTGAATACTTTTCCAAAATCTTGAAGTAAAATGGGGATCACGATCAGAAACAATTGATAGGGGTACTCCATGATGTCTCACAACTTCATTAATATATAGTCTTGCTAGACGTTCCAGGGGTAGATCTTCTCTTATAGCAATAAAACGTGCTGACTTGGTAAGACGATCAACAATAACCCATATTGCATCGTTTCTTCTAGGAGTCTTTGGTATCACCATGACAAAGTCCATCGTAATATTGTCCCATTTCCACTCCGGTATGGGAAGAGGTTGCATGACTCCTCCAGGTTGTTGCCTTCCAGCTTTCACTTGCTGAAAAACCATACATCTTGACACAAAATCAGCAATCTCCCTCTTCATATTGTCCCACCAAAAATGTTCCTTCAAATCTCTATACATTTTGGTGCTCCCAGGGTGTATAGAGAAATTGGAACTATGAGCATCATCCAGCAATTCCCTTTTTAGATCAGGTATATCGGGAACACAAAGTCTCTTCCCAAATTTCAAAATTCCATCTTCATACACAAAGTCTCTCAATCTCCCATCATTCACAGCTTTAATCTTATTTTGAAATTCTTCATCATCAGTCTGATAACTCTTAATCCTTTCTAGTAAAGATGGTTTGGCAACCATTTGAAAAAGCATTGATGTTTCACCTTCCCTGGTTATTCCCATGTCCATCTTCACTAGATCCATGAAAATTGGATCCCTTTCAATTCTCATATTGTTCAAAACTCCATGGTCTTTTCTACTCAAAGCATCTGCCACCTTGTTTGATTTCCCCGGGTGGTAGTGTATCATGCAATCATAATCCTTGAGTAATTCAAGCCATCTCCTTTGCCTCATGTTGAGTTCTTTTTGTGAGAAGATATACTTCAAACTCTTACGATCAGTATGAATCTCACATTTTTCACCATAGAGGTAGTGCCTCCATATCTTCAAAGCAAATATCACAGCTGCTAACTCGAGATCATTAGTAGGATAGTTTTGTTCATGAATTTTCAACTGTCATGATGCATAGGAAATAAATCTATCATTCTTCATAAGGACACAAACAAGTCCTTTCTTTGATGCATCACTATAAATAACGAACCCATCATTCCCCGATGATAGAGTCAATATTGGAGCATTGACTAATCTTCTCTTCAGTTCTTCGAAACATTCTTCACACTCTTTTGTCCAAACAAATTTAACCCCTTTATGTGTGAGCTTCGTTAATGGGTTAGCCAATCGGGCAAAATTCTGGACGAAACGTCGATAATAACCTGCCAAACCAATAAAACTACGTACCTCAGTTATACTCATAGGTGCTGGCCATTCTTGGATTGCCTCGGTCTTAGAAGGATCAACAGAGATTCCATCTTTAGAGACAATATGGCCAAGAAAAGAAATCTCATGAAGCCAGAATTCACACTTGCTAAACTTTCCATATAATTCATGTCTTCTCAGAGTCTTCAAGATAATGCGCAAGTGATTTTCATGATCTTCGTATCTTTTAGAGTATACTAAGATATCATCAATAAATACCACCACAAATTCATCAAGATACTCCTTGAAAACTCTATTCATCAGATCCATGAATACAGAGGGTGAATTAGTCAATCCAAACGGCATTACAGTAAACTCGTAATGCCCATACCTGGTTCGAAATGCTGTTTTCGGAATGTCTTCCTTCTTCACACACAACTGATGGTATCCAGATCGAAGGTCAATCTTTGAAAAGTATTGAGATCCATGCAGTTGGTCAAATAAATCATCAATGCGTGGTAGGGGATACTTGTTCTTTATTGTTATAGCATTGATCTCCCTGTAGTCGATACATAACCTCATAGATCCATCTTTCTTTTTAACAAAAAGAACAGGGGCTCCCCATGGAGAAACACTAGGGCGAATAAATCCCTTATTACTCAATTCCTCTAGTTGTTTCTTTAGTTCAACTAATTCTACAGTGGCCATTCTATAAGGGGTCTTCGATATAGGCCTTGATCCAGGAATCAAATCAATGGAAAACTCAACTTCTCGTTCTAGAGGATGTCCAGGTAAATCTTCCGGAAATACATCTACAAATTCTTTCACAACAGGTACATCCTCTATTTGAACATTACTTTCCTCACCCACAGTTATTTCATTCTCTTCCTCCCCAATAATTGAATTTAGTTGAGCTATTGAGGGTGGATCTAAATAAGAATTAGGTGGTGACGATTCTGCTCTAAAGATAAGGTGTTCCTTATCATTATCATCAAGAATCGTAACCTATTTCTTCTTACAATAAATCTTCACATCATATTCCGAAAGCCAGTCCATACCGAGGATTATATCAAACTCAATCATAGGTATGACGATGAGATCAGAAGATAACGAACATTTATGTGCTCTAATGGGGACTGATTCACAAAACTTTGTTGCAATGATACTTCCCTTAGGAGTTTTAACTGACAAATACCTTGTTAAATCAAATTGGAAATATCTAATTTTCTTAGCAAACTAGGAAGATATGAAACAATGCGATGATCCAGAATCAAATAATGCATTTTCTAAACTTGAGGAAACCATTAAATTACCTGCCACCACGTCTTTCGGAGCTTCTACCTCAGCAGTAGTGATAGCATAATCCTGGCCTTGATCCCTTGGCCTTTTCTGAGGTAAGTTCTCCTGACGCTTAGGACATTCATTTGCATAATGTCCCATCTCCCTGCAATTGTAGCACTGAACGTTGGTGGCTTCCTTCTTCCCTTTTCAATCACGAGCTTGGTGGCCTTTTTCACCACACTTGTAACAGACTCCCATTCCCTTCAAGCAAGTATCGGGGTGTTTCTTCCCACATTTACCACAAGATGGATATTCAACCTTTCCTTTCTTCCCCTTATTTCCATTCCCAGATTGATCAGCAGGCCTCTTCTTCTCTTGCTTTGCTTGAAAGTCATAAGACTTAGAGAATTCTTTTTCGGTCTTGATAGCACATGAGACAATGTCTTCGTACGATGAAAAGGATTGTGAGACTAATGCTCGACGGAGAAATGGTTTTAACCCATCAAAGAAATGATCAATCTTACTTCTTGGGTTACGTATATAATCTCCAGCATACCTTGATAACCTTGTAAAGTTATCCTCATACTTTGTGACATTCTCATCCTCCTTCTGTCTCAAACTCAGAAATTGCCTTTCCATATCTGCTCGATGGTCACGAGGAAAGTATTTTTCTAAAAACAGATCTTTGAACTCCATCCATTCCATATTTGATACTTCATCATCTTCCTTCGTATTTGGAATCAATGACCACCATTGATCAGCATCTCCAGTGAGGCGGTAAACTGCCATGATAACTTTTTCGCTTTCACTACTCCCCAAAGCCTGAAATATTTTCTCTAAGGAATTTATCCATTGCTCAGCTACTAAGGGATTTTTACTCCCATTGAACATTGGTGGTTGTTGCCTCATGAATCGATCTAACATTGATCCTCCACGCTGTAGATCAGGATGCTCCATGCGAGTAAGGTTATTATTCATAACCTGAGTGAGTTGTCCCAGTATGGTGATTAGCTGATCGGCACCAGTTGCATCACCAGCTCCACTATAATTATCTTGAGAAGGAGGGAAATCCCTACATGGATTGCGTGCATTGATACAGTTTCCATTTATTCCACTAGGCGCCATTTCTAAACAATGACATAAACTAGATTAGTTTATGAATCAAAATACATAATCCCATACTTATAAAACACTTAACATAAATTGAACTATTTATGGATATAATCCATAATCATAAAAATGTTTTCTTTGAGGAAGTATATACTCATAAACCCTTCATAATGATTTGTAAATAAAATGAGAGTTATCCTAAGCATATCCCCCGGGAGTGTCGTAACCAAGAATGCAGCAAGGCCCGTTGTCGTGCACCAGTTCCCGTTTGAGTCTAGCTCAAAGCGGTGTTTTCGGGTTTTACCCCTAGGTACATCTGTGCCAGAGCCACCTCTACCTGCTCGTATCCAGACAGTGATGTATTGCTCGGAAAACTCACAAAATCTCTACAATACCAAAATTCTAGGAAGTTCTTCTATACTAATCCTCAAAGTTCATCTTAGGTCTACGTGCTCTAATCAGGGTTTATCTAAATATAGCTTCCAAGGTTTGTACTAAACTTCCTATGATACCAACTGTAATGCCCCGACCCTAGTTACCCAGAGTCGGTGCATTATTACATTACATTGGCATGATCACAAGAAAGATCAAATCTCGAAAGACCGATTGGTTTAGTAGCCTTGGAAACACTAGATATATTCATAAAGTTTTACAATACATCACAAAGTGAAAAACTACTACAACAACATAGTCTTCATATTCCACACTCATATCCCCACATACTATCCCTGCAGGTCATTCATAACTTACTTCTTCACATCCTGGGAAAAATAAAACATAGAAAAGGGGTGAGCTCAAATGCCCAGTAAGGATAACAATATAGCGGAAACTTTCAAAAATAAGCGTAAACATTTAAGGAAATGTATAACTAAAACAAAAGCCTTTTAAACTTGAACTTCAACATAGTATGGCAAAGTAAAATGAAATAATGTCATTTACTTGTTCACATGGATATTCTACTAATCGAATAATCACATGAAATATCAATAACCACTTTCATAATGATGGAATGCATAATGCCAGACTATCATAACCACATAGCCAAGGCCTTGTGCCAAGACTACAAATAAGATTTTGTCAATGCCTTGTGCCAAGACACTAGTTTGTCTCATGAGACCTACCGATGCATCGAGGAGCTATAGCGGGCTCCACCCGTCACATATTAAGTCCAATGCATTCCCATATGAAAAGGTTTAAACATAACATAAACATTCGCATTAAAAATAGAATACGAAATTTCAATACTTTAATCATAAACTATGAATGGTATAAAAATAGCACATCCATAGTCAAATATATCACAAAACCTTCAATACAATATAGAAGTTTTGTATCTTAATAAATCAACTACAAATAAGCATAAAATCCATCAAAGGATGTTGACATAGATGAAATCAAAACTCTTTTTATAGAAATATCTCTTTCTATTTTTGAAATCATTTAAGAGTCATATATTTATAAAATAAAACATTTTCTTTGAAAATATTCTTATAAGCTTGATTTTATAACGGCGGAAAATAGCCGCACCCGCCGTATAAGTAAAAAAAACATTCTTACCTTAATTTTGTCGAAAAGGTTAAAAAGCACCTTGTTTGGAAAAAGACGGAAAGATTCATTTATAAACCTCTTATAAAAAGTCAAACAAGGGTATAAATGACTTTAACCCATATTATTGTAAATAGTAAAAATGTTTTGAAATACATTTGTAAGAAACATGGATGTGGATGATAAAGAGATCCCAGTAGATTATTACATATAAACAACCTCAGATAATAAAGAGATTGTGAAATAACCCTTACCAATTTGGTAACTTATGAAACATAAAACCCATAAAAGAGGTATCATACACTGAATATGTAAATACACATAAATTAGAGTGTATTACACAAAGAATATAATTATGGGCAGTACATACACCACACAAAAGGTGATGGTGGCAATATGGCATGAATCTCACGGGAATAAGGAGTGAGATGAAAACCCCTTACCTTGTACTTTTCCTTGGCTGGGGTAGGTTAACCTCCTGTATAGTGGTGAAATAATTGTTATTAAATTATACAAGAATCATATACATTAATATGATATCATATATGATCTTTTAATATTGATTTGATAATAATATCTTAGTATTATCGTTGTTTCGGGTGTTAACTTACTTGTTTTCTTTTATATGATTTGTTATGTAAGACATGTTTGTAAAGGATAGGTTGTATATTATTCATATACAGAATGATATCAAGTCCTTAAACATCATTTTTTAAATCATCAAATGATAATTATACTTGAATGGATACGATGGAGAATGAATCTCATCGCGTTCGTGGAGAAGGTAGTCCGTACGTACGCACGAGCGACAATATCATTCTTTTGATATTAAAATAATATATAAATGGATGGTATATCATATATACAGAATCATTAACATGTTATATTTATTATTTACATGAGTTACACATCATTATTATACCCATCCAAATAATATTATATTGAATAACAATTACACCACGACGTGGAGACGGTAAGCCGTACGTACGCGCGTATGGTGACATGTTATTCAAAGGGTGGATAGAATACTGAATATGGTTGTAACATATTTATAATAACATCACAGTATATATATGATACTAGAGTTATTATTTTAGAATGGTAACAACAAAGGAAGAAGAAGTGGAAGAAGAAAGGAACTTGGAAAAGGGTGGTGAAATCATTACCTCTTCTTCGGTTTCTTCCTTTTGATTTGATCAAAAGGGCTCCTTAGGTTGTCTTTCTGATCAAAATAAGGCCTCTAGGTTGTAGTGAGTGAATTTGGGAGAGTATTTGGTCAGAGTTTGGCCGAACCAAAAGGATTTTAAGGTGTGAAGAAATGAGAAGGAGGAGTGCCCTTCTATAAGAGGGGTGAGGGGCACCTTTGAAAAAGCTAGAGATATTAGTTTATAATAAATTCATATTCAGTTTCCAATGGATCCAAAGTTTATTATTCAAAGGTTAAGTTGGGTATGGGCCTAAAACAACTCAACCAATAGAATTTAGACAGGTTTGGGTACTTATATTAACCTTATCTTTAAGTATTAACTCTAAGTTAATTAGTTTCACTTTTTACAATGTCTCTTTGTATTTTTATATAATATGGTTAATAAACTTACTATATACATCCAAGAGACCCCAAAGTGGTCCATTAATGATTAACCTATCATGATATAAGTCTCTTGGCCGAAACTTATATTTTTAGTAATTTAATATCAATTAATAATATAATATTTGTTTTAAGAACTCTTTTATGTCAATTTTGACACTATTCAATAGTTGATTTTTGTGAAACTCATAACAGATTGATTACATCAAAAAAAGTCAATTAAATCAATCCTAGTATATCATATTATCCTATAAAATTAGTTTAATTCATTAAAAGTTTCATATTATATTTATTTGGGTATTTATAATATCAATTATTTTAATTTTTCACTATTATAGTAATTAATTCCTCATCATTTTGTCATAAATAAATTAAATTATTTAATGTCTAAAAATTATAAATAAAATATCATTATGTAGGAAATATTTTTATCTTTCTAATGAATATTTATAATCTAAAATACAACATATATAACCCTATGTAAAATTTTTTTTTCTAAAAGATATATGCTTGTGTCATTTTTGTATTCATTTTAACTTAATTAAAAAAAAGTGTCCCTATCACCTACAAGTGGCTCCATGGGGTCCCAAAATCGACCCAAAGATTCCTATGGCCGAACATGTATCAACCAATAAGGATAGGACACGTTTTAGGGTAATTTAGTATTATTATAATATTATTTTTTAACCCTTATTTACCGGATTTACCCTTAACCATGGTAAATAAAATATTTACCGCAGTAATTATTCAAAATGTCTAAAAATAAAAGTTACCTATTTACACAATTTTAAAATCCTGATTCCAAATATGGAATCCATTTTTCTAAATTCAAAACACAGAAGTGGCAGAAATTAATTTAAAATTAATTCCCGTTGTTAAAACAAAAAAGCGTGTTTTTAAGAGATAATAACTATCAAAAGATTGACACTTGTTTATGTTCGGTTTAATTGTAAAATTATGTACAATGACCAACATTATATTAAATGGTAAAAATATATTCTAAATATACTTTAAAACCACTCAAATTCATAATTTATCACTATTAATTATTTTGATTAAAAAAGTTGTTTTTAATTAAAATTTAGTAATTTTCACTATTCATCAAAAAATGAAAGTTATCCGAAAAGTACCAAAATTTCACCTTAGGCTAAATTCGATATTAAGAATCCAAAAATGAAGTTCATTTTAAAAAATAAAATATATATAATTTCAAAAAGTAGGTATTACTATTCATAACGGCTAGTTTGATTGGTTATGGTGTGTTAGAACTCGGTGTTGCGTACAACACACACTATCACATTATTCAAAGAGAAGCGTACTGTAGAATCTTGGGGTGTTACACCTAAAGACCCACATCTTCCAAATATTTGGCACACCACGTGCCTTGATCAGTGACTTAGGAACCCATTTTTGTAATAGAACCATAGAAGCTCTTCTAAAAAAGAATGGGGTTGTATATTAAACTTTAACTGCATATCACCCCCAAACAAATGGCATGGCTGAACTTTCTAATAGAGAAGTGAAAAAAGTGCTTGATAGAATTGTAAAACCCACCATAAAAGACTGGCCTGAAAGACTTGGTGAAGCACTTTGGGCTTATCGAACTGCCTATAAAACACCCATTGGGATGTCTCCTTTTCGGCTTGTTTTTGGTAAATCATGTCACTTACCAGTTTAAATACAACATAAGTCATTTTGGGAAGTAAAAACATGTAATTTTGATCTTGAAAAATCTGGTGAAGAATGATTGTTTCAATTGGATGAACTGGAGGAGCTTTGACTTGAATCCTATGAGAATTACAATATGTACAAAGAGAAGGCTAAGGTACTCCATGACAAACACATCCTGAGAAAGGTATTTCATGAAGGTGAAAAGGTAATTCTATTCAATTATCGATTTCGACTTCACACATGTAAGCTTAATTCTCGTTGGGAAGGTCCTTTTGTTATTACAAACATTTACCCATTTGGTGCAGTGCAAGTCCAAGACCCCTCCTCCAAAAGGAAATTTACAGTAAATGGACATCGGTTGAAGCATCACTATGAGAGGACACACAATCCTAAATCATCATCTACTTCCATTGGATCCACAGTAGACCCACCACTGGATGGAGATGGAAACCCACAAAATCCAAACCAGGGGGCACCTCTTTCCCTTTAACTCTCTCTCTATCTCTTCCTCTCTCTACCTCTTTCTTCTTCTTCCTCTCTCTTTCATTTTTTTACCACTTTATTCATCAAACCCTTTCTTTTTCTCTTTCTTGTGTGGGTGTTTATTTAAAAAAAACCTTAAAAACTAAAAAAACCAAAAAAACACAATTACTTAAAAAAATTACAAAAAAAGAGTCATGCTTACTCACCATCGAGTTTTGAAATTTTGTCCAACCATTTTTGGGAGTTAACAGACATGTTTTCATCTCAAAAATTTTGTATTTTCATCATGACTTTGGATAAAGAATTTTGTGTCAAAATTAACAAATTTTGAATGCTCAATTTTTTATTTGAAAAATGATTTTTCCAAACCGTGAGAACAAACAATTTCTTTCATGCCAAGGCCACCTATGGCCATCTTTTTAAAATGTTTGTTTTCACCCCCATTTGTGAGTCTTGAGTTTGTGGACCTTCGAGCTGAATTTCCTGTCTTAGTGTGCATTAATACGATAGAGGCATTTTCTGAACCACATGAGAATCACAATAGCCAAATAGCCTCTCATTACCCTTACATTAATCCTCCTTTTGAAATCCCCTTCAAGCCTATGAAAACCTTTTATTTGATAGCCACATTACAATCCCAATACCTTATCCCACCTAATATCAAAATGGATTTTCATTGCATAGGTTTTTGAAATTTAAGTATGGGGGGGAATGGATTTCATTTTTGGGTATCATTTCCTTACTTTCTGGTGTGTTATAATATGATTGAGGGAAAGAATCCATTTTAGTGTGGGGGGAGGTTGTCATTCAGTGAATTTATTGTACAAATGATATTGAAAAGAGTTCAAAAAAATTCAAAAAAAAATCAAAATAAAAAAAAATCAAAATAAAATGAAACAAATGGGTTGTGTCTTGGGTAGGTCAAAAATCACTCTTCCTCAACCTTTGATCTTGTTATAACTATTACAATTAGTGTTTTTAGGAGATCAAACATGGGTTGTGATATGAGTGTGAGATCTGTCTCAAGGTCAACTTTTGAAAAAACAAAGAAAAAAAAAGGAAAAAAAAGAACACTTGCATTATATTCTTATATCATTGGGAGAAGTTTGGTGGTTTGTAAATATTTAATCTTCTCATCCCCTTAATATTTTCATCCCTTATTGTGTCTTTCTTCACACAATCATTCCCTTTTAAATATGTGTTTTCATTTCCTTCCATGTTTTATTTCAAAAAAGTGTGCATTGTTTTTCTATGTTGGTATTTTAACCCTCTTATTCTCTCTCTTGGACATTATATTCCTACCGTCCCATAGCCATAGAAAAATCCCATTAAAAAGACCTGTTGATTCTTGTTCACTTTGGATAGGTATTGTAAGCTGAGAGCTCTTTTCAAACTCTAAGATTTTCATTTTTGGTTGGTGAAAGAGTGAACCTCCACAAATAAATTTTATCATCTTGAGAGGTGTGAGTTTTGAGTGTCCACATTTTCCATTTCTAAATTTGAGCATGGAAAAATGAATTAGTTTTGGAACATTGTTTCTGTAACAACTTGTGGTGGATTTCAAAATGGATGAGTGAAATAGTCTAAACCTCCCCTGATTGGAGAAAACAAAATTTTAATATTTGTTGGTGAGTGAAAATGATTTTGTCATGTTTTTATATTTGTTGCACATGAGGACATGCACAAAGCTAAGTTTGGGGGAGTTGATGTTATTAATATTTTCAGGAATTATTATATTCCCCCTTTACTGATTTTATATGAAATGTGCAGAATTTGTGTGAAATATTAATGTTTTAATATTAAGTATAATTTTTGAGCATTTTTAGAAGTAGTCCAATTGATTTAGTTTAATGTTTTAATAATAACTATCACTATACTGATCCAAATTGTGTTTTTATTTTTTTTTATTATTCTACTTTCAATATACAACATTTCATTAGAAGGTACCATGAGCCAATTCTGACATTTGAAGGGTCATATGGTCCTCATAAACAAGACCAAAGAATCTGTGAACAAACTGGACCAGCCTTGAAGATTGATTTACTGGGCTCAATACAGAAGTCCAAAAACATTAAATCTCCACCATAATTCGTGGGACACTACATGTCATCTTGGATAAAAATTTCAAGGCCCAAATACAAGTACAAGGGGCCCAAATAAAGCTTTTAAATCCAGCCCACCATTCTGGACGAGAATTAAAATAAGTATAGTATTCATGACATATCTCATGATGTAAGAATACAATCAAGATGAGATTTTTCAGTGTGAAATAGGAGATATAGGTGGAAGACTTTTTTGAATAAACCATTCGGATTTGAAGGAATCTTAATATTCAAAAACCCTTCCACATTATGGACTTCAAAAAGACTGGATTAAAATGTATAGTTTAACTTTGTTTAATGAACCGGCCATAAATTTTGATCCTTAAGTCCAAATGACTCAAAATTTTGAGAGTAGTCGGCCGATATTATTGTATACAACTTTGAAGAAGGAGATATGTGAATATTCGGCTGTCTGTATAGCCAAATTGGCGATGCAATTGGAGGGACAGATTGGGAATGAAAACAGTCCACTCCTTGGGCTATAAATACTCTCCCCTTCTCTCCTTGAGAGGGGCTGGCATTTCAGAAGAGAGGAGAACATATTGGCATGACCAAATCCTTGACAAAGGCTTGGGAGGACCCACCATACTCAAGTTTTCACTTGAGAGACCTTTCCTCCTCTCTTTGTTTTCACTTACTTTCGTGTTCTTCATTTTTGTAATTTTGCAAGTCCTTTCTTTTGTAATTCTGTTTTAATGCAAGTTTCTTATTCAATATCTCTTATTCTCCTCCACCTTCTGTATTTTAATATTAATGTTCTTAAAATCGTTTAAATTTAGTTAAATATCCTTTCCTTATTTTTCTTCCACATTCAATCAAAAATTTGTTTTTAATTATCATCATCGTTCGTGTGTGTGTGTCGACGTACCACTCTTTTCTAATCCCTTTCTTTTTCTTATATTCTTAATTTATCATCATAATTATTATAACCAGAATATTAAACACCCAAATGGCCGAGTAAATATCTCATTGGGATGAGTTATAATTTAGGGATGTTAAGTGATTGAGAGTATTTTCTCGATGAGTATTCGTTAATTTAACATTGTGTATATTGGACTTAATTTGTCATGGATTAATGACATATTTTGTTTAGCATGTGGTTTCCATGGATTATTGGAACTAAAAATACACTTCCATAAACATGTACTGATTGAGATTAAAATCCTAATTAAGTTAAGTCTTGAATTAAAGCTTTAACACTCAGGAATTCTAATCGATGTCAACTTGTGAAGTGGGTATTAATTTAAATGCGATATAAATCAAAGCTCAAGGATATCACAAGCTTAACTCCCTAATAATGAACTCACCCCAATCTTTATCAATTTGTTGAATCAAACATCATCCATAAATTATTTCATAAGCATTGCAAACAAACCCCCCAATCATAATACAATTAACTAAAAACAAATGACTATTTCAAAGTATCATCGCCGAGGATTCGACCCGAGTGCTGCTATACACATTAGCAGAGCACCGGAACTTTGACCGATCGATAGGCAACAATTGGCCATGCGTTTCACCTTATAATTTCAAACCCTGGTATAGTAGTCAAGAAATCCTTTAGTTTGATTCCATTTTCCATCCATGGATCATTCCAAATAGTAATGTCATTCCCATCAGAAATTCTCCAAATTCATCCTATGTCAAGAATATTTGTTTCACCCCAAATGTTTCTCTGCATAAAACTAGGTTGTGACCATAGCTGGTAATTCAAAAATAATTAATGAGGGAAATATTTTTCAAAAAAACCTTTGAGAAGAGGGAATTTTTATTTGAGAGAAGTCACTATCCTTTCTTTTCCAAAAGTTCCTCATTAATCCATTTTAGGTTCTTAAATCCGAGACCTCAACAAAATTTCAAAACACACAATTTCTCCCATGACACCCAATGGGTGTTATTATTTCCATAATGATAGCCCCACAAAATGTTATACAAACATGAATGAATTTGTTCAACAATATTTTATAGAAATTTGAATAATGACATAATATAATATGGAACTACTTGGTCCACTAACTTAATGAGAACTTATTTTCCATCCTTGTAGATATTCCTACTAGATCATAAAAAATTAAAATTATCCACCCTATCCATAATGGAAGTGAACACTTCTTTCTTCAATCTACCAACAAGGTTCGAAAGGACAATATTTTTAGGATTCTTTTCAAATAGTGGAAAACTAAACACCAATTGTAATTTCTCCCTCATTACATGTAACACACCTTTAATGAAGGATAATTTTAACTTAAAAGGGTTAATATGTTTCCCAAAAGACCTTTCATATAGATTAATGATTTTTAGCATTGAACTGCATTCTTGAGAGGTAGCATATGCAAAAAGGAGACAATCATCTACAAAGAAGAGATGGGAGATAAGGGGTCATTTCTATATACCATAGCACCATGGATAATTCTTTATTCCACCGCATTCAAGAGGAGATGAGAAATGATGTCGACTATCATAATTAAAATATAAGGTAAGAGTGGATACCCTTGTTGCAAAACCTATTAAGGGTTTAAAGATCTCTGAATGTTCCCCATTAAAATTAATTCCAGTAGAGATAATCGTAACACAGTTCATGATATTAGTGATCCATTTCATCCCAAATCCCAACCTAGAAATAAAAATTTCATTAAAAAGCCATTTGACTCTATCTTAATATTTCATCATATCTAATTTCATTAACATGATGCATCTTTTGGATGAGTAATGAGTTTTCATAGAGTGAAATAATTCAAACGTAATGTAAAAATTATTAGTAATGGATATATTTGGAACAAAATAACTTTAGTTTTAAGTAATAAGCAGTAAAATACAATCCCTAATCCTAGAGACCAATATCATGGAAAATATTTTGCAAACAACAATACACAAACTGATTGGTCGAAATTTTGGGTATTTCTATTGGCAATGGGTTTTTAGGATGAGACTAATAATAGTTTCATTCAGGTATTCAAGAGGGGATCTTTCTACCCACAACTCCATCAAGGAAACCACATCAGGTCCAATGATATGATAAAAGTGTTTTAAATACATCACATGAAACCCATTAGGCCTCCGGGACATTGTAGAGTGAAAAAAGATGATGATCTCCAAGAACTTCACCCTTAGATATATTTCTCTCTTACTTATGATTCATATCATCTGTGATAATTTTTAGAATGCATCTAGTCAAACTTGTAGGAGTGTCAATACTTTCCTCTTTATATAGGTTTCTAAAAAAATATAATAATTGATTGAATGTCATTATTTTCATTAAAAACCCTCCCAATATTATCCTTGAGTTGAGAAATGTGGTTTTTACTCCACCTTATAGATTATATTTCATGAAAAAATTAGTATTCTGATCACCCTCCCTAATATGGGATTCTATTACCCTTAAAAACCAAAATCACTCCTTCTCCCTCAATGTTGCATTAAGATTATTTTCAACAGAAGAGATATCCCTGAGTACAGAGTTACAACAAGGAAAATAGTGGAGTATGTTCAAGTGATTTTCTACAACATTAATGCATCTATAAAAATCCCCAAACCTAACTGAACTCCACTTCTGTAAACAAGATGCAGTACTAAGGATATTGGATGTCAGGCACTGGTTTGGTCCCTCCCAAGCCGACCTAAACACCTTCTCAAAATTACTATCTTGGATCCACAAACTTTTAAATCAAAAGGAATGAAAAGGCCTCCTCAATTTCCCTTGAGAGATCATCAACAAAATGATCAAGAAGTGGTCATAAGAAACCAGAGGCAAGTGAACAATAAATAAGGCATGGAATATAGACATTTATTCATCTCTTCTAACAAATCTATCCAACCTTTTAGAAATATGGTTCTCCATTGATCTAACATTGTGACATGTAAAAAGAGATCCTAAAAACTCAAGATCATGAAGATAATTAAACACAAGATAATTCCTAAATTATTTCACAACATCACCACTCCTTAAGTATCCCTCTTATTTTTCATGATAGAGAACGACCTCATTGAAATCTCCCCCAACCAGTAGAGTTATAGGGAGTGGGATCCACACCCAGTTCAATAGGTTCCAAGATTATTGTCTATATTGACACCCCAAACACCCATAAAATCGAAAAAACAACCATGAAAAAGTTCTTGTGGAAACAAATATCATAGAAATGTGATTACTGGAAAAATTAGTAACATGAACACCAAGTTCCTTCTTCTACAAGAGTCACAAACCACCAGACTATCCATGGATTCCAATAGAAAATATGTTCTTGAAACCAATATTTAAACACAAGAGTCCAACACCCTTATTATCCAACATAGTTTTAGATAAAAAAGATAGGTTAGGTTGGTATTTTGAACTCCATTGATAGAGTGAATGAACTATTTGGGGGTTTCCAAGCCCCCGACAATTCTATCATTGTATTTACATTATTTTAGGTAGGGATATGACACATCTGCCTTCACCTATGAAACTTTGAGAAACTGTTAGTCACCCACCACTTTCTACTTCTTTGGTAGGATCTCAATCATCTAACATGCCTCCAAGTTCCATTTTTTATCACTAGAATTTTTAATAATAAGATCACCACCTTAGTCCCCTCTAATCATCGTTCTCTGCATCTGATGTTTTTGAGAACATGATGATATTAACCCAAGCATGTCTTCTCCATCCTAAGAGATAAAACCTTGAGAGTCCTAATCTAGAGGAGGAACTAGAACAAGGTGTTCCACACAATATTGATCCTACCCAGAACGTGGGTTTGGTGGTTCCTTGAATTTTGGAATTGGATCAATAAGTAGAAAAGGAAAATCGCTCATAGTAGCAAAAACCCATGTTGGGTTGAAAACAAGGTCCTTCACCTGTCTGACTTTCTTTTCCCCAGATTCGTCCAAGGTCAATGAATTGTATAAAGGTACTCTTTTTCCACACTAATCCACTGGATTTATATATTAAAATATGGTGGCCCAATCATTATGATATTATTATGATTTTGTTCATACTAGTTAATGGATGCCTTGGAAATCCTGTCTTGGTTGTTTTGTTTTTCCACCTCAAAGCCAAGGTATGTGTTGCATAATGAAATTACCTTGTTTATCCTCCTTATTCAAACCACAACCCTTCTCTAAGTGTTCAAGACACCCATAGAAGAAATAGAAAATTGGAATCTTTCCAAACTCAAAGGATATCTAGGCATTATAATCTTATTTGGACAAGAACAGACCCCTTATTAGTGGTTGTGAGACACCAACCAAGGATTTAATATGCACTACGAGTCCCCAGTGAATTAGATCGGACTGATCCCATTACAAATATTTACCAATGCATCCTCCAATTTAATGCATAACTTGTTCAGTTCTACCATGAAGATAAATTCCTTTTATTCGTATCCAGAAAGGTGAACAGGTCAGATTAATTTTTTGAATATCTTCCCCGCATTTTAATTCTTCCCCGAGAATGGTCTTATTCTCAAAGGACCAAGGACTACCTTTGGGAGCCTTTTCTTTATCACTTTCATTGAATAATTCTAATACAAGAATGTACTCTCCCACTTCTCTTATATCCACACCATTCTACAGTCCCCATATATTTTCCTGAGTGTTTTTTAGGGCACCGGGATTGAAAGATTGTTTTCCCATAAATTTCCCGACAATCAGAAGATACATACAATGTGAAAGAAAAGTATCTTCATTCTTTATTGTGAAAATTGTCACTTTAACTATGTCTGTCAATGAAATATTCTGGAAATGATTCACTGGATGGGATTTCATATCTTTGGACCACGAAGAGAAAACCATGGAGCACATATGGACAGGTTGAAGAAATGCTTGAGGAAAGGAATTCATTGACTTCTGAGCACAAACCTTCATAAGTGAAACCCTTCGTGAGAACAACCCTTCATGAGTAGAAAAATGTTGCAAACAAAACCTTCGTGAGAAAAACCTTCGCTAGTGAAACTCTTCACGCGTACAACTCAATGTGAGGTGAAACCATTACGAGCACAACCCTTTTCCAGAAAAACCATCATGAGAAAGACTCAATGTGAGTAGATTTTTTTTTTGAGAAAACCCTTCCTAAGCACAAACTCTTCGTGATCAGTAACCATCGCATGCACAACCCTTTATAATAAAACCCCTTCATGAGCCCCACCCTTTACGATCAAACCCTATGCTAGTACACCCTATCGCATGCCCAACCCTATGTGATAAAAAAATTGCATGTAAACACCCATTAAAGATCTGAACTATTCATCAGTGGTACTCTTCATGAGAACACCCCTTCACTAGACTACCCTTTGCAAGAAAGACCTCACACACACAGACACCACTCTATGAGGCCAGCCTTTCGTGATCAAGATCCTACGTGAGCACACCCCTTCGCAAGACCATCCCTTCATAAGCAAGCTCAGAGAGATGAAGACCATCACCATTATGTTAATGATTGAAGCCGATCTATTAGGGAATATTGATCAGACATCGATTTTTTGTCAATTAGTAGAAAGTTAATGATAGGGAGCCGATATGTTGTCAATCTGGAGATTATGAACACATGGGAGTCAATATAAATTCGGTCTATTGGGGATGATCAACCAAATATAGGAGAACCTTATAGATCCATTGAATAAAAATTATAGGAAGCTAATCTGAAAGAATGGGATGATCAGAAATCGTTATTGCAAGAAGCGAGTGATTGGAATTAGATCTAATGGGGATGAGAAAATGGGAATCTATCTGATACCAATCATAAGATTTAGAATGATCTGAATACACATTGTAGTTGAACCATATAGTTTTCATTTTTGAAATCCAAATGACCGCCTATACAATGGGGATGAGAAACTGGGCACCGATCAGAAATAAAGGGTCACCGCAGTCAGAATACATAAGAACAGCACCTGCAATTCCTCCCTCTTTTCTTCTAACACACCTTTACTGAAGGATAATTATAACTTCAAAAGTTTAATATGTTTCCCATAATTCCATTGATATAGATCCATGGTTTTCTGTACTGAACTTAATTCTTATGGGGTAGCACATTTTTTGACATCGCAGAATGCATTTCATGCACCTTGCTATAAATTTCATTATTGGATTTCCATTTTCCATGATATTGCTCTAGAATTACGAATTAGTTGGAAAGCCCACCCCCCCCCCCCATCAAGAGTAGGACATGGATTTCCATGATTGATGAAAAAAAGGTGTCAACACATCAAAATTATATTTATGCTTTTTTATGAGATTATTTGGTTTATTAATCATATCAAGATGTGTATATATCTTGGAGATCTTCAATTTGACTGGTCACGAAGCCGAAACAGACTCACTGATCAAAATGTATGGCTCTTAGAAGTTGGGAAAATTTTTTAAAGGTATTTTCATCAACTTGCGTGCCAATTCACCTTTTCCCAGGGTTCCATATTTTTTTTATAAATAGAACCCTTAGGTACATAATTTTCACAACAAAAAATTCAAAATAATTCCCCACAGCTTTCACACATCAACTTTCATTGACATATTTCACGCATCACCTTGTGTGGATAGCTTGAATGCATTAGCTGGTAATGATAGATTGTGTGCATCATCTTGTGTGGAAATATAGAGTGTTGCAGCTTGCATGGATCATCTTGCATAGATAGCACTTCCATACCACCCACTTGTGTGCTACACTTTCTCTCCACGTATTCTTTTCCCATAGTCATATTTTTTCCTATAAATAGACCCATGGGGTCTTTATTTGTACGGATGGATTTCCTAGAATCCCAATTGCTGATCTGGTCACCCTAGTACTTCTTCCAAGTTTTCTAAAGCATCCTAGGTAGTTCTCTAACACCTAAGGTGAGGGAATTAAAGGAGGATCATAGGAATTAACTTCATTTACTTCTTAATGACAACCATGTTTGTCGTATTTTTGAAATTCAAAACACAGAGGTGGTAAAATTTCATTTAAATGAAAAATCAGTTTTTTTAAGTACCACTTAGTGGTTTCACTATTCATCAAAAATTGAAGTTTTTCAGAAAAATACCAAAAATTCACCCTAAGCTATATTTGATATTCTGAATTCAAAAATGAAGTCTATTTTAAAAAATTAAAAACATATAACTTTCATTAATTAATTTAATAATTAATTCCCATTGTCAGAGCAAATAGCGTGTTTTTATGAAACAATAAGTATCAAAAGATTGACACTAGTTTAAGTCCGATTTCAAAGTGAAATTAATTCCAACGACCACTATTGGATTAAATGGTAAAAATATATTCTAATTTCACTTTAAAACCAATTCAAACGTTAATCTAATCATATAAATAAATTATATTAAAAAGAGGTTTTGAATTAAAATACAACATTTTTCACTATTCATTAAAAAATGAACTTTATCGGAAAAATGCCAAAAATTTACACAATGTAAATTTTGATATCCCGATTCTAAAGAAGAGTTTTATTTGGTCCAATATAATGTATAAGAGTGACCAAAACTATATTTAATGATGGTTCGCCATCAAAAGGCAATAAGTGGACATTTAGTGAAAATTAGGGTATAAATGCCTAAAATTGAATTCTTTTCATATTTTAAGCCTTTATCTTTTATTGGATAAATGTAAAAACATTTAAAAACATATATAATCATATTTTAGTTATTTCTATCCATTCCCTCCAATACAACGGCTATGTGTTAACTACCATTTAAAATAATATTATTTTATTACTAGTGTGCAACGTAAGATTTCAATGAAACTCTTTGTTGCGTATCGGGTACACTATCGAACATAGAAACCCCTTTAAAGTAAAATTAATATCTAATTCATAAATATTAATAAATATGAAAATGCTTTATTCTTTATTTACCTGGGATGTTACATCCTTCCACCCTTTTAGGAATTGTGTCCTCGCAATTTTATTCACTTATCAAAATAAGTGGGGGTATTTATCCCTCATAGCATTTTCAGATTCCCACGTTGCCTATTCAACCATATGGTTTTTCCACAAAACCTTTACCTGGTGAATTACCTTATTTCGCAACACTTGCTCTCTTCGGTCAAGAATCTGGACTGTTTGTTCTTCATAAGAGAGATTCTCTTCCAACTGAACTACCTCTGGGCTCAAAACATGAGATGGATCTGGCATATACTTTCTCAACATCGAAACATTAAAAAAATTGTGTACCTGAGATAAACTCGGAGGTAAAGCCACTCGGTAATCAACTGATCCAACTTTCTCCAGAATTTCATATGGTCCAATGAACCTTGACTCAGCTTTCCTTTCTTACCAAATCGCATCACACTTTTCCATGGAGAAACCTTGAGAAAAACATGATCACCTACCTCGACAGATAGATCCTTCCTCCAGTTATCCGCATAACTTTTCTGTCTGCTCTGAGCTATTCTCATGTGTTCCTGAATCAACTGAACATTTTCTGCCATCTCTTCTACCAATTCTGGTCCCATCAGCTTCCTTTCACCTACTTCATCCCAAAAAGCTGGAGTTCGACACCGCTTCCCATATAATGCCTCAAACGGAGCCATCTGTATACTGGAATGAAAAATGTTTTTTTATGAAAACTCAACCAAAGAAAGATGTTGGTCCCAACTTCCCTTATAATCCATCGAACAAGCACGTAGCATATCCTCCAAAGTCTGAATTGTTCATTCTGACTGCCCATCTGATTGAGGATGAAAATCTGTACTAAAATTTAATTCAGTACCCAATGACTTCTGAAGGCCTTTCCAAAAGTTAGAAGTAAACCTGGGATCACGATCAGATACAATGGATAGGGGAACTCCATGCAACCTGACTATCTCTTTAAGATACAATCGAGAAAGTTGGTCTAGAGAGAAAGTATCTCGAATAGGAAGGAAATGAGCAGATTTAGTCAAGCGATCAATAATAAAACAGATTGCATTATTACCTCGAGATGTCCTCGGTAATCCCACAACAAAGTCCATGGATACATTTTCCCATTTCTACTCTGGAACTAGTAAAGGCTGAAGCATCCCTTTCGGTAACTGCCGCTCTGCTTTAGCCTGCTGACAAGTCAAACACTTCACAGTAAAATCAGCAATATCCCTTTTCATTCCATCCCACCAGTAATACTCCCGCAGATCTCTGTACATCTTAGTACTGTCAGGATGAACTGAAAACGGGGAACTATGAGCCTCACATAACAACTCATTCTTAAACTGTGAATCACAAGGCACACATAATCTCTTCCCAAACTTCAAAACACAATCATTATCAATGTTGAATTCAGGCAACTTACCCTTCTGAACCAGCTCTACCTTTTTCTGCAACTCATTGTCTTGCTTAATTCTGTCTGATAGAGAAGCTTTCACTGATACCGGAAACAAAACAGAAGGCCATCCTGCACCAACAACTTCTATTCCAAAGTTCATCAAATCAAAAACCAAAGGATCTCGTTCCAAATGTAGCATGGTTAATAAAGCATTACTTTTTCGACTCAAATCATCAGCCACTTTATTTTCTTTTCCTAGATGGTAATGAATTGTACAATCATAATACTTGATTAATTCCAGCCATCTCCTCTGTCTCATGTTCAACTCTTTCTGAGTGAATATATACTTTAAACTTTTGTGATCAGTATATATTTCACACTGTACTCCATACAAATGATGCATCCAAATTTTTATAGCAAAAACAATAGCATCTAATTCCAAATCATGTGTAGGGTAATTTACCTCATGAGTTTTCAACTGACGTGAAGCATAATCAATTACTTGATCATTCTGCATAAGGACACAACCAAGTCCTTTCAATGAAGCATCACTCTAGATAACAAACTCACCATTCCTTAAAAGGAAGTGCCAAAACTGGAGCATTCACCAATCTTCTTTTCAACTTCTGAAAAAAATCATCACATTCTTTTGTCCAGATAAACTTAACACCCTTTCGAGTTAGCTTAGTCATTGGACTAGATAACCGTGAAAATTTTTCAACAAACCTTCGGTAGTAACCAGAGTCAACTGAGCCATCACTGCAACAAACTATTCAAGTCTGATTCTGACCATCTCAGGATGCCGATTTAGAAGTTCATTTCCATCTGTATACCTTCATAGCACAACTTCCATGTTTCCTCTTCGAAAAACCATTCTAAACACATAAATATCTTAGGCGAAGAAACATGGTAATCTGTAAATGCTATATCATTTCAATAATACCATAAATTAGTTTATAATTTAACAATTTTTTAATTCCTAAAGTTGTCTAAACTGACCTCCGATACCAACTATAAGGCTCCGGCCTTAAACCTTACTTAATATTGAATTAAATGAATAATTCACATTGAGGATCTTTTCAGGTTTAGAGTTTTAGAGAATTAGGACATAACTATTACATCTCAAAAGATTACAAAGTAGAAACTTCTACTAAGTTTCCATAGAATAAAAACTCTTAAAAAGAAACATGTCTAGTTCCATGTTTTATATAGCATGACTTTCCATTGATCCCATCCTTGACCCTATTCCACATTAATTCCTGTGAAAAAAATTTCAAAAAAACTTGGGGAGAGCATAAAAAACTCATTAAGGTATACACAAAGAATGAAAACTGTTAGTTTTTCAAACATCAAGTAAACCATGTATACTTTATCAAAGTAATACCTTCACCTTCATGAAGTAGTAAAAACTCTTCACTGAATAAAATATCATTACTTACCCTTTTGTAACCAAAGGATTTCCATAAAACCCATATAAAGAACACATAACATATAAAGGTAACTTGGGACATAAACATACTTAAGTGGAATAACCATACGGTCGACTTCCACACATATCACTTAATGGAATAGTCATATGGCCAACATCCATACATACTTAATGAAATAACCATACGGCCAACTTCCATACCCAATACATTGGAGGTTATAACGTAACCACCTTTCCTGGTATTCACGGCACCACCCGTCATATGGTTTATCACGTAACCACCCATCAAATGTCCAAGTACCATTATAAAATCATAAAACATAAAACAAATATAATGGAAAGAAAACATTTCCACACTTTGATCACAATATATCACATAAATATATTGACATAACAAATCCATTATTAAAACCATTTTCAATAACAAAATACATAAAAAAGTATATGGTATTTATTTCATTTTAAAAACAGTATGGCTTATTGAGGAAGCCAAAGACCTATTAATACTCGCGGTGGCGAAAAAGGTCGTTGTCACCGCGTATGTTAAAAGAAACCTTCCTTTTTTCGTTTAGTAAAACTCTATGTAGAAAAAGATTCCTTTTGTATAAAAGTAAAAGTCAAAGGGGTTTATACACCATATAAAATAAAGTTGTGGATAAAACTAAATATGCCTCAATGAAAGGAGATTGAGACGAAGTCCCTTACCTCGGGTCTAACTTGACTCTATCGTTCTTTAATGTCCTTAAAAACGAGTAACTCTTTTGGATTTGAGCTCAAAGGATTCCTTGGGAAGACTTCTTCCCAAAGTGAGTCTTCTAAGAGTTATAGAGGGATTTTTAGAGAAAAACTTTGCAGGGGTTGGCCGAGCCAAAGGCTTGAGAGGTGTCGGTAAGGTGGTAGAGGTGGGGGCCTTTTATAAAAGGAGAGGAGGGGCACTCTTGGAAAGTAAGGAAATGTTACTTTATTATAGAATGATTTTCAGATTTTAATGGCCCCACATTGATATAATTAGAGGATAAGGTGATAAGGGTTCGAAATCCACCCATAAAATAGGTTTTGGACATGTGTAGGTCTAATATTTTACATTATCTTTTCATTTTATTTAAATCGTTAAATAATGAGGTAATCGCTGCATCATCATGGTGTCATAAATAATTTAATTTAGTTAATGTATAAAAATTATAAAAAAATAATATGATGTAGGAAATATTTTTAGCTTTCTAATGAATATTTATACTCAAAAATATGACTTGTAATATCCCATTTAAAAATTGTTTTAGTAAAACAACTCATGTTTGTGACATTTTAATTTTAACATTAAATAAAAAGTTTTTATTGTCATTTTCCTACCAAAGTGGCTCCATGGGGTCCCCAAGTTGACCCATGGATTGTCTTGGTTGGCCGTGACACATCCAATAAGGGTAGGACATGTGCAAGTTCATCTCATATTATTAAAACATTATTTTTACCTTAAACTACACTAATTACCTCTAATCGCGATTAAAAACTTAAAAGTTACTATTCACCAAAAAATTATTTTAATCCCATTGAACCACATTTTACTTTTTAATGACAACCATGTATGTCGGATTTTTGAAATTCAAAACATAGAGGTGGTAAAATTTCATTTAAACGAAAAATCAGTTTCTTTAAGTACCACTTAGTGGTTTCACTATTCATCAAAAATTGAAGTTTTTCAGAAAAATACAAAAAAATTACCCTAAGCTATATTTGATATTCCGAATTCAAAAATGAAGTCTATTTTAAAAAATTAAAAGCATATAAGTTGAATTAATTAATTTAATAATTAATTCCCGCTGTCAGAGCAAATAGCGTATTTTTATGAAACAATAAGTATCAAAAGATTGACACTAGTTTAAGTCCGATTTCAAAGTAAAATTAATTTCAACGACCACTATTGGATTAAATGGTAAAAATATATTCTAATTTCACTTTAAAACCAATTCAAACATTAATCTAATCATATAAATAAATTAGATTAAAAAGAGGTTTTGAATTAAAATACAACATTTTTCACTATTCATTAAAAATGAACTTTATCGGAAAAATACCAAAAATTTACACAAAGTAAATTTTGATGTCCCGATTATAAAGAAGAGTTTTATTTGGTCAAATATAATGTATAAGAGTGACCAAAACTATATTTAATGACGGTTCGCCATCAAAAGGCGATAAGTGGACCTTTAGTGAAAATTAGGGTATAAATGCCTAAAATTGAATTCTTTTCATATTTTAAGCCTTTATCTTTTATTGGATAAATGTAAAAACATTTAAGAACATATATAATCTTATTTTATTTATTTCTATCCATTCCCGCCAATACAACGGCTATGTGTTAACTACCATTTAAATAATATTATTTTATTACTAGTGTGCAACGTAATATTTCAATGAAACTCTTTGTTGTGTATTGGGTACACTATCGAACATAGCAACCCCTTTAAAGTAAAATTAATATTTAATTTGTAAATATTAATAAATATGAAAATGCTTTATTCTTTATTTACCTGGGATGTTACATCCTTCCCCCCTTTGGGAAATTGTGTCCTCGCAATTTTATTCACTTATCAAAATAAGTGGGGGTATTTATCCCTCATAGCATTTTCAGATTACCACGTTGCCTATTCAACCATATGGTTTTTCCAAAATACCTTTACCTGGTGAATTACCTTATTTCGCAACACTTTCTCTCTTCGGTCAAGAATCTGGACTGGTTGTTCTTCATAAGAGAGATTCTCTTCCAACTGAACTACCTCTGGGCTCAAAACATGAGATGGATATGGCATATAATTTCTCAACATCAAAACATAAAAAACATTGTGTACCTGAGATAAACTCAGAGGTAAAGCCACTCGGTAAGCAACTGATCCAACTTTCTCTAGAATTTCATATGGTCCAATGAACCTTGGACTCAGCTTTCCTTTCTTACCAAATTGCATCACACTTTTCCATGGAGAAACCTTGAGAAAAACATGATCACCTACCTCGAAAGATAGATCCTTCCTCCGGTTATCTGCATAACTTTTCTCTTTGCTCTGAGCTATTCTCATGTGTTTCTGAATCAACTGAACATTTTCTGCCATCTCTTCTACCAATTCTGGTCCCATCAGCTTCCTTTCACCTACTTCATCCCAAAAAGCTGGAGTTCGACACCGCTTCCCATATAATTACTCAAACAGAGCCATCTGTATACTAGAATGAAAACTGTTTTTATATGAAAATTCAACCAAAGAAAGATGTTGGTCCCAACTTCCCTTATAATCCATCGAACAGGCACGTAGCATATCCTCCAAAGTCTGAATTGTTCGTTCTGAATGCCCATCTGATTGAGGATGAAAATATGTACTAAAATTTAATTCAGTACCCAACGACTTCTGAAGGCCTTTCCAAAAGTTAGAAGTAGACCTGGGATCACGATCAAATACAATGGATAGGGGAACTCCATGCAACCTAACTATCTCTTTAAGATACAATCGAGAAAGTTGATCTAGAGAGAAAGTATCTCGAATAGGAAGGAAATGAGCAGATTTAGTCAAGTGATCAACAATAAACCATATTGCATTATTACCTTGAGATGTCCTTGGTAATCCCACAACAAAGTCCATGGATACATTTTCCCATTTCCACTCTGGCACTGGTAAAGGCTGAAGCATCCCTTTCGGTAACTGCCGCTCTGCTTTAACCTTCTGACAAGTCAAACACTTCACAGTAAAATCAGCAATATCCCTTTTCATTCCATCCCACCAGTAATACTCCTACAGATCTCTGTACATCTTAGTACTGCCAGGATGAACAAAAAACTGGGAACTATGAGCCTCACCTAACAACTCATTCTTCAACTGTGAATCACAAGGCACATATAATCTCTTCCTAAACCTCAAAACACCATCATTATCAATGTTGAATTCAGGAAACTTACCCTTTTGAACCAGCTCTACCTTTTTCTGCAACTCACTGTCTTGCTTCTGTGCTTGCTTAATTCTGTCTGATAGAGAAGATTTCACTGATACCTGAAACAAAATAGAAGGCCATCCTTCAAAAATAACTTCTATGCCAAAGTTCATCAAATCAAAAACCAAAGGATCTCATTCCAAACGTAGCATGGTTAATAAAGCATTACTTTTTTGACTCAAATCATCAGCCACTTTATTTACTTTTCCTGGATGGTAATGAATTGTACAATCATAATCCTTGATTAATTCCAGCCATCTCCTCTGTCTCATGTTCAACTATTTCTGAGTGAATATATACTTTAAACTTTTTGATCAGTATATATTTCACACTTAACTCCATACAAATGATGCATCCAAATTTTTAGAGCAAAAACAATAGCATCTAATTCGAAATCATGTGTAGGGTAATTTACCTCATGAGTTTTCAACTGCCGTGAAGCATAAGAAATTACCTGATCATTCTGCATAAGGACACAACCAATTCCTTTGAATGAAGCATCACTGTAGATAACAAACTCACCATTCCTGGAAGGAAGTGCCAAAACTGGAGCATTCACCAATCTTCTTTTCAACTCCTGAAAACAATCATCACATTATTTTGTCCAGATAAACTTAACACCATTTCGAGTTAGCTTAGTCATTGGACTAGATAACCGTGGAAATTTTTCAACAAACCTTCGGTAGTAACCTGAGTCAACTGAGCCATCACTGCAAAAAACTGTTGAAGTCTGATTCTGACCATCTCAGGATGCCGATTTAGAAGTTCATTTCCATCTGTATACCTTCCTAGCATAACTTCCATGTTTCCTCTTCGAAAAACCATTCTAAACACATAAATATCTTAGGCGAAGCAACATGGTAATCTGTAAATGCTATATCATTTCAATCATAACATAAATTAATTTATAATTTAACAATTTTTTAACTCCTAAAGTTGTCTAAACCGACCTCTGATACCAACTATAAGGCCCCAGCCATAAACCTTACTTAATATTGAATTAAATGAATATTTCACATTGAGGATCTTTTCAAGTTTAGAGTTTTAGAGAATTAGGACATAACTATTACATCTCAAAAGATTACAAAGTAGACACTTCTACTAAGTTTCCATAGAATAAAAACTCTTAAAAAGAAACATGTCTAGTTCCATGTTTTATATAGCATGACTTTCCCCTAATCTCATCCTTGACCCTATTCCACATTAAGTCCTATGAAAAACATTTCAAAAAAAGTTGGGGTGAGCATAAAAAACTCAGTAAGGGATACAAAAAGAATGAAAACAGTTAGTTTTTCAAACATCAAGTAAACCATGTATACTTTATCAAAGTAATACCTTCACCTTCATGAAGTAGTAAAAACTCTTCACTGAATAAAATATCATTACTTACCCTTTTGTAACCAAAGGATTACCATAAAACCCATATAAATAACACATAACATATAAAGGTAACTTGGGACATAAACATACTTAAGTGGAATAACCATACGGTCTACATCCACACATATCACTTAATGGAATAGCCATACGGCCAACATCCGTACATACTTAATGGAATAGCCATACGGCCGACTTCCATACCCAATGCATTGGAGGTTATAACGTAACCACCCGTCCTGGTATACACGGTACCACCCGTCATATGGTTTATCATGTAACCACCCGTCAAATTTCCAAGTACCATTATAAAATCATAAAACATAAAACAAATATAATGGAAAGAAAACATTTCTACACTTTGATCACAATATATCACATAAATATATTGACATAACAAATCCATTATTAAAACCATTTAAAATAACAAAATACATAAAAGGGTATATGGTATTTATTTAATTTTAAAAACATTATGGCTTGTTGAGGAAGCCAAAGACTAATTAATACTCGCGGCGGTGAAAAAGGTCGTTGTCACCGCGTATGTTAAAAGAAACATTCCTTTTTGTCGTTTAGTAAAACTCTATGTAGAAAAAGATTTATTTTTTATAAAAGTAAAATTCAAAGGGGTTTATACACCGTATAAAAGAAAGGTGTGTATAAAACTAAATATGCCTCAATGAAAGGAGATTGAGACGAAGTCCCTTACCTCGGGTCCGACTTGACTCGATCGTTCTTTAATGTCCTTAAAAACGGGTAACACTTTTTGATTTGAGCTCAAAGGCTTCCTTGGGAGGACTTATGCCCAAAGTGAGGCTTATAAGAGTTAGAGAGGGATGTGGAGAGACAAAATTTTCAGGGGTTGGCCGAGCCAAAGGCTTGAGAGGTGTCAGTAAGGTGGTAGAGGTGGGGGCCTTTTATAAGAGGAGAGGAGGGGCACTCTTGGAAAGTAAGGAAATGTTACTTTATTATAGAATGATTTTCGGATTTTAATGGTCCCACATTGATATAATTCGAAGATAAGGTGATAAGGGTTCAAAATCCACCCATCCAATAGGTTTTGGACATGTTTAGGTCTTATATTTTACATTATCTTTCCATTTTATTTAAATCGTTAAATAATGAGGTAATCGTTGCATCATCATGGTGTCATAAATACTTTAATTTAGTTAATGTCTAAAAATTATAAAAAAATACTATGATTTAGGAAATATTTTTAGCTTTCTAATGAATATTTATAGTCAAAAATATGACCTGTATAATTCCATTTAAAAATTGTTTTAGTAAAACAACTCATGTTTGTGACATTTTAATTTTAACATTAAATAAAAGTTTTTAATGTCATTTTCCGACCAAAGTGGCTCCATGGGGTCCCCAAGTTGACCAATGTATTTTCTTGGTAGTCCATGACACATCCAATAAGGGTAGTACATGTTTCAAGTTCATATCATGTTATTAAAACATTATTTTTACCTTAAACTACACCAATTACCTCTAATCGCGATTAAAAACTTAAAAGTTACTATTCACCAAAAAATTATTTTAATCCCATTGAACCACATTTTATTTCTTAATGACAACCATGTATGTCGGATTTTTGAAATTCAAAACACAAAGGTGGTAAAATTTCATTTAAACGAAAAATTAGTTTCTTTAAGTACCACTTAGTGGTTTCACTATTCATCAAAAATTGAAGTTTTTCAGAAAAATACCAAAAATTCACCCTAAGCTATATTTGGTATTCCGAATTCAAAAATGAAGTATATTTTACAAAATTAAAAACATATAAGTTGCATTAATTAATTTAATAATTAATTCCCGCTGTTAGAGAAAATAGCGTGTTTTTATGAAACAATAAGTATCAAAAGATTGACACTAGTTTAAGTCTGATTTCAAAGTGAAATTAATTCCAACGACCACTATTGGATTAAATGGTAAAAATATATTCTAATTTCACTTTAAAACCAATTCAAATGTTAATCTAATCATATAAATAAATTATATTAAAAAGAGGTTTTGAATTAAAATACAATATTTTTCACTATTCATTAAAAAATGAACTTTATCAGAAAAATACCAAAAATTTACACAAAGTAAATTTTGATGTCCCGATTCTAAAGAAGAGTTTTATTTGGTCCAATATTATTTATAAGAGTGACCAAAACTATATTTAATGACGGTTCGCCATCAAAAGGCGATAAGTGGACCTTTAGTGAAAATTAGGGTATAAATGCCTAATATTGAATTCTTTTCATATTTTAAGCCTTTATCTTTTATTGGATAAATGTAAAAACATTTAAAATCATATATAATAATATTTTAGTTATTTCTATCCATTCCCACCAATACAACGGCTATGTGTTAACTACCATTTAAAATAATATTATTTTATTACTAGTGTGCAACGTAAGATTTCAATGAAACTCTTTGTTGCGTATCGGGTACACTATCGAACATAGGAACCCCTTTAAAGTAAAATTATTATTTAATTTGTAAATATTAATAAATATGAAAATGATTTATTCTTTATTTACCTGGGATGTTACACTTATCCTTTAGGTTTATTTTCACTTAAGGTGACATCAGGTCACCCAGGCCTACTTTTGTGCCCAATACCAGCATGCCAGAGACTTGATCACCCCTCTTTTGTTCACCTCACATCTTCAACCTCTTCGAGCCTTTCAAGAATCCTCATTCATATCCATTCATGGTATAAATTATTCTTCATTGGATCCCTTGTTTGAAAGGGATCTTTTTGAAACCTCCACCAAGACCTCTTGATTTACAAAACCTTAGGGAAAGGCACACAAGTGTGTATCCAATTTGAATTTGTATCTCTATGGTCAGAGGTTTCTCATACTTGTATAATTGGAAGCTTGGGTTCCTTTAATATTTCTGGAGTTGTATCTCCATGGTCATGAGGGATCTTCTAACCCGGAACAATGTTGAGGAGTTCCTGGTTTGGAGGATTAGGGTTTGGGTCATGTCTGTTCCTTATCTCTAAAACCCAGAACCTCAATTCCTTGGAAGGGAAGGTATGATTCACACATACTTTTATTTTCAATAAATTAAAAATCTCCCTACTCTATTGAGATCAATTTTAGGGTATCCCTCCTGGAGTAAGCCCCAAGACTTTCGGTCCAGACCCAATGACCTTCAATTCTCATTTCAAATTGAAGGGTTCATTGCTTTGTGCCCTCATCCACTGTCACCTCAGCTTCTTTCATAGTAGGCCTGACCTCTTACATCAATAGAGGAGAAAGTGTGTGTTTTTTTTTGAATATTTCACATCCTATTGTTTCTCACACCGAGCATGAATCATGTGGGATTATATATTTTTGATAAGTACAACACCTGAAAAATACTCCTCACTTCTTGAACTATTAGAACTCTAATTCCCACCATAATTGGGATACGTAGGAGGCCTTCACCTAGGGATCAAAATCATTAGACATTCTCCTCAGGAGTCTAACCCTAACACCCTTAATCTAGGAAACCTTCTTATAAGTAAACCCCAAATTAAGACCCCCTAAATATTTATGAGGTAAGAAATATTTCATGGACCCTATTACAAGGGAATCCTCTTTAAGAGTAAGCACGAACTTATTTCTCTCAAAGGTCCATATTACCCAGTGAGACTTACCGAACTATGTGGGCTTTGTTTCCCATCTGAGTGGGATATGTAAGAATCCTCCATGAGATTCAAAACCAACACTCCAAATAAACCATGTTCTTCCTGAGACATATTCCAACATGGAAACTCATATCCATACTAGGTTCCTTGTGCTGCTTAGCCATTAGTCCCACACCAAGCATTGACTAATCACATTCTTCTTAGATATCCTTACTACATGACATTAAACTGTATGGTTATGTCCTTATAAAAAGACATTAAAAGGTATGATGTGTCCCATTAAGAAGCACCTAACTATGAGGGTTCTAATTCATTTCACAGGGATATGTAGGTAGCCCATTTATGGGTATAATCCCAACATCAAAAAAACTTTTTTCTACCTAGATGACCATAAATTACAGTGTGCACCACTAAGTGGATTAAAAACCAGCATCATCGTAACAGTAGATGAAGAATATATAAGTAGTATATGAGAGGATACCATGGATAGATAACCTCAAATACATATAGATATATCCATTGATGAAGAACCTTAAATACATACGGATGATTCGGAGATGCATACATGATAAATAATTTATTGCAATCTCAAAGGGAAACCTACATTATACTTGGTAAAATTATAAGGATTCATGAACATATATTATATCTATAAGAGAGTCCAGGAGTAGGAAATAATTACCCCTAAAATTTTGTGAATAGACCGACCTACCATCATCTCAACCAATGTGAGTTCTTAAGTATCATAGGTCAAACAAAATGAACAAACACCTGCCTTAGGAAAGTAGGTTCCTTTGGATACAGAACCATTGGATGTTTTTGGTTTCATAAATAAATCAAATAGAAAACGTCTGAAAGTAGTGATTCCAAATCAGAACACATATTCTAGGGGAAACAAAAAATGGTGATCCCAACATGAATCCTTAACCAAGATGATAGTGTTACCCATATGTCAGGCCCCTATAAATTGATAAAGATTTCTAGACAAGGGAATTGATCAAACAAGTGTTCATCTAAAAAATTCCACTTTACAAGAGTTTATTGTTTGTATTTATCATATATACATGCACTTTCTTTCTAGGAACTCCCTTAATTCAAAATGGATTCCTTAAAGTTTGTACCCATGAATGCCCTAGCTGCTGCTCAGTTGGGTCTTTGTTTGCTCAAAGGACATAATCACCAACTTAGTGTCTTCAAAGATGGGTTTCCAATGTATTGGTCTGAGAGTACCATCAAAATGGTACTATCTTGACATTGGAGGCTACCTGGAAGGCTCTCCAAATCAAGAATAACCCTCGGTCATCCGTTCAACGATGACCAGTGGTTCAGAAGTAGACAGTTCCAACCACTGTCTTAAACCATTTTGGTAGTTTATCCCAGGAATGTAATCTCCAATCTATCCCCTGTTCTAGGGAGTTTGACCAAGAGGTCATCCATGTATTCATCCCAAAGACACATGGGTCTTTCCCAAGGGTTTCCTATCAACAATCACTACCACCAACGATTCATGGTAGCAAAACCTAAACATGATGATAGTATTATATTCGGTTGTCTAACCCAAGTCCCTCAGACTCGGGCACACAAGATAAAATATCGGGTACAAAAATCAGAAAACAGGGAGCATGTTCCTACTTTTTTCCCCTCTAGAGAAGTCCATCAACCCAGCTTGATGGAAAACAATGAACAGGCATATACACCTATCTGCCTTAACATCTCCAGCCATCAGACTCATCTGGCAGCGCCCAACCAATACCACCATTCAAATCTGGTGGACTAATATGAGTAGGCCCATACACATGCTTAAATATTTTAGCCATTCAGCAGATTCAAATGTATGCATTCAAGATAGCTCATCAACCACGTGTAGTGGAAACTTGTAAGCACTAACATACACCCATCTACACTCACCAAGCCTACCATATGTCTTGTCTATCATCATTGAATGAAGTCCATTGACCATTTTTGGTGGAAAACAGCCAGAAGGCACATACACCAACCAGCATCCATCAAGCCTGCCAATAGTCTCATATGGAAGCACTCAGATATGTCAGCGGGAATGCTCTGATGAAAAACCTGGGGCAGACTCAACTCTCTACCCCCATACATGAGTACTGCCAGTATCCATTGATAAGAAAGGGAGGAAAAGAGAAGGTATCTACACTTACTAATAATATGGAATGGATTTATATTCCCATTTCAGCCACTGGATTTACCACCGCATCCAAGAAATGGTGAAAGGGAAGACACAAATTCCAGCTCATATCCTGAAATCCTTCCAGAATATCATAATGGAAACGTTAATAGTGCCAAAGTTATGGACAAATAATATTTTTCCCATTCCTAGGATGACTCATCAGCATGCCATCTCATATTAGATATAAACCTATATTCTTGTCCATGGTGGTTATGGTTCATATTCCCCCATATCATACGGACAACCCAATCGGGCACATAAACCCCTTCCAATTAGAGATAATCAGCCTGTTTTGATTTCCACTCCAAAGTAGGAACATATACCTGCTCATGATAACAACTTTTATGAGCATGTGCCCCAACTACATGTAGGAGATCATCTAGGAAGAAATCTCACCAAGAATAGTTGTAGAATTAAGAGTCAATCAGTGATCTGGATCCTCTTAATACTAGAATTCTTGAATCCCTCAGACATTTATCTATTACAGATCAAGATCCTACCCTCACATTACCAAATTATGGTAGTAGTAGTTGTAGTAATTCTGA
Source organism: Viscum album (assembly GCA_963277665.1). Taxonomy (NCBI): domain Eukaryota; kingdom Viridiplantae; phylum Streptophyta; class Magnoliopsida; order Santalales; family Viscaceae; genus Viscum; species Viscum album. The sequence goes on along the minus strand of OY728125.1, from coordinate 911,013,091 downwards.
AGTTCCTCATCATATAATTTATTATGAAGTCTTTCTTCATGAAAATTCGGTCAATTTAGAGAACCTATCTCTGGATGATAGCCATAGAAACCCTCTGTGTGGCTAGAAGACCAAGGAGAAAGAGGACTTATCCTTTTCTATAATCTACCATGGTGTTCCTCCCCATAATGTAATTCACTAAAAAATTCCTCTCCACAATAGTGTTTCGCATTGTCAATAAAATTTTCCAACAGACAATGTAGTCATGAGAAATCCCTCTTATCTTGAGGCACTTTAAAACGTAAGGCCAGTCAGTTCTGATGCCTTATTATTGGAAGGTGGAGTACTTTCTTCATCATAAGATAGCCTAATGTGACGATCATTCTCTAAACCTCCTTTGGGTCATTTTCTTTCTAAAATAGCAGAGGAAACATCAACTGATCCTATTTCTTGTGATAAAGCAATCGAGAATCATCCACTCTGGTCAAACCAAGTTGAGAAACCTTTAGAAAAGATGAAGAGGATATGTTGAATATGAGAAACAAACTAGCTAAGGGTGAAATAACAGTCATGTTTTTTCCTTTGGAAACCTCTCAATACAACATTCTAGAAATGATGGCAGAAGATTGAATTCATCATATATGCCTTAACATATAGAAGACTCTTTGTCATTTAAAAATAAAATTATTACTATATGATGAAAATAGAAGTCATGTTAGGGTAATAGAAGGTTTGAAACACCAAATTAACTTGGAATATCTCTAGGTTTATCAAAATCCAAAGATTGAGAAGCAATAGGAGGCCCTTCAACACGCATACCTCAATGCATTAAATTGGATGAGTTAATTGATCATGGAAACCTCATCTAGTGTTTATATCAGAGGATAGAGTTCACATGGAGCATTTCATTTCACTACCCTCCAAAATCATCAAAGTCTACCAAAAAGTAGTCTCATGCAATGTTATTTCCCTACGCTAGCTACAAAAAACAAATTATGCTCATGATCGAATAGATTCTCATCAGGAGCAGGTCTTGACTGGTTTTCACCAAATTCATGCCCAAAAAGAGAAATCTATTGAGATTCTTCTACCTCCATCATCTGAAAACATCAAACAGGCTTCTCTCCTAGAGGATTTTATCCATCAGATCACACAAATGTCTGAAATTGTATAACTATCTTCCGAAAGATGTGATTTAAGTGGGTTTTAGATAATTCACCTAGCCAATGTTCAGAACAAAAATCATAAAATATAAAGAGCATTTTTGCTGATATCATCCATAGCAATTCAAGAACCAATCCAACCCATAGGGTTGGGGTTTTTTTTAACACATCCTTTGGAGTCAACAAACAGATCCTAAATGGTTGAGGAAGAAGGATATAAACAGACCCATCTTGTAGGACTAGGGGTTTTTTCACATCCACAATCCCCTCCTCAGCGGAATTCATTTTTCTCCCAATTATGGTAGACACCACAAAGTGAACGTACAACAAAGATATCTAAGGATTCCATTAAAATTGATGTACATCAAATTTTTCATAGGGAACCAACAAATAGAAGAATAAAGTCTCATTCTGGATGAAGAATAAGATGATCTTACAAAGATACTGATAGAATGCCATTAATGTGTTATGCGTCAGTAAATGTCACTAATTCCATTATGTAAGATCCTCCAAAAAATGAGTCCAGTTCAGGGGAGTCATAGGGTGAAGTTCTTATTAATAATGTGGTACATAATAATGAAAATGAAGGAGGTGTTCATACCTAATATCAAAGGATTAGGAAAAATTTAGGTATTCCCTCAAATAATCAACTTCCACCACTTTTAAAGGAACCTAAAAATGGTAAAGGTAAAGGTCAGATCATGTCTCACTTTTCCACTAGAGACGGTCAATCTCTTTTTCTTGAAGAAATATTTTCCTAACAAGGAGAAGAGATGAAGGTTTTGATAAGACTCAATGAAGAGTTACTCCAAATAAGTATTCCTACCAGACATGCTCTGCAAGTAGACCCTCATCTTAAGATTATACTAGGAGATCCTCAGCAAATAGGGTTTTTGGTAACAAATAATGTGGATAATAAATTTCCTCCATTGGGTACATATCCAGAACATGGTAAAGAAAAACCTTACAATCTTGTCACCATGGGTTTTCCAAGACAAATACCAGTAGCACCACCACTGGTTGTCTTACTAGTTATCAGACCAGTTCAAGCTCCAACTTTTGTACTTATATAGGTGCCATCTCATCCAAATATTCCCCAAATGATTATGAATAACATTGAGTTATCAATGTCTTGATTAAAAGCAATGGAAGGATGACAAGCACTGATACAACTAGAAAATAAGGCTTACCCCGAATGGGTAGATATGATCCCTCCCCCACCAAACTTTGTGAATACCAAGTTTCCAATATATAATGGTTCGGGAGATCCTAATCATCACTTAACACATTTCATTTCTCACTATGATCCAATTATGGGGACCCCTCAACAATAAAAAATTAGTAAATTTTATATGTTTGGTGAAATCACTATAGGTCCAGCCTTTTTTTGGTATACATGTTTTTAATATAGATCAATTACTAGATAGGAAGACCTCCATCAGAAATTCCTTTTCCAATTCAACTCAATGTTATAGAATATGACAGTCTTTGATCTTATGAACTACAAACAAAGGGAGAATTAAATAGTTTCAGATTTCATTTCTTGATGGGAAGGACTAACGTATTCCTTAAACCTATCACTCCCTCAAGAAAAGTTACTGCCAATATGTGTGGAAAATCTCTGTGATGAGTTGATCACACCACTAATCACTATGAAGTACACATGAGTGTTTTGAGACCTTGTTTCAATATACCAACAAGTGGATAATTCCATCACCGAAACCAATGCTAAGTCTTGTGTAATCCCATCAGCTCCAGGAAGGAGAATAAGATAAGTCAAGGCTATGGCAGTTACTCTCAAGAAAGCACTTATACCTGCTTTAACTTCAAATCCCTCATCATATCATAGGGATCCTCCTACAGAGCATTATAAATAATGAATTCCTCATCCAAATGGTCAAAAATATTAGAGGTGAAGACAATTTTAGGAGCTGAAGAAAAAAGTATACTCTTTTTGGAATGAACAGGTTCCCAATTACTTCATTTCAACCTTGGAAAACAACTTATTCTAGCTACCAAGACCCAAGAAACCAAAAAAATAAAGAGATGAGGACCTCACAAACTATTTTCCCTTCCATCAAATGTTGGGGCACCCCATCCATGATTGTTTTGTTTTTAATGATCTCCTGCAAAAGATGGTGGACTCTAGATATTTGGAACTAAAACTTTTATCATCCTAGGTAGCATGCATTATTGTTACCGATCCATATGAGGAAGGAGAATAGAAGAAAGTCAAAATTAAGAATGTGCATAAGTTTGATGATTCGATGTTCAAAAAAATGATCAATAAAACTCATGTCATTCTACGAACATAGTTGAAACAACCAACTATGCCTCCTTCCACTTCCGTTGCAACCAAGCAATATTTATCAAAAGATCAGTCCTCTAAAGGCCAATCCTCAAAGAAGATACACGGTCATAAGGATAAAGAGTAGTCAGAATAATATGATCTCGTGTCAAGGTCGAATTTTTCCTTGACTTTGGAATATTTTATGTCAACTGTCTCAAAATAATGGGAACCTCCCCACCAAATGGCATAATAATAACTGAAATATCAGGAAGAATCTTCATCAAATGAGGATTTGATCTATTTTATATTATCATTATTCACTTAACAGACCCCTATGAAAATTAAGTTTCTAGTTATGAACCTAAATTCCTTGTACTTGATTGGGGAACTAAGAGAATAATGCAAGGAGGAGGATACAAGGGAGGATGTGGGTATGCTAGAATTCACTATTTTAATTACTTATCAGCACAAACCATTTATATTGTAGAAACTCATGGGAGAGCCCTTCAATGGGATCAGAAATAACTGCGGAACTCTCCCACACATGATAGGATCATCCCCAATATGATCATATTGGAATAACTATTAGAGTCTATACTACTACTCTCTTGGCAGGTAGATAGACCTACTCAGCCTAATCCACCAAGAGCAGAAATATTTCCAACTTCTACCTTGACAAATGATCCATATACATCAAGAGAATCAACTTCCAAGGCACCTACAAAAAACACATCTCTGTACTAGAAAAAACAAGCCTTTGGACCATAAGTATGATGTTTTGAAACAAATATCCCAAGTATCAACCAGGTTTTCAATCCTGGATGCTATGAATTTTTTAAAAGATCTTTGAGAAGAGCTTATTGAGGGTTTTCAATTCCTCAAGAGTTTGAAACTGAGGTTTCTGTTGTTGAGGTCTATTGTATAGAGAATAATCCTGTAGAATTTCATGCAGTCATAACTTTCACAAACCGAGATGTGGATGATGTTATACATGGAAACATAAGGCCCTTGTATTTATTCAGAAAGGTTAATGATGCATACATCCGACGAGCCTTTGTTGATAATGGATTAGGAGTCAACCTCATTCCCATATGTTCACTAGGTCAGTTGGGTCTCACTGTATTTGACTTATCTCCTTCCACATTGATGTTGAAAGTTTATGAAAATAATGAACAATAACCTCTAGGGGAGATTACACTCAGAACTCAGTTTGGGGATCTTCAATCTAATTATTATTTCATGGTTGTCTGACAGGACACAGATTTCAACATTCTTTTTGGAAGGCCATGTCTACATCAACATGTAGTCATTCTTTATTCATACCACCAATGTCTCAATTATTTCTTAAATGGCCAAATTAGGACATTTCATAGTGACAAGGACCCATTCAAAATTTGAGAATCTCAATATATTGAGGTGGAGTTCTATCACACAAAGGGAACATTGTCTTTGGAAATGGATATAACAAGAATCAATTCTATGAATGCTCTGAAAAAAATTATAGGTAACCCATTCAAGAATCTTAGTACATATTATGTGTATTCTATCAATCAGATTGAAAGGGTGGACCCAAATCCAAGCAATCATCAAGTGACTTCAATAATGTCAGTTGTGGAAATCGAGCCTGATAACATGTGATAAATTATTTATCAACCAAATAATGGTGAAAGATTAAATGGAGATGTCTTCATTTCTTCCACCGAACTTCATAAAGTATTTTCTTCATCAATCAGTATATAATAATTTTCTTCATTAATAGATAAATACAAGGATTATGATTCCCAAACTATCATTTTCAATTAAATACTCCCAAAATACCCTTCATCATCAGTAGAATCAGAAATGGTTGATTCTTCTTTAGGATGTCTAAACACTAACTCCACCCCTAGATCTGAGTGTCTTTCTTTATCACCTACCCTTCAAGTAAAAGTAGAAGAACCAGCATGTTAATAAGAGTAAGAATAGAAAGATCTCAGGGATTCCCTCCAACATTTGAGAAAGGTGTCTCCGCCACTATGGATGAGATCGGAGAAATAAATTTGGGCACAGAGGAAGATCCATGCCCCACTCTATTTAGTGAGGCCATGACTTCTGAAGAGAAAGAGGTGTATACATCATTTATAAAGAAACTTTGAGATTTATTTTCTTGGAACTATACAAAAATACTAGGCCTTGACCCCAACGTGGCCACTCATCATTTGGTCTTTCCAGAATAGCATCAAGGATTTAAGCAGGCGGGAAGAAGAATGCACCCAACTCATGCATCCAAAATTGAGGTTGAAGTTAAGAATATTATCAAAGATAAATTTATCAAGGAGGTGCAATATCCCAAATTTTTTCCCAAAATTGTCATAGTGAAATAGAAAAATGCTAAAATCATAGTTTTCATTGATTTGAAATATCTTAATCAGCATTGCCCAATGCTGACTTTCTCATTCCAATCATAGAAATTTTGATTGATGTAAAGGCTGTCTAGCTCTATCCTTCATGGATGGATACTCTGGGTTTAACCAAATTTGAATGGCCTTATATGATAAGGAATATACAGATTTTAGATCCCCTCAAAGAATATTTTTCTTTCGGGTAATGCCCATTGTCTCAAAGAATGCTTGTGTGACATATCAATGTATAATACACCATATTTTCAAACCTTTATTGGGGAAATTAATTTAATAATATGTGGATGATCTAGTAGTTAAGCCCATACAACGTTATGATAACTTGGTTGATCTAGAGACCATATTCAGCAATCTTTGGTAACATGATTTGAAGATGAACACCTTGAAATGTGATTTCAGGGTATCCTCATGGAAATTTATTGGATTTTTTGTATGCAATTGTGGAATTGAAGTTGAAACTGGGAAGAATAAGGATATCCTTATCATGTCACCTCCATGAAACTTGAATGAATTGAGAGGACATAAAGGAAACATGGCCTATATCCAGTGCTTCATAGCCAATTTGGAAGGCAAGTGTTTTCCCTTCACCAAATTGATGATGAAAGGGGCCATATATCAGTGGACCAATGACACCAAGAAGCATTTGAAATCCTCAAGAAATACATCTTGATCCCACCAGTATTGAATCAACCTATTAAAGGAAAACTACTCATTTTTTATGTGACAGTCTTGGAATGATCACTAGTCACCTTCCTTACACAAAAGAACAATACTGGGAATGAAAACAACCTTTACTATCTCAGTAGAACCATGCTCAACACAGAGACTTGATATTCAGATATTTAGAAAATATGGTTAGCATTAATCTATGTAGTTTAGAAATTGAGACACTATTTATAACATCATGATGACCACTTAGTATCTCGTAATAACCAGTTCAAATTTATCCTCAATCATCCTATTCTTACATGACATCTGGCATGATGGGTGGTTATTATATAGCATTTTGATATACAATTTTTTCCTCAGAAAGTAGTAAAATTCCAAGCTTTAGAAGATTTACTTGCTGAGCACCCGTCTGCGGAAGAGACACCATTAAATATTGAATTTCCTGATAAAGAAATATTCTCTATTCAAGAAAGTCCTTGAATATGGGAAATGTACTTTGATTGTGCTTCTATAAGTCCAACATGGAAGAGAATGGAAAACCCTAAACTTAACAAAGTTGGGATTGGAATTGGGCTTATCTCCCTAGAGAAGGCAGTGTTTCCCAATTCCTTTCTGTTATCAGAAGGTGATACCGATAATGAAGCAGAATATCAAACTCTCATTATAAGCATGGAATTATAACTCAAAGTACCAATGAATTACCTAAAGGTGAAAGGTGAATCAGAATTGGTTATAAAAAAAATCAATTGGGATTACTTTATTACAAAATAAGAACTAATCCCCCTATGTGATTATATTCGGAATTTAATGTCAGAATTCCCCTTAGAGACAACATTTTCTTACATCTTGAGGTTACAAAATGCCCAAGATGATGCATTGGAAAATGTAGCCACAGCCTTGGAAGATCCAAATTGGGATGAAACAATCATTATCATTTCTCATCATCGAGTGGTTTCACCTTTTGTTCAAATCATAATAGAGGAAATCAATGAAATCAATCCTATTTCTGATCCATATGGTCATACCATGGGATAGATGACACCCATCATAGAATATCTACAAAATGGGGCACTTCTACTGGATATAATTGAAAGATAACAAATCCAGTGAAGAGAAGATAATTTTAATCTTTATGATGGCCCATATCACTAGAATATACTTTATATATGAGGCTTCGATGGAATTATTCTTAGATGAATTGATGGGGATGAAACCGTGGTTTTCATGAAATAAGTACATGCAAGAGCTTGTGGTGCCACCAGTCTGGGCATAGGCTTTCTGATCAAATTTGAATTCTTGGATACTTTTGGCCTTTGATGACACCAGATTGCACAAATTTTACTAAGAAATTTCACCTCTTCCAGATGCATCCTAACATCATTCATCAACCCCTGGATTTTATACATATAGAAAAATACTCCTAGCCATTTTCTATATGGGTAATGGATGTGGTAGGACCCTATCCTCCAGTCACGACCAAGCTATTCAAGTATATTCTTACTGCTACAGATTTCTTCTCCAAATTTGATGAGGCAATACCTATGAAGAAAGTCAGGGCCAAAAACATTATTATATTTTTCAAAGATAATATCATTACTATATTTGTTGTCCCTCGTATCATATTGATGGACAATGGCACCAATTTCTATTCTACTGAGTTAAAAAAGTTATATCATGAGAACAATATCAAATCAAACCATTTATCTCACTACCATGAAGTGGCCAATGGATAGATAGAGGCTTTCAACAAGACTTTATTGAATATACTCTAGAAGATGGTGGATGAAGATAAAAAATTTTGGCCTAATAATCTCTTGAACATATTATGGTCTTATCATATTACTACTCGTACTACCACACTATCAACCCCGTATTCATTGGTGTATGGGATAGAAGTCATTATTCCTATTGAAATTTAATTTCCTTCACTCTGAGTTTCCATTTATGATTAGTTATCAATAGATTAATAGTATCATAAATGATTTGATGAGCTAGAAGGATTAGATGAAAAAATATTACATAATTTTCTTCATTTGGAAGTCTATTATAATAGAATAACATGATATTTTAACAAGAAAGTTCACCTCCAATCATTTATTCAAGGATAATTGGTATTATTCCTCAGGACCCTGATGATAGCAGGAAAGAATCCTCCAAATCTTGAGCCAAAGGGGAAAGTAACTTATTCCATACATAAGGTCTACTCTAATGAAGCATATTCCCTAATCTCAATGGATGGAGAACTTATTACAAATCCAACCAATGCAATATTCTTGAAGAAGTACTTTGTGTAATAACATAGAGAAATGTCCTAGTTGAAAGACATTAAACTATATAACAACCATTTTATTTCATGTTGCATGATGTTAAAATGCATAGCATCTATGTCTTAGTTACAAGACATTAAACTACATAACAACCATATGCATCACAACTGCATGATGTTAAAATGCATAACATCTATGTCTTAGTTGCAGGACATTAAACTGTATAACAACCATATGCATCCATGCTACATGATGTTAAAATGTTTAGCATCTATTTTCTAGTTTCAAGACATTAAAATACATAACAACTATATGCATCCATGATGCACGATGTTAAAATGTGTAGCATCTATGTCATAGTTGAAAGACATTAAACTAAAAAACAACCATATGCATCCATGTTGCACAATGTTAAAATGTGTAGCATCTATGTACTTGTTTCAAAACATTAAACGACACAACAACCATATGAATCCATTCTACACGACATTAAAATGTGTAGCATCTTTTTTTCTTTATCACGTGACATTAAACTGCACGACATCATTTTTTCTTATCGTATGACATTAAATTGCATGACATCATTTTTTCTCGCTACACAACATTAAACTGTATAGTTAATGTTTCTTTTATTTGATGTTAATAAATCCCCCAAGATACCACAAAATTGTATTCCTTGTGGTTATTTTAAAAAATGATGAGTAGATTCCATGAACAAGCATTACTCATGTCATTGTTGCTCTTTAGTGTCACATGAGTTCCATATCTCCATATGTTTGAATCAAATATACCTAGAGACCCCTTTTCAAGAACTATATATGGATTGATTCTCATTCTAATGAGATAAGTAGAGATTCCCAGATCACCAATCTTGGGCCCAACCACAACAAAATAACCCCCCTTCATTGTGTTTATGAGTCAGATATGCATGTGGAATACTATTTTCAGGAACTATGTGTGGTTTGATTCTCATTCCAATGGGATACGTAGTGATGCACAAATCTTCAATATTGGGCCCAGCCACAACCATAAAAATTTATTTCCCATTTTACTCCAATATATATACCAAATCTATATAGAATACTCTTCCAGAATACATGGTTTGATCTTCATACCATCTTGTGTCTTAAGTTTAACCATTATTCTAGAATGAATTAAAATCCCCCATCTCTCACAAAAAACTCAATTGGTGTAGGAAAAATCTCAAGAACTGTGTTTTTCTTGATTCTCATATCAATGGGATATGTAGAGATGCCTAGATCTCCTATCTTGAGCCCAACAATGAGAAAAAAATCCCCTTTATTCCTTATGTGTGTGAATCAAACCTACATAGATAATGTTTCAAGAACTATGTGTGGATTTATTCTCATCCATATAAGATACGTAGTGACACCCAGATCTCCAATCATGGGCTCAGCTACAATTTCATAAAAGAAAACCCTGTTTATTTTACCTATGCACAAATGAAATTTTAATAGGGACTTCTTCTAAGACCTGAAAGATGATTATCATTTTAATGAGATACATGGTTATGCCTAAAATTTATGCTTTACGTCCAACCATTAGCCTAGAAATTATAAAAAATCCCTCTTCCCAATGTCATGGCTTGATTGATATGGGGAACAATCTCAAGAACTACATGTTGCTTGATGCCTGCTTTAGAAAGATCCATATTGATGGTCGGTTCCTATAACCTAGTTCATCCACTATATAATTATCATACCCTTATACTTTACTTGTTATACCTTTGTGTTGAAGAAGAGACCTTTTACCACTCCTTGTTTCTCACATCATGCATAGATCATGTGGTCTTAATAATTGGTTAAAGAACTTAACTGCATAAATAAGGTATTTCAATTCCTACTTTGGGTTATATGTCCTCATAACATGATAATAAACTGCATGATCTTCTTAAAAAACAACATGTGTTCTGATTATCATTTTTTAGGAGATATGTAGTCATTTCACGTCAGTTCACCTTCTTCCTTATTGCAAGACATTAAACTGCAATGGAATTAGATTAATTCTCATTTATATGAGATATGTTGTGACATCTAGATTTTCAATCATGGGAAAAGCTACAAAATAATGTAAAAAGCCTCTTCTCTCCCATATATGAGTTAGATCTATATGAGGAAATTCAAATTATATTTATATCAAATCCCCTAATGTCCTTCCCACATGACTTCAAAACTGCATGGTACCCAAAGAAATATGTATGGCTTGATTCTCATCCTATTGAGATATGTAGTGAAAACTATGACTTAGATATTAGTTATAGCTATGGGATAAAAGAAAATTCCACATCTCCCGCATAAAATTAAAAATCCATATAGAAGCCATTTATTTTAGGTCCTCTCCTTAGAGATCCTACTAAGGAAAAAAAAGGTATTCCCATTATAAATATGAGTCTGATATATGTAAGGGACTCCAAACTCATGGAAAATATTGATTTATATATTTCTCATGTGCGTTGAACGTCACCCCTTTCTCATTTCACACACTTAATATTGAATACTTTCATATCATCAAAATATTTCTTTGGTTTTTGGTGGCAGAGTTTCTGATACCTGAGAACTCTTAAGCCTGAATATGTAGTATGTTCCCCTAGGTGGCCTTATAGAAAATTTTCCTATATAAAGGGTGTGCCCGCCAAAAGATTCTACTATTTGGATATGCAACACATTCCCTAACTGTCCTTGCATAATACAACCCCCATAACGGGTTTTTCAAACACCGGTGACTTCATTCTTGGTAGAAACATCTTCTATCCTCTTCAAACTTTGATGATGATATACAGGAACCCATATTTAAAAGCCGACATCTCTTGTATATTTGTCCCATATCCTTTCTCTTGACTTGAAATCTGCCAAGACCCTGGTTTACACATTTTCCCTCTCCATGTGTTCATAGAATATTGAAATAACTTTAAAATCATGACTGGAAATATCCCCTCTATATTTAGGTACGTTTCTCCATAAAAAAAATCTCTGTGATTTGGAGAATTTGAATCTTCATAAACATTCTTTGGCTTTTAACAATAGAATGTCTGATACTTGAGAACATTTTTTCTTGACTATGAAGTACGTTCCCCTAGGTGGAATTTCATAATACATACCTCATAATGGGTTTTGTTAAACAATGGTAATGACGTTCTTGGAAAATAATTCTTCTAATTCCATTATCCCTTTCCCATGTCACTTTTCAGATTCAGAAATCCATAAATCATAGTTTATTATTCTTCCTTTCCATACCTAAGTATGGTAATATATTTCTAGATAAATTACCAAGAATTGGATATTAATAAACCTCTAGTTAAAGCTAAAGACCTTAAAATAAATCCCCCTAATTTCCTTAGTACATGACTTAAATTTTTACAGCCTAATGCCCTTGCTGCATGACTTTAAACTACAGAGTAAAATATCAGAAATTCCATTTCTAAAAAATATACCCTCCTTCATACATAAAATTCATGTACGATTGGTTCCTCATTAATGTCCTATATCGGCATATATGGACCCCTTTATTCCCAAATACCTTTCCTTGGAAAATCCACATACTGTGGTCTTGAGATATAACAATTTTAAACCCCTTTGTTTATCAATAATAGAATGTCATAATTTTTGAGTTCTCCTTTATCTGACTATGAAGTACATTCCGTTAGGTGGCCTAGCATAAAATTCACCTACATAACAGACATGTTAGCATAAGGATTCCACTACATGGCTATGCAGTATATGCCTTTCATAATACAACCCCATAACGGGTTTGTCAAATAATGGTAACTTTGTTCTAGGAAGAGACCTCCTCTATTTTTATACTTCATGTTTTATATTTAGTGACCATAAAAAAATCATGACTCAAGACCCCCTTGGAAATATCTAAATGATATTGGAACTTTCACCAACTATCAAGCCTTGTTTGGGTTATGATCTAAAAATTCATTGTCAAAGCTATTCAACCATAAACATTAGCCTTATTAATCCAACATGCATGAATTTAAACTGCCAACAAAAAGAGATATTGTACTCACCAGGTTGAAAACCTGCAAAGGGAAATCTGGAAAAAATTTAAATCATAGCTTGCTAGACCTACACTCTATATGGTTTAGGTAATATCGAGCAATTAAAAAAATAAAAATCAAAAGACACAAATTTTATAAGGTTTTCCATATGACCCTAGAAACAATCAAAATGTGATCACTAGTCCCATTGGATTAGGTAAAAATTAGAGCATATTTCCAAACTTTACATAGCTCCAAACCCACAAAATGATGTTGGAATGCGTCAAAGTTCCCTACATTTACCTTGGAAATAGATTCTATTCATTCTGAACGAATCTAATTATAAGGGGTGGTTTTTTGACACTGTAGTATGCGTTTCATGAACTTTTCCAAAAAAATCATTGTTGGATTTCCATTTTCCATGATACTTCTCCAAAAATAGGGATAAGTTGGAAATATCCCCCCTCTAGAGTAGGCCATGTATTTCCAATATCGATGAAAAAAGGTATCAAAGCATCAAGTGAGATTTATTCTTTTCTTCCTTGATGATTTGGTTTATTAACAATGGAAATATTTGTAGATCTCTTCAAGAGATTCTATTTAACTGGTCGCGGAGCCCAAACAGACTCACAAATCAAAAGTAAAGGTTCTCAAAAGTTAGAAAAAATTCATAAAGGGGTTTTCATCAACTTGCACTCCACACTTGCACGCCAAGTCATCTTTTCCATGGGTTCCATATTTTTCTATAAATATGCCCCTTGTGAACCTAATTTGATCAAGCAAAAATTCGAAAGAAGTCCTCATAGCTTACGTGCATCAGCTTGTGCAGACAGCTTGTGCACATCAGCATGTGCCGACGGCTTTCCCGCATCAGCTTGTGTAGATCATTTGCTCGTAGAATCTTTCTTGGATTAGCTTGCACAGACAGCACTTTCATTCCACCCACTTTCTCACCACATTTTCACGCCACACTTTCACACCAAGTCTTTATCTCCCATGGTCCTATTTTTTCCTATAAATAGACCTATGGGGTCTTCATTTGTACAAACGAATTTCCCCAAACCCCAATTGATACTCTGGTCAACCTAATGTTTTCCCAAGTCTTCCAAAACCTCCTAGGTAGTTCTTTAACACCTAAAGTGAGGTAATTAAAGGAGGATAATCAGACATAAGTCCATTCAGTGTTTGAAATTCATAACACTTGCACGCCCAATGTTCCCAACCTCCCTAAATCATGAACACTTGCACGCCCTCCATTCGTTATATAGGAACCTGAGTACCCCGGTTCTGGGAATACCTATGAGGTATCTTGAAGTCTTGAATTAAGTTTCTCCCAAGTCTTATCCTTCATGTTGTTCATCAGTTAAGGTGACATCAGGTCACCCAAGCCAACTGGCGTGCTCAATACCTATGTTCTAGAGACTTGAGTGCCCCTATTTGGTTCACCTCACCTCTTCGGCCTCTTCAAGCCTCTCATGAAGCTTCCTTCAAATCCATTCATGGAAGATATTCTTCTTCATTGGCTACCTTGTCTGAAATGTATAATGTTGAAACCTCCACAATAACCTCCCGATTTACAAAACCATAGGGAAATGAACACCAGTGTGTCTCCTATTTGGATTTGTATCTATATGGTCAGAGGTTTCTCATACTTATCCTATTGGGAAGCTACGTTCTTGTAATTCCTTTGGAGTTGTATCTCTATGGTCATGTTGGATCTTCTCCTAGGAATAGTTTTGAGGAGTTCCCTGTTTGGAGTATTAGGGTTCGAGCCACGTCTGCTCCTTGTCTCTAAAATCAAAAACCTCAGTTCCTTAGTAGGGAAGGTATGGTTCATGCCAAATTTTCTTTTCGACAAACAAAAAGTTTCCCTCCTCTACCACGATCATTTTTAGGGAATCCCTCATGGAGTAAGACCCTAACCTTTCGTTCTGGACCTAATGACCTTCAATTTTCATTTCATATTGAAGGGTTCATTGCTTCAAGCCCTCGTCCATTGTTTCCTCGGCTTCATTCACAATAGCCCTGAACTCTTCCATCAACAGAGGAGAAAGTGTGTGGTTTATTGAATCATTCACATCCTCTTGTATCTCACACCGAGCATGAATCACATGGGATTATAGATTTGTAATGAGTAAATTTTTTTTACCATCTACCTCACTTCTTGAACTACGAGAACTCTGATTCCCACCATAATTAGGATACATATGAAGCCTTCACCCGGGGCCTGAGCTCACTAGACATTTTCCTCAGGAGTCCAACCCTATCACCCTTAATCCAGGCATCCTCCTTGGAAGTAAACCCTGAATTAATAACCCCTAAATCTTTATGAGTTAAGACATATCTCATGGACCTTGTTATAAGGGAATCCTTTTTAGGAGTAATCCCCAACCTATTTCTCTTAAAGGTATATATTCCACTATGAGACTTACTGAACTATGTGGACTTTGATTCCCATCCGAGTGGGATATGTAGGAAGCCTCCCTGGGGTTCAAACCCAACACCCTAAATCAACCCTATTCTACCCTATCCATATTTCCAATAGGGTATAATCCAACTTGGAAACTCATATCCTTTCCAGGTTCCTTGTGATGTGTATGCATAAGTCCCACACCATGGATTGACTAAGCACCTTCTATTTAGATGTCCTTACCACATGAAATTAAACCGTATGGTTAGATCCTTATCACATGACCTTAAAAGGTATGATGTGTCCCATTAAGAAGCACTGAAATATAAGGGTTCTAATTCCTTTCATGAGGATATGTAGGTAGCCCATTTATGGTTATGATCCCAACATCAAAATAACTTTTTTCTACCTGGATGACCAAAAATTACAAAGTGCCCCACTGAGTGGCTTAAAAACCAGCATCATCATAAAACTGGATGAAGAATATCTAAGAAGTATATGAGAGGATACCATTGATTAAGAACCTTGAATACATATGAATATCTCCATTTATGAAGAACCTCGAATATATATAGATTTCTTTGAGTTGCATACATGCTAAATAATTGATTATAATATCAAAGGGAAACCTACATTATACTGGGTAAATTGATAAGGATTCATGAACATATCTTAGATCTATAAGAGAGTCCCGAAGTAGGAAATAATTCCCCCTAAAAGGGTGTGATGATCCGAAACTGTCATACTCTCGACCAATGTGAGTTCTTAATTATCGTAAGTCAAAAAAACCTAATAAACATGTGACTTTGGAAAGCAGGTCCCTTTGGATAAAGAACCATTAGATATTTCCAATTCCATAAATAAATTTGATAGAAATCATCCAGAAGTAGTGCTTCCTAATCAGAACACACTTTCTGGGGGAAAAACATTCAAAAAGGATATAATCCACTTCAAATAACATATGGGAGATAAAGGGATATTTCTACATACCTTAGCACCATGGATAATTTCTTATTCTACTACTTTCAAAAGGAGATGAGAAAATATGTTGGCCACCAGAATGAAAAGATAAGGTGAGAGTGTATCCCTTTGTCGCAAATATATTTGGGGTTTAAAGCTCTCTAAGTAGGCCCCATTAATATTAATTCTAAAAGAGACAATCATAACATAGTTCATAATATTAAATATCCATTTCATCCCAAATCCCAACCTGGAAAGAATAAATTCATGAAAAGTACATTCGACTCTGTCGTAATATTTCATCATATCTAATTTAATTTTCATGATGTCTCTTTTAGACGAGGAATGAGATTTCATAGAGTGGAATAATTCCAACACAATGGAAACATTATCAGTAATGGATTTCCTTATAACAAAATCACATTGGTTTTCAGTAACAAGCACCAGGAGATAGCCCCTAAGCCAAGCCACCAAGATCTTGGAAAATATTTTGTAAACAACATTGCACAAACTGATTGGTAGAAATTATGTGATTTTCTAATGGAAATGGGGTTTTAGGATGAGAGTAATAATATTTTCATTCAGGGATTTGAGAGGGGATCTTCCTTCCCACAACTCCTTCGTCAAGGAAACCACATTATGCCCAACAATAGGCCAACATAATTTCAAAAATAATGCATAAAACCCCATCAAGCTCCGAGGTCTTTGTAGAGTGAATAAGATGAAGATCCCCAAGCTCTTAATCCTTAGATTTATCTCTCTCCAACTTACAGTTCACATCCTTAGTTAAAATTTTTGGAATGTAGCTAGTCAGAAGTGCAGAAATGTCAATACTTTCCACATCATAGATATTGTTGATGAAATTTAGAATAATGGATTGAATATCATTGTTTTAATTAAAAAACCTCCCAGTATGATCCTCGAGTTAAGAAATATTGGGTTTCTTGCTCCATGTAGATGCTCTTTGGTGAAAAAATAGAATTCTGATCACCCTACCTCATAAGGGATTATCTTACCCTTTGAAACCACTACGGGAAAAATGGGCATTTGCGACGGGGATAAATCCCGTCGCAAATAGTCCCTTTAGAAACGTATTTGCGACGGGTTAGCTTTCCCCATCGCAAAAGGACTGGCGCGCTTTGCGCGCTAAATCGTGGGAAAGTTATTTGCGACGGGCGTTTACCGCCCGTCGCAAATAACCGGCGGCGGTAATAGCTATTTGCGACGGGAATATAACCCTGTCGCAAATAGTATGTCGGCAGGTTATTATTTGCGACGGTACCCGTTGCAAATAACTATTTAACCGTTGACCGTAATAAATGAGGGTCAAGGTATTTGCGACGGGTAGCGTCGCAAATAATACTATTTGCGAGGGGTATCCCGTCGCAAATAGTCCCGTCGCAAATAATCTAACCTATATATACCCTCCCATCCGTTTTTTTTCATTCATTCTCAAACTCCATCTTTTCCTTCTCTCAAAACTCTATTTTTAGAGTTCAGCGTTTCTTAAGTTTACTTTTTTCGGAGTTTATATTGATGTTTTCAACAACGCTCAGAGATCAACCTCAGATCAATTTTAAAGGTATTTATGTTTATTTTAATTTAATATTTATTTTAAATTTTTTATTAGTTTCAATTATTTTTAATTAGTTGTAATTTAATTATGTTTACATTGTTTTGTTACTTAATAAATTTAAATTATTAGTATTCATTGTTCATAGTTAATGGTAATTAGGAATAATTAGCAATAATTTCCAATAATTAAGAATAAATGCTAATAATTAGTAATAAATACCAATAATTAGGAATAATTAGTAATAAATACCAATAATTACCAATAATTAGTAATAATTACCAATAATTACTAATAATTAGTAATAATTACCCATAATTAGTAATAATTACCCATAATTAGTAATAATTACTAATAATTAGTAATAATTAGTAATAATTACTAATAATTTGCAATAATTAGTAATAATTACCCATAATTAGTAATAATTACCAATAATTACCAATATTTAGTATTAAATAGTAATAATTAGTAATAATTACCAATAATTAGTAATAATTAGTAATAATTACCAATAATTACCAATAATTACTAATAATTAGTAATAATTAATAATAATTACCCATAATTACCAATAATTAGTAATAATTACCAATAATTAGTAATAATTACAAATAATTATCAATAATTAGTAATAATTACCAATAATTATCCATAATTAGTAATAATTACCAATAATTATCCATAATTAGTAATAATTACCAATAATTACCAAGAATTACCAATAATTAGTAATAATTTACTAATTACCAATAATTATCCATAATTAGTAATAATTACCAATAATTAGTAATAATCAGTAATAATTACCAATAATTAGTAATAATTACCAATAATTATCCATAATTAGTAATAATTACCGATAATTATCTATAATTAGTAATAATTACCAATAATTACCAATAATTATCTATAATTAGTAATAATTGGTAATAATTAGTAATAATTACCAATAATTACCACTAATTAGTAATAATTAATAATAATTACCAGTAATTAGTAATAATTAATAATAATTACCAATAATTAGTAATAATTAGTAATAATTACCAATAATTAGTAATAATTAGTAATAATTACCAATAATTAGTAATAATTACCAATAATTAGTAATAATTACCAATAATTAGTAATAATTAGAAATAATTACCAATAATTACCAATAATTAGTAATAATTAGAAATAATTACCAATAATTACCAATAATTACCATTAGTTAGAAATAATTACCAATAATTATCCATAATTAGTAATAATTACCGATAATTATCCATAATTAGTAATAATTACCAATAATTACCAATAATTACCAATAATTACCAATAATTACCAATAATTAGTAATAATTGGTAATAATTACTAATAATTACCAATAATTACCACTAATTAGTAATAATTAATAATAATTACCAATAATTAGTAATAATTAATAATAATTACCAATAATTAGTAATAATTATCAATAATTAGTAATAATTACCAATAATTAGTAATAATTAGTAATAATTACCAATAATTAGTAATAATTACCAATAATTAGTAATAATTATCAATAATTAATAATAATTAATAACAATTACCAATAATTACCAATAATTACCAATAATTACCAATAATTAGGAATAATTACCAATAATTAGGAATAATTACCAATAATTAGGAATAATTACCAATAATTAGAAATAATTACCAATAATTAGGAATAATTACCAATAATTAGGAATAATTACCAATAATTAGGAATAATTACCAATAATTAGTAATGATTCGTAACGATTACCAATAATTAGTAATAATTATCAATAATTAGTAAGAATTACCAATATTTAGGAATAATTACCAATAATTAGGAATAATAACATTATTACATTATTAGTATATTTTATTATTAATATTAAAATAATATAATTTTTTATATTATATACAATTCTCCTTTCATCTGTGTGTTTTCTATCTCCACATGTAATATTTGTATGTGGAGACAGAAAACACACAGATGAAAGGAGAATTGTATATAATATAGAAAATTATATTATTTTAATATTAATAATAAAATATACTAATAATGCTATTATTTCTAATTATTGGTAATTATTCCTAATTATTGGTAATTATATGAATAATTACCAATAATTAGGAATAATTACCAATAATTAACAATAATTAGGAATAATTACCAATAATTAGCAATAATTACTAATAATTAGGAATAATTACCAATAATTAGGGATAATTACCAATAATTAGGAATAATTACCAATAATTAGGAATAATTAGAAATAATTAGGAATAATTACCAATAATTAGGAATAATTCGTAACGATTACCAATAATTAGTAATAATTATCAATAATTAGTAAGAATTACCAATAATTAGGAATAATTACCAATAATTAGGAATAATAACATTATTACATTATTAGTATATTTTATTATTAATATTAAAATAATATAATTTTTTATATTATATACAATTCTCCTCTCATCTGTGTGTTTTCTGTTTCCACATGTAATATTTGTATGTGGAGATAGAAAACACACAGATGAAAGGAGAATTGTATATAATATAGAAAATTATATTATTTTAATATTAATAATAAAATATACTAATAATGTTATTATTTCTAATTATTGGTAATTATTCCTAATTATTGCTAATTATATGAATAATTACCAATAATTAGGAATAATTACCAATAATTACCAATAATTAGGAATAATTACCAATAATTAGGAATAATTACCAATAATTAGGAATAATTACCAATAATTAGGAATAATTACCAATTATTAGGAATAATTACCAATAATTAGGAATAATAACATTATTACATTATTAGTATATTTTATTATTAATATTAAAATAATATAATTTTCTATATTATATACAATTCTTCTTTCATCTGTGTGTTTTCTGTCTCCACATGTAATATTTGCATTCTTTTTCAAAATTATCAACCTACTCACTAATGGAGAGGTGAAAGTCAATGAAAATATTACATGTGGAGACAGAATGTTAAACACACAGATGAAAGGAGAATTGTATATAATATAGAAAATTATATTATTTTAATATTAATAATAAAATATACTAATAATATAATAATGTTATTATTATATAATTAATATTTATGAAAAAAAATATTAGTACTATGAAAATAATAAAAAAATTATATAATATTAAAATTATCAATATTTGTAACAGGTTTTGCTTTATTCTCAACATATTCAATTCTTAAAGGGTCAATTTTTAGGTCTATCTCAATAAAAATTTTGCGTCAGTCGTGTATGATGTAAACTCTATAATTATCCTTGCTTGAGTGTTTTTTCTAAAAAATTATTCAAAACCAGTAATGCTTTTATATTTTATAGAAAAATATGGAACAACGAGGTCGTCAACAATCATTATTAGGTGACCGCATATGGATAAATCAACGTAGAAATCCAAACGGTTCTGGTTTAAATCCAGTATATGTAAAGGGTATTGAGACTTTTTTATCATTTGCGGCATCAAATCCAGAATTTGTTTCAGAAGGAAAAATAAAATTCCCTTATAGAAAATGTGCATTGAGAATGTTTGACACGTTTGACAAGGTGGGGGGACATCTCTTGCGTTTTGGTTTTCTACCAGATTATGTTTTTTGGTATCAATACGGTGAACGTAGTTCCAGAGCAAGTGATGCCAACTTGATTCCAGATCCATCCCGGTTTCAAGATTTAGTACATGATGTTGCAGGTTCATCTGTTCAACATACAGAAACTCCGGCTGATATAGATTCAAATCCTGAGTTGGCACCGTCTGAATTTTATGAGTTATTGAGGTCTGCTAAGGATGCATTATATCCTGGCTGCAAGATGAGAAAATTAGAAGCAGTTTCAAAATTTATGGCTATCAAATCAGATAACGGAATGTCAAACACTTGTTTTGACCAGATATTTTCTTTACTTAAAACATTGTTACCTGAAGGAAATGTTTTGCCTGCAAATTACTATGAGAGTAAGAGGCTAGTTCGAAATTTGGGACTTACTTGTTAGAAGATTCATGCATGTTCAAATGACTGCATTTTATATTCTGGGGAAAATGAGTCGTTGGATAGTTTTCCCACATGTGGGAAACTGAGATATAAAGAAGGACAACATGGGAAGTCTGGTTTGATTCCTGTAAAACAGTTGAGATATTTTCCGCTTACATCCAGACTTCAGCGTTTATTCATGTCTAAGAATACAGCGAAAATGATGTCATGGCATAAAGAGAATATTTTAACCGATAAAAGATTGAATCATCCAGTCGATGGTGATTCATGGAAACATTTTGATAGAGTGCATCCATCCTTTGCTTTAGAAGATAGAAATGTTCAACTGGGCCTTTCCACTGATGGTTTCTGTCTGTTCGGATCTTATGGTAGTCAATATTCATGTTGGCCTGTTTTTTTAACTCCGTACAATTTACCTCCATGGATGTTGATGAAGGTGCCATATATATTTTTGACTTTACTAATTCCAGGACATCCGAAGAAAAATATTGATGTTTATTTGAAACCATTGATTGCTGAATTAAGTTAATTATGGAGTACTGGTGTCAGTACATATGATGTTGCAACGAAACAGAATTTCATACTGAGAGCAGCATTGATGTGGACAATTAGTGACTTCCCGGCTTATGGGATGTTATCTGGCTGGAGTACACATGGTCAGAAATCTTGTCCTTACTGTATGGGAGAGAACAAAGCATTTATGCTCATTCATGGAAAGAAACCTTGTTATTTTGACTGTCATCGCATATTTCTTCCAGCTGATCATTCTTTTCGCAGAAACAGATCTCATTTCAGAAAAGGAACAGTTGAAAGGGATGGACCTCCAAAAATGCTATCAGGTTCGGAGTTAAAATCAGTTGTATTTTCATTACCTCCCATCACTTTTGGTCCCACAATAAACCAACAGAAAATTTCTGGTTTTGGAAAAGAACACAATTGGATTAAACGTAGCATATTTTGGGATTTGCCATATTGGTCTGATTTGTTGGTCCGACACATGTTAGATGTCATGCATATTGAGAAGAACTATTTTGATAATTTGTTTCATACAGTTTTGGATACGCCAGCAAAGAGCAAAGACAATGTAAATGCACATTTAGATCTTGCCCAAATTTGCAGGCGTCCAGAACTGGAACTGTTTGAGAATGTCAGAACAGAAAGGTTACTGAAACCAAAAGCAGCTTATACACTGTCTAAAGAAAACTGTTTATTATTTTGTCAGTGTATTGCAGATTTGAGACTTCCAGATGGCTGTGCTTCCAATTTGGGTAGATGTGTAAAGAATGGTCATATTACTGGATTAAAAAGTCATGATTGTCATGTTATAATGGAAAGACTTCTACCCATTGTATTAAGAGGTATGTTGAATTCTGTGATTTGGGATTCCATAACAGACATGTCTCATTTTTTTCGGGAAATTTGTGCGGCTACAGCAGATTATGATGCTCTATGAAAACTTGAAGAAGATGTTGTTGTAATTATATGTAAACTGGAAAAAATATTTCCGCCGTCTTTCTTCGACTCAATGGAACATTTGATGTTACATTTGCCATATTAAGCCAAATATGGAGGTCCAGTACAGTTTCGATGGATGTACCCATTTGAAAGATGCATGCAAAAATTGAAAAGAAAAGTACGTAACAAAGCATCTGTTGAAGGATCTATTGCAGAAGCTTATTTGCAAGAGGAAATATCTTTTTTCTGCTCCCATTATTTTGAATCTGAGTATCCTTCAAAACACAACCGAATGGGACGGAATGAGAGGAATATTGGTGAAATTGACAATCAATTATCTGTTTTCAACCAGCCATAGCTTGGTTTTGTGGAGTTTATGAACGCTGGCTTTCGGATGATGAACATCACAGAGCTCATACGTATGTTCTGCTCAACTGTGAAGAGATGACATCAGTTGTACTGTAAGTGTTTATATCACTTATTCTATCATTTATGTTACAGTAAATAACTTTTTATAGGTTGTATGATAATCATATTAAGAAACAAATTCCACAAATTACAGCAGTTGCTCTCGAAGAACGCCGACTGAAAAATTTCTCTCAGTGGTTTCAAAAACTGGTAACATAAATTCTTTATCTTTTAGCAACTCATTAAATATATAGTTTACTATATTGATAATTATTTCACAAAATTTCAGGTGTCTTGACATGCTAATAAAATTGACAAACGGCTGTGTATATTGAGTAACCCACCTTCCAAACTTGTTAAAACTTATAATGCATATGTGGTGAATGGATTTCGATTTCACACACATGTATATGGGGAATTGAAAAAAACTATGAATAGTGGAGTTAGCTTGAGAGGATCTCATCATCGAGAAAATGAAGTTGACTTTTATGGCATACTTGATGAAATCATTGAACTCTGTTATCTTGGACAACATTACATAACCATGTTCAAATGTCGGTGGTTTGATACAGAGAGAGGCGTGCGTGTTCATCCGACTCATGGAATCATCGATATTAAATGTAAAAGTGTTCTCGCAGTAAATGAACCATTATTATTGGCTCAACAGGCACATCAAGTTTATTACACAAAGTATTGTGCTACATCAAGAGACTTGACTGATTGGTGGAGTGTAATAAAAATCAAAATTAGAGACAATCAGTTTAGTCAAAGTGAATGTGCTTTCACAGATGTGCAAAGAATTGAAGTTTTTCAAGAGAGTACTCAAAATCAATATTTTGTACAAAGAGACATGAGTATCGATGACAACACCCCACATTTAAGAGTCGGTGATGACGATGATGTTAATGATGTCACATATGAATTTGAAATGGTAATAGATGAAGCAACTGGAACTCGAATGGATATCGATGATGTTGAGGAGGAATATGAAGATGACATTGACATATATGAAGATGATGATGAAAATGAACACTGATAGAATTCCATGGTAGTTATATACAATCATAATATATATATGTATATATAATAGTAATTATCAATTATTTGCTAACAACATTAACATTTTCTATTTCAGATGGACGACGACACATTTCGTGATTTGGCGGATGCTGACCTGACTTTCGATGCGGATGAGTTGCTAGCAGATGACCCTCAGTCTGCAGGCGCACCCGGGAGTACGCGGAGGGGGTGCAGTCTTGCACGATTGATGATTCCTGACCCCGTCCCCGAGCGACGTCCACGTCTTGGGTTTGATCCACGCACACGGAGGTGTGATAACCTGTGTGATAATCTGTGGATTTGACTAAGATTTCATTAATATATTCACATAATAAATGTTTATTATTTTTACAGTTTTCCGCATATAGCAGTCGAACAGGGCAGCGCTATTTTGCGCAACTATTTCTCTCAGTCGTGGACCACATGGGAGCAGATTCTCATTGATGTGCAGCAGGCTATGTTCGGCCATTGGTTGGTACGTACGTAAATAAATAATTTTTATTTTGAAAATTATTTCATTTCTAACTTGATATTTTGATTTATTTGTAGGGTTTATGGTATCCGATCGAGGATACCATGTGTGATGTCATCCACAAGGCATGGGAGGTGGCCATGCGTGATCGTTTTCGTCAGTTTTTGCACAATTTAAGAAAAGCTGCCACGAAGAAAGCCGGAGTGTCAGATTTTGACGAGTCATGTAGAGCACACCGACCAGAGTACATTTCATCCCATGTATGGGATGGATTATGTGCGCACTGGTTGAGTGGTGCCTTTCAGAGGAGATCATCGGTGGGGAGGCAGAATAGGGGGAGACAGGAGGTGACTCATCGAGCTGGGAGTCGTTCTTTCAGTACTCATAGACAGCATCTGGTACATACATTATTTATAAATATTTTATATAACTATAAATATTAACAGTTTATTTTTTATTCTTATAGGCTGTCGAGCACCCCGATATTACGGAGTACGACGTATATCAGAGGATGTATAGTGATCCTGCTACTGGGGAGCTCAGAGGTGATCGTCAGCATCACATCGTGGTCAGTATTATTTGTTTTCAAGTTTAAAAATTAACTGCATATAATATATTCACAATTTTAATTTTAAATTGCAACTACAGGAGTCATATGAGGCCGCAACGTCACAGACCCGGCCTGAGAGTCAGGCCGAGTCATCAGATCAGACCACTGGCCGTCAGTTTGATGAGGCGGCATGGATGCAGGCCACCCAGTATGCCTTCGAGAAGGGTCGAGTAGTTGGTATTAGCTCTCGACTGACTCCCGGAGATTATTATGGCAGTGCTGCGATGTCGGCATCCAGCTCGAGAGGAGCTCGTGCATCTTCTTCTGCTACACAATATGAGGATCAGTTGCGATCTCATACTACACTGATAGAGAGTCTCCAACAGGAGCAGAAGTAGATGCGTCAGCAGCAGCAGCAGCATGAGGAGGAGCGTCGATGCCAGCAGCAGCTGTACGAGGAGTAGATGAGTCGGTGGCAGCAGCAGCACCAGGAGAAGATGGAGTACATGCGCCGACTCACTCATGCTTTAGGGATGGAGTTTCCTCCACCAGCATCTCTAGATCCCCCCTCCCCCCCCTCCGTCAGATTAGAGTTTGTTTTTATGTTATAAAGTTTGTTAAATCAAATTATGAATTTTTTTTCTATTCGTAGTTTCTGTCTCATTATAAAATGTTAATAATATTATATTTTGAAATAACAATATTAATATGAATAATAATATTATTTATATTTTATAATATTAAATTATATATATATATTAAAATTTTATAATATTAAAATTTAATTATATTTTTTTGTAATATTTGAATTATTTTAATATTTGAATGTAAAATAATTCTACTATTTTTATATTAATTAAAATAACTTATTAATATTTTTTTTATTTATGAATTATAATTCTAATATTATTATATTAATTAAATCATTTATTAATATTCTATTATTTTATATTTTTGAATTATAATTCTATTATTATTATATTAATTAAAATAATTTATTAATAATTTATTATTTTTATTTTTGAATTATAATTCTATTATTATATTAATTAAAATCATTTAGTAATATTTTATTATTTTTTATTTTTGAATTATAATTGGATTATTATTATATTAATTAAAATAATTTATTAATAATTTATTTTTTTTATTTTTTTTATAGTATTTGCGACGGGATACTATGCCCGTCGCAAATAGTATTATTATGATATTCATTAAAATAATTTAATAATAGTTTTATTTTATTTTTTAAATAGTAATTGTGACGGGCCCCGTCGCAACACGTATTTACGACGGGGCCCGTCGTAAATAGTTTTGCGACGGGGCCTGTCGCAATTACTATTTTAAAAGTTTTTACAAATATACGGAGTAATATTTGCGACGGGAAGGATCCTCGTCGCAAATAATATCTTTAGCGACGACCCCGTCGCAAATAATTGTTGTTGCGACGGCGTTTTCCGCAACGGGCGATTTGCGACGGGCCCCCGTCGCAAAAGGCCATTTGCGACGGGATCCCGTCGCAAATACCTGTTTTTCTAGTAGTGAACCAAAATCTCTCTTTCCCCCTCAATACTGCATTAAAATTCTTTTCTGAATAAGAGATACCCCTTAATACAGAGTTACAATAAGGAAAAGAGTGGAGTCTCTTCAAGAGATTTTCTACAGCACTAATGTGTCTATCTAAATCCTTGAACCTAACTGAACTTCACTTCTGTAAACAAGACTCAGTACTACGAATATTGGATGTGAGGCAGTAGTTCGGTCCCTCCCAAGATGACCTAACCACCTTCTCACAATTACTATCTTGGAGTCACAATATTTCAAACTGAAAGTCAGGCAAAGTCATCCTCATTTCCCCTTGATAGATCATTGAAAAAATGAATGGGCAGTGGTCAGAAGAGACCAGAGGCAGGTGAACAATATAGAATGCGTTGGATAGATACTTACATTCATCTGTTCCAAAAAATCTATCCAACCTTTTATCAATACTATTCTCCATTGATCTACCTCTATTCATACCTTTTTTATTATAACACGCCTTTAATTAAGGATAATTATGACTTCAAAGGGTCAATACATTTCCTAGAATCCCTTTTATACTGATTAATGATTTTCAGCAGTGAACTACATTCTTTCGGGTTAGCACGTGCAAAAAGGATAAAATCATATGCAAAAAAAGAGATGTGAGATAGGGTCTATTTCTACATACCTTAGCATCATGTATAATTACATGTTCCACTGCTTTCTAGAGGAGATGATAAAATATGTCAACCCCAAGAATGAAAAGATAACGCGAGAGTGCATCCCCTTATCACAAACCTCTTGAGCGTTTAAATCTCTCTGAAGGGGCCCCATAAATATTAATTCTAAAAGAGACATTTGTAACACATTTCATGGTATTAAAGATCATTTTCATCCCAAATCCCAACCTAGAATGAACATGTTTAAGAAAAGGCCATTCGACACTATCATAATGTTTTGTCATATCTAAATCCATTTCTATGAACCTGTTTTAGACGAGGAACGAGTTTTCATAGAGTGGAATAATTCAAATGCAATGGAATAATTATCAGTAATGGATCTCCTTAGGACAAAATCACTTTGGTTTTTAGTAACAAGAAGCAGTAGACAATCCCTAAGCCTAGACCCCAAGATCTTGGAAAAGATTTTTTTTAAACAACATTGTACATACTGATTGGTCAAAATTTCATGATTTTCATAGGGAAATGGGGTTTTGGGATGATATTAATAAGAGTTTCATTCAGAGATTGGAGAGGGGATCTTCCTACCCAAAAATACTTTATTAGGGAAACCACATCAGGCCCGACGATATTCCAAAATCATTTGAAAAATAGTGCATGAAAACCATCAGGCACTGGTGCCTTTGTAGAGAGAATAAGATGAAGAGCCCCAATCACTTAAACCTCATAGATATATCTCTACAACTTACAATTCATATCCTTTGTGAAATTTTAGGAATGAAGCTAGTGTGACATGAATGAGTGTCAATACTTTACGCTTTATAGGGTCTACGGAAAAAATTTAGAATAGTGGATTGAATATCATTGTTTTCATTAACAACCCTCCCAATATGATCCTTGAGTTGAGAAATGTGGGTTTTCCTCCTCCTTGTAGACTCTATTTGGTGAAAAAAAAATTAGTATTCTGATCACCCTCCTTTATATGTGATTCTCTTTCCCTCAAAAACAAAAATCTCTCCTTCCCCCTCAATGTCGCATTAAGATTCTTTTCCGAAGAAGAGATATCCTTGAGTACAAAGTTACAGCAGAGAAAATAACAGAGTCTCTTCAAGTTATTTTTTGCAGCATTAATGCATCTATAAAAATCCATGAACCTAACCGAGCTCCACTTATGTAAACAATATGCGGTACTATGGATATTGGATGTGATGGACCAGTTCGGTCCCTACCAATATGACCTAACCACATTATCACAATTACTTTCATAGAGCCACAAACTTTCAAATTGAAAGGCATATAAGGACCTCCTCATTCCCCCTCGAAGAGATCTTCGACAAAATTATTGGGTATTGGTCAGAAGTGACCGGAGGTAAGTGAACAATTGAGAAGGCATGGAAGAGATACTTCCATTCACTTATTCCAACAAATCTATCCAACCTTTTAGCAATATGATTCTACATTGATCTACCTCAATGCCATGTAAATGGAGAGCTAGAAAACTCGAGATCATGAAGAGAATTCAACACAAGAGAATTCCTAAATTCTTTCATAGCATCGCCACTCCTTAAGCACCCCCCTTATTTTCATGATAAAGAAGGACCTCATTGAAATCTCCCCCAACTAATAGAGGGACAGGGAGAGAGTTCTGCACCCAGCTCAACAGGTTCCAAGATTTGTGTTTATCATGACACCCCAACCACCCATAGAATCCAAAAAATGACTATGACAGAGTTCCTAGGGAAGCAACTGTCACAAAAATGTGATTAATTGAAAAATTTGTAACCTAAACACCAAGATCCTCCTTCCATAAGCGGCACAGACCACCGGAGTGTCTTTATCTTCCAATAAGAAAGACATTCTTGAAAACAATATTCAAACCCAAGAGACCAGCATCCTTATGATCCAACATAGGTTCGGATACAAAAACTATATCAGGGTGGTATACTGAACTCTAGTGACGAAGTGAAAAAACAATTCAGATGTTGTCAAGCCCCCGATAGTTCCAACATCGAATTTTGATTATTTTAGGCGAGTTTGGGACACACCCACCTTCGCCTATGAATCACCGAGAAACTGTCCATCACCCACCACTTTCCACCTCTTTGGTAGGCTCTTAATCATATGACTCACCTCCAAGCTCCATTTCAACTCATCAGACTTTGCACTAATTAGATCACAACCCGAGTCCCCTCTAATCATCCTTCTCCATGTTCGATGTTTTTGAGAACTTGACGAACTTAACCAAGGAATGACTTCTCTATCCTGAGAGATGATACCTGGAGACTCATAATCTGGAGGAGGAACCAAAACAAGAGGTTTCGCACAAAATTTCTCCCGCCCAGAACTTTGGTCGGATGGTTCCTTGCATTTTGGAATTGACTAAATAATTGGAAAAGGAAAATCCTTCACAGTAGCAGACCCATGTTGGCTTGAAAGACGGGTCCTTCACCTATCTGACTTTCGTTTCCACAGAGTCGGCCAAGGCCACTGCATTGCATAAAGGTACTCCTTTCGCCTGCTAATCCACTGGATTGCCAGATGAAAAATCCAATGGCCCAATCATGATGATATTATTGTGATTTGGTTCCAACTGCTTAATGAATGACTTCACAAGTTTATCTCGATCCTTTTGTTCTTTCCATCTTACAAATGAAAATCGTTCCGGCAGTTTTTGCACGAAGCCAAGGTTCATATTGCATAATGAAATTGTCTTGTTCATCCTCCATTGAACCAAAATCCTTCTTTAAGTGTCTGAGACACCCACAGAAGAAACATAAAATTGGAAGATTTTCAAACTCAAAGAATATCTAGGCATTAGAATCTTGTTTTAAGAAGATTAGACTCCTCATTGGTGGTTGTGCAACATCGACCAAGGTTCTAATCTGCATCACGGGTCCCCAGTGAATTGGATCAGATCAATAATATTCCAGATATTTACCAATGCATCCTCCAATTTCACGAAAAACATGTTCACTTCTTCCATGAAACAGAATTCATTTGACTCATATCTAGGAAGGTGGAAATGTCAGATTAATTTTCTGAATAACTTGCACGTCATTTTAGTCTTCCAGGAGAATGGTCTGGTTATTAAAGGACCAAAACCTACCATCAAGGACCTTTTCTTTGTCTATTTCACTGAAGAATTCATAGATAATAAAGCCCTCTCTCACTTTTCTTATCATCATACCATTCTCCAATCTCAAGATGTTTTGTAGAGTGTTTTTTAGGGTGCTTGGATTTGAAGATCATTTTTCCATAAATTTACCGACGATATACGATGTGAAATAAAAGTGTCTTCATTTTTCGTGTGGCAATCATCGATTTTTCTTTTCTGTTAGTGAAAGATTCTGCCAACGATTCTCAAGGTTGGATTTGTGGTTTTGGACCACGAAGAGGAAACCACGGAGCGCCTACGGATAGGTTGATGCAATGCCCGAGGAAAGGAAATCGTTGACTTTTGAGCGCAACTCTTCGCAAGTTCAACCCTTCATTAGTGAGCAGAAAAAGTTGCAAACAAAACCTTCACCAGAAAGACCCAACGCGAGCAAAAAACATTGCGAGCAAAACTGTCGGGAGCACAACTCTTCGACAGAAGTAATCGTCGCGCACGTAACCCCTCAGTGCACATCCCTTGGTGAGCCCCGCCCTTCGCGAGCAGACCTTGCTCCCTGTGGCAAGTCCAACCTTGTGCGAGCAAAATTCTTCGCGTACTCTTTCTCAGCACACCCCCTCGCGAGCCCCGCCCTTCGCGTGCAAGACCCTGCGCACTCCGCCAGCCCAGCCTTTCACGGTAAAGATCCTACATGATCGCACCACTTGGCAAGCCCAGCCCTTCGTACGCAAGCCCGGCGAGCCGAAGACAATCACCCTCAGACGAGCCTTGTCGATCCATCGAATGTGAATGATCGGAAGCTGATCTGCAAGATAGGGCCGATCAGAAATCCCAATCAGAAGAAAGCAAGCGATTGGAATCCGATCTGATGGGGATGAGAAAACGGGCACCGATCTGATGTTGATCAGAAGATTTCGAACGATCTGATAGAAAGGGCCATCGCTGTCGGAAGCTAAACGCTCACCGATACGATGGGGATGAGCAACCGGGCGCCGATCAGAAAGAAAGGGCCGCCGCTACCGGAGTACAGAAGAACACCACACCCGATATCAGATCCGAAAATAGTGCCCCAACAAGAGATATTTTCCAATCACCGAAACTCTGAATTATTCATGAGAGACATGGGATGTTTCCCTCGCTAGGTGGCATGTGCGACGTTAAATGAAGATGATTCTAAGGCTATGTAGTTTGGATTAGTTTTTTATGTATGATGTATATTTATATTTTCTAATTTCATACCATTCACCACTGGACTCAGGGAAACTCGCACCCAATTTTTTTAAGGGGTCACTATTATAGATATTGGTTTTATCAGCGCTAGAAAATACTTTTAATCTCAACAAAGATGAGGGGTCTTCTTTAACTGTGCTAAAAAACGCTGATAAAGCCCCCTTTTATCTGCGCTTTTTTAGCGCGGATAAATGACATGTTTATCGGTGCTATTTTTAACGCTGATAAAAGGCTACTTTATCATCACTTTAATTAGCGCGGATAAATGATGCTTATATCAACATTCAAAATAGAGTTGATAAAGAGTGACTTTATCAGCACTCAAAATAGCGCTGATAAAGGGCACCTTTATCAGCTCTCGAAATAGTGCCAATAAAGACCTAACTGCCTATGATGTGTTGTTTATATAACAGCACACCCACCAGTAACACCTACACCTCCACAGCACACACATACCACCTATACAAAACAACACCTGCACAGCGCGCACAAGAACAAAGCAACACACACAAGAACAAAGCAGCACACACAAGGGTTTGACAAATAATGCTATATACATTTCAAACAATGTTTTATATGATTACATTTATAATTATCCCACAAACTGTTAGAAATATTAATGTTTCATCCTTTGACATTCGTGATCCCCTCAAAAATGTCCGCCCATGGTATTAGTTGTCGAACAAATCATCCCAACTCAAGAAAAAAGTTCCACTTATATACGAAAACAAATATTATGTTGGTAATACAATAATGAAATAAATTAAACATTAATATGAAAGAATATATTAATAAAATGTCAGGTTTTTTTTTAAAAAAAAGACATATTTTTAGTTATACAGGTCACACCGTGCGTCGTATTGAGGTGGAGTTGATTCCTACACGTCACAAATGAGTTATGGAT
The DNA here is from genome assembly GCA_963277665.1 of Viscum album. NCBI lineage: Eukaryota > Viridiplantae > Streptophyta > Magnoliopsida > Santalales > Viscaceae > Viscum > Viscum album. Next base: position 910,979,953 of record OY728125.1, on the reverse strand, counting down.
CGTTGTTTTAAAATATCAAAACAATCCAAATGAGTTTTCTTGGTTTTGAGTATGTCCCTTGTTTTTTATTAAAATTAATATCAAATTTAAATGACATATTTAGATTTATACCGATCACATCGTTCATCGGATTAAGATGTGGTTGATTCATACACATCACAAATGACTCATGGATCGTTGTTCTAAAGTATCAAAACAATTCAAATGAGTTTGCTCGGTTTTCAGTACGATAGTTATGTTTTTTACTAAAATATCATTTCAAACCGGAAACATCCGTTTTGAGTCATACCGGGCGCATCGTTCATTGGTTTGAGGTGAGAGTGCTTCATACACATCACAAAAGACATACAAACCACTCTCATAAATTACGAAGACAATTGGAGGACATTTGTTTGGTTTTTCGTGAGTGAAATGTTTTGAGCTAAAATGTCAATTTTAAAATTATAACGAATACTTTTAGTCATACTAGTCACATCGTGCGTCGAATTGAGGTGTGGTTGATTCCTACACATCAAAAATGACTCATGGATCATTGTATTTAAGTATCAAAACAATCCGAAGGCATTTTCTCGGTTTTCAGAGTGCCACCTGTTCTTTTTACTTAAATTAATGTTTATTTTAAATAAAAACACATTTGGATTTATACCGGTCACATCGTTCATCGGATTGAGGTGTGGTTGATTCCTGCACGTCACAAATGACTCCTGGATCTTTGTTTTAAGGTATCAAAACAATCCAAATGTGTTTGCTTGGTTTTCAATATGTAAGTTGTGTTTTTTTACTAAAATATCATTTCAAACTAGAAACACGCTTTTTGAGTCATACCGATCACATTGTGCATCGATTTGATATGAGACTACTTAAAACACATCATAAAGGACTTAAGAATCACAGTCCTAAATTATGAAGACAATCGGAAAGTGTTTTCTTGGTTTTTAGTGAGTGATACGTTTTGAGCTAAAATGTAAATTTTAAACTGATAACATACACTTTTAGTCATATCGGTCACACCGTGCGTCAGATTGAGGTGTAGTTGATTCCTACACGTCACAAATGACTCATGTATCATTTTACTAAAGTATCAAAACAATCTAAATGTGTTTTCTTGGTTTTCAGTATGTCAGTTGTTCTGTTTTACTTAAATTAATGTCAATTTAAAAAAAGACACATTTGGATTTAAATAAAAAAAGACACTTTGAGTCATACCAGTTGTACCTTGCACCAGATTGAGGTGTGATTGATTCTTACATGTCACAAATGACTTATAGATCATTGTCCTGAATTATCAAAACAATCCAAATACGGTTGCCCAGTTTTTAGTATGCCAATTGTGTTTTTTACTAAAATATCATTTCAAACTGGAAACACACATTTTGAGTCATACTGATCGCATCGTGCATCGGTTTTACATGAGACTAATCCATACACGTCACAAAGAACATATGAATCATTGTCCTAAATTATGAAGACAATCAGAGTGAGTTTTCTTGGTTTTCAATGAGTGATGCATTTTGAGCTAAAATATCAATTTTAAACTGATAATGGACACTTTTAGTCATATCGGTCACACCGTTCAACAATCTGAATGCGTTTGCTCGGTTTTCAGTATGTCACTTGTTCCTTTTGCTAAATTTATTGTTAATTTACTATAAAAATATACACTTAAAGTCATAACGGTAACACATTGTGTCGAATTTAGGTGCGATTGATTCCTACACGTCACAAATGACTTATAAATCGTTGTCCTAAAGTATCAAAACAATCCTAATGCGTTTGCTCAGTTTTCAGTATGGAACTTGTTCTTTTTACTGAAAATAATGAAAATTTTAAATAAAAATAGGCACTTTGAGTCGTATCGGTCACATCTTCATGCTATTTCTGTAATTCTTCCATCAAGTATGTTTCCCATTCGTTTCTAAACAAACCTTTCTCATCTTGTGAATAGTTTTATTTTCAAAAATCATGGTAGTACTGAAAAAATATAAATACACAAAGGATTAATATATATTTTAAATGAAATAGTAATTATCTTAAAAAATACCTCTTTAGGGATGCAGGTCTTTTCATGTAATATGATCTCTTTCATAAATTTACAAACATAATAACCACAGTCTTTATCGTTTGTTTGTTTTGGACACTGTAGAGACATTGAAAAAAATAAGTAATTTTTTTATATGTGTTTGGATAGTAAAATATTATTATATATACCATTATTTGTATCCAGTCGTAGTACTTGTGATGTTTCTTGTCCTTTTCCCCTAACCTCATTCCATATTGTAGATGATATTCACACACCGCCTTATCATAACAGAATCCTCATTAAAAGGTAATATAAATTATATAACTTGATGTTTAGTTCTAAAATGCTGGATGTAGTGTATTACAAATTGAAAAATGCTATCAGTTGTGGTTGGTTTGTTGGATATCCATGAATTGAATCCACGAAATAAATCTTTTGAGTATCCAAATTGATCACAATGAGCATCCAATGCTGTCTAAAAACACAAAAAGGAATAAGTAATAAAAAATTAAAATATATTTGATATGATTAAATTATAAAGTTTTATCTCTGCATCATTGGTATTAAGAAGAGTCTAGCATCCATATTTTTGTTGTTAAACGATTTGAGTGGGCCTATCAGTATTTCACCCTCTTTCTCAGATTCTATATCTATTTGTTCTGTATATCAGCTTTTGGAAAATCAAATCATGAAAACACACCTCATGTATACATTTAAAACTGAGCCACCTAGCCAATCATGCTCCAGGATTTCACTTACATTGACGATGCTAATGAAATCTAGATCTTCCAGCCATATATATTTTTATAAAAAACAATTGTGTGAACCCCACTGTCTTTCAACTTTGTATTCACATGAGCTTGCAATGCCAATAAATGCGGATATAGAACAGACGAGTTTAAGGTGATTTTAGTAGATCGTTTTGATCAGTTGGTTGATCCTTGAGATGGTTTCGATCTGTTCTTTCTTTTCACCCCCTTCCCTGTGTCTGTCTGTAATAACATTCATCGGTTCAAACCTTTTTTTATTAAATGTTAAAGGTTTATCTTGAAAAATAAATTGGAAATGAATACCTCCTTATTGACATGTTTTTTTACAAACTGTGATGGTCATGCGAAGAATGTTCCAAGAGCTTGTTCGGCCTTATTAATATCTTCATCATCATTTGGAACAGGTAGCTCAGTGCTCGGCTTGTGGGCTATGTTAATCAACACTTTGACATGACCTATTGGAAGTGGTCTATTGTGTAGCATGACGTTCTGGATATTGAACACCGTAGCCCTTGCTACAAGGCGATGGGTGGGTATTGATAGATATAAATCATAGTCATTTTCACCCTGTATAATATCAGTACAGGAAAGGTATTCATGTCTATCAGATTTACAATTCACAAAAACAATTATTAAAACATTGATTACCTCAGCTAAGACAGATTTTTTAGGGGAATGACTCACCTCAAAGCTAGTGGGGGGTGGGGTGGGATCTTCATTATAGCGACCCGGCCTTTTTATACATTACTATTACATCATTTCAAAGATAAACAACATAATAGTATTACACATGGAGGATCCAGAGGTTTAGTGTCTTGGGCAAACTAGGACAACACATAACAAGTACAACATCAAGCATAAAAATTCATTTAATCTCTTCTTCTATAGCTTCTTAGTAGCACTTGTCCTCTCCTTAGTACATGTATCCACCTGAGGATATACATCAAAAGGGGTGAGATAAAAGCCCAGTAAGAGGATAGATAAGAACAATATAGCATGGGGTGAGCATAATCATGACATAGGAAGAAGATCTTGAACATTAGAGGAGCATAAACAATAAACTTGAAATGTGGCAAAGCATAAAAATGAAACATCATGTCTTAGTGGTTAACTACCACACATACTTGTGAACAAAGATAACATCATGTTAACACATCATTTCACATTTACTCATGAGATTCATTACTTTACCTAATGCATTGGAGCGCTATATAATTCCGGGCGCACCCGTCACATTTACACATTCATATTGCGCTATATAATTCCGGGCGCACCCGTCACATCATAACATTATCATTATCATGTTTGACACATAGAACATATATCAAACATGTACATAAATAACCCATGGAAAGGAATGGGTTTCATCTCATAAAAACACATTCATAAGCTTTGGGTTCCCAAAAGAAAGAGGGAACAACATACTTGATATAAGAACCATCAACCTTGAATGAGAGGTAAAAGGTGAGATCTTGAAAGAAGAGTTCTTTTGGAAAACATTTTGATGGACATAAAAACAAGTTACAAACATTTATATCCCAGAAAAGTAAAGGAAAAGATGAACATAAGACCTTTGAGGAGTAACCATATCAAAAATGGAGTGAAAGAGGGAGAACTCGAAGGAAGAAAATTGGGTTCGAGATTTCCCCTTACCTTGTACTCGAATGCCTCCTTCTCTTTAATGTCCTGTATAATGACATTATATTCATTAATTAGAAATTCCAGAACCTTTTATACATTAATAGGGTTCATTCTGGTTTTATTAGTTCATATTATGTTCCTTTGGATGACTTATAGAGTTTAAAAACATTGTTCGGGGATGTTCGTTTTCATGGTTTTCTTGAGCGGTCCACTTGTATTCTTAATTTGATGTTTGGGTAGATCATGGGTAAACATCCAGAACTGATATTACATGTAATTAATGATATTACAGAATATTTAATGATTTTATAATGAGTTATATTAGATCCATGTGGCCGAATTATTAGATAAGAATTAAATGAAGATTATTTGGGCTAATTTGAGCGGTTTTTGGATCACAACCAACTCATTTTAACTTTTCACTTAGTAGTATGGCCATAGGTTATTTCCAAAACATAAAATAGAACATAATACATATAACATATTCTGGTTCAACCAAAAAAATGGTTTCATGACCAGATTTGAAGGTAGAAATGGAAGAAGAGAACATGTCGTTTTTGAAGGTGATAAATTATCACCACATGAACAACGTTCTCTTTAATAAAATAAAAGGAAGAGGGAAAGGGTATAGGGTGATATAATATACCATTAGAATCATAATATTACATTATATATATAATAATGGAGTTAAAAAATAGTTTGGATGAAGATAGGTAGGGAGAGATCAAAAAAGTAACTTGAACTTGAAAGGAAATTAAAGGAGAAGAGAGAGGGAAATCGCCTTTTGGATCCTCCTCTTGAGAACCTCCTTAAAGGCCTAAGCTTGGTCTTTTGATGCGACCAGGTGCTCTTGGACGTGGGGGAGAGGCTAGGGAAGATGATTGGGCAGATCTTAGACAATTATTGAAGCTTGAGAGGTGTGGTTTGGCAAGAGGAGGGGGAGGGATTATTTATACATGAGGAGGGAGGTGTTTTTGGTATAAAATATTAAATAAAATAATATATCATAAGTTAGACTTGTAATAGTAGTTTTTTGACATCCTAAATCATATATCAATATAATATAATTCGTTTTAGTCTTTAAACCTTCTTTATAATTCGAATTCATTAACTTATTAAAAGGAAAGTGAAAGAAAGAGAAAAATACACTTTAAGAAATCACCTTTTGACTTTAGGCTTTGGAAAGTTATTTTTAGGTTTGAGAATTGGATTTATTGTATATAAAGGAAAAATTTATGAACTTTAATATGTTTTGGCCGAAACTAAAGTTCTAATTTGTTTATGTCATCATTACATCATTAATGATGCAATTTAGTATATACCGATTATGCGAAAAACTGTATTTTTTACTATTCACCCGAAAATTGAAGTATTTCAGAATAAACCCAAAAATTTACCCCTACCATTTTTCGACGTATAGAATCCAAAAATGATGTCCATTTTTCAAAAATAAATTTCTAAATATTATTAATTTAATGTTTAACTAAAATCATGATTTACTTAAAAAAACAGTTTTTAAGATTAAAACTGATTTTGTAGTTCTTTCAAAAATTACGTAGGGTCATATAAAATTATCTAAAAACTATTAGACATTGATTCAGTACTTTATGAATACATTTCAGGGAAATAAATATTCTTTTAAATTAATTAATTAATTATAATTAATTATTTTGACTTTATAAAAAAACCAAAAACATTTACTAAGGTCAAATTATCACTTTCTATGATGTCTAAATATTATTTTATTATTCATAGGTAATGTAACTATTATTTACTATTCATAAGGGTAGGTTACTATTCACCAAAAATTAGTTTTGTTTCATTAGACTCCAAAAACTATCTTGAACACAACTGTGTATGTCAGATTTTTAAAATTCCAAACATAGGGGTGACAAAATTATGTTTAAAGGTCACTTATCACTTAGTAGCTCATTATTTTGTGTTTTTATGACATAGATATAAGAAGGGAATTTTCCATTGAAAAACTTTGGGTCGTTACATTCATGCGCTGGTTGTTCTTGAGTTGTTTCTTCTCTTTGCCTTCTACCATAAAATTTTCCATTAAATCTCTATGTAATTTCATATGTTATTCAAGGATAGCTATTCTTTCTCTCATCATATTTATTTCTTCACTTGGATCATCCTCTTGTTTTTTTTCTCAAAAAATGTTCGGGGGGTCACCCCAAAACCCGCACGTCTAATGCAGCCATACTTTTCTGGATGCTTCAAGGGCATCAAAAGTATGTCTGCATCCAGTTTGGGAGTTGCTGATTCCTATGACTATATCAGATAGAAAATATAGGAAAATAATTAATCATAGTTATATAATATCGATTTAAAGAAAAAAAATATTAATTATGCCATACTTACACATGTTTCCCACACTTTGTGTGTGTTTTCATCTATTAGTATCCCGTCTTTATTTACACACGCATCCTTCTATAGCACATGGTGTGGGATGGAAGTGACATTGGATTTGGATTCATCAATATGCATATAAGAATTGGAACATATTCATGGTGTTGTTTTATGTCACATAAATGTATTAAGGTAGATTTAAAATTCATACCAATTTTTTTTTCAAGTAAAGCATACCCCATTCTTCCTTTATGGTAAGGGTACACTAGTTTTGCTACTCGTTCATTATTTTTATTACTTAGTTGCTGTTTCATAAATATAAAACTGTCAATCAATGTGATGAACACACGTATAATCAAACAAAGTATTTCCAAACCCAATGTACCTGAAAAGACTACTCTACACAATGGATAGTAAACGCATCTCATGCTCATTAGGTTATCAGGTATGCATAAATAGGAGGTGGGTGCAAGTTTATTTTCCCTTCAACATCTTTAAGATAACATTTTGTTAAAATTGTGCGAAATCCTATATGAATACTTCCAGTAACCCTTAATACATAGTCCTTGTGTGAGTCATCCACTATAAATTCACTCTACAAGGGATGATGAAGAGTAAGTCAATGTTTTATTATTTTATTTTATAGTAAATTAATTTAATGATATAATAATGTTACCGTAATATCTCTCCACATTAGTGTCTTAAGCCCAGCGACAACATGGTTCCATGACTGTACATCAGTCGACATGCTTTGCCGAGTGACGATTCCAATGTAACTACTGAACATGAACTTCTTGGGGTAACATGTTGGCCCTGCTTATTCTATATAACCTCATATTTGATGCCTTTATCTTTTGAATTAAAGATTTTTTCGAACACCATTAAACTAAGATGCTCTTGTTTTTTCCACACAGCCAGTGTTTTGTTGCCTACCATTTCCTTGGTTTTAACATCATCAATATGTTCCTAAAAGTAGCAATGAACAAATAATAACATAAGGTAACATGATGTATATTACAAAAAATTATAACCTGATTATTGAACTCTCTTTTTTTTAAATGTTGAAGGGATTTGACTCCTTTATCGACTATCCAAATACCTTCATTATGGTCTCCTATGACATACAAAACACCGTCTACATTGGGACCGCTACGAAGTGATTGTGACATCCCAATAAAAGGGTCATCCTCTATTGAATTTTCATCTGACCCTTCAATGATTTTGGTGGATAACAAAACAATTGACCAATTTCAGTTTTCAGGATCTGAAACATAAAATACTTGTACTGCCTGTGATTCCATTAAAAATGGTTCATTTTTGTACCCTTCTGTACTGAAATCAACTTTCACGAATCCCAACTCATCTATTTTAATATCCCTCATATTATCAACCCACATACATTGAAAAATTTGCACTTGTAAGTTTGTATAATCCAACTCCCATATTTGTTTGATGATGCCAAAGTATGACATATTCACATAAATTAGATTTCCATCCCTAGCACCGGAAACATGCATCGCTTTAACCACAAGTGTAACTCCACTATTATTCATGGTATTATCTTCACCATGTTCATTAGTATAGAATGTATAACCATTAATTAAATAATCATTATAAGATAATACATACACACTTGGTCCTCTGGCTAGCCATCGAAGTCGTTCTGAAATTGAGTCCAGATTTTCATCTGAATCCTTAAATATATGGTCCCCAAAATATCATATAAACTATCGATTATGTGTATTTGATATCCATTTTTCATCCATTGATGGATTTAAATTCCTAATAATTTCTTTGTGGGTTTCAACATTCGGGTCAAACTCTAAACTATTATGAAAAATGTAAAGGTGGGCCCACTCCTGATCTATAATATTGATTGTGACAAACTCTCTTCCAGAAATTCCTTCGCCCATAAGCCGCCCAGTGTGACAAGATTTTGGTAGACTAATGCTATCCACACCAGACAGGTATTCGGTACAGAATTCAATGTCTTCCTCAACAATATATCACTCCACAATACAACCCTGTGCCCGACTTCGATTTTTGACATACCCTTTCAAAATCTTAATATATCGTTCAATGGGGTACATCAATCTATAGTGTACAATACCACATAGTCGAATCTCTCTCAACAAGTGTACCATCAAATGAACCATTATATCAAAGAATTTTGGTAGGGAGAACATTTCCAATTCACATAATATGATGACAATTTCACTTTCCATACTCAGCAATTTCATCAGGTCTATAACTTTGATACATATTGCTTTAAAAAAGAAACAGAGCTTCATTAGCATATAATAGACATTCTTGGAAAAAATACAATTTAAATCTATAAGAATTAGTTCTTGCATCAAAACATGGTAGTCATGTGATTTCATAAACATTAAATTTAAATCGATCATTGACACGATGTTCTTGATATTCGATAAATACCCCTATGGAACCTTTACATCATTCAAGAAGTTGAAAAACTAACATCTCTCCTTCCTAGAAATAGTATAAGTAGTTGGAGGAAGAAAAGTTCATTTTTCACCCTTCACTAACGCCAACTCTTCTCGTATTCCCATGCCAACTATGTCCAACCTAGCCTTAATTCCATCCTTTTTTTGGTCAGGTGCATTTAGTAACGTGCCAATGACACTGTCACATACATTTTTTTTCAACATGCATAACATTAATAAATAGGGGCCTCAATGCAATAAATGGTGTGTCAATCGGATGCTCGGTCTATAAGTTATTGACCTTTTAGTCTCGAGGGCCCGGTTGGATTCATGTCTGATCCAACCCGGCTGTACCCCAACTTAATCCAAAACTCAAGTGGGGTATACCAAAAGGACCGTCTCGATCTGAGGTTTCTGTCTCCACATACGGTTCGTCAAATGAACACCCGTAGCTCAAGATATGGCCGAAAGAGCGAAAAGGGTCAAAACGGGTTTGGGTCCGATCCGACCCAGCTTGCGCCGAACCGACCTGGTTCGGGTTGACCCGGCCCGACCCGGGTGTGGCTCTAGATCCGACTCAGCTTACTAGGTCTAGCTCGGTCCACCAGCGTGGCCCGGCCCGTGATGGCGGTCCGCTCGGCTTGCGGCTGGCCGGACGACCAGCCCTCCTCTGCATAGCACGGTCGCATGCCACGCCATCACCGATGGACGAAAGTGGGCTGATCTCCCCTCTATCGCCGACACGACCCATGCACACTGGGCGGCACGGACGTGCGCCGCCACCATCTTCACGCGGCTGACTGTGCATCGGCCACTGCCCTCACTCCACCGTGGCCGACGGGCCGTGTCCCTTCTCTGGCGGCGCGGTTGCGCCGCCGCCATCTTCGTGGCTGGCCGGAGTGCCGACCACCACTCTCAAGCCCCACCGATTCCAGTCTCCAGCATAGGTCACCGACGACTTTCCTTGAGCCACCGGGTGCACCCCGGTGGCCCGTTCTTCATTCCGTAGACTTCCACAATCATCTTGGGACGTCAACATTGATTTAAAACCACCACAATCCACAATGGTTTCAGAGAGGTCGGGCAGTGTTTGTTTGGCCCAAACCCTCCACGTTAGAATGGTAACAAGTGGATTATTTGTTCTTGAATCATGAAGAACATCAAGAACGGGTAAGGGGTATTCAAAATAACAAACCCAACCTTATCATTTGTTGGAGGAGTCGAGAAGTAGAAGATGAAGTCGTTGAAGAATGTTGGCGTTTTTTGCTTCCGCAAAGCGCTTCCGATCTAGGCTCGGGGTCGGTTCCTCATTCTTCGTTGGAGAGGAAAAGTTCTTCGTTGGAGAGAATGTTTCTCCACAATTCTCCCAAGCTCTTTTTCCAACGAAATCCTCCAACCCAACAAAAATGAAGAACCAACTTATTAAAAATAAGTTTAACAATTATTTAAAGTTGACACATTTAATTAATAGAAGTTGGCTCAATTTATTAATTGGATAGTTGAGAGTTTTTCCCCAATTAAGAGGGGTTCGGGTGGTCCCCACCACCAAGAATTTAAATTAGGGGTTTTCTAGCTCGGGTGGTCCCCACCTTCATAAATTAAAAAGAGGTTATAAAAATAAAATAAAATATGTTCTTTATTTTATTTTTTTTCCATGAAAAACATGAAAAATAACTTTCACCCTCGACCTACTATAGTCGAGGTGAAGGTCTCTTTAATTGAATAACGATGTTGCGAGTTCAACGGTGACCTCAAATTTCAATTTCGAGCACCAGTTCAGAAGTTACAAAAACTTGCTCACACGCTTACTGAACGTACTAAAAAAAAGTTCAGGAATTCATTTCAGGCACACCAGGCCTCAGAATCACGCGCCGTCAATTTTCACGGACTCATAAAATATCAATATAATTAAAAAAAATTACATGAAATTTATGGGTCTTTAAATTCTCCCCACCTCAGGGATTTGTGTCCTCGAAAGCCACATTACAAAAACTAGGAAAACAAGTGGAGGTACTGAGCACGAATCTAAGCCTCCCACTCCCATGTGCTCTCCTAGAGGTTCCCGTGCTGCTAATGTACACACACTAAAGGTATCGATCACTCACGAAGGACTCTCTCCTATAAATCCTCAATCTCCACTGGAACCACCGTAAACGTCACCCCATCGTTGATGTCCAGCTCACCCCAGTCAATGATGTGCGAAGGGTCATGCACGTATCTCCTCAACTAGGATACGTGGAAGATGTCGTGAACCCGTGAAACTGAGGTGGAAGAGCTAAGCGAGAAGCCACCTCGCTAACTCTATTGAGGACCTGAAAAGTTCTGATGAACCTCAGAGATAACTTGTCGGCCCAGCCAAATCTCCGCAAACCTTGTTGAGGTGAGACCTGTAGAAAGGTGTGGTCACCATCCTCGAACTCCATAGGTCTCCATCTCCTGTCAGCATAAGACTTATGCCTGCTCTGTGCAGTATTCATTTGCTCTTGGATGATCTCCACCTTCTCCGTGGCAGCCTGTACCATCTCTTGTCCCATAAGTGCTGACTCCCATGGGTTAGTTCATCATAATGGTGATCTGCAAGGTCGGCTATACATAGCCTCAAAAGGTTTCATCCCAATGGTGGAGTGATAGTTGTTGTTGTAAGAAAACTCCACCAAGGACAAGTGATCCTCCCAGCTGCAACCGAAGTCGAGGACGCAAGCACACAACATGTCCTTGAGGGTCTGAATGGCCCACTCAGTCTGGCCATCCCTCTAAGGATGGAAGGAGGTGCTTAAATGAAGCTGCGTCCCGAAAGCCTCCTGCAACCCCTTCTATATCCAGGAAGTGAAACGTGCATCATGATTGGAGACAATCTTCGAGGGTACTCTATGTAGTCACACAATCCCCTGTAAATAGAGGCATCCCAAGCTCCCTACTGAAACCTACTCTCTGATCAGTAGGAAGTGGTCCGACTTGGTGACTCGGTCGACGATCACCCAAATAGAATCATGAACCCTGGATGTACATGGAAGTCCTATCACAAAGTCCATAGATATTCCATCCCACTTCTACTTTGGAACCTCTAAAGGCTTCACTAAGACTACTGGTACCTGATGCTCTGCCTTCACTTGCTGACAAGTGAGGCACCGAGAGACAAACTCTGCTACTGCTTTCTTCATTCCCAGCCACTAGTACTGTCGTCAGAGATCCTAAAACATCTTCACCACTCCTGGATGTACCTCTAGAGGGGATGTCTGTAACTCATGAAACACTTCCTCCTGAAGAGACAATGGTACCATGGTACATCCTCTAAAAAGGATGACATGCTCCCCATATTCAGAAAATCCATCAGGTGCTTTCCCTGAGGATATCTGAACACGTTGAGCCTCATAGTCAGTGTCCCCATGGTACGCCTCCCTGACTCACTGAAGAAGTGGGGGAGTGACTATAAGAGACTGAAAAAAAGATGCTCCATCTCATTCCACAAAGGATATCTGTAAAGAAGCCATCTTCTCCGTCGCCTCACATAGCAGCTGTATACCAAATCTCCTACTGAGTGTATCTACTACAAAATTCCCCTTCCCAGGAATATAGAATATCTTGAAGTCATTGTCCTGGAGGAACTCGAGCCAACGTTGCTGTCTCAGGTTCAGGTCCTTCTACGAGAAGATATACCTGAGACTCTTATGATCTGAGTAGACTGTAAAACATTAGACCATCAAGTAATGTCACCACATCTTCAAGGAGAAGACCACTGCTGCTAACTCCAGGTCATGTGTAGTACAGTTCTGCTCATGCTATTTCAGCTGTCGAGAACCATACATGATAACTGCTCACTCCTGCATCAGGACACATCTGAGCCCGGTCCCTGATGCGTCGTAGTAGACTACATACCCAACGCCCTCCTCCGTAAGCCTCATGATGGGGGAACTAGTCAGTCTCTGCCTCAGCTCCTTAAAACTCCGCTGGCATCTCTTTGACCACATGAAGGGTTACCCCTTATTCATCAACGCTGATAATGGTGCTGCAACTCTAGAGAAATACGGTACAAATCTCCAGTAGTATCCAGCCAAACCCACGAAACTCCGTACCTCATTCACACTCCCAGGTGGCTCCCAAGAAAGTAACGCCTCAATATTCACTGGATCCACCGCAACTCCAGCCTCTGAGATGACATGTACTAGAAAGTGAAACTCTCGGATCCAGAACTGGCACTTTGAGATCTTACCATAAAGCTGGTGCTCTCAGTGTCTATCCAGAACTATCTACAAATGATAAGCATGATCCTCCTCAGTAGTCGAGTATATCAGAATGTCATCGATGAAGACTACTACAAATTGATCAAGGTATGGATGAAATATCCTGTTCATGAGTCCCATGAACACTGCTGGATCATTGGTCACACCGAACAACATAACCAAAAACTCATAATGGTCGTATCGACATCTGAAATTCGTCTTCTGCACATCCTCATCTCGTACTCTGAGCTGGTCATAGCCTAATATGAGGTCTATCTTTGAGAACCATCGTTCTCCCTTCAGTTGATCAAATAGGTCTTTAATCCTTGGGAGTGGGTACTTGTTCTTCATGGTCACCTAGTTCAGGTGCCGATAGTCAACACAAATTCTCAAGATCCCATCTGCCTTCTTGGAGAACAAAATTGGGGCTTCCCAAGGAGAAACACTTGGCCGGATGAACTCCTTCCCCTGAAAGTCCTCTAGCTACACCTGCAGCTCACGAAGCTCTGTGGGAGCCATCCAATACGCTGGTGTAGATATCAGTGCCGTCTCAGGGTATAAGTCAATGTAAAAGTCCACCTCTCCGTGAGGAGGTAGACCTAGAACATCATCAAGGAAGACATCCACATACTGGTCCACCACTATAGGATATCTCAGACTCTCCACATCAACTACTTAGAGGTTAAGGCTAACTAACTGATGAGTGATCGACTACACTCTCCTCAGGTTAAGTCCATATTATGCTGAAAAGGCTCCCTTCTTGCCGGTGAAGGTAAACCTAGTCCCATCCATGTGGACACACCACACTTTGCACCTAATACAGTCGATCTAGGCATGGACTGTAGATAACCAATCCATACCCAAGATGACGCCATAAAGCCTCGACACTGCTATTAGGAGATCCCAGCCGAAGCTCTCACCTCCTAGAGTAATCTCACACTACCAACACTAGTGTGTAATCATCATATCCTCTCCCTTAGGAGTATGGATCGAGCCAACGACTCCATCAGAATCTCTGAGCTCCAAATGAGGGCCGTGGCAATAAAATAATGACTGGAACCTATGTCTATAAGTACTACATCTAAGGTGGAGTAGACATAGATCCTACTTCATATCATCTCCGGAGCACCATGGTCATAGGCCTCACCTGCTTGGAGCTGAGCTGACCCCTATCCACCTGCTCCCTGTGGTCAGGGTGGACCACCTGGTGGTGGTGGTGGTAACATCTTGAATCGTCACCCACTGCCAGCTGCACGACCAACTCCTCTGCCACGTCCGCATGCTCCCTGTGGACCTCCTCGATCGAACCTATGTCTCAGCCTAGGCGATCCTTTGACCATCTTCTGATCATCCGTATGGTGGGTCGGGAAGTCACGAGCCATGTGACCCTACCTTCCGCATGCGTAACACTGTCTGCTCCTTGCATGACTGGCTCTGTCTCCGGTGCCCCACACAACCGACCCTTAATCCTACGGTCGTCCACCTGTAGGTCTGGTCCTCTTGGAACTCTATGATATCTATCTACTGTCAGCTACAGAATACTCCACTACATGACGCCCGATGGTGGGTCTCGCTGCAGGCGACTGCTCCGCAAGAAAACTCTCCACTAAGAGTGCTCACTCTAACAACCCCGCCTGCATCGGGATACCGAGAGAAATCATCGAAACCCTGATCTCCCACCTAGGTCCCTACTCGAAGGTCCGAGCCCTGCAGAATGGGTCTCACACCATATCAGTGGAGTAGAGTGAGATGTCGGTGAACATCACTGAGTAGTGATCCACAGTCATACTGCCCTGCTTCAGATGAATAATCTCCTGAATGCGCACTGCGTGAAGGGTCGCCCGAAAAAACTCTACCAGAAACAATCTCTCAAAATCTGCCCAGATAAGTGTCACCTCATTGTGAACCTAGAGCATCAAGATCCACCATATTCCCACTACTACCTGTAGAAGAATGGCGGAAAGGATCACCATGAGATGAACTGGTGTCCCTACCAGTTGGAAGACTCTCACCACTGCCTCCAACCAATCCTCAGCCACCTATGGGTCCATCTCACCCCTGAACCTGGGTGCCCTATGGTGATGGAACTCATGTAATGCACTTAAGAGGTGTGCACCCTCTATGGCTGGGGATGTTGGCATTGGTGGCCCAACGGGTAATGGTACCGCTGGTGCCTCTATTGGAGCCTCTACTGATAAAGGGCCCTACACCGAGGCCTCATTGCTCGGTGGGCTATCCTCGCATACTATACCTGGAACCCTAGCTGGTTGTCTGCGTGGAGGCATCCTAAAAAGAAACAGGTGTGCCAAAGTCAATAAGTTATACCTGGTGAGATAACTCCAAGAGTTCACAAAGAAAAATTTTCAAAACACACACGCAATCAGTGTTTTCATGCACTGGGTCAGAAATCAGAAGTCAGGGTCCTGGTGTATGGATACGTCTTCCACCACACAAACACTGGATTCCCTAAACTAATAACCACACTCACTACCCTTAACACTATTGCTGTTAAAAAGACCAGAGTTCAATGTTCTACGGTAGAACCGACTCCTCTGATACCAATTTGTCACGACCCGTCCCCCGGGGCCCGTGCCGTGACTACCCCAAGCCCGCCTTCCATTGGCCAGGGGCTGAAGACTAGCACCGAAAGGCGTATTCCCTAAAATCAGAAAGGAATTTTCTTTATATCATATAAAAACACTCAACCAAGAACAAAACAAGATACAAAAACAAGTAAACTATATAGTAAAAAGAGTGTGTACAATAAGTAAAAGGGGACAAAATACAAGCCCAATTGGAAAGTACAAGAAAAATGGAAATCTCCTATGAACAACCGCCAAGGATACTACCTGAAGGGTAGGTACAAATATAAAACGATCTTCTCTGTGGTATGACTCATCTAAGGTCCACCTCCAAGAAACCTCCAGTTCTGGTACCCTCGTCCTCAGTCAGCGCTGTCCGTCGTCTACACCAAACACAACAAGGTGCGAGCATAGCCCGTGCATGGGTGAGTATAACGATACCCAGTAGGGACCCAAAGACCTTCAATGGTCTCACAAAATCCACAAAGGATAAACCAAAAATCATTAAAACAACTAAAAACCCTACTTAGGTATATGCCCATACATATACCTAAGTTATCAAGTATACCCATATCATTCATGAGGAAACTCAAGGCCCAAATCCTTAGCCAAAGTACAACTATTCCATGAAGGAAAGAATACCACGAAGGTAACACCACAAAGGTAAGTACCACAAAGGTAACACCACACAGAATAATACCACAATGGTATCACCACGAAGGTAAGTACCATGAAGGTAACACCAGAAAGGTAAGTAACACATAGGTAACACCACACAGAAGAATACCACAAAGGTAAGTACCAAAAAGGTAGGCCACACAGAAGATTACCAAAAAGGTAAAGAATCAGATCACACCAGGAATAAAATAGGTACAGTAGTAAAGATTATTAGATGTAACTACTAAATCATCTTACTCTGTTAAGAGGTAGACCCACGTAGGATCCAAAATTATCAGACCCATGTAGGATCCTAGATCATTAGACCCACATAGGATCCCAGTACAACATACCCATGTAGGATCCTAGAGTAGTCCCATGTGGATTCCTACAGTGGAACCAAGAGGGATAATAGAACATAGACCCACGTAGGATCCCAAAACACAGACCCACATAGGATCCCTTTCTCATGTTACAGCCTGTTACAGGGTTCCCGCACTAAGCTCGCTTGATTCCAGGGGGATCCTCTCCTCAAGACACAAGTAGATGATCCAACTGACACGAATTCCCAAGAATAAGTATCCCAAAATACCGCCACATAATAGGGGTCTCAACGCAATAGACGGTGCGTTAATCAGATGTCCGGTCTATAAGTTATTGGCTTTTTAGTCCCGAGGGCCCGGTTGGATTTGTTTCCGATCCAACCCGGTCATACCCCAAATTTATCTAAAACTCAAGTAGGGTATACCAAAAGGACTGTATCAATCCGAGGTTTCCAGAACCACAGACAGTTTGTCAAACAGACGCTCGTAGCTCAAGATATGGCTGAAAGAGCGAAAAAGGTCGAAACTGGTCCGGGTCCAGTCCGACCCGGCTTGGGCCGACCCAACCGAGTTTGGGTCGACCCGACCCGACCGGGATCTGGCCCTGGGTCCGAACAGGCCCACCGGTGTGGCCTAGCCCGTGATGGGCGGCCCGTTGGGCGGTCCACTCGGCTCGCGGCTTGCCAGACGACCAACCCTACTTTGCGCGACGCAGTCGCGCGCCACGCCATCACCGACGGCTAGTAGCGAGCCAGCCGCCCCTCCATCACCGCCACGACCTTGCGTCGTGGCCCCTGCACGACAGGCGGTGTGTACATGCACCGACACCACCATCACGCGGCCGACTGTAATCCCCCTACCGTCCTCGCTCCGCCGCAGCCGATGGGTCGCGATCCTTCTCCGGCGGCGCGGTTGCGCCGCCACCGTCTTCGCGGTCGGACGGAGTGCTGGCTGCCGCTTCCGAGCCCCTTCGGTTCCAGTCACTGAGCTCACCCCAGTGGACCTTTCTTCATTCCATATATTTTTGCACTTGTCTCGGGACGTCACCATTTATTTTAAACCACTACAATCCACAAAGGTTGCAGAGAGGTCGGGCCTTGTTCGTTTGGCCCAAACCCTCCACGTTAGAACAACAACAAGCTGCTTATTTGTTCTTGAATCATGAAGAACGTCAAGAACACGTAAGGGGTATTAAAAATAACAAACCCTACCTTGTAATTCATTGGAGGATTTGATAGGTAGAAGATGAAGTCGTTGAAGAACGTGGGTGTTTGTTGCTTCCGCAAAGCACTTCCGATCCGGGCTCGGGGTCAGTTCCTCATTCTTCGTTGGAGAGGAAAAGTTCTTCGTTGGAGAGAACGTTTCTCCACAATTATCCCAAGATCCTTTTCCAATGAAATACTCCAACCCAACAAAAATGAAGAGCCAACTTATTAAAAATAAGTCTAACAATTAATTATAGCTGACACATTTAATTAATTGTAGTTGGCACAATTTATTAATTGGGGAGTTGAGAGGTTTTCCTCCATTAAGAGGGGTTCGGGTGGTCCCCTCCACCAAGAATTTAAATTGGGGTTTTTCTAGCTCAGGTGATCCCCACCACCATAAATTAAAAAGAGAGGTTATAAAAATAAAATAAAAGCTATTCTTTATTTTATTTTTATTTTCACGAAAAACATGAAAACTAACTTTCACCCTTGACCTACTGTGGTCGAGGTGAAGGTCTCTTTAAGCAAATAACGGTGCTGCGAGTTCAACGGTATCCTCAGATTTCAATTCTGAGCACCAGTTCAAAAGTTATAAAACCCCTCTCACACTCTTACTGAACATACTAAAAAAAAGTTCAAAAATTCATTCCAGGCACACCGGGCCTCGGAATCACGCGCCATCAATTTTTGCGGACTCATAAAATATCCATATAATTTAAAAAAAAATTACATTGAATTTTCGCGTCTTTAGAATAAACATATTAATTATATATATTTATAAGATTATAGATATATATAAATATATTTCTTCTAATTTTATAATTATTTATATGAATATATATTTATTTAAAATTATATGAATATATATATATATATTTATAATTATAACTATAAATGGATATATATATATATATATATATATTTAAATAATTATAAAATTATAAAAAATTAATATTTCTAATTTTTATAATTTTATTAATATATATATTTAATATATTTATTATAATTTTATAATTATTTAAATATATATTTATTTATTTGTAACTATAAATAATAATATTTTCATTTATTTATCAATATTTTTATACATTTATAAATATATTTATTTAATTATATATAACATTATATATGAAAATAATAAATATATTTTTATAAATTAATAATTATTTAAATAAATAAATATATTTTTATATTTAAAACTAATTAATAAATAGATATTTATTTGTAATTAAAAATTATAATAAAGAAATATTTTTTTATAGTTGAAATTATAAATATATATATATATATATAATTATAAAATTATAAAAAATATATTTATAATTTTATAAATATATATAAATATATTTATTATAATTTTTAATTATTTAAATTTATCTACAATTATTTAGAATTTTATTAATAACTATTTGTATTTATGTATAAATATTGGTATATAAATATATATAATTAATATATTTATTATAATTTATTAATTATTTAAATATATCAATATTAAATTAGGAATTATAATTATAATTTTTTTTATTTATAAATATTTGTATGTATTTATAAATATATTTATTTAATTATATTATAACTTTATAAGTAGTATAATAAACATATTTATTATAATTTTATAATTATTTACATATATATAGTTTTTTATAGTTATTATTAAAACTATAAATAAATATATTTATAAATATTTGTATATAATTATAAATAAATAAACAAATAAACAAATATATATATTTATAAAATTATAATATATGTATTTATTTTAATTTTATAATTATTTAAATATATGTAGTTGTAATTATAATTACTAATAAATATATTTAAAAAGTATTTATTTATAATTAAAATTAATAATTATAAATATAATAAGTATATTTATTATTTAAATATATTTAATGTAATTTTATAAGTATTTTTGAGAATATAATAGTATATATGGGTAACATGAATTAATCATATACCTAGTAAATATACATAATAAAAAATGATCCATCAATGAACAACATGAATAATAAGAACGAGTGTAATGTATAAATGAACATTATGATAAATAATGTATGCACACATTATCAATATATTTATTGACCAAATTCATTGAAAAAACATATATATTTAATAATTAATATAAATAAATAAATAAATAAATATATATATATATATTTTTAAAAAGGTATTTATATATATTAATTATAAATAAAATAAATAAAATATGTAAAATAAATATATTAAATATAATAAATATAATGAATCTAAAAAATCTAACAATCTAATAAATCTATTAAATATAAAAAATCTAATTAATTAATCTAATAAATCTAATAAATATAAATATAATAAATCTTTAATAAATACAATAAATACAATAAATCTAATAAATCTAATAAATCTAATAAATCTAACAAATCTAATAAATCTAATAAATCTAATAAATCTAATAAATATATTTATTATTTAAGGAAATTTATTATAATCTTATAATTATATATATATATAATTATAATCTTAGAAATATGTTTTTTAAAACATTATATATATATTTTTGAATTATTAAAAATTATATATTAATTATAAACATGCATTTTTTAGTTAATGTATACAAATAAACGTCATTTTTGAATATAAATATAATAATTTTATATAAATTATTAAAAACTTTTATCAGCACTAAATATACTGCTGATAAATGAATCCTTTATCCGTGCTAAGAAAAGTGCTGATAAAGGTGTACCTTTTATCAGTGCTAATAAAGGTGTACCCTTTATTAGCACTGATAAAGGATATATGTATCAGCGCTTTTCTTTAGCACTGATAAAAGCCCCCCCTTTATCAGCGCTTTCTACTTAGCGTTGATAAAACGAGACACTTCCCTTGCCCTGTTTTGTGGTAGTGGGTGTTTTACTCAACATCTACGATATCGAGGGAATGAATAAATCACTTCTCCCTCTCCCCCATTCTCCATTTTTGTGGTTTCAAATAGGCGTATTTCATGATTTAATGACTTACGATATATGGCTTGGTCCTACCCGGGCTATAGTGGCTCTTGGTTTAACTATACCTTTATGTGTGGGCTGTAATGACTTGATGCATATCACATACACATATCCATTTATGGTGGCTATGAATTCCCAAGGTTTTTCATTCGTGGTCTTTGGTAGCTTGAGGTATCATGGGGTTACACAAACTATAGTAGCTTATAAACTACTACATTGTTACGAAAGATCTTATAATGGTGAGAATATTATGGGCTCCACATGATACAAAATCTCTATGATATGTATTCATGAGTTGCAAGATAAATTTTGGAAGGGGTGAGTATACTATGTGAGCTGTTGGGGCATAGGAGAAAAAACCAGTGGGGAAGTGGATATGATTAAAGTTCATATATTCATATTTATTTAATATAGTATTAATTAGTTTTATGTGTTTCATTGTGAGTGATCCATGGTGATGATGGTGGAAATATATTTACCTATTTAGGTGATGAGTTGGTTTTATTTAATTATTACGTAAGCTTTAGTATGCTTCTTCCACATTTTTTAAAATTGGTTTCATTGAGGATTTTACTGAGTATCCATGTTATGATCATTATATATACATAAATTTATTTTTGGTGTGTGGTAGCTTCTTTGTGATCGACCTATACATTACTGGAATGGAGGAGATTTTTTTTTGAGTTCATGTGTGAAGTCGCAGCCTAGGGTAATTTTGTTACATTCAATTGTCTTGGTTTGGTATGAAATTAGATAATGTAGAGGGTCCAAATTTATACATTCTGTTGGTTGGTGTTTTATTATCTTACCACTAATTCCATAAGCTTTATATAAGGGAAATAAATCCCATTTGTGTATTATATACCCTTGGTGCTATTCCCTAACCCATGTCTTATTGGAGGCATGAATCAAGGGTTTTTCTCTCCCCTCCCTTCACTGCCAGTGAGAGAGTGGTACCATTAGGGTCGGGGGAGGGGGGGGGGGTCATGATAGAGTGATATAAAATCTGATTGATGAGAGAGAGGATGAATTTTGGAGATAGGAACTGGTGAGGATGGATTGGTAGGGAAATAGTATCAGCTGAATATAGTATTAAAGAAAGGAAAAATGTTACCAGATTGGACATGGGATTTTAGGGGGCCCTTTGATCTAATATAAGGAAATTTAATTTAATTTAATATGATAATTGATGTAATTCCACTCTTGAGGTTGTGAAATAGGTAAGGATCATACATTATGATATTCTATGCCTATGTTTTAATTTTGTAGAAAATGAAAAATTAGGTTAAAATTAATATAGTAATTAAACCCAAATGGCTTAAATCATGGGTTTAAGAGTCCTTAAAATTTTCTCTTTTACAATAATGGATCTTGGTCAACGTCTTTATTGGGTTCGTACTTAGGAAATTTAGTACAATATTCACATTGATATCTATTGAGTGGATTTTGATGAGGATGGAACTTGGAGAAGGAAACTCTAATAGTTTCAGTTATAGAGCCTACAGAAGTATGTGAACACTATTTTAGCATAAAAGGCATAGGATTATTTGGATTATATTATGATACACATCATTTCAATTCATGATTGGGAGGAGTACTGGGTTTTGTTTGCTGTGATAATTCTATGTGGGCTAGGATGACAGTGGTGGATTTTGTTCCTCAAGGATTGCGAGGAGTTATCTATTTCATGGGAGATGCTCCAAGATCAGTTTCTAGCTAAGTTTCTTTCATAAATTTTGAAATATTACTATTGGCATGATATTTATACCCTTCTTCTGGGGAGCTACATCTAGTAGAATATTAGAATCTGCTACAAGAACCTCATATGTTATTCTTTATACATTCTTCAAAATGGAGAGGAAAGGGAAAGAAATTTCAAGGAGGTTTTATGTACCGATATCCATTTGCAAGCCACCTAGATTACATTGGATCTATATCATGATGTTCTAGTGTAGTAAGAGTTCACTAAGAGAATATTTTCTAGTATTAGATCATCTCTCAAGGTGAGTCTTCATCATTCCTTATAGAGTGGAGCTATGACTGATAGTTATAAGATTCCAACTCATAAGAGTTTTCAGTTAGCATGGAATAAGTTCCATCCATCTTCAACCCATATCACTATAGTTAGAAGTTTTTGGATTCCCTATAACAATTCAGGAGTAGTTTGTTACACATGTGATGGTTGTGTCCATGGGAAGTGAGTGTCTAACCTTCCTCAGTAGCAATTGTGTATATGGGGGCCTATTCTAGGATCGTCTATTTTAGTAGTGTCTACTAAGGTAGTAGAAATAATACGGTGCTCTAGTTTAGGATCAGTAGATATGGAATGGGGTAGGTAGTAGGAAGCCTAGATATATCCATCATCCATAGGGTTAATAAGAATATTGAAACCATGTATGTGGCCACCATCAAGATTCGAGAGCTAATGGGAATGGTCATGATAAAATTCATTCCCTAAATCTTCCAGTGTTGGGATAACCATATGTCACATGAAGTAATATATGACAGTATTTTTCTTGGGTTTTTGCCTTGTTTGATTTAGGATCTATGCACACCTCCATTTCACCTTCTCTATTACTTTCTTTGTGACTTTAGGTGAAGGGACTTCCAGTTCCCTTATCATTGAATATTTCATTTGTAGGTGAAGCTAACATATATGATGCATATAAAGATTATGATTTGGTTCTATAGAAAATATCTCTTTGGAATAAATCCTATGTTTATGTATAAAACCATACTACATCATCCTCAGTATGGATTGGTTGTATTCAGTGCAGTCTATTGTGAGCAACATCAAGTAGTGTATTATATTCTACAATACTATTTTAGATAAGGTCATGTTTATGAGTAATTTATACCCATGGATGGTTTAGATATGTGATTATTCTATATCTTATTTGATATCCTGACAGATGCTATGTTTTATAAGGGATGATCCGATGGTGTTTCTGAGGGGAGTAGAACAATACAATGAAGTTTTTATGGAAGAGGTTATGATGCCTCCCCCTCAGTAAGAGGTCATGCTTGGGATATATTTTTAGTTGGGTGTTCCTACAATATCGATTCATCTATATAGGATACCCCCATACAAGTAATGGTAATTATGAATACTGATTAATGATCTTATTTAAATAGGATTCATTCATCATAGTGTGAGTCCATGTGGATGTCCAATTCTGTTTGAGAATAAGAAATGTGTGTTTTTATGCCTATGCATTGATTATCATCATTTTAATGATATTATAGTGAAGAACCACTAAATACTCTCCTATATTAAAGGCATATTCTATTTGCTCGTGGGAGTCAGTTGGTTTTCTAAGACTAACTTGTGGTCAAGATATCACCTAATATGAGGGAAGGATGAGGACATCCCAAGGACTGATTTATTATATTTTTATGGGAACTATACATTTTTTTGATGTCATTAAATGTTATGAACATTCCATCTATGTTTATGTATTTGATGAATAAAGTGTTCTGTGAGTTTCGGGACTAGTTAACAATTGTTTTTATTGATGATATCTTTGTGTTCTCTGAGTTATACGAGGTGTAGAAAGAGACCCTATGAGCTATTTTGAGAGTTATTTATCACCATCAGTTTTTATAAAGCTATTGAATTTTGATTTATAGGCCTATGAGGATTGTTTATTAGGATGTTTCATGTTAAATCATGTAGTATACATGGATCTTGTGAAGACTGGGGAAATGTTTTCTTGGGAAGCCCCTCTGAATTTGGTGGAGGTGTGGAGTTTCTTTGATATTTCTAGTTACTACAAGAGGTTCATTCAAAACTTAGGTTAGATTGAAATACATTTGAAATAATTGACTAAAAAATATTATAAATTCATGTGGACTGAAAAATTTTATTAATATTTTGAGTATTTGATGGAGTCACACATTATATCTCAATTTCATTATTTTATAGAGGAGGGAATGATATTTGAGGTTGAGATGCTTTACATCATTTCTTGGGATACATGATGATGTAGTAGAGTACAATTATATTCTATGGGTATCAAAACCTATGAGCACATGAATATAACTACAAATCCCCTAAACTTAATTTGACAAAATTGGTGTTTGATATCATATTGTTTTGGAACTACGTTATTAGTGAATTATTATTGGTTTTAATGAATCAGAAGAGCATGAATTATGACTTCTCCCAACATTATGTGAATTCATGGTGACGTTAGTGGATAGAGTTCTAGTCAGAATAATACTTATACATTTTTATAAACATTATAAGGGTATTTTTTTGGGTAATTACTTCAGTAAGAAGTCATGTGGTGGTGTAATGTGTAAGTTAGGAGACTCTTAGAGGATTATGGATGAGTTGGATGTGATGTATCATGAAATAGAAGATGTTGAATAAAGAAGTTGTTTTTATCAGAAGAAAATGTAGACATATTTGTTTCAGTCGATGGTGGATCCCCAACTAGGGGATTTTGAGGATAAGGTTTGGGATGATTGATTCATTTGTTATGATACCCCTGAGGGATGAATTGTGGATGGTTATCATTTGGTGTTGTTTTATTGGAATATTTTCATCCCTTCAGCAATGCATGATGTGGTTCTCCATGAGTTCTGGAGTTCCCCCTTGGTAGTACATCCTAGTGTAGTGAAGAAGTATCGCAAAATTAGAGGCTAGTTTTGGTGGTCTGGTATGAAGAGGTATATTTATATGTTTTTATCTCAGTGTTTGGATTTCTTGAAAGTTAAGGCTGAGCACTATCATCATGGTGTTTTTCATTATCCACTTGATGTTCCCCATTGGAAGTGGGAGGACATCACTATGAATTTCTTCACCAGTGTTCATATATCTTAATGTAGTTACTATGATATATGGGTGATCGTTTACCACTAGATGAAGTCAACACAATTCTTAGTGATTAACAATTCAATATTAGTAGAGTTTTTGTTAAGGAAATATATAGATGAGTTAGTGAGCCTTCATAGTGTTATAGAGATGATCATCTCTAATGATAATCCATGGTCCACATCTAGGATGTAAAGAGGTCTAAAACATGATTTTAGTTCTCATATATGACTTAACACTAGTTTTCAATCACATAAGGATGATCAAATAGAGAAAACTTCTAGACTCCATAAGATACGTTTCATGTGTGAAATGTGAATTTTTAATTTTCATGGGTGAGGCACCTACTCATAGTGGAGTATGATTATAATAAAATATATTACTCCACTATTGACATGATTACATTATAAGAACTATATTTTTATGCTTTTATATCTTTATTATGTCGGAGCGAGGTTAGAGAATTATATATTCTTAGACCAGAATTTGTGTAGAGTATGATAGAGAAGGTGATGGTTATCTGATATTTAATAAAATTAGAACATGAATATTTAAAGTATTATTATGATAATAGGATGAGGAACCAAGAGTCTGATGTTGGATATCACATGTTTTATAATGTGTCTCCTCATCATAGGTAGTGAAGGTTCTACTTTGGGAGTAATATTTTACCCTTGTTTAGCAAACCATTCAAGTTATTGTCACATGTTAGAGTTATGGAATACTAGTTTGAAGTTACCTAAAAAATGTTTCGGATACATTATGTCTTCTATGTGTCACTATTTCACTTGTATCATCATGATAATTCAAACGTCATCGATTGGGGAGAGCTCGATGTTGAAGATGGTATGATGTTTGATGAGAAACCTGTTTATATATAGGACTATCATGAGAAGGTGTTGTTGGTTCGATTGTAATACCTTTTCTTTTTTATCATATATTTGATGATATTGCATGTTTATGTTACTTGTTCCACTAATGAGTGTTTTTTTATCTTGGTACAACGTGATCCATGAGAGGTATCTCATTAAGTGGATGTTTGATCCCCTTTATCCTTATATCTTGGGATTTATTTTAATTATCAATGATAAGAATTGTTTAAGAGGTATTTGATATAATGGAAATAATTTTCCCATTCCATTCCTTTGCATGTTTTGGGTGTTAGAGGAATATGAGTGGAATATTGAATAGTTAAAGTGTATTTGGAGCTAAATTTTAAGAGGATGACTAATTATATGATGTAGATCCATGGAATTCACCTTAGTGGTAAATATTGTAGTATGGGCATTAAACCTATGGGGTATGGTCTATAAGAGTGAGGTTAGGGTGTATTTTCTATATGGGAGGTGGCTACAATATAGAGGTAGATAAGAGTGTACTTACTTGGGGGTTTTATTTTATTGCCTCTACCTATTTGGGGTTTCTATTGTGTAATTCATTAGTTATGTAGAAAGGCAATAGAATTAGGGGGAGTATATACATAGGTTATTCACCTTGTATTCCATATTTTTTTAACATTTGTGGTATGATATCCCTTTTTGTGTCATAGTTTAAAGGAAAACCCTAAAGGTTTCGATGTAGTCAAGGATATGGAGATGTGGTCATATGGTTTAAACTACTGGTATCTATACATGACCTCCCCTAATAAAATTCTCAAATTTTCCTCTTTTATTTTTCAAACCCAAGGTCACATGAGGGACTATATCAGTGAATTTGATCCCCTTTTTCATAGATTTAACCCACTCCCATTTATGATTAATTTTATGGAGATTCAAGGTGATTTTCTACACCAATTGGTCTTGTTCTCTACTATTTTTCTATGTCATTCTATAAAAACCGCATCTTCTAAATTTTTCATGGGTTTATCTTTGATGTTTTATAGAATAATACTTTTGGGATGTTTTTAGGGATATTTGGTATCCTACAAGAGAGGTAATTAGACTCTGATACTTTTTATTTTGTTATTTATTAGATAACATTTGAATCATCATCATGAGGTAATGGATTTATTAATTATCATTTTATTTAAATAATAGTGGGGGATTATAATGCTTTAATCAATTGATTAATTATAGAATCCACATAATGAAGATAAAAAATATCAAATAATGATTTTTTTATTTGGGTATTTATGATCGCATGTTTTTTAGACTATGTTGTCATTCCCTTTTGATTAACTAGATAGTGCGATACCAAATTTTTGTGGTTGTTATTGTGTTTACCATGGTTTATTTACTTGAAATTTGATATAAAACAAAATCTTGAATTATTATATCATGATTAAAATAATAATAATATAAGTTGATGTATATTATTTTATGAATCTGGATAAATATGAATGCTATTCTTAAATAATATTTATATAGATTCTATGTTTTTTATTATCTATTTACTTATAGTCCCATTGCAACTAAAAAGTTATTCATAATGAATTAGTAAATTCAAGATAGAAATTTAAATGGTTGTTTCCTTAAGATAATTTTTATTAGGTTGAACAAGCCATTTTTTATTATGAAAGGAGTGTATACCTTTTTCAACGGCCACAGTTTCCCAATGGGTTCACCAGATGGATAATATATTTTTGTTTCTATATATTCCTACTAACGAGAATTGGATATTTGGTATGTTGGATTATGAACTCAGAAAAATTGGAAATGTTTGTAGATTAATTTGCAGGAGTGAACCACAGATAAAGTGATAGTGTTGATGATGGAGGGGTTGGTTATATCATGTATAGAGGGGTACAAGATGACATTACGGAAGTCAAGTAAAGTTGATAGTTATGTTGGATCATCGATATGTTCATTCATTATTTTTTTAAATGTACAATTGGTCAGATATTATTTTTTATCATTCTCAAACACTTACTGTAGTTTGACTCATTACACAGTGATTGAAACATTTTTTTCTGTCTTAGGGTGATTACTATAGTACCTAGATAATTATGAATTGATAAATGAAACTAATGAAGGAATGTTTTTTCTTCTTGATGTTTATAGAAGTTTATGACATACCTAAGAATAAAGAAGGACATATGATATTCCAAAGTAAATTGGATTAAAGTATAATTGTTTTTATCTTGGAAATGAATATGGAGTAATATTAATTATTATATAATGACATAATTGATACTAAATATCATGTTTTTGTGTATTCCTGACATATAAACCATTGCAGTGGAAACATAATGTCTTTTTCAACATTAGTTGCAGATGAGTATAAGTCTATGTAGTTTCTCTTAGTGTTTTTTTGTGTGATATATCTTTATATTTTGTGATTTTATACACTTCATCACCAAATTCATTATTATAACTAACACCTAATTATTTTGGGGGTTATTTTATCAACATACAGTATGTAAAGGGAAAGAATGGATGAATTATCCCTCTCAATTTATCTCTCTTAGGATGTAGTTTCATGTAATCATATTCTAGGCTATGATGGATTACATTATAGAGTATGTTTCTTCATGGGATATGATGTATCATGGTTTCATAATTGTCACGACCCGACCTCGGGGCCCGTGCCGTGACTACCCCAAGCCCGCCTTCCATAGGCCAGGGGCTGGCGACTAGCACCAAGGCGTAAAATCCTGGTAAACAAGGAAGGCATTGCCTTTATAAGTAACAACCACCACAGAGTCAGCAAGCGGAAAGTAACTACAAGTGCAGAAAAGTAAAGGGGGCCGGAATACAAGCCCAACTGAAAGTAAAGTACAACTCGAAAGGGAAAACAGCAACTGAAAGTACAAGCGGCTCCTGGGACATCCTCCTCGATTCCTACCTGAAGGGTAGGTACAAATGGCTCAGCTCCTGGATCGTTCACCACGGATCCTACCTGAAGGGTAGGTACAGATAGCTCCACAACTCCTCGGGTCCGACTGTCTGCTCCGAGCACGTCCCGCTCAGTGGTCCTCCTCCGGGTACCGACCTACTCCGTAAGCCTCAACCGCAGTCAGCGCTGTCCGTCGTCTGCAACCAACACAACGAAGTGCGGGCATAGCCCGTGCAGGGGTGAGTATAAGATACTCAGTAGGGACCCCGAGACCCCCCGAAGGTCTCCTGAAATCCACAAAGGATAAACCACAAGAAGGTACAATCACAAAGTAACATCCAGTATTGATTAGGTATATTCCCATACATTTACCTATGTCACCAATTTCCGTTCGGCTCCAACACCGAGCCCAAGAACAACCCAATCCACAAGAAGAGTAAACAGTAAATCCACACAGGATAACAGTACAAGTTCACACAGTTTATAACAAGTTTATGAAATCAACGGATAACTATTACCCAGGTATATTCCCATACATATACCTAAGTTATCAAGCGACCCATCTCAATCATGAGGAAACACAAAGATCATTGACTCAGCTCAAACCAGGATTTTTATTATCGAAACCGTAGCTGCTGAAGAGCTCCGTCTCTAGAGTGTACAATGGTCCTGTCACGACTCCGAGGTACTGCTCACTAACCTAAGACTGCTGAAGTACTCCTCCTGTCGAGTACTGCGGGTCTGCTGCCAACTACCGGGCGCTCCGTTCGCTGAGGGTCTGCTGCCAAATACCAGGCGCTCACCCAGATAGCCTACTGAGGTACTCCTCCTGTCGAGTACCGCGGGTTTGCTACCAACTACCAGGCGCTCCGTCCGCCGTGGGTCTGCTGCCAACTACTGGGCGCTCCGTCCACTGGGCTAGTCGACTCACTCCAAGTCGAGTCGGTCAAGCAGTCGTCAGGTCTCAGTCATCTACACGGTCTCCGTACTCCGCACGCACGTCTCCACCGTCGCGGGTCTGTCGCTACAACCAAGTGCACACACTCCGTAGAGTATCGCGGGTCCGCCGCTACAACCAAGCGCTCCACCGCCAAGGGTCTGCTGCTGCATCCAAGCGCACCACCACTGTCAAGTACCACGGGTCCGCCGCTACACCCAAGCGCTCCACCGCCCAAGGTAAACAGAAGATTCAGCTCACACAGGTATACTTCTTCAGAGGACGATAACGATGATCATTGATCCATCTAAGTCGTCGGACCCACGAAGGATCGATAGGTAACTAACCCCCGCAATGACCCACACAGGATCGGGCCCACACAGGACCTGTAGGCGCTGGCTCACACAGAACCGCTGAGCGTAAGGACCCACACAGGATCGGGCCCACACAGGACCTGTAGCACTGATCCACGTAGGATCGCTGAGTGCTATAGTCGTCATCGTCGAATCCACACAGGATCTCTGTACTGTCGTCGTCGAATCCACACAGGATCTCTGTACTGTCGTCGTCGCAGTCACAGTAGCAGTCGTAGCAGTAGTAGCAGTTGTAGAGTCGCAGCCAGCACTAGGGTTCCCGCACACAGCAAGCTCGTTCGGAGGGTCCGCTCCACGAGCCGAGAGGCTGATACATCAACTATCACGAAAACCGGAGTTGATGTATCCAAAAGTTCTGTATCGTCAACAGGAACTCAACGCAACAGACGACGCGTCGATCGGACGCCCGGTCTGAGAGTTATTGGCATTTTCGTCTCCGGGGCCCGGTTGGTTTTTAAGGCAAAACCAACCCGACCATACTCCACCTACGTCCAAACCTCGGGCGGAGTATGCCAAAAGATCCGTCTCACTAAGAGGAACACAACGCGACTGACGGCGCGTCAATCGGACGTTTGTGGCTCAAGATATGAGCGTTTTCGCTCCGAAGGCCCGGTTGGTTTCGTGAACGAACCAACCCGGCCGAACTCAAAGTAATCCGAAACCTTCAGTGCGATATACCGAAACGACCGTCTCGATCCAAGGATCGCTTAGCCGCAGACGGTTCGTCATTCGGAGGTCTACAGCTCAAGTTATGAGCTTTTGACTGAAAAGGTCCGAAAACGGGGGGTCTGGGCCCAGCCCGGCCCGGCCCAGTACCCCCTGAACCAGTCCGATCCGGGTCGGCCCGAAACGGGTCCGGGTCCGGCCCGGTTCCGCGTGGCCCGGCCCGGTTGGCTCGGCACGGCCCGACTGGGCGGTCCGGCCCAGCCGGCACGATCCGGCCCGGCCTGCGTGACCCGGCCCGGCCGGTCGCGCGGTCCGGCCGCTCAGAACCGCTCGGCCAGCTTGGCCGAGCGCGTGGTTTCGCGCGAAACGGGGGGCGCCGCCCCCCGTGACTTCAATCAACGCCCCCCCACGTGAGGGGGGCCCGTTCCTCGGCTGCCGGGGGTTTCAAACCCCTGGAAATTAATGCACGACCGGCATTGAAGCCGGCCGTTTGTCCACCCGCGGGACCTGCGGGTCCCGCCTCCGAGCAAACCGGCGGCCGGCGCGGCCGGCCGCCTTCTCTTCTCCGCCGCGGCCGTAGCCGCGGCTCCTCCTCGGTTTCCGGCGGCCGGCGAGGCCGGCCACCCCTGGTTATTCCGTCGCGGCCGTATGGTCGCGGCCCACCCGATCTCCGGCGCCGGCAAGGCCGGCGCCCCTGGCTGCTCCGCCGCGGCCATAGGGCTGCGGCCCTTCCTGATTCTCGGCGGCCGGCGAGGCCGGCCGCCCCTAGATCCTCCGCCGCGGCCATAGGGCCGCGGCTGTTCTGATCACCGGCGGCCGGCGTGGCCGGCTACCTCTTGGTGTTTCGCCGTGGCCGTCCAGCCGCGGTTCTTCTTTTTCCGCCGGTGGCCGGTTTTTCCGGCCGCCCTTCTTGTTCGGTCCTTGTAAGATTTTCGTAGCGTAACGACGTCGCGCCCCACCGCCACGGCCCGACTCCGGCTGCGGTCTCATCCGTTCTCAAAGGCGCGGCATTATAGCGTCGCGGTTCTTCGTCGTGACCCAAACTGGCCTTAAATAATTCTTTTCGCGCGGTGCAATGGTACCGCGTTACCCCGCTTCAAACCATAATAAAACTAAACCACGATGGAGGAGGATCGGCCATGTTTGTGCGGACCGGCCTCCTCCCGTTAGTTTGATATCAAGTGGCTTAGAATTACTTGAGGAATGTCAAATAAAATGTAAACAACGAACTCAAGAACCCCTACCTCGATAGTCGCACATTGACGTAGTCGTGGAATATCAGTGTCGATTCCTTTGACGTCGGAGGAAGAGTCGTTGTCGATGGCGTTCGTCGCGGGAAACCGTCGCGGAAGAGATGATGCGGAAGAAGAACGTCATGTCGCGGATTTGGCGTCGCGGAAGAACCGTGTTCTTCGGCGAAGAAGTTCTTCGTTGAAGAACGGCGTTCTTCGTGTTCTTCGTCAAAGTTTGAAGAAAAAGGGAAAGCTCTCAAATTCTCTCAAGAAACAAAGGGACTAACCAAAATAATAAATTAAGCTCATACTTAATTTATTAACACAACACCAACCTTTGAAATTCAAGAGTTTGAATTTCAAAACTTTAATTAAACTCAGTTATTAATGACATAAGTTATAACCTAAGTTTACATCATTAATTGTGAGTTGGGGGGGAGTTAGAGGATATGAAGGGGTGGGGTTCGTGTGGGCCCCACCACCCTCTTAACCTCCCAAGGGAAGTTGGGTTGTCACCCAACTTCCACCCAAAGGATAAAAAAACACTTAAGGAAGATAAAAATAAAAATTGAAGTTAAATTTTTATTTTAACATTCACAATTTTATTTTTACAACTCCCCTCGTGTAAACGCAACTTCAGAAAAGGTCTCCTTAAGCGAAAATCGGCGCTACGAGTTCATCGGTGCCCTCGGATTTCAATTCCGAGCACCGGATCAAAAGTTAGGAAAACCCGCTCGGTCGTTCACTGAACGTACCCGAGCCAAACTTCGAAAAATGATTCCGGGCACTCCGGGCCTCGGAATCAGGTGCCGTCTAAAACCGCGCTCTTGTAAAATTCTAAAGAAAATTAAGAAAAAATTTCCCTTGAATTTTACGGGTCTTTACATTACTCCCACCTCAGGGCTTTACGTCCCCGTAAAGCTTCAACTCACACTTAAGGGAAACAAGGTAGTACTGAGCACGCAACTGAGCTTTACGCTCCCATATGCTCACATGAAGATCTCGTGCTACCCGAGAAGCACCCCAGAGGAAGCAACCGTTCACGTAGAACCTGCTCCTGTCGATCCTCGATCTCTACTAGAACCTCTGTGCTTGTCGCCCTGTCATCGACGTCCAACTCCCCGGGGTCGATGACGTGTGAAGAAACATACACGTATCTCCACAGCTGAGACACGTGGTGGACATTATGTACCTGGTGCGACTGAGGTGGTAGGGTCAAGAGGTAAACCTCCTCGCCTACCCTGCTGAAGATCAAAAGGGTCCATCGACCTTCGGAGATAACATGCCGCCTCGGCCACATCTCCGAAACCTCATCGGGTTGAGACCGTATAAGAACGTGTTCGTCACCCTCGAACTCAAGAGGTTTCCCTTTTTAGGTTAGAACTGAAACTAAATACTTCTGCTGCCACAAGGGTAGGGTTGACCAACTCAAGAGTGATCGGTCACACCCTCTTATGCCTGAGTTTAACATGTGCTGCCCAGGGTTTCCTTTTCGCCGACCAAGGAAAACCCATTCCGACGTTTGCCTAAAACAGTCAACCGGGGTATGATTTGTGAATCAAAACCATACCCAGATCAACGTCGTAAGGCCTCTACGCTGCCACCAAGAGATTCCAACCGAAACTCTCGCCTCGAGGTCAAATCACACCGTCGGCGTAAGCGTGATTATCGAGTCTCCTCCCAAAGGTATCTCCAGACGTGAGGGTCAAGTCTACGGCTTACCCGGAACCTCTAGGTCTGGGACATGATTCGTGGAAGGGTAGAATGATAGGTTCCTATGTCTATAGATATGGCAGCTCGTAGTAGACATAATTCGTACCCCGAATCATTCTTAGAGCTCTTGCGTCACACTCCTTGACCGCAATGCAGCTATTCTCCTCCCCAGCCCTCCTGCTCCCTGAGCCTGGCGGGGACTACTAAGTCGGGTGGTCGTAACATGTCGAAATGTACACCACCACATGCTGCTCTCCAAGCTCCGCTTCCACGTCTGCTACCCTGCAGATTCATCTGTCCTTAGCACTTCCTCCTCCTGAAACATTTTACACGCCCGAGTCTCTGAGACTGGCGCTAGTTTCCTGCCTTTCACTGCTAACGTTCACAACCACAAAGGTTCTCTCTAGCATCCTAGCATAGGTAGAAATGCATAGAGGAAAAGTAATGGTTCAGATGTCCTTTAGTCACACTTCGCTCAGAAGTTCAAGTCTAAAGAACTGATCACAACGTAACCAATGAGTACCAAGATTGATTGGTAAGCCACGTTGAGTGCTCTACTTCCGACATGTCGTACTGTCGAAGCTGTATTAGCTCCAGAAAACTCACAACCACCTCCTCAAGCCAGTCCTCAGCCGCCTACGAGTCAGGCTCACCTCGAAACTTGAGGGATATCTGATGCTAAAACATATGCAAGGCACTAAGCCTGTGAGTCTCTGCTACCGGTACCGCCGGTAGTGTCTGCTGACCAACAGGTAGTGACATAGCTGGCGCTCTACCCGTAGGTACTATCCCAGGTATCAGTTCGCATACCGAAGCCTCATTACTATAAGGACCAACCTCATGGTCACTCACTGGAAACACCAGTAGCTAAGATCATCATCCGCTCTACTAGTATCAAAGATAGGCGTAGAACTCTAGCAATCGCCTCCATCCAGTCCACTGCTGCCTGGGAAATCTGTCTCGCCTCATATCCTCAGAGGCCTCTACTGCTGGAACTCGTGCATCGCGCTCTGCTAGCGTGCACCGTCAGCTAGTGGCATCTGCTGCCTAATGGGTGGTGGTGCTACTGGTACACCACCCGAAGGAGCCAACACTGAAAAAGGGCCCTGCACCGGAGTCTCGCTGCTCGGTGGGCCATCATCGAGAACTCTCTCGGAACTCCAGCTAACTATCTGCATGGTGACATCCTGAACAGTTGTGTCACGGTCAACGATTTATACCTGGTGAGCTGACCTGGTTTGAGCTGACTTTAAACCTTTTGGGAAACACACACGCAATCAGTGTTTTCATGCATTAAGTCAGAAATCAGAAGTCAGGGTCCTGGTGTACGGATACGTCGGCCGCCGCACCAACACTGGACTCCCTGGACTGATAACCACACTCAATAAACTAAACACTATTGCTTCACATAGAAAAGATCAGAGTTCGCGGTAGAACCGAACTCCTATGATACCAATTTGTCACGACCCGACCTCGGGGCCCGTGCCGTGACTACCCCAAGCCCGCCTTCCATAGGCCAGGGGCTGGCGACTAGCACCAAGGCGTAAAATCCCGGTAAACAAGGAAGGCATTGCCTTTATAAGTAACAACCACCACAGAGTCAGCAAGCGGAAAGTAACTACAAGTGCAGAAAAGTAAAGGGGGCCGGAATACAAGCCCAACTGAAAGTAAAGTACAACTCGAAAGGGAAAACAGCAACTGAAAGTACAAGCGGCTCCTGGGACGTCCTCCTCGATTCCTACCTGAAGGGTAGGTACAGATGGCTCAGCTCCTGGATCGTTCACCACGGATCCTACCTGAAGGGTAGGTACAGATA
This sequence comes from Viscum album, assembly GCA_963277665.1. Taxonomy (NCBI): domain Eukaryota; kingdom Viridiplantae; phylum Streptophyta; class Magnoliopsida; order Santalales; family Viscaceae; genus Viscum; species Viscum album. The sequence goes on along the minus strand of OY728125.1, from coordinate 910,943,409 downwards.
GCTCCACAACTCCTCGGGTCCGACTGTCTGCTCCGAGCACGTCCCGCTCAGTGGTCCTCCTCCGGGTACCGACCTACTCCGTAAGCCTCAACCGCAGTCAGCGCTGTCCGTCGTCTGCAACCAACACAACGAAGTGCGGGCATAGCCCGTGCAGGGGTGAGTATAAGATACTCAGTAGGGACCCCGAGACCCCCCGAAGGTCTCCTGAAATCCACAAAGGATAAACCACAAGAAGGTACAATCACAAAGTAACATCCAGTATTGATTAGGTATATTCCCATACATTTACCTATGTCACCAATTTCCGTTCGGCTCCAACACCGAGCCCAAGAACAACCCAATCCACAAGAAGAGTAAACAGTAAATCCACACAGGATAACAGTACAAGTTCACACAGTTTATAACAAGTTTATGAAATCAACGGATAACTATTACCCAGGTATATGCCCATACATATACCTAAGTTATCAAGCGACCCATCTCAATCATGAGGAAACACAAAGATCATTGACTCAGCTCAAACCAGGATTTTTATTATCGAAACCGTAGCTGCTGAAGAGCTCCGTCTCTAGAGTGTACAGTGGTCCTGTCACGACTCCGAGGTACTGCTCACTAACCTAAGACTGCTGAAGTACTCCTCCTGTCGAGTACTGCGGGTCTGTTGCCAACTACCGGGCGCTCCATCCGCTGAGGGTCTGCTGCCAAATACCAGGCGCTCACCCAGATAGCCTACTGAGGTACTCCTCCTGTCGAGTACCGCGGGTTTGCTGCCAACTACCAGGCGCTCCGTCCGCCGTGGGTCTGCTGCCAACTACTGGGCGCTCCGTCCACTGGGCTAGTCGACTCACTCCAAGTCGAGTCGGTCAAGCAGTCGTCAGGTCTCAGTCATCTACACGGTCTCCGTACTCCGCACGCACGTCTCCACCGTCGCAGGTCTGTCGCTACAACCAAGTGCACACACTCCGTAGAGTATCGCGGGTCCGCCGCTACAACCAAGCGCTCCACCGCCAAGGGTCTGCTGCTGCATCCAAGCGCACCACCACTGTCAAGTACCACGGGTCCGCCGCTACACCCAAGCGCTCCACCGCCCAAGGTAAACAGAAGATTCAGCTCACACAGGTATACTTCTTCAGAGGACGATAAAGATGATCATTGATCCATCTAAGTCGTCGGACCCACGAAGGATCGATAGGTAACTAACCCCCGCAATGACCCACACAGGATCGGGCCCACACAGGACCTGTAGGCGCTGGCTCACACAGAACCGCTGAGCGCAAGGACCCACACAGGATCGGGCCCACACAGGACCTGTAGCACTGATCCACGTAGGATCGATGAGTGCTGTAGTCTTCGTCGTCGAATCCACACAGGATCTCTGTACTGTCGTCGTCGAATCCACACAGGATCTCTGTACTGTCGTCGTCGCAGTCACAGTAGCAGTCGTAGCAGTAGTAGCAGTTGTAGAGTCGCAGCCAGCACTAGGGTTCCCGCACACAGCAAGCTCGTTCGGAGGGTCCGCTCCACGAGCCGAGAGGCTGATACATCAACTATCACGAAGACCGGAGTTGATGTATCCAAAAGTTCTGTATCGTCAACAGGAACTCAACGCAACAGACGGCGCGTCGATCGGACGCCCGGTCTGAGAGTTATTGGCATTTTCGTCTCCGGGGCCCGGTTGGTTTTTAAGGCAAAACCAACCCGACCATACTCCACCTGCGTCCAAACCTCGGGCGGAGTATGCCAAAAGATCCGTCTCACTAAGAGGAACACAACGCGATTGACGGCGCGTCAATCAGACGTTTGTGGCTCAAGATATGAGCGTTTCCGCTCCGAAGGCCCGGTTGGTTTCGTGAACGAACCAACCCGGCCGAACTCAAAGTAATCCGAAACCTTGAGTGCGATATACCAAAACGACCGCCTCGATCCAAGGATCGCGTAGCCGCAGACGGTTCATCATTCGGAGGTCTACAGCTCAAGTTATGAGCTTTTGACTGAAAAGGTCCGAAAACGGGGGGTCTGGGCCCAGCCCGGCCCGGCCCAGTACCCCCTGAACCGGTCCGATCCGGGTCGGCCCGAACCGGGTCCGGGTTCGGCCCGGTTCCGCGTGGCCCGGCCCGGTTGGCTCGGCCCGGCCCGGCTGGGCGGTCCGGCCCAGCCGGCACGATCCGGCCCGGCCTGCGCGACCCGGCCCGGACGGTCGCGCGGTCCGGCCGCTCAGAACCGCTCGGCCAGGTTGGCCGAGCGCGTGGTTTCGCGCGAAACGGGGGGCGCCGCCCCCCGTGACTTCAATCAACGCCCCCCCACGTGAGGGGGGCCCGTTCCTCGGCTGCCGGGGGTTTCAAACCCCCGGAAATTAATGCACGGCCGGCATTGAAGCCGGCCGTTTGTCCAGCCGCGGGACCTGCGGGTCCCGCCTCCGAGCAAACCGGCGGCCGGCGCGGCCGGCCGCCTTCTCTTCTCCGCCGCGGCCGTAGCCGCGGCTCCTCCTCGGTTTCCGGCGGCCGGCGAGGCCGGCCGCCCCTGGTTATTCCGCCGCGGCCGTAGGGCCGCGGCCCACCCGATCTCCGGCGCCGGCAAGGCCGGCGCCCCTGGCTGCTCCGCCGCGGCCATAGGGCCGCGGCCCTTCCTGATTCTCGGCGGCCGGCGAGGCCGGCCGCCCCTAGATCCTCCGCCGCGGCCATAGGGCCGCGGCTGTTCTGATCACCGGCGGCCGGCGTGGCCGGCTACCTCTTGGTGTTTCGCCGTGGCCGTCCAGCCGCGGTTCTTCTTTTTCCGCCGGTGGCCGGTTTTTCCGGCCGCCCTTCTTGTTCGGTCCTTGTAAGATTTTCGTAGCGTAACGACGTCGCGCCCCACCGCCACGGCCCGACTCCGGCCGCGGTCTCATCCGTTCTCAAAGGCGCGGCATTATAGCGTCGCGGTTCTTCGTCGTGACCCAAACTGGCCTTAAATAATTCTTTTCGCGCGGTGCAATGGTACCGCGTTACCCCGCTTCAAACCATAATAAAACTAAACCACGATGGAGGAGGATCGGCCATGTTTGTGCGGACCGGCCTCCTCCCGTTAGTTTGATATCAAGTGGCTTAGAATTACTTGAGGAATGTCAAATAAAATGTAAACAACGAACTCAAGAACCCCTACCTTGATAGTCGCACGTTGACGTAGTCGTGGAATATCGGTGTCGATTCCTTTGACGTCGGAGGAAGAGTCGTTGTTGATGGCGTTCGTCGCGGGAAACCGTCGCGGAAGAGATGATGCGGAAGAAGAACGTCATGTCGCGGATTTGGCGTCGCGGAAGAACCGTGTTCTTCGGCGAAGAAGTTCTTCGTTGAAGAACGACGTTCTTTGTGTTCTTCGTCAAAGTTTGAAGAAAAAGGGAAAGCTCTCAAATTCTCTCAAGAAACAAAGGGACTAACCAAAATAATAAATTAAGCTCATACTTAATTTATTAACACAACACCAACCTTTGAAATTCAAGAGTTTGAATTTCAAAACTTTAATTAAACTCACTTATTAATGACATAAGTTATAACCTATGTTTACATCATTAATTGTGAGTTGGGGGGGAGTTAGAGGATATGAAGGGGTGGGGTTCGTGTGGGCCCCACCACCCTCTTAACCTCCCAAGGGAAGTTGGGTTGTCACCCAACTTCCACCCAAAGGATAAAAAAACACTTAAGGAAGATAAAAATAAAAATTGAAGTTAAATATTTATTTTAACATTCACAATTTTATTTTTACAACTCCCCTCGTGTAAACGCAACTTCAGAAAAGGTCTCCTTAAGCGAAAATCGGCGCTACGAGTTCATCGGTGCCCTCGGATTTCAATTCCGAGCACCGGATCAAAAGTTAGGAAAACCCGCTCGGTCGTTCACTGAACGTACCCGAGCCAAACTTCGGAAAATGATTCCGGGCACTCAGGGCCTCAGAATCAGGTGCCGTCTGAAACCGCGCTCTTGTAAAATTCTAAAGAAAATTAAGAAAAAATTTCCCTTGAATTTTGCGGGTCTTTACAATAATACATTTATGTGAAGACTATAACAACTTAAGGAATATTAAAAACTTGAACCCATTCATGGTGGCTATGAATTCACATTGGTGTTCATGAATGGGCTGTGATGGTTGAGATATAATGTGGATAAATGAGATATATTATCTTTTAAACTACCACATGTTTACATATGTGCTATTGATGGAGGGGATGTGATGGGATTCATAGAATATTGAATTGATATGTTATATATACATGAGTTGTAGGATTACATATGGAATGGATAAGAACACAATGTGGGTTGTTGGAGGCATGAGAGCAACATAAAAATGGGGAAGTCTAAGCGATGTGACTTCATATAAAAATATTCTTTTAATATATAATGAATTATATCCATGAGTTACTCAGTGAGTGATCCATGGTGTGAATGGGGAAAATAAATTTACCTATTTAAGTGATGAGTTGGTTTAATTTTTTTTATTCATAGGGATTTATTATTCGTATTTACATTTTGTATGAGAGGTTTCGAGGAGGATATTACTATGTATACATTTTATTCCCACGGTAAAAATAAAAACTATTTTTTCATTTGTAGGAGCTATTTGGTGATTCTGTAGGACATTACTAGTTTAGAAGAGTTGTTTAAATGTTGCTGGTGTGTTGAGTCATTGTATAAGATAATTTTTGTATATTCAATTATTTATGTTTTTTAGTGAAATTTAATTATATAGTATATTTGATTCATTATTTATACATGGGTTAAGATAAGGGATTATCATATTTTCACTTACTCTATAAACTTTCTATGAGGGAAACACCTCCCATTTGTATGTATTATATACTTTTTGTTTAAGTATTAAAATCATGTCCTATTATAGACTAGATTTTGGGGTAATTATCTACGTCCATTTATTTTAGGTCCTGGAGGAGTACCTTGGGGGAGGGTGTTTGAGACATGGAAACACCATGTATATAACTTATTCAACAAAAATAATGGATTCTCCACTCTCACTTCTAAAATTTATGCATTCCTTTTATGTTTTATTCATTGATAAATTTATATCCCCTTAAACTCCTACCTTAAAAATCATATTGATGTGGTATAATTCTTTCAATAAATATATAAACACCTCTAATAGTTATAAAAGGTTCCAAAATACTGACAATATCTATAAAAATATCTCAGTGAAAGATTTATATTCAATTTATTCTATAACACTTATTGTTTTTTCTTTTTTGACCATTATATTTAGATTTTATTTGAAAAGGAAAATTACGGGTCTTTCTAAACTTATCACTCTATAATTTTGAAACATTTTTATATTTGTATATTTTCCATTTATAATTAGTTATACCTTGAATATATATGTTAAAGATTTTTGGAATTCCTCTTTTTATGAAACAATTTTTACTTCCTTTTTAATAAATTCAGTCCAGTTTTTTTTTCATAAAAAAATCATGTTCTTTTTACTCATTTAATTACGCATTGTTTATGAATTAATTAACATTCATAAACGAATCAATAAAACTATAATTTTGAATTAAAATTTAAATACTTTCTAGATTAAAATTTTCCAAATCTAACTTGAATCTCTTTAAGTGATTATCAAACTCTTACATCATTATAAAATTTATTTTATTTTATTTTCCATTTATCTAGCACCAATTGTAGTATTCAAACATACTCCTATCCAGAAAATGCGATTATTTAAAACATTGAATTTTATTCAATAATATAGACTCTTTTCATCATAGTATAAATCAACATCATTTTATGTATGAGGAACATTATTTAATTTATTATTCTACTTGTATTACATTTTGATATTTGAAATCACACTGATAATTAAATTTTACAAATTAATTCTATATCTAGTAATCTTTTTTCATCCTCTATACATTCATCATATTTATTAAGAAACTCATCATCATTTATTTTTTTTAAAATTTCATCAATCATACTAGATATAGCTTCATCACAAACATATTCTTAATCTTAATTTTTAACTATTTTTGATTACAAATCAATTTTATTCAATATTTAATATTTTAGTTCATTTATTTTATAAGGAATAATTATATTGTTAAATTTTAAAATTTTACAATTGAATATATTCTTTATGAACAACATTAATAATCACATTATTTTAATTAAAAATTTATAAAATTAATTAAAAATATGATCAATTGATCAAAAATTAAGTCATTTCAATTTCAATTTACCATGAAACCTCCCCTTTTTTATTTTCTAAAATAATTGAAATAAGTGATATAAGATACTCAAATATCACTTCAATATCATTATAGGAATATAATATTTTCAAATTCAGTCTATTATTAATTCCTTTAACGCATCATGTCTTTAAATGAAATTTATTTTTCTATCAGACTCTTATCCTTCATTATAGAAGATTCACTAATTTCATTGTTCACTAATAAGTTGTGTAAGTCATCCAAAAAAAATTCACATCAAGGTCTTCATGTGATAAAACATTGACATCTAATTGTTCTAGAGAGATATAGGTAATATTGTAACTGAATTGATATGGTTAATTATTAATGTAAAATTCAATAACACAATTCTTCTTTAATTTTATATAACAATTGAAAAATATAAGATTTTATTTCTCTAAATATTACCTAGAATTCTCTCTAATACCAATTATAATATCCCAAAATAGATTTTATTTGAGTGGGGGTGAATGGGTTAACTATTCTTTAATTATAAATTTTATAAAAAAATAGTCAACCTCTCGTTATCATTTAAATAAAATCATATGTATTGTTTTCTATAAAAAATATGATGGGAAGTGAGAAACATAAACTATAATTATGAAAATCATTTAAGATTCACTATTAAAAATTATTATATACATCATTTTAATGACATGGAAAAATTAAAATATATATTATCAACTTTTATCATCATTTGAATATTACAAGAAAGGTATATCCTTATTGTTATTATAAATAAAGTCTCTTAGAATGATATATTCTCTCATACATATCTGATGATAAAAATATTATGAAATATTAATGAGTATATTCTTAAATTTCATTTTTTTACATTTAATATCTATATGGTAATAAATAAAATATTTGAATAAACACTTTTAAACAATTTGAATAATTATCTTCATGAATTCATATACTAATAACTTCTTTAGTCACTTAAATTTTAGGGAACATTCAACTAATATTATAACTGAATATATCTTATCTTAAAAATATAATATATCTTGAAATAGAAACATTATTTTGATAATAAAAAAACAATAAAAATCCCAAAAAATTAATAATATGACCGTTGAATCCATCAACATATTCATATATAATAATTTAATCGGAAACTAATCACACATAAAGAAATGAATCAATGAAGATCCTTCATGAAATTTATAATATCTTTGGTGTTAATATCATCTCTTATATAATCTTCCCTTATTTATATTATGAATCACCATAATCAACACATCTACTAAATTCCATCTCTTTAAAATTAATATTTAAATTTGAAACCCTATAACATCAATAAAAAATAATTAAAAAACTATCAATTTTAGCTCTTTATCTAAAACACCATTAACAATTTTTATAAATATTATGGTTTCATTAATGGGTTTCCTAGTGAGAAAACATAAAGCTATATCATTAATTTTTTTTAGTTTTCTATCAAAACCAAGACCATATAATTTTTAACACTTATTGAGTACCCATTATGTTTTAAAAAAAGGTGTCTAGTATTCTGTAACTATCATTCAGTAACTAAAAAGGTATATAAAGTGGTATATTGAGATTTTTTAAATTAGTAATTAACCAGTGAGTAAAATCTAACCTTGGGCTATGTAAATTCATAATATTTTATGATATATTTCTCATAAAATGAAATTTAATTTCTTCAAAAGCTTGTGATACAAGAAACCTCAAGTTAATTGAACTATAGTATAATACACTATTATAACATAGCTGTTAAAATCATCGATATGAATAGTAAAAACTAAATAATGAAAAGATATTTATAATGGTTTTATATAATGAAAATTCAGTATTAAATGTATAATAAAAGGTATTTAATTTTCTATAAATCCATTTTATGCTTCAAAAATAAATTTTATTCACAAATGGGTTATATTGATTTTTTTGTGAGGAAGTATTATAACTTATTTATACCAATTTTAAAATTTTTATTTTGTAAAACCAATATTAATTTTGAAATAATAATCTCAAAATTATCATATGATTAATTTTTGATAATTTTATGAAATTTTTGATTCTTCAATGAATACTGAAAATACTAAATTTCATTAAAAACAATATATTAATTTAAATAATTTAAAAAGTTTTTATTTGTTTCAAAAATTGGTCCGATAAAATTAGTTAATTTACATTATTAGTAAGCCATTTATGATCATTAGAATCAATATAATTCTTTCATTTTGTATCAACACTTTTTATACATATGGGGATTTTTTTTTCTCAAAACCTGATTTTTGTCATGTTTTATTGGTATAATTTTAAATTAAATCCTTCAATTTTTTCAATTGAACTTGATTAAATGTATTAAATATATTTAATAGTCATAATTAATATAATTTAATAATGTAAAATTAATTTTTTTAAATAAAAATTCTAACCATAATAAATATTTTTCACCTTAATAAAAGTGGTACAATTTTTTTAAACCACGAGGTAAAGATTTAAAATATCATTATAAATTGAATTTATCCTATTTTATAGGGGTTATTAAAATGAATATATGTATAATAAGTAAAATAATGTATTTTTAAATAGTATTTTTAATTTTAGAACCCATGTATGACTTTTTTGAGGATAAGTTTTATTTTATTCAAATTAAAAACTTTTTTGGGATCTTTGAATTTAATGGCATGGTTGAAAGATTACATTTGGTTTTATATTTCTAAAAAATTATAAAATAATTAATTTATGTATTATTTATCCATAATTTTTTTAAAAAAAAATTATTACTTGATTTCAAGGTAAAATGATTTTTTATCTTATATCAGGTATTTTGTCAAAACTAATTTTTACATGTTTTACATTCTCATATTAAAATCACTTTCTTCTACCCATATAAATTGAATCTAATAAAATAGATACCATATTTGGAATCATAATTTACATTTTTTTAAAAGTAAACTTTTAATTTGGTTCATATAATTATATTATCATGCTAAAAGTGATGTTGTCGTGGTTAAGGTCAAAGTGGGTTTAAAGTGGTTCAAATAGGAGACAAGGCTTAAAATGTTACCAAAACATAATTTTTTAAGTTTATTTGAAAGAGGTAACGTATTATCTTATAATTTTTTCCTTGGTAGAACTTCACATGATTATGATTTTTATATTATTTAATCTTGTAAGAAATTCCAATTATGTCATTTAACTCCCTTATAAAAGGATACCCCTCTTATTTTTTATCCACATATCAAGATCCTTATAAATTAGCTAATAATAATCATAATAACTCACTATATTCCTTACACATTTCCTATAGATTATGTTGTTTCTAAAATACCATTATTTAAAGGATAAAATTATAAGATAAAGGATATTTATGAACAAAAAGGTATAACTTTTAACTAAGTACTATCAATTCTATTTCACAATATAATTCTTCTAAATCTATTATAACTATAATAAAATAATGAATAAAGTTTCATAAATATAATTATATGTTAAAATTAATATATAAAAACCATTTTATACCTCTTTCTCATCCCATAAAAAGAGAAAACATTACACGTGTGGATATATGACTTACTGTCTCTATGTAGCGGTGTAATTCATTTTTCATCGCCACTTACTTTCATGGTTATAAATATGGAAATAATTAATTTGTATGATTTTTATGACATATTTATGGTCATATAAATATAATATATGATTTACATTTTTATTTGACCTCTCGTTAAAGATTATAACATTGTTCCTGCGTACGTTTGGACAACCACCTCCACATAGTGATGTGATCCATTTCTCAGTACACCTTTAATGGATTATTATAAATATTAATATAATTAATATATATTATATTTATATCATTCCTAAAATTATGGAGATTATAAAATCATGTAAAAGATACCAGGATGTAAATCACTAAACCTAAACAAACATAAAATTTAAATGGTGAGCATGAGGAAATAATAATTTTAATAAATATTTATTAATAAATGAGTATTGAAATTTTATAAGTGGATTATATGATATAATATAATTAAGTATATATTTTTTTAATAGAATTATAATAAATCTAAATTTATTATTTAGGAGGTCAAATTCACTTATGAGGCAATTCAAACTTGAGGTAAGGTGTTTCATAACTAAATTTCTTTTCATTGGGTTATATTAATTTTTCATTGTCTATATTATGGAAAGATTATATGTATAATGGACTAAAATTATTTAATTTTATATTTCTAATTTTTTTATGTGTATTTACATTTTTACACATAATTACATCATTGATAAATTGTAACTTCAATGTTGAGATCTTTGTAATGGAATTTGTCTCAATTTCTACTAAATTGATAGATTTTTTTATTATGAAACTATTTATTTTTATGTGGTCTATATACTTCTCGTATGATGTTTTTAACATGATTATATATTTATTCAATAAGATTAAATGATCAATTCATTTTTAAACTTTCAAGGGATTAAAATTTAAATTTTACCAAATAGGTAAAAATTTATTTTACAATCTCATTATTTTAGGGTTTCTCCAATTTTCATTGATGGAATATTATAATATATCCTTTATAAGCTCTATAAATTTTATTATCCTTTGTATATTTAATAAGTTACAATTTTTATGTGTAATTTTCATTTATTTGGAACTTTAATTAGGAAAATAATTTTTTAAAATAAAAGAGGATATCATTTCTCTTTCGATCAAGTTAATTTTTCTTCTTTGTACTTTTTTTCAAGATAGTTTTATAATAGTCCTTTTTATTTACTTAAATGATTTATTAAGGACATTTTATGTTATCCTTGAATTTTTCCATGTTTTTAATGTAATATTTATGATGTTTGTTTGAAATGTTTATTATTTTTTTCATTATAAAAGTCAAAAAAACCATGTTTCTTTTTAACGTATGAAACATTAATATTTTCCCCTATAACCATTTTAAAATATTTAACTTCATATCTATGTTTTAATGCTTTTAAAAAGAAAAATATTTAATTAATTGTTTTTAATTTTTATCTCCCATTTTCTTTTCTCTCCAATGGATTATATTTTATTAAAATATATATATTTATGATGATTTAATAGCTGTATTTTATCTCTAAATTAATTTTGTGTCTATTAAAATTCCATTGAAACATTCAATTACTTCGTATTAGTTTCCATTGTAAATTAAATTTGTATTAAATATACATATTCATTAAATAATGGATATTATTATTCCATAAACCATATAACATTTCTACATACAGTGTTGTACTATGAAAGTTATTCAATTGACTAGTGAAATCCTAATATACCATATTTATTACTCAATACAAATATTTATTTATAAGAAATATTGATAATGAATTAAATTGATCACTGAATATAAGAAGAATTCATAGGACATGAAGTGTGTAACAACCCAAACATTTCATACATAGGTCTTAAATCTATTTAGATGAACGTTCATTATATAAAATTTCCATCCATTCCAAAATCATTTAGGTATAGTGTCTTTATAAACTTGGACAGACAAACAACATGTTCATAAATGACATATATCATCTCCCACTATGTTCTTAACAACTAGAATCCTAATTAGACACATCATTTAAAAATACTTTATTTATAACATGGGAAAAGGAAACATACGAATGGGTGATATCAAATTATTATTAAGGGTAAAATAGAGAGATATCAGTAATCTCATAAGCATAACACAAGCATAAGGGTGTGAGAACATGAAAATAACATTTTAAATCTAAATCCTATATATCATAGATCATAATATTTATTAATTTCATAAATATTCATAGTTCATAAGACATGAATCATAAAATCAAAGAACACAAGACAAGAGAACATAACATATACATAAGATATAGAGTTGTGGAAAACACATAAACTTATAACTTTGTGAATATGTATAAACAGAAATAGGTTCACTCAGTAATTTAAGTAAATGAAATGAGGCCCTTGCATAAACTTATGGACATTAAACCAGTTCCATGAATATTGTTATAGGTATGAAATCCAGAACCACACATAAACTTATGTACATGAAATATAGTTTAACACATAAAATTATGAATATGAAATCAAGTTCACACATAACATATCTTCCTCATGAGTTATCTATAATTACAAAATTCAATGTAGGTAGATATAGGTCCCACCAATCACCTAAATAAAATCATACATGTGTGTGCCACAACATCATAAAATATTCATTATATTTGAATTCTTGAAAAGAAATGATTTTTATCAAACTATAACCTATTAAAAAGGGAATCAGTTTCATCAACATCTTTTCAACATAAACATAAACCATCTAGAAGAAGAATAAGGATGTTATCCTTGGATCATATACCTAGTAAAACATAATTAACATCAAAGGATTTCATTATATATGGAAATATGATTTTGAAATATCACTTGGAATAATTTTGGAGCTAAATAACATTTATATTTTAAAATAACTTTTTCGTATTGAGTGACGCACATTTTTAACAATTTGGTGATATAAAAAATTTAAATATTAATTATTATCTTAAGATAAGTTGAAAACATGACTTGAAGTTGAAAAAAATAAAAAATTTGATTCAGGTATCTGTTTGGGATTTACGTGAAATCAAATCAATAGACATGAAAATATCTACGTAATTTTGACCAAGGAGACCTTAATCATGGGTTTTTTGATACAAAAAGTCACAAAAATCCTCTAAAACTGATTTTTTTACTTGGTATACCCTAAACTTTTAATCTTTTATGGGGTTTTAGCTTCGTTTAAGAAGATATTCTTATTTTTTCAGTGAATACTGAATTTATTTCTAAGTATTACACAAATATAGATGTTATGGTTTTGAAATTTTACCCATTTTCCTATTATAGTGCTATTTATAATTATATATTTTTATTTATTTTAACATAAATATTTAATTGTATAAAAAATATTTAAACATATATATATAATATATCTTTTAAAATAAATAATAATTTTTCAAATGATTATTTACCATCCATTTTATTTAATCTAAAAATTATTGAATGTGTATATACCAATACATAATTATATATAATGTTTATATAAAATTAAACATTTTTTGTATATATTAAAAAAAATAACATATATTAATGTGTATATGAAATATTTATTTAATTAAATAAAATTAAAAATATATGTAAATAAATATAAATAGATATGTAAAAGATAATTACACAGTGCAATGGTAAGTGACATGCATATAAAGGAGGAGGTAACATGATCTAATCCAAGAAGATATAAATAAGTGTTATAGTGGGGGAGGTTTGATAAAGGGGTTGTTTGAGTATTGATAAAGACCTGGGCGATGGGGTAGGGGGAGGTAAGTACTGATTAAGGTGGTGGGGGTGGGGGTGCTGAGCATTGAATTTTTTTATTGGAAATATTTAATGATTTTATCAATATTTTATAGTAATGATAAAAGGGATGTTTATCAATGGTAAAAAAGTACTGATAAATCTAGAACTGATAAAGTCTCTCTTTATCAATGCTAAAAAGTGTAGATAAATCCTCTATTTATCAATTTTTTTACCACAAATAAAATATGCATTTACCAGTGTTTTTCCTAGAACTAATAAATGCTAGAATATTCTCAAGGTGAATACAGTATTTGTTGTTTTTTTACCATTAATAAATTCCTTTTTTTCACACTGATAATGGGATGATCATTAATAAAGTTGGGATACATGAATCCTTATATTTTCATTGTATTTGTATTGTTTTATTATAAATTTCTAAGATAGTATCTACATGAATATTTATAATTGAATCAATTTATCTTTAAACATTAAATTGAATCACTAAAAACCTTGATCATAAAATATATAATTAAATAATAAATAAATATATAGAAATTTTGAAAATATATACGTTCACTTTTTATATTTTTTGTTGTAATATAAATCATTGTGTTAACATCCTTCTTTAAAGAAATAAAGGAAAAATAATTTATACTCACCATAACTAACTTCACTAAAGAAAAATAGTTTTACCATTTCCCCAACCAAAAAAAATGTGTGTACAGTCACAAAAACAACAAAAATTGGATAATTTGATATCTATTCCATCAAATTCATAATTAAACTCCTATAATATATTTAATACTTAAAAAGTCTTTATGTTTCAACTATAAACAATATTACCCCATGATTATTTATTTCTCCACTAATTTTCTTGTTTCTATGAACTCTTTAAGAGTAGTAATACTAATTTAATAAATGGGTTCTAACCACATGAAAACATATAATATTTTTAACCAATATTCTGAAAATAAATGATATGTATTTATTTCTATTCTGAAAATTTTAATTTGATATCCTTGAGAAATAATACACAACATGACAAGCTCTAATCACACAAATATTCAAACTTTCTACAACACTAGAGTTTCTTATTTCAGTCATATTATTTTATAACCTCCTAAGAATAAAATTAAATTAATAACACATCATAAAAATAATATAATAACTAATAAAATCAACACTTGATGAAAATTCAATATATTAATTAAAAAATTAATATAGTTTTAAATATCAATATAATCCACAAAAAAATTATATGGTAGCTAATAAATATCAAACATAATATAATCTCAAACAAAAAAAATTCATAATAAATAAAATAAACAATAATAATAACTATTAAAAAACAATAAAACATTTATACATCAATATAAGTACAATGCACTATCAATAAAGGTAAAAGAGGCATAAAACCATAATGGAAGTCATGATCCTGCCCCAAATAGTGTGTTTACTGAGAATGCCATAAAATAAAATGATTTTTTTTCAAAATTTTTAAAATAAAAGAAGAGAAGGGAAATGATTATGATTTCCCTCATTATGTTTAAATAATTTATTTATTAAATGAAAAGAAATGATTATAATTTTTCCCAATCAAGTTTGTTTAAAATTTTTAAAATAAAAAATGAAATTCTCTTTAATATATTGTTAAAATGGTTTACTATTAGAAACATGAACAAATAGATAATCATATACTGACTTTTCTTTCCAAATAACCCTATTTATTAATATGATTTAAAAAATATAGATAAATATGCGTTTATCCTTATTTATATCACAATGATTTCTCTCAACTAAATTTTAGTTTTCTAAATAGAGGAAATAAATTACCCCTCATTTTATAATTTCATTTGTCCCAAACTAAAGTAAAAAAAAATAAATTAAATCTATACATTGGTAATAAATATCTATTGATGAAAAATTATATTAAGATTAGGGCGTAAATTCTTTGACATCTCTTTATTTTTAAATTTTCAATTATTATTCACCATCTCAATTTAATTATAAATGTAATCATAATATTTATTTCTTTCACATATAATGTTATGGTTTTTTCTTTTAATTTTAAATTCACATTGGTAGGAAATGTTATCTATGAAACTCATAGTTTATTTTCAACTAGTAATAGACTATAAAGGTCTAGTATATTCTTCAACCATAGGTTGTCATTTTGGTGTGTTAGGAAGTTCTAAAAACTCTTTAAAATACTAATTAGTAGTTTTAAAATGGTTTTGAAAATTAAGAATGTAACTCCAATGTCATAATTTTTTTATGGAAATTATTTTTCATGTTTTTAAAATGATATTATTAATTTTTTAGAAGTTGTTTGGAATTTTGAAAGTAATAATAATCTCTATTCTTAATTATTTAGGAGTTTATTTTTTGTAATTTAATTTATTTAACTAAAATATTATCATTACATAGCCCCTTTCTTGTTTGAAGTAATATGGTTTTTAAATAAGTTACATAAGGGAATGCCATAGTTTTCATGGGTTGTGTAAGGGTAATTAAATTTTCAATATTTATTCATAAATTTAAATAAGAGTTTAAATAGGATACAAAAGTAGATTTTATCTACCAATGAGTAAAATTGTGTTTTCCTATTCTATTTAAGGGTCTTCCCTAGCTAGCTTAATTATAGATTTGGTTTTCTTAACCTTGAGTAAATTTAGTCTGATTATCACATCAGGGTAAGCTGGTTTTCTTGCAGGATCCATAGGGGTTATATGATCACTATGTAAAGGTATTTCTTGTTTTATAATAATAGTATAATGGTAACCATCTACATAAGGAAAAAATCATGTTAGCCTTGCGTAATTAATATTCCATACATAAGGGTATCCCTAATTTTCTAAAGGATGTGTTAGGATAATCAACCATATAAGGGTAAAACCATGTTACCCTTATGCAACACATTTTCATCACTTAGGGATAGTGATATTGGCTTAAAAATTTTAAATTTCCTTTCTTGTTTGACTAGTAACGTAATACTAACATATATTAGGTAATTAAATGTATTTTTTTGAATCTATTAAAGTTTTTAAACATACTCATTTAACTTTATTAAATTTAGAAGTCTTAAAACGAGTCTTGTGAATTAAATTTATAATGAAGTTTGTTTTAATATGAATTTAATGTAATTTAATATAGGTTTTCATTAGAGTTTTTCAAAGAAAAAATATTAGAGATTTATTTTCCCTAAAATGTGAAGTCATGTCTCCTATATTTCATGTTTCCATCTTCCTCTAAAGTCCAAATGAATCAAAACCATGCTATTTGTGTTTTGAAAGTCTTTTAAAAAAGGTTCAAGGGTTTTTTCATTATATTTAATAAATCTACATCACTTTGTCTATCTCATCCATTTTGGTGTTTAGCATGTGAATCATTATAATATAGGTAGGTAATCAGTTAATTATCATGTTTTTGATGTTTAAGTGTGTTCATATCATGCCTATTTTTCCATTGTGTAAATTGGTGTAATTAACCATAATATGATAATAATATGAAAAATAATCATATAAAGAAATATTATTAAATATTTTAGAAATGTATAAAGGTAAAAGAAGTATTATTAATATCTCTTTCTATATTCTCATATGAATAAATTATCTAAGATCTAGATAATTAATATTCCCCAATATTAAATTAAATAAATAAATTTTGTTCTCACATGTTTTTTATATTGCATGATGTGGATAATAGTTATAAGAATTATTTCATAGATTGGTATATAAAATAGTAAATTGATAAGATTATTTAAATTCTGTAACTAATAAGTTTATATTAAAATATTATTTTAAAATTTAGAAATCTAATAATATTCATTTTTTTTCTACAATTCTATAATTTAAGAATAAAGAGGAATTCATAATTATATATAGTATAATATAACTGATTTTCTATTTTTCATATTATCTCATGAATTTAAATAATTTTTTAGTTTATTTTTTATAGATTTTTTCTATGAATAAATTATTTTATATATGCCGTCAATATTTTCATAATAAGGAAATAATAACATAGAAGGATATATTTCATACAGATCAATGTTATTTATTATCATTTAAGAGGTTATCATAGAAAGAGAAAATTAATAATTATGTGTAGCAGAATAAAAATGGTTCTTTACTACTATTATTAATTGTATAATTGAATTTTACATAATATTGAATGCAATAAATAATTTTTAGTATCAAAAAAATAAGAAAAATTTCAACTTTAAATAAATTATTAATATGATTATTAATACTTTTAATGATTTAAATTATGATAGAGAGAAAAAAATTTATATCATGCTATGAGTTTTTATTTATTAAAAATTATTGTATTTTGTTTGAATAATGATAATTATTCTGGAGATTATCCAATAGAGAGATAAATAGATAATTTCACAATATTGACTAATTATTACTTGATAAAATGAAAATGATTGTTTGTTATAGTGTTAAATTTCTTAAATTATATTCATGATTTTTTTATAATTATAAATATTTGATAATTTAATTGGGAATTATCACATATTTTGATAATTTAATATTTCATGATATAGAGATTAAAATATTTTTTTTTTGTAATTTTTGGTCAAATGTGTTTAATTATTTCCACTTGATATTTACTAGAGAGTGTTTGATCTACTAGGATATATTTTTGTTTTTGTTGTTTAGCATGTTTAAGTTCTTAAAATAGATAAAGTACATAAAGTAGTATGTAATTAATAATTAAATTAAGTAGGAATGGTTAGAATAATTAGTTCTCATATTTGAGTTATTAATTCATGAATCATGTTGAGTTTATTTGTACATAATATTTGATATAACCTTAGGTTTCAAAGTGTAAAAAACCTATACCTTCTAAACTGGTTATTCCAAGATGGAATTACATTGATTAGTGATGAATTAGACCATATTTCATTTGAGAATTTATGAATTCCTTGATGTTATAGTCATAGTTTCCTTTTAAAATTATATGGGGAAGACTACATTTAATATGCATTTATGATCAATATATTTAGTGCCATGATGTGATTGATTTGATAACCTAATATAATTGGTCATTATGATGATGTTGGAACAAGATTCCAATTATGAAAATGATGTTGACATGATCTGGCTGTTATACAAATAAAGGTGAAATGAGCTTCCAAATGTGAAGATATTGGCCAAAAATTCCATAAGAGAGTTTAAACTTAATTTTGTGGGACACTAGGGTGATTGGGATGAGTTTAGAGTAGGTATTTCTTATCGATTATTACTTATATCTTGATACTTACATGATGTAAATGGTTAATAGTTATTTATATGATCAATTTCCAATAGTGTGAGACAGTTTGATGCTATGAACTAAGAGATAATATTTTGAGCTTTATCTTTTGATGAGTCCTGGAGTAGTAATATTTTTATAAAATGATAATTAATTAATGATAGAATGTGGTTTATTAATTTTTATTACTTATAATAATGACATTCATGATATTATAAAGGATACATTAATCATATTTTCAGCACTTGGATTATAATATTCAAATTCTTATCTTATAAATTAAATTATAGTAATTTTAATTAATGGATAATGAAATTAATTAATATTAATCTTGATTAATGTTTTATTAATTTATATTAAGACCATAACTATGGAAGAAGTGTGTCCTATGTGACAATAGTAGTAGACAAGTCTAAGTCTAGTTAGTTTCCCAGAGTGTCATTGTGAGCTATATCTTTCCTGTATGCTTTGTTATTTCATACACATCCCAACCATGGTGGAAGGGAAACTAATAAATATAGGTTCTGGGACTATTTTCCCCAAAATATAGGTTAGTGTGGATAATTATGGCTGAATACCCCATCTCTTATGATCTCTCTTCAGTTGAATTATTATGCGAGGGTTTCATGGGGATAATTTCCCATACACGTGTGTTAAAAGTTGTGATGACTTGAGGGAATTTTTATGCATGTATTATGGATATATTATTTGAAGGATTATTATAGGTGTATTATATATGGTCTCATATGGGTTGAGGTATAATATATAATAAAAAGGTTCTTGTAGATTCCTGAAATAACCTTAGTTACTTCAAAGATAATATGGATGGTGATGATGAATAGATGATTATATGGAATAATGTGAACATGAAATGTTAGAACCTACATGGGACTAATGTAAGTTGGGATGAGGCCCAAATCACAATAGGTATGACTTTATTTATAGAAGAGGTGATGACTTAAACATGTGATGTTGGGGTGAAAGAGTGGGAAACTAGTGGGAAGGTGGTTGCAGGGTAACCATTTGGATATACATAAATATATATGTTCTCAATATTGTGGTCATACTTTTGTGTATTATTTGGCCAATGAGATGTACTGAGGATGGGAAAATAATATAAAACCTATATAGAAGATGAGTTAGATTCATTTTTTACTCACTAGTATTTAGTATACTTCATTCAAATTTTACATGAGATGTTTCAGGGAAGATTATACTAAGTATACATTTTATTCTCACCCTACATATTTATAAATAGTTTTTTCAGGTCAGTGGGAGATGGTTTGGGTTCGATCTAAACATTACTGTTTTGAGAAGTTGTTTAGTAATAGTTGCTAATTAATTGTAACTACCTAGGATTTAACTGTTTTTTATTTTCATTTTAGTTGTGTCTAGTAATTTATGAAACCACATCATGTATTGGGATTTAATATTTATTTATCATATTCAATAGTTCTTTGTTGGTTTTTCTCATATGATATATTACATATAAAATATTTATAAGGGTAATACCCCCACATGTATAATTATATACCCTCATTTTTAGTCCCCAACTCAAGTCCTATTGGAGAAAATCTCAAAAAATCATTATCTCTCATTCCCTATTGTTGGTCCAGGATGGGTACCTTTGGTGGGAGGGGGTGTGACAAAGTGGTATAAAAGGTAATAGTTAAGATATATAATGGATTTGGGAGTTGGGAACTTGTTAGGATTCATGGATTTGTATATAAGTAGTATCAAATGGGCTTAGAATCTACTTTAAACAAGGGAGGCTAGCTATTATATAGGATTATATGTGACCATGTAATCTAATTCAAGGAATTTATTATTTATTGAACATTATAAGAAAAGTGATGTTACTTGTGGGGTAGATTCCAAGGAAATTATCATGTATGATTCTTGTATGCACTTATATTTAAACTAGTTATAAAAATATAAATGGGTTAAAATTATTTAAATAATTAACGATGGATTTTTTTTGTTTCAGGTTTGGTTTCCCCATCATTTCTTATTTTTTTTGAATGGATTTAGGTTGATATACCCATATGGTTTGTTCCAAATATGTTCAACAATATGTTTCAAAAAAAAATCTTAGAGAAGGGGATGAATGTGAAAACACTTGGAAGGGGACACTCTGAGAGTTTTATCTCTAGATTCTATAATTGTATATGGGCCCTATTTTAGATCCTTGGAGATAGGTTTCATTGGATAAGTTAGTGACAACCTTTATTTTGAATCATTATTATGGAGATCATGAAGTTTGATTGACTTTGATGTGGATGTGTGTGTTAACTCAGTAGTGGTGGCTCTTATTCCTCAAGGATTGTGAGGAGTCATATTTTTTTAAAGGGAAGTTATGAGATCAATATTTAGCATGAAATTATTTCTTCAATAAAAAAGGAATATTTTTAGCTGGAGATGTTTTCCCTTTACTTAAGAATTTTTTAATTCTATTCTTGATGTGTGGTGAAACCTTTGAATTTTATTTTTCACCCTAAAACCCATTGAGTGTTATCCCCTTGATAATAATGACTAGTATTAAAATCATTCTTATATTTATATCCCTTCAAAATGAGTTAAAGGATAGAAATTCATTGTCTCAATAGAAACACACTTATTAAATATTATATAAATCCTTGTCTTTACCACTAAAAACTTTAATTTCCAACTAAAACCTAATTGCGTTTTGAGATAGTAAATATAACTAATTTCTCATGCTAGGTGTGGAGTTAGTGGTATGGTTTGGGAATATGGTTTCTCTAACCTTGTTCATGTATTTCTCTAACTATCTCCTTCAGCTTAGTTATGTGAAAATATAGAATGGGTAGAGGGGTTTCTATCATTATATGCATCCTATACTATTCTACCAGGTGTGGTGTGGTAGAGATTTTTTCCAGGGGAAGGGGTTCTTACAAAGATTCCTTTGTTATAATAAATATACTCTTCACTCTGTCTAGTTGATATGGAACCTCATTTAGGGAAAGATAATATTATATATATTTTAATTAATTTAAATTTTCTCTATTTTTTATCAATTTTCTATATGTTGTGAATTAAATTATTATATGTTGGGGTTGTTCATGTGACTTTTTTTATGATGTTCCTATGGTCTTGTGTTCTTATCTTCCTGGAAGGAATTTTTCTTATACTAGTAATGTATGTTATGGAATCAAGAATATAAATAGGTTGGACACTTTACCTATTATGATGTCTTATTTTTCATGATTAATTTTAAAAAAATAGGTGTCTCAGTGTCACCCAAAGTGAACAATATCATGATTTGGTGGATGGATTCCTTTAATTTTTTTCATATAGAAACTCTTTTTATATTTATGTATGTGCTTGTGTTGGTTAGGTAATGTCTTTTCTATTAATTTAAAACTCTTGAAATTAATTACATGCACCTCTAGTAAGAAATGAATGTAAATGATAAAATTTTGTTGTATCCTCATGATCGTGTTCTCAGTTAATAAATAATATTTTAATAATATTTTAAAAAAACTATCTAGATAAAGTGTCTTGTTTGAATCTCATTTTTGTTTATGATGCATGTCATATATAAAATCAGGTTCTCTAATTATAAATTTATGTGTATTAACAATAATATGGTAAGTATACTGGTAGAACCATGTTAGTTTGAATATTTTTTATATTAAATAATGTAACTTGTATATATATGTGAGTTATCATGGAAAAAATGTTAAATATGGGATATTAGATATCATGCTTGGAATGCTTCACATTTCTCAAAATTATCAATCAGTTTAATGTAAAACATGTTTAAATTTTAAATTACCATGGTGGGTGGATTATTTAAACTTTATGATACTTAGTTAATTAAATTAGTTAGTTTATTGGAATTTTTCTTAATAAAGTGTTTTGGGAAAAATATATTTTGTAGAAATAGGTTTTCTTAAATAATCAATTGAATTTCATCCACGAGGCCATTATTTATTTTTAAAATAAGTTTCAAAATATGTATTTTAATTGTTTTTAGATAAATTATTTCAATAAATAACTTATTATGAAGAAATATTCCCGATTTTTTCATTTAAAAGGTTTTATGAACATATAGATTTTTAGTGAAAAATTTGTGAAATGTTTTTATTTTCATGAATTTGGAATTTAACAAGTTTTAGTATGAAATGTTGTGATTCATGTATAAAAAGAAAGGAATCAATTTAAAATCATGTTATGTTTTGAAAATTTAACTACCCATTCTTATATAATTATTATATGTAGTATTCTTGAATGTTAAATTAAGATAAATCATGTATAGATTTTCATTTTACAGAATGAATAAATAATGTCTTTGTACTGTGAGATAAAAAATGTCTTCCCCTATATGATGTTTTATACATTTTTGTTAAATAAATGGGAAGTGATTTTTTTTAATTTTTCTTTCTTCTATAGTGTTTCTTTCTTGTAATTATTGTTTTATTGATATGAATTACATGATAGATTTTTTATATCTAACTATGTGTCCAAATTTTGAAACAAGAGTCATAGATTCATTCTCAATATCCCATACATTTTTATTCCATATTTTTAGGATGATATATCTAATGTCATATTAATATATAAGATTGATTATACTTCTTGATTTAATTTTTTATTAATGTCCTTGCTTTGTATTGATAGGTATCTCCCCTAGATAATATTTTGAGAGTGTTTTTAATATATTATGTGGATATACACTCTGTTCATCTAGAATGTTGATTTCTTTTCAAATATAGTGATATCCTTAATAGGTATCTCATGGGGTGGTTTAATTATTCCCATACATTATATATCCTTCCCATATTTTTTTAAAATTTTCATGGGAGATATTTTTTTGAGTTGATTCAAATGTAAAGGTCTAAAATAATCCTGATCCATTCTTTTTCATTTTGGGGTGTCTGGTAGTTTAGATTTTTTTTAATATTTTAATAATTGGTTCTAAAATGATTTTAAAAACTATGAAATCAATTTTAATGTTTTAAATATTTTTTTGGAAATTTAATTTGTATGTTTTTAAAATGATTCAATTATTTTTTTATAAGTGGGTTGAAATTTTGAATGTAATAGTAAACTCTATTCTTAATTATTTATGAGTTTTTTTTTTTTAATTTATTTATTTTTAATTAAAATCCTTCCATTACACGAATAACCCTTCTAGAATGAAGGGACTATGGATTTTATATAAGTTTCATAAGGGTAATCCTTAGTTTTCATGAGTTGTGTAAGGGTAATTACATTATTATTCTATGTGTGTAAAGGTAAACATGAGTCTTTATAGGTTATGTAATGATATATTTTATATACATTAAGGTATCTGGGTGTTTCCATTCACTATATAAGATTCTTCCTAAGCTTTTTTAAATTATTTTCTAGGTTTTCTTAACCTTTCATAATGGTTGTCTAATTCTCACGTAAGGGTATGGCTATTTTACTAATAATAATGTAAGGGCCTTCTGATCACTGTGTAAAGGTCCTTCTTATGTTCCAATACTCACACAAGGGTAAACAACCATGTTTTAGTAAAAATGTGTTACCTTTACTTATTGAATACTCCAGATATAAGGATTTCATGAATTTTATAAAGGATGTGTCATGTAAATTGACAATGTTTGGTTAAAACCATGGTACCCTTATAAAAAAATATTCCTCACATAGGGGTAGAAATATTTGTTTACAAATTCCATATTTTCTTCCCAGTTCAACCTGTAATGTACTTTTAACAAAAAATAAAGAATTAAATAAAAAAATTAATGATTTATAATCTTTTAATGGTTCTAAACACAAACTTTTACCTTCCTTAAAATAATTTATCAAAATTAAATTAAAAATATAAATGGTTTTAATATGACTTTAATTCAATTTAATTTAGGTTTTAATGTATTTTTTCTCAAAAAATATGATGGATCTCTATTTTTCTAAAATGAGATATCCTCCTTACCTATTTTAGATTTTATTCTCTCTCTTGAGTCATAGTGAATAAAAACCATGATTTTTTTTGTTTCATGACTCTTATAAAAATTATTTAAGGCTTCTGTAAATTCCATCCCACACACATCAACTTTTCTCTCTCATATTTTTTGGTTCAACAACCCATGAATCCTTCTTCTCTAAGTTGGGGATCTGTTACTTATCCTTATTTTAAATTTAAGATTCCAAATTATCCATTTCTTAAATGGATGTTATTAACCATAATCATATAATAGTTTATAAAATAAATATAAGAATAAATATTATTAAATAATATGTAAATATATAAAGGAAGAGGAAAAATTATTAATATCACATTCTATGTTCTTATATCTAAAATTATCTAGAAACTAGACAATTAATATTCCTCAATTTTAAATTTACCAAATAAATATTTTTTTATCTAATATTTTTTAGATCCCATGTAGTGGATAATAATTATTATCATTTTTTGAGAGACCATTATATCATCTAATAAATTGACAAGGCAATTCAAATTATAAATTTAATATGTAAAGAATAAAATAATAATCTATAATTTTGAAATCACTTATAAATAAAAGAATATTTTTTCTAGAATTCTGTAATTTAAAAAGGAAGTGGAAATCATAATTACTTGAAACATAATATAATAAATGAGTTATTTTTTCATGTTATAACAATAATTTAAATAAATGTTTAGTTCATGTTTCATATCTTTTATCCTTGATAGAATTTTCACAAGGATTGTTTTAATATTTTCATAAAATAGATATCATAATATAGAATTATTCATCAAATATTGTTGAATTATAATTTATTATAATTTAAGATATTATCTAATAAGTAGGAAACAAATAAGTGTGTGCAGTGGAATATGAATGCTGCTTCACTATTATTACAAATTCAAGAATTCAATTGGTAATAATATTTTATCCCATAGATAATTTTAATTACATTATTTTTTTGGAAAATTTCTTGATGAAATATATTATTAATATTGTTATTGATACTTTTAATTCTAAAAATTATATAGTATAGAGAAAACAAATGACCACATATTGTAATATTTTATTTATTAAAAAATATGGAAAGTTGTATAATATTGATAATTATTCTAGAAATTATCCAAAAGAGAGAAATATATAATTTCATGTCACTATCTAAATAATTTTTGAAAAAATAAAAATGATAGCATGTCATGGTGTTAAACTAATAAAATAATGTTGATGAAAATTATTTTTTAATAATTCATTAAGTTAGATAATTAAAGTAGGGATTATAGAAAAATTATATTTTTTTAAATTTCATGATGTTGAAATTAACTTATTTGTTGGGAATTTATGAAAAAATGTTTTCAATTATTGCTTCTTGATATTTATTAGTTAATTTTATATCTAATTAGTTATATTATATTATTGTTTTTATTATTCATCATGGTTTTATTCTTGAAACTAATAAATAATGTAGAGCCATATGTTATTATTAATTTAAATAAATAGGTACAAGGGGAATAAATACTGATCATCTTAGAATGGTTTGAAACACAAAATTTGTTCTTGAATCATGTTGAGTTGATTTTTAGATACTATTAGCTATAAAATTAGGTTTCCTTGGGTAAAAAACCTATTAATATTAAACTAGTTAATAAAAGATGAAATTAAATTGATTGGGTTTAAAAGAGACTATATTTTATTTTGGGAGACCTAAATGCCTCGATTCTATGACCGCATTTTCCATTAAAATTATGCGTTGAATACTTAATTGAATATGTATTTATGATATATGGATTTAGATCCTTGATGTGATTGATTTGGTAACCAAATATAACCGGTTATGATGGACATTGAATTAAATGACTATTATGATAATAATAGTGGAACATGGTACTGGTTATAATGATGGTGTGGGAATGAAGTGTCAGATGTGAAGATATTTTCATGAGATGGGAAATGTGATTTTTTTCACAGTGGTGAGGGACACTAGGGTGGACATGATGTGTTTATTGAAGGGTTTTCTCATTGATTCTTACTTCTATATTGATTCTTAATTTATCGTCAATGACTGATTGTTATTTATACAAATATTTCCCAACATTGGGACACATTTTGATGTAATACACTATGAGTGCACCTTTTATGTGGTTTCCTTGGATGAGTCCCAAAGTACATGGATGTTTGTAAAAGTATACCAACCTAAATAAATAATGAGGTAGGTTCTAGATTCTTACTTATGATAATGAAATGCATGTGATTATAAGAGAAGAATTAATAGTGTTGTTTGTACTTGGAATATAATATTTACATTTTAATCTTAGAAATGAAAACAAAATAATATTAAATAATGGAAAATGAATTTAATTAATATTAAACTTGATTATTGTGTTCTTAATTGATATCCAGACCTTAACCGTGGAAACTATATGCCCTCTGTGATAATAGTGGCATATGGTACTTTCCCATAGTATGGTTTTATTATATATTTTATATACATTTTTATTTTATATACACCGAAACCATGTTGGAATGGAAATTGATTACCATAGCTTATATGGGTTTTAACCCAACATCTAGGCCGATGAGCATACATATAGATTTATACTACCTTTCCCTTAATCTATCTTCAACTTAAGTATTATGTGTGGGTATAAACAAGGGTGATTTACCATATATATGTTTTGCATATTGTGATGGTTTGAGGTTATTGCATAAGAATTTATTTTAGATGTAGTATCTAAAGGATAATTACATGTATGTTATGTTGAGATTGTGTTAGCTTGACGTATAATAAAATATACACAAGACGTGGTAACTTCTTGAAATTAACCTAGTTACTATATGGGGGTTTCTAAAAGTGATAATGATGAGATGGGTATGTGATATGATGATAAAACAAGATGCTGTGACCTTCATGGCACTAAGGTAGGTATGGTTGAGGCTCAACTCACATTAGGGATGACTTGATTTATGGAAGAGATTATAGATAAGGATGTGTGATGTTAGTGAATGGGAGTGGAAAACTAGTGGTGATGCGGCTGAAAAGCACCCATTTTAGTATATATATGTTATCAATATTGTGGTCATACTTGTATGAGTTATTTATTAAGATAGAAATAGGGATGATAGGAAAAGGATCGTATACCTTTTTAGGTGACTTGTTAGTTTCATTTGTTAACTCACTAGTATTTAATATGATTGTTTCATATTTTTCATGAGATATTTCCAAGAAGGTCCAACTGAGTATTCATTTTATGATCACTTTACATATATATAAACTATTTTCAAGTTATAAGGAGATGGTTGGTGATATATAAATGAAAATTAATTGAATAAAGAGTTGTTCAGTAGTTGTTGGAACATCATTGTCACATATGGGAATTTATCTCTTTTATATTTTTAGTTCAATTATATCAGGTTAAGTATGAAATCACATCATGTATTGGGATTTCTTAATTATCTAGTATAAGTAGGAGTATTATAGTGGTTGTTATCAAATTATATCTTATTGATAAAATCATTAATATGGTAATACTTCTATGCCCATAATTATATACCAAATTTGATAGTTTCTGAAATGTGGCGAATCGTAGGAAGGCTATATGCTTCATTATCCCTCTTTCTCCATAACTGAACTAGGAAGAGAACCTTTGGATAAATGGGGTAATGGAAGAGTGGTATCAATGATAATGGTTGATATATGGGATGGATTTTAGAGTTAGGAACTATTAATGATGCATGGATTGATAGGAAAATAGTACCAGCTCGACATAGTATGTGAATTAAATAAGGGAAAACATATATTACATGAGATTTTTGGTGTCCCTATAGCCCAAAAAAGGGAAATTATATTTAATCAATATAATAACTAAAGTGATGATGCTTTTGGGGTATTTACCTTGGAAAGGATCATGAATCATGATCATATGCACCTATGTTTGAACATGGTAGATAATGTGAAATATATTAAAAATTAATGATTTAATTAACTGTGAAAAATTATCTATATCCCTATTTAGGGGACCCAAATGTTAGTTATTTTGTAGTAATGGATCCAGGTAAATTTCCCAATCATATATTTACCAAATATGTTTAGTAATATGTATTCAAAAATAAAAATAGAGTGGAAAATGATGATGAAAATTCTCAGAGGTGGCCTCACACCAAGAGTTCCAGTGTCATAGTCGAGAAAGCATGAGGGAACCATTCCAGATCATGGGATAGAGGTTTGGTGGGAGGAGATAGTGATATCCTTTGGTTTTAATCATTCTTGGTGAGAAAAATTGGTTTTATTGACTGTGATGATGTTTCATTGGTCATCTCGTTATTAGTGATTCTTGTTCCTCAGGGATTGTGAGGTGATAAATTTTTATTTAGAGGGGGGGGGGGGGGGAGAGTGGAACATTCAAGACCAGTTATCAGGTCGAGGTTTATTTATGAATCATAATGTAACAGTTTCATCTAGTGACATTTTCTCTTCTATTTTTAAATTTTGGGTTCCATTATTGAGGTTTGGTATGAACTTATAAATAGACTTTTTTAAGAATTAAACCCCTTGATTTTTATCCACTTGAAGTGAAAGACCAGTATTATCTCTATCCTTTGTTTTTTATCCCTTTTGAACGAATATAGAGAAACGTCATTCCCTTGATTTAAACCCACCCAATGAATCCTTGATCCATTATTTTTTGTACCATTTAAACCCTTAGTTTCTATCCCAAACCAAATTACTATTAGAGGTGATAGTATAACCCATTTATTAAGGAATATGTTGAGATTGTGGTATAGTCTAATAATTGTTTCTCTCTATTTATTAATATCTTCCTTTAACTCTCTCCTAAGACTTAGTGATGTAAAGATATGGTTTGGTGGTACAAGTTTCTATCATTATATGCATCTTATACTCTTCTATTGGGACTAGTTTGGTTAGAGATTTGGTTGGGGGAAGGGGATCATGTATGCCTTCCTTTGTTTTAATATTTATATCATTTACTCGGTTAAGGTGATATCGAAAGTAATTTTAGGAAATAGAATATTTTATGTTTTTTTATTTAATATATTTTCTTCCAATTATTAGATTAAATTTTCTATAAGTTTGGAATAAAATTATTATATACTATGGGCTGTGTATATTAATTTATTTATGATTTGGCTATAGTAATGTGTTCTTATATTCCCAAAATGTATTTCTATTGTAATTTAAATATTGGTTATTTCATCGAGCCTATGAAGATAGGGGACACATCACCCATCATGATGTGTTATTTTTCATGATTCACTTTAAAACCATATGGGAAAGTCAGTGCCACCCAAAGAGGAAAATATCACGGTATAGTGGATGGGTTCCTTTGATTTGTATGGTTACTATTTTTCTTTTTTAGGTAAGTTATTTTCTTGGTTAATCAATGTTATGTGTATTAATTTAAAACTTTGGAAAGTAATTAAATTCACCTATATAAAGTAATCAATGGAAATACTAAATTTCTATAGTATCTTCCTGAATATGTTCCGAATAAATAAATATCTATTGAAAAACATGGGAAAATATCATTTGGATAATGTTTATTTATCCAACCTCATGTTTTTTACGTTACATGTCATATTTAAATTTGGTTTCTCCTATTATAAAGTTTTTTGTAATGATAAAAAAATGATAAAGAACATTTTGGGGCTATGTTAGTTGGAATACAAATAATTTGATAAAAGTATGCAAATTATATATATATGTTATTTATCAAGGAAATCATGTTAAAAGTTGGAATTTTAGATATCATTCAGGGAATGTACCAAATTTCTCAAAATGATCAATAATTTTAACATGAAATATATTTGAGTTTTAAAATACAGTGGTGCATAGATTATTTATATGTTGTGATTTGTTATGAATTAAATTGGTTAATTTATTGATTAATTAATTTATTTAATTAGTAATAAAATGTTTTTTAATATAATTATAGGAACATGTTTTATAAATAAAGGTCTGATGGTCTTCAATGAAAATTGGATTTAATTTAGGAGTTTTTTTAGGATTTATTGGAATTTTTTTCAGGAAAACGATTTTGATAAATAACTTTTTATGTTGTTGGATAATTTTTTTTCATTTAAAATGTTTTCTGAACTTCAGGATTTTTCATGAAATAAGCTTAGTGAAAATTTTGTATTATCAAGATTATGAAATAATTTTTTTTTTCATATAAAATATTATGATGAAGCTATAAAAAGTGAGGAATATCATAGAAATTATGTTATATGTTGAACACTGTAAGTAACATGACTTAAATAATTATTGTAAATAGTTTATATAAATTTTTTATCAAATTATAATGAAATCATGTTAATCTAATTTGTTTATATCATGTCAATACTTATATGTTTTTAATGTTATGAATTAAATTTTCTTGCATGATGATTGAGGATAAAGCATATATAGATATTCATTTTATATAATGCCTAAATAATGTTTATGAAGTGGCAGATAAAATAATTCTTTATCCTACTTGATTTTTTATTCATTTTGTTTAAATTATTATGATGATATTTTTTCTTAATGTTTTTTACTTCTATTGTTCTTTTTTTATAATGATTATTTCATTTATTATCATTTCATGTTGGGTTTTTCATGGTTATTGATTTGACCTAAATTCAGAAAAATATTGATAGATATGTCTATAGTATTCTATGTTATTTAATTATCAATTTCTTTGGGATAAAGTATCTAATATAATGTTGATAGGTGATGTTTATTCTATTATTTGATGCCCTATTTTATTATTGGGTTTGTTCTAGTTTGAGAGGTATCTCCTTAGGGATATTGTTCTGATAGTTTTTTTAAATATGTTTCATAGACATAGTCTTCCTTCATATATAATGTTCACTATGTTCATAATTTAGAGATATCCTTGATCAGTATCATCTGGGGTGGTTAAATTATTACGTATCCTTTCCCTCTCCTTCCTAGTTTTGTTTTAATTCTAAAGGGTGAGAATTGTTTTAGTGGTATCTAATGAAAAGGGCCCAAATTTTCCCAATCCTTATTTTTATTTCAAGGGTGTATGGTAGTTACAAAAGGTTATTTATTTACTAATAATAGGTTTTTGAAATGGGTTTTAAAATTATAGTCAGTGTATTAAAAGTTTATTGGGGAAATTAATTTAGTAGTCTTTAAAATGACTATATTAATTTTTCATAAGTGGCCTATAATTTTGAAATTAATAAAAAAACTATTCTTAACTATTAATGAGTTTATTTTTCTGAAAATAAATTTTTTCTAATTAAAATCCTACCATTTTGTAGACCCCCTTCTTACATGAAGTTAATATGGTTTTTTTATAAGTTGAGTAAGGGTAATCCATAGTTTTCTTATGTTGGTTAAATGATTATTACCATTTATATATATTTGTGTAAAGGTAAAAATGAATCTTTATATTCAACATGAAGTTAGATTTTATCTATTTATGTTAATCGAGTGTTTCCCATTACTTTTTATGTGTCTTTCCCAGCTCTTGTAAAGGTATTTCATGTTTTATTAACCTTAACAAAAGGTTGTTTTATTCCCATGTTAGGGTAATCCATTATAAGTAAGGGATATATAAGGGCTATTTAATTAATTCATAAATGTCGTTTTGACTTTCCAATAACCATATATGGGGAACCATCCATGTAAGGGTGAACAAATATTACCCTTAAACAATGATAATTCATATATAAGGGTATACTGACTTTTTAAAAGGATGCATATGGGTAATCAACTACATAATAGTAAAACCATGTTATCCCATGGTATAAAATATGTCTCACATAGGGGTAGTAATATATGATTGATAATTCTATATTTCATTACCTTTTTGTCTTTTAATGTATATTAACTATATATTAAAGAGTTAAATGTATAAATATTATTATTTTTCAATTAAATATATTTTGAACATATTCATTGACTATCCTCAAATATATAAGTTATAAAACAGATCTTGAGAAGTAAATTAAAAATAAAAATGGTTTTAGTATGAATTTAATGTGATTTAATATATGTTTTTAGTGGAGTTTTTTTGCCAACAATTCGAAAGCAATATATTTCTCTATAACGATAGATCGTTCCTCCCCTCTTTCACATTTCCTTTATCCTCTTAAAACCTGGTGAATCAAATCCATGTTTTTTTATTTTTTTAGTATTTTGAAAATCATTTGAGATTTCTGATATAAATTCCATCCTAGGAGCATCACCACCTCCATCTACCCCATTATGGAGCTACATCATGTGGATCCTTCATCTCCAGACAAGGGATCTATTAATTCACTATGTTTTAAAGTGAAAGTGTGATTAGATCATGCCTATGTTTTCTTTTTGTATGTAGGTGCTATTAAATATATCCAGTCGTTAATATAGAAAATAATCACAAAGAGGATGATTATTTAATAACCAAAAAATATACAAAGAAAGATGAATAATGATTTATATCACTTTTTGTGTACTCATATCTATAAATTATCTAGAAACATGATAAATAATATTCACCAATTTGAAATTAAATAAATAAATTTTCCCATTTTTTTAGATCACATGAAGTGGATAATAATTATTATCATTATTTCATAGATTAGTATAACATGTAATAAATTGATAGTATTGTTCAAATTATGAATTTAATATCCATTGACTAGAATATTAATTTAAAATTTATAAATAACATGCAATGTAAATAATTTTATTACACTATTTTTTAATTTTATAAGGAAGAGTAAAGAAAAATTAAATAAAATAAAATATAATAAATGTTTTATTATTCTTTATATCTCTAGAATTTAAATTTATGTTTATTTTATGCTATAAGGGTTTCAAACCTGAAATAATTATTTAATGTGGGCCATTAATTTTTTTACAGTATAGAAATCACAATAAAGAATGATATATTTCATATTGATGAATGATAATTTATTATTATTATAAAGATTATCTAAGAAAGATAAAATATATAATTGTATGCAGTGGAATATGAACAATGATTGAATGTTATTATAAATTCAAGAATTCAATTTTTAAAAATATTTTATGTCAAAGAAAAACTTGCTTATCTTATATTTTTAGAAGCTTTCATGTTGAAATATATTATTAACACAGTTATTGATACATTTAATTATGAAAAAAATATTGGATAGGGAAAAAAATTATTTCATGTTGTGATACCTTATTTGATAAAAATTATTGCATGTTGTATAATAATGATACTTGTTCTCAAAATTATCAAATATAGAGAAATAGATAATTTAATATCTTTATCTAATTATTGTTTGATAAAATTTCATTGATAACATATCACCCTATTAAACTAATTAAATAATATTGAATATTTTTTTTATAATTTCAGATATTTGATAATTGAAATGGTGATTATCTTATGTATAAATAATTTAATACTTTTGGATAAAAATATTAAATAATTGGTTTGAACATTTTTATCCAATGTGTTTAATTTTTACCTCTTGATAATTTCTAGATAATGTGTCATCTATTTTTATATATTTTATTATTATTTAATTGGTGGAATGATAAAAAATACACAATGTAAACCAATTTAATAGGCATATGTATGATTATATTAATTATTACACTTCTTGGAATTGTTTATAAATGGAAATAATTATTGAAGAATGTTGAATTAATTTGTTCATACTATTATCTACAACCTTAAGTTTCTTTATGTAGAAAATCTATTCCTATTAAACTGGTTAATCTATTATGGAATTAAATTGATTGAGGGATGAATAATCCCGTATTTGATTTTAAGAGGTTTGAACGGCGTAATGAAATTATTTTAGTTGCATTTAATATTATGTTTGGAAAATTTAACATAATGTTTCCTGATATTAGGTATATAAAAACCTATTTTTTATCATTATTTTTAGGTCTTGGTTTGTGAATTCTAAAGAGTCTTTTAGGTGCTTTTTGGAATGATAAAGGTTGGTAATCAATTTTGAAAAACTGTGTTGGTTGGCCCAGGAAACCATCCACCTCCATATGAGATGCTATAGGGGGTTCATGGTTATTGAAGACCATGTTTCCTTACCCTCAGTCCATGTATCTTGGAATAGTGTGAGAGTTCATGGTTGGTTCATGGTTTTCAAATCTTGTGTCCAAACCACACATCCGTCTCTAGAATCCTAGTAAGGGAACATGGTTTTCCACATAGTTAGTTATGACAGTGCAGAATAACCCATGAATCCATGTGATGGGATTTTAATCCCCTTAAATTTTTAATGAATATCATGAAACCACTAATATAAATTCTAAACACCACCTAATAATACTAAATTTAACCCTTTTTCTTTTGGAGGCTCTCTAGATTGCATTTTGGATTCTTCTATCCTTTTCTTATCAGGTTAAACTATAGGTTGATGTGTTTTATCACTCTCTAATGAGTGTTATCTTTTTGATTTGGGAATTATACTCTCTTCCTCTCTCTCATTATTTGAGAGTGTTGTATCCTCATGTTTTTTATTTAAACTTTTATTTGATGGATTATAATTCTTTAGATTCCTCTTTTATATTACCCTCCATCAAATCACTATAGGTGGTTCCCATTTTATGTAGTTTTTTGATTGTGTGAATAATTGTAGGTAGTTCCATATGGTTTTTACATACACATGAACCCTGAAATGATTTATTGATTTGAAATATACTTTTAATTGATTTTTGAGCCATTTTTTAGAAGATTCAAAATATTGTTTTAAAATTAATGCATGTACTAAATAAAATCATTTTTAACGGATTTATAAATATAGGGTGGATTTCTTGAAAAAATGGTTGAATTTAAATGTTTTTGATGAATTTAATTGATATTTATTATTGATAAAAATTTATTTAAAAAAATTATTTTTGAAAGGCATGAATTTTATAAAAAACTTTGATTTAGTTGATGAATTCATTTGAAATAAATGATTCTCTTCAAATTGATTGATTTGTTGTTGGAAAGTATAAGTGATACTGGGTAGTTAGTGGGTTATGATGACAAGAACACTAGGAAATATACCTCTTATAAATGGATTGATTATTACAACTCTAACTAAACCATGTTCTATATATTTTTTACTCAATGGGGTATTGATTTATTCTATCCATACTATAAGAGCTATAGGGATATGTACACAAATTGAGCTATGTTTAATTTAATGAGTTGTGTGAGGATCCTAAAGTTAGGAACTAACAAACCATAAGTCTTTTAGGAAGAATTCTTTATTTTCTTTTATTATTAAATTCTTATGTCTGTTAATTTTTTTTATTCATTCCCTTCCCTTTATTTTTTTTATAATTTCTATATACTAATTTGAAATATTGTTTGACTGAAAATATAAAAAAATATATGTCATTATTTATCTTTATTTAAATATAGGAAAAAATGATTTATATTTTATGGATATAGTTATCAAACTTTTGGAAAAATCCCATGGGGATATTTTTCTCACATCTTACCTTAAACATCAGAAGTTTATAGATTATGATTTTCCATGACCCAGTTTTTGGAAATAACCACATGGAGGTGGTGGGTGTGCTTGACTAGATGAACCTTGGGTGATGGTGGTGATTGGTGGAGCTATGATCCACTATTTACGTAGTGTTTCAGGGACATTGTCATAGTGGATATTATGTCATTTATTTGAATGATGTACCATTTTATCTTTATCTATTTGATTATGGTGATTTTTTTCTTGAATAGTGCTTTATATATCGATTAATCATTGATATATCTTCCATTTTTCTATACATATTTTTTTTCTAGGTGGTGAAACCATTCCCCCTAAAATTTTGTTGACACCGAGGTGCTAGTTTCTAACTTGTGGGGACTGGGAACACCTGTCCGGAAATGTAAGTGTCAGCATGGGTACCATTGTACTATGTAATTTGGGTTAGTTCATGAAACAATGGTATCAAAGGTAGGTTGATAATCTATCTTTAATGTTGGTATAAAATCAAGGATGTCTTAGTAGACATGTTGTAGTATTTTTAAGATATAAGGGGTGGATTATGAGATAGTTCCTGGAAATCTATCATTATAGTGATCCTTGAGTCACCATGGGTTTGGGGAAAGAGTATATGAGGAATTAATTGATCAAATTACAGACTTTATGAAAACATTATTTTATCATATTAAAGTGAATTCTGTCTATTGGAACTTACTTTATCTGTATCTCTTGATTGACTTGATGATCTGAGTATCATTGATAGTGCTTCCATGTTTCTTGTTGATATTGTGTAGTACCAATACCCCAATAAGATTTATTATAAACATATAGAGGTATCTTGTTGTGAATTATAAAAAAAAACCTGCAAATTTATCATAACCTCATTAATAAAGTGGTGTGTGCGGTCCAAGCCATGGGATAAGTAGATGCACATGTACTCATTTAAGATCCAGTAGTGGAACCATTAATGTAAGAAACAAGAGATCATGCTCAAGAGTTTATTTAGTATAAACCACTATATTTACAAGGATTTAAGGATCCTCATAAATAAATTGTTTGGTTTAAAAAAATTGGGATACTTTTTGAGTTCTTGGAAATTAAAGATTCAATAACAATGAACTGTGACACTTCCGTGATTGAAGTTTATAAAAGGAGTTGGTGTGATTCTATGTTTATAAAAATGATAAATGAAATAATTATTTTTTAAATACATTGTATCTATTTTCATAGAGAATTTATATCTGGATACAATGGTTTTTTTTATGTATATTGGATTTCTCATCCTCTAACGAGGTGATAGAACCATAACTCAGTATGAGAACCACATTTCTTGACATGTTCAGTTTACTTATAAGGTATTATCGAATGAAAATTTGATGACCTAAAGATGTGATATGGGTGTTTTATATAATATAAAATCTTAGTTTTTCATGGTGAATCATATATTTTATGTGGATTTTCTATATATTTCTCTGATGGATAAGATGTAATTGGACAATAAGTCAGGTTTGTAAAGAGTACCTCCTATACCGAGTGGAATTTTTTGTGTTTCTTTAATAGAAATAGAAATAAATACGTGCTTCTTGGTGGATCATGATAGTAGGAATCATCAAGACCTTATATGTTTATTTGAAAAGGCACATTGAATTTCATTAAAGGTGTAAATATCAGACTTTCAAAGAGGGTTTTTACTGAGGAAACATATATTTGTGGCTCGTGTGATAACTTAGGCCCCCTATAGAAGTTATATAATGTATTTTCTACCCTATTCACTTGAAAAATATCATAGGAAACCAAAGATAATATGTTGTAGTACGATTCTTCAAGATCTAAGATATTTTAATCATAATCACCCATAATAAAGCTTCGCCACAAAGTGGATGAGTCTATAGAGAAATATGATGTGGGTTCTATGATAGTGAGAGGTACCATAACTATAAATTTATCTTTAGTTATAACTCTATTTGATACTAGTACATCTCATTATTTTGTGTCGACTCATATTAAGAATCTAGTAAAACATTCAATAGAGATGATGACATATGGGATGTATAACACCCTAGGTGTCACAATGTTTTTTTAATTAATTTTATTTTATTATGAAGTTGGATTGAACTCCAGAGGTTATAGGAACAAAAATTTAAGTCTTTGGAGAGTTGAAAAAAAATCTAATTTTTATTTTTATTTTATTTATTTTTATTTTTCTTATTTCTTTTTTCCTTTCTTTTTTTCCTTTTCCCCTCTTGTTTTTCCTCTCGGTGCATCGCACAAAGCATCTCCCCTCCCCCTCTTTGGTCGCGCACCTCCCTCCCTCTCAGTCTCCTCTTTTCTTGATGAAACATCCTAGTTTCTCCATAGATCATGTTCAGTTCTTCGAGTTAAGTCTATCTTCTTCTCATTGGTCATTTCTTCCCTCATCGTCACCCAATTTCGTTCAGCCAAACCCTGGATTACAAGTTAATCTAATTTTTGTGGTTTCTTTCATTGATACGGTATGCGAAAGGTATCTCAGGTTGACTTCGTGCATATTCTAGTATCTGCCATTGAAGGCGAAGTGGATTGAACCATCTCGTCTCATCGATGCTGCTCAGGGTAAGATATTTATCCCGATGTTGTGTTTCGCACCTTCCATTTAGACTCCTTTGATGTTTTAGGGTTCCAAGAATTATTGTAGAATGTTGGTGTCTCCTTGAAGTGTTGCACTCACATATATAGGTACGTGTGTATATATGTACATATGTACCTTCCTTTCACATTTTCCATCATGAATTAGGGAAAATGTATAATGGATCAAGTTGATATATATATATATATATATATATATATAAGAATTCATGTGTGTGCTCGTGCGGGGCGGTCTTCGTCAAGGGTTTCAAGTGCCAACGTGCTCTAGCTAGGTCTTCTCTTCCTTAGGGTAGGTGTCTATGCACTTTGTTTCCTATAGAATTATCACATGATTTTAATTTATTTCCATTTTATGTAATTATAAATATATTTGATAGCCTTTTTTTGATTTGAATCCATTTTAGTGTTCCTTGGCCTTGGCATAAATTATTGGTTTTGTAACTCCTCGATTTATGATTTAACTTGGAATATTAAAATGTGCTTGGATTTCTTTGAAATACATTTGGTCCCTTTTAATGGTTTTAAATTGGGGAAATGGGTCTTGGCCTAATTGGGTTTCATTGGGTGAAAAATGAAGTCTTAAAAATGGAACATATTTTTAAATTGAGGTGCGACCTCAAATGATTTCAAATGGGGTTTTCACTTTTATTCAAAGTGGTGATTTAGAATTTTTGTGTGGTTTACCTTTTTGTGGGAAATCTTATTGGCCTATTTAAAAGTGGTTTGATGGAAATGGGAGACCTTGGGCCTTTTTTTGGTCTTCAAATAATGAGTCCCATGTGTGATAGGTGGTTTTGTAATATTTGGAAGCTTTGGTGATTTTTCCTTGGATGAAATGGAGGGTTTCTTTTCACAAATGCAACTTGGTTTTGAAATGGGATTATATTCCTTATTTATGTTTGATAAAATTCCAATAAATCTATTCATTGTGAATTTCACTTGATTATTGGACTTTAGGCCAAATGGGTTTTAGTGTAGGCTGTCTTTGTGTTCGATGGGTTTCCTTAAATTAAAAAAGTGTTTGGTTTTATAAAATGGAAATGGAGTTTCCCTAGATTTATGTGGGTACAATTGAATATTATTGTTCCTTACATTTGAATTGTGTTTGAAATTTCATATTTTTTTAGAAATAGATATTCAAATGTTTATGAAATGAGTGAAGTCCCAATTGGAACTTGTGATGTGATATTGGTTCCCTTATTGAACCCCCTTGTTTCATATGAGGTTTATGTTGTTTATGTGATTGAGGATTGTGCTATTGATCTATTCTTATTGTTCCTTTGGGTTCCATTGATATATTAAATGATTGAATGATTAATTAATTAATTAATTGATACCGTAGGTTAGGGATTGATTCGGGTTTTGTGATTTCATATGGTTTAGGGTCGTGCGAATGGTCCCCCGAGACCTATTCTTGTAGAATCCATCAACCGCTACCGAAGGAGAGGCGGTTCGGGATATTTTGGTTCACTGCCACCATTTGAGGTATGGATTTTATATCATTTCTTGGTTTCACACCATCTTAATTTGGGTCTTTTTTTGTTTTAAGTTTTGTAGTATTTATGTTGTAGTGTGTTGAACTCTGCTTCATGGTTTGGAGTCGTCAGGTCTATGGTGACTCACTTGCGTGTGCTTAGGTAAGTATATATATATACGTGTGTGTGTGTGTGTGTGTGTGTGGGTTCCCACGTTACATGTATAGTCATCTATGGTAGTGAATATACATGTATAGGGCTAGGTGTGCCCATGATTTGGAAGGATATTATCCTCTTGGCAGCTTACTACTTTATCTTCTCAGTTTCTTATGAGGAAAACCATTCTTACCATAACCAATTTATATATAGAAAAATATTAATTATCAAATACTATATCATGATAAAAATAAATTATAATATATGAATGTTATTTAATTATATTATACTATCATTTAAAAATATCTAAACCTCTACTCTGATACCAACTATAAGGACACAACCCTTATTCAAACCATAATTTCATTTTTAAATGGGAAATTAATTTCTTGATTTCCTAAAGATATTTTCATGTTTAATATTTTATTGAATTAATTCATAACTCTTATATAAATAACCCACACATTACATGTAGGGCACTTCCTTTTAGTATCCCATTTACAACATTATGAGACTTCTAAAATAAAACACGTTTTTTCATGATTTTTTATGATTTTTATATTGTGTTCTTATTTGTTACTACTCATCCTTAAAACCAAGGATTTTATTGGAAATGTATAATGAACAAAAAAATATTGACAATGAATATAAAAAATAAAAAGGAAAACCATTAGACCATTTTAAAACCCTGGGATCATAAATTAGTGTTTGTATTTAACATTATAAAGATTGAGCATAAATCATAGCTTACTTACACATGAAAAAATATTTACGGCCCAGAAATTTCCATAAAAAACCTTATATGAAAAAATGGAAAAATTATAATATTTAGGTTTTCATAGAAAACATGAGAATATATGAATTTTTTTTTCTTAAAAACATACATGATCACCACAAAATTGAATATTCATTCTTTTAAAACAAAAATATCATTAGCTTAACTTTTTATATCCAATTCTTTCAATAAAAAATAACCAGAATGAATATAAAATTCATGTATTTTCCTTTAGAATTAATTTTTATATAACCCTTAAAAGACCCATTACAAGTGGAATAAACAATCCAATCAACATCTAATATAATTATCCATAGAACATAATAATTACTCAATGCATTGGAGAGCTATATCAGACTCACTCATCATGTTGAGATATATATATATATATATCACCCATCATCATGATCCATATCAGAATAATACATCATCATAAACAATGTCCAAGGAACATAACATACATAAAGCACATAAAATCATTCATTTCCATTTTCATAGTTGTAAAAATATACGCTTTACCCCATAAGAAAAATAATTTTTTGATATTGATATATATCTTTCCTTTAAACCCTAATGTGAAAAACTAAAATACCCACAAAAAGGGATTTTCGGTCTTTCATTGAAGAAAAAAATAGGATATCTTAATGTAATCCAAGCATAAAATATTTTTTATGATGGTTGGAAAAATAATTAATGGTTTCTACATTTAAAAAAATCATTCCTTATGCCTTTTTTAAATAAATTCCAAATATTCAACATAAAATATGTAAAAATATTCCTTTTAAAAATCTTGTAAAGAATATAAAAAAGAGAAATAAAATTTCCTTTATATTTAATTTATATCCATACAAATACATACATAAAATAATTTTGATGATATTTTTATGGAATAAAAACATTTAGAAAAATATAACTTAAAAAACATTAAGAAATTATTTTTATGGTAAAGCATTAATTACCTCAAGTCTTACTCATCACGTATATTCTTTGTCTTGATAAATAATAAAAAAATTTAATTATAAAACTTATTAAGAAATTTTTTCATTCTTATTATTAACTTTATTTTATTTATTACCATGTTATATTTAATTAAATAATCAATTAAGTTCATGAAAATTGTTTTGATGATATTTTTTCTCATATATCTAGAATGAATTCAATATGATTACTATATCCAAAGAGGTCAATATTCCATCAAATATAAAAAGATAATAATGACTTAATTATCATTTTTATGTATTAATTTTAATTTTAATATCATTCATGAAATATGGTTATTAAAAATGAACTATGTTACAATCATGGAGACAGTATGATGTATGTATTTTTCATGACCCAAACCAATGGGGCTCAAGTTGTGACTCCCCAAGCCCACCTCCCATAGGCCAGGGGCTGGCGTCTAGCGCCGAGTAGGCTATCACACACAAGGGAGGCATTAGCCTAAGGTACCTGTACACACGCACCCACATACACCTCCATGGAACAATGTAGAGATATATAAAACTGAAAATAAAATGCATGCATACATCTATCCCAAACCAGAGTACAAAAAAAGTGTATAAGGAAAAAACATGGCCCACCAAAAGAAAACTATAGAAGTGTCTAACCTACTCAGAAGGAGGGAAAACACTGCCAAAACACATGCCGGTAAGCTCCTTAACACAGCTCCGGTAAACACCCCGGTCAAACCCGCTCACTAAGCTCCGCCTGCTTCAGGTCCTCCTGGGACTCCGTCGAAAGGCCTGTTGTCTGCACAAGACAAAAACATGTGAGGGAAAAGCCCGAGCATGGGTGAGTATAACAATACTCAATAGGCACCCCTAAAACCCAAAATAAAAGAGAGAAACTGAAATGCAACAGTCCACTCATCCTAGCCAGAAGGAACCCAAATGAGAGAAAAACTCCATATCGTGACTATCCTCAACTAAACACAACTAGTCAGCTCAGCTCAGGTGTATGCCCATACATACATCATGAGCAATCCAAATATACCCAACTCACGCACCAAGCCACATGAGGTACCAACCTCATTACCAGCACCGGTTCACAACCAGGAGAGAACACTCCATGATCACTATCATCCCAAATGAGACTCGTCTGAGAGATACACTCCATCGGGTCCCACACAAACATCTCAGACGCTCACCCGAGAGATCACGCTCGCCAGATATCGTCACTGAGGAAACCCCGCTGAAACAACAAAAACACCCAACTCCCCAGATAGGGGATCACTCCTAGGGTCCGATAGGGTATACCAGAACCCACACCGGTATACGGAGATATCATAGATAGGGGATCACTCCTAGGGTCCGCTGGGGGATACCGCAACCCGATCTGGCATTCGTAGACCTCACAGACAGGGGATCACTCACAGGATCTTCTGGGGGATACCACAACCTGATCTGGAAGTCGTACAGTAACATGTTACTCAGATAGAGGATCATCACCCATGTCACGACGGTCACGATGATACCAAAACCCTATCTGGTACATCTCGCTCTGTATGGGATCGACCTGACGATGCCGCAACCCTATAGAATCCATGTGCTAAGTAGGAGATCGTATAACCAATGATACCACAACCCTACTATAAACCTCATGCTGAGTAGGGTATCGTATACCTGATGATGCCACAACCCTACTAAGCATGGCCCACCGCATAGGGGATCATATTCATGATGATACCACAAACTCTATGGGGTTAACCTACTAGATAGGAGATCACTTCCCTTGGATAAGCTGTCACAGCGATAACACGAACCCAATCTAGGGAAACGATGCTAGAGGATCCCCCTCCGGGCCCACAGGAGGGATGCCACAACTCTAACAGATTAAACATCCCATCAAGAGGATCACAAACCTATACTAAGGTTGCAATGCCATGCGAATCCCCATAGGAACGAACCAAGGGAGTACCCTCAACCACTGCTGGTCCAAACGTCTCTAACCTGAACGAACCACCACAATGCCACCCTGTACACCTCCAAGGCCGATACCGAGGCCACCATCACAATCCACACAGAAAAACACGTAGGATAGGTTGTTTCCTCGCCCGAAATGGAAAACCGGTGAAAAAAGGTACTATTCACCAAAGCTAGCCCGCACGGGGCCTACACAATGATTCCAAAACTCATCAAGTGGATTACACCACTGCGATCCCCTCGAAAAAACAAACAGGATCCACTACTCGTTCGTCCCAAACAGACGCTAGTGAAAAAGGGACTATTCACCGAAGCCAGCTCAGGCAGGTCCCACACCTTGATCCAAAAACTTGTCAAACAGATTAAAC
This sequence comes from Viscum album, assembly GCA_963277665.1. Classification (NCBI taxonomy): domain Eukaryota; kingdom Viridiplantae; phylum Streptophyta; class Magnoliopsida; order Santalales; family Viscaceae; genus Viscum; species Viscum album. The sequence goes on along the minus strand of OY728125.1, from coordinate 910,898,911 downwards.
CAATGCGATCCTCTCAAAAAAACACACAGGATCAACTATTCATCTGCCAAAATCGGACTTTTGGTGCGAAAGTTGCGTTTCTCCAAAAATGCCAAAACCCGGCCTCGTGGGGCCTACACCTCGAACTCGGCCCCAACACCCGAAAACCAACAAGAAAAGTATGCCATACCATTAGAGCCTCAACGAATTTGATGGCACGTCAATCGGACGCTCCAGCTAGAAGATACAACGGACCGAAGTCGAATAATAATAAAATATTATTATTTTATTCGACGTTTCAAGATCCCGGGCCACGATCCAGAAACATTAAATTCCCAAAAAAACACTGAAGGGTTCCACTCATCTCCAAGGTCACGTTGCCGCAGACAACATGCAAAACGGACTTCCAGGGAGCAAGAGACATGGGTTTTAAAAACCCCATGTATTTAAAAGAAGGTCTGACCGGCCGGCGACCCTCCGCCGTGCGGCACCCCGCACCGCTGTGTTCCGCTGGCAAGGTTGGCACACTGCCACCCTGGGCGGCCGGCAACCGCACTTCACCACGGACCACCGCGGGTCTGCCGGCGCCGGTGCCGGTAGAACTTCCGCGGACCGCCGGGGGCACCCCAATGGTCCGTTTTGCGATCCACAACCTCCTGTGTGACCCTCAGGATCTGATCTTCCCTGTTACGACAAAAAACTTAGAAATTTGAAGCAAAAATGGGATTGGGGAATTAAAACTCAAAACACCTACCTTGTGGGTGAAACATCGATGCTTCGGGTGCAGAACGATGCCGGCGACACCCTGAAGCTCGATCCGCAGACGATTGGTGCAGAAAATAGATTGTTGTAGCTCTAATCAGCAAAGAACGGAGGGAGAGGGGTGGGTTTCATCTGGCTGTGCATAGGAGGTGGGCGAGGGGGGGGGGGGAGAAGATGAAGAATTTTTTTTTATTAAAAAATACTTCATTTCATTTAACACCCCCGACCAGACCTCCCGGTGCGGAGGAAATTAGGTTGCCCCTAGGGTAAACGTGTTGTTCTAAATGCAACGGAGGACTCAGATTTTCAATCCGAGACTCCGTTCAGATGTTATTATAGCCGACACTCATAATTAAACTTTTCCATTTATTTACGAAAGCACCCCTGGTGGCGTTTTCCACAGCAGGCCCACGCCCACAAATCTTACACCCCACCTAGGGTAAACGGCACGCTCTAGATGCAACAGTTCCATAAGATTCCTGTTCTAAGCTACCTTTTAGGAGATATCATACCCCCACCACGTGCATAGTATAAAAATACTTAATATTTTTATAAAATTAATTCCGGGCACACCGGGCCTCAGAATCGCACACCGTCTTCACGCATAGCTCTGGAATTATTCATAGAAATATTACAAATTCTGAAAGGGCCAAAACCCAAGTCTCTATATCCTCCCCCCTTAGAAATTTTCGTCCTTAAAAAGCCAAAAGCACAAGGAAAGTGATTGGACTCTCAACTGGGTCTCCCACGCCAATGAGTTCGCCATCAAACACCCATGAACGTATATATAAGTCAAAGGGACTCATCCACCACACCTCAACACTATCCGCTTTGGCAAGCACTGACTCGCCCACATGGTTTTGATCATGTCAAAAAAACTTGCCTCGGTGGGTGAAGGATCCCTCTTCCTCACTCATTCGAAGCACATCGAACAACACCCACACATGGTCTTACAAATTCCCTGAACAAAAACTCGAGAAAGCAATGAAAAAGGAAGAGTACCTCTAAACAATGTCTATCAAACTACTGTAGAAAGTAGAAAGGACACAAGGCGTACCTCTATCCTTCCACAGAGCCTCTGGTTCAACAGCCTCCAGGGCATGTACCTATCCTTTCCCTTGGCCACCAGCTCCCTGAGCTTGGCGTGGACCACCTGGGGGTGGGTGTGGTGGCAACTGATTCCGCCTACCACCTCCTGCTACTGCACTAGCTCCATCACCATGTCCTCTACCCTATGGAGCTCCTTACTCGAGACATTGCCTCTGCCAAGGTGTTCTGTCGACCGGCTCCCTCTCAGCAGTACGATGGGTCGGACAATCTATAGCAAGGTGTCTCCGACCGTCGCAAGCATAACACCGCCTCTCCTACGGCTGACCAAAACTGGCCCACAAACCTTATGTGCCCTAAGCCTCAAATCCTATATACTGGGGTCACCTTCTGAAACATCTCCCACATCGGGGCCCCTGAGTCTTCTGTTAGATACTAGATGCCGATCCGACTGACAAAGTCTCAACTCTCACATGCCCTACGCTAACAGGTGGGATCTGCTCAGCCAGAAATCTCTCCACTACCAACGCTCACTCTAGCACTTCAACATAAGTGGGAAGACACAAGGAAATAACACCTGCCCGGATGTCTTCGGATAGGCCCTACTCGAAGGTCTAAGCCCTAAAGAATGGGTCTTGAACCATATCCGGGGAGTAGCATGATATGTCTGTAAACCTCACTGAGTACTCCGAAACAGTCATGCCCTCCTACCGAAGCTGTAGAAGATCCTGAATCCGCATTGACCTCAGCGTTACCGGATAGAACCCTTCCTTGAAGAGCCACTAAAACTTTGCCAACGTGAGCATCTCCTCATCATGAGACCGCATCACCAAACTCCACCATCTTCAGGCTGAACCATACAGAAGGATCGCCACTAGGACCACCATCTGATCTGGGAGTTTCCTCACCAGGCGGAAGACTCGGGTGACCGCTTCGAGCCAGTCATCAGCTGCCTGAGGGTCTGGATCACCATAAAATCTTAGAGGTCATTGCCTTTGGAACTCATGCAGTGCACTCAACCTACGCGCAACCTCATCCTACACTACCGGCACAACCAGCTGCTCGACAGGTGGTGGCTCAACTGGTAGAACACTTGGAGGTCCAACCTCAGAACATGTGCCCTAGTCCACAACCTCTAGACAGGGTGGATTGTCACCACAATCCCACTGCGGAACCATCACTGGCTGTCGTCGTGGAGGCATCCTGAAATACATTCAAGACGAACCATAGTCATAGAGTATATCTGGTGAGCTGACTCAAGGAGAACAAGGGAAAACCAAAAACCCAATCCTATATGATTCATGCACCATTTTTCCCCTGTGAACAGTGTATGAATTACCTGAGTTGGAAATCAGGTTATCAGAGTCCTGGTGTATGGATACGTTGGCCGCCGCACCAACATTGGAGCCTCTGGCCTAAAATTCGAGCTCGAAAAATCATAACATTGCCTCTATTCAACCCAAACCAAACTCACATCTAGACCAGATGCACTTTGAGATCCCAAAGGTGGAACCTCCTCTGATACCACTCTGTCACAACTCGACCCAATGGGGCTCAAGTTGCGAATCCCAAAGCCTGCCTCCCATAGGCCAGGGACTGACGTCTAGCGCTGAGTAGGCTATCACACACAAGGGAGGAATTAGCCTAAGGTACCTATACACACGCACCCACATACACCTCCATGAAACAGTGGAGAGATATATAAAACTGAAAAGAAAATGCATGAATACATCTATCCCAAACCAAAGTACAACAAAAGTACAAAAGGAAAAAATAGGGCCCACCAAAAGAAAACTACAGAAGTGTCCAACCTGCTCGGAAGGAGGGAAAACACTACCAAAACACTTACCGATAAGCTCCTCGACACAACTCTGGTAAACACCCTGGTCAAACCCGCTCACTAAGCTCTGCCTACTTCGGGTCCTCCTAGGACTCCGTCGAAAGGCCTCTGGTTTGCACAAGACACAAACATGTGCAGGAAAAGCCCATGCAGGTGTGAGTATAATAATGCTCAGTAGGCACCCCAAAAACCCAAAACAAAAGAGATCAACTCAAAGGCAACAATCCGCTCATCCCAGCCAGAGGGAACACATATAAGAGAAAAACTCCATATCGTGACCATCCTCGGCTAAACACAATGGGTCAGCTCAGCTCAGGTGCATGCTCATAGATACACCATGAGCAATCCAGATATACCCAGCTCACACACCAAGCCACATGAGGTACCGACCTCATTACTAGCACCGGTTCACAACCAGGAGAGCACACTCCATGATCAATGTCATCCCAGTTGACACTCATCCGAGAGATACAATCCATCGGCTCCCACACAAACATCTCAGATGATCACCTGAGAGATCATGTTCGTCGGATACCGTCACTGAGGAAACCCTGCTAAAACAACAAAAAACACCCAACTCCTCAGATAGGGGATCACTCCTAGGGTCCTCTAGGGGATACGAGAACCCACACCGGTATACAGAGATCTCACAGAATATGGATCACTCCCAGGGTCCACCGGGGGATACCACAACCCGATCTGGAATTTGTAGACCTCAGAGATAGGGGATCACTGCTAGGATCTGCTGGGGGATACCACAACCTGATCTGGCATTCGTACAGTAACACGCCACAAAAATAGAGGATCTTCACCCATGTCATGATGGTCATGATGATACCGAAACCCTATCTGGTACATCTCACGCTGTAGAGGATCGAACTGATGATGCCGCAACCCTACAGAAACCAAGCGCATAGTAGGGGATCATATAACCAACAATACCGCAAACCTACTATAAACCTCATGCTAAGTATGGGATCGTATACCCGACAACGCCACAACCCTATTGAGAATGTCCCACCACATAGGGGATCATATTCCCGATGATGCCACAAACCCTACGGGGTTAACCTGCAATATAGGGGATCGTCGCTCGTGGATAAGCGGTCACAACGATACCACGAACTCGATCTAGAGAAACAATGCTAGAGGATCCCGCTCCGGGCCCACCGGAGGGATGGAACAAATCTAATATATTAAACAACCCATCGAGAGGATCATAAACCTATACTAAGGTTGTGATACCACGCGAACCCCTATAGGAACGAACCAAGGGAGTACCCACAACCACTACTGGTCCAAAAATCGCTAACCCGAACGACCCACCACAACACCACCCCGTGCACCTCCAAGGCCGATACCAAGGCCACCATCGTGATCTACACGAAAAAACACACAGGATATGCTATTTACTCGCCTGAAACGGACAACTAGTGAAGAAAGGTATTATTCACCGAAACCAGCCTGCGTGGGGCCCACACAACAATTCCAAAAATCATCTAGTGGATCACACCACTGCTATCCCCTTGGAAGAACACACGGGATCCACTACTCGTTCATCCCAAAAATATCCCCAGTGAAAAAGGCACTATTCACCGAAGCCAACTCGAGTGGGGCCCACACCTTGATCACGAAACTCAATGAACAGATTGCACCAATGTGATCCTGTCGAAAAAACACATAGGATCGACTATTCATCTGCCAAAATCGGACTCCTGGTGTGAAAGTTGCATTTCTCCGAAAACACCAAAACCCGACCACATGGGGCCCACACCCCGAACTTGGCCCCAACACTTGAAAACCAACAAGAAAATTCTGCCGTACCATCAGGGCCTCAATGACTCTGACGGAATGTCAATCGGATGCTCCGGGTAGAAGATACAGTAGCCCGAAGTCGAATAATAATAACATATTATTATTTTATTCGATGTTTCAAGCTCTCGGGCCATGATCCTGAAACATTAAACTCCCGAACCCACACCAAAGGGTTTGCCTCATCCCCAGGGTCGCGTCACCATAGACGACATGCGAAACAGACTTCCAGGGAGCATGATACAGGGGTTTTAAAGCCCCCGTGTATTTAAAATAAGTCCAGCCCGTGCTGGCAGACCCGGTCGCTGCCTCCGCCGGCCTGCCCGGGCTGGCGTCCCTCCACTGCACGGTGCGCCGCTACCCTGGGTGGCCGGCGCCGCGCTGGCGGAACTTCCGCGGACTGCCGGGGGCACCTCGTTGGTCTGTTTTGCGATCCGCAACCTCCTGCACAACTCTCGTGACCAGATCTTCCCTTCTACAATAACAAAATGAAGAAATTCGAATAAAAAAATGGGATTAGGGAATTAAAACTCAAACCTCCTACCTCGCGGGCGAAACGCCAAAGCTTCGGGTGCAGAACAACTCCCGCGACGCCCTGAAGCTGGATCCGCTGACTATTGGTGCAGAAAAAAAATGGTTGCCGCTCGAATCAGTGACAAACGGAGGGAGAGGGGTGGGTTTCGTCTGGCTGTACATAGAAGGTGCGGGGGGGGGGGAGAGAAGATGAGGAATTTGTTTTTTTTATTTTAGAAAAACTTCATTTCATTTAACACCCCTGACCAGACCTCATGGCACGGAGTAAATTTGGTCGCCCCTAGGGTAAACGCGCCGTTCTAAACGCAATGGAGGACTCAGATTTTTGATCCGAGACTCCGTTGATAAGTTATTCAATCCAATGCTCATAATTAAACTTTTCCATTTATTTACGGAAATTCCCCTGGTGGTGTTTTCCACAGTAGGCCAGAACCCACAAAGTTTACACCCCGCCTAGGGTAAATGGCACGCTCCGGATGCAACCTTGCCCTCAGATTCCTGTTCTGAGCTATCCTTTAGGAGATATCACACCCCCGCCACGTGAATTGCATAAAAATACTTAATATTTTTATAAAATTAATTCTGGGCACACCGGGCCTCAGAATCGCACGCCGTCTTTGCACCTAGCTCTGGAATTATTCATAGAAATATTCCAATGTTTGACAGGGCCAAAACATGAGTTTCTACATCCTACCCCCTTAGAACTTTTTGTCCCTGAAAATATATAAGAACAAAGAAAGAGATTGGACTCTCAACTGGGTCTCCCATGCCAGCGAGTTCTCCAACAAACACCCATTCCCGAACACATAAGTCAGAGGGACTCATACACCACACCTCAACACTATCTGCTTTGGGCGACACTAATTCTCCCGCACGGTTTTGATCACATCACAAAAAGGAATCTCGGCGGCGAAAGGATCCCTCTTCCTCATGTATTCGAAGCACATCGAACAACACCCACACAAGGTCTTACAAACGCCATGAACAAAAACTCGAGCAAGAAACAGAAAAGAAATAGTACCGCTGAACAGTGTCCATTAAACTACTGCAGAAAGTAGAAAGGGCACAAGACGTACCTCTATCCATCTGCGGAGCCTCTGGGCCAACAACCTCCAGGGCATGTAGTTGTCCTCGCCCTTGACCACCAGCTCCCTGAGCTTGGCGTGGACCACCTGGAGGTGGAGGTGGTGGCAACAGATACCGCCTACCACCTTCTACTGCTGCACTAACTCCGTCACCATGTCCGCCGCCCTGTGAATCCCTTTTCTCGAGAAATTGCCTCTACAAGGTGCTCCGTCGACTAGCTTCCTCTCAGCAGCACGACGGGTCGGACAATATCTAGCAAGGTGTCCTCAACCATCGCAAGCATAACACCACCTCTCCTACGGCTGGCCAAAATTGGCCTGCGAGCCCTGTGTGCCCTGAGACTCAGATCCTCCATCATGGGGTCGCCTCCTGAAACGTCGCCCATGTATGGGCCCCTGAGTCTGTCATCGGCTACCAGATGACGATCTGACTGACAAAGTCTCAGCTCTCACGTGACCTCTGCTAACAGGCGAGATCTGCTCATCCAGAAAGCTCTCAACCACCAACGTTCGCTCCAGCACTCCAGCATAAGTGGGTAGACACAAGGAAAGCACACATGCCCAGATGTATCTACGTAGGACCTTCTCGATGGAATGAGCCCTAAAGAACGAGTCTCGAACCATATCCAGGGAGTAGCGCCATAGGTCTGTAAACCTCACTGAGTACTCTGACGCCGTCATACCCTCCTGCCGAAGCTGCAGAAGCTCCTGAATCCGCACTGACCTCAGCATCACTGAATAAAACTCTTCCTTGAAGAGCTTCTCAAACTCTACCCACGTGAGAGTCTCCTCATAGTAGGACTGCATCACCAAACTCCACCATCGTCCAGCCGAACCATGCGGAAGGCTCGCTGCTAGGACCACCATCTAATCTGGGGGTGTCCTCACCAGGTGGAAGACTCGGGTGACCACTTCGAGCCAGTCATCAGCTGCCTGAGGGTCTGGATCACCCCGGAACCTCGGAGGTCGCTGCCTCTAGAACTAGTGCAGCACACCTAGCCTACACACAACCTCATCCAGCACTACCGGCACAACCAGCTGCTCGATAGGTGCTGGCTCAACTAGCGGACCACCAGGAGGTCTAGCCTCAGAACCTGCTCCCTGGTCCACAACCTCTAGACGGAGCAGATCTTCACCACAATCCCGCTGCGAAACCCTCACTGGCTGTCATCAAGGAGTCATCCTAAAATATATTCAAGACACACCACAGTCAAAGAGTATATCTGGTGAGCTGACTCAAGGGGAACAAGGGAAATAAAAAAACCCAGTCCTATATGATGCATGTACTATTTTTACCCTACGACCAATGTACGAATGTCTCGAGTCGGAAGGCAGGTTATCAGAGTCATGGTGTATGGATATGTCAGCCGCTGCACTAACACTGGAGTCTCTAGCCTGAAATCCGAGCTTGAAACATCATAACACAGCCGCTATGCAACCCAAACCAAACTCACAGCTAGACCAGATACGCTCTGAGATCCCAAAGGTGGAACCTCCTCTGATTCCACTCTATCACTACCCGACCCAATGGGGCTCAAGCCGTGACTTCCCAAGCTCGCCTCCAATAGGTCGGGGGCTAGCATCTAGCGCTGAGTTGGATATCACACACAAGGGAGGCATTAGCCTAAGGTACCTATACACACGCACCCATATACACCCCCATGCAACAATGTAGAGATATATAAAAATGAAAATAAAATTCATGCATACATCTATCCCAAACCAGAGTACAACAAAAGTACAAAAGGGAAAAATAAGTCCCAGCAAAATAAAACTACAGAAGTGTCCAACCTGCTCAGAAGGAGGGAAAAAACTGCCAAAACACCTGCCGATAAGCTTCTCAGCACAGATTCGGTAAACACCCCGGTCAAACCCTCTCACTAAGATTCTCCTACTCTGGGTCCTCCTAGGACTCCATCAAAAGGCCTGTGGTCTACACAAGGCAAAAACATGTGCTGGAAAAGCCCATGCAGGGGTGAGTATAACAATACTCCGTAGGCACCCAAAAAACCCAAAAAAAAATAGATAAACTAAAAGGCAACAGTCCGCTCATCCCAGCCAGAGAGAACCAAGACGAGAGAAAAACTCTATCTCGTGAACATCCTCGGCTAAACAAAACGTGTCAGCTTAACTCAGTTGTATGCCCATACATACACCATGAGAAATCCAGATATACCCAGCTCACGCACCAAGACACATGAGGTGTCGACCTCATTACCAGCACCAGTTTACAACCAGGAGAGCACACTCTATGATCACTGTCATCCCAGATGACACTCGTCCGAGAGATACACTCCATCGGGACCCACACAAACATCTCAGACGCTCACCGAAGAGATCACGCTTGTCGGATACCGTTAGTGAGGAAACCCCGCTGAAAGAACAAAAACACCCAACTCCTAGGATAGGGGATCACTACTAGGGTACTATAGGGGATACCAGATCCCACACCGGTATATAGAGATCTCACAGATATGGGATCACTCCCGGGGTCCGCTGGGGGATACCACAACCCAATCAGGCATTCATAGACCTCAGAGATAGGGGATCACTCCTAGGATCCGCTGGGGGATACCACAACCCGATCTGGCATTCGTACAGTAACACGTCACTCAGATAGAGGATCATCACCCTTGTCACGATGGTCATGAAGATACCAAAACCCTATCTGGTACATCTCGTGCTGTAGGGGATCAAACTGATAATGCTGCAACCCTACAGAAACCACGCGCTAAGTAGGGGATCGTACAACCAACAATACCACAACCCTACTATAAACCTCATGCTGAGTAGGGGATCGTATACCCAATGATACCACAACCCTACTAACCACGACCCAGCACATAGGGGATCATATTCTCGATGATTCCACAAACCCTATGGGGTTATACTACTAGATAGGGGATCACCGCCTGTGGATAAGCGGTCACAGTGATACCACGAACCCGATATGGGGGAACGATGCTAAAGGATCCCGCTCCAGGCCCACCGGAGGGATGCCACAACTCTAAAAGATTAAACATCTCATCGAGAGGATCACAAACCAATACTAATGTTGTGATGTCATACGAACCCTCGTAGGAACGAACCAAGGGAGAACCCTCAACCACTACTGGTCCAAATGTCGCTAACCCAAACGACCCACCACAATGCCACCCCAAGAACCTCCAAGGCCGATAACAAGTCCACCATCGCAATCCACATGGGAAAACACACAGGACATGCTATTTACATGCCCAAAATGGAAAAATGGTGAAAAAGGTACTATTCACTTAAGCCAGCCCACGCAGGGCCCACACAACAATTCCAAAACTCATCAAGTGGATCACACCACTGCGATCCCCTCGGAAAAACACACGGGATCCACTACTCGTTTGTCCCAAACAGACCCCAGTGATAAAGGCACTATTCACCAAAGTAAGATCAGGTGGGGCCCACACCTTGATCCCAAAACTCATAGAATGGATTGCACCAATGCAATCCTCTCGAAAAAATACACAGGGTCAACTATTCATCCGCCAAAATCGGACTCCTGGTGTGAAAGTTGCATTTCTCTGAAAATGCCAAAACCTGGCCTCATGGGGCCCACACCCCGAACTCGTAACCAACACCTGAAAACCAACAAGAAAAGTCCGCTGTACCATCAAGGCCTCAACTCCTCTGACGGCACATCAATCGTACTCTCCGGGTAGAAGATACAACAGCCCGAAGTCGAATAATAATAAAATATTATTATTTTATTCGACGTTTCAAGCTCCCGGGCTATGATCCCAAATCTTTAAACTTTAAAACCCACACCAAAGGGTTATCCTAGTCACCAGGGTCACATATCCACATAAAAAACATAAAACAAACTTCTAGGGAGCAAGATATGGGGGTTTTAAAACCCCCGTGTATTTAAAAGAAGGCCAAACCGGCCTGAACTGGCCGGTCCGCCCGGCCCGGCCACCGGCCCACCTGGCCGCCAGCCCTCTGTCACATAGAAACCCATGCCTTTGGAAAGGACGGAATGCCGCTGCCCCGTGCAACCGGTTCCTGCACTCCGCTGCCGACTACCGTGGGCCGCCGCGAGTCTGCCAGCACCGGCGCCGCCGCGCCAGTGCCACGCCGGCCGAACTTCCGCGGACTGTTGGGGGCATCCTGGTGGTCCGTTTTGCGATCCGAAACCTCATGTGTGACCCTCGGGACCCGATCTTCCCTTATATGACAACAAAAAAAATAAATTCGAAGCAAAAATAGTATCAGAGAATTAAAACTCAAACTGCCTACCTTGCGAGTGAAAAACCGAAGTTCCGGGTGCAGAACGACGCCCGCGACGCCCTGAAGCTCGATCCACTAGTGATCGGCGCCAAAAATAGATGGTTGCAGCTTGAATTAGTGAAGAATGGAGGGAGAGGGGTGATTTTCTTCCAGATGCACGTAGGAGGTGGGGGGGGGGGAGAAGATGATGAATTTGTTTTTTTTATTTAAAAAAAACTTCATTTCGTTTAACACCCCTGACCAGACCTCCTGGAGTGGAGGAAATTAGGTCACCCCTAGGGTAAACGTGCCATTCTAAATGCAACATCAGACTCAGAGTTTCGATCCGAGACTTTGTTCAGAAGTTATTCAAGCCGACGCTCATAATTAAACTTTTCCATTTATTTACTAAAATACCCCTGGTGGCGTTTTCCACAGTAGGCCCACGCCCGCAAAGTTTACACCCCGCCTAGGGTAAACGACATGCTCTGGACACAATTGTGCCCTCAGATTCCCATTCTGAGCTACTATTTAGGATATATCACACCCCCTCCATGTGCATAGTATAAAAATACTTAATATTTTTATAAAATTAATTTCGAGCACACCGGGCCTCAGAATTGCTCGCCGTCTTCACGCCTAGCTCTGGAATTCTTCATAGAAATATTCCAAAGTCTGACAGGGCCAAAACCTGAGTCGCTACAGTATTCATGACTTGAATTTCCACTTTACAATGTACATGATGAAAAGAAGCTATGTTTTATTTTATCTTGCTATAATAATGATTATGTAATAAATATAATATTATTTCTTTAAATATTGTTATATATATTGGATCCATGTGATGTGCACAAGAAAATATAATCACATCACTTCGTGGGGTTCATAATCCACACGTATGTTGAAATTATGTTCTCATACATCAATTGGAAGAATAAGTTTTTATCGTCTGGAGGTAGAATTGCTCTACTGAATAGCGTGTTACCTGCCACCCCGGTACATGTGCTCTCTGCCATAAGGGTCCTGAAGGGAGTTATTAAAAGCATCGATAGGATCATGAAAAACTTCATTTGGTGCCCCAAGGTCGAGGGGAAAAGGAACTAGGTATCAAGGAGTATGATGGAACGACTGAATACTAATGGGGGGATCAATATTAGAAGCCTCAAGGACACCCTTCGCAACATGAATGAAAAATTATCATGGGAGGTCCGGGAATAGGGTACCCTTTGGGGGATCACCATGCATGGAAATTCTTTATGGGATCTGATTTCAATGTATGACCATGCTTCTCCCCTCTAAGAAAAGTTTGGTCCCATTGTTAATGAACTTTGGCTTCATTCTCCCTAGATCGTCAGGAAAGGCAACATCCTATTTTGGAATGAAAATTAGAGTGATATGGTTATTAGATACCCAGGATGCCCCATCAAATATATTTTTTTTGGGAAGCCAGCCAATATCCTGATTTTCTCAAGGATGTTCTGAACATGGACCAGAAGGTCTAGTTTAACCTTATCAAGCTATCTTCTGATCTGGATCAATGCATTTTCACTCCATCACCCTCTAGATCTTTTACAATGAAGGATTACCTCTTGACTATTAGCACACATGACCCTATCAATGCATGGAATGAAGTCATTTGGACCAAGAGCATTCCCACCAAATTTAAGTTCCTCACCTAGAAGATTAGGAATAAGGATCTTCTAATGGATGATAACATCAAGCGGTGTGGTGTCAACCTGGAATCTAGATTTTATTGTTGACAGAGGAATGTAGAGGAGAGCTGGACTACCTTTTCTTTGAGAGTGATTTGGAACATGAGGTGAGGGGGTACTTTGGTGAGTTCAAAACTATATCCATCTTAGCCATGGTAGACCAACCTTTATGAGAACACTAGTATTACAACACAAGAAGTGGTGGAATGGAGAGGATGGATCACACCATGATTTTTCCTACTAGCTGTTAATGTTTATGATAGGATATGAACAAGTGGATACATGAGGGGTGGCCCCGTCAGTTCGCACGATCATTACCAAGAAAAAAACCTACTTATCAACCTGGTCAGGGTGGTGGGAAACTGGAGGGATGATCTGTCCTTATAGAGTTTCAACACTAGGCCCAAACTTCTTCTCCATGTGGTGGTTTTCCATTGGGCAACTAGATATGCTGGAACCCTCCCTCAAGGGGTTTGAAGCTTAACTCCGATGGATCATGCGTTTTGGTTGTGATTCATGGGGGGGGGAGTTGTTAGTGATATTAAAGGGTTAGTATACATGGATTTCTCCATCCGACCGGGTCAGGAAAAAACTCTCCAAGTAGAGGTTTTGTCCAAGAAAAATTGCCTTAGTATATGTAGACAGAGGGGTTTGAACATCACCGATGTAGAAACTGAATAAATGATTTTTCTCAACACTATTCATGGAATAGGGATGATTCCTTGATCAGTTTATTATGCCATTAGAAACCACCGTGGAATCCTTAGAGATAACATTAAGGCGACCCATTCATGGAGTGAGGGAAACAAAGTTACAGACTACTTGGCCTTGGTGTAACCCTTGGCCCTGATCAAATATTTTTTCATGATTTGGATAGCTTGAAACTGGTAGGGATAAATATTATTAGAGGGGATGCCTTCTGTCTCTATTACTTTAAACCCCCCATATCCTTGTTTTTCTTTTGGATTGTCCTTTCAGGCCCTGAACGCTTTTTTTCCATAGCCCCATAGCCCCATTTGTCTTTCCTTTTAAATAAAAATTTACAAGATTATAAAAATAAACATTTGGTTAAATTCTATACATCTTATTTGGAAAACCTCTTTTTATTTACCCCTTAATACCTATAAGGTAGGTATTATACCTAAAATAATACCACTAGTACATGTGTAAGTTTGGTAAGAATTTATTTTCTTTAGGATTTTTCATGATATATTTCCCAAATTTTGTGAGGAAGATATGAGACTAGGTTCCCTTTTATAAGTGAGGGGAGGGGCATTCTTGGAATTTCCAAAAGTATTAATTTATGATAAATTATTTTCACTTTAATGTGGGTAAAAATTAATATAATTAAAATATGATACAATTATTGGTCATTATACACTGATTAAATTAAATTTGTACATGTTTATATTATGTTTTTACCCTTATCTATTAATTTTAACCCCAATTAACCCTTTTGAAAATTACAATGATATCAATGATTTTTATTATTAAGGGGTCGAGAAAGTTAATATAAAAGTAAAAAAGGATAAAAAATGGACCATGGTTGATTGTTCCATCTATATCCCATTCTTTTGGATGAAGATATCAATTTAATGAATTTTATATCATTTAATGAAATATTTTTATTACAAAATATCATTAATGTCATTTTTTGAACTGTTAATTGTCTTTGATTTTAAAGTAATCAATTTAACAATGGAATTAAAATAAAAACCTTTCCTACATATCTAATATGTTATATGTATCTTTAAAACTTGTGGGATAATTTAAATTACATATACAATATTACGTTTAGATATTTAAAATTCTTTTTCTTGATTTTTCCACTACATTGCGTAAATAATTATGGTTATTGTTTAATCACTAAATATTAAAAATAAATTAATATAATAAAAATAGTTTTATTCTGATGAAAATATATTATAGGAATCATTCATAACTTAATTTTATCCCTATGTGAACATATAAGAGGATTTGAAAAGAAAGAGATTTATATTTTTCATTTTTCATTTAAAAAAATAATATAAAGGTCCAAATAAATTATAAAAAGGTAATATTTCTTATATTTGGAAGGTTATGGGTTAAATAAACCCATAAAATGAAATAAAGACATTTTTTTAGTAAATTTTAAGACTTATCACATTTATTAAAATGAATATAAATCTAAAAAATCTAATTAATAAATATTTACAAGATATGAAAATGATTTATCTTTACATTACCAATGTTGTAACACATTATGCTTAGAAAATGCATTTCTTTAAAAACTGTTTTCAACAAGTTTTCTGGGTTTATTTTTAAATTAAAAATTTCCACTTATATAAATTGAATTTTATAAAATTTATTCCATATTTTAAATTATCATATTAAATATTAGTTAATATGTTCAACTTATTTTCTTCATAATTAATAGAGAAAAAGTAAAAAATAATTACCACGGTAAAGGTAAAAAGTGGTTTACAGGGGGGTTAGTCTAACAAGATAATGTTAAAATTTATCTAAAAATTACTACAAACCCATTATCTAGTTGGATTTAGACCTTATCGTTTACCCATTTTAATATGAGCCATTTGGGACCATATTACCAAGAATGTGTCATGAAATTATTTAAAAACATCGAAAATTTACAGGTATTCCACTCACCTAAATTATAAATGGAAACCAAATATTCTTTGTTTTCAAACCTCTTAAGGAATTTAGATTAACTAAACCCTGAAAAAATATTTCCCCAAAGTACTTAGACACATTATATTGGTTTTTATATAAAAAATAGCAATCCTAGGGTCCTTAATAAGAGATCCAAAGGAGGCGCTTCTAAGGGAAGGTAATTATCTTCACCAAAATATATCTTTTTTTCTTCTCTGTTTCCCACATTCAAGTATGTCTTAACAAGTCCAATATAATAACACCAGTATTTAATATATACTAATATATTATTATGTATCTATAATTACATTTATCTATTTATCAAATGTGATTCAAAATAGTCTCTCATGTGTACGGCAGACCACCACCTCACAAGCTGATGTAACTTCTTTTCCATCATCAAATCACATGGATAATGATTATAATCAGACCAATGAATATATATAATAATTGTGACATAATATTGATTCATTAATTTTGATATATAACTCTATTCATTATTACTTCACACATTAAGTAATTGAAAATGTCACTCGTACATACATATGACCTACTGTCTCTATGAAGAATTGTGATTCATTTTCCACGATAAAATTATAATAATGATTATAAACATACATAAAATGAATAAATATGATGTTTATAACTTTAATATAATTATGGATATGATTTAACTATATATTATTTCCAATAACTTGAACTTCCATGAAGAAAACATGCATGAGAAAATGAAGCACTTAACACATGAAATAATGGTAATAATGAACTCTTATTAAAGAATGTGTCCTAAGATGTAATAAGTGGATACTATATGATATTAAAAATTTTAATTAGGTTTTGGTATAACTTAATAATATTTTTTTAAATCATTATACATGATGTTAAATTACATTAAACTAAATAGAATCATGTGGTGGTTGATTTCATCTAAATTTCCATTCCATCGAGACATATTTGTTATTATATACCTATTCACTTTTATATGGTGCATAAATTGCACCATTGATGTATCTAACATGAATACATATTTATTTATTATGATTAATGTTTCAATTCGTGTATATTATTTTTTGGGGGGTGGAATTTAAAAATTACCAAAGTTTTATGAATTTGTTTTATAATATCAATATTTTGAATTTCTATTATTTTATTTAAAAGGAAACATATAAGCTATAATTCTTAAACACCATCTATTTTTTTAATATTCTTGATACTTTAGGGTTTTCTATATTTTCATCCAAATTTTCCTCTTTTTTTAATTTCATCATGGAAAGTAATGTTTAAAAGAAAAAATGATTATATTTCTCTTTTAATTATATATATATTTTTCTTTAATGTCCACCTTTTTGAAAACTATTTTACAAAAGTCCTTATTGCTCATATTATTTATTGAGGAACTTTTATGTTATCCTAGAATTTTTTAATGTTATGAATGGAATATTTTTAATTCTTTTTGAAATTTTTTCTTATAAACGACTTTCAAAAAACAATAAAGAATGGGATTTTAGAATATA
Source organism: Viscum album (assembly GCA_963277665.1). NCBI lineage: Eukaryota > Viridiplantae > Streptophyta > Magnoliopsida > Santalales > Viscaceae > Viscum > Viscum album. The sequence goes on along the minus strand of OY728125.1, from coordinate 910,881,738 downwards.
CGTCCTTAACAGAATTCCCTGACACTATAAGTAGAATAAAAAATTGATGTTCTTATACATATTTCGAATAATTTTACAAATAAAAAAAACTAATTAATGTGTTTTTTAATTTTTCACTTCCATGTTAATTAGTTTTCTAAAGTACATGATCTTATTACAATTCGTATATTTTCAATGAACTGTTTGTAATTTCTTACCCCTTATTATTTGTGTGGTCATTAAATTTCTCTTCAAAATTCAGTATCTTCTAATAATTGTGGGATAAATTTATATTAAATATCTATATTCTTTGTGTCAGGGATATGATTATTTCCTAATCTATATAAAAATTTTACATAAGTTTTTTTCTCATGAAATTTAATTTATTTCTTAGAAAAAATAATGATAAATCCATATTATTTAGTCAATAAAAAAATGTATTAACAAAGTCCATTTTTTATAAATTGAATTGATCATTCAATATAGGAGGAATTCATTGTACATAAATTTATGAGTTTTTCTGCTTATAGATATCCCCTCAATAAATCTATATGTATCATTAGAAAAATAACATAGCCATATTAAATGGGGTTTTGGTGTATGCCAACCCATTGATTAAAATTCCATAGCATAAGGTCTTGATGGTATATATATCATGATACTGAAATAATGACATCAAATACTAACCATTTTGTTCATTGAAAATTATGTTATTATTATCCATGATAAAATTTCACTAATATTATCCCTAAATCCATTTAACTCTCTTATTATTGACTCAATGACATGTGTTTTATGTTATTTAACTTCCATAATGATTATTCCTTATTTCCTCAAGATATCTTCGATTGTAAATAAACCTAACTAACCATTTTATCTGTCACTTACTTTATTTCCTTTGACCAGTTTATGAACATAGAGACCCAATTTTTTCATTTTAATACTTTGATATATATATATATATATATATATATATTTCCAGAGTTAGGAACTGAGACATCATGCGATTCTGATGCATGATGTTCCTGGAATTAATTTTATAAAAACACTAAATATATTTTGTACTATGGATTCATGTTTTCATAAATAAAATGAAATAAATCTTAAACAGATTCTTAGATCAGAAATATGAGACCATTGTTGAGTCAGTAATGCAATGTTTACCCTATGAGAAACCTAAAATGGGTCGGCGTGGGGTGTTCAGACACCACAATCATTGGTGGTACATTTAGTGGATTAATTAATCATTTAATTAATAAATTAATTCATTCTAACCTAAACAAAATGTTTATAAATATAATGATACAATGATTTACCTAGGATTAACCTCCTAATCGTGAGATCTATTAAGAGATTCCCATTCCCACATAAATAATGAATCACCTAGGATGAAAATGAAATTCCAGATCAGAGTAGATTCGGATATAGTGAGTGAAATGACATTTTTTAATTGTTATTGAGTGCTTTCTTTGTTGAAAAAATGATCAAATATTTAGGCAGGGCCCGTGTTGATTAACATTATTGAGCAGATCAACTTTTTCAATTTATCTACACCAATTGTAGAATTACAATGCACCTACATATAGGATTAAATTGGTTATTTTAATATTTTATAACCCTGAATTTCCTATTCTAGATCGTTGTCCCTAAACTCTTGACCAATGATAATTTAAACATTTTTGGTTCCTTTCTCCCTAATTTTTTTTACATTTGTCACCGGTAGGACCCCACGATCTTGGTTCAACACTGTCACATCCGTCAGCAGTATGAAAAAAGCACAAAGTGATAAAATAAGACCAAATATGGGATTTTTGTGGGATTTGGATGATCATTTCAATGATCAGTGATCAAATCATCAAAACCTGAAGAGACCAAGGAATATAGAATGAATGAAATATCATCGAGGAGTGTTAGAATCTTATTTTTGATGAACTATGGATGAAAACCACGATCCCCAGCCAGATCGAAAAATATCAACTAGTGATAGGGAAGAAATCAAAGTCAAAGACCAGATTTGAGGCACAGATCAAGGATATGAGTTTCTATGAAAAAATTGACTACACACCATATATCGGGATGAACAAAAAAAATTTAGACCCCTGGGTGAGGCAACTAGGGTTTCATAAGGTTATAAATATGAAATAACATGTATACCTCCAACATGTTGTGTACCTCTTCCCTAGGTGGATGATCCATGTGATGGATCACATGGGTAGGAATCCATGTGGGAGTACATGTAATGTAACATGGTCATGTACTGAATTACACATGCACTGGTTCATGTACACATACATGGGGTCTTGTACATCGATATAGTCAAAAGGACACAACCCAATCCCCTATAGCTTGGACATGCCATATAGTCCACCTGCATGACAGGTAGTTCTACATGGGATGTGATAAATTTACCTTCAGGGAAACAACTAGGTGGTAGAGAGTGACCGCATGCTATGTGGGTCCTCTCACATGCTGCTTACCCCTTGGTCCCTTGTGAGGAAATTTAATCTACTATACCACCTTCATTTAGACTCAGATTTTGGCCCATGAGTAGCCTATCCTGAGTGATTTGTTTTTGCGTAGAACGCAATGGTTCCCTCTATTATCAATTTAGAGATATGATTTGAAATGTTCCATGAATGATTCATGATGAAGATAGTGTTTTCATAGGATCAAAAAAGATACAATGAGTGGAACCCTCCAATAGAGCATGGAAGTGGGTCCTCGACGACATACCGAGTGGTACCCTACTGTAGAGTTTTGTAGTGGGTCCTTGATGGATTAACAATTGGTACCCTCCACTAGATCTAGTCAGTAGGTCATCAATGGCTTATTTAGTGGTACCATCTAGTATAGCTGGGTAGTGGGTCCTTGATGGGTTACCGAGTGGTACCCTCATGTAGAGATGGGCAGTGGGTCCTCAATGACTTATCAAGTGGTACACTCTAGTAGACCTGGGAAGTGGGTCCTTGAATAATATCAAAGTAGAATCCTAATTTTGTACAAGGGCATGAGTCCTATACCTAGAGACTTTTTCCATCAACTATGCAACATAGTGACGTGTCATGACTTGAATTGGATCAGTTACTTCTTGGAAGGTGCATGAGATTCTTAACACCATTAATTGAATTCTGAGTTATTGGAAACTCTTCTTATTAAGATGAGATATGAGATGGATATCCCCTTACTCTACCATTTATATTCAATTAATAATCATATATATTTACCTTATGTATATGTACCTTTATATTTAGTTACCCACTTTCTATGAGAGTCAAATAAGCACAAGGCATTCCACATGATTTTTAGGTTTATCTTCTCATGGTTAGATGAGTATACTCTCCTACTATAGGTGGTGAAGACTGAATGTTTAGTCTATTTAATCACTTTTTTGAACCCCTTATGTTTGGATGAGGTTACTTATGCTCTTTTTTTTGGGTTGAGTAATTATATTTTACCAATTTCTACATATTGTTCTATCTATAATCATTCTATTCCTTTTTTATCTCTTACTTCTACCATTTAGCTATCAAGTTATCATATTGGTATATATATACTCACCCTGAAATGGGATTTTACTACACATGTCATGTCGTATACAGATGACAGACTAGTCGACAATCACTATAGAGGATCTTAGGGATGCCTAGTACTTTGAATTGTGTACGGTGGTCAAATCTTAGAGATCAGAATCCATGATCTACCAATGTTTCAATTTCTTGTTTTGTTAGAATGGGATATATTTCTGGTTGGGAATATATTTTTCCCCTTTACTTTTTAGTTTAAACTATCATACCCTCGTACTGTCTAATCGTTTTTCATTCATGTATATTCCCTTAAGAGTTTTATTCTTTTACTTTTACATTCCATTCATTTTTTCACTGAGATGGTTGTGTGTTTCAATACAGGTACATAGTAAAATACCTCCCTATATTAGTTAGGCCTTCAGTGATGGTCTCTAGCCCCTGCACTATAGAGGTGGGCTTGGGGGTATTTGCAACTCGAGCACTGACTTGGGTGAAGGAGGATATGGAAGATGAGAAGGAAGAGATAGGGGTGGTAGATGACACTATGTGATCCTTCCACCACTACCAATAGGTGTCCCACATCAGGCTAAGTGATCTGGTAGTCAGGGTCTCAGATAATTTCCTATTTTGGAGGCTTATGATCCTGCATTACATGAGACGATTAGAGGTATGCTCTATTTTTACAATACTTTTTCTTCACTATTAGTAGAAAATGGTGCAATTCATTCCTTCATCTCTATAATACAACTACAAAATTTGGATATCCCAACTTAGGAACTATCCCAATATCTTTGAGTTGAGGTTCCTATATTGAATTATTCTTCTATATCTTTTATCTATCATAAGTGTGAGCTATCACTTGGTGGAGAGAGGTTCATGTGTGTCCTTTTGGTCATCATGATAGAACCCTAATATTTCATCTTTAGTATGGGTTGGTTTTCCATATTCTATTTCAAGATTGACCATCACCACATACAAGTAAGGTGCCTTCAAACTGATGGGATGAGATTATACATTTTTGGAAAGAAAGATCTCATGGAGGGGAAAGAAGGTTTTGTGAGCAGGAGGCGACATCCTATCACGCATCAGTTGGTTAGTGTATCCCTAGGTAATATAGCATCTTTAGGAATATAGATTATTTAACTTGTGGAGGATTATATGGACTTCTTCCAGGAGAATGTTCCGAGACTACCTCAGAGGTGGTAGATGTAGTTTTTCATTTACTTTCATCCCAATACCGATCTAATATCTTATGCGGCATATTGGATGGTCTCTAATGAGTTTTAGTGGATATGGTTATAGTTGGATATCCTTTCAGAGAAGGTTTTCATTAGGCCTAATGTGTCCCCTTGGTAATCTATAGTGTTTTTGTGAAAATAGTAGATGGTAGTTTGTGAATTTGAGTATATTTCCATCACCTCCTCTTTAGCTAGTTGTGAGGTGCAAGAAGGTTCTTGAAGATTGATATCAGGTTCCTCAACCACCAGTTGAGGGTTCGCAAGGATGATATTTTAACTCTAGAATTAGTATGTCACTACAGACACTATGAGTTCCTAGAAATTCCCTTTAATATGAAAAATTACCCTACTGTGTTTATGGATTTGATGAACCAGGTCATCTAGCCATACTTGGACCAATTTCCTGTTGTCTTCATCAAGGACATACTCATCTTCTCTATAACGAAAGAGTATCATTAAGGGAACTTGAGTATGGTTCTATATTTTCTCTTAGTGCACTATCTTTATGGGAAACTCTCTAAGTTCCAGTTTGAGATACATGAGGTTTACCTTCTAAGGAATTTCATTTCTGAACATGGTTTATCCATGGATAAAGTTAAGATTGATGCAGTTCTTGATTGTAATCCACCAAAGAGCATGTGATATGTGAAACTCTTTCTTGGATTAGAGGGGTACTACAATTGGTTTTTGGAATACTTCTCTATGATCACATCCCTTTGGAAAACCTTGGCATAGAAAGGGAAGATGTTTAATTTGATTGAGTAGTTCCATAGGTCATTCAAGGAGTTGTGTTTGAGGTTGAAGAGTAATCTTATGTTGAGACTACTATAGGGAGGTATGAAGTACAAATCATAATTCCTCATGAGATGGGATCCATTTTTTGTTGATTCAAAAGTAAAAAGTTACCACATATGGGTTGGGGTAGTTGAGACACCATGAGTAGAAATACGGGACTCATAACCTAGATCTAGAAGCGATTATCTTTACCCTTAGGATGTGGAGTCTCTAACTTCTAGGGGAGCACTTCATGTTTTACTCATACCATTAGAATCTCAGGTATGTCTTCACATAGATATACTTAAACCTGAGACAATGGCATTGCGAGTTCATGCATGACCCTGAGAATGAGTTAGTCTATACTCTAGGGAAGGAAAATATAGTATCATGTTATCTAAGAATTAAGTCCCATGTTTTATTGGTGTAGGAGGCTTTAGAGAATTTAGACTCCCTACAACTGACCCTAGTGGATTTGTAGGTTATAACTTTTCTTCAGTCATTGGTTTTGTCTCCTCTACTTCTCAATCATGTGAGACAGTCTCATCTAGGAGTCATCGAATTTGTGGTTTCATATGAATAGATATCCATAGGGGACTCATTGGATGGATATTATAAAATAGGTAATCAAATCATCCTTTTCAAGGTATGAATGATAGTCACAGTTATGATGAGGGAGGAGGTGATGTCGGATGTCTACACTTCTCCCCTAGATGTACATCCTGGTGTGGTGAAGATGTATAGAGGCCTTTAGTGGTTGTTTTTGTGGTTTGGCATGAGATGGAGTATAGCTAAGTTCATCTCTAGATGCCTCACTTAACTTAAGGTGAAGGATTCCCACTGCATTCTAGAAGGTTTTTTACAGCCCCTTGAGATCCCAAAGTTGAAATTGGATGGCATATACATTGAAAGTTTGACAGGGATTCTATGCACAATGAAGGTCCATGATGCCATTTGAGTGATAGTTGAATAACTAACAAAGTCATCACAATTTCTTACTATTAGGGAATAAATTTCATTAGAGATTTTAGGTCCATTTTATATACATGAGATCATTTTATTTCATGGGGTTCCCTAGATGATTGTCTCAGACCGTGATACGTAGTTTACGTCATGATTTTGGAGAGGCCTACTAGAGGTATTCAAGATCCAAATGAGGATAAGAAATATAACTTCTCCCCCATACTGATGGGTATTCTAAGAAAACTATCCAAGTATTTTAGGATATATTAAAATATTTCATTTTATACTTTGGATGGATCTAAGAGGATCAATTTCTTTTTGTAGTTATTCTTTACAACCATAGATATTACTCTACCATCAGCATGGAACCTTTTGAGGCCCTGTATGGGAGACAATGTTGGTCACAATTGTGATAGACAAAGATTGGTGAGACATATCTTATTGGTTGTGAGATAGTGTAGGTGATGATAGAGAAGGTCTAGGTCATCTATGAGTAGATGAGGATTTCCTAGAGTAGGAAAAAATTTTAAGAAGACTGCTATCATAGGTCCTTGGAGTTCGAGCATAGAGAACATGATTTCATGAATGTCTCCCCATAACAAGGATTGTTAATGTTTGTCCGTAGAATATATCTATCTTAGAGGATCATTAGTATATTCGATATTGTCCATATGGTTAGAGATATTTATTACCGCTTGCTCTATAATTGGAGTGGGAGTGGGTACATGATGTCTTCTACATGTCACATATGAAGAGATACATGCATGACCCCACAAAAATCATCCACTAAGGAGATCTAGACATAAAAGATGGAGCCACATTTATAGAGAACATGATGGTGATCTAGGGTTGATAGGAGATGACCCTACATAGATGGACCATCCCCTTGGTTCATGTGTTATTGTAGCATGAGAACGCGAATGAGTTTTCCTGAGAGTGGGAGAGCCGGGTGAAGGTTCAATATCCTTAGTTGTTTTCTTAGTTTTTTTGGGTATTAAAATAATGAAAGTGGGAATAATGTAGAGGCATGGGTTTTTAATTATAAGACTTTGAAATATTTCTATATATATTTATAGAGTTTGGCACTAAGACGACGTGTGATTCTGTGGCCCGGTGTGCCCAAAATTTATTTTATGAAATTATTAAATATATTTTATTTTGTGTATAAAAGTTGTTATAAATAAAATGGTATAAATATTAAATGGAATCTCAGATTAGAAACCTGATTCGATGTTTGAGTTAGGAACATGTTGTTCACCCTAGGTGCAACTTAAAATGGGTGTGTATTGGGACTTCAACAATGCCACTCGTTGGCAGTATATTTAGTGGATTAATTAATTAATTAATTAATTTTAACTTAAATAAATTTTTATAAATATATTTCTATAGTGAATCTCCTAGGGTTTTCTTCATAATTGTGGTATCTTCAGACATATTCTCACTCCTCTATCATTGGTGAATCACCTCATCCAATGAATAAACATAGGATCAGAGAATATCAGGATGTAGAGAAAGTAATGATGTCTTTAAATCATTGATGATCATGTAATTCGATGAAGTAATATCCAATATCCATGTAGGAATCATCAATTTTTGGTTTATTCCCTTGTTTATTAAATTGATTGAGCGGATCAACTTCTTCTATTGATCTATGCCAATTGTGGCTTTGATAGCTCTTATATACTGGATTGAATTTTTTTATTTCAATGAATTCTGACCCTAGATGTCATGTACTTGATAGTTGTCCAAAAAACCTTGACCAACGATCATTAAAACATTTATTATGGTGCATTTATCCCTAATTTTTTCACGTTCATCATCGATAGGACCCCACGGTCCTATTTCCACATTGTCTAGAGATTTTGAGCCTGACCGAACCCACAAAATCATGAAGGATCAATTGACGAGACATAGATAGATGAAATAAGACCAAATATGGGTTGTGTTTGGGAATTTTATGATTTATTCCATGATCAGTGATCATATAGTTGACTCCAAAAGATCCCGAGATGTGTAGGATGAACGTTGTATCATTGAGGAATGCTTGAATCCAATTTCTGATGAACAATGACTAGAAACCAGGATCCTTAGCTGTATCCAAAAATATTTTTTGGAGATAGGGACAAAATATAAGGAAAAGACCATATTTTAGGTTCGGATCATGGATTTGATTTTTTTATGAAAAAATTGACTACACATTGTGTATAGTGATGAACAAAATGTGTGCATCACCTTGGATGTGGTGGATAGGGTTTGAAAAGTTTATAAATATGGAAAAACATGTGGCCCTATAAAATGCCTTATACCTCATCACTAGGTGGATGAGATATGTGATGGATCATAAGGGAAGGAATCTGTGTGTGAGAGTATGGCCAGCCAAATAACTATGTTCCGAAATACATGAACACAGTTTCATGTACATGGACACATGGTCATGTACATGGACACATGGTCATGTACATGGAAATGACCAACAGGACACGAACCGATCTCTGATAGCTTGGAAATGCTGTGTAGTCCACCTGCACAGTGTGGACATATACATTGGTTGTGATCCATGTACCTCCATGGACATGACCAGGAGGTGGAGTGGGACCACACGCCATGTACCCCATGGCCCATTTGGATGAAACATTATGCTTTAGTATCCCCTTCATTCATACTCAGTTTTTTACCCGTGAGTATCCTATCAAGAGTGTTTCTTCACATAGAGTGTGATGGTGACCTCCATTGTATATTTCAAGATACTATGTGGAATTTTATATGCATTATTCTTGGTTAAGAGACACTTGATGACTATAGTAATGGAACAGGGTCACCAGAGACTTATGGAGTGGTACCCTTTAGTAGGGCTATGAAATGTGTCCTCAATAGCTTAATGGATGGTACCCTCCTATAGAGTTAGGAAGTGGGTCCTCAATGGATTAATGATTGGTACCCTCTAGCAGAATTGGGCAGCGGGTCCTCAATAGCTTATCAAGTGGTGCACTCTAGTAGATCTGGGCAGTGGGTCCTCAACAGCTTATCAGGTAGTACCTTCTAGTAGAGTAAGGTAGTGGGTCCTCAATTAATTATTGAGTTATACCCTCCTGTAGTGCGGGGTAGTGGGTCATCAATGACTATTAGAGTAGAACCCCTAGTTTCACCAAGGCACATGTCCTCTATATAGAGACTATGACCCCTCTACTGTGATGCGTAGTGATGAGACCTGACAAGACTTGGACCAGTAAATTTTTGGAATAATTGTGAGTTAATGGGAACCATTGATGGATTTTTGGAATTATTTCCAACTATTATTCTTGGGATGAGTTTTGGGATGAATATCCCTTTAATATCTCATTTGGGTTCTTTAACTGAGCATATATATTTACCTTTCATATATGTCCCTTTGGATTTGGTTACTCTCTTTCCATCAGAGGTGAAGATACATAGTTTATGCCATGTGCTTTTAGTGTTTAGATTCTCATGATTTTATGAGTCTACTCTCCTACTATAGTTGGGGAATAACTGACATGTAGTTCTTTTATTCACCATTATGAGCCCCTTTTGTGGATGAGGTTACTTCCACTCTTCGTTTGGGTTGAGATTTTATCTTTCACTATTTTCTACATCTTAGGCTATCTACTGTCATTATATTCTGATTATATCCATTACTTATTCCCCTTATCATTCAGGGAGTCTTACATAGAATGTATATACTCACCCCTTCATGGGATTTTCCCACATGTGTCCTATATTATATATACAACAGCTAGGTTGGTAGTGACTATATAGGATATTAGGGATACCTGGTACTTTAAACCGCATACAGTGGTCACAGATCAGGATATAGCCTCTCTCAAGGTTTAAAATTTCAATTTTTTCATGTTGGGACATATTTCTAGTTGGTCATTTATTTTTCCCATTTACTTTTTAGTTTACAATATAGAGATATTCTACTATCTAGGGGGTTTTAATTCATGGTTTTCCCTTATAATTTTTCTTATTTTACGTTTAATTCCTGTGAAATACTACATCAAGATAGTTGTGTGCTTATATATGGTTACTTAGGCAATGGACACCCCATATTAGTTATGCCTTCGGTGCTGGTCTGCAGCCCCACACATATGGAGGTGGGCTTGGGGTAGTTGTAAATCGAGCCCCATCTTGGGTCAGGTCAATAAAATGAACAAGAATTCGTTGAATGAGTTTAATGTATTAAGAATATTTTATTTTGTTGGGTTTTATATTTTTACCCCATGTAAAATTGGTATCATGTTTGTATCTAGCACTCCATGACTACTAAACTAATCTATATTTTGTGATTAGACCACCTGTATCTATGTTAATGAAAAAAATTAACTATTAGCATTGGGATACTAGAGTTAGGGTTCTTATAGTATCTATCATATCAATTTTATTAAAAACATTGAGAACTAGATTCCTGAACAGAAATATTATGAATCCTAACCCTATGATTGAATTTGGGGAAAAGTTTATGTATATGATAACATCCTAATGTTTTGATAACATTGATATTATTTTCTTTTCTAAGAAATAAATCCTTATTTGAATACTCCAAGTAGAATTTTTTTTAGCATAGATGCATATAAAGGTAATAACTCTAACTTATTTTGTGTATGTTAGCCATAATTTTGGTTTATGAAGAGTGTTCCCTTACTATGAACATGGATGGATACTCCTCGTGTATCTCCATAGGATAATTCAAATTTTCATTACAAGATATTATGAATAATTTAAAAATATTGATATTATTTAATAATATCCCTAATGAAATTATGTTTATTATTATGAGATTAAAAAAGAATAAATTTTCAATTTATCTTAATAATTACATGAGACTTATAATCATATATTTGGATTAAAAATTAATAATTATATAATGTAATCCAGTATATTCTATCATTTATAAATGGAACATGAAAAAATTAATTGTATCAATAATAGTGGGAAATGTAGAAATTTTTTTATTGAGAAAGAAAATACATGTAGTGTTGGAGCTAAGTAGGTCATTTCTATTTTAGGAAAGTTAACCCAGGTTATGACTAATAAACATGAACATATAGAGCAAAATGATGTTCCATGACATGATGCACCTATATTAGATCATTTTATGTGATAGAATCCCCAATAATTTAGTAGAACTACTAATATAGGGGTAGATGAGGAATAGATTAAGTCCCTCAAAAAGATATTGTTGTCCATTGGATATGATGAAAATGAATTTTTTTACTAGAATTACATTTTTTACAAGGAAATTCAAATCAATAATGGTCTTTGATATAGAATAATTGGGATGAAAATGAAATAAAATACATGGAATAAATATATTTTAAAGTAACATTCTTTAAAAAAATATATTCCTTATGAAGAATGAAATAGAATGAAAAAATGTTCCCCATATCAAAGAAATAGGAAGAATAAATTGTTGTGGTGTATGGTGATTCCTTTACTAGAATACCTATGTATTCTATTGATTACATAAGAAATACATATTTGAAGATTAACCACTTCATTGAAGGGATTAAGCCTGATATCTGAAGGGCCTTATTTTCTCAAAATTATCATATTATGAAATAGTTTTATGTTCCATAAAAAAGAGAAGGAATTATATATATCCAATATATTCAAGGGAAATCCAGAGAAGATGAGTTTTTCTAAACATAAATTCAAAGGTAACAGATCAAAGAAAAATAAAATAAATTAATTTCCATCATGTAAAAATTGTGGAATGAAATATACTAGAAATTATCTATAGGGCTTGGGAGTGTGTTAAAAATGTTGTAACAGGGGACATATTTCTCATTAATGTAAAGGAAATAAAGATACCACTACTATCAAGTTCCTAAACTTTAATTAAATGAAGCATTATTCAAACCAATTTCCCCAGCGTCAATGGAATCTACCATAAAAGTGGCCAATGAGAGAAGGCCAATATTATGTGATCACTATGTGTAAGATCCTATTCATATTCTAGGTATGTTCCCATTTGAGTTTTATATTTATTTATAGGGTATGAAAGTGATTAATTTTTGTTTGGAAGGATTTAGATATGGTTATATCCTTTTTTTATAATTTTTTGGCTGAAAAGAGTCCACCGAAAATTTACATGGTGTGTAATTATATTACATGTTGTGTAGTATTTTAATCAAGATAAATCACCTAAGGTAATGTGTTTTCTATCATAAACCATTAAAAATAATTACATGACATGTAATGGGATTACACAACACATAAATCATTGATTATAAAATTAAAAGGTTTCGTGTTGTCCATTTTGTTTTCATTCCACAATGCTACCCACCTTTACTCAAATATAGGGCGACTCTTAGTAGTTTTATAGTGATTTGTTCATCTATGATCAACATAGATTGGTTTTAAATTACCAATAATCATTTTTTGGGTTCCTTTTATTCCTAGCCCTTCTTATGGAGAAGTGGAACCTTTTCATAGTTGTAGGTTTAGGTTTTGATCTTGATCCTAGGGTTCTATCCAATAACTGTTTTGCTATTGTTGATTTGACCATTATACTTCAATTGAGGGTTGTGATTGGGTGATTATTCATCAATGATCTTGAAGTAGGTGGTCTATTTATTAATTCCCATATTATTTATTAAAAAATTTCCATCTAATTGTGAAATTTAAATCTCCACATTAGGAAATATTATTCTAAATTGTATTGATTAATTGAATTTACAATTGATAACGAAATGGGTTGAACTTGGGTAATTGAAATTGGATTTGTTATATTTTTTAATAATGAAAATTGATTGGAATTTTAATCAAGGAATTTATGAGTTGTGTGGATATTTAACTGAGTTTAATAGAATTGTGAAGTGGGTATCCACCCATGGGTTGTGGAGATATATTTAAAGTATTGAATTATGATTTCTGTTTATTTGATAAAATAAAATTGTGAATGTGATAACCACCCTTGGGGTGTATCTATATGATTGAAATTATTTTTGGGATAGGAAAAACTTCTCCAAATACTCAAGGGGTGAAAGAATATTGATCTAGTCCCTTAATATATTTATGTATCTATATGTGATCACTGAGGTATAAGACCAGGACTATTACTACAAATACCCATAGGGTACCAGAACATTGCTCTAGGCCCAATTTTTATGAATGTTAAATTGAATTGAATTGAAATGATAAATGAAGACCATGAGATGTGATATGGTTTAGAATCTAACATGGGATGAATTAGGTATTAATGGTTTTGGTGTCATTGTTAACCAGGGTGATTTCTAGGGTTAATTAAAGAAAAATGAAATGTGATAACTATTTAGTTTATATTACCTTATTCATTATACTACTGCATACATTTTTATAGAATGTATATTGTTTTAGAGGCAATTAGTTGTGTCCTAATGATTCGTACTCACAACCTACATTGTCTGTTTGATCAGTACCTGAATAGACATCATGTTTACAATACAGGATAAGGGAAAGATCCCAATGTCATATTGCTGAGTTAGGATAGAGCTTGGATGAGGGAACCCGACTTGGTTTCGTGACCCACATGGGATTTTTCAGTGTGTCTTTATTTATGGGTTTTGTAAATTGATAGTTGCAATATATATTAAATTTCATATATACTATTTTGGTTTGGATAATGTATTCATTTCTTGGTCATTATTTGATGCTAGAATTATTCGAGTTATGGTTATTATCATTAGGTTATTATTTATTTATCCATGATGATGTGATACTTTGATAAAGAGAGTATAATATCCCCAAGTTTTTCATTATACCCTCACTATTATTTGGTAGCCTCTAGTATATGGGGTGCCTCACATGAGGTCACATAGAGAACTGGATCAGGGCACTAACATGTGGCACATGGGTAGGGATGTTACAAAGTGGTATTAGAGAAGATTTTATTTTCGTTAATTTTCTTTTGTCTTACTATATGGGAAAGGTAGTTAGGATACTAGGATGAGTCAAACCATGGTTAAGAGCTTATACTTGGGAATAACTAACCCATGTACATGAGTGAGAGACAAGTACCCAGGGTGGGATTGTTGTTATCAATGTGTGCTATTATAGTTGAATATTATTTATACTTGGTTAATGAACTTGTTACGTGATGTAATTAATTATGATATTTCCTAATATTCTACTTGTAGAACATTATGGAACAACATTTGAGTATACATGAATCATTTTTGGCACTCAATATTTTTTTTATTACATGCATCAATTTTTCACATGAGCCTCAACCCAATTGGTGAGGTATCCTTAAGTGCATCCACGAGACCCAGGTTCAAAACCAGGTAGAGGCAGATTTCTGGGGCTACTATAGCAGGAACTATAACATGTATTGTAGCAGGTACTGTAGTAGGTTGTACACTATACGTGTACTGTAGTAGTCTGTATACTGTGCAGGTACTGTAGCGGAACTGTATACTATGCGAGTACTGTAGCAGCCCTATAGCAGCTATAGTTCAGTACTGTAGCAGCTGGAACTATTCACCTTGGGCCATCTATTTGGGATAGGAGTCCTTAAGGCTTTTGGTTCACCCATGACTTTGGGTTAGTAGGGCTTTCAAGATACCTTTATGGTTTTCGGGCCACATGCAGTTGCCCTAGACAGACTCTATAAAAAAAGGAGCATCCCCAGAAGAGGATTCAGAGCAGGTGAACTCACCAGAATAGAGTCAAATGGATTGTCAGAATGAGAGGGTATGGCTATGCCATCGGGAAAAGCCTGTGCTTGCACGAGAAGCCTAGCCAGATGACCATGCGAAGGTGGAGAGCTACTATCGTGATGCAGATACTGGGGAGGGACAGTTCTTTGTAGATAGTCTGGTTGAATTCCCTAAGACCTTCAGGTCATATAATCTCCTAAGCCTATGATCCATGTAATCTCTAATCCTACGGGCCTTGTAAGGGTTCCCCCTCCTCCCTTAAAAGGGGGGTTATCAAAAATCAATAAAAAAGATGGCCTTTGGGACATTCGGGTACATGCATCAATTTTAAGAATACATAGAAAAGTAGGTTTTGGGTGATTTTTTTAAATAAAAATATTTTTTTTACTTGTGTAATTTAAATGAAAATGGTGCCTAATGTGAAATTGAAAATTGTAAAATAATACTGAATATGGTAAATGAAATTGATAAATTGGTGTATAAAGATAAATTTTAAATTTGAAAATGATTTAACCTATGTGAGCCATGGCCCATGTGAGGGATGGTTGGGGGTAGTGATAATATCTCAATTTTGACCAAGTGAGATGGTACGAGGGATGAATTGTTATGATTTTATATGAATCACTATTACATAAGTGTAGTAATAATGTGTTATGTGTCGTAAGATGTATGTTATGAAATATAGAGATTTAAATCCATGACAACACTTGTTGGTAGAACAATATGAGGACTTGGTTGGAAATGTGTCTCCAATAATGGAACTAGAGGATCTGATAGTTTCATGTGAGGAATCCTAAGAGAAGTTATGTAAGAATGTTTCATGGTTTATGTAGTTTATTGATAGATACCATAAATGGGTTGTGAAGAGTATGTCTGAATTGAAATGAGAGTTCCAGTTGAATCACCCATTGACTTTTACAAGAAAGGGTAGATGTGAGATAACAAGGTTCTTTATTGAGTCTGTCTAGATGATACATGACTACTTGGAGACTCCTTCTAAGAAGAGAGTCAAACTGGTAGTGTATATGTTACATCATTAAGAAAATAATTTTTGGGACATCTAGACTCAAGATATATAGTGGGAGAATATGGTGACGAATGAATTTTAGGAGATGTTATTGGATCAATTTTAACCTGAGATGCTCAGGAAGGAGAGAGAACCTGATTTATAAGGCCAACATTGGGGATCATGTCTGTGGTGGACTATGTTGGAAGCTTTTCTGATTTTCATAACTTCTTCCTAGAATTGACAGGATATTAAGAAACATCTATGAAATAGTTTTAGGATGGGGTTAAATGTGATATTAAGTACTAGTTTAACATCTTTCCATTGATTTTATTTTAAAATAGGTGAATCAAGCTCTCAAATTTTAGGGGAACTAGAAGGAGGCTTCTAGTGGAATGAATGTGGTATCTTTAGGATGACCATGAGGTATAAATTTTTAGAGTAGAGATAATTTCTCAAAAAATTAAACTAGGGAGATAGAAATTAGGGTGGCCATAGTGACTGATCAATTACTCAGATTAGTAACCGTATATATTTCCACCAGTGTGGTTGGTCGGGAAATATTAATTTCCAATGTTTCGGACCACCAGTAGAGTGTCGATCTTATTTTAGGATGGGTCAATTGGAAATGTATTATAGAAACTCTAAATGTGTGGGAAGTGATGGAGGAGTAAGGGAGAATCAGAGTGTTGGAAGGGGATATTTTACCACATATTAGTCTACAAGATGGAGTTCTACTACTCTTGGAAGTTAAGGCAGTGGACATGGTATTGTTGGGAAAGATCTCCCATATCAGTAGAGTTGTGCAAGTCAAAAAACTCAAACTGGATCATAGGTAAGAGGGGAAGGAAAATTACATGTAGTTCAACCTACACTCATGGATAGTGAGGATGGACCATTTTTAGTTATAGTTACCATTCTTGTAGATTATACGCTTTCTAGTTCCTTATTTGATAATGGTTCCTCTCATTCCTTTATATTTGTACATATTATGAACATGTTGAGTCTGGCGGTGGAGTTCGTGATTGGAATTATGATGATCGATACACCTTTGGGGGTATGGTTGAGAGACATATGTATGTTACAGGGGAATTCCCTCAAGGATGGTATGTATTTTTTTGACATGATCTTCACATTATTGATATGTTAGTATTTTACTTGATTCTAGGTATGGATTGGTTTGTGGAATACTAAGGTGACATTTATTTTTACCATAGTAGAGTGGTTTGTATGTCTCATGGGGGTGACATCTTTACACATCATGAAAAGTGGGATATCCATGTAGGCCATGTTGGGAATGTTTATGAGCAACTCGAGGAGATCATCGCTAGGTTGTAGGTCTTCCACTGGATGATGGGGGTGTGATGCAGGATGTTTTTCCACCTATAGTGGATTAGTTTGAAGACATTTTTACTAATTAATTATTAGGTCTTCTACCTGAGAGAGATGTGGAGTATAAAATTGATCCCTTTCTTGGAGCAGAGTGAGTTTCCATTCCACCATTTAGAATGAAACCAATAGAGATTCATGAGCTTAAGAATTAGCTAGAAGAGTTGATGGATAAGGGATTTATCCATCCATGTATGTAACCTTGGGGTTCTACAATTTTGTTTTCAATGAATAGTGAGGGGAATTTGTGCTTGTGTGTTGACTACCAGAAGTTGAACAAAATGATTGCGATGAATCAGAATCCTATTCCATGTATTGATTATCTCTTTTACCAGTTGATAAAAGATTGTGTATTTTTAAATATTAACTTGAGATCATTGTATCATTAGTTGAGAGTTAGACCTTTTTGATATTCCACAAACTTCTTTCATAATAAGGTATGGACATTATGAGTTCATCCTAGTATCATTCTTACTAATGAACAATCTGGAAGTGTTTATGGCCTTGATAAAATTAATTTTGCATTTGTACCTAGATAATTTTTGGGCTGTTTTTTTGGATGATAACTTGGTGTACTACAAGACTCATGCTGATCATTCCCAACATATTGACATCATCCAGAGTACGCTAAGAGAGAATCAGATATAATCCAAGATATCTAAGTTTAATTTATGTATTTGTCATTTACATTTCTTGTTTCCCATCATCTCAGTGGAAGGTGTGTTAGTGGACCCATAGAAGGTGAAGAAATATATTTCTTGGAACCAGAAAGACAATAGTTTTGATATCTATTATATTCTAGGGATAGTGGGATATAATTGAAGGTTTATCAAAGAATATTTGTTCTTTAAAGTGCCAGTTTTGGGTTTGAACAAGAAGGAAGTAATGATTGACTATCCTAGTGCATGTGATAATTCTTTCCATTATTTGAAGAAGCTCCTGACTACTGCTAAAATATTTATCCTACCCAAGCCTAGTGAGGAGTACATAGTTTTTTGTGATATATTAGGGATAGGACTGGGACACGTGTTGATGTAGGGTGATTGAGTTAGGGAATTCAAGTCATAAAAGTAGAGGCCACACAAATGGAATCATCCTAAACATGACATCGAGTTAACTGTAGTGGTATATGCATAAAAGTGTATGTGACATTATTTTTTTGGGAAAAAAATTTACTATGTATACTATTTACAAGAGCTTAAACTATATCTTTTCATAAGGATATTTTGAATTTCCAGCAGAAGAGATGGTTTGAGTATATATAGTTGTTTTATTTTGAGATGTAATATATTCTTAGGAAGGGAAACGGGGTTGCTGACACTTTTAGTAGGAAAATGCAGACTCTGGTAGTTCATGGGACTAGTTCAGAGTGGAAATGATGAATTTTCTAGATGAGATGCATGTTGCTGTTCATGAGGGCTAAGATCAGATGACCCTTATATCAGTATCAGTAGAGTCTAAATTTTTGATATGGACTAGGGAGTGGAAGTACGAGTAACATGGGTGTTTGGACTTGAGGGAAACCCTCAAAGGAGGGGAGTAACCTTCCAATTGAACCATAGATGAGGATGGTATCATATATATTAGGGGTCATGTTGGTATGCCTACATGTTTGTGGGAGGATCTGATGTGTGAATTACATGCCTCAAAGTGGGTGGTTAATATGGGTTTGACCAAAATGTATCATGAACTAAATCTATAGTATTGGTATTCGGGCTTGAAAAAAGAATATTTTAGGGTTTGTGACATGATTCTACACCTGTCAATACTTTAAATTCAATCGTTAATGACCCTATGGTTTACTAAAACCGTTTCTCATTATGAAATGAAAGTCGGATGATGTTACCATGGATTTTATGGAAGGTATCATGAGTATGCCTTATAATAATTATACTATTTGTGTTATTGTGGACAAATTTATGAAATTATCATGTTTAATTCATATATGGGAGACTTTATAAATGAACCAATTGAGAGACATGTACATTTCATATATTGCCCTTCTACACTGGGTGTCACATAGTATTGTTTCATACTGTCACTCATGTTTTACTTAATGCTTCTTGTAAGGATTTCAGAAGGTTCTTTGTATAGAGTAATTAATGAGTACACCTTTCGACTTACAGACAGATGAGAAGTCAGGATGTACTATACATGTTATGGAGGACATGCTATGAGAGTACATTCTAGACATTGGTGGGTATTGTAAAAATAACTAAGAACTCATTGAGTTTTTCTATAACAATAATTATCAATAAACTATTCATATGGATCCATACGAGGCTCTTTATGTCAGGTCTTGAAAAACACCTCTTTACTGGATAGAGGTAGATGAATCAGATTTGTTGGGACTAAGTATCATGCAGGTGAAATTGGAGTAGGTTTAACTAATTTAGAATTATATGGCTATGTATCATAGTAGATAGAAGTCATATACTGATAGAAATTTGATGAACCTGAGAGTTTATAGTGGGAGATCATGTATTCCATTAGGTTTTGTCTAAATTGAGTAACCGTAGGATTTGGAGGAATGGAAAATTGGTACCCAGTTTTATTAGACCTTTTGAGGTTGTGATGTAGTGTTATGCATGATATTTATCTTATGTTATAACTTTGGAAGTGTCACCCTAACCCTTCTCATATGATCTATGTGGATGATGTTGGGATTGAGACCAATGATTCCCTTGTGGGGCATCTGATTTGTGTTATGGATCATAGTGATAATGTGTCATGGGGAAAGGTCATGCTAATTGTTCATATATTATGGAAACATGGTCATATTTAGGAGGAATCATGGGAGAGGGAATAATATATGAGGACTTAGTGGCCCAATTTTTTTGACTCATAATCTTTGAGATAATTAGGAGTATAACTTGAGGAAAAAATATTATAGGGTGGGGAAATTTTATGATCCTGTTATTTTTCTAGGTACTTTCTCATTTTTCTTTTCACTTTTTATCTGGGGTAGGAAGGGTTTTAATATTTGTTTGGAATGATTTTAAGGTGGTCAGATCCATTATGTATAATATTTGGGCTAAAAAACAGTCTACAAAAAATTTACATTTTGTGTAATTCTATTCTAGGTTGTGTAATATTTTAATCAGTATAAATCACCTGAGGTGATGAGATTTTTTTTCATGAACCATTAAATATAATTATAGGGCATGTAATAGGATTATATTCTTTGTAATTCTATTATATGTCATGTAGTAGTTTAATCAGGATAAATCACCTTAGGTGATAATTGTTTTCTATAAACCATTAAAAATAATTACATGATGTGTAATGGGATTACACATCATGTATTTCCATGAGAAAAATTTAAAAGGTTTCATGTAGTTCCTTTTGGTTTTATTACATTTTACAGACCTCATTTACCCAACCCTAGGGAGAATCTAAGTGGTTTTGGAGCGATTTATTCAATTCTGATCATTGTGGATTAGTGTTTGATTCCTAGTAATCCTTTATTACCTTGGTTTTCATTTATTCCTTATTCTTTCAATGAAGCAATTCAACCTTTTGACAATTGTGGGTTTGGGGGAGATCACGATCTAAGGTTTTATTCCTATATCTATTATTTTATTATTTATCTGACCATTCTATATTAACTGAGAGTTATTATTGGGAAAGCATTCATCGACAAACTTGAGGTAGGTGACATGTTTTTCAATTCACATAGTCTTGATTGAAATTGAGTGTATGTAATTGTGAAATTTCAATCTCCACTTTAGGAAGTTGAATTCGAAATTGAAATGATTAATTTAATTTCTAAGTGATAATGAATTGATTTGAACTTGGTTAATTGAAATTGGAATTGGTAAATGTTGGGATAATTAATATTGGTTAGAATTATGATTATGAAATTTATGAATCACAGGGATATTCAGTTGAGAAAAATGAAATTGTAAAATGGGTATCCACCCATGGGGTGTGCTGATATATTTCATGTATTGAATTTTTATTTTTGATTTTTTTGATAAATGAATTTTTTGAATGCACTAGACACCCATTGGGTTTGAAAGTATGATTGAAATTATTTTTGGGGAAAAGACTACTGCTTTAAATACCCACAATGTGCCATAATACTGCTCTATGCCCTAAATATTTTTTTGTATTTTTATATAATTACTAATTTGTGGGATAGGGATTGTATCTCTACAAACCAATGAGGTTTCGGAAATCCTCTCTAGTCCCCCATTTCATGCATGTGAAGTTGAATTGAAATGACAAATGAAAACCTTGAGATGTGATATAGTTTAGAATCTAGCACAAGATGAAGTAGGTATTGATGGTTTTAGTGTCATCATGAACCTGAGTGATTTATACAGTTAATTAAAGAATAATGAAATGTTATAACTATTTAATTTATTGTACTTTATTCCTTATAAAACTTCATACACTATTATATACTGGATATTGTTTTAGACTCCATTGCTAGTGGCCTGCCTAGTCATACTCACCCCAAACTCAGGCTTCTTGATTGATACCCAAATAGAATTCATGTTTGCATGAAATAATAAGGGAAAGTTACCTATGTTAGATGGATGAGTTGGTATGGGGTTTTGATGAGGGAACATGATATAGTTTCAGGACCTGTTTGGATTTTTTAGTGGGTCTTTAATTTGGGTTTTTGATATTCACACTTGAGACATATAGTACATGACATATCTATTATTTTTGTTTGGATATTGTATTCCTCTTTAGTTCATCATGTGATGATGGTATTATTCAAGTTAAGGTTACTATCATTCGGTTATTTTTTTTTATTTCTATTTTTGAGTTAATTAAATAAAGAGGGTATAGTCTCCCCTTGTTGTGTATTAGACCCCCGAAGTTAGTCATAACCCTCTAGTGTATGAGGAGGCACACCTGAAATTATGTAGCATATTGCCTTAGGGAAGTAACATGGGGAACCTAGGTTGAAATGTTAAACTATAGCAGATGTTGAACTTCCCAAAGATGTGGTGTTATGTACTTTAATCATAGCCTCAAATTTAGTTAATTCTTTATTTTATTTTATATCCTCAAAATCCTTTATATCATTCATATTTTTTTTATGAAAATTAGATATTTCCCTAACAACATAATAATATATTTGTCCACAAAAAATCATAGTGAATATATCACTTTAATAAGGATTTGTAATTTAGTTCACATTATGAAACATAAATGTGCCCTATTTACAAAATTTATTTTTCACACCAGGTTTTTCATTTTCATCTTCTGTTGTGGTTTTTTTGGGAACTCGGGTTCTCTGTAAAATTCTAGGTGTGACGAGGGTTATATTTTGAGGTGTATATTTGTTTAGCTTAACCCCAATTATTATTCCTCAATTTATTTAATAGTTCTTGGATAAAAGTTGTGTTTTTGGGATTGACAGTAACCTATGCATGATTGGAACGTGGTTTGGAAAACTGTGCAGCCCATCCTAGGTAATAGTGTAGCAGGTGTTGGATTTGGATAGAATATACTACACAATTTTCCAATGTTAATTCAAACCATGAGGAATGATCATGTGGTCGATCCCCTCTCTGGAATTAGCTACAACACAGTTGGATCAAGGTCAGGTAAACCTTACAGCCAAACCATGTTAGTTTCCTAAATCAAAAAATTGTGAAATTCCAAGTATTCTCTATCAGGTTTTTAACACAAAACGCCCATTATCTCATCTCCGTGGTGTGTGTGGCCCTCGGGGAATTTATCCCTTATTCTCCAAGCCTCCCCTCCTCCTTCCATGGTGGATATATGGAGATTCTTCAATTTAGGGGCTAGATATCTATAAGAAATATCCTCTTTTATTTTATCTATTCGTTATTCTTCTATTTTATCTTGATATATTATTCTTCAAAGGTCATGTGGATTTAGGGTTTGTGTTTCCTTAAGTTTAGTTCGGTATTTTAGTTTTTTTAGTGTTCCTCTTGATAGATCTTGGATCTTAGAACCCTCGTGATGCATTCTTGAAGCACTTGTGAATTGATATAGGTTTCTCTTTCCCTTTCCTTTTTAATTTAAGAATCATTGATTTCATGTTTTTCACACCTTCATTGAATATTAAATATTGATACATGGTCCTTGAAATATTTTTTGAATTTGAGAAATTGTCACATATTTTGTGTCTTTTGATAAATCATATTTTTTTGTTTATACTATACACACGAAGTGTTTTAGAAAATGCATGATTGGATTTTATGGGTGATTTTTGATATAAAAATCATGGGTTGATATCATAAATAAACTCATGGTATTTTAAATGATGATTTTCTTTCCTTGAATGGGTTCTTAAGGGGTTTTGGATTTAAATGGAATGTGTATTTGTCTTGAAAATGTGGTTTGGTGTGCGTTGATGGTTAGCGACCCATTTGGAATTTGATAAGAGTGGTGTTGGTTTAAAAAAGAAATGTGTGTATTTTGATGGAATTTTTTTCCATGTGGTTTCGAAATAGACAAGAGTGTTTTACCTCTTTTCAGAAATGTATTTGGTTCTATAAAGGATGATTGTTATGTGAAATGTTCTTGAGGTCTATCTGGTAATTTTGTAGAAATGATGAAAAGTGTTTATTATGAATAATCTACTTCGATGACTCTCTTACCATGTTTATGTTATTGGGTGGGATTTTCTTGTTGTAGAATTCTCGTGACCCATTTACTTGTATAGAATGGGAGATCCTTGATACAGACTCATTTGTGATCTATGAGTTTTAAGGCAATATATGGATCCTTGGGGTGATTCCAATAATGCCTACTGTGTTAACTAAAATAGATGTGTATGAGATTTTATTCTTGGATGGAATTGGTTGGATCACCATCTTTATATATTTTGAAATGGAGAACCTGGCATAGCTATTGAATTTTATGAGAATGATTGCTGCAAATGTTAGATAACACACTAGTTAGTGACCCATTACATGGGTATATTTGTTATTATTGCTATGGGATTGTGCCCCTTAGTCTAAAAATGAGGGGTGTGGCCAAGAGTTTTAGATAATTTTGGTAACATAAAGTGAGGCATGCCTTTTTAGGATAAGTAAACATGTATTAGAATGTTATAGACTATTCACGATCTCATAGGTTTCTTCATGTCTATTTGAACTTAGTTTCTTGTAGTGATGATTGAAATGCTTATTGGTTGGTTACTCTTGTGTACTTATTTTGATTTCCCTTTTTATGTTATTATTGTAGTTCTCTCATGTGTGGTGTTGTTCCTAGAAAGCGATGAGTTTTTCACCCCAATTTTTATGAAAAAATGTTTTAAGAAAAAGTGTTTTATACTCTCTTGTGCCATTTTGAAATGAAATAATCAATTTTACCTTGAAAATGATAATGATTATCTAATAGAAATGAACCTAGTTTTTGAAATGAAAAAAATGAAAGAGACCATGATTTATTTTAAAATGGAAAATGCATGAAAAAAATTAGTTTGAATATTATTTTTCAAACTTGAGGTTGATGTTTCTTTTATTTTAAAGGATGTCCATTGGGAATAATTTTTTTGGGCACACCTACTATGTTTTAAAAATAAAGCATTTAGTTTCCTCTTGTTTTTAGTTTTTGGTGAAGGTATCATCTTGGTCTTTATGGCTGTAGGAGATTAGAATTCTTGGTATTAGAGATTAGCCAATAGGGTTACATGGAGATGTTGGTTTGTCAGGTTTTAGTTTGGATTTTATTATATATTTTGATTGTATTATTCTGATTTATAAAATATGTTTAAATGATTATTTATATATGTAGGATTATATGTTTATCTTTCTACTATTTTTTTATTTATTATAATTGGGTGAAATCGTTACCTTATCTCTATGTCGATTCCCAACACTAGTTGTCATCCTGTGGGGACAGGGAATGCCCTTTGGGCCATATTGTAGATCATCTCAGGGGACCATTTCAGTGTCAACCTGGCTTGGTTTATGACCAAATGGTATCAGGGTAGGTCGGATCATTAGAGGATCTTGTTTTTTGGAGTTACCTTTGTTACTTGGGTATGTCAAGGTAGATAAAGTAGGACTTTCCGGACTTGAGAGGTAGGAACAAGAATGACGTCAATAACCCTTTTCATTCTGATCCTTAGGTTTTCATGGGAAGTCCAATTTTTTTGGTATCCTTGGGATCTTGTGGATTGTTTCATATTTTGGATATGAAATGGGAGTTGAGATAGTGGTCTCTGTGAGATGACAAGGCCTAAAAATCCAGGTGGTGCCAGGGATATGGTCCTAGAAGACTCTCTGTGACAGTGGTGTGTTTGGCATATGGCCCCCAACCATATGACCAAGTCACCCATTGACACTAGTCTCCCCCTTGTGAGTTGTTTGGATCTTCTTTGATTCTAAAAACCATTTTAAAAACCCTTGTACTAAAATTATGAAAATGGGGTTTTAGTGGTAATGGTTGGATTTTTTGAAAGTGGGAACCATATTTTTATAATTAACCTTATGGAATACTTTAGAAAAATTAATATTTATAAAATGGTCCCTTGGAATAAAATGGAATTGATTTAATGAGATTTGATTTCTAAAATAAAAAATTGGGGATTATAGAAAATGGTTGTTTTAAAGAAGATGTTTATTTTGTATTTTTTTAATTGAAAAGAGTGGGTCTTTAAAAAAATGATTTTGATGAAATGAGATTTTTTGAGCATCTATAAAATGTTTTGAATGAAACGAATTAAATTTTTGGATGGAAGTTCATGATATTTTCTTATTGAACATAATGAAATGGATTAAAATGTGGATTTTGAAAATGGTTTTGGACTTGGTGGTTAGTGAATCTTTTAAAGGTTTCATGACTTTTTGAATTGGGATGAATGATTTTTTTGGAAAAAGATAATGTGTTTTTACCTTTAGTGTATTTCATAAGTGCTCACATGCATGGACATGTGTGGGTAGTGGTTGGATGATGATGTGGGTAAATAGTTCTTAGGATTGAAATGAGTTGATACATTCCTAGATAGGCATGGAAATGTACATGTGATTTTGACTCTATGGAATACCATTGGTGAGTATGAAAATCAACTGTATTTATTTTGTTTTTCAAAAGTTTTTTGAAGCTGGAAATTATGGTGTTTTTGTTAACCAATGGTTTTGTGGATTATTTTTCTATGTTTCAAAAGTGTTGTTTATCAGGTGTAATTTCTTGTGATTTGAAAGTGATGTTCATATTGTATCCTAATATGAAATCTTGTTAGTAGTTTGGTTTTGAAGTAGTGTTTAGCGATCTTATAGAAAAATTTGGAGAATCATTGAGATGGTTTCCCATTGTGTTTACATTTGTTTGATGTAATTTTGGGTTATTTAGCTAGTTCTGATAGAGATATTGGATTTCTTTCTGCCCATTGTTTACTAATATAGAAATTCAATAAATATTAGTGGTGTATCTATAAGTGATTCCCCAATATAAATAATTCCAGTTGATCAAACGTAGTATTTCGTTATTGAGTTTTAGAAGTTGAATCCACCTCATTAAAGGACACCCTAGCCCATTTTTAGGAGTAGGATGATGTTCATGCCCATTTTTAAATCTCATTATATTGTAGTGATTCTTTCTATTATGGTGTTTATGCTTGGTTTGGATCCTTTTTTTAATGTAAGGGTGATGTTGTGGAACTCTTGATAACATCTATTTAAATGAAAGTGTGTTTCCCTTTTTACAAATACAGAAAATAATTCTATTCTAAGTGGTGGTGTATTTGGTGTGTTCATCTTCCAAGTCCCTATTTGGGTGAAAGTGTCTTGTTTGAGAAAGTGAGTTTCATGGTGTGTCATGATCTTCTATTTCTGCTTGGTTTTCAATGTGGCTAATTCTGTAACCAAAAGAATGAGTTATGATTTGGTATTAACATCTCTTAAATGTAAGGCAGTGGACGCTTCAAATATTAGGGATCCAACCGAAGGCCTAGGAGTGAAGCTGGAGCATGGTTCATAATCCTGGTAGTGTGAGGAGTTTTTCTAAGCTCATTCCTCCATCGTTTGGGTGGGGAAGGTTTCATGTTCCTATTTTGGGTACTCTATCAATATGAATTTATTTTTGTTGAAAAAGTGTGGTGGACTTATCCCTCATTCAATACATGTGATTATTCCTTCATGGATTCATGTTTTTGATTAGTTTTCCTTATGTTGATGGCCCATGTGGATAGGGTGTGGATTTGGTTTCTATCCATCTAGACGCGATGAGTCATGGGGTAGTTGTCATTTGAATTGATGTCTCTTTAATTGGGTCCCTCCCTCTACCCTCCCCTCATGGAGTGGGTATTTGGTACGTGTGGTAAGGTTACCATGTTTTATTAATTTAGTTGGTTATTAATTCTTGGGAGAACCACCATGGGTATCATTGAAATTTCTTCTGTGATAAATTAGTGTTAGTTACTTTCTAATGGTGGGGATCCATTCAGGGCTCCCCCTGGTTGTGATCTATTCTGGTTTCTAGTGCTAGTTTGGAAGTAGATTGTCTCATTTAGTGTTATATAGTTTCAAGTTCTCTTTTCTTTTGGGTGAATTTTTTGTTTTTAGAGTGTCCCAATGGTTTTATTCAAATCATGTGTGTGAAATATGTTTCTTGAGTTTTTCCATCACTTTCTAGGAAGTGGTTCCGGTTTGTTGTTCTATTTCAGGAAAAGGTTTAAATTATATCTAGCTGTGTTGAGATGTTTTTTGTTTGAGAAGGTTGGATTATGTGGATGTGAAGTCCATATTAATTGATCAATCAACTAGAAAATGTTTTGTCTTTCTAAGGTAAGAAATTTTTAATGGTGAGGGGAATTGTCACACCCAATTTTTCATTTTTATTATTATATTCGGTTCTTTTTGGATCTCAGTTTCTCTCTTATGTTTTGGGTGTGAAAGGGGTTAAATTTTGAGGTGTATCTTTTTTTAGTATTGAACGTTTTTTATTACTTTGTTCATTCTTAATTTCATGTAGAAAAGTTTTATTTTTGGCCTTTGTAGTACCCTACACATGGTTGGCACATGGTTTAAAAATTTTTGATGCCCAACCTAGGTAACCGTGTGAAAGGTATTAAATTCAGATAAAATATAACTCATTGTTTTCACACAGTAAGTAAAATTTTGTAGGATATTCATGTGGTTGGTCCCCTCTTGGGAAGTAGCTACTATATGGTTGGTGCACAGTTTGGTAAACCGTGCAGCCAAACTGTGCGAGTTTCCCAAATCTATTTTTTTTGAAATTCCAAGTATTCCCTCTCTATATTTTTTAACCAAAAAAGATTATTCTCCCCTCTCCCTAGTTTGTGTACCCCACTATTATCTTTATAATATCCCAACATTTCAATCATAAAATACTTATAGGTATCCTTGGGAGTAGAAAATTAAGAAATGGGTGAGCTCATATGCTCATTAATGACATTTATACAAAGAAATATACCATGAATAAATAAGAAATAATAAATATGGAATGGATAATATTTGAAAATTCATTCCATTTTATCAAAAACATGTGAATTAAGAATAATAATATCAGAATAAATAATGATCAAATAAATCGATATAAATAATAAGATGAGATTAAAACTTATCCATGGGTAGCATAACAAATTAAATGACTGTATGGACATCAATAACTAAACTCATAATGAGGTAATTCATAATGTATGCCATCATAAAAATACCATCAAGTCCTTTTTACAAGATATCTTATATAAATGTGTTTTCCTTGGCCAAATATCGAATCCTTTTTATCTCAGGAGACATATTGATGCATCAAGGGGCTATAACATGCCACACCGATCAATTATTAATTTTAATGAATTCATTATATTAAAGGGGTACAACATAATAAATGTAAAAATTCATATTAAATACTATCATATTAAATGTTAATACATTTCCCAATCAATAAACATCATAAAATATCTAGAGTAATAAAGAAAATGGTATCAAAATAGTATATCCCTAATAAAATATATTACAAACCATCAAGAGAAACTATAAGGATTATTTAAGTATAACATATACCTAGTAGATAATAATTAAAATGAGGGTTATTTCAATTTAAAAATATAAATACAATAAAAATTTCAATGAAAACATTCTTCAGAAAAATACCTTTTTCACTTTGAAAATCACTTTTAAAAAATAAATATTTTAAGAGTATTAGGAATTTTTTAAAGAATAATCTTGAAAATTTATAAATGAATATTCGAATCAATTAGTGGTCATGAAAACATGCAATTCCATAAATGATGTATAAGTTAAAAAATTCATCTTAGACTATTGTAAAAAGAGAAAAAGGACCTCATTCTGGAAATGAAAACAATATTTCCTTCATGGCATTTTATAAAAATTAAAAAAATGGTAAAAATGTCTCTATAAAATCATTTGGAGGATTTTAAAAACATTATTGTAAATATTTTTAGAAAACATGGATAAGGAATAAAAAGTATTTTTGATAGAAGAGAGAGACAAAGACATATTTTCTTAAAAAATATTTCCAAATCATTTTAAGTACCAAATAGATGAAAATGATACTATTACATTAAATTTTCATGAATAAAAAAGGAAAGGAAAATATATTGGTTTTATGATAGAAATATCAAAAAATTACCCCAAGGGGATACTTTAACAAAAAAATCTCAAATTACGACGAGCTTTTGGAAATAAACCATTACCCCATGTTCGATTTCCTTCATACATGTCCAAACCACTTATGTAATAAATATATATTTATTATAAAAATATAATAGTACCATACTCATTTATAGAACACAATAAACATTAAAGTATAAACTTTTATAACTTATTTATTAATACTTCTTTATTAAATCACTATTTTGGGTGATAACTACTTCGTATTTAATATAAATTTTGGTTTATTAGTTTTGGTCCTTATACTTTTATCATGGTTTATTCATACTAATAATTTTAATCATAATTTAAAAATATTATATATTCATTATATAATTATATATATAGTTTCATCCATAAAATTTAAAAATAAAAAAATGAAGTACACCGTTCCTTGAGACAATATGCTATATTTACGCATGAACAATGTATATTTTTTGATGGATGAAACAAAATAAAGGTAAATAATAATTCAGAATTATAGAATAATTATTTTATCATATATTTCATATATATTCATTAATATATAATTATTACCAACCAATTAAAATGGAAATGAAAAACTAATCCCATCGCTCTGTGGAGGTGACAATGCACACTTACAAAGAGTGACATTATCATTTAATAATAGATTGGAAGGTAAGAATATAGATATGATATTACCATTCTAGAAGAATGATTATTTCATAAATATTTTTTTATAAATATTAAACATATCATTATTCCCATACATAAAACCTGGTGGTGAAAAATGAATTCTATCACTATATGAACATTATAAGTCATACATAAACACGAGTGATGCTTTACATTTTTATTTTATGAGGAAAAGGGATGGATAATAGTTGTATCATAATAAAAATTAAATTTAAGTATATTTGGGATACTGAATTTATAACTTTATGATAAATTCAAAATATTTTAGAGAGTTAAAAATGATGTAAAAAAATAAAGTGATCGATTAAGGTGATTACTTGTTCTTTGAATTAGTACATTTAGATCTCATCAAAAAGAACACAGGGTTGGTATTTTGGGAATAAAAACACTTATAGAATGTGTCTTGGTGAGTTTAGTAGATAATGTCATAGTTTTTAGAAGATATTGAGGGCTCAATTTTGTTTTAAGAATAGAAAGGTGAGGTACCATTTTATAAGCGATGAGAGGGAACTCATAGAATTTCTTAAATTATTAAAATATAAAAAAAAAATTTTCTAGAAAAAATGACCCAAAATGATGGATATTCAAGGATAAGCTAGGATAGGATTGAAATAACACCAAATCATAATATTTTAAAAGTTTCAAGTTTTTTAAACCTTATCTTTTATTTCAACCCCTTAGTTAACCTATTTTAACATTAACTATGATAACATCTTTTTTACTCTTAAAGGGTTTCATTTTTATATATAATGTAAAAATTGGATAATAAATAGACAAGATAAGATTTTATAGTCCATATATTTCCCTCCTTGTCATCTTTTAATGTTTTTTATTGTTTTTAAATAATTTAATAAAATATTATTTTGATAAAATATCATTAATTTCAATTTTTACACTATTCAATTAAATTGACTTAGAAATAATGGAAAAGAAATAATTAGAATATAATTTAATAAAAAATTATAATATATCATATTTATTAAAAAGTTTATGGAACATTATAAGTCCCTAAAATAAAATTACTCATATTTTTTTTGTAAAATAATTTATTTTATTTTTCCATTTATAAAATAAATATTCTGTGTTCATTATATAGGAATTTACGGTATCAATATAATACCTAAAAATTAGAAAAAAATTTCTGACATGAAAATAATCACATTATTCTAATTATAGACATTTAAATTCATTTATAAATTGATTTTGTATATATATTAACATATAATAGATATTTATAACTAATAGAGTGATTTTTGTGTGATGTTATATGATTTAAATATTCTATTTTTTATTTTATATACAAGTTGTTGAGTTAAAAGTCTTACTTCTTACTTTACATTCCAGTAATTTTGAAAATCACAAACACCAAATTAAAGCTGTTTTTATTATATTTTTATGTATGAAATATTTTAATATGTTTTTACAGAAGAAATTGAATTTACCATACAAAGAAAAAGTTCTAATCTATTATGATTATAAACCTATCAATCTTATATACGATCCATCTGATCAAATATGAATCCAATCATTAAAACTCACTTTTATTCATACTAGTGTTTAGAATTTTTTTATTATACATCATGATGAAAAAAGTCATGAAAACCATACCAATTCTGGTAATAATACATCAGACTGACCCTCAAAAGGATTACAATATTGAAAAATGATATTAAAGTCCATCATAATATCCTATTTTCATAATCAGAATATATAAACTTTTTTCTACTATAAGGAATTCTATTAAGAATATTAATGGGGGTAATACAATATTATGTTGGAAATTCAGTTATTCCAGAATATTGGGAGCTGTCAAAGAGCCATATGTTTGAGTTCATTGAAACAAACTTGAAAATAAGAGCATCAGAGCTTCACCTATAAATATCCGATCATTTGAAGAGTTAGAATCCAATTCAATTTCACAAATAAAGTATTACTAATATTCCTATGCATGAAAATATCATTCTTATACATTATAATACGTTAGATATTTTTCATTCTAAATAAAATTTTTAGTGTTTTTTTCTTAAGAACAATCACTTTTTTATCATGTGTCCTATATTTGTTACAATTGAGAGATTAATAGGATAGGAATATGGTGAATATAACCCACTATATTGAGGGATTCTAGGTCTAGTAATATATATACCAATAATCATATTGAGGTATTCCAAGGATAGGTAGATAGAGTTTATTCCAATCATCATATCAAGGGCCTTCCTAGTAAGAAAGATAGAATTCAAGTATGTCTAAAACCTTGGATACCTTTAGTCAAGGTTATTGACTACCTTTACTCTTATGGTTATATGTGTGTATTATTTTAATATGTCATGTAATTCATTATTACTTTTACTAGATATTATAGTAATTTTTTAAAAGTCTATTCTATTGGGCATATAATAGAATGTTTGTCTTTGTACTTATATTTCTATACTATTTGATTTTTCGATGTATATTTGATTATGATAAAAACGTACATTGATATAATCAGATCAACTATGATTCCATTTCTTTCACTCTAATCATTATAAAACCTATGATTCTGATAATATTACTTTAAGAGGCACTTTGTTTTGATTACTTTACAATATTTAAACTACAATTCACCCCCTACTATAATAGTAACCATATTTGTCACACTTTCGATCCAATAATAGGTATCAGAGTAGTTTTCTACTATAATATATATCATACTTTTTATTTTCTTTATCAATTACATGTTTTTTAATGTTTCTTGTAAAATATTTGATTATATATTTTCTTAAACTAATGTGTATTTGTAAAAAATAGTTTTTTTTGTTAAAATGAAAGGTATAAATATGGGGTCTCTTGATATTATAAATATTATTGGACAAACCATATTTTATAAGAATGACTATGAGTATTAGAGAAAAAGAATGAAAAATTTTGTGATCAACACTAGAGTTTATAATTTGTTATTTCTTACTAGAAAGTACAAGATTCCTGATAAGGAAGTTTATTCTTTTACTAATGTTGAGAAGATACAATATTGGTTGAATTTTAATGTCAGAAACAATTTATTATCTTTTATGATGAGTAATATAAACATTTAGATATTATACTATGATATTTACAATAATATTTGGAGGAAATTGGAAGTAACAAATTTTAGATCATCTAACGTTATAGAAATACGAATATCCATGTTTAAAGATGATTACCAAAACATCTATTTCCAATCAGGTGAGAGTTTTTCCAAGATGCAACCATAGATTATAACTATTATTAATAGTTTATAGTATCTTTTTGGAAATGGTCTTGATGTTGATATTATGGTTAAAAATATTATTGATATAATTCCCAATGATTGGGATTGTAAATGAACTTCCATGTATGATACAAGAAAGATTAATAATCTTACTCATGACTATTTTATTAGATCTCTCATTAAATATAAAAGAATATTGAATAGAGATGCTGAGAAAGATAAAAATAATGGTGTATTTACTTTTCATACAACATATATTATTCCTACAAATGTTTAGTCAGTAGAGAAAGTACTAAAATATTTTAGAAATAATAATTTTTTTTGTTGAATCTAATTCTAGTTTATCAAAACATTTAATGAAATGAGTTGGATAATTATTACAGAAGGATGATCAAGATATTTTGAAAGAAATATTTCAAATATAGATATAAGAAAATTCATAATGATAAAGGTCAAAAGAAGGATTCTCAATCCACTTGTTATGAATATAAAAATCCAGTACATATATAACCTGAATGTCCAATGTTTAAATGAAAATATTGAAAGGAATTGAATTCAGATAGAAATTACAATAAATACTATAAGTCTAAATGAAAGATTTTTTTGAAAGATTCTAACACCTGGAGTTCCAGTGGTGGAGATTATTTTGAAAATTATTATGATAATGAATGTTTTAGATTGAGGAACATTGGATTATCTAAAAAAGTTCCTATTGTTAATCAATGTCTATTAGAGAACATACACACTCTTGAAACCCTTAAAAAAATTATCCTTAAATTCTAATTATCTCAAAACTAATAATGAAAACAATTATATATCTTCAGATGATGAATCGTCCTTAGCTGGTCTAGATAGTATTTTAATTAGTTATGAAGTGGTTTCTATATTTTCAAAACTTCTAAAAAATGAAAATTTTAATGATTGTAAAAAATTGAAAATGCCAAAGAAAAACATGATAAGTTAGATTCAAGAATAACACTTTTGACTAATAAAATATCATATATTTATAAATATCTTTTTTTTGAAAAATACACTATTTCAAAATACGTTTAAAATTTTATTTCTAGGAAAAATAGTTAACAAAATAATTTTGAATAAATTAATTCTAAAACTATTATTCATTAGGATAAGAATTTAGTTGTTAATGTATAGCTTGAAATTTCTTGTTTTAAGAAACAGCGATCCAAGATTACCACTGAAAAGATTTTTTTTTTAAAATGTTTAAGCAATGTAGACCTTACATTCATAATACTGGATTGGGTTTTACCAATTAGAACCCCATTTTAGTAACAGTTAATTTGTTCCTAAAAGTGAACCTTTTTGATCTAATTGAAAAGGTAGTGGAAAATAGAATACAAATTATCCTTTAAATAGAGTAAAATATTTAAAATTTCATAGGGATTATTTTTCAATAAAAAATACATTTTCTTGAAATTATAAGGTTGAAAAAATTTGGTGAACCAAAATTCAATTTTCTGATTATATCAGACCCATAAACATTTGGGTTCCTAAAAACTAATATTTATGTTTTCAAGAAAATATATAATGTACCAAAAAAAACATATTTGGTTCATGTATTCTAGATATTATTGGCACAATATTGGATACAAATATTTATCTAAAAATATTATTAAGATGAAAGGTGGAAAAGTAACTTTCAGAGATAACACTAATGGAGAAATCATTGGTTTATGTAACATTTTACTTCATAAAAAATACATAATTTCAAATGTTTTAGTTTTTTAGGACTTAAGAACAAGAATATAATAATAATTAATTTCTATGATTAATTTTACCTTGTGATCTTTAGTAATAATTAATTTATTGTACGTTGTTCCAAAGAAGAATTTATTAATTCTTCCAATTGGATTGAGAATGTTTATACAATAAACATAGAGGATCTTTGGAGCCAAGGATGAATTTTAATTAATGAAATGTTGTGTCAATATTGGTTAGGTAATATAAGGTAAGGTAACTATAATCATAGAAACATATATAAGTTGATTAGAAAAGGTATTTTTAAGGATCTATCAGAACATAGGTTTGAAATTTAAAAATTTTACAAACCTTGTCAATTTCTAAGTAACCTTAGACAATTATTAAATATATTCATGAATTATAAACATATGATTCTTTATATTTAGTTCAAATTGAATTATTTGGTACTATATGAACAAAAAGTATAGGTGTAAAATACTATTTATACATCTTAGTTAATGATTACACTAGATATAAATGGGTTTATTTTTAGACAATAAAATCTAAAGGCATTAGCTATTTTAAAATTTTTTAGACATTTTTTAAAATAAGAAAAACCCATCCTTGATAAATATTCATAGTGATCATGGTGGATAATTTAAAAACTCTGATTTTAAATTTTTTTTAGTATGAACTATATTGAATATAACTATTCAGCAGCTAGAACTCAATAGAAAAATTGTGTAGTTGAAAGAAGAAATATAAATTTTAAGGAGATTACTAGAACTATGATGTTGAAAAATCAGTTGAAAATCATTTTGGGAGAAGATATTATTACTACCTATTCTACTATAAATTGAGTTTTAATTATACATTTTCTTAATAAAACTCTTTATGAGTTGTGGATAGGAATAAAACCAAATGTTTCTTACATTATAGTATTTGTTTTCTATGTATTAATTATAGATACTAAATATAATTTACATAAGTCTTCACCCCAATATGATTAAGTGGTATATTTAGTTTATTACAATAATAGTAAGGCTTATAATGTTTCTAATAAAAACTATTGTACGGTTGAGGAAATAGTGTAAGTTATGTTTGATAAAACTAATCCCTCTATTTTCAAGAATACCCAATCTTCAGCCTCGTATGTTATTTCTAAAACAAATTTTCATCCATTTTTATAATTTTCTTCTACTAAGGAAATAACTTAAGAATTAGTTTTGTAAATTATTCCCCATGAACATTTTCTACCTACTATTGGAGAAAAAACTTCTGAAAATCCAATAAGTAAATTGTTTCTTAGGAATCATCATAGTGGAGGTATGATTGTGAATATAGATCAACTGTTTAGGACTAGAAGTTTCTTGAGAAATGAAACAAAAAATCTAGTATTTTAATCTAAATTTGAACTTATGAATCCTGATGAAGATTTAGGTGACGAGGATTGGATAAAATGAATCCAAGATGAACTCAATTAGTTTGAAAGGAATCATGTCTAGACTTTAACTGAATAACATAAATAAACTTCTATATTTGGAGAAAAAAGGGTTCAATGGAATGTGATGAAAATGGAATAATAGATTTAAATAAAGGAAGACATGTTGGTAATTAATATTACCAATAAGAAGGAATATATTATGAATAAACTTAGGATCTGGTAGCAAGACTTGATGTCATTATAATACTTATAGCCTTTTCATCCTTATTTAATTTTTTTTTTAAATTGATGTAATGTATTTTTTATTAATAGATATGTTCAAGAGGAAGTTTATGTAGGAAAACCCTTAGTTTTGAAAATGAAGATCATCATGAATATGTTTATAAACTTACTAGAAAACTATATGGAATGAAAAACTCCCATAGATCTTCATATGATAGATAATATGGATTTTTTACTAAAATATTATGTTAAGGGAGTTTTAGATCCTACTATTCTTATAAAAGAAGTAAATAAAAACACTATAATTGTACAAATTTATTTTGATGACATTATATTATGTTCACATCAAATATCTTCAACCGATTCCTTTACAGATCTTATGATGTCTGAGTTTAAAATGAGTATGATGGGTGATTTGACATATTTTCTAGGCTTTTAGAATTTCACAAAAACTAGAAGGTACTTTTATATCTCAAGAAAAGTATGCAAAGATATTTACTTGATAAATGTGGGGTGATAATAAAAAAGTATTTGTACTCCCACGGGTACCTCCAATACTTTCCAAATTCATTTTTTTCATTTTCTGAATAAATTTATTTTTGGTTTAGTGGGAACCTCACAAACCCAACTCCTAAAATGATAGATCCAGATTAAAAGGAAAAACCACCATTAAAATCTGGTAAAATACACAATTCAAAATTAGACATAGTTAAAAATCATTGTTACATGACTCAAACCAACCAATGTCACAAAATTCAAAAGGTAATATCCTGACACCTCAATATTAAAAATTTTAATTTCAAATTTCAAATTCAAACCAATGATTGTTGAACCACCTTGGGGGGAAAACGAGAAGAAAAACCAAGGAGATGAATTGATGAGTTAGCCATATAACACCACATTCTATTATGATTAACTGGTGTCTTCACTTCCATACAATCATTACAGTGAACGTCTCTATCCCATCACCACTCCAGTCACCAGAGATAACTGATTGTTAGAGTCTCTTGTCACCCCTTGAGTCCATCATCACCGCCTTAAACAACTAAAAAAACACCATATACTAGAATAACACCGATAAGGAAACCACTGGAATCCAACCCCATCATTTTTTTCATCAATGTCATCAAAAAACACATATTATTAGAAAGGGAGAAGCACTACCCCTCAAAGGTGTGATTAAAAACATCAGTGATGGTAACATCACACAAAGAGAAGATGGAAAAGATCGCATGCTAGAGCACCCCGTGGAATGCCATCGGACAATAGATCAACACCTCCCAAATTATCCACTAGAACCATAACACTAGAACAACTTGAACAAGAGAATTAAACATTAGAGCCAAGGTAAAGTTGACATGATATAGGAACAACATCGACATGCACTTGTAGGAAGACAAAACCAAAAACAAAAACATATAAACTGAAAAGAACTAGAAAAAATAAATAACTATATCTAATGATAAAAAACACCATGAAGATGTCAGTGTTGAGTATTGAAAGAAATAGACCACCAAACCAAAAACAGAAGTGATTGGAGGAAAAGAAGAAGATCCATAAAAGAGACTTGATAGAGAACTCTGACCAGGAACCACCAGTACATCCAAAACCATCATGAAGAACACTTGAATAAGACCAAAAATGGATTCTGAAATGGTGAATCCTCTTAGTAGAGAATATGAGGTTCACTTTCAAGGGCCCTAAAACAAGCGGCAGAATCCTTGTTAAGAAAGGAATGACAATAGAAACCTTATGAGAAGAACTGCGGGAATAGAAAGTCGGAGGCCATGAGAAGGACCAATCATTAGAGAAAAATTAGGCTAGAAACATAGGCTTTTAAAGGATAACATTCCATCCAAAATGGAGAACCTGATATAGAAAAAATAGGATGGAAAGGAAGTATAAGCATGAAAAACAAGATAAGTAAGAAGCAGGGTATAGAAGGATCTGTGCTGTCTCTAGGTGGAGGAAAACCTGGGGGTGGAGATATCACTTGATTGAGACATCTAGGATAGAATAGATCCATTTCTTATGGTGCCCCCAATACTTTATATCTTGATGAGGCTGGGCATTGAGTTGATCAGAATGCATTTATAGGTATGACTGGAATCTTACTATACTTTATAGCTAGTCATCCAGATTTAATTATTTTAGTATTCTTTTGTTCTAGATATCAAGTCAACCAAAATGAATCCCATATAAAATTTGTTAAATGAATATTTCCTTATTTAAAGGGAACTATGGATTTTAGCATATTATATTCTTATAGAAATGTTTTTTAATTAAAAAGTTTTTCAAATTATAACTATGATGGATGTATAATGGATAAAAAAATTACATTAAAAACATATATTTTATTATGAGATTCTTAAGTTTATTTGTATTGTAAGGAATAATAATTTGTATCACTTTCCAATACTGAAGATAAATATGTGGAAGCTAGAATTTTTTATTCTCAAGTGTTGTTGATGCAACACACACTCAATGATTATGGATTGAGTTTTATTAAAACAAAAATTATTTGTTTTAAAAAAGTGCCACTTCAAACCAAGAAAAATACTCACATGATAAGAACATAGATATAATCCACTAGTTCCTTCAGTATCACACACTAAAATAAGATATAATTTTAAAATTCCTTGGAATTTAAGAAAAACATAATGATATTTTTACAAAACCCCTTAGTTCCAATAGATTTGATTACATTAAACAGATAATAATAATGATCAATGTTAAGTGGTCATTCAAATGTTCTTCTTGTTTACTAATCTCCAAAAATTAATATTCTCCATTTAATAGGAGAAGTATATTTGTTTTTTGTTTTTCAGAAACATTTAGTTCTTATTAAAAACTTTTAGTTTTTTAAATTTTTTGTTTTTTTAAAAAATATTTATAGTAATGATATTTTCAGATTCAGACTATTATAAAATTTTTAGAGTCAGACTTCTCAAATTTCTTTCTAGACATAGAAACTATTATAAAATATCCAAATATAAAATTATTTATAAACTTCTTTGGATTAAGAAATTATCATAATCAGTTTTCTTTTTGAAACCACCACAATCAGTTTTCATAATAAAACTATCATAATCATAGTTTATTTCAGAACCACCATAATCAGTTAACTTTTTAAAAACCAAGAAGAACAGGTTAATCATACAAATGAAACATTATACCCTGAAGGGTAATATTATATTCTTAATGTTTTTGAACTAATTCATTACATAAGTTTATAATTATTTTTTTTCTTATACATTATATTTTTTATATGTCAATTTGTTTTTCAAAATTTTAAAATTTTTCCTAATCATAAGTATTCTTATTTCGATAATTTTTTTTAATATTTAGAGTTCAAATAAGATTTACAAATTTCTTCAATTAAATCTCAGCCATCAGATCATAAATGATTTCAATCTCAATTATTGGTTTCAGTATAGAAGATGAATTATAAATTCCAATGCCTCTATAAGGTTGGGTCACCCCATTATCCCGCATCATTTTTTAAATATTTCACACATTAGATCTCACAAGATTCAACATCCTCAATCTGATTATTTTTATTTTCACTTGATCTCCACTCTCATCTCCCATTACAATGGAAAGAAGAATATTTCATTAAATGGTGTGTTTTTATGGAATTACTTATAGAAAGATCTTGGTTTGAAAAATACTATACTACCCTGAAAAACACAATTTCATTATAAGGTTGGGAAAGTGTTTTTTTAGAAAGAAAGATAATGATTTTTATATTTATTTTCCTAAGATGGATATATATTTTATGCTTCTTCTCAGTTTGATAATGTTGATGGTATGGATAATGTTTCCTTTTTTCCATGTTTGTGAAAAGATATAATATTTCATTTAAAAGAGTTGTATATATTTTTGGTATTCCTTCAAATGGATAATCATATTTACCTTCACACAAGTTTCTCGAAAAACATGGAACTTTCAAGAATAATAAGTCCGATGATTCATTGTTTTCATTCTTTGTGCTAGTATGAAAATTTTAACACATTTACTAGATAAAATAGTTATAGAATTATGGATTCAAGGTTATCTTATTCCCAAGAAGGTTGATAAAGATATATTAAAAGTATTTGATTTTTTTCTTAACTATTTGTTCAACATGATAAAAATAGATTTGGTGAAATTTATTTTGATTATGGTGGAGAATATTAAAAGTTCCTTAGTAAAGTAAATTATTAATATGTTTCTATATTTTATTAGTATATTGATAGTGAAATGTTTGGAAAATTTTAAAGTTGAGAATAAATCTTACCCAATGAGAGAGAATATTTATATTATTAGTGAAGAAAAAATGTATATAATGAAATTGGATATTGATTATAAAACCAAAGGTTTGTTGAAAAGACCGATGGAGCTATATTTGATGCTCAAACTTCAAATAAAGTTGATGAAGTAATAAATAAAATAAAAGATGTATCTTCCCCCACATATAAAACAAAATAATGAAAAGATAATGTCTAATGAAGAATTAAAGATGTTTACGTTACATAATTCCCAAAAGAAACTAGGGGATACAGAATTTGGTCTTACTCTGGAGAGGATATGGTCTTGAAAATTTGAATTGAAAAATAGTTATAATTACAAGAGAAAATAAAGAATAAATGAAAAATGGTATAAGAAGCTATAAATATAGAAATATTGTTAAAAGGTGTTGAAAAAAATTCTGAGAGTCTGGTTATTCCTATGTCTTATATCGATCAAGTCATTCCTAAGACATAATTTTTTATGATACTTTTATTATTAATTTTGATATCCATTCATTGGATGATAAGGATAAGGGAGAAAAGTTATTGAAGAATATATTCCTACCTTTACTGAGAAAGAATCAATTTCAAAATTAGTTGGAAAGGGTGATTTAAGAATAAACAGTTAATTAAAAGAAGAGATTGTTAAAGATGTAAAATAAGAAATCGAAGTTGAGATTGAAGAAAGAAGTTGGAGAAGTAGAAGAATAAGTAGAATAGAAGAAGAGTAATAAGGGATAGAAGATTAAAAAGATCCTGATGACGAAGAAACATGGGAAGATAGAGGATAAAAAAATATCATTTAAATCAACTCCATCTTCATCATATTTACCCTCTATGTATGATAAGGATAAAATATAGACAGTTCTAAAGAGAAATACTCATCTAAAGAACAAAAAAAATTGTCAAAGATAGATAGAGGAAAGTCATCATAAAAAGAAGAAGAGAAATATCAACTTCCTCACATGAATGTTTTTGATAAAGATGAATTGAATAATGATGTGGATATTTTTGAAATTTTAGATGATAATTTTTTTAATGAAAGGTATAAAGAAAGATAAAGATGTTTTGAAACATGGTGCTGAATCCTCAATACTAAAAACACCAAAACATCTTCTCATTTATTAGATTTAGAAGCAACTATAAAACTAAATGGGTTTGATTATATATTCCAATCATTTAAAGGGTTAGAAGTCACCATTCAATATTTTCAAAATAATTAAGCAAGGCATCAAATAATTCAAAATAACCTAAAGGAGAAACAAGAATCATTGAAATTACTCTCTGAATTAGTCATCCATATTGAAGCTAAGTAAAAAACATTTCATGTAATTTCAAATAATCAAAAAATATTTTATAGTCATATGGTGAAGTGGTAAAATAAGTGTATTGTGATATTAGGGAACCTAATAACCAATTCCTGGAAGTAAAAAAACTTTTTTTTATAATCATCCAATTATTTTAACCTTTCATCTTCTAATTTACCAGATCAAGTGAAGTTTTTTCAAGGAATTAAGAGATAAAACAGATGATTGGACAGAGTAAATAGATGTTGTAAAATAAAATTCTCATAGTCTGAAATTGGATAATAGAATACAGAGGTCTTCTAAGGATGAATCGATCTTTATAAAGGAAGAATCTCCATCATTGAAGATTTAAGTTTGGAAGTAGTTCATTCAAGATGAAAAGATCATGAAGCATGAAAAAGATCAATATAAGTTCAAAAAGACGAAGGGTTTTGCGAAGAAACTTATCACAAAAGATTAAAATTTTCATTTGAATTGTTGATTTATTTTTTTTAAATCATTTTTTACTTATTATGAAATACTTTTCATCAAAATCTTTTGTTCTAGATTGTTTTCCAATTAATATTAGATATATTTTCTTTTATAAATTTTTATGGATTGTAGTTAGTTAAATTTATTCTCATATGTCTACTTTTATAACATTTTAAGAAACATTGTATTCTTTCCTATTATTTTTTAAGAATAAAAAATGGGGATAATGTATTATATAAGGGGATAATGTTTTATAAAAGGGATTAAGAAAATATAGTTACTAAACATAGGTTGATAATTATTCCTAAAGGGGATAAGTATTATTTAATGGGGAGTTGTTATAATACATTATATCATATTACAAAAGAATTATAAACATAGGGGGAGTTATAAAGAATATATTGAATGTTTGAAAAATAAGTAAGAGATGTAAGTTTTTTAAGTTATATTGATTCATTCTTGGTTTTGTGGT
The DNA here is from genome assembly GCA_963277665.1 of Viscum album. NCBI lineage: Eukaryota > Viridiplantae > Streptophyta > Magnoliopsida > Santalales > Viscaceae > Viscum > Viscum album. The sequence continues at coordinate 910,837,868 of OY728125.1, read as the reverse complement.
TTTTTATTTCCAAAAAGGGGAATATTTTTGAGTTAGAAGACTTAATTTTTACATTTCAATTCTGTTAGTTTTGGAATTCACAAACACTCTCTTAAAATTCGTTTAATAACATTTAATGTCTCAAATATTTTAGTATGTATTTTTAGAAAACATTTCTTTTACCATTCATTGAAAATGTTTTATTTTATTATAATTATAAACCTAAAATTATTAAATATGATATATTGGATCAAGTATATATTCGATTAATATGACTTACCTTTTTCATATTAGTGGTTAGAATTTTTTCTTTTACATCATAATAAAAAAATTCATGACCATTGAACTGATTCTAGTATTGATATATCAGACTAAACCTCATAATGATTACCACATTGAAAAATGATAAGGAAGTCCATCAAATTATCCTTTGTATATAATAATAATTTAAAGACTTATTTTTATTTTATGGAATACTAGTTATAATTGTAATGGTTATAAAACAACACAATGTTGGAAATTCAGTTATAACATAACATTATGAGTTGTAAAAGCGCCAATAGTTCAAGGTCATTGCAACTAACTCGAAAATATGACAGTTGGAGCTTCACCTATAGATATCCAGTTATTTGAAGAGTTGGGAGATGATAAAATTTCATACCTCAAGTCCTCAAATGTTTTCTATGTGTGAACATATCATTAATATACAATGTAATACTTTATTGATTTTTCATTCTAAGGAATCCCTTTTAGGGTTTTTTTATTTAAGAAAAATTTCTTTTCTATTCTTCATCCAATCATTGTTACAATTGAGGTATTCTAGGGATAAAAATATAGTAAATCCAATCCACTAGATCATGGCCTTTTGGGGATGGGAAGATATAAATTGTTTATCATATTGAGGGATTTTGAGGATAAAAAGAAAAATATTATACTGATCATCATATCAAGGGATTTACTTGTAATGAATGATTGAATTTATAGTAACTATAAAACTGTGGATACCTTTAGTTAAGGTTATTGAATACCTTTAATATTATGGTTAAAAGAGAGAATTCTTAAAATATAACTAGTATTTCCTTCTTTATTTTACTAGATATTGCATTTCTTGTTTTTATAAGTCTATTCCACTATGTATATAATAGAATTTTAGTATTCATACTTATCTTTATATACTATTTGTGTTAGAAGTGAATCTATGACTATGATAATAACATAATTTGATATAATTTGATCAATTATCATTCCGATTCTTTCACTCTGATCATTAGATGATCCATCAGTCTGATAATATTTCATTAATAGGTACTGTCTTTTGATTAGATTAGTCTTTTCAAACTACAATTCACCCCCTCTTGTAATAGTAATCATGTTAGTTACTCTTTCTATCAAGCCCATGTTTCCATTAAAAAGATATATTTTTAAGACTAAGGTGATATGAGTTAAATCCTTTTCATTAAAATAAAAGTTACGAAGAAATATTAGATACTTTCTCTATGTTTTAACTTAGATTAACAAGATTTACTCTTTATTGAAGTGATAGATTTTTTCAAGGATACTTTGGAAAAAATAAAAGTATACTATTTACCAAATTTGAACCTCTTGATTCCAAATATTGAATCCATTTTATAATATTCAATATCTATAATGGAATATATTAATTTAAAATCCAATCCAAAATGTAGTGAAAAATAGTTTTAGAGAAAAGATTCTTTTTTAAGTTTAAAAATATTTTCATAAACAATTCAATCATAAAAATGATTCCAATAAACTTAGTTGGGAAATTCATACTATAAGTGAACTATTTTTTTTGTTTTAAATAATTTTATAATAAAAATATACATTTTTTATGCTTCAAGTAAAAGTATATTTCAATAAAAAATGTATTTTAAACTATCAACCGGAAAATAAACTTGTTTATAAAAATATGATAATTTTACCCTATGATAATTTTATATAATGATTTCCAAAAAAGATATTATTTTTTAAAAATATAATTTATTCAATTTAAAGAAATTCATTATAATAAATTTTCACAAATATAAATAAAAATAGTATTTGAAGAAAACATATTTCAGATGTGTAAAATAAATTTAATAAAAATTGGGAACTTATTTTTTAATTATCAATCAATGCATTTTTATTGAGTATTTACTATATATAACTTACTTTTTTTAATACTATTCATACCTTCCAATTTAGTGTCTAGGTTAAAATGGTCATAATTAAATAATAATATTTGATGGTTTTTTGGAATGGTATTTCATGTCATATATGCTATTGAACATGGAATTAATTTAAAATCAAAGGGAATACTAATATAGAATAAGATCCATTAAAATCAACTTAATTAGAATTTAACATTGGAAATTTTGAAAAGAAATGATATTATAAAATTTACCCTTACCTCAAGTTCGGTCCTTCTTCCTACATATTCAAATATCCTATAAAATAAATATATAATTGTTATAAATATATTACATAAAAATATTTATACATTACTTACTATGTATATTTCCTCTATAATTTTAAATTTAATTGTTATTGTTAATTTCTTTAGTAACATGACCATTCGAGTGAAAATGAGTTCTTTTTCTATGCGTGTTTTGGTTTCAGGGATCCGATACTTAAACCATGGTCATGGATTCATCATTGAGAGAATATTAATAATTAAATAAGTTTAATATTTATTCATAATATATATTTTTATAATTATTCATTTAAATATGTGATGAAACACCAATCACACCACTCTTTATAGGTGGTAGTCCACATGTACACCTGAGCGACATTATAGTTTTTTCACCAAATTAAAAGGAAATAAGGTAGATAAGATATTATAAATCCAAAAGCATAATTAAGTCATGGATATCATATATAAAAATTTTGTTCTTTATTATGACTATCTAAAAGTTTCAATGATGGAAAATGAAATAAATTGTCTTTCTGAGGTAGTAGTCTACACATACACAAAAGATATTTAAATTTTTTATTGGATAGATATGTATATGATAAATGATTTTAAAAAATAATAAAATTTAATTATAATAATATACAAGTGTTATTATATCAAAATGTTAAGGATATGTTTTATGTATGTAAAATACTAAGTAAAAATAAAACACGCGGTTAAGAACTATGCCTCTTCTTCAGACAATCTATTAGGTTTATACATAAATATTTCTTATGATGATATTATGATCAAACAAGGAACTATAAGGTATATTAAGGGATTTTAGGAAATTATTTGGGTAGTAATTATCTAAATTAGAGGCTTTTTATATATGGATAAGAGAAAATATGTGTTGTCCATTAATAAGAGAGGTAGAGGACACACAAGGAAATATTCCACAGATTAAAATATATTATTGTATCACTAAAGAAAAATGGATCCAAAATGATTCCACATTGAATATGAGTTGATATATGGTTTAAATATTACTATTAAGTAGTGTTTACAAAATGTTTTCTATCATTTTAATCCTTAAAAAGTTAGTTTTAAACATGTTAACCTATTTTAACAATTATTGTGGCAACTGAATTTTTTTCAAAAGTTACTATTAATAATGAAAAAATAAGTTGAACATATTATATAATATTAATTATGATTATTCAAAATAATTTATATCATTTTAAATATTATTTTCTAAAAGTTGTCAAAATTCATTTAGAATAAGTGCACAAAACACAATGAAATCATTTTCAAGAAAATCAAATTTTAAGAAAAAAACTATGTTAACCTTCAATCCATGCCATTTAAAAACCACGACATGAATGTTAAAATATTTTATTTAATATATAATCTATAAATATAAATAAAATAATTCACCAATATATCATACTTTAATATATTAAAACAGGAACATATTTTTCTGATAAAATTAGTATTTTAAATATCCCATTTTTCTTCAAATGTACTTATTTTAATTTCTCACAAATTTGAAACTAATATATTCATATTATACATATGTAGAAAATAATTCTTAATAATTGAAGTAGTCATATTAATAATCTCCAATAAAATAGATAAGCGGTAATAATAAAATTAAATAATAATAATTCAATAGTATATCTTAGATAATTTAAACTCAATGCTTTATGTAAATCAATATATCAAAAAAATTATTTAAAGAAAAATATATTATAAAATATTTTTGTGTTAGATTATAAAACCCTTATAATAAATTTTTCCTTGATATTCTGTCACCCAAAGTCAATTAACATAGGACACTTCAACATTTTTACATCTTCAGGATCCCACATAGCTTCCTCAAATTTATGGATTTTCTGAAAAAAAATTTACCAAGTGAGTGGAATTGTTTTGGAACACATTCTCTTACTGATCCAGAATCTAAAAGGGTTATTTCTCACAAGAGAAGATATTCTAAAATGGTATGACTTCTGAGTTTAGTATATATGAAATATCATGTATGAAATTACTTTAGAGTTATACATAAAACACACTATGAACATGAATGAGATTTGGTGGATGCCCAAAAAAATAAGAAAAATTCTAGATACGATCAAGAATTTTAAAGGAAGAGATATATCATGAGCTCAATATTCCCTTGTTTCCAAATCTCCAGACATCTACCAAATAGAAATTCATAGGAATAATGTGCCACCTATATAAATATTTAGATCTTTATGATGATTTTCAGTATAAAATTTTTATTGTCTATGAGATTTATTGATGAAATAATGAATGGATCTAACCTTTTTTCCATTTCCTCAGTTATCTTAGGTCCCAATATCTATCATTCTCCAACATCATCCCAAAATACTTGTGTTATGCACTTATTTCCATAGAGGGAATTATATGGATCCATCTGAATTCTTGAGTGAAATATATTATTCTAATAATATTATATGAATGGAATATGGGAATACAAACCACATTTAAAATCATTAGAATATGATATCCTTATATCCACTAGGGGTTTAATAGTCCTCATAGACTGACCACCTCTCTAAGGATGTTATGTAGTGATAGAGTTCAAAATTATATTCAATGTTTATCAAAGAATTCTCTAAAACATCAAGGTAAAACCTAATATCATAGTCATATATAATATAATGTTGTATTATAACACCCTAATATTTTATAAAATAAAAAATGTAAGAAAGTATACAATATATGCAACACTAAACATAAAAGATCAAAAAAATATTCTTATTTAAATATGACCATTATACCACATACTTTAAATTATAAGGAATCAATAATGTTAACTATATTATGAAATATACATATTAATTTACTAAAAAATATATATTTTTTGAAAAATTCTTAGTAAATAGTCATTCAATTTTTAGTTGTAATTTTTTAAAAATAATTTTACTTCAAAAATGTTTTTTATTAATTTTTATGATAAAATGTTTTTATTAAATTCTAGATCATTTAGAGAATTTAATTGTTAAAATGAAATTAAATATTTAATTCATCATATAAAAATTATCTTAGGGTGAATTTTTTGTATTTGTTGGGAAATATTTATTTTTAAGTGAATTGTAAAAAATACATATTTTCAAATACAATAATTTACTTTCAAAAAATTAAAAATTTTAAAAGCTAAATTTTGATTTTTATTTTAATTAAAGTAAAATTATTATTCTTAAGTTATATTTAATACAAATAATTAAATTTGAATCATCTTTATAATGGATTTTAGTTTAATTTTATTTTTGGGTTCAGAAACAAAATTTTCAGAAATCTATTTTAAAGTGAATAATGGTTATTCATTTAAACTAATTAAGAAACCCCTAATAAGGAATAATTTAAATGAATTTTATTGATTATATATTAATAAATATTAATTTAAATCCATATAATGAGTAATACTATTAATAGAGTTAATATAAAATCAACTTATGATTAAAAAATACATTTCTTAAAAAACAACTTTTTTACCCCGTCTACTTTTTTTAATTTTAAATTAAATTTTGAAAATTTTGGAAATTGAAACTTTTAATATAGAATAAAATATTTTAATCAGAATTATTTTTATTACATTTTAATTTCAACTTAATTTTTTTTCATAATTAACAGTTAAAACAAATAAAAATGTTTTACCATTGTTAAGGTTAAAAAAGTTTTATCAGAGGTTAAACTTAAAAGACAGGGTTTTAAATTACCTAAATACATTCATAAAACCTATTTTCTGGAAATATATAAACCAAATATCATATAATTCCTCTTAATAGTTCATTTTTAATCCTTTTTATTGTGCAAAACTAGGGAATACCTTTTTATTATAAAAAATTCCTAGTGTGTCCTCTCCCACACTAATAAAATGTAACCCCTCCCCTCTCAACATAAAACATTAAAATAATTTTTGATCTTTAAATACCTACCCAAATAAATTATTAAAATCCCAACACATGTACTATAAACCTTTTATTGACTATCAAAACCATCCAAGGATGGATTTCTTTGCAAACCTAAAGAGGTTTTCCAATGAAGTGGTATCAATCTTAATTGAGGGATTTTTAATTATTGTTCTACTTATTTAAGATATAAATTAACAATTAAAATATAATAAAATAAATATATAACATATAATTAGATTTTGTTATCTTAAGGTAATAAACTAAAACCATCTATCGTTCCTTAAAATGGGAATAAAAACCATTGTTCGTGTGTACGACAAACTACAACCTCGCGAACCAATGTAATTCATTTTCAATCATCTCTTATCACAGAAGGATTTATTTGTATAACTAATGATTATATATGATATTAAAGAAATATTAATCATTATTAAAATATAATATATCATTTATTTTTTACCTATATATTCAATGATATGGATAATGTCGTTCATACATACGTGTGGACTGCCGCCTCCATGAAGCATTGGAATTATTTTTTCATCACCACATCAAATGGATGATATATATATATATGCATAAGTTTATTTAAATAAATTATATTTCATTAATGATTTTATTATAAATATTTAAAGATAAAATAATATATACCTTATTTACATAATTAACTTTGAAAAATGTAAATGTTACTCATGAGTATGTGTGGCCTACCATCTCTATGATTGTAACATAGCTCATTTTTCATGACCATATTTCATGAATAGATTTAAATTTATAATTGATGTCTAAATATAATAAATATTTCATTATTATTATTTGGGATATGATGGGATAATGACCCATTTTATCACATTTAACCTACATAAATCATTTTTGATATATAAGCCGAATGTCGAATAAACACACAATTTTAACTTAAATTATTAAATAATTTTTTCTAGCATGGTAAGATATAGAATAAAAGGTATTTTAAAAATTTAAAAAGTTCTTAAGAATGTATTTAACTATATTAAATTTATTATTCATGATGTTAGTTAATGTGTGAGATGATTTGGACTCAATTTATGGGATACTTCAACTTAAAACCTTAATTTAAATGTCTTGAATATTTATTTACTAAATCATTCTTTTCTATGTCCAGGTTTTGAAAATTATATTATGAAAACAATTTATGGACATAAAGTAATTATAAAAGAAAAATTTTATTAATACATTGAGTTTATTTCAATGTTATTCAAAAACGAATAATTTTATGAAATGTTTTACCTTATTTAATAAATAGAAAATGAATAGTATATTATAATGTATATAGTGACCCCAACTTTTATTGGCACTATATCCATTATTTTAAGTTTCACTTACTTTACTAGAATACATTTTTTATTCAAATAAAAACCCGATTTCCATTTTTTGGGTATTTTGGTATTTAAAATAAGTTTTAAATAAAAACGGTATTTTGATATTAGAAATAGATTTGAATGTAGGTTTAATGGAGTTTTTAAATTTATTTATGTTGAAAAGGTGAAAAATTAAAATGATTTATTCAGGATATGGTTATTGTTAAAATATTATTATAATTGGTGAACTTGATAGAACTAATAAAATGGATTGATATCCATTATATCTCTTGATATGATGGTTTGAGCCACATTGTAGATCATGATATGAAAATTTTTACTAAATAGTTATTCCAATATTAAAGGGTTCTAGAAAGATTATTTCCCAAGGAACCTATATGACATTTCAATTATTTTTAATGAGTTTCATGGATATATTTTTTTCCAATAGGTAAGATAAATTATCTTTTTAAAAGAATGATGTTGAGATTTCCTATTAAAAATATATGTTTTGGTGAAAAGGGTTTTCATGGTTTTTCATGTTCTTAACCAGACTAAAATTTTTATTCTTTTTTTCCATTATTGAGTTTTTTATACCCATCCCATGTTTTTCAAAAAAAAAATCACAAGTCTTAAAGAATGGGTAAAAGAAAAAAGAAGTGTAGTTTAATTTTTTAATGAATTTTCATGAAAATAAAATGTGTGTTTTTTTTCAAATTATTATTTTACATGATAATGTATACTAATCAGAAGTGTCCACTTTGTAATATATGGGTTTTTATGTAATGACTATGACTTAATTATCTAAAATTACAAACCAAAATGATATTTGAAAAAATAAAGTGATATATAGTCTAAATTCACTAGAATATGTAATGTTTAAGGCTATTTCCTTATAGTTTATATTAAATAAAAGGTTTAGATAACATTATAGGTAAGGATTCTATTTTAGATTAGGTTAAAAATCCTATATAACCAAAAATATTAGTATTATAAATATAATTAAGGTTATTATTTATAATTATAAAGACATATTTATAGTATGTATTGGTTAAGTATATCTTAGTATTTATCATTTATATTAAAGGGTTTATTATTAGTTATCTGATATACTAAAACTAATATTTTTTTTTGATTTTGTTAATGGAGGGATCCAATTTTAACAAAATTAAGAATTTATGGGAAGGAATATGTGGTGGTTGGTTGAATGAGAAACTTAATATATTGAGAATTTTAGTGAAAAATCTTATAGTTATTATTAAATAGATACAAGATTTATGATTAAAAAAATGAACCTATATGAGTTTCCTAATGCAAAAAATACGATAGAAATGAATCTCCATGGAATTTTAAGTGATAATAATAAATTTAAAAATATTCAACGTCCATTGTGTCAATAATGTGAAAAAAGAAGCAAGGAAAATGTTTTAGAAGGATAGGAATTTGTTTTGTATGTGTTAAATGAGGGTATAGAAAAAAAATACAAGGAAAAAAGGAATTGTTTGGTTAATTCCATGAAGAGGAATAAAAAACAACCAATAAATGATTTGATTTATTTAAATATAGAGAGTATGGGAATTATTTAAATATATTTACAAGTGGATATATCAATAATAGGATCAAAAATAATATATAGATAAATTTATAGCAATTACTACATCCATTACAGTTGATTATGGGGAAACTAGAATGATATATGAAAGGTATGGATTATATCCTAGCATCTGTTTTGAAGTAATTAAATCATATGACATGATTAATATTTTTGATTATAGGAAGGAATTATTAAACAATAATATATAAATTTTTTGATAATATATTATGATAAAAGTTGAATGATTATGGTATCTATAAATAGGGATTGTAGAGTTATGATGCAATGGTTGATTTATAGATGATCATATGATAAAACAAAATAATAATTTTTTGATGTTTTATGATATAGGATTAAATTTACAGAAATATATTTTATTTTTTATATATTTTTTCTAAATATGTAACACTCTGTTTAACATGTGAAAATGTTATTTTATGGATAACACTCTTATTGTTTTGTGCAAATTAGTTTAAAGGCACTGATAAACTTTAGGGATTATATGATCTTTGATGATTAAGATATATATTATGTATATTAAACATATTTCTAGGATTTTTATAAGAATTATATTTGTAATATATTATAAAAAGGAAGGCCTATCACATTCAGAAAGACTATGGTGCTTAGACCCACATCGAAATGGTGAGAATGGTACAATTCCTAACACTAGACAACGTGATGTCCTAGTTAGTATGATACTCTTTTTTTACTCAAATGGTTTGAGAGATAATAATTATGTTTCTTTTATGACTATTTGTTTTATCTTATAGATATCCATGTTATAGAAAATTTATTTGGTGACTAGATGTTTAATTTTATTTTAGAAGTTCATGATTTTGGGAACATTATATTATTAAGGTAAATAAAATATTATCAGATTTTTGTTGAGTAATTTTTGTTGAATTATCTTTTAGAATCATATTTTATTTTATATTTTCTTTTTTATGATTCAATTTTTTATGTAAATGATTAGTATATCATGGAGATTATATGATTAGAGTACGAGCATTTTTTGTATGAGAAATTAAGAGTGATTAATGTGATTAGGTGATAAATGTTAAATATATCTTAATAAAATATGTGACAATATCAATCTAATATATGGGATTCAAGGATTTCTAGGAATATTTTGAAGTATTCTAAGGATATTTATTTATAGAATAATGTATTTTGGACTTCTATTATAACTCTTTAATTTTGGATATTAATATTATCAAAGTTTAATCATTTTGGGAAATTCCATATATTGTGACAACTGTTGTGTTTTTAGTTAATTTATAAATATATCAGGAATATATTTTTATCCTTTTATGGATTATATGACCCATTAAGAATGTATTTTAGTTCTTTAGGAGTAAAAAATAATATGGAATACTCATCATTTGGAGAAAAATATGTGATTGTTGTGTGAATTGATAAAAGGTTGATATTATACCTTTATAGTTACTATAATTACCTTATGTTCTTATATTATATAGTAAATTAATTTCTAATATCATGGAAAATGGTCATGGAACAAATTTATATCTCATTATTAAGATTTTGGATGAAATCTATGGTCTTCTTTACACCTTTGTACTTTATGTTTTTTGGCAGTTGGCATTATCACGATCATTCAATTTCTTTTGATCGATGATCTATGTCACTATATATAATTATTTTTCGATCGTTCATTTCCCCATGGTTATATTTTTTCATGCCAATAATTTTATTCACTTTTGAAACCTTGTTATTTGTTATTCCTGATGAACTTAAATTTTATTTTTCTCTCTTATCAAGAGGAAGGTTCATTAACCATTTTTATGACATGAGATTCACAAAAGGTATTTTTAAATGTAAAACCACTTATTACCAATATCAGGTTAAAATTTTGAGGAAGAAATCTATTAAAGGGTTTGAGTATGTAACACCCTAATTGTTTAGAAAATAAAACTTTGTTAGATGGCATAGAATATAAGAAAAACCAAACAATAATGAACTAGGAAATATGTTTATTTGAAGATGACCATTGAAACCTATCTATTAAATTGCTAGGTAATAATTATATTAACATATTTTTGAAATATATATTTACATATCCTAAACAAGATAAAATTATTGATAATTATTAGTAAATCATAATTAGCTTTTATGTAGAGTAATTTTATTCTTCAAAAATAGTTTTTCATAAAATTTTTTATTTATTTATTTTTGTGATCAAATATTACAAAAATATTCCTAGAAGTTTTATAAAAAGGTTTTGATAAAATGAAATTAAATTTTTAAATCAACATTTCAAAATTAAATTTGGGTGATTTTTTTTTATTTTTCAGAAAATATAGATTTTTCAATGAATAATGAAAATACGTATTTTTAAATAGTCATTTAATTTCATTAAATTAAGTAATTTAAAATTTCCATTTTTAATTTAATTTTATTAAAAGTAAAATAAATATTATTTAGTTATATATAATCCAATAAATTACATTTTATTCATCTTTTTACTGGATTTTAGTATGGGATTTTCTTTGGTTTAAAAACAGATTTTCCTGAATACTATTTTAAAGTGAATAATGTTTACCCATTTTAATTAATTAAAAAACCCATAATGTTGAATTAATTAAATAAAATATAGATAATATATATTTATAAATATTAATTTAAATTCATATAATGATGAATACTAGTTATTGAGTCAATGTAAAATCATCTTATGCATAAAAAATACATTTCTTGAAAAATAGTTTTTTCATTACACCTATGAGTTTAATTTTAAATTAAATTATTCCACTTAAAATAATTGAATTTATTAAAATGGTTTAAATATTTTTAATTATAATAATTTATATTATATAATAATTCCAACTTAATATTTTTTCATAAATAATATTGAAAATAATTTAAAAACTATACCATAGTTATGGTTAAAATAAGATTACTGAGTTTTTAATATAAAATTATAACGGATAAAATTACATAAAAACCTAAATAAAATATATTTTATGTGAACATTTTGTACTTACATCATGTAAGGGTATAATTTGGTCCATTTTTATCCATTTGTAAGTAAACAACGTGGTTACACATTTTTTGTTTTTAAAACTTCCATTTGCGTCCTCTCCCCCACTTATAAAAGGATACCCAGTCTTCTTTCCAATTCACACTTACAAAGTCTTTTATATCGACCAATACCTGAACAAATACCTTACTCACTTCCTTACCCATATACTATAATCCTCTTTTTATTATAAAGCTCTCATTGGAAGTATTTTGGGCCAATCCTATAGAGGTTATTCGTAGAAGAGGTATCGTTATTAACCAATCGTTTTGTTTTATTACTTCTTCCACCTTCTTATAAAATTATTAAACCATTATTATGTAATAATATTCATATCTACCCTATAATTATATTTTATTATGTTAATGGAATAACCTAAATCAATCTATTCTTCCATAAAATGTGAAATGATACCATCATTCATGTGTTGGGTGGGCTACCGCCTCACGAACCGATGTAATTGATTTTCCAACATATCCTTTCATGTATGGTTATAATTATGTAATTAATGTTTATATATGATATAAATAAAATATTTTAAATTATTAAAGTATTATATATTATTTAATTTTTACATTTCTATCCAATGAAAAATGGTTACGTCATTCCTGTGTACATGTTGACTACCACCTCCACAAAGCAGTGTGGTTATTTTTTCACCACTACATCACATTTATGATATATATAATTGTATTTAAAGAAATTATATAGAATTCATGTTATTATGATAATTATTTAAATATTAAATAATAATTACCTTCTATATAATCATTGAAAAATGGAAACGTTACTCATGTGTGCATATCACCTACAATATCTATGACTAATACATAGTTTATTTTATATAACCAATTTTTTATGTTTGGTTTTAAAAGTATAATTTATATATAAATATGATAAAAATTAAATTATTATTATTCTAGAGAATATGGAATAATGTTTTCTTTAACCATTGTGAACATACCGAAGTCATTTTGATATATAAGCCGAATACCCTAAAAATGTATGAAGTGAACTTAAATGATTTACTAATTTCCAATAGAATGGTAAGAGATAAAATAAAATGAATAATAAACATGGATAAATTTATTCTGAAAGTAAATAATTAATATAAAATATTTATTTAGGAAGATAAATAATGTGCGAGAATATTTTTAGGCAACATAATTAGTACTTTAACTTAAAGCCTCATTTTAAAATATTTGAAAATTTGAATGATAAATATTTATTTTCTATGTAAATGTGTTTAAAATAATTTATTTAAGGAATTTTTTATATAAAAATAATTATAATGGAAATTTTTCTATCCCATTTGAATTTATTTTAATTTTTTTTTAAAAATGAATCTTTTTACGGAATGTTTGACTTTATTTATAAAGGACAAAAGGAATTTCCAATTTTAATGTATATGGTGACAATGAATTTTCCTTCGACCATAACCATTGTTTGAATTTTGTATTCCATTACAATATTTCATGTTTTATTCAATAAAACCCCTCTTTCCTATTTTGGGTATTTTGGTACTGAAAGTTGGTTTTTAAAAGAAAATAGTTTTTTATATTAAAAATAGTTTTTCATGCAGGTTTGAAAGTGTTTATCAAGATTTTATAATTTAAAGGTGAAACCATAATTTTTTTTATTTATGATATGGTCTTTATTTATTTTTATGATTATGGGTGAGCCCGATAGAGCTTATATGGTGGGTTTATCCCCATTATTGCTTAATATACTATGGGTAGAACCCCATTATAGCTCAAGATATCATGATTTAAGCCCCATCCTAGCTCATGATATGTTGGGTGAGACCCATTATAGATCTTTTTTAGATTATGTAATGATTAGTTTCTATGGAGAATTAAATTTGAAGTAATTCATATAGTTTTTACAATATGAAAGCGTTCTATGAAAATGATGTCCAAATGAACCTAAATTAAATTTAAATTCTTTCTAATTAGTTTTCATGTGATTTTTTTTTCAAAATGTATGCTAAATAATATTTTTAAAAGGAAAAATATTCCCTTTTATGAAAAAAGTAATGTTTTGGAGAAAATGTTCTTCGTGGGTATTCATTATTTTCATCAGACTAATATATTTATTCTTTTTTATGTCCCTTACTGATCTTTTTATTCTCACACTACATTTTAAAAGTTGTTATTTCATAAGGTATAAGGATGGGTAAAATAAATGAATAATTAAAGTTTAAATTAATGATCCTTTTTCATGAAAAGAAAAAATGTTTTATTTAAAAGGTCTTATAGTATGGTAAAAATGAATAATAATTGGAAGTGTACAATTTGAAATATTTGATATTATTATCTAAGAGATATGACCTAATTTTTAAAAACTATTATCTTAAATGAATTTTGAGAAAAAAATGGTATTATAGTATAATGTCAATAGAATATATAATTTTTAAGGATGATTCTTTATTAGTATTCCATAATACCTTACCAATTCCCTAATGTATTTCATAGATTACAAATAAATGGAGAAATATTACCTTGTTAAAATGAAATTTAATGATTTTATAAGGTTGTTGACTATAACCCAAAGGTAATTATTTCGTTTATATGTTTCGGAGAGTACAATAATGAAATCAATTTCAATTTTTTCCCACTTATATTTTGGTATGGGTAATAGTTATAATATCCCATTAAAATTATGTATCTCAGCTTTAACTTCATAACATACTAGTAATCTTGATACATACTCTATAATATCCCTTTTTGATTTTATCAATCCATAAATAATCATTCATATCTCTATACATATTCATGATTCTGGGTTGAATAATTTATAATGAGCTATGAGCTTTATCCAACAACTCCTTATTCAAATATGGTATTTATGGGAAACATACATAATTCTTAAACCTTATCAATCTGTAAAAATCATGGATGAACTCAATAATATTTCTCTTCTTCTTCTATTGTTTCACACCCTTCTTCTATGCCTCTTTAATCCTCATATATATTAATGATGGAAGATTCATATGATAACTATATGACATATCCCCATTCCTTATTATTTTAAGTTATTTATTCTAAAAATAAATAAATATTGGATCCCTTTTAATCATCCTCATGGATAAATTAGCATGGTATTTTTAACTCAGAGAACCATATACCATTTTCACCTTCCCATGGTGGTATTTTATTGATCAGACATAATTATTAATTAATTACAACCATATCCTTTGGTACACATTAAAATATTTCTGTGTGAATATATATTTAAATATTTTATAATAATTATATATATATATATATAATATTTCACCTTATTGAAAATTACTCTGTATTTTCAATGAAAAATATTACTGCTCCCAATACCAGACCATGATTCAAATAATTTTTCTGATGAATTTTTAGTTAGTTTGAGGAATAATTTATCACCATATCATTATATATACGTAATAGTCCCAATAATATATATTTTATGCATCAATAATAATCAAAAACCCATCTCCACTATAGGAGAGTGTAAGAACATGTCCTCTGAACAACCATCTATTCATCACATTGAAATTTTCTTCAAATTATTTCGTTCAAAATAGCGTAACTCCGTTGTATTTCAACTTGGTTATTGGGTTAGATATCATTTCTAAATCCATCAAAATCCATTGGTAGTATCAAAAACATATGAAAACTATGGATCTTATTTAAATGGATATTCTAGGAAATTTTATATAATTTTTTTCTTTGAATCAACCATCGATATACCCTCAATTGATATTAGATAACTCAAGAGTGAAATATTTTATATCACAAATTCATACTTAATGAAATTTTAATATATATTCCCTTTCCATAAGATCATAAATTTAATCCTCAAATGATTATAATTATCATCCTTGAACAATAAATATATAGGAATATCTCAAATAAATACTACCACACAAGGATATAGGTAATATCTAAAGAACATATTAACTTAATCCGACAAGATAGTGTTAGAATTGGTTAGTCCAAATGGAATCACCATAAATTCATAATTAATATAGCACATAGTGAAAGGTATATTGGATATATCCTCCTTAATTACCCCAAATTTATAATAACTAAAATAAATTTCAATCTTTGAAAAGTATTGATCTCTATATAGTTAATCAAAAAATATTCAATACAAGGTAAAAGATATATGTTCCTGAGAGTGATCTTGTTATACTCTCAACAAACAATGAAAATTACCAATGACTAATATTTCTTCTTAATAAAAAATAGTTTTAGCCCATGGAGACTCATTTGGTTGTATGAATCACTTATCAATAATCTCTTAGAGTTTCTTGTTGAATTCCTATAACAAAATCGAGACCATTCTATATGGAGACTTTCAAAGGTGTGTACCACTATGTATAAGTTGTATTGAAAACATAACTTCAAAATTCCCAGGAAGACTAAGATATTATTCAAGAAAAATATCATCATAATCATGAAAAATAAGAATATATTCAATGTTGAGTTTCTACACAACCATTTGAGATAAATATTCCTCATGAATACGAAGTATGACCCATATAATAAAAGTAACTTCATTGGAAGTTCATATTTATCATCACTCATAAAGATGATAATAATTTAATTTTGAATATAAAATAAGTCTTCACTTCCTCAGAAATTTATATGGGATTTATATAATGATATCCAATCCAAGCTTAAAATTACATCAAATTCAACTATAGGGAGAATCACATGATTTTTAGGATGCATATTCCCAAAAACTTCTATAAATGTAGAGATATAGACTTCAGATGTTATCATCATACCATTATATTTTTTTACCACTAACTTAATATGTAATCTTTGAGGTGGTGTTGTGACACCCTTAACTAAATAAATATATATAAATGAGTTGGTAGATTTAGAATCAAAAAAATAAAATTTTAATTTCTTGAGTGGATGGTAAGTATACTTTTCACCACCTTATTCTCACGACCTAGTTAAATAGTTTTTATTGCATGAGATTTCCATTTTCTATATGATATTAATATATTAATAATTTAATTTTTTTATTGACCTTAGATTCAATCACATATGGTCATAATTTCCACACACCATGTAACTATAACGTTGGACCCTAGGATGAATATTTGGTAGATATTTTTCACCATTCATTTATTTGACTGACCTCTTTACATCACTTGTGAATTATTATGATTTATGGTCTTCTTATCTACCAATAAAACACTTTCCAAAAACCTAGAATACAATTACCTCCATTATTAATTCCAAAATTCAAACATGAATAAACATTAATTTTCATTTCTCTATGGATTTTATTGTTATAATTACCTAGAATTTCTATCTTTCTCCTTTTTACCGTACTACCATGACAACACTAAAAGTATACAATTATCATATATATCTTGAGTGCACATTGATATATTCATTCATAAGTTTACAAGTCTCTTTTATAAAATTCCTTTTGGTGTCTTGGTCTCAAGCCAATGAAGAATTGATCACTATTACTTTGAAGTTTGTTGATAAAACCTAGATCATACATAATGAGTCATGTTAAGCTTTCCTCACAGGTACTGATAGATTTATTATCCTTCTATTATTGTTCCAAGAATTACATTCCTATTTCCATGTGAATAGGTGTCACGACCTGTCCCAGTGGGGCCTGAGCCGCAACTCCCCAAGCCCGGCTCCAATAGGCCAGGGGCCGGTGACTAGCACCGAGTAGGCATGCTACTTACATGGGAGGAATTTCTTATAAACCTGTACACACGCACACACATCAACAATCCCACAAAGCTGAAAATTAAAAACTACTAAAAATAAAATATGCATGCATACACTAAAACCCAACCAACAGAGTAAGACAGGAAAGTAAAGTATAAGAAAGTAAAACCCTGGGCCAAAAGTACAATCCCACCAAAAAGAAAGTCTGTAACTAAGTCCAACCTATAAGGAAAGGTATTGGGACTACAATCTGTAGCCGTAGGAGCACACCTCGGCCAGCCTGATCTCACTAAGCACAGTCCGGCCCTGGTCCACCAAGAATCTTGTCAAAGGCTCACTCGTCTGCACAAGACACCACACATGCGGGCAAAGCCTGTGCATGGGTGAGTATAACAATACCCAGTTCGACACCCCGATACCAAAAAGGAAATACAACAAGGGAAAATACCACAAAGGAAGATACAACCAACTCTACACAGTATATGTCTACTGAACATATAATAAGGATATCCAGATATACTCATACACGATCGACTATCACGAAACCACCACTAAGATCCAACCCAAAGATTCCACTAAGTACATAACAAGGAGAACACACTCCTAGGTCTGAGGAGAGAGAGATACGAAGTACTCGTTCCGGGATAACACACTCCACAAGTACTTTGTGAACATGATGCTCAGATGAAGATCACATCCATGTCATGGGGTGATTCCGACAACTCAGTCTGAGCTAATCCGCTAAGCAGAGGATCGACGCCTGGGTAAAGATGGTCACTTCAATACCAAGAACTCTACCTAGGGTTCCAAGGATGAATAGAGGATCTGACTCTAAGTCTCACAGAGGGGATTTCAACAACTCTATTCAGGAGGTCCTATTGAAGGGATCATACTCCTGTATGTAGGAAATGATACCGGGAACTTTTAGAAGAAAGATCAAGGGTACGGGCCCTAAGAAAAGCTAGTCCAAGTCACGGAAGACAAGTGGATCAAGCAATTTAAGACGGGTTACAAGGTGTGTAGTATGGATACACGCCGTGTTCCTTGACCTCGGGTGCTGCCCGTGTAAACGGCCCATGTCATCCATTCAAGCTGTGTAAAACCAAACTACACGGCATGTAGAAAAAGTACACACCATGTTCCTTGACCCTGGGTACTGCCCATGTAAAAGGCCCGTGTCATTTGGCTTTTTTGGATAGAATGTAACTACATGAAATGTAGAAGAAACAAATGCCATTTCCGAGCACCTAGGGATCACTCAGTGTACGCTGAACATGTGCTCGTACACGACCTCTGTCCATGTCCATGTCGCCTATCTGTGTACCAGTACACGGGGTATCCCGTGTATCTAGCGGGGTCTGGCTAGGGAAGGGTATACACGCCGTGTCCTTGGCCGTGTACCAAACCCGTGTCCATGTCGCCTGCCCGTGTACCAGTACACGGGGTATCCCGTGTATCTGGCCGGGTCTGGCTGGGGAAGGGTATACACGTCGTGTCATTGGCTGTGTACCCAACCCGTGTATGTGTACTGCCAGAGTACACGCCAGGTGGATTGCCGACGAACACACGCCATGTAGCCCATTCTAAATGGTGTGTAGTCGAGAAATTTCCAGAAACGCCGTATTCTTCCTCGCGCTTTGGACAATCTTTTGGATCATGTTTGTCTGGTCCATTTTCCATGAAACTCAAGATCATGGGTCGGTTCATCGTCGTGATGCCGAATTCGTGGGTTTTGGGCCTTCAATCGGCTCTGAAATCCGATTCCAGTCACCCGTGTGGAAATTGTTCGAAGAACGATTTCTTCCAATCTTCTTTGATCCATCCGTCACCACTGCAGCCACACCTCTTTAGGGTTGTACCGACACCAGATCTTCAATTTGGGATCGTTGAATCACACAACGGGTGCGGAACGATCCATCGTTCATATCCCCGCGAAGAACTTGTAGAACACAGCGAAGAACACGAGAATTTGGGGAAGAAGAACACAACAAAATCGAGAGGGACAAACCTCGATCGATGTTCATGTAGATCTTGGTCCGTCACCGTTAGGAGGTTGAACGAAACCAAAACAATTTCAAGAATCAAATCCCCTCGATTCCCGCAAAATCACATCCCGCAAGAACGATCGATCCACGGGCTAATCTATTCATGGATTAGTCTGCGTTCGTCATGAGAATCAAAAACAGGGAAGAAAATCAAAAGAAAAACATCCTACCTGGATCCGCAATGTTTGTTGGCGATGATCCAGTTGCTGCGTCGTCGTCGCCGGTGAAAATCGTCCAGAACGTCGTCACTGCATCGGGAGGTCTTCTCCAGAGCTCAACAGATAAAATCAGAGTTAGGGGGATTGTAACCCTGACCCTCCCTGCGAAATCTCTATTTAAAATAATAAAAGATTTCATTTCAACAAGGATTTAAAATAAAATATTTTATTTAAATATTTTATTACGGTTACATCCAAAAACCATATTTCACTACCGACCTGCGCTGAATGAAGATAGGCCTTGCCTAAGGTAAAAACGAAATTCTGAACGCAACGGTGCCTTTAGATTTCTGATCCAAGCACCCATTCGGGAGTTATTCCACTTTTTTCAAGAAAACTGCACCTATGCATAATTGAATTATTAAATTAAATTCAAATATTTTTTTTGGGCTTACCAGGCCTCGGAATTGCACGCCATCTCAGAGCCTGGTCTCGAATTAATTCCCATATAATATTAAAATAATACATGAAAAAATACGGGACATTAAATCACACCAACCTTAGGGATTTTACGTCCTGAAAATCCAAAACAAAGGGCACTAAAAAAGATGTGGGTACTGCACGCGAATCTGACCCTCCTGCTCCCACGTGCTCTCCTAGAGATTCCCGTGCTACCACCAGACACGCACAAAGGGAAAAGCTCGCCCATGAAGGATATTCTCCTTCCGATCCTCGATCTCCAATGGGTACTTTACAAAGGTCGCTCCATCATCGCTGTCGAGTTCACCCCAGTCGATAACGTGCAATGGATCATGCATGTACCTCTGCAGCTGCGACACATAGAAGACGTTGGGTACCCGGTCCATCTGAGGAGGTAGATCCAAGATATACGCCACCTCTCCAACCCTACTCAGAATCTGAAAAGGGCTAATGAACTTCAGAGATAGCTTGCCGCCTCGACCAAATATCTGTAATCCCGGTCGAGGTGAGACTCGAAGGAACACATGGTATCCTTCCTCAAACTCCAAGTACCTCCACCTCCTATCGGCATAAGACTTTTTCTGACTCTGTGTAGTATTCATCTTCTTATGGAGGACCTACACCTTTTCTATGGTAGATCTCACCATCTCTAGGCCCATGAGTGATGACTCTCATGGGTTTGTCCAGCAAAGTGGTAACCTACGAGGTTGCCCGTACAGAGCCTCGAATGGTGCCATACCAATAGTGGAATGATAAATGTTGTTGTAAGAAAATTCCACCAGTGGTAGGTGATCCTCCCAGCTATGACCGAAGTCAAGTATGCAAGCTAGAAGCATATCCTCCAAGACCTGGATGGTCCGCTCCACCTGACCATCAGTATGAGGATGAAACACTGTGCTCAAACGTAACTAAGTCCCAAAAGCTCTCTGCAATCCCTTCAACAACCGGGATGTGAAACTAGCATCACGATCTGATATGATCGTGGATTTCACTACATGAAGTTGAACTATCTCTTTCACGTAGAGGCGTCCCAATCTCTCTACCAAACTCTGCTCCCGTATGGCAAGGAAGTGGGCCGACTTGGTGAGTCGATCGATGATCACCCAGATGGCATCGTGTCCCCTGGACGTACGTGGTAAACCCATCACGAAGTACACGGATATCCCACCCCACTTCCACTATGGAACCTCAAGGGGCTGAGTCAAACCTGCTGGCACTTGGTGATCAACCTTTACTTGCTGACAAGTAAGGCACCGAGAAACAAACTCTGCCACACTCTTCTTCATTCCTGGCCACCAGAACTGACGTCGGAGGTCCTAATACATCTTTGCCATGCCTGGATGCACCGCCAAAGGAGATATATGGAACTCCCATTAAAACTCCTCTCGTAACATCACTGGTACTACCGTACGCCCTCTAAAAAGAACAATGTGCTCCCCACCCTCTGAATATCCATCAGCAACAATGCCTGTGGATATATGATCACGTAGAGTCTCACAGCTAGCATCCTCAAGCTGTGCTTCCCTGTCTTGCTGTAAGAGTGGAGGGGTAACAACCATCTACTGAAGGTAAACTCCCTCATCTCCATCCGCAAAGGATAACTATAAAGAGGCCAACTACCCCGTTGCCTCATCCAACAACTACGAACTGGATTTTCTGCTGAGGGCATCTTCCACAATGTTCCCCTTCCCAAGTGTGTAAACGATCTCAAAGTCGTAATCTTGGAGGAACTCAAGCCATCGTCTTTGCCTCAAATTAAGATCCTTCTGAGAAAAGATATATCTAATACTCTTGTGATCAGAGTAGATGGTAAACCGCTCACCCATCGGGTAGTGCCAACACATCTTCAACGCGAATACTACCGCTACCAACTCAAGATCATGGGTTGCATAGTTCTTCTCGTGTGGACTCAACTGATGTTAGCCATAGGAAATCACCACTTTCCTCTGCATGAGGACACAACCAAGCCCGATTCCTGATGCATCGCGCAACACTACTTACTTGACACCCTCCTCCAGCAATCTCAAGATTGGGGCTCTCATCAAACTCTACCTCAACTGCTGGAAATCCTGTTAGCATCTCTCAGTCCAAATGAAAGGCTGTCCCTTTGGGGTCAAAGCTGTCATGGGTGCTGCAATTCTGGAGAAATCAATGATGAATCTCCAATAGTAGCCTATAAACCCAAGGAAACTCCGCACCTCTGTCATGCTCCAGGGTGGCTCCCATGCTAGCACTGCCTCCACCTTGGCTGGGTCCACTGCTACCCCATCTGCCGAGATAACATGTCCCAGAAAGTGGACATTATATAACTAGAACTGAAAATTCTAGAGTTTACCATACAACTGGTGCTCTCAGAGTGTGTCCAGAACCATCCTTAGGTGTCTCACGTGATCCTCCTCAGACGTAGAGTACACAAGGAAGTCGTCAATGAAGACCACTAAAAACAGGTCTAGATAGGGCTGAAAGATCTAGTTCATGAGTCCCATGAACACTGCCGGGTCATTCGTTATGCCGAAGGGCATCACCAAGTACTCATAGTGACCGTAGCGACATTGGAAAGCCGTCTTCGGTATATTCTCATCCTGTATTCACAACTGGTGATAGCCTGATCGTAGATCAACCTTTGAGAACCATCGTGCCCCTCTCAAATGGTCGAAGAGGTCATCGATCCTTGGTAGTGGATACCGATTCTTAACGGTCACCTGATTCAAGAGCCGGTAATCCACACATAGCCTCAAGAACCCGTCTACCTTCTTGGAAAATAGCACTGGGGCCGCCCAGGGTGAAACGCTGGGTATCACAAAGCCCTTATTCTGCAAGTCATCCGGCTGCACCCTCAGCACATGAAGCTCTTCAGGAGACATCTGATATCCTGATGATGATATCGCTGTCGTCCTAGGTTACAACTCAATGCATAAATCTATCTCTCGACCAGGAGGAAGCCCGGGGACATCCTCCGGAAAGACATCCTCGTACTCAGCCACTACTGCTGGAAACTGGAAACTCGTAACATCTATTGCACCAAGGGCTTGGCCAGCCAACTAATGTGAAATCAGTTGTGCCCTCCTATGCACGAGTACATCTTGCGCTACCTGAGTCTCTCTTTCACTGACAAAAGTGAACCTCATTCCATCACTGTGGACACACCACACCCTTCGCCTAAAACAGTCGATCTGGGCATGAACTTTGGATAGCCAATCTAAACCAAGAATGTCATCTTAAGGCCTCGACGCTACCACCCAGAGGTTCCAAACGAAGCTCTCACCTCCAAGGGTTAGGTCACACTATCTACAAAGGTGTGTGATCTCTGAATCTTCCCCAGTCGGTGTTTCTAAGCGTAAGGGTCAAGTCAACGGCTCAACTAGAATCTCAAGGTCTCGAACAAGATAAGAAGCCAGAAATTAATGACCAGAACCTATGTGTATCAGTACAACAACCAAAGTAGAAAAGACACAGATAGTACCTCTAATCATTCTGGGAGTACCTGGGTCATAATCCTCTACCGCTTGCAGCTTTCCATGCCTCTGTCGACCAGCTCCCTGAGCCTAGGGTGGATCTTCTGGGGGTGGTGGTGGTAAAAGGTCAAAACGCCGACCACCT
Organism: Viscum album; assembly: GCA_963277665.1. Classification (NCBI taxonomy): domain Eukaryota; kingdom Viridiplantae; phylum Streptophyta; class Magnoliopsida; order Santalales; family Viscaceae; genus Viscum; species Viscum album. Next base: position 910,813,621 of record OY728125.1, on the reverse strand, counting down.
CTAGCTGCTCTCCCAGCTCCCCTACCATGTCTGCCGCCCCGCAGATCTGTCTGCTCCACACGTTGCCTCTGCATCGGTGGTCTATTCACTGCTCCCGTGTCAGTAGTACGGTGGGTCGGACAATCTCGAGCGAGATGTCCGCTGCCATCACATGAGTAGGATATCCTCTCTCTAGGTTGGCAGGATGCGCCCTGCGAACCCTGTATGGAAGATCCCCTGTCATGGGATCTCCTCTGGAAACATCTCCCACGCCTGGGTCCCTGACATCGGCTCCCTGCTGCTGAGGTCTCTACTCTATTTCGCCCACTACTGACAACTACCGGTTGTCTCTGCTCTACCAAGAAGCTCTCGACCACCAAATCTCACTCGAGCACCCCATCATAAGTAGGAATGCTCATAGGGATGATGATAGCTCAGATATCTCTGCGCAAGCCCCACTCAAAAGTCTGAGCTCTGAAGTACTGATCTCTAACCATATCCATCGAGTACCGCGAGAGGTTAGTAAACCTCGACGAATAGTCATCCACTGTTATGGTTCCCTACTGGACTGAAGAATATTTTGTATGTGTACTGCTCTCAGGGTAACCGGTGAAAACTCCTCTCGGAAGAGATGCTCAGACTCTGACCATGCAAGTGCCACGTCGTCGTGAGTCTAGATAACCAAACTCCACCATCGTCCTTCCGAGCCCTGCAGAAGGCTCGCTGCCAGGATCACCATCTAGTCTGCTGGTGTCCTGACCAAACGAAAGACTCTGGCCACTGCCTCAAGCCAGTCCTCTATTGCCTAAGGGTCAAGCTCGCCTTGAAACCTGAGGGGTCTCTGTCTCTGAAACTCATGGAGTGTGATCAGCCTACGCTCCTCCTTCACTGGTACAATAGGCAATAAACACTGCTCCACAGGTGGCGGGATAACTAGCACACCACCTGATGGTAAAACTGGGGGATCTGGTCCCTATATCGAGGCTTCATCACTGAGGGGGTCATCCTCGTGATCGATCTGCTAGATCCTAGTGGGTGCACATCGTGGAGGTATCTTGCTAAAGAAACAAGATGTATCTCAGTTAGTGAGTATATCTGGAGAGCTGACTCAAAAAGGACATGGAAACCACAACCCATTCCTATATGATTCATGTACCATTATTTTTTCCTTTCAACTAGTGTTCTCATGTTCTGAGTTGAAAAGAATGTTATTAGAGTCCTGGTCTCTGGATACGTTGGCCGCCCGCACCAACACTGGGGTCCCTGGCCTGAAAGCCGAACTCGAAACACTTAACACTGTTGACCCAAACCAGCTCACAGACTCTCAGTCCTAAGGTAGAACCGACCACCTCTGATACCACTCTGTCACGACCCGTCCCAGTGGGGCCCAAGCCGCAACTCCCCAAGCCCGCCTCCAATAGGCCAGGGGCTGGTGACTAGCACCGAGTAGGCATGCTACTAACATGGGAGGCATTTCCTATAAACTTGTACACATTCACACACATCTCCAAGCCCAAAAAGATGAAAAGTAAAAACTACTAAAAAGAAAATATGCATTCATACACTAAAACCCAACCAACAGAGTACGACAGGAAAGTAAAGTACAAGAAAGTAAAACTTTGGGCCAAAAGTATAATCCCACCAAAAAGAAAGTCTGTAATAAAGTCCAAACTGTAAGAAAAGGTACTGGGACTGAAATCTGTAGCCGTAGGAACACACCTCGGCCCGCCTGATCTCATTGAGCATCGTCCGACCCTGGTCCACCAAGAATCCTGTCAAAGGCTCGCTCGTCTGCACAAGTCATGACACGTGTGGGCAAAGCCCGTGCAGGGGTGAGTATAACAATACCCAGTAGGACACCCCGAAACCACAAAGGAAATACAACAAGGGAAAATACCACAAAGGAAGATACAATCATCTCTAGACAATATATTTCTACAGAACATATAATAAGGATATCCAGATATACTCATACACAATCAACTATCGCGAAACCACCACTATGATCCAGCCCGAAGATTCCAATAATCACGTAACAAGGAGAACACACTCTTAGGTCTGAGGAGAGAGAGATACGAAGTACTCGTTCCGGGAGAACACACTCCACAAGTACTTTGAGAACATGCTGCTCAGATGAGGATCACAGCCAAGTCATGGGGTGATTTCAACAACTCAGTCTAAGCTAATCCGCTAAGCAGAGGATTGACGCCCGGGTAAAGTTGGCCACATCGATACCAAGAACTCTACCTAGGGTTCCGGGGATGAATAGAGGATCCGACTATAAGTCCCACAGAGGGGATTTCAACAACACTATTCAGGAGGTCCTGCTGAAGGGATCATACTCCTATATGTAGGAAATGATATTGGGAACCTTCAGAAGAAAGACCAAGGGTACAGACCCTAAGAAAATCTAGTCCAATACACAGAAGAAAAGTGGCTCAATCCATTTAAGACGGGTTACATAGCGTGTAGTATAGCTACATGCTGTGTTCCTTGACCCCAGGTACTACCCGTGTAAATGGCCCGTGTCATCCGTTCAAGCTGTGTAAAACCAAACTACACAGCGTGTAGAAAATGTACACGTCGTGTTCCTTGACCCCGGGTACTGCCCGTGTAAACGGCCCGTGTCATTCAGCTTGTCGGATAGAAAGTAACTACACGTCGTGTAGAAGAAACTCACGCCGTGTCCGATCACCTAGGGCTCGCTCCGTGTAAACTGGCCATGTACTCGTACACGACCTCTATCTGTGTCAGTGTTGCCTGACCGTGTACCTATATTTAATGACTTGTCATGTCCAATTACGTGGGTCAAATCACGACTCATCGAAGGAATCACTATTTAATGACCTGGCATGTCCAATAAATTGGAACCAAAATGGAGTGAAATGAAAAGGTCACATGTTAGGATTCACACGCACATTTCTAAAATCTATATGTTATCCAAACATACTCCCCCACCACATAGTGTGTTTAGTCTAATTTAATTTTTTTTATTGTTTTATTTAATGTTCATTTTTATGACATAAATATTTTTTTTAATAATTTTTCAAATAATTTACAATATTATTAATTTTATTTCGATTTTATATCACTTAAATGTATTTTATCCATTTTAGATAATTAAACATTTAAATTGATGATTGAACATCCTACGAAAATTCTAAAAGTACTATTTTTTTTGACATTCTCATGTATAATTCAATGATTCCATCCATCATATCATATAAAATACTTAAATATTTTTTATTTAAAAAAAATATCTTGGTCATAGATAAGGAAAAAATATCAACAATAATTGTACTGACTATAATTCATAAAAAGATCTGAACGCACCCCTTTATTAAAGACATGTCCATTTAGACACATATAAAACTATATTTTAGTTTGTCATCAGATTTTGATGAAATTTTTCTTATAAATATTAGTGTTTAATTTTTATTTTTTAACTAATATAATATAATTCACTTTGTATTATGAGTTAAGTATTTATTGTCACAAAATATTAATCTATCAAATCCAATTTGATGTGATAGTTGGAAATTTACTACAAGAATAAATGCAACATTATTTTATATGTAATTAAAAACCTCATAATTAATATATATATATATGGAATGTATAATACGTATCATGGTTAATAAAATGTGGGAGTTATTTAGTGACCCTTAAAATTTCATTAAGGAATAAATCACATAAAATGTCATTGGTCATTATTTACATTAGTTAATCAAAAGGATTTATAGTATCAAAGGACCTAAATGTAGTGACATATTGACATATTTTTTATAATGAAGTGATAATATAATATCTAGCAAGACATTATATTAATCTAATTATGTGGAAATGTACTTGTAGATGATGATGTGATGAAAATATGAATTGTTAAATTGGGTTACAGATTATGGGAGATGATGTTATGATTTTTTTCATTATTGTTTATGAGTTTTACAATGAGTTGGTGTGTGATTACCAATGGTTTATTATAATGTATCATTATAGATTATATATTTATATATTTAAATATTTATCCCTTAACTAATTTTTTTGTAAAATTCAAATTCAATACCTTTTACATTTATGGGTAATATGTTATATTTTATATAATTAACCCTAAAATATTTTTATTCATTAATTAAATGAATTGATTCTATAATAATTTAAAGTATAAATTTAAATCATAAATATAAAAAAATTCACCATGAAATAAAAATATATATTTTAATATAGACCATTAAATATGAAATCTATATACATCCTATAAATTAAAACATGTCTAATGGTATAAAAAAATATAAAACACAATGAGAATTTTAAAATCTATTTGGTCATAGTGTCCTCTAAAAACCATGGTCATGAACTCAATTATAATAATAAATAAGGTGATTTGAAATTATTTAGTCATTTTTAGAATAAAATATATTGAACCGAGGTACAAAAATAAAATAATGAAACAATTAGGATTTAAGTTTTATATATAGGGAAGTGACAAGAAAAATAATTGATTGAAATATAGTTATAAGATTAAATTGATAGTTGGAATAATAGTAAAACTATTAGAATAGTAACATCCCCATTGGATTAATGAACTAACAATGTAATTAAAACAATATAGAATAAATATTAAAATATATTAAATAATATTTTTAGGAAATGAATATATTTTTTTAACACATCAAAAGTAATAATTTTCTTAATGTGTATTTTCATTAATAAGAAAACAATAGTAATTTAAATGAAAAATCAATATATAATTTATGTAATTTTTTTAATTTTTTAGAAAATGGATTGAAAACTTTGAAAATTCATGTAAAAAATTACTTGAAAAGTAAATTTTAATTAATTATTTAAAATAATATAATTTTCAATTGAATATTAAAGTACATTAAGGAATATAGGAAATAAGATATTCTAAAAATAAATTTACGGATTATTGGTGTAAAAATTACATTAAAATGTTATATTTTATTTATAAAATATATAAATACCTTTATTAATCCAATAATAACATTTTTAAGGGGTTAGAAAATATTTTATATAACAAAAAAACGAGTTTTAACATAATAAATAGTATTTAAAAATAATTTTATCATTGATAGAATTTTTTTCTCATAAAAAATAAATATTTTGAATCATGACATAAAAATGGTTAGAATAAATTTTTTATATTTTTTGTAAAAAATAAAAATAATTGAATGATTTAAAAAATGAAATAAAGATATCACGATGGTATCATCAGGTAAAAACATCATCCACCACGTTTTAATGGACAATGTTTGGCCTAAAGAGTTATAAATACTATTAAATTTCATAAAAAGACCACTATTCAAAATCTTAGTCATTTTTTAATTTTAAAGTCAATATTTTAACTCAAAATAAACCTTTGTTCTGTGCATAAATACCCCCTCTAAACCCCTGTGAAATCACCAAAATTCATCCAATCTACCTATCCTAATTCATATCCTACATATTAAGCATCACATGAGTCTTATAGATGTCTATATGTCACTCTCAAATCCATAAAAAATATTTTCCCCTAGAAAAGGAATAATAATAAATGATTAATACTTTCCCTTCTTGTCATTTTTATTCATATAATATTCTCATCCTATTTCCATTCTTTATCCAGTCATCCCTAAATTAATTTTTTAATACATAAACTTGGTGTGATTGTTATTATATTCAAATATTCACTATATAAACTATTTATAATATATTTATATATCTCCACCTTAAAATAATCCATGCATGGTCACTTCCACCAACTATAAGGATGCTATCATTCATTATTTATCACTCCCTTTCATGGAAGTTTAGAGTAAATTAAATTCAAAAGAGTGATATGAATAAACATGTGTGTGTATTTTTTTAATATTTTATAGGTAATATATCAAATAGATAAATAATATTGAATAATACTAAAATATTGAATGGAAAATTTAATTATTTTAAGAAACACGTCATCCCAACTTCTTGTCAACAATAAATGATTAATAAATAATGTATAATGATAATAAATAATAAAAATTAACATTAAATAATATAAAATATTTCTAGAATAATTATTCAATAAATATAAATTGGATATACAAGCATCATAATCATGATGATGAAAAATGGGACCTAATGTATGGGAATTATTGTCCCACTCTCAACTATATAAAATATGTTCCCTCTTTTCTTTTAATAATGCACATAAATTATTTACTAAAGCTATCCTATTTCATTTTCATTGAATTTTTTCTTTTAACATTTTATTTTCATATTAAATATTTGAATTTTACTTACATAATTTATTGTAAAATATCTAAGACAGTTTCTAAAATTATTTATCTCTCATTTGGTTATTCACTTATCTCTCTATCATCATTTATTTTTTATGAACTAAATTCATTTAGAAGAATTGTTTCTAATTAAGTATTAAAAATAACCCACACTTTCTAAATTTCACTTTTAGGGGATTTAAATTCTTTCATTATATTTCTTTGATATATTTATTCATATTTAATGTTTTATAAATTTTGATATAGGAACTATTATAAATTCCCATCTTGATTTTTGATCATTTCTACTTTTGGGTGTAATTATCACATCAATGGTATCTAACTGAAATATTTTTTTTAAATCTTGAAATTATATTTACACATTTATGTTTATTCTTATATGTTCTTACAACTCATTCCATTTATTAAATAAAATTTTTATGATATTATTTTTAGCATGAGTTTATTTTGAAACCAATTTCCACTTCATTATGTATTATCCTTGTTATGAAGAATGATTTATGTATGAGTATTGTAATCTTTAATACCATTATATAATGATATATTTTGAGTCTAATATGATGTGACATGTCTATTGTAGTTATACATCTCTCTAATTAAGTACAAAAATAATATATAAAACAATATTCTAGGTATGATTCATGGGTAGTAACAGTAGAACACTATGTTATAATTCATGAAAAGATAACCTAGAACACTATTTCTGAATTCATTGGAATTGAGATTTGATTAATAATCATTCATTGAAATGTTTTTGTAAAATGCACTAAATTGTAGCATTATATTTAATTTTATATTATTAATATCCTCATACCTGTCATGATATTATGTTTCAATCAATGCTCTTATTTTTTTCCACATTTTGATAAATTTTTTATAAATAATCTATACATTAAAGGTGATAATATTTTTTAATTATTATCTATTTTGTCTCATTTACAGTCCATTATGAAATTATATGTGTAATTTTAGAAATTAAGAGAAAAAAGAGCGGATAAAAAAGGACCCAAGGTCTAAAAGTTCACTGAGTATCCATTTTACCAAGACTGGGATCCAAGTGGTGGTGCTAGGGGTACAACTACATTGATTTGAACAAATGAATATCATTTTTATCTACATTGGTTTTTTGGTTTGTCCCTGGTAAAAATAAAATTAATAATAATTATCTTGGTCCTTTTAAAATTTAATTTTAACCCAAATTAATGGGGGGGGGGACGAATGTTCTCTTAAATTCTTATTATTTAATTCTTTCTCAAGAAGACAGTGTCTATAACAACCCAAACTGTTATAAATAAAATTCTGCATTTTGATTTATTGAAATGTGTCATCATGAAATATAGTTATTTAAAACAAATGAAATTGTTTTGTTCTGTTATATCTTACTTGATTTAATAGACCATTATGTATCATAACCTTTGATAATATAGTCGTTGGACAATGATCACAAGATTAGTATAAATATAGGGTTTTGACAAACCCAATTGACATATATAAAGGAAGTGATGGCATCAACTAGTGGGATTATACAATATGAATCCCATTTATTAGAGATTACTAGGGAGATAATATTTTTGTGCTTTTACATTGACAAATACCAAGATAATATCCAACAAATTAAGCATGAAAAAACTTTTTATGGGAGAAGTTCATGAACATCAAGATCATGACGCAAACCATGATCATTAAACCTCCCATTGAAAGTCCCACCATTATATACATTACACTTATAGATTTTTCTAGTGAATTAAAGATATATTTATCTAAAACATAGAAATATTAATATGTAATTGATTTTTTATGTAATAATGATTATATTTTCATCCTATTATTAATACTTTGTAAAATATATTTATTTTGATACAATAAAGGAAATATAATATATTTTTCTAATAATTAAATTCAATTAATGAAATAATTAAATAACGGATTTTTAAAATAAATAATATTTTAATAAAATGTTATTAATTAATACTTTTTATCGAATATTAATGATTATATATTTTTTTGACGTAGAATGTAATTTTTATAAGGGTTTGAAAACTGTTGTTGTCAAAAATCCCAGCATTTCATAATAAAAGTTGATTTTATTTAAAAAGAAAAAATTCACATATTTAGAAAACCATTTATAGAAAATTAATATTATTTTTGTAATCATAATTTTTAAATTATCCAATGGTGATTTTTTCATAATATTTTGAGATAGTCAAATTTTTGGTTAAAAAATAAATACCGTATAAATATACTTAGTGTATTAGGACATCATAATGACCCAATAGTGATATAAAAATCACTATAAATGGTATCCATGGACAAATATATATTTTCCTTTTAAAATTATGTGATTTTAATTTGTTTTTATTTTCTTTGTAAATCCATTATGAATCTTTGAAAACATATAATATATTTTATGGTTTTAAAATAAATTATTTAATAATATAACACTCCTCCACATAAAAAAGGGAATTATTTTAATAATATAAGACCTTGGAAAGGTAAAATAATGATAAAAACTCCCATTTTGGAGAGACCATGGGAACAACCATGGGATGGTTTGTGGTTTTTAATATTTTATTATGTAGAGTCCAAGACGTAAATAATAAATAAATCTCTATTATTTCCTATATAAACCCACCCAAGCTCCAATTTTTCTCCACTAATGCTCATCTTATTATTTAAATAATCTTATATCCATTATCTAGAGTCCTTACAAGGTTAACCAAATCTCTCAAGAAGACCCTCCCATGTTTTTGAAGTCACATACTCAAGTAAAGGACACACATCTTCTTTCAATTAAAACACATTTTTTTTGAATTTGTCTACTTAATTTCAAATATTTATGATTTAATTTTTTTATAAAAATCCCATAATTTCAAATTTTTGTGATTTAAATAATGGATAATTTATCCTTCCATATTTGGACCCTTACCTAAGTTATTACTATGCCAAAATTCGGTAACATATCCTCACCTTCTACTCATCCTTTCAATTCAAGCACCTTATTTAAAATTGTTTCTTTTAGTTTCAATTGGTTATATTTTAATAGTTTTTTAACCATTATCTTACATTAAAATTGATTTTATTTTAATGAGGTACCATTTATACTTCATCATTTGGACCATTACCTAAGCTGTTTTTATGCTAATATTCTGTAAGGAATATCACCTTCTCTTCTTTATTCAGGATTCTTTAGGAACATATGTGTTATATTTAAATTTTATAAAGTTGGAATATGCATTTACATGTCCCTATTACTACCCATTTTATTTAAAAATTATGATAAAACCATTTTTTCACTCATCAACCATTTTTATGAATTTGTAAGTAATATTGTTATGATGTCGAAATTTCACAACAGGTTTCCATTCCAAAAAAAATTGTGTAGTGAATACCTTTCCCATTTTTCTATCAAGGGTATTAAACTTTATGCACATATAAATATTTATCGATGACTTAAACTTATCTATTCTACATTCCTGTTATTTTAATAAATTATGATGATGAACGAATCCATGTTGTATAGTCTATATTGGACACTTAAGCATGATGATGAAATTAATATGATGGGTGCACCTAGATAGCACTCCAATGCATTGGGTAATGATTAGTATCATGTTACAAAACATTGGGATAGGGAGTGAACCATATTATATTATAGTACTTTGTCTACAATGATGTCTTCATAGTTTCAGCCCTGGACTTTGTTTATGATTCAGTGTTTTTAGCTATTTCCACATTTCCCATGTTATGACAATCATCCTATATAACGACTTATTATTCATATTCATTTTATTCCTAATCTATATTCCTATTGAATAATGTGTATCAATTATTCCATATTTATTCCCATACTGGGATTTATAGTTATCCCCTTTCATATAAATACCTTAAGGTTATCCCACACTATTTTAAAAACAAAGGAGTATTTTGAGCATGTTAAATAAGTTTTAAATAAAGAATTTGTAATCCAAGTTTTATGTTTTTATGTAATATACCAAATTCCCAAATACACTAGAGTTCTCAATCATCAGGATATATTAATTTTTATCTTATGTAATAAATCATGTATTAATGTTAAATAAAGTGAAGGTGTGTTATAGTTTTATTAGAGGAAAAGATTAGATGTTTTTGGGATTAGGATTAGAAAACTCTAGTGAATGACTCAGGTATAATACTATGTATAAGAAAACAACCCTAAATTTTGGTTTTTATATCATAAGTGTTTTATAAAAAATACATCCCCATCTGGATACTAAAATTGGATGTGTTTATGGCATAGATGTACCCAAGAGTAACAACTCCAATAAGGTTTTTTGGGTCTAACTTGGGGTAACTTGGTACATGAAAACGAGTCTTAATACAAACCTTTTTTGAAACTCCCAAGGTATATTATTTAGTAAATAAAAAATCAAATTATTATCCATTATAAAGGGAGCAAAAAAAATTCCCATAAAATTATATGTTAGGAAATAGATTATGGATAACATAGATTAAAGTATAGTGATTCATAAGTTAAGAAAATAAATTTAATTTATAAGGTGTCCTTTTAATATCTCTGAATTCCCATTTATGTGTTTAATAGTTTAAAATACCCATCCCTAATTTTCCATTTATTCTAGACAATGGTCGGAAATAATAGGAATTGATTAAACAATCGACGTGATGGGAAATGTGAGGATTGCCCCAATGTGATGTGCAACCCTATTGGAGCATGAATCACATTCTTTATGATGACACTCTATTAGATGAATCAGATTATGAATAAAAAACTGGATTAATAGGATCTAGAAAACTCTCCCAAGAGAGAACAATCTGCAATCAAGAGATTCACAATACAAAGGCCTCCTATTTTCAATGTATCATTTGATCCATTAATAGTGGATAGTGGATCAACTCCATTGATATGATCTTCTCCATCCTTTAATGTTATGAGAAAGAGAAGGTTCTATTGGTTTTTATCATATGGAGAGAGATTCTAATTAGTGGTGGTCCTTGATCAAGAATACAAAGATCAAGGAAGAGATCAATGCGATGGAGTGGAATGAATTCTGGGAAAAATTGTTTGACAAATATTTTTATCACACTCTTTGAATTAAAATAGAAAGTTATTTCATTTCCCTTAAGAAAAAAGATGATGAATCTATAGGGGAATATGAAGAAATATTCACACGACTTGAATGATACAACTCCAAATTTTTTGTTAACCCTAAATTAAAGGTAGATTGCAACTTTGGTGGGCTAAAAGAGAGTTTAAAAAAATCCCTAGTGATATGTGAATTTGATAGATATGAGGAAATTTTCTGATGTGCCCTCAATGTTGGAATGCATATTAACTAATATGAAGTGTATCATAGGGATAAGAAGTGTAAAGTGGAATTTAATTCTTTCAGAATGATGAAGAAATCAAACGGTGCCAAGAAATTTCAACATCCAAATTATCAATAGTGTGGGAATAAGCACCTTGGAAATTGCCTAAGGAGAATGCAGAGATTATTTAGGTTTGAGAAGGAAGGGAACCTAGTAGGAAATTGATGATGGTAAAAACCCACTAGTGTGACAGAGTAAAGGAATTCTCTTGTAAACCCTCATTACATGTTCCACTACATCAACTATAAGGAACCAGTTTAGTTTTTCAAATCAATGCCCTAAGCCAAGGGTTTTCAGAGATGACCAAAAACCTCCAAGGAAGAAAATGTGAGATTTTTCAATCACAACTTGTAAGGTGGATCCTAACAACAAAGTGGTGACATGTACTCTAGTTTTTCATTCCATAATAGAATATTTACTTTTTTATTCTACTTCTACACATTTATTCATATCATGAAACATTATTATAAATATTCAAAAACCATCACAAAGCATGGAAGTAGATCTATCAGTTAAAATAAAAAATGGGTAAATTATTGAATCCAAAGTATAAAACTCATCCCTTATAAATGTATGTGGGATAAACTTCCTAAGGACCCTATGATACTGACTTTGGTTGAATTTGATTCTATTCTGGGTATGGATTGGATTTCCCTATATAGATCAAATATAAATTTCCATGAGAAGGAAATCATAGTCTGTATTGTGAATCAAACCCTGATTATGTACAATTGAAAGGAGGAGGATAAATATTCTTTAGAAAAATCATCTCAAGAATGTATATTATTTCCCAATGAGAAAGCATATCTAGATCAAATGATTGAGTCTAAGTAAATAACCATCCAAAAAGACATTCCTATTTTGAGGGAAATCACAGATTTGTTTCCAGATTAATTTCCTAGTCTTCCTCCTAGTCGAGAGGTTGAATTTTTAATCAAGATTATATCTAGGGAGTGGACATTATCAAAGACTCTATATAGAATGTATGTTCGAGAACATGAGGATCTGAGGAAACAACTATAAGATAATCTTGATAAAGGGTTCATATGCCCATGTGCTTCACCATGGGGTTCACCGATCCTCTTAATCAAGAATAAGGATGGGTCACTGCACCATTTTATTTATTATCATGTGCTCAATAATACCACGATAAAGAAAAATTATCCTCTTCATCAAATTGATGACTTATTTGGTCATATGTGTGGAGAACAATACTTCTCCATGGTGAATCTTCAGTCAGGATATTATCAAGTAAGGGTGAATAAGGAAGTTATCCCCATGAACGCATTTCGTACAAGGTATTAACTCTCTAAGTTCAAAGTGCTTCGATTAGGACTCAATAATTCTCTGAAAATAATCATGTACATGATGAATAGATTCTTTAGATATTACCTCAAAACAGTTTTGGTAGACTTTATATATGATATTGTAATATAATCCAAAATCAAGGAGGATTATGAAGATGATCTGAGAACTATGCTAAAGACTCTATGAAAGGAGAATCTTTATTCCATGTACAACAAATGTGAGTTATGTTTAAAGGAAGTCTGATTCATAGGGAATATCATAACAAGAAATGGGATATATATGGACCCTTAAAAGAGGGAATCAGTTAAAGGATGGCCGAAACCAACACATATGATAGATATTTGTATTTTCCTTTTGTTATCTGGATATTATCTTTGATTTGTTAGAAATTTATTATGATTTTCAAAACCTCTTACCAAGCTAACTCGGAATGGAGCCATGTTTTCTTGGAATGATTAATGTGAAGAGGGAATCATGGAGTTAAAAAGGAGACTCCTCACTCTACCTATTACCACACTACTCACAAGTGGATAACGTTTTGTAGTATTTAGTGATTCTTGAATAATGTATTAGGATGTATGTTAATAAAGAATGACAAATCCATAGCATATTCTTTAAGGAAGTTGAATGTTCGTGAGAAAAATGTCACACACATGATATGAAGTTAGTAACTATGATCATTTCATTGAAAATATAGAGACATTATATCTATGTGGAGAAGTGTGGGATATATACAGATCATAAAATCCTCAAGTATATATTCACATAGAAATAGCTAAATGTACACCAATGAAGATAGTTAGAGATGATCAAGGACTATGAATGCTCAATACACTACTATCCTGGTTAAATGAATAAATTAGTGGATGATCTATATAAAAAAACATTTATATTTATAAATGATGACTATTGATAAGGATCCAATCTTTTTAGACATGTAAAGTATGAAAATGGGATTCATAAAGGAAGGAAAATAATGAATCCTTTTACAAATTATTACTTAACCATATCTTATGGGAAGGTTAAAGAATGCTAAAATAAATGATGTGGAAATTCATTAGAAGGTGGAATCCATGAGAAAAGGGAAGTCCTCATAGTTTAGAATAGATTATGAATGATGTTTTAGACTTGGGTGAAGAATATGTGTTCCATAAAATCTTAAGTAAAGGAACCGTTGGATGATGCACATAGTTCAACATTCTCTATTCACCTTGGATATCAAAGATGTATCAAGATATCCATAAGAACTATTGTAAAAAAAATATGAAGAAGGAGATAAATGAATATACATTAATGTACTTGGTATGATAGAAATTGAATATAAAAATGAATATGTACAAGGTTATAATTTAACTATTACCCATACCATGATGGAAGTGGGAGAACATCACCCTGGAATTTATCACTAAGATTTCAAAGAAATCCATGGGAAACAATTATATATGGGTTATTGTAGTTCGTATTATAAAGACAACTCACATTACCTCAATTCAAGATGACATCTCATTGGATCAACCTGCAAAGATAAACATAAGATAAGTGGTAAGGCTTCATGGATTACCACTATTTATTGTATCCAATCAAGATCCAGGATTCACCTCCAAGTTATAGAAAAGTATAAAAATTTCTATGAACATTGAGATTAACTTAATTATGGCCTATCCTCCTCAAAATGATGGCCAATATGATCAGAATATTCAACCATTAGAAGACATGTTGTGATCATGTTCTATAAACTTCAAAGGAGGATGGGACAAAAATCTTCCCCTGACCGAGTTCTCATAAAACAACAATTTCCACTCAAGTATCCAAATGGATCTCTATGAAGCACTTTAAGGTAAGAGGTGAATAAAATATATATATTGATATGATGTTTGGGAATGAAAAAATCTAGGTCCTAAAATGGTTGAGGAAATGGTGGAAAAGGGTAAGACCATTCAACAACACATCAAGGCTCCTTAGAGTCAACATAAGAGATATACTGATATCATCGATGAGACCTAGAGATTAATGTTGGATACATGGTATTCCTACACATATCTCCATGGAATAATGTGATGATATTTTTAAAGATGGGAAATCTTAGTCCAACATACATCATCCACTTTGAGATTCTTCATCACATCAGAGCGGTGTCCTATCGATTAGCACTCCCACCGAACCTATCTCAAGAACACGAGGTATTCCATGTATCCATCTTGAGAAAGTACATATTAGTCCCTTCACATGTACTCAATACAGAGGTGGTACCATTGGTGGATGATCTATCCTACAAAAAGAATCTAGTGAATATCTTAGATTGTAGAGAAACATTTCTACTAAATAATACAAAGCACATTTTCCAAGTACTGTGGAGAATCAAAGTATTTAGAGAAGCAGCGTGGGAACTAGAGGAGGTGATGAAGTTGGGTTAATATCATCTATTTTAGTGTGAAAATGATAATTTTGTTGGATAATTTTCTTAAGGGTGGAGAGAGATTGCAACTAGAAAAACTATTATAGATAATATTACCCTTTATGAGTATTTTAATATCTCATCATGAAATATGGTTATAGAAAACACATGCACTTATTTTATTTTATTATATATTTTTTTTAATTAAAATACCTTCAAGTATCATTACCAATGATAATATTTCTATTGAATAATGAAAGCATGATTAGTGTAAATATAGGGTTTTAACAAATCAAATTGACATAGATAAAGGAAGTGATGACCTCCACCGGTAGAATCATACCTTATGTGTAACACGTCAAATTTCTAAAGTATAACTTTGTATTCAATAGTGTGTGTGACATGCATTACCAAATGCATAAGGGAATATAATATCCCAATACAGTACTATATATTTAATATTTTAAATAAATTAAACACATGATATTTCTTGTAATTCACAAAATACTAAGATAGCTTGTGTTACACGTATGATCAACCTTCCCCAACAGTTTGTGTTACACGTGAGACCGAGTTTCACCAAATAATAATGTATTATTGAAATATTATTATTAAAAAAAATATGATATAAAATAGCCATTAAATTTTTTGTTATGAATTGTAATAATGAAATTATAAAAATTATGGTTTACACCAGTAGAAAATGAATTAATTGGTTAATAATTATAGATAAATGAAAATAAGAACAAATTGTATATAAATATAACTATTATTATTTTTATGCTTCCAAAAGTGTTTTACCTTAATAAATATGAAAAATTTAAATTAGTGATTGATTTTAATGAATTTTATATGTTTTATATTCAATAAAAAAAATTTATATTTATTTGTTACGTTTGATATGCATAATATAAGAACAAAACCTATTGCCCACATAAAAACCTATATTTTTAAAGGAAATTTTACCGTATTTTAATGGAGAACCTATTAAAAATATTAATTTTGACTCTATTATAAATTTAATTTGATGAAATACACTTCATTATTGAATTCATAATGTCAAAATTATCCTATAGTGATTTTTTGGTATTTTTCTGAGAAACATCATTTTTTGATAAATAATGAAGAACACTACTTTTCAGTTCAAAACTGCCTTTTCGTTTAAATAATTATTAATGTTAAATTATAATTTAAATTTTCTATAAATTAAAATTAGATAAATAGTAAATTTATTAATAAAATTTAGTTTATTAGAATCAATTTAAAATTGAAATTGAATATAAAAACTCAACAATCTTTTGAACATTTTTTTACTAAAACCAGTTAAACTGTTTCTCTGCATGATTAACATTAATCTTAATTTTTCTTCTTCTATGATTTTAATTTCAATATATTGAAATAAAAAATTATAATAAGGGTGATATTTTTATTATAATAATATCAAATTAATATTTTAAATAAATTACTAGTGAAAGTGATTAATATTAATTACAGTGATTAAGGTGTAATTGGGGTTAAAATATACTAAACCTTATATTTAAGGGCCCAAATGACCTAGAAACTTGTATAAAACCCATTTTATTTCCATAATTTGGACATTAAACTTCCATTATTTATTGTTTTTGTTTGGTATGACTTTTATTGGTAAGAACATGTGCACACCTAACTTGCTTCCAAATAATCCAAATGAGTCATTTTACTTCCTTATAAAAGGCCACCACCTCTCCAACTTCCTCACATCTCTCAAGCCAAATTTGATAATAAAAACTCTACCCAAGTAGTCTCAAAAAATACCTCCCATAATCTTAGGAGCCTCTCCTTAGGAAGAAATAAACCCACGGAAGATTTTGGTTCAAACCAAAACAAGTTACCCAATTAACAGGCAGCGACTTCTCTCAAGATTTTTCGTTTCATTTTCATTGTTCAACCCCTATACTCTTATTATTCTATGATTGCACAAAAAACAAGTATTATAAATATATTATTATTTCTTAATGCTCAAAGTTCTACCTACACTTATAAACACCTCCATATAATAGGTAATAAACATATGGTTTCTATGTGTAGCGAACTACTACCTCACAAAATGATGATTGTTATTTTTCCATTTAAAACTTTTATTGTTGGCCATTATGATTGACCAAATATTCATATATATATATATATTATATGATAGTTTTTTATGTTGATAAATATTATTTAATTATTTTACAACACATACCCTTATACTTCTTATTTTGCGTTAATATGATAACATCGTTTGAGGAAATGTGGACCCCTACCCTCTCTTAGTGATGTGATTCGTTCACATGATTCACAGAATGTATAAATAATGATTATATTTGAACATATGAGACATAAAAAACCTATATGATATTAATTTAATAATTACCTTTTTTTATATATATACATATCATTTCTTTTTCATCTTTCCACATACTAAAAACTGATAATGTCAGTCATGGATGTGTGGAATACCACCTCATCAACACGATGTGATTAATTTTACAGCATGATAATTTTATATATAAGTATATATGACTAAATAATATGGTATTAATGTTTTTAATATTATATTATAAAGATATAATTCTACTTACCTTCTTTTTATAACGACCATTGAAAAATGAGAACGTTACTCATGCATATGTACGACATACCATCTCCATGATTGTAGCATTGGTTCATTTTTCATAATCATATTTAATTATTGACTTTAAAAGTATAATTTATGTATTAATATTATAATTATGTCATTATATTTATTCTTTGAATGTTATAAATAAACCTCTTTAACCATAGATGACATACCAATGTTGTTTTTGATACATAAACCGAATTTAGTGAAAACACCTAATGTAAACAAAATTATTTAAGTCTTTGTATACAATATAATAACAAGTTAAATACAAGTAATGATAAACATGAAAACATTTCTCAATAAGTATAAAATTTACATATGTTTATTATATTGGAAGTTAAATTACATTCACTCAAAAGGAAACACATGTTAAGGGATTCTCATCTCACATTTTACATCAATGAGATAAATTTCATGTTCACCACTTACATCTTTTGTGGGGTGTATATACTACCCATTTTTATATATTATATAATTAGTACCTCTATCTTAATGATATGCAAGGATTTAATTTAATATCATTCACTCATATGGTTTATAATTTATAATGTTTCAAAGTTGTATGAGACTCTTTGGGATGTTTAAAGATTATTTTCCTTAAGACTAATACTAATGATATTTCAATTTAATTTCAATTAATGGAAATTATATAACCATTTTCCAATAAACCCTTTCATTATTATCTGGTTATTCATGACCAATTTCAAGTATTAGTACCATTTTCACACTCTTTGTTACTTAAATTGTTTTAAATATGTTTATAAGAAAAACCGACTTAATTTTTCTCTTTATTCGGAGAACCTATTTCCTTCTAAAAACACGTTTTATTAAAAAAATTTAAAAAATGTTTTAAAATGATATGATAAAGACATTTTTACTTTTTTTCTTTTACCGATGTTTTCAAAGTAATCTTCTTGTCTCTATCCAAAAAAGGAATTTTTCTTACCTTTTTATAATGTAAAAGGAATGTTATTTTTACCTTGCACGACATGTATATATTTACCCACCATAATTACTTCAAAGAATAATTTTAAATTTTGAATATTTAATTATTAAAGAAAATGTTACTAAACTGATTTTCAAATAATTTTTTTTTCAATGAAAATAATTTTCAAAATAAAAGAATATTTTACTCAAGAATAAATTTAATATCTCCTTTTAAAATATTTTCATTCATCAATGAAAACAAACCTTTATTTTACTCCACTTTATGTATGTTGTATTGATACAATAATTAATCTTTTTATTGATATTTTATGATTGATTTGGAAAATTATTGAATTCACATTCACTTCCTTGATTTCTTTTTCCCCTTGAAATATCCAGTCTCATTTGATTATTGAATTTTTCTCTAATTATCCACATCATTTATCAGAAATATTACTATTACCTAAACCATATACCATTTTGCATATGATTTCTACTTTTATAGTTGTTTAGTTATTTAGGAAAATGTTGATAATTTTGTATTATTTATCAAATATGGTTATTTGATAAGGCACATTGTTAAATTTATTTTCCGATATATGAGGAATGTTTTGGAGTAGTACAACTTGGGTGTGGCCCAGTTTTAGATATCTCCTTGATGCATCAGTAGTCTCATGGGAGGAGTCATTTGGCTATTTTTCATAGATTGGTTTTTACCCTACATTCTATAAACCGTCTTGTGAATGGTCTTGATGGTAAAGGTACCATGTACCTTGGAAACATAATGTCCAATAATTAATCATTTCCCTCATTTAGATTCAATTATTATTCAACCATGAGATTTTGTGACGACATATTTATGGATACATTTTACATTAGATATAATTATTATTCATCTATGAGATTTTTCATCGACATATATATTGATACATTTCATTCTCATTTTTTTGATTTAGATGGAATGAGATTCAGTTTATCACCATTCCATATTGATATTACCTTATCTAGTTATTTAAATGACATGTGTTATCAGTTACATAACATTCCATGTTAATTTATTCTTATTGATTCATTATTTCTTCTGCTTTACTTACCCTTACTAAGCATTTCGGCTCACCCTTACTATGTTTTCCCCAAATATCTAATAAGGTTACTATAAAATACATTTATGTATTTACTAAATAGATTATTTTTACCATCATAGTTAATTATTTAAAAATAAGAAAATAATTGTGTTGTAATTATAAAATTATTTTCTCATGTATGTATCGAGTTTACCAGGACTAATAAAGTGATTAGTCCTTCAGGGCTTGATGCCTTGTAATTGTGCCAATGTAATTGATAGGAGATAACAGATCTGGGCTATCTGGGGTAGGGTCACTATATTTGGTATCAAAGGAAGTTTAATATCAACCTTAGGAACTAGATTTTATAAAATATAGGTTAGAGAACATAACCCTAAGGTATAATTTGAGTTTAATTATATAAGAACACCATAGATTTTCCGTAAAGTATAAATTATGTGGGTATTCCGAGAAATAAATACCTATATGGATACTATAAGTGGATATGGTTCTAGAATAGATATGCTTAAGAGTAAGAACTCTGAAAATGTGTTCTAGTCCTAACTTAGGGTAACTTGGTACGCAAAAACGGGCCTTTCCTCACACCTAGTTTGAAACTACTTGGGGATTTTCTTAGGATAATTCACAATTTCATTAAAAACCATTATGAAGAATTTGAATAGATAATGAAAATGAATATCCCAGCTTAAAATTAAGGTGTTTTAGATTTTAAATGAGGATTCATGATTTAGAAATCATATAAATGATATTTTGGGTAAACCATAGACCATAGAGGGATTTATGTGAAAATAAGTCGATGAAGTACTTATGTATTAGGGTCATATAGAAAACTTTAGTTAAAAGAAAATTTAGTGATTAAAGTAATTTTAAGTATGTACGTCATAGTTATTTTGGAAATTATATTAATTTGGTTTTAGAAAAGGACAACATGTATACTGGGTGACAACCAATCAAATCTAGCAAGGCCACATGTATTGAACCCACGACCAAAGGATGTTAAGGGTTTCATACTGACCACTAACCTATGTAATATCCTGGTTATATTTTCATTGTTTTTTTAAACAATTTGATGAATAAATATTAATGATGAACTCATAGTATAACTTTTTAGGATTATAGATTAATCTATTCATAGTATTGGGTTTGGAAGATAGTTAATCACAAATAGTTGGATTTTTGACTCTTTTATGGGATTTAATATCATTTAGAAATGTATTTTAGTGATTCAAGCATAAAAATTGATTTTTGAATGAATTAGAACTTTATATAAGAACAACTAAAATAAAAACAAATTTATATAAAATTTAAACCTGTCAGGAATGAATAATTCCTTATATTCTTTTCCAGTAAAATAATTACCAAACATTAGGAAAATAAATTAGAAAAAAACGTTTTCATAATATTTTCATTTTTTAGAACCAATGGTTCTATAAATCATATCATATTTATGTATATGAGGCTCTCAACTTTCTATTTATCATTAAATTATTTGTGATTTATGAAGTCATTAACTACCTATAAATATATACACTTTCCCTCTATGTATGTATCTCTATTTTCCAATAATGTTCTCCTACATAGAGACATAGTTACATGGTAGTCCATGTGACCTTTGTACTTCCCATTCCCCCTTTTCCAGAAGATGTTTTACAAACCCTTATCATGATGTGGAATTTCAAACATAGGAAGTATCAAAGAACATATCTGCATCATTATTTTTAAATTGAAAGGACACAATTTAAATAAGGTGTGGGGGGATGTAACACCTCAAAATTCTAAAGTACAACTATGTATTCAATAGGGTTTATGACATGAAACACCAAACACGTAATAGAATATAATATTCTGATACTCTAAAATATATTTAATATTTTAAATAAATTCAAAAAATATTTTTTTATAATGCACGCAACACTGAGATTGCTTGTGTTACACATAAGATCAACCTTCCCCAATAGCTTGCGTTACACGCAAGACCGACATTCACAAAATAATAATGTATTATTAAAATATTATTATTTAATATAATCTTATATAAAATAATAGTTAAAGTTGTTTTTATGAAGAGTAATAAATAAATTATAAAAATTATGGTTTACTCTAATATAAAATGAATTCATTGGTTAATATTTAATGAGAAAAGAAAATAAGAACCAATTGGATATAAAAAGAAATATTATTATTTTTTTCTTCAAAAAGAGTTTTACCTTAATAAAAATTACTAATTTCAATTATTGAAGGATTTTAATGAAAAATATATTTTATATGTTCAATAAAATATTTTTTATATTTATCTATTTGCTTTTATATGAATAAGATAAAATAAAAACCTATTTCACACATAAAAACCTATATTTTTTTAAAGACAATCTTACCACCTTTTAATGAGGAACCTATTTTAAATATTAATTTTAACACTATTAGAAATTTAATTTGATAAAATAAAATTTATTATTGAATTCATAATATCAAAATTATCCTTGTTTGATTTTTTGGGTATTTTTCTGAGAAACAATATTTTTTATTAAATAAGAAAAAATACTACATTTTAGTTAAAAACTACATTTTAAATTAACTAATTATTAATGTTAAATTATATTTTTTTATAAATTTAACTTAGATAAATAATATATATTAAAAAAATTTAGTTTATTATAATCAATTTCATATTGAAATTGAATTTAAAAACTTAACAAAATTTTGAAATTTTTTCTACCAAAACCAGTTAAACCGTCTCTCTACAAGTTTAGCATTAATCTTAATTTTTCCACTTCTGTGATTCAAATTTCAAAACAATGACCTAAATAATTTTAATCAGTATGATATTTTGAGTCTAATAAGTTCAACTTATTTTTTTTACCAAAATGATTAGTTAAAGTGACTAAGATTAATTATAGAGATTAAGTTTTAATTATGCTTAAAAATAGGCTAAACCTTATATTTAAGGGCCCAAATGACCTAGACACTTGTAAAAAACCAATTTAATGTACATAATTCGTCCATTAACCTTCCATTAATTAGTTTTTCTGGTCTGGTATGACTTTTTTTAGGTAAGAACATGTGTACACCAAACTTGTTTCCAAAAATTCAATGTGAGTCCTTTTCCTTCCC
Organism: Viscum album; assembly: GCA_963277665.1. Classification (NCBI taxonomy): domain Eukaryota; kingdom Viridiplantae; phylum Streptophyta; class Magnoliopsida; order Santalales; family Viscaceae; genus Viscum; species Viscum album. The sequence continues at coordinate 910,790,530 of OY728125.1, read as the reverse complement.
TATAAAAGGAAACACCCTCTCCCCCTTATTCACACCTATCAAACCACAATTTAAAGTCTAAAATATAAAAAATTAGTCTCCTAAAATCCCTCCCATAATACTATAAGCCTACCCTTGTTCAGAATGAAATCCAAGGAGGAATTTTGTTCAAGACAAAATAAGTTACCCGATTAAGAGGTAACATCTTCTCTCAAGATTTTTAGTTTCACTTCCATTATTCTACCCCTGTACTCTTCTTATTATATATTTACATAACAAAATATTTATTATAAATATAATATTATTTTTATATGTTAGTATTTTTACCTAAAATTACACACACCTCCATATAATGTGTAACGAATATACTGTTTTTTTTGTATAGAGAACCACTACCTCATGAAACGATGATTGTTCATTCCTCCATTTACAACATTCATGGTTGGACATGGATTCAATGTTTATATATATATATATGATATTTATTATGTCTCTAATCTTCAATAATTATTTTACAACAAATAACCTTATAATTTTCATTTTTCATTAATACAATAACACCATTCGAGGAAGTGTGGACTACCACCCCCTCAAAGCAATGTGATTTGTTCACATGATCCATGGAATGTATAAAGAATGATTATAATTGAAAATATGAGTCATAAAAAAATATATATGATATTAATTACATAATTAAATTAATTTATATATTTATATATACATATCATTTTCTTTATTACACTTTCACACACTAAAAAGTGATAATATCAATCATAGATGTGTGGACTACCGCCTCATCGACATGATGTGATTCCTTACCAATCATGACAATTTCATATATAAGTATATATGAATAAATAATTTGGTATTAATGATATTATGATCATTATATAATGATATAATTCTACTTACCTTCTTTCCACAACAATCATTGAAAAATGAGAATGTTACTAATGCGTACGTACGACCTACCATCTCCATGATTGTAATATAGGTTCATTTTTCATAACCATATTTAATGATTGATTTCAAAATAAAATTTATGTATAAATATGTAAAATATTTAATTATTATTATTATGGAGATATTATATTTTTACCCCTTTAAACATAGTTTACCTACAAATGTAGTTTTTTACACATAAACCAAATTTCTTCAAGACAACCGATGTAAACATACTTGTTTATGTAGTTGTATAAAACATAGTAATAAGAGAAATAAAAGTAATTATAAACATGTAAAAGGTTCTTAATAATTTATAAAATTAACATAAGTTAATTATATAGGTAGTTAAAGGACGTTCACCCAAATGGAAACACAAGGTAAGGGATTCTCTTCCCACTTTTTACATCCATGAGATAAATGTCATGTTCAACACTTAAATTTTTTATGTGTTGTATATACTACCCATTTTTATATATTATATCATAGATTAATTTATATTAATGTTATTTATATATTTCATTTAAAATCATTCTTTCATAAGGTTTATAATTTAAAACGTTTCAAAGTGCTATGGGACACTTTGGAATATTTAAGGATTATTTTCCTTGAGATTAATATTAATGATCATTTAATGGAATTTACATTTGAGGAAATTATATAACCATTTTTCAATAAACCCTTTAATTATTATCTAGTTATTCATTATCATTTTCATATATTAGTACCATTTTCCACTCCTTGTAAAAAAAGTGTTTTAAAAATGTTTTTAGGAAAATCCAACTTTATTTCTCTCTTTAGTTGGAGAACCTATTTTCTTATAAAAACCATGTTTTATTTAAACTTTGTCAAACATGTTTTAAAATGATTTAGTAAATAAATTTTTATCCTTTTTTATTTTAATATGTTTTTCAATGGAATATTCTCATTTATTTCTGAACAAGTAAATTTTATTATCTTTTTACTGTGAAAAAGGAATGTTCTTTTTACCTTGCATGAAATGTAAAAATTTACCCACCATCATTCATTCAAAGATTACATTTAATTTTTGAACGGTTAATTATTAATGAAAATGTTTGATGAATTTATTTTCAAATAAAAGATTTCCCAAAATTTCTTTCAAAACCAAATGATATTTTCCTCAAGAATGTTTGTAAAATATCTTTTTATTATACTTTCATTCATTAATGAAAAAACCCTTTATTTTAATCCACTTTTGGAATGTTGTATTTATACTCTCGTTAATCTTCCTATAGATGGTTTATGATTTATTTGGATAAGGATAGTATTCATATTCACTTCCTTAACTTCTTTTTACCCTAAAAATATTTAATCTCTTATGATCATTTAATTTTCCCTAATTGTGTATATCATTTATCATAGATATTATTATAGCCTAAATCATATAAATTTTTTCATATGGTGTATACTTTTATAGTGATTTAATTATTTGGGGAAATATTTATAATTGTATATTCTTTATTCACTACGGTTATTTGATAAGGCACATTGTTAAATTAATTTTTCGATATATGAAGAATGTTTTGGACTTGTACGACATGGGTGGGGCCCAGTTATAGATATACCCTAAAGGTAAAAATAGTATCATTGGATGAGTAATTTGGTTTGCCACTTCATATGGGTTTTTACCCTACACACTATAAACCATCTTGTGAAAGGTCTTGATGATCAATGTACCTGGTACCTAAGAAACATGAAATCCAATAATTAATCATTTCACTCAATTAGATTTATTATTGATTCCCATTTACCTAGCATTACTAAGCATTTTACCACACCATTATTATGTTTCTTTCCCAAAGTATCCAAGAAGCCTACTATGAACGTTATACAGGGAGTTACTAAATGTATTAAAGTTACCCTCAATGTTATTTATTTATAAATAAGAAAAAATTATGTTGTAATTAGTGTACTATTTTCTCATGTATGTATATGGTTTATAAATACTACTAAACTGATCGGTCCTTCTGGGCTTAATTCCTTATGATCATGCTAATGTAATTGATAGTAGACAATGAATCCATGATATCTAGGGCTTGGTCGCTACACTATGAATCCCATTTATACGATATTATGAGGGAGTTATAATATATATTCTTTTCCATTACCCATCCCAAAATGATATCCAACAACTTAATCATGATTGAAACTATTTACAAGAGAATTTTATGCTCATTGAGATTAAGACCCAAACCATGTTCGCCGAACCACCACATGAATGTCCCACCATTTTGAACCTTACTCTTAGGGTGTTTCTTACTATATTAAAAGGATATGTGTCAATAAACTATAAATATGAATATGTACAATATTTTTTATAGAATAAGGAATATATTTTTTTATCCTATTGTAGATACTTTGTAAATGAATTTTATTTTCATACAATAAATAACCAATTGCATTTAGGGTTAACATTCAAATTCAATTAATGAATTTCTGAATTAATTTATTTTTGAAATAAACAATATTTAAATAAAATATAATTATTTAACCATGTTTATCAAATATAAATAATCATATAATTTTTATGGAGTCAAATATAATTTTTATAAGGGTTTGAAAACTGTTAATGTCAAAAACCCAACATTTCTTAATAAATGTAAATTTGATTTTAAATGTTAAAATTGAAATATTTAGCTAATTATTTATATTAAATTAATATTTTTTGGTAATTATAACATCAAATTTATCCAACATTTAATTTTTCATAATTTTCTAAGATAATGAAATTTTCTGGAAAAATTAGATACCGTATAAATATACTTTGTGTATTATAAAATCATAATGACCCAAAAGTGATATAATAATTACTATAAATGGGATTAAAGACCAAATATATGTTTTTACTTTTAAACAAAGGTATTTAAGTTTATTTGATTTATTTTGTAAGTCCAATATGGATCCTCTAAAACATAGGATTTATTTTAAGGTTTTAAATTCCTTTCCTTAAGAGTGTCACTCACCTCCACATAATCAAGGGAACTATTTTACAAATATCATCCCGTAGAATTATAAAATAATGCGAAACACCCCCATTTGGATGTAAACATGGACACAAACTATTGGATGGTTTTTTGTTTTGGATATTTTATTATGTAGATTCCAAAAACCTAAATAATAATGAAAAGGCCCATATTTTCCTATATAAACCTACCCTATATACCATTTATCTTCACTCAAAATCCATGGATCAGGTGCATAATATACCCTAAACTATATATAGTTCTTTAAAAGTTCCCCTAAAATCTCAACAAGATCCTCCCATGCTTTTGAAGTCACACACTTATGTAGGGGACCTTCCTCTCATTCTTTCAATTTTGGCACCTTATTTGGAATTTTTCTTCTTAATTACAATTTTTTATGATGTAATTTATTTATAAACATCAAACAATATCCATTTATGTTATTTTAATGACTTATATATTATAATACCCCATTTAGACACTTAACTAATCTGTTACTATGCCAAAATTCCCTAAGGGATCCTCACCTTCCTCTCCTTGTATAAAATTCCAGATCCTTCTTGGAAATTAGTTCTTTTAATTTCTATTGGTTATATTTTCCTTTATTTATAATAATTAAATTAATTTAAAATTGATTTTATTTTAATGGTGTATCATTTATACCCTCTCATTTGGACCCATAAAAAAGCCTTTACTATGGAAAAATTAGCTGAGAGATCCTCACCATCTCTTCTTTATTAAAGTTAATTTATGAACTTCTACATTATATTTCTATTTCTTAAAGTTGGGAAATATATTTACATGTTCATATTACTTCCCATTTTATTTTAAAATTATGAAACACCCAATTTAATCTCAACAATCATTTTTACGAATTATTATGTAACACCGTTATGTTGCTAAAAATTTACTGTGATTTTCCATGACAAAAACAATAGTGTAGTTAATACCATACCCATTTTTATATCAATGGTATTGACCTTTATGAACATATAATTATTTATTATAGACTTACATGTATTTATTCCACTTTATGTTATCGTGGAATAAATTATGATGATGAATGAATCCATTTTGTATGATATTTGTGGCATACTTATTCCTGAGTATGAATTCAATATAATTGGTGCACCCAGATAGCGCTCTAATGCATTGGACAATGTTTATTATCATGATATATTACATTGGGATAGGGAGTGAACCTGATTACTATATAGTACTTTTATGACCACGATTTCTTGGAAGGTTTATCCTTGACCTATGTTTATGATTCATTGTTTTATGTTGTTTCCTCATTTCCCATGTTATGATTATAATGCTATATCATTCCTTTTTATTCATTTTACTTTTAGTCCTCATCTATATGACTATTTTATAACATGTATCACTTATTCCATGTTTATTCCCTTACTGGTCTTTATAGATCACCCATTTCATATGAATATCTCCAGGTTATCCCATGAAGTTTTAAGTATGAAGGAGTATTTTGTGCATGTTAAAGAAGATTATAATAAAGATGTTAATTATCTATTTTATATATTGTAATGTACCTAATTCACAATCACATTATACTTCTTGATAATTCCGAATTTATTAAGTGTGGTTTTATGTAATAAATTATGTATTAATGTTAAATAAAGAGTATGGTTGTTGTAGTACCCCTATCTCCATCCGTAGTAGATTATCTATACAATATTGATCTTTCTAGCATTGATTGTTCATATGAACATTTTTATCAAAGTGAGGCCCTATATCCTTATAACCTTCTCCATTTCTTGATTTTTCATTTAAGTGGATTGATATAAATGTTTTCCAATCATTGTGCTAAAAAAATCAATAAATATATAAGATTCACTGTTTTCATGATATCATCATTTTTTTCTGAGTTAATCAAAGGTAAACTCATTGATTGGTTTCTTAATCTTTTATTCCTAAATGGTAGTATTTTAATCCAAAAAATCAAGTATCTTAGTTTGGTCAAGTTTTATTTTGGTTTCATATTTCCTCTTTACTAGAAAACTAATGTTATTCTATAATAAAATTGGTAGGTGTACCCCTTATCCCTATCAAACCATAGATAGTCATCTTAGAAAATCTTTTTAGATGAGTTAACCCTAAAATAATAAACATTTATAAAATATAAAATATTGAAAACCAGATTATGAAATTTGTGATTTTTTTTATAAAACCATATAGTTTTTCTATATTATTATTTTTTGTTTCTTTATCACATGTATTTTTATTAAAATTTTACTTTTTCACATAGTTCATATTTGTATATTTATGTTAATATAAATATTAAAGTTGCAATTTTTTTTTTAATGTTATATATTAATGATATAGGTGTTGTTCTAGTGCTCATTATATATTTCCTAAGCCTATTTTCTAACCTATTATTTTATTTATTATCCATATTGTGGAATCATAATATATATTGATTCATGTAAGATATAGTAGTGATCCACACATTTTGAAAAATATGTAGCCATATTTTAATATTGGATCAAAGAACCTTAACGGATTAAACTCATTCCCACATTACCAATGATTGGCTATAATATTTCCTTGACTCGTTATACAAGATCCCTAATTCATTACTCTAGATCACTTAGACCTTGAATTATTTTTCACACATATACATATTTATGTAGACACATATATACAAATGTGTGACATATTTAAATATACTATAATATCCCCCCATAGAGGATGGATCTAGATGACATTCCTAGATACTAAGATACAGATCAAAACATGTATTACTTATAAGGATGCTTCTTGGATGGGGAGTTATTTATTATTACATAAGCCTATAATTGTTTCTATAGTGTAATGTACTATTGGTTTCATTTATTATTCCATTAGGTATATACTATATTTTTCATGCACTATAGTTTATGATAGGTATATAGGGGTTGAGTGGTTTTCTTATACTATGTGATTTTATATTCACACCATTTATAAGACCCAATGGTATGTGTGTTGACATGTTTTTTTGTGGTCAAACTAAATCAAATTACACTAGCCATATGAGCTAATAAAGATGGAACATGGAGTTTTTGAGGAACTTTTTATGATTTTAATTGTTTGACAAGTGGATGAAATATAGGTTACACCAGGTATTGTTTTAGAGAGGATCCATATATGGATGAATCATTTTAGATCCTTAAAACATGTATAGCCAACAATAATTATGTACATATATTTTTAAACTTGTCTAACATACTTTTTATGTATTTTTAATTATTTTTGGCATATTATGTATCGTAATTGTTTTACATGTCATGTTTCAAATTCTATCTTTTCATAAGTTACACCCACTTTTTTTATGGATGTATGGTTACACAATTTATATAATGGAAGAAAGTATTATTTACCCTATACATTATAATGTACTATTAATACATTAATAATTAATATAGGGGTACCTTATCCAACATGATTATTACCCAACCCCAGATGTTTAAACCAACACCTAGAAATTGGGAGATATGTTTGATGTGTAGTAATGACACAACCCAAATATAATTCATATATTTCAGGGAATACATGTTACAAAATAGAATCAGAACAAAAACCAAGGGCTCTTGTGTATGTCAATTTATAGTAAATTAGAGAATATGGATTTTAGAACTAATGAAATTTCTCAAAAATATTCCTAGATAATATAATAACAACATAATATTTAGTTATTAAGGGTTATTTATGATCACATATTTAATTTACATTTTAGTCCACTTCATGTTATCAAGTCTTATGAATCATGCTATGTGGAAATAGATGTGATAAAATATGGTGTTTTCACATATCATGTGATATTATTCCTTTGATTACTATGTCACTATTGTAAACAATCAATGATTCATATTTACTGAAAAATTAAAATTAAATAAATGACGTTTACTCATATATTTATTATAAATAAATATATTAATATAAGTAAAAAATTTATTACTTTAGGTTGATATTATTCTTATATACTTATTATAATTATTTTCTCTTATGTTATACTTAATTTATGATTTTTGTAGTTCAAATTAATTTTTAAAACATGTGAAATAGTGTTAAGAATATTTATAAAGGATATGGAAATAGAAAAACATTTTTAGGTAAATTAATGTGGGGGATAGAAGAATAGGGGCATACATGACCCATATTATACATTTAAATCCCTAGTTATATATCTAATGATAATAATTTTTAATATTTTTATATTATTTATTTTAGATGTTTATTCATAGATGAAAACATCTTATTGAGTATAAAGGGACAACTAATAATGCACTTTAATCTTAGTGTAATGCCATGTAACCTAAACAACCCACAATTACCTGGTTTATACAAAGAGTATCACTTTATTAAAATTTTAGGATATTTTTTTGTTTATATTTATAGATAATTAAGAAAAAAAACTTCAATATCAAAATCTTAAAAATACATGTTAAAACATTCAATCAATGTAATTTTTATTCTACAAAAATGGATTATAAATTTTAAACTCACGTTTCATTAAAAATAATAATTCTATTTAGGATATTATTATTTTTTATAGTATGCACATAAATTTGTCTTGGATAATTTCTTAGTATCCTAGGGAATAAAAAATATAACAAATTGTGATCTTATATTCTTAGTAAGAGAAATCCTACAACATAAGATATCAAATAATAAATAATTCATGAATAATATAGAAAAGATAAAAAATAAAAAAATATCCCATATAACTCATATAATAAAATGAGAATATATCTATGGAATAAATTACAACATAAATAATAACATGGACAAACATATAATTCTTCATAATGAGGGAATTAATAATGATGGACATCATAATCATACTTTCAAGGACTTGTGAAAAGACATCATAAACATATTGTCAAGTCCCCTTATCAATACGTCATAAAAAACTAGGATTAAATACCCTAAATACACAAGATAATTCATCTCATAAGACCTAACGATGCATCAAGGGTCTATAATAGGCCTCAACTATCTCATTATAAGACAAATTCATTCATCAAAGTACGGGGATGAATAATCAATACAACAAATAATCAAGATAAATATCAGTATTTGAAAACTAACATATTGAATACCAATATTTTACCAATATAAAAAGTGAACATAATAAATATAATCCATATATATTAAAATAGTTGAGGGTATAATTGAAGTGTATCCCCATATCAGATTCATCAAATCATGTTTAAAAAAATGAAATAACATATTAATGTTTTTGAACACGTCTTCAAAATGTGATAATAATATCATTTTATTTTGATAATATTTTTAAAAAAAATTTCCATAATATTGATAAAATGACTTTATTAAAATCAATAATTGAATGTTTTAGATTATTCTTCAATGAAAACAATTATTATGATGGTGGAAAATTAGTTTGTCTGATAAACATTAAAACAAACACACATTTTGAAATTTTGTTAAAAAAGTAAAAACTACATCGTTTAGAAAATATCAAGAATATTACTTTTTAAAATTGCAGAAAAATTAAAATATGATTGAGAATTAGTTAAAATAATAATTTTATCACATAAAAATACATTCTTTATATCATTTAAAAGGACACATACATTGTCGATTATGTTCAAACACTAAAGATAAAATACAGTAGGATTTTCATTAAAAAAAGTAATTTATAAATTTTATTAAGTAAAAAAGATAGTAAAATGAAAGGGAATGTTTTAATATCTATATATAACTAGAGGATAATAAAATATATTGTTTTCAATATATATTTATCCAATAATTTTATAAAATTTTATGTATAAAAAATCTTGATTAAAATTAACATGGAACATAAATCCCAAACCTCCAGATTGAATTATCTCATACGTTATTTAAAACACCTTTATAATAAATATAAATTTATTATAATTATACTATATAATAATTTTAATACTTAAAATATCATAAATTATCCACTTATAAAATCTTATCATCTATTTATGAATAATTATTTATTTAAATCACTGTTTTAGGGGATGATTTGTACAATTTTCATGCATTTTTTGATTTGGGATTTCTAGTCCATGCACATTAAAAATGATTCCATAATCTACATAATTTAAGTGACTTATTTTATATATTATTATCAATAAATATCACCATTATTAAACATTCCTTAATCATTCATGTCATAAATATTATAACATCACTCATGTAGGTTGTAAAACTGACCAGAACAAGTGTGCATTATAAAACTGAATAAGTAAGAACATGATAAGGGATAATCTCAATATTATCTGTATGAAATACTATTCATATCATAAAAATTATATATATTCCTTATAAGAAAATTTATAATCATTTATAAAAAGGTGTTTTTTGAGAATGTAATATCTCAATCACCGAGATGATAGTCCATACTTACCCATGAATGATATATCCATTTTCTAATGAGAAAGTTAAAAAAATTAATATAATAATTTATCATTAAAAAATTACTATTATATAAAAATTATCATATATATTTAGAAAATACAACATTATAACCATCCATGAAAAGCTGTGATAGAAAATGAATCACATCATTACATGGAGGAAGTTGCCGCAATGTACGCATGAGTGATTCCATTATTTCCCATTTCTTGAAAAGGAGGTCAAAAAGGTTGTATCTTAATAATAATAATAATATATAATTATATTTATAATAATGGGATCATTATGTTTTGATGGAAACAATATACATATAGGAAATAGATGAATAAAGAAACATTATAAAAGCAAGTAAAGGTGACTACCATTTCTTTGAGATACATCATTTGGCTTACATCTTATTCCTTCATATGGTTGTATTAAGTGAATAACAAAGGATATTGGATGTGTACATAGAATATAGTATTGGATTAAGTTAGGGGTTTTTAAAATCTTGATGTCATAATTCTTTTGAATAAGGAATGAGAGTAAGTTCCCTTTTATAAGTTAGGGGAGGAAAACCTATGGCATCCCACCTTTTTATAACATAACTTTTCATTACATTTTACAAAACCGAGGATCTTTAAGGTTTAGTGTCTTGGAAACCAGGAACTTAAAACATGAAAACATAAAACATACTTCTTAAACACTTGAAAGGATTCTCATTATGTTCATACTGGGTTCATTATTTCATCTCATAACCTGGGGACATACATCAAAAGAAAGGGTGAGTAGAAGGCCCAGTAAGGGAAACAAGGGAAACATTTAACATGTGAACTTGAGATACATCAACAATGTCATGAAAAAGAACTTTAAGGCATGAGAAAGAAATAAAGAGGCATATTATAATAAAAATAACGTATTTCATAACTTGAAGATGTGTCTACAACATTTAACATTGACAATCATCTTAGTTTCACCAAGGTCCATCCCCAAGGTGTCATTAAAAATTATCAAGGTTATTTATCAAGGTGTCGTTAAAAATGGTCATCTCTAGAGATTAAGTCTTCACCCAATGCATTGGAGTGCTATCTGGGAGTGCCCTTCATTTTTCTTTATTATCATGTGAGCCACATATATCATCATCAATCATTTCATAAACAACACATATAGCATAAAAGAAATGGGTTTCATTTCATAATCATAACGTTTTAAAAACTTCTTTAAAGATATGATCTTTATGTCACTTTAAACCCACAGAAAGGGAAAGAGGGTCTCATGTATGTAAATCCAAGAATATAAAATAGAAAATTTTGGTATATATGTGAATACCCCTTTATAAGAAAGAACTTTGAGTATTCACTTAATAAAATAAATGAATTTGAGAATAAGAGAGAGACATTTTGTGACGGAAATTCTGCAGCATAACGACTATGTTACGAGGTTTTAGAAAACATTTAAAAGAGAGGAGAAATGGGTCACCCAATCATAAATTATCCATAAAACAGAAGGGGAACAGAATATAAAGGATTTAAGAACATGGTAATGAAATTTGGAAGATATACCATATGAAATGAAGAACATGAAAGGAAGACAAAAATAAGATTTCTCTTATGAAAATTCGGCAGCCTAACGACGTCACTTAAAACTTCGAAAAAAATGAATTGATGAGTTAAAATAGGGTCTCTCATCATATGAACATAAAATATCAGTATGATAGATATAGAGATCATAACCCAACATAATGAAAAGGAACATGAAAGACATGACATGAAAATAGATCTTGAAAACGAGAAGGGTGAAAGAATCCCTTAAAAATTCGACAGCCTAACGACGCCACTTAAAACTTCAAAATACTAAATTGAAGAGATAAAATAGGGTATCTAATCATATGAACATGAAAGATCAGTATGATAGTAAAAAGGAACTTGAAATACTTGACATGAAAGTAGAACTTTAAAAAAATGAGAAAGGTGAAGGAATCCCTTAAAAATTCGGTAGCCTAACGACATCACTTAAACATTTTTAAAATGAATTGATGAGAGAAAGAGGGGGTATATAATCATATGAACATGAAAAGGGAATTAAGAGGAATATAAAATATCATCCTCCAACATAAGATCATGGATCATTAAATAAATGACATAAAATAGATTACTTGAAAAGAAAGAGGGAGGTAGGATCCCTTACCTTAAAACGTATCTCTTAAAACTCAAAGGTTGGAACCTTGAGGGCTTGGGGGCACCATGGGAGGACTAATTCGGAGGTAATGAGACCAGAGCTTCGTTGGGGGAGAGTTGGGAGTGAAAACTAAATGAGGAAAGGGTGGGTATTTATAGGGAAGCTGAGGTGATACTTTAATAATTTTAAGGGACACCTCACAAGTGGTTTTCTCAAAACCATGGGCTCTCCCATGGTATTTCCCATGAAGTTAGGCCACATGGGGCCCCAATAAAATAATTCATCAAATATGGTCGGAAAACCCTTAAAATATCTCATGAAATCATCATGACACAATTATGATGTCATTAAACATACCGAAACCCTAAAACTACATTTTTATTATTCACTGAAAATTCATCTTTCTCAGAAAAATCCAAAAATTTCACCTTAACCAAATATCTATGCTTTGATTACAAATATGAACTCTATTTTATAAAAATAATTTTCTAAATATTTTTAATTTAATTTTAAAAAAATACATTATTCACCAAAAATACATTTTTTTAGAAAAATCCCTAAAAATTACCATAACATAATATCGATGCTCTGAGTTCAAAAATAAAGTCCATTTTATAAAAATAATTTTCTAAATATTTTTAATTTAATTTTTAATTAAAAAACACGATTCACCCAAAAAAACTAATACTTGACTAATAATTTATGAAACCGTTATTTACCCATTTTATTGAATCACATTAGTTAATCAAGGTGCCTAGATTATATTAAAAATTTTTTTAACTGAGATTACTAATCCATTTGGTCACATTACTAATCCTAAGCGTAAAATCACTATTCATAATTTACTATTCATCAAAAAATTAAGTTGATCTTATTAGACTCCAAATTCCTTACTGAACACTTTTCAGAATACCATTTTTAGAAAATCATTACACATCATTAATTATTTAAGGTTTACATAAATATTTTAAAATATTTTTTTTTCAAAATTCATCAATAAAATACATCCTAAAATTATCCGAACATTTGAAATTTCACAAACTTCACTAAAGGAAAAAATCTCAATTTATTCATCCCAAAGGATTACACAAAGAAGCTACAATCTCATCACATAGCCCCTTATAACACCAACATATGACCTAAGTGTAAGGTGTGCTGTGGTGAGAGAATCTGAGGGTGGCTCCACCAACATCACACGAGTAGTAATTTCTATCAGTTTTAACTTCTCGCGAAGGCGATTCCGTTCTAGCTTCACACGATGAAGTTCGGCTTGGGTTTGGTCCAGAGAAAAGCCCAATGGTGTTACCTTGTTCCCAAGTTCTATTAGATGGGCTTCAATCGGCCCAAGACTACTGGATGAGGCCATCAAATCTTTTTTCTATATTAATTACCCATGATCACTTGTATTTTGAGAAAATAATCGAAACGTTTAGTTTTAGCGGTCATATTGACCAATGGTTATATAATAGTCAAAACCTAACGGTCTCATTTTAATTATACTCATGTTATCAAATGAAATAAAATAACACACAAAATTAGGAAACAAGATTTATTCAAAATTTTGGGTCACTACAATCTTCCCCCCTTAAGAAATTGCATCCTCGCAATTTTTAAAATTGGGATTGGAAATTTCATTGAAAGTCCCACATCGAAAAAAGAGTTAGTAACACTATTACTTTAAAAGAAAGAAATGGATGTAAAAAGGTCACCCGAGTTAACCCATACTAGGATTCCACATAGGAAAACATGGATATGGAGGAGAAAACAAAGGGTCACGTTCTGAAGGAGATTGATAGAAAACATGATTAGGATAAAGTTAACAACAAGAAAATCACAAACATATGATGGGTTAAAAGGTATTTGATTTCCCAGTGGGAAACGTTAACATACACCATTTTTGTTTAATGTTCCTTTTCATAGTTTTGAGGAATTCATTCACTACATAGAATAAAACACAGGTAAATATACCTACCTTCAAGTAGAGTTTCATCCTTTAATAAGTTTCTACCAAAACTAATCTTTTCTCCAAACGATGAGCATTCAAAGATACTTGGTCTCATCAAAGCAAAAGAATCATCTTCTAGAGAATCACATAATACACCAAAGATTAACTATCTATTTCTTCTATTATCCCCAAAAGATAAAGGGTAAGATAAAACAACTCTTCAAAAAGAAAGAATCCCGTAGGAAGGGAAACTTATTTAAATCTTCAAAATTCCATGGTACTACCCAAAGTTCATCATAAGACATTCCATAAATAACTGTCCTTAAAATTCCACAAAATAAACCAAACTAAGATTAAAATACAATTATAAGAACGATCTCATGACATAGTCTTCCAAGATAGACTTTATCATTCATCTCCAAACAACATCAACCACTCTTATCATCTTATAACAAAAGTAACTAACCTAATCACATTTTCCTGAAGATAGGTTAATCATTTCCATAAGTAACCTATATTACTATAAGTTTACCTTAAATTCATCGATTCTTAAAAATATAAGTCAGCCTTTACTCCCCAAGAAAATACCGTAGTAATCTATTTACCTCAATCAAATTGGGTTCCCAAAATAGTGAACGTCTTCAAAAATAATAATCATCTTTTAATCCTCTAATCACCCCATTTTTTTAAGAAGAACTGCTTCACTACATCAACATGTGGTACATAACAATAGATGTTTTCCTTAATGATATAAAATCATCTTAGATAGTGACTCGATGATATTAGAAAACATAAAAGATATTCTTATAGAGCACGAACTAAAATACAACATGACACAGACAATTATTGCGAAGAAGTTACATGTACTTTATTCATCATGATCCATCTCAGAATAGGACTTGCATTGTTCCCTTGTCCTTGAAGATTGTTGATTCTCGTCATGTTTCTCATCCCTTCCCATAGAGAATTGCCTTGGATAATGTCTAACTTCTCCACATTTACGACATTGAAAAGTATAAGGTACATTAGACCGAACTTTATCACTATTCGTCACATTATTCATTTTTTTAAAACAATTGGCTACTTTATGACCTATCTTCCCACACTTAAAACATATCCCGGTTCCTTTGTGAAATTGTCCTTGGTGCCTCTTCCCACACTTTTTGAAAAAAAAATTGGGTCGTCTTTCCCTTATCAACTTTATCAGATGAACATCCTTGAGACTTTGTCTTCTTCTTCCTTGATGAATTTCGGCATTCAACAAGGTACCAATTATTAATTGTGATTTTTGATAGCTGGTTTGGAATAATCAAAATATGTTCAACTTGATCTCTCATCATCTCTATCACATTAATAGGGAAATCATCACATTTCCTATCACATTGGTTGTTGGGACATGTTCTTCCATTTCCCTCCATTAACTAAGAAAAAATGTATAATTAGGGGACTAAATACTTACCAATAATCATTAAAAGGAAACTTTAAGAATAGAAGGATAAACTTGTAGAAGGAAAGTATACCCTAACTTTTGATCCCCTAGGTTCCAATCTAGGTTATCCTTGATCATATATTCTTATGTAAATATTTATTTTATTTTATCCTTGATCTATATTTTATTTTATATTTGTTCCTTTAAAAATAGTTCATACTAAGCTTATGAATTTACCAAAGCATATCCCTTGGGAGTGTCATAACCAAGAGTGCAGCAAGGTCTGTTGTTGTGTACCAGTTCCCATTCGCGTCTAGCTCAATGCGGGGTTTTCAGGTTTTTCCCCTATGTACATCTGTTCCAGAGCCACCTCTACCTGCTCGTATCGAGACATGGATGTATTTTCTTGGAAACCCCTTACTCAATACTCAGAAAAATACCAGGAATATTTCCTATATTTAAACATTTATATAGTTTTCTTCCTAAAGTTTTCATATCCTAATTTCCACAAATATTTAAACCATACTTTGATACCAACTATGGAATCTCGCCTTTTTATAACATAACTTTTCATTACATTTTACAAAACCAAGGATCTTTAAGGTTTAGTGTCTTGGAAACCAGGAACTTAAAACATGAAAACATAAAACATCATTCTTAAACACTTGAAAGGATTCTACATATGTTCATCCTAGGTTCATTACTGTATCTCATAACCTAGGGACATACATGAAAAGAAAGGGTGAGCAGAAGGCCCAGTAAGGGAAACAAGGGAAACATTAAACATGTGAACTTGAGATACATCAACAATGTCATGAAAAAGAACTCTATGGAATGAGAAAGAAATCATGAGGAATATCATAATAAAAATAACGTATTTAATAACTTGAAGATGGGGATACAATATTTAACATTAACAATCATTTCCATTTTACCAAGGTCCATCCCCAAGGTGTCATTAAAAATTACCAAGGTTATTCACCAAGGCGTCGTTAAAAATGGTCATCTCTAGAGATAAAGTCTTTACCCAATGCATTGGAGCGCTATCAGGACGCACCCTTCATTTGTCTTTATTATCATGCAAGCCAAATATATCATCATAAATCTTTTCATAAACAACCCATATAGAATAAAATAAATGGGTTTCATTTCATAATCATAACGTTTTAAAAACTGCTTTAAAGATATGATCTTTATGTCACTTTAAACCGACGGAAAGGGAAAGCGGGTCTCATGTATGTAAATACCAGAATTTAAAATAGAAAATTTTGGTATATATGTGAATACCCATTTAGAATAAAGATCTTTGAGTATTCACTTAATAAAATAAATTAATTTGAGAATAAGAGAGATACATTTTGAGATGGAAATTCTGCAGCATAACGGCTATGTTACGAGGTTTTAGAAAAAATTGAAAAGAGAGGGGAAATGGGTCACCAACTCATAAATGATCCATAAAATAGTAGGAGAGAAGAATATAAAGGATTTAAGAACATGGTAATTAAATTTTAAAGATATACCATATGAAATTAATAACATGAAAGGAAGACAAAAATAATATTTCTCTTATGAAAATTCGGCAGCCTAACGACGTCACTTAAAACTTCAAAAAAAAAAAATTGATGAGGTAAAATAGGGTATCTCATCATATGAACATAAAATATAAGTATTATAGATATAGATATCATACCCCAACATAATAAAAAGGAACATGAAATACTTGACATGAAAATAGATCTTGAAAACGAGAAGGGTGAAAGAATCCCTTAAATATTCGGCAGACTAACGACACCACTTAAAACATCAAAATACTGAATTAAAGAGATACAATAGGGTCTCTAATCATATGAACATAAAATATCATTATGATATATATAGATATCATACCCCAACATAATAAAAAGTAACTTTAAATACTTGACATGAAAGTAGAACTTTAAAAAAATGAGAAAGGCGAAAGAATCCCTTAAAAATTCGGCAGCCTAACGGTGTCACTTAAACATTATTAAAATGAATTGATGAGAGAAAGAGGGGGTCTATAATCATATGAAAATGAAAAGGGAAGTAAGAAGAATATAAAAGATCATCCTCCAACATAAGATCATGGAACATTAAAGAAATGACATAAAAAAGATTACGTGAAAAGAAAGAGGGAGGTAGGATCCCTTACCTTAAAACGTATCTCTAAAAACTCAAAGGTTGGGAATTTGAGGGATTGGGGGAACCTTGGTAGGACTAATTGGGAGGTAATGAGACCAGAGATTTATTGGGGGAGAGTTGTGAGTGAAAACTAATGGAGGAAAGGTTGGGTATTTATAGGGAAGGTGAGGTGATACTTTAATAATTTCAAGGGACACCTCACAAGTGGTTTTCTCAAAACCATGGTCTCTACCATGGTATTTACCATGGAGTTAGGCCACATGGGGCCCCAAAGACAATAATTCATCAACCTTTGTAGGTCAACCCTTAAAATATATCATGGCATCATCATGACACAGTTATGATGTCATTAAACATACAGAAACCCTAAAACTGCATTTTTACTATTCATTGAAAATTCATCTTTCTCAGAAAAATCCCAACATTTCACCATAACCTAATACCGATGCTCTGATTAAAAATATGAACTCTGTTTTATAAAAATAGTTTTCTAAATATTTTTAATTTAATTTTTTAAAAAATATACTATTCACCAAAAATTCATTTTTTTTTCAGAAAAATCCCCAAAAATTACCATAATATAATATCGATGATATGAGTTCAAAAATAAAGTCCATTTTATAAAAATAATTTTCTAAATATTTTTAATTTAATTTTTAATTAAAAAAAACTATTCTCCTGAAAAAACTAATACTTGACAAATAATTTATGAAACCGTTATTTACCCATTTTATTGAATCACATTACTTAATCAAGGTGCCTAGATTATATTAAAACTTTCTTTAAGTGAGATTACTAATCCATTTGGTTAATCCTAAGAGTAAAATCACTACTCATAAAAAATTATTTTGATCTTATTAGGCTCCAAATTCTTTACTGAACACTTTTACAGAAGACTATTTTTTGAAAATAATTACACATCATTAATTATTTAAGGATTACATAAATATTTTAAAATATCATTTTTTTCAAAATTCATCAATAAAATACATCCTAAAATTATCAAGACATTTAAAATTTCAAAAACTTCACTAAAGTAAGAAATGTCAATTTATTCATCCCAAAGGATTACACAAAGAAGATACGGTCTCATCACATAGCCCCTTATAACACCAGCATATGACCTAAGTGTAAGGTGTGCTATGGTGAGAGAATCTGAGGGCGGAACGACCAACATCGCACGAGTAGTAATTTCTAGCAGTTTGAACTTCTCGCAAAGGAGATTCCATTATAGCTTCACACGATGAAGTTCAGCTTGGGTTTGGTCCAGAGCAAAGCCCAGTGGTGCTACCTCCTTCCAAAGTTCTGTTAGATGGGCATCGATCGGCCCAAGACTACTGGATGAGGCCATCAAATCCTCTTTCTATATTAATTAACCAAGATCACTAGTATTTAGAGACAATAATTGAAACGTTTAGTTCCAGCGGTCGTATTGACCGATGGTCATATAACAGTAAAAACCCAACATTCTCATTTTAATTTTACTCATGTTATCAAATGAAATAAAATAACACACAAAATTAGGAAACAAGATTTATTCAAAATTTCGAGTCGTTACAAAACCGATATAATTAATTAATTGATTTAAATAATATAAATTCATTTTTCATGATATTATTACAAAATGGAAATTTATTGGAATTTAAGAAAATATAATATCTAAATACCTTAAAAAAATATGATGCAGACATGTTTATGTGTCATTTTTACCCTTATCTCTTAGTTTAACCCCCTGGTAAACCCGGTTTTTGTTTTACTGTATTGATAATTTTTTACCTCAGTTATGATTCACATGAAAAAATTAAAGTTATCCTTATTAACTAATACTAAATATTCTTATACCAAATATGGAATCCATTTTAAATGATTCAATTTTCTAAACTCATAAAAATAAATTTTAATAGGTGTTTGTGAAATCAAACAAAAAACTCTTTTTAGAAAAATGCATGTTTTAAGCATACAAATGATTTTACAATAAAATAAAGTATAAAATTGATTAAATTTGAATAAATTTTAATAGTTTAATTAAAATTAGAAATATTTTTCATTAAAAATAAAATAAAACAAAAATGAACAATGTGATTACTTGATAAATACTTAAGAACAATTTTTTTATTTGAATCAAAACATTTGATATATTTTGAAAATGTTATGATTGGATTTATATATTCAAAAGTATATTTTTATATGAATTATATTACAACTAAAATAAATATTTTTTCTATAAAAATTGTTTTTATAAATGTTGATGTTATTTTATATCATGATAATAATATAAAAGTAACAAAATTTTTAAAATCGGAATATTTCACTATTAACCAAAAAATCAACTATTTTCGAGAAATAAAAAAAATACACAATAAGATACTTTTGATATGAGTAAAAAAAATGAAATAAATTGTTATGTAATTCAATTTCTATAATTTGTAAATTTATCATTATTTTAAAATATACACAAAACAGACTTTTAGGATAATATCCTTTTAAAACATTAAATTCTCTTACTCTATTTCATAAAAATTATAAAATATATGATTGTAGTGAATTATATTACAGTTAAATATTTATCAAAAAATTATATACCATTTTTGTTTAAATATATCTAATGGACGTATATATAATGACTATATATATACAATAGATATGTGTCCAATAACTATATATATAACAGTCACATTACATTCTTATATATAGATATATCTTTACATGTTTCACAAAAACTTATGCAATTAAATGTCTCTAATTATTTATATTACGTAAAAAATACAATTAATTAGAATTAATTTTATTTAAAAAATTATATGTTCAATAGTGTGTGGTATATAGACCACAAAGATCAAAAAATGACTATATAATATAGAAATATTAATATTTAAATATGTTTCTTAGAACCTAGATGTTGGTTTGGAGGGAATAAATAAATTAGAAATATTTTGAAATATATATATATGTTTAATTGATTAAATTTGTAATCAACACTACATTGATTATCATTTTGATAGAAATAGAGATAACATATTTTGATGGTTAATGGGATATTTTTCATAAAATTGTTTTTATATACGCAATGTATTTTTATTAATGTAAATTAAGTTAATCACTATAGATGAATGATTTTAAAGAAATGTATAGATCATATATATAATAAAATAAAATTATTATAATGGTTTTTATTGGATGAGTAATACTTATAAATTCATTTGTTTCTTAAAAGATACATTTTATTCAAAAAACGTTTTTACTGAATTTTGTGTGTAGATGTCATAATAAATATCATCAATTTTATGAAATTTTATTTAAAAAAATATAAATATACTTTTAAATAATAATTTCATAGTAGGCTTAGGCTATAATTTCTGGGATTATTTTTTTAAAGACTAATTTTTGAAAGAATAGTGGACAATGATAACTTTTGGAAAAATTATTATTTATTTTGTTTATATAAAGTAATTTAAAAGTTATATTATGTTTTGGAATTTTTCTCAATGTAACATAAGTATCAATTAATTAAAAAATAATTATTTAATTAAAAAATAATTATCATCATATTTAATTTTCTTATAAACTCATAATTTTTCTTAAATACACATTTTTTGTAATTTTCATTTATTGTGTTTTTACCAATTATATTAAAATTTATTTCTTGAAAATATATAAATTGAATATAAAAAATTGATTCCATTTTTTAAATAAGGAGGTTATAATTTATAAATGAGTAAATATGAAATTATTGGTCATTATGAAAAATAAATTTAGTAAAAATAATTCCTCCACAGTAAAAGTGTAAAACTGGTTAATTATTTTTACAACTAAGTGATAATGTCAAAAAATATAATAAGAATTATTATTGGGTGGGAAAATTATGAACCAATTCACCTTAGTTTATAATTTTAAATTTTTATGTTACAATTCCATTTTATTATGAACTTATATTATTTTAGGTAAATAATAAATAGAAAATGTCGATCAATTTCTCCTAATTATCATGTATGTTGACATGGGGATAAAAATAAGTTATATATGGTTTTGAACATATATTATAAATATTAATACCCTAGTTTTATGAAATTAATTTATTCTAAATTTATATGATATAAGTACCCTAAATCTATATTTAAAACAGACACAATGCTTGGGAAATCAAATGAATAATCAAGGTAAATAATTTTAAAAAGAAAAAATTAATATTTTTTGGATAACATGTGATATTTCATGAATATAATATGAGATTATAAATTATAATTAATGTTAAAATTTTCTATATTCCAATTAAATCGATGTATTGAATTATTTGAAGTTAAATTAAAGGAATAGTACCAAAAATGACTTTCAGGATACTTTATGAAAACCAATGTATCATTAATTGATTTAAAAATAACCTAGAAATATTGAAATAGGAAAATTTTGATGAGAAATTTCCCACAATTTAATCATTGTACTATTTTAAAGACACAATTCATATGATATATAATTTTATAGATCTTAAAGACTGAAAATTGTGTTACCACAGTGATAGTTAAAAAGGGTTAATGGGTGGTTTAGACAAAAATGTAATGTTTTAAATTGATACATAAACAAGTAATTTTTTTTTGTAGAATTTATTTCTACCTTATAATGTCACACTATAGAAATTATTTCCATATTTTTTCCAAATGACATTATTATGATATTTATTATATTTTAAAGTTGATCATATTTACAATTGCATCACTCTACTCTGTTATAAAAGAAAACCTCATATCCTCCATTAATCATAAATTTTGGGTGAATAATCTAAATCAAAATCTACCCAATTACATTTCCAACCATATTCATCATGACCTAGAGGCTCATATCTCAAAAAAAGACCAACCCAAAAGGATTAATGTTTAATCCAAAAGAGATTTCTCAAAAAATAGGTATAACTCTTAACCAATGTTTTTCATTCTATTTCTTCATATAACTACTTCAATTCAATACTAACCATGATTATATAATAGAATCATTATCCTACATAAACATAAATTTTATTGTGATAATGTAACAACCTGTTATTTTATTTCCTTAATATTTTATTATATATTTCTCTGTACATATATTTTAACTCTTTGGTAGCTTAGGATACACCCAAACTTGAGTCTAATTGAAGAGTAATTTAATTTAAAATTATAACCTAGCTATTAAATTGTTTTAATTTATATAAATTATAAAATTTTAAAAATATGTATAATTCTTTTACAAAAAAACATGTTTATTTTTGTCTATATATTCTTTAAAAATCAATTTCCTTAGAAATATCTAATTTATTTTTAATAGAAAATATTATAATTAATTTTTTACATTTTTAGAATATTTTTTTGATATAATTAAATATATTTTTAAATAAAAATTTCTAAAATACCTGAGTGTAAATTTTTGAGAATTTTCTAAAGAGAAATTTTTTCATAAAGAGTGAAAAATACTGATTTTTATTTTAAATTATTTTTTACCTTAAAGGATTTATATAGAAATATTTTCTATTAAAATAGTTTTAAAATTTATTTTTTTGAAATATAATATTTTTATATAAATTTATTTCCTAATAATAAATTATATATTGTTTGTTAATATAAAAAATATTTTATATATAAGAAAAAAATTTCTTTGGAAAACCACTTATCTTGGAATATCTGGGTATAATGTTAAATTAATTTTTTCTACTTCTATAATTTGAATTTGATAAAATGGATTCCAAATTTGTAATTAGAATAATTAATATTAGTTAGTATGTTCAACATAATTTTTTTTCATGAAGGATTTTGAAAATAGAAAAAATATGTACCACGATTAAGTATAACACAACATTACATAGGGTTAAATTAAAAATATAATGGTTAAAATAAACTAAATACATGTCTTAATTGCTTTTGTCTATAAATATTTAAACCCAATATAACAAAAAATCCATTAATGTTATATTTTGGAACAATTTTTTGTGAATAAGACATTGATATATTTCATTCTCTTCGAAAATTCCAATTGTGTCCACTCCCCCATATATAAAGGGAAACCACATATTATCCTCTATACACACATTAGAAGACATTTTTATCATATAATACAATCCAAAATACATTCTTTAAATCCATCCCCATGATGTAGGTCATTCTATACATCATAAACCACCCAATGAAGGCTTTCATTAGAAACCTAATGAAGTTTTCCAAAGAATATGTATAATACATTACTATGATTTTTCATTTCATTTATTATTATTACTCATTAATATCTTCTTAAAACCTGAAAAAATTATAAAAAAATTATCTTAATTATAACAAGATGTTATTATGTTTATTTCATAACCAATATCCCTCTCCTCTTCCATCAAATGGGGAATAAAACTACTGTTCATGTGTACGGTGGACTATCACCTCTCGAACTAATGCAATTAATTTTCCACCCCACCTCCCATAGATGGATATAATGATGGATTTAAATTATATATATTATTATTATGACATAATTATACTTATTTAGTTATAATTTCACATATTCCATTTACCATCCAATCAATTGGAAAATTAGGATGTCTCTTGTGCGTATGTACAGAATACACCCTCTATAGAGAGATGAGATTTGTTTTTCATTTCCCCTATACATGGATCATAATAAGGATAGATTTAATAAAAATATATAATATATATGATATGATAATAATTCTTTAAAATATAATTATTATTTAACTGTAAAGACCCGAAATTTCCATGTAATTTGTTTAAATAAATGGAAATTTTACGAATCTGAGAAAATTTAAAGCGTGTGATTCCAAGGCCCGAAGTACCTGGAAAGAATTTCTGAACTTTTTTTTAGGTATGTTCAGTAAACATGTGATCATGTTTTTATAACTTTTAAACTGGTGCTCAGAATTAAAATCTGAGGGCACCGTTGAACTCGCAGCACTGATATTCGCTTAAAAATATTTTCACCTCGACGACAGTTGGTTGAGGGTGAATGTTATTTTTTAAGGCTTTTCATGGGAAAAAAATTATTTAACATTTTATTTTTATTCTTGAAACCTCCCATGTGTGGGTTATGTTGGTGGGGACCACCCGAGCATAAAACCGTAATTTTTGAATTCCCCAAAGTAGGGACCACCCGACCCCTCTTAATGGAGGAGAAACCTCTCAACTCCCTCTATAATGTGGAGGAGCCACTTTAGATTCCTCTTCATTAATTATGCCAATGCACCTCATTAATTTTTCCAATTTGTGTGAGTGTACCAACATAATTTCTTCTTAAGTTAATTATATTGGAATCTCTTTCATTTTTTGGGTGGAATTGTGAGAGGAGAACCCTGGGAGGATTACACTTCTTCCATGAAGAATGCTCCTCCAACGAAGAACGCCAACTTCGACTTCTTCCTTAAGACACCCTCCAATGAGGAACGTCTTCGGCTATGACGAACCGATGCACAACCTCGATATTGGAGGTGTGTAGTGGACGAGATGAACGTCAATAACTTCAACTTCTTCTTGCGCCAATTTCAACGAACAATCCAAGGTAGGGGTTTTGTTCTCATGTTATTCCCTCTTAATTTTATTTTTTAGGAATGGGATTAGTGATTGACAAAGGTTGTGAGGATTGAAGTTCTTAAATATCTTCCATACACGTTCTTGTTCTTGTTGAGCCGCTTGCTATCACTCAAATGCGGAGGGTGTAGGCCAAACAAACCTGGCCCGACCCCTCCACCATTCTTCTTGAATGGTATATCCTTCGTGATGGAAGAATGTGACTTTGGTGATGGCGACCGGTGCCGACAGTCGGCACCAGTGGAACATGAGAACCACCGACGAAGGCACGCCGCCCCGTGGCCTCTGCACCCCACAGCGCACTGCCATCCACGGCCACCGTTGCCGTCCAGGCCGAGGCGCCGCCGCCATCTGAGCCATCGCTGCCATCCGGGCTGAGCTTCTGCCGCCATCCGATCCACAACCGCTGTCCGGGCCGAGGCGCCCCCACCGTCCGAGCCGCCACCGCTGTCCGGGCCGAGGCACCGCTGCAGTCCGAGCCGCCGCTGCCGTTCGGGCCGAGCCACTGCCGTTCCGGGCCGAGCTGCCACCGTCCAAGCCGAGATGCCACCGCCGTCGAATCCGTCATCGCCGTTTGAGCCGCTGCCGCCATCCGTGCCGAGTCACCACCGTAGTTTGCGTCGCCGCCGCCGTTTGGGCTGAGCCACTGCCACTGTCCGGGCTAAGTCACCGCCCGAGCCCTGCCTCCCTTTTGAAAAAACTACCCCACCGCCTCACGCCCTTGGGTAAACCCCATTGCTGAGCCGATCCGCGGACTCGCACCCTCGAGGCACCCTCCGCAGCCTCGCAGCCACCTGCGACCCCCGCGGCCTGCCGGGCCGGACCAAGTGGGCCGGTCCGCCCAGCGGGCTGGGCCGAACCCAACATTCTGGACCGCCCAACGGGCCGACCCCGACCTAGCGGGTCTGGCCGAGTCAACCCGAATGGGGTCGGGACGGGTCAGTCTGACCGGGTCAGACCGGACCCAATCCCACTACGACCCATTTACATTCTTTTGGCCATAACTTTGGCACTGGATGTCCATTTGATGAACCATTAGTGGTGCTGGAAATCTATGAGTGAGACGGTCCCTTTGAGTATTCCCCACTAGAGACTTGGGTTAATATGGGGTACGGTCTGGTTGGATCAAGCATGAATCCAACCGGGTCCTCGATTCTAAAAGGCTTATAACTCAAAGACTGGGCGTCTGATTGACACGCCGTCTATTGTGTTGAGACCCCTATAACGTGGAATTCCTTTGAGATACTTCTTCGTTGGACATCATTGTAGTTGGAGAATCTACTAGTGGAATGGGGAGAAGACTCTCCTAGAGATGAGCAAGCTTAGTGCAGAATCCCAGTAGCGGGCTGTGACGAGAAGAGTGCTCCTATCTATCCTATGCGGGTCAGCTCCTAGCGATCCTTCTCGGGTCAGCTCCCAGTGATCCTTTGTGGGTCAGCTCCAATGATCCTGTGTGGGTCAGCTCCTAGAGATCCTGTGTGGGTCAGCTCCTAGCGATCCTGTGTGGGTCATCTCCTAGCGATCATGTGTGGGTCAGCTCCTAGCGATCCTTTGTGGGTCAGCTCTTGCGATCCTGTGTGGGTCAACTCCTAGGGATCCTGTGTGGGTCAGCTCATAGCGATCCTATGTGGGTTAGATTATAGAGATCCTCTATGGGTCAGCTCCAGCGATCATGTGTGGGTCAACTCCAAGTGATCTTGTGTCTGTCAGCTCTTAGTGATCCTATGTGGGTCAGCTCCAGTGATCCTTTGTGGGTCAGCTCCTAGAGATTCTATGCAGGTTAACAGAAGATCCTCTTAATGGAGTAAGATGATTTAGTAGTTATATCTAATCATCTCTTCTACTGTACCTAAATATATACCTTGTGTGAGCTAAGTCATAACCTCTGTGTTCCTTCATGATTGAGATGGATTACTTGATAACTTAGGTATATGTATGGGTATATACCTAAGTAGGGTTATCTGTTGTTTTCATACTTTGAGGTTTATTCTTGGTTGATTTTGTGAGACTTTGAGGGTCTCAGGTTCCCTACTAAGTATGGTTATACTCACCCCTGCATGAGCTATGCCCTCACCTTGTTGTGTTGGATGCAGACGACAGAAAGTGCTGACTGAGGATGAGAGTACCGGGGCTGGATGATACCCGGAGGTAGACCATACAACATGTCGGTACGTAGAGGAGATGGGAGGACGTGGAGTGCTGAGGAGGTGATCTGTACCTACCCTTCAGGCAGGAACCTCATAGGATGATCCAGTATCTGTATTTATTTTTCTTTAATGTATTTTATTTCAGTTGTACCTGTACCTTCACTGTTGGGCTTGCATTTCAGCCCCTTTTACATTTAGCACTTTTTTGGTTTTACAGTTTTCTTGTGTTCGTATCTTGTGGTGTGCCTGGTTACGTGATTTTATAGGTTATAAAGGAAATGTCTTCCTAGTTTTAGGGAATACGCCTTTTGGTGATAGTCGCCATCCCCAGACATATGGAAGCCGGGATTGGGGTAGTCACGGAACGGGCCCCAGGGGATGGGTCATGACAAATTGGTATCAAAAGGAGGTTCTATCGTACAACATAAGACTCTGATATTTCTTTTAATGACAATAGTGTTAAGTTTAGTGAGTGTGGTTATTAGTTTAGGGAATCTAGTGTTGGTGCGGCGGCCGACGTATCCATACACCAGGACCCTGACTTCTGATTTCTGACTAAGTGCATAAAAACAGTGATTGCGTGTGTATCTTGAACAGTTTTCTTAGTGATCTCGTTGAGTCAGCTCACCAGGTATAAATTTTGACCATGGAAGACCTATTTCTTTTCATAATTCCTCCACGAAGAAAACCAGCTAGGGTTCTGAGAGTTGTACGCACTGATATCCCACTGAGCGACCAGGCCTCGGTGCAGGGCCCTTTTCTAGTAAAGGCACTAGCAGAGGCCCCATCGGTACCATTCCCTATTGGGCCACCGATGCCACTAGCCCTAGAAGTAGACGGTGCATGCTGCCAGAGCACGTTTCATGAGTTCCAGTGCTAGAGGCCACCCATGTTCAGGGGAGAGACAGACCCACAAGCGGATGAGGATTGGTTAGAGGCTGTAGTGAGAGTCTTCTGACTGGTAGGGACACCGACCAATCTCATGGTGATCCTTGCCGCTATCCTTCCACAGAAAGTAGTAGAAAGATGGTAGATCCTGTTTCTCTAAGTCCACGATGAGGTTACTTTTCTCTGGGAAGACTTTGCGAGCCTGTTTCGGGTAGAGTTTGTCCCAGCGACTCTTTGCGCAGTGCGCATACATGAGCTTCTTCATCTACAGTAGGGCAGCATGACTGTAGCTCAGTATTCAGAGAGGTTTACTGACCCCTCACATTACTCCATAGATATGGTACATGACCCATTCTTTAGGGCCCAAACCTTTTATCAGGGGAGTAGTTGGGAGATCAGGGACTCAATGATCTCACTCAGTATCTCGACGTAGGTGGGGGTGTTAGAGAGAGCCCTCTTAGTGGATAGTTTTATTACTGAGTAGTCACCAGCAGTGAGACCCACCACCAGCCATCACATAGTAGAGTCTTCTACAGCTGGTAGTAGAAAGATGTTTTATAGGTCCAAGAGGACCATACCTACAGGTGGATGACCGAATGACTCAAGATCGGTTGTGCGGGACACCTGAGGTAGAGCCAGTCATTCCAGGAGTGGGCAGTGTTACACATGTGGGGGGCAGGGTCACATGGCTCATGAATGTATGACTCGCCGTACTGATGATCAAAATATGTTCAAAGGACCACCTATACAGAGACAAATACTCGACCGATGAGGTCTACAGGGAGAAGGTAGACATGGAAGAGGATCTGGTCGTGGAGCTGGCGGCGATCGACGATTTGAGATGTTACTGCTACCACCACGAGGAGGTCCACCCCGACCATAGGGAGTAGGTGGACATGGGAGAGCTCAGCTCCAGGATCCTGAGGCATACCATCATGGCGCTCTGGAGATGATATGAGGTACATTCTGTGTATACTCCACCTTTTTTGTAGTTCCTATAGACATAGGTTCCAGTCATTCTTTTATTTCCGCTGCCCTCATTCAAAGCTTAGAGATTTCGCTGGATCCGTTGGCTCGATCCTTATGTCTAGAGACTCCTATGGGAGTAGATTTTATGATTACGCACTAGTGTCGACAGTGCAAGATTACTCTAGGAGGCAAGAGATTCAATTGGGATCTCCTAGTATCAGCGTTGAGGCCTTAAGACGTTATCCTGGGTAGGGACTGGTTATCTTCAGCCCATGCTTAGATAGACTATATTAGGCACAAAGTGCGGGGTGTCTGCATGTATGGGACCAGGTTTACCTTCACCAGTGAGAAGGGGATCCTTTGCAGCATAGGATTGATTTACCCAGAGGAGAATGCAATCAAGCACTTATCAGTTGGCTAGCCTTACCCTCGCAGCAGTTGATGTCGAGAGTCCGAGCTATCCTGTAGTGGTGGACTAGTACGTAGATGTCTTCCCTGATGATGTTCCGAGTCTACCTCCTCACATAGAGGTGGAATTTCACATTGACTTGTACCCCAAGACGACACTGATATCTACACCAGTGTATCAGATGGCTCCTTCTGAGCTTCGTGAGCTGCAGGTAGAGCTAGAGGACTTACAGGGGAAGGGATTCATTCGGCCCAATTTTTATCCTTGGTCAGCCCTGATTTTGTTCGCGAAGAAGGCAGATGGGAGCTTTAGACCTGGTGTTGACCTTCGGAACCTGAGCTAGGTGACCGTGAAGAACATGCACCCACTCCCGAGGATTTATAACCTCTTTGATCAGTTGAAGGGAGCATGGTGGTTCTCGAAGATATACCTCAGATCAGGCTATCACCAGTTTAGAGTACAAGACGAGGATGTGATGAAGATGGATTTCAGATGTCGGTACGACCACTATGAGTTCTTGGTTATTCCATTCAGTGTAACCAACGCTTCGGCAGTGTTCATGGGACTCATGAACAAGATCTTTCAGCCATACCTTGATTGCTTTGTAGTAGTCTTCATCGACAACATTCTGATCTACTTGATTACTGAGGAGGAGCATGCCTATCATTTGCAGGTAGTACTAGACACACTTCGAGAGCACTGACTTTATGGTATGCTCTTGAAGTGATAGTTCTAGATCCAAGAGGTTCAATTTCTGGTAAATGTCATCTCAAAGGCTGGAGTTGTAGTGGATCCAGCGAATATTGAGGTGGTACTCGCTTGGGAGCCACCCAATAGTGTGACAGAGGTACAGAGTATCCTGGGATTAGTTGGTTACTAATGGAGTTTGTGCCAGATTTCTCCAGAGTTACAGCACCACTTTCAGTGTTGACGAATAAGGGGTAACCCTTCGTGTGGTTGGAGAGATTCCATCAGAGTTTTCAGGAGATCTGATATACAGCTACTAGGTGACATGACAAAGCAGCTGGCCGCTTTATAGATATCATTTGTTGATCGGGATGGAGAAGATTTTCTTTGGTCTCTTATAGTCACTCCCCCACATTTTCAGTGAGTCAGGGAGGTGCAGCGTGGGGATGCTGACTGAGAGGCACGATGTGCTCAGATATACACAGGATAGGAACCTGGTGGATTTTATGAAGATGGGGAGCACGTCATCCTCTTTAGAGGATATACCATGGTACCAGTGTCACTTTAGGAGAATGTGTTGAGGGAGTTCCCCACATCCCCTATAGCGGAACATCTAAGAGTGGAGAAAATGTACCAGGACCTCCGACGACAGCACTAGTGGCCGGTAATGAAGAAATTAGTAATAGAGTTTGTCTCTCAGTGCCTCACTTGTCAACAAGTGAAGGCGGAGCATCAGGTACCAGCTGGCTTGGTTCAGCCTTTAGAGGTCCCAGAGTGGAAGTGGGATGAGATATCCATGGACATCATGACATGAATTACATGTACATCCAGGGTTCATGACTTGATTTGGGTGATCGTCAAACGACTCACCAAGTCATCCCACTCCCTACCGATCATAGAGTAGGGTTCAGAAGAGAGCTTGGGATGCCTCTATGTGCAGAAGATTATGTGGCTACATGGAGTACCCTTTATGATTGTCTCCAATCATGATACACATTTTACTTCTTGGATAT
The DNA here is from genome assembly GCA_963277665.1 of Viscum album. Lineage (NCBI taxonomy): Eukaryota > Viridiplantae > Streptophyta > Magnoliopsida > Santalales > Viscaceae > Viscum > Viscum album. The sequence goes on along the minus strand of OY728125.1, from coordinate 910,758,872 downwards.
GGAAGGGGTTGTAGGAGGCTTTCGGGATGCAAATTTGTTTGAACGCTGCCTTCCATCCTCAGACAGATGGCTAGATTAAGCAGACCATTCAAAATCTTGAGGACATGCTACATGCATGCGTCCTTGACTTCGGTCGTAGTTGGGACGTGCAATTTCCATTGGTGGAGTTTTCATACAATAATTACTATCACTCCACCATTGAGATGACAACTTTTGAGGCGTTGTACGGGTGACCCTTCAGATCACCTTTGTCCTGGACTGACCCAGGGGAGTCAGCACTAGTGGGACCAGATAAGGTATGAGCTACTGCAAAGAAGGTTCAGATCATCCAGGAGTGGATGAAGACTACACAGAGCAGGCCTAAGTCGTATGACGATAGGATATAGAGACCTCTGGAGTTTGAGGATAGCAACCACATCTTTCTATGGGTCTCACCTTGATGAGGTTTGTAGAGATTTGGCCGAGATGACAAGTTATCTCTGAGGTTCATCAGACCTTTTCAGGTCCTCAGTAGAGTTGGCGAGGTGGCTTACCGCTTAGCTCTTCCACCTCAGTTGCACCAGGTGCATGGCGTCTTCCATGTATCCCAGTTGAGGAGATATGTGCATGACCCTTCTTACATCATTGACCATGGAAAACTTGACATCGACGATGGGGAAACTTTTATGGAGGTTCCAGTAGAGATCGAGGATCTGCAGGAGCGGGTCCGTTGTGGATGGTCGATAACTCTGGTGTGCGTTCACTAGAAACATGGGAACCTCTAGGAGAGCACATGGGAGCGGGAGGATCAAGTGCGTGCTCAGTACCCCCACTTGTTTACCTAGTTATGAGTTGTGGAATACGGGGACGTAAATACCTGAGGTGGGGAGAATGTAAAGACCCATAATTTCTATGTAATGTTTTTTAAATAAATGGAAATTTAACGAGTCTGCGAAAATTTACGGCACATGATTCTGAGGCCCAGTGTGCCTAGAATAAATTTCTGAACTTTTTTGGGTATGTTTAGTAAACGTGCGAGCATATTTTTCTAACTTTTAAACTGGTGCTCGAAATTGAAATCTGAGGGAACCATTGAACTCGCAGTGCCAGTATTCGCTTAAAAAGACTTTCACCTTGATGACAGTTGGCTGAGGGTGAAAGTAATTTCTTTTGGGATTTACATGGGAAAATAAAATAAAATTATTTAACATTATATTTTTATCCTTGAAACCTCTCATGTGTGGGTTATGGTGGTGGGGACCACCCGAGCATAAACCCACAATATTTTAATTCCTAGAAGCAGGGACCAGCTGACCCCTATTAATGGAGGAGAAACCTCTCAACTCCCTCTTTAATGTGGATGAGCCACTTGAGCATCCTCCACATTAATTTTACCAATGCACCTCATTAATTTTTCCAATTTTTCTGAGTGTTCCAATATAATTTATTCTTAAGTTAATTATATTGGCATCTCATTCATTTTTTTTGGGTGGAATTGTGAGAGGAGAACCCATGGAGGATTACACTTATTCCATGAAGAATGATCCTCCAACAATGAACATGGGACTTTTACTTCTTACTCAGGACACCCTCCAACGAAGAACGTCTTCGACTACGACGAACCGACACACGAGCCCGGGATTGGAGGTGTGTATCGGACGAGACAAACGTCGAGAACTTCAACTTCTTCTCACGCCAACATCAATGAACAATCCAAGGTATGGTTTTTTTCCATGTTCTTCCCTCCTCAGTTTATTTTGCAGGAATGGGATTAGTGATTGATGAAGGTTGTGGGGATTGAAGTTCTTAAATATCTTCCATACACGTTCTTGTTCTTGTTGAGACACTTTCTGCTGCTCTAACACGGAGGGTGCAGGCCAAAAAATACATGGACCGAACCCTCCACTGTTCTTCTTTAATGGTGTATCCTTCAAGATGGAAGAAGGCGAATTTGGTGATGGTGATCGATGCTGGTGGTCGGCACTAGTGGAACTCAAGAACCACCGAAGAAGGCATGACACCCCGCTGCCCCGTAGCCTCTGCACCCCATGGTGCTCTGCCGTCCGCGACCACCACCACCATCCGGGTTGAGGCACCACCACTGCCATCTGAGCCGAGCTACCGCCACCGCCATTTAGGCTGAGGCACCACCACTGTCCAGGCCGAGGCGCCACCACCCTCCGAGCTGCCGCCGTCGTCTGGGCCGAGTCACCGCCATCGTTTGAGCCGCCACCACCGTCTGGGCGAGCCGCCGCCGCCTTCCAAGCTAAGCCGCCACCTAATCCGCCACTTCCCTTCCTGTTGAACCGCCCCAGCTGAGCCTCCCCATGGCCTCGTGCCCTTGCTCCCTTGTAGAAACCCCCTGGACGAGCCGCTCTGTGGCCTTGCGCCCTCGCGACACCCTCTGCGGCCTCACGACCTCTTGCGACCCTCCGCGGCCCCTCACAGACTACTGGCTGGACCCAGTGGGCCAGGCCGAACCCAACGGGCTGGGCCGCCCAACGGGCCAAGCTGCAACCAGTGGGTCCAGTCGGGTCGAGCCGAATCAGTCTGACCGGGTCAGACCTGACCCGGGCCCACTACGACCCATTTACATTCTTTTGGCCATAACTTTGTCAGAAGACGTTCGTTTGACAAACCATCAGTGGTGCTGGAAATCTTAGAGTGAGAGGGTCCCTTTGAGTATACCCCACTATAGATTTGGGTTAAGATGGGGTATAATTGGGTTGGATCAAGCACAAATTCAACCGGGCCCTCGGGACTAAAAGAATAATATCTCACAGACCGGGCGTTTGATTGACGTGCCATATATTACGTTGAGACCCCTATGACATGGATTCCCTTTGAGATACTTCTTCATGGGACATCATGGTAGTTGGAGAATTTACCAGTGGCTTGGGGAGAAGACTCTCCCAAAGATGAGCAAGCCTAGTGAGGAAACCCCGTAGCTGGATATGATGAGAATAATGCTCCTAGCTATCCTGTGCGGGTCATATCCTAGCGATCCTGCACGGGTCGGCTCCTAGAAATCTTATGTGGGTCAGCTTCAGTGATCCTATGTGGGAAAGCTCCTAGAAATCCTATCTGGGTCAGCTCTTAGAGATCATGTGTGGCTCAGATCCTAGAGATCATGTATGGGTTAGCTCATAGCGATCCTTTGTGGGTTAGCTCCCAGCGATCCTTTGTGGGTCAACTCCAATGATCCTGTGTGGGTCAACTCCTAGTGATCATGTGTGGATCAGATCCTAGAGATCCTGTGTGGGTAAGATTCTAGTGATCCTGTGTGGGTCATCTCCAGCGATCCTGTGTGGGTAAGCTCCTAGCGATCCTGTGTGGGTCAGCTCCTAGCTATCCTGTGTGGGTCAGCTTTGGTGATCCTATGTGGGTCAGATCCTATTGATTCAATGCAGTTTAGCAACATATCCTCTTAATGGAGTAATATTATTTAGTAGTTACATCTATTCATCTCTACTATTGTACCTAAAGATATACCCAGTGTGAGCTGAGTCAGAACCTCTGTGTTCCTTCATGATTGAGATGGATTACTTGATAAATTAGGTATATGTATGGGCATATACCTATGTAGGGTTATATGTTGTTTTCATACTTATTGGTTTATCCTTGGTGGATTTTTTGAGACTTTGAGGGTCTCGGGGTCCCTACTGAGTATCATTATACTCACCCCTACATGGGCTATGCCCGTACCTTGTTGTGTTGGATGCAGATGACAAAAAGCACTGACTAAGGACGAGAGTACCAGTACTGGAAGATACCCGGAGGTGGACCATACAACGTGTCAGTACGTAGAGTAGGCGGGCGGCTGTGGAGTTCTGAGGAGGAAATCTATACCTACCCTCAGGTAGGAACCTCGGAGGAAGATCCAGTAGCTGTCTTTATCCTTCTTCAGTTATATTGTATTTCAGTTGTACTTGTACCTTTACTATTGGGATTGTATTCCAGTCCCTTTTAGTTTCAACACTCTTTTGGTTATATCACTTTCTTGTGTTTGTATCTTGTGGTGTGCTTGGTTATGTGAGTTTATTGGTTATAAAGGAAATTCCTTCCCAGTTTTAGGGAATACACCTTTTGTTGCTAGTCTCCAGCCCCTGGCCTATGGAAAGAGGTCTTGGGGTAGTCACGACATGGGCCCCAGGGGACGGGTCATGACATTAACATTCTATTATTCCATATTTTAAAAAGTGTAAAAAATTTTCATTCATACCCATGACTTACTATATCCTTGAAGGGTGTTATTAAATTTCTCTAATCATAATAAAGTTGGTCTCAACTTTTTATTGGGAATCGAATGATGAGATCGCTGATGTTGAACACCCACTGTGTCTTTTTTAGTAAAGTTAATCACACTGATGCTAAGTGAATCTCAATGTTCAATGTGATCCCAACCACCCCACACTAATAGTTGGGGAAAGTAAAACACTCTATACATGGAGTTAAGGTCCAAAATATTGAAGAAAAAATCATCAAATCTCCCAATTGAATGATATAGTTAAAGAACCAATTAGCTCGAGATTTGTGATTGAGTTTTGATAATACTTATGAGAGGGTCTCCTGCTATGATACGAGTAGAATACATATAGGTATAGTCTAGGTAAACCAAATCATATTTTAATGTATAACATTTATTGGAAACCAACAAAGTATAAATTTTTACTGTTAGAGTAGACCTTTTTGAGATTCATTCTTTAATTTTAGTCTAACTCTCCTTTCTGTTTATCAATGGATCTCAACAACTTGACTTGTGACTTGAGCTAGTAGACGCTTGAGTGATAATGAAGGTAGAAATCTATTTTTTTTGTGCTGAACTGCTTAAGCTAGAGATTTGGACTTGATGAGGTATTGGGGTTTCCCTTTTGAAATTATATTCCATTCTCTCTCTACTAGACTAATAGAAAAATAGGCAATCCAATATATAGATTATGGTTTCCTCACTATTAGAATGCCCCAATAGGTGATGAGAAGCTTCTAAATTCTTCAATTGGTTTGTAGTCATACCGTGTAGAGTGAAACATTTTCTAATAGGCCCCCAAACATGAAATTTTTATCAAATCCATAGAGATTGATATATGAATAGCTTAGCATATCTAATATTTCCCCTATATTGAGGTAATTCTAATTTTCTAACTTATTCTATTGTCGAAAATTAATCAATATATTTCCTAGAAGAGTTTTTATTTTTCTTGGTAGATTAATTTTTCTCTGCCCCTAGTACAGAAGGAGGATCAACATCTCTTTATCAATAACCTCTTTTTTAATATATGTTGTTGCTACCATAATAGGTATGTACCTCAAGTGAGTATAAGTTCTCAAATATATGGATCATTATTTTCTTGATATGAGCTTAGAGAGATGCACCATTTAGCTTGTTATATTTGGTTCTTGTTCTAATATCAGGTCACCCAGTTCCATATGGATTCATTTGAATCTAATCCCATGGGATTAAACTATTTAGGAAGTTGGTACCTTTATATAGATGCAATTGAATTAGTAATTATAGAATTAGCTTCACATCCTCTATTCTATCTATTCAAATTTTTACATCTATAGGTCTTATTTAAAAAAGAATTTAGGGAATGAGCTTATAAATTGAAGAGGTTGTGAATGAATGGATTTTCTTTGTTAAAATAATCCGCTTCTAGTTCTTGAGAATGAGTTTTTACTTTTAATTGTTTGGGAGTAAGAGAAGTCTTAGAATCTATTATTAGTTAAGGAAGAGAAGGGATGGTAATAATTTTATAAAAAACACTAATTATTACTTACGATGATACTAGTTGATAAAAAAAATTATTACCTCAACTATTTAGAACTTGTATTATCCCTCCTTCAAACAAACCCGACATCAAAATAGTTTGGTAGAAATTAAATTCTTAAGTTAGAGGATCTGTGATTAGTATATTTATTAATCTTCACCTAAGACAAGTGGAGGATTAAATTCCATATTTAATCTTTATTATTTACAATTCACAATCATTCTATTCAAATATTTGATTTCTTTCCTTAAACATCAAGTCTGGTAATAAGGATCTTGATTATAGAGTAGCTTATTATGATTAAATTACTCTAAAAAGATCTCATATATTACTTTACCTATTATATTATATAAGGGTAGGAAATGAAAAAAGATGTTTAATTTTAAAAACACTACCAGAGACTCTTTCATATAACTAACCTAATTCCAATAACCATACCTACTACTTAAACTAGTACCATTTCTTGTACCTGCACATGGAAAACCTGAACCTTAAACTAGTTACTATTATGTGTGTCTACTCTAATGTCCTATTACTGTATAGGATAAAAATATAGAAAATAAATGCAGGCTTTTCTAATTCTTATAGTCTTGGATTTAAATGAAAATACTTACTTGATTACACCTATTACCCTCAATATATATGTTGTGCTATGAGATTCTATTCCCTTAGAGGGCGTACCAATCCAAATTTTTCCACATGATTTTTCCTGATCACTATTGGTTATTCCTGATCCAAAGTACCCATTTTATATTCATAATGTGATACCCATCTATCCTTATAATTATGTAATGAATAAGAGTTCAAATTATTTTATACATAATTCACTCCATGGATTTTGTAACTAGTCTACTACTATACTGAGATCCTTCTGAGTTACTATATCCCCTAGGAAGATCTTTTGAGAAATGGTTTTTTCTATTTCCCACCTTCTAATTATGAATTCCATGATTATGATTAAAAACGACTCTTGAACAGCTAAATACTTAAGGCATAAATTATCTGTTGAGTCCATCAGATGAGAATGGGAAATGTTAACCATTAAAAAAGAGTCAGACTGCGGTGGGTTTTGGTGTTTTTAGTACTCTAATATCTTCAAAAAAGAGTTTATATTTTTCTTTTTCTATATTGTAATCATCTGATTCCATCCTAATTATACACCTCTTTCATTATCATTGGTCCATTAAACATAATATTTTCGATCAGGATATATCTTGTTCTATCATTTTCCAATGAAATTTCCAAATCCACTATTTGAATCTAAGAGGGGATGTCTTGTAGATAATAAGGGATTTCCTTCCACTTTTATTGAAGACCTAAACTCCTTTCTTTCATCAAATTTCATGTGTCATGAATATAGAACATGTTCACCATATCTATAAGGGTCTCCAATAAATAAAATAAGAAATATTTTTTTAAGGAGAGTGAAGAGAAGCCCATCCTGGAATGAGGGAATAAATGATGATATTCGAGTCAAAGAATTTAGTCAAGAATTTCATAGAATGTTTAAATAACACATGGTTTAATTATTGACTTATTTCATGAAGAATCATTGGTCTAGAAAAACCTAACCTACATCTTTATTTATTAATGATCACACATTTCACTCATAGAAACAATTCATCTTTCATTTGAATTTCAGTTTAATTTAGGACTATTTTAAAAAAAGGGACAAATCATTTCCACATCGACAAAAACACCACATTTAGAGACCCCACTACCCATATTATAATAATCTAATTGATTTGATATGTAGATACATTAGTAAGAGAATGAGTATTCATACATATAATTTCTAGTAAGCTTATGCGAGATATTCCTTCTTCTGAAAGTGAGGAATGACTCTTAGTAGTAATAGGGTGACCTAATAAACTAGATAAACAATGACCTCTTCTTTCTAGATCATTGAGGGCCCTTATTCTAAGAGAATCTGAAATTATAGTCTTAAGGATCAGGTAAAATTACTCTACCAAAAAAGTATATAATATCTCAGAAGTGATTCTGTACTTAAACCTTATGTTGGGGATTTAAGTAATGAGTTTTCATCCAATTTATTTTTAGTCATTTAGTCAGATAATTACATGTTCTAAGGTGAAAATAAGTCCAAATCCATCGCTAATGAAAAAGGGATTGGATTCTCACCTTACAAAACTGATATTTTTGAACTCTTGTTGGATTCGTATGAAACTGCCCCACTTAAAGACCTAACCCTTAGGTAAGATAATTATGAAACCCAGGAACCAATAATCTACTATAATAGTACATACATCTTCATTTTTTTCATTATTTCTATCCCAAATATGAGTATCATTAACAACCTTTGGCAACTAGTTTTCAAGGATTGAGATCACTATTGATGAGATTGTATTTCTTTTTTTTATAGATTGAACCCCTATTTATGTTGATAGTAGGGTACTTTGGTTAGTAATCAAGGTTTCCATTTGGTATTTTAGCTCTTCATTGACCTAAAACATGGGGGTAATTCCTTTATCACTCTTCTACATATGTATCATAAAGATAAAATAGATTCACTGAGGTGATTCTCTACTTCTTCTAGAGAATCTTCCATATCAATCCTAACCCACTCTCAAACCCAAATATGTGTGATTCAAGCATTTCTATTCATTTAAATTATAGAAATATATCTCAATATTTTAGTTTTAGTTTTAGATAGTAAGATACATTTCCTTGTGAAGACTTGTGGGGCATACCAAAAGAAAACCTTTCTCATTGCTAAGAATTCTATGAATTTGATCAACCTCTATAGAAATGGGATTATACCCAGATTTTGATTTTCCCTCTTATATTTGGAACTCAGCTAAATGACCTTACAATAGGGATGATATGCCTACTTCTCGGAGGTATCCACCATGGGGTTTTTTAATTAATCTTCACATAGTAACTTCTTAAAGCCTGAAATCTCTAACTGATGTGAAATTCCTGTGCAATAAATTTGACTAGCTGGATTGAAGAAAATATTTCGAGTATAAAGAAAGAATCTCAGACTTAGAGAATTATGATATATAAGAATTCAGGGAATTACGACCTTTCCTCACTAAAGACATATTTCAAATTATAGGTTCTAGAAGAAGGGTATCGAACCTAGATTCATAATCTCGATATAATATAGGTAGTATAAATCATATAATCATAGAAATAAAATCAATAAGATAAACAACATGATATTTTTTCATTAGGATTTACTTGAGGATACTTATGCTTTAAATTACTTTTATATTCTTTCCCTGAACAAAGGACTTGAATACACTCACATTCCTAGATTAGAAAAATGAGTGAGTACTTTTCTATGGATTTCAAACCCATAGGGAAAGAGGTTTATGAATGTAGGGTAGTTCATTATTCTGATTATATAAAATTTATCAAGTGATAATACCCTTGAGAAGAATAAGTATTTTATGTTCCACCATGAATTAATTTGATTACACAACAAAGAAAAGGAAAGGGAATAATCTCATCACAAATCCATAGTGTAATCCTTCCTTGAATCATATCTAATCTCATTCATTACTTGAATCGATAAATCAATAATTTTTAATAATCCATTTTTTTTGATAACTAGAGATATCATTAGAGAAGAAAGCAGTTATTGTAGTCCAACATAGATAAATTATATCAAAAATAAATGATTGAGTTGACTGAGATGGTTATCTTTCTAATAATGTTATAGAGATAAAAAATGTATTTGATTCACCAGGAAACCAAATTTTAAGTGAAATTTATAGTGGTTTTGGGTCATCTTCCATTAGTCATAGTGCTTCTAGGCCAATGTGGAATTCTCTAAATGCATGACCCATATTTAACACCACCACCCTCTAGTTTTGTGACAGTAGCCCCAAAATATGTTTTTTTAGTTGTTGGATTTACCATAATTTTATAGATAACATCACATTACACTTATTGATGTATGAATAAGAATTTAAACTTTCTTATTTTGGTCATTTCCATGTCTTGTGACTGTCAGTTACGTATAAAGGAAATTAGGACCACTTATAAATGAATCTCTCTTCTTAAGGTATGTTCAGATCCTTATTTGTTTTCTGATCTCTTGGACTCTTAAAAGAAGGGAGATATACCCTTATGGTATAAGTTATTCCTAAACCCTTTATTTACATCTTGACTCATTCAGTATTCCTAGCACTTATCCCTATCCGTTCTAAAGGATATAGGCCTTGACAAGGATGGGAAGATACCATATCCACCTAGCTTGATAGGTCATCACTTAGCTCTGGACGGAACACTATTTGTAACGCGAATCTAAACAACCCAATTTGGTTGGGCCACCTATTGTTCTACAAAAATGTTTATGGACTCAAATATGGTGCTACTATTTCTTTTAGGCTCAATACCATACTCATATTAGGGGGAATTTCTCATATCTGTCTCTCTCTCCATTCAACTATGATACACACAAGGACATTTGGAGAGAGAACTTTAACTAGATAGAATGTTATAACTTCAATAAAGACCCCTAGAAGAGGTAAGACGTATGACATCTTATCTTATTTGGTGCTTCTCATTTACCCTAGATTAGTAGAAAATAGTGGTTATTATTGTCTATAGATAAGAAAGGGTATGAAGTATGCCTCATTACTATAATATTATAGTCTCAACTCAAGAGATATCAATACTCTTCTATAATATTCTTAAGAGACCATGCTTATTCAATTAGAAAAACTCACTCCCATGGGGAAAATTTCCTCACATATAGGATTGTCATAGCATGGAGATAAGAAAGAAGTATAAGGAACACATTTAGATATCCTAAAACACTTTATACTATGAGAAAATCAATCATGTTGTTAGCCGACCAAGAATGAGTGATTAAAAAAACAAGATAGAGTGATTTGAGTACAATTATGATCCCCTCATATCATAGTTTTAGAGAGGAGGGATCCCTATTATCTATTAATCTGATGGTACTTTTATCATCAATAATGGTGATGTTTTGTTTTATTATATTAGTGGGGGTTGCTTCGGTGGCCCATTATATGTAAGTCGTTGACATTACTAAAGGGATCGATTAAAATTATAAGAGGAAACTCGGTTCGTATTTCATTATAAAAAGGATCTCCACTTTATTCAATCATTTAGGTTTACCTTTCACATATTATGAGAGGAATTCAGTGCTTAAGGAAGTGAAATTCCCACACTAAATTAGGTCCCAAAATCCTCTTATGGAAAGAAATATCAATTGCCCGATTGCACCATCGAAGGGGTCCACTCTTCTCATCTTTCCTTAACCCTGTCTCCATCAATAAACTAGAAGAGGAATGGAACTGGTATTGACACCAAAATCATGTTTTATAGGTTTCATTCTATTTCTGAAGCCCTCGGTATTGTAATAAAACAAGAAAAGAAGACTGAAACCAACCTTATAATGACCTATCATCTAGCTATCAAGGATCTAACATCGACTACTGTACAAACTAAAACATAGTTATAGGAATAATATTAAATCTAGAAAACTTCTCCACATTTCCAGGCTCTCACGAACTTCTTTGGATACCAAATACAGGATAGAGACTGGATTGACCTTGAACTAGGTGAAAGAAATCATATTGGGACTTGGTTTTAGAAATACTTCTTGAACATTAAGAGTTATATAATTGTTTTATGTACCTTACTCAAAGTTCAGTTCTCTAATTTAATATTGATTTTCATGATTATTCTAAGTATATATCCTAAGAGAGAATAAAAATATTTTAATTAATATAAAAAGATATCACGTCGAACAAAATGCATTTTGTTTTTGGATGTCAAATACGACCTATAGCTAAATTGATGCATAAGAGTGAGGAAAGGTTAATCACAATATGGAATTTGGTAGGATAAAAATTCATAGAACACTAATCTAATATATATTTTTAGGAATATTCTGGTAGATCTCAGTTGGCATCTAAATCAATTTTTTAAAGGATATTATGCTTCTGTGTCATTTATCTTTACAACAGATGAATCAAAAATATTTTAATGGTTCACATATTCAATCAAAAAACATTCTACTAGACTTGTTAATCAGTAATTATTCTACATAGATATATATATGAGGATATGGTTCTTCTTATAGATATATTAGCAGTGGTTGAAAGAGACCCAAAATCATCAGACATGGTATGACTGTATCATTAAGACTTCATAAAAATTATTAAAGGAAAATAATTTATACTTGAATCGAAAAAAATGGTGACATTAACATGAATGACGAAAGAAAAAAAATTAGCAATAATTTTTCAATGAATCAACCTTAAATGGTAGATTAGATGAGTGGTACCACAAGTTGATGGTGACTCAAAGTCTTGTGATGACTTAGAGTCTGGCAGTAACTGGACTTGGTATAGCTGAAATAGATATAGATGAAAAGTTAGAACTACTACTCTTATGTCCCATATCTAAAATTAATTTCCTATGTTGAAATTGTTATTGGTTCACTCACGATCTAATTTTTTATATATTCCTTCTTCAAAGGGTTGGTTTTCTTTTTCATCCATCAGCCAGATGGTCTTGTTTTTTGTTTACTCAGAGTTCTTTCTACCTAATCTAGTTTTCATCTTTGTTTTAAACATTTTAGTTCAAGTTAAATTCATGAATTATTCACATACCTCAATCAAATTATATTCTAACTTAATTATCTCACCCTTTGGATAAAAAAAGGACTTGGGGATTAGTAGCTGGTTCAACAAGATCAATTTGATCTTATTGTCTTTCTTATTCAACTCATTTGAGTAAACCCTATACTTTTTACTTACCCTTTTGTTTAAGAGTGGAGTTTCTTATGTCGATTTTCAAAAAATAGGAAACCCATCCTACCATTTTTTATGAGTTAAGTTACCTAATATGATGGAGAAAATAAGAAACTGTTCATACCCTTTTGTTTTGGAGTTGAGTTTCTTTTCTCATTTTCAAAAAGTAGGTAACCTTTCCTCCCTTATAAGAACCTCAAATAAAAATATAAGTCAAAAGGGTATAATATAAAAACGAGTAATAGAATATACTTGATTTTTACTTTTTGAGACCTCAGTGAGAAGAAAAGAAGTATACCATTATTATGGACATGTTTTTGTTTAGTTGACCATCCAAGGGATCTGTAACCTCTTTCCCAGTTCTTCATTGAGATATCTAATTCAGGTATCCCAGAAGGAACCATATATGGCCATGGATAGGTTCATTTCAAAAAAAAATATATATATGTAGATTAATTACATGAATGAGTAGTTAAGGTAGGGATTTCTCTCTATCAATACTCTACCCTAATAGTTCCTTCCACTTGTATTTCCTTAAACATGAAAATTAATGTCAAAGGGAGAACAAAAAAATATTTTTTTCACCTAAAGGGCTTTGGGAGTTCCACTAATACATTCATTTGTTTGAAAGTCTCACTCTTAGTGATATACTCTAATAGTGCTGCAATGCTTCCTTGAGAAAGGGAATGAATCCCATGAAAGAGTCAGTTATAGAAAGGGGATTGCTTAACATAAGTAACCAGTAGTTTAATGAAATTTTATTGAAGCAAAGCTAGAATCAAAACTATATAATGACCTCCCTAACTAATGCATCCAATAAAAATAATAAATCTTTTCCTCTTTGAGTTAAATATAGAGACCCATACTCTATTTAACAAACCAAGTAAGGGAAATAGGTCATGTAAATAAGAGAGAATTAATCTCTACTCCAGGTTTACTAGAAGATTGATGTTCTGATCTGCTCCTATCTCCTATATTATCGATAGACTCATGAGTGATCTTTATTTTATTTATTATGACCAATATTACTAGATATATGGACCATTAATCTTATCCACATTATTACTATATTAATACCAAATAAATAGGGAATAAGGGGAGATGTTTTCATAGTGAATGACTAATAATTTGAATTGCATCGAACTTTGAAGCGGATCCTTTTCTTATCACCCATGGAAGGATGGATGTTGATAAATACACTATGGGGAAGGAAGTTCAAAATGAAGGGATAAACCAATCCAATATTCAAACATTATTTCTTGAGATTGGGATATTTTTAAAAGGCATGCTATCAGGATGAATAATAGAGTAGTATGGGTTGCATACTTAGTGTACCCACAATGAGCTATGAACAATCTCTCCTTTTGGAAAAAATCTTTGATATTTATATGATCCTCCAATAATGAAAATATGACCCTCTATTAGTTTCTCATTTAAACCAAATAAATTCCAACTTTTTGAGTCCCTTTCTTCTCCCTTCTTTCCTTCTATGTAGAGGAATCTATTTATGCCATCCATAATATATATATATATATATAAGGAATATATATGATATTTATATCATGATTAAAATTATAGATATGATAGAATCATGATCAAAATACAATAACTAGAACTTCCAAATAGAAACATTAATGAAAAAATGCAAAATTTGGACACCTAGAAACAATGATTTTAATAAGAAACTATTAATATGTTGATATTGAAATATTATTAGCTATTAATTTATGAAATTATTAGTAATAAAATTATTCTTGAATATACGTATAAAAAATTTAAATTTATTATACATGAGTTTAGTGTGCCTTCAAGGAATGTGGAACTACATTTAAGGGATTTCAATCTCACTTTTACTTATGTGATACACATACCATATCCACCACTTGTTTTTTATATGTGTTGTCTATAATCAACATAAACTTATTTTATGATTACCCTCATAAAAATTATGTTGATATATATATATATATATATAAATATAAGTTTCTCTCTTTCTTGAGTTTATAATTTGATCATTATCCAAGTGGTAAGAGATTTATGTTAAAATATAATTGTTTAACATGATTATTTATAATTAGGTTTATGATAATGAAATTTTATGATCTATATGTCAAGAAACTACTTAATCTTATTCTTTTAAGGATTTTTCTTCAGAATATGTGTTAGAATTTTATTTTCTTTACATTAGTTACTTAAGATAATGAAAGTATTTTTTTAATAAAATATCACTTTATTTATTTCTTCAATTGAAAACCTTTTTATTTCATATTATTGTTTTTTAAAATGTTTTAATTAATTATTTAATATTCTCAAATGATTGTAAAATGGAATTTTTATCGATGACTAAATTTTAATTTTTTTGAAAAATGATTCTTATTGTTTTTTTCTAAAAAAGGTTCTTTTTTACTTTTTAACAAATTTATGAAAGGAATATTTTTTCAACTTATAAGGAAAGAATGGAATTTTACACCATAATGACCAATAAATTATTTGAAACATTATTTATTAGTTTTTACGTTTCGTTAAAAGATAATATTTTCCTTAATAATTTTGAAATTAGTAGATTTTAATGAAGCGATTTCAAATTGAAACTAATATTTTCTTCAATAAATATTCTAGTTTTTCTTAAAATCAATTTTCAACTAATATGACATCCTTTAATGTTACCAATGATTTACTAGGGATGCGATACAATGATAAAATTATTATTCTTTTCCTAGATATTTTATAATTATGATGAAACTATGTCTATGCAACTTTTTATTTTCCAGAGGGTTTTTTATTATGAAATGATGAAGTTTTTCGGAAACCTGTTGATTTCCCATATGATAAAATGTTTTAGAAACTCGTTTCCTATTCATGGGCTTTGATATAATTATTATTTTATGATTTTGTGACACATATATGTTTGATTTTCATTACATGGAGGGTGGGACTAGAATTATAAATCTTTCCAATGGATTTGGTAAAGGGGAATATATCATGATAGAAACATGAATGAAATGGGGGTTGAACCAAGTTTAGTAGTGGAATATTCCCACTATGATAGTCTTGGAAGTGAACCTTATCTACTATGATGGTATAGGGAGTGAACCTAATCCTCTTTGATTGTCCTAGAAGTGATCTTTGATGACCAAAGAAATTATTTTCAATATAGATATGTATTCCATTGTTCACACTCTATTTTTATAGGGTTAATGATAAGATTTAGTGGAGAATAACTCAAGTGGTAGAGGAGAAAGTGGAGTCAAAGATCTCAACTAAGTCAACTAGTGCAGACCCCATTTGTGCACCAAGAGGCTAATGCATGCCCCACCTATGAACCCAAGAATAAGAATCCCACACCTATATGGGTTTATTTTTTGAGAAAAATATGTTATGAACCCATACCGTTTTATTCTTATAGTGTTCCACTTGTTTCCTATAAATAGGGCCCTTGGGAACCTTATTTAATATTACTAGAAGATGAATAAACCAAAAAATATACCTTCACACTAGTACTTCTCCTAGGTCTCCAAAACCCCTAATTTGGATATATAGTCCCTAAAAGAAGAGGTAATTTATGAGAGAAAAAGGGTTTAAGTTCCCTCAAGGACTATTGATACATTCATAAGGAGCCAATTCTCCTAGTCCAAAATCACTAGGGGTAATTTCTCATTCATAATCTCAAACCTATGTAAGACCCTTCCAGATTCACCGAAGAATAACCTTTTTATGTTAGAGAAAAATCTCTCCCATGTTTCATTTACATGGAATCCTTTCTTCCAAATTCATTCACGAATCACCTATGTGGGGTGTCATATAGTTTTCCTTGGAAGCACCGGTGTGAGGTCATCCTAATACAATCAGACCTCACTTGGTGAAAGAAAATCTAATTCTCCTTGGATAAAAGAATTTTAGGTCTTACTTAGAAAAAAAACCACTACCTAGGAAAATATCCTCTTTCTCTCTTATTTCAACCCCTGTTGAGACCCCCTTTATCTCACCTAGAAACAACTTGCATGAGTTACCCTTCGATCCCTCATTCTTGTCATCAAGGGATATGAACCTTAGTACATAGACCCCTCAAACAAGAGGGACCAAGATAATACCTCACACAAAGCCTATAAATATAAATTATTAGATCATATGGTACACAAGTGTGTCCTCCAAAATATATATTCCTATGGTAATTGAAGTATTAAATTTATCCTACCAAATAGGGGGATTCTTAGAGTGTTCCCAATAATTTGTTACCATTTAAAAATTATCCTAAATGTTGGGAAAATTATGGGACCCCTAGGTTTGAAAAAATATATGATATAGGCACATATATACCCTATCCCATTTCTTTACTTCCCTTTAATGACCCCATAATTTTATACTATAAAATGAGGATAAAATGTTATCCATGGGGATCCCTCATGGAGTAATCACATATTATTTATTATGGGGAATTCCCCCTCCTTCTATATCCCTTCCCTTATTTATTAGAGGATGAATGAGATTTTGTGGATTTCCAAATATTCCATTTCCTATTTTTTTCTAACAACTGACATGACTCACATGGGCTTACAGGTAAGAAGTTATCACATTTTCATAATGATGAAATAACCCTAGTTAAAATCCTATTAAGTATAACCACAACATACTCACCAAAGTGGGTCTCCTACTAGCTGTAAGCCCCAAAATAATGTCATCATCCTCTCAAAGGTCCATATTAACTATAATAAAAAAATTCAAAGAGTTATATTCATAGTGAAGAAACCTTTGGCATTTTCTATATGTGTAAGACCCTACCACACTGAACTATATGGGCCTTGATTCATGTCAAAGAAGGATACATATAAATCTCCCTAAGGTTCAAACCCAACACCCCAAACTCACTATAATCTTCCTTGGGCCATATTCCTAGTTGGTTCATGTCCAATTTAGGATGATATATCCAATATAGGAAACGTAATTCATTTAAATGTAATGCCCATAGCTTCCTTTGTTTGACACCTTTTTCCTATATGTCCTTTCTACATGATGTTAAACTACATGGTTTGGTCCTTCTCACATGACCTTAAAATGTATTATGTGTCCAAATATGTGGCATCAATCTATGTGGGTTTGGATTACTTTCATAATTATTTGTAAGAATCCATTCTATGGGGACCAATTTTGACATCAAAACAACTCTTTTATTCATATATGATGATAAAATTCAGAGAGACCCACTGTGTGGATTAAAACCAATATCATGATAACAAATTAAATGATAATAAATATTAGTTATACAAATGGTACCTTTGAGGGAGAGTCTATGATACATATAGATATGTCCATCGATGAGAAAAAACCATGGATACATACATAAGATTATAAATCCAATACATGATATTAATTGATTATTAATACAAGGGTGAACAATTTCATATTTTTGATTTAAAAAAATATACATGAATATGACTTAAATATATAATAAGGTCCTGGAGTTAGAAATAATTCCCCCCAAAAGGTATAATGTGCCATAAATCCAATACTATCAACCAATGAGGTTTACTAAGTGTTGATTGAAGAATCTTATAATGACCACCTTCCTTTATAAAGTATGATCATGAGAAATCACTAATATGGGAACAATTGGGTGTTTTTGGTTCTTGGGATAAAACACATTGGAAACCACTCAAAAATGGATTAAAAATAATAGGTGTTTGTTTTATGTAAGGGTTCATGCCAACTCCACCACATAATTCCATCAAAACCCCACATTATTTCCTAAATGAAATAGAGTCATTTACAAAAGAAAAAAATGGTGTACCCAACATTAATTTATAAAAAAATAATTGTGTCTCCCACATGCTAGTTACCTTTTCTTCTTCAAAAAATGAATGTGTTGCAAACCTCGATCTAGAAAAATTTATTATTCATGTGTACATTTTTTAAGTTGAAACATTGACATTGTTCTCTCTTTTTTTTTCATTCATATCTAGAAACTTTAAAAAGAACTCCCTTCAATCTAATTATGTAATTCCAGCTAACATGAATATACACATCAGTTGCTTCCTAATATGGGTCCTCATCTATCATGATGAAACCATTTCCAAAACAATGTCTTCAATGATGGGTTTTGAACAAAATGGTTTAGGAGTACCACCTTAATGGTATCTCCCCAACCTTAGAGGCCACTTGATAATCCCTCTAACACATCAAGACCCACCAACTATCCCCTCAACGACAGCTGGTGGCCCAGAATTCAATGACTCCCATCACTATCTCAAATAGTTTTAGGATCCATTCCTGAGAGTTTAGTCAATAGATCCTCCATAACCTTGGGGAATTGCACAAGGAGTCCATTATTTGACTAATCATTAAGATATAAGGGTATCTGAAAAGGGCTCCTACAAGAAACTATCATTTCCAACACCATGTGGAATCAAGTCCTTATCTTGATGGGGATGTCATCCTACAGGATCCAGCTTAGGTGACATAGACCCAAGTATCTAGGATATCCCACATCGGGATGTGATCAAATAGTTGGTAATGGGACCACATTCATATTACTATGAGATAATCCAACCCAAAATACATGGTGTAACCCTACAAGCATGACCATATACCTTCGCATACCTATCAAATCTTCTTATACAATTCTTAATCCACTAGGGATGTCTACTTGTATTCCCTGATAACAAATAGGGGGATCACCCATGTCCCTACCCCAACACTAGAATAATTTTGCTATATCCTGCATGAAATAGAGGATATGATAATTTTTACAAACCTTTTCTATCCAACATACACTAGAAATTATGGAAGTGAAGGAGTCTATCCCTGATCACATTATAAAACTTCCTACAAGACGATGATTTTAGTATCCATGACTAAGAGTTGGGAATTCAAACCTACATCCACATGTGGAGTGGCATGTAAGAATTATGATAATGTTACTTGAGAGCATACACATATTTTTTATCTTATCTAGGAGATTCATAGGTAAAATTCATTAATAATGGAATGACCATATCAAGCACACATCCTGATTCCAACTAGAGGTCATCTTTCCACTATGATGGTTATTCTATAGAAGGAATATATCCATGTCGAATGCCTGATGGATTATCTTCATGATCTAAAAGAAACACATGATTCCATCAGACCCACTCCCATACATGGAAGTCTCTATCCCTAGTAAACAACTCTACCTTTATAAGGGATAACATCAATGATCCAATTCTACATGGGGAAATTTGATATTATGGATTAGGATCACAATGCTACTATACTAAATGGTAGTGTTATTGAGACCATAAAACACATATAAATGTAACGCTATGATCCTTAATTTCAATTAAAAAATTATGAAAGTAGTGGTCATAGTTATGAAGGTACTTCTCTCAATATTAATAAAAGAAACTCTAGGTGTACTACCCATAAAATTTATCATGAAGGCTCCCTTTTTGCTCATAAGGTGAATAATCTTGAGAGATCATTAATTCATGAAATATAGAAAGACCCTCCTCATAGTGTAAAAATCAAAAATCAATAAGTCTCTCCCAATTGTAATTCTTAATTTTGGAAATGAGGACCTCCCCTTACCAAATCAATTATGAGAAAGACCTCACACTCCGAGGATCTTGGGAATGTATGGCCAGTCATACCTAATGCACTATTATTGATAAGAGACATCCTTTCTCAACTATAGGAATGTCCAAGAAAGTGGTCATTTTATGAACCACCTCATGGTCTATTTCATAATAGAATGGTAAACGAGATCCATACTCACCCCACTATCTACAACTATGTTGCTTGGAAACACCCACATTGGGCTGATCAAGTGGAGGAATATCAAGTGTATACAGAGAATAATATGTTGCATATGATAATGAAACTGTCTAAAGATAATATACCCATCATGTTTTTTTCCTTAGCCACTTCCCAGTTTCACATTGAAGAGGTGTTGTCATAAGAATACATACATGACATTAGCATGAATCTCTGTATAACTCTTCATCACCCAAAAATGAATATCATGCCTTACAAAGGGTATAAATACCATTTAAATGTAATAGAATTACATTTTCAACAATTTTAATTTTTGGTCCATCTATCTACATGATTCCCAAAATTAGGAAAAAATAGAAGTATCCTCATGTTTTGTGATGAAATACATTTCCATAATTACATCCGGTGATCATGAATGTCCTGCCATGTGTCTATATTAGGGGATGGATAAAACATTGAGTTATTAATTTCACCTCACACTCTAATAATTAAATTCCATGGGGAGTGGAATCAAGTAATGTTATTAATTTGAGTTGGTTCTAAAATGTGATCCCTGGTCATGAAATATTGTATGCTCCCCAAGAATTGGGATAGAAATGTCTCAAAGGCATTGAGATAGATGAGAGAATGATATCAAAAGACTCATATATAATGAATTTGAGAACATTGAACAATAATATCCCTTATGGGAATCCAATCTTCTGATACCAATGATACCTTCATATCAAGTGGCTTATGTAAAAACCATATATTTCACCCAAATCATGCTCAAATAAGGATGCATATGAGTAATAGAGAATCCAAATCATCATAATCCACTACAATACATGAGAAGCTACATCCCATATGGATGGGGATATTTTTAACACAATATATCACTTCAAGGACAACATATTCATCTGAAGGCTTGATAATAGTGGAATGGGAGAATCCCCTACCCTTTGGGCTAGTGGTATTTTCACCTGAACCTACTCTCTAAAGGAAATAATTATTTTTCTATTTAGTAGGAACACCACAAAATGAATCCTCCTACTTATTACCATATCATGACCTATATCTCTCAAAGGGAGAATTTATGATGAATTCATGCAGTTGTTCCCTTCGATCCAGCCTTTTGCAAGAATCTCTAAGGGAGTCTCAAGAAGGAGTGAAGTGCCTCAGTAATGTTATCAAAGAATTTGATTCATTAGGGGTGAAGCTACTTCTAAAAATCCTAGTTCCTTCAATATATATCCAGGGTCCAATCACACCTCCTGTAATTCTACTTCCAAAGAAAAACCTGTAATTCATTATGTGCTAGTGATAGAAACTATATGTACTATTGTGAACACCTCAGAGGATAAATCCAATGAGGAAGATTGAGAAGATGATTTTTCCATTCAAAACATGATACAAACTAATATAAATGAACAAGGTTTGTGTACTGAGAATCAAAATATTTCCAAAAACATTGGTGTTTCCATAACTTTTGAAAATACCACCCCCATAATGAGATTCCATGAAGGAAAAGGGTAATCGAATGACCACATTCCATCATTTGCAAGAAATATTATAACCACTCTTGATAGAAGAGACAATCACACAATATGAGATGACATTGTTAATTTTGAGGAAATTAAATGTATAACTACTCTGAGGAAACATTTCCACTTGGTTTGATCACTAATAGGACCCTAATCTCCCATATTGTTTGATACCCTTCAATAAGAAGGGAACATCATATCAGTACGAGCATAGGAAGAACACCCTTTCACTCTTAGAATAGATAACCTATTTATTGGACCTAATTGCAGTAGGGTATCAATAATTTTATCCAATAGGAAAAAAAACTGAACTTGGAAAACCATTAATGTTTAAGCCATGCTAGGTGTCAATCATATGTATTAGCAAAGTAAAAACATAAGAACCAACCTTTTTCATTTCCTGTTCAAGATCTTATTTATCAAAATATCCCATCAATGCTTATCAATACTATTGAGTCATTAGAATCTTGATTGTATGTTTGGAGTAATGGAACACACTAGTACTAATGAAAAGGAAGCCTCACCCTGAATGGTTTGATGCATCCCTTCTACCTACAAACTTTGTGAACCATATATTTCCAATATTTAATGGCTTAGGTACCATGATAAATATCTAATGGATTTTTTCCCATTTTTATCTTATAATGGTAACCTCTATGAAAAATTAATCATTGAAACTTAGGTTCCTTGTAAAAATGTTACAAGGGACAAAATTATTATGGTATACTAGTTTTCTGACTTATTCAATCATGGGATAGGAAGATCTCTATAGATAGTCTCCCTTATAATTATTCTTGATGATATATAATTCAATAATGCATGTTCTAAAAAACTACAAATAATGATAGAAAGATAGGTATTAATATTTAATTTCTAGTTGTAATGGGTTTACTTACTCTATAAACCGACATCTTTCCCAAAAATAATTTATTTCACTCTACATATAGAATATGGGGATTAGTTGTGAACACAGCTCATCATTGTGAAATATAAAAGGATGTTTCATGATATTTAATTTTTTTAGTGTTTGGAATATTCTATATTGTGAATGAAGGCCATGTACTAATTAATTCAATATTCTCAAGGGAAAATAAAGGGGAAATCGGAGGTTTTCATTATATATCTTAAGTTGGCCTCTACACCAGCTCCAGCTCCAAATCCCACACCATATAATGTGGAACCCCCTCATGAGTGTCTAAAGAAACACCCTCTTAGATAGTATGATAGAAAAAGGTAAAGTTAAAACATGTTAGAGGAATGTAGGAATAAATATTATTCATTCTGAGATGATTAAGTACCTGACTACTTCACAATGACTTTAGAGAACAATTTACTCAAAAAAGAAAACCCAATAGTACTGATCATGTTGGCATCTATGATCCCCCAAACTATTTAACCTTTCAGTGTAAAGTGGGGAACACCACCCCAGAATGTATTTTTTTCACATGAACATTACAAAAAATTGCAGACTCTGGGAAAGTGAAGTTAGGAAAACTGCAATAACAACTAGAATTTGTTTTGGTTTCATCCAAAGAGGTAAAAGTTGAGTAGAAAGATGTTTCTAGATAAGAATCACATATATTAAATTATTGGTTGACCATTAAGAAGATCAATTTAACCAATGTCATCCTCAATGTTCATTTGAATAATCTAACTATGCCACCAGTTTCTCCTTCAGCGGCACAGCCAAACCGGTCGACACTATAGTCCACTAAGGAGTACTAAATTCTAAGAAGAAAAAATAAATAACTAGAAGGCGAGCCTATCAAAATGGAGAATACATACCCAAAACTCTTAGACTTTATTCATCCAACCCATAGGAAACATATATAATCCCACCAAATAGTATCATAAGAGTTGACCTTCCCAAAGATATCCTCTTCAGATAATGGATTAATAATTGGATCTTTTAATTTAATTCATTTAATGGGTCCCTTATCAGATGATGAGTATAGTCCTGAAAATGAGTTCTATACACCTGATTGGGGAACTAGAGGAGGATGGTGCATGATCTAATGGTACAATGGAAGGTGAAATTATGACAGAACTCAATACACCGACAACATCCTTGATTGGACTTCCCACACTAAAAAACCTATAGAAGATCCCTCCAGAGGGCCCTATTGGATTATAGAATTCCCCCACATATTTTAGGTTTCAAATAATGATAACCATTCTGAAATATCAATTATTGGGGTTAAAATTACATGATCATCCTTGGTGTTAAGGGAATCATATTCATCCAAACCCACCAAGGATATACGACCCATAAATTTATATTCAATCATTGATCTTCCGGAATAAAGTACATCATCCCATATAACACCAATGGAAGTGTAGAATAATTATGGGAATAATACACCCTTAGCACAGAAGTATTATATTTTAAGTCAATTGGCCCCGATGGTGGCATGGTTTTCATTCCTAGACACAACATGTTTTTCAAAATACCTTCAGGAAGCACTCAGAGTGGTTTTGTTGAGACCTCAAGAGTATGAAACTGAGGTTTCCACTACTGAAGTATATCATGTAGAGATCAATGATGAAAAGTTCAACATGATTACCCCTTTCATAGAGAAAGAAAAAAATTACATTATATAGGGACACATCCAACTCTTTCATGTGTCTATAAGGATAAATGATGTTGATATCTGATGGAATTTTATTGATAATGATTAAGGAGTAAACCTTATTTTTATCTGAATACTTAATCGATTTGTCTACAATGAGGCCAACATATCCCTCTCTGATCTAAAAAATTAGGGTTGTGAGAAAATAAATAAAATATCCATGGAATAATCAATATCAAATTGATGTTTGGGTACCATAATTTCGACTCAGTAATTCTAGTTCTTCAGAAAGATACGACCTTAAAATTTATTATAGTAAGTCATTGGTTGCATCAACAAACAATTGTCCCCTCTTAATACCACCAATGCCTAAAGTATTGTATTAATTTGAAAAATATTATTTTTCATTGTTATAAATCACCATTTCCATATTTTGAATTGAATTACAATGATGTAGGATTATACCAGAGGTATGAAAAAAAACACATAAATGATGGTGTCACTCCGGTCACTACCCTTAATGGTTTATAAATAACCCTAGATAATCCATTCAAATAGACTGGATGATAATATTTACTTCCCATCCATATGTTTGAATATATGAATCCAAATTCTTGTACATATTCAACAACCATCATGATATCATTCGGGATGACTGAGCCTAACAACATTGAAAAGGTTGACGACCCTTCAAATAGTGTTAAATGCTCTGGTGAAATGAACTCATTCCATCCCATGAGCTTTAATAGATTCCTATATCATAAACTGAATTAATAAATTAATACATCTTATAATGAGATAGTATAAATACATATTCTCTATACCTCACCTCACCTCTAGAGCATAAAAAACCCCACATCATCATTCAGGGTTGAGAAGGATACTTGGTCTTCTAAATGTCAAAATTTGACTCATATAAAAACTCTGAGAATTTTCCTTTGTGAATTAATTCAGCTAAGAGTGAGGTAGAATAGAAAGAGTAAGTGGAAGAGGAATATGAAGATAAAGAGTAACATGGAGAGTAGCATAGTGATTCTCATCCAACATTCAAGGAAGGTATCTCTACCATTATTAATGAACTCAAAAAATAAACCTTGGTACAGAAGTGGACCCACAAACAACTTTGATTATTATGATAATGTATTTTGAAGAATAAGTGGTATATAAATACTTTATATGGAGACATCAGAATGTTAATTCATAGAATTATATAGAAATTTTGGGTCTCAAACTTTAGTTGGAAACTCACCACCTAGTATTACCATAAAACCACTTGGGTTATTAACAACAATCTGGAAGAATGCACAGAACTCACGCCACAGAAATTGATGTTGTAGTTGACCATAAAATCATTATTTGGGAAGTTTAATATCTAAAATAGATATCCAATATAGAATCATTAAATAATAATAAAAGTAAAATCATATTTTTCATGAACTTCAATGATCTCAACCAACATTTTTGGAAAGTTGATATCCCAATTTTTAGAACAGAACTACTAATTGATCATACAATTGAATTTTAGTCCATTTTCTTCCTGGATTTCTATATGGGGTACAATGAAATATATATGGACTCCAAATACAAGGAATAAACATCTATTAGATCACTCTAATGGGTGAATTTACACCGGGAAATTAAATTTAGTTTTATGAATTCTAGAGCTATATACCAATGTTCCATACATAACATCTTCAAATCCCTTTTAGTGTGGTATGTCGAGTGAAATTGCGACGATCCATTGGATATATAATGAAAAATTTTACTACCTTTACAACTAAGAGGCCATATTTAAAAAAAAGTCTTCATATTCTCAAAGTGAAACCCAAGAAATGTGATTTTGGAGTTACTTCAGGAATGTTTATCAGTTTCATAGTTCACCATCATGGAAATGAAGTTGATACCAAGAAGGAAACAACAATCCTTTTGTATTTAAATCCTTTAAACCTAAAAGAGTTAAGTGCATTACAAGGAATCCTTGATTATTAATATAAGATAGATGATTTTTAGGAATCATTCCATTTTGTCAAGAAATATCTTTTGATTCAGACGGTGCTGATTCCCCTCACTAAGGTAAAGCTCCTCATTTTTATGTGATATCCTTAGAATGATCGTTATGTTATTTCCTTGAACAAAATAATGGCACCATGAATGAAAACTATATCTATTATATCAGAAAAACAATGCTTGATACTGAGACCTATTTTTCATATATTGAGAAGAGTTATCTAGTGGTAATATTTGTGGTTCAGAAACTAAGGTACTACATAAAACACCAAAAAGTCTACTTCACCTCTCATATAAACCCGCCCAAATAAATCCTCAGTCATCCTATATTGAACAAAAAATTATAATGGTTGGAGGGAATCTTGTAGTAGTTTCAATTTCAGTTCACACCTAAAAATTATTTAGATGTCAATGAGTTAGTAAACTTCCCTTAAAAAATTCATCTGTAGAAACAACATTATTGAATGCTTTATTTACTAATGAAGAGAACCACTCTATTCACAAGGTCCCAAAAATATGGGATATTTAGTTTTATGATACGTCTAGAATTCCAATAGAATAGAGAGTGAAATAACCTATGCATAATAAAGTTAGTATTAAAGTCATGATCATCTCATTATTAAAGGAAAACATACCATTTTAATTCCAATTATCATAAGGATTCCCAAACAATGAGGAATAGTATCAAACCCTCATTAAAGTTTAGAAATAGAACTTAAAATTCTAGTGGACCACTTAAAGGAAAGAGGTGATTCAGAATTGGTAATAAAAAAATCAATAGTGATTATTCCATCCAAAAGAAAGAGGTAATACCCCTGATTGACTATATCTGAGGACAAGTTGTATAATTTACCTCAGATTTGACAATGAATCACATAGTAAAATCAAAAAATTCCTAGTCTGGTGCATTGTAAAATGCAGCTATGACTACAGTGGATCTAGAATGGGATGAAATATTCACGTGCTTTATGCACCTCCAAATGGTGTCTCATTTTTTTCATGTCGAAATGGATGAAATCAATGAGGTTAATTCTATCCATAAACCATAATTTTCTCAGATAGTTTGGATGGTTCCCATTGTGGAGTACATTCAAAATATATTACTACCATTAGAAAAAGTTTTAAAAGATAAAACTCGATGATGTGAAATTAACTTTTTCCAATACGAAAACAAAAATCCCCAAAAAATATTCTATAAATAGAGATTTGATGGATTCCTTCTTAGGTGAATTGATTGTGAAGAGACTATTTCTATCATGAAGAAGTATATATAAGGGCTTGAGGTGCCCACTAGTCAGGGTTCAATATATTCCCTAAAATATAGGGTCATGGATAATTCTAGCATTTAATGACACAATATTGCACAAAATTCACCAAAAAGTACCATTCTTGCCAAGTTCATGCCAAATTCATACATAAAAACTCAAGTTTCTACACACTACCAAATAATCCTGACCATTTTTTTGTAATGGGAATAGTTGTCATAAGGATATATCCTACCACTACATCCATGTAATTAAAGTAAATTCTCACATTCAAATATTGTTTCTCTATGTGGGATGAGGTTATAACCCTCATAGAATTAAGGAAAATAATATTGTTAACATTTTGAAAGCTATTATCATTAATAGATGTTGTATCCCTAATATAATACTGATAGAAAATGTAATAAATTTATGTTCTTATATGTTGGAAATGATAAATCAGAAGAATAATATCAAATACAACCATTCATATCTCTTTCATGCAGTAGCTAATAGAAAAATAAAAGTGTTTAACAAGACCATACAAAACAATCTCCAAAAGATAGTCGATAAATATTAAATTTCATACCCTAAAAATCATTTCCACACCATGTAGGATTAGAGTAATACAACCCCCACCACCACACATGGAACCCCATATTCAATTGTATATAATAAAGAAGAATTATTTACCATTAAGTCCCAATTTCCCTCTCTTCATGTTTCCATATATGATCAATCATCTACAGAAGAGAAATCCCATTTATGGTTGGATGAATTTGATATATGTGATGAGAAAATACTACCTACCATGAATTATATACAAGTCCTACAAAATATGATAGCATAAGACTTTATTAGAAATGATCATCTGTGTTCATTACTCCAAGGGTAACTGGTACTTGTTGACATGACATCGATGATACTAGGGATGAAACCTCTAAAGCTTGAACCAATGTGGGAGGCACCTTATACTGCAAAAATGGTATAATCTAATTTTTCTCATTCACTGATATCAATGGATAAATATATTTCTATAGACCATACAAATTCAAGGTTTCTCATGAAATGCTTTGTATAGTCTTGAACCATGGTCTACATGACATCACCTTAAAAGGCACAAATAAAGTGATAAACGTATGACCTAAAACTATATGACACCACAGTTTAGTCTATAAGACTCTAAAATACATACCCTACTTAAGATATGTCAAATTTTACAATAATTTTCTTTCCTCAAGATGTAAAACTATGTGTTCCACATCCACGGTTCATGACTTAAAACTATTTAAAAATTTGGTCCGTGCTTACGCCGACCACAATTCTTGTTGATGGTCTCTTTTTATAACACTAATATATCCTTCTTAAGAACAAAGTATTACTCTATTATCACCCCTATGAGATACATAGTGATTCTTGGAACCTATTTTCTTGGTCCAATAGTGATATAATGAGAATTACCATCTTCTTCATATAAAAATATTCGATGCAGGGGACTCCTACATGTACCCTATCAATTGTAGGACCATTTTTTATAAAATTAACTCTCTTTGAATATGAGTAAGATATATATAGGGAATAAATTTTAGAACAACATGTATCTTTATTATCACCCCTATGATATATGTAAGGATGTTCAGATCCTATATCCTAGAATATCCACCGCATGATGAAAATGCAACTATCTATCATTTAATCACTATTGTATGGTGGACAAAACATTTTCCACTAATTGTTACTCACACCAAACATAGATCTTGTGGGCTTAAGAATTTTGATAAGGGATTCACTACATGATAGAGAAACATCAGTTCAAACCATTATTTTCATGGCACTTGATATATGTCTTTAAAAGGCACACCAAACATCTTTACCACATGATGTTAAACTGTATGGTTGACATCTCTTTCATGAAATAAATCTATGTGTTGAAATACCCCTTTCCCAATAGGATTTATATCCTTGGTATTGTTCCCCAACCTCACCTCTATTGACATATTTTCCATGGATTGATTCTAAATATTGTGGGATATATAGTGATTCAATGATTCTATGTTTTGAACTATATGCAATTAAAAAATGTGTCCCCTCCATGTGTATGGGCCAAAAATTAAAAGGGAACATTTTCCCCACTCATGGTTGATTATGACATAAAACGATCCTTCTATTATCATGCACCTTAATAAAATCGAACTCTGTGTCTGGGTAAATTCGAGTCTCCATAATATTTCATAGGCCAGTGGTGAAAGAGATATCCAAATTCAAAGGAAAAATTGCATCAGAAAATTCATAATAAATCCTAGTCTGGCTTTGCATAAGACTCCCCAAGTAGGTCCATTCAACTTAAGGAACCTTATTCCCAATGAAAGGAAGCTTTAATCTTTGTATACCTTGAAAAAATCATGCTGTAAACCACATTTCCAACATTCTCCACATTCAATCCTTTCCTCTCTTTTATATAACTTTTTTTGGATCTTCAATCCCTCAAATTAATGCTTATAACTTTAGGTCTTCATGCATAAAGGATAATGGAACATTCTTATTCCGAACAACATGTAATTTAAAATCACTAATCATTTGGTCAAAGATAAATGGAATTAAATTTTTTTCCTCAACAAACATTCTCTAGGACAATAGACTAAATGGTCCAAATCATAGTTGCAGGACGTTAAATTGCATAATGCATGAACACTCATTTAGGAGGGGAATTTCTTTTTAGTATCAGTTATCCACTACATCAACCCCAATGAACTATGTTATACTTTCCACTCATTTCACCAAGACATTAAGGGACACATGGAACCCTCATCCTAGGCCTAGAAAAATATTGCTAAATATTCCATGCCTTATATTTGATTTAGATCAATACAATGACCGGGTTACCAATAACCACATATGGATTTATTTTCATCTCAATGAGATATAAAGAGTCACCTAGATCCACCATTCTAGAAACAACCACAATACTATCTAAAACATGTGTGTACCTCCATTCATGAAGACAACCTCAATCAGGTAATGACATTCTAAATTTCTTCTATAAACTATCCTTTCAAATATCATGGTCAAAATTGAATGAAACCTTCTTTATATAAAAATCATATTCCTAAAAGGGAATTCTAAACCATGTCCAGTGAAAACCAAGATGCTTCCTTCCTTCTTATGAACATTTCTTTCAAAACCCCAATTCATGGTCTTGAGAAATATGGATCCTCATAAACCCCCACTTTTCTATCAATTATAGAGATGCTGAAATAAAAATGAAACCTTTGTAATGAATATAAAAAATATGCTCAGTATGTATTTTCATAAGTCCCCCCTAGTAAGAAATGTCAATCAGATGCACCTTCATTCATAATAAAGGGCCCTTTAATTTCCATAAGCCCTAAAAACATCATGCTGGAAACCACTTTTCAAAAATGCTCCGTGGGCATCCCCTATTTAAATTTATCATATCATTTCTTCAAATCTATAAATCACAATGTCATTTATTAAAACACAAATTTTCATACAAAATAATGTTAGAATATTTTAAACCATAAATCAAGGATGGAGTCAATACTCACATAAATGATGGTCAAAGTTGTTCTACCTAAAACAAAATTTTCATGAGACTAAATTTAAAGAAACTAAATATCTCACAGAAAGAGGCATAATTCACAACAAAAATAAATTATTAGAAGGTAACAATTGGTAAAATTGGAGTCTTATATCCCTAGACATGCAATCTGCGTGATTTAATAATATTAAGAAATAAAAACTAAAAAAAATAAAAGGGTCGTAAAACTTATCTTGCTAAAAAATAACATCATATGAAAAATTAGTGTCTCACTTGATAATGATTATTTATATCTGACAAAGAAAGAAATTAGTGAAGTGATGAAAAAGACCCCAATGTTTATAGGATCCATTATGTGATTATAGAAATATTCAAGCTATTCTCTCAAGGTTATAAGAACTCAGAAAAAATTAGATCACCTACCCATTCCTATGATGGTAGTTACAACACCTTGACACAATGACAATCAATCAAATGAGTTAGCTTCATTTTTATTTTATAATAAAAATTAGGATAGGAACACCAAAATATATGACTGAGAATAAAATCCTTTTTCTTTGTGGACAAAAATTAATAATATCAATCATAAGTTGGAGCCTTTGTGTTATATGTTACAGATTCCCCCCAATATAATCCCTGATCTACCGAAGAGTCTCTTGATCCTTGTCCTCCATTTTTCAAAGCCTATTCAATTGTGTAGTGATGGAATTTTCAACATGATAAAGGTTATTATTTTATATAGAAAAAAATTATTTTCCCTTGACCTAGACCCACCTTATATTTTGGTTGATTTGGACATGATCTCCCTTAACAACATCCAAATATTCATGAAGGCATATCATCTAAATATATTCTTCTGTGATTTGGAATTGAAGCTCCTCTAATTCCTTAGCATGATTATTCTAAACCTTGGATATGAAAGATATAAGGTTGTAAAACTGGCAATGTGGGGTTTCATAAACATTTGATGACCTCTTCTATTTCTATCGATGTCATAAAATATCCTTCATATCACGATGGATTGATTTTTAATCAAATATTCCATACCCCAAAGTCATGAACATGGTCTGAAGTTAGTTCAATCAAAGGGCCAGTCTTCAAGAAGTTCCTCAAAATCCCCCCTCTAGATGTCTCTCCATAACAAATAATATGAGATACAAAAAAAAATTCTTGGGGCTCTAGATTCATCTCAGAACCAATGTCATAGGACAAAATGTACACCAAAATTAATTATATTATACAAGAATCTTGCATTTTCCATTTAGGAGTAGAGTCTCCCTCAGCTTGCACTATTAGTTGAGCTGTACAAAGGTTTTACCTTCAAGATCGATAGTTGATTCTGATGGAAAACAATGAATAACACAATTAGTTATTATTATTGGAAGATAATGAAAATAAGGATAAAAGGATAACCTAAAATGGTAAATGAACTCACTAATTTTTAGGAAAGGTGTTGGTATTGATTACTTCATAATACACCTAGTTACAATGATTTTATTGAGGATATCTAGACGAGGAACATCCTCTTGAGTATTCCCAAAACTTGAGATGAAAGGCTATCAAGAATTTCCCTCCTCGAGATCCACATCTATTTTTCATTATAAATGAGATCCAAATGGACCTTGAAACATAATTCATGAATCTCCATGAATATTTTTTATTTAGAAAAAGATGAAAAATTCATGACTATTAATTTAATAAATTAATCATCAGGAGGAAGATAGTGTTTGAAAACATATAAATGGGAAACTCACATGCATCCAATTCCTTATTAAATTAATCAAACACCCTTTTGGTGTCATGAAAAAAAAATCATGAAAAACATTCTCCAATTTCACTATTTGATTATATAATTCATGAAGACTCATAGAATCCTCACTAGTAGAGATATTTGAGATGATGGGATCAAGACCCAAATTTGATATTCTATTAGTATCACCATCTACCTTTTCAGCAGGAATAACGCTTTTCTACCTTTTTTGAATCATGAATATCTCTAGAACCTTCATCATATAATCTATGTCCCCTTTTATCCTATATTGGGATAGTAACATGACCATTTTTGGTGGTCATAGAGCCCTACGAAGTATGCAATAGATCTTAAATATAATAAGGAAGAGAAATGATTAATTGATACATGACACACTCTTATGTGAATTTGACATAAAAAAGATCCCCCTCCCTCTCTCATATAATGGATATAGAAACAACCTCATCGCATGAGAAATATCCTGTCTAAGGGACAAAACCTCTAATGTGAGTCTGGGCCTTGTCTAAAATGTCAATCTTAGTCCACAAATGATCAGTGCTGGATCCCTTGAGAGAGCGAAGTGAAGTAAACACTACCATTTGTAAGAAGTGATAGTTACACACACACACACACACATTTATTTCAAATATATTGAATACGGTGTGTGTTAATTAGAATCACCCAGCTGATGATGGGAGTTGATAATAATCATATCAGCTGATGATGTTCATGGTAGGTTTTTTCATTTTTTGATGTTTCTTCACCTATGACCAGAGGGTTGGATGGAATGGCTAGTTCGAACACCAAAACTAAGGGAGGAAATTGAGTGAGTTCCCTTGAAATTTACCCTTCCATTATTATTTGATTGGAATATAGTTCTAAAGATTCAAGAGTTGATGCCTAATCCCTGATAGGGGATCTAGTTTGGGCATATTTCAGTGACATGATTCCGGGTGACCCTCCCACTTCCAGTTTCAAATTGAGGTCGCAATTTTATCAGTCATCGGGTTTTCTTATAAAATGAGGTTATGGTCTATGTGAAATTATTCATACCTAGTTTTGATGATTTTTTCTCAATCATTAGTAGACTGATCATCCACCACTAGTAGCACCCCGGTCCATCATGTTAATTACCAACTTTAGGGAGAGAATTCAGTTGGATGTGAAAAATATGAGCATCATCAGCTCTCAAATATGCACCCCCACCTTGATAGGGATAGTTTCAGAGTTAAAATTAGAGGGTTCCCATATATGTCTGATTCATGAAATACTTAAGATAGTTTGAATGATGTATCCATAGGTCTCTAGCATGAGTATAAATATCCTGTTAAAACCCAGCTGTATTGTGCATTGCATAAAATGTTGATTCACCTGTTAATTATAAATAGGACCTAAAGC
Organism: Viscum album; assembly: GCA_963277665.1. Taxonomy (NCBI): domain Eukaryota; kingdom Viridiplantae; phylum Streptophyta; class Magnoliopsida; order Santalales; family Viscaceae; genus Viscum; species Viscum album. The sequence continues at coordinate 910,724,564 of OY728125.1, read as the reverse complement.
TTCTCAATTTAATTTTATTACTAGATCTATCTGTAATGTTATAAGGATGTGAAATTGGATATTGGTTCTCCTCATAAATATGGAGGTTTGACCCTCAAATCCAAACCTCAACTGGATTGAAAAATTTAATCCAAGTCAGACGTCAACCCCATGTAGGCGGTATCATGGGAGATCACATGGCCTCACCAACATAACCCTATAGAATCATATTTTCTGTAAAAATAAATTTTCATTGGAGATTAGTAGTAAAAAATTAAATCAAGGAACACTCTTAGTCAGCACCCCTCACAGATATGATACCATCCAGGCTTCATCCTACTCGGATCTCAAAAATATAGATCCATATGATGAGGGAATCTTGATTGTTATTTGAGATGCCCGCTGAGCCATATGAAACCAAAGATGTTGATCCAACATTGGATTCTTCTCTAATCAGACATGTGTAAGGGGGGACACCGTCAATTGTTGAAGGCACTTGAATTTACGTGAAAATATATAGGGTGTGTCAAATTTATAAATAACCTCACCATTTATCCCTATCACTAATGAATAATCTCTAAAGGCCATTAAATATGACAAGATTTCAGAATCAACAAAGTTTTTTTAGTAAATGTCTCTGCAGGAGGCTCCCCATATGATAAAAGCATGAACTTTATGGTGTGGCTTAGAATCATTTGAGGCACCATGTACTTTAATGAAAATGTATAGATGCCTGATATTTCCTAAATTAAAGATACAAATCAACCTTTAGTGATTGTAACTTCACTCAACATGTAATATAAAATAGAATGTGCTCAATTCTATCCCCATCATACATGGAATAACCATAAACATTGTTAGGGATCTTTCCACATAGAAACATGAAACAAGATCTGAAATATCTTTTCTAAGATAAGGGATTCCAACCCTATGGGTTCCTTTTCTTCTAATTTGTTTACCAGGAATAGTGTTCCATAACTTCCACCACGATTAGAATCATAGATATAATGTATGTAGATACTCGACCACAGAGCTAAGAATCTTGTGAGGCTGGTCATGGAAGGGAAGTCATACTTCATTGTGTAGCCCCATTATTAATACATTCAATACTACAATGTGGAAAAAACAGACCAGGAATGCCCCACTTTTACAATGAGGGACAATATTTTGGACACTCGAATTTGGGTCCCTACCCCTTGAGTTTTAAGAAAATGTTCATCCATGATTTCTGATGCACATCACCCCATGGGAGAGGGTCTTTCCTTATGATATTCTTTGTTATATTCAAAAACTTATGGGATAAGACAGGGGTTCATTCATCATTATTCCACATTTCCTTTGGTGGGATGAACTCACCATACATCTCACTAAGAATGGGTTCCCCCCAAACCATTTAAAATTCCCAAAAATTAATACTAAATTAACCATGCATCAGATGGAATAAATTAGTTTATAGACTTCACCATACAGCAGTTCAGTTATTATATCACTATCATTATATAAATGTGTATGTACAACCCATTCAACTTCATAAATACAAATATCCTACAATTCATTTCCAAACTCCAAAAATGTTTTTCATTCCCAATATTCCCATTTTCATTCTAATCTGAATCCCCCTCTAGTGTAAAGGTCCCAATCATCTTTCCATCCCTTACATCAACCTATTATTGAATCATGAATGCTGGGTGAATGATAGTGTGGTTTTGGATTGGGGGTGTGGGGATTCATGTGCAGAGAACATGATCTATCATACATGCGGTACATGTAGGGATTTATTCCCTCATTAATGAATGTCCCCTTAGAGGAGATATAGGTGGTTGTGAGATTCACGTGCTTCATGAATCATTAGTGCGGTATAATTATTCATCCCTAGAATGAACAGATAATTAAAGTAATTTGGTCATAAATAGGTAGTTTTCCACTTATTGGGTAATTGAAATGGTACTTCTTATAAAATTTTCTATATCCAAAAGGGTGGAGTCTAACATATCAAAATAATTTAGACCAATGGTATTGATCATTTCCTTATCATGTGAAACAACTTGTTCGTCATAGATCCTTTGAATTTAAATTGGAAATATTTAGAGGGAATACGAAGATGTTAATTAGAATCACAGACTTATTTTGTTGTTCTCATTAATGAGGGGGAAATTTAATAAAGTAGTGTCCTATTTTCGGCCACTCGCTCAAGTGGCCCTAAGAAAGTCACTCACTCAAGTGGCCTCATGTAGGTAACTCATTCATATGGCTCCATGAATGTCCTTCATTCAAGTGTCCCTACACCGGTCACTATGTCATGTGGTCTAGAAGAATTGAATCACTCAAATTTCTGAACACATGTTAGTCACTAAAGTGGCCCCATACAGGTCACTTCCTAAAGTGGCCATGCAAAGGTCACTCACTCAACTGGCCCCACATAGTTCACTTGATCTTGTGTTAATCATACACCAAAATGTATGCAAGAGTAGAATCATAAATGATTATCATGATATGGTTGTGGGGTATATTTGAATACTGATAGAAAGTAATATTTATTGAAAAGAGGATAAATTATTCAGATTGAAAACCCTATTTATAGACCCTTGGTCCCCCTTATGGTTGACGTGCGTGACTGACCTATGTAGCGTACACCTATACTCAATATACCATCTTTATTTTTAAATCAAGGATAACTGTTTTTTCAATGGGAACATGAGGTTATGTGAACATATAGAAATCTGTGAGTGAAAGATTAATCATCATCTATTTTTGTATCTATATTAGGATCTAGTACTGTTTTATGATTAGAACCAATAATATGGGGGGATTTGTGGACACTCCCTTTTTATATGGGGGTGAATGTATTTAAAGGAAAACAATCAAGTGGTAGAGGAGGATGGGGAGTCAAATAAGTCACCCAATACAACCTCTACAGACCCAACAAGAGTGCTCATATGTTCATGTAGCCCCCGCCTACATGACACATCATGAATAGTTAACAACTGCACAAAGGACTAAAAAAGGAAAATTGTGTGATGAACCTATGTGGATGGTGTTATTCACTCATATTATGAAGTTTTTCCTATAAATATGTCCCTTTGTCTCCTCATTTGACATGAATGAAGGTTGAAGTAACTATTGGAATATCTAGTCACTCTAGTCCTTCTCTCATGTCTTCACAACCCTATAAGAGGCTCTTTAAACCCTAAAAAATGGGGAATTTAATGAGATTAAAATGGTTAGAGTTATTATAATACCCGATGAGAATTAAGTTTGGATCCACCTTGCCTAGTCCAAAATCATTATTGAAAATTCCCCCTTCTTAATCCCAATCCTACACAAAAAGCCTTCTAAAAGCACCTGAGAAGATAGTTGGAGTTTCAAGAAAGGTCTCTCCCATGTTTGGTTTCATTAGTTGACCTTTCACCAAATCTTTCTATTAAACAACTACATAGGGTGGGATCCAGTTCTTTTAAGAACCACCTAGGAAATGTCATCCTATGTTGCTCAGGTCCCACCTGAGTGAATGAAAGTCTAGTTCACTTAGGTAGATACCAGGTGAGGTCTTACTTAGTCCACTCAAACCCTACCTGGGAGACACACCTAAATCTATCCCAAGTCCACCCTATGTGAGACACGATTTATCTTACCCATATCCAACTTACTAGAGCCACCCATTGATCCGTATTTCATGTACTCAATGGAAGGGAACCATTTTCCTTGAACCCATCATCTATGGGGGGCCATGATAAGACATCCACAAAATCCTATAGATATATACGATCATAGAATAAATAACACAATTTTTTCCTCTTGATTAAATATTCCCATGGTAATGGAATTCAAAATTTTATCCTATTGAATAGGTGGGATCCATAGAGTGTTCTCAATTATACATTCTTGTGGTAATAAGAATCCCAAACTTTGAAAAAAATGGTGAGACACTAGGGTTTGACAACAATAGAGTTGATAACAACATTTAATATTGTTCTATCTTGATAATACCCATCCATGAATCCATCCTCATCTACCATAATATGAGATGAAAATTTCACCCTAGGGAATACCTCATATAGAGAGATCCCATAATATTTTTTCTTGGGATTCCCCCACCTTCCATATACCCACCCTCATCCACCAGTAGTTGATGGAGGTTGTGCGGATTTCAAGATCTTATGATTCCTCTAATTTCTCACATAATGCATGACTCATAGGATCTTAGGGTTTAGTAGTGTTCATGCCATAAAAATGATCATATAACCCAAGCAGACCTCTATTTGGTATAAGAACCATCAATATTCCCAAAAGTGACCCCCCTACAAGGTGTATTACCAAAAAACATGTCACCATCCTCTCAAAGGACTGTATTCCATGTGTGAAAAACCATCAAAGGGTCAAATTTCTAATGAGGCAACCTTGGGCCTTCTCTAAAGGTGTATTCCCCAACTAGATAGATCAACATGGGATTTTATTATTCACTAAATGTGATATGTAATATTTCTAGACTTGATTACAATATAACAACCCAAACTCACCAAAATATTATTTGGGCTATATTCTAAGTAGGTTCATATTTAACTTCATTGGATATATCCCTTCCCGATTACCTGGAAAATTTCAACTTAAGTCCCTTACCTTCCATTTCTAGAAATATTCCACCTAGATTTACTTGCCACATAAAACTAAACTATATTGTTTGATCCTAGTTTCATGACATTAAAAGTTATTACATGTATAGTTATGTGGAATAGAAGAAGGTGGGTTCTGATTCCTTACAGAAGGAAATGTAAGAAGACATTCTATTGGGCCTTATCCTGATATCAAAATAACTCTCATCTTCCAAGATGATGATAAATTCCATAGTTCACCACTGCATGGCTTAAAACCATCACCATTATAATTAAAAAATAAATACCTACAATCCATACAAAAATGGTTCCATTTATGGAGGACCTTTTATATAGAAATATTCATAGAACAATGAAAAATACATCAGACACATAAAGTCTATTTTAAATATGATATATATTAACAATCAATTTTTAACATATGAGTGACCCATTTCATATTTGAGATTTAATAAAGGATTGATGAATTCTTCATAAATCTTTAATAGAGCCACAAAATAGGAAATAACCCCCCCAAAAAAGGTGTGATGAGCTGCAAATACCATCCTCTCTATAAATGTGAGTACTTCAGTGTCGTTAGAACCATTTCCCAATGACCACTTTTATTTCGAATACAGGTTCATGATACATCCTGAATAAGGGAAATTTTGTGTGTTTCTATCTCTATAAATAAAAAATATTATAAACTTCTTGGAAAGGACTATAAAAAAAATGAGAGTGTTTAGTGTAAAGTGTCATTCCACCACTGCCACAAAACTCCATTAAAACCCCACTTGATTTCTCAAGCAAAATTGCGTAATTTTAGAACAAAAAAAACAAAAAATCCATGTTTTATTCTAGTGTTATTTTATCATGGATCATGTTCTTGGATTACTTTATGATTTATGTAGTATTAATATAAAAGATTTAGTAAATGAATCTAGATTATAATCTGTGATATGCATGATATGTTTATCATGTGTTATGATCTAAGTCTCATATCCTTATACTCTTGTTTTTTTTTTGATCATTGAGTTCTCCCTTTATCACACTTACTAGGAATTTGAGCTAACACATTCTTATATTTCCTTTTTTCAGGTTATGAATAAATGTGTTATATATGAGATGTATTATAAGGGTGTTTCTTATGAATAAGTCAGTGGCTGATGATGTAGTCAACTTAGAAAATAGATTTTTGGTATCCATGATTCCAATGATAAATACATATACAGTTATTATGTTAATCATTATGTTATGTTATTAATATTATTTTAATATGATATAATATCTATATATAGAAATTATGTGTTTCTATAGTTTGTATTATAGAAGGGTTTATTTACCTTTGGAATCTAGGATGAGAAATCTTTAGTGAGAACCCTGGGTATACATCATGTATAGGATAATATCCAATTTTTTGGTAATGATCACATGATGACCTATATTAAACCTATGGTTTCATATAATGAAAATTAGGTTTTATGATTTAGAAATCCTAGAAATTGTTTTTCATAATTATGCAGTTTTGCACCATGATTATTTTTTCTCACAATATGAGTTTTGGTTTTAGATATTGGTTGGAACATAAAGAAATCATGTTAATGTAGAATGTGATAGAAAATGAAATGATTATTCTCCTAATAAACGAGAAGTTATGGGATTTGTAATGAAAAATAATGTTTTTATTATTAATAAACATTCTTTGGTTATGGATCTTGTTATGCATCCAACTGAGGAAAAGTGGGAACAATGTTTTACTAAGTAATTCTTGAGGCAACACCCACCTTCTATTTGTGGGTCTTTTGATCCACAAGTTTCTATAAAATGGATTAGTACCATTAAAAATTTATTTTTCACTCAAAGTAGTTATAATATGAAAATTATATTTTAATTAATTATAATTTGGAAGGAGAAGAATATCAATGGTGGAATCTTATCATTAATATGGGACAATGTGAAGAAATTTAGCCCATAGAGTATAATGAGTTTAATATATTGTTTTTAAATAATTAATTTTTCTATATTCTCCATAAAATAATGAATAATTAATTCCATATAGTAAATAAAATGGATTATTAATCTGTTCATACTAATAAGGATGATTTTACAAGAGTTATAAAGTAAAATTATGGTATTATCATCCTATCTAAATGTACAATCGATCTATTTTTCATTGTATTAAAACCATGTATATAAATGGTGTTATCGATAAGAGACTTCAATGGATAGAAGTAAATCATTTTGTGTGATATCATGCTTTGAAAGGGTTAGAGAGTTGACTATAATCTCATTGTTTTGATTAGAAAAGACAGATGAAATTAAAAAGAACTTAAAAAAACCATAGATGAAAGAAGATTTTCTTTGTGCTGTACTCAGAGTGTTGAAGAAAACATGGAGGAATATTCGTATGGGAACCATTAAATTATTTATTTTCAAAATGAAAGTTCTTTTTGAAATTTAACTTCATAGTGAGGAGAATAAGTTATCCAGTGATGTAGGAAAAACATCACATATTGTAGCACATATAGTGTAGAGTTTCAAATGTAAGGAGTATGAAAATTATGATAACCAGTGCTCATACCTAATGGTAAATGATGATTATGAACATAAAAAACTATATAAACCCTAAGATATCAATAAATATCATGTTATCACAATTACAGATGTGTAGTATGATGGCGATGGGGTGAAATGTAAACATGCATTCCACTCCAGAGCTTCTAATGTAATATTTTAATCTGGATCTACACACTCTTTTCAGTTCGATGAATTTTTTAAGGCTATCATAGTATCACCTCAATGATTATAATTTTAATAATTAGTTAAAAACTAATGGTATGATGATCACAACATAATAATATTACTCTTATATGATTTAATTTTATTGTAATATATTTCCATAAAATCTCATTACTATCCCTCTAGTTGAATTTGAAGTTATTTTGGACATAGATTGGATTATTATACATAACATTAAAATAAATTTCCATGTAAGGGAATTCACATTTTATATAAAAAACCAAACAATGATAAACTATTAGTGAAATGATAAATATGAACCTACCATGGAAATTTCACCCATATTATGGGACTTGATTCTTATTCAAAAGGGGTGTTTATCTCAAATGGATAGGTAGAAACTCAACATCAAATATAATCCTATTATATGGTATTTTGTTGATTTTTTTGGGAAGAGTTTACTACTCTTTTACAAAATTATTTATTTCTAAATATAACTCATACCTCATGCTACACATATTTCAAAGACATCATGTATAATAGCCTCATTAGTGATTTAGAAATTATATAATCATCTCTTATTTAATATTGACAAGGAATTTATTCAGAAAAGTTAACCACCATGGGGTGCACATGTTCTTTTTTTATGAAGAATGATGGATCAATGTTACTTTATATTTATTATCAGGAAATTAAAAATATCACAATCAACAATAAGTAACATATACCTCATATTTATGACTTGTTTGATCAACTATGTAGAGTTCAATACTTTTCTAAGATTCTTCTTAATTTTGGATATCATCAATTAATAAAAAATAAGGAATATATTCCCAAGAATATATTCCATTCAAGTTATGGAGACTATGAATATATAGTGATTATATTTTTTATAAATATGTCCCCACTATCTCCACTCATTTAAATAATAGTGTATTTTTAAATTATATTGATTATTTTGTGGTACTATTTATAAGTGATATACTTATATATTCAAAGGGAAAAGAATAACATAAATCACACTTGACGATGGTACTAGAGATGCTAGGGAAGGAGAATATATATAAAATATTTTAAAAGTTATTATTTTGGATACACAAATTTCAGTTTTTGATTATATAATCTCAAGAGAGGGTATAACTGTGGATATATCAAAGACTGAAGTTATTAAAATTTTTCCTAGAAAACCGACTTTGACTAAGATACATATTTTATAGGTTTTTATAGATGATATCATTTATTTTTAGTGAATTTATCATGAATCTATAATCAAATAAATAATTTAACTTGGAAGGAAACTAAGTTCATTTGGACAAATGACTTTGAATAAAATTTCAAGGAAATAATGAGATGGTTATTCAACACACCTGTGCTTACATTACCCTATAGTGGAGAGCAGTTTGTAATATGTAATAATGAATTAAAGAATGGTCTAGGATTAATTATCATAAAGAATTACTTGGTTGTCACTTATAACTTATCCCAGTTAAAGGTTCATGTGATAGATTACACAACTCATGATTTGAATTTAGATTTTCTAATTTGTTTCATTAAATATATCAAGTCATTATCATTATAGAGAATGGTATAGAATATATACTGACCATAAAAGTAGAAATTACACATTCAATCATAAAGAGTTGAATATGATATACTTAATATGGTTAGATATGATTAAATATTATAATGTGTTAATATTTTACAACCCTCATAAAGTAAACAATGTGGAAGATTCTATGAATTGAAATGATCATGCTAGATTAGCTTTTATGAGGACCCCAAAAGTTATAATATTTCTAGATTTTCAAAGGATGTATCAGAAAATAATAATTCAATGAGAGAAATATTATCTTTCTTAGATAATTATTTAAAAATCAATCCATGCGAGCATCAAATAGGCCTAGGAAGAAGATGTGGAACTACTGAAATAGTTCAGAAATGTGGCTTAATTCAACCTTGATCTTTATGGAATGATAAGGTTTAAGAACCTTGTATGTGTTCATTATATTCTATATTTGAAGGAAGAGCTATTTTATGAGTCAAATAATTTATTTTTCTCTACAAATAGTGAAATTATGATGATATATAGAGATCTAAATAAGTATTTTTGGTGAGACAACATGAAGAGAGATATTATAGAGTACATGTCTCAGTGTCTGGATTTTCATCAATATAAGGGTGACGGATGGAAGTCTAAGTGGATGTCACAACCATTACCCTTACAAAAAATGGAAATGGGAAAACATCACCATGTATTTTTTTATTTGTCTCCAAAAAATCATTTAAAGGATATAATTCTATTTGGGATGTAGTTGATCACCATACCAAGTTAGCACACTTAATTTTAAATTATAGAATATTTATCTCTTGATTTGATTTCCATAATATTAATTAATTAAGTGGAAAGGCTTCATAGAGTACCACATTCTATTGTATCTGATCAAGATTTGACTATTACCTCGACATTATGGTGATATGTTCAGTAGGATATGGATATAGAGTTATGATTCAATACCACTAACAATCCTAGAAAATATGGTCAGTCAGAGAGAATGATTCAAACCCTAGAGGATATTTTTAGATATTTTATTATGGATTTCAAAGGTTCTTGGGATAAAAACAATCACCTAGTCATGTTTTCTTACTATAATAGACTTAAATAAACTATTAACATATCTTCTTATGATAGCCTATATATAAATAATTGTATAAATCCATTTCTCTTGGATGAATTTGGAGAAAAAAAGTTATTAGTGCCTCATATAATAGAAGAAATGTTAGATAATGATAGAACTATTCAATAGAAATGTCAAGTAAGCTCAGAGTCAAAAAAAACTTTAGGTTGATAATAATCAAGGAGATCTAGAGTTTAAAGTTGTTCAGAAAGTGTTTCAATGAATTTATATATAGAGTAAGGTTATGAAAAAAATTAAAGATGAACCCTTGGTATATTGGCCCCTTAAATATTCTTAATAGTGTGGGGACAAAATCATATCTCTTGGTAATTCCACTAAACCACACTCTAGTTCATTGTGTGTTCCATGTATCTCTCCTATGAAAGTAAAAACCTGATCATTCACATGTACTTAAATTATAGTCCATACCACTGGATCATGCACCTTCCTATTAAGTGTATCTTGTATATGTCCTGGATCATGTAGATAAAATGCTATAAAACAAGACTTCTCACCTTGTTAAAGTTATCTAGGGGAGTTATAAATTTGATGATGGTAAATGGGAACCTAAGGATGTGATAAAATAGAGATATCTTCATTTTTTTCGTTAGAATAACATAATTTCAAAGAATAAATTCATTTTAAGGGGTTATAAATTAATACCTTAATATTTTATGATACTTTTCTTTTTATATAGATTTATTCTATTCAATAGCTTGTGATGCATGCATAAAAGATTCTAAAAAACTGTAATATTGTATAATAGTATGTCCTACCTATTAAATTGGTGGTATAAATTGGATTAATGAAATTTTGAAAATATTTATAATGATTTTTATTAATAAAATATATTTTTAATTATGTCGTTTTACGATTTAAAAAAAATATTTTATCATAAAATGGTTTTATTTAATTTTGAGACAAAATAAAATAAATATTTTTTTCCACTTATAGAAAATAAAATTTAAGAATTAAATTCAATTTTAAAGTCAACATATCAAAATTAAATTATAGTTATTTTTTTCCTAATTTTATAAAAATACTAATTTTTATATGAATAGTGAATATTATTGATTTTAATCAAAACATTATTTTTTTTATTTAATAAAATTAAAAAGATATGTTTTGTTTAAAAATGTTTTGAAAAGTAAAATTTGTTCTATAATAATATTTTTAATCCAATTTATTTTATTTGAATCAATTTTATGATGAATTTGGATATAAAAATATTCTATACTTAAGGCACCTTTTTCTTTGGAAAACTGCTTTATAATATGTTTATGGGTTTAATTTTAAATTAATTTCTTCCCATTCTTCAAATTTAGTTTTCTAAAATTGATTACTTATTTTTAATCATCAAAATTAATATTATGTAATAATTTAAACTAAATTTTTGTTTATAAGTAATAGTAAAAATAATAAAAGTATGTTACCACCGTTAATGTTAAAACGAGTTTATTGGGGGTTAAAGTAAAAGAAATAGGGTTAAGGCCTAAAAATGAATAAATTTTATTATATGTATATCCTTATACCCAATGAAATATATTATTTTTAAATTTTCCATATTAAATCCATTTTTTGAGAATTGTATATTAATTTATTTTACTATATTTAAAATTTCCATGTGTATCCTCTCCCCAACATATAAAATGACCCACATCTCCTTAACTATTGAAAGTCCATGATACTTTTTTTACAGCCAATACCTACATAAATTAAAATATTACATCCCTACTCATGACATTGTTTTCCTGGGTTTGATCATAAAACCATCCTTGGAAGGATTTTTTTTTCTAAACCTAAAGGGATTATAAGAGGAGGAGGTATGGTTCTTTATAGTTAATTTTCAATTTATTTACTCTTATAAATCACTAAAATATTATTCAATTTTTTTAAAAGAAATAAAAAATTATATTCTATATAACAAGTTTTTATTTTGTTAAGTTCAGATCCAATATTCACATCCTCTTTCATCAAATGAGAGATGAAACTATCGTTTATGTGTACAAAAGACTACCACATCACGATCTGATGTAATTAAACTTCCAGAACTATCTCTTGGGATGTGATATAATTATGGATTTAAATTATATATATATATATATTATATTTATGAAAAAATAATATTTATGGAGTTATAATATCACATCTACCATCTTACCTTCCAATCCACTAAAAAACAATAATTTTTCTTATGCGTACTTGTGGACTACCGTCTCCACAAAGAAATACAATTCGTTTTTCATTTCCTAATTACATGGATGGTAATAGAGATATTTATAAGGAATATATATGAAATATAATATATAATTATAAAATATTAATGCTTTATTAATATTTATCTTTCTTTTGTTCCTTTTACCAATAAGTGAAAATATCATTCATGCTCACGTATGACTTACCATATCCATGAATGATGAAATTTACTTTTAGATATCTATTATTTATTTATGATGATATATATATATATAATTAATAAATTTTTTATTTATATCATTATTATCATTCTAGATATTATGTTACTATGATCAAATTACAAGGACCTGAACTACCTAACTAAAAGAGTTAAACACCTGAAAATGACAATTTTATAATGGAATTATTAAAATATATATGTAAAATATTATAATTTTACAGTTTATGATATTTAAAGTTTTTATATGATTCTTTTATATAAATATAATAAATTTAAATTTATCTTATTAGACGTTAGAGGTATTTAAGATCCATTAGTAATTAATATAAATGATTTTCATCTCACTTTTACTTTAGTGGGACACATTCTATATTCACCACTTGATTCTATTATGATTTTTATATAATTCATATGAATTGGTTTTATGTTTATAATTACAAATATTATTTTGATAAATATATCCATATAAGGTTCTCTCTTTCATGAGGTTTTTATTTGAACTTTACTAATGTGGTAAAGGGTTTTATATTATAATATCATTACTTTTGGAGATTGTTTATGATTAAGTTTACAAAGAGGAGATATTATAATATATGTATAATGAAAATTATTATTTTTATTCTCCTATATATACTTATTTATAATACATTATTTCCTTTAATTTTTCCCACTTTAAGTACTAAAGAGACAGAAAAAACATTTTTATCAATACCCAAATTTATTATTCATTTTTGTTGGAAAATAATTTTCTTCCATATCTGTGTTTTCTAAAAATGAACCAACTAATGATAAATATTCTAAAATGATTATTTAATGTCATTTTTATCCACTAATTAATTTTTAAAAAGTCTTTTAAAAAAAATATTGTTATTTATTTTCAAATGAGGTACTTTTTGTATTTTAAAAATTTGAATGTATTGTTTTCTTTAAAATTATATGACATAAAAAATATTTACCTCTATAATTGACACAAAATAAATTTAAGATTACATTAAATATTTTTATGTACCTTTCAAAATAATTTTTTTCCCATAATATATTGAAATTTTTTAGATTTTAAAGAAGTGATTTAAAAGTGAAAAGTATATTTTCTTCATGTAATATTCCAAGTGATATTTAAAGGAATTTTTTCTATGATGAAATCCATTGATGTTACTAAGGAATTATTAAGTATATGATCCAATGGTACCATAATTATTTTTTTCTAGATGTTATATTATTTTTATTATAATATGTTTACGAAACACATTTATTTTCTATTTTCTATGCTATGATGTAATGATGAAATATTTATAAAAACTATTTCTTTAACACAATTTAGGATATGATGAAATGTTTATGAAGCCAATTTAATTTTCACATGTTATGATATGAATAATTTTTTATGATGTTATAGAACAGAAATGTATTATTTTCATTATGTGACGGGTATGACCATGGTTATTTATCCCTCTAATGAAATGGGTAATGATGGATATATTCTGAGATAAACATCACTGTAATGGGGAGTAAACCTAGTTTAGTAAGTGTATCTATCCACTATGATAGTCTTGGGAGTGAACCTTGACAACTAGAATGGTTTTGTGAGTGAACCCAATCCACTATAAATTTATTTGTAGTGATCCATGACTACTACAAAAATTATTTTCTATGCTTATTTATATTCCAAAAATATGTTTCTTATGCCAATGATATAATGTCATGGGTGATGTTCATTAATTCCATTATGATTCAAGACATTAATACTTCCAAGATTTATTCCATGACTCACATTTCTGATCTATGATATGATAGGTATGGGTTTTAAATTTTATGATCATGTTTTTATACCCTTATGATAATGTTATGTTTAAGTGATATTTGATATCTCCCCTTTTTACAATTAATAAGAATGTGATATCACCATTTATTATGTTTCCTTTACCAAGGATATTAATAATGGTATTATGTATTAAATTTCGATTTAGGGGGATAGTTATGAAGAACACAATAGGATATTATGTAGTTCTATTGTGAAACTGTGTTTATGTATCCTTGTTTCCAATGATACTAGAGCTATAAGAGTATGGAAAAGATTGCTGGGTTATGAAATGAATATTCATGTAATAAGGTTTATTATCTATGTACAGAATGTATGATACTTTATATTCATCATGTCACTTCCCACACTATGGAAAATGAAAACATATCTTGTGTGTATGTGTCGACTATCACATCCACAAAGTGATGTATTTAATTTTTCATCACCACCTCACAAGGATGGTTATTGTGATGAATTTTGTAAATATATAAGATATTCATAACATAATTGTTATTCTTCAAATATATGATAGTAATTACCCTCATATCTCTCTACTAGTTAAAAAATGATAATTCCTTTCATGTGTAAATGTGTAATACCTCTTTTATGAAGCGTTGTAATTTATTTTTAATTTACACATTTCATGTACAATTGAAAAAATTTCATTTTATATATAAAACTTATAATTATATCAATATCTCTATTCTCGATATGATGGTAAAATTAACTATTTTAACATGGTAAACCTACCAAAGTTGTTTTGGGGATTATGAATTGAACGTTCTCAAATGGAATCACAAGAAATTTATCGATTTACTAACCATATAAGACACTGTAGTAAAATAAAAAAAATATAATTATAAGAGAAAAAACTATACTTTTTTATCATCTAAAATAATTAAAATTAGTTCATTATATAGGACTTAAAAACATACAAGGAATGTCTTGGGACAATGTATGGGATTTGTTGTCAAAATATTCATTTATTCAGACTCATGCCATGTTCTCCACATGTTTTCTTTTTTATAACACTATTTCAAAGGAAAAATGACAAATGAGGTGAATTTGGTTTGTCAAAATGGCTATTGTTAGGGGTTAAATTTAATGAAAAATCATTGGTGTTCAATCACCCTTGTTGTTCTAAATGGGGAATCCTAATGGTTTCCACATCCAAAACTCATTACAGAACTACTTTTCAAAGGTAGGTGGTTATTTTTGGCTTTAGACCAAATGATTCTTATGAACTCACATTGGTAGAGATTATGGGAGGTGGGCCTCATCAAACCCTTTTGGGGGGAATTGTTGCCTACTATAGGAATATCTTATAGATTTTAGATATGTTCTAGAATATCTTTCTAATATTGATATGTGACTAGTTACCCAAACAAAATGAACATAGGTTAAAACCTTTTATATGAAAAAGTAGGGATCCCATTTGTTATTTCATATTTATGCATCTGTGGTTATTCATCGATTTCCCAATAATTATTAGTTTCTTATATGTTGAATTCATATAACCAGGAACTTTAGAATTTTCTACAATGAAAGTGGTAGTTAGTATTACGGGGAGGGGATTGAGCCATTATGAAGAATCCTACATATCCTTTGCAGTAATAATAACTCACATAGTTCATTAAATCCCATGGAGTTTAATTTCATTTATAAAGGAAGTTTGTGTGTGAACATAGGCCCTAGGTACTAAGGATTAGGTCTTGAGAATATGTCCTACGTATCATGATTCTGAAAGGAATCCAAGTTTTCATAGTTCATTCACTTCCTTTGTACTTTCCCCAAAGTATATTCCCTTATATGGAGGTAATCATATCATTCCACTCATCAAGGGTTATGAAAAGATTTTTCCCAAGATGGTAGAGATTTATGATGAAAATTATATTACCATTGTGAATCCCTAATCCCAAATGATCTATGATCAGTGTGAGAAACAAGGGATAACAAGCAATCAGTCTCACTGGATATAGATATAGGACTTATATACTTGGAAATCCCTTTGTGTTTTTAATATGGAGTTCAAAAATTAAGAATACATCCAATGTATCCTAGTTTTCTAAGGAATTAAAGTCATCATAGTTAAATGATTTATATATATGTTGGTGGATGAGGATAGATGATCAGCCCATGGGAAAGATTGGGTCCTGATGGTTGGAATTTAGGAGACATGGTGGGACTTACACAGAAGTAGATTCCCATTGGAGTTTGGGATTAGGACTTAGGAATGAGTCCCATGTTTCCTAGTTTTGGAAGGAATCAGACTCCTTATAGTCCATTTAGTTGGGGATTACACAATGACATTTCCATTTATGAAGTTCGTACAATGTTATCAAGTTCAATGATGACTGATTAACATGGATTTCTTGTCTTCCTTACATGTGTTTATTTTATGATTGACATGCATTTATTATATTTATGACATATTGGCTAATTTATTCCTAACTTGTCCAAAGGCAATATCAAGATCCAGATAAATTTTTTGCGGAACATCGAATAATATGTATGGCTTGTCTGAAGGACATCGCATCACAAAGCTGACTTGTCTGGAGGACATCGTAAGACCCATCTTGCCTTTTTTAGAATCCATCGTATGATCTAGACTGACATGCATAGAGGGCATCACATGATCCAATTGACTTCCCCAGTGTCATCGAAAACATTGGATGACATACTTGGATGGTGCCATGATAGTCAATGAAAAAATGTTTAAAGGGTGCTTCATGTCATAGATGACTTGTCTGGGTATCATCACAAAATCCAAATGACACGCCTGAGGGACATTGCAAGAGCTAGATGACATACCCATAGGGCATCATCAGATCTAGATGGATTTTCTGTAGGACATGGAGAGATCTCGTAGACATATACTAATGACATCATAATACATAGATAATAAACCATGGTGTCACTGTATGATTTGGGTGACATGTCTAGAGGTCATTAAGAGGCTGGGTTGTTGAGCCTAGAGAGTTTCACAAGACTTGGGTGGTATGGTCAAAGGGATCCATATGAATTTCTATGACACATCTAGGGGACTTCTTATGATCTATATGGTATAAAAATTGAGATTCATAGGATATGAGAGGCATTTCCTTGTTCTATCACATGACATGGTTGGTTCATACAAAGAACATGAGAATTATAGTATATGTTCTTCTCATAACACTCCCATCTTTTTAGTCTTCATTCAATCAATTTATTCCATATTCCTTATATTTGTTTAGTATTATATTTTTTTATATCTCCCATGATCTAGCAAGTATGTGGGATTTTTTTTCTCATGTCCTTTGATAAGTCCTTCACATGATATATGAGTGACCACACAAAGTTCACATGCATGCTGCATGAATGCTCATCTTATTATTCAGATCATATATGAAAAACATTTACAGCGACATGATCAACTAGTTTGAGAAATTTGTTATGAATCTAAGGTGTGACAGTATGAGTTTCCCTGGACAAGGTCCATTTTTTATGTTTGGGTGTGGTATTTATAGTCCTATTCACTCTGGTTATTCAATACTAATCATGGAATGTATCGTGAAAATTCATGTTGGAGTCAATGGAGGACTTTGAGGTCATGTGTTTTTGAGATATCTTGTGGTAGGTCAATTTAGGGTTGTCAGATAATTTTTTGCAACCACTAGATGATCCCATCAATGCCACATTTATTGGATTATGGAAAATTAATGTGGTATTTATAAGTCATGAAGCCATGATGATGGAATTTCATAAGGTCAGGCTGATATGTCCAGGGGCCACACAATATCAGGTCACATATTAAAAGTCCATCATATGATTTTGGGAAACTTATCTAGGACCTTTCATGATAAAATAATGACTTTCTAGGAGGCTTTTATGGCCATCATTCTGAAGGGATTTTGCGTGGTCTTGCGATGTGCACAAGTTCATCACATAATGTAATGGCCCGGACCTCTCCATCCCATTCCATTGTCAAAAATAAGGCCATGAAGTGTTCTGGAGGGTAAAATGGACTTTTACCACACTTTCCAGAATTTTGAAACTACATGCCGTATAGTTTGTGTACACGCTGTGTACCCCCTTTCCGGGTTTACCCCGTGTTGCAGGCCGTGTCCTCACTGTGTGAAATAATGGGTGCACACTGTGTTCCTAGTTCTACACGCGGTGTAGTCCTCCCCGCATACGCGTTACCAGTCAATGGTCGTGTACCTTGTTGGAGCTGTGTCCTTTCCATGTGAAATAAATGAGTACACGCCGTGTGTCTAAACTACACGCCGTGTAGTCCTTCCCCGCATATGCATTACCCTCAAACTGTGTGTTGACCAGTCAACGGCCGCTGAGCCGTGTTGGAAGCCGCATGGAGACCGTGAGAAATAACCGAGTACACGCCATGTACCATAAAGTACACACCGTGTAATTTTTTCTTTTCAAGCCTATAAAAGGTGGGGTCCCCTCCTCCTTTTCAACACACACCTCTCCTCCCCTCTCCTCTGAGCATAGCTCTCTCAAGAGACTCGAAGGCTCTTCCTTCCATAACTTCTTCACCCGAGCTCCGATTTACGACCCATCAGCGGCCACGAGATCGTGATGACGAGGCGGAACTTCCGAGCTTGGATCCGTTGTCTTCCCTTCATCCTTTCCTTTCCGACTTCCACCCCAGGAGGTTTTAACGGGACTCGAAAGAGGTGACGGACGCCGATATACTTCTTCTAAAGTTGATCCAGGGGAGTGCTGTGATCAGAACCTGTTGAGGTAGGGATCTTAACTTTATCTCTTTAATTATTGCATCATGTGGGGTGGGTGTTCTATTGTTTATGTGACACACTTTTGAACCGGTTTAATAAAGAAAATAACTGGCTTATATAACAGGGATGGGAAGTTGTGATTGCTGTTACTTTATATCCTGTGATATTATTTTGTGAATTGAATGAGATTCTACCTACTGAAAATCACGGTCGTTGGGGGCCTTTTCTTACACAATTAAATGTTGCCCTCTCTTTCAGGATTTTCTTATGGATGGAAACTTTGTGGAATGTGGAAATTGGTCAATCACGTAAAATTGGCTGTTAAAATCTGGAACCCTTGTGTGATCACCCCGGTTAAACAAAAATGGAATAATGAACATGTGGGTATTGGCTTGCTTACGTGGCATGTAATGGGGATGTTTTTGTGGGTTGGTGTGAATGTTGTGTCGGTAAAGGGTAGTGGGGTTGCAATAAATGTTATTAAAGGGATAATGATGTACAGTACAATTATGGTTATAGTGGTTGGCAGCGGGGCTGCAGGGCTGGCTTTAAATGTGAAATGGCTATGGGTTGTGAATATTAAATTATAGTGGAAGAGTTAATAAATGGTGGTTCATGGTAACAGAATGGAGTTAATAATCAATGGGGATGGTTGGTTGACAACAAGGGCTTGGTTGTGTTGCTTCTGTTTTCCTAACTTGATTTGTGGATGGCAGGGATATGTTTTATGAACGATCGATGTGGTTGGTTGTGGATAGTTGCCCAGTAGTTAAGGAGCTAAGTAAACTAATTTTCTGCTGAAATGTAAAAACCTAAATGGGGTTGGGGTTGTTTGTTGAATGCATGATTCGTAGTAGCAGTGCCGAGACAGGTGCTCAGTTTCTCTGTTTAAAAGCCATAGGTTGGGTTGTGTGGTTGGTATATATATATATATCTGTATCTTTTGTGTTTTATCGCACCCCACCCATGTTGAGCAATTAGTACCGAACACTCCCATTTCATGGGAGAGGGTGTTTTTACCTCAGTTACTAGCTCCTTCCTTCTCCTTCTCCCCTAGGTTGTGATGGATTGAGGCGACCTTACACCTAAGACTCTTTGGGTAGGTTTTGATTGGGGTGTCTTAGGCCCAAGACTCTTCGGGCATGTTCTACTTTTTCCCAAGAATCTTCAGGATGAGGCCCAGGTGTGTGCGGGCGGGATATGTGGTTGTGAAGCCCAGGTGTGTGCGTGCGGGATATGTGGTTGTGAGGCCCAGGTGTGTGCGGGTGGGAAATGTGGTTGTGAGGGCCAGGTGTGTGCCGGCGGGATAGGTGGTTGTGAGGCCCAGGTGTGTGCGAGCGGGATATGTGGTTGTGAGGCCCAGGTGTGTGTGGGCAGGGAGAGTGTGGCAGCGTCAGGACGTTTTCCATTAGGAAGAGCAGCTAACTAAAGGTAAATGGCGTGGGGTACCCAATACTTTTGTTTCTTATATATTACTACCTGTTGTGCTTGTGTTTTGGTGAGTGTGGCTAGTGAGGTTGGGTTGATAGAACTCCTTGCTAGGTTTCTTCTGTTGTTCTCACGGGACATTAGGATGTCTCCCCACTTGTGCACGAGAGCTTTAGGTTTACCTACTGAGTATACTTGTATGCTCAACCTACGTTTACTTTCAGGTTTCCAGGAGGACTACCAGGGTCGTGCGGGACCCTACTAGTTGGACAGTTGGAGTTATTGCAGTTACTGTTCTCTTGTTTTCTTTTGGTATTGTACTATGAGCTTTCTTGTACTTGTACCTTGTTATAATTATTTAAAAATGCATGTGGGATTGGTTTTGGTTTATTTATATACACTTGTTGTTTTTCCTTTTTGGTGGTTGACTTGCCCTATTTGCCGATCCTAAATTATAAAAAGGGTAATGCGTCCCATATTTGTGAAAACTCATACCCTTGGTGCTAGTTGCCACCCCGGGGCCTATTGGAGGCGGGACTCAGGGGTCATTATCTCCCTTTCACCATTTCCAGCTCAGGAGGGGAATCTTTGGTGGGAGGGGGTCATGATAGAATGGTATCAAAGGTGATGGTTGAGAGATAGGATGGAGTCTGGAGTTAGGAACAATGAGGATTGCATGGGATGGTAGGGTGACAATGTTAGTCAATCTTGGCGCGTGACATAGGCTAGGGAATACCGACTAGGACACGAGATTTTAGGGCCCCCTGTGATCCGATACAAGGACTCTGAGCCTACCAAACAACCAAGTGAGACTACATTAATTACAGGGTAGAGACCCTAGGGAAGGTACATGCATCATCATGCCTGTGTTTTACTTTATTATGATGTTATGGGAAAGAAATTGAAATAAAATGATAAAATAAAACCTTGAGTTTTGTTTACTACTTGGGATTAGGCGATCCTTGTTTACCGTATAGCTATGGCACCTGGACGTCGTCCCCCGGTGGCTCAGACGGCCGAGGCCCAGCAGATTCAGGTGGTCGATCAGCTGAGGATTGACCGAGAGGAGGAAGATAGCCAGTGGCAGAAGACACTCCGTTCTTTCAAGCGACATACCCTCAAGAAGTATGAGGGTAGAACTTTGGATATGGAGACGGAGGGGTGGCTTGAGGAGCTAGGGATCGCTTTTACCTTGATCTGTGCTCTGAGGGAGTACTGGGTTCCCCTAGTAGTCAGTTGGCTAAGAGGTGCGGCACAATAGTGGTGGACGCTCTACCTCGGAGAGAGGATAGAGGCAGAGGTTCCATGGGATGACTTTGAGAAGGAATTCTGAGATGAATTCCTCTCTTCCATGATCAAGGAAGAGAAGCGGCAGGAGTTACTCTCCCTTCAGTAGGGGAGTATGTCAGTACGAGAGCTGGGGATCAAGTTCAAGTATCTCTTGTTCTTTGCTCTGGATCTCTTTCCGAATGAGGAGTCTCGGGTGAGACGTTTAGAGGAGGAGCTTCGTCCTTCGCTCCAGTATGCTGTCACCCCCTTCACCCTTACGACGTACTTGGCGGTACAGAAGAAGGCAGAGGTTGTAGAGAGGATGCACTCACTGGGAGGTGCACCCAGAGAGGGGATCCATCCAGGTTCATCGAAGGGTAAGGCGGTCAGTAGTAGGTCTCCTGCGACAGGACCTTCCAGGTTCAGGGCAGTGGGGAGCAGGCCCCAGCAGTTCCAGTTCAAATCTTTGGGTCCTCGTCCCTTTTTCATGAGCCCAGGACCGAGGTATTTTTCTTTTGGAGGTTTCGAGCACGTTCAAAGTCGGTGCCTGACCTGAGCTCAGTACGGTGGAGGTGGGCAGGTTCAGCGCCCACCTCAGCAGCACCAGTTGCCGACGAGGCCCTTCCAGCAGCAGCAGGACCATGCTCCTCAGAGGGAAGACTTTGCGGGAGGAGGCCGACCTCAGGGTGCTCCTCAGGGACCTCGACCAGGGCATGGTCAGGGAGGTGGATGACATCAGAGAGACAGAGGAGCTCGGCGTGGACAGTTGCACGCAGCAGAGTTGACAGCTCCAGCAGGACCAGAGGTGGTTCGAGATACGATTTGTTTGTTCAGCACTCTTGTTTCTGCTTTGTTCAATTCTGGAGCTTCACACTCCTTTATTGTACCTGGTCCATCCCATTCCTTGGGACTAGACTTATAGAGACTTTCTGTACCACTGGTGCTGAGTACACTAGTTGGAGGCCAGACCAGCGTATCTTGTGTTTGCTGGGGATGTGGGCTGATGTTGGGACCACATCGATCCGATGGGGACTTTCTTCTATTATAGATGCAGCCATACGATGTCATCCTAGGAATCGACTGGTTGTTTTCTTTTAGTGCCGTTATAAACTGCTTCCGAAGAAGAGTCGTGTTCTCCGACTTGGACGGGCAGCGTGTAGCTTTTGTTGGTGAGAGGAGCTATCAGGTGGGAAGCCGGCGTGTGGAGCCTCTCCTTTCCTTGGTAGATGGGTTATCAGTGGTTCCAGCTGATACAAAGATGATGGATGTCCTGGAGGTTGTTGGGGAGTCTCTCGATGTTTTTCCTGAGGAGGTTGTGACTATACCCCCCGACGTGACATTGAGTTCGGGATAGACTTATAGCCTGGTGCCCTTCCGATTTCGATGACCCCTTATTGGATGACACCTTCAGAGTTGCGGGAGTTGCGAATTCAGATTGACGATCTGATGGAGAAGGGTTTTGTTCGACCCAGCGTATTGCCATGGGGTGCTCCAGTTCTGTTCATGAAGAGGGAAGATGGTGGTCTCAGGCTATGCATAGACTACTGAAGGTTGAACCAGGTAACAGTCAAGAACTACTACCCCCTCCCAAGGATAGATGATCTCTTCGACCAACTGAGGTGAGAAGGTTGGTTTTCCATGATTGATCTATGATCTGGATATCATCAGCTAGGGTAAAGGATAGTGACATCTCGAAGATAGCTTTCAGGTGCAAGTATGGGCACTTCGAGTTTGTGGTGATGCCGTTTGGAGTTACGAATACACCGGCTGTGTTCATGGGACTTATGAACTTTGCCTTCTGGGAGTTTCTGGACCAGTTCGTTTTTGTGTTTATCGATGACATCCTGATCTACTCAAGGTCAGAGGAGGATCACGTTGAGCATCTCAGGGTAGTCTTGGGAGTCCTTCGACACCAACATCTTTATGGGAAATTGTCTAAGTGTAAGTTCTTGACACAAGAAGTACACATCCTTGGGCACGTAGTGTCTCAATATCTAGTGTCTGTGGACCCGTCGAAGGTGGAGGAAGTTGTTTCTTGGGTAGCACCCAAGAGCGTGACAGAAGTTCGTAGTTTTTTGGGGTTAGCAGGTTACTATCAGAGGTTCATTTCGGAATTCTCTCGAGTGTCTGTTCCTTTGAAAACTTTGACGAGGAAGAACCAGGTCTTCCTATAGAACGAGCAGTACCAGAAGGCTTTTGAATACCTGAAGGAGAAGTTGGTCAGTGCTCATGTACTCAGGTTGCCAGAGGAAGGATTGTTGTATGAAGTGTTTTGTGATGCTTCTAGCCTTGGTCTGGGGTGTGTGCTGATGCAGAAGAAGGTAGTGATTTGTTATGGGTCTAGGCAGTTGCTCCCTCACGAGCGTAACTATGCCACCCATGACCTGGAGCCTGCAGCAGTAGTGTTCGCACTGAAGTTGTGGCGACATTACCTCTTTGGGGAGTGCTTTGTCGTCTTCTCAGATCACAAGATCCTGCGTTATATCTTCTCCCAGTGTGACCTGAACTTGCGGCAGTGGAGATGGGTCGAGTTTCTCCAAGACTATGACTTTGAGATCTCTTACACTGAAGGTAATGGAAACGTTGTGGCTAATGCCCTGAGCAGGAAGTCACATCAGGAAGTTGTTCGGGAATCTACTGATGCATGGAAGGCAATGGGAGTGTTGGTCACCTTGCACTTGGATGCCAGGGTAGAAGGTGTTAGAGGTTGTTTGTTTTAGATGATGGTGAAGTCCTCCTTGCTGCAGTAGGTGGAAGAGTCTCAGTGGGGGGACTCTGAGGCGGAAGTGATGCGAGATCTTGTCGATCAGGGAAACGCTCCAGAGGGGTGGTCAGAGGACAGCCGACATCAGATTCTTTTCCATTGAAGGTTGTTTGTTCTGGAGGCAATGCATGAGGGAGTTCTCCATGAGTTCCATTGCTCATCCTTGGCAGTACATCCAGGTGTTTCAAAAATGTACCGAGGCCTGAGGGAACAGTTTTGGTGGCCCGGGGTGAAACAGACAGTGGCGGAGTTTGTGGCTAAATGCCTAGTGTGTCAGTAAGTGAAGGCTGAACACCATGTTCCCAGTGGTTTGTTGCATCCTTTAGATGTCCCTGAGTGGAAGTGGGATGAAATCTCAATGGACTTCGTCACAGGACTACCCAGAGCTTAGGGTGGTTATAATGATATCTAGGTAGTGGTGGATCTACTGACGAAATCAGCTCACTTCATAGCAATCAAGGAGTCGGGCCCGGTGAGTACCTTAGCATAGAGGTAAGTAGACGAGGTGGTGAGTTTGAATGGAGTTCCGAGGACTATCGTCTCAGATCGGGATACTTGGTTTACCTCACGAGTCTGGAGGGGGTTACAACATGCTTTTGTCACCTAGCTATGCCTTAGAAATTCCTTCCACCCCTAGACCGATGGGCAGATAGAGCGAACTATCCAGACGTTGGAGGAAATGCTGCGAGCATGCGTTCTTGATTTCGGAGGATCATGGGCACGAAACTTGCCTTTAGTAGAGTTCGCCTACAACAACAGCTTACACTTTACTATTGGCATGGCACCGTTTGAGGCTTTGTATGGAAGGCCTTGTCGTTCACCCATTTGTTGGGCAGAGGTTGGTGAGACAGGTTCTCTTGGGCCAGAGGTAGTGCAGAGCACCACAGAGAAAGTCCAGGTTGTACGTGATAGGATGAAAGCGGCTCAGGACTGACAGAAGTCTTATGCTGACCGTCGAAGCAGGCCCTTGGAGTTCGAGGTGGGAGATCATGTGTTCTTGAAGGTTTCCCCTCGACAGGGGCAGTGGAGGTTTGGTAAAGGGAGTAAGCTCTCACCTAGGTTCATCGGACCTTTTGAGGTGTTGAGGTGGGTTGGCAAGGTGGCATATCAGCTGGCCCTTCCACCTCAGTTAGAGAAGGTTCATGACGTCTTCCACGTCTCCCAGCTTCGTCGGTACTTACATGACGACTCCCCCGTTATCGACTGGGGAGAGCTAGATATGGGAGACGACGCGACCTTTGAGGAACGACTATTCAGAATCGAGGATCGTAAAGAGAAGGTGCTCCGTGGATGAACCATTTCCTTGGTTTGTGTTTTGTGGAGGCATGGCGGCCTCGAGGAAAGCACTTGGGAGCGGGAGACCCAGATGCACGCTCAGTGCCCAAAGTTGTTTTGACATGTGTTCTCCCTTGTTCTTCTGAGCTTTGTGTTGATGTTGTACTTTGTATCTTTGATATATGGAATGCTTGTCTTTTCAGTTGTGAGACCTTTTGTTTCCTTGTTCCCTGGTAGTGTGTAGCATGTCCGGATGTGTGGGGAAGGGTAAAACTTGAACCTTAATCGAGACACATTAATGCAGATGTGATTGAACCCATGCGGGCGAGTCAGTGCCGCCTAAAGAGGATAATATCTCGACATGGGAGAAGGAATTTCCCAAAACCACCTGTTCAGGAAGTGTGTTGGTTGTGTGGTGTTGGGGGTAGTGCGAGTTGAAAACTCCTAATGTATGAAAGTGAGGAAGACCCAATTCTTAATCAAGACACATTAATAAGGATGCGATGAAACCCATGCAGGCGAGTCAGTGCCGCCTAAAGTGGATAATATCTCATCATAGGAGAAGGAATTCCTAACACATATGATCAGGGTTGTTGGTTGGGTTCCTGTTATAATGAGAACCCCAAGAGGTATCTTGTTGAGTTTACTCTGGGTTGGTTTTGAATTCTCGGGGACGAGAATGTTTTAAGAGGTATCTGATGTAATGGCCTGCACCTCTCCGGCCCATTCCTTTGTCAAAAATAAGGCCACGAAGTGTTCTGGAGGGTAAAATGGACTTTTCCCACACTTTCTAGAATTTTGAAACTACACGCCGTGTAGTTTGAGTACATGTTGTGTACCCCCTTTCCGGGTATACCCCGTGTTGCAGGCCGTGTCCTCGCTGTGTAAAATAATGGGTGCATGCCGTGTTCCCAGTTCTACACGCCGGGTAGTCCGTCCCCGCGTACGCTTTACGAGTCAACGACCGTGTACCGTGTTGGAGTCGTGTCCTTGCTGTGTTTAATAAATGATTACACGCCGTGTGTCTAAACTACATGCTGTGTAGTTGTTCCCTGCGTATGCGTTACCCTCAAACCATGTGTTGACCAGTCAATGGCCACAGAGCCGTGTTGGAAGCCACGTGGAGATCGTGTAAAGGAACCGAGTACATGCCGTGTACCATAAAGTACACCCCGTGTACTTTTTCTTTTCACTCCTATAAAAGGAGGGGTCCCCTCCTCCTTTTCAACACACACCTCTCCTCCCCTCTACTCTGAGCAAAGCTCTCTCAAGAGACTCGAAGGCTCTTCCTTCCATAACTTCTTCGTCCGAGCTCCGATTTACGATCCGTCAGCGGCCACAGGATCGTGAAGACAAGGAGGAACTTCCGAGCTTGGATCCGTTGTCTTCCCTTCGGCCTTTCATTTCAGACTTCCACCCAAGGAGGTTTTGCCGGGACCCGACAGATGTGACAGATGCTGACGGACTTCTTCTAAAGTTGATCCAGGGGAGCGCTGTGATCAGAACCTGTTGAGGTAGGGATCTTACCTTCGTCTCTTTAATTTGTGCATTATGCGGGGTGGGTGTTCTATTGTTTACATGAAACACTTTTGAACCAGTTTAATGAAGATAATAACTGGATTATATAATGGGGATGGGAAGTTGTGATTGTTGTTACTTTATATCCAGTGATATTATGTTGTGAATTGAATGAGATTCTACCTACTGAAAATCATGGTCGTTGGGGGCCTTTTCTTATGCAATTAAATGTTGCCCTCTCCTTCTGGATTTTCTTATGGATGGAAACTTTGTGGAATGTGGAAATTGGTTAATCACGTAAAGTTGGATGTTAAAATCTGGAACCCTTATGTGATCACCCCGGTTAAACAAAAATGGAATAATGAACATGTGGGTAATGTCTTCATTACATGGCATGTGATGGGGGTGTTTTTTTGGGTTGGTGTGAATGTTGTGTTGTTAACAGGCCATGGGGCTGCAATAAATGGTATTAAAGGGATAATGATGTACGGTAAAATTGTGGTTATGGTGGTTGGCAGCGGGGCTGCAGGGCTGGGTTTAAATGTGAACGGAATATGGGTTGTGAATATTAAATTAAAGTGGAAGAGTTAATAAATGGGGGATCATGGTAATGGAACGGAGTTAATAATCAATGGGGATGGTTGGTTGATAAGAAGGGCTTGGTTGTGTTGCTTGTGTTTTCCTAACTTGATTTGTGGATGACAGGGATATGTTTTACGAACGATCGATGTGGTTGGTTGTGGATAGTTGGCCAGTAGTTAAGGAACTAAATAAACTAATTTTCTGCTGAAACGTAAAAACCTAAATGGGATTGGGGTTGTTTTTTGTATGCATGCTTCGTAGTAGTAGTGCCGAGGCACATGCTCAGTTTCTCTGTTTAGAAGCCATAGGTTGGGCTGTGTGGTTGGTATATATATATATATATATTTGTATATTTTTTGTTTTATCAAACCCCACCCATGTTGAGCACTTAGTGCCGAACACTCCCATTTCATGGGAGAGGGTGTTTTCCCTTAGTTACTAGCTCCTTCTCTCCTAGGCTGTGATGGCTTGAGGTGAACTTACAGCTAAGACTCTTCGAGTAGGTTTCGATTGGGGTGGCTTAGGCCAAAGACTCTTCGGGAAGGTTCTACGTTTTCCCAAGAATCTTCGGGATGCGGCCCAGGTGTGTGCAGGCAGGATATGTGGTTGTGAGGCCCAGGTGTGTGCGGACGGAATATGTGGTTGTGACCCCCAGGTGTGTGCGGGCGGGATATGTGGTTGTGAGGCCCAGGTGCGTGCGGGAGGGATATGTGGTTGTGAGGCCCAGGTGTGTGCGGGTGGGATATGTGGTTGTGAGGCCCAGGTGTGTGCGGTCAGGATATGTGGTTGTGAGGCCCAAGTGTGTGCGGGTGGGATATGTGGTTGTGAGGACCAGGTGTGTGCGGGCGGGGAGAGTGTGGAAGCATCAGGATGTTTTCCATTAGGAAGAGCAGCTAACTAAAGGGAAATGGTGCGGGGTACCCAATACGCTTGTTTCTTATATATTAATACCTGTTGTGCTTGTGTTTTGGTGAGTGTGGCTGGTGAGGTTGGGAGGATAGAACTCCTTTCTAGGTTTCTTTTGTTGTTGTCACGGGACATTAGGATATCTCCCCACTTGTGCACGAGAGCTTTAGGTTTCCCTACTAAGTATACTTGTATTATCACCCTACGTTTACTTTCAGGTTTCCAGGAGGACTACCAGGGCCGTGTGGGACCCTACTAGTCGAACAGTTGGAGTTATTGCAGTTGTTGTTCTCTTGTTTCCTTTTGGTATTGTACTATGAGCTTTTTTGTACATGTACCTTGTTATAATTATTTAAACATCCATGTGGGTTTGGTTTGGGTTTATTTATATAGACCTGTTCTTTTTCCTTTTTGATGGTTGACTTGTCTTATTTCCTGATCCTAAATAATAAAAAGGGTAATGCCTCCCATATTTGTGAAAACTCTTACCCTTGGTGCTAGTAACCACCCTGGGGTCTACTAGAGGCGGGATTCGGGGGTCATTATCTCCCTTTCGCCATTTACAGCTCAGGAGGGGAATCTTTGGTGGGAGGGGGTCATGACACATAAAGTTTATGACTTTAAGGGGTCCCACATTTTCTGATTTATTTTTTATTTCATCTGTTGAATACTTGTGGATGTTACAATCTATCACTAATATTTTCAAACAAAACCACTTTCACCATCAGTGAGGTGTCATGTGACCATCAAAAGATATTCTAGTGTTGTGAAAGAACTTCATGAAAAAATCCTTCTACTAATTTATAGAGTTAAAGATGGAGTGTGAGGCCACATAAATATGTTTGAAGACCTTATTGGGGTGAGAGTGATATGCTAGTGGGATCTTGTGTGGTGAGGTGGACATGTTACCAGGGATTTTGCAGTGTCTTGAGAGATTCATGGGTGTGTCATGTGGGTTTTACAACAGTAATAGGATCCCTACTTTGGAATATTTTCCACCTATTTTCCAAGGAATTTTCGATGTTTTATCAAGTGACTATCTCATGAAAATTTTCATTACATGGGGTTTCTTTTTTGGTAGTTGACATGCAATCATTGACTATATGGATAACCTTTAAAAGAGTTAAAGGTCTTGTCAATGGGGATCTTTTGGATCTTCTATAGGCTTCAAGCTATCCATGAACATCTACATTTTAGAGACCCTACTTTTTTTACATATATATTAAATCATTTTAATGATAAACGAAATCAAATCATTACAAAACTAGGATCCAAAGGTTTAGTGTCTTTGGAAAACTAGGATCATACATAACATTTAAAAAATAAAACATAATCATTTATTTAATTCCTTATTCTATATTTTTTATTGTCCTATGTGTTCTCTTAAGTACATGTAATCACAGGAGGATATACATTAAATAAGGGGGTGATATAGAATCTTAGTATGAGGATAGATAAGATCATGAATCAATATAACATGAGGTGAGAATAATCAGTATCATCATAACATAGGAATATGATCATAATCATGAGAGGAAGCCTTAAATAATGTCTTGGAATGTGGCAATGCATAAAACTAAAACAACATTCCTTAGTGGTTAACTACACTATAAGAAATCATTGTTTTCCCAACACTTGGATACCAACGGTTCTTTTTAACCATTGGTATAGGTGTTCTTTAACAACGATTTGCATCAACCGTTGGTAAATATATAATTTAGATGTGCTTTCCCAACAATTTCATCAAACCATTTGGAAATCATTGTTCTTTACCAATGGTCTATATGAAACATTGGTAAATATGGACTTTAGATGAGTTTTCCCAATGGTTTCATCAAACCGTTGGGAAATAATTGTTTTACCAACGATTTTTAATAACCATTGGCAAAAAAAAACCAATTTCAACTAAGGCAGGTGACCCCCCGCCACCCCCGATTCCAGAAGCTTTGTAGAAGCAGATTGCGCAACTCCAGAAGTGCTTCCCAAATCCCAAAAGACCTTGAGAATCCCTAACACAAATGCACCTCTTCCATCCGATTAGCTGCCAGGTTAGACTCCCTCCACCTCTTCCCAAGGATATCCTTCCACCTCTTCTCAAGGATATCCTTCTATTCTCATGGATATCATTATTCCCTATTTCTATGGATTTTGTAAAATTTTATGATTCACTACTCCATTAATTGTGTACTCAAATCACTACATAGGTGTACACATTGTCCAATTAATGTTTTCACTACACATATACATTTATAAGGGAATGGTGTCTCTTTCTTGGGTTCTATTGTTAAAGATTCATAGTTTTTTTAATCTCAATGCTTCAAATATTACAGATTCTTGTATATGAATTCATAAGAAATTGTTTGTAATATTTATTCATAGTATTTCATGAAAATAACCCCTTTCATTAAGATCATGTCAAACATGATGAACTTTTTCATCTTAATTTTTGTACACTATGTGTATTACATAAAAAATATGTATCACGTTTCTATCAAAATCTATATATATATATATATAAAATGACACACTGTTCACGTATCCTTTACACAATAGAGCATATGAAGTATCTTCTTGATCTTTTCAAAATAGTATGTGGTCCCCAATTATTCTTCATAGAAGAAATAAGAAATACTTAACCATACAATCCAATGTTCTTTATGAATAAAATATCTATATAGGGAACTCTTAGTGGGACCTCTCATTTTACCATGTAGTACATCATTCAGAGTGTGTATCCTAGTACTTAACTTCAAACCAACATAAATCTTCTGTTTCTTTATGTTTCTTTTATCAAAATGGTTTTTCTATATTTTGTTTTTTGGGTTACACATTAGTTATCAGTTTATAATTACTTCTATATTTGTTTTAATTGTAGGAAATGACACCCATTGAAGAGAGGAAATGAAAAAAGATGATAGAAAATTATCGTCGCATGACACAGATGGGCATTCCTCCACTCATCCCTATTGTGAGTATTTTATTTCAAATATATATATTTCAATAACTTATAATATAATGTGTTTAATTATGTGTTAAACTTTTTTTCAGGATCCACCCCCTAGATGAGAGATATCTGATGAGGATCCTGATATTGCTCCCAGTACAAAGGCTGGTGGTAGGAAGGGGGGGGGGGGGGGGGGTTGTGTCAGAGTTAGACGATCTTCTGGTGGTCGCGGTACTGAGGCCTGTAGTACAAGGGCTCGTGGTGCAAGAGTTAGATGATCCACTGGTCATACCCGATTGGACTATGCCCCTACCACAGATGTATCTTCTACGCCCCATTTTGATCCTGGTGTGTCTTTAGGGAGACACAAGATATTTAGGCCTCTGATGTTTTCACTACCAGTTGGATAGAATTCTGTGCCATCATCTTTTGATTCTGGTTCATTATCTCCAAGCTATTATATTCCACATTCTTCGACTCCTGCTCCGACATAGTATGTGGCTGAGGAGGATACACTGAGGGACACTCCTCCTGAATAGGATATTCCTTCAGCTTCTGCACATCTACTGACACCCATTTATCCGACTACCACAGGTATATTTATATAACTCTAAAAAATTGTTTGACCAAAATTTATTTTTATTATAACTTGTAATACTATTGTTTTCATTAATAACAGATTCATATACTGATAGGAGGCAAGGGAGGGGGTGTACTCAATTTCATGCGGTATGGAACCGCCACACAGTTGATGATTTAATACAATGATGATGGATGGATGATTGATAAATCCGGGTAGGAATTTCAGGGTTTTTGGTGACGCTATCCAAATACTTTGACATCATTCCGGTCATCCCTCTCTCTTAGAGATATCTTCCACACGAAGTCAAGGATAATGCGTGGGCACAAATATCGGTAATAAATATATTAGATTTAATGTAGTATTTTTTTGTATTTTTATGAATTAATCTATTGCGTTTCAGCTTCGGTTTAACTTCCCTAATGGAGAAGGTGCATGAACATCATGTTTAAAGGAGTTAGGAGAGCTTTAGAGAGATTATAAGCATGAGCTGTATATTGGATGGTGTGATTGAGTGGGCACGGAGTTGGAGACATTACCTATCATGGATGACTGCCCGATAGAGCAATATCACCAAATGATTACCCATTGGGTGACTGCCAAATTTATGGTATTAATCCAATTTGAGGTATTTAAAAGACAGTTTTCATATTTTTCATTAATATTATATTATTTATTATTAATCATTTTTTAGGAATATTCTAAAAAAAACAAAAAAAAAACATTTATTCAAAGCAATACCTCCACACTTTGGGGAGCACAACTATGTCATATCATGAGAGGCCGCTAGTACGATATAGTTGTTTATCATTTTTCTTTAGGACTTGCCCTTTTTATTGTTTCCTACTTAAATTATGTGATT
Organism: Viscum album; assembly: GCA_963277665.1. Lineage (NCBI taxonomy): Eukaryota > Viridiplantae > Streptophyta > Magnoliopsida > Santalales > Viscaceae > Viscum > Viscum album. The sequence goes on along the minus strand of OY728125.1, from coordinate 910,691,501 downwards.
TATTTAATATTGAATATATGATTATACTTGCACCTATTTTTTGTTTCAATGTTATTACAGAAGCACAAATTGAATATTGAAGGACGTATCCCTCGAGAAAAATTGTTTTGCTCGAATAGAAGGAAAAAAGATGGAACTGTGGTTAATGAACCGACACAAGAAAAGATTGTAAGTTTTAATTTGTTTATTTCAAAGTTTAATATATATTTTAAAATTTAATAATCTATTAATATTTTTGACAGGCTGTTTCAGAGGCCCTTGGTTCCCAGGAGCCAGACAATTTAGGGCCACACGATCATTTATATTTGGTTTTGGGAGATGAGCACTCTGGTCAAGTACACTGCCGACCTGGTAAGAATATAGTCCCGACGAGGTATTTGTCCTCTCTAGGTATCCATTCTAGTACCACCGAGTTGGATCAGGTCAAGGAGCATGCAAGACAGTCTCATAAAAGGGTCACCGAGTTGGAAGAACATGTCCAAATGAGGGAGAAAGAATTTATGAAACTATTGAAAGCATTATATTCATCACTTCCACTAGAGGCAAGAGTGGCTTGTCAGACATATATGTCGTCAATGGGTGCATTATCCAATGAACCAGGTAGAAGTTCTAGTGGCGGCCGAGATGATTACATTCTTGGTGATGATGAGGATGAAGAAGAAGACGAGGGAAAATATGAGGATGAGGATGAGGGCGAGGATGGGGCTGAGGGTGAGGATGGGGCTGAGGGTGAGGATGGGGCCGAGGGTGAGGATGAAGGTGATGATGAGGACGATGATGAGGACAGAGATGGTGGCGAGGATGAGGTTGATTATGACAGTGGAAATGGTGATGGTGATCAGGGGCAGATTGATCCATTAAATTTTCGAATTCTTTATAACACTTTATTTTTTAACCTGGTTTTTCACTCTAGTATGGATATTTTTGAATTCAATATAACTCTTTATTTTTGAACAAATATGGAAGCCTCTTTAATTTAATAATGCTTTAAGTTTAATTTAGCTTCTTTCTTAATTCTGCTTAACTATATTGAATTTCATATCTTTAAAAAGTTTTATTTAATATAATTTTTTCATTTGATAAATAAAGTCATGTTTTTATAATAAAACCCCTCTAATGGAGGTGTGCTATCTACAAAAACTCACAGTGATAGTTTAGGATGTGATAATTTGACTATAAATTAGTAGTTTCAACAACCTAGTACCACATTTAAAAACAACGAATATAAAATATATATCTTTATCATACCACAATACTGGTTCAAAAGTCTGTTTTTTATAACATAAGATTAGTTTCTATAATGTGAAGGACAACTACATAGGATTTATTTGGAATCCTGGCCGGAAAATGCTGCCCTGCGGATGTCGCTGGACCGGGCCAACACGCTGCGGTAATGCCGATGTCACGCCGCGGTCATGCCATGGTCACGCCGCAGTCAGGATGCGGTCACACCGTGGTCACACCGCAGTCACATAGTGTTAATGGCATTGTTTGGCCCTGCTCCTAAATGACACCCTGCAGCGGTTCATAGTCCTATTAGAATTCAATGTATGATACCTAGATAGAGTTTTAGATACATTACCCACCCTCCTTCCTGGATCCCGAACAACCCCCCTCCCACCTCCCTAGACCCCAGAAATCCCCCCTGGACATCCCCCCCACCCGCCACAATCCAAGGAACGGTGTGGTCGGTACCACTCAAAGTGTCTTTATTTTGTTTAAAATGGATACTCTTTTAAGTAAAAACAACTGACACACGGAAAACTGACCAAACACATTCAGAATGTGTTGATACTTTAGGAAAACGATCCATGGGACATTTGTAATGTGTACGAGTCAACCCTGCCTCAATCGGAGGCGCGATGTTGCTGTCACCACTAAAAGTGTCTCACTTTTATTTGAAATGGACAACATTTTCAGTGAAAACAACAACTGGCATACGAAAAATTGACCAAATGCATTTGGATTGTGTTGATACTTCAACACAATGATCTATGGGTCATTTTTGACATGTAAGAGTCAACCTCACCTCAAATTGAGGCGTGGTGTGGCTGGCACCACTTAAAGTATCTCTTTTGTTTCAAAAGGACATCAATTTAAGTGAATACAACAACTGAAATTTGGGAAACCAACCACAAAAGAATTTTGATTCTATTGAAACATTATGAAAACGATCCATGGGTCATATGTGATGTGTACAAGTCAACCTTGCCTCAATACGAGGTCTGGTGTGGCTGGAACCGCTCAAACTGTCTCACTTTTATTTCAAATGGACAACATTTTAAGTGAAAAGAACAACTGGCATACTTAAAACTGACCAAACGCATTCAGATTCTGTAGAAACTTTAGGAAAATGATCTATGGATCATTTTTGATGTGAACGACTCAACCACGCCTCAATTCAAGGAACGGTGTGGCCGACACCACTCAAAGTGTCTCACTTTTCTTTGAAATGGACAACATTTTAAGTGAAAACAACAACCGGAATATGGAAAACCAACCAAACACATTTGGATTGTGTAGATAATTTAGGAAAATGATCTAATTATTATTCGTGAGGTGTATGAGGAGACTGCACATCATTCGGACACGCAGTTTGTACGGCACAGTTGAATATGTGTTTTTAGGTGTTTGGCGCGCTTGAAAAGCGTGCGTGGGGTGGTCGAAACCAGCCGAACAACCTCGGAATGCCATGAAATCGGATGAAAAAAAGGGTTGGTGAATTGTGAAATGGGTGGCTAGATGGAACGTCAATCGGAGGTGTCGTGTGACCACACTGGACAAAAATACATTCTGCGTGTCGTAAATGGCCAAAACATGCATTTAATGGTCAAATGCATGCCGAACGACATAATAATGACTTAAAATCACACGAAAACACCCTTATTATTATTTTTGAGTTTTTACTAGGAGATTTCACATCATTTAGATGGGCGGTTTTTGCAGCATGACTGAATATGTGTTTTTTAGGTGTTTGGCATGCATGAAAAGCGTCCTTGGGGTGGTCGAAACCGGCCAAACTAACTCGGAATGCCATGAAATCCGAAGAAAACAAAGGATGGGTGAATTTTGAAATGGTCGGCTAGACGACATGTCAATCATAGGTGTTGTGTGACCGCACTAGCCGAAAATGCACTCCGTGTGTCGTAAATGGCCAAAACATGGGTTTTACGGTCAAATGCAAGCCGAACAACATCGTAATGACATTAAATCACATGAAACAACCTAATTATTATTTGTGAGGTGTAAGAGGAGACGAAACATCATTCGGATGCACGGTTTGTGCGGAACAACTAAATATGTGTTTATTAGGTGTTTGACGTGCTTGAAAAGTGTGCATGGGGTGCTTGAAACCGACCTAATGACCTTAGAATGCCATGAAATCAGATGACAACAAATGGTGGGTGAATTTTGAAATGGTTGGCTAGAAGGCATGTCAATCGGAGGGGTCGTGTGACCGCGCTGGCTGAAAACGTACTCCGTGTGTCGTAAATGGCCAAAACATGGGTTTTACGGTCAAACGCATGCTGAACGACATCAGAATGACTTGAAATCATACGAAAACACCCTAATTATTATTCGTGAAGTGTACGAGGAGACAAAACGTCATTTAGATGTGTAGTTTGCACGGTACGACTGAATATTTCTTTTTTAGGTGTTTGGTAGGCTTGAAAAGCGTGTGTCGGGTGGTCAAAACCAGATGAACGACCTCAGAATGCCATGAAATCAGACGACAAAAAAGGGTGGGTGAATTTTGAAATGGTCAGCTAGACGGCACGTCAATCAGAGGTTTCGTGTGACTGCGCTGGCAAAAAATGCACTCCGTGTTTCGTAAATGGCCAAAACATGGGTTTTACAGTCAAATGCATGCCGAACGATATCATAATGACTTTAAATCACAAGAAAACACCCTAATTATTATTTGTGAGGTATAATAGGAGATGAAACATCATTAAGACGTGCAATACGACTGAATATGTGTTTTTTAGGTGTTTGGCGCGCTTGAAAAGCGTGCGTGGGGTGGTCGAAACCAGCCGAACGACCTCAGAATGCCATGAAATCAGACAAAAACAAAGGGTGGGTGAATTTTGAAATGGTAGGCTAGACAGAACATCAATCATAGGTTTCGTGTGACCACGCTGGATGAAAATGCACTCCACATTTCATAAATGGAAAAAACAAGCATTTTACGGTCAAATGCATGCCGAACGAAATCAGAATGACTTTAAATCACACAAGAAAACCCTAATTATTATTCGTGAGGTGTACGAGGAGACGACACATCATTCGGACATGCGGTTTGCACGACACGGATGGATATGTGTTTTTTAGGTGTTTGGAACGCTTGGAAAGCGTGCGTGGGGTGATCGAAACTGAACGAACGACCTCAATATGCCATGAAATCAGATGGCAACAAAGGGTGGGCGAATTTTGAAATGGCCAGCTAGACGACATGTCAATCGGAGGTGTCGTGTGACCGTGCTGGCCGAAAACGCACTCTGCATGTCGTAAATGTCCAAAACATGCGTTTTACGGTCAAATTCATACAGAACGACATCAGAATGACTCGAAATCACGTGAAAACATCCTAATTATTATTCTTAAGATTTAAGAGGAGATGAAATGTCATTCAAACATGTTTTTTGAAAGGCACGACTAAATATGTGTTTTTTAGGTGTTTGGCGCGCTTGGAAATTGTGCATGGGGTGGTCGAAACATGGCAAACGACCTCAGAATGCCATGAAATCGGACCACAAAAGGGTGGGTGAATTGTGAAATGCTCGGCCAGACGAGACATCAATCAGAGGTGTTGTGTGACCGCGCTGGCCAAAAACACACTCTACATGTCACAAATGGCCAAACCATACATTTCACGATCAAATTCATGTCGAATGACATCAAAATGACTTGAAGTCACACAAACACACCATAATTATTATTTTTTAGTTGTACGAGGAGACGACACATCATTCAGATGCACAGTTTACGTAGCATGGCTGAATATGTGGTTTTTTTGTGTTTGGCGTGCTTGAAAATCGTGTGGGGGTTGTCAAAACCGACCGAAGGACCTCGAAATTCCATGAAATTGGAAGAAAACAAAGGGTGGGTGAATTGTGAAATGGTCGGTGAGACGACACATCAATCGGAGGTGTCGTGTGGCAGCGCTGGCCAAAAACGCACTTCGCGTGTCGTAAATGGCCAAAACATGCATTTAATGGTCAAATGAATGCCTAAAGACATCATAATGACTTGAAATCATATGAAAACACCCTAATTATTATTCTTGATGTGTACGAGGAGACGGAACGTCATTCGGACATGCGGTTTGCATGACATGACTGAATATGTGTTTTTTAGGTGTTTGGCACGCTTGAAAAGCGTCAGTGGGGTGGTCAAAACCCGCCGAACAACCTCGGAATTCCATGAACTATGAAGAAATAAAAGGATGGGAGAATTTTGAAATGGTCGGCCATACGACATGTCAATCGGAGGTGTCGTGTAACCACGCTAGCCGAAAACGCACTCCATGTGTCGTAAATTGCCAAAACATGGGTTTTACGGTCAAATGCATGTCGACCGACATTAGAATGACTTGAAATCGAATGAAAACACCCTAATTATTATTCTTGAGGTGTACGAGGAGACGACACTTCATTCAGATGTGTGGTTTGCATGACACGACTGGATATGTGTTTTTTAGGTGTTTGGCGTGCTTGCAAAGCGTGCGCGGGGTTGTCGAAACCGTCCAAACAACCACAGAATGCCATGAAATCGGACAACATAAAAGGTTTAGTGAATTGTGAAATGGTCGGCTAGATGGCACATCAATCGAAGGTGTTGTGTGACCGTGCTGGCTGAAAATGCACTCCGCGTGTCGTAAATGACCAAAACATGCGTTTTACGGTAAAATGCATGCCGAACAACCTCAGAATGACTTTAAATCACATGAAAACATCCTAATTATTATTATTTAGGTGTACAAGGATACAACACATCGTTCGAATGCATGATTCATGTGACACAGCTGAATATGTGTTTTTAGGTGTTTGGTGCGCTTGAAAAGCATGCGTGGGTGGTCAAAATTGGCTGAACAACCTCGGAATGCCATGAAATCGGATAACAACAAAGGGTGGGTGAATTGTGAAATGGTCATCCAGATGAAATGTCAATTGGAGGTGTCATGTGACCGCGCTGGCTGAAAACGCACTCTGCGTGTCGTAAATGGTGAAACCATGCGTTTCGTAGAAAAATGCATTCTAAATGACATCAGAATGACTTGAAATCACATGAAAACACCCTAATTATTTTTTGTGAGGCGTACGAGGAGACGACACATCATTCGGACGCGTGGTTTGCACGGTACAACTGAATATGTGTTTTTTAGTTGTTTAGTGCTCTTGAAAACCGTGCATGGGGTGGTAATAACCTGCCGAACGACCTTGGAATGCCATAAAATCTGAAAAAAACCAAAGGGTGGGTGAATTGTGAAATGTTCGGTCAGGCGACATGTCAATCGGAGGTGTCGTGTGACCATGCTAGCCGAAAACGCACTCTGCATGTCGTAAATGGCCAAAACATGTGTTTCACTATCAAATGCATGCCGAATGACATTATAATAACTTGAAATCACAAAAAAACACATTAATTATTATTCATGAGGTTTACGATGAGACGTCCAATCATTCAGATGCACGGTTTGCGCAACATGGCTAAATATCTGTTTTTTAGTTGTTTGGCAAGCTTGAAAAGCATTCGTGGGGTGGTCAAAACCGGCTGAACGACCTTGGAATTCCATGAAATCCAACGAAAACAAAGGGTGGGTGAATTTTGAAATGGTTGGCTAGACGACATGTCAATCGGAGGTGTTGTGTGACCGCGCTGACTGAAAACTCACTCTGCGTGTCGTAAATGGCCAAAACATGTGTTTTACAGTCAAATGCATCCCGGATGACATCCGAATGACATGAAATCACACGAAAACACACTAATTATTATTTGTGAGGTGTAAGCGGAGACTTCACGTCATTCAGACGTGCGGTTTGTGCGACACAGATGAATATGTGTTTTTTAGGTGTTTGGTGAGCTTGAAAGGCGTGCATGGGGTGGTCGAAACCGGCCGAACGACCTCAGAATGCCATGAAATCGGACGAAAACAAAGGGTGGGTGAATTGTGAAATGGTCGTCTAGACGACAAATCAATCAGAGGAGTCGTGTGACTGCACTGGCCGAAAATGCACTCCGCGTGTCGTTAATGGCCAAAACATGGGTTTTACGGTCAAATTCATGCCGAACGACATCATAATGACTTGAAATCACACGAAAAACCCCTAATTATTATTTTTGAGGTGTATGAGGAGACGTCACGTCATTTGGACGCGCAATTTTCACAACACGGCTGAATATGTGTTTTTTAGGTGTTTGGTGCGCTTGAAAAGCGTGCGTGGGGTGGTCGAAACTAGCTAAACGACCTCAGAATTCCATGAAATCAGACTACAACAAAGGGTGAGGGAATTTCGAAATGTCCAGCTAGACGGTATGTCAATCAGAGGTGTGATGTGACCGCACTGGCCAAAAACGCACTCCGCGTGTCGTAAATGGCCAAAACAAGGGTTTTACAGTCAAATGCATGCCGAACGACATTGGAATGACTTTAAATCACACAAAAACACCCTAATTGTTATTTGTGAGGTGTACGATGAGACAAAATGTCATTCAGTCACACGGTTTTCACGGCACAGATGAATATGTGTTTTTTAGGTTTTTGGCACGCCTGAAAAGCGTGCGTGGGGTGGTCGAAACTGGACGACTGACCTCGGCATGAGATAAAATAGGACGACAACAAAGGGTGGGTGAATTTTGAAATGGTCAGCTGGAAGGCATGTCAATCGGAGGTGTCATGTGACCGCAGTGGCCGAAACCACACTATGCGTGTCGTAAATGGCCAAAACATGTGTTTTATGGTAAAATGCATGCTGAACGACATCGGAATGACTTAAAATCACCCAAAAACTGTCTAATTATTATTCGTGAGGTGTAAGAAAAGATAGCACATCATACAGACCCATAGTTAGTGCGACACGACTGAATATGTGTTTTTAGGTGTTTGTCGCGCTTGAAAAATGTGCGTGGGGTGGTCAAAACTGGACAAAAGACCTCAGAATGCCATGAAATTAGACGACAACAAAGGGTGGGTGAATTGTGAAATGGTTGGCTATACAGAACGTTAATCGGAGGTGTCGTGTGACCGCAGTGGCCGAAAACGCACTCCGGACAGCCCCCCCCCACCCCGGACAGCCCCCACCCCGGACAGTCCCCACTCCCAGAGAGCCCCCTCACACCCCCCGGATAGCCCCCCACCCCGAACGACCCCCCACCCACCGGATAGGTATGAGTCAACCCCACCTAAATCTGAGTCACAGTGCGACTGGTATCACTCAAAGTGTCTCACGTTTGTCCACGGATCATTTGTGACAGGTACGAGTCAACCACACCTCAATCTGAGGCACAATGTGACTGGTATCACTCAAAGTGTCTCACTTTTGTTTGAAACGGACAATATTTTAAGTGAAAACAACAACTGACATATGGAAAATCATCACAAGAATAAAAATAGATTCTTGAAATTAAGGGATAAAAAATAAAATATGGTCTATTTGTCATACGTTATTAGAAGAAAGTATTCACAAGGCATAGATTTAAACACAAGGGGTCATAGTATATATAGAAAAACAAGAATTATATTAGGAGTGAGTCTTGAAATCCCATCATGAACATGCACCAACACTCGTGTTCTAATACTCAATCACGGGTCGTTCATTCTATACAATAACATACAACAAATAAATATCATATAGTGATTTCATATGAAACCTATGAACACTCAAGCATACCATATAACAAATTGGTCTATAAGGCTACACATAGATTCTTGAAAAATAAGTTTCAAAGTCTCATAAAAATACCCCAATGGCGAGGAATACATATGGTGACACCATAGCCCTATAGATCACCTCAATCCCATCCTCAAACAGTGGGTTCTAGGACCAAACCAAAGTACCTTTGGGAACCCAATACCAAAAAATTAATTTAATATTCATACCCACTACCCAAGATGGGGATTCATCTCCCATCACACCCAGGAGATCAAATTACAATTAGACACATACCCCCTTATTCTAATTGATAAATCTATAAAAAAACATGTAGGATATTTCGCTAACCCATCTCATATGTCGATATTGGCCAACGTTTCCCACTAACACATCAAGAACCATTTATACACGGATACATAATCATTAGAGAAATATAAACATCCCATGTGATTCCTATAAATCATCTGAGGTATAAGGACATGATCACTACCATTTTCTATCTTACGGGTATCATGATCCTTGCCACTCTACCGATGTTTTTCTTTTGGTTTTAAGATACTCTACCCAAGACCATGACTAAACATCCCACATTCTTCCTACAACATGTAGGTTTTTTCTCTTGTGTGTATTGGTGTTGTGGTTTGAGTTAGGAATGAATTATAAATTTTGAATACTCTTATGTGTGTTGGTGTTGTGGTCTGAGTTTGGAATACTCTTATGGGTGTTATTGCATTTCCTATGACATATAGGCTTTTTATCTTATGGGTGTTATTGCATTTGAATTTCTAAATTTCTAAATTCTGGAAAGAATTCAAAATTTTGAATATTTGGATGGGGATTTTGTATTGCTGTTGTTGCAGGTCTGGAGAGGGGATTCTTTGTTGTTTCAGGTCTGGAGAGGGGATAGGGGTATGCTGCTGTGGAGCTGAGAAATTGTATACCAACAGTTGCAGAACCGTTGATATAGATTCTGTTATATAACTATACCAATGGTTATAAAAAAACCGTTGGTAATTATGGCTTGACATATTCCCTCTATAACAACGGTTTATAACTGTTGGTATAAGTGTAACACACATATACCAACGGTTTTACAAACTGTTGGTATATGTTATATTTGACACACATATGCCAACGATTTGTAGCAAACCATTGTTATAACTTCTATTTTGTAACATATACCAATGGTTTTTATAGAACAGCTGGAATAGGCCTATTGTCATGCCTTACTTGGCCACAGTTGAGGGAACCATTGGTATACTATATACCAATGTTTTCCAATCCTTTACCAATGGTTTTGAACCATTGGTAAAGTGTAAAATTCTAGTAGTGCTACCATTAATACATCACTTTATATCATGAGATTATCACATTACCCAATTCATTAGAGTGATATATAATTTTTAGTTCACCCGTTACATCATATCATTCACATGAGCTTTATAATTCTAGGTGCACCCATCACAATGTAACATTTAAATTATCATGCATTCCACATAAAACATATATAAATATTGGACATAATATAACTCATGGAAAGAAATAGGTTTCATTTCATTAAACATATATTCATTAAAAAACTTGGGGTTCCCAATAGAATGTGGGAATAACATACATAGTATATAAATCATCAATTCTTAGTGAAGAAGAAACAATCTCAAAAGAAGTGAAAGATGTGTTTTTAGAAGGGTTCTTTTGGAAAAATATTTGCATTTGTCATAAAACCAGATTGGTTACATGTATATCCCAAAAAATATAAGATAATGTTGAAAAATGATATTTAAGGAACATTAATGGAATATCCATACTGAAAATGGGGTGATAGATGGAAAATCATATGAAATAGAGTTGGGATTGAGAATTCCCCAAACCTTATGTATGAATACTTTCTTCACAATAATATCCTAGATAATAAAATTAAATTCACTAAATAAAAAATCAATAACTTTTAATACATTAAATTGATTTATTATAGTTTTATTATGTTTATTTATAGACATATATGGACATTATAATGAGTTATATTATTTAATTTCATTATTTGTGAGTGTTAGTTCTCTTGGTCTTTATGATCGATTTAATTGAATATGAGTATGGAAGTTTATGTGGAATGAGTAGAATTCTACAGAATTTAATATATATATATATATGTTATTAACTAAAATGCTGAGGTTTAAATGGTTATATATATCATTTGGGTAAATGGAATGTGAATGAATCATTAGATAAATATTTAATGATAATCATTTGGGTTAATTATAGTGGTTTTTGATCATAACAAACTTGATTTGTTTTATCATTTATTATTATGTAAATATTTTTGTTCGAGAACATAAAAAGGGTTATAAAATATATTTTACAATATGTAGCAACCATAATAGAGTTTTTATGAATATAATTTAATTATTTAATGTAAAATGAAAACATATCATCCACGATGTTAGTAAATAGAAACACCACGAGTGATTATTTCATTTTTAGAATAAAAGGGAGAGAGAAAGGAGTTCTATGATGAATATTACATTAACATTATATAATTATAGAATATAAAAGATACTAATGTTATCATGAAAATTTTGGTAAAGGAGGTGAGGAGAGAATAAAAGATTAAAAAAAATTAAAAGAAATTAAAATGAAAAGGAAGAGGATTTTACCTCTTAAATATTGACTCCTTGAGAACGTCATTAGGGAAATGGTATTGGTATTTTACTAAGAACAAGTAATCCTAGACGCTAGGTAGGGGCTTGGGAAGATACTTAATCTGAATTTAGACAAGGTTCAAAGCTTGAGAGGTTTGTAGAAAAGAGGTGGTGAGGGGTGGTATTTATAGTGGCGGAGAGGGGTGTATAATTATTATTATATTCATTAATTTATTATTTTGGCTAATGTAACACCCCAGTATTTGAAAGTGCATTATCCCTTTAATGTAATTTAATAGATTTCTCTACATGCATCGCCGAGTTCGAGCACACCAGGACATACCAAACTAGCCTTTCAAAAAGCAGTTATGAATAGAATTAACAGAATTCTGAATTTTATATACTCCATATAATTTTAATATCCATATTATGTGTTTCTTAGACATAATATAAGAAAAAAATACAATTTTTCAGATAAAATAAGTATTTTTTAAAAAAATGATAATTTACCACCTTTTAATGGCGAACCCTTATTAAATCCAATATTTGACACTTTTATATTAATTTTTATAAAATAAAATTTTTATTTAGAAGTGGGACATAAATATTTAGTGTGGATAATTTTTTCTCTTTTTCTTATAACTTTCATATCTTGATGAATAGTGAACGATACTAAATTTTAATTGAAAAAACCATTTTTAATAAAAATAATTTATAGTGTTAAATTATACACTTGAATAGTTTTGATGTATAATTAGATTATATTTTTATCATTTAATTAAATATTGGTCAATGGAGGTAATTTCATATTTAAATTGGACATAAACACATATCAATCTTTTGATTGTTTTTACTTATCAAAAACCTACTTTCTGGTTTTCACAATGGGAATTAATTTTAAATTAATTAATGAAACTCCTATGTTTTTAATTTGGTAAAATATATATCATTTTTGAATTTGGAATATCAAAATTATCTTTGGCTAATTTTTTTTTATTTTTATGAAAACAATCAATTTTTGATGAATAGTGAAAAACACTACGTTGTAGATAAAAACCAACTTTTTCATTTAAATAATTATTTTTAAATAAAAATTTATCTTAAAGTGAAAATGGATACATAATAAATATATTATTCTAATGTAATTCATTATATACAGTTCAATACTAGACAAATAAAATTTTATCGAACTTTTTAACGTCTTTTACCCACCTTCTTTGCACATTTTCCAATTTGCATAAAACATAATTTTACCGCTTCTGTGAATTGAATTTAAAAAATAATAGAGACATGAATTACATTATTAAACAAAATGTGGTTCAATAAGATGAAAATTATTTTTGGTGAATAATAACTTTTGAATTTTATTTACCACGGTTTAAAGTAAATAGGGAAATTAAAGGTAAAAATGATATTATAATTTCCCTAAAAATTGTCCTAATTCTATTATATATGTGGGTTTTGACCCAAATAAAAATTAGGAATAAAATAGGATCCTTTTTTATCCACTCGTATTATATTAAGACATTTAATATTATTTTATTTAAAGAAGAGTTAAAACTGTTAAACTCAAATTTTAATAACTAAACCATTTTTAATATATGGTTCTACAAAAGTTAATTTGACAATAAATTTTCACTAGAAATATAAAAAGATTTTTATACATCATGGTATTTTATTTATTATTTTTATACATTAAATAATTAAATTTATTTATGACACAATGAGGATGCAATAATTACCTTATTAATGAATGATTAAAATAATTGATATTATAAATATCCAAATAAATTTAAATTGAGACTTTTGATGTATTTCACTAATTTTATAGGTTAATATTAGATGTTAATATTAATTTAATGCATTCTTTCTAAGTAATCAAGTTTTATTGACTTTCACAAAAACCAAATACAAAATAGTGTCCGAATTGACATAAATGTGTTTTTAAAACAAATACTACACTATTAAAGGATATAATAATCCTAAAAATATATGGTTCGTCCAAAGGACTTATTTAATTATAGATATGTATTTAATGAACCACTTGGGCTTATCTTGGAATTCTATAGTAAGTTTCTTAACCATGTAATATAAAAATACATGAAGACATTGTAAAAGTTAAACTATTTAACTAAGTGTTAAATCTAAAACATAAGGTTAATATGGTGATATAAACTTGTCTAAAACCTATTTGTTTAGGGGATTTTGACCCATCCTGACCATAGAACCAAAATAAATCAATTTTGATACATTATAAATATAAAATGATTTTATAGTAAAATAATATTTCATGCTTTTCCTAAAGTCACCCTCACCTCTCTTATAAAGGGTACTTCCTCTTCTATCAAAACCACACCTACAAAGCCCTTTGTCTCGGACAAACCCTATTCAAATATCTTCCAAACTACCCTAAATTAAACCTAGAGGCCTTAATTGTATCAGAAATACATACCATGGATCCATTTTTATCAAATCAAAAAGGAAGCACTTGAAGAAGAGGTAATAATTACATCACCTCTTTCAACGTTTTTTTCTTATTACACTTCCTCTTTATTATCTGTTTCCATACTAGAATTATAAATATAGTACCTTCTACATATTTTGATGTTATTATAAATATTTTACATCAATATTCATTATTCTATCAATCCTATGAATGAAAAAGTCACCATAAGTGTGTAAGTATGACTTATCGTCTCCATGTTGTGGTGTAGTTTGTTATTCAACACTTTATTATTTGGATGTGTATAATATTGAGTATAATTGATGTAAATAATAAATATTTCAAGTTAATTATTCTTTATATGTATTATACCATCCAATTAAATACTATATCTCTATTAATAGAATGATATTTTCTAGCATACGTACGTACATATTACCATCTCCACGAACGCGAAGAGATTAATTTCCCATCGTAACCATTCAAGAATAATTTTCATTTTATGATTTAAAATAATGTTTAAGAACTTAATATCATTCTGTATATGAATAAAATACATCCTATCTATTAAAAACAGGACTTATGTAACAAAACATATAAAGGAAAATGAACCAGTTTACACCCAAAACAATGATACTACTGAAATATTATTTACAAAGTAATATTAAATAATCATTTATGATATCATATTTATATATGTTGATCTTTTATAATTTAATTAAAATGATTTAACTATTATAAATGAGGTTAAATTAACCTTAACCAATAAAATGTAAAAGGTAAGGGTTAATTTTACAATCTCTTTATTATTCAAGGTTGTTTATACATAACCATCTACTGTGAATTCTTTATCATCCTCATCTGTGTTTCTCAAAAATGTATTTCAAAACATTTTTACTATTTCATATAATATGGATTAAAGTCATTTATACCCTTGTTTGACTTTTTACAAAAGGTTTTTAAAGGAACATTTCCTTCTTTTTACGAACTAGATACCTTATGACCTTTTTGATAAATTAAGGTAAGAATGTTTTTTAACTTATACGGCAGGTGAGGCTATTTTACGCAGTTATAACACATTAGAATATTCCCTTACAATATTTAAGAATATATTCAAAATAAATGATTTTCTTTATAAATTACTTGACTTTTAAATGATTTCAAAATAGAAAGAGATATTTCTCTCAAATAGTTTTGATTTCATCTATGTCTACATCCTTTGATGGATTTTAAACTTGTTTGAAGTTGATCTATTATGATGAAATATTGCATATTGTATTGAAGGTTTTGTAATATATTTGACTTTGGGTGTGTTATTTTTATACCATTCATGGTTTATGGTTAAATTATTAACATTTCGTATGCTTGTTTTAATATGAATGTTTATGTTCTATTTCAACCTTTTAATATGAAGAATGCATTGGACTTAGTAAGTGACAAGTTGAGCCCATTATAGCTTCTTAATGCATTAGTAGGTCTCATAAGACAAACCAGTGTCTTGGCATTAGGCCTTGACAAAATATTTTTTTTAGTCTTCGCATGAGGCATTGACTATGTGGTTATGAAGTCCGACATTATGCATTCCATCAGTATGAAATTTTCTATTAATATTACATGTGATTATTAGACTAGTAGAATATCAATGTGAATAATTAAATGGAATTATTTGATTTATCATTTCCATATTATACTCAATTTTATGTTTTAAAGGATTGTTTTTTAGTCTTATACATTTCCTTAAATGTTTATGCTTATTTATGATAGTTTCTGCTATATTGTTTTCCTTACTGAGCATCTGAGATCACCCATTTCTTGTAATTTCTTTTTCCCAGGATGTGAAGAAGTATAATATGATTAACCTATAGGGATATTCCAAAGGATATTAGTGTGTTCAAAGGGGACAAAATGTTTTTATAATTATTTCATGATGTAATGTAAAACTTATGTATGTATCTAGTACATCCAAGGATACTAAACTAATCAGTCTTTCGAGACTTTATCCCTTGTGATCATGCCAATGTTATATAATAATCCATCGACTCTAGGTAACAAGGCTCAGGGAATTATAGTTGGTATCAAAGGAAGTTTAGTACAAACCATGGAATCTAGAATTAGATAAACTCTAATTTGAGAACATTAACCTAAGATAGAATTTGAGGATTAGTATAGAAGAAAATACAAAAATGTTGGTAGTATAAATATTGTGTGGGGTTTCAATGAAAATACATCCCTGTATGGATACAAAAAGGTAGAGCAGGATCTGGCACATATGTGCCGAGGAGTTCATACTCCAAAAAGGAGTTTCGGGCTAGACCCGGGGTATCCTGGTATACAACAACAGGCCTTGATGAATTCTTTGTATTGACAATCCTGGGGGATATGCTTAGGATAATTTACATTTTCTTTACAAACAATTATGAAGGATTTATGAGTAAATTATTTTCCAAAGAAAGAATTTTTAGGATTATGGATTATATATATATACTTATCAATTTATGTTAGGTATTTTACAAGTTTGGAATTATGCATTGTGATTCATAAACTATCCTAGTGTATTCCATTGTTTAGAAATGATTCCCAGTAAATGGAATGAGAACTCCAACAATACACATGATCGAAAGAGTAAGAAGGATCATATCTTTCAAGGTCTTAAGAAAACATTTATTAGGGAAATAGTCTCCCATGTATTCTCGTCATATGGAGAAATAATATCATATTTTAATTAGATAAGGGAATAATTTTATGAGTCCGATGGCTTTAAAGGGAAGCCAGAGAAGAAAACGATGGTATATAGAAATATGGATAAAGGGAAGAAAGGAAAGAAGTATTTTACCATATGTGATAACTGTGGAAAGAATCAACTTGGTAAAAACTTGAAGGGAATGCGATTTTGATAAAAGTGTGGAGAAAATGGACACCAAGTACGTGATTTCGAGGGTAAGAAAAAGGTTTCAAATGTACAATGCTTCATCTGCAAGGAATTGGGAAACTATGTGAATCATTGTACCAATCATCAGAGTATACCCTAAATGATCTTATTGGATAATAATCATGTTCTGATACTACCACAAATGAAAAGGTATAATTAGTGTTCTTGTATTTTTATTAATGAATTATGTCATTTGAGGGTTGTATCAATGATTTACTGGTTATATTAATTATAGAATTAAATTAGGATTGTATTGTAGTACTATTTCATTGAGGATTTGAGATTATATGGTACTAAGAAAAGTGACTAAACATTAATTTAAACTTTTTGGAAAATACGTGGTTTAAAGAAAGATAAACTTTAATAGGATCATGATACTAAGGTAGTGTTTTTTGTATAAGAGATGACTGATTTAGAAAAATTATATTGGATATTCTTGACTACCGTGGAATTGATTAATGGTTTGTTTATTCCATCATTGTTGGAGTATTTAACATTTTTGTAAATAAGGAATATATTTAGTATTATATAATGAATATGAGATCATGAATGTAATCAATAAGATTTAATGGTAATTCAGGGTGTTATCATGTTTTAAGAGAATACATGATGATGGTACTCACATGTTATTATGTGGAAAAATAGATCTTAATTATGTTATATTGACCTTCCTTAAAACAATTTGGACTACGAGTATGGACACAAGTATTTTGGATAAGTATAAAGATTGGAATGGATTAAGTTGGACATTGGATGATATGGTTTAAGGTTAAAATGTTTCTTGTGATTATTTTTTGATTTTTTTTATAATAAGGACAACCCGAAGGTTGGGCAAGAACCCGTCATATCCAGAAAGGCCACGAGACATGAACCCGCAACCGAAGTAAGAAAAGGGTGAATCACCTTCCACTGGCCTACATGATGTACTCATTTTATTATGTGGTTTTTATAAATTATGAGATAGATGAATTATAAAATTATTTTTTTGAAACCCTATACAATTTGGGTAAATATAATAATATTTAGTTCTATTATCTTTTAGAGTAAAATATTAGTTTGTGGTAGAAATTAGTTAAAGGATGGAACTCTACTTTTCAAGTATTGTTTTTCTTATTCTGTAAATAAATTAATTCATATTCATTTGGGAAAGTATCTTAAAACCAAAAATATGTTATCATAATACCATATGTTCTCATGAACCAAAAATATTTTTTATCATCATATATTTATGGCTTTAAGGCCCCTAATTTTTTATTTATTGTTCACTTATTTGTGATTGATGACCTCAATCACTCCCTGAATTTTTTTCAATTTTTCCTCCAATTATGTGCCTCAAATTACCTCAAATGTTCTCCTATTCAAAATCTTATTTTTGTGGTTACTTTTCCATTTCCCTTTCCCTCTTATTAATACTTATTTTTATTAACCCTATTTTCGATGTCAGTTTTCCACAAAGGTATTTTCTATTTTTAACCTTTTATTTTTGAAGATCAATTTAAAATTTCAAGGACAAAATTTATTGAAGGAGGGGAGAATGTAACACCCCATGATTTCATTATATGTTATCTCTTTAAAGTAATTGAATACATTGCGCTACGTGAAACATCGAGTTTGACCGCACCACGACTTACAAAACTAGCCGTTCAAAAATTAGTTATGAATAGTATTAACTTCTTTCAGAATTTTATAAACTCTATATAATTTTAACATCTATATTATGTGTTTCTTAGACATAATATATGAAAAAAAAATCAATTTTTTAGATCAAATAAGTATTTTTTAAAAAAATGAAATTTTACCACCTTTTAATGGAGAACCCATTTTAAATCCAATATTTGACACTTTAATAAATTCATTTTTAAAAAATAAACTTTTTATTTAGAAGTGGGATATAAAATAATTTTTTGGATAATTTTTTAGTTTTTTTCTGATAATTTCATATTTTGATGAATAGTGAAAGATACTAAATTTTAATTGAAAACATGTTTTTAATCAAAACAATTATTGTGTTAAATTATACATTTGAATGGTTTTGAAGTATAATTTGATTAAATTTTTTATCATTTAATCCAATATTATTCATTAGAAGTAATTTCACATTTAAATTGGACATAAACACAAATCAATCTTTTGTGAGTTTTTACTTCTCAAAAACCCGCTTTCTCATTTTGACAACGAGAATTAATTTTAAATTAATTAATGAAATTCTTATGTTTTTAATTTTGTAATATAGACATCATTTTTCAATTTTTAATATCAAAATTATCTATGGGTGAAGTTTTGATATTTTTCTGAAAACGTTCAATTTTTGATGAATAGTGGACAATACTACGTAGTAGATAAAAACCGACTATTTCATTTAAATAATTATTTGTAAATAAAAATTTATCATAAATTAAAAATAGATACAAAATACATATATTATTCTAATTTTATTCATTAGAGACATTTTAAGATTAGACATATAAAATTTTATTGAACTTTTTAACGTCTTTTACCCAGCTTCTAGGCACATTTGCAATTTTTCATAAAACATAATTTTACCACTTCTGTGAATTGAATTTCAAAAATATGAGAAAAAAAAATTTAAATTAGTAAATAAAATGTTGTTCAATAAGATTAAATTTTTTTTTGGGGAATAGTAACTTTTGAATTTTATTTACCATGGTTAAAAGTAAATAGGGTAATTAAAGGTAAAAATTACATTATAGTTATCATAAAACATGTCCTAATTCTATTTGATAAGTGTTTTTGGACCAAAATAGACCTTAGGAATAAAATAGGATCGTTTTTTATGCATTTGGATTAGATTAGGATATTTATTATTATTTTATTTAAAGAAGAGTTTAAAGTGTTAAATTCAAATGTGAATAACTAAACCATTTTTAACATAGGTTATACATAAGATAAATTCTACTATAAATATTAATTATAAATATAAAAATATTTCATACATCATGGTATTTTATTTATATTTTTTATACCTTAAATAACTAATTTTATTTATGACCCAATGACGATGCAGTAATTACCTTAATAATGGAAGATTAAAATAAATGATATTATAAATATCAAAATAAATGTAAATTGATACTTTTGAAGCATTAAATTAATTATATAGATTAATATGACATGTTAGTATTAATTTAAAGTATTTTTTCTAAGTAATCAAGTTTTCGTTGACTTCCAGAAAAACCAAATACTAAATAGTATCAAAATTGACATAAATGTGTTCTTAAAACATATACTATATTATTAAATGATATAACATTCATTAAAATCTATGGTTAGGAAAAAAAATTATATAATGATAAATATGTCTTTAATTAACCCCTTGGGGTTCTCTTGGAATTTTATAGTATGTTTCTTAACCATGTAATATAAAAATACTGGAAGACATTGAAAAAGTTAAACTATTTATCTAAGAGTTAAATCTAAATGATAAAGTTAATATGGTGACCTAAACTTGTATAAAACCTATTTTTTGAGAGGATTTAGACCCATCCCCACCTTATCCTCAAAATAAATCCATTTGCATCCATTTTAAACCGAAAATTATTTTATAACAAAATAATATTTCAAGATTTTCCTAAAGTGACCATCACCTCTCTTATAAAAGGGTACTTCCCCTTCTCTACAAATCACACCACAAAATCCATTTAGATCAGCGAAAACCTACTAAAATATCTTTCAAACTACCCTTAGTTTAACCTATAGGACTTAATTGATTCATAAAGCCAACCTAAGGATCCCTTTTGATCAAATCAAAAAGGAAGCACCCGAAGAATAAGTAATAACTTAATCACCTCTTTCAAAGTTCTTTTCTTATACCACTGCATCTTTCTTATTTGTTTCCATACCAAAATAATAGATTCATCAAATTATATATATTATGATTTTATTTTAAATATGGTACAACCATATTCATTATTCCATCAATCCTATGAATGTCAAAGTCACCATACGTGCGGATATATGGCTTACCGTCTCCACGCCGTGGTGTAGTTTGTTATTCAACAATTCATTATTTGGATGTGTATAACAATGAATAAAATTTATTTAAATAATAAATAAAACATGTTAATGATTCTCTATATGTATTATACCATCCAATTACATATTATTTCACCATTAATAGAATGATATTGTCATTCATGCGTACATAATGATTACCATCTCCACGAACATGATGAGATTTATTTCACGTCATTACCATTCAAGAATAATTTTCATTTTATGATTTAGAATAATGTTTAAGAACTTAATATAATTATGTATATGAATCAAATACATCATATCCATAACATTCATGACTTACGTAACAAAACATATAGTGTAAAATCAACCACTTAACACCTGAAACAATGATACTACTGAAATATTATTAACAAAGCAATATTAGAAGATCGTATATGATATAATATTTATGTATGTGGTTCTTGTATAATTTAATTAAAATTATTTAACTATTATATAATATATTAACTTAACCTCAACCAAGGAAAAGTAAAAGGTAAGGGTTAATTTTACAATCTCTTTATTATTAGAGGTTGTTTATATTTAAGCATCTACTGGGAATTCGTTATCATCCTCATCCATGTTTCTAAAAAATGTATTTCAAAACATTTTTACTATTTCCTAGAATATGGTTTAAAGTAATTTATACCTTTGTTTTAATTTTTATAATTTTTTTAAAAGAATCTTTCTTTAATTTTCCAATCATAGTACTTTATGACCTTTTTGACAAATTAAGGTAAGAATGTTTTCTTAACTTACATGGCCGGTGTGGCTATTTTATGCTGTTATAACACTTTCGAAGCTTCCCTTACGAGATTATAAGAATATTTTAAAAATAAATGTCTTATTTTATAAATTACTTGACATTTAAATGACTTCAAAATAGAAATAGATATTTCAATCATAGAGTTATTATTTCATCTATGTCAACAACCTTTGATGGATTTTACAATTGTTTGATGTTGATTTATTATGACAGAATCTTCCATATTGTATTAAAGGTTTTGCACTATTTTTTATTATGGATGTGTTATTTTTAAACCATTCATGGTTTATGGTTAAATTATTAACATATTTTATGCTTTTTTTAATACGAATTTGTATGTTAAGTTTCAACCTTTTCAGATGAGGAATGCATTGGACTTAGTAAGTGACTAGTGGAGGCTACTATATCCTCTCGATGCATCGGTAGGTTTCATGAGACAAATTAGTGTCTTGACAAAATAATATTTTTATTCTTGGAAGAGGGCCTTGACTATGTGGTTATGATGTTCGAAATTACGCATTCTATCATTATGAAATTAGGTAATTATATTACATGTGATTATTCAACTAGTAGAATATTAATGTGAATAAGTAAATGAAATGATTTGATTTATCTTTTCCATATTATGCTGAAGTTTAAGTTTAAAAGGATTTTGTTTTAGTCTTATACATTTCCTTAAATGTTTATGCTTATTTATGATAGTTTCAGCTATATTATTATCCTTACTAGGCATCTTAGATCACCCCTTTCTTTTGTTTTCTTTTTCCTAGGATGTGAAGAAGAATATTATGATTAACCTACAGGGATAGACCAAAGGATATGAGTTTTTTCTATGGGGACACTATGTTTTTATTATTATTTCTTGATGCAATGTAAAACTTATGTATTTATCTAGTACTTCCAAGGCTACTAAACTAATCGGTCTTTTGATACATGATCTCTTGTGATCTTGCTAATGTTATGTAATAATGCACCGACTCTGGGTAACTAGGGTCCGGGCATTAAAACTAAAAACTATGAATAGTTTGATAATTATCATAGAATATATTAAAATAATTATATTTGGTTTGAAATTTTGGGCTCACATCATCCATAAATCAGAAATGACTAATTAATTCATGTTTTTAGTTTTTGTCGTAAATTATCAAATTTCATAATCACCCAAAATTCATGTATTTCTAAGAAATAACAAAAATTCGACCTAACTATTTTTAGACATTTAATATTTAAAATTGAACACCATTTTTTTAAAATAATTTTATAAATATGAGAAATTTAATTTTTAATTAAAATCGTCATTAATTCAAAAAATACACATTTTAAAATTGAAACTGATTTTCTAACACATTGAAAAATTAATTAATGTATCACAAAATTATATTATAATATGAAGACAAAAAAGTAATAATGTAGGAATAAATTATATGAAAATTAATTTTCTTTTAAATTATAAATTAATTATAAAATTATAATTAAATATTTATGACTTACAAAAATACCGACACATAATATTTCACTTTTTAAACATTTATTTACTTATGAAGTGAAATAATTATATCATATTTTCATTAATAAATACCTAAATTTTATCTATACTTTCATTGGTTAGGTTACTATTCTATTGGAAGGATTACTGTTCCCATGGGTCATGTTACGATTCCCAATGTCATGTTACAATTCCATTGGTAAATGTTCCTTAATTTCTAGAAACAATTATTATTTTATTCATTAATTATTTATAAAGTTTGTAGTGGGTTTTCTAAGTAATTTTATGTGATTCATAATTCAATAAATAAATATTATATGGGTCAAATTATATTGATAAAATTTCATGTTGTTACATTCTTCCCCCCTTTTGAAGATTCACCCTCGAAATGTAGTTTTACATTAACATGTGAGGGAACTTATCCTTTACCAGATCCTCTAGTTTCCAAGTCAATTCATCATACTTATGGTTCACCCATAAAACATTGAAAAGGTTGGTTGTTTTGTTGAGTAGAAACTTATATCTTTAGTCGAAAATCATTACCATCTCCTCCTCATAAGAGAGATCATCTTTCAACTGTACCGCCTCTAAGTTTATTACATGTGAGGGATCTAGTATATAATTTATTAGGAGAGATACATGGAACAAATTGTAAATTTGATACATAATTTTTGGATGCGTTTCCCAATAGGTAACTTCTTCTATACGATCAAGGATATCAAAGTGGACAATGTACCTTGGGAAAATCTTCACTTTCATTCAAAACTACAAGAATCTATTCCATTTTGATATTTAAAGGAATCATTTATTTCCAAAGTCGAACTCCAAGTCCCATAGATGGTTTTCAACAAATCTCTTTTACTGACTCTGATGAGATTTGATATGTTTTTGGATGGATTGAACATTTTATTTCATTTCTTCAACAAGATTAAGTCCATTTAGATTTTGTTCACCCACATCATCCTAACATGTTGGAGTTCTACAAAAAATTTCCATATAAAACTTTTTATGGATCCATATGAATACTCAGGTGGAAGCTACTACTGTATGAGAACTCAACTAATGAAAGATGTTGATCCTATCCACCTTTCAATTCCATTGAGTTAGTTATTAGTATTTCTTCAAGAATTTTTATAGTCCTTTCATATTGGCCATCAGTTTGGTGGTTATAGGTCATTTTGAAATTCAATTCACCACTCAAGGCATGTTGGATACTTCTCTATAATTTAGATGTGAATCATGGATCATGAATATAGATGATTGAATGTAGCACCCTATGCATCATCACCACTTATTTCACATATATAATGGCTAGTTGTTCAAGTGATAAAACTTTCTATATAGAAATAAAGTGGGAATTCTTAGTTAGTCAGTCCACCACAACCCATATTGCATTGTTTCCTTTGGACATATTCTAGTGATAAGTGATGAAGTTCATGGTGAAATTCTTCCATTTCCACATGGGTATATGAAAGGGTTTCATAATCTATTAGTAATTCTGTTACTATGATTTAAATTGATAACCTATCAAGCACCATGATATATACTCAATAATCCCCTTCTTCATTTTTTCCAACTAGAAGTGTTCTCAGAGATTACCATACATATTGGTGCTACCAAGATGAATGGAGAAAGGTGATCTATGTGCATTATCAAATATCCCCCTCTTTATCTTATGTGATGAAGTCACACAATGCCTTATTTCAAACCAAATCACACCATCATCATTGATATGTTACTCATAGAACTTCCCTTACTTTACTGAATTCTCCTTATTTTGTAAATATGGATCATCCCTTCATGTCTCCATAATATTATATTTTATAGATGGTAGGGATATCATTTCGGAAACATAGGATGCATTTTAGGTTTTTATGATTTACAAATACATCCTTTTCTTTATTGAGAAGATAAGGTCTTTCTCAATCAGTAACATGGATCGAGTAATAGGTTCTTTCCTGATAAGAGAATAAACAACCATGTTTGAATTACCAGGATGATAGTGAATAGAGATGTCATAGTCTTTGATTAGATCTAACCATGTATTTTGATTCATGTTGATATACTTTTTTTGAATATATACTTTATGATCTTGTGATAGGTATATACGTCACACTTCTCACCATAGAGATAGTGTTACTAGTTTTTCAAGGAACAAATCATAGATAATATCTCCAAATCAGGAATTGGGTAGTTCTATTCATGGATATTCAATTTATGTGAGGCATAGGACACCAATTTATTATTTTCCATGAGTACACAAACCGAACCTTTTTTTGAAGAATCATTGTATATCACAAAACTCTCTCTAATTATCAGAAATGTGAGTACTAGTGCAGTGATTAGCCTTCTCTTTAGATCCTTGAAACTTTCCTCAAATTCTTCCATATAGACATACTCTACCCCTTTCTTTATTAACTTATTTAGTGGGCTAAGCAATGAAGATAAATTTCTCACAAAATAATTGATAGTACCCTTATAAGCTAAGAAAGAAATGAATTTCCATGAAACTAGAGGGAATAAGTTATTGATTAATTTACTTTGTTTTTGGAAGGTCCACAGAAGTTCCCTCACCTGTGATTAGATTTCCCATGAATGTGTCTTGATGTATCCAAAAGTTACACTTTCTAAACTTTTCATACCACACCTCCTTCCTTAATGTCACTAAAAAAATCATTTGATGTTCTTGATGTTCCTCATTTCTCTTAGAGTAGATGATAATATCACCAATAAACACTACCAAACATTTTTAAGGTAATGTATGGAGACTCTATTCATTAAATCAATGAATATTATAGGGAAATTTTTTTGTCTAAAGAGAATCACTATAAAACCATGGGTCAATAACTTGTAAGAAAGGTATTATTCTGAAAATATTTCTTATTCACCTTTAACTGATGATATCTAGAATAAATATACACCTCTGAGAAGTACTGAGCTCCTCATAACTGATTGAACATATCATCAATACTTTGAAGATGATACATAATCTTTATGATGATCTTGTTGAGCTCCTAAAAGTTTATATAGAGCCACCTTGTTCCATTCATTTTCTTTTTAAATAGCACTAGTGCACCCCAATGAGATGCACAAGGAAATATGAACCCTTTGTCAAAATGTTATTTCAGCAGCTTCTTTAGCTCTTCCAGTTTGATAAAGGCGATCATATAGAGGAATTTTGATATAGGATTACCTCTAGGTATGAGTTATATTGAGAACTCTATCTAATGATTAGGGGGATGTTCAAGTAACTCTTTGTTAAATACATCATTGTATTCCCCCACAATAGGAATTTCCCCTAGTTTGAAACATTCCTATGACTCAACCATTTGAGCGAGGTATGCTTCTTCATAGGGAATCAACACTCACACCCTTTACGGATTTTCCAAAGGACATTCATGACCATACATTAATTTATAGAGGAGAATTAGATGATTTGGAATGTAAAGATATATTTTATTTACCTGAAAATTGATGTGTTATCTATATAATGAGACCCAATCCATCCATTTTATAGCATCAAATTCCACCAACAGAAGTATTAAAAGATTTTCTGAGTGATTATTCCCACAAATACTAATAGTAGAAGAGTCTATCACATGGGTTTAAATGATTACACCATTAATGTTTTTACAAACATATCTATATCAAGGTTGTGGGGATTATATTCAATAGTTATATCATGCTTACATGATATAAAGGAATACATTGAAGTAGAATCAAATAAGAATGTTTCCATTCTTATGTGAATAGGGGTTGTACCTTTTACAACTTAATTTTCTTTCTCCACATCAGTATTAGTGATGGAATAAGACTTCCCTTATTCCTTTGGATTTGATGGTTGATATTGATGATTACCCTAGAGGAATAGTGGTTTAGTGCATTGGGTTTTATAGTTCCCTTTCTCCTTACTGATATAGAATTGTACCATGGGTGGTGCTCAATTTTGCTCCATTATATATGTTAGATTCTCTATTTCTCTTCGACATTCATAAGTTTGGTGGAATTCTCTACCATAAACATATTTTCTCTAAATCCCTTTGAGGTAGTTCCAATGATGATTTTTACCACATTTTTTACATGTAGGTAGTTGGTATTTCATTCCCCCTTTTTCATTAGATCCCTTAATTTAATAATCTATCTTTTGTTTCTTAATATAGCCATGGGACCATTATAAAAACTATACCCCCAAATTGATATAATTTTAAATAGAATCTCTACAAATCCAAAATTTTAAAATTTCTAGAGCCTTTCCAAGGTTTAGTTTTGATCCACTAAAAAAAATACCAATTATTCCATCCTCATCGATAAAAAAACCCCATAAGTGTACCATTGAAGCCATATGAAATTTTCTCCATATGCCATGAAAGATTCACCATTATTTTTCTTCATCTATTTTAATTCTCTCTCCACCATTTTATGAATATTTTCATGGAAATACTTATTAAGAAACATTATTTTAAATTCTTCCCACTCCATCTCTTCAATTTCATCTATTGTCTTTGTGTTTTCAATCGAATCCCACCATCTACTATGAATTCTTTATCATCCTCATATGTGTTTCTCAAAAATGTATTTAAAAACATTTTTATTATTTCCTAGAATATGGGTTAAAGTCATTTATAACCTTGTTTTACTTTTTTAAATTTTTTTTGAAAGGAATATTTCATTCGTTTTAAAAACAAGATACCTTATGACCTTTACGAAAAATTAAGGTAAGAATTTTTTTTAGCTTTCACGGTAGGTGAGGCTATTTTACACCGTTATAACACTTTCAAAGATTCCATTACAATATTTTAAGAATATATTCAAAATAAATGTTTTCTTCTATAAATTACTTGACTTTTAAATGATTTAAAAATAGAAAGAGATATTTCTCTCAAATAGATTTGATTTCATCTATGTCAACATCCTCTGGTGGATTTTACACTTGTTTAAAGTTGATTTATTATGATGAAATATTCCATATTGTATTAAAGGTTTTGTGATATGTTTGAGTTTGGATGTGGTTTTTTATACCATTCATGGTTTATGGTTAAAGTATTAACATTTTGTATGCTAGTTTTAATATTAATGGTTATGTTATATTTCAACGTTTTCATATGAATAATGCATTGGACTTAGTAAGTGACAGGTTGCACCCGTTATAGCTTCCAAATGCATTAGTAGGTCTCATAAGAAAAACTAGTGTCTTGGCATTAGGCCTTGACAAAATATTGTTTTAGTCTTGGCATGAGTCATTTACTATGTGGTTATGATGTCCGACATTATGCATTCTATCAGTATGAAATTAGCTATTGATATTACATGTGATTATTAGAGTAGTAGAATATCCATGTGAATAAGTAAATGGAATTATTTAATTTATCATTTCAATATTATGCTCAATTTTATGTTTAAAAGGCTTGTGTTTTAGTCCTATACATTTCCTTAAATGTTTATGCTTATTTATGATAGTTTCTGCTATATTGTTATCCTTAATGAGCATCTGAGATCATCCCTTTTATTGTGATTTATTTTTCCAAAGATGTGAAGAAGTATATTATGATTAAACTACTAGTATATTCCAAAGGATATGAGTGTGTTTAAAGGGGACACAATGTTATTATTATTATTTCATGATGTAATGTATAACTTATGTATGTATCTAGTAATTTCAATGCTACTAAACTAATCAGCCTTTCGAGACTTGATCCTTTGTGATCATGCCGATGTTATATAATAATGCACCGACTCTGGGTAACTAGGATCAAGGCGATACAGTTGGTATCAAAGTAAGTTTAGAACAATCCTTGGAAACTAGAATTAGATAAACTGTCATTTGGGAACATTAACCTAAGATAGAATTTTAGGATTAGTATAGAAGAACATACAAAAATGTTGGCAATATAAATATTATGTTGGTTTTCAAAGAAAATAAATCCTTGTATGGATACAAACAGGTCGAGGAGGCTCTGGCACAGATGTACCTAGGAGGGAAAACTCCAATAAGGAGTTTCGGGCTAGACCTAAGGTATCCTGGTACACAACAACAGGCCTTGCTACACTCTTGGTATTGAGACTCCTGGGGGATATACTTAGGATAATTTACATTTTCTTCTCAATCCATTATAAAGGATTTACGAGTAAATACTTTTTCAAAGATTTTTTTTTATGATAATGGATTATATATATACTTATCAATTTATGTTAGGTATTTTACAAGTTTGGAATTATAAATTCAGATTCATAATCTAACCTAGTGTATGGAATTGTTTAGCAATGATGCCTAGTAGAAGGAATGAGAACTCCAGCAATACGCATGATCCAAAGAGTAAGAAGCATCATATCTTTCATGGCCTTAGGAAAATATTTATTAGGGAAATAGTCTCCCACATATTATTATCATATGGAGAAATAATATCACATGGTAATAAGATAAGTAAAGAATTCTATGAGTCCTATGTCTTTGAAGGGAAACCATAGAAGAAAAGGATGGTAGAAATAAAGATGGATAAAGGGAAAAAGGGAGTGAAGGATTTTATCATATGTTATAACTGTGGAAAGAATCAACTTAGTAAGCATTGAAGTGAATGAGAGTTTGTTATAAGTGTGGAAAAAAATGACATCAAGTACGTGATTTCTAGGGTAAGAAAAAGGTTTTAAATGTAAAATGCTTCATCTGCAAGGAGTTAGGACACTATGTTAATCAATGTCCCAATCATCAGAGTATACCCAGAATGATATTATTGGATAACAATCATGTTATGATACTGCCATAGATGAAGAGGAATAATCAATGTTATTATATTTTTATTAATGAATTATGTCATTTGAGTGCTGTATCAATGATGTAATGGTTTTATTAATTATGGAAATAAATTAGGATTGTACTGCAGTACTATTACATTGAGTATTTGAGATTATATAGTACTAAGAAAAGTCACTCAACATCAATTTAAACTTTTTGGAAAATACATGGTTGAAGGAAAGCTAAACCTTAATATGGTCCTGATACTAAGGTAGTGATTTTGGTATAAGAGACGATTGATTTGGATAAATTATATTGGATATTCTTGACTACCATGGAACTGATTAATGGTTGGTTTATTCCATCATTGTTGGAGTATTCAAAATTTTTGGATAAAAAGAATATATCTAGTATTCTATAAGGAATAAGGGAGCATTAATGTAATCAATAAGATTTTATGGTAATTCAGGGTGTTACCATATTCTAAGAGAATACCTCATGAAGGTACTCACATGTTATTATGTGGAAAAAATAGATCTTTATTATGTTATATTGACCTTCCTTAAAAAATTTGGACTATGAGTATGGACACAAGTATTTTGGATAAGTATAAAGGTATGAATTGATTAAGTTGGAAATTGGATGAAATGGTTTATGGTTAAAACTTTTTTTAGGATTATTTTTGAATATTTTTATAAAAAAGATAACACAAAGGTTGGGAGACAACCTGTCACATCCGTAAAGGCCACGAGAAATGAACCCATAACCGAAGGATGAAATGGGTGAATCACCTTCCACTGGCCTATGTGATGTCCTCTTTGTATAATGTAGTTTTTTTAAATGATGAGATAAATGAATTATAAAATCATTTTTTTTGAAACCCTATACAATTTTCATAAATATAATATTGTTTAGTTATATTATCTTTTGGAGTGAAAGATGAGTTTGTGGTAAAAATTAGTTAATGGATGGAACTCTACTTGTCAAGTATTTTTTTTCTTATTCTATGAAGAAATTAATTTTTAATCATTAGGGAAAATATCTAAAAACCAAAAATGTGTTATTTTAATACCATATGTTTTGATGAAACAATAATATTTTATATCATCATAGATTTATGGCATTGAGGCCCTCAATTTTCCAATTATTGATCACTTATCTGTGACTGATGACCTCAATCACTCCCGAAAATTTTTAATGTTTTTCCTCCAATTATGTGTCTCAAATTGCAACAAATGTTATTCTATTCAAAATACTAATTTGGTGGTGACTTTTTCATTTCCATTTCCCTCTCATGAGTACTAAATTTTATTAACCCTATTTTCGATGTGGGTTTTCTAAAAAAGTATTTTCTATTTTTAACCGTTTATTTTTGAAGTACAATTTCAATTTGAAAGGATCCAATTTATTGAATGAGGGGAGAATGTAACACCCCATGATTTCATTGTATGTTATCTCTTTAAATTAATTCAATAGCTTGTGCTACGTGAAACATAGAGTTCGACCGCACCAAGACTTATAACACTAGCCATTAAAAAAGTAGTTATGAATAGTATTAACTTCATTCTGAATTTTATAAACTACATATAATTTTAAAATCCATATTATGTGTTTCGTAGACATAATATAAGAAAAGAAATTCAATTTTTCAGATCAAATAATTATTTTTCTAAAAATGCAATTTTGCCACCTTTTAAGGGAGAACCATTTTTAAATCCAATATTTGACACTCTAATATATTAATTTTTACAAAATAAACTTATTCTTTATAAGCGATATAAAAAATATTTTTTTGGATAAATTTTTGGTTTTTTCTTATAATTTCATATTTTGATTAATAATGAAAGATACTAAATTTTAATTGAAAACAATTTTTTTAATCAAAATAATTTATAGTGTGAAATTATACATTTGAAAGGATTTGAAGTATAATTATATTACATTTTTTTTCATTTATTCCAATATTGGTCATTGGATTTAATTTCACATTGAAATTGGATATAAACACATATCAATATTTTGATAGTTTTTACTTCTCAAAAACATGCCTTCTCATTTTAAAAATGATAATTAGTTTTAAATTAATTAATGAAACTCAGATGTTTTGAATTTGGTAAAATAGACATCATATGCAATCTGTAATATCAAAATTATCTAGGGGTGAATTTTTGGTATTTTTCTGAAAACATTCAATTTTTGATGAATAGTGAAAAATAATACGTTGTAGATGAAAACCGACCTTTCATTTAAATAATTATTTTTTACATAAAAATTAATATTAAATTAAAAATAGATGCATAATACGTATATTATTCCAACGTTATTTAGTAGAGACATTTTATGATTAGACATATAATATTTTATTGAACTTGTTAACGTCTTTTACCCACCTTCTAGGCACATTTTCAAATTTGCAGAAAACATAAATTTACCACTACTCTAAATTTAATTTCAAAAATATGAGAGACATGATTTACATTATTAAACAAAATTTTGTTCAATAAGATGAAAATAATTTTTGGTAAATAGTAACTTCTAAATTTTATCTTCCACTATTAAAAGTAAATAGGGTAATTATAGGTAAAAATGATTTTATAATTACCCTAAAACATGTACAAATTCTATTGGATAAGTGTTATTTGACCAAAATAAACCTTAGGAATAAAACATGATCTTTTTTTATGCATTTGGATTAGATTCAGACATTTATTATTATTTTATTTAACAGAGAGTTAAAAGTGTTAAATTCAAATGTTAATAACTAAACCATTTTTAACATAGGGTTATAAAAAAGGTAAATTCTAACATAAATATTAATTATAAATATAAAAATATTTTCTACATCATGGTATTTTATTTACAATTTTTAGACAGTAAATAACTAATTTTATTTATGACATAATGACAATGCAGTAATTACCTTATTCTTGAAAGATTAAAATAATTGATATTAAAAATATCCAAATAAATGTAAATTGAGACTTTTTATGCATTAAACTAATTTTATAGGTTAATATGTCATGTTATTATAGATTTAATGTATTTAATTTTGATGTAATCATGTTTTTTTGACTTTTAGAAAAACCAAATACTAAATAGTTTCAAAATTGACATAAATGTGTTTTTAAAACATATACTATATTTTTAAATGATATAATATTCATCAAAATATATGGTTAGGCCAAATAAATTTTATAATGATAGATATGTATTTAATTAACAACTTTAGGTTCTTTTTGAATTTTATAGTAAGTTTCTTAACCATGTAATATAAAAATACAAGAAGACATTGTAAAAGATAAACTATTTATCTAAGAGTTCAATCTAAAAGATAATGTTAATATGGTGACCTAAAATTGTATAAAACCTACTTGTTGAGAGGATTTCGACCCATACACACCTTATCCTCAAAATAAATCCATTTGGATCTATTTTAAACCAAAAATAATTTTATAATAAAATAATATTTCCAGCTTTTCCTAAAGTGACCATCACTTCTCTTATAAAAGGGTACTTCCCCTTCTCTTAAAATCACACCACCAAAGCCCTTTGGATCAGCCAAAGCCTACTAAAATATATTCCAAACTACCCTTAATTTATCTTAGAAGCCTTAAGTCATTCTGAAATCCAACATAATGATCTATTTTAATCAAATCAAAAATGAAGCACCCGAAGAATAAGTAATAATTTAATCAACTCTTTCAATGTTCTTTTCTTATACCACTGCCTCTTTCTTATTTGTTTCCATAACAAAATAATAAATTCATAAACATCTACATAAAATGATGTTATTATAAATATGGTACATCCATATTCATTATTCCATAAAACCTATGAATGACAAAGTCACCATACGTGCAGACATATGGCTTACAGTCTCCACGTCGTGGTGTAGTTTGTTATTCAACCCTTCATTATTTGGATGGGTATAAAAATAAGCATAATTGATTTAAATAATAAATAAAACATGTTAAAAATTCTTTAATTTTAATATACCATCCAATTACATATGATTTCACCATTAATAGAATGATATTCTTGTTCATGCGTACGTAAGGGTTACCGTCTCCATGAACACGATGAGATTCATTTCCAATTGTTAACATTCAAGAATAATTTTCATTTTATGATTTAGAATAATTTTTGAGAACTTAATATAATTTTTTATTTGAATCAAATACATCCTATCCATAACTTACATGACTTACATAACAAAACATATAATGGAAAATCAACCCGTTAACACCAAAAACAATGATACTACCAAAATATTATTAACAAAGAAATATTAGAAGATCATATATGATATCATATTTATGTATGTTGTTCTTGTGTAATTTAATTAAAATGATTTAAATATTATATAAGAGGTTAAAAAAACCTCAAATAAGGTAAAGTAAAATGTAAGGGTTAATTTTACAATCTCTTTATTATTCGAGGTTGTTTATACATAAGCATCTACTAAGAATTCTTTATCATCCCCATCCATGTTTCGTAAAAATGTATGTCAAATTTTTTTTTTCTATTTCCTAGAATATGGCTTAATTTAATTTATACCCTTGTTTTACTTTTTATAATTTTTTTGAAAGGAATCTTTCCATCATTTTGCAAACATGGAACTTTATGACCTTATTGAAAAATTAAGGTAAGAATGTTTTTTTAACTTATATGGCCGGTGTGGCTATTTTATGCTATTATAACACTTCCAAAGCATCCCTTACAAGATTATAAGAATACTTTCAAAATAAATGTTTTCTTTTATAAATTACATGCCTTTTAAACGCCTTCAAAATAGAAAAAGATATTTCAATCACAAAGTTATTATTTCATCTATGTCAACAACCTTTAATGCATTTTACAATTGTTTGATGTTGATTTACTGTGACATAATATTCCATATTGTATTAAAGGTTTTGTGCTATGTTTGACTATGGATGTGTTATTTTTATACCATTCATGGTTTAGGTTTAATGTATTAACATTTTGTAGGCTAGTTTTAATATGAATTTTTATGTAAAGTTTCAACCTTTTCATATAAGGAATGCATTGGACTTAGTAAGTGACGGGTGGAGCCGCTATAGCCTCTCGATGCATCAGTAGGTTTCATGAGACAAATTAGTGTCTTGGAATAAGGACTTGACAAAATATTAGTTTTATTCTTGGAAGAAGGCCTTGACTATGTGGTTATGTTGTCTGAAATTATACACTCCATCATTATGAAATTAGCTAATTATATTACATGTGATTATTCGAATAGTAGAATATCCATGTGAATAAGTAAATGAAATCATTTGATTTATCTTTTCCATATTATGCTGAAGTTTATGTTTAAAAGGATTTTGATTTAGTCTTATACATTTCTTTAAATGTTTATGCTTATTTATGATAGTTTCTGCTATATTGTTATCCTTACTGAGCATCTAAGCTCACAACTTTATTTTGTTTTCTTTTTCCCAGGATGTGAAGAAGTATATTATGATTATCCTATAGGGATAGGCCAAAGGATATGAGTTTGTTCCAAGTGGACACTATATTTTTATTATTATTTCATGATGTAATGTAAAACTTATATATCTATCAAGTACTTCCAAGGATAATCAACTAATCGGTCTTTCGAGACTTGATCTCTTGTGATCCTGCCAATGTTATGTAATAATGCACTGACTCTGGGTAACTAGGTTCAGGGAATTATAATTAAAAACTATGAATAGTCTGAGAATTATCACAGAATATATTAAAATAATTAAAGAGGGTTTAAAATTCTGGGCTCACATCATCCATAAATCACAAATGACTAATTAATTCATGTTTTTAGTTTTTGTCGTAAATTATCAAATTTCATAATCACCCAAAATTCATGTATTTCTGAGAAATACCAAATATTCCACCAAACGTTTTTTAGACATGTAATATTTAAAATTAAACTCCATTTTTTGAAAATAATTTTATAAATATGAGAAATTTAATTTTTAATTAAAATCATCATGTATTAAAAAAATACAGATTTTAAAATTAAAACTGATTTTCAAACACATTTTAAAATTAATTAATATATCATAAAATTATATTATAATATTATAATAATAATAATAATAATGTATGAATAAATTATATGAAAATTAATTTTATTTTAAATTTTTAAATTAATTATAAAATTATAATTAAAAATTTATGACTTACAAAAACACCAACACATAATATTTCACTTTTTAAAAATTTATTTACTTATTAATTGAAATAATTATATTATATTTTAATTAATAAATACCTATATTTTATGTATACTTTTACATGTTAGCTTACTATTCTATTGGAAGGATTACTGTTCCCATGGGTCATGTTACTATTCCGAAAGTCATGTTACTATCCCATTGGTAAATGTTCCTTAATTTCTAGAAATAATTCTTATTTTATTCATTCATTATTTATAATTTTTGTATTGTGTTTTCTAAGTAATTTTATGTGATTCATAAATTAATAAATAATTATTATATGGGTCAAATTATATTGATAAAATTTCAGGTTGTTACAATCTTCCCCCCTTTTGAAGATCTACCCTCGAAATTTAGTTTTAAATTAATATGTGAGGGAATATATTTTTTACCAGCTCCTCCAGTTTCCAAGTCACTTCATAATACTTATGGTTCACCCATAAAACATTGAAAAGGTTTGTTGTTTCGTTGAGTAGAAACTTATCTCTTTGGTCAAAAATCATTACTGTCTTCTCCTCATAAGAGAGATCATCTTTCAACTATACTACCTCTGAGTTTAGTACATGTGAGGGATCTGGTATGTAATTTATTAGGAGAGATACATTGAACACATTGTGAATTTGATCTATAATTTTAGGAAGTGTTTCCCAATAGGTAACTTCTCCTATGTGATCAAGGATATCAAAGGGGACAATGCACCTTGGGAAAATATTAACTTCCATTCAAAACTACAAGAATCTATTCCGTTGTGATATTTAAAGGAATAATTTATCTCCAAAGTCGAAATCCAAGTCCCATTGATGGTTTTCAACAAATCTCTTTCACTGACACTGATGAGGTTTGATGTATTGTTGGATGGATTGAACATTTTCTTTCATTTCTTCTACAAGATTAAGTCCATTTAGATTTCGTTCACCCACTTCATCATAACATGTTGGAGTTCTACAACAATTTCCATATAAAACTTTTTATGGATCCACATGAATACTCAGGTGGAAGCTACTATTATATGAGAACTCAACCAATAGAATACGATGATCCTATCCACCATTGAATTACATTGAGTTAGCTCTTAGTATTTCTTCAAGAATTTGTATAGTCCGTTCATATTGGACATCATTTTAGTTGTTATAGGTAATTCTGAACTTCAATTCACCACTCAAGGCATGTTGGATACTTCTCCATAATTTAGATGTGAATCATGGATCATGAATAGAGATGATTGAACGTAGTACCTATGCATCCTCACCACTTCTTTCACATATATAATGGCTAGTTTTTCACGTGATAAAACTTTATATATAGAAATAAAGTGGGAATTTATATTTAGTCAGTCCACCAAAACCTGTATTGCATTGTTTCCTTTGGGGATATTCTAGTGATAAGTGGCGAAGTTCATGGTGAAATTATCCCATTTCCAAATGGTTATAGGAAATGGTTGCATCATCTATTAGGAATTCTGTTACTATGATTTAAATTTCTGATCAATCAAGCACCATGATATATACTCAAAAATACCCTTCTTCATTTTTCCCACTAGAAGTGTTCTTAGAGATCACCATACATCTGGGTGCTACCAAGATGATTGGAAAAAGGTGATCTATGTGAATTATCAAATATCCCCCACTTTATCTTAGGTGATGAAGTCACAGGAAGCCTTATTTCAAACCAAATAACTCAATTATAATTGATATGTAACTCTTACAACTTCCCTTTCTTTACTGAATTCTCTTTATTTTGTAACTATGGATCATCCCTTCGTGTCTCCATAATATTATATTGTATAGATGGTAGGTAAATTATTTGGGAAACGTAGGATGCATTTTTTGTTGTTATGATTTACAAATACATCATTTTATTTTTTTGAGAAGATATGGTATTTCTCAATCAGCAACATGGATAGGGTAATAGGTTCTTTCTTGTTAAGAGAATCAACTACCTTCTTCAACTCACTAGGATGACAGTTAATAGAGAAGTCATAGTCTTTGATTACCTCTAACCATGTATTTTGATTCATGTTGATATGATTTTTTTGAATATATACTTTATGATCTTGTGATAGGTATATACGTCACACTTCTCACCATAGAGGCAATGTTACTATATTTTCAAGGAAAAAATCATAGATACTATCTCCAAATCAAGAATTGGGTAGTTCTTCTCATGGATCTTCAATTTACGCGAGGGATAGGCCACCAATTTATCATTTTCCATGGGTACACAAACCAATACTTTTTATTGAATAATCAATGTATATCGCAAAACTCTCTCTACTTATCAGAAATGTGAGTACTGGTGTAGTGATTAGCCTTCTATTTAGATCCTTGAAACTTTCCTCAAATTCTTCCATATAGACATACTTTACCCCTTTCCTTATTAACATAGTTAGTGGGCTAAGTAATGAAGATAAATTTCTCAAAAAAATTGATAGTACCCTGATAAGCTAAGTAAAATATGGATTTCCATTAAACTAGAGGGAATAAGTTATACATTAATTTAATTTTTTTTGGAAAGGTCCACAGAAGTTCCCTCATCTATGATTAGATGTCCCATGAATGTGAATTTCTACATCTAAAAGTAAAACTTTCTAAACTATTCATACAACACATCCTTCCTTAATGGCACTAAAAAATCATTTGATGTTCTTGATGATCCTTATTTCTCTTAGAGTAGATGATTATATCACCAATAAACACTACAAGAGATTTTTTAAGGTAATGTATGGAGACTCTATTCATCAAATCAATAAATATTGTAGGGAAATTTGTAATTCTAAAGATAATAACTAGAAACTCATTGGTCAATAACTTGTACGAAAGGTATAATTCTACGAATATTTCTTATTCACCTTTAACTGATGATATCCAGAACAAATATCCACCTTTGAGAAGTATTGAGCTCCTCATTACTGATTGAACATGTCATCAATACTTAGAATATGATACATTATCTTTGTGGTGATCTTGTTGAGCTCCTAAAATTCGATATAGAGCCACATTGTTCCATCCATTTTCTTTATAAATAGCACTATTTCAACCCAATGAGATGTACTAGGGAATATGAACCCTTTGTCAAAATGTTATTTTAGTAGCTTATTTAACAGCTCCAGTTCGATCGAGGCCATCATATAGAATAATTTTGATGTAGGAGTACCTCTAGGTATGAGTTCTATTGAGAACTCTACCTCATGATTAGGGGAATGTTCAGGTAAGTCTTTGTGAAATACATCATTGTATTCCCCCATAATAGGATTTTCCACTATGTTGAAACTTTCCTATGACTCAACCATTTGAGCAAGGTATGCTTCTTCATAGGGAATCAACACTCACACCCTTTATGGATTTTCCAAAGGACATTCATGATCATCCATTCATCTATATAGGATAATTAGATGTTTTCAAATATGAAAATATATTTCATTTACCTAAAAATTGACGTGTGATCTATATAATGAGACCCAATCCATCCCTTTTATAGCATAAAATTCCACCAAGGGAAGTATTAAGATATTTTCTGAGTGATTATTCCCACATATACTAATAGTAGAAGAGTCCATCACACATGTTAAAATGATTACACCATTAATGTTTTTAAAAAGATATCTATATCAAGGTTGTGGGGATTCTATTAAATAGGTATATCAAACATACATGATACAAAGGAATACATTGAACTACAATCAAATAAGAATGTTTTCATTCTTATGTGAATAGGGGTTGTAACTTTTATGACTTCATTTTCTTTCTCCACATCTGTATTAGTGATGGAATAAGACTTCCCTTATTCCTTTGGATTTGATGGTTGATATTGCTGATTACCCTAGAGGAACAGAGGATTAGTGCATTGGGTTTCATAGTTCCCTTTCTCCCTACAGAACTAGAATTGGACCATGGGTGGTGCTCTCCTTTGCTCCATTGTAACTATTGGATTATCTATTTTTCTTTGAAATTCATAAGATTGGTGGAATTCTCTACCATACATAAAGTATTTCTCAAACCCTTTAAGGTAGTTCAAATGATTCTTCTTACCACATTTTTTACATGTAGGTGGTTGGTATTTCATTTCCCCTTTTTCATTAGATCCCTTAATTTAATAATCTATCTTTCATTTCTTAATATAGCCATGAGACCATTATAAAAAACATTCCCCTACATTGATATAATTTTAAATAGATTCTCTACAAATCGAAAATTTTATAATTTCTAGATCCTTTACAAGGTTTGGTTTGGATCCACTAAAAAATCTATGAATTTTTCCATCATCATCGATAAAAAAACCCATAAGTGTACCATGGAAGCTTTACTAAATTTTCTTCATATGACGTGATAGATTCACCATTATTTCTCTTCATCTATTTTAATTCTCTCTCCACCATTTTATGAATATTTTTAGGTAAATACTTATTAAGAAACATTATTTTAATGTCTTCCCACTCCATCTATTCAATTTCATCTATTGTCTTTATGTTTTCAATTGAATCCCATAATTGATCGACCTCTCCATCTAAATGGTATATGGAACAATTCACCTTATGCATCTCATAATAAGGAAGCATATAAAATATATTTTCCATTGAGTTAACCCACTATTCTGTGATTAGTATATTTGAATATTCAAAAAACATTGGTTGTAGTTTCCATATAAAACACTCGATAGTCAGTTTCTCCCTATTAGGTGAATGTGAAAATTCCACATTATTCATGTTATTATTCATAACCCGAGACAACTTGGTAAATATTTCCATGAAATTTTGACCTCCACATCCCAAGGCGTTGGGGATGTCATTCAGAAAATCATTTCATTATTTCTCACACAAGTTATTGGCAAGATTTCTCCTGGTTCCCACCTTTTTATAAAATATAAAATGATTGAAAAAAACATAATCCAACTAGTCCTGAATAAATAATTTATTATATTGTGAAATTAATTCTAAAGGCATATCTTATGGGATCCATCTTTTTATATTTTCTAAATAAAATATTATGTCATGTTTACATATACTTAGTCTCATACTAAGGGTTATCACTAAGGTTGTCTAATACTAATTCCAAAATTTAATAAATCATTCTCAAATACCAACTATTTATAATCATATTTTTCTTTCATATATATTAAATAATTTTAAAGATAAATAAAATAAAATAATTAAAAAATAATAATTCAAAGGATTAGTCTCTTGGGAAACTAGGACCATACATAACATTTACAAAAAAAACATTAAAATTTATTTAATTTCTTCTTCTCTAGCTTATTAGTGTCCGTTGTTTTATCCTTAGTATATATAATCACCTGAGGT
Source organism: Viscum album (assembly GCA_963277665.1). Classification (NCBI taxonomy): domain Eukaryota; kingdom Viridiplantae; phylum Streptophyta; class Magnoliopsida; order Santalales; family Viscaceae; genus Viscum; species Viscum album. Next base: position 910,650,110 of record OY728125.1, on the reverse strand, counting down.
TATAAATCAAAGAAAGGGGATAGCTTAAAAACTATTAAGAGGATAAATAAGATCATGAATCAATATAACATGGGGTGTGAATAATAATTATCATCATAACATAGGCATATGAATATAATCATGATAGGAAGCATTAAATAAAGAATTGGAATGTGGCAATGCATGAAAATGAAACATCATGTCTTAGTGGTAAATTGCCAAGAAAAAATCACTTTATCTCATGATACACATCAAATTACCCAATGAAATGGAGAACTATATAATTCTTGATGCAACTATCACATCATACCATTCACATGTGCTATATAAATTTGGGTGCACCTATCACATCATAACATTTACATTATCATGCATACCACATAGAACATATATCAACAGTGGATATAAATTAAAACTTGGAAGGAATTGTGTTTCAATTAATAAAGAATAAATTCATTTATAAACATTGGTCTTCCCAAAATAAAGAGGTAATAACATACTTGGTATAAGAATCATAAATTTTGAGTGAAGAAGAAACAATATCATGATAAGTAAAATGTGTTTTTCTAGAAAGAAGAGTTCTTTTGGAAAATTCATTGAATTTCTCATAAAACCTTATTCATAAAATATATATACCTGATTAGATTATATTTTGATTAATAAATTATATTTAAGGATCATTAATGGAAAATACATACTGAAAATGGGGTGAAAGAGGGAAAATCCAAAGCAAGAGAGTTGGGCTAGAAAATCCCCCTTACGTTATGTTTGAATTAATTCTTAACATTAATATCATGTATAATAAAATTAATTCATAATTAAAAATTTCATAACCTTTTATACATGAATTTTATTCATAATATTTTTTATGTTGATTTATGGACTACTTGATGGGTTGTATAGTTTAATTTCATCTTTTGAGAGTGTTCATTTTCTTGATTTTTATGATCGATTTACTTTAATATGAGTATGAAAGATTATGTAGAAGGGGTATACTTCATTAGAATTGAAAATATATGTTATTAATATAAATAAATTGGTTTAAATTATTATATATATATATATATCAATGTAATTAGGATGAGTCATTATATTAATATTTAATGATAGTAATTTGGGTTAATTTTGGCGGCTTTTAATCATAAAAAACATGATTTGTTTTGTCAGTTAGTATTATGTAAATATTTTAGTTCCATAAAATAAAAAGTGTTATAAAATATATTTAAAATATTTTTCAACCATTATAGTGGTCTTATAAATACAATTTAATTTGTTAATGGAAAATAAAAACGCATCATCCACCATATCGATAAATTGGCACATCATGGGTGATGATTTCATTTTTAGGAAACAAAAGAGAGGCAAAAGATTTTGATTATGGAGAATCTATTAAAATGAAATAATTCTAAGTATATAAAATATAATTCAGTTATTATGAAAATTTTTATTGAGTTGGTGAGGATAGAATAAGAAGTGGAAAATAAATTAAAAGAAATTAAAAGAAAAAGGAAGATGATTTTTCCTCTTAAAGATATCATCCTTGAGAACCTCATTAGGGAAATGATTTTATTGTTTTTATAATACCAAGTAATGTTGAACATGGGGAATGATATTGGTAGGATAATTCATTATAATTTATACAAGTCACAAAAGCTTTAGAGGTTTGAGTAAAAGAGGTGGCGAGGGGTGATATTTGTAGTGGAGGCGAGGGGCGTTTTCAAATTATTATATTCATTAGTCTATTATTTTGGCTCACAAATATGAATAATATAAGAATTTTCACTAAAAATATTAAAATAAAAATGTAGTTTTAGATAGTTTTGTCTTACATCATCTATAAATCATCCATGACTCATTAAATCATGTATTTTATTTTTATCATAAATTATAAAATTTCACTATTCACAAAAATTCATGTATTTCTGAAAAATCACAAAAAAATAACACTTACTATATTTATACATGTATAATTAGTAAATTAACTCCATTTATTGAAATATTTTTCTATATATTAGAAATATAATTTTTAATTTAAATAATCGTTTCTTCAAAAAATACTGATTTTAAAATTAAAAACTGTTTTAAACACTTCAGAAAATTAAACAAGGCATCATAAAATTATATTACAATAAAAAGAGAAAAATATATTAATTTATTAATACATTTTATTAAAATAAATTTCCTTTTATATAATTAAATTAATTGAAAAATTGTAAATAAATATTTACGACTTACAAAAATACCAACATGTAATTTATCATTTTTAAATTATTTCTTTACTTATTCCATGAAATAAATATATCATATTTTCATTCAAAAAATACCTATTTTTTTTAATTTCATATGTTATGTTACTATTCTATTGGATGGATTACTATGTCTAAGGGTCATATTATAACTCCAAATTTCAAGTTACTATTCCATTAGTAAAGGTTCCTTAATTTATAGAAATGTATCTTATTTCATTCATTCATAATTTGAAAAGTTTTTATTGTATTATATTTTTTTGTTATGTGATTTATACTATAAAAAAATAATTATTATAAGGGTGAAATTCCACTGATAAAAGTTTGGGTTGTTAGATGCATGGCATTTTACAGGTCATGATATCACGTGTCTCCCAGAGGTTTACGCGATAATCCTGATATTATAAACCATCTTCTTCATTTATTTTGTTTGGAAGATAATACACATATTAAGGTATTTCTTCCTTTTTGAATTTTATAGTGCTCATTTTTTGGGCATTAACAAATGCACCCCCCCATAGGAGTGACGTCCACAAGAGAAAGGTCTCGCTTTTGAGTAACAAATTTTCCATCCAGAGGATTTGGAATTGTCTCCACTTGATGTATTTGGGTGACTCTTGGTCTTCCTGGTGATTTTTATTATTCTAATTATTTAACTATATATAGTGGAATGGATAATGGTTCATTCACCCACTTCTTTATTTCCCAGAGCTCTTGCGCCCTGCCTATGTCACACAAACCTATCACAAGACCCTATCATATGAACGGATCATGTTATATACTTACGTGACCTTCCCAAAAAAAACTACTTCACAATATTTTTTATTCCTAGTAACTTGTTTGAATCAAATGAAAAATAAATTTTAGTAAATTTTAAATATTTTTCCATAGGGATGTGCATCTACATTTGAAGGCATCACACGATCAATTGACATGATCATGTAATTGTTTTAGAACATTTTGAGGCTTATGTGATCATGTAAAGGTCACAAGATTGTGTGTATTCAGAGGGGTCATGCGGTTGCACAATTTTATTAATGTTTATGTGGTCCATCAGATCTCTATAGACTAAGAGATTCACAAATCCTTAATTTGATTCATGAATTCCCTACTGAGTAATTATATTTGAATAAACTAGCTATAATTTCTATATATTTCCTATTAAAATGTTTTATTTTTATCATCCTGACATATGCCACTTAATTTTTTTCATACAGATTCTATCTCACATCATTGTTCCCCAATTCTAGATAATCAAAGGGACATGATTTATAGAAACTATAATGTTGACATTTTGTATCACTTGAATTCTAGTAATGAGGTTCTGAAACAACTTCTTCTGTTTGAGCTCCTGAATTATCAATTATCATATCAGCTTCCTTTATATGGGTTTGGATTGATGGATGAAGTTATCATTCCTTATTTAGACAAAAATATGTCTTCTTTCTGGGTTTCAAATTCTCATGAATTTATTTGGATGAAAATTTCTTAGGTTGTTTTACATGTTGCATCTGGATCCTAGGGGTTTATTATATATTTAAAAAACTATCCATTGGGTCCATACGGTTGTGAATTTTCTCACCAACCCATCTCTCATAGCTATTTGAGTATATTTATCTACTCTCTAAACAACCAGGGTTGCATATAAATCTCAAAATGGGATCTCTCCCCTAGTTTTATCTTTTTGGATTAGTGGATGTGGTCATGCTAGGTCCGTAAAAGATGTCTAGAGTTTGCTGACCAGTTATATGTTGTCCATCTATATGAAGCATCATAGATTTACCAATTTATTTTCTATACCCTGCCTAATAGTCTTTGAGAACTAGCTATTCATTAGTATCCCAGAACTAACTCTTTTCATCTATCCCATAGTGAGGTGGGAATCAACCTATTCGCTAACAACCAACTTGGTGGGTTACCCCATCTTAGAGATATGTATAATGAATTCCTTCCTACAGTAGATGTTTGAGATGATCCTTTTCAAAATACAGTGTTTATGAGGGACATGGTCATCATTATTTAGGAAATTTTAAGAAATAATATGACTACAACATCACCTATGTATTTCAAATATTAGATCAACATTTTATACTATTGTAGTGGATCTATGGTGACTTCTATATGACCCCATCAGTTTCCTTCCCTGCATGTTTGTGACAATTTTAGTTCATATTGGGATAATTTAGAAGTTGGGTATCATAATTCATGGTGATATTAAGTGAATCTTGATATATATTCGAGCTTTAGGATATCATGATTCAGGTCCTTGTTCTTGAATGGGTGAATTTTCTCATCCGGGGATTCAAGTTATCGAATCTGGGTTAGTATGTTGGTGATGGTAGTGTAACCAGTAGATAGAAAACATCTTAATATAGTTGTGTCAACCCTTGAATTCCATTACCAACTCCTTTTCCACATTCAGTAAGGTAGAATCCAATATAGGATTAGCGGTACATTCTAGTTTTTATTTACCTAGATATGGGATCATTTTAATTTCTATAAATATAATAATGGCACCAAGATCCTTGGTGCTTTATCTCATACCATGTTGCTAAAAATATCTGGGGTTAGGGCCATGTCAATATTATATGGTGAGTTTACTGATGTGTTGAGTTGATCTGACATCTTTTATTTCACCCATTATCCTACACCGACTAGGCCTATCATTGATAATTACAGCCGCTCTACCGATGGAAGGTCATATGATATCTTCCATGAAAATGGGGTTCATGTAGCCAGGATGAATGATTTGACTATTTTCAAACTGTATACACCTCATCAGTTTTCTCATCATTTTAACTAAACCGAAAGCATGTACCCCCTTCCTTTGGCCGGTGTGCAAGGAGAGAGACACCCTAGGATCATCCACTAGTTTATGATGACGTTGGTGCATGAGGACACTAATGTTGAGGTTATTCTTCCTTCTAATGAAGCTCTTGCCTTTACTGCACATGATTATTCATAGGCCTGGGTAGCAGCCTATCCTAGTGGTTTTCTAAGACAACTGGTTCATTATGTGGACAATATAATTTTGTCACTAATTCCTCTATCTGTATAAATGTGGTATTCAATTCTAGACATGGATGAGACTTTTAGGAATCACCCTCATCCTAGAGACTCCCATCTCAATACTGTACCAAAATATGTTGATGAAATAATCCCTATAGCACAACCAATAAGTGATTTCTCTATTGAGGGGATTATATATAGAGCCTCCTATTCCTTTTCCATTTTATCCCATTTAGATATTCGTCCATTTGGTGTTCCCATCCCATCAGTAGTCAGAGCATAGACACACACAGGTTGAATAGGAACCAGATTCATGCTTTGATTACTGAGACTCATCTAGAAACATTTCAAAAACATGGGTAATGCTTTAATTATCTATTTAATGAATTAGGAAAAATGAATTTGATCAATAATAACTATAGTAAATCATGATAAAATTTATCATGACTTGGAATGATTTGTCCACCAATGAGAAGGTCTTGCATGATCTTGAAATTGATCATCCCCTTGCCAAACATATTAAGGAGGCTTTCGAGGCACTGTATAAGAGTCATCATTTTATATCTAATTCGAAATCCCAAATGGATGTATGGGACATACAGATATGGATATATGAGTAAATAATAGATTTCCTAAGGTCTAACCTATCATTATCATCATACTCATTGGAAACCACTCAAAAATAGTTGAAGAGATGTCTACTTTAGTAGAGACCCTCGGTTATGGGGAAGAAGTAGAAGAGGCGGGGTGAGTGACACTTCAACATTCTATTGACGCTTCTCTTCAGACTATTTCCATCTTGAATTTTTAATGTAATCAAATATTATTGTATTTTGACCATTTTTAGGTTTTCTATTTTTGATTATATTCTTAAGGACACTCTGAAATATAGAGATTCCACATACTGTATAATATTAAGGAATGGATTTTCTAAACCTGTCACATTTATGTACATTTTTTCATCCATTAATGATGTGCATGACTTTTAAATGATCTAATATTATATGAGTCACCATTGGTACCCATAAATTTCCTAATAACAAGTAAATCTGAATTTAAGGATCTGAATATGAAAATCATGATACATTCTTCTTCAGAATTTCTCATGAATTACCCCCCACCATGAGCACCCTCCTTGATGTATTTTCTCATGTTATCATGAGATTACTTGTTTCACAAGAGTAAAAATGGGTAAAATACATTACTTGGAGTGAGATATCTCAAAATTTTTCTTGATGATGATAAGATTTATGAGTGTATATTTGATTTTCTTCAAGGACATATAGTGGTACATACAAGATTTTCCACTATTAAAGACTAAATAATTGTTGTGTTGCAGTGTGGGGTCTTTTAGCTCAAACCTTATAATGTTGTAGTTTAGGGTATTTTATCTCATTCCTTCTATCATTGTAGTTTAGGTTTTGTTTTCTCAAAACATCTATTGCTGTATTTTTGGTTCTTTTATCTTGATCCTTATATCACTGTAGTTTAGGGTCTTTTAGTTCATACCATCTATCACTATAGTTTATGGTCTTTTTTCTGAGAACTTATATCAATGTAGTATAGTATTTTTGGTATTCCCTTTGAATTCCTTATAGTTCAATGTCTTACTGCCATGAATTGATTGATGTTTAAGGGAAATGGTGAAAAAATGTTTGGAATGACTCAAAACACACTAGGATACTGATTTTTTCCATGGAATTATTGAGAATAACATAGATTTTAGATCCTCCCCATAAAGTAGTATATTCCTTCAGTTGGATGGTCAAAGCCCTTATACATCGATATCATTGTCAAATAGAGGCGTCTTTACTATTTTTTAAGGTTCATGGATGATTTATGGGGGTAATATTGTTTGAGGGAGAAATACTAAGGAAGCTAGTCCCAAATGGAATGTTGGAATATGGGTGATGTAATTCATAACCCAAATGTTTGAGTCCATGAATATGGGATGGGGAAGACATGTTGGGAAAGAACCATAACACCTTGAGGTTCCAGGTTCTACCCCAATGCTGTTAGGGATAAAAACGTTCAGAGTTTCTTTCTTGCAAGGAGGAGATGAATTTAGTTGGTAGGTCGAAGCCATTATGAATCAATGTCATGGTCAATAAAAGATTATATCTACTCCTTTCTCAAAAATATATAAAATTTTTTAAAACTCAAACATCCATATGATGAGGTTAGTTAAGGATGAAAGCTATCATGGAGGGATTTTTGAACCATAGGTCATTTTACCTCTTAATTTTGAAGCTCAATCCCTAATATGCGTGGTTTCGAATTATAAGGTGTGGTCCATAAAATTTCTGGGAATGGTGTGTCACTTTGATAAATCATTATAGGATACAAATCACACAGAGATAAAATTAAGGATTCTAAATCCACTTGGATAGTTTGGTATGTGGATTGTAAATCATGGTCCAAAGTGCTCAGGTTAGGAGGATGATATGGAAAAATCATATCAAGAATGTCCAAGAACACACTAAGGCAATATGATTTTCCACTGTGATTTCAGTGATCAAGAGGATATGAAAACACATTTTGTAGAGTGATATATTTGGTTGATGACGATAGGTGCATATTTAGGATCCATATTCTTATATTCATTGTCAAACAAAAGGCCCCATAAATCCCCATATCCTTTTCCAAGTTCCATGTAATATTTATGGGGATATTAGGTGCTCAAATCTTGTTGTGTGATTTTTGGAAATTGTATTATACAACAAGGGTTTTATAATTCTAAAATATATATCACTTCCTAGCGAAAATATTCTCATAGGAAAGATATTTGACATGTCATTACTCTAAATTTTTCCTAAACCATGGGGTCTAGTGAGAAATGATTATATTTTGATAGGGTTATACTATAGACCCTGGGAGATTTACAAATTCTTTATTTGGGCCATAAATTTTTCATAAACATTAGAGATGAATTGTTTTGAAAGAGAATACATGATGTTTTCTCAGGATTCCCTTAATGGGTTTTACACCTAAAAATATTCAAGTCTCCTTTACTAGTACATTATGGTCATGTGATTTGGACCATTATGGGATACAATATAAGGTTTCATTTCCATAACCAATGTGTAAGTAGTTTAAGGTTGTGAAGCACATGGATCCTATATGGGGGAAGGTAAAAAATATCTCAATTAGGATACCTTAGGTCAAGAGAACTCCAACATCCTTATAATCTAGAGATGAAAATATTTTAAGTCACATCTCTTGTTTATAAAGTTAAATGAATGATATAGAAAAATCATACTAGGTATGGATCAAAACACAATGAGTTTTTGGGATTTTCCACCATGGATTCTGGCTCACAAGGATTAAAAATCCATCCTTATAGATCCAAGATTTCTCAAGTTGGTACGTCAAAGACCTTTTTCATTAAAAGAATGGTCAAACAGAGAGACCCATTTTTTCTTTTACAAGGTCCAAGAAAGGAATGTAGTAACTTGAGGTGATCATGAAATGAAGAGTGATTTAGGAATTGATGTTCTAAAAAGATGGGTCAAGAACCCTGTACTCAATATGGATGATGTAAGGGTATTGTGGTCCATTGATGAGGGATGATAATTGGTGTTAGTCTGCACAATTTAACATCACGTATAAGGGACATACTTTCTCATGTGTAGTTTAATGTCAAGTAGTAAGGACATTTCCCTTATAGTTTAATGTCATGCGGTAAGGATAAATTTTCTATGAGGTTTTATTTTCATGATACCATGTTGTTTTCTTTATAGTATAGTCATTATATGGAAAGAATTTATTGGTTTCCTTTAATTTTAATGACATGAAGAAAGGTTGTGGGCGTCAATTCGAAAATTTGAGAAAGATATATCACACACACAAGAAGGAAATAAATAGAACTGACTTATTTGAAGGTAAAATGGTATTCTTTTTCTAACCCCCTATGCAATTGGGGTTCATTTTTTATTTTTTTTTATAGATGGGCCCAATATTGGAGATCTGTGTGTCACTAAATATCATATGATGATAGAAATCAAGACACACATAGTTCATGATTAGGAAAAACACTACACAGGTATGAACTATATGCATAGGTTGGCATTGTTTCCACTGATTGTTATAGATGAGCCTAGTGTTAGAGATCAATGCATAACTATTTATCCCATGATGAAATGAATAAATTCAAATGTATTTCTTGAGGAACCATGTAATTTAATGTCATAAAGAAAGGATGTTTCCTTCCTTATATGAAAAGGGGTATTACAGCTCGACCTAAGGATTTAAATATGGGTGTCACTATATATCCCATATTAACATGAATCAATCCACATGTAGTTCTCAAGGAACCGTCTAGTTTAAAATCATGTGTAAAGGATGTTGGATTCCCAATGTGAAATGGGGAATTGCAGTAGGACCCAATGATAGAAATCTTGGCATCACTACATATCCAAAAGTAATAGGAATCAAGCAACATAATGTTATTGAATCAAGAGATTCTTGTGCATGTCCTACCTATAAGTATGGTGTGAGACATTTTTAAGATAATTTTTTCTAACTAGACCTTGGGAATAATATTTGGGTGTCATTAATAGTACTGTGATTATAGGAATCAAGCCACACTTAGTTTATTAATTGAGGTGTGTTCGGAGACCAACACCAATAATAGTGTTCCTCTCGAGTTAGGTCCACATGGATGTGGAATTTTATGTCTCGCAAATAAACAAACCATGCAGTTTGACATCATTCATTAAAGAATCATTGTATGCCTCTTATTTTCATGCATTCAAGACCATGATGAGAATTACATGAGTTGTTATTCCTTATTTGTGTGGGTAATCCCTTACTAAAATTCCTTAGCTCACATGACATATGTTCTATTTTATAATAAAGGAATGGTAAGGGTTCTTCTCACCATGGAGATGTAATTAAGGATAGGATAGGGTAATTTTTTATCATGTGGTAGATGGAACAATATATTAGATAAAGGTGTTCCAATGTATCTCATTATAATGAGAATACTAGAATACATAGTTCTAGAAACCCATGCAGTTTAATGTCATGCAGTCAAGACATCATCCATTTAGTATAACGTCTTCTGGTAAGGATGTTCTCAGTATAGTTTACCATCTTGTTTTCATGACATTCTCTATACACATTACCTCCATGTGGTCAGTGTGTGTAACATAGTGTAGTATAAAATCTTTATTATAGGACTTAATATTCCATGTAGCTTAATGTCTTGCTACATGAAGAGGGGAACATGATAACAACTATGAAAAATATTTATTCAAAAAGCTCTCATTGGTGGGGGTGTGACATATTCCCCATCCGTTGGGAATAGGGAATAAGCACTATTGTGATGCACCTTGCATAGGATATAAGGCCCTTACCATTTGGGTAAAATCTTCAGATGCTTCATTACACATATCATTGGGGTCCTGAGAGCCGTCACTAATTCTCCTAGGAGGATTTTATGGAGATGAACCTTCTTATTAAAGGAATGTATGATCCAATTATGGTGGAATTCAAGGTTTAACAATTTATGAAACTTGTTCACATTGAGCTTCTCCAATTCATCCAGTTTCTTTTGTGATTTCTCATTATTTGAGAGTTTTCCACGAATGGATATTCAGATTGAATTTAGCAAGACATCTATGGGTAACACTAGCTTGACCACATACACCAATGAGTATTATGTTCCTTGTGTAGTAGTACATGTGGTGGTATGGAAGGTCAATAAATCATAGAAGATCTTGTTAGGATAGGTATTATTATACTTTTTCACCATCTTATAGATTATATTGGACAGAGTCATATTGAAAGTCTCTATGTATATATTTTTTTCTTCATGATAGAGAGATGAGTGATTAGAATCAATATTATACTCCTAGTATAGTTTCTTAAACTTTGTAGAATATAAGTTTGTGTCATTGCCTATCAATATTGGGTGAGGGAATAAAAACCTAGTGATGATATGGACCTTTATGAGGTTAATGGTATTCTTCATCCTAACTTCCTTTAGTGGTATTTCATTATCCAATTGGGAAATGAATTCAGTTCCATTTAGAATGTACTTGAACTACTTAACTATGATTGTGGGATATATCCCTCCAATATATAACCCCCAAATTGAAAACATCCAAAAATATTTAGTTGTATATAGAAATTTATGGGGATGATGGATCAAGTTTTCATGGATTTGGCATTGATAAAATTTCCTAGTGAATCTAACATTGTCACATATCATGGTTTTTTAGTAGCAACCCAACCTCTATATTTTGTGGGAGAGATTTATCCCAAAATGATGATAACCATATAAACCTATGTGTACTTCTTTAATTATGGTGTAAATCTATATTTATGTGATGCATATAAGGATGATTACATCAAAGCCTCACTTTTAGAGGGCTTTCTACTCATTTGGGTCAACCCACAGGGTAATTATCATTACACTATGTTGAATATATTCCTTTCTGCCTAAATCTGTCAGGAGAGTCCCATTTTGGAGATAACCAATTTTGGGCTCCATCCATCTAGGGGTGGATATCGATTCATCACAGTATGGGGTGGTGTTGACCTAATTTACTTCTTCAATATCAATGATAAAGATTGATGAGACCATTATTTGGAACTTGATAAAAATGATTACTTCCTCCTGATCAGGTTCATCTAGGATTGTGTCCATAGTATCCCATTAAATGGAGTGTGAATTTTATAAATGGGGAATATGATGAAATGTGAGATTAAAATGTAATTCTATCATTAGTCCCATAACCTAGCCAGTGATAGGGCCAATTATTAACTTTTTATGGCATATTCTTCATTTATCATCTTTATCACTAGTTCTAAAAAACCATTGATATTCTAGTTGGCTATCTAAAACTATAATGATAGTTATATTCTAGTGATGAGGGCTTAATATTTTGTATCATTTTTGTGTAGCCTTTGGATAGTGAGAAAATATCATGGAAAATAATTTGTCTTGACAAAAAAATAAAACCCCTAAGCTAACCCAATTGAGATTGTTTACTTTCAATCCATTTGCTGATAAGACATTGAGAGTTACCATAAAAATAGACCTCCCATGTGTGAAGAGTTTCATGGGATTAAAAAACATCATCATCTAGGAGTTTGGTGTCCACCGAATAATTTTTTAAGGTGCGATGTTCCATAAGGAAATCATCCGGGGTATTCCATTTTATCTCTTTCTCTAACACGTATTGGATGTCATATTGTTGCAGAATGACCATCCATTAGGCCAGAAGACCAGTGATCATAGGGTGGACAAGGATGCAATTTAGTGGATAAGTATGAGATACTAAATGGAATATGTGGTTCTATATATAATGTATCACCTTATCCACTCCAAATATGAGTGTGAGGTAGTTCTTCTTGATATCCAATTACTGGGTATTCGTACATTACACTATTTGTATGAGGTAATAGAGACTGTTATCACTCCCCACATCATTTATCTATTAAATTAGGGATCTGAGTGAGAATTCCATGGTGGCCACATATAATATTAGTGGCTTTTCTTCCACTGGTGGAATTTGGGCTAGTGGGTGTAATAGATACCCTTTAAGAATTTCAATGGATTTTTGGCAGTCCTCGCCCCATTGGATGGAAAGGAAATTCTTCATCATCCTAGTGATAAGGATAGAATTTTCAACCATGTTGTATATGAATCACTGAATGTAGGAAAGGTGACCATGGATTCCACTTAGTTATTTTATATTGTATGCGTGGGGGGGGGGGGTTACATTGATAAAATAGAAAAAGACTTCTCTGAGTCGACCACAATATCACAGTGGCAAACAAAAAATCCAAATTATTATCTTATTTTACCTTGAATGTGAACTTAAGAATATTAATTTTCATATTTTGATTCCAAATATTGTCATATACTATTTTAAGATCCTTGATGTGATCACATCTCTCTCAGTATTTGACAACCGGGTCATCGACATAACATTTGGCTATCATTCTGTGGAATGGATTGAAGATATGATGCATGGGATGTTGATAAATTGTGACAACATTCATCAATCATAATAGAATTACCTGATATCCAATGATCTCTTAGTAAAAATAGGAGGCAATGGTTTCTTCATCTTCAAGGGCCATCACTATCTGATTATACCTAGAATACCCATCCATGATGGAATGAGTATGGAAACCAATAGTTCCATCAATGAAGAGTTCTATGATCTGTAATGGGAATTCATCCTTTGGAAAATGTTGATTTGGGTCTCATAAATAGGTGAGGGAAAAAGATTCCCATTATTTTTCTTGGTGGGAACAATATTAGTAATCCATCATGGGTATTGATCTTCTTGGACAAAGCTTTATTTGATCAATTTGTAATATTCAACCTCTATAATGGTATCATGAGAGGGGTGAATCCTCATAGATCTCTACATGATTCCTCGAGGGTCATCGGGTAAGCCGATATGGTAGGTATCCACACCTATATTCAGTCCAGGAATTTTGGTATAGTTCCAAGAGAACACATATCCATGTCTCTTTTGAAATGTGATGTACATATCTTTTTCCTCGAGTGGCAGTACTCATTGCAGGCTACCTGACTTCATAAACTCCTAGATTTAGCTTTTTAAACTCATAAATTGTGGTAAATATTCCTTACTCAAATTTAGGAGGGGCATTTCCAATGTCATCCTTGTAATCTTTCACCTCTAATTTTGTGGCGGAATTCTCAAATGGAGAGGGAAATCTTGGAGAACCTATATCACTATCGGGGTGAGAGAGGCTATAAAAAGAGATAATATCATCCCATTCTTCTAGATTCATTTTAGAGAGAGGCTAAAGCTAATTTCCTTTTACACTTTCACAAGGGACAACATGGGCTTGAAGCTTTGGGGCAAGGTCTGTTAATTCAAAATGATTTATGTGGAGAAGAAAGTCGCTATCGGGAATAAAATAATGATTTGTATAGGTGTCCACCAATCTATTTAGGGATGCAAACTATATATCATCATCTATAATTTCTTGTTTTCATATCATTTTGTAGAAACTTTCTTCAACATATATGTATTCACAAGTATTGAAGGTGGTGCTATCACCATGTTGATGTCGACCATTCCATTGATGGGGTATTTTAGGCATTGATGGAATGTTGGAGGTACCACCATGTGGTTATGGAGCCATGCTCGTTCAAGTAGGACATTGTATGTCAAGTATTACTCAATAACCATGAACTCAGAATCAAACATGGGATCCTTAAATTGATCATTGAGTTTCATCTTAATGAGAGGTTGTTTATCATAGTTATCAGGCCCTTGAATGGTCATCTTTGGGGGAGAAAATTCCCCTTCTATGTATCCCATACATCGGAGGGTTCGAATCAGGATTATATTGTTCTTATACCCATTATCAATAATATCCCTTTATATATCAACATTTTCGAGTATACCAAAAATATATAGAGGACTGATGTGTCCATGAATGACGTCTTCCTGATCATGCTCTTTGAAAGAGATGGTGACATGTCATTCTACTCACATGGTCTCCATTCGATAAACCTCAGTTGATGTGACTTCCATCTCAAATTCCTATGCTATTAGGTTGGATTTAATGAGTTACTCTCTATGTTATTTTAAAATATGGATCACATAGAGTATTTAGAGCTTGTATAGAACAACAAAAAACTGTTTCAAAGTGGCATACTTGGGTTCCATAGGTTGGTGATTCCCGAGGTGGGGTTTCTCATTGAATTGTTTCCCAGGAATCAAAGAATTTTAAGTGGATGGGCTTAGTGGTTGTGTAGATGTTGATAGATCATATTCTACTAGTGTTTCTATTCATGAAATACTTACATGTTTCCTCTGATGATCAAGAAATCAAACCCTCTCTAGGTTTTCATGCAAGTTAACTGGGTACAGATGACTACTAGAGGGTTCTGGGACACCTTCATGTATGTGAAGGGATTTTGGGAGTGCTTGACCATGTTTATTAGAGGAATATATTTTCTTTGTGGGGATATGATTGAAATATTGGGTCCTACAACACCTGTTCTATCTCATGTACCATCATTTTTGAACATGCATCCATTTTTCCTTGGTTTGGTGTGAGGAATTCATACTCAGATACATATACATCATTTGATAAGGGTTATTCCATGTGAATCACATTTATAGAACCAATGATGATCTATTTATCCTTTTAGGGTTCAATTTTGTGGGGTGATACCCATGTTTTGATTGTTATTGGGAAGAAATATGTGTGGGTCAATGCTTTTATTGGAGTAAAAGAAGACTCATAAACTTCATTCTCTTACTATATCCAGTGGTCACTCCCAATTTTCAGGAGATATATATGATGTCATTATATTAGTTGGCGGAGCTATTGTGGGTATGAGAAACTATGATCTCAGGGTGCCATAATCTCAGTCAACTATTCATTGAGTCATCCAATTGCTAAACTTATGTCCACACCTTGACGAAACTTTGTGCCAACCACTCACTTCATATGAGTGGGAAACTATTATGCATGCCACCTGCTATGGGGAGTTTTCTAACACCATATGTCTGGAGTCAACCATTCCTTGAAGGAATTATTTGAGGACAAAACTGTCCTAGAAATAATTCCTTGCCTTATATGGAAAGGGATGTAGCCGGGATGGTCGATGAGGTTGAAATCATTGGGCTTCCTAGGCTGTGATAGATCGAGACGATAATTATCCATGGATGCAAGGAAATAAATAAGGACCTTTTCATTTCGGAAGGAGTATGAATTATTTATCCATTAGTCCAATCATAAGTGACCCTAATTTCATTTTTTTTCTTTTATCAAAGGAATATTTTGTGGTTATTTATATTCAACATGAACCAATGGGTAGTTCTGGTCCTACATAGGTGCTTGAATGGACATTACTGTTGGTTTGAGGGTAATAATGTCAGCTTATACCTTTCCAAGACTTTTACCCTATGCTGAATGAATGAGTCATAATTTAGCTCCAGTTCAATGAATGGAGTCCTCTAGACGTTGTTCTATTTCTATGATCTCATGGAACCCTCATGGATATTTCTTTGGGATCAGTAGTGTATACAACTCATCAAGGGAATTTTTATCACAGAGTTCCAAAAATTGTTCCTGTAAGAGAGGGATGCTAAGTGAATCGGTTAATCCCTTCCATATAGATATGAAGTCAAAAACCCCATAATTTTCTCATTTCATGCAGTTCTTTATGTTGAAAATTTTCATTTCCCTCAGCATGTAGCTGAACTAGTAAAAGAAATGAAGACGGAGGTCTTCCCATCATGGAACATAACCTTCTTAAAGGATATTATATAAAACAAAGGTTGGATCTATTCTTGACTATATGAAACACATCAGCTTTGTTGCCTCTTATTAATTTAGAAGGCCCATCATCATCCCACTTCGGGATACAAAGTGTATGAGATGATATTCCGGGTCTCTCGTGCTATCATTGGTGGAGAAGGTAAGATTTTAGAATCTCAGTGGAGGAAAAGTGTCATCCACCCATTCGAGATATGACTTATTCTGAGGCTTCACAAGTGTACTTCTCTTTTCCAAGACTTCAATCACTAAAGAAAAAATGGGTTTTTGCAACGGGGTATTTGCAACAGGGAAGAATAACATTGAAAAAAGACTATCAGGAGGGACTTTTTGCAGTGCAGAGACAATCCCCCTCCCAAATTGTTTGGCACGAGTTGTGCAAAAAACCAAAAGAAGGGTATTTGCGACGAGTATAAGCGCCCATCCTAAATACCCGATGGTGTTGTTTAGTATTTGTGATGGGATTTGTCTCCCAACACAAATAGTATGTCAGCGGGTTGCTATTTGCAATGGGTCCCATCGAAAATATTCTCGTCGCAACTAATCTGACCTATATATACCCTCATCCGTTTTCCCCTCATTCAACCCCTTTTTATACTCCTCTACCCCTCTATACTTATATTTTATCTCTCAAAATTTTTCCAAGTTAAAAATTTTAAATCAGGGTAATATTCGTAGAGTAAATCCTCCAAAATATCCAGTTTAAGCCATTTATCTACTTCTTTTATTTTTTAGTCAATTCATTTCATTTGATATTAGTTATAATTATTTTTAATTAGCTGTAATTAAATTAAATTAAAATTGGATCATTTTTTTCATTTTTTTACAAATATGTGCCGTTAGTATTAATTAGTATTATTTAATAGTTATATTAATTATTATTACTTAGTTTTCATTAGTATTTATTAGAAAAACTATTAATAATTATTCATAATTTGTAATATTTAGCGATAATTAATAAAAATTTGCGTTAATAAGTAGTAAATGGAAATAAATATTTATAAATAAGAATAAATAGTAATAATTAGAATTAAATATTAAAAACTAGAAGTAAATAGTAATAATTAGTAGTAAATAGCAATAATTAGGAATAATTAGTAATAATTAGAAATAATTAGGAATAATTAGTAATTATTTGTAATAATTTGTAATAATTAGGATTAATTAGTAATAAATAGGAATAATTAGTAATAATTATGATTCATTAATAATAATTATAATTTATTGGTAATAATTAGTATTAATTATTAATAATTTGGATTGATTAAGAATAATTAGGAAAAATTTAGAAAAAATATGAATAATTCGGAATAATTAGGAATAATTTTGAATAACTAGTAATTATTAGTCATAATTAGTAATATTAAGTAATAATTAGTAATATTTAGTAACAAATTGTAATAATTATGAATAAATAGTAATAATTGAGAATAAATAGTAATAATTAGGAATAATTAGAAAATAATTTGGAATAATTAGCAACAATTAGTATTAATTAGAAATAATTAGATATAATTAGTAATAATTAGTAATAATTTTTAATAATTATGATTAATTAGTAATAAATAGGTATAATTAGGAATAATTATAATAAATAGTAACAATTAGTAATAAGTAGTAATAATTATGATTAATTAGTAGTAATTGGTAATAATTAGTAATAATTGGGATTAATTTAGAGTAATTAGGATAAGTTAGTAATAATTAGTATTAATTTGGAATAATTAGTAATAATTCGGAATATTTAGAAGTAATTAGGAATAATTAGAACTAATTAGTAATAATGAGGAATTTTTTTCCAGTAATGATTAAGATGTGAAGCCCCCTTTATTAGATAAAAAATAAAAAGTAAAAGATGGAAAACAACACATCAATGTTTCACCAAAATTTCATTTGAAATCAACTTTCCCTAGATATAGTGTTCAGGCTATGATGAGCAACTTGTCATACTCATCCACAAGGATGTCATCCTCTTTTCCTGGTTTGACTGTCATCCCCAACACACCTCTATCATCTTATGGTTCCTCTTCACTAAACACCCATTTTGTTTTGACAACAGGTCTACCATCACCGTGTTGTGCTTATTATTCACTATTTATGTGAGATAGTAGTTCAAAGGTTTTTTTGTGGACATTTGAGGTTATTTTCATTCAAACAATACTACTTGGGGATTTTCCAGTATCGTTCATGCTTCTTGCATTTACAACTAGAGGCAATTTATTAACTGTGTATGTAAGATTCATACATTGAGGGGTTTGTAGATCCCTATCAAGGGTCTTCTACCTTTTTTGTGGATCTCAAGAGGGGGGGGGGGTGTTCAATAGTGTCCTCAGTCCATTTATCAGCAACATTATTTTCACCAACCAAATGGGAAGCCAGTGGGTCTCTATCTAGAACATTTGCACCGCCCAAGTGTGCTTTTGCAACAGGGGAATTCAATTTTTGAGCCTTTAAAACCATCCTCAGAGACTACTACAGAAGAGTGTTTATATAAGGACCCAGCCTTAAACATTACTTAATCATGAATTAAATGAATAATTCACATAGAGGATATTTTCAGGTTTTGAGTTTTAGAGAATTAGGTCATAACTATTACATCTCAAAAGATTACAAAGTAGATACTTCTACTAAGTTTCCATAAAATAAAAAAAACTCTTAAAAAGAAACATGTCAAGATCTATGTTTTAGATAGAATGTATTTCCTTGATCCCATCCTTGACCCTATTCATCTTTATATCCTGTGGAAAACATTTCAAAAACGTGGGATGAACATAAAAATCCCAGTAAAGGATACACAATGAAGGAAAACTGTTAGGTTTTTGAAACAACAATTAAACCAAGAATACTCTATCAAAGTATTAATTTTCACTTTTATGAAGTAGTAAAAAATATTCGTTGAATAAAAGATCATTAATTACATTTTTGTAACCAACATATTACCATAAAACCCATATAAAGATCACATAACATATAAAGGTAACTTGGGACATAAACATACTTAATTAGAATAACCATACGGTCAAATTCCACCCATATCACTTAATAGATTATCCATATGGACGACTTCCATACCCAATGCATTAAAGGTTATAACGTAACCACCCATCCTGGTATTCATGACACCACCCATCATATGGTTTATCACGTAACCATCTGTCAAATGTCCAAGTACCATTATAAAATCATAACACATAAAACAATTATAAAGGAAAGAAAACATTTCCACATTTCAATCACAATATATCACTTAAATATATTGAAATAACAAATCCATTATCAAAACCATTTTCAATACCAAAATACATAAAAGAGTATATGGTATTTAATTTCTTTTAAAAACATTAAGTCTTGTTAAGGAAGCCAAAGATCAAATAAGACTCGTGGCGGCGGAAATGTCATTGTCACCGCGTACATTAAAAAGAAACATACTTTTTGTCATTTAGTAAAACACTTCTTATAGAAATTATTACTTCTGAATAAAAGTAGAAGTAAAAGGGATTTATACACCGTATAAAATAAAGTTGTGTACAAAAAAAATATGCCTCAATGAAAGGAGATTAAGACGAAGTCCCTTACAAAGTAGGTATCCTTAGATTAAGGATACATAAATTGCATGATTATGTGTGAAAAATATGAATACACCAAATATAAGTGGTTATTAAGTGTAAAACAATCAGATGTCATTCACACATAATCTTGGAAAAACAAAACCACTGACATAGATATTTAACTCAATGAAATGAGATTGAGTTATGATTTCCGATACAAGTTCGTCTAAAAGACGTAAGAATTTATCAATGAGATGATTATGTGTAGAAATAGTATATCCACAAAAAGGATTTTGGAAATTAAAACATAGAGATTCCACACATAACCTTGGCATAATAAAATCAAGAAGTAGAGGTTTAACCTGAAGAATTGAAAGTGGGTTAAGAAGTTCCCTTATAGGAATCCGACAACCTAACAACGTCACTTTAGAATTCATAAAATGAGATGATGAGAGATAAAAAGGGGTATATAATCACTTGGATATAACATTTATAAAAATAAGTATATATAAGAACATATCCCATCATAATAAGATTAAAAGACCTAACAAAAATAAGTCTTTTAAAATGAAGAGCGTGAAAGGTTCCCTTACCGAATTGGGTAACTTCCGAAACGTACACCACATAAAAGGAGGACTATACAACATTGATGTAAATACCCATAAATGAAATTATATTAAAAAAAGAGTAGAATAACGGTCATTACATACACCACTCAAAGGAAATGAAGGAAAATGTAGCATAAATCTCATGGGAATAAAAGTGAGATGAAAAATCCCTTACGAAAACTCAGCAGCCTAACGACGCCACATAAAACATCCAAAAATGGATTTATGAGATCAAATAGGGTCTCTAGTAATATGGAAATAAAAATTAAAAGATGAAAAATATAAAATAACATCCCCAAACATAATAAATATGAGATTAAAAGAAATGACATAAAAGGGAGTACTTAAAAAGAAAGAGAGTGGTAGGATCCCTTACGAAAATTCGGCAGCCTAATGACGCCACTCAAAACTTCCAAAATGGATTGATGATAGAAAATAGGGTCTATAATCATATGAACATAAAAAGTAAAATAATAGTAATACAAAAGAACATCCCAATCATAAGAAAGATGAGCTTAAAAGAAATGATATAAAATGGAGTACTTAAAAAGAAAGAGAGAAGTAGGATCCCTTACCTCAAGTCTGACTTGTCTTGTTCGTTTCTTTATATTCCTGAATAATAAACTTTGGTCAATTTATAATATCTTAAGGAACTAATTTAAATATTATTATTCAGTTCATATCACATATTAAAATGTTATAATAATGGGTTAATAATGTGAGTTCATATCAAACGTTTTTGTCGATGTTCGGTACATGAGTCAAAATTGAGCTTGTTGGAAAATAATTTTCCATGAAGTTATAAGTAAATAATCTCCAGAATAATATAAATGATTTAAATATAATATATATCCAGTATATATTCATTTTATACTATTCCATAACATTTTCAGATAAAAAATGAAATGCACCGTTCATGGAGACGGTAAGCCGTACGTACACATGAACGCTACTATCATTTCTTTGTCATATTAATGGAATTAAAACTAAATGAAAGATATATATATTATAATTACAGAATGATATACATCATTTAGATTTAATATATTACATATATATCCATTATATATATGTACTTATAATAGTACATAACATTTGGAGATAAGAAATGAAATGTACCGTTCATGGAGACGGTAAGCCGTATGTACGCATGAACGCTACTTTCATTTCTTTTTTTTGTATTCAATGGAATGAAATAATAATGATATAAAGGCATATTATAATTCCAGTAGGATATCATATGTAATAACATTAATTCCATCTTTTATACGTCCCACATATGGCATTAACGAATCAAATCACATTGAGGGGGCGGTAGTCCGCACTTCCTAAAATGAAGATATCACGTTTAACCATAATAGAAACCATAAATGTATTCCATAAATGAAAAATACAGAAGCTTAAGGAAAACATAAAAATATTATATATCATATATAAATATAGTGACATCTTAATGGCCACCATTTAAGGTGTTAAAAGAATATTTAACAATCATCGTTTCGTTAGGCAGTAATTCGCCATCCACAGAAGCAGTATATTCTTTAACCATTAGACGGAGGTGTGTGGAAGTTTAGCTCTAATACTTCTTATAAAAACATCATATTATATTTAAGATACTGGTTTTGTTACAAAAAAAAAAGTAATAAAAAGAGTTTAGGGGGTTGGAGAAGCAAAATAAATCAAAAGAACACAAGTAAAGACATTACCTTAAAATCGGGTAACTCCTATTGGTTTGAACCAAAAGGGTATCTTGAAGAGAATTATGCAAAAGGGGAGGATTCAATGATTAATAGAGGGATGTGGAGAGATGAAATGGGCAGGGTTTGGCCGATACAAAGGCTTGAGAGGTGTGGGTGAGGTGGTAGAGGTGGGGGCCTTTTATAAGAGGAGAGGAGGGGCACTCTTGGAAAGTCTTGAAAAGTAACAATATTATAAAATGATTTTCGGATTTTAAAGGTCCCAAAATTATATATTTATAGTATAAGGTGATAATAGTTCTAAATCCACACATCCAATAGGTTTTTGAAAAGTTTAGGTCTTATATTTTACATTATATTTTCATTTTATTTAAATCGTTAAATAATGAGGTAATCGCTGCATCATCATGGTGTCATAAATAATTTAATTTATTTAATGTCTAAAAATTATAAAAAAACTATCATGATGTAGGAAATATTTTTATATTTATAATTAATATTTATGGTTAAAAATATGACTTTTATAACCCCATGTGAAAATTGTTTTAGTAAAACAACACATGTTTGTGACAATTTAATTTTAACTTTAAATAAAAAGTTATTAATGTCATTTTCCTACCAAAGTGGCTCCATGGGGTCCCCAAGTTCACCCATGGATTTTCATGGTCTTCCATGACACATAAAACAAGTATAGGACATGTGTAAAGGTCATTTAATATTATTAAAACATTATTTTTACCTTAAACTACACTAATTACCTCTAATCGCGATTAATAAAACTTAAAAGTTACTATTCACCAAAAAATTATTTTAATCTAATTGAACCAAATTTTACTTCCTAATTACAACCATGTATGTCTGATTTTTTAAAATCAAATCACATAAGTGGTAAAGTTTCATTTAAATGAAAAATCACTTTCTTTAACTACCACTTAGTGGTTTCACTATTCATCAAAAAATTGAAGTTTTTCAGAAAAATACCAAAAATTCACCCTAATCTATTTTTGATATTCCAAATTCAAAAATTATGTCTATTTTATAAAATTAAAAACATATAAGTTTCATTAATTAATTTAATATTTAATTCCTGCTATCAAAGAAAATAGCATGTTTTTAAGAAACAATATCTATTAAAAGATTGACACTAGTTTAAGTCCAATTTCAAAGTGAAATTAATTCCAATGAACACAATTGGATTAAATTGTAAAAATATATTCTAATTTAACTTTAAAACCAATTTAAAATATTATCTAATCATATAAATAAATTAGATTAAAAAGAGGGTTTGAATTAAAATACAACATTTTCACTAAAACTGATCTTTATCGGAAAAATAACAAAAGTTTACACAAAGTAAATTTTGATGTCCAGATTCTAAAGAATGATTTTATTTTGTCATTTATAACATATGAAATCTTCAAAAGTATATTTAAAAAGGGTTTTCCATAAAAAGGCGGTTAATCGACCTTTTCAAGAATATTAGAAGATTTATGCTTAAAATTTGATTCATTTGCATTTTAAGCCTTTACCATTTATTGGATAAAAGTAAAAATATTTTACAAACATATATAATCATTTTTTAGTTAGTTCCATTCATTCCCGCCATTACAACTGCTAGACGTTAACTACCATTTAAGATAATATTATTTTATTATTAGAGTGCAACGTAAGATTTCAAAGAAACTCATTGTTGCGTATTGGGTACACCATCGAGCATAGTATTCCCTTTTAATTAATATTAACATTTTTATTGACAAAAAAGGATAAATATGAAAATTTAATATTCTTTATTTACCTGGGATGTTACATCCTTCCCCCCTTTTTGGGAATTGCGTCCGCGCAATTTTAAAATTGGTCTTGGAAACTTCATTGAAAGTCCCACATCAGAACAAGAGTCAATAAAACTATCACTTTAAAATAGAGAAAGAGAAGTACAAAGGTCACCCGATTTAACTCGTACTGGGATTCCATGTAGGAAAAAATGGATATGGAGGAAAAAAACAAAGGGTCATGTTCTAAGGGAGAGTGATAGGAAACATGTTTAGGAGAAAGTTAACCACCAGAAAATCATAAACTGGTGATGGGTTAAACGGTATTTGATTCCCCAGTAGGAAACATTAACAGACAAAATTTTAGTTTTAAGTTAATTTTCATTGAGGAATTTATTTATGAGCATAACTAAAACATAAGGAAACATACTTACTTGTCATGTTGACTTTCAACTTTTACTAGATTTCATACACGAACTCATATTTTCTCCAAAATATGAGTATTTAGGATGACTTGTTTACATTAAGAGAGCTATAATCAACTTCTAGAGAATCACCTAATCCACAAAAGAGAACTATATATTTCCCATGTCTTTACCAAAACCAAAATTGTTAGAACAAGATCAGATAATCCAGAAAAGGATAAACCTTTATAAAAATAAAATCTATTCTTAATCTCCAAAATTTCTCCAACAAAACCCAAAGTTCAACGAAGACCATTCGATAAACAATTTGTCTATAAAATTATTCAAAGTAAACCAAACTACGATTGAAACCCAAATATTTCAAGGATTTAATCACATAGTCTTCCGAGGTACAAAATTAACATGTATCTCCAAATAACATTAGTTTCTCTTAATGTCTCATATTGAAAAGTAATTCACCTAATCACATATCCTCCATGATAGGTTAATCATTTCCATAGATAACCCAAATAAACTTACTCTTGATTCCTAAAATCATAGAACTAAAAAGAATCATTCAAAATAACCAGGGACTTCACGTAGTCCAGTGGTAGGCGATAAATACCAGTTGCACCTTGGTTGTGGGTTCGATTCCCGCAGCTTTATCCGACGCGACGGGTTGTCACATGGTCTGCATGTTGTCCTTTTTCCAAAACAATATAATTCTTAAAACATTACCCAAAATAAGATAAAATTTTCAAAAATAACCATAACATATTTTAACCTAAAGTTTACCTCATTCCTTTCATATTCCATCATATCATAGAGTAACCCATAATTACCTAAAAAGTAAGGATCATATAAACCCTAATGTTTACCTTTATAATTATTACCTGAACTTCCACATCGAGTTGGTCATCTCATACATGATGCATTAGAGAAATAAACAAGGTTCAAGTGGTTGATCATGACTCCTTGATAGTTGGTTTAGAACAACCACGAGATTCCTCATTGAATCCCCCATTTCATCCAGTCTCTTAATCAGAGAACCACCATAGTTTCCTTCAGACCCATTGTCACTTTGGTGCCTGCTAGATCCAGCCATTTACTAAAAACAAATAGTTCAGTGTGAGAATATCAGTAAAATCATCATATAATAATGAGGAAGATAAACCCTAAGATATAGTTATCCAAGTTATCTCAAACTAATTCTATCTTTCAAAAAAAACAATGACTCCATCTAATATACTACCCATTGTGGTTATACACAACTTGTCACTTATTCTTAAGCAACACTCTAACCTCTAAAGTTATCTAAACCGACCTCTGATACCAACTATAAGGACTCAACCTTAAACATTTCTTAATCATGAATTAAATGAATAATTCACATAGAGGATCTTTTCAGGTTTATAGTTTTAGGGAATGAGGTCATAACTATTACATCTCAAAAGATTAAAAAGTATACACTTAAACTAAGTTTCCATAAAATAAAAAAGAATCTTAAAAAGAAACATGTCTAGTTCCTTGTTTTAGATAGCATGTCTTTCCTTGATCACATCATTGACCTTATTCATCTTTAAGTCCCGTGGAAAACATTTCAAAAACTGGGGATGAGCATAAAAAGCCTAGTAAAGGATACACAGTGAAGGAAAACTGTTAGGTTTTCGAAACAACAAGTAAAACAAGAATACTCTATCAAAGTATTACTTTTCACTTTTATGAAGTAGTAAAAACTCTTCATTGAATAATATATCATTACTTACCCTTTTGTAACCAAAATATTACAATAAAACCCATATAAAGATCACATAACATATAAAGGTAACTTGGGACATAAACATACTTAAGTGGAATAACCATACGGTCGACTTCCACACATATCACATAATAAAATAGCCATATGGACAACTTCCATACCCAATGAATTGGAGGTTATAACGTAACCACCCATCCTTGTATTCACGGCACCACCCATCATATGGTTTATCACGTAACCACCCGTCAAATGTCCAAGTACCATTATAAAATCATAACACATAAAACAATTATAAAGGAAAGAAAACATTTCCACATTTCAATCACAATATATCACTTAAATATATTGAGATAACAAATCCATTATCAAAACCGTTTTCAATACCAAAATACATAAAAGAGTATATGGTATTTAATTTCTTTTAAAAACATTAAAACTTGTTGAGGAAGCCAAAGATCAAATAATACTCGCAGTGGCGGAAATTTCATTGTCACCGCGTACGTTGAAAAGAAACATACTTTTTGTCATTTAGTAAAACGCTTCGTATAGAAAAGATTCCTTCTGAGTAAAATTAGAAGTCAAAGGGGTTTATATACCATATAAAAGAAAGTTGGTATAAAACAAAATATGCCTCAATGAAAGGATATTGAGACAAAGACCCTTACAAAGTCAGTATCCTTAGATTAAGGATAAATCAATTACATGATTATGTGTGAAAAATTTGAATACAACAAATATAAGTGGATATTAAGTGTAAAACAACCATAGGTCATTCACACATAATCATGGAAAAAACAAAACCATTGACATAGATATTTAACTCAATGAAATGATATTGAGTTATGATTTCCGATACAAGTTCGTCTAAATGACGTAAGAATTTATCAATGAGATGATTATGTGTAGAAATATTATATCCACACAAAGGTTTGTGGAAATTACAACATAGATATTCCACACATAACCTTGTAATAATAAAATCAAGAATTAGAGGTTTAACCCAAATAATTGAAAGTGGGTTAATATGTTCCCTTATAAGAATCTGACAGCCTAACAACGTCACTTTAGAATTCATAAAATGAGATGATGAGAGATAAAAAGGGGTATATCATCACTTGAACATAAAATTTATAGCATTAAGGATATATAAGAACATATCCCATCATAATAAGATTAAAAGACCTAACAAAAATAAGTCTTTTAAAATGAGGAGGGTGAAAGGTTCCCTTACCGAATTGGGTAACTTCCGAAACGTACGCCCCATAAAAGGAGGACTATACAACATTGATGTAAATACCCATAAACGAAATTATATTACACAAAGAGTAGAATAATGGGCAGTACATACACCACTCAAATGAAATGGTGGAAAATTTAGCATAAATCTTAGGGTAATAAAAGTGAGATGAAAAATCCATTACGAAAACTCGGTAGCCTAACAACGCCACTTAAAACATCCAAAAATGGATTTATGAGATCAAATAGGGTCTCTCATAATATGGACATAAAAAGTACAGGATGATTAATATAAAATAACATCCCCAAACATAATAAATATGATCTTAAAAGAAATGACATAAAAGAGAGTACTTAAATAGAAAAAGAGAGGTAGGATCCCTTATGAAAATTCGGCAGCATAAAGGCGCCACTCAAAACATCCAAAATGGATTGATAAGAGAAGATAGAGTCTCTAATCATATGAATATAAAAATTACATTAAGAATAATATAAAAGAACATCCCAATCATAAGAAAGATGAGCTTAAAATAAATTTCATAAAATGGTGTACTTAAAAATAAAGAGAGAGGTAGGATCCCTTACCTCAAGTCCGACTTGTCTTGTTCGTTTCTTTATATTCATGAATAATAAACTTTGGTAAATTTATATATTCTTAAGGACCTACTTTAAAGAATATTATTCAGTTCATATCATATATTAAAATATTATAATAATGGGTTAATAATGTGAGTTCATATCAAACGTTTTTGTCGATGTTCGGTACATGAGTCAAAATTGAGCTTGTTGGAAAAGAATTTTCCATGAAGTTATAGGTACAACATCTCAAGAATACTATCAATGATTTAAATATCATATATATCTAGTATATATTCATTTTATACTATTCCATAACATTTTCAGATAAAAAATGAAATGCACCATTCATGGAGATGGTAGGTCGTACGTACGCATGAACGCTACTTTCATTTCTTTGTCATATTAATGGAATTAAAACTAAATGAAAGATATATATATATATATATATATTATAATTCCAGAATGATATCCATCATTTAGATGTAATATATTACATATATATCCATTATATATATGTACTTATAATAGTACATAACATTTGGAGATAAGAAATGAAATGTACCGTTCATGGAGACGGTAAGCCGTACGTACGCATGAACGCTACTTTCATTTTTTTTGTATTCAATGGAATGAAATAATAATGATATCAAGGTATATTATAATTCCTATAGTATATAATATGTAATACCATTAATTCCATCCTTTATACGTCCCACATATGGCATTAACGAATCAAATCACTTTCAGGGGGCTGTAGTCCGCACTTCCTAAAATGAAGATATCGTGTTTACCCATAACGGAAACCATAAAGGTATGACATAAATGAAAAATACAGAAGCATAAAGAAAACCTAAAAATATTATATATCATATATAAATATAGTTAAATCTTAATGTCCACTTTTAAAGGTGTTAAAAGAATATTGAACAATCATCGTTTCGTGAGGCAGTAATTCGCCATCCAGAGAAATAGTATGTTCTTTTACCATTAGACGGAGGTGTGTAGATGTATAGATCGAATACTTCTTATAACATCATACTAGTATATTTAAGATACTTGTGTTTTTACAAAAAAAGTAATAAATAGAGTTTAGGGGGTTGGAGAAGCAAAATAAATCAAAAGAACACAAGTAAAACATTTCCTAAAAATCGGGTAACTCCTCTTGGTTTGAACCAAAAGGGTATCTTGAAGAGAATTCTGCAAGAGGTAAGGCTTCAATGATGAATATAGGGATGTGGAGAGATGAAATGGGCAGTGGTTGGCCGAGTCAAAGGCTTGATAGGTGTGGGTGAGGTGGTAGAGGTGGGGGCCTTTTATAAGAGGAGAGGAGGGGCACTCTTGGAAAGTCTTGAAAAGTAACATCATTATAAAATGATTTTCGGATTTTAAGGGTCCCAAAATTATATATTTCAAGGATAAGGTGGCAATAGTTCTAAATCCACACATAAAATAGGTTTTTGACAAGTTTAGGTATTATATTTTACATTATTTTTTCATTTTATTTAAATCTTTAAATAATGATGTAATCGCTGCATCATCATGGTGTCAAAAATAATTTAATTTATTTAATGTATAAAAATTATAAAAAAATATAATGATGTTGGAAATTTTTTTAGATTTCTAATGAATATTTATAGTTAAAAATATTACTTGTATAACCCCATGTAAAATTTGTTTTAGTAAAAGAACACATGTTTGTGACATTTTAATTTTAACTTTAAATAAAAAGTTATTAATGTCATTTTCCTACCAAAGTGGCTCCATGGGGTCCCCAAGTTGACCCATGGATTATATTTGTAAGAAATGACACATCCAATAAGGGTAGGACATGTTTCAAGGTCATTTAATATTATTAAAACATTATTTTTACCTTAAACTACACTAATTACCTCTAATCGTGATTAATAAAACTTAAAAGTTACTATTCCTCAAAAAATTATTTTAATCTAATTGAACCACATTTTACTTATTAATGAAAACCATGTATGTCGGATTTTTGAAAATAAAATTACATAAGTGGTAAAGTTTCATTTAAACGAAAAATCAGTTTCTTTAACTACCACTTAGTGGTTTCACTATTAATCAAAAATTGAAGTTTTTCAGAAAAATACGAAAAATTCACCCTAAGATATTTTTGATATTCAAAATTCATAAATGATGTCTATTTTATAAAATTCAAAACATATAAGTTGAATTAATTAATTTAATATTTAATTCCCGCTTTCAAAGCAAATAGTCTGTTATTAAGAAACAATATATATTAAAAGGTTGACACTAGTTTAAGTCCAATTTCAAAGTGAAATTAATTCCAATGACCACAATTGGATTAAATGGTAAAAATATATTCTAGTTGAACTTTAAAACCAATTCAAAATATGATCTAATCATATAAATAAATTAGATTAAAAAGAGGTTTTTAAATAAAATACAACATTTTCACTAAAACTGATCATTATCGAAAAAATAACAAATATTTACACAAAGTAAATTTTGATGTCCAGATTCTAAAGAATTTTATTTTGTAAAATATGAAATATAAAATATTCAAAAGTATATTTAAAAAGGGTTCACCATCAAATGGCGGTTAATCATTCTTTTAAAGAATATTAGAAGATTTATTCTTAAAATTGGATTCATTTGAATTTTATGCCTCTAACATTTATTGGATAAAAGTTAAAATATTTGAAAAACATATATAATCCTTTTTTAGTTAGTTCTGTTCATTCCCACCATTACAATGGATAGGTGTTAACTACCATTTAAGATGATATTATTTTATTATTAGAGTGCAACGTACGATTTCAAAGAAACTCGTTGTTGCGTATTGGGTACTCCATCGAGCATAACATTCCTTTTAAATTAATATTTACATTTTTGTTCACAAAAAAAGATAAATATGAAAATTTAATATTATTTATTTACTTGGGATATTACAGTTTATGACCGTCATCTGGTGTTATAGCAGTGGTTTCGTCTACTTGGGTAGAAATAGGTTCATGATGATCCTGAAATGAGCCATCAAAACTATCCTTTATCTCTAATTTCATGTGGACAATAAGAGGCCGAGTAATAGCCGGCAAGACATCCTGGATTTTAGAATCTTTTTTTATCCTATCCCTAAGATCTAACCCCTTCATAGAGAACATCAGTATTTCATTATCAATAGATTATTTATTAGTCTTCATTAGAGAGGAATCCCCTTTATGTATAGGTTTTCGTGAAATGACTGTTTCAATTTTATCCTTCCCTTTCCTATAGGTAAACATTTTTCTTTCGTGCCACAAGTTATGGTCCACCTAATTTTGAATTGAAGACTCTATGTCATCATGATTTTCAGAAGAAATAGCTTCTGAATTATCATCCATTAGTCCTTTATACAAAGAATCTTTAAAAGAAACCATTACTATAGGAACTTGTTCTTCACCCATAGCATCAGAACAAGTTACTTTGGGCATTGAAGTAATTTTAACATCTTTAGATTGAGCACCCTTCTTCTAACTGTATAAGGATTCAGAACGGGTTTTTGACTTTTCTTAAATAGGGGAGACTATTTGAGATTGGTCTAGCTCTATAGAGGGGATAGGTGTAAGGAGAACATCCATATCATGATGATTAAAACTCTGAGGAGGAGGGTCCTTCTTAAATTTGTGACATTATAGAATGTCTTGTCCATTATTTTGACAATTAGTACAAACAATTTATCATCTACAAGCAGTATTCTTCTGCCCAATTATGCAACAATTCTCACAAAAACACAGTATCATTTCATATTCAATATTTAAACAGATTTCATCTGGTGGAGTAGAGAGCACTGATTTTTCAGTTAGAGGAGAGCTCATGTCAATTTCGACTAAGACCCAGACATAGTGTCCCTAAAAACAATTTCTATAGAAGAATCCATTCTTACAATAATTCCAATGGAAGAGGAGATATCATATAGTATCTCAGGGTACCAAAGTACCCAGTTCAAGTAGCGAATCATAATCCAAACCTATGAACACGTGTCCTTAAAATTGTGTTAATTAAAATTCAAGGACCAGTTGTGAATCATCATAATCCCCTACTAGAGGTTGAGAGAACCAAAACCCCATGCCTTTCCTTTTAGTTCAACAGTAGGGAAAAGCATATGAGAAAACCCCCTACCCATGGAGACACATTTAAATTCGTTAAACCTCCAAATTGTAGTGAGTCTAGGGATAAAATTAGATAATTTCTAGTGTTTCATACCTTTAGAAAGGGTGATGCAAGAAATGAACAAATATCTGCAAATCTTTAGCCTTTCTAAGATGGCGCCATCTGAGGCCGAAAGATGTGTAATGGTGCCTTTTCGAATGGTCCTTTTTGGAATCTGATCCTTGATTAGGGAAAAGTTACCACCTAAAAATAAAGAGAACAAGTGAAGGCCATGTGTCGCTTTCCATTCTAATTCCTTCGGTTTCCTTGAGTCCTGATCCATGATTTGTTGTCTCAAAACATATGAGTGCAGATTGAAACTTCTTGGGTGCTCTTGCTGAGGACGAACGATCTGGGTCACAGGAAGGGACTTTTCTCTTTCCTCAATCTTCTTAGTTATTAGTAATAATGAGGAATAATTAGTAATAACTAAGAATAATTAGGGCTGACAAGTAATAATTTCTAATAACTTGGATTAATTAGAAATAATTAGTAATAACTAGTAATAATTAGGATTAAATATTAATAATTTATAATAATTAGTAAAACTTTTGTGTTTTATTTTTGCACCCTATGTGGGAAGGATTCTAAGATGTGTTTGAGGAAAAAGAAAATAAAACCACACATGCTAGTGGGTGTAACTAGGCTTGGGTCATCATAGTTTCAAATGAGATTATGCAAACACAATTGGATTCTGATCCATCTCCTATATTGGAGACTGCTATCAATGGAAGTGAAGGGGCTGGACAGCTGGCTTATGGAACCTCTAGATACTTTCTAGGTGACACTAGGTGAGTGGAGGAAGGGGGTATATCTCTTATAGATATTCAGTGCACTGGTAAAAAGAAATTATGGTTTGAGATTGTTACTCGGGAGCAGAATGTATGGGAGGGAAGATTGAATCAAGATTCTCCAAAATTCAATGATATTGTTAGTAGACAATTGACTGATAAGCATCCATCACCCATTATGGATAGACTGGAGTTGATTGAGCGTGATACTAGGGTGATATTTGATTTTACTAATGCTTCAAAATTCATTAATGAATCTACAGAGAAACCTCTCCCTGAACTAGAAGGAGATTGGAAGAAAATGAAAACATGGAAGTGAGGTCTGCATCCGAAGAACTGTAGACGCAGATGTAGTAGAGATGACTAGGCTGGGTGTGGCCAATCTACTAGGACTTCTTCCCGGGATCTCACTTTGTAGTAGGTTAATATCAGGGAAAAATACTCTGTGCCTTTCAATCAGAAGAATTCACTGTCAGAATGGGAATATGCTTAGGATATCTATGAGCAGGAGTATGGGGATGACCCTTGTTCTACCCATTTGTGATTTTCTTTTTCAATGAGGACATTTCCTTTGTTGTTCATGTCCTCTCTCCTTCTCATGCTTTATCATTTTTCTTTAAATAAATTTTGGTAGGAGCAGGTTTGCTTGACCCCTAAATCTTTCTGATAGGATTAATTTAGAATAAATTGATACGATTTGGAATCAATAGTAACAATCTGGAATAATTAGTAACAAGTATGAATAATTAGTAATAATTTTGCGTAATTAGAAATAATTAGGAATAATTAGGAATAATTATTAATAATTATGAATAATTATGATTAAATAGGAATAATTAGGATTAAATAGTAATAATTAGGAATAAATAGTAATAACCAGGTATAAATAGTATTATATAGTAATAAATAGTAATAAATTGGAATAATTAGAAATAATTATGAATAATTAGTAATAATTTGTATTAATTAGTAATAATTAGTAATAATGACTGATAATTAGGATTAATTAGTAATAATTAGTAATAATTAGTAATAATTAAAATTAATTAGAAATAATTAGGATTCATTAGTAATAATTAGAATTAATGAGTAATAATTTGGATTAATTAGTAATAATTAAGAATAATTTGTAACAATTACGAATAATTAGTAATAATTAGGATTACTTAGTAATAATTTGGATCAATTAGAACTAATTAGGATTAATTAGAAGTAATTAGGATTAATTAGAAGTAATTTGGACTAATTTGAAGTAATTAGGATTAATTAGAAGTTATCAGGAATAGTTAGGATTAATTAGGAATAATTAGAAATAATTAAGAATAATTAGTAATAATTAAGAATAATTAGTAGGAATTATTCAGAATTAGTAATAATTATTTACTATTAGTAATAATTAGTAATAATTTGTCATAATTAGGAATAAATAGTTATATTTAGGAATAAATAGTAATAATTAGGAATAAATAGTAATAGTTTGGAATAAATAGTAATAATTAGGAATAAATACTAACAATTAGTAATAAATAATAATTAGTAATAGTTAGGATTAATTGGTAGTAATTAGTAATAATAAGTATTAATTATAAATAATTAAGATTAATTAGAATTAATTATGAGTAATTAGTATTAATTAGTAGTAATTATTAATAATTTTGAATAATTTGTAATAATCACGAATAATTAGTAATAATTAGGAATAATTTGTAATAATTAGTAATAATTAGTAATAATTTGGAATAATCAGTAACAATTAGGAATAATTAGTAATAAATTGGATTAATTAGTATTAACTAGGATTAATTAGTTAATAATAACTAGGATTAACAATTAAGAGTAAATAGTAATAATTTGGATTAGTTATTATTTATTAGGTTTAGTTAGTAGTAATTTATATTACTTAGTAATAATTATGATTAATAACAATTAATTAGTAATTAGTAGGATTAATTAGTAATAATTAGGATTAATTAGTAAAATTAGTATTAATGTGTAACAATTAGGAGTAATTTGTAATAATTAGGATTAATTGGTAACAATTAGAAATAATCGGTAATAATTAGTAATAATTAAGAATAACTAGTAATAATTATGAATAACCAGTAATAATTAAGAATAACTAGTAATAATTAGGAATGAATAGTAATTGTTAGGAATAATTATTAATAATTAGTAAAAATTAGTAATAACTAGGAATAAATGTTAATAATTAAGATTAATTAATAATTAGGAATAAAAAGAAATAGTGAGGATTAATTAGATATAATATGGATTAATTAGTAATAATTTGGATTAATTAGTAATAATTAGGATTGATTAGTAATAATTAGGATTAATTATTAATAATTAGGGTTTGATAAGTAATAATTACGATTGATTATAAGTAATTAGAAATAATTAGAAGTAATTTGGAATAATTATGAATAATTAGAAATAATTAGGAATAATTAGTAATAATTATGAATAATTTGTAACAATTAAAAATAATTAGTAATAATTAATAATAAATAGAAATAATTAATAATAATTTGTAATAATTTTGTAATAATTAGGAATAAAAATTAATAAATAGTAATAAATAGTAATAATTGATAATAAATAGTAATAAATAGTAATGAATAGTAATAAATTGTAATAAATAGTTATAATTAGAAATAAATAGTTACAAATAGTAACTATTAGTAATAAATAGTAATAATTAATACTAAATAGTAATAATTAGCATTATTTAGTAATAATTAGATTATTTATTAATAATTATGAATAATTAGGATTAATTAGTAATAATTAGGAATAGGTAGTAATAATTTGTAATAATTAGTAATAACTAGTTTTAATTAGAAATAATTAGTAATAAATCGTAATAACTAGAATTAAATATTAATAATTAGGATTAAATAGTAATAATTAATATTATTTAGCATTAATTTTGACAATGAAAAATAATTCGAAATCATTAGAAATAATTCGCTATCATTATCAATAAATCGAATTAATCCACAATGAATTAGCGTAATTTCTAGTGGATTAGAGGAATTCCTTTTGCTAGACGACTCATCCCCTTGCAAATTTCTGTCCCTAAAATCATTATGAAAAATATGCTTCAACATACATATATACATTTTCCTTTTCATGAGAATTGTTATTAGTTTGTCAAAGCAGATTTTTAATACTGATTTTAGTGAGAGAAAGTTGCAAGGAGATGAGAAGTTGGGTTAAGGAGGCTCTTTTTCCTGATGAATCATCTTCCTGTAACTTTCTCGAACTAAAATCACTTGGAAAAATCTGTTCTAACATCTGAATATCCATTTTCGTCTGCACGAGAACAGAGAGTAGTGTGGTGAGGACTCCCTACTCTCCATTCTTGTGAATACGAAAATTTAAATTCGCACATCAGAGTAGTTGCTTATAGTGATTTTAGTCGGACAAAGTTGCAAGGAGAAAAACCATTGGGCTAAAGAGTTTCCACCAATCCATTAAAAACTGTGCCGTGTATAATTAGTCGTAATTATTATAAATTAGTTATAATTACTAATAATTATGGGTAATTAGTATAAATTTTTATAAATTAGTATTTATTAATGTAGATTTGAATGAATTTTAATAAAAATACTATAAATAACTATGAAATAATAGAATTTTTTATAAATTGTTAGAAATGTTAATTTAAATTTCTTCTCTTTTTTGGATAGTGTTTGTATTATATCAAATTATTTAAAACAAACTTATTATTTTATATTTTTTCAGAGAAATATGGAACAAGGAAGTCAAAATATTCATTATTTGATGATCGTGTTTGGATAAATCAGCACATGAATCAAAATAGTTTAGGTTTAAATTTGGTATATATTAAGGGTGTTGAAGCTTTCTTATCATTTGCATCATCAAAAACAGAATTTATTTAGAATTAAAGATAAATGTACTTGTAAAATATATAATATAAGGATGTTTGACACATTTGGAAATGTTGTAGGTCATCTATTCCATTTTGGTTTTCAACTAGATTATGTTTTATGGTATCAATATGGTGAACTAGAATTCAGATAAGATACTAATAATTTGGTTCCAAAGCCATCACAATTAAAAAATTTAGTTCATGATGTAGCCGGTCCATATTTTTGACAAAAATAAACCCATGAAGATATTTATTTAACTCCTTTGTTAAAACCATCTTAACTTTACGAGTTGTTGAGTTCTGTTGTTAAAGCCTTATATATTGGATGAAAGATAAGAAAATTTGAAGCTTTTTCTAAATCTATGGCTTTTAAATTTGATAATGGAATGTAAAATATATATTTTGATCTCACATTCTCTTTGGTTAAAACACTATTACCTAAAGGAAATGTGCTGCTTAAAATTTTTTATGAGAGCAAGGGGTTGGTTCGTAATCTGGGTCATGGTTATTAGAGGGTTCATGCATATTAAACTGATTTCATCTTATATTATAGTGAAAACAGGTCATTGAAAAGTTGCACCACATACGGAAAATTGAGGTAAAAAGAGTCTCAACTAGGAAATTATGGGTTGATTCCTATAAAATAGTTAAGATATTTACTTTTTATATCTAAATTGCAGCATTTATTTATGTCTTAGAACATAGTGGCATTGATGTCGTAGAAGAAAACTAATATTTCAACTGGTAAAAGATTAAATCATCCTAATGTTGGGGATTCATGGAAATTTTATGACAAATTGCATATGTCTTTAGCTTTAGAAACCAAAACATGCTATTGGTCTTTATATTGATGGTTTTCGTCCATTTGGTTCTTATGGTAGTCAGTATTCATGATGTCATGTCTTTATAACTCTACATAATTTACCTCATTGGATGCTGATGAAGTATCTATACATCTTTTTGTCCTTATTAGTTACAGGAAAACCAAAAAAGAATATTTATGTTTATTTTAAACCATTGATTGATAAGTTAAATTCATGATGGAGTAATTTTTTCAGTATAGATGATGTTGCTATGAAACAGAATATCCTTTTGAAAGCTGCATTGATGTGGAAAAGTAGTCTTCTCATCATATGGCATGTTATCTGATTGGAGTACACATGGTCCAAAATCATATTCATACTATATGAGAGGCAAAAAAGCATTTAATCTCATCAATGAAAAAAACAATGTTTTTTTGGCTGTTATGGTAGATTACTTCTTATCGATCATCATTTTTCAAGGAACAAATATCATTTTAGAAACGGTACATTTGAAATAGAAGAACCTAAAATAATGATCTCAGGTGAAGAGATAAATTCAGTTGTAACTTCATATCCTCACATCACATTTGGGCCAATAATAAACCCAAAACATTGATGGCTTTGGGTAAGAACACAATTGGATTAAATTGAGCATTTTTTTGGATTTTACATATTTTTTATGATTTTTTGGTCAGTCACATGTTGGATGTCATGTATATTGAGAAGAATGTTCTTGATAAATTATTTTGCACAATTTTGGATACACCTTGTAAGAATAAAGATAATTTAAAGGAATAGTTATATCTTTCCCAAATTTATAGGTGATTAGAACTTGAACACTTCGAAAATGTTAGACCAAAGAAGTTAATGAATAAAAAAGAAGATTATAAACTGCCCCCAAAAAATCTATTATTATTTTTTCAATATATTACAGATTTGAGACACCTAGATAGTTATGCTTTTAATTTGGGAAGATATGTTAGAAATGGTCATATTACCCGATTAAAAAGTCCTGACTATCATGTTATAATGGAAAGTCATATTTCGATTGGATTAAGAGGATTTTTGAATTCTATGATATGTTAAGTGATAACCAACATATAATATTTTCATCGAGACATTGGTGTGGTGACAAAAGACTATAAAGGAGTAGGAAGATTGTAAGAAGATGCAGTTTTAATTTTATGTAAATTGGAAAAAATATTCCCACCATAATTCATTGACTCAATGGAACATTTGATATTAAATTTTCTATATGATGAAAAATTTAAGGGTTTGGTACAATTCCAATGGATGTACCTATTCAAGAGATTCCTAAAAAATTAAAGAAAAATGTATGTAATAATGAATCTGTGAAGGATCAATTGTAGAAGCTTATTTTCAAAAGGAAATTTAATTTTTCTGCTATCATTTATTTTTAATCTAAATATCCCTCAAAAAACAATGGAATGAACCATAATGATGGAAATTTTGATGATGGAATGAGTAAACATTTATCTATTTTTAATCATCATGAACTTTTCTTTAGTGGAGTTAATAAATTATGGATTTCAGTTGATAAACATCACAGATTTCAGACATATGTTCTTCTCAATTGTGAAGAAATGAAACCATTTGAACTATGAGTGTTCCAATCAATTACTCTATAATATTTTTCATAGCCCCGTAGAGTGTTTTTAGTTCCCTATGGTTCTACATAATTTTTTTTATAAAAACCCAAACTATGATACTTGATTAATTAAAAACATAGTATTAGGAATGTTCAGAGTCGAACCCCCATAGAGAGTAAAATTAGTTTTATTAGAATTTAAAATTATTCAATTTTATTAATTTGGAAAATGTGGTAAGAAAAGTATTTTTTAACATATTTGAAGAATGAAAAGTGAAAATTAAGTAGTAGATTGATTGGTTTGTGAAAACAAATTTGGAAATCTTGCTGAGGTAATGTAATTTCTAGGTTCACACTAGTGCAGAAAACATTTTTTATGTCAGTTATTTTTCATTATTTATGTCGGTTTTTAGGCGACGTTAATACGGACGACGTTATAAATAACGTTTTTTACGTCGGTTATTTAAAACCCGACATAACATCCCTAACATCACGGTGTTTATCACGTCGGTTCATTAATGACCGACGTGAAAAATGATCGGGGATGGGGATTTATAATGGCGGTTATTATATAACCGCCGTGATAAACTGCAGGTGGGGGGGTTTAGCACGTCGGTTATATAATAACCGACGTGATAAATATGCGCGAGGGGGGGTTTATCACGTCGGTTATTTCTAAACCGACATGATAAAACGCCTGGGATATCGTTTATCATGTCGGTTATGACATAACCGACGTGATTAACCCTTCCCCGGGCCTATTAGCACGTCGGTTTCTTAAATAACTGACGTGATAAAAAGGCCTGGGAAACGTTTTAGCAAGTCGGTTATCCAATAACCGACGTGGTAAATCGATTCCCAGGCCTTTTAGAACATCGGTTATATTAAGAACCGACGTGCTAAAATGCCCAGGAACGGTTTAGCACGTCGGTTCTCGAAAAAACCGACGTGATAAACCCCTACCGATTTATTTACCACGTCGGTAATAAAATAACTGACGTGAAAGCGATATTTTTTTTAAAATAATTGAACTGCTCTCACCAAAAAGCAACCAGAAACCAAACAACAAAAATAACCATGCCAGCCCTCCCCCAAGCCCCAACTGAACCCCACCCTCATCTATACCCACCTAACAACCTGGCCAGCCCTCCCCCACCACATTGGAGCCCCACCACAACCCTTGGACACCCCCAACTGAACCCCACCCTCATCTATACCCACCTAACAACCTGGCCAGCCCTCCCCCAAGCACCAACTGAACCCCACCCTCATCTATACCCACCTAACAACCTGACCAGCCCTCCCCCACCACATTGGAGCCCCACCACAACACTTGGACACCCCCCACCCCTTGGACAGCCCCCCCACCCTCATTTACACCCCCACGACCCCTAGTACAGTCTCAAACACCCATTGGACACCCCTCCCATATCCCTTGGACACCCCCACCCCTTGGACACCCCCACCCCTTGGACAGCCCCCCACCCTCATTTACACCCCCAAGACCCCTAGTACAGCCTCAATCACCCATTGGACACCCCCACACCTTGACAGCCCTCCCAGACCCCTTGGACACCCCCCCGACCCCTGGACACCCCCCCCCCCGAGCCCTTGGACAGCCCCAAACACCCCTTGGACACCCCTCCCATATCCCTTGGACACCTCCAACCCTTTGGACAGCCCCCCACCCTCATTTACACCCAACCGGCCCCTTGGACAGAACTCCCAGACACCTTGGACACCACTCCCATATCCCTTGGTCACCCCCACCCCTTGGACACCCCCACCCCTTCGACAGCCCCCCCCACCCTCATTTACACCCCCCGAACACTAGGACAGCCCCAAACACCCCTTGGACACCCCTCCCATATCCCTTGGACACCCCCCCACCCCTTGGACACCCCCACCCCTTGGACAGCCCCCCCACCCCCTGGACACCCCCCGACCCCTTGGAAACCCCCCGACCCCTTGGAAACCCCCCATCCCCTTGGACGGCCCCAAACACCCCTTGGACACCCCTCCTATATCCCTTGGACACCCCCCACCACTTGGACACCCCCCACCCCTTGGACAGCCCCCCCACCCTCATTTACACCCAACCAACCCCTTGGTAAGCCCCAAACACACCTTGGACACCCCTCCCATTTCCCTTGGACACCCCCCACCCCTTGGACACCCCCCCACCCTCATTTACACCCCCCGACCCCTAGGACAGCCCCAAACACACCTTGGACACCCCTCCCATATCCCTTGGACACCCCCCAAACACCCACCCACCCCCTTGGAACCTCTCCCCCCATACCAAAATCCAGATCAGAAAAACCATAAACAGTAGACCAAAACAAGAAGTAGAGAAAAATTAAACATTCACTTATATAACATTCAAAACTTACACTGTCAACTTCAAAAAAAACTAAATCTAACCTAAACGACTACGAAATAAACAATTACATTGACAATATTCAAAATTACATTTTACATTACAAACAACTAAAAGTCAATCAAACCTGTAAAATAATTTGACCACTCCACTTGTAAGTGTTTGATATCTTCAGCAGTAAAGGGTTGAGGGTCATCAAAAAGCTACAAAGGAAAAGGATAGTAGTCAACGTGTATAATGAATAAATCAAATTGAAATATTATGAGAAAGAGGAAATATTACCAGGTCAAAACTCAGAACTTTCCCAGTTGTTATTATTTCATACATAAATCTTAACATGTAATATCCGCATTCGATGATTCCTTGTTGCTCATGAAATTTCTGTTTGAATGGGTGTAAATTCAATATATTATTTTTATGTAATAAATCAAAATGTACAAATTATAAATGGATATTTACCTTCGCATGTACATATTTGATCTTGAAATTCCTTTTCTTTGCGCTTTTTCGAAAGTGGACCCATGCCCTGTTAGAAAATAATATGAATGGGGTAAATTTAAAATTCATTATAATATATAAAACTATTGTGAAATTGAAACTTACGTTTCCAATATATTCTTAAAACTTTCTCGCACATCATCACGGAGAGAGCATATCCAATAAAGTGCTTTCTCCCTAGGGCAAAAAACCCCTAACATCCAATGATCCCTGATAAAAGGAAATTTAACGTTAGTGGTTTTTTATGTTAAAAGATAATTAACTCTTTGAGAGGGATGGGTTTCATACCTCTCACAAAAAGGAATCATCCAACACTATGTGATTACATTCTTTTCAAATCTATCAGCAATATAAATCATTCTTTGTTCCTCATCCAATGCACATGCTTCAGGGGAAATCAATTGTGGGTCCACGAATCCATATACATCTGTCAGCTCATTCCTCTCACAAATTTTATACAGATACCTAATACAAAGCAGACATAAGTATACATTTTTAATAAATATAACGCAAGGAAAAGGTGTTAATACTTACATGATAAAAATTTGCACCACGTTGACGCCCAACTTATCTCTAGTGACAAACTCCATGATATCAGTTTTCATAATCCCCACACTTATTTCACGTCCACAGACATGAGCTTACATTGTAAAGTCATAATGATCTGCCAAAAAATTTGAATATCCTGACAATTTGTCAAGACTGCTAGTATCTGCATCTGATGTCATAGCTATCTGTCTTTGTTGTTGTCTATACAGTATTTCTTTACCTTTGAAGTATTCTTGTAAAAATAAATTGAAAAATATATTAGTTTTCAAATGATAAAACATTAATAAAAATATAAAATAAAAGATATAACATCCATACCTCTATGGTAATGAGTCGAAGAAGTCTGGATGGCCAAAGTAAAAAATGGCCGATACTATGTCCAACTGTCGTCTCCTCATCTGTAGGTAACGGTATCCGAGCTGATCTATCTATAATATCCTGTACAGTGACCCTCTGATTCCTTACCTCTAACTGTTGATGATGAACTGTATCTCCTATACAATATACCATCCCATATTCAACTATATGATGTTGAGGATCATCAACATACAACTCACAATAAGTAGGTAGCTGCGGCGGAGGAGGAGGATCAAAAATGGGGTCCGCAGGCTGAGGTGGGGGAGTGGGAGCTACTGGGAGAGGTGGAGTGGGAGCTGCACCCTGAAATTGTCTTTGCAAGTCTGCAAACATAAACTGCACCGATGCTCTAATCTTGTCCTCCATTTTCGCATTAATATTATGGACTTCAGCCTCCAAGGATTCTATTTTTTTTTTATAAACTCCCTCAACGTTAGAAGTTGAGGAATGTGGCAACACTTTTCTTACCGATACACCTGCCGGATATCCTCTTACACGGCCAGGATGTTCGGGCTTTCCCAATGCCACATATAAAATATCTTCCCTCCCAGATGGTGTAAATGTCCCCTGTGAACTCTGCTCCTCAAGAGAGTCCTGTAATAATTAATTGAACATTTCTATAATGATTGGAAATATATGACGAAAATAGTAAACTTAAATAAATAAAATAGATATCTTACAATCCTCTCAACTACGAGTCTCGATTCTTCAGAAAGATATTATCCTTTTTTGCCCTTCCGATCTCTTTTCCATTTCTCATGTCTAGATGGAGGGGATGGAGGGGCCACCTCTCCAGAGCTTCAAGACTCAGCTCTTAGTTGTTGAAATTTTTCTGCCATCATTTGTTCTTCCAATAATGCATACCCTCCCCGAGATAAACTATGAGGGTATACATTTTTAGATTGGATCTCTTGATGAGCTTTCCTTGTTTGCTGTAAATTAAGAATAAGTAATCATTAACAAAACAATAATAAGATCATTTATATAAGAAAGCTTATAAAAGTTTACATTGCCCTTACCAAAAATGATTCTTTTCTTCTACTTTCAAAAAATTGTCTCAATGTGTCTTCATCTATAAAAGGATATATACGACATGGATTCTCACGACTCCTATGACCATAAATGAAATCAGATGAGAGGGTTGATTTGAAATCCCTCCATCTCCTAGCAGCCAACGATAAGCATTTCTTCCTGACTCCTCCAGTTTTAGGAATATCAAATGTCATCTGATAAAAAAGAGGTTAAAAATATTATATATACTAGAAACATTTAAAGAACAGTCAAACAATAGCAAAAGATCTTACCAAAATGGTCTCCCACAGCTGAGAAATTATCGCCTTATCCACACTTCTCCAATCATCATAGAGAATGCTTACTTTGCTCTTAGCCTGAGTTGCTACAAAACCCTTAAAATCTTTAGCATTTGGACCTCTAGGAAGATCATCATCATCAAACTCCACGACTATCCGCTCCTCCTTCGTACGGGCA
This sequence comes from Viscum album, assembly GCA_963277665.1. Classification (NCBI taxonomy): domain Eukaryota; kingdom Viridiplantae; phylum Streptophyta; class Magnoliopsida; order Santalales; family Viscaceae; genus Viscum; species Viscum album. The sequence goes on along the minus strand of OY728125.1, from coordinate 910,605,447 downwards.
AGTGATAATTTTGGTAAACGTGTGCACCCACGCTTACCAACCTTTGAACTCTTTTTCGTAATAGGAGCATGTGAATGTTCCTCCCCAGATGTATGACCAATATGCTCATCTCCAGAATCATGTGGCTGATCAACTGATTGATCTGTCATTTTCCTTCAAATCAAAAAAACAAACATTAGATCACAAATATACAAATTCAAATATTGTAATACTACTTAATCAGAAAATAGAAAAGTGTACTAAATTACAAAATAGTAAACATTGGTAATATGGTAAGCATGTTAAACAATGATAAACATGGTAAACACAGTCTGTTGTACCCCTCTCTCTTGGATTTTAATGATCACAATCACTCTTATTATGTTCTAACTTGTTTTCAAGTGTTTTTGTTGATAGGCAAAAGGTTGCCAAGGAGTTGGCCTAAGAAAGCTGAAAAGTGGACTCACTGAGTCCACCGGTCAGCCGGTGTGAGCTCACCAGCCAGCCGGAGGACCTAGGCAGTAGACTTGCCCACTGCCTGGTGTCACCGGCCGGCCGCTGGATCACCACCGGCCGGCCGCTGGCTCATCACCGGCCGGCCGGTGCGCCCAGGACTTCTCCTCTTTACGGTTTTTATTGTTTTATCATTTTGGTTTGATACATGTTTTAATAAGTAAAAAATTTACAATATATAACATTATATGAAAAAACTAAATGTAAACAAGAAATAAACATGTGTTACCTGTAATTTTAGGAATGTACAGTTGGATTGTTTTCCCAAATTCCTTCGTCGTGATCGTTCGTTATGGCACAAACCATGTCTTCAACATACTCATCATTATGTTCTGTTAATCTTTCCATGGAAGTAGGGATCTCACATAAGTCATCATCTTCATCAAATTCATCCTCACCAACATATTGTTTTTTCCCTTGTAAAACAACAGCCCACTGCATATCTGATTGATCTACTACATAGAAAATTTGTTTGGCATGTGTTTCCATTATAAAATAATCAGCTGTGTCTTCCAATCTATTTAGATTAACAAGTGTCATTCCAAATTCATCATGTCTAACACTGTTGTTACCGATAAACCATTTATAGTTAAAAACAGGAACTTTAATTTTAAAGTAATCAGCCTCCCATATGTCTTCAATCACTCCATAATATGCACTTGATGCCGAAATTGGGTTTCTGTCCTTAGCACTTGAAAAATGCATTGCTTCTGCAAACACCAACACACCACTATTCTGAACTGCACTTCTGTTGTCCTGAGCTTTCGTATGAAATGTATAGCCATTAATGTCATAAGCGGACCATGTTATCACATTTAAAGATGGACCACCCACTGTCCATTTTAATGTCTCTGATACATCTGATCTACCAAGCAAGGTCTTTTTAAACCATGGCAAAAACGTTTTGTTGTGCTCATTCAAAATCCACATTTCTTTCTTCTTTGGATGACATTGTTTCAACTCATTAATATGAAATGTGATATATGGTTGAACATCAGCTATGTTATTCAAGATGTATGATTCTAACTTCTTCATCTGTTCAGCTGACAGTGATTTGAATTTCAAGCCACGAATCCCCTTTCCCTCTTTATTAACCCGTTCATGGTGAGATGGAGGAAAACCTATGTGTTGCGCCGTAGCCAAGTAGCTCGTACAAAACTCTGCTACCTCCTCAGAAATATACTTTTCAATAATGGAGGCTTCAGGTCGATATGGATTTTTAACATATCCCTTTAATATTTTCATATACCTTTCAAAAGGATACATCCAATGAAGATATATAGGTCCACAAAGCTTTATTTCTCGAACCAGATGAATCATTAAATGCACCATCATATCAAAAAAAGTTGGAGGAAAATACATTTCCAAATGAAAAAGTATAAAAATTGCATCCTTTTCCAAAATGTTCAAAGCATTCACATCAATCGCCTTGTTACAATTTGAATTGAAAAAATAACACAACCTCATTATAGTCTTTCTGACACGGATGGGCAATATTCCACGCAGTGAAACTGGTAGAATTTGTTGCATCATGACGTGACAATCATGTGATTTCATACCTATCAACTTCAAGCCTTTCAATGAGACAAAATTTTTTACATTTCAAGAATAACCTTGAGGCACTTTGATATCATGAAGACACTGACAGAAGCTACTTTTCTCCCTCTTCGATAATGTATGACAAGCCGGGGGAATAAATGTTCGTCTTCCTTTAGGAGTGGGAGCTAACTCCAAACGTATTCCCATTGATAGTAGGTCTAACCTTGCATTCAACCCATCTTTTGTCTTTCCTTTAATATCTAGCAATGTTCCAATCAAAGAATCACAGATATTATTCTCCACGTGCATGACATCAATATTATGTTTGACTTCATGATACCTCCAATATGGTAGCTCAAAAAATATTGACCTTTTCTTCCAAATATGTCTATCATTACCAGATTTCTGTGTCTTTCCCAATGTCACATCAAGGTTTTTCACCCTCTCAAAATACAAATCTGGGGATAAAGGTTTTGGAGCAGTATCAAATTCTTGTGAGCCATTGAATGCCTTTTTTAGTCTTTTATAAGGGTGATCCATAGGCAAAAACTTTCGATGACCCATGTACACTGTTTTCCTCCCATGATGAAATTGACAATATGACGTCTGTTGTTCACAAATTGGACAAGCTTTATTCCCTTTAACACTGTATCTAGACAAATTTCCATATGCTGGGAAGTCATTTATAGTGAATAGAAGCACTGCATGCAGTTGAAAATATTCCATTTTATAAGAATCATACACCCTAATACCATCAGCCCATAACAGTTTCAAATCATCAATCAGGGGTGACAAGTATACATCAATATCATTGCCAGGTTGCTTTGGACCAGAGATCATGATACTCAACATGACATATTTGCGCTTCATACAAACCTCAGGAGAGAGGTTGTAAATTACCAATAAAATAGGCCATGAACTATGTGTGCTACTGAGGGTTCGGTATGGATTCATTCCATCTGTGCACAAGCCTAGTCTCAGATTTCTAATTTCATTTCCAAATGTAGGGTACTGGGCATCAATTTTCTTCCATTGTGGACAATCAGCTGGATGACGTATTTTTCCATCACATACCCACTCATCAGCATGCCATCTTAACCTTTTTGCATCATGTGAATTAGAAAATAAACGTTTGAAATGAGGAATTATAGAAATATACCAAAATACCTTTGAAGGGAGCTTTGTAACCTCTACATCAGCTTGTGATTTTTCTTTCACCTTATACCGTGATGTCCCACATTTAGGACACTCTTTCAGAAATTCATATTCCTTCCTATATATAATGCAGTCATTCGGACAGGCATGTATTTTCCTGTATCCCAATCCCATCGGGCATAATATTTTTTTGGCCTTATAATGTGAATCTGGAAGATCGTTATCTTTTGGAAGAATGTCTTTCATCAATTGTAGCAGCTCTGTAAAACTTCTGTCACTCCATCCATGTTTCGCCTTCAGGTTAATCAATCTTAACACCGCCGACAAAACCGTAAAATCTGTACAACCAGGATATAATGGTTTTTCGGCATCACCATATAGACGTGCAACTGTCGGTTCTATCTCAATTTGTTCTGCTACAATATCGCGAATCATTTCTTCAATTCCATCGGAGTTACCATCTTCCGATTCATTATCATCAGTGACATTCTGTCCAGTTTCGCCATGCCAAATCCAAGGGTTGTAACTCTGATTGAAACCATGACAAATCAGATGATCTTTTATCTCTCTACTTTTCAACTTCTTCATATTCAGACATTTCAGGCATGGACAGAAAAAAATGTCACTAATAGGAACATTTCGTTTAGGAAATTCCAAAAAGGCATCAACACCTTCCTCATATTCATTGCTCATTCGATGTGTCGTAATCCAACTTCGACTCATTATTACCTATAACAAATAGCAAAAATATATATATTTTTTAGATAAGACAAATATATGTTTATATGAAAAAAAATCATAATTTGAATGTAAAAAATTTTGAAATATAAAACAAATCGATGTGTATTTAAAAAAATATGCTTGAATATTATTTTTTAAACAAAATATAGTAAGATATAACACCCCCCCTGGACACCCCCCGACCCCTCTGGACAGCCCCCCGCCCCTCCTGGACACCACCCCCCACCCCCTACCCCCTTGGACACCCCCCTGGACATCCCCCAACCCTCTAGACAGCCCCCCACCCACCCGGACAACCCCAAATACCCTCTGGAGAGGCCGCCACCCACTTGGACAGCCCCCCACACCCATCCACCCCCTTGGACACCCCCCTGGGCACCCCACCGACCCCTCTGGACAGGCCGCCACCCCCTTGGACAGCCCCCCACACCCACCCATCCCCTTGGACACCACCCTAGACACCCCCTGACCCCTCTGGACAGCCCCCGACCCCTCTAGAAAGCACCCCCACCCCTCCTGGACACAACCCCCACCCCCGACCTGCTTGGACACCCCCCTGGACACCCCCCAACCCTCTGGACAGCCCCCCACCCCTCCTAAACACCACCCCCCACCCCTACCCCCTTGGACACCCCCCTGGACACCCCCCAACACCCACCCACACCCTTGGACAACCCCCCACACCCACCCACCCCCTTGTAAACCCCCCTGGACACCCCCCGACCCCTCTGGGCAGCCCCCCGCCCCTCCTAGACACCACCCCCACCCCCTACCCCCTTGGACACCCCCCTGGACATCCCCCAACCCTCTGGACAGCCCCCCCACCCACCCGAACAACCCCAAATACCCTCTGGAGAGGCCTCCACCCACTTGGACAGCCCCCCACACCCATCCAACCCCTTGGACACCCCCCTGGACACCCCACCGACCCCTCTGGACAGGCCGCCACCCCCTTGGACAGCCCCCACACCCACCCATCCCCTTGGACACCACCCTGGACACCCCCCGACCCCTCTGGACAGCCCCAACCCCTCTAGAAAGCACCCCCACCCCTCCTGGACACAACCCCCCACCCCCGACCTGCTTGGACACCCCCCTGGACACCCCCCAACCCTCTGGACAGCCCCCACCCCTCCTAAACACCACCCCCACTCCCTACCCCCTTGGACACCCCCCTGGACACCCCCAACACCCACCCACACCCTTGGACAGCCCCCCACACCCACCCACCCCCTTGTAAACCCCCCTGGACACCCCCCGACCCCTCTGGACAGCCCCCACCCCTCCTGGACACCACCCCCCACACCCTACCCCCTTGGACACCCCCCTGGACACCCCCAACCCTCTTGATAGCCCTCCCACCCCCATGGAATCACTGAAAATTTACCATAACAAGAAGTTGGGCCATTCAAAGAATGTTTTTAGGTGTGGAGGAAGAACTGAGTTTCAATAGATAGAGAAGGAACTCGACATTAGGTTGTCTATTCCTGGTGTGGATTTGAAGGAGTTAATGTTTGCTCAGTGACCCAAGAGATTGAATCAGAAATTCAGATGTTGTGCCATTTTCTCATGATGAGGATGAATAATTGGTGGGGTTTGACTTTTAAATGGAGAGCTTAACAGACCATCATATTTTCTATAGATCAGTAAAGGATGTTAGCATCGAACATAAGGCTTAAGGGATGCTTTCAGATCCAAATATGTATGTTGATGGATGCAATGGATCTAGTAGAGGTTCTAGAAAGAATGGTGGTTTTATTTGTTTAGGATAAGTAGTGAAGAAAAAACTAGTTAATTTTTTACTTGCTGAAAAGAGGGTATCTAAAATTTTTAACATGCCAAGGGGAAATCTGGCGAGTCCTTCTCGTGAAACTTTGTTTGCAGGGGGTGAAAATGGTGATGTGATCCCAAATCCATGCACCTATGTCATGGTTGTGTGTGAATAAAGTAGTAACAACTGTAAAAGGGCAACCCATCCAAATGGACACGCCCCAACCCTCTCGGGGATTTATAGAAAATGATGAAAAATTAGTGAAATCATAAAATTAGTCAATATTGCTAGTCGAACTAATAGATCTAGGGATGATAAATAACATTATGGTGCCAAAACGAGTTAAAAGGGTTCGCAATCGAAGAATCTTAGCTAGTTTCAACCAAAAAATCACAACACTTATATATATACTATCCGCGAAAAAAAACGAACGAGTGGGAGGATTACCTGAGTGCTGCGAGTTTAGATGATTGATCCGAGGAGATTAAATATGAGAAACGATGATCGCAAAAAGAATCTAAACCAACGAAATGGACGAGCCGATTCGGGTTTACGCGCGAGAGAGACGAGTCGCGACTGTCGAAGGTAAACTCGCGAATGAAAATCCACGGGTCTGGGTAAATTTTTAAATGAGTTATCACGTCGGTTATTCAATAACCGACGTTATAATTTTTTTAAAAACATTTATAACGTCGGTTATTCAATAACCGACGTAAAAACCTTCCTCCGATTCTTTTTTTACGTCGGTTATAAAATAACCGACGTAAAAAGGCCTTCAAAAACCGCGTTTTTTACGTCGGTTATTGAATAACCGATGTAAGAACTCGTACATATGTTGATTTGTTACGTCGGTTATTGAATAACTGATGTAACAAACACCCCCCCGCTTCTGTTTTTTACGGCGGTTAATGTATAACCGACGTAAAAAACGAAGTCGCGCGATTAATAACATCGGTTATAAAAATAACCGACATTAAAGGTGTACTAAACACAGGTTTTTACGTCGGTTATTAAATAACCGACGTAAAAAACCTCGTTTTACATATTATGACGTCGGTTTTATATAACCGACGTAAAAAATGGTGACGTAAAAAACGATTTCTGCACTAGTGTCAGGTGAAATTATATTTTAAAAAGAAAATTGATTGATTCATGATTAGTGTCAGAGTCTAGATGAGGTAGATCCAATGGTCATGGTATCCCCTCCTCGATAAGGCTATCCCCTATTTCCCTTGGTCTAGTAGTTTATGGGGTCGTCAAATCATGTTTGTCATGATACCAATTTTTAACCTGATTTCCACTAAAGTCAATAATGGTCATACTGCCTTTAGGGTAGAATGTTGAGCAAATTAAATGTCCTTTTTTGATTCAAATGTTGTTGGTCAAGATAAAGGAAAAGATACATTGTATTTTTAAAGAATGAAATTATGCAAACCAATTACATGAATAATAAAAAGAGTTAAATACCATGCTCCTTCCACCTTCAGTTACATCAAACTAGAACAAAGAGGAATTAACACCCTCATCCAAGTGATGATATGTTTAGAGGGAAGGTGAAAAGAAAACATAAAGGAATAACTCAAAAATGTCGTAGCATCTTCGCTCTAGGCATTGGTCTTCATCCAAATCTGAAATGCTTCAAAGGTATTGCTAGGGGATCTATTTATAGGTGATGAATGGGGTTTTCCCATCACTGGTCATGACATGTACTGAAGGTAAAAGATGTGTAAAGTTAATATGATTTTTGTGAATCTGTGTGACACTTGCACAGATCTCAACTGTGATTTTGGAAATTTTACCACATACACGACGTGTACTTTGACTACACGTTGTGTACACCTGTTCTGCATCACCTCCACATTTGTGATAATCTTTCTTAAATCTTGCACATAAATTTGATTTTGACCACTGTCACATCAAGTACTGAAGGTACATGTCACATACTTGTAGTTCACAGTGTTTTCGATTATCATGGATTGTTGTGGCAGCAGCCTCATTTTCCCCTTTTTGTTCCTTTTCCATAGATTCATTGATTCTTTCTATAAAACACAAAACAAATAAATTCATTCCCAAATTGGATAGATTATTCATTTAAATAAAAAAATCAATACATTAAACAACTCAAAAATAAATTCATGAAATACACATATAAATATTTTTATATTAAATTAATCCTATTTTGTTTTTAGGTAATATGATAATCATATCAAAAAATAACTTCCACAAATTATAGTAGCTTCTATTAAAAAACATCATAAAAATATTTTTTAAAACTAATTTCAAAAAATAGTTTCATAAATTATTTACGGTATAACATATAAAATCAATTACATACTGGTTTTATTGATAATTTTTTTACAAATTTTATGTATCTCAACATGATGATAAGATTGATAATTGGTTGTGTGTCTTTAGTAACCCACCATCCTAAATGGTTAAATATTATAATAAATATTTCAGGAATGGTTTTTGATTTCATACATGTGCATATGGGAAATAAAAAACAATGAATAGTGGTTTCTTCTTGAGAGGATCCCATCATAGAGAAGATGATGTTGACTTTTATGATATTTAGGATGAAATTATTAAATTGTGTTTTCTGGGACATAATTACATAATGAATTTTAAATGTTAGTATTTAGATACTAATAGCGGCTTTCATGTTTATCTGACCAATCAACTTATTGATTTTAAATATAAAAGTCTTCTTGCAGTAAATGAACCATTCATATTAGCTCATTAGGCACATTTAACATATTATGCTAATTATTGGTCTACTTAAAAAGAGTTTGGTGATTGGTGGAGCATTATAAAAAACAAATATCGAGAAAATCAGTTTAATCAAAGTGAATGTTGTTCTACTTAAGTGAATGGAATTGAAATTTTTCAAGAGACTACTCCAAAACCATCTTTTTCCTGAAGAGACATGAATGTTATTGATGACACCCTATAGGTAATTCTAGATGATGAAGATGATGTTAATGATGTTAAAAACGAATTTTAAATGACAAGAGATGATGAAACTGAAACTCAAATGGAAATTGAATATGTTGAGGAGGAATATGAAGACATAACATCATCATAAATGATGATGAGGATGTAGATTAACATTGAAAGGGTTAAATGATCATTATATTTATATAATATATATATATATATATATAATATATATAATATTGATTTTTAATTATTTTCTATCAATAATAATTTCATGTTTCAGAAGGACCCGGATCTGTTTCATCTGGTGCTTGAGGCTGATCTACCTTTAGACGAGAAGGATATTGGATCATATGACCCTCAGACTACTCATAGTTTATGGAGGACTTAGAGGGGGTGTGGCATTTTCTAATTTATGATCCTAACCCTATCCTTGAGCGATATTTTCATCTTTTCTTTGATCCATGCATGAAAAGGTATATTTTCCAATGTATTTTAGTTAGTTCTTATTAATTTATTTATATACTAATTTTTTGAATATTTTTTTAATTTTTTCCACATATTTTCATATATAGCTATTGGATAGGGGAGATATATATTGAAAAATTATTTTTTTTGAAGTATGGGTCAATTGGGATGAGATTCCCATTAATATTCAGCATCGTATATTTGATCATTGGATTGTATATAAATAAATAATGTTTATTTTTAAATTTATTCAATTAATAACTTGATATTATAATTTATTTGTAGGTTTTATTGTTTCCCATCAACGAGAACATGAATAAAAATATCTGGAAGGCATGGTAGGGGTTGTGTGTGAGCATTGCTATCAGACATTGTACAATTTGAGAAGGAAAGCAATGGAGAAAGTAGAAGTGATAGAGTTTGATGTGTCCTGTCACACCCACTGGCCTGATTACATTTCATCTCAGGTTTTGGATGGATTATTTCCACATTGGTTATGTGGATGTTTTCAAAGGAGATCATCCATTGGTTGATAAAACCGAGGGAGATAGGAGGCAACACATCAAGCCAGTAGTCGTAATTGAGTATGCACATGGAACATATATTATGTAAAATTTTTAAATAATTTTTATAACATTAAATGTAATGGTTAATTTTATTCAAATAGGTAGTTGAATAGGCCGATGTTATATAGTTTGATGATTACAGGAGGATGTACATTGATCTGGCCACTGGAGAGATTAAATGAGATCTATAGTGTCATATTGTTGTTTGAATAATTTATTTTTGAGTTTTAAAATTAACAAAAAATAATATTTTAACTATTCTAATTTAAAATTTCAGTTGGAGGTGTCATATGAAGCCATGGTATCTCAGTCACAGACTGAGAGTTAGGTTAGGACCAAGGGAAAGAATAGTTCCCACTGATTTGAGGAGGCCTCATGGATACAGATGACCTAGTATGCCTTAGAGAATGGTTGAGTTATTAGTATCGGATCTCTATTGACACCTTGAGGTTGTTATGGTACCACTGCGATGTCACTGTCTATCTTGAGAGGAGATCAAGAAAAGTCCGCATCATTTGATTCACAGTTTCAGGAGAAGCTGCGAGCTCAGAGTAAGGCCATAGAGAATATTCATAGGGAGTCGGAGGATATGCGTCAATGATATTAGTAGGAAATGCACCAAGGATAACAACAAAAATAGAAAGAACTCCGACGCCAACATTTGTGACATGAGGATGAGATTCATTAATGATAGCAACAACAACATGAGAAGATGGAGTACATGTGATGTCTGACTCGGGGTTTAGGGATGAAGTTCCCTCCAACTTCTACTCCAGCTCCTTCAGAGGACCCACACCTCCGTGATATATGTTCTTTTTTTATGATAATACATAAAAATGTAATTTTTTTGTAATATTAACTATTTACATTTTTATGTAGTGTGTTTTTTATATTAATGTGAATATTTAATTATTATTATTATTTTTTATTAAATTTTTTATTATTTATTTACTTTATTATTATTTTGTTATTTTAATTAATTATTGTTATTTTATTATTTTATTATTTATAACTTTTATTATATTTATTATATTTTTACTAATATTGAGGATTTTATTATTTTATATTTTTTTCTATTTTACTATTATTAATATTAATATTATTAAAATAATTTTATCCTTTTACTAGTATTAATATTACCATTTAATTAATATTAATAATATTTTATTATTATTATTATTATTATATTATTATATTAATATTGTTTATATAAATAATATTAGTAGTAGTACTGTTATTATTTTCTAATATTATGTTATTATTATATTTTAATATTATTTTACTTTTATTATTAATATTATTTTTTAATTATTTTTTTAATTTTTTTAAGATATTTGCGACCTTCCTTTTATGATTTGTGGTCCCCATCATAAATTGTATTTGCGGTGACATGTCAAAAATAGTTTTTTTAAATAATCTTGGGGAAAATAATTTCAACGAGATCTTTTGTGATGGGGGTCCCCATCCCAAATAGTATTTGGGATGGACCATCACAAATGCATTTTTTAAATAATCTTAGGGAAACTATTTTCAATGAGTCTACATCCCGTCACAAAAAGTTTGTTTTTTTGATGGCCCATGTTAAAAAACTTATTGCGATGCCATTTTCTGCAATGTTCCATTTGTGATTGGACCCAATCGTAAAAGGCCCATCACAAATAGTCTAATTTCCAGTAATGTGTTTGACTAGTCAGGGACTTGATGAAATTGAGCATTTATAGAGGTACTGATGTAAGATCCACCTACCATCTACAAGGACTAGGAAAGGATTGTCATGGTAGTCTGATTTTCATCTCCCATTGATTTTTAAATAGTATGTAGACCTAGTGATTTCCCTAGTGAGGGAGAGAATATCACCGCTACAGGGGGAATTTGTAATTATTTTTGACATCCTCATTTATATAGATCTATTGCCAAGATCCAGAGCTAATCTAATGCTTTGATGCTTTTTGGATGGTGGATTGTCTATGGGAGAAAGAATATTCATCTCTTTCTAAAGATGATACCTAATAGAAATATTGACCAAGAGTAGCTCATCATTGAGTTGTTTAGAGTTGGTATCTAATTTTCATTTTTCGAAAATTGTTCCATTGTTGAAAGAACCTAAACTATTTTGGGTGGTTATTAAGATGAATCTACACCATTACCTTTGTCATATGTAGTTCTCTTTAAAGAGGTGGAAAATTGATATTTAGAGATTCATGATTTTGGATCCTTCTTTGGTTCTGGGAGAGTCCAGCCTCAGTCAGTGTATCCAAATAACCCTCCTCTAAGTTATGTTTTCCTAATTATGTCCATCTCTATTTTCATATTAATCCACCATATCTATTAGGTTAAAAGCGACAAAAATAATAGATGCCTATCGGTCAATGGTGCTTCAGCCATTACTTTCAACACAACATGGTGACTTTCTATAGTCTTTATTAGAGTTGTGCCTGGAACCTTTGGCCATATTGGGATGTTTTGTCCTGTGACCCTAGTGGGGTCTGATTGCATTCCCCAAATGATCCTCCTATCTAGGCCTATGAGTAATTACCTTGAGGGATTTTTCCATCATGATTGTCAAACGGACCCTGAAAAACAAAGTTCTCTCTTGTGGTTGGATGATTATATGTCATGTTGGATATCGCTATTTACCTCCAACCTATAGAATACTAATTCTATCTATGGCATTGATGATGATTAAAATTCCCCCAAAATTCTGTGATTGGGGTTATCCAGGCCCACTATTGGCATTGATTGATCCATTTTTTGAGTATTAGGTGCTTATAAATGAGGATTTAATGATTCTAAGGATGGGCATTGAGTTAAAAATAAATTCAGTCAAATAGGATGGGGTCGATCTAGAATCATTGTTGATTACCCCAATACCCAATCAGAGTATAATGAACCCAGTGATGGAGATTGATATATAGATTACCCCATGCCAATGAGGTTTGTTTTGTTTACAGCTTGTGATGATATGTTCATAATCCAGTCAGGAGTTGACGATCTGAGAGGTGGAGGTAGTGGTAGATATTCCCTTGACCCAGTGAGCTCGGTCCCCTCCTAGATGGATGATTTGATAGCTGTTACTACAATCAATTTTATGTGGTACAGTTGTGCTCATGTAGGAACTCAATGAAATGGAATCTCATGACAAGAGTTAGTTTCTACAAGATGTCATCAAGTTGATTGAAATCTTGGATTCCGTGTCTCAAATAAATTCTATTTTCTTCAATTGGACCACTTCCAAGACATGGTTTCTATACACTTACTACATTTATTATGAATGGGCATAGATAAAGTATTATAATTATTTTATAGTGACCAACTATCCTGAGAAATACTTGGTCCCCTAATTTCATTAGAGGATAAAACATTATAGGAAATCATATATTAGGGGTTATGTTGTTCTAGGGTTGAAGAAGAGAGTGTCACTATATACATTCCCCATCCTCAAATATAGATACATTATCTGGCTTTAGATATCAATTTTTGAAGATATGTGATGTAATGGAAGAAAACATGATGTATATTTGTGTTATAACTTTCTAGTTTTGTATCACATGCCATGGAGATAGAAACCAGGTCTAGCTGATAGTATATTATCATGATGGTCTGAAGGTGACCCTTGTATCCAAGATAAAGGAGGTGTGTAGTCTCATTCATTGATGAGTATCCCAGATAATTTTGCTTATATAAGGAACACACTCCTTTTATAGCTTGTTTGTGATATCATAGTCAGAAGTGGAAAGAGGATAAAAAATGATGTAGAGGTTTCTTCCACTCACTCTCCCCATATATTAATGTCAAATTCCTCTTCATTCAACACCTCTAGATTTTGTGGAAAGAATTTTCAAATTAATTTAATCTTCTTGATATCATTCATTTCATGCAACACTAAAAGTAGTTTATTTTATATTAATGCACTAGATTTGGCTTGCATTATAAGAAACACCAATTTAATAATTTACTATATGCAATATAAAGACTAGATTTCTCTACAAAGAACATCACGGAAAGATTATGTTACATGTTAAAGTTACCTTCCTCAATGAATTACATAACATGCAAGACTTAGTGTTACCGAATTATAATATATTATTAAAAATATTATTATTTACAATAATAAGATATAACCAACCAATTAAATTTTATATTATAGGATTAACTAACATATGAAAACAAACAGTTTAATTCCTTGGTTACCTATTAACTAAAAATTAATATTGAAACAATATTAATTAAAATTAAATGACTTTATAGAAAGCTATTTTCATATGAAAAATATGATTTATCTTAATAAGTTAAATTAATTACTATTAGTGAATGATATTAATTAAATTTATTTGTTATATATTCAATAAATTATTTTTGATATTCATCAAATTGACATTATAGGAATTATATGATAACAACCCTTACATTATAAATAAAAACCTATATTTTTATAAAAGATGTTTTACCACCATTTAATGGAGAACCTATTTTAAATAAAAAAGTTTAAACTTTTATAAATTTAATATCTCAAAATAAATTTAATTTTTAAAATAGATACATAAAAATTAGGTTAGGGTTCATTTTCTCTATTTTTTTGTGTAGTTTCATATTTGTGATGAATAGTAAAAAATAATAAATTTTAAATCGAAACTATTTTTTTTTTGAATTTTTTATATGGATGAATTTTATTTTTAAATGGATATAAAGTTTAATTAGATTTATTTTTTATCAATTAATCCAATTTAGTTTATTTGAATCAATTTCAATTTGAAATTGAATATATAGACTTATGAAAATTTCGAACATTTTTACTTTAAAACACTCAATTATCATCCTATCTATATGATTAATTTTAAATTAAATTCATCCAATTATATAACTTGAATAATAAAAAATGAACTACATATTTGGAGACCGAAGAATTTATAATTTATAATTAGTTAAACATAGTTTTTGACCAAAACGATTAGTGAATGTAATTAAAATAAATTACATGTGTTGTTATATATCTATATGGTGATCAATCTTTTATAGATTTTATGTTTCAAAAGTTAACAAATCAGTAAAGTAATTTTTTCTCAATTTCCCTTCTTTAATACATGTTCCATGTTATTCATCTATATTATTTTATGAGGTGTTTATACTTTTTTTATACATGCTACATCATGATTCCACTTCATTTAATGATAGGTTAAGCTTCATGTAACGTTATTCTTTCCATAGTATAATGATTTTACATTACCAATGTAGTAACCATTTATATATTAAATGTCATCATTTATCAATATTATTTATGTCAATAATTCAATTTCCAAAATATTATTATCCATATCTCAATAACTATCATGGTTTTTCTTACTCTATGTATATGCATGTCATATACAAGTAATGGTACCATGTTACACTATTTGGTTCTTAAAATAATTAAGAAAATGTTTTTATGAAAATCTTACTTTATTTATCCTTTCGGTCAAAAATATATTCTTATTCAAAATTGTGTTTTATAAAAAAAAATTTATAAATGTTTTACTATTCTCTATTTATTTTTAGTGGTCATTTTTACCCATGTCTTACCTTAAAAAATGTGTTTTATAATGAATCTTCTTGTCCTTTTTTGATCAAGGAAATTTTTGGAACTTTTAAGATGAAAAATGAATGTTTGTAATTTATGGGCATACTAGCCTTCATGACCATCATTTACTTGAATCTTCCATTGTAAGTTTACAAGGTTATTGTTTAAAAGAAAATATTTTCCAAATATTCTTGAAATTTGTTGATTTTTAAATAGTATATAAATAAAAAGGATTTTTGGAAAGAAATTTTATATTAAAAAATGATTGAAATGATGTTCAAAACATCCTTTACATTTTTGAAAAATTTTTATTTCATAGAAAATAATTTTCATGATAGAAAATATTATTTTATATTTTTTCAAATTATTTTCAAGTAAAATAGTTTTCACATGGTTTTCAAGCTTGTATTATAAGTTTTCATGGAAAAAATTTTCAAAATAACTTCCATAATACTTTCAATGTTTTTAATAAATTTTTAATGAATTTTTTTTTCTAAATTTTTTAGTTTTAAAAATTTATTTTCAAAGGCGAAATGATATTTTCCTCAAGAAAAATTTTAAATAGATATTTCAAAATTATTTTTTATCTGTGATGACATTAATTGATATTACTCATTCACTTTTGGGAAATGATCCTAATGAACCATTCATATTGTTTCTTGAATGGATTATGTGTTGATGGAATGATGCTTCTAACACCTATTTCTCTTCCACAAGTTATATGCTTTTGGAACTCACTTATTTTGAAGTGTTCTTATTTGATGAAATGACCATGAAACCTATCTCTTTTCCATTGGAAATGATATGATGAAATATTACTGATATCTATTTCATTTCTTGGGATAGGATATCCTAATCTTTTTAATCTCATGGAGCACGTATTAAGTAATTAGTGGGACCTATATATCTCTCCAATTCTATGGGAGATGATTGATGATTCATGTAGGATCAAGATTACATGTTCACAATTCTTTGAATGAAACCAATTTCATGTCCATACATTTATCCATAATACTTTTAACATGTTTAAAATGTTACAAGTAAAACTTTTTATGGATTCCTAATTTTATTCATGAACCTGATTACATATTTACAATGGGATAAATGGATCTGGTTGAATGTCCATAAGACTATGTGAAAACATGATTACATGTTGACAATGTTATGTGTGAACCTAATTTCATGTTCATAATGTTATGCATTGGCCGGATTGAATGTCCAAAAGTCTATTCGAGGGCCCTATTTTATGTCTTTAAATTAATGAGTGAACCTTTTTCTACTTATACATGTTCATAATGTTTTATGTTTATGTGTATACAACAATTCCATGTTTTATTCATATGTTATGATTTCAAGGATTATATTAATGATTATATATGATTCATGTATTATGAATTTCTAATATTTATTCCATAATTAATGTTTAGAATCATTAGTATATAGGGTACGATATTCTAATGATATTATTATGTGGTCATACCATTATGTTCATGTTATGCATAACTATTTAAATTGTTTAAACTTATTAACCATTCGAGCTCACACCTTTCTTATTTTTTCCCCTTCCCTAGGTTATAGAGAAATATTTCTATATACAATTACTTGGGGGGAAAGGTCTTCATTAGAAACAATGATGATCTTTCATTGAGTTATAATATTGTTTATTCCTTGTTTCCAAAGCCACTAAAGTAATACGATTATTGGGTGCCTGTTTGATTATTGTACTATGTATTCCTAAAAAATGAAGTAATGTATATGTATGCGAAGCCTGGGATTTTATAGCTGGTATTAGAGTAAAGGAAAAGTACATATTTAGAAATTAAAATGAGAGAACTTTAGTGATAACATTAGGAATATTTTTAGGGATATGTCTAGGGATGTCACTAAGGATGAGATTAAGTATTAGTTAATGTTTTGGGAAATGTCATAGAATTTTGGTAGAGGATGGAGTGAGTGGTTTGTAAGTAATAAATCTATGTATTATACTATATGTGTATGTGGTTCTAGAATATAAGTATGTAAGGGTAACAACTCTAATAAGTTCCGTCGGGCCTCACTCAAGTGTAACTTGGCATAAAACAACGAGCCTTATTGTGTACCTAGTTTGAAACTTTTGGGGGACATGCACTGGGAATTCAGAAACTATTTTTGAATGATCATGTAGGATTTAAATAGAATATTAATAAATATAACATATGATAAACATAATCTATCATACAATAAATCCAAAGGTGTTATTATTTAGACATCAAATAAGTATTTTTTCATGATTATGTGGTTTCATTATGATAAGTGTTTCTCACCCTATGATTTCTGGTCTTAGCCAATAATAGGGATTAAAAGGAAATAGGTTAATATTGAATGTGTTATATATAGAAATTGTGGGCACGAAAAAAATCTATTTTCTAAGTGGGAATATTATTAAGATATTTTTAAAGGTCTGTGAGTATTGGTTATATTGTGTAAGATAATGAGAGAACAAGCGACATTTAAAAGGTATGGGATGTTCTTCTAGTATTGCTTACTGTAAACGTAATAATCTTTATTATATCAAGGATAAGAAACTATAACAAATTATTTATATTTCATATACTAGGAAAAATGTAAAAATTAAGGAGATGATGAATCCTATGTAATGGTTTAAGAACAACGTTTGATGATTGAAGTGTATATGTTTTAGAATTAAAATATTATATTATATAAATCATGAAATAAATTTAAGTATTTTCAGAATAAATTTTTCATCAAGTATTGAAATAAATATGTTGAATGGTGATGAAGAAATGGAAAAGTAATATTTTTCTAAAGGGAAGGTAACCTTTAATATGTTAAATATGTTGAGAAAATAGAGTTTATCTTCAGTAAAGAGATAATTGATTTGGATAAAGTAACATGGATAGTTTCAAAGTTCATAGAACCAATTAAGGTATTTTTTTATAATGTAGTCTATGTAATCATGGAATATGTTTACTACTTTGAGTATTTATTCATTATATCCATTAATATTTGGAATAAGGAAGCATGAATATTTTCCAAAAGGATTCATAGTAATTTTGGAATATTACCTTGTTTCAAGAGAATATATGATGTGAAAATTGATTTGTTTATAATGTGACAACCCAAAGATACTCTTTGTTTTATGGGGGATCAATGATAATATGATTTCATTATCATCTTTCTAAAGTTTTTGATTTTTAGCTTTTGAAAGTGCTATTGGTTTATCTATTTATGGAAAGTTTATGCTAAACTTCATATTAAGTTTTTTAGATTAAATTGTTATCTCACCACATGAGTATTTATGCGTACTTGATAAATTTTTATAACCTTTTTGGTGTCATAGAACAAATGACCGACCATTCTATTTATGGACCTCATGATATGCTAATGCTTTCAGAATGATGAATTCACCTACTTTTCTCATAAAAAGAGGCAAAGTTATAATTTATCAAGGAATAAAAATAAGACATATTGTGCTTAAATCAAGTATGTATATATCCTTGTGAAATTCTTAAACATTAGTAAATAATATTGAAATAAAATTTTGTCATGTTTTTGTCATTTTTGATGATATCAAAGACCTTTTTCATGCCCCTTTCAGTTATGGATTTTCTTGTTAAATTTCTATTAACCATGTTATTTATCATTCTCTATAAAAAATTGATATTATATTTATCTTCCAAGTGAATGTTTTAACATCCCACCTATGTTATTATATGTGGAAATCTTGTTATATGTTACATTTGGTAAACACAATGTTTCAAAAATTGTTTTTTAAATGATGTTTTAGTGTTCATTTTTATGATTTGGGCATCTATGAAAGGAAATTTAAAGTGTAAAAGCTTTGATACGCAGAATAATTTTGAAAGATAAATTCATTTTAATGGCTGTAGAATGTAACACCCCATGATTTTGTTATTTTTTTAAAATTAATTTATTCTATTTGATATCTTGAATTTCACGCAACACAAAATATCGTTTACTTTGTATTAAAGCGCTATGTGTTTCTTGCGTTATATGAAACACCAAGTTAATTGTACACTAAACACAACATAAAGATTATATTTCTCTAAATGGAACACCTTGGTTAGCTTACATTACACAGAAAATTGACGTTCTTCGATGGATTTCATAACATGGAAGACAAAGTGTTACCAAATAATAATATATTATTAAAATATTATTATTTAATATAATTAGATATAACCTATAAATTAAATTAAATATTATATGATAAATTAATTATAACAATATATATTTTCATTTATTAGTTATCTATTAATTAAAAATGAATATAGAAACAAAATTAATATAAAGGGAATGATTCTAGAAAAGAGTATTTTTATGGGTAAAGGAGGTTTATTTTAAAAAGTAAAATTAATTACTATTAGTGAATTATATTAATTAAAATAATATTTTATATAATCAATAATTTTTTTTGACATTCATCCAATTGATTTTATAGGAAAAATATGAGAACATAAAAAATATTACAAATAAAAACCTATATTTTAAAAAAAAAAATTTAATAAATTTTAATGGGGAACCTATATAAAATATATATATTTGAACTGTTATAAATTTTTTTATGTCAAAATAAACATCAATTTTGAAATAAAAATATAAAAAATAGGGTAGGATGTATTTTATGTATTTCTCTGTGAAGTTTCATTTTTTAATGAACATTGAATAAAATGAATTTTAATTAAGAAATTCTTCTTCTTCTAATTTATTTATATGGTAAAATTATATTTTGAAATGTTTTTAAAGTTTAATTAGATTAATTTAGTGTCAATTAATATAATTTAAGATATTCGAATAAATTTTATATTGAAATTGAATATGTATACTAAGTAAAAAGTTTCACGTTTTTTACTTTAAAACCCCATGTTGACATCCAATATACATGATTAAATTAAATTAAATTTTTCTACTTCTATAACTGGAATTTGGAAAAATGTATTACATATTTAAAATCATAATAATATATAATGCATAATAATTTTATCTCTATTTTTGATCAAAAAATTAGTGAATGTAATTAAAATTAATTACATGGGTGTTTACATATCCATTTTATGATCTCTCTTTAATGAGGGTAATATTTAAAACATTACCAAATCTCTAATGTAAGTTTTACTCAATTTTCCATATTTGAGACACATTCCCTATTATGAACCTATATTTTTATATAAGGTTTATATTCTACCTTTTGACATTTTATATCAAGAATATCCTTCTTTTTATGAAAGGTTAATCTTCATGTAACGTTATTAATTCCATTTTATTATGATTTAATGTTACCAAAGTGGTAATGGATTATATTTTCAATCTCATTGTTTCTTGTGATTTTTTATGACTATAATTCTATTAATGAACACTTATTATCCATATATCAATAATTATAATGAATTTTCACACCCTTTGGATATGCATGTCATATCCAAGTTATGGTAACATTTTTCCACTCTTTAGTACGTAATATAATTAAGAAAATGTTTTTATGAAAATACGAATTCAATTATCCTTTTGGTAACCAAATATGTCTTATTTCAAAGACATGTTTTATAAAATAAATTCAAATAAATTTAATATTATTCAATTATTTTTAAATGAAATTCTTAACCATGTAATACATTTTTACAAAATGGTTTCTAAAATGAATATTCTTTTCATTTTTAGATCAAGGTGCTTTTCTAAAAATTTTCGATGAAAAAAGAATGTTCGGTATGTATGGTCCTACCCTCCATCATTACTATCATTTCCTTGATTCTTACTTTGAAATTTTAAAAAGTTATTTTTTAAAGGAGAATATTTTCCTAATATTTTGATTTGTTTTTGATTTTAAAATGGTTTAATGTAACCGATTTATGTTAAAAAAATGTTTTAAATGATTTTCAAAGCATCAGTTATATGTTTTCAAAATGTTGTTTTCAAAGAAATTGATTCCAATGATCTCAAAGGTTATTTTAAATGTTTTCAATGTATTTTCAAAGAAAACAGTTTTCAAAATTTGTTCAAGATTATTTTATTAGTTTTAATGGAAAAGGGTTCTCAAAATGTTTTCAAGATTCTTTTATAAGTTTTCAAGAAAAATGGGTTTCAAAATATTTTCAACCTTCTTTAATAGTATATTCAAATTTATTTCAAGCCTTACTTCTATGTTTTAAATTAATTTCAATGAAAATGGATTTATAAAGGTTTTATGTTTTAAAAATACTTTTAAAAGAAGAACAGATATTTTCCTCAAGAATTTTTTTTAAAAGATATTAAAAATTATTTTCCATCAAAGATGGAATATTTCGATGTTACTCATGATCTTCTGGGAAATCATCTAAAGGATCCATTCATATTATTTCTTGAATGGTTTATATTTTTATGGAATGATGCTAATGACACACATTTCAATTCCATAGGTTATATTCTTTTGAAACCAACTTCTTTTAAAAGGTTATGCCCTGAGGAAATGACTATGTGACCTATGAATTTTCCATAAGTAATCATACGATGAAATGTTTATGATATAAATTTCATTTAATGGGTCTTATATAAATATTTTTAATATCTTGTGGAACACGTATTATGTAAGGACTGGGACATATATCTCTATCCAATTCATTGGTTAATGATTTAGGAATCAATGAGTATAAATGTTATGTGTGATCCTGATTATAAGTTCATAGTGTAATGAGTGGTCATTCATATATTTCCATAATGTTATTAGTGGACCTGATTACCTATTCACAATATGATGTATGGATCTAGTTTCATTTCCATAGGATTATGCACGAGCTGTATTACATGTTCACAACGTTATGCATAAACTTGATTACATGTTAAAAATATTATGTGTGGACCTGGTTGTATGTCCTTAAGTCTATGTGAGGGATTGATTTCTTGTCATTGACAGAATGAGTGAACCTATTTCTACATATACTTTGTCCCAATGATATAAGTTGATGTGTACGCCACAATTCCGTGTGTTATTCGTATGTTATGGTTTCATATCATATGTTCTTGTTTATATTATGATTTGTGTCTTATAAAATTCTAATATTAATGCCATTATTCATATTTATGATTGTTGATATATAGAATATTATCATCTAATGATACTATCATGTTATCATACCCTTATATTCGTGTGATGCATAAGTATTTCCATTATATACCCTTACTATGCATCAGAGATCCCCCCTTTCATATGTTTCCCATCCCAAGGTTATGAAGAAATGTTTTAAGTAGAATTAATAAGGGGGAAGATCATCATGGGATACATTGAATACATTCCACTAGGTTAGAATATTTTTGGTTCCATGTTTTCGAAGGCAATAAACAAATATTGTATTTGGGAATCTGTT
The DNA here is from genome assembly GCA_963277665.1 of Viscum album. Taxonomy (NCBI): domain Eukaryota; kingdom Viridiplantae; phylum Streptophyta; class Magnoliopsida; order Santalales; family Viscaceae; genus Viscum; species Viscum album. The sequence continues at coordinate 910,582,866 of OY728125.1, read as the reverse complement.
TGAGTAATTTACTAAGTATTCTGTAAAAATGTTGTAATATCTATGTATGTTAAGAAAGGGGTTTCATAGTTGGAAACAGAGCAAAAATTTAGTCATCCATTGAGAACTATAATGATAAATCTTTATTAAAACACCTTGGATGTATATGTATAGGGCTATCACTAAGGAGGAGTTTAAGGAGGAGTTTATGTTCTGGAAAATGTCCTTGAAATTTTTTGAAGGATATAGAGAGTGGTTTCCTAGAAAAATATCTTTTTATTGATACTGAAAGTGTGCATCGATCAAGAATAGATTTACCTATTAGTAACAACTCTGAAAAGGTGTGTCAGTCCAAACTCGAGCATATTCTATGACAAAATAATGTGCCTTACTATGCACCTGGTTTGACACTCACTGCGGATATGTTTTTGGAATTTCAAAACTATTTTTGAACAATAATAAAGTATTAAAATAGAATATGACTTTGAGTAAACTAATATAAACCTAAGGTGTTATTATTTAGACATAATATAAGTAATTTTAATGTTATGGGGTTTTCAACTATTATAAGTGTTTCTCATCCAGTGATTTTTGGTTTGAGTCAATAGTAGGACTGATAATGAAATATATTAACATTGTATGTTTAAGATGAATAAAGTACGAGAATGATGAAAATTGATTTCCAAAGTATAAATCTCATGAAGATAATTAGAAAGGTGCATGAGTATTGGTTATAATACTGAAGATAAAGAGACTGTATGCTATATGTAAAAGGTATAGGATGTCTATCTAGTATTATTTACCATAAATTTAAGAAACATGATTTTACTCAGGTTGAGAAACCTTAAGACATGACTCATAATTCATATTCTAGGAAAGATATATTAAGGAATTATATGATGAATCCTATATAGTGGTTCAATAATAATGTTTGATGATCGAATTTCATATGTTTTGGAATTCAAATATTATGTTATAAATAACACGAAATATTAATATTAATTTTTAGTATAATTTATTAATCATGGATAGAAATGGATATGTTGAATGGTGATAAAGACATAGAAAAGTGATATTTTGATCAAGGGAAGGAAACCCTTAATGTGTAAAATATGCTGAGAAAATTGTGTTCAAGTTTGGTAAAGAAATTATTGATTTGTATAGTGTAAATTTTAGTATATTAATGATCATAGGAAAAATTAAGGATTTTTTGAAAATGTGGTTTAGGTCTTCATGGATTAATTTAACAACTTCCTGGATTTATGGATTATATTTATTAATCTTTTTAATAAGTAAGAAATCATGTTTTCCAAAAGGATTTCTAGAAATACTAGATTATAACCTAGTTTCAAGAGAATACATGATGAGGGTATTAAAATTTTAGGAATGTTAAAACCAAGAGATACATGTGTTATATGGGGGATCGATGATAAGATGATTTCAATTCCTTCTTTCTAAAGGATTGAATTTTCAAAGGATATAAGGGTTATATGGTAAACCATTTATATAAATACTATGTTAAAAATAAGATAAATTTTGTGAGATTAAATTATTATCTCACCAAATGAGGATTTATTCATATTGGATAACTTGTGATAACTATTTTTTATGATAGATGGAATGACCTATCATTCTAGTTATGGACCTCATGATCTGCTAATGCACCGGGAAGGATGAATTTACCTTTATTTCATGGAATAAGAGATCAAGTGGAAATTGATCAAGGAACAAAAAGGGTGATATTGTGCTATAATAAATTATGCATATCTCCTTTTAAAAATTCTTAAACTTTAGGAAAGTATATTGAAATAATATTTTTTCTTGTTTTCATCATTCCTAATGATATCAATGAAATTTTTGAAGACTCTTTGGGTTACAGATTTGATTATAAAATTTCTCTTAACCAAGTTCTCTATAAATCTCCATCAGAACATTATATTTAGATTTCTCATCAATGTTAATGTTTTTAATTACCAACCATTTTATTCCTTGTTTAAACCTAGTTATATGAAATTTCGTGTAACTATTATGTTTCCAACATAATTTTTAATGGACGTTTTAGTATTCATTTTTTCAGAGTGGTTTCTTATGAAAGGATCCTTCAAGTATTTAACCTTTGATACCCAGATGAATTTCAAGGTCAAAATTCCTTTTAAGAGGGTAGAATATAAGGACCTATGTTTTTTTGAATTTTTTTTCAAATTAATTGATTATTTTGTATATATTTAAATTCATGCTATACAGAAAATTGTTTATTTTATATTAAATCACTATGTTTGTATTACATTATACATAACAAAAAGTTAATAATACACTAAATAGAATATATTGTTTAGATTTATCTATATGAAACACCGAAGTTAGCTTACAGTAAAAGCAAGATTTACTTTCCTCGATGGCTTGCGTAACAAGCAAGACAATGTGTTACCACAAAAACATATAATATTAATTTTTTTATTTAATATAATAAGGTATAAATTAGTCGTTAAATGAAAATGTATTGGATTAAATAAATTATGAAAATATATAATTGAATTCATTAGTAACATATTAATTAGAAATGAATATAGAAACCAATTGAATATAAATGGAATGACTTTATAGAATTTTTTTACGCGGAAAAGAAAATTTATCTTAAAAAGTTAAATATATTACAATTAGTAAATAGTATTAATTAAATTTATATATTAAATATTCAATAAAATATTTTTTATATTCATCCAATTGATTTTATAGGTATAATATGAGAACAAACCTAATATTACACATAAAAACCTATATTTTTATAAAGGTAATTTTGAATCCTTTTAACGGTGTACCTATTCTAAATCTAAGTTTCAAAAAATTTATAAATTTTATATAACCAAATAAACTTATTTTTTGTAACCGAAACAAAAAAATTAGGTTATGGTGATGTTTTTGTATTTCCTATGATGTGAAATTTTTTAATGAATTGTGGAAAATAATAAAATTTAATCCAAAATTTCTTTTTTGACTATTTTATTTAAAAGGTTAAATTATATTTTTAAATTTTTTAAAAGTTTAAATAGATTAATTTTTATTAATAAATACAATATAGTTCAATTTAATCAATTTCACTTTGAAATTGAATATAAAAACATAGAAAACCATTGAATATTTTTACTCTAAATACCTCTATTGTCAACTAGTATGTTGGAATAAATTCAAATTAATTTCTAAGACTTCTATAATAAGAATTTCAAAAAATGGAATACATATTTGGAGTCAGAATAATTATATTGTATAATAATGTCAAATTAGTTTTCTGAACAAAACTATTGGTGGTTATAAATAAAATTAATTACATTAGTATGCACACATCCATTTTATGTCTCTCTATTATGGGTGTTTTGTTTCAAAATTTACCAAATCAGTAATGTAATGTTTTCTCAATTTTCATTATTTGATAAACAATCCATGTTTTTCACCTATAAAATACTAAGAGGTGTATATACTACTTTTTGACATATCATATCATTAATACCCTTTTTTGAATTATAGGTTAGGATTTAGGTAATTTTATTGTTTCCATTGTATTATTATTTGATGTTACCAAAGTGGTAACATTTTATACCTTTAATATCATCATTTATCGATATTTTTTATGACTATGCTTCTGTTGATGATGTTTAATGATAAAAATGTAAATAAATTTTATGAATTTTATTACCCTCTATATATTCATGTTATATCTAAGTAATGGAACTATTTTTCACTCTTTGGTACTTAATATAATTTAGAAAATTATTTTAAGAAATTTTGACTTCATTTCTCCTTTATCCAGGAAATCTATGTTCTTTAAAATAAATGTTTTATAAAAAAAATTTAAAAAGAATTCTATTATCCTATGCTGTTTAATGGAAATTTTTTCCCATGTATTACCTGTTTTCAAAAACAATTTTCAAATGAACATTCATATCATTTTTAATAAAGGAACTATTGATAACATTTAAGGTGAAAATAAATTTTTAGGCATGAATGGGCCTACCCGCTATAATGATAGTTATTTAATTGATTCTTACTTTGTATGATTACAATGTTATTATTTTTAAAAGAAATATTTTCTTAATATTATATAAATTTGTTGATTTTAAAATGGGTTTCAATTAATAAGGGTTTCCAAAAAATTAGTAAATGTTAAAAAATGTTTTAAATGATTTTAAAGCTTCCTTTATATGTTTTCAAAATTTTATTTTCAAAGAAAATTATTTCAATGATATCATATATTATTTTATTTTTTTTCAAATTATTTTCATAAAAAATGATTTTCAAAAATATTTCAATGTTATTTTATAATTTTTCAATGAAAACACATTTCAAAATATTTTCAGAATTATTTAATATGTTTTCAAGGAAAATGGTTTTTAAAATATTTTGAATATTATTTTTTAAATTTTCAATGTAAATGGTTTTAAAATATTATTTCAATATTTATTTTTATGTTTTCAATTCATTTAAAAAGAAAAAGGTTTTATAAAGGTTTTATGTTTAAAAAAGTCTTTTTAAAGAAGAAAGGTTATTTTACTCAAGAAAGATTTTTAAAATATATTTAAATATTATTTTCATCTATTATGATTCCATTGATGTTACTCATTCAATTTTGGGAAATTATCCAAATATTCTATTCACATTCTTTCTATAATTGACTATTTTTAATGGAATAATTATTACAACACCTATTTCACTTCCACAGGTTTTGTTCTTTTCAAAGCTACTTATTTTTTTTGGGTAATGCTTTAATTAGATGATTTGAGACCTATCTCTTTTTCATAGGTAATGTTATCATGAAATGTTTATGATACCCATTTCATTTCATTGGGTAAATAATGATTATTTTTTATAATCTTGTGGCACACATATTATGTGATAGGTGGGACCTATTTCTCCCTTCAATGAAATGGGTATCAATGGATGATTCATTAGTATAAATGTTGCTAATGAACCAGATTACATGTTCATAATATTATGCATGGACTTGGTTTCATGTCCATATGTTTATTCATGGACCTAATTACATGATCAAAATGTTATGAGGTAAAATTATTATGTGTTTGTAATGTTATGCGTAAACCTGGTTGCATGTTCCCAATGTGATGAATGGATCTAGGTTCATGTCAATTAGTTTATGTGTGGACATTATTACTTGATCAAAATATTATGCATGAACTTGATTTCATGTTTCTAACATCATGTTTGGACCTAGTTAAGTGTCCATAAGTCTATGTGAGGGACAAATATTATGTCCTTAACATAATGAGTGAACTTGTTTCAACATATATATGTTTAAGATGTTATACATTGAATTTTATTCCATAATTCCATGTCTTATTCATATGCCATGATTTCATGGCATATGTTCTCAGTTATATTATGATTCATGTCTTATGAACTGCTAATATTTATTCTATGATTCATGTTTATAATCTTTCATATATTGGTTATGATCTTTTAATGATACGATCAAGTTCTTATACCCTTATCTACATGTTATGCATACATATTTCCTTTATTTACCCTTATTGAGCATTTAAGTTCCCCCATATCTTATGTTTTATTTCCCTAGGATTTCGAGAAATGATTTTAGTAGAATTACTAAGGTGGAAGATCTTCATGGGAAACATTAAATATCTTTCATTGAGTGAGAATATTTTTCATTCCATGTTTTTAATGTCACTAATATAATATTGTCTTTGGGTTTCTGTATTCGTAATTTACTAAGTATTAAAAAATGATGTATTATCTTTTTACATTAAGACTAGGCTATTATTGTTTGTGTAAGAACCCGGTTTTTTCTGTGAAAGACTTTGACATATTTTTGATGATATTCTAGAGCAGCGCCTTCAGACGGCGGGCGATTCCGGGCCCCAGAGTGGACGGAATTAAATTTTCAGTGCGTTCACACTGGAAGCGCCAAATAAATGGTATAACATCTAAAAAGTGCTTCATATCAGAGATCTGAGAGTACGGATGGGTACGGAATGGGGTTTTTACCCTACGAACGACATAAAACTTGTCGGCGCAGGACGTTTGGACCCCTCGCCCGCTTTCGGAACGTTAAATGGATAATTAAATTAATTAATTTATTCTTTTAACGGATTAACTCAAGTATCTCTTAAACGGTGGCTCAGATTGGAAAACTGAGGGCATTGTTGAGTTCAGAACATGCCGTTTACCCTATGAGGGGTTTAACTTTCACGGGCGCGGTCTGTCTGTGAAAAATGGTTCCAGGGGCGTTTTCATAATTTAGCGGCTTCAGACGTTAAATTTTATAACATTCAAACGGAAGCTGGGAATCAAATTCTGAGACCGCCGTTGTGATCAGGAGGTGGTTTTTACCCTAGGGGAGGCTAAACCTTGACCCCACCAAGAGTTTTGGATGCGGTTTAAATTATGGGTTTAAATTAATTAAAATTTTAATTTTTATTTAAACCCTTCTCCCCTTCCCCCTCCCTTGTTCACCCCCTGGCGAAGCCCTCTCACCCTAAAACTCTCCTCCTTTCCTCCACATCTTTGGCGAGGAGGCTCCGACGAGGACGCTCCGGTGAACCCCGTGTGAAGCTTTGGGCTACGCCCTTCGAGGTAGGAGGTTGTGTTTTTTTTTGTTTTTTTTCGTACTTAAATTCGAACACAAATATTCATGTCAAATTACTACCGAATTGTCGATCGAGGCCCATATTTGCGTAGTATAGGTTCTGAGCTTCCTGATGCGTGTTTCTTATTGAAAATCTGAGTCCCAACGCGCTCATAGCCGTCCGCCGACAAAATCGGGTTTTAAGGTGTTTTTCCGGTGGTTTTGGGAGCTCTCCGGCCGGAATTTGGAGCTCCAGAGGTGGCGGCGAGCTTCAGCGGTGGTGGAAAGCTCCAGCGGCAGCAGCAAGATTCAGCAGCGGCAGCGGGCTTCGGCTCATGCAGGCGGGGGCGCTCTTCCGGTGCGGTGAGGCACGGAACTGGTGGGTGGGGAGGAGCTATCGCGCTCGGCGGAGGAGTCGAGGCGCTGACCGCCTCGGGCGGCGGCGTGGACAAGGACCCGCCGAACGCGGGTCCTTCCGGCGCGACGCGGGTAGACCGGCCGAATAGTCCGGTCTGTGTTGAAGAACCGGACCCACTCAGGTCTGGAGGCTTTGAGAGGGCCGCGGCGGGTGGGTCCAGACTGTCGGTCTGGACCAGGCCGGCTGGTCTGGACCGATCCATTTGGGCCCCCATATAGTCGGGGGGGGGGGGGGGGGGCGTAACATGAAAACGGTGCGTCCGATTGACGCGCCATCAGCGGCTGTGGGATCATGTCAACCAGGCGGCCTTGTTGAAGTGGGTGCCTGGGTTCTGGGGATTCGTGCCCGAAAACGGGTGACCGAAATGCGTTAATTTAATAATAATAAATCTATTATTTAGATTGCGACAGACGTGGCTCGTGAACCGGATGTCCGTTTGACGTTCCGTCAGAGGTGCTATGGCCCAAGAGTTGAGACGGACCATCCAATGTTTGTTTGGAACCATTTCTATGAGATTCCGTTGCTCAGAGGCACGAAACATTTAATGAGGATAATTAATTAATTATTTATTTATTCTTGCGTCGGACCTAACTCCCTCTTGGGATGTCCGATTGACGCGCTGTCAGCGGAAGCATGATCCCAATTCTCGTGCGGACTTTTTGAGGAGCTTTTCAAAGCATTCGGGTTGGAGACGAGGTGCGGGTCCCACAAGGCCTAGTTCGCATATATTACAGTGAAACTCCACTTTTTCAACCGACCTCCATTTGGGGTGTTTGAGTACCCGTTTTTGGATGTTTTTCCGAGGGGATTGCAATGGTGGAATCCGCCCGATCTAATTCGGAATGATGGTGCATGGCCCACGAGGGACGTTTAGGCGTCGACCGTGATTTTTCCATCTTTACCACCGGGCGACCGTTTTGGACAAATGAATAGTCCGTCTTGTGTGCTTTTTCAAGAGGATCGCACCGGTGCGATCTGTTCAATGAGTTTTGGGACAGGGATGCGGGTCCCACGTGGCAACGCTCATGTGCGGTGCACCGGAATGGACCTTTTTCTCTGGATATCCGTTGCACTCATGTGGGTAGTGCTTTTGACGTGTTTTCATGAGGGGATCACATTGGTGCAATGCGCCCGATTGTTTTTAAGGTCGAGGCTCAGGATCTCGGGACGTCGTTTGGGCGTGAGGCGGTGTTGGTGACTTTTCCTTTGGAGGTGAGTAAGTAGTCTAAGTCACGTGTTTTTCGGCGAGGTTTAAAACGGTGCAATCCGCTTGGCTGTGCGGAGTCTCCTGCACGATCTTGTTAAATGTGGAAGCACGAAAGGTGCTCCAGTGGTGGTTCGCCCTACCTTGTTTGTAGCGGGCCCTTGGCGTGTGATCACGCACTCTTGATAGAGTGATGTAAATGGTTCACGAGATGTGGTTGGCCATGCCTGGTCTTTTGAGGTGGGTTTGTTACGTCACGCCTTCGCGTTGACGTTGGGTGACATGTGCAAGATGGCCCTTGGGCTGAGAATGTGGTATACTCTGGGAGTATACGGGAATTCTTGGAGGAACATATGGTTGTTCGTACTTGAGAACATTTGTGAACCTGGTTGGGGTTGAGATGGGGCCACCCGTTGTGTTGGCCCCACGTGCGTGCTGAGTTTTGCTTTGCGTACTTTGACCTCTCGTGACGTAGAGGGTCCCTATGTGCTCTTTTGTTTGACCAGCAGGGTTGAGTGGTCTCCCCCTGGTTTTGTTCTCGATGGATTGGACGGTAGCGGGGCTAGTGACACCTAGTGATGGAACATGCACTAAACCTCTTTTGGGAGAGTTGTTCTAGAGTTGGGTGGTTGCGCGACTCCCACTCCGTGTTCGGTTGGCCAGTGTTGTACCCTCTTATAGAGATGGCCAGAGCAGTTCTGAGTTTTACCCTCCAGCGGGGCTGGGCAGTGGGTTACTCATCGACTTCCTCAGGCTTACCATCCAGCAGGGCTGGGCAGTGGGTTGCTCACTGACTTGTAGGGTCTACCCTCCAGCAGAGACTGGGTAGTGTGTCACCCGATGCACTTAGGGTCTACCTTCTAGCAGAGACTGGGCAGTGGGTCACCCGACACACTTAGGGTCTACCCTCTACCAGAGACTGGGCAGTGGGTCACCTGACGACCTCTTTGGGTCTACCCTCCAGCAAGGCTGGGCAGTGGGTCAGCCGTCGTATGGTTCTAGGTCTACCCTCCACCAAGGCTGGGTAGTGGGTCGCCTGTCGACTTATTCCAGGTCTAGCCTCCAACGGGGCTGGGCAGTGGGTCACCTGATGATGTATTATGGTTTACCCTCCAGCAGGGCTAGGCAGTGGGTCACCTAGTATCTTAATATAGTTTACCCTCTAGCGGGGCTGGGTAGTGGGTCGCTTGATGATGTGTTAGGGTTTACCCTCCAGCAGGGCTGGGCGGTGGGTCACCCGATATCTGGTTATGAATTACCCTCCAGCGGGGCTGGGTAGTGGGTCATCCATTGGCATTTCAGGCTCAGTCCTTTGTACTAGGATTTCCCGTGGCTTTCCTCCATGATTACCGGAGCGGGACCCTTGGTTATATGGGTCAGTGTTGTGACAACTTGACTTTGAGGAGACCTCTCAACTGCAGGGCAGTGACGAGGCGTGGTTTCACTTTCTCTAGAACTCTCAATTATGAGGGGCACTTTCCCCACTGAGACGCGTTCTGGTGATGCAATCTAAAACTATGCTGGTGAGTCCGTGCCGCCCAAAGCAGATAGTGTCGAGGTGTGGTGATTGATCCCCTTGGCTTGCGGTTTAGGGCAGACGTGCGGGATGCTCGGCATCGACGGTGTTACTTCTGGGACTATTGGCGACTCACTTTTCTTGGGCTGAGCTACGGGACGGAGACCCCCTTACGACCTTGTTCGGGCTTCATGTTGAGCATATGGATTTGTATATACCATGTTCCGGTACCCCCTACTTGGGGTTTGGTTACTCTCCTTCCAGGAGAGGCGAAGACATGCGGGGTATGACACATGATTTCCATGTCTAGCTTCTCGTGGTTGGATGAGCATACTCTCCTGCTAGAGGTAGCGAAGACTCGACGAGAAGTTCATCTTCTCATTGTTTCTAGCTCCTTGTGTTTGGACGAGTCTTCTACCTTTATCTTGTTGGGTTGAGCTGGACTCTTTACTTCACTTTCAGTTGTACTCCTTTACTTTCCCTGTTCACTCTACTGCTCACCCTTCGGTACCTCTTTTTTTTCTCCCTCGAGCCTTCGGGGTATCCTAATGAGTATTTTTATACTCACCCCTGCTTGGGCTTTTCCCGCACTTGGTGTGCCCTTGCAGACGACGGACAGGTGGAGCGTGGCTTTAGTGGAGCATAGGATCATGGGAGCCTGGATCGCGTGCGGTGGTCATGGCCGGGTTCCAGGTGGGAGACCCGTCAGCTGTTTCGTTTTTTTACCTGTTTCCGGGTTGTGGCACTTTTTGGTTGGGCACGTGTTTTGTCCATTTTCTTTTCAGCTTGTAATTTGTACTGTTTAGAGGTTGATGCACATATGTGGTTTATATATATAGCAGTTGTTCTTTATACTATGCTTGTTCTTTCTTTTACTCTGCACTTTTACATTGAGTGTGCTGCGTGTGTGGGTATAGGTACTTATGCAAAGGCCTCCCTGAGTTGTTGTGCCTTCGGCGCTGGTCACCAGCCCCTAGCCTATGGAGGCGGGCTTGGGGTAGTTGCGGATCGAGCCCAGGTAGGGTCGGGTCATGAAAGTTTGTATCATAGAAAATGTTTAGTAAAAAATTGGACATTAGGATAAGAAAACATTATTAATACCCTTAGGAACAATATATTTATATGTCTAGGGATGAATCTAAGGATGAGTTTTAGGATGAGATGATGGTTAGGAAATTTTTATACAATTTGGGTAAACTATAGTGTAGGGGGTTTCCTAGAAATACATCCATGTCTTGATACTAAAGGTTGACTTGGTTTTGGAATATATGTAACTAGGAGTAAAAAATCCAAAAAGGTGCATCAGTACTGACTGGAGTGTATCCTGTTACATGATACCATGCCTTACTGTGCACCATTTTGACACTCTTGGGGGATATGATTTGGAAATTCAAAAACCATTTTTTGAACCATCGTAGAGGATTTAAATGGTATATAACTATGAATAAAATAGGATAAACCTATGGTGTCATATATTAAATAATTATGTGTCATTAATTAGACATCCTATAAGAATTTTTTTTGATTATATGGTTTTCTTTTATGATAAGTTTTTCCCTACCTATGATTTATGGTCTTAGTAAATAGAAAGAACAAGAAGAAACTGGGTTAACATTGAATGTTTAAGATTTGTAAAGTTTGGGCATGATGAAAGTTGATTTTCATAGTGAAATTCTCATAAAGAGAATCAGGATGACCCATGAGTATTTTTTATACTGTTGAAGATAAAGATAACACAAGAGACATGTGAACGAAATGGGGTGTTCTTCTAGATTGTTTACCTTAAATGTAAGAAGATTGATTATATTGAGGTTAAGAAGAATTATAACATGATTCATATTTCAAATTCTAGGAAATAGGTATTATGTAATGAGATGATTAATCCTAAGTAATGGATTATGAATTAATTTTTTTGAATGAAGTGCATATATTTTGGAATTCAAATATTATTTTCTAATAATAATAAAATATATAAAATAATTTTTAGTATAATTGTTTCATCAAGGATTGAAAAGGATATTTAGAATGGCGTTAAATATATAGAAAAGTGATATATTTATTAAGGGAAGGTAATCATTAATGAGTAAATATGTTGAGAAAAAAGGGTTTATATTGAATAAAGAGATTATTTATTTGGATTAAGTAGATTATATAGTATTGAAGACTATAAAACCAATTAATTATCTGTGGAAAATTAAGTATATTTCATCTTGTATGATGTTTCAAACTTCTTGGATTTATGGATTATATTTAGTAATATTTGAAATAAGGAAGCGTGGGTGTTTTCCAAAACGATTTAAGGTAATAAAGATTATTACAATGTGTCATGAGAATATACAATGAGGGTATTCACATGTTTGTAATGTGACAAACAAGAGTTACAATTTGTTATATGGAGGATCATTGACAAGATAATATTGTGGCCTTATTTATAATTTTTTGGATGTTCATCATTCATAAGGGTTATAATGTTAACCATTTATGTAAATTTTAAGTTAAAAATCAGATGAAGTTTGTGAGATTAAAGTACTATCTCACCACATGGGGATTTATTCATATTGGATAACATGTGATCCCATTTCTATTGTGATATATGTAATTACCTATCATTCTATTTATGTAGCTTAGGATATTCTAATGCTTCATGTTTTACAAATTGACCATTATTTCATGGAATAACTGATGAAGTGGAAATTGATCAAGGAACAACAAGGGGATAAATCATGCTAAAATCAAGTAAGTGTACCCACTTTGGAAAATTAGTAAACTTTAGGAAAAGATATTGAAACAAAACTTTTTGCTTTTATCTTCATTTATGATGACATAATTGAACTTTTTAAATCCTATTTGAGTTATGGATTTGATTATTAACTTTCCATTAACTATTCTCTCTATCACTCTCCTTTAGAACCTGAAAGTTAGATTTCACTTCCATGTCCAAGTATCCATTTAACAACTATATTCTTCTATGTGGAAACCAAGTTTTATGTAACTTTGGGAAAAAATTATGTTTCAAAAGTTATTTGTTTAAAAAAAGTTTTATTAATAATTTTGACAGTGTGGATTTCTATGAAAGGAATTATCAAGTATTAAACCTTTGATACCGAAATGAATATACTGGGATAAATTCATTTTATTTTCAATAGAATTCAACACCTGGTGTGGAATTTGTTTTGAATGAACTTAATATTTTTTGATATCTTTCATTTCACGCTACACTAAAAATTGTTTATTTTATATTAAATCACTATCATAGGATTTTTTTATAAAATAATCCTTGTTAATTGTGAACTACATGAAACATAATTTTTAGCTTTCTCTAGACAGAACACTGATGTTAGCATACCTTACATGCAAGACAGACTTTCTTCAATGGCTTGTGGAACACCCAAGACTGAGTGTTATAAAATGATGATATATTATTAAAAAAAATTTCATTTAATATATTAAGATTTAACCAATACCTTAAATTAACGATTATAGGATTAAATAACTTATGAAAACATATAGTTGAAGTTATTGATTACCTGTTAATTAGAAATGATTATAAAAACCAAATTAATATAAAGGAATGCTTTTATAAAAGACTATTTTTATGTGAAAAATAAGATTTATCTTAATAAGTTAAATTATTTACTGTTAGTTAATTATATTAATTAAATATATATGTTATATATTAAATTTAATATCTTTTATATTAATCCTAATGATTTTATATGCACATGATGAAATCATACCTAATTTTACACATAAAAACTAATATTTTTATAAAAGCCTTTTCCACACCTTTTAATGGAGAACCTATTTTATATATAAATTTTAAAACATCTATAAATTTTATATGTAAAAATAAACATCATTTTTTACAGTGAAAAATAGAAATTTAGTTGGGGTGAATTTTTGTATTTTTATGTGAAGTTTCATTTTTTTAAGGTACAGTGAAAAATAATGAATTTTAATTCAAAACTAATTTTTCATCTAATTTATTTATAAGGTTAAATTATATTTATAAATAGTTTTAATGTTTAATTTGATTATTTTTTATCAATTAATCCAATATAGGTATTTTGAATCAATTTTACTTTTAAATTGAATATAAAAACATAGTAAACTTTTAAACATTTCAACATTAAAAAAATCGCATTGTAGTCCTGTCTATGGGATTAAATTTAAATTTATTTCTACCATTTCTATTATTGAAATTCGAACAAATATTTCCTTATTTGTAATATTAATTTTTTATAACTTTTAATACTACCAAAATAGTTTTTGATGAAAAATATTAGTGAAATTATTTAAAAGTAATTACATCGATTAAGGTAAAATTAAGCTTAAAAAGGGACTAGACATTAATATAAAGGTAAATAATGAACTATAAACTTTCAAAAAAGATAATATATGTACATAAATAGGCCAGTAGATACCTAAGGTTCTTTAATGGATCATTTGGACACATGGAAAATAATTAATACTTACAGAAGACAAATTTCTATTAAGTAATACCATGTGTGTCCTTTCCTTGCACTATAAATGGTACTCACCCCTCCAAATTACTCACACATCACAATACACATTATGTTGACCAATATATAATAAAATATCTCCTGAAAATATCTCCCATAAACCTAGAATCCTCACCTTTTCCATAAATCCCTCCAATCAATCTATTCGGGGAAAACAAAAATGAGTTGCCTGAATAAGAGGTAACATCCACACTTATGTTCTTTAGCTTTATTTTCATTAAACACCACTAAATTATACTTAGTTAATGAATATATCATTTCATATGTGTTTTAAATATACTGATATGTTTTTCTTATAATGGTTAGACCTGAAATCACACATACTTCCATCTAACTAGTAAGGAACATACCGTTCTTGTGTGTGACAAACTACCACCTCATGAAACGATGTTGTTCATTTTACCTTTACGACATATATTGGTTGGGAATTTATGATGAAAAAATTATTTTTATATTTTATATATTATAATTATGATATATTTATTCTCCTTTAATTATTATATAAAACATACCATCTCGGTTACCATTTTTTGTATGTACGATAATTTCATTTGGGGAACTGTGGACTACCGCCACCTCAAAGCGATCTGATTCATCCACACCTTAAATGGAATGTATTAAGGATGTTTTTAGAAAAATTATATGATATTTATGATATAATAAAACATTAATTAATATATATATATCAATTAATTTCTTTCTCTCAATATGTCAAAAAATTGAAAATTGCGTTCATGCGTACATACGACCTACTGTCTCCATGAATGGTTTATTCCATTTCATACTTCTATCCTATATAGATTATTATTAATGAATATATAATTAATATATATGTTTTATAATTTTTTTTTCATTCTGGAAGTATGTAAATCAATATTAAGTAATTGGATCAAGAATAACAAATCAATACGTATATTAAAAATAAAGCAGATATTAACTGAATCTTAACTTTATCCTTGAGTTGTTAATAAAATGGTAATATTAAGTCCTAACCAAATAATATATGGAATTAAATAAAATAATATGATTTTTTTAATTTATATAATAATAATATATATACAATACATGAGTTTTTAATTTTCATAAATAAATTCAAGACTTAAGGTAAGATGATTTCAAGTCACACTTTTATTTCTGTGAGATATATGCCTTATTTCCAGTTGTTTATTTTATGAGTTGTATATAATACCCACGAATATATTCTATTATTATTTTAATTTCATATATGGGTTATTAAATATCCACATTATGATTATTATTTCTTGGGGTTTTGTTTCAAAAGTTACTAAATCGGTAAATTAATTTTTTCTCAATTAGCATTCTTTGAGAGTCATGCCATGTTATAAACCTGTAATTTTATATGAGGTGTATATACTACCTTTTTAAATGTTATATCATTAATCTAGTTATTTTATTTATTGGTTAATATTCATTTTATTTTATTATGATTTAATGTCACCAATGTGGTAACATTTTATAGCTTCAATCTGATTATTTATCGAGATTATTTGTGACTATGATTCCATTGATTAAATATTATGATCCATATCTCAAAAACTCTCATGTATTTTCTTAAACTATAGATATGGATTTTATATCCCCATAATGGTACCATTTACACTATTTTATACTTAATATAATTAAGAATGTTTTCTTATGAAAATATGACTTTAATTCCCCTTTCGGTCGAAAATTTATGTTCCTTAAAAAATGTGTTTTCTAAAATTGTTCTCAAAAAAGTTTTTATATTATACATTTATGTTTAATGTATACTTTTTCACATGTATTAAATTCTTAAAAAATGGGTTTTAAAAGTAATATTCTTTTCATTTTCTGATCAAGGAACTTTTCTGAACTTTTATGGTGTAAAAGGAATGTTCGGCTTGTACGGGCCTACACATGGTCATTACAATCACTTCTATGAATAATCCATTATAAGAACACATTTTTTTAGAAGAAATTATTTTCTTAATATTATATAATATTTTTTGGTTTTAAAATGATTTTAAAAGAAAAATGGTTTTTAAAAATTTATTTTGTTAAAAAAAATATTTTAAATTATGTTTACGGCAACCTTTATATATTTTAAAAATAATATTTTCAAAGAAAATGATTTCATTGATGTGAGATATTTTTTTTGTTTTAAAAATATTTTCATGGATTTTTTTTAAAAATATTATCAAGATTATTTCATAAGTTTTCAAGGGAATATGTTTTCACAATGTTTTCAAGTTTCTTTTATATGTTTTCTAGGAAAATGGTTTTCTAAAATTTTCCAAGCATATTTTTTTCTGTTTTGAAGGGAAAATATTTTCCAAATTATTTCAAGAATTATTTCTACATATTTAATAAATTTTCAAAGAAAATGATTTTCTATATGTTTTATGTTTTAAAAATGCATTCTAATGAACAATGTATATTTTACCCAAGAAATAGTTTTAAAAGATATTTCAAAATTATTTTACTTATCAGATTACATCCACTGATGTTACTTATTCTCTATTGGGAAATTATCTAAAGGTTCTATTCATATAATTTCATGAATGTTTTACTTTTTAATGGAATGATTATTATAAAACTCGTTTCACTTCCATGTGTTATATTCTTTTGTATCCCACTTTTTTTCATGGGTTTTTCTTTGATGAAATTATTATGAATCCTATCTCATTTTCACAGGTAATGATATAATAAACTATTTATGATACCCATTTCATTTCTGGGGTTATGATATGATGATTTTTTATAATCATGTGGGACACATATTATGTGACGAGTTTGACCAGTATCTCCCTCCAATGAATTGGGTAATGACAAATGACTCATGAGTATAAATGTTATGTGTGAACCTGATTACATATTTACAATGTTATTCCTGGACCTGGTTTCATATCCATATGTTTATGTGTGAACCATGTTATATGTTAAAAATATTTTGAGTAAACCTTATAATGTGTTCATAATATTATGCATGAACCTCATTACAAGTTCACAATATTATGCATGTGTCTTATTACATGTCCATATGTTTATGCATGAACCTTATTACATGTTCACAATCCTTTTTATGAACATAATTGAATGTTCAAATTATTATGCATGGACCTAGTTTCATGTCAACAAGTCAATGTGAGATCTTAATTTCATTCCCTTAAATTAATGTGTGAACCTATATCTACTTATACTAGTTTACAAGGTTATATATTGATGTATATTCCACTATTCCCTGTCTTATTCATATGATATTATTTCATGGATTATGTTTGTAATTATATTATGATTCATGTCTTATGAACTAATAATATTTATTCAATGATTCAAATTTATAATCATTCAAATTCAGGGTATGATCTTCTAATATTATGATCATGTTCTCTTACTCTTATGTTATTTCTATACAAACTTTTTTCATTTATCTACAAATAGTGAGCATCTATGACCACCAATTTCATATGTTTTCTTTTCCCCAGGTAATGAAGAATGGTTTTTATGTATAATTACTAAGGGGGAATATATTCATGGTAAACAATGAAAATCATTCACTATGTTAAAATATTTTTTTATCCAATTTTCCAAAGGAACTAAACTAATAAATTCATTGGGTGTCTGTTTGAGTAATATACTATGTATTCAAAAAAATGATGTAATTTATATGTACATTAAGACTGGATTTTTATAATTCATAAGACATTCACACCTCTATCCTGTAATACCATGGAATATTCTTCTTACGGTTTCTTGTTGAATGGAGTAGAGTCTTGATGGATGTTGATGATGAAATATTTATAGATGAATCTGATGTTTTGATCCCCTCTTTATATGAAGGTGTCTATGTTTTGATCCCCTCTCTATATGGAAATTTTTGGGAAACGGGTAGGATTTCCGTGACCATGGGAGATACCACCATGGGGAGGATTACAACAATGGATTTCTGGTGCATGGTTCATATAATCCATCTCTGCATTATAATAAGAAGGAAAATCATGATAATTGTCATATTTTACTTCGGTTAAAGTGTTAACAGAACCTTAGGGTGTTGAGAATCTATCTTGCACAACATCAAAGACATTGGAAATGCGATTATTTGGGATATGGAATTAGTTCTGCATCATGGCTGAAATATGTTAACCTTCATTATGGAATTTTATAGAGATATAAGCCTATTGTATGAAAATTTACTATCCTTGTTTATAACTATCTGTTGCTACGATATTATGATCCAACTATTTTGAGGCTTCTAGAATTTTCTAATTAGATTATTCATTATTGGAAGGAATATGAACCTTCTAGGATGATTGTTTCATTCTCACTTGGTTAGACACATTCATATTGAGAGTATGATTAATTTCAAACTTTTAGAATATTTCACTAGTATTTTGTGCAGGGATATGATCCTACTCTATGGAATGTGATGCTCTAACTTGTTGATCCCATATTTGAATAGTAATACATGCTTTGTATAACAAACATTTCCCACTGGAATATGTTGACAAACATCCATAATGGTAGAAGGGATATGTGACTCCTACCGTATTTATTCAAAAGGATTTGGGTGCAGTCCTTTACTGGTGGAAGTAGTAATATGTGGATAAATTATTTGATATACTAGAATATTCATGGCATATTCACTAAAATGAATATAATCTTATCACAAGGCAAGATTCATTCTAACTTGGTGAGTCCTGGCCAGAATGGGGATATGAGACCGATCATATGCCTTTTTAACATTCTTCCCTTCTTCTTTCACATGAATATGAGAGTGTACTGAGGCATGTTCAACTATCACATGTTGATCCCCGACTTGAATGGGGATATGATGTTGATCATAAGACTTTGGAATATTCTACTGGGCTTTTCTGATAGGTATGTTCCCCTGTCTTGAGGAATCTACCTCTCTTACCTAGGGATACCAAGTTGGAAAGGTAATATGTGCCCAGTTTGATACCTTTTACATTACCAGAGTATGTCGATACTCATCCTATGTGGGAGAAGGAATGTGAACTTGATTTAGAGAAACCACTTGTTCATAATAATTAAAGTGTTGAGAAGTCATTCTATAGGGATACGAATTTGTGTCTATCCATATATTTGTACTAGTGCTGGAATATCATGGCAGAGTTATTCATCTATTTATACTATTTATTTGAATTTTAGAAAATTGTTCATAGGGATATTAACATTCACATTTTCCATATCTACTGTATACTGGTAGATATCAACAATTTATGTGGGGTTAAGAGCCTAATGTTTTCCTACATGTTCCACTATAATATTTCGATGGATCCACAGGTATAGGGATATGCCCCTCCCCAATGACTACTGCATTAATATTCCAAAAAACATGTTTTGAGTTAGTAAGAATATGAGATTTCTCTCTGGATACTTTTGAAATATGACATCATACATCGTTCATTGGATTTGGGATGTAATCCCACTCATAGTATCCCAGAACCATCCATGCTCAGTGATCCTTCCTTGTTACTCATGAATTGGTGTCAAAGGTGGCAGTACGTTGGTTGATAACTTCAATAGGTTAATGATGGGTACCTATGGGATGGCACTAATAATTATTATTGAGAGGATCCATCATCAATTTGTCCTAAAATAGAATGGATCCATAGTTGGAACCATATTCACCCTTCATCAGATACTGAAGGTGGTTATTATTTCACTCTGAGGATAATCTCCCAAAGTGGTTTGATGTGGGAATGCAGGCTATTAGAATTTTATAAATCTTTTTTTGGATGATGCAGACTTGTTAGTTATCAAAATTGAAGACCCTCATGGGAAGCCTTGATTGTAGGGATTGTACCATGTTGATGATATTCACTTATGATTTTATTCTACACCCCACGATGAATATGTCAGGAAAGTGGGGTCATCATGAGGCCCATAGGGGTTGCAGTTGTTGCTTATTTTCTAGAACTATCTCTAGATGAAGAAATTATTTTTCATCAAAAAAAATTTGGTGATAGAAACATCTCTAGTCATGTAGACAATTTAAAACAAGGTCACCAGTTAATGAATTATCATAGGAATGATGTGTGATCTATCTGACATGCATGGATTACCAAAGTTTCCTTTTATTCTTGACATGGTCATTCAGATCATGTGGAAATGTCAACAAAAAGAAGAAATTATTTCATGGGGACCCCTATTATTTAGGATTAACTATAATATTTATGCCAGTCGTATAAGATATTTTTGTGCTAGGTAAGCCAACAATGTGGTCTGTCATATGGAAAACTGACCATCCTTCTATTTGAGGGTTTTACATTAGGTTTATCATTTTTCTTTGAATTAATTACAAAAAAATGGAATAATTCCTAACTAACTTATCATTATATTATTTTAGAGTTTCATATTGGGTTGATGATTAGATTTTTTACATAAAAGATGATGATTGATGTGAATTAGGTTTGTCCCAACAATAGATTATTAGGGTTCAATTTTTTTATAATCATTGACATGAGGTCACCATTTTTGTTATTAATCAAAACTCCCAGTGGTTTCCTCATCTATAAATTGGTATACAACTACACTCAAAATTCAGGTGGTAAGTTGGGGTTTCAAATCCTTTGATTCTATGAAATCACATTGGGTGATAGGAGGGGAGGTTGGGGTTATCACACCTAATTGGAGGGAATTTATTCCATCTCGGGGTCTCTCTTATAGATTTAAGATATGTTCTTGAATATATTCCTAATCTCAATATAGGGTTGGATGCCCTAATAGAATAACGATATTTTAATTCCATTAATATGAAAAATTAGGGGATCTTATTAATGAAACCATATGTAAGTTTCAGAGATTCTTGATCCATTTTTGAGAAATGAGTAGCAACATAAATGCTGAAGCCGCACAATCAAGAACATCAAAATTATCTACTAAAGAGTGAGGTAGTTAGTAATTTGAAGAGGGAATTGATCCATTACGACGTGTCCTATGAATCATGTTTATTACATGAATCATAACCCACATAGTTTTTTATATCTTTGGAAGTTTAACATCATGTGGAAAGGACATATGTGTTGGCACATAGGAACTGGGTATTCAAGATCGAGTCTTGAGGATAAATCCAAAAAATCCCAATTATGGAAGGTTTCATAGTTATATAAGTTTATTAAGGACCTTTTATTGTCCCCAATGTAAATTACCTTAAATGGAGAAAATCATACCATACCACTCATCAGGGCTTACACATTGAGTTTTCCTAGCTGGTGTAGATTCATATTCTGAATGATATAAAAATTTCAAATCCCTATTCCCATGTTATCCATACTCGGTATGAGAAATAATGGAAGATAAGTAATTAGTATTAGTTCATATAGATATGGGACTTATGAACTGGGACAACCAATGAAATGTTTAATATGGATATTGAAACTTAAAAATGTGTGTTACATATCCTCGATATATCAAAAAAAATTCATCGTAGTGCAATGATGTCTCAATCCATTTGTTGATGGGGAAAGAAGATCAGACCATGGGAGAGACTGGGTCCTGATGGTTGGAAAGCCAGAGACTTGGTGTGATACACACCGATGTGTATGGAAATTTTAGTTTGGGATTGAGCCTTTGGAAGTCATCCTTCATATCCAAATATTGAAAAAAATAAATGTCCATGTAGTTCAATTTGTTGGTAATTACACAAAGATGTTCCCATTTATAGAGTATAGATAAGGTTATCATGTCATGAGTTTCCTAATTTAAATGGCCTATATGTCTTCCTGACATGCATTGATTGTCTGCTGGACATTCCTCGATTATCTACTTTATATATTGAATGATGTCTTCATGACATGTAAAAATACAATTACATGATCCCGTTGACTTGTATGAGGTACCTCACATAATCCGGATGGAATGTTTGATGTTCATCACATGAACAAGGCTGAATTTTCTGGAGGAAATCGCAAGGTCCAGCTGGCCTGTCCTTAAAGCGATCACATGATCTTGGATGAAATTTTTAGAGGGTGTCTCATTATCATGTTGACTTTACCTAATGTCATTGTGAATGATAGATTAAACACTTGGAGGGTTTCATGAGATTCAATGTTACATGTCCGTGGGTGCCACATGTCCTAGATGACTTGTCTGTGTGTCATCGTGAAAGTTGGGTGACATGTCCAGGGGATATCATACGTACTAGTTGATACACCCAAAGGGAATTATGAGATATATCTATCTTTTTATGAGTATGTCATGACATCTATTTGACATGTCCTAAATCCATTGAGAGACTTAGATGACATACACTGGTGTCGTCGTCTGATTTGAGTGACATGTCGAGAGGTTATCTCATCATATAGACGGTGATCTAAGAGGGTTTAGTAATATGTGGGTGGTATTTCTAGAGGGAACTATATGAATTTCTCTAACACATACATGAGACTTCACATGATCCAAATAGTATACCAAATGAGCAGCATGTGATCTAGGAAAAATTTCATAGTTCCATCACATGAGCAAGTTGGTTCATGTGAAGCACATGAGGATTAGTTTATTTGTTCCTCACAATATCATCTTATATTTTTAGTCTTGTTTCCATCATTTTCTTTCACATTCATTTGATTTGTTAAGTTTTATCACAGTTTATGTATTTAAACGATCTAAAATGTATGAAGAATGTTATTTTCATGATCCTATATAAGTCCATCACATGATCTATGAGTGATCACATGAAGTGCCAACGTATGCTTAATGATCTCTCTGGTTTTTTGATAGATCGTACCTAATGGAAAACTTTTATGATTGAAAAATCAGCTACACCACGAAATCCACTCTAATTCATGGATGTGTCAGTGTGAGGTTGTAAGAAAAAATTAACTTTTTTTATAATGGGTTGGGGTATTTATAGGCCACACCACCCTAGTTATTTATAAATTTTCATTGTGCATATCGTGAAAATCTAGGCTAGTGTCAGTAGAGGGAATAATTGTCATGTGTTATTTTTGAGGTCTTACAATTGGTTATTCTAAGGGTGCCAAATGATTTTTAGTGATTGTGAGATCATCCCATCAATGCAAAATTTATTTCATTATTTCCAATTAATGTTGTATTTCTAAATCATGCAGTTATACCTACAGACTTTCATAAGGATATATTGATTTTTCATAGGGACATGATAAGATTAGGTTTCCTTATAAAAGTAATTCTCATGATTTTAGGTGAATTATCTGTGACCTTTCGCAAGATAAGGATGGATTTCCATGATGCCTTTATTGAATTATCGTATCACGACTATAGTCTTTTGCGAGGTCTTGTGGAGTGTACGAATATGTCTCATGAAGTTTATAATTTCAAGAGAATACAGTATTTTCTATTTTATTTCCTTCATTTATTTTTTAATGGCTTGGGGATCTTGAGATCTTATAAGAGTTTTGTAAAATACAATCACATTCTATATTAGTGATGCACACCATGACCAATAAAAGGTCTTGAGTTGAAGTGTGGTCACCTCATGGGAAAACCATTCTTCTTATTTTTGGAGCTAAAGGGGGAGTACGAGGCCACTTGGAAAAGTATGAATACCTTCATGTGGCGAGAGGCCCATACTAGTGGGCTCTTTTGTGGTGCAGTGGACATGTCATTAGGGATTCTTATATGTCTTACAAGCATCATGGGTGTGTCTTATATATTTTATGTCCATAAGAGGATACATTTTTTTGATATCTTCATCATTTTTTCAAATGATTTTTGGATGGTCTGTTAGGTTCTAGTCACTAGACAATTGTCATGACATGGGGGTGCTCTTTTAGAAGCCATTGTATGATAACTGACTATTTGGGATTCCTTTTCAAGAGTAGAAGGATTTGTCAAATGAGATACATGAGATCTTCCATAGGATATACATTGTGCATGACCATCCATATTACCTTCCACAATTAAAACAATCATGTTTTTCTTATAGGTTCATGCAATCATCATAATATTTTCTACCTTATTTTTCCTTTGTTTTTCTGAGAAATAATTCCCATATTCAGTTATTTTTTTTCTATGAATTTTTCAATGCTCATTTGGTAGGCGTAAAAAAAGACATGATTATAGTAAGTGAATAATATATTTTAATATATTTATAATACAATTAAAATTTTAATATTTCATTGAATAATAATTCTAAATTTATAAGATGTAAATTGATTTATAACTTAATAGTTTAATATAATCCCATAAACATTTATTGAAATTTTCCCTTTGAAATAACAGTTTTTGAATAATAAAAATGTAGTATTTAACTATTACTCATTATATTTATAATAACTATTTATAGTATTTATAATTAACAATTTATTAACTCTAAATTTTATAAAAATCAGGATATGATCATTTGGAGGTAAAATGAATATTTTTCATAAATATGTTACTTTTTCAAAAATGTAATAATGTTTATCCATTGTAATAAATTAAAATAATATTTATAAAAGAATGATTTAATTATAATTTATAGATTACAGAACTAAATATATTTATTTTATTCCATGTAAATATTATTACTACACATATAGCTAATGTAAGATGATCTTAAGTTAGAAAAATCCATTTCTTGAAAAACTTCATTTCAACATGTTTTGCGAGTTTAGTTTTAAATTAATGTACTTCCCTTATGGGAATTTAATTGGATATTATTTATTAAATATTTTTAATGAACATTATTAATATTATTTAACAAATTCAAATTACATTTTAGTAATAACTAATTGTCAAAACACTATAAATTAATTATCATTATTAAGGTAAAAACTAGTTTACCAAGGTTTAATCTAAAAATAGAAGTGTCAAAATGACCTATAATCTTATTGAAACCCAATTGGTTGGTTTTTATAAGATATTATACTTATATCCTATGAATATGAGCTATTTTGGAGCCACATGTACAAGAAATTGACACAAAGTTATTTAAAAAATTGGAAAATTCCTAGTGTTCTGCTCACCTAAATTTTAAAATAGAACCTTTTCTACTCATTTATTCCCATATCAAGGGATTTATATAAACCGAAACACACTAAAATATCTCCCAAAAATAATTAGACACATTATAGAGGTTATTTTTCTCTAAATACTAATAAAAGGGTCCTTAATAAGAGATCCAAAGGACATTCTTCTAAGAGAAAGTAGTTGTCTTCACCAAACTATGTCTTTACTAATTCATCTTTTACCACCATCAATAGTGTCTTAAAAATTGGAATATGATAACTCTAGAATATAACATATACAGATATGTTATTATTTTTACGGTATAATATTTATCCATCTTCTTATACTACCAATGGGAAAGAAAACCATTTCTCATGTGTATGACTGATTACCACCACACAAACCGATGTAATTATTTTTCCATCAACATCATATATAGATAGTTATAATAATTTAATTAAGGAATATATATTATAATTAGGAAATATTATGAAATATTTAAATTTGATATATCATCTACCCATTCAACCTTTCAACCATTAAAAAATGATAACGTCAATCGTGTGCACATACAACCCAACATCTCCATATAGCGATGCAATTCATTCTCCATGTTCAATATTTTTAGGTGATTATAATCATGTATCCAAATAATATATATGATATAAATAATTTTAATATAATTCTTGATATGATGTAACTATATCCTATTCACAAGAACTATAACATCCATGACAAAATATTCATGAGAAAACGAAGCAGGTAACACCAGAAACAATGGTAATAACGAAATATTATTAAATAATGGGATATAAAATGTTATAAGAGGATCATATATTATATTAAAAATATTAATATGGTCATATCATAAATTTATAACAAGTTTAAAACCATTATATATGAGTTTAAATATCATTCAACTAAAGGGGATTGTGAGGTAATACATTTATTTACAATTTCCATTTCATTGAGGAAAATCAGTTATTATACACCTATTAAAATTTATGTGGTATATAAACTAGATATTTTATGCATTTAAAATTAATTAATATTTATTCAAGACTATTACTATTTCAAATAAATTCTATTAAGTCAAGGTTTTTCAATTGAATAGTCATTAAACAGGTACAATTTTGTTTTATAATTGGAATTTTTAGGATAACCCCCATTTTCAATAGATATAAACATATAACATATTCTTATTAAACTCAAGATATTTTCAGATCATATGGATATTTAATGCGTTTACATATTTTCTTCCTAAGTTTTCTTCTATTGAAAACATGAATCATAAAATTATATTTTTAATTGAGCAACTTATTTTATTTCTATTTTTATGGGGTTTGTTTTTCTTGCATGACCATATTTTCCAAAATTATTTTAAAAAATAATTTTTAATAACTCAAATGATTTATTAGGGAAATTTTAAATTATCCTTGAAATTTCAAACAGTATTAAATGAATCATTAAATATTTTCTAAAAGGTTCACTTATTAATTTCTTCCAAAATTTCCTATTTTTCGTACTTGAATTGAAAAAGTGAAATGATTACATGAAACCCAATTTAATTTCTATTTTAATCAGGTTTATTTTTCATGAATGAACATAATTTCAAAAATAGTTTTAAAAGAGTCATTTTTTTACTCAAATGATATATTGAAGAAATTTTACATTGTCAATGACATTTAAAATATTATGAATGGAATATTTAAATATTTTATGAAAGGGACAATTTTGAATTTCTTTTACAAATTCAAAAGTATTTTTTAACATATAATATGTTAAAAGACTTCCCTGCCATATTAACTATTTTAGAAAATCTAGATTATTCTATATTTTTTTTAATTATTTTCAAAATAAAACTTTTTTATTGAATGATTACCTTAATATATCTCTTCCATTTTCATTATTTTTTCTAAGGAATTTATCTTATTACCAAACATATATTTATGATGAATTGATGGTCATATCTTACTACTGATTAATTTTTTCATTGTTAACTTTCTATTGATTTATTCACTTTCTTATGTTAAATGTATAAAATATTTATCTTAGAAATCATAATATTCTAAATAATGGATATTATTATTTCCTGATGAATATACAATAATTATATATTGTGTTTTATTATGAAATTTATTTTATTGATTGTGACGAATATGGATAAATCTATATTATTTACACCATAAATATATTTATTGATAAGAAATAATGTTTATGATTTTAATTTATTATTCAATATATGGGGAATGCATTAGAAATGTAGGGATGTGTATTTCTTAGTTGGAAATATCCCCTCGACGCACCACAAACCATCATGAGAAAAATTAGTTGGATAAATTAAAATTGTTTGTAGGGTATACCTACCCATCAATTAAACTATCATATTGTGTGGTATTGATGGTATAAATACCATGATTTGTGAGATTATGATGTCTGACATTAATATTTTCCTTCTTTAAAATTCAATTATTATATATCCATTAGATTATTGCATTGAAATTATCCATGGATTCAGTTAAAGCTCAATGTATTAATTAAGTACAACGTTTTTTCATTTATTTACCATGGAATATTAATTATACCTTATTTACTCATGATATATCACACTACACATAACCCTTACAAATCATTTTAGCTTGAATATATTTCTTTTCCTTTCCCATGTTTAAGTTGAAAAATTCTACGAATGAGTTTAATGGATGTAGAAAAATTGATTTAATTATATTTAAAATTTTATTGTCAATGTAAATCCAGTATCATGGTTTTATCTTGAATTCCTAGACTAGTATACATATCGATCCTTTATAATTTTACCCTTCTATCTATATCAATTTAATACATTAACCATCGACACTAAGATACTAGAGTTGGTGTTTTTACATTTGGTATCAAATATGTTTATTAGAATCTTAGAGAATTAGATTTAGGAAAACATAGATTATGGACCATAATCATATGATTTAAATTAAAGATAATTCTATGTATAGGATAACATCATAACTTTTTTAAAGGTTGAGATTATGTGTACTTCTAAGAAATAAATTTTTTTTGGATACTACATGTTTATGTGGTTTTAGAATAAAGGCATCTAGGGTTAATAACTATGAAATTTCTTGGTCTATTTATATCTCAAAAATTATTCTAGTGTATGATGAGTGTGCCCTTAATATACACCTAATTTGACAATCCCAATGGATTTTATAAGGATAATTCAATTTTTATTTTCAAACCATTATAAAATATATGGAAATATTTTTATGATTATAAGATATCTTAGAAGAAATGATGTTTATGATTCTAATATTAACATATAATAAATTTTCATTTTATGTTATGTATTATATCATATTTACAGTTATATATTATGATTAAAATTTTATAATCATTTGATCTAATCCAATATAATTTTTTGTTTATAAATGCTTTATTGAAGTAAGTATTCTATAAATACCACTAGAAAATATAGAAATTTAACTATTGAGGAAATCAATAGAACTGGACTTGGAGATGAGTACATCATGAATATATTAAAGAAGGTTCCCCAGGTTATCACTATTAACCATGAACATATAGAGAAAAATATATTTCATGACATGATACTCCAATTTTTTATTAATTCACGTCTAATAATCACCCATAATTTTTTAGAACTACTAATACTATGGTAGTTGAGATATTGATTAAGTCCCTTGAACATATATTTCATTCCTTGGTATATGATAAGAATGAAATTGTTATAATGTCATTATTTTTTCTCAAGTGAGATTCTAGATGTTGTGGATCCATAATACTAGAGCGGAATATGAAATAGAAAAAATGGAATTGAGATATTTTAAAGTAAATTTTATTACCAATATTTCTCTATTAGGAAAAAAATTAAATAAAGAATAAGTTCTTTAGAATAGGACATGGGTAGAAGGACAATAATTTTAAATAACTATAGTTGAGGTTGATGCTCCCAAATATTTGGTGGTAGGTACATTAATCATAGAGTCAAATTTATCAAGTTCACTCTTTGATTCTGGAACATCGCGCCCTTTTAAATATTTTATATTTACTAAGATAGTCATAAAATTACTTATAACCTTAAGATGAAAGTTTTCATTCAAAACCCATATTATAAATATCACTTCTAGAATGGTGTGTTGGTTAGTGTCTAGAATGACACATACAAATTACCTTTTTTGGACATTATTATTACACCATTGGTAATATTTTATATAATAATTGGTATGAGCATAAATTCAAAATGTAATAAAAAAACCTGTTTCACATGGAAGGAAATTAAATTTCATGATGAAGAAGTAGAATATATTATCTTCATAGGGGAGAGTTCATCATCTATGTCTTGTTTAGATCATCCCCTGATATCTCTTCTAAATGAAATTCCTAGGGAAAAAAGAGAAAATATATTCTATATACGGAAAAAGAAATATTCATACTAGGGATGTACTTATTTTATAAGAATATGATGGTGTATTTATTAAGGAATTCCCAGGAAATCCACTTGATCATGAAGATGAAATTACCCAAGATTTAATCCATGATTAAAGAACCATATCAAATAATCTCAATAGAATAATCACTATATATTTAGTGGAGTTGAATAAACAACTAGAGGAGTTGTGTGATTAGGGTTTTATTCACCCTAGTATTTTACCTTGTATAGCCCCTATTATTTTTAATAAGAAAAAAGATAGATCCATGAGGTTGTGAATTGATTATAGGGAAACAAATGATATTATAATAAATAAAAAGTTTCCTCTACCACACATTCATGAATTATTTGATAAAATTCATATTGCTCAATAATTTTCATATATTATTTTATTCTCTAGGTATCATCAATTGTCAGTAAATGAGGAACGTATTTAAAAAAAATCAAATGAGGTATAGATATTATGATTCTACAGACATATTATTCAGGGAATATCTTAATAATTTCACTTTGTAATTCATTGATAATATCTTAGAGTATTTTAAAGGGTATGAGGACCATAAAATTCTCCTGTATATTATTCGTAGGACACATTGAGAAAACATGTTATATAGGAAATATAAGAAGTGTGGTTTCTAGATTTCATATTTATCTTTTCTTTTCTATATTGTTACCAAGGATTGAATATATGTTGATCTTAAAAAGAAAAAATAGTGAAAGAATGTCATACACTGAAAATCATAATTGAGGCATGTAGATTCATTATTTTGGAAGGTTACTATTGGTGATATTTCTGAAACGTTTCCCAATTGGCTAATCCATTAACCAAGTTAACATATAATGTGGTTATGTTCATATGGTCAAATGAATATAAAGAATGTTTTTTATGAATTGATGAAGAGATTGGTTAATTCATGGATTTTTACTCTATCATCATGAAATGTGGTATTTATGATATATAGTGATGCATCATATAAGGGACATGATTATATCCTTTGAAAAATTGATAAAGTTATTACTTATGAGTCATAGAAGCTAAATAATCATGATTAGAACTATACAACTAATGATCTTGAGTTGGAAGTCATTATCTTAGTTTTGAGTATATATGTACCATATCACTATAGTTATATATGAAAGATATAAATAGACCATAAGAGACCAAAATACATCATTTTATAGAAAGATCTCAATATGAGGTAAATAATATGGCTCTAATTACTCTTTAATTATGATTTATCAATACACTACCACCACGGGAAAGAAAATAAGGACATAGATTTATTGTGTAGGAAATAAAATAGATTCCTTAAAAAAATAGATTGACATAAATCTCATTATCATAGATCTGGTAAAAATGGATATGATAATTATTAAGGATGGAGAGGTGTGAAACCTCTTTCAATTGATTATGAAGCCATATTTATTGTAAAAGATAAATGTTCTCAAATTAATTCTATGATTTTTTAAAAGAAAATTACAGATGCAAATGATAAATAATTGAAAGCCTTACTTTATGAATATTTCACTATAAAATTTTGAAAGAGACAATATGTTCCATCTACACGTGATAAGAAAAGGAAAATTTAGGATGATTATCATAGCATGAATTTCTATATACACCTTAGTAGCAGCAAATTGTATAATTATTTTAGGGAATTTTTTTGGGATAATATGTAGTGGGATATTATTGATTTTATATTAGGATACTTGGTTTTTCAATAGGATAAGGATGAGAGAATAAAATCACAAGGGGTCATATAACCTTTACCTATTCCTACATGAAAATGGGATGACACTACCTTGGTTTTTTTCTACAATAATAAATTATCCTAGAATGAATAATCAAATATAGGAAATTTTTTATCAATTAACAAAATATTTACATCTCATTACTATAAGGGATGATTTACCTATTAAGTACCTTGAATGAGCCAATATTAATGAATCTGTAAGACTTCATAGTACACCCATTTAAATTTTGTTAGATAGTGATCCTTTTTTAAATAAATGTTTTGAAGAGTCATCATAAGGACCACGATGATGAACTTTTTTGAGAACATCTAACCATCCTCAAAAACTAATTGACAGTCCAAAAAGACTATTAAAACCATTGATGATATGTTGAGATAGTCCTAACATGAATTTATTGATATAAGGGATAAGTAATTACCTTTGGTATAGTTTTACAATATAATTAATTTCCATAAAATTATTCAAATGGCACTGTATAAAGAATTATATAAAAAAAGATTCCATCCTCTATCTTTTTTGGGATTATATTGTGAAAGGAAAAATGTAGGCCCAATTCATTTAAAGAAGATAAGAAAAAATTTAAATAGTATCCAAACTCTTATTTATGAAGATCAAGGTAGTATAAAGTGTTATGAAGATAGTTGGACAATTATTTGGAATTTCTAGTCGATTATCATATTTTATTGATTTTTTTCCATGCAAGTGTGTTATAAGGTATTTTATGAAAGGTTAAATAAACAAAAGTACATCAAACCTTTTGAAATTCTATAAATAATTAGATATTTGACATTTCAATTTGAAATTCCACTAAGCCTCTATATAGTACATAATAGTCTCTATATATAATTGTAAAGTAAGTACATGCGAGACCCAATTCAGGTAATCACCTCTAAAGAAATTTAATTAGAACATGATCAATCTTAATGTGAAAATCTCATCATGATTCTTGACATTAGAGAGAGAATATTTAGCAATATGATGACTCTAATGGTATAGTTAATTTATAGAAATCTTAAAATAGAAGATGAAAAATATTATAATAAATACCTATAATAAATATTTTATTCAATATCACTTGAAAACCATAATTTAAAAATAACCTCACCTATGAAAAATAATCCAGTTTCATGGAAAACATTCCTACAAAGTTTCAAAATCCATTCAGGGAATAGTGTCGGATAATGGATTAAAAATATCCATAGTGTAACATAAAGGGATTTATGTATGTTTTTATAGATGGAAAATAACATTTAAATAATTTTTTATAAATATCTATAAAAAATGGAGGAAATACCTTTTTTTTTAAAGGCTTTAAAAATACATAAATATGTTTTATTTAAAATTAAATACTTTTTTATTAATTAAAAATATTATTCAAACCAAAAAAAGGACATTCAAAAAATGAATTTATAATAGAAATATTTTTTGATAAACATTATTTAAGATTTTATAGAATCACTGATGAATTGTTTTCTTAAAAACCAAAGCCTTTAATATCATCTTAAAATAAATAATTTCATTCAATAATAAAACATTTACATTAAATTCATATAAAAATATTTCCTTTTATATTTAAAATAATAATGAGTCAATATAAATTCTGAAACCATTTTTAAACTTGAAAATAATACTAATAAATAATAATTATTATATGGGTAGAGAAACTATAAATGAATTTTAATTTTTTTTAGTATACTCTTAAATGATGAGATTATGAGTTACGTTAAAATATACTTTTTAAAAAGGTGAATTGAATCAATTTAAATCATTAAATATTAATATGATTATTCAATAATTTATCATTTTAATTTATATAAAGGTTTTTAGAGGATATTTGGAGTGGTAGATGAACCCTATAATCATTAAATTAAAACCTTTTGAATATTTTAAAATGAAATTCTTAAAAAGCAACTTCGCAAGAAGGGATGAAAAAAAATTCTTTGAAATGAGAAGAAATGGAATATGAATATTATATGAGATAAAACTTAATTATGTTCCCAAATATTAGGATGGATATCTTTATGAATAGGAAATGTGGTCATAGAAGAGAAACTGTTGTCAAATTTGACAAGAATAATTATCAAAAAAGATATTATTTTTTAGAAAAAAATCATCATGGTAAAAAATTTTAATTAAACATTTCACCTTCCCTAGAGAGTGAAGGAACTATATCATCAACATAGAATATAATAAAATAATATTGTATAACCACGACCAGGGATGAATAATTATCACTTAATAAATAATAATGAGTAAAAAAAACTTACTACTTTATCAAGATTTTAGAAACATCTTGAAAGTGAATTCATGAAATTGAACTTCACAATCCATGAATAAAATATCATTCATGATATTATATATTAAATAGTTAGTACACACATAATTTTAATTAAATTGGATGCAAACTAAAATATTTCTCGAAGAACTGATATTAGGATGTAACACCCTTATATCATCATTACACTAAGAATAGATAACTCTTGAAAGGTAGATCAAGAGATATATTTGTAAATTCCATATAATAAATTAAAATTTATATAAATTAAATAAATATCCAATATATACACCACAAAAAAGAAACATGTGTTAAATACATATCAAATATCAATGAAAAGTAATTGATTTTAAAATCCTTACCTTTTATCCTTATTTGTCCGTTGTTCTATGAATTATTTTATAAAAAATATCTTAAAAAATCACTTTAAAAAGTTATTAAAAACTATAAACTTTTTTAGCTTCATATATAATATTTTTTTGTAAATATGTCAGCTTTTTATATTTTATTTTCATAATCAGAAGTTATTATCTTCGATAATTTGGTTTGTACATGTTTCATAATAGTGACGTCGATTCCTATTTATAGATTGAATGTTAATCTTTTTAAGATCATTATAGGAACTATGAAATATGTTTTATAATTATTTCTAATTTTTAGATTTCATTTCATAGGTATTTTTTTATGATTTCCAAAAATGCAATTGGTGACAAGTATGTTTGGGTAATTTTGATGAATGAGGGGTGGTTTCTTGATAATGTGTTATATATTTCCATTAAAAATAAAAAATTACTTACTTTTATTTTATAACATTTATAATAATTATGTTTCCTTATTAACCCAAAATAGGAATTCATGACATTATTTTTGTATGTTCTTAAACAGTACCAAATAAGACAAAAATATAATATGTCAGTGAGTATTATTAATAAAGCGATTCCTTTGGAAAATTATCATTTTTATAGAATTATAATGGTATTATTTTGATGTTTTAAGTTGGATAATTATGTTATAATTTAATTTAATTTATATTAATAGAGTATATTTAAAAACCAAATACATCACTTTTAGTGAGGTGGTATTCTATACATACGCCTGGGTGGTGCATCGCCTTCCATAGATTGAGAAAATGATTAGAAAATGGTATATAATTTCAAAATATTAATAATTTTATTAGTATAATCTAAATCCTTTAAAGTTTATTTTATAACCATATATATAAGCAGGTTATGAAAAATAATACATGTCATTCATGAAGATGGTTGTCCTCGCATATGTATAATGGCATTTTAAATTTTCTGTATTTAAATTAATTGGAAGTCATTGGTAATTTCATCATAATAGTAACGTTTTATTATATTAATAATACTTATTTAATTATCAAATATTTATTAAAATAAATCATATGGAGGTGGAATAAAAAAGAAAATAACTGAAATGGAAAATAAACAAATATTTGTTTTACCTTACTCCTTGGAAAACACATTTGAAAAAACAATGAAGGCATCGAGAGGCGGTATTTCAGAATACAAGAACCCCTTTTAATTGTATAGGATTATTTGGGAGTTATCTAGGTATATTTTTTTTGAGTCTAATAATATTTGTGTTAGATAAGATATAACGGTCCTAGACCTTTAAACATATTATTACATGAATTTAAGAATAATTAAGAATAAAATTACAAGCCATGGAGCATAAAGTCTAGCGACATGGAGATTACATACATAATTAAACATCATGATTCCAAAATAAGAACATATTTTATTTAATATTCATAATGAGATCATAACTTTATTTGATTACTTATTTCTATATATGATAACAGGGGTAATACATGAACAAAGGGGTGATCTAAAAATCCCCATAAAGAAATAAACATTAAAATAAATCTTAACACATGAGTTATAAGGCATAAAAAATGTTATAAAATGGAATAAAACATGATTACACATAAAGAATCATAACATATATAACATGGGATCATACAATAATGGAATCATACTACTGTGGTAGCAACAAAAACTGTGAATTAATAATGGGTTAAGGCTCAGTTCATATGGAGGAGCATGAGTCAAGGCTAACAACCAAGACTGTTCCATGTGGTGCAAGAGTCAAGGATAACCACCAAGACCATTCCACAAAAAATCTGAAGGAAATGAAAATTACCCAATTCATTGGAGAATTATCTTGTCACACAAATTATAACAAAATAATGAATATGTGTGACACAAGAAAAATCATACATATAGAATTAATCATATATATAAGGGTTACCCATGGAATGAATTGGGTATCATAATCATGTCAAAAGGCTTAACACAAAGGAATATCATAATGGTGTCCATTAAAGAGTGGATTTAAATCATAAATGGACATTAATAAGTGAAATTAAGAATATATATTGATAATTTATGTCAATGTAAATTGAAGACTTGTTAAAAGAGTGTTTATGGAAATTTAATAATAAAACATTTTACTGCGGTTTGTTGAAAATATTAAATATTCTTTAAATCAAAAAAGAAATAATTGTTTTTATAAGACCATAAATTAACCTTGATAGTTTTTAATGTTAAAATTATTGATTTTAGAAAAAAATGTTTCGTATTAAATTAGAATATGTATTTCACATGAAAAAGGGTAAGAAATCGGGATGTTCCCATGAACTGGGCTTGCTTATCTGAAAGAATTGATAAGGGAACCTTTTTAAAACACAAATTTCCCCATTAAATAGGAGTGGTATGATCTAGATATATGATTTTGGAATATATAAACAAAATTTATAATAATAATATAAAAATAAATAATCATTAAATTTCAATAAAGAGAGAGTAGGAGTAACCAGATGGAAAAAATGGAGGTTCCGTAAGGATCCCTGACCTTATTCTAAAACAGTTCTTCACTTGATCTTAACATAATCAATAATAAAATTAGATTAATTAATTAATAATTCCAAAACCTTTTCTACATTAAATTGATTTAGTGTAATTTTATTAAGTTCATTTATGTCCTTTTTGATGAGTTATAATATTCAATTTCATCGTTTGGGAGTGTTTGTTTTCGTAGTTTTCATGATCGGTTCGCTTGTATATGAGTATAGATCTTCATGTAGCATGGGTATAATTATATAGAATGAAAATTATATGTAATTAATGAAAATAATAATTGTAATTGGTATTAAATATTTTCTTTCTAGATATGAGTATGAATCATTATATAACATGTTATTATTAATCATTTAGATTAACTTTAGTGGTTTCTCAATCACAAAAAATTAGTTTTATTCTATTATTTAATATCATGTATATATAATTATTACATAACATTAAATAAATATATAACTATATTATAATCTAGTTCAACCATAAAAATTAAATCATTACCATCCATTAATATGATAATATAAATTGAAAACTTGTCATCCTTGAATGGAATAAATTAACACATCATATAGGATGTCTTCATTTCTTCCAACAAAATGAGAGGGCAAATAATTAATGATTTATTATTCCATAAAAATAATAAAATTAGAGTATATATAATTTACTGGAGTGTTCATTTCATTTAAATGAAAGTAGGTGAGGATAGAATAATAAAGGAAGGAACATGAAATGAAAATGAATGAAAAGGAAAGTGTAATTTACCACTCGAATTAATCAACTTGAGAGCCTCCTTAGGAAAAATGTTTTGGTTTTTTGATGAGACCAAGTTCACTTGGAAGTGGGGAGAGGTTTTTGGGGATATTTTAACATATTTTTTACAATTCTCAACGCTTGAGTGGTGTGAAAAGAAGAGTTTGTGAAGGGCGGCACTTAAAGTGGAGGAGAGGCATGTTTTCTCATTATTTTACTCATTAGTTTATTATTTTTCTCAAAAAAATATATAGTGAAGATTATTGTGACTATATACAATAATTAGTTCGTGTTAGTAAGATCCAATGGTAAATTACATCATACGTGACTCAACCATTAGTAAAAAAATTCAATTATTTACTTATATGGTATATTACCGTCTTTTACTATTCATAAAATTCAAGTATTTTAGAAAAATCGCGAAATTCTACCCTTAATGTTTATAAATGTGTAGAATCCAAAAATAAACTATATTTTATGAATACAATTTTATATATGCGATAAATTTAATATTTAATTAAAATCATCATTTACATGGAAAATACAAATTTTAAAATTACAACTTTTAAGGTAACAATTTGAAAAATCAATTAAGGTATCATAAAATTATCTTATAATAATAATATATCTAAATTATAATTTATGGATAAATTTTTGGAAAATAAATTTTCATTTAAATTATAACATTAATCATAAAATTTTAATTAAATATTTATGAATTATTAAAAACCAACTCTTAATAAATATTTTTTAAAAACATTTTTTCACTTAAAATACGATATAATTATATCATATTTTCATTTGTAAGATACCCAAATTTTATTTATACTTCCATAAGTAAGGTTACTATTCAATTGGTTGGTTTAAAATTCATAAGGGTTATAATACTATTCCAAATGTCATGTAACTATTTCAACGGTATAGATTCCTTTACATCATGAAAAACCTATTATTTTATTCATTCTTCATTTATAATGTCTGTATTGTGTTGTTAATGTGATTTTTTATAATTTATACTATATAAAATAATTATACGAAGGGAATTTTCATTGATAAAATTTTTGGTTCTAACATTCTACTCCTTTTGTAATTTTACCCTCAAAATTTTGTTTCACATACTATGAGGAAAAAATGTGATGGTAATACCCCTTAATCGCTTCCCCAGTTCTCATGTAACCTCTTTGTAATTATGGTTATGCCACAGTACTTTTACCAGGTGAGTGGTCTTGTTGTGTAGAACTTTATCTCAAGAATACATGATCTATAGTAGCTCCTCCTCATAAGATAGATCATTATCCAATTGTACCACCTATAAATTCAGTACATGGGATGGATCTGGTATCTACTTATCCAAGAGGGATATGTGGAATACATCATGTACTTTTGACATAGTAGATAGAAGTACTAGTCGATAGGCCAAAACTCTTACATGATCAAGGATCATGAAGGGACAGATGTACCTGGGACTTAGCTTTCGTTTCTTACCAAATATCATGATCCCCTTCCATGGATATATGAGGCTGAATAATATATCTCCAACATTAAACTCAAGGTCTCACCAATGATTGTATTCATAACTCTATTGTCGATGATGGAATTCCTTGATTTTCTGCTGAATGGTTTTTAAATTTTCCACCTTTTATTTAGTATTTTCAAATGCTAGAAGATAACATTCACTGACATTATCCTAGCATGTCGGTGTTCTACATCTTTTCCCATAAAACCCTTCATATAGATCCATTAGAATTCTTTAGTGGAAACTTTTGTTGTTGGAAAATTCGACCAGTGGTATATTTTTTTCCCTTCCTCCTTTGAGGTACATAGAACATGATCTCAACACATCTTGTAGTGTCTCGATAGTCCACTCATATTGACCATCACTTTGAGGATTATAGGCCACACTAATGTTCATCTTGGTGCTTAAAGCATGTTGGAGACTTTTCTAAAACTTGGAGGTGAATCTCTAATCTCGATCAGATACAATTGATAGTAGTAATATACAAAGCCTTACCACTTTTTTTATTTATATATATGGAAGTTGATCCAGTGACAAGTATTCTTAAATTGTGGTAAAGTGATATTTCTTTGTAAGATGGTCCACAAAAACCCATTGAACAATGTTTCCTCTGGATGTCTTTCGATGTCTAGTGACAAAGTCCATTGTAATATTCTCCCACTTCCATGTTGTTATGGGTAGAGGTTGAATCATCCCCTTATAATATTTTATTTTTTCCTTCACTTTATAACATACTCGTCACTTTTATCTATATTCACCAATCTCATTCATAATATTTTCCACCAAAAGTTCTCTCGGGGATCTCTACACATCTTTATACTCTCTGGGTGAATAGAGAAGGTTGATATATGTTCCTCATTTAGAAGATCATTATTTATCTCTGGATCAGATGGAACACATAGTTTTGACCCAGATGCTACAACTCCTTACGAATCAATATTAAACAATGAGGATTTACCCTTTTTCATAGCTTCCACCTTCTTCTATATTTTCACATAATTCCATTGGGAATACATTATTTTCACTATAAGGGATTGTTGGAAAACAATTTGAGAAAGGATAAATGATGTTCCTTCCTTAATTATTCCCATGTACATCCTTCTAAAATCTAAAAATATTGGATCCTTATAAATTCTTATTATTGATAATCACATAGGATCCTTTCTACTTAGTGCATCTACCACCGTATTTGACTTACAAGTATGGTATTATATTGAGAAGTCATAATACTTGATGAGCTCTAACCATCTTTGTTGGAACATATTAAGATCCTTTTATGTGAATATATATTTTAGAATCTTGTGATTAGTATATATCTAACACTTCTCCATATAGAGATAATACTGGCATATTTTCAGTTGAAAGATCATATATGCTAACTCCAGATCATGCGAAGGATAGTTTTTCTTTTTTATTTTAAAGTACCTTGAGGCATAGGATATCAATTTATAATTTTGTATAATCACAAAACCTATGACATTCATTGAATCATCTATGTACACCTCAAAGAGTTCCCCACCTATTAGAAGTGTGAGAACCAGTGTAGTGATAATCCTATTTTTCAACTCTTTAGAGCTGTCTTCACATTCAATGGTCTAGAAAAACATCACATCCTTCCAAGATAGCTTGGTTAGTGTGTTTTAAAACAATGATCAGTTCCTCAAAATTCATTGATAGTACCTATCTAGACCATGAATGTAACGGACCACTGTTACAGATATTGTCTTGGGTCATTCTTTAATTTCATTTGTCTTGGAAGGGTCCACTATATATCCCATTTTGGGTTATAACATGCCCCAATATTGATACTTCCTCCATCCAAAAATCATATTTAATTGACTTTTCCTATAGTTTCTCCCTTTGAAAAGTCTTCAACACAGTATACAAATGTTCAACCTACTCCTCCTTTCTTTTAGAGTATATTATAATAACATCAATAAATAATTCAAAAGAAATTCAAGGTAATCTCTAAAGTCTCTATTAATTAAATCCATGAATTTTTTTGGAGCATTAGTGAGTCCTAATGACATCACTTTGAACTCATACTATCTTTACCTCATTTGAAAGGTAATCTTTGGAATATCTTCCTTACTCACCTTTAATTGGTGACATCATGACTGACGGTCCACATTAGAGAAATAACTAGCCCCAAGAAACTAAGCAAACAGGTAATTTATATTTGGATGGGGATACTTATTCTTTATCATGACATTATTGATCAAACTATAATCAATTAATATGTGAATTGATCCATCATTACTCTTGAAAAAGAGAACTAGTTCACCCATGGTGAAGCACATGGGAATATAAAACCACTGTACAAATTCCATTGTAACTGCTTCTTCAGTTCATCTAGCTCAAAATGGCCATTCTATATAGTTTCCTTGATATAGGAGGATATCCAGGAATACATTAAATTGAAAACTCAAACCATCGATTAGGTGGAAGACGGGGAAACTCTTAAGGGAACACATCAGTGTGGTTCCACACAATAGGCATGTCTTTGAGAATGATTCTATCATTGTTTCTCAATCATTTGAGCTAGATATTATTTCTTAAAAAGGTAGTAATATAAAAACCTGATATAATGATCCTGAATTAGATTCATTATCCTCTGTACACTTTTATTGAATTAGAGGATGCTTCAGGATGTGGAGTGTAATATCTCATTCCCAAAAGCTAATGTTGTCTTTATATAAAGATAGTAATTCCATGCCCAATATTGCATCAAACTCCATTTAAGGGATCCTGAAAATATTTTTTGGAAGGGTCAATCCACAAACATTAAACATGAAAGAGTTATAAAATTTGGATGAAAAAATTTCCCAGTTTATTGATCTCACAAATAACTCAACCTCCAAATTTTGATGCGGTGTTTGAATAGTAATACTAAACATGAAATGTATAAAATAATGTGTATAAATGGAATAAAATGGCTTGTTATATATTCCTGAGAGAATAATCAGCAAAACTATCACCACATTATTTCCAGGATCCACTTCAGAAGTAGTGATTGAATATAACCTTCCATTCTCCCTTATTGGTAGTTGTTGTTTTGGATCGCCTCCAAAAACCCTTATCTTAGGTAAATGGTTCACATAATTAACATGTTTATTATTTTTGTAACATGGCACTGCATGTTGAGTTTTTATCAAAACCTTCCCGTCTTCTTTCACATTAGTTGGGATCTTTATATCCTTCCTGAAGATATTAGCTATATTCCTCATTATTCCATATTTGAATCATTTCATTGTTCTCATTAAAAAGTTCCCATGATACTTCTTCTAACTATATTGACACATGGTATATTGTGTTTTCTTTTTATCATGGGATTTATCTACTAATCCACCCAAAATAGATCCAATTTTCCTCTTTTTTTCACTAGGCCCATAAGACCGCTATGATTCGAAGATCTCCATTTTATCCTTAAGGTAACAACAAAAAACCTCTAATAAGCTATTAATGTCTGGAATCTATAACTCTTTTCTTAGACTATGATTTAGTCTGCTAAATATGTGATCCACGATGATTTCGATGCCCATGAAAAAGTCGTAGGTGTATCTGTAACACCCTAATATTTTTGTGAGATAGAGTTTTTTAATATCTTTGATGTATTCTGTTATATGGTACACAAAAATAAGGTTACAAAATAAGAAGCATGGACTTATCTTACGGTATACACAATTCTATTACTGGATTTGTTTATACACTTGTTCAATTTTATTTGATATAATTCATTTCATGCAAGACCAAGTATAAATGAACTACTAAATATTATTATATTACCTTATACCATAGTTGTTAAAATAATTGGAATAAAAATAATTAATTGATTTATGAAAATATGTTTCACACATATATTTAATTAATTCTTTTATGACCAGTTAATTATAAATGAAAATAAAACATTTTTTTAAATAAATGGAAATGATTTTTTGAAATACTCTTTAAATGAAAAAAAGTGAGTTTATAAAATAATTACATCACTATTTATGGATTTTATTAATTAAATATCTATTTAATATATTAAATTTAATGTTTAATGTTCATCATATATGTTTTCTACAAATGATATAAGAACAAATTCAAATTTTCCGATAAAAGAAGTATTTTTCAAAAAAAATAGAGTTTAACACCTTATGAAAGTGAACCAATTTTAAATCTAGTTTTTTATAAATTTATATGTTCATTTTAA
Source organism: Viscum album (assembly GCA_963277665.1). NCBI lineage: Eukaryota > Viridiplantae > Streptophyta > Magnoliopsida > Santalales > Viscaceae > Viscum > Viscum album. Next base: position 910,539,909 of record OY728125.1, on the reverse strand, counting down.
CAAAATATAATTATTTTTTGGATGTTGGACAGAAAAATTTACTTTGGTTGAAATTTTTATTTTTTCATAAAAAATTAATATTTTAATGAATAGTGAAAAATACCGCATTTTACTTCAAAAATATAATTTCCTTTAATTTATTTGTATTGATAGATTATTTTTTAAATTAGTTTTAAAGTATATTTAGATTATGTTTTTAAAATTTAATCTAATTTTGGTCAATTTATGAAATTTTACATAGAAATTTGATATAAAGGCATGTCAATATTATTGATGGGTTTTATTTTAAAAAACTCTGTTTACTCGCTTTGACAACAAGAATTAATATTATATTATTTACTGAAATTTATGTTTTTTTATTTTTTAAAAAATTTATTCCATATTTGTAATCACTAGGTAAAATCATGTTAATAGGTCCCTTTTATTTTCTTATGACATTAGGAATAGTAACATTGATAATTTCTATTTACCACGGTTAAAAGTAAATATGGTAAATTAGGGTAACAAATAATATTATATGGATAATAAAATTACCCTAAAACCTTAAAGAACACTATTGGATGAATAAAATTAGACACTTAACACCTAAGGAGAAAAATTGATTCATTTAATGAGCTTGTTTCTAGGAAAGTGATGAAATTATTATTCAAACAAAAGAAAGTGACAACATGTCACTCTCTTATGTCTAATAAGTATAAAAATTTTAATGTAGTGATAAACAAGATTAATCAATGAAAATAACTAGTCTCAAAAAATATAATGAAATTTTATACATCATTTGAATTTATTTATAATTTTTAAAGATTAAATAATCACCTTAAATATTTATACATTAGTGATGGTGAAATTGTTTTAATAAGAGAAATATCAAACAAATGATTTTATAAATAATAAACGAAATATTACATGACATAATTTATGTAATAAAACAATTTTATAGACCAATATGACATTTTATAGGACTATGCAACTATTTTGTTCGAAGTTATCTCACTTTATGAATTTTATTTACATTTATTGAAATGAATAGTGTAAAAACTGACCCTATTGATATTTTAAAAAAAAATAAGATTTTATTAAATTTTATAAAAATCATAAATATCGTTTAAAATCTCAATGTGACTATGATAAGATTAAAAAGTACATGTAGAGTCTAATTATGGAACATTGACCCCATATAAGTAATAATTAAAAGTTCTTAATACTAAAAATGTTATTACCACATTTAAAATTTAAAGAGAATAATTAATGGTAAACCAAAAAGATATGGTTTAAAACAAAATAAATACATTTCAAAAAATTATTAGATGAGATTATTTAGAACTATATTAATATTATATTTTATATATTTAATTTTGGATGCTTTTGGATTATAAAATTAATTTATATTAATTTAATATTTTAATAATTTCTAAGGGTGCCCCCACCTCAATTATAAAAAGGCACCTCCTCCATCACCTATTCACATCAATTTGAGCCTTAATTATCCTCCCTCCCCTACCATTTTACCTTATTAACTCCATTATTCACATTATAGAGGTTTTTTTGTCCTCAAAAGACCAACTCTAATTCCATTAAGCGGAGAGTTAGAGGAATCACATTGAGGAAGAGATAATTTATTCTACCGATTCTTTCAAACATCTTTCTTCTAATACTTACCCTTAATTAGTAGTTTCATAATAAAGTAATAAAATCAGTATTATTCATATAATTATATATTATTATAACTATGAAAAAACCATATTCCATGTTTTGTCCATCCTAGGAAAAAGGAAATCAGAACTTGTGTGTACGTACAACTTACCGTCTATACGCTGTGGTGTTATGAGTTTTTCACCACCACCTTATTTGGATGGATATAATGATGAAAATAATAAATATATAGGATTATTATAACGTGATATGTATTATTTAACTATATATATATACCATATACATCTATACCATTTAACAATTAACAGAATGATATCACTGCTCATGCGTACGTATGGTCTACCATCTCCACGATGCGATGCGATTCATTCTACAAGATATCCATTAAAAATGACTATATAAATTTAAAGAATGAATAAATCTGATATTTATTATGATAATATAATTTTTGAATTATATAAATATGACCTAAGAATGAGAACTAGAACTTATTTGAAAAAACATGCATAAGAAAATAAACCTATGTATACCTGAAGAATGAGTAATAATGAAATATTATTACCAAATAGATGATAATATGATCATATATGATATCATAAAAATTAATATTATTCTTAAAAATTAAATTACATCATTTAAATCATTATAAATAATTTTTAGATACACAAAAAGGATATATAACCTATGGTTATGGATTATTTTGGCTCACATTTATTTTTTTTGTGGGACATATGCCTTATACACCACGTATTTATTTTGTGTGGTGTTTATCCTTCCAATGAGTCTTTTATGATTCTTATTATGAAGGTTATTATATTTATATATGAATATAATTTTCATTATTTTAATAGGCATATGATTAAACTAATTATAATTGGTAAGGGATAAATTTGCAATATCATTATTATCTGAGATTTTTTATACATAAGTATTTATTGGTTTATTTTTATCATCAACGTCCCTGTTTAACAAGTATTCAATATTATTTATAGTATTCTACATTCTTTTTAATTTTACCCTTTGGTAAATTTTTATTAAATTTTATCAAATGAATCTTTTGTTGTTATTTGATATGAGTTAAGTTTTGACTTTTCTGGCTAAAGTACGAGGATAATGTTTTTCTAAACATGTATGTAATGATCATATTTTTACAGTTTCATGATGCCTTATTTGCATGGTTCCTACCTTAAAAGTTTTCAAGGTTATTTTCAAATAAATTCAATTCTTTTGAAATTGTGAGGTGTTTTGGGAAATGATAATGTATTTGAATAAGAATGGATATTTTCCTCAAGAATTAATTTCATGTGTTATTTCATAATTAATTTCCCTATAGGATGACATTAATTAAATTAGGTTATGTTTTTATTCCTATTAAATCATTTATTTTATTATTTTAATGATGGAATTGTGTTTATGATATACATTTATTTTATATGGATTATGTTATGATGGAATGATGTTTAAGAAACCAATATTGTTCCTTGGGTTATGCTATGTTTAATTATTTATGTTTCTAAAACACACATAAGAATGATTTCATTATGAAATGGGTGGGACCTATATCTACCAAAAATATGTTGGGTAATGATTTATATATCATTAGATAAACATGGATGAAATGATAAATAAATCCAGTTCAATAATATAGGGATGGAACGGCATGTAAATATGATTCCATTATATTGGTTTGGAATGAGAAGTGAACTCAGTTTAGTAATAGAATTTGTCTATTATATTGGTATAGGATATGAGCCTTAGATTATATGTAAATTATTTTCTATGATTTTCACAAGTTCATGATTTGTGCCAATGCTATGTTATTATGGTTAATGTTCTTTTATGATTTATGTATTATGTACTTCCATGATTTATTTTATGACTTGTGATTTTGGTATTCAAAATATATGTTCAGGTTTTTATATTTTTGGGTTTTTGTTTTTAATGTTTTCCATTACTGATCATTTGAGATCAACCTATTTAGGTTTTTCATTCCCCAAGAAATAAATAAGGGTTTTAGGTAGCAAAACTAATGGTGAAGATATTTATGGGAGATGTTGGGGATCATTCACCAAGATAGAATATTGTGTCCCAAGTTTCCAAATATAGTAAACTATTATGATCTTTGGTCATATATTTGTGTTATGAAATAAGTATTCCACAAAAGTAATGTAATTTACTTGTACCTCATGTTTGGGTAGTTTGATTTGGTATCAGAGTGAAGGTTTAGTCAACATTTGGAAACTCGGATGTGAAAACTTTATTGAGATCCCTATAGATATTTCTAATTATATGTCTTGGGATGCCTTAAGGACACATCAATGTATAACTTACAATCCTAGTGATTTTTTTCATAATCATGAAAATTTTAGGGTTAATTCAAAGATATCATAGATTTAAATACTATACGTCATTTACCATACTTATGTGTTTTTAATTGTCAATATGTATTTCTTATACTCTTACTTCTGGTCTTAGTCAGTAGCTAGAACTACATAGAACATAGTTACCCATTGAATTTTTCAGATGTGTAAATTATGGGAATAATGAACATTGATTTCCTAAGGGGAAATATCCTGAAGAGAATAATGATGGAGGTACGAGTATTAGTCATACTACTGAGGATAAGGAGATTATAAACGAAATGTGAATGGTATGTGATGTTCTTAAAGTATTGCTTACATTAAACCTTAGAATTTTGAGGTTGATAAACCTTAAGACATGATTCATATTTTAGGAACGGTGAAGATGATGGATTTAGAGTAGTGGTTTAATAATAAATTTGGATGATTGAGGTGTATATGTTTCGGACTTCAAGATCATGTTATATGAATCATGGAATATATAAGTGTTTTCATAATTAGTTTTTCATTAAGTATTGGAAAGGATATTAAGAATAGTTCTAAAGATCCAAAAAATTGATTTTAGGGTAAGGTGATATACTAAGAGAACACATGATTAAGGGAAAGATAACCCTTAATATGTCCCTTATGTTAAGATAATGATGTTTGGATAATGATTTTTTGGATTTGAATAATTATATTGGATAATTCTAGTTTCCTGGGAACTAATTATGGAGTAGTTGTCAAGAGGGATATGCTATCATGGATAGAGTATACAACTTTTCAGATTTAAGGAATACATCCAATATGTTTTGGAATAAGAAAACATGCATGTTTTTAATAAGGATATTTAATAATTCAGGTTGTTACTATGACTGAAGAAAATACATGATAAGGAATTTCACATTTTTTTAAGTGACCAACAAGAGACATCACATGATATATGGGGGATACATGTTAATCCTAGTTTTTGAGACTTTTTTATTGTTTTGGATTTTTTTCTTTTAGAAGGATTGTAAGGTTATCAATTTTTTGGAAATTTTAAGTTAAACATCAAATAATGTTTGTTAGAATAAAGTATTATCTCACCGTATAGATACATCTGCTGACCTTTTTGTGATCATGATAGATAAAATTTCCAATCATTCAATTTATGGATCACATGATCTGTTAACACTTCATGAATGAAAAATTCTACTTCATTTCATTAAATAATAGATGAATGGGAAATCGTTCAAGGCACTACCAATGATGAGATTTTTATGAAATAAAGTATGTATTTCTTCTCATATTCGTAAACATTGGAAAATGAACTTTAAAACCAAAAATGATATCCTAGTACCTTCTTATTAGTTGAATCATATGGTCCCTTAAAATTATCAGAGATTTCTGGAATTCCGATTGTTAAATTTCTTCTAACATTGTTATCCCGAACCAACCCATGTGGACATTGAATCGGTCACCCGAGTTGGTCCGTGACATGGACTAAAGGGCATTCTCAATCCCCACGGTCTAGAAACCAGTGTCAGGCATCAAAATTTACCATTGGTAATGATTTTTTCCATTAAAAATATAAACAAAACTAGTGATAAAAAAAGAATTCTAGCAGCAGAAAGAAAATAAAATTGAACATACCTCCTTGTGATCTCCTAGGTCACCACCAAACTCAGACTCAAGCCTGCTCCAACCCTGAGCAGCTGAACCAAGAACCTAAACAATAACTGAACCTACAACTAAATTAATATTATAGGCATGAGTACAGAGATGACCACTTGTGATTCTAAATACAACCATGGAATCCAAGTATTCTCATTCCCAAAATAATCTAGTGATAGAAGTTTGAAATGGAAATATAAAAGTAGGGTATTTAATTTGACTATAAGCAACATGTTTTACCCATTTAAAAACCCAACACATGCAACATGCAATTTCTAAAATCATTTTTCATTTTATAAATAAAATCCAACACAGAATATACCAGAGCTAGGCATGAGTAAAACAAGTAAAAGTGAAAGTTGAAAATAAACTAGTGGAATGGAAAGTAAACATGAAATGTAAATAATAAAATAAACATGGATGATCCTAAACATCCCTAGAAGACCCCTAAATGTACTTGGTTTCGGAACCACCTGCCAGCTTATGGTGAAGCTCCTAAGTCTACAACCAATTGGTAGCCCTAAACTGACCAATCCAATGGCAAAGCTTGCAAGGCCTAACCACAAATCTAGGCGGTACCAACCCATCTTATCAGGGTTGGTTATGAACCATCACTTGATCATCTAAAAGACACCCAGGAACCCATGGTGGTTATAATAATATTGTGTTAGTAGGAGGCCCTCACACGCATGACTTATATCAACGCACTTACGTACCCCAAACACGGACACTCCATACGATAACCTATAAGGGATATCCCCTCTATAGAGGGGCCCCAAATATATATATATATATATATATATATTATCATCAAATGTTCCAAATGGAACTTCATTCCATAAAATCATTAAAACCATTTGATTCCTTTTTCAAAATACTAAAGTTGTTAAATGGGAATATAGTAAATAAAAATGTTGTCATTTAAAGGAATCAACACAAACATTACACTAAATATAAAAGTTACAAATGGTCTATCATGTCACATCACCATTCCAACCATCATTTAAAACTCCAAAAATATCCAAATGGGAATTCACATTTTCCGAATCACATTCTGTTCAAAAATCTCCACAAATCATCACCTTTACAAGTACAACGCCACATGGGACTTCAAGTTTACACACCCAAAAACATTTACCCAAATAGTTTCAAATCATTTTGAAAACCATTTCTAAGTATAATATATCAAATGGGCCTTTAACTATATCAAAATCACACAAAACTCTTTTCAATGATAAACATCCAAGTTTTAACAAACACATTAAGACCATTCCAATAAATCATACAAAGGGACCCAAACATCATTTAGAAAAAAGGACAATTTTCACAATGTTACCATTCACTTTATAGCTAAACCAAAACGTGAACCAAAACACCTTTCACTAATGATTCATATTGTAATAATCATTCAATAAATCATTTACCAAACTAATAAAATGTTTTAAAAGAATATAACAAATCCTTTTATCACAATTCCACCAATTCCACTTATGGATCCCACTTTAAAACCAATTGCGCACACAAACCCTTTAAAATTACTTTTTCACTATTTAAAACATTTAGAAGTTTCAAACTTTATTCCCCTTTAAAACAATTATCATTCTAGTTTTGAGTAAAACATGCCACACCATGAAATGTTCCAAAAAGACCCTGCGCCAAATGCACACCCAAAAACATTTTCAAACAACCCACCAAAAACACGTTCCTTAAGGCCCACACTCTAAAATTAAATTTACCCAAAATACCCATACCAAATACATTTCCAAAATGTTTTTAAAGACATTTGCAACTCCACTTTCCCAAGAGCTCACCAAATGGGAATTTTTAAACTTTATTAAAAACTTTATATTTTATAAAATGTGTCAAACATGTCCATAAATTTATTAAAACAGGTGAAAGTGTGTATGCACAAATAAATAATTGATTAAAAACTATCTTTAGCAAATCCAACTACCATAACAACACCATAACAATCAAATGACATGCATTACCAGTGTGCAGACTATATATAAAAATTTATTAAAATGACCAAGCATCAAATAAATTGATTCAGAAAGTAGAATCAAGGAAACCCCTACATCAAACACGTGCGAATGTGATGAAACCATCAGAAAAAGTATGAGTTGAGCCTATTAGTCCCTTCTCACATCCTAAATTCCAAGAAAATAAAGCTCCACATCAACCCTAATAATTATGGTTCGACCGAACAATGAAACTTATGTGCGAAAACCTCCATGATAGAGGAATCCTTACCCGAGGGAGGATCTAGCCACGTGGTGGGGGCATCAGCTGGAGGAGATGCTGCTGGAAATGGAGGGGTTCATAGTGGTCAGTCATGCAAGAGGACGGAGGGTCCTAGACGGAGCGTATTATATAAAACGGTGGGCGGAGGTTAGAAGCTAACTAGATCGGGGAGGTAGCACCGGACGAATGTCGCGTTATACAGGGGATATCGTGCTAGACTAGGAGAGGGATGCTGCACCAAATGAAGGGGGGGGGGACTGGAGATAGAAATGGGTGAGGGGTTCTAGGCGAGCATAGAAGGCAGGAGGCAGTGAGGTCAAGGGCCTGGGCGATGATGGTGGAGTGGCATGCAAGGTCTTGTAGGCCGCGAGCTGCTGGAGTCTTGCAGGAAGTGAGGGTGGTGGGCAGGTGGCCAAGGTCTTACAGAAGGAGAGGGCGGAGGGCAGGCCAGTGGGATCAAGAGGGCAAGGCAAGCCCGGCTGGGGCAAGGTTCGGAGCGAGCGCAGTGAGGCTGAGGTGGCACTACACAGGGAACCAGGGGGGATGGATCGTGACATGGAAAGGATGAGGTGATGATATTTAGGGTTGGGGGGGGGTATTCTTATTTTTACATTTTATAATAATAATATTATTACAATAATAAGAATAGTACGAATAATAATAACAATAAGAATAATAATAATATGTTAGGAATAATTATATTATTGATCATTTTCTGTTTTTTAATAATAATAATAATAACAAAAACAACATAATAATATTATTATATATCATTTATTTCTTTTAAATTTTAATCCATTTATTTATCTTATTCTAAAAACTGGGTCACCGTGTGATAATAGAACGACATAATAAACTGAGCGTAAGTTTCATTCCTAAACCCATGCCACTTGGACATCTGCAAAAACACCTAGGGTGATCGCGTAGCTTCCACCCACCATGTGGTGACCATGCATGGATCCAAAACCCACTAAAATATCAACTGGAAACAAATTTTTATCTCAGACCCTCCCTAGACCTTGGCCTGAGGACCCTTAGTGAAGAAATAGTAAAATAAAAATTAATCAAAAGTTTGGTGTGTGACAATTCTCCCCACCATAGACACTTTCTGCCCCCAGAAAGTCACTCAGCTAAATAATGGGAAAAACAAGAATTCATGCCCGTTTGAAACTGAAAAACCCACTGTATATGAGAACAAGAGAACACAGGAGGGTTATTACCACTACAAGAAGTCAATTAGTGTCAGAATTAACACCCAAACACACCACCCCAAAAAATGGGGGGGGGGGGTGTAGGAACTACCACCCAATCCAAACTAAATTTTATAGAAAGAGAAAAAAACACCTTTGTTTAAAATAGAACTCTTGACCCAGACTAAAAACCCCCAACATAAGAGAAAGGCCTCTGAGAAAAATATAATACCAATGTAAAATTCAAGCATAACCTTGACTGCTCCGTAGGCACTTTTATCTGCAAACTAACACCGCCAAACCAAGATTATCCCAGACAAGATCCAAACCCCCTTCTAAAAAAACACAAGTTCTTGAAAACCACAATCGGAAAAACAAAACTGTTTGGATTTCATTAGAACATGACTATCATAACTCCACGAAAAAACAATGGACTTAAAAAAACGTTGAATCTTTAACAACAGAATGAAATAACTAAATGACTTTTAATGTTCCACTTCCAACACGTAAAAGAATGATGGAACTGAGGCTCCACAACCTTGGCATCTCCTAACTGCGCGTGAGCTTCATCCCGAGACATGTGGCAGGGGCTCTGATGGCTGAAGCATCTCTTACCTCACAGTAAGGCACTGAAATCATCTGGTCAAAACATATTCTTCAAGTGACAGTTCCTTTAAAACTTCTCCAAGTGACACAGACAACCGCAAAAATGACATGTATTTGGAGGGATATGACATAACGACTTCACATGCCTGATCCAACCACACTGATGGCACACCACTGAACTGTCCAATGAACTGGAAGCTGGAATAATTGTGTGGACTCTCTAGGAACATGTCCCTCTGGCACACCCAGCTCTCCAAATGGGAACCTTGACGAGAAACTGGATATGTTGGATTTCCAACCATATCCACTCCAAAGACCAACTCAGCTAGGAATGCCTCATCCACTAGCTTCTTGAAATGATGGTCCTAAGGATGAAGGACCCAGTCCTTGATCTCTAGACGAAGACCCCCAATAGAGAGAGAAGTCTTCATAAAATCCTATGATACTGCCACCTGAGAAAAGGGACCAATTCCATGAAATGGTCAACATATGATTTCACCGTCCTTTAACCTTGTTGAATATGCATTACCCTTCCCATATCTTTGTCTTTAGCTCTTTAGGTATAAACCATCAGACGGAGACGGATTTGAAGACATCCCACATCACCCCAACATGCATTGATGTTGGGGAAACCAACTCTCATTCATCCAAAGATAAACCTTCAAACAAACCCAAAACAGCACACACTCAGACATCTTTGGGAGTCCCCAATACCCTAAAGACACGTTCGGCCTCTTCAAGCCACTCAGCTACTTCTAACGGACCACGATCACCGTGAAGGATAAGAAATGTCCAAGAAGGACAAAAAACTAGGAATGACTTATCGGAAACCTTCGAGACCTTTTTTGGCTGCATTATCTGAACAACATAAAAAACATAGAGCCAAAACCAATATCAATCTGATGAAATACCATTGAAAGTGATTTCATCCAAAAACAGCCAGCTGAAAAACCAAACAAATAAAATCACAACCCAGAATTCATTTTTTCATTTTCAAAAGCGCACTCACACCCACCAAAAAATGACAACACTCAAATTGCATCATGAAACTGTAGAGTGGGACTAGTATTCATGCTTAACCTCGCGATATGGTAGTGGGCCATGCCCCATGTAAGTGTAAACAACTAGGAAGAACTTAAACCGTGTACTCGAACTCCACATAGGTCACTAATCCATGTGAAATCACCATGTAACATTGGATTTCCTTCGTTGTCATCCCTCAGTCTAAAACAAATGAGAATGAAACATTGACTCAAATCCAGGACTACCCCTGGTGACTTGAGGATCGGAACATGTGAGTGTTCATGACATCCTTCCTGTTCCTACCTCTCGAGTACCAGAAATCCAAATCTCCATCTACCAGATGCCCCAAATGAAAAGTGCCTCCTCTGATACCATTTTGTGATGAACCAACCTGAGTCGACCCTGAACCGATCACCCAAGTCAGTCTGCGACATGGCTCGAAGGGTGTTCTCGATCCCTACGGGAGGGAAAACTGTGTCGGGCATCAAAATACACCGTAAGGAATTATTTGTCCCCTGAAAAAAATATAAAAAAGATAAAAAAGTAGAAGAAGAATGAAAATAAAATCGAACATACCTCCCTGGGAACTTCCAGGTCACCACCGAACTCAGACTCAAGCATGTTCATACACTGAGAAACTGAATGAGGAACCTGAACAAGAACTGAAACTGAAACTGAAAGAATATGATAGGCATGAGCACTGAGATTCACAACATCGATTCCAAATACAACCATGGAATCCAAGTATTCCCTTTACCAAAGAAATCCAGTGACACAAGTTTGAAATACAAATATAATAGTAGTGTTTTCTCATTTGAAAATAAACAACATGTTTTACCCATTTAAAAACCAAACACACACTACATTCCATTTCCAATATTATTTGTAATTTTATAAATAAAATCCAAAATAGAATATACCAGAGCTGGGATAGAGTAAAACAAGTAAAATAGAAAGCTGAAAATAAAAAAGTGAGACGAAAAGTAAACATGAAATGAAAATAATAAAGTAACCATGGGTGGTCCTAAACATCCCTATAAGTCCCCTGGATGTACTCGGTTTCGGGACCACCTGATGGCATATAGTGAAGCTCTTATGTCTATAACCAACTAGCTGCACTAAACTGACCAATCTAGTGGCAAAGCCTGCCAGGCCTAACAACAAATATAGGGGGTACCAACCCATCTAATCGGGGTTGGTCAACAACTATCACCTGATCATCTAAAATTCTCCTAAGAACCCATGGTGGTAATAATAATATTGTGTAAGTAGGAGGTCGTCGCACGCGTGACTCATCTCACCACACTTTCTTACCCTAAACATGGACACTCATATGATAACCCATAAGGGATATACCCTCTATAGAGGTGCCCCAAATATATATATATATATATATATATATATATATATATATATATATATCATCAAAGGTTCCAATCAGGCCGTTGTGACATAAAATCATTCAAACCATTTGATACCTTTTTCAAAATACTAAAGCTCTTAAAAGGGAATTCAGTATATCTAAAAATTGTCATTTCAAGGAATCAACACAAAAATTACACTAAAGATGAAAGTCCCAAATGAGATATCATGTCACATCAGCATTCAAACCATCTTTCAAAACACCTTAAGTTGCCAACCAGGTAATCACATTTTTTTGAATCACATTCTTTTCAAAAATCAACAAAAAACATCACCTTTATAAATTCAACGCCACATTGGACTTCAAGTTTACACACCCAAATACATTTACCAAAATAGTTTCAAATCATTTCTAAAACCATTTCCATGTATACTATATCAAACGGGACATTAAAAATATCAAACTCAAACAAAAACATGTTTTAAATCTAAACAACAATGTTTTAACTAAGAAATTAAAACCATTACAATAAACCATACTATGGAACCAAAAAATCAATTAGAAAACAAGGACCATTTTTACAAAGTTACCATTCAATTTAAAACTAAAAGTAAATGTGTACCAAAACACCTTGCACCCATGATTCACATTTCAAGAATCATTTAAAAACTCATTTAACCAACCAATAAAATATTTTAAATGAATATAACAAGGCCATTTATCAAAATTCCACCAATTCCACATATGGATCCCACATTAAAACCAACTTCATACTAAAACCCTTCAAAATTACTTTTTCACCTTTCAAAACATTTCAATGTTCCAGAAAAAGTTCCCCTTTAAAACATTTATCATTCTAGCTTTGAGTAAAACATGCCACTCCATGAAATGTTCCAAAAAGTCAATACACTGAATAAACACGCAAAACTATTTTCAAACAACCAACCAAACACATGTTCCTTAAGGTCCATGCACTAAAATCAAGTTTACACTAAATAAACTTACGAAATACATTTCCAAAATGTTTCTAATGTCATGTGCAACTCCACCTTACAAATATATTACAAAATGAGAAATTTTATACATTATAAAAAACGTTCTATTTTATAAAACTTGTCAAACATGTCCATAAAATTATTAAAACAATTTCATGTGTATATTCACAAATAAAGAATTGAGTCAAAACTATCTTTAGCAAATCCAACTACCATAACAACACCATTAAAAAAAATGCATTACCGATGTGCAGAACATATATAAAAATTTATTAAAATGCCTAAGCATCAAATAAATTCCTTCGTAAAGGAGAAATAAGGAAACACCTACCTCAAACATGTGTGAATGTGACGAAACCTTCAATGGAAGGATGACCAGAGCCTCATAGTCCCTTCACAGACCCCAAAAGTCTAAGAAAACCAAGATGCACATCAACCCTAATAATTAGGGTTTGACCAACTAATGAAACCTATGCGTGAAAACCTCTATGATGGAGGAATCATTACCAGAGGGAGGATATAGTCACATGATGGGGTTAGAATATGGAGGAGATGCTGCCAGCAAAGGAGGGTTTCATGCTGTTCCGTTAAGCGGGAGGCCGAAGGGGCCTGGACGAAGTACAGGATATTGAAGGGTGGGTAGCGGTCAGAAGCTGACTAGACACGGGAGGTCATTCCAGACAGAGCCGTCGCCAGATGGGGGAGTTTACGCCAGACTAGGAGAGGGAGGCCGCACCGGGCGGAGGGGGGGGGGGGGGGGGTTGGTGAGGGTGGAGTCGGCTGGGTTGGCTGGGTGGTGGGGACCAGAGATGGCAGGGGGGTGTGGGGTTCTGGGTGGGCGCGGAAGGTAGGAGGTGGCGAGGTCGGGGCCTGGGTGAGGATGGTGGAGTAGCATGCGAGGTCTTGCAGGGGGCAGGCTGTCGGGGTCTTGCAGGAGGTGAGGGAGGAAGGTAGGCAGGCATGTTCTTACAGAAGGCAAGGGCGGAGGGTAGGCGGGTAGGGTCAGGAGGGCGAGGCGAGGCTAGCCGGGGTGGGTTCCTGGGCAAGCATTGCATTGCTGGGGTGGTGCTGTGCATGGAATTTGGGAGGGGTTGGATCGTGATGGGGAATGGAGGAGGTGACACAATTTAGGTTTATGGGGGCGGGGTGTTCTTTTTTTCCTTCCATTTTATAATAACTAAATTATTACAATAATTATAAGTGTACCAATAATAATAACATTAAGAATAATAATAGTATATAAAGAATAATAATATCCTTGATAATTTTTAGTTTCTTAATGATAATAATAATAATAATAAAAATGAAAAAATAATAATAATAATAGTAACTAACATTATTTTCTTTTAAATTTTAATCTGTTTATTTATTTTATTCTGAAAACCGGGTCAGTGCACACTCATCACATGACTTAAAAAACCTTACACAAGTTGTGCCCCTCAACCCAAACCACTTGGGCATCAGCAGAAACAACTAGGGTGATCGCGTGACAACTTCCCACCGTGCAGGGACCGCACATGGATCCAAAACCCGCAAAAATATTAACCGATGACAATTTTTAATCCGAGACCCTACCCAGATCGACTACTAGTGAACAACTAAATATTATAATGTTACCATATAACCTAAATGTTAAAATAGCGGGAAAAACAATACTAATTGATTTATTAAAATATTTTTTAAACATATATTTAATTAATTAATTTGTGAACAATTATTTAAAAATGAAAATAAAAAGTTTTATTATTAAAATGAAATGTTTTTTTTTCAGAAAAACTATTTGAATAAAAATAAGTGAGTTTAAAAAATAATAACATAACTATTTATAGATTTTATTAATGAAATATATATGTAATAAATTAAATTTAATGTTTAAAATTCATTACATATGTCTTGTACACATGATATAAGTACAAATTCAATTTTTCATAAAAAAGATGTAATTAAAAAATACAGTTTACCATCTTTTGATAGAGAACCCTGTTTAAGTATATATATTTAGAATTTTTATGTTTTTTTTACAAAATAGACTTCACATTTCGAATAGGAACATATAAATTTACTTTTGTAGAATTTTTTGTATTTTTCCGAGAATATTTATATTTTAATGAATAGAGAAAAATACTACATTTTAATTCAAAACTGCATTTTCGTCTAATGTATTTGTTTTAATATATTATCTTTTGAAATGGTTTTAAAGAATATTTAGATAATGTTTTTATAATTTAATAAAATTTTGGTCAGTGGAAGTAATTTCATATTGAAATTTGATATAAACACATGTCAATCTTTTGATGAGTTTTACTTAAAAACAAGTTCTCTAGCTTTGACAATGGGAATAAATTTTAAATTAATTACTAAAATTTCAGGGTTTTTAATTTATAAAAATCAATTTAATATTTGGAATCATTAAAAAAAATATTTTAAATATTTCACTTTTATTTTTTGGACATTATGAATAGTGAGTTTTGTAATTTTATTTTCCACGGTTAAAGGAAAATCAAGTAAATTTGGGTAAAAAATAATATGATAAAGATAATAAAATTACCATAACACTTGAAAAAATCCTATTGGACGAATAAAATTCCATAATTAACACCTAAGTATCAAAATGGATTCATTTAATGGACTATTGTCCATGAAAGTGATGTAATTATTATTTTAACAAAAGAAAGTGACAACATCTTATCTCTCATAAGTATAAAAATTTTAATGTAGTGATAAACATGATGAAAATACCAAAATTATTAGTCTATATAAATATAATTAAATTTTATACATCATTTTAATTTATCTATAATTTTTACTTATTAAATAATTACCATATATATTTACAAAATAGTGATACATAAATTGTTTTATTAAGAGAAATATAAAACAAATGATATTATAAATATTAAAATAAACATTATATGACATAATCAAGGCCGTAAAATATTTTTCTAGGTGACTATGACATGATATAAGACTATTAAATTTTTTGTTTCTATGTCATATCACTTTATGAATTTTTTAATTCCATGAAATGAATAGTGTAAAAATTGACACTATTGGTAAATTATAAAAATAATATTTTATTAAATTATTTAAAAACCATAAAAATATTTTAAAAACACAATGTGACTATTATAATGTCTAAAAGTTATTTTATTGTATAATTATGGATAATTTACCCCATATAAGTAAAATTCATTAGCTTTTAATAATTAAAATGTTGTTACAACAATTAAAATTAAAAGAGAATAATTATGGGTAATCCAAAAATATATGGTTTAAAATAAAATCAATACATGTCTAATAATTATTATATGATGGGATTTAGAAAAATATTAATCTTATATTATACATATTTCAATTTTTAAGCATTCTGATTAAAAAAATTAATTTATAGTTATTTAATATTTTATGAATTTGCAAGGGTGCCCCTTAGCTCAATTATAAAAGGGAACCTCCTTCTTCACCTCTTCACTTCAATTTGAGCCTTCACGATCAGCCATAACCTAAAATTTTAACTTTTAAACTTCCTTAGTCACAATATAGAGGTTCTTTTCTCCCCAAAAGACCAACTCTAGTACCTTTAAGAGGAGATTTAGAGGATGCACGTCGCGGAAGAGGTAATCTCTTCTACTGATTCTTTCAAACTTCTTTTTTCTTATACCATATCTCCATTAGTTTTTACAATATAATTTAATAAAATAAGTATCACTTATATAATTATATGTTAATATAATTATGAAAAAAACCATATTCCACCCTCTTTACATCCTACTAAAAATGAAATCACCATGCGTGCGTACATACGACTTACCATCTTCACTCCATGTTGTAATCTATTTTTCACCACCACCTTACTTGAATGGATATAATGATGGAATTAATTAATATATAATATTATTATAAAATTATATGGATTATGGAAAAATATATATATCATCCACTACAATACCATTTCACAATTATCAAAATGATACCGTCGCTCATGCGTATGTATGACCTACCATATCCATGTTGAGATCTGATTCATTCTTCAAGGTATCCATTAAAAATGATTATATAAATGTTACTAAAGAATAAATATGATATATATTAAATTAAAATCATTATTAATGATATAAATATATATTAATATGGATACCAAATCTTATTCGGAAAAAATGCCTAAGAAAAAGAGTTGTTTACACCCAAATAATGAGTAATAATGAAAAACCGATACAAAAAAGATGCTAATATGATCATTTATGACATCATAAAAATGAATATGATTATATAATAAGTTAATGAAATCATTTAAATAATTATACAGTAGGTTCAGATACACACAAGGTATAACAGACCTAAGGTAAGGGATTATTTTGTCTAACTTTTATTTCTGTGGGGCATATGGCTTATACACCACCTATTTCTTTTGTGTAGTGTTTATTCTTCCCAAGAATGTTTTATGATTATTATTATGAAGGTTTTGATATCTAAATATTTATATAATTTTCTTTATATTATGAGGAATATGATTCAACTGATTATAATTGGTAAGGGATAATTTTTCAATCTCATTATTAACCAAGATTGTTTAAAAGAAGTGTTTATTGGGTTATATTTATCATCTATGTCCATTTTTCCCAAGTATGTAATGTTGTTTATATTATTATAAAATTTCTTAAAGTTAATTGTACACTTTGGTAAATTTTTATTAAATTTTATGAAAGGAATATTTTGTCGTTATTTGATACGAGGTACTTTTTGACTTTTTCGGAAAAAGTATGAGGATAATGTTTTTTAAACATATATAGTATTATTGGATTATTACAATTTCATGATGCCTTATTTCCATGAATCTTACCTTAAAGGTTTTCTTTGTTATTTTCAAATAAATTATTTTATTTTGAAATTTCATGGCATTTTAAAAAAATAAAATGTATTTTAAAAGAAAGGATATTTTCATCAAAAATTATTTTTATGTATTATATCAAAGTTATTTTCCATCTAAGATCACATTATTTAAATAGGGTTATGTTTATATTCTTATTAATACTATGATTTGATTTTTTTATGATTTAATTTTGTTTATAAAATCCATTTTTTTTATATGTAATATGATATGATTGAATGATGTTTAAGAAACCCCTTTTATTCCTTAGGTTATGTGGTGATGAATGATTTTTGGTTCTATGGAACACAAAATAATGATTTCATTATGAGTAGGGTGGGACCTATATCTCCCTATAATGAATAGGGTAAATATTTATATCTCATTAGATATACATGGATGAAATTGAAATTAATTCCGCTTGTTTAATATAGGACTGAAAAAGTATGTAAATGTGGATAAATAATACATGGTTGGAATGAGGAGTGAACTATTTTCAGTAATAGAGTTTAGCTACTACGACAATATTCACTATGAGCCTTGGATAATGTGGAATTGATTTTATATTCTTTCAAAATGTTCATGATTTATTCTAATGCTATGTTATCATAGTTAATGTTCCTTTATGATTTATGAATTATGTAATGCCAAGATTTATTTAATGACTCAGGATTTTGATATTCAAAATATATGTCCATGTTTTTACATTATACAATTTATGTTTTCCATGTTTTACCTTACTGAGCAATTGATCTCACCTTATTTATTTATTTTCTTTCCCCCATGATATAAATATAAGTTTTAGGTAAGAAATCTAAAGGATAATATTTTTGTAGGATATATTGATGATCTTTCACTAAGCTAGAAGAATTTGTTCTAAGTTTCCAAATACACTAAATTAATACGGTCTTTAGGAATATAATTATTTAATGTAATAAGTATTCTGAAAAATAAATGTAATTTTCATGCTGGACAATTTTGGGATGTTAGAGTTCTTCCATTCATTGTAATGTTTTCCACATACGCCCCGATAAGCTCATATTCCTTCTAATTTAGTCCGAGGAATTATCTTTCTTTATTTGCATGGAGTATTTGGGGAAAACATTTATTTTAAAATATTTTCTTGAAATATTCCCATTCCATGGAATAAATTTACTCACTGTACTTTCTGTTTTTGATTCGTTTCCACCACTAATCAGCTTCTCTATCAAAACAATAGACCTCCAACACACATTTCACATATTCTAAGCATTGTAGGATAGAAAATATGTTTTCAATGAATATAATTCACTATTCTTCAAGGAGGGGATCATAAGATCCACTAAACATGGGAGGAATTTTCCATATAAAGTATTTAACAACAACTTTCACTCTCATTTAAAAATGAGGGTGTTCCACATGATTCAAGTTATTATTCAAAACTCGATCTAGTTGAGAAAGTATTGTCATGAAGTTTAGAGCACCGATTCCCATTATATTTGGCATATCATTAAAGAAAGCATCACATTTCCTATCCCATTTATCATTAGAACAAGTTCTTATATTCCGATACTATATATAATAAAAATAAACAACAATTAGGGGTGTCAAATTCTTAACTAATAAGAATAAAAAAAAGAAAACATGAAAATAAAAGGATAAACATTTAATGGAAAATTATATCTTAACATTTGATTCCATAGGTTTTAATCTAGGTTATCCATGATCAATTTACTAACATATATATTCTTATCTTATTTTCCCTTTATAATGGCTCTTAATGACCTTATAAATTTACAAAATCATATCCCCTAGGAGTGACAAACTAGGTGCCCATTAAGGCCTGTTGTCGTGTACTAAGTTTCCTTGATTCGAGTTTGGAACACCTTTTTAGAGTTATTACTCATGGGTACATATATTCCAGAACCACATACACTTTTAGTATCCATACATGAATGTATTTTCATGGTAAACCACTTACTAAATACTATATAAATTTTGGGGATGTTTTCCCACACAAAGTCTTATCCCTAAGGTTATTACTGATGTTCTCTATTCCTAATGTCCAAAAATAAACATAACTTACTCTAATACCAAGTATAATGCCCCAATACTTTTACAGATGTCCTTACATGATTTTAAGAATAATTAACTATCAAATTACAAGGCAAGGATCATAACATATTGTTTCTTGGAGATTAGGTACATTATTAATCATCAAGATTCCAATATAACAATATAATTTATTTAATCATTATAAAAGATCTCCTAACTTCCTTTGATCTCATAAATCTGCATAAGATTACCTTGGGAATACAAAAACCATGGGGTGAGATAAAAATCCCAATAAGGAAATAAAAATTTAAATAAACACTAGCACATGGGCTAGAAGGAATAACATAATGTAATAAAAAGGAATAGAAGATGATTACACATATGGAATCATAACATATAGAACATGGGATCAAATAATCACAGAATCATAGTAATGTGGCAGAAAAACAAAACATTTATTTATCATGAGTCAAGTATCATTGAAAATGGAGGATCATGATTTATGGATAACCACCAAGACTATTGCACATGGAGCACGATTCAGGGCTCACCACCCAAACCATTGCCCCTGATATATCATGAAACTAAACATTACCTAATGAATTCGACAACAATATAGGTGAACCCATCATAAACTTTTCATCAATACGAGTGCAACATGATGAACTATACATAGTTTATCAATCATAAACATAACATTTACCCTTTGAAATAATTGTGTTTCATAATTAGGTCCAAAGGATAAAGAAAATAAAATAGCATAATTGTGTCCATGATTTAATAAATTTAAATCATAAACGGACATTAATAAGGTTAAATAGGAATATATTATGATAATATATATCAATATAAAGTGAAAGAACTAAAAATAGTGTTTTAGGAACTTTAGTAATAAAACATTTTAGTGTGGTATAAGTAAAATATTAAAGATTATTTAAAACAGAAAATGAATAATTTTTTGTATAAACCATGAAATAAACCAAGATAGTTTATAATGGTAAAATGATCGATTTTTAAAAATAATTATGTCTTAAAATTTATTATAGAGTGCACTTGAAAATGGGTAATAAATCACAATGTTCCCTTGAAGAGGGCTTGCTTATTGGGAATAATAGAGATGGGAACCTTTTGATAACTTATATTTCCCCATCAAAGATGGATGATATGATCTGGATGTATGATTTTAGAACATATAAAAATAATTTATAGGAATTATATAAAAATTAATAATAATTACATTGGGATAAATATTGAGAAAGAGTAACCTGAAGGAAAAAATGGAGGTTCGAAAATGATCACCTACCTTATGTCCAAAACAGTTCTGTACATGATCATAATGTCCTAGATAATAAAATTAGATTAGTTAGTTAAAAATTAAATAAAATATTATACATTTATTTTATTTTGAATAATTTTATTATGTTCATTTATTATATTTTTATGAGATATAGTGTTCTATTTAATCGTTCAAGAGTGATCATTTTCCTAGTTTTCATGATCAGTTCACTCATATATCAGTATGGATGTTCATGTTGAATGTGAATAATTATCCATAATTTAAATTATATGTTATTAATGAACAAAAATAATAGTAATTGATATTTTATATTATTTTTTTGGCAGATGGTAGGACGAATCATTAGATAACATGTTAATGTTTTTTGTTTACCTTTATTTTTGCAGCTTTCCATCATAATGAATTAGTTTTGTTATATTATTTAATATCATATATATACATAATGGTTATATATTATTAAATAATATATAACAAATATATTATAATATATTTCTATAAAAAAATGTTTTCATGACTAGTATTGAAGATGATAATGGAAATTGAAAACTCACCATCCTTGATGTGATATATTAACACATCACAGATGATGCTTTCATTTTTTATTGAAAAAATGAGTGGGGAAAGAATTAAGGGTGGATTATTCCATAAAAACATAATTAAAGTATATATAAGGTACAAGAGTTATCACGTGATTTGGATGAGGGTTGGTGAGTAACGAATAAAAAAAGAACTAGAAAAAGAAAATAAAAGAAAAGGAAAGAGGAATTTACCTCTTGACTTTATCCTCCTTGAGAGCCTCCATAGGGAAAAGGTTTTGGTCGTTTGATGATACCAAGAGATAATTAACATAGAGTAGAGGTTTGGGGATATATTTGAGTAGAATTTTGATGAGAATCAATGCTAAGTATGTTTGTGAAAAAGATGTTGCGAAGGGGTGGTATATATTGTAGAGGAGAGGGGTGTTTTCTCATTATTTTACCCACTAGTTTATTATTTTGACCAGGAAAAGAAATAGTGGGGATTATTATGACTAAATAACGAAATTAGAGCAATTAATTTATAATCAATGGTCACATACATCATCCATGAATCAAGAAAAACCGAAAAATTCATGTATTTACTTATACTATAAATTATCGTATTTCAATATTTACAAAAAATTCAATTATTTTAGAAAAATACCAAATTATATCCTAACCACTTATAGATATTTAGAATAAAAAAATGAACTCTATTTTATGAAAATAATGATATTAATATGATAAATTGAATTTTTAATTAAAATAATAATTTACTTGGAAATTACCAATTTTAAAATTATAACTAATTTTTCAACACTTTAGAAAATTAATTAAGGTCTCATAAAATTATATTATAATAATAAGATAACTAAATAATTATTTTTGAATAAATTTATCAAATATAAATTTTCCTTTAAATTATAAAATTAATATTATAATATTAATTAAATATTTATGAATTATTAAATACCAACAATTAAATAATAATTTTTTTTAAATCATTTATTTAAATAATTATGATATAATTATATCATATTTTCATTTATCAGATACCCAAATTTTAATTATTCTCTAATAATCAAGGCTACTATTTAATTAGCTAGTTTACTATTTATAAGGGTTATATTACAATTCTAATGGTCATGTTACCATTTAATCAGTATAGATTCCTTACCATCTATAAATACCTCTTATTTCTTTCATTCTTCATTTATAATGTTTATATTTTTTTATTAATGTTAATTTTTCTAATTTATATTATATAAAAAAATTATAAGAATTGAATTTTTATTGATAAATATTTTGGTCTTTACCCAACAGGTGGGGGTAGTGGTGGCTCCTTTTATGATAGTGAGGAGTCAAATTATTGTAAATATATGTTGCAACGTCACAATTCAAAGGTAAAATGGATCAATTATTGAAAACTAGTGTAGTGGGGGGAATATTTAAGCAAATGAAAAACTAAACCACGAATTTGATATATTTTTAAACATGTATTTATGTATTTTAATTTATGTTTTTCCCATTTTGGGTTTTTGTTATGGTAACTGATTTTTTCCTACAAAA
The DNA here is from genome assembly GCA_963277665.1 of Viscum album. Taxonomy (NCBI): domain Eukaryota; kingdom Viridiplantae; phylum Streptophyta; class Magnoliopsida; order Santalales; family Viscaceae; genus Viscum; species Viscum album. Next base: position 910,516,558 of record OY728125.1, on the reverse strand, counting down.
TTTAAATTTAATGGTTAAAATTAAAATAGAATTAATTTCATAATTTTATCCTTCTAATTAATAATATGAATTCAATTTTCCCTTATATAATTTCTATTTTTAACAAAAATTTATTTTATCATTTTTTCATGTAAAATGTTGAAACTTATGTTGAGAAAATGATTTTTTAGCTATAACTGTTATGTTTATGAAAATATTTTCTATAATGTTTGTTTTATTGTTACCCTAATTATTTATTTTAGATTTAATGTTAATCTAAAACAAAATTTAACCTATAAAAAATATAATTTAAAAGGGTACACAAAATACTTTTTGTTAGAAAAATAATGTTTAATATAAGAAATGATAAACATAGGTTTCCTAAATTCAACATATAATATATAAAATTATGTAACTTTACATTATGAATATAGTTTTTATCATGAGTATTGCATCACCTATTTTTATGTTATACTTACTTCTTCATGTAGTCCTAAATTCTATAATATTTACACGAATAATATTTTTCACTATTGACCTAAAAATAAATTATTTTATAAAAATATAAAGAAATTCTACCAATATAGATTTTAAAATATAGATTTTAAAATGTATTTTATTTTACAAAATTAAAATTATAAAATTTATAAATATATCATTAAAAATAAAATAATAAATATAATGAAAACATGTTCTTATTAAAAATTAATGTTTTAAAATAAAATATGTTTTTATTATTATTTGATATTAATTTTTCAATTAGATAATGATAATATATTAATTTATTTATAATAATATTTTAATAAAATTCATTATAAAAAAATAATACATAAAAATAGTTATTTGAAAAAAATAACTTTAAATATTAATTTATTTTAATTACTTATCCTCTAAATATAAGTAATTTTAGTCCATTAGTATGTTTTTATTTACTATAAGTTTTAGTATTATTATTAAAATTTTCTTAATAATATTAAACCTATATATTGAAACTCTTTTTATTTTAGTGATGTTTGTTTAATAATACATCAAACAATTTAAAATATTTTAATAAAAAGATATATTGTAAAATCTTGGGTTGTTAATGAATCCAGAGTGCTCAGGTGGAAGCATCACCTATATTAGTAATATCCTCTATTCATTGTCATTAACATTGATGATCTTTACATAAAAATAATAATTATACCTTTGAGGATCCTCATTACCACTATTGTAGTTAGTATAACAATATTTATCTAGTTCTCTAATGGGGCACATCTGAGAGAGATGAAAAGCATACTTGGTAGACCTATGAATCCCATGCATTTTTGGTTATGAAATATACTGATAGTTGTTTTACACCACATAGGGGGTCTATTCAAGGTATTAAACATATAAATTGGTTTTTATTAATTGTTTTGAAAAATATTAGTCATCAATTTACTCATTTGTTTCTGTATGAGGATGAAAGTAGCATGGATTTCATGGAGAAACTCATATCATATGTTATAATTGGGAATTATACTATTATTGGTACTACCCTAGTAACCAATACATTATCATGTTCATTAATTGATATAACTGCATCTAATTAGTCTATTTTTTAAACAAATGGAATGAGTTATTATCCTCAAAGTAAAATATTTACCTCCGTACATGAGCCATGATACTTCTTTAGAAACAAATATTGAGAAAACCTAGAAGTGTCTATCTGGTGGCTTTTAGTGAAGTCATTTTAGAATATCTAGGAATTAATGGATCTTAATATCAATTACTCTAATACCATTATTGGAATTGATAAGTCAACCCATATCTATTCCATTATATTTTTTTTCTCAAATAAGAAAGAGTTTTTGATCTATAAACGGTATACAAATTACATTTCATAAATTTTAAAATTTTTAGTTTAGTTAATTAGTTCTTATTTTGGTTAATGTAAATGAAATAACAATAGATATGGATTTTATTTTTCATTCATGAAGTTGATGATAACTTTCCAAAAGGCATACCTAAAGTGATAGATTTATATTTAGCCATGTTCCTTAAGAAATTTATAGGACAACATGTTAAAAAAAAGAATAATTCACCATAAATTTAGTCCCTATAATAGATTCTATATCTTACCTTTATATTATTTTTCACTATAAATATTGATGTACATAACTATTAACATGAATATTATGAATTAAATGGATTAATCAGATAGAGGAATTATCCTTTTGGTGATCTAGTAAGCATTTCTAAGAATATTGAAGGAATGATATGTTTTTGGGTGACTATTGTAAGATTAAATATGTCATGATTTCAGGCATCAACTCTTTTCCTAGAACTAACAGTATTATTGAACATATAAATGGGGAGAATTGGTTTTTTGGGATATACATATCAGTTATAACTAGATTTTATTCCGTCTAGAGGATATTACAAAGTTGTATTTTAAAATACGTTATGGGAATTTAAAATACTCATAATTTTTTTTTTCAAAAAATTCTCATGTTGTATTCATTGATTTGAAAAAAATATTTTCTTCAATCCATTTATAGATGTATTCATAATGGTATATATGGATGATATTCCTACCAATTCAAGGCCACTTTCTATGAGTTTTCCAAATCATTGAATCATTTGAAACACCTTTAATGAATAATAAATTTATGCCATGCTATCAAAAAATACTTCCTAGTTCTGGTATGAAAGTTCCCCATACATATGACTTTTCAATCTGGCCTTTGAAAATATGCAATCTGAAAATCCCTTTAGATGCCTAATAATTTCTATTGAGATTAGAATTTCTCAATATCTTATTAGTAATATCTACTTCGTTGTTTAGAAATTTTGAAATATTTTTACTCTAATGATCACATTATCAAAAAATGGGTTGATTTTATTTGGTTTGAACAATGTGAACTGGTTATCAATGTGTTGATGGAGTGATTAGTAATATACCTAATTATTTTACTAAACTATTGTTGTGAGATCTTAGAGGTGTATTGTGATCCTACCTCAGTGTACATTGGATATGTTCTTTTAAATGATCATTAGGTAGTTGGTCAGGGTTCTAGATAATTATGTACATATCAAAGGTTCTACCCTACCCAAACATATAATTGGTCCCTAAAATTAATGTTATAACCCCTCCTTGAGAAGGTACCCATCCTAGGTCAGTAATTGAGTAAACTTTATAATGACCCCACTAATCCCCACCATCAGTTGACCCCATGTATTAGACTAGCATCAAAGGTCCAAAGCCACATAAGTGGTATTTGTTACCCCCAAGGTTATAATAAATATTATGAGGTAAGATAAATCAACCACCAAGAAAATACAACATAAAAAATGGAAAAGGAAACCTAAAGAATCCCATAATGAATGTAAATTGTAGAAAAGGTAAAAATAGTCTCCAAATACGCACCAAAAGAAATCCTAAGGTAGTGAATCATTAATGTCTTTCTCAATCCCCAAAGTCCTCATGGAAACTAGAAAATCAGTTTGTATATATGCATGGAAATAATAACATGAATACTTTGTTGGAATACACCCAAGGTATCTAGTGCACATGTGAAATGTTCTTAATAATGTACCATTGAACAAACCACTTGACCAACATGCAGCCAAACAAGTCAACTGTTGGACCCTAGGAGACTGTTGGTCCTCCTATCTAGTGTTAGTAGTCTAACTAATCAAAAATCATGTAAATTCAAATTTAACATGTCTAAAAATTTCAATCACCATTATTTACACTTGAATATTTAAAATTATGCCTATCTATAAACTGATATAAATTTGGTATATTTTGTTTACATTTATATTGTAAAAAAGTCTAGACAAAAATATATTCCAAGTATAATAGACTAACACCAATAGAAGAGATGAGATACTGACAATGTCGATGACCTACTGATGCATATGAATCACCGATGTTAACCACTTACTGATCCATATAACACACTGATGTAGAAGAGTTACTAAGGAAAACGAATCACCGACGCAGATGACCTACTAATCCATCATCTTACAATCAATACAATTGACCTACTAATAAATGGTGCTACTAATGAAAATGACTCACTGATAGTTAAAATGAGTTACCGATTTAATGATTCACTGATGTATGGAAAGACCTAATGAATGACATACCGATGGGTTGGATCACCCATAGAAGGAGATACTTACGAAGGACTCACCAACATACTATTTAAAATTTCTTCTATATTAATTTATTTCTAACTATCATATTTTGGGTGTTTTAATGTGACTGATTATTTTAATTCCTTTTTCCAGACATCATAAATGAGGATTTCAGAAATACAAGATATTGCCTCAACCTTAAATATGAATATTATCCGGCTACAATAATTTATATTAAAATGATAGTGCATGAAAGAATACAGTTGACATACTCACAAAAATTGAAGAAGAATTACAAAGAGAATCATAATGAAAAAGGAGAACGCACAAGGAATCCTTCATTCCAAATTGCTATAAACTAAAGAGAATCCAATCATAAAATTTTCATTGTCTCAATAGTATCCAACAGAAACAAAGGAGAAGAACCTATCACCATCATGGAAGACAGAACACAGTGCTCCAAGACACTTTGTTTTCAGTATATGTTTCCAGAAGGGGACTCTTGCTTCAACTATGATACTTCAGAGAGTCCATAGATGAATTGAATCTGGCTCAGAGCATCTCTAATCCATTCCTAATATATTATTCCATGTTGTGTATCATTTAAATAAAATATCGAGTTTTGCGTGTTTCTATACTAAAACACGCAATATATCCTAGTTCTTAATGGTGGGTACTAGATATTCTCAAACACCTATCTTCTTACACTTGTTTGACCCACATATAATTGTGGAAGAGGTCCTGTGTGACCCGGTTGTTTGTTTTCCCACGAAAAATAGAGGAAAATGTCTTGTGACCTGGATAGTCTTGTGTAATGGGGTTAACCTTGATCTAGGGTGTGGATAAAAGATTTATATATATATATATATATTCCTTGGTGGTTGGTTATCACCAAGTGGCATGTATCAGGTCTCGGCTTGAGACTGAACCACTTGATTTATACGTTGTGTTTTTAATTCAAAATTTCTCTATTTTAACTTATATTTCAAGAAACTAAATTTCACTTTGATAGTTAATCTTAAATTCGTTACTATAACTATTTTCCTTATTTCAGTAGTTTCAAATGTTTTATCAATATCTAATATTGTTATAACTGATAATTAATCAATCTTCGGAGAAAATATTTGAATAGTCAGACTATTATAATTTTATTACCTTTATTAATTGGTGTGTTTTATTTAGATTTGGGGGAATTTATAAATTAAAATTTTGAACAATTTTTTATAGGAACTTGATTCACCCCCTTGTTGAGTTTCTTACTCCGAACAACATTTGGTATTAAAGGAATTTTTAAATCCCTAGTTTCATAATTTTAATCTATTTTTCAACTGTGATATTAGTGGTGTTTTAAATATCTTAGAATTTATTTTAGTTCTAAAATATTAGTTATTCAAATATATACTCTTTATTGTTTAGTATATATAATATATTGGAAGGTGTTTCTAGAAACAAACCTCCATTCATTAATGGGAAAAATTATGCACAATGGAAAATTAAAATGAAAATGCACTTAGAAAGTATGTGTTTTGAGATTCGGTATTTAATTATAGATGATTATAAGATTCTTTCTACTAATAGAACACATGGGATAACCAAACTAATGCTTCTTAAAATAATAATTGAAAATCCATGAATTCCTTATACTATTTTTTAGGAGTTGAAGAGTTTAAAAGAATTTATGCATGTAAAAAATCCCATAAATATTTTGATACATTATCTATTTCACATGAAGGAAACTCTAGTGTTTAGGAAAAGAGACTTAAAAAATATCATATTAGAAATTATAAATTTAAAATGAATCCTAATGATAACAATTATGATATGTATCTTAGGTTTAACAAAATAGTGAACATAATGATCTCTCTGGGAAGAGATGTTATAGCTAAGGAGTTAGTCATGAGAATACTCAGATTCCTACCAGATAGATGAAGATTAAATTATGTTTTAATTATATAATTGTGTGATATTATCATGATGACAATCAAGGAGCCGATAGAAATTTTTATGAGTTATGAGTAAGAATAAAAAGTCAATAAAGAAGAGGAAGATGAAATGAAGAGAAATTTAGTGTCTTTTAAAAGCACTACTTATAAGAATAAGAAAAATGAAAGGATACAATGTGATTCTGACAATACAAGAAATGATGATTAATCATCAGATAGTGATGTGAAAATGGCACAACTATCTAGAATATTTAAGAAATTTAATAAAAGAAAGCAATTTTATAGAAAGACCATCTTCAAAGTTAGATATGATCAAAATGGAAAATAGAAAATGGATTGGAAGAGAAGTGAAAAATATGATGAAATAGTCTGTTATGAATGTAAGAGGAAAAGAAATGTGAATGTATAGTTTCCAAAGCTAAAATATAATATGAAATATAAGGACAAAGATAAAAAGTATAAAAATGCCATAAAGCCACTTAGAGTGCTTCTGAGGATAGTTCATGTGACTCAGAGTTTTCACATGATGAAATGGATAACAAATACAATATGTGCTTTATGAAAAAAGACATATGAGGTAACCCTTGAGTCTCTTGTACAAAATTCCCATTATTCTAGAGTTGAAAGTGATTATGAAAATTTTACTAGTTAAGAATTATTTGAAAAATAAAATATGCTCATAGACACTAGTAATCAGATAACAGATAAATTAAAATATTTGACGAAAGCAAATTCCTTAACCATTACAGTTAAATATAATTTTACTATAGAGAAAGATAGAAATTTTCAATTACTCAAGTAGAATAATGAACTTCAATTATCTAATAACCAATTGAAAAAGGATATAGAAAAATTTATCAATGGAAAAAATAATCATACATAGATTTTTAGTAAAAAAATTTCCCAAAATATACTACTCAGTTAGGATACCATCCTGGGAAAATAATTCAAACCAAAACAAGTTTATGACTAAATCTGGAAAATATTTTTTCTTACCTAAAAGTGAAAACATTTCTGCTACTTCTAGTTCTGAATTTTTTCCACCTCTAGTTTTTCTAGACCAAATAGGGTCTATTTTTAAATTAGGTTATATAATTTATATAAGAAACTTATAATTAAGATGTAGGTTTCTAAATAATTTTTACAAATATTACTCGACCCAAACAAATATGGGTACCAAAATCAGTTTTTGTTTGATTATTTTATAGGAACACTGTTTGAAGAGATCCTTTAAAAGATTATGGTACATGAATAATGGATTTTCAAGACACATGATAAGAAATTACTCATGCATAAAAAGTATCATAAATATTGATGGTGGGCATGTTTTTTTGGTGACAAAGCGAAAGGAAAAAAATTATTAGGAAGATTGGTAACTCTAACTGAGTTTTAATTTTTAATGTACTTTTGGTTCATGGATTGAAATATAATCTACATAGTATCTCATAACTATGTGACGATGGATTTCATGTTAAATTTAAAAATTATTTTTGAAATATTTTTAATTCTTAGAATGAATTGATGTTTTCTACTTTTAGAAATGAAAATGTTTATACTGTTAACAAAGATTCCTTATTTTCATAAAATGTTTTATGCTTATGTGTATTTCACAAAGAGTCTTGGATTTCTTATAGAAGACTATGACACTGTAATAAACACTCCCTTAATAATATTACTAGAAAAGTCTTAGTCAACGACCTACCAAAACTTGAGTTCCCAAATGAAAAATTCTATAATCCTTTTTAAAAGGGTAAAAAATAAAAAATCTCTATCAAACAAAAGAAAGAAGTTGTAAATTCTCAACCTCCGGAGTTGGTTCACATTGATTTGTTTGTACCTTTTATAGTTTCAAGTCCTAATGTGAAGAACTATGTTTATATTCTTGTAGATGACTATTCTAGACATAATTGGACTTATTTCTTGCCTAAAAAAATTGAAGCCTACTCTCATTTTACCATGTATGCTAGTGCTGTAGAAAATCTATGTGGACTTCAGAAAAAATCATAAGATGTGACCATGGCCATGAGTTTGAAAACCAAGATTTTGAATTCTTTTTCTCAGAAAATGCCTATAGTCATAACTTCTCTTCCCCTAGGACACCTTAAAAAATGGCGTTGTAGAACGAAAAAATAGAACCTTATAAGAAATTTCTAGAACAATGCTTAATGAGTATGACCTACCTATATATTTCTTGGAAAAATCTACCAATACAGCTTTCAATATTATCAACTGTCTTAATTTGACCGATTCTTAAGGGAAATCCGTACGAGTTGTGGAACAATAGAAAGCCCAAGGTTAATTACTTTAATAGGATTGGATGAAAAGTCTATTATCTTAATACTAAGGATAATATTGATAATTTTGACTCCAAGAGTGAAGGAGTATTTTTTCTAGGATATTAAATCTCTTGTAAATCCTATAGAGTCATTAATTATAGAACCAAATGTGTGGAAGAATATGTACGTGTAAAATATTATGAAATAGATCCATATGAACCAAAGACCACCCAAGAGAATTTTGAAGATGATATGTAAAATTTCGAAACATATTCTAAATCCTCTGACTATCCTATAAAGTAATGTTAGAACTTCCAGTTCTGTAAATTCTATAGATTCAAGCTATAATGATCATAAACCTACTGAAGAACATGAAATTACTTACCCTTATTTCTCCAGAGCTGCAAGAATACCTAAGAACCATCCTTTATATGATTTTGATTGAGATTTACATAAAAGAACAGAGGCTAGAGATTCACTAATAAATCAGGTTGAGCATCAATATTTTCTATCACAACGCGAACCTAAAAACATTAATGATGATATAAATGATAAATATTGGGTAATGTACATGCAAGAGGAGCTAAACCACTTTAAAAAGATTAATGTTCAGAAACTTCTGGATAGACACAAAGACACCATGATCATAGGCACTAAATGGGTGTTCATGAAAAATGTAAAATAAGATGGTAACATAGTTTGAAAGAAATATAGATTGGTTTCATAAGGTTATATTCTAAAAGAAGAAGTTGATTTTGAGGAAAATTTTTCACCAGTACCTAGACATGAAGCCATTAGAATCTTTCTTTCATATACAACCCATCTATATTTCAAACATTGTCAAATGGTTGTCAAGAGTGAATTCCAAAATGGTTATATTGTATAGGATGTATTTTTGAACAACACCCTAGTTTTACAAACCCTCATTTTCCAAATAATGTTTTTAAATTAACAAAATTGTTTTATGGTTTAATGAAATATCTAAGATCTTGGTATGATCGGCTCCACACTATTCTTATTTCCAAAGGTTTTACAAAAGTTATAGTTGATCAAAAAAAATTTATAAAAATAATTTTCACATATGTTTTAGTTGTAAAAATTTATATAGATGATATTATTATTGGATATTAAATAAATTGTGTATGTGCTGATTTTTTTATAGATGTTGCATGGTGAATTTGAAATGAGATTCATTGTAAAACTCAAATTCCTTCCTAGATTTAAAATCATTCAAAATAAAGAATGTATTATTTTAAATAAGACAAAATATACTAAAGATCTTCTAAAACATTTTGGCTTAGATATCACTAAAAGTAGTTAAACTTCAATGAGAACTACCTGTTAGTTGGACCATAATATAGATGGTATATCTATTAATCAAACAACTTATAGAGGAATGTTTGGATGTTTACACCACTTTACTACTAGTGGACCTGATATTATGTTTAGTGTTTTCATGTGTGTGCATTTTCCTTAAAACCCTCATGAATATCATATTATTGTTGCTAAATAGATTTTCAAATACCTCAAATATACTACCAACATACGACTATTATATCTTAGAAGAAAATCATTTAATTTATTTAGTAATTCAGATGCTGATTTAGGTTGTTATATGTTAGATAGAAAAAACACCTATGGAACCTGTCACTTTTTGGGAGAGTCTCTAGTTTCATTGTGTAGTAAGGAAAAATATTCTATTGAACTATCTACTAATAAAGATGAATACAAAGCTGATGGTTGCGATTGTGCACATATTTTGTGGATGAAATACACACGGCTGGATTATGGATATCAATTCAGACATGTCCTTATAAATTGTGACAACACAAGTGCTATTAATATTTCTCATAATCCTATTTCTCATTCTAGAACAAATCATATTGATGTAAGACATCACCTTTTTAGAGATCATTATCAAAAAGGTGATATAACATTAGAGTTCATTGGCACAGAACCTCAGCTTACTGACATTTTCACTAAGCCATTGAACACTGAAACAATTAACTAATCTGACATGAGTTAGTAATGATAAATTTATAAGACATTGTGTTCCTATTCCTTTGATCATTTTAAGTGAAGTTTTATTTCCGACATAGTTGTCATGCTGATACTGACACTATGTCATTCCAACACTAACGCCTTGTCATGCCGACAATGTTTTTGTTATAAAATATCTGTCATGTCGACACTAATGACTCGATATTTTTATATGCCTTAGGTATTTATCAAAATGACATTGTCTCATATATTTTGTTAAACCCAGTTCATGATTTCATTATTTCATGATTTCAAAATCCATAAATGATATAAATTTGAATCAATCTACTCTACTATTTTACCCCAACACACTCTTGGTCGTTGATCTCTCTATACACCGGAACATTTACCTTATGACCTCCCGACTGAACTGATTAGAATGTCCCGTGAGATGTGAGCTCTCGATGATGGTGAGTATCGTGATTCTATGAAACAAAAAGGTGAATCAGGAAAATCATTAACACCTAAAGCTGGGTAATGATTTTTTAACAAACCTTTTACCTAAATCTAGGTAATGAATTTTACTTGAATATAGAGTTTCTGTTGGAAGGAAGTGATGTCACCTAGATAAAATCTATAGAAAAACAGAAGAGAATATCTTTCTCTTCAAGGCATTGGGCTGAATGACTTAAATTTTCTCATGAAGGTGTATTTTATGATTATCAAGGTACCTCTCCCCCTAAGAGTGGTATGTTTTATTTGAGACATCATTTTTGTTACTTAATAATAATGATGGAAAAAGAAGACCCATTGCTATAGAGTTAAGTGGAGAATGCAGAATCCTGTTTATGTTTATCCAGAATTAAATCTATCCCAAGAAAGGGGAATTTTATTCTCTAAAATATCAAGGAGTCTACATGGTTTATTTTCTAATAAAAGGGATCGTGGTAAATTTATGTAGATACCTTGCAGTTCACATGAATGAGATGATCAAACCTTATTGAAAAACTAATTCCATGTTCTATCCAAGGATGATATCATCTATGATTATAGAGAAAGGTTGTGCAGATGAAGAAGAATAATTTATTTCTGAGTGTAGTGGGATCTGCTTCAGTAAAGTGATTTGTAAGAGGATTAAAATCAACTAGAACCCATGGAAGAAAGAATGAGTTTGAGATGAAGATAAGATATATGATAAGTTCAATATAGTGGACTATCAAACTAGACCTAAGAATATGGATTATCCTAGTCTAAAACCAAATGAGGCATCTGTTTACTCTTCAAAAGAAGAAGAAGAGACTATCACTCCAGTTAGAGATTAGGGATCACCTATTGATGATACGAGTGATCCTAACACCACTGAACATTTCAAATATATTTTCTTGGGACCACTTATTCCTCTAACAGTGTAACCTTATGATTTTCCCATGCTTTAAGATAATGGAGATTAAGAGACCGAAGTGTTGGGAAGTGTGGAATACGTAAGTAAATCCTGTGGCACTGAAGAAGAATAAGAAAGTGATGTTGGTGAAAGTGGCATTGTCAGTGAAGAGGAAGAAGGTGAATAAGAGGGTGATAAAAATGAAGATGAAGAACATGTCCCTAGATATAATGATGATGAAATGAATGGAAGTGATAATGACCAACATAAGGATGATTAAGGTGAAGATGTTGAAATGATTAATGTTATGGATCCGGCTTGGTTGGAAGAACCTCTTGAAGTAGTTGTTGAAGTAAGAGAAAATTCTAAATTTTTTGACGATGTGGAAGCTCAAGAAATTCCTATACATCATTTTGTATATTAAAGAAGAATAACTCATTCTAAAGATGAGAAATTGGTAAGGAAATCTCATATTGAGGGGGGCCTCAAGAAGATGAAAATCAAGAGGAAGAAGAGAATCAACTTATAAGAGTAATGATTGATAATCTCACTCTTTTTTATGATGATATAATTGTTGAATGGGAAATAAATACTAGGTATGTGGCACTTGGATTAGATTATAAAGATTTAAAAGATGATTTTTTGTAACTTTTTTAAGGGAATTGATCGATGAGACTTTTTCTTGTGACACTGTCACTGAAGAATTTTTTGAATGATTTAAAGAATAAGTGTATTCAGCTGTCAGTATATTTATTTAGTCTTATATGGTACTTGAAATTCAGAAAACTAGAAGAGAAAACACTGAATGGCATAATTAATTACACTCTCTCATATCATCAATAGTAGAAATGTGGTGGTGTGGACCAATGTTGTTTATTTCTAGTCAGAAAATAGGTATGAGTGAGGCTGATGATGTTAATGTTTCAAAGAATGTGATAGAGGAGATTCCACCCAAACTTATTATAATAGTAGAGACAATTTTTTCAATAACTTTCAAGATTTTGAAAGAAATGTCTGGACTTTCTTCTGTAATAAAAACCTTGATCTCAAAGTGTAAATGTTTTGTGGAAACTATTCTTAAGAATTTGAAAACTCATACCTCAACTCCTACAAATATTCCTTCCACATCTGGTGAGATCTATTAGACTATAGAAATTGATGCAATCAGAACATTTGTAAAAGATAATCTTAAATATATATTTGATACCTTTAGTTTTAACAACCAAGAAAAGGTTGAGCAGAATAGTGATAGTGTACATGATATTGCCAGATTCTATACTAAGGAAGCATCTAACACACAAAAAGATATTTCAGAGAGGATTAATTCATATTTCTCCATGATTTACACCAAACATAGGTTGACATGTCATTTTACATTTTTTGGAGAAAAATTGACTTTCACCTTAGTTACAAATGTATTCAATGATCATGTCTAGCAGTTAAGGGGATTCACCCCTATGTTGAAAAAATTAATAGAGAATAAGGATGAATTTGAGAAAGTAATAAAGAATGGTGGTGAGATGATTGAGGATTTTAAAAAAATGTTAAATCTATACATCCATGTACAATGTGAAGCAATTGTAGTACCTGCTGCTACACCTCTTGGAGATCCTTTATCAATCCCTATACCTTGAATGTCATTTTCTCACGTTTTAACTTAGATTATTCCAGTGATTCAAGAACAAGTTCAACCACTTGTGTTGTCCCAAAAAAACACATTCTTGTACCAAATGTTTTGAATGGAGTGATCCTACCTCTACTGAGAATTTCTTCAGACCCTCCAACTTCTCAACCATCACCTCCTTGAACCTCTATTGATCCTTCTAAGAATGGAAAGGAACCTCTTAACCCTCAACTGTAGTTTGGATCATTCTCTAATGGCGCTGATTTCTTTCTTTTTGATCTTTTTATGGAGCCCTATTATACATTGCAGTTTATTGCTTAATGGAATTTTTTGTATTCTTTCATTTCCCCCAATTCTATTTTATCTATTACATTATGATAATTTTTATTTCTTTGCTATTGATTATCTATTTATTATTTCAAAAGGGGGTGAACCAGCTGGCATTATCCTTCTATACTTTACCTTTGATATCACTCTTATATATGCTAATTTTCTTTTTGATACTATCCTTCTCTACTTTAACTATGAACCCTATCTAGATAATATAAACTGCCATTCATAATGGGACATAATAAGTAGAAGGAGTTCATTTCTCCTCCAATGATGGGAATAACTAATTCCATGATTTTTGATCATCCAAAAGGGGGAGATTGTTGGACCATAGAAGACTGTTGGTCCTCATCTCTAGTGTTAGTAGTTTTAACAATCACATATCATGTCAATTCAAATTTATCTTGTCAAAAAAATTCAATCATCATTATTTAAATTTCAATATGTGCAATTATGTCTATCTATTATGTCCCATAAATTTGGTATATTCATTTTACATCTATATTGTAAGATAGCCTTGACCAAAATATATTCCTAGTATAACAGACTGACCCTGACAGAAGAGATGAGATACCAACAATGCAGACGACCTACCGATTCATATGACTCACTAATGCGGACAACTAACTGATGCATATTACTCACCAATGAAGATGACTTACAGATGAAAATGACTCACCGATGCATATGACCTACTGATGCAATCAACACACTATCGATATAAGTGATCTACTGATGCATCGTGCCACTAATCTGAATGAATCACTGAAAGTTAAAACAAGCCAGTGATGTAATTAGTAACAAACATATGGAAAGACCGACAGAATGACTTACCAATGGGTTGAGTCACTGACAGAAGGAGATACCAACTGAGGACTCACCATCAAACATTTTATAATTGCTTCTATTTTGATTTATTTCTAATGGTCATATTTTGAGTGTTTTAACGTGACTGATTAATTTAATGTCTTTTTGCAGACATTGTAAATAAGGATATCAGAAATATGAGGTATTGTGTCTACCTCAAATATTCATATTGTTAGGATTTAATAATATATATTAAAATGAGATCACAAGAAAGAAGACACATGATAGACTCCTGAAAAAAGAGGAATACTTACAATAATCATCATACTAAACAAGTATAACACACATGGAATCCTTCGTTCCTGATTGTTGTGAACCAAATAGCTTCCAATAATAAAATTTCCATCATCTGAACTGCACCCAAAAAAACCAAAGGAGAAGAACCTCCCACCTTCCTAGAAGACAGAACACAATTCTCCAATACACTATGATTTCAGTTTCTGTTTCCAAAAGAGGACTCAAGCTTCAACTCTAATACTTTAGAGGGTCCAGAGTTGAATTGAATCAACCTTAGAGAATCTATAATCCATTTTCAATAGATTCTACTCTCTTGTGTACCCTTTAACTAAAATTTCATATTGTGTGTGTGTTTTTACTAAAACACACAATGTCTCTGGCATTTTACTATAAGATACTAGATACCCTCAAAAACCTATCTTCTTACACTTTTTTTGACCCACATATAACGATGGAAGAGGTCCTATGTGACCTGGTTGTTTGTTTTCCCCTGAAGAATGGTAAAAGTGGTCTTGTGACTTGGGTAGTATTGTTTAATGTTGTTAACACCGATCTAGGGTGTGGATCAACACTTTATATATATATATATATCTTGGTGGTAGGTGATCACGAAGTGGAGTGGATTAGGTCTCAGATTGAGACTGAACCACTTGTTTTATCCACTGTTTTTTCAATTTAGTCTTTCTATTTTTTAAATAATATTTCAATAAACCAAATTTCCATTTGATAGTTAATCATGAATAATTTTCATAACTATTTTTCCTAATTAGAGCAGTTTCAAAAGTTGTATCAATATATAATGTTGTTATAAATGAGAATTAATCAATCTTCTGAGAAACTATTTGAACGGTCATACTATTATAATTTTACTACCTTGGATGACTAGCCTATTTTATTTTGAATTGGGGAACATTTTAAATAATTATTTTTAACTGATTTTCTATAGGAACTTAGTTCACCCCATCATGAGCTTCATACTCTAACCAACATGAACAAACAAAACCCATCATCACCATAGAACACGAACCAAGTAACACATCCAATATAGTAAAAAAATAATAAAAATATCTATAAATTTTACCCCACTCTAATTTAACACTAATTTTACACTCTCAAAGCCAAACATCATATGTGTAGGAATTCATATCCCTTCTATAATAATCATTAATCATGAAAAATATGAAAATAACTCATATTCTATCAAAAGACAAAATGGAATCCACATCATACAATACACCCCATGAAATTTTTTATCCCATCATTGTCCTCCCATAACCATTTAAATATTTCCATAAAAGAATGTTATCATAGACATGAAAGACATCAACCTCATAACATCCACCCACCATTCACAAACCCTAATATAAACAACCTCATCCCCTCAACATTCATCCCCTATAGTAAACAATATTCAAAAAACATCATAGTCTGTTAAACAAATACCACCTTTAAGGGTGAGTGGGGAAGATGAGGTAGTAATATTTCTATCCTCATCATCATGAATGTTAGGGAGAAATCCCTATAACCCAAAATCATTGGGCATCAATGTAAATAGGAGTCTCAGTTGGGATGTGTATATAAACCCCATAAAATTACAAGATATATACATAACACAAAATCTGAACCCAATGGTTCATTATAAGGCTGCTAACCAAACTCACGACATTTCCACCAGGTCTCATAACCTCCGCTACTTTTCATACTCCTCTAAATAAATCACATAATAGAACCAAGACACACACATTCCACATACCATCTTCCATTCCAAAAAATCACATTTGAAGATTTTATAATTACCAAACAACTTCATTTGTCAAACCCACTAGTTTCATATTTAATCCCTCTCCATCCAATATCAATTACAAAAAGTATATCATTTACCATAAGTCAATTTTCATTACAATAGTTCATGTTCATTACATAGCTTCCATGTAGGTAAAAAACAAAACACATAATAGCTCATCCATCCCATTACAGAAAACCCCACATCAAAACCACACCCAATTCCAACCTAAATACATCAAAACCACCAAATATTTTATCCACCATAAATAATGACTAGTTTAAACAAGAAATTCCATCATAATTTCTTTATTATTCTCAAGGTAATTCAAAAAAAATCTTAGATTATCTAGGTAACCAATTTATTAGAAACATATAAATTTTTACATGTTTTAATTCATTGTGAGTCTAATAAATAACCATGTGGTTCACATATTTCAACATCCAAAAAAACATCAATCTTAACATAATACATTTTTTAAAACAACAAGCACACAAAACCACATTGGAAAAATTACAATAATAAGTAAAACTCATGAAATTCCCCCACTCCCCTTCAATTTCTATTAGGAAAATTCATAATAATTATTAAGTAGATATTTAATATATTTCCACATAAATAAAAAAGAATAATATTCCCCCATTTTTATCTAATTAATTAGAGAAAAAAGGATACCTTACCTTGATTGAAATTTCAATGAAATCCACCTCCCATAACAAAAGAAACAAGAGATCAAAACCCATATATATTTAAGTATTTCTCATCAAAACTATAAAATGGAAATATAAAATCATTATAGGTTAAAACTATTCCCAATAATGATCCTAATAACATTATGATCCAACAGGAAAAGAAAATTCTAAGAAGAAACATGAAGTAGAGTAGAGGGGATATCTCACATCAGGACAAATACTTATCCCAATGATGAAAGAGGTTAATCTTTTCATGGAAGATCATAAAAAGGTCACAACGGTGTATAGAGTCAGACAAGGCCTAGAAAATAATATAATGAATTGAAATAGTGGATGAGACCATTATTTGTAATTCAATTTATTTGGACCTCACCATAGTGTGGGGAACAACCAAAATTCTCATTGTGGTTCTGGTCAAATGGAGATCAAGATATCCCATGGTTGTCTCCCCTATTTTTATACGTATAAAAAACAAGTCGTGACTTCCATTCGAGAAAGAAACCATGTACTATCATTAAATCCTATTCCACATTCCCACACCATTCCAAAAACTAGGTCATGGTGGGATCCAACTCCCTATTTTGTATAGGAGGCCCCCAAGATGCCATGCCTGATGCCACAACCTTTTCTAGGCATTTATGAGATACATGTTTTACATAGTGCAAGTACCCGTAAAACATGACCTTAAACTAAAATAGAGAATATATATATCATAGTCCATAGTTCACTATGTACCACACAACTATCTAAACACACATAAGGATCAACTATGTACAACCAAAAATGGAATAACTACACCCTTAACCCCAACATGCCCTTCACCAATCCCACCACCAAGGCATTGTGACTCTTATAATGGATCAATTCCCTCTCTTATTCTCTAAACTAAACTCAAAATCCTTATAAACACAACTAATACTCTTGAATCTAAATTAAAAATCATGATAATTTCTAGTACATTACCTTAGGTACCTATAAAAAATATATCATCTCTGTGAATAAAAAGTGAATCCACAACACAAAAAGGAAGGATTAATGAACAAAAATTCTAAAATATACATCTTAGTTACCCTATTACAATAGTAAAACTTTCACCATATTGTAGTAACCAAAAAACACCAATCTTCCACCAAAACATAACACAAAACTTACCCAAGGGAAAAATCAAGGAAACCCGCCCTTAGTATCATGATATTGTCCACTTTGGATGGAACTAACTCACCCACATAGTTTTAAAATGTTTCATAAACAGAAAAAGTTAGGATTTGGAAGGGGAATTCCATTTTACATATATTGGAATCCTGAATAGACACCATTACTAAGAGGAAAAGGTAAATATCATAAATCATAAATATTAAGGAAACACATAATAAAATCCAAAAAAAACTGGTAAACTCAAAACAACATTGAGAATATGGTATAATGCTACTTCTCACACTCCCATGTACTATCCTCTAATCCACTAAACCATTATAAACATGATCCAAATGAATTTTTCATACATAAAATATATTCTTCTAATGGTTCTAGATCTCTAATAGACACTCTATGAAAATTTCTATATATTCGATATCAAAACATCCCTAGTTGATGAGATTGTAGTTATAATGATGATATCGATGGAGCTGAGACATGAAGAAGACATCAAGGATCATATAGAGTTGTAGTGGAATCACTATCCAATATTCCACCAAAAAATTGTTTTCCAATACCTCAAATAGGATAACAAGTATATGGGAAATCTTAATTCCATTCCAAACAAAATTTTACATGATGATGGGAAACATTTAAGAACATGTATTCCCTTACCTAAAACTCTAACAGTCACCTCAGAGGATCAACATTATATTTATATTGATATTTAAATTCATTAATTCTCTCATTAATTACATAGACCATCTTTTTTATGAACTACACCAAAATGAAATTGATAAAAAAAGAATCCCTAACATTGGTTTATCAAGAAAAGGATAAGAATGGCCTCCAATTTAATGCCTCAAATAAAGAAATGTTGATGGATTATAGGTAGGTATTGTTAAATGTGAATTAAACCAAGGGAATTCAATTTTCTAGGATCCCTTAACATCTAGGAAGCAAGCCCATACAATATATTATATTTCCTGGATGGTTCTCTTTATTAGTCCATCCATCTAAGGGAGTAATAAATGAAAAGAATTAATTGAGTGGGAAATGAATTTTTTATTCCTCCCAAGGTTCATAGGGTAAAATGATAATCCAAATCCAATACAACGGAATTTTTACATCCCTGGAGCTACATAACCTAATCCACCAACCTACTTTCAAAAACATCACTGACACTCAACTCTTTGATTAATAGGAAGTGAGACGAAGTCATAATGTGATGCAAGATTACATAGATTACATCACATCGCCCCTAATCTCGGGGTAATGAGGTGATGAAATCAATTAATTTGAAATTCCACTTCCAATTAGGGATATGAATGGGCTGAAAAAGGCCACAATAAACATGATATTGTGCCTTTAATTGATGAAAAACTAGAGACAAATCCACACTCTCTTCCACTAGGAATTTTATCCCAGGACACGAAAACCATGTACTAAATCCTTGGTACTTATTAGATACTCTTGGGAGAACCACTAATGGTGATACATGAAACTCATAAAGGATTCCCGCATGCATCACCTTCAGGACGAACAACATTCCATGTGACAACATCCTGTTCTACCCATCTTCTAACCATCCATGTATGTAATAACTATGGAGAAATAGTCTTCTGTCACCTATTCCTTTGAGCCTCTCCCCTGAGACTCCTATGAATCATAAATTAGAGAATAATACACATTAATATTAAATAATAAACCTTTGCTACCAACCACTACATCTTAGTGCATAACTTCTATCTCCTCTATCACCCTCCAAGGATCCCCACACTCCTGAACAACATCCATTCACAACATTCTTCTCACCATGTACTACATGAAATTTCCCATTCCGGATATTTAAGACATCCCAAGTCCATATTCTATAGAAAAATACATCTACATCCATTTTCATTGATTCATGTCTTAATGATAAGAAATATACCTTATGCACTTTTGATCATTAAACACCATAAACATTTCACCAATGTGGTAATTTCACTACAATATTAAAACATACACAACTTAAACTAGATCAAGTTCATGCATGGAATAGTAATTGTCATGGGGATTTAGACTTAAAAGCATATAAGAGATAAATTTTTTTATCTATATAATGACTTGTCCCAAGAACAGACAAGAATCATAAAACAAACTCATACATAACCCGTTTTTCTCGAAGATGAAGCACTTGGGCACCAATCGATATCCCCTTTAAGTAGTCCAAATATGCCTAAAACATATAATTCTAGATTAAGTACTTTTTCTTCTTATTCAATTAAACCATCATGGAATTAATCCATGAAAAGTTAGACAGAAAACCTTTATATTAGCTCATGGGACTTAGAAAATTGCAAAACTACACCACATTATTGGGTTCTTCCTATGAAACCAATGCCTCAATTTTCAATGGGTCCCAGAAAAAAAACATACTAATACACCACATTTATTATTAAATTCACCTCCCAAACCAAGAAATTTCACTTGGGATAGAATCTATTTAGTTGTTTGTGGTTAAGTACCTCCAGGATAGGTCGAAGATGATCAGTATCCTCGTACTTAGACTTCAGGAAGAGAAATATATTCTAAATTTACATGACTAATAAAATGTAAGAAAAACAAATATAAAATAATATTCATGATACAATTGAATATAACATGTGTTATTGTTACACCAAATAGAATGACTATAATGTTAATGTTACTATATTTACACTGGAATGATATCTTCGATACTACCTCTTTAACCTTCAACTAATGATATCTAATCCATATATAAATCATAGAAAACCAACTATATCCTCTAAAATTGTAAAAATTATATTAAATACTCTTAATAGGGTATTGATTTTAATCATTACACGATTTATCTGTTAATATTCTATACACAATATCAAACTACAATACACCTTCTTGGTGAAAAATACTACGGAACCCCATGATAAAACTCTAGGCTATAAAAAACACTATTTCATGTGGTCATATCTATGAATAATCTACTACCATAACTTTGAGGGTTATTTCCAATAAATACCTATCCAAATTAGTTAACTGTAGACACAAATCTATCCAAAAATGCAATATCTAGTCAGTGGATAGTTTGATAACTTCCTCATGGAAGACATGCATAAATTCCTCAATATCTCTTGGAATCTAATCTATCGTAACTCTGAATAAAATTTTTTATAGTTACACCTTCACGAATAGAGAGGTATATTTTTTCTTGAATCATTTTATAAAACCTCATTCATTGATGAAAAATACACACCTGCCATCCAAATCCTTGAATGTGACCTTCCTTTGGAAGCATTCAATAACGGTACACATTGAAAAAAAATATATTTTGGGGATGAAATCAAACAAATATATCTAAGTAAAGAAGTTATCCCCCACATGATAGATGTTTCTCCATAATCATCCAACATCCCTAGAATAGACAACAAAAGGGTATCACCTTTCACTAGTATAGTCCACAAAAAGGGAACTTGAAGCCCCTCTCCTTGTCTCTGCTGCGGTTTGATGGTCTGGTGGTCCATTGGCCTCCACTTGTTTTAAATCTACCCAGATCTGACTCCTCTGGCATGATTCGAAGGTCATGGGTTTTTCCTAGGATTTTGGAAGTGTGGTGATGGATTGGGATACTGATGATGCTTCACTTGAACTCTTCTTCCCTGGTTCTCTTGATCTGGATCCCCTGGTCAACTCAATGTTTTTGTGAGGATTATGATTTGTACATGATGAAGATCTGGCTTCAGGCAGAGGCCATTAACTATAAGTTTCATCCGATTATTTATCTGAATGGTGAAGATAGGGTTTCTAGCGGCGGCGGGGACTCCTCTGTGGTCGTGGATAAATATCATTGTGTGGTTGTCGGACACATTGGTGGTTATTTGGAACTTCTACAGATGGATATTGACAGACCTTGGTTTGTCTGCTTCGTCTTCACTGGAAATCTGGTTCTGGATCAATAATGACGATGCGGTTTGTTGATGATTTTGGTGATATTTGGTCTGTGTTTGTGCTTTTGTGTTTCAATAAATTGTTGTATGTGTTCTTGGGGTGGCTGATAGGTTGTTCAAGTCTTTTGGGAATTGAAAACTATTTTTATCGCATTTGGGGCAACGCAGTTTCTTATATTGCTGGGTGGGTGGTGTCATTTGAGGGATGGGTGTGTTGTCACCGACCATCCAACGTCTGTCTTCTCAGATGGATGAGTTCCTTGATTTGATTTTTCCCAGTGATTTAGGTCTTGTGTTGTGTTTCATCAAGTTGACTTGCTGTGATTTTTTCACAAGCATTGTCGAGTGGGAGGCTCATTTGAATGATAAATGTGCTGGCATATATCATCCAGTCCTCCCGCTATATGTTTATGTGTGTGGGAGGAATGCTCTACCTCGTTTTGCTACTAGAACAATGAAAGTACTTGGTAAGCAGGAAACACATTCATTTTGACAATCTCACAGTTCCAATCTCTCTCAGGGGGGGGAATGCAAATATTTTCTTTCCATTTGACTTTTTCACCTCATTGATCACTTGGGTTTTCTTTCATCCCTTTGGGTTGTTTCTTCTAGATTTGTTGTCATTATGTCTGCAATGGGATTTCCCTTTTCCCATTCTTGAAAAAAGGGTTTTATTTTATTTATTTTTGGGGATCTTTCCCCCATTCTCTAAAAAATGGAACTATAAGCCCCTCCACTCCCGATCCCAGGGCATGGACTATGGTGTGCACAATAAATGATTTTGAGTCCTCTATATTAAAAATGTATGAAACAAGAATAAATGATCTTCTAATCATATATATGACGATCTTTATCCCCTGCAGTTCCTAAATATACATGGAATGAAACTATATATACCTAGAACCTTTACCTCACCTCTGACAGCCACCTCCATAGCCATGCTCAAGTCTGGGCCCTTGAGAATGGAGAACATCCTAATTCCATCATGAGGCCATCCTTTTACTACATCATCACCTCTAAATAAAGCATAATCCCACTTCCTCTAATAATAATACCACCTCACTAGTGGGTCATACAGAGAATAATTTTGAACTTGATCACCACCAGTATGATGACATCATAGAACCACTTGGTACTAGTAATGGAGATAACCATGGTCCCCAAAAATGTAACACATAAGATAAAAGACACTTGGAGAAGCACATGGAATACACTCCCTAGAGGAGAGAAAAAGAAGTTACTAGGGGCTAATTTCCAACATTTAGAATAACTAAAGGCCATGTCATTTGAGACCCCCTTCTAAAAAAGATTCTCCTTGAGGAACCTTTCTATAAATAATATTGTGATATCCCTCCTAGTATGTTCATACACTCAATAAACTCTTCTCTATGCATCTACAAATATCATGGAAACATAAATATAGTAACTCCATACTTGATAGATGGGATAAATGAATCTTGAGGAAGATGCTGATGGGACTCCTCATGAGGAAATATATTAAGGGTGAAATGTAAAAGATCATTAAACCTGATCCCAATATCCCATAAATATATACTCCTAGGTATAAGGTAATGAATATCCTTCATTTTTTCTACCTCCATGGTTTATGATAGGATCTCCTCTCTAGACTCAACTTGGAAATTTTCCCAATAAAGATCCATATCCTTTCAGTCACCATGATAAAAGATCCACCAGTAACACGCAACACCCCTCATCTTACTAACTACAAATGGAACTCAAAAATCATCCTGAGCATAAATTCTACATATTGTTATCTCAAGATCTTCTAGTAAGCACTTTATGTCCAGATAAAACAAACTCCCCTCACACCTATCCAAGATCTACCATTGATAAGCCTAAATTTACTACTACCATGACTTAATTATCTTATATATAGTTGATATTCCCAAGATAAACAAAATCAGACTACTAAACAACTACTACATGAGTTGCATGTGGATGATAAACTAGATATGTTATTGAAAAATAAGGGGAAACCCAAATCCCAATAACTTGGAATTTTATTACGGTTCATTAAATTAATTCATTTTAAGTTCCCAAAGGCCACTCAAATCAAACAATAATTAAATGAGAATTTATTCTTACATATAGTGACTCTATATTAATATACATTGATATTAAATCATTTTAAATTAATATTTAGTACATGACCAAAATACAATCATGAGGACCATAATAGTTTAGTGTCTTCAGAAACATTAAAACAAAATGGTTTATCTTGGTGAAAGATCTTAAACATCTCCAATAAAGATCTCTACCTTTAATACTTCTACTAAAGGCCTTTCTTCATAACTTGGGAAAAGAAAATATAAGAAAGGGGTGAGCTCAAATGCTTAGTAAGGGAAAATATGAGAGATATGTAAGCATAATTGTGAGTATAGGGGTTTGAGAACATGATCA
Organism: Viscum album; assembly: GCA_963277665.1. Lineage (NCBI taxonomy): Eukaryota > Viridiplantae > Streptophyta > Magnoliopsida > Santalales > Viscaceae > Viscum > Viscum album. The sequence goes on along the minus strand of OY728125.1, from coordinate 910,491,857 downwards.
TGAAAATAGAATATCATACCATAAACATCAAAGATAATATACACCAATCATGGAATAAATCCTGGTAGTTCATAAGATATGAATTATAAGGAAATAATGTAAATAAACCATGGAAGCACAATATAGGAATAAAACATGGAATTTTGGTAGACATATAAACATATATAATGATTTCCATAGTAGTAAATGCATTACAAATGGACCATCATAGTGGAAAAAGTACATTACTGAATAAGGTTCACACCACGTTCTAGCCTTGTATTACTAAACTGAGACCACCCCTTGTTCCAACACTATATTACTAAATTGAGTTCATTTCCTATTATAACCATGTAATTCTGAACCGATTTCATTTCACATTCCATCCATGTCTATATCATTAGATATAAATATTTACCCAATGAATTTGAGGATATACAGGTACCACCCATAACATAGTGAAATCATACATACATGTGTCAAAAAACCATAAAGAATTTTATAATAACCCATGAAACAAAATGGGTATTAGAAATATCTAAACATATGATAAACTGTGAAAACATATACATGTTTTTTAACCATTTCATCTAAAGAATATCTTGTGAAAGTGACAAAGATTTCAGAATCATATAACCTAGAGAGGATAAATTGATTTCATAAACATATAAACTGTGAAAGTGAAAAAAATGTCATAAACACGTAACATGTAGAATAGAAATTGATTCCATAAACATATAACCTATGAAATAGAAACATATTTCATAAACACATAAGCCATGAAAGTGAAACATGTTTAATAAAGACTATGAAATTAATCATAACCCATTAATAGAATCAATATGAATTGAACCTTTGGATCATTTCCTAGAAGGGTATGAGTAATATCAATAGATTTCATCTTATATGGGAAATAATTTTCAAATATCTTTCAAAAAAAATTCCTAAGGAAAATATATTTTCTTCTATGGAAATTGATTATTAATGTATAAAACTATTTAAAAATCACTTTCTTAGAAATTACCTTTAAAACATAAAAAGAAGACATCAAATCATTTAAAAAAAACTTCCCTAAGAAATTATTAAATAAGAATCAAAACATTTTAAAAACATTATTAATTCAAAATAATTGGATACCATATAAGGAAAGATCTAAAATATTTTGAAAACCATTTTAATATTAAACATATGAAGGAATATGGGAAATTTCATGAAAAAAATGTCTCTAAAAACACTATAAAACATTATAAATGATGCTTGAAATCATTCTGAAGACCATTTCCTTGAAAACATTTAAAAAAATCTTGAAAACATTTTGAAAACAATTTCATTCAAAACATATAGAAGAATATTGAAAAAACATTGAAAACAATTTATTTTAAAATAAATTTTAAATTATTTTTAATAAAAATAAACCTTTAGACATGTAAAAAACATTTCAAAGGATTGATGATAGATAAATCCATACATTTAATATAAGGTAAAAATAACAGTTATTTTCAAAGATAAAAAGGTTAAAAATACCTCATTTAAAAATTAAGAAGGAATTTTTTTTTAAAATATTAGAAAAATAAAAAAGGGTAATTTTTTTAATAATCACATGAGATTAGTAGAATTTTCTTGGAAACCCTATTTAGAAAACATGGTTTTAAGGGAACACAGATTTACAACAAAAGAGGGTGTAAAGACAATATTTCTTATGAAAACACTTTCTTAACTATGTTATATACCAAAGAGTGGACTAAATGGTAAGAATATATTAATAAATCATTAATAAGCATAGTAGAAGAAAATACATGATTTTTCTTGAGAGATGGATCATTAGATTTCAAACAAGGAAGCATAAACATAGAAAATCATTAAAAGTGATGAGATTGTTTAAATAATGTCTTATAACATGGTAACTTGGGATCATACTCTCCATGTAAGAAAATAAAATTAATTGAATCCTAAAATATCACGAAATGATGAATATTAATTATGTAACAAAAAATTGGATGCATATACTCCTCAAAAGATAATTTGGGAGCATAAAAAACATGAGTCTCGAAGAAAAAAATTGAGACAAATATATTTCACCGATTTGGTATCTTTTGAAACATAAAACCTTTAAAAGAATGATCATAAAATGGATATGTTAATACCCCTAAATTTATTTATAAGATACATGTAATAAAATAATGGACAATACATACACCACACAAAAGGAAGGAATGGATAATATATGTAACGACCTAATATTTTTAAAAGGAAATTACATTCTGATAAATATATCATAATAACATGAAATAACAACATAATTAACTACTAAGTTCTATGTGACCATTAAAACATAAGTTTGTCGCTTCTGTGATGTGAATTTCAAAAATCTGACATACGCAATTGCGATCAGTAACTTATTTAGAGTACGATAAGAAAAACATAATTTTTGGTGAATTGTAACCTTCCCTTATGAACAGTAACGTACCCTTACGAAGAGTGATATATGATAATGAATATTAACATTACTTATGATAGTATATAAATAATATTCAAGTGTAAGTACGATATACCTATGCTTTAAAATAAGTAAACAAATGTTTTAAAACTACAGTTTTTAGAATAAATTACTATTTAATTAAATATTAAATTAATAACATATAGAAAATTATTTTTCAAAAATGGAATGCAATTTTGGATTCTAAATATCAAAATATGGTTGGGGTGAATTTTTGGTAGTTTTCTGAAATACTTGAATTTTTGATGAATAGTGACATACCATAAATTGCAAAATTAAGATAAATACACTAATTATAGAGTCATGTGTGATGTTTTGTTGATGTAATACCAATTGGTTATGGATCCCATGTTAACACTACTATTTTTGGTCATGAAATACTCACTATTCCTTGTCTTGAGGATAAATAATAAATTAATGAGTTTTATATTAAGAAATTCACTCTCTCCTCCATTATAAAAACCCCCTCTCACCCCCTTCCATTCACTCTCAAGCCTTGTGACTTCTCAAAATTCGGTCCAAATACCCTCCCAACCTCCTCTCCCACTTCGATGAATCTTTGGTCTCATAAAAATACCAAAACCTCTCCCTTAAGGAGGCTCTCAAGGACGTTTGGTTCAAAGAGGTAAATTCATCTTTTCAATTCTGTGTCTTTTCGTTCAAGTTCATTTGTTTTATTTTTCTATTACCTCTCCTTATCCAAATTTTTTGATGACTCCAGTACCATATATGTACTATAATTTTGTCAGGATAGTGGAATAAGGTATCCTCATCTCCCCCTTTTTAGCTTTTTTTATACTAGTAGCAAGAACACCATCCGAGATGTGTCAATTTTACACATTCGAGGACGATGGACTTTCGATTTCTATTGTCATCCTCAATTCAGGTCCTAAAACCATTATTTTTATATTTTAACCTGATTATTATTTATAATATAACCTATTTATGATTCTGTAATCCCTTTGTACAAATAGTATTATGTTATAATGAAAAATGAGTTCATTGTAATCAAAAACCACAAATTAACCGAAACAATTATCATTAATATTCTATATGATAATTAAACCTCTTTCCATGTAAAAAAGTTATATAAAAGACCCATAAAACATAATTATGTTCATAAATAATATATAATTTCAATTCTTTAGATTTACCTTCATTCCACATACTTAAAATCAAGTGAACCAAAGATGAAAATAAAGAAAATGAACACTCTGAACTGACGGAATTTGATACAATAACCTATCAATAAGAACATAAATGAACTAACCAGAATTATGATAAACTAAATATATGTCTAATAAGTTATTAAATAAGTTATTAATAAGTATAATTTCTTATTCCATGAGCTTAAGTTAGAGATAGGAACAAGTTTGGAGTTAAGGTAATGGTTTTCCACCCGAGAATCCATTTTCATTCGGGTTAATTTTGTTGTCTAATTTCCTCGATAAAATTATTATGTGTTGTTATTTAATCCTTATAAATTATGTTTGATTATTCCATATAAGAGCACCAACCCAAATCCTTCTCTATTTTCTGGATATTTACATGTTTGAAATGAAGTTCTCAAAACTGTTTCCAAAAATACGAGCCCGATGCAAGGGAATTTCTCAAATTCCTATCTATTTTCAAGGGAAAGCTATAATATATTTTTTTGGATACCATTATCCTTATAAAATAGTCATCTTATCATGAAATACTATCTTACTTTACATCTTTTTTTATACAAATATTTTTCCAAAAGAACTCTTCTTTTCAAAATAAAAGAGTATTTATCACAAGAATTGCTTAATGATTTTAGAAGATTATTCTCGTTTGATTCAACATTATTTTTGATTACTAAGTATTATTTGGGGTAATAACTTATTATTTCATATACCATATTTTATTTAATGGTTTATGACTAAATTTATTGTGGATGAACTATCCTAAAACCATTCACCAAATTATTCTGAATGGTTAGTGTTTATGTTCAATAATTGGGGAAAGTTAGTTACATTTCATACTATTCTTTCAATATGAATGTATATGTTGTTTATGTTTATCCTCACTCATATTAGGAATGCATTGGACTTATTACGTGATGGGTGGGGCCCGCTATATCCCCTTGATTCATTGTTAGGTCTCATGAGACAAATAGATGTGGAATTGGCTGAGGCCTTTCCCAAAGTGATATATGGATTTTGGCCAAGGCCTTAATCATTAGACGTCTTGGTTGAGGCCATGAAAAAATGTTTCCGAATGTACAACATGAGAAGTTCCCTCATTATGAAGCTAGTAATTGAAAGTTCATGTGGTTATTCGACTAGTATAATACCCATGATTATGTTTTTTTAATGGTGTTATTTACTCAACACATACGCCTGCCATATTGTGTTCAAGTTTATTATTAAAGGGTTGTGTTTTAAATTATTCACCATGTCTAATGTTTATATTATCTTCTGTGATATTTCTTACTTTTACTGAGCATTTGAGACCACCCCTTTCTTATGTTTCATTTTCTTAGGAAATGAAGAAATAATTTATGAATGACTTGCAGGCATAATCTAGGAGACGTGATGTTTCTAGTGGAATAAATTAGTGTTATTTTTCCATTCATGTTGTAATGTTAAACTTATGTATGTAACTTATTTCAAAATATACTAAACTACTCGGTCATTCAGGATTCGTATTCCCTATATGTATGCCAATGTAATCAAATAATGTGCTGCCTCTGGGAAACTGGGGTCAGGTCCTTATAGTTGGTATTAGAGGGAGTTTAGTAGAATACTTAGAAACTAGATTTAGAAAACGAATAATTAGGGAAGAGTCCCTAAGTTAGTCTTTGAGGATATACATACAATAGCATCCTGGTATTTTGGTAAGTAATAGATTATGTGGATCCTTCAAGAAATACATCCATGTCTGGATATGAGAAGGTAGTGGCAGCTCTGACACAAATGTATCTAGAGGTAAAACTTGAAAACACTACTTTGAGCTAGACTCGAACAGGAACTGGTGCACGACAATGGGACTTTCCGCACTCTTGGTTACGACACTCCAAGGGGATATTCTTAGGATAATTCACAGTTTCTTTACAAGCCATTATGAAGGATTGAAATGTAAAATATTCCTCGAAGAAACCATATTTGTGAATATGGGATTATCCATTCGTAGGATCTCAATTTTTTTCTATGTATTTTGTTAAGTTAAGATTATACATTATGATTCATAACCTAATCCAGTGTATTAAATTATCTAGAGATGGAACCAAGTAGAAGGAATGGAAACCGCATGAATACATGTGTCCCTGTAGGGAGTTTCCTAAGATGCAAGATAATGATGTTGGCTCTGGTGCTGTGAGTGGTGCTGAGAAACTCATAACTATACTTTGACAACATAATCCAGTTATGAATAATAACCTTACCCATATGAAGCATCTGGATCCACCACGTGGAGGAGCTATGATGGATCGATTTATGTGACAACAGCCTCCACCATTCAATGGGACTACAAACCCATTTGCAGCTGAGCAGTGGATAAGTTCCCTCGAGAAGATATTTCTTACATTGGGATGTAATGAAAGAGATAAGGTTGTCATGGCAGTATATCCTCTATCGGGAGATGTGAATCAGTGTTGGTCATTAATCCAAAACAAAAAGGATGAGGAAGATATATAAGAGATGGAATTGAGGGATTTTAAGGAAATATTCTTAGAAAAATATTTCCCACGTGAGCAGCGAGCAGATATGGAGATAAAATTCTTGAATCTGAGGTAGAAGGAGGATGAAAATGTTTCCAGGTATGAAGCTAACTTCACAAGTTTAGAAAGACATGTTGTAGACTATATACGAAATCCAAGGAGCAAAATTGATCAATTCTTTGATGGCCTAAATCCATTCCTCCAGCGGGCACTGGTCTCCCAATGTTTTTAATCATATGTATATATAGTTTCATGTGCTATCAAGATAGAAAAAGAATTATCTAAGTCTTATGACTTTAAGGGAAAGAAAAAAAAGAAGAGGGATGATGAAAACCCTGATAAAGGAAATAAGGAAATAGGGAAGAAGGTAAGAGTTGAATTTCCACAATGTGACAATTGTGAAAGGAAACACACTGGTGCATGCTTAAAAATAAAAGGAGTATGCTATAAACGTGGTTAGAAGGCCATCTTTCGGGTGATTTCAAAGAGAATAAGGATTCCAATGATGTTCAATGCTATAATTTTCAGGAGATGGGGCACTATGCTAATGATTGTACAAAGAGTCAATGAAATATGGAATAGAAAATGCCAAGGGATTAGGGACAAGCTTATGAAATCACGACTGTAGAGGTTGAAGTTCCTAAGGATGTGGTGGCAGGTACTTTAATCATTTCCTCAAATTTTTCCAATACTATATTTGATTCTGGATTGTCTCATTCATTTATATATTCCCAGTTTGCCAAGAAAATTCAATATGTCAAATTTAATTTAATAAAGGAGTTTTCAGACAAAACTCACAGTGGATGTATCATTGCATGAAAGTCATGCCGATTAGTCCCCCTACAGACACAAAAATGTGATCTAGTTTCTAAACTTATCATAATACCAATGAATGAATAAGATATAATTCTTGGTATGGATTGGCTATCAAATTATGATGTGAAGATTTATTGTAAGAAGAAGGAAGTTACAGTTTTTGAAAATTGTGTAGAATCCCTTGTCTATAGGGAGGAAACATCACCACATAATTCATATCTAGAACCACCCCCAGTAGCTCTACTCAATATAATAAATGGAGAGGAAGATAAACCAATATCTATGGGTGAGGAATGATATATTCAATTTTAAGATTTTCATATAGTGAAAGAGTACATTAATGTATTTACAGAGGATTTACTTGGATATCCACCAGAGTGGGAAGTTGAGTTCTCTATTGATTTTATTCTTGATGAAAGACCTATATCAAGTACTCCCTATATAATTTACACTATTGAATTAGTATATCTATAGAAACAACTAGAGGATTTGGGTGAAAAAGGATTTATTTGACCTAGTGTTTCTTCATGGGGAGCCCATGTCCTCTTTGTCAAAAAGAAAGATGGATCCATGAGGCTTTTCATTGATTACAGGGAAATCAATGCTATTACAATAAAGAATAAGTATCCTCTACCATAGATTGATGATTTATTTGACCAAATTCATGGAGATCAATACTTTTCGAAGATTTAACTTCGATCCGGATATCATTAGTTGCATGTGAGAAAGGAAGATTTTCCTAAGACAATATTTCGGACCTAGTATGTGCATTACGAGTTTACAGTGATACCTTTTGGACTGAACAATGCACCCTCTGTTGTCATGTATTTAATGAATAGAGTTTTCAAGAAATATCTTAATAACTTTGTTGTGGTATTCATTGATGATATACTTGTATACTAAAAAAGCTATGATGACCATGAGAATCACCTGAGGGTTATTCTAATGAACTCTCAGAAGAAAGATATTATATGGGAAGTTTTGAAAGTACGAATTCTAGCTCTAATATGTTTCTTTTCTGGGCCATATTGTCCCTAAGGATGGAATCCTAGTTGATCCTGTGAAGAAAAAGGAATTCCATGATTGGCCCATACTAAAAAACATAACTGAGGTACGCAATTTTATTGGCTTAGCAGGTTATTATCGGCATATCATTCAGAATTTTGCCCGACTGGCTAACCCGCTAACCAAGCTCACAGGTAAAGGAGTTAAGTTTGTGTGGACAAAAGAATGTAAATAATTCTTTGGTGAATTGAAAAGAAGATTGGTCAATTATCCAATTTTCACTCTTCCATCTGGAAGTGATGGATTTGTAATATACAATAATGCATCAAAGAATGGACTAGATTGTGTCCATTTGAAAAATGATAAAGTTATTGCTTACGCATCAAGACAATTGAAGAATCGTGAGAAAAATTGTCAAACTCATGATCTTGAGTTAGCATCTATAATCTTTTCTCTGAAAATATAGAGGCATTATCTCTATGGAGAGATATGTGAGATTTATACAGACCACAAGAGTTTGAAATATATATTTACACACAAAGAACTCAACATGAGGCAAAGAAGATCACTTGAGTTACTCAATTATTACAATTTTTCAACACACTACCACCCAGGAAGGGAGAATAAGGTGGAAGATGCATTAATCAAAAAAAGATCTTGGACTTTTGACTCATATGAAGATTGAAAGAGATCCTATGTTCATGGATCTACTGAAGATGAATATGGGAATTATTAAGGAAGGTGAAACATCACTCCTATTTTAAATGATTTCTAAACCATCTTTAATAGGGATGATAAAAATTTATTAATCTGATTATGAGAATCTTCAACAAAAAACTAATGCAGTTAAGGATGGGAGACTGGATGACTTTGTGTATGAAAAAGGAGTTATGAAGTTTGGGAAGAGGTTATGCGTTCCAATAGTACCTGAGCTAAAAAAGGGAACTATTAGACGATGCTCATAGCTCAAATTTCTCGATACACCAGGGTAGCACCAAGATGTATAGAGATATGAAGGAACATTTTTTGTGGGAAAACATGAAGAGGGAGATTGCTGATTATGTGTTGAGATGTTTAGTTTATCAATAGGTGAAGTCAGGAAGACAACAACATGGTGGATTCATGCAACCCTTTCCTATAACTATGTGGAAATGGGATGATATTATGATGGACTTTGTCTTTGGGCTACCAAAGACTACAAGAAAGAATGATACGATATGGGTTATTGTTGACCGTCTTACAAAATCTTCACATTTTATTGCTATAAGGGAAGACTTACCACTTTAACATTTAGCAATAATATAAATTAACGAAGTTGTAATACTTCATGGTGTACCCTCATCAATTTTTTCTGATCGTTATCCCCGTTTTACATCACGATTCTGGAAGTTTCTTCTGAAGACACTAGATACTGATCTTCGTTTGAGCACTGCCTACCACCCACAAACTGATGGACAATTAGAACAGACTATTCAAACATTGGAAGACATGTTGAGGTATTGTTTATGACAACCCTTCTTTTATTACAAACTTAAACATGATTTATTACATAAAACTTCACTTGATACAACAAAGAAGATCGAGAGGTTTTGTGTCTTTGGGGCTTAGGATCATTACATAAAAACTTAAAACATGAAATACAACATCTTTATTGAAAACTTCCTTTACATGACCACTACATTCCCTCGTACTTAGCATTGCATGAGAGAACCTGAGGACATGCATAAGAAAAGGGTGAGCTATAAAGCCCAGTAAGGGAGTACAAATGAAATAACATGAGGAGTACAATATCTGTTAAAAAATAGGCATACCAATAGAGCATAAGAGAAACATGAACATAAAGTCATGATAAATCCTGATAATCATAACATGGAAATGTGCCATCAACACTTAACATGGAATTAGCATGAGCCAAGGCTCATTGCACATAGAGCAAGAGTAAATCCTCATTTCACATAAAGCAAGAGTAAACCCTCATTGAGCATTAATTATCATGAGTCAACACTCATTGCACATGACGTATCATGACACTATACTTTACCCAATGCATTGGAGCGCTATAAGGGCGCACCCTTCTTAAACATTTTATTTCATGCATAAGTGTGCCACATGGATCATAAAACACGGATTCATAAAACATAATAATTTATTCCAAGATAAATGAATGTGGAATTCATACATGAAACTTTATAATCAATAAGTAAGTGTTCATAAAGGTGAATACCCTTGATAGAGAAATGGGCATTGTATTCACTACACAATGGCATTGGCTTAGAAAATCGGTGCGATTTCGGCAGCGTAACGGCGTGACATAAGAATTCATAAAAACGGTTGATGAGAGAGAAATGGGATCCTCATCATATTTACATGTAATGGACAGTAATGAGGTCATATAGATACATGTCCCAACAATTTTAATGGAATTTAGATTCATGATACAGAAGTATTACTTGAATGTAAATGAGGAGAGAGAAGTTCCTTTCAGAATTTTGACATTATAACGGGTGTACATGGGAGGAATTTAATGAGAGAGAAAGGGGTCTCCCATAATTCAAAAATAAAGAGGGAAGTATGAGGGTGGTGCTAAACCATACCCCAACATTCATAATTGAAATTAAAATGGAAAAACAACTTAATGAATATTGGACAAAAATTAGAAAGGAAGAAAAAAACCATTACTTGGAAGTGTGCTTCCAAAGGCATGAGAGAGGCTTGAGAGAGGCTTCTTGGGAGCTTGGGGCACCTTGGGGGGATTCTAGAGAGATTATGGTAGAGGTTGGATGAAATACGAAGGCTTTGAGTGAGGAGGAAGTTGGATCTTGGGTGGGTTTATATAGGAAAGGTGAGGGAATTCTTTATTACTTAGGTTTGGGACCCCTTATATTAAATTAATCAAAACCACAAACCATCCCATCATTTTTGCCCATGGTTTTTGGAAAAGGGAAGAGGAAAAAAATATTTTATAACTATATAGTCTGTACTTCTTAAATTAATAGGGTTTCTTATGTGTAGGTGAGTCACACTCCCATGTAAAACAATTTAAAAAGACAAGGTGTTTAATAAGTCTTGAGGGGTCCATTAATGCTTTGAAAAGTAAGTCAGAAAAACCCAAAATCAAATTATTTTAATGGTAAAACATATATTGTCCGAACATAAAGCTTATAGTATTTTATTACATCACTATTGGGTCATTATGATGTGATTAAACACATTATATATTTAAACGTTATTTAATTTTTTCCCAAAAATTTGACTGTCTAAGAAAATTATGAAAAATTCACTATTGGATAATTTCGATGTCTTGATTCCAGAAATAACATTTATTTTATCTAAATAATTTTCTAAATATGTTAATTTTTACTTTTAAAATAATAACCTATATTTATCAAAAATTCACGGGTTTTGACATAAATGGCTTTCAAACCTTAATAAAAATTATAATTGCATTCATAAAATTATAAGATCATTTTTATTTAATAAAAATTAATTAGATAATAATATTATTATTTTATTAAAATATAATTTAATTAAAAAATCCCTTAACTTAATAAAAAGGATTTCTTAATTAAATAATAACTAAAAACACTATTTGTACTTTAAAAACTATTTACAATGTATCAATAATGACAAGAAATTATATTCATTATTATATACAAAATAAATAATGTACATGAACATAGTAATATCTATTTGTTACATAACCCCTTAAAACAACCACATAAGACCTAAGGGTAAGGTGTGCGATAGTGACAGACTCTTGGGGTGGATCAGATAACATCGCTCGAGTGGTAATTTCTATCAAATTCAAATTTTCTGGTAGACGGTCTCGTTAGATCTTGACATGATGAAGCTCAGCTTGGGATTGGTCAAGAGAGAAGCCCAAGGACGCCACCTCTTTTCCGAGCTCTGAAAAATGGGATTCGTGTAGAGCAATTCTATTGGATGAGGTCATCGCTTCTTTTGTATGAGTAAATTGGATTTGTTAAAGCCCTATATTTATACTAATCATGTGATCACTGTTCAACAGCTATATTAGCAACAGTCAAAATTCTTAACATAAAGCCAAAGAATATGACATTTTATATAAACATAAAGAGACATATAATCATATCAAGAGGGATTTCCATTAATGAAACTTTGGTTCGATACAATATTCCCCCCTTAAGAAATTTCTCCCTCGAAGTTTTCTTTTTTCCCACAGTAAAACAGATGTGGGTAACTCAGCTTCATCATTTCCTCCGACTGCCAAGTCGCTTCTTCAAACTTGTGGTTTCTCCACAACACCTTGACGAGGGGAATTATCTTATTTCGTAGATCTTTTTCTCTACGATATAAGATCTTCACTAGTTTCTCCTCCTAAGAAAGATCATCTTCCAATTGTACAACCTTAGTAGAGATTACATGTGAAGGGTCCGATATATACTTCTTTAAGAGGGATACATGAAATACATCATGTACTTTTTCCATGGTACGTGGAAGCGCTAGTTGATAGGCCACCACCCCGACATGATCAAGAATATCGAAGGGGCCGATGTATCTTAGACTCTACTTCCCTTTATTTCCAAACCTCATGACCTTACTCTATGTAGATATGTGTAGAAAACCCGTGTCTATAACTTTAGACTCATGGTCTCATCGACGATTATCTGCATAACTCTTTTGTTGACTCTAGGCTACCTTGATATGCTGCTGAATGGTTTTCACCTTCTCCACCATTTCATTGACCATTTCTGGTCCAAGAATCTTAAGTTCACCGACCTCATCCCAACATGCTTGTGTTCTTCACCTTTTCCCATATCGGGCATCATATGGTGCCATTTGGATGCTCGAGTGGAAACTGTTATTATAAGAGAACTGAACCAGAGGAAGATGTTGATCCCATCCTCCTTTAAAGTCCATTGAGCATGCTCTCAACATGTCCTCAAGTGTTTGGATAGTCCTCTTGGATTGGCCATCAGTTTGAGGATGATCCGCCATACTAAAGTTCATTTCAGTATTCAGAGCATATTGAAGACTCTTCCAAACCATATAGGTGAATCTTGGATCTCAGTCAGACACAATATATAGTGTTACTCCATGCAACCTTACCACTTCCCTGATATATATCTGTGCCAGTTGATCCAAAGAGAAATCCTTCCAAATTGCAATGAAGTGTGCAGTCTTTGTAAGATGATCCACAATAACCCATATTGTATTATTTTCTTTTGATGTCCTTGGAAGTCAGGTGACAAAGTCCATGGTGATGTTATCCCATTTCCATTCTGGTATGGGCAATGGTTGCATCATCCATTTAGACTCCTGCCTCTTTACCTTCACTTTCCGGCACACCAGGCACTTTGATGTATATTCAGTGATCTCCTTTTTCATATTATCCCACCAAAAGTTTTCTCAGAGATCTTGATACATCTTTGTGCTCCCTGGGTGAATAGAGAAATTTGAACTACGTGCATCATCCAAAAGTTCATTCCTCAGCTCCGGACAAGATGGAACACATAGTCTTTTCCCAAACCGCATAATTCCTTCTTCATTAACATTAAACACCGAGGATTTCCCTTTTTTGATAGCTTCCACTTTTTTTTAATTCCTACATCATCCTTTTGAGCATCCTTTAACCATTCCAAAAGATATGGTTGAGCAATCATTTGTGAAAGGATTGATGATGTTCCCTTATTTTTGATTTTCTTGTCCATCTTAGTCAAGTATAAGATGGTTGGATCCTTCTCAATTCTCATCATTGATAGAATAATTGGGTCCTTTATACTTAGGGAATCTTCCACCTTGTTACATTTTCCAGGGTGGTAATGTATTGAATAGTCATAATCCTTGATGAGCTCTATCCACCTTCTCTGGCACATATTATGCTCTTTATGTGTGAATATATATTTAAGACTCTTGTGGGTAATGTGAGCACATGCTAATCCCTTCTTTAAAGCATCACTGAAAACCACAAGAGTAAACCCTCGTTGCCCTTGAATTAGAATGAGTCAATACTCATTGCACATGGCGTATCATGACACTATACTTTACCCAATGCATTGGAGTGCTATAAGGGTGCACCCTTCTTAAACATTTTATTTCATGCATAAGTGTGCCACATGGATCATAAAACATGGATTCATAAAACATAATCATTTATTCCAAGATAAAGGAATATGGAATTCATACATGAAACTTTATAATCAATAAGTAAATGTGCATAAATGTGAATACCCTTGATGGAGAAATGGGCATGGTATTCACTACACAATGGCATTAGCTTAGAAAATCGGTGCGATTTCGGTAGCGTAACGGCGTGACACAAGAATTCATAAAAACGATTGATGAGAGAGAAAGGGGTTCCTCATTATATTTACACGTAATGGACAGTAAGGAGGTCATATAGATACATGTCCCAACAATTGTAATGGAATTTAGATTCATGATACAAAAGTATTGTGTGAATGTAAATGAGGAGGGAGAAGTTCCTTTAGGAATTTCGGCATAGTAACGGGTGTACATGGGAGGCATTTAATGAGAGAGAAAGGGGTCTCCCATCATTCAAACATAAATTGGGCAGTATGAGGGAGGTGATAAACCATACCCCAACATTTTTAATTGAAATTAAAAGGGAAAAACAACTTAATGAAAATTGGACAAAAATGAGAAATGAAGAAAAAAACCCTTACTTGGAAGTGGGCTTCCAAGGGCTTGAGAGAGGCTTGAGAGAGGCTTCTTGGGATCTTGGGGCACCTTGGGAGGATTCTTGAGAGAGTTGTTCAGAGTTTTGATGAACTCCAAAAGCTTTGAGTGAGGAGGAAGTGGGAGATTGGGTGGGTTTATATAGGAAAGGTGAGGGAATTCTTTATTATTTAGGTTTGGGACCCCTTATATTAAATTAATCGAAACCACAAACCATCCCATTGTTTTTTCCCATGGTTTTTGGAAAATGGAAGAGGAAAAGAAATATTTTATAAGTCTATAGTTCGAAAATCTTAAAATAATAGAGTTGCTTATGTGGAGGTGAGTCACACTCCCATGGAAAACAATTTAAAAAGACTAGGTGTTTAATAAGTCTTGAGGGGTCCATTAATGCTTAGAAAAGTAAGTCAAACAAACCCAAAATCACATTATTTTATTGGTAAAACATATATTGGCCGAACATAAAGCTTATAATATTTTATTACATCACTATTGGGTCATTATGGTGTCATTAAACACATTATATATTGTAACGGTATTTAATTTTTACCCAAAAATTTGATTGTCTGAGAAAATTATGAAAAATTCACCATTGGATAATTCTGACATCCTTATTCTAGAAATAACATTTATTTGATCTAAATAATTTTCAAAATATGTTAATTTTCAAATCTAAAATAAAAACCTACATTTATCGAAAATTCATTGGTTTTGAAAGAAATGGATTTCAAACCTTAATAAAAATTATAATTTCATTCATAAAATTATAAGATCATTTATATTTAATAAAAAATAATTAGATAAAAGTAATATTATTTTATTAAAATATTATTTCATTCAAAAATCCCTTAATTTAATAAAATTGATTTCTTAATTAAATAATAACTAAAAACACGATTTGTACTTTAAAAACTATTTACAATGTATCAATAATGACAAGAAATTATATTCATTATTATATACAAAAAAAATAATGTACATGAACATAGTACTATATATTTATTACATAACCCCTTAAAACTGTCGTATAAGACCTAAGGGTAAGGTGTGCGATAGTGAAAAACTCTTGGGGTGGCTCGGATAACATCACTTGAGTAGTAATTTCTATCAACTTCCACTTTTCCCATAGACGGTCCCATTCGAGCTTGACATGATGAAGCTCAGATTGGGGTTGGTAAATAGCAAAGCCCAAGGATTCCACCTCTTTTCGGAGCTTCGACAAATGTTCTTCATATGGAGCAATTCTACTGGATGAGGCCATCGCTTCTTTTGTCTGAGTTAATTGGATTTGTTAAAGCCCTATATTTATACTAATCATGTGATCAATGTTCAAAGACTATATTAGAAACAGTCAAAATTCTTAACATAAAGACAAAAAAGTTGACATTTTATATAAACACAAAGATACATTTAATTAGATCAAGAGGGATTTCCATTAATGAAACTTTGGGTCGTTACATTGTTCACTTGATTTTCAAGGAATGTGGGATCAATATTTACCTCTCATAGAATTTTCCTACAACAATAGCTTCCATTAAAGTATTCAGATGGAACCCTATGAAGCTTTATAAGGGAGAAGATGTCGTAGACCAACTTGCTGGAATGATGTTGGTGAAAGAAAGCTCATGGGCCCAGAACTTGTTGGAGAAACAACGGAAAAGGTGAAGATTATCCAAAACTATATCAAAACAGCTCAAAGTAGGCAAAAGAGCTATGTTGATAACCAAAGAAATGATTTGTAATTTCGGTAAGGTGATCACGTTTTCTAAAAGATATCTCCATAGAAGGGTATTATACGATTCGGTAATAAGGGAAAATTAAGTCCCAGGTATATCAGAACTTTTGAAATTATGGGCCGAATTGGAGCCGTAGCTTACCGTTTGGAAATCCCGCCAAGTCTCTCCAAGGTTCAAAATGTGTTCCACATTTCAATGTTAAGAATGTACATTCTAGACCCAACACATGCACTCACTTATGAAGATGTAGAACTGGAGCCCGATCTATCTTATTGTGAAGAGCCGATAAAGATTCATGATACTAGAGAACAAGAATTGAGAAATCGGACGACTATTTTGGTAAAAGTTCAATAGAGCAACCATATGATGGAGGAAGCAACATGGGATCCTGAGGATATTATGTTAAAGACCAACCCAAATATTTTTTAGGTAATTTTTTGTGAATTTTGAGGACGAAATTTTTGTAACGAGTGGAGAATGTAACGATCCAATATTTTTAAAAGGAAATTCCTTTATTATAAATAAGTCATAATCACATGAAATCACAACATAATTAACTACTAATTGCTATGTGACCCATAAAAAATAAGTTTGTCACTTTTGTGATGTGAATTTCAAAAATCCGACATACACAGTTGCGATTAGTAAGTTATTTATAGTCTGATAAGATAAAATTATTTTTTGGTGAATAGTAACCTACCCTTATGAATAGTAACATAACCTTATGAATAGTGATATACCCTAATGAATAGTAACATTACTTATTATAGTATATAAATAATATTCAAGTGTATGTATGATATACCTATGCTTTAAAATAAGTAAACAAATGCGTTTAAACTCTAGTTTTTAGAATAAATTATGATTTAATTAAATATAAAATTAATAATATTTAGAAAATTATTTTTGAAAAATAGAATTAATTTTTGGATTCTACATGTCAAAAAATAGTTGGGGTAAATTTTTGGGATTTTTCTTAAATACAAGAATTTTTTTATGAATACTGACATACCATAAATTGCAAAATTAAGATAAATACAGGTATTATAGAGTCATGTGTGATGTTCTGCTAATGTATGCCCACTTGGTTCGGAATAACATGATAAAATGACTATTATTGGTCATGTAATACTCACTATTCCTTTTATTGAAGATAAATAATAAATTAATGAGTTTTATATTAAGAAATCCCCTCTCTCTTCCACTATAAAACCCCCTCTCACCCCCTTCCATTCACTCCTCTCAAGCCCTGTGCATTCTCCAAATTCTTTCCAAATACCCTCCCAACCTCCTCTCCCACTTCCATCAATCTTTGGTCTCATAAAAAGATCAAAACCTATCCCTTAAGAAGGATCTCAAGGAAGTTTGGTTGAAGAGGTTAATTTCTCTTTTTAAATCTGTGTCTTTCCTTTCAAGTTCATTTGTTTTCTTTTTCTATTACCTCTCCTTATCCAAATTTTGTGATGAATCCAGTACCTTATATTTACTGGATTTTTTCATGATAGTAGAATAAGTTATCATCATCTCCCCCTTTTTACCTTCTTTTATACTAGTAGCAAGAACACCATCCGAGATGTGTCAATTTTACACATTCAAGGATGATAGACTTTCAATTTCTATTTTCATCCTCAATTCAGGTCATGAAACCATTATTGTTATGGTTGAACTAGATTATTATATATAATATAACCTATTTAAGATTATGTAATACCTTTTTACAAATAGTATTAAGTTATAAAGAAAAATGAGTTCGTTGTAATCAAAACCCACAAATTAACTGAAACAATTTTTATTAAAGTTATATATGATAATTCATCCTTGTTCCATGTAAACGAGTTATATAAATGACCAATAACACCTATTTATGTCCATAAACAATATATAATTTAAATTCTGGATATTTACATTCATTCCACATACTTAAAAACAAGTGAACTGAAGATGAAAATTAAGAAAATAAACACTCTGAAGCGACAAAATTCAATATAATAATTTATCAATAAGAACATAAATAAACTAACCAGAATTATGATAAAATAAATACATGTCTAATAATTTCTTAAATAATTTATTAATAAGTATAATTTCAAATTCCATGAGCTTAAGTTTGAGAGAGGAACACGTTTGGAGTTAAGGTAAGGGTTTTCCAATCGAACTTCCATTTTCATTCGGGTTACTTTAGTTGTATAATTTCCTCAATGAAATTATTATGTGTTGTTATATACTACTCATAAATTATGTGTTAGTATTATATATATGTACACCAACCAGTTTCCTTCCCTATTTTTTGGATAGTTACATGTTCTAAAAGAAGTTCTCAAAACTATTTCCAAAAATATGAGCCCGGTTCATGGGAATTTCTCAAATTCATATCTATTTTCAAGGGAAAGTTATAATATATATTTTTTGGAAACCATTATAATTTTAAAAACACTAATTTTATCATGAAATACTATCTTACTTTACTTATGGTTTTATATAATTATTTTTCCAAAATAACTCTTCTTTTCAAAATAAAAGTGTATTTATCACAAGAATTGCTTAGTGATTTTAGAAGATTATTCTCATTGGTTAAACACTCTTGTTGATTATTATTTATTATTGGGTTTGATCATTTATGATGTCATATACCATATTTTATTTAATGGTTTATGAATGTCTTTATTTTGGATGAACTATCCTAAAACCATTTACAATATTATTTCAAATGGTTAGTGTTTATCTTCAATAATTGTGGAAAGTCAGTTACATTTCCTTTGATAGTTTCAATATGAAAGTATATTTTGTTTATGTTTATCCCCACTCATATGAGGAATTCATTAGAATTATTATGTGATGGGTGGAGCCCGCTATATACCCTCGATGCATCGGTAGGTCTCATGATACAAATAGACGTGTAATTGGCCAAGGCATTTCCCAATGTGATATATGGATTTTGGTTGAGGCCTTAATCATTAGACGTCTTGGCCGAGGCCATGAAAAAATGTTTTATAATGTCCAGCATATGCACTTCCCTCATTAGGATGATTTTAATTTAAAGTTTATATGGTTATTCTAATAGTTAAATACCCGTGATTATGTTTTTTAATGAAGTTATTTACTCAGCACATATCCTTGCTATAATGTTTTGAAGTTTATTATTAAAGGCATGTGTTTTCAATTATTCAACATGACTAATGATTATATTATCTTCCACTGTATTTCTTATTCTTACTTATCGTTTTATCTCACCCCTTTCTTATGTTTCATTTTCTCATGACATGAAGAAGTAATTTATGAATGACTTTCAAGAATAATCTAAGAGACGTGATGTTTCTAGTAGAATAAATTAGTGTTTTTTTTCCATTCAGGATGTAATTTTAAATTTATTTATGTACCTTGTTTCCAATAATATTAAACTACTCGGTCCTTCGGGATTCATATTCCTTGAATGTATTCCAACATAATCAAATAAGGTGTCGGCTCCGGGCAATTGGGGTTGGGTCCTTACAATATAGCTTGTAACTCACAAAAATAATATCTGTCTCATAGAAACAAATATGAGATAAAAATCTCATTACCTTTTATCTTGAATCTCATAGTACTCATTAAAATCATTTGTATAATAAATATAAATTTAGTATACATATTTTAAATAAATATATATTTATATTTAATACCATATATGTATTTATTATGACCTTATATTACCCACTAGTTAACCATCCTAGGTTAAGGTTTCACTTCGGGTAATATTCTCTTTGTTTTTAATTTGTGTCATACTTTGTTAGATTGTTGGTCCTTATAGTTATATAATGATTCAAGAATTTAAAACATTATATAAATATTATATATATAATTTATATTTTTATTATAATAATCTATTTAATATATATGTATGAAACCGAATACACTGTTCAAGGGGACGGTAGGACGTATGTATGAATGGATGCTATTTTCGTTTAATTATCGTGCTTAGAGAATGAAAGTAAAATACATATTTATATATATTTTTATATAAATAATTATTATAGTTGATTTATTATATCATATATATCATATATATTCACTAAATTTATCCTTAATACATTCCATGTAGTGTGTGAATGAAGCACATCACTTTGAGGGGATGGTAGTCCACAATTCCTCAAATGAAATCATCATTTTAACACCAAATGGAAATTAAAAAGGTATGTGTTTTAAAATTAATATATAATAATAATGAAATAATAAATATAATATAAAAAATTATTTTCCATCATAATATTTTCCATGAGAGGCTGTAAGTGAAATTGATCAATCATCCTTTAGTGATGTCGTAGTTCACCGTGCACGTAAACAATATGTTCCATATCAATTAGTTAGAGGTGTGTGTAAGTGTATGGTGAAAACATAGAATAAAAATATCTATTATATTGAGGATATTTTTTGTTATACAATAATGGGAAAAATGTGGAGGGGTGGTGAAAAAAATAAAATAAAGGGCTTGAGAGAAGATGACATCTCTCAAAATGGAACACCTTGTGGTTTTGTGCCAAAAGTATTCCTTAGATTTCCTCCTATTAAAGATAAGGATTCATGGAGTAATAGAGGATTTATTGTATAATTATTGGGAAGATCATTGGTTAACTGAAGTGGTTTGAGAGGTGTGAGGATGTGGGAGAGGTAGTGGCCTTTTATTGGGAAGGAAAATGACTCACTTGGACTTTTTGAAAACTAGTTAGGTGTACCCATGTTATTGACTAAAAACATTAATACTAAACCATAATAAATAAATAAATAATGGAAGTTTTATGGCCTAAATATGGCCATATAATTGATTTTAGACATGTTTCTAGGTCATTTGGGCACCTAATATTAAGGTTTAGCCCATAATTAATCTTAATTTGTCCTTATGCACAATTATTAATTATAAACACTTTTACAAATCATTTTGGTCAAAAATAAACATGATAAAATGATAATAAAAATGTTATTATTATTACAATGGTGTGTGTTGGTTTTTTTAATTTCAATTCACATAATTCAAAAAATTTAGATTAATGCTAGTCCTGAAAAATAAGACAAAATTATGGGTTATTAATTTAGAAAGAAGTACAAAAATTTATTTTGTTTTTATATTCAATTTGAAAGTAAAATTTACAATAACGGCTTAAATATTATTAATTGATGTATACTTAATCTAAGGCATCCTTAAACAAATTTTTACCATAATTTAATAATAATATTTTTTTAAATGAAAAGTTAATTTTTAACTAAAAAATAGTATTTTTGACTATTCATCAAAAAATAAAATTTCATAGAGAAATACCAAGAAATAAACCTAAGATAATTTCATCAAGATAAATTATAAAATCAATGTTATTTTATCCAATTTAAATTAATTTTTTATAAAATTAATTTTATTACTAAAATTGGTTCATTCAAGAAAATAGCAATTTTAACGATACAACAACATTACAAAAAATCAATTATTTCATTACAAATATGATTTATATATATAAAGAAACTATAAATTGTGCTTGAAAATTATTTATTACTATTTATATAGTAGTGTTTAACAGATATGTTATAATGATCTCATTTAAATAATTATAAAAATAAAATTATGTTTCGTAGAAACATCTATGGTGCATGTAACACACACAAAGTTGGTGTTGCATGTAGCACAATCTAAGTCAGTATTCTGTATAGCACAAGCTAAGTTAATATTATGTGTAGTGAATGAAAATTTGGTGTTATGTGAATGGAATTATTGAATTAGGGTTATAACTTATTTATATAAAACTATTTTAAGTGTCACGTGAAATGAAAAATATCCAAATGGTAAATTAATTTTGAAAAAATAATTAACAAAATATTAGTGTGTTACATTCTTCCACCTTAAAATTAATTTCACCATAAAAATTTGTCTGGCTTATCAATGGTTTAATAAATTAAAGTTACATTCATAGAAACAGACATTGTAAAATTGAATACTAAAAAATCCTTTAAAAGAGAATGTTGGGACTGTAAGGGTTACCCAAAGTAACATATAACTAGGTTTCCAAATATGATAACAGAGGTTTGGAGTGAAGATTGTACATTTTGTAAAATCATAAATATTAATTGGGAGTGATTGAGGTCATAAATCAAAAACAAGTGAATGATCAAATAAAAGTTGAGGGTCTCTAGTTCATATATCTTTGATGATTTAAAAGGGCACTGGTTCTACAAAATTAAGGTATTTGGATAACAGATTTTATTTTTATTATTCTCTCAATGTTGTGTAATTATTTTTTTGACCAAGAATATTAGAAAATATATATACATGACATATTTCTATAAAACAATTCATTACTTAGTTGTGCTTTTATAAATTTATAATTCTTCAATTATTTCATGTAATGGTTGCAAAAAAATTATCTTTTATGCATGATGTGATAAACACACTTTTAAGGGATCTTAAATCTCATAAATTAATGAATTATATAACTATTTTTCTATAAATATTTTTAAAAATTGAATATGGTTAGTACATAAATATAAAAAAATAAAATTAACACTAACATTTCATCATAAATAATTATACATAAATCATGAAATTACATATGAAATTGGTAGGTATAAAACCCTAATCATCCTCTAGTAATAGGTTTCAGTCCCACGACTTTTCTTGACTTGATTTTTTTTCACTCAAAATACATAGTGTCCTTTTATAAAACTATACTAATTTAATTTCAAAAATATTATGGAAATACTTGAAATAAGGTTAATAATTAAATATAATTTTAACTAAGGATATCAATACAATCTCAATACATAAATTCTTCCTAAAATGTTTAACAAAATATTTACATGAATTGTTTACCTTATAACCTATCTAAAAGATGAAAATCCATTACATTAGAATGAAAGTCATGAAATCATCACAATATTGACTCACCCATATATCACAAAGTATCACATGGTTGTCACATTCCAAACATGTGAATAACCTCATCATATATTCCATTGAAACATGATAATTACCATAAATATATTTTAATGAATCCATGATTCCTTATTATAATGATTAACTAAATCCAAGAAGTTGTAAACTTCATCCTTGATGGAATATGCCATTTTGTTAATAATCAGATGCAGGGTAATATGTCCCATCCAATTTACTTATTTATATAAAACATATCAATATCCAAATAATATTATCATTACATAAAAAACATTTTAGGATTTATCTTTACATTAATAATGTGTTTTCCAAGGGCATCACCATGTCATTATATCACATTTCTATTCGATCAAAATCTTTCAATGTGTTCTTGTAAATCTTGGGAGAAAAACATAAACTAAACAATCCATATACATTTCACTAATCATATAACATATTTCATGAATCCAAATAAATAAAACATTGATTACTTCATCCCTAATCCATTAACAAGGATACTTCTAGAAAACATCTATTTCCTTTTACACTACATTTATTGTCTATTCATCATTAGAAATGTAAGCCTTACTCATGCCAACTTGATGATCCTCTTCTGAAGATTTCATCATATGATATTGAGTCTCATAATGATTGTTTATTCCACACATAAGACACATATCATTATATTGTGTCTTAAAGAGGTTAATATTCTCATCCATCTCATTTATCAAACTCTTCATTTTTCATATGCAGTCACTTTCCTTGTGTCCTTATTTACCTTAGTCAAAACATATTCTCGTTCCTCTAATACATTCACTTAAGGGATTCCTTCAACAATAATGACATAGTGGAAACCAAATAATATTTCCTCCAAGGTCTTTATTAACCGAACTCTCTGTGAACTCCTTCTTTCTCTTCCTTGGTGAGTTTGAGAGTTGGTGAAGGTATAAGTTGTTAATCATGTTACATGAAAACCTATTTGGCATTATCACAACATCTCTCACACTAGTGATCTTCTCCCTTTAATTCTCATCCAAAACATTTCCTTCACATTCAATATTAATGCAGTTCTTTCAGGTTATTTCCATAGACTAAAACCATAATTATATTTTGAGAATTTTATATCATAGAAGAAAACCACATATTCATGAAAATAGTTATTTATATGTTGTTTAAACCATGACACCATTCTTATTTAATGAAACCCTAGTTTAATCCTAGGTTATTCATATCTAACTTATATATAAACAATTCTTGGGGGTTCATGAAACGTTTGGGAATTCCCTATGCATTTCCCCTCAGATTGTCAAAATGGGTGTGCAATAAGGCCCATTTTTATGTACCATATTACCTGAAGTCAAGCCTATAACATCTTTTCAGAGATATTACCCCTAGGTAATTCTTTTCCAGATCCACATATACTTGTATTATCTGTACATGCATGTATTTCTAAGAAACCACTAACTTTACCCTCTACCAAAATTATAGGACAATTTCATAAATGTTAAATCTTCCTTATACATATCCTTAGAGACATCCCAAGACATATCCTAAGAAATATAACCAAGGATATCACAAAGGTTTTTTAATCTTATTTTATGAAGGTTAGATAAAATTTTCCTTGGATACAAACTATAGTTACCCATACTTGATATACATTGATATTAAATCATTTTATATGAATATTTAGTACAGTACAAAAATACATTCCAATGGACTATAATAGATTAGTGTATTTGGAATCTTGGAAAAAAAATCTTCTCTCCTAGTAAAAGATATTCAAAATCTCCCATAATTATATCCACCTTTTAAAAAAATACCTAAAATGTTTCTTCATTACTTGGGGAAAAGAAACATAAATAGCGGTGAGATCAAATGCTCATTAAGGGTAAATAAGGGAGATTTGTAAGCATGATTGTGAAAATAGGGTTATGAGAATAGGATCATGAAAATAGAAGGTCAAACCCTACATATCAAAGATCATATACATGAATCATGGCACAAATAATGGAAGTTAATAAGACATAAAGCTTAAGAAAATAAAAAACATAAGCAATGAAAGTATAACATAGGAATAAAACATGGAGTTGTGGTAGACACAAAGTCATATGTAATGATTTACATAGTAGTCAAGGGATTTCTGTAGAGACACGAAGCTTGATGTACATGGACATTACATTACTTTTGCAGAATACTTAGTACATAAAAAAACACACACACGAGGACCGTAATAGTTTAGTGTCTTTGGAAACTCGGAACGTAATCTTCTAATCATGGTGAAAGATCTTCAACATCTCCCATAAAGATCTTCCTTTTTTTTCTTACCTAAAACCTTTCTTTATATCCTGGGGAAAAGAAAACATACAAAAGGGTGAGCTCAAATTCCCATTAAGGGTAAATAAAAGAAATATCAATCACATCATATACATAAGCACATAACTTTTGGAAATCATAACCTGCAAAAGAGATCATAATTTCATAACATGGGATAAATCATGACAGTGAAATTTAATCACAATAATCATAACTTAAAACATGAAACTTTGTGGCATACACACATAATCATAGAGAATCATATATTATTAGTCAAGACTCATTGCCAAGACTATCTTAGTGGACAAAGTCCATTTCTGAACCGAGTCACCCTCGTTTCAGTCCTGTTTCACTGAACCGGTATAACCTACCATTCCAGCCATGTCTATCTCATGAGATATAAAATCTTTACCCAATGAATTGGAGGGAGATATAGGTGCCACCCATCTTATAATTAATCCTTTCTTATGTGTTCCACATAATCATAAATCATACATCATCGCATAACACATGTAACAAAAATGGGATTCTTGAAACATCATGACATCATAAAACAAATCATATAAGGTAAATGACTTCATAAAAATAATTCCCTCAAAACATAATCAAATCAATGTAATAATAGGGATAAAAACAGAACCCTATATTATCTTAGATGGAAAATAATTTTGATAAAACATTTGAACTCCATTCTTGAGGAAAATATCCTTTCTACTTCAAATACATTTTTCCTCTCTTAACATGTCATACAATTTTAATCTAAAAGAAGTTGATTAAAAATAAGCTTGAAAAATTTTAAAGTAAACATCTTGGAAATAATGTTTTAAAAATCCATTCATGCCGTATAAGTTAAAAAAAAACATTCTTCTCGTACTTTGGTTGGAAAAGTCAAAAAGTACCTCGTACAAAAAATGCCAAAAGATTCGTTTCATATCTTTTACTAAAATCTCACCGAAGGGTAAAATTTGATATAAACTATTGTAGAAGGATATAAATATTACATATTGGGGAAACATGGATGTGGATGATAAAATGCACCCCAGTAAATACCAAAGTATAAACAATCTCGGATAAAATGAGATTGTGACATTTCCCTTACCTTAAGTCAATTTTCCTTCGTAAGTGTCCGAACCTCCTCTTCTTTAAAGCGCCTCTTTGAAACCTCCACTTAGGGCACTAAAATTGGTCTTTGAAGAAAACCAGAACCTCTAGGATGTTTCTAGGGAATTGGAGAAGAGAATTTGGCAGAGGATGGATGAGCTGGAAGGCTCAAAGTGTTGTAAGGAAGAGAGGGAGGGGGTTCCCTTTTATAAGGGTGGAGAGGGGAACCTTTGGAATAACTAAAAATATTATTTTATTATAAAGCCAAATTCGGTTTTAAATAGTTCCAAATTAATTTATTTCGAAGCTAAGGTGGGTATGGGTCGAAATATTATCATCCAATAGAATTTGGACAGGTTTAGTTTACTATTTTAACATTATCATTTAGTTTTAACTTTAAGTTAGATAATTTTACTTTTACCATGTCTTTTTGTGTTCTTACACTATAAGGTTAATAAATTTACTATAACAAGCCAAACGAATCCCAAGTTGTTTATTATTGATATATATAACCTTATATAAGTCATTTTTCCGAACCATAGATTTTTAGGAATAAAATAACAATTAATAATATAATATTTGTTTTAAAAACTAATTTATGTCAATTTTGACACTATTTGGTACATGATTATTATGAAATTCATAACAAAATGATAAGTTCAAACCAATTTAATTATATCAAAAATAACATGTCATATTAACCTAGAAAATACATGTAAGTCATAAAAAGTCTCAAATTACATTTATTTGGGCATTTATAACATCAATTATTTCAATATTTCATTAATAAGACAATTACTACATCATCTTTGTGTCATAATAAATGATAATTATTTAATCCCTAAAAATTATAAATAAATTTCTATGATGTATATAATTGTATTATCTTTCTAGAGACTATTAAAGTTATATGTTTCATTAAGTTTATCACTAAATTAAAATTATTATACTTATAAGCTTTAAGAAAGTGACATGTTGTCACATTCTTTGGTTTTAATAATAATTAAATTATTTTCATGGACAAAAGTCCATAAAATGAATCTAATACGACCCTTAGGTTATATGGGTCTACTCTTAGCCATCCAATAGGATTTTTACAAGTGTTTGGATAATTTTATAATCTTATATTTACACTTAATTACCCGATTTACCTTTAACTATAGTAAATAAAATTTACTGTAGTTACTATTCACAATGCCCAAAAATAAAAAGTAGCTTATTAACATAATTTGGACCCATTGATTCCAAATATGGAATCCATTTTTCCAAATTCAATACAAAAAATATGAATAAATTAAATTAAAATTAATCCCGTTGTCGAAAGAAAACGGGTTTTTCTTTAAAACATTGCAAAAGATTGAATTGTTTTAACCTACGAATTCAAGGTAAAATCAATGATAATGACATAAATTATATTAAATGGTAAAAATATATTCTATTTATACTTTAAAACCATTCAATATTATAATTTAATCACATAAGATATTACGATGAAAAAAGTTGTTTTTAATTAAAATATAGCGTGTTTTTACTATTCATTAAAATATGAAAGTAATCGGAAAAATATCAAAACATTATCTAATGTAAATTTTTATATCCTGATTAAAATGAAGAATTTTATTTTGTCAAATTGAACATATAAACATGTCAAAAACTAGATTTAAAGTGGGTGTGCCATCAAAAGGTGGCAAAACTGCATTTTTTTAAAAAATACTTATTTTACCCGAAATAATTTATTTTGTTCTTATACCATGTTCTAGAAATTGTGTAAGATGAATAATAATGTTATAAAATTCAAAATTTAGTTAATAATATTTATAACGGCTAGTTCATGACAATATTATAATAATATATCATTGTTTATCAAAACCCGGTATTGCGTACAACACACGCTATCGAGGAAGGTCGCGATTGTGTGTAATGCAAGCCAAGTCTGGGTTGCGTGTTGTGAAAGAATCCTTCGTTGTTTAGTATAACATAATCCAACCATATTTCATTTATACATTGAATATATATATATATACTCAATGTTGCGTAGAATAACTATTATCAAAATTGTGTGTAACACGATCCAAGAATAGTGTTGCGTATACTGCAAGCTAATACGGTGTTGCGTATAGCGCAAGGTAGTCTTGGTGTAGAATACAACACAAGACATTACATGATTTTTATGAAATTCATAACAGAATGATAAGTTCAAACCAAGTTACTTATATCAACAATAACATGTCATATTAACGTAGAAAATTAATGTAAGTCATAAAAAGTCTCAAATTACATTTATTTGGGCATTTATAACATCAATTATGTCAATATTTCATTAATAAGACAATTACTACATCATCTTTGTGTCATAATAAATGACAATTATTTAATCCCTAAAAATTCTAAATAAATTTCTATGATGTAGATAATTGTATTATCTTTCTAGATACTATTCATGTTCGAAGATTCATTAAGTTTATCACTAAATTAAAATTATTATACTTATAAGCTTTAAGAAAGTGATATGTTGTCACATTCTTTGGTTTTAATAATAATTAAATTATTTTCATGGAAAAAAGTCCATAAAATGAATCTAATCCGACCCTTAGGTTATATGGGTCTACGTTTAGCCATCCAATAGGAATTTTCCAAGTGTTAGGGTAATTTTATAATCTTATATTTACACTTAATTACCCGATTTACCTTTAACTATAGTAAATAAAATTTACCATAGTTACTATTCACAATGCCCAAAAATAAAAAGTAGCTTATTAAAATAATTTGGACCCACTGATTCCAAATATGGAAATCATTTTTCCAAATTCAATAAACAAAATATGCAGAAATTAAATTAAAATTAATCCCATTGTCGAAAGAAAACGGGTTTTTCTTTAAAACATTGCAAAAGATTGAATTGTTTTAACCTACGTATTCAAGGTAAAATCAATGCTAATGACATAAATTATATTAAATGGTAAAAATGTATTCTATTTATACTTTAAAACCATTCAATATTATAATTTAACCACATAAGATATTACGATGAAAAAAGTTGTTTTTAATTAAAATATAGCGTGTTTTTACTATTCATTAAAATATGAAAGTTATCAGAAAAATATCAAAACTTTATCTAATGTAAATTTTTATATCCTGATTCAAATGAAGAATTTTATTTTGTCAAATTGAACATATAAAAATGTCAAAAACTAGATTTAAAGTGGGTGCGCCATCAAAAGGCGGCAAAACTGCATATTTTTGAAAAATACTTATTTTACCCGAAAAAATTTATTTTGTTCTTATACCATGTTCTAGAAAATGTGTAAGATGAATAATAATGTCATAAAATTCAAAATTTAGTTAATACTATTTATAACGGCTAGTTCATGACAATATTATAATAATATATCGTTGTTTATTAAAACCC
Organism: Viscum album; assembly: GCA_963277665.1. Lineage (NCBI taxonomy): Eukaryota > Viridiplantae > Streptophyta > Magnoliopsida > Santalales > Viscaceae > Viscum > Viscum album. Next base: position 910,461,752 of record OY728125.1, on the reverse strand, counting down.
GGTATTGCGTACAACACACGCTATCAAGGAAGGTCGCGATTGAGTGTAATGCAAGCCAAGTCAGGGTTGCGTGTTGTGAAAGAATACTTTGTTGTTTAGTATAGCATAATCCAACCATATTTCATTTATACATTGAATATATATATATATATATACTCAATGTTGCGTAGAATAACTATTATCAAAATTGTGTGTAACACGATCCAAGAATAGTGTTGCGTATACAGCAAGCTAATACGGTGTTGCGTATAGCGCAAGGTAATCTTGGTGTAGAATACAACACAATACATTAATGAAATTAAAAGAATATTTTTCATAAAATCTCGGGGTGTTACATTCTACCCCCCTTAAAATGAATTTCGCCCTCGAAATTCGTCGGGGTTATAAATGGTTTACTTCTCGAAAATTTGTTTAATAGAAACCCACATCGTAAAAAGGAATACCAAAATATGGCTTTAAAAACTAAATTATGAAATGTAATGGTTACCCAAATTAACTCATCTCTGGGTTTCCACGTAGGAGAACATAGGTGAAAATATGGATATGGAAGAAAAATCTAACCATCATGTTCTGATGGAGAGTGGTAGAGAACATGGCTATGAAAAAGCCAACAATCGAAAATCCATAAATTTGTGATGATCTAAGGTACCATATGATTCATCATATATAAGAGCACTAGGATAACATTTTTGGTTTTCAAGATCATTTCCCTAAAGTTGATGAAATTGGAATTAGAAGATATACTTTCATGATTTTGGTATAGTCTCACCGTTTGTGGTTCTTTAGACAATTTCCACTTCATCTCTTAAAGAAATGAAGTTGAATTTGTCATTCGTGATGTGTTAGCAGATCATGTGATAGAATGATGGGTCATTCCATCTATCTCAAACAAAAGGTTAGAAAAGTTATTAAAAAATAGATAAGTCCATCTATAGTGAGATTAATCATATATGGTTCCTAAAATGGACTTATACATCATATATCATACTGATTAATATAATAAAACTAGTTTCTACTAGACAGGGACTTCCTGTAGGTCAGTGGTAGGCGATAAAGGCCAGTCGCACTTCGGTTGTGGGTTCGATTCTCACAGCCTTGTCTGACGTGATGGGTTGTCGCCCGTCCTGTAGGTTGTCCTTTTTATATTACTATAACATCCCATCAAGAATATAAAAAAAGTTTTATCCTTAAACAATACTAACTGATGTACAACATAATCCATTCCAATCGTTAGGCTTATCTAAAATACTTTGGTCCAAGCTCATAGTATAGAGAAAATGATCACGTGAGTGCCATCATTTATCCCTCATATATCTTGTTCGTCACATTCCAGTCATGTGAATACCATAATCATGTAATATCTTGAAAAATGAATACCCATTGAATCTTAGTGAAAACATGAGTGCTGTCAAAAGATAACTCTTTCCAGATACCAAAATCCAAAAATTCTATATACTCAGTCCATTACATAACCTTCCCCTTATATCAGTCATGAGCTCATGAATACTATCAAACATTTAATTTTCTCCTTATCTATTCATTATGCGCATATCATCTACTTTCCAAAAATATCTGAATAACCTTTCATGGATACCAGTACCATTAATCATACACTTTCAAAACTCAAGGAAAGACAACAGTGTAACAATCCTTAGATTTCTCTTTATTCCATAGTACCATGAGATTACTTATAAAACATTACACTTGATAAACACTTAATCATTCCACTACATTCTTAAACCATTGACCGAGCTTCAACAAATCTTTCATCTCACATATCATTTGTAGTCTCTTCATCATCATCAACATAAATACTACCCATACGACCATACTGATTCTCTTCATGAGACTTTCCCTTAGGGCATTGGATTGCATAATGCCCGTACATTCCACATTTAAAACATTTAACCATTGTTGATGTCGTAGAAATACCATTATCCTCACCCCTGGTGTTAACTGAACCTTTTCCTTTGAACTTACTGGCTTTGTGTCCTTCTTTTCCACACCCAAAGCATCTTCTAGTTCCTTTGAAACATTCTCCTTGATGCCTCTTCCCACATTATTTACATAGGGGAAATTGAACTTTCTTTCCTCTATGATCATCATTAAACTCCATCTTTCTCTTATTAGCCGAGTCAGAAAACTTACCAAATTTTACTTTATTGATCATATTATGAGATTACTGATTCGGCATAATAATGATGTTTGGACTTCCAAATCCCATTTCATTTGGTTTCTCATGAATAATATCATTACATTGTTCATCATATCCTCCATTATCGTGAATCATCTTATTTCCAGCCATTTTCTAAAACCCAAAAAGAATAGTGTGAGAGACAAAAATCATGCTAGGGAAAACAACACAATAAAGGGGGAGTACCTTCAATATCTAACATCTTAGGTTAAATTATAATATCCTTACCGTAGTTCTAGGACTATATCCTATATGTATACTTATCCCCAGGGACATCCCTAGACATACCTTAGAAATATATCTAGGGATCTCACTATAGTTTTCGCATCCTAGTTTCCAAAGGTTGACTAAACCTTTCCTCTGATACCAACTGTAGAGACCCGAAGCTTGACGTACATGGAAATTACATTACTTTTGTGTAATACTTAGTACATAACAAAAACACACACACGAGGACCGTAATAGTTTAGTGTCTTTGGAAACTCGGAACGTAATCTTCTAATCATGGTGAAAGATCTTCAACATCTCCTATAAAGATCTTCCTTTTTTTTCTTACCTAAAACCTTTCTTTATATCCTGGGGAAAAGAAAACATACAAAAGGGTGAGCTCAAATGCTCAGTAAGGTTAAATAAAATAAATATCAATCACATAATATACATAAGCACATAACATTTGGAAATCTTAACCTATAAAAGAGATCATAATTTCATAACATGGGATAAATCATGACAGTGAAATGTAATCAGAATAATCATAACATAAAACATGAAACTTTGTGGCATACACACATAATCATATATAATCATATCTTATTAGTCAAGACTCATTGCCAAGACTATCTTAGTGGACAAAGTCCATTTATGAACCGAGTCACCCTCGTTTCAGTCCTGTTTCACTGAACCGGTATAACCTACCGTTCTAGCCATGTCTATCTCATGAGATATAAAATCTTTACCCAATGCATTGGAGGGAGATATAGGTCACACACATCTTATAATGAATCCTTTCTTATGTGTGCCACATAATCATAAATCATACATCATCGCATAACACATGTAACAAAAATGGGATTCTTGAAACATCATGACATCATAAAACAAATCATATAAGGTAAATGACTTCATAAAAATAATTCCCTCAAAACATAATCAAATCAATGTAATAATAGGGATAAAAACAGAACCCTATATTATCTTAGATGGAAAATAATTTTGATAAAACATTTGAACTCCATTCTTGAGGAAAATATCCTTTCTACTTCAAATACATTTTTCCTCTCTTAACATGTCATACAATTTTAATCTAAAAGAAGTTGATTAAAAATAAGCTTGAAAATTTTTAAAGGAAGCTTCTTGGAAATAATGTTTTAAAAATCCATTCATTCCGTATAAGTTTAAAAAAAACATTCTTCTTGTACTTTTGTCGGAAAAGTCAAAAAGTACCTCGTACGAAAAACTCCAAAAGATCCCTTTCATATCTTTTACTAAAATCTCACCGAAGGGTAAAATTTGATATAAACTATTTTAGAAGGATATAAATATTACATATTGGGGAAACATGGATGTGGATGATAAAATACACCCCAGTAAATACCAAAGTATAAACAATCTCGGATAAAATGAGACTGTGACATTTTCCTTACCTTAAGTCCATTTTGCTTCGTAAGTGTCCGAACCTCCTCTTCTTTGAAGCGCCTCTTTGAGACCTCCACTTAGGGCAATAAAATTGGTCTTTGAGGAAGACCAAAACCTCTAGGATGTTGCTAGGGAAGTGGAGAAGATAATTTGGCAGAGGTTGGACGAGCTGGAAGGCTCAAAGTGTTGTGAGGAAGAGAGGGAGGGGGTGCCCTTTTATAAGGGAGGAGAGGGGCACCTTTGGAATAACTAAACATATTATTTTATTATAAAGCCAAATTCGGTTTTAAATAGTTCCAAATTGATTTATTTCGAAGCTAAGGTGGGGATGGGTCGAAATATTATCATCCAATAGAATTTGGACAAGTTTAGTTTACTATTTTAACCTTATCATTTTGTTTTAACTTTAAGTTAGATAATTTTACTTTTACCATGTCTTTTTGTGTTCTTACACTATAAGGTTAATAAATTTACAATAACAAGCCAAACGAACCCCAAGTTGTTTATTATTGATATATATAACCTTATCTAAGTCATGTTTCTGATCCTTAGATTTTTAGGAATAAAATAACAATTAATAATATAATATTTATTTTAAAAACTAATTTATGTCAATTTTGACACTATTTGGTAAATGATTTTTATGAAATTCATAACAGAATGATAAGTTCAAAACAAGTTACTTATATCAACAATAACATGTCATATTAACCTAGAAAATTAATGTAAGTCATAAAAAGTCTCAAATTACATTTATTTGGGCATTTATAACATCAATTATGTCAATATTTCATTAATAAGAAAATTACGGCATCATCATTGTTTCATAATAAATGATAATTATTTAATCCCTAAAAATTCTAAATAAATTTCTATGATGTAGATAATTGTATTATCTTTCTAGAGACTATTCATTTTCGAAGTTTCATTAAGTTTATCACTAAATTAAAATTATTATACTTATAAGCTTTAAGAAAGTGACATATTGTCACATTCTTTGGTTTTAATAATAATTAAATTATTTTCATGGAAAAAAGTCCATAAAATGAATCTAATATGACCCTTAGGATATATGGGTCTACTTTTATCCATTCAATAGGATTTTTCCAAGTGTTAGGGTAATTTTATAATCTTATATTTACACTTAATTACCCGAATTACCATTAACTATAGTAAATAAAATTTACCGTAGTTACTATTCACAATGCCCAAAAATAAAAAGTAGATTATTAACATAATTTAGACCCACTGATTCCAAATATTTAATCCATTGTTCCAAATTCAATACAAAAAAGATGCATAAATTAAATTAAAATTAATCCCGTTGTAGAAAGAAAACGGGTTTTTCTTTAAAACATTGCAAAAGATTGAATTGTTTTAACCAACGAATTCAAGGTAAAATCAATGCTATTGACATACATTATATTAAATGGTAAAAATATATTCTATTTATACTTTAAAACCATTCAATATTATAATTTAAACACATAAGATATTACGATGAAAAAAGTTGTTTTTAATTAAAATATAGCGTGTTTTTACTATTCATTAAAATATGAAAGTTATCAGAAAAATATCAAAACTTTATCTAATGTAAATTTTTATATCCTGATTCAAATAAAGAATTTTATTTTGTCAAATTGAACATATAAACATGTCAAAAACTATATTTAAAGTGGGTGCGCCATCAAAAGGCTGCAAAACAACATTTTTTTGAAAAATACTTATTTTACCCAAAAAAATTTATTTTGTTCTTATACCATGTTCTAGAAAATGTGTAAGATGAATAATAATGTTATAAAATTCAAAATTTAGTTAATACTATTTATAACGGCTGGTTCATGACAATATTATAATAATATATCATTGTTTGTTAAAACCCGGTATTGCGTACAACACACGCTATCGAGGAAGGTCGTGATTGCGTGTAATGCAAGCCAAGTCAGGGTTGCGTGTTTTGAAAGAATCCTTCGTTGTTTAGTATAACATAATACAACCATATTTCATTTATACATTGAATATATATATATATATATATACTCAATGTTGCGTAGAATAACTATTATCAAAATTGTGTGTAACACGATCCAAGAATAGTGTTGCGTATACTGCAAGCTAATACGGTGTTGCGTATAGCGCAAGGTAATCTTGGTGTAGAATACAACACAAGACATTAATGAAATTAAAATAATATTTTACATAAAATCTCGTGGTGTTACAATTTCTGTCAAGAATATCTTAGTGGAAAAAATCCTCCACTGAACTAGGTTCACACCCCATTCCAGAACTTTATTAATATAGTGAGTCCACCCCTCATTCCAGCCTGGTATTATTGAACCGAGTTCATTTTATATTATAGCCCTGAAATACTGAACCATTTTTATTTATCATTCCATAAATATATATCTAATGAGATATAAATATTCAAATAATGTATTGGAGGCTCATATAGGACTCACCCACCTCATAGTGAAATCATACATACATATTCCCCAAAATTATAAACAATCATATCATAACACATTCAATGAAATGGGTATCATAAACATGTAAAATTATAAAAACTTGTGAAAAAATATACAGGTTTCATAACCTTTTAATCTAAATCATACCCCATTAAAGATAAATATATTTGAAAAACATATAAACAGTGAATGATAAATATATTTCATAAACAAATAACCCTTGAAAGAGATATAGATTTCACAAACATATAACCAATGAAATATAAACAAATTTAACAAATATATAACCCATGAAAGATAAATGTATTTTATAAATAAATAACATATGAATGTGAAGTGGGTTAGATTAGGAACATGAAATTAAGAACAACCCATTCGTTGAAAGAATATGAATGAAACCTTTTGATCATTTCCTACAAGGATATGAGAAACATCAACAAATACCATTTAGATATTTTTTTTGAAATATCATTTAAAAATGTTTTTGGAGGAAAATATCAGTTATTATTTGATAACGGATTCTTAATGCATTAGACCATTTGAAAATAATTTTAAAATAAAATAATTTGAAAACTTATAAAGAAGACATGAAATCAGTTTGAAAACCTTTTTCCTTGAGAACATATAAAGCAAGATAGAAAATACTTTTAAAACAAATTTCTTTGAAAACAATTATTATCCTTATAAAGAAATATTGAAAAAGTTTTAAAAAACTTTTTCATGAAAATATTTGAAATAATAATTAATATTTTTGAAAACCTTTTATTTGAAAATAATTTTAAATCTCATAAATGAGGCTTGAAATCATTTGGTAGTTTTTTCCTTGAAAGATTATAAAAGAACCTTACAAAAATTATGAAAATAATTTCCCTTGAAAACATATAAAATATTCTTGAATACATTTTGAAAACCATTTATTTGAAAATATATTTTCAAAATAATTTCTTAAAAAATGTACATTAAAAATGAAAATAAAGATTCAATTTATTGATGGAAGATAAATACATACATTTCATACAAGGTAAAAATACATTATTTTTACAGAATAAAGATGTTAGAGAAATTAATTGTTCAGAAAGAGACAAGAATATTCATTTTAAAATATTGGAAAAATAATAAAATGGATAAAATTTATTTTAATTATTACATGAGATTAGTAGGATATTCTTGGAAACCATTTTTAGAAAACATGGTTTTAAAGGAACACATATTTCCAATTAAAGAGATTGTAAAGTTAGTATTTATTAAAAAAAAACTTTCATAACTATATTTTATTCCAAAGAGTGGATGAAATGGTTATGTGAATAAATAATTAATAACCATATGATAGGAAAATTCAATAATTTACTTGAGAGATGTATCACAATATTTTTTTAAAGGAATTAGGAACATAAAAAATCTTGAATAGCGATGAGATTGTCTCAATAAACTCATATAAATTGGTAACTCGGGATCATACACTCCATGTAAGATAAGGAAATTAAATTAAACTACAAATATCATTAAAATAAAGACATTAATGATATAACATTTAATATGGGAGTTTATACACCTCAAAAAAGAATTTAGGTGCAAAACAAAACATGAGTCTCAATAAAGAGAATTTGAGACAAAACTATTTCCAGATTTGGTAACAATTTAAACATAAATAACCGGAAAAAATTTCGTTAGATGTATATGTAAATTCCAATAAATTCAAATATATGATACATGGAATACAATCATGGGGAGTACATACTCCACAAAAAATGAAAGAGTGGTGAACATAGCTTGTATCTCATAAAAATACAAAGTATGATAAAATCGCCTTACCTTCTGTCTTGAATCTCGTCGTACATGTTCAAAACACCTTTATAACAAATAGAAATTTATTATAAATCTTATAAAGAACCATATTCATATACCTAATACAGTATATTTTTTTATTATGACCTTATATTACCCTCTTGTTAACCATCCTATGTTATGTTTTCACTTTGGGTAAAATTCCCTTTGTTTTTCGTATATGTATTAATATGTTATATGGTTGGTCCTCATAATTATATGACGATTTAATAATATAAACCATGATATATATATATTTCATTTATATACTATATTTGTATATTATAATGATCTATATAATATATTAGTATGAAACAGAATACACCATTCATGGAAATGGTGGTCTGTACGTATGTATGAATACTATTTCCGTTTAATTGTTGTGTTGAGAGAATGAATGTAATATATATATATATATATCATTATTATATTTTATTTATAATATAATATATATCATATATATTAACTTAATCCATCCTTAACACATTCATGTAGCGTGTGAATGAGTTATCGCTTTGAAGGGGTGGTAATCCACACTTTCTCAAACCGAATTATCGTATTGACACAAAATCAAAAGTAAAATAGATTTCTGTTTTAAAAGGAATATAGAAGATCAAATAAGTAATAAATATAATATATAACATATATAAATAGAGTGTCTAGAATAATTTGTACCAAGAGTGTTAGTAAGGATAATTGAACAATCGTTGTTTAGTGAGGCAGTAGTTCACCTTACACATAAATAATATGTTCATTATCCATTAGATGGAGGTGTATGAGAGTGTAGGTTAAAATATTAGTATAAAACATCCTTTTATATTGATGATAGTATTTTTATTCAAATATGAAAAAATAAATTTTATGGGGGTGGCATAATAAAATAGAAAAAAGGACATGAGAGAAGATGTTACCTCTTACTCAGGTAACTACTTTTGGTTTCTGCCAAAAGGCTTCCCTGGATTTCCTTATACCCAAGGAATGGATTATAATAGGATGGGGGGATTTTTTTTGGAAGTTTATATGTAATATATTGTCTGAATATAATATTTTTTATTGGTGTGAGGATGTGGGAGAGGTAGTGGCCTATAATAGGGAAGGAAAATGACTCACTGGGATTTTTTTAAAACAAGTTAGTTGTACACATGTTTTCACCTAACAAAAGTCATAGAAAACCAACCAAAATAAATACTGGAAGGCTAATTTCCTAAATAAATCTATCCAATGGGGTTTTTACATGTATTTATGTCATCTGTACTCATAATCTTAATGTTTAGTCACTAATGAAGCTTAATTTGACCTTAATCGTTATGATTAATTTTAATCACTTTTACTAATAAATTTTGTCAAAGATCAACATGGTATTATTAGAATATATATATTATAATTATTAAAATAGTATATCTATAATTTTAAAAATATAATTCATATAAGTGTAAAATTTAAGAATAATTTTATTCCCCCAGACATGATGAAATTACAAGTTTTTAATATAGAAACAAGTTCAAAAGTTTATTACATTTTAATATTAAATTTCAATATGAAATTGATTACAATGAAGAAATTTAATTAATATATGTATAATATATCTAATGTGACCATAAGAATTTAGAATATAATTTTAAATTAATAATTATTTAAAATAAAAGTTTGTTTTTAACTAAAAAGCCATATTCTTAAATTTTCATACAAAACTGATGTTTTTTAGAAAAATACCAAAAATTCACCCAAATATTATTTTGAAATTATAAATTAAAAAATTTAGTTTATTTTATAAAATTTAATTTCTAAATTTGTCTAAAATTAAGTTCATTATTCAATGTGGTTCATTCGAGAAAACCATATTTTTAAACATAAAAGGACTTGACCAAAAGTCATATACTTCATTACAAATATGATTTTTCTATATAAAATTATTATAAATTAGGTTTGAAAATTAGTTATTACTATTCATATAAATATTTTTAAGGACTAGGTTATAATTATATTATTTAAATAATTATTATGAAATTATGTTGCGTAGAAACATTTGTGTTACGTGTAACTTATGCCAAGTCGGTGTTGCTTGTAGCATAAGCCAAGTGAGTATTGTGTATAGCGTAAGCCAAGTCTCTGTTGCATGTATCACAAGCCATGTCATTTTCAAGTGAAAGGTAAGTTTGATATAGTGTTTTAATATATAAATATATATATATATATATAAAGAACTGTTTCCATGGTCATGTGAAATGAAAAATATCAAAAAGATAAATTAATTAAATAATAATAATTCACAATATAGTGGGGTGTTATGTTGAAGCTCTCCTAGGTATCTACCCTACAAGTGAAACCACCTCACTTGGTAATTTAGTATAATTAGTGTCCTTTCATCATATAATGGGGTCCCTAAAATCCCATACACTAGCTAGTCTCCATATCACTTACTAAACACCTTGATTAACTTGCACCATTGTCCAAATAATCCATGCAATCCTCATAACTCTTAATTACAAACTCTATCCTATATCTCAACCTAAACCATTGATAAATCTCTATTACGACCTCCTATTTCCATATTTAACCTTTATAGGAATAAAAAATAGGAATGTAGATAATGGCACCTTAGTTTCACCTTCAATAGGCTCTAGGATGGAAACTAGAAAAGTCATTATAAAAATATCACATGTAGAAGGAATTTACCCAAATTGTATTGTAATGGAAGAAAGTAGAATAAAACAACCACTGAGTAGATCCATCAAAAAAATTTAAAAATAAATCTATCCCATCCCATAATTCATATATAATGTAAAAAAATATAGTAGAGTTTATAAATAAATACCAAATTAATTATAAGGAATAGACTCTATAATAGGGCCATATTATGAAGTTGTAATGTCTATATAAATCATTGATGTCATCATAGAAACATGAAAATATGTTTTTTTATATGTAGGAATACCATGACATGTATCTCAATTGGATCAGAGCTAAGGATCTATATACTGACATGAAAAGAGCACAGTATTGAATGAGTGATCAAACAGATGAACCAGCAGGAACCTAAAACGTTTAACAAGAAAAACCATCCCTACAATGGCATGATCACCATGTAACACATAAAATAAGTTAGTATAATAGGAATGATAACAATAAATGGATCCTTGTATAGATTTCCCACTCAGTATCCACTCCCATAGATCATTGTTCCATGTCATGGAGCACCCAACCACCCAATAATAATCATGCTATAAGAAACCATAGAAATTTCATTTTATCTCTCCCAAAGACACATAGGAAATTACACTATACCTTCCATCTTGTGAAACATTCCATGACATAGTCCTCATCCACTAAACACATTAGTATAAACACGATTTTATGTTATCATTCACCTGAAGGACACTATCCTCATACCCTCATACCACCATGAAAATCCACATTATAAACCAAATTATCCTTTCTTTAGTCATCCACTCTAGTGCACTATATTCATAATTCAACTCATACTATGTCTAACAATCAATCATGGAGGAAATAATTGGTAAGATGAGGTAGACAACAATATGTCCTTACCATTATGGATGGTTCTGATAAAATACATCGAACCCAAAACCTTTTGGCATCAATGTAAAAAAAATGACTCGTCTTGGGTGTGTATTGAAATAAAATAACAACACATGATAAGTCCATAACACAGAATCCAATATTGAGGGTTCATAATTATAGAACCAACACAACTCAAAACATCCCCATTAAATCTTGCAATATCATCCACTATCACTACAACTTCTAAATGCACAATGCTACATATGAAAAGCACACACACGACACATTCCATCTTCTTTTCCAAAAAACATATTTCCTTATTTTATAAATACCAACCATCATTATTTATCAATCCCATTAATTTCATATTCAATATAATCCCACTAAATGTCCATTATACAAATTACTTAATTTTACCACATGTTAACTTTCATTTCATTATTCCATGTTGATTCATTATCTTCAAGGAAGATGCGGGACACAACATATAATTCCCCATATAACACACACCAATGAACCGTACTTCCCATCCTCTCTATATCACATCCAGCACACATAAAATCCAATACATATCTCATCCAATGGCCTAAAGGCCTTTAAATATTTATTATTATTATTGATGAAGCCCCATTTTAGGGAAGAATGGGGAAACCCAATGGACTACACGGACATAGGACAAACACATCTGAAGGACAAAGAGAGTGAAAACCATAATGAAAACCAAAGAAAACCCCACCCCAGCATAAAGATAATTTGAATCACTTAAACATTGAAAGGCTAACCGGAAAGCAAGTATCCCGTGTTAATGCACAGGCCCGATCCGATGACAGATGTCATACCCTCTCAAAACCAAATCCTAAAAGAACTACAAAGATGAACCGCCGACTATGAATCCTCCATTGGGCTTGTTCCAAGTGATCGAGACCAGCTGCACCGTCCCACCTCCAGGATCGAACCAAACATACAAAACAGCTTCAATACATCAAAATCCTAAACCACTTCTCAAAATCAAATTCCAAGTAGCAGCAATCATCCAAAGGCGGAGATTCCAGAAATTAGCCATTACAACGTGAAAAATTCAGCCGCAATAGAATGAAATCACCGCTTGATCCAAGACCAGAAGAGCCTCGTCACAAACACAAGGCACACTTCAAACATTTCTACATCAACCCGAAAAGGATGACAAAACAAGGAAAATAAATCCAGATCTTCGTCACCTAGGACTGGAAGATCCAATAACACGTCGATGGAGCATCACTGATGAGGGGAACCAGGCAGATCTGAGCCAGCAAAGCCACTCTGGGCTGAAGCAGATCAGATCGAAACCATGGAAGAAACCACCCAAGCATCAAAATTAGTCGAACTAGAGGATGCATAAAGGACCAGTAGGAAACCAGAGGCCCTTCAAACCATGACACCACCGCAAGAACATAAAAAACACACAAAAATCAAACCAAGAAAACTGAAAGAAAACCTCCCCCACTGAGTTGCTTCAGAGAAGACACTGAGCCTCTTCTGAACGCATCTGAATCTGAAAGAAGACTGAGATAGGTTCCAAACCCAGAAGCCATCACCGAACCACTCAACGCATGCTGAGAAAAATTTACTAAGCTGAAGCCAGTCTGAGATCCATCCACCGAAAGCTGATGCCAGGATCCAGACCACTGGAGCCCATCGAGTTTCACCTCTTCCATGCCACTATATAAACCACCGGAGCTAGGGATAATTGGTGACATTGAAAAGCCAAGGGAACCAAAGACAATTCAAACCACACCAAAATGGTTCCGAATCTGACACCGAACGCTTCCTTCGGGATGAGTTCTAGGAGAAGTCGTCACCGAACTCCTCCACCATCGAGACGAGATCCAGATGAGGCCTGCACCGAGCCACCAAGCGATGCTGAAGGAGGGGAGGAAACCAATTCCCATGAATAAACCCTAGATGTGCCGAAAAAGAGTAACCCTCCACGTAGAGGCTACTCACATTCCTCATACTCACTACATATGTCATCCCCCACACTTCTCATCCAGTTTCAACATGGGCATTAAGAATAATTACCTAATAATTTTAAATTTTATTTTTATACAAATCTGAGATTCCGTAGTCACCCAATTTATTATTTAGACATATTTTAGATCTACATTCATTCACATTGAGTTTAATAAAAAACTAAAGGTTCAAAAACATTAAAATACACCAAAAAATCCATATCAAAATTAGTAAAATCTTGAAAAATACTAATCATGCCAAACCACATGGGAAAAATCATAGGAATAAGTAAAAATATTGAAATTCCTCCCCTACCCATAAAATTAAATTATGACTATTAATTATCCTTATTAATATGATACATAATATCTACCATAAGGTTTAAAAAATAATGATGTTCCCATATTTATATATAAATTAAGAAGGAATAAACAATCACTACCCCTGATTAAAGCATTAAAGGGAACCACTACCCACAAACGAAGTAAATAGATATCAATAATAACTATGTTTGAGGGAGAACACATAAAAAATTCTAAATATCAAACAAACATAAAAAAATAAAATGTTTCACAAAAAAGGGTATTTCATTGAAATTATCTACTTAGAAAAGAATAAGCTTTGATGGATTATAAAGAGATAAGTGATGAGATTATACATCAATAAGAATACATTTACCAATGATCCATGATATTAAAGACCTTAGGGAAGATGATTAAAATTAGTTCCATGGGGATTTAAGTCATAAAATAGTATGAATATAAGAGAGAAAATCAAAATAATAGTGGTATCTCCCCCTACTTATAAGTGATTTCTATTGGACACCGTGAATATTTTTTGAATTGTTAAGACAACCATAGTGGATCTAGTAAAATAGAGATAGTGTTCCCTAATGGTACATTCCCTATTTTACATGGTTTTAATTAAAAAATATTCCATATACAGCATAGTTATCCATGATGTCCTTGTGAGAAAATAAACACCATTTTCTTCTCACCATGACATGGTGGGATCAAGCTCCCCAGTTTGGATTAGAGGTCACCCAAGACTCCTTGAATGGAACCATTCCCTTAAATGTGAATTTTTTAATATCCTATTTTAAATAATATTGGATCCTATCCAACATGGCCTTTAATATAGTGAGACTAAATTTTTCCTAGACTGTGGTGCATCAAGAACCTCATAACTAGCTAAACACACCTACGGATCAACCATGACTGGCCTAAAATGTCATAATAATACCCTCAACTTCAACATGACTATCCCCATGCCCACTGTAAAGGTGTGGTGACTCCAGAAATATCCCAATGTCTTCACATGTCCTATAAAACACTCCAAAACTCTACCTTGATACAAAAATGTCTTCAAAACTACTAAGGAAATGATTGGAATGGTCAATACCATCACATTGCACACCTAAATAAATACAAGCCCTTGAGAATAAAAAACAATCATAAAACACAAAATAGAAAGGAGTTACAAGAAACAATTCCATGAGATACCTCTTTAGAATATCATTATAACTAAAACACATAATATATCCTACATTACCCTCAAAACACCTCTATTACACCCAAACATATTACAAAACTTCCCAAACCACAAAAATCAAGGAATCTAATCCTTTATATCAATATATTGCATGATTTGGGTAAAACTGACCCACCCTCATGGTTTTATAACATGTAAAAAATGTAACATATCTTGATTTGGAATCGGTAATCATTTTTTCATATGATTGAATCGATAACATGCACCCTTATAAAGGAAAAATGACACATATCATACGTCAGTAAGATTCATGAATCACATAATCAAAGTAATGAAAAATATTAAAAACAAAACTCAAGATACTATTCATTTATTTGAATCTCATTATCTTAATTAATCTTATTTTAGACACCATACCTCCATAGAACACAACCCAAAGGAATGGTTGATCCATGAAACTCCTTGTCTCAATAATCTTGGATCTCTAGTAGCTCTTCTACAAACATTTCATCATTTTCTATATCCAACCATCTTTAATCAATGATATGGGATTCATAGTGAATATTTTGAAAAAGCCATTACAAATGGAATAATTCATAGATCGTATCCATCCAATATGGATTTTCCAGCCGATACTGCACCTGACAAACACACTCCACCACCTCAAAAGTATCGACAATCTATGGATAAAAATTTCACCCCTACCAAACTTCCACTACACTTGATGTGGGTAAAACATGAAGAACACACGGTCCATGACATTGAACTCTAAGGGTCTGATCTTGTGATTCGTAAAAGATTTCAATAGGTTATGGGCCACCATTATCTTCTCCCAAACTACGTTAACCCTATATTCCATTATCCACACCACATTATGTCTGAGAATAGATGAATGTACATACTTTTTCAATCATGAAAGGGATCAATAAATCCTATAATAAAATACATCAAATAGAGAAATACTGGTGGGTGAATTGTAGTTTTTGTTATAAGGGAAATCAAAATTAGGAAATGTATTTCCCATGATCCACTGAAATCCAATATACTTCACCAAAATATATCCTCTTGCATCTAGATGGTCAAATCCATTTATGTATTAAATGAAGTGTTGTTTCATAACAGAGTACCAATAGAATACTGTAATCATCAATAAACATGAGAGGGAAAATGAGAAAACTAATTTAAGACATTATACCTTAAAACTCTATCCATCGGCATGACCATATCCATAAACCCCTTTTCTAAAATGTAAGTAGTGCTAAACTACACGATTGGTAGGAAGTGAGATGAATTTGTTAGCTGATTCAAGATTACCTTTATAGAAACTTATAATTCTTGATTCCATGGTATTCTTATGATGTAATTTGTAGATATATACTCCCACTTACACATAGGGACATATGAGGGCTGAAAAAACAACCATGTTCATGATGTTATTCCTTTACTTTTTAGAAAACTAGGCACCGATCCATGAAATATATCCACTCCCATTTCATCTTAGGACACCAAAAATATGTCCTCAATCTACGGAACATATTATATACTCCTTGGTGAACTAATAAAGGTGATCTATTAAGCTCATGAAAGACACTATAATTCATTTCCTTCAAGAGAAATGAAATCACATGAGACAACATCCATTTCTGACCATCTTATGGCCATCCCACTAGGGAATCAACTTAGAAAACAAATCAATGCATCTAATTTACCCTTAAGTCTTAAAAATACGACCCATATACTTACTGAATCATAGAATATGATATTTTCATATGAATCAAGATAACTGCACCATCATCCACCTGTATATCTAGGTTCACGGATACCAACTCCACTATTTACTTCCAATCATCCTCAGACTCAAAATCAATAACCTTCATGACTTCCTACTAATTACGCAATCCATGAAATTCTCAAGACATATGGTATATAATATCTCACATTCTTATTCCAAAATAAAATCCAACCACCCTAATTCTCAATGATTCTTGTCACACTAATAGAAAATATACTTTAACCTCTTATGTTTATCAAATATGAAAAATTGTTCTCCAATGAGATAATTATAAAAAAAATCATCAAAAACCTAATTGGTGCAACATCCATATCAATGATGGAGTAATTACACCCTTGGTGACATAACTTCATAGAACCATAAAAGATCAGATCCTTATGATGTGTCAATATACACCCCAAGTCCATACAATAAGCATTACATCGTATCTTAAACATCACCCCTTATTTTGAATACCAAATCAGAATAGTATTGTTCTATATCCCATTTAAGTAGTAAAACACTCCATGGATATGATCAATACAAATGAAATCATTGTCCATAATCATCTGAGGTGTCAATTGGGATGAAATACCTAAAAAACCGAAAAAACCATTTATAGTAGATCACGACAAAAAGGAAACTACCAACCTATGTCACATTCTAACATCCTTATTATGAAAAAAATTCCCCAATATTTAATAGGTCTATGACCATGAACAACTGGGACACTACATGTTAAACGAAAGGAATCTCCCACACCTAAAATATACACTGAGGAATCTTTTTATAATTTTGCTGACACTAATGGTTTTATAAGTAAACTATGATATGATCAGTAAGATCCTCCTCAAAATTTTAATAGATACGTATTTCATCAATGACCACTATAATAAATTTGATAGGGAATGAAAAGAACATGGATTTCATGATCCCCATGAACAAATTTGGTGTATTAATTATAATAAATGGAATGAAAACATAATTTATGTTCCCATAATTGTACCAAATGTCAATATTTTTGATTTAATCATTCTTTACCCTCAACTGATGATATCTTGACCGAATATCAATCATATAAAACCGACATACTCATCATAACCAGTCAAAAATATCATCAATACTCACAATAGGATAACAATTCTTTATTGTTACATGATTTAACATTGGGTAGTATACAAAACCATATAATACCATATTACTTATTGTAAAATAAAGATGGATCACCCCAAAGTGATAGAATGGGATATATGACACCCTTCTTAATAGAACATCTAACTGAAACACCCACTCCCATAACTCAGAGGGTCCCATAGAATATGGATCCTTTGAAATTGGAAAATTTCCAAATAGTAATCCAATCACAAAATAAATTTAATTCCAATGGGGGATTTTTTAAACATCCTTAAGAAAAAAATATTTTAATTGCTTGAAAACTCCACCATTAAAGAAAGAATGAACTTCACATTCCAACAAGCCATTTGATAACATTGTTTACTAATGAAAATATAAAATTGACTATGAATTTACATGATTAAAACCTTAATCTTTAAGAAATATATTGTAATATACCTAGAATACTACAAATTATTTATAAAGATAATATCATATTTCTAAATCTAGAGAAAGAAGAGATTCCCTCATGGTGGATATTGCCCCATATTCAACAAACACCCCACGAACAAATAAAAAACTAATGTCTATCATCCGAATGAAACATTCAATATAATGGGTATTATAATCCTCTCCATTCTCGCTCCCAAATCTACAATATGGTTCACAAAATGAAGGAGTGTGAGGCCTCTAAATCAGATATGGTAGAAGAAAGGATAGATGTTAATTTAAAAATACCCCTAAATATTTTTAGAATCTGTTATGTCGAAATCTACAAATCATGAAACATGGCACTCCTACATCATTTTTCACACTTATAATGGATACCTCTATGCCTATGATATGGTTAGGGACCTTTTGAAGGAGAATATCTAGATTTTTTCCACTGACTAAACCATCCCCCTTTAGGGGAGCATTAACCGGATTCATCTATTTCCTAATATGGCCTCACTAGCATTTACTTCTAAGGGTGATTATAAACCAAACCACAACAACCATGTTGATCTCTAAGAACCATTTGGAACCAAAATTATTGCTGTATTATCCCCCAAAAAAATATAATACTAGTCCAAATACCCCAAGAGAAGCATGAGAGCCACAAACCTAAGATTACTAAAAAATCAGTTTCAAGGTTCGAATCCCTATTTGTCGAAACCTCGATGGATATTTAATTCAAAGACATGTAACTAAAAAATATTCTCGTCAATAAGCCTTTTTGGATACCCAAATTCAATAACCCTTCCAGTGAGTGAATATTATTGATAACCTATACTATTTTCTATACCACCAATTACATTTGAAATGGAAATGGCATAACCACATACTAGATAACTGGGAATATTTTCTCATCATGATGCCTCATATAGTACTCCATATATGGAATTTTTTTTGCGTAAAATGAAAACTATCCACAATCATGATCTAAGGCTCATATACAGACAAATACTCTTATAAAATAGAAATCATATCTTACATCATTACATCCTTTATGGTCAAAAATAGGAACTGATATTTGAACTCATTTAGAAAATATAGCAAAGAAACATCTACCTCCTACTAATCACCAATATATAGACTCAAATAATAGTGAGAAATAACCCGCATATTTGTAACTATAAGGTGAACATAAAACATACCTTGATCATTAATTAGATAAATATATCTCAATATCTTCTAATCATCTATTCATCTACTGATCGAACAAACACCCCTTAGACATTACCAAGACCTTCAATTTAAAATCTCACTGTGATTGCTACCATATATTATCCTTATCCATCAGTTTGATCTTCCCAAGATCAACTAGATTAGCCTACCAATCCTGTAATTCATGATCTTTGTGAAAGTTATAACCAAGTGTCATTCCTAAAAAAGGAGATATTAATTGTGAAATACCATATGTTTTTAAAATAGAAAATTATGTTTGATAGCATATGCGGTACACAACACCTAACCTAAACAAAAAAAATGATTATTTGATTACGATAGTTTTAGCCTTTCTACTAAATTTGTAGATATATGTACGATTGAATAATATATGATAGATATATATATCATATATATATATATATACTTAGTACGTAATCAAATAATTTTTGGCAATGTATTTTTGTTCTTTGAAATATGTTTTCGTGAAAATTGATTTTTATTTATTATTATAAAGAAATATTATAATAATTTTCTATAACATGTAGAAAATATATTTCTTAAAATGAAATATATTTTTAATATTAGGATATAAATATTATCGTAGGATGAGAATTTATGATTTTTCAAAAAATGTAGATTTTTCAGTGAATCATGAAGAAAATTATTTTATTTTAAATATTCATTTATTTAGGTAAATTAGTTTATTTAGAAGTAAAAATTTTCAATTAATTTTATTTAATGGTATGTTTTTCTTTAGTTATATTTAATTCAATTAATTACATTTAAATCATCTTTTAACTAGATTTTAGTACAAGTATATTTTTAGGATTAAAAAAGGATTTTTCTGAAAACTTTTTTAAAATTAATATTATTTATCCAATATAATAAACTAAAATAACCCCTAATGAGAAAGTGTTTAAATTATATTTTTGTATTATATATTTAAAATTTTTAAATAAAAATCATTAAATGAATATTTATAGTCATAGTGTTAAAGTAAAATCATCTCTTAAAAGATGCATTTATCAGAAAACCATATTCCTTCATACTTGCGGGTTTTATATTAAATGAAATTATTCCACCACTATGAATTTATTTTATCAAAATAGATTCTTTTATTGAATTTTCATAGTTAATATTAGTTAATAAGATCAACGTAATTTTGGAACAATATGAACAATAATTATAGTAAATATTAATTACTAAGGTAAATAAAAAATATATTAATTAGGGATAAAAATAAATTTAAGAGACTAGAAAAAATGTAACCATAATATTATTAAACATTATATTTCATTTCCATTGAAATTATGATTATATTCGTTCCTTATATTTTTACTTTATAAATGAATAGTTAATTAGTTTGATAAAAAAATTTCTTTGATACAATAAAAAAATATTTTTGGGTAATATACAATTAAGAAGTTTATTTTGATTAATTAATGGATAATATTTTAATAAAATATTATAATTAAATGATTTTTATTTAATATAAATTTCATATATTTGTGATGAAATGTATTTTTTAAGGGTTCATAAATTATTAATGTAAAAAATCATAACATATATCAATGAATATTGATTATTATTTTTGAAAGGGAAAATTCACATATTTAGAAAAATATATTGATAAAATTGTTATTATTTTTGTAATAATAATTTTGATATTATGTAACTGTGAATTTTTCATAGTTTTATGAGATAGTAAAATATACATTTAAAATTTAAATACGGTGTAAATATATATTCTGTATTATGATATCATAAGGACCAGAAAATGATTTAATAAATACTAAAAATGGTTTCCAATATCAAATATATGTTTTAATTGTAAAATAATATTATTATTAGGTTATTTTGTTAATTTTTTAAATTCATTCTAAATCCTCCATATCTGATAATATATTTTAAGGTTTAAAAATCATTTCTTTAAGGACATGAATCACTTTTACATCATCAAGGCAATGAATTTAATAATGTATTCTCTTGAATTAATAAAATAATTAAAAAACTCCTACTTAACATAAGACATGTGAAAAAACCTTTTTATGGTTTGTGGTTTTTTTATTTTATTATTTGGAATATAAAACCTACATTTTGGATATAATTAAAAACTCCCCACTATTTTTCATTATAAAACACAAATTCTCTCATTTATATTCAATAAAAATACTTGGAGAACAATCTCACTATTACCCCCCATATCTAGTTTCTTAGAAATGTTCCCCCAATATCCCAATAAGACCCTCCCAAGCATTTTGAATCACCCTCTCATGATAAGGGACCATACTCTCCTCCATCCAATTCAAAAACCTTCTTTGAAATTAGTATTTTTATTTTCAATTTATTATATTTTAATTCATTTATAATCATTATATTTCATTCCAATTAATTTTATTTAAATTATATACAATTCATATTCTCTCATTTTTACCTTTATATATTCCATTACTATGCCAAAATTTAGTAAGGGATCATTTCCTTTTTTCATTAATCAAGTATATTCATTAACTTATTTCTTTAATCAACAATTTTTAATGTTGTGATATGTTCTGAAATACACCCCACACTATCCATTCGATGTATAAATGATTATATAAACCTTAAAATCTAATCAATCTCTCCCAGGAACTAATATGTACTCACGTTACCGTGCAGGGATTTAGTAAGGGATTTATCTCTTCTTTTTATTCAGGAACCTATTTTATGTCACAACTACTAATTTCCATTTTTCAATTTATGTATAGGTTCTTACATATCCCCATTACTATTAATTTTAATTATTATTGATAATTTAACCCTTTAACTCTCATTAATTCCTCTCATTAATCATTATGTATACCTATTACCATGATGAAATTTAGAAAGACATCCTTTCCTGCTCCTCTTCATTAAAGTATCTTCATTATGTCATGTATTTTATCTCTGATAAGTAATAATGGGATATGTTCTTATATATCCAACTACATTAATATTTTATGTATGAATTATGAGATAACAATTTAATTCTCATTAATCCCTTTCATAAAAATCTATACCTCCCTATTATGTTGTGGAAAATTCCCTATGATTTTCCATCCGAACCCATTTCGTAGTGAATAAGGGTAACCATTTCCTGTCATTAATATTTACCTTTATTCACTTATAGTTAATTATTTGGGACCTACATGTATGTATTACACATAAATTTATTTTTTAATAAAATATGATGATGGAAGAATCCATGTTGTATTATCTATGTGACACAATTTTCCAAGAGAATGAAATGAAAGTGATAGGTGTGCCTAGAATTATATTTCCCTCCATTAAATTGAGTATATTTTCAGACTCATGAGATGTTAGGGAATGGATTTGGGAGTGAAAATAATCTACCACAAGAATCCTCACATCATGATGTATTGGTAGTCATCTTTGGCCTATGTTTATGATGTAGTGTTTTTAGTTGTTTCCACATTTCTCATGTTTCCTTTATGATTATCATGCTATATCACGCCTTCGTGGTCATGTTTATTATTTTCACTCTTTTTATGCCCCAATATTATTCTTATTTTCTAATATGTGTTAAATTCTTCATGTTATGAAATTTTTATTCCCTCACAGGGCTTTATATCTCAGCGATTTCTTATGTATGTCACGAGGTTATCCCATTCCGCTTTCTACAAAAGCATGTTAAAGATTTTTTCAATAATGAGGTTGTATCCTGTGTTTTAAGTTGTTATATAATATACTGAATTCCAAATCATACTCAACTTATCAATGTATTAGGTTATATTATGTCTATTCATTTGTAATAAATCATGAATTAACAGGTTATAAAGATAAGGGTTATCATATATTTCTTATTAGTGTAAAATTATAACAAGGTTTATTAAATTATGTTATTTTAATTTCCCAATGGTCCCTCATTTATAATATGAACTCAATAAACCATGATTCATGCACCTCTTGTAGGACTCTAAAAAACAAGGAGTTTCACATCACTAGGTTTATTTATTGAATTAGGTTCCTTTCATTGGATGATAGGGAGACAAAGATGCCTTTTTATAGATTTTATCCCTATCCTATTTTATACTCAGAGATCAAATGACATTTTTTGACCAAAGAACCCATAAATGTTTCAGAGTTCCTAACTAAAAAATCTATACTATCTCTCAATGTAAACTTTTTATACCATTTTCTCATGACCCTATACCTATAAAGGTACCACTCATGCGTTAAAAATGTAGTAAGAGAGATAATGATCTCTGAGTCCCACCTTTAGTAGTTCCCAATTTGGTGACATAAAATTATGGTATAAAAATCACCATTATCGAAGTAATCACCACTAAATTGTATAGTAAATACTAAGAGATAGGAAAAATAAACCTACATGGAACTCCATTATCAAAATGTAAAATCAAACATTAAAAATCCAATAAATCATGTTTAATGTTAAAAATTACAATAAATTATTCAAATAAATACTATAATAAATTCTATGGTTGAGAATCAACAAAATATTTATTTCTCAGGATAGTAACATTCATTTCAGTACCTAAAGTACTACTAGAAATGTTAAAATGGTGGTTTTTTATATATTTAGGGTTTTATAACATGTATACTCAGTATGATCATACCCAAGGTATCTCAAACACAAGTGAAAAAAATACTAATGTATTAGTGAACAAACAACTGAAATAACATGATCCAAGATAGTTCAAATAACCAAACCCATACTCACCATTAAATTATCACCAAATTAAGCATCCAATATTTTTCATTATATGAAGAATATGGAAAAAGGGTAAACTAAATCACTTTCCCACTGATTTTATTTTCTCACACCCCAACATCGTATATCCCATGGATATCGACCCTTCTATAATAATCATGTTATATGAAACCTGAGTAATGGTATTATATCCCAATCAAAGATAGGTGAAAAGGTAAATTATACCATGTGACCCATGAAACTTGTCATCATATCCACATTATTCCATAACCACTTTCATAGAACCCAAATATTAAGATATCATGAATATAATGGACATTACCCTCATGTTTCCCTAATATAATGCATGAACCCCAATATGAACCACCTCATTCTATTTCAATTCATCACATCTAGTTGAAAATATATGTATGCCATCATAACCCATGCATAAAAATCATGCATAATTGAGTTATTGAGAAAGAGGGGGTTTCCAACAATATACACTCACAAGCATGGATTTTTGGTAAAAAAAACTCAGGGCTTAAACACATCTGGTATCCGTGTAAACATTATAATAGTGTGGAGTGTATATAGAAATAACATAAACGAATGTTATAGGTAGATAACTCACAATCCAATACTAAAGTCCCATAAAATTATCACCAATATAACTCATTATGTCTTGACCATGTCTCATAATCTTTATGCCCATCACTGCCACATTTAATTTCCCCACACCACAAAAGAAATTCACATACTAGACACATTAGTTATTAAGTTCCAAAACAACATAATGATGTGTTTTCTAATCACTGACCATCTGATTTTTTTCATTCCCTTTCATTTCATATTTTATCCCATGTAATCTATTATCAATTTCACATATTACATTATTTACAACACGTCAGTTTTCATTTCAACAATTCAAGTACATTCCATAGATGTCATATATCTATACATTATAGTACATATTAACCGATCCATTCCACATCATTGAACCCCACTTAAAAAAATCCCCACATCATATCAATCAAATCATAAAAACCAAACATCTCATCCACCACACATCTCATCAATATTTAACAAGGGATTCAACCACATTAACTTCTTTTTTTTCATGGGTACCATCCCAAAAATAACATATTCAATGGGAAACCAACTTATTATAAAGATACCCATTTTAATACTTTTTCTTGAATTTATTGTCAAATTAACCACCACAAGTTTCAAAAATTCCAATTTCCACAAAAAACCTAATTTTTGAAAGAATTAATTTTTTTTAAAACAACATGAATGCACAACCACATGGGAAAAATAACATGAAAGAGTAAAACTCAAATAAATAATACCCTCTCCTTCAGTATCAATTGATCCAATTAATTATTATTATTAACCTAATAAATACAATGTATATAAAGGAATGAAGAATCATCATTTTCCCATATGTACACCTATATACTGAGAGGAAGAAGTGTCTGCCATGAATATTTGAGATTCAAAGTAAACCATCACCTATAATATTATGAACATGATATTAATATCCAAAAATATAAAGGTTTAAATCATTATTAAATATAATAACATGAAAACACCATCAATCCATGATAAATTCAAACAAAAAATAAACCCCTACTAATTTTATCCTTTTGAAAAATAATAGACTAATATGAATGATAAAGAGGTAAAAGAAAGATCATACCTTGGTAAAAGGACTCATCTGAAAGATCCCATAGGTTAAAATCCTCTCGAGAGATTATAAAAAGTGAGCTAATGGGACCGATGTCGGCCAATGGATGGTGGATAAATGAATAAATTAAGATAAAAAATTCTGAGCTTCCTATTTATAAGTGATTTCTAATCCGCCCCACCACATTCTGATGAACACCTATAATGAACATATTATATTTGGGGAAATGATGTTTCAGATATCCCATGTTAATTTTCCCGTTTTCTGTAGGTTTTGAAAACCATATTTAACTGGAACCGTGTACAACCAATATGTCCTAGAACCAAATACATGATTTCCCCTCACATAAACTTATTCAATGGTGTGGTGAGATCCAATATAATGTTTCAGACATGAGGTCCCACTTGATTCTACACCATGTTCCAAACACTTCAATATAAATTTATGAACTATCCATTTTACATAGAGAGGGATCCAAACTAACACAGACATTAACACATATAGACAATCCATGTCACTGGTCATGGTGCACCAAGTACCAAATGACTATATCAACCTTCACAGGGCTCAACCACAACAATCATAAAATGGACTAACCTCACTAAAAACTCCAACATGTCTATCTGCATGTCGAACACTAGGGAATGATGAATCATTAAATAGAATAATATTATTTCATAGACACTAGAACACCCTAACCCAAACTACATATCAACTGTTTTGATTCTCAAAAAACCATAATGTAATGTTTGAAAAGATTTGGAACATTGTAATTCATTCCCATGTGTTGAAGGGCCTATCAATATGTCTGATGTTTAATATTGTTTACTAAGTAGAATTTCCTAAAATATGAAATTTATCAATAATAATGTAAGGTTATGCAATGTAACTACGAAAAATAACATTAATATTTGGACATTGATATCTGACACAATGATAATACAGGATATATAGTTTCATACACTTCTGGACATAAACATCACACTAAATGTAATAGATAAAAATGAGTAAATATATGTTAATGTATCTTATTTATAAAATATACATGAATGTGATTAATGGAGAAAGTGAAATATGTTTATTTAATATTCAACACACATATTAAAATATAGAGGATGTCAGTAGAACAAATACATTTTATCTATATTTTACCATTTTTAAATGAAACCCGATGGTAGATAGAGATATATGGATGAGTTGATATAGGATTTTTTATCCATTTTATATATACGTGGTAAATGGGTTCTCCCAATGAGAATATGAGAGAAAACATTAAATTAATATCTTGATTCTTGATGGTCTATATATATTATAATCATAATGATACACCATGTCTTCTATCTCTTATTTTGGTTTTCTAGAATTAAAAAGGATATTGTAGGGTTTGTTATTGAAATCTTTACTCATCATCATGTAAATTAGGAGGACCAAGGGAAAAATTTACTCCTTATTGAAATCCCTTAATAGAATTAATGCGTGAAAACATATCTAAGTACTTCATAAGTAATTAATTTAGATAATCAAGTAGTTTAGGTATAGTATGGGTGATTATGGAATATCTAACCCTGATGGATCAATTCCTACAAACTAAAGAAGATTCATTTTTTGATGATCTCACATGGATGTAATTTATAGAGATCTAAACACCTTCGAGTATGCTAGATAACATTAAAATTAATACGGACCAAATATTTATGTATTTGTTAGGTACTTCCATATATTGTGTATTATTATGTTAACTAAACATGAGTTATCATTTCACCCTTAAACTGATAGTAAATCAAAAGAGACTATCCATGTCTTCGAGGATTTTCTATAATAATTTATTCTTGATTTGGATAGAACATTGGAGAATAATATCTATTTAGTTGAATTATAATATAATAAAATCTCCCAATCAGCCTTGAAAATGTAATCCCCCAATTATATTTTCAGGAAACAATGTTAATGTCCTCTCTAGTAGGAAGGTATTGGTGATATTTTTATGATTGGTACCAATATCAAAAAAGAGACTAACAAACATGTGAATAAATTATAAAAAAGCATGTCACCCCTCAATGTTTCTAAAATTTCATTTTCAATTATTAATGGCGACCCATGAAATTTTATGTGGGTGACCACATGTTTCTTCTAGACATGACATAGTTGGGTAATAAAATAATTGGAATGTAGAGATAATTGACCCTAATATTCATCAGTTCTTTTGAAATACTGATGGGAGTTAAAGAAAGTACCTAATCATATGATCTCCACTTAAAATCATGTACCATTCATAATACAATCAATTATCCCAATTTTATGAAGCTTATGCCTTGATAAGTTCATGTGTTCTAATATTATTATGTGGAGATTTGGATAGATGCATCTTATATATATAATTTTTATTAGATTTTTATTATATTAATTTAGTATTTTGGGGTATGGATATCACTTTGGTTTGGATTATATGGGGAAATATAAATCTATAAGATGAATCATAGGTTTAGAATCATCATATTTATGATAATAAAATACCATTTTTTATTTTATTATACTTTAGTGATAAATTAGTAATTTTCAAAGTAATATTTACACGTACATATGACCTATTCTATTCATAAGGTAAACTAATAATTTTAAAAGTCTATATAAAAGTAAGAGGCTTTTCCCAATAGTATAACAAAGGTTATTATGTTTTTGCTTGTAATTTATAAGGGTTACATTAAATTCCTTAAAGATTCATAAGTGTTACCTAGCCACTGCATAAAAGTTAAAAACTACAATGTAAGTATAGGAAGAAGTTCCAAGCACTACGTAAGGATTTTCTCTTATTTACAAAGCTTCTATAAGGGTAAAACATCATTGTGTAAGGGTTATTCATTCACCATTTAAAGGTAAATCATACTTTTTTAAGCTTACACACATTTAATAGCATGTTAAGAAATGTTTCATGAGGGTAAACTATTGACCCTCACATGATGTCAAGGATACCTATTAGGGAAAAACTATGTTAGCCTTACATAATGACTATATTAAGTAAAATGGATTATTATATAGTTATTTCATTTTCTTATTCCCTCTTCGACCCTTTATGATTTTCTCATTATTTTGAGATCCTAAAATCATGGAAAATTTGTTTTTTGATATCTTTAAAGTTAGTAACTTCATTTTCGAAGGATTAAAATTCTCTTCAATTATAAACCACATAAAATACCAATTTAATGACGAATTATATTTTTTAATGGTACTATTTTCCATCCAAAAAATATCAAAACATTAATTCCCTTGGTTTTTGATCTCATATTATGTCCAGATAGTCTAGAAAATATTTTACATGACATCTGTGATGTCTTCCTTAATTGGAGAAGCTTATTACTTTGGGTTTTAGGTGTGAATAAACCCAATTTCTCCCTTATATTCTAGAGAGAATAATTTTCAATGGAATGAATTCTAGGTATTATATTTCTTTTTTAATTTAAAAATTATGCTTGTTGAATATTTCTACAGAATAATGATTTAAAATCATTAAATAGTAATAAAACAGAATTATCAAAGAATAATTTATATTTATCATGATTATTATGAATTATTAATGAGATATGGTTTATTATCACATGGGAAATTATAATTATTCTATATGGAAGAAATTGTAAAGGTATTCTATGGATTAAATCGATAATATTGAAATTACCTAGGAGGTAGAATTTTTTTTTCATTTGATGTTTCTATTCCTTTTGTATCGATTAAACTGTAATAAGTTCTAATAATCCTTAGCAAGTGGTTTGAAAAAAATAATAAGTTGATGTGATTATATTATTGATATCTATATGAACCATAACATTGATGTTGACAATCCAGATATTGGTTTTTCATACCATTTAGGGCCATGTATGTGATGTAATCATAACATATAATTATATACTCAATAACTCGTGATTGTTATGTGTTTTCATGTGAATGTGTGAGTGTCCTTCAGTCCTCTCATGTTTAGGATTATTTTAGTGTGTGTAGATTCTAGATAATTTTACACAACAGGACTTGTTATTTATTTCTTTGATATGTACCTTTGATAGTATTTATTAGCATATGGAAACATGCCTCATGTGTCAGGTTTATTAGGATGCTCCGCTATTGCCTTGAATACCCTTTTATGCGGATCTGGATGACATTAGGATGGATATATATATAATGAAAAGATTTAATGTATTGACTTAATCACATAATTTCTTGTTCATGGGGGAGTATACCATGTGTGGGAAGAAAATCCTTCGATTATAGACGAAAGTGGGATAATTATATATATAGGTGAAATTTTATTGAATTAAGTCCATCATGTTTGGGTGGAGGGGGGGGGGGGGGTTACATTCCATCATACTAGGATAAAGACCACCATCAGGGTGTGGTATGTGGTGTTCTTGATAACAACCACTATAAGGGATGAACATGTAGTGTTCCTAAAAAGAGCCACTATCTAGTTGGGGAATTCCATTATCTTGATAATGATCACCTATAGGTATGGGTGTGTAGTGTTCCTGATAATGAACACTGCTAGGTTGGGTCATGGTGTTTTCTTTAATGGGGTGACTTAGTTGAAAAGATTTTACATCTATATATTCATTAAGATGAAGTAGATGGGGATGGGGTTCATGGGATCATAGTTAGTGCTTGGTAACATTCAAAATTCTTGGATGCATTTTTATTATATAATTTATTTATGTCATGATATTAATATTTATATATTATGTGTACTTGGTTTAAGGACATAGTAGTGGTGTCCGACTAAGTTATTAATTACACCCTACACGAGGATCTTGGTTCACATACAAATTTCATGAAAAGGGATCCTATGAAGTGAAAGGCCCCTATGATAGAGATTTGATAAAATATAGGATTGGAGTCAATGGAAATAATATGGAATAATCCATAATATTACTTCACTATTTTATTATATTTCCTTAACATAAGGATTAAATTGGATTAGGTTTCCACAATGGGAGCATGTTATTTTATTTGTATTAATTATGTTCCCTAAAACATCACTTTGTTTATTTATTTCTTAATATTACTCTAATTATTATAAAATATTTATTTTCATGTTATTTTTGTGTGGTTATGACATGATATTGATGGTATAGTCTCCCCATTGATGGCTTTAAGACCATCACTTCCATTAATCTACTTTTTGCATAAGGTAGGGGAACATGAGGTATTATGGATCTTTAGCCAGACCCAATGGTTCAGGTTAGGGAATTAGAAAATGGAATCAAAGAACAATATCCTTCTTGTATTTTAACTAACATGGGTTATGGTATAAAGGAGATAGGCACTGTGGGACTTGAGAAGGGGAGTTCTTATCTTCCTAGATAGTTGATGTATAACAGACCCCCCAACTACCATTTATGGGATTTTTGTTACTATTTTATGAAGATTTGGCCATGTCCATGAGTCACGAATATGAACATAGGATAATATTACACCCCCACCCCTACAAACATATATATAAATATTTTGTGTTTCATCCTATTTATTAATTTAATTCTGTAGTTATAATTTTTATTTGAGATAAAATAATTTTTTTTGATGAGTGATATATCTATTTTCTTATATTTTGGTGATATGTCTGTTGGAATTAATAAATTTAAACTAATCATACTATTGTGTTTGTATATATATATATATATATGATTGAATTTTATTTAAATGTAGGGATGGAGAACCTTTATTAGTTATAGGAGCCATAGACATTGATTTATTCATTAAATCCTTATAGAAACACTATGTGACCCCATAACCTAATTATGATATGTCCTAAAGACTTAATATGTTCAAAACATTTAATCAATGTTTTATATAATACTAACTTTAAATTTTATTATGGGAAAAAATGTAATGTATTAAAGGATTTATTCAACACAGGAGGATGTTGCTGCTTTAACTGAAGACAATTTAGAATATACAACTAGTAATTCTCCTATACAAATTTCATGGTTTAGGAATAAGTTTTAATAAAGCTATAATAATATTTCTTATAGAATTACATAGGTTTTAGAGTATAAACCCATGGTTGAATATTCTATAATAAGTAACCCCAAAATTCCAACTCCATCCAGAGCACCAAAGGTCCTTTGGATAATGAGAAATGTATTGAATCATTATGGGGGATATTTGACCTCGTATAGTCTTTATATTATTCTATATATCTAGATGAATTCACATCAAATCCCCATGATAGGGGATTTAAATTTTGATATATATTTTTATAGGTGTACATCACATTTTGATACACCCTTATCGGATGGCACCAAATGTGTTAAGGGATGTTATGGGGTAGACCTACGACATAGAGAAGCCATTATTTATTAGGTTGAGTACTTAATAAGGGGACGGATATATTTTGGTCTCCTTGAAGGTGGATAATGTTATTTTAATCTTCATATAATACAAGAATATTTATAATGTGATGATGATGAACAGATATCCCACTTAAAAATTGAATATAACTTGAATCAATTACCAGGAGCCTAGTGGGTTTTTAAGATTGATATCGAATTAGGTTATCACCAGTTATGGGTTAGAGATGATGATATCTAAAAGGAGGATAATAAGAGAATGTATGGTATTTATGAGTACATGGGGATGACATTATGACTAAAGAACACTCCAGAAATGTTAATGGCCCTCATGAACAAGATCTTGTGCCCCTATAATTACTAACTCTTTATAGTGTTTTGATGACTTCTTCATAAAATCTACAAACCCAATGTAGTTCGATAGACATATTGAGAGAGTCTATAGTGAATTTCTAGAATGTACTCATTATTCTAAGCTATTAATGTGTAATATTTGTTTTCATGATGTGAAATTATTGGGTATTTTGGGTTCTTGGATGGGAATATCCATGTACCGAGATAAATTGGATTTAGTAATGTCTTGGAAACATCTGTAGCACATATTAAAAATCAATATATTTTATGGTTTAGTGGGATAATTAAGAAGATTTATCTAGGAATTCTATCATTTATCAGTACCCATTAATATATTGATGAATAATGGAGTAATTATTTAGTGGTAAAAAATTTTGAAGAATCATTTTTTTTGATAAAGAGGAGGTTGACTACAACTCCAATATTGATTATTTTTTATCTATGGATTAAATATGATTTAAAATGTGCGCCATCATACTTTTGTTTGGTAGTAGTGATGATTCTTTGAGAGAGTTTAGTTTCAAATGGGTCATTTCATATGTTTCATAATGAGGGGAAGTATCTTAACCATGAATTATAGTTGAAATTTTGAGTTCATGCATTGAAGTGTTGGTGACATTTTCTCTTCAATGAGAGACTTTTTGTCTACATAGTCTACAAAAGTTTTCAATATATCTAAACGAAATGGTACTTGAACTAGAAGAATCGTTTTTTGGTATAGAATTTATATAATTTTGAAATTGATATTAATTGTGCCCTATGTAAAGGAAAATATATAGAATATTAACTTATAAGTAAGATGAAAGTATCCCAGAATATTGGTGAATGGACATTAGAGTAATAGTAGTACTTGATGTATGTTATGGAAAATTAGTTGTTGGATCCTTATGAGGACTAGGTATTGTTTGTATATGACTAATATATGGTGAAATATTCTTTTTGGACTGGTTAATGGATTGATTGGAGACTTGACCTGAGTTTTTTGAGATTCAGGTTAGCTAGTTAGTGATGATTTAATACTTATGATGCCATTGGGTTATGATGATATAATAATTATACCTGGGAGAGTTGTAGTTTTTTTACTTCCATTGAGGAATAGATGTGGAGATATATTCAGAACACTAAGTGGCTACTGAATCATAGAGAAATAAAGATGCTCGTGAATTTTGAATAAGGATCTGGTGGTTTGGGATTAGGAGGAACAATTGTTGATTTGTTACCTATTACATTAACTGATATAGAATAAAGGTTAGGAACCATCATAATGGTGGGTTTTCACTACCATATCAAGTTCCGTGGTGTAATTAAAATTATTTTATAATGTAATTTTTGATAGGGTTACCAAGGACCTCAGATATCTTTAATGTTGCTAGTGTGATTATATATTATGAAATTAAAGTTTCTCGTTTCTTACTGATCCATGAGGCTAACTTGATAGACTATCTTGGAATGTTTTATATCTATGAGATAATATTCATGGATGGGTTTCCATTATGTATCATATGAGATAAAGATTCAATTTTTATGTCATGATTTTGGATAGGATTTCAGAAGGCCTTATAGACTCAACGGAGATTGATAATTGTGTAATATCTTCAGAACAATGAATAATTAGAGTAGAAAATTCATAATTTTGAGGAAATTACTAAAAAATTTATTATAGGTATTAGTGGAGCATGTGATAATCTCTTATCCATCGTTGAGTTCTTATATATAAATATATATGAGGTTTCAATTCAAATGGAACTATATGATGTTTTTAATGCTAGGTCATATCTTCCAATGAATAATTAGCATGAGGTGTGTTATAAAACACTTGTGCATTCAATAATGTTATAGGAAACATCTAGGAGAGTATAACATTTCTAAAATCGGTTGGTCGATGATTACTATAGACATAGATTACATACTGAATGAATGAGGAGATATTTGAATTTCTCTTTGGAAAACTAATTTTTCTAGAGATGCAATCCTTAGTTTGGACACTGATTTCTGATGAAGCATCTAAAGAAAGATCCATGTGTTATTTAACTCTTCATGACGTTTGAATGTGTTGGGATAACATAATTTTATTTTGACTATCCATCCCACCACTATGATATGTTGGATGTGTTTTAGGTGTCTCATCTTTGGAGTTATACACATGATCTTGCACATTTTATTTACTATAAGGATGCATAGATGTATCCTCATGCATCACACATAGAAAACCTATTATAGATAATAGATAAGAGAAATAAATAATTTCGAAAGAAGATGATACCACTTATCCAGCTTCTATGGTGGCATGGATAGATCCAAATATAATACTTGGGTGTGACATGCTAATGTTCTATCTTACTGGAACAAGATGACTATGAAATAACACTGAGATTACTTATTAGGGATTATACGACTATAGAGTGGGATAATTGTAATATCCATATTATTAATACAAATAAATATCATATTGGGATTAATTTTCCAAGACATTTACTGAAAAATTAATATTTTTCAATGTATCATTTACACTTATATTAGACTTATTCTTTATTCAAGGGTAACTCATAATTATTTAGGGTTTCATCAAGGTTTGATGGTTATTTCTATATCCATGTAAATGAAATTTATTTGCTTCATGAATTGTATAAGGGTAAACACAAATCCCGAAAAGATGTTTAAAGGTATCCAAGACACTACATAAGGGGAAATTGTTTTTTTAAAGAGAGGAAGAATTTTCAACCACTGTGTAAGGGTAATATATTTCTTTCAAAGGTTTCATAAGGGTAAACCCATATTTCATAAGGGTAATCTAATTGATGCATCATGGAAAATAATACTTTTCTGAGGATATACAAGGGCGATATCAAAAATAATACTATTTTGTAAGTGTAAAATCCCCACCAAAAAATGATGATTTGGAGCAGCATAAGGCTAAAACCATGTCACACTTATAGAGTGCCCATTTTGGGAAGAAAAATGATTTTAATCAGAGTTTTTACTTTTCTTATAAATAGATCAACTATGTAACAAATTTTTTTTGATTTTAATATCCAAAAATAATTGTAAATGGGTTATTTAAATCATTTATACTTTTTAACATATTATTTTATAGTTACATATTATCTATAATTTATATTATCCTACAAAAATAAATGATTATTTTAATTTTTTTTTCCAATGTTTCTAACCAGTATACAGTTTTCCATCACAAAAATATCTAACCATTT
Source organism: Viscum album (assembly GCA_963277665.1). NCBI lineage: Eukaryota > Viridiplantae > Streptophyta > Magnoliopsida > Santalales > Viscaceae > Viscum > Viscum album. The sequence continues at coordinate 910,425,826 of OY728125.1, read as the reverse complement.
CTTACAAATTTTTTTATATCTCATCTTGAGTCTCAGTAATCCAAATACTCTAATTCTAGATATCTGTTAAATCTAAATTGATTGAAAAAGATTCTTCATTTATATTCTGATCTTACAGAACCCTCCCTCTAATGTTTTAATCAAAGTGTCATTTTCCAAGGATTAAATTCCACGTATTCCTTTTTTTCAAATTTAAAAATAACATTTCCTAACACTAATAAAAAATTATTATATCCCATTAAAGGGCAATAATATGTTATTATTGATGAATTTCAATGATTTACCATGTTCATCTCAAATTAGTAAGGAGAGATCATTTATCATCGCATGAGTAATTAAAACTAATCATTAAAGAAGGAATAATTAGAACATATTATGGATTAAATCAATAATTCGGTAATTACCGTGGATATGTATATTTATTATGACTGTGGTGTTTCAATTAAATTGGAAATAATATAATTAAAATAATTTCTAGGAATCATTGGAGAGTGGTTCGAACCATATAATACAAATACACGATTCTGGTGAGGATTCCTTCAAAAACATGATGATTTTATTGAAAATATTTGTGTAGGAATTTCTTTAACAATTAGGTCCATGTGTATAACACCAACATAAATTTTTTTATGTTATTAAAAACCCATTATTTTGATGCTTATACTTGTGGGTGTGTGAGTGTACTTGAGACTAGAATTGTTTGTGATTATATGACATTTTATATTCTATTGAAATTTTTCCTTAACAATTATTATTCTTTCATTCTATGATATGAATTTCTTATGGTATTATATAACCTATGGAATTGTGTTTTAGGTGTTAGGGTAATTAGGTTATTCTAATACAGGTAGATGGCCCCTTTTAGGGTTATTGGGATGATGTGATGATGGATATGAATGATGACTCATTCGATAGTATTGGTTAAATCATGGAAAAGATAGTTGACACGAGAGTTAACCAGGAAAAGGATGAGAAGTTATCAACTAAAGGAATGCATGTGTTTAAAAATAATGAAATAATTTCATGGACAAAATACAAAGAATATTAGGAATAAACTATGTAAAAAGGAATATATAAGGATTATATAGGGTATTGAAAGGTAACATAAATATAATAAATATGGATAGGAAATACTAACATTTATGATGGAATAGTAAAATGAATATTACAATTGTAACATGATAGTTAAAATAAAAAAATAACCAATGTAATAAAAATATGAATATTTGATTATTAAAATATCAGAGATGCACACTTTAATTAGTAAATATTACATTATAATACATATAATTTAATTAATTTGTTATTTTGTTTTGTAGTTAGTAATAAATCTTTTGTAGTTTAAATGATACATAAAATTTTAATTTAAAAAGTTTAAAATATTATTTTAATAAAAATGATTTAAAATTTGTAATCATTATGTCAAAATTACTCAAACACAATTTTTTAATATTTCCTCAAACAATTTAGTTTTTAATATGTTATGAAATCCATCCAATAATATTTTTTAAAAATAAAAGTATTAAATATAAATTATATAAAATATTTTAAAATTTTCAATTTCATGTTTAAAATTTATAAATAAATTTATTAATCCATTATGAATATTTTTAAGAAGTTATAAAATTTTTATACAATAAAATACATTTTTTGACATATTATGGGTGTAAAAATGATTTAATCATGGATAATTTCATATTTTTTGGATATATATCATTAAATTAAATATATGTTATTATGAAAAATTTATTTTTTCATAAAAATTTAATAAAATAAATTTATTAATTGGTAAATCTGATTCAATAATTATCTCATAATGATAATATTCTGAAAAAAACCACTATGTAGGCATGACTATAGTTAATCAAAATAGTGTCAAATGAACATATTTCTTCTATAAAATACAACTACTTAATGTATTCATTGTATAATAATTTTATATGCAATATTTAATTTTTATATACCACATATAAGTATAAACACCCTATCTCTTTAGGGAAATCACTTCCAAAAAAACTTTTTCCATTGCAAAATCCTAACCCATATCCATCACCTTAAGCCATATTAAATTCTCAGTGGTGTTATACCCTCATAAGACACCATTTATTCAACAAATAGATCTATATAAATGGGATTAAAACTAAAAATGTAGTTTAAATTCATTTATTATCATTTCTGTTTATTTATTATATTATTATTTTCTCATTACCAATCATTAAACCAACCCCCCCCCCCCCAAATTAATTAGTTAATTTATAATGAACATATTAATGTAACAATTTTTATGGATTCTTTATGTAAAATAATTATACTATTACTACATATCATCTCTATTGACTTTGATTAATCATTACATGGTCAGTTCTAACATATATGGGGAAATTTCCACTTCTATGTATCACCACCTTCATGGATGGTTAGTGTTGAATAAATGAATCATTTGTGTTTGTGTGTGTTTATATAACTCTATGTGTGTGTAGGTATACATGTATTTATTTTTATACATTTTTATACTTGTTGAAGTAATTTTTCTGATAGATTAATAATAACCAACAATATAATAATAATGAAATGGAAATTGAATAAATTTAAAACATATTATAGAAAATTTTCAATTTGAATAAAAAATCAATTAATAATAGTCCTTAGTAGTAAATGACATAAAGTGATTTTATTTTATTTAAAATTATTTGAATAAAATTTTATAATAAACATATGGTAGTTACAAATGTGGTGTTAGTGCAAGGAAACCAAATGGGGCCTATTATAAGTGTATTATTATGTCAGACTCAACTCATGGTAATATGTTACCTGTTATATTTTAATCACCTATAAGAATTATCTAATAATACTATCCATTTTCATTTTCCAATGAATAATTTGGTCTTAAATTTTATTTACTTTTTTTCATCAGTTTATTCTTTATTGATTTTTAAAAAAAATACTAAGGGATTATCTCATTGAATTTTCCATACTTTAAAAATTAAATATCCCAAAAAACTCATTTTAATTTTGTAATTGAAATTCTTCCATTAAGAATATAATTTGTTTCCTCCTTTATAACAATTGGGCCTTCCTAGTGTTCCTTTTTTAGAATACAAAATTATATTGAATATTATTAATTTTTATTTACTAAACTCTTTAATTTTGTCTATATTTTTTAAGATGTATTTTGTGAACTTTTCTTTTGAACATCTCACTCTCTTTTGCAACTACAATTTCGAGCGATTACCATTCCTTCCCCTAATTTAATCAAGGTATATCTCCTCTATTCAAATATTTTCATCTTTATGATATTTTCTCATTAAACCATGAGATATGTTGTCTCATTATAATATTTTCCTCATTTCAATTAGTTATATAATGATATTTCAATTTTTTTTGAATTTATGAGTTGTGTTTCTATTATGATCCTATATTTTAATCAATATTTATAAACTATTAGACAAACCAATTCCATATTAATTTAATATGACTTATGCTTATCCTATGTTGGATCCTCATGGAATAATTAATTATATATTGGTATGACACATTGATTATTTTTCCGGTGCTTCAATTAGTATCCCCTTTAGGGAATTTAGATCACCCATTCATTGATTTATATACCCATGTGATTATATATATAATATAGGACTTAATCATCTTATTTGAGGTCTATAATAATGTTTTTTATTTAAATTGTATAATAATATATATTTAGAAATAAAATTCTTTACTTAACTTCCCAACACCCTAAACAATGTTTTTCCAAGAATGAATTAAAATAATTTATATTAATGTTATATATAAATTGTATTAATGGGATACAATATATTTGTATGCGTAGATCCATTTAGACTCATGTTATTTTATCAATAACACTTCTTTGAACCGCTATCAAGATATTTGTTCATAGCATGAACCAAAAACCAATACGGGGGGTCTCCATTAATATGATTTGGTACTTGAGTGTATATATAGGGTAGCTATACTACTGACTTACATAATAAGGAATGATTCCATTATATTAAGAAAGAGATAAGTATCCCCATTTTCATAAATATTCATTAAGGGGTGTATATATCCCATATTATAAATGGGGTTAGGTATCCATTTAATTGCACTTATTATTTAAAAGGGGACAAACTCCAATTATTATAGTTAGGAATCCCCTAACCAATATATTTCCCTTTGCGGGGAATTAGTTTAGATCCTATACCAAATTATCAGGATGATATTTCATTTTTTATAATCAAGGTACAAAGAGAATAATTTTTTTCATATTTGGTAGTATTCTTGAATTAGGTAGTTAAATTCATTATAAATATAATAAATAATACTTAAAATAAAAAATGATAATGTTGTATTAAACTCATATATTATAATATTTTAATTAAAAGATTATATTATCAAAATATAGAAATTTAATTTGAAAAAATATAATTCTTTTTTTAAATCATCATGCCAAAACATTATTTGACTGATTTTTTTTTAAAATTTTCTAAAATTATTTATTTTTATATTAATAGTAGAAAATAATGGGTTTTATCTTTTTTAGTCTATTTTTAAGGTCAAATTATGTTTAAGATTAGTTTTAAATTCTTATTAATTATTTATAATTTAATATAATCCAATTATATAATTTTAAATTTATTTTATACATTAATTTAATGTTAAAAAATTTTGTATTTAAAAATGGAATTTTTTTATTAAAACCTTTTTTCCTTGGAGTTTTTTCGTTTTAATTTTTTAATTAATCTTTGAATATTAAACAATTATAATTTTAAAATTGATTCAATATTTTGATTCACTTGGTTTAAATTTATAAAATAGGTCACTATTATTTTTTTTATAATATCTATACCAGCCTTAGTAATTTTTATAACCATTTTAAATTGTCAATCAGGTAATTTCAGCAGAAAGTAAAATAAAAATAACTATAAAATGTTCAAAAAACTGTCCAAACTCATATTTAATGTGTATATGTTATCCTTAATAATATAATGGTCTATTTTATGGAATTTTTGGGATAATTCTATTAGATTATGACTTATAGTATTCTATTTATTTTAATGTAAAACATGTCACACATTTACTCTTAATAACTGTAAGATTATTAATATGGTATTATCTATAGGATATATTCAACTGTGAATATTATTTTGGAAGGTATAAGATGTTTATTCATCATTGTAATCTATTTTTTATTTTTAGAGAATAAATAATTACTTAAATTCATTCACAGCACTTATGTAGTAATTATTCAATTATATTAAAATCAAATAAATGATATTAAATATAGTAAAATAAATATAATTTGAGAAAATTAATATCATCTAAATAAATTATATGTTACCTTGAAATGTAAGAGATGTTTTAAAATAATTTTTTATAGTTGAAAATATATAATTCGAATTATTAAAATCTATGTATATAACAGTTCTAACATAGACATAATGGATATTTTAAAATAAATAATATTATATTAAATGATATAAAATTACTCAAAATGTTAAGTTATTCCAAGTGAATATTATATTTTTTTATATATCAAATATGGTCCAAATATGGGCCATGTTCAATTTTATATTTATTATATTAACTATAGAGTGTTGAAAAATCTATGTAGTCAGAGTAAAAGTAAAAGGTGTTAGTTAATGATTAAAAACATTAGTGTAAAAATATATTAATTAAATTTTATATTTTTATTGTATGAGGTTATTTCAATCCATAATCATCATATCTTTTAAATAAAACTCTTTTTATACATTTTAATTGAAAATTATTTTATATTAATTTATCATTTTGGAGAAATAATAAGTGTGCCCCTCCCCTTTCTTAATAAAGAACACCTATTCATATCTTTTATTCACACATAAAAAAACTTTTTATTTAGAAATTAGAAGAAAAATACCTTTCAATAATTCATCTACACATTCTATACATAATTATTTTGTAATAATTCTAACCTTATTGGTCATAAGGTGATAAAAAAGGAAGATTTCCAAAAGAGAGGTATAGTTTTTATCTGTATGTCTTAGTTTTGTTTATTTTTACACATCCTTATACATTGTATAATAATTAAAAAAATTAAAATATAGTATCATGTATAAAATTATTTGTTTTTATGTTAATATAATGACCTATACCCATTTAATAATCTATCAAATGCGTGAAGAATTCACCATTTGTGAGTACGGTGTACTACAACCTCACACACAGATATAATTAAATTTCCATCATCGTCTCTCAAGAATGGTTATAATAAGGAAATTTATATTTATATAAAATATTCATGAAATATTTATCATTACTAAATTATAACATATCATTTAAATTCTTTCCTTTCCTTTCACATAAAAATGAAAATGTTCTCCGTTTATACGTGTGGACTACCACCTTCATGAAGTAATGTTATTTATCCTTCATTACTATATCACAAGGAAGATATATATAGTACTTAAATAATTAAAATTAAATATATGATATTATTATTATTCTTTAATGATAAAATAATATTTACGTTTTTTCCATACAGATAATTGAAAAATGGAAATCTTATTCATGAGTACGTGCGGCTTAATATCTCTATGATTGTAACATATCTCACTTTTCATAACCATATTATGTGGATGGATTTAAAAGAAAATTTTCATTATAAAAATAATAATACAGTCATGATTTTGACTCTAGAGATAATGAAATAATTTCCACTTTTACCATATTCAACATTTCTAAGTCATTCTAGACATAAATACTGAATATTTTCAAAACATCCAACGTGATCATAAATTATTAAGTAATTATAAATAACATAGTAATAAGTGATATAATGGGAATAATGAAAATGAAAAGTCTCTTAAACTTGTTTAAAATTAAAATAATTTTATTATTGCTGAAGATAAAGGATATACATGAAAAATCAAAATCAAAGTAAGGGAATTTCTTTTAAAAATACAATTACAAGGTTCCTTATATTTTTGTTTAAAAACAATCAAAAAGTGAATATATATGTTATGTTATATTTAATGATTAAAATTTCATTTCATCATGACACCTTAATGAATGTATTTTTCAATTATAATATTACATTGTTCTTTTGAAAGTAATATTTTCATTATTATGTGATCATTTTCGGATTTTAAATGTAATTTTTAAAATTTATGGGTATTTTGTTATTTTGAAGTATTTTTCATATGTTTTTTAAATATTTTTTGAATTTTTTTATGTTGAATCGATTCAATAATAAAGTGATGTATATAGTACTTAAGAATTATTTGTGAAATTGTTCAACTCCGTATAGGTTATATGAAGGGTTGATCCCCATTATGGATTATGGGTGAACTCGATATAACACATACATTGGGTGCACCCAGAAAGCATCATGTGATCCAATTATAGCCTTAGGTAAAACTAGATAGTGATTTAATGCATTGGGTATTATAAATTTAATTTTGAGGAAAGAAGAAGAGAGTTTTTGATGGTTTTCTTATATGTATTTAACTGGGATCTTGTTATTTCAGACATATGTTAAAAACATATTTTGATTGTGATTATTTATTTTCATAAAAATGTTTTTTATTTACAAGTGATGATTTTTTAGGATGTTCATTGAGATAATAGTTTTTGTTGTTTTCATGTGATAATTATGTACTTCATTATCTTGAGGAATATTGAGTTAAAGTTAAATATTTTATAGGCCTTCATGTTGTTCACCAGACTAACAAATTTCTCTTTTTTATGTCCCTTAATGTGATTTTTTTTCTCATCAAATATTTTTAATTTGATTTAAGAATTATTTTAGGATGTGTACGAAATGGAAGAAGTAATTTTTATTTCCATGATGTTTTTTCATGAAAATAAATCATAATTAATATTTAATATTTAATACATTTTTATTGCAAAATGGACACTGAGAAAAGTTAATCACTTATAATGTATAGTATACTATGTAAGATTATAACCTAATTCTCTAAAATTCTAAACCAAAAATATCCTCAGAATATTATGAAAATTAATCCTTATTTAGAAAAAAAAATATGTGATTCTTATGGCTAAGACCCTACTTTTTTTATTAGAGGAAGGTTTAGATAACATTAGGGGTTGGGATAATGTTAATATAATTCATATAAAATATTTTTACATTATAATTAAGTTGAAATTATATAGAATTTAATGATAACCACGTTAATTTTTAAAAACTCTATCTAATCAGAATGGATTTTTAAAGAATAAATATGGAAGAGGTTTTGGAAAGGCATCAAGATGAAAATATTCAACCAAATCAGCATCCAGAGAAGGTTGGAATTGGAACAACAAAATTTGATACATGGAATTATCTATTGAAACATTCTATGAATTATGGTTGAATACATAATAAAGAGATATTTGATCTTCCTAAATTGAATATGATAGTAGTGGATCCTTTCTTGAGGAAACGCTCCCATCATTTTGTAGACCATTTGACCATATGGTAAATGATGGATGGATTAATTCTATAGAGAAGATATTAGAATGTATAGTATATTCTGAATATAAAAAGATAACTCATCCCATTTCTTTTTTTCAAGGGGAAATTGATAGATGGTGGTATTTTTTTAATAATTCCAAAGAGAAATATGATATTTATACAATGGAATGGAACACATATTAGAATATTTTTCTTGAGAAGTATTATCCTAATTTTTCTATTCTTTGGATGGATAAAAATTTCCATGATGTGGAAAAATTTTTGTATATTCTGTATATTAATACGACAAAAAACATCACAATATTTTCATAGAATGATCTAGATTTTTTTCAAGACACTCATCATAAAATAGATAGATTCTAATAATGTATAAAAGACATTACAAAGATGTCTGGCCACATGAAAATTTAAAAAATTACGAGAAATTGGTTCATTTTTTTAAGTAAATAGGGATGAAGTTTTCTAAATAATAAATTTAGAATGATGATAATAGTAAGAAAAGGTCAAGGTGGAAAGAAATATAGATGAAACTAGTTAAGAAGTCTAGAGGTAATACCCCCAAATGTTCGGTGTTTGGTAAATGGAATTTTAAATTTTATTGTTTGGATATGAAAGTGTTTCTTATGGGGTCAATTGTTTTGTAGGCTAGTGAATATAGAGAAACAAATCTTAAACAAACAATAAATGGGGTAACCAAAAACTATCTAATGGTGAGGTGTTTTATTTACAATGAGTTGGGTCCTTATTCTAACATGTCCCAAAGTCAGTTTCACTGGATAGAAATAATCATTATTGGAAATAAAAAGGTATAGAATAGTAATTTTATACTTCTACAGCTAATGTTAAACCTTTTAATATAGTTTAGATAGGTACATACTTGTTTAATAAAATTATTCTAAGGCCCTATTTGTCTCTGGAATATCACATTAGTTAATTTCCAATAATTACTCAAATAAAATGGGATAATCAACATCCTAAAATAAGAGAAATATTTTTGTGAAAACTCTGAGTAGAAATATTAAAGAAACCAAGATTTAAAGGTATTTTCCTATTATTATTAGTGGAATAATCATTCCTTGGAACCTATTTGAACTACAAATAGTATAGTGTGAAATTATTTTTGGTATGGAATATCTTTTAGTTCATCATGATAAAATAAAATTAAGGGTGAATAAATTTATGTTAAATAATTACAAACCATTGATAACATATCAAGAAGATGATAAATTGATTAGAGATGGTAGTGAATGTCAGTAAGATAATATTTTTAAAAAGAATGAAACCATTCAAATTAGTGATGTTCCAGTAGTTAATCCATACATGGATGTTGTTCCTGATGATTTTACTAGTTTTAATATATATACAAAGGTTTATTTTAATATTAAATTAGTTCAGTATGATAATACTATTTCTAAAAACCCATATTAAATTTCTCAAGTAGAACCTTTGGAAATGAAAATAAATTACAAGAGTTTCTAGATAATGGTATCATTAAAACTAGAACATCATAATGGGTTTCTCATATTTATTTGGTTAAAATGAAAAAAGGTTCAATGCGGCTTTAAGTTGATTATAAATCATGAAAAAAATCAATGTTAAGAGAAAATAGACTTTGAATCATATCAATGATTTGTTTTATCATCTCCTAGAAGTGTGATAATTTTGAATGTTGGATCCCAGGTCAAGGTACTACTAGTTGATGGTGAGTGACAGATATATTCCAAAGGATACTTTTCAAAATTGATAAAGGTATTATGAGTTTTTAGTTATTCAATTTTTTTCTCTAACACGCTAGAAATATTTGTGGATCTAATGAATAGGATTTTTCAAGAGTTATTGGATATGTTTTTGGTTTTTATTGATGATATAATTGTATATTATAAAATCCCTAGGGAACATGAAATACACAGAAAGAGTTTTTTTGAAAAAAATAAAAGAAAATAAACACTTTGGAAAATTTATTAAGTGTGATTTTTTTTATTAACTGATATATTTTCTTGGTTATATTATTTAAAAAGGTATCATTACTTTTGACCCTATAAATTATGTTGAATAATTTGCTAGAAATTTTTTTTTTAGAAATTATGGGATTTATTGTGTTGGTGGGTTACTACTAGCAGTTTGTTGGAAAATTTTCTTAGTTATCTTGACCATAGACTATATTAACTGAGAACAGTGTTAAATGAATTAAGAAAATAAAATTTGATGATTTTTTAGGAAATAAAAATAATATTGGTGAATTACCATGTTTTGTCCTTCCCGTATGAAATGTTTATTTTTTTATCTTTATTAAGTCCTATTTAAAATTACATGGTTGTATCCTATGAAATTTGATCAGTTAATTTCTTTTTCATCGTGAAAATCAGTACAGGAAGATAAAAAATATCGTACCCATTATATGGAATTATTAGTTTTGGTTTATCCTCTGAAAATTTGGAGGCATCTATTTTATAGAGGAAGGTTTGAAATATGGACTCATCATAAATTTTTGATTTATATATTCACATAGAATGATTTAATCATTAAACAGAGTATATGGATTTAACTAATTAATGATCCTAATTTCACAATCCATTACTACCATTGAATGGAAAAAAAATACATGATTCCTTGATTATGAAAATAACGCTACATTTACCATGTTATGTTTGGAACATAATCCTTTGATTAATTATGTGATGAATTTTTTCATAGAAGTTTTGGATTTGTGAAATTATTTTATTTTGTTTTATGATTTAGTGAAATAATCTCTTTAAAAAATAATTATGCAAGCTAAAAGGAAGAGCATAAGTTGAAGGGAAATGTAGAATAGTTTACGAAGGGTGTGTTTTTTGAATTTAATATTAATAAATATTTTTTTACAAGATTTTCAAATATAATATGTCTTCCATGGGATCCTTAGTGGAAGAAATAATTTTAAATTGAATCTCATAGTACCCTATTTTACATTCATCATGGATGCATTAATATGTATTGTGACCTTCTAGAATATTATATGTTGGATAAAATTTAAACATACATGTCTGAATTTAAAATGATATGTATACCTTTTGAAAATGTTAAAGAATAAGAGAAATTTGAAAAGTTGGTGATTTATACTTTTACAGTCCCCTAGTGGAAATAGAAAAATATATCCATGGACTTCATGTTGGGACTACCAAATAATTCATGATATAATAATAAAATCTTGTTTATTACTGATCTACAAAATAAATATGCACAATTCTTTACCATTCAAGACACGATGCCTTTTGATCAACTTTATCATCTATATATTAAACTTACGTTAAAGATACATAGAGTTACTCCCTCAATTGTATATGATTTTGATCATAGGTTCACATCTAATTTTTGTAATGGAATTCAGAAGATGAAGAGAAAAAAATTAATTTCAACATAGCCTTTCATTATATGTATGATGGATAGTATAAATAAATAATTCAGACCTTGTAAAAAATGTTTTGTATTGTTCAATAGATTAAAATAGATGTTGGTATTTACATATTTAGTTAATTTAGTTTTCTTATAAAAATAATTTCTATTCCAGTATATATATTCTAACCTTTTGAGACATTATATCAAAAGTGGTGTCAAATGCTTTCATTTTGCGATGATGTAGGTGAAAAGAAGTTAATGGGTCAATAATTAGTATCGAAAGCGGATGACAATATTCAAATGATTCCAAGACATATGAGGAATTAATATATTGGGAAGATATTTTACACTAATATTAGGAGGAAAGACATTTCTTTTATTGAAGGCCATTATATGTTTCTTGAAATATCTCGATGGAAAAGTATCATTCATTTTGGTAATAAATAAATGTTATGTTAATGGTTCATTTGACCATATGAAATACTCAAAAAATCTAGAACAGTTTCTTACTAAGTACCTTGACTCCAAGATTATCCTAAGAACGCAATGTTTTTCATGTTTTGATGTTTAAAATATATGTTCTTTTTTCATACCTTTTTTGAACCCTAAGGTGGTTAATTGGGAAAATAACTTTATTTATGAGAAGAAATGTATTCAGATTCTTGACCATATAGAGAATTTATTATGAAACGATATAATTCACCAAGTTAAGATTTTTGGAGAAAGAATATGGTTGGAGAAAAACATGGGAATCAAAATATTCTATGAGGGAAAGATATCCCCACTTGTTTGATAATTATTTAAAATTGTGATTATGAAACTACAAAAGGGAGTAAGAATGTAACAACCCAATTTCTGATATATTAGTTTTTTTCATATTAATTAGTATTCTTAAATTATGTAGTTATATTCATTAGAAATATTTAAATAATTATTAAAATAAAAAATGGATTTTCTTAAATCATTTCTTATAATATTTTACATAAATGTTTAATTTTCAAATGATAGAAATTTAATTTGAAAAAATTAAGTTCCTTCTTTAATTCAACATTTGAAATTAATCTTAGAATAAATTGTTTAAAATTTTATGAGAATACTGTTTTTTATATAAATAATGAAAATACTTGTTTTTAGGTTTTTTAGTTCATTTACTAGGTTAAATTATGTTTTGGATTATTTTTTTAATAATAATTATATTATCTAATTAAAAATATTTAAAATTATGGGGTTTTAAATAGATTTTATTCATAAATTTAGTATAGAAAAAATTATATTTAAAAATGTTGTTTTTTTTGAAAAACTATTTTTAATTGCAATATGATAGTTTAATTTTTATTTTAACATCTGAATATTTTTCATTTTTAATTGATAAAAATTGATCCATATTTGAAATCAATGGGTCCAAATTTAGTAAATAGGCCCCAGTTATTTTTATAAAACGTGAATAATAAATTTAGATTTTTTTCCATGGTAATTCGAAATCGTGTAATTTACATTAAAAATAAAAGGATAAGAACTATAAAATGACCCAAATACATGAAAATTTATTTTTTTATGAGTATATATTGACTATAATCATCCAAGAGCCAAATATATAACCATTTTGGGACACTAGGATAAGATTATGAACATTATTATACTATATTTAATGAAATGGTAAACATCTCACAATATTATTTTAAATATTTTTTATATTATTAATACATTTTTATCCTAAGGATATGTCTGAGTATAAGTTTTTTTTTTAAATTTAAAATATTTATTCTAAACATGTAAATTTATTTTTAATTTATTATGAAATAAATAATTACATTCAATTCTTGCACAACACTGATTTAGAAATAATTCAATAATTAGAAAAACAAAAATAAATTCTATTAAAAATATTGCAATTAATATAATTTAAGATATTTGATGTGATCCATGAATTTTCTATACTTTCATTGAATATTGGATTTGTGTTAAAATAATTGGTTCAAATTATAAGTGTTATCTTGATATTATTAATGCAAAAGGAATAAATATTTCTATAAATTGACTTAATGTATATTTTATAATTATTAATATTTTATTAAATTATTCAAAATTTAGAACAATCCTAAATTACATAATGTTATTATTATAATCTTTATAATATCATATTTTGTCCAATTATGGGTCATTTTTTATTTTATATATAGACAATAGAACCGTAAGTGCGACAAATAACACTACAAAGAATGTTGATAAAAACGAATGACCTACTAACTTAACCCTACAACCACATCCCAAACCCAAATCTACCCAAACCACCATAACCATATGTGGGGTATTTGTTATTTTATAGTTACCACATTAACTCTCATTGAAAAAAAAATCCATGGGGTCATAATGTAACTAAAAGGTTCTAATTAATGGTTAAAACTAAAAGATATGTGTAGAATTATTGTCACAACATCTCTAATTTTTATTAGATGAGTATATTTTGATTTATAATCATCTTCGATTATAAATAAATCACTTTTCATAAATTATTAATTTAAAATTAATTTATTTTATATTAATATTATGAAAATTTCCAAGAGTACCCCTCCCCTCATTTATAAAAGGGAACTTGTACTACTGATTTCTTAACATAAAAAACCCTCCCAGTTTATCCAATAACAAGGAAAATACCATTCTATATTCCATCTTCACACTATATAGGTATTATTTTATACATAATTCTACCAAATGTGGTGTTAAGGAGTTAAGGAAATAAGGATTTCCAAATAAGAGGTATATTTTTTATCATTATATTTTAGATTTTTTATTTTTACACATCCCTAAAACTTTTCCCCCCCTAGTAAATTAACAACTACATTATCCTACATATACTTATATGTTATTATGTTAGTTTAATGAGCAATATCTATCTCATATTCCATCAAATGGAAAAAAATTCTAGATTCGTGTGTATGAATGATTGCGTACTTGGGAACCAATGTAATTCGTTTTCCATCACCATATCTCAAATTTGGTTTTAATGATTCAATTAATGTTAATATATTATATTCATGAGATATTTATCATTCTTAAAAGACAATACATTATTTACCTTTTTACATTTCTTTATATAGAAAAATTATAACGTCGTTTGTGCGTACATTTGGACTACCACCTCCATGAAGAGATGTTATTTGGTTTAATCACCACATCACATAGAAGATATATATGATAAAATTGTAATTATATAAAATTAAATTAATATTTACCTTCATTCCATAATTAAATATTAAAAATGGAATCCTTATTCATGCTTGCATATGACTTACCGCCTCCTATATTGTATCGTAGTTCATTTTTCATAACCATATTTAACGGATTAATTTAAAATTAAAATTGTTGTAAAAATGAAAATTATTTAGCTATTATTTTTCTTATTATAGTTTATTAATGTAATCATTTAACATGTGAAATATATTTCATTTTTTGAATATGTAATGAATATCATCAAAATGACTGATGTGAACTAAAATGATTATGTTATTTTATAAAACATTATAATAATTTATATAAAGGGAATAAAGAAAATTCAAATTTTCTTAAGAAGGAATAAATTTAACAAAATTTTATTATTCAATATGTTAAAAGACATATGTGGTGAATCTTACTCTAGGTAAGGGACATTCTTTTAAAAATCTTCTTTAAAAGTTACTTTTTATTTTTTTGCAAAATCCAAGAAAAATAATTTTCATTTACATATACATCATGATAGGATTTTCCCTCAATCATGAATCCTTGTTGAATTTATTTTTCATTCATAGTCTTTCATGATCCTTTTCAATCAAAATTTATTCATTGTTACATACCTAGTTTTTATATTTGAAAATTCATTTTTAAAAGAGAAGTGTATTTTAATATCAGAAATTATTTTTCTTTTGGGTTTTATTGAGTTTTTAGTGGTTTTATTTTGAAAATGGGTAAAAGAAAGTTTTTTTAATCTAATTTATAATTATATGACAACTGAGTGAGCATAATATTGGAAATATGAAGGTTTGGTCCCCATTATATCTTGTAGGAGAGCCTGACACATCATATATGTTTAGTTCCCCTAGAAAGTGTCAGGTGAGCCTGTTATAGCTTTTGGTGTGCCTAGATAATTCTGTAATACATTGGGTAATGTGACTTGTCTTTGGAGGAATATATAGAGTTACAAAATGTTTTATCCTATTCATTTTTAGGTCTATCTTTATTTCTGACAATGTTTTAAAATATGTTATGGATGTAATACTCAATGTTTCCAAAAATGTTTTTTATTTTCCTTTTATGGGTTTTTAGGATTTTTTAATGAAAATAGTATGTATTAGTGTGTTTTCATATGAATATTATATATTTCACTATCTCAAATAATATTAATGTTAAGTTAATTATTTTATGTGATTTTATTTTTTTCACAGGACTAACATATTTCTTTTTTATGTACCTTACTAATATTTTTTCACATATCCCATGTTTTTTGAAAAACAATTCCAATGTTTTAAGTATGGGTAAGAATAATTAATAATTAAATATTAATTTATTTATTCCTTTTCATTAAAATAATTCATTTTGTAATTTTAATGAGTTTTGTTTTATGGAAGTAATCGATACTGAGCATAAGTTTTCACTAACTATTTATGATTTACTAAGTAAGAGTTTTTCATAATTTGGTAAAACTATACATCAAAAAGACCCTAAGAGATATAATGATGTAAATAATAGTCCAAAAATACTATAAAATGAAATTATTAATTTTGGATCCTTCCTAAATTCATTTCATGACAATTTATCATTACTCAAGGATATATGTGTCTTCTATATTTAGTCATTATTTTGGATTGTATATCATCATGAGATATGTAAAATAGGGAGTGGTATTTTTAGAGATTTTAGAAAATATATAATCTGATTATATATATATATATATATATCTAAACAATAGAATTGTATCTTTTAATAAATGGTTGAACCATGTTAGTATATAATGTGAATTTTACAATGAGGTAGTGTCTAAAGATATTTTTTATTTCGATTATCTCTTATACAATACAATACAGTGAGTTCCCGAATGACATTAATATTTTCATATGATCTAATTAAAACTTATGAACAATTAAAGATATGGAATTTATAAACACTTGATCAATTTATGTTTTATCTAAATATTTTGTCTTAGTAATTATTTTTTGGTTGTGTCTTGATAGTGAAGTTTTCACCACTAATTACATGATTCTTTAGGTGATTATATTAATAAAAAAATTTATATCAATGAAAGGATATTTAATTGTATATATTATTATACGGATTTTTTAATTTGTCTTTTATCAAATTATATATTTCATATGTGGTCTCCTAAATCATGGTTTACATGTAAATTTCAATTTTAATAGTAACATTCTAATAATGAATATAAAAACCCAATGGAGGATTGGTGATCAGATATTATCATATTTTTTATCAATGAAGTTGGATTAATTTAAAATAAATTCATTGAGGTTGGTTTGGATTTTTTTAGCCAAGGGTGTTTATTACTGTTGGATTCATTATCAACTAAAAAAGTATGTATGTTGACTGAAGACATATACACATAATATGACATTATTTATATACATAAACATCCATTAATAACACAAAAGGTATGTAATGGCTTGATGTATTTAGAATACTAGGTTCAAATTACAAAATATGATAGTTAAATATGGAATAATTATTTCATTCCCCATAGTGTGCCCCAAATATCCATTTTAAACTTAACAATCATGAGATAACCTCGAAAATACATAAAGAAAAAAGTGAGATAAAAATACTAGTAACATAATAAACATTAAAATGGAACATAACATGAGAATCAAAGCATTAAAATGATTCTACAAAATATAAGGAAAATAAGTAATCACAATTAAGAATAATATAAATAATATCATATCATAAGATCATGGAATCCTAAGAAATGTGCCACCAACATATAACATGACATAAACACGAGTAAAGGAGAATGACATAGAAAATATCACATAGTTTAAATAGTCCAATAATGGATTAGGTTAACTCCTTTACCCCATACATGAAATCTAATTAGACAAATTCTTTACCTAGTTAACTTGAGTTCTATCTAGGTGTACCCATCCAAACATGTTCTTGATCTATGTGGGAAACATAATGAAAATCAATCATATTACATGACATAAGAATTTCTAATGTAAACAAAATGGGATTCATAATATTTTTTCATATCATAATGGAAGAAAATTTCCTAACAATTATATTTGGTAAATGATCATAAGGTATGTATTACCCAATCAATAAAAGGAATAATATGTTAGGAATATATATGTGAGATACTTATAAACATAATTTATAAGAAATGCATATCATTAAAGGTAAATTAAATTAATGAAAATACTTTTAAAAAAATTCTTATGGAAAATAACATTTTCTATTTGAGTAACCTCAAATGTTATCATCATAGAAGGAAACCATTTCAAAAGATCACATCAAACATTTATCAGAAAAAATATCAATTCAATTATTAGAAATATTTAATTAAAATAGAAATATTATAAAACATTAAATAAATTTCTATTATGTTACATTCGATAATTAAATATTAATCTATAAAACATTGAGTGGAAATGGCAGAATAAGAGTTCTGTTCATCCTAAATATGTTAAAAAACAATAAATCCTTTCAAGTTTTTTTCCAAAAAATACAAAATCATCCATTTTAAGAAAAAAATAAAAAAATATTTTAAAAACATTTTTTAAAAATATAATTAAGGATAATAATTACTTTAAACTATAATAGAAACTTATTTTTCTGAAAACATTTTAAGAAAACATGGATTTGGAAGAACCCATATTTGCAACCAAATATAAAATTAAACAACCTTTATCATTATAAATTATTCTCAAACTAATTATATAAAGAGAGGAATGTAAAGGAAAAATATGAATTCTATAATCAAAAATATGGGATAAAAAAATAAATGATTTTTCTGAGATATAGATTACAATATTTCATCGTTGGTATCACAATCATGGACAATCTGGATAAACGATGAGATTGTAACATAAAACCTTTACCACACTCTTAACATTTATTCAAAAGCCCGATTAAATAATAAAATAAAATTTAAAAAATAATATCATGAGAATAAATAAATTCAACATATTACATTTAAAATGGGATATATATACATATTATAAAATATTATAGGTCTGTAACATAACATATGTCTAAAAAAGGAATAATGAGACAATAATCCCTTACCTTAATAGTTGAATTTATTTATACACATTTTAAAAAATAATATATAATTAATATAGTTTTCCTATATATATACATATATATATATTAAATAACCATATATATATATATATATCATAAAATATATTTTCTACTTATGAACTTTTATTTCTCATTTATTAACAATTCCATTTCATTATCACGTTTTGGGTGATAATTTCCCTATTTTTCGTGTATGTTTGGATCTGTCATATTTTTTCTCCTCAATTCAATCCTATTAGTATAATATAATTAATTATAAAAATGAAATAATTATAATTTTTCTTCAGTAATTATTATTTTTAATCCAACCATGAAATAATGTTACGTTAAATGAATTACATTACAATCTTAGAGATGAATACTCATACATACACATGAGTAACATTTCCTTTTTAAAATGATATTGGTTAAAGGAAGGTAATTGTTATTCATTCACTCCACTATAATAATTTAATCATAATTATAATATTATTTCTCAAAATATCTTTAAACATACCATCCACATGATGTGGTAATAAAAATGAATCACATCATTTTGCAAGGCGGAAGACTGTCGTACCCGAAACAATTTTATAATTTATTCAAGGGATGATATGTTAAAAGAATATATGATATATTAATTTTATTGGATATTTAATATTTAATTAACATCATATATAATCTTTAAATTATTCAATGTTAAGTTCCCTATTACGTGTAAGTGTAAAATGAATCGTATCACTTCTTAATAAGGTTCCCCACAACACACATGAGTGAGATTATCATATTCTCTACAGAAATGAATGTAAGAATGTTTATGTAAAAATATAACTTCAAAAGTATAGTTATATCATTAATATCATATTTAAAAATTATATACATCATTATATCTAGTCGTCAGATACCGGGAAAAAAATAAATTATGTCGGTTCGGGAGGGGGTAGTCCGCTATACTCCTAAATGATGATTTTTATCCCATTTGATGGATATGGAGAAAGAATTTGGTTATTCCATTAATATAAAAAAATCATAATATATAATTGAATTTTTTATTATAAAATCATAATTTAATATAAATTAAATAATGTGGTGGTAGAAATAAAATAAAGCACTTGGTTAGGGATATTATCTCCTCTTCTATCAACTTCTTTTATTTTACACCAAAAAGACTCACATGATATATTTATAAAAATAAGTGAAGTTGTTTAATTTTTATTGTGAAGCACTAACTAATCATAATATTGATTGAAGAATGAGAAATCATTCCTTATATATCTAGTTATCATCAAAACTAAAATGGTTACAACAGGTTATCGAATATACATAAATTTTCATATGGGTAAATAATAAAAATATCTAGAAAACCGTATAAATGTTTCAACTTAAATTGTTATGTAAATTTGTTAACCATTATACCCTTTCAAAATTAATAAATTTATAAACAATATCTATAAATTTAAACATAACATAATCCCACAAATATCATAATCAAGATTTTAATTGTCATATACAAAATGTTTTAATATATTCGGCATATATTCTCCTAAAACATGTTAATAACTAAAATTAACATAAAATATCAATGAATACTTACATGGTTCATTACTCTTTAAATAAAACTATTGATTATTTAATCTATTCCTTAGATAAAAAAAAATAAAGAAAACTCCATCAATGATAATTTAAAAAAAATTCAAATAAATATTTAATTAGATTCAAGGTACGAAATACTATCCCACTGAATTTATCCATATAAATAATATCATTATCCCAATTTAATTATATAAAAATTAAGAACATATTTGTTATTATCTTACCTTAATAATATTATTTCCCTAAATCATAACCTTTCCATTAAATCTCTTTTCTAGGTCATCACCATCAATTAACATATTCTTTAAAATCCTTAATAAAAATATTATACTGAATAATATTTATATATTTCAAAATTATTTAATTCCTATATATAAACACTTAAATTATTTTACATCACTCATAAACCATTAACTAGGCTTTATCTCATTATTCCTTAAAACCACATTCCATTCAAATGCAATTTGTAGTCTCTGCGTCATCAACAACAAAGCCTTTACCTATAACACATTTTAATCAAATTATAGTTTTATTCCCCTAGGGAATCGATTTATATAATTCCAAAAATGTTCACATTTATAACATTCATCCATTAATGATTCATTTTAGAGAACATTATTTTCATCCACTGAGTTAACAAAAGATTACATTTTTCTTAGGATATTTGTAATTATGTTTCTGTATTCTCCATATAAAAGATTACTACTGGGTCATCTTATCCATTTTATTGAGTTCTTCTTCCCACATTCGTAATATAGATTAAATTTAACCATCTTTCTACTATGGTTTACATCTCTAGAACACCTAAAAAATATATCCTTATCTTATTTTTTACCTCTGAGAGTTTGTTAAGTTTCATTTTTTTAATCATATATTGTGATAACTCATTTGGAAATATCCCAATATTCTTTAATATAGTAATATCCCCATATGGTTTCTCATAAAAACGCCTTCTATGATATTCAATGTTAATAAAATTTTATCTAGTTCCTTTCATTGACCAACACACACAAAAAAGTCTGAATAATATTATTCATAGTTTGAAACAACACAATTAGGAAACAAAATCACCTAGAGGATTCATAAATCATGAAAACATATTTTGAATTATTGAAACCCAGGGCTTTAGAAAAGTGATTCATGGTAATTGTCTATTATAATACATTATGATGTTTTATAAACAGTTTGTGAATTTACAAAGAATATCCACAATGAGTGTCAAACCATGTGTATAGTAAGGGTTATTATAATGTTATATTTAATGCCTGAGTCATTCCAGACACACCTTCTTTAGAGTTTTTACATTTAGTAACCTCTATAAAAGAAAAATGCCCACTTGTATTGTCTATCTAGAGAAATAATTTCTTGGAAACAACTCACTTAATACTTCACCAATTTTCTAGAATATTTTATAGTCATTACTCTTATTCTTTGACTTATCCCCAACATTATCACTATAGTTTTATCATCCTTGTTCCAAAGGGTAACCCAACCATTCTAGTGATACCAACTATGGAGACCAATGACTTCTAAACATTATATTAAATGATACATAAATATATATATCAATGAATACAATACAAGGATAGTAAATTCCAAATCTCTTTAGAATATTACGTTTATATTACATAAAAAGAAATGTAAAACATGTCTTCATTATTTTACCCTCCCAAGTGAGCTCCTAAAATCCATTTGAATTCGTAAAATTACGTGGGATGTAGCGATTAGACCCTTGATTTCCTAGAGTCGATGTTTGATACTAATTACACTTTCATTATTACAAGGAATCAAGCCCCGAAGGACCGAAGTATTTTGTAGTCTTCGTAAAACAGGTACATACATGAGTCTTTTATTAAAAATTAATACACTAATTACAACGTAATTTATTTCTTATTTTTAAATAAACATCATCAAGGATAACTCTAATCTATCCAGTAAATCCATAAATATATTTCATAGTGTGCTTCTTGGATTCCAAGTTAAAGAAACATAATATAGGTGAGTCAAATGCTCAGTAAGGGAAAAGTATAAAAGAAGTAATAATGAGTCAGTGAGAATAAATTAACCTGGAAAGGTAAATAACTAAACACACATTCCCATTTATCAATTAATTAAATAATAGTTTTTAAATAATATAAAAAGGTAATAACTGAAAAAACATTCCATTCAAATAACTAGATAAGGAAAAAAAGTAAGGAAAAGTAAGAAACTAAAAAACATTCCATTTAATTGATGAATTGAAAATGAAATCTATCCATATATATTTCAATACAAAATCTCATGGATGAATAATAGATTAAACTAAATAAGGGAAATTTTTAATTATTATAAGCCAGGTTTATGAGGCTCATGATACCTTTACCGTCAAGGGACAGTTTAAACTTTTCCAATTTTTACAAATGATTCATCCCATGAGACTACTGATGTATTGACGATCTTTGATTAAATGGTATCCAACCCAAAGAGCATGAACTAACCTATCTCCAACCCATAGAGATTTCATTACCTGGTCCAAAACCCATATTGTGCATGTCTAATAAATTTATATAAACAAAGTGACTAATAAAATATTCATATTTAATACAGGATAGGAGTTTATCAATATTTCCAAATGTAATAAAGTTACATTCATAGTTCCCATTGTATGAAAACTTGAATATGGTTCATCCAATAACAATATCCAGGAAAAATGATATGGATATTTAGGGTAAATTCAAAGTTCAAAGATCAGTAGAGATTGAATATTTCTCGGGGAAAAAGAAATTAGGGATGTTAATGTGAATATTATCCTTGTACAAATAAAACATAAACAATCCAGATGAAGATTAAGGGTGATATCAATATAATATAACCCAAGTGGAGAAAAATAATGGTTTTTTGTTTTTGATGAATGGAAACATTATAAAAAGATATTTTAAAAACATTCTTTTTGATAATATCCATTTGTTTTGAAAAAAATGAAAAATCATTTCCATAAAAATAATTTTTGAAAACATTTTATTTCAAAAATTAACCTTTAAAACATTCAATATAACTTTCTAATAAATAATGTAAGGTAAATCTATAAATTTCATATAAGGTAAAATAATATTCATTTTTCATGGTAAAAAGGATTGAAAAATGTAGTCTTGGGAAATCTATAATAATATTTCTTTGAAAACATTGGTAAATGAAAAAAGGTTAAAAATGTATTTACTAAATCATCTTAAATGATTTTTGGAAAACATTTTAATAGTATATTGTTTTTAGATGAAAAAGGGTTCTCTAAGTAAAGAGATAAATGATGTCGAGTTTTCTTAAAAACATTTGTGAGACACTTTGAGTACCAAAGAGTGAAAAATGGTAGTAATACTTGGACAAGGTAATCAATTACTAGAAGAGCATAAAATTATTGTCTTTATTGAATAATGTAAATATAATTTCTAGGAATAGAAATACCATTGAAATGGAATTTAATTTAGTGTCGAGGAATGTAATCTTCAAACATTCCAAAGTGTCCCAAACACCATTGAAACAATTTATATCATAAAACTCATGAAGGAAAAAAATAAATGAAATAATAAACTTCCATTTATGATAAAATAATTCATGATATTATATATAATTTATTTCTAGAGACACCACCCAAAATATGTAAGTGGTGAACATGAAATTTATCTCATGGATCTAAAAAGTGGGATGAGAATCCCTTACCATAAGTTTTCTTTTGGGTGAACACCCTTTAACATCATATATAATAAACTTATGTTAATTTTATAATTTATTGAGAACCTTTTTCTAGTTTATCATTACTTTTAATTCACTCTCTACTATTTTGTATACAACAACTTAAACAATTATGTTTACGTCTGGTGTATTAAGCAAATTTAGTTTATGTGTGACAACCAACTGTGGTAAGTCAACTATGGTCTAACTGGTAATGATATAACATCTATAGAATAATAATAATGAAATAATTATCATATTTATACATTAATTAAACTTGTATAACCAGTCATTAAATATGGATATGAAAAATTAATCAACATTATAATCATGTAGATGGTTGCCCATATATTAGCATGTGTAACGTTCTCATTTTCCAATGTTCGTTACGGAAGGTAGGTAAGTAACACAATATATTTCTAGAATGACCATTATATCATAATTAACATGTTATTTAATCATATATAATCATATATATATATTTTTTTTTGTAAAAGGAATCAAATCGTGTTGAGGAGGCAGTAGTCCACACGTCCACGAACAACATTACACTCTTTAAGTGTGTAAATGGGTAATAAAGAAAATGAGATATATATATATATATATAATATTTCTTGAAAGTAAATTATGCCATGAAGATAATATAGATATTTTTTATGTCCCATATTTCAAATCAAAACCTTCTTTCATACATTCCATGATTTGTGTGAACGAATCACATCGTTTCGAGGGGGTGGTAGTCCGCACTTTCTCAAAAGATGTTATCTTATCAACTCATAATATAATGCATTAACATTACGTGTTAAAGAATTATTAAATAATTATAATGAAATAATAAATATCATAAATATTATATATATATATATAATTTCTATCATAATGTCCACCATGATTGGTGGTAAAGGAAAAATGACCAATCATCGTTTCATGAGGTAGTAGTTCGTCGTATACTGAAACGATATGTTCTTTATACATTACATAAAAATGTGTGTATGTGTAATTCAAAAAAATTAATATAAATAAATAATTGTATATGTTTATACTGTTCTTCTTATACAATCATAGAATAAGAACGTTTGAGGGTTTGGAAAACGAAAATAAAACGAAAAAGCTTAAGGAAAGTTGTTACCTCTTTTTCAGGTTACTTCTTTTAGTTTGAGCTAAAAACATCCCTGTATTTATTTCATCCCAAGGGGATATATCTAGGATGATGGGAGGGATGTTGAGGATCTAATTGGTCTGATATTTTTCTAGCCAAAGTGTCTTGAGAGATGTTAGGATGTGGGAGGATAAGAGGTCCTCAAATAGTGGAGGAGGAGTGACACTCTTGTAATATTTTTACAAGGGAATTTCATGAACTTTTTTCATATTGATAGTGGATCCAATAATGGACCAAAACTGATCCAATAGATGAAAGGGTTTAAATATGGTAAGGGAATAGCTTTTGGACAAGTGGACATGTCATTTGGTCCCCTAATTTAAAGGTTTAGTCCTTTATTAATCATAATTTTGCCTTAATAATTGTAATAAATTTTATTTACTTTCTCTAAATTTTTTTGTCAAAACAAAGTTCAGACTTGTTAGAAATTAAAAATTAATCTAATTCTTAATATGAAATTGAATTTTCCAAATTCTAATCATAGATGTGGCAGAATTTAATTTAAAATTCGCCTTGGAACTAGGATACACTGTAGTGTTTTAAATTAAAAAATGCCTGAAAGTTTTTTTTTATAATCAATTTCAGAGTGAAATTGATTAAATTAAGAAAATTCATTAGATTCTCTATATATTACATAATTAATCTTTAAAACAAATCTGAAACATAACTAATTCTTATAATTAAATTGGAATTAAAAGCAGTTTTAAACAAAAATTCCTTATTTTTAACTATTAAAAAAATGAAATGTTTTAG
Source organism: Viscum album (assembly GCA_963277665.1). Classification (NCBI taxonomy): domain Eukaryota; kingdom Viridiplantae; phylum Streptophyta; class Magnoliopsida; order Santalales; family Viscaceae; genus Viscum; species Viscum album. The sequence goes on along the minus strand of OY728125.1, from coordinate 910,399,523 downwards.
AAACATATCACAAATTCACCCTAAAATAATTATTATTTTCAAATGAAATTTTAATTTTAATATATTAAATAAATTTATGTGTCCAAAATTGTAATTAAAAATAGTGTCACTAGTAAAAGGCTATAAATTTTCCTTTATAAAAATATATGATTTTATGTGTAACCTGGGATTTGTACTTATCTTATTCTGGTCAAAATAATGTAGGAATATAAAAAAGATCTTTTAAATATATAAAATAGATATTTCATTAAAATAATTAACTAATTTTAATTAAAAAAAATTTTATGACAAAACTCATGTGGAAGCCTAAAAATAAAAATATTTCTTTTTATATCCAATTGATTATTATTTTCATTGATAATTAATTGGTAACCCGTGAATTCATTTTATATTTATATAAATAATATTTTTTAAGATTTTAGTTCATAATAATCATAAAATATAACATAACATCTATGTTATATAATATTATATTAAAAAATAATATTTTAATAATATATTTTTGTTTTTTGAATCTCACTCTTGTGTATAACACAAGAAATCATGGAAGGCCATTATTAAGTGTAATGAAAGATATCGAGGAAGGTCAGACTTTTTTGGAATACAATATAACTCCATGTTTTGAACATTTAAATATATAGAATCTTTTTTAAATAGTAAATATATTATATTATATCTATATGTTATATTACCTTGGGTGCTTGGTCTTGTGTGTCATACACACTACCAATTACAATGTTTTTTACTTTAGAGTCTCATGGTATCACATTCTCCACGCCTTATTTAAATTTCATACACGCAATTTAAACACGATCATGGTGAGAGATAGTTTGATACTTCCTATGTTTTAAATCCCACATTATGATAAGGTTTCATAATTCATCCTCTATAAAATATAGAATGTAATGTTCAAAGGACACATGGACTACCATGTAACTGGGTCTCTAAGTATGAGAACATTTGGGGAGAGTAGAGATATGTACTTGGCAGAAAGGAAAGAATATTTATAGGGTTTCATTAAGATCATCAGTCACAAATAATTTAATTGTCAATATAATGTTGAGGGCCTCAAACCCATAAATTTGTGATGATTTAGTAGACCATCAGTTTGACATAAATTAAGGTATTAAAAAAATTTATTTATAAGTCATTTCCCTAGTTTTGGGTAATTATTTTACTAAACATGAATATAAGTAAATATTCAAACATGATAGGATTACATTTCATATGAATAATCATAACTGTTGGTTGTGATTCGATCAAATTCTAATTCACTCAAAAATTAATATTGATGTATGAAGCACAAAAATAAATTTATAAATGACCTTAAGTCCCGTAATAGTGGGAAAAGTATAACTATTTTTCTTTAACTATCTATCAAAACCAATATGGTTAATAGAGTATCATATAATCCTTAAAATTTATGCTATTGGTTCATCATTAAAATTTATTCATAAAATATACTAACTAGAAACAATGAATTTTTAACCAAGACATTTTGTATGTTTGTGGTAGGGGTGAAAACCATATCATCCTTGAGTATGTGTTCAAGACCTGCAGCCTTTATAGATTTTATTGGATGTCACCCAACATATATCTTATTATAATTGAAAACCATATTAACATAATTTATAAAATATATATGGTGGACATCCTTGAAATAATGTTAATCACTAAATAGCCATTTAACTAAGGTTTTCAATAAAACCTCAATACCTAAATAATTCATCCACATATTTACACATAGATCCTTCCATAGTGTAGAGTTTATCCATAACATCATTTATAGTATTTCTAAATCATAAAAACATATATTTAATCTAAATCACATTATTTTTAACATAGTTTGTTCATTTTTTTTTTAAAAAAATTATAGTGATTTGTAAAGAAATGGGAATATTGTGAGGATCATTTTCGTGAACTAGGTTACCCTGAATCATGCATGAAATGCCTTATCAAAGTTGAAACTTCTTGGTAGATCTGTTCTAGATCCACATCCACTTGTACTATCTAGACAATTATGTATTTTTATGAATACCGATATAATATCCACCTTGAGAAAATTTCTAGGATGTACTTATGTACTTATCCTCAATTCATAGTTCATCGTTATGTTATATAACTTATGTTTTCCTAAATATTATTCCAAGGATTCTATTAAACTTATTTTCATGAAAAATGTAGCGACCCGACCCTAGATATCCTAGATATGGTGTCTGTGACTAATTACATTGGCATGATTACCAGGAATCAATCCTCAATGTACTGAAGAGATTAGTTGTCTTGGTAAACCTGATATATTCATGACTATTTTATTACAAATGAATATTGTAATTAAAACAAAATTTTGTATTCTATCTAAATATTTAACTTCTAGGATAACTCTAAATAATCTACTAAATCCCTTCATATATTTCATTTTATGCTTCGTTAGGAAGGAAACATAATAAGGGTGAGCACAAATGCTTAATAATGGAAATATAAAATCGAAGCAATACTGAATCAATAGGAATAAATTAACATTATCGGGTAAATAACTAAATACACATGCCATGTATTCAATAAAATTAATGGATGTGTTTAAAAAATATGGAATTGTAATAACTGAAAAAATACACAATTTATATAACTAGATATAGAAAAATAAATATGGTTATGTAAGAAACTTTAATACATACCATTTAAACAATCAAGTGAAAATTAATGGTATCCATGGATATGATGATGCAAAATCTCATGGAAGAATAATAATTGAATCTAAATGAGGGAAATAATTATTTATTGGTCATCATGTTTCCAAGGAACATGATAACTTTACTGTCAAGAGAATGTTTAATCTTTTCCAATTTTGACAACTAATTCATCTCATGAGACCATCGATTTATCAATGGTATTTCATTAACATGTCCCCAATCTACAGAGCTTACATTAACTGGTCTCTAACACACATGTATTTCATTTACTAGTCCCCAACCCGCATAGTTGATGTTGAATGCATTTAAATAATCAATGTTCCAAATAAAATATCTGTATTGAATAAAGGATATGGGTTTATCAATATTTCCCCAAATAAGCAAATAATATTCTGAGTATACACTGTATGAAAAATAGGATACGGGTTAGTCAATAATTATATCAATGAAAAATGATATCGATATTTAGGGAAAATTCAATATTAAATGATCATAGAAATTGAATATTTCAAGGGTAAAATGAATCAAGGAAGTTAGTTTGAATAATATCCATTTCTAAAACAAATATATACCATCCAAAGTTAGATTAAGGATGGTATCAATACAACATAACTTCTGTGTTGTTTTCATTGATGATTGAATACGTTATAAAAAGTTCTCTTAAAAATATTCTCAAGGAAAATGTTTTTTTTAAACCTTTTCTTTGAATATAATTTTGAATAAATTTTCTTTTAAAATTATTCCTTTTAAACATTCAATGTATTCTTCAAATAAACGACATTGGGAAAATTCATACTTGTTGTATGAGGTAAAATTAGATTCACTCTATTCATTAAAATGGTTTCAAATAATGAATTATTGGGAAAGTGACAAGAATATTCCTTTTAAAATATTGGAAAAAGAAAAAGAAGTAAAAATAACTTTTCTAAATCATTTTGAATTAAGTTTTGAAAACATTTTAATAAAACATGGATTTTAGAAGAAAACGGTTTCTTGGAATAATTTGAGAAATGAAGTCTGGTTTTATTAAAAACTTTTTTACAACCCATTGTGTACCAAGTAGTAGAAAAATGGTACTAATATTTGAAATTGTTCATGAATTATCGGATCAGAGGAAAATGAAAGGGTTTATTTGAAAAAGCTAATGTAATTTACTCGAATAAAAATACCATTGAAAGATCAAGAATGTTAGTGTTGAGTAAAATAATCCTTAAACATTCCAGAGTCTCCCATTCCACTTTGAACTATTTAAAATAATAATCCTTATGAATGAATAATATTAAATTAAAATATTAAATACCAAGATGATAAATTAATTTATAATATAATGTGTAAAAATGATATGTAGGGACACCATCCAAAATTTTTAAGTGGTGAACATGAAATTTATCTCGCTGATGTAAAAAAATGAGATGAGAATCCCTTACCATGAGTTTTCATTCTAGTGGATATCCTTTAACATCATGTATAACACACATATATTAATTTTATACATTATTGATAAAAATATTCAGGTTAACATTAATTTTATTTCAATTTTTTCTATTTTGTATACAACTACTTTAACATGTATGTTTACGTCAGGTGTTTTGACAAAATATAGTTTATTGGTGAAAAAAGCTTTGGTAGGTCCACTATGGTCATTGGGGTCATTATATATCATCTCATAAATGATAATCGTGACCTAATTATCATATTAATACAGTAATTATACCTTTAAAAGTTGTCATTAAATACGGTTATGAAAAAAGAATCAGTGTTATGATCATGGAGACGGTAACACTTATGTACACATGAGTAGTGTTCTCATTTTTCAATTATCCTCATGTAAAGAAGGTAAGTAACATCATATAATTATATAATTATAATTATATCCTAAATACTAGGTTATTTATCCTATGTAATTAAATATATACTTATCGTGATACAAAAAGAATCACACCGTGTCAAGGAGGTCATAGTCTATGGATCCACGAATGACATTATCACTCTTTAAGTTAGTGAAATGGCAAACAATAATATGATATATATATATATATATAATATCCAGAAAGGTAATTATCTAATGAATAAAATATATAGGTTTTTATGTCACATATTTTTAATGAAATCCATCCTTTATACATTCGATATTTAGTGTGAACGAATCACATTGCTTCGAGGGGGCGGTAGTCCACACTTCGTCAAATGATGTTATCATATTAATAGAAAATGGAATGTTTTAAAGGTATATTTTACAAAATGAAAAATGAATTATATAGAAATAATAAATATAATATATATATAATATATAAACATAGTTTCCATCCTAATGGACACCAAGATAGGTGGTAAAGGGAAAACGAACAATCATTGTTTCGTGAGAAAGTAGTTCTCTTTAAATAGAAACAATATGTTCATTATCCATTAGATAGAATTATTCATAGATCTATGTTGAAATTTTAACATAAAAACATCATAGTATATTTATTATAATGGTTTTTCATAAAATAATAAAATAATAAGGGTTTAGGTTCTGTATAATGAAAATAAAACTAAAAACATAAGGAATGATGTTACATCTTATTCGGGTAACCCCTTTTGGTTTGAAACAACATCTTCCTTGGATTAATTTATGTCCAAAGGGTGGATTATACGATGTTGGTATGTATTTGAATGAGATATATGGGTAGATATTGGTCTGTACAATGTCACGTGAGAGGGGTGATAAAGTGGTAGGAGGGGAGGTCCTTTTATAATAGAGGAGGAGTGAGACTCTTGTAATATATTGACAAGGGAATTCCATGCATGTATTTCTTGTTACAAGTGGATCCAATAATGTACCAAAATATATCCAAAAGAAGATGTGTTCTAAATATGGAATCTAATAGCTATTGGACAAGTGTCTAGGTCATATGGGCTCGTATATTAAAGGTTTAGTCCATTATTAGGCTTAATTTTGCCTTAATAATTGTAATTAATTTCAATCACATTCATTAATATGAAGGGTAAAAAACGAAGTTGGGATTCTTATAAATTATATATTATGATAATTAAAAATATGGAATCCATTTTTACAAATTAAAATCATAGATGTTTCATAAATTAATTTAAAATTCATCTCGTAAGTGAGATGGCATTGCAGGTTTTAAATGTAAAAAAGTCTGATGGTTTGATATATTTTTAAAAATGAATTTCAAAGTGAAATTTATTAAAATGACAAAAAAAATGTATTAATTGGTAAATATATTATATAATTAAACACTAAAACCAATTTAAAACATAATTTTACCTCATAATTAAATTATATTAAAAAGAAGTTTTAAACTTTAATTTAGTGTTTTTAACTATTCATTAAAAAATGAAATTTTTTAGAAAAATATCTAAAAATCACCATAACCTAATTATTATGTATTTATTTCAATTATTATTTTTATTTTTACATATTAAATAAATTTAATTTTCCAAAATCATATTTCAAATGGGTTATCTATTAAAAGATATTAAAATTTCCTTTATAAAAATATAGGTTTTTATGTGTAATGTAATGTTTGTAATGATATTATGAATATCAAACATAGTATATGAATATAAAAAACTATTTTATTGAATTTATAACAAATTTATTTCATTAAATTAAATTAGAAATTTTAAATAATTATTTTTACGGACAAAACTCCTTTGGAAGCATGAAAAAAAAAATATTTCTTTTTATATCCAATTGGTTCCTATTTTCATTACTCATTATTTGGTAACCCATGAATTAATTTTAAATTTATATAAATGATAAATTTTCCTATGTTAGTTAATAATATTTGTAACGAGTAACATAATTTCTTGGTTATATCATATTATATTAAATAATAAAATTTTAAGTACACAATATTATTTGGTGAAACATGGTATTGTGTGTAACACTATCTTTTGTGGGAGGTATCTATTTCATATAACACAATCTATAGAGAAAGGTATCTATTATTTGTGACACAAGATAATGTGGTATTTCGTGAATTGAAATACATGGAATCTATTTTGAATAGTAAATATATTATAACTTATTTGGATATTATATTACCTTATGCTCTTGGTGTCACATGTCACCCAAGTTATCGAATACAAGGTTCATACATTATATTTCTAGGAATTGAATGGGATTACCAAGGGAATAAATAATTAAAGGGGTGAGATAAGAATCATAGTAAGGGAATAAAAATGATAAGGAACCATGACATGTGGTTCAAAGGTATAACATGATATCATAAAAGAAAAATCACATGAGTAATCAGAAGAATAATAACATAATGAACATGGTATCATGAAATCATGTAATCATATGAAATGTGAAAGAAACATATAACATGAAATAAACATGAATCATAGTTAAATACCTAATTTTTTTCATTTTGTGGACATAGTCCCCTAATGGATTCGGTTTGCTCCATAATCCCATACGTTAAGTACCAAAAGAATAAATGTTTACCCAATGAATTGGAGCATTATATGGGCACAACCATAATATCATGTTCTTGATATATGTGTTCATCATAAATAAAATAAATATTATTTTATAACATAATAATTACCCATGGAAAATTTAGGTTTCATAATCTTTCTTCATGTCATTATAAAATAAAATTCCCTAATGAATTCAGTTGTGAAATGATCACAAGGAATGTATTACCCCATAAAAGGAAGGGAGGATATATTAAGTATATATATATGAGACACAAAAACACACACAAACAAACACACACATATATATATAATTAAGTAGAAATGCATAAAATTAATGTTTTATTTCATTGACGAAAATACCTTTAAAAAATTATTTAAGAAAACATCCTTTTCACTTTCTATAACATCAAAGGATATTATCATAAATGGGAAATTATTTTGAAACATGTCTTTGAAAATTTCTTAAAGAAAACAACATTTTAATTTTGAAAAAACATTATTTAAAATATTAATCATTATTATCCATTAAGTAAAACAATTACCTGAATGTAACCTTTAATACATAAAGATTAATATTTAAAACATTTAGTTTTTAGGATAGTAGAAGAGTCCCAGTCATTAAAAATACAAAAAAGAAAAGAAAGATTCTATTATCATTTTGGTAAGAAAATTAAAACCTACATTGTTAATAAAAAAATAATATTACTTCTAAAATGTTTTTTTAAATCCAATTAAGTGTAATTTTTACTTTAGAAAATCTAATTAAATCAATTTTTTTGGAAGAAAATTTTAAAAAATAGATATTTAGAAGAAATTGAATTTTCTACCGAAGGGAAAAAATTTATTATTTATCTTATAAACAATTATTGAATTATCGAGTATATAAAGAGATTAAAATTTTGGTAAAACATTTTTCTCTTAGGATAACTAGTGGATAATAAAATACATGATTTTAATGAGATATAGATCTTAATATTCCATCATTAGTATCATAATTAATAATAATCCTAAAAAATGAGATATTGTCATAAAAACTTTATCTCTTTGGAAACATTGAATCAGAAGCCCCGTGATAGAATACAATTTTATGAAAATTATAATATCATGTGAATAAATAATTTCATGATAATACAGTTCAAATAGAATTTATATAAACCAAATAAAAAAATATTTTAAAAACATAACATATGTCTCAATGAATTAAATTTGAGAAAAAACCTTACCTCAAATCTTGAGTTTATTCATTCAAATTAAAACTTCATGTATCATAAGAATTATTTTTTATAAATATATTATATAAATTTAAATATATACATATCAAACTATATATTATTTACTTATGAATTTATATTACCCATCAATTAACAATTCCATGTTGAAGTCACCTTTCGAGTAATAACTGCTTTGTTTTTTGTGTACGTTTTGATTTTTCATTACTGGTACCCATATATTTATCATAGTTATATTCAAAATATAATGAAAACTACGTAATAATTTTTTTTTAATTTAAAAAAATATAATTTTTAAACCAACTATGAAATATAGTTATGAAAAATGAAATGTGTTACCTTCATGGAGATAGTACGTCATATGTTCGCATGAGTAAAGTTTCAATTTTTTAAAGATAATTATTGTAGGAATGAAAGTATTATTTATCTTTGTAGGATTATAATAATATCATTAATGTCATTTTATTTATTTATGTATCTATACTCATACCAAAAATATGATGTGGTAATAGATAACAAAATTGCTTCATGAGGTGGTAATATGTCGTACACACTAACGATGTTGTTATATATTTAAAGGAAAGAAACTAGATGATATATTAAAATGAAATAATGGTAAATATTTATTTCATTTAATATGTAAATATTAAATTTTCCTTATTACCTTCCATGTAAAGAATAAATTAAAAAATAATATCTCTTCGTGTGGTAGTATTCTGTCATGCACACAAGCAATGTTATCATGCTCTATACAGAATAGAATGTAAGAATTTATTTATGATATTATAATTCCATAAGAATAATAATATTGTAAATATCATATATAAAAAATATTTTTACCATTATATCCATCCTTTATAATCAGTTATGGGAATAAATTTATGTCGGTTCTTGAGGCGGTGTTTTTCCATACACATGAATGATGATTTCATCCATAATTTAATATAATTTAATAATGATTTATATTATTTATTGAATTGCATAAATTAATATAATATTTAATATAATTTAGTAATTATATAATGATATTATAGTGATAATTTTAGTATGTTAAAATAGTAATCATATAAAACACATGGTTATGTGTGTTACATGTTCTTTGGAGAACTTCATTGGGTTAGCACCAAAAGTCAATTTTCGGTTAGATTCTTTAACAGGATAAGGATTATAGGATGAAATTAAGGATTTATGTATGTTATTTTTTGTGGGAAATGAAAAAAATGGGCTTTGGATGTGTGTAAAGGATTAGAGAGTGGGTGGCCTTTTATAGGTGGGGGAAAGGGCACACATGAAATATTTGGAAAATTAAAATTGTACACAAGTGTTTCTAATGAAAATAGAATCCAAAATGAACCCTTATTAAAAATATAACATATTAAATATATATATTACCAATAAATGTGTTTTGGACAAGTTTTTCCTTCTTTTTACCACTTATCAGTTTAGTTTAACCCCTGATAAACACAGTTTCACTATAACCATATAAGTTATTTTTAACTACATTTACTAATCATGATGGTGAAAATTTATGTTTAAAATATTAGACCATATAAATTATTATAATTCCAAGTATTAAATACAGTTTTTAAAAACTCAATTTTTGTGACTGGGAAATTTTAATTAAATTTTAATCCTACATATGCACAGAAAAGACATATTTCTAAAGAGAAAAGTTTTAGAAGATAAAAATGTTTTAATATAAAAATTGAATATTGAATTGATTAAAATTTACAAAATTTTATTAATAGATATTTAATTGAACTAATTTTACTTTTAAATAAATCATTAAATAAAATACATGTTTTTAAATGTTTCAAATAATTGTAAATTCGTAATTGGAACCAGTATTATATAATATTCCTGAAACCATTTATCATTTTCTAAACTTATAAAAAATTAAATCCGTGATAATTTTGACATTATTATTTAAAAATTAAATTTTAAATTTTTAAATTAAATTTTCAAAATTTTTAAAAATTAATTTTAATATATGTATGCAAAAGGTGAAAATAAAATACATTTTAGAAAAATAGATCTTTAAAGAATAATATGGTTTTTATTCATATATCTTATATTGAAATCAGAAGATATAAATTTTAAAATTGTGGTTGGATATAAAAAATATATATTTCATTATTATAACTCACTAAAATTTATTTGATTAATTTTTTTTGGAAAAATATGTGGGTGTGCATAAAAATAATTTTTCAAAAAAAGATTTATTTTTATATCAAGTGATTTTTATTTTAAATTTCAATTAATTATTCAAAAATGAATTCATTATATATAAATGTGTAAAGAATAATTTTTCATAATTTTATTAATCCTATTCATACTAGGTATTAGAACCTTTAATTGATAACTATTGAATAATTTTTAAAAATATGTTACATTTTGTTTAAACTCAGTGTTTCATTAAGTGAAACTTAAAATAGTGTTTCTTGTTAAAAAAATATCATAGAGATTAAATATTGTTGGATAAAATAATTTCAAAAAATCAATGTGAGTTATAGTCTATACCCTCTTAAATAAATTTCAACTCCAAATTTTTAAACAGTTCTTATTAAACAAGGGTTTTACATTTGAAAGTCCCTTTATGGGAAACCAATATAGTATAATTGTTTAATAAAAAAGGAAATTGGAATGAGTGAAAGGTATGTGTTAAGGACATCTAAAATAACAAATACTAGTTTTAAAAATATGATAAAATTTGTGTTATGTAAATATTTGGACACTGAAGAAAATTATACAATCAAGTAATGATAGATAGTGATAGAGATCATTGATTAGAAGAAGGTGAATGCTCTTTTAAAAACCAACAACAAAATAATCACAAAAAAAGTGGTGTGAAAAGAGTCATTTATATTATTATAAATGATGGTAATAGTATAAAAATTTATAATAAGACATTTTCCCTATAATTATTGAATATTCATGAGAAGATACATATTCATTGTTTAATTCTATTGCATAATTAAAATCTAACCCTTTGGTTGTTCTTAGATCAAATTCCACATCGTATCTCTTTATAAGAAGTGAAGATTTATTTTTTTATTCAAAAGAACTATGAATGAAAAGATTCTGAAATCAATGATAATACATTCCTTCTATATATGGTTATAATTAAAGAAATTCATACCATAGATTATCAAATATATGTATGTCCTTAAATAGATAAATGATTAATTATTCCAAAAAAACATCTTAAAATGTTTATAAGGACACGACCTTAAAAAATTACATAATCTTGAATTAAATTAATAATTCACATTGAGGATCTTTTCAAGTTTAGAATTTTAGAGAGTTAGGCCATAACTATTACATTGAAAAATATTACAAAGTAGACACTTCTACTCAGCTTCTATTTTTTCATAAATTAAAAACTCTTTGAAAAAAAGTGCCATGTCTAGTTCCATGTTTTGGACGGCATGACTTTTCCTTGATCCCTTCCTTGACCCTATTCCACATTATATCCGGTGAAAAACATTTCAAAACTTTGGATGAGCAAAAAAACATCAGTAAGGGATACAAAAAAAGAGGAAAATATATGTTTTTCAAAACAACATGTAAACCATGAATAATTAATCATAAGTATTCTCTTTTAACCTTTATTAAGTAGTAAATACTCTTCACTGAATAAAAGAACATTGCTTACCCTTTTGTAACCAAAAGATAACCATAAAAGCCAAATCGAGAACACATAACATATAAAGGTAACATGGTACATAAACACACTTAAATGGAATAACCATATGGTTGACTTCCACACATATCACTAAATGGAATAGCCATATGGCCAACTTCCATACCCCATGAATTAGAGGTTATAACGTAACCACCTGTCCTGGTATTCATGGCACCAACCGTCATTTGGTTTATCACGTAACCACCCGTCAATTGTACATGTATCATTATAAAATGAGAAGAAATAAAACAAATATAAAGGAAAGAAAACATTTCCACATTTCAATCACAATATATCACTTAAATATATTGACATAACAAATACATTATCAAAACCATTTTCAATACCAAAATAAATAAAAGAGTATATGGTATTTTTTTTCTTTTAAAAACATTACAGCTTGTTGAGGAAGCCAATGATAAAATAATTCTCACGGCAGCGGAAAATGTCATTGTCACCACTTATATTAAAAGAAACATTTCTTTTTTTCATTTAGTAAAACACTTCATAGAAAAATATTCCCTTTGAAAATTCAAGGGTGTTTAAACAACATATAAAAGAAAGTCATGTATTAAAACAAAATACGCCTCAATGAAAAGAGATTAAGACAAAGTCCCTTATAAAGATCATTTTGTAAATAAAATAGATCTATTATGTGTATTAAATATAAATACACATGAAAAAAGTATAAATACAAGATAGGACATAATCCTAGCATGACATAATTTGAAAGTAGGAGATTAACCCAAAGAACGGAAATTGGGTTAAGAAGTTCCCTTACCTCATGTCCGACTTGACCCGTTCATTATTTAATCTCCTTAATAATAAACTTAAGTTAATTTATACTTTATTAATATAATTTTTCAAATTTATTATTCCTTTTATATCACTTATTACCATGTTATAAACATTATTTAATCATTTAAGTTAATAATGTTGGTTTTGTCGATATTTGGTACTTGAGTCAAAAATGGACTTCTTACAATCACATGATGTTCATGTGGTCAAAAGTTCATTATATCCAGAATTATATTCATGATTTGGATATCATATATATCATATATATCAAGCATATACATGTTTTTATAATAGTATATAACATTTAGAGGTAAGAAACGAAATGCACTGTTCATGGAGATGGTATGTCGTACGTACGCATGAATGCTACTTTCATTTCTATTTATTATTTTAATGGAATTAAAAAATAATGATACATAGTTATATTATAATTACATTATTATATCATATATAATATCATTATCTCTATCCATTATACATCCCACATAAGGCATTAACGAGTCACATCACTTTGAGGGGGTGGTAGTCCGCACTTTCTCAAATGAGAATATCATATTTACCCACTAGGGAAACCATAAAGGCATGATATAAATGGAAAATACCAAAGCATAAAGAAATAATAAACATAATATTTATCACATATGAATATATTTCCATCATAATGTCCACCATGAGAGGTGGTAGGAGATAATCGAACAATCATCATTTCATGAGGTGTTAGTTTTCCATCCACAGAATCATTATGTTCTTCACCCATTAGATGGAGGTGTGTGTAAGTTTAGTTCGAATAATTCTCATAAAAACATCCTAGTATATTGAGTATACTGGTTTTGTTACAAAATAATGTAATAAAAATAGTTTAGGGGTTGGAGAAGTAAAATAAAAGAAAAAAATTTAAAATAAATCATTACCTTTAATTTGGGAAACTTCTTTTGGTTTGAACAAAAAGGACTTATTAATGTCCCTTCTTCCAAAGGTAATGCTTCTAGGGGTAGAGGGATGTATGGAGATTATTTGGGAATATTTTTTATAAGACAAAAGGCATGATAGGTGTGGGGAATTGGCTAGAAGTTTTCTTTTTTTTACAAGGGGGAGGAGGGGCTCTTTAGGAACATCTGAAATTATTTTTTTATTATATAATGGTATACATTTTCTAAAGGCCCAAAAATCATTATAGTCAAATATAAGATGACTCATGGTTGAAATAAAATCATTCAATAATAATTAGACAGGTTTTGGATAGTATTTTAATCATTATAATCTTATTTATTTAAATCATTTATTAATGAGGTAAACTTTGCATCATTATTGTGTCATAAATAATTTAATTTATGTGTTGTCTAAAAATTATAATAAAAATACCATGATATAGAAAATATTTTTATGTTTCCAATGAATATTTATAGTCTAAAATATATCTTATATGACACCATTTAAAAATTAATTTACAAAGAGATATTTGTTTATGTTATTTTTGTCTTTACTTTAAATTAATTAATCTAAATTGTCATTATCACTCCCAAGTAGATCAATGGGGTCCAAAATCGACCCAAAGATGCCCATGGTTGTAAGTGACTCAACCAATAAGTTTAGGACAAGTGTTAAGGTAATTTTGAATTATTATAATATTATTTTAAACTTAAATTACCCTATTTACCTTTAACCACGGTAAATAAAAGTCAAAAGTTACTATTCACCAAAAATTATTTTCATCTTATTGAAACACATTTTACTTCTTGATAACAACCATGTATGTCAGATTTTTTAAATTAAATTCACAAAAGTGGTAAAATTTTATTTAAATGAAAATGTCAGTTTTTTTAACTACTACTAAGTGGTTTCACTATTCATAAAAAATTGAAGTTTTTCAGAAAAATGCCAAAAATTGATCCTAAGAATTATTTGATATTACGAATTCAAAAATAATATATATTTTGACAAATTCAAAAAATATAAGTGGCATTAATTAATTTTAAAATTAATTCCCGTTGTTAAAACAAATAGAGTGTTTTTAAGGAATAATAACTACTAAAAGATTAACACTTGTTTTTGTCCAATTTCAAGGTGAAATTAATTCCAATGACCAAAATTGCATAAAATGGTAAAAACATATTCTAATTCCACTTTAAAACCAATTAAAAAGATAATATATCCATATAAATAAATTACATTGAATGTCACTTTTGAATTTAAATACAATATTTTGACAATTCATTAAAAATGAAAATTATCAGAAAAATCCCAAAAAGTTACACAAAGTAAATTTTGATGTCCCTATTCTAAAGAAGGATTTTATTTGGTTAGATAAAATGCATTAATATGACCAAAATGATATTTAAAGAGGGTTCACCATTAAAAGGTGGTAAATCGTCCTTTTAATGTAAATTATGCATAAAATTAGATTCATTCACATTTTAAGCCTCTAAATTTTTGTTGGATAAATGTAAATACATTTAACAATAATGTATAATCATATTGTAGTTAGTTTCATTCATTCCCGCCAATACAATGGCTAGGAGTTTACTACCATTTAAATTAATAATATTATATTATTAGTGTGCAATGAAAGATTTCAAAGAAACCTGTTGTTGCATATCGGGTATGCTATCGAACATAAAAACCCCTTTAAAGTAAAACTAAAATTTAATTCACAAATATTAATAAATATGAAAATATCTTATTCTTCATTTACCCAGGATGTTACAAAGTTCCACATAAAATTTTCAATAATGGTTATCCTTAGGACCCTTACAAAATTCTTCAATTTCTAAACAGTGACTCTAAATTTTAAAACAATAACCCCCCAAATATAATAATGTGGACATTAATTATCACATAACAAATGTGTGAATACCTTGGTCATATATTATCCTAAAACCTTATAATAAGTAGAATTAAAATAAAATCACAATGAAGACAATTTGGATTCTTCATTCCATAAATAAAACCATTGATCATTAAATATATTCAACTAATACAAAATTTATGAAAAGAACATCAATGAAAAAATAAAACACAATATTATTAGGTCATGAATCAGTTCCAAGGAAATCAATACGATTCAATTTACATTATCCATATCAATCATCTCTTTATCATAACATCTTTATCTCAACATCATGATAATATTAATGGGTATCTTCCCATAATCTTGTTTCTTTTATAAAATCTCACATTATAATAAAATTAATGTTCATTTTGATTAGTGTTATCAAAATATTCTAGAAAATAATTAATGAAAACATAAACTGATCAATCCTTTTATATTAGATAATTCTACATTTCCAATCCATAAACACATCAATCATTATACATTTTCATTAAACAATTTATTATGTGTCATCATCTTATTCCTTAATACCTATTTCCTTTTCCTATTTCATTTATAGTCCCGTAATTATCAACAAAAAAACATTACATATAACACATTGCTGATCCATTTCTTTAAATTAATTTCTATGATATCATTTTTTATATTTCCAATAATTTTCTTATTTATAACATTTAACCAAGGAGGATTCCATAGGGAAACCATTATTCTAATCCATTGTGCTATATGAAATTTTCATTTTCCTCATTAATTACATAATCTACATCCTTATCCACACATAAAACATATTCTCATACCTTTTTGAAATTCCCTTAACTATTTCCTCCAATATTCATTATATATATGGAACTGGAAAAATTTTGTACATGGTTTCCACCACCCATACTCCAGAAAAACATTATCCTTATCTTTTTTGGTGATTTTGAGAGTTTTTTAAGGTTTATGATTTTATTCTTATATCATCATAACTCATTAAGAATAATAAAAATTTCAATCAATATAGTCATCAACCAATTCTTTTTCTCCCTAAAACATTATCTATCACATTCAATGTCAGCATATGTACTTCTAGTTCCCTAGATTTAATAAAACAAAAAAGTGTAGTGTTAGTATCTATATTAATAGTGAAGAAACACAAAATCATAAAAAATAAATTATAGGATGTATAAATAGGGAAAATTATTTTTAATATTTTATATAATAGGTTTATCCTATGTCACTCATGGCCTTAATATATTCAATTTTTTAATGATGTTTCATAACATGTTTGTGAATTTTCATTGAATATCCCTCTATAGTATCAAAATAGGTGTGTAGTAAGGTCTTTTTTCACGTACCAGGTAATGCTAGAGTCAATCCCATCATGGATTATTCAAATTTATTACTTCTATGTAAATATTTTCAAGAAAAACGTCCACTTTTAGGTTATATATATATTTCATTGCCGAAAAACCACTTTATATTGGAATTACCAAGATTCCAGGATATTTTTTAATTCTTATTATTACACTTAGATGTATGCTTAGGGTTCTCACTAAATGATTCTCATACTAGTTCCAATGATTAACTAATCGTATCCTATGATAACTATAATGGTGACATAAACTGTTTAAACATAGTATTACATGAGTCCTAAATATAAATACCCATGAATACCATACAAGGATCATAAATTTATAATATGTTTGTAGTTATATCATTATATTACATAAAAGGAAATATAAACATAGAATAATTTTTTTATCCACCTTATTGTTATCTTACAATATATTTATTCTTCTATAACTGCATGGGAGAACCTGGTGAATTTCTAAAGAACTAGGTGACGTAAAAACAATATTTATGGGATAAACATGATAGTGAAACATGGAATGAGAGTCATAGTTATAACATGATATCAAAAAATTGAATTCGTGTTATAAATTACATGGAAGAATAATGCAATAAACATGGTATCATAAGATCATGGAATCATAGGAAATGTAGCAGTAAAATATATCATGACTTGAACACGAGTTAAGGATAACATCATAGATAATATCACATGGCTGAAATTTTTTCAAAATTTATTAGGTTTACTCCCTAATCATATACATGATGTCTTTTGAGACTAAATCTTTACCCAATGCATTGGAGAGACATATGGGTGCAACTATTATAACATGTTCAAGAACTATGTGGGCCAAATGAAACAAACAATAATAATACATAATATAATATTTAACTATGGAAATAAAAAGGGGTTTATAATCTTTCATCATATCATCATCAAAGGAAATTTTATAATAAATGCATTTGAAAAATGATCATAAGTCATTTATTACCCCGTCATAGGTAGGATGTATAAACTAAGTATATATTTATGAGAGTCATATATATATATATATATATAATTTATAATCAATCCATGAATGTATATGTTATTGTCATTGATGAAAATGTTATTAAAAAAAATAATGAATAAAATACCTTTTTCCCTTTGAATAACATCAATGTATGTCATCTTATATGGAAATTCAGTTTGAAATACAACATTGAAAATATCTTAGGGAAAATATAAATTCAATTTTTAAAAAAATACTACATTTAAAATATAAAACTCTCTAGAAATGTTAAAAAAAAATTTTGTGGTATCATTTGAAACTTAAAGAGGAATCTTTAAAACATTTAGTGGCCATGAGAGAGGATTATTTCCATTCATGTTTAATGCATTTTAAAAACAAATATTCTATTCAAATTTTTATTAGAGACGAAAAAAATTACCTTTATCCGAATATGATAGTAATATTATTTTTAAATAAATCAATAAATAAAAATAATGTTAAAAACAATTAAAAAATAGGATTAAATATTTTTTTGAAATATTTTTGGAATCCATGGATTTAGAATAAAATGGCCCTTCGATAGAAGAGAGAAATAAGAATGATTTATCATAAAATAATTCTAATTATGTATTGAGTACATAAATAAAATAAAATAAAGGTAAAACATGGATTATTTAGAAACACACAAGTTAAAATAAATGAAATAATTTTCTTAAGATATAGTTTATAATATTTCATCATTGGTATCATAATCATGAGAAATCCTGATAAACGATGAGATTGTAACATAAAACACCTACCACATTGGTAACTATGAATCGTAATACCCATGAATGAAAAAATTAAATGATTCATATAATTTCATTAGAATAACTATGTTCATGACATTTCATTTCAAAGGATTTGTATATATACCTCATTAAAGATGATAAGTGTATAAAAGAAAATATGTCCTAATAAAGGAAAATTGAGACAAAACTCCCTTACCTCATGTCTCAACTTATTTATACACATTAAAAATTCTTTTATAATTAATATTAGTTTATTATAAATCAATTAACGAACAATAAATATTTATATATTATAAAATATATTATTTATTATTACCTTATATTTCCTATTCAATAAAAATTCTATGGAGAAGTCATGTTTCATACAAAAACTGGAATTTTATGTTTTAATATGTTATCTTTGTTCCCCATAATTTTATATTGGCCACATCAACCCCATAATTATAACCATAAAATATTTACAAATTTTATACATAAATAATACTTTTTAAACCAACAATGAAATATGGTTATGAAAAATGAACCATGTTATAATCATGGAGATTGTGGGTTATACATATGCATGAGTGACATTTCCATTTTTTGAAAATTACCATAGAAGGTTGTTAAGAGTAATTTTTTCATAATATTGTAATAATTAAATCATATATATCATATTATTTATTTAAAAACCATTAATAATACCCTCAATATGATTCAGTAATAAACCAAATCCAATCATATTGTGAGGATTTAGATAGTCAAACACTAGAATAACACTATCATTTGTTGATTGTATGACATGGAAATAAATTATACAAAATATTAATTTTTCATGATTTATATTATTTAATTAATATCTTATATAAACATAAAATTAATCCTTATTACATTCCATATAGTGTAAAAGTTTAAAATTATTCACATCTTATTGCGAGGTGGTAGTACGTTATACACACGAGTGAAGTTATCATATTCTCAACAAAATGGAATGAAAGAATTTATATTATATTATCATTAAAAAGTATATTTAAATAATAAATATCATATATAGAAATTGAATAAATCATTATATATTATAGTGAGAAGTAGTGATGTAAGAAAAATTATGTCAGTTCGGGAGGCATTAGTCCGTTATACACGAGAATGAGGACTTTGTATCCCATTTTATAGAATTATAGAAGGATATAGGTTTTTAAATTAATATAATAAAATATTTGTAAATGGTTTATACTGATTTTATTATGTCATCATGGTTTAATATTATTTGAATGAGGTGGATAAAGAAATAAATAAAAATCATGGTTAGAGATGTTACCTCTACTTCAAATAGATTCTTTTTGTTTTCACAAAATTGTTTATTAAGTTGTACTTATGAGGAAACTATGTCTTAAATGATTATATTATGGGTGTAAGGATGTAATTTGGGTATGTATTGGCATATAGAGTAGGTTTTGGATTGTATAATGGAGAGGATAGTGAAGGTCTTTTTATAACTAGGGGATAAGACACACATAGAATTTTGTAAGATAGATTTCCATCCATGTTTTTCCCATTCCACATGGCCCCAATATATGGAATATAAATTAAATACATATATATTACATCTAATTATAAAAATATTCATTAAATAACATTCTGGTCCACAAAAAAACTATATAGGTCATGTGTTCATAGAAAATAGAGACATGAACAACGAATTCATAATTGTATACCACTCTATTCTTCATAACTATCACCCTTCTTAGACATATAATACTTTGTACCATTCTTCAAAACTCGGGGAAATAAAAACATAATAACAGGTGAGATAAAATTCTTGGTAAGGGTAATCATGGGAGATATCAATCTATAATCATGTTAAAGAATACGATAAGCATAAGGGTATCAGAATATAACATAAAATGTTCATACCCATATAAAGAACATCAGAAACATGAGTTATGGAATAAAAAATTATCATTTAAATTAACATGAATCATATCAATAGTAAAACCTCATAACTCAATCATGAAACATTGTTTTAAGTCATAAATATGTGTGGAAAAATATTTTTTTAATAAAAACCAATTCATATGTCAGGGTTTACCACTAAGACAGTTAGAACATGAATCATCTATCATGAACCATGATTATCATTCATGGATATTAAATTTTTTATATTAATATTAATTATATTATTAAAAACATTCCTAAGGAGCAATATATTTTTGGTCATTTAGATGCATGGAAACATGGTCTTATTTCATGATGAAATAATTTCATCATATTCCATAATGATCTTATTCTTTAGTACTCTTCACAAGGTGACACTATACAAAATGTGTCTTTATAACCCATGGAAAATGTAATAAAAGAAAGGCTGAGATGCAATGCTCAGTAAGGGAAAACAAGGATGATACATAAGTGTGATATAATCACGAGGGTCTAAGTACATGAGAGTAGCACAAGAAAATCATACCTAGTATATCAAATATCACAAAAATGAATCATGACATAAATATTTGAAGCTCATATAACATTAATAATAAGGAAATAAAAGAACATGATCCATGATATAATAACATTTACATGATAAATATATTTTTTGTATATATAATCATATAAAATATTACGTCAATTCTACTCACCATGATAGTAATAACATGTTAGGATTGGGATACCCACACGTGTACCTGATTTGGGCTTTGGATGAGCTCCCAGGAACCTTATTTTGGGATTTGGATGGCCGCAGATGTACCCTTATTTTAGGAGGCTTAACTTCTAAGATGTATACACTACCATCCCATGTACAATCCATTTCTTCATAGTGGATTGAGATCAATCCCAAAATCATAATAGTGGACCAATTCCTTTACATTAATGAGTTTACACATCATTTTAGACATATATCACTAAACATGGTTCAATTTCTATTCCATCTATGTCTATATAATGAGATATGTAAATATTTAGCCACTATATTAAGGTATATATAGGTCCCACATTTCCCAAAATTGAAAAAATATTTATGTGTTCCACAAGATCATAAAAATTCATCGTATCATAACACATGAAATGAATTGAGTATCATAAACATTTCATCACATTTTAACATGTGGAAGAGAGATATATTTTGTAATCATATAATTTTAGAACAATTCATGAAAATAAGTTAATTTTATAAGAATATAACCTATGAAATGAAAATAGATTTCCCAAGCATATAACCAGGGGAATAAAAATAGGTCTTATAAATATCATTCAGTCAAAACATAAACTATTCTTTAAATGAATATGAATATACCCTTGGATCATATACCCAATAAAGAATCAATAATTACAATTGATCTTATCTTATATGGAAAATAATTTTGAAATATCATTTAAAACATTTCTTGAGTGGGATATCCATTCCACTTTTAAAATGCACTTTTAAATTATAAAACACTTTCATAAATTGTTTTCTTTGAAAAGAACAATGAAAACATGTAAAAGAAACATTTACAACCATTTTAAATAATTTATTGAACATAACAAACAATTAAAAATCTTTCTCCTTGAAAATGATCTCAAAATATCACATAAAAATTTTAATTTTTTTAGAAAACATGGATTTTAAATCAAACAGATTTCCGATGGAAGATAGGAATGTGGTGGGATTTTCATTAAAACACACTATTAATGATATTAATTAACAAAGAGTAGAAAATGGCAGCATTGCATTAATATATCCAAAATAACCATATGACATGAAAATTAATGAGAACTATTGAGATATGGATCATAATATTTCATTAATGGAAGTATAATCATAAAAAATCATGATAAATGTTGAGATTGTTTCAATACACTCTTTTCACTTTAGTGGCCTTGAATGATAATACCAATGAAATAATAACATTAAATGGGGCATAAAATATCATTAATGGAATTAGATACATTATATAGCATTAAAAAATTATGTATATACACCTCGTAAAAAAATGTAGGTTCATAACATTACATGTATATCAGTAAGGATAATTGATACAAAATTCCCCTACAACATTGGTAACAATGAACCAATAACCTTGTAAAATAGTGACCATAAATTTTATACTTATTTAACAAAATATTTTGTTATAAAGATAATAATTTACATTAGGGGGTAATATATACAACACATATAAGAAAGAGGTGGTGAATACTGCATGTGTCTTAGAAAACTAAAATGTGAAACAAAAATCCATTACATTAAGTGTTCAATGTCATCATACATCTTAAAAAATGCTATATATTAAATATAATTTTATTGTAGAACTATGATAAAACAATATTAATATATATAATACTATATATTATTTACTTGTGACTTTATATTAACAATTTATTAAAATTTCCATATTAAATTTATGTTTTAGGTAATGAACGCTTTTCTTTTCATACATGTTGTGACTTTTAATTAAAGTTCCTCTTAATTAGATCATGATTTAATCATATAAAAAATAAAAACCATGATATAAATATCATATTTATTGAGTATATATTTATTTATATTATCCCATTATATTTAGTGATTGGAAATGAAATACATTGTTCATAGAGATGGTAGGTCGTATATACGCATGCACGCTCTTTCAATTTACAGTCATATTGGAAGAAAAACGTAAATGATATATATATATATATATATATATATATATTCATACCATTTTCATTTTTATATTTAATATATCACATCTTTCAATAAAACACATCCTTAATACAGCTTATGTAAAGCCTGGACGAATCTTGTCTCTTCGAGATATAGTACTCTATCGTACACAGAAATGACATTATCACATTCCCACAAAATGAAAATCATGATGGTATGGGTCATATAATAATATATAATCATAAAAACATATTAAATATCATAAATATAATATAAAAACAGTATTTCCATCATTATTCCGAACCTTTGATAGGGGGTACTAAAAAATGAATGGCATCGGTTCGCGAGGCGGTGGTCATCCAAACACAGAAACTATGATTTTGTAGACCATTTTATTGATGTGTACATTGTTTTAGGTAACAAAATTAACATAAAAAATATAAGTATATGTAATATACTGATATAATTATTTAATTATATTAAAAATAATCTATGGCGTTCGAGGAAGAAATGAAACAAAAACATTCACCGATGAACACCACATCTTCTTCGACTTTCTCATTTTTTTGCACCAAAGGAATTACATGGATGTCATTATTCATAAATTTGGGCTTCTAGGGTGAGATTAGTGAATTTTTGATGTTTTTATTCTAGGGTTTTTTGGAACCAATTTTCCCTAGATGTTTAAATAGGCGGGGAGATTGAATTTCAATTTTTAATGGATGAGGAGTGGAAATCTATAAATACTCAAAATAATTCACTATTTAGAGGTCATTATTACATCAAAATGATATAAAAATGATAATTAAATATTATAATAGATTATATGGACCATAAACACCTCTAAAAACATTTATACACATTATTTGAACATTGAATCCTTGACTATTAAGTTTCGTTATTTTTCCATTTTGGTTTTCTGTTATGTTAACTAGTTTTCTAAGAGATGTAATTTATTCATTAATAATGATTTTGGGTTTTAATTATTAGATAATATTGAATAAATTATAATTAATTAATGTATTTAATTTATACAATAAAAATCCCATATTATTTTGAAATTATTTTTATTAGAAGCATACTAACTTTTAAAAAAACTACTTTAACCATAACACACCTAACAACGTTTTTACTGTTTAGTGGTAAATATATTCATTATAAAAGTAAAATTGGTCTAATAATGTAACATTTATTATATTTATTAACATTTTAAAAATATTTTAAATAATTATATATTTTATGTAATTTTAAATCATTCAATAAATTATCATTTATTATAAAATAACATTAAAGTCAATTTTGAAATGATTTAATTAATTTAAATTTATAAATATAAATACAATGATATTATTTGAATATATTAAGTTAAAAAAATTATAATGATATATTAATCTAAAAAATTAATTGAGGATAAAAATTCATTCAATTTTCTTTACTTTTTTTTGTTTTTAGAATCCTTTGTTTTAGTAAATTATTAAGTTAATAAGAAATATATGAGCATTTCTTATGAATTTTTAGTAAATAATTCATCGCTAAAAATTAAATATAAATTATTTTGATACAAAAAGTAATTTAAATTTCTAAAATAATATGTATATACCAAGAAATTTTATTTGTTCCATTTTCTAAATTTCAATACAATATTTAATGAAAGAAAGTTGAATTTTTTAATTTTTATTTACTTACCTTATTATATGTGTCACGTTTAGGGAAATATATCAAAAATATTCATAAAATTGGATACTAAGGTCAAAAGGGACGATATATGTCCATAAAATTGGGTTGCAATTCTTTTAGGCCACTCTTACACCTTCTATCCTATGTTTAACCACAATGTAAATTTGTTTTCTCCATAATCATTGTAATTAATTTTAACTATTTACAATAATCATTTTGATAAATAATTAACTCATAATTATTATAAATTATAAATTATAAATTATAATTATTCCAAAAATTGAATCCATTTTTCTAAATTCGAATCATATAATTGGAAAATAATAATTTCGATTTAATCGCAGAGACGTGACAAAAAAGATGTTTGTTAAATTACAACTCTGAAAAAGATTACAATTTTATTATATCAAAATTTAGTATGAAAATTATTCCAGTGACCCAAAATATATTAAAATATTTATAATTTAACTAAATTTACACTAAATAAAATTCAAATTATACTTTTACCTTATTAATTATTTAAATGAAAAATAAGTTTTCAATTAAAATTCAATATTTTCACTATTCATTAAAAAAATTTACATCATAGAAAGATTCCAAAAATTAACCCTATGATAATATGATACTATGATTTCTAGAATAAATATTTATTTTTATAATAAATTTCATATATGCGGTATAATTAAATTTTAGGTTATTTTTTCCAAGAACTATTAAAATAAATTTTAGAGAAGTGATTTTTTAGAAGAAAACAACTATTTTTATTTTAAATGTTTTTTATTTTATTTATAATTGGTATATAACTAAAAAACATGTGAAAAATAAATATTTTCATATGTTTTCATATTCATTCCTTCCATTTAAATATGAATTAAATCATTATTATATTAAATAATAATATTAATAGCATATTTTTTTTTTGGTAAAACTCGATCTTATATGTAACACAAGCTACCGAAAAAAGATGGCATTGTGTGTAACATGGGCCAAATGTTGTGTTTCAAGTACTACATGATAAAATTATTTTTTTCTATAACGCATTCTTTACATGTTTTTACGAATAAATAAATGTTATCTTGGTGTATAATGCTACACAATCCATCAAAGTATTTCAATTCAATAAAAAATCATAAATGCTAGGGGTGTTACATTATACCCCCTTAAAATGATTTTGTACTCAAAATTCATCTTGGTTATTATAGGTTTAATGCACGAATGTTCCTTTCATATAAACCCTACTCATAAAAATGAATAATAAAACATGCTTTAAAAGAATTGGTTGGAAACATAATTTTCACCCAATAAACTTATAACTAGGATTTCACATAGGATAGAATAGGTGGAATGTATATATTTTTACTTGATAGAAAAGTGTAAATAATTTCATAAAGTAATATATATCACAGATCACAAGAATATGGGTATCCATAGAATATTAACATCCATAAACCCTTAAACCCTTGATGATATAATTTTCTATTTGACTCATTGGGAAATAAGGTACTATGGTAACATTTTTTTTTCAAGATAATTTTCTTAGTGTTGAGTAAATTTCACATGAATATATACCATCTTAATTTTATTCCATTTCATAATCATAATATCACCCTATAGTTGTAACATTATCGATTTCCACTTCATATATTAATCAAAGAAATAAATATTAATTTTTTATGCCTAAAGCACTAAAAGATTATAAGATCCAAAGAAAAAAAGACATGACATTCCATCTATATTTAGGTATAATAAAAAAATGGTTATCGTAGATTATATAATATACATAAATCTTTATATGGGGAAATAATACATTATAATCTAAAACCTAATTCAATTTTCAACTCAACCTATTTCATAAATGGTTATCCATGTGAAACATTTAAAAGAGTCAATGCCAAAACAAGAGAAATAACATTCATAAATTTCCAAAAATATACATAAAATTAATCTCCCATATATCATAAATTTTATTATAATGGAGACATACCAACTATGTGTAAACCTTTATCATGTATTCTTTTGAAACATGATAATAACCTGAATTAATATAAAACCATATTGAAAAAATACATGATTCTTCATTCTTTATATAATCTATTATCTTATACAAAAACATTTTCATTGGAATCATGGGTTCATCATTGTACTGATAGAATATGTGATTTTATTATTCTAGAATCCAAGTAGATAATCACATGAAATTTCACTTAAGGATTAACAGTAAGGTTTCTTATAGGGGGATTATTCATAAATAATCTACCATTAAGTTTCAAACTAATGGAATGGGGATAATTATTCTTTAATTATCATGGATCACTTAATCCAATGTGATTGCATAATATTTCCATTTTTCCATTATATTCAGAGGTTTTTGTGGCCTATCTTCTATATTAGCTTCGGGATTATGGAACCTCTTAGTGTAATTCCCAAACTCCTTGAATTTAAAACACTAAACCATTATAGGTATTTTTTATCGAAATTTATCATTTTTTTTGAGCATTCAATTTCTTTTTCCCTTTACTTTATCATTTATCCACTACATGACCTACCTTTACACACATTTATTATTTACTATTACCATTAATACAATTCCATCCATATTTCTCCCCAGACATTGATAATAAAATAAATATCATATTCTTCTACCCATTGTGCTCAAATATACCTCTAAATCCCATTTTCTCATCTTATCAATACCATAAGACTGATATGTAACCCCAACCTCTATTTCCACATTGATAGCACATCGAAAAATGTATTCATAGAATCCAACATTCCAAATGGCTAACACCCTTCAAAGATATGGTTTTGAGACACTAAATAGTTAGTCGATGTTTCTTTCAGGATGAATGAAATTAATTGAAGAGTACCCCAAAAGCCTTTTAAAATTTTATTCATATTAACTAATAGATTCACCATCATTCCTCCGAAGATCTAGTAATTAATTCTCCATCTTTATATAATTATTAGGATGAATTTACCTATTAAAAAAGATGTTTTGGAACTCATCCCAATCCATGGAGTCAGTTTCATCTTGATGCATCATATTATTGACATAATACAAAAATTTTTCTACCTGACAATCCATATAGTGGATAGATAAAGTGACATTATTATGATATGATCATTAGAGAGAGATATATATATATATATATTATGGTACTAATTCATTCCATAGAAATTAACAAGTGAATTGAACAACTAAAATAAGATTTTGGAGGCCTCACGAAGTACTCAATATATTTATGTTCCATTATTTTCCCATTTTTATGTTAACCATGATTCAAAACAAGATAATATTTTGTGCTCTTAGAAATAAGGTTTTTTATTTCATCTCTAATAACATTTTTTTTCTCTACAGGAAGATAATTTCATTATCCATTACATCACTCTTTATCATACTCCCATAATGTTTTAACCATTTACATAAAGGAAAAACAGAGTGTGAGAAACTTTAAACATAGTTGGGAGCCTCTAAATCCTGAAAATCAATATTAGGATGTCTAAATCATTATACCTTCTTCATTAATCTATGAAACTGTATTTTTTCTAGGATATTCATATCCATCTACAGTTTAAATCATTCAATATGATTCATAGAGAGTTTGTTAATTTTCAAAGAATATCCATAGGTTGTGTAAAACTAGTTGTTCATCACACCTCATTATCATTCACTAGTTCCTGATCATGTTTATATCAATGTTTTGTTTTCATGGATTCCACCCCGAAGTAAATTTTTGGCAAAGAAATGTCCACATATATTATCATGTCAGGGGATTAATTTCATGAATCCAATAACTCTATCCTTTACCAAAGTTCCTTGATATTTTCTAATACTTTTCCTCATCCTTATAGTTATCCCTGTTGACATACCTATAAATATCCTTAGAAATATCCCTGGTGATATCAATAATGCTTTCTAATCCTAGTATGGAAAGGTTAACTAAACAATTTCTTTGATAAAAAATATAGACACCCATGACTCTCATACTTGGATATTACATATTTTAGATGAATATTCATTACATTATATAAACACACGCATGACGACCATGATCGTTTATTTCCATTGGAGACATTGAAATTTAATATTCTAACTTGCTGATATTTTTAAAATATCCACCATAAATATCATCCCATTTAATACTCTTTACAAAATAACCCTACGTAAAGCTTTTCTTCATAACTAGGGAAAAGAAATCATAAAAAGGGTTATATCAAATTTTCACTAAGGTTAAAGAATCAAGATGAATAAAAAATAAGTAAGAATAAATGAATGGTAACCTAAGTATTACATTGGAAAACCATACCCTGTATATCAAATATCATAATCACAAAACACAGAAAAAATATCAAAATCTCATAAGGCATGAATCATTATAAAATAAAAGAATGTGTTTCCTGGGGGCATAAAAATGGAACAAGACATAGATTTTTTGGACACACATAATCATAGAAAATATTATGTCAAGTCTTGTCACCAAGACATTCACAATGTGTTAGGATTTTAATAACCAACCATGTAACTATTTTAGACTTGGGATGAAATCTCATGTACTATCTTTTTTTCTTGTTCGGAAAACAAATGTACCATTATTTTAGGTGGATAACCTTCTGAGAGGGACACACCACCATGCCATGTTTAATATATTTCCTTACAGTGGAATGGTTTCACTCCCAAAACCATCATAGTGGAAAAAGTCCATTACTGAACCAAGTTTGGTCCACAATCCAGATAAGTCTTACTAAAACAGGTTGACTGATAATTACATCCATTTTTATATCATTATATATATAAAAATTTACCTAATTAATTAGATGGATTTATATTTACGACGATCCACATAAATAATTTCATATTTATGTGTTCCATAAGATCATAAAATGTCCTCATATCTTAACTGGTGGAAAAGTGATAGGTTTCATAATCATTTTCATCATATCATAAACCAAGAAAATAAGATGGTTTCACAATAATATAATCCATACAAGAGAAATGATTTTTATAAAAATATAACCCATTGAAGATAAATAAGTTTCATAAAATCATCCCATAAAAACAAAATCCATTTAGAGAAAGAATATAATTGGTACACTCAGATCGTATCCCCATTATTATAAGAGTAATAAAAATATATTTAATCTTATATCGAAAATAAATTTACACTGATCATTTAAAACGTTTCTCGGTTAATATATCAATTCCACTTTGATTTTTTATTAAATCAAAAATCTTTTGAAAAAAAATTTCTTTAAAAATAACCTTCAAAATTTTAAAAGGAAGAATTAAAAACCATTTAAAACGCTATATAAAGAACAACATAATTATAATATAATTCTATATAAGCATTTTCATAAAATAAAAATTAATAATACTTTTTAAAACATTTTATGAATACATTGTCTTTGAATAAAATTGATTTCCAATAGAAGAGGGAAATAAGGAAATATTATATAAAAATCACTTTATTAACTATATTATGTACCAAACAATTTGAAAAAATGTGCCATTACATAGATATATGATTAATAACTATATTATATAAATATTTATCATAATTATTTAGACATGGTTCAAAATATTTCATCAATGGAAGCATAACCATAAATAATCCCAATAAATGAAATGATTTCAGCAATAAAATCTTGCCACATTGGTATATTTGAATCACAATAACAATGAAATATTCATACTAAAATAAGATTAAAATATATTAAAATAATTATATTCATGATATAATATGTTAAAATTCAGTATATATTACTCTTAAAACAATACAGGTGCATAACTTAACGTGTGTCTCAAATAAGTAAAACTGAGAGGAAATTTTATTACTACTTTGGTAACATTGAAACCATTACCCCATGAAAGAGAGATCATAAAATGGAATCTAAATTAAAAAAATTCAATTTGAATAATCGTAATGTACATTCATGGGGACAATATACAACACCTGGAAGAAATAAGTGATGAATAAAATATGTTTCTCACAAAAGTAATAATTTAGTTGGAAATCTAATACGTTAAATCTTAACATTCATCGTATTTTTTCAGAAATACCGAATAATAAATATAATTTTATTATAAATATACCACTGAAAAATTTAAATAAATATAATACCATATATTATTTGATTATGACTTTATATTAAAGGTTAATTCATAAGTCCATATTGAATATCTATTTCGGGTAATAACCGCTTTGTTTTTCATGCATGTTTTGACATGTTATTCTTAATCCTCTTAATTAATTTATTATTTAATCATATCCATGATTATAATCATTATATTAATAACATATATATTTAATATATATTTATTTATATTGACCAATAAAATAAATTTATTTGAAATTAAATACATTACTCATGGATATGGTAGGTCGTACGTACACATAAACGCTGTATCCATTTTCCAGTCATATTGAATGAATAAAAAGTAAATGATATATATTTATATATATATATAATAATGATATTATATTTCTAATTTTAAATATATAAAATATTTATATTAAATACATCCTTAATATATTCCATGTAATGTGTGAATGAATTATTTCACTTCACGAGGTGATAGTCTACCGTATACACGAAAGTTGTACCGTATTCCCAAGAAATTGAAACACGAAGGTATGTGTTAAAAAATAATTATAAAATAATATATTATTAATACATATCATAAATATATATATGTGTGTGTATATATTATTTCCATGATTATTCCCAACCTTATGATGTGGTAATGAAGAAACGATCAACATCAGTTCGCCAGGTGGTAGTCCGTCGCACACACAAACGATGATTTTTTAACCCATTTGATGGAGTTCTGTGTGATTCTAGGTCATAAAAATAACATAAAAATATTATTATATTTAAAATAAAATTTTTATTATCTATGTAAGATAATAAAATAATTAAATGGGTCTAAGGAATAAATAAAACAAAAATGTTCACTGATGTATGTAACCTCTAATTCGGGTATCTCCTTTTGATTCCCACCAAAGGACTTCCTTAGTTATATTTCCTACCAATTTAAGTCTTATAAGATGATATAAGGTAATATTGGAAGTGATTTTTTCTTTTTTTGTAAGATCTAAATGGATTTAGAGGAGTAAAGAATTGGGAAGAGTGAATTCCCTTTTTTAATGGAGGAGGAGTGGAATTATTATAAATAATGAAAAGTATTAGTTATTAGGAGGTAAAGTATACATATAGTTTTCCCAAAATAGATAATTAATGGTTTTTTGGATATTAAATGGTTTATCCATACCCCAAAATCAAATTTATACACATTTTCTAAAAATTTGGTTCCTTAATTATTATGTTTCCTTATTTTTCCATTTTGGTTTTTCGTTACATTAACTAGTTTTCTAACATATCTAATTTATTATTTAAGACATTCCTTTTTAGAGATACATATTAGATAATATGGATTAAATGATTATATAATATTACATATATTTTTTAAAATAAAAATCTCATATTTTTAGGAAATTAATTTTAATATAAGTGCACATAATGCACAAAAACACGAGTTTAACAATAACCACTCTTTCAAAGTGTTCACTGTTTAGGGTTCAAAATGATCATAATAAAAGGTAATTTTTTACCTGAATGGACCATAGATTATATTTTTAAACATTTATAATCACTTGAAACGGAATATTATTTCTTATAATTTTAAATCATTTAATACTATATTATTTATTATAAAATAGCATTAATGCCATTTTTCACATTATTTAAAAAATCTGAATTGAAGAATGTCAAGATTGAGATAGAATTTGAATATATTAATTTCAAAAAAGTTAAAATTATATATTAATATAAAAAATTAATGGGGTTTAGATATTTTTTTGGGTCATTATCACCCCTTATATACTATGTTTAACCACTAAGTGAAGAGTTGTTTCCATAATCATTGTAATTAGTATATATTGTTCCCACTAATCCTTTTGTTAAAACGTTATATTAGACTTACTATAAATAATAAATTATTATCAATCCAATAATGGAATACATTTTTCATATTTCAAATCACATAAGTGGAAAAAATTACTTTCAATTTAATCCCACAGACCTGATGAGAAAGCGAGCTTTTAGTTTAAAAATTTTCAAAAGTTTACATTGTTCTTATATCAATATAATGTATAAAAATGATTCCAATGAACTCAAGTGTATTAATAAAATTTATAATTGAACTATTGTGACAATAAAAGAAATTCAAAATATAATTTCAACACATATATTTTTACAATGAAAATGCAGTTTTCAATTAAAATTATATATTTTTCATTATTAATATGGAAATTAAACTTCTTAGAAAATACCAAAAATTATACATAAGATAATTTCGATATTACTATTTCAAACATTATTTTTATTTTGTCAAATAAATTTTCTAAATGTGGAAAAATTTATTTTTAAATAATGTGAACCAAACATGATTATACTATTTTTTAGAAAAGATATTTTTTTCTCAGAAAAGATTAATTTTTCTTTTAAATTATATTTTTTATTTATTATCAATAAGTAATTAATAAACCTACAGAAATTTTTTTCATAATTTGTTTAATATTATTAATTTTTTCCATTCCAACGGCTCATTGATAACAAATATAAAAAATAATAATACTGATAGTATATTATAGTTTGGTAAAACTCGGTCTTGCAGTAACAAAAAGATATATAAAAAACTTAATATTATCTGTATCACTAGAAAAAATTTTGGTTGTGTGTTCCTCAAGTTAGACACATTGTTTCATGTAGCATAATCATAACATGGTGTTGTGTATAAAGAAATAATTACATGGAATACCATTGAACATAACCCATAAATGAATATTAACTTATTCGAATATATTATTTTCATGAAAATTCGAGGGGCTACATCAAAACAAGTTTCAAATAGTGGATCAAGCTCATCGACTTGTTTCTTATAACCTATCATGGACATAAATAAGTTTCCCCTAATATATTAATCATATAAAATTTTTACCTTAACTATATCATGAGATATAATGATTTACCCACTATATTGGAGGGTGATATAGGTCACCTATATCAAATAATGAAAACTATACATATGTGTTCCACATGGCCCTAAATGATGCGCCATATCAAAACCAATGAAAATAAATGGGTTTCATATTCAGTTCATTTTTTCTAAATAAAAATAAACCACCCATATAATAAATAAGGTTATTACCCTTATATCATATACTAAGTAAATATTATGTATCATCAAGGTTTTTAATTTTATATGGAAAATTATTTGGAAGGATAACATGGAATAATTATTAAGTAAAACAAATTATCCCTTTTAATATCACTTAAATCATAAAAAATAAAGGAATATATAAATTACAAATTTTAATTGAAAATAAACTTGTAAAAAAATAATGGATACTTAAAATAATTAAGCTATCATTATTTAGGTAAAATAATATTATGTCTTGTAAGATATAAAATCATTCCTTCATTATTTTTGTCAAAAATGTCAAAAAGGTACCTCATTTTGAAAACACCAAAATATTTCTATTCAAATAGATTTGTAAAAATTAATGTATGGGTAAACATGATTTCTTTTTTTTAAGAGAGTAGTAAAACATTATTTTGAATTTGTTTAGAAAACATGGTCATGGAAGGTAAATATTACCCATAACAATATAAAAATAAATAATCCAAAATAATGATGAAATTGTGAAATAAATCTTTACCGCTTTTGTATTATTCGAATCAAAAGTACCATGATAAAAACAAATATAGTAGTATATGTAAATCCTAAAATATTTATAATAATATTCAAAATATATATTCATGTGTATTATATACCCCACACAAAAGAAACAAGTTGTATATATGACATATATCCCCCTAGAAGTAATAGTGAGATAAAAATCCCTTTACAAAGGCCTAAATTACTTCATACACATTTTAACCTACTTTATAATAAAAATATATATGATTTAAATATAATAAATAACAATATAAAATATTTCATACCATAAATGTTTTTATTTTAACCTTTTATCACCAATTTTCTATGAATTATTTTTTAATATCTCTGTTCTTTTTGATATCTATATCATTCTTCACATCTGTTTTGGTTTGGTAGTTTTGGTCCTTGTAATAGGATCCAGGTTAAGTAATCCCCAACATATTAACCATGATATAAGAATCATATATATTCGTTTTATATATGTTTGGTTTCATTTATTAAAATTTTATACGGAAAAAATAAATTTATTGTTCATTGAGATGGTAGGTCATATAAATGCAAGGAAACTGTTTTCATTTCTTAATAAATTGAATGAATTAATGGTAATTAATAATTCAAAGATTAAATAATCATTATTATATCACATATATCATATATATTCATAAAATACATCCTTTTACCATCCAAGTATGATCGAAATAAAAAGTGAATCACATCACATTTTGGGCGTGTATTCCACATGTATGCATGAGTGATGTCATAGTTTTCCAAAATTTTAGAAGGAAATAGGATATATATTATATTTTCATTACATAAGAATAATTATTTGAAAAATAATATATATAAACATAAAATAAATTATAATAATCAACCATGAATGATGGTGATGGAAAATGAATTGTATTACTATGTGCAGCCGGTAATCTGTAAGAACACGAGCAATACATTAAGTTCCCATTTTATTGGGAGGGGGTGGATAATGGTAGATTCCTATTCATAATAAATTTTTTCTATATTTTGGAAAATTAAATTATTATTTTATTAGTAATACAAATTATTTATAAGAGATAAAATAAGAATTAAAAATAAAGTGATCGGTTATGGTGATTACCTATTCTCTGTGATGACACCCTCAGATGTCCTCTTATTGGCTCGTGGATAGGTCCTTTGAGTAGAACAACACCTCTAAAATTTGTAATAATAATTTTATAAGAAATTTTTTTATATATTTTTAAGTTATAAGGTTATATTTGGTTTAAATAAGTGAGGTATGTGGGGCCCAATTCTAATTGTGGTGAGCAGCGTTTTGGAATTTTATAAAAAAACAAAATATAATAAGACCATTCTAGAGGAAATTAATTTAAAATAGAAAATAAATTAATATGATATATAATTTGTGAACATATCTTATCAACATTCACATTATTTAATATTTTTATGATTTTAGAATAATTTAATAAAATATTATATTAAAAAATATCATTGTTGTCAATTTTGACACTATTCTTTACATTGACATTAGTAATAGAAATAAAAAAATATAATTTTAATTTTTTAATATATATATATATATAATTTATAATTTTAATCTAAAAAAATAAATGATCAAATTAATTACCTCAATCTAAAATACTATTAATATTTTTAATATCATTTATATTTTTATTCAGTTAATTTAATAATTACTGCACGTTGTGTAAGAATTAAAGGTATATATTTTTTCAGTGAAAATTAATAATAAATAAAATTAAGGAATATATAACATATATATTTCAAAATAATAATTATATTAGAACATATCTTCTATATAAACCCATGTTAAAAATATGTTAGTTATTATTTTTGGAGGGTGGGCCAGGCCTTCGTAATAGTGCAACACGAAGGAGACCCGTAGAGAACCCTACAACAAGCTGCACATGAACTCCCCCTATTAAAAATATGTTAGTTATTAAAAACAAAAGTGTGCCATGTTTGACTCTTCATTTCATAAAATATTATAAAGGTAATAAACCCATCAAAGTGCCAAAAAAGGATATAAATTAAACCCTAAAATTATTTTCATCAACATATAATCATCCAATGCAACTTTAAAAATTGTTAGAGTCATTTAATAGTCCTAATCATTTTATTTTCTTACAAAAATTGCTAACATACCCATAACGTGGTACTAAAATTATTATAGGAACTATTAATAATAAATAAAAATAAAGAGAACATATTGAAAATATTTATAAAACTAATTCCAAATATTTAGTCCATTTTTCATGTTTCATCTCATAGAAATTTCAGAATTTAATTCAAAATCAATCTTACAAAATGTAATGAAAAAGATTTTTCCTGAAAAAAATGCATTTTAAGCCCAAATTTTACTTAAACCAAAACTAGGTATAAGGATAATTAAAAAGAAATTAATTAGATTACACATATTTAATGATTAATTAAGTTATTTTCATATAAAATTCAAACCATAAAAGTAATATTCATTAACAATTAAATTAACGTTTAATGAAAATCAATATTTTTCACCATTCATTGGAAATTACATCTTTTCATAAAAATACAAGAATTTAACCCATTGATAATTCTGATATATTGATTTCAAAATTGATGTTCATTTTATAAAATTATTATTTTTCGATTTTCCTAAAAATAATTATAATATTTTCTCAAAAACATTTTTTAGGGAAAACATATTTACGAAGCATAAAATATTTTTAGTCAAAGTTAAGTTAGTATTTCCTTATAAATAAAAAATTGATTTATTTTTGGAAATGTACAGTTTTTATAAATTTTATAATTTGGTTAATGTTATTCATACTTACAAATTTAATAGCTATGTTATCTCTTTCATATTTAAACATCAATATTTTTTTGATATTTTAAGATCAACATTGTCTGTAGTGCCATCTATCAAAAAATTTAATTAAAAAATATATCAAAAAATATCAGGGTGTCACATTCTCCCTCATATAAAAATATTCCATCCTAAATTTTAATTTTCCCCTATAATCAAATTTTTTTCATCTGAAAATTCATTTTTGGAACCCACATCACAAAAAGGGTTCATAAAAAATCCTCTGTAAAAGAGAGAAATGGAAGTATGAAGTTCAACTCGTATAATAAATAATTAGCATTAAAAAGAGGAGAAAATTTTGGGTATATGATAAAATGGACATGGAGGGAAAAATAAATTCCAAATACTAATAGATTGTGATAGAAAACATGGTCATGATAATGTCAAAATTAAAAAAACTACAACTCGATGTGGTGTTGAAAATATATAATATTCATCAGAAGAGAAGTTAATAAGATAACTAAAATAGTGTATTCTAATTAATTGAAAAGTATAGTTTCTTATTGAAGTAATTTTTCAATACAATATCATCTTTTTACAAAAATTATTATAATTCACGATGAATGTCTTTTATTCCTAAAGCAAAGAAAATCATCCTCTAATAGATCACATAATCCACGAAAATTAAATCAATATATTTCTCATGTATTTAGATATAACTAAAACCAATTTTTTTAGGAAAAGATATATAATCTTCAAATGGATTAAAATATAAATTAATATATTAAAATAAATAGTAATACCCAAAATTAAATATAGTCTTTTTGATAAATAATTGTCCTTAAAACTAATCAAAAATATTTGAGACTAAAATTAAAATCCAAAATGAGAAGGATTTGTTCACATATAATTATGTGATTTATTTAACATTTATCTCAAATAATAATTAATCACTCGTAATGTATTAGACAAAAAATGTGCATTCCCTAATCACATTGTATCTATGAAATAATAATCATTTCTATAAATAAATAACCTCATCTCAAAAATATTCTCAATAACCATAATATTAATTAACATTTAAACCTCAATGGTTATTTTATACCTATCATCTTACATCCCCAGAAGATTAATATAATTATTATAAAATAATAAATATCGTTATTCCTTAGGATTATATAAACCTTATCCCTAGAAAACATTTCCCAAAATATCTGCACTCACCTTAACATTTCACTATATAAAACCAAAGAAGGGGTTCTAAGACTTTGATCTTATAGTTAACATAAAAATTATAAACCCCGGAGAATATCCATATCTCTTATTTTAACCTCACATGAAAACATAAACATTTCAAAAAATAACACAATCATTATTCCTCAATTATGTTTTTATAATGTTGTACGTATCACTTAAATTCAAAAATCCCAAAGACACCATCATAGATAAATCTAATAGATCTATTTTCCTTTCAATAACTTACCAATTTCAATTCCACAAATATTATCCCTTTTACATCATCATTTTAAATAGTCATAATATCTTTTCTAGACATTACCACCTTACCACTAAATCACTTTTCATAGTTTTTTTACCTTTCAGAATATTTTCTAAAATCATTAAATGAATCTAATACAGGGAAATTATTTGATTCATTTTGATCCTCATATACAAAATTTCATTGATATGACACCTAATAATTCTCATATAATAATACATAAACACAAAAATAATTTAACATTAGTGTAATTTCTATAGTCATGGAGATAACATTTTGTAGAGGGAATTGACTCATATAATGCCTATGTTCCCTACAATAAGACATCAAATTTCTTGGAAATTTTTTACTCTATTCCCTTTATTTCCAAATATAAATATATATTTCCATTTATTTGATATATTATTATAGGTGATTCTCATCATATTCAGGTAAATAATTAATGTGAACTTTCTTAGATCTATGATCACTTCCTCATGAATGTCTAAAAAATTGAATTTACCTCTTATTTAACAAGATCTCAATCTCACCATAGATCACATTTTTACTCATATATCATGATAGCTAATTAAGAATAATCAAAATTTATTATACTTATCCATAATACTATTTGTTTTCTCATAATCACCAAATTTTCCACCACATTCATTGTTGATATGATTCATCCTAGTTCCATTCATTAACAAAAACCTAAATGTAGTGTTTGATCAATGATGACCATTGGAAAACCACATAGTCATTATAATATTAATTTATATGATATCTAAACCATGACCCCATTTTCTATGAAACCATAGGTTTAACATAGTTCATTCTTGATAATTATAAAAAAATTGGATGTGAACCTATAATTATACATATTTTAATTGTTCTAACTAAGGTCTTGTTATCCATGTTTCTCAATGTTAACTATACCAAACTCTAATGTAAACTATAACTACCGATAAAATCTATACATATTGTTTAACTCTATTTATATAAATATTAATTGTATATGATTTGGATCCCCTCTATATTCATATAGAAAAAATTCCATTAGAAACATTGGAAATTAAAAAATGGATCATAATTAACTCCCAATAAGTTCATTATAACTAGAACTCTTCTGAAACATATCACACTATGTACCATTCTCCACACCATGGGGAAATGTAAACATAAGAAAGGGTGATATAAATTTCTCATTGGGTTGAACATGGGAGATATCAATCAATAATAATATAAGAGAATATGAAATTCCTATGATATAAGATCATAGAAAGAACATACAATGTTCACCACCAACATGACAAGTATCACAAACCGAGGTTATAGCCTAAAACATTATCATTTCAAAATACATGAATCATAAGATTGAGATATCATCATAACTCAGTCCTTAACAATAATTCAATGTAATAAATATTTATGGGACCATCATAATTATAGAAACCATTTTTTAAGTAAATATAATCTACAAAGACCATCATAGAAGGGAGAAACAATTGTTTCCAATAGTGGATGAAGAAAATCAACTTATTTCATATAAGAGATCAATAACATCGACATGTTTCTGAAAATGGATCAATCCCATCAACTTATTTCCCCTAATTATATCATTATATATAATAAACAACGTAATTAGTATGGGGAGATATATTTCCCAACACGAATATAATAAAAACCATACATATTTGTGCCCCAAGATCATAACACATCTAAAATATCAATACATATGTAATGAAATGAGTTTCATAATAATTTAATAATTTCACCACAAAAATAAAACTTCTAAATATAAAACAAATTTTTAATCCTTGGATATTATCCCCATTAATACTTATGTATCATCAATGGATTTCATCTAAGATCGAAAATGATTTTAAATGATTACTAGTAAAAATTCTTGAGAAAATTAACATTTCCATCTTAAAAGAAAATATATCTTTAAAAATCTTCTCACAGATAAATAAAATAATTTTCTTTGAAAATAATATTATAAACATGTAATGTAAGAATATATTCATTGTGAAATTATGAAAATATGAAAATAAAAGTATAAATTATAATTCAAAAATCTTTTCTTCAATATTTTATTCTAAGAAGTCACATAATGGATTGTTTGGTAAATAAAAAAATATTCAATTCAATCCATTTTGTAAAAATTCTTAAATGGGTAAAAATATATTATAATATTTTAGAATAATAGTGAGAAATGTTTTATTAAAAACCTTTTTTAAAATAGGTAAATAGAAAAGAAATATTCCCAAAAACCAAATTTAACTTAAACAATCTTGAATGATGATGTGATCGTGAAATAAACCCATACTGATTTGGTATCATTTGAACCATAAGAACCGCGAAAGAAAGAATAATTTATGGATAGGTAAATAATGTAATTTAAAAAATAATAATCAAAAAATAAATTCATGTTGAGTATATACACAACTCAAAATAAATATGTGGCATATAATATATAGGTCCCACAAATGTAAAAGTGAGATGAAATTCTCTTTATATAGATCAGAATTCCTTTGTACACATTAGAACCACATGCATAATAAATATAGGTCTATTAAAAATATATTAATAAATCATAATTATATATAGTATTACATTTAATACTTACATATAGGCTTTTATCACACTTTTTCCATGAATTATTAATTAAAATCAATATTTTTGGTGATATATACTTCATATTTCACATAGGTATTGGTTTGATAGTTTGGGTAATTGTGGTTTTATCTTGGTTAAATCATATATAGAATATTATAAATGATATAAATATAATATATATATTCATCATATACATGTTTTGATTTATTTAAGAAATTTTAGAGATAGAAAAATGAATTATATTGTTCCTGGAGATGATATGTTGTGTGTACTCATAAGCACTATTTTTATTTTTCAACAGATGGAAATAAAGAAAGGTAAATAATAATTCACCCTTCATAGAATTATTATTATATCATATATTCCATATAAAT
The DNA here is from genome assembly GCA_963277665.1 of Viscum album. Taxonomy (NCBI): domain Eukaryota; kingdom Viridiplantae; phylum Streptophyta; class Magnoliopsida; order Santalales; family Viscaceae; genus Viscum; species Viscum album. Next base: position 910,357,483 of record OY728125.1, on the reverse strand, counting down.
TAATCAAATACATCCTCAATTCCATCAATGTGATATTAAAATGAAATATAAATCACATCGCTTCATGAAAGTGGTAATCAACACATACGCCTGAGTGACGATATTATTTTCCAATGGTATCGAAGGTAAGAAGGTATAAATTAAATTTTGATTTTATAGGAATAATTATGTCACTAATATTATATATATACTTCAAACCAATTATAATAACCATTTATGGATGATGGTGTTTGAAAATGAATTGTATCGTTATGTGGAGATAGTAAACCATACGTATGGATGATTGAAACTTCCACATCTTATTTGATGTAACAAGTGTGGATAATAGAGGTTGATTCTTCGCAAATAAATTGATAAATCTTCTATAATAATATAATTACAAATTTATACAAGGTCGAAATTCCATTAAGTATAAAGGCATAGCAATGTGGATTAGCGGGGGCGATCCCACATGTGGCGGGGAAAGGGGGAGAAGTCTTTTTGTAACACCCCCGGTAAATAAATAATATGACATTTTAATATTTATCCATATTTTTGAATAAAATATTAATATGACTTTAAAGGGGAGGCTATGCTCGATGGCGTACACAACATGCAACAACGAGTTTCTTGGGAATCTTACGTTGTACTCTAATAATAAAATAATATTATTTTATATGGTAGTTAACATGTAGTCGTTGTATTAGTGGGAATGGATAGAAATAACTAAAATATGATTATATATGTTTTTAAATGTTTTTACATTTATCCAATAAAAGATAAAGGCATAAAATATAGAAATAATTCAATTTTAGGCGTATATGCCCTAGTTTTCACTAAAGGTTCACTTATCGCCTTTTGATGGAGAACCATCATTAAATATAGTTTTGTTCACTCTTATAAATCCTTTTGGACCAAATAAAACTCTTCTTAAGAATAGGGACATCAAAATTTACTTTGTGTAAATTTTTGGTATCTTTCTGATAAAGTTCATTTTTTAATAAATAGTGTAAAATGTTGTATTTTAATTCAAAACCTCTTTTTAATCTAATTTATTTATATGATTAGATTATATTTTGAATTATTTTTAAATTTAAATTAGAATATAATTTTACCATTAAATCCAATATTGGTCATTGGAATTAATTTCACTTTGAAATCAGACTTAAACTAGTGTCAATCTTTTGATACTTATTGTTTCATAAAAACACGCTATTTGCTCTAACAGTGGGAATTAATTATTAAATTAATTAATGTGACTTATATGTTTTGAATTTTGTAAAATAGACTTCATCTTTGAATTTGTAATATCAAATATAACTTAGGGTGAATTTTTGGGATTTTTCTGAAAAACATCAATTTTTGATGAATAGTGAAACCACTAAGTGGTACTTATAAAAACTGATTTTTTCCATTTAAATGAAATTTTTCCATCTTTGTGTTTTGAATTTCTAAAATCTGACATACATGGTTGTCATTAAGAAGTAAAATGTGGTTCAATGGGATAAAAATGATTTTTGGTGAATAGTAACTTATTAAGTTTTAATCGCGATTAGAGATAATTAGTGTAGTTTAAGGTAAAAATAATGTTTTAATAATATGAAATGAACTTTACACATGTCCTAACCTCATTGGATGTGTCATGTCCGACCAAGACAACCCATGGGTCAACTTGGGGACCCCATGAAGCCACTTTGTTTGGAAAATGACATTAATATCTTTTTATTTAAAGTTAAAGTAAAAATGAGACAAACATGAAATGTTTTTCTAAAATAATTTTTACATGGGGATATACAAATCCGATTTTTGACTATAAATATTCATTGGAAATATAAACAGATTTCCTACATCATAGTATTTTTTTATAATTTTTAGACATTAAATAAATTAAATTATTTATGACATCATGATGATGCAGTGATGACCTCCTTATTTAACGATTTAAATAAAATTGAAAGATAATGTAATATCTAAGACCTACACATGTCCAAAACCTATTGGATGAGTGGATTTAGAACCCTTATCACCTTATCCTCGAAACACATCAATGTGGTACCTCTTAAATCCGAATACCATTTTAAAATAAAGTGACTTTTCTTTACCTTCCAAGAGTGCCCCTCCTCTCCTCTTATAAATGGCCCCCACCTCTACCTCCTTACCCACACTCCCAAAGCCTTTGGCTTGGACAAACTCTGCCCATTTTGTCTCTCCACTTCTCTCTATTACTCCTTGAAGCCTCACTTTGGGCAGAAGTCTTCCCATTGAAGCCTTTGAGCTCAAACCAAAGGGAGTTACCTGATTTTAAGGTAATGTCCTCACTTGAGTCCTTTTGTTTTATTTTGCTTCTCCAACCCCCTAAACTCTTTTTATTCATTTCTTTTGTAACAACTACAGTATCATCAATATACTAGGATATTGTTATAAGAAGTATTCTAGCAACACTTTCACACACCTACATCTAATGGTTAAAGACCATATTGTTTCTGTGGATGGCGAATTTCGGCCTCCTGAAACGATGATTGTTCAACATTCTTTTAACACCTTCAAAGGTTCCCATTAAGATTACAATATATTTATATATGATATATAATATGTTTATGTTTTCCTTAATCTTATTGTATTTTTCATTTTGGTCATACCTTTATGGTTTCCATTATGGGTAAACGCGATATCTTCATTTAAGGAAGTGCGGACTACCGCCCCCTCAACGTGATTTGATTCGTTAATACCATATATGGTACGTAAAAAGGATATATTTAATGATATCATATATGATACCATATTGGAATTAAAATACTATTATGTATCATTATGTTTTAATTCCATTAAATATGAAATAGAAATGGAAGTAGCGTTCATGCATACATACGGCTTACCATCTCCATGAACGGTACATTTCATTTCTTATCTCAAAATGTTATGTAGTATTATATGTACATATATATAATGGATATATATGTAATATATTACATCAAAATTATGGATATCATTCTGGAATTATAACATATATATATCTCTCTCATTTTGTTTTAATTCCATTAATATGACAAAAAATGAAAGTTGCGTTCATGCGTACGTACGGCCTACCGTCTCCATGAACGGTGCTTTTCGTTTTTTATCTACAAATGATATCGAATAGTATGAAATGAATATTTACTGGATATATATGATATTTTAATCATTAATACTATTCTGGAAATTATTTACTTATAACTACATGGGCAATCCTTTTTCAAACAAGTTCATTTTTGACTCATGTACCAAACATCGGCAAAAACGTCTGATATGAACTAACATTATTAAACAATTATTATAACATTATAATATGTGATATGAACTGAATAATAATCTATAAAGGAGGTACTTAGGCAATTATTAATTGACCAAAGTTTATTATTCAGGAATATAAAGAAACGAACAAGACAAGTTGGACTTGAGGTAAGGGATCCTACTCCTCTCTTTCTTTTTAAGTACACTCTTTTATGTCATTCCTTCTAAGATCATCTTTCTTGTTATTGGGATGTTCTTTTATATTAATCTTACTGTAATTTCAATGTTCATATGATGAGAGACCCTATTCTCTCTCATCATTCCATTTTGGAAGTTTTGAGTGGCGCCGTTAGTCTGCCGAATTTTCGTAAGAGATCTAACCTCTCTCTTTCTCTCTAAGTACTCCCCTTTATGCCACTTCTTTTAAGATCCACTTTGTTATGATGGGGGATGTTCTATTATACTCCTGTTGCTGTAAATTTTATTGTAATGTGATGAGATACCCTATTTGATCTCATCAATCCATTTTTGGAAGTTTTTAGTGGCGTCGTTAGGCTGCCGAGTTTTCGTAAGGGATTTTTCATCTCACTTTTATTCCAGTGAGATTTATGCTACATTTTCCACAATTTCCATTGAGTGGTGTATGTACTGACAATTATTTTACTCATTGTGTAATATTATTTCATTTATGAGTATTTACATCAATGATGTATTGTATTTCTTTCACGGGCGTATGTTTCGAAAGATACCCATGTCGGTAAGGGAACCTTTCACCCTCCTCTTTTTAAGAGAATTATTTTGTTATGTCTTTAATTCACATAATATTATTTTGGGATATGTTATTCTATATCCTTATTGATGTAAATTTTATTTCCAAGTGATGAGATACCCTTTTTATCTCTCATCAACTCTTTTTCTGAATTTTGTAGTGACGTCGTTAGGCTGTCTAATTATTGAAAGGGAACTTCTTAACCCAATTTCGATTCTTTGGGATAAGCTTGTACTCCTTGAATATGTCGTTCTATGAATATGTGTGAATAACCTCTGATTTTTTACACTTAATATCAACTTATATTTGGTGTATTAGTTTGTCACACATAATTATGTAATTGATTTATCCTCAATCCAAGGATACCATCTTTGTATAGGACTTCGTCTCAATCTCCTTTCATTGAGGCATATTTTGTTTTATACACAAACTTCTTTTATATGGTGTATAAACCCCTTTGACTTTTATGTTTATTCAAAAGGAATCTTTTTTATACGAAGCGTTTACTAAAGGACAAAAGGGAATGTTTTTTTTGTACGTATGCGGCGACAAAAACTTCTCCACCGCCGTGACCATTATTTGAGTTTCGGATTCCTCTAAAAGCCATATCTTCTTTATAAAAGAAAAATAAATACCATGTTTTACTTTTATTTTATTTTGGTATTTAAAATGGTTTTCATAATTTTTTTATATCAATGTGTTGTATCGATATCTTTTGATTGAAAGGTGGAAATGTTATGTTTCCTTTATACATGTTTTATGTGATACGATTATGTTGAGGTTCTTGGGAATTATTATGAAGACGGTGGTTCCGTGATAAACTAAGGGCGGGTGAGCCCGATATAGCTCTCCAATGCATTGGGTAACGCGAAGGAGTGAAACGTTAAGGTTTCTCCGAAGAGATTTAGGGAATATACTATGATGGGTATTCCAAACGTAAACAAGAGGGTTACTCCCAATGTAAGAATGTTATGAATGCCTCAAGTTACCTTTATGTCTTATGATTTCTATGATTTATTCATGGTTTGATGAGGTATGTTAAAGTGCCTATGTTTTATAGGTAAAGTATTATTTCATTCTTATGTATATATGAACTCATGTTTCCTTTCCATATTTTTTATAACCCTTACTGAGATTTTTATGCTCATCCAAAGTTTTTGAAATGTTTTTCACAGGTCAAGGGAAAGGTACATAATGTGATGATAGTGTCAAGGATGTGTCAAGAAAGAATCCATGTTTTATTTTCAATATGTTTCCATTAATGGGAAGAATGAATACTATCTTTTATATAACCGCTTTGTTTAAATGTGGAATGTAATGCAAGTTTCATGATCTAATTCTATAAAACTCTAAACCTGAAAAGATCCTCAATGTGTAATCTTGTAATTACTCAAGATTAAGTCAGGTTTAAGGCTGGGGCCTTATAGTTGGTATCAAAGGTCAGTTTAGGTAACTTTAGAGGTTAGGGTATTCTTTAAGCATAAGTGGAATTACCACAATGGTTAGGATTTCAGAAAGATTCCTAGTTTTAGATAAAGTGAATGAGTAAGTATATCTTAGTGTTTATCTTCCTCATTAGTACATGATAGTTTTTTTATATACTCACACTGAACTTTTTGGTTTTAGTAAATGGCTGGATCTAGCAGGCACCAAAGTAACAGTGGATGTGAAGGAAACTGTGACAGTTTTTTGAGCAAGCAACTGAATGATATGGGAGATGCAATAAGAACTCTTGTGATTATCCTCAACCAACTATCTAGAGTCATGATTGACCACCTAAACCTTGGTGATTTCTCTAAGGCATCATATATGCGAGAAACAAATCCCTATGGAAGTATAGGTAATAATCATAAAGGTAAGTGTGTTCAACAACCTATGTGTCAAAGATGTGGAAAGAAACACCTAGGAAAATGTTTCAAAGGGACAGAAATATGCTATAGATGTGGAAATGAAGGTCATAAAGCAAGAACCTACCATGGAAAGAGGAAGCATCCAGTTGAATCGAGGAAAGGGAAAGAAGTTCTTTCTGAGGGATCAATTGAATGTTTTAAATGTGGTGTGCATGGTAATTATGCAAACACATGTCCTATGAAGATGTTTCATGAATGGGATCACCAAGAGCGTACAAATGTTCGTTTACCAATACCTAATGCCATTCCGATTGAGGATGAAGAAAATCACAATGACCAATCAAAGGTATGTATTATTTCATGACTATTGTTTTCCTATTTTGGAATCTTAGGATATGATTCATTATTTTGTTTGTAGGAAAGAGGTATTTCGGAATAAGTTGGAAAGGAATGGTTAATGGATCATGAATAATGTTGAATGACTAAGATGTCAACATATAAGGGCTTCAAGAGTTATGGTGAAATTCTTAAGAGTATTAAGTCTCTTTTGATGATGGGGTTATATTAGAAGACTTTTTATATTATGTGTAACCCTGATGTTTAATATAGGCAAATTTTATTCAAGGAATAATTATCTTTTCTTTTGTGGACATAGTTATAAAGAACCATTTGGGTTTATATGATCCTTACTTTTGAGGTAATTATGGGTTACTATATGTTATGATTGAAGTGAAAGGCATGAGATAAAATTGAGGTCAAATTATGTTATGGTTATTTTTGATGATTTTATCCATTTTTGGGGAATGATTTTAGAATTATATAGTTTTGGAAAAAGGACAACACGCAGACCGTGTGACTACCCGTCACGTCGGACAAAGCTGCGGGAATCGAACCCAGAACCAAAGTGCGACTGGTATTTATCACCTACCACTGGACTACGTGAATTCCCTGGTTAGTTTGACTGATTATTTTTAGTTATATGATTTTATGAGTTAAGAGTAAGTTGATTTTGGGTTATTTATGAAAATGATTAACCTATCATGGAGGATATGTGATTAGGTTAATTACTTTTCAATACGAGACTTTTGGAGCAACTGATGTTGTTTGGAGATAAATGTTACGATTTAACTTGGAAGACTATGTGACTAAATCCTTCAAATATTTGGGTTTCAATCTTATATTGGTTTACTTTGAAAAATTTTATGGACAAATTTTTTATCGGATGGTCCTTGTTGAACTTTGGGTTTTGTTGGACAAATTTTTGAGATTAAGAATAGATTTTCTTTTTAAAGGGTTATCCTTTTATGGATTATCTGACCTTGTACTAACCTTTTGGTTTTGGTTTTGGTTAAAGCCTAAAGAAGTGGGAAGTATATAGTTCTCTTTGGTGGATTAGGTGATTTTCTAGAAGTTGATTATAGTACTCTTAATGTGAACAAGTCTCCCTAAATACTCATCTTTTGGAAAAAAATATGAGTTTGATTAAGGAATCTAGTAAAAGTTGAAATTCAACATGATATGTGATTATGTTTCCTTATGAATAAATTCCTCAATAAAAAGTAACTTTAAACAAAAATGTTGTCTATTAACTTTTCCTACTGGGGAATCGAATACCGTTTAACCCATCACAAGTTTGTGATTTTCTTATGGTTAACTTTCTCCTAGACATGTTTACTATCACTTTCCCTCAAGAACATGACCCATTGCTTTTTCTTCCATGTCCATGTTTTTCTACATATGGGTTAACTCGGGTGACCTTTGTACTTATCTTCCTTTATTTTAAAGTGATTGTTTTACAGACTCTTGTTCCGATGTGGGACTTTCAAGGATGTTTCCAAGCTCAATTTTAAAAATTGCGAGGACGCAATTCCCAAAAGGGGGGGAAGGATGTAAAACCCCTGGTAAATAAAGAATATGACATTTTCATATTTATCCATATTTGTGAATAAAATATTAATATGAATTTAGAGGGGACTCTATGCTCGATGGCGTACCCAACACGTAACAACGAGTTTCTTGGGAATCTTACGTTGTACTCTAATAATAAAATAATATTATTTTAAATGGTAGTTAACATGTAGCCATTGTATTGGCGGGAACGGATAGAAATAACTAAAATATGATTATATATGTTTTTAAATGTTTTTACATTTATCCAATAAAAGATAAAGGCATAAAATACGTAAATAATTCAATTTTAGGCGTATATGCCCTAGTTTTCACTAAAGGTTCACTTATCGCCTTTTGATGGAGAACCATCATTAAATATAGTTTTGTTCACTCTTATACATCCTTTTGGACCAAATAAAACTCTTATTAAGAATAGGGACATCAAAATTTACTTTGTGTAAATTTTTGGTATCTTTCTGATAAAGTTCATTTTTAATGAATAGTGTAAAATGTTGTATATTAATTCAAAACCTCTTTTTAATCTAATTTATTTATATGATTAGATTATCTTTTGAATTGGTTTTAAAATGAAATTAGAATATATTTTTACCATTAAATCCAATAGTGGTCATTGGAATTAATTTCACTTTGAAATCAGACTTAAACTAGTGTCAATCTTTTGATACTTATTGTTTCATAAAAACACGCTATTGGCTCTGACACCAGGAATTAAATATTAAATTAATTAATGTTACTTATATGTTTTGAATTTTCTAAAATAGACTTCATTTTTGAATTCGGAATATCAAATATAACTTAGGGTGAATTTTTGGGATTTTTCTGAAAAACATCAATTTTTGATGAATAGTGAAACCACTAAGTGGTACTTATAAAAACTGATTTTTTCCGTTTAAATGAAATTTTTCCATATTTGTGTTTTTAATTTCAAAAATCCGACATACATGGTTGTCATTAAGAATTAAAAAGTGGTTTAATGGGATAGAAATAATTTTTTGGTGAATAGTAACTTATTAAGTTTTAATCACGATTAGAGGTAATTAGTGTAGTTTAAGGTAAAAATAATGTTTTAATAATATGAAATAAACTTGACACCTGTCCTAACCTCATTGGATGTGTCATGGCCGACTAAGACAACCTATGTGTCAACTTGGGGACCCCATGAAGCCACTTTGGTTGGAAAATGACATTAATATCTTTTTTTTTTAAGTTAAAGTAAAAATGAGACAAACATGAAATGTTTTACTAAAACAATTTTTTCATGGGGTTATACAAATCCGATTTTTAACTATAAATATTCATTGGAAATATAAAAAGATTTCCTACATCATAGTATTTTTTTATAATTTTTAGACATTAAATAAATTAAATTATTTATGACATCATGATGATGTAGTGATGACCTCATTATTTAACGATTTAAATAAAATGGAAAGATAATGTAATATCTAAGACCTACACATGTCCAAAACCTATTGGATGAGTGGATTTCGAACCCTTATCACCTTATCCTCGAAAAACATCAATGTGGGACCTCTTAAATCTGAATACCATTTTAAAATAAAGTGACATTTCTTTACCTTCCAAGAGTGCCCCTCCTCTCCTCTTATAAAAGGCCCCCACCTCTACCTCCTTACCCACACTCCCAAAGCCTTTGGCTCGGACAACCTCGGCCCATTTTGTCTCTCCACTTCTCTCTCTTAATCATATAAGCCTCACTTTGGGCAGAAGTCTTCCCAAGGAAGCCTTTGAGCTCAAACCAAAGAGAGTTACCCGATTTTAAGGTAATGTCCTCACTTGAGTCCTTTTGTTTTATTTTGCTTCTCCAACCCCCTAAAATCTTTTTATTCATTTATTTTGTAACAAATCCAGTATCATAAATATACTAGGATTTTGTTATAATAATTATTCGAGCTACACTTTCACACACCTACATCTAATGGTTAGAGAACATACTGTTTCCGTGGATGGAGAATTTCGGCCTCCTTAAACAATGATTGTTCAACATTCTTTTAACACCTTCAAAGGTGGCCATTAAGATGACAATATATTTATATATGATATATAATATGTTTATGTTTTCCTTAAACTTCTGTATTTTTCATTTTGGGCATACCTTTATGGTTTCCATTATGGTTAAACGCGATATCTTCATTTAAGGAAGTGCGGACTACCGCCCCCTCAAAGTGATTTGATTCGTTAATACAATATGTGGTACGTATAAAGGATATATTTAATGATATTATATATGATTCCTTACTGGAATTAAAATACTATTATGTATCATTATGTTTTAATTCCATTAAATATGAAATAGAAATGGAAGTAGCGTTCATGCGTACGTATGGCTTACCGTCTCCATGAACGGTACATTTCATTTCTTATCTCAAAATGTTATGTAGTATTATAAGTACATATATATAATGGATATATATGTAATATATTACATCAAAATTATGGATATCATTCTGGAATTATAACATATATATATCTCTCTCATTTTGTTTTAATTCCATTAATATGACAAAAAATGAAAGTAGCGTTCATGCGTACGTACGGCCTACCGTCTCCATGAACGGTGCTTTTCATTTTTTATCTCCAAATGATATGGAATAGTTTGAAATTAATATTTACTGGATATATATGATATTTTAATCATTAATACTATTCTGGAAATTATTTACTTATAACTACATGGGCAATCTTTTTTCAAACATGTTCATTTTTGACTCATGTACCCAACATTTGCAAAAACGTCTGATATGAACTAACATTATTAAACAATTATTATAACATCATAATATGTGATATGAACTGAATAATAATCTCTAAAGGAGGTACTTAGGAAATTATTAATTGACCAAAGTTTATTATTCAGGAATATAAAGAAACGAACAAGACAATTTGGACTTGAGGTAAGGGATCCTACTCCTCTCTTTCTTTTTAAGTACACTCTTTTATGTCATTCCTTCTATGATAATCTTTCTTGATATTGGGATGTTATTTTATATTACTCTTACTATAATTTCTATGTTCATATGATGAGAGACCCTATTCTCTCTCATCAATCTATTTTGGATGTTTTGAGTGGCGCCGTTAGGCTGCCGAATTTTCATAAGAGATCTAACCTCTCTCTTTCTCTCTAAGTACTCCCCTTTATGTCACTTATTTTAAGCTCCTATTTGTTATGATTGGGGATGTTCTTTTATATTCCTCTTGCTGTAAATTTTATTGTAATGTGATGAGATACCCTATTCGATCTCATCGATTCATTTTTGGAAGTTTTAAGTGGTGTCGTTAGGCTGCCGAGTTTTCGTAAGGGATTTTTCATCCCACTTTTATTCCCGTGAGATTTATACTACATTTTCCACAATTTCCTTTGAGTGGTGTATGTAATGACAATTATTTTACTCATTGTGTAATATTATTTCATTTATGAGTATTTACATCAATTATGTATTGTCCTTCTTTCACGGGGCGTATGTTTCGAAAGATACCCATGTCGGTAAGAGAACCTTTCACCCTCCTCTTTTTAAAAGACTTATTTTGTTATGTATTTTAATTCAAATAATATTATTTTGGGATATGTTCTTCTATATCCTTATTGATGTAAATTTTATTTCCAAGTGATGAGATACCCTTTTTATCTCTCATCAACTCTTTTTCTCAATTTTGAAGTGACGCTGTTAGGCTGTCTAATTATTGCAAGCGAACTTCTTAACCCAATTTCGATTCTTTGGGATAAGCTTGTACTCCTTGAATATGTTGTTCTATGAATATGTTTGAATAACCTCTGATTTTTTTACACTTAATATTAACTTATATTTGGTGTATTAGTTTGTCACACATAATTATGTAATTGATTTATCCTTAATCCAAGGATACCATCTTTGTATGGAACTTCGTCTCAATCTCCTTTCATTGAGGCATATTTTGTTTTATACACAACCTTCTTTTATACGGTGTATAAACCCCTTTGACTTTTACATTTACTCAAAAGGAATCTTTTTCATAAGAAGTGTTTACTAAACGACAAAAGGAATGTTTTTGTTGTACGTATGCGGCGACAACAACTTCTCCGCCTCCATGACCATTATTTGAGTTTCGACTTCCTATAAAAGCCATACCTTCTTTTTAAAAGAAAAATAAATACGATGTTTTACTTTTCTTTTATTTTGGTATTTAAAATGGTTTTCATACTGTTTTTATATCAATGTGTTGTATTGATATCTTTTGATTGAAAGGTGGAAATGTTATGTTTCCTTTATGCATGTTTTATGTTATACGATTATGTTGATGTTATTGGGCATTATTATGAAGACGGGTGGTTCCTTGATAAACTAAGGGTGGGTGAGCCCGATATAGCTCTCCAATGCATTGGGTAACACGAAGGAGTGAAACGTTAAGGTTTCTCCGAAGAGATGTAGGGAATATACTGTGATGGGTATTCCAAACATAACCAAGAGGGTTACCCCCAACATAAGAATGTTATGAATGCCTCAAGTTACCTTTATGTCTTATGATTTCATGATTTATAATGGTTTAATGAGGTATGTTAAAGTGCATATGTTTTATGGGTAAAGTATGATTTCATTCTTATGTATATATGAACTCATGTTTCCTTTCCATATTTTTTATAACCCTTACTGAGATTTTTATGCTCATCCCATGTTTTTAAAATGTTTTTCACAGGTCAAGGGAAAGGTACATGATGTGATGATAGTGTCAAGGATGTGTCAAGATAGAATCCATGTTTTATTTTCAATATGTTTCCGTTGATGGGAAGAATGAATACAATCTTTTATGTAACCACTTTGTTTAAATGTGGAATATAATGCAAGTTTCATTATCTAATTCTCTAAAACTCTAAACCGAAAAAGATCCTCAATGTGTAATCTTGTAATAACTCAAGATTAAGATAGGTTTAAGGCTGGGGCATTATACTTTTGACTGAAGGTTAGTTCACCCTAACATCAAATTTTTTTTATAAAAAATAATTAAATAATTAAATGATTAAATGTAGGAAATATAAAAACATAAAAATAATAAAGGGAATAATATATGGAAACATGGCTCCATGGATGTTTTTTCTAAAAAGAAATCATGACTGCACATGAAAAATAATAATACTCATTGGTTGTGCAATAAATTAATTTAATCAATATAAGAAATGTTCCAAACCCCTCAATATAACATTTTACACTAATTAATCTTAGACATATGAATTTAAATTCAAAAATTCAATAATATCATATCATAAATGAAGTAGAATAATCAAATTTAAAGGACATGAATTAATTGTATTTATCAAGTTGGTTTTTGTTTTCTACCAAACACATTTGGAGCTTGAATTATTAATATATATGAGTATAAGGTTTTTAAAAATAGAAACAATTAAAATTATTATCTGTGAATATTAACAATTAAATAGTACAATTATCCATGCACTTATTTTCACTTATTATTCTCTAACATGTGGATTTAAACAACCATTATTAGGTGGTCACAGGCAATGAATAAACCCAAAACCATTAGATAGAAAACATACAAGAAAGAACAAGAAAGAGATAAAATAAAATAAACTATAATTAAACTAATAAAAATCTAACATTACATCAAATCATAATAAATGAAAGCGTGTAAGAAAAACATAAAATGGAGGTTCTGAACACTAATAGAAACCTATCCATGGTCAAACCTCTACATCGGGAATGGTTCCATTTTCATTGGTTGTAACCCCTTATTGATAACCATATAAGTCATGTTATGGTTCTCCTAGGTCAAACCTATTGTCAAATGGTCACCCCATGCTAATATAGTAAATTATCCATTTTAAGGAATGTGTCAACCTAATAAAACTAATGAAATTTAAAAATATCCTTTATTTTACCCTGTTATTAAAATATTTTAGTTATTAAAAAAATGTGCTTGACTAGTTTGAGTTTTCTTTAAATCAAATTTTATAATTGTCATAATCACTTCAATGTGAAAAAACCATAAATTTGACACTTGGATTATTATGATCTATATGTAATCATCCAATAATATTTCAAAATTTGTTAAAATAATTCTCTTGTCCTTATCATTTTATTTTTGACCCAAATTACCCCGTTTACCCATACCATGGAAATAAATTTACAATAGTTAATATTCATAATCAAAAAAAATAAATGGAAAATATTTAATAGATTAAAAATCAATGATTACTGATATAGAATCAATATTTTATGATTCAATTTATACAATTGGATGAATTCAATTTACAATTTATTACACATAATGCAATAAAAAACAGTTTTCTTGAATAATGGGGTTTAATCCCAATAGTGTACCTATTCCAACAAAAGGTATAAAGATGACTAAAATGTAAATAGGTATATTATCTATAAATAAAAATTATTTTATTTTTTCAAAAAAATATATACTAATAATGTTAATTTTAAATATAATAAAAATTCACTTTAATAAAAATTTCTATTTTCCATATTTAAGTTAAAAAACATTTCAATAAAATATCCAAATATCACCCTAAGATAATTTTCATAGGGTGATTTAAAAATCTATATTAGTTTTATTAAATATAATTTCTAGAATTTTAAAATACTAATAATAATATTTTCTCACAAAAATCAATAATCGGATCAAGCTGAACGTGCTGGAAAAGGCGTCGAGAGTTGGTAACCGGGTCAAGCTGAACGTACTGGCGAAGGCGTTTGAGGAGGCCGAATCCTTCTTGAAATGGACTCTGGTGGCCCGCTTTGGAGCGTCCAAACCGCCGATCACAGTTTTCTTGTAGTGGGTTACGTCTTGGGGCCTTCTTCAGCCGGCGCAGGTCTCGGTCCTCCACAGGAGATCCTTCTGTATTGTTCTCGGCTCGGAGGAGGATTTCATGATGGTCTGGTGTAAGGTTTGGCGGACCTGGGGCCGCTGAAATTATAAACAGACCAGGTGGTCCATGGAAGCTCACAGAGGCAAGGAAAGCTCATTGGTGGATTTCTGGATCAGCCTCTCAGGGTTTCCATTACCATTTTAGAATGAGGGCTTCCTGATGTTGATAGGCGACTCCATCAGTATCTTTCTGTGCTCTAATGACGCAATGAGGAGGGTTCTATCATCCATAAAGGCTCGAATATGTTTTTATCTTGACATCAATCGTCCTTTACCAGAGAAGTTAGACCTATAAGTGGAGGTATCTTTCACCTGGCCGCAAGATCTGGCATTCTCGATGTTCCCCAGGTTCTGCTCGCACTGCACCCTACAAGGTCATCCCATCCAAGTTTTCCATCGGCGTGGTCGCAAGGGGCGTAGGAGGGATCCGGGAGTGATTACAGGGGGTGGAGATCACAGGTGCGCATCTCCCTCGGCTACTTCAGTGGAGAGTTCGGTTGAATCTATGGAGATCTCAGGTGTCCAACCTTCTTCCCCCACCAAGGGCGTCCCAGAGCCCCTTCAAGAGACGGGGGTGAAGGCCACCTCCGCGGAAGCCAAGTCTCTCGTCCACCGCATCTTAAGGAGTGTATCTTCCATTCGGCTCTCCGCTTCTCTATTAACTATTGACTGTCATTCAAGATTCCCTCTTATAGGTAGTCTCTCAAGGATTATGGTCTCGTGGCTATATATCATGTCATCCAAGGTTGGGGTTATTTCGGTTAGTGATGCAGATCAGAACCAGTGGTCCTTGGTTATATTTTCTCAGGACTCATGAGGATCCCCTGGGGGTGTTCCCTCCCCCACTCCGTGGGACTCCCTACAACATTACCTGATAGGACTTTCCCCTTCTCAGAGGTCTCCAGGGAAGGAAGGGATATCCCCATGCCTCATAGTAGGAGAAAACAGAACCTGAGAATGCCAGAAAGTCCGACATCCCCCATTGTATTGCTCCCCAAGGAGTTAGGGGTGTGTACGAGATATAAATTCAAGAGTCTCCAAGTTAATGATGCATTCCTCTTTGTGAAGGCTAAATGCTCTGGAGCTAGTCCCAGGGTGACCTCTTTCTAAATGATACCCTTAATATTCTGGAACACTATAGGGATAGGTGCACGAGTTAAGTCCGACTTCCTCTCCTCCGAAATATCCAGTCACAAAGTGGCAGTGATGGCCATTCTTGAACACAAACAGAATCCCGCCAGGATCGGGGAGTTCTCCAAGAAGCTTCTCATGCAGGGGAGGATTCATGATGAATCGATCAATATAAATATTTGGATCTTTTAGCAGAGGAGGTTCACTTTTGACATGATCCATGATGGGGACCAGTTCATTACGGTTAAGGTAACTATTGGCCTTGTTTGCTTCTATGTCTCCTTTGTGTATGCTATTTGTAACATCCACACATGGGAATCATTGTGGGAGGATCTCATGAAGTTCAAACCTGGACCCAACCCATGGTTTGTTGGGGGGGGGGGATTTTAACGTTTTTTCTGAATCGAATGTAAGGAAGGGGAGAGGCCCTTTTAACTAGGAAGCCAGCCTTGCCTTTGTCCTCTTTATGGGTGAAAAGGGCCTCTCTAATTTGGGATTAGTGAGAGACAACTTTACTTGGTTCAACAACCAACGGGGGACATACCGCTCATGGGGGTGCTTGGACAGATGCCTGGCCAACATTCACGCAATATATTTTTTCTCAAGTACTACGGTGGCCCATCTGGTGCAGGGGATCTTAGACCACTCTCCTCTCCTTATCTCCGTGGACTCCTCACGTCAATCTCAGGATCAGTTCCGATATATCAATCTTTGGGTGAATATGCCAGGGTACAATGAACTGGTTAGTTTAGCTTAGGACGACCCACATCAATAGAACAAATGGTTATCCCTTCACTGTAAGCTCTGCAGGTTGAGACTTAAGTTGCAATCGTGGTCAAGAGACCTCGCTTCCCCAGAAGAGGAGTTAAAACCATTATGAAAGAGGTTTAACACCTAGAGAAGAGTCTGGAGGAGGTGTGGGATGATTGGGCCTATAAGGAGCTCGTAGGAAAGTAGAGTATCATGTTGGAGTTAATCCTGAAACAGGATCACATGGCCAGAGAGAGGGTTAGGATGAAGTGGCTGAAGGAGGGAAACAGGAACTTGGCCTTCTTCCATGCGTGTATTAAGGAGAGGGTGATGTGAGTCAAGGCGAACATCGTGTTGGAGGATCTTTCCTTCACAGATGACAGGGAAAAGGAAGGGCGCATGGGTTTCCCTTTCTTTCAAGACCTCCTAGCTGGTCCTAATGAATGCCCACCAGTGGCTTATCCCTTGGAGGCCACAAACATTTTTGACATGATCCCAAACCTGGTGTCTGACCAGTTCAATAAAATCCTAGAAGACGTGATGGAGGAGCCTGAGATCAAGGATTCTCTCATGCATTTGAACCCGGATAGTGTCACATGGACTGATGGGTTTCCTGCTTCTTTCTACAATACCTCTTGGGACACGGTTAAAGATGATCTGATTGCTACCATTAATGATTTCTTTCGTGGGGGGGTGCCTCCCCAGAGTTGCATGTGGCACCTCCCTCATTATCCTTCCTAGGATCAAAATCCCTTCTTCTATCTCGCACTACCGCCTGATTAGTATGTTTAACGTACCCTACAAGACCTTGGCTAGTATCATCAACTCTCGGTTGGCAGTGCATCTCCCTCAGTGGATATCCCTGGAGAAACACAGGTTTATCAAAGGCCGCTCAATTCAAGAATCCATCTCCCTTTCACAGGAGATGCTGAATTACATCAACTTCAAAACCCATGGCTCTAACTTGGTCATTAAGCTGGATATGAGAAAGGCATATGATCAGGGGGAATGAAGCTTTATTAATAGAGTGTTGTCAGGTATGGGTCTCAGCTCTTAGAACGTTGATCTTATCTTTCGCTACTTTAGTTCCTCTTGGATCTCTGTTAACTTCATGGTATAGTCTTATGGTTTCTTCAAGTCTACCCAAGGAATCCGGAAAGGAGACAATATCTCACCATCATTGTTCTTCATCATTCAGGAAGTTCTGAGCTGACTCATTCATAGTAACATCAATAAGGGAGACATCCTGCCACATCACCACCGGTCGAGGGTCCCGAAAATTTCTCACCTTATGTTTGCCGATGATACCATCCTATTCTTGAATGGTAAGATCATATCAATTAGGAACCTAATAACTATGCTGAAGGAGTATTGTCGTTGGAGTGGGTAGTCCATTAACAAGGGGAAGAGAGATTTCATTATCTCCAAAAAGTTCCCCACAGAGAGAGTGAAAACTATTAGTAGAATACTCGGCTTCTAGAGGGGCGACTTCCCTATGGTCTATCTAGGTGCACCTATCTCGCATGGGTGACTTCAGATCTGTGACTTCGACGCACTCTACACCAAGGTTTATGATAAATTGTTTAACTCGAAAAAAAAACTTGTCCTTTGGCGGATGTATTGCCCTGGTGAACAATGTTTTTGTGGCTTCTCTGATCCACGGTCTTTCCTCCATAAAATTCTCGAAGGGTCTTATTAAATGGATCGATAGGATCCTTGCCAATTTCATTTTGGATCTGCTTTCAGAGAGGAAGAAGCACTGGGTTTCATGGGGGGAAATGGAACAGACCGTGAATGAAGTAGGTCTTGTCGTTTGTAATCTCGATGACACCCTTTATTACATGCATGTCGGGCTTGCATGGAGTGCAATGGAACTACAGACCCTGTGGGGGACTAGCATGCAAGCGTATGTGACATGCCTCTACAAATCAAGAGAGAGGAACCATTCTGCCCTGTGGTCGGTGATAGCTCCTATTATGGATATGCTTCTTCCCTTCTCTCGATGGGTGGTGGTGAAGGGGGCTCTATCTTTTTGGCATTAGGATTGGTGTGGTTCTGTGTTGGGATTCCCTGAATGCCCGGATACTGATATTTCATTCAAGGGGGCCATTCTCTTCCCCAGATTCACCCACTCGGTTTTGGATAAGGATAAACATGAGTGCTTTAAACTCATTGAGCTTAATGAAGAGGAGGAAAATGTGTATTCACGTCCTCCTCCTCACGTCTTCTAACTTTGAATGATTTATGTCGCATCGTTAACAGACAGATCCAGGTAGAGGGTTGGTATGAGCTCCTTTGGGTGAAAATAATCATCACTAAGATCAATTTTCTCACTTGGAGAATTCATAATAGAGCCCTTCTGACTGATGACAATATCCGCAGATGTGGAATCCATCTTGTGCCCAGGTGCGTCTGTTGTAGCATCCCTAGTGAGGAGAGCTCCGCCCATATTTTCTTCAATAGGGACTGGGCACAAGAGGTGTGGAAGGTCCTGGGGGAGTTATATGCTCCCCTCCCCTCAGATGGTTCTACTCCCGCATTTCTTGTTCAGTAGGTCCAAGCCTCGGAGGGAGCAAGGCCAGAGAGGGTGGCCAATGCGGTGCTGCTGCAAGTGGGGTGCTGGACCATGTGGAAGGTGCGGAATAAATTGAAACACGAGGGCACGGGGTTGTCGGCTCGCATTATAATTTTATGGGCGAAAACCTTGCTATTGGACCTAAACAGTGCAATGGGGACCTGGAAGTCCACTCCTACTCTCTGTCGGTTCCAAGCGGCCTCCAATGTGGGCGAGTCACCAAGAAGAAAGGAAGGAAAATGGTTATGCTGGCATCCTCCCACTGTGGGATTGAAACTCAATAGGGACGGCTTGTGCGTCCAAGGGAACCTGCATGGAGGAGGAGTTGTCAGAGACCACAACAGTTCGGTGTACATAGCTTTCTCTGCCAGATTGGGATAGGGCTTGTCCCAGCAGGTGGAGGTGAAGGTGATTCTCACCAGGCTTAGCCTTTGCATGAAAAAAGACCTAGAAATATCTTAAATCGAAACTGACTCCTTAATTGTGCACAAACCTTGAAAGGGTATGGTTAACCCCCATGGTCGATTGGATATGTCATCAGTAAATGTAGAAAATTGATGAGTTTCAATGTGAGTATCCTTCACACATGGAGAGAGGGGAACAAGGATGTAGACCACTTGGCTTTGGTGGAATTCAATGGCATGGTGGAGGTGTTCCTTCACATTGTGGGTAGTATCCAACCCAATGGAATAGAATATATCAATGGGGATGTGCTCGGTCTTCACCATTTCAGACCTCCTTAGATTCCTCCTTGGACACGGGGGGGATCAACCCTGGTGTCTTTCTGGTTTCTTTTCTTTTCCTTTACTTTTCGATGTTTTTTCCTCTGTGTACTCCTTTCTTTCATTCAATAAAAAATTACATGATGATGAGATTAATCCCTTACGTGGGACAAAAAAGCAGTTTTTGAGAAAGAAAAGTATCAAATGTTTAAGAAGATTTTATATAAAATTTCAATATAATATTGATTAAAATTACCTAAATTGGTTTAACATATATATTATTTATCTAATTTTATAATTAAAACCATCTTCGAAAGGATTTTTATGTTTTAAATACATTAAAATAATATAAATTTCTAAAAAAACTGGTATTTTCCATAATTCATCAAAAACATTATCTTCTCATAAAATTATAAAAAATTTATAAAAGATAATTTTAACATCATAGATTTAAATTTAAAATCAATTATTTAAAATAAAATTTCAAATAGTGTTAAAAATCAATTTTTAATAATGATCACAGAACTTGACAAAATATATTTTTTGAAAAATAATGTTTTAAATCATAAAATTGTATTTTTTCTTATATATTTTCTAGAGAAAACATAAATTGAAATGTAAAAATAATATTAAATTAATAATATATAAATTTCATAAAAATCATTCACTAAAAGTAATTATTTTCAATTTTGGCGGTAAAACAGATTTGTTCCTATAAAAATAGTTTTTCCGCAACTGATTTCATTTGATTTCAAATGTTTTTTATTGAAATTTATAATTAATAAATCACCAAATAATTCATTATATATAAATATGTTAAGTATATATTTTCATCATTTAGTTTATTCTTTTCATACCCTCTACTCCGATGGAAGGGTGATAACTATTAAATAATATTCTAAAAGTATGCCATGTTTTTTTTAAAGATGATATCTCATATAAGGAAATCAATACATAGTGTTGTGGTTAATTAAAGATAAAATTAGTGTTTCATGTAGAATACAATATCAAAAAGATGAATTTTATTTGAAAAATATATATTTTACAATATATCAGGGTGTTATGGTATGTGATATAAATGTAATATACCAGGGATAACACATTGAGAGTTAAATTTTTTGATGTAATAAAGAATAGTGAAGAATGAATTCTATACTAGAAAATTAATATGTAAACATGATGGCATGCATTATGTTTGTTAATGGATAATATTTAATTGAGGTAAGTCTGGATTTACTGGGAATTATTTTTGAGGCATTCTAAAAGGTCTTTTTTTCATTGGGTTTCTATGATTTTTGACACATTTAAATACATGAATGGTTTTATTTTATAGATATATAAGTTAATCCATACTTCCTAGGGATGAAAATTTTTAATGTCCGTAGATATAAAATATTTTCTAGGACCATTTTTATTTGAAAATTGCATTAAGCACACATAATGCTCCATAATATATTTTCACTTCAATTGTATGGGATTTTTTCTTGTAGTGAATGTTTTTTATAATGCATCACCACTTCTAATAGAATGAAGAATGTTAAAAAAGAAATGACTACCCTTGTAATATGTGAGGTTTTTGAGAGGTATAATTATGTTTTTGGAGTTATGTGGATTTTAGATGGTTTACCCATTTGTAATATAGTCATTACTAGGGAAACTTTTAATGCAGAAAACAAATAACATTAAAATTTATATAAATAATTAAAAATTATTGAAATTTCATCCATCAATTACCAAGTAAGAACTGAAAATGTAAAAATGGAAAATAATCCATTTTAATGGCCATATAAATGATTTGGTGAAATTAAAATGGTTAAATTAATGGAATCACATAATTGTAAAATAAATTTTAGGATTTCAAAGCTCATATGTAAAATTCAGAGGCCTTAAATGGGAATAGTGGAATCTGTGAGTTATCGTCTGTGAATTTTTGGTGATTTATCCATTTTTATGCTTTCCAAAACATGTTAAGAAGTGTGAATCCAAGCAGTAATAGTCATAATAATCATTATGATTTCCCCATATTGTATTTTATGGGTAATATCCATAAAAATGGGAGTATACTGATTATCTTCCACAAAAGAAGCTGATATGTTTTAGAAGTACCCATTGAGATAATATAATGGAGTTGGAAACTTAATATCGTAATGTGATAGTTGTGGCTACGTCTTGAAGACATCGAGCCATTGGTATTTTCAAAATAAGATTTACAATCTTTAAAAGTGAAGGTCTAATAGAAAATTCGATGAGTTCAACTCTGATTTGAAGAATGGCATTGGATATTTTTAACAAATTTATTCATGAAGACCTAAAGACCATAATGAAGGGGGAAATGAGGAATTTCTATCTAAATTATATATTAGGATATATTTAAGGTTATATTTTTGGTGATATATTTCTCAATAAATATTATATACTTTAAAGATTTATGAATGAATGGAATATGTATATATTTGGCACTGAGAGAGAGGTATTCAAAAAGTGAATATTATAGAAAAGAAGAAATATTGGAACTCCTTGAATAACTTTCCAATGAAGATCGAAAGTTTAGTTTCTATAACGAATTTGGGAATTGATATGAATATATTAATAATTTTTAATAAGAAATATATGTTGAATAATTATGGACATAAAAGGTACCTGTCAGCACATCGTGAATCAAAAAAATGATTTCATTTTATACTATCATACATTCCAAATCTATTTTCCATTTCGTATAAGTGAGAAGAAGAAAATGAGTGAAAAAATTATTCTTCCATAAGATTTGAACTATAAATTAATCTTTTAAAGGGGAGTGACATATAAATAGTTGTAACCTATCCTTATCCCACTACAAAATTGTGTGTTCGGTAGATTTTGGTGTATCGCCACATTGGAAATTTTATGCTCATTAAATGAGAATAGTGTATGTGAACTATGAAAATATTTGTGTGTTATGGGTGATTTCTATTTAATATTTTCAATGAAATAAATTCAGCGTAAGGAATAATAAATCATTTTAAAATTTTAATTAAAAATAAATTACTAGAGATGTAACAATTAAGTGAACATATACCAAAGGTAAAAAGTGTAATCATAATAAATTCGGTGTTAATTTCAGTTAGATAAATAATATTTTATTAAGAAACCTTTTATCTTGGATTTATTTCAATACCCTAATTCAAACCCATCATAGTATATTTTTCACTTAAATTCATTATGGGAACAACCAATTTTAATGAAATAATATTTTAATTTTGTTATATATATTTTCCTTATCATTGATCTGATTTTTTTAATAGATCATTTTTATTCCTTCTAGAAATATGTGTTGTGAAATTTCACTGTAAAAAATTGTAAGAATAAAAACTCAAATTTAATTCCATAAAATAGAGTATTTTTTGGAAAACATTTTGATTATGATAGGATCTTCTAAAATCTATTGAATGAGATTTAGAGATGATTTTTACTATGCATCATTTAATTTCAATTATTGATGAAATAATATAAGATTTAGTTCTTTATATCCCATGTGATATTGAAATTATTGATGAAAAATAGATATCATGAATTTCCAAGTTAGAAGATAATGAGGATATCCTAATAAATCCAACAGATGATGACATACACATAATATAGGTGATTAAAAGTGGTTGTTGGAAACAAATATACTTTATCATTTAGAGTAAGTTTAATAAATTCATGTTAATGTTTTTGAAGATTAAATTAATACATTAAAATTCTTATAGAAGAGACTAATTAAAGCAATTATCAATCTAATGGAAATGAAACATTCCCAAGAAAATTAATTGGAAGAGATTTATTAAATATTTCTTAAACAAAATGATTATTCTAAGGTAAAGGTCTCTAATTGAAAATATTCTCAAAAAACAAATGCTAAGAAGGTTAAACTAGCTTCACCGATGGAAAAATAATTCAAGAAAACTCCAAGGTTGAGGAAATAGAAATTAATTCTGGGAGATGGTATTCATTATAAGAACACCATGTTGAAGGATAAAATTGACATGCTGGATAAAAATTCCCATACCTTGAAGTATGATATGTATAATTGGAAGACAATGAAGGAAGATAATAAATATCAATATGAAATATAAAATAACTCATCACTAGAATATGAGTTAATATTAGTCAAGAGAAAATTAGAGAAATCAAATTCCAAAGGTGTGGAAATTCTAAAATATACATTACACATTTCATTTTATTATCATTTTGTTGGTTACAATGTGATAAAAAAGGTTTTCTATATGATAGGAGAATCATGAAAGATTGTTATGTCACAATGTACACATTCCATGTCAAAATAGGGCCTTATAACTAATCAAACCCCATCGAATAATGATGAAATGAAAATTATGAGAATTTCAATGAAATGGGAACATATAAAAACTACTATAAACATATTTAAGATTGTACATATTAAAATTATAAAAAATGAAATGAGATCTAAGGGATTGTATGGAGAAACTGACATTAATTGTGTAATTAATTGGAAAATTTATTGAATTTTTAATTATCTATTTGAATATATATATTTCTGTTATGTAAAATTAGATTTCTCAATGTGGTGTAACCAACCATAATAATAATGGTTTTCATTTTATTCTAATAATTCCTTCAATTACAACAACATATTTAATAGAGATGATTAGAGAGATTCATTTTGAAATTTCGAAGAAAACTAGTGCACATTTAGTGAAAAATATTTCTTATTAAGAAATAAATTTTATGAGAATGATAAAGGTAATCACCATTCTAATTTTATTTGAAATGGTGTTCTAAATCTGCTAGAGAAATGACAATTTCATTTAATGAAAATGTGATGATTTATAAAAATTAGAATGTTTTAATGATGCTAATGGTGAAAATAATTTAATGAATGAAATAAATCATGTATATATATGTGTGAATAAAAATTATGATTTTATGTGATAGAAATTGTAACAATAAGGGTTAGATAAAAAAAGCTACCCTTTGAAGTTCCATGATATTATTGTTTGAAGATATTCCTAAGTATAATCAGTTTGTGATTCAGGCCACAATGATGTAAAGATGCCAATAAAGGTGGATAGAAGTTATATTCTATCAATAACAATTCATGTCCAAATAGAAACTAAAAATTTATGGATAAGGAAATAATAAAGGTCTATAATGACTCACCATCTTCTTCAACACAAGGAAAGTGAAAAACTCCTCTATCCAAATATATTTAAATATTGAAAACAATTTTTTCTGGGTTGTTGGTTGTAGGAGAAATATAATCCATAGTGAAAGTGAATCAAAAGATAAAATTGACACTATTATATTCTATTTTATTCCCATTAAGTGTTTGAGTGTATTAAATGTTGTACTATTGAATAAAGAATGAAAAGTAAATCTATGCAATAAGAAGTATCATAGTAGTCACTATTTCTATCAACAGATAAAATATGTGTTTCTATTAAAATAATATTATGAACTAATATCAAAACATTAATATAGATTAGGATATCTATATGGAGTAGAAGTATCCAAAATGATTTTCATGATTTATTTTTTCCACTGACTTATTATATTATATAATTTTTTACGATTTTAAAATGTTACGATAGTCAGATTGATTTAATGTTCAATATTACCTATATTTTCTTGGAAGAAGTTATCCTATTAAAGGTATGTTTTTTTGTTATAATCCAATGGTGGAATCACAATCAACCAAGAATGATACCTATAGACAAATATATTAAATCTATGTTAAAAATGGGAATTATTGTTCATGTTTGATATTAAATTATGTGTCCAAAGATAATTTTCAAAGAATAAATATCTCATGCGTCACACTATTTGTAATTAATATTCATTCACTAATTATGTTTTAAATTCTTAAATGATTTTATGGAAGAGTTACATTATAGAAGATAAAATAAATTATAGTTTGTATCATATAGGAATAGTTATGTGTAATGGAAAATAATAGAGTTATTAACTTAATCTATTATTTCATTCACTAATTTTTAATGTAGTAACAATTCCTTAGTAATTATGAAAATTAGTATATGCTTGTGTGTTTTCCATACATCCATGTATTCTTCCAATTTTATTCTTTCTCAACTCGTGTACTTTATTTCATCGTGATTCATGTTTTATGAAGTTCCCATCATTATTCCATGATTCATGTTTAGGATTTTTAGATATATGAGATATTATTTTCTATTTTCACGATTATGTTATTATACCCTTATGCTCAAGATTATATTTATATGTATCTATTGATTACCCTTACTGAGCATCTGACCTCACACCATCTATATTTCCTTTCTACTAGGTTGTGATGATATGTTTAATGTTTGAGGTATCTAAGAAGGGTTTTAGTCAAGAATAACCTAGTGGCATGATGTATCTTATTTATGTACAAGGGTTTATATTTCAATGTTTCTATATGCACTAGACCGATTATAGTATTTTTGAATCGACTTAAATAATTTTTATGTGTCTGGAAAAAGATATGTAATGTCCATGTATTTCAGGCTTGGGTCTTTATAGTTGGTATCAGAGAAAAGTTTTAGTTATCCTTTGGAAAGTATGATTAGAACATAGTAGTGAGATCCCAGGGGATATTTCTAAGGAAATATCTAGGGATGTCTCTAAGGATAAGTATAAAGATGCGTCATTGTTTACAAAAATGTACTAGAATTTTGGTATAAGATTGAGTTAGTGGGTTCCTTGAAATATGTACATGTTTGGATACTACAAGTGGATGTGGTAATGGAAAATATGTACCTGGGAGTATCAAATCTTACAAGATGTTCTGGGCCTGACTCACGGTATTTTTTGAAAAGACTATAGGCCTTACTACAAACCTATTTTTACACTCTCAGGGGAGAAGATATAGAAATTCCCAAACTCTTCATGAACCAATATAAAAGATTAGTATAGAAGTTAGATATTAATAACCTAGGGTGAACCTAAGGTATCAATGATTAAATAAAGTATCATATGTTAGATATCCTATAAATTAAATTATATTATTTTATGGTTCCTCGTTATAATAACTGATTATAATACTGTGATATCTAGTTTTAGTAAATTGAGGGAACCAGATGGAATTAGGTTGACATAGAGTCCAATGAATAAAATTGGTGAGTATGAGAAAAACAATTATTTAAGGATTTTAGAAAAAGATATTATGATTATGAATAATTAGTTATTATGATATATGATTAATAAGGTGAACTTTAGTGGTAGTTCTATGTCCTAAAATAATATGAATATGGACTTTTATTCTTTTTCACATGGTGAGAAACAAAGAGAAAATAATATTAAGCTTCAAACATGTAAGGAATAAGGGATGAAGAACCTTGAAGAATACCCCAAATTGAGGGGAAGATGTTATCTATGTGAGAAAAAGGGTTATAGAGTTATATAATTTCACGGATTTCAATATCCAATCTGCGGAGAACATGTTAATTACCAAACTCAATTCCTCGACCTAATAATTTTCTTCTAAATCAAGGAATGGCTTATTCCATTCAAATCAATGAAGAGGACAGATTGAAGTGTTTATATATTTCAATTCAAGAATTATGAAATATATTAGGATTGTTCAATTTATGGGTTTTCCCAGGGGATTTACCTGAATATGTTGGATGGTTCTAATGGACTAGATATGTGATGGTAATATTATGATTAAGGAAAATTTAACCCTTAATTTTTTTTTATTTTAAGATAATGTTGTTTGGATAAAGATATGTTTCATATGAATATTTAAATTGGATGATACTAATTACCTTGGAACTAAGTAAGGACTTATGGAAAGGTAGTCTTGGTTATCATGGATGATTTTTACAAATTCTTGAATTTAATGGATATTTTACGCAACCTTTGGAATAAGGATGAATGAATGTTTTTCAAAATTATTTATGGTAATTCTAGTTATTACCATGTTAATAGAGAATACATGATGAGGTTATTCACATTTTTATAATGTGAAAACCCATAGATATTTTGTGATACTTTCCATATTAATGTTAATTGTATTTCATGACCTTCATTAAACTATCTGTGATTTTCATCTTTTAGATGGGTTATATAGTTAACCACTCCAAAAAAGTTCAAGATAAACTTCGAATGAAGTATTTATTTATTATGTTTGTTGTGGTAACCCTAATTAAAAGTCTATTTAGTGATTAAACTTATTTAAAGGATTCTCTTCATATTTACTTTGTAAATATTATTACTATTATTTTAGAAAAGGACATCATATATATCAGGTGAAAACCAATCATTTCCAGCAATTTCATGGGTCGTAAACCCATGACTGGATGATGATAAGGGTTTTACACCTACCACTAGCCTATGAGATTCCCTGGTTAGTGTATATTTATTTTTAATGAGTAACTATTTATAATGAATAAGTAGTTTTACATTTTCTGCTAATTCATGTTAATAGTTAGACTTTTTATACTTTTTTGGGCCTTCAGATCCATTAAATGTGTATTTGTAGACATTTAATACTTATGTAAATGGATGTATTAGAAATTGATCAAAGCACAAAAAATTCTTGAATTTGTTTATAGAAATATATTAATAATTACTCAACATTCTGAAAGTGATCAAATATTATTGTCCTAATAGTGAAATTTTTGTTGAGGGGATAAACATTTAAATAATAACATATTTAAAAAAATAAGGCCCTAAATGATTCATTGATCATTTTCATGTTTTTCATTGATGATCTTGATCACTCCCTATAAATATTTACTCTTTTCCGCAATGTCAAATCTTCTCTCCCATCCTATGTTATCCAACATGGAAATCAAGTTATATGGTACGTTGGGTTACCGTTACGGTTCAAACATTCCATTTTAAAGAGAATTTTTAGTATCCATTTTTAAGATGTGGGTTTCTATTAGAAAACATTCAAGTATTAAACCCTTGATTACCCAGATTAATTTCGACGATGAAATTCATTTTACTACGGGTAGAATGTAAGACCATGTGATTCTTTAAATTTTTTGTATTAATTTAATATTATGATATTTTACCATCATGCAACACTAAAATGTAATTTAGTTTATTATGTAATATAAATATGTTTTGGATTATGTAATATACAACACCAAGGGATGCTTTCACTGCACACAACACCGAATTGGTTTGTGTTACACAAATCACTGTGTTTTTGTGAAACAATAATTTACTATTATAATTATTTAAATTTGAAAGTTATAACATAGACATTAAACTGGTTATATGAATAGTAATAACTAATTATTGAGTCTTAGTTATAATGGATTTCATAAACAAATTATTTAATTTTTGTTAATGTCTTTTTATGTTTAAAACTACGATTTTATTAAAAGAAATACTTTTTATATAAATTTGTAAAAAATAATAAAATTAATTTTATACCCTCATAGAAATTTAATTTGGTAAAATAGTCATCATATTTTTAATTCATAATATTAAAATTATGTTTGGGTGGATTTTTTGAATTTTTTTAAAAAGATTCATTTTTTGGATAAACAGTGAAGAATACTACAAAGTTGTTAAAAACCCGAATTTTTTCCTTTAAATAATAATTTTAATTTTAATTTATTTTAATGTCACAATAGATAAATAATTAGATTTATTTAAATGGAATCATTTTTCTTATATATATATATAAATAAATTATTGATCTTTTGAACATCTCTTTTACCCTCCTTCTAGCCACATTCGTACGATTAATAGTAAACATAATTTTACCAATTCTGTGAATTGAATTTGAAAAGGTAGACATACATGGTTGTAATCATCACAAAAAATATTGTCTAATAGAATCCATATAATTTTTTTGTGAATAGTAAATTTTGAATTTTATTTTCTGCGGTTAAAGGTAAATAGGATAATTAAATGTAAAAATGATATTGTAATAGTATAATATTACCCTAACACATGTCCTAAATTTACTGGATAAGTTTATTTCCATCCAAATCAACCATAGGTCTAAAATATTACCCTTTTATGCTGCTTATATTTGATTACAATTTTTATAAGATATTATTTAAAGAAGAGTTAAAAATGTCATATTCAAACATTAAGAAATAAATAATTTATAATATTGGGTTATACGTACAAAAAATTAAACTATAAATATTCATTAGAAATATAATAAATTTATATAAATAATTAAAATATATTTATAATTTTTATACTTTAGATAAACCAATTTAATTGAGACACAATGATGATATTGTAATAGATTTATTAAAGGAAGAATCTAATAAATAGTATTAATAATCTTAAAATAAATATCATTTTTTTAACTTGATTCCATCCATAAATTTTTGGACATATATGAAATGTTATATATGAGTGAATGAATATTTTGTAAAGAACAAAGCTTTTAGGATTTTATGAAAACTCACATAATAAATACTGTGAAAATTGACAAAAATGTTATTTTTAAATAAATAATATTTTATTAAATGTTATAAAATTCATAAAAATATAAGGTTCATCCATCTAACATTAATAGTGTAAAAGGTTTCATAAATGATCCAATTTTTGTTTGTCTTGAATTTTATTGAAACTATATTAACCCTATGTTGTAAAAAACAAGTTTTCATAGTTGAAGTTAAATTATTTAACTAAGGTTTGAATCCAAATAATAATGTTAAATTTGTTCCCTAAACAAGTTTAAAATTAATTGGTTGAGGGTATTTCTACCCATACTCATCTTATCATTTAACAAACATATTTTCAAGATTTTTGATATCGAAAACCTTCCTTATAAAAGGGCACCTCTACTTCCCATTTTTTAAACCTCTGTAGCCTTTTTTGTTGGAAAAAACCTTCCTTATATCCACAAAATTTCCCTACCTTCCTCTTAGAATACTTCCTCTTAAACTCAAGGAAACTCAAGGAATCCTTTTGGAAAACACTATATAGAGTTACCGATTTAGAGGTAACGTTTTCTCTCAAGCTCATTTCCTTTATTTTCCTTATCCTCACATACACTCTATTTATTCAATTATTTTATTAAAACCCGGTATAATAGATATACTAGTATGTTTTTATGCCAATTTTCAACCTACAATTAGACACGCCTCCATCTAATGGATATAGAAAATTTTGTTTCTGTGTACGACGATTGTTCATTTTTAACATTACCTCCATTCATAATGGCGATTATGAATGAAAATATATAAATAAATGTTATATTTAATATTTATTTGGTATTTATGCTTCAATGTTCCTTTTTACAACACATATATTTTTACCTTCCATTTGGTGATTTATGTTAATCTCATTCAAGGACGTTTGGAATACCGCCCCCTCAAAGCGATGTGATTCATTCACACACCACTTGGAATGTATTGAGGATGGGTTTAGTGAACGTATATGATATATATTATATAATAATTCTACAAGATTAATTATATGTATATATATATAATATATTCTTAGTTCATTTAAATACATTATTTCATTACGATAATTTTAACGGAAACAGTGTTCATTCGTACGTATGGATTGCCGTCTCCATGAATGATGTATTCCATTTTCCACTTATTTTTAATAATGATTATTGAGATATATATATATATATAATTTTTATACAGTATATTTATATTATGATGTACATTTTGGAATCACGATATCAGTATAAGGTCCAATGATATTACAAATTAAGACACATACAAAGAACAAAGAAAATATTACCTGAAGTGAAACCTTAACAAATAATAATTAACAAGATGGTAATATAAGGTCATAATAAAATAAAATATGGTATTAGGTATAATAATAATATTATGTAAAATATGTATGAAAAAATTATATTTATTATAGAAGAAGCCTATTTGAGTACAAAGAGAGTCAAGACATAAGATAATGAGATTTTTGTCTCACCTTTATTTATGTGAGACACATTCCTCGTATGATATTTTTTCTTCTAAGTGGTGTATATAATACCCATGAATGTATTTTATGAGTAATATCCATAATATTATAATATTTAAATATTCTTATAGTTTTATTTTTATATAGGGTATATGATTCTAATGATTTTTATGTGACGAGGGTTTATTTCACAATCTCTTCTATATTTGGGATTGTTTCATTTTATGTCTCCCTTGGGTAATATTTATCATCCATTTCCATATTTTATAAAACAATTCAAAATTTTTTTTATAATCATATGTATTTTTAAAGTCCTTTTACCCATTTTTTAATTTTTACTACACATTTGGAAAGGAATATTTCATTCGTTTTCCAAAAAAAAGAACTTTTTGACTTTTTCGGTAAAAGTAAAAAAAATAATGTTTTATTTTCACTTATAGACAATGAGTGGATTTTTACACTTTTATATTTCCTTATTTACTTGAATATTCCCATTCATGTTTTCAAAGTTATTTTCAAATAAATTATTTCCTTTTAAAATTGTGCGGAAATGTAAGAAAGGAAAACTATTTAAATAAAGATAAGATATTTAACTCCAAAACATTTTTAAATGATTTTCCCAATTTTAATATATGTTTGGAAATCAGATTCAAATAAAAGGGTTTCAAAAATGTTTTTAGTTTAAAAAATTGGTTTCAAAGAAAAGGGTTTTTAAAATGATATATGTTTTAAAAAGAGATTTTATGGAACATTCATTTTCTATGTGATATTTTAAAACCCATCCCCACCTATGATGAAATAATTTGTTATTGTTTAAGAATATCATTCATATTATTTCTCTGAATGGTTTATTTTTTGATGGAAAAATGATTAAGAAACCTCAATTCTTTTCATGTATTATTATTTTGATGAAATGATTATGAAACATTTATCTTTTCCACAAGTTATGATATGATTACATGTTTATGGTTTCCATTTTACTCCATGGATTATATTTATGATAAACGTTTTATGTTTTGTATCACATTTTTGTATGACTTTATTTTGATATGGGTCGGACCTATATCTCCCTCAAATGAATTGTTTAGTGATTTATATATCTTGATTTAAACAAATATCGTCTTGATAGTGAATCTTGACTACTAAGATATCGGTGGGAGTGAATCATGACTACTAAGATGGTATGAGTAGTTAACTCATGCAACTAATATGTCAATGGGATTGATCCATGACAAATAATATGGTATGTGGATTGAGCACATACTACAAATATGGTCTTGTATGTGATGACTTTGATACTAAGGAAATCCATATAAGATTATGTGTTTACCACACTTCTATCATATTCTTTTGTTATGATTTCTTGACTCATATACTTTATTTCCTCATTAATTCTATTTTATGAACTACCAATATTTATTCCATGATTAATATTTATATTTTTTATTTTATGGGTAAGATATTCTATTTTTATGATCATGTTTTCATACCCATATTCTCATGATTAGGTTTATATGTATCCATTGTTTAACCTTATTGAGTGTCTGACTTTACCCCTTTTATCATTCCATTCCTCAAGGTTATGGAAATATGTTTTACGTTTGAGGTATCTAATAAGGGTTCTAGTCATGAAAAACATATAG
This sequence comes from Viscum album, assembly GCA_963277665.1. NCBI lineage: Eukaryota > Viridiplantae > Streptophyta > Magnoliopsida > Santalales > Viscaceae > Viscum > Viscum album. The sequence goes on along the minus strand of OY728125.1, from coordinate 910,324,136 downwards.
GAAGATGATTAAATCATTTATGTACCAGTGTTTATGGTTCTATTCATTCTAATGCATTAGACCAATTAATATCAATGTCCATGTACGTTAACCTTGTGTCTTTACACCACCAATGTCTACTGTGATGACTAATACCCAGTAGACTCTAGAGGTGTGTTTTCCCCAATAACTTGATGAGAGGAATGATGGATAACTACCCCATCTTTACCAACTCCTTTCTCTTCATAGTTACTTATGCTAGTTTAAATTATGGTTATTTCACATAAAGGAATCTTTTGATATATTATTAAATTATTTAGTAATGTTATGATTAGAATATTCTGGTATATATTGTGGTACTTACTTGGTGTATGGGTCATGATAGCTTCACATATAATACCTGAGGTTTGATAAATGTCATCAAGACCATGGTGGATCCCAAGAACTACTTTGTTAAAATATTGGTGATGTGATATTGGGTTAATTCATGATGTGTGGGATGAGGTTAATGTTTTTAAGGCATTCCCAAGTGACTTTAGGTTGGCATATTTATGAGAGAGATGGCTTAGGACGTGTAATGTTGGGGAAGAGTGGAAAAACATTATGTAACGAGGAGTGTAGTACACTTGATGTTTCATTATTATATTATATTCTCTCCCTTCTATGTTTCTTGCTGTTATTAATCCGTTGTGATGATATGAACAAAGTATATCTATTTTGGGGGTGAGTTAGTTTCATTAATTTTCACTATTCTATATCATGATTTCATTTCCTTTTGAATAAGAGGCTCTAAGGAGGATCCTATTGAGTATATTATTATACTCAACCTATAAATATATAAAATATTCTCTAGGTCAACCAAAAAAGGTTGGAGACTATGATGGATATTAGTATCTTGTGGTTTTTAGAATCATCTTGGTATTTTTGGTCGTTGAATTCCTTTCACTTTTTTAACAAGTTGATTTCCATTCAATTGTTATAGTACAGTATGAAAGTTCATGTTTTCACTTTGAATTTCATTTTATGTATGGTTGTGTCAGTTTAGACTAGTGTATCAATCATATCTCTCTCTTCCATGTATTTTTTTGAGGGTATTTTATCCCATTGTATGATTATTCTACCTGCAGTGCTTGTTAACAACCCATGGCCCAATGAAGATGAGACTCAGGTAGTCACCATCTCTATTCCCTAATTTCCATCACAAAAGGGTACCCTTTTGGGGGAGTGCATCATGATAGATTTATATCATCAGTTCTAGTTGATTGATAATATGTAGTTTGGATTTATGCACCCAGTATGTTTTATGGTTTAGTAGTGAAACAAAGTCAGTTAAGTTTAGTTAGAGATGCCTGCAAGGTAGATTGGATGATACTTGTGTATTTAGGTCCCTTTATGATCTGATGCATGACATATTAATTTATTAAGGCTAATAAATTATTTGGTATCAGTTTCAATTTAAATTACTTGGAATGGATAATGAATCCTTATCTTCATTATGAATGTGTTATGAATGGGTAGACAATTGGTTAGGTTAAAGCATTAAACTTATAAGAATTAGTTAATTAGCTAATTACATATATTCTAGATTCTATATTTCAAAGCCCTAATATTTTTCTCTTTTTTTAGACATAGATATAGGTTAAATTTCACATCATGTTCACACCAAATATGTTTCTTAGGATGTTCTAGTAGATCATCACATAGAGAAGGTTGACGATAATGACATGTGGAGGAGTATTTTCTGAGGGTTTACTACAAGAATTTTCAAAAGTATAAGGTATTTTTTTAGATTAATTCATAGTATTATATTTGAAAGAGGTTGAGATAGATTTCAGTTTTACAAATTCTTGGAATCATCACTAGGTTTCATAATGTCTGATAATGATGTGTGGATGAGACAGTTAATGGTGGAAGTTGATTATAATGGATCACGAGGAGTCGGTAGTCTCATGAGAGAATCTATGAGACATGTTGTGTGAATAGTTCCTTTCATAAACTATTATGGTGTCTAGTCTCATATATATTCATACCCATTTACAAGGGATTTAGAATGTATATTATTTTAGGATTGGTTTTAGGATCTTTCTATGGTGTTCTTCTGACATATTTCTAGATGAGGAGGCCATGTCGAGGATTTTTGAGGAGGCCTTGCATTCAAAGTTCTAGTTATCAGTCACCAAGTTTATTCTAAAAACATATAATGTGTTTCTAGTGAGATAGGTATTTATTATGGGGATGCTGAGAAAAATCAGATCATTATGAGAGAGGTTTCGTTAGGATTCATTAAGAAAAAAATCTATGGTCTGGTGTTCAGATTTTCATGAAAAAAAGCAATTTTGTTCATCTTGGCATAGGTTCCATCCCTCATCATCCCATTTCTATGGGGGAAGTGGTTATCAAAAATATTTCAAGGGAAAAAAATAGTGTGTTTCTAGTAGTTTCTAAGGTAATAGGTGGTGATAGTGAGTGATGTTCTTGAGAAATCAGTGTTTGCAAGGTGTTCAACTTCAGGATCCTCCATTAAGGAAGTTGTAAGAGTGTGTTATAGTTTTTTATAAATAGATAGTATATAGGTTAGGAACAAGACTAACCATATATTCTCCTCGTCTTTATATATTAGATAACATAGATGTAGGTGTCATCAAAATATCTAGAGAGACCATCGATAATGTCCCAGTCAGCTTCATGAATTATCCTTTCCAGTACTAGGAGATATAGAAGCCTTTTGAGATATGATTTTATTGTTTTAAATGTGGTAGAATTATTTATTTGATTAAGTACTGTTTAAATCGTTTTAATCACAAACCCTCATGTATTCTTTGAGATCTGAGACAGAGAGGCCTCAAGTTCAATTGGAATTGACAATGACAGTTTGAGGTCAATCAATATTCTATGAAGTATGTTGAGATTGTTAGATTAGGATAGGGAAGAACCACACTATGAGACATTAAAATTGATTACAGTTATAAGAATATGACATCGTCCTTTTCATGGATTTGTTTTATTAAGAACACGATAGCATAGATTACATAAGGAGGTAGTTTTTGTTCTATGTAGCAGATAGAGAGACAATAATGTTTATTGGTGAGTGAGACCCTCAGATGGGTGAAAGGCATGTTCCGTTATTATCTTACTTGACAGACAAGATGAGGTTGATTTCATCAAAATTTATGTAGTTAATTATTCCAATTTTTTTTAATAATACATGGGAGTCTTTAAATATGATTTCATACTATAACCCCTTGATTGAAGATCCCATTTGAGATCGAGCTACAATAAAGAACGTTTATTATAACTATATATTAATATATTATGGTGCCTTATAAGTTATGAGAGCTATGAGTCCATCTAGATTATCTGTTTTAGTGAGGTTATGTTTGGATGAGTGTGTTAACTTGTGGTGCACTAGTTTTTTTCATGAAGATGGATGATTATAGTTTTTTTATTTATACCAATTATCGTCACTTGAGCTAGGTGAAGGTGAAGAACATCTATCCTCGTCCGTGAATTGATTATTTATTTGATCAACTGAATGGAGGAATTTGGTTAATAAAAATTTATTTTTATTCATATTATCATCAGATATGTGTGAGACATGATGATATCCCAAGGAATACAATATCTTATTGTCATGAAAATTATGAATTCTCCTAATTATATTTGGTGTGACAAATCCGCCATATGAGTTCATGGGGTCTATGAATGTAGTGGTTAGAGAGATCCTATATATGTTTTTGGGTATATTAATCTATTAAATAATTGAGTACTCCATATTAAAGGTGGATAATTTAGAGTGTATTTGTGTCATTTTGGGAGTTCTTCACCATGATTAGTTTTTTCATATGTTATCAATTCGTGTGTTATCGGTTCATGAATTTAATTTCATATGGAATTTCATATACCAATATGTATTTTATAAATACTGATTAATTATAGAGGAAGTTGTTTCTTGAGAATCCCCCATGATAGTATAAGTGTTGTGTAGATTCCCAGGCCTTGTAGAATATTATAGGATTTTTGTAGCTAATTTCACTTAGGATATACTTTGATAGAAATTATCTGGATGGATGGAGAATTCTTAGGGACTGACTTATGTCTATATTATTTTATGTAATTGATGAAGAATCCCATCTTACCTCTTGTCCCCTGTTTTCCAAAAAATGAGTTCTTTTTATTATTTTCAATGATGATTTTCTTATTGGAATAGTATTTGTCTGATACATCATTGATTTTTTATTCCTTATGGTTTATGGACATTACATATCCATGAACATAACTATTTACCCATGATCTTGAGTTGGCTGAATTTCTATTTGATTTTAATTTTTGGCCATATTACCATATAGTGATTGGTTATTTTAATTTTACCAACTATAAGACCCTGAGGAGTTTTTTCTACAAGTATTTCATGAACTTAAATATACTTCGATGGAAGGAGCTCTTACATGATTACAAATCATAGATTTTCTATATTCTAGGAAAATGAAATGGTTTAGCCAATACACTACGTAGGAACTCACAAAATTATTCCGTATGAGAAAATAGAGATTCATGGAGAGTGATAGAATAATTCTCAATAATGCATCTATATATATGAGTGGTTGGAGGAAGATTATATCTTTTCTTGACTATGGTGTAGTCGTATTTGGTGCTGTAGGAGGAGTATTCCCTTCAAGGGGATTCAGAGGTGGAGTTTTGGAGGGACCGTGTTGTTTTTGGTGACACCCATGAAGGTTGTTTCGAGGTTGGGTAATATTGGTTTTTGTCTAAAGGAAGACTTTTATTCCTATGGTGATTCATGATATAGTTCACCACATGTTCTATATCTCAACTTTAGTGGTATTTAATGACATTAAAAATATTACCGATCTCAAAGTGGTTAGTTATGTTAGATTTGGTTGAATCGTGTAGTTTTAATGCTGGCTTCTTAATGTTTGGTCTTTCAGATAGTGAAGGTTGGTCACCATGTTATCGATGGGTTTCTTTAACCATTAGATGTTCCCATGTGTAAGTGTGAGTATATCTTGATGTACTTCATTATTGGTTTACCTCAATCATAGGGATTCTATAATTCTAAAAGGGTGATATTGGATCATCTTATGAAATCATTCTACTTTATAGAGACTAGGGAGTCGATCTAACTGGAGGTGTTTTCAAGGAAGTATTAGAAGGAGGTGATGTGACTCAATAGAGTTTTGGGGTTGATCATCTAGGATCATGTTACTCATTTTACGCCATCATCATGGAGAGGTTTTTCGAATGCTTTTGGTTCTCATTATTACCTTACAATTCCTTTCATCCAGATAAATGTAGTTAGAAATAGAAGACCATCTAGATTCATAAATTCCTTTCATCCAGAATAATCTTGTTAAATTAAATTTAATAATAAAAAAATACATAACAACAAATTATAATGTTTCTTAAAAAATATCTCTTTTAACATTATATGATTTTAGTCATATCCCAATGAAAATAATTATATATCTTCTAAATTATTTTTTTCATAGTATATAGGTATTATAATAATTATTAAGATTTTATAAATATATAAAATAATTCTATAATAATAATAATAAAAATATGAATATTAATATGTAACACATAAAAATATATATTTTTATTAAGATATTATTTTTAAAATAGTATATTAATTGATTTATTATTTCTCATTTCTCATTTACATTATTTTATAATTTTTAGTAAAAATTAGAAAACCTCAATAAACCTACTAGACACTGTCATTCCCAATGACCATATATCCAATGAAAATATTTCCAACCACAATATTTCCAATGACTATAATTCTAAAGACTATATAGCCATGTTTCATTCTATTATATAGTATTACATACATTATTCAAATTATTCATCAAATTAAATTAATTATATTTTAATATATTTATTTTATTTCTAATGCTTCTATATTATTAATTAATTATAATTGGGGGTATGATATACATGGTGAACAACATGGATAACAATTTTCTGTTTGTCATATTTTTATTTACATTTGGATCAATTCATCTTGTGATTTTCTTAATGATGTTTGATATTTTATTATCAAAATGAATGATTTTTTATCATTCACTGTAATATTTTTTCTCAAAAAAATTTATAAATATTTTTTAGATTGGTGTTTTATTAGAAATAATATATTCAATATTTTTAATAAGTGGAATTTTAGATTAAAAAATCATAGGGTTATGTTCTACCAGTTTAAATAAATCATAACAATTTAATTTCTGCATCTCTCACTAATGAAAATAGTTGAAAGTAACAATATGATACAATTGATAAAATATAGAATTCCTAAAGATATATCTAACTAACTATCTAAGGATGGACATGTAAATACATCATTTCCCTCATTGTGGGAATATAACCAAATTTTTTTTTCTCCCATTTAATTTGAGCTAAATAACTGTCTTTATTGGGTATCACATCTATGAAAATCACCTATATCCATGGTCAATAATCATAGCTATAAAGGTAAAAACTATGGCTATAGATAATATTTTTTATCTAGCTAGCCAGGTATCCAGTTGGTGTGGCAATATTTTTAAAGAATTAGTTTTAGTTTTAGGGGTTATGGACATAGTTCTCTACACTCTAAATAGACCTATACCAACTATTTGAGAACTGTGGTAATAGATGTATTGAATTTATTCTAAAACCATTGTTATACCCATATTGGTTTCCCTCTATGGAAATAGATATATATCAATAGTTTTAAAAATGGAAATTGGTCCATTTCCATGTTTTTCAACAGTGGATACCTCCCTTAATAATGTGCCAATAGTCTTCTAATAAAATGTTTGTATCCAGATTGGAGCCCCACACGTCCAATTTCGAACACCAATGGTTTTTCCACAATACTAAAAAATATTTATTGTACTAAAATTCATTTTTTCATTATATATATATATATCCAAAACATTTAAATAAGAATTAAACTATTTCTAGAGGTTGTACAATTCATTTACCATGTGAAAATATTTTACTTGTTGTTGTGCGAGAAGCCTATAACCACATTTTTTTAAATTGTTCCTATAAACATTACCAAAAAACCTGTATCCAAAATTCCTGAGAAACCATGGCTATTTCATTGGTCCATATCCAGTGTTTTAAAAATAATTGTGGGTATATAATTTTTTTCCTAGTAGTGTTCTAGTTATATATTAAGACCAACATAAATGAATTAATTATAAAAGATATTTCATAATCATGACATAGCATAATTTCAGGACAATGAAATATGTTGCACAATAATTTCCAAGAAATATGATCATAAAAAACAAAGGTATAATATTGGTGGTATCATTATGTAATATATCAAATAGTGTATAAAATAATTAACGTATATTTAAATTGGATAAAAACATCATATTAAGAAGTATAAAATTTATTTCAAAAATCATTATAAATATCTTTTACATTTAATAATGTTTTTTAAATGAAAATATATCCTAAAATAAGGAGATTATAAATTTCATTAAGAAAAATTAAATTCATTAAAATAATCTTCTAAAGGTAAAATATGGTGGAAGAATGAATTAATATTTATATCTGAAAAGAATACTATTTATTCCACACATTTCTAAAGAAGTTGAAGAAAATAAAAAATGTTTGATGCATATAAAATTTTCAATGATTCCTTTAAAAAAATTGAAAAAAATGTGGAAAAAAAATACATTAAATAATCATATAATTTGAGATATGTACATCTATAAAACAACATAAATAATATGAAGAAAAGGGAAGAATATTCTTTACCCCAAAGCAGACATTTGGTTGATTCCATTTACAAGAATCTTATTAGTTCAATTTTGAACAAAATATCGGTAAATCGATAAAAATACATGTAAAATCCATTAATAAGTAATATATAACAAACCAAATGGGTTTTTCGAGAGAATGAATATACATATCCTCAGGTAATAATTCAAACAAAAACAATCTTGAATTCAAAATGAGATCAGTAATAAAATCCTTACATCTTTGATAAATTTTAAAACAAAAAAAATGAATGAGATAAATATTAATATATTTAAAAATTAATTATGTAAAATAATAATTATTATAAAATACCAATATAGGTAGTATACACAAAACCAAAAAAAATAGTTAATAAAATATAGAAAATATCACATAATAGAAAATTGAGATGAGAAACCCTTAACTTTACTCCTAGAACCCATGAAATATCTCTAACTTCGTGTATAATAAAACAAATAATATTAATTTCCATAACATTAATAATATTAATTATTATTTATTATGTTAAATTATAATAATTTATTATTTATATATTAGCTGCATTTAATTTATTTTCATCATGTATTTTGTAGATGTTTTTTAATGGGGACTTCAATACTTTTATATAATACCATGTTCCTCATTCAAATATTATTCATAAATATTTAACAATTGTAATTACATGATTTATTTATTATTGTGTTCATTTTATGGAAGGAATGAGTATGGTTCATGATAATATAATCTATAATGGGAATGATTCATGTATTCTTCGGATAACAACTTGTTAATTTGTAATAAACATTTTGTCACCCTTCCATTAAAATATTCCTAACATAAATTAAACCATAATATCATATATTACCATTATTATCATCTAGGTACAAAATCATGATGGGAATTTTGAATTTTTTTATAGTGTCGTTCTTGTATATGGTTGAACTAACACAAATAAGAATATAGAATTTTAAAAGATGAGTACGATTATAGAGTAATAAAATACTAATAATATAAATCTCTCAAAATAATAATGATGATAATATATAATAATTAAATATATTAATGATATTTATAAATAATTTATATAATAAGGTAATTGAAAAATATAGCGAAAAGCCTAAATACATACATAGATGGATATTCTATTTATAGAATAAACAGCTTTTGGTGTGAATGACATAGGTGTTTTACCTGGTCCAAGACTCTACCCCACAAAAAAATAGGATTTATAAGAGTAAATATGGGTTTCTATTGAAGAGATAACTTAATGGTTTAATTGGGGTTTAAGGGGTGGTTTAAAGGTACTTTTATAAGTAAATTTGAGTGGCACTATGTTAATTTATCATTACAGAATTGCTAAGGAATATCACATTTATAATGAATGTGGCCCCATAATGGAAAATGGTACATTATATTACCCACATTATTCACTTTTACTTATGTTTTTATAGGATTTATACTCATTAATAATTTAATATTATATATTTCAATATTTATGGATTAAATATGTCATACACTATTCAACTAAGTAAAATATTTTTTGTGTAAAAATAAAAAATTCCCTCTTACCAAATTTAGATATAATGATAAAAAATTAGAACATAATTTAATGTAATTAAAATTATAAATATTATAATTATATCTTTTAAATGAAAACATTATACACACAAAACCCTTCTATAGTAAAATTATGTTTAAAAAATTAATTATTCTTAATCTATATCATATAAATTATTATAAAATACATATTAATATATTTTATTGTAAATTGAAACATAAAATTATATAAATAATTTAATAATGATAAATTTAATTTATTAAGATTAAAATTTGAAATTTGTAAAAAATATTCATTGAAAAATACCCTTTCAAACATTAATTTATTTTACACACATCCCTTTAAATTTAATCTTCTATATTTAACACATTATATTATATAAATGCAAGATTAATATAATCTTCTATTCAACTAAATAAATAATGAAATTTATTTTTAAATATAAATAACATCAAAAAAGTATTTCAGGCATAAAAATATATTTTTTAACAAAATCCATTAATTATATATTATGTTGTTGTTTCATTGTTTCATTGTTTACATTTTTTTGAATTATATTATTGTCAAATTTTTACTAAAAATTAAATAACATCTATCTATCTATTGAAAAAATGAATACCTTATAACCATTTATCCAATGACTATATTTCCAATGATCATATGTTATTGAAAATTCTTTTAAATACTAAATATAGTTTTAAATTTTAATCCTATATATAACCAAACATAAAATAATTGAATCATTAATCATATTAATTTAATTAACTTTCACTGTGTTTATGATATTTATAATTAGTTTTCTTCTTTCTATAGTTATAATCAGTGTTGCGTTCATCCTAAAAAACACAACGATAATGTTTTTATTTTTGTGGTAAATTTATTTAGATGGATATTTTTTCCGCTTTTTATTTTACTAATGAGGATTTATTTTTCATTTTCATAATGTATCATATTTTTCATGAATTTTAATATATAAGGTCAATAAAATTGTACATAGTTCATTTTAGTAGGGTTTTGTTTGTGATATAATATATTTCAAAAAATATTTATATAATGGTAAATTTGTGATGAAATCTTGACCGTTGAACTAAATCTATATTATTTTTAAGTATCTATGATATGTGTGTCTATTGACATAAAAAGAAACAAATCTTGGTTACCTTGAGTATTATAAAATATATTTGTATAAAATATAAGCCACTACCCAATTAAGGTGGATGGGTACTCAATTAGATGATATTTATATAGAAGTTATGTTTCAACTTCATATTTTATATTATAATAATAGTTTTATAAATCGATAAACAAATATAGTTCAATATTCTCTATCAAAAAACATTGGTATACAGTATCACTTCATTATGGAATTCATTGATACGATATCATTGATGATAAAATTTATTCATATAAAGGTGTGATTATAAGATATTTTTATTATTACACTTACAAATTATACCTTTAAAATATTTATGACAATTATTAGATTTCAGCCATCTTCATCTCAAGACTATGGTGTATTGATTCCATTAGTTATAAATTTTTTTTGTTAGATATAATTATCAAAAGGGGGAGAATGGGATCACTAAACATTTTATAGTGATTAATTTATGTATTTTACAAGTAATTAAATCCATAATATAAGAGAATTTATATAAATGTGCTTATCCAAATGTGGGAAATATTTTATTTTGGGGGAGAATATATTTAGAGAGATTCTATGAAATGGGTTAGTTACTAATTCATTATGTGAACTACGAAAACATAACTTTGGATAATTTTTATGTAACTTGTAATATATAGTTTAAAGAAATGGTTTTGAGAAATTCATGAAGAATTTATTCTTCATTGGTATTAATGGGAATCAAGGGAAATAAAAAATATAATACAATTAAAAATAATATAGATCAAACATATTATATTATAAGGTTCTTATTTTATTCACCATGTATGAACATATAAGTTTGTAAGAATTTAATAAATATTCATAATAAAGTATGATTTGTTTTAATGTGTTTTTATCCTGGATTAAGAAAATTTTAAAAAGGTCTTGGAGAAAGAATTGTCAAAATGGAAAATAAAATGGTTTTGTTGGTGCAATGCTGGTTATAGGTATCCAATACCCTAGTATTATGTACATGATAGTGTCTAGTGTAGTATTTAGAACCACATAACATTACTAATGGGTACCATGTTTCTTTTAAAGGGTTACTATGAGTTTCATAGGTGATATTATAAAATAAGGGGGAATATACTTCTTATATCACAAGATTAATCCCTTAAATTAGTATATTTTTTATTCTAGTCCCAATTACTCATGTATCTTACTTAGAATCCTCTAACTCTATACACTCTTCCTCACATTGGATTTCATCTTTTATATTATTTCAGTTCATCAATAATATTCAAATGTATCTATTCCTTATTGAAGATGGGTAGGGAAACCTATTATTGATTGGGTTTTTTTCCAATTTTTAAAACAGAATCCAAAATATCAATTTTCTCTATGTATATATATTTGAAATTATTTTATCACTACTTATTTAATGATATTATAGGAGTTTATATTTTTATTGTTAAAGGTATGCCTAATTATATTTTCTCCTAATTTATAATTTTTATAAAGATGTGTCATAAAACCTCATTTCCACCTAACTTAGGATTCAATGTTCTATTTAAAAATATTTTTTTTGTCATCCTATGATATTTAGATTACCCAAAAAATATAATTTGGTATATTATCCATATTTTTCTATCATATTGTTAATGTTTTGAGGATAGTACCAACATAGTAATGAATTTTGAATAACTAGAAAATTATTTTCCTTCCAAAACAATTATCTGAAGTGCTTACATGTTAAAATAAATTCGGTTAAATTATTTTATCAACATTGTTTCATTTATTATTAATCATTTAAATGTATCCATGATTTTTTTTATTCCAGATAATAATATATATTCCATTTATATATTCTTACTTTTAAGATATTAGATATGTGGATCACTGATAGTATTATATTGTTTTTAAGAAAGTATTTTTGTAATTCACTATTGAGGCTGATGATACACATATAATATATATATGATTCTTTCTTTTCTGCCATAGAATAATGTGGAATACTATGGGAGTATGGATATCTATATATGTATATATACAACCATTCTTATGAGTAGAGGATAATCCTATAAAATAATATATATAATCAAATAGATTAATACAAATATGATTGTACAAGGTTATTTATATAAGTCTGTGACCACAATCGTTACATAATATGTAGTTAAGTGAATGATTCTATTTTCTCTCACATTAAATATTTTTCTAGGTTTATAGTTTTAGAGAATTAGTCCATAACTAATACATATAAAAATTAAAATACCAAGTGGACACTTATGAGTAGTATCTATTTTTTTTGTAATGTGAAAATTTTAAAAAACATATCATGATCTCTTTTACAAAAAATATTCATGACTTTCAAGATGAACAATACCAATAACTTACTCATCATTAAACCTGAGGAAAATATTAGAAAATGTGGGATAAGAATAAAATTATTATTAAGAGATTTTAAATTAAGGAAACCATTATTCAATTGATAAAAATTAAAACCCAAAAATAATAATTATTGATAGGATACCATTTTCATGAAAAGGGTAAATATCATTTTTAACATAAATAATTTATTTTACTTTTTGAAAATAAATGATTTCCTTGAATAATCATTATAAAGAATTGAAAAATCATGTAGGTACCTAGGTAAATCATCACATCTAGCCCATAAATAACCCTCACAAAACCCTTGTCGATTAGAATTACCATTCAACCAACTTATAGTATAATTCTTCAGCGAATATAATCACTACCCAATGCATTGGATCACTATTTGGGTGCACCCACCATTTAATCTACAATTGGATCACCCCGTGCTCTTTGGGGATAACCATCATTTATAATATCCAATAATAAAAAAGATAAATAAAACATTACATCATTTCAAAAACAATTTTAAACTCATATGAAAATCACATTGGTATATTAAAATACCATTTTCATTCAAAAATCCCATTTTCAAAACAAACTAAACAATTATTTTATAAAACCATTATCAATACCAAACTAGATAAAATAAGGAAAAAGTTTTTTAACATAATGAAATATGAAATATTTTAAAGTAATCCCAAAATAAAATAATTTCCACAGTTGAAGAAAAGTCATTTTCACTATGTACATTAATTGTAGAAATTTTTTTTGGGTCTCAAAATATTATTTAAAAAACATGTGAGAGTATTTCTTATTGTAAATTTTTTATTTAATTAAAAATGGGAATATAATTAATTTAATAACACCTTTATAAATATAAAATAATATCAGTAATATTTACATGGTTTTAAATAATGTAAAATTAAATCCTTATACATCTATAAATTGATTTTTTGCCTCAAAGTATCCAACAACACTTTGAAATATTTAAATAAAAATCCACATGAAATAATATAATTTATCTAACAATAAGATAACATTATAATAGATAAAATATATATATATATATATATTTTCAAGGGGGGTTTATATACACATTATAAAAGAATAATGGTACATATCATCATGAAATATTTCAATGAAAAAGGATTGAGATCAAATCCCTTACCATGAGTCAGAATTATCATGTGCGTCTTTATATTCAATAATAATAACCTTATGTTATTTTTTATATCTCATAAGAACCCTTTTCATGATTATCATTAATTTTATTTCACGTATTTCAATTTTTTTAACAACTTCTAAAACAATTAATTTTACATTAGGGTTTTTTGACTATTGTCAGTTTATGTGTCGAAAACAACATTAGTGGGTCAAATACAGTCAAGGAGGTAATTATATGAATATATCCATAATAATAAATAAGTAATTATAAAATTTATATATCTATTAAACATTAAAAACCAATCATTAATTATGGCCAACAAAAAATGATCTAGCGTTTTTATCATTGAGATGGTAGGTCATACGTATTCATGAGTAACTTTCCAAATTTTCAATGATCATTATAAAAATAATGTAAGATAAATTTATCATTACATAATAATAATTATGTCAAAAAACCATTATATTTAATAATATATAATTATATATAGAATTATTGTTATGTAAGAACAATTATATCGCATCGAGGAGGCAGGATTCCCCACTTCCACAAATGATGTTAACAATTAATTAGTGTGTGAAATGGTAAACAATTATGTATTATTTTTCCAAAAGGTAATTATATCATGAATATTTTATATAAGTTATTTATGTCACATATTAATTATTAAATATATCTATAATAAATTCCTTGTAATGTGTGAATGTATCACATCTCATTGAGGAGGCAGTAGTGCATGTGTCCACAATCAATGTTATTATACGCATAGAAAATGGAAATAATTAAGGTATGTGTTTTATAAATAACATATAAGTATGAATAAAACATAAATATCATATATTTCATATAAAAATTTGTTTTTCATCATAATTTCCATCCATGAGAGGTGGTAAATGAAAAACCAATGACATCATGTCACGAGGCGGTAGTTCTCCACACACACAAATTGTCAGTTCGATACACATTTAAGGTAAGACTATGATGGATTATGTTCAAAACATAACCTAAAAATTACACATATATTGAGGATAATGATATTATAATATGATAATGTATTAATAATAAATGAAGGTGTGGAAAAATAAAAAAAACATAAACGCACATTGAATAATTATACAACGTTTTGGGGTAACTTATTTTGGTTTGCAGGAATGGGCTTCCATAGTTGTATTTATACCAACATTTAAGACTCTTGGGTGAAGGTATGAATTTTGTTAGATTATTTAGAAATGTTGTGGATGAAACATAGGGTTATGAGAGGTGTTAACATGTGATTGGGTGAGTGTGTTTTTATAGTTGAGGGGGAGCTGCATTCATGTTAATATAAAAATATAAACAATATTGGGAGGTCTCCCTTACATCATTTGACTCTAATAATGATCCCAATTAGATAAAATAGGTCATATGTCCTTAAAATGTCCATATTATGGGCTTTTTACAAGTGTCCTTCTCATTTAGTCTCTTAATATTAATATTTAACCTCTATGTAACCACATTTTTACCTTAATCGCTATCATTAATTATATTTACATTCCCGAAGTCTTTTATTAAAAAGATTAGTCGAAAATATAAAAAAATTTAAATTTTACATAACTTAAATATAAAGCCCATCTTTATAAATTAAAATTGTTAAATGGGAACCAATTGATCTATAATTAATCCCTTATACGGGATGAAAAAGTGGGTTTTAAAGTAAAAATGATCAAACAACTACTATTTTTTATATCACAATTAAATGTGAGATTGAATATGATAATAAAAATATGTTTAAATGATGAAAAATTAATCTAATTATATTTTAATACCAAAAAAAAACATGATGTACCTATTTGTATATATTGGACAAACATGATGATTTGAACTAAAATTCAATTTTATTCACTATTCAAAAAAAATTGAATGTTCTCAACAAAATTCACTAAAAGAAAATTATTAATATTTTTCTTTCAAAAATTCATTTTATTGTCTCATATCTAATATATAAAATTTTAAAAATTTAGTTTTAAAACCAGTGCTCTATTAAATTGCAAAAAAATTATTTTTTCAAAAAATATGGCTTTTAGCATGAAACTAGATCTATTTTTATGTTATGACTTTAAAATATATTTTATGAATATAAAAACATTATAATATCATTTGAAAAAATAATATTGTTATTACTATTCATTCTGGTTGATTCAAATCTTAGGCAGTGACATCTATATAAAATAATAATAATAATTAAATATTATTGTTTGGTATAATTCAGTCATGTGTGCAACCCAAGACATTAGAGAAACTCATTGTTCTGTGTTATGTGAACTCTTTAACACAAAATCCCATTTAAGTATAAAATTACTATTTAATACATGAAAATTAATAAATATGTAAAATAATTATTCTATCAATACCTTGGATGTTATATCCTACCCCTATTGAAAATTGCCTCCTCAAAATGTAATTCACTTACCAAAAAAGAGGAGATATATTTTCCATATATAATTTTTTTATTACCATATGGCTTCCTCAACTATATGGTTTTTTATTAAAACCATAACATGATGAATCACCTGATTTCACAGCATCTTCTATTAGTGGTCATGAATGTAAACTGGTAATTCCTCACAAGGAAGATTGTCTTCCAATTAGACTATATCAGAACTCAAAACCTGGGATGGATATTCTACATACATATTTAACTTTTAGACATGAAAAATTTTGTGTACCATGGATAAACTCGGAGGACAGGCCACTTAGTAGGAAACCTATTCAGCTTTCCTTAGGATTTTATATGATCTAATGAACCGTGGACTTAGCTTCCCCTTCAAACCAAAACACATAACACTTTTCCATAGAGAATCTTTGATAAATACATGATCACCTACCTCAAAAGAAAGTTCATTATAATGGAAATTCACATAACTTTTATTCCTAATATCTGATAACCATTTGTGTTGCTAAAAAATGAGCTTTCTCTTTCACTTATTCTACTGTCTCTGGTACCATAATCTTTCTTTCTCTAAATTCATCAAAAAAATATGGTGTTCGACACCTCTTTCCAAATAATTAATCATATTGTACCATATGTATATTGGAATGAAAACTTTTATTATAATGAAAATCAAAAAAAATACAGAGATACCAACTTCCCTACTAATCCATTGAGTAACAACACATCATATCCTCCAAGGTCTGAATCATATGGTTAGACAATCCATGAGATTATGGAAGAAAAATTATATTAAAATTTAATTTAGTACCAAATGAATTATGAAGTACTTTATAAAAATTGGATGTGAACATATGATTACAGTTTGATAAAATATAGAGTGGAAATCCATCTAACCAGATAATAAAATTTCGATATAATATAGAAAGCTTCTCTGAAGACATCGTATCTCAAATTGGAATTTACTGTCAATATTTAGTTAATCGACCAACAATAACCCAAATAATATTATTACATTGAAAAATAATTGGCAATACTACTAAGAAATCAATTGATATATTTTCCTATTTTCACTATGGAACTGAAAATGGTTGAATCATCGACTTGGGTAACTATCATTTTTATTTAACCTTTTGACATTTCAAACACTTCATGGTAATGTCAGAAATGTATCATTCTATTCCATCCCAGAAGTAATACTCATGATTTTCTTTATACATCGTAGTGTATCTCAGATGAATAAAAAAGGAGGAAAATGATCTTTAGTAAATTACTCATTCCTCAATTGTGAAGGACAATGAACAAATAATATGTTTCAAAATCATAAACACTTCCTCGTTAGTATTAAAATCCTGAAACAGAACATTCTGAACATATTCTAAATTTTCCTAGAAATATTGGTCCTCCTCATGTTCCCTCTTAATTCTTCATAAAAAAATTATTTCACTCATACCTAAATCAAAATATATTATTTCCCAATATCCATAACTTCTAGGAAAATATTTAACAAACTAATAACTTAAGAATCGTGCTAAAAATGTAATATTTGTAATATATCATTAATTTCTTGACTAAACGCATCATCTGACTTGTTTGATTTCATATAATGATAACGAATCATGAAATCATAATCCATGATTTGTTCTAACTATCATTTTTTGTCTTAGGTACAATTCCTTATGATTGAATATATACTTCATGATTTCTTGTTCAATATGTATTTCAATATTTACTCCACACCAATGATGCCTCTAATTTTTTTTAAAAAAAAGTATCAAATTCCAAATCATGAATAGGGTCATTATACTTATGATATTTCACCTGATTTGAAGATAAGAAATTACTTGATTAGTCTACATTACGACACACCCAATTCCATTAATTGGAGCATCACCATAGATAATGAATTCACCATTTTCAGAAATTAAGGAGAAAACAGTTTCATTCACTAATTTGTTTTATTTCTGAAAATAATCATCGCATTCTTTTTTTAAGACGAACTTAACTTCTTTTCAGGTTAATATAGTTAGTGGGATAAACAACAATGAAAAACATTCATCATACCATAGATAGTAACCCATTAATCCACAAAAAAATGAATCTCTTTGAAATTCCTAGGTCTTATCCATTCATCAACAACTTTAGTTTTATATGGATCAAGAATTATTCCATCTTCAAAAATAATGTGACCATGGAAGGAAATTTTGGGCAACCAAATTTCACACATTCAAAATATCACATGCAAATTATTTTATTTTATTGTTCTCAAAACAACTGTTAGATACCTTTCATGTTACACTCAAATTTTCGAATATACTATTATGTTACGCATAGACAAAAACACTAAATTATCCAACAACTCATGAAAACTTCTATTCTTAAGATCAATTAATATAGTAGGTTCATTAGATAATCCAAACCATATAACTAAAAATTCATAGTGGTCATACCTAGTTCAAAACATTGCTTTTAAAATGTAATATTCCATCACATTCAACTAATGGTACCTTGAACCCGAATCAACCGTGAAACAATATTGTGCTCACTGGAGCTAATAAAATAGATCATTAATATGAGGAAAATTTTAATTTTTATTAACAGTGATGTTATTGAAGTATCTATAATCAAGGAAAAGTCTAATTGAACCATATTTAATTTTGAAAATAGTGATAGTAGAGCCCCATGGTTATGTGATACATTAGACGAAACATTTCTCTAATAACTACAACAATTTCTTTTTATAATCTAAATGCTCCTATTGATCTATTCAATAATGGGTTTTTTAAATAGGAATAGCATCGGGAACTATGTTAGTAGTAAACTCAACCTCTAGATCTGTAATAAATCTAAGTAAAACATTCAAAAAAACATCCAGACATTCATTTACTACTATCTCATTACTAATTTGGTCATTTTCATTATTTTCAAAATTATGAGATATGAAACATTCATTTACATCTCTAACCAATTTATCAGCTTCTTGGTAAGTTATTAATGGAATAAAATCATTGTTCACTACTTTCATAGCACTGAAATCAATCATAGAGTGATAAAATGAAACCCAATCCATACTAACAATGATATAAAACTCTATTATGGACAGTTAAACATGATTTATAAGAAAGACCATCCC
The DNA here is from genome assembly GCA_963277665.1 of Viscum album. Classification (NCBI taxonomy): domain Eukaryota; kingdom Viridiplantae; phylum Streptophyta; class Magnoliopsida; order Santalales; family Viscaceae; genus Viscum; species Viscum album. The sequence goes on along the minus strand of OY728125.1, from coordinate 910,304,640 downwards.
ATTGAAGAAATTGAGAATATTCCTATAAATTAGGATTTCTCTAATAATTCCACCAAGAGATCCTACCAGAAGTTTTATCATAAATTAATTAGTTGATATTCCTAATTATCTAGAAACTTTATCAGAAATAAAATAATGAAAACATGAAAAGTCAAATAGTCTATTGGAATAATTCAAATACACAGGAAACATACATGTCATTACTTCATCTGATAGCCCAACATCAACTGTAACAGATGAAAATGACCTCACTTCCCCTTTATGTTTCCTATCAAGAATATATAAATCATGTGAAACTTTCTTTAGACAAGAATTACCATAATGGACCATCTCATTGCATCTAAAACATCCTACTATAAGATGGCTATTAGTTACACCATTCTTCGATTCCTTGATATTATTTTCCTAGAATTCGTGGGCCATTTGGATAGACATCACACATTAGAAACACTTCACTATCATCATAAAAAATCATCTTGAGTGATTTTTACCTCAGTTACTACAAGATTAGGACATCCTTTTTTACATCCATATTTCTCTAATTCATGTTCCCCATAACCTTCTATCAGGATATCTTCATACTTCCATCATCGCGAGGCATAAAAGAGTCAAAAATATCCATATCAACCTTTTCATCATAAAGAAAAACTTTCAAATATATTTTAAATTCTTATATAACTAATTCTCATCATAGACTTGGTTATAATACTTTGTAAAACTGATTAAATTTACTACTAGTTTCTGAAATAAAATCCATCACATACCGAGAAAAACATGTAAAGATTCATTCATATTAAGCTACATAACATTCAATTTTTTTCCTTATTTCATGGAATTTTTTTGAAATTTGAATTCGAAAAACCTTAGTAATATATTTCTCATTGAAAATTTCGTTGAATGTTTCCTATTACATGGCATCAAGATCGTCGATTTATCTGGTATTCCTAACCAATGACCGAAATTGATCAACATCACCTTCAAAAGGATAAATTGATATGGTTATATTTTATGTTTTCAACATCCCAAGACATAAAATATCTTTTCTAGAGCATTGATACATCCTTCCACTACCATTATGTTATATGGTCCAATGAATGACGAGGGATGTGGTTTCGAACCAACGTGAGTAAACCCTAACCGGTTACATGATCCAATCAGTGGAAAGGCACAAGAGGCATTTATGATCATCCTAGTCTAGTGATAAGAAAAAAGGGAATTAATAGAGAAATAATGAGAACTATTTCACCCACAATATTGAGAAAAAATTAGTGCAAAACATAAAGAAGAAAACCAAAATCGACATGATTTTCCAACATCATATCATTTACATTAAAAAATATAATACAACAAACAGGACAACAACTGCAAAAGAAAACTGAAAAATAATCTAAAACCCCAACACCTCAATGTGACCAAGAAGGGCACAATCCAATAGACAACCAACCATCTCCCAAGGTGATCAAACCTAAGATTCAAACTAGATCATAAACTAAAAATAATAAAACACTATAAGAATGTGTATTAAAACTCAATTGGTAGGCTCAAATAATTCTATCCCCAATTCCATTATTTAATTAAATAAAACTTTACTAAAAGTATTGAAATAAAATTCATAAATATATATATTTTTAAACCCTTAACATTTCAATGAAAATAAATCAAATCACAATCTATTTCCATCATGTTTTAAAACTAGGCTCAAGAAAATAAGGGAAAGAGGGACCAAGTAAGAAGTGGTCCATTTTCATTTTGGATAAAAAGGGGAGAAATACTTGTTCCACTAAAAAAATATTCTTGAAAGCACTTTTTTAAAAATCACATGTTCAAAATTTCTCATGTAACACAAAAATTAATCATAAGGATCTAGTCAATATATAATGAGGGCAATGAAACTGACCATACTAATATTACTAGAGCACATGAAAACCTAATAACAAAGAGGATAACTAGAATATACTAATACTTGTAACCCCATCCCATATAGCATTCCACACATGATGAAATGAAAATTCCCAAATGCCCGATCACCCTATCTTAGGATAGACTAAGGGGGCCAATCCTATAGTAATAAACCCAAATATCCATCTACTCTTAGACACTAGTTAGTTTGTGAACATCTAGTGTAGAAATAATTCTCAGAATCCCTATTTTCTATACTAGGTTCCCAAGTAATTTTTCTATGTATGTGTGCCACAAAAAATCAAGAAACTAGCCACAACACAAGTTATCATACTTATCACACAAATCCGCACCAACCCAGCCACCCAATGGGTGTCCCCTTTACATAAATAATTATCACATAAGGGTGGCCCATACTATGGACATGACCATCTCATAGACAACCAAAAAGGCAAGTGACTCACCCCTAAGATTGTTTTCCAAATGAATTCATTTTATAAAAATTCCAAAAGGGCCTCATGCCATTTCTACAAATAAAACCATCTTCAAAATACTCAATTTAAATCATTTACTCTACCAAAAAAATTTATAATTCCCTTTTTGAAAACACCAATCACAATTTTCAGGAACACCACAGAATTTATAAAACCAAATTTGTCCTTTAATAATCAAATACTACCCAAAAACTCCAACCGAGCAATTCAATAAGCACTTGGAGAGAAAAACCCACAATATATATATATATATATAACATATAAATTGATTATGAAAAACATTGTATTTTACTTCGGACAACCATTTTAGCATGAATTATCACTATTTAATGATTAAGAGAGGTGAATAAGATCAATAATCTAGGGAAAAAATAACATTATTGAAGAGGTGAAAAGGGATCCTAACTAAATAGTTGATTAAACATATGAAAACCAGTGATAAAACTCATTATCACCTCAAACGCAACTAAGGGAGGCTATATACAACCTCAAGGAACAATAATAATACCCCCCCCCCCAATCTAAGAATACATATCCCAAACAATTGGCCACCACTGACATTATTGTTATGGAAGAAGAGCAAAGGGGTGAGAAAGAAAAGGATAAGGAGAAAGAGGCCCTAAGCATTTGATTCAGGTGGAGAATCACCATGAAACCACCATAGATCCCTCTTGGAGGGGATTAAGGGTGCCAAAATACCCAATGGGAGGTTCCTAAGTCGGTGGACACCCAATTGGTTTGAAATAGGAGTTTAGGGTATAAAACCCATGGATATCAAAAATAGATTTTAATGACATGGATAGGCCACAGGGTTAGCCCGCACGATTTTTGAACCCGTAGAGAGACCGTGCGTCCTCCACTATCATTGGACAGACAAAATGAATGGGAAACCAACATAGTATGAAAAACCATTTGGTAGTCGTGTGGTAGCTACTATCTCACCCAGGGACATCCGCATGGTTTCCTGGGTTGAGGTGCACATTTATCACTAACCATGCAGTAACTTTACAATAGGGTTTGCCTACCCGAAACACTAAATTATTTGAAAAAATCAAAGGGGAAACACAAGGGGGAAAGCTTTTCCAATGTAGGAAGGGAAGAAATTATCAAAACTTCAAACCCATAACACCTGGTTCCTGAGAAAAGAGCAGAATACCAAATCCAAATCGGAACCAGAGATGAATTTAAATACCCATGTGTGACAATTCTCCCCACCATAACTCCTTACACCCCCAAAAATCCACCCAAGGATTAACAAAAATAAAAAACCACTAATAATTTAAAATCTAAGATATTCACAAGGAACAAAAACCAAAGGTATTGCAAAAACACTACCAAAAATTAAGTGCTAAGAAAATGAATTCTGGAGACCAAATGGGCTCTTCGATAAGTTCCACCCACCACTATAAGTTTAAACACCTCTAGTTGACCGGTTTAGAGGATATATAACCTTCCCAATGAAAAACCCATCCAAAACACATAATCACCCTAAACATAAACAAGACTAACAAAAAATATCCCCTCAAATAGATGAAATAGATTAAACCACCTCTCCCAGATACTTTTATAACATTACTTAACAAAAAATGATGGAAACACTTCAATATAAACCACTACTCAAATGAAGAACATAAAATTTAGTGGCTCTGTATGGAAGAATCATCCAACAAACTGATACCAGGAATGGAACCAAGATACCAACATGGGGAGGCCCAAAAGGACAGCCCAAAATTAGAAAAAAAACCACCACATGAGATGAATACAATGTCTAAATTATGAAACCAACAATGGGTGGCCCAAACAGACTCCCCACCATTAGATATCGTTTCACACATCTTTATTTTGACAAAATTGAATGATATTAAATAGACTCAAGAACCTTATGATGAGGTCCAAAAAATCCCACCATAATGGGAGGGGAGGGACGTTCCTAACCAATGGAACAAGAATGACATAATTGACAACACACCAGCATTTCACATCCCCCGATAACCACAACCTATCCCAACTCGATTGATATAGACATACCACACAATGGCCATAAAAAGGAAAGCTCACACTTGGTGGGATACAACTACTAGGATTTTAAGAATATGACACAACTCCACCCCTCCATGACTATGGGATAACTTGTACACCAAAATGAGTCACATTATGGAAACTATGTTCCCACACCATTTTCCTCTGAATGGAACCATCAAAACCTGGGCGTCTCAACTAGAGGATTGAAATACCCCATCATTCATGTTAAGTAAAGTGATAAAATAAAGGCCTTTCACACCACTAGGGTTCTCTTGACTACGCACCAGCTTCATTCTAGGATATATGGCTTCAGCTTTGATGATTGAAGAATCCACCACCTTGCAGTCAGACATTAAGATCCACCGAACAGAACCTCTCTATCTAGTGCCACAAGAAACTATACTACCTCCCAAACAACGCCAAAAAAACCCAATATACCCCAAGGTTCACTCTAACCCAAGATGAAACCTCATCACAACGGGTATATAGAGTATGCACACACATCATAATTTTCACCTTGAATAGGGAACAATGATAGGAAGTATACAAGGGAAAACAATTTCATAAACTAACTAGAATATAAAAATTCATCAAGGAAGAATATTTTTCTCTAAAAATAGAAGTCCTAAAAATCCTCCACAATATCCACACTTTCATTTAAGAGAGGACATAACATAGCCAGACGCCATCGAACCTATCCTTTAAAAATGAAAAGAACATCATAGAAAAAAGTGTTATAACCCATGAATAGAGTCCTTACTTTGATCAAATGGGGAATTTTCCAATGGAGAATCACCCATGTCCACACTTCAATCGTGCACTAATGCTTTATGGGGGATGCAGACTAACAAACAAGGAAAACCCATGACTTAAACTAAACTAGTTCATTGGTTGAGATACACTACATGTGAACACCGAACACATAAAGGGGAACAACCACAAAGCCTTCTAGAAACATTTCATAAAAGAATCCACTAATCAACATCCCAAAACTAACTCACCAATAGTAACTCAATCATGAAACTATCCTTTAGACAAGAATGACTAACAACTCAAAACACCTCAAAAACAACATTACCAAAGCATAAGACGACAAAAAAATGAAGACTATATACCAAAGACCCCATTATACTTTAAAATAATATTTTAAAAGGAAAAAATCTTGAAGGAGTACACACACCAATAGTGTCCTAGGGAGCCTCACCCATGTATATTCTTATTCCATACAAGGAACCCATCCACGTTGTTACTCATAACTACACATTGGGTTGCTCATGGGAACCCCAAAGTTTAATAAAAACTTTGTACACATTTAAAAACAAAGAATCGAACCCACGTCTATATTTTAAAACTCTCCAAGAAACTTTTCAAAAAATTCTAATAACATAAATGGGGAATCCCATTCAAGAATAGAAAACCCTTCCAAAAAATTCCAACCATTCAATTAAAATCTCATTTCAAAATGTTTCACGTCAAATCAATGATGTTATACTCATTTCAAAACACTTATAATTACACGAAAAATTCTATTCCATGAATGCCCATTTAATTAAAACACATTTATTCCCATTAAATAAAATTATGAAAAAATCCATTTTTGAAATCAAACATCCATTTTCTAAACAACTATTTAGTAAAAAATCATGGATTTCGGGTTATAAAGACCCAATTCCAATAAAATATCTCTCATTTTATACAACCACTATATCACAAAAACCCATTATTTTAAAGCATCATATAAAACAATTCTGTAAATGAATATTACACCTTTTGAAAATACAAACACACTAAACCTAAATTTTCATAGATTCAAAATATGAGTTCTATATAAAATATTCATATTTGAGAGTGACCTAAACAACTCACAAGGGGGAAATACTGCTGATGGGTGACTCGTGCATATGGTTTTCGGCCACATACCAACCACAACACCATCACAAAGAGAATTTTAGGGTAAGGTCCCTAGATCCACATGAATTTATAGTCCCTACATTCTCTTAGAGGTTTCATTACCAACCCCCATTTCATTTCCCAACACCGTACAATCCAAAAAAATCAAAGACATAAACAAACTCGGACATCCCATGGTAACCCGATGTTCGTAATGAGCAAGAGTTCATAATGTCATTCCTGTTCTATACCTCGATCCTGAAAATCCTACCCCTTTTACCATAAAATCACAAAATAAAATTGGGAACTCTGTAAATAAAATTTCTTAAAATACTTGACCTCCTCTAATACCATTTTTTTGCTAACCATCATGGGTCAACCTTGAACCGGCTACTTGGGTTGATCCATGGAAAGGGCTTTGAGGCATTATCGATCATCTTGGGCTGGAGACATGAACATAAGGAATAAGTAGAGAAATAATTGGAATGATTTATAACAATATGTAGATAAAAAAATTAGTGGAATAAATAATAAAGAAAATCAATATAAACCTGATTTTCAAACGTCATATTATTTACATTAAAAATGACAATAAAATCAACTGGACAACAACCACACAAGAAAACTCAAACTAATACTAAAAACCCCAAAACTCTATATTACCAAGAAGGTCACTCTCCAATCCACAACCAGACATCACCCAAGATGATTAAACCCAAGAGGGAACATATAGTAGAAACTAATAATAGGAAAAAACTATATGCATGAGTATTAAAACATAGTTGGTAGGCCCAAATAATTCTATTATAAAATAAAATCCATTAAATCAATAAACATTGGTTAATAGGTTCAAAATAAAATTTATAAATATAGGTTTTTTCGCAAATTATATTTAATTGGAAATAAATCACATCCCAATCCATTACCCTAATGTTTCAAAACCAAAATTAAGGGAAAATGGGAAAATGGGAAAAGTAAGAAGTGATCATTTTTTATATTTGTTAAAAGTGGAGAGATAATTTTTTATTTAAAATAATATTATTGAAACGCCTTTTTAAATAATTTCATGTTCAAAATTTTATATGTTATAACAAAACCTAGAATAAGGATCATATCTAAACATAACGAAAGCAATTGAGCTAGCCATATAAATATCGGTGTAACAAAAAAATACCTAGGGACATAGAGGAGAACCAAAACATATGAATACATGTGACCCCATCCCTGATAGCATGCCACACATGATGAAATCAAAATACCCAAATTCTAGACCTCCCTAACTCAGGATAGACCAAAGGGCCCAATCCCATACTAATAAACCCAAATATCCACCTATAATGGGGCACTGATCAGTGTTTAAACTACTAGTGTTGAAATAATTCTCATAATATCTTTTTTATAGGATAGGTTCCCATGATTTTTTATTAATTGGGTGTGCCATAAAAAATAAAGCAACAAGACACATACCCAAGTCATCATACCTATCACAAAAAAAATTACCACCTCGACCACTCCATGGGTGGTACCTTTACCTAAATATTTTATCACACAACAGAGGTCCCATACCCAGGACACTCCCATGTCATAGCCAACCACCTAGTCACGTGCCTCTCCCATATGAGGGTATTCCAAAGGATACCATTTCATAAAAATTCCAAACAAGCCTCATGTTATTTCCACACATCAACCCTTATTCAAAAAACGCTACAATATTCATTTCTGATTCAAAAAAAAATTTAAAAAACCTTTTTGGAAGCACCAAGAACCATTTTTAGGAACACCACATAATTTATAAAACCAAATAATTCCTTCAATTATGACAAACAATTTAGAAAATCCAACAGGGAAATTCAATGACGATTAGGTAAAAAAATCCCACCAAATCTATATAACACGTAGTAAGTGATTAATAAAAACATTTTATTTCACATGGAACAATCATTCTAAGTATGAATTATATTTATTTAATAATTTAAAGAGGTTTTAAAATCTTCCAAAGAACGAAAAATTAACAGTAAAGGAGAGTTGCAAAGGGATCTGACTTGAATAGATGAATAAATTTAAGGAAAATGGTGTGAAATGGAAGTCGCTCCTCACCCACCGTAAGGGTTTCTATATCGAACCTCTAGGAACCCTAATAATAAGAAAACCCCAAAAACTAAAAACCTAGATAATAAATTCATCCTAGATGGGAAATAGGTTTAGGGTAGAATAGGAAAGGAGATAGAAAGCAAAAGTGAAAGAGGAAGAGGCCAAAACCTTTTAATTCATCTCAAGAATTACCAAGAAACCAACATGGATCCCTCTTTTGTGTGGTTTGAATGTCCAATAATACCCCATGGGAGGTTCCTAGGTCATATGAGCCCAAATTGGGGAAAATATTTTTTTAGATTATAAAACCCGGTGAGAGATACAATGGATTTTAATGAACTAGACAAGATACATGGTTAGTCTGCAGGGTTTTTCAAACCGTACAGAGACCATGCATCTACCACTACCATGGGATAAACCGAACACACGAGAAACATTATAAAGTTATGAGACTCTATTATTATATTCAATTTTCCTATATCATAAGGATTCATTTGGTTATAAATGATTTTGTATGAGTTTGTACCATGGGTTAGTACTCATAGTTTTACCTTATCTGATTGTGTTGTGGTTGTAAAAGATTAAGCTGCAATGCGGTGATGTTCCAATATTGACTATAAAAATAAGTCAAAATCCAACAACATGGGTATACCTATGAGAGGAATATAAAATTACTGAAAAAAGACTAAATAAATGTTAATATTATGAATTTGAATCCATGAGAAATAAAAATTCCGATTTTTTAATCCATAGAGGTTTCTAAAAAGGCCATGAGAATGATTGTTATTTGATCGAGTCTTTTTCACTTTTTTAGTTAGAATGTTCATTAGTTCATTGAACAAATATAGAAGTAAGAAGTACATCATTGACAGAATAGAAAATATAAATGAATCAATGAGGATGAGTTTAGAAATTAAATATGGTTGGGTAATTATCCATCATATATATGAACACCATAGAATTAAATATGATTTCATAGGTAAAAATACTAAAGAATTATGTTCCACAAAAAAATTTATAAATGATGACCAACATGATGTTTTATTGAATCTTGGATGCGGTGGAAAAATACATGCTTACGCAATGGAAAAATTAATATAGTTGAACATATGACTGTGAACTAGGAAATGAAATATGGAAATTTTACTAGATTGACTAAAAACCAAGAAATGTTGATCTGATAAGTATGAATAGAGAGACTGATGAATAAAAAATATCTTCTAGTGAATGAAAAATGATAATAAATGGGGTGAGGTTTATGAAGTTTCCCAGATATCCACATTGAGGTCATTTTAATGGGAATTGAAAACTCATCTATTAGAGGCTTATGTCATCATCAAATAGATATATATAAAGACATAGGTAATGTTTAGTTATATAAGATAAATATTATCAAATCCATCATATGAAATAATTCTATAAAACTAATTAGATATAGATTTATGTGATCATCAAATAAAGGAGTTGTTACAGAGATCACTGAACAGGGAAACAATGCTCCAACCAAATATATTTTTAATGAAGTTATCATAAAAATTTATTTCAAATGGTGTTATGTGGATCTCTACATAGAAATCTTAAATCACATAAAAAGTTTCATACTAAGTTAGTCAATCAATATTTGTTAGATATATACTTTTTTGGATGACTAAATAATTTTTTTATGCCGATATTATAATATTTTTAAAGAATATTCTATTAGGTCTAAAAATCATCCAAATGAAATAGAGTTGAGTATAAAAATTTGAATAGGAATATTAGGATCCCACATTTTTTCATGGATGAATTTTTATATAAAGAGGTAAAAGTATAATACGAAGGTACATCATACATATGAATAAGAGGGCCTAAATATTGAAATTTATCTTAGACTAAAAATGTGAAGTTATAGGAAATGAGATACTTGGTTAAGGAAGAGAAACAAGATACTGGTTTTGTTTTAACATGTAGATCATAAATAGTGACACTAGATAGAGGCACCAAACAAATACATGTTATTATGAAGCTTATAAGACCACATTTAAGAAGGAAAAAAGTAGTAGTTCATGAGCTATTCATTAATTTTCTAGGTGTATAAATATGTAGATCTAGAAAAAGAAGTAGAATTAGACTGAGTTTCATTGGACAAACATTCACCTAACTGAGGTGGAATAGAAAAAAATTACTAGGTTATGTTCTAATAGTTTTACAATTAATAATAAATATTTCTAATGAATATTATGGAATGGTTACTTAGGGTTTATATATTTCATTCTACGATTAGGAATAAGTTTAATGACTTATAGACTCTTCATAGAACTATTGAATATCATGAATATGAATTATTCAGGACTAGGTGATCCATATTTTTATTGTATATGATCATTTGAGGAGGAGTATCTTCAATAGTGGATTAAGAAATAAGAACAAATATGTTGTAACATGGGTGAAGAACCAATTTCTAAAAATTAATGTGGATAGGGTGTATAAATATTTAAGAAGAAAGTTTATACAACAAAGAAAATTGAGGGTTATATCCCACTAAGGTATATGAGATGATGACTATGGTGTAGATATATACTTATCTAGAGGAATAATTACTACGTCAAATAATAAGTTGTTATTTTTTTATTTTTAATAATAAATTGTATTAGTAAAAAAACTCTAGATATTGTGGATGACCCACATGGAAAAGTGTAGGAATTCATACTGGGTCTTGTAAATATTGTGTATCGATCCCTCATTAAATTGACATAATATGAAGCTTTGACGATATATATCCTCATATTGATCAAAATTATATCTAGTTTAATAGAAATAATTATTAATGGACGATTTCATAAAATAATGAGCTATCTAATTCACCAATCCACCTCTTAGTGATGTCTAATTGACCTACAAACATCAGTTGAATTTTTAGCCCGGTTTCCTATTATATATCCAAGGATTTAATAAGGATAGAGAATATAAATTTAGTGAAAATAGTTTAATTTCAATATTTGAAGGAAATAACACCCATAATAGGAATATCAATTTTATAGTCCGTCCTCTATCCCATGCCCTAGAATTGAGAAATTCTCTAACAATTGGATTTCATATGATTAGTGAGGAGGATAAGAATGTTGATATTAATATAAATCTTTAAGTTTAATTAAAATTTAATAAATCCATTTTTTTGAACATTATGAAGTATTGTATACAAATATTTTTGAGTTTCAAACATCGAAATAAAAATGGGATATGTTTAGAAGAATCTTTAAAAGAAATTTAAATATTAATGAGGTGATGTAAAATATTTGGAGATGCATGTTTGAAGTTATTATGATGGATTTTGATGAAATAAGTTTTAAATAATAACCCGTGTTAATGAAATTTTTATCAATATCCTCAATGAAAATTTGGAAGATTATAATATTGTAACGATATTGGAAACAAACATACTCGATTTATTTGATACCAAGGAATCTACAATCTGTGAATGAGAAAATATATCTATGTATGACATCAAAATATTCTTCCTACATATAAAATGAGAAAAATGGTCATTATGAATTAATATAAAGGATAAATAACTATTGAGGAGAAGTTAAAATGGATGTTTACAGATATGGTCATAAAATAAGAATAATAATGTGATTCATATGATAAATTATAAGAATAGGTCACAAAAAAATAATTGTCATTATTTTTATGGGACAAAAATGGAAAATGGAAATAGGAAGGTAAAATATCTAATAAATTCATATTTTTTAGTGATAGTGGAAATATTTTATAAAAATTTACCTATAATATGATTAATGATTCTAATTTGGAAGAAGAATTTAACAAGTCTAGGAAATATAAGTATAATAAAAATAAGAAACATTTTCAAAAAAAAAAAAATAAAAGTTACTTGATATGAAGAGAGGGATTATTCATTATCCAACAAAGAATCTGACTACCGTTTAAAATTATTAACTTTTTGTATAAGAGATTTTACTTTATGAGTTTTTAAAGATGATATAGAAAATAGAATAGATCATAAGGGGACTATAAAAGAAAACCATGGAAGTACCTATAAAGAAAAATACATAACTAATTATAGAATAAAAGAAGTTTCTGAAAAAATTTAAGAAGATAATTTTTGATAATTTTTAGCATATGAAAAAGGATGAAACAAACCATAAAGAGATTAGTGATAAGAAAATAAATTTGGATGAGTTTGAATGAAATTTTAGTGATCATTAATGAAAACAATTTTTACATGGAATCCATAAAAAGTAAAAACAACAATTATTGAAAATACTAATGAGAACATGTTGAAGAAATATTAACTGTATAATATAGTCAATAATCTTTATAAAATATTTGATACGAACTTATATGATTCATCTAAGAAACAACTAATGTTTATTGCAAAAAATGTGAATTAAAAAGGACAAAAGATGACATAACAAATGTAGTTGAGGTTAAATGTGAATCTTCTCAAGGTCGAAAAAAATGATACCCAAATTTTGGTTTTTTTTATCTTTAAAATTATCATGATATATATGCTTTTATAAATAGTGTATGTCTTAAGGAAAATATTTAATCGGTGAGGACCATAAAGGTCAATAAAAAATTATATTCCACTAAGAAAGAGTAGAACAATTTTGAAAACTTTTTCTCTAAATATATACTCCCATAGATTGTAAAAATATAAAAATAATAATCATTTAACTAATACTAGTAACAATATAAAAGATAATGACTTCGAGGTCAATTATAGTGTTATGGATTATTCTTGAATAATTCTTAATCGTACCTGTAATGTATGCCTCTACCAATAAATAATTAAGAATCAAGGGGGATCTATGAGAATTATATAAGAACAAACCTTTCATGAAATAATGATAATAAATAAAATATAGTTCAAAGGATTATGAATATATAAAAATAAAGGATAATTAAGAATGTCTATCATGTCTAGAATCTCTAGTATGTTGAGAAATAGATGAATGTGTAATTGGTTATTTGGAATTTTAAAGTATCCTTTCTTATTAATATTAATGGAAAAAACACCACTTGTCAAATAGTGTTGAAACATGCCTCATAAAAGAAGAAAACAATTGATAACATGTTTTCAAAATATGGTGGTATAAAGATTTTGAATAAGTGAATATGATTTTAGTAATATGTACATTGTATTAAAAACTATATGACTACCTTACCAGACCAAGAGGAAAATGTTAGAAAGATGTAGAAAATTAATTTCACAATTTTTTTAGAAAATATGAACCAAAGATGAGATCTTCCTCAAAAGAATTAATATATGAGAACAAATCTTTTTTTAAGTAAGTGAAGTATAATAACAATAAAGAAATCAAATCCCCTAAAAATCTAAGGGTAATAACTACAAATCAATATTAGGGGAAGACTCTTAGTCGAAATTTTACTCTTAAGGAACACTGAGGTTTCTCATTAATCTTAATATACATGTTTATTTTATCTAACATGTAGGGAATTGATGGAGAATAGGTAGAAAAGCTAGAAATGTGCTATTTTACACTTATAGTATGAAGAAAAATCTGTTAATAATAAATTATAATTATAATTATAATTATTACTATGCTACCAATATGGTGGAATAAAGATAAATCCAATGTATAAATATCACACTTTCCTTAAAAGGTAAGTTAGTCATGTTACCCATGATTTTTTAAATATCTATTTATAGGTGTAAAAGCTTTATCATATAAAATATATTCATGTATCCCATAAAATAATTATATTGTAAATAGATTTAGGGAAGTATTTAATTAAATAAATTTTATGGTAAACATTGATCATCATTATTATACACTCTTGTTTCCTATACTGGGTTCAACCATGTAGACAAATAGTTGTCTAACTAGAGGCTCATTTTTTAGTATTTCATTTTATACAAATAATCTCTAAAAGTATAGTATTATGATTCTCAGTGGAAAGAAGATAAGTAGATAAGATCCCAATGTTACTATTTATATTTTATTTTAAATAATTTAGATAAAATATATTTTAATAATTATATGGGGAATAAAAATTTAAGAACACATATTGATATCAATGATGATTCATGTTATTTAGGGATATCTAAAATAAAATCAAAGGGGGAGATTAATATTCCAAATCATTTTTGTTTGATTTATTAGAAATATATTAATATGGGGTTATAGATAAATATAACTGAAGAAGATAGATAATTTTGAAATAATTAGTTTTTCTAATCTCAGAACAAAATTATTATGTCAGAAGATGCAATGAAAATCCTCAAGTTCCTATTATCATGAATATTTTATGGATTCTAGTTGAGTTTGTATAAGTTTTTATTGTGGTGTGTAATTCCTAGTTTGACATATCATGAATGTGTTATGGAAATAAAAACATCATGATATGATGCGATGATGTTTCAAAATTGACTATAAATAATGTTTGAAGGGAAAAAACATTATTCGGGACACATGCATATGATGATTTTTAACATACTATTTGTAAAATGTTTGACACTGTAATGTATATAATACAGGTTGGAAAGAATTCAAATTTATGAAGTCATGGAGGATTCAACAATAAAAATCACACATAGTTTAATTTTATTGAGTCATTATAAAAAAGAAGAAGGAAAGTTGTTATATTAGTTAGAAAAAGACAAAAAGTACATTTTTCTGAGGAAGTGAATGATCAATGAAACCTATCAGAGGAGTTTAAAATGTTTACTATATTGGATAATGATTCATCAGATTGATTATAATTGGAAAAATAATTAAAATTTCATCATAAATAAAATTCTCTAAGGATTTACCAGATTATTATTTTTTATCCAATCCATATGTGAAATATAAGTGGGTGTAGGATGGCCCAGAAGAAGAGATGACACATCCTCAGATTGATTTTCATCATCAAACCTATGTGAGTTCACCAAGTAGAAAAATAGAGGATGCATAATAAATGTAATATTAACCAAGTCCTTCTTATTATAGTAGTATGAAGATATGTGATGATCAATGGTAAATGTACTCTAGTTAAATAATGGTCATGATCTCTAGAGTGAGTTTTATAAAGTTGACTAGCTCAATGATTTATAGTCATTGGAAATAGAATTTCAATTTCATCGACATAATAATGGTAGAATCATCAGATAGAAATTTATAAATCCTATGGTGAAGATGATTTTTACAATAAAAAGATTGCAAATCCCATCAGATGGATGAAATCATTGAAATACACTAGATAGATGTTTTTGAGATCATCTATAGTAGTTCATAGAGAGTACACTATATAATGGAAACTTTCACCATTTTATGATTTTAATAAATTCATCAGACTAACATTTTCTAAAATATTTTGTGATCATCATTATAGAAACATTGTATTATTTTGAACAATTATGAAATTGATGTATTATTTCATCATTTTTATCTAGATGATAATTGAGGTTGTTTTTTTTTTATTTTTTGATTTTTTGATTATTTGGATCATCATGATATTTTGTAATGTTTCACAACTGAACTAATGAAATTAATTTCCTTGGGAAAATTTGAATTATAATTTAGGATACAATGATTTTCCAACAAGCACGCAAAATTAATGGGGTGAATGTTTAAAATAAGGAAAAATTTTCATAAATGTGAGAACGATGAGAGGATAAAGTGTTCAAAAGACTGTCTGTGTGATATTACAACCAAAGAGATAATTTAATGAATAAATGGATCTAGATAGTGGTGTGAAGGTAATAGGTAAAACATAAAAAACATAACTGGATAGAGGCATTGTAAAAATACATATTGTTCTAAGGTTAATTAGTCTAAGTTTCACTGGATGATGATATAAAAGTGTGTAAGTTTATAAGTATGATTCTAATAGGTTAAAAATGAGGACTATATGATGAAGGATAATCACACTGAGATTCATGATACTGAGGTGAAATAGAAGGAGAATACTAGATTGGGTTCTAACTAATGGAAAATTTCTATGGAATATTTTAATACAGTGATCTTAAAAGGTATGTTTCACTTTATATATGTATTTCTAAGACAAGGAAAATGTTTTAAGACCAATAGAATCTTAAGAGAGTAGTCAAAGATCATAAAAATATGTACATAAGTGAAGGTGATCCAAATTTATTATGTTCAATGAATATGAAATGAAAAATCCCAGTCTATAGTGGATTGGAAAAGAAGAATGAAGGGATAATATAATGTTTTAAAATCAGTTTCTAAAAGGTTTTGTGGTTGTGGCATATAAATAGTGGCGTTGAGTGTTGATACTAGAAGGATTGTTAAGGAAAACACTATCCATGTTAGGAGATATAATTTCTTGGTTGTAGTGATTGGGTATAATGAAAGAATGATAACTTAGGTTTAGAACCAAATTTTTAAGGTTCCTTCTTAGTCCTTGAATAGGTTTTTAAAACAATACATATTTTGGTGGATAAAAAATATAATACAGAGAATGTCTTTTTTAAAAATTATAAGTATCATATGTTGATACATCTTCATATTTACAATATATATTGTGAGGTTGAGGGATATATTTTAGTGGATCAAAACACTATCAAGGTTCATAGGATAAATTATTGTGAATTGTATTCATAAAAGAATATTATCATTAAGTCTCCCCTCCCCCTCTCAGTGATCTCATTGTGATATTGTAACTTCTAACAGAATATAGAAATTTATCCTCCAGATTTAATATATGATTTTTTTAATATTAAATTATTATAAGTGGAAGAAATAAATTTCAATATATCTATAATAATTTATATGGAAAAAAGGTTTTATAAAAATGTAATTTTTAAGCTTAAAAATTAATTCATTCTAAAATAAAATATATAACTGATTCATATGAATATTTTTATATTATTCTTAATCAATAGGGACTTATGTCACATTTAAACTAATCCAGCCCCAATAGGACATTTTAATTACTTGAAAAGAAATTAGTATTTTTATAAAAAAATTAATTTTCCACTATTTATTCAGAAATAAGACATTTTAGAATAATATCCAAAAATTCCACATAATATAATTTCGATACAATAAATAAAAAATTGAATTTAATTAACTCAAAATCAGAAATCATCAAATTAATTTTTAGGTTAATACTTTTGAAACATATTCCATTAAAATATGTATAATAATATAGAATTGATTTTTTAGAGTTTGGAGATGTTTATAAGATGATGGAGAAGATTTTTATTGGAGGGAAAAATCATTTCTTAATATATAGGGTTTTACACCATGATTATTTTTATTCTAGACTATAGAAATATCTTTTGGTTTCTTCTGCAATGAAATTATAGTGGTATGATAAAATTCACATGTAATATTCAATTGTTTTATAGGAAAATCATGGGTCACAGAAAAAAATGTGGATTAATCTAGGAGGAATAATATTAATGAATTATAGAAGATGTATGGAAAATTTTGGGCATCTCATAAAGGAGGATATTGCACCTAGAAGTGTTAGTTTCACCATAATTATCTGGACGCATATATAATCACAATATTCATGCCACTATAAAAAAGTGATCTAAAACTATTATTTTTAGAGCATGGAAGGATAATTATTTAAAAATATATATTATAAATTAATGTTTTTCAATTATATAGTCTTACTAAATTTTAAATCCCAATATTTTAAATGATAATTGTTTATCTAAATTCTGTGTTCCTAACATAAAATTAAATAAGGTAAATTGGTGTATTTCCTTATGAAATTGAATAGAAAATGAAGAACATAACTAAACATTACAAAGACATTATTTTGGAGTGTTTAAAAAATACATTTATTAGTAAAATGTAGTGGAAGATTATGATATATATATAATCAGGGATAGAATTTTAAATTTTGTAGTTATATATAAGAGAGGGATCAAGGGAGTTATAATAACTAATATTCATGGAAATTTATGTAGTTTATCTCATTGAGGATGAAATAGAATTCAAATATATTGGTACAATATCATATTTATGGATAATGGATAATCATAATGATGACTAACAGAGTACTGATATTTTATTTTAGTGTATGAGAATTGAGTTCTACAATCTTTTGAATTTTGTAAACTTAAAGGGAGAGTGAATCTATACTAAGGTTTTATGAAGAAGAATTTCACTTATAGTGATTTCAGTACACCATAACATCATTGAGTGTAAATACCTTGGTCTTAGCCATTTTTTTGTGAATTGTGTAAAATTATATATGGATATCAGTTATAACTTATAGATTCTATATTCATAGTGAGGTTTATATGATTGCTTCAACTAACTTGGAAACACAATCATTATGATGAAATGTTTGAATAGGTTTTCCTTTTATAATACAATTTAAGGGATGTTAACTAAAAATCTATTATGTTCATTTTTGGACATACATTTAATCATTAGAAGAATAATAATCCATCGAACCTTTTATCGCTTTGAATGAATATGTACATGGAAATAATCAATGTAATTATGGTAAACTTGGGTAGTGGAAAATTATCGATACAAATCTAAAGGAGCTGGATGTTGATGATAAAGTATTTAATTTGTTAGGGGTGGATTTTTAAAATCAAATATATACAAAGTTGATGTCTTATAAATCCAAAAAATATATGTATCAAAACTATACAATGGTGAAGTCATGTAAGTACGCACAATATAATTGGAAAAAACCCCAAACATCTAGGAAAAAGACTCATAGGAGTGTGACATAATACATTAGCTTCAATGGGAAAAGTATATGGATTTTATTATATAATTGAATGAAACTAAATATACATTATTTGATTGAATTATTTTGATATTGGAGGTTATAAAATATCTATTATAAACCCTAAATTATTTCAGGATTTTTAAATATATCATTTAAATATTTCCCTACATTTTAATCAAAATGTATTGGTTCTCTTGGATAAGTATCCAAAGAACATACATTGAATTTTAATTATAGTGCTCTTATTGAATATGATATGAGAACTAACGATGATGGTGTAATGGATAATAATAAATCTAATGATGTTGAATTAACATAAATAAATAATATTTCAAATTAGTGCATCCTTAAATAAATGTATGTTGATAAATTAATTTTAATCCTTTCCCAAAATTTGAATAGGTGAAGTGGGAAATTAAAATGGATGTTTCTACTCACTGATTTTAGTATAAAATGTTCAGGAACCTCATTTCAAAGGAATATAATAAATTAAAAGGTGTTGAACAAAAATATACATATAATAATAAATCATTTAAGGATTTATAATGTAGGTGAATTAAAAATAATATATATTTTAGCAAGACAGAAATATTTGCCTATGGAAGAAAAAATTGACAATTAATGAATATATAAGATAATTGGGATTTCATAGTACCATGTTAATATGTTCTTGTGGATATAAAATGAAAAATATAAACTCGAAAAAATGATGGTGAAACTGTTGATTTTGAGTGTGTTTTTTCTGCATAGTTGAGTTTTCATTTCTTCAAATAGAAATACATTCTTGGTGAAAAACATTAATCAATGCAATGGTGTATTTTAGGTTTAAATATATTATATAAAATAGTAAAAAGTGGAGAATATTTTCTTAAGGGATGAGATTTAAAATATTAAAACTGTAAATCTAGAAAACATGGAGAAATTAATTGATCTATAGTTAAATTTAAAAGGGTAGATTAATAAACCCAACCCAATAACTCAATCCCTAATGTAGGCCTAATGTATTCAAAAGTCCTGAATCACATTCTCTAATAAATAAAGGCTGAAAATTATAACTGATTGATAAAAATAATAATTTTGGAATAAAATTCCCAAAAATATTCTAAAATCTATATGTATCCTAATCTGTGATTAACACATTCCATAGCATGATTCATGGAAAATATATTAATTAAATAATTTAATTATAAAAAATAGGAAACCTACGTATTATCCCTAAGAGGATTGAACATGAAACTATTAGCCACATTTATTTTATATTAGGAAATTGTTTTTCATATTTTTTAGAGAAAGAGTGATCAATTTTAGAATAATAAATAATTTTTTTGTTTTAAAAAAATTGATGAAAATGGTAATCATATAAGGCATGGATATCACTTTTAAAATTATATCATATTTTAAAATTTAACAAATATTTTTTTTCAAGGATGGTAAGAGAGAGATTCTAGAATAATTTCCTCTCTCTCTCTCTCTTGGCTAGATGTTCATGGTGAGAGTATTCCTATAAAATATATCATATTATTCTACCATCAATAATATATGTCTCAGCATTGAATCAAGACCTCTTTTTTTTAGGACATCACTGATTTGAATTTTTAGTCCAAAATAAATATAGTTCCAACCATACAATTGAAAACATGTTGACAATCACTGAGAACTAATGACTATAACTATGCGGTGGTAGATAGTAGATTATATACCAAGGTAATAAGTGTTAAAAAAATTAATAAACTATTAAAATCACATTTGAAAATAAAAACTATAATGCACTAATTGTAACTAAATTGTAGGAGAAATAATGGATATGCATTTAACTAAGAATATAAAATATATCATCTGAAATCGGTCTAACCTCTTTTTTATTGATCACATTAATTTTTTACCCCTCCATGTGAAGGGTAAACAAGAAGATGTGGGAGATGAAAGACATTTTTGGAATTAAAATGAATGATAGAAAGGAGAAAGTAAAATCACTAGAATGATACCTTTATCCATCACTTCCAATGACTAATGTAGTTACCAGAATCCACCAAATGTTTTTTATTTATAAGAATCAATTGTTGGAATAATAATAATGATCCCAAAAATTACATCAACTTTAGGTTTTTATGATATCATATTCCATTCATTCTTTACTTAAGATCTTTTTTCCTAAGTGTGTTTATGAGTTTTTATTTCATTTTCTATATTCAATGGTTAATTTCCCAATATAAGGATTTTGTATTTTTTTCTAAAAACTAAATATGTTTCAAAAGTTGGAAATTTTACGGTTTTGGAAACATGATATTTTAAAATACATTAAAAAATACCTTATGTGAGGACAATGGAAATGTCAAAATGCATATGCCTTAATATCATGTATTCGAAAATTAAATACATCGACAAGATCCCTTACAAAATGAATCTTCTATGAAATAATTAATCTATGTAAAATGGTTATACAGAGTAATCTAATATGTGAGAAATCACATATGTGAGTAAGGATATACCAAAATCAATTACATGAAGAAATCATTTATATGAATTTCCTTTGTTAAAAAATGAAGTACCTCACTTCAATTAATTGTGTTAGTTTATATGGATTATATATATAAAGAATATGGATATTTAATTTTAATTAGATATACAATATTTGGATACATTTTGTAAATTCCTACATGATGCAATTTTTCTACATGAATTTGTTTTGGTACGTGAACAAACACGTACTTGATTCTACTTGTCTACATGAAGAAATTTGACTTTTTGAATTGTGATTTGAAAATCATCTGTGGGTTTTCATTTCATAACATCATATATGTGGATTCAATTCATAAAATTAGTTATGTCATGATGAAAGTTAAGTATTTATTATTGTTTTTTCACTAAAGTAATGTTTTTAATGCTTCTGTACAATTATAAAATTCCCAATATCATTTTTAAGATAAAATGAAATATTATAACAGATAAGTATTGAGACAGACAAAAAGGGTGAAGTATTTTATTTTTATCTACTGTATCTAGGGATTTTCAAGGAGAAATACATGTTTATGATCACTATTTTGTACAGATCATGTGAAGTGAATTTAAATAAGAGTCAATGCATGTATTTTAGATAATAAGTAATAGAAGTGGTGGGTGAGAATAGACTTCTACATGAAAAGTTAAGTGAACAAGAATATATAGAGTATTATATTATCAATTTTTCAATAATGAAACAATGTATCTATATATAAACAATAAATAATATTTTTTTAGTTATTATAATATCATATTGAAAATATTTCCTATGATTATAATATTATACCTGAGCTGCATACTCTTCATATTATTTCTTTTGGATATCATTATTTTTATATCTTTGGTATCAAACATTTGTGATCTGAATTATATAAACTCTTTAAGTTTTTGTCTTTCATTGAAAAGAATCATGAAAAATGTTACTTTCAATTATATTATTTAAAATACATTCTAGAGTTGGGTTAAAATATCTTATGCTTTTACATACTACTCATCGCTTTTACTTGGTTTTATAATCCTTATAAAGATGGCTATTAGTCCTCATAAAAAGGAATATACTATTAAAAATAATTACACTCATGGAGAATAGTGGAGGTGGAGTGTACTATAGAACTTTTATTACATGAACCCATACAAATCTATTAGTTTCTATTCCTTTTTATTTTTTTATTTCTTCGACTTGTTTTTTTAAATAACAAACTTGAAATAAATCATATACAATAAGAGGATATTATTTTATGTGAATAAAAATTTGAATGAAATCAATTCACCCACACCCTCTTAAGTATTTTTAAGGTCAATATATTATAAAATTTTGTATAAGAGTGTGTTATTCATGATTTAGCATAATAAATATTTGAAATATATATATATATCTTCAAAAATGGCCTCTGTGACTGACAAAAAATAATATATATCTATGGTCATGGAATGTTATTTTAATGGTTATAATTTTATCGGTTTGAAAAATGAATTATTATATACCAAAATCACCAAGGTAACAATTTAATTCTAAAATATACAAAGCCTTATAAAAATAAATTTCAATACTAGATTCTTTGAATAAATAATCTTAAGAAAAATATGACTGGAATTGAAAATCTATGAATTCATCAATTTATGGATTATATATAGATTTGTTTAAGGAAATAAAGACAGAAAGTGGAATGCTCTCGGAGGAACCCTAGATGGCGTAGCACATGAGCTCACTACGGGAGGCCCCCTCGAATCCTCGGCTAGGAGGGGGCAATGTATCTCCTTGTCCTCTGAGATTTGATCCCTCTTCTTTCCCTAATTTCTCGGAGATTGAGGTATGCCCTAAGGTTTCGAATCACGTGAATGGTGAACTCTCGGTCCCGATTTCTTCTCTGAAGTTTGCGAAGGTGGTTTCATAGCTGGATCTTGTCCTCGTCGCAAGGTTTGGCAAGAACCGACCCTTAGTTTACAGCATTCACAGGTTCGTCTCCTCTTCTTGGAAGATTAAAAATCTAGCGTTGGTAGGGCTGTTAGATTTGAGGCATTTTCAGATCTGTTTCTCTTGTGAAGATGATTTAGTTTTTTCCTAGTCTTCTGCACCGAGAGTGTTTGATGGGTTCAAATTCTCCATTTTTCGTCGGTCCTTTGAGTTTCATCTCCATCGTGATCCTCCGACCACGGCATTATGGGTAATGCTTCCTGGCCTTGCTTTACCTTTCCAAAACCCTACAATTCTATGTGTTATTGGCAATTTGATCAGTTGTTTCCTGTGTATGGACCTCCGGACCCGTGTTACTTACCACCCGGCTACCCCATGAAATTGTGTTAAACTCGATGTTTCGAAACCACTAGGTGAATCTGTGTGCGTTGAGGTTGAGGGTGAGATCCGATGGCACAAACGTGTATGATTTGAGTCGTGGACACCCTTTTTTTGAACAGTTGTTGCCTTGGTCACTCGGTTACCCTCTGTCTCCACATTCCTCACCATATAGAGGACGACGCAATGAAACCTCCTAATGCTCCTGTGTTTCACACTACATCAGAGGCATGTGGATTGAAGGATTCTATTATTGATACAACTACTGGAGAGGTGAGCTTGAAGGCACCGGGTGCCGCTTCTCCTGCTTTGAGGAAGGAGTCCAATGGAGGCGTCAATCCATCGGTTAGAGAGGTCTTTGACAGATTACGCACGATCTCAATTATAGTGTTCCTGCTGAGTCATGAAGGTTTAAGGAGCTTTCAGATTTAGAATGTGGTAATAGGATGTCAGGTAAGGGGAACGATGATGTTGGCCTAAAGGAAGGCAGCGTCGTATCTCTAAGTAATCGCTTTATAGAGTTGTCTGATCTGGATTTCAATGATCATGAAGCATAACACTCAACTTAGGAGATGATTGCAGCTAAATATGATAAGTCTGTTCATTGTGATAATAAGGGAATAGGGGAGGCTGCGGGGGACCCGGCTGTCCTGATACAGGAGGAACAAAATGAGGGATGTGGTGGGCCACAGAAGCGTGAACTTATGAATCTAGTGAAAGAGGTTCCTGAAATAGAAGCTAGAAAATTTTCTGAGGAAGTGCTGAATGAGAATGATACATTGGAGTAGCACGATGTTGAGGAGATATCCTTGGATAGGCATGAATTCCTAGAGGCAAGCGGAACGAATCAGAACAATGGGGAGTATTCTCTGTGTTTGACACCTGTAGATGGTAATAAGGAACCATCCTGGGGTACAACCTCCTTGGTGAATGAGAGCTATCAAATGGTGTATGAGGGGAAGGAGAACCAAGGATGTTGTCCAAAGGGTCATATGAAGGAATCATATAGTGAGATTCTCAAGAATGGGGTGAAAAGGAACGAAAGCAATGGAGCTTCCACCACTCCACCAAAGAGGAAACCCAGAAAAGATTACTCCAACATGTCGAGGACCATATCCACCAGGTCTTCTACAAAAAATGGAAAAGTGAAAGACACAGGTCAAATGAGGGGACAAAGCAGGACCATTGAACCCATGTCCCTAGTGCAGTTACGTCAGAGGGAGAAATACATACAAATGTTATGTCAATACACTCCGCATTCTGAATGGGAGTTGGCGGATCCAGATGAATCCTCAGAAGGTGGTGGTGGTGACATCTTTGATGCGTTCTGATATATTATGTTGTGAGGTATGTTTTTTTACTTTATTTTTCTCCTCTGTACTTTGTACTTTCTCTCCTTTTTCATTAATATGTTTCTGGGGGACTAAGCACTCGGCCTAGTCCTACGCCTTCCTTGTTATAGATGTGTTTGACTAGGTTTCTAAATTTCAAAGAGCATATTATATGTGGAATACAATTTCAGTTTGTTATGAAGGAATAGATAACACGATGGATCTCATATATAATACTTCCATACTAATGTTTGACACTTTTAAAATAACAGATGGAGCGAGTATCAAGAATTTTAGTAGAAGACTTATAGAAATTGTAAATAATGTTACTACTATAGGGACACCCATTATTTAACTAGTTTTAAATCAGAATGTTATTAAGTTACTACCATGAAGGTGGAGTAGATTTTTTGCTTATATCAGACAATAAAAAATGGTCGAAATTTTGAAAATTAGATATCGTATTGGAACTAAAATTATGTATGAAGAAAAGACAAAAGTTGATGATAGAGAACATAAGTTAATTAAAAAGGATAATGCTTCTTTAAAATTATCAACATCAATGGATTATATGAACTGTATGGACTTTCAGATAGCATTTTCATCTATTGGAAATTCTTCGTGTAATTATTGTTCAGATTGTGATTTTTCTCACATTCCTAGAAAATCCATGATGTTCTATAAATATGCAAGAGGATTTAAGAAAACATTCAACAAATATGAGAGGTCGGATGGAAACTCTAAGGATGTAAGAATTTCTGAGTGCATGAATCTTGGATATATCAAGCTTTTTTTTTACTTCGACAATATCATAAAATGTTAGAAAACATGTTCTATAGAAAATTTGGTTATATAAATACTGATATGAAATCCATAAAGGTAACATGGACTGATTGAGAGGATTCTAGAGATGTTTTATCTTTAGAATCATATGTGATCCATTCAAATAAAAAATCCATCATGTGTTTTATAGAAAATTGTGAATAGGTATATCCATTCCAATATATTTTACATAGAAGAGAACCAAAAAATTAAAATTTTCCTTTGAGGAATTGGATGAGTATTTTTCCATGCCAGAAGCTGAGTATGGATCTTTAAAAAATAAAACCAACATTCTTTAAAACATTAATAGTGACTTTCTAAAATAAATATGGGACTTAATAAAACAAATGTTGATTTTAAAAACTAATATTGAAAAATAACTTTCATCATATATAGAACATGGATAAAAATTTAAAAATTTATAATTAAAAACAAATATTTTAATAATTCTAGTTGTGTTTTTACAAATAGTAAAAATTATTTTTCTATTGGATAGCTGTTAAGTCTTCATTCCATAGAATCAAGGAATTATCGACATTGATTTTTAACAAAATCCTTACTCTCAAATTCTGGATTGATAACTGGACTAGCCTTACTCTCGTTTATATAATCCCTTCAAAAATTTTGAAATTAATTTAAAGCACAATTGTTTTCCAAACACTGAAAGTTAATTTTTTTCATTATGTTTTATAATGAGTTATTTTGTATAAAAAAATAAATTCAATAGAATA
Source organism: Viscum album (assembly GCA_963277665.1). Taxonomy (NCBI): domain Eukaryota; kingdom Viridiplantae; phylum Streptophyta; class Magnoliopsida; order Santalales; family Viscaceae; genus Viscum; species Viscum album. The sequence continues at coordinate 910,277,894 of OY728125.1, read as the reverse complement.
TGTCTTTTAAATTCATAAAACATCTATTTTCAATTAAATACTATTCAAAATTCAAAATATGTTTATAATTGCATGTCATATTCTTGGAATAACAGTTTATTATTTATTTTAACCTAAAATACCCCACCTCTCTATGTGTAAATACTCCATATCACTCCCATGGAAACTCACTTCTGAAATTCATACCATTTCTAAGTAACTAAAAGAATATATCATCTTAGGCCTCCATAGATACTTTGATATATATTTTATCAACCCACTACTAGTCTTCATGAAATTGGGCACTTTTAAACTAGGAAACATCAAGGATGTTCAAATATTAATTTATATTTATTTCCTTTTTCTACTTCAATTATTCTATTCATATTTTATATTTAAACTCTATAAATTAATTAATTAATTATATAGATTATATATTTTCATTATTATATATTATAATTTTTATTAATTATTTATAATTCATATATATTATCTCTCTCCATCGTTCAACATGCCCCATTAATGGTACATTTTAATTCCTATAAGGATGTTTTCAGATAATTAATTATCACTTCCTTCAAATTCTTTTACTATAGATTATATATAACACATAATTATGTAATTGTAATTATAATTTTTTCCTCAAAAGATGATTTAATATATGGATATATAACAATGATCAAAACCATGATATTAAAATGAAAATTGAATAATTCAAACAGACATGTCATCAAACATTTCAATCTTTAATAAAAAGTAAAAAAATAATTTCAAATGATAATAAATTATCAATAATAACTTAAATAACTAATAAATAATTCTATAACAATGTTTTAATTAAGGTAATTTGGTTGTAAGGAGGAATAATTGTGAACAAAAAAACATAACATAAAATATTGGGACTCTAAAACTCATTCATTGTCTTTTTTATTTATACTATATTTTCTCAATATTTTCCACATGATTCTTGTAAATTTTCCTTATAAAATTCAAAATTTTATTTCTTTTAAACTATCCCCATTCTTAGGTTTGTCATGTCTCTATTTTATTTGGAAAAATATTTATAGACCTAAGAGATTTTGATAAAAAATTATTTTTTAAAACCAATCATTTATTCTTTTTATGTTTTTCCATCATTACTTTAGGGATAAAAAACTTATTAATTATTAATCCACATTTGAATTTGTAATTTATAAAATTCCCCACTTCTTTTGGATACCACCATTTTTATTCATTGTCATCTACTTTGTGACATTATTAACAATCCCATTCTCTTATCATGGTTATATTATTTATGTACACATTAAGTATGATTATTTTCAATGTGACATTCTTGATTTTGATAATATTATGAAGTGATGTATGGATCTAAAATTATAAATTCCATGGAGGCAATGGATTAAGCTATATGTTTCTTTTACTCATTATCATTCTATATAACATAGTTAACCTTTTCTAAAATGTTATTCATGGACATGATGCAGTTAGCCTTGAACATTATATAATAATATCATAGTAATGAGACTTGAATTAAAATTTATACATTTTATGTATCCATCATGTGATTCATATGATTATGATTTTATTCTTATGAGGTAATGATAATTATTATTCTCATACATGTACTCAAGTTGGATTATGTCACATTTTCTTTACTATTATTCCTCAACTTACTAATCTTTTAGAAAACCATTTATTTAATATATATACTTAGGTTACATCTATTAATCATATTATTAATAATTATAAGAAGAATCTCTTTAATAATTTTTAAAAAAATGATTTTTTTATTAATATTGTATGAAATTAATTTTCTAATAGACTAAACCTATCGATTTTGAGAGTTTTAAGATTTTGAATATTTTCCTTAAGAAAATGTAACAATTAAAGTGATATATGTGTCTTTGTAGTGGGCATTAGATAAAGGTTTATTTAATTTTATAATTAGGTTAAATAGTAGAATATAATTTAGTATAAACATATAAACTTCATTTGTTAAACCCTTAAAAATTATTTACTAATATGGATATTTTTTTAAACATAATTTATTTACTTGTTTTATCTATAACCTTCTCAATTTAATAAAATAGTATGAGAAAAGAAAAAAGGACACAAAAACATATGTGATAGAAAATGAAATTATTATCTAATTTAAATTTATAATTTTATGGGATATGGAGTTCAAAACCCCATAGAAGTACTTAACTACTTGTCCCAAGTTATTAATAATAACTCAAACCGTGCAGAATTCCATCCTTTACCCAAGATGGAAAAAATAGGTATACATTATTTAATGAGGAAATAACCATAATCATTTATTATATCCTTAAATCTACTTATTAAGGAAATGTGGGTCAACTCCATGAAAAGTATATTTATATGTTTCATTGTTCTATATAAGAAAAGGTTACTCTAGTTATCTATAATTTGAAAAGAAATGTAGATCAAAAGTGAACAATGATCATGAATTCAAACCCAATGGTTGAATTTGAATTAATGGCGTGAGATGGATTTAATAAAATATTTCTTTATATATATATATATATATTCCCTATACTCTTCATATGAAATTCTAAAGGTATTTTTTGAGCTAAATTAAAAATGATGTTGTTCAGAGTGGACTCGTCAAGAAGGGGTAAATTTAGCATGCATTGATTTTTTTTAAAATATATTTAAAAAAATTCAACCAATTTAAAAATAGCCCAATTAACTAATACAATACATATATATATATTTTAATTTATAAATAATTTTCCAAAGGTACTATTAAACCCCAGTTAAAATAGTTTTAAGTCACTCTTACATTTGATACATTTTTACTCACAAAAAACACAATATATATATATATCAATATTTAAATAAAAATATCAGAGTTTTATTTAAAAAAATATATCTTGTATTCTTGATAAAAAATTATAATTTTAAATCAATTTTAAATGAAATGTGATTTTTTATAGTGTAAAAAAATAACATATAGTGGATTAAAAAAGTGGTTCTATTCTATGTGGGAACCTAATCCTCCCCACTTTTCTGTAATACACTTCCAACAAAATTAATTAAAACAAATAAATAGATCTACAACCATGTCATATTACATCAAAGCCTCATGGCCTCCTTATCCTCTCATATCAGATCTAGGTCTGACATATGACATGGGCCACTTTAATCCTAACGAACCATGTCACCTTTATCTGACGACCTCATCACCCAACCAAGTGATCAACATCACCCCTTGTCATTATCACAGCATGATACTCTAAGATCCTTTCCCATATATACATGAATTTATATATATATATATATAACATATCAAAACTATATTTCATTAGGTCAGCATTTTTGGGTTGATTGAGTAAGATGCTAGAAAAGTGAGGATTGGCAGGAAAACACTTCTTTTCTTCATTTGTTGACACATTAGACAAATCAACCCCTCATAGCACAATCCAAGTCCCTAATGAAAACCACATGCAATTTAACATAGTAACTCTCATATACATATTCAAAAATTCATATGTTTCTAATGAATATAAACATACCAACACCCATTTCTATATAAGGACAAGGGTCCTAAGATCCTTACCATACCAAGAAAAGGGTCACATGTCAGAACAAGTAACAATAAAATTCCAAGTGTATCGCTCTATGTGGAAATCAAATCACCTATAAAAGGAGAAAAGAATAATAGAAATCCCAACCTCTTACAACTTGGTCCATCCCCCATGCATGGGGATGCCGACACCGTAACATGAGTTCTAAAACTATCTCTAACAACATCCTAATATCTGGTCTACCATATCCCAAATAGTAAGAACAAACAAGAAAACAAAAAAATATCATTATTAGAAATAATAAAACTACTACTAATTCCCAATCAAGAAATCCTTTTATTGAATTTAAATTTCCCAAATTTTTTATCCCCCCGAACAGTGCTTCGGGTCGAGTGTAACTTTCCTTAGTTACAAATCCCTTAATGATAATGGATTCCAACTAGAAGAACATAATTTACGAGGTGATTGTTGGTAGAATATACTCTTGGGTGATGATACAATAATGTTAAATATAAATATTATTCAATGGAAATGAAGACCATACAGACAATAAACGAGTAACCCTCCTATGGAGGAAGCACAACAATAATAGATGATAGCGGATGCACCACTAAAAAATAATATCATAATAAATAAACAATACAAACAAACCATTTATATATCTAAATATGAAAATATAAAAGGTCATACAATGAAATAAGTAATAGGGTCACCAATGTATGACCTCAGTACATACATATATATATATACCAACATGCTGACAGAAAAGGAAACAAAAGGAAGCTCCAAATATAGAAAGAACCAATTGTCACTTTATTTCTATCCCATGTCAACTCAATCACTAAGATCAATCTCCAGATCCTAAACTTTTACCTAAATGAAAATTCATAAAGTCTACATGTGTCCAGAAGAGCCTGTGTAGGGTGTGAGAAATAATCTCATAAGGCCACTGCCAACATGGGCCTATTTGACATTTTATATTTAGTATAGGTATATTAAAATAAATAAAATAAAATAACACATGCATTTAATATTATTAAACTTTATACCCTTGAGCTTAGGATCCATAAAGAGGCAATTACCTACTTCGGGCATCACCGTTATAACTATTGTGTGGGTGTTCCTTAAAGATAAGATTTAGGAATACTCTATTGTATAACTAACCAGGTGAACCCTGGGGTTGCACATCTAAATTTCACCGAGTACCTTGTCCCATCCACCAATTAACTGATGTCTTGAAGGCATGCCCAAGTAATCAAAACTTGGTCCCCTGGATCCTTTCTCGAAAGTCCTATCAGCTCGAAGCCTGACATCATAAGGAACAAAAATACCTTCCCTCCAAATAATATCACCATTGTCTTAACTTCTAATATCCTGAGAAACATAGATTTCCTTCCTCCAAAATAATATGTGGCCCATCAGCCACAAGTGCAATGATCCTCATCCCCCAACCAATAGTTTCAACACTTCAAAGTGATATCTACTTACTATCCCCATGTATTTCAATGGTGGAAACCTCCAACCAATTAATTAATCTACAACTACATAAGGCCTCTAACCACATGACTGGTCAAAACCACCTCATCATTTGAGTTATCCTATGTGTACACATACACAAAGGGTACATTGGCCAACACAGGTGAGTAGAAATCACCAATTAATATTATAATTCACACTATCTATCAGTTCATGCCCATATGACCTTATTTCTCCCACTAATGGTTAAGACCATCTCATATAACATGGGCCATACCCGTAGTCTAATACTCACTTCATAAAATTGATGACTGGTTCACCCAAACATTGATAAAAATCACTAGAATATATATAGATCTGGTCACATGCCTATCCTGATGATCATATTGACTTAATCTAGATGGATAATTTCGTCATAATTCACGAGTTATTCCAATCAGGTTCAAATGGAGATCAGTTATGTATAACACTAGTAGAATATAGTTCAATTTAAATAAAACAATTTAATATAAAAAAATCCAAACCCCAAAATTAGCTACCCAAGTGTTCAATAGCCACTAAAACATCATCTCAAGAGTAAACATGGTTTGTTCATGCACAATGAAATCCCATAATATTATACAATTTATTTAGAAACAACCATTTAGTTTGTTATGGTCTTTCTCGGGCTACATGATATCACACTAAAATATGCTTCCCCAAAACACTCAAAAAAACAAAAAAAAGGTATGAATAGACTTCCTAGTGTTGGTAGATGCCTAGACATCCAGTCATAGGCTCTAAAATGGACTGATTTGGATAAAATCTATTCATTAGTCAAAACTCCAAAAAATATTTTAAAAGCACTCGTATGGATTTAGTGCAACGTATGGAGAGTGAAGGAAGAAAAGAAGAAAGAGGAATCAAGGTATTTTTGTTATGGATTCAATGCCATAGAAAAATTGAGGAACATGTCCTAGATATAGGGGTTGGTTCAATGCATAGTATATGTGAAAAGTAGGATTTCTCCTTTCTATGTGTGACCCATGAAGGAAGAAGAAGAAGGAAAATATGATTTAAGGATGGATGGGAAATTTTGTTATTTTACACATTTAATGGGTCATATGGTTTTCTAGACCATGTAGTCTATAATGCACCTATTTCATCATAAATTCCTTTACTTACACGGTTATCCTACATAGTTTGTCCAAACTGTGTAGAAACTGTGCATGTTATAGTGCACAACTACTTCCCATTTGGTACAAAACATGGGCTCATGTACACGGTTTTTCAAAATGTGCACATACCATGTAAATGATATCTTATGAAAAAATATAGAGATATCCCATGGCTCGTCCTCACTAACCTATATGGTTTTTTAACCATGCCTAGTATATAAAGGGGTTGTATGGTTTGTATTCTGAGGTTGCACAGTTGTTCTATACTATGTGCCACAGTATGTGCATTTTGAAAACAAAGTTTTTCAGCCTCCAATGTACATGAAACCCAAAAAAACCCTAATAAACCTATGAAAATAAAATTTCATCAAAAGTTAAGTTCCTGGGTCAAAAAAAACTCACAATTTTACTTGATGAAAATCAATAATAAAGTCGGTCTACCCAACAAAAACTAATAAAATCAAATCGGGAATGGAATTTGAACCACACCAAAACCAAATGATTTTACAAAGGTACCTAGAGTTAATAACTATGACAATGTTATATTGATATGGAATCTATTGTCACATGGTGCCAGAAAAAGGGCCATGCTACACACATGGTTTGACACTCCTAGGGGATATGCTTTTGAAATTAAAAAACTCTTTACGAACCATTATAAAGGACTTAAATTGTTGATGAATATGAATAACTTATGATAAAAACATGGTTTTAGGACCCTTGAAAACAATGATAGGTCAGGGGTGAATTGGGGGAAAATATTTTCTTTTAAATCAATGGATCTTGTTCCCTTGTTGTAAGGAACTTATTAAACTTTTCTGATGGAGACGTACAGAAAACAAAAAATCACAAGCACATAGGCAATAAAAAAAATAATTGGTTCACAACTAAGGGATATTACAAGGATAATACACTGATAGGGTATTCGTCAATCAAAAAAAACAACTATTTTTTAGTAGTTGTGGAATAAAAAAGTTCATACATCATCACTCTGTTCCAGGAACCCAACCTTTAAAATATTTTATGATGATCACACTACCTCCCTCAGAACATTTCCATTGAATCCCCTTGGATCACTACTTTTTTTGATGTATTAATCTGTTTGACAAACATAACTTTATTAGATTTCAATTTATGTCTTTGTTCCCAAATAAAATAAGAAACTTCTTGAAATGTCTTCATTCATTTATGCACTTGAAAGCACTGATCAAGTGGACCAGATATTCCAAAACTGAAAGTAATGTAACTCATCACTTCTATGCAACTACTGTTCTTGCATGAAACTTTTAGTATTGTCACACAACAAATATTTAACACTAGCAATATCTCTCACATAACCACACCACAAGTTTCACTTGGTCTTGATAGACTTAAGGAACATTCAATGCACAAGATTTACTACACCTAAGTCTTCAACATGCAACTCTTTGGCGTGGTAAAGACACCAAATATTAATTAGATAAATATCTAATTATTTTATAGGGAAAGACACATATTTATATATGTTTTCATCCTTGTGACCAATTTCCTTTAATGATAATCCTCCTATGTAAATGCATCATTTTGATATCATATTTGGCATGTAATATCTTTTAGAACAATTTCATCTATTTCATTTAGCTCATTACTTTTTTTATTTTTTTATTTTAAACTTTATAATCCAATTGTTCATAACTCAATTATGCCATATCATTTGGTTTTTAATATTCTTTCATTCCTTATACTTCTGCGTAAAACATCCTATCGCACAAACCAGCATTCATGAAGACTAAAGTTTTGTGTGGTTCTTTCATTTGATGTATTTTTTAGACAATACTGAAAATTATCTTTCCTGAAATAGTTAGCATCACCTTCAAAAATGAATGAAACATCCATTTCCATTAACAACTATATACATTCTCCACTTTTGGGACCCAAATACTTGGTTAACACTAGAAAAAACACCACCTTCAACATTATAGTTGGCTTGAAATGTATGATAACATAACATGACAACTCCCTCATCAACCGAATGGGGATTAACAAAAAAACTAGACTCCATTTACATAAATAAAATCCTTTCTTATAAAAATATTCCCCTTTGGGTTTGATTAAAATTCATGGAAAAATTAAATAAATCACCAACCACTATCAAAAAATGATACATGATAAAAAATTCATCCAACTATCTAAGTCTGCCTGAGAAAATATCAGTCTAAGAAATATTACGGGAAACATGAATTTGGTTATCATGTTTTGGAATTCTTATATATTTTTAAGATAATATCTTACTATTTACTCATAACACCTAATTCTCATAATTTCACAAAACCATTGTATATTTTTTTCCTCATAACACCAAATTCTAATCAGGTCATGGAAGAATTAAATGGTTTTTAAAAAAACTACAACCATAAAACCCTTTAAGACATCATTGAATTTCTCAATTCTCTCCATATTAAAATAAAACAAAAAACCTATATTTATACTTGTAGTCCTCAAAATAGACTCCCCCTGGTTCTAATTTCCCCCAAAAACAAACATTATTTCCATAAAAAGATTAAAATAGTTAACACAAACTAAGAGATGGGAAAATCTGTATCTTCTTCATGTGATGGGTGGTGGTTGAACACTAAGGTTCAAATGATGCTTCATGAACACATGTAATGCCAACAGATTAGTTAGAATGTGAGCCACATGGCCATTAGTTCTAACTTGCACCATTTTAGTCACACTTTGTTTAAATTTTTACTTGATGAGGAGACATCTAATCTCAATATATTTTTTATGAGAGTGATAAACTAGATTCTTCAGAAGATCGATCACACTCTTATGGAAACAGTGAACTAGCATTGCCTATGTCTCATCATCACCAATATCATATAGTTTTTTCTTCATCCATAACATTTATGGGCAAGACATTATAATATAGATATTCTCCTCTTCAGTCTTAATAAGAGAAGTTATTTTTTGTTTCTGGATCAACAATCCAACACATTTATTTCCATTGAAAAAAGAACGACATCAAGTGGACTTTCTATCCACCACACTCTATCCCAGTCAGCATCAGAAAATGCTTTTAATTTTTTATCTATCCCTTCTTCAAAGAATAATACAAATTTAAGCGTAACTTGACTGTATGTCATGATTATTTTAACTATTTCTAGATTCTCTCCTTTTGGATTACTTTTAAATCGAGCCACTAATTATGATACAAATACAATATCAGGTCGCATTTCATTCAAGTATAATAAGATTCCAATGATTATCTTATATAATGTTGGATCCAAAAATGTCACATCCTCATGGTTTCCATGTTTTTTCCAACCACAATTTTAGTTTTCATTGGTTTGGAGTCGTGCATGTTGAATTTCATTACTAGCTCTCTTTCATATTTTTTTAGAAATGAAAGTGTAATCCTTATTTTGAATAACCTGTATCCCAATGAATTATGTGATTTCTCTAATCATAGACATTTAAAATAATTATTTCATGTGATTAGAAAATTCATTCCCTGATCCCTAACTTCTTCCACCAAATAAAAAGTCATCCACATACACAAGAATCATAAAATTATTTTCAATTAAATTCTTCACATAGATATTATGATTAGAACCACCTCCTTTTAATTTAATCTTCTTCAAATAAGCATCTAATAGAGAATTCTAAGAATGGGTTTCCAACTTTAGACTATAGAGGGAATTCCATAATCTACAAATATTTACCACATAATTTCTAATAAGAAATACCACTGTTTTTCAATGTATACTTATTCTTCAATAACTCCTTTTAACAATGTTATTTTTAAATCCATCTAATAAACTTTTAACCCTATTTGAATTTCCATGGAAATATAGATCTTGATCAACTCCAGCCTAGACACGAGAGCTATTGTTTCTTTAAAATCAATTCCTTTTATATGTTTATAAGCTTTATACATCAAGAGTAATTTATTTCTAATCACATTTCGAAGATTATTGAACTTTTTTAAAAAATACACTTTGTTCCAAAAACATTATGATCTCCGGGTCTATTAACTAGATCCCTGTTGAGTCAATAAGGTTTTCCTTATGACTTTTCCATTCCTTCTTGTTTTGAAAATCACAAACATGTTATCTTTAAGTAAAATTGCTTTTATAAGGAAAGTCACTTTTATAAGGAAGATCGCTTTTGTAAGAAAAATTATCCTTATAATATTTTCATCCATATATTTCTTATGTATAAGATCCAGATTCATTTCTATATTCTCGGAATCATTTGAAACTTTGATACGAAGCATTCTGTTTTAGGTTTCGAATTCTGAATGAGAACTGTAATAAATTTTCACTCCGAATTCCAGATGAGAACTGTAATGAAGTTTCATTCCGAATTCTGGATACGAACTCTGATAAAGTTCTACTCCGAATTATGGATATGAATTCTCATGAAGTTCGACATCGAATTCTCATAACGAATTCTGATGACGAATTATCATTGTGAATTCTGATGATGAATTCTCATTACAAATTCTAATGACGAATTCTCATTACGAATTCTGATGAATAATTCTGATGAATAATTCTCATTACGAATTTTGATCACTAATTCTCATTATGAATTCTGATGATGAATTCTCATTAAAAATTCTGATGACGAATTCTCATTACGAATTCTCATTCAGAATTCACCTATTAAACAAGATTTGATCATCTTTGCTTTATACACTCCGAATTTATTTAGACTCTGAAAATTATTTTTGGTTAGACTCCGGACTTTCATTTTTCTTACACTTTTATAATTTTTCTACTCTTTGACATTTTATTTACACTCCGAACCTTCACTCCGAACTTTTGAGTTAGACTTAAAACGATGTCATACATTCTGTTACACTTTTTTTGTTATAAAACGATGTCGTCTATCCTGTTATAAACTAACCGTTGGTTAAGTTACATGTGTATAGGTCCCTCCGATTTTTAAGGAAAATATGACTGTTGGAAAGGAGGCCGACCTTGCCTATAAATAGAAGCTCATTTGAAAGAGCTAAAAACATCAGAGAAGTTGATCGATCTAGAGACCACACGCTCCTAAGGTGATTTCTAGAGAGAGAAATATTTTCATGCCTTGTGCGTACTGAACCGCTCGTTCAGTTTTTTCTTCGTGGGACTCCGAATATTGGTGATTACATTCGAGGACTTTCGGGGATAGGAAGACAGAGGTGCAAACTACCTTGAAGTTCGAGGGCTTCCTTCCTAAGTAAGATAGAGGTGCCCAACTACCTTGATGTTGAGGGCTTTCAGGGATAGCAAGACAGAGACTCTGATCTTTGTATCGAGGGCTTACCCTAGTGTGGGTAAGACATACTTGCTTGAAAGTATAAATCAAGGGACCTTTATCCAAGGTTGTTGGATACCCATCTCTTTGGTTTAAAAGACTTATATCTTGTTCGTGTAGTTTTACTACTTTTTTGTTTCTGATGCATTTTGTATTATAAGGAAAGTATAACTTTCTTATACTTCCTTACTTTTACACTATTTCATTTATATTTTATACGCTTTAAGGTAGAATCTCATATTGTAATCTTTAGTTAAGTTTCAATTTATGGAACCATATTTCCGGAACCTACTTTCAGATTCTCTTTCCAGTTTTAAGCAAGTACATTGTTTTTCGTAACTAACTTTAAATGTTCCAAAGGAATTTTTAAAGTGTACAATTCACCCCCCCCCCCCCCCTCTTGTATATTGAGCATCTACATAATTATTTCGATCCAAAAATTGGTATCAGAGGAGGTCTCTGAAATACTTTTACTCACGTATAAGTTTTTCTTTCTCACTTTTTCATTCTAAACTTTATAATTCCGAACTTTTCTATTCTGAACTTTTCCATTCCGAATTTTTTCATTCTAAACTTTGTGATTACGAATTTCTTTTTACTAACATGTTTGTGTGCCAAAGGTTATTTTTATCTATGGCAGGAATCAATGTTGGTTCCATTGACAATCTAAATCCTAAAAGACCACCAATCTTTGATGGTAATGACTATGAATACTGGATAGATAGAATGAAGACTTTTCTTATCAATACTGGAGTGGACAACTTTGTTATTCTTACCGGAGATTATAAAATTCCTGATAAGGATGTTAGAACTTTTACTAATCTGGAAAATATAGTGTATCAACTCAATTATAAGGTACGCAATACCTTACTTTGTTCAATGACTAGAAATATATATAGCCAAATTTCTTCTTGTGAAGTAGCTAATTGTATCTGGAAGAAGTTAGAGGTTACACACTTTGGAACTTCTAAAGTGATTGAGACTAGGAGAGCTATGCTTAAAGCTGAATACCATGGCTTCAATTTTCCTTATGGTGAACCAATTTTTAAAGTTCAACAGAGATTTATGACTATTGTCAACATCTTACAGTCTATGGGAGAGAAAGGTTTGTATGATGAAGCACTTGTGGATAAGATAATTGATATCATGCCCAATGAGTGGGAATCCAAAAGAACTGCTATAGATGAGAACAGGAAGGTCACTAAAATTTCTCTTGATGAGTTATTCAGAACTCTTCTCCAACATGAAACCAGAATGAAGAGAGATGTTGACAAAATCAAAAAGAAAAATAGAAATGGTAATGTTGCTTTTACAACAACATCAAATCAGATGAAAGCTAAGACTCTTGAGAGAGTAATCAGATCCAAGTCTAAGAAAGTTATTTTCCAATCAGATTCTACTTAGAGTGAAGTCTCTGAAAATGAGTTAGCAAATCTTGCTCGAAGGATGAACAAGATAGCTGGCCAAAGAAGTTTCCAATCCAAGTATAAGAAGAAGGAAAGGAAATATAGGAAAGATGGAGAAGTCACGTGTTATGAATGCAAGAGAGCTGGACATATTAGACCAGATTGCCCTTTTCTCAAAAAGAAAGAAAGGAAAGAAAGGCATTTAGACAGGAACAGAAAGAAGTATTATAAATCCAAAGCTAAGAAAGTCTTGAAAGCAAATGATACCTGGAGTGCCAGTGGTGGTGACTCTTCAGATGAATCTTCTGATTATGAATCTTCAGGAAGGAAGAATCTTGGTCTTATAGCCAGAATACCTATTGATAATGATTGTTTTATGGCTAAGGTACAAAATGCTGAATCATTGACCAATGTTTCTTTAAATTATAATGATAGTAAGTATTATAATTCTTCAGATAAATAATCCTCTTATGATGAAGAAAATACTACACCTACTTATGAATAAGTCTCTAGGTTTGCTGAACTTCTTGAGATTGAGAATTCTAAACTCAATAAAAAAGTGATAAAGATAACTCTAGAAATTCTATTCTTACGAAAGAGATATCAGACCTTTCTAAATATCTTGATAAGAAAAATGCTGATTTTGTAAGTATTTCGAAAAATCTTGAGGAAGTAAGTTCTGAGAAGAACAAACTTTCTAAAGAGTTAGAAAAAGTAATTTCTAAGAAAAATGTTTTCGAGCCTAACTCTAGTTCTGAAAATAATTATTTTGAGGATAAAAACTTGGTTATAAAACTCAAGTCCGAAATTTTTTCCTTAAAGAAGTATTTATCAAACTTTACCCATGGTAAGGAAATTTTTTGATAAAATTTATTCCCAAATACGACCTTTAAGAAATAAATCTGGATTTGGTTATACCCATGCAAAACCAATTTTTAGTAACAATTATTTTTTTCCTCAAAGTGCCCCATTTTGTACTAAGTGTCAATGTGGTGTTCACTGGGCAAAGAATTGTTCCTTAAACAAAACCCAATATTTAGGATTTCACAAAGCTTACTTTTCTAAGAAGATGTGGGTACCTAAAATTTTGTTGTCTGGAAATCTCGGATCCAAACAAGTTTGGATTTCGAAAGTCTAATTCTCTTATTTATTTCAGGAAAATAAAGAGAGTACCAGAAACAACACATAGTACATGGATAGTGGATGTTCCTGGCACATGACTGGTAACAAAATCTATTTTGAAAAGATTATCAAAACGAAAGGAGGAAAGGTAACTTTCAGAGATAATGCTAAGGGAGATATTGTTGGTATTGGTAATATTGTTATTTTAGGTAAAACTTTGATTTCAAATGTTCTTCTTGTTAAAGGTCTTAAGAACAACATCATTAGCATAAGTCAGTTATGTGATGAAGGATACCTTCTGAATTTTAGGAATGATCAGTACTTAGTTCACAATTACAAGGAAAAATTTATTCTCCCATCAAATAGGCATGAAAATGTTTACACCTTAAATTTTGAAGACCTCAGGAGCCAAGATTTACCTTGCCTAAGTGCAATGGAAGATCATTCCTGGTTATGGCATAGAAGACTAGGTCACTCTAACCTTAGAAACTTATGTAAACTCTCTAAGAAGAAACTAGTTAAGGATCTACCGGATCTTAAATTTGATTCTTCTAAAGTTTGTGATCCTTGTCATTATGGAAAGCAACATAAATCTAGTTTTAAATCAATTGGTGAAGTCTCAACAACTGATGCATTACAGTTAGTGCACATGGATCTTTTTGGTCCAACACAAACTGGAAGTATTGGAGGCAAATACTATGTGTTTTTTCTAGTTGATGATTACACTACATTTACTTGGGTCTATTTTCTAGCAAAGAAATCTGAAGCTTTTTCTTATTTCAAAAGTTTTAGAGCTCAAGTTAAAAATGAAAAAAATCTTCCATTGAAAACTATTCATAGTTATCATGGAGGAGAATGTAAAAATTCTAATTTTGAAACTTTTTGTAGTACAAAAGGTATTACTCACAATTTTTCAGCACCTAGAACTCCTCATAAGAATGGTGTAGTTGAGAGAAGAAATATAATTCTTCAAGAGATAACTAGAACTATGTTGAGTGAATATTCTATAGCTAGACATTTCTGGGCTGAAGCTGTAAGTACTGCTTTCTATACTATAAATTGGGTTTTGATTAGACGTTTTTTTAATAAAACACCTTATGAGTTATGGAATGGTAAAAACCAAGACTATCCTACTTCAAGGTTTTTGGTTGCAAGGTATGCATTTTGAATACTAATGACAAATTACATAAATTCGCACCAAAATCCAATAAAGTAATTTTCTTAGGATATTCCACAACTTCTAAGGATTATAGAGTTTTTAATAAAAATACTTGTACTGTTGAAGAAACAGTGTATGTAAAATTTGATGAGTCGGATCCTTTTGTTATTAAACGATCCCAACCCATATCCTCAGATGTGTTTTCAAAAACTGATTGTCAACCTTTGATAGAAGATCCTTCTGATAAGGATAATGTTCAAGAACATACTTCTGAAACATTTACCCCGGAAGACTTTCTACCCTATGTTGATGAACAGGCTTTCCAAAACTCAAATCAGGTGTTTCTTAAGAATCATCCCAGTGATAGCATAATCGGTGATGTAAATCAACCTGTAAGGACTAGAAGTTCCTTAAGAAATGAAGTAGAACATCTATCATTTCTTTCCCAATTAGAACCAAAACGTACTGATGAAGCTTTAGGTGATGATGATTGGATCAAAGATATGCAAGATGAACTAAATGAATTTGAAAGTATTAAATTCTGGACATTGGTTGAAAGACCTAAGGAAACTTCTATTATTGGAGTAAAGTGCGTCTTCAGAAACAAATGTGATGAAAATGGTGTCATAGTTATAAATAAAGCTAGACTCGTTGCTAAAGGCTATAATCAGTAAGAGGGGATTGACTATGAAGAAACCTATGCTCTAGTAGTTAGACTTGAATCTATCTGTATTCTACTTTCCTTTGCAGCTTTCTTTAATTTCAAACTTTTTCAAATGGATGTGAAATGTGCTTTTCTTAACAGTTATGTCCAAGAGGAAGTCTTTGTTGAACAACCTCCTGGCTTTGAAGATACAAAACATCCTGATCATGTTTTTAGACTTACCAAAGCTCTGTATGGTCTTAAACAAGCCCCACGAGCATGGTATGATAAACTCTATAGATTTTTGCTTCAAAATAACTATGTTAAGGGAAATGCAAATCCAACCTTTTTTATAAAGAAAGATAAGAAAAATGTTTTGATTGTTCAAATTTATGTTGATGACATCATATTTGGTTCAACTCAGCAAACATTAACCAACTCTTTTGCAAGTCTAATGAAATATGAGTTTGAAATGAGTATGATGGGTGAGTTAAATTTTTTCTTTGGTTTTCAAATTTCTCAAAAACCAGAAGGAACCTACATATCTCAACATAAGTATATTAAATATCTTCTCAAAAAGTATGGTTATGACAACACAAAGAGTATAAGTACTCCCATTGGTACCTCAAACTCTTTAGATCTTGATGAAGCTGGGAAACCAGTAGATCAAACATCTTTTGGAGGTATGATAGGAATTATAATTTACTTAACAACTAGTTGACCAGACTTAAGTTTCTCAGTATACTTATGTGCAAGATATCAATCCAATCCTAATGGATCTCACTTAAAGGAAGTAAGAAGATTTTTTTGCTACCTTAAGGGAACCATGGATCTAGGATTATTTTATACTTCTGGAAATGGTTTTGTTCTAAAAAGATTTTCTAATGCTGACTTTGGTGGATGTAGAATGGATAGAAAAAGTACATCCGGAACATGTCATTTCTTAGGAGATTCATTAGTTTCTTGGTCTTGCAAGAAGAATCATTCTGTATCACTTTCCACTATTGAAGCTGAATATGTAGCAGCTGCAAGTTGTTGTGCTCAAGTAATGTGTATGCAACACACACTCACAGACTATGGCTTGATTTTTTATAAAACTCAAATCTTGTGTGATAACACAACTGCCATTTCCCTAAGTAAGAACCCTACACATCACTCTCATGAAAAACACATAGACATTAGGCATCACTTTCTTAGGGATCACACACTTAAAGGAGATATTATTCTTCAGTTTATCGGAACGCAAGATCAACTTGCTGATATTTTCACAAAATCTTTGCCTTCTGATAATTTGAATACATTAAACAGAAGTTAGGAATGATAACTGTAAGTTAATCTTTCTTAATTAACATTCTGTTGAAAAAGTCTCCTTACAGTAATAAAAACCTTTTCATATGGGGAGTATATTTTATTGTTAGAGTAACTATGTTTTTCAAAGTTTGTTTTCAAACGTTTCGAAACTAAAATTCCGGAATGGGAATTTCTGGAACTGATATTTTTCAGAATGGATATTTTCGAATAGAAAAATTCTAGAATAGAAATTTTTGTATTGAAAACTTCCGGAATGGAAAATTTCGTACTAGTGTTTCCATAACGAGATTTTTGTACCGAGTCTTTCATAATGAGCTTTTCGTATTCAAACTTTTCTAATGAAATTTTCGTACTGAAATCCTTAGTATGTTTTTTCGTTCTGAGTTTTCCGCACTGAGATTGTTTTTCGTAGTGAGCTCTGTGAACTATGTTTTTTTTAAATATTACCCATTACGAATAATACTCCTAAGTCAATCCAAAAGGTATGATATCCTTACTCAAGTTTTCGTAACCATACTTTACTTGCTGGTGTTTTTTTATATTCTGTTTTCAGATTATAGTTTTCTTAAATCTTGGTTTTAATAAAAACCTCAAAAGATCGGATTCAAGTTTTCTTGAGAATTGGTTTTGAACCGACAGATATGATCTCATCTTCTTCAACCGTTCGATCAACCGAGGAAGGTGAACCGTTTTATCATTGCCTATATAAAGGGGACACCAAATACTCGTCCCACATCGGTTTTTCAAGCTCTAGCGTCCCGAAGCTCTGCCTCTCTGTTTTAAGGCCTTTCCGATCTTCAGTTAACTCTGTTCCGAACTTCTCAAAAGTCTTCAGATCCGAATGTCTGTGGAAGTAGATTCTCAAGACATGTCTTCCTCTAAGCTGATTTCCATGTGGTTAGTATATAGAGAAAGGCTGGTTCAACCGGATTTCTTGAACAAGTATGATTCTCTTATATCCAAGAACATAAAGCTTAATGGATGGGAAGATGATGCTGTGTCCAAGCCCGGAAATCAAGATGAAGTTTATTCGGATTTTCTTATAGAGTTCTATGAGATAGTTTCCTTCTTCAAAGGAAATTAAAGGGAGAAATTTTTGTTTAAGTCTTATGGAGAGACTTATAAACTTTCATTTGTAAAGGCAGCTATCTTGTTAGGGATGACCTATGAAGGAGAAGCTGATTGCATCTCTCATGTATTACCGGATTCAAAGGGAAGCTTCGACAAGGAAAAGGCATTAAAGACTCTCGGACTGGCAGGTGACAAGGCTCCGAAGATTGCTACTCTGTCTACGAATTTTTGGATTCTAGAATTATGGGTACAAGGCTTTATCATACCGAGGAAGGGTGACAAAGATAGTCTGAAGAAGAGTGAGATTTATATTCTAGATTTTCTGATAAATCTGAGGAAGTTTAACCTGATGAAACACATCCTTTTTACCATTTAGAATGTTAAGAAAGGGAATCTGAGAGCTCATATCATAATGTTTCCAGCAATCATCTCAAAGCTAATAGTTAGGTGCCTTGAGTCCTTCAAGGAGGCTTGCAAGTATAATCCAAGAGTTTGCAAGATTATGTTGGTGAGTGATGGTACTCTCAAAAGGATGGATGTAGCCTTCGACAAAAAGACTGGTCAGTTTGTTGATTTACCTGCTCAAGAAGAAGTGGTTCCAAAAGTTCCTGAACCTAAATCCTCTAAGCCAGTGAGGAAGAGAAATTTGAAAAATGTTGAAGGTGAAGCAGAGAATCCCAAATCTAAGGAAGTTCATTCCACACCTCCAAAACCGAAGAAGAAGAAAGCTTACCCAGATGTGGTAGTTGGTAAGTAGAGGGAAATCAAAGAGAAGAGAGTGCAAGGGGAGCCTCAGTTTGGCTTGGATCCTGCAGAGGCGAGGGCCTTGAACGAGAAAACAGCAGATGAGCAAGAAAAACAATTGAAATAAAAGAAGCTCAAGAAGAAGATGTCTGAAGCTGAGGTGGTTCACACTTTATTAAAGTTTACTGAGATGGCCTCCGGAAACATTCACGTTCTGAGATCTTTTTCTTTGGAATCTCTACCTGAGACTCCAGGAAGAAATTTTGACACTCTGGAAGAGGCAGTTGCTAAGCATGTTGAGGAAGTTGAGCATGTTGAGCAAGTGGAAGAGGTAGAAGCAGTTACTGAAGTTAGTGGTGAGACCGGAGATGTTTTGAAGCAAGTAGATGATTATAAGGGGACACCTTCGGAACATTTGTTGCTCCGAACTTCAGAAGCTGGATCATTGAAGTTAGTCACTCCAGGGAAGGATGTGGAGGAAGGAGAACAAGAAGTATCCTATCATGCAGAGGAAGAACAACTTCTACATGATGTTGCTCAAATGGAGAACGTAGAGGATGGCGCTCAAAAAGTTGCTGATGATGAATACAATGTTGTTCAAGTATCTGGCAGTGAAAAAGAACTCCGGAACAGCAATCCATTTCGAAAAAGGACAAGGGAAAGCAACTTATTGTTGATACCCTGAGCTCAGTTGTTGTAAAGAGAAGGGAAGTTGGTGATTCTTCTAAGAAGAAGGATGAACAAATTAAAGAAGGAAATTCTCCAAGAAAAGTCTTGGATTCGAAGTCATCTTCATTGGGGCATGACTTTGTTGTTCAGTCATTAAAGAAGTTCGTAGATACTATTCCAACTTTCTCAAGTATTGATTCAAAATGCCAAATTCTCTGACATGCTTTGAATATGAAAACAGACTCTGTATCCATGGTTATGGACAAATGTGTTGAGGTAGAGGCACAGTTCAAAACTTTCTTTGTCGGCTATGAACCCCAGAAATGATCTTGCAAGAGGATGACTACTTTGTCGAGGAAGACTGTAGAAGAGATGAGGCTCTTTGAAGAATTCCAAGATAATGTGAAGGATGATTTTGAGACAGAAGACAGTAAGATAAATGAACATACTTCATCCTTTGAAGAAAAGTTGACAGATGAAAATAGTTTTCGGATTCAAGAAGTCAGAGATCTGAATAGAAAGCTTAATTCTGTTTCTCAAAACTAGAAGTATGAAAGGGATCATTGAATTGAGTTTGAAAAGAATTTTTTAAAGCAAGAACAAATCTTGAAGGCTTGGGAAGAAAATCTTCAAGCCCAGGAAGAAATGATTGAAGCTCAAAGTGAAAGAATAGTTGTGTTAGAAAAGCAAGCAGAGGAAGACCATAAAGACTTGAAAAAGATAAAGACTATTCTTAAGGGTCTCATGGAAAAGGAAAAATATCCAAAATAGACAAATCCGATCTTTTTTTGTATCTTAACTTCCTTGTTGTTGAACATACAAACTTAATGAAAATTGTTCTTGCTCGTCTCATTTGTTGTTGCTACTAATTTTTCAGGTACTTTGTTATATTTTCCATTCCCTCGAATTCTTTTTGAAAATCACAAAGGGGGAGAAAAAAAAGAACCCTAATAAAGGGGGAAAAGGAAAAAGAATCTTAACAAAGGGGTGAGAAAGAAAAAGAACTCTAATAGAGTTTATCTAAGGGGTAGTTTTTCATTAAAGAAGAAATTCTTATTCTTAAGGAAATATCATTCCGGAAATCTAGAATATGATCCTTAGAGTTTCAAAGCCTAAGGGGGAGTTAGTCGTATTCATCAACATTCATAAGCAAAGGGAGATAAGCCTTAATGTTTTATTTCTTCTTAGAGATTCTTTTTCGTAAAGATGTTTGTGCTTTCCAAAAAGGGGGAGATTGTTGAGTGAATAAGGTTTTCCTTATGACTTTTCCATTCCTTCTTGTTTTGAAAATCACAAACACCTTATCTTTAAGAGAAATTGCTTTTATAAGGAAAGTCGCTTTTTTAAGGAAGATCGCTTTTCTAAGAAAAATTATCCTTATCATATTTTCATCCATATATTTCTTAAGTATAAGATTTGGATTCATTTCTATATTCTCAGAATCGTTTGAAAATTTGATATGAAGCATTCTGTTTTAGGTTCCGAATTCTGGATGAGAACTGTAATGAAGTTTCACTCCGAATTCCAGATGAGAACTATAATGAAGTTTCATTCCGAATTCCATATACGAACTCTGATAAAGTTCTACTCTGAATTCTGGATACAAATTCTCATGAGGTTCGACATCGAATTCTCATTACTAATTCTGATGACGAATTCTCATTACGAATTCTCATTATGAATTCTAATTATGAATTCTCATTACAAATTCTGATGACGAATTCTAATGACGAATTCTCATTAGGAATTCTGATGACGAATTCTCATTATGAATTCTGATGATGAATTCTCATTACGAATTCTGATGAAGAATTATCATTACGAATTCTCATTCCGAATTCTCTTATTAAATAGAATCTGATCATCTTTGCTTTATACACTCTGAATTTATTTAGACTCCGAAAATTATTTTTGGTTAGACTCCGAACATTCATTTTTCTTACACTTTTATAATTTGTCTACTCTTTGAAATTTTATTTACACTCTGAACCTTCACTACGAACTTTTGAGTTAGACTTCAAACGATGTCGTACATTCTATTACACTTGTTTTGTTATAAAATGATGTCATCTATTCTGTTATAAACTAATCGTAGGTTAAGTTACATGTGTACAGGTCCCTCCGGTTTTTAAGGAAAATATGACCGTTGGAAAGGAGGTCGACCTTGCCTATAAATAGGAGCTCATTTGAAATAGCTAAAAACATCAGAGAAGTTGATCGATCTAGAGACCACACACTGCTAAGGTGATTTCTAGAGAGAGAAAGCTTTTCATGCCTTGTGTGTACTGAACCGCTCGTTCAGTTTTTTCTTCGTGCGACTCCGAATGTTGGGGATTACATTCGAGGACTTCCGGGGATAGGAAGACAGAGGTACTGACTACCTTGAAGTTTGAGGGCTTCCTTGTTGAGGAAGACAGAGGTGGCCAAATACCTTGAAGTTGAGGGCATGTGGGGATAACAAGAGAGAGACTCTAATATTCGTATCGAGGGCTTACCCTGGTGTGGTTAAGACATACTTGCTTGAAAGTATAAATCAAGGGATCTTTATCCAAGGTTGTTGGATACCCTTCTCTTTGGGTTAAAAGACTTATATCTTGTTCTTGTAGTTTTACTACTCATTTGTTTCCTCTACATTTTTTATTATAAGGAAAGTATAACTTTCTTATACTTCCTTACTTTTACTTAGTTTCATTTAGATTCTATACGCTTTAAGGTAGAATATCATATTGTAATATTTAGTTAAGTTTCAATTTCCGGAACCATATATCCGGAACCTACTTTCAGATTCTCTTTCTAGTTTTAAGCAAGTACATTGTTTTTCGTAACTAACTTTAATGGTTCCAAAGGAATTTTTAAAGTGTACAATTCACCCCCCCCCCTCTTGTATATTGAGCATCTACATCATTATTTCGATCCTACAATCCCATCTTTGGTTCTTGTCAAAATGATATAGTTATTCATTCATGTTAATAACCCATGATTCATCCATCATAAGATCGTTAAATGAGTTTACTTACACACTTGATAGGTGGTAAAAATTTTCTTCATTCCTCATTCTCCTTGTTTGTGTGGGTGAAGCACAATCCACAATGATATTGTGTTCAATAATTTAAAATATTATATTTGTCTTGTATGATTTTAATAATGTTGATTCACTACGTTGGGTAATGGTGTACTACATTTAATGGCCTTAATGTTGTTTCTGTAGATTGGAATTTATATCTTCTTACCGAAGTAGTATCAGACTTCTTGCACCGTAGTCCGGAATGGATACACTTGAAAGCACATACCAGGAAAACTATATTTTCAAAAACAAATTTTCACAACCTAGAACTAGAATGGAACACCTATTCTTGTGAGAAAATTTTAGGATTTTCATGTAATATGTCTTTAGTTTAACCCTTATATTTCACAAAACTACACCAAAAGTTTCAGTCGGTCTTGACAGACTCAAGGAACATTCTAGACACATGATTTATAGTCCGTAAGTCTTCTGAGCGCAACTATTTCACATGATAGAGACACCAAGTAATCATTAAAAAAAGTTTAACTATTTTATGGTAGTATCACCATATTTTTATATGTTTCAATCATTGCGCTAATGATTTTCGAGCACCAACCCTGATGCATGTAAGCCTAATTTTGACTTCGTATTTGGAATGTAATATATTTTCATGCAATTTTATCTTTTGTGTAAAGCTCATGGATTTTTTTATTTTTTTGCATTGAAATACAAAATCCACTTTTTTATAAACTAATTTTGACATCATCTTTGTAATGTAAGATTCTTATAGTCCTTGATATTGTGCGTAAAACATCAGGTCGTGCAAACATTCTTTCACATAAAAAACAAATCTTTCACATAGTTCTTTCCTTCGACATATTTTGATTAGATGATCCTGAAACATATCTTATATTCATCATTCATCCCCCCTAAAAAATTTCACACAACATCATTTTCCAAAAACACTTTTCTGCATTCAATAATTTTTGGAACCGAAAATTTGATAAATTTTTTGAAACAACACCACCTTCAACATTGTAGTAAGCTTGAACTATTATATCACTCACCTTTCCAAATACATGATCAAACTATTTTATATTGAAAAAAAACACAAACTAGACTCCATATCCAGTTAAGAATATCCTTGGTTCCAAAAAAGGTTTTATAGATTAAAAATGAGGTGTCATGATTTAGTTATCATATGTGTGATTTATCATGATCATGCAGTTCCCTACCACGATTATTCTTTCTTACACTATTAATTTTGGTTTTAGTCATTATATAGAACCTAGAAGAACCATTTTAATGATGAATTCAATGGAAAATGCAATTATTTTCCTCTTGAGGAACTAAATGTTATTAGATATGAAATGAAAAACAATGTTGCAACACTCACACAACATTACCAAGCTATGAATCATAATTAATTACAAATGAAAAAGGAGGGAACAACATTATATTTAGTCCTTCCTAAGGAAATTCCAAAATTCTATTAGTGGTTCTACTAATTATATGGTTGCTAAACAATGGATCAACACAGCTGAAAAGATGTTTTCAATTATCTAATGTTCATTGCATGAAAAAATCATTTTGGCTGTTTACCTTTTGGAAGGTGAGGCAGATCAATGGTGAACTGTTAATAATAATATGAGGCAATGAGAATAAATTGACTCCATGAAGTGGGAAGGGATAAAAATCAAAATTTTCAAAAAAAACATTTCCCTATATTATTCATATAAAAATAGAGAAATAGTTCCTTAAGAATAATCCTATGGATGATGAATATATGGGTACCTATGAGGAAACTTTTATGAGACCTGTGAGGTACTCTTTGGGTATTATAATTTCGTCTGAAAGTAATTCTTATAAATTATTTCATGGATTGAAACCAAATCCCATAATGTATTTTTCCATAAGGAACTTTTTATGCTACAAATAAATCATTCAATGTGGACTAAAAGTGGAAATAGAAACTGAAAACCCTCTTTATTCTGGTGATAAGAAAAAATGAAATTAGGGTTCTATGGAAATTCAAATTATATGTCACATGGATTGATGAAATATTTTCATACTCCTACTTCCCAAAACTATAGGAAGGATCACTTAGGTGAGAACCATAAAGGAAAAAAAGGTATTTCATGTGTTAGGAGACTAACTATTAAGAAACTAATGTAGATGTGTCATGAAATGTCCTGTCAATGAAATGAATAGAGAATGATCCCAACCGAATACACCACCCATAGATTAGTTTTTCATGTTTAAAAAGTTTCGTAATTATAAAAATGAATTACAAAATCCAAGGGATAATATGAATTAAAAGCCACAAAAACCTATAATGACAATGTATATATAGAAAACATATTAAATCGGAATGGATAAACATAATCACAATAATTAGTTAAAAATTATCCTCCCCTCCTTAGTCTGAAATTTCACTTTTTATTTTTTCTGAATGATTAATATGGATATATAATTTTTCATCAATTAGTGGAATTTTGTGTTATTATCTCCCACTATGTTGATTTTAGAATAATGAAATTACATTTAATATTCTTTTGGTATAAGGATTAACCCAAGTTTCCAATGAAAATGTTTTTGTATAAAATATTTGATTATATAAGGAATAAAGGGTTAATTATAATTTGTAATTTTTTATGTCTACATGTAATATTAACATAAAATTTATTGATACAATCATAGGTTTATGCATTTATGTTTGATCATAAGTTCAAATACACCAACACTCCATTTTGATGTTTTATGTGATCAGACTTTATCAATATTAAGTTTATTTTAAGATAATATTATTGTAATACTATCCACTAGTTTCATATAATTATTAGAAACAAATACATTTAATTATTAAAACATTTTTATGGAAATATTGTTAAGGGTATTGGTAACCATTTGGGTTTATCATATCTTCGAAAATAAAGTAATTGTGAAATATAGTTTATCATCTTATGATGTAAGAAAACTACATTTCTATAATGAAATATATCGATCTAGATCGTATTTCTAGAATATAAGTTAAGGATGGAGGTAAGTTTTCATAGATTCAAAAATTAAATAGTATCTTAATGGGATCTATAATATTTCTCAATTATTTCCTGAAGTCTTTTACAAGATCATAATATAGAGTTGAGTTTCTGAACAACAATAACAATTCAAACCCTAGAGGATATGTTAAGATCCATTTCATGGGATCTCAAAGGTAGTTGGGATCACACATTCCTCTAATTGAGTTTCTTTATAACAATAACATTCATTTGAGAATTTAGATGGATACTGATAAATCCCTTAACAATTAATGGAATGAAGTTTCATAATGAAAGCTATTGGGACCTGATAAAGCTAATGATATGGTTATGAAGTCTAGATCCATTCAAAAAAACATGTTATTACTACACAAAGCTAATAGTAATATTAAGATGATAATCTTCAACATCATCTTGAATTATAATTTGGTGAGATTGTCCTTCTATGAATTTCTCTATAGAAGAAATAAGGGAAAATTAATCCTTAGATATCCCGGTCCAATTATATTTAATTATTATATCATGATAATAGGTTATAATTTTTATATTTAACCAAACCTTTATCAAGATCATGATGGGTTCCATTTATCACCCCTAAGGATGTGCACACCTGATTTATCAAATGTAATGAACTCATAGGTCCTACCGCTGGATCATGAGATTTATTGTGAGGAATGACTAGTATAGATTTTTGACCATATGGTGAAATTTATAAAAGCAAATACCACTCACATGGTAAAAATAGTGAAACCACTAGTTTGAAAAGTTAATATGGGAACCGTTGAATGTTATGAGTCAAAATTATCCTAACTTGTTGGTACTAAAGTGATGAATTTCATGGGAGAAATTAATTTTATAGTGGGTAGAATGATACACCCCAAATAAATATAAATTATTATTTTTTGAATAAATTAAATTTATATGTGAGATTTAATTACACACAACACCAAGTTAATCTTGTGTTATCGGAAATACTTGGTTAGTTTTTATTCTCCAGGACACTCAGTTTTCAAAAAAAACATTATATATTATTAATATAGTTATTGAAAAGTAACCATTATAACACAACAATTAAAATTGGTGAGATGAATAGTAATAAATACATTTAAATGTTATGTTTAATTGTTTTATATAAAAAAATCATGATAAAAATTACTTATTTGTTTATAAAGACTTTCTAGGTTTGGAAAATACTATTTTCTCCCAAATATTGTTTTCTGTTCTTTTTTGTAGTAATTAATAATATTAATTTTTAAATATTTTAAAAAATTAATTTGATAGAATAAAATTAATTTTTTAAATAATTGGTTCAAAATTATCACTGGTTGAATATTTTTGGATTTCTATAGTGTAAAATACTAGATTTCAATTTAAAAATAAATTTTTGTTTAAATTATATATAAAGATAGATTATATTTCAAACATTTTTTGAAGAAAAATTAGTTTATTTATAAATAAAATAATCCAATTTAGTTTATTTGAACCAATTTCATATTTATTTTTGATATAAAAACTTTTTAAGATTTAAAATATTTTATCTTTAAAAACTTGGTCTCTTATTACTCCCGTGGGATTAATTTTAATACAAAATTTCCACTTATATGAATGGAATTTTGAAAAATGGATTCCATATTCTGTATAGGAATAATTAATGTTATCTAATAAGGTAAAATTAACTTTTTACCAAAATTTATAGTGAAAATTCTAAAAACTGATATTGCGGTTAATGTAAAAATGAGATTGCCTAGGGTTAAACTGAACCTATAAGGCTTAGAATTCCATATAAAACTTACTAAATACTATTTTATTGATATAGTTGGACAATAAATCATCTAATGTTATTTAATTTCACATTTTTAGGGTTTTTATGGATAAAAATGTTTTTATTATTGAATGTTTTCAAACAATTACAATTAAGACACTCACTTGAATTATAAAAGGCCACCCCTATTCCCTCTACGTCACACATTAGAACCATTTTTCACCAAATAATACCCAAATAACCTATAAAATCCACTAATATCATTATACAAGACTTATATTTTACATAAACCCAAACTAAGTTGTATTTTGGTACAAAATGAAGGAGGATACCCAATGAATTGGTAACATTCATCAACACATGTTTTTTTATTTCTTCCTCCACCTATTTAAATAATAATTAAACCTTTATTATATTATAAAATTAGTAGCTTAAATATACATTGATATTTTTATGTTATGTTAATGACTAGAAACCATCTCCACATTCATCAAATGGGTTACTAAATCATTGTTTGTGTGTACGGAGGACTACCGCCTTGCGAACCGATGTCATTTATTTTTCAACTACAACAATTCGTGGTTGGGTATGATGGAAGATATAAATTGTATATATATATATATTTTATATATATATAAAATAATTATACATTTTTTGTCACTATATCATATATATGTTTTATCTATGCATTAAATAGAGGATACGAAAATGTCACTCATGTGTACGAAAGACTGTCACCTCATGAAGTGATGTGATTCGTTTTTCACTAACGTTGTACATGGAAGATAATATGTATAATATATGTTATATACATGAAATATTTATGAATTCATGAAATATTTATTATATCTAAAAAGTTAATATAAAATTTTATTTATTACCTTTTCACTCACTTAATGATTCTAATATCTTTCTTTTGTGTGTGGACTACCACCTTCACGAAGCGATGTGACTCTATTTTTTCATGATCACACCACATGGATGATATTTTTAAGAATATAATATGGTATTTATGATATTATGATAATTATTTAATGATTAAAATTTACTTACAACCATTCTATAATGATCGTTGGATAGTGTAAATGTTACTCATGCATACATACAACATATTGTATGCATTATCGTAATGTATTTTATTTCTAAAAACAATGTTGCATTTTTGGTATTAAAAGTATAATGGATGTATAAAAATTATAATTATTTCAATATTATTATTCTGGATATGACGGAACCATGATCAAATTTAGAGAACCAGATATAAAAAAGTAGGACATATATGAAAAATAATGTAGATAATACACAAAACATGATTTTGACATTGCATTGATAATAACTGGGTAACAAAAAAACATAATTAAATAAAATATTTTATGATATATAAAATAATGTTTCTTTAACATATTTGTAGTTAAATTATATTTTTTAGATAATAGGTTTTAATGAGTGTGAT
The DNA here is from genome assembly GCA_963277665.1 of Viscum album. Taxonomy (NCBI): domain Eukaryota; kingdom Viridiplantae; phylum Streptophyta; class Magnoliopsida; order Santalales; family Viscaceae; genus Viscum; species Viscum album. The sequence continues at coordinate 910,249,063 of OY728125.1, read as the reverse complement.
GGAAGTCAATACCTACGACAAGGGATTTCGAACCACTCTTTTATTTCTGTGATACATTCCCAAATTCACTGTCAATTTCTTTTACATGGTGTGTATAATTCCCATGAATCTAATTTTTGATATATATAATTATGATTAATGGTATTTACATATCCATTTTAGGATACCTCCTTCATGGGGGTTATGGTTCAAAACATACCAAAGCGATAAGGTATTTTTGTCTGGATTTTATTCATTCGGGACATGTTCTATTATGAGCCTGTATTATAATATGAGGTGTATATAATTATAGATTAACATGTTATATTAGTAATATTTTTATTTTAATGGTATAATAATTTTCATTTAATTTCATTTTTTCATGGAGATTATGATTCTAAGTTATCAAAATGGTAAGAGTATTGTGTTACAATCTAATTATTTATGGGGATTGATTATGATTAAGTATCAAATGTAGAAATATTATGAACTTAATATCAATAATTTTAATTAATTTTAATCAAACATGTTTATTCATGATGTTTTAAAGTAATATTACCATTTTCCCACACTATGATAATTAAAATAACTGAAAAAATGTTTTTTAGGAAAATAAAAAAAATCTCTCCTTGGTTGATAACATGTATTATTCCAAAAGAATATTTTATAAAAAAAATTTCAAATTTTTTCTATTATTATAAAATTATTTTTAAAAGAAATTTTTACACAAGTTTTATTCTTTTCAAAAACAAATTGGAAGCAATCTTCTTGTCAGTTCGAATTAATTCCAATTGGTAATTTAATAAAAAATATGAAAGGGATATTTTTCTTAATATGTACAGAATGAACAAAACATACCATCTTCATAAACATTATTTTATTTTAATATTTCTTAAAAATAATGTTTATTTTCAATGAAAAGTATTTTAAAAATGATTTACATTTTAAAAGTTGTTTTTCGAAGAGTACAAAATATTTTTCTCATCAAATGTATTGAATAATCTATCAAAATAATTTTCCATCTAAGATAACATCTTTTTACATTACATATGAATTAATAGTGATGTTATGAAAGGATAAAATTCTTATTATTTATCTGAATGGTTTGTGTTTATGATGTAATATTTATTTTGAAACACATTTCCCTTCCACTGGTTATTCCTTGATTAAATTATTATGAAACTTAATTATTTTTACTATGGTTTATGTTGTGATGAAATGATGATATAATTATGAAACCTGTCTCTTATATATATATATTATGATATGTTGAAATGTTTATGAAACCCATTTCATTCTATTGGTTACGATATGATGAGTGTTTTATGATCTTATGGACTAAATATGTATCATTTTCATTATCTGATAGGTAGGACCTATATCTCCCTCTAATGCATTGCGTAAAATAGATAACTCATGAGAATATAGGATATGTGTGAACATTATTAAATGTTTTGAATGTTATGAGTGTACCTGATTACATGTTCAGACTTTTATGCATGAACTCGTCTTACATTTCCATAATGTTATTAAGGGGCCTATATTTCATTTCCACAATGTTTTGTATGGACCTAGTTTCATATCTAGTTTTTTGTGAGGGACTGACTACATGTCATTAATGTAATGAGTGAAAGTGGCTCTAATTCTACATGTTTATAATGCTATCAGTTGACATGTATGCCACAAATCAATGTCTTGTTCCAATTATATTATCCAAAGGATAAATTTATTTTATTTATTTAATATTTATTTAATATAAACTACGAATATTTATCGTATGACTTAATATTATGATATTTTATATGGAGGGAATGGTTTTCAAATTTATTCTCATGTTTTCATACCCATATAGTCATGCTATGTTTTTATACTTCCATTATTTACACATACTGAGCATCTAAGATCACACTTTATTTTTTTTCCTTTCCCTAGGTTATGAAGAATAGTTTTCATATAGTAATAATAGAGTGGAAACTATTTATGGGAGACATTGAAGATCATTTGTGAATTAACAATATTGTGTTCCATGATTCCAAAGGCACTAAAAACTAGAGCCCTCAGGTATTATTAGGTATAATGTATTTAATAATCATCTAAAAGTAATTATTATCAATGTATCTTAACCCTATATCACTATAATTTGTGAAATCTATTTCATTTCCATGGTTTATTCTATAACGATAAGAAAAAATGTTTTCGAAAAATATTTATTTTCTACAAGTAATGAATTAATAAAATGATAATGAAACCTATTTTCTTTTTCATGGGTTATGATATGATTATTTTTGTATGATCCTTTAGAATACATATGTATGATTTTCATTGTCCAACGGGAGGTCTTATAATTATATATCCATCCAATGAATTTTTTAAAGATGGATATCTCATGAGATAAATATGACTAAAATGGGGAGTCAACCCAGTATAGTAAAGTACTTTTTCCACTATGATAATATTGGGAGTGAACATTTAATACTATGATGGTTTAGGTAGAGAAACCATTCTACAATGATAGTCTTCTAAATTATCCATTACTAATATGGAATTTTTTTATTCTTATGTGTATGACACAAATATAAGTATTATACAAATTTTATAGTCTCATGAATAACGTTATATGATTCCATTATTATTCATGTCCTAAAAAATGACAATTATTATTCCATGATTTAAGATTAAGATATATGATATGAATTGTATGGTTTTTAAAAGGTTATTTTCTTGTTCTTATTCCAATATGTTAATTTTATGTCGAAATATCGTGTATTTAGCATTACTGAGCATCTAATCTCACGACTTATTGTTTTTACTTTTTCCCCAGGTTATAAATAAAGTTATTAAGTATGATATATCTAAGAGTTATAGTTATAAAGAACCATTTGTTTATGTATCAATGCTTCCAAAGATACTATAACTATACTATTATATCTGGGATCATTTTTTGTGTAATGAATATTCATCTAATAATATGTGATATAAATGTTTGAAAGGGGGGTCATTATAGTTATATCAAAGCTAGGAATAATTAACCTTTGTATAGTAGGATGTGAAAACTTTTGTAAGAAAACTATGGATAATTCAAATTATAGGTAAATGTTTCAAAATTTTAGTGATGGGTAGAGAAAGTGGTTTCTAAGAAATTTCATACCAATCTAAATGCTAAAAGTTAATGTGGATCTTAAATAATTGTACCAGTTGGTAATAACTCCAAAAATAACACATTTGGATTTGACATGATCATATCATAGTGCATGAAAATAAGCCTTACTAAAAACCTGGTTTGAAACTCCTAAGTGATATATTTTATAATTCACAAACTCTTTACCAAAAATCATAAAGGTTTTAAATATAGGATGACCATGAATGGCCTAGGTTTAACCCAAGAATTCAAAGAATAAAATGAATGTTTCAAGTCCTGTTATTTATTATTCATGATTATGTGGTTTCTCACTTTGATTATTGTTTCTCACACTATAAGTTTTCATTTTAGTCGATGTCTAGAACTCAATGGAATCATGTTAATATTTAATGTGATAGAAAATGAAATTATTTTACTCCTGAGAAACCAAATTTTATGGGAGTTAGAATGAATAATTATATTTCTACTCTCACCCAACATTTTCAATTTATGGATCATGCTAAACATCCAAATGAGAAAAATGAGGGACAAATATTCTATTTAGTCCATACAGAATAAAATTATACATATTTTAGTGGTATTTCTAATGCACTTGTTTCTAAGAAATTGGTCCTTACAATTGAAAATATATTTTCCACTCACTAATCACTAGATAATAAAAAATTCATTTTTGTTGTCTATCCATTGGTAGTACAAGCATATCAATGGTGGAATCTTATAATGAATATGAGGTAAAAGAAATAAATTGACTCCCTATAGTGGGACAAGTTTAATATATTTTTTTCAATAAGTAACATCCTCGTATTATTCATATGATAATGGATATGAAATTTATTATGCTAAATCAAAAATATGGTGAATATATTGGTACCTTTGAGGAAACATTTACAAGACATGTGAGGTATGGTCTTAGAAGTATCATCCAACTGATAGTAAGGTTGATCAATTATTTAGTAGCTAAAAACTAATTCTTTAAAGGGTGTTATACATAGGGGATTTTTTAGTAATTACGATATCATTTGATGATATATAAAGGTGGAAATAGAGATTGGATTTACCAAACAACATTATGGTTTTGAAAAGAAAAGAAATATTGAGTTCAAAAGAAACTACAAAAACCATGGAAATATGATGATAGTATTTCTTTCATGGACAAATTGAGAAACAAAACATAGTTTAATGTATCATAATGGGAGTACTAAAAGTTTTAAATATAGAAAGGAATATCATCTAGTGGTTGAATGATGATGTGATGGGAATAAATTTGCTAATAATGTGAATGGATAGAAATTTATAATGAATTAACCAACAACAATAATGTTTTCTAAAACTAAATTTGTATAGGAATTATGATAGCCATTGATTAAATATGAAGGATAGTAATGATTACCGACATTAGTAACCTCTTAGGCCTACAGATAAAGGGAAATCTCATGTGATCGCTATTTCAAATGAGGGGTATGACAACAATGCGATGATATGTAAACTTATAATTCACTCTAGGACTACAAATGTCTTATTTTTTATGTATATACACACTATTTTATAGCTAATGAAATTTATATGGGTAGAAAAATTCCACCCCCCCCCCCCCCCCCCCGCCATAAGATGTTGAATTAGTAGCGAAACACCCTAATGGTATGATGATCATTTCTCAAGTCTATGATTCTTCTCCATTTGAATAATATGGGAATTTGATTCCAATGAATCTCATTATTCTCCCTTTGGATGAATTTTATGTTATCTTAGGAATTTATTGGATTTATCTACATGAATACCACTTCAATTTTTGAGGATGTTAAGTCACATTATATATTTTGAGCTAAACTATGATCATATATCAACACGATGATAAAAAAAAACCTCCCATGGAAATTGTATCTATTATATGGGTTTTGATTCCTATTAAAAATGGTTATTTATCACTGATGGTTGGGGTAAAACTCAAAATCAATGATAATCCTATTGTGTAGGAGTTTATTGATGTTTTTTCAAAATTGTTTTCTAGTCTTCCACCAAACTATAAAGTGGAGTTTTTAATAAAACTCATTCCTGGTATTATTCCTATTTGAAAGGATCTATATATAATGTCCATGATTCAGTTGTAGAAATTGAATATGTAACTCATGGAGAATCAGGAAAATAGATAAATGTGACCAAGTGTGTCATCATTGGGGGTAGCTATTGTTTTCTTATGAATAAATTTGGATCAAAGTGAGTCTACATTGACTATCGAGAACTAAAACTAGATAAAAAATAATTTCTATCCTCTACACCATATTGATGACTTGTTTGATCAAATTCATAGAGATAAAAACATTTACAAGATTAGAATTAATTATATATATCTTTGATTCATGTTCAAGGGGGATAATATACCCAAGACACCATTCTATAAAAGGGTCAACTCTATGAATATATAGTGATTCCATTTCGAATTATTAATTACCCTATTATCTTTAGAGATTTAATTAGTAGTGTCTTTAGTGAATACCTTAATTATTTTTTTTCTATTGTTTAGATATTATTGTAACGTCCCAGACCCAGCCAGCCACCCGAACAGTGCCGAACGGGTTGGGTGTTACTACCTTAGGCGCACCTCCCCGAACGCCAAAGGCTGCCGACTAGCAGCGAGGGTCTGTTAGGTATAGTGGGGAGGCTATACCCTCTCGGAGGATCATAATAAGGGTAATGGTCCAAGTATAACAGTAAAGATGCAGCAGAAAGAAAGACTCAGCAGACTCGAACCAGACCCGCAGAGCGGAAGCATAATCAATATAGATAAACAGCGGAAGCAGTAAATGAAGCAACAGCATCGGAAATAAACACAACAGCATACTGATAACATGTAACTACTACTGAATAGTAAATCATGCATCCAAAGAAGGTCATACACAACTGAATATAAACAGGGCGCCAATGGCTAACCAACAGTAGCTATAATAAGCATGCAAATACAGAAAGTAAAGAAAACAAAGTAAACCCAGCTAGGCATGACCTCAAGGTCCATACCATCTACATCCAATAACTAACGCAGCCCAGCTCCGGAAGCTGGCCTCTTTCCTGCACGTAAATCCATAAAGTCTACATACGTCCCGAAGGGCCTGTGTAGGGTGTGAGACAAAACTCAGTAGGATACCACCCAACGGTGCATACCAAATATATGTGTTTAAGAAGTCAGGCATTTACAAGGAAAGTAGTAAACAGTATAGTGCACAAGTAAACACAAACTCCACTGGTGCTCAACAGCCACCAAGGAGTGTCACCTGCTTCGGCCAACGGCAGAATCTCTGTCGTGTAACCCGGCACCATGTGCAAGCTAACACCTCGTGTCTCAAGTACCGACGTCCCGAAGGCACGCCCAAAATAGTAACCCGGCACCATGTGCCAGCTCACACCTCGTGTCTCAAGTACCGACGTCCCGAAGACACGCCCAAAATAGTAACCCGGCACCATGTGCCTCCTGACACCTCGTGTCTCAAGTACCGACGTCCCTAAGGCATGCCCAAAATAGTAACCCGGCACCATGTGCCTCCTGACACCTCGTGTCTCAAGTACCGACGTCCCTAAGGCACGCCCATTTCCTGAAGGCTCCTCACCTTCCCCATGGCTTTCTACGGCAAGCACCCCCAACCAGAAAAACCTAACCGCAACTATGGGGGCCTCTACCCACATGAGTGGTCAAAACCACCTCATCACGGAGTATCTCTGTGTGCACACTACTCAAGTCCTAGTGATCTGTAATCACCCAAAATAGTTCTAAGACACCAAAACATCTGACACCTCGTGTCCCTGCGACCATGTCGCTCAAGTCCGATGGCATCGCCACCCTATTATCCTGGGCCATGCCCAACCTGACAGTCGTACTGCCTCAAACCGACGTCCATGACGTCCCATCCCGTGGTCAAAACCACCCAAAGTAACCCGGGCAAAGACCAACCTTTGATTAGCATCACTCAAGAATAACCGGGCCAAGCCCAACACAACCCCAGGGGTCCAGTAGATGCAATTCTGCAATTGCATACATAACATATGTAAACAGAAAACATAACCAGGAAAATCCAACTAAACAGTCGAATTGCACTATACCGGTGTTGTCCCATACCAGCACAGAGGTCTTAAATGCCTCAAACAATTATAACCGGATTTAAAAAATTAAACTAAATAGTTTATAAGAATCATAATTCAATTAAAACCATTTTGGCGCTCCCCGGTCAAAATTACCTGATGAGCAATGGCCGCTCACCCGGCCCTGGTCACGCAACCTGGTAACCGGGCATACCCAAAAGCATCCCAGAGGTCCCATAAGCATTACAGTATGAAAAAGCAGATAAAAATGGTCCCGCTCAAAATACCCGAAAACGCGCTGAAGGCCGTGTTACCAAAACAACCGCGAAAACACAAAATGAAGTATGCACCACCTACCTGAGACTCGCACGATGCTACTCCTCCGGTAACACCCGCCAATTCGGTCTAAAACGCAGTAAATCTAAAAAAGATTCAAAACCTATCAAAGGGATATAACTCGTTCTGGAAAGAAAATCAAACAAAACGACCAAAGAGGAATCGAGGCATTACCGAGGGGGTTCTAACGCACTAATCAGTGATCGAAACGGGTCTCGGACGGACGATCGAGAAGAGGAAAGGGGTTTGGCTGGCCTGGTTCACGTATCTGGGTGGAGGAGAGGTGTTCTGCATCAAAAACGAGGCTACTGCCCGTTTTAAGTGAAAAAAAGAAAGTACACGGCGTGTAATTTGGGACTACACGCCGTGTATGGTTCATTTAACTGTTCATAAGACGGAAAGATTCCACCGACTTACTTTCTGAACCTGCCGACATGAGTACATGGCGTGTACCTCTGAGTACACGGCATGTACTGGGTTCCTCTTCCTTTCCTCGCCGACGTACTCACACGCCATGTATATCCCTCATACACTGCTAGACTACATGGCGTGTCCAAGGGGAACACGGCGTGTCCCTGGTTCTTACCCGGCCAACGGCCTACACGCTATGTATGGCTTCACACGGTCAGGGATCTACACGGCGTGTTCACAACTACACGCCATGCAGTAAGAAATTCGACATGGTCACTGCACGGCACATACTTAGCGAGCACACGTCCAGTCACTCTCCTACACATACACGGCGTGTAATTAATGCACACGGCATGTAGTCTGGAAATTTCTAGAAACTTCCCATTAATACCAGTTTCCTCATAAACCTGTCAAAATTTTAAACAGGGTCGGGATTTTGACCCGTTCCAAAAACTTGGGTTCTTACAAACTCTCCACCTTAACGTAGCTCGTCCCCGAGATACCAAGTGAATCCCGGAGATGGCACTGAACATGCCCATCCCAGTTAAACAACCTGGACTACCCCAGTCCCAAGGTTCTGGCTAAATTCCTCAAGGGGCTCCCCACCTTAGGAATTTCCTACTCGGTCTCAACCAAAAAAATGTAAAACAAATAGGGTTTTACTAACCTGTTTTCCGGACGCAAAATCCTCCCATGACGCATCGTCACCCCTGCACCTCGTTGGTGCTCATGTATCGCTACCGACACCGAACGTAACCGGCACTGCATCGGTGTCCACCTCCACGAGGTCCTGGAGCTGAGCACCTCACGTAGCCCGCATCCACGATGACTTGATGCCCACGGAACCTCAAGTAACCTGCATCCACGATGCCCTGTTTCCCACGACACCTCAAGTAACCCGCATCCATGATGCCCCGATGCCCACGGCACCTCATACATATTTATATATCACGCACACGATATTGTGCCAACCCACTGACTAGCATCTAGTTAGTCCAAAAGGATCATGTGCACCTCGTGCAATCAAAACAGACATACCTCTACAGGTCATACAAAAAAGAAAACATGGAGATCAGGGTCACACCACGGTGTACCTCTAACTGTCACCGGCTCACCGGTCTGCTCAGCCTCTGGCACCTCCACGGCATGCACCTGGCCTGAAACACGGCTGCCTGATGCCTGACCTCCCAATGCTGCTCCAGTCACCGGCCACTGACCCCTCAGCTAGGTCCCACCGTCTCTGTCATGACCTCCGCGCACAGCTGAACCTCGACTACCATCTCAGGGTACCGAACCTGAACCAACTCCAGAAGCCACAGTCTCTCCTGGTCCCTGCCTACCGGCTATCTGAGAAGGTCGCCTGCAAAACCTCTCCAGATGTCCGTCCTGTCCACATGCCCGACACTCCTTCGGTGTCCAGTCGCACTGCGCCCGAACATGTCCCGACTATCCACACTGGAAGAAAATCACCGAAGAACTCCCATGAGGTGGTCTAGCTGAATCCCCAGCCTGACTGCCCTGCTGGAACTCATCCCGCCCTCGCTTCCTGCTGTCCAGAACATCACCTGAAGCTGTCGTCCTACCCAATCGAGATTTCTCCCTTTCATTTCCCTCGGCTATGAGTGCCTGATTCACCACTTCAGAAAAAGAACCTAGCCAGAAGATATTCACCTGTACTTGAATGGCATGTCGTAATCCATCCTCGAAGTGCCTCACCATAGCTGCGTCGTCACTCACCATACCTGGTGCAAAATGGGAAAACTCTGTGAAGGTAGCTGCGTAGTCCATAACGGACATATCTCCCTGCTGAAGACTCAAGAACTCCCGATCTCTCTCTGCGCACAACGTCTCTGGGTAGAAGTGCTCAAAGAACCTGCCCTATAAATCCTTCCAAGCCAGTCCCTCATGCCTACGAGCCTGCACCTGTACATCCCACCAACACTTCGCCGGTCCTCTCATCATGTACGTCTCCAGCTTGACCCTCCACCCTGGAGGTGTCTCGAGCTGCTCGAAAATCATCTGCATGCTCTCTATCCAGTTCTCAGCTGCAGGCGGAAAACCCTCTCCCTAAAAAAGCGGCGGGTGCTGTGATTGGAAATGCCGCGTCAGATACGCCATAGAAGGCTCTGTAACCTGCGCGCCTCCGTCGAGCCCCTGCAAGACACGTATTAGGCTAGCTTGGAGCTGCTCGTCAAGCCACGGCCCGAACGATGCCAAACCCGGCTGTTGTCCTGCCTGCACTGGATACCTAACCTGATCATGTCCCTAAGCCTGTACCTGCGGCTCGTGCTCTTCCTGTACTGAAGTCTGACCGTGGTCCTGCGGCACTATATCCTCTCCTGCATGACGCTCCATCGATCCGTGAATGAGTAACCCGCTGAATACCATAAATGGTCAGATAGCCCATATATATATAACAATATATTCTACACAGATAAGGAAAGTAGTAAAAGGCAGTGCATAATAACTACCATTACTATCCCTCACCGCAACCCATGCCTCGCGGAATCCCGGCCTCATGACCTCCTTACCCGCCCTCAACAGAGCCAAGTATCAAAGTACCTCGGGCCATGCCCGTCCCGACAACTCATGTTGCCTCAAACTGATGACCGAGTCGCCCAATCCTGATAGTTACACTACTCACCCATAGTACCTGCCTACTCTCATAAGAGTCAGACCCAATTATCCTGCAGCATGTAATTCTACAAAATATAAAGCATGGCATACTCATTTACACAACTAGAAGTTCTATCAGGAATTTCACCAATTCACATTTTAAAGCATATAAAGCATGGTATTTGATATTTCATTCACATGGCATTATCACTTCACAAGGCATATGTGCAATTCTGAAATTAAAATACCCTAAAAATGTGCCTATCAAAAGCCAACAACTATCCTTGCCATACCGGGCCAAGGTCCAATTCTCCCTTACCATACTGGGTCAAGAGTCACATATCACAATGCAGAACATCACACACCAAGTGAGCCACCAAGGTGGAAATCGTATAAACCATAATCTGAACAAAAGCAAACAGCAATTCCCACCCACAGCAACTAGGTCCATCCCTCGTACATGGGGCTGTAGGCACCCAAGCACAAGCTAGAAACCCAGTCCCAGTAACAAAAACCTATCTTCAGTCTACCATATCCCAGAAAGTAAAACCATCAGAAATAAAAGGGAAGTCTCAATCTCATTAGTATCCGGAAAACACTGCTACTAAATCCCTATCAAGAACCCCTCTGATACCACTTTGTAACGTCCCGGACCCGGCCAGCCACCCGAACAGTGCCGAACGGGTCGGTTGTTACTACCTTAGGCGCACCTCCCTGAACGCCTAAGGCTTCCGACTAGCAGCGAGGGTCTGTTAGGTATAGTGGGGAGGATATACCCTCTCAGAGGATCATAATAAGGGTACTGGTATAAGTATAACAGTAAAGATGCAGCGGAATGAAAGACTCAGCAGACTCGAACCAGACCCGCAGAGCGGAAGGATAATCAATATAGACAAACAGGGGAAGCAGTAAATGAAACAACAACAGCGGAAATAAACACAACAGCATGCTGATAACATGTAACTACTACTTAACAGTAAATCATGCATCCAAAGCAGGTCATACACAACTGAATATAAACAGGGTGCCAATGGCTAACCAACAGTAGCTACAATAAGAATGCCAATACATAAAGTAAACAAAACAAAGTAAACCCATCTAGGCATGACCTCAAGGTCCATACCATCTCCATGCAATAACTAATGTAGCCCAGCTCCTGAAGCTGTCCTCTTTCCTGCACGTAAATCCATAAAGTCTACATGCGTCCCGAAGGGCCCATGTAGGGTGTGAGACAAAACTCAGTTGGATACCACCCAACGGTGCGTACCAAATATATGTGTTTAAGAAGTCATGCATTTACAAGGAAAGCAGTAAACAGTACAGTGCACAAGTAAACACAAACTCCACTGGTGATCAACAACCACCAAGGAGTGTCACCGGCTTCGGCCAACGTCGGAATCTCTATCGTGTAACCCGGCACCACGTGCCACCTGACACCTCGTGTCTCAAGTACCGACGTCCCGAAGGCACGCCCAAAATAGTAACCCGGCACCATGTGCCTCCTGACACCTCGTGTCTCAAGTACAGACATCCCGAAGGCACGCCCAAAATAGTAACCTGACACCATGTGCCTCCTGACACCTCGTGTCTCAAGTATCGACGTCCCTAAGGCATGCCCAAAATAGTAACCCGACACCATGTGCCTCCTGACACCTAGTGTCTCAAGTACCGACGTCCCTAAGGCATGCCCATTTCCTGGAGTCTCCTCACCTTCCCCGTGGCTTTCTAAGGCAAGCACCCCCAACCAGAAAAACCTAACCGCAACTACGGGGGCCTCTACCCACATGAGTGGTCAAAACCACCTCATCATGGAGTATCTATGTGTGCACACTACTCAAGTCCCGGTGAGCGGTAATCTCCCAAAATAGTCCTAAGCCACCAAAACATCTGACACCTCGTGTCCCTGCGACCATGTCGCTCAAGTCTGATGGCATCACCACCCTAGTATCTCGGGCCATGCCCAACCTGACAGTCGTACTGCCTCAAATCGACGTCGATGACGCCCCATCCCATGGTCAAAACCACCCAAAGTAACCCGGGCAAATCCCAACCTGTGATCGGCATCACTCAAGAGTTACCGGGCCAAGACCAACACAACCCCAGGGGTCCAGAAGATGTAATTCCGCAATTGCATACATAACATATTTCAACAGAAAACATAACCAGGAAAAACCAACTAAACAGTCGAATTGCACTATACCGGTGCTGTCCCATACCAGCACAGAGGTCTTAAATGCCTCTAACAATTATAACCGGCTTTAGAAAATTAAAGTAAACAGTTTATAAAAATCATAATTCAATTAAAACCATTTTGGCTCTCCCCGGTCAAAATGCCCCGATAAGCAATGGCCCCTCACCCGGCCCTGCTCACGCAACCTGGTAATCGGGCATACCAAAAAGCATCCCAGAGGTCCCATAAGCATTACAGTATGAAAAAGCAGATAAAACAGGTCCCGCTCAAAATACCCGAAAACGCGCTGAAGGTCGCGTTACCAAAACAACCGCGAAAACACAAAATGAATTATAAACCACATACCTGAGACTCGCACAATGCTACTCCTCCTATAACACCCGCCAATTCGGTCTAAAACGCGGTAAATCTACAAAAGATTCCAAACCGCTCAAAGGGATATAACTCGTTCTGGAATGAAAATCAAACAAAATGACCAAAGTGGAATCGAGGCATTACTGAGGGGGTTCCAACGCACTAATCAGCGATCGAAACGGGTCTCAGACGGACGATCGGGAAGAGGAAAGTGGTTCGGCCGGCTTGGTTCGCGTATCTGGGCGGAGGAGAGGTGTTCTGCCTCAAAATCGAGGCTACTGCCCATTTTAAGTGAAAAAAGAAAGTACACGGTGTGTAATTTGGGACTACACGCCGTGTATGGTTCATTTAACTGTTCATAAGATGGAAAGATTCTGCCGACTTACTTTCTAAACCTGCCGACATGAGTACACGGCGTGTACCTCTGGGTACACGGTGTGTACTGGGTTCCTCTTCCTTTCCTCACCAACGTACTCACACGCCATGTATATCCCTCATACACGGCTAGACTACACGGCGTGTCCAAGGGGAACATGGCGTGTCCCTGGTTCTTACCCGGCCAACGACCTACATGCCATGTATGGCTTCACACGGTCAGGGATCTACACAGCGTGTTCACAACTACACGCCGTGCAGTAAGAAATTCTACACGGTCACTACACGGCACGTACTCGTTGAGCACACGGCCGGTCACTCACCTACACATACATGGCGTGTACTTAAATTACACGGTGTGTAGTCTGGAAATTTCCAGAAACTTCCCATTAAAACCAGTTTCCTCATAAACCTGTCAAAAATTTAAACAGGGTCGGGATTTTAACCCGTTCCAAAAACCCGGGTTCTAACAATTATATTCGTATATATTCAAATATAAAAGATCCAGAAGATCACTCCATAATTTTTCTAAATATCCTTAAGAAGGAGAACATGTATGAATATATTACATACTGAGAAATTTGGATACTAAATGTTTCATTTTTGGGTTACATAATCTCAAGAGAGGGGAAATATATAGATCTATCAAAAACTGAAGTTATTGAATATATGACTACACAAAAAATTATATGTGAGATCCAAATTTTTCTTGGTTTGGATGGATATTATCAATACCTAGTGGAGAATGTTTCATGGATACCTTATTGAATCACCAAGTTAACTCGCAAGGGAGATAAGTTCCCTTAAAAAATAAATGTGGAGAAAATATGATGGAATTAAAGACCAGGTTAGTTAGTGGACCTGCACTTATATTACCCTACACTGGATAAGGGTTTGAATTGCATAGTGATGTGTGAAAGAAGGGGTTATGATGAATTCTCACACATAATGATCAGCTGATAGCTTATTACTCTTAAAAATTGAAGGTTCAAGGGAAATATTTCACAACTCGTTATTTAATGTTAGATAAAATAATTTATTCATTAATGAAATAGAATCATTATCCTTACAGATAATGGTGAGATATATATACTGATAATAAAAGTTTAAAATATATGTTCACAAATAAGGATTTGAATATGAACTAGAGAAGATGGTTGAAACTAATTTACGATTATGAATGTTTCAATACTTTTCCATTCTAGGAATGTGAACAAGGTTACTAATGTTTGGAGTTTAAAGGATGATGATATCTTATCTAAGATGTGGATCATAAATGACACAATATTTCTATATTTTAAAAGGATTTATATCAGAATCTTGAATTAATGGTGGAAATATTATCTTTCCCAAATAAGTGTTCAATCCTATATTCATGTGAATATTAAAGCTGAGCAGAAGGAAGATGCAGAACAATCAAAGAAGGTGATAAATGTTCCTAAGTTCAACATTTATTATGATGGAATGATAAGGTTTAGGAAAAATGTATGTGTCCCATCCATACCATATTTAAAAAAGTATTTATTGGATGTGGCTCATAGTTATTCAATCTATATTCATTATACAAATACAAATATATATTGGGATCTAAAAATTATTTCTGGTGGGATGGAATGAAAAGAAATATTTCAGATTTTGTATCTTGGTGCTCAATATTTTAGGATGTTAAGGCTAAGAGAAAAACATTTTAAGGTGATTTTACAAACATGAAACATACTATAATTGAAATGGGAAAGCATCACTATGGATCTTTAATCACACTTTCAAAAAAATCTAAAGGGTATAATTATAATTGGGTTTTTATTAGTATCTTTAAAAATTTATCACACTTCATTTCTATTTGATAATATTTCTATCAAGATCAGACTTCTAAGATAGATATTAAGTATGTTTTAAGGTCACATTGAGTATCACGTTATATAATAACATATCAACATATGAGGTTTACCTTAATGTTTTGGTGAACTCTTCAACGGGATCTATATAGAGAGTTGAGTTATTGAAAATTGTATAATCCAAATACATATAGTTATTCTAATAGAAACATTCAAAACCTTGAGTATATCATAAGATCTTGTTTTAGGGATTTCAAAATGTGGTTTGGATCAACACCTTCCTCTATATGAGTTTTCTTACATCAATACATTTCACTCGAGCATTCAGATGGATTCTTATGAATCCCACTATTAAAATATGTGTAGAAATTCAATTTGATGGGAAGAATTTAGAGTAATAAAGAAAGTTTGACTTGATATTCTTGATGAAATGGTAGATAATTTTTGATACATTCAAAATCACCTCAAGGATTATTAGATATAGTTGAATAGTTATTCTATTAATCGTCAATGTGATTCAGATTTTGAAGTTGCTAAGATGTGTTTTGTATGAATTTCCCCATGAAAGTATGTTATGAGATTTAAAACTAAGGGAAATATGAGCCATAGGTATATTGTCCCTTTTGATATTATTTTTTTAAGGGGTTATATCTTATCATTTATCTCTCCCACTGATCCTCTCTCAAGATCACGATGTCTTATTTGTATCTCTCCTGAGGAAGTACATTCGCAAGACTTCACCTTTGAAGAAATTAGTGTTCATAAAAATAGAGGAAGATATTTCTTAAAAATGATAACCAATGTAGAGTTAGGATTATAGTGATAGAGTTGGATGAAATATGAAAATTCACCTACTCAATGTTTTGTTAAAAAAACCACCTATTTGAGGAAGCTATATTGGAATTTGAGGATATGATGAGGAAGAAGTATCGTCTGTTTCTGGTATCAAAGTAATGTCATTTCAAGGGTGAAATTAATTTTAGGGGTATTATAATCTATCACCCCATGATTTAATGAAATATTTTTTTCTAAAAAATAAAATTTTTTGATGGCTTAGTTTACACAAAATATCGAGTTTTGAAGAACCACGATATACTATTAAAATATAATTATTTAATTTGATAGTTATAACTTGATCATTAAATTGGAAGGTATGAATAATAAAAAATAAATTATGAAAATTATATAGTCTATATAAGTAAAATAAATAGATTCATTGGTTATAAATTTATTATAAATGAAAATAAAAAATTGAAAGTAAAATAAATGTTTTTCTTGAAAGACAAATTTTTGGCGCGCATTGTGTTTCTTTGTCTTAATAAATTAAAATAATCAAAGGTTTTTAATGATTTTAAGTAAATTTTTATATCATAATAAATAAAATATGTTATAGTTAATCACATATACATTTTCTAGTCATGGAATAAGAATAAATCATGGTTTATACTTAAAATTGTATTTTTTTTCAAAAATAAGTTTCATTGCTTTCTGGGAACTAATTTTAAAATTAATATTTTTTTTAAATTTTTTAAAACTAATATATTAAAATAAACATCATTATTTAAATAAAAAAACCCAAAATTATCTTATAGTTATTTTTTTATAATTTTTTGAAAAGATTAATATTTCAATGAATAGTGAAAATAATGATTATTATAAAAAAGTGTATTTTCTTATAAAGTATTTAAACTTTTTCATTTTTTTAAATGATTTTCAAAGAAATATTAGTTCAATTATATTATTATTAATCCAATTTATATTTTATATGCAATTTTTGGTTCAATTTTGATGCCAAATCATTTTATAATTATGAAAACGTTTTCTTTAGAAAATTGTTTTTTCCTCACGTCTGTGAGATTAATTTTAATTTAAATTAAGCAACTTATATGAATTTACTTTTTTTTAAATGGATTATATATTTTGAATAATCATAAAAATATTAATATAAAATGGTCAACTCTTTTTTTATTCATAATGAATAGTAAAAACAGTAAAATTTAATTACTGCGGTTGAGGATAAAATGAATTACTATCGGGTTAAACAAAATATATGGGTAATTTGTCAAATAAAACAAGTTTAAAAACATTTTTATAGGCATATATCAACATTTTATATTTCTAAACTCGAATATATGTCCATTTAAAATCATTTTTACTAGGAATGACTTTATCATTTTGAATTCATTTAGGTGCATTCAATGTAGGTTCCCAACCCCACTTATAAAAGGAAACTTCCTCTCCTCTCCCATCCACTTTTATAGATTATATTGGTTCATCCAATTCCCTACCCAAAACCCTTTATTTATTCTCTATAATTTTATATAGGACATGGATTGATTATAAATCCCACCTAAAAGGGATTTTTCTAAAAACCTAAATAGGTTTTCCATAGTAGAGGTATCATTCTTAACCGAGCATTTTTTATTTATTTATTATTCAAAATTATTCAAACATTATAAAAAATGATGATATAATAACATAATAATATAAAATATTCATATATTTTATTATTTTAATGGAACTGCATACATCCATCTCTTCTTATATTATATGGGAAATGAAACCATCAATCGTGTGTACGAAGGACTACCGCCATGGGAATTGATGTTATTCATTTTCCACCACCAACTCTCATGGATGGATATAATTTTGAAATTAAAGAATATATATAATATTTATTGCTTAATTATAATTTTTAATTGTAATAAAAAATATACCGTTTTACCTTCCAATCCACTAAAAAATGATAACATCGCTCATGTGTATGTGTGGACTACCACATTAATAAAGCGATGTGATACAAATTTTATTTTTCTATTTTCATTAATTTTAATAATGATATATTTAATGAAAATATATGATATATTTTATATAAAAATTATTCTACAGTGGGGAATGTTTTTTACCATAATTTTGTTTGATCCATTAAAAAATGGAAACAACGTTCCCGCGTATGTACGACTTACCGTTCCCATGAATGTTGTCATTCATTTTACTACATCTACTTTTATGAATGAATATAAATATTTATATAATTACTATATATGATATCCATATAATAATTAAAATTATGGATATTATTTAACCATGATCAAAGTAAAAGGACCATAACTACCAAACCAAAACATACCTGAAAATTGAAAAAGTTATCACTCAGAACAATGATTTCAATAAAGAATTTTTGATAATATGTGATAAAAGGTTATAATTAAATCATAATTTTATAATATAATTGATTATGGTTGTGTAATATATTTATATTGAATATATATTTATTATACATTAGGTTCAAACCCATATTAAGTATGTAGAACCTATTGTAAAAAATCTTCATCTCCCTTCAATTTCTGTGGGACACATGACATATTCACCAGTTGTTTCTTTTATGTTATGTATAAACTACCCATGAATGAATTTTTTTAATTATTATTATGAAATTATTTCATATACATATCAATATTAGTTTATTACTTTTACAGGTCCTACGATTCAATAGTTACTAAAGTGGCCAGGGTTTTATCAAACAATCTTTTTATTTACCGAGATTTTTTATAATTATTCTTCTAACGATGAAATATTATTATCACACTCAAGATAAAAAGTATTGTTATTATATTATTTTTATTTTATTAAATTACATGTTTTCAATTCATTTTTATACACTTTTTATTATCAATATTCCATGATAATGTTTTAAAGAAAAACAGAATCTATTTCTCTCTCGAGTCAAAAATTTGGTGTCTTCCATATCCAAGTATTCCAAAAAGGTTTTAAAGAATTTTTTAATATTCCTCTAATATTTTTTAATTTCATTTTTACCCATATTATAATTTTTAAAAAAAATTAAAAGGAATCTTCTTTTCATTTTCGGAAGATGTGTTTTTTGAATTTTCACGAAAAAATGATAAAAGAAACGGTTTTTATATACACGACCTGATTAAAATTTTCCATTAAAATTTCTATATTATTATTTGATGCTTACTCTATGAAATTACAATGTTTTTTCAAAAAAAATATTTTGGACATATTTAGTTTTTGAATAATTGATTTCAATGTGTAAAGTATATTTTTCTTGAGAAAAATTCTGAGTGATATTTAAAATAATTTTATATAAAAGCTGAAATCCTTTGATGTTTCCTAATATTTATTAGGGATATGATTCAATTATTCCATCCATATTATTTTCTTATATGGTTTAGGATTATGATACATCCATCCAAATGAAAAATTTTATTAATCCATTTTAAGGTTAAATGGGAAACCATAGTTCACAAACAAGATACCACTACATTATGAAAGAGTTCACAAAATGATTAAAAAAAATACTAATATTACATAAATTAGAATATCTATGTAATTACCATTGTAGATAACTTAGCTGGCTATCTAGATCCTCATAGATATTCTCTTCAATGTGAGTAATCATTATGTATATTGTCTATATAAATTCTGTAACGACCCAAAGTTTCATTAATGGAAAATCCCTCTTGATCCAGTTAAATGTTTCTTTATGAAAAATGTTTTTATAAGATGTCAACTTCTTTAGTTTTACGTTAAGATTTGTGACTGTTACTTTTTAGCCGTTGAGCAGTGATCATCTGAGTAGTATAAATATAAGGCTTTAACGAACCCAATTCTACTCAGACAAAGGAAGTGATGGCCTCATCCAGTAGAATTTCCCCTTACGAAGCCCATTTATCAGAGCTCGGAATAGAGGTGGCATCTTTGGGCTTTTCCCTTGACCAAGCCCAAGCTGAGCTTCATCAAGTCAAGCTCGAACGTGATCGTCTATGGTAAAAGTGGAAGTTGATTGAAATTACCACTCGAGCGATGTTATCTAAGCCGCCCCAAGAGTCTGTCACCATCGCGCACCTTACCCTTAGGTCTTATGCGGCTATTTTAAGGGGTTATGTAACAAATAAGTAGCACCATGTTCATGTACATTTTTTTTTGTATATAATAATGAATATAATTTCTAATCATTTTTGATACATTGTAATTAGTTTTTAAAGTACAAATGGTGTTTTTAGTTATTATTTAATTAAGAATTATATTTTATTAAATTAAAGGATTATTTGAATTAAATAATATTTTAATAAAATAGTATTATTAATATTAAATTAATTTTTTATTAAGTATAAATGATCTTATAATTTTATGAATGCAATTCGAATTTTTATTAAGATTTGAAAGCCATTTTTGTCAAAACCCGTGATTTTTTTTATAAATGTCGGTTTCTATTTTAAAAGTGGAAATTCACATATTTAGAAAATTATTTAGATAAAATAAATATTATTTTTGGAATCAGAATGTCGAAATTATCCAACGGTAAATTTTTCATAATTTTCTGAGACAGTCAAATTTTTGGGTAAAAATTAAATACCATTTAAATATATAATGTGTTTTATGACATCATAATGACCCAATGGTGATGTAATAAAATAACATAATCCTTATGTTCGGCCAATATGTGTTTTATCATTAAAATAATGATGTTTTGGGTTTTTTTGACTTACTTTTCAAATCATTAATGGAGCCCTCAAGACTTATTCAACACTTTGCCTTTTTAAATTAATTTCCATGGGAGTGTGACTCACCTCCACATAAGAAACCCTAATTTTTTTAATAAGTTCGGACCTTGGCCTTGTAAAATATTGTTTTCCTCTTTCCTTTTCCAGAAACCATGGGCAAATACCATGGGATGGTTTGTGGTTTGGATTATTTTAATATAAGGGGTCCCAAACCTAAATAATAAAGAATTCTCTCACCTTTCCTATATAAACCCACCCAAGATCCCACTTCCTCCTCACTAAAATCCCTTGGAGTTCGTCCAACCTCTGCCCTACTCTCTCTATAATCCTCCCAAGGTTCCCCAAGCTCCCAAGAAGCCTCTCACAAGCCTCTCTCTAGCCTTTGGAAGCACACTTCCAAGTAAGGGTTTTTTTCCTTTCTCATTTTTGTCGATTTTCTTTAAGTTGTATTGCCCTTTTAATTTCAATTATGAATGTTGGGGTATGGTTTCTCACCTCCCCCATACTGCCCTCTTATTTTTTGAATGATGGTAGAACCCTTTCCCTCTCATTAAATGCCTCCCATGTACACCCGTTACTATGCCGAAATTCCGAAAGGAACTTCTCTCTCTTCTTGTACATTCAAGCAATACTTTTGTATCATGAATTTAAATTCCATTTAAATTGTTGGGAAATGTATATATATGACATACTTACTGTCCATTACATGTAAATATTATGAGGAACCCCTTTCTCTCTCATCAACCTTTTTTATGAGTTCTTATGTCACGCCTTTACGTTGCCGAAATCGCACCGATTTTCTAAGCCAATGTCATTGTGTAGTGAATACCATGCCCATTTCTCCATCAAGGGTATTCACCTTTATGCACATTTACTTATTGATTGTAAAGTTTCATGTATATATTCCACATTCCTTTATCTTGTAATAAATGATTATGTTTTATGAATCCATGTTTTATGAACCATGTGGCACACTTATGCATGAAATGAAATGTTTAAGAAGGGTGTGCCCTTTATAGCGCTCCAATGCATTGGGTAAAGTATAGTATCATGATACGTCACGTGCAATGAGTGTTGACTCATGCTAATTCAAGTGCAACGAGGGTTTACTCGTGCTTCAAGTGCAATGAGGGTTTACTCATGCTCCATGTGCAATGAGCCTTGGCTCATGCTAATTCAATGTTAAGTGATGTTGCCACATTTACATGTTATGGTTATCATGCTTTATCATGCCTTTATGTTCATGTTAATCTAATGCTCTATTGATGTTCCTATTTCCTAACATGTATTGTACTCCTCATGTTATTCATTGTGTACTCCCTTACTGGGCTTTATAGCTCACCCTTTTCTTATGCGTGTCCTCAGGTTATCCCATGCAATGCTAAGTACGAAGGAATGTAGTGGTCATTTAAAGGAAGTTTTCAATAATGATGTTGTATTTAAAATTTAAAGTTTTTATGTAATGATCCTAAGCCTCAAATACACTAAACCTCTCGATCTTCTTTGTTGTATCAAGTGAAGTTTTATGTAATAAAGCATGCTTAAGTTGTAATAAAAAGCAGGGTTGTCATAGTTGGTATCAGAGGATAGGTTTAGTTATTTTTGGGATTAGGAAACCCTAGTAAAGCCTTAGATACAAGACTAAGCATAATAAAAAAATCCCTATGTTTTAGTAAATACTAAGTAAGTGGTTTATCAAACAAATACATCCCTGTCTGGATACGAGCAGGTAGAGGCAGCTCTGGCACAGATGTATCCTAGGGGTAAAACCCGAAAACACCGCTTTGAACTAGACTCGAACGGGAACTGGTGCACGACAATGGGCCTTGCACCACTCTTGGTTACGACACTCCCGGGGAATATGTTTTGATAAATTCACAATCTTAGTATGAACCCTTATTAAGGGAAAAATGCCCCTAAGAATATATGTTAGAAGGAAGATCATGAAATGCCTGGATTGAATCCTATAGACTCATGAGTTAAAGAGATTAAAGTTTATTTATAAGTCATCAACTTTTGTCTTCGGATTACCCTTAATGTGTTACCCCTAACTTTCCTCTTATTCCAGCCAATGGCCGGTAATAGGAGAACTCGGGCTAACAACCGTTGTGATGATCAGTGTGATGATATTACTTATGAGATACCCAATCCAATGGGAGCGGGAATCACGAACTTTGTCACGCTTCTCTCTCAGCTAACTCAAGTTTTGAATAGAAACACTGGTCAAGAAGAACGTTCAACACCCCCTAAGAAAGAACAATTCGCTATTGAAAGCTTCATGAGACAAAGACCTTATACTTTTAGTGGATCATCTGATCCCATGATCGCTGAACAATGGATCAACTCCATTGAAAAGATATTCTCTATCCTCCAATGCTCTGAAAAAGAGAAGGTTCCCCTGGCGGCTTATCGTATGGTGGGTGAAGCTGATCAATGGTGGACGTTGATCAAAAATACGAAGCCTGAGGAGGAGATCGAGGCTTTGGAATTGAAGGAATTCGGGAAGATGTTTTTTGATAAATATTTTCCATGCACCCTCCGTCTTAAGATGGAAAGGGACTTCCTTTCCCTCAAACAGAAAGATGAAGAATCTGTGGAAGCGTATGAGGCAAACTTCACAAGGCTTGCACGATACGCTTCCGGCTTTGTTGTTACCCCCGAATGCAAGGTTGACCGCTTCTTTGGTGGGCTGAAGCCTAACTTGCGGAAAGCATTGGTGATCCGTGACATCGAAAACTATGAGGAAATTGTCCGATGGGCCCTCAAGGTTGAAATGGATATCGGAGAATCACAGGGGTATCATGGGGACAAGAAGCGTAAGGTGGACTTCAATGCTGGTGGTCCGATGGATAAATCCAACGGCGCTAAGAAATTACAGCACCCCACTTTCCAAAAGTGTGAAAAGAAGCACCCTGGAAATTGCCTTAGGGGGACAAGAAAATGCTTCAAGTGTGGAAGAGAAGGGAACCTAGCTGTTAACTATCAGCAAGAAGGACCCGCGGCTGCGACAGAGGAGGGGAACGCTCCGTTCGAACCTCAACGCGTTGTTCAATGCTACAAATGCAAAGAACCGGGTCATTTTTCAAATCAGTGCCCTAATCCAAGGGTTATCGGAGGCAACCAGAAACCTCCAAGACAGCAAGGAAGAACTTTTGCCATCACTTCTGCCGAAGTGAACCCCGACAATGAAGTGGTTACAGGTACGCTATTTATTCATTCAAGAATAGCAAACATACTTTTTGATTCAGGTTCTACGCATTCTTCTATATCTCAACAGTTTAGTAGAACAGTCTCTGCACCACCACGAATCATGGAAGTAAAGATGTCGGTGAGTACGGCAAATGGCGCAATCATTGCATCCCATGAGTATAAGTCCTCCCCTGTTATAATCCGTGGATTGAATTTCCCAGCGAACCTCGTCATACTCCCTTTGGTGGAATTTGATGTAATTCTTGGCATGGATTGGCTTTCCATATATAGAGCCAACATAAATTGTCGGGAGGGGGAAATCACACTCCATATGGAGAATCGACCCCCGATTCTTTACAAGTGTCAGGAGGAAGATGAATCTCCTTTAGCTCCATAATCTCAAGCATGGATATTACTACCTTATGAGCACACATATCTGGCTCAGATGATTGAGTTCAAGGAAGAAACCACCCTTGAAGAAATGCCTATTGTGAGGGAATTCGCTGAAGTATTTCCCGAAGAACTTCCTGGTCTTCCTCCAAGAAGAGATGTTGAGTTCTCAATTGAACTTATACCTGGGGCGTTACCAATATCCGAGACTCCATATATAATGGTTGTTGTTGAGCTTGAAGAGCTGAAGAAACAACTATAGGCGAATCTGGATAAAGGTTTTATACGCCCAAGTGCATCACCATGGGGTGCACCAGTCCTCTTCGTCAAGAAGAAGGATGGGTCAATGCGGCTTTGCATCGATTATCGTGAACTTAACAAAATCACGATAAACAACAAGTATCCTCTCCCAAGAATCGATGACTTGTTTGATTAGCTGCGTGGAGCACAATACTTCTCCAAGGTGGACTTGCGGTCGGGATATTATCAAGTAAGGGTGAAGAAGGAAGATATCCCCAAGACTGCTTTTCGTACAAGGTACGGGCACTATGAATTCATAGTAATGCCTTTTGGACTCACCAATGCTCCATCAATATTCATGGACTTGATGAATAGTGTCTTTAGAGATTACCTTGACAAATTTTTGGTAGTATTTATAGATGATATTCTTATATACTCCAAAACCAAGGAGGACCATGAGGATCATTTAAGAACTGTACTGGAGACTTTGCGCAAGGAGAAGCTCTATGCCAAGTACAGCAAGTGTGAGTTCTGGTTGAAGGAGGTCTCATTCTTGGGCCATATCATCACAAGCAATGGGATATCTATGGACCCCTCCAAAACAGATGCAATTGAGTGATGGTTGAGACCAACATCGGTAACTGATATCCGTAGCTTCTTGGGTTTAGCTGGATATTATCGACGATTTGTGAGAAATTTCTCACGATTGTCCAACCCTCTTACCAAGCTAACTCGAAAGGGAGTAAAATTTTCTTGGAGTGATGAATGCGAAGAAAGCTTCAAGGAGTTGAAAAGGAGGCTTATCACTGCACTCGTGCTCACTTTACCCACAAGTGGGGAGATTTTTGTGGTATTCAGTGATGCTTCGAAGAAGGGCTTAGGATGTGTGCTGATGCAGAATGATAAAGTGATATCCTATGCCTCAAGGCAGTTGAAAATCCATGAGCAAAACTATCCAATGCATGATCTGGAGTTGGCGGCGGTGATCTTTGCCTTGAAAATCTGGAGGCATTATCTCTATGGAGAGAAATGTGAGATATATACTAACCACAAGAGTCTTAAATATATATTCACACAGAAAGAGCTTAATATGTGCCAGAGAAGATGGATAGAGCTCATCATGGATTATGACTGTTCAATACATTACCACCCTGGGAAAGAGAACAAGGTGGAGGATGCCCTAAGTAGAAAGGATCCAGCTATTCTATCAATGATGAGAATTGAGAAGGATCCAATCTTCTTAGACTTGATGAAGATGGATGTGGGAATCATAAAGAAGGGAACATCATCAATCCTTTCACAAATGATTTCTCAACCATCTCTTTTGGAAAGGATAAAGGATGCTCAAAAGGATGATGCAGGAATCCAAGAGAAAGTGGAACCTATCAAAAAGGGAAAATCCTCAGAGTTTAATGTTAATGAAGAAGGAATTGTGCGGTTTGGGAAAAGACTATGTGTTCCATCAAGTTCGGAGCTGAAGAAGGAACTTTTGGATGATGCACATAGTTCAAATTTCTCAATTCACCCAGGGAGCACAAAGATGTATCGAGATCTCCGAGAAAACTTTTGGTGGGATAATATGAAGAAGGAGATCGCTGAATATACATCAAAGTGCCCAGTGTGTCAGCAAGTGAAGGCAGAGAGGTAGAAGTCTAAGGGGATGATGCAACCATTGCCCATACCAGAATGGAAATGGGAGAACATCACCATGGACTTCGTCACTGGATTTCCAAGGACATCCAAAGGCAACAATGCAATCTGGGTTGTTGTGGATCATCTTACAAAGACTGCCCACTTCATTGCTATTCGAGAGGATTTCTCTTTGGATCAACTGGAACGGATATAAATCAGGGAAGTGGTACGGTTGCATGGAGTACCACTATCTATTGTGTCTGACCGAGATCCAAGATTTACCTCTAAGTTTTGGAAGAGTCTTCAACATGCTCTGAATACTGAACTGAACTTCAGTACGACCTATCATCCTCAAACTGATGGCCAATCCGAGCGGACTATCCAAACACTTGAGGATATGTTGAGAGCGTGCTCAATGGACTTTAAAGGACGATGGGATCAAAATCTTCCTCTAGTTGAGTTATCTTATAATAATAGTTTCCACTCGAGCATCCAAATGGCACCATATGAAGCCCTGTATGGGAAAAGGTGTAGAACACCGGCATGTTGGGATGAGGTCGGTGAACGTAAGCTGCATGGACCAGAAATGGTCGAAGAAATGGTGGAGAAGGTGAAAACCATTCAGCAGCATATCAAGGCATCCCAAAGTCGGCAGAAGAGTTATGCAGATAATCGTCGATGAGACCTTGAGTTTTAAGTCGGAGACATGGTGTTTTTACACATATCTCTGTGGAAGAAGGTCATGAGGTTTGGAAAGAAAGGGAAGTTAAGTCCAAGGTACATCGGCCCCTTCGAGATTCTTGATCGTGTTGGGGCTGTAGCATATCGACTAGCACTTCCACCTACAATGGCCAAGGTGCATGATGTCTTCCATGTATCCCTCTTAAGGAAGTACATACCAGACCCTTCACATGTACTCTCTTCTGAGGTGGTACAATTAGAAGACGATCTTTCTTATGAGGAGCAACCAGTGAAGATCTAAGATCGTAGAGAAAAAGTTATACGAAATAAGACAATGCCCCTCGTCAAGGTGTTGTGGAGAAACCACAAGTTTGAAGAAGCAACTTGGGAGTCGGAGGATATGATGAAGCTAAGTTACCCACATTTGTTTTAGTGTGGGAAAAGGAAAATTTCCAGGGTGAAATTTCATAAGGGGGGAATGTTGTAACGAACCAAAGTTTCATTAATGGAAAATCCCTCTTGATCTAGTTAAATGTTTCTTTATGAAAATTTTTTTATAAGATTTCAACTACTTTAGTTTTACGTTAAGATTTATGACCGTTACATTTTAGCCGTTGCGCAGTGATCATCTAAGTAGTATAAATATAAGGCTTTAACGAACCCATTTCTACTCAGACAAAGGAAGCGATGGCCTCACCAAGTAGAATTGCCCCTTACGAAGCCCATTTGTCAGAGCTCAGAAAAGAGGTGGCGTCTTTGGGCTTTTCACTTGACCAAGCCAAAGCTGAGCTTCATCAAGTCAAGCTCGAACGTGATCATCTACGGGAAAAGTGGAAGTTGATTGAAATTACCACTCGAGCGATGTTATCTGAGCCGCCCCAAGAGTCTGTCACCATCACGCACCTTACCCTTAGGTCTTATGCGGCTATTTTAAGGGGTTAGGTAACAAATAAGTAGAACCATGTTCATGTACATTATTTTTTTGTATATAATAATGAATATAATTTCTAGTCATTTTTGATACATTGTAATTAGTTTTTAACGTACAAATAGTGTTTTTAGTTATTATTTAATTAAGAATTATATTTTATTAAATTAAAGGATTTTTTTAATTAAATAATATTTTAATAAAATATTATTATTAATATTAAATTAATTTTTTATTAAGTATAAATGATCTTATAATTTTATGAATGCAATTAAAATTTTTATTAAGGTTTGAAAGCCATTTCTGTCAAACCCCGTGATTTTTTTTGTAAATGTCGGTTTTTATTTTAAAAGTGAAAATTCAAATATTTAGAAAATTATTTAGATAAAATAAATATTATTTTTGGAATCAGGACGTCGAAATTATCCATCGGTGAATTTTTCATAATTTTCTGAGACAGTCAAATTTTTGGGTAAAAATTAAATACCATTTAAATATATAATGTGTTTTATGACATCATAATGACCAAATGGTGATGTAATAAAATAACATAATCCTTATGTTCGGACAATATGTGTTTTATCATTAAAATAATTAGGTTTTGGGTTTGTTTGACTTACTTTTCAAAGCATTAATGGATCCCTCAAGACTTATTCAACACTTTGCCTTTTTAAATTAATTTGCATGGGAGTGTGACTCACCTCCACATAAGCAACCCTAATTTTTTTAATAAGTTAGGACCTTGGAATTGTAAAATATTGTTTTAATCTTTCCTTTTCCAGAAACCATGGGCAAATACCATGGGATGGTTTGTGGTTTGGATTATTTTAATATAAGGGGTCCCAAACCTAAATAATAAAGAATTCTCTCACCTTTCCTATATAAACCCACCCAATCTCCCACTTACTCCTCACTAAAATCCCTTGGAGTTCGTCCAACCTCTGCCCTACTCTCTTTAGAATCCTCCCAAGGTTCCCCAAGCTCCCAATAAGTCTCTCACAAGCCTCTCTCTAGCCTTTGGAAGCACACTTCCAAGTAAAGTTTTTTTTTCCTTTCTCATTTTTGTCAATTTTCTTTAAGTTGTATTGGCCTTTTAATTTCAATTATGAATATTGGGGTATCGTTTCGCACCTCCCCCATACTGCCCTCTTATTGTTTTAATGATGGGAGAACCCTTTCCCTCTCATTAAATGCCTCCCATGTACACCCGTTACTATGCCGAAATTCCGAAAGGAACTTCTCTCTCTTCTTGTACATTCAAGCAATACTTTTGTATCATGAATTTAAATTCCATTTCAATTGCTGGGACATGTATATATATGAAATTCTTACTTTCCATTACATGTAAATATGATGAGGAACCCCTTTCTCTCTCATCAACCTTTTTTTATGAGTTCTTATGTCACGCCGTTACGCTGCCGAAATCGCACCGATTTTCTAAGCCAATGTCATTTTGTAGTGAATACCATGCCCATTTCTCCGTCAAGGGTATTCACCTTTATACACATTTACTTATTGATTGTAAAGTTTCATGTATTAATTCCACATTCCTTTATCGTGGAATAAATGATTATGTTTTATGAATCCATGTTTTATGATCCATGTGTCACACTTATGCATGAAATGAAATGTTTAAGAAGGGTGCACCCTTTATAGCGCTCCAATGCATTGGGTAAAGTATAGTATCATGATACGTCATGTGCAGTGAGTGTTGACTCATGATAATTCAAGTGCAACGGGGGTTTACTCGTGCATCAAGTGCAATGAGGGTTTACTCATGCTCCATGTGCAATGAGCCTTGGCTCATGCTAATTCAATGTTAAGTGATGTTGCCACATTTCCATGTTATGGTTATCATGCTTTATCATGCCTTTATGTTCATGTTACTCTAATGCTCTATTGATGTTCCTATTGCCTAAAATGTATTATACTCCTCATGTTATTCATTGTGTACTCCCTTACTGGGCTTTATAGCTCACCCTTTTCTTATGTGTGTCCTCAGGTTATCCCATGCAATGCTAATTTAGAAGGAATGTAGTGGTAATGTAAAGGATGTTTTCAATAAAGATGTTGTATTTCAAGTTTAAAGTTTTTATGTAATGATCCTAAGCCCCAAAGACACTAAACCTCTCGATCTTCTTTTTTGTATCAAGTGAAGTTTTATGTAATAAAGCATGCTTAAGTTGTAATAAAAAACAGGGTTGTCATAAATTCCACCTAGTTGATTTTTCCCTAGTTGAAGCCCCGGGCTTGGATTTAATCTTATTTATCAATCCAAACTTCTTGCTCCTCATTGTCATAAAATTTAAATATTCTTTTATAAAATATTTTAACCTCCTATTCTGAGACATTTGGTTGTACAGCTTTTTCTAGCATTTCATCCTTGGAGTGTAGGATAAGATTCTAGCACTCCCTATCCTCATCTTCCTTGTCTCTTGTTTGCCTACTTGATTATCCACTTTCACCTTTCTATATGTATTTTCATTCCTTTTCACTACCCTTCATGGATAACCTAGTCTCCATCAGTTCTGGAAAGTGGGAATAATCATTTTGTTCATTTGGTTTTTTCCCTTGGAGCACAATACATTTCCATGAGTTTAAATTTCATTTTTTTCCTTTATTCCTTCTAGGTATGTCAGGACATTTCCCTTGAAATTGGTCCAGACTATCCACTGAGAGTTATCTATAGTTATCATTACCAAAAGTATCTCTATCTTGACTTAATTATGGTTTTTGAACATCCAAACCTTCAAATTGGTTTCTCAACCACAGTGGCAGCACTTCTAGGGGGGATTGGCATCTCTGAACCTCTGATCTACTCATATCCACATCCCATAAAATGTGGTTGCATGTTATTTTCCTCACAACCTCGACGTTGAGTTCCATCGGGACCTTGGACATCACTAACTACCATGTTCACCTCACCTTCCTCTATAGTGTTGATTGTTACTGAAAGTTCCACCATAACCACATCCAAGGGTACCACCTTACCCAATACTCCCACCTACATCACCTCTTTTCGGCCGACCATCAGGGGATTAAACCCAAATAGTTCTTTAGATCGGAAAATACATCCACGGCCCGCAGCTCTAGATCCTTAGTCAAAAGACTCTTCACTGCAATTGGAGGTACCAAGGAAGGGCACTATAGGAGATGACCATCCTGGGAGCTACCATCCAAGATAGTCTTGGTCTCTATGCCTAGAATGGCCAGTTGGCTAACGGGTTCTAAAACCTCTAATAGAGCCTCATGCATCTCCTCAGACTTACCCAAGATAGCATTGTCCCAAACCAACTGGTACTCTATGAGATCAACCTACACATCATACCCTTCTGTTGGACTTGAAAATGGGATAATTATTTTCTTATCTACATGACCGTGATGGAATATGAAGACCGTATGACCTAATCGGTGAAATACCAAGAAACATGTTGGACATGACTAAAATATCTCCCTTTTTTCCATCCGAACTATTCTCGGACTAAGATCCATAACCAATCTGTTGGAGGTTTTGAAACATCGACCACAACCCATATGTGAGAATACGATGGGTGAAAACATGCATATGTACACCTATCTAAGCACAAATACATAACAACCAAGTTTCCAATCATACAGATAATCTATGGGTTCTATAAGGGAATCGAAGGTTTATGAAAACATACCCCCACCATTTTCGAAGGCGCATTATTGTTAATGTTGAACTCAAAAGTCCATCCACGAGGTAAAAATTACATGTGTTGATTACACAATGGTTTTTGAACTAGGAAATGATCATATCATCCTCTAAAGAAATATTAATCATTAATTTGTGCCAATAAAGAAGACCCAAAACTGCGCGATCTTAAAGACCGCATGATTCAAAAAAATCTGTCAAAAGCATCAACTGAGGGTCGGAGACCCCCGAATTGATCCACCAACATCAACCCCCGATCAAATGGCACATAATTGTATGATTTTCATTATGTGATGGTTGGTAACATAATTATTTGTCCCACTAATAAATTAGGTAAATATGGATATATCATGAGATAAACACAGCAATAATGGGGAGTAAACCCAGTTTAGTTATGGAAGTTTTATACCACGATAGTATTGGGAGTGAACCATGAATACTATTATAGTTTGGGAATTGAAACCTTTTCACTAATATAATCTTGTAAATAAAACTTGACTACTAAGGAAAATATTTTTTATATTTATGTAAACACAAAAATTATAAGGAATATTCCAATTTTATGCTCTCAGGGATCAATTTATTTGATTAAATTATGATTCATGTCTTTTAAAATTCCAACCATTATTCCATGATTCAAGATTATAATGTATTATATTTAGGGTTTGGGTTTTCAAATGTTATTCTCATGTTCTCATTCCCTTATTCTCATTTTTTGTTGATATCTTCTTTTTACCCTTACAATACATCTAATTTCACCCTTTGTTATGTGTCATTTTCCACAAGTTGTTGAGATATATATTAATTATAATATATCTAATAATAATTATTGTTTTTAAATACTAGTTTTTTATGTATTCGTGTTTCTAAAAGCACTACAACTATATAATTTTCTCATGGATCAATATGTTTTGTAATTAATATTCATCAAATAAAATGTGATATTGTGTAAAAATAGTGGGGGATGTTATAGTTTGTATCAAAGTATGGTTTAGTTAACCTTTCAAAACAATAATGAGAAAACATATGTTATAAAACTAGGTATTAAAAAAGGTATAAAAAATTTCCTAGAATTTTGGTTGAGGATAAAGAACACGGTATATACAAAATTACATCCATTTTTGGATAATGCAAGTAGATATGGCTCTAGAATAGTCTTACCTAGGGGTAATAACTTCAAAAAGATTGAATTAGGCTTTGACCCAATCACGGCCTGGTGCATTACAATGGGCCTCACTACACACCAAGTTTGACATTAAGCTATCCAATTGTTAATTATGATGTTTAATGATGATGACTAGTGTCAAAAACTTGTTAAGCTGAGAGAAAAAGGTAAATCTCATTATATCAATATGTCTAATAAGTGATATGATAACAACATGGTGTTAGGTATACATAGCCTCCACTTTATACTTTCCAATACCTCATTTGACTATAGATTTACCTAATATTTTATATCTGTTTAATTCAGAATGGTTATAAAAATTCTAAACCTATATTTAGAATTCGAATTAGTAAAGGAAACTTCTTTATGGTATGTGATCACATATCAAGTTTATTTTTTGTGGGTTCAAATCTATGGGATTGAGCTCCCTAAAAATCTGTTTATTCGCCCTTTGGTTGAATTTTATGTTATCTAAAGAATGGAATGGATTTATCTATATAAATCCTACATTAACTCTTTATGAAGGGAAGTCACATTTGATATTCCAAACTAACCTATAATGATCAATTAGTGGTGTGATAAACATGAAATTCTAATGGAAATTTCATCCATTTTGGGGGTATTGATTGGAATTCAAATGGATGTTTATGCTAGATTTTTGGGGATAATATCATGATCAAATATATGCATATTGTGTCATAATTTATTAATAAAATCCATAATAGTTTCTTAGTATTACACTATATCCGGATGTAATGTTTTATATAGAACTAATACAAGTTGAAAGTAAAATTTTGAAGAGTCCATATAAAATATCACCAATTGAGCTGCAGAAATTGAAGAAGAAACTCCATGAAAATATTAAAAATGGATTTTTTTCTACCATGTGTGTCACCTTGGGTGCACCTATTAGTTTTATAAGAATATATATTGATCAAAATGACTCTATATTCAATATCAGTAATAGAATAAGATCACCATTATTTAATTATATCCCCTACATTATATTGATGACTTGTTTGATCAACTGTGTAGAGCTAAATAAATTTCCAATATTATCCTTCTATATATATATATATATATATCTTCAATTTAGGGTGAAGAAGTTTGATATAACCAATAAATATTTTCACACAAGGTATGTACAATATTAATAAATATTTATGTCATTATGTCTAAATAATTTCCCTATATCTTTATGGATTTAGTGAATAGAGTCTTTATAGATTACCAAGATCAGTATGTTTTAGTCTTTATAGATGATATTAATATATATTAAAAGGGAAAGGAAGAACATTAAGATCACTTAATAATTGAGATGAAGAACATGTTGAAGGACTAGTTATATGAAAAATGTTTCCATTTTGAATTTTGGTAATAAATGGTTTCATTTTTTGTGTCATATAATCTCAAGAGATGGTATATCCATATAACCCTCAATGACCGAATTTATTTGGGGTTGTCCAAGACTAACCATTATGATTGGGATTTAAATTTCTATTGGTTTTGGTGGATATTATCCCTAATTTATGGAGAATTTTGTATGATTTTATAATCCACTCAGCATGTTAACTTGAACGGTAGATGAGTTCCTTTGGAAAAATGAATGTGAAGAAACATTCAAGGAACTAAATAGAATGTTAGTCAATGAACCTATGATTAGATTACCCTGCCTTTAAGAATGGTTTGAAATCTAAAGTGATTTATGAAATAAGGGAATGGGATATGTTTAGATTCATAATGATATAATGATATATTATTCCTCCAGACAATTGAATGTTCATGAGAAAAAATACCCAAATCATGATTTAGAGTTATCGGTGTTATTTTTTAATTAAATATATAGAGGAATTATCTTTAAAGATAATGTTGTTATATATATAATTATAATAAAATTTGAAATTACACATTCAAATATAATTCATTAAATATGATCCAGAGATGACGGTTGTAACTAATTAAAGATTGTAACTTCTCAATAAATTACCAACCTAGGAGAGTGGAAATGTCTATGAAGGTTTTGAGTTGCAAGGATCAGTCTAGATTATCCATTATTAGGATCAAAAATGATATAGTATTTCTATATTTTCAAAGGAAGGATCTTGAAATCATAAAATAAGGGGATAAGTATTATCTATCACAAATAAGTGTTCTATCATCTATCAATATGGAGATTAAAGAGGTGTAGAATGAAGATTTCAAACTGTAGAAGAATGTGAGTAATATTCTCAAGAATTACCTTGATTGTGATGGAATGATTTGGTTCAAGAATCATGTCTATATTCTATCCATATTCGGTTTAAAGGATCTATTAGAAGAGGGTCATAGTTTTAAATTATTTATTTATCCTGAAAGTAAAACATATATATTTAAAACTAAAAGTTTATTTCTAATGGGTTGTAATTAAGAGATATATTATAACATGTGTATCCTAGTTCCGGATGTTTCTATAATTTAAGGATGATATGAAAAATTCTAATGGAATGTTCCCCCCAATATCTATACCATAATGGAAATTAGAAAATTTCACCATAGCCATTATCATCAGACTCCCCGGAACATATAAATGATATAATTTTATCTAACTTGTAGTCTATTACATTAAAAAAACATCACACATCATTTCCATTATAGGATATTTTTCTCTATATCAAATTTATAGAATATAAATTAAAAAATGGTTAAATGTTCATAGGGTACCGCGTTCTATTGTAACTAATTAGGATATAAGGTATACCTTAATGTTCATGAGAAGGATTCTATAGGTTCTATGTATAGAGATGTGTTTTAAAATAGTGTATCATCCTTATACATATAGTCAGTATGAGAGGACCATTAAAACCCTAGGTGATATACTATGATCTTATTCTATGGGCTCTAAAGTTGGTTGGGATCAGCAACTTCCTCTTCTGGTGTTTTATTACAAAAAAATTATATTCAATTATTTATATGGATTATTTTATGGAAAGAAGTGTAGAAATCCAATGTATGGGGAATAATTGGTAGAAAGAATATAATTTTTACTTGATTTGTCTAAAGAAATAGTAGATAATGTTAGAATCATTCACCATAACATCAGTTATTATCAAAGTTGACAAAAATATTACTCTAACAATCATCGATGTGATCTAGAAGTGTAAGTTTGAGCGAAGGTTTCTCTAAAAAAAATCAAAGGAAGTAGGTTATGAAATTTGTATAGAAGGTAAATTTGATCCCTAAGTATGATGTCTCATTAGTTATTCTTGATCGATTATGGATGGTTTCTTATTGCTTAGATCTCCCATTGAACCTCCATCAAGTTCATGATGTGCTCCATGTATCTATCTTGAGGAAGTTCATATATGATCCTTAACAAGTTCTATACTTGAAGGTCATAACACTGTAGTTGGACCATTACTATCAAGAAAAACTACTCTATATTTTGGATCATCCAGATAATGTTATATTAAATAAGATGACTAACCTAATAAAAGTTTTGTGTAAAAACCGCCAATTTGAGAAAGCAATATTGGAACTTGATGTTAAGATGAGGTTGAAGTTTCCTCAGTTACATATATCATGGTAATGAAATTTAAGAGGAGAAATTATTTTCATGGGGGGTAGATTGTAACACCCTGGGTTTTGTGAAATATTTTTTTGGAATAAATTTAAATTTTTCAATATCTTGTGTCACATGCAACACCGAGTTTAAACAAAATAATATATACTACTAAAATATTATTAATTGGTGTGATATTTATAATGAAGAAAATATATTTTAGGTTTAGAATAAAACAAATAAACTAATGAAATTATATGGTTTACACATGTAAAAAAACTAATTGGTTATAAATTCATTAGAAATTAAAATAAAAAAATTTGAATGTAAACAAAATATTTTTTCTAAAATAGAGTTGTTATGCACGCATTGTGTCCTTCTATCTTAATAAATTAAATTAATCACTATTTTTGATTTATTTTAATGAAATATATACATTATATTCAATAAATGTTTTTATCATTTATCAAATATTTTTTATATGGTTGGTTTAAGAATATATCATTTTCTATACTTGAAACCCGTTATTTTTTTTAAAAAAAGTTGTTTTATATCATTTTGTGCACTTATGTTAAAATTAGTTTTTATGACACATTTAGAAAAAAATTGAAATAATGATCAAAATATTTTAAATCCAAAATCCAAATTTACATTAGATTTTATTTTTATAACTTTTCTGAATAGTTTAATTTTCAATGAATAGTGAAAAATACATATTTTTGTTTAAATGTTTTTTTTCCTTGAAAAAAAATTAAAAAGTTACATTTTATTTTAATATTTTTTTAAAATTAAAATATTTCAAATATATTATAATTAATTCAATTAATATTATTGTAATTAATTTTATCATTATTTTTTATATGAAACCAATTTATACTTATGAAAACCTTTTCTTTAGAAAACCATTCATTCATCATGTTTTCAAGTTGAATTTTGAATTTAATTATACTAATTATATGAATTTTGTTTTGGTAAAATGGATTTCATATTTTCATTTAGAGTAATTGAAATTATAAAAAAAAATAAATTTTCTTTTTTATGACATTTAATAAAAAAATAGTAAAAATTAACTACCAACGTTCAGGTTAAAATGGGTTTACGAGTGGAGGTTAAACCAAAATATAAAGAATTTTTTCACAATTAGACTTGTCTATGTCCTAATAGATGGAATGTTTTTGAATTTATATTATACCAAATTCTAATCTATGTCCATTCTGATTCTTGTTTATTGGGAATGACTTTATCATTTGGTATTATTTTTGGAACTTTCTATGTAGGTTCCTAACCCAACATAAAAAAGGGCACCTCCTCTCTTCTCCAATCCACTCTTCAAGATCATTTTATATCATACATTCCACTAAAGACCCAATTATTAATACACTCCCATTTCCTTGATTTTTTTTATTAGGAAACCCTCCTAAGATGGATTTTGGTGAAAACATAAAGAGGATTTCTAAAGAAGGTTTATCATTCTTAACCGAGAATTTTTATTTAATTTCTTCTTCCACATCATCAATATATTATACAACCATGATGAAAATTGAACATCATTTTCTAAAATATACAAATATTTTATTTCTTTAATTTCATAATTTTCATCCATCTCCTCTTCCATCAAATGGAAAATGGAATTGTTGATTGTGTGTACGATGGACCACCTCAATGTGAATCGATGTAATTTTTTCCATCCTCACCACTCAAAGAGGGATATAATGATGAATATAAAGTATATATATGTTATATAAAAAATAATTATACTTTATTATAATATCATATCTTACTACTTACCATCAATCAATTGAAAAATGATAACATCGGTCATGCTTATGTGTGGACTACAACCTTCATGAAGCATTGTGCTACAATTTTGATATTATTTTTACATGGATGAAAATAAGGATTTATATAATTAATATATTTAATATATATTATATAAAAAAGACTCAAAAAAGTTAATTCTTATTTACATTTATTTTTTCCATCTATTCAAAATATAAACAACCTTAATGCCTTTATATGAATTACAGACTCTTTGAGCATTGTATTCATTTTTTAGTATCTTTTTTTCTATGAATATAAATATGTATATAATGAATAAATATTATATTTTTATCATAATTAATATTCTTGATATTATTAAACCATAATCAAAGTACAAGTTCCAAAACTATCGAATCGAAACATACATGAAAAATGAAGTTGTTATCACTCAGAACAGTGATTTTAATAAAAAAATTATTAATAAATGGGAGATAAAAAGTTATGATAAAATAATATTTGGAAATATATATATATATATATATATATTGGTAATTTAATATATGTATAATAAATATATATTTATTATACTGGAGGATAAAACACGTATGAAGGAACTCGAACCCGATGTAAGGGATTTTCATCTCACTTTTATTTTTTTAAGACACATGCCATACTCACCACTTATTCCTAATTTTTGGTGTATATACTGACCATTAATATCTTTAATTATTATTTTAATTAAAATTATATTAAATACATTTCCATCAATGTAAATGTTTTTCATGGATCATACAGTTCAATTGTTACCAAAGTGGTAAGGGTTTTATGATATAATCTCATCATTTATCATGATTGTTTATAATTATTCTTATGATGATGAAATATAATGATCTATATATCAAGAAACTCATGAATATTTTTGTACATTGGTCTTTTTGAAATTAAAATTTCCTTTAATTTTATTATCCATTTGTACACAGGTTTCTAAAAAAAATGTTTTTAAGGAAAACCGAATTTATTTCTCCCTTTGGTTGAAAAACCTTTTTCCTCCATAACACTATTTTCTAAAAATATATTCAAAGATGTTTTTAATATTAATATATGATTTTTTATTGTAATATTACCCATGTTTTACATTTAAAAAATGATTCAAAATAAATATTCTTATCATTTTTTGACTGATGTACTTTTTTAATTTTTACCGAAAATGTGAAAGGGATATTTATATTACCATGAATGAAATGAATAGAATTTTATTCCATAATGAAAAATAAATTATTTTTATATTCCTATATAATTTTCAAATATTTTTTTCAATGAAAATGTATTATTTAAAATTTGGGTATTTTTTAGATTTCAAATATGATATTTCAAATTGAAAAGTATAATTTCCACAAGAAATATTCCATGTGATCTTTAAAATATTTTTCTATATTAGATTAAATCTATTGACGTTTCATAATATTTAATTGTGATATTATTAAATGATATTATCATTAATATTTATCTATATGGTCTGTGATAATGATGAAAAAAAAATTTATGAAACCCATTTCTTTTCTAGGGGTTACTCTATGACGGAAATCTAAAAAAAATTTGAAAACAATTTATTTTACAATGATTACACTATGATGAAATGATTATGAAACCCATTTTCTTTTCATGGGAGATGTTATGATAACTTTTTTATGATCTTGTGGAACACACACACACGCACACACACACACACACAGAGATATATATATGTGTGTATATGTATATTTTTTTCATTATGTGATGGGGGAATTATATATCCCTCCAATGTATTTTTTCAATATAGATAAATCATGAGACAAAATGAACTAGAGTAGGGAGTGAAACCAGTTAAATAAGGGACTTGGTCCATTATGATTGTATTATGACTGAACCTTGAGTGCAATGATGGTTTTGGGAGTGAACCAATTCCAATATGATAGTCTTGGAAACAATATTTTACTAATAATAAAATTATTTTCTATAGTTATGTGTGTACTAAAAATTTAAGTCATGTACTAGTGTTATGCTCTCATGACACATGTTCTGGGATTCATATATGATTCATGTCTTAAGAACAACCAATATTTATTCCATGATTCGAAATTATGATCTATTATATATAGGGTATTTTTTTCAAATGTTATTATTATGTTCTCATACACATATACTCTTGTTATGTTGATTTATTAATTATCTAACCTTACTGAGCCACTATTATAACCCTTTATTATGTTTCTGTTTCCCCAGGTTATAAATAATGGAATAAATATGATATATTTAAGAAGGGTGATAGTTATGATGAACTAGTGGTTTATGTATCTATGTTTCCAAAGGAACTAGTCCTATTAGATTCTAAAATTGTTCATTATGTTATGTAATAAATATCCATCTATTAATATGTGATATCTGTGTATGAATATTTTGGATTACTAAAATATTTCTTCATTTTCGAACCAAGTGGGTTAACTTTGGGAGAAGGGGTAATGATAAAGTGATATTAAATGAATGATGAGTGATATGATGGAGTTTGGTTATAAGAACATGGGAGGACTGCATAGTTTTGTTGGTAAATAGTGTCATATAATCTTAGTATGTGATGTAAATAAGGGACACCATTTAGTAAAAGGGTATTTAGGGCCAAATATGATATGAATAAAAGGATTTTAAATTTACTAGTCCTTATAAATGAATTGACATTGGTTTGATGTTAGATAACTATGAAAGGATTATTCATCATTCATTCCTACCCTTGTGTTTGAATTGGTTATACTTACAGATTATGTTGAACCCTAATTGATTAATCTTATATATTCTATACTCTATGTTTAGAAGACACTAATCATTTGATCTTTCATATAAATGGATCATGTCTACATCATCATAAATTTCAGTCCAAATATATTCTCCATGATATTCTAGTAGATATCAATAGATTTTATATTAACGATGATGACACATTGAGTAGGAAAATTTAAGAGTTTATGTTCTTGAGTCTATAGAATTTTGAGGGCCTCATTTAAGATTCAGTGACAAAGGATTTGTTAGAAAAGGTAGAGATCACCATCAGTTTGATTCATTATTGAATAGAACACATTTTTCATTGGTGGTTATGATTCAGGATATCATAGTTAAGAAGTGGTGATTATTATTCCTCTAGAATGGTTTGGAGTTATATTTTTCATGGTATATTCTCTTAGATAATTTTTTATCCGTGTTTTATTTTTCACCAAAAAATGAGGCCAATAATTAGAAGATGATTACCCTTTTATAGGTCAGTTCCATTATATGGAACGTTGGGATATATTTTACAAATAATATCTTATATTCTTTTGAACTTCTTTCATATGAGGGGGCCATATAGAGGAATTTTAAGGAAGCCTTAGATTCAAAGATCTATTGTTAGGTTACTCTATTGATGATGCTAATATATATCGAGGTACCAGTGAGTGCTTAGGTTGTGGAGAGGAAAATATTTAGGACATATCGTAATGAGAGGGGAGTAACCAAGATTCTATTCATAGTAGAGTTGTGGTCTTGGGTTCCTTATTTCCTAGAATAAAGGGTGTTTTGATAGCTATGTGGAGGTCACAACCCACTGCATATCATTTCACCAAGGATGGTGGATCTTAGGCCCCTAAAAGTGTATTAGATGTTTGTTTTTATTATATAGGATTTTGTAATCAGTAGTATAAGTTCTCGATCATTTTGAGAATAAAACATATTAATTGGGATCTACTTATAGATTCATTATTTCATCGGTTCAACTGAGGATCACTAGCCTATGACCAGTTTAGGATAGATGGGGACATGGTGGTGGTTTTCATCTAACCTAGTTGGGTTTTGGTGAAATTAATATTTATTTTCATAACATTGAGTTTCTTATAAAATATCAGATGTTTTTTAAGGTTCTATTTTCTTTTTTTCTACATGAGTTCATTCCTTGTTTGATTTAGGATATATACACATCACCTTTCCTGGTCCATGATTTTGGAATCAAGGGGGAGTGGCTTCTATTGTCCTAAGTATTCACTATTTCAG
Organism: Viscum album; assembly: GCA_963277665.1. Taxonomy (NCBI): domain Eukaryota; kingdom Viridiplantae; phylum Streptophyta; class Magnoliopsida; order Santalales; family Viscaceae; genus Viscum; species Viscum album. The sequence continues at coordinate 910,206,975 of OY728125.1, read as the reverse complement.
TTCAAGGATGATATAATTTCTATGAATGATATAAGATGGTGATGTAGTGATTTGGTATCACCACTCTAGAGGAGATTTTATATATTTTTTGATATTTCAATAATACACCATCCTCAAAATTGACTGGCTATATTTGGTGTACTCTATCATGGTTTAACTGATATGGTGGAGTATATTTTATGATGATGATATAAGTATCTTCTGTATTTATTAGTGAGAGAGATCTTCATATGCGTCAGAGGAATACATGGTCCTTGTATTTCCTAAAATAATAGTTGTTGTTGATTTTATCTGTGGTTTATCCAATAATTTTTTCCAGAGTTGTGAAAGGGTACCCTGATGTATTTATTGAATAGGTTGGGGCTCTACCCCAATGATTCGAGAAAGATTTTGGAATTTTTTTATAGAATATAACTCAGCATATTTTGATGATAGTGAATAATTTATACCATCTTCCATGGATTGGTGATTTATTCTATCACCAAAAGGGAGATAGTTGGTTCACTAAGATCAAAATATAGATGGGATGTCATTAGATATGAGTGAACTATGTAGATATTCCAAATAATTTTTTATTATGTTGTTGGCAGAATTATTAGTTTTTATGTAATTAGGTATGAAACAAACACAATATATTTTCATAGGATTGATTAATATAGTGTTCTCAGAGTTCTTGGATAGGTTCATAGTGGTTTTAATCAATGGCATCCTTTTGTACTCTATATCTGAGGAGGATCTTATTGAACATCTGTAGGCCATATTAGGATTAAATTATCATCAATAGCTATCCAAGAATTTTTATAAGTATGAATTATAGTCTCATGATGATCAATTCATAGTTTTTGTTGTATTCTAATGTAGAGTGGTCTTGGACCCTTAAATGTTTTATAAAACATTTCTTGGGTGGCCCCCAAGATTGTTATAGAAGTATATAGTTCCCTCAATCTTATAAGATAGTATAGTAGGTTCCTATATAACATCTCTTATTTTTGAACTCCTCTAAATATTTGACAAAAAAGGTTCAATAATACATATGTATTGAATTATTCCAAGACACTTTCATGTATGTAATAGAGAAGTTAGTCAGTGCCATAGCTCTTTTTTCAGAAGAGACAGTCTACTTCACAGTTTAGTGTGATACTTCACATCCTATCGTGGGTTGTTTCTTGAATCAACATATTCTTATTATTTAATTTGGGTCTTAGTATCTATGAAATGATAAATATAACTATTTCACCTTTGATATTGAGATAGAAATTTTTATGGTTTCTTCAAATTTATAGAGATGTTATCTTATTGGAAAATGATTTACAATTTTATCCAATATCAGGAGCCTAAGTTATGTATTCTCCCAAAATTACTTGAACAATTGAAGTAATGGTGGATATAATTCTTGTACAATTTTGACTTCATTATTTCTTATACATCAGAAAAGGGTAATATAGCCACTGATACACTAATTTGGAAGTCATGCGGTTGCGCTATGTTTTATTCTATGGATTATTATAGCGCGATGAAAGAAATATTCATGAAAAATATTGATGTCAGAGTGGATTGTGGTATAGAATTCTTTTATCATATGATAGTGTAGTCATCTTTACTCTAGTAATTGGGGGAGTCGCAGTTAGTGGTTTCAAAGGTAGAGGTGTGGAAATATCAAATTTTCTGTGGTGATTCCCCTGATGGTAGGTTTGAGGATGATCAAGATTGAGTATTGTTTTAGAGGATTCCCTTCATTCATTCAGTGATTCATGGGGTGTTTCAACATGTGTTTCACAACTCCCCCTGAATGGTATATCCTAGCATAAATATAACAACCCATATATTCAAAAAACATTAATCTATGAATTATTACATAAAGACACACTTAATACAACCCCAAATCATAATAATTACAAGTGTCTATGGGTACTTAGATACATAAAATAATAACTTGAAATTGGGAAATATAAAAATTATTTAAAACACCTTATCATGCCCTTAAAATTTAATCACACTTCTAAAACTACAAGTGATAACCTGGGGATGTGCATAAGAAAATGGCGAGTTATGAAGCCCAGAAAAGAAAAAATAAAATCCCAAAATGATGCAATTAATACATGTTATTAAAATGGAATACCAAAGTAACATAAAATTAATAATAATCATAAATTTGAACATTGATGAATGATATAATACGATAATGTCAACGTAATATAAGAATGTAGAAAAACAAATAAAACATAACATCATTAGAATAAGCTAAAGAAAATTGCGGAGACATCATAACATAGTGTTGTTAGGATTACCTATATTTTACGATTCATGGAATCTAAATAAATAAAAACATTAACCAATGTGTTAGCAGGAAATGTTAATTTATGCTTACCTGTCACATTCATATCATGCATATGATTAATTGTACCACATTGATCATAAAACATAATAAATCCTTTCATATATTTTAATACCATGATTAATGATTTTGGATTAGATTAATTAAACTAAAAAATAATTGAAGGATAGGTACATCTAGTTTAATATATTTAAGTGGAAATAGGGATAATTATTCACTACTAAACTGTTTATCATGAAAAATTGTTGTATAATTTCAGCATCATAATTACTGTACATAAATATTCATGGAATGGTTTAATAATAGTGAAAGATAAAATCTAATTATGTGAAAATAATATGTAAAGTAGCATTTATGTGTAAAAACGTATTCTAACATGGAAAATGTGAATCAAAATGGCATAATAAAAAGATAGTGATTCAATAAAGAGGAGGGGGATAGAACCCCTTACCATTAGAAGGTGCTTCTAAAATCATGGGAAGAGTATACTATGTGATTTGTATCACCTTGGGAGGGATTTATAGATATACAGGGATTGAAAATTCTTGATCAATGGGTTTTTATTTAATTAGTGTGGGAGGTTGGGTAGGTATTTATAGAAAAATAAATGGTATTTCTTTATTAATTTTATAACATAATTTTTGGATACTATTTGTTAAAATAATAAAATTCAAAATGATTCCCAGGGATTTTTTAAATGGTTTCTACAATATTAGAGTGGTATAAAATCTTATATGATTATATAAACCAAAAATATTAAGAAACTTGGTGATGTGGAAGTGATTCATGTTCATAAAGAATTTATTTTAAAACAATAAAATGTAACATAGGTTTTAGAGGATTCTTTAAAGGATTATAAAATTAATAAAATAACATCATGAAATCATTTTTTAAGGAGAAATAAATATTTGGTAATGTATATATTTTGTATAATTTATCACCTAAAAATTTTTCTATTATGATGTCAAAATAAAGATTGTATAATTGTATTGTATTTAATTTTTAACCAAAAAATTGACTGCCTCAAATAATTATAAAAAATTCACTTTTGGATAATTTTAACGTGGTGATTTCAAAATTAGTATTTATTTTTTTAAAAAAACTATATAAATAGGATAATTTTTACTTTTTAATTAATGTAACTATTTACTAGAAAATACCAGTTTTTCTAATATTAACCATTATATGAGCCTTATTAAAATTACATCAGACTTCATTAAATTATATTATCAGTTATATATAAATAATTACTATCTAATAATAATATTTTATTAACATAAAATTTATTTATAAATTATTCAATTTATAAAAAATGGTTCTTAATTGAAATAATATATTTCACAAAAATACAATGTTGATTTCCTTGTGTGAAAATATAATTTTTATCAATCTCATTATATAATCATTGAAATAATAATAATAATAACAGTGTATAGATATAACCATTATTTTGACAAAAAAATAGACAAATTCATATTATTATGGTGTATATAAATAACCCCTTATTAAACCTACATACACCCTTTGGGTAAGGTGTATGATGGTGGCGCATTCTAGGGTTAGTTCAAAGAACATGGTTTGCGTTTTGATCTCAATAGGATTGAAAGTATCCCATAAATGGATCCACTCAAGCTTTAAAAATTGGATCTCAACTTGGGGTTGGTCAAAGATCAAGCCCATGGATGCCATCTCCCTCTGAATTTAAAATAGAAGGTATTCAAATGGTATAATCTATGTGGTTCTGGACATGAGTTATTCTATATATGTTAATTAGAATTTATCACAATCCTTGTTATATAAAAATCCTAATAGTGACTATGAAATGGATATATTTACAATATTTTAAATATGGTATTATAGGTTTTCTAATTTTTTGAAAATTAGCTAATTTGTTCATTTATTTTCTATAATTATATTTCTTAATATGTAATTTATTCATTCAAAAGGGAATTTCATTTATAAATTTTTGGTTCAATACATTATTGAAAATTAAAAAAATTTCTCCATTGAAGTTTCATTTCAATCACTAAGATATATTTTGGTAGTTTTATTTCATTTCCTCTTTTAGTTCACATGTTTCTTCCCCAAACATTTGGTTCCACCCTAATACATTGACAAAGTGAGTTGTTTTGTTTCATAATACATTGTATCTATGAACTAATACATTCATTGGAAACAACTCATATGATAGATCATTATCTAGGGATACCAACTCTGGATTCATTACATATGAGTGGTTTGGTATATACATCCTCAAGAGGGATACATGCGACACATCATGTACTTGGGATTGGTTATGTGGGAGTGTTATTCGATAGGCCAAAAATCCAATGTGTTTAAGTTTCTCAAAGAATTCGAGGTATCTATAACTAAGATTTCACTTATTCCTCAACCTCGTGGCTTTCTCTTCCTTGGTGATATATGAAGGAAAAAATTTATCTACAAAGTAAAATTCTAGGTATCATAGATAATCTTATGTAAATATTTTCAGTTGACCTTTTGCATATTTCATATAATATTGACTAAAATTCATATACTTTTTTAGGTAATATACTACCACAATGATGGTGTTATTTACTATATATTTCAAGAGATAAATATTATTTGATAAATATGAAATGCATTGACTTTTTAAGGTGATATACTACCACATTGATGGTGTTACTTACTATATATTTCTTGTGAAGTCCTTTGATGAAATTCATGGATATGTTTTACCATTTCCATATTGGTATGGTAAATGTTATCATCATACCATTAAATTTTTTTCATTCATACTTGACTTGTTGTAATTCGAAGCATCAAAATACAAAATACGCAATCCCCCATTGCATGTTTTACCATATAATGTTTTAATTTATAACTCTATACAACATAGTGATTCATTGACGACTAGATAAGGATGATCTATACACGTAATCTAGAAGTTCCATATTCTCTTTTAGTTTTTAGGGGACAAAAATGTGGCTTCCAATTCTTATAACTCCACATTTATCATGTTTGAACTCCAAAATATTCACTACCATTAATTGTAGTTACTTATCATATTTTTTAGCCTCATTAATCCTCTAAATAATGGATGGTTGAGTAGTCATTCAAGAAATGTAGGATGAATATATTTTTATTATTCTAATTCCCATCTTTTTAAAGTCAAAGAATATTAGATCCTTTTTTATCATCATCATGGATAGGGTTGTGGGATCTATTATAATCATAGCATATGCCACTTTTTTTCTTCCTAGGATGGTAATGGATATAATAATAATAATCTTTGATCATCTCTAACAACCTTCATTGGTGAATATTGAGATCCTTTTTTGTGAAGATATAGTTGAGGGTTTTATTATTTGTATATATTTCAAACTTCTCCTTGTATAGATAATTTCACTAAATATTCAATGAAAATATTACTACAACTATTATAAATCATTCATTGGGTAGTTCTTCTCGTGGATATTTAATTGGAAAGGGGAATGGGCTATCACTTTTTCATATGGAATGAGTACGTGATTTCAGACCTTTTTACAAACATCTTTATAAATTACAAACCCTTCTTTATAGGGGGTATTGTGAAAAAATGTGAAGCAATTAGCCTCATATTTAACTATTTAAATCTATCATCATATTCATCATTAAAAAAAATTAAACCCCTTAAAATTTAGATTAGTTAGTTCTTTTAATAATTATGTGAAGTTTCCCAAAAGCATATTATAGTACCTAGTTATTCTACAGAAACTACTGATCTATGTCACAAATGTGTTTCTGGGAAATCCTTAAATAACCTATATTTATTAAATATCTACTTATATCCCCTCACTAGTGAAAACATTCCCCTATAATGTTAATTTTTTGATTTAAAACATTAATTTACTGGACTTCAAATATAATATTTCCTTTCTCAAGGTCTTCAGTATAACATATGCTCTACATGTTCCTCCTTTCTTTCCGAGTAGATTATAATATCATCAATATATACAAACAAATATTTATCAAGGTAATACATAGGGACTCTATTTATTAAGTTAATGAAGTTATCTAGAGAATTATTGAGTCCAAATAGAGTCCCAATGAACTCAATGTGAATGTACCTTGCAAGAAAAGTAGTCTTAGGGATATCCTCCTTCTTCACCTTTACATGATAATATCTAGAACGAATATCCACTTTAGAGAAAATTGATCTCCACGTTGTTGTTATAATAATTTTTCAATCCATTATAGAGGATAATTTTTTTTATCATTATTTTATTGTGCTCATGATAATCAATATAAAGGTTCATTTACCACCTTTCTTCTCAACGAATGGGATTGATTCTCCCCATGGAGAAGAACTTGGGAATACAATCCCCTCATGTATATTTTTATTTATTACCTTCTTTAGCCATTAAAATTGAAGATTATTAATTATTTAATAATTATTAGATATTTCCCAATATATTGGTATAAGTTTTATCAAAAACACAACCTCTAATCTAGGAATAAGAACATGAAATCCATCAGGAAACACGTCTATGTATTCTATCATAATGGGAATTTATCAAGGAAAATATTTTCCTTAGTCTAAATCATTTGAGCTATATACACATTATAATAAGGAAATAATATCCATGTTTGAGATGTAGATAATAAAGGATATTCATCCTCTACCATTTTTTTGTATAGAATCATAGTTTGATTCACGATTTGGATGCTGATTTCCCCCTCGTAGATCATTTTGTTAGTTCTATATATGAAAAGATGATATATACCGAGAATAACCTTAAATTACACTAATGAGAGTATATCAAGGATTTTTTGGATGTTAAGATCCCAAATATAACCATGAGTGAATTTATATACATGGAATGAAATAATTTTCTCATTTGAAATTTCCGCATAGAGTTATACTTCTACATTTTGAGTAGGTGTTTGAAAAGTATTACTAAATTTGTGTGATATTAATTAATACATACATTCATAATTAAATAGTATATTCACTATACTTGAATGAAAATTTGATTACCCATAACTATATCATTATTATGATCCATTTTAATTGTTTTGATGGAATAATCCCTCCCATGCTCTTTAAGCCTTGGAGGTTATTGTCAATAATAATCTTCAAAACCCATTACATTAAGAAATTTATTCAAATAGTTTATTTGAACATAAAATTAAAACATTGGAAAGTACTATGAAGATTGAAAATATAATTCATTTCCTCCTTCACATTGGTGGGTTTCTCTCATATACATTCCTTTTCTTGGTGATCTCCCTCCCCACAATGAAAAAGTTTCCTTTACCCCTTCAATCAATTTATTGGATGCTTCTACCTGAACCTTTAAAAAGTGGGATGTTATAATTTATTACCAGTATGATATTAATCCATCTCTCCTTTGGGGTAAAACTGAATTCTTTGATTCCTATCTCTAAAGTCATGAGACCCTTTAGATTTGATGACATATATTTCATCATTTAAGTCACATCATAAAATCTATTAATAGTTGTCAAAGTCTCGAATCACAAAATATTTTTATAGACTAAATTTTATACCACTAAATGTGTTTTCAAATTTTAATTTAGGTTAAATGAATAACATAGAGGTGTATTATTATATTATTATGAAGTTTTTCTCTTACACCCAAATTGATTCTGAATCCTTCTACTTGAGGGCAATAAAATCTCTCACAAATTTATATAGAAGAGAGTGAGTAAAATATTTATCGAACTATTTTTATATAATTCTTTTCACTCTATTATTTGTATCTCTTCATTAGGATTCATATTTTTAATAAACAAACACCATTATATAACTCATCCATCCATTCGATAAGCATCCAACATGAACTTATCATCATTTGTGAATTGAATGACGGAGAAGATATTTTTAATGGATTTGTTCCACTATTTGAAAATTAAAGGATCAGAAAATACACTAGATGTTAGAAACCTTTTTCATCTACCAGTCTTGATTTATTCTTTCCCATTTTTATGGGGATGTGTTTTTCCCCCTTAATACATATTTTTTGTTCGAATATGAGTTAATGGAGTAATTCTTGTTAGGAAGTTCTTGATTGTTGCTACCATAAGGTTAGGAATATCATTCATATTTCCCATCCCATTGGTTATTGATGAGGTTCATTTCATTTCTATCCATTGACTAAAATAAATGGAAAATTATTGATGATAATGATTAAAATATAAAACAAATAAATAGAAACTATAAAAATTTAATCGATAAGTCCAAAATGACATACATTCCTTAACCTACGAATTTCTTGGTTTTAATAGAAGTTTTATACTGTCTATTTCCTAACAATATATTTTATGGGAGTTTTTGTTGCTTGGAAACCACCTAATCTACATATTTCACAATTTATGTATACTTCTCTATGTTTATTCATATCACTAATACATTAACTACATTTTTCTAATCCTAATCCTTAAAAAAACTAGATATTTCTCTAATTCCAACAATGATAACCCATATATTAAATATAACATAATTCATGATTTATTACATAAAGACACACGTAATAAAATCCCAAAATATTGAAAGTAAGGGTTTATTTGGATAATTTAATACATAACATAATAAATTGAAACAATTATAACAAAATAATTATTTGAAACACTATAACAAACTTTTAAAATTTAATTTCTTTTTTGAAACTACACAGGATATCCCAGGGATGTGAGAAAGAAAGGGGTGGTTTATAATGGCCTATAAGTGAAAGAAAATCATTACATGGTGAGAGTAATAAATTTTATTAAAGAGTCATATTTTTGGGACTCAAATTGGTTAGAATCGTCTACAAGGACATAAAATCATGATATAAGATGATGAATTCAAGGCAACATAAAAATTTTGAAATAACATAAAGCATGACATCATAAGAATATGCCTAGGATAACTTCTAAGAAATCATAACATTGTGTGCTTATGATATCCTCTAATTCCCTTTACATGGTATCTATTATGATAAAAAATTACCCAATGCATTATAATACAATATAATTATGGGTCCACCAATAACATTCGTATCATGTAAATGAAAAAGTGTTCCACACAGACTATACCGTATAAGAATTTCATATATATATATATTTGTCCCTATATTAATGAGTGTGGGTTATATACATGGAATTACCCAATAAATTAAGGATATATAATTCTATTTAATACCTTTTATAATAAATGGGGATGGTTATTGACTATAAAAAAAATTTCTTATTAAATTGTAGAATGATTTTGGAATTATAATGAGTGTACATAAATATTCATGGAAGGATTTAATGGGAGTGAATGGTGGTCCCTCATAAATTTTGAATCATAAATATTTTAATAGGTATGTTTAAACATTAATTCCAAAATGAACAATTGGAAATAAAATTTCATTATAAAAAGAAATCGTTTGAATAAATAGAATGATGGGATAATCTGTTACCTTGGGATGGAACTTCTAATTGATTGGGAGATGTTTATTCAAAGATTGGGAACATCTTTAGATGTATTTAAATAGGAACAGGTATATAAATTTCCCACTCAATGGGTTATTTAAATTGTATTGGGAGGTTTTGTGGAGGTTTATAACCAAAGATAGTGATTTTTATTATTAATTTCTAAACATAGGGTTTAGAGTTCATATGAAAAAATAATCATAACAGTAATGATTAACATGGTTTTTTCACTTGATTCTACTAAAGAAGAGTGGGTTTCAATATTATGTAGGTTAATAAAAAAATTAAAATAAGACCCTTGGTGATGAGGAAGTGAGTCATGTTCATAACGAATTTTATTTAATGATATTGTATTATTTTGGGGGGAATCATTAAAGGATTTTAAAATTAATAAAATAAATTCAAAAAACATTAATTTATAGGTGAGGTCTATATTTGGTAATGGATTCCTTTGATAGAATTTATTTAATCACTTTCGGGCTAAGACGATGTTATAATATAGACCATATATTTATACTATATTAAATTTTTACCCAATAATTATGTGGTCTTATAATATTATGAACCATTAACCATTGGATACATTATTTGTTCTGATTGTATAATTAATATTTATATTATCCCAATAATTTCTAAATTATGAAATTTTTTAAATAAAAATATTTATTTACTATAAAATACTATTTTTTATGATAATAACCAATTAATATCCTTAATAACAATTATATTGGACTATAATAAATTATATTATCCTTAATATTTTAATAATTATTATATGATAATAATATTTTATTAAAGTATATTTTATTTCAAAAATTCATGAATTTATCAAAATATTCCATTAATTGAAACAACAAATTTCTCATAAATAAAATTTTTATTTATCATTATCAAAAGAAAATATTTATCAAACTAATTATAGAATCATTGAAATTTTATTAATAAACATGATTGAATATAATAATTATTTTATTAAAATAAAATAATAAAATTTGTGTTCCTAGGGTCCATATATATAACCACTTATTATATGATCCTCCATCTGGAGGTTAAGGTGTGTGATGGTGGGTATTTCTTGGGGTGGTTAAGCAAAAATGGTTTGGACTGTGATCTAGTTAATCTTGAAATTCTCTAGTAAAATATTATTCTTGATATTTAGTTGATGAATAATTGGTTCTGATAGGTTAATGGAAAATACTAGTGATACCATCTCCCTCGTAAGTACTGATAGATGGGATTCCTAGGGTATGCTCCTATGGGTCTAGGTCATCTCTTCCTCCATCTATTTCAATTAGAATTTATCATAATCATTATTATATAGTAGTATTAACAGTCACTTTACAAATACTATATTATAAATTACTATGATTCTTAAAATTCTCTTAAATCCAATAGTCTATATATTATAATTGGTCTAAAATAACCAAAGTAGTTCAAGTGTTTTCATAACTATATTACTAAATATGAAATTTATTCATTGAATAGGGAATAAAATTTAAATTTTTTATTTATTTTTAATAAAAAAGATGCACTAATATCTAAGAGGTCATTTTTTGGTGGCCTAGGTTGAAGTGTACAATTTGGAGTTCAGGTATATATGTTTAGTCTTTCAGAAGGTGAAGGATGAGAAATTCATTCCTGATGGGTTTCTCTGGCCATTAAATGTTCCCCAGTGAAACAGGGAGGAATTTTTTTTTGAATTTATCACCCCCACATCTTTATCTCAATTTTGTATTGATGTTATATGGGTAATTGTGAAATACTTGAAAAAATTGGATAACTTATTATCAATCATGGATTCGATCTCAATGAAGGTTTTTTCAAGATGGTATCTAGTGGAGGTGGTTAGGATTCCGGGATTCCTATGAACAATCATCTATGGTCATGATCTCCATTTTACCTCTATCATTTGGAGAGGTCTTTCATAGGATTTGTGATCATACAGGTTCCTAAACAACAATTTTCATTCAGATACAGATGGTCACACATAACACACATTCCAGAATCTTGATGATATAGAGTGAGCTTGTGTACTGGATTTGGGATGTTCGTGGGTAAATTCGATTTAATTTTCTTACAATAATAATTTTAACTCCACCATTAGTATGGAACCATTTAAATACTCAAATTCCCAACATTTATATTCACTGTTATGCTAGAATTGGGTCATAGAGTCAGCAATTCTTATGTCAGGACTAGTATAGATCGTGACTGAAATAGTTTAGTTAATTTTTAGTAGACTAAGGCTATGGGAGATTGTTACGAGTCCTATTCAGACCATAGCAGGATGCCATTGAAGTTCAATGTTGGGTATCATGTATTCTTTAATATAGATCCGCATCATGTGTGGTAAATTTTTATTAATGTGTGTAAGATTTCCCTATGGAATTTTGGAAATTTCATGGTGTTAGTGCTTTTAGGAGTCCTCCTATACCAAATAACACTTCACCAAAAGACGATCTAGATTCAGGATTTCTATCATGTGTTTCACCTTAACTAATATCTTCATGATGATTCTCACATTTTCAACTGTCATGATATTAACACTAATGATGATTAATCCTTTGTTGAGTGGCCTGTGGAGGTCCAGGACTGTCGGAAGATTGTGATTTTTGTGTATACAATTTGAATAGTATGTGTCCTATAGAGACATAGTGACATGGAGGAGAGAACATGAAAAACTGATTCAAAACTTCATGCTCAGTATCCTGAGTTTTTTAGGATTGATTCATCTATTATATATATTTTAATTATTTTTAACAAACTCTATAGTGTGAGATAATTCTCACTACATTGATTCCATGTTTATGGCCTTAAGTCTACTTGATAGGTGAATCCCTAGGAAACCAGTTTATACATTTGTGTATAATTACTCCTTGTCCCTATAAGTGATATGGTTATGCTTCTGTGATGGATATATTTTTGAGAGGTATCTCATGGGTGATTGTTTGTATGAAACTTTTTCATTTAGTTATCCATGAATTTGGTATTAATTCACTAGGAATAAAAAAAATTATATATAAATAATGGTAGGTCCATGACCCCCTAAATGGAATCCCTTTAACATTTTATAGGTGTCACTAGTTTAAATGTGGAATTTTAATGTGTTCTGGAGTCTAGTGAAGTGTTGTGGACTTTCCTAAGATCACCAAGCTATTGTGGTTAATGTAGTGATCACCATTTTTTCCTTTAGCGTATAGAGGAGGGATATAGTGTTAGTGGTGTGGTGTTGGGATGTTCCATATAAAGATAAATATTTGTGGTTGTCTTGTTGATGGGTATGGTGATTCATTGATCACCCTAAAATAAATGGGATGCTTTTAAATGATAGAAAAGGGAGTGGTTTTGGGTGTCTCATTTAGTGTAAAACCTATGTAAAATGGGGATATAGAGCTCTCCATGTTGTGGATATGGTTGTGAGGAGGGGAAAATGTTCTATCCTTTTGTGTTTCATCATAGTGGATGGTCATGGTGGGAATCACATAATACACCGTAGCTTGTACCACAACATGTCTTATGTCTGGGTAATGGTCAAATCTATTTTTAAAACCTATTAAAAATATATAAATTACTATGAGAGATTAAAATCTAATTTGATTAAGTGAGAGTATTATGTAGTGGTATCTCCCTATGTTATAGCAAAGAAACACTAGAGTCCTCTAAAATTGAATTTTTGACCCCACTTTTTTTAACACCTCCCTTATTCTATGAGTTTTTACTGACTTTTTACCCCCCCCCCCCCCCCACATGATCTTTGTTTGTCTATTTTGGGGGTTCCAACATCTGTGATGGTGGTCCTGCTCTACAAGTGAGATCTCTTATTCAGGTGAGCAATAGGTTTGATAGTCTCTCGGATGTTGGTTTGGTTTCTGATCTTGTGGAAGCCTTGCCTAGAGGTGTGGATGAGGGTGACCAGCAGAATCCAATGTCTGGAAGGGGGTTTTGAGGAGTCTTCTATACTAGTGGAAGATCTGCCCAGCCGAGACTCTGGATTCTTGAATGGAAAATAAGAGGGTATTAATATAGTGGAATAGGGTGAAGGGAGAAACTCTCATAATGTAAATGTAGATGAGTTTTGGTGTCTTTCGGTGATTGAAGGCAACACACCTAGAACGAGGAAGGGCAAGGAAAAGGGAGACAAGGAACCTGTGTCAGTGATCCATTTTGGAAGGCGAGGGTATGCATCTGAGGAAGACAAAGAAAATCTGATTTAATTTGGCACTCTATCCTTTAGCGATATAGTTCAAGGTGGTAAAATGAAGATTAAGGAAGATGTGGGAATATTGTCGGCTTTACCAAGTTAAAAAACAAGGAAGGATTACTCTTATCTGCCACGCCCGGTGATTACTAGAGCATCTTCGAAGTGTGATCAAGGAGTGATCTTGGAATTTAAAAAAAAATAGTATACCCATAATATCGAGCCTGGATCAGTGCTCTCCGGATCAAATGAGGATCCAGGTCCAAGACGATACCCTTTATAGGCATTATAAACCAGCTTCTGAATGGGAATCGGCCAATACGGAGGAGGACTCACGTGTTGGGTGTGGTGATGAGTATGGTTATTATGATTATTAGCAGATGTGCTGGTTGTTCGTGTTGTCTGTTTGGGTGATCTTTGTGGTTGGTTGTGTCAGTTGTGTCCTTGTGCAGTTGTGCTCCATGGTTTCTCACATTCCCTAAAAGTTTTTGGAAATTAAAAAAAATTAATTTTCCGTCAGTCAATATCTGTGATTTTGGATAATATATTTCCATTGATATAAAGGAATATTCTTCTACTATTCTACCATTTATTATTCCCTTTTTTATGGATGATCATTGTTGAAAACCCCTATTTTTATGGCAGATTTCTCAGAATTTTTTGATGATGGCTTGTTGTGGATTGGTTCCCGTGGGATTTGTATCAAGCCTAGTGGAGCTTCATCCTTTTATTATTATTTTAAACTAATGTTCTCATTAAATAAATTTTTAAGGTAGGAGATTCATTACTTAACTTATTTTAAGTTCAGTTATTAAGTCACATACGTTTATCTCATAATGTAATAGTTGAATTTAACATAATTAATAATAAATTTTTTCTTAAAAAATGTTTTTTTTTTGTTTTTTGATTGAGTTATTACATGTGTTTATTTATTTTTGATAGTATGACTCTTCATTATATAGATAGTGTGCTTTATCATGTTATTGGTGTGGTTTAATCTATTTTTTATGCCCAAAAATGTTATAATTAATATTTCAAACGTAATTCTTGATGGTTAATAATAAATATACATCATTTATTGTATTTTTCTTCCTTATAAATGATAGAAATTTAATATATGCTTGAAGCATGATTAAATAATTTCGTAAATATTGATAGAGGATGCCTTACGATGCCTATGGTTATAACCTATGAAACATTAATTAGTTAATTCAATATGGTAATAGAATATTCATTTGTTGATGATAATTTTTTAGGGTTGAAGTGATCCCATTTTCTTATGATTGTCAAATGCCTTGGATATAGGGCCTAGATTCAATTTAATTATTTTTTTCCTACTAAATATTTTGATTCATCTAAACATGGATACTCTCATTGAAATATGATATAATCCTATGATAGATAGTGAATTAGCAAGATATGTTGGTGTCTACCTAGGTTTGTGGTATTATTTAACTCTAGTGATGGTGGGAAGGATGTTAATATGCATTGTGGTGTTAGGGATGGCATGAGGACTAATGGAGTGGGTTTCTGGTTTACTTACACATTTTTTTAAATTAAAATATGGGATTATTTCTTTTTAATGAATTTGTTTCAATAGAGGCTATAGGGAGGGGTTTCTTGTTCCAAACATTCCTTTCCCCACTACATTTCAAAGATCAGTCTTCTTGGTCTCTCCATTTTTAAGGTAACATCGGATGTGTCCTAGAGCACTTGGAACTAAGAAATTGTAATTTATATTAAATGATTTAACTGGTGGTGTTAAGAGATCAATTTTTTCCTTGGGTTTACTAGTTGGTAATTATTAAACATGAAACATTCAAAACCCATTAATTGGAATCATATTGATTTATTGGTGTTCTTACAGGATATATAGTCCTTGAAAATAGAAGTCCGGTGTCCAAGATATGAAAGTTATAGTTGCGTTTAAAGCTATGTAATTTCCCGTAGATTGGTTTGTGAGCTATATATATTACTTATGTTCAATTATTTCATAGGATGTAGCACCCATATTAGTTAGGTGACCGAAACCCAATAGACTCTAGGGGTGGTTTTTCCAACAACTAGGATGGTGAGGATAGATGCTAGACTACCCCCATCTTTCACACTCTCTTCTCTGGGTGTCGTATCACATTTTAGTATGCATAGAGGCTACCTTCTTTTATATATGTATAGAGGGATATAATGTCTTTTGGTTACATTAGACACATGTATCTCTAGGTATTGTATTCTAAGGATTATTATATGAATAATGTGTATGGGTTGTAATCGATTGTGTTATAGCACATAGTGTACATGTTATGGTATCTCCTACTAAGTTTTTATCTAGAGGTTGTTATGATGATCATATTATATGATGCATGGGGTGTGAGTTTTTATTTGGTTTCCCTTAAACAATGTTTCTTATTGGATAGAGGTGGTCTAAGATGTGAAAATCTTGGGTGAGAGCCATAATCTAGTGTGGAAGATATAGTGGGGTACCCAATCTTTGGTTGCACATTAATAGCTTAAAATGTTTTCTAGAAGATTTTTGGGCATTGAGGTTGTTTTTTATGATTATTTTAGTTTGGTTAGTTCCCTTTTTTTACAGTTGTTCCAGTTGTTTGATATTTAATTCATGTATGGGGATCTTTTATTTATTATGTTTTATAGTTTTTTGGTTGTAACATCTTATATCTCATTCCTTGTTTTCTTGTTAAATGGTAATCCCTTCCATTTTTTGAGTATGATATACTCTTTGGGCTAGTCTCCAACTAGTGGCCTATTAGAGGTAGGCTTCAGGCATCATCATCCATCTCCCTTCACTGTCATCCAAATGGGGGTACTTATGGGGGGAGGGTTCTGTGACATTTTTTGAAATGTTAGTACTCAAAAAAGTGTGGTTAAAAACTGTTAAATCATGGTTTATTAAAATTTAAAATCAAAACAATGATGGAAAATAAAAATACTCATTGTTGTTATTCCTATAAAAAAAGTCTCATTTTTTAATTTCACAAATATGTGGTTATCCTCCCAATAAGTCAAAGTCATATCCCCCATGATTACCAACCATGTAAATGGTGAATATTGAAATTTCATTTTATTTCTTAGTGAAAATGATTAATTGAATTGGATTATTTCACCAAAATACGATCAAAAATTGTTTAGACTATATTATGATCCTTAGTGAGATGAAATGGTCAAAACTAGTGGTAGAATTTTATTATGATGTGGTTTTGGGAAATTCCATTGAAATAAAAATCAATTCATATTATTGATGGTGTCATGGTGGAAATTAATAGTCTGTAGAAAACTATAAAAATCCTCAAAAAATTCCGGCCTTTTACATTTGGGACCAAGCTAAATACATGTAACATTTAGCAGTATCAAAAGAGGATTTGATAAAAAATATAGTTGTATAAAGTTATTATGAAATATGTTAAATAATTAAAGTATTCTTTTATTTATGAAAAAAGTATTTAAATATTCACACATATAAAATGTTTATATCCTATTTATATTCTGTGATTTCAATTAAATTATTTAAAATAATTCTTATAAGTTGTCGAACTATGAATATAATAGTAACATTCTAGATGCAATAACATAAGATTTATTTTTCTTCTACAATGTATTTGATTTAATATAGAGTTATGAGGTTTAATTTATTGGTTAATTATGGTTTTTGAATATTTTTTGTAATAGTTTTTATGGAATTGAGGTATATCTTGAGTAAAGAACCATGGTTTGATGGACTTTAGGTTAGACTGCTGACTATCATATAGGCTTATACCATATTTAGAAAAATAAGGGTTGGATACTAGTATCTATATGCTTACTCTTATGGGGAATTTTAGTTTCATATAATTTGAAACCATTGAATGAATTATTTTCATATACCTTCTTCATGGGATGCATGTCGGTATGTGTAAATATATTTGGATTCTATTTTTGGGTTACTAACACAATCCATGAGTTGTGTAAAGAGTTTAACATTAATATTGTTTGAGTATATTAATTTTATGAAAGTAATATGGATCGAAAAAATCCCTAGAACTATGCATACATATACAGATTACATTCCATGTAAAGATTTCATTGGATGAAATAGTTATGTATGATATACATATGATGCATATAGAAATTCTGAAACTAATCCCTATAATAATAATTATTGTATTATTTAAAAAGAATACACATATAAAGACCTCCATCACAAAACTTTGTAGTCTTATTTAAGATCTAGGTGCCCATGGATTATATTATATAGGGAATGGGGTGATGGATAAACAGATGATTTAGGTAACAAGATCGTGTTTTTATATTTAGGTAACTCTTTATTGGGAAAATCTATAAGAAATGATTCCAATAGAATAGGGTTATGATAATTCATATGATCAATTGGATAAGGAATTTTCCACCATAATCTATAATAGCTATATATGATATGATTGGCATGATATCCTACCAAAAGAGCTATGGTTATAATGGAACATTAATGTGGAATTAAAAATAATTAAATATGGAAATTGGACAAATAAAACTAACAATATATGGGGATATCTTTTTATTGGTTGTATTTTTATTAAAATTTCCACATGAAAAGATTCTAAATATGATATTCACCTATATATATGTCATTATTATATATAATTATATCCTTTAGGATTATAATTTTGAGATATATTGTAGGTATTCCCTATAATATAATAATTTATTAGTATTTTAATTTGATAAGTGATCTTAGGGAGAAGCAATATGAGAATTTATATTTTAAATTTATAGAAATTATTCTCTTTAATTAAAAAATATAGATATTAGATATTCAGTGTGCATCATTCATTTGTGGTTATAAATATACATTCAAAAAAATATAATTGATAAATAGTGATGTATATCTATATATTTACCAAAAAGAAATATTTAATGTATTAGAGTTCAACACTTATGTTTTACCAAGTGGACTAGTTATGGAATTGGAAAAATGTGGCACTATTATTTTAAGAAATAGATATTTAATTTCTAAATTTTATTTGGATAGGATTGGATTTTCATTCATTATTAATAAAAAGACTATTCATATAAATGAAATGTTTTTTTCAATTATAACTATAGTGAATTGTGTATTTTGTTCAGGATATAAATATTATTATATAAAATATTAAAGATAATAAGGTCATGTAAAATTGTCACTGTTGAAGAATAAATTATAAACACATCCAAAGACTCTGAAAATATATTCTATTTGATTGATTTGATCATGGTTAAATTGAAACATGTGAATCTGATTTATTAATAAAAATTTAAAAAGAACCTTTTAATGGAAAGGTGAATGGTTAATTGACTATTTTATAAAATAATTATTGTGTTGTTTGGAAAAATGAGTAAACTAGCAATTAGTGGTTATTTGAACTTGATAACCTTCATTGATAACTATAGTCAATGTGGCTAAGTGTTTTTAATTAGACAAAAGTTTCAAACCAAAGAAAAGTTAAATATGTTCAAAATTTAATTACATAATTATCTATGAAGATTAATTAGGATTCAACAATAAGATTGAGGTGGTAGATAATTGATTCAGTAATTCTATAATTATCAAAGAGATTATGGAATTTATTCATAATTCATTACTCTAGGAACTCCATAGTGTAACTGTGTGCCTGAGATGAAGAATTTTATCCAAATATATGTGATACAATCAAGTATGTGTTAGTATGACCCTCCTATATTATTATAGGTATATTTACTAGAAACTAGTATATTCCAACTTAACCACATTCCATCCAAAGTAGCCAAGAAAAAACATTTTTTCTTTTATGTTTATATGTAGTTGTGGAGTTTACCTATGTTTTTTTGTTTCAGAAAAACATGACTATAGTCCTAAACATTTATTATTTTCTATTATCCTAAGGAAACAATGGTATATTTTTTATATAATCCTAAGAAAAATGAACTGTTTGTGTAATAAACCCAACTTTTATTTATGAAATTCCATTTTAAATAAATAAATTACTAATTAAGTAATATAAATATATAAAAAACATGCACTAATTTTGGTTAGTTTTTACCATTATAAAATAAATCATACCAGATACAAAATACCATTAAGAATATAGAAAATTGATATTATAGTCATTGTATAGTGACAAATGATATTATTGTATATTAAGGGTTATTATAAAGTCTAATTGACATATAAAAAAGAAGTGAAAACCTAGACCAGTAGGACCATACCTAACGATGTCTAATTATCCGAGCTTCTGAGGGAGATGGAATCACTGGTATTTTCCGTTGAACCATCCTAATATAAAATTTAACAACTAAAACATGAATGAAACGATTTACAATATATGTCCAAGCATATCTAGATCTCATCTAACACCATGTTCACTACACCACATAAAGAAGGTGCTACCATTGTATGTATTACACTTAGAGTTATTATGGGTGTAATAAGGGTTATGTATCTAGACCTTATTAGTATGATTTTTTATTTTTTATATAATAAAATAATAACTATTTTTAGCCTTTTTCATTATATATTCAATTATGAGTTGGTGAAAATTATAATTTGATATTAAGACTCTAAAATTTTATTTTTCAAAAATATGTGTTTTTAACACACTTTTTTATAAATTCATGAATATTGAAATAAATACCTCATTCATGTAAAATTATTATATAATTTAAAGAGGTCCAACGTGATCATTATAAGTGTTAGAAAATTATTATTTTCATAAAAAATTATTTTCCTGTAAAATACTTTTTATTATGAAAAAAAAATTCTCATATCTCAATAATTATCTTGATAAAATAAATATTTTTTTATAATCATCATGTTAAAATTATCCAAAGATGAATCAATAAAAAATTCTAATACAATTGAATTTTTGGGTACAAATTAAATACATGATAAATATATGGTCTATATTATGGCATCATAATAACCCAACAGTTTTGTAACAAATTTTATAAAAAACATACACAAAAAATATTTATTTCCCGTTAAAAATAATGTGATTTATGAAATTTTAGTAATATTTTAAAATTTTAATTAATCCTCCAAAACATATATTATATTTTACAGTTTTAAAATCAACTATTTACTAACATGACTCAATTCAACAAAACTGATGGTATTATTTTAACCTGTTATTTTTAGAAATTCTAAATGTTTGAATCTACTTCGCTTTGGAAAAACCCATCGGAAAAATCCTTGGGATGATTCATAGTTTTTATTATTTTACAATCTGGGGCCCAAAACCCACATTTATAAATTAATAAATAATTCTCATGTTTTCCAATAAATACCCACATGACCTCCCAATAATATTAACTTAAAACCCATTGTGCATGACATTCCTTCCTATTTACCTCTCTAATTCCTTTCCATGGTGTTCTCAATATCTTAAGAATCTCCTCCCAAATGATTAGAAGAACCCTCCCAATGTTATGGGATTCTCTCCTCCTCCTATTTATTCAAGAACATTCATCAAATTATCCCTTTTAATTTCAATTATTTTCATGTTTAAATGTAATTTGTTTCAAAATCCTTTACTATCTGTATGATGCACAAGTAATTATGGACCCATTTTACTATCATTAAAACCTTCTATGAAGAATTATATATACCTATTATGATGATGAAATTATCCTTCCATTTTTTAGGAAAAACATTTTTATAGTAAATACCCATTTCCATCTCCACTCATGGGTATTCACCTATGTGAAACTATCATTAACTTATTGGGTAATTCTATATATGTAATCCAATCTCATAAATTGTGAGATTACAAGTGATGAAATCTGTCATTCTATTTAATAGTCAATGTGTCCTACTAATTCATGTACATGATATGAATGTGATGGGCGAAACAATAAATATATAGCCATATAATTCATTTATTATTAATTTTTTCTCCTCAAAATTCCATATATAGTACGTGAAATGTTATTCTAATAACATTATACAATTATTTCTCTATTTTTGTTATTACATATGTCTATAACTTCATGTTTTATTTTATTTCAACATTACTATGTTTACAAGATGTTATCATAGTATATCATGCTTCCATATTCATGTTTATAATTTTCATCAATTTTATATCACCTGGATATCCCTCTTGACTAACATGAATTAGTTTCATCATTTTATTCATTTTTTATTCCCTTAACGGGCTTTATAGACTGCAATTTTCTAATATATGTCCCCAGGTTATCCTACATAGTATCTGAAGATTGATGGAATACAAGTCCATCTTTTCCAGTTTCGAAATAACGAAATATTATACATAGTTAAATTATTTGTGTTGACAATAAAATTTCCCAAACATTAGGTGTAATGATCTTATTGGATTGTATTATGTGTCTCTTTAGTAATAAACTAAGAATTAAGGATTATTAATGATATGGGTTTCCATAGTTTATATTAGAGAATGGTCTAGTTATTTTAGGGGATTATGTTTAGAAAATTTACTGAAAGCCTTAAGGATAATACAAAATATTGGACAAAATATCAAAATTATGGTACATTATAGAGTATGTGGTTTCCAATCAATAAAGTCTATATCAATAAACTACAAAAAAATGTGGATCTGGAACATTTGTAACTATGAGTAATAACCCCTAAAAGAGTGTGGTGGGAATTAACTACATAATCACCTAGTTCATGGTAATGAGGTCTTAATGTACACCTTGTTACAATGGTAAATTCACAAGATCCATATGAAACATAATGAAGGTAAATAAATGCCTATAAAATTCTATATTAGAAAATAGACTCTTGATACCATAGATTAAAACCTAGAAATAATGATATTAAATAATGTGTATTATTTTTTAGTTTTCCCATTAATATTTATTATGTCCCCTTTCATGTGATTAATATATTTAAAACTGTCATCCATATTTTTTCCTTTATTTTTATCAATAGTCAGAAATAGGAGGAATTGAGTTAGAAACGAATGTGATGGAAAATTTCAGGACTACCTGAATGAGATGCTCAACCTTAAGGGAGATAGATATGATAAATTCATGGTGAAAATTCCTCAATTATATCATGTTTGGAATATAAACTTGAATCTAGGGGAAACCCACATCCCTCTATGAATTTATGTGACAAAGGACTCCAAATTTTAGTGGATATTTTGATCTTTTTATCTAGTAACAATGGAACAACTCCATTGAGAAGATATTATATTTATTTTAATGCTATGTGTAAGAGAATGTCACTCTGGATGCTTATCATATGGATGGATAAGCTGATCAATTTTAGATATTAAGAAGAAATATGTTTCCATAGGAGGAGATCAAAGAAATGGACTAGAAGGAAATCTTTCAATTATTATTTTATAAATATTTTCATCAAACTCCCCAACATAAAATAGAGAGGTATTTTCTTATATTTAGTAGAAATGACAAAAAATACATTAGATAATATAATAATAACTTCAGAATAATTTCATGATATTTCTAATACAATTTTATTAACCCAAAAATTAAAGTTGACTGGTTCTTTAGTGGGATAAAACTACGTATATAAAAATCCTTAGTGAATATAGACTTTGACAGTTATGAGGAGATTTTATAATATTTTTCGATGTTGAAATATAAATTAGCATATCTAAAGGCAAAAAAAGTCAATATATTGGTTTTAGATGGTGTAGTTTAATAATATGTTAGTGATGCAGAATTATCACGGAGAAAAAAAGTCTAACACTCCGCCTATATAAATCATGGGAAGAAGCATCCCATAAATTTTTTGATGTGTATAAGGAAATTCATTTATTTTTTGAAGTAAGGGAACCTAAATAGAAAATGTTGATAAGACAAACCAAAAAATATGATGGAAGAATATAATTCTCTAGTAAACCAACATAATATTGTCTAATGTTCCAACTATAAGGGATAAAGACATTGTAAGAATGAATGTACTAATACAATTGTTGTTGATGAAAACCGATGAAATAACTTTAGAGGCCTCGAGGGAAAGGGTTATAATATGACATCACAACTTCTATTATGGATCATGAAAATGGAATAGTGATACGTTGGTTATTTATTCATTCAGTTATAGGGAACATACTATTTGATTTTGGTTCTAATGAATTTTCATATCCCCCAAGTTTAGTAGATCTATTCAAACACCACCTCAAAATATGGAAGTGAACTATCAGTGAAAATGATTAATGGGGAAATAATTACATCAAAATTATATAACTCCTTCCTTATCAATATTTATGAGCTGAAATTCCCATTAAAATCATGATACTCCCTTTAGTATAATTCGATTTCATTCTATATATGGATTATATATCCTTATAGAGAGACAGTATAAATTTTTAGTAGGAGTAAACCACCCATTTTAACATGAATCATCCTCTTATTCTATTCAAGATAAAGAAGTAAGAGACTTTAGAATAATGTTCTTAAGAATGGATATTATTTCCATATAACCAAGAATTTCTATCTCAAATGATTTAGAATAAGGAAAATATCATCCTTGATGACTTTCCCATTATAAGGGGATATTCTATTGTTTTTCTAGTATAATTACTTTTTTATTCTTCAATTTTTGATGTTGAGTTCTCAATAAATAATAAACGTGGGGCTCCTCCAATATATATGACTCCATATAGAATGGAAAATTTTTAAGTTTAAGATTTGAAGAACTATCTGTAGTAGAATCAGGATAAATTGATTAATTTCTCAAGTGCGACACCATGGGGTGCTTCGGTCCCCTGTTTTAAGAAGAATAATGGATCAAATCTCCTATGTATTGATTATATTTAGCTAAAAATGATCATGATAATGAACAATTATCGTTTATCATAGAAGGATTAAATGTTCTATTAACTATATTAAGTCGAGTTCTTTTCTAAAGTGGATCTACAGTTAGTAAATTATCATGTAAAGGTGAAAAAGGGGGATATACCTAAGACATATTTTCATAAATTAAATGGGAATTTTGAGTTCATATTGATTCCATTTGGAATCATAAATTAGAAAATTATCTTCATTGACTTCATAAATAGAGTCATTAGGGATTACCTTAAAAAAATTGGCATTCTTTGTAGAATCTATTCTCTACAAATGAAAGGGGTAGGGTAAAGAACATATGTATGTGGTAATAAGGGGACTGTGAAAGGAAAACTATCATTAAATGTATTGGAAATGTGAATTTTTTATGGATTAATTTCATGTAGAATTCTATCATCAACAAATTGATATATGTGGATCCTTCCAAAAATAGATGCAATTGAATGATAGAACAGAATAGTATAAATGATGTATATGCATAATTTACTTGAATTTTATGGCTATAATGGTCAATTTGTGAGAAACTAATCATAGTTTTCAATCCCACTAAACAACATAACTGGGAATGGGGTAATGTTTTTCTAGAATAATGAATATAGGTGAACGTTTAAGGATTTAAATAAGAGGATAATCATTATACCAATTATCATATTACTCACCAAAGACCATGGATATGTGATAAACATCAGTGAATCCACAAATGTATTGGGTTGTTTATGCAAGAAATATGAAAAGGTGATAGTCTATTCCTTCCTCTAATTAGTGATCCAAAACAAAAACTACCAAACCCATCATCTGGAATTGGCTACAGTGATCATGACAATAATTATTTGGAAGTGTTATCTCAATGAGTAGAAGTGTGGAATATATAAATAACATAAAATAATCAAGTATATATTAACACAAAAGGATATCCATATGCACCAATAAAGGTAGTTATATCTAATTAAAGATAATGATTTCTCAATCAATTACCATCCGGGGATGGTAAGAAAATAGGTATATTCTCTAAGTAGAATGGATTCTGCAATACTATCCATGATGAGGGTTTAAATTGATAAATTATTCTAGGAAATTAAAAGGATATACATGAGAATAATAAAGGACTTTCATCCTATGTTGTACAAATAACTACTCGATCATACATTATTGAGTGGATCAAGGTGGCCCAAATAGATTATGTTTAGCTATAGAGAAATGGAGTAAATAATCTATAGTTCAACTTTACTAAATACGAAGTTATAGTGTTTATATCCCAAGATATATTTCCCATGATAAACATAACTGAAAAAGGGAACATATGTGTGATGCACATAGATCATCCTTCTCTATTCATCCAAGTATCACTATGATGTATAGATATCAGATGATAAACGAATGGTAATATATGATGAAGCGGGATATTCTAGAATTCATATTATGATACTTGGTTTTCTAAAAAGTTAAAGAAGAATGATATAAGTTTAAGGGTATGGCAAAACCACGTTCTATACCAGTATGTAAATGGTAAAACATAACCCTGGATTTTATTTTAGAACTCAAAAGAACATCTAAAATAAATAACATAATTTGGGGGGTTATCGATTACCTTTTAATGTTAGTGAATTTCATTTCAATCAAGGAATATTAATCTCTACCTGAACTCAACAAGATATAGATAAAGGAAGTTGTCATACTGAAATAATTTCCAATTCTACATTATATATAATTGAGATTTAAGGTTTACATAGAGGTTCTAGAGATTACTTTAACCAGCACTGGATATAGAGATAAATATTACTACTTCTAATCACCCTCATATGGATGGTCAATATGAGAGAACCCTTCAAAATATAAATGATATGCTATTATTATGTTCAATGGATTTACAAGGATATAGGGATGAAAACATTCCACTAGTAGAGTACTTATATAATAACAAATTCTATTCTATAATTCAAGTGGAACCTCATGATGCTCTTTATGGAAAGAGGTTTTACACCCCAACATATTGGGATGATATTGGAAAAACGGAATATATGCTACCAAATCATATCCAAGAGAAAATAGTTAAGGTTCAAACCATTCTACATCATATGAATTACTTAAAAATATGACTTAAATGAAATGCAATTAATTTTCAATATGAACTAGTGGTAGAGGTAGAAGATAAGGAGTTTATTCGTATATCACCACGGAGGAAATTCATAAGGTTTGGGGAACAAAATTTTATACGATGATCCTAAGGAGAAGATATTAGATCATAAAGTCAATGTTCTTTGAAAAAAGATAAATCACAATGTCCAAGTGTTGTGGTAAAACTATATTTTTGAGGAAAAAACATCGGAACGACAAGAGGTGAAGAAATTGAAGTACTCAAATCTGTTTTAGTGTATTAAATAAATTTTTGGGGATAAAAATTTTGTAGGGAAATGACTCAATTTTTTATAAATTAAATACCATTTTTTTAATGAATAAATTCCTTGTCTTTTAATATATTTATATAAAATAGATTCCATACTTGGGTTATTTTGTATTATTATAAAATATAGTTCATTTGATTTAAAATACTATTAAGAATTCGAGACATTGATAATATATTTCTTATACAATAACCATTATGATTTGTATACATTAAGGGTTATGATAAAGGATAACTGAAATAAATGGAAGAATGGAAGAACTCAACTAGTAAGATCATAGCCTATAAATACTTATTATTATTGATTTTGATGGATATATCATCACTGGGATTTTTCCTACACTAATTCAAAGCTAAAATTCAATAACTGAAATAAAAAAAAACTGTTAATGGTAGAATTTCATGATTATTGAGACCACAACCCAAAACATATTCATCAAATCACCCCAAGAAAGTTCCACTATCACACAAATTGACCATAGGTTGTACACTGGTTTAATAAGGTTTTATGTATCTAGACTCTAGTTGTATGGATTTTTATGTTTTCTTTCTAATGAAATAATTATTATGCATAACCTTTTTTAGAATATATACAATTATCAATTGATGAAAATTAAATTTGTAAATGAAGAAACCAAAATTCTATTTTCCAAATTCTATTTGAAGTTAATATTAATTTCATATATTTTTATAATAGAATTTAATGAAGTCTAATGTAAACATTATACGAGTCAAAGAAAATTAATTTCATAGAGACAATGATTTTCCAGTTAATTATATTTTTTAAAGAAAATTAAGTTATCTTATTAAGATAATTATTTTTATAAAATAAATATTATTTTTGAAATAATCACATCAAAATAATACAAGGTAAGATTTTTCCTAATTTTTGGAGATGGGTTAGTTTTGTGGTTAAAATTAAATTCGATATAAATATACAGATCGTATAATGACAACATAATGGAATATAAGTTATATAATATATTCCATATAATTACTCCATTACCATATATATATATATATATATATATATATATATATTTCCCCCTAAAAATAATTTTTTTAAGTTATTTAATTAAATTTATAAACCATTAATGAATCTACCAAAACAAATATTATATTTTATGTTTTTAAAATTAATTCTTTTTAAACATGACTCATTTCCACCACAAAAATGGTATTATTTAAGTATGTTTATTTAATATCATTATAAAATATTTATAACAACTCCCCATTGTCTAAAAACATGGGAAAAACTAATTAATATTTGTGGTTTTGATTATTTAATCATACAGATCTCAAAAACCTATGTTAAGAATTTAATAAAAAATTACCTTCTATTTTTCTATAAAAACACACCCAACCTCCCACTATTCTATACTCAATAATAATTTTTCATAAATTTCATCTTCATATCCTCATCAAAATACTCCCTTAGGTGTTCCAAAACTCTTAATAAACTCCTATTAAGATTTTAGAAGCAAACTCGCAAGGTAAGGGGATTCTATCCTCCACTTTATTCAAGAACATTCTTTGCGTAATGCATTTTGATTTATAATTATTCATGTTATAAAATGTTTATTCATATCCCACTACTATGATTAGGATGAATAAATAATTGGATACCTCCTTTCATTATCATTAAACCCTCCTATGAGTCTTTATACACACTCATTTTTTGCGGAAAATATCATATGATTTTCTTTGTCAAACATTTCTGTAGTGAATACCCATATCCATTTTCACTCAAGTGTATTCACCAAGATTTCCAAATCATTAATTTATTATTTAATTCCTTTTATATAACCCATACTTCTTATCCTATAGAATAGTTGTTATGAAACATTTCTTTATATGTTATGATCTATGTAGCACACTAATGCATGTACATGGTATGAATTTGATGTGTAGCCCCAGAATAATATAGCCCAACTATGCATTGGGTAATGTTTTTATCTCATGAGATTTCATGTATGGTGTATGTAATATAATTCTAAGAACACTATCATATTATACCTTTGTGGTTAGACTTGACTTTTTCTGATGATATCATGTTTTATGTTATTTCCATATTCTTATGTTACATTGTTGTTATCATCTTATATCTTGCTTTGACTTTCATGTTTATGTTTATCACAGCTTTTTCACCTTTATATTCTTCTTGACTAACATTTTTTACTTTCATGAGGTTATTCTTACATTATTCCCTTACATGGCTTTATAGATCATCCATTTTTTATGTGCATCACCGTATTATCCCATGTAATATTAGAATATCGATAAAATAAAGGGACATTTTTTAGAGTTTTTAAATAATTTCATTATACCCATATTTCTAGATATTGTAATATGTATCAAATTACCCAAATACACTACGGAGCACAACATTTTGGGATTTTATTATGGGTATATTTATGTAATAAATCATCAATTAAGATGCATTGAAGATATCGGTTGTCATTTTTTGGGGCTATATATGGTATTTTCTATGAGAAGTATTATATTAATCATGGGGTTAGTGAGTGTAATGTTAAATTTATGTATATTCGTGACTATAAATGAATCATTTAGAATATGCAAAAGGATATGGTTTGATAATGGTCTATGGAAGAGGAACTTACTTAGGTAACATATGAAACACCAAGGTCTAGAAAGTTATATTAAGGGACTAAGAGATATGAATTTTTTCTATTAAATTATGATGATGTAATGTTCATATGTGACAAACCTACTTCCTATTAATATGATATTCATTAATTATTTTACACCAGTGGTAATTAATGTTTCTGTGTGTTCTGTATTAGATTTTTTTTCAACCCTTAAAATTGAAAACCCTAGCAGGTTGGTATGTTGGTTCTTGTGTTTCCATTGATATAGTGTGATTGAGGAAATTGTATCCATTTTTCTATAAGTTAATTATTTCATAAGAAGGTTAATTTTTTAATTAATGTAAATTTTACGATTACATGAAGCAATTTGAAATCCTTGAATATCGATGAAGATAATACAGATAGATAGGTTGAATATATAGAAGAATGTAGAGAATTGAAAAAGAGCTACATCATGAAAATTTCATGGGTAATGTTTTAGGTCTATGAGGACCTTGGTAAAACCTGGTGATTCCAAACCATTTAAATGAAATATAAAAAAGTAATGGTCAATATGTAAGTGACCAAGATGTAGGAAAATAATCATTAGTTTCATGAAGTTTATAAAAATTTAATATTCAAAATTGGCTGATCAAAATATGGGGAAGGAAATGAATTTTGAAAAGATTGATTATTTTGTGAAAGATTGGTGGCTTACAAAAGTAAGTTCTATGAAGGTTGTTATTTTAATGATGGTGAAATGCTATATAAATGCACCATGTTCTTATAAGTGTATGAAAATGGATGATATGTAATGAATATTCAAAAAGTAAGGAAATAACATGAATATAAAAAAAGGGTTTTTCAAAAGGATGTGGATAAAAGGAAATTTCATAAACGTGGGAGAATGTCTATAAATTATTTTTTTCCATAATTCGAGAAATCTTGGCTCATTGAGGATCTGAAGATTCTAAATTAAAAAAGGATTTTTTTGAATTTATATCATTCATGAAACAATAATGCTGAAATGGGTTATGTAATGAAAGAACTTATATCTGTTTGGCCAAATGAGTTTCATGAAATATTGGAATACTCATGAATGTTTAGAGTTTCATGAAACAGTGGAAGTTTCATCAAATATAGTAGATTCATTATACTAATAATGTTTCTTCAAAGTGTGTATTAAACATCGGATTAAGTAGAATAATATAATAATTGATTGGAAATCATTTAAATCTTTTCTAATGGAATTCATTATTCATTTAAGACTTATTAAATATAAAAATTGATGTTCTTTTAATTGTGATATTCCCAGTCAATTTTTGAAACAACATTATGATGATTAACAAAAACTAATTAGTGAAAAAACTACCAAATAACGAAGTCATTAATCAGCCTATAAGAAAAAAATAATTCACTCATGAATTAGTGAGAAAGGGATAGGAAAAATGGAGTGACCCATTGGTGGTAATGATCTTCCCCAATCCTTGTAAGGTGATAGATCTCGGGCATAGGGGTTACGTAGACAAAATCTTTCCCGGAAATATTATTAGTGGATTTTTCTACATTGACAAAACATTAGTGTGTGCTCATTGGGAGTACCCTTATGTGGGTGAACCAAGGAAAATTATTTTTCTATTTTGGATTATTTTTTTGATATTATATTATTTGATAACTAGAACTTTTATATTGATAGATCATTGATCTTATCTGAAAAAAGCTAAGATATGTGCACTTGTTAATCAGATCATCGCATGATAGGTAAACACAAGTGTGACTCTACTGACTGGTGATGTCATTTTAGTTATGACAGTGAGTTTTTCTTGGGTAGTTTTGGAAACTTAAATGTGTTTCATACCTTAATTCACTCCTCCTCAATTAGGGATTCTTTCACTTAAGTATCTTATAGAAAAACCAATTTGTATAAAAGGGATGGTTTATCTTGTTATATTTTTTAATCTAAATTGATATTATAAGTCTTTTGAAGTGAAATAATTTATTCTTCTACAACATTGGAAAGATAAAGAATCTGAAAAAGAAGATTAACGCCATTGAAATTCTATATAATGGATTAGTTTCTGAAAGTGTGTGACCATACTAAAGGATCCCACTAACTTACAAATAGAATGTATGGATGAAAATGATTGTGTATGTAAAGACACATAAAATTCAAGGGAAATTTTTTCTTAATTTTCTTTGGGATTTTACAAGAACGCAGTTTCTGACGGCACTTGATTCCAAGGCCCGGTGTGCCCGGAATTTCTATCCGAAGTTTAGCTCGGGTACGTTCAGTGAACGAATGAGCGGGAATTCCTATCTTTTGAACCGGTGCTCGGAATTGAATTCTGAGGGCACCGATGGAACCGTAGTGTCGGTAATTACTTAGGAACTCCATTTCTGGAGTTGCGTTTTCACGAGAGAAGATGATAAAAATTGTGGAAGTTTAATTTATAATTTAACTACAATTTTTATTTTCTTTAAGTGGTTTAAGGCTTTGGGTGGAAGTTCGGTAACTACTCAACTTCCCAAGGGAGGTTATGTGGGTGTTGGGGCCCACACGAACCCCACCCCTTCATATTCGTAAACCCCCTCAACTCACCATTAATTTTTGACAACTTATGTTATTAATTAAGTGAGTTTAATGTGTGTGTGGGTTTGAAATTCAAACTCATGTCTAGTTAATAAATTAAGTGAGGGCTTAATTTATATTGGGTTAGTTTCTTGTGGTGGAGTCTTGGGGAGAAAAAGGCTAAGGATTGAGGAACTTCTTCATCTTCGACGAAGAACGCGAATAACACATCGGTCTCCGACGAAGAACGTCGAGTCCTCGGAAACCGACTACGCGACGCCATATACCGCGACGGTTCTTCCGCGACGTCTTCTTCCGCGACGTATCCTTCCGCAACATCTCCTTCCGTGATGTCTTTTTCCGTGACGAATCTTCGTTCGACGAACCACTATTCAAGCTACGCTCGAGGTAGAGGTTTATTTATTTATTTTTTCGTGAATACTACCTTGTCGTTCTTCGTGAATATACGACCAATTGCTATCTATTAACGAGAGGGGGCCAGACCACACAAACATGGCCGACCCTCCTTTATCCATGTTATTGTTTCTATTTTGATGGAACGGGAATGGCGCGGTGTCGTCGCACCACGCGGGATCATGCGGCAAGTAATGCGCGGCACTGTCGCTCCGCGCCGTGATTTTGAATCAAATCGCGGCGCCGTCGCGCCACGGTGGAGAACCGCAAAAGCACCGCGGCCAGAGAGGGGCCGCGGCAGAGGGGTGCGGCACCGTCGCGCCGCACCGGATGAATGAAGGTCGCAGCTGGTACCGGGCCGTGGCGGAGCATGGAAAACGGCGGCCGGAAATGGGCCTCCGGCATCGGAGCAGGACCGGCTGCCAGAAACGGGCCGCCGGCATCGGATCAAGGAGGGGACAGGCCGTCGCCGGTCCCGTGGTGGCAGAAATAGGCCGGCAAGGGCGGGCTGGCTGGGCAGGAGAGGAGTCAAGGGTTCAAACCCCCGGCCGGCCAGCTAGCAGCCCCCATTAAGGGGGGTCGCTGTTACAAAATGCGAGAACCCCCCCTCCCCCGCAAACCGAACGGCTCGGCCGTTCGTCCTAGCCAGGTGGCGCCGCGCGCCAGCGCGCCGGACCGCCAGGCCGGCAGCCGGGCCGCTGGGCCGCGCCGCGCGCCGGACCGCCAGGCCGGCAACCGGGCCAAGCCGGGCCACCGGGCCCGGCCGTGCCAAGGCTGGGTCGCGCTGCGCCGTGCCCCGTCGGGCCGACCCGGACCTGGGTCAGGTCGACCCGGTTCGGGCCGACCGAGGGGGTCTCGGGCCGGATCGGTCCGGGCCCAAAACCCCCGTTTTCGGATCCTCTTCGGCCTTTTTCCCTTAACATGGGATACGGACCTCCGATCGACGTACCGTTAGTTGCGATGCGATCCTTGGATCGAGGCGGTCGTTTTGTTATATCGCACTCAAGGTTTCAGAATACTTTGGGTTCGGCCGGGTTGGTTCGTACACGAAACCAACCGGGCCCTCGGAGCGGAAACGCTCATATCTTAAGCTCCAGATGTCCTATTGACGTGCCGTTGACTTTGTTGGATTCCTCTTAGTGAGAAGGATCTTTTGGATTACTCAACCCGAGGTTTGGACACAAGTGGAGTACGGTCGGGTTGGTTTTTCCTTAAAACCCCAAACGGGCCCCTGGGACGAAAAAGCCAATAACTCTCAGACCGAGCGTCTGATTGACGCGCCGTCTGCGATGTTGAGTTCCTGTTGACAATACAGAACTTTTAGATACATAAATTATGGACTATGTGTCAGTTGATGTATCAGCCTCTCGGCTCGTGGAGCGGACCCTCCCAAACGAGCTTGTTGTGTGTAAGAACCCTAGAGCTGGCTGCGTTTGCGACTATGACGACGACGACGACTGTACAGAGGTCCTCAGTGGATTCGATGGCGATGACTACAGCACTCAGTGATCTTTTATGGATCAGTGCTACTGATCCTGTGTGGGTCTGATCCTGTGTGGGTCAGCGCTCAGCGGTCCTGTGTGGGCCAGCGCCGACAGATCCTGTATGGGTCCTATCCTGTGTGGGTCTTTGCGGGGGTTAGTTACCTATCGATCCTGTGTGGGTCAGATCCTTTGTGGGTCATTGCGGGGGTTAGTTACCTATCGATCCTGTGTGGTTCATATCCTTTGTGGGTCATTGCAGGGGTTTGTACCTATCGATCCTTTGTGGGTCCGACGGCTTAGATGATTTAGTGGCAATATCTGATCATCTCTATCATCATATAAAGAAGTATTCCTGTCTGAGCTGAATCCTATTTGCTTTCCTTTTTGGATTGTGTTTTTCTATCCTGTGTGGATTTATGTTTTGCTTTATTGTGTGTACTGGGTTATACTTGAGCTCGGATGTTGGAGCTGAACGAGAATTGATGACTTAGGTATATATACGGGAATATACCTAAGTAGTGTTGGATGTTACTTCGTGATTGAATCTTTCCTTTGTGGATTATCCTTTGTGGATTTTGGGAGAGATTCGGGTGTCTCGGGGTCCCTACTGAGTAGCTTATACTCACCCATGCACAGGCTATGCCCGCACTACGTTTTGTTGGTTGCAGACGATGCACAACGCTGATCGTGGTTGAGGCTTGCGGAGCAGGATGGTACCTGGAGGTGGACCACTGGGCGGGACGTACTCAGAGCGGTTGGATGGACCCGAGGAGCAGTAGAGGCTATATGTACCCACCCTTCAGGTGGGATTTCCAGTGGACAGCTCGACATTGTGGCTTTACTTTTCAGTTGATGTTTTCCCTTCCAGTTGTACTTTACTTTCAGTTTGGGTTTGTATACTCACCCACTTACTTTTCCACACATACTGTTGTACTTAGTTTTACTTAGTGTTTACTTCTACTGCTTGCTTGCTCTGTGGTGTTTGCTTACTTTACAAAGGCAATGCCTTCCCTTTTTACCGGGAATTACGCCTTGGTGCTAGTCACCAGCCCCTGGCCTATGGAAGGTGGGCTTGGGGTAGTCACGGCACGGGCCCCGAGTACGGGTCGTGACAAATTGGTATCAGAGGAGTTCGGTTCTACCACAGAACTTGGGACTCTAATATTTTTCTATGTGAATCAATAGTTTTAAGCGTATTGGGTGTGGTTATCAGTCCAAGGAGTCCAGTGTTCGTGCGGCGGCCGACGTATCCGTACACCAGGACCCTGACTTTTGATTTCCGACTTAATGCATGAAAACATTGATTGCATGTGTGTTTCAAGTTTTCTATTTGTTTACTTGTTTCAGCTCACCAGGTATACTGTTTGACCGTGGTGCACCTGTTTCTTTTCAGGATGTCCCCACGACGGCAGCGAGCTAGGGTTCCGAGAGTTGAGCGTGACGATATCCCACCGAGCGACAAGGCCTCGGTGTAGGGCCCTTTGACAACTGAGGCACTGGCAGTACCTTTACCTGCCAAGCCACCGATTCTTCCAGCCCCAGCCGCTGACGATGCACGTCGCCTTAGTGCACTGCATGAGTTCCAGTGCCAGCGACCACCCAAGTTCCACGGGGAGACGGACCCCCAGGCAGCTGAGGACTGGCTGGAGGTAGTGGTACGAGTTTTTCGGCTAGTGAGGACACCAGCAAACCTCATGGTGATCCTCACAGCGAGCCTACTGCACGCGGCAGTGGGCCGATGGTGGAGCTTGATGCTCCAGGTGCATGTTGAGGTATCTCT
The DNA here is from genome assembly GCA_963277665.1 of Viscum album. Taxonomy (NCBI): domain Eukaryota; kingdom Viridiplantae; phylum Streptophyta; class Magnoliopsida; order Santalales; family Viscaceae; genus Viscum; species Viscum album. The sequence continues at coordinate 910,170,969 of OY728125.1, read as the reverse complement.
TCTCTGGATGGACTTTGAGAGCCTCTCCCACTCGGAGTTCGTCCCAGCCACCCTCTATGCTGTGTGCATCCAGGAGCTTCTTCAGCTGCAGTAGGGCAGCTTGACAGTCGCCCAGTACTCGGCGAGATTTACCGATCTCTCGTGCTACTCGACCGACATGGTATGGGACCCATTATTCCAGGCCCGGACCTTTGAGCAGGGATTGAGGCATGAGATCAGGGCATCGTTGATCTCCCTCAGCATTCCGACTCAGGCAGGAGTACTGGAGCGAGCTCTTCTCATCGAGAGTTTTCTTGCTGAGTCTACACCAGCGGCGAGACCTACTGCAGGGCGACACTTGGCGGAGACTTCTACATCCGGCAGTAGACAGATGTCACAGAGGTCCAAGCGGGCAGGAAAACGGGCGGACGACCATAGGATACTAGCTCGGAGGTGCGGGGCACACGCAGCAGAACCAGTCTTACGAGTGGAAGACAGTGCTATGCATGCGGTGGGCAGGGCCACATGGCTCGTGACTACCCGACTCGCCATGCAGAGGAGCAGCAGATGGTTGAGGAACCACCTAGGGAGAGGCAGAGGTTCGACCATGGCGGTTCGCAGGGAGCAGGTGGACGAGGCCGAGGAGCTAGTCGAGCGGCAAGTGGTGGATGACGTTTTGAGGCTCTACTACCACCACCACCAGAAGGTCCACCCCGACCTCAGGGGAGAGCACAACTTCAGGCAGCTGAAGCTTACGATCATGGAGCTCTGGAAGCGGGTGGACTACTGCGGGACTAGCTCTAGGAATAGAGGCCTTTGCCCATAATGACTCTAGCTTCGTAGTTTGTGTTGCCTTGTGTCCTTGTACTTTGAATCGAAGTAATAAATGACACTTGCAATGGTGACGTTTTCTTTCTTGTCTTTTGTTTGTTATTACTAAGAGGTGCTGGTTAAAAACTGTTGACCTGACCCTCACTTGAGAGATTCTTACTGGAGGTGATCCAGTGACCACACACTGATACCGACAGTGTGACTCAACCCTTGGAGATGAGAGTAACAGTTGGATCTCTTGGTAGCAGCGTTGAGGCCTTACAACGTCATCCATTCCATGAATTAACTAATCATTATGGGATTGACTATTTTAGGTAAGGAACGTGGTTCATCTAGGGGATGAGACCAGATTTCCCTTTTCGGTAAAGGATAAATCTTTGCAGCTTTGCAGAACGTTAAGGAGGAAGGGGAAACCCTTCGTGTGGTCAGAAAGATGTCAGCAGAGCTTCCAGGAGCTGAGATAGAGATTGACCAGCGCCCCTATCTTGAGGTTTCCAAAGGAGGGAGTAGGGTACGTAGTCTACTACGATGCATCAGGGACTGGACTCAGATGTGTCCTGATGCAGGATCGGGTAGTGATCGCCTATGGATCACGTCATTGGAGGCCGCATGAGGAGAACTATGCTACCCATGACCTGGAGTTAGCAGTAGTGGTATTCGCTCTGAAGACATGGCGACACTATCTTATGGGAGAGAACTTTACAGTTTTTTTATGACCATCAGAGTCTCAGGTACATCTTCTCTCAGAAGGACCTGAACCTGAGATAGCAGCGATGGATCGAGTTCCTCCAGGACTATGACTTTGAGATAGTCTATACTCCTGGGAAGGAGAACATAGTAGCTGATGCTCTCAGTAGGAGGACGGGCATTCAGCTACTTGAGGAGGCGACAGAACACCTAGCCGCTTTGCGGATATCCTTCATGGATAGAGATGGAGCAGCTTTCCTTCAGTCTGTCACAGTCACCCCTCCACTACTGCAGTGGGTCAGAGAGGCACAACGTGGGGACACTGACTGTGAGACGTGGCGTGCACAGATATCCTCAAGAAAGGCACCTGATGGTTTCTCCTTTGGAGCATAGAATGACGTCCTTTTCAGAGGACGTACCTTGGTACCAGTTGCTTTACGGGTGGAGGTGCTGGGGGAGTTTCACACTTCTCCTTTGACAGTACATCCTGGAGTGGTGAAGATGTACCAGGATCTCAGATGACAGCACTGGTGGCTGGGCATAAAGAAGGTTGTGGCGGAGTTCGTTTCTCGATGCCTCACCTGCCAGCAGGTGAAGGCAGAACACTAGGTACCAGCAGGCTTGGTACAGCCCTTGGAGGTCCCGGAGTGGAAGTGGGACGGGATATCTATCTACTTCGTTACTGGACTTCCATGCACTTCCAGAGGTCACGACTCCATTTGGGTGATTGTCGACCAACTCAACAAGTCGGCCCACTTCTTACCCATCAAAGAGAAGGGCTCAGTGGAGAGCTTGGGACGTCTCTACATTCCGGAGAATGTACGGCTTCACGGTGTGTCGTCATCTATCATCACCGATCGAGATGCTCGCTTTACTTCCCGGCTTTGGAAGGGGTAGTAGGAGGCATTCGGGACGCAGCTACGTCTGAGCACCGCCTTCCACGCTCAGAAAGATGGTTAGATGGAGAGGACCATTCAGACTCTCGAGGACATGCTCCTCGCATGTGTTCTCAACTTTGGTCGCAGCTGGGAAGACCACCTACCCTTGGTGGAGTTTGCGTACAACAATAGCTAGCACTCCACCATCGGGATGGCACCATACGAGGCGTTGTACGGCCGACCTTGCAGATCTCCTTTGTGCTGGACAGACCCTGAGGAGTCCGCACTTGTGGGACCGAAGATGGTCCAGGCCACGATAGAGAAGGTCCAGGTCATCCAGGAGCAGATAAGGATAGCTCAGAGCCGGCAGAAGTCTTATGCTGACAGGAGGGGGAGGCCACTAGAGTTCGAGGATAGCGACCACATCTTCTTGTGTGTCTCACCTCGATGTGGATTACAGAGATTTGGCCGAGGCAGAAAGTTGTCTCCATGATTCATCGGACCCTTCTAGGTCCTCAGTAGGATTGGCAAGGTGGCTTATCGGCTAGCTCTACCACCTCAGTTGCACCGGGTGCATGACGTCTTCCACGTATCTCAGCTGAGGAGATACATGCACGACCCGACGCATATCATTGACCATAGGGAGCTAGACGTTGATGATGGGGAGACTTTTGCGAAGGTCCTGGTGGAGATTGAGGATCGACAGTAGCGAGTCCTACGTGGATGGTCGATTCCTCTAGTACGCATCAGATTGCCGCACGGGAACCTCCAGGAGAGCACTTGGGAGCGGGAGGCTCAGATGCGTGCTCATTACCCACTTTTGTTTCCCCAGTTTATGATGTAACTTTACAGGGACGTAAAGCCCTGAGGTGGGAGTAATTTAAAGACCTGTAAAATTCAAGGGAAATTTTTTCATAATTTTCTTTGGGATTTTACAAGAACGCAGTTTCTGACGGCACTTGATTCCGAGGCACGGTGTGCCCGGAATTTCTATCCAAAGTTTTTTCGGGTACGTTCAGTGAACGAACGAGCGGGAATTCCTATCTTTTGAACCGGTGCTCGGAATCGAATTCTGAGGGCACTAATGGAACCGTAGCGCCGGTAATTGCTTAGGAACACCATTTCCGGAGTTGCATTTTCAAGAGAAAAGATGATAAAAATTGTGGATGTTTAATTTATAATTTAACTACAATTTTTTATTTTCTTTAAGTGGTTTAAGGCTTTGGGTGGATGTTGGGTAACTACCCAACATCCCAAGGGAGGTTATGAGGGTGGTGGGGCCCACACGAACCCCACCCCTTCATATTCTTAAACCCCCTCAACTCACCATTAATTTTTGACAACTTATGTTATTAATTAAGTGAGTTTAATGTGTGTGTGGGTTTGAAATTCAAACTCATGTCTAGTTAATAAATTAAGTGAGTGATTAATCTATTTTGGGTTAGTTTCTTGTGGTGGAGTCTTGGGGAGAAAAAGGCTAAGGATTGAGGAACTTCTTCATCTTCGACGAAGAATGCGAAGAACACATCGGTCTCCGACGAAGAACGCCGAGTCCTCAGAAACCGACTACGCGACGCCGTATACCGCGATGGTTCTTCTGCGACGTCTTCTTCCGCGACATATCCTTCCCCAACATCTCCTTATACGATGTCTTTTTCCGCAACGAATCCTCGTTTGACGAACCACCGTTCAAGCTACGCTCGAGGTAGGGGTTTATTTATTTATTTGTTCGTGAATACTACCTTGTCGTTCTTCGTGAATATACGAACAATAGCTATCTATTAACGAGAGGGGGTCGGACCGCACAAACATGGCCGACCCTCCTCCTTTATCCATGTTATTGTTTCTATTGTGATGGAATGGGAATGGCGCGGTGGCGTCGCACCGCGTGGGATCATGCGAAAAGTAATGCGTGGCACCGTCACGCCGCGCCGTGATTTTGAACCAAGTCGTGGCGCCGTCGCGCCACGCCGGAGAACCACAAAAGCACCGCGGCCGGAGAGGGGCTGCGGCGGAGGGGTGCGGTGCCGTCGCGCCGTACCGGACGAATGAAGGTCGTGGCTGGTACCGGGCTGCGGTGGAGCATGGGAAACGGTGGCCGGAAATGGGCCGCCGGCATCGGAGCAGGACCAGCGACCGGAAACGGGCCGCCGGCGTCGGAGCAGGGAGGGGACCGGCCGTCGCCGGTCCCGTGGTGGTAGAAACAGGCCGGCCAGGGTGGGCCGGCTGGGCAGGAGAGGATCCGGGGGTTCAAACCCCCGGCCGGCCAGCTAGCGGCCCCCATTAAGGGGGGCCGCGGTTACAAAACGTGGGGGGCATTGCCCCCCCCCCCCCCCCCCCCCCGCAAACCGAACAGCTCAGCCGTTCGGCCAAGCCAGCTGGCGTCGCGCGCCAGCTTGCCGGGCCGGGCCGCGCCCAAGCCGGGCCGAGCCTTGCCAAGCCGGGCAGACCCGGACCCGGGTCGGGTCAACCCGGTTCGGGCCGACCCAGGGGTCTTGGGCCGGATCGGTCTGGGCCCGAAACCCCCGTTTTCGGATTCTCTTCGGTCTTTTTCCCATAACTTGGGCTACGGACCTCCGGTCGACGCACCATCAGTTGCGATGTGATCCTTGTATCTAGACGGTTGTTTCGGTATATCGTACTCAAGGTTTCGGAATACTTTGGGTTCGGCCGGGTTGGTTCGTACACGAAACCAACCGGGCCCTCGGAGTGGAAATGCTCATATCTTAAGCTCCAGACGTCCGATTGACGTGCTATTGACTTTGTTGGATTCCTCTTAGTGAGACGGATCTTTTGGATTACTCCGCCCGAGTTTTGGACATAGGTGGAGTAAAGTCGGGTTGGTTTTGCCTTAAAAACCCAAACGGGCCCCTGGGACGAAAAAGCCAATAACTCTCAGACCGGGCGTCCGATTGACGCACCGTCTACGAAGTTGAGTTCCTGTTGACGATACGGAACTTTTTCATACATCAAATCTGGACTATGTGTCAGTTGATGTATCAGCCTTTCAGCTCGTGGAGCGGACCCTCCCGAACGAGCTTGCTGTGTGCGGGAACCCTAGAGCTGGCTGCGTTTACGACTGTGATGACGACGATGACGACTGTACATAGATCCTCAATGGATTCGATGGCGACAACTATAGCACTCAGCGATCTTTTGTGGATCAGTGCTACCGATCCTATGTGGGTCAGCGCTCAGCGGTCCTGTGTGGGCCAGCGCCTACAGATCCTGTGTGGGTCTGATCCTGTGTGGGTCATTGCGGGGGTTAGTTACCTATCGATCATGTGTGGGTTAGATCCTTTGTGGTTCATTGCAGGGGTTACTTACCTATCGATCATGTGTGGGTCAGATCCTTTGTGGGTCATTGCGGGGGTTAGTACCTATCGATCCTTTGTGGGTCCGACGGCTTATATGATTCAGTGGCAATATCTGATCATCTCTATCGTCATACAAAGAAGTATTCCTGTGTGAGATGAATCATGTTTGCTTTCCTTTGTGGATTGTGTTGTGCTATCCTGTGTGGATTTACATTTTGCTTTCCTATGTGTACTGGGTTGTACTTGAGCTCGGATATTGGAGCCGAACGAGAATTGATGACTTTGGTATATGTATGAGCATATACCTAAGTAGTGTCGGATGTTACTTCGTGATTCCATCTATCCTTTGTGGATTATCCTTTGTGGATTTTGGGAGACCTTCGGGGGTCTCGGGGTCCTTAATGAGAAGCTTATACTCACCCCTGCATAGGCTATGCCCGCACTATGTTGTATTTGTTGCAGACAACGGACAGCATTGATCATGGTTGAGGCTTGTAGAGCAGGACGGTACCTGGAGGTGGACCACTGGGCGGGACATACTCAGAGCGGTTGGCTGGACCCGAGGAGCAGTAGAGGCTATCTGTACCCACCCTTTAGGTGGGATTTCCAGTGGACAGCTCGACATTGCGGCTTTACTTTTCAGTTGTTGTTTTCCCTTCCAGTTGTACTTTACTTTCAGTTTGGGTTTGTATACTGGCCCACTTACTTTTCCGCAAATACTATTTTACATAGTTTTACTTAGTGTTTACTTCTACTGCTTGCTTTCTCTATGGTGTTTGTTTAATTTACAAAGGCAATGCCTTCCCTTTTTACCGGGAATTACACCTTGGTGCTTGTCGCCAGCCCCTGCCCTATAGAAGGCGGGCTTGGGGTAGTCACGGCACAGGCCCCGGGGACAGGTCGTGACAGTGTATATACTTTTTTACACAATTATGATGATGTAAAATAAGTGGAGGATGATATTACATTTGGTTCCAAAACAACAGATAATGATTTATATCAATAGCTTCAAAGGTGAGTGTTTTCAACATTTCATAGATGCTGGATATGGGGTTGAAGTATGATAACCTATATCATCAATACAACATAATTAACAATTTATTATATAAAGATACAATTAATACAATACCAAAAGACCAAGTAGCCAAGTGTATTTGTGTAATTAGATAAATATCGTAATAAATTTAATTATGGGAACAACAACATTGTTTAAAAACTCCAAAATATTCCCATTTTTTCTATCAATATTTTAATATTACAGGTGATAACCTAGGCATGTATATAAGAAAGGGGTAAAAAATAAATCCCAATAAAAGAATTATAAAATAATAAAATAATTAATGTAATAAATATGATACCAAAGGTATATAGAGGTAACATAAAATGGGTGAGAATAAAAAAAATTGAACATCAAGGAAAGATATAACATGATAACATCATAGCAACATATATATCTCACAATGACACAATAACATGGAATCATAATCATAATTCAAGTATAAATATTGAGAAATCATAACATAGTGTTCTTAGAATAGCATATTATGCAACATACTTGGTATCTTATGAGATAAATATATTACCCAATGCATTGGAGGAATGTAAAATATTGTTCCCCCATCACATTCAAAACATGTATATGAATATATGTCCCACATTGATCATACAACACAAGATGGAATTTTATCACTTTTAATTCCAATATTAAGTTGTATGGGTAATATACATGTGAGTCCCTAATCAATAAAGGAAATTTACATATTGATGAATATCCTTGAGTATAAATGTGGTTGGGTATACACAACATATAAAATCATAGAAAATAATGGGAAAACTTTGATAGCATTATGGGTGTACATAAATATTCTTGGAAGTGTTTAATGAGTGGGAAAGGTGGTCACTCATTAATTTTGAATCTTAAGGATAGTAAAGGGATATATCAAAACACATTATAATTTGAACTATTAGAAATAAATTGTATTAATACCAAGAATGTACTCGTAGTAAAAAGTAAGAGAAGAGGATCTCTTATCTTGAGATGGTGCTTCTAAAAGATTAGGAATACAAAATTCAAATATTTTTAAAACCTTGGAAGGTATTTATATATGTTAAGGGATATAATATTCATGATAAATATGTTTTTAAGGAGGACTATTGAATGTTTGGGTGGGTATATATAGCAAAATAAAAGTGGGGTTTTCATTAATTTCCTAACATAGTCTATTGGAAAAAATAAGAAAAAATAATCAAAATAAAAAACCTTATCAGGGTTTTACCATGTTTTCCTCAAAATAAGAGTGTTCCTAAAAATTTTATAATTACATTAAATTAAAATATTAAAACAATACTGGTGGTAATGTGGAAATGATCCATGTTCCAAAAGAATCGATTTTGAAAACATAAAATATAATATAGGTTTTGGAGGACACAATATAGGTTTATAAAACCAATAAAATTATATAAAAAACCATATATTTGAGGGTGAATATAAATCAATTCATATATTCCGTTTATATCATTAATTACATCATTTTTGGGACATTTTTATGTCATAATAGAGACCATATATTTATACCATATTTAATTTTTACCCAAACAGTCAGTTGGATCAAAAAATATGGAAAACTTATTCCTTGGATTCATTAAACATATTTATTCCAAAGATAATATTTATTCTAGAAAATTAATTCTATAAATATTATAATTTAATCTTTAAAAACTCATATTAAGTTTAAAATACTAGTTCCCACAATGATAACAGTTTTATAGCCCTTATAACAATTACATTGGACTTCATTAAATTATATTATCATATATATATATATATATATTAAAATAATGTTATGTTAAAATATTATTTATTTCAATGTTCATAAATTTATTAAAAAGTTAATTCTAACCATATATTTTCCCAAAATACAATTTTTGTTTCTTCATATCAAAATGTAATTTTCATCAACTAATATGTAATTGTATTTATATAGTAGAAATGAAAAGAGATAAAAATAAACATTATTCCATCATAAAGAAAATATAAAAAAGCATTCTACTATGGTCTATGTAACACCCTGAGTTTTTATGAATTATTTTTTTCCTTTTTTTGAATTAATTTAATCTTTTCAATATTTTTCATTTCACGAAACAGTGAATATAGCTTGTGTTATATGAAATCAAAAAGGTGTTATTGATTTTTACATAGCACCAGTTTGATCTTCTACTATAAGAAACGCATAGATTATCTTTAGATACATGAAACACTATATTTGGCATGTGTTACACACAATCCCAAGTTTCCTCGATAACTTGGGTAAAATGAAAGACCTAATTTTACCAATATACAATGTATTATTAATAATATTAGTAAAATATTATTCTAGATGTCACTATGTCATTGTAATGGATATCATGAATAAGATTAATTAAATTATTAAAATATAGTGTACACATGTAAGTAAAAATAATTATTTGACTACTAATTAACTAGAAATGAAAATCAAACCCTATTTAAAATATAGGAAATATTTTACTTGTAAACTATATTTATTCCATAGAAAAAATTTTACATCAATAAATTAATGAAAACACTTCTGCTAAAAAATTTAAATGAAATATGTATTTATTATATTAAATATACTATTTAAAATACATCTTCTGTGGTTTATATTTAATAGATAAGTATAAATCTAATTTTACGCATAAAGATATTTTTTATAAAGGTGTTTTACCACCTTTTAATGGACCACGTATTTTAAATATATTTTTTGACACATTTATAAAATTTATTTGAAATAATAAATTTTATTTCTTAAATAATTATAAAAAATATTACTTTTGGGGAATTTTTAGTATTTTTGTGATAAGTTTCATTTTTTGGGGGAATAGTGAAGGCAATGAATTTTAATTAAAAACTGCATTTTAATTTGGTTTATTTATATGAATACGCTACATTTTAATTTTATTTTAAATTATATTTAGTTGAATTGTAAATATATTAATACAATTTAGGTCATTGGAATAAATTTCACATTTAAATTGTGTATAAAAACATTTCAAACTTTTGAAAATTTTCACTTTAAAAAATCGGCTTCCCATACCCTCTAAGAGATTATTTTTCAATTAATTTCATCCACTTAGGAGATTTGAATTTTGAAAAATAGGTTCCATATTTTGAATAATAATAATTAATAATTTAAAATAAGTCCAAAAAAAATTACCATATTTATCAGTGAAATCAATTGAAATTATTTACAATGATTAAGGATAAAAGAAGATTATTAGCGACAACCTTTAGAATATAAGGTGTAATAATGACACTAAACATGTCAAAACCCCATTTTCCCCATATTTAGACCTTAAAACATCATGTATTAAATTTCTTCTATTATGGATTTTTCTTATATGGTAAAAACATTGGAAGCACACAAGTCATTTTCAAAAATAACATGTGTGTCTTTTCCCCCACTTATAAAAAGGAACTTTCCCCCCTCAATTATTCAGACCAATAAAGAAATTTTCACACAAAAAACCAAGAAAAAATAAGCTCTAAAATTATACCCCTTTATCCTATAATAAACCCATTGGTAATTAATCCAACCAATGAATCCCTTTGTTGAAAACCAAAAGGATTTACATAAAGAATATGTAACTCTCCTCAATGAGCACTTTTGTTTTATATCTTTCTCCACCAATTAAATTATTCTTATATCAATATTATATAAAACCCCATGTATCCTAAATATAATGGGATTTTTTAATTTAATGGTTACTAACTACACTCACACAAACTTCCATCAAATGGGATATGCAGTCACCATTTGTGTGTACGGCAAACTATCGCCTCACAAACTGATATTGTTCAATATTTTATGAACACCTCTCATTGTTGGGAAAAATGATTTAAATAAATTTTTATATGATATAAATCATATCTATGATTTATTTTTGTTTTTATAATTATTATATAACACATTTCATCTTTTTTTCCATTTTGTTAGAGTATGATAACTTCGTTTATGGATGTGTGGACTACCGTGTCGTCAAAGTGATGTGACTCATTCATGTTTTACATATAATGTAATAAGGATTTGTTTAATTTATATATATGAAATATATTACATAATAATAATACTATTAATAATATATATATATATATATAATTTAATTTTCTTTCTTTAAAAGTATGGTGAGAAAACAGAAATAACATTCATCTGTATGCATGATCTATCGTCCCTATGAATGGTGTATTTTTTTCATATCTATATATTTTAAATTTTTATATAAATTTTTATATAATGAATATATATGATATTTATATCATTTTTTCATTTGTTAAATAATTAAATTAGGATCTCTGTAAGAGGATCATGAATAAAAAGTCAGAAATATGAAAAACAAAGCGATTATTACCTAAAACGTAACATTAGCTAGAAGTTGTTAATAAATGGGTAATATAACACCATAATAAAATAATTTACAGTATGATATTTAATTATATTATTATTTGGTATATTTATATTAAACATATATTTATTATTCCAAAGTTACGAATGTGTATGAATAAATTCAATACGTAATATAAGGATTTTCTCGTGTCACTTTAATTTCTGTGATATATATGCTATATTCACCACTTATTCTTGCTGTGTGGGGTATATAATTCCATTTTAAAGGTTATATCACAAAAATATGTTATTTAATGATATAAAAAGTTTCAATTTATCTTATTATTTCATATATCTCATGATTCAAAAGTTACTCAAGTAGTAAGGGGATTTTGAATCTCAGTTTTATTTTCTATGAGACACATGCCATGTTCACCACCAATGTCTTGTATATGGTGTGTATACTTATAATGTATGTTTTTTAATATTATACTGATAAATATTTGAATTTACATATCCATTTTATAATATCTCTTTCATGTGGTTTACAACTGCAAAGTAACAAATTAGAAAAAGAATGTTGTCTCCATTTTCCTTCTTTAACACGTAAATTATGATATAAAACTATAATCTTTTATGGGTATATATACTACCTATTTGACAAGTTATATCATGAATGTAATTATTTTATTGATATTTTAATATTAATGTAATTTTATTCTTTCATGGGTTTTGGGATTTCAAATTACCAAAGTGGTAATAGTTTATCGCTACAATTTCACCATTTAGTAGGATTGTTTATAGTTATGATCCCATTGATGAAATATTATGACACATATCCCAAGAATACTTGGAATTATCTTATACTATGGTTATTAATGATACATTCAATTAATGTTACCATTATTCCACTATTTGATACTTAAGATAATGAAGAAAATGTTTTTAATGGAATCTGGCTTTATCTATCTCTTTGGTAGGAAATCTATGTCCTTTCAAAACCATGTTTACCCAAAATGTTTTCAATTTTATTAAATGATATTTTAAGATTGTTAAAAATGAAAATATTTTGAAAATGGTTTATTTATTCAAAATTGTTTAATTGTTTTTTCAAAATATTAACTTATAAGTTTTCAAGGTTATTTTTAATGAAAAGGGATTACAAAAGGATTTATTTTATAAAAAAATAAATGTGAAATGGATATTTTCTCCAAACAAAATGTTTTAAATGATAATTTATCATAATATTCCATATTAGATGATGTCTATTGAGGTTACCTATTCTTGAATATCATTATTATCAGTGGTTTCCATTCATATAATTTTTTTGAATAGTTTATATATAAGTTGGATGGTTATTTTGGAAACACGGTTCTCTTACATGGGCCACACCATGTTAAAATGCATATGAAACATGATTAATTTCATTGGTAATTATGTGGTGAAATGATTATGAAAAATTAATCTTTTCCATAAGCAGGATCTCATTCAGCATAGAGGTCTCAATATGGGGAAGATTAGAATGGAGGAATACAAGAAAGCTTGGGAAAACTTGGCCCTTGAATTCGAGGGCACCATGAAAGATCCCCCTGACACTCAGGTGAATTCTATTCCCTGAATTTTGTTTTGGGAAAATGTCTCCAAAAAACTCACTCTTTTCTTTAACAAATCTATCGTGTCCTTTGGTGCTAAAACTATTGAGTTGTAAGGATTCCCACTTTCCCCGTAAACGTGCTTGTGTGTTTTTAATAAAAAATTAACATTGGATGGTGGAATGAAAATATGATTATTTTATTATCCTCTGAAAAATGTGTAAATGATTTCATTATGTTATGGGTGAGACCAATATCTCCCACCAGTTATTCAGGTAAAGGTAAAACTCCAAGGATCTCAAAATGTACATAGGAAGGCATCCCAAGTCTGTAATAAGAGAGTATGTGAGAGATCATCATAACCCCATAACAAGAGGGTATACGGGAGGGCATCCCACGCCCATAACAAGATGGTATACAAGAGATAATCTCATTCAAACAATGAGAGGTTATATAGGAGTTCATACCAATCCTCTAAGAAGAGGGTATATGTGAGGGAATTGTAATACTATAAAAATTTGGTGTATGGGACAGAATATCATTCCCATAACAAGAGGGTATATAGTTGGGCATCCCAGTCCCAGAACAATGGGGTACATAGGAGGACATCCCAAGATCATAATAAGTGGTTATATGGGAGATCATACCAAGCCAATAATATTTGGTTATATAGGAGGGAATCCCAATCCCATGACAAGAAAGTACATGTGAGGGTATCCCAAGCTTTTAACAAGAGGGTATAAGGGAGGTAATCCCAAGCCTGAATCATGATACTACTCGGGTGGTCATTATAAGAGGGAATAAATTACATGGGTGATTATCCCAATCCTAACATGTTATTAGTGTCTTGGATTGTATCCTTTTCATAGTATTTTCTACGCTTATGTGAATGACACAATTACATGTCTTATTCGTAAGTTATGATCTCAAGGATTATGCTCTTGTTTCCATTATGATTCAAGTCTTATGAAATGGAAATCATTATGACATGACACTTGGTTATGATCTTTAATAAGTAGGGTATGATCTTATGACTTTTTGATCAGGTTCTTAAGACCTTATTCTGATGTTATGCTTACATACCTCCCTTTTCTTCCCTTACTGATCTTGCAATCTCACCCCTTTCTTATCTTTTATTTCCCCATGTTATAAAGAAAGATTCTAAGTATGTGTACTAAAGGGGAAGATCATTAAGGGAGATAATGAATATCTTTCAAAATGTTCGCCTATTATGATTCCCATATTCTAAAGACACTATAATATTATGGTTATCAAGAATATAATTTTTTTTATGCCATGAATATTAATCTAAAATGATGTAATATCTACAAATATTAGGCCTAGGTCACTAAAGTTGGTATCAAAGGAATGGATTAGTCAACCTTTGGAAACTAATTTGGGAAATTTTTTTGAAATCCCTATGTATATATATAAGTATATTTATAGGGATGCCTCAAAGTATAAGCCTATGTTGTCATAAAATTAAAATAAAGTGTCATGATTTATACATCTTGCAAGTAATTTTTCAGAATTATCTGATTTTCTTCTATGATAATTTTTTCTCACACTATCTTTTCTATTCTTATTCAATAGTAGGAAAATGAAGTAACCGGGTTAGCATTTAATTTTTTATATGTGGAATCTATGTAAATTATAAAAAATTAATCTCCTAATAGGAAATATCATAAAGATAATCAAAAAGGTTGCATGAGTTTTGATTATAATACTGAATATAAAGAGATGATGAATGACATGTGAAAGATATGGGTTGTTCTAAAATCATTGTTTACATCAAATATATTAAGCTTGATTAATTGAGGTTGAGTAACCAAAATAAATGATTCATATTTCATATTATAGAAAAAGGGTATTAAAAAATAATATTTTGAAGCCTTAGTAGTGGTGTCAAAATAAATTTGCATGATTGAAGTGTATATCTATAGGAATTCAAGAATTATTTTATATAAATCATGGAGTATATGTTTTCCATTAATGATTTGAAAAAATATATTGAATGATTCGTATGGAGTTGAAAATTGAGTTAATGGAAAGGTTATATTCATGGGAAACACATTATTAAGGTAAATATAACCCTTAATTTCTTTATCATGTTGATATAGTTTTGTTTGGAGGAAGATATATTGGTTAGGAATAACAATATTATATTTTAAAAATTACCCTGTAAATAATTAAGAATTTGTTGGAAAAGTGGTTTATGTTATCACAGATGGAGTTTACAACATTTTTGGTCCTAAGGAATATATTCAATAATCATTAGAACAAGAAATAATAAATGTTTTAAATATATATTTATGATAATTTAGAGTATTACAATGTTTAAAGAGAATATATAATGAAGGTATTCACATGTTTCGAATGTTAAAACTTTGAGCTATGTTATGATGTATGCGGGATCATTTTTTAATATTATTTTGAGAAATATAGTCACTATATTACTAATGTTTTATATTTAAATCATTTGGAAGGGTTATAAGGTTAACTATTTATGGAAATTTTTAAGTTTAATATTGGAATTATGTTTTAGAAATTAACGTATTCTATCACCACATGAGGATTTATGAATATTGGATAATTTGTGCTAACCTTTTTTTGATAAATAAATATATATGGAATTAAATATCATTATAATTATGGATATCATGATCTGTTAATGCTTCAGAAATGAAAAATTCACATTCATTTTTTTGAATAAGAGATAAAGTGGAAATAGGTCAAGGAACAAAAAAGGGTGTGATGGTGTTGAAATCAAATAAGTATATCTTATTGTCAAATTTCTTAAACATTAAGAAAAGTATCTTGAATTAAAAAATTTTATCCTAGTACCTTAATTTCTAATTAATCAAATGGTCCCATATCTCATTGCATATTTATGGATATGTGATTGTTAAATTTCTCTGGATTACCCACTTTTTCTGATCGATGTTCTCTATCATTATCCAATAGAACTTGACAGTTATATTTTACATCCATTTTCTTGTTTTCTATTTCCACCGATGTTCTCATATATTGAAACATAGTTACAAGTTACTTTGGATAACTGTTATGTTTCTGAATTTCCATTTTAAAAGTTAGTTTTGGTATTATTTATTTTGATATGGGTTTCTATGAAAATAACATTAAAGTGTTAAAACATTAATAATCCATGCCAATTTTGAGGGAAAATTTTATTCTAAGGAGGTAGAATGTAACACGCTAAGTTTTTTTAAATAGTATTTTTTTTATTTTTTTGAATTAATTTAATCTTATCAATATTTTACATTTCACAAAACACAAAATATAGATTTTGTTATCTTATAGAACCAAACAATTATTTATTTTTATGCAATAACAAGTCAATCATGCCCTATACACAACAAAAATAGAATTTATAAACAAAAACAGTATAAACTTCTAATCATTTTATACTAAAAAACATGCTTTCTCAATGGTCTGCATTATTAATTTTAAATTAAAAATTTCCACTTATTGGAATTGAATTTGGAAAAATTGATTTCATATTGCAAATAAGTATAATTTATTTTATCTAATATACTTAACATAATTTTTGACCAAAATTAATTTTGAAAACAGTTAAAAATTAATTAATGTGATTATGTTTAAAACAGTGTTTCGCGCATTACATGTGATTATATTAAAATTAATTTTAAACAAATATTATTTTTATTGGATGAGATGGATTTCATTTTTATAATAAAAAGGTAAAAATTATATAATAATTCTCATTTTATGTTGTTATAAAAGGAAAAATTACATATATTAAAAAACCTACTTACTATAGTGAAAATTAAAATGGTAAAAGTGAGTAAAACTTAATGCCTATGTAATGACATGTATAAACATGAGTTTTTTGTGGTGGAGGTTTTTATGAGAAATTTTATACTAAACCTAAATTAGTTATCAAGTTTTTATCCAAATGAGTTGATATTGACCTCCCATTATTGAATACTTCCAGTTATTTTAAAAATTCAACTCCTTCTCAACTATAAAAGGTCACCAACTTTCCTCACTTCTTCAAAACCATAAAGACATTGGGATTTACCAAAGCCTAAAAAAACTTCAGAACCTCCTTCATCTAATCCAAAAAGCCTTATTTTGGACAAAAATCCAACCTAGGAATACTTCTTTTGCAATCCTAAGGAGGATACTCGAAGAAGAGGTAGCATTCATCTATGATCATTTTTTGTATTATTTCTTACTCCCCCCCCCCCATTTAATTTTTATTATACCATTATAATATACTAAACTCAATATATTCTATATAATAATGTGTTTTTGTCTTAGGTTCATTAAATAGAACTATCTCCCCTTCCATAAAATTGGATATGAAATCATCATTCGTGTGTACAGTAGACTACCACCTCATAAACCGATGTCACTCATTTTTTCAATTACCACCTATAATGGTTAGAAATAATGATGAATTTATTATTTATAAGTGATATTTATTATATTATTACTCATCTAGAATTATTATATCACACATACCTTCACACGCTCCATTTTTTGGTAAAACGATAGTGTCGCCCTTGTGTATAGAGGACTACCACCTCACGAAGCGGTGCGGTCTGATAACGCTTTACTTAGAAGGTAACAAGGATGTATTTAATTAAAATATTTGATATATATGAAATTGAAATAACTATATAATGTTAATATATCATTCAAATTTATTTCTTTAAATCTCAAAAAAAATGGATGAAATGTCTATGCATACATACGGCCTACCATCTACAAGAACGGTTTATTTCATTTTGTATCTCCAAATTTTATCGATTGCTCTAAATAAATATATAATGAATATATTGGATATTTATATCCTATTTTAAATTATATATATTATCAAATCATTATCAAATTAAGAATTCCAAAAATTAAGAATCAAATCATTTATGAAAACAAGTGTCTATTACCAGAAATGTAACTTTAACATGGAATTGTGAATAAATTTGTAATAAACGGTACTAATAAAGTCATATATGGTGTGATATATATAAATATTTTTCAACATTATATCTTTAATAAACTTCTATTTATTATATAGGATGATTCAATGTGTATGATGGAAGTTAAGACTAAAGGTAAGGGGTTTTTATCTCAATTTACCCTCGTTGAGATATATGATTAAGTTATACATATATATTATTTTTTGAGGTGTACATACAACCCTTTAAGAATTTAATATCATAAATTTATTTATCCTCGTGATATTTTAAGTTTCATTCAATTATATTTCTTCATGGGGATTAAATTTAAATGTTACCAAAGTGGTAAAGATTTAATATTACAATCTCACTGTTTATTGGGATTGTTTATGATTATGACTCTGGTTATATAATATTATGGTTCAACTCTCAAGAAAATAATGAATTTTATTATCATCTAGTTAGTTAATGAGGATAATTTTTTTCACTTAATTCTACTCCCTTTATGTACTCAAGAATTCAAAAATAATTTTTTTTAATAAAAAAATCATTCGATCGAAAATCCATTTTCTATAAAACCATGTTTTCGTAAAAAAATTCAAAAATGTTTTTAAAATTATTCAAATGATTAAATTAATAAATTATTTCCCGATATTTTCATTTTTTAAAAAAAAATTAATGAAATATGTATGCAATTTTCCAAACAATTCCCCATTGGATTTTACAAAAAAATATGTTAAAAGAGTCTTTGTATTTAATATATACAAAATGAATAGTATTTCTTGTTGTCATGACCTCTAAATGATTTCAATATTACATTATAAGTTTTCAAGGTTATCTTCAAATTAAATTATATTGAAAAAAAATTAGTTTTTTAAGATAATTTTAAAATAAAAGTTACGTTCCTCAAGAAATGTTCAAAGTGACTTATCTTTCAACATCATTTTCCATCTAAGATGACATAATTTTAAGTATCTTATTATTTAATGGGAATGTAAACCAATATTATCATTCTTATTATTTATCTAAATTGTATTTAATTACATGAACTTTATGGAAATATTTCCTCTTCCTTGGGTTATACCATGATATAATTCTTAGGAAACCCGATTATTTTTTCCTATTTTATGCTATTACGAAGTAATGAAATATCTATGAGACTTGTCTATTTTCCATAGGTTATGATGTGATGAAATGTTTAGGAATCACATTTCATTTCATGGGTTAAGATATGATAATTTTTTATGACTTTGTGAACACATATGTCTTATTTTTATTATGTGATAGGTGGGACCTATACCTCCCTCTGATGTGTTGGGTAAATATTTTTATCTCATGAGATAGAAATGAATGGAATGGGGAGTTAAACCAATTAATTAAGGGACTTTTTATGATAAGATAGTCCAAGAAGTGAACATTGACTAATGTTATAGTTTGGGGAGTGAACCCATTCCACTATGACAGCCTTGCTAATGAGCCTATACTACTTAATAAATTATTTTCTATTCTTATGTGTATTCCACAAATTCTATGTATTTTTACAGTGTTATGCACTCATGGAATTAGTTCAATAATTTTCTTATGATTCATGTCTTATTAACTATAAATATTTATTCCATGACTCAATATTCTAATCTTTTGTATTCATGTTATGGTTTTAATTTATTATGTTCAAGATCTCATACCCATATGTTCATGTTATGCTTATGTATATCCCTTTCATTCCCTTAAAAATCATATGAGCTCTCCCTTTCTTATGTATCCTTTCCTTAGGTTATGAATAAATTTATTATATATGATATTTCTATTAATGGTGTTATTTAATAAGGATATAGTGGTAGATGATATAGTTTATCTGTGAACCAAATGATTGTGTTTCCAAGAATCCAAAGGCACTATACCGTTATGATCCTCTAGCTTGTATTTGTGTAATTTAATGAATATTCATCCAAAAATTACAATATACATTTATAATAATCTTGGTTCACTATAGATAGCATTAATTTTGGAGACTTTTTCAGACTATATTGTTGAGGAAAATCATTAGTGATTTTTGGAAGTGTTTTCAAGTTTTATTTGTAGAAAACATGCTCACATATGAGTTGGACACTCTTTTGAGTTGACGAAAGATGAAAATAAATTCATATTTTTTCTGATCAACTACATCATTACATAAATGGTGTTATAATTCCATGATGAATTACAACCATAGGAAGAGTTTTTCTCTCTTATAGGACCTCATTCCATATATTTTTCAGTTGCAGTGTGCAATAGTTGAGATGGAGGATCATCACATTGTAGTGAGGCTCATTGTACTATGAATAGTTTCTATAAGGGATTAGGATTATCTGAATTCACGTTGATTCTTAAACTATAAAAAATTGGTTATATACTATTTTGGGATCCAAATGTTATATCACCATAATATAAGGCCTTCCATTATGAATGGTAGATTCATATCACAATGGTTAAACTATGATATTTTCATGTCTCATTGAGATGAGGATTCATAGTGCTCATGTATCAATCACTAAAGCCACATATTAAAAAGGAATCCATAGATAATTCTATATATGAGGAGATATGGTGATTATGTCAGGAGTAAGTATTCCACACAAATATGGCATGCATCGACCTTATGGATTCAATTTCCATATCTTTTAGATATTTCCATCATTCAATAAGGGAGGATATCAAACCATAATGAATATATATTTTATAAATTAGAGGTTTTACCTCCCTAAAAAAGTACAGTTTATTGCAATGAATCTATAAGTTATCATGTTGTTCATTCTAAGAGTGTTTGGTTGAGATTTGAGAAGAATAAAATGGTGTACTGGTGATCTAAATTCCATAGGCACTTGAGTTTGGGGAATCAAAGATTTATTGGATTATTGATGCTTCTCATTATTTCTTGTACTTTTGAATTTAGGAAATCACTATTCTACATTAATTTTCATTATTGATAATAAAATATAAAATTGGGAGTAAAATCGAATCCTTTTTTGGATATTGATTAACTACTTGATTAAAAGGGTCTGTGAACATAGATTTTTCCCTTATATTGTGTGTTATTTATCGATCATTATCATATCATCATATCATCATCTATGATATCTATATTCACTAAAAAATGATTTCAAATCATTTTTATAGAGAAGTTTTTTTATTAAAACCACTAACACAACACCCTCTAAGTGGTGGTTTACTCGCTCCTAGACCTGTTAGTTAATATTAATCTCAATTGCAACTAAATTTTGTTTAAATATTATCAAGATATTCCTAAAGATATTATCATAGTATTTATTAGTATATTCTCAGGGATCTTATTTTTTTAATACTTATATCACTGAAACATGAATTATATAGATTCAATAAAGAATATCAACAATAAAAAGTTTCAACATTCCGTGGAAAGGGATTTTATCAATGGAAAGAGATTATAGTTCCCTATTTATATCACTTACGATGGATGTTCTTGAAATAAATGTTAATAGGGTTCATATAACTAATATTGGAAATATTAAGAATCCCTTAACAAATTTAGGCAGAATAATTTAGGTAATTAGAACCACATTGGTAGAAAAAGACTCTATAATTAACTCCAATGATTTCATTGTATTGGAATAAGGAAAACAACATTCAATTTCATTACTAAAATAAATAAACTACCCCTATCTCTGTAAAGTCACAATAAATTCATAAAAATAAAAAAAGTTAAAATAAAATGACATAAGATGTTTTACATGATTTTAAATTTTAATCAAACGTCTATGGGAGAAACATTATAGTATTACATTTCAATGGAGGATCAATTTTATAATCATTGTGACATAGAAAATAAATGGGTCAATAAACTTATAATGATCAAACTATAAATTAGAATGGCATCCCACTCAATTATATAGTGGTTCCTAGATGATAAAATTGTTGCACTAATCTCTTAAATCATTGGATGTCCTTATATTCCTAAAAGTCACTGTAAATCAATTGTAGTACTAATCATATTGATTGTGATGCTCTGGAAGATGAAACCATAGACCATCTGATTACACCAGTGGATTCAAGTATTCATTTTCTTCGAGCCATACATTATTTAGGTACTTGACCAAAGTGAACTATAAATCATTATAATATGGTTCATTCCAACTAGTAAGGTCATTACATAATTCACACAAACTTAACCTAAGTAGAAAACTTTTTTCACTGCCTCTATTTCACTAAACCACCAAATAAAAACACAATATCTAAGGAACTAAATTTGAACCATAAATAGGATTCACAATCCTCATAGTCTCCCACTTAAAAAAATGCTTCAAGGACTTCCAAATAATCCTCCAATACCTTGGAAAACAACATCCATCCACTTTAGTTACATGAAAATCTCATACACTTCCTTTTATTCAACAATGTCTGATTATGGCATAATGTTACCTAAAACTCCCCCAATATAAACTCTTGTTGAACATATTAGAAAGATTTTACCTTTAAAAAATCCTATAAAACTCTTACACATCATGTTCTATAATCTTTCAAATAATGTGGTTATTTAGGTCAATGTTCTTCTTCTGGGTGTGGACCTACATATTTTTTATCTTGTGGAGTGAAATTTAAATTTAATAGTAAAGAATTATACATAATTATATGATTACTATCTCATTAATTGGACACATAAACCAAATCAATTCCTTAATTTAATTCATTCATATTACATACACTATGTAAGTTAAAGAGAATTAAATCAATTATTTGTAACTTGATATCATACTGATTGTGGTTCTTCCAAGAGTGAAACCATATTTATTTGTACTCTTTTCGTATTGGAGTCACCCAAAATTAAAATTTAAAAATATTACTATAATATAAAATCCTCACTGAAAAAAAAATATTAGTATACTTTTACCCTTTGAGATACTAAATAATCATCTTTATAACTTCCCAAAATAATTTAATGGACACTCTATGTACTGCCTAACCACTCCCACTACATAGTCTATCTCTGGTCGATTGTGTGCTATATTACATATAAGAATTTATATTGTTGATGCATATGGTTCCATTTTCATATGCCTTTTACTGAAATTATTCTATGGTTCCTTCTTGTATAAAAGTTTAATATGCCCAACAAGTGGTTTTGAGATTGACTTATATTCCCTCTTCTCAAACCATTTAGAAATATTTTGGAAGAAATAATTATAAGACAGAACCGTTATTATGGTCCTACTAACTCACTCAATTTGTATTCCCATGATATTCTTTGTAACACCAAGATCTTTGATTTCAAACCCTTTCAATAAGTCCTTTTTAAACTCCTGGATTAATTGAATTTTTTAACCTACCAATAACATATAATCCAAATACAACAACCAAAAATGATGAGGTCTCCATCACTTTAGTCGTTATTGTAATAGAAATGGTCTTAGGTTATTCCATTGAACCCTTTAACCTTCATACACAAGTTGAACTTTTGATTCCACTATCTCGGTTCATCTTTGAAACCATAGACACTTCACATATGTTATCACACCATTCCATAACATAGCATTTTCGATTGAATAATTTGTCAATTTGATAAAATATTTCATAGAAGCCTATGTGTTCCATATATAGAATACCTTTAACTAAAACCATAATTTATACTACATTCATAATTATTTTTTTTAATTTAGAATCCCACTTTTCTTAATGTTCCCTCTTTCTGGGTGGCAGTCTTATTAGCACATAGGTGATTTTCACATGAACCGAATCCAACTCATACTTCATATCCAACTCCAAAAAATTAGAATCATTGAGGCAAGATAATTCTTCTAGGAGCTATATACCTCTTATGTTCAATAAAAGTAATAACTTCATGTTTCTTCTATACATAAATATTGTTATTGTTACTTTTGTGTCACTTCATAAAGTATTCTATTATTATAATATCTTCAGAATTGAACCTTTGAAAATTCACGATTTATATCTTTGAAAAAAGTTTCACCAATTATGAATAATTCAAAAATATCTTCCACTAGTTTATTTTTTACACTCCTTGTATTTTAAACTAAACATTCATTTGGAACTCATGAACTTCTATTAGATTTAGATCCACTAAAATTCTCTAGAACATGTATCCCTTCATAACCTCCATTCAAAATATCTTTGATTGAAGTTCATTAATTACTTCTAGATTCCTTCTATGCCAGACTATGTTCCTTCCAAAATATATTATCATTAAATAGAATATTTCTACATCTGATAACATACTGTTTATTGTAATGAAAAAGTTGAAATTTGATATTTTTATATCCATATCTCTGGATGAAACTTGTGTGAGGCCTAGTTATGAGCTTGTATTTGTCCTTATAATCCTCATATACATAGTCTATAATTCAAAATACCATGAGATGAGAAAATTCTGATATCTTTATAAAACATAATTATTCATGTAAATCATGTACCTCTAGTGATGAAGTACTTTGGTTGATTAAAGATGATGTTAATTTTATTACCTCTTCCCAAAACTCCTTTAGAATTATGAATTGCAGTATTAGGCTATAAGACTATTCCATCAATGTTTGATTCTTCCACTTAGGTGCATCATTTTGTTCTGTAATTATAGATATTTACTTATCATTTATTATGATACAATGATTAAAAGTGTTTCTTAATACTCCTCTTGATTTAATCATTGTTGTTGTGTGACGTAAGAATATTAAACTTATTTCTAGCTTCCCCTTCCAACTATTGGGTCCTGAAAACACCACATTAAAGGGAAAAAATACATGAATGTTATAATGGTGAAAAAAACCCAAATAATAGTTCGAAGAAAAAGTTTTGAAGATAGAAACTATGAATGAAGCCTCGAGTTTGCAAAGAAAATTACTCCATATAGATAGATGCTCTGCATGGAGTCAAGCTGCTCTACAGGGGTCCCAAAGAGAATTTTATTTACAGTACATGAGGGAATTCAATGTTTCCCATGAATGAAATTATATTTTTTACGATATTTTATGGTTATTTACATCCCCCATAAATTATCTTCCCCTACAAATTATAAGTGATTTTCATGTGAAGATGGTTTATCTATCCCCCAAGAATGAATTCATTTACAGCCCTGGGATTCGGTTTTCTGATCTTAAAAAGCATTCTTCATGGTCCACTATGAAAGAAAATCAATTCCCATGGTTAGTTTCTCCTTTACACTATAAAAAACCATGGGGATCCATGAAATTTAGGGTGGGACACTAAGACATTGAGAGGATAACAAACTGAACGATTTTGGGTAGATAAACTACTAAAAAACACCATGGGAGAAAAACTAACTCACCTAACCATCTATAAAATGAGAACCCACTGTTAATTCCATTATAATGAACAAAAGAAGATGGAATCTTGGCGGTCCATCAACATGCATATTAAAAAGACACACAAAGGATCCCCAAACATAATTACAAAGCTCTATGTAGGCAGACATTAGTCATGCTTATTAAATCTCTATATGGGTTGAACTCAATCTCGCTTAAAAAATCACTTAGCAGATGGATCATAGACCTACGTAGTAAAACGCTATGTGGGAGATTCTCACATCCACATGGAATAAATCCACTTGGATGGAACCCCATACCACATAAGAACACTCCATGTGGAATGAGGCTTTGTAGGGTACTCATTCCTTTCGATCTATTGGCTTCCCTATTTTTCGTTTGATCTCACCTTGGTCCCTCTATGAATTTCCCTAATGTTTATATTCATTAACCATTATTATGGGAATATATAACACTTAGTTAGTCCCCCATTAGAAGAACTAGGCCATGGACACTCCTAAAACCATGAGATGCATATGAAAAAATAATGTGACACATTAGTATGTCCTCTCAAGCATACATACCCATGGTAAATGTGGTCTTAATGAAAACCTCTTAGATAATGGGGGTCCAAAAAAATAGAATATGTGTGAATTTTAAATTTAACGAGGGTCCCAAAAAAATGAGGTACTCACGTGGACCTCCTCATTCCATGTGGGGTGGGAGATTATCACACTTACTTTTCCCTTTTATGGTTAATGTCGTATCCTCCTCTCAATAATTAGGATAAGGGAATCCCTCCTAGAGTAATCCCCTAGACTTTCTTACTACAGGTGGAACTCTTTCTCCTCTTTTCCAGTTCAGTGTACATTGATGGGAGGAGAGGGGTTTCAGAGACCTCTCTTGTTCCCACTTTATTTGGACCCATGCCTCATCCGTCTTTGGAAAGAAAACATATTCTGTGGTTTTCTAGATCTACCACTCCCTCCTATTTCTCACACAAAGCATGAATCAAGTAGTTTTAGAGGTTGGTAGGGGTCATAGAATCTACAAGATCCTAGAAACAATGTGACTCTAATTCTGTATAATCCCCAATCATACTAATTAAAAGGGGATCGTATAAGGTATAATCCTAAACTCAACCCCCAAATCCCCATTAGATGATGTATTCCTCATGTTTCCAGTCTTAAGGGCATCCTATGAAGCATAATCCCCAACCAAACCACCAAATTAACATGAGTTAATATTTTCCTCATGGTTCTAGAAATAATGGGCCTCCTATTCGGCATAATCCACAACCATGACCAAAATCATAAGGGTCTCCCATATGGTGTAATCCCTAAATAACCATCCAAACTATAAGTTATGTAATTCTCGATGAATTGGGATACATAATAAGATTCTTGGAGGAGAATAACCATCACCCCAAATTCACCCTAATCTCCATTGGGCCATATTTCTAGTAGGGTCATATACAACATGGAGATCCATATTCCTTTTAGTATCATTATTCGCCATACTTATTGGTCCATACTCCTAATGAGGTCATACCCTCACATAAGAAACCACAGTTCTTCAAGGAAATTTTGGATTCTTCAGCCTAAGTCCCACACTAAGATTTGAATTGGAAACTTCTGCCTAGATGTCTACTCGTATGATGCTAAAATACACAGTTTTATCCATGTCACAAGATATTAAAACTTGTGATGTGTCTCGTTAAGTGGAAAACAACTATGTAGGTTCATATTCATTTTATGAGGATACATTAGAAGCATGTTTTATGGGTTTGATCCCGACATCAAAACAGCTCTCATCTCCCCGGATGATGAAAAGTTCCAGAGCACCTCACTCTGTGGCTTAAAATGGGAATCAAAATCATAAACAACAAAAAAATAATCATTAATTATTCCATAAATGGATACAATTAATAGAGAACCTCAAATAAACATCAATATCACCATTGATGAAGAACCTCAGTTACATATAGAGGGTTCTAAAGTATTTGCATGCCAATAATTAATTATAATCCCCAAGGAGACCCATGTTATACTTGGGAATGATAAAAGGTTTCATAAAGATTTATTAAATCTATAATAGAGTCCTGGAGCATTTAATAATCCCCCCTAAGGGTGTGATGAGCCTAACCTCTCATCCTCCCAACTATTGTGGGTTCTTAATTATCATTGGCCAAGTTACCCAATGATCACCTACCTTTTTAAAGTTGTTCCATGAGTTATCATGAATGTAAAATTCATTGGGGGTTTCTATATCCACAATCATAACCCGTTAGAGATTGTCTAGATATGGGGAATATGACATGGATGGATATACAACATTCAAACTCACACAATCAAGAAATTGTGTTTAATAAACTTCCCAAACACATCCATTGAATACAAAAAATGGTGAACCAAATTTTAAATCATTTAATTATGGAATCTATCTCACAAGATAAAATGGATAGACTATCCAATTCTCATCAGACCAGTTTTTTTCTACATGTGGGTGACAGCCAAAGCATGATAACATTTCTATCAAAAATATAAATGGTGAACCGGAAATGAAATCATTTGACTATGGTATCTCTATTAAAATATAAAAGGTATATAATTCATAGTGTTTTTTAGAAAAGAAATTTTACATGTAGGTTAATACCAAAACATGAAAGTATTTCTTTCAAAACCAAAAATAGTGAACCTAACATAAATCATTAACAAAGAAGACAACATCATCTACATGTCAGGACCCTTTCACATATGAAATAAAAGATTTCTAAACAACACAATAAATCATGAACACATTCATTTATAGAGATATTTCATTGATGAGGTTTTTCTACTAATGTTTTTACATAAATTGCATGCACTCTTAACCAGAACTCTCTTCAATCGAAATGGAATCTTACAAGTTCATGCTGACTTGCGCATCGGCCACTTCCCAAGATGTGTCCTCAACAAAACATAAGACACCATTAGACAAAAAGAAATCTTTAACACTATGTCTCAAATTCACCGGTACAATAGTTCCACCAACATGGTTCTCTCCCAACCCAGGAAGTATCTCGACAGGACCTCCATATTATAAAGCCTCACTAGTCGTCCCCTCAAAAAAAGTTGGTAGAATAGAAAGAAAAAAAAATTATAGCCATCTCAAACCATTTTGGGAGCATGTCCCCAGAACATGATGACGAGTTCCTCTATTACCTTAGGGAGGGTCATGAATTGGTCACTAGTGACTTCATCCTAGTTACACATGTGTCCTGCCCAAGGGATCTTATTAAAAATCATCACTTTTGACTACATGTGGTCTAGTATCCTTAAAATGAAAAGGAAATAGTCCCATGGTCCCAAAACCAAGTCATAGAGACCTGGTCCACTAGGGAGGGCCATAGAGGGAAATGGAGAAACAACTTAGGAAATGATATCATTCTTTTCCCTTTTAAAAAGGCTTGTTAGTCAAATAAGGAAACAAACAATGATTAGATGCAAATACATGCACAAGCATATCAAGATCCTAATTCAAATATAGTGAAAAAAATTAGAAGATGAAAATCTATACTCAGTCATACCAAGTCATGTAGTCAAATACATGGGATAAGAATGAGAAGATGAAAATCCCTGCTCCCACGCATCAAGCCCTCCAGTAAAATACGACAAAAAATAATGGATAGATTGAAATCCCTATTGTATACATCAAGACCTAAAATCATATATGATAGAAAAAAATGAGCATATAAAAATCCCTACTCACGCATATCAAACCCTCTAGCCAAATATGGTGGAAACCCATGAGTGGATTTAAATCCTTTATCACACATATCAAGCCCATTGGCCAAATAGGGCAACAAATAATGCAAAGATACAAATCCTTGTTACCTAATATCAAACCCTCTAGTAATATATGGTGGAAAACCATGATAAAATGAAAATAAATGGTCATACATATCAATCATATCATTCAAATACAGTGGAAAACAATGAGTAGCTACAAATCCACGATCAATCATATATAGTCCTCCAGTCAAATATTGTGGAAATCAATGAGCAGATGAAAATACCTACTGACGCATATGATGATCATGAGTCCAATATGGTGGAAATCAATAAGGATGTGTAAATATCTACCCAGCCATATCAAACCCATTAGTCATATATGGTTACAAACCATGAGCAAATGAAAATCCATGTGCATGCATATTATTCACAACTGTCAAATATGGCGGCAAACCATGAGCAGATATGAATCCCTACTCATGTATATCAAGAATTTTAGACCAATAAAGAAAAAAAATCCATGTGTGTATGAAAATACTTTCCCATTAATATCAATTCTATTAGTCAAATACAAGGGGAAAATATGAGTAGATGCATGTCCACGCTTGTTTATAGCAATCCCTTCAGTCAAATATGGTGTAAAAACATGAGTAGATGCAAATATTGGCTCCCACATATCAATTCCATCCGTCAAATATGGTGGAATACAATATTTATATGAAAATACCCTCTCAATAAAATGAATCCATCCTTTAATATATGGTGGAAATCAAAAAACTATGAAAATCCCTACTCGTGCATATTAAGCCCGCTAGTAAAATGCAACAAAAATCAATGAGAAGATGTATATACATGCTCAAACATATAAATTTCTCTTGTCAAATATGATGAAAATAAATGGGAATATTAAAATTCCTACACCCTTATATCAATCCCCTCTGTCAAATATGGTAGCAAACCATGAGCAGATTCCAATCCTTTCTCACACATTTCAATCCCTCTAGTTAAATATTGTTGTAATAAATGAGCATATGGAAATACCTTCTTTTGCATATCAAGATCTTCAGTTAAATATAACGAAAATCAATGAGAAGATGAAAATAACATCATTCACAAATAAAACCCATCAATCAAATATGGTTTCAGTCTATGAGTACATGAAAATACATGCTCGTGCATATCAATCTCTCTAGTCAAATATATTGGAAACTAGAGAATGTAGTCCAAATATTTCTGTTATGAATCAATGGAAGACTCATATCACTACCCCAATATTGGAATGGGTGTACATCCTTGTTCCCGCAAAGAATTGTTTTTCAAAATGTCCTAGAAATGATTGAATATCAGCCATCAATTCCATACTGTATCCTATGAACGTGCCATGTCCTAATCACGTCAATGAAAATTTATAGGATCCAGACCCATGACACCACCTCCTCAAATGGGATGACTCATACATACAATGGGAGGGTCAATTAGGACTAGACAAAAAAAACATATTCATGAGGTTTGTTAGAACTACGTCATGATAAATAGACAACACTACCACAAAACTGCTCAAGGCCAGCGCCACCCCTTTACCTGTGCTAACGAAAAAGCACTGATAAAGGGGGGGGGGGCTTTATCAACGCTCAAAAAAGCGTTGATAATGGGTTCCTTTATCAGTGCTGATAAAAGTACCCCTTTATTAGAGCTTTTTTTAGCGCTGATAAATGCCCCCCTCTATATCATCACTTTTTTTAGCGCTGATAAAGGGACCCCCTTTATCAGCGCTTGTTTAGTAGCGCTGATAAATGGTCTAATTCAAAAAAAATTAAAAATATATTAATATATAAACATATTTATATAGTTATATTGATATAAATATAATATATAATTTTTAAATATATTTTAGATAAGTATAAATGTACATTTACACTGAATATACTTAATATATAAGATATTTAGTGAAAATGGATTCTTAAAAAATTTAAAAAATATTTTTAATTAATAATTTGATAATTATTATGGAGTAATAGTCATTTTATAACAATTTGAAGAATAAAAATATAAAAAAAATTAAAAAAAGATCCAAAATGTTTTGAAAATGCAACTCAAACTTCAAACGGCCATAACTTTTGATCCGGGTGTCTGTTTGAGCTCTACCACATATCAAATCGAAGATTGTGATGAGATCTACGTCGTTTTGACTTGGGGGGGCCTTGGTTAAGCGTTTTTCAAGGCCAAAAGAGGCCTAGAAGGCCTCCAAAACTGAGTTTTTAGTTGGGGTACCCATATTTTTTAACATTTTGAGGATTTTCAGCCTCATTTAAGGGGGTATTATTGAATTTTTTTGGTGGGAACTGAATTTATTCCAAGGTATTACATTCATATTGATATTATGTTTTTGTATTTTTATTGTTTTTTATAATTCACTACTATTTATAATCAAATATATAACTATATGTACATATTTTTTATATATTCACACTTAAAAATTAAATTTTTTAAATAAATAATTAAACATATTTACATATAAGATATACTAGATTTATCTAAATAATAACTAATATCCATTTTATTTAAAATACCAATACATGAATATTTATATAACTACTATATATTAATATAACTATATATATTAATATAACTATATATATATTAATATAACTATATATATATATATTAATATAACTATATATATATATATTAATATAAATATATATATTAATATAAATATATATTACTGTAAAAATAAATATAATGAAATATATATATAAATAAATAGATATATCATGAATAAGAGAACAAATCAATATAGGGTAGTGGCAAAGGCTTTAGGTGCGCATGGGGGAGGTCTCGAGATGAAATCCGGATGGAGGAAAGGGTGCACGCGCAAGGGTGATTTAAAGGGCTAGCGCTGATAAAGGGTGTAGGCGGTGTGGGCGGGCACTAGATGTGTGGGAAAGCGCTGATAAAGGGTGGCTCAAGCACTATAAAAATCCCCCCCCCCCCACAAGATTTGTATTATTTTTTTTATTTTTTTTAAATTTTATTTATTTTTATCAGTGCTAAAAAAATCCCTGATAAAAGGGGTCTTTTATCAGCGCTAAAAAGAAAGCGCTGATAAAAGACCCTTTTATCAGCGCTTCATTTTAGCGCTGATAAAATACCCCTTTTATCAGCGCTTTTTTTAGTGCTGATAAAAGGGGTCTTTATCAGCACTTTTTGGAGCGTTGATAAAGGGGACCCCCCCCACTCCCCTTTATCTTTGTCGGCATTATCAGTGCTTTTTATAGCGCTTTTAATGGCCATTTTTAGCACTGATAAAATCCATATTTGTAGTAATGCAACTAGATGAGGCACAAATACCCAATCCACCTGGGGATTACCGAACCATTTCAATGGCCACTCAAGAGGAAGTATATATCCCTGCTAAAATTCTAAAAATGTGCTACACACTCAGACCACAAAATAAGAGTCACCTAAATCCACTCTCACAAATGGGAATATCCATTCACATCATGTGATTCCAGCTACATATAGGAGAGCATCAAAAACTTAATCCCACATAGGGTAGTTCAAGATTCCAAAGATGACTTGTGAATCTAATCTATTATAAGATAGGGTTCCTGAGGCCATAAAAATCATTAAATAGTGACCTAGGACCCCACCAGTTCATTAATAAATTTTGAAAGCGGAAGTAGCATTCATGAAGGCCTTCTTTGCAGCATCGTTACCAGCAGTTTTGGAGGTCCTCCCCCGGATGATTACCACAAAACATTTCCTCATATGTAAAATCTGATAGATCATGAGAGAACATATACTAATAAGAACTAAAACAATCCTCCCCATGACCAGAAGATCATTCAACAATAATTTCCTCCCCTTTACATATCAAATATGACAAGGCCCTTATATTTTGGGTCACTTGGAAGGATGTGTTCAGCAACGTATGAAGCCCTATCAATGACATGTGACATTACGTTTGTATTGGAATATGATCTGCGGTGACGGTTATCCTCCAAACCAGCACCGTGATATTTCCATTGAAATGATACCCCCAATAGCCCCACTAACTATGAAAAAATATCTAGGAAGCTCCCATGATGGGCTAACCAAGTAGACGAATCACAGGAATAAGAATAAAAAAATACTAGAAGAAAAATGGTTATAGATAATATACCCATTATGTTTTGGCACTCATCCACTTATCAGTTAGATGTTTTAGATACATTTTTAGAATAATTTATACTTAACATCCATATAAATATTTTTAAAACTATCCACCAACATAAATTAAAGTTACCACGTTTTAATGGGTTTAAATATCATGAGAGAAGTATTGGAAGTGCTTCACTACCAAATTGCCTTGGAATCCCTTCCATCTATGTTGCGACCATAATCAGAGAAGGAGCAGAAAGGTCTTTAATTAACATTCCTCAACTCATTGAATGAATTATGTAACCTAATTATTGATGTCCCACCTATTGTTCTTGTCTGATGTTTGGGGAAACATAGATCATTGTATTTCACCCCTTTAACTGGTTAGAAAACCACACCAAAAGCGATAACCTATATTGTATTTTTTTCCATAGGGGTATACCATATAGAACCCCCTCTCAGGAAGATGGATCACTTAGTAAGTATCGGTCCAAAACAAGTCACAAAAGAATCAGGTTTGATAAGTGAAGCCTTTGGAAGAGCTCCTGAATCAAGTAACAGAGAAAATTAAGCATGCTTCCCACATATGGGAAGTTAATCATCAGGCACTATTTATGTCCTCAGAAGTGTGTGGTTCACATATAGATCAAAAATTTCTCTAATCTCATACCCAAACAAGGATACCCAAGATCCGAAGAGAAGTTGCAGTAGCAGAAGCCATAGAAATAGTGGATTATCCCAATCCTGCAAAGATGGGGGGGAATTTTTAACATAAAATTCCCCTCCAAATCTAACATATTCAGCCTGAGGCATTAAAATGGAAGAATGGAAGAAACCCCATCCTATATGGCTGGGGGAATTTTTAAATCAACTCCATCCTCAACATAAATAGGCCTTTCCCAACTTGGGTGGGACACCAATAAATGATGACTCCCAGTTCACCCCATCCCATGACCCACATCTCTTAGTAGGGATGCATATGAAAATGATGTGTGGAAGTCCCCTCTGAGTCAATATTCACCAAGAATCCATGAAGATGATCCCACAAAGGGAAAAAGTGTTATAGTAAAGGTAAAAAATTATCATTCTATCATTATATATCTAATAAGATACCTAAAAT
This sequence comes from Viscum album, assembly GCA_963277665.1. NCBI lineage: Eukaryota > Viridiplantae > Streptophyta > Magnoliopsida > Santalales > Viscaceae > Viscum > Viscum album. The sequence continues at coordinate 910,137,039 of OY728125.1, read as the reverse complement.
GCATTATGTGTTCATAAATGTCATGGGAATCAACTTTTTGGTTGTCACTAAAGATAATTACAATACCAAGGAACAAGGAGGGGATAGTTCCACTCATAACATTTTTAACACTGATACAAACAAAGTAGTTGTGTGTACCCATAACCAAAGACTCACCCTGAATTTGGGTGTTCCCTAAAAAATTCCATTACCACCTCCTAAGAGAATATACGCTAAAGAATTGGGTAAAAACATGACTGAAAATGATCCCCCTCCCATAGAAATTTAATCACTCACACTCAATGACCGATTCACTCAGTATGAGAAATAAATGAAATATTTGAGAAGACTCAATGTGGAACTGCTCTGGGGAAACATTCATATTGAGTATATTGTATAATAAGATTCTTAAATTTCACTTTAAACTAATATAACTCACCAAAAAACATATATCCTAGTGACATAAGCAGAGTCAATACATCCGCTCAATCGAATACCAGGACCATTGATTTACCTAGACCTGATCACGGACATATTTCAAAGATTCCCACCACTAGTGAAACAACTATAACATATTCTCGAGAACCCTCAATAGATGTCCCCTGCATGGTGTCATCCAAAAATATTTGTTGAATTAGTGCATCATGACTTTCCTATTATCACTCATGTTCAAGTTCCTATTCAAATGAACACTTATCTTGGATATATCGACACTATAAAATCATTGGTGGATCAGTTCTATGTTCTGGTAAAATTGGATGCCCCTGTACAACTAGAACAAAAAACATACCCAGAATGGGTGACTCACATTCCACCCCTACCAAATTTGAGGAGCCCTATGTTCCCAATATTCAATGGCTCATGTGATCTGGAATATAATTTATTGATTTTTCTATCTCTTTGTGATCTCAGGATGGGAACCTCTATGGAACAAGAAGAAACAAACATATATTCTTTTTTCAATCCTTACAAGATAAAGACTTCGTATTGTACACCATTTTTCCTACTCAGTCAATCACATGGTGAGAATAACTGTAATTGAATTTTCTCTTAAAATTCTGATCAACATAGTAAAACATGATGATCCTTGATCACTCAAACTAAAAAAAATGGGAGAACAAGATGGTCTAAAATATCATTTTGAAATAGAATGGGAAGACCTATTCCTTGAACCTATATATTCTATAAGAATAATTTATTTATCTTTGAATTGAGAGCCTTTGTGATGAGTTGTGAACAATGATCATCCTTGTCAGATATATGGGTCGGTTTCTAGTTCTCTCTATTATTTCTAAAAGAATGGAATATTATATAATGAGGAATAATATCATGTCCCAAATGATTCCATCATCAGCAAGGAATAGAATGGGAATGTAAAAGGCTAAATCATTCATACTTATTCCATTCTCATCACAAACTCTAGATCCAAATCCTACACCACATCATGTGGCACCACTGGACAACAATAGAAACCTCCTCCCAGTTATCATGAGCAGAGGGGAACAAAAACACATCAATTTGAGGAGAAAATGAATAAATTTTACACATCCTGAGATGAGCGTATTCAAAAAAAAATTATTTCACCAATGGACTTTGACTTAATCTGCCTACAAGAGAATCAGAACCTTGATTAGGTAGGTCTCAAACACCATCTAGATTACATCCCCTTTCACATAATACTAGGGTACACCGTTCAGGAATGATTAATCTTAAAATAAATCCTATAAAAAATTGTAGATTCTGTGAAGGTGATGTTAAGGAAACCACCTGCACAAGTATCATATGTTTCTACTACTACCCTTAAGGAAGGAGGTCAATGGAAACATGTTTCCTGTAAAGGTGTGTAGAAGCTTGTTGATTAGGTGACTCAAAAAAGAATAAACTGAACTCATGTCATTTTCTAAGAATGGTTAAGGTTTCCAACTATGCCCACAATCACTCCCATCATGACAAAACAATGTCCATCAGAACCACAATCCTCTAGAATCCATCATTTCAAGAAATGTTATAGCTAGAAGCATGCAGAGCAAAGATAGGAAAATTAACCTATACTAAGGCCCAAGTTGGATTTGACTCTATCAGAAAATATGCCTTTGGTCTCAAAATAATGGGCACTACCCTGTCAGAAGGAAGCAAGAAAGGTATTAATCTATACAGAACCCTCATTAAATAAGGAAATTATCTCTAGATCCATTAATGCAATTAATTTAATAGATCTATTCTATAATGATGATTCAGTCATTGATGTCGAGTTCTTTGCACCTAATTGGGGAACTAGAGGAAAATTCCACAAGAACTGAGGGTATAGGGGAATAAATAATCATTCTAGAAACTAAAATTCTAGCCAAATATGTACATAAGCTTTAAGTATTCTAGAAACTCATGAAATATCCCTTCAATAAGTCCAACAGGAATAGAAAAATCCCCTGGAACATGCAAAAACGTTTCTCAAATATAATCATCCTAATGTATTAATTAGAAGCTGATTAGGTGTCCAATCACCCATTAATGGTGGGTAGGCATGATCTGTCAAATCGTCCTAGAACAGGATCACCTTCAAATCCTATTTTGAGGGATGATCCATATATTTTCAACACTCCATCCACTAAAACGTTTTTGAAAGGGAATCTGTGCACTAGGAAGCATGTATCATTAGGCCCTATGTATGTAATATATAAGTAATTAGACTTGGTTTCGGCCAAGTTTTTAATCCCAAATTCCCTAATGTTTTTAAAATATTTCAGGGAATCACTCATAGAGGTATTTCAAAGCCCTCAAGAGTTTAAAGGTAATGTTATTTCTATTGAGGTCTATCTGAGATAGATTGATCCTGCATAATTCCATGTGGTAATCTTCTTTATAGATCACAATAAGTATTTTGTTATATAGGGACACATCAAAATATTGTACATCTATGGCAGGATAAATTGAATTAATACCTAATGAGCATTCCTTGATAGTGGTTTGGGAGTTAATATCATTATAGTATAGATATTTCATCATCGAGGCTATAGTGAGAATAATATATCAGTATCTTCCCAAACATTATACGTCTACGAAAAAGTGATAAAAATCTCTAGGTCAAATCAAGATTATGTATCGGTTAGGTGACCATGTATCTAACTAATAATTTCTAGTTATTCAGTAGGATAGAACCTTATGTTTTTTTAGGAAGTCTTTGGATGAATTAACAAACATAAATCCCCTCATCATACCATCAATGCATCAAATACTGCATTAATGGACACATGGGTACGTTTCACACTAATCAGGCCCATTTAAAATATTATTAGTTGCACTATATTGATGTAGGATTCTATCAATGGTAAGGTAAGGATCCCATGATTCATGTTGTTTCTTGGGTCATATCCCTGAATGGTCTAGAAATGACCACAGTCAAACCCTTCATGAAAAGAAACAAAGAGAATGTATTTCCCATTGATCGGGTTAAGAACATGGGTTTAAATTTAGATTCATATTTTAAAATATTCATGATATCATTCATGACAACTGATCCCAACATAGATGAACATGTCATTGAATCTTTAAATATTTGTAAAATATTAGATGAACATTCCCTCACTCCATCCCCTGTTCCTTGAGAAATTCATTATTTATCAGCTAAGAAAAAACTGATTGTCATGGAACCATTGGTGAGTGAAGATACTCATTATATAACCCTCTAGATTCAATGATTCCACATATCATTTTTTGGGTTAGAAAAATTCACATCATCTTCCAGATTCCTACATTCTGGATCCCCTCCTAACTATGAAGATTTTTTTTTCATTACTAACTTCACAAAAGGGTTAAGTAGAAGAGAAAGAGGAAGGAGATGAAGGGGAGGAGGAGGATGAATGCATCAAGGAATCCCCAGAAATGTTTGAGGTGGGTGTCTATACCACTATTGATGAACTTATATAGGTAAATATGGGTATAGAAGAAGACATATGACCCCCTTTGATCAGGGTGGTCGTATATTCTGATGATTGAGTGGTATATACCTCCTTACTAAAGAAGTATTGAGATGTGTTCACCTGGAACTACACAGAAATTTTGGGGCTCAATCTTGAGGTGTCCTCCCACCATCTGGACCTACCAGAGGATCATCGGGGCTATAAGTAAGCATCCAGAAGGACACACCGAATCATGCATCAAAAATTGAGGCTAAATTTGACAAGATTATGAATTCTAATTTCATCCCAGATTTTGAATTTCTTGAAATGGTTGGAAAATATATTCCCTATTGAGAAAAATAATGTACATATAAGGGTTTTCATCGATTTCATAGATCTCAAACGGAACTGTCTAAAAGATGACTTCCAGGTTCCAATCAAAGTGTTAATAAGATATTTAATGGTCGAATATCAATCCATATACTTCATGGATGATTATTTAGAGTATAATAAATTTGAATTTCCGGAAAAAATGAAAAATATACCACCTTAAATTCCCCTTAGGGAGTATTTTTCTATCAAGTAAAACCCATTGTCTTGAATAATATATGTTATACATTCCTTAGGGAAATTTCTCTGCTTCATAATACTCCATCACCACACCAAACTCAATGTTGAGAAGAAAAAGGTTATCCTTATCGTGTAACCTCCACAAAACCTTAGATAGTTGAATGGAAGTCAAGCACCCAGAGCCTATATTTGGCGCTTTATATCATACCTTATTGGAAAATGTTTTACCTTCACCAAGTTGATGAAGAAGGGTGTTAAATATTGGTGAATGAGGAATTTTAGGAATCATTTGAAAATCTTAATAAATATCTATTGATCCATGTAGTATTAATTCCATCTATTGAGGGAAGACCACTCATCTTGTACGTTACATCCCTAGAGTAGTCATTAGGTTCCTTCCTTTCACAAAAATAATGATTATAGGGGGGAGAACATTATTTATTCACTTTTCCAAACTATGCTTGATGTCGATACACCTTATTTATATATCGAGTTGCGCATTGTAGAGATAATATTTATGTATAGAAATGGAGGAATTGCCTTCAGAAACATGAGGTCCATTTGGTCTATCATAGCAATCCGCTAAAATACATTCTTATTCATCCAATGTTAAACTCATTTTTTTCATGTTGGGTAGTTATCCTATAATATTTTGATATTCATTTTTTCCTTATAAAGCTGTAAAATTACAAGTGTTGAGTAATTCTTTATATAATATCCCTTTGCAGAAATGATGTCACTTGATACTGAACTACCCAATAAAGATATTCTCTATATTCAAGAGGGACACTAGGTGTGGGATTTGTATTTTGGGGGTGCATCTAGAATTCTAATAGTGAAGATGTTAGAAGAACCCAAGTTCAATAATTTTGGGTTGGGATTCAGGATTATTTTCAAAGAAAAGGATGTCCTACCGTACTCCATCCTATTGTAAGAAGGATTCATGGACAATGAAGTAGAATACTAAGATCTCATTATAGGGCTAGATCTGGCACTTCAGTTGCAAGTAAATCACTTTATGATAAAGGTTAATTCGGAACTAGTCATCAAGTGTGTCAACATTGATTATGCCATTAAAATAGAATATCCAATCCCCTTTGTAGATGATAGAGTTAATATTTTCCTCATTTTATATATGCTTTTCAATTATTTAAACCCTCCAAATTTTTCAATTTGAGATTATTTACAACAATTGTGGATTTATAGTGTGTTTTGGGATAAAAAGTGAAAATTGGTTAATTCTAGAAATTAACCAGTTTTAAATAACTTCAGTATTTAGATCATAAAAATTAAAATACTAAACCAATTGATATGATTATTTTCTTTCTACTAAACCTACTTTAATTAGACTGAACTTTTTCATCTGATATATGTTCTTATTCAAATATTTAGATGCCTGAAAACGTAAATTAAGTTTCAAAATCATTCAAGCAGAAAACATCAACCCCACCTCCAAAATTGAAGCACAACTATGGATAAAGACCTCAAATTGTGGTTATTCATCTAGGAATTTAATAATTACACATATGTTCATATCACTAGTAAATTTCATTAAGTTATAGAATCATTAAGGTGTCCATTGAATGATAAAATTTGAAGAAAGATTCTTGTAATTATCATCCAGAAATAGTCATACTCATTATAAAATCTATAACTTCCTCTAGGTGCTTCCACTTATTGTGAAATTTGGATTAATTATAGTAAATTAAATTTCTATAATCCCATAAGAAGGGTTCGGGGGTGATTCAGACATATGGGGTGAGATATAGGATCCAACATTTGGGAGACCGATTCTGGAGGGGAAGTTTCTTCACCAATTTCTTTTCTTCTTTTATTTTTTATTAGATTTGTTTCTCTATAAATTTATTTTTTAGGTAATTTTAATTTTTTTTCATTTAAATAAAATCTAATTCATCCATTGTTTTTATTTTTGGGGCCACCTTCTTTACCTCTCCTTTTCTTCCAATCATCGTCATCTTTTCTTTTTGTATTCTCATCTGAAAATCGTGAACTCTTATACTCTTGATTCTCAGTAAATAACATGGGGAATATATTGGTGGATTAATTTGGTTCTTGAACCTGATGTCCTGTTTTTTATCTTCTTTTATTTATTTCAAATGATAATTTATAGTCCTTTTAATCCTCATTGTGGCTGTCTCAATTTGAAATTCTGAATCTTTATCCATTTTCCCTTGATTTAGGATGTGGATAGAGGGTGTTATTGGAGATCACTAAGTGCACTTTTCATTCATAACCAGGGTATATTGAGGTTTCAAAACATACAATTTAGATTGTTCACTATGTATATTTGAATCTAGTCAATGAAGGTACTCCCTGAAAATTCTCTTGAGAGATCTTCCTTTATTTTATAATTCCACTCTATTTAGCATTGCATGGTAATTTAGAGTTCAATATTAGTTTCATATTAGTTTTGAATTTAATTTATTTTCATAAATTTCATTTCATTGATAAAACATAAAACAAAACAAAAAGTTCTTATGTTAATTAGATTAACTATTTTAATAGACTGAGAAGGCTCCTCAAGTGAGATGACCATGTTCAACCCATGTGATGTACTATAAAAATATAAATAAATTCCTTTATCACACCTTATGAGAGGTGTGTGTAAAAACTAGAACCATTACCAGGGATCCAAAAAGTAGTTTAATTATATATTCTATTTTTACATTATAGATATATTTTCTTTTTCTATATTTAAAAAACCATAAAAAATTCCATAAAGTTTTAAAATGACTATTTTTTCAATAAATGGAAAAATTACTCACAGGTGCAGGAAGAAGAAATGGATTACACCTCAAAGTCCCCCCAAATATGTTCAGATTCAATTATGATGATGATCAAGCATAAGCAAAGAGGTATTGAAACACGGATCTCACCTAAAGATTTCATGACTATGGTTGATGAGCTCTGAACTGACATAAAAATAATCAAGGCCAAGAAGGATGTGACCCTAGTTTTTCCCAATTTAACTAAAAACATACTATATGTTGAGGAAAATATTTAGGAATATCATCAGCCCAAACATTTTAGAAACCAACTTCAAGCTAACCATGATGATAAATAGTGGATTCATAATAACGAAGAATTACCTATTGAGCTTCGTGTGGGAAATCAACAAAATCTGGATGAATTATGGAATGAGTTTGAGGTAAAACATGATCTCCCCATTCTATATATAGTATAAGATCCAATGAAGCTCCAGTTATCTCAATACATAAAATAGGAGAAAGACAAACATGTGATTTAATTTTATGAAATTATGGAGGATCCCGACTACCTACCTCCATACACTGAGATCCAATTCAAGTGACACTCATCACTGAAGAAGTGATTGATCCAAAACATAATCAGGTAGATGATCATTTCTTAAACACTATATTTTCATGTTTCATTAAATCTGATCTGAGTATCACTACTTATGGTTTTGATGTTTAATATTTGGTAAATTATTTTTTTCCATAGGGGAAGATGGTTCTGCAACACCTGCACCTATTTGGGAACACACGGATCTCCATAGTTTTAATTAACATTAATGTATGGAATCGCATAAAGAAATCCAAGTAGATGAGCCTAAGAAACCTGAGATATAGGCTTCTTACATTGAAAGAAGAAATTATTTTTCTCATTCGTAATGTTTAAATTCTATCAAATTAAAAATATATTCGTACAATAATTTTGAAATTATAATTCATACAGAATCGATTCGGCTAGCACTTGAAGGGAAGAAACACATTTCACAATTAGAAATGAAAGAGGGGGAGGATGCGTACTTTATCCAACCCCTTCCATGAAAACTATACCACATTGTAATGGGGTGGTTCTGGTATACTCTATTCATGTAATTATAAGAAAAAAAATAATTGAGTAATGGGAGATAGGAAAAGAAACATGTGATGATTCAAGTCTATGAATATCCACCCACAAATAGATTATGGATAACAGTTGGTATAACCCTTCTAGAGGCATTAAAAATTCAAATCCCACTTGCGGGATCAAACTAATAATTTTCCTATACATTGTTTTAGTACATTCATGTTCAATCATAGGAATTTAGATTTATAATTTAGTCTTTCGAATTATTATATCATGTATCCCACTCCATCCTATATTTTTTACCTTAAATGAAATGATCCATGTTCATAATTGAGTAATTTTTTTATAGTTTCATGATGAAAAAAACATAATCGAATAACCAAGGAGGAAAGAGGAATAATCATTATTTCAAAAGGGATTTCACTTTTAATGTTTATCTTTCAAACTCCTTTAATTTTTCTCTCAATATTTATTTGAGTATTATACTGAAATTTATTTCCCATACTTGAATTCATGATTTACTTGAATTATCTATGATACATGAGTTTCTTAGGAATCTAGAGATTCCATGTTTCTGATTTCAATTCCAATGAACTTGAATGAGTATAGCAGATAATAGAATGTTTAATGTGAATCATGTATATTTAATTGAGGACTCGTGATTCGAGGGACATAGTAGATTTATATAAATGAAATTTCCTTATAATTTTTCAGTCTTTGAAATTATTAAATTCATGTCAATTAATTTTTTATTGTTAATCATTCCATTAGTGATTGTCCAAAATCAAATTTCCCCTTCCTGAGAGTACATCAAGACTACGTACTTCATATTTATTATTGAGCATATTTCTTGAGTGTTTTTGGGACATGACACTAGCTAGAAATTGTATTTGAACTTTTAAAATCTATTATAATGAAAAACCAAATTTAAAAATATTAAGGCATATTTTGAAAACACCTTATCCTAAAAGAACAATTTTCAATAAATAATTATTTTGTCCATAGAGACCATAAATGACCTTTATAAGGACAATCCATGGTTCATGCCAGTTTTTCCATTCCAACCCCACTCTTAGTAATATAAAGATATTTTAAATTTGAAGTGCGGTGGTAATGGGAATTAGGAAAATGGGATGAATTACATTGTAAGGAAGAAGTATGGGGTTTCTAATTGGGGTAATTGAAATTGTTTTGTGGAATCATTCATTGTAATATATTGTTTTCACCTCTCGAATATAAAAAAATGGAAAAGAGAAAAAGAATGTGAAAATGATAAAAATGTGTTGTGATTTGGGAAAACCAAAAATCACCATTACTATAAATGTGATTTTTATCGTACATAGTTAGGGGGTGGATGTGAGGTTTATTCTAATGATAAATTTCAAGAAAGAGAAAAATAAAATGGTTGTTTGAAAAATGAAAACATTAAAAATTTAAAAAATCCAAGAGGGTACACAAATCATTCATAATGCTTTATAATTATCATAACATTAATTTTTGTTTTTTGGAAAGTGTGTATTAATACATTTATGGGGAGAATTTAATAAAAATTTTATTTTTGATTTCATGAATTTTACATTAAAGATAAAAATCCTTCTTGAGCCTTAATTTATAAAGCATCAAATCTTATCAATCTTAATCCTCTAAGTCATTTGAACATTTACTTCAAATCCCCATGATATTATGTACCTTTTTTCTTTACAAAGTGGAGAAATTAGTTTATTTACGTGACTATGGATCTGAATCATGTTTTAATTATTTTAGCATAACTTCTTGTGAATTTATTCATGAGTCATGAGAGAAAATATTCACATGAAGAAATTCATGACAAGGCATTTTTGATAATAATGAATTGGGGATATTGAATGAATTAAAGGATAAGTTCCACTATTTTTCAAAGGGGAAAACTAAAATACATGAATTTATTGTCTCGTTAAAAAAAATCTAAATTGAATTGATATTTTATATAGAACAAGAAATTATGATTTTACACTGATAATTATTTAATTTTATCGCATTGGAATTTGAATATTGGAAACATTGTTTCCCTCCAATTTGCAAAGTTGAGATTTTATGCTTTAGGAAAATAATTATTTAAGTGTGGTAGAGTTGATAGAATTAATTTTTTTCTTCATTTTATACATTAATTTCAATTATTTAAACCCTACAATTTTATCAATTCGATCTTATTAAAAACAATTTTGGATTTATGGTGTATTTTGCGATAAAATATGAAAATTGGTTAAATCTAGAAATTAACCAGGTTTCTCTAACGTCATTATTTCAATCATAAAATATAAAATATTGGTGAAATTTACATTATTATTTATTTATTGGATTCCTATAATAATTATACTCAACTTTTTATTCTGGGAGAAGAGATTATTTGGGCATTTAAAGGCCAAAAAAATAAATGAAATTGGAAAACCTTCCTAGAAGATAGTGTAGACCCCACCTCCATAACAGATAGATAAATCTTGTTTCACACCTCCAATTAATTTCATGACACCTAGAAGTGAACGAGAACTCACAGGTTTATTTCACCAGTAAATTTAATGGTGTTGTGAAATCATTTAAGTGTCCATAGAATAATATATATTGAAAAAAGATTCTAGGAATTCATGGTCAGATAAATTCATACTCATTATAAATTCCATAAAATCCTCTAGTTTTGTCCAGATAATGTGAAATTTTTAGTGATGATATAAAATTGATTTTTTTTAATCTTATAAGAATGGGTTGTGGGGTGATTAAAAAATATGCCTTCTCAAAAAGGATTCAACCTTTGGAAAAAATGTTTTTAGGGGATGTTTTTGCACTGATTTTTTTCTTCTTTTATTTTTATTCTTGTTATAATTATTAATTAAATTTAATTTTAAATGTAATTTAGATTTATTTTCATTTAAATACATTCAAATCCATTCATTTTTTTTATTTTTGGGTCCATATTCTTCTCCCTATTTTTTCTTCAAATCTTGTTCTTGTTTTCTTTTCCTCTTCCCATGCTACCTCTGTGAACTCTTATACTCTTGATTATGAGTGACTTACCCAAGGAATATACCAGAGGAGTAATCTGGTTCTTGAACCCGAGGACATGTTTTTTATATTCTTTGAGTTAATTCTGAGGATAATTTAGAGCGGTTTTGATCTTCGATGTGGTTTTCAAAAGAAGAACTTCTTAATCCGGAACCATTTTCCCTCAATTGACTAGGTGGATGAAGGGTGTGTTTGGAGATCATTAAATATAGATTGCCTTCGAGTAGTGGTTTTATCTTCTACTTTTCCGCTAGGTTTTTCTACCTAGGAACTATCCTCCTCCCTCCTCTAACATAGATTGATGACTTCATGTCGATGTCTCCTAGATCTTGTTATGGAGGCGGTGTGACTCAGATCTCTGGTGTGCCTCAACAGCATGGATCTGGAAAATCTTGGAGACTTCAGTGTGGATCTTCAACCTCATCATGGTGGAGTGGCTCAGGTTGTCTCCAGTATTCCTTCATAGCATGGATCTGGTATTGTTCGGTGGCTTCGGTGGGGATTGTCAGCCTCGATGTGGTTTTTTTGTGGATCAGGTTGCTTCGGCTTGACGACATGATTCTACAACGACCTCGTCATGGTCTTTGGGTGTTGATCACCATCAGCTCCTGAGTGGTCTATAGGGGGATGATTTCATTGATTTTGGTTTCTCCTCAGCTTATTAAAGGTTGTATATTTGGTGTTTATTATTGGTGATGGATTTGGAGTTTATTTTGTGATTTCATCAAATCGCTGGTATCTATTAGCTAGCTAAGGTGGAAGTGGACACCTTAGGGATCATTGATATCTTTAGTGGTGGCACTGCTTCTCATGAAGGATTCATGGTGAATTTTCTATGAAGGTTTGATTCTTTTTTTTATGATTGAATGGTGGAAATTTTTTTCTTGGATGGTTTTTTCGAAGGCGAAAAATATGTGCAACCCGTCTTGACATCACAGTATGTCCTTCATAGGAGGATCCAGATCTAGTGATTTATCTTTACAAAGTTTTTTGGATTTGGTTGTTTGAGATTGTATGGAATCATCCATCAGATTCGGTCTGTGCTTTGACACATGACACATTATTTCCAAATATCCTTGAAATGGTGGAGAGCTTCATCATGATCAAATACTGGGGAGGAGTTATCTCTTGTTGTCATTCAGGTTTTACTATTTCAAACCTTTGAGTTGGATTTATCCTATGACCATGAAGTATTCTTGGGTTTCACCTCATTCATCCATTTAAAGGGGGATTTATCTTATAATAAAAAAATTGAAGGACTTCGGGCCATTGGATGAGTTGTGCACACATTGGAAGGAGGTTTTTCACTAATTATGTTTTAAGTTGGTTAATGAAGTTTCTCCATGAAAATTCTCTCAGGAGAACTTCCATTCTTCACTTATTCTATTTTGTTTATCATTTCATGGTAATTTTTAGTTGAATGTTAATTTCATCTTATTTTTTCATTTCATTCATTTTTAGAATTTCCATTATTTCTTAAAACATAAAACAAAGAAAAATAGTTATTAGGTGAATTAGATTATGTAGATGAACAAATGGAGAAAGAACCTCAAGTGAGATGACCCTGGTTAGCCACACTACTGCACTAGGAAAACATAGAAATTTTCTTTTTCTACACGCTATGATAGGAATGTGTCACTAGACCATGTATGAAGATTAATAGAATAATTCCCATTGGAAACAACATTGACTCAAGCCCCGTGCTCACATAATTCCCAAAAATATGCTCTGGAAAATGCATCCATGACTCTAGAAGATCCAGAATGTCATGAATTAGTCATCAACATTACACATCAATAGATGGTCTCACCTTTTGTTTGAATCATCACAGATGATATTGATGATGTTAGTCCTATCCTCTAACTATATGGTCCTACCACATGGTGGATGATCCTCATTTTGGACTACATTTAATGTAGAGTACTCCCATTATATAGGGTTGGGATAGAGAAAACATTAAGATGAGCAATTAATGTTTTCCAATATAATGTCACAAATCATTAAAAATTACATTATTATAGAGGCATTGATGGGGTCCTCAGATTCATTGATATAGATGATGTTGATGGCGTCATGAAAGAATTTCAAACAAAATACTACATCACCCACCATCCCCAAATAAATATTTCCATTAAAATCCACAATCACGGGTACCACTATCCCACTATGACACATGATTTCACAAAATTCACCAAAAGGTTTCATTCCTTCTAGTTGCCTTCCAATTTCATTCATCAACCCTATAGTTTTTTCATAATTCCAAATAATCATGGCCCTTAATTATATAGATAATTGATGTCAAGGGACCATATCTTCCTACCACTGCTTAGAAATTCACATACATTCTCAATGAAAACAAATTCTTCTCTAAGTAGGTTGAAGTTGTACCCATCAACGAATTTATATGAGGAAATATTTTCGGCTTCATAAAATTCAAAATCATTTTCAGATTTGGTGCCTCTCATACAAAACTGATTGAAAAATAAACACATTTCTTTTCTGTTGAGTTGGCTAAGCTATATCAAGAGGATAATATCCAATCGAACCGTTTTTTCTTCTATCATGTAAAGCCTAATGGATAGATAGTGGCCCTCAACCACACCATATCAAATATATTTCAAAATATAGTAGATAAGGATAAAATGTCTTGTCTTTATAAGCACATGCATGACTTGTGGGATTACCAGACCATGACCAACACTGCCATATAAGTGACCCCATACTCATTGGTATATATGCCAAAGGTGGTTGTTCTTATAAAAGTTAAACTACCTTCACTTCACATTTCAATCTGTGAGTATCTATCCATAGATGATAAATCCTTAAAATGGATGGATAATTTAGAGATACTAGATGAGAATATTCTACATACCTTTCATCCCTTGGAAGTCTTCCAAAATCATAATGTATAAGCCTTTAATCCAAAAGTTCACCTTTGATCATTCAATGAGGGAGAGATGGTTTCACTCCTAAGGACTCTAATGATACCTAGAAACAAACCTTCAAAATTGGAACTAAAGTTTGAGGGGACTTAAACGATACACAAATTATACTCCAATAGATCCTACTCTTTGATATAGATGGATGGAAAACATACCTCAACTCCAACCAATGAATGGTTTCTCAAGAAATAATTTGTAAGAAAATAAAACTATAGTCTAGGTCGTATGACTTCAGACTATATAGAATATTTTTCCATGTAATAAAAAGATAAACTACATGACATGCACATCCTATTTGTATAATGATAAACTACATTGTATCATCATCCTAACTGCATGCCGTAAAATTTCATGGTAGATAATTTAATTGTACGATGTTAGACTATATAGCATCATCATTCTCAACGTGTGATTTAAAAATACATGGTTGATTTCCTCCCCATATAACACTGAACTGTGCGGGTTTCTAGAACTATATGTAGATTTATTCCTATAATTACAATATATGTAGGGATGCTTATATCCCATATATCGGCATAGACACCACATGATACAAATTTCCCCAATCTATTCTTACATTCCCTTCATGTCGTGAGGAACCTTTTTCATTCCTTCTTTCTCACATTGAGCTTAGATTATGTGAGATTATGGATTATGGTAGTCAATTCATCTTCATGATCGAGACATAATAGCTCATGATAAGACTAGAATGGTCCAGAATGTAAGAGATTAAATGGAACACCTTGACTCCTCATCTCAGGACATTAAACTACACAGTTGATGTCCCTTTCATGACATAAAACTGCACTTTATTATGGACCTTTCCTAAGAGGGACACTATCCTTGGTGTGAGTCTCATACAACACTTGAATTTAAGAACTATGTGTGGCTTCATTCCTTCCATCATAGGATATGTAGTGATGCCCGAATCTCTACATCCAAGTATAGTCATAGAAAAAACCAACACAATAAATGAAAAATAAAATTCCCTATCCTTGCATATGGGTCAGACCCGCATAGGGATATTGCAGTCAAAACAACATGTGGCATGCTTCCTACCATAACAAGATATGTAGTGATGATCAGGTCTCCCATTGTGGGTCTATCCACAGTAAAAAAAATTCCCCTCCCCATGTATGGGTCAAACAAATGTGAATAAATAAACAGAATTATATGTCTCTTGATTCCTACTGTCATAGTATATGTAGTGATTTCTAGAACTCTTGTGTTAGGCTAGGACATAAATCTCTCCTCCTCAATTCATAAGTTAATTTTATCTACCTTTGGCCTAAAATTCTATTTTCACATCAATTTCTTAAGAGTACCCAAATCATCATTCCTATAATTACATGAAACCATCTTCCATGTCATAAGACAATAAAATACTTGACACCAATGTCCTCACTATATGATGTTAAACTACACACCACCATATTTTCTGGATCGGATGACATTAAAATGTAGGGTAAAGTTCTGTTCCACCCATTGTCAAACTATTTTGTAAATGTTCTTAGATGAAGAAGCTCAACTATAGTTTTTCACATTATAACAAGCATGGGGCATATTTTGTCACAAATGTGAGGTGTCAATGTACTCACCAGAGAGGAAAATTCCCCCAACATCAGTCTTTTATCATTACATTCTCTATTACGATGTGTGGATTGATTCTCATTCCAATGAGATATGTAGTGAAATGTGTAACTAAAGTCCTGGGACAATCTATAAAATATGGTAACTTCCCCTCCCTTGCATTCAAAAAAAAACCAATGCAGGGAATTCCAACACTGGTACTTTAATTTAAAGGTCTTTCTAAAGTATGATTCCCACTCTCCCTTCACATGATCCAGAACTGTGCAGTGAACGATCTCAAGATCTCTGTCTTGCTTGATTGCTATCATAACAGGATATGTAGTGACACCCAAGTCATTAATCTTGGGACTAGTTGTAATATTTCCTTTTCTGGTCAAGGAATTTACATCCTTATCTCATAACATTAAACCACATAGTACCTCAAGAACTATATGTGGATTGATTCTTACTTCAACAAGATATGTAGTGACACCTAGACTTAATATCCTCCTCTTAACCATGGGGTAAACAAAAAATGTGTGTCCCCATATCCTGTATACAAACAAATATATATTCCAAATATCCTAATTAGGGTTCTCTTGCTCAGGGGTACATCAAGGAAATAGAAATTCCCCCTCTATATATTAGTCAGAATGATTTATGGAATTTCACACTCTTGGACAAATATCTGTTTGTATTCTTCTTAAACACTTGGGAACACTCTTTCCACATATCATACATTATGTCCCGTGAAATTTTTTGATCCCCACAATCTTTCTCTAGCCATTGGAAATGGGCAATCAGTGTGTTGAAGACACATTTTTTCATTATGCAATAGTATTCCCCAATTTTCCTTTAATAAATCATCCAAAAATAGAATTTTCAACCAGAGGGAAATTCATCCATAAGAGAGGCCTTTTATATCTCCATAATCCTGAAGAAATTTTTTGTGTCATATAATTTCCCCTAATTTTGGAACACCCAGAATCAAGGTTTATAATTTACCTCTTCACATATAAGGCATGTCAGAATATCTTGGGCTAATGAGCCCTTTATTACTCATCATTTCCATGAATTATTTTCCTTTCTATATGAACTAAAACTTCCCAAACCAAGTTAGTACTTATTTAATAATGTTAAACTAAATATTTGAATCCATCTTATGTTCGATGTTGAAATACGTTAACTATATATATCTCGATTATTGCCTTAACGAGATATGTAACGATGTCTGGATCCTATAATTCAGACCATCCATAACGGTAACAAAAAAATGTCCCCAATATCTTATGGATGATCTATACCAATGTAAGAGTGTCCAACAAAAGTTATCTCCCCATATGTGATCTCTAATTGAAGAAAAAAAGATTCTTTATTTCTATAAAAAGGATGGATCGATGTGTGGGGAGTCCTAAGAAAAACGTTTTTCTTGAATATCTCCTTTATGACATATGTAGTGACACCCTGACTATAATTAAAGGTCCTAGAAATTAAAAAAAGGTGAATCCCCCATTACATCTCAAAGTTCATACCTACACTAGAAAATAATGACACATGTTCTTAGATAATTTTGATATCAGATGCACCTTCCATATTTAGGAACATTACATACACAAAACACACTATGCCTGGGGAAGTATGAATCTCCATAATCCAACCTCGTCCATCCGAAATTGAGGCTCACTATTTTAAAGACACATTTTTTTGACTATTCATGGATATAATCAAGTTTTTTTCCATAAATCACCCAGAAAAAAGGCCTATCAACCAAAGGAAAAAATGTTCTTAAGAGAGACCTATTCTATCTAGGTAATACCCAAAGCCATTTTTTTCATGTCACCACCTCATATTAGAAAGACCTCATATTAATGCTTAAAATTATCCACGTACATGCCTAATCAGGGTAGAACATTCTCAATCAAATCACTATGGAATGGTCAAATATGAACTAGTCATTGAAAGATAAAAACCTTAATCTTAAAGCCCCCAAATTCCTTGATTTAATACATCAAAATACATATTACTTACTTATCATAAGAAATTAAAATAAATGGTATATATTTTCTATAATACATTGAAATATGTATTCAATTTCTAATTCACATGACATTAAAATGCCCCACACTTCAACCTTATTGTGCACAAACAAAATTCATGTTTGAGTTATTTCCCCTTTTCATGGTTAGTGTCAATTCCAATTCAATTATTATTCATATACATTTTCAATTGATAAAAAACCTCTCATGTATGGATCTTCAAAAACTACCTAGCTATAAAAAAATGGAAGGTTAGTTTCTTCAGGACACCTTTGTTTGACTATGCAAAATTTTTCTCAATTGGATTTGTAGAAATATCCAACAAAAAAGGGGACCTATTAATTATTGGAATGTTATTTCCCCTGAGAGAAATATTTTGTGTTCATAACCCCGGATAACAACTCACTATAAACTGCATTTCAAACATGCTATAATGTTACTCATCAAGTACTTTTCCCACGTTATTATCCAGATCTAAAAATCATGAAACCGTGATTCAAAACCCCCCTTTATATGCCTCAAAAGTAGTGGGACATCCTTGACTAGATGGAATTTTCAAAGGCTTTCATTCCATAAATAATGGAGTCTTAATACATCAGTTTCACTATTCTATCTTGTATAACTCTAACATCCCATAAAAAGTAACATAGTAATCACCAGGAAGAAAACCAATAAAGGTTTTTGTACTAGCAGGTTCCCAAGACCTAACTTGAACTGTAATTTTGATTACCATATCATATATAAAATTGGATATACATGATTTTTACTTACAATTATTTTTTAGATATTTCTACATCCAAAATTTAATGCTAATTTTAATAGATTAATTGTAATATCAAAAAGTTATAGTATATTCTAGGCTATAATGAGAACATCAAGATACTATGGAATAAATCTTAAAAAAACGTCTTATGGTCTAAATACCTCTTACTAACTGGACATAGTAAATGTTTGACTATCATGTTATGGGGTATTATAATCATTGAGACATCATCTCATGAAGTTATCACTTTGTGATCTCTAGTAGTGAGATCAAGAGGACAGACTTGCTAGAAGGTGCACCACATATTTCGGGTGTCATTGGTTGTTCCTTTATATGGAAATTTTTATTGGTCTTATAACTCCAGATCATTACAAGTGTGTTCCATTTGATCATGTAATTTGATGTAATGAAAAAACCATGATAATGAAATCTTGGAATGTTATTTTGTGTTGGGTGCATCATCAGTGGTATGACATTGGTTGAATATTCCAGAAAGGATTAGTCTCTTCTAGGTTGAGGACGTAATATATCTCGGCTCTTTTAGATCAGGATGGTATCACATTTAAAAATCCTTGGCCAAGGTAGTTGAAAGGTAAATCCGACTAGTTTGAACAACAATTAATATTGTATGAAAAGGGTGATGACATGAGTTTGTGTCCAACTTTATGAAAAATCTAAACAGAAAGATATTATTATACACAGTATGTGTTCGTAGGTTGTTTTTCATTCCTATGACTTCCATTATTTCTTTAGGGGCCTAGATGGGCTTCTAGAATATGCTAATGGTCTATGGATTTCATTCACTACTATTGAGATATGTTCCTAGAGGATCACACACAATAGAGTATTCAAGAATCCACCTTATTTAGTTCAATAGGTATATAGTACATGGTGTGCCCCATCACAGGGTCAGAGTGTTGTCAAAGTTTTCTATCATTAATAAATAAATTAATTCATGTTATTCAAGTAAAGAATAATTATTATTGAATTTATATATTAAATACATTTACATGTTACATATGTACAAGAAATAATATTAATTGATTGCATGTTATTTTAATATTCCAGGTTTCATATAATATTAAGAGGGAATGATGAGTCTAGTAAAATGACTCAATATTTTATCATATAATATACTTATATATATTACAGGAAGGTGATGAAATAATAAATAATATTTTTTTATGTATTTTAGTTCATAAATATTATCTATTTACCACTTATTTACAGGGAAATATTTTTCAAGGGTATGACGAACCTATCCATGTATTTTTTACTCCCATTATATAAGAAAAAGAGGAGAATCTCTTGGTGCACTATTTATTCACCAAGAATGAGAGATTAAATCTCAGGACACCTTTAAGGGAGATAAAGCCTCTCCATCATCACCGATCTAAGAATGCATTCATGGATTGAAGGTAGAGGATCGCGTAGATTGTCAGGACATAGAAGACATCATCGGATCACCATGCTACCGCATAGAATTAAATAGTCGGAATTCCATTGGATTTTTTAGGAGCATTTAGATGATCTAGATGGATACCACTATGGATCCTTTGAGTAACAATTTTAGGCAACAAGAAGATGTCTAGAACAGGTTACGATTTGAAAATGGTAAGTTTTTTGCTTTATTTTTAGTGCTCTGATTAATTGCACAAGATCTTCGTACTGTATCTGGGCTCAGATCGTCGGAGACGAAAAGTCTCATTATCTGGATGATGAGAAATTTCAAAATCCCCTGCCAAAAAGCTTTCAATGCAGTCCTAGTACTTCAATTGGTATAATAGGGATCAGGTAAATTCTATCAGCTTGGAAAAATTAATTTTCATTTAAATTATGTCGATGATTTAATTTTTGTTCCAACGATTCAAACATTATGTTGATCCAATTTCTAACGGTCAAATTTTTCAATTAGATGTTATTAATACTTATTGAATGTGGTCTGTGGGAATTAAAATATGAAAATCATATATTTCTACATAAGTTATTAAATCCTAAGGAATATGGTTTCCCGAAATCTACAATCATCGGTGACTGTAATAGCAATTTTCTAGGGATGATTTGTTTTTCAATCCAAAATAATTTTACTAGTATATGGATTTTTAATTATAAAAAAAATTATTATTTTATTATTATAATATATATATAATTATTATTATTAAAATAATTTTATTATTATTATTATAAAAAATTCCACAATTTTATCATTTGGAAAAATTTAAAGTGGTGCAAGCAGACTCTTTGTAAGAATTTTTTTAAAGTGAGAATATCAAAAAGCTAGAGGGGTGGTGTAACTCTGATAGAGAAAACAAAAAACCCCTTTTTTAAAAGTTGGGGGACCAATTGTGTCTTCCACCGCACCCCAACTGAGTAGTGTACCACTCTTCTTGTCTGAATGGCCCTCTGTCGGCCTTCGTTTTCCACCTCATGCCAAGCTGATCCGTCTTGTGGCAACTCCTATCATTCCCAGTGACCCACAATGGTCAAGATCCTTTATAATCTCATAAGCTAGAACGCCTCTCGTTGGCCATCCAAGGCCCAGACAATGCCATCATATTTTGTCACCCAGCTAGGTCACCATGATCGGATTTTCTCCCATATCTCCAACCACACTGAACAATATCATTTCCACTAGATCCAGATGTGGCCATGAAAATCCCAATGAGATCCTCCTCACCCTCCTAAAAATGACACCTCCTTCTAGGAACATACCTTCCACAGACTGGCAGGTTTCCTCTTGGGAAGATCTGAGGCATCGCACCACTACGGTCCTCCCGTTCATCAGACTCCACATCGGGGCCATGCTCTATGGACGCACTACACAGATCTAAATCGGAGATCAATGATGGACACATTCACTCATCTCAACTTGATCCTGCTACCCAATTCTAGTCTCATGCACCAGAATTAGACCTCATGACACCTAGTGTATGTTATGGCCAGATTGGGATTGATGGATCCCTTCATTGGCACCATTCAGATGTCTTTGCCACTTTGCACCACCCTACTATGATGGAGGATTCTCCAAGCCACTGGCTACTCCAGATCACGACCTCCCTTGAGCTCCCAACTTTGGGTTTCACTATCGAGTTCTAGTGTCATCCCCTCTACTATCATAATTTCTACTAATTGTGGGATGGAACCTCGAATGAGGTACTCTAGTGCATAGATCTGGATCACCCTAAAAGTGTCTTGGGTAGGTTTTTTCAACCCGATATTAGTCTGGATAGACCTTTTTCGAATATAAAACCCATGAACATGCTTCTCTTAGACCAAAATGGGTTTTTTCATGTTCGGTGTGACCTTCTTTGGGCCTACAAGGGGGTTTTAGGGATCAGTTAATCAATAATTAATTAATTTTATTTTATTCTTGAATTTAATTAATTAAAATTTTAATTTTTGGTTTAAAATAATAATTTTATGACCCAATTGTTAATGTAATTTAATTTTGGTTCTAAATTGAATTATTTAATTAATTCAATTTTAGTATTTAAAATTAAATTAATAGTGGAAAGAAAAATAATTAAATTATTTAAATTATCTAGTCAATTTAATTTTTTTAATTCCCTCATGATTTATTCATTGAAATTTAATTTTTTATAATTCTATAATTATAGCTGCTTAATAGTTTTGAGAACTGACCTATCTATGTCTATATTTTTTTATTTAATTAATTATTTTACTTTGAGTGATGTTTGTAATTAATTATGGCGGTCTATGGATTATTGATTATTTCTTATTAATATGTATAAGGGTAAGTGCATGAGTATTTTTTTACCATGGATAAAGAAGAAGTATGATGTGGGCCCCACCAAGACTACTTGGTACACCAGCCGATATGTAGACCCCACCATGATAATATGGTATTCCATGAAAAGTATGATGTAAGATGGAAACAATTCAAAGTCAAGACAAAAACCTGATGAGTAGCAGACATACTTGATGGGGGAGAACTTCATCACGAGTCTAGAGAAAACATAGGTATGAAGCTCATAGTTTTTATTAAATGCTCAAGACCTATTAGGTTATTGATTACCTTTATTTATTTATGTATTTATTAATTCATTTTTATAATAGTGATAAAATACATAAAATAATAAATAATAAAATGCATAAGGAGAGATGTATGTTTTTTCTATTAATGTTCAGTTTTGATTACGACAACTCAAATGAACAAGGTTAATAGAAATGGATTAAATCCATCGAAATAAAAACAAAAAACCTCTAAGAAATATTAATTCATTAACCACCTTCCATCATTCAAATTTGAACTAAACCGGGTGTTTGGGAGCTCATCATGCCTAGGTTGAGGGAGCCACTTACTACCAATGAGTTCTTATGAGAGTGGTGGGTGGTATAAACTAAATTGGTAGTAAATATTATCAAAATATATATTTATATCATTTTAGAGGAACTAATTGAGCTAATCCGGAAATGATTTTTGACGGGGGGGACTTCACTCAAGAGATCAACAAACCACTAGTTCATGCAGTTGGCCCATCAAACACCTACGTTGAACCCTCTAAGTAGTTCCATAGACAAAACTCATGGACTATTTGATGAGTTTCAAGGATAATTTACACTATAATACTCAAGAGATAGAGTATTCTAATTCTTGTACAGAGGGTTCCAAGAATTCGATAAAATAGTGCGATAAATTTAATGATTTATTAATTAGGAATGTATTAATAAGTAATCAACATAAAAGTACTGATCTGTTAGTTTAATTAGTTAATAAAATTTTAATTAATACCATAAGGAAAACTATGAAAAATATTAGACACTATAAATGTCTAAACTATCATAGATTCAGATGTGTGGTACAAGCGTTTGCACACACTACTACAATATGTCAAATTCTAAGTACTAGTGTACCTATACATATTAAGCCACCTTTGGGTGTGAGGGTATTAAATTTCATATTGGAGACACATCTCTGAGTAGCTTATGAGGAGAAGGATAAGAAATATATGAGTAATAAATTACAATGGCTTATGTGTAAACCTAAGAGATGGATCGTGATCTTTCAACGCATCCTGCACTTACACCTGATTAATCTGGTTTTGTTTAAGGTTATAAAATGAACATGTTGGAGTAAATACTTCCTTAAAATTTAGGTAATGTTCACCATGTAAAAATTATATTAAATAAATAACAATATTTAATTCCTATAGTGAATATGTTGAAAGGAAAAATTCAAACGGACAATGAATGGTGTAACACCAAAGGCATATTAATAAAGAGCTTCAAAGAAATGATGTTAGTTATTTAACAGAAGGTTATTTTTGTCTCATAACATGAAATAAATTCTATTAATGTTAAAATCAATGAACTAAATTGAAGAAGAAATTGCCCACTTCTTCTATAGGTATATTCATCAATACAAGGTTTCCGACTCACTACATGGGTATTAAATACAATATGCCTTTTAATCAAGTATATTGAAATATAGTAACTATGTAAGTAATAGAAACATTATAAGAAGTCAATTGTATTCTCCAAGTGGATGAGAAAGTTTGATTCCTAAGTTAGTGTTGAAAAGAACAAAAACCACTAATTTCCATGTTAAATATTTTAGTATACTATTGTTGAGTATAACCAAAAAAATTATATCTAGTGTCCTTTGGACACTATGAGATATTATTCCAAGCCCCGACATTAATGTTTTGTTTTTGGTATTTCATTCTCAATAAATAGTTTGGTGGTACTTGAATCATCGACAATAAGTGATGAATATGAAATATAATACTTTTATACTAAGTTGTGTAAAGATAATTCATTGTCAAGTTAAATTGAAAGTTGACATCAAGAATATACCTAGTTTGGTATTTCAGCTAGATAATGCTAAACACCATAGGTATTATCGACGTCTTTAGTTTAGGAAAAGAAACCTTTAGATATAATGGTATGCAATAAAGAATTTAGAATTAGTTCATCCAGTGATCGTAAACTATTCTAAGGAAAATATAGAGGTATATTTTAATCATAAAAATCCTTTAAGTAATTAAGGAATTTGACAGTGAAGTATATTCATGGTTAGAATATATGAGTTTCTTCAGGCCGGAAAGTCGGAGAATATATTTAAAAAGAATTTATCGATCAATAAAATGTAGTGTGGAGTAATTACTAAATGAACATTACCTTATATGTAACGATCCGGACTTTTTAATAATATTTGTTACATAATTTTGTGTGTTATTTTATTTTATACTCAACTAAACTACATCCTTTAATTAAAGAAGTGAGTATAATTAAATGAGACCTTTGGGTTTCGACTATTATATGTTTGATAGTAAATATGACCATTGGAAACTAAACTCTTAACATTAAAAATATTGTTTATAAATTCAAATGATATTGGTTAATTAATATCGAAAGAAGAGTCTATGGCATCTTCCAGTGGACTCGGTCCATATGAAGCCCATCTGTCGGAGCTTGGGAAGGAGGTAGCATCACTAGGATTTCCTTTGTACCAAGTAAAATCCAAACTTCAACAAGTGAAGCTTGAATGGAATCTCCTAAGGGAGAAGTTCAAGCTGATAGAAATCCCCACTTAGGCAATGTTGTCATAACCACCCCAAGATTCTATCACCAAAGCACACCTTACACTTAGGTCCTATGTATGTCTTATAAGGGGCTATGTAATGAAGCCTTAGTTACTTTATGGAATCCTTTTGTATAAATAAAAAATTTTACTTCTTATTATGGTAAAATTTTTGAATTTAAAATGTCTGGATAAATATAGGATGAATTTATAGAAGTTCCATATTATTGGTGATTTTTTTAAAAAATGGGTGTTTTAAAATATTTTTATATTCTTTTAGTAATTAATAATGTGAATTGATTTTTAAAAAATGTTCTTCTACAATCGTGTTCAGTATGAAATTTAGAGTCTAGTAAGATCAACTTAATTTTTAGTGAATAGTAAAGTATGAATAGTAACATACATGTATGAATAGTAATGAATAGTAAATCTAACAAAAAAATAGAAACAACACCCATGAATGTATAATTACATTTTAGTCGTCTTAAAAGTGAAAAAATGATGATAGTATGAGTTTTGGTATTTTTGTATATCATAAATATTTTATTTAAAATTTTATAACTAATTTAATAATTTAAAATGGTAATTTATTTTCATAAAAAGTAATAATATAATTTTTACTTTATTATATTATGGTTATATGATAATTTTATGTTACCTTGATTACTTTCTTAAGGTGTTATAAAAGGAGTTATAGTTTCAAAGTTGTATTTTTGGAATAAATAAGGATTTTATTTAAAAATTAAATTAAAAATATTTAGAAAATTATTTTCATAAAATGGAGATAATTTTTGAATTCATAGAATCGATATTAGGTTAGAGTGAATTTTTGGGCTTTTTCTCAAACAGTTGATGTTTCAGTGCATAGTTAAAATACAGTTTTGAGTTTCGGGTGTTTAATGACATCATTGATGATGTAATCATGGTGTAATAAAACTTGTCTTCTTTCTTATAGTAATATATTTTTTGAGGTGTCCCAAGTGGCCAATACTATTGGAAAATACATTGTTCAAGCCCATTTTTTTCAAATACCAATGATGAGGTGTCCCTTGGAAATTAATTAAATATTCCCTCTTTTTTCTATAAATCCAATGCCATTCCCTCAATCATTTCATTAAAAATCCTCCACAATGAAGTTCTAGTATTTTTACCTCCCATGTAGTCCTCCCAAGGTTCCCTAAATCCCCCCAAGGTCTCAACCTTCAAACTTTCGAAGTTACTCTTCAAGGTAAGGAAATCTTCCACCCTTCTTTTTTAGTCATGATTTCCTTTAAGTTATGTCTTTCAGTTTCCATCTTCTTGTGTGGGGGTATGTTATTATATATTATTATTACTGTCCATTTCATTTCCAAATGATTAGAGACCATTTCTTCTCTCATCAATTTATTTTCTGAATTTTTAATTGACGATGTTAGGCTACCAAATTTTCGTAAAAGAAATTACATCTTCTTTTTTTCTTTGAGTTTCATTTTCATATGGTATTTCCTTAAAATATCAATACCATGATCATATTTATTTTTATTCTATTCCCATAATGTATTATGAGGTTTTTATGATTGGTTGACTCTTGTCCCCTCTCTTTTCAACATTTTCTAAAACCATGTTATATAACCATTATGCTGCAGAATTTTCGTCCAAAAATATCTCTCTTTTTCTCAAGAAATTCTCTTGTATTATTTATGTGAATACCCAAATCTATTTTTATTTCTAAGGGAATTAATCAATACATAAATATGAAATATTTTAGTCTATAATTGACATACATATAACCCTCTCTCCATTTCGATGGGTTATAAATGACATAACAATCAGGATTTTAAGAACTTTTAAAACCTCACAATTTTCAAGTGAAACCGATTAATTTTACTCTCTATGGGTTTTTTTGAAATGTTTGACTATGATCTATATAGATAAAATGAATATAAATACATATTAAGGGTGTGACCTGATAGAACTCCAATGAATTGGGTAGAGAATTTAATCTCTAGAGATGACAAGTTTCACGATACCTTGGGGAATAACATTGGTAATTGTTTATGACACCTTGGGATGAACCTTGGTGATATGTTCATGAATGTCTAAATGAAATATTGTATCCACATATTAAATTTGTGATTAATGTTATTTTCATTATGAAATACTTCTTTTTCCATTGCTCATGTCTTATGGTTTTCATCATGTTCTTATTCATATCAAAAGTAAACTGATTCCCTTGATTTCCTTACTGGGCCTTCAGCTCACCATTTCCTTTGTTGTATGTCTCCAGGTTATGAGATGAAATAATTGTACATAGGATGAACATTTCAAGAATATTTTCAAGGGTATTTAAAACTGAATTTTATGTTTTTATTATTTATTGTTCCTAATTTCCAAGACACTAGACATTAAAGATCCTCTGTTTATAAAATGTAATGAAAAGTTATGTAATAAAAAGGCGGGATTCCATAGATGGTATCAAAGGATCGTTTAGTTATTTATGTAAATTAGCCTTTGATAGATTTAGGAATTACCTTATAGAAAATTCTAAATATAGGAATACTTCCAGTTATTTTAGTGAGTATTGAGTATGTGGTTTATCAAGCAAATACATCCCTGTCTGGATACAAGCAAGTAGAGGCGGCTCTAGCACAGATATACCTAGGAGTGAAAAACTCTGGCAATGAGTTTTGGGCATGACCCGGGGTATCTTGGTACATGAAAATAGGCTTTTTTGCACTCTTAGTTAAGAAACTCCCAGGGGATATGTTTGGTTAATCATCATATTTTTATGAATCATTATGAAGGATTTAAAGAAAAATGTAATTGATTAAAGAATAATGTTTTAAGAGATGAAATACTTTATAGTTAAAAGATTTATAAATAAAAAATCTTCTCACTAAGGTTTTGTTCCTTTTGTAAATGGAAGGCAATTGGAGGAACCATGAAAAGGGTGACCGCAAGGGACCATGCACTTATGGCCCTACGATAGAAGCCAGAATGGAAACTTTTATGAGAATGATGAACCAACTGACTCATGTTATGGGATTTAACTTGAATCAAGCTGAGAGAATGATCTCAAAGCGAAGGGAATAACTTTATTTTGAGTCCTTTGTGCATAAATGGCCACCAACCTTCAGTGGATTTACCAACCCATTGATTTCTAAACAATGGATCAGCTCTATCGAGAAGATATTTTTTGTGCTCCGCTGATCTGAACAAGAGAAGGATACCTTGGTTTTGTATCGCTTTGAGGGAGTATCTAATCAATGTTATGAACTAATTAAAAACACAAGGAAAAAAGGCAGGTTGAAGCTATGGAGTGGGAATAGTTCAGAGGGATCTTCTTCCTTAAGTATTTCCCTCCTTCCATAAGAACAAGAATAGAGAAGGAGTCTCTCGAGCCGAATTAGA
The DNA here is from genome assembly GCA_963277665.1 of Viscum album. Lineage (NCBI taxonomy): Eukaryota > Viridiplantae > Streptophyta > Magnoliopsida > Santalales > Viscaceae > Viscum > Viscum album. Next base: position 910,108,480 of record OY728125.1, on the reverse strand, counting down.
AGGAGAATAAATCTATGGGAAGCTATGAGATGAACTTCACCAGGCTTTCACATTACACCTATAGATTTTTCATTAATATAAATAGAATGGTTGATAGATTTTTTAGTGGACTGAGACCTCATCTACAGAAGAATCGTGCCAACCGAGACAATGATAGGTTTGAGGAGATCATGCAGAGAGCGATGAAAGTCGATCTGGAGTTTGGTGAGATGCACTGGTCTCATGAATCTAAAGATAAGAAGAGATCTATGGAGCCCATCTTATAGAGGACCTTTGATTAGGGAAGAGGAGTCAAGCAAGTGAAACATCCCATATGTAATAAATGTGGGAAGAAGTATTCGGGGAACTTCCCGTTTGGGTGCGGGAAATGCTTCAAGTGTGGAAGAGATGGTCATATTGCGAGGAATTGTTGTAGTGAGGTGAAACCTTAACTTCAAAAAACTAACGATAAGGGGAAGATGGTGCAGACCCTACCTGATGTCTTGTGCTTTATGTTTGAACAACATGGGTACTTTTCTAATCACTGTCTGAATCTGAGGGAAGAGGAGGGGAACCACCATCAGCCTCAACAAAGTCCATGGGAGAAAGGTCGTTCTTTTGTTATCATGACAACTGAATTTGAATCTCTAAATGATGTGGTTATAGATACACTTGTTTTTCTCTCAATTCTAGCAAGTAATTTGTTTTATTCTAGTTCTACACATTCCTTTATTTACTCCAAGTTTGCAAAGAATTTAGAATCAACCCCCAATTTTCTAAAATTGGAGTTATCAGTCAATACTCCTGGCGGGATTATCCAAGCAACATAAGTGTTTATAAACACTAGTATTTACATTAGTGAGCACAATATTATCGCAGATCTATTATTCATTCCCATTCTATAATTCGACACTATACTAGGGATGGACTGGCTCTTAAATTATAATGCTAAGATCAAATGTACAAGTAAGGAAATATCAATAGTCTTGAATAGAAAACGAATTTTTATCTTCTTCAGAGAGATATATCAAAATGATCTTTTTCTGGAAGAACCTCATATATCCTTATTTATGTAGTTTATTAGTGAATAAGAATAAGTAAATGAGAGTTTGATGATAGAAAATGTCCCCATCATCTTAGAATACATTGACATATTTCCTGAGGAGTGGCTCGGATCTCCCCTAGAAATATTGGTAGAGTTCTCCATTGAACTCATATCTGAATCTCATCTAACATCAAAGACCCCATATATGATGGAAAATGTGGACGTGGAGTAGTTAAATAAACAACTCCAAGATCTTTTGGAGAAGGGTATTATCCAACCGAGTGTGTCTCCTTGGGGAGAACCTATTCTCTTTTTGAAGAAGAAGGATGGATCGATATGGAAATACATTGATTATTGATAAATGAATGAGATCACTATAAAGAATGAATAACCTCTTCCAAGAATTGATGACTAATTTGACTAACTTTGTGGGCCTCAATTCTTCTTTAATATTGATCTTTGTTCTTGTTATCATCAATTGAGGGGGAAGAAATAATATATTCTGAAAACTACATTTCGATCAATATTTGGGAACTATGAGTTTGTTGTTATTCCCTTCAGACTGACTAATTCACCTGCTATTTTTATGGATTTGATGAATAGAGTCTTTAAAAAATACCTAGATAACTTTTTGGTAGTTTTTATTAATGATATTCAAATATATTCCAAAAGTAATGAAGAGCTTGAGGATCATCTACGGGTTATTTTGAAAAATCTACGGAAGGAATGGATTTTTGGGAAGTTTAGAAAATGTTAATTCTAGTTACAACTATTTTCTTTCTTAGGGAACATTGTTACTAATGAAGGAATCGCAGTTGACCCTACAAAGACAAAACTTTTAGAGGAGCGGACTTATCCTACAACAATAACTAAGATTCATAGTTTCCATGGACTAATGTGATATTATAGGAGGTTTCTGAAAAACTTTTCATTACTTTCTAATCCATTAACCTAGTTAACTCGAAAAGGGGTCAAGTTCATCCGAACAAAGGAGTGTGAATAATTTTTCCAAGAGCTGAAGAAGATATTGGTTACTGCACCCGTGTTAACTCTGCCCTCAAGTGGATAAGGATTTTTTATTTTTTGTGATGCGTCTTTGAAAGGTCTTGGGTGCATGGCCATGAAAAATGACAGTCATTGCTTATGCATTTCAATAGTTGAAGACACATGAGAAGAACTATCCCAAGCAATATCTGGAGATGGATGCGGTTGTTTTTTCTCTGAAGATACGTAGGCACCATCTTTATGGGGAGAAATGTTTTATATACACAGACCATCAATGTTTGAAGTATATTTTCACACATAAGTAATTGAACATGAGACAAAGGAGATGGTTGGAACTTCTCAAAGTCTATAATTGTTCAATTCATTATCATCCCAGAAGAGCAAAGAAAGTTGCTGATGCATTAAGTAGAAAAGTCACAGTTGTTATTTCCATGATGAGGATTCAAAGAGATCCTTTGATTAATGACCTAGTAAAACTACACATTGGGATTATAAGGTAAGGGACATCATCAACCCTACCCAAATTATTTCTCAACTGTTGTTACTAGAAAAGATCAAGAAATCTCAGAAATAAGATCCTTCATTACAGAAGAAGTTTGAGGCTGTGAAGGATGGGAAGTTTCCAAACATCAGTATTGATCAACAAGGTGTACTAAAATTTTGTAAAAGCCTATGTATTCCATCTATTCTAGAAATAAAGAAGGAGCATATGGATGAAGCTCATAGCTCTATTTTCTCTATACATCCTAAAAGCACAAAATTGTATAGGGACCTTCGTGATCATTATTGGTGGGATAATATGAAAAGGGAGAATGCGAACTACACTTCAAGGTGCCTGTTATGTCATCAAGTAAAGGCAGAGTGACCACTTCCTAAAGGGTTATTGCAACCACTACCCATACCAGCATGGAAGTGGGACAATATCAATATGGACTTCGTCACTGGTCTCCCGAGAACATCCAAAGTAAATAAGGTGATATGGGTTATGTTGGACCGTCTAACCAACGCTGCCCATTTTATCACCATTCGGGATGATTTCCCTCTTTATCAACTTGCTAGGATTTACACGAAAGAAGTGGTAAGGCTACATGGAGTTCCACTTTCTATCGTATATGATCGTGATCCAAGGTTCAAATCAAAATTCAGGAGAATCCTTCAACATGCACTGAGCACTGAATTGAATTTCAGTACGACCTATCACACCCAAACTGATGGTCAATCTGAAAGGACTATTCAAACACTCGAGGACATGATAAGAACATGATAAATATAATTTAAAGGTGAATGGTATCAACATCTCCCTTTAGTTGAGGTCTCTTACAACAATAGCTTCCACTCTAACAATCAAATGGCACCCTATGAAGCACTATATGGGAAGCGATGTAAAACTTCTAATTATTGTAATGAAGCTGGTGAGAGAAATCTTCTTGGGCCTGATCTTGTGTAAGAGATGGCATAAAAGGTCCATGCCATCCAGCAACACATTAAAGCTGCTCAGAGTTGGTAAAAGGTCTATGCCAATAACCATAGAAGGGACTTCGAGTTTGATGTTGGTGAAAAAGTCTTTCTTCATATTTCACCTTGGAAGAGAGTCACGAGGTTTGGGAAGAAAGGGAAGCTCATCCCTATGTACATTGGCCCCTATGAAATCCATGATCACGTGGGAGCAGTGTCCTATTGGCTTGCACTTCCTCCAAATATATCACAAGTTCATGATGTCTTCCACATATCCCTCTTGAGAAAGTACATACCTGCCTCTTCACATGTAATAAATCTAGTGGTGCTACAATTGGAACAAGACCTCTCTTATGAGGAGCAGTCGGTGGAGATCTTGGATCATAGAGACAAGGTTCTTCGCAAGAAGACTACTCACCTTTTTAAGGTGTTGTGGAGGAACCTCAAAAGTGAAGAAGCCACATGGTAACCAGAGGAGTCTATGAGAAAAATGTACCCACACTCTTTCTCATCATAAGGTATGAGAAAAAATTTTGGGGACTAAATTTCATAAGGGGGAATAATGTAATGACTCAAACTTTTAAATAAAATTTTCCTCCTAATTTTGTGTGTTATTTAATTTTATACTCAACAAAACTGTATCTTTTAATTAAAGATGTCAGTATAATGAAATGAGACTGTTGGATTTTGACTATTATATGATCATTGGTCAATTTGACCATTGGAAACTATACTCTAAACATTACAATTATTGTTTATAAATTCCAATGATCTTGGTTAATTAATTCATAAATAAGAGTTGATGTCATCTTCTAGTAGACTCGGGCCATATGAATCCCATCTTTCGGAGCTAGGGAAGGAAGTAGTATCACTACTCTTTGCCCTGGACCAATCCCAAGCTGAACTTTAACATGGGAAGCATGAAGGAAATCGCCTAATGATTAAGTTCAAGCTGATAGAAATCACCACTCAAGAAATGTTGTCTGAGCCACCCCCAGATTCTATCACCATAGCACACCTTACACTTATGTTATATGCATGTGTTATAAGGGTCTTTGTAAGGAAGTCTTAGTTACTTTCAGTAATCCTTTTTTATTAATAACATTTTTACTTCTTATTATGGTAATATTTGTGAATTTCAAATGTCTAGATAAATATAGGATGAATTTATAGAAGTTTCATATTATTGACTAATTTTAGAAAAAAGGGGTATTTTAAAATTATTTTTTATTCTTTAATAAATTAATAATGTGAATTGATTATCAAAAAATGGTCTTCTACGGTTGCGTTCAGGAAGAAATTTAGAGTCTAGTAAGATCAAATTCATTTTTAGGGAATAGTAAAGTATGAATAGCAAGAGACCCATATGAATATTAATGAATAGTTATGAATAGTAAATTGACTAAAAAAATAGAAACTTCACCCATGAATGTATAAATACATTTTAGACATCCTAAAATTTAATAAAACAATCATAGTATGAGTTTTGGTATTTTGTATGTCATAAATATTTTATTTAAAATTTTATAATTCTTTTAATAATTTAAAATGGAAATCTATTTTCATAAAATGTAATAATATACTGTTACTTTATTGTTTTATGGTTATACGATAATTTTATGGGACCTTGATTACTTTCTTATGGTGTTATAAAAGGAGTTATAGTTTTAAAGTTGTATTTTTGGAATAAATAATGATTTTACTTAAAAATTGAATTAAAAATATTTATAAAATTATTTTCATTAAATTGAGTTCATTTTTGATTTCAGAGCATCTATATTAGGTTAGAGTGAATTTTGGGGATTTTTCTAAAACAATTGATTTTTCTGATAATATTAAAAATACAGTTTTGAGTTTCGGGTGTTTAATGAAATCATTGATGATGCAATCATGATGTAATAAATATGGTCGACTTTTGAATAATAATATATGTTATGGTGTGTCCCAAGTGTCCAATACCTTGGGAAAATACCATGGCCAAGCTCATGGTTTTTCAAATACCACAAATGAGGTGTCCCTTGGAAATTAATTAAATATTTCCTCTTTTTCGCTATAAATACCAAGACATTACCTCATTATTTTCATTCCAAAATCTTCCTAAATGAATTTATAGTCTTTTTAACTCACAAAGAGTCCTCTCAAGGTACATTCAAGCCACCCATGTCCCCAAAAATCAATCTTTCGAAGTTACTCTTTAGGGTAAGGGAACGTTCCACCCTCCTTTTTTAGTCATGATTTCATTTAAGTTGTGTCTTTCAGTATCCATATTACTATGTGGGGGTATGTTCATATATATTATTATTACTGTCCATTTCATTTCCAAATTATTAGAGACCCTTTCTTCTCTCATCAATTTATTTTCGGAATTTTTAAGTGACGTTGTAAGGCTGCAGAATTTTTGTAAAATAAATCACATCTTCTCTTTTCATTCGAGTTCCATTTTCATATGGTATTTCATTCAAATATCCATACCATGATATTATTTATTTTTATTCTACACCCATACTGTATTATGATTTTTTTTGAGCGGGTAACTCCTGTCCCCTCTCTTTTCAACATTTTCTAAAACCATGTTATATAGTCGTTATGCTGCAGAATTTTCATCTAAAAATCTCTCTCTTTTTCTCAAAAATTCTCATATATTATTTATGTGAATACCAAAATCTATTTTTATTTCAAAGGGTTTTCATAAATACATAAAATTGATCTATTTTATTCATTAATTTATATACATATAACCCTCACTCCCTTTCTATGGGTTATAAATGACATAACGATCAAGATTTTAAGAACTTTTTAAACTTCATGATTTTGAAGTGAAACCCATTACATTTACACTCTATGGGTTATTTATGAAATGTTAGATTATGATATACATGTATCAGATGAATATAAATACAAATTAATGGTGCACCTTGATAGTGCTCTAATAAAATTATTAAAGAATTAAATCTCTACAGATGACAAGTTTCACGATACCTTGGCGAATAACCTTGGTAATTTTTTATGAAACCTTGGGATGAACCTTGGTGATGTGTTCATGAATGTCTAAATGAATTGTTGTAGCCACATATTCATGTTTTTATTAAAGTTATTTTCATTATGATATGCCTCTTTTTACATTTCTCATGTCTTAGGTTTTCATCGAGTTCTTATTGATATCACAAGTAAACGGATTCCCTTGCTTTCCTTACTGGGCCTTAAGCTCACACTTTCCTTTGATGTATGTCTCTAGGATATTAGATACAGTAATTGTACATAGGATGAACTTTTCAAGAAGCTTTTCAGGGGGATTTAAAATAGTGTTTTAAGTTTCCATGTTTTATTTTCCCTGATTTCCAAGACACTAGACTTTAAATATCCTCTGTTGGTAAAATCTAATGAAAAGTAATGTAATAAAAAGGTGGGATTATATATTATCTACATCATAACATTGATTCTTAAGGAGGTTTAATGTAGGGTCTTCTATTTTAACAGTAATAATGGTGGAGAAATTTATAAATGCATATTTTATACATCAATGTTATTATGTAAGTTGTCTCAATGTTACAAACTGAATAGACATCAGTTATATTTTGATACATTCTTTGAAAATAAGAGTGATATCCCATAACCATATTCTAAATAAAAATAAAAAATTGATATTGAGGGATTCATAGTATCATCGTAATCCATTATGTCATGGGACATTTTTTAGATGTGAAGAGTTTGTTTGGATATAAACAAACTTGAGTCAATAAAAACATAATGTGCATCTGTAGAAATCATCCTAACAGTTTCATATCATATTAAATAAATACCTAAGATATAAAATTGGTAGTAAAGTTATAGGATAAATTTCTATAAAATGGTACACCTATTTAATTGATATAGTGGGAGTAAGATTTACTTGTATTTAGTCAATGAAAATAGATTCCCAAATAGTTGGAATATGAATAGGTTCCACAAGTGCATGTGGAACATGAATGTTCCATAGGAACATAATACATAGAAAGGATAAAACCGTATTGACGGTTTTATATTCACCACCTCTGGTGATAAATTATTCATTATGAATAATAATTCCTATAAGTAGGTATTAAATGAAAATTAGATAATATTGAAAGAGGCAATTTGAATTCAATAATAGATTCCATGTATCAATGTGAAAAAAAGAAAGTTGTATTGAATATTGAGGTGGGTTTTCAAGTGATATGATACCTGGATAGTTGAAGTGAAGTATCGGTAAGTCTCAGTTGGTAATATCTAGTCAGTATGGATAAATCTGTTGGAATTTTCACTTGTAATATCTTACTTCCTAGATAATTTAATTGGAAATTGGATGTCAATATCATCATTTGTGGAAGGTGTTTATACGATGCAACCAGAAAGGGATGATGACACAACAGAATGCAAATAAGGGTAGTACTTTACTGAAATGCAGTTGAGGACTGAAGTAAGAAACAAGATCTTAGAGCATTCATGTGGAATGAATATTTTCCATGTGTCTACTAGAGGTTAGTAGGAGAACTATAGTTTTTAGTGTTTAATAAGTTTGTAAGCATTTGGAAAATATATATTTTTGTTATAGTTAGTTATGACCACGATGAAAATACTCTAGTGATTGAATTAATGTAGCAACCAAAGATCTTGGGAACATGGCATACAGAGCTAGAAATAATGGTTACTTAGACCCAGTCAATCATACATATACAGACACAGTATTTTAGAATACATGTTGGAAGAGTTCAAGAGTGTAATTGTTTACAATGTCACATGGAATAAATCTCTACCAATAGACATGAAAATTTATATTTGGAGGTTAAGTGGTGGGTGTATTTCCATATGGTTCTATGATGGACTAGTGATGTATTCCATTATATATACAAGAAATGATACTGTCAAAATATACTTAATGGTAGGAAAATATTAGTGATATCTAGGAGTACTGTAGGTAAAGTAGTCAAAAATATCTGATTTGACATGGGAATTTACAAAGGATATATACCTGGTATGAGTAAAAGAAGGGATACTAGTTTTTATGAGAAACAAACTAGTCATCCTTAGATCAACATGATCTAGTTTCACAGTAAGGGTAAGTTGTTGGTCGAGATAATCTCTTAAATCCAGTGGTATCCATACCTAAAAATATCATGTATATTGTAGCTTCTCTGGTGGCTAAGAAGTAGTTATTGAATGAAATTATTTGTTCCAGTTCATAGAATTTCACCTACCATTTAATTTTTTATCATAATTATAATTCTTTTACTGATATTATCCATTTTATCATGTTTTTAAAGTGAACAACATGATATACTCAGGGATACCATCTCTTGAGAAGATTTAATCAAGGATATGAGGTCACATATAGAAGAATTTATATGGGAGGAAACATGGAAGATCTATGAACTAAAGCCAATGCTTAGTAGAAACACGATCTTTATCATGTGAGAGAAAATAAGGCTCCTTAGAAAGTTGGCACTAGTGAAAGTGGGAATGTTGTAATAGTGGGTTCCCTAGACCAAACATGAATATAAATTTCTATTACCATACCGTGTATTCAGTTATATATAAATGATGTTTACTTACAATTATAGTCTAGGTATTTCTATGTCTACTATTTAATGGTAACGTCCATAGAATAAGTGTTATATCAAAATGTTATGTTAGATCCCAGTGTAACAACCAAAAATTTTATTAATGAAAATTCCTATTGATCAAATTAAATATCTTAACATGCAAAATGTTTATATAAAATATGAACTTCCTTGGTTTTATTTTTTTTATTTCAAAATAATTTATATAATTGTTACCATTGCAAATATATCCATTGAATAGTGATCACATGACTAGTATAAATATAGGGCATTAAAAATCCAATTTACACAAATAAAGGAAGTGATGGCCTCATCTAGTAGACTTCCCCTTATAAAGCCCATTTTTCAAACCTTGGAAAAGAGTTTCCATAATTGGGCTTCCCTCTTGACCAAACCCATGTTGGCTTCAACATGTTATACTTGAGTAGAACCGCCTACGGAAGAAGTGGAAGTAGATAGAGATTTCCACCCGGGCGATGTAATCCAAGCCACCCCAAGTGTCTGTCACCATCGCACACCTTGCCCTTCGGTATTGTGTGGGTGTTACAAGGGGTTATGTAATGATACCTTAGTATAATGATTATGTACACTATTTTTGTATTGAGAATATACATTCATTTTATTATTGTTACATTCTAAATAGTTTTTCAGGAACTAATAGCATTTTTAGTTAATATTCAACAAAGAAATATATTTTGAGGAATTAATTTATATTTTAATTAAAAAATATTTTAATAAAATATTACAATTATTATAAAATTTATTTTTATGAAATATAAATGGTTATATAATTTTATGAATGAAATTTTAATTTTTATTAAGGTTTCAAAGCTGCTTTTTTTTGTCAAGACCGATGGTTTTTTTATAAATGTAGTTTTTTTATTTTAAACGTGAAAATTAACATATTTAGAAAATTATTTAGATAAAATGAATATTATTTTTTGACTTAGGAAGTTGAAATTATCAAATGGTGATTTTTTCTTAATTTTCTGATATGGTCAATATTTTGGATAAAAGTTAAATACCGTTTAATTATATAACGTGTTTTATGACATCATAATGACCCAATAGTTATATAATAAAATAAACAATAGGTTCAGCCATTATATGTTTTTCTATTAACGTAATGTGGTATTAGGTTTATTTGATTTATATTACAAATATTTAGTGGAACCTCCAAGACTTATAAAACTTTTTATCTTTTTAAATGATTTCCTTGAGAGTATGACTCACCTCCACATAATCAACCCTATTATTTTAAAAATCCAGGACATTGACCTTATAAAATATTGTCTTCCACTCCCCTGTTTCAAAAACCATGGGCAAAAACCATGGGATAGTTTGTGGTTTTTATTAGTTTAATGTGTGGTGTCCCAAACCAAAATAATAAACAATTCCCTCTCATTTCCTATATAAACCCATCCAAGATCGTACTCCCTCTTCACTCAATGCCTTTGTAGTTCTTCGAAACTCAGAACTCTTATCTATATAGACCTACCAAGGTTCCCCAAGCTTCCAAGAAGCCTCTCTTAAGCCTCTCCCAGGCCTTTGGGAACATAATTTCATGTAAGGGATTCTTTCCTTCCTCGTTTTATCCATGTTTTGTAACATTGTTATGCCCTTTTATTTTCAATTATAAATGCTGGGGTATTATTTTTAACCTCCCCCCATACTATCTTATTTATTTTTGAATGATTATATACCCCTTTTCTCTCTCATTAATTCCTTTCATGTACATTCATTACCATGCCTACATTCCGTAAGGAAATTCTCCCTCTTCATTTACAATCAAGCAATTGTTTTTTATTATGAATCCAAATTCCAATACCAATATTAGGAAATGTATCTATATTAACCCCTTAATTTCCATTTCATGTACATATGATAAGATACCCTTTCCTCTCTCATCAACCTTTTTATGAAGTTTTATGTCACGTCGTTATTCTACCGAAATTGCACTGCCATTCTCCAAGACAAAATCATTGTGTAGTGAATACCATGCACATTTATCTATCAAGGGTATTCACCTTTATGAAATTTACCTATTTATGGAAGTGTTTCATGTATTAATTACACATTCCTTTACTATGGAATAAATTATGATGTTTAATGAATCTATTTTGTATGATCTTGTGGCACACTTATGTATGAAACGAACTATTTAAGAAGGGTGCGCCCTGATAGCGCTCCAACACATTGGGTAATGATTAGTATCTTGATAAGTCAAGTGAAATGAGGATTTACTTGTGATAATTTAAGTTAAATGAGGATTTACAAATTCTAATTCAAGATCAGTGAGTTTTTACTCATTCCCCATGTTCAATGATCCTTGGCTCATGATAATTCTATGTTAAGAGTTGATTCCACATTGCCATGTTATGATAATCATTCTTTATCATGACTTTATGTTCACATTTATTTTATGCTCCATTGATATTATTATTTCAAAACATGTATTTTATTATTCATGTCATGTCTTTTTTACTCCTTTATTATGCTTTATATCTCAACCTTTTTACATTTATGACCTCAACTTATCCCATGCAATGCTATGTACGAGGAAATGTTGTGGTTATGTAAAGGAAGTTTTTATTAAAGATTTTGTGTGTTTCATGTTTTAAGTTTTCTTGTAATGTTCCTAATACCCAAAGACATTATAACACTTGGTCATCCATGTTGTATCAATTGAAGAGTTTCTGTAATAAATCATGTTAAAGTTTGTAATAAATGTAGGGTTGTTATAGTTGTTATCAGAGGATAGGTTTCGTTATTTTTGGGATTAGGATTAGAAAACACATGTAAAGCCTTAGAGACAATACTAAGTATACTAAAAACATCCCTAAATTTTGGTGAGTATTGATTAAGTGTTTTATCAATAAAAACATCCTTGGATGGATACGATCAGGTAGAGGTAGCTCCGGCACAAATGTACCTTGGAGTGAAAACTCTGAAAAGGATTTTCAGGCTTGACCTCGTGTATCTTGGTACAGGACAATGAACCTTACTACACTTTTGGTTATGACACTCCTGGGGGATATGAATTGGTAAATTCATAAGCATAGTACAAACCATTAATAAGTAAATAAAAAATATCCCCTAAGAATATCTGTTGGGAACTATATCATGGCTAACATAGATAGAAGCCTATAAATTTATAAGTTAAAGAAATAAGTGTAATTTATAAGTTATCCCTTTTTTCTTTGGATTCCCCATTATGTGATAAACTGTTTAAGATACTCATCCTTAATTTTCCATTTATTCTATCCAAAAACAGGTAATATAAGGAATATGGATAACAACCGATGTGAAGGGAAACATTATGAGTGTCCCAACGAGATTCCCAATCAAATGGGAGCTCAAGTAGGACATTTCAAGATTATGCCAAACTGGATATCAAAAATAACGATTAACAATTGGTACTTTTTTGAATGCCCAAGAACATCAAGGAGGAGGAAGATGAAATATCATGAAATTCCAAATGATAAAGGGGATAAGGGAAAGAAGAACCAATATACTTCATGAAACAAATTTGGAAATAGGCTCCAAGGGAAATGTCACAATGGGACTAGGAGATGTTTTAAGTGTGGAATGAAAGGGAAAAATTTATCTAATTTCCATGAAATAGTGGATAATGTGATGGATGGAAACAAATATCCATCTAATGAATCTTACACGGTTATATGTAATAAATGTGGAGAATTCAAGCATTATACAAGACGATGCTCAATTGCAAGTTCTGGGAAGCATGATGAGCATTAACATTCTCCTTGATAAAGGGAGCACGGTAAGCCCTACGCTAAGATAGATAATGATGAACGAATTACATGTAACCACTACTTCAATGTAGTATATTTTGTAATGTAATTAAATTCATGTCCTACTAGTATATCTTATATGTTTTTAAGAACATTGAGTCTCCAATAGAAATGAAATTAAGTCATTAGGAAAAAAACATATATAAGTGTTCTATCACATGTTGAAGTCTGTGAGAATGTTCTTATTGAAAATTTAAAAAGTCTCCCTTTGTTGTAATTTGAGGAAAAAAGAAAAAAGGTCATTTCATGTTCCTTAATATAGTCCCATGCATGATCTGGAGTTGGCGGCAATGATCTGTGCATTAAAAATTAGGTGACATTACCTCTTGGGGAAGATGTGTGAAATATATATGGACCACAAAAGGCTCAAGTATATATTCACATGGAAAGAGTTGAACATGCACTAACAAAGATGGATAGAATTGATCAAAGACTATGAATTCTGAGTCCATTACCACCCGGGGAAAGAGAACAAGTAGGCAGATGCTCTAATTAGAAAGGACCCAGAAATTCTATCATTGATAAGAATTGAAAAAATTACAATCTTCATAGATTTGATGAATATGGACATGAGAATCATAATGAAGGGATCATAATCAATACTTTCACAAATTATTGCTCAACCTTCTGTTTTGTAAAGGATAAAGGATTATCAAAAGGATGATGTGGGAATTCAAAAGACGGTGGAAAATATCCAGAAAGGAAAGTATTTAGAGGTCAATGTAAATGAAGATGGACTTGTGAGATTTGGGTTAAGACTATGTGTTCCATCCAATTTGGAGATAAAAAGTAACTTTTGGATGATTCACATAGATCAAATTTATCTATTCACCTAGGAAACACAAAGATGTATCGAGATATCTGAGATCATTTTTGGTGGGATAACATGAAGAATGAGATCGCTGAGTATACATCAAAGTGCCTGGTATGTGAGAAAGTGAAGGCTGAGAGGAAGAATTATAAGGGGATGATGCAACTATTACACATACCAGCATGGAAATGGGAGAACATCACCATGGAATTTGTCACCGAACATCCAAAGACATCCAAAGGAAACAATACTATTGGGGTTGTTGTGGATAATCTAACTAATACTACAAACTTCATTGTAATCTGAGAGGATTTCTCACGGGATCAACTAGAATGAATATGCATCAGATACATGGTAAGTCTGCATGGAGTACCACAATCAATTTTATCTGATCGAGATCAAAGGTTCACATCTATGTTTGGGAAGAGTCTTCAACATGATCTGGATACTGAGATGAACTCCAGTATGGCCAGTTATCCTCAAACTGATGGCCAATATAAGAAAACTATTCAAACACTGGAAGATATGTTAAGATCATATTCAATGGACTTCAAAGGAGGATGTGACCAACATCTTCCAATGGTTGATTTCTTTTCCAATAATACTTTCTAATCGAGCATCTGAATGACACTATATAAATAAATTTATGTGAAAATGTGCAGAACACTGACGTGTTGGGATGATGTTTGTGATCATAAGCTACTAGGACCTGAAATGGCCAAAAAAATGGGGGAGAAGGTGAAAACTATTTAGCAGCATATCAAGGTAGCCCAAAGTCGACAGAAGAGTTATGTTTATAATCATTGATGATACATAGATTTTTTTATTGGATACATGGTATTCCTCCACATATCACTATGGAAGAGAGCTATGAGATTTGGGAAGAAGGAAAAGCTTATTCCAAGGCACCTTGGCTCTTTTGAGATCCTTGATCGCGTTGTAGTGGTGGCCTATCGACTAGCACTCCCACTGAACATATCTCTTGTACATGATTTCTTTCATGTATCCCTCTTAAAGAAGTACTTACCAAATCCTTTACATGCACTCTCTTCAGAGGTAGTACAGTTAGAGGATTATCTTTCTTAGGAGGAGCAACCAATGAAAATCTTAGATCATAGAGAAAAATATCTACGAGATAAGACAATGTACCTCATAAAGGTGTTGTGGGGAAAACCCAAGTTTGAAGAGGAAACATGGGAATCAGAGGAAGTGATGAATCAGAGATACCCAAAGCAATTAAGTGTGGGAAAATGAAATTCCAAGGGCCAAATTTCAAAAGGGTGGAAGATTGTGATGACCAAAACATTTATTAATGAAAATTCATCATGATCCAATTAAATGTATTCTTATGAAAAATAGTTATTTAAAATATAAACTTCCTCGGTTTTATGCTTTTAGATTTTAAAATATAATTATGAATTGTTACCATTTCTAATATAGTCATTGAATAGTGATCACATGATTAGAATAAATATAGGACATTAAGAAATCCGTTTTACTCAGACAAAGGAAGCAATGGACTCATCTAGTATACATTCCCCATATGAATCCCATTTTTCGGAGCTCAAAAAGGAGGTGGAATCATTGGGATTCACTCTTGACCAAGCCCAATCTGATCTTCAACATGTTAATCTTGAATGGAACTACCTACGGGAGAAGTTGAAGTTGATAGAGATTACCACCCGAGCAATGTTATCTGAGCCACCCCAAGATTTTTTCACCATCACATACCTTAATCTTCGATCTTATGTGGGTCTTATAAGATGTTATGTAATGATACCCTAGTACTATGATTATATAAACTATTTTTGTATATATAATATACATTCATTTTATTATTGATACTTCGTAAATAGTTTTTAATGTGCAAATAGTATTTTTAGTCAATATTCAACTAAGAAGTCTATTTTGATTAATTAATGGATTTTTGAATTAAATAATATTTTAATAAAATATTATAAATATTATTAAATTACCTTTTATTAAATATAAATGATCATATAATTTTATGAATGAAATTGTAATTTTTATTAATGTTTGAAAGCTATTTTTCCCAAAACCAATGCTTTTTTTATAAATGTCGGTTTTTATTTTAAAATTAAAAATTAAAATATTTAAATAAAATAGTTTTATAAAATTAATATTATTTTTTGAATCAGGACATCAAAATTATCATATAGTGAATTTTTCATAATTTTTTGAAATAATCATTTTTTTTGAAAAAAATCGAATACTGTTTAATTATATAATGTGTTTTCGGACATCATAATGACCCAATATTGATATAATAAAATTGACACTATATTCGGCCATTATACATTTTACCATTAAAATAATGTGATTTTAGGTATATTTGATTTATTTTAAAAAGTTTTAGTGGACCCTCCAAGACTTATAAAACATTTTATCTTCTTAAATTGATTTCCATGAGAGTGACTCACCTCCCCATAATCAACCCTATTATTTTATTATGTTTTTACATTGGCCTTATAAAATATTGTTTTCCACTACCCTTTGTAAAAAAACCATTGGAAAAAACCATGGTCTGGTTTGTGGTTTTGATTAGTTTAATGTGTGGTGTCCCAAACCTAAATAATAATGAATTCCTTCCCCTTTCCTCTATAAACACACCCACGCTCCCACTCACACTTCACTAAAAGCATTTAGAGTTATTCCAAACTCTTCCCTCTTATCTCTATAATCCTCCCAAGGCTCCCCAAGCTCCCAAGTAGCCTCTCTCAATCCTCTCCCAGGCCTTTGGGATCACACTTTCAAGTAAGGGATTCCTTCCTTCCTCATTTTATCCAACTTTTTTAATATTGTTATTCCAATTTACTTTAAATTAGAAATTTTGGGGTTTTATTTCGTAACATACCCAAATTTCACTCTTTATGTTTGAATTATGTGATATCCTTTTTGTCTCTCATTAATTCCACCCATGTACACATGTTACCATGCCAAAATTTTGTAAGGAAATTCTCCTGCCTCATTTACATTCAAGGAATTGTTTTGTATTATGAATTCAAATTCAATTACCAATGTTGGGACATATATCTATATGACCCCATTAATGTTCATTTAATGTACATATGATGAGACACCATTTTCTCTTTCATCGTCCTATTTATGAAGTCTTTTGTCACGTCAGTATGCTATCGAAATTGCACCGCTAATTTCCAAGCCAAAATCATTGTGTATTGAATACCATTCCCATTTCCCTATCAAGGCTATTCACCTTTTTTCACATTTACTTATTTATGTAAGATTTTAATGTATTAATTCCACATTCCTTTACTGTGGAATAAATTATTATGTTTAATGAATCTATGTTGTATGATCTTGTGGCACACTTATGCATGAAATAAAATATTTAAGAATGGTGTGCACTGATAGAGCTCTAATGCATTGGGTACCAATTAGTATCATGATATGTCCCATGAAATGAGGATTTACTCATGCTAATTATTGTTAAATGAGGATTTACTCATGCTAATTCAAGTGCAATGAGGTTTTACTCATGCTCCATGTGAAATGAGCCTTGGCTCATGCTAATTCCATGTTAAGTGTTGTTTCTACATTTCCATGTTATGATAATCATGTTATATCATGACATTATGTTCATGTTTATTTTATGATCCATTGATATTATTGTTTACTAGAATGTATTTTATTCTTCATTTTATGTTTTTTTACTACCTTACTAGGCTTTATAGCTCATCCTTTTCACATTTATGTCCTCAAGTTTTCCTATGCAATGCTAAGTACGAGGGAATATCATGGTTATGTAAAAGAATTTTTCAATAAATATGTTGTGTGTTTTATTTTTAAAGTTGTTATGTAATGTTCCTAAACCCCAAACATACTATACCTCTATATATTCCATGTTTTATCAAGTGAATATTTTGTGTAATAAATCATGTTTAAGTTTTTAATAAATGCAGGGTTGATATAACTTGACTATAATGAGAACCTTGTGATACTATAACATTAATATTAAACAAAGTTCATATAGTCTCGATTCATCTTACTGAATAGACACAATAAATGTTTAACAATAATGTGTTATGTATCATTAGCATAATATATCTTCTAATTAATTTCACACTTGGTGATATCTAGTAGTGAGATCAAGATGGAATACCTGCTAGTAAGAACACTACACGCCGCGGGTGTCATTGGTTGTTCCTATATATAGACATGTGTACTGGTCTTCTCACTTAAGATCATTACATCTGTGTGCCATTTTATAACATAATTTGATTAAAGGAAAAAATAAAATTTTAATGATATTGTGGTGTGTGATCTTGTGCAGGTAGTGTCATTAGTATCATTACATTGGTTTAATAGTTAAGAAAGGAATTGTCACTTTTGTGTAAAGGAAGTAATATATCTCAGGCCTTGTTGATTAGGATGGTAGCACCTTTAAAAATCCATGGCTTGGTTAGTTGAATGGTAAATCTACACAATTGGGTCAAAAAAAATAATGCAAGAAAAGGGTGATGACACAAGTGTCAATCCAACATTATAAGATATCTAAAGACAACAAGATTATAGTACAGAGTATGTGTTTTTCGGTTAGTTTTTTATGTTATTAAATCCCTTATTTATTTAGCGGTCTTTATGGGTGTCAAGAATCCACTCTTGTCCTATGGATTTTATTCCCTTCTATCCAGATAAATTCCTTGTGGATCACACACAATAGTATATTCAAGAATCCTCCATATTCAATTGAATATGTATATTGGAAAGGGTGGGGCCCACCGCAATTCTGAGTGATGTCCAAGTTATCAATCACTGATAAATAAATAAATCCATAATATTTAAGTAAAGAATAATTTTTAATGGGTTTATTTACTAAATTTATTAACATGTTACAAAAATATGAGGAGTAATATTAATCCAACAAATATTATTTTAATATTCCTTGTTCATTTAAGATTAAGCAATAATAATGAGTTGAGTTAAATGAATTAAGATATTATCACATTATTTTTTTATATATTACAAGAATGTGAAAAAAATAATAAATAGTATTTTAACGTATTTTAGTTCGTGAATATTATTTATTTATTACTTATCTAGTGGGTGATATTTTTCTAGGTGTCGAGGAACCCATTAGGGTATTTTGGACTCCCACCACATAAATAGAATAGGAGAATCTATTGGTGTGAAATTAATTTTCCATGAATGAGAGATTCCCTATCAGGACACCTTATAGAGAGATAAATCCACTCTCTGAGTGCTAATCCAAGGACAACTTCAAGGATTGAAGGAAAATAATTGTAGTGATCTTCTGGATGTTGAAGACATCATTGGATCACCGTGATATCCCGTAAAATTCAACGATTGATGTTCCAATGGATTTTTCAAACACCTATGAAAGATCAAGATGGATCCCACTAAAAATCCATCAAGCAATGATCAAAATATACCAACAAATGCCGATCATAGTTTTTGATGAGAAAACGGTATGTTTTTAGTTTAATTTATAGTGCTCTAGTTTATTACATAGGATCCATGGACAGTACTGAGGCTTGGATTATCAGAGACAACAAGTCTTGTCATCTCAATAATGAAATTTTTTAAAATCCCCAGTCAACCAGCTTTCGATGTAACCCCATTACCCTTAAAGGGGACCCTAAGTAGATGTCCAATCCTAGATCAATAAAACAATAATTTCCAAAGTTTAGGAAAAAATTTAACTCTAAAGAGAAAAATGAAAAAAAACTTATTAAGTAGAAAACCTGTAAAGGGTGGAAAAAGAAAATCCAAGTCATGCATGCTAAGTGGGTATCATAGTAGACTGAGGAAAAAATTAGGGTGGAAATAGAAAATCCATAAATTTTTCAGGGTTCTCCATATAGCCTTAGGAATAGTCAAACTATGCTCATTGGGCCACCTAGATCA
This sequence comes from Viscum album, assembly GCA_963277665.1. Classification (NCBI taxonomy): domain Eukaryota; kingdom Viridiplantae; phylum Streptophyta; class Magnoliopsida; order Santalales; family Viscaceae; genus Viscum; species Viscum album. The sequence goes on along the minus strand of OY728125.1, from coordinate 910,088,887 downwards.
AGAATAAATTGGATCATTACATGATCCTTCATCTAAATAATATGACTCTAGTATTACAGCAATAGTAATTTCAGTTGTCCCAATCCTTGAGTAGTCTACTAAAGGAGAACTTTTCAACTGTGAATACACTAGGTATGAATACCACAAAACTATTTCAATCACCTCATTTTCATTCCATTTAGATATATGTCTAATGGGGGAATTTATTTGGTCCTTAAAACTCCACAAAAAAGGAAAAAATACATTCACTAATTTTTGATGGGTAAAATAAACCCAAATAATAGTTCAAATAAAATTGGTTGAGGGTAGAATCCATGAAATAAGGCTTAAGTTCACATAGTAAATTATGTTATGTGGACCCCCCACATTGTATAGTGTCCCCCAAATCCATGAGGTGTCATAGAAAAAAATAATTTATTGGAAATCATGTAATTTTTTGGAACCTTCGAATGTAACAATATCATTTTCAGGGACAGAAGGTGATTTTCATCTCTTGAAAATAGCCATACCCCAATAATGATAATTTATTTTTGGGAGAATATGGTGTTTTCCATCCCCCATAAAAAAATCATTTGCAGGCCTGGAAGTCCTTCTTGGGATCACCCAAATGAATTCACCATGACCTATCATGATAGACTGGTCATCCTGGTAGTTAGTTTCTCTACTCATGTATAAAAGAACCTAGGGGAGATGAGAAAGACAAATAGAGGGAGAGACTCTGAGACATAAATAGGAAAAAAGGGGAATATTTTGAGCCAGTAAACTACCACATAACATCAAGGTAGAAAATTAATTCACCTAACCATCCATAAAGAGTGAACACTTTGAGAATGCTATTCTGCAGACAAAAAGTGGAAGTCCTCCTTATTTTCCATCACCCCACATAGTGAAAATCTAGGTGGATGGATACCCAAACGATGTATAAAATCACTATATCGGTGGAACTTGATCCCACATAGTGAATCTATACACGAGAAAATCTCCGGCCACGTAACAAATTGGTACGTAGACATATCTCAGACCCATGTAAAAAGACGCTAAATGGTTGATACCCACCCACGCATAGAAAAACACTATGTGGAGGGAACCATGTCTCATATAGGAACACACTATGTAGGATGGGGCCTCATACGGTGCTCATTCCATATGTTATCATGGATTTCCTCTATTCCATTGAGTCCCACCTAGGCCCCTCCATGAATTTCCCTAATGGACTTATTTATAAACCCTCTTTATGTGAATATCAAATTCAGAAAAGGGACCACTATAGAGGATCCTAACAAAGTCCTCCCCCCCAACCGCAAGATGCATATGGTCAAATCACTGGACACATTAGCGTATCCTCTCAGGAATATATACCTATGGTAAATGAGGTCCTAATTATTAACTCCTTAATACAAAAGATGATTAGAATTATATTAAGCGTACATTCATGTGGTAAAGAGGTTCCAATACTTGGATGTACTTACAAGGACCTCCCTATTCTATTTTGGGAGAGGATTCTAAATTCTTTTTTCCTTTAATAGTTAATGTTGTATCCTCCTTCCTAGAATTGGGGGAAGGGAATCCCTCTTTGAGTAAGCCCCATGTCTTTCTTATGGGAGGTGTCACTCTTCCTCTTCTATACTAGTCCGAGGTATAATGAAGGGAGGATATGGTTATTAGATCCCTCTAACAATTATTCTTCCTTTGGGTCCAGGGATCATCCACCTATGGAAAAAATGTGTCGTTTTATAGATCTACAACTTCCTATTTTTAATCACATTGTGCCTGACTCAGCTGGTCCTCAAGGATGGTAGTGAACATAGCATCTACATGCTCTTATAAATAATGGGCCTCAAGTACAATATACTCAATCCTAAGGGAATAATTATAGATATAATCCCCAACTCATCCCCCAAATGACCATGAGTCAAGACATTCATCATGGTGCAAGTCCTAGGGGAATACATTGAAGTGTAAGCCCCAACAAAATATATAAATTACCATGATTCGAGATTTTCCCCATGGTTCCGAAAACTTGTGTCCCTACCATAAGATGTAATCCCCAACCAACCATATAAACTACATGGGATTTTATTTCCAACTAATTGGGATATGTGGGAAGCCTCCCTTAGGCCTAAAACTATCACCCCAAATTCACCCTAATTTCTTTGGGGACATATTCCCTGTAGGTTCATATCCAACATGGGGGACCATATTCTTTTTGAGTCCCTTTTATCACTATCCTTATTGGTCCATATTCCTGATGAAATCATATCCCACATGGGAGACCAAACTTCTTCAAGGAACTTCCAGCTTCTTCATCATAAGTCTCACACCAATCATTGACTATGAACATTTTTCCTAGGAATCTATCCAGAATGATGTTAAACATCATGGTTTGGTTCATATCACATGGGTTTAAATGTTATGATGTGTCCCATTAATTATAATTTAACTATGTGGGTCCTTATTCCATTCAAAATGATATGTAGGAATCCTGTTTTTATGGGTTCGATCTCGATATCTTAATATATCCCATCTCCATGTATGATGATAAGTTCCAGAGCGCCTCACTATGTGGATTAAAAAAATATCCTAATAATAAATAACCAAAAAGAATCTCTAATTATCCTATAAATGGATAACATTTATGTAGAAACTCATATATACAAACATATCACCATTAATAGAGAACATTATATACATAAAATTGATTCTGAAATTCTATGCATGTCGATAATTGATTGTTATCCCCATGGTAAAACATGTTATATATGGGAATGAACAAATGATTAATTAAAATGTCCTAAATATATAATAGATTCATGGAGAATCTAATAATTCCACCCAAAAGGGTGTTATGAGCTCTAACTCCAATCCTCTATACCAATGTGAGTTCTAGTATTGTTGGCCAAGTTACCCAATGAGTGCCTACCTTTATAAAGTAAGTATATGAGTTATCACAGATGTAAGAGAATTAGGAATTCCTATATCCATGAACACAATCCATTAGGGACTCTATGGAAATGGTGAACTTTATGTGGATAGTTGTATAATATTTGAACCCCCAAAATCAAGCCATCAAGAGTAATCCACATGCCGCACATTTCCATTGGAAATAAAATTGGTGAAACCGACGTGAAATCATCTAACTATAGAGACTCACTCAAAAAATAAAAGGGATAGACTCCCCAGATCTCATCGGAACAATTTTTTTCTACATTTGTGTGATTACCAAAACACCAAAACATTTCCATTAGAAAAACCAACATATATTTCTACTAAAAACAAATAAACACTTTATGTTTATATTTCAGGATGTATAAAAAATATTTCTTATGGTGTCCTAAATTTAAGTAATAAAATACTCTGAACTTCCATGATATTAAACTAGGGAAATTTTCCAAATATTTATATATATATATATATAGGTTCCAAAATAAATAATTTCTGTGTTCTTATAGTAAAACTGAAAGCTACCTTCTTTTTCTAACTGATTACACAACTCTCACAACTTCTAAATTCCTAATATTCTAGCTTTATCATTCCTCTTTATAATAAAATATATATACCCTTCTCACAGAGGTTCCCATGTTATTAGTTCAAAAATTCTAAACTTCTAATGGTTGAATCTTTATAAAGTGACCCTTTTGTCTTTCTGGTCAAAAAGATTTTTTATATTTTAGACCTCTCAGTGTGGAAAGGTAATACTATGTGATTTCACACCCACCCTTTTTTCAAAGCTAGTTCTATATCCCACATCTTCTAATAATAACATAGATATCATATTCTTCTAAAGACCTTGAAAATGTATAAAAACTTTTAGTTTAAATAAATTTTCATTCATTGTCTAATATTTCACATCCCCCTTATTTATAATGTTAAGAGGTTCATCATCCATAGGATTCACAGTTACAAATATAATGGAACCATAATTTCATGTGCAACTCTTTTCACAAGTGAAATGAAAATATGATATGGAATCTATTATTTAAGATTCCATTTAAGTATTAACAATCAAGAGTTTATTGGTGCTATTCTCAATATTTTAGTTTACAGTACTTATTCCAAGAGTAGTTATCCTTATGATATTTCCTTTGTGATAATGTAAATCATTCTTTAGATGGGACCTTTTTCGGAAATGCCAACATGTGGTATGGGCCCATTATATTTACCTATATTCATCTTTCCTGACTTTTCTTTAAGAATTTATGACTTCTTAGGTGTTGTTATTAACGCATTACTTATATGTTTATTTCATTTATAGTAGGTTCTTCAATCTCCATCAAACTACTCATAAGATTTGACATTCCTTCCAATAATTTTGGAAAAGATGTAAAAACAATTATAGAAAAAAAAGCATCCATGAATGTCACTTTCACCGACTTAGGTAAGCTTCATGTCATGTGGAAATAATTCACATGAATTGTTTCAAACATTCCTTATTATTTCCTCATTCAAAACAATTAAATAATAAAAATACATTGTTGACTTTTGTATGACTCTTGTAAATGTGATTTCAGTTTTCCATCTATTCTATTAAAGTCTTCTCCTACTAGATGTTCATGTACAGATTCAATACTAATGACATCTAAACAAAACATAATTCCTTTTAATCCACCCATTCCTATTAATTTTATCCATTTCCTATAGATTGATCCCTTTAAAAGGATTGTAATTTTTTAGATGAGAGAGTCCTCTATTTCAATCCACAAAAAACCAAAACTCATCTCCTCACACATTTTGATTCATACCTTTTTATCTTCTATTATTATCTCTCTTATTGATAGTTACTCATACTAAAATAATAACATGTCTAGTGATAATGTTACCTAAGCTGTTTCAGAGTGAATTTTTTAGACTTTGAGAACCCCTACTATGATACCAATTTTGTGAAATCCCACATTAACTTGATGTAATAGTAATTACATAATTAGAAACTTGTTGTTAGATGGAGAACTCTGAAAAAACTCTTGTCACATCCATATACTAGACCTAGTGAGAAAAAACTTACACCCTTAAAATCATACTGAGTCAAGTCACTCTATAAATTTTATTAATTTTTTTTAATAAATTCAAAAAATAAGAAAATTGATTAAAATAGAAACCAGTAAGAGATTTTATTTCATTAATTGTTTTTTGTATTGTATCCATGGCAGAATAATTTCAATATTTCATTTTCTTAGAAGATCCTTCTTTAAAATCACTATGGATTTCTAACCACAAATAATACGAAACATCTTATGATCATACTATAAATTAGCATATTTATTTCACCCAATGACACAGTGGGTCCCATCTAGTCAACAAGTTTCATTGACCTCCTCTATTTTTCAATGTCCATATTTTCCCAAAAGTGATTTTCAGTCACCCTTCGAACCGACCATCTAGACCACAAACCACCAAAATATAAAACAATTTCTATTTTGTTTACACTAAATTATCTAGGTGTCTAGTGAAATCCATCCAAACATCATCTAGTGAATAGACCACCATACACTTTGAATAATGAGAATATGGATCCTTCTGAACATAATGTTTTGTAAATAATCTGAACAAGCCTTCTCCCTAATGAAAAAATGTTGTCAATGAATCCATCAGAATGTAAGAACCTGGTTCTCCCCTAAAGGTACGGGTCTTTTTTCACCTTTTCCTTTTTAGTTGTTTTTGAGAAAATAGGGGAAAAGAGGGCATGTTCTGGAATCAAACTGTCACATGGCTTGACTTATGGTAACATATCTGGTAATCCCAAGTACAAGTGGTGTACTATCTGGCTGTTTAAGGGGTATACATGGTTTGTGGGGATGCCAGTAGGGGATTAGAGGACCAAACATTGTACAAGCTGTGTATGGCCAAGTGAATGTTCTTTCATCATGTCGGCTAGACCATGGAAGGATTCAGAAATATTTTGAATAGTAAAAGAACATACATGGCATGTACTACCATGTACACGTCATGAATTTTATTTTATCATTAAAGTGAGAAGTAGCCTCATTTAACATTTCTAAGAAGAACATATGATGGGTTTGAGTAAGAAATAGTTACAGAGGAATAAAGTCCTCTATATTTTCCATCTGAACCTCGATTTAAATGTCATCGGATCCATTGGAACCCAAATGGTAATCCATTGATTCCTCTTGAATCATTCTTCATGATTTCTTCTCTCGACCAAGTTATCGGGAGTTGAGAATTTTAGATCTTATAAAGATCTTCTTTGTTGTAGTCCAAATTAAAGGACAATGGTAGATGAGGAAAATCATATTAGTATGAGGTAGGTGGGGCATACCTTGTTTGGTGTCTTCACTCATATTAGGGAGTTGTCGATTTTTAGCACATTGATGGGTTTTGAGAGAGACCCTTGTTTCTTAAAATTGTATTGATTGTATGACTTGTGGGAAGTTTTTGGTAATTCCCTTACATATACTGTGCATCTGAGTTTGGGTTAGTGGTAGCCGCTCAATGGGATATTTTTTTCGGGGTGCCAAAATGGTTATAGTAGTTTTGTCTTGATTAAAACAGATTAGTATAAATATTGTATGCATGATTACACTATTTAGAGTCATACAAGGCCTCAGTGTTATTATCTTATATCTTTTAGTTAGTGTAATTCAATATGATTAAATTGAATTATTTGTTTTAAGTTCTTCATTGTGATTTATATTTATTTATTTATTGATATTACATAAGTTGATACCCTTGGTATTGTGACGGGCTTCACCCGATGTTGGGATGGCATGGCCATCGGGATTGAGTGACATGGAACAGAAGATGGGCTTGGACAGGATTTTCCTAGATTGTTTTGACAATGATATTCATAATTGTGGACATCAGTTTGAGGTAGTGTGACTATCAGGTTGGTCGTGGCCTCAGATACTTGGATGGAATGGCCATCGGATTTGAGTGACAAGGATGCTAGAACATAGGGTGTTAGAGATGGTGTGACTTGGATTATTATTTGGTTATTTTGGCTCACCTACGATGTCTATAGTGCATATTTGAGTCGTGTGCACACAGGTAGACTCCGTAATGAGGTGTTTTTGACCACTCGTGTGGGTAGAGGACCCTGATAATTGTAGTTTAGGTATTATCAATTTAGGGGTGATTATTATAGGAAGCCATGTGGAAGGTGAGGAGCCTTTGGTTGATAGCGATAAGGATATTGGGTTAGGGGAAGATGCTCAATGTGATTGAGGATGTGGGCCTGGATATTTATTTGAGGGCATACATCGTTGTTCCTCAAGTCATTATTTGAGGAGAGACATCATTATTCAGCCCAATTGTCATTCCATCAGCTGACATGAGCTTTTGTGCTGGGGTTAGTGGGACTGGGATACTATTATTTGGGAAAGACTTTGGGATGTCAGTACATTGAGACACATGGTGTCAAGAGGAACATGGTTTCAAGATATGTGATTGTGGTGGAACCTAAGGGTCCACCAAGACTTTGTTACTCCATATGTACCTTGGGCCATGGGCTAAGGACTCTCTTTGATTCTGAGATTCCGGTGTTGGATGAAGCAGGTGACACATCCTATTGGATACTGAGCACCAGTGGGAGTGGTATTTACAATTACATTGTACTGTATACCTTATATAGTGTTGTTGTCTGCTTAACCACTTGTGATTAGTACGCACCATTGAGTGGTATCCTACTGAGATTCATCTCACACCCTACATAGGCCCTTCCGGATGCATGTAGACTTTATGAATTTGAGTACAGGTAAATAAGCAGCCTCAGGAGGTAGATTAAAGTACAATTTGTCGAAGATATTGGTATGGACCTTGAGGTCATGCCTATCTAGATTTTACTTTGTTCAGTTTCCATTTTTCTATTAGCATACTTACTTTATTATTGTAACTACTGTTAGTTATCCATTACAGCCCTTAGTATATTGATATGTATGACATCCTATGGAAAAATAATTTTTTTTAAATTAGTGGTTACAAGTGGTGTTTATCATGTTGTTTTCTTTACATTCTGATGTAGTTGTTTCAATATTTCTTTCACAGATAATTTGATATTGTTTTGCTTCCACTCTATGGGTCTGGTTTGAGTCTAATGAGACATTTATTTCCACTCCATGTTATATTGTTATGCCTAATCCAGTTCCCTATATTCGTATGAGAGGGTATATCCTCCCAACTATAATAGTTTACACCCTTGATACTAGTCAGAAGTCATTGGCATTCTGGGCGGGGTGCCTAAGGTCTATAACACTTGGCCCAGTAGCACTGTCTGGTGGTTGTTCAGGTCGGGGACATAACAAAGTGTTGTCAGAGGATATTTGTTTACCTCTTTTATTTGTATTATACTTGGGATTATGGAATATTGTAGATAGGTTTGTTGTCAGTACTAGATTTTGAACTCGTTCTTGGGTTCTTGTATCCCCATGTACGAGGGATGGATTGAGTTACCTTGGGTGAGAATTGGCATTTTTATTTTGCTCAGATTATATATTATATGATTTTCACCTTGGGGGATCACTTGGTTTGTGATGATTATTGGTTGTGATATGTCAGTTGTGACCTAGTACAGTAAAGGAGAATTGGACCTTTCCTGATAAGGTAAGGTGTTGTTGCTTGGATTTTGATATGAACCTTTTTAGGGTATTTTAATTTAATATATGAACATATACTTTGTGAAGTGATAATACCAAGTGAATAATATCAAATTTCATGATGTGATAGAATTTATTATTTTATGCACTGTGATCCGACATGATTTAAATATTTTTAGAATTTCATGTGGTAGGGTATTTGGTCTTAGATCCAATAAAAGTAGGTAGGTTTTATCTTTGAGGTGATTTTGATATCAAGGATTGGGTGACTCATTCATCAGTTTGAGGAAACTATAGTTGTCAGGGTTGGTGTGACCCGAGGTACTTCTGATACTTGGCTCTGTTAAGGGTGGTTAAGGAGGCCATGAGTCTAGGATGCTTTGGGTCGTGGTTGAGATGGGGGAGAGTAAGGGTATTTTTTATGCACTGCCTATTTAATACATACCCAATCTACATTATATGTATATTGTTATATATGTTGTTTGTTTGACGATTTATGGTATTCTACATGGTCATTCCAGATGGATCGATGGAACTTCAGGTCGGTGATGGTACAATGTCGTAGGAGCACAATCATTTTTTGACCCCATATGGGTAGGAAGAGCATGAGACGCAGGTACAGGCTTGGGGATAGGATCAGCTTCAGGATCCAGAGCATGCAGAGCAGCAGTTGGGTTTGGTAGTGTTCGGATTATGGATTGACAAGAAGCTCTGATCTAGTTTGGTATGTGTTTGGTATGGGATTGATAGATGAGATCAAGGAAGAGAGACCTCTAGATTATACTTAACTCGATAATTCCATACATTTCACCCACCACTTTTTTAGGGTGAAGGTGGTCTACAGGAGGATGAAAACTTGATATAGCGCATGAAGATGATCTTCAATCAGCTCCAGATGCCTCTAGGGTAGAGGGCCAAGCTAGAATCTTATATTATCAGAGGACTGGAAAATCAATGGTTGGATGTGCATGTTCAAGCTTACAGACATGAGGGATTGTCCTGGAAGGACGTTGAGGAAAATTTCTTTGAGCACTTTTTTCACGAGATGCTGAGGGAAGAGAGAGCTATGGAGTTCTTGAGCCTTCCGTTGGGTATCATGTCTATCAAGGACTATATATATACATTCACGAAGTTGTCTCTCTTTACAACAGGTATGGTAAGTGATTAAACCTTGAGGGTGAGGTTCTTAGATGATAGCTTGTGGGATTCCATCTGAGTATAGTTGAACATCTTTAAGCAGGCCTCATTCTTAGAGGCTGTGAATCTGGTACTCATAACTGGGGGAAACATGAATGAATGGTCTCACTTGGGAAAGGAGGTAGCTTTAGGTAATGGTTTAGAGGGAAGGAAATGAGTTCAGGATGATTTCCAATAGGGCACCCAATCTAAGGACTCAGCTAGACCCCCTTGTGGTAGTTTAGCAATAGTTTGATTTCAGAGTGGGAACACAAGGCATGTACAGACTCCAAGTGATAGGCCTCCAAAGGATTTTCGTGCTTGTGGATAGGTCTAACATTTCACAATGTTCTACTGGTAGTCTTCTCAGACAGCCAACAAGCAAGGAACGAGGTAGGTGCTGGCTTTGGTGGTTGATTCAAGATTAGTACCAAGTGAGGGTAGATGAGGCTCAGATGAAAATAGTAAACATGGTTGAGACAGTGGGACACAACTGAGGGGTCAGTGGCTAGTGACTAGTGCATCATTGTAGGGAGGACAGGATTCAAGTAGTAATTTTCCAGGCCAAGTGCACATCATGGAGATGTAAGGGTCTAAGTAAAATGGTGAGCCGACGACAATCAGAGGTACGCCATAGGCGTGGCTATAGTTGTTTTTACTATTGTTTTTCTTGGCATGTTTAGGCATGTCTGTTTTGAGTGCATGAGTTGGACATGATATTTTTTGACTGACTAAATGATGTTCAATGGGTTAGTACCATATCGAGTGCATGATTATATATATATATATATATGAGATGATTGGAATTAAGAGCATCTTTGGATGATTTTTTTTGAGATTCCTTGGGCATTGAGGCATCCATGGGACACGATTAAATTGTGTCATGGGTTCTGTGGGCTAGATTTGGGGATTGATACAGTGAAGGATGTGGTTTGGTGTGGGATGTGATAGAGGATCATGAGATGAAGTTTAGGGGTGATGATGCATCATGGGAGGACAATGGGTCCAGAAACAGGCCTTTGGACCTTTGCTTGATTTGGAATTTGGGCTGGAGTTTTTCGGTAATGCTTCATCACCACCCCTTTAAGGGAAATTCCGGGATGGATTACTTTAAGGGGGAAGTTTTAAGAACCTAATACTTACATTGAGGTATGGATCTTTTTTTATTTTTTCATTTTGAGTTATTTTTGAGAAAAAAAGTGGAAATGGGGAAAGTACTATAATCAAACCGTCACACAGCCTAAAATAGGGTTACACATTATGTAATCCCAAGTACATGTCATGTACTCTCTGGATGTGAAAGGGGCATACATTCTTGTAGGGATGTCAGTAGGGTATTAAAGGACCAAACCTTTTGCACACTGTGTGCCACCTAGTTCATGTCATCTTGTCAAGTGGTCAAGAACTATAAAATATTCATTCATCTTTTTAACAGTAAAATAATCTACATGTTGTGTAGTCCAAAGTACATGTCCTTTATTTTTTCACTAAAATAGAAAGTAGCCACATTTTACATTTCTGGGTAGAACCCTCGATGGGTTCGAGTAAGAAGGATCGTCGGATGAATAAATTCATCTAGTTTGTCTATCTGAACCACGATTTTAATGTAGTCGGATCCATTGAATCCCAAATCGTAAGAACTAGATTATTCTTGAGTTGTTCTTCAGGATTTCTCCTCTTGAACAATTAATCAATAGTTGAGCATTTTTTATCATTTTGTATATCTTACCCATTCTAGATGAAATTAGATGCTGACCCTAGATGAGGAAAATCATATGACTGTGAGGTAGGAGGTGGATAACTTGTTTTGTGTTTTTTGTGGACATTTGGGGGTTGCGTCATTTTACAATAATGACAGGTTTTGTGAGAGACCCTTGTTTCTTCATATTGAATCAACTGTATTCCATGTGGGATGCTAATGGGCATTCCCTTACCTAGACTGTGTGAGTGAGGTTAGGTTAGAGGATGCCGCTCCATGGGGATTTTTGGTCATGGGTTCCAAAATGGTTATAATTGTTTTTCCTTGATTTAAATTGTTTAAGATTTATTACATTGTTTAGAGGAATTCAAAACCTCCATTTTATTGTCTTATACCTAGTATCTATTGTAATTCAAACTAATTAAATTGAATTGTTTTTTAGAAGTGTTTAATTGTGGTTTATATTTATATAATTCTTGAGATTACTTATGTTGAGACCCTTGGGGTTGTCACGGGATTGACATGAGGTTTTGATGTCATGGCCATTGGGATTGAGTGATGCTGATCCCAAGTTGGGATTGTACCAAATTTTCTTGGGTGGTTTTTAGCACATTATTAGGCATCATGGATGTTGGTTTGAGGTAGTTTGACTGTCAGGTTGGGCATCACCTAGGATACTTAGATGGAATGGCCCTAAATTTTAGTGACAATGTCACAGGAACACAAGCTTCCAGAGATAGTGTGTCTTGGGATCTTATTTAGTGATTCTCACTAACCTTTGATGGCCATAGTGCCAATTTGATTAATTTTTAAAAAGGTAGAATCCATGATGAGGTGGTTTTGACCGCTCATGTTGTTATAGGCCATCGATAGTTTCCATTTAGGTATTATCATTTTGTAGTTTCTTAAAGTTGGACGAAACATGGATGGTGATGAGCCTTTGGTTGATAATGATGAGGCTATCAGGATGGGGGTTGAGGCTTGCCGTGATTGAGGCTTTGGGAGTAGATATTTATTTGAGGGCATACATCATTTCTCTTATAGTTTTTATTTGAGGAGAGAAATCATTTTTCCTCTGGTTTTTGTTTTATGAGATAACATTATCTCTCATGAAGGGGTATGTAGGATTGGGATACTATTATTTGGGTGTGCCTTCGGGACATTGGTACATTGAGACATGCAGTTTCTGGAAGCACGTAGTGCCGGTCTATATGTTTGGGGGAGAACTAGAGGGTTCCTTGGGACTGTCTTACTATAAGAGTAACTTGGGCCATAGTCTAGTGACTATATTTGCTTTTGAGACTCCGTACTTGGCCAAAGTAGGTGACCCTCCCTGATGGCTCTTGAGATCTAGTGAATGTGTTATTTATAATTACAATATACTATTTACCTTTCTTTTTACTATTTTCTACTTAAACTCTAATGCTCGGTACACACTATTTTGTGTTACCTTACTTAGATTTGTCACACACTCTATATGGGCCCTTAGGGATTCATGTAGACATTATGAATTTTTTGTGGGTAAAGGATCAGACTCAAGAGTTGGATCATAGTACTATTTGGAAAAGAGATTGGTATAGACCTTGAGTTCATCCTTAGCTAGAGTTCACTATGTTTAGTTTCCATTTCTATATCAACATGCTTACATTATTATTGTAGCTATTTTTGGTTATCCATTGGATCCCTTAGTATATTTTCATGTATGAACATATACGGGTGCATTCCTTTTTTATGTAATGTTAACATGTGGTGTTTATCATGGTCTTCTTTCTATAATTCATTGTAGTTGTTTTTATATTACTTCCCCTGTTTATTTTATATTATTGTACTTACGATCTGCGAGTCTGGTTCGAGTTTGCTGAGTCCTTTAGTTCTACTAAATGTTATATTATTATACTCTGACTAGTTACTTATCTTCCTTCAAGAGGGTATAGCCTCCCCATTGTACCTGTTTACACCATCGCTGCTAGATGGGATCCTTTGGTGTTTGAGGGGGTGTTATAAGGTTAGTAACACCCAACCTGATAGAATTGTTTGGGTGGCTTTTCGGGTCTAGGATGTTACAAAGTGGTATCATAGGAGTTTATTTTTCCTCTTTTCTTTGTATTACTACTTGGGGTTTTGGTATACTAAATATAGGTTGTTTTTAGAACTGGATTTCAAACTCATTCTTGGGTACCTCTTGCCCCATGTATGAGGGATGGATTGAATTACCTTGGGTTGGAATTATTGTTTTGATTTTTCTTCGATTAGAGATTATATGATTTACACCTTGGTTGGTCACTTGTTTTGTGATGATTATTGGTTTTGATATGTGACCCTTGACCTGGTCCAATAAGGGAGAATTGGACCATGGATCGGTAAGAAAAGGCATGGTTGTTTGGATTTTGATAGACACATTTTTAGGGTATTTCAATTTCATATATGCATGTATTCATTTCAAAGAGATGATACCATGTCAATAAGATTAAATCCCATGATGAGATAGAATTTCTTTTTTTATTCAACGTGATCTCCCATGCATTATATACTTTTATAATTGCATGTGGAATGGTATTTGGGCCTAGATCATATAGGAGAAGACAGGTTTATGGTTTAGGTGGTTTTGATCACCAATATTGGGTGACTCGGTCATCATTTTGATGAAATGATGGTTTTTTGGATGATAATGTCCCAAGGTACTTTTGATACTTAGCTCTATTAAGGCCAACTTAGGAGGAAATGAGGCTGGGATACTGTGGGGCATGGTTGTGATGGGGGATAGTAAGTGTAGTAATTATGAATTTCCTCATTACTATTTTCCATATCTGTGGTATATATATATATATATATTCTTATATATGTGGGTTTTCTGGAAATTTATGGTATTCAGTGGGTTCTTTCTAGACGGATCGATGGAATTTTAGGCGAGTGATGGTATAGTGCCACAAGAGCATAATCGGGTTTAAACTCCTGAGGGGTAGGAAGAGCATGAGTATTAGTTATAGGGTTAGAGAAAATCCATGTTTACGATCCAGTGTAGGAAGAGAAGCATCTAGGTTTGGATGCATTCAGGTTGTGGCTCGACGAGTAGCTTCGATCTAGTCAGGTATGTGTTTTGTCAGAGATCGAAAGAGATTCACATGGAACAGAGCCATATATGTAATATTTGACTTTAAAATTCTAGACACAACACCCATTTAGTTCTCATGGTGATGGTGGTCCACAGGTGGCGGAAAACTGGATAAAGAGCATGAAGATGGTCTTTAAGCCACTCGAGATGCCTCCAAGGTGGATGGTCAAGCTAGGGACTTATATTCTCCGAGGACCGGCAAAGCGCTTGTTGGATGTGGAGGTTCTAGCAGAAAAACGTGAGGTATTGGCCTAGAAGGACATTGAGGACAAGTTCTTTGAGCACTTTTTCCCGGATATGCTAAGGTCAAAGATAGATTGGGATTTATTGATCTTTCAATAGGGTGACATGTTTTTCATCGACTATGCAGCTACTTTCACTAGGTTGTCTCAAATTGCACTATGTATGGTATAAAATGACACATCTATGGTGAAGAGCTTTGAAGATGTCTTATGGCACACCATCTTGTTACAGGTTAACATATTTAGGTTTTCCTTGTTCTCAGAGATAGTGAATTAAGCACTCATAGCCGAGGGAAACCTAACAGACATGTCTTAATTGGGCCAGGTGGTGGCTTCAGGTGATGGTTCAAATGGAAGGAAATGAGTTTAGGATGATTTCTATTACGTTTTTCAGGTCCTGGACTCAGCAAGACCACCTCATGGCAATTCATTAGTGGTTTTAATTCAATTTGGGCATCCAGGGCCTGTTTTGACACAAGGAGATAGGCCTCCAAAGGAGTGTCGGGCTTGTAGAAATGTCAGTAATCTTGAGAGTTTTCTCAGACAGCCTTATCAGATAACCGGAATGTAGTAAAAATGGAAAGATAATGCTTCATAGGTCGATTCAAGATCAGTACTAGGTGAGGGAAGTCGAGGCTCAGCTGTAGAAGGACGATGTCACAGAGATAGTGGGACCCATCTGAGGAGTCAGTGGCCAGTGACTGGTGCATCACCACATGGAAAATAGGCTTCAGGGAGCCATGTGTCAGTCCAGGTACATGTCATGGAGCTTCCAGGGGCTGAGCAGACTGGTGAGCTGATGACGGTTAGAGGTACGCCATGGGGGTGGCCATTGTTGTTTTTTACTTTTCTCTGGCATGTCATATTTAGGCATGTCCATTTTGAGGTCACAAGGTGAACATGATATTTTTGGACTGACTAGATGTTGGTTAGTGTGTTAGAACCATTTCAAGTGTATGATTATATATGTGTGTGTGTGTGTGTGTGTCTGAGATTCATGGAATCTGGAGAATCATTGGCTGCATGTTTTGAGGTTCCTTGGTCATTGGGGAATCCATGGGATGTGGGTTACTTGAGGGGCCATGGGAATTAGGGCATAAAGGAATCAGTTTTGATTAAGGTTCATAGCACCGGGTTGTTTTGAGCATCCATAGGATGCGTGTCCTCATTGTGCCAAGGGTGCCATGGGCTTGAGGCAGGTGTCGATGTAGTTCTGGATGTGGTTGGGTTTCAGAAGCAATACGGGAGAACCTGATGTGGTTTAGGGGTGATTATGTGTCACAAGAGCACCATGGGTCTGAAAACAAGTCTTTGGATCTTTGTTTGATTTGATCTTTCAGCCAGATTAATTCAAGAATGTTTCTTCACCACCCTTGGAAGGGACATTTGGGGAAAAATTGATTTAAGGGGGATATTTGGAAGAACATGGTTCTTCCCTTGAGGTGTGGGTCTATTTTTCCTTTTGATTTGTTTTTGAGATAATGGGGGAAAATTGAGCAAGTACTAGAATTATACTCTCACATAGCCTAAAATAGTGTTACACGCTGTGTAATAAAAAGTACACTCCATGCACTCTCTTGTCATGTAAGGGGTATACATGGCATGTAGGGATGTTAGGAGGGGAATATAGAACCAAACCTTCTACATGCCATGTACTTCCTAGTGCATGCCTTTTAGTCTAGTATGCATGACCTTGGCGTG
The DNA here is from genome assembly GCA_963277665.1 of Viscum album. Lineage (NCBI taxonomy): Eukaryota > Viridiplantae > Streptophyta > Magnoliopsida > Santalales > Viscaceae > Viscum > Viscum album. The sequence goes on along the minus strand of OY728125.1, from coordinate 910,072,414 downwards.
ATTGAGCCATCTTTTGAATAGTAAAAGAACATGCGTAGTGTGTAGTCCTAAGTACACACCATGTATTTTGTTTTTTTCATTAAAATATGATATAGCCTCATTTTACATTTCTAGGGGGATCCCTCAATGGGTTTTAGTGAGAAAACGTGGCAGAGGAAGAAATTCCTCTAGATTTTCTGCCTGAACCCTAATTTAAACACTGTCAGATCCATTATAACCAAAACCGTAAGCTCTAGATTCCTCTTTAACCTTTCTTCATGATTTATCCTCTTGACCAAGTTATCAAGGGTTGATCATTTTTTATCATTTTTTTGATATTCTCTATTCTAGATCAAATTAGAGGATGATGCCAGACGAGGACAATCATATGACTAGTAGGTAAGGGGTGCATACCTTGTTTTCTGTTTTCACAGTCATTTGGGGTTTGTGGATTTTTAGTGAAACAATAATTTTTGAGTGAGACCCTTGTTTCGTCCTATTTAATTGACTATACACCTTGTGGGATGTTTTTGTCATTCCCTTACCTAGACTGTGCGAGTGAGGTTCGGTTAGAGGTCACCACACCATGGGACATTTTGGCTCGGGTGAAAAAATTGTTATAATTGTTTTTTCTCGATTTAAACATTTTAGCTTACATATTTTAATCTTTATTACATTGGTTAGTGTAATTAAATACCTCTGTGATATTGTATTATAGTTGGTATCTTGTGTAATTCAATCTGTTTAAATTGAATTATTTTTTTGAAGTTCTTCATTGTGATTTATATTAATGTATTGCATGAAATTACTTATTATGAGACCCTTGGTATTGTGATGGTCTCGATTCAAGGTTGGGATGGCTTAGCCATCAGGATTGAGTGATGCTGATAATAGTTTGGGCTTGGACTAGATGTTATTGGGAGCTTTGACCACGATATTCAGAATCATGGACGTTGGTTTGAGGTAGTGTGATAGTCATTATGGGCATTGCCCAAGACACATGGATGGCATGGCCATCATATTTTAGTGACATGGTCACAGGAACGTGAGGTGTCAGAGATAGTGTGTCTTGGGTTCTTATTTTTTTATTATCCCTCACTCATTTTGGAAAAAGATCCAATTTCAGTCGTGTGTACATAGGTAGACTCCGTGATTAGGTAGTTTTGACCACTCGTGTGGGTATAGGCCCCTGATAGTTGCAGTTTTGGTATTATCGGTTTGGGGGTGCTTGTCTTAGGAAGGTGTGTTGAAGAGGAGGGGCCTTAGGTTGATAACGATGAGACTATCAGGTTGGGAGTCAGGATTTTCGTGATTGAGGTCGTGGTCATGGATATTTATTTGAGGGAAGACATCGTTGTTCCTCTAGTTATTATTTGATGACATAGATCATTGTTCCTCCATTTTTCATACCATGAGACGACCTGATTTTTTCTATAGGGTTTCATGGGACTAGGATACTATTATTTGGGCATGCCTTTAGGACATTGGTACATTGATACATGCAGTTTCAGGAGGAACATAGTTTCATGCTATGTGTTTGGTGTGGAACTTGATGGTTCATCGTGACTTTGTGACTATAGGATTACCATGGGCAATGACCTAATGAGTCTCTTTGCTTCAAATGTTCTATGTTAGTCAAAGAAGGTGATCCTCCCTGGTGGCTGATGAGGACAAGTGGAGGTGGTATATATAATTGAATTGTCTTGTATACCTTTTATAGTGTTATTGTCAACTTAAAGAATTTTTCTTTTTGCACAACATTTGGTGGTTTCCTATTGAGAATCATCTCACACCCTACACGAGACCATCAGAATGCATGTAGTCTTTATGAATTTGTGGGTCTGTGAAGGATCATCATCAGTAGTTGGGTCATAGCATTGTTTGGGAAGTATATTGGTATGGACCTTGAGTGCATGACCATCTAGAGTTTACTTTGTTTAGTTTCCATTTCTGTATCAGTATGCTTTATTATTTTACCAAATGTTGGTTAGCCATTGGAAACCTTTGTATATTGACATGTATGACCTACTACGGATGCATGCTTTGTTTATGCTCTATGGGTCATGTTTGAGTCTGATGAGTCATTTATTTCCGCTTCATGTTATATTATTATGCTCAGACTTGTTTCTTATCTTCCTTCGAGAGTTTATAGCCTCCCCAATACACCTTATTACACCCACTCTTCTAGTTGGTATCATTTTTCATTTAGGGAGTTTCACCTAAGGTTAGTAACACCTGTCCCTATAGTAATATTCAGGTGGATGTTCGGGTATAGGATTTTAAAAGACCAAACCACTAACCAGATCCACACCATTTGGTGAAATAGATATTCCACAAGAATAGTATTAAAAATATAAATATATAAAATCAATAATATATTAGAAAAGAAGAATATTAAAGCTAATTAGAGACAATGCAATGTGTTACTCTCATCCATCTTGAAGGAGTTGACACAAGTAATGGGGGAAAATGATTGTGATATAGAGTAAACTCTATAATATCCATATGAGATACAAAAATATATATGAATCATAATTATAATATTTTTAGTGTTAATTAAATGATATCCAAATGGAATAATATTAAATAGTTTATGAGTTATTTATTCAAGATAAAAAAATTGTAAGATTGATTTGAAGCAACAGAAAATTTCTTAAATGCTCCACCACAGTAAATAAGATAATTATAATACTCATAGAAAATTTTTATTTGATTTTTGTTCATTAAAGGATCAATACATGGATTATTAGACCATTTAAAAACAAAATAATGGTTTTCCTTTCTATGAGATGAAAAGAGGTTCATCTATAATAAGAAAATAAAAATAAATTAAGTATATAGAATTTAAATCATCCAAAGGATCAAAATATCTTGATTCAAGTATGTTTCATGTGTAAGAAACATATTTCTAAGATTATTCAATTTATTTCATCAAAAATATATCTCTATTTTTAAATACATTAAGCGAGAGGAAGGTGAGTGTAAGGGTAAGATTCCTTTTATGTTTATCTATTTTAAAAATATTGGACATTTTTCAGTAAACTTGACTAAAATGAATGAGGGGATAGAGATGACATATTATATAAAATATATTCAGGAATAAAAAGGTACAAAGCGATTAAATTGGGATAAACATTTTCAATGGAAAAGGGAAGCCTAATATAGTGGATAAGAATAATTTTATCACAAAGAATGATTTCACATATTTCTATGAGAAATATGAAAGTGGGTAAGGGGACTCAAAGGATAAATTCCCAATGATCTTATCAAAAAATAAAATAATCCCAAATAACCCTAGAGTTAAGATGAAGAAGGTATTGGTGAAGATAAATAAATTAGTGATGATGAAACACCATGTAATATCTCAGGAATTTCAAACAAATAATTTTAATTTTTTGGATTTTATAAGAGTCAGGAGAAAGATATAGGGAAGAATATGGAGTAAGATATGAAATTTTAAAAATAAGTAATATGTTTTAATGTGACCTTATGTGTTTTTCCATGATTAATTTTCTTTATAAGATGGTCTTTATATAGTATGGAATATCGTGTTGTAAAGAATTTGGTTGTGGTGTGGTTCTTGTGTCGTGTTATGGGGTGTGAGACATGAGGTTTTGGTGTTGTGATATCTCATAGTGTAACTCTATTCATGTTTTTATGAGGATATATTATGACATGAGGGTCCATATTTATTTTTATATAAGTATAGACCCTGAGTTAATATGATAGTAAGTCTAATGATCTTATCTGACATGAGGGTAGTTATATAAAGTATTTTTGGGTGACAGCATGGTGGTCATGGGATACATGAGGGTTTATCTTAAATAATAATTTGAGTTAATCTTCCATGAAGGTGTTTCCTATGTCATCCTTGTCACTATGCAGTAGAGACCTGGGTGTTCACTTTAACAACTATATATATTTGATGAATATTGTTTCATGTGGCCTTTATTTAATTATGTCCATGTTTGTGATGTGTATTCCATGAGGAGAGAAGGAAAAATATTAAACATCGATCCTAATATGTTTAGGAATTGTGGAATGATCCTTCAGTTGTGATGTGACCTTTTTTATTAATAATGGTTTCAATATGGTTAAACATTAATATTTTAGGGAAATAATTGTATGATTTTTGGATTAGAGTTACATTATAGAGTGGTGACTAGGAGTGTATCACATATACTATATTAATTGAATAACATTATTTTAATCCAAGGTGTCTAGTTGCAAATATTTAGAGATACTAAGTCACCATTTAATTGGTTTTCTCCCTTAGATATGAAATATTAACGTTTTTGAGATCTATACTGATTATTCTCCCACTCCTTCCACTTTTTTGATATATTATTTCTTAGGAGATGTTGTTGAAGATGTTTGAAATCCATTTTTTTGTTCATGGGTTATGTTTTGATGGACATTGGTGTATTGTATTTTATTTATGATCTTCTCTGGGTATTATTTATGAGGTGTGAATCTTATTCTAATATTAATATATTAATGGTTGAAGTTTAGGTTAAGGTATGGGATTAAAGGGTTTTCTATCTCTATTCACATGAAATTATGGAATTATATTTCCTTTTCACTCTTTGTGTGTATACTATAGATTATCTTAATAAGATAATGAACCTAACTAATGGAAATTAATGGGAAGAGGGTGAATTTCATGTGCTTTATGTAATATTAAGACATTCATTATATGTTGAAGGTTGTTTTACGATAATTCTAGGAGATTCAACTTTAATAATTTGATATACCATTTTTACAACTATCAATTTGTCAAAATCACCCCCTATAATGGTTCATTCACTTAAAGTTGGTAACAAATTAGTTTTTTGGAAATATTAAATACTTTTGTTGATGTTTTGATAACAAAAAAATCAAATGTAAGAATGGTTAATAGAAATTTTTTCATTATGATTCACCGCTATGATTTCTATTTCTTACTGATATAGTTCGAGTCTTCCTTATTGGTGTTAAAGTGGTAATGGTTGGTTGTAGAGATTATTGAAATGATGAGGTGTATTTTGGTTTCTAAAATGGTGAATGGGATGTTATATCAGTTTAAAATCGTTTGTTTTGATGATATAATGGTGGTTGTTGACATGGGTTGGGTAGAAGTTTATATAGGGATTGGTTTGGTAATAGTGGGTTTTGTTGTAATTATCCAATTTCATGGAACCTAACTTGTATTAACTGAATTCATAAAAGGTAATGGGATGGAATTTAAAAATAATGGGGTTTTAAGTGATTAATGATAATTATTGGGATAATTATGAATAAAAAATGGTGAATTTTGTGATAAAGCTAAACAAATAACTATTAATGGATAAAAGTGAAAAGTGCATTAAGGAATAGTAAAACATTAAATATGGATATAAACATATAATATGGATAGATATGATAAATTTGGAACTTATAGACAATTATATGATAAAATATAAATTCCAAAAAAATGTAATGAAACATTAGTTATATAATTTTTATTGTCTTATGTGAATAATTGGGCCACTCTTTTGAATAATGATGGAAGCAGTTTCTATTGAATGGTAGTTATAATGTGGTTGTTGTTGTTGGTGATGGTACTATTAGTCTAGTATGAACCATTTGATGTTTATTTTATGTGGAAATTATATTCTTATATTCACTTTTTATTTCATACAATCCACCACACAAGTCATGTTACCTTTCCTACACTGATATAGTTTTGGTTTCTAGGTGTTTCTATAACATCCACATTATTGAGGATAGTGATGGATGACTAATTTTTTATTCCACACTGTCCCATAGTAAATAGTATAGGTTTTTATGGCTTAAGAACTTATGTATGTATATATACAGGATGTAATGGCTATTTTTTATATTATACATATATTAGAAAACATATTTTTGGTTTTGATGTGGTTACATGGAGGGGGTCACTCATGGTATGATGATGGAATGAGTTTGATGTACTTTATGTTCACGATTCCAAACTATAGTGAGGATATTATGGATATATTTTTATGTAGTGTTGTGGAATGTGGCTATGGATTTGATGTTATAGATGTGATGGGGTTTGTTTTTATACAAATGTGAAAACATGGAAGTGATTATAGCACCAAGATTTATTTATTTTAATCATTAGATTGATTAAATTAGTGGGAAGGTAGGTATGGGATAAATTTTATCATATATTTTTCAAATAATATGTTACTATAAATGTATATTCTATTTTTTGAGAGACCATTGGTGAGGTTGAGTGATAGTTTACCTAACATAGGTGTGCATTGGTTCTGTTATTTATTCACTGAATCATTAGTATAATTCTATCACATTTTTTCAAGAGGTTTTAGGGAGGATCCTATAGAGTATACTTGTTTTTTTACCCTTATATATGTAAATATACTTTATATGTTTCTAGGATGGATTTTTTAACTAGGTTTGAGACTACTATCTCAAGTCTTAGAGATACTATAGGAGTCCCAAAAGTAGGAGTTTGGTTTTTGTACTTTGATTTTTATACATGGTTTTGTATGATATTTCATGCCTTATGGATTATGTTATTTTATATTATATGGAGTTTATTTTTGGAAGTCACCAATTGAAGTGCCCAGATCAGTGTGAATCACTGAGAGGGGGAGGGGGTGAATCAGTGATCCCTTAAAACTTTTTACTAATTGATTCTTTATCAATTAAACCTCTATGGCTGGTTAAAGCATCGATCCACTCTTCTTGTATCTCTCAACCTTTCCCGAATGATGCAGTAATGAAAAGGCACAGGACACAAGGATTTACAAGGTTCGGCACCAAAGGCCTACATCCTTGCCATGCTCTCCCAGCATGGATTCTTCCATTATAATCTGTTAGTATTACAATGGTCGATACAGCTTCCCACCGTATCTCTCCTGAGTCCCACAGGAGGGTTTTTATACTGCGTCCCACAGTGTTACCAGAGTCCCACTGGCCTGCTCCAGAATCCCACTGAAGACTTCTTCTCCCTGAGTCCCACAGGGTCTTCTCCTGGCTCCTCGAGTCACACGAGTAGCTCTTCTTCTCTTTAAGCTTCTTCAAGTATCCTTCAGCAGCCTGGGATAAAGGCTGCTGGCCTTGCTCTGTACCTCTGATCACTTGAGTTGATCAGGTCTTCTCAATTACTGAATACTCAGACAACTGATATCTCTAACTTCAGTCTGGTCCAGTCTCAACTCACTTTAACTTCATGCACTGAGTGCATGGCAGCTCTTCATCCTCATGCACTGATAGCATGGCCTTCTCAAATTCTTCAAGAACCTCCTGGTCTTGGTCAACTGAAATGCACACCACTGATTTGGCTCTGTTCACGTGTGCACGTGCATGCATGAATGCATGCACTCTCCTCTTCTTTCTTCTAGGTGCAATAATCCCTTAAAGGGTGTAATTCTTTTAATCACACACCTTCACTGAACTTCACACACTTTATCCAAATTGTTCACACACTTAGAAGTGTGTTTTACTTTAGTGTGGAACTTCTTCTTCTTCTTCTAATGTGTATACACTTTTTAGTGCACACACCTAGGTTCGGCCACTTCTTTAATTTGCACACAATTGTTTCACTTCAGCACACACATGAGTTGGCCTCCTCCTCTTCTTGTTGCACACACACACTTTAGTGTTCTTTTAGTTTGTTCTTCAAGGTATGCACACACAAGGTCACAGCCCTCGGCCTCTTCAAATGCACACACTTAAAGTGTGTTCTTCTTTGTTCAAATGCACAACCAAGAATACGGATTATTCAATTCTTACACACACACAAAGTGTGGTCTTCCACTTCACTTGGCACACACCACTTGGTGTTGTTCTTTGTGCACACACATGGCCTCGGGTCTTCCTTCACTTTAGCACACACACACAATGGTGTGGTCTCCTTTGTTTGCACAAGGCTACGGCCTTTCTCTCCTTTTTGCACACACACTGCCCACAGTGCTCTTCCTTCACTTGGCACACAAGCAAAAGGTTCGGCCTTCTCAATGTTCACACACGAGGCATGAAAGCCTCGGGTCCTCTTCTGTTTTTGCACACACCCAAGTTGTGGTGGTCTTCTTGTTTCACACACACCCAAGGATACGGCCTTTACTTGCACACACCCGAACTCAAACTAGTCGCGCAAGGGGGTGTGTCCACTCTCAACAGCCGTGCAAGTCCTCAGTGCAAGGGGCAGTCGCGCAAGGTGCATGAGCACCGCGGGGCGCTTCCTCCTGTCACACAAATTCACGAGCAGAGAGGGTGACAACCACGGGCGCGCAAGGATGCTGCGGCCCTGGGTACTTCCTGCCGCGCAAAGATTAGCGCGCAGGGGACCTTCGAAGCCTCGGGTGGCTCCGGAACCTTCAGTCGCGCAAGTTCTTTGCGCGGGGCTTCAAACCTTCGCGAGGCAGAGAGATGCGCTCACGGGACTTCAAAAATTCAGCGCATCAGCAAGCACTCCAAGGCCTCGGGCTCTCCTTTTATAGGCAGAGGAATGCCTCGGTTCATCCGTGTGGGATAAATCTTGAACCACCGATATTTTCGGTTCTTGAAAATCTTTAAACTCGATCCGAAAATCACGTTTCTCTCTCTCTGTTCACGCGGGTTCTTTTCCTTCATTTTTCCTCACGTGCATGCATTCTTTTGAACGCATGCAAGCCTTCTATTTAGGCCCATCCATGCAAAACACAGACCCTCAAGGCCTCGGCACTTCGTTTGCCTTCGGCCTCACTCGAAATTCTCCATACATTGCATGCACACCATTTTTTTATGCATGGCCGTGTTCGGTGTGGAGAGACGAGCTCAATGGAGGTCTTAGATCCTTCAGAGGTGGTCGGGAACTCGAAATCCATCTTCAGGTTGCCTCTGGTTCGAGCGGAGCTCGCGGGAATGTGCGGGGAGGCCTCAGCCGAGCTCGGGGAAGAGGACGAGCGCTGGGCCGTTGGATGCGGCATTTGAAATACATCGGACGGCCGCGATCTGGAGATCTTGCCGCGGATCAGATGTGCGGCTTAGATCGTCCGCGCGATCAATCGAGCGGCTCAGATTCGCTCCCGGGAATTTTTCCGCGTCCCACATCGAAACGGGGCGCGGTTTTCTCGCGGTTTATCACCCTGGCACTCCCTTAGACGGCCAGTTGAATCTCCTCCCTTCTCGGTGCCGCCCCGCACCGAGTTCTCCCTGCGGGCGCGCTCTGCGCCCACTCATGCCTCCTGCGGGCGCGCTCTAGCGCCTACTATGCACACACGGGTGCGCGCGGGCTTCACCACCGCGTGCCCTCGGGGCTTATACACGGCCCCTCTGCGCTCCTCCGGGCGTGCCCCAGGCGCCCATGCGGTGTCTGCGGGTGCGTCCTGCCGCCCTGGCTCGCCCCACGGGTTCCCCCGGGCGTGGTGCCCTAGTGCCCATGCCTTGGGGTTGAACCCCCAAGGTGCCTTGGCTGGCCAATTTTTTGGCAAAGGCATGAATGAATCCTTTGTATAAAAACAAAGTACTCCATATAAAAATTGCCAAACCAAGTGCCATTCAATCCATCTTCTTCCCATCTCTATTCTTCTTCTTCTTAAGAATTCCTTCATTCCTCTTCAACATTTATTCATCACTTTGTAATGGAATTCACGAAGGGTCTTCATCTTAAACTGAGCTCCTTAATCACATAATTTCTTCAATGTTCTTTATTGATCTAATCAGAGATCAATTGGATCATCTTCATGTTCACATGCACTGAGTGATAGTGCATGGACTTCATTAATGCACATCATCCACTTAGGAGGTGTGGATGGATCATCTTCATCTCCTCATGCATTGTCTTATCAATGCATGGTCTTCTATCATTGTTGTGACTTTGTATCCAGTTGATACAAGTTCTTGGAACATTAAGAACAGCTCAACAATCGTCATATATACATGGAGAATGTTTCAACCACAATTTCCAATACCACTTAGTGAATCTCCTAAGTGACATGCCTCTTAGTACCATGGTCATTCTCCTTCATCACCAACACCATCACAACCTTTGGCATTCACATCTTGACATTCCTTGACTTCCATTCATTCCAAGACAACTTCATGTCTCATTGACAACAAATGCAACACAATGCACTTCACCAATCCATATTCTATTGGAGATAGGCTTCAAGGGTCACTTTCATCATTATCATAGGCCCAGGAGGGATTCCCAATGGGGTTAGAAAATGAAAAGGTGGCATATGATCTATAGATGATTGATAGGATAGAGACTAGCTTTAGTAATTCATAATGATTAAATAGGTTGGAAGCTTGTAACACCCCTAGATTTCATAGTATGTTATTTCTTCAAAGTAATTCAATAACTTGTGCTACACACAACACCGAGTTCAAGCACACCATGACTTACCAAACTAGTCATTCAAAAGCTGATATGAATAGTGTTAACATAATTTTGAATTTTATATACTCTTTATAATTTTAGAATCCATATTATATGTTTCTTATACATAATATAAGAACAAATTCAAATCCTCAGATAAAAGAAGTATTTTTCAAAAAAATAAAAAATTACCACATTTTAATGGAGAACCCATTTTAAAACCAATATTTTACACTTATATATATTCAATTTAATGTAATTAAATTCTTCTTTATAAGTGGTACATAAAAATTTAGTTTGGATAACTTTTTGGTACTTTTCCGATAACTTTCAATTTTTGATGAATATTGAAAAATACTAAATATTCATTGCAAAAAAAAATTAATAGAAATAAATTTATAGGGATAAATTATAAGTTTTAGTGGTTTTAATGTATAATTAGATTATATTTTTACCATTTCATCCAATTTTGGTCATTGGAAATAATTTTACATTGAAATTGAACATAAACAAGTGTCAATCTTTTGATAGTTATTATTTCTTAAAAACATGCTTTTTGGTTTTGACAATGGGAATTAATTCTAATTTAATAAATGAAACTTCTATGTTTTTAATTTTGTAAAATATTCTTAATTTTTTAATTCATAATATCAAAATTATCTTATCTTGAAAATTGGTATTTTTATGAGAACTTTCAATTTTTGACAAATTGTGAAAAACATTGCGTTATTGGTTATACCCGACTTTTTATTTAAATAATTATTTATTTTATTTAAATTTATTTTATGTCAAAATTGATACATAATGCCTATATAAGTTCAATGTAATTCACTGGAGTCATTTTATAATAAGTTTAGATATATAAAAATTTTATGGAACTTTTTACCGTCTTTTACCCACCTCCTTGGAGCATTTGAAAAATTGTATAAAACTTAATTTTACCGCTTCTGTGAGTTGAATTTTAAAAATAAGAGTGACACGGTAGATATCAGTAAGTAAAATGTGGTTAAATAAGACGAAAATAGTTTTTGGTGAATAGTAACTTTTTACTTTTATTTACCACAGTTAAAACTAAATAGGGTAATTAAGGGTAAAAATGATATTATTATTACCCTAACACATGTCCTAATTCTATTGGATAAGTGTAATTCAACCAAAAACAACCTTAGGTATAAAATATGAATCCTTAGGTCCCCATGGATTATATTAAGACCTTTATTATTATTTAATTCAAAGAAGAGTTAAAAGTGATAAATTCAAAGTTTAATAACTAAACCATTTTTAATATAGGCTTACACATAATATAAATTCGACTATAAATATTCATTTGAAAGCTGAAATGATTTCCTACATAATTTTATTTTAATTATATTTTTTAGACATTCAATAATGTAATTTAATTTTGACACAATGATGATGCAGTAATTACCTAATTAATGAAATATTAAAATAATTGATATTATAAATTTCCCTATAAATGTAATTTGAGACTTTTTGTGAATTAAACTAATTTTATAGGTTAATATGACATGTTAGGTTTGGTTAGATGAATTTTTTTAAGTAATAATGCTTCTATGAATTTAGAAAAAACAAAATACCAAATAGTGTCAAAATTGACATAAAAGAGTTTTTAAAAAAAATATTATATTATTAATTGATATTCTATTCCTAAAAATATAAGGTTCAACCAAAAGACTTATATAATGATATTTTTATCATTAATGAAACACATGGGGTTCTCTTAGAATTATATAGTAATTTTATTAATAAAAGGGAACATCCCCTTCTCTATAATTCACATCTTCAAAGCCTTTTAGCTCGGCCAAACCCTACCCAAATATCCTCTAAAATTTTCTACCATCATCCTAGAGTCCTTAATTTAGTCATAAAGCCAACCTAAAGATCCCTTTTGATAAAATCAAAAGGAAGAACCCGAAGAAGAGGTATACATTTCATCACCTCTTTCTAGTTCCTTTCTTCTTCCACTTCCTCTTTCTTTGTTGTTTACATTATAAAATAATAAATCCTGTATCTTTTTTATACTATGATTTTATTATAAATATGTTACACCCATATTCATTATTTTAACCATTTTTTTAATGACATGTCCCTAAATGTGCGTACGTACGGCTTATCGTCTCCACGTCGTGGTGTAATTGTTATCCAATACATTATTATTTGGATGGGTATAATAATGATGTGTAATTTATGTAAATAATAAATATAACATGATAATGATTATGTATATATGATATAACATCCAATTATATATTATTTTAATATCAATATAATGATATTGTCACTCGTGCATACGTATGGATTACCGTCTCCACGAACGCGATGAGATTCATTACCCATCGTATCCATTCATGACTAATTTTCATTATATGATTAAAAATAATGTTTAAAAAATAATATAATTCTGAATTTTAATAATATACATATTATCCATAATAAATATTACTTACGTAACAAATCATATAAAGGAAAACGAATCAGTTGACACCCGAAACGAAGATAATACTAAGATATTATTAACAAAGCAATATTAACAGATCATATATGATATCATATTAATGTATATGATTATTTTATAATTTAATAACAATTATTTCACCATTATACAGTATTTTAACCTATCCTCGACCAAGGAAAATTACAAGGTAAGAGTTAATTTCACAGTCTATTTATTATCCGAGGTTTTTTTTACATAAGTATCTACTAGGACCTCTTTATCATCCACATTTGTGTTTCTTAAAAGTGTATTTCAAAACATTATTACTATTTTATAGACTATGGGTTAATGTCATTTATACCCTTATTTTACTTTTTATAAGATTATATAAATGAATCTCTCCGTCATTTTCCAAACAAGGCCCTTTATAACCTTTTCGACAAAATTAAGGTATGAATGCGTTTTTTTAACTTATTCAGTGGGTGTGGCTATTTTCCACCATTATAACATTGTGTAAGATTCCCTTACAAGATTATAATAATATTTTCAAAATAAATGTTTAATTTATAATTATGTGACTCTTAAATGATTTCAAAATAGAAAAAGATATTTCTCTAAAAAAGGTTTTGATCTCATCTATGTCAACATCCTTTGATGGATTTTATGATTATTTGAAGTTGATTTATAATGATACAAAAAATCCATATTGTATTGAAATATTTGTGATATGTTTGACTATGGATGTGTTATTTTTATACCATTCATGGTTTATGGATAATGTATTGACATTTCATATGCTAGTTTTAATACGAATGTTTATGTTATGTTTAAACCTTTTCGTATGAGAATTTCATTGGACTTAGTAAGTGACGGGTGGAGTCCACTATAGCTCCTCGATGCATCAGTAGGTCTCATGAGACAAACTAGTATCTTGACACAGGATATTAACAAAATATTATTCGTAGTATTGGCACAAGGCCTTGACTATGTGGTTATGAAAGTCTGGCATTATGCATTCCATCATTATGAAAGTGGCTATTGATATTGCATGTGATTATTCGACTAGGAGAATATCCATGTGAGTAAGTAAATGGAATTATTTTGATTTTTTATTTTCCTTATTATGATTATTTTCATGTTTAAAAGGATTTTTTTAGTTTTATAAATTTCCTTAAATGTTTATGCTTATTTATGAAAGTTTCTACAATATTGTTATCCTTACTGAGCATCTGAGCTCACCCCTTTCTATGTTTTATTTTTTCCAAGATGCGAATAAGTATATTATGAATGACCTACAGAGATATTCTATGGGATCTCAGTGTTTTCTATAGAAATAATGTTGTTGCAGTTTTCCATTTTATGATGTAATGTAAACCTTATGAATGTATCTAGTACTTACAAGGCTACTAAACTAATCGGTCTTTCGATACATGATCTTTTATGATCATTCCAATGTTATATTATAATGAACCAACTCTGAGAAACTAGGTTCAGGTCCTTACAAAGATAATAGTATTAATCAAAGCTATCCAATAATGTATCAAAGGATATTGACTCGTAAATAGGTGATTAGGGCCCCCTATGATCTGATTTGTCATCCTTAATCTTACTGATAGTACTAGAAAATATAATTTTTATTCTTGATTATATCCCTATGATATCTAAATCCATAACATTTTATTATTCTTGTGTTTATATTGGGTGGATTCAGTGAAGTTAAAACAATATTTCAAAATAAACTAAAATAAATTCATTATTCACAGTCATATGAGTTTCCTTTGCCGGTTATAATAATTCCCGAGGGTTATACACTTCTTTTCGATTGTAGAGTTGTATAATAATGGATCATTTAATTTTGGAGAGTTAATTAAACATAGTAGGATTAATCCTTGAGGAAGACGTTCGGTGATTTTTAGTGTTAGGTCTTGTTAAAGCATGAGGGGAGCATCATTATTAAGCCGACTAAGCACTGGTTAGAGGATATAGATATCACCTTTTGTCTGATCCATTCTAGGAGGATACACTGAGTCTCATTAGTTTTTAATCAATTAATAGGAGTTTTATATCAATGGTGGTTTCTATTGCTTAGCGATAATAGTGTAAGATCTCGACCATTTATAGAGATGTATCAATATTGTTTATAGTTACTCATTTTCCTTTTTTGAGTACTTTTTTGTTAGGGTTATTTCTTTGGTAGTTTTTTAGTGAAATTTGGTAAATTGGTAAATAAGAGAGGAAGTCTATGCTTGGCACATAGTTTTCTTGAGCCTTACACCCCATCACAGCAAAATGTGCACCCTTAAGAAAGTGGGGATTACATGGTTGGTGCATAGTTTCTCAAAATGTGACCACTATTAGGAGAAACCGTGAATCACCCCTAGGTGAAGCACATAGTTAGGGTTCACGGTAAGTCGAAACCATGTTCCCGATGTTGAAAACTATGTGAATGATAATTTAATCCCCAATAAAATTATATTTAAAATACTGAGACCCTCAGAAATCACACTAAATCGACACACATTCAACCCTATCTTATTACTCTAAATTTTGGAGGTTTTTGGATACGTTCTTAAGGCTCCCAACCTCTTTTATTGGTGATTTAAGGGAGGATTGAAGATATTAACCTCTTTGGATATGTATTTTCTTCCATTTTGGATCTATCTCTCTCTCTCTATCGATCCTCTAACTGGATAAAATAAGGTTGTTCATCCGTTTTTGGTTAAAAATATAGGTATAGGTTTGTAATATCTTTATTGGATTGATCTTGGACCTAGATTTCAGATCTATATCATGTTATTTGTTGTAAGTTTGAATTATCCATTTTGAAATGAGGATTTCTATTGGGTGATCGCTCGTCAAAAAATTGAGGAAGGTGGTATATTATTCAAATATCAAAGTATTTATTTCAATTATGTGTATGAAATTATAGAATTTCTATTACATTATTATCAATTGAGTTTCTAAAATTCAATTAATTAATTTGGTAAATTAATTAATTAAGAGATTTTGAAATTTTGGTTATTGAATTGATTGAACTGGAATAATTAACTGCTAAATTAATTTGGTTGATATTGGGATTGTGAATTTAAATTAATTAATTATCGAAATAATTAATCGAGAATGTTGTGATTTTTTATTTTATTGAATGTAAATAATTAATTATTAAATTAATTAATGAAATTAATTTGATTAATTAATTATATAATGAACTAAACTTATTTTTTGTGTTTATGAAATTGATTGAATTTGATTAATTAATTAGTGAGTAAATAAATTGATGCTTTGATTTTGAAATGTGATAATAAGGTTTGATTAACCAATAATGATGTGGTATATGTGGCATGTATGTTATTGTTATATTCATGAGTGGTACATGGTCTACTCCTTCCAAATCCCATAGTGACAATTTATTGATTAACATGTGTGTGATACGATCTGTTTCTTCAAAAGACCATAGTGATAAATTGTTTTCTAAAAATGTGTGAGACGTGTTTTTCTACATCCAAATACCATAGTGATAAATCGATTGATAAACATGTGAGGGACATGGTATGCTACTTCTAAAATCCCACTTGTGTGATTTTTTAATTAATGAGTGTGGGACATGGACTGCTGCTTCAAAATCCAATGGGGTTCTAGGCATGGTGACTTAAACCCAAACTCTTGGCATTCGAATATGGATTTGATTTCCATATTATAAATTTAAATGAAATGAATAATGAAATAACATTTGTTATAATGAATTTTTAATTTTATGTGTGGTATTTTTAGACTCCGGCATGGGGCGAAACAGGTATTGAGATTTCGGGTGTCCTCGATTACCCAAGGGTTATGTTGTTAAATAAAGAGTAATTGAGTAAATGTAAATTTTATACTTTATTTCTTTTATTTAGTCTTTATACAACATCCTACACTATTTTTACTAGATATTTTTTTGAACACCATGTGTGGTGGCCTACTGAGAAGTACTCTCACCCTACTCGAGCTTCCTAATAGGTAACTAAAAATATTTCATGGTTATAGGATAGGTAAAGGGAAAGGGACCTATGTATGATGGATGAGTTGGGAGGGATAATAGATGAGGGAACTATATCTTCCTCACGTACTTCATGGAATTTCTTAGTGTTGTTATTTACATTGGGTTCTTCATATTGACACATGAAACTTATTCGCAAGACATATCTACTATTTAGTTTCAGATATTATATTCATTATATTGGTCATCATGTGATATTGTTAATATTATATTTTATGGTTATATATGTTTTTTTGCTTTATTTTTTTATTTTGTTTGGTAACTTTCATAAATAAGGCATACTCTCTCCATGATCAATATTAGACCCTTGCTACTATTAAGTAGCCTTTGGCAAATAGGGAGGCATGCCTAAGGTCATGTGACTAACTATCTCGGGGTACCAGTGTTTGGTACCTAGGACAGGATGTTTCAATGTGGTATGAGAGGAGTTTTCTTTTCTTTGCATTTGACTTTCTTTTTAAGATAGGTAGAAAAGAGATTAGTATGAGTCATGTCATGTATATAATCTCATGTATGAGAGTATCTAACCCATGTATGGGGATAAAACCAAGTACTAGGGTTGTTTTATTATGTTATTGAAGTGTGTTGTTATAGTTGATGTTATTTCACCTCGAGTGTTTCACTTGTTGTGTATTGTGATTATTATTTCTGTGTTTTTCTAAAATTTGACTCATGGATCATAATGGCACAAGATTTGAGTATACATGAATCATTCTAGGCACTCATGGTCATTTTTTGGCATGCTTCATTTTAGGCACGCACCAGAAAATGGGTTTTCGGTAGGATGTTGAAATTGAACTATTTTTTTCTTTCTTGTGTAATTGAAATGAAAATTGTTCCAAATATGAAATTTTTAATTTAAAAATGATGAAAAATGTGAATAAAATGGTTTCTAATGATAATCTTGAATATTTTAATGTTTTTACCCTTTTTTACCATGAACTATACTTAGGATGTTTAAGAACTGTTATAGTGTGTCAGTTTTGACCTTGTGAAGAGGTTTGGGAGGAATTTTTATAGTGGATTTTTATGATTTCACTCTTACATAAATGTGATAATGTCGTGTTACATGTCCTAAGATGTGAATTTATAATTATAAAGATATGCCTCTATGATGATTATTTTTTAGAGGATGACAGGAGGAAAGGGATGGAGATGATCCTCTAGTAGAAGAACATGAGGTGTTGATAGTGGTGGGTGAGGAACTCCGAGAGAAATTCTGAGAGACCATTGCTCAGTTTATGAAATTCAGGGAAAGAGACCCATGTCATGTTGTGAAAATCATGTATAATCTGATGAGGGAGTTTTAGTTGAAAAACCCTCCAACATTAACCAGATATGGCAGTCCTAAGGCTGTGAGTTCTAGATTGAATCTATCCAAACCATACTTGACCACTTAGAGACTTTTGTAGATAAAAGAGTCAAATTCACTACATACATGTTAGGTGGTCAAGATAAATGACTGTGGGACATAAAAAATAAGGATTATTAGGTGAATAATATGTAGTGTAAGGTATTTCAAGAGAAGTTCTCGAATCACTTTTATCCTGAGGCTCTTAGTAAAGAGAGGGAATTTGAGTTCATGTGGTTGGATTAGGGGAGTATGTCCATGATAAACTGTGCTAGAAGATTTACATATTTATATTGTTTTCCTATAGAATTGGTATGGGATGAGGATACCTCAAAAAATGATTCCAGCATACAATTAAATGTGGAATGAGGTTCTTGGTCAGTATCATCATGATAAAAAAAATTCAAAAGTGGTTAATTAGGCTCTCATATCTGAGGGGAACATGAAAAAGTCTTTTAGTGGAGGATAGGTGGTTTCTGTAGGATGGTTAGGAGGTAAAAATTTAGAGAGCATGAAGAATCACTGTGAGAATTTTATCCAAGGTCATAGTAAATGGTCTTATTAGAGGAAGTATCAGTGACACATAAACGTGATTAAGTGATCTATGACCATTGTCGTATGTCGAGACAATACTAGAAACAGTTCCCCCAACCACTGGTAGAGTGACAAGGCTGTTAAAGGATGAGGAATCTACAAATATTATGTAGTAAACCATGATATATAGGTAGTGATGGAGTAGCTAGACAAAGCCAGAGTGTGGGAAGGGGATCTTATGCACCTCAATAGTCTAGCAGTTAAACATCTTCTAGATGTGGTGGTAGAGGTTGTGGATGCAGTACTTCTCATAAAGGGAACCCATATCAGTAGGGTGGTTCATCTTAGCAGAATCAAACTACTTCACAGGTAATAGTGGAAGGATAGTTTTATGTCATTAATCCCACACTATGGTATTGAAAGGCTGAACCATAAAAAGTTAGAGGTTCTATTCTTGTATCTTCTATACTATCTAGTAAATTATCTACTACTAGTGCCTCTTATTATTTTATATCTAGAGAACTTTTGAATTTTTTTAGCTTGATGGTGGATTTTTTTATTATGGTTTTAATAATAGATACACCATTGGGAGTATGATAGAGATACATTAGTTTGTGTAAAGGGTTTTCCCTTGATTTTGGGGAGTATCATTTTCTGTGGGATCAGTATATTCTCAACATGTCAGGCTTAGACCTAATTCTGGGAATGGACTTGTTAGTAGTATACCAATCCCATAATGATTGTTACCATAGGATAGTGATTTTTTAATCTCTTTAGGGTAAAAATTTATTTATACCAAGGATAGTGGGAAATTAAGGAGGGCCATTCTGGTATAGTTAATCATCAACTAGGGGATATCAATGCTTATGATTATAGTATATTGTTGTGTGACAGGGGAATAAATAAGGATATCTTTCCACCCATAGTGGATAGGTTTCAGAATTTTTTTCCTCGAATTATTAAGGATTTAACATGGGAGAAATGTGGGATTTATTATTGAGAACATACTAGGGGATGATCCAGATATATTCGACCATATAGAATGGTACAAATAGAGCATAAATATCAAGACCCAGCTAGAAGATTTGGAGGATAAGGAGTTTACCCATCTGATTATGTCACCTTTGGGTTCTCGAGTCTAGTTTAAAAAAAATATGACAAATATATATCTCAGTTTATTTATTATCGTAAGTCAAACTAGATGACTATAAAGAACCAATATCTTGTTCCACATATCAATGATATTTTTGAAAATTTGAGAGGAGCTTCTATTTTCTCCATGATCGAATTAAGATAAGGGTATCATCAATTGATATTTTGGCCTTCTGTTATACCCACGATTTCATTCAAATGCAGGTATGGAATTTATGAGTTCCGCATAATTCCATTTGGTTTGACGAATGATCCTATTTATTTAACACCTGGATTAATAGAATATTCCATCCAAACCTGGATCAGTTTGTGGTTGTGTTTTTGGATAACATCTTAGTGTACTTTAAAACTCATGTTGATCATTCCCAACATCTAGAAATAATCCTAAGAATGATTATTAAGAATGGACTATATGAAAAGATATCCAAATCTAAATTTTGGATTAATCAGGTACACTTATTAGGTCACATCATCTCAGAGGAAGGTGTGTCAGTGGACCCAGATATGGTCCTGGAAGTTGTATATTGGAAGAAACCCATGAATTTTTTTGATATTCATATCTTTATAGGATTAAATGGATATTATCATTGGTTCATAAAAGACTTTTACTAATTATAAACACAACTTTTAGGATTTTCCAAAATGGGAGTAATGTTTTAACGGTCAAAATAATGTGAGAATACCTTCCAAGAGATAATGAAGTGTTTGATATCGACACCAATCTTGATCCAACCTAAGCCAGGTGAGGATTATACAATGTTTTTTATTTTTATTTTCTCTATCATGGAGCAGTGTTGATACATGGATATTCATTTGTGGCATATGTGTATTGGAAATTGAATTCGAATGAATATATTTACTCCACCCATGACCACAAATTAGCTTCATTGGTTTATGCTTTGATCAATTGGTGACATTATCTATTGGGAAAGAAGTTTAATGTGTATATGAATCACCGTATTTTGAATTATATATTATCACAATGAGATTTGAATAATTGGAAGTGGATAAGGTTTGAGTATATGTTTTAATTTAACTTTGATCTAGCATATATTCCAAATAAGGGAAACAGTGTGGCTGACGCTTTAAGCAGTAATACTCAAACTTTAGAAATTCAAGAGTCTAGTATTGAGTGGCATTTGTTAGATTTACTTGTTGAGATGCATTTTGTGGTTTATTAAAGTCAATAGTATATGACTCTAATATCAATTTCTCTGGAGTATACACTTTTGATCTAGATTAGAGATATGTAGTATGAGGATATATAATGTTTTCCCTTAAGGGAAATCCTTGAATTTGGGGATTCACCATCAGATTTGATCATAGGTGAAGACGACATTATCTATGTCAAAAATTGAGTAGTTGTTCCTATGAGCATGAAGGAGGAGGTGATGTGTGAATTTCATGTGTTAAATTGGGTGGTGTATCCAAGTGTGACCAAATTTTATTGTGACCTATGATAACAATTTTTGTGTCCAGATATGGAAACAGAGATAGTAGGGTTCATGACACGATTTGACACCCACAACAGGTGTAGATCGAGAATCAATAACCTAGTGGTATTCTACACTTGCTTCCCATTCTAGAATGGAAGTAGAAAATGGTTCCATATAATTTAACTTTGGTATCTCAAGGAAACCTCAGAAGCATGACAATATTTTGGTGGTTGTGAACTGACTAACGTAAGAAGCATATTTATTACCTATAGGGGAGAAATTATCTGTGGAGTTGTTGGGATATTAGAACATTTGGGAGATATTACATCCAAAAAGAGTTCCAAAAAATATATTTTTAGACCAAGATAAACATTTTCCTTTTCACTGCTAGCAGGTCTTTCATAAGGTACTTGTTATACTGGTTTTACTAATTACGTCTTTTCACACATAGATTGATGGGTAGTCAGAATGTAATAAATAGATTCTTAAGGATATATTACCATAATATTTCCTAGACTTTAGTGGGTATTTTTAGAAGCCCCTAGATTTCGTGGATTTAACCTTTAATAATTGTTATCAGGAAAATATTCAGATGGGACCATTTGAGGAACTTTATGGTAGACCTTTTTTGTCATCTCTATGTTGGATTGAGGTAGATGAGTCAAGGATATTGGGACTGAGTCTCATGTAGGAGATGTCAGAAAACGTTTAATTGATTTGAAAATGTATCGATACAACATAGAGTAGATAGAAGTCATATGATTATAGAAATTGAAAACCACTAGATTTTACATAGGGTGATCATTTATTCCTTGCAGTGTCGCCAATATTAGGTCACTATAGGATATAGAGACAGTGCAAGATAGAAACTAGGTTTTTTGGATTGTTTGAGGTTGTGGAGATAATTGGGATAGTATCGTATTTAATAGCTCTTCAAAAGAGAAATATTGATATGAATGAATTTTTTCACATATCACAACATCTTTGGTATGACCCCAACCCTTATCATCTGATCTATGTGCTTGATGTTGAGCTTTTGATTCATGTGTCCTTTAAGGAGAATCTGATATGTGTGCTTGATCATAGTTAGAAAGTAGTTTGGGGAAACATTGGGTTTATATTTCATTAATAATTCCAATTTTGTCATGTTTAAGAGGAAACATAGTAGATTGAAGTAGATATGCGGGCTCAGTGCCTAATCTTCATGAATCATAATCTTATATATTCTTAAGATTATAGCTCAAGGATGAACTGTTATAAGGTGGGGAGATTATAAGATCTCGAACATTTATTGAGATGTCTCGAGCTCATTTAGAAGAACACTTTTTCATTTTTTTTGTACTTTTTTTTGTCATTTCTTGAAGAGGTTTTGGGTGAAATTTTAAATTTGGGATGTAGGAGAGGTAGTACATGGTTGGAGCATGTTTTTTCCAAAACTTGTTCCCTAGCCTAAGAAACCATAAACCCTTGAGATATTGATGATTTTATGGTTGGAGGATGTATTATAATATCATATGCACTCTAAGGAGAAACAATGTGCAACCCCAAGGTGAGGTTCATGATTAGGCAAAACCATTCACCCTGTACCAGAAACCATGTGTACAAGAATTTAATATCCTGAAAATTAGATTTAAAATACCCGAACCCCCGAAAAACACACTAAACCATCCCAAACTCAACCCTAACCTATTTTTCTCCTTTTTTTATGTTCTCGAATGCAGCATTAAGGCTCCCAACATCCATTGTTATAGAATTTTAGGTCTAATTGAAGATATACACCTCTCAGGGTTTGTATTTTCTTCCTGTTTATATCTATCTCTCTCTCCTCTTCCCAGATAAAAGAGAAATGTTTATGTGATGTTCATTCTAGATAAAAATATAGGTTTTTATATATTTATTCATTTGATATTGGATCTAGGTTTCAAATCTATATCTTGGTCTTCATCGTGGGTTTTACTTATCTGTTTCAAATTCATGATTTCTTTTGGGCAACCACTCATCAATGAATTGAGGTAGGTGGACTATTATTTAAATTGCAATGTCTTGAATTCAATTATGTGTATAAAATTTGGGATATTGAATTGAATGAATTATAATAATTAATTTTTTTATTAATTATTTTGAAATTGAGATTATGGATTTGGATTGATTAATTTTTGATTTAATTGATGGATAATGTTGTAATTTTGTTTGATTGAATGTGATTAATTAATTATTTAATTAATTAATTGAATTGGGGTCATTAATTAATTTTGGAATTAACTAATGTGAAATTTTTTTATTTTGAAATTGATTGAATTGGATTAACTAAATTTTGAATTAATTAATTGATGTTTTGATTATGATATGTGATAAGAAGTTTAATGTTGATGAACCCTGAATGTTTTGGTATATGTGGAATATATGTGGTTGTAATATTCATTTGTGGGACATTTTTTACTTCTACCAAATCCAATAGTGATAGATTGATTGATGAACTTGTGTGGGACATGGTATTTTGCTTCCAAACCCCATGGTGATAAATTTATTGATAAACATTTGTGGGAAATGGTATACTGCTTCCAAATCCACTAGTGATAAATTGATTGCTAAACGTGTGTCGAACATGGTTTTCTTCTTACAAAGGCCACTTGCGTTATTATTTGATAAATGAGTGTGGGGAATATACTACTAATTTAAAATCCCACAAGGTCAAGGGCATGGTTACCTAGACCCAAACTATTGTCATTAGACCATGGTTCCAATTGGAAATATTATAATTTGAAATAAAATGTAAAATAAAATCCCATTTGATATAATAAAATTCGAATTGAATATGTAGTATGGTTTATATGTTGTCATAGGTTTAAGTGGGTATTGAGAGTTCTGGTGTCCTCAACTCTTTCCACTTATGTATTTAAATAAATAGTAATTGAATAAATGTAAGATGTTTACTTTATTTATTTTATTTACTATTTATATAACTACAAACACTGTTTTGACTCAATATTATTTTGGATGTCATTGGTGGTGGCCTATTGATTTGTCCAGACACCCTAATTGGGCTTCTTGATTGGTACCTAAATAGATTTCATGGTTAAAGGATATTTTACGGGAAAATACTATACGTTTGATGAATGAGTTACTATAGATCATGGATGAGGGTACCATATGTGGTAGGGGACCTGGTTCAGAGTTATCAATGTCATTATTAATTTTGGGGTTTTTATATTGAAACTTGACACATATTGGAATGACATATCTAATCTTTAGTTCTAGATATTGTATTTATAATTTTTTTCATCAAGTTATATTGGTGTTATGCTGGTTATGGTTATAACTATTTGTTATTGTTTATTTATTTTTTGTAGTTTTGATACTTTGATAAAGAGGGTATAGTCTCCACATTATTTTTATTATACCCTTTATACTAGTTGGTATCCTATGGTGTATGGGTAGGTGAACCTAAGGTCACATGACCAACTGGATCGGTGCAGTGTTGTGTGGCACATGGGTCAGGATGCTACACACCAGGAGTCTGTAGATTTTTAGATGATTTTTAGAAGTTTTTCTATGCAATTTTTCTTTCTTTAATGATGATGGTGGGAAGGGACATGAGTTTCTTTATCTTTGTATGAGAGCATGATTGTGTGATTATTCATTATTTTATTTAAGGACCATCGCCATTTTTATCATGATTTATTTCTAAATGAGGAAGCCATATCATGATGTTATGAGGAGTTTTTTTTGTCTAGATATTCAATATCAGATTACAACCATTTACATTTCATATATATATATATATATATATTCTAGGTAAGGTAGGGTTAATTGATATGAATCACGTAATATCTATTTCATCTCAATAGGGGAGTCATTAAACATTTCAGAGGATTACATATGGAGATGGAACATCTTAGATGTGGAATTAGTTTCATATTTGAGTGGTTGGGAGTCAATATAAATTGTATTATTTTCTATTCTCTATAACAATTAACTATAATGCCTCTATTGGGAGCTTTGTTCATTCTATGTTTACCTATGTTGATCTTTACTGTCATTAGTTATAGTTCTCAACCATTCTCAATGTCCAATATAGCATACGTGGACATATTTTGATTCTACCTTAATAGAAGTTTCCTATAATTTATAATTGGTAGTATGTCTAGATTTATTTCATTGAAAAGGGTATAGATATATCCATAATATTACATTACTATGATGTTCCCCATTCTCAAGGAAATTTATCATATAATAGTCAATGAGGTGTTAATCATTATGACTAGTAAAGCATGGGAGAGGGGCATGGTCAGTTTCATTCCATTGAGTTGTCAGATACAGGTGGGCTGAAGATCGTTCAAGGTGTTATTTTCTTACCTTATACCTTGGATTTTTTATTATTGGATTCTATGGATTCAAATTCATTGATTACATTTTCCTTGTTCAATTCCTGTGACTCAAGATTTTGAGTCTTTCGATGGCCCTAGAATCAGAAACACAAATTTTCGGTCAGTCTATTTTACTTGATGTTCTCTGGGGTTATATACTTATGATGGGGTAGCATCATTCATCAATGAATTTATTATTACTATATATAAAACAATAAAATTTCATTATTTGTATGAGTTAGTTATATTATTTATACATAATAAATTTTATGAAACTGGTTTCCCAAGTGTTTCTTTTCAATATTATTTGGTTTATTTTTAGATCCAGCCACTATGAAGGTGAGAGATTCCAAGTCCTACTGTGCCTGGAATTAGTTTTTGAAATTTATTAAATATATTGATATCTTGTGTGTGAAATTTTCCTAAATATTTGAACAACCCATAAATAGGGGACAACATCATAAATATGATGGTGATGTTGAGTTAATAATCTGGGTTTTACCCTAGGCATGAGATAACCATTATCAGAGTTGGGTGTTTGTGAAAACCTTTTCATGGAAACGAATTTAAAATAAATATATTTATTTATTTATTTTGTTCATTGATTTAGTGACCTTGATTTTTCCCATTAGATACTCTCTTATTGAAAATTCACAAACATATCCACATGACCGTTCAAATTGAGTGGAGTCATTTGAGAGCATTGGAGGAAGATCAGTGGGTAAACAAAGAAAAGATTTTGGATCATTGATTAGTGTGTAATTGATTCTGTGGATATTTTCAATGATAGGAACACATGACAATTCTTCATTAGTGGTTGATATAAAATCTTTTTAGGATATTCGGTTTGTATAATTTCAACATATTATTTTTACTCAGTCGAATACGGATCAATTCCACACACAAGAATTGATTTGAAAATCAAAGATATATTTAGTTGAGGGATTTTTTTTTCCATTATTTTTATCCTACTTAATTCATCTATTTATATGATAATGGATTGAGGAGGAAAGAAAAATTTCCATGTTTTTCTACTCAAATATTAATTTTTTTAATTTCTTCCCTATTTCTTCACACGTTTATCAGCATAAATATATTCACATCAAGGTTTAATGAATATCTATTATTTGATCCTTATGGGACCATTATTTAGAAAAAGGTGTGATACTGCAGATGATATTTTTAATTGAGGGTGTGATCAAGATTTAATTATGATGGAGTATGATATAATGTGAGTCATAATGGATTCTTTGTCTTCATTATTTCTAGTTTTGACATATGGATGTGTCGGATTACTTGATAATGGTGTTTTTCAAGATCATCCAAACTTGGATCCTAGTGATTAATGATGGAAAGGGTCAAACGACCTTTAATACATTGATTCTAGTGAGAATGGTGGATCCAAAATGCATTGTACGATACAAAAGAAGAACCAGATGATCTTGAAGATCCCATGTTACATGGCATGTAATCCTATTTTACACCCTATGTGGGACCCCCATGTGTGGTGATAGGGTTTCTGGGGTGAGTTAAATATAACATGTCATGTGACCCTGTCATACACACTGGGGAAAGTGCTCAGTAGATTAGTGTGTAACCTAGTGGTTACAAGGGCATGGGTAAGCTAAAGTACACAGTCATAGCCACAGTACATGGCTAGGTGTACATGGAACAGACATGGCCAGGTGTACCTGGGCAAGACCACGTGTACATGGGGTGGTACACAGGCACGACCATCGGTATGCAGGTACGAGCAGATGGCAAAAGAAAGGAAACAATAGATCTCAACATGTCATATATTATTCCTACCAACCTTGTATTTATTGATTTACATTCCATCTAAGGAAACACCACACCAGAATATTAGGGGTTTCTTGAACATACTGTGTACCCCTAGTACAATCTATGTACCCCCTTTGAGGTTGTTGGTAGCCCTTTTCTTCTTCAATATGGACAAGTATCGATTGAGTGTGTTATCTTGGTGCATTCCCTAGAGGGTATAGTGTGTAATTACATAAACATATCAAGATTGTGATCCCGTATATAGAGAACGTCGCAGATAGATTTTTTGGTGTCCCTCCATCAGACTGGAGGGTGATCCACTATCATCTTTTTACCCTAAGAAGGGTTAGTGGAATCGGTGTGACTTCCTTGAGTAACGTTTTGATCCTCCATCTAAAATTTCATATAAAAAGGGTTCATGGTATCATTTCTATACGATCCCCTCTATAGAGGGTTGATCTGTATTGGGTTCATGGTGATCCCAAGTAGTCTAGGGTGGGACCCCTTATCTGATTATCACGGTATTCTGAGATCAATGAGCTTTCTTGCGCATTGATAAATATATAGTGTCTTATTGTATGAGTGTATTTAGTGATAGCATGGCCCATCAAGTGGAATAACATGAGTGTATTTAGTGATAGCATGGACCATCAATTCGATTCACCCAGAACAAGAATTGTTTAGAGAGGAATCATGTGGTTGTATGTTTGGTTGTGATTGCTTGAAGGCACGATTTCTTTCCTGAGAATATATGGGTTCTCTTTACTATGAAATAATTTCTATATAATTTTTATTACCTAAGCATTATCTATTATTTGTGTTTAGTGTTTTTTGGGTGTCATAATTAGTATTTTTATACTCACCCCTTTATGGGCTATGCCCGCACATGTCATGTCAAATGAAGATGACATCCCATTTTATGGTGTCCTAGGAAGACATAGAGTGGGTGGACCAAATCTTGATCTTTACTAACCAAGTTTTTTTGGGTGCTTGTATTTGATCATAGTTCTCACCCATGGAGCAAGTTGGAATCTCTGCAATTATTTTATTGGGATTATATTTGGACCTATTTATCTCTTTCAATAGTTTAATGTCATCCTCTAATTGAAGGATCATAGTTGTATTCATGAATTGGTGTTAATTATTTAAAATTTCAAGACTTTTTTTGGTTAAACATGGGTGTGAGTGTGTAAATTAAAATTAGGATAAGACATATCATGTTTGTGATATGACTACTCGGTGTTGGTTGTCAGCCCCTTGCCTATTGGACGTGGGTATAGGGTAGTCAGGCTTCAAGCCCTGCTGGGTCGGACCATTACAGAGTGGGGTCTGAAAAGAAGGTTCTACCATTAGACTAGAGCCAATGATATTTCTTGTGGGTAACAATGGTAAGTGTTTCATGTTCATATTTTAGGAAATGAACTACAGTGTTGGTGTGGTGACTGACGTATCCATACACCTGAACTCTGATCACCTGAAATTCAAATCTATACAAGTAGATATTGGTTGTAGGGAAAATTTGGTCCATGCATTATGTAGTAGTGATTTTTGGATTCCATGTTCTTCTTGAGTCGTCTCCAAAAATATACTCATTGATAATGGAACACCTTGTTTATTATAGGATTTCTCCGTTCAGATATTTATTTGAGGTTCCACTTCATGATCATGAGGATGATCCCCCCAGTTGATGAGGCTTCAGTTCATTGTCATGTACTAGGGATAGAACCATTGGGGGTTTACCAGTTATACTACCATCTAATGAGAAGTAGCTAGTACGGGAAGCTCCAATAGATGATTCACGTAAGATGAAGGTGTTTTAAGAGTTAAAGAGGCTGAAACCTCCCAGGTTTCAGGGAGAACCAAAACCCCGGGTGGTTGAGGACTACCTAGATATTGTCACTTGAGTTTTTCGCCTTTCGAAGACTCCTACAGATCAGACGGTGATCCTCATAAGAAGTCTTGTCTAGGGATCTACTATGAGATGATATCATCTAGTTACTCAGTCACATGATGAGGAAGATCTATCCTATTTAGAATAAAAGTGTCTCATTATGGATGAGTTTTATCCATCCATGTTTTGATTAGTGTGCATCCAAGAGCTTCTACATTTCCAGTGGGGCAGTTTGACTATGGAAGAGTATTCCGTGAGATTAACTGATCTCTCACGATACTCCATGGATATGGTTCAGGATACTTTAATCATAGCATAGATATTAGATAGGTTATTATTATAAGATATCATATATTCTGTGATATATCCTTGAATTCCCACCTATTATTGATTGATTTAGACAGACATGGTGGTGGAGAGCTTCCTGGAAGAGAAAGTGCTAATATTGGGTGTCAATAGAGGGTACCCAAGAGATGAGACCTCAGTAGTTGGTATTCAATGGTAGTCATAGGGATCAAAGCATGTCATATGTCTTAGCAGAAGATTCCAAGACTTAGGTTCAGCAACGTAGGGCTCTCATGATGGCTCGAATCATCTATGTGAGAGGTGACGGTTCTCCTATGACGGTCAGGGACATCTGGTGTGGGATTTTACAACCCTTCATATAGCTGATTGAAAATGGTCAAGGGACCACTGAGGTTGAGACATAGGCAGTATCCTAGTGGTACGTAGTGAATTGGATGTCTAATAGGCTTCGTTGGATAATTAGGGGTTGGATGAGTATTGGACCTATTACCCCCCCAGGTGGTCCACACCAGGCTCAGGGAGCTGGTCATAAGGGATGAGGACAACTGTAGGATATGAAGGCCTATGAACTCAAGGCTCCAAGGATGATATGAGGTATGATATTTTTATTTTCTATCATAGATACAATATTTATAGAGACAAATGTTCGTCAATTCTTTCTTTTCACATATCTGGTTTGATACTTAAAGATTCTGTTTTTGCATTTGACTTAACCCATGTAGTTCAAAACTCAGATAGGTGGTGACTAAGTGATTGAACACTTCTACTGATGGTGTGGTATAATGCTTGTAGGTGAGATCATTATATGGGATCTCATTTTCAAATTAATTATGACTTATGAAGTCATCTGACGTATAGAGTGGATATCCATAATTCATTTCCATATTGACTATTTTAGGTGGGGGATACGGTTTTTCCACATTGATTCTATGAGGATTTCTTTTGTGGGTAGAATGGAAAACAAGGAAGAGTAGTACAAGATCATATATAAGAGATTTTATCTTATTACTCACTAGTTGTCTAGAAAGAATCTAGGAGTAGTGGATGATATGGGCAAGTAGTTCCCAGTAACTGTGGAAAAGCACAAGGACATCTTTCGTGAGGATGAGCTAAGATAACCTCCCCACTGTGAGCTAGAAATATAAATTGACATACATTCCATGAATCCCGTGATATCTGAACCATAATATTAGATGGGTCTCACAAATCTTCATGAGATGAGGGTGTATTTGGAGGACTTATAGGATAAGGACTTTGTGATACCCGATGTTTCCCTCTATGGAGACCTAGTTTTTTTCTTCAAGAAGGAAGAAAATAGCCTGAAGATATGTGTGGAATTTCTATGATTGAACCTGGTTAATTTGAAGAATAATTATCCACTACCAAGGACTGGTGGCCTCTTTTTTCAGTTGAGAGGGGAGTAATGGTTCTCAAAGATTGACCCCAAATCAGGTTATCACCAACTATGATTATGGTAAAAGGATTTAATAAAGATAGAATATAGATGTCTCTATGGTCACTATGAGTACTTGGTGATTCTATTAAGTGTGATTAACATACCAATAGTGTTCATAGGACTCATGAACTAGATCCTTCAAACTTTCATAGACCATTTCATGTTGGTATTCAAATATGATATCCTTGTCTTCTTACCATCCAAGGAGGAGCACATGAAACACTTGAGTATTGTATTAGATGCACTCAATGAGAATAAGATATATGGGGGGATTTCCAAGTGTCAATTTTGGATTCGAGAGTTCCACTTCCTAGGACAGATCATCTTAGAGGCTAGAGTGGTGGTCGTCCCAGTGAAGGTTGATGTAGTGTTAACTTGGGATACACCCAAGGGTGTTAATGAGGTATGGAGTTTCCTTAGGATGGAAATGTGATATCATATGTTTGTATATAATTTATATAGATTAGTGTCACCCTTGAAATATTTGACACAAAATAGGTATCCTTTTGTGTGGAAAAAATGTTTCTAATAATACTTTTAGGATATGAGATAGAGTTTGATGAGTGCTTCGGTCTTGAGATTTCTAGAGGATGGTGTCAAGTATGTAGTATCCTGTTATACATCAGAGACCAGACTTGGTTGTGTTACTATGTAGATATAGGTAGTTATTTCTTATTCTTAACATCAATTGATACAAAACTAGAAGAACGTCATGACCATGATCTTGAGCTAGCAATGATATTATTTTCAATACTAATTTGGAGACACTACTTAATAGATGAGTTGTTTATCATCTAATATAACCAAAAAAGTCTCAAGTATGTCTTCAATCAGAAGGATTTTGAATTGAGATAGAATTGAAAAATATAATTTCTTCAATAATATGAATTAAAGATTATGTACACTCTTGGGAAGGTGAACATGGTGGAATACACTCAAAGAAATATATCTTGTTCTTAGTTTTTAACTCAGGAATCAGATTAGTAAGCCTCGGTCCATTTTCCCTTAGTGGAAAAGGATTTTTCTTTATATCTAAAATTGATATTTATTTCTGAAAAACATTTACTATTTG
The DNA here is from genome assembly GCA_963277665.1 of Viscum album. NCBI lineage: Eukaryota > Viridiplantae > Streptophyta > Magnoliopsida > Santalales > Viscaceae > Viscum > Viscum album. The sequence continues at coordinate 910,040,267 of OY728125.1, read as the reverse complement.
CTGGAGTTGATCAGTAGGTAGATTCTAATAATGTGACCTATATACTTAGATATGTATAGGATGTTCTCCTGATGAATATTCTGTTGGTGGAGAGTATACTAACTATTTTAAAGGACATATGATGGTACCATTAGAATTCTGATAGGAGGTGATGAGGGAGTTTCAAACATCCCCTTTGGTGGTACATCTAGATGTGGAAAAGATATATCAGGACCTCCAACATAATTTTTTGTGTCTAATGATGAGGATTTTTATTCAAGAGTTTGTCACGTGATGCCTCACTTGTCAGGAAGTGAAGGCTGACCACCATGTTCATGTGGGATTAGCTCAACCCCAAGAGGTTATAGAGTGGAATTGGTATGGGATATCCAAAGACTTCGTGATAGGGTTACCACATACGTCTAGGGGACACGATCCCATTAGGGTGATCATATACTGATTAATCAAGTCAACCAACTTCCTACACATTAGATAGTAGAGTTTAGTAGAGACCATGGTATGCCTATACATGCATAAGATTGTCTGACTCCATGGAGTTCCCTTGAAAATAATTTCAGACCATGGTTCCTGGTTCACATCATGATTATGGAGAGGACTGCAGGTATCATTTTAAACACTTCTTCTATTGACCACAATGTTTCACCCCGGACTAACAACTAGACCGAGCAGGCCATTAATTTCATAGAGGACATATTTCCAGCCTTCATGGTGGATTTTGGCCATAGTTAGGAGGATAATGTACACTTATTTTAATTTTTATACAACAATAGCTAAAATTATACCATTAATATTGCACCATTTTAGGCCTTGTATGAGAGACCTTACAGGTCGCCACATTGTTAGACTGATCTAGGTGACTTAGCACTCATGGGCCCTATGTTGGTGTGAGATACTATAGAGAAGGTGAAGATAATTTAAGGGAGGTTGAGAATTTCATTGAACCATCATAGGTCTTATAAGGACCGATGATAGAGACCTATCTATTTTAAGTAGGGGAAAAGTGTGTTCCTGGGGGTCTCACCTTGACATGGGTTGTAGGGATTTGGTTGTGATAAAAGGTTTTATCTGGCATTAATTGACCCTTTCTAGATACAAAATAGATTTTTTGAGATTGTGTACCGCTAAGCTCTACCACTAAAGCTAGACGGGTACATTATGTCATCCATGTGTCACAGTTGAGGATGCACAGGTATAAACAATTGCATGTTACCGACTGGGGTGAGCTGGGCATTGAGGATGGAGCTTCCTTTACTGAGTACCTGGTGGAGATCAAGGATCGGTATGAGATGATCCTTCATTGGCGATCAATTCGTATAGTGTGTGTCTGGTCGAAGCACTGGAATCTATAAGAGATCACGTGCGAGGAGGAGATCCATATTCAAGCTCAGTACCATTATCTAATTGAGAAGGTTTTTTCTCTTTCTGGTATTAAATGACCAAAGTTGTGGATAATTTAATAACTCTAATTTTCCATGTATTAATTTGGAATATTATATAGATTATTATTTGAGTTAGGCACTAAGACGATGTGATATTCAGAGGCTCGATTATTCAAGAATTAAATTTTTAAGTATATTAAATATATTGATACCCCACATGATCATTTTTCCTAAAAAAGTGGAATAAATATTGAATCGGAGGGTCTAGATCAAAAATATAATTGAACTGTTTAGTTTAGAATGTGATTTTTACCCTAGGCACAATATTACCATTGTCCAACGAAATGTGTGGATCAATCCAATGATTATGATGAAGGACTATTATTCATCAATGATTGATCCAAACACCATGTAAGATGTTTTATTTCAAAATTTGCATCATGATTATTTATTGAGTAAAATTTATTTGGACTATGGTTCGATGAATACCCAGTATTCTATCATTATGTGACAGTTATTCAATTCATATGGTCTATATCATGGGTGTAGTTTTTTATTAAGGGTATGATCGAGGTGTGATGACGACTGAGGAATAAAAAAGGTATATCAGAATGTTTTTTTTAATTCCCATAATTTTCATTTTTGATTTGTGATAGTGACATATGACATGATATTTGTGTTTTCTGAGTAGATCCAAACTGGGATCCTAGTTATCAATGATGGAAAGGGTCATATGACCTCCGATCTGAAGGTTCCAATGAGAATGTAATCTCTGGTGATGTGGTGTATGACAAGGAGGAAGAACTAGTAGTTCTAGATAATCTCACATTATATGGAATGAAATCCAACATTAAAATCCCTTTGGGACCACATATGTAGTGATATGGTTTCTGTGATGAGTTAAATATTTCATTTTGTGTGACCCAACCACATTCCATGTGACATGTGCTCAATATAGGTCGGAAAAATTACATGGAAACTGCAAGATTGCATGGCTAGGTGTGCATGAGAACACACATGGCCATGTGTTCATAGGAATGACCTAGTGTACATGGGGAAGTACACAAGCATGGCCAGTGGTACACGAGCACAGGAGGAAGGTGTAGGAAATGTGCTGAAAATCTGTATATGCTATGTACTACTCCTACACACCATTTATTTTTTGATTTACATTTCTTTTGAGGCAGCACCACACAGGTCGATCAGTGTTTGGCTAGACATGTCGTGTGCCCCTAGTACATGTCGTGTACCAACATTAAGGGTGTTTGTATACCTTAGTTTATTCATTCTACAACAACATCAGTTGAGTGTGTTCCCTTAGTTCATTCCATTGAGGGTAAAGTGTATAATTACATCCCCATCTTAGGATTGTGATCCCCTCTAGAGGATGAGTCTCAGATAGAGTTTTTGGTGTCCCTCTGTGAGACATGAGTTTGATACTCTACAAAAATTTTACCCTAGGTGGGGTGTGTGGAATTGTTGATCCACTATTGAATAGGGATTTGATACTTCATCTGTAATTCCATATTGGTGCGGTTCATAGTATCATTGTCATAGTATCTACTATGTAGCATGTTGATCCAGATTGGGTCTATGGTGTCCCCCTGTATTCTAGGGAATGACATGAGACGAATCAGTCTTCTTGGGTGGAGCCTAATTGATCATGACCTCTTGGATGAATGTCTCTAGTGATATCATGGATTTGGAAGTGGATTCTCTTGTAAAAATAATCTATTTAATCAGAATCATGTGGGTGGTGTTTAGTTGTGATCACCTGGAGGCACGGTGTCCTTCCTTAGTATATCTAGGTTTTCATTGTAATGCACTATTCTTTATATATTTATTAAGAATTGATTGTTTTTTATGCTTCATGTTTGGTGTTTTCGAGGTGTCCAATTGGGTATTGTTATACTCACCCCTGTAAGGGATCCTCCCACACTTATCGTGTCTTATGAAGACGATGACCCATTTGACGGTGTCCAGGGAGGATAAGGACTGGTTGAAGAATAACTGGAGCCTGATAGACTGAGGTGTTTTCCAAGTGATTTTATTAGATTATAGTCCTCATCCTGGGAGTAGGATAGTCTCTCTTCAATTTTTGGTTGGTATTGTATTTGGCCCTCTTTATCACCTTTAGTTAATTACATCGTTCTTTGATTGTGGGATCCTAGATGTATGCATTCATTGTTATAAATTGTTTTACATTTTAACATTTTGTTGAATTAATGATATGTTCTTGTGCACAAGTAAACTAGGATAATTCTTTCCTTGTGTGTGATTTTCCTACTCCGCACTGTTCGCATTCCCCTAGACTGTTAGAGGTAGCCATAGGGTAGTTACAATTCAAGACAATCTATGCTAGGTCAAGATAGCCATCACCTACTTCTAGAAAATATTTTTATTCCTTCATATAGAAAAAAAATTGGTCTTCATTGTAAATATGGACTATCATCTGATTCATATGTGTTTGGAGGTCTTCTATAAAACCTTTCACCTTTTCAGGATGTAAATTTTAGAGGTAATTTTAATTTCGTGTTTTGTATCTAGGGATATTTTCAAATTTGGGAATAAAATCTGGATTATTAGAATTGTATTATTTCTATGTGATACTTTTTGATATGAATAAAGTCTTGGAGGTTCCTGGGGTGCTCAAGCATTTATCAAAAGCATTAGGTTGATTTTTTTAGTATGGAAGGGGTAACCATGAATATTCAATTCAAATGAGGGTGTGGAGAATGATTAGTGAACTATTATTGAGAAACCATGAAACTAGTAATCTAAGTTCAAAGGAATATTTAAAATTTTTCTTAGGGTTTGGTAAACCATGTGCACAATCTGTGTGAGGTTGTGTGCCTTAGATAGTTCCAATGACACTCTTGGTGTATGGTTTGGAAAATTGTGTGGCCCATCAATTTTCATTGAAATAAGATAAATGACTTAATTTCACCTCGATATTTTATGTCTCTCACCTATCACACATGAAAAACAAGGGATCTCCCCTCTCTCTTTTTCCTTTTTCCCATTTATTTTGGGAGGGGTGTAATATATTTGGCATTTCTGAATGAGATCCCCTCTTTTTCACTTCCTCTTTCTCCTCTCATCCATAACATTGACTTTTGGTAGTCATTTGCTATGTTTTATGATGTTTTTCATTTAATCATATTGTAAATCATCCTACTTATTGGGGGTTCTAGGTTCACGTTATAACGGACATCATGTAATGATATAAAAAAGACAACAATAATCATTCACTTGGACAAATATTGAATCATAGATTAATTTAGGGTTTTTAGATTTAATTAAAATAAATTTACATTGTAATTTTTGTAGGATGATTTGTATTTTTCCCATAATGGTATAGGGAGTGTTTCATGAACCTTCCAAGTGAAGTGGGTTCCAGTTTATTTGTTATGAGCTTACCCAATAAGATTTTAAGCATTTATTCCTATTGTATTTAATTTGATTAAATAATAAATTAATTGTAAAATGAAATAAATTAAATGAATAATTTATTTTAAATTTTTTATAATTAATTATTTGATATTATTTCTTAATATAGGTCCTCGGAAGTTGAGGTGATGGTAGGATGTGCCCAGGTAGTGATTATCATGCTTGGTTGCAAAGAAGATGACATTACTAGAGGTAGGTTTCCTTGACATTGCAAAGTATCTTTTTTAGTTGGGGGTGTTATGTTCATGTTCTATTTCTATTGTATCTTCCTACATATTTTATGGTTTTTTTTAAAAATCCAAATATTAGGAAAAACTTTTGGTGACCTAATAGTGAACATGGACCACGTAGATAGCTAAACAACTCAATGGAATAACCTTAGTAGAATGAGTGTTAGTGGAACACTTTGTGGATTTTTTAGATATATACATTATATTTATAAAATAATATGGGATTACTTTAAAAAATATGATTTTAATAATGGATTCATTTCAAATATAATTTCAAATTAAAAATGGTATTTCTGGAAATGGGTTTTGAAATGGAATTTGACCACAAGTATGGATGTTTTTAACGAATGTTTTGGAGGGATGTTAGTCAAGGGTTAGGTGTGACTAAGATATTATGTGATACCTTTTGAAATGAATTTAAATGATAGATATAATATTTTCTTAAGGAAATTAGGAAGTTCCTTGTGTATTTTTTTTGGTCTATTTGATCACATGAGGGTCACACCATGTTTTATAAAGTATGAGTTCTTTCATATGTGCCCATTTTTGTGATATAATTGTGTGATTTTTGTTTCATGATGATAATTGTTACATGTATAGATTGATGAGGGATGTTTTTTTTCAAAGTAGTGGGTCAATTCAGTTTAATATGATAGGACCCTTTGAGGATATAGGTATGTCTAAATACACCTAATGGACATTGAGGGATGTTTGGGATGAAATGATGGGTTGCAGTCAAGAGATTTAAATATGATTCAGGGACCCATTTAGGGTTTCAATATTGTTCTTTTTCCTCGGGGACCCTTGTAAGGTTCCCTTGTACTATGTCAACCTAGAGAGGGTGTATAAAGGCAATAGGTATGGATGATTATAGGTGTTTACTAGGAATCAAATAATTGGTGTGTCCTAGTTATCTATGAATTAGTGATAGTTCATGCACCTTTTAATCCTTTCTCTTTTATGTGATATGGGTTTTATTAGATGACTGACCCCATTGAGATGTGTTATATGAGATGATTCTAGTGGGATTCACTTCCCATCATGATATATGTAGATACAACTAATGCATTTGATAATATCCATGGGTTCATCCTTTGTGTATACTGTTATTTTGGAATTCCTTAGACATTTTCTCGGGATTTGTAACTTCTATCAGTTTATAATTCCTTGAACATGCTCCATAGATTCAAATCTTCGATAAACTTGTAATTCCACAGACATATGTATTACATTCAAATATGATGTCAGTTTTAAATTCCTTATACACTATCCTTAGATTTATTTTGAGCCAATATGGTTTACTATGATTAGATAAAAACCAACACTATCCAAAGAAAGTATTTTTGGGGTTTAAGGTTGCCTAACTGACACCTGATAACCTGACATGTGTTTTATTTTTTCATTTTGTGTTATGTTTTTGGGTAATCATGTGGAACATGCATGACTGCACCCCTTATATATATATATATATATCACATGCTCTTCTAACTTATCAAAAAACCACTCAGTATTGTTGAGGCATTGGGATTTCTAAAGGGTTATTGGACTCACCCGCTACCCATGTACACAGAATGGGTCTCAATGTGTGCGGGTAGACACATTTTTTTCTTAAGAAATTGGTATTTCTTAGATTTGAAAATATATTACAGATCTATAATCTTATAAGGGTTAAGTAATCAGCATGTAAGAAAATGTGAGTTGGGATATATATCAATTAAATTTATTATATTTTAGTTATCATTCATTATGGATTGTACAATGTTTCATTTATTTATTTGGGAATCATATTATTCCATGTTTTCATCTAATACTACTCTATTTTTTTATACATCATTTTTATTGTCTTATTACTTTTTATTATGGGTTGTAGGTTCCCGTTTGGATATTTATTTTATGCCTATGAGTAATTTGGGTGTTCATTTTATAGAGGATTCATGGAAACTATTATATAGATTATGAAATTACACTTGGGAATTATATGAGACTTCATAATATCCCCCACAACTAACTTATACCCTCTCTACCAGTGGCAATCCATCAGAATATGGGGTGGCATGCTCAAGGTCACTCAATGTCCTTGTGTGAGAACTATTCGGCCATTCATGGATGGGGTATGAAAAAGTTGTATTAATGTATAATCTTAGTATGGGATAGTGTTATTTATACGTGGATTTAGTTTAAAGCTACTTAAGTGGTAGTCCAAGTGCAAGCATGGACATCATGACCTCAATTGACAACCAAGTTTCAAGGGGATATCTAGTGTTGGGAAAAATCACTTTAGGATGATTGATTTTTGGGATAGATCAAGAATCCCAATATGGATAGAAAAAGACATGGCGCATGAGTCATGTAACTCATCTAGGATCTAGTGACTTGTTCATGCATAAAAATAGTTGAATGATTAGGGAATAATAGTTGAACCCATGGGTGGGGGTGTTTCTCATGTGGCCCTATAGAAATCCATTATTAATTGAAGAAAATTATAATATAATAAATATTTTATAGAATATATTATAATGGTAGATTATATTTATATGTTTTTTAGTGGTCTTTTTATTATGATCATTATTTTTTGGATGAAATATGGATAAGATTTTTGGGATAGTTGGATTTTGAGAAAAAAACCATAGTTTTATAGTTAAAAATCATGTGATGGAATGAGGTCTATGTAAAATGATTTTATAAGTTTTTTTAATTGAAATGGATCATTGATCGAGTGATTTAGAAATGGGTTAGAATTTTTAGGCCTTCATAAAATGTAGGAAAATAATTTTTGAAATTTGATTTTAAAATTGTTTTGTAAATTTGATCATATTTGGAAAAGATGTTGGGCATGGAAATGGTTTTTTCAATTTTGAGGTAATCCCATGGATTTCAATGGGTGTTTCAAAAAACCGAGTGACATTAAGTGTGTGTTAAATAATTTGATTGAGTTATTGAAATAATATACTAGTTATTGTGTTAATAATTTTGTTTTGGTTTTTATGTTTTTGTCGAGGGAAACCTAGATTCTTGAATTACATGTTCATATTTTGTACCTCGTTTTCATTAAAACTTACAAGTGGGTTGTAAGGGTGTGTTTTTATTGTTTTTTGTGGTGTGTAGAGAGTACTTAGTTCATTTTTAGTATAGTTTTATGGATTATAAATGGTGGATCAGGTGAGTCCATGGGGTTCTATTTTGTATCTTGAGAGTGTGTTGTGATTTTTTCCAGAGTAAAGCTTGTGGCAGTCTCAATAGATGGATAGATATAGATATAGATATTGTGATTGAGTAGTAGGATATGGTTTTTATTGGTTTTTTAGTTTTTACCAATTGAGTCATGTTTTTAGTACGTCGTTCCTATGGTGGGTATCACCACTAATAATAATGGACCATTGGTATTAGAGTGTTATAGTAGGGATCACCATAAGTCCTATGATGAATAGGTTGTTTTTACATCTGGGTTTATGGATTTATGGGTGTGGTTGAATATAATCTTGGTTCATGGTGATCAGTATTCCATGTCATGACTCAAATAGGTTTAGGGAAATCATATTGGACCTAATAATGTGGTGGGAAATTAGATGTGGGAGGTGGAGATCAGATGTATTGTTGCAGTTATGTAATGAAAATGATACTCTTGTGGTGGGAGGAATCCTGCTGATCTTGGATATACACCCCTTATATTGGAAGGGTCAATGATATTATGTAACTATTTGGTGTATAGTTGAATTTTTGGTTTGATGACAGTGAGAAAATAGGCCGGATTTGGATATTTAGGTGTGGTGTTAGATAAATTTCATTTATGAGGATTGGAGAATGATAAATTTAGTTTAATTCGAGAGTTAGACAGTTCGGTGGTGTGTCGGTACTCATGGTTAGAGTGCGATTATTGGATGGATTGGTTAGGTATCCTAACATGGAAATACACTGAGAGTCAGGTTTGAGCATCATTTTATTTGTTTTTATGGTTCCACAATAACTTCAACTGTAATAGAATTATGTTCATGGGGAATGTTTTTATTGTGACATGCAACGGTGGGTGAAGCAGAGTGCATTCAGAAGAAGTAGTCCAGAGATGGATCAACTAGTGTTGTTTTATTTAATTAGATGTGTTTAGGTGGAAACCAAAACTGTATTTTTTTATGGTGTGTTTGAGATGGTTTAGTTATATAACTCACATTTCAATGAAAATTAAATTTATTCAGGCATGGTGGATGGAGTAGGAAAGAGGAAGCATGTTTGGAATTATGGGATAGATTGGGATTAAGTTAATATTACTAAAAATTTTAAATATGTTAGGGTTAATGGTTTAAATAAAACCATGATTATTTGGGGATGAGAAGTGTTATAGAGGGGATATTTTAAAACCCATCTCATTTTAGTGATAAGAATTTTAGAGGAAATTTGAATTTTTCATTTCAGATGTGGGTCATTTTAAAATTTTGGAACTAAATCATGGTTCTCTGAGTTTGGATAATCCAGGGTAATGTTTTCAGATTTGGATCGAGGCTCAACAGGTGCCTCAGGTGATCAATAAAATCTCAAATTTTTAAAGGGTTTTACCCCTCAATATGATTATCACATAGTTAAGGGAAACCGTGTGAGTAACTGTATGGATATTTTAAAAGTGTTTGTGGTGCATAGTCAGTGCACTATTGTAAAAAAACTATGAAAAACCACATATCCATGTTTAGATTCATTTTTACCTATTATTTCAAGGTTTGATAATCCATACATCAAAACTATATGAGGGGGTGTGTCCTGTATTGTTCCAAAAATATGGTTGAAGAAAAATTTGGAAAATAATGGAGACTGTCAATTTTTGTTAAAAAAGGATAATACTAATACACACCTTTAGGATTTTAGGCCTCTCCCCACTTTCCCTTCACCTCACTCGATCAACCATTTAGCTCCCTCCCAAATTTATTTTTTACGTCCCATTAGTTTTTTGTGGAGTTTAAGCATGATTTCTTCCGTATTTCAAGGTAATATCCCATATTTTTCATTTCCTTATTCTCCACCTTTCTGTGAATTTGTTTTCTGGTAGTAATTGGATAGTTTTTATGATAGTTACAACTATAGAATAGTGTAAATCAGCCCACTTATTAAATATTTGAGAAGTATCTTGCAGATGAGGTCCTGGAAGAATATAAACAACTTTCCAATCATTATTCACCTTGAGGTGTATTACATCGAAGAATAATTTTGGGTTTTATATTAAATTAAATTTAATTTAATTTATTATCTAATAAACATCATGTGGTTTGGATTTTACTATAATTTTCATGGGAGTGTATGAAGGACCATCCGAGTGTAGTTATCCATGGTTTCTATTTGTCTGATAGAATTGGTAAAATTTTAGACATTTATGCCTATATGATTTAAAATTATTAAATTTTAAATTAATAATAAATATATATAAATTAAATTAATAATTAATTATTAGATGTAGTGGATTGATATAGGTTCCCATGAGTTGAGGAAATGTTTGGATGATCCTAGGAAGTGACAGTTGGTCTTGGTTTCTAAGGAAATGACATCATGTGATGTTAGTGGCCTTGAATGGTGTACATACCATGTTCATTTGGTGATGTTAAATTTTTTTTGTCATGATAATTATATATTACATGCATGTTTTATAAATTATGTGATTTTACAATAAATTAGGATAAAATCATGTTGACCAAATTCCCAATATTGACTACATATATGGATAAATAATACGATGGTGGTACCTTAGTTAAAGGATTTTAAGTTCCCACTTTATAATTTTTTTGGAGGTGTGATTTGGATTTTGAAAGTAAAATGGACTTTTTATATGTGATTTTAAAATGTAATATTCTTAAAATTGAATTTAAATGAACTGGTGGTTAAAGATATGGATTTAAAAATGGTATTTAAAACTAATATTGTTTTTTTAAATGGTGTTTCGATGGGACATTTCCAAGGTCCAATAATGAGTAAGAGAACTTGTGATGCCATTTGAAATTTTTTAAAGGAGAAACTAACTCATGTTCAAATGGAAATCCCAATGGTCCTGGTTAAAATATTTTGGTATATTTCACCTCATAATGGGAATGTCCTCTTTTTTAAAGCATGACTCGTTTTTTTAGGTTCCCTATACTATGATTTACATTTCAACTTCTTATTTCATAATTATTCATGTTATTTGTTTTTGATTATAAGTGTTCAATTTGTAATAAAATTGGTAGGTTGATCTAGGTTAAAATGATAAACCCTTTAGAGGGTTGAGATATGTCTAAAAGACCCTCACAGACATTGAGTGATGTTAATACGAGAATGATGGGTTGAGGTTGAGATATGGAAATGTGATTGAGGATACCATTAAGGGTGTTAAAAAAATGATTTGACCAAGGGGAACTTTGGTGTGTTACTTGGTTGTATGCTAACCCTAGAGAGGGATCATTTTATCTATAAGTGTTTATTATTATAGTTGTTTCCTTACAATTGAATCATTGGGGTGAATCGGTAATAGTGGAGGAATTTATTCGGAATACCCCTGAGAGTTCGACCTCTGTTATATGAGATAGGTTCAAGGATTTGAACAACCATGTAGAGATATATTATGTGAGATGATTTGGGTGGGATGTACATGCCACTATGATGTATGCAGATACAAATAATCCAATGTATTCTATCCATTGATCTATCCTTTGATATTTATACCAATTTTTAATGACTTAAAGATGCTCCTTTTATTTAGATTTTCTATTAGTTTTCAATGGATTATCCATGATCCTTAGATGAAGATGAGAAATTAGTTTGCAATTCCTTAGATATACTCCTTATATTTAGTTGTGTTATGTATTTGTAATTCCTTGAACATTATTCTTGGATACATATGTCTTATTGGTTTGGAATTACCGGGATATTCTCCTTGGATTCAACTTGATCCTATATTGTTTACCATGATCAAACACACTATGGAACTATTTGAAGCAGATATGGTCATGGTTTTAGTCGGTCTAGATAACACCAAATAACATAACAAGTATGTTTTTTGTGAATTGAGTGTCATATTTTTTGGTGAGTGTGTTGAATTTTCATGTGGTCACTTACTATATGTGTATTCCATGTGAAAATACTTGATCATTATCATGTTCAATGTTGTTGAGGCATTAGGGATTGCTACTAGGTCATCGGTCCCACCCCTTACCCAAGTATATGGCATTGGTTTTGATGTATGTGGGTTGAACTTCCATTTTTCTATAAGGAAACATGAATGTCTTAGAGATTGGTGCATGGTACGGGTCTAGTATGTTTTTGAGACCGAGGGCTCGGTAGGTTGATAATGTGATTTGGGCTATATGGTAGAATAGTTTATTTTTGTTTTACTAATTATTTATCTTGTATAGGCTAATGTTTCATTTATTTATATATTATTTCTATTATTCCCTAAAATATATTCTTGTTTCTTTATTTTGTTTATAAAATCACGTATAATATTTTAACATTTTCTACTTGGTACTATGGGGTACTTTTTTCTCTATGTTTTATATCTATAAGTTTTTTAGATTTTTGTTATATATATGGGTCGTGTTGATTTTTTGGCATGTCCAGGTATCACCCTCAAACCTAATATGGGAGGGTATAGTCTCCCCATTACTAACTTTGTCCCTCATTACTAGTTGAAATCTAATTTCATATGGGAGAAAAGCTTGAGGTATTATGTAATCTTTACAAGGGAATCGTTCAACTCGTATGGGTTGGGATGTTACACCTTCTCTTCTCAACTAGTAGATTTTGAATTATACTTAGTGGAAGTTAGATAATAACATTTTTGAGTGTCATTAAATATTTTATGGATATTTTTTCCAAATAGGTTATGGCCTTAACCACATGACATGATATCAAGTTTTACATAGAGTTATAATTTTTATGGTTTCATATTATAAAAAACCTTCTATGTTATAGGAGTTACTGATCTATATCAATGATAAGATGAAGAAGAGTTTCATCCATCATTCGGTATTGACTTGTGGTGTTACAATGTTTTTCACCAAGAAATCATTTGGTAGTATAACGTTGTATATATAAAAAATACTATAAAATAATGTGATAAGGGTCAAATCAATCCAAAATTAATGCACTAGATCCCCTTATAACATTGTAATTATGTTTTTATAGGTGAGAGTTCTACTAGAATGGATAACCTTCTAAGGAGTATTCATTTTTCACCCATTACTAGTTTATCTAAGGCTTATTGTATAAATAGTAAGTGATCTTTTCTTCCACCATCATATTGGTGGATGAAGCTGACGTTAAATCATTCACCTATTCTATATGAAACCATTTATCTATAGGTGCTTTGGGAAATCTCACTCACATGGCTCGTATATCAGACCACTGGGTAACGGTACTATGGAATTATTCTACACAGGGAAAACTAATAATTCTTGTGTGGAATATCAAAAACTTATATATCCCTGATGATGATAATAATTAGCAAAAAAATTCACACTTTGTTTCTATATGTCCTCATTTTATTCAAGATAATAGTGAGTTTTTTCACCTTTTCATGAAATGAGAATTGGAAATGTTATCTTGGGATTTTTTGAGTGAAATAATGGGAATATAATTTGATACATATAGTATTGATTATCTCCTTCTAATATATTTTTGTCAATGTTCATATTATCTCTCTAGTATTGAATTCCAGTAGCTCGGTCTTCACATCAAACAACTTGTTCATTTAGGTGTACTGTAGCATTTCCATACATGCTAACTCATGGGATAAAATACCAAAACGAGATTCAAGTTGATATGTTTAATCAATGATATAATTTCATAGAGGCTAAAGAAACTTATTGCTATGTATTACTAGGGATTTCATTAGTTATCTAGGAAAGGGTAGTCAGTGTGCTCTATGATTTCATGAGTACATTGGGTGGGATAGGAAAATCCAAGAGTATGTCTCAAGCTTATCATTAATCGAGCTTGTTTAGATTCTACAGTGCATAGAGGTGATATCATTCCAGTTGACTGAGTCTCTATCATTATTTCATTCAATGGTTTTTATGTTGAGTAAAATTCTATAATATTTGTATCTCAGATAATATTGATTGGTTTAATTTTAAGTGTATTTTGAAATAATTTTGATAGAGGTGCAAATAGAATGAGCCTTGCTTTTTAGATTCCAGAAAGGAACCTATGACATTCAATTGTTTGGTTACATAAATAAATCATTAATGAAAATAACATCTTAATCATATAATAGAGAAATTACATTCCAATCATGATAGAAATAAATCAATTTATTATTTTAATCCAAATTTATCCTAAATGATCTTCTTTAAATACGACATATTACAAGTTCTCTCCCCTAGTAGTAATTAAATTATCTATAATTATTATCTAGTTATCCTCTATTTTAGACCTATTTAGGCATGTTTATTACTTTTTTAATAAATAACTACTTTTAGAGAGATAATCAAATGAAGATCAAGGATTTTTATTTCCTCCCAAGGATGGTTGATTTTTTTAATTAGTTAAAGGGAGCTACTTGGTTTTAGAAGATTGATTTGTGTTCTGGGATCAGATCAGGGCCAAGGTGGAGCATATGATAAAGACCCCTTTCAGGTTTCATTATGTATATTTCAAGTTATTATTTTTTGTTTTTAGTTTCTTGAACCCCACTTATATTTTCGTGGGATGAAATAACACCATATTTCTTGAGTTATTGAATCGGTTCATGGGAATGTTCATCAATGAAATTTGGGTTTAATAGAATTATTATTAAGATAATACTAGGTATTAGAAGACTATACCAAGAGTTCATGAAAACTATTATATTTATAGGAAGCTACTCAACTTTATGTTTTAGAAAATATGGTTTTATTTTCTTATTCTTGTTGGGTTTCAACAAGAAGTTATCATCAATCTTGTAAAGTTCAAAGTTATTATTTTCTAGGTAGCACCCAAGAATGTTTTAGTGGTATGTTTTCCCTTATATTATATCCAAATGAATATCAATGATAAAGAAATACCAATACTTCATATTGAATAATTATTTCTGGGTGAATTTCGACTACTTGAAGGATATGTTGATTAGAGCTCCAATTGATTGGTCTACAACAGAATGATTCATTTTTATATTTTTTTGGAAATTATATTCTTGGTTTCTAAAAGGTTTTTTATAAAATATTTCAGAAATATCATATATGTTAAAGTAGTTATTTCCAAACAATCATAACTATTACACTCATTCTTGTGAGTTAGTAGTTTTGGTATTTTATTTGAATCTATGGTGACTTTACCTCATGGTGAATGATTTATGGTCTTCATAGATTACAAAATATTGAGTTATATATTCTCTTGTTGGTATTTATATCTATGATAAGGTAGTTTGATAGAGTTATTTCAAGGTTATAAATTCTAGATCTTTTAACCCTTAATGAAATGGAATGTAATTTTCAATTCATTGAGTCAAAATTCACAATGAGATGTTGTTAAAAAGTATGTGGATATATAGATTATGAAAAAAGGATCTCAAATTGATTCATCTTGAGAGAGGGGGGGAATAGTGGTGAAGGTTTTTTATATCCAATGATAGTTTAATCATCCTTATTATAGAAGTTGAAATAATATTGGTGGGAAGTCTCAAAGTTAAAGGTATTGAAAGATCACATGTTCTATGGTGATATAATTAAGGTATGGCAAAATAATTATCTGCGTCAAGTGTTGTTTCAAGGGAAGTGATTGATTTTTTTTTATAATCCAATATTTGGATCTTTGGGAGTTTCATAACCTACCCTTGGTTGTTTATATGACTATTTTCCAAATGTATCATGCTTTTAAGGAGTGTTATAGTCTATAGGAAGACACGATCTGTAAGATATCAACTTTTTTCAATTATGTCCCACTTTGAGTTTTTATGTTAAACCTATTTTGTTTGTGTTTCCTTGTCTTTAAACCTTATCCGTTGAGTCTCATTCAGAGCTAAAGAGAATTGTTTAAGGGAAAACCAGTAAATTTTAGGTATATATATTTATTTGAATTAATATAGTCTTGTTATAAACATATTATGTAAGATTGGGTGGGTAACTCATGGGTTTGGAAGGCTTTGGAGTTGATCTAGGCACTTTCACATAATCTAGGTTCAAAGATGTTCGCTGGACAATTACACGTCATGTATATGTAACACTACGTGTAACTACTACAAGACACATTTCTTGTAATGTTTCATGAAGTAAAGTTGTTACATGTATTGAACCAAATTTAGGTCTTTTAAATGTCTATAGAGATAAATATTGACCCGAGGCAACTCATTTTTCATCATAACAAAAAAGTAGAGGAAATACACGATGTGAAAGAAATACATGCCATGTATTTCGTTTCTCCAATGGTTTTAAGTGGGATTCATGTATGATTATTTCATTCCTTCAGGGAAGGATTTCCCCCTCATCCCTGAGACAAATTATAGTAATTTGTGGAGATATTTTCTCTATTCAAGAAGTCTAAATAATGTAATAATTACATGTTGAGTATTTTTATTAGGTTTCCCTTCTCTTTTATCGTTTCTTGTTGTGGAGGTAGAATCTTTTGACCAATGGTTTTTTTGGGTTTTGATATTGAACTCTGTTGATTTAAGTTCTTCTTATGATCTTCTATACTCTTTCCATTATTGGTGATTTTAGATGGAATCATTTCTTAATCACCCAATAAAGGTAGGGGTCTAAATCCAAACCTTATTATCTGTTGAATTGTTGAGTCTTTGCGACACTATGATTATGCATCCATGCTTTTTTCATTAATTAATTAAATAATTGATGTTGATAAATTAAGGAATGAATTATTCCTTCGATCCCTTTGGATTCAATAGTGATGTGACTTAGATTTTGGTTACCCATTGTGTGAGAGAACCTTGGAATAATAAGAACCCAGCTAATGGTTTAATGTGTGTTTATCATGTCATGATTGTTTTGGTGATTTCATGATATAAAATCACTTTGGTAATAGAATATGGGTATTTTATATGGGTAAGGAATATTTTATATATAAATGAAAGTGTAATTGAATTACAAATGGTAATTATCATAATTAACCACTGAGGATTTTGATGTGATAAGGTGATATCCTTACTGTTATGACTTTTTGAATAGAGGCTGGAATGCATATATATGGGGCTCTTCCTAGAGTCTAAAATTATTATATTGCAGGCTATACCCAATGATATATGTTGAAATTATTATATTGTGGGATATTCTTTGGGATTCTTGCTGAAATTCTTATATAGTGGTCTCGTCCTAGTGATACATGCAAAAATTATTATATAGAGGGATTTTCCCAGTCAATGATGAAATAGTTATATATAAGGCTACACCAAGATTTTAAAATGATTATATAGATGAATCTAATTGGTTATATGATAATTCCATGTTTTATGGTTATGGTTAGATTTTTTTTCTTTGAGCTTTGAGGCATTCCATCATTGTACTGAAGTAGGTTTATTGAAATTTCATAATAATTGATTAATTAATACACTGGTTATCACTTTATTATAAGAAATTATTACCAGAATAGTGTATTTTAGACATGGTGGTGTAACCCTACTCAGTTTTACTAACACCATATCAGGTCCACCATAATGTACTCGATAAGAATACATGGATGTAGGTTTGAACATACTCAATGGTCCTTGTTGCTGATTTTATTTCTCGTTGGATGGGTTGGAGTTTGGAGATGGGTCCAACATGTGGTTTGGGACAATAGTATTTTTGATAAAAAAAAATTCAAAATATTATTTTATTTTAGTCATTTCCATATTACTATTTAGATATATCTCATCTTTTCATTACATGATTCATTATTATTGGTTTATCTGTTTTTTTTACTTTCCAATTGTATGATATATGATTTCTACAGTATTTTGTTACGTTAATATATATATAATTTATTTTTTTGAGGTGTGTTGTAACTCTATACCAAGGCATATAGTCTCCCCACTATTTTCATCACACCCCCACTGCAAGTTATCTTCCTCTAGAATATGAGTATGAACATTTAAGGTCTCATAAACATCTCTTTTGGCCACATGAGAGAGTTCAAGATCCAGGGATGTTACAATGTGGTA
Source organism: Viscum album (assembly GCA_963277665.1). Lineage (NCBI taxonomy): Eukaryota > Viridiplantae > Streptophyta > Magnoliopsida > Santalales > Viscaceae > Viscum > Viscum album. The sequence continues at coordinate 910,022,130 of OY728125.1, read as the reverse complement.
TCAGAGTAGTTTCTTTTTATTTTTTATTGATTTACTATTTGGAAAAGGTAGAAAGAATGATATGATGTTTCAATAATTGGTAATGATCTTGTTCATGGGAGTAGTTTACCCATACATGGGGGAAATCAGAGTTCCCAAGGATGGAATTGTTGTTCATATTGTTCACTCGATACAATTCATGTTATTTTAACTTGGGTGATTCACATGTTTTGTGATGTCATTATATTGTAATGTAATTGTTTCTTTATATTTATACTCATGCCTAGGTATGGCATGATATGAGTATGGATTCATTATGATAGGAACATATGGATATATCTTGACATACATTTTTCGTGATAGGTTCATATTTATTACCTGATATATATATATATACTTTCTTGTATGAACTATGAAATTATATGGATGTTATATCTAATAAATGAAATAAAATAACTGTTATGTCCTACTAAAATAATTTTAATCAATTTTTAGAGAGTCCAGGAGCAGTGGTTCTTGGTTGTTCTCACCTATTGAAGTTGACCATGTTTTTATAGCTAGTGTTATAAGGAGTTTGTTTTTCCTATAGAGAAAACCAATCCACTTCATCTTCTAGTTAAGAATCAGGAGGATGGAAATCAGCATGATCCTAACCTATCTAAGAGAGAGTTTCCTACATATTATGAGGATCATGTGGAGTATCAGCTTCATGATTGATTCTTAAGGCTCATGCGATCCATTAAAAGGGAGACATTTCACAGAGTTCCTTTGATGCCTGATCTTATGATAGAGTTTAAGCTACAACATTCACCTATGTTCACTGGGGAGGGAGTCCCCCAGGAGTCCGAATTCTTAATTGATTCATTCTAGTTGATCTTCAAGAACCTTGAGACACCTACATATAGTAGGGTGAATATTTCAATGTATATTCTTTGTGGACCTTCTAAGAGTTTGTGGGACACTCTAAGAGGGTTGGGTAGAAGGAGGAAAATTCTCAGTTGGAATTTGAGGAGAATTTCTTGATCCATTTCAATCTAAACACGTTTAGGGATGATGATCCTCACGAGCTCACATATTTGGAACTTTAGGTCATGTCACTGATGGATGAAACTAAACATTTCATAGACCTGCTATGCTTTGATCCATATTTAGAAGATGATGAGACCTATAGGGTGAGATGTTTTCAGGATGTGATTCTCTATGAGATTATTTCATAAGTGAATGTTTTTATTCTGAGTATATATTTGGATGTGATGAATCAGGCTCTCACCACACAAGTAAATCGGAAAGAGTCCCCAAGTAGTGGCCATAATGTTTTAATAATGAAACCTGGGATCACTCCTTCAGGTGGAAAGAAGTACATTAATGACCATTATCACCATGGAAATAGTGTGAAGAGAAGTTACAGTAGTGGGAAGCTATCTCATTTCCATTTTCTATTATAGTTCTATTAATGTGAAATGATATTCCATAAGTGTCCTCAATGCCCATACCCTCAATAAAGTTCCATTATTGTATCATGATAGTCCATCTTTAGAAGTTTTTTAGGAACATATCATAGTAGAGAAGTGTCATGGGATCAAGATAGGTTACTGATCCTAAGAAGAACTCAACTACTCCTAATAAAACATGTAACTAGAGTTCCATGGGATGTTTTGGGTGAGGTTGGAGACATTGTACCCCAATGTAAAAGTGGTAGTACCAATAAGAGAGAATAGATTAAGGGAGTTTGACTGGAGTCTAGGGTAGAGGGGATAGTCAGTTATATGTTATACAGACTACTGTAGCGAGTGTGGATGTAGGACTATCTCATATCAGAAGTACAATTATTTTATCACCAACCCTTCCTTGTTTTTTATTTTATAGTGGAGCATCACCATCCTTTTTATATACTTTTTTTTAAAAATGGTATGGGCTTGGTTGTGAAAATATCTGATAATGATTTCACCATAGATACACTATTGAGAGTGAGTTAAAATAATATCAAACATTGTAAGGTGTGTTCTCTAGAGATTGGTGGTTATAATTCCTTTTGGGAACCATTTGTGATGGAAATGATAGGATTCGATTTCATTATTAGTATTTATTGGTTAGTCCTATACCAAGATTGTATAGACTATTACTGGAGGAGATTTATATTTCTATCTCTATAATGAAGAATCTATTCTAACTAGGGGGAGTGGGATCTTCAGGCTTGTCGATCAGGACTGATTTAGTGCAGATTGGTTTTTATGGTGGCTCAGATGACACATTTTATTCTAGATGATGGGGGAATGGAATAGGTTTATTTTCCTCCAGTGGTATACTATTTTTAGGATTTATTTCTTTGTGATTTTCATGTCTTGGTTTTTAAGTGGGATATAGAACTCATGATCGAGTTGGTTCTGGGAGTAGATCAAGTTTCTATCCCCCTATATGGGATGGGACGAGTAGAGCTTTATAAGGTGAAAGTTCAATAAGAAGACCTGAAATCTAAAGGTTTCATGAAACTTATTATGTATTCATGAGGTTTTCTAGTTCTTTTTGTATGAAGGATGATGAGACCTTGTGATTATGTTTTGATTATATAAGACTGGACCAGATGATGGTCAAGAACCGGTACCCCCTTCCACATATTGATGATCACTTTAAATAGTTGAAAGGTGATAAGATCATCTCTAAAATTGATTTGAGATCAGGATACCACCAGTTGAGGGTGAGACCCTTGGATATACCTCATACCGATTTAATAATCAGTTATGGGTTGTATGAGACTGTAGTGATGTCATTAGTTTTTATGAATGCACTGATAGTATTCATGTCCTTTATGAAGAAGATATTTCATCCTATTCTAGGTCATTTTGTCTTGGTCTCTATTGACAAAATGTTTGTATACTCCCAATCAACAAACAATCATTCACAACATCTTAACACCATCTTGAGTACATTAAGGGAGCATCAACTTTATGTCTAGATAACCCAATGTAGTTTCTGGATTGATAATGTTAACTCCTTGGATCATGTCATCTCATATAAAGGAGTCTCAGTTGACCTAGATAAAATTGAAGCCCTATTATCATGGGAGTAACCAAATAATGTCTACAAGATTAATATTTTTGGATATAGAAGGTTATTATCGGTGCTTTATCTAGGACTTCTCTCACCTGGAATCACTGATTTTAGGTCTGACCAAGAAGGGAGTGAAGTTTGTTTAGTCAGATGCTTACAAGTTAGCTTTTCAGAAGATGAAGACCAGCATGTCCTTAGCACCTATCCACACAATACTTCTTCCAGTTAAAGTACATACCATATACTGTTATGTATCTATAGTTGGAATCAGATTAGTTATATTGTAACTAGATTGAGTGGTTTTGTATGGCTCCAGACAACTAATACCACCTGAGATGAATTTTCCAACTCTGAATCTTGAGTTAGATATGGAATTACATGACCTGAGGTGTTAGAGACACAATATCATGGGTGGGAGGTTTGTGGTGTAACCTCAATAACCATAGGTACATATTTTATCAATAAGAACTAAAAATTTAGTAGAGGATGTGAGTAGAGTTTCTTCATTCTTTCAGCTTTGAGTAAGATTATACAATGTGAATGTGAAACATCTTTATTAAAACCTTGAGTTGGGAGATGAAGAAATTGGTAGTGTATGATTTTTGAGATGAGTGGAGGATGGTGGCACTCTTTGCAGACATGTATCTTGATGTTCAAAAGTCTTAGTGATGAGTGGATTTGACTTCAATATATATTTATTTGTGCTTTTGGAATGGATCAATAACATGGTCGTAATCATATATAAAGGTCTTAGTTCTGAGAGAAAACTTATATGGTGGGTTGATACCATCAGAATGGTCTATTGGCTGAGAAAAGTATCTTCTTTTCTAGGGATAATTATGTGTTCCGGAGGGATTTCATGACAAGATAATGAGTTAGTTTCATGATTTTATAAGGGATTTACATTCGTATTTTCCCAATATGTATCATGATCTCGATAGATAGTATTGTTGGTAGGTAAAAAATAATGAAGTACCGGTATTTGTGATAATATGTTTCTCTTGTCAACTAGTGGAATCCAAGCACTAGAGGGAATCTAGTATTTTGTAGTATTTTTATATTTCTGTGTGGAAATGTGATTATTTCACTATGGATTTTGTGACAGGATTACCCAGTACACCCCACAACAATGATACGGTGTAGGTGATCTTGGATCGAATGATGAAGGTATCCTAGTTATTTTCTATCCATGAGAGCTTCATATTTCATGATCTGAGTATTCCAAATGAGTGTGAGATAGTTTGGTTTCATGGTTTTCCAAGGAGTATCATTTCGGAAAGAGATCCTCTTTCCACATCGTGTTTCTAGAAATCTCCCAAAAAAGGATCTAGAATTATCGATTCTTTGGAGTATAGTCTATCATCCTTGAACTGAAGATCAATCAAAGAAAACTATTTAGATTCTAGGGGATATGTTACATGCCTATGATTTGGATCTCGATGGTTCTTGGGAGAAATATATGGCACTCATAGAGTTTACATATAAAACAACTTCCAGGCAGCAATCCAAATGTCACATTTTGAGACTTTTTATAGAAGGTCATGTCATTCACCTATTTATTAGTTGGAGTTTGGTGAGTTAGTTATTATTAGGTCTGGTCTCATACTAGATACATAAGAGAAGTTTCAACTAACCAAGATATGTTTGGTCTCTACATAGAGTAGGCAGAAATCATACACTGGTTGTTGGAGATGACCTCTGGATTTTGAGGTTAGTCATCATGTTTTTCATTCAGGTGTTTCCTAGATTGGGGAGACATCGTATCCCAAAATAAAGAAATATTGAACCAAGGTTTATCAGTTAATTTGAGATAGTGGATAGGTTATTTCCAATGCTGTATCAATTAAGCCTTCCATAGTGGTACAATGCCATAAACCACATGTTCCACAAGTCATAGCTTCAGAGAAATTATCCTGGCCCTTCTCAAATGGTAGACACATAGTATGTAGATCTTTTTTATAATTCTTCCTTTGTGGAGTGTTGATATTACATATAATTTATGATTTTAAATTAATCCCATCACTCATTTTATTTTTCTAAAAATGATTAATTTCCAGTCAATGTTCATATTTTAATCATAAATACATATGGAGATCATTGTTCAGATTCACACAATCGTACTAAAGATTAATGTTTAGATCATATATATAAAAATACCAATACAAATGATTTGAATATTATTTTTTATTTTTACTGATTCAAATTTCTAAAAAACATTAATCTATATATTTTTCAAATTTAGCCATTTTAAGTGCTATATGGCCACAAAAGAAGGTCTAATGAATCTACTAATGAAACTGGACCATCTATGAGGTTATATTTTCTAGGATCAATCTATATGTATAAATTCATAGAAACACTACAAGAATACAAAGGGAATTCCATTACATCTAGGATAATAATTTAATGCCCAAAATCAACCAATAATTTTCCTAATTGATGGATGTAAGTCTTGACCACCATTCTGTCTTGGATTTGATTACAACCAACAATTACAGACCTGTATCCCAATCCAAATGACCAGTTATACTAAAATTATGTGGATAGAAAGTAAAAACCATAGGTACCCAACATTTTTTAAGAAATCTTTCAGATTTTTTGGAATCTTCCTTACATAAAAGCAACCATATTATGGCCTTTGAAAAATTCTGGATAAAATGTAAATCCACACATGGTTTAAGAAAACAACCACAACCTTGGCTAAAAAGGTCCAATGCCTGAAACATTTGGCAGAATAATTTTACATATCCATATATCAAACTTTTAATAATAATATTTCTCTATATTTAGCTTTCTAAAATTACAAATGGTCAAGAAAACATGAGGGGAACTTTTGGAATGCAAACAGTCCACAACCTTTGGCTATAAATTCATCCCCTATTCTCCATGAAAGGGGATGGAATTTCATAGCTTAAGAGGATAAATTTTGATGACCATATCCTTGAAAATATCTTATTAGGACCTTAAAAACTCAATTTTCTACTTGATATACCTTTCCTATGATATTAATTTTCATATTCTCTTCTATTGCCTTTCATTTGTAATCTTTTAAGTGTTTGATTTGTAATTTTTTTTAAATATTAATTTCATTATCTTCATCAGATCTTATATTCATCCACCTTATGTAGTGTAATATTAATGGTCTCAAAATAGTTTAAATAATATTTAAAACTCATTCCTTTTTCTCTTTTGTATTCCCACAAAAATATATGTTTACTCCCTTCGTTGTTAATTTGTTTATTCAATGAAAAACTCTTTTCTTGTCCTGGTCTTTTTATTACATTTTTAAATCATCACCCTAAACATAATAAAAAATATTATTAACCAACCATATGGATGAGTATATCTCTCATTTTTTTGGCTCATAATTTTGGGATGTTAAGTGACTGAGAGATTTGGATCATTTAATATTCTTTGAATTAATACTATGTATGTAAAACAAAATATGTTACAGATTAATGACATGTTTTGTTTTATGATGTTATTAATATTTTCATGACTTATTATATACTCTTATTGACACCTCATTCCATAAATCTAAAAAATCACAAAGGGGATACCTTTATAAATAAAATGGGAAAATACAAAAAGGAAAAATCAAGATTTGAAAAGGCATGAATTTTGAATTGCCTTAGTCAAGACAAAACACCAGTGGCATGCAACCTACTTGCATGCCGAAAAATGTCATGCATCCTACTTGCATGCCCCAACTTGGAACACAAGTCACTTGCACGCCCAACTCATTTCCCCAATGTCATTTATTTTCCTATAAATATACCCTTTGGGCCCCCTTTTATGCGGAATAATTTCATTGAAGCCCCATTGCTGCTCTATTCTCCCTAGTACTTTTCCCCAGTCATCCAAAACATTCAAAGAAGTTTTTCAAACTCCTAGAGCTGAGGATTGAAGGGAGGATCATTGGACATAAGTACTTTTAGTGTTTAAAAAAAATAACACTTTTGTGCCTAAAGTTCCCAACCTCCCTAAGTAAGAAATACTTGCACACCTCCCATTCCTCTCACAGGAACTTGGGTGCCCCACTTCTCATATCACCTGTGAATGCTTAGATTCACTTATTCTCTTCACTCTCTTCAGTTTACAAGACATCAAGCCTTCCTCAGCCATTCAGGGAAAGGCTTCTTCTTCACTGGATCCCTTTTCTGAAATAGATTCTATTGAAACCTCCACCAAAACCTCCGGACTTATCAAACCTTTGGGAATGGTAGATCAGTGTGCCTCCAATTTGGGTTTGTATTTCCATAGTCATAAGTTTCCCATATTTGTTTCATAATGGGGTTGGGATTCATGGAGTGTCTGTGTGCTTGTATATCTACAGTCACATGGAGACTTCTCCTAGAAATGGTGTTGAGAAGTTCCTGGTTTTGAGAATAAGGGTTTGGGCCTCGACCTCTCCCTTCTTAAAGAGCTAGAAACCTCAAATTCTGGTAGGGAAAGTATAGTTCCCACTTACTTTTCTGCTATTCAACCTAGATAAATTTCATGGCAGCCATCCTGGTATAATCCCCTCACCTTCACCCCTTCTTCCTTCTATTTACACCCATGTCAAATGTGAAGAGAACAGAGGGAAAGCATGTTACCTCGCCCTCTTCCATCAGTAGAGGAGGAAAAGTGTAAAGTGTCATTGTTGAATCTTTTACATCCTCTTGTTTCTCACATAGATCGTGACTCAAGTGGGATTAGAGATATGTGATGGTTACAACATGCGTACAAACACTCATTAAATTAACTACGAGAACTTTGATTCCTGTTTAAACCAGGATATATAGGAAGCCATCTCAAGGCCCGAGCTTGTTGGGCATCCTCCTTAGGAAATAATCCCCAAATTCAATATTCAAATCATCAAGGCATCCTTTTTAGGAAGTAATAAAAAACTCATCATTCTCATAGGACCATACTCTCCTATGAGATTTTTCGAACTATATGGGATTTGATTCCCATTAATATGGGATACGTAGGAAGCCTTCTTGAGTTTCAAACCCAACACTTCAAATCAACCTTGTTCTCTTTGGGCCATATTCCCAATAGGGTATGATATTACTTGGAAACTCATATCCTTTCCAAGTTCCTCGAGATGCTTTAGTATAAATCCCACATTAAGTATTGACCAAGAATATTTTTCTTATAGGTCCTTATCACATGAAATTAATATGTATGATGTGTCCTATTAAGTGACACCAAACTACGAGGGTTTTAGATTCCTTTCACAAGGATACGTTGGTATCCCATTTGATGGGCGCGATCCTAAGATCAAAAAAAACCTTGTTCTCACTAGATGACAATAAATTCCAAAGGTCCCTATAAAGTGGATAAAAAACTAGTATCATCATAATGATGATTTAAAGAATCTCTAATTGGTATATTAGAGGATCCCATTATGGAAATCTCAAATACATTAATGTTTCCATTAATGAAGAACCTTGAATACACACTGATAATTCTAAATTTTACACATGTTAATAAGTGATTATAAATTACAAGGGATACTTATGATATACTTGGTGAATTAATAAGGACTCATAAAAATATCTTAAACTTACAAAGAGTCTCGAAGTAGACAATAATTCCCCCCAAAAGTGTGTGATGAGTTTGACCTCCCATCCTTTCGACCAATGCATGTTCTTAAGAATCATAAAGTTCAAACTTAACGACTGCCTACCTTTGGAAATAATGTCCCCTTTGGATAAAGAACTATTGTTTGTTTCCAGTTTCATGAATAAATCCAATGGAAACCACCTGGAAATAGTGATTCTTAAAACTAGAACAAATATTTCAAGGAATGATGAAACCAAAATGGTGAACGTGACGTGAATCCTTAACCAAGTAAATAATGTTACCCACCTGTTATGCCCCTATCAATTGATAATGGAAGGCCAGACAAAGGAATTAATCATGCATATATATATAACTAAAAAAGATGTTTCCTTAATAAATATTGTTGTTGTATCAAGTGTTTTCACAAAATCTATTTCAATCCAATGAATAGCTTTCTCCAAGACAACATCTGTGAACTTCCCAATCGCTGCTTAAGCTGGATCTTCATTTACCGGAATGATGTCATCACCAACCCAGCATCTCCAATGTTGGGTCTCTAATGTGTTGGTGAATGAATATTTCTAGCATAGTACAATCCCGACTTTGGAGGCTGCTCGATCGGACCTCCAGGTCAATAACAATCCTTAATCATCTGTCCAACGACAACCAATGATTAAGAAGAAAATGGTGCAAATCAAAGTCTTCAACCATTTCGGTTCATTATCCCTGGAAACCAACAATCAATCCCTCCCATAATATAGGTTGGTGGATCAAGAGGTTACTTAAGGCTTCAATTCAAGAATGGAGGAGTCCTTCCTAAGGAGTCCCACCAGCAATCGCCACCAGAATCATGCGACAGTGTACCCCCAACATGATGGGGGTGTGGCCTCTGGATGTTTATCCCAAGTCTCTCAGACCCGATCATGCAAGACGAACTACTAGGGAAAATGTATAGTCAATAGCGAGCAGGTTCTCACCTCTTCCTCCTCTGGAGAAGTACATCAATTTAACTTGATGGAAAACAATGAGCGGGAACATACCACCATTTGTCCTAATTTTGCTGCTTAGCAGACTTATCTGATAGTAACCCACCAATCCCACCATATAAATCTGGTGAAGTACCATGAACATGCACATACACCTATTTACAAGTTATCAGCCAGTCAGCAGGCTCGTCTGGCTGCATTTAAACAGGCCTGCAAATCTAATGTGGTGGCAACTGGTAAACAAGAACATACACCTGTTTACAATCACCAATTCTCTCAGCAGTCTAATTTTCTAGTATTGAAGGACGTTTTCAACTATACTTGACAAAAAACATCTGGTAGGCACATACACTTACCAATGTTCATCAACCCTGCCAATAGTCTCATTTGGTATAACCTGGAGAAGTCAGTTGGAAAGCTTCGACAACAAATTTGGGGTAGACCCAACTCTCTTCCCACATGCGTGAGTACTTTCAATATCCATTGACAAGAAAAGTAGGAAAAGAGTAGGCATATACACATACTCCAGATACAGAATGGAAATATATTCCCATTTTGGCCGCTGAAGTCCCCAAACTCATCTAATCAATGATGAAAGGGCAGACGCATATCCCTACCCATATTCTACAATCATGCTAGGATATTTTAACAACTACTTCAGAAATATCTGGGGAACGGACACATAAATCTATCCCCACACATGGGATGACACATCAGCATGCCATCCTGGAGTAGATACATACCTCTGTTCCAGTCCATGAGGGTCGTGGGGTATACTCCCCCGTCTCATATGGACAATAAGATCGAGATCATACACCCTTTCCTATTAGAGTTAATCGGTTTGTTCCCATAACCACTCTGAGGCAAGGACATATACCTTCCAATGATAACCACTTTTCCCAAAAAGTGGCCCCAACTAAGTATAAGAGAACATCCAAGAAGAAGTCTCACCAAGCATTGTTGGAAAATCAAGAGCTAAGCAGTGATGTGTCTCCTCTCAATGTTGGAGTTCTTGAATCCCTCATACATTTATTGATTATTTCTCAAGTTCTTATACTCTCATTACCCAATTATGGGAGTGGTAGTTGTAATTATAATGTTCCTCATCGAACACCTCATTATGGAGGCTTGTTTCATGAAAATTCGGACATTACAGAGTGCCTATCTTGGGGTGAGATCAACGAAAATCCTTTGTAAGGCCATAAGACCAAGGAGAAAGAATATTTATACCTTGCTGTAATCCATCTTGGTGATCCTCCCCATGATGGAATTCGCTGCGAAAGTCCTCTCCGCAGTAGTATTTCACATTGTCAAGACTATTCCATAATTGACAACGCATCGACGATAAAGCCCTCCTATCTTGAGACACTTGAAAACACAAGCCCAGTCATGTCTCATGCCTTGTCATTGACTGGTGAAAAACTTTCTCAAGAAGAAGATTTCTGAAGGGAACAATCAATCTTCGAACCTCTTTAAGGTAATTTATCTTCTAATACATTTCATCGACTCTAGCCAGATCAAGTGGAGAAACCTCTTGTGAAATATGATGAAAATGTGTTAAACGTGAGGAAACAATTAGCTAAAGGAGAAATCCCAGTCATGTTATTCCCTTTGGAAAATTCTCAGTATAGCATTCCATAATTGTTAGCAAAAGATATCATTCAGTACATTCGTCTCAACTTATATAAAACTCTACATTATTTGAAAACCAATGTCCTACCATGTGATGAATATCAAAATCATGTAAAGGTAATAGAATGGTTATATCACCAAATTCATTTGGCATCTCTCTCAGTTTCCCAACATCCAAAGGATGAAAAACAGCAGAGAACCCTTCAGCGTGCATGTATAAATGCTCTAAAGAGGCTACTCTAGTTAATTTCTAATTCCCCATCTAGTGTTTGTATTAGAGGATGGGGTGAATATGGAGTATTGCATTTCACTGCACTCAAAAATCAGAAAAGTCTGCCAATATTGGTTTCATTCAATGTTATTTCCCACGGCCGGCCACAATATATAGGTTTTGTATGTAATCAAAAGTACGCTCAAGAATATGCCTCAACCAGTTCTCATCAGAATCAGGCTCATAGAAAAGAAGTTGTTGAGCTACTTTTACATCAAGCATTTAAGAGTCTTGAAACAAGCATCCCGTTTAGAGGATGTCAGGAATCAGAGAATGAAAATTTCTGAAATAGCACAGTGATCTTCTGTAACAGTCGATTTAAGTGATTGTCGAATGATGCACCCAGCTATTGTTTGAACCAAAATCTGCAAAGTCAGAAGAGCAGTTGCATGAATTTCAGCCATAGAAATTCAAGAATCGCCCAAGCTTTCCAGGATGGGGGCTCATTTACTTCAACTTTCAAATTCATTAAACAATGTTCAAATATTTAAAGAAGAACAATAGGAACAATGCCAGCATACAGGGCTGGTGGATTTTTCACGTCTGCAATCCCCTCCTCAAAGGAAGTTAGTTTTCTCCCAATTAGGGAACAAGCCACAAGGAAATTGTATAACTGAACTATCCAATGATTCCCTTCATGTTACTATCCACCAAATAGTTCTAGGGAATTATTCATATAGGAGAACGGAGTCTCATGAAATACACAAAGGGAGACAATCTAGCAGAAACACTGACAAAATTTCATCGATGCGTTATGCATCAGTAAATGTCAGTAATGCCATTGAAAAAGATCCTCCAAAAAATAAGTCCAGTTTAGGGGAATAAGAAGATGAAGTTCTTGTCCTTAATATGGTACACACTGAGGAAAATGAAGAAGGTGTGCGTACCCAAAAATCAGAGGCTTACCCAAAATCTAGGTATGCCTTCAAATAACCAACTCCACCTCTCTGAAAGGCATCTAACAAGGGGAAATGAAAAAAGTCAGATTGCATCTCACTTTTCCACTAGAGAAGGTCAATCTATTTCATTTTAAGATATATTTTCATATCAATAAGAGGAAATGAAGATGTTTAAAAGACTCAATACGGAGTTACTTTGAAATAGCATTTCTGCTAGACATACTCCCCAGACAAGTCCTCAACTTGAAAATCATGTAGGAGCTCCTCAGCAAAGAGGATTTATAGTAACTACAAATGTGGATAATTAATTCCCTCTATCAGGTGAAAAATCAAGTACAGACCATATAAATCCTAATAGACTTTTTCTTGTGGGTTATCCAAGGCAGGTATCAACACCACCATCAGTGGTTTTACCGGTCATTACACCAACTCAAGATCCAGTTTCTATACCTGCACAGGTTCCCACTCATTCAGATGTTCCCCAAATGCTTATGAACACAATTGAGTCATTAACGGCTCAATTGGAAGCTATGGAGGAACTACGTACCCCAGTTCTTCCAGAATAGAGAGATTACCTTGAATGGGTGGATGCAATTCCACCCCCACCAAATTTTGTGAATACTACATTCCCAATCATTAATGGTTTGGGATATCCAGAACAAAACTTAACACATTTTGTTTCTAGTTTTGATCCCATGAATGGAAATTCTCAACAAAAAGAAGTAGTTAAGCTTAGTTGTTTTGTGTAGTCATTACAAGGACCAGCTTTTGTATGGTGCACAAGTTTCCAATCTCGATCAATTACTGGATGGGAAGATATTCATCAAAAATTTGTTCTCCAATTAATCTCAATGCTACCAAAGGCGATAGTTTTGTATCTTACTAATTGTAAACAAAGGTAGAATGAAATAGTTTCATATTTCATTGCACGATTGAAAGGATTATCATATCCCATAAGTCTAGAACTCCCTCAAGAAGAGTTGCTTCCAATCTGTGTGGAAAATATTTGTGAAGAATTACGCACACCATTGATCCTTATGAAATACATGGGAGGGTTTTGAGACCTTACTTCAATCGCACAATAGATTGAAGATTCTATTATAGAAACTAAGTCTAAAACATGTGTAATTCCATCAACTATGGGAAACATGATAGGAAAGGAAAAAACTGCTACAGTCACACTCAAGTAGGAACTTGTACCTGCTTCTACTTAAAATCATTCATCATACCGAAGGGCTCTACTTCCTAATCATCAACAGCAATGACCACCTCGTCAAGATGATCAAAGATATCAAAGGCAAAAATAGTTTGAGGAATTAACAAAAAATCCTATTCTCTCAGGAATGAGCAAGTTCCTGGCTACTTCATCTCCACCTTAGAAAACAATTTGGTTCAGTTTCCAAGGCCAAAAAAGCCAAATAAATATGGGGATGAAGATTTTCTGAATTATTATCCCATTCATCAGATATTGGGACACCCCATTTCGGAGTTCTTTCTTTTAAAAGACCTTATGGAAATGATGGTAGACTCTGGAAAAGTAAAATTTAAAAGTTCATCAGCTCAAGTAGCATGTTTTACTACAACCAATCTAGTGGAAGAGGGAGATTGGAAAGAGGATAAAAGTAAAATCATACAAAAATATGATGATTGGATTGTCTGTAAAATGATCAACCGGGCTCATGCGGTTTTATGAACATAGTTGAAACAAACAATTGTGTCTTCTACCACTCCTTCCACAGTAAATCCATCTTTTTCAAAAGGCCATTCCTCAAAGAAGGAAAGTTATGATAAAGACAAAGTGCAGTCATAAGAAGACAAGCTCGTGTCAAGGCTAAAGTTTTCCTCAACCCTGGTAGACTTTATGCCATTTATTTCAAAAGCACACACATTGCTGCGCAAAATGGTACAACCCGAACTATCCTGTCAAGAAGAATCTTCATCAAATGAAGAATTAATCTTTGGTTCTATTAATGTTATCCATTTAACAGATCCGTATGCCAATGGTGATTCTAATTAAATTGTGCTCGAGTTCCTTGTACATAATTGGTGAATAAGATGAAGAGGCCAGGGTTGAGGATAAGGGGGAAGATGTGGGAATTTCTTCTCAGCAAATGAATAGACTTTTTCCGTCTAATTTACCAAAGTCAGCAGTATTTCAAGCTTCTGCTCCAACACGAAGTACATCTATAATAGAAGCATGAACTTCCAAATCACCTGAAAACCCATATCTCTATGCTGGGAAACACAATCCTTTGGATCAAAAGTATGATTTTTTGAAACAATTGGCCCATGTACTAGCAGAGTTATGAATTATGGATGCTTTGAATCTATCCAAATATCTTCAAGAAGCACTCATTGGTTCCTTGTTAAGTCCTCAAGAATTAAAAACTGAAGTTGTTGCTGTTGAGGATTACCATAAAGAGAATGATCCTGAAGAATGTCATAAAGTCATATATTTTATAGATGAAGATGAAGACGATATTGTACATGGGCATATCAGACCTTTGTATTTTTTTGGAAAGTTCAATGACATAGATATCTGATGAACCTTCATTGATAATGGCTCCAGGGTCAACTTTATTCCCGTTCATACACTTTATCGATTGGGCCTGACTGAATCTGAATTATCTCCTTTGACATTAATGTTGAAAAGATATGACAAGAATGAACAAGAACCTATTGGTGAAATTACACTCAGAACTCAGTTTGGAAATATTGTATCTAATTCATATTTCATGGTTGTTTTTCAGGACACATCCTTCAATATTTTTTTTGGAAGGCCTTGGCTGCATCAACATGCATCCATACCCTCGTCATACCACCAATGTCTGAAATGCTATTTCAATGGCCAAATCGGAACATTGTATAGTGACAAGGCTCCATTCAAAACATGTGAATCTTAATACATTGAGGCAGAGTTTTATCACACGAAACGAACAAAGCCCATGACAAAGGAGATAACCAGAGTTAATTCTCCAAATGGACTAGAAAAGATCCATGCAAATCCACTCATACAATTTAGTACAGATTATGTGTTACCCATCAATCAAATTTAAAGGGTAAAACCAAATCTAAAGACATTTCCAGTAACTTCCATAATGTCAATTGTGGCAATTGAGCCTGATAAAATGGGAGAAATTCTTGACACACCAAGAAATGATGAAAGCCTGAATGGATATGATTTCATTTCATCTGTTGAACTACAACAAGCCTCTACTTCGTCAATCAGAGTAGAAGAAATTGTATCAATTCTAGGGGAAGACAAAGATGATGATTCTCACTTCATCAATCCCCCTTTATTACTATAGGATGACCCTTCATCATCAGTAGGGTCAGATATGGTGGCCTTTTCTTCGGGATGTTCAAATACTAATTTCTCTCCTAATAATGGAAGTTTTTCCTCATCGTCTACAATGAAAGTGGAAACTAAAGAGGTAATACATAATGAAGAAGAAGAGGAAGATCTCGGGGATGCTTCCCTAGCATTTGAAGAAGGTGTCTCTACCATAGTGGATGAACTCAGAGAAATAAATCTTGGTATAGAAGAAGATCCACGCCCCTCTCTAATTAGTGCGGCCATGACCTCTGAAGAACAAGAGGTGTATACTTCCTTTCTAAACCAACATCGAGATATATTTTCTTGGAATTATACAAAAATTCCTGGTCTTAATCCTGATGTAGCCACCCATCATTTGGGTCTTCTAGAAGAACATCATGGATTTAAGTAAGCAGCAAGGAGAAAAGACCCAACTCATGCCTCTAAAATTGAAGCTGAAGTTGATAAGATTATAAATGCTAATTTTTTCAAGGAAGTTTAGTATCCCAAATGGCTGGCCAATATTGTCCCAGTGAAAAAGAAGAATGGGAAAATTAGAGTCTTCATTGATTTCAAAGATCTTAACTGGCATTGTCCTAAATATGATTTTCCAGTCCTGATTACAGAACTTCTAATTTATTTAACAGCTGGCTATGAAGCTCTTTCCTTCATTGATGAATATTCTAGGTGTAATAAAGTATTTATGACCCTAGAGGATGAATAATATATATATTTTAGATCACCTTAATGTGTGTTATGTTATTGGTTAATAACCTTTGGCTTAAAGAATGCAGTTGCAATATACCAACGTGTCATGCACCATATCTTCAAACTCTTCTTAGGGAAATTTGTTGAATGTTTTGTGGATGATTTGGTATTCAAATACAGACAATGTTCCAATCACTTGGCTAATTCGAAAACCATATTCAATAAACATTGGAAACACAGTTTGAAGATGAACCCCTTGAAATGTGCTTTCAGGGTAACCTCAGGAAAATTCCATGGCTTTGTTGTACGCCATCATGGTACCAAAGTTGATCCTGAGAAAATAGAATCAATCCTTGGTATGTCACCTCCTCGAAATATAAAATAATTAAGAGCAATCCAAGGATAATTTTCCTATATTCGGCGCTTTATCGCCAATTTTGCAGGCAAGTGTTTAACCTTCACTAGATTAATGAAGAAGGTAGTCACTTACCAATGGACTGAATATTACCAAGAAGCATTTAATACCCTCAAGAAATATCTCTTGAGTCCACCAGTATTAATGCCACCTGTTGAAAGAAGACCGCTTATTCTCTATGTGACAACTTTATAGTGATCACTAAGTGCCTTCCTCACCCAAAAGAATGATGAAGGGAATGATAAGATCCTTTATTATCTCAGTCAAACTATGCTTGATACAAAAACTCGGTATTCAAGTATTGATAAGTTCTTCCTATTTTAATCTTTGCAGTTTAGAAATTGAGACACTACCTGCAACATCATAAGGTTCAATTGGTATCTTGTAATTATCCACTCAAATTTGTCCTTAGTCGTCCTATGGTTACAGGACGTTTGGCATGGTGGGTGGTTATTTTGCAACAATTTTATATCCAGTTTGTACCTCAAAAGGAAATAAAAGGCCAAGCTCAAGCTGACTTCCTTGTTGAACATCCATCTGTAGAAGATACATCATTTAATACATAGCATATTGATGAAGAGGTATTTTCTATTCAAGATAATTTCCAAACCTAGGAAATGTATTTGGATGGTGCTTCCAGGAGTACAACAGGAAATAAAATGGAAAACCCTAAACTCAATAAGGTTGGATTTGGAATTGTCTTTATTTACCTAGAAAAGGCAATATTGAATTATTCTTTCCTATTATCGGAAGGTGGTACCAACAATGAATCATTATATCAAGCTCTCATTGTAGGTTTGGATTTGGCCCTTCAGTTGAAAATGGATCATTTAAAGGTAAAAGATGATTCAGAATTGGTAATCCATCAAATTAATGCGGAATATTCTATCAAAAAAGAAGAATTAATTCCTTTGTGTGATTATGTTATAGGGGTAATTGCTTAATTTCCCTTAGAATGGAAATTTTCTTGTGTCCCACGATCACAAAATGCTCAATCAGATGCACTAGCTAACGCAGCTACAGCCTTGGAAGATCCAAATCGAGATGAGACATTTATCAGCATAACCCATCGCTGTGTGGTCTCACCTTTCGTTCAAACTAGAATGAAGGAAATTAATGAAATTTTCCCTATTTTGGACCATATGGTCATACCATGGGATGGAGAACATCCATCATGGAATAACTTAAAAATTGGGTAATTCCATCAAATAGGGCTGAGAAGGAACAAATATGGCGATGAGCAGCAAATTTTACTCTTTATGATAGTCCAAACCACCAAAAGATCCTTTAAAAGTGAGGCTTTGATGGAATTCTCTTCAAATGTATTGATGGAGAAGAGACCACAACTGTCATGAAATAAGTACATTCAGGAGCTTGTGGTGCCCACCAATCTGGACATAGACTCTCCGATCATATCCGAATGCTTGGATACTTTTAGCCTTCATTGAAATAGGATTGTACAGATTTCACTAAAAAATGTCATCCCTTCCATGTGCATTCCAACTTCATTCATCAACACCAATAATTGCTACATACATCTAATACTCTTGGCCATTTTCCACATGGGGAATGGATGTAGTAGGGCCTTATCCTCCAGCCGCGGTTAAGCAGTCCCAGTATATTCTCTCTACTACTAACTTCTTCTCTAAATGGGCTATGGAAATACCTCTCAAGGAAGTCAGATCCAAAAGAATTTTTAATTTTTTCAAAACTAATATCATCACCAGATTTGGTGTCCCTCATACTATTTTGACAGACAATGGCACCAATATTTGTTCTGCTAAAGTAAAAAAGTTGTATCAGGAATATAATTTCAAGTCTAACCATCCATCTTGCTATCATGCAGTGGCCAACGGACATATAGAGGCCTTCAATAAGTCTCTATCAAATATACTGTAGAAGATGGTGGATAAAGAATATAAATCATGGCCTGATAAACTTTTGAATTATTTATGGGCTTATCGGACAACTACCCGTAATGCTACCCAAGAAACTCCTTATTCATTTGTATATGGAACTGAAGTAGTTTTTCCAATTGAAATACAATTTCCTTCAGTTAGAGTTACAATATGTGATCAGTTTTCTACAGAAGACAGATCTCAGAAATAGTTCAATGAGTTTGAAAGATTAGATGATAAAAGACTACATACTTTACATCATTTAGAAGTCTATCAGAACAGAATTGCACGAGCATTTAATAAGAAAGTTCGCGTTTGTTCATTCCTTAAA
This sequence comes from Viscum album, assembly GCA_963277665.1. Lineage (NCBI taxonomy): Eukaryota > Viridiplantae > Streptophyta > Magnoliopsida > Santalales > Viscaceae > Viscum > Viscum album. Next base: position 910,003,094 of record OY728125.1, on the reverse strand, counting down.
GTAGAATTGGTATTGGCTCTTAATACTCCAATGATACCAGGAAAGAAACCTCCAATACTTGAACCAAAATGGGAAGGACCTTATTCCATACATAAGTTATATTCAAATAGAGCCTATACCTTAATCACAATGAATGAAGATCTCATTACAACTCCAACTAATGTGAGATTTTTGAAGATATACTTTGTGTAATTATACATATTAGTCCTCACTACAAGACTTTAAACTGCACAGTACCATATCCTTGCTATAAGACTTAAAACTGCACAGATCTCATGTACTAGTTACAAGACATTAAACTGCATAACAACTGTCAGCGTCCATGTGGCATGACGTTAAAATTCATAGCATCTTCATCTTTGTCGCATGACGTTAAACTGCATAACAACATTTGTACAACTAACGTTTTCTCTATTTAAAGTTAGAAGCATCCATAAGAAAATATCATAGACATCATCACTAATCCTTAGTAGTACATGAGTCCCCCTTTTCCTATGTCTTAGTCAGATCTGCATAGAGACCATGTTTCAACAACTAAGTATGGCTTGATTCTCATTTTCAATGAGATACATAGAGATTCCTGAATCTCTAATTTTTGGCCCATCCAGAATCACAAAATATTCTTATTTTATTTTCTACTCCTGTATATGAATCATATCTATACAGAGTGTTTCCTTAAGATATATGATTTGGTCCTTATACCATTTTATGAATTAAGATTTACCATTCTCTCATAACGTGTAAAAAGTCCCCCATTCATCATGTCAAACCCCATTAGCATAAGGAATAATTTATTAAAGAACTACGTAAGGCTTGATTCTTATCTATTTTGAGATACGTAGAGATTCATATATCTTTAATCTTGTGGCCAACCGCAATAAAAAAACCCTCTTTATTTCTTGTTTAAGAGTCAAATCTGTATAGAGAATGTTTTAAGAACTATGTATGACTTGATTCTATCCCCCGCAAGACATATAGTGACACTTGGGTTTTATCCCTTAATATAGTTACAATATGTATTTCCTTTCATATCGGTTCATTATTGTCCTTACCACACGGCATTAAATTTCATGGTAATCTGACACCTCATTCTTCATTTGTGCAGCCTTTGTATTATAAAAGAGACCCTTACTACTCCTTTTTTCTCACACCGAACATAGATCAAGTTAGCGTAGGAATTGGGTAAAAGGTTTCTTTATATATGTAAGGTTTTTCAATTCCTTATGAGGGTGAAAATTTCCTCACTACATGACTTAAAACTTCACATCACCATATTAATTTAATAGAAACAATGAAAGTCTCAGTATTACATATGAGTCAGGTCTATGTAAATAATGTTTAACTCATGTCAAATATTGGTTCAAATATTTCATATATTCCTTGGGCATAACCACATTCCATATTTCACACTCTTAATCTTGAATATTTCTAAATCCTCATAATCATTCATACGGTTTCTGGTGACATGGTTTCTAATACCTGAGAGCTCCTTTTCCTAACATTGCAGCATGTGCCCTTAGGTGGCCTTGCATAAATTGCCTACATAATAGGCATGTTAGTCAAAAGATGACACTATTTGGCTATGTAGTATATACCCTAGTTGGCCCTGCATAGTACAACCTCCATAACTGGTTTGTCAAGTAATGGTAACTTCGTTCTAGGTAATAGTATCTTTGTCCCCTTTAATCTTTGATGAAAATATGTAAGAATTTTTATTTTTATATAGTCATTCAAGTATACATGTCCCATTATCTTTCTCACAATTTGAAAGTCTTCAAACCCATGTTTTACACATTTCCCTCTCCATGTGTTAAATACAATATGAAATAACCTTGAAATCACCTAGCCACATATTATATATTTTTTTTCATTTCTGGTCCTAGTTGTATGACCTAAAACTATAGACACCATATCTCTTACGTTTGGGTTATACCATTGAAAAATTCATATTCCTTTGATTCTTAGGAAATCTTGGTTGGAAATACCCTTTCCATATTCATGTACCTTTCTCCATAAACCAAACTTTATGCTTCGGAAAATCTGAATCTCCATAAACATACTTCAACTTTTAGCAACAGAATGTTAAATTTCTAAGAGCTCTTTTTCTGGACTATACAACACATTCCCTTAGGTAACCATGCATAAATTTCCTACATAACATGAATGTCACTCAAAAGATGCCACTATTTGGTTGTGCAGCACATGCCCTAGTTGGCCCTGCATAAGACATCCCCCATAATGGGTTTGTCAAATAATGGTATCTTCATTCTAGTAAAATACTTCCTCTAATGTTTTTATCCCTTTTCCCATATCATTCCTCAGTTTTAGAAATTCCCAAATAACAGTTTACATTTTTCCCTTCCATACCCGAATATGATAGTATGTTTCCAAAAAAAATTCCAGAAATTAGGATAGTTTTCTCATAACTTTGGTTAGAGTTAAAGACTTTAAATTAAATCCATTCAATGTCTTCACTGCATGAATTAAAACTGCATAGTATAATGCCCTCACTACAATACAATAAAACTGTACAGTACAATTTCCTCACTGCATGACTTAAAACTGCACAGTAAAATATCCTCACTGCATAACTTAAAACTAGAAATTATAATATCAGAAATTTCCCTTCCTGATAAATATGAACCATTACTCATACACTAAATTTGTATAGAAATTATTTTCCTATTCATGACTTATGTAGGTCTAAAATAGCCCTTTTCATTCTTAAAATTTATTTCCTTGGAAAAACCACCCACTGTGGTCTTGAGTCACTCAAATCTAATTTTCCCCAATCTATCAACAGTAAATTGTTAAAATTCTAAGAGCTCTTTTTCCTGACTATGCAACACATTACCTTAGGTGGCCTTGCATAAATTGCCTATATAATAGGCCTGTAAGTCAAAAGAAGCCACTATTTAGTTATACAGCATATGTCCCAGTTGGATCTGCATAAGACAGCCCCCATAATGGGTTTTTCATGTAATGGTAATTTTTTTCTTGGAAGGGACTCCCCTTATATTGATACAGATTTTAGATTGTGTAAATATAAAAATCATGACTCAAGATTCCCCTTGGAAATAATTAAATAATATTAAAGTCATTCATAGCCATAGAGTTTTGTTTGGGATATAATTTCAAATTTATGGTCAAAGCTATTTCAAACTTAAATATTATCCCATTATGCTTTATTGTCCCAATGGACTAGGTAAAACTAAAGCAGTTAATGAAAGTGAAATCATAAATGATTAAAGACAAAATACTTTTCATTTATATAACTTTTTATGAAGAAGCATCCAAAATTTGGATCCTCTCTCTTAAAGATATATTTTACAAAATGTTTTCTATGAAATTCATTATTTGTTTAACAGCTTCCTAATCCCATTCAAATGCTCGTTGGAGTTTGTTTATCTGACCAGACTCACTCTCTTCAGCATGATGAAGTACTTCTTTAGAATATGTGATGGATTTTTCACCTTCCTTTTGGACTTCCCCTAATGAGCTATGGAGCTGGTCAAACTCCCCTATAATGACATCTAACTTCTATTGAAGGAGAAGTTTCTGAATAGACTTTTCATTAATTATTTACATCAATCCCTTAAACTTTTCATTATGATTAGCCTCATCTTGGGACAGTGCTTCTTGGAACTCTTCAATTTTGATAGATAGTTTCGCTTTTGTCAAGTCTTGTTGAAGCTTTTTATCTTGCTCCCTCTTCCGAATAATCTCTTTCACCACAATATGAATTTCACGGTATTCAAAACTGCCAAATCCTAGCATGATAAACAGAGATGAAAGTTGGGGAATTCTTGAAGGCAGTTCCTCAAGGGGCATCTCATATATTATCTTATAGATATTTTTTCATGCTTTGCGATGAGAAAGACGAAGAGCCTTGTCCAGTTCTGGGTCTGATTCAGAATCACTATCATAAGGAGGGGTACATTCTGGGACTAATGCACTTAAAGAAGTTCCATACTCTATTTCTTCATGGACAATGGTTTCTCCACCTTCTAATGTTGTTTGGGTAGCTGTAGAGGATTTACCTCCAGACCTATCCATTGAATTTGACAGCCCTATATGGTAAATCAAGAATCATGGTTATATTTAAGAGATAATAAAAGTGAATGGAATCACAATATCAGTATCTCTTACCTAGTATCAGGTCAACATCTTGAGAATAATCCTCTCCAATGTTCTCAGTTTCAGAAATTTTATATGATATCTCTGGTTGAGGAGTGTTATCTTTAATATGCTTAGGATTTTTAGAGTGAATCTCTGGAAGACCTACTACCTCAAGATTCACTTGAGCCAATGTCTCTACAATAGTAGGGTTGGAATTAATATCAAACCTTCCTTAAGGAACTGTTGTCTTAGTGGAAATAGTTTCTTTATATTGAACTACATATTTCAAATAAACCATGGTTAGAAAGTTAATCATAAGATGATTAACAGGATGAATAATGAGAACTCACATCCAGTTGATTATATATACGGAACTCCAAAATCTTCTAAATCATTTGATATTTTAACATGTTCTAATAGTTCTTCAAAAGAAATTACAAGGTTCATCATTTCATCCAATGATATCTTAGATCCCATGTTATTCTCACCCATGGGAACACTTGGCCTGTTTACTTCACAACCTTCCTCTGGCAACATGTGACCCCAAGTAGCTTCTTCAGAAATAATTGTGGGGTCAACATCAGTTGTTGATATATATTCTAGTGCGTATGATGAACATAAAACTATCACATAAGGGAAGTCATCTATTGATACATTGGATGCTTTATGAAATATTATTGAGTTACCCGAAGCTTCCTTTCCTCTAATATCAGGAATCAGAGCAGTACTTGGGACAGATGTTGGTTCCTTTGACTTCAATGCCTCTTCAGGAACCACTGAATCTATAAGAATTTGTATTTTCTTAGAAGCACCTTCTACATATCCTTAAGTCTTATCAGTGGTTTCTTTCAAAGAATAAATATAATAAACCCCTGTAATCATAAAAAGTTTAAACACATTTTCATGAATAAAACTAAAATTCATGTTTATCAGGGAGACTTACCATTGGTAAGAAATCGCTTAACTGTGGTTTTATTTATTTTAAGCTTTTGCTTCTTCATCTTCTTAGGATTTCTTGTATCATCACCTCCAAAAATAGGTATCAGTGATCCCAGTACCCTATCTATTTACTCTTCCATGGCATGTCTGCCCAGATATATTTCTCCCAGTCCACGGGGTGATCTGGTAGCTCCAAGAGCAGTGCCTCCAGGACTACATTGTGGTGAGGGAATTTTAGTTTTCATTCCATTACCCAACTGTAAGTAAAACAAAATTTATCCTAAGTAATAATGTTTTTATTAAAATTAAAGTTTCAAAATAGATGAAGATACAAATGAAATGGAACTTACATCCTCAGGATCTACAAAGTCGCGCCCTTCTTCATCTAATAAAGGATTAATCCCTTTGGTGGTACCCTGATCTATCATTTCCTTTACCTGTTTTGTGGTAGGAATTGATTCATCAATGGCACATATGAGCATTTCTAACTCTCGAATGTAGGTCGTTACCTCATTGGCATTATCCATAAAAAAATGTCAAAAGAAGACCACAAATCCCCTACTCCCGGAATATGTAGTCCCTCGCACAAATCCATCTGCATGGTCTCAGCATCATAGTATAGACTCATCCATGTTTCAACAGCCTATGGTCTTATATATTCTGAATTTATGACTGAGGTTTGTGATGAGGATCTTACAACCTTGGACTTGAGTTTTTTTCCAGTGCCAGTTGTCACAGATGAAGGATTGGAAAATGGAACTCGCCGCTCTTCAGAATGATGGTGACTAGATCACCTTGATATGACTTTAGTAGGGATTGATGGAGTAGCTCTTTTTATCCTAGTAAGAGTATTATACTAGGCTCAAGGTCTCTTTGGTGGATTTTGGCATCATCACCACCACTCTCTGATTCTTGAAAATCGGCCCCTGATGATGAAGAATTGTCTTCCAAGCAAAGGGGTTCCTTCTTTCTATTTCTCTTTATCCCCACTCAAGGGGACGACATGATTTAATAACCATTCAGGGTATGATGCAACCCAATTTCTAGCATACCAAATAGTTAATCTGCTTACTGCATCCACAACAGGTAAATTAATAATTACCCATGTCTTCTATGTAGATGTCAACAACCATAGTTGTCGGGCAACCATTGGGTGTTGCTCTAGTCTTACATGCACAAGAGGGGATATGGTATTCTTTTGTAGACATTTGAATTTATGTGCAAATCTATAAGGAGAATAGGCCTCACATATGATTTCCCCCACTGATTCTGGTGGCCAACATGTTATCTCTTCAAGCTAGCATATATGCTCTCAGTTCCAAACAGGCAGAACCATCATCAACCAATCACCCTGTAGGAGGATTCCAATAGGGGAAGAAATTAAATTCCATATGCATTCAAAACCTTACCTTGTTTTCATAAGCATTCAAATACAAGGGTGAAATACGATAAAAGGCTTGAGAAGATGGTCGAAAAGAACTTCCAAAAACCTATACTCCACTTTGTACAGCATAAGTTCTAAAGTGAGAAACAATCCATCCCCAAAACACATGGAATGGCCCCGCTATTCTAAAAGAATATTTTCTTTTGTAAATATGCAGCAAATGCCTATGAATAATGGCTAAAACGGGAGTATCCAACCCTACCATCCTTTTCTCTACCATCTTCATTGAAATAACAAAGGTTCCCATCCTCACATATCTTATGGAGTCTTAGACTGGTAAGAAATATATGTTGAGCCACATGGCTAAGAAACCAACTGGATGTGTCTTTGTTGGAATTTTTGGGATGATATCATATCCCAATTTTTCAAATTCTCCATTCTCTAATATTGGCCAAAAGGTGTCAGGAGTTCCTATCTTCTCTACCTACAGACAACTAGTTGGAGAAGTGAAAGTGGGAACCTTTTCCTTCTTCTTTATTAAAAATATTTTCATCCATTCCTCTGGAAGAATGCCCCTCCTGGTAAGAGTTTTCACGGTGATTGAATTATTGAGTTTTTTAAATATTTTCATCAACTCACGATCCATATATTGTGTCTTTTCCGAGTCATTCCATGTCACCTTGGGAGGAATAAACGTTTCGTACATGTCTCCAAGGATTGGAGCTCTAGAAATATTGTAAACGCCCCACAAACTAATACCTACCTCTCTACTTGTTAAATAGGAGGAATTAGTCCTTGGGGTCCACCGACTTAATAACTCTGGCATGATATCATCATTACTATACGCATAGGTTTTCCTAACCTAGAAAGATTCATAAATCCTGACGATTCTCAAATCACCTACAAATTCTGCACATGTCATTCACACCCAGTATGCCCACATCCATGAGGGTTTTACACCTCCTCCTGGGTGGAAATCCCAACTTTTCTTCCAACACTTGGACAAATATGTCTAAGAATCTCTAAATATGGATGAATAATAGTGTGGTTGCAGCTCGGGTGTGTGTACCTTCAAATCTAGAGCACACGGGCTATGATACATAATATGAGCTTTCTCTACTGTCCCAGCACCAGCAAATGAGCCCCCAACAGAAACATTGGCTGAAGATAAGTTGGTATAATACTAAAACCAAGAAGGTGAGAAATAGTTCTTTGGATCTAGAATGTTAGTATCCTGCAAATGGCCATAATTATACAAAGTCAGATAGGTTCTCCGAGGAAAATTAAAATAAAACTTATTCAAATATTTTGCTAGGTCTGGAAGAGTGGTTTCTCAAACATCGAAGTAATCATGACCAACAAAATTCATCATGTCATCAATCCTCTTAATGGCAAGATCATCCGTAGTTCCAATTATTTTGGGAGCTATTAAAGCTGCAAAAAGGATAGAGATCACCTTTTTAAGTAATTTCATTTTTTGTGTTTTACAAAAGAAGTGAAAAGGCATTAACGCATGATATTTTTAAACTTGGCACGCAAGTATAAGTTGGCGGGAAAGTATGACGCCCCACTCATGGTGCACAGCTAAAAAACATACAGAGGAAGAGCAGCAAAACAGAAGCGTCTGAATAGATGACTTTAGTGCTGAATACTTGCACGCCCCCATTTCCCTTATCTTTCTTCTTCATTACTTTAACTCAGTATAGGATCCTTTTTTCAATTTAGATCCAATTATGAGGGGGGGTCTTTTGTTGACACCTCATTCCGTCAGTCTAAAAAATGACAAAGGGGATCCTATAAGAAAAAAAATTGGAAAATACATGAAGGAAAAATCAAGATTTACAAAGGCATGAATTTGGAATCCCCATAGTCAAGCCCAAACACCAGCGGCATGTAGCCTACTAGCATGACCAAAAATATCGCGCAGCTTACATGTGTGCCCCATCTTGGCACACAAGTCACTTGCGCACCCAACTCATTTCACCCAGGGGCATTTATTTTCCTATAAATAGACCCTTGGGGACCCCATTTATATGGACGAATTTCCATGAAGCCAAATTTCTACTCTGGTCTCCCTAGTACTTTTCCCAGTCTTCTAAAACATTCAAGATACTTTTTTAAACACAGTGAATAGAGGATTTAAGGGAGGATCATTGGACTTAAGTCCTTTTAGTGTTTGAAAACCCTAACACTTGCATGCCTAAAGTGCTCAACCTATCTAAGTCAAAAATACTTTTCCACCTCCCATTACTCTCACAAGAACTTGAGCACCCCACTTCTTGTATCACCTGTGAATACTCTTGAAGGCTTGAGCGTGGTCTTTCCCAAGTATTACCATTCAGTTTGTTCATCGCTTAAGTGAACATCAGGTCACCCAAGTGTACTTGAGTGACCATACTTGCGCGCCCTTCTCTACATGGGCTCTCCTCTATGATTCACTTATTCTCTTCACTCTATTTAGTTTACAAGCCGTCAAGACTTCCTCATCCATTCATGAAAAGGATTCTTTTTCACTAGATCCCTTATATGAAAGGGATTCTGTTGAGACCTCCGCGAAAACCTCTTGACTTATCAAACATTTAGGAAAGTCACATCAACGTGTCTCCAATTTGGGTTTGTATTTCCACAGTCAGAGGTTTCCCACATTTTCTTCATAATGGGGTTAGGATTCATGGAGTGTTTTTGGGTTTGTATATCCACAATCACATGGAACATTCTCCTATAAATAGGGTTGGGAAGTTCCCAGTTCTGAGAATAAAGGTTTGTGCCTCAGCCTCACCCTTCTTAAAGAGTTGGAAACCTCAAATTCTAGTAGGGAAAGTACAACTCACACTTACATTTCCACTTTCCTATCAGGATCAATTTCAGGACAGCCATCCTGGTACAAGCCCCTCACCTTCACCCCTTCTTCCTTCCATTTGTACCCTAGTCCAATGTGAAGAGAACAGAGGAAAATCTCATCACCTCGCCCTCTTCCACGGTCGATGCGCACTCTTCCATCAACCGAAGAGGAAAAGTGTGAAGTTTCATTGTTGAATCTTTTACATCCTATTGTTTCTCACGCAGAGCATGACTCACATGGGCTTAGAGATATGTGATGGCTACAATATGCACACAAACACTCATCAAAGTAATTATGAGAACTCTGATTCATGTTCAAACCAGGATAATTAGGAATCCATCTCAAGGCCTGAGCGCACTGAGCATCCTCCTTACGAAATAATACCCAAATTAAATCTTCAAATCATCAAGGAATCCTTTTGAGGAAGTAATCCCAAAATCATCTTTCCTAGAGGACCACACTCTCCTATGACATTTTTCGAAATATGTGGGCTTCGCTTCCCATTAATAAAGAATAAGTAGGAAGCCTCCTTGAGGTTCAAACCGAACACTTCAAATCAACCCTATTCTCCTTGGGCCATATTCTCAATAGGGTATGATCCAACTTAGAAACTCTTATCCTTTCCATGTTCCTTGGGCATCTATAGTATAAGTCCCACAATAAGTTTTGACCAAGCATGTTTCGCTTAGAGGTCTGTATCACTTGACCTTAAAAGGTATGATGTGTCATATTAAGTGACACCGAACTATGAGGGTTCCGATTCCTTTCACTAGGATACGTAGGTAGCCCATTTGATGGGCGAGATCCCAAGATCAAAACAAACCTTCATCTCCCAGGATGACAACAAATTCCAGAGTGCCCTACTGAGTGGATTAAAACTAGTATCATCAAAATGATGATTAAAAGAATCTATAATCGGTATGTTATTGGATCCCATTGATGGAAAACCTCAAATACGTGAATTTCTCCATTAATGAATAACTTTGAATGCATACTAATGATTCTAAATTTTGCACATGTTAATCAATGATTGTAAATTCCAAGGGATACTTATGATATACTTGGTTAATTAATAAGGATTAATGAAAATATATTAAATTTATAAAGATAGTATTGGAGTAGAAAATAATTCCCCACAAAAGAGTGTGATGAGTCCGACCTCCCATCCTCTTGACCAATGCATGTTCTTAAGTATCCTAAAGTTCAAACTTAACGAATGATTTCCTTTGGAAAGAAGGTTCCCTTTGGATATAGAACTATTGGAAGTTTCCAGTTCCATGAATAAATCCAATGGAAACCGACTAGAAATAGTGATTCTTAAAATTAGAACACATATTTAAAGGAATGAAGAAACAAATCCCTTTACTGATTTTATATGAAATTTGCATAATTTGTGTGAAATATTACTGTTTTAATACTAAGTTTGATTTTTGATCATTTTTAGAAGAAGTCCAATTGAGTTAGTTTTATATTTTAATTATAAATCTCACCCTCCTAACTAAAATTGTGTGTTTATTGTTTTTTAGGATTCCTTATTCAATTTCACACATATCATTAGAAGAAATCATTGGCCAATTCGGTAACACCCCGAGCTTTCACGATACGCTTCTCTTTCAATAATGCAATAGCTTGCATGGAACGCAAGTTCGAGATTCTAAAGCACCGCGACCAATCAAAATAGCCATTATGAATAGTAATACCCACTTTTTGAAATTATATAAATTTTATATTTCAAATGGACTTCTTTTTTGTATTCGTAATATCGAAATTATCCTAATTTTAATTTTTTGTAATTTTTTGAGAACTTCCATTTTTTATGAATAGTGAAAAATACTTAAAACAACCTTTTTAATAAAAATAGTTTCTAGTGATAAATTATACTATTGAGTGGTTTTAAAGTATAATTAGAATATATTTTAACCATTTTATCCAATGGTGTTCATTAGAATTAATTTCACTTTGAAATTGGACATAAACAATTGTCAATCTTTTGATATATATTGTTTCTTAAAAACACGCTATTTGTTGTGAAAATAGGAATTAGTTATAAAATTAATTAATGAAACTTATATTTTTGGAATTTTCTAAAATAGACATCATTTTTGAATTCGGAATATCAATTATAGCTTAGGGTGAAATTTTGGCATTGTTCTGAAAAACTTCAATTTTTGATGAATAGTGAAACCACTAAGTGGTAGTTAAAAAACTGATTTTTCGTTTAAATGAAACATTACCACTTCTGTGATTTGATTTTCAAAAATCTGACATACATGGTTTTCATTAGGAAGTAAAATGTTGTTCAATGGGATTAAAATAATTTTTGGTGAATAGTAACTTTTATGTTTAATTAATCGCGATTAAAGGTAATTAGTGAAATTTAAGGTAAAAAAGATATTATAAAAAAATGAAAATACATTTACACTTGTCCTACCCCTATTGTATGAGTCATGGCCGACAGAGACAATCCATGGGTAATCTTGGGGACCCCATGGAGCCACTTTGGTAGGAAAATGACTATTAAACTTTTTATTTAATGTTAAAATAAAAATGTCACAAACATGAGTTCTTTTACTAAAACAATTTTTCAATGGGGTAATACAAGTCATATTTTTTACTGTAAATATTAATTAGAAAGATAAAAAGATTTCCTACATCTTGATATTTTTTTATAATTTTTAGACATTAAATAAATTAAAATTTTTATGACACAATGATGATGCAGCGATTACCTCATTAATTAACGATTTAAATAAAATGAAAAGATAATGTAAAATATAAGGCTTACACTTGTAAAAAACCTATTTGATGAGTATATTTCGATCCCTTATCACCTTATCCTCGAAATATATCATTTTGGGACCTTTATAATTCGAAAATCATTTCATAATAAAGTAACATTTCAATCTTTCGAAGAGTGCCCCTTCTCTCCTCTTATAAAAGGCCCCCACATCTACCACCTTATTCACACCTTCAAGCCATTTGACTCAGCCAAACTCTGCCCAAATACTCTATCAACTTCCCTCTCTTACTCTTAGAAGCCTCACTTTGGGAAGAATTCTTCCCAAGGAATCCTTTGGCTCAAATCAAAAAAGAGTTCTCGATTTTAAGGTAATGTCTCCTCTTATGTTATTTTGTTTTATTTTTCTTCTCCAACCCCTTAATCTCTTTTTATTCCTTTATTTTGTAACAAAAACAGTATCTTCAATATAATAGGATGTTTTTATAAGAAGGATTCGAGCTACACTTACACACACCTACATCTAACGGTTAAAGAACATACTGTTTTTGTGGATGGAAAATTTCTGCCTCACGAATTGATGATTGTTCAACACTCATATAACACCTTAAAAGGTGGCCATTAAGATGTCACTATATTTATATATTATATATAATATGTTTATGTTTTCCTTAAGCTTATGTATTTTTCATTTATGTCATACCTTTATGGTTTCCATTATGGGTAAACGCGATATTTTCATTTTAGGAAGTGCAGACTACCGCCCCCTCAAAGTGATTTGAATCGTTAATGCCATATGTGGGATGTATAAAGGATGTAGTAAATGGTATTATAAATTATATTATACTATAATTATATTATACCTTTATTATAACTTCATTCCATTAAATACAAAATAGAAATGAAAGTAGCGTTCATGCGTACGTACGGCTTACCGACTCCATGAACGCTGCATTTCATTTCTTATCTCTAAATGTTATGTAATATTATAAATGAATGTATATACTGAATATATATGATGTATATGATATCTACATCATGAATATAATTATGGATATAATGGATATTTTACCACATGAAAAAATTGTAATTATAAGAAGTTTATTTTTGACTCAAGTACCTAAGATCGACAAAATGACCGTTATTAACTTAAATAATTACATAATGTTCATAACATGGTAATAAGTGATATAAAAGGAATAATGAACTTGAAAAATGTTCTTAAGCAGGTAGAGATTGACTCGAGTTTATTATTCAGGAGGTTAAAGAACGGTCGAGTCAAGTCGGACATGAGGTAAGGGAACTTCTTAACCCAATTTCCATTCATTGGGTTAATATCCTACTTTCAAATTATGTCATGATATTATTATGTCCTATCTTGTATTTTTACTTTATTTATGTGTAATTATAGTGAATACACATAATATATCTATTTTATTTAAAAAAATTATCTTTTTAAGGGACTTCGTCTCAATCTCCATTCATTGGGACATATTTTGTTTTATACACAAATTTCTTTTATACGGTGTATAAACCCCTTTGACTTTTATGTTTATTCAAAATGAATCTTTTTATACAAAGTGTTTTACTAAAGGAAAAAAGGGAATGTTTTTCTTGTCGTACTTATGCGGCGACACTGACTTCTCCACCGACGTGACCATTATTTGAGTTTCGGCTTCCTCTATAAGCCATAACTTTTTTTAAATGAAAAATAAATGAAATGTTTTAATTTTCTTTTATTTTGGTATTGAAAATGGTTTTGATAGTGTTTTTATTATATCAGTGTGTTGTATTGATATCTTGTGATTGAAATGTGGACATTTTATGTTTCCTTTATGCATGTTTTATGTGATACGATTATGTTATGGTTTATGATATGTTTAAACCTGTTCATATGAGGAATGAATTGGACTTAATAAGTGATGGGTGGAGCCCGCTATAGCTCCTCGATGCATCAGCAGGTCTCATGAGACAAACTAGTGTTTTGGCGTGAGGCCTTGACAAAATCTTATTTGTAGTCTTGGCACAAGGCCTTGGCTACGTGGTTATGATAGTCTGGAATTATGCATTCCATCATTATGAAAGTGGTTATTGATATTGCATGTGGTTATTAGACCAGTAGAATTACTATGTGAATAAGTAAATGACATTATTTCATTTTACTTTTGTCATATTATGCTGAAGTTCATGTTTAAAAGGCTTTTTTTGTAGTTATACATTGCCCTAAATGTTTATGTTTATTTATTAAAGCTTATGCTATATTGTTATCCTTACTGAGCATCTGAGCTCACCCCTTTCAATGTTTTAATATTTTCCAGGATGTGAAGAAGTATTTTATGAATGACCTACAGGGATAGTCAGAAGAGGATATGAGTGTGGACTATGGAGACAGTTTTTATTGTAGTTTTTCACTTTATGATGTAATGTAACATTTATGAATGTATCTAGTGTTTCCAAGGCTACTAAACTAATCGGTCTTTTGAGACTTGATTTTTTGTGATCATGCCAACGTTATACAATAATGCACCGACTCTGGGTAACTGGGGTCGGGGTGTTATAGTTGGTATCAGAGGCAGTTTAGTACTAACCTTGAAGATAAATTTAGATAAACTCTGATTAGAGAACATATCCCAAAGATAGACTTTGAGGATTAGTATAGAAGAACTTCCTAAAATTTTGGTATTATAGAGATTTTGTGAGTTTTCCGAGCAATACATCCCTGTCTGGATACGAGCAGGTAGAGGCAGATCTGGCATAGATGTACCTAGGGGTAAAACCGGAAAACACCGCTTTGAGCTAGACTCGAACGGGAACTGGTGCACGACAATGGGCCTTGCTGCACTCTTGGTTATGACACTCTCGGGGGATATGCTTAGGATAATTCACGATTTCTAAGTATATACTTCCTCAATGAAAACATTTTTTATGGATTATATCCATAAATAGTTCAATTTATGTTAAGTGTTTTACAAGTATGGAATTATGTATTTCGATTCATAAACTAATCTAGTTTATGCCATTGTTTAGACATGGCGCCTAGTGGAAGGAATGGAAACCGTATCAATGCTCGCACTCCTTGTAGGGATTTCCCTCCTACTCAAGATAATTAGAATGGAGATGGTGATACAACTGGTGCTGATCAACTTATTACCATACTAGGACAACTCACTCAGTTTATGAATAATAACCTTACTCGTATGGAGCACCCTAATCCGCAACGTGGAGGATCAATGTTAGACCACTTCATGAGGCAACAACCACCAATATTTAATGGGAGTACAAATCCATTAGTATCTGAGAAATGGACAAACTCCTTAGAGAAAATATTCCACGCCTTGGGGAGTAGCGTATGGGAGAAGGTTGTCATGGCAGTCTACTGCCTCACTGGAGATGCCGATCAATGGTGGTCGCTGATTCAAAACACAAAGGAAGATGAAGAAGTATCAAGTATGGAATGGAGGGAGTTTAAGGAAATTTCCTTAGAAAAATACTTTCCACATGACCATTGAGCAGATATGGAAAGGCAATTTCCGAGTCTGAGACAAAAGGAGAGTGAGAATGTCACAAAGTATGAGGCTAACTTTACAAGGTTAGCGAGGCATGCTGCAGATTATATACGTAAACCAAGAAGTAAGATCGATCGTTTATTTGATGGGTTAAAACCATTTCTCTGTTGAGCATTAGTATCACAATCTTTCTCAACATATGAAGATATAGTCTCGTGTTCTATCAAGACAGAAAAGGAATTCTCTAAATCTTATGATAATAAAGTAAAGTAAGAGAAGAAGAGAACGGCGGAAGAAGAGACAGATAAAGGGAAAAAGGGAAAGAAGGATTTTCCATTATGTGATAATTGTGGGAAGAATCACCTCGGTACTTGCCTAAAAGGAATTGGAGATTGTTATAAATATTGAGAAAAAGGTCACCAGGCTTGTGATTGCAAGGGAAAGAAAGAGGCTATCAATGTTGAATGATACAATTGTAGAAAAATGGGGCATTATGCTAATGAATGTCCTAAGCGTCAGGGACACTTACCTCAGAAAAGTCCAAGGGATCAAGGAAAATATTATGTTGTTACTACAGTTGAAGTGGAATAACTAATGTATTGGTGCTTTTAGACTCAAGGATTATATTCTGGTTATAAGGATAATGTGATATATATATAAGGATTGTACTGCAGTACTTGTTGTTTTCATTAAGGATTTAATATGATGAAGGTAATCATATTTTTACTATGTGACAATAAGAGAAACTTTACCTTGTTTGGGGAATCTGATGTTACAATTGATTTTGGAATTTAGAGACCTTTTACAGAAAGTATGGACAAAGGTATTTTGGATAACAATAAAGGTTGGAATGGATTAAGTTGAACTTTGGATAGTATTGTTTAAGGTTATAACACTTATGAAGATTATTTTTGGAATATTATAATACTATAGTTTTAGAAAAAGGACAACCTGTAGGTTGGGGGATAACTCGTCACGTTGGACAAAGCTGTAGGAATCGAACCCGACAACCATAGTGCGACAGGACTTTATTACCTACCACTAGCTTACAGGAAGTCCCTGGTTATTAAAAAATAGTTTTCCTAATCTAAATGGTATGTGTTAATATTTTGAACCTTGTACGAATAGGATAAATATAATATTTTTGAGTTCTATTATCTTTTTGAGTGAAAGATGAGTTTGTGGTAGAAATTAGTTAAAGGTTGAAACTCTACTTGTCACGAATAAATATATATATACCTATCTCTTATTCTATGAATAAATTAATTCTTAAACTTTAGTAAAGGTATATTAAAACAAAAAATGTGTTATCCTAATACCTTATGTCTTGTTGAATTGATAATATTTTAAATCAACATAGATTGAAGGCTTTGAGGCCCTCAATTTTACACTTGTTTGTGATTGATGACCTCAATCACTCCGTAAAAATATTTAAGTTTTTCCTCCAATTATATGTCTATAATTGCCACCAATGTTCTCCTTATTGAGATCATAATTTGGTGGTGACTTTTTCATTTCCCTTTCCCTCTTATTAAGGCTAAATTTTATTAACCTTATTTCCAATGTGGGTTTTCCACAAAGTTATTTTCTATTTTCAACCTTTTATTTTCAAAGAAAAATTTCAAATTGCGAGGACGCAATTTATTGATGGAGGGGAGAATGTAACACCCCGAGCTTTCACGATACGCTTCTCTTTCAATAATGAAATAGCTTGCATTGAATGCAAGTTCGAGATTCTAACGCACCGCAACCAATAAAAATAGCCATTATGAATATTAATACCCACTTTTTGAAATTATATAAATTTTATATTTCAAATGGACTTTGTTTTTGTATTCATAATATCGAAATTATCCTAAGTTGAATTTTTTGTAATTTTCTAAGAACTTCCATTTTTTTATGAATAGTGAAAAATAATTAAAACAACTTTTTTAATAAAAATAATTTATAGTGATAAATTATACTATTGAGTGGTTTTAAAGTATAATTAGAATATATTTTTACCATTTTATCCAATGGTGTTCATTAGAATTAATTTCACTTTGAAATTGGACATAAACAATTGTCAATCTTTTGATATATATTGTTTCTTAAAAACATGCTATTCGTTGTGATAGCGGGAATTAGTTATAAAATTAATTAATTCAAATTATATGTTTGGAATTTTGTAAAATAGACATCATTTTTGAATTGGGAATATCAATTATAGCTTAGGGTGAAATTTTGGCATTGTTCTGAAAAACTTCAATTTTTGATGAATAGTGAAACCACTAAGTGGTAGTTAAAAAACTGATTTTTCATTTAAATGAAACATTACCACTTCTGTGATTTGATTTTTAAAAATCCTACATACATGGTTGTCATTAGGAAGTAAAATGTGGTTCAATGGGATTAAAATAATTTTTGGTGAATAGTAACTTTTAAGTGTAATTAATCGCGATTAAAGGTAATTAGTGACATTTAAGGTAATAATGATATTATAAAAATATAAAAATACCTTTACACTTGTCCTACCCATATTGGATAATTCATGGCTGACCAAGAAAATCCATGGGTCAACTTGGGGACCCCATGGAGCCACTTTGGTAGGAAAATGACATTAAAAACTTTTTATTTAATGTTAAAATAAAAATGTCACAAACATGAGTTCTTTTACTAAAACAATTTTTCAATGGGGTAATACAAGTCATATTTTTGACTATAAATATTCCTTAGAAATCTAAAAAAATTTCCTACATTATGATACTTTTTTTATAATTTTTAGACATTAAATAAATTAAAACTTATATGACACAATGATGATGCAGCGATTACCTAATTAATTAATGATTTAAATAAAATGAAAAGATAATGTAAAATCTAAGGCTTAAAATTGTAAAAAAACCTATTGGATGAGTCGATTTCGAACCCTTATCACCTTAGCCTCTAAATATATCATTGTGGGACCTTTATAATCCTAAAATCATTTCATAATAAAGTAACATTTCAATCTTTCCAAGAGTGCCCCTTCTCTCCTCTTATAAAAGGGCCCCACCTGTACCACCTTATTCGCACCTTCAAGCCATTTGGATCGGCCAAAATCTGACCAAATACTCTCTAAACTGCCCTCTATTACTCCTAGAAGCCTCAGTTTAGGCAGAATTCTTCCCAAGGAAGCCTTTGGCTCAAATCAAAAAAGAGTTACCCGATTTTAAGGTAATGTCTCCTCTTATGTTATTTTGTTTTATTTTGATTCTATAACCCCTTAAACTCTTTTTATTCCTTTATTTTGTATCAAAAACAGTATATTAAATATACTTTTATGTTTTTATAAGAAGTATTCGAGCTACACTTACACACACATACATCTAATGGTTAAAGAACATACTGTTTCTGTTGATGGAAAATTTCGGCCTCACGAAATGATGATTGTTCAACACTCATATACCACCTTCAAAGGTGGCCATTAAGATGTCACTATATTTATATATGATATATAATATGTTTATTTTTTCCTTAATCTTGTGTATTTTTCATTTATGTCATACCTTTATGGTTTCCATTATGGGTAAACGTGATATTTTCATTTTTGGAAGTGCGAACTACCGCCCCCTCAAAGTGATTTGAATCGTTAATGCCATATGTGGGATGTATAAAGCATGGAGTAAATGGTATTATAAATTATATTATAATGGAATTATATTATACCTTTATTATAACTTCATTCAATTAAATACTAAATAGAAATTAAAGTAGCGTTCATGCGTACGTACGGCTTACCGTCTCCATGAATGGTGCATTTCATTTCTTACCTCTAAATGTTATGTAATATTATAAATGAATGTATATACTGGATATATATGATGTATACGATATCTAAATAATTAATATAATTATGGATATAATGGATATTTTACCACATGAACAAAGTTTAATTATAAGAAGTTTATTTTTGACTCAAGTACCTAAGATCGACAAAATGACCGTTATTAACTTAAATAATTACATAATGTTCATAACATGGTAATAAGTGATAGAAAAGGAATAATGAACTTGTGAAAGGTTCTTAAGAAGGTATATATTAACTCTAGTTTATTATTTAGGAGGTTAAAGAGCGGTCGAGTCAAGTCGGACACGAGGTAAGGGAACTTCAAAACCCAATTTCCATTCTTTGGGTTAATATCCTACTTTCAAATTATGTCATGATATTATTATGTCCTATCTTGTATTTTTACTTTCTTTATGTGTAATTATAGTTAATACACATAATAGATCTATTTTATTTAAAAAAAAATTATCTTTTTAAGGGACTTTGTCTCAATCTCCATTCATTGAGGCATATTTTGTTTTATACACAAATTTCTTTTATACGGTGTATAAACCCCTATGAATTTTACGTTTATTCAAAATGAATCTTTTTATACAAAGAGTTTTACTAAACAAAAAAAGGGGATGTTTTTCTTGTCGTACTTATGTGGCGACAACGACTTCTCCACCGCCGTGACCATTATTTGAGTTTCGGCTTCCTCTATAATCCATAACTTTTTTTAAATGAAAAATAAATGCAAAGTTTTAATTTTCTTTTATTTTGGTATTGAAAATGGTTTTGAAAGTGTTTTTATTATATAAATGTGTTGTATTGATATCTTGTGATTGAAATGTGGACATTTTATGTTTCCTTTATGCATGTTTTATGTGATACGATTATGTTATGGTTTATGATATGTTTAAACCTATTCATATGAGAAATGAATTGGACTTAATAAGTGACGGGTGGAGCCCGCTATAGCTCCTCGATGCATTGGCAGGTCTCATGAGACAAAATAGTGTCTTAGAACGAGGCCTTGACAAAATCTTATTTGTAGTCTTGGCACGATGCCTTGGCTACGTGGTTATGATAGTCAGGTATTATGCATTCCATCATTATGAAAGTGGTTTTTGATATTGCATGTGGTTATTCGACCAGTAAAATAACCATGTGAATAAGTAAATGGCATTATTTCATTTTACTTTTTCCATATTATGTTGAAGTTCATGTTTAAAAGGCTTTTGTTTAGTTATTCATTGCCTTAAAGGTTTATGTTTATTTATGAAAGCTTCCGCTATATTTTTATCCTTACTGAGCATCTGAGCTCACCCCTTTCAATGTTTTAATATTTTCCAGGATGTGAAGAAGTATTTTATGAATGACCTGTAGGGATAGTCAGAAGAGGATATGCGTGTGGACTATGGAGAAAGTTTTTATTGTAGTTTTTCACTTTATGATGTAATGTAACATTTATGAATGTATCTAGTGTTTCCAAGGCTACTAAACTAATCGGTCTTTCGAGACTTGATCTTTTTTGATCATGCCAATGTTACGCAATAATGAACCGACTCTGGGTAACTGGGGTCTGGGCGTTACAGTTGGTATCAGAGGTAGTTTAGTACTATCCTTGGAAGCTAGATTTAGATAAACTCTGATTAGGGCACATAGCCCAAAGATAGACTTTGAGGATTAGTATAGAAGAACTTCCTAGAATTTTGGTATTATATAGATTTTGTGAGTTTTTTGAGCAATACATCCATGTCTAGATACGAGCAGGTAGAGGCGGCTCTGGCACAGATGTACCTAGGGGTAAAACCCGAAAACACCGCTTTGAGCTAGACTCGAACGGGAACTGGTGCACGACAACAGGCCTTGCTGCACTCTTGGTTACGACACTCTCAGGGGATACGCTTAGGATAATTCATGATTTCTGAGTATATACTTCCTCAAAGAAAACATTTTTTTATGGATTATATCCATAAATAGTTCAATTTATGTTAAGTGTTTTACAAGTATAAAATTATGTATTTCAAATCATAAACTAATCTAGTTTATTCCATTGTTTAGAAATGGCACCAAGTGGAAGGAATGGAAACCGTATCAATGCACACAATCCATGTAGGGATTTCCATCCTACTCAAGATAATTATAATGGAGCTGGTGATACAACTGGTGCTGATCAACTTATTACCATACTAGGACAACTCACTCAGGTTATGAATAATAACCTTACTCGTATGGAGCACCCTGATCCGCAACGTGGAGGATCATTGTTAGACCGCTTCATGAGGAAACAACCACCAACATTTAATGGGGGTACAAATCCATTAGTAGCTGAGCAATGGATAAACTCCTTAGAGAAAATATTCCACGCCTTGGGAAGTAGTGAAAGGGAGAAGGTTTTCATGGCAGTCTACCGCCTCACTGGAGATACCGATCAATGGTGTCGCTGATTCAAAACACAAAGGAAGATGAAGAAGTATCAAGTATGGAATGGAGGGAGTTTAAGGAAATTTTCTTAGAAAAATACTTTCCACATGACCATCGAGCAGATATGGAAAGGCAATTTCTGAGTCTGAGAAAAAAGGAGGATGAGAATGTCACAAAGTATGAGGCTAACTTTACAAGGTTAGCGAGGCATGCTGCAGATTATATACCTAACCCAAGAAGTAAGATCGATCGTTTCTTTGATGGGTTAAAATTATTTCTCCGTCGAGCATTAGTATCACAATCTTTCTCAACATACGAATATATAGTCTCGTGTGCTATCAAGACAGAAAATGAATTCTCTAAATCTTATGACAATAAAGTAAAGCAAGAGAAGAATAGAACAGTGGAACATGAGACAGATGAAGGG
Source organism: Viscum album (assembly GCA_963277665.1). Classification (NCBI taxonomy): domain Eukaryota; kingdom Viridiplantae; phylum Streptophyta; class Magnoliopsida; order Santalales; family Viscaceae; genus Viscum; species Viscum album. The sequence goes on along the minus strand of OY728125.1, from coordinate 909,980,923 downwards.
AAAAAGGGAAAGAAGGATTTTCCATTATGTGATAATTGTGGGAAGAATCACCCCGGTAATTTCCTAAAAGGAATGGGAGTTTGTTATAAATGTGGAAAAAAAAGGTCACTAGGCTCGTGATTGCAAGGGAAAGAAAGAGGCTATCAATGTTGAATGCTAAAATTGTAGAAAAATGGGGAATTATGCTAATGATTTTCCTAAGAATCATGGAAACTTACCTTAGAAAAGTCCAAGGTATCAAGGACAATCTTATGTTGTTACTATAGTTGAAGTGGAATAACTAATGTATTGGTGCTTTTGGACTCAAGGATTATATTCTGGTTATAAGGATAATGTGATATATATATATATAAGGATTGTACTGTAGTACTTGTTGTTTTCATTAAGGATTTAATATGATGAAGGTAATCATATTTTTACTATGTGACAGTAATAGAAACTTTACCTTGTTTGGGGAATTTGATGTTACAATTGATTTTGGAATTTAGAGACCTTTTACAGAAAGTCTAGACAAAGGTATTTTGGATAATAATAAAGGTTGGAATGGATTATGTTGAACTTTGGATAGTATTGTTTAAGGTTAAAACACTTATGAATATTATTTTTGGAATATTATAATACTATAGTTTTAGAAAAAGGACAACCTGCAGGTTGGGGGATAACCCATTGCGTCGGACAAAGCTGTAGGAATTGAACCCACAACCATAGTGCGACAGGCCTTTATTACCGACCACTAGCCTACAAGAAGTCCCTGGTTATTACAAAAATTTTTCCTAATCTAAATGGTATGTGTTAATATTTTTAACCTTGTACGATTGGGATAAATATAATATTTTTGAGTTTCATTATCTTTTTGAGTGAAAGATGAGTTTGTGGTAGAAATTAGTTGAAGGTGGAAACTCTACTTGTCAAGAATAAATATATATATACCTATCTCTTATTATATGAATAAATTATTTTTTAAACTTTAGTAAAGGGATATTAAAACAAAAAATGTCTTATCCTAATACCTTATGTCTTGTTGAACTGATAATATTTTAAATCAACATAGATTGAAGTCTTTGAGGCCCTCAATTTTACACTTGTTTGTGATTGATGACCTTAATCACTCCCTACAAATATTTACATTTTTCCTCCAATTATATGTCTCTAATTGCCACCAATGTTCTCCTTATTGAGATCATAATTTGGTGGTGACTTTTTCATTTACCTTTCCCTCTTATTAAGGCTAAATTTTATTAACCTTGCTTCCGATGTGGGTTTTCCACAAAGGTATTTTTTATTTTCAACCTTTTATTTTCAAAGAAAAATTTCAAATTGTGAGGACGAAATTTATTGAAGGAGGGGAGAATGTAGCACCCTGAGCTTTCACAATACACTTCTCTTTCAATAATGAAATAGCTTGCATTGAACGCAAGTTCGAGATTCTAACGCACCGTGACCAATCAAAATTGCCATTATGAAAACTAATACCCACTTTTTGAAATTATATAAATTTTATTTTTCAAATGGACTTCCTTTTTGTATTCCTAATATCAAAATTATCCTAAGTTTAATTTTTTGTAATTTTCTATGAACTTCCATTTTTTTATGAATAGTGAAAAATACTTAAAACAAATTTTTTAATAAAAATAACTTATAGTGATAAATTATACTATTGAGTGGTTTTAAAGTATAATTAGAATATATTTTTACCATTTTATCCAATGGTGTTCATTAGAATTATTTTCACTTTGAAATTGGACATAAACAATTGTCAATATTTTGATATATATTGTTTCTTAAAAATACGCTATTTGTTGTGACAGTGGGAATTAGTTATAAAATTAATTAATGCAAATTATATGTTTGTAATTTTATAAAATATACATCATTTTTGAATTTGGAATATCAATTATAGCTTAGGGTGAAATTTTGGCATTGTTCTGACAAACTTCAATTTTTGATGAATAGTGAAACCACTAAGTGGTAGTTAAAAAACTGATTTTTCGTTTAAATGAAACATTACCACTTCTGTGATTTGATTTTAAAAAATAATACATACATGGTTTTCATTAGGACATAAAATTTGGTTCAATGGTATTAAAATAATTTTTGGTGAATAGTTACTTTTATGTTTAATTAATCGCGATTAAAGGTAATTAGTGAAATTTAAGGTAAAAATGATATTATAAAAATATGAAAATACATTTAAACTTTTCCTACCCCTATTGGGTGAGTCATGTCCGACCACGAAAATACATGGGTCAACTTGGGGACCCCATGGAGCCACTTTGGTAGGAAAATGACATTAAAAACGTTTTATTTAATGTTAAAATAAAAATGTCACAAACATGAGTTCTTTTACTAAAACAATTTTTCAATGGGGTTATACAAGTCATATTTTTGACTATAAATATTCATTAGAAAGATAAAAGGATTTCATACATCATGATACTTTTCTTATAATTTTTAGACTTTATATAAATTAAAAATTTTATGACACAATGATGATGCAGCGATTACCTTATTAATTAACGATTTAAATAAAATGAAAAGATAATGTAAAATATAAGGCTTAAACTTGTTAAAAACCTATTGGATGAGTAGATTTCGAACCCGTATCACCTTATCCTAGAAATATATCATTGTGGGACCTTTATAATCTGAAAATAATTTCATAATAAAGTAACATTTCAGTCTTTCCAAGAGTACCCCTTCTCTCCTCTTATAAAAGGCCCCCACCTATACCACCTTATTCACACCTTCAAGCCATTTGGCTCAGCCAACCTCTGCCCAAATACTCTCTCAAATTCCGTATATTACTCCTAGAAGCCTCAATTTGGGCATAATTCTTCCCAAAAAAACCTTTGGCTCAAATCAAAAAATATTTACCCAATTTTAAGGTAATGTCCCCTCTTATGTTATTTTGTTTTATTTTGCTTCTCCAACCCCTTAAACTCTTTTTATTCATTTATTTTGTAACAAAATCAGTATCTTCAATATACTAGGATGTTGTTATAATAAGTATTCTAGCTACACATACACACACCTACATCTAATGGTTAAAGAACGTACTGTTTCTATGGATGGAAAATTTCTGCCTCACGAAACGATGATTGTTCAACACTCATATAACACCTTCAAAGGTGGACATTAAGATGTCACTATATCTATATATGATATATAATATGTTTATGTTTTCCTTAAGCTTCTGTATTTTTCATTTATGGCATACCTTTATGGTTTCCATTATGGGTAAACGCGATATTTTCATTTTAGGAAGTGTGGACTACCGCCCCCTCAAAGTGATTTGAATCGTTAATGCCATATGTGGGATGTATAAAGGATGCAGTAAATGGTATTATACATTATATTATACTGGAATTATATTATACCTTTATTATAACTTCATTCCATTAAATACGAAATAGATATGAAAGTAGCGTTCATGCGTACGTACGGCTTACCGTCTCCATGAATGGTGCATTTCATTTCTTACCTCTAAATGTTATGTAATATTATAAATGAATGTATATACTGAATATATATGATGTATATGATATCTACATCATGAATATAATTATAGATATAATTTATATTTTACCACATGAACAAAGTGTAATTATTAGAAGTTTATTTTTGACTTAAGTACCTAAGATCGAAAAAACGACCGTTATTAACTTAAATAATTACATAATGTTCATAACATGGTAATAAGTGATATAAAAGGAATAATGAACTTGAAAAAGGTTCTTAAGCAGGTAGATATTAACTCTAGTTTATTATTCAGGAGGTTAAAGAGCATTGGAGTCAAGTCGGACACGAGGTAAGGGAACTTCTTAACCCAATTTCCATTCTTTGGGTTAATATCCTACTTTCAAATTATGTCATGATATTATTATGTCCTATCTTGTATTTTTACTTTCTTTATGTGTACTTATAATGAATACACATAATAGATCTATTTTATTTAAAAAAAATTATCTTGTTAATGGACTTCGTCTCAATCTCCATTCATTGAGGCATATTTTTTTTTATACACAAATTTCTTTTATACGGTGTATAAACCCCTTTGACTTTTACGTTTATTCAAAATGAATCTTTTTATACGAAGCGTTTTACTAAACTAAAAAAGGGAATGTTTTTCTTGTTGTACTTATGCGGCGACAACGACTTCTCCACCGCCGTGACCATTATTTGAGTTTCATCTTCCTCTATAAGCCATAAATTTTTTTCAATGAAAAATAAATGCAAAGTTTTAATTTTCTTTTATTTTGGTATTGAAAAAGGTTTTGAAATTGTTTTTATTATATAAATGTGTTGTATTGATATCTTGTGATTGAAATGTGGAAATTTTATGTTCCCTTTATGAATGTTTTATGTGATATGATTATGTTATGGTTTATGATATGTTTAAACCTATTCAAATGAGGAATGCATTGGACTTAATAAATGATGGGTGGAGCCCGCTATAGCTCCACGATGCATCGGCAGGTCTCATGAGACAAACTAGTGTCTTGCCACGAGGCCTTGACAAAATCTTATTTGTAGTCTTGGCACGAGGCCTTGGCTACGTGGTTATGATATTCTGGAATTATGCATTCCATCATTATGAAAGTGGTTATTGATATTGCATGTGGTTATTTGACCAGTAGAATAAACATGTGAATAAGTAAATGGAATTATTTCATTTTACTTTTGCCATATTATGCTGAAGTTCATGTTTAAAAGGCTTTTGTTTAGTTATACATTGTCTTAAATGTTTATGTTTATTTATGAAATCTTCCACTATATTGTTATCCTTACTGAGCATCTGAGCTCACCCCTTTCAATGTTTTAATATTTTCCAGGATGTGAAGAAGTATTTTATGAATGACCTGTTGGGATAGTCATAAGAGGATATGAGTGTGAACTATGGAGACAGTTTTTATTGTAGTTTTTCACTTTATGATGTAATGTAACATTTATGAATGTATCTAGTGTTTCCAAGGCTACTAAACTAATCGGTCTTTTGAGACTTGATCTTTTGTGATCATGCCAAATGTTACGCAATAATGCACCGACTCTGGGTAACTGGGGTCGGGGCGTTACAAATTCTCCCATTTGAAGGGTCATATGGACCACACAAGAAGGCCTACAAAATTGGTGAAGAAACTGGACCCTCCATGAAGATTGAATCACTGGGATCAATTCAGAAGTTAAAATTCATTACTTCACCTCACAAATTTAGATAAAAATAAAAGGATTCATGGATAAAACTTCCAGGTCCTAACTCCAAAAAAGAGAGGCTCAAATGAAGTTTTGAAGTCTGTCCCACCATTATGTCCGGGAATTAAACTTTTGACTCTATTCATGAAATATCTCATGATGTAATCATTAAATCAAGATGATATTTTTCAGTGGGAAAGAGGGCATATAGGATGCCGACGTTGTTGAATCATTTTTTTAGATTTGAAGTCATATTTATATTGGTAAACCCAATCAAATTTTGTCCTTCTAAAAAGTAATGATTGAAATGGACAATTTAACTTTGTTAAATCAACTGCCATAACTTTGGATCCATAAGTCCAACTGAATCAAAATGTTTATAGAAGTCATCCAAATTTATTATCTAAAACTTTAAAGAACAGTATCTCTTGGTATTCAGCTGTCTGCATAGCCAAATTGGTGATTCAAGTTAAGGGACAGATTGGGAATGCAAACAATCCACTACCTTGGGCTATAAATACATCCCCCTCCTCACCCTCAAAGGGGTTGGAATTTTAGAAGTGAGGATCACATATTGGAATGACCAAAACATTATAAAGGGATTGGGAGGGCATTCCATACTCAATTTTTCACTTGAGATACCCTTCCTCCTCTCTCTTTTTCCTTTTACTTCTGTGTTCTTCATTATTGTAATCTTGTAAGTCTTTTTTTTTGTAACTCTATTTTAATGAAATTTTAGTCTTCAATATCTCTTATTATCATCCACCTTTTTTAGTTTAATATTAATGTTCTTAAAATAGTTTAAATACATTTGAATCCCATTCCCTTCTTTTCTTTCTCATTCAATCTAAAGTTCATTTTTAATTATCATCATCATTTGTGTGTGTGTTTAACGCAACACACTTTTCTTATCCCTTTATTTTTCATATCTTCTTAATTTATAAAAATAATAATTATAACTAGATTACTAATTTTTTCATTGGATGAGTAAATATATCATTGGGATAAGTTATAATTTAGGGATGTTAAGTGATTGAGAGTATTTTCTGGATGAATATTCTTCAAATTAACATTGTATATGTTGGACTTAACATGTCCTGGATTAATGAATTGTTTTTTTAACATGTGGTTTTCATGGATTATTGTAACTATAAATATACTACCATCAACAAGATTTGTTTGATATTATAACCCTAAGTTATGTTAAGGCTTGGATTAAAGCCTTGACACTTACGAATTCCAATCAATGTTATCTTGTGAAGTGGGTGTTAATTAAAATGAAATATAAAGAAAAGATCAAGGATTTCACAAGATTAACTCCCTAAAATTGAACTCACCCCAATATTTATCAAATTTTTAAATCAAAAAACAATCATTAATCACTTCATTTAAGATCTAGAAACAAACCTCCCAACCAAAATACAATCAACTAAAAACAAAAGACTATTAAAAATTATCATCGCTGAGGATTTGACCCGAGTGCTTCTATACACATTAGCAGAGCACTAGAACCTTGATAGGTCGATAAGAAATAATCGGTCGTGATTTCAAATGGTGTCATTTCTGGGGATGGCTTCATTAAATAGTCATTAATTTTTTGTTAATGTAAAAATAAACACAAACAAAATTAAAAAAATTAAAAAAAACACAAAGAAAACCCCATATTCTTCTTTCTTATAAAATCTCTATAAATGCCCCATAGCCTCCCAAACAATCCCTCCAATTTGTTTGACCCTGAAATTGAGCGAAAACTTCTCCAACATAGTAAGAAAATAAGAGATAAACAAATAATTTAGGAACCAGTCCTTGTCCAACCAGTTGAATTAGAAATGGCCAATCCTAGGGAACAAACACTTAAAGAACTTGTTGCCCTTAATATGAATTACCAAACTCTTGGTATTCAATATCTAAAAATAAGGGCTAACTTCAAACTCAAATCGGGTTTGATTCATCTTCTTCCTCATTTCCACAGGCTAGCTAGTGAGCATCCACATCTCCACCTTAAAGAGTTCCTAGTGGTGTGCTCTACCATGAATCCTTAAGGGGTTTCTGAGGAACAAATAATACTTTGAGCATTCCCTTTCTCCCTAGATGACTCCTAGAAGTCATGGATCTACTACCTCCCTCCTGGTTACATAACCACATTGAATGACATGAAACTACTCTTCTTAGATAAATTCTTTCCAGCTTCTCATACTACTTATATCCAAAAAGGAAATAAGAGGTATCTATCAATTACCAAAAGAATCATTGTTCAAAAAGATTGTTGCAACCTACCCACACCACCAAATCCCTAACCAAATCTTGATCCAATACTTCTATGAGGGTTTATTGGATATGGTGATAAATATCATTGATACCACAAGTGGCGGTGCTCTTGTTGATAAAACTCATGTAGCTACAAGAGATCTCATATGTAACATGGCTGCAAACACCTAGAAATTCCATAATCAAGAACATGATCAAGTAAAACAAGTTCAAGAAAATCAATCCTTAGATCCAAAAAAGATGACTAAGTGGATGAGTGAACTTACAAGTCTTGTGAGACAACTAGTTGTGGCTTCCCAAGATCCAAACTCATCTTCTCCATAATCATTTTCTCCTAGACCTGTCAAAAACTGAAGAATCTATAACTATGTAGCTCATCAAACAGACACCTTCCCTTAACTTTAAGATGATCCATCTGATTTATCCAGACCAATGTAGCTCAATGCAGCCTATGATCAGCATAACACCAACCCTAAACTATTAGGTCAGTTCATTAGAACCTCAAACCAACCTCACTCTGAGCACTTCTATTCTTATTTTAACCAAGGCTTAAGGTATGGAAACCTCGTCCCTCAATTTCCTCCTCAAAACCCAAAACAGTTCAAATATGGTCAAGGTGTTGGTAACTTTGAACAACCTTATCCGTCTGTTCCTCAACAACAAAGGAGAAATCCTCCTTCTGCTCCACCAAGATTCCACTATCCTAGTGATCCTTTTCAATTCCCAAACCAATACAATCACTTTCTGAAGAACCAAAATCAAGTAAATCCAAATCCAGGATAGGCCTCTCATTCCAAGCAACCATGGGAATGTGTAGTTGAAAATATTTCCCCTTTCACTCATTCTAGCCTTAAAAACATCGAAACCCAAATTGGTCAACTTGCATCCCACCTTAGTCAACAACAACCATCAAATTCTTCCCAACTCTCAGCAGAACCATTACCCAACCCCAAGGGTAATGTAAGTGCAATTGAACTTAGATTGGGAAAGAAAATTACTACGCCTCAAGATATGTCCTCAAAACCCCATTTGAATGTTGACCTAGAAAATGAAAAGAAAAAGAAACCTGAAATGGAACCTAAATAAATTCCCTCACCTCCTTCTATTCCACTTAGGAATCCAATTCCTTTTCCTCAAGTCATTTATTAGCCAAAGGAGTCTATTGAACCTGATTCTGAAATTCTTGACAAGTTCAGACTTGTTGAAGTCAACATTACCCTATTAGATGCCACCAAACAAATTCCTAAGTATTCCAAGTTTCTTAAGGAATTATGCACCCAAAATAGGAAACATGGGACTTCGGAAATGTTCCCACCCAACAGTATATTCCCATAAAGTGCAAAGATCCAGAGAACTTTACGATTCCATGCCAAATTGGAAGTTCCAACTTTGATGATGCACTCATAGACCTATGTGCCTCAATTAATTTCATTCCCAAATCCATCTTCTCTAACCTCGGTCTTGGTCCCTTACATCCAAATGGTGTTGTCATTCAATTGGCCAATCTAAGAACAGCCAGTCCTAAGGGGATAATTGAGAATGTCCTTATCCGAGTCAATGATCTTATCTTCCCTGCTAATTTCTATGTCCTTGACATAAAAGGCAAGACAAATGCTTCTTGATCTCCCCTAATTCTTGGGATACCATTCCTAATGGCAGTGAGAACCAAAATTGATGTCCATTCAAGCATCTTATCCATGGAATTTGGTGACCAACTGGTCAAGTTCAACATTTTCCAAGCCATGTGATACCCATCTAAGGATCACTCTACATTCTCAATCTATGATTCTGAGGAAACTTCTGAGAGTCAATTGAACCACATTCCATTATGTTCATCATGTTCTAATGAGAGAGGATCTTGTGAAATATTCACCATGATTAAAAAATTCATAAATGGTGAAGTTGATGGAGACATATCATTCATAGACTCCATCAATATAGAGGATCTTTAAAAAATATTGAATCCAACATCAACTCTAATCTCTACTACTCCACCTTGGATAGTATTAAGGAAAATGAATCTGAAGAAACAGAAGTCCCTTCCTCCATTCCTGATGTTTTCTATACCATAAATTAAAGATGTGACTGATGTGAAACCTCTTCCTGAACAACTGAAATATGCTTTCTTCTTCCATGATCACTCTTATTCTGTCATTATCTCTACTTCACTTACTGAAACCGAGGAGTCCAAACTAGTTCAAGTGTTAGAGGAAATTAAAATGGCCTTAGGGTGGACCCTAGATGACATACTAGGAATCAAACTTGCTCTTTTCATGCATCACATCCATCTTGAGGAATCATCCAAACCAATTAGACAACCACAAAGAAGACTCAATCCACTCATACTTTATGTAGTTAAGAAATAGATCACCAAGATTCTCTAATCTGGTATTATCTACCCAATTTCTGATAGTGAATGGGTTAGTCCAATTCAAGTTATACCTAGGAAGGGTGGGATAACTGCTGTCACAAATGAATATGGGGAGGTAGTCACAACTCAAGTGAAGAAAAAATGGTTTTTGTGCATCGACTACAGAAAATTGAATGTTGAAACAAAGAACATTCACTACCCTATTCAATTCCTTGATCAAATACAAGAACGATTTGTCAGAAAGTCACACTATTTCTTTCTTGATGGATACACCAGCTACTTCCAAATCCCAATCGCACCTCAGGACCAAGAAAAGACTACTTTCACATGCCCCTTTGAAACATATGAATATAGGAGAATGTATGTTGTCCTTTGCAATGCTCCTGCAACTTTCCAAAGGTGTATGATGAGTATCTTTTCTGAATTCATTGAAAACTACCTAGAAGACTTCATCAATGAATTTACCATTTATGGTGAGTCATTTGAATCATTCTTTCATTAACTCTCTCTAGTCCTTCAAAAGTGTTTCAAGTGTAACCTTGTGTAAAATTTTGAAAAATGTCACTTCATGGTTTCAAATGGGATTGTTCTAGGGCACATAGTTTCACAAGATGGTATTGAAGTTGATCCTGCCAAAATTGAAGTGATCCAATCACTTCTTGAACCCACTTCTATTCGAGACATCCATTAATTCCTTGGTCATGTCGGTTTCTATCAGTGATTCATCCATAAATTTAGTACGATTTCACTCCCACTCACTCGGTTGCTCCAAAATGATGTCACTTCCCATTTTGATGAGGCTTGCAAGAGGGCCTTAATTGAACTGAAAATTTCTCATACATATGCCCTGATAATCCAACCTCCATATTGGTCCTTACCCATTGAATTGATGTGTGGGGCTTCAGATAGATTTGTTGGGGATGTTCTTGGTCAAAGAAGAGAAACAATTCCACATATGATCTATTATGCCTCAAAAACATTGGATGAAACTCAATATCACTACACTGTTATTGAACTGGAACTTTTAACAATGGTTTTTTCCTTATTAAAATTCCAATTGTATCTCTTAGGTCCCAAAATCATCATCTTCGCATACCATTCTTCTATAAAGTTCTTACTCAAGAAAAGTGATTTCAAACTGAGGCAATAAGATGGATCCAAATGCTCTAAGAGTTTGACCTTCAAATAAAAGATATATTAGGAAAAGAAAACTCGGTGGCTGATCAATTGAGTAGAATTATTAATTATTCTCAATCTGAAATAATTGATCCTGAATTTCTGACTGATCACCTTTCATCATTCACTCCAAAAATACCATGGTATGCCCCAATTTTAAATTACTTGGTTTCTGGTGTTTTTTCTGAAAAGTTTTCAAAAGAACAAAAAATGAATTTGAAATGTGATTCAAAATACTATTTTTGGAAATGAAATAAACTTTGGAAAATTGGGGCATACATGGTAATTAGGATATGTGTCAATGAAACTAAACATTCTTCCATATCAGAATTCTATCACTCAAGCCTGGTGGTGGCCATTTTGGACCACAAAGGACCTCTCAAAATTTCCTAGACTCTAGATTATTCTAGCATTCACTCTTCAAGGACTCACTTGAGTTCTGTCAATCATTTACCAAATTCCAAAAGTTTGGCACAATTTCCAAAAGAAATGAAATGCCCCAAAAGACTTTAATCTTCTGTGAGATCTTTGAGGGTTTTGGAATCGATTTCATGGGACTATTCCCCCCTTCCAATGGATTCTCATACATTCTTCTTGCAGTTGATTATGTTTCTCGGTAGGTCGAGGCTAAACCCACTAGAAAAGATGATTCAAATACTATTGGTGAGTTCCCAAAAACACACATCTTCCACCAATTTGGCACACCATGTTCCTTGATAAGTGACTTAGGAACCCATTTTTTGTAATAAAACCATGGAATACCTTTTGAAAAAGAATGGAATTGTACATAAAACATAAACTACATATCACCCCCAAACAAATGGCATGGCAGAACATTAAAATAGAGAAGTGAAAAGAAATCTTGAGAGAATTGTAAAACCCACCAGAAAATACTGGCCTAAAAGATTTGGTGAAGCACTTTGGGATTATTGAACTGCCTATAAAACACCCACTGGGATGTCTCCTTTATGGATTGTTTTTGGTAAAGTATGTCATTTTCTAGTTGAAATCCAAAATAATTCATTTCTGGCTATGAAAACATGTAATTTTAATCTTGAGAAATCTGGTGAAGAAAGATTATTGCGATTGGCTAAACTGGAAGAGCTTCGACTTGATTCTTATGAGAATTTTAAACTTTAAAAAGAAAAATCCAAGGCACTCCATGATAAACACATCTTGATAAAGGTATTTAATGAATATGAAAAGGTAATGTTCTTCAATTCTCGATTTCTTCTTCACCCAGGTAAGCTTAATTCTCGTTGGGAAGGGCTTTTTGTTTTTACAAATGTTTACCCATTTGGTGTAGTGAAAGTCCAAGACCCCTATTCCAAAAGGACATTCACAGTAAATGGACATCAGTTAAAGAATTACTATGAAAGGAAAAACTATCCTAGAACCAAATCCACTTCCATCGAATCACCAACTTCTGCACTCATGAGGAACACCATTTTCTTTCATGCCAAGGCCACCTATTGCCATCTTTTCAAAATGTGTGTTTTCACCCCCATTTGTGAGTCTTGAGTTTGTGGACCTCCGAGTTGACTTTCCTACTTTAGTGTGCATTAATATGATAGAGGCATTTTCGGATCCACATGAGAATTAAGATATCCAAATAGCCTCTCATTAACCATACATTAATCTTCCTTTTGAAAGCCCCTTCAAGCCTATGAAAACCATTTCTTTTATTTCCACATAACAAACCCTATACATTATACCACCCTATATCAACATGGATTTTCAATGCATAATTTTTTTAAAATTATGTGTGTGGGGGGGATGGATTTCATTTTGGGTACCCTTTTCACTATGTTATCATATGATTGAGGGAAAGCATCCATTTCAATTTGGGTTAGAGGTTGTCATTTAGTGTGATTTGGGGAATCTAGTGTACATTAATTTATGTAATTTTGTGAATGTTATTAACAAGTGTTAAAAAAACCACAAAAACAAAACAAAAGAAGAACAAAAAAAATTGGTTGTGTACTGGGTAGGTCAAAAATCACTCTTCCACAACCTTTCATCTTGTTATAACAATAATAGTTAGTGTTGTGAGGAGATCAATCATGGGTTGGGTTGTCAGTGTGAGATCTTTTTCAAGTTAAACTTTCAAAAAATGCAAAAAAAAGAAGAAAAAGAAAAGGAAAACTTATGTCATTGGGAGAAGTTTTGTATTTTGTAAATATTTCATGTTATCATGCAATTTAAATTTTATTCTTCTATTGTCTCTTTCTTCACACAATCATGACCTTGTAAATATGTTTTTTCATTTCCTTCCATGTTTCATTTAAAAAACATTGTTCAATGTTTTACCCATGTTGGTGTTCAACCCCTCTTCTTCTGTCTTTTAGACATTAAATTCCTACCATCCCATAGCCACATAAAAACCCCTTAGAAATACCTCTTGATTATTGTTCTATTTTGGATAGGGAATGGATGATGGGAGCTCTTTAAAACTCTAAGATTTTCACTTTTGTTTCGTTAATGAGTGAAGCTCCATAAATAAATTTGATCATATTAAGAGGAGTAAGTTTTGTGTGCCACCATTCTCCATTTCTAAATTTGAGCATGAAAAAATGAATTGTTTTTTCAAAAAAATTTCTGTAAAAACTTGTGGTGGAATTCAATATGGATGACTGAAATTGTCTAAACCTCCCTGATTGGTGAAAAACAAAATTTTAATATTTCTTGGTGAGTGAAAATTATTTTGTAATTTTTTTTATTTTTATTTCACATGATGACATGCACAAGACTACGTGTGGGGGAGTTGATGCTATTAATTTTTTCATGAATTATTATATACTCCCTTTACTGGTGTTATATGAAATCTACACAATTTGTGTGAACGATTAATTTTTTAATACAAATTATGATTTTTGAGAATTTTTTGAAGTAGTCCTATTGAGTCAGTTTACTATTTTATTTATATCTCTCACCCTACTGATTCAAATTGTGTGATTATTGTTTTTAAAGATTCATTATTCAATTTCCCACATATCCTTAGAAATAATAATTATAAAATTTATCAATTTGAAGGGACATATGGACCACACAAGAAGGCCAACAGAATCAGTGATGAAACTAGACCATCCATGAAGATTGAATCAATTGGATCAATCTAGAAGTGAAAATTCATTAATTCTCTTGAAACATTCAGTTAAAAATGAAACGATATGTGGATAAAACATTAAGGGCCTAAATCCAAAAACAAGGGGCCCAAATGTTGTTTTGAATTCCAGCCCAGCATCTCAAGATTCGGCTGTCTGAATAGCCAAATTGGTAGTTCAAGTTGCGTGACAGATTGGGAATGCAAACAGTCTACTTCCTTGGGGTATAAATACATCCCCATCCTCTTCATAAAAGGGTTTGTCCTTTTATATAATAAGATCACATATTGGCATGACCAAAGCCTTTTCAAGGGCTTGGGAGGACCTAACATACTCAAGTTTTTACTTGAGATACCCTTCATCCTCTCTTTGTTTCCTTTTACTTTTGTGTTCTTCATTATTGTAATCTTGTAAGCCTTTTTTTTGTAATTCTGTTTTAATGAAAGTTTCTTCTTCAATATATCTTATTATCAACCTCCTTCTACTGTTTAATATTAATGTTCTTAAAATATATTAAATACATATGAATCCCCTTCCCTTATTTTCCTTTCTCATTCAATCTAAAGTTCGTTTTTAATTATCATCATCGTTTGTGTGTGTGTTCGAAGCACCACTCTTTTCTTATACCTTTATTTTTTTTGTCTTCTCAATTGACATAATAATCATTATAACCAGATTAGTAATTATTTCAATGGATGAGTAAATCTCTCATTGGGGTGAGTTATAATTTAGGGATGTTAAGTGATTGAGAGTATTTTCTCGATGAATATTCATCTAATTAACATTGTGTATGTTGGAATTAACATGTCATTGATTAATGACTTTTTTTTAATGTGTGGTTTCTATGGACTATTGGAACTATAAATACAATACCATCAATAATATCTGATTGATATTCGAAACCTAAGTTAATTTAAGGCTTCTATTTAATCCTTAATAGTTAGGAATTCTAATCAACATTATCTTGTGAAGTGGGTGTTAATTTAAATGCAATATAAAGCAAGGATCAAGGATATCACAAGCATAACTCCCTAAAAATGAACTCACCCTAATCTTTATCAAATTGTTAAATCAAACCCCAATCATTAATCACTTCATTTAAGCTCTACAAAAAAACCCCTTATCAAAATAAAATAAACTAAAAACAAATGAATATTAAAAATTATCATCACTGAGTATTTGACCCAAGTGCTACTATACACATTAGCAGAGTATCTAAACCTTGCTCGTTCGATAGGAGACAATCGTCCGTGATTTCATTTTAAATGTGGATTACTTGTATTTTTGGAACCAAAAATAAACATGGATTTATGGGATATTGAACCATACATCAATTAGACTTGATAATTATAAGAACCCCATCTAATTCTTAGATTAAATCCAAAACAATTGGGAGTTATGATCTAAACCCCCTCTTAGTGTGTATTTTAATTTAATGAAATGTTTTTCAAAACTCTAAAATGTCATAAGAATAATTCTGTAATGATGAAGTCACCCTCATAATTATTAAAATTTTAAATAAATATTCCCCAATCAATCATTTCATATAATCTTTTCAAACACACCCCTAATAAAAGGACAAAATAGTAACATTTGAGTATAAAATTTGTACCATCACTGAGGATTCAACCTAAGTGTTGTTATACACATTATAGTATAGAACTATACCATTTAATGGTCTATTGGTGAAAATTTTAAAACCTTAAAATGGAATTGTTTCTGGGGATGGTGATATAATTAGTTAGTAGTTTTTTATTTTAGAAAAAAAACAAAATAAATCTCGGAAAAACCCAAAGAAAAACTCGTCTTTCAATAAAAACCATAAAAGCAAAAAAAAACACAAACAAAACCTCGCTTACTATAAAACATTTTAAAATTAAAAAAAGAAACAAAAATAAACCCCCACCTTTCTCAGGATTCAAAATTTCACTAAATTCTCCATAGCCTCTCAAAAAATATATCAGATTTGTTTTACTTAGAATCTGGGGAACTATTTGTCAACATAAAAGTATCATTAGGGATAATAAAATCAATGTAGACCCTTTCATTTTCTATCCAATTAAACTATATATGTCTAATCCATGGTAAAAACCCATAAAACTCAACTCCCCTAATATGAACTACCAACCTCTTGGTATTCAATGTCCAAAAAATGAGGTAGGATTCAAACTCAAATCGGGCTTGATTCATCTTCAACCTCATTTCCACAGGCTGGAAAAAGGGATCCACATATTCCCCAAAAAGAGTTAAAAGTGGTTTTATATTCCATGAATCCTCAAGGATTTTCTGAAGAACAAATAAAACTTCAAGCATTCTATTTCTCCCTAGATGACTCCATAAATTGGTATCCATCAATTCCCTAATTAATCACTCCATGAGTACTGAGAGATCATAAATTAAATTATGGAAGCTTATTCAAACCACCAAATACTTGACCCACAACTAATCCAACACTTATCTGATGGATTATTGTCTATGGTCATAACTTTCATCGATTACACAAGTGGTGGTTCTCTTATTGAAAAACTCATTCATCTACATGAGATTTCATAAGAAACATGGATGTAGTGAAACAACAATTCCATACTAGAGTACTTAATCAAGTTACACAAATCATTGATAGTCTATCAATAGATTATAAAAAGATTAATTAGTGGATGAGTGAACTTATAGGTATTGTGTGACAACTATAGGTGGATTCGAAATCCTTCAAATCAACTTCTCTAAAATCTATGTTCCATGGACCTATAAAAAATTATAGAAACTATTGCTCACCAACTCATCTAACTGACACATGGCTACAACTTCAATATGATCCATATGATTCTTCTAGTCCAAGGTAGCTTAATGAAACATATGCTCATCAGAACATCGTACATCAAAAATCTTGTTATTTCATTAAAAAATCCTCCAAACCCCACTATGATCCCTTATATTATACCTATAACCCATGATTGAGGTGTGGTAATATCTCTCTCATCCCAGTAAATTCCCTCTTCAAAACCAAACCAATTCCAAAATGGTCAAAGTGGTCGTAAATGTCAACAAACATATCTTTTTGTACCTCAACCTGAAAGGATCAATAATCCCCCTAATACTCCAAGATTCTACTATCCTATTGAGGCTTCCAAATTCCCAACCCAATACAATCGATTTCCCAAGAACCAAAATCAAGTAAATCCCAATGCGGGACAAGACACTTCTTATAAGAAACCATAGTAATGTGTTGTGGAATATTATGCATCATCCACACATTCTAGAGTAAAAAACATTGAACCTAAAATTGGTCAAAATTCATCCCACCTAATCTTGAAACAATAATCCATTTGTTCCCAACTCCCAAGTGAACCATTTCCCAGACCCAAGTGTAATGTAATTGGAATTGCACATTGATATGGAATGTAAATTGTAATAAATCCTAATGAATCTTCTTAATCACATATAAATGTTGATATAGAAAAATAAAGTGAAAAAAATATAGAAGTTTATTAACTCTCCCACATCCTTCTGTTATTCTATGTAACCCTATTCCACTTACTCAATCCATCTATAAGCCTAGGAATCCCTTTGATCCTGATTATGAAATGATTTCTAGGTTTATACGCATTGAGGACAGCATTACCCTCTTGGATTCAATTAAAAAATCCCTAAGTTTTAAATGTTTTTTAGGTAATTTTTAACTCATAAAAGACAACTAAGGGCTACTGAACTTTTTTCAACCCAATCTTCCATTCCCAAGAAGTGAAAAGATACTATGAAATTTACTCCTCCATTCCAAATATGGAATTTCAACATTGATGATGCACTCATATACCTATAATGCATTATAGATTTCATGCCCAAATACATATTCTCCAAACTTGGTCTAGGTCCCTTTCACCCAATGAGTATTGTCATCCAATTATCTAATCGAATAATGACCTGTCCTAAGGGAATAATTGAGGATGTCCTTTTCCGGGATATTGATCTTATCTTACCAATTGATTTATATGTCCTTGGTACAGAAAGTGAGAAATGTTCTTCTAAAAATCCCTCTAATTATAGTAATATCATTCCTCATGATATCTAGAAATGATATTGAAGTCCATATAGGAATCTTATCCATGGAATTTGGTGACCAACTAGTCTAGTTCAATATTTTTCAAGCAATGCGATGTCATTCAAAGGATTACTCTACATCCTATATACATGATTCCAAGGAAACTTCTAAGATTGGATTCACCCCATTCCATCATGTTCGTTATGTTCTAATCAGAGACATGTTTTTTAAATCATCACCATTATTAACCATGTCCTAAATTGAGATGTTAACTTTAGATTTTCATTCATTGGCTCAATCAGTCTAAAGAATCTTGAAAACTCTATATAATTTCATCTCACCTATGATCTCTAATTATCCACCTTGTACGGTATTGTACAAAATGATTAAAAAAACAATAATCCCATACTCTATTCCTAATTTTTAAATCCCAAAAATGAATAATGAAACTAATCGTAAACCCCTTCACATGCACCTGAAATATTAAATCTGTTTCCATGATCAATTTTATCCCATAATTATCTCTATTATACTTATTGAAACTGATGACATCAAACATGTTAAGGTGTTATAGTAAAAAATGCCTTAGGATGGTCCCTATAAGTTATACTAGGCAACCAAACTGACTATTTCACGCATCACATCCATCCAGAAGAATCATTTATACTAATCAGAAAACCTCAAAGAAGACTCAATCCACTCTTATTTGAGGTAGTTAGGGGAGAGATCCTCAATATTCTTCAAGGTGGTATTATATTCCTAATATTTAATAGATAAATGTGTATTCTAATTCAAGTGGTATCTAATAAGGGTGGGATATCTTTTTTCACTACAGAACATGAAGATCTGTTTACAACTCGAGTGAAAAAATGGATTATGTGCATCGATAATCAGAAATTGAATGCTAAAACATGGAAAGATCAATACCATCTACCTTCCTTAATAAAATTCTCGAAATATTAGTTGTTAATTCATATTATTTATTTATTTATGGATATATCTACTACTTAAAAATATTAATTTTACCTCACGACAAAGAAAATACTACATTCACTCTCCCCTTTAGAACTTATGTATATAGAAGAATGCATTTTGGACCATTCAATGCTCATACGACATTCCAGAGGTGTATGATGGGTATCTTTTCTGACTTCCTAGATCATTTCATGATAATATTCATTGATGACTTTTTCCATTTTTGAATATTTATTTTAATCTTATATGCATTCACTCTCTCCGGTCCGATAAAAGGGTGTCAAATGTAATCTTATACTGAATTTTCAAATGTGTCACTTCATAGTTAAAAATGTGATTGTTCTGTGGAAAATAATTTCACAAGATAGTGTTCAAGTAGATCATTCTAAAATTGAGGTGATACAATAAATTCCTAAACACACATAAATTTTATACATATGTTCATTACATGGTCATTCCAGTTTCTTTCGGTGATCCATCCAGATCTTCATAAGGATTTCCCTCTCATTCACTCCTTTACTCTAGAATGATGTTACAATCCATTTCCATGTAGCATGAAAGAGATCATTAGTTAAATCAATGACTTTCTTATATCTTCTTTGATAATCCATCCCTAATAATAATCCTTACCATTTTAAATTATGTTTGATGCTTCATATAGTCCCATTGGGGATGTTCTTGTTCAAATAAGAAAAAAATTCCTCATTTCATCTAGTATGCCTCAAGATCCCTTGATGATGCTTGATCTCATTAAATATCTCTGAAAAGGATTTTTTTTCTATGGTTTGCTTTCTTGGATAAATTTTGGCCCTACCACATATTTTTCAAAATCATCATCTTTAAAAACTATTCAGTTTTAATTTTCTTACTCAGGAAAAGTGATTCCAAACAGAGGCTAATAAAATGGATCCTAGTGCTCCAAGAGTTTTATCTTGATATCAAAGATAGACCTATAAAATAAAACCATGTGAATTATCACATTAGTAGAATTTCTAATTCCTATTATTATGAAAACGTTGATTATGAATTTCCCACTAAACATGTTTTGTTTCTCACTATAATGTTACCATGGTATTTCATAATTATAAATTACTTCGTTGCTGGTTTTTTCCCTAATAATTTTTCAAACGAACAAAAACATTGGTGGAAATGTGATTGAAAGTAATATATTTGGTAATATAATAAACATTGGAATACTTTGAAAGAAATAGTAATTATGATATGTGGTGATGAATATGGACATTACTCCATCATTGGATTCCTCCACTCAATTCATATTGGTTTCCACTTTGGACCACAAATGACCTCTCAAAATGTCCTGGAATTTGGATTCTTTAATCCTTCCCCCTTCATGAACTCACTTGAGTTCTTTTAATCATTTTTCACTTTCCAAAATATTTGAACAATTTCTAAAAGAAATTAAATGTCCCAAAATCATGTAATCTTTTGTGAGATAATTGATGTTGGGGGGTATTGATTTCAAAGGACTATTCTCGCATTCCAATGGATTCTTCTACATTATTCTTGTGTTTTATTATGTTTCTAGGTGTATTGATTCCAAAACCACTATAAAGAATGATGCATATACTATTTTCGAGTTCCTAAAAATAGACATCTTCAATCGATTTGAAAATCTACATTCCTTGGTAAGTGACTCTGGAGACCATTTCTGTAATCAGACCATAGAATATATTTTGATAACCAATGGGGTTGTACATAAAAAACATCATATCAACCATAAAAATGTAATGAATGAACATTATAATATATAAGTTAAAAGAGTTCTTGAGAGAATTGATAACCCAACAATAAAAGATCGACATTAATTATTTACTGAAGTGTTATGGGAATATCAAACTTCCCATAAAACACCCATTGGGGTGTCTCATTTTAGGATAGATTTTGGTAAATCATGTCATTTACTAGTTGAAATTAAACAAAAGTCATTTTGGGTTATCAAAACATGTAATTTTTTTTTTGAAAAATCTAGGGAAGTTAGATTATATTGGATAAATAAACTATACAAGCTTCAATTAGATTATTATGAGAATTTGAATCTCTACAAAGAAAAGACAAAGGAAATCCAAGAAAACACATCCTATGAAAGGTTTTACCTAAATGTGAAAAGGTAATTATCTTAGATTCTCAATTTTTGATTCCCCCAGGTTAGCTTAATTCTCATTAGGAAGGCCTATTTATTATCACTAATGTTTACCCATTTGGTTTTGTTCATTTCTGATATCCTACTTACCAAAGGACATTCAAAATTAATGGGAATCAGTTAAATCATCACCATGAGAAGGAACACACCTCAGTAACCACATAAACATACATTATATCCCTATCAACTATAGTATACCCTCCATTGTATGGAAACAGTGACCCATAAAATACATACTAGGAGAACCACTTTCCCTTTAACTCTCTCTCCCTCTCTTCTTCCTCTTCCTCTTTTTGTCTCTCTAAATATCTCTATCTTTCTTCTTCTTCCAATATCACTCTCACCATTTTACCACTCTCTTCATCAAACCCATTTCCCCAAATTCTCTTTTGTGTGAGTGTGTATTTTAAATAATCTAAAAAATAAAAATATCCACTACTCAAGTCCACTTAGAGCCTATTAAACCCCCTTTTTATAGTCAAATTCAAATCCATGAACCTTATTCCACCCAAAATCAACATGTTTTTTCATTTCATAATTTTTTAAAATTTAAGTGTGTGGGAATGGGTTTAATTTTGGGTCCTATTTATATGATTTTCTGTATTTACTAATATTATTGATGGAAAGAATTGATTAATATTTAGGGGAGATGTTTTCATCCAGTGAGTTTTGGGAATGGATTTATGTTTAGGTTATTTTTTAAAAAATCTATTGAAAAGTTAAAAAAAATAACAAATATGTAAGAAAAAAAAACAAAAAAAGGAAAAAGATAATAGGATGTGTATTGTGTAGGACAAAAATAACTCTTCATCAACATTTTATCTTTTTATAAAATTTATAATTAGTTTCATGAGGATATCAAACAAGAATTGGGAAATGAGTGTGACATTGTTTCCAAGTTCAAGTTATGAAAAAAGAAAAAAATAACACTAGAAATGCATTTTCTTATGTCATTGGGAGATACTTTTTATTTTTTATATATTTCACCTTTCCATCATATAAAATTTTTTTCATTATCTATTCTTTACTGAAATTTTCATTCCCGTGTAAATATTTTTTTCCATAACCCTATATGTCTTATTTCAAAAAAATATATTTCTTTTTCCATATTAGTGACTTTACCCTATTTTCCTATCTTTTAATCCATTATATTCCTACCATACCATAGCCCTTGAAAAGATCCTAAAAATACCTATTTATTCTCACACACACTAAGATAAGAAATGGAAGCTGATATCTCCTACCCACTTTATGATTCCACTTTTTTTAGTGATTGAATGAACTTCTATGAATAAATTTATATCATCTTGAGACGAGTACGCTTTGAGTGCCCAAATTTTATAATTCAAAATTTGAACATGAAAAATACATTGTATTAACACATTATTTAAATAAAAAAAATTAGAGGAATTATTTAAAAATAATTGAACTAGTTTTTTCCTCCCCTGATTGGTGAAAACAAAATTCTAATATTTGTTTGTGAGTGAAAATTAATTTTTTATGTTTTTGTGTTTGTGTTCCTATAGAAATTCACTATATTAAGTGTGTGGTATGAGATATTACCTATTTATTTATGATTTTACATTTCTCCCATCACTTTTTTTTATAAAAATGATTAATTTTCAATAAATGATAATATTTTGATCATAAACACATAAGGAGACCATTATTCAAATTCTCTTAATTAGACTACTATTTAATGTTTTGACCATATCTTTAAAAATAATAATCCAAATTATGTGATTATTATTTTTTAGTGTTCCTTATTAAAATTATAACAAATCCTCAAACTTGATCTTTGTTCAATTATTCCATTCAGACGGTCACATATACCACACAACAAGGACAGATAAATCTTTCAAATAAACTTGAAATTTTGTGATGTTAAATTTTCTGGGCTCAATAAAAAAGTCAAAATTTTTGGATACTCTTCTAGAAGACCAAGACTACTCCATTACATCTGAGATAGAAATTTAAATGCCCAAATCAACTAATAAATGGACCAATTGATTCATTAAATGTTATACCACTATCTTATCTGAGATTGTATTACAATCCACAATTCTAGACATTTATTTTAAAATAATTGACCAATTGAGAATAAATATTGTGGATAAATAGTTTAAATGTGGGTGAATTTTTTTAGGAGAAATGATTTGGATTTTTGGAATCTTCTTGTCCTAAACCCCATTCAAAATGTGTCCTTTGAAAAAGTTTCTATAAAATGGATAGAAGCACAAGGTTTAGGAAAAAATTCATAACATTGGCTAAAAAAGACCAATGGCCTACAAATTTGAAGGTAGAATTTTCCAAATCCATATCTAAAACATTTAAAAATAATATTATTCTAGATTTGGTTATATAAAAGGTAAAATTTTCAAGAAAACTTGAGGGGATGTTTCATAATCAAAACAGTCCACCAACTTCGGATATAACGTCATCTCCTTTCTCTTTATAAGGGGTTGGAATTTAAGAGATTAGGGGGATACATTTTCATAACTGTATCCTTAAAAAATTTATAGGAGGACATAAAAAACAAAACTTTTTTACTTTATATACCCTCTATCCTCCCTTTTTTTAATGTTCTCTTCCATTGTATTTCATTTTAATCTTGTAAGTGTTTGAGTTGTAATTTAGTTTAAATATTAATTTTAGTCTCCTCATAATCAATTATTCTTATACACCATATATAGTATAATTTTAATGGTCTCAAAATAGTGTAAATAAATTTTAAAAACCATTACTCTTTCTCTTTCTTATTTAATCAAAATTTTGTGTTTAATCCTTTCACAATCCGCATGTGTGTTCGACGCACAACTCTTTTCTTGCCCTGTTATTTTTTTTTAAAATTTAACTCATCACCCAAAACATCGTAAGCTATATTATTAAACACCAAAATGGATGAGTAAATCTTGCATTGGTGTGGGTAATAATTTTTGGATGTTATATGATTGAAATATTTTTCTAATTTAACATTCATTGAATTAATAGTTTGTATATCAAAAAAATATGTTATGGATAAATGACATTTTTTTGTTTGAAATTTGGATTCCGTGGATTGTTAGAACAAAAAATACACATGTTTTAATGAAAATTTAACCTTCAATCAATGATATTAGATAATTATTAGAACCCCAGTTAAGGATTGGATTAAATCTAAAACAATTGGTATTTCCGATTGAAATCAGCTTGTGGAGTGGATGTTAATTTAATGAAAAAATTTACAAAGATCATAGATATCAAAATATTAAATACGTAGTAATAAACTCACCCTAAAAACTATTATACTGTTAAATAAATATTAATTAAAAAAATTCATCTAATATTTGAAAACAACCTCCCCCCCATTAAAAGGGAAAATCAGAAATAATCGACTATAAAATTATTACATCCCTCGAGGATTTGACCATACTGCCGCTATACACATTATACCAAATCACCAAACCTTTGAATGGTTTATAGGTCACAATTTTCCCTGATTCAAGCATCCAATATGAATTTTGGACCATAGTGAGAAGTATCACTAGTGTAGGGAAATACCTCTAGTTCAAGTGTAGTGGCAACGTGGGTGTGATTAGACAGATACTTGGGAGAGGGAGTCTGATGTGCGACCACAGTGGCCAAACTTTTTCCCCGAGACTTCATAGCGGTTTAGGGAGTAGCTCAGGTACGGTATGTTATATAGTGAAAAGGTTGTAAGATCCTGTATATTTTTAGGTTCATCCCTCTTTTTGTTTTTTTGTTGAACATTTTTCTGGGTTTCCATGCCTTTACACATTGTTGTTCGAGTCTCACTTAGAGATGGAGATCCATGTTTTGGGAAAATGACTAAAATTTAAGGGATGTATGTTTTTTATTGACTTATTAGAGTTTGGGTATAAATGTAATAAATGGAATTATGAGTGTTTCTGGTGAGTTTGGAAGGGTTATTATGTATTCAAGGTAGTTTCGCTAATTTTTGGATGAAATCTATTTATATAACAAATACACATTATGTATATGTTTCAAGACAAGTAAATTCCTCAAGACACATGTCGAATAGGTTCATTAGGTTAATTGGTTATACATCTTGAACCTAATTCACATTGTGTAAATGTAGATCGGGATAAATATTAACCCAATGCAATGGGTTTTCAGTATAAATCAAAAATGAAGAAATATACGGCGTGAAAGCGTTACACACAATTTATTTCTTGGGAAAATGGTTTTAAGTGGGAAGTATATATGATCATTTCATTACTTCAGTGTAAACATTCCTCTCTCTTCCCAAGGATGAATCCTGGGTGTTTTTCGGTATCATTCCTCAATTGTGGACATCTCGTTCATCCATCTTGCCCCTATTGAGTATTTTACTTAGGTTTACCTTATCATTCATTGTTTCTTGTTTTGGTGGGGGAATTTTTTTACCACTAGTTTTTTTTATTAACTTGACCTTGATTTATCTAGGAACTTATTTAGTTCTATTACTCCTTCTCCCTTGTTAATTATTCATATTGGAATCATTTCCTAACTACTAGATAAAGGAAGGGGGTCTAAATCCTAACCTTATGGTCTGTTTAATTATTTAATATTTTAATATTATGATTGTTTTATCATGATGTAAAAATTTACTAAAAAAAATAATGAATGATGATAATTTATGGAATGGATTATTCCTTGGATCCATTTGGATTCAATGGTGAATCGGTTTGGCTTTTGGATACTCGTTGGGAGAGTGAACCTTTGAATAATAAAAACTTGGATAATGGTTTGAAATGTGTTTAGAATTACATTATTTTAAAGGTGATTAGATAATATAGAATAACTTTGGTAATAGACTATGGGATATTTATATGGTTATTGATAGTTTTATATATAAATAAAGGATTTATTTGAAGACAATTTTTAATTTTAATAATTAACCATTGAGGCTTATGACGTCATATATAAATATCCTTACTGTTATGACATGTTTAATTGATGTTTAAATACTTATAAATACGGATCTCTCAAGATGATGAAATACTAATATATTAGGTTGGGCATGGTGACATATGATGAAATTATTATATATAGGTCTACGCCCAGTAACACATGCTGAAATACTTATATAGCATGATCGGCCATATAATACAAGAAAAAATAATTATATATGAGACTCTTCCAAGTTGATAAAAAAATTATTATATACAGGGCTATTTCTGGAGGCTAGAAATCTCATAAATATAGATTTTCCAAGTTATGTAATTATGCCATGATTTATGGTTGTGGTTGTGATACATGCTCATAGACATCCTAGCATGGTGTTGAAGAAGGTTTATTAATAGGTTATATTAATTTAATAATTAATACACCTATTATCATTTTATTTCACACATTTATTATTAGACTAGTTTTTTTTGCAAATTTTTGTCAACCTATAAGATTTTACTCACACTATATTAGGAATTTCATTTAGTATCTAAGTAGATTATATGGATGTAGGTTCGGACAAGGTAAAGGAACCATGTTGTTGTTTTTTTAAGGTATGCAGTGGAGTTTGGAGATGGTTGTGACATGTGGTTCGAGACCAGGGTATTTTTAGATTTTATTGTGTCATCTGATTATTTTATTTGTATCATTTTTAGTGTGACACTTAGATACATATCATGTAGTCATTACATGATTTATCATTATTGGTTTATTGGTTTCTCGTTTACTTTCAAATTTTATGGTAAATGGTTGGAATTGTTCCTTATTACTGTGATATTATTTTTTGGTAAATTTCTATTGTGATGAAACTCTATACTAGAGGGTATAGTCTCCCCACTATATCCATCACAAAATTACTAATACTCGGCAGCCTCTATCGTATGGGTAGTGGTGTTTGAAGTCTCGTAACAAACCTATTTTGGCCACGTGAGAGAGTGATGTATCGGCGGATATTACATGTTCAGTACCAAAGTTCATATAGAAATTCTTTGTATGTTAATTCCATAAAGAAGTGCATCTGGTTCCATGAGGTTTTTTTATTACTATTGGTTTTCCTTGATTGGAAGTGGGATGATATACTAATGGATTTCATTATCTTTTTACCATTATTTAAGGAAGGATATGATTCTATCTTTGTGAACATGGATCATTTGGTGAATTAAGTTCAATTCTAATTTATTAGGGAGTTTAGTGTTATGGATTCTATAATAAGGCATTACATGGATGAAATAGTGAATCTTTAGGGGTTCCAAATATGATCATTTCTAATAAGGATCCTTTCCATTACTTACACATATAGGGATAAATTTTTCATAATTTTAGATCTTGTTTATGCCTTATCACAACCTTATATCCTCAAATGAAATGTTAAATAGAGTGTACATTATAGTTACTAGAGGATATGTAGTGATAAAATGTTCTAGGGTTTAGAGTTTCAGGGATGAATCATCTGAATTGGGTCTAGTTTTCAAAAAACAATAGTTATCACTCATCCATTGGAAAAATCCCTGTTTGAGGAATTGTATGGCTATCCTTATGTTTATATGAGGTTGTAAATTTAGTGTGTAATTTTCAAAACATTTATAAATGAAATTAACGTTTTAAATGAATAAATGTATTATAAATAAAAAATGTAGAAACTACAGGCACTATTTTGGTTATTTTGGAATGTTATAAGTTATATCCTATAATATTTAAGAGCCCATTAAGCACCATAACTGTTGATAGTATAACCTTTATATAGGTATTGTATGATTAATATATATAGGGTCATGATAAAACCATTTGACAGAGAAAAAGGAATTGATTACCTCGACCTGTAGGAATGTACCCTATGAAGTCCATTTATTAGAGAATAAAAGGGAGATAGAATCATTTGGAATTAACCAATACCAAAACCAAGATGATTTTTAACTACTAAATCATGAGAAAAATAGTTTATATGATAATTTCAATCTTGTTGAGATAACAGCCCAAACCATGTTCATTGAAATAACCAAAGAAATCTTGCCAGCGCACACCATACCCTTTGGGAATTCACTAGTGTAATAAAGGGATATGTATCAAGACCCTAACAATGTGAATTTTCTATTTTTTATATTAATAACTATATTTAACTATTATTATTAACTTATAATTATTTCACAATAATTTTGATAAAAATTAGGTTTTGATATGATGTAACACAAATTGTATTATTAGAATATGTATACTTTCAATCAAGACACTCTTTTTTTCATATTTAAGATAAATTGAAAAAAAATGATATTTTATTAAAATATTATTATTAAATAACATTTATTAAATACAAATGATAATATAATATTATGAAGTAAAATATATTTTTGATAAGTATCAAAAAAATATTATTATAAAAAATTCAATATTTTTTCACTAAATGGGGATTTTTTATTTAACAATAAGAATTGTAGTATTTTGAGAACTATTTTGTTAAAAAAAATTAAATCATTATCATGAAATTATTCTATAGTGAGTTTTCATAATTTTCTAAGGAATTAAACTTTTTGGGGAAAAAATTAAATACGATATAATTATATTATATATATTACCACATCAGAAAAGCCCAAAAGTTATGTATTGAACACTATTACTACTAACCACGAGAAAATTTACATTTACCCTTTAAAATAATCAGATTTTGAAGTTATTTGATTAATTTTATAAACCCTTAATGAATCATCCAAAACCTAAATTACATTTTTTACTATTTTAAAATACATTATTTATAAACATGACTCACTTCCACATCACCAAGGGTATTATTTTAAGGAGATAATTTCATTGAGATAAAAAATAATTAAATTTACTCATCATTGGTAGAAACCACGGGAAAAAATCAAGTGTTGTTTTTTGGTTTGGATTTATTTATCGTGTAAAGTCCAAAAATTAAAGTTTGAAAATTGATAAAGAACTCTCCTATCATTTATTATAAAAACCCACCCAACCTACCATATATAATCACTAAAAACTCTTTTATAATATATATACTCTAATATTCAATCTCTATAGAACTCCTAAGTTGTTCCTAATCTATTAATAATCTCTTACCAAGGTTTAATAAGCACTTTCTCATGGTAGGGTATCCTCTCTTCCTCTTTATTCTAGAGCCTTTTTTATGTTATGCCTTTTTATTCCCATTTTTCATTTTGGTAAATGTTTTCACACATCCCTTTTACTATAATTCTAATTTAAAAGTTATTATAGACCCTTAAATTCCCATTAAATCCTTCCAAAAATCTTTATGTACCCTCGTTATGCTACCAAAATTATCCTATGATTATTCCATGCCAAACATTTTTGTAGTGAATACCCATCCCCATTTCTAATAAATGGTATTAACCTAGATGAACCTATTCATAATTGATTGGTAACATCTATATATTAAATTCACACTCATTAATCATGTGACTATATGTGATGAAATAAGATCCTATGTTGAATGATCTATGTGGCACACTCACCACTCGAAAACTAGCTTATACCGACAATTTTGGAGAAAACTATGGGTTTACGACACCCTTATACCCATGGTTTTCCAAAAACCATTGGTATTGGGTTTTCTCCAGACCTATACCCATGGTTTTTCTAATACCATGGTTTTAGTTTTTGGTTCAAGACTAATACCCACAGTTCTTCAGAAAACCATGGGAATAGGTTTTGGTTCAAAACCTATACCCAAGGATCTCCAAGAACAGTGGGTTTATGTCATATCTATAACCTTTTTTTGTAAACTATGGCTATATATTTCCTACATAAGTATGGGAAAATCTTATTAGAATACCTATTTTCATATGTTCCAACATATATCCATGGTTTAATATATATATATATATAATTAAATATATATTTTTCTAAAAATAATTTTTTTTTGATGTAGTGGTTAGACCCTTGGATTATAAAGTGGTGGTCTAGGGTTATAATATGGTGGAAATCATTTTTCAAAATCCAATACCCATAGTTTGAGAACTGTGTTTATAACATTATTGACCCGATGGACTATTTACTTTACACCTATTTCCATGGTTCATAACCACGAAAATAACATCTTCAAACCGTGGGTATATCACATATAAATACCAAAGGATTCTTCTCCCAAGTTTCTATGAACAATGGGTATATCCTATTCCCATTATTTTTTGGTCAATACAAAGAGTTCCAAACTGTGGGCATTAGTTAAATTTTCAATAGTGACTTATGCATTTACATGATATGAATGTGATGGATGGGATTGAAATTAGATATCCCTCCATGGAATTTGGTAATGTTTTTACCTCATGAGATGCCATGTATAATGAAAGGTAGGTTATCCTAAGATTACTTTGTTATTATTTGTTAATGGTTATCCAAGGATAATTCTTATGATTTCATGTTTTATATTGTCTCTTTGTTCCCATGTTTCTATTATATTATCATCTTATATCATGCTCGATGTTCAAATTTATGATTCTAACTCCTATTATGTTACCTTGATAAGACTCTTGGATCAAATTTAAATCATTAAATTATTCCATTTTTTATTATTCCCATACTGGGCTCTATATCTCACCCCTTTTTTATGTATATCCCCAATTTATCCTCTGATTATTTAGCATAGAAATGAATATTTAATAGCATGTTAAAGGACTTTTAAATAATGCAATTTTTTCTGTCAGAAGTTGTTATGTTATGTAACTAATTTTCCAAATACAATAGGCCACACAATATTATGGTGTTTTATTAATTTTATCATTATGAAATAAATAATAGATTAAGGTGTATTTAAATATGGGTTTTATATAGTGGCTCTTATAATAGATGTGGTATGAAGAATGACCAAGGATATATAGGATATTCATGTGTGGATTAAGATGGCATGGTATCATCAAAAGTGACCTTTAGAGTGTGTGGTCAAAGATCATGTGTTCTTGAATGTTTCTCGTCATCATGGGAAGAACATTTTTTGTTATGAGAGAAAGTTATATCCTTGATTATCATACAATTTGAAGTGTTTTAGCTTTTTGGTTTGGTGATGTATCATTTATAACTTCCCCTATAGTTGTATTGAATCCATGATATCTTCCATCTATTTTAACTTCACTAATATCTTAATCATGACTCCCTTTCCATTTATTTGAATGATTTATAAATAGAGGATTAAACAAAATTTAGAGAGCATTTGATTAAGATTTTGGGCCATCAGGAGAAGGTGTTGTGTGGAAATTCCATTCCCAGGGTTCGGTTCTTATGAAGGTATGGTTGTATCACCCTGATAATTTAGAGTATATATCTCTTAAAATAAGTTAAAGGTGTTTTATATCATTCATAACATGAAATACCAAGCATAAAATGAACAGTGGTATATTACTATCTCGCTATTAAATTGATGGGTATCAATAGGATTTACCATATTAAAAAATATATCTGGAAATATTTTTCTATGTTCAAATTTATGGATTTATTCATAATAAATAATCACTCCATTTTTAGTAAATTCATTTTATTATTCCAAAAAAAATATTTAAAGATGATTTTTATTTCATTTTTTTGTGTGGAAATTATAATTAAGTTCTAACTTTTTTTGAAATTTTATTTTATCAATTCATCTCAATTTTGAAATTAGTAGGTCTATATTATTTTACAATGATTTTTTAAAAAGAATTATTTTTAAGGGAATAGTGAAAATACAGATTTTTATAAAAATGTCATTTTTACAATAAATTAATTAATTTTAAATCCCTATAATGTTTTTAATTTTGTCTTAAGGTAAAATAAGACTACTTTTAATTTAAATAATCTAATTAATTACCTAAAAATCTGCATTATACGTGATTTTTTTATAAATTTGTATTTATACTAAAAAATAAAATTTTTGATAAACTATTTTCGATTGTATATCATGAATTTATATTAAAATTTATTTATTACACTTAATGAAATAAAATTTGAAAAATAGGTTCTATATATATAATTAAGAGGTTCAAATTTGGAAAATATGTCTATTTTTATCATTTTAAACAGTAATTGTGGTAAATATTTGTCCCTTTGTTAAGGGTAATATATATATAACTATTTTAAGACTTTGGGATAAGCCATATAATGTGAAAAACTAAAAACTTAGTTTAATATTACAATAATCATGATATCTTACATAAAACCCAACATAAAGATTAATGTGAGTTGCTATATATTATAAAAATATTATTATTTAAATTTGAATACTATAACCTAGATGTTAAATTGGGTATATCAATAAAAATAACCACATTATGATAAATATAAATAAATTTTTTATATAATTTATTTATATATAATAAATTAGTAATCAATTTTCATTAAAGTCATTTATTATTCAAAAATATGTTTTCTTCAAATGGTTTTTATTTTCCTTCTTGACCGGTCATTATAATTAATATATACCATTTTAATAACTTTTATTTTTAATATTAATAAATTAATTTCATAATTGGAATCATAATAATTATTATTACATAATAGGATCAACTTAATTTATTTCATTTTGAATTTTAACTATGGTAAAGATTTTTCACCTCAATAAAAGAAGTAAAACTGGGTTAAAATTATGGGGTAAAGATTAAAATTGTCCCTAGAACTTTACCTATCATGAAGAATGAGTGGTTTTGGAAAACAAATATGTCTTATGGAGAAATATAATGTATGTTAAAACATAATTTTAGAAATTGGGAACAAATATTT
Source organism: Viscum album (assembly GCA_963277665.1). NCBI lineage: Eukaryota > Viridiplantae > Streptophyta > Magnoliopsida > Santalales > Viscaceae > Viscum > Viscum album. The sequence goes on along the minus strand of OY728125.1, from coordinate 909,947,975 downwards.
ACTCTTTTGAAAGAAATTAATGTTTTAATAAAATTAAAAACTTTTTGGGTCTTTGCATTTAATTGCATGATTAGAAGAAGGAATTTGAAATTAAATTTATTAAAAAAAATTGAAACCTTTATTATTTTTTATTTCTCCAAAAAATCACATAAACCAACTAATTAATTTATTTCATGGTGAAATTATTTTTACTATTAAATATGGTATATTTAAAATAATATTTTTTTGATTTGTTTTGTGTTCTAATATTAAACGTAATTTCTTCAACCAATATGAATTTAATCTGATAAAATTAATTAAAACAATTATCAAAATTTCCAAAAAAAAATAATAAGTTTACTTTTATTTGTTTTCATATAAATATGTCGTCATGGTAACTTATGGAGGAAAAAATGAAGCAGTAAGTCCATTTAGGGTTAGAGATTCTTCGAGCGAGGATGACACCAAAAATAAATCCACTTACTTGAAGAATTATTCCCCAGTTGTGAGGCACAAAGAGGTGAACTCAAAGATTGAGGAAAAAGGTAAGTATTCTGAACTAAATCAATGATTATTCTCTTCTATCCATTATGTTGATTCAGTTGGGTTTTCAAAAAAGGTGATATAGATCGTGACATTTTGAGAAAAGATGAAATCTCGGAGAGATTGCATATTTTTCTAAATTCAATTGTTGGACGAGTGGTGCTTGTGAAGGAAAAAACCATGTAATTTAGAGAAACTAGTATATAATTTATTGTCAATCTGGGGTTTCTCCAACTGTAAGTGAATTCTAATAGGGCTTAGCTTTTTTGACATCTTTTTTCTGAACTCTGACCTAAAAATTAGGGTATGGAGCATTAGATCAGTCTTTTTTAAGCCAGTAACTAACTGTATCTAGGAATGGATTCCAAGATTTACTCTATTCAAGGTTATGAATTCGTTTGTGCAATTCTGGGTTAAAATTTCTTGATTAAAATAGATTTATTTGCATCAAAAAATCCTATCTGACATCTCCTCAACCATTATTGTTCCAATTAAAATGTATATGGTAACTGTGGAGTCCATTTTTTGTTTCTTTTCAAGAATTATCATTGAAGTTGATTTGAGCTCAATCCTTATTAAGAATGTGGTTTTATACACACAATTTGATTATTTTAACATTCATGTTGAATATGAGAAGTTTTTTTGATGTTTTTAAGGTTAATGTGCATGATAGGAACACCTATTGGAAAAAGATATTTTGCATAGTATGATTAATTAGAGGGAATGCAGCTTATTTTTCAGAGGAGGAAATATAGTTAGGTGAAGATTGATAAAAATGTGATCCCTTGTAGGAAAAATAGTGTTGGTTATCTGGCATATGATACTGTAAATAGGGATGGTAAGGTTTCTTGAAAGAAACCAGTTGTGATTTCTGATCCTTTTACTCCACAAGGTATGTCTAATCCATTGGAACACTATGCTTCACCAAGAAATGATGTTGTCCTCAATGGGGAAGATAATAATTCAGGGTAGAGATCTATAGATTTTGTACAAGTTAATGAAGGATGTAAAGATTCTATTGAGATGAATAATGGGATTATAAAAGGAAATCTACCCTTGATGGAGGGTCCTGAAACTGATGGAGCATCAAAATGTCGAAAGGATGAGCTAGGTATGGCTATGGTATTAGTTTTCATCCCCATAGTATAAGATGGAATTACTCAACATGGGACAATAGATATGGTATAAAATGATTTGGTCCACCCTTTGATTTCAGATTCCTATTTTTATAGTGAAGGTTCTTAGGCTATAGAATGGGATACTACTATTTTTTAACCCACTAGAATTGTCATACATGGAGCTTTACCTTCACAGTATGGTGAATTTAATCAATGTGATCCTCAGAAAAATGTTGATTTTCATCATAATATCCATAACAAACTCAATCATTCAACAATTTCTGATAAATGATAGTAATGAATCTCATTTTGATGGAGTGGATAGAAGAACCTCTCTCAAGGCTTCAGGAAGTGGGAGAAATGCTTCATTTAAGGATGTTATTCTATATAGAAAGAAAAAGGTGGTCGATAGTAGGGGGTTCACTCATTCTCCTTCTAAAATAATTACATGGAAGAAATATTCCAATATTATAAGGATTTGGACTACCAAATCATCTTATAAGGTTTCAAAAAATCCCATTTAATAGATCCTTCTAGACTTCAATTTTGGTTATTCTCACTATGAATGGAAAAATCTGGATGATTATGATTATAAACATGATATATCATATTATGATCTTTAAATATGTATTCCAGATGAGGGAAAGACCCTCTGTCTAACCTCATCCACTTATTTTTCTACTTTTTATCTAATTTAATAAATTGTAACAATATTTTTTATGACTAGATTTTTTTGGTAATCTTTTATGTCAATCTAAGTGTGTCCTTTCCCTATCTTATAAACTGACACCCATCCTATCATCCCTTATTCACAAACTTTAATCCTTATAGATAAGAAAATTCATAACCTAATATAATATTATCATACCTACACACTTCTTAGAGCGTATTTTCTTTACAAAATATAATCCTTTCATGGATTAAGGTGTAAGAAAGAGGAGGTTTCCTAATAAATAGGTATAACTCCTAAATGAGTACATTCAAAATTATTTGGTCTTATACTTCATTAAAATATATTTTACCAATCCTAAAATAATAACTAAAATATCATCAATACACTTAGAAGTTATTATGATTATTTGGAAACCATTTTCTATATCTTTTTCATTTTATTTAAAGTGAAAGAATCACTCACCCATACATACATCCTTTCGTCTCCACATAGCAGTTTAATTCATTTTCATAACAATTTTACTTGGATTATTATAAAGAAGAAAATAATGAAAATATATATATATATATATATTATATTTATGAAATAATTATGTTCATAAAAATATAATATATCATTTCTCCTCTTAAAATTTCACTCATTAAAAAATGATATTGTCGCCCGTCCGAACGTGTAGACTACCACCGCAATAAAATGATGTGATTAATTTTTATGGATCACATTTCATTGATGAATATAAATATGTATATAACTAATATATTTATATATATGTTATATTTATATCATAATTATAATTTTATGTATGATGGAACCATTATTAAGTTTTAAGGACCGAAACTATCAAACTGATACTTACGTGAAAAAATTAATAGCTAGTGTTCAAAAATAATGATTTCAATATTGAATTATTATTAAATGGTCAATGAAATATTATAATTGGATAATATATTATATCATAATTAAGTATAATATTTTGGTATATAATTATTTTAAATTTAAATTTATTATATTGGAGGTTGATATCACTTACGAAGCAAGTTGGTCCTAAGGTAAGGGATTTATGTTTCAATAACATTTTAATTGGCATTACTTATGCTTGAATTTAAATTGAGAGAAATTAAATAATACTTATATGATAAACCCATTTTATATTAATTTTTATTGTTTATTCTTGTGATTTTCATGTAATAGTACCTTTTTCCTCACGTTGGTATATAAAATGATTGGGAGTTTTTTGAATAAAAACATATTTTATTTCTTCCTTGGCCGGAAATGTTTTTCTTATATGCCCATATTTTATTTAAAATATTTTCAAAAAGAAATAATTTAATCTTATGATTACTTAAAGGAATTTTTACATATTTTTTAAATTCAATATAAATGTTGTAAATGAATATTCTTTTCATTGTAAGAACAAAGTACTTTTGAATTTTTTTTGAAAATGTACCAAAGAAAAATTGTGTTAACATTAATTGAAATAATAGAATTTTACACCCTAATTACCAATCAATTATTTATAGATTATTTCAAAATTTTCTATATTTATTTACAAAGAAAATTTGTTACATAAAATTTTGGAATTTTTAAAATTTTAAATAAGTGATTTCAAAATGAAAATTGTATCTTCATCAAGAAATGTTTCAATGATATTTTAAATGTATTTTCATCTATGTCATGATATTTTGCTGTATCTTATAATTTAATGAGGTTATAATATAAGGACACCATCCACCATATTTTTTTGGATGGATTATGATCAGTTTCAATGGAGAAATTATTGAAATTGTTTTCTAGTTCTTGCAGTATTGATAGTTATTGATTATTAAGGCATATTCATTAAGTTTTATTGTTTTTTTATGATAAATGAATTTGAATTATTGATTGAAATGTGGTGATATAAATTATATATCCCCTAAATTAATTTGGGGATATCATGATGCAAACAAAATTGGGTATTTTTCAAAGGCCTTTCCTTTTTATGTAAGAATTATTGGCATGTTGCCTCAGTATTATGTCTAATATTCTCTAAATTACACATTACATAATTATGAAATCAGTTATTGATGTCCAGGTGATTATTTGGAATGTTAGTTATTCATAGATAATTTTTAATATCAAGATATTATTTATTTGGAATTATTTAATAATCATTTATTCCTGGCATATTATTCATGCATTATTTATATATGATAGATTATATTGTATACATTCCCTTACTGAGCATTTGATATCCCCATATTATTTTGTTTCCTTTCATATGATACTAATAAGTGTACTTTTATAGAAATTAAAAGCTATTATAGAGGGAATAACAATTTTCTCAATTATAATACTATTTTTTATTTTATGTTTTCAAAATTTAATATTAGATTCAAGAATGTTTTTAGTTTTTCATAACTGCTAAATTGATCAATAATCAATGGTGTGATCCCTTACATCTAGTAGAAATGTTTTAAAGTAACCCCTAGCTCAGGGTTACTATATTTTGGGAATTACTATTGATATTGGGGAATGTTTATCAAAAACCTTGGGAACTATATTTAAGAAAACATAGATTGGGTAATATAGCCCAATGGACAACTTTTAGGATATGCATAACAGTATAATTATATCATAAAGTTTTTAGTAAGGCAGATATTATGTGATTTTCCAAGAAATATATCCCTATATGGATACTATTAGTGGATTTTTTTTTGGTACATATGTTTCTAGTGGTAAGATCCTTGAAAAGAGTTTGTCTAGTATATCTCGACAATCATTCTAGTGTATAGTGAATGGGTTCTTAATGTGAACCTAGTTTGACTCTACTTGGGGATATTCTTGACTAAATTTAAATTTTACTTATAATCAATTGTGAAATATTTGAATTTTTTTTATTTTAATATATTTCCCCAAAAAATAAGCTTATGATTCAGAGTTTAGCAATGCATAAATTTTTAATTTTTGTGAGGTATGGTCCCAGATTTTGAATTAAAAACTATGATTCATAATCTTATTCACTAATATAGTGTATTAAATTATTTATAAATGGATCCTAATGGAATTATTGGAAAATGTATCAACACCCATAATTAATATATGGATTTCCCTCATGAGTAATTCAATATGACTAATGCCATAGTTGAGTAGATAATAACTATATTAGGATAAATGACTTAGGTTATAACCATTAACCTTTCCCAAATGAAACAACCTATTACTACATATAATGATTCATTAATTTTGGATTTCATCATGTGATAAAAACCACCAACCCTTAATGGAACTACTAATCCATTTATAGTTTAATAGTTTATCAAGTCCTTAGAAAACATATTACTTGATTTGAGAAGCAATAATAGGGAGAAGGTTATTATGTAATTGTATTGTTTAAATGAATATATTGATTAGTTTTGGTCATTGACTCAATATAATAAAGAGAGGGAGGTGATGAATATTTTTAATGAGATATTATTCATAAAATAATTCACTTATGAGAAACAAGGCATTATGGAAAGGAAATTTTTCAATAAAATTCAAAAGAAAGAGGATAGTGTTTTTGATGATGGACTAATATTTACATTATTATAAATTCATGTTATATAATTCATACATAATCCATAATGTAAGATTTGAAATGTTTTTGTCGGAATAAAGCAAACCTTAGAAGGGAACTCGACTCTAAAATATTTTCATTATATGATGATATAAAATCAAGTTCTATCACGATAGAGAATGAATTCTAAAGTTCATATTTTTCCAAAGGAAATGAAGAGAAGAAGAAGTCGAATGTGCACAAAGAGAAAATAAATTAGGTTATGGAAAATAAGAGAAGTATGGAAATAACCACATGTGATAATTATGGAAAGAAATTCCCTAGTACTTATGTAAAGGGAAATATAATTTGCATCATATGTGGAGAGAAAGGCAATTAAGAACATGAGTGTAAGGGAAAGTAAGATGCCTCCATTTTCTAGTGTTTCAAATATAAGGAGATGGGTCACTATTCAAAGGAATTCCCCAAACATCAGGATAATTTATATCAAAAAATGGTTAAGGAAGAAAGGTTATACTTATATAATTATTATAGTTGAAGTAAAAAAATTATTTAATTTTTTACAATAAGTACTTTGATCATAAAATCAGGCTATATAAGATTCAATATCTATATACAAATTTATATTTTATGAATAGAAAATCATCACTTGACACTCTAAGGAAACAATTATCTATCAAGATACCTAGTAGAAATTTGGTTATAATATATCGATTGGTTTCTGGTAAAATGAGCAGTGATTCCATGGAGGAAAACAATGTTTTTATACATATGTTTGGCTTTGAAATTATGCATATTTTGGGGTTTTAATTAGCTTTGAGGATTTAGGAAGTAGTAGATGGTGCATAAAAAATATATGAAATTTATTTTCCAATAAAAAGGTTATCCTTTTACGTTTATATATGATTAATTGATGGCCTTCTTTATACTTATAGATTTCTGGTTTTTGTGTTCATTAACTTTTTCATGATCACCATATATATCACTTTATATTATTCCTTGGATGTTATTATGTCTCTTCTATATCTAGGTCTTCACTCCCCTTTAATGTTATCTTTCTTTCAGAACATGATCACGTATTACTTTGGGTAATTTTTATGTTTCCCATTTCTCTTTCAAGGAATGTTTTATTACCCATTCTATGATGTAATTTTTCAAAAAATGTTTTTTTGAATATTTAACCCTTGATTACATATATAATGAAATTTAAGGATTAAATTTTTTTATGGGGGATAATTGAACACAAATAAATTAATTAATAGAATAATAATCTCCATAGAATTCTTAACTTGTAACACTGAACTTTAAGAAAATAATTATACTTTATAAAAATATTAATATTTAAATGTGACCATTATGACCTAAATAATAAATTGGTAGTATGAATAAGGACAATGAAAAAATGAAAACTATGTATAAATTTTTTATATAATTTATTGATTAATAGTAAATAAATACTCAATATTCAATAGAGTCATTTAGTTCTTTAAAAATATATTTTCTTAAAATATGGTTTTTATTTCCTTTTATGCATGAATAATATAATTATTTTATACCATTCATAAACAAAATTAAATATCCTGGAATTTCCACGTAATTTTTTTAATTATATGGAATTATTTCGAGACCGCACACTCTGACGGCACGTGATTCTGAGGCCCTGTGAGCCCAGAACAGAATTTTTAAAAATTTTAAGTTCAATTAAGTAATCATGAGATCGGGTTTTTCTAACTTTTTAACCGGTTCTCGGATAAAAAATCTTGTGGGATTATTGAATTTGTAATTCCAAGATTCACTTCAAAAAGACTTAACTTGGACCGGAAAAGGACGGACGAAAAAATTAATTTTCAAACTTTTTAGAAAATGATAAAAATAACTTAGAAAACCTTATTTTATTTATTTTACACCATTAATCGTAGGATGGCAGTGATGTGGTGCGGTGGCGAGTAGACAATGAGGATCATTAAATGAGGATCATTAATGTCTCATTGTGCAAGAATAACCACAATGTTATTTCATAAATAAAATAGCATAACGACACAATGACGCAACGTACCAGAAACGCTACGATGTGTTTCCTTTTATTAAACTACCCCATTGGAGAGTTGGGAATAAAAACCTGGGTATTATCTAATGAACCAATCTAGTAATTCATCTCTAAAATAGAATAACGAATATAGGATAAAATCTCTCCAATAATGAACACTAGAGGATTGGAACGTGGAAATAAATCTCATGGAGAATGAGATTGGATCCTGGAATTGACGAATAGTGTAGAAGGGAAGCGGATAACATATTGAAGATGACTTGGATCATCGTCCATCACCTATGATATATCCAAATGTATGTATTTATTTCTTTATGATTGAATTCCCCATTAATTCTAAAACAATGAATGCGGATCAACCCAAAAACAGGTGGACCTGCGGATCAGGTGTTCTAGAGGGATGGTGCTTTCTTTGGGGTTTTCCATAGGGATTATTGATAGCTTGAGAGAATGGTGGTCCCAAACATCCCCAATTTCAAACATCTAATGAAAAGGGTGCAGGACGGAATGAACAAGTCTCGAGCCCCTCTTCCTTTTGCATTCATCATGGATGAATTTTGAAAATAGTGGCAAGATGAGTATGAGGTCGTCACAGTGAAGGTGGAAGCCCTATGGTCCCTTAGGCATAGATTATTCAAGAAACAGACCATCAGAAAACTCTGGTGGCCCGCATAAGGAACCTTTGGAGCACTGGAACGGGCGGCGGAGGCTGGTGGCAGCGGTCGGCAGAGGCCCGCAGTGGTGACTACGGGCAAAGGGAGGTGGTACACTCGTCGGCGCGCTGCAGCGGCAGAGAGCCATAGCCAACTGGTCACTGTGGTGTTCAAGTGTGGTGCCGACCGGGGCCACATTGAGGGGATCCCTTCTTCGGGGTTGCTCGGGTGATCTATTAGCACGCGGTCCATTGACCGCATGTGGGAGGACCAGTAGGCCGCTCAGCCAATTGTTCTTGGTAAAATGGATATGGCATATCCATATTCAGGTTGGAGAATCCGGCCCACCTCAGTGGGTCGGGTTACTGTGAGCATGATGGACACGTGGATCAATAGTCTTGTGACCGACCAGACTGGACCCAGGTCGGGCCGGGTAAGGTCCAGTCAGGTCTGGTTGAACCTAACCCAGACCTCACTAGACCCTGTTTGGGAAAATGTCATAAACATACAAACCAATCATCTGATTGATGCACTATGTGCGGCTCTAGGACCCTTACGATGAGGCAGTCCTTCTGAGATACTCTATGTGGGTTTTGGTAGAGGTTGGTGTATGTTGGGTTACTGATCAACATGAGAGAATCCCTTCGTGGATCATCAATGAAGCGACCCTTTATGGATTAGCATGAGAGTGACCATCCATGGATCATCATGAGAGTGACAGTTCATGGATAAATAGTAGTGTGACCCATTCTGGATCAGTCCCAGAGCATCCTATCATGGATCAGTAGTAGATAGACCCTTAGTGGATCAGTAGTAGAGTGACCCTTTGTGGATCAGCAGTAGAGCCTCTCAATCGAATAAGATGGTCTATCTTTATAACTAATCATCTTTACTTCTGTACGTAATTTATACCTTGTGTGAGATATATTTATCTTTGTGCTATGTATTTGAGGTCTTTATTGGTTGTATTTAATTAGTGATATTTCTTTTGTGGTATTTTCCCTTGTTAACTTCTGAGAGACCTTTGGGGGTCTCAGGGTCCCTACTGAGTTGTTATACACATCCCTGTATAGGCATCGCCCATACGTGTTGTGTCTTTTGCAGACGACCAATGATACGACACAAACCTTAGTGGTCTGAGACTAGGTGGAGTTCAATGTGGCAAGAGTGGATGGGGAATACTTCTACATCTTTAAGCTTTACTTCCACTACCACACAGGTAGATACTTCAGGGCGTACTTTGATTGTATTTTTTAGTTTGTGGGTTCTTGGGCTTGTTTTTTGGCCTCTTTACTTTCACTTTACTCTTTTTTCTCTCTATGGTGGTACTTTGTGGTTTTTGTACTTTTTTCATTCCATTTTGGTTTTCTTGGTGTAGTGTGTCATGTCTGGGTGAATATAGGTTTAAAGGAAATGTCTTCACAATTTGGAATATGTCTTTCCAGTACTAGTCACCAGCCCCAAGCCTGTGGAAGGTGGTCTTGGACTAGTCACGGCACGAGCCCTGAGGGATGGGTCATAAAAAATTTTATTTTAATAAATAAATATCATTTTTTAAATCCTCCTTTAAATAATATCATAGTGTGTATTTTCTTTTTTTTTCTCAAAAATATTTTTTTTTCATTGAAAGTAAAAAAATTCTGATTTTTGTAAACCTGTAATTTATTTTCTTTAAATCAAGTAATTTAAAAGTACCATTATGTTTTAAATTTTATATTAAAGTAAAATCAGCATCAGTTAACTATATAAAATATAATTAATTAAATAGAAATTAAAATTATACCTTATAATTGTATAAACTCATTTTTAGGCTTAAAACACCTTTTTTACAAAAAGGGTTTTCATTGTATTTTATGCACTAAAATTAAAATAAATATATTCAACATATAATCAATTGAATCTTGTTAAATGTATAGGAAATTTGGCATCAACATAATTATTATAATTTAATGGGGTCAACAAAATTTCTTGTTATTATGAATTGTAACCACAATAAATATTTGTTACCTCGGTAAAGGAGGTTACAAGAGTAAAACAATAGGATAACGTTTGGACATCTATTTTATGTAATTTTCTAGAACAAATATATGAATAAGTATTTAAATAATTTATTTTAAAAAATTATTTTGAAATTGGGAACCCATTTAAGATTTTTATAAAGATATGTTGTATTTAATTCGAATTAAAAACTATCTTGGGGTATTTGAATTTAATTTCGTGATTTCAATATTAAATTCAGTTTTCACTTTCTCTAAAAGTCTAAAACCTTATTTTTAAATTATTGAACCAAAAAATTAATTGAAACAAACATATTACTTTATTTCATGGTGAAATTATTTTTACTCTTAAATTGGGTAATTTCCTAAAAACAGTTTCCATGTATTCTTATGTTCTTATATTAAATGGAATTTATGAAACCTATAGAATTTTGAGATGATAAAATATATTTACAATTCATAATAATTGGGTTTTTTTTAAAAGGACCATTTTAATCTTGGTTTTATAATTATGTGATCATTTTGAAACATTAAGTTATCACAATTAAGATTAAAATGGGTTTTATGTGGTTTAACTAGGACATAAGTCTTAAAATGTATCCAAAACATGTCAAAATGGTTTTTTATAAGTTTATTTGGACTATATAGAATCTTAAATTCATTCTTTTTCTATTTAAACAACTTTAAATGATTATAATATATATTATTTGATATTTTATGTAATTCCAATCATGTCATTTCCATCGCATATGAAAGGGAAGCACTCCTCTAATCCCTTTTTCACAAACTTTGAGACCTATATATCATCTAATACCAACCCTAATACCATCCTAGAATACATCCCCATGTCTAATATATTATTTTCATTCCAAAATATCATCTATTTAGGGCTTAAAATGTAAGTCAAAGTAGGTTTCTCAATAAAGAGGTATAACTCTTAACCGAGTACTTTCAAATTTATTTCTTCTTTTAATTACTCTAAATATAATGTCACCAAATTAAACTAATTAACACAATTTCATAAATATATTAATATGTTATTATTATTTTGTAACTATGATTTTCAACCTCTTTTCCATCCAATGGAAAGTGAAAACATCACTCGTGTGTATGTATAGATTACCGTCTCCACATAGAAGTGTAACTAATTTTCATCATAATTTTACTTGGATAGTGATAAATATGGATCTAATTAATATATATGATATTTATGAAATTATTTTGGTACTTTATATATAATATATCATCTACCTTCTTACACTTATACTTATTACAAAATTATAATGTCTCTCATGTGTGTGTGTGGACAACCACCTCCATAAAGTGTTGTGATTTATTTATAATGAAATCCTTTAATAGTTGATTATATATATATATATATATAATGAATATAAATTATATATATATCATGTTTAAAATTCGAGATAATATAGGACCCTAAAAAATATAGGACTAAAGCTACTGAACTATAACATACATGAAAAATAAAATAGTTTACACTCTAAAATGATGATTTTAATATAGAAATATTGATAAATTGGAGTTTAAATGCTATTAATGAATCATATATGATATTTTAAGAATGTATATGGATATGGAATATAATTATAATATATTTAAATTTATTATATATTAGACTAAAATCACTAACAAAGAATGTGAGACTGAAGGTAAGGGATTCATTTTTCAATCTCATTTTTACCGTGATCATTCATACGAGAATTAAAATTAAGGAAAATAATAAGATTATTATTTGATAAACCAATTTAATTTTCATCATATATGGTTATTATTTTAATTTTCACGTAATAGTACCATTTTCCTCTCTTTGGTCAAGAAAATTATTGGGAATTTTTTTAAGAAAAACCTACATTATTTTCTCTTTGGTCGGGAATATTTTTTCCATGTCGATGTTTTATTTAAAATATTTTAAATAATGAATTTAATATTTTCCTATGATTAAATAAATTAAATATTAATAGTTTTTTATTACTTGTAAAAATTATTCGATGGAAATTTCTTGTCATTTTCTAAATGAGGTACTTTTGAATTTTTACTAAAATTTTGAAAAGATTCTTTGTTTTAACATATGTGGTATGAAAAAAAAATTATTAACATAAATAACACTAAATTATTGAAATTTAATTTACAGGTTTCCATAATTATTTCCAAATAAATATTTTGAAAAAATTTACATTTTATATAAGTGATTTCAAAAGGAAAAGTTTATTTTCCTCAATAAATGGTTTAATGATATTTTAAATGGATTTTCATCACTGTCAACATCCTTGGATGAATTTTATGATTTTTTTAGTTTATAATATAATGATACCATAAACCATACTTCTTTGGATGAATTATTATTTTCTTTAATATAGAAGTATTGACATTATATATTTTATTTCTTCCAAAATTGAATGTTTTAGTTTATTACAGAATGATAACTAAATTTCATTATTTGTTAATAATATTCATGATTTGGTCTTATTAAGTGATGTGTGGGACCCAAAATTTCAAATCCTATTGATAAATCAGTATGTATAATGAGAAAAAATAATTTGAGTACATGGATAAGGCCTTACCCCTTTATATAATATATCTTGGCATGAGGAAATGATGGAAAGTTTAAGATGTGTGGCATTATACATTCCTTTATTATGTAAATCTTTATTAATGTCTATGTGATTATTTGAACAGTGATATATACAAGTATAAGTTTCAAGAATAATAGATTATTTATATGTCATTATTTTATCATTATTTATTCTTACCATATTATTCATTCCTTATTTTTTTCTATGATATCTTCATATATACACACTTCCTTATAGAGCATTCCATCTCACCCTTTTATTTTTTTTCCCTTGCCTAGGATGATAATAAGTATACTATGACGTATATGCAAGGATATTCTCTGTGGAATAATAATTTTATCAAAGAAAATAATATTTTTATCATTAAAATTTAATATGAGATTGAAGCATGTATCTAGTTTTAAAAGACTCGTAAATCCATCGATCATGGGTTGTGTAACCCCATGTATCTAGTGTAAATATAATAAAGTAACCACCAATTTTCGGGTACAAGAGTTGGGACATAATAGTAAATCTCCAAAACACTTTCCCCCACTTAATAATCTAGATTACATTCGAACATAATCATCTTATATTTTATGGTTTCTTAATATATTTCCACATTCATTTCATAGTAACATTAATTCTATTTTAAGAGATAATTAATACAAAATATCACTCTATTTGTTTTAATATATCTCATATTTTTTCATTGGTATTAAAATTTATTATGTTTTGGTATAAATTGTTATTTGAAAAACTAAACAATTTTCTTTATCAAAGTAATTTATTTTTATTTTTTAGGGATTTAATAATTACATAAAATGATTATGAAATGTTGACATAGTGCTTATTAAATTAGTAGAAAAATAAAATTAATGATATTAAAAATGATAAAAGTAACAAAATGTGGATGAATTATTATGTTACCTGAATTTTGAAGAATAATATGCCATTTTAGATCTGTTTTAATTATTTATATTTAAATTAAATCTCTATATTGTTTCCATCAAAGTAAAATTATTTTAATATTCTTTAAAATTACTTTAATGGTATAATAAATTAAAAATATATTCTTAAAGGATTTAGAAATCATAAAAACATTTTTTTTCAATAGAGTGGTATAAGATCAAAAATATCAAATATTTTTTCTTTATGGGTCACATTCCCCTTTATATTAACCTTCATTAAATCAAAATATTAAAAACACTTTGATATAATGATAATCATCAAATGGGTTAGGGGTTAAAACAAAGATATAAGGGTTAAAAAATCACGTAAATTTGTCTATATTTTTTTAGATGATAAGATTTTAAAGGATCCTCAACCTATATTAAAAATATGTAAAATTGGTTCCACTTTCAAATAAAAAAAGTAATTTATTATATTTAAATCTTTTATAAATTCCAAGTGAGTCATTTCCTTCACTATAAAATGATGAAACACCTTCTCTCTTCCTAAAACCAACATGATCCACTCAGCTTAACCTAACCCTATCTAAAATCTTCTAAGAACCATTATTGATATTATAGAGATGATTTTATCATAAAAATACCATACCTTGGGTCCTTAAGAATAAATACAAAGGATTTATATCAAGGAGTAGAAGGCTTGAACACCTATGAAGAAAGACAAGATTTGATTTAAGGATTTCTATTCTCACTTCTAGTTTTGTGAGAGAAAATCCATGTTTACCTCTTTTATATTTCATATAGTGTATATACTACCTATTTTATAGGATATATCATGAATCACTTTATATTAATGGTATTTAATATTTCATTTAAAGTTATTTATTTCATCGGCGTTGTGATTAAAAATTTACCAAAGCGGTAAGAGTTTATGTTATAATCTCATTTATTTATGGGATTGTCTTTGAAAAACATTTATTGAGTGAAATTTTATTTTCATTATCTTTTAAACAAAATATATTTTATTTTACACTATTTATACTTGGAATTTGTATGATTCCATACCATTTTTCCCTCTTTGTTACTTAAAATGATCGATAAAATGTTTTTAAAGAAAATTTTATCGTATTTCATTTTTGGTCAATGAAAATTTTCAACCATATCCATAATCTTAAAAAACAATTTTGAACTTTTTTACCTATAAATAAAATGTTTTAAAACTTCCTTCTTAATTAAATTTGACTTTATTTTCAAATTTTTAAAGTGAATCATTTAAATAAATATTTTCCTAACAATTCATTCTTTATTTTTTTTAAAGTGTGAAAAAAATGTTATATTTTAAAATATGTTGTGTGAAAAGATTTTCTTGATATCCTTACCATTGTTTTCTTTGATGATTTCTTTACAAATTTTCGGGGTAATTATTAATTAAAATCATATTATAAATATTATGGTCATTTTTAGTTAAACTTTTATTAAATGAAAATGATATTTTCACATTTTAAAATGAATGGTTTGAATGTTCTTTTAAATGTATTTTTCATATACGTAAAAATCCATTAAGTTTTTTTTTTTGCTTCACTGAAGATATGAACTCATTATACTATTTAATTTATTTATCTAGAGGACTTATGATAATGATAATTTAATTTATTTATGAAGAATCACTTTCGTCCCAATGATTTAATTATTTTATAATGAACCCTTTATGAAAATCATTTATTTTCTATGGGTTATAATATGATGAAACGATTAAATGTTTATAAAATATCAATCCTTTTCATTGGTTATGATGTGATTATATGAATAATTTTCAATGATTTTTTGTAAAACATATTTATGGTATTCATTGTGTAATGGTTGGGCCTATAATTATATAGACCTATAATGACTTAGGTAAATATGGACAACTCATGAGATAAATATTTTATGCATGAACCAGATGCCCGGTACATATCATTATGGATATAGTTTCATATCCATAATTTTATGTATGATACTTGATTTTGGTTCATATGTTTATGTGGGTTCTAGATTTACTGTCCATAACTTAATTAGTAAATGAGTTACTATTTATACATGCTCAAAATTTTATAAGCTAATTATTTTGAAACATTAATTTTTTTATGATACTCTCCCATAGATCATGATTTATTATTATTGATTCCACACTCTTATGAATTTTTCATTTACGGTGAAAAATCATTACCCATGAATCATGATTTATGATCTATGAATTGATTGGGTATGACTTTCATTTGTTATTATCATGTTCTCATACTCTTATTCTCACTTATAATCATTGATCAATATCTCTAATGTTTTCCCTTATTTATAATCGGTGATCTCCCCTTCTAATGAAACAATTTTTCTTTGGTAATGAAGAATGGATTTTAATTATATATGTTGAGGAATAGTACAGTTATAAAAAAATCTATGGTATGTTTAAGATCCTTTATGAAAAAATGTCTATGTATCTACTCCCCAAAACACTAAACTTTTACTATCTTTCGGTGTGGATAAATGTGTTATTTATTGAATATTCATCTAAAATTTTGTAATATTTGGTGTGTTGTGCTCGAGTTTCCCCGGTTGGTATCAAAGTAAGGTTTAGTTAATTATAGATATTATTATTATATAAATATGTGTAAAACTCTGGGGAAGAATTTAATTATATGATAAAATCATAAGTCTTTGGTTAGGAAGATATTGTCTAGTTTTCCTAGAAAATATTTCGATTTATAGATATTGTAAAGTGGATGAAATTGAGGAAAAAATTAACCTAGTGGTAAAAACTCTAAAAGGGGTGGATTATGTATTATCTTGATTTTCAGTGATGCATAATCATTGGGCCTAATATTTTCCACATGGATAGACACTCTCGGGGTATATTCTTGTGTTAATTCAAAAATTCCTTATGAATCATTATGATGTTTTTGAATAGATAATGACCATATATGACTTAGGTTAAACCTAAAGGGCCATTGATTAAAAATATGGTTTCAATTTTTATATTTCATATGAATTTGTTTCCTGAATATATGATTCCTCACAGAGATTATGATTGATCAATATATATTTATGGTTTTAGTCTATGGCTGGAATTAGAAGAAAACATGATAATAATGAATTTTACGTATAGTGGAATGATTCTCCTAATAAGAAACTAAATGAAGTTGGAGATAGAATTTAAATCCTTATAATTATTCCTAATTTTCTATCTCATTATATTATTAACAACCTCAGTGGATGGATACCATATATTTTAGAAGAATCAGATTCCTATATTAAAATTATATGGGAAGAAGCACCCAAGGAAATGCCTCAATGGAATTAAAATATATTTAATGAGTAAAATTAAGGTGATAGATCATATAATTGGAAATGAAAAATAAAGAGCTTTATGGGTGAAAATAAAGCTCATAATAATAAACCATTAAAATTGTATTATCATATTTGTGGGTAACATGGGAATTATCGTAGAAGATTCCCTAATCTAAGGGCTAACTCAAACACCAAGGAATCGCATATGTTATAATAATCATTCAAGTGTAATGATTTAATTTTTTTCATATTTTTAATCGATAATTTTTTGTCAGAATCAAAATATCAATGATATTATTGTTATTAGAATCATGAAACATCTAAGGATTTTTCTATAATAGTTTTTCTTTAATTATTCTCAAGAATATATTGGATGGTACCAATAACCATGAAAAGTGATTTAGTGGTATGGTGATATTTTAGGAAAGCACATGATTTAGGCATAGATAACCCTTAATATGTGCCGTATATTGAGATAATAATGTTAATATTAGATAAAGGGTCTATTGATATTGATAAATTAAATTGGATACTTTGTACATAGTAAATTATTGGAATCTTTTATTATTCTAATGTGGATCTATGGTGATTCAGTATATTTATTGAATGTATTTACATGTTTTGGGATTATATAATTGGGTTATATACACTATTTTTATATGAACATATGAGTTATTGATATTATTTAGAGAAAAATTTTAATCTATCATGGAATAATATGTTATCAAATCATTCCAATCTTTGGGTTTCAATTTTTTTCTTCAATATTTTGAAGAGTTTTAAGGTTACTTATTAATGGAATAATTTAATTTATACTTTTTATTCTATTATATATATTTTGGATATTCTTTTATAATGATTATCTAATATTGGATAACTTCTTATAACCATTTTTGTTTTCATAAATATCTAGAGATGGTATGAATGACTTGTCATTCTTGTGTGGATCTTATGATCCATTAAAATTTAATTTTAGTGCTTGAAGCATTACAAACTCATCATGGTAATTTATTATATGGAATATGTGTTAAATTAGGGATGAAAAAAACTTAAAACACAATAAAAGGATGATGTTATGCTTAAGGTATGAAAAATAAATCAAGTAAGAATTTTATCTCATATTCTCTACATTAATGGTAAATGATTTCCTCAACTCAAGTAAGAGGAATATTAATCTATTGAGTCTTATGGGTAATGATTCTATTATCTAACAAGGTATGTCTTTGGAAATATATGATTCTTATAATGAAAAATAATTGGTTTTATAAATACAAGATTATAAAATGTTAATTTTCCTTATAGTGATATAGATATTGGTTATCATGATAGAATGTACATTAAATTTTATTAATATTCCATGATACACTGATTATAGCAAGTTATAATTAAAATTATAAGATAAAAAATTTATTTAAGGGTTTATAACATAAAACCTTGAGATTGTAGAATATAATTCTCTTTAAATAAATTATATGTGTTTGATATCTTCATTTGCATGCCACACCGAGCTTAAAATGAAACATGATATATTATAACCTAGCCTTTAAATTGAAGGGTGTGAATAGTATTAACCACATTATTATATATATATATATAATTTACTCAATTCAAATATATTTTTTAATGTATAATAATTAAGTACTCAATTTTAAGTAGAGTAGTTTTATTCTTCAAAAAAATATACTCTTCAAAAATATTTTCTCTTTCAATTTTTATAGAAAGTATAATTACTTGATACCAATTTTAGAAATTTTATTTGACTAAAATAGTATTATTTTATAAATATAAATTTCAATATTATCATGGGGTTATTTTTGGAGATTTTTCAAAAAATATTTATATAAAAGTGAATAGTGCAAATACTGATTTATGTAAAACATTCCATTTTTACTAAAAAAAGTAATATAAAATTCATATTATGTTTTTAATTTTATTTTAACATAAAAAAATCCCCTTTAATTATATATAATATAATTAATTTCATAGAAATCTACATTACACTTTATTTTTGTGTAAGTTAATTTTTTGGCTTAAAATCATTTTTTTTGAACTCATTTTGCTAAATTTCATACATTTACATTAAAATGTATATATCTAAGTTATAGAAATAAAATATTGAAAAATAGATTCCATATTTGGAATTATGAGCTTCAAATTGGGTAAATAGGCCCATTTTATTTTTTATCATTATGAATAGTAATCGTGGAAATATTTGTCACTACGGTATGGGTAAAATGGGTAAAACATGGTTAAAACTATAGGATAAGGCCTACAAATATCCAAAACACCTAAATTTATTTCATTTAATTGCTTCCTTTTGATATTAATCAAATTCTAATTGATTTTTTTTAAATTTCATACCACTTAACTTCGATAATAACATTAATATTATTTTGAGTGAATAATAAATAAAAAATGTCACATTTACTGTTTTAATGTTTTTAATATTTTTTCATAAGTATAAAAAAATGTTATGTTCCATTATACATGGTTATTTTAATTATTAATGAATATTTTTTATCATGGAAATTTATTTTAAATATTTATTGATTATATAATTTCATTATATTATTTTAACAACCTTGATATAGTGCTAGTTAAAATAGAAGAAAAATATAAAATAAATTATTTTAAAAACATTAAAATTAACAAAATTTTGATGAATTATTATGTTATGTGTATTTTTTAGATAAATATAACATATAAGTGATTTTTATAAAGTTTATATTATAATTCTATTTCTATCATGTTTTCATTAAAATCAAAATATGTTAATATTTCGGAAAATAATTTTTATAGTATCTTATGTTAAAAAATATTATATTAGATGATTTAAATTTCATAAAAATATTATATTTTCCAAATTAATTTTAATATTGTATATAATATCAATCATTTTCCACTTATTGTAACTTTTATTTTTATAGTAACTTTATTTGACTATAATGATTAAAAAACCTTGATATCATTGTAATAATCAAAAGTGTTAATGGGGGTTAAAACTCAGAGATAAGGGTAAAAACAAAACCTAAACTTATCTAAAAATTTTTTTTGATGGTATTTAGATTAGTACTCATATTACCTTATAAATATATTATATTTGTATATCTTTCACATGAAAAAAAATTATTGTATTTAAATATTTTAGGTAATTCCAAGTGTGTTGTTTCATTCAATATAAAAGGGCATTGTCCCTCCTCTATTTGTAACACCACTTTGAGCCACCTAAATCCGAAAATACCTAGTAGAATCTCTTATAAGAATCCTTATCCAAGTCCTGAATTTTATTGTATCTAAAAAATACCATCCCTACGGTATTTTAGGAGAAATCCAATTGAGGTGCCTTAAATAAGAGAAGGTGTGAACGCATATAAAGTATTAGGAGACTTGAAGTAAGGGTTTCTCATGTCACATTTGATTCTTGTATACATATTATATATACACCAATTTTATATTTCATGTTTTTTATATATTTCATATTTGATATGTTATATCATATATCTCTCCATATTCAAATTATTTAATGTTTTATTTGAAGTTATTTCATTCAATCGGGTTTTGATTCAAAATTTACTTATGTGTTAATGGTTTTTGGTATAATATTATTTATTTTCAGGATTATTAATGAAATATTTACATTTAGGGAACTTATAAATATCTTATACTTTAAAACAAATAGATAATTTTATCCTCCACCTATTCCAATAATCTTTATGTATTAGTACTATTTTTATTCTCTTTGGTGCATAAAATGTTCGAGAAAATAATTTTATATAAAATTTGACCTTATTTCTATTTTTGTAAATGCACTTTTAATTTCATTTCCATAATCTTCAAAAATAATTATGTATTTTCTTTACTTATACTTGAAATTTCTTTAAAATGAAATTTCCATTACCTTTTACTTTATTTACGAATTTTAAAAAAAAATATTTTTTAGAAAATATTATCCAAAAAAGCTATTTCTGACTTTATTCAAAAGAAGGAAAATATTTTTCTCTTTTAAAATATATGTTAAACATATTATCCCAATATCATTAACATTATATTATTTTATACAACCTTTAAGACTTTATATAGTTATTTTTAATGAAAATAATTTTCACAATATTCTGGGAATTTTTACATAAACTTTTAACAAAAGAAAAAGATATTTTTGTCACATTTTCAATGAAATATTTGAATGTTTTTAATGGTTTTTTTCAAACTATGCTAAGAAAAATTGATTATTTTTATGCTTCACTGGGGATATGATCTAATGAAACTATATAATTTCTTTCATTGGATGTTTTATGATGATGATGATTTAAGTATAATTCTACAAAACTCATTTTATCTCATGAATTAATTATATTACGATGACACATTTATGAAGAAATTTTTTTAATGGGTTATACTATGATTAAATTATGAAATTTTTATAACTTTTTTTAATTTACATTTGTTTTGATAATATTAAATGAGGAATGTTCGATGATCATAACGAACAAATATGTGTGATTTTCATTTTCGTGATGGGAAGGCCCAAAATTTAATATTCATCCAATAAAATAGGTAAATATGGACAACTCATGGTGTAAATATGTTATATGTAAACTTGATTTCATGTTTACAAAATTATGTGTATATATGGTTTTATATCCATAAGTTTATTTGTGAACCTGGTTTTATGTCAATAAATTTATGTGAGGAACTGATTTCATATCTTTAACTTAATAAGTGATTTTGTTATTATTTATACTTGTTCACAATGATATAAAATTATTATTTTTCCATATTCATTTTTTATGATATTCTATCATCGATCGTGGTTGATTATTTATGATTCCACACTCTTATGCCTATTCTCTTTTGTTATGAAAAAACCTTATGCAATGAATCATTATTTATGATCGATGAATTGATTTGGTATGACAGCCTTATAATATGTTCATGTTCACCTACCCTTATTATCAATTAATATCATTGGTTGATATCACCAATGTTTACACTTAGGGGGAATTGGGGATCTCTTTCTTATATTTCCATCTTTTCCAGGTTATAAAGAATGGTTTTAAATTGGATTTGATTAAGAAGTGTACTACGATAGATGAAATTTTTGGGAGATGTTGAATATCATTTATAATATAAGATATTTCTGTATATAGTATATTAATAAACTATACATTTATGGTCCTTAAGAACATATAATTGTTCTATGTGTTGAATATTTATTAAAAATTATTAAATATTTAGGTATATTATGATTTGGTCTCCTCAAAGGTGGTATGGAGGACTATATATGGATATGTCAATTACAAATTCACAATCAATATCCAATGTTTTTTATTATAATATTTTTTGGAAATGGTAAAATGCATATCTTTTTATTTTTTTTATTGAGACGTTTTTTATTTTATTATGTTGTTCTTTAGGGATGGATTTATCTTTTTTTAGAGATATCTCCCATATAAGTTTGGATTTCATGGTAGGTGTTTTTATTTTCTATTATTGGTTTTTATTCTCAAAGATAAGAAAAATTAAATTAGTATATTATGTGAAGTCCAAAAACATCTCGAACCATTAATTTTTATTTTTTGGGTTTTGTGGATATTGGAAAATACTATAGGGAAGAGGGTAGAGTTTGAATGGAAATTTCAACTTGAAGAAATGTGTTGTGTCATTGCCATATGTTCTTTTCTATAAAGAATTTATTGGATGAAATGGTATTTCTATAGTAAATTGTGTCTCAGCATGAAACGTTGGGATATAGTTTGGTTCTCATGTTATAGTGTGGAGTGTGATCCATGAGGTTTTGGTGCCACACTATATCAGAGTATATATCCATTAATGACATGATGAGGTTATATTGTGGTGTGTTATTCCACATATTATTATTTTGAAAGAAAAATTCATGATTTAATCTGAGGTGAAATATCCTGAGATTATCTTATGTTATGGTGGTGGTTTCATTTTTTTTGGGTATTTTTTTGTCTTAGAATGTTTCAAGGTTTCTCTTAGATGATACTTTGAGATAATCTTATGTAAAGGTTGTTGTGGGGAAACTTTTATTATTGTGTCTTGGAGACCAGGTTTTTTAGTTTCTCAACTATATGTATTTAAGGAATATTTTACTACAATTCCATTATTTTTCTATGTAACTATTTGAGACTTGTATGGTTTGAGGATAGAAGTTTAAGAATCATGCCATGATCCTTTCAAGTTTAAGAACTACAGCATGATTTCTTTGGTTTCACCATGTTCATAATTATTAATACTAGATTCAATATGGATAACTTATAATATTAAAAGGATATCATTCCATGGGTTTCATATCAAATTTATATTATCGTGTTATAAATCATAGCTTTTCGTGATTCCTTATTTTTTTCAATGTGATTATAAATTCAGGACTTTTCTTAAATTCTCCCCTATTTTATGGACTTTATTATAATTCAAGGAAAACAATGGTGCATCTTAGGAGGTCGTTATCCATAATTTAATAGTTTTAATCCCTTATCTTAGAGATATCAACCTCTTTGAGATATAATTTGGATCATATTACTCTCCATTCTCTTTATCTTATTATGATTTCTAGGGAATATTTTAATAAAAGTTTGACTCTATTTTTTTTATCTTGGGTCATGTTTTTAGAGAGTTTAGTGTGTTGTAGGCTATTGAGGATATTCATTTGGTTTTCCTGGTGGTAACTTCATCCTATTTTTATTATCTTGTGAAGGTATGGGATTCCGGACACATCTTTCACTATTCATATGAAATTGTGGGATCTTCATGACTTTTCTTTCATTTGGTGGATAGTATGGATTAAAATAATTTGATAAAAAATCTAGGAAATTAAAGGTAAGATGGTGATTCACATGTTCTTCATGGATTTTTTTTCTATTTCTTATATATTGATGGTTTATTGATTACATTTCATAGATAATCAAGTTTTTTATTGTGATATAAATTATTTTTTATCACTAATTTTTTAGAATCACCATCCATAATGAGTTATTCTCTTAAATTTGGTAATAAATTGGTACTTTGAAAATATAGAATTTTATTTTTATTAATTAAACATGAAATTATAATTTTATATTAATGAAGTTTTAATGGTTTGTTGTTTAATGTGATTCACTTATATGAATTTCATTATTTTGTTTTGGTAGTTATGGTTTTCTTGATCATGGTTAAAGTGGTAGTTTTGGGTTTTTATAGTTGGTGGCATGACGATTTTTGGTTTGGTTGTCATATTAGTGGATATGTTTTTATATTGTTATAGAATTTGTGATTTATTTCATATAATGGGGATTTTTTGAATGGGATGTGTAGAAGTTTATGCGGTGATGGGTTTGGAAGTAGTGGGTAGTATTACAGTTTCTCGGCATCATGAAACAATTCTTCAAATATTGGAATTGATAAGCGTTAGTAGGTTTTAATTGATAAATTATTGGTTCTTTAATGAACAATGATAATTTTTGGAATAACTGTGACTAATAAATGGCCAAGGTTCAGATAAAAGTTAATAAAGAACATTGAATTGATCAAATTGACAATTGGGTTAATGAATGGTTTGGTGTTAAACATGGTTAGACGAAAGCAATGTAAATACAAATGGTAAATCTATAATTTATGAAAAATAATATGGTAAAATGGAAACATTGTAAATTTTAATTAATGATTACTGATATTCTGATGGTTGTATTATGTAAATAAATGGGGCTAATTTGTGGTATAGTGGTGACATTTATTATTAGTGAAAATTAGTGATAACATAGTGGCTGTTGTGGGTAATAGTAGTGATAGTTTGGTGTAAGCCCTTTTTTTGGGCTTGTGTGTTTATAAAATACTCTTTTAAGTAACCAGGTTAAAGGTGATGTAACACTAAGAATGGGTTTAGATCAATGATATTATTTTTAAAATTTCTCATTTAAAATTAACCTCTCGAACTGGTTAAATCCTTTCTCTAAAATTTTTAATTATCTCTCTCTCACACCTGTAGGAAATTTTAATAAAAAAAATTTAATTGCATGCCATGTTTTTCTAAAAAAACATTCCCCATAGTGGTATATTACTCTTTGTTGGTTTCACATTGATTCCAAGATAAATATTATAACTAATAAATTATTGTTATTAAAATATTTTCAGTTTGTTTCACCCATGAATCAACACGTACAAGGGTTGGGTGGGAATAATATTAAACCCATAGTCAAGTATCATCCATTCCCAATGGTATATTAGGATAAATATTTATACTAGTCATCAAAAATTCCATTGATAATTCATATACTTTTATTATTTTAATAAGATGTTTGGATGAACTTTAGGATATCACAACATCACTATATGAGATATTATTCTTAAAATTCGTGAATTTATACTTCTATATTATTATTAGATGCTCTTCATCCAAGTCACCATTCTTTGCATTCTTTTTGAAATATCATTTTTTACATGAGATCATTCAAGAAAAAATTTCCTCTATCAATTTTTAACAAAAATACTTTGTATGATCATCCACTACTTTGATTTACATTGAAATAGAAGATAAACATAAATGAAATATTCTCTTTAGTATCTATCAAACTTACTTTTTAGTCAATAAATAATTTTTGGATAAAGATATATTATCTGAAAAAGAACCCACCTTCTTCTCTTCCTTCTCCATTTCTTTCATCTTCTCCAAATCACATGAATATTACTTCCAAAATGTTAATATGTAAAATCTACCTTGATTTTCAGTAGCACTAACTTCTTCTTAAATTATAATTTTATACCAATACAAAATTTCATAATTTAATCACTAATGAGACTCAGGATAATAATACTTTAACATATCCAAAAAAATATTTATAAAATCCTCACATGTGTAGAGAGAGTCCCAGAGAAAATCTTTACATCACAGCAACTGTGGATCCTTACATTCATTTTAAAAAATATTACAGATCCCTTAACTATATTTTCTTATTATCCATGGAATTAGGATCACTTTATTTAAAATAATATAAAATTAAAATTTACTTTTGAAATTTTTTGATATTTTATGTATTAAATAACAGATTCAGCGTCATCTAGTTCAAATTTCCAGAAATGTCTTCCAAACCTCTAGACTTTTCAAAATTTTATAGAGATATAATCACATAAGAATAATTAGATATTTAATTTAAATATAATTCCATTTTTTCATATATTTTTAACTTTAAATGATAACACATGCATGCTCTAGTGAAGCTCAGATTACTTTAACATATTTCCATTGAATAAATCTTGCATATATGTAAAATAACTATTACATATCTCAATATGTCTCCAAGAATTATTCAAATTTAAATTCAAATTTCAAAACTATTTTCACACATAATAGAAATAAAACATACAAATTATAGACTAAGTCACAGTTCTAGAGTTCTTCTAGAGAAAATTTTTATGTTTAACAAATAGTCTTTTATACATAAGGTTCTTTGCTAAATTTTTTATGTTTTATTGTGATGAAATTTATGAATAGATAAAAATAAACATCATATATACATGTTTTATTAGAGGAATTATATGGTTTTAAATTCTTTCCCTGTAGTTAATTTCATATACAAACATAATTTCTTTTACATATTCAACCCCTAACCAAATTTCATCAATATTCTATATAACTCATAATTTATCTTGAAAATTCTCAACCCATTATTAAAACTTCTCCATTGAACCTAGATAATATCAAAGACATTTTAAAATAAATCAAAATCATTATCAATATATTCAATAATATTTACACATAGTTGATAAAAAATAAAATAGTTCCATAATTATATTAGGTTTTTAATATCCCACTTTCAATTTTTTGTTAACATTAACAACTTACACCAAAAGTTATCAAATCACAACATTCCCCAAAAAGAAAATTAATTACCCCCCACTAATATAGAGAGAAAAAATTTTATGAAAATAAAATACCTTGATAAACAAACTCTATAAAATTACATTTTTCTTATCCCCATTAGTTTATACACTCATAAATCGTGTCCCCTTTTATAATAATTATAAATCTAGTTTCAAAACTGATAAATAAATAATTATGTATATCTATCCCCATTTGAACATAGAATCTAAATAAATTTTGGGTTATCCCAAAAAAATATAAAGTGAGAGTGAAATGATGAATATTAATTTTTATCCTTAACTTAGAAAATATTTCCCTTGATATAGCTTTTATAAACACATCAGCAATCTACTCCAATGTAGAGATATACTCATAACCGATATCCCTGTAATCCAATTTCACCATAATGAAACAATTTTTATATATTTTGGTTTGGATCTGGAATTCAGAACATGATTCTTGGATAGATTAATGGTACTTTTAATTTTTTAGGAAATCCCTAATGGGTTCTCAATTTATAATTTCAAGCCTTTCAACTACACCTTCATCCATAAAATTTAGGTATAGTAATGTTTTATTACTAAATAGTTAGGCACGGTTGTACTCAGGGTAATAGAGTGCTAATGATTTCTAAATTATCTCATATATTTTTCACCTAAAAAGAATGTTTGTCCTTATGTATATTTTATTTCATTAAAATAATTATCCTAATTTTCATGAGTGAACACCAACAGATTAGTTCTTCAATTGTTGTATTCATTTAATATACTTGATTATTTTTTTATTAGAAATCAAGTGTGGTTATTTTGTATCACTTTGATATCTTACACACTAATCCACCTCATAAACAATATTTTTCCAGTATGTGGTAAGATAAAGAAATAATTAAATGAACTTCTTAAATTTCTTAAAATTTAAATTATTTCATGCTCTATCATTTCCTAAATTTTAACCAATTTTTATGGGTGTTAATAATTCCTTAAAATATTCCATGAAATCTCTATTTCAAAAATCCATTACAAATTTATTATGGGATAATATGTTGTAGTTATCTGTCTTCATAACTTATAATCCCAAAAGTATCTCATCTGACACAAAATATCCATCTAAAAATAGATATTCATCTACCTTTAAAATTCCTAGTTGAAATAATCCTTGTTGTCTATAAAAATTATTTCATCATCATAAATTATTAAAATAAAATAATATATACTCATCTCTTTTAAATATAAATTGTACTCTATATTTCTTTTAGAAAAGATAAATCTCTTCAAGACACTTTTTAGTTCAAAGTACCATGATCTAGGGGATTATTAAAACCCATATAAGGATTTATTTAAAATACTGTCTATGACTCCATCATGATAAATTATAAATACTCTTGGTTTCTCAATAAACACTTCTTATTATAAGTCTCTATTCAAAAACGTATATTCCACATTCATTTGATAAAAGTTGTAGTGCATGTGTATTACAACTACTGAAAATATTTTGGTAGCTTCATGTACTGAAATAGTTAAACAAATTTCTTCAAATTCTATTCATTCAACTTCATAACAACTAATTCATAATAGTTTATCGTAAATTCTTTCAACCTTGTGGTTTTCATATATTTATTTCCTAATAACCACTTGGTATATATGAAACTTTTCCCTTTAGGTATAGGGATAAGTTCCCAAATTAAATTATACAAAATATAATACATCTCTATATTCATAGAACATATTGATTCTCTATGTTCAATAGATGTAGAAAACTATTTTTGGTTCAACTTTTGAAATAAGAGCTATTTGATTTTCTATTCTCAATCTTCTTATAGTTTGTATTGGTGTGTCACAACCACAAATTATATTTTCATGTTCTATATACTTATTTAAAATAATTTATTTCAATTTTATATCTATAATTTCCTCTTACTCATCCCCGGTATGATTTGAATCAATATTGGTATTATAAGGTCCATTTTCTGGTTGTTCCTCATTGTTTTTCTAAAAAAATCGCATGTTTCCCTCAAAAAATTTCCAAATATTCTTAAATTGTCTCATAAAAATGTATTTATTTTCAATAATATTTATATCATAAGATTCAACCATATTATGAAGCCTCAAATTCTAATACTTTTACAATTGTCCACTATATAAGTATCCTATAAAAATACGTTCCCCAAATTTCTCATCAAACTATCCCAAAGTTGATTGGTTTAACTACACCTAAACTTGGGCTTCAAAACCCTTATAAGTAACTAACAGTCTATTTCCTTTTGTAACACATCTCATAATAATCCATTATTTACTTGGATATTATGTTAAATCTACTTTTAATATGCATGGTTCATATATCTTTTCACCAAAATTATATTGATTACTTGAAGTTGGCATGCATACTTCTTCCCATTTCAACCAATATTACATTCATTATCTCATACAATTAATTATTTTGAGGAATATAGGGATATCTATACTAATATTTAATGTCATTATTAGTAGGATTTTATTGAAAATATTTTTCAGTGTATTTAGTACTATTTTTTGTTATCAACTATTTTATATAGACCCCCACCTATTTCTCAACATCCCTCCATAAAGTTTTTTGAATATATTTTTCACTTAAAACTATTATTTCGTGAACATAAAACTATTTTTTCTCATATATTCAATAAATAATATCATGAATTATAAGTCATCTCTAGTGTATTGACGTCTTATTTTTTAAATTTTATTTTTATTTTATTTTCTAGATAACCCCAATATTTTTACCAGGTTGAGATATAAATATAACATGTTATAAAAATCACAAATAAAATCCCTAAAGGCACATACGCTTAATGTCCCAAACTGAAATATCCCCATTTTCCTTCTTGTTATCTTCCCACACCAACCCTATAATACCCTGGTAATTGTTTATGAAATTTTTCTCCGTGAATAATTTAATTTATTTGATGCCTTATGTTGCACACAACACTGAGTTTAACCAAACCAAAAAATTGGTTGTTATTAATTGGAATAAACATATTATAAAATATATTTGTTAATAAGAACTAAACACTTAATTTTAGTAATGACATTTTATTCTTAAAATGGTTTTTTCTTCAGAAACAATTTTATTTTTATATGAGAAAATACATATCATTAATTCTGTCACTTTTAGAAAATTTATTTGGAGAAATTAACTTCATTTTTTAATTCACCTTGTAAAAAATATCTTAGGTCGAATTGTTGATAAATTTCTAAAAAATTTGGAATTTTATTGAATTGTGAAAATAACGATTTACATTGAAAATTATTTTTTTCTTTTAAAGTATTTTCAAAGAAAAACTATAATATAGATTAGTTTTAAAATTCCATTTGTAAATTTATTTTATTAATAGTATAATTTTGGTCATTTAAATTAATTTTGTACAAGAATTAAATATGAACACATTTTATAGTTAAAAGGTATTTTTTCAAATAAATTGTTTTCATAGTGTTTTTCTAGTTTATATGTAAATTAAATTTCAAAACATCTATGTTTTAAATTTTTCATAATGTATTAAATATTTGGAATCCTAATTTCCAAATTTGTTAAATATATCCCTTTTAATTTTGGTTAATATGAATATCAATCTTTGTAATGAACACATTTTCATGAAAATGAAATAGATATTATTAAAATCACAGAAAGTGACAAAATGTCACACTCGTATTTTTTTATATAATTTTTTTAATATAGGGTTAACTGGGTTATATATTAGATAATAAATAATATTTGTAAATATAAAAGAATTTTATACATCTTGGTAAATTATTTATACTTTTTCTTAAATAAATAATTTCTGTAAATGCTTACACAACACAAATGTAGTAATTATTAATTTAAGGGATAAATAAATAAAATTTGTGATATCTATGTTGATCCAAGATTTCTAAAGATATCTAGGAAACTTTTAAGATATAATGAAATATTTTCATCTAATTTTACTGGATTTATTGATTATTTTAGAGATAAAGTAATAAATAGTTTTAAATTTCACAATAGTGATATTAATATTTTATTAAATTATTTAAAAATCATTAAAAATTTAAAAAAAATTATAATTTATTATGGTATTGTCTAAAATTTTATAAATGGGACATTTATTTTTCAATTACACCATATAAATAAAAATTATAACATTTTAATATTTAAAAAGTTATAGCATTTAAAATTTAAAAAAATCAATTAAGGGTTAATCAAATAGATATGCTCTAAATTAAAACTAAAACACCCCTAAATTTTATTGGTTGATGATATTAAAATATTATATTATATCATATTCTATTCTATGGCCATTTTTTTGTATTTAGAAAGAAAAGTAATTTATAATAATATAATATTTTTGGAAATTTGAAAAAAAAAACCCTACCCCCCTTATAAATACCACACCTCACAACCACTTCTCATCACACCTTTTAAACCTTGTATATTATCAATATTCTGAAAACAATCCATTATCAGGCCTATTTCTCATGTTCAATAGCTTCTCGTCTCCACAAAAGACGAATTTGATGTTCCTCAAGAGTTCCTTCAAGGAAAATATTTTCAATATGTACCTTTCTAAGACCAAATGTTTTATTTTATTTCTTATTCTACCTTCTCCATATATCTTTCATCCATAAAATAATAGTAAGTACAAAATCATGAAAATACTAGAATTTTTTTACCATTATCAACTTCAAGGATGGTCATTAAACTATTATTAGGGTTAAATAAGATTTTAATATGTATAAAACATTTTTTATGTACTATATTTAATATATATACATAATATGAAATTAAATTAAACTTTTTCATGATGGGTGGAAAACATCCAAAATAAACTAAACATTTTATATTAACATTTTATAAAATGAATCATCCTCATACCAAAAAAATGATATATAGGATAATTTATACTTTTATAAGTGCATTAATACCACTTCATTTCACTTCTGGAGAATTATACCCATTTTACAATAACTTAAAAATTTATACACTGGTGAGTCGATCATGAAACCATGAAAACAAACCATCTTATAAGAATGAAATTGATCTTTATATGTTATCAAAATGACCATAAATGAACTTAAAAAAATTATAATAAAAAAATAAAAGTATAATATGTTATTAATTATGTTATTAATGAATCCAATTTGATTATCCAAGATAATAATTTCATGTGCATAACGCCTTCGAGCATAAGGTAAGGGATCACTTAGAACCACCATATTTTTATA
The DNA here is from genome assembly GCA_963277665.1 of Viscum album. Lineage (NCBI taxonomy): Eukaryota > Viridiplantae > Streptophyta > Magnoliopsida > Santalales > Viscaceae > Viscum > Viscum album. Next base: position 909,915,535 of record OY728125.1, on the reverse strand, counting down.
CAGGTTACAATTTCTCTCTATTTACCTCGATTTATCACTTTATTATTAAGTACCATAAATATGAATATATCTCAATTCATTTATTTTATTGTGAAATACATTTTTTATAAGTTTCCCTTCTCAATTCCTCTCAATAAAAAAACCCGGTTAAATGGAACTTCTCTTTTTATTACCCATTTTAAAGTACAAAAAATAAACTGTTTTATTCCTATAATATTTTTCTGAAATCATTAAATTTATCATGAAAAAATATTTTAGTTAATTTACTGTTTTATTCAAAAAAGTTATTTATCCTATTTAAAAAATCTTTATTATTTTCCTTAGTACCAGGCTTAGGTGGGCCAACTCTAAAGTTACCTAACAAATATTTTTAATCTTTTCAATCCCATTATAATTCATTATTATAATAAACTTTTATATTTCCTTTATTATGGTCCAATAATTATTTAAATCCTTTATTTCATGGACACCATTGTTATACACCCTTCGGTTATTCCTTATGACATGATTACAACACCCATTTCTTTCCATAGGTAACACTTATGTTTATTCTTTATATTTTATTTTTATGTGGCACACATATGCATGAACATGATATGATGGGTAAACCAAGATATAACTCTAGTTCATTGGGTAATTTTTAGTAATATGAGATAACATGTATTGGATTATAGAGTAAACTAAACCCATTGTAGGACTTTTTCCACCATTTGATACATTATTGGAAGTTATCGATGAATCGTGTTTATGTCATGTTTTGTATTCCCTCTACAATCTTATATTCCCATGATTATATTATTACATGTTTTGTATGATATGTTTGTACTGGTTTATTCAAGATCCATTCCTTTTATGTTATCATTTTATGCCTTTGACTCATGTGTTATGACTATTTTACAGGTTTATTACATTACTGGGCTTTTTACCTCATCCCTTTTTTCCATGTATTCCCCAAGATAGCCAATATAGATATAGGTTCTCAAAAGAAGTTATAAGATCATTATGGAATATTAATAAATATATTTTTTATTCTAGTTACATGTTTTTAATTTTATGTACCTAGTCTTCCAAGGACACTAGGCTTTTTGCTCCTTGGTTTTTAATTCATGGATAAATATGGTTAAATCACATAATAACTTGTTTAAAACCCTAAGGTTGGTATAGTTGGTATATGAGCATGGGATATTAATTTTTTCTGATTAGGACTAGAAAAATTTAGCGAGAAACCTAAGGAGAATTATATCACCATGTATAACCTAGAGTAAAACTTAAGGAATAATAATTTAGAATATAATTTTCACTTTTAATTTTATCCTTTTATGTTTAATGTTGAGTTTTTATATCATTATTATCTAAGTATTCATGGTCCCCTAATTTTATTTTTATTTTTTATTTAATGGTATGAAAAAATATAACACATAATAACTACCAATGTGATGGGAAATTCAAAAAAATTATCCAACAATATTCCAAACCTGATAAGAACAAGAGATCAGAACTTTATGACAGTACTATCCCAAATGGGTTAAGTTATGAATAATAACATGGATCATGTGGAATTACCTCCTTCTCCTAAGATAGATCATGTTATAATAAAATCCTTTATACGATAAAGGCCTCCTATTTAGTGGATCTTTTGATCCCCTCATCTGGGATCAATGGATTAACTCCACTGAAAATATATTCTCTTTCCTCCAATGCTAAGAAGAATATAAGGTTGTAATGGATGTTTATTGTTTTGATAGGGAATTCAATCAGTGGTGGACACTAATCCAAGACATAAAGTACAATATGGAAGTTAATTTCATAGAATAGTAAGCATTTAATAAAATATTTTTCCATAAATATTTTACTTAGACTCTCCATATTAATATGGAGGGGGAATTTCTTAGCTTGAAGAAAAAATAGGATAAGTATATCGGAGCATATGAGGTAAACATCACAGGTCCTTCATGGAATAATACGGGATTTTTCATCCAAATTTAATGTAAGGTGGTATGATTCTTTTGTGGTTTGAAACTGATTCTATGAAAATCCTTTGAAATTCAGTGCTTTGATAGTCATGAAGAGATTTTTATACGTTCACTTAAAGTTTATATAGATATCATTTATTCTCATTAGTCTCATGGGGCAAGAGACAAGAAAGGTAAGATGGAATTATCTACAAGGATACCAATAGATAAATATCATTGGGGAAAGAAAACCCATTATCCATCTTATCAAAAGTGTAGGAATAATCATCCTAGAAACTACCTAATGAGAACCAGAATATGGTTCAAGTGATGAAAAAATCAGAATCAAACTGAAGATTTCTGAAGTGAAATGAATAAACCCACTACTGTGGAAGTTGAAAATAAGTTTCCAATTAACACGGTGACTATCATGTAGTAACTTAACTACAATAAACATAAAAATTATGAGATAAAATACCCAATACCAATGGTTTTCGGAGACAATCAATGATAACACCCTCCAAGGCATTAAGGAAGAGCATATTCTATCACTACTACTGAGGTGGACCCAAATAATGATGTGGTGATAGGTACACTGGTTAATAATTCAAGAATATTAAATGAAATTTTTTATTTGAGTTCTACACATTATTTTTTATCTTATAATATCAATAGAACTATTCAAACATAGCCTCAAAATATGTAAGATTAATTATTTGTATGACAATAAATGTAAAAATTATTTTATATAAAGTATATAACTCCTCCCCAGTCAATTTTTTTGGATTGAACATCCCAAAAATCTTATCTTAATTTAGGTAGTGTAATATGATTTTATATTGATTATTGATTGGATTTATTTTTACAAATCCAAAATCAATTGTTTGGAGAGGTATATCGCTCTTCACATACTGAGGCACCCTCTTATTCTATACAAGTTTAAGAAGAAGGATGAATCTATTCTAGAATCATCGTGTCAATTGAGGATATTATTTCTTTATTATCAAGCATATATAGCTATAATTATTGATACAAATTAGAATATCATTCTTGAAGACATTCCCATTATGAGGGACAACACTAATGTGCTCCCCGAATAGTTATTTGGCCTTCCTTCTGACTAAGAAGTTTCATTCTTAATTAAAAATTTTCTAGGAAATCAACCAATATCAAAGACTCCTTATAGGATTTACACCATTGAGTTGGAAGAAATTAAGAAGAAGTTACAAGAGATTCTGGTCATGGGTTTTCTACACCTGATTACTTCATTGTCTGGTGACCCAATCCTCCTCATTAAGAATAAGGATAGATCAATGCACCAATTCCTTGATTATTGTGAACTTAACAAAATCATGCTAAAGAAAAAGTATCCCCTTCTACAAAAAAAATTACTAGTTTGATTAATTAGGTGGGCCAAGAATTTATCTAAGTTTGACATTTGGTCGGGATATCACCAGAAAAAGGTGACGAAAAAATATATTCCTATGACTTAATTTTGAACAATATATGGACACTATTAGTTCATTGTGATCCCCTTCAGACTTATTAATTCTCCAAAAAAATCATGGATTTAATGAATATACTATTTATATATTACATCGAAATAATTGTGGTAGTATTTATAGATTATTTTATGATATATTCCAAGAGTAAGTAAGAACACGATGATAACATGAATATTGTGTTAAACACTTTGTAAAGGTAGAAAATATATGTAAAGTATTGTAAATGTGAGTTATAGATGGAGGAATTATAATTATTGGAACATGTTATCTCCAAAAAAGTAATATATGTGGACCCTTATAAGAAAAAGGTAAATGAGGAGTGGCTTAAACCAACATATGTTAAAGATGAATTTAGTTTCCTTTCTCAAGCTTGGTATTATAGATGATTTGTGAATAGATTCCCATGATTGTAAAACCCACTACCCAAGATGACTCGGGATGGAGTAATTTTTTTCTGAACTATTGAATTCGAAGACAACTTCAAGGATTAGAAAAAATAGGCTTATCAATTCACTATTACTCACACCACCCACAAGTGGATAAATATTAGTGGTAAATAATGATGAATCAAATAATATATTTGGCTTTTTAATGATGAAAAATGATAATTTTTTCGCCTACGCCTCAAGGAAGATAATCGTCCATGAGAAAAACTATCCCACGCATTATCTGGAGATGGTATCTGTGATCATCACATTGAAAATATGGCAGTATTATCTTTTTATGGAAAATTATGATATATATACTGATCACAAGAGACTTAAATATATATTCCCTCATAAAGATATTAATATGTTCCAACAAATATGGTTATATCTTGTCAAGGATTTGAAATTCTCAATCCACTACCATCCTGGAATGTAAAATAAATTGGATTTTTTTCTGAGTAGAAAGGATCCTTCAACATTATCAATGATAATAATTGAGAAGGACCCAATATTCGTCGACTTACAATTGATAGACATGGGAATCATAAGAGAATTAACATCATCAATATTTTATTAGATGATTGCCCAGCCATTCCTTATGAAAAATATTAAATGATATCAAAGAAATGATGTAGAAATTCAGAAGAATGTGGAATCTATAAAATATAATAAATCCTTAGAGTTCATAATTGATGAGGATGGAGTTATAATATTTGGGCCAAGACTTTGTTTTCTATCAAATCCTGAGATATAGAGGGTTATTTTTAATGACACGCATAACTTGACCTTTTTAATGCACCCAGGGAGTACAAATATTTATCAAGATCCCTGAGAGAACTATTGGTGGGTCAATATGAAGAAGGAGATAGCTAAAAATACATCAAAGTGCCTCGTATGTTACCTAATGAAGGCTAAAAGGAAATATTATAAGAGGATTATGCAACTATTACCCATACCTAGATGGAAATGGAAAAAAATCACTATAGAATTTGTATTTGGACTTCCAAAGACATACAAAGGAAATAATGCTATATGGGTCATTGAGGATCATTTTACATAGAGTGATCACTTTATTGCGATTCAATTGGACTTATAACTTGAGAAACTTGTACGGATATACTTCATAGAATTGGTGAGTCTTCATGGACTACCATAATCAATTATATTTGATCGTGATCTGAGATTTAACTAAATATTTTGTAAAAGTCTACAACATATTCAAAAAATTGAGTTGAACATCAGTACAACCTATCATCCTCTAACTAATTTACAATTTGAGTTCACCATTTATACAATGGAAAACATATTGATAGCATGCTCAATGGACTTAAAATGGGGATGGGATCAACATCTCCCAGTGGTCACATTCTCTTGGTAGAATAGTTCCCACTCGAGCATCCCAATGGCACCATATGAAGTCCTTTATGAAAAAATAATTAGAACACATACATGATGGGATGAATTTGGAGAAACTATGTTTTCGGGACCTGAAATGGTTAAGGAAATGGTAGAAAAGGTGAAGACCAACCAACAACATATCCGAGCAGCCCAAAGTTGACAGAAGACCAATGTAGAAAATTATTAACAAGACATGGATTTTGAGGGTAGACACATTGTATTCCTCCACATATCACCATGTATGAGAGTCATTAGATTTGTCAAGAAGGGATAACTAAGTCCTAGGTACATCATCCCTTTTGAGATTCTTTATCACATCGGATATTTAGCATATTGACTATCACATTCACCAACCATGTTGGAAATACATGATATATTCCATTTTTACCTCTTAAGTATGTATATACCATATATATCACATGTACTTAAATTAGATATGGTACATTCAAAAAATGAACTCCCTGAGGAGGAGCTAGTAAAGAAATCAGACTGTATAGATAATGTTCTACAAAACAAGACCACTCACCTGTATAAAATAATATAGAGGAACTATAAATATGAAGAGAAAATATGGGAACTAGGGTAAGAAATGAAGGATAAGTACCCAATCTTGTTTTTACCTTAGTATGTAAAACTAAATACCATAAGGGGGGAGAATAGATCACCCCAATAACTTTTTATGAAATATTTCTACATAAATTATTTAATTTATGTGGTATATTATGTTTCATGCAACACAAATTTTTAAAAAAACTCAAAAAATTTGGGTATTAATAGGAATAACCATATTAGTAAATATATTTATTAATTGTAAATAAACACTTAATTTTTAGAAAAGGCATTTTATTCTTCAAAAGATTGTATTCTTCAAAAAATGATTTGATTTCATTCTATGAGAAAATAAATATAATTAAGTTTTTCAAATTTTTGAAATTTATTTGGAAAAATAAACTTCATTTTTCAATTCATTAGGTCAATATTTTCTTACGATAAATTTTTGAGAATTTTCTAAATATTTTGGAATTTAAATGAACAGTGAAACTATTGATCTACATTAAAAACCATATTCTTTAAAAATAGTTACAAAGTCAACGTATATTTTTCGATTAGTTTTAAATTTTTATTATTTTATATTTATTATAAATAATCTAATTTCGTTCATTTAAGTTAATTATTTACCTGAATCTAGTATAAATACATTTTATACTTAAAAGGGAATTTTCCTGAAAAATTGTTTTCATAGAATTTTCCTGGTTTGGATTTAAATTAAATTCTATAACTTCAATGTTTTTAATTTTTATAAAAAAATTCCCTATTTTGAATAATACGTTCAAAATTTAGTAAATGGACCTCACTTATTATTTTCAATAAGAATTGTATCCTTGGTAATTTCTTTTATAATTATTAAAGGTAAATCAGGTAATTAAGTGTAACAAATAATATTATGGGTACTATAAAATTACCCAAACACTTGTCCCAATATTATTGGACAAATTAAATTCTTCCCTAAACCCCTATTGTTCTAAATTCAGACATTTAACGGACACTTTTCTATGAAAATTACATAGATATTATTAAAATTGATGTGACAAAATGTCACACCTTTATTTTCTATACGTATAATATTTTTAATATAGGGATTACTAGGAGATATCTAAAATAATAAATATTTTTTAAAATATAAATTAATTAACTAGATCTAGGTAATTTATTTGTAATTTTTAGAAAATAAATAATTGCCTTAAATTCTTACAAAATAAGGATACAATAGTTATAAATTTGGTGGAAAAATTCAAAAAATGATATTAAAAATATTAAAGTAAATATAATTTTAGATATTTAATATGATACACTAATTATATATATGAACATGAATATATTAAGATATAATAAAATATATTTTTTTTAATTTTACTTCTTTTCATTATTATTTTGGAGTGAAAGTAAGAAATAGTTTTAAATTTGACAATATTGATATTAATATTTTCTTAAATTATATAAAAATCATAAAAATATTTAACAATACCAATTGATTATTGTATGATATAAAAGTTAAAATCATTTACATTAATGGTCCAATTAAACTATATAAAACCATTTATAACATTTTAATATTGTGAAAGTTGTTACCACAATTAAAATTAAAATTTGTTAATTAATAGTTAACAAAATAATAAGGTTTAAAATAAAATTAAAACACGTATACATTCTATTATTTTATGAGAGCACCACATTATATTATCATATATTAGAATATATGGCCATTTTTTATTTTGATAGAAAACAAATTTATTATAATTTAATCATTTGATAAATTTCTATAGACATCCCCCTCCTCCCTTATAAATACCATCCCTCACAACCCGTAATCCTCACGCCTTATAAGACTTTTAGCTTATTAATATTCTACCCAAATACCATACCCAGACTCTTCCCCACTTTCAAGTGCTTCAGCCTCAAAAAAGAGTAATTTTAGGTTCCTCGAGGTTTTCTTCAAGGAGTTGATATTCAAGAGGTAACTTTCTCAAACCATATATTTTAATTTCATTTATTCGTATAACTTCTCCTCACCTCCTTCATCAATAAATGAATAATATATAAAATAAAATTTATATACTATAATTTTACATTTATAATTGAATAACTTGCATCGACCACCTTTCTCATCTACTCTTGTACAATTAAATGAAATTGTTGTCCAAATTATTATATTTTATCGTCCCCAAGGTTAATGAGTTTTCATTTTACATTTCCTCCTTCAAGGATGGTCATAAAACCATTATTATTGTCAAATAAGATTTTGTTATGTATATTATAAGATGTTTCATTTTCTATAACTAATATATAGATATAATAAAAAATAAAATTCAACTTATTTTTTATGCATGGGAAAAAGTCAAAATAAACTAAATATTTTTAATTAACTTTTTTTCAAATAAATCATCCACATAGAAGAAAAAAATAATATATGGGACCACTTTGACTTCTAGAATTGAATTAATACCACTTCATTTCAGCTTTATATAATTATACCCATTTTACAAGAACTTCCCTAATTATACACTAGTGAATCGATCATGAAACCATGAAATTGAATGCTCCCAAAAGATCGAAATTTAACCTTAAAACACATTAAAATGACCACAATAGAACATCAAAAAATTATAATAGATCAAATAAATTTATAATATTTTCATGATTAATTAATTAATTAATCCATTTTTATTATCCAGGACAAGAAGTGTAAGTGCGTAAATCCTTTGGACATAAAGTTAGGGATCTCATCGAACCTCTATATTTTTCTTCGGGTTACGCTTTCTCTCTATTTACCAAAATTTATCACTTAATTATTTTTATATGATTATAATAAATTATATTTATATGTACCAAAAATATTTATATATCTCCATTCATTTTTCTTTAATGGATAAATACATGTGTTATAAGTTTTCCTTCCTAATTCCTCTTGATAAACAAACTCGATTAAAGAGAACTTCTCTTTTTCTTACCAATTTTCAAGTACACTCCATAAAAAAATTTAATCCTATAATTTTTTTCTGAAATCATTGAATTTATCCTAAAAAACTATTTTAGTTCATTTCTATATTTATTAAAATAATTCTTTCATTATCATTTTTAAAGACCCTTTATTCTTTTCTTTGAAACAGTGCAAAAGTGGCACAATTCTAAAGTTATATAACAATTATTTTTAATGTTTTCACTAAATTTGGACTTCATTATTCATTATATATTCTTATATTTCCTTTATTAATATCAAATAATTATTTAAATACTTTCCTTCATGTATACCATCATTATACGCCCTTTGTTTATGCCTTATGACTTGATTACGATACCTATTTATTTATAGGGGTAACATTTATGTTTATTCCTTATATTTGATTCTTTTTGTGGCACAAAAATACATTAATAGGTTATGATGGGTTCAACCAGATAAATATACAATGCATTGGGTAATTTTTAGTCTTATGAGATTTCATTTATGGTATTTGGAAGTAAACCAGATTCATTATGATACTTTGTCCACCATGTGATACCATTTTGGCAGTTAGTCAGGACTCATGTTTATGTCATGTTATGTATTGTTGATACATTTATATATTTACATTATTATTTGACTCCATGTTCTATACAATATGAATCTATATGTTTATTCAGGTTTTATTCCTTTTATTTTATCATGTTATGCCTTTAAATCATGTGTTATGCCTCTTTTTCATGCTTATTCAATAATTTGTGATTTTCATCTCATCCCTTTTGTATATATATTACCCAGGTTATCCAATATTGAAGTTGGATCATAAATGAAGTTAGAGGATCATTATGAAAGAATAATAAAGATATGTTTTATTCTAGTTCTTGTTTTGAAATTTTATATACCCAGTCTTCCAAAGACACTAGAAGTTACTATAGTTGGCTTGTAATTCGTGGATAAATATGTTTAAATCCTGTAAAAACTTGTGTAAAAGGTTAGGTTTACTATAATCCCACTCTCCGGATACATGTATATTGTTTATCATTTATGTATCATCTTCCTTGTTAGACACGCCTAGTGAATAAAATCTTTGTCCTTGTTTATTTTGATTATATCTCTCACCATATTTTCTCCAAAAATTTTACTCCAATATTTATAACTATGATGGACGTGTATTTTACGTCAGGGATTATTTTCTTCTTTAACACTGATATAAAATGTGTTACCTAAATCCCTAATTTTTAATAAAATTTCACTTGTTATTTCAACCTTATTTTTAATTCTCCCGTGTGTTAAGATCTTGATTACGAAAGAGTATCCCTAGAAAATAAATTTATTTCCATCATCACATAGTTTTCTAGTACTTAATAAGTTATGTTTGGGCCCATCAACTAAAAACACATCTTTAGATTAAAACTTTTAATCATGAATACTAGCTATAATAATTCATTTAATCTTTAAGGGTGATTCATTCCCAAAAGTGACTTTCTAGCCATCATGATCATTAATGTTTGTATAGTTTTTTGTATCCATTATCATGTGAGATGAACAACCACTAGCAATAATCTATGGCTTAATTATATTTATATCTTTAAGATCCACCTCCACAAGAAGTGAATTTTTAGTTTTGTATATTCTATGAGGATTATAATTTCTAGTATCCTAAAGAGTTCATCATATAATAATTACGATACATTATATATCATAATTTCCTTGTTAGTCCCATATTCTACAAATATAATACAAGTAACAAAATATATTATAAATAGTTAATTATGAAAAAATTATGTTTACAGCTTTCTTCATCTCATAATTTTTCTTCATTCTCACTAGAGATATCCCCCTTATTTATTACCCCATCTTACTTCTTCTAAATTTTATATTATACCAGAAAAAAGAGGCTTTAGGCCCAAATAATCCACAACAACAACAGTTTCCTCGGAAACCTGATCTTATACAAAATAGAAGAGTTTGTCTATGAAATTAGGTTTATTTTATTGGTGAATTCCTTACATCATTTTGGTTTCTCATTGTAAGGTAATGAAATATTTGGAAAGGGAAAGTAAATACTCTAATAATTTTCCCAATGGAAAGAAAACAAATCGAATGAAGGATTTGGAAAAAACTATTGAATATGCCAAATTTGGGAAAGGGAAAAAATCATCTGCATTCATAATCTCACAAGATTTTTTCCAAAGACATTTCCTGTGAACTGACAAGTATGTAGAATGAATACAATGGCACCAATCACCATGAACCTCATTGTCATCAAAATAGAGGGAGAGAATCCTACCCCCATGTACCATCTCTGCGAACCAAATTGTTAGTGAAATGAAGGTATAATATTCTTCACCCATGAATCCTCTCCAAAAACTGCATCATTAATGAAATGGAGGTAGAGAGTTCTAGCCTTGTGTACCTTATTCATGAACTGAATTGTTGGGAAAATGGAGGTGGAGAAACTCACCCTTAGGTACTATCCTCGCGAACTCAATAGTGGGCGGATGAGGAAAATCCCACAATGCCCTGTGCATAGGACGAAGTTATTCGTAGGATTAAGGTGGTGATTTTCATCCCTACAAACCACAACCAAATGGGGCCATGTTGACTATGTCATCCATGGGCCGAGTGATCTCCTCATGTAATTCCATAAAAGGTGTTAATAGATGTATAGATCCATCTTCCACGAAACTCTATAGAAGGACCCCTAGGAGATCCAGGAAGAAGACCGGATTTCAGAGTATTGGACAGATGTTTTGACATGAATTCTAAACAGATCGATTGATGAGGTACAGACCTCTTCCGATGAATTCACATAGGTATAAACTAGCCTCATAGAGTAAAAATGAAGAAATAAACATTATAACTGGAAGACAACGAACCATATCTCATTTGTGGATGAAATTCCCACAAGCCACAGAACCAATGCACCTTATTCACTCTAGCACCCCACCTAGAATGAGGCTATATGGGTGGACCCTTGTGCTGTGTAGAAACACAGTATGTGGATAGAACTTGGTGCCACATAGCAACATGCCACATGGCCAGAACCTGGCCCTGGGTAGAAAAACACTACACGAAATGTATGTAAGTCTAAAAACCATCATGGTACATGGACGATCCCTCCTACGGCATAGAGACACGCTATGTGGGGAGGCCCCCATCAAGCATGAAGAAACTGTATGCAGAATTTGGTACCCTCGGAAGTTCTACTCTTTAACTTTGATCATCTCCTTCTATTTCCACCGCCTCATCTACATTCCCTCCATGAACCAGTCTAATAGAATTAATCCAAAGCCTCTTCCAAACCCACTGGACCCATTTGATAAACAATAAAGTGCATCAGTGCGCCCCTTTGCGTTTACATACTCATAGTAAGTGAAATCACGTTGGTAATCCTTACAACGGTAAAGACCCTCATAATGTCTATTGTTTTACATTCATATGGTAACTTGAGGTCCAATCAATGAATACTAACCTGAAACTCCTTGTTTTAGAGATAAAGGATGACCACTAGCCTTTACCTTCGATGAGGGTCCGTGATATTAAGGGGAAATCATGGTTTCTCTACCATTTGATAAGAAGAAACATTCCTCCCCATTCCTATAACAAATTTCAGGGAACTCCAACTAAAGTAAGACCCTATATTTTCTTGCATGAGGCCACATCATTACTCCTCTACCACTACCTATGGCATACCTAGATAGGATAATCTAACCATTAAGGGTTACAAAAAAAAGTAGAAATATTGGCACATTTAAATCCCTATCTCTCTCCCTTTGGGCTCTAGTACTATCTATCAGCATTTGATGTTGGATGTGCGATCTTCATATCCACTACCTCCCCTTGTTTCTCACACCAACCTTGATTCACAGGGGCTTATAGGCTGGGGGAGATCAGGACATTTAATTACCCCAAATCATGGGCCACCAAGAAGTTGTAATCACTAAATATAATAAACTAAGAGATCTCTAATGCCTACTCTAATTTGGATATGGAGGAAACCTGACTAAGGCCTAAGCTCATGTTACATTCTCCTTAGAAATAAGTCCCAATAAAATTCCCACAAAATAATTAGGGAATCCTCTTTGAGAGTAAGCGCTGAATTATTTCTCTCAAATGGGTAGTTCCCATGTGTAACCCCCAATCATGCCCCCACAAATGGGTTGCCTCATGCATATAATTCCCAACTCAAATAGAACAACAAGAACTTTGATCCCTTCTCCAATCAGAAAATGTAGGAAGCCTCCTTGCGGTCCAAACCTGAAAACCAAATCACCCTAATATTCTCGTAGCCATATCCCCAGTAGGTTCATATCCACCCAGGAGCCCATATCTCTTTTGAGAATCTTGAGCTTATTCGGCTTAAGTCACACACAAAATCTTGACTAGGAATATTTATCTAAGAAATCTTCATTGTATTTAATTAAACTGCATGTATGGGTCCATGTCGCACGACCTTAAAAATTGTTGTGTCCTATAAAGAAACACTGAACTTTTCAGAATTAGATTCCTCTCATGAGGATACCTAGGAAGCCCACCTTATGGGTTCCATCCCGATATCGAAATGAATTTTTTCCCCTCTGGTTGACGATAAACACTAGAGAACCTAATCACATGGATTAAATAATAATTTCCTTGTTGGAAGACCATAGAATCATTAATGTGTCTGTAATAGGGTAACATTGATGAAGAACCTCTTATACATACAGATGATTGCGAACCCATGCAAATTTCTTATCGATCCAGCAACCTAGGGGTACACTATGAACACATGCCTGGGAAAGAACCAAGGATTCCTAAACATAAGAACATTGCTTTAATATTTAATAGAGACTCAGAGTAGGAAATAATTCCCCCCCCCAAGGTGTGATAAGCTTGACATCACATCCTCTCAACCAATGGATTCCTTAAGTACCGTTGTCCAAATCAACCAATAAGCGCCTAACTTTGGAAATTAAGTCTATAAATCATGGGTAAAAGGATCTTTCATAGTTTTTGGATCTTCTAAAAAACCTTCTTGATACCATATGAGGACATCGTACCCAACATGGAATCATTTCACAAATGTTGAACCACTTACAATCACCCGCTGAGACCATTCCACTCTGGAAGCTCCTACACAACATAAAAATGGACACACTGTCCAGTCTTGATATGACCATCATGCCCACTAAAAAGGTTCACGATGTGAATCGTGTTGATACAAAATGGTAAACTAGACATGAAACTCTCTATAATGGAAAGAAATTAGTTGTTATCCATTGAGGCATTTTTTTCTCCCACACATCCACCTCTGACTGAAAAAAAATACTAAACTAGACATGAATCCTTAACCATGGTGGAGGGCTACCCCACCACAACCCCCTTTTCCATCTAAAAGGAAGAGGGCCAAGAAAAGTCATCAGTTGTTCATGTGATCAAGAGATAATACACTGATGGGGTTTTTTTATCTGTATATGTCATATATTTTGTAAGAATTATAGAGGGATACCATCAATCCAATGGAATCCCAATGGTTTTTTCAGACATGTGTGTCAATGACAACACAAGCGGTTGTGTCCCCGATGTGGAACTGGACTCCCTCGCCAACCAAGAATCTTCAACACTGGGTTTCAAACACGCTAATCAAATATTACCACGATAATGGTACTATTCACAGGGTGGAGGCTGCAAATTAGGCCCTATAATCGATGCCAACTTGCCAGCCACAACTTCATATATGGCCAGAAATCCAGCACAGCACAGCCCCACTGGCCATCTCAAATCATTTCGGGAGCATGTCCCAAGAATGAGAAAGTGTGTACCTCCACCATATTAGGAAGGAAGATGAATTAGACACCAATGGCTTCATCCCAACTATACAGGAACCCTGGTCGAGGGATCCTTCTAGAGGACATCACCACCCGTGGTGCCCGACCCAATTTTGTCACTCCAAAAACGATCTCATGCTGAAGGAATCTGCTGAAGTCCAATGGACATGGGCCCCTTAGGCTGCCCGCCAAGGGTAAAAAATAAAAAATCAGGAGAAATTAATTACCCTGGTTCTCAAGGATGATATATGTCATACAAACACGGAGGCATACAGTGGGCATACATACTATAACACCCCGACCCCAGTTACCCAAATTCGGTGCATTATTACATAACATTGGAATGATCATAAAAGATCAAGTCTCGAAAGACCAATTAGTTTAGTAGCCTTGGAAACACTAGATACATTCATAAGTCTTACATTACATCATAAAGTGAAAAACTAAAACAACATAGTCTTTATAATCCACACACATAACCCCTCAGAATAACCATGCAGGTCATTCATAAAATACTTCTTCATATCTTGGAAAAAATAAAACATAGAAAGGGGTGAGCTTAGATTCTCAGTAAGGATAACAATATAGCGGATACTTTCATAAATAAGAATAAACATTTAAGGCGATGTATAACTAACACAAAAGGATTTTAAACTTGAACTTTAGCATGATATGGAAAAAATAAAATGAAGTAATGTCATTTAATTATTCACATAGATATTCTACTAGTCGAATAATCACATGCAATATCAATAACCACTTTCAGGATGATGGAATGCATAATTCCAGACTATCATAACCACATAGTCAAGGCCTTGTGCCAAGACTACAAATAAGATTTTGTCAAGGCCTTGTGCTAAGACACTAGTTTGTCTCATTAGACCTGCTGATGCATCGAGGAGCTATAGCGGGCTCCACCCGTCAATTACTAAGTCCAATGCATTCCTCATACAAAAAGGTTTAAACATAACATAAACATTCATATAAAAACAAGAATACGAAATGTCAATACTTTCTCCATAAACCATGAATGGTATAAAAATAACAAATCCATAGTAAAACATATCACAAAACCTTCAATAAAATATGGATGTTTTGTATCATAATAAATCAACTTCAAATAAACTTAAAATCTATCAAAGGATGTTGACATAGATGAAATCAAAACTATTTGAGATAAATATCTCCTTTTTTAAATCATTTAAAAATTACATAATTATAAAAGAAAACATTAACATTGAAAATATTCTTATAAGCTTTTAAGGGAAGCTTTGTTGATTTTATAATGGTGTAAAATAGCCACACCCACCGTATAAGTTAAAAAAGACATTCTTACCTTAATATTGTCGAAAAGGTTAAAAAGGACCTTGTTTGGAAAATGATAGAAATATTCCTTTATAAAAATCTTAAAAAAAGTCAACATGGGTATAAATGACTTTAACCCATAGTTTATAAAATAGTAAGAATTATTTTAAATACATTTTTAAGAAACATTGATGTCGATGATAAAGAGGTCCCAGTAGATAATTATGTATAAACAACCTCAGATAATGAAGAGATTGTGAAATAAACCCTTGCATTGTACTTTTCCTTGGTCGAGGGTAGGCTAAACTCCTGTATAATAGTTAAATCATTTTTATTAAATTATACAAGAATCATATACATAAATATGATATCATATATGATCTTTTAATATTGTTTTATTAATAATATTTTAGTATTATCGTTGTTTCGGGTGTTCACTTACTCGTTTTCTTTTATATGTTTTGTTACATAAGCCGTGTTTTTATCCATTGGTTATATATAATTCATATCCAGAATGATATCAAGTCCTTAAACATTATTTTTAATCATCAAATTAAAATTAGTCTTGAATGGATACGATGGAGAATGAATCTTATAGCGTTCGTGGAGACGGTAGTCCGTACGTACGCACGAGCGACAATATCATTATTTTGATAATAAATAATATATAATTGGATGTTGTATCATATATACAGAATCATTATCATGTTATATTTATTATTTAAATGAATTACACATCATTATTATACCCATCCAAATAATAATGTATTGAATAACAATTACACCACGATATGGAGACGGTAAGCAGTACGTACGCACGTATGGTGACATGTCATTCAAAGGATGGATAGAATGATGAATTTGGTTGTACCATAATTATAATAACATCACAGTATATAGAAGATACAATATTTATTATCTTAGAATGGAAAAAACAATGAAAAGTTAAGTGGAATAAGAAAAGAACTTGAAAAAGGTGGTGAGATTTTTACATCTTCTTTGGGTTCTTCCTTATGATTTGATCAAAAGGGATCCTTAAGTTGGATTTATGACTAAATTAATACCTCTAGGATGAAATGAGGTAAGTTGATATGATATTTCGGCAGGGGTAGGTCTAACCAAAAGGCTTTGAAGGTATGAATTTGAGAGAAGGGAGAGTGCCCTTTTATAAGAGGGGTGAGGGGCACCTTAGGAAAAACTTAAAATATTATTTTATAATAAATTTATATTAGGTTTATAATGGATCCAAAGTGACTTATTTAGAGGATAAGGTGGATATGGGTCGAAATCCTTTCAACCAATAGATTTTAGACTGGTTTGGGTCACTATATTAATCTTATCATTTATATTTAACTCTTAGTTAAATAGTTTGACATTTACCATGTCTCTTTGTATTTTTATATTATATGGTTAATAAACTTACTATATACATCCAAGAGAAACCCAAGTGGTTCCTTAATGATAAACCTATCATTAAATAAGTCCTTTTGATTATCCTTATATTTTTAGGAATAGAATATCAATTAATAATATAATATTTGTTTTAAATACTTCTTTATGTCAATTTTGACACTATTTAATAATTGATTTTTGTTAAAGTTCAAAGAACTTTATTAATTAAAACTACATTAATTTAATCAATAATAACATTTCATATTAACCTATAAAATTAGTGGAATTCATAAAAAGTCTCAAATTACATTTATTTGGATATTTATAATACCAATTATTTTAATATTTCATTAATTAGGTAATTACTGCATCACCATTGTGTCATAAATATATTAAATTATTTAATGCCTAAAAATTATAAATAAAATATCACTATGTATTAAATAGTTTTAGATTTATAATGAATATTTATAATATAATTTTTCTTTTGTATAACCCTATATTAAAAATGTTTTATTTATTAAACTTTGATTTTAACTCTTTTAACTCTTCTTTGAATTAAATAATAATAAATGTCCTAATCTAATCCAAGTGGACCAAAGAGGTTCATATTTTATTCCTAAGGTTGTTTTTGGTCGAATTATACTTATCCAATATAATTAGGACTTGTTTTAGGGTAATAATAATATCAGTTTTACCCTTAATACCCTATTTACTTTTAACCGTGGAAAATAAAAGTAAAAAATATACTATTCAAAAAAATTATTTTTATCTCATTGAACCACATTTAACTCCTTGATATTAACTGTGTCTTTTTTATTTTCGAAATTCCACTCATAGAAGCAGTAAAATTATGTTTTACCTGAATTTGCAAATTCTCTTAGGAGATGGGTAAAAGGCGGGGAAAAGTTCAATAAAATTTTTATATATCTAAAATTATTATAAACTGACTCCAATGAATTAAATTGAACTTATATAGGTATTATGTATCTATTGTTACCTAAAATAAATTTAAATAAAATAAATAATTATTTAAATAAAAATTCGGTTTTATACTATAACTCAGTGTTTTTCACTATTCATCAAAAATTGAAAGTTTTTAGAAAAATACCAAAAATTCGCCCTAAGATAATTTCAATATTCTGAATCCAAAAATGAAGTCCATTTTGAAAGATAAAATGTATATATTTTCAAAAAAGTGTGTATTACTATTCATAACGGCTGGTTTGATTGGTTGTGGTGTGTTAGAACTGGAAATTATGTACAACACACGCTACTGTATTATTCAAAGAGAAGCGTACCATGGAAGCTTGGGGTGTTACATTCTAACCTCCTTCAATAAATTGTGTCCTCACAATTTGAAATTGTTCTTCAAAAATAAAATGTTGAAAATAGAAAATATCTTTGTGTGAAAACCCACATCAGAAATTGGGTTAATAAAATTTTGTCTTAATAAGAGGAAGAGAGAAATGAAAGGGTCACCACCAAATTATGATCTTGGTTGGAAGAACATTGGTGGAAATTAGAGACAAATAATTGGAGAAAAATGTAACTATTTATAGGGAGTGATTGAGGTCATCAGTCACAAACAATTGTAGAATTGAGGGCCTCAAAGCCATCAATCTATGATGATTTAAAATATCATCGGTTCATCAAAATATAAGGTATTAGTATAACACATTTTTAGTTTTAATATACCTTACCTAATGTTTAATAATTAATTTCTTCATTGAATAAGAGAATAAAATATATATATATATATATATATACTTGACAAGTATAGTTCCATCCTTTTACTAATTTCAACGACAAACTCATCTTTCACTCTAAAAGATAATAGAACTTAAAAAAATATTCCATTTATCCTATTTATATAGGGTTCCAAAAAAATTTAATTTCTAATTCAACTACCATACATTTTAAAAAAACTAAATTATTCAATCCAGGACATCACATGGTCCAGTGGTAGGTGATACACCCTTGTCGCCCTTTGGTTGCAGGTGCAAGTCTCGCGGCCTTGCCAGACGCGATGGGTTGTCACCCGACCTCTAGGTTGTCCTTTTATGAAAATCCAAAAATATTCTCAAACTATAATTATCCAAAATACTTCTTTCCAAACTCAAAGTCCAAAATTTATAAGGAATGTAAACATAATGAAGATATTTTTTTCCACATAATAACATGTGAACACATTCATCATGTATTCTTTTAAAATAATGCAACATCCTGAATTACTATAAAACCTTATTGATTACATTCATGATCCCTTATTCCTTATAGAATACTGGATAAACTCATTCTATCCAAAAATGTTGTAAACTCTAACAATGATGGAATATGAAAATCATTAATCAGTTTCAAGGGAGTAAGAATATCCATATAATTTATCCAAATCAATCATGTATTATTCCAAAATCACTACCTCAGTATCAGAAACATATTATGGTTTATATTTCTCACAACCATATATTTTCCAAAAATTTAACCTACTATTGAGTCACTTTTCTTGGTTCCACATCATCTAAAGTCCTTAATGAAATAGTACTGCAGTACAATCCTTATATACTACATAATTATTATAACCATTACAACACTGATACAACACTCAAATGACATAATTATTTAATAAAAACATAATAACTCTAATCATTATTCCTCATCTGTGGTAGTATCATAACTTGACTATTATCTAATAGCATCATTTGGGGCATACTCTGATGATTTTTACATTGGTTTGTGTAGTTTCCCAACTCCTTGCAGATAAAGCACTATACATTTGAAACCTTTTTCTTACCCTTGAAGTCAAGTACTTGGTGTCCTTTTTTCTCCACATTTATAACAAACTCTCATTCCCTTCAAGCAAGTTCCAGGGTGTTTCTTCCCACAGTTATCACATATGGGAAAATTCTTCTTTTCCCTCTTCCCTTTATCCATCTTTCTCTCTTTCATCCTTTTCTTCTCTTGCTTCCCTTCAAAGCCATAGGACTCAGAGAATTATTTACTTATCTTATTAACACATGATACTATTTCTTCATAGGTTGAGAATACATGGGAGACAATTTCCCTTCTAAAAGTTGGCTTAATACCGTGAAAGATATGATCCTTCTTACTCTTTGGATCATACGTATTGTTGGAGTTCACATTCTTTCTACTGGGCTCCATTTCTATACAATGGCATACACTAGATTAGTTTTTGAATCATAATACATAAATCCAAACTTGTAAAAAATTTAACATAAATTGAACCATTTATGGATATAATCCATAATTATAAAAAAATGTTTTTTTTAGAAAGTATATACTCATAAACCCTTCATAATGGTTTGTAAAGAAAATGAGAATTATCCTAAGCATATCCCCCAGGAGTGTCATAGCCAAGAGTGCAGCAAGCCCCATTTTCATGCACCAGTTCCCGTTAAAGTCTAGCTCAAAGCGGTGTTCTCAGATTTTACCCCTAGGTACATCTGTGCCAGAGCTGCCTCTACCAGCTCGTATCCAGACAGGGATATATTTCTCAGAAAACTCACAAAATCTCTACAATACCAAAATTCTAGGAAGTTCTTCTATACTAATCCTCAAAGTCCATCTTAGTTATATGTGCTCTAATCAAAGTTTATCTAAATCTGGCTTCCAAGGTTAGTACTAAACTTCCTATGATACCAACTGTAACGCCCCGACTTCAGTTACCCAAAGTCAGCGCATTATTACATAACATTGGCATGATCATAAAAGATCAAGTCTTGAAATACCGATTAGTTTAGTAGCCTTGGAAACACTAGATACATTCATAAGTCTTAAATTACATCATAAACTGAAAAACTAAAACAACATAGTCTTTATAGTTCACACTCATATTCCCTCAGACTATCCTGGCAGGTCAGTCATAAAATAATTCTTCACATCCAAGGAAAAATAAAGCATAGAAAGGGGTGAGCTCATATGCTCAGTAAGGATAACAATATAGCGGAAACTTTCATAAATAAGCATAAACATTTAAGGCAATATATAACTAAAACAAAATACTTTTAAACTTGAACTTCAGCATGATATGGAAAAAATAAAATAAAGTAATTCCATTTACTTATTCACATGGATATTCTACTAGTCAAATAATCGCATGCAATATCAATAACCACTTTCATAATGATGGAATGCATAATGCCAGACTATCATAACCACATAGTTAAGGCCTTGTGCCAGGACTACAAATAATATTTTGTCAAGGCCTTGTTCCAAGACACTAGTTTGTCTCATGAGACCTACCGACGCATCGAGGAGCTATAGCGGGCTCCACCCGTCACTTACTAAGTCCAATACATTCCTCATACAAAAAGGTTTAGACATAACATAAACATTCGTATAAAAACTAGAATATGAAATGTCAATACTTTCTCCATAAACCATGAATGGTATAAAAATAACACATCCACAGTCAAATATATCACAAAACCTTCAATACAATATGGTTTTTTTGTATCATAATAAATCAACTTCAAATAAGCTTAAAATCCATCAAAGGATGTTGACATACATGAAATAAAAACTATTTGAGATAAATATCTCTTTTTTTTAAATCATTTAAAAATCACATAATTATAAAAGAAAACATTAACTTTGAAAATATTCTTATAAGCTTTTAAGGGAAGCTTCGTTGATTTAATAGTGGAGGGAAATAGCTGTACCCGCTGTATAAGTTAAAAAAGACATTCTTACCTTAATATCATCCAAAAGGTTAAAAAAGGACCTTGTTTGGAAAACGGCGGAAATATTCCTTTATAAAAATCTTATAAAAAGTCAACAAGGGTATAAATGAATTTAACCCATAGTCTAGAAAATAGTTAGAATGATCTTTTAATATTGATTTATTAATAATATTTTATATGATTTTTAATATTTCTTTGTTAAATTATACAAGAATCATATACATAAATATGATATCATATATGATCTTTTAATATTTCTTTTTTAATAATATTTTAGTATAATCGTCGTTTCGGGTGTTCACTTACTCGTTTTCTTTTATATGTTTTGTTACATAAGTTGTGTTTTTTATCCATAGGTTGTATCTTATTCATATCCAGAATGATATCAAGTCCTTAAACATTATTTTTAATCATCAAATGAAAATTAGTCTTGAATGGATACGATGGGTAATGAATCTTATCGCGTTCGTGGAGACGGTAGTTCGTACGTACGCACGGGCGACAATATCATTCTTTTGATATTAAAATAATATATAATTTGATGTTGTATTATATATAAAGAATAATTATAATGTTATATTTATTATTTACATGAATTACACATCATTATTATATCCATCCAAATAATAATGTATTGAATAACAATTACACCACGACGTGGAGACGGTAAGCAGTACGTGCGCATATATGGTGACATGTCATTCAAAGGATGGATAGAATAATGAATTTGGTTGTACCATATTTATAATAACATTAAAGTATATAGAAGATACTGGATTTATTATCTTATAATGGTAACAACAAAGGAAAAGGAAGTGGAAGAAGAAAGGAACTTGAAAGAGGTGGTGAGATTTTTACTACTTCTTCAGGTTCTTCCTTTTCATTTGATCAAAAGGGCTCCTTAAGTTGGATTTCTGACTAAAGGAAGACCTCTAGGATGAAGTGAGAGATGTTGATACGATATTTAGGAAGGGTTTTTTCGAATCAAAAGGATTTGAAGGTATGAATTTTAGAGAAGGGGGTGCCCTTTTATAAGAGGGGTGAGGGGCACCTTAGGAAAAACATAAAATATTATTTTATAATAAATTCATATTTAGTTTATAATGGATCCAAAGTGACTAACTTCAAGGCTAACGTGGGGAGGGGTTGAAATAATTTCAACCAATAGATTTTAGATAGGTTTGGGTCAATATATTAATCTTATCATTTATATTTAACTCTTAGTTAAATAGTTTGACATTTACCATGTCTCTTTGTATTTTTTATATTATATGGTTAATAAACTTACTATATACATCCAAGCGAACCCCAAGTGGTTATTTAATGAAACACCTATCATTACATAAGTCCTTTGACTGAACCTTAGATTTTTAAGGATAGAATATCAATTAATAATATAATATTTTTTTAAATACTCCTTTATGTCAATTTTGACACTATTTAATAATTGATTTTTTTAAAGTTCTAACAACTTTATTAATTAGAAATAAATTCATTTAATCAATCATAACAGGTCATATTAACATATAAAATTATTGGAATTCATAAAAATTCTCAAATTACATTTATTTAGATATTTATAATATCAATTATTTTAATATTTCATTAATTAGGTAATTACTGCATCACCATTATGTCATAAATAAATTAAAATATTTAATGTCTAAAAATTATAAATAAAATATAATTATGTATTAAATATTTTTATATTTCTAATTAATATTTATAATCTAATTTATCTTATGTATAAACCTATATTAAAAATGTTTTGGTTATTAAACGTTGATTTTAACTCTTTTAACTCTTCTTTGAATTAAATAATAATAAATGTCCTAATCTAATCCAAGTGGACCAAATAGGTTCATATTTTATTCGTAAGGTTGTTTTGGGTCGAATTATATTTATCCAATCGAATTAGGACATGTGTTAGGGTAATAATAATATCAGTTTTACCCTTAATTACCCTATTTACTTTTAACCGTGGTAAATAAAAGTAAAAAACATACTGTTCACCAAAAATTATTTTTATCTTATTGAACCACATTTAACTCCTTGATATTAACCGTGTCACTCGGATTTTCGAAATTCCACTCACAAAAGTGGTAAAATTATGTTTTATGTGAATTTGCAAATTCTCCTAGGATATTGGTAAAAGACGGTGAAAAGTTCAATAAAATTATTATATATCTAAAATTATTATAAACTAACTCTAATGAATTACATTGAACTTATATAGGTATTATGTATCTATTTTTACATAAAATAAATTTAAATAAAATAAATATTTATTTAAATAAAAATTCGGTTTTAAACTAAAACTCAGTGTTTTTCACTATTCATCAAAAATTGAAAGTTTTTAGAAAAATACCAAAAATTCACCCTAAGATAATTTCGATATTCCGAATCCAAAAATGAAGTCCATTTTTAAAGATAAAATTTATAAAATTTCAAAAAGTGGGTATTACTATTCATAACAGCTAGTTTGATTGGTTGTGGTGTGTTAGAACTCGAAGTTGCGTACAACATATGTTGTTGTATTATTTAAAGAGAAGTGTACCATGGAAGCTTGGGGTGTTACACATAAAAATCAACCACCTCTTCGGGAGCCCACCACATCTATATGGTGGCATAATATAAGTCGGTGCAAAATCTCACCAATTCTCGAAGGTCCAGCTGCATAGATAAGATGGAAATTTATAAGCAGATGAAAATCCCCACCGATGCACAAGAAGCTCACCATACAAATAGGGAAGAAACCAGATACAATTAGCCACAAATCTCTACTAACACCCAAGAATCCCACTATCTAAATAGGGTTGCAAACTATGGGCGGTCATACAACACTACCAATGCATATGAAGCCCGCTAGTCAAATATGGTGTCAATAAATATGAAAACAAAAAATCCTACCTTCCAATATCTATCCCACCAATAAAATATTGTGAAAATTAAATATAAGAAGGTTAAAATTCCTGTGGATTCACATCATGTCTTTGAGACAAATACAGCAGAAAACGAGCTTATGAAAATTCCTAATCGCATGTATAAATCCCCTCTATCAAATATAGTGGAAACCAGAGAAGGTAGATGGTGTATCCTGGCTAAATATTGGGGCTAGACCTACCCCAAGATAAGAGAACCTCCATTTCCCACTAAAAACTCATGTAGGACCAGAGTAGGAACAAACTATTTCTCCAAAATCAGAATGGGAATTTATACCCATTCTAGCTAAAAATTTATCTCATCACATCCTTATAATTATGGAGGATCAAACATCGAGTCTGTACCATATCCTCTAAACCTTTCAATACTTCATCACCTCTACGGTAAAAGTGAGGAGTCAGGCCCACAATATTATCTCCTTATATGGGGTGATTTGTCTGAAAAGTAATATGGTAACTCTGGAGCAGACTTGCATCCCTTCTCTAGTCCATGAGGGTTTATTGTTATAGTCCGTGATACAATGAAAACCAGATTAGAAACAAACAAATTTTCCAACAGGGGGAACCATTCTAACTTGGTGGGAGATCCATGGCAGACATATATCCCTGCTGAAACTCAAGATGCTCATCAGCGTATCCCAAAAACATCATGGGATCCAACCAAATAGGTACCTCAAGATCCGGGTGATCCATTACAAAATTATGGAAGTGGTAGTAGTAGTTTTTAAAGTCCTCCCCATAATGTTTCTACCAGCAACTATGAAGGTCCTCCTCAGAGAACACATGAGGGCTTACTCCGAAGGATAAAAACAATCTATTGTGATAGGTTATCTCCTGATGGGTGTCAAGGTATCCCTCCCCTTCACTAGAAGATTGAACAACAAGAAAGTACTCCCCTTGGTGTCATATACCCTAAAGGTCCTCCCAACGGTATACACTACTTATATTGTTATCCTTGTAGTATGATGTCAAGCTATTATCATAGTCCTTTCCATAATATTAGTCACTACAAAGGCTCACCCTGCAGTGACATCAAGCAATAAGAAGGATCTCCCCTCATTGTAGTACATCCTAAAGGTCATCCCTATAATGTACAATCTTGATATTCTCCTTACATCTAGACATCTATCCATAATGGTAGCCCTCACCATGATGGAAGTTGTTGGAAAGGTCCTCCCAGTAATGACTACAAATTGCAAGAAGTTCCTACCCCAGTTGTGGTCCTCCCCAAAGGTCCTCAATAGGGTACCCACTGTGAAAAAATCTCTTTGTGGCTGAATTCCAAGCTGTGATGGTAGTCCTCTTCACCATATCCTTGTCGACAAAGGTCCTCCTCATAGCCCAAATTCACACTGGTAAGAATTTCCTCCCCCCAATGATCCAAATATGAGAATTTCCTCATATTCTGAGACATATAAAAGGATAGGGTTGGATACACTGGAAAATCTATCAATGAAAAGTGAAATCATTTCTCGTCCAGGAGATGGCATGGGACTATGCTCATCCTCTAAGCTACCCCCACACTTTTCATGCATCAATGAATTCCCTACTATACCTATTACTTAGGATGAAATCATTACAAAGCATTTAAGTTGGGTACAACAAGTAGAGGATTCATTGGTAGAAGAAAAACAAAATATATTTCTCATGAGAAGAAAGCTAGTTAGGGACGGCATTTCGATTATGTTCTGGCCCACAACCAATTCTCAGTTCTACATTCCAAAAATGTTGTCAAAATAATGCATGTATAAGGTTCACCCCAATATTATGAAAACTCTTTACCCGTTTTAACTGAAATTTCTACCCTATGATGGGTATGTAGACTATGTCAATATATTGGGGAAGCATTATCGATAGATTAACCTACAAACCCTTTTGTATGCATGACTAATGCGATCAGATAGGCAAAAGAAAAACCTTGAGTTGTCTTTCCTCCATACACTGTGCAAATTGTGTTTCCTCATTGGTGATGCACAGTCTGGTGTTTACATCCAAGGGTGTTCAGAACATGGAATGCTACACTTCACATCATGTCTCGTCCAGTAGAACCAACTAAAAATAGAATCTTGTAATGTCATCATCCCAAGATAGTATCCAAATAAAGTACCTATTCTGGAAAAGTTTCCCACTCGATAAGAACATGCCTTGAGTAAGTCTCAAAAGTGTCAAGCCAGATGAGATCAAGCCATTAAGAATCTCCTGAACTAGGCCACTACGAACATTCAGTTGGATTCTCGCCTAATGGAATCTAACCAACAAGCATGGATCATGTCCTCAAAAGAAAAAAAAACACATATGGAATTAGAACCATATCCGACCCATTCTCATATTGGAATGCGCAAGATCAAGAAGGTGGTGATAGAATTAGCATCCGTCTAAGTATAAGAGCAACCCCAGACCGTACGGGGGCATTTTTACCTCAACCACCTGCCTAATGAAAGTCAGTCTTTTCCTGCTTGGGGAGGACAACAAATAAATAGGTTACTCATTCTATCCATTCTTGTCAATCATGTCCATCGAAGCATAGGTGTACTTCCAGGCCACCTTAAGGCTCCCTTCAAGTCACTCTTCGCCAAGAAACACACAAAAGGTCTCATAATGGATGGAGAAGATCTGAAAAGGGATGAAAGAT
The DNA here is from genome assembly GCA_963277665.1 of Viscum album. NCBI lineage: Eukaryota > Viridiplantae > Streptophyta > Magnoliopsida > Santalales > Viscaceae > Viscum > Viscum album. The sequence goes on along the minus strand of OY728125.1, from coordinate 909,887,969 downwards.
GCCCTCCTACCATTTGGAACCCAGTATGACACCACCACTACAGTATCCAACGATGAACATAGTGTATGTTAATACCATGAACCTTACTAAAGATAATCCAAATGAGGAGGATGAAAATAAATATGGTTCCCTTCCAGAGGTGTTCTATACCGATCATGAAGGTGTGCATACCTAGAACCAATGGTCCACCATAAATTTTGTGATCCCTAACTAATATAGAATTGACTCTTTTATGAATCCACAATAAGGAGAAGAATAAGAATAAAGTTTCATACAACACACCTTCTCCTCCCAATGGAAACACGCCCCTCATTCTTGAGGAGATATTATCTCAACCAGAAGAAAAAAATTAAAGATATAATGAAAATAAACGCTGATCTACTTCAAGCAAGCCATCTTATAGGATATGTTCCTAAGGTAGTGCATCAGTTCAAAATTCCAATAGAGGTGCCTCCACCACTAGGGATCATCCCGACATATGAAGGAAGGCTGTAAAGATCATTCAAGTTAGCGTCATGACTGTCAGTCTACTTGAACCCAATACTAGGAGGATACCCATAGTTCCCCCCATTAAATAAACAACCAGAATAGATTTTAGAAAATCCACAAAGGATACCCCTGGATAAGTATCTTCCTCAAATTCCAGTAGCACTGGCACATCAAATATTACCCCTACTGCACCCACCTATGCTCAGGTTTAATTGGACATGCATAAAGGGCTCATGAATACCATCGAGTCATTGATATAACACCCCAACTCCAGTTACCCAGAGTCGGTGCATTATTTTAATAACTTGGTATGATTACATGAAATCAAGTCCTGAAGGACTGGTCAGTTTAGTATTCTCAGAAAATATATTACATACATGAATGTTAAATTACACTTTCTAACAAACAACACAAGATAAATAATCATTTGAGAATTCTATTTTCCATTAGTTTGACCCTGTATATCAATTATAAAACACTTCTTGGGATCCTGGGAAAATAAAACATAAGAAAGGGGTGATCTCAGATGCTCAGTAAGGGTAAATAATCAAGAAAAATCTATAAACTTTTAAGGAAATATTTGTAATAAATACAATAGCCTTTTAAACATAAATTTGAATTTAATATGGAAAAAATAAATCCAACATTACCATATAAACATTAACATGGATATTCTACTTGTCGAATAATCACATGTAATAACTAATTTCATAATGAGGGAAAACCTAATGTCCGACATCATAACCACATTGTCAAGGCCTCATGCCAAGACTATAAATAAATTTTTTTTCCAAGTCCATGTGCCTAGACACTAGTTTGTCTCATGAGACTGATCGATGCATCTAGCAGCTATAGTGGGCTCCACTCATCACCTACTAAGTCCAATGCATTCTTCATATGAAAATTTTGAACCATAACATAAAAAATCGTATTAAAACTAGCATACAAAATGTCAATACTTTACCCATAAACCATGAATGGTATAAAAATAGCACATCCACATTCAAACACAGCATAACTCATTCAATACAATATGGGGGATTGTATTATAATAAATCAACCTAAATCAAGAATAATAGCCAATAAAGGATGTTGACATAGTTGAAAATGATCAGTAAAACTATTTGAGAGAAATATCCCTATTTCATGAAATCATTTAAAAGTTACAAAATTTAAAAAGGAAGACATTTATCAGAAATTTTTGAATCAAAGTGTCACATATCACTTTGAAACGTTTGAAAGTAATTAACATTTTAAAACATTCATGTCCATATATATAAATCCTTAAAACCATTTTGAAAACTTGGACATTAAGGATAATGATTTAGAAGAATAAATATTTAATGCATTTAAAATGATGTTTTAGTTAAAGAGTCCCTTAAAAATAATCCTTATAAAAACTCTTTTATGAAACATGGACATTGAGTAAATAACCCTTAACATGTACTTTTCCTTGGTTGCGTGTACGTTAACATCATGTACAATGACCATAGAATGTTATTAAATTATAAGAGACCCATTTTCATATTAATTATATCATACTTGATTTATTTATGTCTTTATACTACCCATTTAATATTAATTTATATATTAAAAAATCATTTCGGGTAATAATCGCTTTCTTTATCATACGTGTTTTAAATTGTTATTCTTGATCGTATAACATATATCATGATTTAATTGATTCCAGAATATAAAAAAAATATTTATGTATCTTATATATTTAAAATATTAATATGTATAATAGATTGATATATGAAATGTAAAACACCATTTATGGAGACGGTAGGCCATACGTACTCATAAACATTGTTTTCGTTTTCATATCGTATTGAATGGAAGTAAGTGAATGAGAGATATGTAAATACATACATACATACATATATATATATATATATAGTAGAATTAGTATGTTATATATTACATACTTATTAATAATATATATTTATAATCATCGTTGAATGGTGAACGTGGAAATGAATCTCATCGCGTCGTGGAGACGGTAAGTCGTACGTACACATGAGCGATGATATCATTATATTGATGGTGAAATTGTATGGAATTATATGGTATATTATATATAACAAATAATTAACATGTTATATTTATTATATACATCAGTTATACTCATTATTATACCCATCCAATTAATGAAGTGTTGAATAACATACTACAACACGACGTGGAGAGGATAAGTCGTACGTATGCACGTATGGTAAATTGTAATTTATAGGATGGATAGAGTAATGAATATGATTGTACCATATTTATAATAACATATAATTATGTAGAAGTTACTTGAGGTATTATTTTAGTATGTAAACAACAAATAAAGGGTAAGTGGAATAAGAAAAGAACTTTGGAAGAGGTGATGAAATTATTACCTCTTCTATGGGTGATTCCTTTTGATTTGATAAAAAGGGATACTTAGGTTGGATTGTGATCAAATTAAGGCTACTAGGTTGAAGTTATGGTTGTTGGTAGGATATTTAATTAGGGTTTGGCCAAGCAAAATGGATTTATAGGTGTGATTTTGAGATAAGGGGAAGTACCCTTCTATAAGAGAGGTGAGGGTCACTTTAAGAAAATCTTAAAATATTAATTTATTATACAGTAATATTCAGTTTTGAATGGATAAAAATGATTTAATACGAGGATAAAGTGGGGATAGGTAAAAAACATCTCAACCAATAGGTTATATATAGTTTTAAGTCACCATATTAACCTTATCTTTTTGATTTAACTTTTAGTTAAATAGTTTAACTTTTTCCATGTATTCTTGTATTAGTATAATAAATGGTTAAAAAACTTACTATAAAAAGACAAGAGAACCCCAAGTGGTTCATTATTGATATATCTAACATTATCTAAGTACTTTGGACGTACCTTATATTTTTAGAAATGTTATATCAATTAATAATACTGTATTTTATTTTAAAAAATATTTATGTCAATTTTGACACTATTTGGTATTTTGTTTTTGTTAGTCATAACAACTTTTTCACTTCAAATAAAATTTATTTAAACAACCCTGAAATGACATATTAACCTAAAAAAATTTTGGATGGCTTAAAAAGTCTCAATTTATATTTATTTTTATATTTATAATATCAATTATTTTAATCTTTCATTGATAAATTAATCACTACATCATCAGTGTGTCATAAATAAATTTATTTATTTAATCTCTAAAAATTATAAATAAAATATAATTTTGTAGGAAATGTTATTATATTTATAAGTAATATTTATAGTCTAATTTATCTAATGTATAACTCTATATTAAAAAAGGTTTAGTTATTAAACTTTAAATTTAACATTTGTAACTCTTCTTTAAATAAAATAATAATAAATGTCCTAGTCTAATCCAAGTGGATCAAATGGATCATATTTTTTTCCGAAGGTTGGTTTTGGTAGAAATAAATTTATCCAATAGAATTAGGACATGTGTTAGGGTAATTATAATATCATTTTTACATTTAATTACCCTCTTAACTTTTAATCATGGTAAATAAAAGTCAAAAGTTATTATTCACCAAAAATTATTTTTATCATATTGAACCACAATTTACTAACTTATGTCAACCATGTCTCTCGGATTTTTTAAATTCAATTCACATAAGTGTTAAAATTACATTTTATGTAAATTTTAAAGTGTGCCTATAAGGAGGGTAAAAGACGTTAAAATGTTCAATAACATTTTTTACATCTAATTTTATTATAAAAGGACTCTAATGAATTACATTGAACTTATATAGATATTACATATCTATTTTAAATAAAAATATATTTAAATAAAATAAATAATTATTAAAATAAAAAAGTCAGTTTTAAACAATAACGAAGTGTATTTCACTATTCATCAAAAATTGAAAGTTTTCATAAAAACACCAAAAATTCACCCCCAGCTAATTATGATATTCTGAAATAAAAAATTAATTATATTTTACCAAATTAAAAACATATAAGTTTCATTAATTAATTTAAAATTAATTAGCATTGTCAAAACCAAAAAGCGGGTTTTTAAAAATTAAAAACTATCAAAAGATTGACTTGTGTTTATTTCAAATTTAAATGTGAAATTACTTATAATTACCTACATTTTATTAAATGATAAAAATATATTCTAATTATACTTCAAAACCATTCAAATTCATAATTTAAAACTATAAATTATTTTGACTAAAAAAGTAGTTTTCAATTAAAATTTAGTATTTTTCACTATTCATCAAAATATGACAGTTATCATAAAAGTACCAAAAATTTATCCAAACTAAATTTTTATGTCCCTCTTCTAATAAATAATTTAATTTCATTAAATTTAATATATAAAAGTGTTAAATATTGGTTTTAAAAATGGTTCATCATTAAAAGGGGGTAAAATTGCATTTTTTGAAAAATACTTCTTTTATCAAAAAAAATAAATGGTTCTTATATTATGTATAAGAAACAAAAAATATGGATTCTAAAATTATATTGAGAATATAAAATTGAAAATTTAGTTAGTATTATTCACAGCCACTTTTTGAACGGTTGGTTTGGTAAGTCTTGGTGCACTCGAACTCAGTGTTGCGTGTAGCGAAAGTAATTGAAATACTTTGATGAGATAACATACTATGAAATCTTGGGGTGTTATAATTGAAGACCTTATTTGAATCCATGAAAGGGTGGAATACTCCGATACACCAGGAATTAAAACCTTTCCCTGAATGGGTAAGCAACATTCCACTAATGCTAAATTTATGTAACCCCATATTCTTAGTGTTCAACAGCTTAGGTGACCTATAGAAACATCTAATTTACTATGAATCTTACTTTGATCCCATGTTGGGAACTCCAAAGTAACAATAATTTGCGATGATCTGATGCTTTGTATGAAATTTTCAAGGATTGGCGTTTGTGTGGTACACCATTTTTCCAACTGACTCAATAACAGGATGAAAGGATCTTCGATTCCAGTTCTAGTTTCAGTTCCACTCAGTGTTTCCAAAAAACAATAGTTAGTGACCTCATGAACTGTAAACAGTGAGAGAATGAGTGATTTTCAAACTTCAATTCCAGATGGAAGGGTCTGACTTACTACTTGAACCCTCCACTACCAAAAGATAAAAAAAATTCCATGTACATTGACAACCTCTATGATAAGCTGCAAAAACCACTTATTCTGGTGAAATATACAAGTGTGTTTTGGGAATTCTCTTCCATCTCTCAAAGGATACAATATTCCTTTTAACAGACCAATTATAAATCTTGGCTAGCCCCATCAACCCCATTCAAATGTTTCATAAGAGCTGAAGCATCTTCTGTCATGCTTAAGCCATCACTTGTGCTGGATCTGGCTCCCAAGACCCCATCGGATTGTGTGGGGCCCCTAAACATCAGCAGCCACCCCCACCTCATCAAAATTATTGAAGATTAACCAAGGGAAATCAATTCAAGGAATGTGAGAATAAAGTTTATGCATCTCGGGATAACCAAGTCCTTGGCTACTTCATAGCCTCCCTGAATTACAACTTTCTCCGATTTTCGTATCTGAAGAGGGCTGATGAAGTAGATCTTAATGACCAGCCATACTACTGTCACTTCCACTAGATATCAGGGAACAACATATAGGAGTGCTTTATCTCTAAGTACCTCCTATAAAATATGATAGACTTCATATAAATTTAGAAGGGACCACCACAAGTGCAAGTGGCATATGTTTCCACCACTAACATGGACGAAGGATGGGAGAGGAAAAAGTAGTTAACAAAAAAGAGAAAAAGTCGGATAGTTGGATGACTTGTAAAATAGTCAACTAAGATCGAGGAATACTACATATATAGTTGAAGGAACCAACCATACCTCCAACATCTCCTGATGCAATGTAACTGACATCCTCGTCCCCACAATCCTCCAAAGGTTGACCTCCCAAAGAGCAGTCTAATCAGAATGGTGGGAAGAAAGTGCAGGAATATGAACTTGCACCAAAACCCAAATTGGATTTGACACATCAAAATTTCAACTAAATGAATCTGAGAGTATGGGCACCACCCCTCCAAATAGCACCAGTGGAAAAATATTATGAGGCAAAGTCACCATTAGAATAGGAGTTGGTTTTTTCTCCGCAAATGTCATTCACATAGTGGATCCCTTCTTCAAAAATAAATATGGTTATCAACCAGAATTCTAGACACCAAATATGGGGTCCATAGGAAAAATTCACGAAATCTAAGGATATAAAGGGAGACACATCCATGGAAAAAATCAATCTTATGTCCACACCCTCTCTCAAACCGTCTGTGCTGCAGAAACCCCTAGAAGGGCCCTCCAGTGGATCCAACAGGGATAGGAAAATTATCATGCCACCACAAGAAGTCACTCCAGCCCAATATTTTTATAATATCTATCAAAGGAATAACAGGTGGATAATTTCCCTTAGCATGTGAGTTTTAACACCCCAAGCTTCCATGGTACGCTTCTCTTTGAATAATATAATAATGTGTGTTGTACGCAACTTCGAGTTCTAACACACCAAAACTAATCAAACTAGAGTTTATGAATAGTAATACCAAATTTATGAAATTTTATAAATTTTATCTTTCAAAATGGACTTCATTTTTGGATTCTTAATATCAAAATTAGCTTACGGTGAATTTTTTTTGTTTTTTCTGAAAACTTTCAATTTTTGATGAAAAGTGAAAAACACTGAGTTATAGTTTAAAACCGAATTTATATTTAAATAATTATTTATTTTAGTTAAATTTATTTTAGGTAAAAATAGATACATAATACCTATATAAGTTTAATATAATTCATTGGAGTCAGTTTATAATAATTTCAGATATATAAATATTTTATTGAACATTTCACCTTCTTTTACCCACCTCCTAAGAGAATTTGCAAATTCACATAAAACTTAATTTTACAACTTCTATGAGTGGAATTTCAAAAATCTGAGAGACATAGTTGATATCAGTAAGAAAAATGTGGTTCAATAAAATGAGAATAATTTTTTGTGAATAATAACTTTTTACTTTTATTTACCACAGTTAAAAGTAAATAGGGTAATTAAGGGTAAAAATGATATTATTATAATTACCCTAAAACATGTCCTAATTCTATTGGATAAGTGTAATTTGACCAAAAACAACCTTATAAATAAAATATGATCCTTTATATCCACTTGGATTAGATTAGGACATTTATTATTAGTTAATTCAAAGAAGAGTTAAAAGTGTTAAATTCAAAGTTTAATAACTAAACTGTTTTTAATATAGGGATACACATAATATTAATTCGTCTATAAATATTCAATAGAAATATAATAATATTTCCAAAATAATGGTATTTTATTTATATTTTTATACATTAAATAATTTAACGTAATAATGACATAATGATGATGCAGTAATTACCTAATTAATGAAATATTACAATAATTGATTTTATAAATATCCAAATAAATGTAATTTGAGACTTTTTATGCATTACACTAATTTTATAGGTCAATATGACATGTTATGGTTGGTTAGATGAATTTTTTTACAAGTAATAATGCTGTTATAAATTTAGAAAAAAACTAAATACAAAATAGTGTCAAAATTGACAAAAAGAGTTTTTAAAACAAATATTATATTATTAATTGATATTCTATTACTAAAAATCTATGGTTGGGCCAAAATACTTATATAATGATATTTTTATCATTAATTAACCACTTGGGGTTCTCTTGGAGGTATGTAGTATGTTTATTAACCATATAATATAAAAATACAAAGAGACATGGTAAATGTCAAACTATTTAACTAAGAGTTAAATCTAAAAGACAAGGTTAATATAGTGACAAAAACCTATCTAAAACCTATTGGTTGAAAGGTTTTCGACCCATACCCACCTTATAATTTAAATAATTCATTTTGGAGCCATTATAAACTGAAAATTATTTTATTATAAAATAATATTTCTAGCTTTTCTTAAGGTGCCCCCTCACCCCTCTTATAAAAGGGCACTCCCCCTTCTCTCTAATTCACACATTAAAAGCCATTTGGCTCTTCCAAACCCTGACCAAATACCCTATAAAATTTCCTCTATTCATCCTAGAGGCCTTACTTTAGTCATAGGGCCAACCTAAGGATCCCTTTTGATCAAGTCAAAAGGAAAAACCCGAAGAAGAGGTAAATTTTTATCACCTCTTACAAGTTCCTTTCTTCTTCCACTTACTTTTTATTTCTAGTTTCCATTATAAAATAATAACTCCATTATCTTATATATAATGTGATTTTATTATAAATATGGTACAACCAAATTCATTTTTATATCCATCCTTTGAATGACATGTCACCATACGTGCGTACGTACGGCTTACTGTCTCCACGTCGTGGTGTAATTTTTATTCAATACATTATTATTTTGATGGGTATAATAATGATGTCTAATTCATGTAAATAATAAATATAACATGATATTGATTCTGTATTTATTATATACCATCAAATTGTATATTATTTTAATATCAAAAGAATGATATTGTCGCTCGTACGTACGTACAGATTACCGTCTCCACGAACGCGGTGAGATTCATTCCCCATCGTATCCATTCAAGAATAATTTTATTAGATGATTAAAAATAATTTTTAAAGACTTCATATCATTCTGGATATGAATAATATACATCCCATCCATAACAAATATGACTCGCATAACAAAGAATATAAAGGAAAGCGAATCTGTTAACACCAGAAACAACGATAAAACTAAGATATTATTAACAAAGAAATGTTAAAAGATCTTATATGATATCATATTAATGTATATGATTATTTTATAATTTAATAACAATTATTTCACCATTATATAGGAGGTTAACCTACCCTCAACCAAGGAAAAGTACAAGTTAATGGTTAATTTCACAATCTCTTTATTATCCGAGAATGTTTTTACATAAGTATCTACAGGGATCTCTTTATCATCCACATCCATATTTCTTAAAAATGTATTTCAAAACATTATTAATATTTTATTGACTATGAGTTAAAGTCATTTATACCCTTGTTTGAATTTTTCTAAGATGTTTATAAAGCAATATTTCCATCATTTTCCAAGCAAGGTCATTTTTCACCTTTTCAACAAAATTAAGGTAAGAATGTCTTTTTTTAACTTATACAGTGTGTGTGGCTATATTACGCCGCAATAACAACGTCAAAGATTACCTTAAAAGATTATAAGAATATTTTCAAATATAAATGTTTTCTTTTATAATTACGTTACTTTTAAATGATTTCTAAATAGAACGAGATATTTCTCTAAAAAGGTTTTGATTTCATCTATGTCAACATTCATTGATGGATTTTAATTTTTTTTTGAAGCTGATTTATTATGATACAAAACTTCCATATTGTATTGAAGGTTTTGTGATATGATAGACTATGGATGTGTTATTTCATACCATTCATGGTTTATGGATAAAGTATTGACATTTTGTATGCCAGTTTTAATACGAATGTTTATGTTATGTTTAAACCTTTTCATATGAGGAATTCATTGGACTTAGTAAGTGATGGGTGGAGCCCTCTATAGCTCCTCGATGCATCATCAAGTCTCATGTGACAAACTATTTTCTTGGCACAAGGCCTTGACAAAATCTTATTTTTAGTCTTGGCATAAGTCCTTGACTATGTGGTTATGAAAGTTTGTCATTATGCATTCCATTATTATGAAAGTGGATATTGATATTGCATGTTATTATTCAACTAGTAGAATATCCATGTGAGTATGTAAATGGAATTATTTTGATTTTTTTTCCATATTATGCTGAAGTTCAAGTTTAAAAATATATTTTTTTATTTTTATACATTTCCTTAAATATTTATGCATATTTATGAAAGTTTCTGCTATATTGTTATGCTTACTGAACATCTGAGCTCACCCCTTTCTATGTTTTATTTTTTCTAGGATGTGTAGAATTGTATTATGAATTACCTGTAGAGGTAGTCTATGGGATCTCAGCGTTTTCTATGGAAACAATTTTGTTGTCGTTTTCCATTTATGTTGTAATGTAAACCTTATGAATGTATCGAGTACTTCCAAGGCTACTAAACAAATCGATCTTTATAGACTTGATCTTTTGTGATCATGCCAATGATATGTAATAATGCACCAACTCTGGGTAACTAGGGTCGGGGCATTACAGTTGGTATCAAAGGGAGGTTTAGTACAAACCTTGGAATCTAGATTTAGAAAAACTCTGATTAGAGCACATTACACTAAGATACACATTGAGGATTAGTATGGAAGAACTTCCTAGAATTTTGGTAATGTAGAGATTTTGTGAGTTTTATAATAAAATACATCCATGTCTGGATACAAGCAGATAGATGTGGCTCTGGAACATATGTACTTATTAGGGAAACCTGAAAACATCACTTTGAGCTAGACTCAAACGGGAACCGGTGCATGACAATGGGTCTTGCTGGACTCTTGGTTACGACACTCCTGGGGGATCTGGTTAGGATAATTCTCATTTTCATTACAAACCATTATGAATGGTTAATGAGTATATACTTCCTCAAATAAAATAGTTTTTATGACTATGGATTATATCCATAAACTGGTCAATTTAATTTAAGTGTTTTACAATTTTGTATTTATGTATTATGATTCATAAACTAATCTAGTTTATGCCATTATTTAGCAATGGAACCTAGTGGAAGGAATTGAAATCGTATCAATGCATGCACTCCATGTAGAGATTTCCCTCCTACTCCAGATAATTATAGTGGAGTTGGTGATGCAACTGGTGTTGATCTGCTAATCAACATACTGGAAAAACTCACTTAGGTTATGAATAATAACCTTACCCATATGGAGCACCATGATCCGTAGCATGGAGGATAAATGTTACATTGCTTCATGAGGAAACAACCACCAACATTCAATGGGGGTACAAATCCACTAGTAGCTGAGCAATGGATAAATTTCTTAGAGAAAATATTCCATACCTTGGAAAGTAACGAAAGGGAAAAAGTTTTCATGGCAGTTTACCGCCTCACTGGAGATCCTGGTCAATGGTGGTCATTGATTCAAAACAAAAATGAATATGATGAAGTATAAAATATGGAATGGAGGGAGTTTAAGGAAATATTCTTAGAAAAATACTTTCCTCATGACCATCGAGCGGATACTGAAAGACAATTTCTGAGTGTGAGGCAAAAGGAGGATGAGAATGTCCCAAAGTATGAAGCTAACTTTACAAGGTTAGTGAGGCATGCTACAGATTATATATGTTACCCAAAAAATAAGATTTATCGTTTCATTTATGGGTTCAAACCATTTCTTCGTCGATCATTATTCAAACAATCCTTCTCATCGTACGAAAATATTGTCTCATGTGCTATCAAAACAGAAAAAGAATTCTATATGTCTTACAACTTTAATGCAAAGTAAGAGAAGAATAGATCTTATGAACACTCTGAAAATGGAAATAAGGGGAAGAAGTGAAAAGTTGAATATACATCCTACAGTAAATATGGGAAGAAACACTCAGGTTCTTTCCAAAAGTGAATGGGAGTCTGTTACAAGTGTGGTCAAAAAGACCACCAAACTCGTGATTGCAAGGGGAAGAAAGAGGTTGTCGATGTTGAATGCTAAAATTGTATAGAAAGGGGTAATTATGCGAATGAATTTCCTAAGATTCAGGGAAACTTACCTCAGAAAAGGCCAAGGGATCAATTCCAAGCCTATAATATCATAAATGCTGAGGTTGAAGCTCCGAAAGACGTAGTGGTAGGTAATTTAATGGTTTCCTCAAGTTGAGCCAATGATTTATTTGATTCTGGATCATCGCATTGTTTCATATCTTCCCAGTTTTCTAAGAAAATTAGATATTTCCAATTTGATTTAACAAGGGAGTTTTCATCCAAAACACCTAACGGAAGTATCATTGCAACAAAGTTTTGTGAATCAGATCCCATTAGGGCATATAAATGTTTTTTATCTACTGATATCATCATCATACCCATGATTGAATTTCATATAATCCTCAGTATGGATTGGATTTTGGACTATGATGAAAAAAATTATTGTAAAAAGAAGGAGGTTACAATTTTTTATGATGATAAGGAGTACCTTATCTTTAGAGCAGAATCGTCGACACCTGATTCTTATATAGATCCACCCCCAGTAGCTCAACTAAATTAAATTATTGGATAGGAATAGAATTAAATAACTATGGGTGAGGAAAGGAATGTTCAAATAGAGTATGAACCTATTGTGGAAGAATATGTTGATGTGTTTCCAGAAGATTTACCTGGACAACCTCCAGAATGAGAAATTCAGTTTTCCATTTAATTAATTCCTGGTTCAAGGGCCATATCAAAGACCCCGTATAGAATGGCCACTGTGGAATTAGTGGAATTAAAGAAACAACTAGATGAATTGAGTAAAAAAGGAATCTATTCTCCCTAGTGTTTCTCCATGGGGAGCCTCAGTCCTTTTTGTTAATAAGAAAGATGGATCTATGAGGTTGTACATTGACTATAGGGAGATCAATTCTATAATAATAAAGAACACATATTCCCAACCTCACATTGATTATTTATTTGACCAACTGTATAGAGCTCAATAATTTTCAAATATTGACCTTTGATCTGGATATCATCATTTGTGTGTGAATAAGGAAGACATTCCGAAAACAGCATTTTGAATTAGGTACGGGCATTACATGTTTACAGTAATGCCTTTTGGATTGACTAATGCACCCTCTGTCTTCATGGATCTAATGAATAAAGTTTTCAAGTAATATCTTGATAACTCTATAGTGGTATTTATTGATGGTATCTTGGTATACTCTAAAAGCTATGAAGATCATGAAAATCACTTTCGCATTATCCTGAAGACTCTTAGAAGACATGAATTATATGGGAAGTTTAGCAAGTTTGAATTCTGGATTTAGGATATTTCTTTCCATGGCCATATTGCCTCTAAGGATGCAATATCTAGTGATCCTTCTATGACCAAGGAAATCCAATAATGGCCAGCACCAACGAGTATAACTGAGGTACGTAGTTTTATTAGTTTAGCAGCTTATTATCGACGTTTCGTCCAGAATTTTCCTCGATTGGCTAACCCATTAACAAAGATCACACGAAAAGGGGTTAAATTTGTTCGGATAAAAGATTGTGAAGAATGTTTTGAATAATTTAAGATAATATTAGTCAATTCTCCCATCATGACTCTACTATAGGGGAATGATGGATTTGTTATTTATAGTGATGCTTCAAAGAAAGGACTTGGTTGTGTCCTTATGCAGAATGATAGGGTTATTGCCTACGCATCAAGACAGCTAAAAATTCATGAGAAAAACTATCATACCCAAGATATTAAGTTATCAGTTGTAATATTTGCTTTTAAGATTTGGAGACACTATCTCTATGGTGAAAAATGTGAGATATATACTGATCACAAGAGTTTGAAGTATATTTTCTCACAAAAAGAACTCAACATGCGACAAAGGAGATGGCTTGAACTACTCAAGGGTTATGATTTCACTATACACTACCACCCGAGGAAGTAAAATAAGGTAGCAGATGCTTTGAGTAGAAAGGATCATGGTGTTTTGAAAAATATGATAGTTGAAAAGGATCCTATATACATGGATCTAGTAAAGATGGATATGGGAATCACCATGGAAGGTGAAACATCAATACTTTTTCAAATGGTTGCCAAACCATCTTTACTAGAAAGGATAAATAGTTTTCAGGCTGATGATGAAGAGTTTCAAAAGAATATTAAAGCTATGAATGATGGGAGATTGAGTGACTTTGTGTATGAAGATGGAATTTTGAAATTTGGGAAGAGACTTTGTGTTCCTGATATACCTAATCTAAAAAGTTAATTGTGGGATGATGCTCATAGTTCCAATTTCTCTATGCACCCTAGTAGCACTAAGATGTATAGAGATTTGAAGGAACATTTTTTGTGGGACAATATGAAGAGTGAGATTTCTAATTTTGTTTCAAGATGTATGGTTTGTCAACAAGTGAAAGCTGGAAGGAAACAGCCTAGAGGAGTCATCAAACCTCTTCCCATACCAGAGTAGAAATAGGATAATATTACGATTTTCTTTGTCATGGGAATACCAAAGACTCCTAGAAGGAACAATGCAATATGGTTCATTGTTGATTGTCTTACCAAGTTAGCACATTTTCTTGTTATACGAGAAGATTTACCACTTTAATGTCTTGAAATACTATATATTAATGAAGTTGTGAGACTTTATGGAGTACCTCTATTGATTTTTTCTGATTTTGATCTATGTTTTACATCATGATTCTGGAAAAGTCTTTAGAAAGCCCTTGATACTGAGCTTCGTTTGAGCACTTCCTACCACCCCCAAACTTATGGACAATCAGAACGGACTATTAAATCCTTAGAAGACATGTTGAGATCTTTCTCACTTGACTTTCAAGGTATGTGGGATCAATATTTACCTTTAGTAGAATTTTCCTATAACAATAGCCTTCATTAAAGTAATCAGATGGCACAATATGAAGCGTTATACGGAAAGAGATGTCGCACACCAACCTGTTGGGATGATGTTGGTGAAAGAAAACTCATAGGCCCAGAACTTGTTGAGGAAACAATGGAAAAGGTGAAAGTAATCCAAAAACCACATCAAGGCAGCTCAAAGTAGAAAAAAGATCTATGCTGATAACCGAAGGAAGGATTTGGAATTTCAGGTAGGATATCATGTTTTCTTGAAGTTATCTCCATGGAAGGGTGTTATAAGTTTTGGTAAGAAGGGTAAATTGAGTCCCAAGTAAATCAGACCTTTTGAAATTCTAGAATGAATTGGGGCGGTAGCTTACCATTTGGAAATTCCTCCAAGTATCTCCAAAGTTCACGATGTGTTCCACGTATCACTATTGAGAAAATACATGCCTCACCCAACGCATGTACTCACCTATGAGGAATTAGAACTTGAACCTGATCTATCTTATTGCGAAGAGCCTTTTAAGGTTCTTGATTCAAGAGAACAAGTGCTGAGAAACCGGATGACTCGTCTGGTAAAAGTTCTATGGAGAAACCATAAGATGGAAGAGGAAGTGTGGGAACCTGAGGAACTTATGATGAAGAACCACCTGAGTCTTTTTATGCTGTAATACTATAGAAATTTCAAGGATGAAATTATTTAATGGAGGGGATAATGTAACACCCCAAGCATCCATGGTACGCTTCTCTTTGAATAATACAATAGAGTGTGTTGTACGCAACTTCGAGTTCTAACATACCACAACAAATCAAACTAGACATTATGAATAGTAATACCCACTTTTTTGAAATTTTATAAATTTTATCATTCAAAATTATCTTCATTTTTGGATTCAAAATATTGAAATTTCCTTAGGGTGAATTTTTGGTATTTTTCTGAAAACTTTTAATTTTTGATAAATACTGAAAAACACTGAGTTATAGTTTAAAACCAAATTTTTATTTAAATAATTAATTATTTTATTTAAATTTATTTTATGTCAAAATATATACATAATACCTATATAAGTTCAATTTAATTCATTATAGTCAATTTATAATAATTTTAGATATATAAAAATTTTATTGAACTTTTCACTGTCTTTTACCCACCTCCTAGGAGAATTTGAAAATTCACATAAAACATAATTTTACCACTTCTGTAAGTGGAATTTAAAAAATTTGAGAGACATGGTTGATATCAATAATAAAATTTTAGTTCAATAAGATGAAAAAAATGGTGAATAGTGACTTTTTACTTTTATTTACCACGGTTAAAAGTAAATAGGGTAATTAAGGGTAAAAATGATATTATTATTATTACCCTAACACATGTCCTAATTATATTGGATAAGTGTAATTCTACCAAAAACAAACTTATGAATAAAATATGATCCTTTGGGTTCACTTGGATTAGATTAGGACATTTATTATTATTTAATTCAAAGAAGAGTTAAAAGTGTTAAATTCAAAGTTTAATAACTAAACCGTTTTTAATATAGGGATACACATAATATGAATTCATCTATAAATATTCAATAGAAATATAAGAATATTTACAAAATAATGGTATTTTATTTATAATTTTTAGACATTAAATAATTTAATTTATTTATGAAACAATGATGATGTAGTAATTACCTAATTAATGAAATATTAAACTAATTGATATTATAAATATCCAAATAAATGTAATTTGAGACTTTTTATGAATTACACTAATTTTCAAGGTTAATATGACATGTTAGGGTTGGTTAGATTAATTTTTTTCGAAGTAATAATTCTGATATGAATTTAGGAAAAACAAAATACCAAATAGTGTCAAAATTAACATAAATTAGTTTTTTTTTTTAAAATATTATATTATTAATTGATATTATATTCCTAAAAATATAAGGTTCTGCCAAAAGAATTATATAATGATATGTGTATCATTAATGAACCACTTGGGGTTCTCTTGGAAGTATATAGTAAGTTTATTAACCATATAATATAAAATTACAAAGAGACATGGTAAATGTCAAACTATTTAACTAAGAGTTAAATCTAAAAGACAAGGTTAATATAGTGACCCAAACCTGTCTAAACCCTATTCATTGAGTTTTTTTCGACCCATACCCACCTGAGACTTTAAATAATTCATTTTGGAGACATTATAAAATGAAAATTATTTTATTATAAAATAATATTTCTAGCTTTTCCTAAGGTGCCCCTCACCCCTCTTATAAAAGGGAACTCCCCCTTCTCTCTAATTCACACCTTCAAAGACATTTAGATATGCTAAACCCTATACAAATACCCTCGCAACTATCCTCCCTTCATCCTAGAGGATTTTATTTAGTCATAAAGCCAACCTAAGGATCCCTTTTGATCAATTAAAAAGGAAGAACCTAAAGAAGAGGTAAATATTTCATCACCTATTTCAAGTTCCTTTCTTCTTCCACTTCCTTTTTCTTTTTTGTTTCCATTATAAAATAATAACGCAAGTATCATCTATATAATTTGATGTTATTATAAATATGGTAAAACTAAATTCATTATTTTATCCATCCTTTGAATGACATGTCACCATGCATGCATACGTACGGCTTACCATCTCCACATTGTGATGTAATTGTTATTCAATACATTATTATTTGGATGGGTATAATAATGATGTGTAATTGATGAAAATAATAAATATAAAATGATAATTATTATTTATTTATGAGATAACATCCAATTATATATTGTTTTAATATCAAAAGAATGATATTTTCACTCGTGCGTACGTATGGATTACCGTCTCTATAAACGCGGTGAGATTCATTCCCCATCGTATCCATTCAAGACTAATTTTAATTATATGATTAAAAATAATGTTTAAAGACTAGATATAATTCTGTATATGAATGATATACATCCCATCCATAATAAATATGACTCACATAACAAAGAATATAATGGAAAACGAATCTGTTAACACCCGAAACAACGATAATACTAAGATATTATTAACAAAGCAATGTTAAAAGATCATATATGATATAATATTAATTTATATGATTCTTGTATAATTTAATAACAATTATTTCACCATTATACAGGATGTTAACCTACCCTCGACCAAGGAAAGGTACAAGTTAAGGGTTAATTTCAAAATCTCTTTATTATCCGAGGTTGTTTTTACGTAACTATCTACTAGGACCTCTTTATTATCCACATCCATGTTTCTTAAAAAGGTATTTCAAAACATTATTACTATTTTATAGACTATGGGTTAAAGTCATTTATACCCCTGTTTGACTTCTTATAAGATGTTAATAATGGAATATTTCCATTATTTTCCAAACAAGGTCCTTTATAACCTTTTCAACAAAATTATGGTAAGAATGTCTTTTTTTAACTTATACAGTGGGTGAAGCTATATAACACCACTATAACAACTTCTAAGCTTCCCTCACAAGATTATAAGAATATTTCCAAATAAAAATTTTTTATTTTATAATTACGTGACTTTTATATGATTTCAAAATAGGAAGAGATATTTCTCTAAAAAGTTTTTGATTTCATCTATGTCAACATCCATTGATGGATTTTAAGTTTGTTTGAAGTTGATTTACTATGATACTGAACTTCCATATTGTATTGAAGGTTTTTTGATATGATTGACTATTTATGTGTTATTTCACACCATTCATGGCTTATGTATAATGTATTGACATTTCATATGCCAGTTTTAAAACGAATGTTTATGTTATGCTTAAACCTTTTCATATGAAGAATGCATTGGACTTATTAAGTTACGGATGGAGCCCGCTATAGCTTCTCGATGCATCAGTAGGTCTCAAGAGAAAAACCAGTGTCTTGGAACAAGGCCTTGACAAAATCTTAATTGTATTCTTGGCACAAGTCCTTGACTATGTGGTTATGAAAGTCTGGCATTATGCATTCCATCATTATAAAAGTGGTGATTGATATTTCATGTGATTATTCGACTAGTATAATATCCATGTGAGTAAGTAAATGTCATTATTTTGATTTTTTATTTTCCATATTATGATGAATTTAAAGTTTAAAATTCTTTAGTTTTAGTTTTATATATTGCCTTAAATGTTTATGCTTATTTATGAATGTTTCTGCTATATTGTTGTCCTTACTGAGAATCTGAGCTCACCCCTTTCAATGTTTTATTTTTCCAAGGATGCTAAAAAGTATATTATGACTGACTTGCAGGGATAGTCTAAGGGATCTCAGTTTTTTCTATGGAAAAAATGATGTTTTGGTTTTCCATTTATGATGTAATGTAAACCTTATGAATGTATCTAGTACTTCCAAGGCTACTAAACTAATCGATCTTTACAGACTTGATCTTTTGTGATCATGCCAATGATACGTAATAATGCACCGACTCTAGGTAACTGGGCTCGGGGTGTTACAGTTGGAATCAGAGGGAGGTTTAATACAAACCTTGGAATCTAGATTTAGAAAAACTCTGATTAGAGTACATTACCCTAAGATAAACACTGAGGATTAGTATGGAAGAACTTCCTAGAATTATGTTAATGGAGAGATTTTGTGAGTTTTACATGAAAATACATCCCAATATAGATACGAGTAGGTAGAGGCATCTCTAGCACAGATGTACCTTGGGGTAAAACTCAAAAACATTTCTTTGAGCTAGACTCGAATGGGAATTGGTGCATGACAACGGGCCTTGTTGCAATCTTGGTTACAACACTCCTGGGGGATCTGCTTAGGATAATTATCATTTTCTTTACAAGCCATTATGAAGGGTTTATGAGTATATTATTCCTCAAAGAAAACATTTTTTATGATTATGGATTATATCCATAAACTGTTCAATTTATGTTAAGTGTTTTACAAGTTTGTATTTATGTATTGTGATTCATAAACTAATCTAGTTTATTCCATTGTTCAGAAATGGAACCTAATGGAAGGAATGGAAAACGTATCAATATCTACACTCCATGTAGGGATTTCCCTCCTACTCAAGATAATTATAGTGGAGCTGGTGATGCAACTGGTGCTGATCAGCTAATTACCATACTAGGACAACTCACTCAGGTTATGAATAATAACTTTATCTGTATAGAGCACCCTGATCCGCAGCGTGGAGGATCAATGTTAGATTGATTCATGAGGTAATAACCACCAACATTAAATGGGGGTATAAATCCACTAGTACCCGAGCAATGGATAAATTTCCTAGAGAAAATATTCCATGCCTTGGGAAGTAGCGAAAGGGAAAAAGATGTCATGGCAGTTTACCGCCTCATTGGAGATGTTGATCAATTGAGGTCATTGATTCAAAACACAAAGGAATATGATGAAGCATAAAATATGGAATAGAGGGATTATAAAGAAATTTTATTAGAAAAATACTTTCCTCATGACCATCGAGTGGATATGGAAGGACAATTTCTGAGTCTAAGGCAAAAGGAGGATGAGAATGTCGCAAATTATGAAGCTAACAGTACAAGGTTAGCGAGGCATGCTGAAGATTATATATGTAACCCAAGAAGTAAGATTGATCATTTCTTTGATGGGTTAAAACCATTTCTCCATCGAGCATTAGTCTCATAATCCTTCTCATCGTACGAAGATATTGTCTCATGTGCTATCAAGACAGAAAAATAATTCTCTATGTCTTACGACTTTAAAGAAAAGAAAGAGAATAATAGATCTTCTAAACACTCTAGAAATGGAAATAAGGGGAAGAAGGAAAAAGTTGAATATCCACTCTACAGTAAATGTGGGAAGAAACACCCCAGTGCTTGCTTGAAGAGAATGAGAGTCTGTTATAAGTGTGGTGAAAAAGGCCACCAAGCTCGTGATTACAAGGGGAAGAAAGAGGTTGTCAGTGTTGAATGATACCATTTTATAAAAAGGGGGCATTATGTGAATGAATTTCTTAAGTGTCAGGTGACCTTACCTCAGAAAAGGCCAAGGGATCAAGATCAAGCTTATGTTATCTCTACTACTGAGGTCGAAGCTCCAAAAGATATAGTGGTAAGTAATTTAATGGTTTCCTAAAGTTCAGCCAATCCATTATTTTATTTTGGATCATCACATTATTTCATATCTTCCCAGTTTACTAAGAAAATTAGATATTTCCAATTTGATTTAACAAGGGAGTTGTCATTCAAAACACCTAAGGGAAGTATCATTGTAACAAAGCCTTGTGAATCAGTCTCCATTAGGTCATATAAATGTTCTTTATCTAATGGTCTCATCATCATACCCATGATTGAATTTGATATAATCCTCGGTATGGACAGGCTTTCGGACCATGATGCAAAAAATTATTGTAAGAAGGAGGTTAAAATTTTTGATGATGATAAGGAGTGCCTTATCTTTAGAGTAGAATCATCACCACCTGATTCTTTTATAGATCCACCCCCAGTAGCTCAACTAAATTCAATTATTGGGGAGGAATATAATAAAATAAAAGTAGGTGACGAAAGGAATGTTCAAATAGAGTATGTACCTATTGTGGAAGAATATGTTGATGTGTTTTTAAAAGATTTACATGGACATCCTCTAGAATGAGAAATTGATTTTTCCATTAAATTAATTCCTGGTTCAAGGCCCATATCGAAGAACCCTTATAGAATGGCCACTGTGGAATTAGTGGAACTAAAGAAACAACTAGAGGAATTGAGTAATATAGTATTTATTCACCCTAGTGTTTATCCATGGGGAGCCCCAATCCTCTTTGTTAAGAAGAAAGATATATCTATGAGGTTGTGCATTGACTACAGGGAGATCAATGCTATAACAATAAAGAACAAGTATTCCTTACCTCGCATTGATGATTTATTTAACCAACTGCATGGAGCTAAATACTTTTCAAATATTGACATTCGATCTGGATATCATCAGTTGTTTGTGAATAAGGAAGACATTATGAAACAGTATTTTGAACCAGGTACGGGCATTACGAGTTTACATTAATGCCTTTTGGATTGACTAATGCACCCTCTATCTTCAAGGATCTAATGAATAGAGTTTTCAAGGAATATCTTGATGACTCTGTAGTGGTATTTATTCATGATATTCTGGTAAACTCCAAAAGCTATGATGATCATGAAAATCACTTGTGCATTATCCTGAAGACTTTTAGAAGACATGAATTATATGGGATGTTTAGCAAGTGTGAATTCTGTCATTTGGAGATTTCTTTTCTTGGCCATATTGTCTCAAAGGATGGAATCTATGTTGATCCTTCTAAGACCAAGGCAATCCAATGATGGCCAGCACCAATGAGTATAACCGAGGAACCCATTTTTATTGGTTTGGCAGGTTATTATAGACGTTTCGTCCAGAATTTTCCTCGGTTGGCTGACCCATTAACAAAGCTCACAAAAAAGTGGTTAAATTTGTTTGTACAAAAGAGTGTGAATAATTTTTTGAATAATTTAAGAGAAGATTAGTCAATGCTCTTATCTTGACTCTACCATCAGGGAATGGTGGGTTTTTTATTTATAGTGATGCTTCAAAGAAAGGACTTGTTTGTGTCCTTATGCAGAATGATAGGGTTATTGCCTATGCATCACGACAGCTAAACATTCATGAGAAAAACTATCCTACCCATGATCTTGAGTTATCAGATGTAATATTTTCTTTTAATATTTGGAGACACTATCTCTGTGGTGAAAAATGTGAGATATATACCGATCACAAGAGTTTTAAGTATATTTTCTCACAAAAAGAACTCAAAATGTGGTAAAGGATATGTATTGAACTACTCAAGGATTATGATTTCACTATAAACTACCACCTGGGGAAGGAAAATAAGGTATAAGATGCTTTGAGAAGAATGGATCATGGAGTTTTGAACTAGATGATAGTTGAAAAGGATCCTATATACATGGATCTAGTAAAGACGGATATGGGAATCACCATGGAAGGTGAAACATCAATAATTTTTCAAATAGTTTCCAAACCATATTTACTAGAAAGGATAAAGAGTTCTCGAGCCGATGATGAAGAGTTTTAAAAGTAGATTAAATCTATGAATGATGGGAGATTGAGTGACTTTGTGTATAAAGATGGAATTTTGAAATTTGGGAAGAAACTTTGTGTTCCTGATATACCTGATCTAAAAATGGAATTGTTGGATGATTCTCATAGTTCCAATTTCTCTATACACCCTGGTAGCACTAAGATGTATGGATATTTTAAGGAACATTTTTCGTGGGACAACATGAAGAGGGAGATTTATTATTTTGTGTTAAGATGTATGGTTTGTCAACAAGTGAAAGCTGGAAGGAAACAGCCTGGAGGAGTCATGTAACCTCTTTCCATACCGAAGTGGAAATGGGATAATATTACGACGGTCTTTGTCATGGGACTATCAAAGACTCCTAGAAGAAACAATGCAATATATGCCATTGTTGATCGTCTTTCCAAGTCAGCACATTTTCTTTATATATGAGAAGATTTACCACTTGAAAATCTAGCAAGAATATATATTAATGAAGTTGTGAGACTTCATGGAGTACCCCTATCAATTGTTTATGATCCTGATCCATGTTTTACATCAAGATTCTGGAAATTTCTTCAGAAAGCCCTGGATACTGGGCTTTGTTTGAGCACTGCCTACCACCCCCAAATTGATGGACAATCAGAACGGACTATTCAAACCTTAGAAGACATGTTGAGATCTGGCTCTCTTGACTTTCAAGGTATGTGGGATCAATATTTACCTCTGGTTGAATTTTCCTATAACAATAGCTTCTATTCAAGTATTCAGATGGTACCATATGAAGCGTTATACAGAAAGAGATGTCACACACCAACATGTTGGGATGATGTTGGTGAAAGAAAACTCATAGGCCCAGAACTTGTTGAGGTAACAATGGAAAAGGTGAAGGTAATCCAAGACCACATCAAGGTAGCTCAAAGTAAACAAAAGAGCTATGTTGATAACCGAAGGAAGGATTTCAAATTTTAGGTAGGAGATTGTGCTTTAATGAAGGTATCTCCATGGAAGGGTGTTATAAGTTTTGGTAAGAAGGGTAAATTTAGTCCCAGGTACATCAGACCTTTCGAAATTCTAGAACGAATTGGGGTTGTAGATTACCGTTTGGCAATGCCACCCAGTCTCTCCAATGTTCACGATGTGTTCCACATATCATTGTTGAGAAAATACATGCCTGACCCAATGCATGTACTCACCTATGAGGAATTAGAGCTGGTACCCGATCTATCTTTTTGTGAAGAGGCTGTCAAGGTTCTTGATTCAAGAGAACAAGTGCTGAGAAACTGGACGACTCGTCTGGTAAAAGTTCTACAGAGAAACCATAAGATGGAAGAGGCAACATGCGAACCTGAGAACTTATGATGAAGAAATACCCAAGTCTTTTTACATTGTAATACTATAGAGATTTCGAGGACAAAATTATTTGAAGGAGGGGAGAATGTAACACCCCAGGATTCCACGGTATGCTTCTCTTTGAATAATATAATAGCGTGTGTTGTACGCAACTTCGATTTCTAACAGACCACAACCAATCAAACTAGCCGTCGTGAATTGTAATACCCACTTTTTGAAATTTTATAAATTTTATCTTTCCAAATGGACTTCATTTTTGGTTTTACAAAATTGAAATTAGCTTAGGGTGAATTTTTTGTATTTTTATGAAAACTTTCAATTTTTTATGAATAGTGAAAACACTGAATTATAGTTTAAAACAGAATTTTTATTTAAATAATTATTTATTTAATTTTATTTTATTTAAGGTAAAAATAGATACATAATACCTATATAATTTCAATTTAATTCATTGGAGACAGTTTATAATAATTTTAGATATATAAAAATTTTATTTAACATTTCACCATCTTTTACCCACCTTCTAGGAGAATTTTCAAATTCACATAAAACTTAATTTTACCACTTCTGTGAGTAGAATTTTAAAAATCTGAGAGACACGGTTGATATCAGTTAGAAAAATGTGGTTCAATAGGATGAAAATATTTTTTTTTGAATAGTAACTTTTTACTTTTATTTACCACGGTTAAAAGTAAATAGGGTAATTAAGGGTAAAAATGATATTTTTTTATTATTACCCTATCATATGTCCTAATTATATTGGATAGGTTTAATTCAACCAAAAACAACCTTAGGAATAAAATATGATACTTTAGGTCAACTTTGATTAGATTAGGACATTTATTATTATTAAATTCAAAGAAGAGTTAAAAGTGTTAAATTCAATGTTTAATAACTAAACCATTTTTAATATTGGGTTACACAAAATATAAATTCGACTATAAATATTAAATATAAAGATAAGAAGATTTTATACATAATGGTATTTTATTTATAATTTTTAGACATTAAATAATTTAATTTATTTATGAAACAATGATGATGCTGTAATTACCTAATTAATGAAATGTTAAAATAATTGATATTATAAATATCTAAATAAATGTAATTTGAGACTTTTTATGATTTCCACTAATTTTATAGGTTAATATGATATGTTTGGGTTAATTCGATGACTTATTTTCGAAGTAATAATGTTGTTATGAATTTAGGAAAAACAAAATACCAAATAGTGTCAAAATTTAATAAAATAGTTTTTAAAAAAAATATTATATTATTAATTGATATTCTATTCCTAAAAATATAAGGTTCAGCCAAAAGACTTATATAATGATAGGGGTATCATTAATTAACCACTTGGGGTTCTCTTGGAAGTATATAGTAAGTTTATTAACCATATAATATAAAAATACAAAGAGACTTGGTAAATGTCAAACTATTTAACTAAGAGCTAAATCTAAAATACAAGGTTAATATAGTGACCCAAAATTATCTAAAACCTATTGGTTGAGTGTTTTTTGACCCATACCCACCTTATATTTTAAATAATTAATTTTTGAGTAATCAGAAACCGAAAATGATTTTATTATAAAATAATATTTCTAGTTTTTTCCTAAGGTGCCCCCACCCCTCTTATAAAAGGTCACCCACCCTTCTCTCTAATTCACACCTTCAAAGTCATTTGGCTCTACCAACCCCTACCCAAATACCCTCTCAACTATACTCCCTTTATCCTAGGGTCCTTTCTTTATTCATAAGGCCAACCTAAGGATCCCTTTTCATCAAGTCAAAAGGAAGAACATGAAGAAGAGGTAAATATTTCATCACCTCTTTCAAGTTCCTTTCTTCTTCCACTTCATTTTTCTTTGTTGTTTCCATTATAAAACAATAACTATAGTATCTTCTATATACTGTGATTTAATTATAAATATGGTACAACAAAATTCATTATTCTATCCATCCTTTGAATGACATGTCACCATGCGTGCGTGCGTGCGGCTTACTGTCTCCATGTCGTGGTGTAATTGTTATTCAATACATTATTATTTGGATGGGTATAACAATGATGTGTAATTTATGTCAATAATAAATATAACATGATATTGATTCTGTATTTATGATATACCATCCAATTATATATTATTTTAATATCAAAAGAATGATATTGTCGCTCGTGCATACGTACAGATTACCGTCTCCACGAACGAGATAAGATTCATTCCCCATCATATACATTCAAGACTAATTTTCATTAGATGATTAAAAATAATGTTTAAAGACTTGATATAATTCTGTATATGAATAAGATACATCCCATCCATAACAAATATGACTCACATAACAAATAAGATAAAGGAAAATGAATCCGTTAACACTCGAAACAACGATAATACTAAGATATTATTAACAAATCAATGTTAAAAGATAATATATGATATCATATTAATGTATATGATTCTTGTATAATTTAATAATAATTATTTCACTATTATAAACTATTTTAACCTACCCTCAACCAAGGAAAAGTACAAGGTAAGGGTTAATTTCACAATCTCTTTATTATCTGAGGTTGTTTTTAGGTAAGTATCTACTGGGACCTCTTTATCATCCACATCCATGTTTCTTAAAAATGTATTTCAAAACATTCTAAATATTTTATAGACAATGGTTTAAAGTCACTTATACCCTTGTTTGACTTTTTATGAGATTTTTATAAAGTAATCTTTCCATCGTTTTCCAAACAAGGTCCTTTATAACCTTTTCGAAAAAATTAAGGTAAGAATGTCTTTTTTTAACTTATACGACGGGTGCGGCTATATTACACCACTATAACAACGTCGAAGCTTCCCTTACAAGCTTATAAGAATATTTTCAAAAATAAATGTTTTCTTTTATAATTACGTGACGTTTAAATGATTTAAAAATAGAAAGAGATATTTCTCAAAAAAGGTTTTTATTTCATCTATGTCAACATCCTTTGATGGATTTTAAGTTTGTTTGAAGTTGATTTATTATGATAAAAAACTTCCATATTGTATTGAAGGTTTTGTGATATGATTTACTATGGATGTGTTATTTCATACCATTCATGGTTTATGGATGAAGTATTGACATTTCGCAATCCAGTTTTAATACGAATGTTTATGTTATGTTTAAACCTTTTCATATGAGGAATGCATTGGACATAGTAAGTGATGGGTAGAGCCCACTATAGCTCCTCGATGCATCGGTAGGCCTCATGAGACAAACTAGTGTCTTGGCACAAGACCTTGATAAAATCTTATTTGTAGTCTTGGAACAAGGCCTTGACTATGTGGTTATGAAAGTCCAGCATTATGCATTCCATCATTATGAAATTGGCTATTGATATTGCATTCGATTATTCAACTAGTAGAATATCAATGTGAGTAATTAAATGGAATTATTTTAATTTTAACTTTGACATATTATGCTAAAGTTAAAGTTTAAAAGGGTTTTGTTTTATTTTTATACATTTCCTTAAATTTTTATGCTTATTTATGAAAGTTTCCGCTATATTATTATCCTTACTGAGCATCTAAGCTCACCCCTTTCTATGTTTTATTTTTCCCAGGATGCAAAGAAGTGTATTATGACTGACCTGTAGGGATATTCTATGGGATCTTAGTGTTTTATATAGGAACAATGTTGTTGTAGTTTTCCATTTATGATGTAATGTAAACCTTATTAATGTATCTAGTACTTCCAGGGCAACTAAACTAATCGATCTTTCGAGACTTGATCTTTTGTGATCATGCCAATGATACGTAATAATGCACCAACTCTGGGTAACTGGGGTCGGGGAGTTACATGAGTAAACCTCTCTAACCAAATCCCCAAATGATAGAAGTTCCTCCACATTTATCATCATGGACGACCCATCATCATCAAATGCCCAATACCCTAAATAGCCTATGAAATAGAATCCCTGAGCTGGGAAGCGCTGGCCTTTAGATCATAAATATGATATTCTAAAATGTTTTTATTCTATATCGGCTAATCTATCAATATTAGATGCACTGAATCTATCAATATATCTCATGTAACTACTCATTGAAGCTTTTATAAGTCCCCAAGACTTTGAAGCCAAGGTAGTAGCCACCAAAGTCTACTAGACAGAGACCAATCATGTAGAATTCCTCATAGTTATCTACTTCATAGATCAAATTGAAGACGTCATCATGCAAGGACACATTAAACCCTTTTATGTGTCTGGAATAATAAATAGTATAGATATCTGAAATGTCTTCATTGAAGATGGCTCGAGAGTTAATATTCTCCCACTACAGACACTTTTTCGGCTGGGCTGCAGGGAGGATGATCTCATGCCTGACACCATAACTCTTTTGGGACATGACAAAAGAAAGTTGGAGTCATTGGGCCAAATTAGGCTCTAAACCCAATTCAGTGACCTCATAGCTCGCCCAGAATTTCTAGTGGTCTGAAATAATACGGCCTTAAATTCCCTATTAGGAAGACCCTAATTAAATCAACAGGTAGCAATCCCCTCCTCTTACAATCAGTGCCTTAAATATTTTATTAATGGAAAGAGTGGGACAATGCATACCAATAAGTCCCCATTCGGCCTCAAATAATCACACTATATTGATGCAGGGTTCTATGAGCCGAAGAGGAAGTGAATTCCAATAAACGGTGTTTATTATATTGCTGCCCCAAATGGTTTGTAAATGGTTTCTGCTAATCCCATTAAGAAGCTCAGGTAAGAATATGTACTTCCCTTCAATTAGATTGAGTGAACATGTCCAAATTCAAAAGTTTATTCAACAGTCCTCATGATTTTAGTCATGGTCACTAAGCCTGATAATGTTGAGAATATCACTGAGGGTTTGGATAAGAATGTCATCTTACCATCATCAAAACTCCATAAAATTCATTCCCTACCCACTGAGGTAGGAGGAAGTGTCTCATCACTCAATAAATATGAAGAAACTATTTTACCCCTCACAGCATCTTCTCTAGAGAATCCCCAACTGACATCTGATGTAGAAGAGGTGGCCTCACCTCCTAGACACCAAATTTGGAAATCTTCCCTCAACTATAGAGAAATCATCCCAAGAATTGTGTCCCCAATAGAAGATGAATGGGAAGATGGTGAGGATGAATATGAGGAAGAAGAAGACCTAAGGGATGACCCTCCAACAATTGAGGATGGAATCTCTACCACCATTGATAAGCTCAAGGAAATCAACTTGGGTACGAAACAAGACCCACGACCCACTCTGATTAATGTGGGCATTCATTATGAAGAGAAAGAGGTATATACATCTTTAATGAAGCATAATTTATATTTTTTCTCTTGGAATTATACAAAAATGTCAGGCCTTGATCTAGATGTGACCACTCACCAACTGGGCTTTCTAGAAGACCATTGTGGTTACAAGAAATCTTCCAGAAGACACACCCATACCATGCTATCAAAATAGAGGCTGAATTCAACAAGTTCATAAGAGATAACATCATTTGGGAAGTCCAATACCCAATACTTCATGAAAATATTTTCCTTATCAAAAAGAAAAATGGGTAGATTATAGTCTACATCGATTTCAGAGATCCCAATCTGCATTTCCCCAAAGATGATTTCCCAGTCCCGATAACAGAATTTTTGATCGATGCAACTACAAGATATGAGGCTCTCTATTTCATGAAAAGTTATCCAGGATATAATCAAATCTTAATGGTCTAATAAAATGAAGAATACACTACCTTCACTTCTCCCAAGGGATTATTTTTCTATAAAGTAATGTCCCTCAGTTTGAAAAATGTCAACGCAACATATCAGCGTGCCATGCATCTCATTTTAAAACCCTTCCTAGGAAAGTTTTTCAAATTCTATATTGATATTATGGTGGTTAAATCATAACAACATTTGGATCACATGTCAAATCTTGAAACAGTTTTCAATAAACTATAACAGAACAGTCTGAAAATAAACCCCCTAAAATGTGCTTTTGGGGTTACCTCAGGAAAATTCCTTATCTTCGTCATATTCCATCATGAAATTGAAGTCAACCTTGAGAATACAAAGGAAATACTTGGCATTTCACCTCCATACAACCACACAAAGTTAAGAGGACTCCAAGGACACCAGGACAAAATTCGGCGCTTTATAGCCATCCTTGTTGGAAAATGGTTCCCCTTCACCTGGTAGATGAAAGAAGGGGTGTAATATCAACAGATTGATGATTTCCAGGAATAACTTGACAATATCAAGATATATCCCTTAATCCAACTAGCCCTTATGACACATGTTGAAGGAAGACTACTTATTCTATATGTTACTACCTTGTAGCAATCATTGGGATCCTTCCTAACACACAAGAATGAAGTCGACGGCGAGAATAGTCTCTATTACCTCAACTAAACCATGATCGCTTCGGAGACACATTATTAGAATATTTAGAAGATCTGCCTTGTATTAATATTTTCGGTCCAAAAGATGAGGCATTGTCTACAACACTATAATGTCCATTTGGTCTCACGAAGAAACCTGCTCAAGTATATCCTCAGTTATCCAATTTTAAATAGATGCATGTCATGATGGGAGGTCATTCGGGAGTAGTGTGATATATGGTTCATACCAATGAAATCCATCAAAGGATATGCATTAGTAGACTTTCTAGAAGATCACCCCTCCACATACATGACTTCGTTGGATGCTAAACTACTCGATGAAGATGTATTATCTGTGCAAGAGGGATCCTAGACATGGGAGATGTACTTTGATGGAGCATCCAAAATCCTAATAGGTAAAAGAATGGAAGACCCCAAGTTCAAAAAAGTGGGGCTGGATGTCATACTCACATCCCTAGAAAACGCAGTCTTGCATTACTCCTTCCTACTACTAGAAGGATGCACAAAGAATGAAATAGAGTACAATTCTCTAATTGTTCACCTAGAGTTGGACCCCAAGTCAAAGTCTAACACCTAAATATTAAAGGGGATTTAGAACTAGTAATCAAGATATTCAATGGTGAATATGCAATAAGGAAAGATTATTTGATCCCTTTGTTGAACTATGTTCAAGAATTGATGGAAAAAATCCCCATAAATCCAACATTGACTTATGTCCCTATATCACAAAATGCACAAGCCGACGCATTGGAAAATGCATCCAC
The DNA here is from genome assembly GCA_963277665.1 of Viscum album. Lineage (NCBI taxonomy): Eukaryota > Viridiplantae > Streptophyta > Magnoliopsida > Santalales > Viscaceae > Viscum > Viscum album. The sequence continues at coordinate 909,856,478 of OY728125.1, read as the reverse complement.
AACTCTGGTCGATCTAGATCGGGATGAAATAGTCATCAATATTGCCCACCGATAGATGGTCTTACCATTCATTTAGGATAACACAGAAGAAATCAAAAAAATCATTCCCATCTATAAGTCTTATGGTCCTACACCCATAGGATGACTCACATTAAAGATTATACAAATAGGGGAGAGATCCCACCAGAAGGTGCTAGAAGGTAACAGATCTGAGGATGAGAAACCAAATTTCTTATGTACGATGGAATGAATCATAAAAAGGTCCATTTTAAGTGAATCCCTTATGGAGTCTTTATCAAGTGAATTGATAGGGAAGAGACCACCGCTATCATGAAATAAGTGAATACCAGAACTTGTAGAGCACATAAATTAGTGTCCAGTATCTCATAGTAGATTTGAAATCCTGGGTACTATTGGCCCACCATGATGTAGGATTTCACCACATTCACCAAGAATTTCCATTCCAACTAACTTCATGAAAATTTAATCCACCATCTCTTGATGTTACTTCACCCATCCAAGTACTCCTAGCCATTTTCAATATGAGGAATGGATATCGTGGGACCATACCCTCCTGCCATGTCTATACAATTAAAATATATTATTACAGTAACTGACTTCTTTTCCCAATGGGTAGAATCACACTTCTCAAAGAAGTCGAGGAAAAACAATTTTCAACAATTTGAAAGGCAAATAATAAGAAGATTTGGTGTCCCTCATACAATAATGACAGATAATGGCACCAATTGTTTCTCTCTTTAATTGGATAGGATATATCAAAAGTATGGCATTAAGGTCAACTGTTCATCCCACTACAACGCATCATCCAATAGTCAGATAGAGGCATTCAATAAACCTCATACTCATTAGTATACTGGACAGAGGTAGTTATACCCATCAAAGTTCAATTACCATCACTCCACATGGTCTACTTTGATCAACAATATCCAGATGATCATTCCCAAAAATGGTTTGATGATCTAGAGTGGTTGGATGAGAAAATAATTCCCACTTTTCTCCATTTGGAAGTTTACCAAAATCAGATTGCATGAGCCTTCAACAAAAAGGTTAACCTTTGGTATTTCATTGAATGAGATATGGTGTTGGTCCTCATAACTCCAATGAATTTAAAAAAGAAACATTTGAAATTGAATCCAAAATGGGAAGGACCATATGTCATACACAAGGTCTACTCCCACTGAGCATATGCATTAATTTATATGGATGGATAGCTCACCATATCTCCCACCAATGTGAGGTTCCTAAATAAATACTTTTTGTAATTATACAATTCTCATCTTAGTTTCATGACATTAAACTATATAGCACCACCTACATCAAAGCTACATGATGTTAAACTATTTGGCCCCTTTGTCTTAACCGCATGACATTAAACTGCATGGCCAAATTTTCCTAACCATGTGAAATTAAACTATACAGAGTTCATTGTGTTCCAAAGAGTGATTCATCACACATGACTCAAATTCGTATAAGGGGAAAATAACCCCCCCCCCCTTCATGTGTATGGGTAAGAATGGCACATTGAGTGTATCTTAGAACTATGTATGGCTTGATTCCTATAATCATGGGATATGTAGTGACACCTAGATACTACCTCCTGGTCTGGACAGCTATATTAGAAGAAAACAACGATGACCCCCTTCCTTGTACACGGGTCATGCCGATATAGGGAACATGTTTTCTAGAACTACATATGGCTTGATTCCCATTCATTAATGGGATGCATTGATATTCCTAGATCCTAGATCCCGGTCTAGACACCATCCAATGTCAACAATTCCCCTTTTCCCCATGTATTGGTTAGACTTTCTCAGGGGAATCCATGAAAAGTCCAGACTGTATGATGTAAAAATACAAGGCACCTCAAGAACTATGTATGGATTGATTCATACCCTTGCAGGATATGGAGTGACGTCCAGATTCTTCATCCTTTTCTAGACACCATTCAAAAAAAATACACCCTCCCAATACATGGGACAAACTAGTATAGGGAATATGTAGTAAAAACTACATGAAAATTGATTCCAAACTAACTGGGATACGTAGGACACCTCCCTGAGGTTCAATACCAACACTTAACCAAACTCATAATTTTCACATAGGTTCGCTATAGTCATTACCATATGACGTCAAACTACATGTGATACCAGAACAACATGAGTATTGATTCCTTCTATTCTAAGATACATAGTGATGAACTAATCCCATGTCCTGGTACATCTTCCATGAAAAAAATGCCTTCCCTATGTATAGGTCATACTTGTATAGGGAAATTCATGAGTCCTAACTGCATGAAATTAAACTGCATGGTTTATAAAGAACTACATGTTCCTTGATTCCTGGTATGATGAGATACATTATGAAAGCTAGGCCTTCATGTGTTTTTCTATGTGTAAAACAAAATTCCTTTATTTCTTGCACGAGAATGTAAATTTGTGTGGGATATTCCAAGCATTGATCCCTGTAATAAGGATTAGTTAAAAGATCACTCCCCCAATATATGAATCAGATCTATGTAGAGGATCTCGTACCTTATAACTAATCTTGGTCTGGACATTTATCACATACCCAGATATCCCATTTTCATCCATCAAGCTTCATGCCCTGGGAAATATCAAATCACCATAATCACCCATAGATATCAGAAGTGGAATTTCAGTGTCTTGTGACACCTTTGTTTGACTATGCACATAATTCACCTATGGATTTTCATATGTCACCGAAAAAATAGTTTGTCAGCCAAAGGAAACTTAGTCCTCAAGAAAGTCTTTTCCAAATTCTTTACTCAAATTGGATCTTAATCCTCGCATCATCCCTCCAAATTTGAGGGTTCCAAGAATCATTGTTTACACTCTTATCCCCCAGTCATTTCCAAGGCCTTAATGGGATATCCCAGCATAATTAGCCCATATTTATGCTTGATTAATTTGATATTTTTTCCCTGTAACATTATGTTAAACTAGGATTTCCACTATCTTTCTGAAAGACTTAAAACTACATGGACCCACAATGGCTATCTCATTAATGTTGAGTAACCCACGTCCTCCCTGCATGATGTCAAACTATATGGATAAAAAATACTTCCTTCTTTGATCATGTCATCCCTAGGTGGTGGAGTGAAACCCCTTGTGCCCCTTTTTCTCACACTAATCATAGATTACGTGGGCTTAGAAATTTTGGTAGGTAATTTTAGACAGATCTAGGGTAAATAAATCCACATTGAGTGATCCTACTCACACGAATTTAATGGAATATTTGAGATTTACCCTACATGTTGGGAAACCTAAAGTCCTAACCATAGGGCCTTAAACTTAATGGCAACCCAAATAAAGCTAAAATTACCTACTCCCTATGCATGGGACAAACCAATGCAGGGATCCTAATTTTGGGGCATCCGGATCATCAAAATTGTGCCTTGATCTAGTGAGGGAATCAAAGTGCCTCACCCTGTGTGTGACCTATATCTATATAAGAGAGCTCCCAACTCTATGGATAATCATGTCCTAAAAATTTTTAACATATCCAAACATTCCTTTTCTATCTATACAACTCTATGCTTCAGGAGATTTCATATCTTAATAGATGTCTCTGTCTATCAGAAATAGGAGGTGGGTTTCCAATGGACACCTTTGTTTGGTTATGCACACAATTCCCCAGTGGATCTACATATGGTTCCCAGAAAAATGTTCTAATAACCAAATGAAAATCCATCATTAGGAGAGGATTTTCCTATTCCCATTTTCTCAATGGCTCCTAAGCCTCGTATCATCTCTCTTGATCCAAGATCTCTTAAAACTAGAGCTTACACTTTCCTCCCTATCCACATCTTGAACATGTTGCAACACCTTGTCCTAACCATTATCTAGTTAATAAAGGCCTCTATATAAATTTCATAATTTTATGTCATTTAAAATTCACTATACTTGATTCCCAATATCCACCCTTGGGCCCAAACGTGTTAAATAATATTTTCACCTATGTTCTTGTCCATGAAGTGAATTTTCACAAGGAAATCCAATATGGGTCTCACCTTATTGGTGAGATCATACACCAAAACCAAAATGCCCCAATCATATGTGTGAATGATATCCACATATGATTAAACATCAAAATAACTATGTTTTTCTTGATTCTTATCATTATAAGGATATGTAGTGACACCTGAGTTTCATATCTCAGGAACATCCCTAAAATAAAATCATCCCATCCTTTCCTATGTAAGGGATGGACAGGATCCCACACTCACCTATATGGGAAACACGACTTAACCTATTCTAGGTATATTTTGGATTGAAATACCCCCTATCATGTTCATGCACCCTTTTTTCACTACCCATAATCTATATCCAGAAGGTTCTAAATCCCCATAATCCTCCATGGTTATCGGAAATGAACGGTTAGTGTCCTTGGAACACCTTTGTTTGACTATGCACAAAACACCCCTACAGATTAGCATTATGTACCGACAAAAATGGTATGTCATCCAAAGTAAAATTCATCCTCAGTAGTGGATTTTCCTACTTCCATATACCCTATGACATTTATTTCTCACCTCAGACCCCAGTTTCAAAACCCCCCATATTATAGTTTACATCCATCCTCATCTCTCATGCCTGAAGGTCTTAGGAAATTTTTTGTTAGACCGCTATGAGAAAGGAAGATCATTTATCTCCTGGATAGAGTAAAATTAATTCAAATCATAAGTATTAAATGTCCCATTTGTACAAAGTTAAACTACACCATGCATCAACCCTCCTTTACACAAGCCAAATTTGTGTGGTAGCATTTTCTCAACAAAATCCAATTGGAATTCCATCTTACTTTCAAACATAGTTCCATCAACAGGACACTCATAGTGGTATCCAACAAAAAAACAAAAAAAACTTCCATAAAATTTATTGGACAAAAGAAATTTGAGGCCAGCGTCTTCAGGAAACATTTTTTTGAAAAATGAACACAATTCCCTGGTGGCTCTGCATAAGTTGCCCACAAAAAAAACTTGTTAACCCAAGGAAAATTCATCCTTAAGAGAGGATTTCCCTAGTTCTATATACCCAATGGCTTCCATTCCACATATCATGTTCCATGTCTGAGAACCACAAATTAAAGGTCAAGAAAAATTCATTATCAGTGTCTATAAGCTGCATGTAAATTCTAGGATAAGGAGTCATAAGTTGGGGCCCTTGCCCTGTAAATCATGGTCAAAATTGTTTGGACTAAGACATCAGTATTGGTCAATGATTTTTTAACTAAAACATCAGTAATGATAGCCCGGTTCTTAAGAATTTAAAATTCACATGCAGGAGATAACACTCACCAGGATGAAAACCTGCAAAGCATACCCGAGACAAAAGTCGAGTGCTAACTCTCTAAACCTATGCTACGTATAGTTTAGTAAAAAATATTGAGCAGCCAAAAATCAAGAGACAGAAAGCTTGTTATTTCAAAAACCTAAAAAGCGTGTCCTAAGAAAAATTTAAGTTATACCTGGTAATTCCACACCACAACGGGCTTAGGAAAAAATTATGATAGTAGCAGAAAAGTTGTAAAGCTTGTGTATTTTCCCATGAAACCCTATAAAGAGTGAAAATATGCTCGTCGATCCCCTCATCTCACCAAAAAATTAGATCATGATTTGATTATTTCCTTCATCCTAGATTTTGAGTCACATTGATATACAAATGAGATTATGGTTTAAAATATAGTTGATCATTATTAATTGCCATTATAGGGAGAAAATGATGGAGAATCTTTGTAGAGAAAAACATCCTCATTACATTATATGAAGGTAAGAAGGATATCCACAACCCAGAGTCTCTCCCCAATGTCAATCAAAATAGAAAAATAGAATAAGACAATTCAATGGATTACAATAAAGGAAAGTTAGCTATTTCTAGAAGGTCAATAATTGTATGATAGGGGCCATAAAGAGCCTATTATAAATAATCCCTTTAGGAAGCTTCAGCTTTTACCACTGGATAAACTAGTTTCATAATGGCTCTAAGATCTCACCCATTATTCTTAATGGCCTAAAATTTGGAAATTGTTGAAGTCATTTGTGCCTTCAGCTTTCCTACATGATCTCCACACTCCCACAGCTCTCCTTTTTGAATAATCATGTGCTCATGAACATTTACCTCCACAGCTATTAGGTGATGAAACTCTTCGGTATGATCCTGAAAGTTAATTGTTTGATGGTGCAAATCATTGAACACAGTAAATTTATAATCAGGAGAGGCTAGATTCTCTTGAACTCTGAAAGTCTTGTGCGAGAGTTAGTTCAGATTTCAGTAGTTGAAGCTTCCATAACCCAAGTTGATAAATAGCCATCGAAGGGTGTCCTCCTCACTAGAAATCTCTAAAAGAGGAGTTTTAGAAACAGTATTATGGATTTGAATCTATGCCCATCTATGTGTGGTTTGATGTCTCCTGAAAGTATTGGACCCCTGACTTTGTTCCTTTTCTATAATAGGTATGTAGTCAGAAAATGGTACCATAGAATATGGATCCACCCTATGATGGGTTACAAAAGAAGGGGAGCCTTCCCTCTCTATAGGTGGTTTGATGTTTTGAAACTAGCTCAAGGGGTTGACTGCAACTTCATGGGTACTTAATGACATTCCACTTGGGAAAGCTTTGGTAGGATCACAAACTATATCCCCCAAAGACAGAGGTCATGAGTCTCTCTCTATAGGTATAGGTAGCACATATGATGTCCCCTTAGAATTCATGTCATGGATGATGGAGTGCCTTTGGGAAATAGGAATGGAGGGAGATGGAGTAGATGGAACTGGTAAAATGGGATTGGAAGTAGTTAATGGACTTTGCACTTGTCAGACTGGTCTAGCCAGTATGTCATTAGGGTAGCCTGTTCTCAATTGTTGGGAATACTCCAATGAAAAGTAAGTAGAGGCCACTTTTAGAGGAATAAAGACATGTATGCCAGAGTCCTCCTGCATCATAATAAACCATAGTTGATGAAGTATTGATGGGTGAGATTCCTTCGTAACTAGGGTAACTGGGAGGAGTGTGACTTTCTATAGACATCCAAGCATCCTAGAAAATAAGTAGGGTGTAGAGGGTTCACAGACAGTCATCCAGTTCATAAAAATAGTCAAGATTCTATCATGAAGTGAGATGAGGTATAATCATGCTTCCAAATATCCCCTCCCATCATCTTCTATTATTCCTTAAGCCACAGGGTAAGGTGCTAAAGTAAAATAAAACAGAGTACTCATCAATTCAAAGACTCTATCAACACTCAAGGTCTCTGGAAATATAGTGGAAATGTTATGTAATATAGGATTTAAGATATAATTGGGGACCATCGTGGGGTACTAATACTCGTATTAGGGGCAATGCTCTTTTATCCCAGCATACAAAAGTTTAAATAGGCCACTAAGGCGATGAGGAGGCATCCATTCTTTTATTTTTCCTAATAACTCATAAAATTGGGAAATGATGGGGACAACTAAATTGATGGGATGCCCCTCCGCCAGAATGGTTGCAATCATTTGTGATCAAACCCAAACACCAGTATAAATGTCACGAGAAGGAATGATCCACCTGGTTAGTAGCATGGAAAAGAAACCTATTAGTCTAATCTCAAGAGACACATCTATCAAGACCGGATAACCCTAGTTATTATTGTGACCTACCTCGAGGGTAGCACAGTAAGAGCTGGGAATGAGTTATGACTACTGGGTCGGAAGGATTCAGCTATAGTGAACTTTTGGCCTAGGCTCGTTCGCCTGTAACAATATTCCAGTCCAATTCTTGAGTGAAATAAGTGAGTGAGAATGAAAAGGCTAACCAAGTATTCTCTCCATTATAGTTATAAATTCCACCACCAAAGGTGATACTTTCTCAACGTTCCTCCATTCACTGTCCATTAGGAAAAATTCATCGTACATGTCACTAAGTACAGAAATCCCCCTATCTGGTAGACATCCAATAAAATGATCCCCACATCACTGTGGAATGAGTGAAAGGTGTTGGTACTCTAACACCATTGACTAAGAATCTCATGTAGTATCTCTCCTGGTGAATAGATAGCGCATTGGGAAACCCACACCGCTTGGTATAGGTTGAAGGCTTATAACAACACAGAGGCTTCGAAGTAGTTCTAATGAACCTGGAACACCCAGTCCAACTGGCCAAAAAAGAACCCTCCAAATTTAAGATACCATTTCGAGATCCAACCTACATTGGGATTGATTTGTGGCAAGTTAACAATAGTTGGGTAGTCCTGATAGAGTGATTTGGAAGACATAGTACAATGGTATTGATTTATTTATGTCTACATGGAGCCATTCAGAACAAATATTTCATCTTGACTTGCAGCAGTCACGATATCCCCCATGTAAATAATATTTTTCTACTCATACACTCGAGGTGTCTAAAGAATAATAGTGAAGACCCTCCGGTCAACTGGTGGAAAAGGGGCGTCTTCCTGGAGACTAAAATTATAGAGTGGTAATCGATTGGATAAGGGTTAGGCCATGAGATCTAGTGATAAAAGGATCATTAGAATACCCTCACTACTGGAAAGATGATCTTTCACAACACTTCTATACCAACGGTTTGTAAAAACCGTTGGTATAGCTACCCTTTCCCAATAGTTCACTAAAACCGTTGGGAAAGGGTCCTCTTTCCCAACGGTTCACCAAAACCGTTGGGAAAGGGTCCTCTTTCCCTCCCCTTTCCCAACGGTTCACCAAAACCGTTGGGAAAGGGTCCTCTTTTCCCAACGGGTCATGAAAACCGTTGGGAAAGGGTCCTCTTTCCCTCCCCTTTCCCAACGGTTCATGAAAACCGTTGGGAAAGGGTCCTCTTTCCCAACGGTTCACCAAAACCGTTGGGAAAGAAAGGGGATAATTTCAACCTTCGTCCAACTAAAGTTCAACCCACCCAAACCTATCCCAACAGTTTGGAAAACCGTTGGGATAGATTCTTTAAATTTTTTCCAGGCCTTCTAACCAAGAACATTATATAAATAAAAATTTTAAATAATTATGATAATACATATATATATTTATGAAATTATGTTTACAAAGTGATGTTAGGTTAGTGGTTAAGTCGTTCGATTATAAACGAGGGGTCCTGGGATCAAATCCCAGCGGATGTTTTATTTTTTGGAATTTATATACCAATGGTTCCATTACCGTTGGTATAGATTTCATATTACCTATACCAACGGTTTACAAAACCGTTGGTATAGGTCTATACCAACGGTTTTTTGAAAACATTTGGTATAGACCTATCCCAACGGCTTACTTGGCTACGGTTCTCCAAACCGTTGGTATAGGCTATACCAACGGTTTGGAGGCCTATACCAACGGTTCCAAACCGTTGGTAAAGGTTAGTTTTCCAGTAGTGCCTCATGAGGAATTACATAAGGCCAGAGTTTTTCTTCAATATTTTCAACCATATGCTCCCTCATCCTGGTCCCTTCCATTAAGATCGGTGGAAATTCCATCCATTTTATAGCAGTAAAACACCATACAAAAAGTCATTCCAATCATATCAATAGACAAAAGACCAAAAATTGGAAAAGGAATAGATGAAGTTTGAGTAACAAATTATTCCTCATACTAAACTCCAAAAATGGTTTTTGGAAGTCATTCCCCGTGAACTGATAGTTTTCAAAATGACCCGCATGGCGCTAGCCTGCGAAACATTGGCCAGCGAACTAAACAATTCATGGATTGCGTGAGTCACACACCAATCCATGATACACAGTTATAAAAATCATACAATTTTAATACTTTAAGTTTATTTTGAATGTCACAATTCCAATTCATGGATCTAAAAAATTATTTCACAGACAAGAATGACCATTAAGGGCCATCAATTCGTGAAACGCAAATCCCTGCTTGAGATAAATAATTTTACACAGTGCCTTCGGTACGTGGAATCAAGGAGAGTAGAGATCAATTTGAAGATGTATTTTCACTGATAATTCTTATAAAAGACAAATGTACTAGGTCCCCCCCTATATATAGGTGTGGTCCCCCAAATGTTCCACCATTCTACCACAAACTAGTACAAGCCAGGACCACTTTCTATATTGAAATAGCCTCCTCTTCATCTTAATTGGAATTCATTCCAATGGGGGTCTTTGAGGGTCCTAAAATCATTGAAAAGGAAAATTAAATACACTAAAAAAAATTGAAAAGGAAAGGAAAAAATTGGATAAAGGATTTAGATAAAATTGGTGAAGAATCCAAATTTGGAAAAGGAAAATAATTCATCCGCATATAGAATCCCATGAATAGTTTCTAGAAGGAATCACCGGCGAACCAAGTAGTATGAAAAATGTAGAAAATGGAACCAGCCACCATGAACCACCTCATTATCGAAATACAGGTGGATAATTCAACCCTCGTGTATTATTCAAATGAACCACGTCGTAAGATAAATGGAGGAGGATAACTTCACCCCCAAGTATCGTCGTCACGAACTGTGTCATTAGGGAAATAGAGGTGGAGAATTACACCCATGTGTACCATCAATGTGAACTATTTCACTAGCGAAATGGATATAGAGAAAATCACCCTCATGTACCATCCACAATAACTCAAAGGTGCACATATGAGGCATAGCCATCAGCACCCCGCCAATGGGACAAAGTCATTTGTGATATTGAGGCAGTTATTTTTGGCACCATGTACTGCAACCCCACATGAATCTATTGACTGAGTCATCCATGGGTTGAGTGATCTCTCCATAGGCATTCATAAAATGTTTCAAGAAATCCATAGATCCAACTTCCCTGAAACTCTATAAAAGGTCCCTTAGGGGATTTGAGAAGAAGACCAGATTTCAGAGGATTGGACTAACTTTTTTGGATCAATTTATGAAGAGTTTGATCGACAAGGTGAGGACCTCTTCCAATGAATTCCCTCAGGTATAAACTAGTGGCATAGATGAAAAATAAAGAAGGAAACATAATAATTGGAAGACTACGAATCATATCTCCTTCACGGATGAAATTACCATTGGGTGCTGAATAGATGCCTCATCTTCAATCTGGAAACCCGAGTAGCATGAGGCTATGTGGGTGGACCCGAGTGTTGTGTAGGAACACACTATGTAGATATAAATCTACGCTGCATAACAACATGCTATGCGAACAGAACCTAGTCCCACATATTAAAACATAATGTGGGCCATATACATGTCTGTGTACCATCAACGTATGATGATGGTACCTCCTCCCACATAGAAAAATTCTATGTGGGGAGGCCACCATCCCATATAAGAAAATAGTACATGGAATGGGGTACCCTCAGATGATCCACTCTCGGAATTCATTCATCTCCTTCCATTTCTGCCTCCTTGTTCGTAGTACCTATATGAACCAATCCAACCGCATTAGGCCAAAGCCTCTTTCGAAGCCACTAGACCCGTATGATAAAACCAACAGGAACCTGAACAGACCCTTCTAATATTACATACCCATGGTAAGTGTAGTCGCATAGGTAATCCCTGCAACGGTGAAAACCCCCAGAATGTCCATAAGTTTACATTTTCATGGTAACCAAGGGTCCAATATAGGGATAGTAATGTGAACCTCCCCATTCTAGTAATCAAGGATGATTAGTGGAGTTTCCATTCAATGAGGGTTAGTGATATCAGAGGAAAATTATAATTTCTCTTCCCTTTGACAAGAAGAAACATTCCTCCCCTTTCCCAGAACCAATTTCATAGCACTCCCATCAAGGTAAGCCCATATATTTTCTTTCAAGAGGTTGCATTAGTGCTCCTCTATACCTCCTCCTAGGGCATACATGGATAGGATAATCTGACCATAAAAGGTATGAAAAGAAATGTGAGATATTGGTACATTCAAATCCCTATCTATCTCTCTACCCATCCCTTTGGTCTCTAGTTCCATCTATCAGAAGATGATATGGGATGTGCAATCTTTAGATCTACTACATCCTCTTTTTTCTCACACCGAGCATAACTCATGTGGGCAAAGAGGCTGGAGGTGATCATGATATTCACATAACCTCAAAGCATGGGTCTCCTAGAAGGTATAAGCCCCAAATTAAATTAACTATGAGAACTATGATTCCTACTATGATTAGGATATGTAGGATTCTTGTCTAAGGCCCAAGCTCAAAGGGAATTCTCCTTAGAAGTCAGTCCAAATAAAATTCTCCCAAACTCGTTAGGGAATTATCTTTGCGAGTAAGACTTAACTAATTTCCCTAAAATGGGAAGCTCCCATGTGTAATCCATAATAATGTCCCCAAAAATGGGCCACCTCAAGGATATAGGTCCCAACTCAAACCAAACTACGTAGACATTGATACCTGCTCCAATCTGAATATGTAAGAAGCCTTCATGAGATCCAAAAGTGAAACCCAAATCACACTAATATTATATAGGCCAAATCCCTGGTTGGGTCACAACCACCCAGGACACTATATCTCTTTTGGGAATCTTTGGCCTCTTTGGTGTAAGTCCCCCATGAAATCTTGACTAGGTATCTTCCACCTAGACCTCCTCTCCAAATGATGTTAAACATCACGGGTGGGCCCCTGTCACATGATCTTAAAAGGTTATGTTTCTGATAAAGTGATACTGAACTATGTGGAATTTGATTCGCCTCCTAAGGATACATATGAATCCAACCCCATGGGTTCGATTCCGATATCGAAACAATTTCCATCCCCCCTAGATAATGATAAACTCCTCTATGCCTCATCAAATGGATTAAATCATCAATGTCTTGATAAAAGACTATAGAATCATTAATGTATCCAAAAGAGGGTAACATTAATGAAGAACCTCATATACATACAGATTATACAGAACCCATGCACATTTTGGAATTATCTTGCGACCTAGGGGTACACCACAATCACATGCTTGGGAATGAACCAAGGATTCACGAACACAATAACGTTGCTTAAATCTATAGGAGATCCCCATAGTATACAACAATTTCCCCCCAAAAGGGTTTAATGATCTCGAACTCCCATCCACTTGGCTAATGGAGTCCTTAAGTGTCCTTTTCAAAATCATCCAGTGAACACCTGCCTTTGGAAATAAGGTCCACGAATCATGGATAAAAGGGTCGTTGGGTGTATCTGGCTCTATGGAAAAACCAAATTGAGACCATCCAATGACATCATACCTGGAATGGGCTGATTTCACAAACACTAAACCCCCTACAATCACCCACTAGGACTGATCAACTATGGAACCTCCTTCAAAACTTAAAAAAAGAAACACTAACCAGCCCCGGTACAACCATATCACCCACCAAAAAGGGTCATGACATTAATCAGGTCCAAAAAATATGGTGAACCTAATTTGAAACTCTCTATAATAGCAAGATATTATTTTTTATCTATCGAATCATTTTGTTCTCTCGCATCCACAAACCTTGGTCTGAAACAATCATTAGGGTAGCTTCACTTATGGAGCAGATTGAAACCCTCTTAGATATAGGTGTGGTCTACTCATGTATTATTTATAAATTTGTGTTTAATTATACTTTCCCTTTGAGAATGCATTATTAGAAAATACATATTTATCATTCTTGTCATTTATAGGAGGAAATTTTATCAAATACTATATACACCAATTCTCAATAATTTTTAATGTTTTCACCATTAACTACACAACTTTATTTTATTTATCTATAATTTTTTTCAATAGTGTTTTCATATTTAAAACAATTTAATTTATTCTTGTTTAATTTCTCTTCCTTTTTACTATGTTTCATTTCAATACTATTTAATATTTTTTCTTGTTCCCCAACATTCAATATGATAATTTTAATATCCTTTATGAAATCATTATCTTTTTTATGAAATACATATTTACCCTTTTTATCTTCTCAATATCTTTATGTGTGGATTTTATTTTCATGTTGTGTAGGGTTTTATGGTTAATACATGCTTCAAGATCAATTTTTAACATGTTCTCAGTATAGGTTTCTTCTACGTCATTCTCACTTCAAGAGGATTCATCATGTTTTTCAACATAATCCAAGAATTTTAAAAAAACATTTCATTTCTATATTAATCATATTAATTAATTTAAGTGGAGTAGGCTTCATCTTATTTTCTCAACATAGTTCTTATTTTTTTCTAAAGAAACTTATCCTTTCTACCAATAGATTTCATAGATTCCTTATAACTTCTTCCTTATATCATACTTTGGGGTTTGTCTTCACATTCATCATTTGTATACTTTCCCCAAAAATGTTTTATAAAATTAGTTGAAAATATTTAATTTCCAAAAAATTAATGAATTTTGGTGGAAGCTTATTTTTGAAATTACCCATTCCTTTTAATATGTTCTTTGAGATAAAAGATATGATCCTCTTATACACTTCATCATTTTTTTCATCATATTTTGATTTACAAGAGGAATCAACCTCCACCTTCTTGATTGTAAATATTTTCATAGATTTGGATTCCATTATTCCTATAATTTCTTCTTAAACACAATAGATTTTTGAATCACATAGTTGAGAATTTTCATTATGTAACTCATCAATAGAGAATTCATATTTTTCTTCCATGATAGAAACTTTTTCATAAAACCTATTGTATAGATTTATTAAAAATTTCTTGACAATGTTTGAGTCTTATAGAGTGTCACTAAATCCACTAATATGACTAATAATATCATGCACCCTTGGAAAGTAATCATCTAATTACTCAATAGAAATCATTCTGATATCTTCAAATTTTTCTGTCTTTAATTGTAGTCTATCTTCTTTAAATTTGAAATTTTTGTCAAAACTATTCTCAATATTATCTCACATCTATCTAGTAGTATGTAACCCTATTATGATTCAATAAACTTTATCATATAAGGACATCTAAATTTCATTTTTAAGTTTTCCATCAACTTCTAGATTTATTTTTTTAGAAATGACATGGGATTATCTCTCCTAGGTGGTGTAAAATATATTTTAATAGTATCACACACTTCTATTCCTTATGAAATAAGATAGGGGGTCTTAATATTCTCCTAGACATGAAGAATTTTACCACTCAATAAATGAAGTATCATTCTAATAATAGAATTAAAATTACCAATTATTCAACATTAGTCTAGATTAGATCATTTCAAGGAATCATAGTCAAATTTGATACCAATTGAAGTTCCCATGTTAAAGGTGATGTGTCACTGATAAGGGGCATAGAATAATTGAAAAAAAAATTATCATTTAAACATTGGAATTACCATATTTGAGTTTTTAATGTCTGGATCCACTTTATTTACTTCTCTCTCCCACATGTATGAAATTATAATGAATAAAATGTGAACCATGTTGGATTTTTTAAAATTTATGCACTAAAGTCAGTTGATTATTCAATGTTGTGTTTCATTGAATTAACAGATACTTATTATCACTAATCAATTTTAGTTATTAAAAAGGTTTTATTATGTATCAATCGGTACTAAGAACTTAAAAGGTTCAAGTATGAATAATCCTTAACCCATGGGTTGGTATCATCCTTTTCCAATAGTGTATTCTAATAAATCTATATACGGGTTATCAACTAGCCCATTATTAATTCTTCTTTTTATCTTTTATGAACAAAATTTTCATATAAACTCAAAGGTACCATAGCAAAATCATATGATATATTCTTATTCAACATTAAGTACTTTAACAACCAGATTAATATTATATGCATAGCATATAGAAAAATTTTCTAAATAATATTTCAGAAAGATCAATGTCTCCAAGAGAACATGTAATAAAAAATTCCCAATATCCATTATCAAAAAAAATCTTCCAGTTGATCAACCAATAGTCCTTCCAACCTTAATCTACAATATGAATAGTAATAAAAAATACTTGTGAGTCTCTCTATTTTAATTTTTCTTTGATACACAAGTTCTATATCAGGATAGAGTATTAAGTCCACGACTACCTTCATCTTCTCTATCTTTGTTTATTATTATTTTCAAACTCCCATAATCATGTGAATATTATTTCATATATTTGAATATTAAAAATATATATTGACTTATAATAGTGTGATCATCTCCCAAAATTCACATTTAATCCTAATCAAATATTTCATCACATAATCTCATAAGTGGATTGATATAATCTTTTTCAAATAATCCCTAAAATTATATATATAATCTTTTTGTATGTAAGAATAGTCATGGTGAAACCCTTTAATTCATATCATGAGTAAATAGTTAATTTTTTTCTAAACTACATAGAACATCCATTAAGGAAATTTTATTTTCCTTATAGTGTGAAGATCCCTTTATTAACACTCAGGTTCAGTCACAGTACCCCATTGAATAAATTTTATATTTTTTTAATTGTATAATGGATTCAATATCATTTAGTTTTAATTTAAATAAGTGTCTTATTGAGTTATAGACTATTCTAAATTTTAGGGAGTAATTCTCATAAAAGAATAAATGAATCTTATACTTCTCTATAAGTCCATGCTTTTACTGATTCTTCACTTCAAATGGTGACCCTTACATAATCTATTGAAACTCAAAGTACTTTTCCAAATTTATGAAGAATTAACCTTATCGATGAATTAAATGACTCTTACATATCTCATTGTATATCCCATACTTAAGCATATTTTTAATTAGATATTAATGATACTTTTACACATACCTAGAATCCCTCCAATGTATATTATACTTAGCATACATTTCTATATTTCTTCCTAAGTGAATTTTATGTTTTCATTATATTGAATATTACACATTATGGAATTTTCCATATTTCTATTCTCTACATGTGATAACCTTAATGAATTAATAAAAATTACCTTTAAGTATACATGCTTCCCTGAACTACATAAGTTATTTTTTTATCTCTGGTCAGTGTTAATTTTATAAACCAATAGTCACCTTTATACATAAAATTTTTATCAATTTTTTTTCAATGTTCCATTACTCAAAATTTATACAGAAATTCCTCAACCCATTATCAAAATGGCATTGTGAAATTAGATCATCTCAAACAAAATCTAAAACATCATTAAAACCTTATCAATAGATTCAATAATTCATAATCATATTGATAACAAATACATTTCTTAAAAAAAATATTGAGTTTTTCAATTTCCTAATTTAAATTTTTTTTTGACGTTATAAACTTACTATAAATTCCCCTAAATCACAAACTTTATCAAAATAAAAAATTCATAAAACCACATTTTATGAAAAAATAAAATACTTTGAGATAGATTTATCCCCTGATGATAAGAAAATTATATCCAGTGAAATTGATAATATCCCCCAAAATCCATATAATCAAAATATTTATACCACTTTTATAATAAACCCATATTTATATTCCTATATGATAAATAAAGAGTATTTTATCTTTATCCCCCTTTCCAAATAAAATCGACTGAATTTTGGAGGTCATCCCACATAACCTCAAGTGAGATATGAATTCTAAACATAAATTGTCATCCTTAAATTAGAAAATATCTCTTATGACATCTCTTTTATAAACACATCAACAATCTGACACTTTTTTGAGATATACTCTAACATGGCATCCCCATTATCCAATTTTTCCTTAATGAAATGGTATTGGGAATTAATATGTTTTTAATTTGAAATATGAATTGGATTTTTGAATAAATTAATGTCACTTTGATGGTGATAAGGAATCCTTAATGTCTTCCTAAATTATAATTTCAAATCTTATAACTGGACTTTCATCCCTATAAATTTGATATATTTTTTCATTATAGCTATATATTCATCCTATTATATAACCAAAGTAATTTAACTTTGATTATTATTATAAAAAATCACACATATTTCAACTAATAATTAATTTCCTTTATATTTATATCTACATTCATTGAAATAACTATCCTAATCAATACTAGTGAAACGTAGTTGATCTGTTTCTATGGTTCCTATACACATCAAAATATATCTTATCAATTAATTTTAAAACCTAATTATACTTTTTGTAGTAATAATGTGTTATTTATTTGGATTACTTTGAAACCTTAATCATGTAGAACAATATATGGTCATCATATAGTATGATCAAGCAAGATTCAAAGGAAATTCCTGAATTTCTTCTAATTTAGAATGTTTCATTCTTCATGTTCTCTCAATTTCATACGAACTTATACTAGTGTAGAGGAATTATTATAATCTTACATGAAAAATCTCTTCAACAATTCTATAAAAAAAATTTATCGGGAAAAAAATATGCAGTTATGTATTTAAATATTGTGTGATCCAGAAAGTATTTGATCTCACCTGTCATTGAAATATCAAAATACATATTTATCATACTCAAAATTTATTATAGGCATTATATTTTTCAAGAGTAAATATTATGTCATCAACATAAACTATGAAAATAATAGTACATGTACTCATCCCCTTTACATAAAAGTTTGTGTCTACTTTTCCTTTAGATAAGTTTTGTTTCATTAAGAAAGTCTCCATTTTTGGGTGCAATGATCTAGTATCCTATTCTAAATCATACAAGGATTTATTTAATCATTAAATAATTATTATCTCATTTTTTAGTATGAATCCTTCTAGTTGATCAATAAATAATTCCTCTTCTAAGTCATCATTCAAAATGGTGTATTTCACATCTATTTGATAAACTTTGTATTGAATTTATATTGAAACTATAAGAAATATACTAATATCCTAAGTCCTAAAAATGGTGAAAAATATATTAAAAATATATTCCTTCCACCTAAGAACAACCTTTCCATACCTATTTGGCTTTATTCCATAACACCTCACCTTTTTAATTATTTTAGTTTTCAAATACCCACTTGGTACCAATGACATTTTCCCTTAAAGTCAGGAAACAAGTTCCTCGGTGGAATTAATATCAATCTAATAAATCTATACATAAATATAATATATACATTACTTCAATTAAACAAACTCAACAACTATTTTTGGTTTAACTAGTAAAATAATATTCATTTTGTCTTCCATTCTCAATCTTCTCCTACTTTTCACTGGATAATATTGACTATAAATTACATTTTCTAGTTCTAAATGTTGGTAAATGTATTATGTTTTAATTGGTTATCTATATTATCTTTGTCTTCATAATTGTTATTATATGAATCAATATAATTATTATCAGGTTCATTTTAATCTTGTTCCTTTCTATTTTTCTTATAAATTTTCATTGGCCTCAATATAAAATTAAAAATATACTTTAAATGGAACATAAAAAAGTGTATTTATTTTCAATAATAATTAAATAATATTATCTAACATCTTATGGTTCCTCCTATTCTAAAACTATTATAATTTTCTATTGGATTAGTATACTAAAAAACTAATATCCCTAGCTTTCTCATCAAACTCTCATAGATTTTACTTTTTTATCTTCATCAAACATGGGATTCAAAACACTATAAAATAGATTAAATTTGGTTTATTATTGTACTATATCTCACATTAATTCATGTACAAATTAGGTCTTAATAAAAATCTATTTTGAATATGCACGTCTATTATTAAAAATTATCTTTAGAATAATTTTGATCATTTGAATTCTACAGGAATAGTTTTTTCCATTTAAACAAGGATTTTATTCATTCTCAAAGAGACACAATTTTTTGGGGAGAGTAAGGATAAATATATTTATTTTATACCTTTATTAAAATATAGGATTCCAAAAAAATTAAATTTTATTCCATGTCATTTTCAGTTCTCATCTACTTGGTATAGATCGTTATCTCTTTCTCAAATTCCCTCCAGAAATTTTTAAATGTTTCCATTACCACTAAAATGTGTTTAATGAATATTACACAAGTAATTATTGTATGTTAATCCATAAATGTGATGAATTATAACTCAAATTTGTTATATCGATTTCCCATTGGCCATCATAAATCTGATTGTATTTATTCAAGTGTCCTTGTTGACTAGATTTCACATTTTTTCCTATAAATTATTTCCCTTTTCTCAAGCATCACAAATATAATCTATTTAAATGTTTATATGGGGTAGATATATCACTATATTTTACCTTAAAATTTTATATAATCCCTTATAAATATTATTTTAAATTCTTTTACGCTATAGATTATTTGCTTCTTTTCACCAAGATAATTGGAGTTACTTGGATCACTAATTTGGAATAAACATCCACTTTTCATTTCAAACTTAGTAACAATACTTTTGTATTTTATTCTAATGATTATAAAGGAATTTATTCTAAAAATAAATCCAAATAAATCATCAAATAGCTGGCCAAAATTTAAAAATATATGTTTAAATTCATCAAACAACAATACATCTTCGATTTCAACTTTTGAACTTAAATATCAATTATACCAATTCCTTTCATATTTAAGGAGGTTCAATTACCTAAAGTGATTAATAAACCATAATTATATTATATTTTTATTAGTATTATTTATCACCTATCATGTTAGGTGAATAACCACTAGCCAGAATATATGGACAACTTCTCATTTTAGCTTTAAGAGCCACCTCAAAAGTAGTGACTATTCAGTTTTTCTTATTCTATAACACTTCTTATTTATAGTATCATGATGACTTTACCTGAGAACAATAACCATAAAGTATTCATTACAAAAAGCTTGTTAGTAATATATTCCATAATTTTTATCCATGTAGTCAAATGTATTTTTAATAGGTAACTATGAGAAATTTTTCTTTACAACTTTCTTCATCGTAGATTTATTCCTCATTTTGATTGGATAGATACCCCATAATTATTTCATCCACAAATTCCATGAAATTTAAATATTTTAATTTAAACCATATTATTTATTATCAAATACCCTAAAACACCATAAATTTCATCTACAATCATATCTTCAATGAAACTGATGACTATGGATATTAAATTATTCTTGTTCTTATCATGTATTCCTACCTTCTTTTTTCATGGGGTTGATTCCATTTTTGAGTTATCCCCAACACACCTCGATATATGAGTTTTCTTCTCATTTTTTCTTGTCAATCTAGTTTTTCCCATTTTTCACATTTGATCTTATACTATGATACATGAGAGATTTCACATTCCTATCATTCATAAAAGAAAATGTTACCTAAGACATTATACACCAACTCTCAATAGTTTATGATGACTCTACCTTTATATATTTAGTTTTATTTTAGTCATATCTCATATTATATATAATTTTTTCAATACTAAGACACTTTTATAGTTTATTTTTTAATTCATGTTCCATTGTAATATGTTTGGTTTTAAACACCTTCAATATTCTATCTTATTTAGAATCATTAACTTTAGGAAGATTAATCCCCTCAATGACATCATTATCATTTTATGAAAATATATCTTTAACATTTATATCTTGTAAATCAATTTTTTAGGGATATTATTTTCCAATTGTGTAGGGTGTTCCATTCAAGACATTCTTTAAGATCATATTTAAACATGTTATCAATATAGTATTATTCCCCTTCATCCTTTCTTCATGAGGTTTCCACATGTTTTTACATATGATATATGAAGTTAAAAAAATATTCAAATGAGTATTTATACAAATGAAAACTTAAAGTTAAGTATTTTTCCTTTTCTTTTCTTATCCTACTTATTATTTTTCTACTTTAATGATTTTACTTTATCCCACCTGATTTTTTTTCTTCCTTAAAACCTCTTCCAAATTTCATAATTTGGGGTATTTCTTCATGTTCATCATTTTTATAATTTTCACTTATACTTTATGGATAGTAAATTAAATTTTCCTTATTACCCCACACGTAAAAAATAGTGGAAGATTCCATTTTTAAGTACACTTTCCTTTTTGGATGTTCATTGAGATAAGATCCATGATCCTCGTATACTCTTCATCCTTTACTTCATCCTCTTATGATTCAATATATGAATCAACTTCCTCCTCCATAATTTTAATTTAATTCATATCCTTGAATGTTATTTCTTTCATAAATTTATTCTCCAGAATATGGGAATTCCTATTTTTATAGTTCATAACTGTGTTAATTAACTCATCTAGAGATAATTCACGATTCTCTTCCAAGGAATAAATTTATACGTCAAACCTGTGTATAAAATGTTTTATAAGATTCTTAATAATGGATGAGTCTTCCGGAGTGTCTAAAAATATTGAGATATAATAGAAAACCCTTGGAAAGTTTTCATTGATTATCTCTTCGATGTCCATTATGATATCTTTAGATTTATCTATACATAACAATAGTCTGGATTCATTAACCTAGAAATTTTCATTAAAATTATTTTCAATTTTATCAAACATATCAATAGGAATCATAAAACCCATTACATTTATGAAAATTTTATCAGATACAGGTATTAAAATTGAAATTATAGAAATGAAATCAAATTAAATGATTATTTTATCAACTAGTGTCAAGGGATAGTCTCTCCCAGGTGGAGTAAAATTAACTCTAAAAGAATAAAACACATCTAGGCCATGTAAAATTAGATAGGGTGTAATTTTATACTTTTATCTATAAATATTTTCCCATTGAATACTGGAACAACTATACTATTGATAGAACTTAAATTCACTATTGACCAAATTTAATATAGATTGGGTATTTTATAGGAAACATGGTTAGATTTCATACAAACTATAGTGCATTGGTTCAAGGTAATGTATTATTGGTAAGGGGGTTTGAATCAATAATAATATTTTTATAATTATTCCTTTGAAATTAAACTTCGTTAATTGTTAAATTCTTCATCGTATTTTCTTATTTTTCTCTCCAAACCATATGCAACTTTAATAAATAAAATTAAAACACATTGGGTTTTTCATAAGGTTTAATTGAAACCTAGGTGAATAATTCATTTTATTTTCAATTTTATTCTCAGACATATATTATCACACATCAATTATAATTATTAAAAAAGTTTGATTATTTATCATATATTACTCATTACTTACAAGGTTAGATTGAGAATCATACTTAATACATGGGTAGGTATAACCCTTTCTGAATGATTTTTCTAATTAATCTATATACTAGTTATCAACTAATTCAATAATAATTATTATTCTTCTCTTATGTGAACATGATCTTCAGATGAACTCTATGATGTCACAACATCACTATATATGTTCTTCTTCTTAAGATTCAAGGATTTTGGCTATCATAATAAGATTATAAGCACTATATGAAAGAATTCCTTCTCATGAAGATTTTAGGAAGATACATTTATGTGTAAGATAATAAAATCACACATGGCATATCACCCTTGTATATAATAATTCTTCAAGTGATCAGTCACCTATAATACTTACCACAATGTAGAATATAAATAATAATGATAGATTCTCATAGATCTTTCTCTTTTAATTTTTCTTAAATACAAAATTTTTTCTTTAGTAAATAGTATCATATAAACAACCACCTTTTTCTCATCCTCAATTTATTATTTTTTTATATTCAAATAATAACATGAAAATTATTTCTAATATTTTAATATTAAATATCACTTTTGAAATTTTGAAACATGATTTTTTTCAACAATAATAATTTAATCCAAGTCAAATATTTCTTAATTTGATCTCCTGTGAGACATGGGATAATACTTCTTTAATATATCCGAAAAATCATCAAGTAATCTTTATGTATTCATAAACTGACACAGCGAAACCCTTCACTTAATTGTGTCAATGAATCCTCAATCTCTTTCTAAACAGAGAGAAATATACAACCATGGTGTTCTCTCCTTCTTAGTGAAGTGATGAAAATTTTCTTAATATTAAACTCGAATAAAAAATACTCATTTGACTAGTTTTGATATTTTATTCAATGAATAAAATATTTGGAATCATCTAGTTCCATTTTCTTAATGAATTTTCTAGACATCTGAAATTTCCTAAATTAAAAAAAATATACATCACATAAGAATAAATAAATCTTATATTTCTTTATAGGAACATGAATTTATAAATTCTTCACTTCAAATTTAGAACTTTATGTACTAAAATGATGCTTACATTTCTTTTATAAATTTACAATGAATAACTTTTATATACAAGTTAAATGAATCTTATTTATCTCAATATGTATTGAGTACAACACCATATTTATAAAAAATTGTTATAATTAATTTTATGCATGCCCAAAATGACTCATATATTCGAGAGTTTTCCAAATTTCCAAAGTTCTCTCGGAATGAATTTTAACAAATTCATTAGATTAAATTTCAAACATTAGGGGAATTGCAAAAATTATAATTTCTAGTTGAAATTACCTATAGGTATGGATAAAAATAAATTTTATGTATATATGGTGTCATGGAGGAATTATAAAATTTTATAGTCTCCACTCAAAGTTACTGTCACATACGATCATAGTTAATTTTACCCATATAATACTTAGAAGATTTTATCTAATATTTTGTATCTTATAATTTATCTACAATTTCAATAACTCCATCTCAAAACTACTCCAACAACCCCAAATCATATAAAAATAATTTATAACTACTCAAAAACATTCTAAATAGATTAAATGATTTTTAATCATAGTTGATAGAAAATATAACGCTTTAATAATTCCATTTGGTTCTTTACTCTTATATTTTTTTATATTTATATAGACTATAAACCAAGTTAGATAACCTTAGCAACACTCATATGGTTTTTGGTTTCATGGGTTTCCCTAACATATAGGATATAGAGGAAACATATGAATATTTGTTCCATCTTCCCCACTCTTCATTCATATGTAGTTTGTGATGGGATAGATCAATATCTTGTGTACAAATATACAAATGATAATGGTAAATGATTAGAATACATATATAGTTTGATATGGTTTTGGTTGTGATGTGGTTGCATGGTTATAGGAAGGCACAAGTTTGATATAATTCATATTCATGATCCCCTAATTTGATGAGGATGTGATGTGTTGATTGAAATGTACTAAGATGGTGTGTGATGATCGATATGTGGCTATATCTATGAAGTGGTATTTGTTATTTGAAAAGGTGAATTTGGAAGGGATTATAGAACCATGACATATGTTACTAAGTCTTAGTTTGACAAAATCATTGGGGAGGTAGATGTGGGGAACCTTCCTATCTTGTATTATTTTGATAATTTGTTATTATACATTTACTTGTCATGGGGTGAGAAATCCTCGATGATGTTTGGTGATAATTGACCTAGTATAGAAGTGTGTTATTTCAATCATTGGTTCACTATGGCCTTAATATGCTTCTTATGAATTTTTAGGAGAGGTTTGAGGGAGGATGCAACAAATTATACTTGTTCACTCACTCTGATAAATAAATAAATATATTATATATCATTATAAGATATATTTTGTGATTTTGTAACCCCCCAAGATTTTATATATATTTCGTTGGAAATAAACATGAAGCATTTGATATCATACTATGAAACACTGAGTTTAAATAAAATCATGATATATTATACCATTATAACCTAGTCATTGGATTTATGGGTATAAAAACTATTAACCACATTATAATATATATATATATATACATTTTATCCAAAATCCAAATGTATTGATTAATACCTAATAAAAAATCATTAAATTTCTAATAAAATAATTTGATGATAAAAAGACATATTTTTCATGGAAATGTATTTTTATAAATTTTATATATTTGTATCAAAAAAATTATTTCAATCACTATAGAAAAGTTATTTTAATGAAATTTATTGTTAATGTATCAGTAAAAATAGTTATCTTTCAAAAAACTGTTTTCATTTTTTAGGTGTGCAATGTGTTCTTATCATAATAAATTAAATAATTAATTATTGTTTAAATTTTTTAATTAAATGAATATATTATATATTCAATAAACTATTTTATAATTCATTTTATAGTTTTTACTAGGTATGTAATGAATGTAAATCCTATTTTATGATTAGTTGAGCATTTTTCAAAAAATGGGTTTTCATTCCATTTTTTCATGTTTAATCGGAAATGAATTTATGGAATTTATAGGAATTGAATATGAAAAAATGGATTCAAATTTTTGAATCATAATTTACATATTTTTTTAATGAATACAACTTCATTTTCATCCATAATAAATAGTAAAAAGTGTAAAAATGTTTTACCACGATTAAGGTTAAAATGGGTTTATATGGAGGGTTAAACAAAGAGATAAAGGTATGATTTCCACATAAACATATATAACTATTATTTTTAGAAAATATTTTGAACTTATATTATCTAATAATTGAATAAATTTATATTTGGAATCATTTTTCTTGATAAATACAATAATTAGATTTAAATATTTTAATTAATTCCAAGTGTCTCATATCACTCATTTATTAAAGTGAACCTCCACTACTCCATTATTAATGAATTTTTAGCCTTTTATATCATAAAATAACTTCCAAAAACAATTATATTTTTCTTTAATTCATCCTATATCTCCTATTATTCGCTTAAACCCAATCTTTCAAGGATTAAGGGTTAAGCCAAATAAGGTCTCTCAAATAAGATGTATAAATTTTAATCGTGCTCTTTCAATTTTATTTCTTATACAACATTATATAAACCTTTTGTATCCATGATAACATGATGAATATTGTATAATAAATATAATTATTTTTTATAATTTCAATTTAACAACAATTTGACAACACTTTTCTATCAAATGGTAAATTAAAGTATCGCTCATTTATACATGTGGACTACTGCCTCCACATAGCGATATGAATAATTTTTCATCACAGCATCACATTAATAGACATAATGATGGATTTAAAAATATATATTATATTTTTAAATAATTATCATTATATAATGACAAAATATTATTTAAATCTTTTTTATTTCTATTCTTTAGAAAATGAAAATAGCTTTCATGCATACATACACACTACTATCTTCATGAATGGTGTAATTCATTTTATATTTAAATTTCATGGATGATTATAAATATGTATAAAATAAATTTTTATAGTATTTATACCATGAAAAAAATTATGGATATGATGAAACCATGATCAATATGCAAGTACCATATCTTTCAACCCAAAACCTATATGAAAAATGAGACAATTATCACCCAAAAATAACAATTTTAATAAAACAATTATTAAAACATATGTACTAAAATGATATAAGTTCAAAACATATGGTATTATAGGTATTAATATATTTTTGGTATATAATTAACAAAAAAATAATTTATTATATGAGAATTGAGTTTTCTTTGTAAGCAAATCAAACTTGAGCTATGGATTTTCTGTTACGATCTCACCTTTATTGGAATTGTTTATATTTAAATTTTTTATAATGAAATTATCTTATATATATTACAAAAAAAATACATATTTTCTTCCCCATTTTTTATTGTTTTAATTTAAAAAAATTCATTTCATTTTCCTTACTCTATGTACTCCAAACTCTGAAAGAATATACTTAAGGAAATACGATTTTTTTCTACTCGATCAAGAATACTTTTCTTCAATATGAATATTTTTGTTAAAATAGTTTCAAGAATTTTTTTAATACTCTCCTATGAGTTTTTAAATTAATTTTACAACCTTTTTTTAATTTATATAATCAATTATAATTAATATACCCAGCATTTTCTAAACGAGTTTCATTTTACAAAAGGTGTGAATGGAATATTTATTTTTATATAAACCAGAGGAACAAATTTTAAAATAATAATGACTAATATATTATTTTTATATTACCTTATATGTTTCCATGGTCCTTTTCTAAGAAAATTTTTTCCTTTAAATTTTGGAAATTTCAAAATTTGAAATAAGTGACTTCAAAATTAAAGGGTATTTTCCTCAAGACATATTCCAAAGATCTTTTAAAGAAATTTTTATTCTTTGATAACATTATTTTATGTTAATTATGTTTCAATGGGGATATTATTACATGATTACATCCTTATTAAATCTATATATTTTTAGTTAATATGAAGATAAAATCTTTGTGAAACCTATTTTATTTTACATGGGTTAAGTTGTGATGAAATGATAAAAATTTTTTTGATCTTATAGAATACATAAGAATAGATCATGATTATGTGACAGTTCATTCCATTATATACCAATAATTTATTATGAAATTATTAATGTTTTATGATATCAAATGGTATATGTGACGTTATCCCAATCCCAAAATAGGGTACACAGGAGATTATCCAACCCCTAAAGCAGAAACACCAGTTGTCAGCCCAATCCTAACATGTGATGAATGTCATATTGGGTAACCTTGATATAAGTTTTCTATGATTATAATTTTCCCACACTTTATTCCACTATTTTATGAAATGATCTTCTCCAATGTTCTGTTATCATGAATTATTTTATATGACACATTTATGATACATGTCATATGAACAACTAAGATTTATACCTTGGCTAATGATTATGATATATGAATTGATGGGTGTTCTTTTCAAATGTTAATATCATGTTTTCATACACTTATGCTCATGTTATGCTTAAAAATCATCAGTGATTGATATATTATTTTTTTACCCTTATTAACCATTTATTCTCAGCTTTTATTATGTTTCCTTTTTCCTAGGATATAAAGTAAAGTTTTTTGTAGGATATGCTAACAATGGTTCTATTTATAAAGAAATTAGTAGCATATGATGCATATATTTTATCTAACATTTTTTTACATATCCATGTTTCGAAAGATACTTAACCTTTATAGTTGTGGAAAGTATCAAAATTATATATAATTAATATTCATCTAAAAAGATGTAATATTTTTTATTATAATTTTTAATTCACCTTAGTTGGTATCAGAGAAATTTTTAGTTATTTTTATAAACTATGATGAGAAAACCTTATTGTGAACCCTTAGGATAATCCTAAGTATATAAACTCATCCTCAATTATGGTAAATAAAACAATGTGGTTTTCCTATAAAATATATCCATATCTAGACACTATCAAGTGGATGTGGTTTTCATATAGATGGTCCCAGTTTTAGTAACCCTAGAAGGGGAGTATTGGGTATTAAATCGATCATCTCCAGTGCATAATGAGTGAGCCTAAGACTACAAACTTTGATATACACTACCAAGGGATATTCTTGGGTTAATTAAAATTTTATTTATGAATCATAATGAAGTATTTGAATAGATGATAACCATAGATGGAGTAGTTTAATCCTAATGTGTCAAAGATTGAAAAGAAGGTATAATGATTAGTAAAACCTATAAATAATTTTCATGATTATATGGTTTATCACTATGATTATTGTTGATAAAAATATGAATTTTGGTTATAGTAAATTTTTTGAATCAGAAAAAATTATGATAACACTGAATTTGATAGAAAATAAATAATTTTCCTCCTAATAAACCTAATGTTATAGGAGATGGAAGGAAGAATCGTGTTTTTATTCTTACAAAACATTATCAATCCATAAATCGTGATGAAATCCCAAATGGTAAAATGAGGTAACAAATTTTTGTGGATCCCTTTATGAGAAATCATTCACCTTCTTTTTTTTGATGTGTTGATCCACTAATTTTTGAGTAATTGATGATACCACTAAAAAATATTTTTCATTCTCCAATGTTATAATAATTAAAATTTTGTTTTTTTTTATCATTTGTTAGTTGAAGTACATTAATGGTTTAATCTTATAAAGAACATGGGGAAATAGTAAAAAATTGAATATATATAGAGGTATGGGTTTAGAAAGTTATTTTTTAATAAGAATTTTCCTTGTATTATTTTTATGAAAATAGATAACTAATTCCTTAATCTAAAAAATAAGGATGATAAATACATTCATAAATATGTGGAAAATATTAAAATACCATCTATTTATTCTTATAGTATTATCATCCAGTGAAAAATCAAGATTAATTGATTATTAAATAGATTAAAACTAAGTATCTGGGAATTTATCCATAAGAGAAATCAATAGATGTTAATAAATAATTTGTTGTGATCTCAAGGTATAAATGGATATTGGATTCATCGATCAACCACATGGTTTTGATAAGAAAAGAAACATATAATTCAATGAAAATTCTAAAAATAATAACCAATTAGGGATGAATATGACTCTTCCTTTAAGCCAGAAGTGTGGAAAGAAACTTAGATGTAATTGTCGTAAAGGGACTAGAAAATTATTTTTTGTGTGGAAAGTTAGTTACTCAAGAAATAAAAACCTGAAGTGATTCCATGAAGTTATATGATGATGTGAGTGAAGAGAGAGCTCAATATAATCCACCACCCACACTCTAGTGTTTCAAATGTAAGGAATATGGTAATTATGCTAACTAGTGCTCAAATACAAGGGTTAATTATGACGATGTATTTCAATAACCTATTATGTCTAGAGACACATGTAAATCTCATGAGATAACTATTTCTAATGTTGGGTTTGATAAAGAATTGGGGAAAGGTACACTTACCATACACATTAAAACTCCTAATGATTCTTATCCAATTGAATTTTTTGGGTATGTTCATCTTAAAAATATTTTTATTCTTCATCTTATTGAGTTTGATTTGATTTTGATCATGGATTGGATCTCCCTATATATATATCAAATCAATTTATAAGGATGGGAGGTCACCTTTTTTATTCTGAACCAACCTATGATTACTTATATGTGTATGGGTTAATAAGATAATCCAATAGAAATTGATTCCATTTTGTGGGTCTTGATTCTTATTCATAAGGGGTATTTACCTCATAAAGTTTGGGAGAAACTCAAAATCGATGATATGATTATTGTATATAAGTTTAGAAATGAATTTTTGAAATATTTTCATACTATTACTTTCAATCATGAATTTTATATTTCAATAGAACTTGTTTCTGGTTCTAAAACTATTTCAAAGACTCCATATAGAGTAGCATCGATTCAGTTGCAGGAATTAAAAAAAACTCTAGGAGAATATTGATAAGGTATTAATTCATACAAGTGTTACAACTTGAAGTGCACCAGTTCCTTTTGTTAAGAAGATAGATGGATAAATGAAACTCAATAGTCATTATCAGGAACTTAATAAGATCAAAATTGTGAATAAGTATCTTATCCCCTAAATTGATGATTTTTTCATTCAATTATGATGAGCTCTATATTTTTAAAGGATTAATATTCGATGTGGATACTATAAATTGAGGGGTAAAAGTAAGGACATTCCCAATACACCCTTCCCAATAAGGTATCAGCACTATTAATTTATAGTGATGTCATTTAGTCTTACTAATGAGTTTGCTACCATCATGGATTTGATGAATATAGTATTTATAGATTACCTAGATAACTTTGTAGTATTATTTTTAGATTACATTATTATATATTATAAGACTAATGAAGTTCATAAAGATTAATTGATGATTATAAAAAAGTTCCCAAGGAAGGAAAATTTGATCAAAAAAATTACTAAGTCTAAATTTTGGCTACATAAAGTTTCTTTTTTGAGTTATATAATCTAAGGAAAGAGTATATTGGTGGATCTATCAATGATAGAAGTTTTTGAATATTGGCCTAGAACAACCAATGTGACAAATATTTTTAGTTTTCCATGATTAGATTGATATTATTGATGCTTTGTAAATATATTCAAATCTATATCTAATCCATTTACAAAGTTAAATTAGAAGGGATACAAATTCATCTGTACTAAAGAATGTGAAGAAAATTTCAAGGAACTAGAGAGAAGGTTTTTCAATGAACCTATAAAGACACTGACCTGTAGAAGATAAGGGTTTGTGAGTTATTTTGAAGCATCAAATAAGGGGATAGGATGTGTTCTTAAAAAGAATTATATGGTGACAGATTATTCCCTATGTTAATTGAAGGTTCATGAGAAAAATTACCTGACTCATGATTTGATGTTAGAGGTGTAAATATTTTTGTTAAATATATGGAGGAATTATATTTATAGGCAAAGGTGTGACATATATATTGATAATAAAATTTTAAGTATATATTCAACCATAACGAGTTGAATATGATCTGGTGAAGATGTCAGTAGTTGATTAAATGTTATGATTTCTCAATACTTTACCACTCTAGGAAAGTGAACAAGGCAGATAATGATTTGATTTAAAAGTATAATGCCATCTTATCTATGATGAAGATCACAAATTACCCAATATTTATGGATTTACAAAGGATAGACCTTGAAATCTTAATGGAAGGGGAGAAATAGTATCTTTATTAAGTGATTTTTCAATAATAAATCCATGAAAATATTAGAAATGAATATAAGGAAGATGTGGAACTATAAAATAATGTGAGAAATATTTTTTAGATCAAGCTTGATTATGATGAAATGTTAGGTTTAAAAGTTAATTATGTGTCATGTCTATACCAAAAAAGAAGAAGGATCTTTTGGAAAAAGCTCATATCTCATCATTCTATATTCATCATATAATTGTAAAGAAATATAGAGATTTAAAATAGTATTTATAGTGAGATAACATGAAGAGAGATATTTTAGTGTTTGTATCTCAGTTTTTTAAATTTTTGACTGTTATGTATAAGATATATAATTCTAATGGGATGTTAGATTCATTACCCATGCCAGAATAGAAATGGGAAAATATCACCAGGGATTTTTAACATCAGACTCCCTAAAACTTCTAAAGTACATAATTATATTTATGTTATAGTAATATTCCTTATAAATTCATCACACTTCATTACTACCATAAAATATTTTTATCTTGATAAACACGTCATCATATAAATTTATAAACTAATAAAGTTATATGGGGTGCCACATTCTGTTGAAATTTATTGAGATTTGAGATTCACCCTGATATTCTAGAAAAGTATTTAGAAAAACTACATATAGATTTGTGTTTAAGAAAATAATATCATCCTTAGGAATATATTCAGTCAAATAGAACCCTTCAAACCCAAGATAATGTTCTAATATTATGTTCTCTATATTTAAAAGTTGGTTTGGATCAACACTTTACTCTTTTCAAATTCTCTAATAAAATTACCTTTCAAATAGTAATTTAGATGTATCTATCAAAATACCTATATAGAAAAAATTGTATAAATTCAATGTGTTGGGATAAAGTTAGATAAACAGATCTATTGGTACCTTATCTAGTTTAAAAAATGGTAGATAAGGTTAGATCCATTCATTAGAACGCCAAGGAATCTATTATTAAGATCTTTTATTTACCACTTGTTAATATATCGAAGAATCCAAAGACACTAAAGCTTTATATTTATGGTGTGTATCATAATGATATGTAATAAAAATTAATCAAAAAAGAGGTAATATTTTTGTATGTAATGTTTCGGTCACCTTAGTTACTATTATATCAAGGTTTAGTTAACTGTTGAAACTATGATGAGAAAAGGTTAGTGAGAACCCTTAGGATATGCCTAATTATTAGAGAACACCCAATGTTATAGTAAAGAAACTAGTGTATTTTTCTTGAAAATACATCCCAAAGTAGATAATAGAAAGTGGTTATCATCATGACACATATTCACCAAGGTGTAACCACGTGAAAAGTTCATATTGGGTATTAATTCGATCACCACTGATGCATGATGTGGGAGACAAATTCTATATGATTTTCTAGAAAATATCAAAGGATATGAATAAGTTAATTCATATTTTCTTTATAAACCATTATGAAGGATTAGAATAGATTACGACCACGGATAGACTAGGTTAAACCTATAGTTTCATAGATTGTAAAAATATATTTCAAGATTTAGATATCTTATAAAATATTTTCATGAATATATGGTTTCTCAAAATGATTATTTTTTATAAAACTATGCTTTTTTGTTATAGTCAATGGCTAAAACCAGAGAGAATCATGTTAAAACTGAATTTGGTGAACAATTCAATGACTATCCTCCTTAATAACAAAAAATTATGGTATCTAGAAATCAATATTTTATTATTATACATTCACAACATTCATAAAAAATTCATTATATTGAGATTAAAAAATGTAAAGCAAGGAATAATGTTCACTTGAGTCTTTTATTAGGAGACATCCACCTTCTTTTAGTGGGTCTATTGATCCACTAATTTTTTAGAAATGGACTTGTACCACATAAAATATATTTTTCATTCTACATTGTTCAAATCATAAAAACTTTATTTTGTTTATTTATCATTTGGAAGGTCAAGAAGAGTAATGGTAGAATCCTATCAAGATCAAGAGGAACAAGGATGAAATTGACTCTATAGATTTGGATTTTTATAGAAGTATTATTTTAATAATAAAATTCCACATATTATTTGTAAAATAATTTATAAGGAATTACTTGAGATAAATTAGAATGATGATGAATCCATTAGTTCCAATGAGTAAAATTTTAAAATACTTATGAGGTTACTTATGGTATTATCATCCAATCTAAAAGTTATATTGATCAATTATTTAGTGAATAAAAACCAAACACCCAAAGGGAATTTTCCATAACATACATCAAAAGCAAAGAAGAAATCATTTGGTGTGCTCATAGGGTAGAAATTAATATTAGAGTCCCCCATAACTTTCATGGTTTTGATAAGAAAATAATGATATAATTCAAAGGAAATTTTAATAATAAAAACTATATAAGAAAGAATATGAGTCCTCCTTTATCTAGGAGTGTGAAAAGATATTTTTAAGAAGTTTACTTATGGGGTCTACTAAATTATTTATGTGTAGAAAATAAGGTCATCATAGAATCGAATGATGAATTAATAGGAAGAATTTAATAAATAGTGTGAGTGGATAGAAAGATCCACATAATGCTCCACCCACACTCAAGTGTTTCAAATGAAAGTAAAATATGAATTTTTATAATCAGTTATTGAATCTAGGGATTAATTATCAAGATCAGAATCAACAACGTCTTGATCCTATAAATTAAGGTAAATTGCATGTGATCACTATTGTCGACGTGTGATATGATAACGAAGTTGTAAAAGGTATAATTTCCATCCACCATAGAACTTATAATGTCTTATATGATTCTAGATCTACCCTTCATTATTTATCTAAGGAATTATATAAGGGAATCACATTACCACATTAATGATTAGATGATGAATTTGTATTAAAAACACCCAATGGTTTAAATATAACAACTCATTTAAATGATTCTTCTTCAATTGAAGCTTGTGTGAATGTGATTCCTAAAAATATTTTTTTTATTCATCTTGTTTTATTTCATTTGATTTTGGGAATTGATTGGATCCATCTCTATATATCCTATATCAATTTTTGTGGAAGGGGTGTCATATTTGAAATTCAAAACAAATTAATGGTTTTTTATAGGTGTTAGGTTAAATAAGAGTTTAAAATGAAAATTACAACCATTATATGGGTATTAATTCCTATTTTTAAGAATTATTTATCTCAGATGGTTCTGGGAAAACTCCACTTCATTGATATACCTATTGTACATAAGTTTTTTGATGTATTTCTACAAAATTTTCCTAGTGTTCCTCGGAATCATGAAGTTTGTTTTTAGTATAAATCATAAATAGTTCTACACCTATTCCAAAGACACTATATAAAATGGACCTAATTGATTTATTGGAACTAAAAAATAAAATACATGATAATCTTGATAAATTATTTATTCGACCAAGTGTATAACCTTGGGGTACACCTTTTTTTACTAAGAATAAAGCTAGATCAATGTGACTCTGCATAGATTATCAGGAACTTAATAATATAAGAATTAAGAAAAATTATCTTCCACCCCATATTAATGATTTTTTTGATTAAATATAGAGAGATAAATATTTTTACAAGAGTGATCTTTGATATGGATATTATCAATTGAGGGTCAAAATTCAATACATACCAAAAGAAACATTCTATTTTTGGTATAGACAGTATGAATTTATAGAGATTCTGTTTGTTCTTACTAATTCCCCATATATCCTCATCTATTAAATGAATATAGTCCTTAGATATTAGCTTGATATGTTTGTGGTAGTATTTGTAAAAAATATTCATATATTTTCCAAGATGAAGTAATAACATTAATATCACTTGAGTATTTTACTGAAGTCCCTATATCTATTGGTATGTTCTGTTCAAAATTTACAAAGTGTGAATTTTGGCTACAAAAATTTTTATTTTTTGGTCATATAATCTCAAGCGAGTGTATATTGGTGGATCCATAAAATATGGAAATTATTAATTGTTATCTCAAACCATCCACTATGACTAAGATCCAGGGTTTTATTGGATTATTTAGATATTAATTATACTTTGTGAATAATTTCTCAAAACAATCTAATACACTCCCTAAGTTAACTCAGAAAGTTGTCATCTTCCTACAGACTAATTAATGTGAACAAAATTTCAGGGAACTAAAGAGAAGGTTGGTTAATTCACTTATTCCCACACAACCCTAAATTGGATAGGGAATGTGATTTTAATTCATACATAAAATAAGGGGGTTTTATGTGTTCTTATGTAGAATTATATGGTGTTAGATTATTAATCATTCCAATTGAATGTTCATGGGAAAACATAACTAGATCATGATTCAAAGTTAATAGGATAATAATTATATTAAAGATATATATGCTTTGTCATTATGGTAAAATATATAACATATATACTGATCAGAAAATGTTTAAAGTATATATTCACTCAAAAAGAGTTGAATATGAGCTAGATATGATGGTTGGAATTGATTAATTATTATGAATATTAAATACATTACCACTTTAGGAAAGTAAACAAAGTAGTTGATTGTTGGAGTCAAAATTATTATGAAAGTATATATTTAATTAAAATTCCAAATTATCTAATATTTATGGATTTATAAAGGATAAACCTTGAAATCTATAAGAAGTGTGAGAAATATTATTATTCTCAAATGAGCTTTAAACCATCTATCCATGTGAAGATTAAAGAGGCATAGAAGGATGATATTGAGAATAAAAATAAGGTGATAAATGTTCAGAGTTAAACCTTGATTGTGTTGGAATGATGTGGTTCAGGAACCAAGTATGCATCCCATAAATAGAATTCTTAAAGGTGTTATTTGAAGAATCCCATAGCTCGTAATTTTCTATACATCCTGGATGTTTGAAGATGTATAATGATTTGAAAGATTATTTCTCTTGAGAAAAAATGAAGAGGGATGTTGTAGATTTTGTATCTCAATGCATGGTATATTAGAAAGTTAATGATAAAGAACAGAATTTTAAGGGGATGATACAACCAATACCCATTCCAGAATGAAAATAGTAAAATATCACCATGGATTTCATTGTTGGACACCCTAAAACATATAAATTCCTTAATGATAATTGTATTGTAGTTGACTTCCTTATAAAGTCATGAAATTTTATTTATATCTGATAATATTTCTCTCTTGATAAAATTTAAAAGATATAAATCAAGTAATTGGTAAGATTTCATGGGATGACACATTCTATTGTATCTAGTCAAGATCTGAGGTTTATATCAAAGTTTCACTGAAAACATCAGCAATCTCTGGATATATAGTTTTGTTTCAACACTACATATCATCCTCATACACATGGTCATTATATGATATCCATTATAACTCAAGAGTATAATATAATATCATGTTCTCTTGACTTTAAAAGTAATTGGTATCAAAACCTTCCTCCTGATGAATTCTCTCATAACAATAGCTTTCACTTGAGTATTTGGATTCTCCTAATTAATCCCTATATGGAAGGAAGAGTATAAATATAATGTACTGGGATAAGTTATAGAAATAAATATTTTGGTACCTAATAGATTTTAGTAAATTAAAGATAAATTTAGATCCATTCAGTGTCACATAAAGGGAGCTCATAGTCAATAAATGATTTAT
Source organism: Viscum album (assembly GCA_963277665.1). NCBI lineage: Eukaryota > Viridiplantae > Streptophyta > Magnoliopsida > Santalales > Viscaceae > Viscum > Viscum album. The sequence continues at coordinate 909,818,689 of OY728125.1, read as the reverse complement.
GTTGATAAATACTAGCGAGATCAAGAATTAAAAGTTTGTTGGAAGGTATCCCTATGAAATTATCTAGAGAATAATGTTATGATATTTGTAAAGAAGGGGAAACCAATCCCAAGATATATCACTTCATTCGTGAAGATTGATAAAATATGGACTATATCTTATCACTTGTCACTTCAACCAAACCTTTCTCAAGTTCATGATATGTTCCATGTATCTATCCAAAGGGTGTGTATAACTAATACTTCACATATTTTAAAATCATATGTTACATAAATGGACCATAATATTTCATATGAAGAAAAATTCCTTAAAATCATGTATCATAGAGACAAATTTATATAGAAAAAAAACTACTCACCTGGTTAATGTTTTTTGGTGGTATTAAAAATTTGAGGACGCTGTATGGAAACCTAAGGATGTGATGAATCAAAATTATACTCATATGTTTTCATTGAATTGATTAAATTTTTTGGTAAAACTCAATTTAATGTGTTTATATGACAATACCCTAGGATTTAATATATTTTTCATTTGAAATGAACTTGAATTGTTTGATTGCTTTCTTTATATGAAACCTCGAGTCTAAATGAACTTTTGATATAGTATACCTTTATAACCTAGTCAGTGGATTCAAGGGTATGAATATGATTAATGAAATTATGAATTGTATATATAAAGTTTTTCCTAAATTCAAATGTGTTGATTAATTTATATTAAATAATCATTAAATTTTTAATAAAATCATTTAAATATTAAATGATCTATTTTTTAAACAAACATATTTTTCAACATGTTGTTTTTTTATCTAAAAAAGAATATTTATCACCATTTAAAAAGTTAATTAAATGAAATTTACTGAAAATTTATGATTAAAAATCCATACATTAGATATCTAAATGTTGGTAATGGATATTATATTATTTAAAGGTAAAAAGAATTATTTTTCATCAATCTATTTTTTTGGGAAAATTGTTCTTATTATAATAAAATAAATAAATCATAATTGAATAATGTTTTTAATGAAATTTATATATTTAATATTCAATCAAATATTAAAATATTCATTTTATAGTTTTTACTAAGTATGGAATGAACATGAAATCATTTTTTGGATTTAAAAACAGTTAATCATTTTTTCATTGTGTATATGCATGTTTATTTTAAAATGAATTTTTAACATTTGTAGTAATTAAATTGGATAATTTTTTTCCCATATTTTAAATTAGAGTGTCTAAATTTTTAAATAAAACTCTGATTTTATTTGTATTGAATAGTTAAAATATTGAAAAATTGTTACCATGGTTAAAATTAAAATAGGTTTATCGGGGGGATTAAACTAAGAAATAAGAGTAATATTTCCACAAAAACTTATCTAATTCTTATTTTTGGTAGATATTATGACCATATATTATCTTAACATATAAATCTTATCTAATTAGAGCATTATACCTTATAAAGATATTAATTATATTTAAATATTATGTAATTCCATGTGTGTCTTCTCCCTCACTTATTAAAAGGAACCTCATCTCCTCCCTTACTCTTGAATTTTGAACCTTGTCTCTTAAGAAATACTACCCATAAAAAAATTTAGATTATTTCCATTCATCTTATATTCTATATTATTATCCTAATACCAATCCTTCAATTATTAAATTTTAAACTAAATGATGTCTCTCAAAGAAGAGCTGTAATTTTTAGCAAGCTCCTTTAAATTTATTTATTCTTCAACCTTATATAATCCTATTTTATTCATCATAAAATTATGATTCAAACATGATAAATAAAATAATATTTTATTATAATTATGTCACATCTATTTTATACCTCTTTTCCATTAAAAAGGAAATGAAAGTATCTCTCGTGTGTACGTGCATAATGCTACCTCCACATAACAATATGATTTATTTTATATCACACCCTCAAATTGATGGATATATTGATGGATTTAATAAATATTTTTTATATTTATGATGAAATTAATATTATATAATTCTATAATATTATTAATTTTCCTTTCCTTCTTCTTGGTAGAATATGATATCAATATTCATGTGTATGTACAGACTACAGTATCCATGAACAGTGTAATCAATTTCTCTATATATACCTTTTAGATATAGTTCTAAATAAGTATATAATGAATATATATATATATATATATTATATTTATATCATGATTAAAAAAATTTATATGAGAGAATTATGATCAAGATGTAATGATCGTAACAGATGAACTAAAAATTATATGAAAAATGAAACAATTATCAGGTTGAAACAATAATTATAATAAATAATTATAGATAAATTGGGTCTAAAATGATATAATTGGACCATATTATGTATTATATAAATTTATATTGTTATTTTATATATATATAACTAATTTCAATTTATTATACATGAGGTTTTCGAGCTTACAAAATAAGTCAAACTTGAGGTAAGGGATTTATGTTGCAATCTCACTTTTTATTAGTATTGTTTATACTTAAATTTTCTAATGATGAAATTACATGATCTATCTCTCAAAAATATTATTTCTCTTCTTCTATTATGGTTATTTATATAAATTAAAAATTTTCTATTTATTTTCCTATCTCTATGAACTCAAAATTCAAAAATAATTCTTTTAAGGAATATCGACCTTGTTTTTTATTCAGTCGAGAATCCTTTTCTACCAGGTCTATATTTTATTTAAAATGTTTTCAAGAAGGTTTTAATGTTCTTCTATGAGTTTTTAATTTCATTTTTTTACCATTTTTAAGTTTATACAAAAAAAAATTAAATAAAATCTTCTTATTTTGAATGAGGTGATTTTTACCAAAGATGTGAATGGAATATTAATTATTACATGCACCGTGAAAATGAATTTTTCTACCATCAGGAGTAATCTTTACATGAAATATTAAATTACATGTTTCTTTGGTTATTTTCTAAGAAAATTTTTCCAAAATATTATATAAATTTTTAGATTTGAAATATATGATTTTTAATGAAAAGGGTATTTTCCTCAATAAATATTTCAATGAACTTTTAAATGTATTTTTATTTATGATAACATCTTTGATATTTCTTATTCTTCACAGGGGATATGATTCTATGATATCATCCTTATTCTTTATTTGTATGGTTATTAAATATGGTGATAAAAGCTAGATAAAACTCCTTATCTTTTCTACAGGAGAACCTATAATGGAATGATAAATTTTTCCATGATATTATAGAATACATATGAATGGATTATAACTATGTGATGGTTGGGTCCATTATATACATCCAATTAATTAGGCAATGATTAATGTTTTATGAGCTCAAAGGGTACACGGGAGTTTTCCCAATCCCAAAATTTGGTACACTTGAGGTCATCCCATTCCTAAAGCAGGCACCCATATGGTTATCCCAAGCCTAAAATGTAATAAATATCTTGGTGGGTAGCGTCAATATAAGATTTATATAATTATGATTATGAAACACCTTATGACACAAAATTATAACATGATTGTATGCCAATGTTATTATATAATGGATGAGGTTCTTTGATTTTGTTATTATTCATGTCTTATGAACTGCCAATCTTTATACCATGGCTTGAGAGTATGATCTATGAATTGTTGTGTATGAATATCAATTGTTAAGATAATGTTATCATTAAATTATACTCTTATCAATGATCCTTGATTGATATATCCTTTTTTAACCTTATTGAGTATCTAAGATCACTTTTTATTATGTCAACTTTCCCCCTGGATATGAAGAAAGTTTTTTTGTATAATTTATCTAATAAGGTTGATAGTTCTAAAGAACTTAGTTGGAGATGGTTTAGATTATTTATGTACCATTGTTTTATGTATCCAAGTTTCTAAAGATGATAAAAATAATGGTTCTGGTATGGATCATAATGATATATAATTAATATTCACACAATAATATTTAATATATTTTATGCAATATTTTGGTCACCATAGACCAGGCTTCACACTAATAGATCGGTCTTGGATTCATTGTTTGATTTTCTTCCCTAAGAGTTTCATTTTGGTATTTTTTTTAGATACCTTGTTATTTATGAAATTTAAATGCTATTTTTATTGCATTTAATTTATATTATATGTTGTTTATTCGTGGTTTTTTTATATGATTCTAAGATTATTAGGGTAACACCTCCCATTTATGTGAGTTTATACCATTGGTTCTAGTTTTCAACTTTTGTCCTTTTAGAGGTGGAATTCAGGGGGTCACTCTTATCTTCACTACAAGCCCCTGATGGGTTACTAGTGTTGGTGGTTTATGAGACACCAAAATAGTTCCAACTAAGAATGTAAATTTTATCATGCCAAAAGGAAAATATAAATCATGGAAGATAATAAATCAAAGAAATATAATAATTATTCTTTGATAATATCTCTTGATGAATATAAATCTAAAGACCTTTATGATATTCAAGTCCAGTTTTCAGGAAATATAGTAGGTATCAATTAAATCCATAAATCAATGTATAAGATTATTTATATTAACATAATGAATATCATTTCTAAGTATGAATAAGTAGACACTCTTGAGGTAAAGTTATTCGATTCTACAAATTTCTCGAGAATCATTCACCATTTGATTCAAAAAAAAATTAGTAAAATCACTAAAGGAACCAAATTAAATGAGAAGGTTTGAAATTATACCAAGAACCTTGGATATTTTACTTTGGTACCAGGAAACATTATTTAGGATACCCAAGATTTTAATAAAAAATGTCTAAATAATGATAAGGGGAATAAAAAAATCACCCATTTCTAAAATCAACTATAGTTTTAAAACTTATCAAAGTAATATGGTGTAGGAGAATAATAATATTGAGTATAATCCAAAGGGAAAGGTGAAGGTAAATGATATATCTTCTAATAATGAGATAGATTAAATAATGTAGCACATTAAAAATTTGAGAAAATACTAACAAAAATATTTTTAATAGTCTATCTATTATCTAAGAATATTTTAGTTTAAATGAATATATTAGTGTTATTGAGTCTACAAACACAAATCACAAGTGTGATGGTACATTTTATCACTCCATCGATTGAAGAGATGATATGTATCAAGGGGGGTAAACCTGAAGTTGATATAGGATAGTACATAAAACATCTCAAATATATAAGACAATTTAATAATACTTATGATTATATTAAGTAAAATTATGTTAAGATTTATCAACCTAGACACACTGCTAAAAGGTTTCTCACAATTCTACTGATGTTTCTAAATAAAAACAAATTATCTAAAAATATAAATAATAGAAAAAAAGAGTAAACTAGTGGTTGAGGTTCCTTACAAAGATTGAAAAGGCGAATATAATTAGATTATTGCGATTTTTTCTCATCACATGTGTTTATGAATAAAAATGTCTTGGATAATATCTAAAGGTATGATAAAGGATCAATTAATTTTAGCAACAATGTATTACTCAATGTTATAGGTGTTGGATTCACCATGATTTTTAAGAATAAATATAGTGATTTTCTCATTATCAATGGTTTGAAACTCTTGATTGTTTATTAGCCTTGAGATAATGGGAATAAGGTGATAGTTTAAAAGGATGGATGTGTCATAAGGAAGTTGAAGGTTAAAATAATCTTGATGAAGGGATATCACACACGTGATCATATATTCTAAATTTATAATGATAAAAACACATTTTAGAATATTATGAAGGAGAAAACCCAATTATTATAACGAAGATGTGGTTATTTTTTGAAAAGGGAACTTGGATAACATTATCAAACATGATTCTATGAGAAATATATTGAAATACAATCAAAGTCTCAACACTTTCAATATATGTCATAGAGGTTAATTGGTGGGTAATATCCACAATCCAATGGAGATAATGATAAAGAAACCCCTTAAGTTGGTTAACATAGATATGTGTGGACAAATGAGATTGAATTTAACAAATGGAGATATATATTTCATGAACTTTGAATATTATTTCACAAGTATGACATGTGTATATTTTATTTCAATTAAATTAAAAAGCTCTTGAGATATTTAAATATATTTTTATAATTACTAATAATCAATAAAGAGGTGCTATAATAATATTTTAATCTAAAAATGGATATGAATACAAAAAATAATAATTTGAGAAATATTTAGATAATTTTGGTATAATTCCATAATTTGGGGTTCTATATACACCCTATAAAAATAGATTAGATAAGTATAAGAACAGGAACTAGTAGAAATGGGGAGAACCCTATTATCATAGTATAGAAAATCAAGATTATTTGGGAGACCAAACACAATATTGGAAGTATGTATTTTTAGCTGATTTCTATGTTAATCTCATTTATTCAACACAGTATATTATTTATAGTTTATAAATAATACATACTCAGGAATATTGAACTTATCATAATAAATTATTATATCATGATTAATGGAAGACAATTGGGAAAGTTTGATGAGAGAGATGATGGTGGTATATTTTTTGGGAACACGCCTATTAGAAGGAGTTGTTGTTGTTATAATAAGAGAAAATGAAAAATAATTGATCTTTTTTATACAATTTTGTGGTAAAATAAAAATAATTCATATAATTTTTCAAGACATAAGGACCATATAGAAGATGATAAAATTCATGGATATGGTAGAGAAGGATTTCAAACTCATATGAGTTTGATAAATTATAATCATATTAGTTTACATTCATAATTAGAACCAAAGAGTGTTGAAGTATATTTTTAGGATGATGGTTAGATAGCTATAATGGGAGAAGATCAGTTTCAAATAGAGAAAGAACAAAACTTTGGAATTGGTGGTACGTCTTAAAGACAGTAATTTTATTGGTATGAAGTAGATTTTTAGGAATAAACTCAAGGAGATAAGATAAGTGACATGGATCAAATCTTATCATGTTTATAAGGTGTAATCTAAAATTGAGTGTATTGACTGTAATGGGACATTTTTTATAGTCACAAGTTTGGAAAATATTCAATGTTTTATAAATATATATTAATTTGAAGATGAAGGGTTTAGGGATGTTGGAGATCATAAGTCTACTTATAGAGGTATATTTTTTATGAGTGGAATATGTGTTTCATGGAATTATATGAAGCAAAATATAGTCACATTGAGAACAATGGAAGTTAAATGTGTTATAATAACTCAATCACTAACACAGATAATTTTGATGAAGTCAAATCATGAATACAGAATGGTGATGATCTCATACACATTACTGATTGGATGTGACAACAAAAGTGGAATTAACATGTTAGTGAATCTAATTAAATATTCAAAGTTAAATCATATTTATATTAAGTACCAATTCATCAAATAAAATGTGAATTGTGGTAATATTTAATTATAGTATTCTTTAAAGGAGGATAAAGTTACAGATATATTGACAAATCCCTTAACAAAGGATTCCTTCTAGGGCATGACATTATTGTTGGGATTGTATTCTCTCTCAAAATATGTATAAGTTCACTTGGTTATTTTCACTCTTTAACTTCATTGAATTTATTAAAAAATGATAAAATATAGAAGGATCCCTTCCTATAAATGGGAATAGGATCTAGTTTCTTTTTTTTTTATAGAGATAATATAAAAGACTAGTAGATACTAGTTGAGACTTAAGGCATTGGTAGCTGATGTTTGGAAAGATCTTGAATTGACTCAAATGTTGTCAATAGATCCAAAGGGTGACATTAAGGATACCGTATGAGATTAAATAGTATTTGATGATTGGGGGAGTTGATGATTCACAACTAAAAAACTATGTTTTAACGACGCTAGTAAAGTTCCTTTAATAGTGATTATAAATAGATTTCTACATAAGCATTGTTAAAGGGTGAGCATTAACATTGATTTTTTAAAACTCATAAAGGCCCACTTAATTAGAGCTAAAAATAAAATTAAAGGGGGTGAAATTATATTTTTTTTTCAAACCTATATGAGCTTGATCCATTTATCAATACTTCAATGACCACTTTAACAGTGTTCCACCCCCCCTCTTTATCAGTGCTTTTCACCCTAGCACCCCTTTAATAGAAATTTGAAAATTCCCACACTCTAGTTCATGCCTAGAATCAAACATTGCACCTATCCTTTATAGATGAAATTCCTTTACCACTACACCGTGTATTTTTATTACCTACTTAATTATATTTTAGTTTATATATATACAGATATTTTTTATTCATATATTTATATAGTTATTTTTAAAAGAATTTATAAAATATGTGTGTGTGTGGTGTATATATACTTATATTTATTTAAATATATTACAAATTATATTAATTTAAATATACTATAACATAATATAAATATATAGTTATTTATTAATACACACGTATATAAACATAAACATTATATATATATTTTTATAATGAAAAAAATTGTTAGATATTGTTTTAAATACATTTTTAGAATATGTATTTATTTTCATATAATAGAATATAACTATACAGATATATTTGTTAATTATTTACCCCAGCATGTTTATATATATAAATTAATTACATAGGTATATATATACATATTAATTCATTTTTTTAAGTTAACTAAAATGGGTAATTTTTTACTTTAATTATAATTCATAATAAATATTTATATTATATATTTAAAAAGATATTTTTATGTAAATGAGTTTAAATACGTATTTATAAAAGTGATTTATTATAAGTAAATATAAGAAAATATATATATATTTAATTATAAATAAAATTACATTGTAAAAATGATAAAATTTAAAAACAATAAGTTCAACAAGAATTTAATCCCTGAGAATAAAATCAATACCCATTCAGAATGGGAAAAAATAACACCTTAAATGAGGGTGAAATTCCATTTAATTTTAAAAAATTTAGGTATCCCGACTAAAAAATATGTTTTAGAGGAATTATGGGCTTTTTGGCCTTGTAAAATGTTATTTGGGTTTTAAAAAGTCCCAAATGTATAGATCTCATCGGAGTCTTTGATTTGATTCGTGGTAGAGCCCAAACTGCAATCCAAATCCAAAGTTATAGTTGTTTGAAGTTCAAGTCTTATTTTCAACATATCTAAGACCGTTCATTGGTTACTTTGCTTTTTATGTAATCCAAATATTATTAAATTTCTATTAATAGATGAAAATTAATAAATTATTAATTAATGGTATTTTTTAATTATTTTATAAGAAATTTTCACTAAATAATATATATATTAAGTGTAAATGTTTATTTAGCCTTATCTACAAAAATTTTAAAATATATAAATATTATATTTATGTCAATATAAATATATTTAAATATTAATTTATTATTTTAATGAAGTATTTTTTTTTGAAATACACCCTTTATACATGATTGAAAAAATACGTTGATAAAGGCCTACCCTTTATCAATAATTTTTTCTTAGCACTGATAAAGGGTACTCTTTAACACAGCTAGAAAATAAACACTGATAAAGCATGTTGTTAAAGGTCACCTCTAATAGTGCCTTTTCTAGTGCTAACAAAGGGGGCATTTAACAATGATTTTAGCTAGAATTGTTAAAGACCTTGTGATGGATAAACCTATTCTTGTAGTAGTGAGTGTTGGAGTTCGAGGAAGTCCATCGATAAGTGAATTAAAAAAATTGGATATGTGAGTTTATCTCAATCAAGGGATGGTCAAAATGAAATTATTCTTACACTAGGAGTTCGATTTCTATCACAACCCCCATTATATCCTATAGTGTAGTGTTTAGATAATCTTCACATGGGTGGAATGTTATTAATAGTTTCTTGAGGTAAATAATTCATGATTTTTGGAAGTGATTTTCTGTTGTATTTATTCACAACATGATCATGGATGAGTTGGAGTATCTCTGAAGTTGTGAAAATATAGAAAAATAATTCAGTATAGCTGAGATGAAGTGATTCATAGTGTGAGGGTTATTGTTTTTTCATGATAAAGTCCAAGTAGCATAAGAGTTTCACTCTAATATTGGACTTCATTCCTCGGTTTCTTGTATTTTTTCATTTATGATTTATGATGGAGGATCATCACATTATTGTCCAAAATGCTATGTTATAGAGGATTTCTATGAGGAATTATAGAAATTCAATTATTTCATTAATCTTAGCCTGTTTAAAACCAGTGTTTCACTATTCTTGGGTTCAAATGTTCTCATACAGTAATTAAATCCATCCTGTTGTAGAGGAGTGATATGTGTTACAGTGGCCATAGAATGATATTTTCATGAATTTATAGAATGAGGAGTTACAATCCTCACACTGTGAGCACAATATACATTCTGTAATATGTTTTCTAAAGAAAATGAGATATGACGAGATATGGAGTTCACGCATTGAGTAAGTGTTCCATGTTGAAATGGTATTTTATAATCTTTGAGATTTAGTTTTTAAATCTATAGGATCCGGTCATTATACCATGAGGAAGGATTTGACACCTTCATATCACAATTTTTCTTTATTTTATATTATTTTTGGGTATTTTACATTAAGGAAGTTTTGAGTTTGAATTTTGGAAATTGTATACATTTCATCCTATTACACAGTTTGTGTTCACGAGCTAGGACAAACCATGTGGAATCTTAAGGGCATAAACCTTTCAGGTTAATTTTCATCTTTTAATATTTAGTTTACATGAGTAGTGTATATTTTGGGACAAATCATGTGAATTCCATTGGTAACTCTGTGATTGTTTTTTGTCTAGAGTGGATGTGCATGGTTTGTGTATCGTTAAGAGAAACCACGCGAATGATCACGTACCGTTGATATAGTTTTTCTCATATGTGTTTTTCATAGTTTTTTCATTTTTTATTAATTGTGTGGTCAAACTATACAACTATATTTCATTTTTCATATGGGATTTTTATGGTTGGTGAACATTTACCAAACTTGTAAACCAAGCTATTTGAGCTACCAATTTTTAATAAAACCAAAAATTCCCAAAGTTACCCTTCATAATTTTGAAGCCTTTTTTTTCTTTTCTCATCCACTTTGCTCAGTCAACCAAAGGTCAATGAAGGTGAGATCCTCTCTCTATTCCTCTTTAATTTTATATCCACTCATCTTAGATTTTAAGTGTAAAATCAAAGGTAACACCTCTATTTCACTTGTTTCTACTTTATTCTTCTCCCTTCTATCGTTTCTCCTTTTTATTTTACCCTTCCACAAATCCTATATGCTTTCTGGCTAATAATAGGATTTTAGCGTGACTTTTAATACTTTTTTTGGGTGTTTATGTATTATAGAGGGTGTTTCCATGATTTTGTATCCTTTTCAATGAAAGGAAACCAATTTCTCACTATTGTTACTTGATTTCACTTAAATGGTGGAAAGAGTTCTCTATTTTCCTTTAAATTCCATTACTCTAAATACTTGATGATTTAAAATGCCTTTTTCTTTTAAAATAAGATATATATGTCAGTTATTATGGGATTTATAATTTTTTTATAATTTTACCACTTACATAATTATTTTTAAAGGTTTTACTTGGATCAATAAAGATTTATTTTAATTCCAAGTGTTTCTTAAATGTGTAAGAAACAAGTTTAAAGGGAATTGGGTGATTTTATCCATTTGACCCCATATGGGTAAAGGTATGGGTAAAATGTCATTTTCTTGTGAACATATGAAATGGATAATATGGTTTGGACTTTTCGAGTATTTTCAATTGAAGTTGTTTTGTTTTCGAAAGTTTTTACGGGAGTTCAACCATTATTTTCATTTAATAAATGTTTTAAATAAAGGTTTTAAGGGATGTTTTAAATAATTTTTTCGGTGTATTTAAATGTGGGTAATTAGGCATGGAAATATAAGATATTTTTGAATAAAGTCATGTTTTTAAATTTTATGTGTGTTTTCTCAAATATGTGAGACTCTTGATTGAGCCCGTTATTTTATTTTTTAGTATAAAATTGTGTTCCCCAAGGGTGATGTTGTTTCTCAGTATATTTATAGAAGTGTATTTATTTAAAAAGGGATTGTTCGGTGTGAGGATGTTGTATGTGGGATGTGGTATTTATTTATTGTGTTTTATATTTTATTATCAAATAATATCTTGTCTTATTTTTTGATTACATTTACATTCATTGATCTTAGTAACCTAGGTAGATAATTGAATGTGTGAATATGTATTACACTAGGTAATGTGTGTTCACTGGCTACTTTCCTAGGATATTTTACCCTACTTTATCTATATATTGTACATGGTGACCCTAAGGGGTTCCAAAATGGGATTTTTTTAGTTTCACTTAAAGGGCCCATAGAGATGATTGAATTGAGGAAACTAGGTCCATTATCATCTAGGCTAGAGAAAAGTGTTTTTTCCAATATAGCTTGATTATGTTATGGATTTTTTAGAGGGTTTTGTGTCACTTGTTTTAATCTGCTATCCATTATTGATTGCATGGAACCATTCTTTGATTGTGTATTTTATTATACTTTATGAATTTCCTCAGTGAATTATTGTGTTTGTATCTATTCCAATTACGTATTTGGTTTATTTTCAAATCAATTTGTAATATTTTTTATAAAGTGGTATTTGAAAAAGAAGATGATTTTACTGTTCGAAAAAGTTATCAATAATTTTTTTTGGAAATGAAGTCAGTTTTTTTGTTTGTTTTCATAAATTGAATGATAAATCCTATTTATAAGGTCTTAAATGTGTTTGATAATGAAATTTTTTCATTTTACATATTTTTTAAAAGAAAGGAAATTTTTATTAATATTTTTATTGGAATTATATTTTGTTTCATCTCACATGTATATGGAAAACGTATTTTTAGTTATATTTCAAACCTGAATTAATGAGATGAATTTTGAAAGGAAATGTAATAAAAAAATTGGTGAAATTATACATAGCATATTTTTCTCGCACACTACATAAGCCATTTGGTTTATGAAGTTCTCATATTTTCATTCAGGTTTCCAGTTCATGATCTTCCATGGATTTGATCACCTTCTTGTTTTTTCAAAGTTCGTTTGTTATTGATTGGTTTGGATTGTAGTGAGTGAACATGTGTCACGAAGATAATATTAATAGCTGTTTAGATTTTTTTTACTTTATTTTATATTTTGATATAGTGGTGTATCATTAATTCATCTGTATGTTTATATATTTTCTCATTTATCATTATATCTATATCTAATGATCATTTAGTTTATTATTATTATGATGTTTAGTTTTTATTTTATTTTTTGTGATTTACTTTAATTTATTTTCTATTCCCTTTTATTGTACCTATTTATTTGGTGTTGTGGATTTTAAATTTATATATAGTTAATGCTAGATTTTTAGGTGGGATCATCATGTTTATTTACTTATTAGAGGTTGAAACCATTCCCAAGTGCACATTCATTAGAATCAGGCAATAGTTTCGAACTAGTGGGGATCATGAAAACTCTTCTAGCCTAGTGGTGGGTTAGACATATTTATGTGTTGGGTAAGCTTGGTTCGGTTCAATAAAAAAAATTTAAAATACTATGTTTGTCAAAGTAATTTTTTCTTAATGATCACTCATTTTAATTATGAAGTCAATTAGTATAGAGATAGGACGTCAGAACTTGGGTGGTAGATGTGAGGAGAGTGTCACATGCTCTTTCACACACTAATCCTTGAGTTACCATGGACAGTTTGGGTTTTAATCCTGATTTTAAGGGAGTCATTATTTATTCAAGATTTTTTTGATAAGGTATTATGGTATTTGGATCCCCATTATGTGTATTGGTGCTTTTGGTGTGAAATGGAGTAATAATTCAAGTTACGTTGTTACCTAACTTATGATACAAAAATTTTTGGAGCCCATGAAGATGGATTTTTCATCAACTATAAAATATTTTTCATGGTTGGTGCCTTATTATCCAATTCATACATCCAAACTATGCAGAGTTCTACTTTCACTCTAGATTTTTTTGAATCCCTTGAATTCCAAAATGACTTGAATGGTTCATACAATTAGTATGAACATAATTTTGGGATTTTTTATGGTTAATTGATTTTATTCGTTGTTTTTTTGATTGATTTTTTGTACCTAGTTATTGTAATTACAATGTAAATGGTTGCTTTTGTATTTTAGAAAATTTAATTCTCCATGAAAAATAATAATTTTATGTTTATCAAATATTTTGAAAGTGAATTGTCATTTACTTTCATAGTGAATTGGAATATTATTTTAAAATTTAAAGAAATGTTTTAAGAAATATATTGTTTTTTAAATCCAGGTTTTAAGGTAACTTTGTAAGACTAATTTTGATTATAATTAAATATTTAAAAGTATTTTATTTCAATATGAAATTTTTAATAGAAATTGGAATTGATTAAAAGTATTTGAGAAGTTTTTGTTTTATAGTGAAACTCATGGTACTTTTTCGAAATAAAATAGAATCATATGAAATCCAAGTGGATTTATATTTTAAAGAATTTTAATATTTTAAAGACATGTGTGTGCTTTTGTGAAATGTTTTTTTGGATTCCTTTTAGAAAGAGGTGATTTTTTATAAATGAGTTTTTCATAAGTTTTTTAATTAAAGTATAACCTTTCTAAAAAGTAATTAGTTGGTATTCAAATATTGTGTGCCTCTATAAAAAAGATTTCAGAATAATTATGAAAATGTGTGTTTTTGAAGGTATTGAGGTTTTAAAATATTACTTTTTGTGTTTTTCCACTAGTGGCTTGTGTATTTTGATTTTTACTTGGTATACGATGGGATTATTTTTTGGTTATAAAGCTTGAATATGTTATAATAATGTTTCTTATTATTTAGTTATTACTCCCAAAAAGGTATTAATATGAGTTATAAAGGTTCATTTCCTAGGATGATACATAGGGTGAATGAAATACCCCAAGATTTTAGTTTAAATTTTCTTTCCAAAACACTATGATTGATACAGTGTATCATATGCAACATTGATCTTAAACAAAACATGAAATATTATTATTTATATATAATGGTTACAACCTAGACCTTGAATTTTTGGTTATTAATATAAGTAACTAAATTATAATATATATATATATATATATATATTTGTGTGTGTGTTTTTAAATTTTATACATAATAAAAATTTCTTTATCAATTCTTATGAAATAAGCACTCAATTTTGTGTAAATCCACTTTATGCTTTAGAAATATGTTTTCTTTAAAAATAGTTTTTGTTGCAATATAGGAGTGAATATTTTAATTAATTTATTAAAATTTTATAAATTTTATTTTTTAAAAATAATATCATTTTTATAATTATAAAATCAATTTTTTCTTAGGGTGAATTTTGAAATTTTTATGAAAAGATTGATATATCAAATTACTGATTTTTTATAAAGTTATATTTTATTTTAAAGTATTTACAAATGTAAATTTTTTTAGAATTATTTTTAAATTTTAATTAGTTTATTTTTAATAAACATGATACAATTATTGTTTTTAAAAATTATTATTGTTAATTTTGATATCAAAATATTTTTATACTCAAAAATGCATTTTTATGGAAAATGAGTAGTCATCATATTTTGTCAGTTTATTTTAAAAGTAATTTATACAACATATTGGAAGTGGATTTGATAAATTGGATCAGATATTATAAATAATTATGTTAAAAAAATAATGATACCACTTTCATTTTTCTTTTATAATGAATAGAATCTTTGGTAAAAAAAAGTAAGTTGCTAAAATAAGAGTTAAAACAGGTTAAAAGGGTTAAAAATAAAATGATAATGGTTAAAATAACCTAAAATCTTGTCTTCAATATATTTTATGGTCATATTTATAGCCAATATATTATAATATTTATATATTAATCATTTTTTATCTATTTCTCTAAACTGATACATTAATATATTTTAATCTTTTGAAAAATTCAAAAAAAATCATCTCTCTCACTTATAAAATGATGCCACCTATCCTCTTTTATCCACAATTAAAAAGACTATTATATTGGAGAAAATAATAAAAAATCCTATCTTAAAATAAATCCATGAATCATAGAAGTCCTTATTTTATCGTAATTCCATTCTAAAGTATTTCGTTATAAACCAAAGGATGTTGTTCAAAAAAGTATTATAGTTCCTAACTGAGTGTTTTCTTTTTCTTTTTTGTTTTACCTCCTTAAAAAATCTCTTAAATATTGTGATATAATTACATAACCATTTTATATATAATTATATTTTATAATTTTTATGTTATAACCCTTTTCATAACTAATCCATATAATGGAAAATGAAAACATCTTTCATGCGAACTACTCCCTTGCGAAGATAATATATTTCATTTTTCGACACTACCTCTTATGGTTGGTCATAAAGAAGAATCCATATAATATAACAATATATTTTTTATATTTATGTCATAATTATTATATAATAAATATATTTAAAAAATTTCTTTTTATTTTTTCCATCCTTTAAATAAACGATAATATCGCTCATGCGTACATGCGAACTACCACCGCCCCGAAGCATTGTGATTTATTTTGATGTTTATATTTAAATAATGATTCTATTAATGTTTAAAATAAATATATATTATATTCATATTCATATTAAAAATATATATATTAGGGTACTATAATAAATATTCAATTAATAAACCAACTGTATCAAAACTTACATGAAAAATGAAACAGTTAACACTCGAAAATAGTGATTTTAATAAAAACTTATTAATAAATGGGTATTGAAATGTTATAAGTGGATTTATATTATAATATAACTGTATATATAGTTATTGCATATAAATATAATAAATTAAAATTTATTATATAAGATTTTAAAATAACTTATAAAGAAATTTGGACAAAAGGTAAGGGCTTATCATCTCAAATTATCTTCTTTGAGACATATGTTATGTTATGAAGAAATATTATTTTATAAGGTGTATATACTATAACATTGAAACTTTATATAATAAAATAATTCTTAAATAGTAATATTTAAAGTTAAAATTCATGTTATTTCATCCAATGGGTTATGATTCAAAGGTTTTAAAAGTGGTAAGGGATTTATGTTACAATCTAATTTCTTTTTGGGATTGTTTATATTTAATTTCCACTGAATGAAATTATATGATCATAATCCTTTAAAACACATATATTTTGTTATCCTAAATTTATTCTATAAATTTCATTTATTATTACCAATCTCCACTATTTGGTAATAAAAATGATCAATGAAATTTTTTTTAAGAAAAAACGACCTTATTTCCTCTTTGGTCAATGAACTTTTTTCCTTCTTCATGTTGTTTAGAATTTTATCAAAAAATTTATTTTCTACTATCCAGTTATTACTTAAATTCATATTCAATAATATTTGGATTTATTTTCAAACATTTAAAAATGAACATATATAGTGTTTTATGAATTTTTTATCTATGATTTTTTGTAAAAAATGTGAAGGGAATCATAGTTTTAACATATACAACATGAACATATTTTCCCACTGTTATGATTGTTATTTACTTTGAAGCATTATTTACATTTTTCTATGGTTATTTTCAAAGAAATTATATTCCTTTAAATATATGTAATTTTTATTTCAATTGATACCAAAATAAAAGTTTTTTATTTCTTAAAGGTATGAAAATAATTCTAAAAAGAGATTTATAACTATATTCTAACATAGAATTACAAGGATGTTATTTTTAATTTATTTTATAAATAATTTATTTTATTATAAAACATTAATTTTTTATTTATATATGGTCTTCCATCATCCTTTACTAATTTATGGATCAAACCTTATTTTTTGATCCTTCGCTTTCTTGTGATCATGTTCTCGATCACTCCCCATTAATGATTTTTCATTATTTTTCTTATTCATGACCATGTTTTTAGTATCATAGATTTATTAAATGTAATTTATAATACTTTAATATTGTATTAACTATATACCAATTAAATATATAGTTTTATTTGAAGGAATTTCACTAAGAAATTTATTTCATTAGCTTAGGAAATATTGATGTTTTTTATTCTTGATTAAATACTAATAATTTATTATTATATGGAATTTTGATAATGAAAATATTTTTTATTCAATATATGTAGAATTAATAGGGTGTGTAATTAATGGGTGGGTCCCAGTTATAGATATCACTTTGATGCATCAATAGTTCTCTTGGGACAAAATAGGTGGACACATTAAATGGTTATTTGGTTTATATTAACCCATTAATTAAAAAAATTTGTCATGGTATATAGGCATTTATGGTAAGATCCATGATATCTTGGTTGAGATGCCTTGATATAAAGTTCATGAAATTATGGATTTATGCATTTAATTTATTAAGAGTTATATTTCCATTATCCATGGGATTTATTTGTTGATATTATCCAAGGATGTTTATTAAATTAAAGTTATTGATTTCATGGAAATTTTTTGTATTATCCACTTTTCTATATTGATTATGAATTATTTACTCGCGATATCTTATGATTCAAATAACCCTTACTGTGATTCTAAGAACACTCGGTATTTTATCTACTTCTTCCATGATATGAAGAAGGATATTATGATTGATTACATGGATGAAAGAATGTTTCTTTTGGTATTTTTTATATTTTAAATGTAATATGGGAATAAATTATGTATCTAACTCTCCAAGACTACTAAATTAATAAATATTGGGTTCTCTTACCCTTTTATCTGATATCAATATAACATGTAATCACCTTTTATGGGTTATATGAGTTGGGGAGTTATAGTTGGTATGATATCAAGTTTAATAGGACCCTTGGGAACTATATTTTCTAAAAAAATAGATTAGATAACATAACCCTATGATAGATTCTAGGGATGAGTTTATGTATAGGGTAATATCATTAAATTTTGGTAAAGTCTATATTATTTGGTTTCCAAGATAATATATCCCTATCTTGATACTATAAAGTAGATTAATGCATGGAATAGATACACCTAGGGAAAAACTATGAAAGGGGTCAATTGGGTTTCAACTCAATCATCACAGTTTCATGATGAGTGAGCCTAAGAATACAAGCCTATCTTGACACTCCTAGGGGATATTCCTGGGTTAATTCATGTTATCTTTATAAATTATTATGATGAATGGGGGGATAAAACCTATAGAAACATGTGATATTACTTAGTAATATGGGACAAAGCAAAATTATCAGGGGTTCGTAAGACTAAGTTTGTTCATAAGTTTAAAGGCATCGATGCACCATTTCAGGTTTTTTGTGTTGGGGGTTTGTGATGATTAAAGATATTTTCAGAAACATTTATTATAATATAACCCTTTGGATTAGTATTTGTTTTAGTGAAAAGGTTATCTGAGGAAGAATGGTTTTATATTTTGATGACATATGTTGAAAGTTATTTATAACCTTTAGATTTAATATGATATTTGATTTTAAATTTTTTTAATTAGGATTAAAGAGTTGATACATTTTGAGAATATATATTTTGAATAATTTTCCAATATTAGGAACCTTATATGATTAAGGTAAATAAAAATATTTTTTTCTAAGATGAGACTTTATTTAAATAAAAAAGTTTGAGTTATCTTTGGAAAGTATATATGATTTTATTATGCCTTTATAGTGATTCGATTTATTTAAGGGAAAGATTATAATATTTTTATGATTATATAATAGGCCATATAGATGTTTTTTAAATGAATTATTGAAATATTAATCTTATTTAGAGATAAATCTTAAATATATTTTGGAATATTATGTGATAAAATCATTCAAATTTTTGGGTTTTCATCTTGGTCAATAATTTTTTTGAATATTTTTTATGTTAGTTAATTATGGAATGATTTATGTTAAATTTTGGGAATTATTATTGAATCTCTGTAGATTATTTTAGTGTTTCCTCATATGAAGGATTATTTATATTGGTTATTATTTTATGTTGTTCTAACTATTTTAGTTTTAGAAGAGAGGAATAAATTTTCATTAGTTTTTGGATACATTAGTAAATTAAAACTTTATATTATTGCTTCAAGCATGAAAAATTCATCTTGGTCATGTTGATAAAGATATAAGAATAAAATTATTCTTATATAATTAGACTAAATTATATAATTATATTTTATCATATTTTTTCAAAAGGAAAAGTAATTTAATTAATACAAGAAAAATGAGGATAAATCTATCAAGTATTATTTGGAATGTAACAATCAACTACCAAATTATATTTTTATAAACTAGTTTGTAAGTATCAACCTTATAGAGATATATGCATAATATGTCTCTTGGTCATAACCAATAAAATTAATGTGTTAGAGTGAAAGAGTTTTAATAATACTATAGGGATGGGTGAATTGTAGTTTATAAAATTAAAACATAAAATTTTATGAACTCCTGTATTTAAGATAGTCTATTTGACTAAATATGTACACATACAGTAAGAAAATAGTTTATAGAAAACAATATAATCATACTAAAAAATAAAATTAAAAATATGTAATGCATAGAAATTACTAAAAAAATTAAAAGAAACAATTATTAAAAATAAAAAAAATATAAAATATTTATTAAAAAAGATCAACACTTTCACCTAAAGTGTTAAGGAATTCTGTGAACCTGATTTAAATTATCCATAATTATAAATCAATCATAAGTTCAATCTTCCAATCTTAATAGTCCCTCGATCATAATGATCTAACAAAGTTATGTATCTCTATCCTTGAAATTCCCTGATCAAAAATATCAGACTAACTTCTATTTCTCTACACCAGAGAGACCACCACCATAGAATTGAAAAAAAAATTATAGTAGAAAAATCTTAAAACACATTCAATAAAATACTTCAAAATGATGTTTTAAAGAAACTCACTAAATATTAAAAATTAATCATGCTCAAAAATAAGATGTGACAACACTTCAATAGTATCTTTAGATTGTATTTGAACAGTGGGTTCTTCTCCTAGAGGTTGTAGTCCTACTTATAGGAATTATTCCAATTGAAAAATCATATACTTCCTAGGATCATTTTCAATGGAATCAGAATAAACCACTTCTTCATTTGATTTGATCAGCACAGAATCACTCTGTATGATGGCCTTTAGTTTTTGAACTATTATAATTATTTAAATATTAAATCTAATATGAATAATTGGTCTTCTTCTAGTGTTCTTTGTATGTGTCCACTCGGTAGTCTTAATAAATGTTCTCCTGATAAACATTGTAAGTGTCCATCCAATGGAGCCTATATAATGGATTTTATATAACTTCATCTGATTGGATTTATATGCCTTTCATCTGATACACCTGTTACAACTTCATCTGATGTAATTTTTACATGTATGATTGATGTACTGGTACTCATCCATACGATATAATTGATAAATATCCATCAGATATAAATGAAATTATTAATCTCTTAAAACTACTTAATTTCCTATTAAACACTTTATGACTTTGAAAATATAATGATTTGAAACATGAAAACATTTAAAGAGCGAATTATTATTTTTGAAAGTACGGTTATAAAGAAGTATTTCAACCCCACAATATTTAAATTTTTGAAAAGAAAAAATTGTAGCAATTATGTGAAAAATATTTAAATTAAAAATTTTAAAAACTTACTCCCTATACTTAAAAAACATTTTAGTTCTCTACCTTCTCCAGTATTTTTATTTTTATAATAATTTTAAAGGAAATATTATTAATAGAAAGAAACCCATGTAATCTTATAAAAACACTCGATAAATAATTTATAAGTAATAATGATTTATTTAAGAAAACATATCATTCATCCAAAATTATATAAAAATAGAAATTGTTTAAAGAGATATATAAGAGAAACAATTTTCATCCAAAGAGATTTGAGTTAAAATTATTACAAACATTAAAGAGTATAGAAAAATATTTTTTTCTTAGATAACTTATTTCTTAAGGCCCTAATCATCCTTATATCACTTTGAGTATTCAAAAAATATTTTTTTTTGAATCAATATTTTCTACATTTTCTTCTAGAAAATATCTTTCTTGTTCTATTGAGATGTCTCTATTTCCTATTGAATTAAAATATACTTGAGATCATAAACCGTTCTAGAAAATATTTATCCTCATAGTTTGTACTCTCAAAAAAATGAAATTGATTTGTTTTCCCTCATTATTCTCAAAATATTCTCATCAATAAACATTATATCTTCTTCATTATGATTCATACATTTTATAATTCTTTTTAACTTTATAAACTCTACAAGATATTTTCCTTTAATATCATTAAGTTTTGCTTCATTCAGAATAATAATTACAGTGATTTTCTTGAGGAATCCCAGACCTTAGATGGTATATACTTTTCAGTAAATGTAATTACACTAATATTGAATGTCAGCTAAGATTTTAATTATTCCTTAATGTATATTGATTACTTCATTGAAGTGATCCATATTCATTTCAATCTTTTTAGATCGCAATCTTATAGAATAGTTAGGGGAATCATTAGAAACTTCTTGTATTAATGATTCTCTAACTCTTGGTGGTGGGGGTTCTTCTCTTTCAACAAAATGAGATCAATGAATCTCTAAAACATACAATTTTTCATCATACCAAGTATGTTCTAATTATTTTTCTTTTTATTCAGTTTATTTATTCTATGGAGATTCATATTCTTGAGAAATTGCAGAAACTTATTCCTCATCATATTGAGATTGTAAAGACTTTAATGTATAAATAGAAAATTCTCTAATATCTAAGGATATATTAAGAGTCTTAACCACTTCCTATAACTATGTTAATTTATTTTTATTTCTTGTTCTCAGGATAGTTCTTTTGTATACGAATATTTACCAAAAATGTCTATAAGTTCCTATACAATATATTTTTCACCAGCTAGATGAAACTTTTGATCAAAATATTCAATAACTTCTTCCACAAATTTTTTTCCTTTATCAATTTCAACATACATAGGAACTACCTTAGTAGGAAAGAATTTTAAAGAAAAGGAAAAATTATCAATCTAGATAATGAATCATACAGTAATGGACATAGGAACCTATTATTACTTCTCAAAATAATCAGATGGAGGAACTAATTCCTTAGTATTTTCTACTACTCCATGATCTCTCTATGTTTTCCATAAGAAATCACTAGGCACTTTATCTTTCTTCACATATGAGTCTTATTTTTTCTTTATTTACTATTCTTAAAGGTTTCAAACACACTATTCTTTTAAGGATTTTTCCTCAATAGTAACTTTCACGAAATGTGGACTCCCCCCCCCACTTATTATAATTATTTTCCTTCCTAAACTCTTTAAAATATTCATCAGACATAGATTTTGTTTTATTTCTTGGAAACTCAAGATAATTTTGAAAGGATTCCCCATATTTCATCTTCTCAATAATTTTTTTAATCACAAAGAATAATTCAGCTGATGATACATTAATTGAATTGTTAATGAAATTCTTCTCATCATGAAAATAAATTATTCTTATCTTTTCAATTATTTCATCACTAAAATAAGAAATCATGTCTCCAATAGGAATGGATTCACTCTTGATATTCTAATATTCTAGGAACCTCACTAAGACATTGTTTGTGAAATTTGGGTAAAATTAAATTAATCTTGATTTTACCTATCTCGATTGATTCTATAAAGTTCCATATGAACTTGACTAAGTTTAACTTCCTTATATAAAAAATTAATTCTAAAACATACACACACACACACACACATATATATATATATCAAATACCTTTAAGGAATATCGATATTCTTTCCTTAGAAAAAGATAAATTTGCATCCATAAGGGTATAATTATTGTGTTTGGTGTATGATTGGATAACATAATTAGCTTCTCATTCAATGAAAAAAATGATTTCTTAGCTAAGGATCTCTCAAAATAACTAACCTTTTCTTGTATATTATGGTTTATGAAAGAATATTCACCTTCAAATGGTATTCTAACAATATTAGTGACATTATTAATATACAATATATAAGATCTTTTAAAAAAATTGAATGAAAAATTATTTATCCCACCAACAGAAATAAACTCTAAACTCATATAAAACTATCACAATATGCTTGTGAAGTTCCCAAATCAGTGTGAATCGCTAAGAGGGAGAGGGTGTGGATGATTTATCCCTTTAAAATATTTTTACAAATAAATTCTTTGCGATTAAACCTCTATGGATGGTTAAAGCATCGATCCAATATTCTTATGCCTCCCAGCCTTACCTTGTATGATTTTATAAATGTAAAGGCACTGAACACAAGGATTTACAAGGGTCAGTTCAAAGACCTACTCCTTGTTGTGTATGTTACTCATCAACATAGATTCTCTACTATAATCTTATTATCAGTTATAATGTTTTATAAAGAGTCCAACTATATCTCTCGTGAGTCTCATAGGAGGTTCTTTATACTGATTCCCACAGTTTTACCAGAGTCCCACTAGCCTGTTCTAGAGTCCCATTGAAGACTTCTTCTTCTCACTGAAACACATATGGTTCTACAAGCTCTCGAGTCACACGATCAGCTTCCTTCTTTGAGTTCTCTTTGATTCACTATAGATGATCTGTTTCTCTTTACCCATGGGCTTGCTGAATCATACTTGCTCCTGTATCTCTTCAAGAATCACCAAGAACCTTTGTTAGGGTCTGTTGTCCTTGCTCAATAATTCTGATCACCTTTCTAATCAGTCCTCAGTTAAACATTACTTGGTAAATTCTTTCTTATTTTGATGAAGACCCAGACTCACTAATGTGTGTAAAAATGATGCACAAAATTTCTTCAAGAATTTTTATAGGAAATAATTATCTTTCACTTTGTCATCTCTGTCTTCCTTGAATCCCCAATCACTATCAACTCATTTATAAGATATTACTTAACTCTACCCATCTTCATTCTCAATTAAAATCCATTTCAATCAGGGATTTTATGTAATTCAAATCCACATGGTTTGGTTATCTCAATCAATTTTTAATATATCATGTTTACACATAAATGCATGCATGTAAAATGTATTTCTTGTACACCCAAACACACACTATTCACTTGTATTCCTTCTTCTCAATATGCACAAAAAATTCATTCTTTACATGTGCATGGAAATGAAAATATGCATGTCATTCAATCTCATTCCTTATTTGGTTTTTTTCACAAACTTACACTTTTTATAAGTTTCTTTTTTTTCATGCATTTTTATATGAATGCATGTGTATGCAATCTCTACTTTTTCTTGCACACACCCACTGTTCACTTCTCCCTTATTCTTCATGAGTGCACACACACTTTCTTTTCTTATTCTCTTCAATTTTTTAAGTATGCATGTGCATGCATGAGTGTTTTCATGTGATATGTTCAGTAATCTCCTTCCTAAACAATATGTTTCTAAGAGCGTAATTCTGAAATGTAAACATGTGTACCATTCAGGTGATATTCTTCACTATTATTATTTTCAAAAGAGGTGAACGGGTGTGGTTTCTTCTTTTTGAAACTATATTGGTTCATAGTTTGGATGTTTTGAGGATTTCTCAGATTGAAACTCAAAAACTAGAAGGGTTTCGTTGTTCTGGATGTGTTTGCATAAACACGGGAGGTGAAATGCACAGTCCCAGTTAAGCTCCACATACCAGATTCTTTAAGAAATATCTCAAGAGTGAAAATCACTTGTTCAGTGCATGTGGAAGCCTTATCCTTCATGTAGAACTATTACGAGGAGGCCATCTCTCTTCATGCAAGAAGGAGTTGCGTGGAACCACTCTACAAGATTCTCTTTTCTTTCGAAAATGAGATCTTTCTCTCAATATCTATAACAAAAAAATATCAGTCAAGGGAATCCTCCTTTTATAGGTGAGGATGAGAGCCTTTCTACCTGTTCAAATCCCATAGGATATGTTTTGGGGTTCAAATCTTGGAATTCCTGAGATCTTCATCTCAAAATATTTCAAATGTGGGATAAGAGAGACACTAAATCTCTCAGTTTGTTTCTATTCAATGTTAGTTCCTGATATCATGGTGTAATCCTCACATGCATGCATTTATGAATTCATGAAAATCATCTTCCCGAAATGATGCGACTGTTGGAAACTATGTTTGCCTCAGACCATGCAAGTTCTTCATTTTATTCGCATGCATTGAAATGTAATTTCATTCAATATTTTATGACATTAAGATGATACTCATATTATGGATTCAATTTACAATGGTGGTCGAAGTTCAATCAAGGAATCTTGGATTCATCTCTGGTTGAAGAGTGACATTGGGTGGCTGGAGGTTGAAGATGAAGCAGTGTCTTCACCTCGGCTGTTGGATCAGCTATGAACGGCCTAGATTAGTTCGAAGATGCGGGATGGAACGTACGACCGTAATCTCTTGTGAAATTATATGGATGGTGGGGATTTCTTCCGTGTTTTTTAAAACTTTTCCCACAAAGAAACAGAGACACAAGATGTGTTCTGTTTAAGTACTGAGCTGCCTTGACCCTCCACCAGATTACTATCTCCCCCTCTCTGTTACTTCCTCGTACCAGCTTCTTGCAGGTGCACTTTTCACCCACACTGTTCTCTATGCTTCCCCACACGGTGGCGCGCTGCACTGGTTCTCCCATGCGCCCCAACGACCTTATACACGGCTCGCTCATGCCTATTGTGGCCTGACTCGGCTGGACTCCCTCGGGCGTGGTCGACCATGTGTCTCGCATGTTCCTTGAGGTTGAGGTCGCTAGTTATCTTGCATGGATGGCCTACTCTTTAAAGTAACCCCATAAAAATTCTCCTAAGAATAAAATGCATGGCCCCTTAGTAATTCAAACATGCATGGGCACCTCATTAATTCATGCATGTACACTTCTTCAAATTCTAAACCCATGAACCTTTCCTTCTTTTTTCTCTTCTTCACTTTATTTTTGAAATATGAATCCAAAAAAACATTACTCATCTTCTTTCATCCAACCATGTATGTAACTCTTCTTTAAATCTTCATGCATTGAAAAACAATTCATGGAAACATTGTAGTAAACAATTTGTTCTCCTTAACACTTGTCTTGGTCCTTGAAGATCAAAACAAGAAGTCATCTAAATCTGTTCACCAACTTCATCCCATTAGAAGCTATTGGTTGGATCTTCTTAATTCATAATTTAATCAAGTATTTCATGGCCTTATTCCAATGTTATAAGAATGTTTCATTCATTGACACATGTCTTGAAACTTAGGACTAGTTCAACAATCATTTTATTTGGTTATGAAGAATGTCGAAGCATAAAATCCAATGTCATTTCCTACTAATTCTCCAAGTGACATAACTATTGGAACAACTTCCCCTCTTCAATCATCATCACCAGCACAATCACTACCTTTCCATACACATATTGACACCTTATTGAAAACAAATGCAACACTAAGCTCCATAATTTACCCCTATGTATTTTTTTGTCAATATCACATAAGAACACTTTGTATGGGTCAATATTTGTGCCTATATTTTCTCCCCCATATTGGCAACCAAATGCAAAGGTTTAGTTGGGTCTATTCAAAAACATGTTCTTATCCTTTTAGAGTATATCTTCTTGAATATTTTTGATAGATGGATGATGTCACATGGTTCACTTAGCAAAGAGCCTTTAGTTAATCAACTCTAACTCTACTTGGGATAACTTAGTGTAGAAAATGATAGAGATGTCATCAAGGTTTTCAATGTAATACATAAACAACCATACATGTGAAATAATGCTCAGAATTTATCAACTCTTTTCCAAGGGGTTGAAAATAATCAAATTTATCAATGAATTTTTAAATCTTTCACATACTTCACCATCCATATTAAAAATTCCAAGTGAAAATATAAATATCCTCCTTTATCCCATATTTTCATCAATCAATCACACCCCCTTAATTGACATGACAAATATGATTAATAACAGGGGATAAAAGTGGGATTGGAATACCTCAAGTTTTAACTTCTTGAAATGACATGAATTTCAATATTTGTCATGAAATAATCCATGATATCATCTCTGTCATATTTTCTCCCCCTAAAGAAGTGAAATCCCTTTGATTCATCGTGGTGTAAAATATCATAATATAATCTTCAAGAAAACCTTGTTGATAATCCTCCACTATGGAACACTTCAAGTAGTTATAAAATAATGAATAATGAGTCCAACTTTTCATTTGACACTTTGTTCATCCAATTATCATTTTTATAATGACCAACACCTTCAATCACCTATAATTTAAGTACAGATATATGAAAACATATATAAGGGAATAATATGTAACACATGTGAGCTTCTTAATAAGAGAAACAGGGCTTAGAATTTTCTCTCAACCCAAGAACTCCATTCCTTATAAATCTAATGTGTCTAGTAATCTTTATGATAGTGTCTCCTCTCTATTGGACATTTTTATCTTCCATTGTCAGCATAGACACCTTACTTCCATTAACCTTCAACCCATGTAGATGGTTTATCCTTACTAATTCTAATAGTGAAGTTGTTTCCATTGGTGCATGTTCCTCAATTTTCAATATTTCCATTTGATCTGGTAAAATATTTAAACATTTATTTGAATTATGTCGAGCCTACTTTCACTTTCCACAAAATACTTGGGAGACACTTGAGTTTTCATGTGTTTACAACCTCTCATTAAATTCAGATTCTTATTCATCTGGTATGATTTGACTCTCCTTTTCCTTAGATTTAGCTAGTACTTCTTCTTTAGTTTTTTGTATTTCTCTAGATGGATTCTTCAATTCTTTTAAGTTAACTTTCTTGGGTAACTTATCAAAATAATATTTAGGAATGTCTTTAATCAATCCTATCTTTTTCTAGATTTAATTTCCTTCTAATTTCAGATTTATTTCATTAAATTTCGTGGTTTGTTAAAAGTGATTCATGGTATGACCTTTATTTCCACAATCAAATCACCATTTCTTGATTGATATTACATTCTTGGAATCCATCTTAGACTCCTTCTTGGGAATAATTTGTTTAATATATTTCTTAACTTCATTTCATTTCATATTCCCAATGAAAGATTTTACAACTATAGTTCCTTTATTATTCATTTGTAGTGACCTTTTCTTCTTATCATCATATGTAGGATGAATGGTTGGAATAAACCAGCACTCAACATAAGTGTGACTACTACTGTTGAAATTATCACAAAATTCTTCAAGATATTCAAATTTGTTCTAGATAGATGGATTATTCTTCATATGTGTAACCTGCTTTAGATTTGAAGGTTGTTTCATTTATTCATATCTACTTTCCATGTATGTAGGCATTCCATAATTTTCATATTTTGACACATTATTCCAACAATAATTGTCCTGATTCCCAAACTTCCAACAACACCAACAGTATCCAATAAATCTCCTTCCTTTTCTTGTAGTATCAGTCTAGATAGATTCGGTGCTTTGTTGTTTCTGGAGTTGTCTTTATTTCTTTAGAGAATCCATTTGGGAGTTGCTATTATTAACCATTATAGTATCCATTCTTTAAATTTTTATGGATGTATCAACATTTTTATCAATTTACATCTTCATTGCTTTTAACTTTGAACCTGTACTTGCAGATGAGACTGTATTAGCAGAAACAAAAATAACTGGGTTATGGGATAGCTTATTCTTGGAGGATATTTCCAGTGGATTAAAAGATGATCCAGTACTACTTTTTAAATCATAGTTATCAATGAAAAATTTAGTGGAAACATCTCTTCTTCTAGCTAGTTGGTAAGTTCCAGCTTGGAGTGATTGTTTATTCTTCAATTTCACCTCCAGCTCTAGACATTTCATGTTGAGAGAGTTATTCTCATCCTCAATTGACCTCAGCTTACTTTCCCAATTCTTATTCAGAATTATCATTTTTTCTTCATGCACATTCCATAATTTTTGAAAATATATGTCAAGATCCTTTACCTTGTTATCTTCTTCTTCCAGTTGAGTAGTATTGACAACCACATAAATTTTCTTCAAATTTTTAAATGCCTGGAAATCTTCTACAAATACAATCTCAATGAATTATTTCTAACAAATACTTCCTTGTAATTCTTCAGTAAATTGAGAATATATTTTATTTAAAATATAAATTAATTATTCCTCTACCTTCAGTGGTTTTTTGAGAGTGTTGGGTATTCCAACCCTTTTATCCAATGCCTCTTCTATGGCATCAGCTTCTTCTTATCGTGAAGAACTATGATACTTGTTGAAATATGACATGCCACTTCTCTAGGGATATTCTTCAGATGTTTTTTGAGTACACACTAAGTATCACTAACTAATCTATCATCATAACAACTTTAACAAGCTTCATCAGAAGAGTAATAAGAAAAAGAGTTATCACATATATTACCTTTAGTAGAAGGTGTCTCTCCATTAGAAGTACGATTCTTCTTCAGCTTCTTTTATTCTTTCTTCACTCTTTTTTTCTGAGTCTTAGAAGAAATCTCCATTTGAGGTTGCTCAATCATTTCCTAAAATCTGCACTTTATAAAGTCTATCATGGATATTTTGGAGGTGACTTTAATTTTGATACCAATTGAAGTGCCCAGATTAGTGTGAATCACTAAGAGGGGGAGGGGGTTAATTAATGATCTATTTAAAATCCTTTTACAAATTGATTATTTTCAATTAAACCTATATGGATGGTAAAGCCTATATCCACTCTTCTTATGTCTCTCATCCTTATCTTAAATTATTCTATAAATGTAAAGGCATAGAACATAAGGATTTAAATGTTATGTTCAAAGACATACTCCTTATTGTGTTGGTTAATCTACCCAACATAGATTCTCCACTATAATCTTATTATCAATTACAATGTTCAATTCAGAGTCCCACCATAGATCTCATGATTCCCATAGGAGGTTTTTTATTATTCTTCCCACAATGTTACCAGAGTCCCACTTGCCTGATCTAGAGTCCCACTGAAGACTTCTTCTCCTCCCTAAATCACACAGGGTTCTGCAATCCCTTGAGTCACACGATTGACTTCCTTCTTTGAGTTCTCTTTGATTCACTATAGATGATCTGATGCTCTTTCCCCATGGGCATGCTGAATCATACTTGATCATGTATCTCTTATAGAATTATCAACAACCTTTGGTAAGGTCTGTTGGCCTTGCTTAATAATTCTGATCACCTTTCTGATTAGTCCTATGTTCAATATTGCTCGGGAAATTCTATATTATTTTGACGAAGACCCAGTCTCACTAATGTGTGTACAAATGATGCACACAACTTCTTCAAGAATATTGATAGGAAATAATGATCTTTCACTATGTCATCTCTGCCTGCCTTGAATCCTCAGTTACTGTTATCCCAGTTATAATATCTTTTTTAACTCTTCCTGGATTTAGTCTCAATTAAAATCCACTCATTTATGGATTTCATGTCATCCAAATCCTCTTGGGTTGGGTATCTTAATGACTTCTCAATAGTACATGTTTACGCATAAATACATGCATGTATAATGTATTTCTTGTACACCCAAAAACATACTATTCACTTGTATTCCTTTTGCTCAATATGTACACAAAATTTCTTCTTTATGTTTGCATGGACATGAATGGATGCACGTCATTCAATCTCATTCCTTCTTTGTTTCTTTTCACACACCTATGATTTTCATAAGTTGTGCCTCAATGTTTCCTACATTTGTATATGAATACATGTGTATGTTGTCTCCACTTTCTCTTGCACACACGCACTGTTCACTTCTACTTTCTTCTTCATGAGGGAACACACACTTATTTTTATTTTTCTCTTTAATTTTTTAATTATGGATGTGCATGATTGAGTGTTTTCATGTGATATGTTCACCAATATCCTTCACGAACACTCTATTACTTAGAGTGTAATTCCAATATGTAAACAAGAGTACCTTTTCACATGAGATTATTCATTGTTCTTATTTCCAAAAAAGGTGCATGGGTGTGGCTTCTTCTTTGTACAACCAGATTTGTTCATGGTTTTAATGTTTTGAGGATTTCTCAAACACAAAATCACAAACCAGAAGGGTTTTGTGGTTCTGGATGTGGTATCATAAATAAGGTAGGTGCAATCCATTATCCCTGTTAGGATTCACATACCAGATTCTTCACAAAAGAGGTCAAGAGTGAAAATCACTTATTGAGTGTCTATGGAAGCCTTCTCCTTCATATAAAATTATCATAAGGAGGCCTTCTTTCTTCACGCAAGCAAGAGTTGTGTGGAACCTCTTTTCACGATGCTCTATTCTTTTAGGAATGAGTTCTTTCACGCAATATATTCAACAAAAAAAATATTGTTTGAGGGAATCATCCTTTTATAGGTGAGTATGAGAGCCTTTATACATGTTCAAATCCCATAGGAGGTGTCATGGGGTTTAAATCTTTGAATTCCAAAGATCTTTGACTTTAAATATTTTAAATTTGGGATAAGAGATACACTGAATCTCTCAGTTTGTTTCTGTTAAATGTAGGATCCTGATATCACGGTGTAATTCTCATTTTCATGTGTTTATTAACTCATAAAAATCATCTTCACAAAATTATAAGGCCTCCGGCAACTATTTTTTCCTCAGATCACATGAGTTCTTTATTTTGTTCGCATGCATGAAAATGTAATTACAAGTATGAGTTCATGAAGTCCAGATGATACTCATGTTTCTGTTTCAATTGAAAATAGTGGATGGAGTTCAATCTAGGAATATCAACTTCATCTCCAGTTGAACTGTGACATTGTGTGGCCGGAGGTCGAAGACAATGTGGTGGCTTTACCTCAGCCATTGGATTAGCTACAGATGGCCTGGATTAGTTTTCGAGATGCAGGATGGAGCATGCGATCGTTATCTCTCATGAAATCATATGTATAGTGGGAATTTATTCCAAATTTTTTAAAACTTGTCCCACATAGAAACAGATACATGGGATGTGTTTAGTTTAAGTACCGAGCTGCCTCGACCCTCCTCCAGATTACTCTCTCCCCCTCTTCGGTTCCACCCTGTACTGGCTTCTTGTGGGCGCGCTTTTTACCCAACATGTTCTCCCTACCGTCATGTCACCCCTCATGATAGAGTGCTACACTGGTTCTCCCATGTGACCCAGTGGGCTTATACACATCCCAATTGTGCCTCATGCGGGCTAACTAGGTTAGCCTCCCTTGAGAGTAGTCAACCTTGTGTCCTATATGTTCTTTGAGGTTGAGGCCGCAATTTAGGTTGCAAGGATGGCCTAAATTTTTAATTAACCCCATAAAAATGCTCCTAAGAATAAAATGCATGGACACATAGTAATTAAAACATTCATTAACACCTAATTAATTCATACATTGCCACTTCTATAAATTCCAATCCCATGCACCTTTCCTTCTCTTTTTCTCTTCTTCATTTTCTTTTTGAAACATGAATCCCAAAACATATTACTCATATTTCTTAATTAAAACATGGATGGAACCCTTCTTTAACTCCTCGTGCATTGAAACACAATGCATGGAAACATTGAAGTAAACAATGTGTTTTCCTTAACACATGTCTTGGTCCTCTAAGATCAGCACTATCAGTCATTTGATTCTGTTCACTAACTTCATTAAATTATAAGCTATTTGATGGATCTTCTTAATTTATCATGAAATAAAGTATTGCATGGACTTCTTCAAATGTGAAGTGTCATTCATTGACACAATTCTTGGAACTTAGGACCAGTTCAATAATCAGCTGATGTGCTTATGGATAATGTCCAAGCATGACATCCAATTTCATTTCATATTGATTCTCTGAGTGACATAATCGTTGGAACAAATTCCCCTCTTCAAACACCTTCACCACCACAATCACTAACTTTACATAAACATATTGTCACCTTATTGACAAAAAAATGCAACACTATGCTCCACAGCATTGGTAACATAAATCAAATTCATCCTTTATTACCCAAACTAACTCCCAATCTTAAAAAATAATAACATATTTAAAAATAAAATCATACCTATTGAACCAGCTTCAATATATAAACCTTACCTTGAAAAATTCCCTATAGAAAAATAATAAAAGGCTATCATTGAAATCTAGCAGAAAAACGTGATGAGTATTGGATGAACCAAAAATAAAAACATGCAAATGAAAAAATAATTATAAATAGAAATCATCATTATTAGTCAGTAAAGAAAAAATAATGAGCTAATATTGTTATATATAATCAAGGAGAGTGATGGTTAGATTTAAAACATATCCAGTGGCTAAGATTATATCTAGAAGTATGATAATTTAACTGGTTTAAGAAATTATTAGTTTCAAACTCTTGAACTTATTTAAAGTTTGTTGTAAAGTTTTTATGTTTTATCGAAAAAAAATCATTTTTACCAACACTTCAGAGTTTGTAAAAAAAATTATATGTTTTCCTTGGAAAAAAGTTATAATAAAATATATAAATTTTATCTCCTTGGGAATTTACAATTAAACATTGTTATGAATGTTTTTCTAGTGTTATTAGAGCTTATATATATAATTATTAGAGGAATAGGGTCTGTAAAAACACATTGTGATGAAACTATATATGTTTATAAAAATCAATGTATAATGATTTTATTAACAATGTTATAAGGAAAAATTAATAAAAACAAGAGAAAAATATCATACCCATTCATCGGGGTTTTCTAACATTAAGGGGATAGGTAAAAAATAAGTGGATTAATGATTGTTTTATATTCATCAAAAAAATATTGTATTTAATATATTAAAATCTATCATAATTAAGTTGATTTTTAAAAATCAAATCATATGGATCTTATATTCCAATAAAATATAAAATAATAGCACACTTATATGTGTGATTTAGTAGGAAATAGTGTATTGTATCTATGTATTTTTTTCATTAGTGATGTGATGGTTTCTTAAATAAAGCTATACCACTTGTGTTGTCACACAAAATTTGAGTTTTACTAAAACTAATGCCAAAATCTATGAGTGTGTGTTTCATCCACAAAACCTAATCACAACAACTTCTATCTAATACATATTCAATTTCAACAATGTAAAGTTCTACTTGATTTGGTTTCTTATATCACCAAGAAAATAAATCCTCTCATAAGAAATTACAAGTTGAATATATAGTTTTCCTATCCATTTTACATCCACCAAAGTCACCATCTAAAAAATTAATTCAAAATAATTTCAAGAAAAATAAAATAGTGTAAGATCTAAAGTTTATTTAAGATAAAAAAGGTTAATTTAACATCATTAAAAAGGAATTATTTTAGATTTTCTTCAAATCCCACACATAAGAATTACATAAAAATAATTATGTTTGACTAGTTATAAGATATAAAAAACTTCCAATAATTCCTCTAAATATTTTTTGATCCATTAATTTCCTAGATTCATCAAGATTTATATTTTTTTATGTTTCTATAGGAGTACATATAATTTTATCATTTTCATAACAAAAAATCATAATTAAATATAATTTATAATTTTATTGAGATAAGAATGTTTGTTCCTATTTTTTAGGAAATTTAGAACCAAGGATAAAGGTTAGTTTACACATCATTCTTATAACAACCAAAGTTTTATAAATAAAAATTCATTTTTGAATGAATAAATTCCATATTAAGTAATGTAGATATGGAAATAATACTCACTACTTTGGTTATTTTAGACCATTATAAAATATAGTTAGTCAAATTTAAAATACCATTAATAATCCTAAACAATGATGATATAGTCATTGTCAAAGATCATTAATATTGAAATATATTAAGGGTTATGATAAATTTTAATTGATATAGATGGAAGAAGCGATGGCCACAACTAGTAATATCATGCCCTATGGGACCATCTATCAAGGTGTATGAGGTAGATGGAATCATTGGGATTTTCCTATGACCAATCCCAATATAAAACACAACAACTAAAATATAAATGAAACCATTTATAGGTGAATATCAATTTTATTGAAATCACATCCTAAAAAATTTCCATCAAACCACCCCCAATAAATCATTGACATCACACACCATACCCTTAGGACGTACACTGGCATAATAACATGTTATATATGTTAACCCTAATAATATGAATTTTTATTTTATTTATTAATGGAATTATTTTTCTATTAATCTGGTTTTATTATTACATTATAAATTATTATATAATGACTTTAATAAAAATAGATTTCAATATAAAGAAATC
The DNA here is from genome assembly GCA_963277665.1 of Viscum album. Classification (NCBI taxonomy): domain Eukaryota; kingdom Viridiplantae; phylum Streptophyta; class Magnoliopsida; order Santalales; family Viscaceae; genus Viscum; species Viscum album. The sequence continues at coordinate 909,782,633 of OY728125.1, read as the reverse complement.
AAAATTTTATTTTTAGGAAATATATACACTCAATTAAGGAAATATGTTGATAATTTCTGAAAAAATAAAATAAATTTTATTTTAATAAAATATTATTTTCAAATAATATTTAATTAAATATAATTTTTAATATAATTTAATCAATTCCAATGTAATTTTAATAAGGTTTATAAATTTCTTAATGTCATAAAAATTAATATTTCTTAGTAAATTAGGATTTTTATTTAAAAGTAAAAACTAACATATTTAGGAAAAAAATTATAAAATAAATATTGATTTTGAAATTAGCATTTCAAAATTATACAATAGTGATTTTTTCATAATTTTCACAAATAGTCCAAATTTTCTGTAAAAATTAAATACAGTGTAAATATATGGTCGGTATTATGACATTATAATAGCCCAAAAGTGATGTAATGAATAATATAAAGGTAATCCATGAACAAATATAGGTTTTCCAATTAAAATTATTTATTTTTTAAGGTATTTTTATATTTTATAATCCTTTAATGAATCCTCCAAAACCTATATTATATTTTAAGGTTTTAAAATCAATTCTATAGCAACATGACCCACTACCACATAACCAATTTATATTATTTTAATATGTTACATTCCTAGAATTATAAAATATTTTAAAACACTCTTATTTGTAGTAAAACTTTATCAGAACCATGTTAATGTTTTTTTCTTTGATTATTTTATCATATCGAGTCCAAAACCTAATTTTAGAAATTAATAAATAATTACCCTCTTTTTCCTATAAATACCAACAAAACCTTCCACTTCAATTCAATAAAAACCCATTGATATTTAATTACCTCTACTTATCCATTTCAAATGCCCCATCAAGTTTTTCCAAGATCGTAATAATCTCCTCCCAAGCTTCTAAAAGCATCCTCTCAAGGTAAGGGATTCTCTCCACCACTTTATTCATGCACTTTATTTGAGTTATAAATTTAGATTTGTAATTTTTCTCATTTGAATATGTCATTAAACATCCCTTTTATTGTCCATATTATGTTCATGTAATGATATACCCTGTTTTCTCCCATTCAATCCTTCCATGAATCTTTATGTACACTCACAATACTACTAAAATTATCCTATGATTTTCAATGCCAGAAATTTATTTAATGAATCCCCATCCATATTTCCAGTAAAACGTATTCAACTAGATATACCTATACTTAAATTATTGGTAAATTATATGTATGTAACCCACACATCTTAATCTTGGGATTAAAATTGATGAATTACATCATTGTGTTGTACGATCTATGTGACACACAAATTCATGTACATGATATGAATATGATGGGTGGGAATTGAATTATATAGGATTACAATACATTGGGTAATGTTTTTATCATATGATATACCATTTATGGTTCATGGGAGGTTAGCCTATGCACACTATGTTATGATATCTCATCGGTTAGCCTTGACTTATGATTATGATAAAATGTTTTATCTTATTACCACATTCTTAAGTTGTCTTGATGTTATTATCTTATATAATTATTCTATATTCATGTTTAGGATATCACATATTTTATGTAATCTTAATATACCACTTGACTAAATTTTGTTACTTTAATCTTGTTATTCTTTGATATTTCCTTTATTGGTATTTATATATGACCACTTTTGTAGGTATGTCCCTAAGTTATCCCTTACAGTTTTAGAAGATAAATGAAAATTTAAGATAAAGTTAAGGAGTTTCAAATAATGTTATCATATCCTCATTTCAAGTAATCATGTTATATTTCTAATTACCCAAAGGCACTAGGCCTTTATATCTTTTGGGTTTTTATTATATGTGGCATTATTTAATAAATCATGAAGTATGGTATATTAAAAATATGGGTTGTTAGAGTAGGTATTAGAGAAAGGACTAGTTAGTTTTAGGTATTTGTATTTTAATCATTTAGTGAAATAATTAGGAATAATACTAAACATAGTAAACTATCTAAAAATTGTTGAAAATTATATAGTAAGTGGCTTCCAAAAAACATAATATATGAATGGATACGGTAAGTGGATGTGTATCTAGCATAGTTGTTCCAAGGGGTAAAAATCGTGACAAGGGAACATAATGAATTGAATCAATCATCAATTGGTAAATTATAAATAGGCCATTATGTACACCTGGTTTGATACTCCTATGGGATATGTTTTGGTAAATTAACAAGATCCTTATGAATGATAATGAAGGCAACAAACTTTCCATGAAATTTTACATTACAAAATAGACCATGAATAACATAGATCGAAACCTTGATATTTATTGTTTAGGGAATGTATGTAATTTATGAGTTATCCCTTAAATTTTATTATTTTTTCTTTTATGTGTTTAATAGTTTCATAATTCTCATCCATAATTGTCCCTTTATTTTAGTCAATGGCTAGAAATAGGAGGAACCAATTCAACAACTAATGTAATTGGAAATTCATAAATGGTATTCCCAAAAAAATAGGTTCATGAGTCAAGAAATTCATGAAAATACATAAAAAATTAACTTAATTTATGAATATAAACTTGAATTAGGGGAAAACCCACATCCACCTAAGAAAAATAAAGTTCTAATTGAGACCATTATTTGAAAAAGGCCTCTAAAATTATGTATATATTCTAACTATTTAATTATGGAATAATGGATCAACTTTGTTGAAAATATATTCTCAATAATTTAATGATATGAGAGGAATAAGTTCATGATACATGTTTATTATAAAGAGGTAGAAGCTATTCAATGGTGTATTTTGATAAAAAATACAAATCTTAAGGAGGAGATCTATGTGATGGAGTATAAATAATTCTAGATAATTATTTTCAATAAATATTTACATTGAAATATGTAGATTAAAATAGAAAGGGATTTCCTTTTCCTTAAGTATAAGGATGAAAAATCCATTAGGGTGTATGAGTAAAACTTCACAAGACTCTCACAATACACCTTCATCTTTCTCATTTACCCAGAATATAAATTTGGACATTTATTTAGTGATCTAATGTTGAATATTCAAATATATTTTGAGATTTGGGACTTTTATAACTATAAGGAATTTTTAATATGTACCCAAAATTATTAAATATTGATTGATGAATCTCACGGGTATCATAGGTCAGGAGAGTGGAATAGAAGAATTTAATTTAATTCCGGTGGTTTTATGGAGAAATGTCAAGGGGAAAATAATGTCCAACACCCCACTTGTTAATAATGTGGGGAGAAGAATAAAAAAATAAAGCGACTCTAAAATATTTGTACAACACTTTTGAATATTTTATATAATATTTCTAGATTTAGGCATGAGGTCAGTATGGGATTCCCATACCTGTGGTGCATCAGTGTTGATATAATAAAAATGTTAAATATATTATATCATGCATATTTGGTTTTTGAAAATAATGAAATATCTATCAAATAGAGTAAGTGGTGGGGAAACTAATAATTCCATTAAATATAGAATGTGGGTTTTACCCTAGGCATAACAAAACATTTTGGTTCATCGGCTGTTTGGTTTAACAGTGGTTGTGGCTGGATTAATGTATCTATTTATTTATTTATTTATTTATTTATTTATTTATTTATTTATTTATCATTTTTTAAATGGACATAAACTTAATACTCCTCTATTTAAACATTGTTATGTGGAATTGCCCTGGATTATCAGCATAACCCTATAAGAAATGAGAGGATAGAGATATCGGGTGGAGATCTTGAGTAGAGAGAACTTTGGAATATGATCACAAGATCGGGGATCGGGTACTGTGAGTACCATCATCAAAAAATAATCTTTGGGATCTCTCTAATTATAATGATGCAAAAACGTTCTTCATCGGTGATTAATCCAAACCTAAGGAAGGGTATTGATTTTTTGGTTTTATCCCCATTTATGGTTTGATAAGAATGTGAATTAGTTTTTACTAAATTAATTTGGAGATCGATCTATGTAGGTTTTTCCAATGTATGATTTATCTTCCTAGACCTAGGAATTTTATATTTGTTTCCTAGTGATTTGATAATACACCATTAATTAGATTATATCGATGATGGTAAAGTGAACATGACCATTGAGCAATGATAACATTGTGTCATGTGCCTTTCTCCCTATATTAATCTAGTATTTCATTGATATTTCATTTGGTTGATGGTTTGATGATACCTAGGAGGACCAACCATTGTGTGTTCATTATTTTGCATAATGGATAATGGTAATGGGTTTATTGTTGGTTTTTTTGAGATGCAATAAAAGCATTGAAACAAAAATTTGATTCTAATAATGGATCTGGTGATGGTTTACCTGCAAGATGGATTGTGTCAATCTCAATAAAGGAGTAGTGATGGTAGATTACGATCAACAGGTGGTCATAATACAACCACTGTTACGGATAGTAACATTATTATGGTGTAATAATCATGATTCTTATGTGCTAGGCCACGTGGATCATCAGGATGTAAATGGAAATGGTATTCCCATAAAAAAATAAGAAATCCAACATGTGTCTGGTTGTAGAAGGTGGTGAACATAGTTCCAGGAATTATGGAGTAATTCCTAATAGAAACAATAGAGACAGAGGAAGCATGGGTAAACTCACATGATAAACTATAATTTCTATGAAATTATAAACTATATGTCATATAGTCCAAATGGTAAAATTCTATGTAGTCTCCTCTATGTGATGGATAGGTTTTACGCATTGCGTTAAGTAACACATTCCATGTGATTTACTCACACTTAATGGGACCCTTAGTCGGTCGACTCAACATGTACACAGAGTAAACACCCAGGAATTGAAGTAGTTCAATACAACATGTGATGTACTCACATTTCATATAATTATTGGTGAACATATTAGTGTGTATAGGTATTAAACACCCAAGAGTCCATGTGGCCACACACACCGTGTGTGTCAGGGTACATGTTGTGTACTTTAGAAAGTGCATGGGAATGGGACTAGGAACATCATGCCCCCCCCATACACACCGTGTACTTCTTCCTGTGAAAGTTATATCCCTTATTCACTTCATAACGACTTCAGTATGATCTTGGTGGATTTACCTTGGACTGTTTTATTTTGGGTGTCTTCCCTTGTTCCTTACTTACGATGTTATAGTGAGGCATAATTTCCTAAGAATATGATGTGATCCCCTCTATGGGATTATTCTAAGGTAGATATAGGAATCCCCCCATGTTGACTGGGGTTTTTTACTCTATCTTTTCTTCCCTAGGTTGGGTCACTAATTTTATTACTCACTATCGAGTGTGTGATTCCCATCCATGTGAGATTACTCTAGGTATTATCAATAACTCTCTATAGGACTTAGGTGATATCCCCTATCGGTGTATAGATATCTATTATCTTATAAAAATTTATATTCTGATCAATTGAGTATCTTGAATGAGACCTCTCATATTCCTTAGTTCTCCTTCATGAAAATACCATATGAGTGTGTCCTCTCTAATGATTACCATTAGCAACAGAAAGACTCATGGAGTGATTTCCCCTGAATGAGTGTTACCTTTGAGCCTCCATTAGAATCCTAGGATAACAGTGAGGGTGTTGCCTTAATTTGAGACTTGGTGTATATATTGAGTATATATAGTTTATTCTTATGATTTTATCATATTCTTATTAACATATATTTGTGATTATGAGATGACTATTCTCTTGGTGCTTTTCTTTTGATGATTTCAGGGTATCCTGCCAGATATTTTTACCCTCACCCATGGATGGTATCTTCCCACACATGTCATGTATTATGAATATGAAATTATTTTTTATGGAGTCCTAGTTTGAATAGGAGTAGTTAGAGATTATTTTTTCTAGACAAACCTCATATAAATCAAGGAGTTTCTCTTAGGTACCTTCCCCCTAGTTATCAACGGGTTGCATACTTTTGTAGTTTCAGTGGGATTGTATTTATCCCTTTTTTATTTTGTTTCATTAATTATCATAATATAATTTTATATGGATGTTATTAATGAATTTATAGTATTATTTTATTATATTTATGAATTATATTGGTGTATGGAGATGTTTTCATGTGAACATGTACCATAGGATAAAGTATCCCATGTATGTGATATTCTTACATGGTGCTAGTCTCCAGACCCTAGCCTATTATAGGTGGGTTTGGGGTGTCATACATTACTTACATACAACCAAGAGATTCATGATTTGTTAGTTCGTTACATATTCATATTATAGGAGTTCATATTAGGGTTGGAGTTTGTATATTTTACAGCTATGAGGTTTGGTTCGGGAATTGTGGAAACATTGTTAAAGTGTCTTGCATTTGGATCTCAGGATAAGGAACTATGTGTTGGTGTGGCGGATGACATATCAATTCATTAACACTTTGATAACCTGATTATTAAATCATAATATATATGCACTGGTAGTAATGAAAACATCAACACATACATTATATAGGAATGGGTTGTAGTTTCCATATCCTTCTTGAGTCAGCTCCAAAGATAAACTTTTTGGTCGTGGTGAGTCTCAGTTATCATTGGATGCTTCAACAATGATATAAATATAAGAATACATAGCAGGATCATGGTTATGATCTTCTAGGAGATGATTATTCAGCTTATAGACCTATGTAGGAGGTGATTCCTCTAGGTGGATCATGCTTCCTTCTAGTAGCATATTGACCCACCTTTCATGGTTTGGGTGGATTCTCCCCATAAGGTTGAGTATTAATTGGATATTTTGGTACCAAAATATGTTGTACTTATTCTTAGTGAACATCATGAGTTTCATAGATAGATCTCTCTTAGGTTTTATGGTGAACCAGACCCCCTTCTAGGGTAGTAGAGGACAGGTTTGATCATGTACCATGAGTGTTCCACTTGGTTAGGACCCCTATAGATGGTGGTCCCACTAGTGAGAATTTTATAAGGAAACACAAGATATCAATAGATCCATATTTTGGTAATGTTTTGTTTGTATTTAAACATTCAATAAATAGGGGAACTTTCCCACCATGACGCATTCTTGTGAGGTGATTTAAAACTCTGTGGGGGAACTAAAGCCACCCAAAATGGATTTTGTTGACTTGAAGGAATAGAGTGTGGTTTGAGGTATGACATGTGTCTTCTCAAATATATATATAGTTTTAGTACATAGTTTCAAACCACATTTCCCTAAACATATCCCATGTTTGAGGACTAGAATTGCTAATGGAGCCTCTTTTCTTGAATCATGTGTTAGGAGGCTCTTACATATATGGTTAGATGTTTGCACACTTTTTTCAATAGTGAGACATATATATGAGATGAGAGAGAACCTCTCATAGAAAATTTTTGTAGCATGAAATGATTATAAATGATGTTTTCAATATTATGGAATAGTTTTCTATAATCCATGGTCATTTTAATGTTATCAATGAGCATTACAGTGTATCTCAGTTTCTAGTAGGGAATTTTTCTTTTTTGGTGATAAGGAATCTCATAAAGATTAAGATGAACTCATTTGTATAAGGATATATTCAATTTAATATTATTTATCTATTTTCATCTTTGGAGTATCACATCCTATGAGATTTAAGTTTTCTATGGGGTGGGAGGCGTACAACAACATCGTCCCTAAGTATTTCCTAGGATTAAATCCTCATAAAAATTTTATCTTCTTCGTATAACTACACTCATTGAAATCCTAATATATGTAACATTATATCAGATGACACTTAAGAGATAAAAGAGATAATGGTGTATTGGGGTGATCTAATTAGGAATAATTTCATTAGACTAAGTGTGTTCCCATGGGAAACCATCTTTTTCACCATGAACGTAGATGGGAGCTTGAGATTGAGAATAAATTGATTTCATTCGAACCAGATGACCCTCAGAAAAGAGTATCCACCCTAAGAATTGATGAATTATTTGACTAGTGATTATGGGAGATGTAGTTATTTGAGTTTAACCTCTGTACAGGTTATCACTAGTTATGGGTTCAAGAGGAGGGTATACTAAAGGTGAATTTATAAATTATTTATGGTTTATTTTAGTTCGTTAGGAAAATTTTTGACATGTTGGATGAAATAGTGGTACTTATAGGACTCGTGAATAGGATATTTTAGTCATTTTTGGATAGACTCATGGTATTATTTTTTTTTTTTTTTGAAATCCTAGTGTACTCATCTTTAGGGGTAGATAACGGGAGGCATTTTAGTATGGTTATAGAAATTCTAAAAGAGTTTTTTATCAATGGAAAGCTCATTAAGTGTTAGTTAAATATTTATAAGGTCCAGTTATTGAGATATGTCATCTCAAATATGTTGGAAATAGTTTAATCAGTTAAGTTTGATGTAGTGATAGACTAGGTGACACGCAAGAGTGTGACTAAGATACATAGTTTCCTTAGATTGGAATGCCTTCAATGGATATTAGGCATGAATCCACTAGGATTTGGGTACTTATGAAATCATTGAACCAAAAGAAATGGGAATATTTTCATGTGGATATAAAAGTTTCATCATACTTCCTACAGGTTTGTAATAGTGTTGGATGTGCACTACCACCTTGAGACTACTAGAGGAGGCTGTTTATTTTGTGGTCTTTTGCATTCCTTGAAAGCTGAACATGGGTGTTTTTATATGAAAATGTAAGAATTTTATTCCTATTGGTCCAAATATTTGAGACCACTTGGGTAGGAATACGCAAACCATGTCAAAGATTTGGATGTAGTAGTCACTTTTCTAGTCTTGATGACTCTATCTTGGGATAGCACATTCATGACTAGATATCTACTGAAAATGATCCTGGTTTATTTTCTAAAGGTGGGATGTATGTCATTCCTTTTTTTAGGATGAAATATGTTACAAATAATGTTTATAAACGAGGTATAGAGGTAATTTATTCCCTTTCTCTTAGTTGTAAATAAAATATTGGTGGGGATTTACTAGGATCCTTTAGCATTGGTATGGTTTTCCAAGGATATAGAAGTGTGATGCTAAGTTTAACTCATGATGTCTCACCAAACAATAGGTGACGGTCAAGGTATATAAACAGAATTGTAAATGGGTTGGAATATTTGTGTTCTTTTATGGGTAATACGCAATCAGTTAGAGGTCACTATGCCAACTTTTTTATCATAGACTGACTCACAAAGTCATCTCATGTCCTAACCATCTGAGATAAGATCTTAGTGGAATGTTTGGGATTCCTATGTGTGAAGGATGTATTATAGCTTCATGGGGTTCCCTTGATTATAATTATATACCATGACTCCCAGTTCATGTCATGGTTGTGGAGAGGATTCAATAGGCCTTCAGGACTCCGTTACAGTTGAGCAAGAAGTTTCTACCCCAAGAAAAATGGCCAGGTAAAGTATACCATTTAGACTCTAAAGAACATTCTTTGGAGTTTGCAATTATATTTTTAACATATTTGGGAGGATTGTCTACTATTGAAATAGAACCATTCAATTCCATGTATGATAGACCTGGTAGCTCACTTTTTTACTTGTCATATTCAGTGAGATACAGTTCATATGGGTCCAAAGTTGTTAAAAATTAGATTTTAATATAAATAATTAAAAATTGGGATTTTATGAAATATTTACTCTAGATTAAGATTACCTTTTGATAATTTAATGAATTTTTTAAATAAATTTTATTTTAATAAAATGGTCTTGTAAAATAATATTTAATTAAATATACATTATAAAATTATTTAATGAAGTTAGATGTAATTTTTATAAGGTTTAAAAGGTTCTTAGTATCATAAAAACTATTATTTTTCAATGAAAATGATGTTTATTTAAAATTAAAAGTTCCCATATTTAGGAAATTATTTTCATTAAATAAATATAATTTTTGAAATCATCATGTTGGAATTTTTCAATGGTGATTTTTTTATAATTTAATGTGATAGTCTCATTTTTTAGTAGAAATTAAATATGGTATAAATATACGATCTATATTATGACATCATAATATCCCAAAAGTGATGTAATAAAATTTTTAAGTGGTATCCCTGATAAAATATAGGTTTTCCCTATAAAATAATGTCTTTTTCAAGTCATTTAATTAAATTTATAATCTTTTAATGAATCCTTCAAAACCTATATTATATTTTAAGGTTTTAAAATCAATTATTTGTGAACAATACACACTTAGAAATCACTAATGGTTTTATTACAATATGTTTAGTTATTGTCTATATAAAATATTGGAAACCAATCCTCTTTGATAGAAACCATAGGAAAAAACCATGGGAAGGTTTGAGTTTGATGGAACCAAGGATATTCTTATCTAAAAATGGAGTATGTTTTGTGTTTGTTTCCAATCATCATTAGGATGATGAAGGAGTTATCAAGAAATGAGGTCTTGTATTTGAAGCTAAAAGTAGTGTTTAAGGTAGTGCAGTTTCCCTATGTTTTCCAAATTTTTGGGCCTCAAAATCAAGAGTTTGTTTTTGGAAAAGGAATTATTTCTATATAGTATTTCAAGAGATGTAAAATGGATAATGAATTCAGTAATGTAAGGGAAACACATAGCACATGACATACACCACGTACCATGTATCGGGAATGGTTCAAAAATGATGAAGGGAACTATGCAGACCAGAAAAAAATAGTTCGTGGAACAAAAAATGGTTCTTGGTGAAGGTTTGTGGTTCGCATAAATACTTGTAGTTTTCTAAAGGAAAATAGTTCACATGATGGTGTGTCATTCAAGAAAACTAGGTATAGTATTGGAATACCACAATGGGTGTCATTTTCAGAAATGAGGTGGTGATTTGTGTCACCACGTAGGGGATGTTGATCGTGGGACATGTGTGCTACATGGTGAAGGTGGTCCCCCAATAAAGATTTGGTAAATCTCATTTTAGAGGATTTTTTTGATCTATTTTCCTATATAAAGAACACTAATCCCTTCATTAGAATATGAGGCTGAGAGTAAAAAATATGGAAGGAATTTGGTGAAGTCAAGAGTAGTTCGTCCGAAGAAAACATTGAAAAAGAGATTCTGATTAGAAATTTGGTGAAGTGTGAAGTGGTTTGAAAAGGCATGTTTGCAAAGGAGAGATAGTATGTAGAGTAAGAACTAGATCCGCATATATCTAATAATAGGTAAAGAGGATGTGAAGATAGTTTGTAGAGTATCGCAATTTGCGAATAAATCATTCACAGTACACAGAGTAGGGTGGTATGCGGAGCAGGGTAGTACATAGTGGAGCAAGGCTGTATGTGGAGTAGGGTAGTTTGTAGTAAAGTAGGGTAGTACGTGGAGAAAGGAAATATGAAAAAGAAGGAGTGAAGTACGTGGTGAACAAATTTTAGTTCACAGAATAGAATTTCATGGACTATTGGTATGCAGAAAAGTGAACTTCATATATGGGTAAAAAAACATCAACAAAACATCCATATACAGTTGAGGATACATGATTTTATGCCAATCCATTAAAGTATACTTCAAGTTGATAAACTAGCTTCACATTCTTCCCAACACAGTGAGCAAGGGGGGTCAACAGAAGTTATCTGTGGGACACAGTGTGTTATCTCTAAAACCTTGTAAAGGCAATGTTCCTGGAACAGTGTGACAATGCAAAACTCTTATACTCCAAAACTAGTGAATATTTGTAGAATTTTCTGTGACCTAAAACCTTTTGTCATATTCTCCTTGGACATATCCCTTCGTGATGAACCAAGTAAAATTGTTGTGTTTTTTTATCATGTGGTTGTCAGTTTTTTGCACATTCTCATCAGACAGTTTTAACAGGTTGTTACCAATGTTGGAATAAGATCCTTAAATTTAAAAGAAAAAGTGGCCACCCTAATTCATCCCTCCCCTCTTAGTTTATTCTAGTGTCTTTCGTCATTTTTTATTTTTTTATCATATAGAACCCAAAACCAAAGTTTAGAAATTAATGAATAATTCCCCTCTCTTTGGCTATAAATATCCACCCAACCTACCACTCCTCTTAACTAAAAACCCATTCACCATGAATTAACTCTCCATATCCATCTTTAAATCCATATAAATCTATTCCCAATCACTTAATAATCTCCTATCAAGATTTTAAATGTTCACTCTCAAGGTAGTGCATTCTCTCCTCCTCTTTATTCAAGATCTTTCATTGATTTGTTCCTTTTGATTTCCAATTGTACATATTATCATATGTTTTCACACATCCCTTTTATTATCCTTATTATTTAAATGTTATTGGAGACCCCCCTTCACTCTCATTAATTCCTTTCATTAATCTTTATGTACTCCCATTCTGTTGTCGACATTATCCTACAATTCACTATGCTAAACATTTGTGTGGTCGATACTAATACCCATTTATGTTGAATGTAATTCACCTAGATATTAATATCCTTCATTGATTTGGTACTTTTATGTATGTAACACATACTCCTTAATCATGGTATTAAAATTTATCAAGTAAATCATTATGTTTTATGATTTATGTGGAACACAAATGCATGTTGATGATATGAATGTGATGGGTGGGCCTAAAACAATATAGTCCTCCAATGAATTGGTTAATGTCTTTATCTCATGATATTCCTTGTATAGTTCACATGAGGATATATATGGAACATTATGTTATGAAATATCAGCAGTTATCCTTAACTTAAGAATATTATGTCATGTTTTTTATTGTTGACACATTCATATATCGCCTTGATGTTATCATCTTATATCATGGCTTGATGTTCATTTTTTTTATTTTGACCCCTCTTATATCACCTTGATATTCCATTTTACTGACATTTATTACTTTCATCATGTTATCCTTTTATGTTTCCCCTACTGGGATTTATATCTAAACCCCTTTTTATGTACTTCCCCAGGTTATCCCATGTAGTTTCAAAATAGAGGAGGCATTTTAAGAGCATGTTAAGGAGTTTTAAATAATAATGTTTTATCCATATTTCAAGTTATTATGTTAGGTAACTAATTAACCAAATAAATAATGTCTTTCTATATTTTTTCATTGTATTATGTATTTATTTATATAATAAAACATGAATTAAGGTGTATTAAAGATAAGGGTTGTCTTAATTCTCATTTCTAAATCATATTCATAAGCTCTGCAAAGGAATCAAAAAGGTATTTTTGAGTTTAGCTAAATATAATTTAATTTACATAGATTCATAAAATGATGGTTTCCTTAAAAACATTCTTAAAAAAATAGTTATATTATTAACTCTCTTAACAAAATCATTTCAAATTAATGAATCTTGTAAGTCTATCATACCAAGCTCTTGGAGATTTTTTAATTGAATAAATTGTCTTAGTAAGTCTAAAAAAATCTCTAAATATTTTGAATTTTCAAAACCATGTGGTTGTTCAAAATAAACTTCCTCTTATAAATATCCATTAAGAAAATCACACTTAACATCCATTTAATAACGTGTAAAAATTAAGAATTATACAAATTCAAGAACTGTATGGTTAGACTCAGGTTTTAATACTAGAGAAAAAATTTATTTATAATCTATACCTTTTATTAATTATAACCCTTAGTAGAAATCCTTGATTTATTTCTTAAAATAATAATATTTTCATCATGTTCTTTACGGAAAACTCAATTTAATCCAATAACATGAAGATATTTAGGTCTTTCTACCAAAGTCTAAACTTTTTTCCTCTCAAATTAATTGAGACTATCCTTAATTTACCTTATCCAATATTCATCACCTAAATCCTCATCATGTGTTTAAGGTTTGAACTAATATAATAATTAACAATGTCCAAATTCATTTCTTGAATAACTATGAGTTTTTACTGGATGATCTATATCACTAATGGTATCATCAGTGGGATGATTTCCGAATATCATCTAGTTTCTTCAGTTTTTAAAATGAAATTCTTCAATAATTGGTTGAATTTATTATAGAGTCATAAATTTTGATATTATTTCTTTAGTTATTCTTATTTATGGATATTTTTCCAACATGGGTTAAATATCAATTTTTAAAATATCATCTAAGGATACAGTTTCAGGGTATTTGAAAATAAAATGGGTAGTTTCATCAAACTTAACATATGCCATTTTATCGATAGAGTTATTTTATTTATTAAAAATGTGATAAATATTAAATTTTGTATAATAGAAAATAAAAATTCCATCATTAGCCTTTTGATCAAATTTTTATAGATTATCTTTAGTATTCAGAATAAAAAATTTACTTCCCAAAACTTTGAAGTAAGAAGATTTTATTTTCTTCCTTTACACATCTCAAAAGTAGTTTAATTAATAGTTATCTAACTAAAGATTTATTTATAGTATAGAAAGTAGTATAAATATATTTTTCCAAAAAATATTTAGAAATTGAGTATACACTCAGCATGGTTCAGGTAATCTGTTAAATAATTTTATCTATTTTCTCAACTACTACATTTTTTAGAGTTCTAGTAACTAAAATGTTATGTGTAATTCCTTTCTATCTACAAAGATTTTCAAAATAAAAATTTTCAAACTCATCACAATGATCAATAAGAATAGAAATTGAAAGTAGTATTTTCTTATTCTTAACACAGGATACAAAAAAATTAAGAAAATGATATTTTTATTTTTTTTAGATTAAAAATAAACCTCTATATATCAAGTGTAGTCATTAACCAACAAATATCCAGAATATTTTCCTCTAATACATCCAGTTTTTTTAGAAAAAACACATCAATGTGTAATCACTATAAAGCTTTATAATTTGATACATCAATAATATATTTAAATCTTGACTTATATATCTTACCATATTGACAAGGGCCATTAACTATAGAATAATTAAACCTTATCTCCGGTTTATCTCTAACAATTACTTTATTATAAAGTTTGGGTAAAGTTCTTACATTGCAATTTCCAAACCTCCTATTCTAAATCTAGGATTGATCTTGCATCACACTTAGGCAAGTCAGACATTTTTTTAAGGTATTATAATTTTAGAGTGTAAATGATTCCATTCCTGTTATTAGATTGAATAAATTTACATTCTAAACTTTGAAAGGTTCATTTATCATTTAGAAAGTTCAAAAGATAAACATCATCACATAACAAAATTTTGATAATGATATTGTTCTAAATTCCTAAAACATACAAAACATTATCAATTAAATCTTTATTAAGGAATTTAATATCCACAGTACCAAAGATCTATCCTTGAGCATTCTCTCCAAAAGTCACCCTTCCACTTTTTATATTTATAGTCTTTTAAAACAACTTCTTGTTGTCAACCATATTACTTGAGAAATATATATCTATGTACTAAATGTTTTGTATGTTTGTTCCTATACTTTATCCTTGAAATAAATATATTAATATTTTGGTACCTAGACTTTATTTTGTCTATAATTATTAGAAAACAGAACTTTTGGAATCTATATATTCACAAATTTATTTTGTTGGATAGTTTCTAATTCATTGCATATAAAAACTCTATGAAACCCAAAAAAATAACTTTATTTAATTAATATTTATTTTTATAGTGTCCACCACTTTCACAATTTTTACATAAGGGTTCACATTTTGGAAAAAAATAGTTATACTAAAAATGTGGTTTTCCTTAAGTAAAACCATACCCAAAATTATTCCTATATGGTATCAACTACCTAAAAATATTATAAACAATTATCTTATATGTAAAATCTGAAAAAAAAAATAAGAACAAGTGTCTTATAATTTAGTTTTACAATAATATTTTTATCATCTTTAGTTGAGCTAGAACTAGAAATTTATTTAAATTTGATGTATGATTAGAACTTTATTATAAGACCATGATATTTTAAAATAATTAAATTATATTTGATATCTTATTTGACACGCAACACCAAGATTAAATTATCTTCAAAAAATATTTCTTTAAATTTAATCTCTTCAGTAACATGCGATACCTACAACCCCAATTCTAAAAGAACCACAAAATATTATATCGTTATAACCTATCTATTAAATTGGATGGTGCAAATTGGACTCAATAAATTATTAAAATTATATAGTTTATAGATTTATAAAATAAATTAAAAGTCTATTATTGGATTAGAAATAAAATAAAAATATGTTCAAGAAAAAAGTAAATGTTTTTCTGAACAACTCTGTTTTAATAAAAGGCAGTTCCACCATACTTTGCTCACAAACATTAAAATTAATTTTTTCCAATTTTGGAAATTTTATTCTAAAATTTTATTTCATTTTTAAAATCATTATTTTAAAATTATATTAGATTTAAATATTTATAATTTTTTTAAAAGGCTAATTTTTTTATCAATTAAGAAAAAATAATGAGTTTTATTAAAAAAATTCATTTTGTTTAAAGAATTTAAAAAGATTAATTTTTAAAAAAAAAATTAAATTAAATTTAGATTAATTATGTTATTATTAATCAAATATATTTCTTTTTAATCAATTTTATGATCAATTTCAATGTAAAAACTTTTTTATACTTATGAAAACTTTTCCTTTGGAAAATATTGTTTTATCACATCTACAAGATTAATTTAAAATTAAATTATGTAGTTTCAATGAATTGAATTTAGAAAAATTTATTCCATATTGGGAATAAGAATAATTAAAATTACATAATAATTTCAAATTAAATTTTAATTATAATGAATATTAAAGACTGTAAAAATTAGTTACCATGGTTAAGGGTAAAACAGGTTTACTTGGAGTAAAACTAAGAATTTAAGGGTTAAAATGACCTAAAAACTTGCATAATTCCTACTAAATGTCCATATTTTTACCTTATGTTATTCATGGTTTTAAAATGATCCATTTTTTAGAATTTTGGAATATGAAAAACAAGGTTATCACTTTTTATTTTCAAAAATTCCAAATGTGTCGTCTCCCCTTTTTGTAAAAGACCACATTTTTTCCTCTCCTCATAAAACTCCCAAAGAATTTTTATTAGGTCAATAAATTAAAAAAATATCTTATTTATATCCCTACCTAAGTATTAGTATCCTTTTTTTCATGAATCCAATCTTGGAAGGATTTATTTATAAACCTAATGAGAGTATTTAAAGAAGAGGTAAAGTTATTAACCTTGAATTTTTGTTTTACTTCTTCTTCTAACTCCATAAAATATTATAAAGATATGATAAAATAATAAAACCAGTATATACTATAAAATGATATTTTATCACATTAATTTAATAACTTATATCCATATCCTATTTTGTCAAATGGGAAATGAAACCACCAATCATGTGTGTGGTGGACTACCTCCATGTAAACCATTATAATTCATTTTCCACTGCCACCTCTCACAACTGGTTATAATGATCAATATAATATATATATATACATATATTATTTATTAAATTAATATATTTTTTCAATTATAAAATTATATATACCATATTACCTTATAATACTTTGGAAAACAATAACGTTATTTGTGCATACATTTGGACTACCGCATCCACGTAGCAATATGAAATGTTTTTGGTTTTATTTTTAAATCAATGGTAATAAGGTTATATTTAATGAATATAAATTAAATATTTAATATAATAATGGTTCTATAAAGTTTATATATTGTTTATCTTTCTTATGTTCTATCGGTTGGAAAAATATAAAAAGTGTTCAAGTGTATGTACAACCCACCGTCTCCAAGAACAATGTAACTCATTTTTCAATATCTATATTTTATGGAATATTCTAAATATATATGTAATTATTATATATTATATTTATATCATGGTTAAATTTCTATAAATTATTTAACCATGATAAAATAAAAGAGACTGAAATTATCAAACCAAAACATAAAAGAAAAATGAAATTATTATCACTTGAAATAGTGATTTTAGCAAATAATTATTAATAAATGGGTCATAAAAAGTATAAGTAAATCATAAATGGTATTAAATATATTTTAATAGTTTTATAATAGATTTATTTTATATATATTTATTATATAGGAAGTATAGACACGTATGAAGGAAATCGGACATAAGGTAAGGGTTTATCATTTCACTTTTACGTATGTGATACATATACCAAATTCACCACTTAGTTATTTTGTGTCATGTATATAATACAAATTTTATATATTATATCATCAATAAATTTATTTTAAAGGTATTTAAAGTTTAATTTGAATTTATTTCTTTCTTGGGGATTATAATTCAAAAGTTACCAAAGAGGTAAGGGTGTATTCCACAATATCTTTATTATTTGGGATTGTTTATGTTTAAGTCTATGTTGGTAGAAATATATCATATTTATATATTAAACCCATTATATTTTATTATACTATATTTTTTCATTTAAATTCCATGTAATATAATAATTTTCCATTCTTTGTTACTTAAAATTATTTAGAAATTTTTTTAAGAAAAGCCGGCGTTATTTCTCTCTTTGGTCAAAAATACTTTTCATTCCATATTCATGTTTTCTAAAAAAATTGGAAAGTGTTTTTAAAAATATCAAAAGTATTTATTAAATAAATTTTTCCCAAGTTTTAATTTAATAAAATGTATTGAAAGGAATCTTATTAATGTTTTCTGAATGAGTTAATTTTTTAGATTTAGAGAAATTGTAAAAGCAATATTTTTTTAGAATACTTGAAATATAAATAGTTTCCAAAAAAATGACCACTTGTTATTTTGAATATTCCTTTATAATTTTACATGTTTCATTTGAAATAAAATTTCATTCCTAATATTATAAAAATTTATATTTTTTGAAAGTGAATTTTAAAGTGAAAATGATATTTTCCTCAAGAATTTTTTAATGGAATTTTTATGGTATTTCTATTCATCAATGATAACAACCCTTATTTTACCTAACTATACATTAGGAATATGTTTTTATGGTACCT
Organism: Viscum album; assembly: GCA_963277665.1. NCBI lineage: Eukaryota > Viridiplantae > Streptophyta > Magnoliopsida > Santalales > Viscaceae > Viscum > Viscum album. The sequence goes on along the minus strand of OY728125.1, from coordinate 909,763,837 downwards.
AAATAATGATTTTTCTATATGTTTTATGATCATTTTTAGTGGGATGTACTATTTTGATACCATTTTCTATAGTACTCTATATGGTTTATAATTATGTTTATTTATTAGGAACGTTATTAAATTTTTGTTTGATAGTTTTTTAATAATAATATTTACATTGAGTATGTTCCTCAAATTTCATATAAAGGATTTATTGGACCTAGTAAGTGATATATAGGGCTTTTTATATCCCCTTGATGCATCAGTAGCTCTTGCGATATAAACTTCTCTGGGTTTTTTGTCGAGGACTTACCCATTTATATAAGATATTTTGGCATAAATCATTAACGGTATGGTTATGATGTCTGCCAATATGAATTCCCTCATTATGAGATTAGTTATTTATTTCCATGTGATTATTTTATTAGTTAGAATATCCATGTACAGTTTTCCAGATCATGTGATTATTTATATGGAATTAATTGATCATCATTTATTTCAGCTATATTATTTGTTATATTCAAGTTATTCATTAAATGGAATGTGTTTTAATTAGTTACCTTTCAATGTTGATTATTTCATATTTATTAAATATAGTTTCTATTGTATAAATACCCATACTGAGAATTATAGATCATAAATTTGTATGTTTCCTTTCCTATAGATGTTAGGAAGTGTATTATAATTTATATGAATGGATATTCAAAGGAAATAATTGTGTTCTAGAAATAAATTCAATGTTTTATTTTATATTTTCATATATAATGTGAATTTCAAGTATGTAACTATTTTTTCAAGACTACTAAACTATTTGGTCATTTGGTTTGTAATGCCTTATATCTAGTGCCAATTAATAATGTAACCACCACCACTGGGAAACTATGGTCAGGGTATTTATAGTTGGTATGAGAGGAGGTTTAATAGAAACCTTAGTAACTATATTTAGGAAACAAATACTAGAGAACATAACCCTATGAATTACTTTGAGGATAATTATAATTATAGGATACCATCGTAAAGTTTTTGTAAGTTTGATATTATATTGGTTTCTTTGTGATAAATCCCTATCTTGATATTAAAAGTGTACTTGGTTCTCACATCATTGAACCTTGGGTTAATAACTCCAAAAAAGGTGAATTGGGATTTGAATCAATCAAAAACTGGTGAGAAACAATGGGCCTTATTGTGCACTTTTTTTTGACAATTTCGGGAGATATTTATGAGATAAATCATTTTTTTATTAAAAATAAATATGAAGGATTTGATAATATTTTTATGACTTGAGAATTTTCCTAGAGATACCTAGTTTATTATTATGAGATAAGATTTTCATAAATGTTTCAATTTATATTATATGTGTCACTACTATTGAAATTATACATTATGATTCATAATGTTAAGATCTAATTTCTTATACACTATTGTTTAGAAATAGATCATATTGGAAGGAATGGAATCCATGTCAATATGTGTAATTTATATAGGGATTGTCATCCTGGAAAGGATAATGAAGTCAGATATGGAGTTGCATCTAGAGTTGATCAAATTATAACTATATTTTGGAATCTGAATCAGGTTATGTCTAATAACCTTTTCCATGTGGAGAATCCAATTTATCTACAACATGGTGTAACAGTGTTAGATCACATAATTTGTCAGCAATCTCCATTGTTTAGTGGGACTAAAAATTTAATTGTATCTGATCAAATGATAAGTTCCTTTGAGAAGATATTTCTCAATCTAATATGTAATTAAATGGAGTAGTTTTTATGGGAATTTTATCATCTCTTAAGGGATGTAGATTAATGGTGGTCACTGATTCAAAACACCAATACTAAATAAGAAATAACAAATATAGATTGGAATGATTTTAAGGTGCTCTTCTTTGAAAATTAAGTTCCTTAGGATAAATAATAAGATATGGATAGAAAATTATTGAGTTTAAGATAAAAAGAATAGGAAAATGTTGATAAATATGAATCTAAAATTACATGGATATCAAGGCATGTTTTAGACTATATATATAATTCAAAGAGAAACATTAACCATTTCTTTTATTTGTATAATCCAATCCTTCAAAGGGAACTATTCTCCCAAAAAATCTTATCAATTAAGGACATAGTACCATGTGCTATCAAGATAAAGAAATAATTCTTCAAGACTTATGGATTTAAAGAGAATCAAGGGAAGAATAGGATAGAATAGAAAAAAACTAATAAAGGGAATAAGTGAAAGATAGATTTTCCTACATGTGATAATTATTCAAAACAACAACTTGGTACTTTCTTGAAGAGAATTGGTGTTTTCCTCAGGTATAGAGGGAAATTCCATCAAGTACATTAATTTAAGGGTAATAAATAAACCCCTAATGTTATGTGTTTCAACTATAAGGATATGGGGTACTAAACAAAGTAATTCCCCAATAATTAAGGGAATATACCATAGAAAAATATTAGGGATCAATTCCAATACTAAGCTCTTAATATGGTCTAATTTGAATTATGAAAGTGTTTTTGTATTTGTATTCATGAATTATGTTCTCATTATAAGAATCATGAAATGTATAAGTATTATACTGTAGTAGTTTTTCTTTCAAGATTTTAAAGAATATATTTAACTATACCAATGGCCAAGAAAAGTGATTCAGGGTAATGTTGATCATTTTGGAAAACACGTGATTAAAGTAAGATAACCCATAATATGTTATTAATGTTGAGATAATATTGATAAAGATATATTCAAGGGATAGTATCAATGACAATGAAATTGGTTAGTGATTTAATACTTTACGTTATATCTGCTAGAGTTTACTATATTTTTGGATTTATTGTATATATTTGATAATATTAAATTTTATTTTTAGAAGAATTCATGTTTTAATTAAGGTTATATAGTGATGAAGGTATTCACATATTTGGTATGTGAAATTAATAGCTAAATTATGTTTTTTGGTAAATAAAATGTTAAGTTTATTTTTTAAATTTAATGACCAAACTTATAATTTTTTGTACTTTGAATCTGATCAGACATATTTTAGAGGAGTCTTAAGGTTAACTATTTATAGAATTTATTAAGTATAATATTGTGTATTCTATTGAGGTTTTATAGATTGATGTATTATATCGGATAACTTTGGAAAACCATTTTGGATTTAGTAAACTTTTATAATCAAACAAATAGAATTTTCACTCTTTTATAGATCTTATGATCCATTAAAATTTATTTTTAATGCATCATGTAGAAAAAATCATCTTGGATATTCATTTATTAGAGTAAAAAATGAGGTATAAATTGGTCAAATCAGAATCTGGGGATGAAATTGTAAGCATGTTTTCTTGTTTTCTAAATCATGATATTTAAATAATCCCTCAACTGTATGAAATGGATCTTAAAACCAAAGATTTATCTTATTACCTTTGTATCTAATAAATCCATGTAATTTAAAATAAACACAGATTTATGGTTTTTTGGTCATTAACTTTCTCTTGATCATTCACTTTATTGTGGTCAATAATCTCTATCAATTTCTATAATTATTTATGTTTTTCTACCATATCTATATTTTCACTTCCCACTACTTTTTTCCTACTTGGAAACCCAGTTATGTCTTATTATAAAAAAACTTCATACTTCCCTTTCTATCTTATTAAGAGGATTTTTTATTAAACCATCTTATGATGTAGTATTTCTAGAAAGATATTTTCAAATGGAGGTCCTTTCATTATAAAGATCAATTTCAAATTATGAGTATGGAATTCATTGAAGGTTGGGAGAATATAACACAATAAGATTTTAAAATAATACTAATATGTTTTATATCATATATGAAACAAAACACCCTTATTAAATGATTTGTGAAATATATTTCATTAAATTTAATCTCATCGATAGTTTTTGATACACACAACCCCGAATCAAAAAGAACCGTAAAATAGTATACGGTTATAACCTACCTCTTAAATTTTTAGTTAAGAATGGTAAAGAAATTATTAAAAAAAATTTGTTTCTTAAATTTATAAAAAAAATCAATCAAAATCAATTAATTAAAATTAAAATAAAAAACTTTTGTAATAAAAAAGAAGATTTTTATGCAAAAACTATATTTTTCTAAAAGGCAGTTTCGCCGCACTTTGCACACATTATTTAAGATTAATTTTTATCAAATTTATAAAATTTATTTTAAAAAATGAAATTAATTTCTTAAAAAAACATTTTGAAATTATAATTGAGTTAATATTTCTGAAAAGATTATGTTTTCAATGAATAGTGAAAATACTAATTTTTATTAAAAACTTCTTTTTGTTTAAAGAAATTTCAAAGTCACATTTGTTCTAAAATTTATTTAAAACTGGTTTAAAATTAAAATTAGTTCAATTATAATATAATAAATACAATATAGGTAATTTTAATCAATTACATGTTAAAATTTAGTATAAAACGTTTTATACATATGTAAATGTTTCCATTGGAAAACTATTTTCATAACATTTGTGGGAGTAATTTTAAATTAAATTCTATGAATTATATGAATTGAATTTATAAAAATATATTCTAACTTAATTTTTGGACATAATGAGTTGTAAAGATGCTAAAAATTAGTTATTTTTTTAAGGTTATAACGGATTTACTAGGGTTTAAACTATGAATATGAGGGTTAAAATGACCTACCAACTTTTATACATACCATTTTATATAAATATTTTTACCTTATATCATCCATGGTTCTATAATTAATAATTTGGGTGCTTAGTGTCATGTGAAAAATGTGTGTATCAGTTTTTCTTTTCAAAAATTCAAAGTGTGTCATCTCCCCAATATATAAAGGGACACCCACTATCCTCTCCTTTTCACACTCACAAATACTTTTGTTTAGGACAAGAACTAACCAAATATCTTATCCAAATCCTTCCCTATATCATAGAGTCATATTTATCACAAATCTAATAAATTAAGGTTTTAGGTATAAATATAAACATGTTTTCCGGAGAAGAGGTAAAATTATTAACGATGCATTTTCCTTTTACTTATTCTTATAACCGTTTAAATCTTATAAAACTGTGATAAAATAATAAAACAACTATATCCTATATATTTATATTTTATTATTTTAATGTGAAAACCTATATCTGTCTCTTATTCCATCAAATGGGAAAGAAAACCATCAATTGTGTGTATGGCGGACTACCGCCATGCGAACTGATGTAATTCATTTTCCATCATCACCTATCGCGGATGGTTATAATGATTTATTTAACTTATTTATATTATATTTATGAAATAACTATAATTATGGAATTATAATTTCATAAATAACTTCTAACATTCTAATCTTTTGGAAAATAATAATGTCACTTGTGTCTACGTGTTGACTATCACCTCCACCTGGTGATGTGAAATGTTTTTCATTTTACATTTACTTGGATGGTAATAAGTATATTTTTAATGAATAAAAATGAAATATTGGATATAATTATGGTTTTTTATAGGTGAAATGTTATTTAATTTTCATATAATCCATCATTTTGAAAAATATAAATAGGATTCATGCGTTCGTACAACCTACCATCTCCATGAACAGTGTAACTCATTTTCCAATGTCTATATTTTATAGATATTATAAATAATTATATAGTGATTATATATGATATATATTTCATGGTTAAAAGTAATTAAATTATTTAACCATTTTGAAATAAAAATACAAAAATTACCAAACCAAAACATACATGAAAAATGAATCAATTATCACCCGAAATTGTGATTTTAACAAAGAATTGTTAATAAACATTTCATCAAAGAATATAGGTAAATAATAAATGTTAATAACTATATGATTATATTTATCTAATATATTTATACAAACCCCATATTTATTATATAGGAGTTACCAAAATTTAATTTGGAAATCAGACCATATGTAAGGGTTACTCATCTCACTATTAATTCTGTGAGATATATGCCACATTCACTACTTAGTTCTTTTATGTCGGGTATATACTCACCCGATTATATTTTATATCATGAATCCATTTATCTTCAAGTAATTTAAATATTAATTCGAAGTTATTCTTTAATGGGTCTCATAATTTCAATGTTAATAATACAGTAAGGGCTTATTTCACAATTTTCTTTTTATTCGGGATTGTTTGAGTTTAAGTATCATTTGTAATAATTATTTTTTATCTATATCTTAATGCCAATATATTTTATTCTCCTATTTTTATTCAGGTATCTTATAAGTAATATTTCTATTTCCCCTCTTTGGTTGATAAAATGATTTAGAAATTTTTTTTAAGAAAATATGACTTTATTACTCTCTTCTGTCAAAAATATTTTTTCTACCATTTCTATTTTTTCAAAAAAACATTATCTAAAATGTTTTTAAAACTCTTAAAATAATTTATTAATGAAATTTTTACACATTTTTTACCTTTTAAATTTTTTTTGAAAATAATATTCTTTTCATTTTTTGAATAAGGTACTTTTTGACTTTTACCAAAAATTTGAAAGGAATATATTTTTAATGTACTCAGCATGTACAAAATTTAATGTCAGTATGACCACTCATTTTCTAGAATACTCCTTTAAATTTTTACAAGGCCCACTTTAAAGAAATTTTTTTCTAAATATTCTAGAAACTTAAATTTTTTGAATGTGATTTTTAAAGTTAAAATGATATTTTCCTCAATAATTTTTCTATGTAATTTTTACACTATTTATGTTTATCAACATAAAAAACACTCATTTTGCCTTATTCCCCATTTGGAATATGTTTTATTGAAAACATCCTTATTATTTTTTTGGATAGTTTATGATCATTTTGAAATGGTATGTACTATTTTGATATCATTACCTATAGTACTCCAGATGGTTTATAATTATGTTTATTGATTGGGGAAATTTTTAACATTTCATATTCTAGTTTTTCAATATGAATATTTATGTAGATTATGTTTATACCATTTGATATTAGGATTTAATTGGACTTAGTAAGTGATTTTTTAGGCCCTCTATATTCCCTTGATGCATCGGAATATCTCAAGAGACAAACTAGATTTGGGTTTTGGTCAATACCTAACCCTTTAATATAATATTTTCTTGTACGAGGCCTAAATGGTATGGTTATAAAGTATGAATATATGAATTCTCTCACTATGAGATTATTTATTGTTGTAAATGTGATTATTCAATTATTTATTATATATATACATAAGTTTCATGATCATGTTATTTTTTATATGGAATTATTTGATCATCATTTATTCATTCCATATTATTCTTCATGTTCATGTTATTGATTAAATGGAATGTGTTTCAGTTATTTAACTTTCAACCTTGATTATTGTTTCCGATGCTTTCACCGGGGCGTGTGTGTTCGTCTTGTTTGAGGATGAAAGGCGTGGTTTTGTTGCCCCGCATTCCTGCTTTCCAAAGGCAGGTAGCATCTGTCACTTTTTCAGGGACATTTTCTCCTTGATCAAAATAGGATGATGGGATATCGATCTTCCTTAAATGGATTCCTCCTCGGAACTCATCACCAAGTATGGGTCTCCCTTATAGATTTAAGACGTTGTTTTTCAAACTCTTCTTATTGCCATATCTTCATAGACACCAGTTAATTACACTACTTCTGTTGGGACATTCCAAGGGGTCCGGTCAGGGCAGCAACCTTCAGTCAGGGGAGTAATCACTTTGGGCATCACTGGCGTGTCTGGGCACTAGTACACTGGCGTGTCTGGGTTTCTTCCCCTTATTATAGGGTTTTTCAAGGGCGCGGAAGCCCAAGGCATCCCACGTTGAACGTGGGGAATCATATGTCATGGGAATGTATCTGAGGTTTTACTCAACTTCCCATGTTTAACACAGGTTATGCCGAAAGTTTAACATCCATAGGAGATGGATCAGAATGATCAGAACACTGACTAGAGTGGATCGGATGGGTGCAACCCCTGGAGGGAACACCGATGTTGGGGCCAACGGGTGGTTAGCCTCTCTAATGCTGTTAAATAGAATGGAGAATGTGGTGGCATGATCCCATCGGAATGTGGCGGCCCTGGTAAGAATCAATATGTATGACGGGAGTTTCCATGAAGTGGATGGTGAATGGTATGGAACCGTCATGAGGATGATGATGGTTTTGGGATTGATCCTCGAAGAGGCTTCCTATGTATCCCTGTGGTAGGGAATCAAAGTCTGTATAGTTCATCGGATGACTGATTACCATCGATTGAGGTTTTCAACAGCTTACCATTGGATGGGGTCACAACAGCTTATCTCTGGATAAGAATTTCAACAGTTTACCGCTGAATAGGGTCACAACAGTTTACCACTGATTGAGGTTACAACGGCTTATCGCTGGATGGGGTCGAACTGACGTGAAGGTGGTCAAAGCGACTGAGTGTTGGGATTGAACCTCATGTATTCTTCCTACGTACCCTACCTTGGAAAGGGTCAAAGACCACATATTTTAGGATGGGTTTTGTGTGAAATGGGTTACCGCTAACTGGGGAAACAATGGCTTACCGCTGATTGGGGAACAACGACTTACCGCTGATTGGGGTCCATAGTTTAACGTCATATAGGATGGTTTGAACCAACATGAAGGTGGTCAGAGCAACCGATCGTTGGGATTGAACCTCGTGGAGGCTTCCTACGTACCCAGCCTTAGCAAGGATCAAAGTCCATGTAGTTTGGAAGGGGGGAATTTGGGGATTACGCTCTGTGGCAGCCCAAAGTATTGGTGAACTGACATAAAGATGGTCAGAATCACTGGGGTGGTGGGCTTGAACCTCGTGGAGGCTTCCTACGTACCTTGCCTTGGAAAGGATCAAAGACCTCATAGTTTATGGCTGGGGGTGGGGCTTACACTCTAGGCTACCCAAGGTGTTGTTGAACCGATGTGAAGGGGGGTCAAAGCGACCAATGGATGGTGGGGTGTGGGAACCGATGTGAAGGATGGTCGGGACCAATAGCTGTCGGGCTTGAACCTCATGGAGGCTTCCTAAGTACCTTGCCTTGGCAAGGATCAAAGACCTCATAGTTCAGGTGGTGTTTGGGGATTACACCCTAGGCTTCCCAAATAGGATTTCATGGTCGATTCTTACTCTAAGACCATGTGAGTCATGCTTGGTGTGAGAAACAAGAGGCAGCAAAGGTCTGACAATCACCTCGTGAAAGGTGTGTCCTTGGGAAGTGGTGTGGGGCTTACACATAGTTACCAGCCCAAAGAGGAAACAGGGGCTTACGCGTGGTCCGCAACCCAGAGAGGAAATAGGGGATTACACATGGTTAGCGGCCCAATGAGGTTGGGACATACTCCAGGATGGAGGCCTGGTGGTGATAAAGCCCTACAGGAGAGGGATTTGGTACTGAATAAAGGACGGTTCTGGTGTCCATCCCCCCCCCCCCCCGCCACCTCTGGTCCTTGGGATCGAAGAAGAAAGGAGGAGCAGTGGTGCTACCTCCTACAAGAAAGGCTAGGGGCTTACACCAAGTTATTCGTCCTTTCCCCACGTAGGATGCATGCGGGGAAGTCATAGTTTAATTTAATGTGATGAGGACGATGGTGCTTGGTAGTTTAACGTCATGCACCTCGGACAAGGTGGGTTCACTCCACACCCCTATGACTTAAACAACTAGTACCCTCTACACCTTGGTGAAGAGATGGGACAGGCAATGTCGTGGCTAGGGGGTGTTATGAGGCGAACCATTAGGGGGTCCACATTAGTGTGGCGATGTGAAGAAGCAATAGTTGTTAGTGTGCCTATGCGAAAAAGAATGAGGCGAAGCAATGCAACGGGTAGTATCGTCCAAGGGAATTTGAATTTAATTCGCACAAACCTAGAGGGTTGTACGAGAAAATATTATATGGCGAAGGTGCTTTGGGCGCGGGAGGTGCCCGAAAATGATGCCCGGAAAAGGGACATCATGAGCACACAAGGGGGGAGGTTTGAGCGCAAAAGGAACAGTGGCACGAATAAGGGCCAGACCAGTGCGGAATAGGGCTACTCATGCGAATAAGGTCGGGGCAGCACGCAATGGCGATGCGTGCATGAAAAAGGCCTGGGGCGGCATGCAATGGAGTTGCGTGCGTGAAAAATTCTGGGGTGGCGCGCAATCGGCCGGTGTGCTCGAAAAAGGTTGGGCATCACAAAAATTAGGGTGCGTGATTTGGATTGAATTGCACACCAAAGAAAGGATTGCATGAAATTGAAAGGAATTGTGCACGGGGGATGGGATTTGGATGAAAAGTAAGCCTGAGTGGTCTCGCGTAATGGCGGACCCCCTGGGCGACGTGGTGCAAAAAATTAAGTACCTGAGATCCATCTTTTGCGTGAAAGGGATCTGAATTTCACGCCGTAGAGATGGTTTAGATTCTTCAGCCTGGAAGTCGAAGGGGTGACCTTTTATTTATAGGCAGTCGGGGACACAGAACTGTGTGGAAAACAGGCCTGCACGAAATATTATAAGCTAACGTCGGCAGTGTGAAAATTCAACCGTGCGGGGAAGTGGCGTGTAAATTTCCACACCCATGTGAAAAACTCCCGCGAATCCCGAATTTTTTCGCGTGGGACTGATTTTTCGCACACCGCTGAATTTTTTTCACACAGCCCCTCCAACCCCCCCCCCCCCTCGGAATCAGATCAGAGAGGGGCCTCAAAGGTCGAATTCTGAGGGAAATGCTGAGATGCAGGACTCCCTGGGGCCTGTGCGCACTCAAAACTAGAGCGGCTCATCAAACCGATACAGAGCGAGCAATCCACTTTTCGTGCATGCATGGAAACCCATCTTTGGACCTATAAAAGCCTCGCAAGTCCCTCATTCTGTACAGATTTTCTCACGCGATAAGCCAAGAGCTCTCGTGCACAAAAATTTCCTCTGCCCTATGTGAAAAAATGCTTCAGTTGAGCGTAATTCACTGAGGTCAGCCATCATTTTACATGAAAACCTGTCATTTTTCTAACCAACTCTTGATATTTCATGCCAGACTCTGATTTTTCGCACCACCTTCTAATTTTTCGCGCCAACCTCTTAAGACTTTGCCGGTAGAATATGGTCACCAATCGGGCTGACATTGAGGGAGAAGTCGCATTCGCTGATCAAAGGGCTGAGATGGTCGCCAACCTTGAGGTTTATGGCGCTCGAAGGATCATATCTAGAAACCATACCCTTTTCAACATGTTGACTCTAGCCCAAAAGGAGTACGCATTGTCTTCCAACCTGCCAATATGGGACTTCAGTATCTTGTAGAAGTTACTCATGCCAAGATTTGAAGTCGACACACCGTGGTCATGGGTGACCCATGAGGATGACCTAACTTGGTATAATATCACCTACAATGGCCATCCTTCTAGAGAAACTAGACATATGCATGTTTAAATCCTGAATCCCAGGACCAGGACCATTTTTGGGAGTGACCCTATCATGGAGAATTCTCCAGCCCTTTATGTAAGCACCTTCTATTAGAGTGTTATTGAGGAGGCTAAAGGCTAGCTATAGGATTGGGACCTACATTCTGGAGGCAATTTCATGAGTGAATGGGTCTGGACGTATTGGGTTCACCATACATGTGACCAATTTGGGGTCGAACTGCGGCACATCGGTTTGTTCGAGGCGGTGTGGACGTCGTAGTTTCATTTCTATTGCCAGCATGAGCTCAGACCAGATCTGTTTACTCGATGGTCTCCCGTTGCCAATACCTTCCATCTTCATCATGGGGAAGTTAGTATCTACCTTTGGGAAATTCATTTCATTAGGGGTATCCCTTAGGATGGGCACCAATACGATGAATTCCTCCCACCAAGGAACATCTAGGGAGATGGATAACGAATCCCTATGATGACATGGAACCTGTTGGATATAGCTAAAGAGAGGTTGGGGGTCAAGGATTTTTTGAAGGAAATCACTTACAAGAAATGGTTTAGCTTGTTCCTACAAAGAGATCCAAAAGTCAAGATGTCGGGTCGAGGGAGACGGTCTCCGATAGTGACACAGAGAAGCAAAATTGGATCGTACTGGATGATCCTGGAGGCGTGGGACTATTAGTCATGGGGATTCATCATAAATGAGAGTCGGGACCCGAAAATTCGGTATTCTATATTTCTTTACACATTCCTGGGTGGGTGGATCTTACTGAGGAGGGACTCAAGGATGGGAGTTCATCTAGTGACCCTGGTGATGGTTGGCATCATGGTCGCTAATCAAAGATTTAATCTGGGAGTCCTTGTGTTGGATCGTCTGTTCACCATTTTGGGATGCATTTCGAGAGGGGGTCATCAAGGAGGATTTGTGGTCCCTTACAGATCTTTTATGGCTAGGTTGCGGCTCATTGTGGTGGGTACACCTTTCTGAACGCCATTCGTCCTCCAGGTAATGGCCTACAACCTTCCTTTCTGAACATCGTTGGGGTCATGCCGTTGACTCTTAATGAGGAGGGAGTAAGGATCAGAATTGGAAATCATGCCAACATCACTTTCAGCCCATTCCCCACCTCAACAAGCCAGATGATAGATAATGGGCAAGGCTCACTGGACCAAAGGGAATAATTACAAAGCATCAGAGGTGGGGTGCTCGTGGCCCAGATAGATGGGAAGATCTTTTTTGAGCCCTACATGTCATCCAGGTTCGGCAGGCAGTTTGTATGCCTTCATCAGATGCCAAATAAAGTGTACACAAATGTTCGGGAGGAAAGGAATCACTGTGATCTTCACCAAATGTGGCTGATGTTCACGACCCAGAGCTCTGGAGACGTTATCACCTTTCCTCCCAGCGGACTTGATGTTGGACTCTAAACCGAATATGTCTAAAATTGGGCCATAGCATACCCTGAGGGGATTTTGCGGAAGCGATTTCGGAAACTCAAGGTTGCAAGTGTAGAACCTGGGCAGCAAGAGAGCAGAAAGGGTGTTGTTGGGGGGTAAAGGTCAGAAGCATGTTGGGAAACTGGGCCCACACAGGCCGAGACTTCAGTAGATGGGACATCGTGCGGCGTGGCTATTCCCTCATCTCCTAGGGGGAGAGGGGCTTACGAATCATTAAAGGAGATTCCCGAGAATAAGATAAGGTATCTGCTTCAACCTTCCGATGATGAAATCTTCCTAGCTCTGTGGTAAGACTGGATGACCCTACGACAGTCGATGGGTACTAAAGCTCTTTGGTAAAAGATAGTGCAAGGCGAAATCCAGTTGCTAGAGGTTGGACTCATTCAGGTTGTCGACAAGGTGAAATTTCATCGTCGCCATGCATATCTAATGGCCAAGGACGTGTATGCATGTCAACAGGGTCGGCGTGAGGATCCATCTTTCTGGGTGAAAGTAATGCTTGTCCAGGAGCATGATCCATAAAAGATATCGTCAGAGGATGAAGACAGCGATGATGAGCCGGAGGGTGCTGAGACGGAATAGGAGGAAGAATTAGAAGGTGAAGGAGGGGTGAAGAAGAAGAGGAGCCTGAAGGTGGAGGGTCTTATGGGGAATCCCACCGTGGGAGTCTTTGGGAGAGTGGAGAGATCTTTGGATCTGATTTAGATATAACTGAGCTACTTGAGTTACATATTGTCCCTTGTCTATCCATTCCCCTCATCATTTTTTTGTAGCCCTCAATCAGATCTCCTTATCCTGTTCAGGATCATATTGGCACCGACCAAGAGTCTCAATCTGAAGGGGAGGAGGAGGCGCCGAAAGAACAAGGTGGGGATATGACACCCATTTTTGAGTTGACAGGCACTAAGGGATCCCCTACAATGTAAGATCTTATAGCGGCTAGAACACCAGAGGATGATGCTTTAAGATCTTGTAAGTTCATTACTTTAATGCTGTTATTTACCATCGGAGATCTCAATTGATCAGGGTGTTCATTGTTTGTGCAGTAATCACAGCCTTGGAGGCACATCAAGCTGCCGAAGTCGGGTCATCCGTGATTGATTAAACAGCAAATGTGTTGTCCTATTCAAGACACACTTCTCAAACTGAGCTGGCCCCGACGCTCTTTGAGCAAAGGGATGTGGATATCAGCAGTACCAATGTCAGGGCGGGGCCGGAAGTTGACGAAGAAACTACTGGGACTAAGGCTAGAGAGGAAGGTCGCTCAGGCATTGAAGAGCCTAACCCCTTGGGAGGAACACTCGAAGAGGACACTATTGCTAGCCTGTTGGCTTCTTTCCTTGACTATCGGCCCGTAGATACTGAGGAGATTGATGATTAAGACTTAGAGGTGGTTGAGGAGAGTCGGATGATGTAATGAAAAGGGTGGAAGTGCATCAAGTGCTTTCTCAGTCATCCTCAGACAGAATGGCTAAAATAGATGGGTTCACTCCACACCTAGCTGCGCTTTCTCTGTGCTGGAGGGGTGGATGCTCAATGCCTTCATTTGACGGTCTGTGACTACATGGATGAGAAGCTGCGCGAGATCAGCCGACGCTCTGACGTTGCCCAGTGTTAGGAGGATTCAAGGGGTACTCAAGCATTCATAAAGGTAGAACAAGAGGTCTGACACCTTGAAGAGCTGGTGAAGGAAAAGGATATATTCATTGAAAATTGTTCTGAGCTTAAGGAGTAGTTGAGGGCCCAGCTGGAAGATGCCCAAGAGAAACTAGTGGACATGGGTCACCAAATGACTAAACATCAAACTGAACAGGCACAAACATGGGCTAGGTTCAGTGGACTGCGCTCTGCGGCTATTGATGAAGAGAGAGTCCTCATGGGGCGGGAAGCAATCATGGAGGCCATCAGCCAAAAGGTAGTGGCGCTGAAATGATCCATCCAAGAAGATGACCCTTAAGGGCCCTTTTTTTGCTGAACTCATAAAATCATTTCTCCTTACTGCTTCTTATTCAGAACTTCATATATGGATAAATTTATTTACGTGTTCATTTGGTTTAATGCATTCAACCACAATCCTGAAATAAATAGCAATCTATTCTTAAGCTAACGCAAGTCGCACCCAATGTGAGTAACAAGGGATGTTCGTACTATTACTTTGTTTGATCATGGTCACGTCAATCAAGCTTCGGGAATTCGAGATTCGAATAGCCAATCTGGATTTTCAAGAAGAGAATAGGGAGGCCCGATTACAGAATAAAGCTCTCAGAACAACCGAATTATCATTTTCTCAGCGTGCTCTTGTGCATGAGTGAGGTAATTCCAGGGGCGCTGGAATAAATCCGGACAAAAGGGAATGGAAAGTGTGAATTAAAATACCCCCAATATGGAACATGGTAGGGATGGCGCGAAAATAAAAGATAACTATTGACCTTGTTCGAAACATAGAATCTATATTGTGTTAGCCTAAAATGGGGATGACAAACGAGGACCGACCGCTGACCATGTTCAAAACACGGGGCCTGACTCAAAATGTCATCGATTAGTCTTCCGGAACATTGGACCAGGACAATAGGAAATCCATAGTCCAATCATACATATTGTTAGGGGTTTCCTTTAGACATGAAAGAGGACGAGGGTCCGAATAAGAGGAACGCAAAGTGTGGAATTTGGAGTGATGTTTTGTGTGAATAGAATCCAACACTCTTGACGTTATGCCACCTTGGTGAGAACACATTAGGTGGGTTCATCGCTCTGATCATGGATCATTCCTTATTTTAGGTAGGACCTCTCTGGCGAGGGAGTTGTCGCTTCCCAATATCATCGTGGGGCATCCCAAACTTGTTTAGGGAAAAGCTGCAGTTACATGGTTCCCCACAAGGGGTCAGGCCAGGGTGCTAAAAATGAGAAGGAACAGGATTTATGATTCTTGGGCTGGACCCGAGGCAAAATGCCTGGGTGTCTCTATGTATCCCATGAGGATGGGAATTAATCCATACGTAGTTCTAAGAGAGGTCTTAGTTTAAGGTCTTAGAAATCGGACCAAGGATCGGTAAGGAATATAGGGGACATATGATAAGGTGATTATGAAACCCAAAGTGAATGAGGACCCGGAGTCCTGATTACCATATGTTTCTTGGGGAAGTGTTTAGGTCAAGGGACCGAACATTAAAGTTAGGTTGGGCCCGTGGGGAAGTGTTTAGGTCAAGGGATCGAACACAAAAGTTAGGATGGGCACGTGGGGAAGTGCTCGGGCATTCCTACATATCTCATGAGAATGAGAATCAAGACATATGTAGTTCTAAGGGGTGGAACAATAAGGCACCAATTCCAGGGATAAAAGGGTGTGCAGGTCTGACCCTCGCACCAAAAGAAGCGGCATTTGATAAGTCTTATTTGTCCTTTAGGGTGAATAGAGGTGTTTTTTATGAGGTGATGGGCCTAGAGTAGCGAATCCAGGCATCGAAATAGAAATCAAGCCAACTGAAATCATTGAAGAATGGTACGGTGTTGGACTGATACCAAACATGATGTACCTAAGGGATCCACAATGCTACGTTGTTTTTCATCGTGCGGGTAGGATGATATTGTCACAGTTTACAGTCATGTGACGGGACCAACCATGCACTTTAACGTCATGCAACACAAACTTAGTATAGGCGAGGTTAAAGGGGGAATGTGCACAGTGCAATAAAACATACCCATTGTGAATGAGGACATAAACTCATACCACATCGTGCGCGATTCTGATATAGAAACCTCAGTCCAAGGGGCCAAAAGGAGGTAAGTGGGTAGGAAGTAGGGAATACTGGCTCTCAATTAATCTGGACCCATAGACGAGGTGTCCGGGTGTTCCTATGTATCCCATGGAATAGGAATCAAGTTGTACGTAGTTAAACAAAGGGGCAATACGAAAATATCTTAGCTTAAGGTTTTGAACTTGGACCGTGGAGAAGTGGGACTATTCCAAGTAAGTGCGGACCTTAATCTGATCCCTAAGCCTATGTGAGTCAAGATCAGTGTAGGAAACAAGGGCGGATAAGGTATTATCAATATGTGAAATACATGCAAAGGGGAAATCGGTGGAGCACCGAATGATTGCCTTATCGCAGCTTTTTCCTCCTAACATACAGATGCGCACTGAGGAATAATACCAAGAGACTTGAAATTCTACTTGGACATGATGAGGTGGAGAAGGGTGTGATTCATGTAACCAACATTTTGGGCTTAATGGGGTTGGCGTCACGATGGAGGATAACTATTGACCGTGTTCAAAACACAGCATCCATATCACGTTATCCTAGAATGGGAATAAGAAATGAGCATCGACCGCTGACCAAATTTGAAATATGGGACTTCTATCAATTTGTTGCTCAGAACCCTTGAGGATGTTAGCCCATAATGGTAGGAGGGCCCTTGGGCTGAGCATCCATGCCATTTGAAGGTCCTTTTGGATGTGAAAGGTGATGGAATCCCTAATGAAGGGGAACACGAAGCCTGAAAAAATGGTTGAAAGTATGTTCGGGTAGAATCCAACATTCCAGGTGCTAAATAAGAGTACCCTTGGGAACATTGGTCAATCGCCGAAGAGAACCGAGGAGCTCATCTTAAGAATGGACAATTTGAAAAGATGAGGATACCACAAGGGGGTGGAAAACTCTCAGGAGGAGGAGGTAAATGGCATGGTTGTTACAACACCTGATGTGATTGAGAACATAATCCCATACCACACCATATATTCCTATATTTGGGGGAATGCAGGACAAGGGGCCAAGATGAGAGGGATATTTCTAAGAGATGGGGCTGGACCCAAAGTCTAGACATTCAGGCGGTCCTAGGTATCCCATGAGAATGGGAATCAAGCCACACATAGTTCTTGAAGGGTGTAATGTGTAGTTTATCATCATGAATTAGGGACACAAATGGGTAAGATACCCCACATATAGTAGGTGTATAGTATGGCGAGTAACCCGACATGAATGAGGACATAATTCCATACCACACCATACAATATCGTAAAAGTTCAAGACTTGTTACGGGGGCCAGAGATTGGGCATATGAAGCGCGGCAGGGCCTGTGCTCACGGTATGGACAATAAATGATGAGAGGGATGTCTCAAGGGGATATGTGTGGCATGGAAAAATAACCTGACATGAACAAGGACATAATCCCACTCTGCGCCACACAGTTCTAAATGAGAACTTGGGCCAGGGGCCAGAAAAGGACAAGGGGCCTAAGGCTGGGCGTCCCGGCCAATGGTAGCCATACAACCTCTTGTGTGGTTACCGCCTCATCAAAGCTCCTAATCCCACATGAGCAGTGCTCGGTGCGAGAAACAAGGAGCTGGACTCAGCTCTCCCTGTCACATAGGGGTCTAATAACTGGCATCGCCCGAAGGGAGTTTTTCACTTGGAGATACAATGGGGCAGAATGAACCACTACACTCAATGTTTGGGACATCTTGGGTGGCTCTAAGGACAAAGTATAGGTGTTGACCATGTTCGAAACACAACGTCCCTATAGTGACCTGGACTGGGAACAACAAATGAGCATCGACCTCTGACCATATTCACAATACGGGACTTGTATCGATTTATTTCTCAACATCCTCGAGGGCATTGGCCCGAAGTGGTAGGAGAGACCTTGGGGCTTGTATCCCTGCCATTCGGGGGCCCTTCTGGATGGGATAGACGATGGAGTCCCAATCAAAGGAGTGGGTGAAGCATAGTTGTTCCCATCTGTGAAAGAGGCAGACACCTACGGGTAGTGGTACGTATGGCGGGATAAATATGAGCTCGAAGTGAATTGGGGAAAAAGCCTACACCACACCATATGTATTAACCTGAGGGAAGATTCTGGAATTTGGGATGGGGCAACAGAAAAAATGCTCGAGTGTTCCTACGTATCCCATAAGGATGGTAATCAATCCATACTTAGTTCTTGAAGGACATGCAGTTTAGAGTCATACGGTGAGGACATGGGAGGATAGAAGAACAGGGAGTGGGCACATGGTGCGACTGTCGTAATCCTGGCATGAGTGGGGCTAAGGAAGCCTAAACCATATCATGCAAGGATCCTCTGAGAGAATTATACCCGGGGAGGATAGTCAAAGAGAAGAGTTTAGGGCTAGGATCAAGATGAAATGTTTGAGCGTTCCTACGTATCTCGTGGAATGGGAAACAAGCCACATGTAGTTCTAGGGGTTCAGTTTAACATCTTGTAGGATGACATACAGTTTATCGTCATGCGGGAAGAAGCAGTTTAGGGTCATGCAGGACCATCATGTAGTTTAGGGTCATGCAGGACCGAACAGTTTAAGGTCATGCAGATTCAATAGGCTCAGGAAAAGTATTGCTTGAGGAACTTAGCATTAGTGGGAGGAGTTATATGCTCACCATCCATGGTAACCAAGGAGTATGCACCATTAGGGTAAACCCTATGAATTTTGTAAGGTCCTTCCCATTTGGGATCCAACTTGGGTGGTTTCCTGCCATGGATCATTGGTGTTTGGAGGGTTAATACCAAGTTGCCTTGTAGGAAAGAGCAGAGGAGAAACTTCTTGTTTAAGGTTCTAGACATCATATTCTGATGCCTTTCCAGATTGTGTGGGGCACGAAGCATGTTCTCGTCAAGTGCTTCCAATTCATCCAGAAAAATTTTGGCTACCTTATCTAGCGCCTACTGGTCATAGACCACTGTGCGTAACAAAGGCAGTTGGATCTCTATGGGCAGGACGGCCTCAGCCCCATACACCGGGTAATATGGGGTCCCCTGGGTGGAATTACGAGTCATCATCCGATAATCCCAGAGGGCGTTGGGGAGCTTCTCCGGTCAAATCATTTTGTTCTGACCAACCATTTTTTGAAAAATGTTAGAGAGGGTTTTGTTGAACGCCTCGATCTGTCCATTTTTCTGTGCGTGGTAGTGGGAGATATAGTTTTAATGGATGTTGTACTTGGTGTACAATTTCTTCAGCTCAGTTGCTCGGAAGTTCGTGTTGTTATCAGTGAGGATGGCATGAGGGGCTCCAACCCGGTAGATGATATTGGATCTCAAAAAGTCAATGATAGAACGGGCATTGACCTCCTTGAGTGGAACTGATTTTTCCCACTTGGAAAAGAAATCTGTGGTGGTCAGGATGAACCTACACAGGCAAGCTGTCGCTGGTGGATATGGTCCCATGACATCGAGTCCCCACACCGCAAATGGATAAGAGTACATGGTGGAGTGGAGAGGTTTTGGCGGCTGATGCATGAAGTTAGCATGAATTTGGAATGCGTGACATCTCTTGGTTAACTCGATGAAATCATGGATCATGGGGGGCCAGAAGTACCCCAATATCCAGATATGATGGGATAGCTTCGTCCCAGTCTGGTGAGCCCCAAAGGAATCGGCGTGAACCTCCTGTATGACCTAAAAAATCTTGACTCCTTGGATTCAATGGAGGATAACACCATTGAACCCGTGCTTGTAGAGGATATGTTCAAGACTGAGACCACTCTAGAGGGTGCACTGTAGCGCGCGGCGTCGGGTTCACTCGTGCTCAGCCCAATCATTCGGGAGGCAACCATTTTGAAGATACTTGACAAAGGGGGCTCTCTAGGTAGGGGTCACTTCAACAACTTCATATGAGGAACCTGGGAGTCCTGACCTGGAGGCTCTGGCGGTAATATGGCTTACTCACAAGCCGTCGTCATCATCTGGGGTGACGGGAACAATGACTCTCCGATGTGCCACATGCATAATCAGATCATCCTGCTTGGGTTTGGTGAGTGATGCAGCCTAGCCGGCCAGGGCATTGGATCGACCGTTCTGAGATCAAGGGACATGAGTAACTTCCGGCCGAGACGGGAATTGGGACATTAGCTAGAGGGTGCATTCCAACAATGGTATGAGCTCTGAATTCCTGACGACATAGTCACTGTTGATTTTCTTGATGAATAGTTTGGAATCCCCTTTCACATGCAAATGGGGCACATCGATCTCGAGGGCCAACTCGAGGCCAGTGATAAGAGCCTAATACTCTGCCTCATTGTTGGTGCAGCCTTCTGACAACAGGAATGAGTACAGTAGAATGGCTTACACCAGGGTGATAAAGATAATACCCAGGCCTACTCTGTTGAGTCTTTTATCATTGAGACTCCTATTGGTGGGGCTCCGGGAGGCGCCATCAAAGTGCATCTTCCAACACGGTATGACATGATCTACTAAGAGGATTGCCTCATCGGGAAAATCGAGGTCCAGGGACTGGTCTGCGGGGGTTGGATGGGTAGTAAGAAAATATTCCAATGCTTATCCCTTGGTAGCCTTCTGAGGCACGAACTTGATGTCAAACTGTTGTAGTATTACTGCCCACCGTGCAAGATGGTCGGTCAACATGGGGCGATTCAGAATTTATTTCAGCAGGTCTACCCAAGACACTAGTTGTACCTCATAGTGCTGCAAGTAGTGTCGCAATTTCTTTACTACGAATACAATCACAAGGCATCTCTTTTCGATGGGGGAGTATCTGGTCTCCGTATCGGTGAGCATAAGACTGAGGTAGTAGTGGCTGTTTCTGTCCCCTCATTGTTCTTCTAGTCGAGGAGGGCGCCAAGAGATCGTTCCAGGGCAGTAACATACAGGATCAGCGGCATTCTGGAGATGGGTGGCATCAAGACCATAGGATAGATCAGATACTGCTTGATTTCCTCAAACGTGGTCTGGCACTCTTCGTCCCATTCGTAGGAAGTGCCTTTCTTCATAAGACGGGAAAAGGGATTACACTTTCTATCCAGATTTATAATGAATTAGTGAATGCAGGCAAAGTGGCCTTGGAAACCTCGAAGCTCCCAAATATTGCTCGAGGGTGGAATTTGACCGATGGACTTGATCTTCTCTAGGTTAATCTAGATGCCCCGATTCCTGAAAACAAAGCCAAGGAACTTCCCATAGGTGACCCCGAAGGCACATTCCAACGGGTTCATCTTTAGGTGGCGGGAATGGAGGAAGCTGAAGACTTTCTTGAGGTCCTTGAGATGGTCCTAGCATTGGTGGTATTTGACCACCAAGTCATCCAAATATAATTCCACCAATGTCCAGAGGATTGGATTGAATATGCGATGCATGGCCCAATGATAGGTGGCACCTGCATTCTTTAAGCCGAAGGGCATGACCTGGTAAAAAAACATACCTTGTAGTGCCCTGGAAGATGTGGACTCCTCATCCCCAGGGTCCATCTAGATCTGACTATATCCAGAGTATCCATCCATGAAGGAAAGGTCTTGGAACCCAGCTTTAGCATTGATCAACAATTATATCACATGAAGGGGAAAATCAGCCTTTGGGCACTGACGGTTGAGATCTCAGAAGTTGATGCAGACTCTGATCTGTCCGTTCTTCTTCCTGACAGGCACAATGTTGGCTAACCACTTGGGGTACTTGACGTCCTTGAGGAAGTTGGCTCTGATGATATTTTCAACTTCGGCCTCGACCATGGCACTGTGAGAAGGGTGCATCTTTCAGGGAGGTATCTTGAACCCACAATGATTTGCCATAAGACTGAGGCGGTGGATGGATACCAGAGGATCTAGTCCTGGAATCTCATTGTAACTCCAGGAAAACACGTCACGGTGTTGTTTAAGGAAGTCAATGTACCATTGATGCTCTTCGAGGGACATGGAAGCACTGATCAATGTGGTTCTTAGATCTGCCTCGCTACCAAGGTTCACATGTACCAGTTCATCGACCGTGGAGGAGACACCCTCTTTAAAGGCGGGGGAGCATCCTCAAAATACTCTTCTTCACTTGTATAGGAGGGATCCTCAGTGGGAGAAGTTTCCTCTGGGTCAGCAGATTCCGTCAGGAGGCTAGTACAGGCATGAGCAGTAGTGGTCACCGCATCAGAAGATTCTGTTATTGTCAAAACCATAGAGATGAAGGCTGTAGACCCGATCCCATCTGGTCTTCGGCCCAAGGGGCCACGCTTGATGATATAAAAGCAATAGTGGCACGTCGGCTTGAGCCGGTTAATTCTAGCCTGGAGAAATAGACACGTATGACGTACTGTAGTTGTCCGGAGGCGAACATCCCGATACCTTACGAGGGTAGGAGGCTCCAGGATCACCTGAGCCTGATTTGTGTAGGAGTACAAGGTGATTTTCTGTCATTGCTTGGACTTAGGAATATTCTTCTCCCTCGTACCAGAGACAACAAAACATTGCCCCATGTCAGGGGTTGTTTCCTCCAATCAATGGATCAGGAAGATGCAGGCATCATCCAGACCTGCCCAGGGGTCAGTTGCAACTGTGATGGGTTCAACTTCACTGGCCTGAATCAGCTTGCCCTTGCTCTTATAATAGTCGGCATCCAGGTAGCGGGCTTCACAAGAGGCGAAAGGAGATGCGTTACCTTGGAGTATGCCTACTCGACCATTGAGGGAGTACTTGAGGCATTAGTGATACGATGAGGGGACCGCCATGTGCAGGTGGAGCCATGGTATTCCCATCAATGCATTATACGTGGTGTCTTGGGAGACAACCATAAACTCAGTGCTGGAAACTAGGCCGCCGAACTGGGTCTTCAAATGGATCTTACCGACTGGGGTCTACTCTATCCTGTCATATCCCTGGATTATTAAATTGGAGGTATTCAGGTTATCTTCAGATAACCCCAGCTTCCGCAGTTTCCGCATCATGATAAGGTTAATCCTAGAGCCGATGTCAACAAGATAGTGGAGAAACTCAACGCCATAAAATTGGCTGGTAATGTACAGTGGGAGGATGTGTCGATATATGGGAGAGCCTTCATCTTCTCTAGATAATGAAATTATGGTCTTACATTCAGTGTTCTCAACCGTTTCAACACGGAAGGCTTCTGCAGCTGCCACCTTCATCTCAAACTAGAGGGGGCTTCTTAAAGCCTGAACGAGGGCCTCACACATATCTAATGATAGGAGAAGGTCCTCGAGGATGGAAAGCCTTTCTAGGATGATGACAAGGTTCTTGAGAACATCATACTTCCATTCCAAGTGAAAACTTCTGCTGGCAGGAGGCTGTTCTGTGACAGGAGGCATGGTGGGCCCTACCGGCTGGGCCGGTGGCTGACTGGTGCTGGGCATATCCTGTTGCTCACTAGTCGAAGCCCACAGAGTAGCTACCAGATGAGGGACAGATGACTAAGACCGGACTATAGTGGGGAGAGGCTGGTCGTGGCATGGTTGAAGTGGCTCTGCCTCATCTAGAAACACAAACGGTGGTGGAGGCGGGCTTGATGACACCAGATGAAGAGGTTGCACGTGTTGAGCTCTACGCTGGGCCTATTGTCTAGTCTCAGTGGCATGCACGGCCTGGATAGAGGTTCCAACTGATGTGCCTTGACGAACCATGTGTTCGCGACTCCACCGACGTTGGCATCAGCTATGGACGTTGGGGAGGTTCGCCCGGCGCTCCCCGTCATCGGGAGTCATATAGGGATTTACCAACTCGACGGTATTAACTAAAGCGTACCCTTGATTATCACTTGAAGATTCATCCATTACTGGGTGGATTCTGATGGGAATCCCCATCTCTGTATTCATGAATTTTCCGATAGTGCGGGACATTGATGGCATTGGCGGGGCGCGTTGTTTTCCCTTGTGTCGTCGACACTTGCTCTTTTGGGAAGGGGTCGGCAGAGATGACGATGCAAAAGTGGAGGCTGCAGCCTCTGAAGGATCCGGCTGATTTAGGTGTGCATGAATGATGCCATGGGAATGACCAACCATTTTTCGAGCCATCCAGTCATCATACTTATGGGAATCGCAGTTAGAAACATACTGCCACTCGCCCTCACTGTCGTTGCTATTGTTTGGCCTTACGAAGACACCTACCACTTGTGACGGGGTCGGGTCCAGCCTGACTATGTTGTTATCGACCTGGTCTTGAAGCCAGTATTTGAACACATATCACTTCTTGAGGGTGTGCCCCAGGATCTGATGATAGGGTCAGTAGTTGGAGCGATCGGTGAGGTTCGCCTCTTCTGGCCTTCTGGATTCTGGAAAACGCACAATCCCTTATTCCAAGGCACTTCGGAAATAGCCAAGGACTTAATTCTTGTTGAACAAGTAGCTTTGGTTTCTTCTATCCAGAAAGGGGGGCCTTAGTTCCTAGACCTAATGAGGAGCTGTAGGAGCCTGTTGAGGAGGCGGATCTTGGTTGTCCCGCCTAGGCAGTGGCGGCGCATTCTGTGGGGGCACCTGTCGATTCTAAGGAAGCCACTACTGGGCTGGAGGCTACGCCTATGGTGGTGGGCCTCTGTGAGGATAAGGAAGTGTCTCTATCAGTAAAAATTTCAGCTACCTGGGGGCCTCTATTTGGGTCACCACAGCGGGCTCAGATCTAGCAGCTCTCCTTGCGGGAATTACAGGGGGAAACAAACGTGTTTGGCTGGCCTGTTGTAGGGCTTCCTCCAGGCACTAGGCCTTATCGGAGAAGTCTCAAAATACCCCAGGGTACTTCTGGGTTATCAAAGAGGGAACCAGTTCCATCCTGAAATTTCCTACACACATCATCAGTAATTTCTCCTAAGTCAGTGGCATGTCAAGGGAATATGTAAGACCTTTCCACCGGGCGATAAAGTCTATGACACGCTCATCAGGCCTTTTTTTCACTTGAAGAGGTATGCGATTCTCGTTTTCCATGTGGTTGAGCTGAACTAGTAGAGGAACTACCTGAGAAGGTCTTCCCAGCTGGTTATGGATCCTATGGGAAGCTGGATGTACCAGATGAATGTAGGACCCTACAATGTTTGAATAAAACAGGGGATCTTGGTAGCCTCCTGTTGCGCTGGAGTTCGTAACATTGGACCACTCCTTGAGTTGAAGTGGGCCAGGTTCTATGGCGGGTTCCCCATCCCATTAAAGGGGGAGAATGTGGGATTCCCGAACCCTGGTGGTGCCGGCATGTCATCCACCCATGCTGGATAAGGCTTTCCATCAGGGGGGATTACCACATCTCGTGTTTCCAACGCCTCAAGGCGGGCAATGAGTGCCGCCATCGGATAATCTGGGTGGGGGTCCTTGTCTTGACAGGTATCCCTAACCACATGCACATTGGTGGGTTCTTCAATAGGGTAAGTAGGCCTAGAAACTCGTGGAGTGGCTGGCAGCACAACCCTCGGGGTGGCTGGGGGAGCCCTAGGTGGGTCCCTTGGATTGTCGCGTCATTTGGGAGGGTTTGGAGAGACATATCATTCCCTCTTGCCATAATTTCCGGCCTCAACCCTCTCTGTGGGGGTAGGATGGTCAAGGTCTCTTGGAGGCATCTCGTCGAGGGGAAGTTGTTCCTTCCCCTTCTGCCCTGGCCAGGGATTACCATAGTCCGATCATCGCTCTACAACGTGTTCAACCAAGAGGTCATCGACCAACTTATTCTGCTCGGAAAGTTGCTGGTGCAATGTGTCCTTCTCATGGTCTTCCTCTATCTTTTTCATTGCGGCGGATGGATCGGAGTACTTGGCAGCTCCGACGTGCTCTTTACCCTTACCAACATTCCAGCTGAGTACTAATGCCTCAGTGGACGCAGGGAGACCTAGTAGGTTGGGTTGTCACCAGATAGGACTTAAGAGGAGGGAAACATACTGCCCCCATCCACGGACTTGCACATGGGGGGGAAGCCTCCTTGATGATCTTTTGGAGTAACTTGAAACTCTAAACCCATTTCTCTTAGGGGACCTTACGGCTGCCTGGTGACTTGGCGTGCTGGGCCACAGGGAGCACATCCAGATATACTAGATGACATTGTTCTCCAATTTCTTCGAAATGTTCTTGGATCATGGGATAAACCACTCACTGATGACGAAGAAGAATGTGCGTCGCCTAGAGGGTCTGCTATAAACATTCAACCTCCCCTGGGGTGAGGGATTCTGGCGTGCAAAAATTCGGTGCTGCCATGGGCCAGAACATCTCAAGAAAGTGGTCTGTTGTGAGGATGTTCCATAAGCTCCTCGGCTCATATTCATGGTCTGTCCCTTGATTTCCCCATTCGTCAACTGGGGGTGGCTGAGGGACTGGCAGCGATGTTGAGGCAGACCACTAGGATGGTAGGCTGGACGGTGGAGAGTACGACGAAAGGGCTGACTGACCGCCGATTCTCAGGATATCCTCTGAAAAGTGTAGTGACCTTGCCGCTATGTCACGATAAGATGAGATGATGGCCTCAGTTCCTAGATCAGGGTCTAGGGCTACTGGTGATATTCCGCGACGCTGCTCGCCCGCCATTGGTCCCAAGAATAGTTCTATGTGATCTCTTGTTGAGGTAGAGAGCACCTCTGGTGACGACGGTGGTGATTGCACAACCGTGATCTGCAGGGTTTCCAGATTTTCATCCTCCTGGATATACTGGTAGAGGGAGGATGGAATCTTATGGACCTTGCATTATGGGAGCACTAGGCTGATGTGCCTCGTTCCTGCCCTAGCCCTTGACTCGGATGAGCAAGAGGAGGGTTCCCGTGCTGAGTCATATTTAGCTACAGAGTCTAAGAAGCGTACAGGTTTGATATCTGTCTAGACCTTCCCAAAATTCTTCTTATGGCAGTGGCGACCCCCCGTCCTACCCCTGGGTGGATCCTCGGGACAGGGCTGATTTCTGACACAAGGCCATTCGGCTGCGCTGGTGCTGAGGTGAAGAGGGTTTCCATCTGAGTAAGACGGGGTGCGAAGAGCACCGGGACAAATGTCCAAGGGGACATGGGGAGGACCTCCATGGATAGCGCTGGAGTGGGCAAGACCTCTTGTAGAACTGGCAGGGGCATGGGGTGGACCTCTAAGCTTGTTTCCCCTGGTGACCTCAGTACAAGGAGGCTCCTTGTACCAGTCTAACTGAACACGAGTAGAACCTCCATGTTGGGTGCTAGTGAGGTGAGGCTGGACTTCACCCCTCTAGTCACCGAGATGAGGAGGACCTTCATCAGCTGCTAAGAGGACACGGGGAGGATCCCCATGTTGAAGAGAGACCGGATGGGCAATGTCCCTACACCGGCAGTCAGGGGCAGGAGGAATGACTCCATACCTAGTGTAATGGGCATGATAGAGACTTTTGTACCGAGTGTCACTACCACAGGGAAGGCCCTCATTTGGATTGACGGTGGCATGGGGTGGACCTCCATGTTGAGCCTTGAAGCGGGGAAGGGCCACACTCTCTATGGTAGTGGTACAGGTAAGACATCTGTACTGGGTGGCTTCATTGCGGGTTAGTTTACGACGGCCACAGCCTATGCTGGAGACCAAGAGAGTTGACCCAGCCTGCCTGTAGGGTGGTTGGGGACCCGATCCTGGTCGGGCATATAAGTTCCCCAGCTCAGTGTATTCAGGGAACTGATGATATGCGTCGGTGGTGGCTCGGGCCATAATAGTCGTCGACGTTGACGCCCCTTGGTGGGTTTCCTCCCCAACTTGCGCCTGATGCTAGCATCGAGTTGGATGAACAGGGGCCAATGGTACAGGTACGTGGCTTACCTACTCCTCATCTAGCAAGACCAGGCAGCAGCACTGATGCGGCTAGGTGGGAGCCCTTGCTGGGAGCCCCTATAATGGGACTCTAACCAGGCTAAACCGGACGTCCCCTGCCTCGTCAACGTAAGGTGGGAGTTGTCAAAGCATTCTGTGGAGAGGCTCCTGAAACGGTTATATGTCGGCGTGGGGAGCAGTGGCTCCCTACGCGGCACTCGGGGGTGGCGTTGCCGATGAGGTACATACGCCTCCAGATCCAGGTGGGCCATATATCGGGTCGGGATTATGCCCTCCTCCTCGTAACGGTGCACGAGATCATTGATCACCCTTCGTTGGATGACCTCGGAAGGGGAGATGGGGTGTGGGATCCCCGGGGCCATGGGTGTAGAGTCCGTTGTGGAAGAGGAGGAGTTGTGCAGGACTGCTGTATTGGTACTCCCCCTGCCCCTGCATCGGTGTGCAGGCAATCATTGCATTCCGAGTGCAGCAACTTGATTCCTAAGGATCAGGGAGATGAACTCGTTAGTGCTGAAAGAAAAAGGAATTGATGACCAATTCCCTAGCACCATTCCGTCTTCCATGACCGATAATATGGATCCATGCTAACAATGTCATAGAAGGGGAGGTCCAACGTTCTACTGCCACAACTTCTAGTGAGTTTCACGCCAGGCCCGCTATTTTCCTAGTGGGACCTGGCACCGGATAACTGGATCTGGTGACACGTCAATCCATTGATGGCTCGAGCACTACTAATCTCCATACTGAGGAGAATAACTTCACGTCAGGTTCATAATTTCTATTTCTGACACTTTCATCGGGGCGCACGCATCCATCTTGTTTGAGGACGAAAGGTGCAGTTTTGTTGCCCTGCATTCCCAGTTTCCAATGGTAGGCAGCATCCATCACTTTTTTAGGGATGTTTTCTCCTTGATCGAAATGAGATGATGGGATGTCAGTTTTTACTTCTATGGATTCATCCTTAGAACTCATCACCTAGTTCAGGTCTCCCTTATAGATTTAAGACTTTGTTCTTGAAACTCTTCCTAGTGCCATATCTTCATGGAAACCAATTAATTACACTGATTCTGTCAGGACATTCATAGGGGTCCATTCAGGGCAGCAACCTTCAATCAGGGGAGTAGTCACGTTGGGCATCACTGGCGTGTCTGGGCACTGGGACACTGGATTTTCTAGGTTTATTCCCCTTATTATAGGGCTTCTCGAGGGCGCGGAAGCCCGAGGCATCACACATCGAATGCGGGGAATCATATTCCATGGGCATTTTTCTGAGGTTTTCCTCAGCTTCCCATGTTTAACACAGGGTATGTCATAATTTTAACGTACAATGGAGACATATCAGACTGATCAGAACACTGACTAGAGTGGATCAGATGGGTGCAACCCCTAGAGGGAACACCGATGTTGGGTCCAACATGTGGTTGGCCTCCTGAAGGTTGTTAAATGGAATGGATAATGGGGTGTCATGATCCCACCGGGATGTGGCGGCCCAGGTAATAATCAAGATGGATGACGGGAGTTTCTGTGAAGTGGATGGTGAATGGAACCGTCATGAGGATGATGATGGTTTGGGGCTTGAGCCTTGAAGAGGATTCCTATGTATCCATGTGGTAGGGAATCAAAGTCCAGGTAGTTCATCTGATGACGTCTTACCGCTGATTGAGGTTTTCAATGGATAATCGCTAGATGGGGTCGCAACAGCTTACCGCTGGATAAGAATGTCAACAGATTACTACTGAATAGGGTCACAACAGCATACCGCTAATTGAGGTCACAAAGGATTACAGTTGGATGGGGTCGAACTGACGTGAAGGTGGTCAGAGCGACCGAGTGTTGGGCTTGAACCTCATAGAGGCTTTCTACGTAACCTGCCTTGGTAAGGATCAAATACCACGTAGTTAAGGATGGGTTTTGTGTGTAACGGCTTACTGCTGACTAGGGAAACAATGACTTACTGCTGATTGGGGAAACAATGACTTACCGCTGATTGGGGTCCATAGTTTAATGTCATATAGGACGGGGTGAACTAACATGAAGGTGGTCAGAGCAACAGAGAATTGGGCTTGAACCTCGTGGAGGCTTCCTACATACCCTACCTTGGCAAGGATCAAAGTCCATGTAGTTTGGAAGGGGGAATTTGGGGCTTACGCTCTAAGACATCCCAAAGAGTTGGTGAATCGACGTAAAGATGGTCAGAATGACCGGGGTGGTGGGCTTGAACCCCGTGGAGGCTTCCTACGTACCTTGCCTTGTCAAGGATCAAATACCTTGTAGTTTATGTCTGGGGGTGGGGCTTATACTCTAGGCTACCCAAGGTGTTGGTGAACCGACATGAAGGGGGGTCAGAGTGACCAATGGATAGTGGGGTGTGAGAACTGACGTGATGGATGATCGAGACCAATGGTTGTCGGACTTTAACCTCGTGGAGGCTTCCTACATAACTTGCCTTAGCAAGGATCAAAGACCTTATAGTTCATGTGGTTTTTGGGGCTTACACTCTAGCTTTCCCAAATAGGATGTCATGTTCGATGCTTACTCTAAGACCATGTGATTCATGCTCAGTTTGAGAAATAAGAGGCATCAAAGTCCTGACGATCACGTCGCGAAAGGTGCATCCGTGGGAAGTGGAGTGGGGTTTACGCGTAGTTAGCAGCCCAAAGAGAAAACAGGGGCTTACGCGTGGTCCCCAACCCAAAGAGGAGATAGAGTCTTATGCATGGTTAGTGGCCTAATGAGGTTGGGACTTACTCCAGGATGGAGGCCTGGTGGTGACAAAACCCAGCTGAAGAGGGATTCGGTACCTAAGAAAAAAGGGTTATGGCGTCCATCCCCCCCCCCTCTGGTCCTTGGGACCGAAGAAGAAAGGAGGAGCAGTGGTGCTACTTCCTGGAAAAAAAGGTTAGGGGATTACACCAAGATGGTCTCCCTTTCCCCATGTAGGATGCATGGGGGGAAGTCACAGTTTAACATCATGTGCTGAGGACTATGGTGATCGGCAGTTTAACATCCTGCATCTCGGATGAGGTGGGTTCACTCCGCACCCCTAGGACTTACAAAACCGATACCCTCTGCACCTTGGTGAAGAGAAGGGACAGACAATGTCATGGCTAGGGGGTGTTATGGAACGAACTATTGGGGGGTCCACGTTAGCGTGGCTATGCGAAGAAGAAATAGTTGTTAGCGTGCCTATGCAAAGAAGCATGAGGCGAAGAAACACAATTGGTAATATTTTCCAAGGGACTTTAGAGTTACTTTGCACGAACCTAGAGGGTCGTACGAGAAAATAATATATAGAGAAGGTGCTTTGGGTATGGGAGGCACCCGAAAATGATGCTTGGAAAAGGGACATCACGAGCGCACAAGGAGGGAGGTTTACGCATAAAAGAAACAATGGTGTGAATAAGGGTCAGTCCAGTGCAGAATAAGGCTACTTCCGCGAAAAAGGTCGAGACGGCGCGCAATGGCGCTGCGTGCACGAAAAAGGCTGGGGTGGTGTGCAATGGCGCTGCTTGCATGAAAAAGGATGGGTTGGCGCGCAATTGACCGGTGTGCGCAAAAAAAGGTTGGGTGGAGTGGAAAGTAGGGTGCGTGATTTGGAAGGAACTACGCGCCAAAGAAAGGATTGAGCACTATTGGAAGGAATTGCACGCAGGGGATGGGATTTGGATGAGGATTAATATTGAGGGGTCTCGTGCAATAGAAGACCCCCGGGGACCTGGCACGAAAAATTAAGTACCTTAGAGACATCTTTTGCATGCATGGGAGCTAAATTTCGTGCTGGAGAGACGGTTCAAATTCTTCATCCCGGAATTTGAAGGGGTGACCTTCTATTTATAGGCGCTCGGGGTCGCAGATCTGCATGGAAAACCAGCATGCACAAAATATTACATGCCGGCATTGGCAGCGCAAAAAATCAACTTCGTGGGGCGGTGGCATGTAAATTTCCATGCCCACGTGAAAAACTCTCGCAAATCCCGAAGTTTTTTGTGCGGGACTGATTTTTCGCGCACCGCAGAATTTTTTTCACGTGGCCTCTCTGGGCCCCCTGAATGTATCTCTGAGTCCAAATATGGCTTCTCTTTGTCATGCCCAAACCTTCTTCAGCCCTTGATCGGTTTTCGGCATCTATAATTACCCCTTACTAAATCATGATAGCTTCCATTCTACGCATACCCTTACTTAGAATTAGAGCTCACCCCTTCTTATGTATCCTTTCCTTGGGATTCCTGGAGGTGTATTATGATTGATATGTAGGAATATCCAAAGGTAATAATGGTGTTCTCAAATAAAATTCTATGTTGGATTTTAAGTTTTCAAATGTAATTTCAATTTCAAGTATGTATCTAGTTTTCTAATACTAAAAAACCATTCAGTCCTTTAGTATGTGATGCCATGTATCTAATTCTAATGTAATAAAGTAACCACTAACTCTAAGATACTAGGCTTAGGGACCTTACATTTATAAACTAAGTATATAAATTCTATAATTGGATTTATCAAGATATCCTTTAGAGTAATCATAATATTTTATAAAATTATTATTATTATTCTCCAACCAAGTAAAATATATAGTCATTTCTTCCAAAATAGTTATTTTATCCTCATCATCATATGTAATAATGTTTTATTACTCTAAAAAAGAAGAAGAATATTCTTCAACGTAATTTAGATAATTAGAATTTAAATTTATATTAGTAATTGATTCAGTGAATACATTCACCAAGTAGCATTGGTTGTTCTTTGGAATTATAGTATAGAAACCCATAACCTTATGATTATCACTAATATCATCAGAAGAACTTTTTGAAGAAGTATCTTTACCATTTTCACTCCAATTTTTAAGATCTTTCAAACTTTTCTTTCCCTTTCTGTTATAAAACTTTTTTATCTTTTTTCATTCTTCTTCAACCGTGTAAAATATAGCCTAATATTCTCTATCTTTTTACAATAATAAAAAATAATCTCATAAGTACCTTTCTTATCACTTCTATCCTTATAATTTTTTATGTACATGTAATGAAATTATTTATTTCTAATAATCTTATATATCCTCTTCTCTAGTTGAGCGAGTTCAATCTCACTTTCCTATGATGACCCGAAATATTATTCAGCTTTAACTTTATTTTTTAACTTAGAAGATTTAGAAACATTCTTAATATACTTATATGACTTAACTATCATTTTAAACTTTGATGTAAAATAAATATCATTCTTTTTCTTCTCTTTCTCAGCATATCTTTTCATTATAATCTCATACAACATGAGAGTTCTAATATGATCATCCAAAATCAAATTTGTTTGATGCTTAGTATAATCCATCATTGTATTTTTAGATTCTCATTAAATCATCATAATATAAATAATATTTTCTATAAAATACTCAACTATTAATTATTTCCCCTAAGAGATCTCAAATTATTCACAATAATTAGGAAATGTTGATGCATCCGAGTTACTAACTAACCCAGTAAGAAATAAAATTCTTTATAATCTATAACAATGGTAGAAGTTATAGTTTTAAAAACCTTATAAGTTAAAATATGAGTAACTTTTATCTTTATCTAAATATTATTAGTTATTTATTAATAATAAATATAACTATATATGTTTCTTATCAAATAACATAATAAAGCATACCAAAAATTATAGTTTAGTTGAAATTTTTATTTCTATTTTCTAGAAATAGTTGTTACTTCCTTATCATAAATTTTATAATTACCAGTAATCATAGAAAAATTATAAAATAATATTTTAAAAACAAATTTATTTCTTTGGGCTCACTAATATTCATAATAATAAACATAAAATATTATTGTTCTTCTTGGATTAAGATTTTCTAAAGTCATAGAAAACAAATTTGCCATCAAAAATAAAAAATACTCCTCTAAATAAACCATGTTAGGATAAAAAAGATTTATGTAGATACCTACTTAGATATGAAATTATAAATATAAAGAGTATTATTAATACTATAATAGTGGAGAATTTTAGTTTATGAAATTTAAATATACAATTTTCTTAACACATGCATTTAAGAAATTGTATTAGAAAAAGGTTGTACCAATATACTTTATAACCAAAGTATGAAACTATTTTATAGATAAAAGTATAAAATTTATAAAAAAATGCATAGTTTAAATATCAAACTCTAAGAAATATGAAAAACTTATAAAAAAAATTATTATAAATGGTGATAAAAAAATTATATAATCTTTCATAAGAATGATCTACACTGTCACCTAAAGTGTTAAGAAAGTATATGAAGCAAACTTATGTTATCCATGATTAGAAGATTAATAAAAGTTCTATCTTACAAGAGGAGTAATACCATAATTATAATTATTATACAAAGATCTTTCCCCCTAACCCTATTATCCCTTAATCAAATAGATCACACTAACTTCTACCCCTCTATACCCAAGAGCCCTTGATTAAACGATCTGACAAACAACAATGATAGTAGAAAAAAATTAAATAATTTAAAATAAAATTTAATAAAACTCTATAAATATTAAAAATGACTTGAACCCAGTAAAAAGATTTCAAAAAAGTACATCATTATCATTTGATCATATATTTCCAGGAGCTTTCTCTCCAAGATGTTGTAGTCCTATTTATAGGCATTCTTCTAATTCTCTGATTCTGCACTTCTCAAGATCTGTTTTGATGACATTGGAAAAAAATATTATTCATTTGATGTGATTAGTATAGAATAACTCTATCCTAATTTCATTAGTTATATCACCATTACAATGCTTTGAATTTTTCATTTGGTGAGAATAATAGGTATTCATTCAGTGTTCTTGGTATATCTATGTTTGGTAGGCTTAGTAAATGCTCATCTGATATACTTTGTAAGTATCCATTTGATGGAATTTTTCTAATGGACTTTTTAGTACTCCATATGATGTACTTTATAAGCCTTAAATCCTAGAGACTTTATATATGTCTTTCTAATGTACTTTTTAAATATATGACTCATGTACTTGGAACTCGTTCATCTAATTTACTTGATAAATATCCATCTGATATAACTAAAATTATCCTTCTAGTAAAACTAATTATATTCCTAAAAAACTTTATAAAATTTAAAATATAAATATTAGAAACATTAAAACATTAAAAACGAACTGTTATTTTTCAAATGTAATGTTAGAAAGACATCCTTCAACTTAGCATAATTTTCATGATAAAATCTATATCTAATTTTATTACTATATTATATTCGGTTTAGAAAATTAAAATTGTGAGGTTTTAATTTCTTTAAGTATGGGAGAATTTCATACCGGAAATATTTTATTTTATATCTTATTTTAAATATAACACAATTTTGGATAGCATGTAGCACATGGAACATAGAGCTTAAACAAACTATATAATAATATAATTCAAATATAATTATTATGACCTAGTCATTGAATTGGAATGTATGAATATGAGTAACTTAATTATGAAATTTATATTTATAAAGGCCCTAATTAATATAAATTTATTTATTAATTCTTAAAAAATAAGCACTCATTTTTTAGTAAAGTAATTTAATGCTTCAAAAATATGTTTTCTTCAAAAATTGTTTTTTTTTTGCATTTTTTTAGAAAATGTTAAAATTAATTTCTACAAACTTTATAAATTTTAATTTATAAAAGGATATAATTTTAAAATTATTATATCAAAATTATATTTTGATAAAATTTTTGGATTTTTTTTAAACGAGTGATTTTTGAGTGAATAGTTAAAACACACTGATTTTATAGAAACTGTCTTTTATTTTCAACTATTTAAAATTATCCATTTTGTTTCTAATTGGTTTTAAAATATCATTAAATAATTTTTACTAAAAATAATCCAATTAATTTTGTTTAAATCAACATTGTTAATAATTTTGATATAAAAAAATTTACTTAAAAATTCTTTTTTCTATAAAAAATATTTTTTATAGTGTTTTGCTAGTTTATTTTAAAATAAATTTATGAAACTTATAAGAATTTAATTTGATAAAATGGATTCCATATTTTTAATCCTAATTTCCCAAAAAATTAATTATCCCACATTAATTTTTGTTCATTATAATTTTAACTTTGGTGAAAATGAAATTACCACTATAAGTGTTAAAACAAATTAAAAGGGTTAAAACTAAAATTATAATGGTAAAAATTAAATAAAAACTTGTTTAAATCCTCTTATATGGTCCTATGTATACCCTAAATCATATCCTATTAAAATATTATTAAATTTAGGTAAATCTTAATTGATTAATATGTTAATTTATTTTAATCTTTTGAAAAATTCCAAGTGTGTCTAATCCCTAACTTATAAAAGGACACCACCTCTATTCTATTCTACACACTTCAAGACCCACTTTGAACATACAATACCAAACAAAATAATTTCCTAAAATCCATAATCATTTCATATGGGCCATTTATTGATCATAATACCATCCTAATAATTATTTAGGTATAAACATAAGGAGGATGTCCAAAGAATAGTTATACTTATTAACATAGTGTTTTCATTTAATTTCTTCCTTTACCTAGTTCAAACCTATCATAACCATTGTGATATAGTATCATAAGTTTATCCCATATATTGAAATATTATTATATATATGTTATAACCCATTTTCATCTAATTATCCATATAATGGAAAATTAAAACATCTTTTATGTGTAAGTACGGACAACGGCCTCACGGAGACGATGTATTTCATTTTTCAACGCTGCCTCTTATGATTGGAAAAAATGTTGGATCCAAATGGAATAATATGAAATATATGATATTTAAGACCTAATTATGATTCATTAAATAAAATATATCATTTACCTTTTTACCCATCCACTAGTTAAAAATGATATTGTCGATCATGTGTATGTGTGGACTACTACCACTATGAAGCGGTGTGATTCAATTTTCATAACCACCTTTCAATAATGATTATAAATATGTATATAATTAATATATATTATATTTATATCATTAATAAAAAAATATTATGTATCCGTGATTAATATTCAATTACTGAAACTACCATAGAAAAGGTTACAAAAAATAACAAAACATTTAACACTCAGAAACAATGATTTTAATAAAGCATTATTAATTAATGGGTGTCAAAATTTTATAAGTGGATCATATATAATATTAAATTTATAAATATGGATATTTTATAGAAATATAATAAATTTCAATTTATTATATTGAATTTTAAAATCACTTAGAAATCTTGTCAGACCTAAGGTAAGGGTTTATCATCTCAAATTGTTTTATTTGGGACACATGTTATGTTATGAAACTATCTTATTTTACGGAGTATATATACTATTCATTTTAAATTTTATATCATGAAATAAATCATAAATAATGTTATTTATAGTAAAAAATATAGCTCCTTCATCCAATGGGTTCTAATTCAAAACTTACTAAAGTGATGAGGGATTTATGTTACAATCATATTTATTTTAGGAATTATTTATGTTACATTGCCACCAAAAGAAATTATATGATCCTTATCCTTTTATTAAAATATACTGTATTATATTATTCTTTTTCCTATAATTTTCATGTATGAGTACATTTTTCATCTCTTTGGTACTTAAATTTATCAATAAAATGTTTTTTTAGAAAAATCGTCCTTATTTCCTCTTTGATTGATAAAATTTTTCTTACATACCTCTTTTATTTAAACTTTTTTATAGAATGTAACTTTATATGATCCAATGATTATTTGAATTTTTTTCAACCCATAATTGTTTTACTTTTAAATGGTTTAAAAATTAATTTTTATATTGTTTTCTAAACTATTTATGTATGAATTTTTACAAAAAAAATGAAAGGAATATTTGTTTTAAAATATGCAACATTAATATATTCATACATCATCGTGGATACTCTTTAATTTGAAAATTCCATTACTGTTTCCAAGGTATTCTTTTTAGAAAAAAAATTGACAAATATTTGGGAATTTTTATTTTAAATAATATGAAATGGAATGGGTATTTTTTCATAAAAAATGAAAAGAATTTTGAAAATTGATGTATA
The DNA here is from genome assembly GCA_963277665.1 of Viscum album. Lineage (NCBI taxonomy): Eukaryota > Viridiplantae > Streptophyta > Magnoliopsida > Santalales > Viscaceae > Viscum > Viscum album. The sequence goes on along the minus strand of OY728125.1, from coordinate 909,725,518 downwards.
AATTTATTAAAACATAAAGTTATAAGGATTTAATCTTTAATGTATAACATATATTTTATTCTATAAAGGATTGGTTTTATTATAAAACCTTCATTTCTGATGAATTGATGGTCTTCTATCACCCTTTACTAATTTATGGATTAAAAATTATTTTTTGATCATTAATTTTCATGTGATCAGGCTCATTATCACTCACAAATAATAATTGGAAATTATGTTTCTCCCTCATTTCTATATTTTAAGTATCATGGATGTATTTAGAGTCATTTAAAATTATTTAGTATTATATTAACTGTATAAAAATTTAAATATAATTTTAATTGAAGGAAATTATTATTAAATTCATTTCATTTATAAGGTAAAATTTTATCTTTCATATTCTCGATTCAATATTGATAATTTATGATTTATAATGAATTGTACTGATCATCAAATATATTATTATTTAATGGTGCATGAAATTAAACGGTGGGAACTGGTTATAGATAGACTCTTGATGCATCAAAAGTTCTCATGAGAAAAAATGGGTTGCCAAATTTGATGGGTATTTTGTTTACACCTGCCCATTTGTTAAGAATTTTGTCTTGGTTGAGAGGTATCAAAGGTAAGATTCGTTATATCATAGATGAAAGGCCTTGACAGAAAGTTCCTAAATGTCCATATTTATGCATTTTCTTTATTAATATTTCATTTTCAATTATCCATGTTATTTCTATGATGATATTATCCATGGATATTCATTGAATTAAAGTTATTGATTGAATGAAAAATGTTTTTATTATCCCATTTACATTATTGATTATGCATTATTTACTCAAGATATCTTATGTTTTATGTAACTCTAATTAACTATTTGAGATCACCCTTTATTTGTTTTACTTTACCCAATATATGAATAATGATATTTTTAATGATTTAAATGATGAAATAATATTTATTATGTTGTGTTTTTTATATTTCAAATGTTATGTGGGAATCAAGTATATATATATTTTTACAAGACTAATAAAATAATTGATCTTGGTAGGTTTGATCCCTTATATCAATTACTAATGTAATAAGTATGAACCGTTTCTGGGTTATTAAGTTGAGTTGTTAAAATTGTTATCAAAGAAAGTTTAATAGGACCCTTGTGAACTAGATTTAGGAAAAGTTAGAACAGAGAACATAACCCTATGATAGATTCTAGGGATATTTCTAAGTATAGGGTAATATCATGAATATTTGGTAAAGTATATATTGTGTTGTTTTCCTTGAAAATGTGTCACTATCTGGGTAGTGAAATTGGATGTGATCATGGAAAAGATGAACCCAGGGGTAGAATTTCTGAAAGAAGTATATTGGATATTAATTTTATCATCCCCTATGCATGATGAGTGGGTATAATATTGTACACTTAGAAATACACTACCGAGTGATATTCTTGGGTTAATTCATATTTTCATTATGAAATAATATGATGAATGAGAGGATAAATATAATGACCGAAACTTTTTAATAATATTTTTTTCCTAATTTTGTGTGTTATTTTGTTTTATACTCAACAAAACTATATCCTTTAATTAATGAAGTGAGTATAGTTAAATGAGACCATTGGGTTTCGACTGTTATATGATCGTTGGTCATATGACCATTGAAAACTAAACTCTTAACATTACAATTATTGTTTATAAATACAAATGATCTTGGTTAATTAATATAGAAAGAAGATTCGATGGCATCATCCAGTAGACTCGAGCCATATGAAGCCCATCTGTCGGAGCTTGGGAAGGAGGTATCATCACTAGGCTTTGCTCTGGACCAAGCCCAAGCTGAACTACAATATCTGAAGCTTGAACAGAATCACCTAAGGGAGAAGATCAAGCTGATAGAAATCACCACTCGGGCAATATTTTCTGAGCCACCCCAAGATTTTATCACCATAGCACACCTTACACTTCGGTGCAATGAAGGTGTTATAAGGGGCTCTGTAACGAAGCCTTAGTTAATTTCTGCAATCCTTTTGTATAAATAAATTTTTTACTTCTTATTATAGTAAAATTTTTGAATTTTAAATGTTCGAATAAATATGGTATGAATTTTTAGAAGTTCCATATTATTGATAAATATTGGGAAAACGGGGTATTTTAAAATATTTTTGTATTCATTAAATAATTAATAATGTGAATTGATTTTCAAAAAATGGTCTTCTACATTTGTGTTCAGTAAGAAATTTTGAGTCTAATAAGATCAACTTAATTTTTAGTAAATTGTAAAGTATGAATAGTAACATACTCGTATGAATAGTAATGAATAGTATATCTCCTAGGGGATATGTTTGGTTAATCATAAGCTTTTTATGAATCATTATGAATGATTTATAAAAAATGTAATTGTTTAAAGCATAGAGTTTTAAGACATAAAATCCTTTATAGTTAAAAGATTTATAAATGAAATAATCTTCTCACTAAGGTTTTATTCTTTTAGAAAATGGGTAGCAATAGGCGGAACCGTGCAAATGGTGACCGCAATGGACCATGCACTGACTACCCTCCGATGGAAGCCGGTATGAAAAATTTCACAAGAATGACGAACCAACAGACTCAAGTTATAGGAAATAACTTGAATCAAGATGAGAGACCAATCCCAATGTGAAGGGAACAACATTATGTTGAGTCCTTTATGTGTTAACAACCACCAACCTTTAGTGGATCGACTGACCCACTGATTGCTGAGTAGTGGATCACCTCTATCGAGAAGATCTTTTCTGTGCTCCACTATTTAGAGAAAGAGAAGGTCACCCTAGCTGTCTATTACTTAAAAAGAGTAGTTGATTAGTGGTGGGAACTGATTAAAAACACAAGGAAAAGAGTAGAGGTTGAATCTATAGAGTGGGAAGAGTTCATAGGGATCTTCTTCAGTAAGTATTTCCCCCGTTCCATGAGAACAATAATGGAGGAGTTTCTCGAGCTGAATCAGAAGGAGAATGAATATGTGGGAAGCTATGAGATGAACTTCACAAGGCTTTCACGTTACACCTCTATCTTTGTCAGGGATCCAAATTGTAAGGTTGATATATTCTTCGGTGGACTGAGACCTCATCTGCAGAATAATCTACCCAACCGAGACTATGATAGCTATGAGGAGATCGTGCGGAGTGCAATGAAATTCGAGCTAGATTTTGGTGAGACACAGTGGCATCATAAATCTAACGACAATAAGAGATTGATGGAGCCCAGCTTAGGGAGGAACTTTTGATCAGGGAAGAGGAGGCAAGAAAGTGCAACATCCCACGTGTAATAAATATGGGAAGAAGCATTCAGGGAATTACCTACTCGGGAGAGGGAAATGCTAAAAGTGTGAAAGAGATGGTCATATTGTGAGGAATTGTCATAGTGAGGTGAAACCTCATCTTCCAAACACTAAAGACAAGGGGAAGATGGTGTAGGCCCTACCTAATGTCCAGTGCTTTAAGTGTAGACAACATGGTCACTTTTCCAATCACTTTCCAAATCCAAGGGCAGTAGAGGGGAACCACCATCAGCCTCAATAAACGCCAAGGGATAAAGGTTGTGCTTTTTCTATCACGACAACTGAAGTTGAAGCTCTGAATGATGTGGTTCCAGGTACCCTTGTTGTTCTATCAAAGCTAGAAAGTACATTGTTTGATTCTATTTCTATGCATTCCTTTATTTCCTCCAAGTTTATAAAGAATTTAGAATCAACCCACAATTTGCTAAAAGTAGATTTATCAGTCAAGATTCCTTGTGGGATTATCCAAGCATCGTCATTGTTTAGAAACTCTATTATTTACTTTAGTGGGCATAATCTTATCACAAATCTAGTAGTCATTCCCATGCTGGAATTTGATATTATACTAGTAATGGATTGGCTCTCAAAGTATAAAGCTAATATCAAATGTAGAAGTAATGAAATCTTAGTAGTCTTGAATGGAAAACCTACAGTTATCTTCCAAGGAGAGATATCTCAAACTGATCTTTGTCTATAATAACCTCCTATATACTTCTTTATAGAGTTGATCAGTGAAGAAGAAGAAGGAAATGAGAGTTTGAGGATAGAAAATGTCCCCATCATCCTGGAATATGTTGATGTATTTCTTGAGGAGTTTCCCGGACCTCCCCTAGAAAGAGAGGTAGAGTTCACCATTGAACTCATGCCTATATCTCATCTGATATCAAAGACCCCATATAGGATGGAAAATGTAGAGCTGGAGGAGTTAAAGAAATAACTCTAATATCTTTTGGAGAAGGGTTTTATTCGACCGAGTGTGTCTCCTTGGGGAGCACATGTTCACTTTGTGAAGAGGAATGATGGATCGATGTGGCTATGCCTTGATTATAGATAATTGAATGGTATCACAGTAAAGAAAAAATACCCTCTTCCAAGAACCGATGACTTATTTGACCGACTTCGTGGGGCTCAATTATTCTCTAAGATTGGTCTTCATTCTGGTTATCATCAATTGAGGTTGAAGAAAGAAGATATTCTGAAAACTGCCTTTCGATCATGATATGGGCCTTATGAGTTTGTTGTTATGCCCTTAGGACTGACTAATGCACCTGCTATTTTTATGGATTTGATTTATAGAGTCTTTAAGGACTACCTTGACAACTTTGTGGTAGTTTTTATTGATGATATTCTGATATATTCCAAAAGTCTCAAGGAGCATGAGGATCATCTAAGGGTTATTTTCAAAACTCTATGGAAGGAAAGGCTTTTTGGAAAGTTCAACAAATGTGAATTCTAGTTGAAAAAAGTAGCTTTTTGGGGACACAAAGTTACCAATGATGGAATCACAATTGACCCTTCAAAGACAAAATTTTTAGAGGAGTGGTCTTAGCCTACAACAATAACTGAGATTCATAGTTTCCTTGGACTAGCAGGATATTATAGGAGGTTTTTGAAAAAAAAATCACGACTTTCTAATCTATTTACCAATTTAACTCGAAAAGGGGTCAAGTTCATCTTGACAAAGGAGTGTGAGGAAAGTTTCCAAGAGCTGAAGAAGTGATTGGTTACTGCACCTGTGTTAACTCTTCCCTGAAGTGGAGAAGGATTCGTTATTTTTAGCGATGCATCACTAAAAGGGCTTGGGTGATTCCTATTGAAAAATGAAAAATTCATTGCTTATTCATCTCGACAGTTGAAGACTCATGAGAAGAACTATCATACACATTATCTAGAGCTGGTTCCGGTTGTTTTTTCTTTGAAGATATGGAGGCACTATCTTTATGGGGAGAAATGTGATATATACACAGACCATCAAAGTTTGAAGTATATTTTCACACAAAAGGAATTGAACATGAGAAAAAGGATATGGTTGGAACTTCTCAAAGACTATGATTCTTCAATTCATTATCATCATGGAAGAGCAAACAAAGTCGTTGATGCATTAAACAGGAAATACCATGTGGTTCTTTCCATGATGATGATTCAAAGAGATCCTTTGATTAATGACCTAGTAAAACTGGACATGGGAATTATAAGGGAAGGGACATCATCAACCCTAACCCCAATGATTTCTCAACTATCATTACTTGAGAAGATCAAGAAAGCTCATAAAGAAGATCCTTAATTACAGAATAAGTTTGAGGCTGTGAAGGATGGGAAGTTTCCTAAGTTCAATATTGATCAAGATGGTATACTGAAATTTCATACAAGACTATGTGTTCCATTTATTCCGGAAATAAAGAAGGAGTTGATAGATGAAGCTCAAAGCTCTACTTTCTCTACACATCCTGGAAGCACAAAAATGTATAGGGAACTTCGTGATCATTATTTTTGGAATAATATGAAAAGGGATATTGCTGACTACACTTCAAGGTTCCTGGTATGTCAGTAAGTAAAGGCAGAGCGACAAATTCCTAAAGGGGTATTGAAACCACTAACCATACCAGCATGGAAGTGGGACAATATTACTATGGACTTCATCACTTGTCTCTTGAGAACATCCAAAGGAAATAATGTGATATGGTTTATTGTGGACCATCTCACCAAGACTACCCATTTTATCTCTATTCAGGAAGATTTCTCACTTGATCAACTTGCCAGGATTTACATGAAGGAAGTGGTAAGGCTGCATGGAGTTCCACTTTCTATCATATCTGATCATGATCCAAGGTTCACATCAAAATTTTGGAGAATTCTTCAACATGCTCTAATCACTGAATTGAATTTCAGTACGGCATATCACCCCCAAACTGATGGCCAATCTGAAAGGACTATTCAAACAATTGAGAACATACTGAGAACATGCTCAATGGAATTTAAAGGTGGATGGGATCAACATCTCCCTTTAGTTGAGTTCTCTTACAACAATAGCTTCCACTCGAGCATTCAAATAGCATCCTATGAAGCTCTATATGGGAAGCAATGTAAAACTCCTACTTGTTGTCATGAAGCTAGTGAGAGAAAACTTCTTGGGCCTGATCTTGTGCAAAAAATGACAAAAAAAAGTCCATGTCATCCAACAACACATTAAGACTGCTCAGAGTCGGCAAAAGAGCTATGCTGACAAGTGTCGAAGATACTTGGAGTTGGTTGTTAGTGACAAAGTCTTTCTTCAGATTTTACCTTGGAAGATATTCATGAGGTTTGGGAAGAAAGGGAAGCTCGGTCCTAGGTACATTGGCCCCTATGAAATCCTTGATTGCATGGGAGCAATGGCCTATCAGCTTTCACTTTCTCCAAATCTATCACAAGTTCATGATGTCTTCCACGTATCCCTCTTGAGGAAGTACATACCTGACCCTTCACATGTACTAAATCTAGAGGTGGTACTACTGGAACATGACCTCTCTTATGAGGAGCAGCCAGTGGAGATATTGAATCGTAGAGACAAGGTTCTATGCAACAAGACTACTCACCTTGTTAAGGTGTTGTAGAGGAATCACAAATATGAAGAAACCACATGGGAACCATAGGAGTCTATGAGACAGATTTACCCACACCTTTTCTCATCAGAGGGTACGAGATAAAATTTCAGGGATGAAATTTCTTAAGGGGGGAAGAATGTAATGACCTGAACTTTTTAATAATATCTGTTTCCTAATTTTGTGTGTTATTTTATTTTATACTCAACAAAACTATATCCTATAATTAATAAAGTGAGTATAATTAAATGAGAGAGTTGGGTTTCGACTGTTATATGATCGTTGGTCAATATGACCGTTGGAAACTAAAATCTTAATGTTACAATTATTATTTATAAATTAAAATGATCTTGGTTAATTAATACAAAAAGAAGAGTCGTTGGCATCATCTAGTAGACTCGGGCCATATGAAGCCCATTTGTCAGAGCTTGGTAAAGAGGTAGCATTGATGGGATTTGTTCTACACTAAACCCAAGCTGAACTTCAGAATATGAAGCTTTAACAAAATTACCTAAGGGAGAAGTTCAAGCTAATAGAAATCACCACTCAGGCAATGTTGTCTGAAACACCCCAAGATTCTATCACAATAGCACACCTTACACTTAGGTCCTATGCAGGTGTTATAAGGGGTTATGTAACGAAGCCTTAGTTACTTTCTGCAATCCTTTTGTATAAATAAAATTTTTACTTCTTATTATGGTAAAATTTTTGAACTTCAAATGTCCAGATAAATATAGGATGAATTTATAGAAGTTCCATATTATTGATGAATTTTGGAAAAAAGGGGTATTTTAAAATAATTTTGTATTCTTTAAATAATTAATAATGTGAATTGATTTTCAAAAAAATGGTCTTCTACAATTGTGTTCAGTAAGAAATTTAGAGTCTAATAAGATCAACTTAATTTTTAGCGAATAGTGTAGTATGAATAGTAACATACCCGTATGAATAGTAGTGAATAGTAATGAATAGTAAATCGATCAAAAAAATAAAAACTTCACCCATAAATACATTTTAGACATCTTAAAAGTGAAAAATGATCATAGTATGAGTTTTGGTATTTTTGTATGTCATAAATATTTTATTTAAAATTTTATAATTAATTTAATAATTTAAAATAGAAATTTATTTTCATAAAATGTAATAATATATTGTTACTTTATTGTATTATGGTTATATGCTAATTTTATGGGACCTTGATTACTTTCTTAAGGTGTTACAAAAGGATTTATAGTTTTAATGTTGTATTTTTGGAATAAATAATGATTTTATTTAAAAGTTAAATTAAAAATATTTAGAAAATTATTTTCATAAAATGGAGTTAATTTTTGAATTAAAAGCATCAATATTAGGTTAAAGTGATTTTTTTGGATTTTTCTGAAATAGTTGATTTTTTAGTGAATAGTAAAAATACAGTTTTGAGTTTCAGGTGTTTAATGACATCATTGATGATGTAATAAATCTGGTCAACTTTTGAATAGTAAGATATGTTATGAGGTGTCTCAAGTGGCCAATAACATGGGAAAATACTATGGGCATGCACATGGTTTTGCAAATACCATCGATTAGCTGTCCCTTGAAATTAATTAAATATTCCCTCTTTTTTGCAATAAATACCAAGCCATTCCCTCATTAATTTCATTAAAAAATTATCCTCAACAAAGTTCTGGTCTTTTTACCTCCCAAGGAGTCCTACCAAGGTTCCTTCAATCCCCCCAAGGTCTCAACATTCAAGCTTTCAAAGTTACTCTTCAACGTAAGGGAACCTTCCACCCTCCTTTTTTAGTCATGATTTCCTTTAAGTTATGTCTTTGAGATTCCATCTTATTCTATGGTGGTATATTGTAATATATTCTTATTACTATCCATTTCATTTCCAATTGATGAGAGACCCTTTATTCTCTCGTCAATTTATTTTCTGAGTTTTTAAGTGACGTCGTTTGGCTGTCAAATTTTCATAAAAAATCACATCTTTCCTTTTCTTTTGAGTTTCATTTTCATCTGGTATTTCCCTAAAATATACCTACCATGATCTTATTTATTTTTATTCTATACCCATACTGTATTATGAGTTTTTTATGATTGGGTGACTCTTGTCCCCTCTCTTATCAACGTTTTCTAAAACCAAGTTATATAGTCGTTATGTGGCTGAATTTTCGTCTAAAAATCTCTCTCTTTTTCTCATGAAATTCCATTGTATTATTTATGTGAATACCCAAATATATTTTTATTTCCAAGGGTATTCATCAATACATAAAATTGATCTATTTTATTCTGTATTTGACATACATATAACCATCACTCCATTTATATGGGTTAGAAATGACATAACGATCAAGATTTTAAGAACTTTTAAAACGTCACGATTTTGAAGTGAAACCCATTACTTTTACCCTCTATGGGTTATTTATGAAATTTTTGATTATGATCTATGTGGCTCACATGAATATAAATACATATTAAGGGTGCGACTTGATAGTGCTCCAATTTATTGGGTAAAGAATTTAATCTCTAGAGACGACAAGTTTCACGATACCTTGGTGAATAAACTTAGTAATATTTTTATGACACCTTGGTGATATGTTCATGAATGTCTAAATGAAATTTTGTAACCACATATTCAAGTTGTGATTCAAGTTCATTTCATTCTAATATTCCTCTTTATCCATTCCTCATGTCTTATGGTTTTCATCAATTTTTTATTGGTATCACAAGTAAACCGATTCCCTTGCATTCCTTACTGGGCCTTCAACTCACCCTTTCCTTTAATGTATGTCACCAAGTTATGAGATGCAGTAATTGTACAAAGAATAATCTTTTCAAGAATATTTTCAAGTGAATTCGAAAGATTTTTTTACGTTTTCTTGTTTTATTGTTCCGGATTTCCAACACACTAGACTTTAAAGATCCTCTATTTTTAAAATGTAATGAAAAGTTATGAAATAAAAAGGTTGATTGGGATAAAAGGGTTATTAAATTTTGGGAATATATATATTTTATCATATAGATAACCATGGGGTTAAAAAGTGATTTGGTAAATAAGTGATTAATGTTATTTTTGAAGAAGTTTAAAATATTGGGAACTTTATATGATTAGGGTAAATAGAAATAATTTTTTCTTATAATATATTTTATTTGAAGAATAATGTTTGAGTTATCTTTTGGAGTCATATATGATTTTATTGTGTCTTTATGGTGATTCGGGTTATTTATGGAATATATTATCATATTTCAAAGATTACATAACAGGGAATATACATTGTTGTCATAAGACTTTATGATAAATTATTGTTATTTAGAGATATATGATAAGTTTATTCATTAAGAATATGTGATCAAATATATCTGATTTTTGGATTTTCAACTTGGTTAGGAAATTTTTTGAAGAGTTTTGAAGTTAATTACTTATGTAATGATTTAATATGAACTTTGTGTGTAGTTTTTGAGGCTTTGGATATTAATGTAGTATTTCCTCATATGAAGGATTACTAATATTGATTATTATTTTATCATGTGCTAATCATTTTGGTTTTAGATAAGTGGAATAACTTTTCATCATTTTGTGGATATTTTATTCGATTAAAAGTTGATCTTAGTTCTTAAATCTTGAAAAGTTTATCATGATCCTGATGATTCACATCAAAGGATGAAATTATGCTTATAGATTCATAAAAAACAACATAAGTAGAATTTATCATATTTTATATCCCTATGGTAAGGGAATTTTTCAAAATCACGAAAAATTAAGATGAATATATTGAGTCTTATATTGAAAGTAACACTAAATTCAAAATAATTTTTTTATAATCTCATTTTCAATTATGGGTCTTATAGAAACACATGTCATATGTTTCTTAGTCATAACATAGAGAATTAAAGTTCATGATAAAATCTATATCTGATTTTATTACTATATTATATTCAATTTAGAAAATTAAAACTGCGATAACACAATTTTTGTAAGGAAGGGACTGTGTAATACCCCAATATTTTAGTATATATATTTGTTTAAAAATAAAATTATATTCGATATCAGGTAGCACATGAAACATAGAGATTAAACAAACTGGGAAATAATATTACTTAAATTAACCCTTACAACCTGTACATTTAATTGGAAGGTATGAATATGAGTAACCACATTATGAAATATATATATATATATATATATATATATACTTCCTATAAAATATAAATCTTTTGATTAATCCTTAGAAAATATGAACTAAATTTTTAGTAATGTAATTTTATGCTTCAAAAATATGCCATTTTCAAAAAAAACTATTTGTTTTTTAGTGGATATTATAATAAATTTATGAAACTTTTTGGATTTTATTTAATAAAATGGATACCATTTTTAAAATAATCATATTAAAATTATATACAGGTGAAATTTTGGGATTCTTCTAAAAATGTTGATTTGTTAGTGAATAGTACATAATACCGATTTTATAAAAAAAATTGTCTTTTATTTCCAAGTATTTACAAAGTTACTTTGTTCGAATTGGATTCAAAATTTCATTCATTCATTTTTATTAAATATAATCCAATTAATTTTATTTAAATCAACATTATAGTTAATTTTATATAAAAACGTTTTTATACTTAAAAATTCATTTTTTTTAGAAAACGGTTTGTCATCATGTTTTGTGGGGTTATTTTAAAATTAATTTATGTTAATTATTGAGATGGATATGTATAAAATTGATTTCATATTTTGAATCATAATGTAAAAAAAATTAATGATTACACTATCATTTTTGGTTATTTTGAATTGTAACTTCGATAAAAAGTTAGTTTCCACAGTAAGAGATTAAAGGGTTAAAACTAAAATGATAAGTATTAAGATGACCTAAAAAATATTATAAATATTATATATATATATATATATATATTGAACTTATAATATCTAATAATCTAGTTTTATTCATCTTTAAGATATTTGTATTAATTAATATATTAATATATTTTAATCTTTTGAAACATTCCAAGTGTGTCCTCTCCCTCACTTATAAAGGGACAACACATATCCTCTATTCTCCACACGTAATAAGTCTCTTATATCATCTAATAAATACATAAATACTTTAATAAAATCACTATACATATCATATAGGTCCTATTTTCATCATAATATCATTATATGAAGGATTTAGTTATAAACCTATAGAGGTTATCGGAAAAAAATGAATGGGTCTTAATCGACTGTTTTCCTTTTATTTTTTGTTTTAACTCCTTCAAACGTATCCAAACCATTGTGATATAATAAAATCAGTATCTAACATATAATTAAATTTTTATATGTTTATTTTATAACTCTTTTTCACCTACTTATCCATCTAATGTAAAATTAAAACTACTCTTATGTGTACGTACGGTCTACAACCTCACAAAGATGATGTATTTACTTTTTCATCACTGCCTCTTTTGGTTGGTCATAACGATGAATCAAAATTAAATAATATGATTAATATGATATTTATGAAATCATTATTTTTTAAATACAACATATCATTTACTCTTTTACTCTTCCCCGTGTTAGAAAATGATAACATCACTCTTGTATATGTGTAGACTACCACCTCCAGGAAGGGATGTGATTCATCTTTCTTGTCTGGCCTTCATTAATTAATATAAATATATAGATAATGAATATATTTCATATTTATATCATTATTTAAATTTTGAAGATTATGAAACCATGATCAAGATTCAAGGACCGCAATTACCGAACTGAAACTTACATGGAAAAATGAAATAGTTAACACTCGAAAATGATGATTTTAGTAAAGAATTTTTTAAAAATGGGAGTTGAAATGTTATAAGAAGATAATATATTATATTATCAGTATTTATATGGTAATTGTATATAAGTATAATAAATATAATTTTATTATACAGGATTTTAAAATCACATATGAATAAAGTCATACCTGAGGTAAGGGTTTACCACTTCAAATTGTCTTATTTAGGACATATGTCATGTTATGCATCTATTTTTTATGAGGTGTATATACTATCCATTTGAATTTTTATATAATAAAATAATTTTTATATTATCATATTAAAAGTTAAAATTCAAGTTATTTAATTTAAGGGGTTATGATTCAAAAGTAACCAAAGCAGTGAGAGATTTATGATACAATCACAATTCTTATTGGGATTGATTATGTTTAGTTTCAACTAAAGAAATTATATAATACTTATCATTTAAAACACATATATTATCTTATCCTATAGTTATTACCATATTTTCCATACATTAGTACCATTTTTCTCTCTTTCGTAATAAAAATGAACATGAATTTTCTTTAATAAAAATAGACATTATTTCCTCCTTGGCCGATGAACTTTTTCTTACATGTCTGTGTTGCTGAAAATATTATCAAGAATGCTATTATCTATGATCCAATTATTTTAAAAAACCGTTTTCAAAAAAATTTGGACTAATTTTCAAATTTTTTAAAATTAAATTTTACATTGTTTTTCAAACTACTTATTTATGACATTTTGTAAAAAATGTGAATGGAATCATTGTTTTGACATATACGACATGAATGGATTTCCATGTAGTCATGACTATTATTTAATTTGAAAATTAATTTAAATGTTTCCATGTTTATTTTCAAATAAAAATAAATCTCAATATTTTGAGAAATTTTATTTAAAATAATATCAAAAGAAAATGATATTATTTTCTTAAAGGAATGAAAATAATTTCGAAAAGTTATTTATAACTCTATTTTTATGAAAAGTTATAAGGAAGTTATTTTTAATGTATTGATTATATTTTATTTTATAAAGTCTGGGTTTTATAATAAAACTTTCATTTCAGATGAATCAATGGTCTTTTATCAACCTTTATGAATTGTAGATTAAACCTTATTTTGATACCATTCACATTCTTGTGATAATGTTCTCGATCACTCTCCATTAATTATTATACATTGTTTTATTTCTTCATGTCTATATTATCAGTATCATATATTTATTCAATATCATTTATACAACATTGATATTTTATTAACCATACACTACAAAAAAATGACTTATACCAACAAAATTTTAATAACAGATAATATAACTGTTGGTAAAAATTAGTATTTCCAATAGATATTAATTTTTGTTGATATAAGTTTAAGATACCAACAAATGTTTTTACCAGCAAATATATCTGTTAATAATAATTTTACAATACCAACAATTCTTTTACTAACAGTTAAATCTACTATTTTATTATATTATTACCAACATTTTTTCTACCAACACGTGAATCTATTATTAATAATTATCATTACCAATAGATCTTTTAACATTAGAAAATTAGGTTGTAATAAACTATTAAATAAAAAACCATTATTAAACAATTTAAAAAACAAATTTTTGGTATATTATCATTTTTAAGACAAACGTTAATATTCAATTTATCATTTTTGGATGTTTTGTTAAAATATCATGTTATATTGAATACTATTTTTATATTTAAATTTATTAAATAATGAAAATTAATCAACATAAATCCAATAAATTATTAATATAACTTTAACAAATAAAAAAATAAAAAACAATTAGGTTTTTTTTTTTAATTTTATTAATATCTATATTTACATTTTGAAATATTATTTTAAATTATAGAAATAAACTAATCACGTCCTCGCCTCTCCCCCGACTTCCGAAATGGAATCCCACTCCCAACATCCCCCACCACCCATCTTCCTTGTCCAGAACCCTAATAGGGCATCCTCACTTCTCCGACCATCGAAGACTCCAGAGCTCAGCCGCCCTTTTTTAATTCTCCCCACCTTCGTTATCTTTTTCTCCCAACCCTAATATTGGTAATTCCTCTTTCATGATTCAATCGATCTTTCTCAATTAGGTTTCTATATCTTCAATCGATAGGAATCACTGAGTTCCCACGCCCCCTCTATACCAGCTCTGCTTCCCACTTAGTGTTCATCATCTCAGCTAGTATTCAACCTCGAGTTCAACCAGTCAGCATCCTGTATCTCCAATTCATACCAATTTTGGCCCCTCTGATTCCCCCATATATCGACTTCACTCAGTTATGCCCAGCGACTCCGTAACTCTTCTGTGACAGAAAGACCTATAAGAATCAAAGATTCGCTCAAAGATTCTTCCAGGTATGATGTAATAGTTTCCCCTAAATTTCCTTTAAAATTTAATCTATTATTTGATATCCAATCACATTTTTAGGGATTCCTTTTACCAACTCTCTAAGAATACACTCTATGTTAGGGTTTAGAATTTTTGTGGCTATAATGTGAGATTTTAAATTTTAAAGTTACTAATTCATTTTCAATTTTTTAATATTTATTGTCTCGTAAATTTTGGGACCTTGGATATAAAAATTGTAACAATTTCTTCATAAACATAAACTTTTTAGGTGTTATGTGTAATTTTTCATAGGATGAAAAAACTAGTTTAGTTGTTTTATTGTAAAGTTAGTTACCACTTATATTTTATGTCATCTCTTCTCCTCAACCTAAAAATTTAATTTCCACCAAAAGTTGAAATACAGATCACTAGTTATTGTTTTGGATATGAATTGATCTTTGTTTCATCACCATATTCTGTTTTTAATGCAATGTTCCTAAAGACTCAAGGTAATTTTACATTGGGCAGTGATTTCATTTTGATTTTGTTTTCATAAAAATTTGAGTTCAGTTTTATCACAAAATTTTTTGATAGTTGCAAACCATGATTTCCATAGCTATCATGATACCATTATTGTTTTTAAGGATTGAATGGTTAGAAAATCATTTTATCATTCTTATCAGTTTGTTCTAAGCATGCACAATGAGGTACATTGTTTTTACTTTCCCCTGATATATTTTCCAATTAATTTTCATTAATTTTTAGTCCCTATTTTTCCCACTCCGGTATGTTAAATGAAATTCCCCAACCACATTAAATTCTTTATGTTTGGTTTCAGTCAGTTTCAATGATTCCCTTCTTCTAGGCTGTTGGTTTCATTGAAATTTTTTCACTTCCACTTTTTTCATACATATTGCAGGTCTGAAATTTCACCATAAATTTACCTCTGAGGTTCATCTCCAAGTGTTCCATCCCTTTTAATATTTTCTTTTTAAAAACAATTTCATTGAAATATTATATTCTCTAGACATAACACCATTGTTCTGGTCCTTTAAGTCATTCTATATCGTCACTAGATCATATATACTTTTATCATTCTAACAAAAAAATAAGCATGAAGAAAACAACTCAGTGATATTTTTCCAGTCACAATTAAAGATTCAATTCTACAAATTCATTTATATACATTCTCTAAAAAATTTATTTATATAACCATTATTCACTCGAAAAGTTTCCTCACTTCTGCATCTTCATTAAAACAACTTCACTTCTGTATATTTATTTATACAACAGCACCTACCTTGTGTTCAATTTAATGTTTCTATACAACTCTAAAAATATTTCTCCATACATTATATAGTTTCGGCTATACAATTTCTGGCTTAGCTAGCCCTGTTTGAGGCGTGGGGGGTCCAGCACCAGGGATGATGTTGCCGCAGATCTCACGACCACCTCTACCTCAGGTTTCTCTACCACCCATGACTTACCCTAACACTCCAGTGGTGCTACTTCCTTTCAATGGGTAGGTCCTATAGAAAATGGGACACCCTCCACTGCTGCTTGTTCCATCCTAGTACCCAAGTGCAAGGCCTAGTGTGGCACCACCCATGCAATTACAGGTGCCCCTTCCTGGGTATCTACAGCGCCCTATGATGCCTCTACCATAGATGATGAGGCCTCCCCCTTTCCCGTGGATGAATCCCCCCTGCCTGGAATTCCACCTCCACTTATTTGTGTCTTTTCTCCACCTCGTCCTGGCATGCATCCTCAACCGAATAGTCAGCTGCAGAATCAGTATCAGTAGTAATATGGTATGCATTTCAATTGGTTTAGGGCATTTTGAACTGTGTAGTTTTATGTGTATTGGCACATAGTCACATAAAGATTCTCAATCACTGTGTTTTTCATTTTTTTTTATATTTTGCTGTGTCTCTAAATATGAAGCCTCCAATAACAAATAACAAGTTCCCATATTTACAAGTAAAGTATCTAAATTCCAATTACTTGTATTAATTTCTAGATTCTTCTATCAATTTTCTAATACTAAATATCATGTTTTCAATTATTGTATTTAATTTTGTAATTTTATCAGATTTGTACAAGATATCAAACATTTCATGTTCAAAACTTACGAAAGTTATTACCTTTATGATATTTGTATATTTATCTCTTTACATTTCAAGACATTATGTTTCATATTTAATTGAATCTCAATTCCACTTATGATAGAGAATGCTAGAACATGTTCATCATTGATTCAATCACGATCCCAATTATATTCACACAATTTGAATATTTCCTCCAAGATTTTCATTGTCACTATATCTTTAGAACCCAAGTTTTTTAATTGAACTAAATGGTTTTAAGCTATTGAATTTGGTGTCATTCTCAATTGAATAGTGTCATTAGAAATTGAAATCATCTTTACTTGATTATATAATTTCATACATTGTTATTAGATTATTGAATTTCGAGTTATGTGTCTTTCTTAATTGAAATTAGTGTCATTCTCAATGGTGTGTGGTCACAAGTTAGATAATCTTCTTGTAATTTTTATATAATGTGTTGTTTTCAGTTATGGTTTCTGGTTATATTTTGATAACGTGGTCACTTGTAATTTTTTAAGACACTAGTTCTTCTAGTCATTTTTCTGTTTTTGTGATCAGTGGTTGTATTTATATCATGCATTACGGAAGTTGTTTTCATTGGTTATATATTCTTTTTGAGGTCACTAGATAGATAATATTTTGGTTTTTGTGGTCTCTAGTAAGATTATATTATGGTTGTTTTTTCCACTTGTTATATAATACGCTTGTTGTGGTTGTTGGGTGGTATTTTTGATTGAGGCATGATTGGCATCTATCATGACAGGTATGCTTTTTCACTATTTTTAAGTCTCAGAACTTTTTGAACAAAAAATTATTTAAAGTTACTAGTTTAGTTTTTTCCAGTTCAAGGTTAATTAAGATTTTGGGTCTCACTTTGCTCATATTTTTTTGGCATACCGATGCTGATAGGTGTGAACCATTCTCAACATATTCATGGACTTGTGACTTCATCTATGTTTCCAACATAGATTCTCTAAATATAAATCCAGTTTTTGATAAGAGTAGGTGTGCCCATTTCCCAGTTTATAGCTTCTCAAAAGTGCTTCTCAGTTAAACATTTTCCTAAACAAAAAACATCTTTATTTCAACTCATTTGGAGAGCAGTGTGTTATACTTTATATCGCAGGTGTGTCTTGGTGGACCTATTGCCAGAGATGGACCAAATCATGCGAACGGAGGGGACTGGTTGTGTGTGGTGGGGATCTTGGAGCTGAAGGCTATGGTGTAGCAGCTACTTGAGGTTTCATTCTAGAGATGGATCACTGGTGTGGTGTGCTGAAGGTTGTGGTATCACTCGAGCTGACTCGCTAGTCTTGGGGTAGGGATAGGTCACTTGGGTGCATCCTATGGGGGTGATGGATTAAGGGATGGATCTTGTGTTTTTGAATTGATTCACTTTGTATTAAATTTTATTATTAATATAGTTAAATTTTTTCTTAGTTTGAACATTCATGTAAACCATATTCGGGTTAATAATTAAAATAGATGAATTACATATGATAAATTAAAAAATATAATATGAAATTTTACTAATAATAAAAATTAATAATTTTTATTCAAATTTAATTTATAAATAGATATTATATATTGGAAATATGATTACCAATAGAAAAAACTGTTATAACAATCTGTTGTTAAACACTTTAACTAACATATATATTATCTATTGGTATTATTATAATTGCAATAGAACTACTTTATCCGTCTCAAAAATATTTGCAATAGAGTTTTTACTGATAGTTTAGCGAAAACTACATATATGTTGGTCAAACATTTTACCAAGAGAAAATGTACTTTTACCAATAGATATATCCTTGTTGGAAAAAGTTAAATATTTTGTAGTGATATACTACTTCAATATATGGTTTTAGTTGAATAAATTTTGTTAAAAAATTCAATTCATTTACTCAGAAATATTGTTGTTGTGTACTCTCAATTCTATATACACAATTGATGATTTATAAGAAATCATGAGAATGAATTTTATTAATCATTAAATATATGAGGAATGAATATTTCATTCAAGTGATTATTAGGGCCCAGTTATAAATATCCCCTCGAAGCATTCACAAGTCTCATGAGATAAAACGGGTGGCCACATTTTATAGGTATTTCTTTTACACTTACCCATTTATTAAGAATTGTGACATGGTTGAGAGGTCTTGGTAGTAATATTCATGATATATTGGTTGAGAGGGATTGATGGAAAGTTCATGAATGTCCGAATTAATACATTTGTGATTTTTTTGTTGGTATTATCCATGGATTTTCATTGAATTAAATCTCTTGATTGAATGGAATATGTTTTTGATGTCCGAATTAAATCTCTTGATTGAATTATATCTTATTTACTCATGATAGATTCCACTGTACATAACATTTATTGAGAATATAATTTCACACTTATTTTTTCCCTTTCACCATGATTTTAACAAGGATATTATAAATTATTTTAAGGATGAAAGAATATTTCTTATTCATTTTTTTATATTTCCAATGTAATATGGGAATCAAGTGTGTATCTAGTTTTCTAAGACTATAAAAATGGTCATTATTGGGTGGTGTGATCCCTTATATCTTATACCAATGTAATAATTAAGCAGCGACATTAGGTTATTGAACTTGGGGTGTCACAGTTAATCCTTATGTCTTTACGTGTATCTCTTTTGGTATCTAGACCATCGTTAGAAATCCTCATGGTTGAATTACCAAATTATTATTAGGTGGTTTCATGTTTTGGGTCTTTTTATTAATGAGTTTGGAATAGGTTGAGGGTTTGATGATATTTTACTAGATATATTTCTTGATGTTTGTGGTTCCTCATTTATGAGGTTCTTATTGTGATGGTTGTGCTTTTTTCCTTAGTGGTCAATCCTGCTTCTTCAGGATTGTGTGAGGCACTATCTATGGTTTAATTTTGATTAGTAGGACTTGGTAAATCCATATGGTGTGTGTTTCAGGTCTCTAAGATAGACTCAGAACCAGTTGAGATTATGCATTATCTGGTGTTAGTTTCTATACTATTGGGATCACCATGACACATTGTTCTGGTTATAAGGTGTTAGATCACCCTTCTTGATTTTATTACCCAAGGTTAGGGACAATGCCTTTTATTTTTTAGGCATGTTTTCATTGATATGTATTACCCTTTTTTAGTGATATATAATTTGGTGGATTTGATGATGTTTTTATATGGTTGTGGATTATTCTTTGGATTTTTCTTCCTTTGGGAGTGCAAGGTTGATCCTTTTGTGGTTGGTGTGGTTTTCCAAATATTTTTTCCTTTATTTGGATTTTATTGGTGTGGTTGATGTAATGTTTTGGTTCCATTTTTTGATTTGTGGAATATAAGTTGGCTAGGTTGTGCTCTCTTTATGAAAGTGGTTTTCCATTGTTTCCACCATTTTAGAGAAATTCTAAATAGTAGGGATACCTATAATATTTCATCATTTTCAAAGAACCTTTTAATATAGTCGATTATGATTTGGCTATGCATGGATAAGTTTAATGGCATTTTATGATTAGATCATTGGTTTAGAGAAGTTGTGTGTTTCCAGTGTTCTGTTCTCACTTGGATTTTTTAAAGTTACCCAGCTTTCCCACCTCTAATATTTGTATCATGGTGCTCATTATTTCCTTACATCTACTTTTATGAATAAATTTCTTGGGGTAGAAAGTGGCTTGGTGAGAAGAATTGTGACACCTACAAGTCACCGTTGTTTTGTATTTTATATTATTTTTAGAATTTTAATTTTAGTAAGTTTTGGGGTTGAAGTTTTAAAATTCAAAAAATTTCCTCCCATTACACGGTTTGTATACCTGGGATAGGATAAATCATGTGGGGTCCTGAGATAATGGACCTTTCAAGTTTATTTTATTGTTACATGGTTTATTATATACAAGTATCACACATTTGGAGATAAACTATGTACAATATATTGGTTACTATTTGATTCATTTTATGTCAATAATGAGTTAGACAATTTATTCCCTATTAAGAGAAACCATGCGAGCGACTATACACCAGTGATGTAGTTTTTAGTTGATGTGTTTTTCATGGTTGGAACATGGTTCAGAAACCATGTGTCTAAACCATGTGATTTTAATTGTATTTTCTAGTGCCATCATCATGATTAGTGAAGGAGATACCAAACCACGCAACTTAACCATACGACCTTCCCAAATTTAATAAAATTTTAAATTCAAAAAAATCCCCCCCCATGATTTTAAGTAATTTTTTCTATATGTTTTCATCCTCCTTTCTAGGTTAAAGATAGGTAATATTAAGAAGATATCCTACCTCCCTTCCTCTTTGATTTTGTGGTCCTTGTTGATTTCAAGTGGAAACTCCAATGTAACACCTCCATTTATCTTTTTTCCATTTCTTCTTATCCCTTATCCCATTTCTCATTGGCATGGTCTCATACTATTACCCCTAAGGGGTTTTTGGAAAAGAATACGGTTTTTAGGTAGGTTCTAAATCGAGTTTTGGGTGTTCAGGGCTTATAGAGGCCATGTGCTTGATTTTTAGATCCTTCTCCATCAAAGGTGACTTGTTGTCGGTTCTTTCATATTGATTCAACCTGGTTAAAGATATGCATTTTGTGAATTTATTTTAAATTACATTTTAATAAATGATTAATTATTTAAAATGATCTGTTTTATTAAATTAAATCTATATTTTATAGTTATTATGGGTATCATAAATCTTTTTAGAATTTGACCATTTGGAATAATGGTGTTTAATGGTTTTTTATAGCTTTATGAAGCATTTTTTTATTCCAAGTGTTTTTTAAATGTTTAACAACATTGTTAAAATTTAATGGGGTGATTTTCATCATTTTACCCCATTTGGGTCAAGATTTGGGTAAAAATGTGGTTTTCTTGTAAATGTTTATAATTGATGAAATCGTTTGGATTTCTTAATTAATTTCAATAGATGGGGTTTTGGTTTTCAAAAAGGTTTTATGTGCGGCCTTCCATGAATTTATTTTAGTGATTATTATAAAGAAATTTTATAATGGATTTTTGAAATAATATTTCAAATGGTTTAAAATGTTGACAATGAGGCTCGACACTCTAGGCCAATTTTAAAGTAATCCATATCTGGAACATTTGAGGAAGTTTTCTAAAATATATGACACCCTCTATTAATTTTTGTTTGTATTTTTTGGAATAAAATTGTGGACTATAAGGGGGATACTATTTCTCAGTATATTAATTGATGTGTGTATATATAAAAATGGTTTGTTTTTTTGAGAGGGTGTTCAGACATGTGATGTTGGAATAATTTATTGTGTTTTTCATTTACTATGTGATGATATATTGGCTTTATTGTTTTTTCAACTCTTCTATGACATGTCATAGGAACCTGAGTAGCATATAGATGGTCTAGATTCATGTTACACTAGGGTGGTGGATTCTCACAATCTATTACCCAAGGATAATTGTGCCTCCTAAGGTTTTGTATTATACACGGGGACCTTAAGGAGTTCTTAATGTGATGCTTTTGTTTTTCTTTGGGGGGAGGAGAGGATTGAACCCGGGAAACTCGGTATAGTATCATTCATGTTATATCCTACTGTATTTTACATTATCCCATTGAGGATTATTTGGGGGATTAATTATTCTTGGTTTGTATCTCCTAAACATGATTGATTTCATGGAAATACTTTTTGATTGTGTATTTTTTATACCTTTCAGATTTATATGGTTACATATTTTTCTTAGATTTAATCCAATTATGCATTTGGTTTATTCTCAAATAGATTTGAAAAATGGTTTGTAAAGTGGGATTTGAAAAGTAATATGTGTTGTGAATTCTGGATAGGTATTTGGAAAATGTTTAATAAATGGGTTGATAATTGGATTATTTTCATAATTTTATTGAGTAGTCATATTTCTAATGTTTTTAAAGTTATTGATAAAGAGATTTGGGGATTTTCCCTTGTTTATTAAAAGAAGGGAAATATGTTCCAAAAGTATTTTTGGTGTGATATTTGGATTCATACCATGTATTCATGGAAAACTTATTTATCGTAATTATATTGAAAAATATAACTAATTAAATGAATTTTGAAAGGAAATGGAATAAATTCATTAGTGAAATCCTATTGGGAATGTTTCAATCACACCTACGCATACATAATTGGGTGTATGCAGTTCTCATGTTTTCTTTCATGTGCCCAGTTCATGATATTCCTTAGCTTTGATCACCTTCTAGGTTTTGTTTGGGTTGGTCCATTAGTGATGGAATTGGACAATCGTGAGTGACCATGGTTCATGAGGAGACTCTTCATAATGGTTTGGTTTTTCTTTTAATATTTTTTCTTTTGAGATGGTTGTGTATCAGACCATTCATCTAGATGTTTATTTTGTTTCCTATTTTCCATTTTATCTACATCCAATGGTCATATAGTATTTTATTATTGTCATGTTTATTTTTTATTGTTAATGTTGTGAGTTACTCTAATTTGTTTCTTTTACCTTGCATTGGATTTATTTATTTGGTGGTGTGGACATCCAATTTCTGAATGGGTTATACGGTATTTTCCAATTGAATCCTTATGTGGTTTTTATTTTAATGCGGGTAAACCCATTCCCAAGGGCACATTGTTAAGATCCAGACACTATTTTCCATATTATAGTTATCAATAATATCCTTTTAACCTAGTGGAATATTAGACTAGGTGACTTGTTGGGTCAACCCAAGATAGTTCATTACAAATGAGGTTATGCCATAAAAGATACATTTTTGATAAATAGTTGGGTGTATCACCCTAAAAATGGCTGATCGATTGCTATGAAACTCAAATTTATACTATAATTACATTGAGGAAGATTTCCTAAGATTGTTTGGTTGATATTTTAGTGGAATAATAGTGGTTCACATGAGATCCAAATGATGGAGGCACTTCAGGTCACAGAAGTGAAGATTGATCAACTTGAAAATTCTTGTTTTTATTTCTTTTAATTGGGAGTTTAAGGATATATCCCCACTCTTTACCTTGTTCTTATTGATAATAAAATAGGAACATGGGTAATATGATCACAATCATTGCACACTATGTATTAACCACTTGATAACAAGAGTTGGTGAACTTTGTATTCACCCTTATGTCTGGTGTGTTCTTTCTCACTCTTTCTCTCATCATCGTATCATCATCATTAAGATCCATACACAATAACCCATGACGAGAAATAATTATTAGAGATAATTTCATTTAGTTTCACCACTAATTCACCCCCTGTGGTGGTCTACTATCTCTCGAACCTATCACGTTCAAGATCTTTCGTTGATATATGTGTTATAACATTATAATAAAACTGATTATCTCATCAAGGGATTATTTATTATTTATGCATGGTATATGTTTTATTTATTTGGTTAAAGTGTCCTTTTAAACATATCATGATGTGATGGGAAGTCCTAGAGCCCTCCAATTCATTATGTAATGCTTTATATCTCAAGATATCCTTAGCTGTAGATATGATGATGCAATATTTGTCAATAATGTTATCCATGGACATGATGTGGTAAACTTTTTCCAATATGTTGTAATGTATTGAAAATTACCCAACACATTTGATGTTTAATTATTATAAATTTTCCAAATTATATGTCTAATTCATATGATTATTATGATTATGATATTATTCTAATGATATTGTGTGGATTGTTATACTTTCTCATTCACTCAT
Source organism: Viscum album (assembly GCA_963277665.1). NCBI lineage: Eukaryota > Viridiplantae > Streptophyta > Magnoliopsida > Santalales > Viscaceae > Viscum > Viscum album. Next base: position 909,700,722 of record OY728125.1, on the reverse strand, counting down.
ATTGATTTATGACTCCTTTTCATCCATATTATTCCTCCCTTTTATTTTGGTATTTTAACTCAAACATTTATTGATGTATATCTCTAATTTATAAGATATAATAATAATATTTTTAAATCCTCAAAGAGGATTTTGGTGACAGATTTAAATAAATTGTAATGTTTCATGTGTATAAATGTTTTATGAAACTGATTTGCTCATACATTTAACCTATCGATTTGGGGAGTTGTAATATTAAGTTTATTTGTTTTAAAATGGATGTAATAATTAGGTAAGTGATGCATGGGTCTCTATAATATATCATGATAGTACCCTACACCCACTTTCCTATTGAACTAGTTATCCATGTTAACCAATGACATATGTCCTAGTGCCCTCATCCCATCGATATCCCCATACACACATACCAAAAAAATACATCACAAACACAACCATATAACCATAGTTGAATACCATATACCATGGCCAAATACCTCATTTTTATCACATAACCACACAATATACTCATATCGCATACCAAAAACCACATGCCGCATTACTATATAATAGCTACAGAACTGTTTTAAACCACATCACCACCTCCACAAAATAACAACCACTGCCACCTCTAAACTCACATAAAACTATATTCACACCACATAAGAACAAAGTAACGATAAAGAAACAACCACACACATTCCAAAATTTATATATTTAATTACCAATTTTAAATTTACTATTTACTAATCAAATTAATTCATTATCCTAATTTATTCCAACAATTACACTCCACACATTTCATCTTTCACATTCCAAAACTATATTTTATTTTTACACTTTATCTAGTCATATTACACACTTCACTTATTCAACTAAAATAAATTTTCATTAAATTTTTAACCAATTCATTAGTTTATTTTAGTAATTCTTTATATCCTAAGGCATCTACAATACAAAAACAAAATTGAAATCCATATCAACTTTACACAACATTAGTTATACCACCTCTATATCAACACCCCATTCTAAACCACCTAAAAAACCCAACAATAAAACTTACTCAAATCATGGTAAGAAACTATATAACAAACCTACTCCACCATGGAAAACCAAATACACCGAAACCACAACCACTGTAATAGAAAAACACTAACCCAACCATAACAAAAAACATCAATGAAATTTAATTATTGAAATAAAAAACAACCTCATATTCTCACAATTAAATATTTATTTATATATTAATACATCAATACCATAAAATATAAATTATATATTTATATATACTCATTTTATTATAGTCTTTAAGTTATATAACCAATTTAAATATGATTTAATATATTAAAAAACATAAATTACAGCAGTATGTTACTGACAAAACCAATAAACGATATCATGGAAATGATAAGGAAAACGAGTAAATAATGCTTGGATCATCCCACCCTAAATCATTGTCCAATTATTATATTTATCAGGTAAATCCCACATCCTTAAGCAAAGAAAACAAAATTAGGATTAATACACATTCACATAGATATAAAATAGTGAGAATTTGAATCCCCTAACTTGAAAAAAGCTCCAATAATAAAATTCCATATAAATATAAAGAAACTAATGATAAAACACCAATAATCACATGAGAAACCTTAAACAACCCAAAATACATAAACCTAAATCAAGATTTTTACCTAACTGATGGAGATATTGTAATACCATGATATTTTAAAGGATCATTATATTCGATAATGTATAGGGCACACAACATAGAGATTTGATTATTATAAAATATTATTATTTAAATATGATAGTTATTTTCATGACCCCCTCCCTCAAAAGGTATCCCTCCTATACTTAAAATTGATGAATAGAGATAATAAACCACGTTTCAAAAATTCAGGAAGCCCCAGGTTGATGACTAACACTAAGGGTATAAAAATATCATATCTAGATGGCTTTATCCCTAATTGTATAATAAGGATTGGAAGGAATTATAAATCACCCACCAAGAAACCCCATCACAAAAAAAGAAACATTACCCATACCATAATGCATGTACAATGTAAAAAAATCAATTAAGTATCCAAATAAATATCAAAATAAATATTAAGGCAATGACTCAACAATAGCTTTAATGTATGTGCTTTTAATGTCTAGATCGATCCACAAAGTCCTACTAGAACCCTAAAAAATAGATTTTATATATGTTGGGTGATCATAAAATGTATACTCAATATGATTATAATCATGTTCTCTCATGCACAATGGAAAGGAGCATACTAATGAACTAGTGAAAAAAAAACAGTTGAACCAACATGCACCTAGACAAGTCAACAAACCAATCCCATCCTCACCATGGTATGATCACCAAATAACACATCCAATATAGTAAGATAATAAGAAGTATATCAATAAATAGTACTCCAAACCACATTCCCTTTGATTTTATGCTCTCATGCATGAAATTCATACATATTGGAGATCTTATCCCTTCAGTAATGGTTATGTTCGAAGACACCTAGGTAACTATGTCACATCCAACCTGAAGACAACTAGGAAAACACATTATAACATGAAACTTGTGAAATAAATCATCTCATTCGAATAATCCCATAAGCACTTCCATATAACCAGAATTGTAAGGTATTATAAACATTAAGAAGATCAACATTGTTCCCTCCTCCTACCATGCATGACCCCCACTATGAATTCCCCAATACTCTAGTTAGTCATCACCTCTAGTGCACTATATCTATAAGACATCACAATTTTTGTGTAAGAATCTCACATAGAAGTGATATAAGTGAATAGGTGGTATCCATTCAACCTTCCTCGCAATCATAGATGTTTAGGAAAACATCTGGAACCCAAAACCCTTGGGAATCTATGTAAACACATGACTCGAGTGCGGTGCGTAAAGAAATAACTAGGAAAATAAAATATGTGATAGTCACACACAATCCCAACATAGAGATTCATAATAAGATCACTGTTGATACTAGAAACATCGCTAAAAGTCCTCAAAACCTACTCCAATATCGTTTCTAACTATATTTTATCATACCACTCAAGTAATCCACACACTAAACTCATTCCATCTTCCCTTTCAATTAAAACCATTTCTAGATTTTATAGTCACAAGTTATCCTCATTTATCAAGCCTTTTCATTTCATATTTAATAATAACCACTTAAACCATGATTCACAATTTAATTATATGAGTTCATTAATCATTTAAACTAATACCGTTTCAGTTTAATTTTTAGAATTCCATTCTAGTACAACCCTGAAACAAACGTAATACAACACATAACAACACATCCATAGAACACCAATAAACCCCACTTCACAACCACCACACAAACCATTTTAGTTCTAACAAGGCATTCTGTCACAATTAATTCGTTATTTTCAAAGGTATTCTCACACAAATTTGAGATTCCATGGCCAACCTGTTTATTATCCAGATATCTATTTTTAAACTTTTTCATGTGTGGTGAGTTTAATCAATCACATTGAGGTTCCAAAATTTCAATAGGCGCAACAACACATAAATATCAACATTATTCAAATATGGGAAAATATAAAGCATGAAAAACCTCATGGAAGAATAAAATGAAAAATAAAGCTCATGGAATTTTTTCCCTCCTCTCAAATTTCAATAATTCCAATTAATTATATATATTAATTCAATATGACGCCATAAAATTCTAAAGTAAAAACATTCTATTTGATACCATGTATGACAAATGAAACTAAGCATTTAAGGGAATATAATATGCCAAGAATTTATAAAATATTTAATATTTTAAATAAATTTAATCTATGATATAGCTTTCAATGCACACAATATAGTGTTATCTTTCATTACACACAACAAATACTTTCTTTGATAGCATGTGTTACACGCGAGATATAGTTTTACCAAATAATACTCATATTATTTAATATAATATAAAATATCCATTAAATTAGTGGTTAAAAATAGGAATAACTTACTTATGAAAATATATATATTATAAAAATAGAAAAATAATTCATTAGAAATCAATTTATTATAAATGAATATGAAAACCAGTTGAATATAAAAGAAATATATATTTTTTGTCTCAAAGGCATGTTGTCTTAATAAATTAAAAAAATTACAATTATAAAATGATATTAATTAAATATATATGTTGAATATTTAATAAAATATTTTTTACATTCATCCAATATATTTTATAGGCATAAGATAAGAAAAAACCCAATTTTATTCATAAAAACCCAATATTTTTTTAAAGATAGTTTTACCGCTTTTAATGGAGAACCTATTTTAAATCCAATAATTTTAAACTTTTATAAATTTTATATTTATAAATAAAATTAATTTTTTAATTAGAAACATAAAAATTAGGTTAGGTTTAATTGTTTCTATTATTCCGTGAAGTTTCCTTTTTTGATTAATAGTGAAAATACTAAATTTTAATTCAAAACATCTTATTATGATGATTTATTTATAAGGTTAAATTATATTTTTAATTCATTTTAAAGTTTATTTATATCAATTATAAGTCAATTAATCCAATTTAGGTCATTTTAATCAATTTCAATTTGAAATTTAATCTAAAAATATAACAAACTTTTGAACATTTTACATTAAAAACACGCTTTGTCATCTCATCTCCAATATTAAATTTAAATTAATTTATAAAATTATCTTATTGAAATTTGAAAAAATGAATATAAGATCATGAATAACAATAATTTATAATTTATAATAAGTTGAACATAGTTTTTGGCCATAAATATTAGTGAAAGTTATTAAGCTTAATTATAGATATTAAGAGAAAAATAGATTAATGAGAGATGACACCTTAAACATAAGAGAAAATGACTTAAAAACATGTACCAAATCTATTTTGTAGATATATTTTGACCTATACTCACTTTTATCATATTTTTACTATTATCGGAGCCACTTTTCATAGGAAAAACATGGGTGGAATTCCCTTTTCAAAAATTAACAAGAATGTCACTCCTCCTCTACTATAAAAAGGATTTCACACCTACCCCTTATTCGCACCTCTCAAACCATTTTTATAGAACAAAATATTCTAAAATTAATTCCCAACATCCTTCCCCTAAATATAGAATCCTATCATTTAGAAAAAATCCAACCAAGAAATTATTTTGGTATAAACCAAAAGGAGTTACCAGAAAACGAGTTCACATTCTCCAACGATCACTTTCATTTTATTTCATGATCCACCCAATCAACTATTATTATTTCATGATTATATAACAATATTAGTATAGTAAATATACTGAGATTTTTTTATTTTATGTTTTCAACATAAAATTACACACTCTTCCATCTAATGGGTAACAAACTTACCGTATACATGTATGTTGAACTACCGCCTTGCAAAATAATGTCGTTCATTCTTTATTTACCACAACTTATAGTGGGAATTACGATGGAAATGACATTTTTATATTATATATATAATTTATAATACATTTATTCTTATTTAACTCTTTTATAAAACACACCTTTATTCTTTCTATTTTAAGTAAAATGATAACATTGTTTGTGGACGTGTGGACTACCGTCTCGTCAAAGGAATGTGATTCGTTCACACTATTCATGGAATGTATTAAGGATGGTTTTAATAAACACATATCAAATATATAAAATAAATATAATATTTAAACTATAATAATATATATATATATATCATTTTCTTTTCATTATTTTAATATGAAAAATAAATGAAACTAGTGTTCATGCGTACGTACGACATACCATCTCCATGAACGGTGCATTTCATTTTTTATATCCAAATATTATGGATTATTATAAATATATATAATCTAAATATATATGATAATTAAATCATATTTTATATTATTTAGATAGTTAAATCATGATATAATTAATAGGAACAACAAGTAAAAAGTTATAACATAATCAAAACACTATGCAATTAACACCCAAAATAGCAAAAATAATGAAAGATTGTTAACAAAAGAGTAATAAGACATTTTAAGAGGATAATATATGATATCATAAAAATTATTATGGTTCTGGAATAATTTATTAAAATTTTTAAAACCATTATACAGGAGTTTAAAGGGTGTCCACCCAAAAAGGAAACTCATGGTAAGGGATTTTCATCTCACTTTTTACATCTGTGAGATAAATTTCATATTCACCACTTATTTTGTGTGGGGAATCCACTGAGTATTTTGATATATTATATCATGAATTGTTTTATCATCTGGTTATTTTTAGTTTCAATTTGAATTGTTTCTTCTAAGGGGATTTTAGTTAAAATTTACCAAGTGGTAATGAATTTCACAACCCAATTTCTTTTATTTGGTTTATACTACTTCCTCGTTGTCATTAATATTATAAGATTATATTGGTAATCACTTTTTAATATCTATTTTTTCATTTCCAATTGATTTATATGGATTTTAATTTTAAACACATAATCTATTCATTGATTTATTTTCATGTCAATGTTATGATCTTTTCAAGGGTTTACTTCAAAATCTCATTTTTTTGGGATTGTCTACTCTATAATTTCCATCAAAGGAAATTGTTGAATCATTTTATAACAAACCATTTAATTTTATTATCCTCTGGTTATCCATGAACCTTTTCAAGTAATGATACAATTTATCCACTATTATTTACCCAAAATCTTTTAGAAGATGTTTTAAAGAAAACCCAACTTTATTTTTATCTTTAGAAGGAGAACATATTTTCTTCTAAAAACCCTATTTTCTAAAAAGGTTTTGAAAAAAAAATTTAACCTTTCCAAAATTATTTATTAAAGAAATTTTTTTCCATTTTTTTAAATTTTTTCAATTCGATCTTTTTGTCACTTTCCAAACAAGGAACTCTTCTAACCTTTCATCATGCAATTTTTTTTACCTTATATGACATGTACGGATTTAATCATTATCTTTTCTCCAAAGTTTCCTTTACAAGTTTAAAATATTAATTTTTTAATAAAAATTTCTCAAATGTGGTTATCAAAAAAAATTAATTTTTTTTTCAAACTAAAAAATGATATTTTCCTCAAGAATTTTTTAAAAATAACATTTTATAATATTTATGTTCATCATCAACAACAACCCTTTATCATACTACACTTGGGATATGTTTTATTAATACCATCATTATTCTTCCTCTCAATAATTTGTGATTGATTTTCCAAGGATATTATTGACATTCGCTTCTTTATTCCTTTTTCAGTCACCAAGAAATATTCAATTTCCTATGATCATTGAAAATTTAATTTCCCTTAATTATTCATATCCTTTACCATGCATATTATTACTGCCTAACCCATATGTCGTTTTACAAACGGTGTCTACATGAATGTTATTAGATTTTTTGAGGAAATATTGATAAATTTATGTCTTCTTTTCAATATGGATATTTGATAAGGAATATTAATTAAATAGATAATTTGATATGAGGAATGATTTGGACAGGTAGGGATGGGTGGGGCCAAGACTTTATATAGACCCTTGATTCATCGATAGGTTTCATGAGACAAATAAGTGGTGCTAATTAAATGGGTTTCTACCTATAGTTTTAAACCTTTTTATAAAATGTATTGATGGTATATGTTTTCATGTGCCACATACATGACATCCAATAATTAAGTATCACCTTAATTTTGATTTAGTATTTATTTTCCATGATATTTTCACTATTACAAAGTCTATGGATGCATTTCATTATAAGTTTATTGATTAAATGGAATGTGTTTTTAGTTCCTTAACTTTCCATATATATTTTTCCTTATCTAGTTATTTGAATGGTAAGTGTTTCCGATTATTTACCTTTCCATACTATTTGCGCACTTCCTTCTTAGTTTATTGATTATATGAAATGTGTATTTAGTTATAACCTTTCGATATTGAATATTCTCATTGATTCATTGTTTCGCCAATAAAACTTTACCCTTAATAAGTAATTGATATCATACTTATTGTTTTATTTACATAGGATTACCTGAAGTGTACTAAGAAAGATATATAAGGATACACTAGATGGAATAAATTTATCCTCAAAAGAAAAAACATTATGTTGTAATTAGTCTTTTTATTCCCTAAATTGTACTATTTTAAATCCAATTTTTTGAAAATTTATAAAATATATATGTAAAAATAAACATAATTTTTGAAAATGGAACACCAAAATTAGTTTAGGTTGAATTTTTTGTATTTTTATTTGATGTTTCATTTTTGGATGAATAGTGAAAAATACTAAATTTTAATTCAAAATTGATTTTTCATCTCATTTATTAATAAGGTTAGATTATATTTTTTATTTGTTTAAAATTTTATTTATATAAATTATATATAAATTAATCCAATTTAGGTAATTTTAATCAATTTATTTTTAAGTTTAATATAAAAACATTGTAAACCTTTGAACATTTTATTTTAAAAACCCATTCTGTCATATTATCTGTAGGATTAAATTTAAATTAATTTCTACCACTTATGGGATTGAAATTGTGAAAAATGGATTCCATTTTTACGGTGCTTTTTGGGTGTTGTTTTCTCTCTCTCTAGTTATCTTTATCTCTCAAATCCATGTTTCTGGTTCGTTTCTTTGAATGGGGTTTTGTAGTTTTTGGTCCCCTGCCTAGGCTCACACCCTCTCAACCCTGCTCTGATGTCCTGGTCCTGTGCTCCCTTCCCAGTCGGTCTAGTTCACAGGTCTTCGAGGAGGTTCTGGGAGGTGCAGTTGAGTAGCGTTCGAATTAGAGAGGGAGACTGATTCATCAATGTTGGTTTGTATGGGATGTTTTTTATGATGTTTTTATGTTGGCAACGTTGGAGTTCCCAGCGGCAACTTGACGATAGCGGTGGAGAATGTCGACGACGATGAGGTCGGAAGGTGGATGGGTCTTTCTGGTTTTTTTATTGTTCTGGTCGTCGGACCCGGAGGTGATGGACGGTGGCAGTAGAAATGAAGGTGTTTTACCGGCTCTAATGATGGTTGAAAGCAAGAAAAGTGACTAGGGGATGAGGTGGATGTCGTTTCGTGGATCGAGGTGGAACGTGACTCTAGTGCATGGCTCGAGGTTGATGTTGGATGTTTTTGAATTTGAATTTTGAATTTCAAAACTTGGTTGTGTGTTTCTTATCATGGGTGTGTGTGGTTGTTGAGGTGGACCTTTATATATGGTTCCCACTTATCCAAAAAGTGGTTTTTAAAAAAATACAAAAAAAGGATTGTTAGTGAGCATAATAGAGAACTAAACCTTAAACATAAGGAACAAAAATGACCTATAAACTTGTCAAAAGATATTTTATGACCATATTTAGACCCTATACTCCATTTTCTATAATTTATACCATTTCTTTTTCTACTTTTTATTTGAAAACATGGGTGTATTTCCCTTTTCCAAAAATTACTAGAATGCCACTCCTCTTCCACTATAAAAATGCAATCACCACTCTTACTTATTTACAACTATAAAGCATTTTTAATTACCCAAAATTTGAACAAATAAGCTACTAAAATCTATCCCATAAACCTAGAAGCCTCACCTTCATTATAAATCTAACAAAATAATACTTTTAGTATAAACAAAAAAGAGTTACTTGAAAAGAAGGTAACATTCTTCAACAATCACTTTCATTTTATTTCCTTATCCACCCCTTAATATATTATTATTCTATGATTATATAATAACATCAGTATCATAAATATACTTCTATGTTTTTATTTTAATGTTTATAACTACAATTAAACACACTTCCATCTAATAGGTAACAAAACTTACTGTTTATGTGTACAGTGAACAACCGCCTCACAAAACGATGTTTTTTCATTCTTACTTTACCACCCCTCATGGTGGGAATTATGATGAACATGCTATTTTTTATGATATATATGATATTTATAATGTATTTATTCTTCTTTAATAGTTTTATTACATGTACCTTTATTCTTTCTATTTTTATAAATATGAAAACATTGTTTGGGAACGTGTTGACTACCGCCTCCACAAAACGATGTGATTCATTCACATTATACATGGAATGTATTATGGATGGTTTTAATAAAAAAATGTGACATATATGAAATAAATATGATACCTGAATTATAATATATATATATATATATCATTTACCTTCATTCTTTTAATACAACAAAGAAATGAAAGTAGCGTTCATTTGTACATATGACCTACCATCTCCATGAATGATACATTTCATTTCTCTTATAAAAATATTAGGGATTATTTTAAATACATATATATTGAATATATATGATAATTAAATCATATTTACATTGTATATATGATTAAACCATCATCTAATTAATAGGAACAATAAGTAACGAGTCAAATCATACATGAAATGCTAGGAAATTAACACTCAAAATAATGAACATAATGAAAGATTGTTAACAAAAGAGTAATAAGATATTATTAGAGCTTAATATATGATATCATAAAAATTAATATAGTTTTGGAATAAGTTATAAATTTTTTTAAAACCATTATACACGAGTTTAAAGGATGTCAACCCAAAAAGGAAACTCAACATAAGGAATTTTCATCTCACTTTTTACATCTGTGAGATAAATGTAATATTCACCAATTCTTTTGTGTTTTGTATCTACTGAAAATTTTGATATATTATATCATGATTTTTTTTATTTATGAAATTTTTATTTTCAATCAGAATTATTTTTTCGTAGGTGATTTCTGTTAAAATTTACCAAGTGGTAATGAATTTCATAACCTAACTTCTTTTCTTTGGGGTGTACTACTTCCTCATGGTCATTAATAATATAAGATTATGTGGGTAATAACTTTTTACTATATACTATTGTATTTATAGTTTTTTATGTTTATTTACATTTGACAAGCATAATCTATTCATTTATTTATTCTCACATCAATGTTAAGGTATTTTAAAGGGTTTACATCACAATCTCATTTTTTTCGAGACTTTTTACTATTGAATTTCCATCAGAAAACAAATATTGAATCATTGTTTAAAAAATCCTTTAATCTTATTCCCTTATAGTTATTTATTACCCTATTCAAGTAACAGTACCTGTTGGTCAGAGTATAGTACTCTAGAGGGGGTGAATTTAGTATCTATAAAAAAATTGTTTAAAAATTATTCTTAAAAAGGTTCCCCAATAAATTTAAATATAGCATAGTCAATCAAGGTTATAAAGTTATGAAAGTTTGACTATTTAAATAACTTCTTAGAAGATTTTTTAATTCTACTTAATCTTAATATCTGTTATTAACATTACTTTTGAAGCTATTATAATATATAAAAATAATTATAACTTCTTTACAAGATTAACTATCAAAGAAAATTTAGTGATTTCTGAATTAGACAGTAAAATAGAGAAAACTAAAATAAAAAACATAGTGGATATAAAACAAGTGGTTCAATCTCAATAAGAGACGTAATCCACTCCACTTGGTGATCACCTTCCACCAAGTAGTTTATATCAATAAACCTGATCTATACACTAGATCAGGGTTAACAACAGTACACAAGACTGTTCAGGTCACACGACCTCTTCTACAGTTCTTTGTGGGTAAGAACTAACAAATCACACAGGGAACTCTTCCACACTTATCTGAAGGAATAAAAAAGTGTAAAAATATGTAAGAGAAAGGATATCTTGTATCCTTTAGTTTGATGTAGGAGACAATACGTGTTTTTATACAGACATGCACACTGCTCAAAAGATAAAAATAATACACAACAAAGTAGAAATGATGATATAAGGTTAGATGTGCTCTGAGTGTTAGTATATACAGCTCTGGACTTCTGGGATGAAACAGATGCAGAAATCAAGTCCTCTTGCGAAAAGAAAAGTATCGTAAGTTAGCTAGATCTGGCTCATGTTTTTCGTGGAGTTGATAGAGCAGAAATGTTATCGACTATAGGATTTGAGTATGCTTTGTGTGTTCTTAAACAGTGTTGGGTTTCAATAAATCTCATGTTTCTTCATTATCATGCACACACTTGTTTTTATGTTACACTATTGTTGACACACTCACCATGATCACTTTCTTTTATTCTGGCCACGTTGTTCTTTTTATTCTTAGAATGCATGTGTTGGAGCCGACAAGATGTATGTATTATGCACCTCGTACCTTGTATTGTCAGGTGAACTATTTACAAAGAAACATTATTTATGTCAGTGCATTTAAAAATTTAAAAATATGACCATTAGAAATTAAATTGAAAAAAGATAAAACAGATTAAGAAACGATGTCCCAGTCTGTCGGTAAATGATGTCTCCATGAAACAGTGTCTCCTTGAAATAATGTCTCCTTCTTTATCTTTGAGCGGTGAGATAGAAATGATGGAATAGTTGTATAGATATCAATAACTGGTAGCACATATATAGTTTAGGATTATGGTGTCTCACACGGTGTCTGGATGGTCATGGTGTCTGGATGGTCATAGTGTTTGGATGGTCACAGTGTCTGGATGGTTACGATGTCTAGATGGTTACGATGTTTGGATGGTTACGGTGACTGGATGGTCACGTTTTTTGGATGGTCACAGTGTCTAGATGTTCATGGTGTCTGGATGGTCCTGAGGTCTAGATGGTCATGGTGTCTGGATGGTCATAGTGTCTGGATGCTCATGGTGTCTCAGACTTAGCCAAATCGTTTTACACAGACTTAAACAATGATATTCATAGAATAAATTAAACTTAATCATTCATAAGAGAACTTTATTATAAAAAAATAGTTTACAATAATTATTTAAGGCATAAAGAAACTAATAATCCACACACATGATTTTAAATATATTAAACATGATTAATAGGATTTATAGAGTGTATATGATTTGTGATCATTAAAACATGATTAATGCATGAGGAGTCCAACAATCTCCCCATTTTTGATGATCACAAATCATGTGAGTGGGAGATTTATTCTTAATTAATCTATCTATTCTTTAATGTACATTTAGTTCATATATAATACATATTTCTCCCCCTTTTGGGATTATCAAAACGAGTAAATAAGAAGTAGACAATAAGAGTGCACAATGCATTAAATGGATAAAAGGTGTCATTTCAAACTGCAAGGAATAAGACTACATAAAACATTCCTATAAAAAGATAGTAGTCACTGTTCTTTAACACTGACTTGTCTTCTCTTTTCCCTTGGTAGCAACATTAGAAGAAGAATCCATAGGAGCAGAGGTAGAAGTGGAGGAAGGGAGTGAACCATTGGATAGAGATAGTAAAGGGAGTACTTCAAAAACATAAGGGGCCAAGGTAGGTGTAGTGGAAGACCGAGGCAACTGTTGATCAAGGATAAAATTTCTGATCTGACTCAGATCCTGAGAGATAGACATAGATGTGGAGGCAAGGAAAGAGGATGAGAAGGAAGTTAAACCAGATCTTAAGGGTGCAACTGTAGGAGCGACAATTGCAGTACTCTGGACATGAAGATAAGGAATCGAAAGCTTGATGAAGTTAGCAATGATATCACCACCATACTACATAGCTTTATCAAAGTCATCCTTGTTCTCCATAAATTTATCCAAGAGAGGAGTGAAATCTTTGAGATTTTGGACTTGAGTTTTGAAAGCTTGAGTGACAGGAGGAATCCTCATATTATCCATAAGGTACTTGAAGTAGTTGGTCATGTCATTCTTAGAGAAGATCTGATTGAAGTAGAATTCCACCTTCTTATAAATTTCTTATTTAGAATCATTGGAAATCTAGTAATTAATTCTAATAAAATCAAGAACTTTTTCATTGTTCTTGATAACTTTATATAGAGATTTGTTGTCAAATCCACTAAGCACATATTGAAGTTCTTCTTTGACAATTGTTTGGAGCAGATCACTGTCTAAAGAAGGTTGAGATGATGGTCCAGAAGTATGAGAAGTAGTGACAACCAAGGTAATGGATTTTAGTTTATTTAGAACTTTCTGGGGACAACCCTTATACTCATCAGTTAACTTGTTAAGACCAATACCAAGCTCACACATCTCTTGAAAAATCTGCTCGTTTATTTCAACAACCTTTTCAGCTAAGGAAGTTAGATATGGTTTAATAATTGAGGATACTTCCTATGGGATTTTATTAACAATATCCCCAATAGGATAAGAAACATGTTCTAATATTGAGGTTATCACTCTCTGCATATCTTCAACCATACCTCTCAGAGTTTTTACTTCATCACTGAGCTGTTTGTTCTCAACTTTGACTTCATGAATATCATGAAGCATCTTAGGCCGAATATTCCATATGACCTTTTCCAACAATAGGGAAGCATCTCTCTCACTTAAATTGGTTAGAGGATCTGATTGGGTATTCATGATTTTTTCAACTCTAACCAATAGGGTAGCTCCAAAACCTTTTAGATCATTCTTTTTCACCATTTTTGGAGGTTATTGTAAAGGTTCAGTGATAGAATCTGAGAAAGGCTCAGGTTCCATGGTAGATATATCTTCAGGAAAAATGACAGTTTCAAATGAAACATAGTAGATAGATCAATTCATTTAACTAAGATTTCCTGGGAATCAGTCACATCAAAATAACTAGGAAATTTATACCATGTATCCAATGAGCTTGGATCAATCGGATTAAGGACTTCAACAGATTCTAGATTGGGAGACAACTCCCCCTCAATAGGTGCAACTTTCTAAGGAATGAGATATTTAGATCCTTGATCAATTTCCATGAATTCATCCCTAATTTTCTTAGCCATTTCATTTCTATCCAACTGAAAGGCTTTCTCCATTCTCTCTTCAGAAGATGGAATAACTTCAGGAATAGATTGTTCCTCTAGGTGTTCCTCAAGAGTAGTTTCTTGTAATACAGAAAGATCTTATTCTATATGATCTTCTACAACATTCTTTTCACTTACCTTAGCAACATATTTTTCTTTTGAATAAAGTTGTTCTTCCAAATAAAAAACCTTTTTAGGAACATGCATTTCCTTATCAAATGTGACTTGAGGAGAATATTCAGTAGCTTCCTCAACTAGAAGAGTTTCTCTCAGAGCTACAATAGCCTATTCTTCTTCTTCCTCATCAGAATATTCAACAAGTTCATTGGGATCAAAACCAGGATCAAAAATATCATTAGGTATTGAATGGTGTTCCATTGGATTAAAATTTTCATAAACTCTATTAATATCTTCCACCCAATCTTTTCTCCATGGATTCCAATTGATTTTCATTATCTTTACTATAACTTTCGAAAGACATAACTCATAATCGTTAATGGATTCTTCATCTGGTCCAACCAATCAATTTGAATGAAGCATAGATGAGATAATCCTTGAATAGAATAGGGAGGTTGACTTGGCAGTTTTTTTGATCAACTTGCGCATATGGTGTATAACATACTTGCATAGGTTGATATTATGTCCATTTTTCATGAGATGTATCAAAAATACACCCTGATACTTGAGTATAGAATACTCACCTTTTCTGGGGCTAATCAAATTCTGAAATAACTTAAACAGGAGTCTAGTTTCTCCATCTAGCTCAGCATTTGTGGTTCTCCTCTTAGTTTCATAGCCAGTTAAGCATATCACATCCTCTTCCAAAACAAATAACTCACTCTGAGGTGTAGGAACTCTCTGTTATTCCTCACAAATACCCTCATGAGGTATCCTAAGGAAAGCAACCCATAACCTCAAAGAAAAGGTACAAATACGGCCATTGATCCAACTTTGCACAACATAGCCATCTTTTGAATCAAAAGAGAATTGAACATACTGGTAAAACCAAGTCAACTAGCATCAGGTAAATAGGCATATCCTCCCTTTTGAACCAATCCATTCATCCTTTCTCTATTAGCACTTTCAATATCAAAGACTTACTTGATAGAAGCCACTTATGGCATATCTCCTTTTCAGGTACCACTATTCCGTTCACTAGATTCGGATTCAGAGGGCGTTCAGGTGCTAACTTCGGCATTATTTTCAACTTCTTCTTTGAACTGCGCTTCTCAGGAGTTGATGACGATGGGTATTTCATCCTGGGCATTCACCGAAGGTTCAAGAGAGAGAAGGGTTGAAAGAGGGGTTACAGTTTGAGATAAGATATCTCGAGTGAAGAACAAGTGAAACATATTTTATTTTATCATTTAGGGATATCAAGCATCGTAGGATCAAAAGTGCAGGAAAGTAAAAAGAATAAAACAATGAAATACTACAATATGGGTTATATTGTATATATAAAACAATAAAGCGTATTTACACTGAGACCGTAACAAGCCTTCACGGTGAGATCATAACAAGAGTTCACGGTGAGACTGTAACAGTGTGATTTCTAAATTGTGTGACCATATTTTTTGAGACAGTAATCAAGAAATAGTAACTTTAAGACTATAAACATGAAGCATCAACTCTTAAGATAATAAAAATATGGAACTATTATAGTTAAATAGTAATCTTAAGACAATGACTTGTGAAACCATAAACTCTGAAATAGTATAATTACTACTTAAGATTTATCATTCCCAATTCATGTATGATGTAATCTATTCTTTCAGAATTTAGTGGTTTGGTGAATAT
Source organism: Viscum album (assembly GCA_963277665.1). Classification (NCBI taxonomy): domain Eukaryota; kingdom Viridiplantae; phylum Streptophyta; class Magnoliopsida; order Santalales; family Viscaceae; genus Viscum; species Viscum album. Next base: position 909,684,187 of record OY728125.1, on the reverse strand, counting down.
ATCAGTAAGATGATATTCAATTCCAATTAATTCCAAAGTGATGTCACCTTTTTTATAATGATATCTCAAAAAGTGATGTCTTACATCAATATGTTTTATCCTAGAGTGTCAAAAAGGATTTTTTGAGATGTTAATAGCACTTGTATTGTCACAATTTATAGTTACATGCCATAATTGATATGCATAACATAGTAATGTGTGTTTCATCCACAAAATTTGTGAAAAATAACTATCAGAAGCTATGTATTTAGCTTCTGCAGTAGATAATGCAACAAATTTTTGTTTCTTACTATGCCATGATACTAGTGACTTGCCTAAAAAGTGACATGTTCCAGAGGTTCTTTTTCTATCTAACTTACAACCACCGAAGTCAACATTAGAATAGCTAAATAACTCAAATGATTGTCCTCTAGGATAGAATAGTCCTATATAGGATGTATGCTTCAGGTATTTGAAAATTCTCGTAACAGCTTTTAAATTATATCCCTTAGGATTTTCTTGAAAACGAGCACACATACACACACTAAATATAATGTCAGGTCGAGTAGAAATTAAGTAGAGTAAGCTTCCAACCATTACTCTGTAAGTGGTTTGATCAATAAATTTTCCATCTTCATCAAGATCCAACTTAAAAATAATACTCATTGGATTATCACTAATTTTAGTGCTATCAAATCCCTAACATTTTAGAATATATCTAGTATATTTTCTTTGATTTAAAATAATACCATCATTATTTTGAAAGATTTGAAATCTAAGAAAGAATTTGATTTCATCCATCAAACTCATTTCAAATTCATTTTTCATAATTTTAGAAAATTCAATACATAAAGAATTTTTTAAGATCCAAAATAATATCATCTACATAGATTTGAACTACTAAAACATCATTGGAAATTCGTTTTATAAAAAGGGTATGATCAGCTATTACTTTTGTAAAACCTTTAGAAATAAGAAATGTACTTAATCTATCATACCAAGCTCTTGGATATTGTTTCAAACCTTATAAGGCTTTTGATAATTTAAAATTTTTGTTTGAAAAAAAAAGGGTTTGTAAAACCAAGGGGTTTCTCAACAAAGACATCCTCAGTTATATACCCATTTAGAAATTCACTTTTGACATCTATTTGATATAGTTTGAAATTCAGATGTGCAACATAAGCAAGAAGAATTATAATGGCTTCAAGTCTAGCTACTGATGCAAAGGTCTCTTCATATTAAATTCCTTCTTATTAACTATAGACTTGTGCAACCAATCTAGCCTTGTTTCTAACCATATTACCATCTTCATCTACCTTATTTCTAAACACCCATTTAGAGCCTATGGTGAATGTGTATTTGGGCCTGTCAACCAGTTTCCAAATTTTGTTCCTTTCAAACTGATTAAGTTCTTTGTGCATATCCATCACCCAAAATTCATCATTGATAGCATCATTAATGTTTTTAGGTTAAAGTTGTGACAAGAAGACTTGATGTTCTACCTGATTTCTAAGAGAAACTCTAGTGCGAGTTCCTTTGTCTAAGTCTCCAACAACAACATATAAAGGATGGTTCTTAAGAGTTCTAATAGCTATAGAAAACAAAGGACTGGTGATTTCAGGTACTTAAATAGGGTCTGGTTCATTGTGACCTGAATCTAAAGAATCTCTAGCACTGGAAGTTTTCATAGATTCCTTTATAGAATGGTTAGAACATTTTGAATTAATATCCAGATTTGATACATCATCCTCTATGTTCTCTAGAGTGGTCGTAGGCTCATATGGATCTGTTTCATCAAATTTGACATGGAAAGATTCTTCCAAACATTTAGTTCTTTTATTAAACACACAATAGGAGTTACTAAAGATTGAATATCCTAATAATATTCCATCATAACTCTCAGATGTAAATTTTTCAAGATTTTCCTTAGTCTTAAGGATATAGATTTTGAAACCAAATACTTTGAAGTAGATAACTTTGGGTTTTCTATTATTCCACAACTCATATGGAGATATTTTAAGAATAGGTTGAATAAATAATCTATTAATAATATAGAATATTGTACTTACAACTTGAGACCAAAGGTAAATAGGTAAGTCATATTCATTAAGCATGGTTCTAGAAATTTATTGCAGGATTCTATTTCTTCTTTATACAACTCCATTCTGTTGAGGTGTTTTAGGGGCAGAGAAATTATGACTGTAGCCATTTTGTGAGAAAAAGGATTCAAACTCTTGATTTTTAAACTCATGGCCATGATAACTTCTTAAGGATTTGAATATAAGTCTACTATGATTTTCTACAGTTCTGGCATATTTGGTAAAATGAGAGTTGGCTTCACTTTTGTGAGTTAAAAAAAGTCCATGTATATATAGAAAAGTTATCTATAAGAACTTAAACATAGTGCTTCCCATTTAAACAAGAAAATCTAGATGGTTCAAACAAATCCATTTGAACCAGTTTGAGAGGTTGATAAGTTGACACTTCTTTCTTTGGTTTGAAGCTAATTTTGTGTTGCTTTCCCTTTTGACAAGGATTACACACTTTATCATTTGGAAATGAAAGTTTGGGTAGGTCTTTGACTATGATTTTTCTAGTTAACTTTATAAGGGAGTGAGTGTAATAGTGTCCTAGTCTCCTATGACAATTCCAAGACTCTTTGTGAAACACACTTAAACATGACACATTTTGAGAAGCTAAAGAATGTAAGTTAATAGAATATACATTTTCATTCCTTATGCAGAAAAAACTATTTCATTTTTATAATTAAAAACATTGTAAGCATAATTTTAAAATTTTATATGAAATCCATCATCAAATAATTATGAAATACTAAGAAGATTATATTTCCATCTATCAACAAAAAGTAATTTGGAAATCAAGACTGGGTTAGAGTTACCGATTTGTCCGAGGCCAATAATTTTTTCTTTGGCATTGTTACCAAATGTGACATGTACTCCATCAATTTTTAATAAGTTCTTGAAGCATGAATAGTCTCCTGTCATGTGTCTCGAACACCCACTATCCAAGTACCATAATATTTTATAGGAACTCTTTAAGCAACATTCCTAAAAAATAGTTAAATAAAAACAAATTTTGGTACCCATACTTGTTTGGGTCTAGTAATATTAGTGACTAGTGCCCTAGGAACCCATATCTGCCTCATCGGTTTCCTATAAGCATTATGTAAAGTATTTGAAAAATAAACTTTATTTAGTCTAGAAAATCTTGAAACAGTAGAGAGTGTATCATAACTTGAACTAACTGAATGTTTTCCAGAACTGGGAGTAAAGCTGTATGTCCTAGATTTAGGAACAAAATTAGTTCTTCCAAATTTTCTTTTACCAGGTTGATATCCAATGCCAATAGTATATTTAGGATCAATCTATTTCCCTAGAATTTATACCAAGGCATCTTTACCATCAGTAAACCTTTCAAGATCATTTTTCAAATTCTCATTAGATAGTTTTAGTTCATTATTCTCTTTGATTAATTAAGCATTTTTCTCCCTTTATACAGCGAGTTCAATTTTAGTAGTTGAGGTGAGAGCATGTTATTTCTTAAAGACTTGTATTTATCTTTTAGTTCATTGCATATCTCTTCAATAATATTAAAGTACTCAAACATTTCTTTATTGGGTATATTTTCAGAGTCGCTCTCATCTCCAGAATAATAGTAATTGTGTATAGGAGATTCCAATGTTACCTCAAATGTATTTGTCATAAAACACATATTGGATTTGTTAGCCTGTTCATCATGTGAAGATTTTGAGTCACTTGAACTATCCTCAGAAGCACTTCATGTTACTTTCATTACCTGTTTATAATTTCTATCTTTGTCCTTGTATTTCTTTTGGTACTTTATCTTGGGGCAGTCAGCCTTGATATGTCCTTTTCACTTATGTTCATAGCAGACAATCTCATCAGAAATATCACTTCTTTTACAATATTTCTTCCAACTTCCTTTTTGATCATATCTTCCCTTGAAGTTACACTTTCTTAAAAAGGTATTATTCTAGTAAAATCTCTTAAACCTTTTGGATAATTGATCCATCTCTTCATCACTGTCAGGTGATGATTGTTCACTGCTGGAATAATATATAGAAACTTCCAATTTCCCTTTTTATTTGTGTTTATAGGTGGTGGTCTTGAACGCAATAGATTTTATTTTGGGTTCGTCCTCCTCTTGTTGAATTTCAGCTCCTATTCATACATCATCAGTTTTCCCATGAGTTCTTTTACAGGTAGCTTGTTGATGTTTCATGACTCCCTAATAGAGACATAGGTTCCTCTCTATCTGTCAGGTAGATATTTGAGAATCCTCATGATTTGTTATTTGGTAGTGACTTCTCTCTGAAGAGAAATCATTATGTTGAAAATTTTGTTGAACCTGAGATACATGTCAGAAATAGGCTCATCAGGTTTCATTTTAAAGTTATCATAGTTAATAGTATAAGTATTAATTATCATTTCTTTTACACTAGAAGTTCCTTCTTGTGAAAAAGATAAGGTATCCCAAATTTTATGGGCAGTTTTACATGAACAGATTCTATTAAATTCCTCATCTCCTAAAGAGCAGTATAAAGAATTCATAGCTTTAGAATTTTTTTTGTAGGAAGTTTTGGTAGGTTCATCCTAAGTGATTCTATCAGTAGTAGTAATATTATATTCATCTATAAATGAAGACCAGATTTCAAAGCTCATACTTTCTAAATGCATTTTCATTTTAATTTTCCATTGAGCATAATTGGTTCCATTAAAGAACGGTGGTTTTTTTGTTACAACACCTTCAAATATATTATCTACAACAAATAAATGATTTAAAAGAGGTATAAATTTATAATTAACAAAAATTTACATATCTTTAAAGTATAACTACAATCACAGTTGAATAGGGTCAAAAACAGAGTCTTTAGAAACAATACTTTGATACCAAATATTGGTCAGAGTAGAGTACTCAGGGGGGGGTGAATTTAGTATCTATAAAAATTTATGTTTAAATAGTATTCTAAAAAATTTTCCCCAATAAATTTAAATACAACCCTATCAATCAAGGTTATATATTTATGAAAGTTTGACTGTTTAATTAACTTCTTAGAAGATTGATAAATTCTCAGTAATCTTAATATTAGTTATTAACATTACTTTTGAAGCTATTATAATAAGGAAAGGCAATTATAACTTCTTTCCAAGATTAAATATCAAAGTAAATTTAGTGATTTCTGAATTAAATAGTAAAACATAGAAAACTAAAATAAACAACACACCGGATATAAAACAAGTGGTTCAGTCTCAAGACGAGACCTAATCCACTCCACTTGGTGGTCACCTGCCACCAAGCAGTTTATGTAAATAAAATTGATCCACACCCTTGATCGGGGTTAACAACAGTGCACAAGACTATTCAGGTCACACGACCTCTTCTACAATTCTTTATGGGTATGAACTAACAGGTCACACCGGGACATCTTCCACACTTATCTGAGGGAATACACAAGTGTAAAAGGATGTAAGAGAAATGATATTTTGTATCCTTCAGTTTGATGTAGGAGATAATGCATGTTTTTATACAGACACAAACACTGCTCAAAAGATAAAAATAATACACAATAGAGCAGAAATTATGAGATAAGGTTACAAGTGCTTTGAGTGTTAGTCTATGCAGCTCTGGACTTCTGGGATGAAACAGATGCAGATATCAAGTCCTCTCGTGGAAAATAGAGTATCATAAGTTAGCTAGATCTAGCTCGTGTTCTTTGTGGAGTTGGTAGAGAGGAAATGTTCTCGACTCTGGGATTGGAGTATGCTTCATGTATTCTTCAGTAGTGTTGGGTTTTATGAAATCTTGTGTTTCTTAGTTATCACACACACACTTGTTTTTCTGTTACACTATTATCGCCATAGTCCCCACGATTACTTTCTTTTCTTTTGACCGCATTGTTCCTTTTATTCTTGGAATGCATGTGTTGGACCCGACAAGAAGCATGTATTCTTCACCTCGTACATTGTACTATTAGGTGAAATGTCTAAAAAGAAACATTAATTATGTCAGTGCATTTAAAAACTTCAAATATGACCATTAGAAATTAAATTGAAAAATGACAAAACAAATTAAGAAACCGTGTCACAATCTGTCTATAAACGGTGTCTCCATGAAATGGTGTCTCCTTGAAATGATGTCACCATCTTTTTCTCTGAGCAGTGAGACAATTATGATGGCATGAATTTATAGAGATCAAGAATTAGTAGCATAGATGCAGTGTTAGGATCACAGTGTCTGGTCATGGTGTCTGGATTGTCACGGTGTCTAGATGGTCACAATATCTGGATGGTCATGGTTTCTGGATGGTCATGGTGTCTGGAGGGTCATGGTGTCTGGATGGTCATGGTGTATGGATGATTAGGTTATTTGGATGGTCACGGTGTCTGGATGGCCACGATGTCTCAGACTTAGCCAAATCAATGCACATATACTTAAACAGTGATATTCATAGAATTAATTAAACTTAATCATTCATAAGAGAACTTTGTTATAAAACAAAATAGTTTACAATAATTATTTAAGGCATAAAGAAACTAATCATATGTACACATGATTTTAGATAGATTAAACAGGATTAACACGATTTACAGAATGTATATGATTTTTGATCATTAAAACAAGATTAACACATGAGGGTTCCAAAAATACCATTTTTACACTCTTTGGTACTCAAAATGTTTTAGAAATTTTATTTCAAGAAATCTCGATATTATTTCAATATTTAGTCTGAGAAAATTTTTTATTCTAGAAAACCTATTTTCTAGAAAGGTTTTCAATTTTTTTTCAACCTTTCCAAAATGATTTATTAAATACAAATTTCTTTTTTTTTCTTTTGAAAATGTTTTCAATGTGATATTCTTGTTGATTTCCAAAAGGCACTTTTTTAACATTTTACCATGAAAAAATAATGTTTTTACCTTATATATAATGTATGGATTTACCCACCATCATTTCTTCGATGCTTCATTTTCAATTTCGAATGGTTAATTTTTAAACAAATTTTTTTCAAAAGTGGTTTTCAAGGAAAATCATTTTCAGAATATTTTTAAAAATTAAAAGGTTATTTTCCACAAGAATGTTTTTAAAAGATCTTATTATAATATTTCTATCCATCAACGACAATAACCCTTTATCTTACTCCACATGGTATATGTTTTATTGATATCATACTTATTCTTCCTCTAGATGGCTTATATTTGATTTGTCTAAGGATAGTATTGACATTCACTTACTTGATTTATTTTTTAGTCCCCTTAAAATATTAAATTTCCAATGATCATTGAACATTAAATTTCCCCATTTTATCTATATAATTTATCATAGGTATTACTATTTCCTAAACCATATACCATTTTATATATGGTGACTAATTTGAAGGTTATCTGATTATTTTGGTAAATATTGAAAAATCCATATCCTCTATTGAATACATATATTTGATAAGGAAAATCAATTAAATCAATAATTTGATATGAGGAATTCCTTAAATAGGCAGTGACATGTGGGTCCTGGACTTTATATATCCACTCTATGCATCGAAAGGTTCTCATGAAATAAATATGTTACTAAAATTAAATGATTTTATAACTGTAGTTTTAAATTGTCTTTTAGAATGTGTTGATGGAATAGGTTTTCATGTTCCACATACATGATGTCCAATAATTAATTAATTCCTTCATTTTGATTCAGTATTTATTATCCATGAAATTTTCACTATGACAAAGTCTATGGATCCTTTTTATTTTCAGATTATTGATTAAATGGAATGTGTTTTCAGTTTATTATTTATCCATATTGATTCTTCCTTATCCAGTTATTTGAATGGAATATTTTTCCCATTATTTACTTTTCCATATTATTTATGCACTCCATTATCATATTATTGATTATATGGAATGTTTCTTCCATTATTACATTTACATATCGACTATTCTCATTGATTCATTATTTATAGCACTGTAATTTACCATTATTGAGCATTTGATATCACCTTTATTTTTTTATTTCCCTAGGATTCCCTGAAGTGTACTAAGAAATGTATGAAAGTATATTCTAGATGGAATGGAGGTATCATCAAAAGAAAAAAAATATTGTAATTAGTGTATTCATTTTTAATACAAGATTCATGTATTTATCTGGTTTACCAAGACTACTAAAAAAACTGGTCCTTCATGATTTGATTCCTTGTAGTCATGAAAATGTAATGGTAGTAGATACTTTATCTGGGCCTTCTAGGGTAGGGTTTTTACATTCAATATGTACTACCTTCCCAAAGGAATAAAAAAATATTGATATTCCCACATATACATCTAAAGGAGAGAATGAATCATCCCCTGCCTTGATTGAAGCTCCAAAGGGTACTTCCACCCAAAATAGAAGGAAAAAGTGATCAATACCTAAAAATATCAAAGGAAAAATCATAGAAAATATAAAAATAGTATTCCACCATCAAACCTTATGCAAGATATGTCCAAAATAGAGCCTCCTGATACTGTGATCCTCTAAAAAAAGATGAATATAAGCGGAATGAGAAAGAGATAAAAGGGGATATCATACAATTATCTCAAGACTTTTTTCAATGATTCATGAGTTTAAACTCCTCATTTAAGATAATAAAAAATGTTTCCAACGAGTTTAGAGTAATACAAGGCTCAAAGGATAAGATAAATAACCAAAACAAAGAGGTTGAGCCCCTGATTTATAAGTGAAGTCCGCTAGACTCCACCACGGCACATTGAATAGACAAAACAACTTTGGTGGATCTAATAAAAGGGGTATCTAGATCTTATATAGCCATTTAACCCTTTACTATGTGTTTTAAGGAATATATTTAACTAACACAATAACCTTGTACTAAATTCTTAGTTGTTTTCCCTTGACCATGCTCAAGTCTATGACATGGTGAGATTCAGCTCCTCATTTTGGAAAGGAGGTCCCCCTGTGAGTCATTACCTTAACTTTTAATTTTTTTCTTCATGTTATATGTAGATTGGACTCTTAGAAAACCTATTCTTCATTATTCCCACCACTAGGTCGTGGTGACTCCTATAATGGCCCAAAACCCTCTTCTAGCATCCAAAACACCCCCAAACTCCTCTTCATCACCACCAAGCCTTTAGAAACCATAAATAAATGGTTGAAAAGGTATGATGAATTATATTAGATAGCTATTAAACAATTACCTTCCTCAATATTCAAAAATAATCCCAAATATAAAAAGGAATGAGGTTCAAACAAGCATTCCATGAGGTACCTCTCAAGGATCTCGTTACAACTAAAGCACTACCACCACCTCACACTAGCCTCAAAACACCCCTCTTCTAAAAAACCATATTCACCACCATTTAAAACTTTAAAAATTCCAATACAATGACTACCAAGACTATAACATAACATGTCCTCAAGCACACAAATTAATAAAAACCACCTCTTACATCAAGATATTGTCTATTTTATGCAGCATTGACTCACTCGCATGATTTTAAAACATGTTGTAAATATAACATTTCATTATTAGGAAGGGTTTCCCCCCAATTCATATGTTTGGATCCTCATAAGACACTTTAATTAATAAAAAAAGTAATAGCTTGTAATTCAAATAGATTTAAGAATCACATCATCAATGAAAAAATGAAACAAGGAAAAACTCAAAACAAATTGGGGTACGAGGCATGCATCTATGTATCATGCTCCCAAGTACTCTCCTATAAAAGGACATTCCTCCATAGAACACGAACCAAAGTAATTTTGTTTCATGAAGCATCTTCTCTTGATGATCCTGGATCACTACCAGTATCTCCATAAACATTATGTCATCCTTTATATCCTACTCTCCTCAGTCTATGATCTCAGAGTCATCATCAAGATACTAATGAAGTTAGGACATGTTGAAGACATCATGAATCATGTATGACCATGGTCAGAGTGCCAACTAATAATCCATCGATCTAGCACACTTTAATACCTAAAAAGGACAAACAAAGTAGGGAGAAATATTATTACCCCTACCAAACCTCTAGTTCCCCTAATGAAAGGAAAAAATTAGGAACATGTGGTCCACAAACTCAAACTCCAAGGGTCTTCTCCTAAGGCTGAAATAATATTTATGTTGAGCATGTTCCACATTTATCCTCTCAAAAACTACCTAAAACATCTCTATCATGGCGTGCATCACATCCAGATCAAGAATAGATGAATCTTTAACCTTGGCCCAGCACAGTGGGGATTGACACAACCTCCCATAAAAATCCTCAAGAGGATCCATTCTAAGGGATGAGTGGTATTCATTGTTATAGTAGAAATAAATAAAATAGGTATTTCCCAAGATCTACCAATCCAATATACATGATCAGAACATATCCTCCAATATACACATAGTCTGCTCTATTTATCTACCTATGTGAGAGTGGAAAGAAGTTTTGAGGTGTAACTGAGTAAAAAAACTATGATGAGATCCTCTAAAAACTCACAAAGTAAAATTAATATCCCAATCTAAGACCTTGGGCCTTGTAACTCTATAAATGCACACAACCTCATCCACATACCTCCATGCCAAAACATCCTCAGTGCTCAACTACTTAATTAGTTGGAAGTGAGATGACTACATTTTTTGATCCATAATTACATAGATTACATCATATCCTCCCTAATCCATGGGTAATCCTCGGAAAAATCCATTGATATTTCTTCTCACTTCCACTCAGGGTCATATAAGGGGTGTCACAAGCCACCAGGGACAATATTTTCTACTTTAACCTACCGGAAAAATAAACACCAAGCCACAAAATCTACCACATCATATTTCATCTCGAACCACCAAAAATGAATCTTCAATCCACAATACATCTAATATACTTTTGGGTGCACCATTAAAGGGGAGCTATGAATGTTTTGTATTAATACCTTGTTCATTTATATTGACATGAATAGTTCCCTAGAACCAAAATCTTGTTCAATCCATCCATTGACCATCCCTTTGTGGAATCACCATGGCCATCACGGTCTCACATCACCTATGCCTCTGATTCTCCAAAATGAGAATCCTCCACTCTATATATCATAGAATTCTACATTGTTATCTGAAATAAGAAAACACTTCCATGAACCACCCTTTCATCTAGGTGCATGGCCACAAAATCCTACATAACCCTCCAAGAATCCTCAGGGTTTTGATCACATCCCTTTTTTATTTCCTACTCAATGTGTCAGACATGACATTCTATTTACCCAAGGTATATAAGATCTTAAATTCATAGTCCTGTTGGAAGTCCATCAACCTCTATTGTTGTAGATTTAGGTCATTCTAAGAAAAAATATACCTCAATCAATTTTTATCATTAAAGACCACAAAGTTTTCTCTTATGAGGTAATGTCGCTATAGCTTCATCACAAATGAAACTACCACTATCTCTAGATCATGGGTAGAATAGATATGCCCATAGGGATGTAATTTAATAGAAATTTAAGTGATAACCACCTTATAATACACCATGAAACATCCTAGTACTAGATGGGAAGTGTCAAAGAAACCTAAAACATCACCCCTTATTCTAGAAACCAAATCCCAAAGTCACTGATCACTATCCCCATTAGGTAGAAAAATGTTACCTAACACTGATCATTCTAGATGAAATCATGGTCCTTCCTTGTAAAATCTATCAATAGGGCCATAATCCATGAGAAATTGGACATGAACAACTAATAATAACCCATGATTGTGAGTAAAATACAAACCTCTACTATATTATTTAGCGATTACCAAGAAAGATCTACCTCGATCTTTCAGAATTACATATCCACTCCCTATTAAGACACCACATGTACAATGAATTATATATACTACACCCAAAACATGAACTTATAAAACTTTCCATAGATATAGTGGCATCAAAGGACTTTCAAGAGAACTATAAGATGATGGTGTTATACTCCTTGGACTTTTAGTGGTTCAAAATTTCTTTGATGAAAATGAATAAAAACTGATCCAAGAACACACAGAACATGGATTTCATGAACCCGATGAACATATCTAATGAATTTTTGGAACTTAATGGAATTACCATAAACTTAAAGTCCTCATACTTATATTTAAAGTAAGAATTTGGGATATATTCCTATTTTACTCGCAACTAATGATATACAGACCGCATATCGATTTTAGAAGACCAACTAACTCCTCTTTACTAGTATAAAAGATCATAAATTCCTATAAGAGGGTAATAAATCTTGATCTTTGCCTTATTCATAATTAGGTAGTCTACACACAGTCTCAGACTACCATCCTCCTTCTTGGTGAATAACATTGGAGCACCCAATGGAGAAAAAATGGGTCAGATGAAACCCCTCTACATTAGGTCATCTCTATGAATCCTCAAAAGTTATAACTCAAAGGGTTTCATTAGATAATGATCCATTGAAATCATATAATCACCCAAATATTATCATGCCTCGAACTCTACATTACATTGATTGGGTAGTGTCATAATCTTCTCAATGAAGACATAAAAAACCTCAATAACTCTAAGATTCTATACCATACCAACACCCACTGAATTAATTTATACTTCTTCCATCAAGGAAATAAGGGAATCCACATTCCTACTTCTCATTGAAAATCCCATTTTCTGATGAAAACTTCAATTATCCATCCACATTCAAGAATGAAACCTTCCTATGGAAACAATTTATAAACAAAAGCAAAATATAAAACAAATAAATAGTGAAGATGAAATCATATGACTATATCTACAGTAAGAATACATCCCCACACAACTGATGTTTCCCTATTATCAACCTACACCCCTAGCACACACCATACAAGAAGGTCTGGCCTCTAACTAGCATAGTCAAAACTAAGAGAATGGGAATCCTATCTATGTCCAATCCCAGTACATGGAATAAGATGGTTGAAATGAAAGAGTGTGATTATCCTGAATCAAATAGGGAAGAAACAATGTTAAATGAAAAGAAATTATACCTCTGATGATTTATGGCCCCTCCAGTATTAGGATACATAGAAAATGAAATTTTCCATGCATGAATCCTCTGCCTCACTACTGATAACCACCTCTATAGTCATGCTCAGGTTAAGTTCTTAAAGGATGGGAAACATACTATGGTCAGACCATGAATTCCCCCATCCCCTGTTAGTGGAGCATAAGCCTATTGGACCTACTGCTAATATGGAATCACCAGCGGCTACTACTGAGGCTGATACTGAACTAGACCACTGCTTCCGAGTTTCCCTATAATAACCAATGGTCATGGATTATAGCGATGAATGCAGCCCCAACATACATAGCACATTTCTCTAAATCCCCCAAGAGAAGCATGAGATATGCTAAATCTAGAAGTCTAAAAAATCTTTTAGGGCCAACTCCAACCTAATCAAAACCATGAAATCCCTAGTATCTGAGGCCTGGTACTAATAAATCTTATCTTTGATGAACCATGTTGGATCCCATATTGAGATATACCTCTTTATAAGTGAATATTCTTGACCACCTCCTCCTTTATTTACACCTCAAAATATATTTTCAATTTAAATAGTGTAACTACATACTGGATAGATGGCTGAAGTGCCTCTTAAATACACCACACATTGGAAACCTCATCAGGAAAAAGATTGAGGGAGAAATGAAAAGGATCCTTAAAATTGATCCCAAGCTCTCACATGAACATATTTCCATACTGAAGTGAATGAAACTTCATCCCCTTTACTTCCTTCATGTTTAGTGATAGAAACTCTACTTGAAACTCCTTTTATAAATCTTCCCAATAAACATATGCCTCTAGTCGATCACCATGATACAACATCCACCACTGATATATATCACCCTTCAACTGACTAACTACCAACAACACCCAAAACTCATACCAAGTATGAATTATAATGAAATTGATCTTACACTCTTCCAACTAGTGTTTTTTCATCATATTGGAGACACAAAAATAATAATTTTCAAAACCCTATCACATAAAATTATGTAGTGTTCACATTCATGACTTATCCTTTTCTGTTAGGTTAATCTTATGATGATCAACCAAATTATCCTATTAAATATACACTACAAGAGCTACATGTGGATGAATATTAGGATCCATTCTTGAAAAAAACAATAAAACACAATCCCAATGGCCTATAATTTAATTAAGGTTCATTAAATTAATTCATTTTATTTTCTTGAGGTCACCCAATTCTGAAAAAGAACACAAACAATCAATATTTGTGTACCTCTCTTAGGAATCTTCCCTATAAATTGTATTACCTCACTTGGTGGTTTAGTAAAATTTGGGTCCTCACATCAGATAACATGGGACCCTAAAATCTCATGTCTTGACCGGTCTTGTTGGCCTATTCCATGAACCGAGATCAACTGGAAACTTTTCCCTACCAACCCATGAAATCCTCATAATGCCTAACTCTAAAATCTATTATATCTCCCAACCTAGCCTTTTATACCACAATGTCATCACTCCCTCCTTCCAAAGGAACCCCTCCTAGACTAGTAATGGAGGAAGAGATAAAATGACCACAAATGTTCTCCTTCAATAGGCCTCAGGTTGGTGACTAGTACTAATCCTATAAAAAACTTACATATTGGATTCATTACCCCAAATTTTACAGTAAGGATTAGGGGATAGGGTAAAACAACTATCTAGAACTTCATCCCAAATAAAGAAAAAGAAAAACTAACCCATACCATAATGCATGTACAATGTGAAAAAATATAACAGTTTCTCTAAATAAATACTAAAGGAAATTCTAAGGTAGTGGCTTAGCAATAGCACCAACATTCAGTATAGTAATGTGAATATTAGGTTCAAAATTCCTCCATAAAAATATAAAAAAAGTATGTATATTTGTAGGGTGATCATAACATATACACTTAGTAGGATCATATGCAAGGTTTCTCATGGACTTGTAAAAAGATAATACTAGTGCACTAGTGAACAAACAATCAAACCAACAAGCACCTAGACAGGTGAACTAACTAAACCCATCCACACTATAGCATGATCAGTAAATATTGCATCAAATATAGTAAAGTAATAACTAAATTATTGATAAAGAGTACCCCATCCTACTTTCCCGCTGATTTTCCACACCCACGCCCCAACTTATTATGTCCATGTACTCCCATACCTTCTGTAATAATCATGCCCAAAGACACCTGGGAAACTTCATTATATCACACTCAAATACACCTGGGAAACCACATCCTACCATGTATCTCCTGAAAAATTTCATCAAATCAATATCCTACCATAACCACTTCCATATAAATATAATAGTAATGTATCATAAACTTGAGGGACATAAACCCCGCGACTTCCTCTAACCATTCATAACCCCCACTATGAACAGACTCATCCTCTCATTAGTAATCACATCTAATACACTATATATGCAAGAAATCTCATTCCATGCATAAGAATATTGTTTGTAAGAGTGAGAAGAAAATATGGGGGATCCATTCATCCATCCTCTCCATCATGGATGCTTGGGAAAACCACCTGGAACCCAAAACCTTTGTGTGTCAATGTAAACACATGACTCGAGTGGGGTGGATATAATAATCACAAGGAAAATACAATATATGACAGTCATACACCTTCCCAACCTAGGGGTTCATAAAAATATAACTATAACTACTAAAAATATCACCACAAGGCCTCACAATATCTACGATAGTCACTACTAACTATAATACATCACACCACACAAGCAAGCCACACACTTTCCACATTTCATCTTCAATTTCAAGTCAACCAATTTATAGATTTTCCAATTACCTAACATCCTCATTTATCAATCTCTTTTACTACATATTTAATGAAAACCAATTTAACTACACGTATTAATTTGATTATATAAGTTCATTAATCATTCCAACCCATACCTTTTTAGTTTCTTCCAAAACATTCCATTCTAGTACTATTGGGAAACTAACACACTACAACACATAACATCCCATAAAACTCATGAAAATGAACACCACTTCACAAACACCACACATAACAACCACCATAGATATCATTTTAGTTTTTACAAGGCATTCCATCAAAGTAATGTCATTATTTTTTAGGGCATTCTCACACAAATCTGAGGTTCATGGCCAACTAATTTATTTTCTAAATATATGTTTTTCTTTATTTAGTCATGGTGAGTTTGATGATTCACTATGCCATTCAAAAATTTCATCAGCTACAACAACACATCAATATAGGAATTATTCAAATTTAGAAAAACATTATGCAAACACAAACACATGGGAAAATCCCGAGGACAAGTGAAACTCGTGAAATTTATCCCCTTACCTTCAAGTTTAATTAATACAATTAATTATATTTATAAATTATATATATTTACTGTCTACCCAAAGGAAGAAAAATCATGATATTCCCACATGTACACATAAATAAGGATATAATGAAGGATCCCCTAACTTTATTAAAGACTCAAAGGAAACCACCAACTATAATGAATGAAACAAGAGAACAAAACCCACCATTATCAAAAGAGAAATCAGAAAAAATATAAAAATAGCAGGAAACCATAAAAACATGTTGAAACTAAACCCAAAATATTGCCTCTGGCTATTTCGATCCTCCCATAAAATAATAATATAAGAATAATAGAAAAGAGGTAAGTGGGGATATCTTTCTTTCATCACGAGACGTGCCCCATTTATTCAAGAGGATAAAATCCTCATAGAATATATTCAAAATGGGTACCAAGGGGTATGGAGTTAGACAAGGCCTCGAGGAGAAGGGAATGAATCAAAATAAAGGAGTCTGAGTCCCCTGCCTATAAGTGAATTCTAGTGGACTCCACGAGGCCATGGTGAATGAATGCTAGTGTTATCTCTAGTAAAAGGGAGATATAGATCTCTAAGAGATATTCCCCCATTTATATATATTTTAAAAACTAGATTTAACTACCACCACATCCCCTCACTAAATTTTTGGTTTATTTCCCCTAGATACTTCTAAGTATATGACATGGTGATCTCTAACACCCTGTTTTGGAAAGGAGGTCCAACAAGACACTATTATTGGCACCACGCCATGTACTAGGTGTCTTGGATTTGTATTCTCTACACAGAGTGGGATCCTAACCAACAAGACCCTCACCACTCCTAATACTAGGATATAGTAACTCCCATAATGGTCCAAAATCCTCTTCTGTCAACTTCAACACCCCCCAAATTCCTCTTAGACCCCACCAAGCCTTGGAAAACCACTAAGAAAATGCTAGGAAGGTCAGAACCATTAAACCTATAACCTATTCCTTGAACTGGTGGGTATAAATTGGAGTAACCTAATTAGGATATGTATATATATATATAAAGGTCATAATCAATAAAAATTTATGTATTAATTCCTAGGAAATAATCAATCAATTTTTAGTGGAGTCATTTTAAACTTCAAATGTATTTTTTCTTCAGAAATGGTTTTTATTTATTTTTATGAGAAAATATTATAATTAATTTTTGTTAATTTTAGAAAATGAATATTATAAAAATGATATCATTTTTGAAATCATTGTATCAAAATTATCTTGAGTTGAATATTTTTTATTCTTCTGAAAAGATTGATTTTTTAGTGAATAGTGAAAAACCTTCGGTCGAATGATATATTTTCTAAAAGGAAAATTATCCTTTATTGAATAAAAAAATATTAAAAAATTTTGAAAAAAAATTAAAATAATTACTTTTCCAAAATTAGAAAAACTCATAAAGTGCATTATTGCACCTTATCAACTCAAGAGTAGTAACCCTTTATTATAAATCCCATAATCCAAATAGTTTGCTTCACAATATGTGTGTGTGCGTGTGATAATATAGTTCATGGATGAAAACATTTCCATGAGGTTTCTCCACTTTTAGTCAGAGTCAATGATAGATAAATATTACCATTTCTAGTATCTTGAACAATGGTAGTGGAGTCACACTCAACCCATACATTGAGATAGCCTCATTGGTTTACAATTTCCACTGCATTGATAATGCATAGAATTTTCACATAAAGGGATGTTTTTATTCCATATAGTCTATGGAGGAATCCAACTACTTCCCCATAGTGATTTATGAAAATCAAACCATAACCATAAGGGCCTAGATTTCCTCTTAAGGTGTCATCTATGTTTCATTTGATCTAGGCCAGAAATGGTGAACTCCACATGACTTCCAATTTCCTAGAAGGTTGGCGATAATTACCTTTATTTAAAAAATTATTAAGCATGAAATTATCAAAAATTTATTTATCACAATAACCATTTGGGAAATCATTTCCATATTTCACAGTAGAGAATACACAAGAAAAGTTTTACTGTAAACTAAAGTCATCACCCTCATGTATCAATTTATTTTGGCTAGTCTAGATGGTATGAATAACCTTCAAACTAGAATATATAAAGAGATTACAAAGATTTTATGAAAGTGTCAAAGTAATAAAGGAAAATAGGTGATCTTAGATTCTGATTGTACTTGTAATTCTGCTTTCAAAACTATTTTCAACTACATTCCATGGTGTAGAAGTAGTAGTGCAACCTAAGAATAGATGGTCAATGTCCTTCCTATGTTGATTACAATTTTCATATCTAGAGAACAGACTAATACCAACACCCTTTAAAAAATAATCAGTGGGAATTTTTTATTACATGACTCTCCCAGAAATAAAATTTCAATGGAAGAATAAAACTTCTTCTAAAAGTATCATCCCATTAATGAATTAATGGTTCCAAATCAATTCCTTGATTTTAATAAGAATAAAATCCAAGAAATTATTAAATTACTCTTTGAATGACACATTTGTATCAAAATAAGTATCATAAGAATTAAAAGTTTTGATAAGATGCATACCTATCCCATTATTTAACCAAAATTTTATGTATGACTTGATACTTTCCAAATAGTGTGAATTCACTGAAATGATAGAGAAAGAGTTCCTAAGGGTAGGGTAAATAGAAGAATCCATATAACATAAATTCCCATTTTAGATCCTGTTTAAAAATCTAGACCTAAAAAAAAGAAAGAAAATTTGAATTCTCATTAATAGGTATCTGTATGAAATTATCCCAAAAATATTCACTTAATTTATATAGATTTTTAATTCAACCCCCATGATCAATTGGTTCATATCATGGATTCCAAGGAACCATCACAAGTTTCTTATGAAGAATGATTCCATTCCAGGGAAAAAATTGATGGATCTGTTGATACTCTTAATAAGAGCATTCAGATATTTAGAAACTATAAAACAATATTGAAATTTTAGACAATCACATCTTAAACAAGGTTAACCCTTCCATAAATTGAGAGTTCCATTCCTTTCCATGAATCCATCTAATTTTTAACCTAGGTTATAATTTTAGAAAAATGACCCACATACGGTTTTCCCCAAAACATATGGACACCAAGATAATTGAAAGGAATCAAACCATCACCAATTCCTATATTTCTAATGATGTTAACTTTTCTAGATGTAGTAATATTTTTCCCAAATTATATAAATGACTTATTCAATTTTTTCTCCTCCCTTGAGACTTTATAATAATAAAGGAGAGAATATTTGAGGTTCTTGATGTTTCTTTTTTCAACATGGGTGAGAATGATGAATTCATTAGCATATAATAAGTGAGTGAAGGGAACAAGGCCTCTATTAGCTCTAATGGGCTTGATTTTAGTATCACTTTCAATGTTGAGAATGAGCCTTCTTAAGTAATCTTCAATAAAGTAGAAGATGATGGATGAGAGAGAATCACTTTTCCCAATACCTCTTATACATGTGAAATAGACCTCAAGAGAGACACTTATAAAATCTAAAATATGTTCTGAACCTAGGAGATTTCTAAACTAATTAATAAATATGTCATCAAAGACAAAATTTCTTAAAACCTTATAACTAAAACCTCAGTATAATGTGTCAAAGGATTTTTTAACATCAAGCTTGAGGGTGATTTTACCCATTATGGTGGATTTTCCAAAACAATTAATCTATTTATAATCAATCAAAAATTAATAAAATTAGTTCTACCTTTGATGAAACCAAACCGTTTTCGAGACACAATATTATTAGCAATGTTGCAGAGCTTGTTGGAAAGAATTTTAAAAATAATTTTGTATATTTTATTGAAAATTTCCATAGGTATGAAAATATAAATCTCATTCACATTATCAAACTTGGGAATGAGTTCAATAAACTGACCATTAATTCCCTATGTCAACTATGCACCCTTGAAAAAATGACTGACAAGCATGCAAACATCACAATAATGAAAGAAAATATAGATTTTAAAGAAAACTCTCATTTCCATTCTGGTATTTACAAAGTCCCATTTTGTTTTGAATAGATATTAAAATTTCATTTGTTTCTTTTGATTAAACATAATCCAATATATTTTATTTTAATCTATATACTGATTAATTTTGGAATAAAAACATTTTTATACTTAAAAATTATTTTTTATGGAAAATAGTTTTCATCGTGTTTTATGGATTTATTTTAAAATAATTTTTTAAAAATTGATGGGATTTAATTTGATAAAATGGATTCCATATATTGAATCATAATTTCAAATTTTTTTAAAGATGTCAATTTTTTTTATCCATAATAAAAAGTAACTTTGGTAAAAATGTTGTCATCATAGAAAGGATAAAACAGATAAAATAATGTTAAACTAATGAAAAAGGATAAAAAATCATTCATCTACTTGCATATACTTCATTTTATGAGTTTATTTCAACCAAAATATTTATATATTCTAAAATATTTCATTATGGTATCATTTTCTTTTATAATGATCTATATTATTTTAAGAAATGAAAAATTCCAAAATATCTCTTTCTTACATTTAAAATCTATAATATTTTGTCAAAGGGGTCAAAAATTTATAAACGGTAATAGAATTATATTTTAAAGATTAATAAATTTATTTTATACTGATAATTTATTTTTAATTTCTAGTTATAAAATAATGACCTTAAATTCTTACGCAACCCCGAAATAGTGCTTGTGAAAGCTGTATAAAAACTAGTTAAATGATTTTAAAAACTCTAAAACTATTATTTTTTGGGTAATTTATGGTGTTAAAAGATTTTTATGGAAAATTAAAATGTATTAGTGATGTTTAAAAACTTCATATTAGAACTACAATACAATATTTATATTTTTTTTAAAATTTGACTATGTGAATAGTCCCAAAATTGACCTTAATGGTACTTTATATTAAATAATATTTTATTAAATGATTTAAAATTAATTAAAAAAATTATATTTGGACTAGTGGACAGGATATGGTCTATAATTTCAAACATTTCCTGCTTATGGGACACTTTTCCATTTATTATAACTTTCTTGACCCATAAATTGTAAAAAATAGTATTTTGTAACTATCCACATGAACATGTAAATTAATTTATAGTAATTTAGTACTTTAGTAACAATATAAGACATTATAATAAATGAAATAAAATAAATAATGATAAGGAAATAAACCTGAAAATGTTATTAAGAATGTAAATAATTAAAATAATTTCATTATAACAGATTTAAAGAATGCACATGTCAAGTCGAGAGATGCAGTAAAGGGTATTATATCTTAAAACTTATTTTTAATATTTTTTAGAGAGTTTTTCAAATATTTTTCCACCATATCCATATTTTTTTATGTATGTGTAAATATTTAATTAAATTAATTAAAAATTTCATTTTACCCTTCCTTTTAATTTCTTAAAAATGTCTTCAAAAGGAATATTTTTTTGTATTTTGTATAAAATGTTTGATTTTATTTAAAAGAACTAACATAAATTTTTTTAATGTATATGACATCAATGGTTTTTCCCACAGCCTCAACCATAATTTGATATTTGGATTACTTTAGAATCTTTCAGGTTTTCCTCACTTTGTTATGGGTATTTTAATTTTGAAAATAGTTTTTTAAAGAAAACTTATATATATCAAAAAATGTTTTTTATGGGTCCAAAAGTATATTTTTTATGATTTTAATGAAGGAAATGGAAGATTTAATGTGTTTAATTAATGTTATCATCATTGGAAATTGTTTATAATAATGGGTGAGCCATATATATATCTCCAATTCATTTGGAAATGACTATCCTCTCTAAAGAATGATGTCGTAATTAACTAAGTATATTATTCCAATTATAAGGGTTCTTATATGATTTATATGAAGATAATGTCCAAAGGAACCTATATAGATTTTCTATGATCTAAAATTTCTTTTCATGGAAATATTTTTATTTCATAAGGTAAGCTAATGATATTTTATTTAAATGAATGATTATTCCCTTTCAGGTAAAAGGTATGTTTTTAAGATAATGTTCATCATAGATTCTCATTTTTTCTAAGAATCCATAATTATTATGATTTTGACTTTATGTTTTATTATAAAGTGTTTTATGAAAAACCTTGGGTATTAAATTTGATTTCATGTGTAAGTAAACTATTATTTGAGCTAAAATTTTATTATGTAAAAGGGAAACTCTCTTATATGATCTCATAGTTTTGAAATAGACTAACGAGTTTCTTTTCTTCTTTTATATATGTCCCTTAATATTTTTTTTGAAAATCCCATATTTTCAAATGATTTTTCATAGGGATTTAAGATAATTATAAACATTAATAAATTCAGAGTTCCATATATGGTAGTTACCTTAACAAAGTAAGTTTAAATTTAAAAAGAAATTGTTTTGTGGACAAAATGATTTCCTAATGACATTAATATTATTATGTAAGAGACTTTACTAACATTCTAAAACTTTAAAATTAAATGTCCACGGGTGTGTAAGTAATCCAATATTTTTGTTTTTTATTTTGTGTGTTTTAGATGGATAAAATTGGTTCACGTTTATTGGTATCAAATACAAAAATGTAAATATTATGTTTTTGGAGTTGGGGTCAGACCTAGTGGAAAAGGCACCCCATAATCCTGTATCAAACCTATGATAAAATCATGTAAGACCTAAATAATTGAAAATATTTCATGGATCATTTAGCGTGGACTAAAGTAGGAACTCTTGGATGACTGGTGGCCGCATACTATAATGGAAACTTTGATGATAGTAAAAAACATTTTAGGTGAGGGTGATGGAAATGGTTCCTTGATGATAGAAGGTTTGTCAGCATCATCACGGTCTATGGCGGTGAGTGAGATGGAAGAAGGAAACTATCATAATTAAGGCATGGCGATGATGATGGCGAAGTGGTGCACAACCTCAGGGGTAGATGTCCTCAGTTTCAGCGGTGATGGGTCGATGTAGTAGGTCCTTGATGAGGTGGCTTCGATTAGAGGTTGAAAGACTAATCAAAGGAGCAGGACACGGTAGTGGTGGAGCCTCGGTGGGAATAGGACATGATGCAGGCAAATTTACAGTGGAGGGAAGACCCACGTTGTGGGTCCAGAATAGGATTTAGAGAATGATTCACCCCTTGGTTGAGCTAATCAGTCTCGTGATGACTATATGGTATGGTATTGTCCATCGGTAATGGGAAGCATTCAGTTCTACATGAGAAAATTATAGTTTATCATCCATGTCAGTTGGAGTTCTATGCATTAGTGTTTAATCGAAAGGTGGGGTGGGGTTGTTCAGTGAATGTCTAGTCTTTGGGACTTCAGGGTTATTTATGGGAATTCTATCTTGTCCCTATGGGTCATGAAGAGTTCCCCTATAAGTCTATTTGAAAAAGGTATTTTGAAAATTAATAAAATTATGAAGGCCTTTAGGCATAGGAGGTAAATATTATGATTTTAGAAGAGGATCAAATAGTGAAGGTTCAATGCTACTATAGTTAGTATTAGATCAGGCTTTAGATAACTTTAGATATTATAATGTTTTAATGTGAGGTTAAATTAAGAGTTATGGATACCATCATGGATTTATAAGTTTAAGGTTGATCAAAATTTCAAAGGCATAAACACCCCTTTTGTGGTTTTAAGTGAAGATATTTTAAGGTGATTAATGATAATTTTCGATACATTTATTCATTTTTGATAAATGTTTTAGGTATATGTAGCACTTAAGTTTACCTTTTGTTGTAGTGAAAAGGTTATTTGAGGAATAATGCTTTTATATTTTGTGTACATAATTTTAAAAATGTTGATAAGCTTTTGTGTTAAGATAATATTTAATATTGAGGTAATTATGGTTAATTGGGACAAAATGGATATTATATTTTGGTAATATATATTTTATAATATAGATAACCATGATATTGAAAATTTATTTGGTTAATATTCTATTAATGAAGAAGTTCACTATTTTTTAAACATTATAGGATTTAGTAAAATGAAAATACTTTTGGATAAGGTGAAATTTTATTTGAGGAATAAAGGTTGAATTATCTATTGGATGTATATATTATTTTATTTTGGATTTATGGTGATTTGGGTTATTTATGGAAAAGATTATAATATTTTGGAGATTATATAATTAGAACATATACAATTTTAGTTATATGACATTATGAGTGAATAATGTTATTTTAATATAAATGTTAAATAGATCTTGGAAGATTATGTGATCTGGTTCTTCAGATTTTTGGGTTTTGAACTTGATCGGGAATATTTTGAATATTTTTAAGGTTAGTTATTTATGGAATGTTTAAAGTTTAAATTTGGTTGGTATTATTTAATATTTAAATATTAATGTAGTATTTCATTTCATTTGATATTATATTACCAAGTGATAACCATTTTTGTTTTGGTTAATGTCTAAGGATAGGAGGAATAACTTTTTAACTTTTTTTGGACTATTTGATCTGTTAGAAGTTGATTTTAGTGCTTCAAACATAAAATTTTTAACTTGAATATACTTTTTTTTAATAATAGATGTGATAGAAGAGGAAATTGATCAAATAAAGACCTAAGTATGAAAGTTTACTTGTGAAATTAAAATGAATCAAGTAAGTATATTTTCTCATATTCTTTATCTAGATGGTAAAAGAATATCCCAAATTCAGAAAAAGGATCTTGAAATAAAAATATTATCCTTTCAGGATTATTTTTGATGAATTGATGGTATCCTACCTTCTTAAAAAATTATAATTTTACCTCTTAAATGGCTCTTCATTCCAAGTCCATGATTTCAATTGTAGCCATTATTCTCCTTAATTGGGAACCTGGTTATGTGTTATTCTATGTGACCTTCCTATTTACCTTTTCTCACTTTTCAAAAGGGTGTTTTATTAACCATTTTTATGATTTGGGTTTTCAACAATGATATTTTAAAAAATATATATATAAATAAAAAGTTTTTCATTTCAAAATCATATGGTTTACCTTCCACTACCTGGAATTAATGTTAAAACCATTTTCAACACTTTTTTATGGGGAAAATGGTAAAATTATGAGGATTAAATTTCTTTAAGATATATAGAATTTAATACCCTAAGATTTTAAAATAAGACTATATTCGATATCATATTGAACAGGCAACATTGAGCTTTAATAACTATGAAATATCATTCTTTAAATATGAAAATTATAAACTAGTCATTGAATTGGAGGGGATAAATATGAGTAACCTCATTATCAAATATTTATATATTTATATATAAATTTCCAACGCAATAAAAATTTATTTATTAATTCTTAAAAAATAAGCACTCTATTTTTAGTGAAGTTGTTTTATGCTCCAAAAAATATTTTATCATCAAAAATGGTTTTTATTGCTTTTTCTGAGAAAACATTATAATTAATTTATATCATTTTTTGAAATTTAAATTTATAAAAAAGATACAATTTTTAAAATCAGTATACCAAAATCCTTTTAATTTTAAATTTTTGGGTTTTCCAGAAAAGATTAATTATTCAATGAATAGTGAAAAATACAGATTTTATAGAAAACTACCTTTTCCATTTAAGTATTTAAAAAGTAAAATTTTATTTTTAATTTATTTTAAAGGTTAATTAGTTCTTTTAGATTAAAAAATTATATTAATTTCATTAAAATCAATATTTGTCTTAATTTTGGTATAAAAACTTTTTATACTTAAAAAGTCATTTTTTTGGAAAACTATTTTTCATCACAATTTATAGGTTTATTTTAAAATTAATTTTTCCCAATTATATGTATTGAATTTAAAAAATGGATTCCATAGTTGTAATTATTTTGTCTAAAAAAATTTAAATAGGTCAAATTTCGTTTTGGACATAATGAATAGTAATTGCTATAAAAATGTTCACTCTCGTGAGGATAAAACTTGTAAAACAAGGTTAAAACTATGAAATAAGGCTTATAAATCATCCATAAACTTGAATATATTTCATTTTATGAGTTTCCTTCAACCACCACAATCATCTATTTAAAAATATGGAATTCTGGTTCCATTTTTCTTTGATAAAAACCTTTATATTATTTTAAGTAACGGAAAATTCCAAAATGCATTTTTCTTGATTTTAATATCTGTAAAATATTATGAAAAAGATATAAACAAGTTATTAATGGTTCCAAATGTTTATTTATAATATGAGTAAATTTATTTTATTATGGCAATTCATTTTTAATTTTTAGTTATGAAGTAATTATGATAAATGCTTATGTAACATCAACAGATTGCTTGTGCAAGTAGTATAAAAATCTAGTGAATGATTTTAAAAACATTGAAAGTGATATTTTTTGGGTAATTTATGTTGTTAAAATACTTTTTTAGATAAATATAATTTATTATTGATGTTTTAAAATTTCATATTTGAACCAAATTATTATATTGAAATTTTTTTAAAGTCCATTGTGTGGATAGTCCTAAAAATGACTTTAATGGTGTTTTATGTTAAATAATATTTCATTAAATTATTTAAAATTTATAAAAAAACAAATATTTTTTACAATGTATTGTGATATAGTCTATTATATCAACTATTTTCCACTAAAGGGTCACTTTTCATTTTATTGTAACAATCTTGACCCCTAAGGAGTAAAAAACATTTTTATTATGTTAATTGTTAAAAGGTTTAACGAGAGGTTGATACAAAGCGATAAGGGTTAAAAAATCACCTAAACCTATATAAATTTTATTTTATGTGATTATTTTGACTAATAGTCTTCCTATATTCAAAATAAATCAATTTTTTATCTGTAAAAATGAAAATTAATTTATATTAATTTAATACTTTAAGTAATTCCAAGGGTGCCCCTCTCCACTCTTATATAATAACACTACCTCTCATATCTTCCTCACACTTCATGATCTATTTAACTGAACCAATATCTTCCCAAATCACTTAAAAAAATTAATCTACACTTTTTATAGGGTTCTTATCACTAAAAAACTAACCTAAATTCTTAAGTTGTAAGAGAAAGGAGGTTATTCGAAGAGGAGGTAATCATCTTAACTGAGTGTTTTCATTTTACTTCTTCTTCTACCTCTTTAAATTATATCCTATCCATTATTATGTAATAAAATAATTATATACAATAAATTATATTTAATTATGTTAATTTAATAGCCATATTCTTTTCATTTTCCTTTGAATGAAAAAAAAAACAATGTTCATGCGTACTTGCGTACTACCGCCTCATAAACTAATGTACTTTGTTTCTCATCACGAAATTTAATTAAAGGCTATTATGATGGATTAAATGTAAATATAATATTTTCATGGCATAATTATGATTCATTAAATATAATGTATCATTTATATTTAAACCATTCCAAACATTAAAAACATAATCATCACATGTGTGTATGTACGGACTACAGTCTCCGCGTAGTGATGTACTTCATATTTCAATACTAAAAATCATGGACAATAAATGGTAAAGATTTAATGATTGTATTTTTTTTATAACTTTATAATTATTCTATAAATAAAATATGTTATTTTATTTCATTTCCATTTAATGAAAATAAAAAACATCGCTCGTGTGTATGTGCGGACTACTGCCTCATGAGTCGATGTATTTTTGGATTTTTTAATCCTTTTTCATGGATAACTCTAAAATTTTATTTTATGTATAAAAATGATTATTATTTTATTATTATTATTCTAGATTTTATGGAACAATTAATTCATTCACCACATTCAACCTATCGAAGTTGTTTTGTGGATTATGAATAGAACATTCTCAAAATGTTTGGAATGAACTTAGTCGATTTAGTAACTATATAAGACATGGTAATAGATAATAAAAAAGAGATTATGAAAATTTAATAAAATTAAAAAATGTTATTAACTAAATAATTAATATTAATTTTTCATTCAGGAGTTAAATAACATGCATGGAAAGTTGGTATATGTGCTGAGGGATATTCTATATTAAAAAACTAGTTTTAAAATGTCCTCAATATTTATTTGTAATATTTATCCTTCATGTCCATATTATTTGATAGATGTGTAAATATTTAAATTAATGACTTAAAAATTTCATTTTACCTCTCATTTTACTTTCTTACAATGTTATTTGAAAGGAATCTTTTTTGTGTATTTAATACAAATTTCTTGACTTTCTTTAAAAGGACAAAAGGAATGTTTTTTAACATATGCGATGTTAGATGATTTTCCAACAACTGAGAACAATATTTGATATTTTGATTAAATTATAATATTCCATGTTTTATTAAAATAAAACAAAATCTTCCCTCTATTCTAGGTATTTCAGTTTTCAAAATTAGGATTTAAATAAAAAGGATATATCAATACTGAAAAATGTTTTTCTTATGGGTCCAAAAGTATATTTTTATGAGTTTGATGATGGAAATGAAATATTATGTGTGTTTCATATATTTTATTTCCCTTTAAATTGTTTATGATGATGGGTGACTATGATATATCTCTCCAATGCATTGGGAAATGATTATTTTCTTCGAAGAATTGTGTTGGAATTAATAGGGTAGGTTATTCTAATTGTAACGGTTATTTTAAGGGTTATATAAAGATGTTGTATGAAAGAACATATATGAATTGTATATGATTTCCATTTAATTTTTAGGGAATTTTTTTATTTCATATGGTAATCTAATGATATTTTTTTTAAAGGAATGATTATGACCTTTTAGGGTCATAGGTATTTTTTTTAAGAAAATGATTTTCATAGATTCTCATGTTTTCTAAAAAATCATCATGATTATGATTTTACCTTAATTTTTTCTTATAAAGTTTTTTTATGAAAAAAATTGGGTAGTAAATCTGATTTCATGTGTATATAAATGATTATTTGATCACAAGTTTTATTATTTTAAAGGAAAACACTTTTATATGATATATTGGTATTGAAATGGACTAATGGGTTTCTTTAAAAAGATTGTATATGTCCCTTATTAATATTTGTTCCATCATCCCATGTTTTCAAATGATTTTCATAAGTATTTGAGATAGTAAAAATGATAATAAAATCAGAGTTATAGATATGAGAGTTACCTTGAACAAAGAAAGTGTGACTATATAAAGATCTAGTTTAGTGGGGGGGGGGTTTGACCACTTAAAGACATTGTCATTGTTATATAAGATTTTTCTTAATTCTATGAAACTATAAACCAAAAAAGACCATTGGGGTTATAAGTGATATAATATTTCTTTTTAATTTTGTAGGTTTTGGATGGAGAAAATTGGGTCATGTTTGTCGGTATCAAATAGAAAAATGTAAAGATTGTTTTTTAGCACCAGCTACGAGTGTTCAAGTTTAGTGTTGTCATTGATATAAACTAAAACCGCATCAGTAATTGTATAGTGGATTTAATGGTCTATTTATAGAATCTCCATAGTTTAAGGATCAAGAGGGTATATTTAACACTAAGAGAGGGGAAAATCAGTATAGATTAATTTTTAATCCTTTTTAATCCTTACACTTCTTTACCCCTTCACTTATTCAATGTATGAATATTTTTATTATTTTAATCTAATCTTTATTGGTATGTATTCATGTAAATAAATCAATAAAATTGATAACTGGGAATATGATATTTTTTTATAAGATCATTTATCTTATAGGATGGCTATGTCCCTAGTGAGATAGGTTTATTATCCCATGCACACAGTTCTCCTCTTACTATAAAGTAGAAATCGAGAAAGGGTAAGGATTGGACTTGTTATCCTAGAATCTACCAGGTATAATGCAAGAACCAACTCATTATTCATGATCCGAAAGCAACCAATCTATCCTCTCATAGATTACAAGATATCTTCCTGCACCTATTAAAATAATATCTCTCATGTGGCTCAAGTATCTCTTGTATAATTCAATTTATTTTATCTTCCTTACTCAATCTATATCAATAAGAATGATTGCATCAATTTTCTTCATTAATTATGATATTGAGATATCTTAGGCTATATAACTTATGTATTTTTCTTCTTTAGCCTGTATAATGTCTTGTAGAATCAAATTAGGGATATATTCTTCTTCTTCTTTAGTATATAAAGATAATATCTTCTTTCTATCATTGGATCCCTATATTTTCTGCTTTTTAGTTGTTCAAAATAATTGAAGGGTGATCTTTCTTCTCTTTTATACATATAATTTTCTAGTATATACAATATCAGTTCTTCCCAATATATTTATTCCTGTTTTACCTATATCTCCTATATATATATATTCACAGAATAATGAATGAATTTTATTTCTATAATATATACACTTTAAACCATCTAAAAAATTAATGCTTACAACTTCTTGAATTTATGATATCCATCTATGTCACGGATAGGTTTTATTTAATTCAATCTGAAGACTCAACTTTCATTTTTCCATAACCTCAAAATAAATCATTAATTATTCTATAGAAATTAAACTTTCAGAGCTATTTCATTTATAAAATATATCATAACTACAGGATATAAT
Organism: Viscum album; assembly: GCA_963277665.1. Lineage (NCBI taxonomy): Eukaryota > Viridiplantae > Streptophyta > Magnoliopsida > Santalales > Viscaceae > Viscum > Viscum album. Next base: position 909,653,363 of record OY728125.1, on the reverse strand, counting down.
ATAGTGAAACATGAATGGTAGTGTTTTTTGATTCACGATGCTTAACATTCTCACATTCTTATCTATTTATCACGAAATGTTGTGTGGAAATACAATTAATTACCATCCTCTAGAATCATGAAAAACACATCGTGATATATTTAAAATTGAAAGAACATATCACCTTCATCATTATAATTTATTCTTCATCATGTGATTGCAGTATAGAGAACTTATCTACAGGGGTGAGTCACCATAGCCTTAAATAAAGCATAGTTTTTTCATTCTATTTCACATAGGTATATTTGCAACACAGTGTGATCACTATTTCATCATGGTCTCAATTTTGTTCCTTTTTTGGTATGATGTGATCTAAATCCTGCTTGGTGAAGTGGAGGGAATTCTATTTCAACACAACTATTTATTTTTCTTCATAATTATTCATGATGACCAAAATGCCAACTCCAAAATCATTGGGGTATGGTCTTGTCCTCTCTTATTACTCAAATATCAACTAGGAAAATGATTAATTGTATCATGATATTAAAACTTGATCGCATAGAAAATCATTGTCTGGTCAGTTTCTTATTTATTTAGTATATATGAATTCTATAGACTCACATAGAAGGACACATATGTGAATACTCAAATGAATCATACATCTAATCACTCATACATAGATCCCATTTAAGCTTATGAAGATCCATTTTACCTTTATGAAAAGAGTATACTATCCATTATACAGCTATTATAATTACATAATGACCCCAAAGCATGTCTCTAATACCATGACGTGGATAATAAATATTCAAATTTAACTTTTTTTCATGGATCATATTACCATCACATAGAAACATGCCTTGTGGGGATTAACTTTATACAACATTACATAAATCATATAACCGTCATATAAGAAGCTATATTTCTAATTTACCTTGATGTAGAGTCTAAATAAACCTTTAATATCCTCCTAGAGTTTATTATTACCCTTGTGTAGATTGTACATGACCTTAATGAAACTTGGAAATAAAGTTTATTCGGGATTCTTCTCATAACTCATATGCAACTCATTTACCCAAGCATTGAAATGTATGCAGCTCCAGTTATATTAGAAGTGAAATTTATATATGACCTTTATATGGAATATATAAATTAAATTAAACACATATATACATGTTATAACTTTATAAAACTTTTTCTAAACTTATCCAATTCTAATTAGAGGTTTCACAACCCAAATTCAATCATCTTCCATAACTCAAATATATCTTTACACCTCATCCTAAAATTATTAAATAAATTATTCTATTACTCAAGATTGAAAAAATATTAATGTAATCCCTTAAAAATTTTCATCATAGAGAAAAATAATTCAACAATATCAATGTAACATCCCAGACTTAGATGCCACACAACAATGCTCCAAGCCTAGTTGGCAACACAGCCTCAAGTGTATCTCCCCAAAATCCAGAGGCTGCTGACATGCATGAAGGGCCTAGGTGTGTTGGTGGGGAGACTATACCCTCATTATAAGAGTGTAACACAATGTAAATACAACAAAAAATCAATAGCATAAGCAGTAAAGCATAAAACATAAATAAATAGTGAAAGACTAATAGTATAATCAAATTCAGAAGACATATCATAAACAAGATAATGATACATGTCACATGTTTCTATTAAAATATCCAAAATAGGTCCGCAACAATAATATAAAATACAGTTCCAAAAATTACAAAAAAGGGAAAAAGAATCCTAGTAGAATTGCAAGCCTCATCTTGGTCCCATGCTCTCCTACTCCTAAGGAGCATATCAAATACCTATATTAGGGATCTTTCCCTTTTTGACACCTTCAATAATATAATCTTTTTGGGTCCAAAAGGGTGACCCAAATAGGGTGTGAGATATAATCTCATTAGATAAACACCCAAATTATATACCAATTAGTCAATTAATATACATAAAAAGTATACTGGAAGTATAAAAATAAACAAGAATTACTCCAAAGTAAACATCCATTTCATTTAATCAATTCATTAAACAATTCAATATCTTGAATTTTTAAGTCTAGAGATCCAACCCATGCCCAGCATCCCCTGTATACTCAATAGAACAAACATATTCTTAAACATACCATCTATAACGATATAAGACAAGCCCAAATCCAGGAATGTACTTTGTTTTGGAAGACAGTTCATATAGTTATTTATTATTAATTCAATTTGGAACCTGAGCCCATCCCAAACATTCCTAAACTGGAATTCAAGTATCTCTCTAGGTATGATATCAAACTATGCATGTCCTTGGCATTCCCAAGATGGAATTCAAGTATCACCCAGCTATGATATCCACTAACACCATACAATACCATCCTGATGAACCTCTCAGGAACCTTATATCCCTCTAGGTGAGGTATAAAGTCCTTCTAATCAAGTTAATCCTCATTGGTCCTATATGGAGGTCGAGTATCACCCATGGCATAAATATTCAATACCCTTTAATTCCATCCATGTAATCCTTCATTTGGATTGATGAATCACTCAGTATATAAAACAAGCCTATATGAGTCCATCCACAACATCCTTCATTTGGATCCATGTTTCACCCATTCATAATCAAAGTTCATGCCATTGAGTACATCCATAGAATCCTTCAATTGGTTCCATGATTCACCCAAGGCATAAAATTCATTAGACCAATGAGTCTTTCCATGGAATCCTTTAATTGGATCCATGATTCACCCATGGATATTAAGTATTTCATCAATTAAATTCCTTTTTAACATTTCATTTAACATGCCAAGGTCAATCCCAAAAGCATCTATTTCACTATCCACTAAAAAGGTGATTCTATCATTTATCCAACCTCAAAAGGCTTGGGATTTCAATTACTCACATGGTCATGTTCAATTTAACAAGCATCACATGCATAACAAGCTATTACATGTCTTAGATATCATTTAACTCATGCGGTAAAATCATTATAATGATAAATTAAGCTCAAACAACCAATACATGGCATAGGAATCTAGATCTCACATAGAAAAAGCAATACAATACAGTTTAGGAATATAAACATATATAAATAAAGATTCATCAGGATAATGCCCAAGGGTCATGCTCACTCCTCCCTTAATATCTAACCGTTCAATTAAAATTCATTCATATTGCAATTCAACTCATATTTCAACAGCCCATGACTTGGGGAATAAAGACACACCACAAATGGGTACAAGCATAAACCATAAAAGGTACATTTATCGAACACACCCAAATGGGTGGTTTATTAAAGGTTATCAACCTATAATAAGCATTAAAAATATTATTTAATCACCTAGAACAAGCCTAAAAAATCTAGGGATTAAATTTCATTTCAAGTGAAACTAGGAAATTGGGTGTGCAGAACAACAGTATATATAAATGGTTTGACATTGAGAAAAATACATGAGACCACCCACCTTAGGTCTGTGTTAGATAGATTGTCCTATATCGGCTTCTGATTTTCCCCAGATTATAAGAAATCTAAATAATGGATGAAGAGTGATATATTAGGGCATATGATCCTAAATCTATATAGTGCAGTTGATATACAAAAGAATATCATAAGAATAAAAAGGAATTAAGGCCTTACCATTATAGATATGATGTGGAAAACTACGCTTGAATCAGAGTTCATACAGAGATGGTACCTCAAATCCTAGAATATCTTAAGGTGGAGAGCTTCCAACATATTACTTTGTTTTATATAATAGTGAAAACCTAATTTATATTTTAACATATTTTTAATTTAATTAAAAAAAATTAATTTTTCAAAAATTAGTAGGGTTTTATAGTTTACCCACATAGTTTGTAAATCTGTATAGAAACCACACACAGCTTCCTATAATCCAAAGGGACTCCACACGGTTTACTAACCATGTAGAAACCATGTAAACATTCACTATCAAAGTCTGTTAAAACTGAATATCTAGTCACATGGTCTTGAGACCTCCTCTTTTAACCCAAAACATGGGTTCTAGGATCCAAAACCAGCCCTAGACACCCCTGGACACTCTATGATTTCAATGGTCATTCATATTAGGCCTTATTTAAGTAATTAAATAGAGAAGCGATGGGAAAAAAGGAATATGTACCTCAAAGAAGAACCAGGTTCTTGAAAACTTCCCTCTTTAAATAAATCCATCCCCAAATTTCCCTTTCAAGGGTGGTAAAACATGATATGAAAACAACTCCAGCCACTATGATCAAACATCATCCTCCTGCTCCCTGGTCTCGTCCTATACTCGGTCGTACTACCATAGTACCCGTACAAGAGGAATAGACCATCTTGGGAGAACCTTCATGCTACGATACATAATTTGAAAATGATACTCCTCAGAGGATGCATCTATCTATAAATCAACCTTCTTAGGCTGAAATGCATGAGGTCGTTCAAAATAGTAATGTCACTACTGAGAAACATAGAAGACGTTGTGCATATCCTGGTACCTCTGTGGAAAATTCAATTGATTGTGTACCAGCCCAACTCTTTCTTGAATCTCGAATGAACTGGCATATTTTATAAAAATCTTACCATGTTTCATGATCCTATTGTGTCCCATACTTAGTGAAACGTGAAGGAAAACATGGTCCCCAACCTCGAACTCTAGAGGTTTCCTGCAGTGACTGGTGAATGATTTCTGACGAGACTATGTAGTAGGCATTTGCCTCTGAACCAACTACACTTTCTCTATGGTCTCCTAAACAAGAAGTTCTCCCAGTATATCTTCCTCTACAACCTCTAACAAATATAGGGGTTATGGGAATGGACTTCCATGAAAAACCTCAAATGGAGTCATCTAGATAGTATCTTGAAAGATATTTTTGTAGGTTAATTCAACCAGGGGTACATGCCTCTACTAAGAACCCCTGAAATTTAGGACGCATACTCCCAGTATGTCCTCAAGCACCTAAATTGTTTGCTCTGAATGGCCATATGTATGGGGGTGGTATGTCATTCTTAGAAGCACCTAGGTGCCTAGTTCCCTTTGTATCCCTTTCCATAACTATTAAGTAAACCAGGCGTCCCTATCTAAAATGAAATAATGTGGGACCCCATGGATTCATACTATCTCAGGAATATAAAACCTCCCAATCTCATCAAATAAAATATCTCCTTGATAGGTAAGAAATGTGGGGCCTTTTTGAGTCTGTAAACAACAACCAATAATGTATCATTACCTAAAGGTGATATCATTAAACCATTCATGAAATCCATCACGACATTATTCCACTTACACTAAGGAATGGTTTGTTATAAAATCCCTACTAGTTGCTGGTGTTCTGCCTTCACCTGCTGATAGTTGGAACACCACATTATAAAACTAGCCACATCACCTTTTATACCCGACCACCGGTACTGATGATGTAAATCCAGATACATCTTGGTGATTCCTGGACGAAATTCCCAAGATGAAGCATGAAAATATCACATCATCTCCTTTAAAATGTCTACTGAGACCCATAAATGACCATCAAATTGTATAACATCATCCTCGCCTATTTTACAACTATAAGGAGGGTTATCACCTTCTACACTTTCCCGAATAACTAGGCCTTTGGAATCTGATAGCTACCTTATCCTCACTCTATCCAAAAATGTATAGGTCACAGTTAAGGATGGTAGAAAATACTTCCCCAGACTATCAATCACCTCTAAGTGCATATTAGATAAAAAATCCATCAGCTACCACTCAATACTATCCAGTTGAACTGTATGTATTTGAATCCTCCAAGTCAGTGCACCGGCCATTGAATTTCCCTTCCCAGGCATGTAGGAAAACTCTAAGTTGAAAGACTGAAGGTATTTGACCAACCTTCACTACCTCATATTCAGATCACAATATATAAATATATACTTGAGGATTTTATGGCCTATGTACACCATAAAATTATATCCTAGTAAGTAATGTATCCAATAATGCAACGCATGAACAAATTCAGATAACTCGAGATTGTGTGTTAGGTAATTCACCTCATTTGGTGTCAACTATCAAGACCTATACGCAACAACTTGACCCCCCTATATAAGAACCACTACTAAACTGATACGTGATGAATCATAGTACACAATGTAACTCCTTCCTGGATCTAGTAAAATCAGTATCAACACTGAATTCAATCTCCCTTTCATCTCCTGAAAGGATATCTCATAGGAATGTAACCATAAATACTTTACTCCATTCTTATTCAAGACCATCAGCAATGATGATAAGTGTGAGAAGACCTGTATGAAATTCCTATAGTAAACAGCCAACCCTAAGAAACTCTATACCAAAAATATGTTCTTGGGATTCTTCTGGGAAACTACAGATATTACCTTCTCTAGGTCCATTGATACTTCTTTCCATAAGATGATGTGACCCATGAAGTGAATCATATCTTTCCAGAACTTTCACTTTGTGAGCTTCGCAAATAATCGATATTATCTCAGTGTATTAAAAATGATATCAAGATGGGGGGGCATGGTTGTTATTATTGATAGAATATACTAAGATATCATCCATGAAAAACACCACATCAAATTGAGGTATGGATGGAAAACTCGGTTTGTCGGTGCCATGAAGACTGCTAGTGCATTCATGAGACTGAACAACAAAACCAAATACCCATACAGACCATACCTTCCCTGGAAGGCTATGTGAGATATTTATGATTGTTTAACACACACCTGATGGTAACTATATCTCAATTTAATCTTTGATAATATTCGAGCTCCTAAAATCTTGTCTAAGAGATTATCTACCCACGGTAGAGGATATCAGTTCTTAACCGCCAGTTGGTCCAATTTCTGGTAATCCACACATAGCCTAAAGGTACCATACAAATTTTTTTTTTCAAAAAGGAAAGGAGAACCCCATGGAGAAGTACTGGTTCGGATAAAACATTTTCCTCTAAATCCTCTAGTTACCTATTGAGCTCATATAACTCTGTCGTAAACATCCTATAAGGAGAAATGGATGCTGATCCATCTCCAGGAACTAGATTGATAGATAAATCTAACTCTATCACTGAAGGTAATCCTGAGAAGTTTTCTGGGAATATGCCCCTAAAATGATCAACCATTTTAATCATATCATTCTGATGTGTTCCAAAATCATCAAGATATAACCTCATAATATGGGTTATTATTCTGCCCAACCCATGATGCTCAGGTCTATCTCGGCTCACCTAGATATCCCATTCACATTTTTGAATGAACTCTCTACCCTCTGGTGATGTAAAACTCACCCTTCGGTGATATAAGTCAATGAAATCATAAAAGGGAACAAAATAATTCATCCTGATAATGATATCAAATCCTATCATCTAGAGGACATGGAGGTTCCATATGAAGTGGTTCCTTCCAATATCGAGGAGGGCTTGCGGAACTCACTCACACCCTCCTTTATACTTTCTAATGGAGTTTCAAGAGTCATGATATCATCATAAGACTAAACATTAAGCCCAATACTTTCCACAATAGGCATAGATATAAATCAATGTTAATAACTTGTGTCAAAGAGTGTATAAGCTAAATTGGAGGCTACTATAATAGTACCTATGATAGTAAAAGGGTTGAGATCCTTCTCCTGAAAGGTCTATTGTGCTGAATATTCTTGGCTAGTACTGCGGCCCGGTGACACTACCTAGATACCCTAAGCTGATCCACCCTCTGGTTGCTGTGAACCTAGGATCTAGATACCATGGCCACAAACACCATCACGACATATTTTCCTGGCTCTACCCTATCTTCCTACTTGATGAGAAGTTATTATCCCTGATCTCAAACTTGCAGTTTGTGCACACCCTCTATTAATGAATGCTAGTGGAAATGTTTTGAAGAAGCACTATAGATGGGCCATCTTTTTGCAAGCTCAACACTCAACTAGGTCCCACAGAAATTGTGGTCTCATATGTCCCAGCCTACCACACTGGTATCACCTCACCTGGCTACCTGAAGGCGTGGTCTGACAACTAATATCACCAAGTGGAAGCTCCATATGATGCTTCCAACTACCAATCAAAGCAGTACTAGATCAAGATGTTGAACCACCTTGGATCACACCCCCAGCCTCTCTCAGGTTATGCTCTGTGATCAGTGCCTCATTCCCTATTCTAGAAATGGTAACTAGCTGGAATACATTCACCTGCAATTGGATGTCATAATTGAGACCATCCTTGAATATCTTGGATCTCGATATCTCATCACCCATAAGAATAGGTGGGAATTGATGGAGAACTACAAAATGGGTTGGATAATCTATAGCTGATAGTGTGACCTACTCCAGATGTAAGAACCCTCAGGATCTATCGGCCCTCAATGTCTCAAGATTGATATAATCGTAAAAGACCATATGAAAATACCTTCAGGACATATCCCAATGACGATTAGTCTAAGTGATAACATCCCACCATATATTGGAAAAATCATGCAACCTATATGTACCAAGATTTACCCTCCTCTCATGAGGCATCTCTAAGTGCACGAAGATAGAAATCATAGCCTCTATCCCTGAATCTGCATCTGGTGGTCCGCCATCCCCCGAAAACATGGGTGGATGGTACTACTCAAAATAACGCGTCAACTCTAACATTGAGGAGGTAGGTCATGGTGCTCCTTAAAAAATCTATAGGATCCACATAAAGCCTTCATGAACTATACCTCAACACATGTGTCTAGTACAACTCCTAGAGAAACAACAGGCATAACTGGAGGATCCGTTGGTAGCCCATGGCCTACCACCTCCGTAATATGATCATAAGCACTCTCCTGGAATAGCACTTGAGGTATTTTTGGTGTCATGGTTCTATAGTTCCAAACACACACCTCATTTCATGATCATTATCAAATTTCACAGCTCAAAAGCATAGATATTTAAGTAGGATATGTAAAATCCTTCCTGTAAGGACCCAACCCTAGTTGCCCGGAGCTGGTGCCTTATTTGATTACATTGGCATACAAATAAGGAATAATCATCCTGAAGGACCGAGTAGTTTAGTATTATTGGAAACAAGATACATAAATAAGTTTAACATTACAACATGAAGGGAAAATACAACACTAATTTATTCCACTAGAAACATCATGTCTCTTAGATAATGCTTGCAAGTCACTCATAAATTACTTCTTCATGTCATGAGAAAATGAAACTTAAAAAAGGGGTGAGCTCAAAGGCTCAGTAAGAGTAAGAAATACTGTGGAAGATAACATAAACATTAGACATGGTGAATATTTGAAAACACATGCCTTTAATAATAAACCTAAACACATTCTGGTAGAAAAATGAGCTGAGTAAATAATGCCATAATAAAACATAACCATGGGTATTATACTAATATAATAACCACATGAAATATCAATAGATAAACTCATAATGATGGAATAAATAATTCTGGAAATTATGAAGCATTTTTTCAAGGCCTTGGCCAATACATCTAATGATTAAGGCCTCGGCCAAAATCCATATATCACTTTGGGAATGGCCTCGGCCAATTCCATGTCTATCTGTCTCATGGGACCTACCGATGCATCGAGGGGATATAGTGGGACCCACCCATCACATAACAAGTCCAATGCATTCTTCATATGAGCGGGGATAAACATAAACAACATATAAATTCATATTGAAACTATCATATGAAATGTAACTAATTTTCCCCAATCATTAAACATAAAACTCCAATCATTCCAAGTAATATGGTGAATGGTTTTAGGATAGATCATAAACAATAAAGTTAGTCATAAAACATTTAATAAAATATGGTACATGAAATTATAAATTATTAACCCCAACAATACATAATAATCAAAAAGTGTGTTGAATCAAACGAGAATACTCTTATAAAATCATTAAGCAATTTTTGAGATAAATACTCTTTTATTTTGAAAAGAAGAGTTCTTTTGGAAAAATCTTTGTATAAAACTATAAGTGAATTAAGATAGTGTTTTCATAATAAAATGAGTGATTTTATAAGGATAATGGTTCCCAAAATCAGATTATATAGTTCCCTTGAAAATAGATAATAATTTGAGAAATTCCCTTGAATCAGGCTTGTATTTTGGAAACAGTTTTGAAAGTTCCTTTTAAAATGTGTAACTATACATAAAATAAAGAAGGGTTATGGTTGGTAAACATATGTATAATACTCAAAATAAATTTATGAGTATTAAATAACAATACATAAGAATTTATCTGAGGTATTTAGACAATTAAAGTAACCCGAATGAAAACAGAAGTTCAGGTGGAAAAACCCTTACCTTAACTCCAAACGTGTTCCGTTCTTGAACTTAAGCTCCTATAATATGAAATTATACTTATTAATAACTTATTTAAGCACCTATAAGGAATGTATTTAGTCTATTAGAATTCTTTTTAGTTCATTTACATCCTTATTGATAAGTTATTGTATTGAATTTCGTTGTTCCAGGGTGTTCGTTTCCTTTATTTTCATATTCGGTTCACTTGCTTTTAAGTAATGAAGTGGAATGGATGTAAATCTCAAGAATTGAAATTATATATTATTTATGAACATACAGAATTGATAATGGTCATTTATTTCATTTGGTTACATGGAATGAGGATGAATCATTAGATGACAACTACTTTGATTATTTGGCGGTATTTGGATTATTATGAACTAGTTTAGTCATATAACTTAATTATATGTACATATTCTGGTTCCTGAATATTAATTAGGTCATAATACATATATTATAGTCTAATTAAACCATAAATATGGTTTCATGACCAGTAATGGAGAAGAAATTGAATAACAAAACTCCGTCATCCACGAAGGCTAAAAATTGGAACCCAATGTACATTGATTTCATTTATAAAAATAAAAGGGAGGGATTAAGAATATTTATGATGGTTATTCCATTCGCATGATATAATTCCAGTATATAGATGATACTGGATTTATCATGATCATTTGGATAGAGGATGTGAGGAGAGGATAACAAAATAATATAAATTGAAATGAAACCAAATGAGAAAGAAGGGTGCTTTACCTCTTGAAATAACCTCCTTGAGAATCTCTTTAAGGGAAGGGGTTTTGGTCTTTTGGAAGGACCAGAAGCTTCTTAGACATGGGGAGAGACTAGGAAAGGGTAATTGGGAAGAACTTTGAGGAGCTTCAAGGCTTAGAGTAGTGAAGATAAGAGGGAGTGGTGAGGGGTTTTTATAGTGGAGGAGAGGAGTAAATTTTGAATATTTAATTCATTATTTTGTTATTTCCATCAAGACAATAAATAGTGTTGTTTAATATGGACCCTAATAGTAATAAGTGCATGTGAGTTCTAACCAAGTGGACTTACATCACTTATGATGTCATAAATAGTGTATTTAATTGATAATTTGTATATACGGTATTTTATCGTATTTCACTATTCATAAAAAATTCTAGAATTTCAGAAAAATCCCAAAAAATTACCCCCACCATTTTTTGACGTGTAGAATTAAAAAATGAACTCTGTTTTTTTCAAAATTAATTTTCTAAATATTATTAATTTAATTTTTAAATAAGGTCATAGTAAATTAGAAACATAACAATTTTATGGTGCAATTAATTTTATATCACATTGAAAAATTAATTAAGATCTCATTATCTTATTACCTTAAGAAAATAAAGTAATATCATTATTTACTATTGATAAGGTTCATATTACTATTCATATTACTATTCATAAGGGTATGTTACTATTCCCCAAAAATAAAGTTTGTTCTATCAGACTCCAAAGGACTTACTGAACACAACTCTAGATGACCATTTTTCGAAATTCAAAACATAGAAGAGGAAAAATTATGTTTAAGGGATAGATTATAAAATTTCATTCTATATTTATTTTAAAAAACTTGGGGTGTTACACTTCCTCTATAAGAACAAACCCCTATGCAAGCTCCATGAGTTAGGTCTGGGCAACATATATATCAAATATTTGTGAGAGTTACTACCATAATCCAACTACTAAGTTTGGTTCTAGTCATGTTATCTACTAAAAATAACTCAAGTCTACATTTCATTTTACTCAATTTAATTTTCAATTGATTTCACATATTCATTGTCATTTTCCATTTGAATTCATCATTATTCACATGTATATCAGAATTCAATTTATAAGATTAATCCTTGGTTCGCCAAATTCTAATACATGAGGGGACACACTCCCCAAGGACCAAATCTTGGTGTCCTTCCAACCCATACCACAACACATCCCAATATACCTATCACAATAGCAGGAATTTCTATCCTGACATCTATCACAATAGTATGAAATTTTAATGCTCCCTGAATGGCATGGAAAATGCATGGAATGTGATTTCTAGAAAGTGTATCATATGATGAAAGATATGGAATACCCTCATCTCATTGGGTTTCAACAAAATAGAACCCACAATAATATTAATAATAACAGAAAAATTCAACTTCGTCACCCAATGACGGAATAAAATAAATTGTTACAGTCAAAATCTAGAAAACAACAATTCCATTTGAGGTAATTTGAATTTTTCATGTACGTAGGCTAGCTAATCTTAGGCAAAGCTCATTACCAAATAATATTTATATCCTTTAACTTTATATTATTTCCAAATATTAAAGAAAACTAGAAAAGAACATTATCTTATACCACTTTGTAGTAGCCTAAACTCATATGCCACTCAACATTGCTCTGATCCTGGTTGGCTACAAGTCCTCAAGTAAATTTCCCCAAATTCTAGAGGCTGATGACTAGAAAAAACGGCCTAGGTGTGTAAGTGGGGAGACTATTCCCTCATTTTCAGAGTGCAAAATAGTTTAAATACAACAACAGTTTAATAGCAGAATCTGTAAACCACACGATAGAAATAAATAGCTGAAGAGTGATATTATAATAAAATCCCAAAGTCATATCATAAACAAGATGATGATAAATGTCACATGTTTTTATTAAAATATCTAAAAAAGGTACACAATATTCATATACAATACATGTCCCAAAAGCAAAAAAATCCAAAATAATCCCAATAGAATCTCAAGACTCGACTTAGTCTTATACTCTCCCACTCCAAAGAAGTATATCAAGTACCTATATTAGGGAACTTTTCCTTCTCAATTCTTATAATCATATAATATGTTTGGATCCAAAAGGTCATCCCAAATAGGGTGTGAGATATAATATCAGTAGGAAACCACCCAAGGTATGTGCCAATATGTTAGTGAATATATATAACAAGTGTGCAGATAGTATAAAAATAAATAATAGAGTAATAAAAATTAAACATCCATTTCATTTAATCAATTCATTTGATATTTCAATCTATTGAATTTTTATGTCTCATGATCCAAATCATGCTTGTCGTCGCCCGTATAGTCAATATCACAAAGATATGCCTAAATAGACCATATATAAATATATGAGACAAGCCCAAATCCAAGCTTATGTTTTTTCGTGACATATGGTTCATATAGCCTTTTATAATTAATTCAATTTGGAGCTTGGTCTCATACCCGACATTCCTAATATGGAATTCAGGTTTTTCTCCTGGTATGATATCAAACTATGCTCTTCCTTGATATTCCTATTCTAGAATTCAAATATTACCTAGGTATGATATCCACCGACACCCAATAACCCCATCCAAGCAAACCTTTTGAGAAACTGGTTTCACTCTAGGTGAGATATAGAGTCCTTCCAATCAAGTCTATCCCTGGTGGTTCTATTGGGATCTCGAATATCACACATGGCATAAATAGTCAATTCCCATTAAGTCTGTCCATGTAATCCTTCATTTGAATCCATGATTCAATCGACATATAAAACTAGCCTCTGTGAGTGTGTCTATTTCATCCTTCATTTAGATCTATGATTTGGCCATGCATAATCAAGGTTCAGACAATTGAGTCCATGCATGACATCCTTCAATTGGATCCATGATTCACTTAAGGCATACAATTCATTAGACCATTGAGTCCTTCCATGGAATCCTTCAATTGGATCTAGAATTCACCCAAGTCTATTAATCATTTCATCAATTCAGTTATTTTTAAAATTTAATTTAACATGCCAAGGTCAAAACCAAAATCATATGTTTCAATCTCACCTAAAAAGGTGACTTTATAATTTAAAAACCATCAAAAGGCTTGGCCTTTCAATTAATCGCATGGTAATTTTCAATTTAACAAGAATCACATGCATAAAAAGCTTTTACATGGATTAGATATAATTTAATTTATGTGGTAAAATCATTATAATGATAAATTTAGCTCAAACAACCAATACATGTCATAGGAATATTGATCTCACATGGGAAAAGAAATATATAGAAATTCAAGCATATAAACATATATAACTCGAGCTTCATCAAGATAAGTTCCAAGGGTCATGCTCACTCTTCCCTTCCCTTTTAACCATTTCAATTTCAATTAATTTATATTTCAATTCAACACATATTTCAGCATCCCATGACTTGGGGGATAAAGGTACACCACAAAGGGGTCCAAGAATAACCCATAAAAAGGTAAATTTATCCAACACACACAAATGTGTGGTTTATTCAAGGTTTTAAACCTATATCAATATTTAAAAACATTCCTTAATCACCTATAACGATCCTAGAAAATCTAGGGATTAAATTTCATTTCAAATGACTCCCAAAAATTGGGCATATGGCATAACATCATATATTAATGGTTTGAATTTGATTGAAATGCATGAAACCACCTACATTAGGTCCATACTAGATTTATCATCCAGTATCGGCTCTTGATTGGACCTAGATCAGAAGAAATCTGAAGAATGAATAAGGAATAAGAAATTAGGTCATATGCGACTAAATCCAAATAAAACAACCAATATCAAGAAGAACATCATAAGATTAAAAATGAATTAAGGCCCTACTGTTAAGGATCATATGAGATAAACTATTATTGAATCAAGAGTTCAAATAGATATGGTACCTCAAATCCTAGAATAGCTCTAGGTGGATATCTTCCAAAGTCTCCCTTTGTTTTATATAAAAATGAAAATATGATTTAGGTTTTAATAGATTTTTAATTTAATTAAAAAATATTTAATTTTCCAAAACCAACAGGATCACAAGGTTTACCCACACGGTTTTTCAAACCATGTCGAAACTGTGCACGGATTCTTTTAGGCCAAGTGGATCCACATGGTTTACCTATATAGTTTACTAATCGTGTAAAATTCCACTAGATTTTTTTTCTAAAAATGTAGACCTGGCCACATATTCGTGTGTCCCAGCTCATACGGTTTGCACTAACAATGTAGCCTTCTTTTTTCACTCAAAATATGGGTTCCAAGCTACGGACCAGACCCAAACACCCATGAGACCTCTGTAACCTCTATGGTAATTTACATTAGGCCACATTTAACCAATTAAACTAATAACAAATGGAAAATAAGGAATCCATACCACAAAGAACTATTTTCTTACCATAAATGCTCCATTGAACTTATCTCCAAATGTCTTTTACATGTGAATGGATCTCTAATAGAATTACTAAAGGTAGAAATTAATATATAAACACTTCTCAGCTTCAAGAAAGTTTTATAATACTCATATAAAATTCATATACTTACTCTTTTTCTTGGTAAAATATATTATCCTCATAAAAATTCTTGAGCACTCCTTCAAAATTCTGATCTCTTCTTTTTATCTCCACTTCTTCTTTATCAATATATTGAAATCATATCATAACCATTAATCTTAATAGAAAAAAATTAAACACAAACAACATACACTAGTATAAAAATGGTTTTTAACATCGTCAATTTGATAATGATTTCTTATAAACAGATATAAAATATTGTTATGGAGACTTTTTGGTGTCGGGTTTTTTAAAATCCGACACTAAAAAGAAAAAAAATAGTTTGGGCACCAATTTTTTTAAAAACTGACCCCAAAAATTATAAAAAAACATATTTTTGGCATCAGTTTTTAAAAAATCGGACACCAATAATAATATTTTCTTTACTATGTTTTAGATTATTTCTTAATCTTCGATTTGACAAGTCATGGAGAAAAAATGGAGTTACGGATTAAAAGTTATGGATGTAGGAAGTTATTCTTCTCTAAGACAAGTCTTAAAGAAGTCCAACTTTTAAAGGCCATAACTTTTAATCTGTAACTCTATTTTAGCTCATGACCAGTCAAATTGAAGCTTAAGAAATTCTGTAAAACTTTGTAATTTTTTTTAATTTTGGGCATCAGTTTTCATAAAAACCGAGGCAAAAAATATGTATTTTTTATTTTCCACATCAGTTTTTTTAAAAACCAACAAAAAAACATTTTTTTTGCATCGTTATTTAAAAATTAAAATGTGAAAAGTATTTTTTTACTTTATGGTGTCAGTTTAAAAAAATGACCTGAAAATTATTGTTTTTTAAGTTTCTAGCATCGGTTTCTTTAAAAACCGACACTAAAAATGATATCGATCGGCGTTTTTATGTTAGTTTTGTAAAAAACTGATTCCAAAAGACCAATATAAAACCTATTTTTCATTGGTTTCAAAGAAACAGACGTCAAATAGTATTCGCTAATACGTGGGATCAAAATTTCAATTTTTTTCACAATGTGCATTTAACTTTTTAAAATCCCACCTATATTTTCATAAAATGCTATCAAAAATATTTTCGTTTACTAAATATAAATCCATTTTATCCTTTATTCATAATTTTTTACATCTTCGATTTAATCTAGTTTTCAATGTGGCTTCAATAATTAATTAGAACATGGTACCTATTCTAATCATTTATTTTATTTATTATTATTTTACTTCATTTCTAAATAACTCGATTAGCTTTCTTATAAAGATGTTTTATTCTCTTGATCGATTTACAAATATAAAACATTTGGATGAGATTTACCAACTGTGGTGTAAATTTAATTATCAATCATTGTTTTCATTGTCGCATGCGTTCAACCCTAAATATATGAGATATGATGACAAAAAACATATCATTTTGATGGAATCTCATAAAACCATTAAAATTGTTTGAAATATTATTTTTATTTTATTTAATTTTGTGTATGTGATTTTAATTAATTTTTTGTCATGGTTTCTTTGAAACGAGTTGTATTAATTAGAACTTTGACAAGTTCAACTTCTGACGGCCATAACTTTTGATCCGTAACTCTTTTTTGCTCTACGACCAATCAAATCGAAGCTTAAGAAAGGATAAAAAACATAGAAGGGAAAAATTAATTTTTGGAATTTTTTTCTGTAAAATCTGACTCCAAAAATATTTTTTTTTCATTTATGGCGTTGGTTTTGTTAAAACTGATGCTGAAGCTATTTTTTTAACTTTTTGGCGTCGGTTTTTAAGGAAACAAACGCAAAAAACGGTACAGATGGGTTTTTTTAGCATTAGTTTTTTACAAAACCGACACTAAAAAACAAACGTAATTCATTTCTGGAATTGGTTTAAAAAAATAGGTATAAAAAGCCATATTTTTTACATCGGTGACTTCAACATCGGTTAAAAACTGACGTCAAAATTTAAAAAAAACAGCTGTTAAATACCATTTTTCTACTTGTGATAGTGGGATCAGAAATCTCCCTATTTATATTTATTTTCAATACCCATGCTATAAAAATAATATAACAAACCATTTTTTTAATATATGGTTACCTTTAAATAAGTAAATTTATTTTTTATCTTTCTTTGTATGAAACACCGAATATAAATGAATCAACAATTTATCTAGATGAAATATAAATTTTTAAGTACGATCATTAAAACCAATCCATTGAATTATCAAGAATGAATTATATTAACCTATCTATGAAATATATATACAAAAAAATAGGGGATACTTTTAATACAAATGAAATTTAATTAGTTTACCAAAAATAACTGATAAGATCACTTACTATTTAGAAAATTATTTTCCTAAAAAAATATTTTATGTGATATACATTTCTTTTTCAAGAAATATATGATTAATGATAAATTATTTTTGATATTAACAAATATTTAACACTAATTTAGTTGGTAAATGATATGAAAAAATTATTATTATTATTAATATTTGAAAATGTCATATTCCAATTTAAAAGGTTTTTCAACTATAATTATGATTTTATTCAAAAACTATATTTAAAAATTTATGAATTTTAAATTAATAAGAGTAAACATAATTTTAAAATTCCTCATATCAAAATTTACTTTGTATGAATTTTGATTAGTTTTTTTTTAAAAAGTTTGGTTTAAGTAATAAAATGGGTTTCCACAAAACTTGTAATTTATATGACTTTATAGCTATATAACTACAAACTATAAATTTATAAAACATTTTAATTAATAAAATATTAATTTTATTAATAAAATTATTCATTTTAAATAATTCTTTTAACTTATAAAACATACATAAAATATTTGTATAACTAATTAAAATGTTACTTTAATATAAAAATTATTTTCATTCTTTTCTTTGAATCAAGTAATTTTTTAAGGGAGATTCAGTTTTAGATTTCATTTTAAGAGTCATACCTTTTATTTTTTTTATAATAATTCAATTTATTTCATTAAAATTAGTATCAAATATGATTTTTCCATATATATAAATTTAAATCTTTAAAAAATTATTTCTCTAAAAATGGTTTTCACGCAACTATGTATACTTTTTTAAGAATTCAATTTTTAAGACATCAGAAATTTTATTTGATAAAATGATTTTAAAATTTAAAATTATAAGTATCCAAATAGGTGAAAATTTCAATCTTATTCTTTGTTATTAAAATTAACTACTAAAGTTTAAAATACCATGGTAAAAGTAATTCTGGGTAAAAGGACAAAAGTTAAAACAAAATGGTATAAAACACTCAAAATTTTCTCAAAAAGGAGTGGTTGAGGAGATTTTAGGCCGAGAAACATTTTACTCACCTAATTTTTCTATCACATCGAATTTTCACTTGAATAATAACATTACATTTTTAAAAATTTATGGGTTACTCCCAAAAATACCCTTTCCTTCCCTTATAAAAGTATAAAATCTTCACCACCAAAGACACACCTTACCTTAAAATATTTCCCAAAAACTTCAATAAATATATCCTACTATAACCATCTCCTACATTGTAAATATTTTAGTCACCATTAGTTATCATAAGTCCTTCATTTCTGATGATACTTCCAAAGAAAATTCATTTCCCCGACGTGAGTATTATCAACTACATAGAATTTATTCTTAATTATCTTCTTTAAAATTTATTCTAGACACACTAAAATAATTATATTAGTATCATTTAAATATTTCTAATGTTATTATATTAATTGTATTATCATTTTTTATTCATATACCCCATCCATAAAGAAAAACATAATCCTCATTCGTCTATTTTGTGACTACCGCCTCCACAGCGCAGCGTGTTTCCTTTTCCTTTACCACATTAAAAGGTTGGATATAAGGATAGTATTAAAGGAAAAATATTATATATATGATATCATTAAGGTTATGTTATTTCAAATTTAATCTCATTTTAATGATGTGATCAATATATGATTATCGTTAATTCAATCATTTAGAACGAGCAAATTATTAGGAAAATGGTCTATTATTTCTAAGTAATGACTTTATATAAATTAACTTATCTTTAAAATTATATAAAATTCTAATATATAACACTAATAAACACAAAATAATATCATTATTCTTTTTTTAAATGATATTACAACTAAAACAACTCATAATAATTCATTAAATTGGGGTATGTTCTTGTTTGGTTCAGTTTGACCACCAAATTGAACAATACTATGAATTTATATCATGAGTGGATAAGGGAAAATAATTTCTAATATAATATGATATAAATTTTTAAATAATGTTTTTTTTTCTGGAGAAGTAATATCAATATTTAATTCATTAATTAATAAAACATACTTTTATTGTCTCAATTTCCCTTCATTGAGACAAGTTGTAATGCCCCGACCATAGTTACCCAGAGTCGGTGCATTATTACATAACATTGGCATGATCACAGAAGATCAAGTCTCTAAAGACCAATTAGCTTAGTAGCCTTGGAAATACTAGATACATTCATAAGTTTTACAATACATTGTAAAATGAAAAACTACATGAACATAGTATTCATAGGCCACACTCATATCCATTAGACTATCCCTACAGGTCAGTCATAATATAATTCTTCACAACCTGGGAAAAAATAAAACATAGAAAGGGGTGAGCTCAGATGCTCAGTAAGGATAACAATATAGAAGAAACTTTCATAAATAAGCATAAACATTTAAGGCAATGTAAGACTAAAACAAAACCCTTTTAAACTTGAACTTCATTATAATATGGAAAAGACAAAATCAAATAATTCTATTTACTTATTTACATAGATATTCTACTAGTCGAATAATCACATGCAATATCAATAGCCACTTTCATAATGATGGAATGCATAATGCCAGACTTCATAACCACATAGTCAAGGCCTTGTGCCAAGACTACTAATACAATTTTGTCAAGGCCGTATGCCAAGACACTAGTTTGTCTCAAGAGACTTACTGATGCATCGAGGAGCTATAATGGGCTCCACCCATGACTTACTAAGTCCAATTCATTCCTCATATGAAAAGGTTTAAACATAACATAAACATTTGTATTAAAAATAGCATATGAAATGTCAACACTTTATCCATAAACCATGAATGGTATAAAAATAAAACATCTAGAGTCAAACATATCACAAAACCTTAAATAAAATATGGATGTTTTGTATCATAATAAATCAACTTCAAATAATCTCACAATCCATCAAAGGATGTTGACATAGATGAAATCAAAACTTTTTTTTAGAGAAATATGTCTTTCTATTTTTAAATCATTTAAAAGTCATATAATTATAAAAGAAAACATTTATTTTGAAAATATTCTTATAATATTGTAAGGGAAACATCGACGATATTACAATGGCGGAAAATAGCCGCACCCACCGTATAAGTTAAAAAAACATTCTTACCTTAATTTTGTCCAAAAGGTCATAAGGTAACTTATTTGGAAAATGACAGAATGATTACTCTCAAAACATTTTATAAAAATTCAAACAAGGGTATAAATAAATTTAACCCATATTCTATCAAATATTAAAATTTTTTTGGATTACATTTTTAAGAAACATGGATGTGGATGATAAAGAGGTCCCAATAGATACTTACATAAAAACAACCTCGGATAATAAAGAGATTGTGAAATTAACCCTTACCTTGTACTTTTCCTTGGTTAAGGGTAGGTTAAACTCATGTATAATGGTGAAATAATTGTTATTAAATTATACAAGAACTATATACATTAATATGATATCATATATGATCTTCTAATATTGTTTTTTAATGATATTTTAGTAGTATCATCATTTCGGGTGTTAACTGATTCATTTTTTTTATATAATTGGTTACGTAAGCCATGTTTGTTATAGATAGGATGTATTTGATTCATATACATAATTATATTATATTAATAAACATTATTTTTAATCATAAAATGAAAATTATTCTTGAATTATTATGATGGGGAATGAATCTCATCGCGTTCGTGGAGACGGTAATCCGGACGTATGCACGAGCGAAAGTATCATTATTTTGATATTAAAATTGTATGTAATTGGATAATATATCATATATAAAGAATAATTATCATGTTATATTTATTATTTACATCATTTATACTCATTATTATAACCATCCAAATTATGAAGTGTTTGAATAAAAAACTACACCATGACGTAGAGACGGTAATCCGTACGTACGCACGTATGGTCACTTTGTCATTTATAGGATGGATAGAATAATGAATATGGTTATAACATATTTATAATAACATCAAAGTATATATAATATACTGGATTTATTATTTTATAATGGAAACAACAAAGAAAGAGGAAGTGGAAGACGAAAAGAACTTGAAAGAGGTGATGAAATATTTACCTCTTCTTCGGGTTCTTCCTTTTGATTTGATCAAAATGATTCATTAGGTTGGATTTTTGACTAAAGTAATGCCTCTAGGATGAATTTAGGATAGTTGAGAGGATATTTGGGCAGGTTTTGGCCGAGCCAAATGGATTTGAAGGTGTGAATTTGAGAGAAGGGTAGGTGCCCTTTTATAAGAGTTGTGAGGGTCACTTTAGGAAAAGCTTGAAATATTATTTTATAATAAAATTATTTTCAGTTCCTAATGGCTCCAAAATAAATTACTTAAAGGATAAGGTGGGGATGGGTTGAAAACCACTCAACCAATTGGTTTTAGACAGGTTTAGGTCATCATATTAACCTTATCTTTTTAGATTTAACTCTTAGTTAAATAGTTTGACATTTACCATGTCTCTTTGTATTTTTATATTATATTGTTAACAAACTTACTATAAACTTCCAAGAGTACCTCAAGTGGTTCATTAATGACATACATAATATTATTTAAGCTTTTTGTAAGAACCTCATATTTTTAGGAATATAATACCAATTAATAATATAATATCTGTTTTAAAAACTCTTTTATGTCAATTTTGACACTATTTGGTATTTTGTTTTTTTTAATTCATAACAACATTATTAATTTGAAAAAAAAATTCATTTAATCAACCCTAACATGTCATATTAACCTATAATATTAATGTAATTCATTACAAGTCTCAAATTATATTTATTTGGATATTTATAATATCAATTATTTTAATCTTTCATTAATAAGGTAATTATTGTATCATCATTGTGTCATAAATAAATTTAATTATTTAATGTCTAAAAATTATAAATAAAATACCATTATGTAGGAAATAGTTTTATATTTCTAATTAATATTTATAGTCGAATTTATATTGTGTTTAACCCTATATTAAAAATGTTTTAGTTATTAAACTTTGAATTTAACTCTTTTAACTCTTCTTTAAATAAAATAATAATAAATTTCTTAATCTAATCCAAGTGGAACTAAAGGATCATATTTTATTTCTAAGGTTTTTTTGGTCGAATTACACTTATCCAATAGAATTAGGACATGTGTTAAGGTAATTATGATATCATTTTTACCGTTAATTAACCTATTTACTTTTAACCATGGTAAATAAAAGTAAAAAGTTACTATTCACCGAAAATTATTTTCATCTTATTGAACCAAATTTCACTTACTAATATTTACCATGTCTCTCAGATTTTTTAAATTCAACTCACTGAAGCAGTAAAATTAAGTTTTATACAAATTTGCAAATGCTCCTAGGAGGTGGGTAAAAGACGGTAAATAGTTCTATAAAATATTATATATCTAAAATTATTATAAAATGACTCCAATGAATTACGTTGAAAATATATATGTATAATGTATCTATTTTGACCTAAAATAAATTAAAATAAAACAACTAATTATTTAAATAAAAAGTTTGTTTTAACCAATAACGCACTGTTTTTTCACTATTCATCAAAAATTGAAATTTTTTAGAAAAATACCAAAAATTCCCCCTAAGATAATTTTGATATTTTGAATCCAAAAAATGAAGTCCATTCTAAAAGATAAAGTTTATAAAATTTCAAAAAGTGGGTATTACTATTCATAATGGCTAGTTTGATTTGTCGGGATGTGTTAGAATCTCGAAGTTGCATACAATGAAAGCTATTGCATTATTCAAAGGGAAACACACAATGGAAGCTTGGGGTGTTACATTCTTCCCTCCTTCAAATAATTTCATCCTCAAAATTTCTATAATACTACCACACAAAAATATTTGGGTGGTTCTTCATCAAAAAATCCTATGGTTTCCACGTTTCCTCTTCCATCTTATGGTTTCTCCATAGAACTTTTACCAGAAAAGTTGTTCAGTTTCTCAGCACTTGTTCTCTTGTATCAAGAATTTTGACAAGCTCTTCACAATAAGACGGATCAGGTTCCAGTTCAATTTCCTCATAGGTGAGTACATGCATTGGGTCAGACATGTATTCTCTTAACAGTGATACGTGGAACACATCATGAACTTTGGAGAGTCTTGGAAGCATTGCCAAATGATAAGATACAACTCCAATTCGTTCTAGAATTTTGTAAGGTCTGATGTACCAGGGACCTAATATACCCTTCTTACTGAAACGTATAACACCCTTCCATGGAGATATTTTCAAAAAAACATGGTCTCCTACTTGAAATTAAAAATCAGTCCTTCGGTTATCGATATAGCTCTATTGCCTACTTTGGGCTGCTTCTTTCGGTTTTCAGAATGGTGTGCAAGTGATTTTCATGATCATCATAGCTTTTAGAGTATACCAAGATATCATCAATAAATACCACTACAAAGTCATCAAGATATTACTTGAAAACTCTGTTCATTAGATCCATGAAAATAGAGGGTGCATTAGTCATCCCCAAAGGCATTACTGTAAACTCATAATGCCCGTACCTGGTTTGAAATGTTGTTTTTGGAATATTTTCCTCCTTCACACACAACTAATGATATCCAGATCGAAGGTCAATATTTGAAAAATATTGAACTCCATGAAGTTGGTCGAATAAATCATCAATGCGAGGTAGGGGATACTTGTTCTTTATTGTTATAACATTGATCTCCCTGTAGTCAATGCACAACGTCATAGATCCATATCTCTTCTTAACAAAAAGAACAGGGGCTCCCCATGGAGAAACACTAGGGTGAATAAATCCCTTATTACTAAATTCCTATATTTTTTTCTTTAGTTCTAATAATTCCACAGTGTCCATTCTATAAGGGGTCTTCGATATGGGCATTGAACCAGGAATTAAATCAATGGAAAACTCAATTTCTCATTCTAGAGGATGTCTAGGTAAATCCTTTGGAAACACATCGACATATTCCTTCATAATAGGAACATACTCTATTTGAACATTATTTTCCTCACCCATAGTTATTTCATTATCTTCCTCCCCAATAATTGAATTTAATAGAGCTACTTAGGGTGGATCTAGATAAGAATCAGGTGGTGACGTTTATGCTCTAAAGATAAGGTACTCCTTATCATCATTGAAAATTGTAACCTCTTTCTTATTATAATAAATTTTTGAATCATGGTTTGAAATCCAATCCATACCAAGAATTATATCAAATTCAATCATAGGTATGAAGTTGAGATCAGCGGATAAAGAACATTTATATGCCACAATGGGGACTGATTCACAAAACGTTGTTACAACGATACTTCCCTTAGGAGTTTTTACTGGAAACTCCCTTGTAAAATAAAATTAAAAATATCTAATTTTATTAGAAAACTGGAAAGATATGAAACAATGCGATGATCCAGAATCAAATAAAGCTCTGACTAAACATGATGAAACCATTAAATTACCTGCCACCACGCCTTTCAGAGCATCTACCTCAATAGTAGTGATTGCATAAGCTTGGCCTTGATCCCTTGTCATTTTCTAAGATAATTTTCCTTGGCACTTAGGACCTTCATTTTCATAATGCCCCATTTCTCTATAATTGTCGCATTCAACATTGAAATTCTCTTTCTTTCCCTTACAATCACGAGCCTGGTGGCCTTTTTCACCACACTTGTAACAGACTCCCATTCCCTTTAGGAAAGTACCAGAGTGTTTATTCCCATATTTTCCACAATATGGAAATTCAACTTTCCCCTTCTTCCCCTTATTTCCATTTCCAGAGTGTTCAACAGATCTACGCTTCTCTTTCTTTGTTTTTAAATTTGTAAGACTTAGAGAATTCCTTTTTTGTCTGATAGCACATGAGACAATATCTTCGTAAAATGAGAAGGATTGTTAGACTAATGCTCGATGGAGAAATGGTTTTAACCCATCAAAGAATCGATCAATATTACTCCTTGGGTTATGTATGCAATATTTTTTATACCTTTCTAACCTTGTAAAGTTATCCTCATACTTTGCGACATTATCATCCTCTTTTTTCCTCAGATTTAGAAATTGTATTTCCATATCTGCTTGATGGTCACGAGGAAAGTATTTTTCTAAGAAAATATCATTAAACACCCTCCATTCCATATTTGATACTTCATAATCTTCCTTTGTGTTTTGAATCAATGACCACCATTGATCTGCATCTCCCGTGAGGTGATAAACAGCCATGACAATTTTTTCCCTTTCGCGTCTCCCCAAATCCTAAAATATTTTCTCTAAGGAATTTATCCATTGCTCAGCTACTAATGGATTTGTAATCCCATTGAATGTTGGAGGTTGTTTCCTCAGAAAATGGTCTAACATTGATCCTCCAAGTTGTGGACCAGGGTGCTCCATACGAGTAAGGTTATTATTCATAACCTGAGTGAGTTGTCCCAGTATGGTGACAAGCTGATCAGCCCCAGTTGCTTCACTAGATCCACTATAATTATCTTGAGTAGGAGGGAAATCCTTACATGAATTACATGCGTTGATATGGTTTCTATTCCTTCCAATAGAATCCATTTCTAAACAACATCATGCACAAGATTAGTTTATGAATCACAAAACATAACTACAAACTTGTAAAACACTTAACATAAATTAAACAATTTATGGATATAATTCATAATCGTAAAAAAATGTTTTCTTTAAGGAAGTATATACTCATAAACCCTTCATAATGGTTTGTAAAGAAAATGATAATTATCCTAAGCATATCTCCCCGGGAGTGTCGTAACCAAGAGTGCAACAAGGCATGTTGTCATGCACCAGTTACCGTTCAATTCTTGCTCAAAGTGGTGTTTTCAGGTTTTACCCCTAGGTACATCTATACCAGAGCTGCCTTTACCTACTCGTATCCAGACATGGATATATTTATTGGAAAACTCAAAAAATATCTATAGTACCAAAATTCTAGGAATTTATTCTATACTAATCCTCAAAGTCTATCTTAGGGTAATGTTATCAAATCAGAGTTTTTCTAAATCTATCTTCAAAGGTCTATACTAAACTTCCTCTGATACCAGCTATAATTCCCCGACCCTAGTTACCAAGAGTTTGTGCATTAATTCATAACATTGGCATGATCACAAAAGATCAAGTCTCGAAAGACCGATTAGTTTCGTAGCCTTGGAAATACTAGATACATTCATAGGTTTTACATTACATTATAAAATGAAAAAAATCCAAAAACATAGTCTCTATAGGCCACACTCATATCCCTTAGACTATCCCTATAGGCCAGCCATAATATACTTCTTCGCATCCAGGGAAAAATAAAACATAGAAAGGGGTGAGCTCAGATGCTCCGTAAGGATAACAATATAGCGGAAACTTCCATAAAAAAGCATAAACATTTAAGGCAATGTAAGAATAAAACAAATGCCTTTTAAACTTGAAATTTATAATAATATGGAAAATATAAAATCAAATAATGCCATTTACTTATTCACATGGATATTCTACTAGTCTAATAATCAAATGCAATATCAATTGCCACTTTCATAATGATGGAATGCATAATGCCAAACTTCATAACCACATAGTCAAGGCCTTGTTCCAAGACTACTAATTATATTTTGTCAAGGACTTGTGCCAAGACACTAGTTTGTCTCATGAGACCTACCTATGCATCAAGGATCTATAGAGGGTTCCACCCGTCACTTACTAAGTCCAATTCATTTTTCATATGAAAAGGTTTAAAAAAACATAAACATTCATATTAAAACTAGCATACGAAATGTCAATACTTTATCTATAAACCATGAATGGTATAAAAATAACACATCCATAGTCAAAAATATCACAAAACCTTCAATACAATATGGAAGTTTTGTATCATAATAAATCAACTTCAAATAATCTCACAATCCATCAAAGGATGTTGATATAGATGAAATCAAAACTTTTTTTTAGAGAAATAACTCTTTATATTTTGAAATCATTTAAAAGTCATATAATTATAAAATAAAACATTTATTTTGAAAATATTCTTATAATATTGTAATGGAAACTTCGACGATGTTATAACGACGTAAAATAGCCGCACCTGCCCTATAAGTTAAAAAGACATTCTTACCTTAATTTTATCGAAAAGGTCATAAGGTACCTTGTTTGGAAAATGACGGAAAGATTCCTTTAAAACCATTTTATAAAAAGTAAAAAAGGGTATAAATGACTTTAACCCATAGTCTAGTAAATATTAAAAATGTTTTGGAATACATTTTTAAGAAACATGGATGTGGATGAGAAAGAGGTCCCAGTAGATACTTTCGTAAAAACAACCTTGGATAATAAAGAGATTGTGAAATTAACCCTTACCGTGTAATTTTCCTTGGTTGAGGTTAGGTTAAACTCATCTATAATGGTGAAATAATTGTTATTAAATTATAAAAGAACCATATACATTAATATTATATCATATATGACCTTCTAATATTGCTTTGTTAATGATATTTCAGTAGTATCATCATTCCAGGTGTTAACTGATTCGTTTTCCTTTATATGCTTGGTTATGGAAGCCATGTTTTTTATGGATAGGATGTATTTGATTCATATACATAATGATATTATGTTCATAAAAATTATTTTTAATCATAAAATAAAAATTATTTTTGAATGATTACGATGGGCAATGAATCTCATCACCTTCGTGGAGACGGTAATCCGGACGTACGCACGAGCGAAAGTATCATTCTTTTGATATTAAAATTGTATGTAATTGGATGGTATATCATATATACAGAATCATTATCATGTTATATTTATTATTTACATCATTTATACTCATTATTATACCCATCAAAATGATGAAGTGTTTGAATAACAAACTACACCACGACGTGGAGACGGTAATCCGTACGTACGCACGTATGGTGACTTTGTCATTTATAGGATGAATAAAATAATGAATATGGTTGTACCATATTTATAATAACATAAAATTATATATAAGATACTGGAGTTATAATTTTAGAATGGAAACAACAAATAAAGAGGAAGTGGAAGAGGAAAATAACTTCAAAGAGGTGATGAAATATTTACCTCTTCTTCGGGTTCTTCCTTTTGATTTGATCAAAAGAACTCATTAGGTTGGCTTTTTGAATAAAGGAATGCCTATAGGATTAATTGAGGATCGTTGAGAGGATATTTTTTCAGGTTTTAGCCAAGCCAAATGGCTTTGAAGGTGTGAATTTTAGAGAAGGGTGGGTGCCCTTTTATAAGAGAAGTGAGGGTCACTTTAGGAAAAGCTTGAAATATTATTTTATAATAAAATTATTTTTAGTTTATAATGGATACAAAATAAATTATTTAAAGGATAAGGTGGGTATGGGTTGAAAACCACTCAACCAATTGGTTTTAGATAGGTTTAGGTCATCATATTAACCTTATCTTTTAGATTTAACTCTTAGTTAAATAGTTTTACATTTACCATGTCACTTTGTATTTTTATATTATATTGTTAACAAACTTACTATAAACTTCCAAGTGTAACTTAAGTGGTTAATTAATGACATATATAATATTATTTAAGACTTTTGGAAGAACCTCAGATTTTTAGGAATATAATACCAATTAATAATATAATATTTTTTTTAAAATTCTTTTATGTCAATTTTGACAATATTTGGTATTTTGTTTTTTTAAATTCATAAAAGCATTATTACTTTGAAAAAAAATTCATTTAATCAACCATAACATAACATATTAACCTATAATATTAATAGAATTCATTAAAAGTCTCAAATTAGATTTATTTTAATATTTATTATATCAATTATTTTA
Source organism: Viscum album (assembly GCA_963277665.1). Lineage (NCBI taxonomy): Eukaryota > Viridiplantae > Streptophyta > Magnoliopsida > Santalales > Viscaceae > Viscum > Viscum album. The sequence continues at coordinate 909,623,707 of OY728125.1, read as the reverse complement.
ATCTTTAATTAATAAGGTAATTATTGCATCATCATTGTGTCATAAATAAATTTAATTATTTAATGTTTAAAAATTATAAATAAAATACCATTTTGTAGGAAATAGTTTTATCTTTCTAATGAATATTTATAGTCGAATTTTTATTGGATGGTATATCATATATACAGAATCATTATCATGTTATATTTATTATTTACATCATTTATACTCATTATTATACCCATCCAAATGATGTAGTGTTTGAATAACAAACTACACCACAATGTGGAGACGGTAATCCGTACGTATGCACGTATGGTGAATTTTTCATTTATAGAATGGATAGAATAATGAATATGGTTATACCATTTTTATAATAACATCATAGTATATAGAATATATTTTAGTTATTATTTTTTAATGGAAACAACAAATAAACAGGAAGTGGAAGAATAAATGAACTTGAAAGAGGTGACGAAATATTTACCTCTTCTACGGGTTCTTCCTTTTGATTTGATCAAAAGGGATCCTTAGGTTGGCTTTCTGACTAAATTAAGGCCTCTAGGGTAAAGGTAGGACAATTTAGAGGATATTTGGGTAGGTTTTGGCCGAGCCAAATGGCTTTTAACGTGTGAATTTGAGAGAAGGGGAGGTGCCCTTTTATAAGAGTGGTGAGGGTCACTTTAGGAAAATCTTGAACTATTATTTTATAATAAAATTATTTTCGATTTCTAATGGCTCTGAAATAAATTATTTAAATGATAAGGTGTTTATGGGTCTAAAACCTCTCAACCAATAGGTGTTAGATAGGTTTAGGTCATTATATTAACCTTATCGTTTAGATTTAACTCTTAGTTGAATAGTTTTACATTTACCATGTCTCTTCATATTTTTATATTATATTGTTAATGAAATTACTATAAACTTCCAAGAAAACCTAAAGTTGTAAATTAATGACATATATAATATTGTTTAATACCTTTTTCCGAACCTTAGATTTTTAGGAATAGAATACCAATTAATAATATAATATTTGTTTTAAAAACTCTTTTATGTCAATTTTGACACTATTTGGTATTTTGTTTTTTTTAATTCATAACAGTATTATTACTTCGAATAAAATTAATTTAATCAACCCAAAAATGTTATATTAACCTATAAAATTAATGTAATTCATTAAAAATCTCAAATTATATTTATTTGGATATTTACAATATTAATTATTTTAATATTTCATTAATAAGGTAATTACTGCATTATCATTGTGTCATAAATAAATTTAATTATTTAATGTCTAAAAATTATAAATAAAATAACATTATATAGTAAATATTTTTATCTTTATAATGAATATTTATAGTCAAATTTATATTGTGTGTAACCCTATATAAAAAATGGTTTAGTTATTAAACATAGAATTTAACTCTTTTAGCTCTTCTTTAAATAAAATAATAATAAATGTCCTAATCTAATCCAAGTGGACCTAAAGGATCATATTTTATTCCTAAGGTTTTTTTTGCTCTAATTACACTTATCAAATAGAATTAGGACATGTGTTAGGGTAATCATGATAACATTTTTACCCTTAATTACCCTATTTGCTTTTAGTCGTGGTAAATAAAAGTAAAACGTTACTATTCACCAAAAATTATTTTCATCTTATTGAACCAAATTTTACTTACTGATATTAATAGTGTCTCTGGGATTTTTTAAATTTAACTCACAGAAGTGGTAAAATTAATTTTTATACAAATCTACAAAGTCTCCTAGGAGGTGGGTAAAAGACGGTAAATAATTCGATAAAATTTTATATATCTAAAAATATTATAAAATGACTCCAATGAATTAAGTTGAACATATATATGTATTATGTATCTATTTTGACCTAAAATAAATTAAATTAAAATGACTAATTATTTAAAAAAAAAGTCGGTTTTAACCAATAACGGAGTGTTTTTTTACTATTCATCAAAAATTGAAAGTTTTCAGAAAAATACCAAAAATTCACCTTAAGATAATTTTGATATTTTAAATCCAAAAATGAAGTCAATTTTGAAGGATAAAATTTATAAAGTTTTAAAAATTGGGTATTACTATTCATAACGACTAGTTTGATTGGTCGCGGTGTGTTAGAATCTCGAAGTTGCGTACAATGCAAGCTATTGCATTATTCAAAGGGAAACGTACTCTGGAAGCTTAGGGTGTTACACAAGTGTTTTATTTATGAAACTATGTTCATTTATTTGGTGTATATATTGCATATTTTAGATATAATATCAGGAATATATCTTTTAATCATGTTATTTTAATATTAATTAAAATCCATCTCTTTTAAGGGGTTTTGATTCGAAATTTTCTAAATTCAAATCAGTTTTCTTGGTCTCAATTCTGATTCCATGAGACATAATAAACTTTGTGAACCATGTTTTCTTTATATGGTGTATTCACTATCCATGGATATATTTTCATCATAATATTTTTATTTCTTGTATTTTATTATCCAAATAATATTCCATTATTCATAGGGCTATTGATTCATTTTTCCCCACTAGTAAGTATTTTTTGTAACTCAACTTTTGTTCATTGAATTGTGATCATTCTATTGAACTTATAAGTTTATAACATTCATCCCTTTGATTATATTTTGTGGTATTATATCATTTGTTTATTTGGATATAAATTTATACCACATAAACCCTTTGAAAAATATTTCTCATTTCTTAGGTTATGTTATTTTGAAACCATCCACCTTGTTTCTCAGGATGGATTATGATCGTGATTATTCTATTATTGACATAATTTTATAATCATTACTCTATAAAGTGTGAATATCACATTTTACATAACTTAGATTGGATTATGTTCACTTAAAAATAATTTTATTTTGTTTACATTGGAAAAATTATTAGCATTTTGTATGTCTTTATGCCAATACGAATGATTATTGGAAAGTTGACTATATATTTTTTAACCATCAACCTTATTCCTCTGGATCTATAATGATAAATTTATCACAATTATTGTCATTGTAAAAATTATTGGTATTATTTATATTTTTATTCTAATATGGGTGATTATTAGAATATTGATTGTGTATTGTTTGACTATCCACCTTCATTCTTAGGATGGATTATGATCATGTTATCCCTTTTATTGACATGGGGAAAATTATTTTCATTCTTGATGATTATTAACTACAAAAATAGGTTTATTATGTATTTATATTTCATTTCCCTCATTATATATAACCATATTTTTATTCAATAAGAGGTTCTTTAGTAAATGGTATAAAAAGTCTTCTTGACTCTTATATTGAATGCATTCGACTTAATTAGTTGATGGGTGGGGCTCAGAATTTTATAGCCCCTTGATGCATCAACAGGAATCATAAAACAAAACATGTTTGGGTATTTGGTGTATTTAGACCCAATTCAAAAATATGCCTTGAATACTATCTCGAAGACATCTAAATGTATTCAAACAGGTCCTTGAAAAAATATTTTTGATATGCAACATTATTCACTCCATCTGTATGAGACCAGTATTATGTACATCCATGTTTTCATTTATTGTCATGGATATAGAATGCTTCTAGTTTCAAGTTGATTATGGATTCAAATTGTTTACCTATTCCAAGCATAATAATTTATTCCATGATTACTTCAGTTGTATATTTTCCCTTATTGATCATCTGAGCTCACCCCTTATTATATTTCCATTTCCCCTTATTATAAAGAAAATTGGTTCACTTAACATCTTTATAGAACATATGAAAGAATTTATGGGATATGTTTACTATTCATTAAGGATTAATTAGTTTCATATAAATTGGAAAAATGCATGTTCAATAAAAAACACATATTTTATTATTTCATTTTTTGACCAAATTCTCTAAATATCTAAACCTGAAAGGATCCTAAAGATATAAGAGATGTAATTATTCAATATTGATTTTGTAATTATGCATGTTTATATGAATATTTTCCATTCATTATAAAAGGAATTTTGTAAAGTATGTGTTAATGAGAACCAGATTTTGGAGTGTAGTTCTGGTGCGTCACAGTTGGTATCAAAAGAAAGGTTTAGACAATATGAGAGATTATGATTTTTTATGACAATAATTTTGGGTTTCATATGTTAATGTTGATAATAATTTCAAAGGTATAGATACCACTTTTGGATAGTATATGATTTAACCTTAAGGTAATAATGCACATTTTATGTCAGGATTAAGATAAGGAATCTTTAATGAAAACCATATGAATAATTATAAGTATTTCACAACGAACTAATGTTTCTGTAAAGTAAATATTATATGGTTTTCCTTGTAATACATCCATGTCTAGTAACTAATAAGTAGATACGGTTTTGTAACATATGCACCTATGTATAATCATTCTGAAAATGGTTGGTTGATAATTGAATCAATCATCAATATGATGCATAACAAGTGGGTATAAGACTGAACACCTGGTGAGGAACTCTCATGGGATATGCTACGGTTAATGACACTATCTTTATAAACCATTACGAAGGAGTTTATAATGATTTCAATTAATTTGGTTAGAGAACCTAATGAAAAAATTACCATGCATAACCCAAGATTGAACAAAGAGAGTCATATGTAGATCACAAAGTATCATGTGTTAAAAAAAGGAGTAATTAGGGAAGAAGTATTAATATTGATGTTTTTATATACATATTTTGGATTTAATCATAAATATTTTGGTTTTAGTATTTGGTTGAAACAGGATCATAGAAATGAAGCGAATAAAGGTATGTACTTGTGAACTACTGTGTCTTATAACCAAATAAATATTTATAATAAAATGGTAAAGAATCTTATTATATGCCTATGATGATGTAAAAAAGTAACATTCCCAGTCTTACCTAATGTAGTGAGATAAATATTGTAATTTTTTTGAAAATATTATCTATTCTCATTAGTGAGTGATATGTATTAATGATATTCTAGTATATTATAAAATTTATGAACATTATTTGAAACATATAAGGATTATCCTTTTATAGTTTTACTTTAAAGTTAATAAAATAAATATTAAATAGTATTAATAACCCTAAAATTTTATTTTGTATCAAGTTTATATTTTGGGGGATAACTATTAGATAACACATGATTGAGTTATGGATAGCTCTTAAGTTTAATATACACATGATGATGAGATAATAAAGGTTGGTTTTATTTTAAATAAGTAATTTAGATAGTAATTGGTGACCTTGGGATTTATAATTGATTCATGATATTTTTGGAGAACTTCATATAATTTTTTGGATTATGATATATCGTGACTAGTGTATGAACTAGTGGTTAATACCATTTGAGGGTTCATGTTAGAATTAGTTTTTAAGGAATATTGATTCTCATTTTGGTTTAATATCATTAAGATTAAAATAATTTTTGGTAAAGGTATTTTATTGAGATTATATGATTAGGGTATATATATACTTGGGTATATGATTTCAGGGATTAATAATCTTTTTTTAGGAAGGATAAGTTAGTTTTTTAGAGTATAGATTTAGATGACTATTAGGTATAGAATATTTTAATAAAGTTTATAGTGATTTAAGATCTTTATTTTATGTATTAAGTTAATAATTATTAGAGAAACCAACTCAAACTAACCAAGGTTAAGATAATAATGATATATGTCAAATTGATAGTGAATTGGTTTAACAAGGTCTAATACAAGATGATTTTTAAGAAATATAAACTAACATGATAGTGTTATAAAGTGATACATATTGAGGTTAAAGTTTCCTATGACTACGTATGATAATTAATTTATAATGATCGTCACTCTTGTTAACTATTTTGGTTTTAGTAATGGCTAGAACTAGAAGGCATTGTGGGTGTAAGGTAAAATGTGGAGATTTCCTCGATGAAAAACCCATTGGAATAGGAGTTGTAGTGATAAAACTTGGGATTATTACAAACCCGTTATCAAGAAATATTATTTAAAATATGAACATAGTTGATGTCCCATACATACCAAGGAATATAATTATGGAGTCTTATGAAATATCAAGTGATGAAGATGGTTAAGGTGAGAAGATTAAATTTTGTATATATAAAAATGTGGGAAGAATCATGGGGGAAATTACCTAAAAGGGGTAGGTAAATTCTATAAGTGTGAAGATAAATATTACCAAACCTAAAAGTGTAAGGGAAAGAAATAAGATATAAAAATTAATTTCCTAAATTGAAATAGATTTGGGCATTATGTGACCCAATGCCCCAATCCAAGGGCCAATGAGGGAGATGGTCATCAACAACCATAAAAACAAGGAAAATCCTATGAAACTACTAAAAATGAATCTTATGGTTATTTTCACTCTAAATTTATAAGAATTCTATGTCATGTAAGTCTTCACTAACTACTGGATATTGAGTTATAAATAAAAACCCCAAGTGGTATGATTATCATATAAATAATTTTCAACTTTTATGGGAATTTTCTCCTTATGAATATAGATATTCTTAACTTTGTGTAGTTATATGTAAAATTAGGAATGGTTTATCCCTATTTATAAAGTCCTTAAAATAATTTTTATCTCATTCCATTTACTAACTAAAATCATATTCATCTAATGGTTTATGGTTAATTTTGAGTTCCCTATAGGAATTAATCTAATCTTATGAGTCAAATTGTGAGGGAAAAAATTATTTAAGGGGGTGAGAATGTACCACCCTAAAATTTTTATATACGATTACCTTTAAATAAGATGATTTTTTATAGATTTCCCTGTACGCAACTCATAACATAAAAAATCATGATATATTTAGATAAAATATAAATGTTTAAGTGTGATCTTTAAAAACTAACCATTAAATTTTGGGAATTAATATTAATAACCAATTTATGAAATATAAATTTAAAAAAAATAATGGATAGTTTTAATATAAATTAAACTCAATTAGTTTACCTAAAATGACTAATAAGATCATTTATTGTTTTGAAAAGCATTTTTCTAAAAAATATTTTATTTTATACGCTTTTATATTTCAAGAAACGTATGATTAATGTTAAATTATGTAAAATATTAGTAACTGGTTGACACCAATTTAGTTTTTAAATGATATGAAATAATAATAATATTTGAAATTTGAAATTTTAATTTTCCAATTAAAATTATTTTTCAATTATATTTTATGATTTTTTTCAAAAAATAAATTTTGGAATTTTGGAATTTTAAATTAATAAAAATAAATTTATTTTTTAATTATTCATATCAAAATTTATATAGTATGAATTTTTTATCTTTTTCTAAAAATGTCAGTTTTAGTCGAAAAATACAGCTTTCACAAAACACGTATTTTGTATGACTTTTCCATTATATTATAATGACATATAAATTTATAAAAACTTTTAAGTAATCAAAATATGAGTTTTAGTAATAAAAGTTTTAATTTTAAAACATTTTTTTAGATTATAAAACCTATGGAAAATATTTTTATAACTAATTAAATGGTTACTTTAATATAAAAATTATTTTCAGTATTTTATTTGAATCAAGTATTTCTAAATAGAGATTCAGTTTTTTCTTTTCTTAGAAGGATCATATCCTTTATATTTTTTAATGATTAAATTTATTTCAATAAAATTGTTATCCAATATAATTTTACCATATATATATATATTTATTTCTTAAAACATTATTTCTTTAAAGACAATTTTTACTAGATTAAATGTATTTATTTTAAAATTAACTTTTTACAAGACTAGAAATTTTATTTCATAAAATTATTTCCAAATTTAAAATTAGATGTATCAAATTTGGTAAAATTTTAATATTATTCTATTTTATAAAATTATATACTAAGGTTTGAAAATTATTTTCCAAGGTAAAAGTAAGTTTGGGTAAAAGGGAAAAAGTTAAAAAAAATTAATAAAACACTCAAAGTTGCAACAAAAAGGATTGTTTGAGGAGAGTTTCAATAGAAAATAATTTTATACTCCTATTTTTTTCCATCTTGTGTCCTTTTTAACTTGAATAGTAACCTTACATTATTAAAAATGTAAGGGTTACTCCCAAAAATACCCTTCCCTTCACTTATAAAAGGGTAGCATCTTCATCACTTCAATAGGGGCATTATATTTGAATTTATCCCTAATAATATACCACATTTATCATACTATAATACTCTCCAATTTTAAAAACCTTATATTCACCATTAGTTAGAAAAAATCCTTCATTTCTGAGGATACTTCCACAGAAAATTCATGTCCCCAATGTGAGTATTATTAACTACATAAATTTTCTTCTTAATTATATTCTTTCATCTTTATTTTAGAAACACTAATGTGGATATATTAGTATAATTTATATACTTTTATGTCACTATATTAAGTTTTATATCATTTTTTTCATATACCCCATCCATTAAGAAAATCAAAATCATCGTTTGTACATTATGTGGACTACTACCTCCACGATGCTACGTGTTTAGTTTTCCTTCACCAACTTACAAGGTCAGTTATAAGTATGGTATTGAAGGATAAATATAATTTATATTATATCATTAAGGTTATTTTATGTAGAATTTATGAACCTATTAATGATATTATCAACAAATGATTATCATTAATTTAATCATTCCAAACAAACGAATCAAGAGGGAAGTGGCCTCTTCTTTCTAAGTAATGGATAAATATAAATCATCTTCTCTTTATAATTATTTCCAATTTTGATATATCACACTAATAATAACCAAAAAATATCATTATTTTTCTATTATAATGATATTCCAAGAAAAATGACTCATAATCATTCGTTAAATCAGGGTATATTCAGGTTTGGGTTGGTTTAACCACCTAATTGAACAATAATATGAATTTATATCCTGAATGAATATGGGAACATAATAACTAAAATAATAAGAAATAAATGTTTAAATACTTATTTTTTTGGGTTTTGGATATTTTATATCAATAATTAATCCATTAATTAATAAAACACACTTCGATTATCAAGAATCACTGAAACATGATTCTTAACGATTTCATCCTCAAAGATAAAGACTAAGAAACTCATGAAGGGATTTTAAAACATCGTAAATAAATATAAATCATACAAAATAGTAACTTTTATTTTCAAGTAATTGTGAACTTTTAATGAATAATTAAAATGGACATTTCTATTTTGACACTACTACAAACGGTCAAAACTAGAAACACCCAATGTGGAAAATTAGAAGAACTTACATAGAGAATAACTATTTGTGGAAATTATAAATGAAAATGGCTATGAGTAAGGTTTTTAATTAATTTATTATAATATATATGTTTTTTTCTATTAAAATATGATAGATATATGGTATTACATGGGGTTTAGGATCCATGATGCCCAATTCTTATAATGATTCAGTTATTATTTCACCAGATGCTTTCACATTAGGTTCACCCTTTTTGTATCCTTCCTGAGAATTGATTGTGGGAGGTTCATGATTTCACAATAATTCACATCAAGTTTACCATTTTCATCTTTTATATAAACTCCAAATGGTTACTACATCTGTAATTATGGATATACCTTCTTTCCAAAGGTAGGTGGTCATTTGATGTTTTGGACCCAATGGTGCTTAGGTAGTCACATTGGTTGAGAGAATGAGAGTTTGTGCTCATCACACACTTTTAGGGGGGAAGTATTTTCAATTTAGGTTCTCTCCTATATATTTATTATATATTCATAAATATCATTCAAATCCTGATATAAGATTGCTTACCCTAAAAAATATTAAGTGTTGAATCCTTATATGTGTAAAGGGTGTCCTATTAATGGGACCATAAATATGTATCTAAGTTTCTTCATTTGTTTCCCATTATTTATTTTAAATGGGTAGCTATTTATATTTTTAAGTTGTATAACTAGGCACTCTAGAATTTACTAAAATTAAGGGAGGTGATTAGTGTTTCAAGTATGGAATTGAGCCTTCATAAGGCATCCTATATATTATTTTTATAAAAATAATCAAAATCCACAATGTTTTTTTGATTACAAGATTTTTAGTTTAACATCATATAGAAAGAACATATATGAGGTCACTTCGGCACCAGGTATTGAGTTTGAGCCTTAGGAATGTTTCATGTGCATCCTGTTTATAATAGAAATCAGATTCATCGTAATTTGATCTACCCTCAATCTATTTATGTGTGGCAATAGATAAATAATTATTTCGAGGTTTATTTCCCCATGGTTTAACTACATAGGAATGACTTCATGGCTTACATCGAGGTGGATACCCTTGTATGGTGGTAATAATATCATGTTTCTGAATGGGGATTACACAGTGAGGTTTCCTAACCTAGGGGAAACTTATGATATGAGTGATATGATCATTGAAAATCCATATGACCATGAGATACATGTTAAGTGTGAAAAAAAGGATATCAAGTTTTCAAACTCGTTGCGTATAGATACGGGGCTTATGCACTAGGGTAGCCCTTATGGGGTGTTTGATATAGAGATCAGGCATTTGGAAGGAATATGAGGTATCCTACTTAGATAGGAATCAGGGTATTCATATTTCAGTTCATCCTAAACCTATTGATCAGTTTTAGGTACTCGAGGGCAAAGATGGGTCATACACATAAAGGGATGACCATATATGAGAAACTTCTCATCTTCTGATGTATGAGGAAGGATGGTATACTTATGGGACAATCCAGTCCCATAATTTAATAATATTTGAGATATATAGGGACTTACAGTAAGTTTGATTCCAATTAAATCCCAAGAATTAGGATGGTCTCCTATGTATCCAGTTTGGATAGGAATCAAAGTCTATATAGTTTAGTTTATGGAATATATAAATATGTTTAATAGATAAGGTTATCATGTCCCAGGGGTTCTTCATAAAATTATTGACATGTTTGAGGGTCCATATCTAACATGTCATTAGTGTCTTCCTAACATGCCTAAGTGCCTACCCAATATCTCCCGAGTGTTTTCCAGAAATGTACTGCTTTTCTGCAAGACATTTAATGATTATCTATCTTACATGTCCTGAGTGTTTTTTTACAAGAATAACATTTCCCAATGTGCTTCTCAGGGTTGAAGGAAACATGTTGGAGGTTTTTCAAAAGATCTGTCTGGAATGTCTGGATGATTTTCTCATAACTTGGCTGACACATCCAAGCGTCTTCATGCGATCAACACAAAAACATCCAAGTCTGTCGCATGATATGGTTTTCATGTTCATATGACTTTTCATGACTTGGTCGACGTTTCTGGAGGGGATTCACGTGAATTTTATAACATGTATGGAGGACTTAGAATGATCGATAAAACACATCCAAGGGTGTCATGTGATCAAGATTGAAACATTGGAGGGATGTCTCAGGATCTGTATGGAAGGTTTGTAGAACATCACATTACTTGTATGATATATCTTATAACATTTTTTTTCTTGGATAACATGTCTAGTGGACTTAATGATATCAACATAGACACATCCAAGGATATTGTTTGATCGTGACTGAAACTACATAGGGTTGTCATGTGATCTCAATATATCATATGAAGCACATGGAAACTTCACAGGAGAATAAATGTATCCATATTTTCATAAAGCATCCATCTTTTTCAGAATTTATTTCATATATGCCTTAATGTTTTCTATTCATTGGCCTATTGAGTTTTTTCCTAACTATGTTAACAGGAAGAAACTCGTTCTCATAATCTGGCTAGTGTGCCATATGTTGATAGCGTGATCAATAGGATGATCATGCACTACTAGAAACTGGACCTATGCCAATGGTTTTTTCCAAACCGTTGGTATAGGTACCATAAAATGACCTTATACCAATGGTTTGGAAAAACTTTTGGAATAGATTCAATAACATGACCCTATACTAACTATTTTGTCAAAACTATTGGTATAGCCTCTATTTAATGACCCTATACCAAAGGTTTTTTCAAAACCATTGGTATAGGTCCCAAAATTCAAAATACATACACCAATAGTTTAGAAAAACATTGGTATAGGTATTTTGATTTTTAACAAATTATTTTATCAAATAACACTAAATACATCAATAATTAATTTACCTATAAATATAAATATACATATTTATCATATTATGTTTTAAAAAAACATTGTATCTTAGTGGTTAGGTCATTGAGATAAAAAACTGAGGTCTGAAGTTCAAAACTAGTTGAGGGTTTTTTTTAATTACCTATACTAATGGTTTTCAAAACTCTTGGTATAAGTATTTCATATTACCTATAACAATGGTTTGGAAACTATTGGTATATCCCATCTATAAAAATGGTTTCCCAAAACCATTGGTATAAGTCTATATCAATGCCAGATAAGCCAACGACCACCCAAATCGTTGGTATAGCCTATACCAATAGTTTTGAGACCTATACCAACGTTCCAAACCATTGGTATAGGATTATTTTCTAATAGTGATGTGAATTTTATACACATGTCACATAATCCATTATGTTGTTCCCTAGGTTTTAACAGGTGGAATACCCTTGTGGTCACATGGATTTCCACTATGAGAAGTCCAATATCGCTTTTTTCCCCATTGGGTGTTCCTTGTGTGTTGTTAATTGATGTTGTTTTTACTGAGAGGGAAGAATTTATAGGCCTCATAACTCAAGTTATACACTTCCATTCACAACACATATATCGTAGAGAAGGTCTTGAGTCAGTGGAGGGAGTGTCACATCACATGCTTTGTATGATCTTACCAGGGTTCATCCATTGAATCATATATGTGTCACATGATAAATAATGACAGTTTGAACACTCCATCACTATCATGTTTATTAGACCCACAAATTTTCAAATGTTTTCACATAATCATTCTAACATGTGAAAGATCCTTTGCAAGATCATGCTGACATGTCGTGGAGTCTTTAAGAGACCAAGACACCTGTCGAAGGGGCTTTTATATGATCAAGGGAGACTTGAATAGGGCCCTTTAAGAGATCAATATGGTTTGTCAGGGAGTTTTTGAAAAACCAAAATTCTTTTTTAATAGGCTTTCACATGATCACGAGGTTCTTTCATAGGGGATTCAGGTATTTCTTCAATCATAACATTTTTAATGCTCATTTTGGGGGTGTCAACAAATGCCCCCCCCAGAGTGAGGTCTGTAGAGACAAGGACTCGGTTCTGAGTAGATTAAATGACCACCTGAGTCATTGAGGCTTCCTCTTATCAGTATACCAAAGGATATTTGGTCTTAGAGGTGACATTTGGTAGACATCCTATGAATAGGGTGGTGAAGAATCCACTCATTCCACTGGTGACCCAAACTTCATATCTATTTCAATTTCATGTCTCCCACATGAATCCTTCCAAAAACTACCCTGCATGAACTACATCCCAAGAACTACATTGCAAGACAACCTCATGAGATATGACTATATGATCTCATTATAAGATCACTATATATATTGATGACTTTGATCAATATTCTAACAAATTTATGTTAATTTGGATGAACCTTGTTTCATTTTCTCGGCTACATGGATGTTCCATGGGATTCTCATGATTTGTCATCTCTATCATGTGATCATTTTATTATTGCCTGATTAACATGACTGCCACATGGTCATGTGACTAAAATTGGTTCTTGCGATCATGATATGCTCATCAACCCACATGATTTGTAAGAATATAGAGGTTCATGCAATTGTGAATCCTTATATGGTTCATGTGATTCTCATTATTCTATCCAAGTTATGAACCTCTTTTAGAAGGGTTACTCATAGTTGTGGTGATTTATAATAATTCCATTATTTCAAGTGTGGATGTCAGTTATCATTCTATTTTCAATTCATCATAGACAAACCAGATATAACTGATGGGGATAAGTCTTATGGAATATCCTCTCTCAAACTTCCTGCCTCTTTGCAACTTTGGTCTTATAAATGATGTGCATATCCTTCCACCATAGTCCTTAATCGTTCCTCATTGGATATTGAGGACCCATAATACCTTCAGCGCCAATATTTCCCACATGGTCCTCTTTATCATTGGAGAAAAGCACTCAGATGGTTATATGCCGAAGTTTATAATAATAGACTTTGTAATGAATCATCATAAATATGATTCATACAACCATATGTTTTGGTAAATCATGAATAAATCTGCCACAAATCAAAGGTTTGGATGGATTCCTATTTGGGACCTTTGATAAGGAGGGAGGTTCAGAATGGATTCGGGATGACCCTTCTCGGTGCAGTATACCACTTCTGAATTTTCCATAAATTTGAAAAAAATTGGAATGTATAAAGCCATATGGATCCCAAAAACCTTCTTATAATGTAATAAGGTATTTATGGAATCCTTATTCATCCAATGGAGTCAATACACAAATACATTTCATCTTACATGTGGTGAGGTGTCCGTCAATCTCCGTTATATTGAGAAAATATTTGGTGAAATTTTTTAGGAGATATATATGTTGAGTTTCTCCATCCATCATCTCCATGGGATGATATAGAATGGACCCCTCTCCTTTCTAAAGAGTAGATCATGTAAGCTAAGAAGGCTTAGGGAATAGACCCACTTCATAGGGAAAACATCTCATTTAAGAAATGAGAATTATATTTTATCAATAAATTCTATTCTGAGCCCAAATTCAAGAGGTCGAAGGCTTATCCCATAAATGATTTCCATAGTGCTGAGGGTGACTACTAGCACATAGTTGAAGACAGTTCATTTACCAACTAGGGGTGGGAGGTTAATCCCGACATTGACCTATTCATTCAGTTGGCCAGTTTTCATGCTATATACCTAAGAGGATACATTCTCCCAACAAGGGAGAGGGGTGGATTCAAAGTTTCCACCTTTATAATGGTGGTATCTATGGTAGGAAGGAAGCATGTCAGGTTATCTATCCCTATTTTAGCCAAACTATTCCACCTACTATACCATGTTTATAAGGGAAGAGCCCCACAAATAATTATTAGTCTCTTCCAAGTGATATGGGGATGTATGGGGGATTTCTAGGGAGAATAGGAATACCAAATCATCCTGAACATTTAGAGAATTCATTTCAAGTCTTTTCTATAATGTATCAGTGGGATGATGCCCATTAAATTAAAGGACTAGGAAATCAAGGGTTTTTAAATTCATCATGATCTATTATCCTTCAAAACCTATGAGATTCCCACAAAAATTTTAATTGAAAATGGGGATGGAAGATCTGTGGATTGGTATTATATTATATTGATATATGAGGGTGTCATTTCTATAAAAATAAATGGTAGAATTCTTTTTGAATGGAATATTTCTTGCCGGTGCAATAATCAATTACAGTGAATTCTGACAAAATGACATGCCCCTATTGATGTTTAGTCTAAAAATCAACCAATGGTGGATCTCTAGTTCTAGTTGATGTTTACCAGGGAGGAGAATCAAGTCAAGATAAAAATTACTTTTAAATATGTTGATATCAGTTTGTATAAACATTATACTAATATTTGGATCTACTCATATCTGAATGGAAAATTATACACAATGGTACATGAGGATGAAAATTTTCCACCAACCTCCAAAGATAATCAGAGTCCTAAAAAGCATCTTTATTCAAGTAAACTGACATCCTCAGTGATTCTTCACAAGGAGGTGATACATTTATCATCAGCTTTGTTATTGGGATAAGTGTTAGCTAGAAAAATGTAGTGAGTGTGGAACCTATGATTTAATTCACATATTCACTATTATTTCCCACTACATTTCAGCAATGGATGAGTTGGAGTGCAAAGAACACATATGTTGAGCTCTAGGGAATATTATTTTATGAGGAGATACACTTGTAAAAACATTTATTTGTTTATGTTACTATAGGAATAACCTTCAAAACCTAGCCCACTAAGGTTAAATATTTCCTTCAAGACATCGATGTGATGATAGAAACCATTAAGGTTCATGTCCACTACACACCTTTGGTGCAACAGATGGTGGTTTCTGGAAATATGGAGATTACTATTGATAAAAAGGGTCATCCTATCGTTGAGGTAGTGGTAATTCTATTATTGATATTGTATCCAAATAGTTATGGTGTCATTGCGATCATAATAATGTAATGTGAATTTTTAAGGGTATAAAAGTAATATTTAAGAGACTAGTCACTCCCTCTATCCTCGGTATATTATACAAGGGGTACGACTATCAGAAATAACTAAGGAGATGACCAGGGAAATGATGATGAGGGTTCCCTGGGTCAAATGGATTTGATAAAGGCAATGGCTATCATTTCTTAGGTGTTATAATCTACACTTCCATCAGTTACATCCTCAATGCCTTCAGTATCTTCCCCTTATGGGGGGCCTTTCTTTGAGAGGAAAGGGAAAAGTAACTGCTCCAAACTATCGGGGTCCTCTCACCCATAATCTTCAATAATGCCTTACACTTAAATTATTTTCCTATTCTGCAACATTTCAAAAGCACATTTTGGTTTTTTAAATATATTAAAGTCCCCATAGATCCCTCCTTGATGAACATACATATACTCATGATGACATGTGTGGGCATTCTATTTCTCCAGTAAAACAGTCCCTATTAGGTTCAACCCATTGATAAGTGGAGAAGGTTTAAGTGTCCAGACTTTTAAGCTCGGTGCCTACTAATGACAATCCAATGGTCTTTCCATGTGAATTGGTATGAGATAATCCACTTCTGGTGGAGGCTGATTCCAGTATCTACTCCACTACTGATCTAGACTTGATGGTGTCATCTTTGGAAGAAGGTGTCAACTTCTTCATAAACTCAACACATGGCCCGCTTTGTATCATGTCATCTAATATTTATTTTATTACTATAGACTATAAAGGTGGTGAGTGAAGTGTGATAATAAAGAAAACATTAATGGTTCTACTAGGCCTCTCATCATAAGAGGTCATGGTCTCTTCACTTGAAGATGGGGTTGGGTAAATAAACGTTTCTAATGATTCAACCATGAAACATATGTTCCCCACATCGTTCACATACATTGATTATCTTACAGAATTATATCATTTACCTTTCTCCTGATAAAACTTTGTACCTCCCATTATAGAACCTTTACCTCAGATCTTGATAGTGTTGATCCCTTCTTCTTCATGGATTCCTCCAACTGAGTCAAATAATGCAGATGTTGGATCCATACCTACCTCATTGAAGGATTTGAGTAAGAGTCCGTTTAGTAACCTAGTATCGGAATATATCCTTATTACTATATTGGGCTTGAGTGAAGTCTTGGAGTCTACATAACTATTTCAATTAATGTGGAGGCTGTTGTTGATGAAAATCTGGACACTAATCTTGGATACCAAATTGGAGGAGTTGAATGATTGACTAGTTCATCTTAGATATATGTTTACTAACCTCCGCTATGAGGTATTTGACTATACCACTCTTTAGGCCTAGCTGAAGGAAGATATTTCCTTGAGAGAGAATATGATGAATCTTTAATTGAGGATAGTATTTGAGGAGGCTTCTTCTTTAGATTAAAAGTTCAAGAATATGCCTTGAATGTGGTTTCCCAATGCGCGGTGGAGGTGACGGCTCACTGAAACATGATCAATATTGGGAAGGATGAAATTTTCCAATTAAATTCAGAAATTAGTTGTCTCTATAAAGAGCTGTCTCAATTGCAGCATGCACTTAAAAAAATTTATAAAGAATTATTGGAGTAGTAGGGGCTCTAAGACCAGGAGAAGAAGGCAAGAATAGATTTTTTCCTGGGTGGTGGCACTGTAGTGGATTGCAGAGGTGAAAAATAAATCTATTGATCAATTTCATCAATATGTTGACTCCATGGAGAAAAATTTTATAGATCTCAAGGCATCCTTTGAGAACATGTTGTTATGGGCCTATAAGTTTACAAACCTCCATTTATTTGTGGATTCATGGGAGAGACTTCCGAATGTAGAGATTCCTCCCTCTTTTTCACATTATCAATGGATAAATATTATAAATTTTACATGTCATTGTATAGATTTATTTTATTCAATGTATGCATGACATTCCATTTATTTGAAATCATATGGATCATCAAATATACCCATAATTTTATATAATACCAATTAAACGCAAACATCTAGATTTGAATGCTTATATCAAAATATATTTCTCTTGATAACTGCTCATTAATTCCCTCCCACATGAGATTACTCATTGATGTATCGACTCTAATCATCCTAGGATCACCTGGTTTAAATATATGATTTTGGGGAAATACATATCCCAAAGAGTGAGTGACCAAATTTCTGCCTAAGTTAATAGACATGGTGAGAATGGATTTATTTTTTCTTGGGACAAATAATGATCCCTACAAGCTTGGAATATTTTCTATTTTATTTACCTAACTCTTGTAAAAGTTTCATATGGGGAAATATTAATAGGCATGAACTCAAAGTTTTCTTAGGAATCCCTCTTATAGGTTTCCAACCTAACTTGTTTTATTCCTTTTCTATTTTTTGTTTACTAAATATTTCCTCAATCACACAAAGTTCATGTCCAGTGAGCATAGACTTGACTTTTTACTAGAGTTCCCTTTTTGAATTTTCATCCCAATGAGAATTTTGTCTCTTTCAATTGGTTATTTTATAGTCTTTCAAACTAGATCATTTCTATGTAATATTTTAGGTTCTTTCCGATCAAGCCCATCTTTTGGTATAGTTTAAGGTCATTTAGCTCGGACCTTTTGTTGTTGGTAGTGTACCATTCATGAAGTAATCTCTTCCATGTAGTTTAACATCATGTGGTAAGGATTTATTCCATGAAAGTTAACATCATGTGGTAATTATTTATTCCATGTAGTTTAATGCCATGCATTAAGGATGTCTTCCATGTAGATTAACATCGTTTGGTAAGGACATCTTCCATGAATTTTAACGTCATGCGGTAAGGATTTAAAATGCTATATAGTTTAAAGTATATCTACTAGGACTTGATACACTCTGTAATTTGGATTATTACTTCTAGTTCTTGAAATTTGGTTCATTTTAGAGTCATTTCTCTAGGTCTTGAGAGGAATAATGTAATGGGGGATACGTTCCAAGGATGGACCAAACACCCTAAGGTGTTGAGTTCTGTCACGGTGTTGTCTAGGCTCATGGGAATTAGAGTTCTTTTCCTTTAAAGAGAATATTCCACTAGTTTTTGGGTTATAGAACCTTATACATGTGCCCATGGGGAATACATGAATGGTCAAGTAAATGGTATCCCCACACTTTCCCAAGATTCATGGAA
The DNA here is from genome assembly GCA_963277665.1 of Viscum album. NCBI lineage: Eukaryota > Viridiplantae > Streptophyta > Magnoliopsida > Santalales > Viscaceae > Viscum > Viscum album. The sequence continues at coordinate 909,604,506 of OY728125.1, read as the reverse complement.
TATTTGTGAAGATGGTATTGGTGGATGGTAAAATATTAGGGAATCAAATTCCATTAGGATAGTTAGAATATGGGTTGTGTATATCACATTTACATGAGCTTTAATAGATGAATATGGAATGCGATAGACTATTTGGGGAGTAACCAAAACACCCTAAGGTGTTGAGTTCCATTGCAGTGTTTTGGGGGCTCACGAGGATAAAATTTCCATTCCTATAAGGAGGAGATTCCTAAAGTTGATAGATCAGAGGTCCTAATAAATGGCCCCATAGCAATTACATGGAATTTCAAGAAAATGGGATCTCCGTGCTTTTCTAAGGGCCATGGAAGATTTTCAAATACTCAAATTACTAGATGATGAAGTAGGGTATGGAGAAAAAAACTACCCAAGAAGGATTATAGCACCCTAATGCAGTTTGTATTTTAATTGGGAGTCTCAAAACCTGCACCATGTTCTTTTGATTCATGTGTTTTGGTCCAATAAAAGTTCCGGGAAAGGAATATCACATTCCTAATTTGTGAATGAGTATAATATATTTTGTATTAATGTCAAGGAAGTCGAATCCACTTGAATAGTCTGGTTATAGGGATTATAAGTCCTAGTCTAGGAATATATGAGTTAACTAGAGGTGGGAACCATTGGGAATAGGTCAACAATCGGTAATGGAATAATCCCATATTCCACACGATTAGGAAAATAACTCCTATATTTAAGTGGGTCATTTTGGGGTCCAAACATCCTCTAAGAAGAATCTATCTTGAAGGGTGAAATTATCCAAAAAAATCATAGTGGAGTCTGTTTAGATTAGCCAATCCCAATTACCAGTTTTCTATAAGGGAGAACTAGGAGAAAGGGAGCTCATGGTCCATTGGGTTCCATTATAAGGATATAAACTTGAGGAACTGATTGTGTAAAAGCATACTTTAAAGACATGAAGGTGTCTTATGGAAAACATAATATTCAAGAAATTTTTGATCACGCTAATTTTTTTTCACTTCCTAGGGAACATGTTATCATGAAGAGATGTGAATAATCATTAATATAAATTTTTCCTAGACCAAGGGGTCCAGTGAGCATGGTTCAACTTGTATAAGGGACACAAAGTAGGCCATATGAGTTTTATTCCTTGTTTATTTATTCTCTAACCATTTCCAAAATTCTATAGATAAATATTTTAGTGAGTAGAGACTTTAATTTTTCTCAATATACCCTTTTCAAGTCTTCATCCTGACAAGTTTCATGTATCTTTCACAAAAAAATTAGGGACATGCGATTTAGACCATCAAAGGAAAAAGTTTAAGGTCGTACAACTTTGACCAATGTGAATGTACTTTGAGGTCATGATGCACATAGACCTGGAATGAGGGGAATGTTAAAAAATATATATAATCAGGATAAACAGGGTCCATATTCTCCAAAATCCTTTTGATATGGACATAAAAATTCCATAAATCATGCCTCAAAGTTCTTGGTTCTTGAGTAATGTTATGGTAAAATCATGTCGGGGATGACACAAAACACTCTAAGGTGATGAGTTTTGTCACAATTATGTCAGGGATCATAAGGATTAGAAATTACTTCTTCCATGGACAAGATGCCTCTGGTTGGTGGGTCTAATACTTATGTAGATCCACCTCCAACATGGTCAAAAAGAGAGATCTATTCTCCTTTCTAGGTTCCAAGAAATGAGTGAGGTAACCTGAGGCACTCTAGACATGAAGTGTGATTTATGGGTTGAGGTGCTTAAAAGATGATGAAAGCACACCATAATATGGTTGACTAGTAATAGGATCTTGTGCTCCTTTCATAAGGAATAATAATGGGTGATGGTCTATACACTTTGACATCTTGTAGTGGGTATGTATCTATCATTCATTTTAACATCACATGACAAGAATTTTCTCAAAGTAGTTTAATTTCAGGTAGTAAGGACGTAATACCCAAGGTGAAATTTTTCAAGATATACTTGGGGATAGTTTACACTAGTTTTGGGAATTTAGATATTTATTAACAGTATTTATCCATGCATAAGCTTATTGATGAGTATCCTTATGTTGGATTTATTCTTTTATATATTTATCTCATGTTCAAGCAAGTAATATGTAGATATGACTCATGAATAGGTAGAGTGAATAAGTATGACTCAACTCTCTTTAAATAGAGGCATTTTCAATTTTTTTAGCTGGGCTTCCCTAGTTTTCCCTATGCATCTTATAAGGGCTAGAATAATACCATAATAAACTCCTTTAAGGAGATTCCTCTACGTATATATGACTCATATGTATGGGATATGATTTATAGTGATGTAAACTCATGGATAGACATGAAATGGAGGGTCCAAGTGTCTCTACATATCATGTTATTCCAAGAGTCAATCTACACAAAGTTATTATATGAAATTTCTTTATACAAGTATTACATGCATGTAGGGAAGGGAGAATTTTTTTAATCTAGGTGGACCTAGGATTGAAATTCTGGGCATCACTATGTATCTTATAGTAATAGCAATCAATTCCTACATGATTATTGAATAGAAAACTCTCCACACAGGACTGACCCATATGTAAAGGGGGAATTTTTTCCATTGATGTTATAGATGGACCCAGGATTGGAGAACCGAGCATCACTATGTATCATGTGATAATAGGAATCAATCCAGTCATAGTTATGGAATGGAAAATTCCCCATGCATTTCTAACCCATAAGTACAGGGGGGATTTTTTCTCTTTATATTGTGAATAGACCCATGATTGGAGATCTAGGTGTCACTATATATCCTATAGTAAAAGGAATTAATTCACATGTAATTAATGAATGGAAAACTCTCCATAATGCTCTAGAACATATGAAAAGGGGTAATTTTTCAGTTTATATTGTTTCTAGACCTATGATGGGATATCCAGGTGTCACTATGTATCTTATAGTAATAGGAATCAAGCCACACATAGTTCTTGAATGGAAAACTCTCCAGGAAGGTCTAACCCAAACACAAAGGGGAGTATTTTTTGGTTTATATTATGGATGGACATAGTATTGGATATCTAGGTGTCACTACATATCCTACAATAATAATAATCAAGACACACATTGTTCTTTAATGGAAAACACTCCACATAAGTCTGACCAATACACATTGAGGGAATTTTTTCGTTCAATGTTGTGGTTGGGCCCAGGATTGGAGATATGGTTGTCAATACATATCCTAAAGTAATATAAATCAAGCCCCATGTAGTTATTTAATGTAAAACCCTTCATATAGGTCCAACTCATATGAATAGGGGTGGATTTTTTCAATTTATATTGTGGTCAGACCCAAGATTAGAGATCCACGTGTCACTAAAAATCCTATAATAATAGGAATTAGTCCATAGATAGTTCTTGAATAGAGGTGTGTTAGGATACCAACACCAAGGATAGTGTTCCTCTTGGGTGAGGTCCCTAGTAATTTAAATCTTTACATCATTCAAGATATGTCAACCCTATAGTTTAAAATCATGTAGTAAAGACGTTTGTGTTCCTTTTAAGGTCTCACATCTAGAACCATACTAACCCTAATGTGAACTAAACATTCCTAAGCCCATATGAGCTATTTGTAATGTGAGAAATAAGTAATTAAAAAGTTTTATTTCACCACACATAAGTGATTAGAACAAAATACAAGAGCATTTTTATTATTTATTAGCTAGGACAAGATATACGATCGAAGCATCTCAACATATATCATTTAAATGAGAATAAGTCCATACAAATTTCTATAAAACCATTCAGTTTAACATCATGAGGTAATTATTAAGGTTACCCAACCTGAAAAAGAATGATTGGAACAAAAAAAATGATATCCATGCATTCAGGAAATCATCATACTAGAGGAATCCCAGGTTTGTGACGTGAGTCTTCTTAAGCTAGTTTCCTAAGGCATCATAATCTTGGTAAAAAGGTTAATACTACATTTTAATGTGTTTTCTAAAGACTCTATCATACATTTTAACATCTCTTGATTGGTATGATATGGATCGTGCCTTTTAGCATCATGCGGCAAGTACCTCTCCTTGTAGTTTACCATTATTTGGTAAGTAAAAATGGTGTCACATAGTTTTAGATCATATGACTTGGACCAATCATGCATTTTAATGTCATTTTTCTAGGAAGAAATATGTTTTATAGAAACTATTCAAATTAATTCTTGAGAAATCTTGAATTAGTGGGGGTGTAACGCATTTCCCATCTATTGGGTCTAATGAGTAAGCTCCATTAGAATATACCATATGTATGATGTAAGGACCTTCCAATTTGGGTTCCAGCTTTAGTGGATTCTTTCCTAGTGTCATTGGGGTTCAAAGGACCAATACCATTTCTCCTTGAAGGAATGAATGATCAGAAGCAAACCTTTTTATTGAAGGCTCATGTGATCCAATTTTAAGGAACTTCAAGGTTGTGTAGCATACACTACCTTTTCTCATCGAGAAATTCCAAATCATCCATCCACTTTTGTGATTTCTCATCATCTAAGAGTTATCCATAGATAGTGATCTGGATCAAGGGAAATTATACTTCTATAGGAAACATTTCCTCAGTTCCATACACTAATGATATGGAGTTTCTTATGTAGCAGTGATCGTGGTGGTACTGTAGGCCCATAAATCATGAAGAAGATTGTCTAGCCAGGACTTATTATACTTGTACACCATCTTCAAGAGTATTTTGATATAGTCTTATTGAAGGTCTCAATATTTCAATTTACCACTGCATGATAGTAGGATGAATAGTTGGATTCAATGTTGTACTCCTCGTACAATTTCTTCAATTAGGCAGAACAAAAGTTGGTTTCTTTTTATGTCAATATCATGTGAGGGACTCAAAATATGGTGATGATATTTAAATTTACAAAGTTAATGATATTCTTTATCCTAAATTAATTGAGGGTTATTACCTCAAACCATTTTTAAAATAATATGGTAGCAGTAAAGGTGTACATAAACTACTTAGATCTAACTTAGGGATATATCCCCACAACTCCCATCCCCCATATGGAAAATGGTCAAAAATATTTAGCTGTATGTATCAATTATGGGGGTTGATGGATAAAGTTTACATGAATTTGGAATGCATGAATATCCTAGTGAATTCCACACAACCATGTATCATTGTTTTCCATTAGTAACCAAGCAACCTAATTTGATGAAAGAGTCTTTTCCCAGACTAACGAGCATCGTGGGAGCCTATATAGACTTCTTCCATGATGGTGGGAATCACTCATTTTACTATGTATCTAAGGCGAATTCCTTCAAAGAATCATTTTTAGATGGATATTTTTTTATTTGGACCATCCTAAAGAGTAATTTTTGCTTCTCGGTGTTGATTTTTTCCATTTTGTCTCGATCTAATAGGGGGTCCTATTTTGAAGGTAATAAACTATGGGATCCATCCATCCAAGTTTAGATATTGGTTAGTAATTCTCTAAGGTAGTGTTGACGAGATTTATTTCCTCCATATAACAGATGATGTTTGATGAGATAATTATTTCATGTGTGATTCAGAATATTACTTCATCCTGATCAGGTTTGGATAGGACTATGGCTACATTAACCAGTGAATTGGCACAAGAATTTTTTGATTGAGGTATGTGATGCAATGTTGGTTAAATTTTGAATTTTTCAATCAATCCTCTAATATAACCAATGGGAGGGGATAACTCCTCCTTATTGATGGCATATTCATAGATGATTTGTTTTCTCATTAATTCAAAATCCCTTTTTATTTTTAGGTAGGATATCTATAGCTTTAGGTCTTGTTTCAATCTAGAAATGAGGGCTGGGTATTCTGCTTAATTATTAGTTCATCCTTTAGACAATGATACGAAAGTACGATTTTTTTTTCATTTTTCAGGGAAACAAATACTATCACTAGACCAACTTGATTTATATTTGGTTTTTCTATCCTATTTCCAATAGGAATTTGGGAGGCACCATCAAAATACATCACCCATGTTTAGTGAGTTTCATGGGAATATAAAATATCTTCATCTAGATGTTTGGTGTCAACTAGTGTGCATTCCAGGTAGGGATGTGACATGAGGAACTCATTTAGGGACATCCCCTTAACTGACTTCTGTGACATGAAATGTATGTAATATTATTGAATAATAACTTCCCATAAGACCAAACACCCAATAAAAAAAATGACTTCCAAGGATGTAATGAGTGGTTCAATATGATAGACCAAGTGGACTTCATGATACAGAAAGTAATGTATCGGATTTTGAACTGAAAAGATGAGTGAGATGTAGTTATTGTCAATATCAGAATATCAGGTCTCAATACCTAGCATAATTCAATTGAGGTATTAGAGACTTTTTTTATTCCCTATATAATTTTTCTATGTGTGGACAACACCAAGCGATCATTCCATGGTAGACACATATAAGATAAGAGGTTTTCCTTCAACCAGTGGCATCAAGATCGGTGGGTGCAATAATTAATCCTTAATATTCTCAAAGGATTCTTTCCAATTCTCATCCCATTGGTAGTTGAATCCATTCTTCCTTAACCTGGTGAAGGGGAGAGATTTAATATTACAATTATATTTTAAATGTAAAATTTAAGCAAGGTGCACTTGGATCCCATTTGGTTCTTTGAGACTTCAAGGAGGTGAAATTGATAGGATTGAACTGGTACTTTCTAGGTCGACCACAATTCTATGGTGGAATACCACAAATCTAAGAAATTTTATTAAGGTTACCAAAAAAGTGAACTTCACTATATTCATCTTCAAATTGTGGTGCCATAACTTGATAAATATCTTTTAATGATCCATGAGGTGATCACTCCACTATCAAGATTTGACTACCTAGTCATTGACATAGTATTTTTCTATTCATCTCAATAATGTCTTGGAGATATGATGCATGGAACATTGGTAAGTAGATCTAGCATTCTTTAATACAAAGGTAATGGCCTGGTAGAAAAATTTCCTCTAAGGTGCTTTGAAGGTAGTGTATTAAATGTCTTCAAGGTACATAATTGTATGATTATACCCTGAATAACCATATATAAAGGAAAGGTCTTGGAATCTAGTAGTTACGTCGATCAAAAGTTATATGATCTAAAATGGGAAATCACCCTTCGAGTAGTGTTGATTAGGGTCCCTAAAATCGATGTTGACCAAGATGTTCCAATTATTTTCCTTAACAAAAATGATGTCAGAAATCCATTTTGGGTATTTCACTTCTCAGAAAATGTTGTATTTTATCAATTTTTAAACATATTACTATACATTTGTAGCATGATAGGGGTGCATCCCCCTGGATTACTTCTTGAAACGTTTATGGTTATCGGGTAAGACTAGGTGATGTGTAGCCACATTGGGGATCATCCTGGGAATTTCTATATAATTCCAAGAGAAAAAAATTTGATGTTGCTTTAGAAATTCAATATACATATCTTAATCTTCAAGAGGCACAATGGTACTAATAAATGTTGGTTGTGGGACTTTTTATGTTCCTAGGTTCACCTTTCTGGGCTCATCTTTAGTGGTAGAGATGTCTTCCTCAACTGCAAGAGGGGAATTCATGAGGTCATCCTCTTCTTCTTCTATATCTAAGTCTGTAGAGTCATTATTATAAATTGTGGGTAATCTGGGGGAATCTCTTTCATTTTTATGTTAAGTGATTCCATGGGAAAATATATTTTCTTCTTGAACTATCAGAGATGTCACAGAGATATTTTGAAGTTTTTTATTTTTGAAGTTGTTTATTGGGGATAGTAGGAGCATAGACATCAAGGATTAAGTCTTCTACCTCAATCAAGTTTATTGGTAGTACATAATCATTGTTGAGATTACTATATATATTTTTTGGGGTGGTACCCAATCCATAGGGGGCTGCAACCAACATATCATTATCCACAATTGGTTGTTTTCCTTCCCTTTTGTAGAAACCTAGCTCATCATATATTCCATCTCAAGAATCAAAGGAATAACTGTCACTATATACTATACTGACTATCCCATCGATTGGGTATTTCCAACACTAATGAAATGTTTAAGGTACATCCACGTAGCTATGAAGCTAATGTCTTCCAAGTAGGGAAATATACATTGTGTCTTGATGGATAAACATGAACTCATCATTAGATATGATATTTTAAAACCGATTCTTGAACTTGATCTTCTCAAGAGGCCTTTGATCACTCTTATTGTACCCTTTAATAGTAATATTTATTAGGGATAAGTCCCCCTCACTATATCCTAAGCATTGGAGGGTTGGAATTGGGATGAGGTTGATCCTAGAACCATTTTCAACCAGATCCCTTCAAATGTTGACATTGTCAAGTTTTTCTAAAACATATAGGGGTATGATATTTCCTTGGATAACTTCTTATGGATCATATTATATGAATTATATGGTGACATGGCATTCTGATGGAATATTATCCACTCAGAAAACCTCATCTGTAGTGAATTATGTATTGAACTCATGTGGTCTTTATATAGCCTTGATTAGTGTCTCTATAAGTTAATTTAAAATATGGAGAGAATCTGTTGGGACACAATTCCTCAAGGTATCATTGAATCATTTTTGAGGTGATTGTGTTTGTTGAAAAAGTGGGCCTCCGTGTTGTGTTTGTTGACAAAGCAGACCACAATGTATAAATTTGTTGACAAAGGGGGTTTTCTTGGTGACATGTCAAGTTCAAGGGATGTTGTTAACAAAACATTATTAATTGAAGAACCTAGACAAAGGAATGGATGATCTGGAGTCGGTACAAAAATAGTAGATACAATGTGGGGTCATTTTATAGTATTTGCTAATTTTTTTGGCCTCAAAATCGAAAAATGGAGAAAAGTGTTTTTTTGCAAAGGGACTTGCGCACTGGTGTCTTGGAAGCTTGGAAACTTGTGTGCAATATGTTTTTAAACATTAGAACATCAAAATATGGTAAACTAAAGAGGGGTGCCCAAGTTTTGGTGTGGGTGCGCAAGTGACTAGGGCGACAGAGACTAGGGTGGCTGGACTTAAGCATCAAGAAGAGACTTGCACGTCGACACTCAGGGTGTCCAAAATGCCTATAAATAGAGTTCCACCCATCCACATTTTTAAGAGAGTTCAACACTTAGAGAAAATTGGAGCTCCAGTCATCCAGGAGGTTAGGTCACACAAGTGGTGGTATGGTCGCGCAAGTATAAATATACTCAGAAGTTGTGTGCTAGTTGATAGTTGCACACCAATATTGGTTTGGCTGTAAAAGGGTGTTTGTCTCCCAAGTTTAGAGTTGAAGAAGGGGGTGTCGCACAAGTGATTTGGTGACACTTTCATGCCAGGTTTGAAGAATCATGCCAAAGCATAGAGTAGTGTGCCAAGCATAGAGAAGCACACCAGTTATTCTAGGGTTTCTCGAATAGTTGGAGTATTTCCCTGTACATTCGTGGTAAAGTTGTATTCATCAGTGGATGAAAGTGGAAATTCAACAAAGCATCTACATACAAAGGAAGATGCATTCATTTGTGATTGTAAAATGATCTACAAGTTTTTAAACTGTTATTGGATCTTCTGAAGAAGCAGTGAGCACACTTCAGTTGAGAGAGCAGTGAGATTTCATATTGTGAGTGGTTGTAAACCAGGAGGGACAGTGAGTTCACTCCAAACTTTGTAAACCACAGTGATCTTTTAGTGGATTTGGTACATTGGAACATTGTCAGTGTATGCTCCTTGGATGTAGCCCAGTGAGGATAAACCAAGTAAAAATCATTGTGTCATGTGCATGATTTAGTTTCTAATTATACTTTGCTATAGGAAAGAGAGAGAAGTGAGTTTTTCTTAACATTGAAACAAGATCAATAGGATAAGTTGTTTTAATATTCCATACCCTGATTCACCCCCCTCTCAGGGTATCTAACACAATGTACCTAACAAAATCCAAGATTTCATGTTTTGTTGGAACGACTACTAACTATTTCATAATGTCATACTTTTGTTCCAAAGATCTATAATTTCTATAGAGACCCGGTTTTTTCATTATAATACTTTGGAATATTTCTACATATATTTCTAGAGCATGGTGTTTAAATGACATGCGATTCTGAGGCCCAGTGTACCTGGAATAAATTTTATAAAAATATTATGTATTTTTATACTATTCACAAGATGGAAATGGTATATCTCTTAAACAGTAGATCAAATCATAAATCTGAGGCCACTGTTGAGTCTAGAGCATGGCGTTTACTCTAAGAAGGACATAACTTTTTTTGGTGTGGTCCTTCTGTAGAAAACTCCACAGAGGATGTAATCGTAAATAAAATAATTAAACTCAATTATTTTATCTCAGACGTTAATTATAATAACTCATGAATGAGGACCCGGATTGGAAATATAAAATTTTCTTTGATTTTTTAATGGGGTGTCTATCCTAAGGGTGACCTTAGGTGAGAGGGTGCAGGAGGTTCAGATTCCACAACCACTATTAGTTTTCTATAAATAGAAGTTTGGATAAATGAGCTAGAGTAAGCTCATTTATCTCATGGATGGCAGAGCTCTTGACATCTTCTTTCGATGGAAATTTGACATCCGATCTTCATCGAATCATGATGAAAATACAGGTGCTGGTATATTAGAGTACAACAAATGCAAAGGCAGATCCAAAATCAAGGTAGTATTTCTATTTCGGATTCTACAGTTCCCCCATTGAATCCTTTGTTGCCGATTTTGATTTATGTTGGAATTTTATTCTTTAGAATCCTTTGTTGATGGTTAAACTAACAACATCCATTGCTTTTTTATTCGGGATTTCCCATTATTTGTGTTCTTTGTCGTTCTTCGATGATAACTTTTCTCCATGATCAAACGACCTCAAATCATGGAGAAAGACACATATCTTTGAAGCTCTTGATCCGATGAGTCACGATATATGCTCAGATTTTATTTTTGGGCACCAGATGAGGTGTGAGAGAGAACAGAAGATCTACTAACTTTTTGTTATGTCGAAACTTCGATGATTCTTTGAGCGGAGACCACCACTGTGTAGATCGGGTCTTAAGGATCCTAGATCTAGTCTTGGCTAAATTTTCCGATCACCAGAGTGACTGTGGTGGTCTGTGGATTGTTCCCTGGTGTGAGGAAACATACAGTTAGTGGTTTGGTGTGTCTAGCTGGCGCGACTTAGTGGAAGGTGGTGGATGGGGCAAGCGGATCGGTGGAGGCCGGGGTCGGAGCGGCGGGTCGTGCGGGTCAGCGTGGCGGTGCGGGCGTGAAGACAAGCGGCGACCTGGATGGTCGTCGAGACGGGACAACAGTGGCAGTAAGAGGCCGACCACAGACACCCTCCTCACAAATGGGTTTCAGAAAATCAAAGAAAGAAAGAAAGAAATAAATAAAAATATAATAATAATAATAATATTATTATTAAAATGATTAATCAGTTGTAACTTCCCCATGCAGCGTCCAATTCACATGTTGTCAGCATCAATGTGACCCTAACTTGGATGTGGTAGGATATGGTATTTTTAAGACCAATATTGAGTATCTTTCACCAACCCATGGAGTGGGTCAACAAAACATCCAAAAAATAATAATAATATTATTATTATTCAAACGCAGATTCGAGCGTAACTGCTATATTGAGCATCTGATTAACATGTTGCCTATAAAAATGTAACCCTTACTCTAAGATGGACTTTTTTAGGACTGTTTGAGAGGTTTATATTTCGGTCTCGAGGATCGGTGGCACAAAATGTGCAATAAAAATAATTATAATGTAATTATTATTATTCGGTGATTCTTATATCGAACATATCTCCTACATCTAGTGTCTGATTGACATGTTTTCCGTGGCATTACAACCCTGTAATTGAGACAGATGTTCTAAGACTAATTTCAAGTTCTTAAACTGAAATCATGTTTTGGGACCCATGAGGCCCCGTATGTGCAATTATGGTGAAATATCACTTTTTCCTCAGGTATCCATTTTGGACAAATGAATAGTCAATCCCATGTATTTTATCATGAGTATTGTAATGGTTTGATCCATTTGACATGTTATAGGATTTTGGAATGGTCCCCACAAAGCACCATTCATGTACGATGCTGGGAGATGTTGTTTCTTCACCAGGAGTTTGATTTGGGAAAATGAATAGTCGATCCTATAGGTTTTTTCATAGGGATCATCATAGTGTGGTTTGTTTAGTTTTTTGAAGCTGTTTTAAGAGGCATGTTGGTATAAGTATGTTTTTCCCTTCGGATCAACAATGAGCAATGCACACTCATAAGCCTTATGGATAGAGGTTTCATGTGCTCTAAAGTACACTAGGATGTTGAGGGGTACTTTATCGCAGTTCAAAACCCAGGTATGGCTAGGTACATAACCAGGCAGTGAGGTAGGGTCACCCATAATGTGGGCCCCACATGTTCTGTGTACCACTTTATGAATCTTATACCTCTTGTATTTCCTTTTTTGGACTCGGATTTTGGCCCACAGGTAGTCCATCCTAATTGTTTGTCTACATAGAACGCGATGGTTCCCTCCGTAGTGGATTTCAGTATATGATGAGAGATGTTCCAGATGTGAAGTCTTTTCCAGCAATGTTCGATGATAGTAGTGATCAGGAATTGGCATATCAGTTGTTTTTTAGAGGTACCATCCAGCGTGGATGGCTAGTGTAGTTCTTTGATACCTTCTGAGTGGAATTCACCTACCGCGTAGGGTGTGGGTCCTTGATGAACTAGAGTGGAATCCCCCATCATCATGGTTGTAGGTCCTCTATGACTACTATGAGAGTGGAATCCCCAATCATCATGGTCTTGGGTTCTCTATTAACTAATTTTGAGTGGAATACCCTTTACACACTTGGGCGAGGGTCCTCAATGAACAAGGGTGGAATCCCCCTGACGCATCATAGCGTGGTTCCTATAAAATGACTATTATAGTGGAATCTCCCTGATTCATCAGGGTTTGGGTCCCCTACAATGACTAGTAGATTGGAATCCCCCTGACACATCAAGGTGTGGGTTCTCTGCAATGATTATTAGAGTGGAATCTCTCTGATGTACTAGGGTGTGGGTCCTCTACTTTGGGTTTACTATTTCCAGCTATGGATCAATGAGGAGACATACTTTAATGTTACTTTGGACTCAAGAGTAATAGGGGAGCTTTCCCCATGGAGACATCCTTGTGATGCGACCTAAAATCATGAAAGAGAGACAGTTCCGCCCAAGGTGGATAGTATTAAGGTGTGGTGATTGAGTCCCTTTGACTTGTGTGTTTAGGGTAGACGTATGGGATGACAGACATCATAGGTTCTTACTTATGGAAATATTGGAGACTCTTCTTATTGGGTTGAGCTATGGGATGGAGATCCCCTAACTCTCCCATTTGGTCTTATTTGACTGAGCATATATATATCCTATTACAGTACCCACTCCTTGGGTTTTTGGTTACTCTCCTTCCAGGAGAGGTGAAGATGCGTAGGGTATGCCACGTGCTTTCCATTTCTAGCTTCTCATGGTTGGATGAGTCTACTCTCCTATTATAGGTACCAAAGACTCTACGATAATTTCATATTCTCACCACTTTGAGCCTCTTTTGTTCGGACGAGTCTGACTTTATTATCTTGTTGGGTTGAACTGTACTCTTTTACTATACCTTCTTCTATCTACTAACCCCCTCTTTACTACCTATTTTGCTACTCCATTGAGAATTTGGGGAATCCTAGTGAGTATTTTTATACTCACCCCTGATTTCACTTTGCCCGCAATTGGTGTAACATTGTAGATGATAGATAGGTTGATCATGAAATCAGAGGAGCTTAGGGATACATAGTTCTTGGACCATGCTTGCTGGTCATACCTTGGGATCCAGGAGTGAGGCTCATGCAACTATTTTACTTTTAAACTTTTTTCGGGTTGTGGCACTCTTCTGGTTGGGCATGTATTTTTTCCATTTACCTTTCAGTTTACTTTACAGCACCTATACTTGTACTATTTAGAGGTCAATGTATATTTTTGGTTTATATATAGCAGTGTTGTATCTTTTCTTTTTCCTATGCACTTTTTCATTGAGCTGGTTGTTTTCATGAGTACAGGTACTTAGATAAATTCCTCCTCAAGTTTTTTGTGCCTTTGTAACTTGTCACCAACCCCTGAACTTTGTAGGTAGTTTGGGGTAGTTGTGGATTGAGCCCTGGCATGGGTCGGGTTGTGAAAAAGTGGTGCCAAAGGTGGTTCAACCCTTGGGATGTTGTTCAAAAGTTTCCATAAAAAGGTATTGGTTTGATTTAGGGCAACAATGTCAGTATGTATCAAGAGTGGATCTTAGTCCAAGGAGTCCAGTGATAGTGCGGTGGTCGACGTAGCCATTAATCATGACATTGATTACCCACTTGTTGACTCTGCATGATGATATTTTTTGCACAGATTAATGGTACATGCATCATACATGATTGAGTCTTTGAATTTACTTCTAGAGTCATATCCCCATAATTTTTTATGTGTGTGTGTGTGTGTGCTCATTTGACCATGATACTCCTTGATGGATTCAGGATGCTTCTATGATGATAGCCATCCAGAATATTAGATTTGGTTTGTGATGAAGATTTTGTGAGAAATGAGGCCTCAGTTTGGTGTACATCATGTGATCCCCTTCCTCCAGGTGGGTAGGTAGCATCACCTCCACCCTTTGAGTAGCAGCTAGCCCCAACAGGGCGGGCTGAGGACTTGCGCAGGCTGAGCACACTCTACGAGTTCCAGTGTCAAATACTACTGAGGTTTCATGGTGGTTCATACCCTCAGGTAGTGGAGGTTAGGATAAATTTGGTGGTTTTCTTCTTCAGGCTTTTTTAGACATCTAAAGATCATATGGTGGCTTTGGCATCCAACCTTTTCGATGGAGCATCTGGGTGTTGGTGGATTTTGGTTACTCAGATGCACGATGAGTCTATACTCTAATAAGTTGACTTCCATAAGCAATTTTGTGATGATTAATACCCCTACTACTTAAGTTTTGTTTGGATTTATGAGGTATTGGAGCTTCAATTGGGAGGGATGATGGTGGATGAGTAATCGACTAGGTTTATAGACCTTACTCGGTACTCTTTAGATGTGGTCCATGATGGTAACTTCTGAGAATGGAAGTTTGAGAAGGGTCTATGTTGTGAGAGATTCATACCAATGTAGAGCACCAGGGAAGTCTAGGGAGGGTCATTGTTATGCTTATTATGGGCGAGGTCACATGGCACAAGACTGCCCGACCAGACATCCTGATATTCCTAGGAATATCAAAACACGAACCACTATGGTAGAGATGAAGCCATGATTAGAGATCTCCTGTGAGAGGATATGATGGTCCCCATTGATGCATTGTTGGTAGAGGATTAGTAAGAATTGTGGTTAGTGTATGACTTTGTGAGGTCATTCCACCACCACCGGGCAGCCCACGTCAGGCTTAGGGATTTCTTGGTCGAGGCCATGGGCAGCTGCATGTTATGGATGTCTATAATCCTATAGTGCATGAGATACTAAGAGATACACCCTGTTTCTTTTTTACCTTTTTGCAATAGAACTTGTTACACACTGGGTGAGGTACTCTTTTCTCCCTACTTCTTGCTTGAGGTTTTACCAGGGTGACGTGGGCATCGGTGTAACCTTGTGTCGGTGTTGTTCTACGTAACTTTGAATGCATGAGGAAGAGGGGTCCTTCCCCCACCGAGATGCATTTTTTTGACGTGATCAAAACTATGAGGATGGGTCAGTGCCACCCAAAGCATATAGTATCGAGGTGTTGTGGTTGTGTCCCTCTGACTTTTGCATTCATAGAGGGGTTATGCAGTGAAGTGTCAGAGTAGGTCCTGGAATTGCTGGTGGAGTCATTCTGCTTGACCACATTTCCATTAGGATACCACTAGTGGGTGCGGTGGCATGCCTGGTTTGGGGTTACTCTCCTTCTAAGGGAATCAAAGACATGTGGGGCATGCCATGTTCTTTTTGTGTCTAGATTATTGCGGTAGGATAATTTTAATCACCTTACATGTTAATTGGTACCTCGAGTGCTCAATGTCAATCTTGATACTGCAATTATCAAGTATTGGTCAAGGTTATGGAGACCCCATGAATAGAACTACACAACTCACTACCTAGCACTAGAACTGGTAGTGTCCTCCTTAAAGATATAGAGACACTACCATCTGGGAGAATTCTTTGTGGTTCACTCAGACCACTAGACTCTTGGGTGTGTCTTCACTATGAGGGACTTGAACCTGAGGTGGTGATGCTGGTTGAACTTCCTACAGGACTATGACTTCAATATAGTTTATAATTTAGGTAATATACATGTCATAGTATATGCCTTAGTAAGAATTCCTAGCCTCACTAAGTGTGGGAATTTTTAGAGTAGTTATCTTCCCAATAAATGACCCTAGTGGAGTAGGATGGTACAGTTTTTCTTCAGTTAATGATGTTGACTCCTTTACTTCTTAAGAATGTGAGAGAGTCCTATATATGAGACACTAACTTCAAATTTTTGTTTGATCATATATCCATAGGCAACACAACAGATGTATATTATTAAGGAGATAATCACAAGACCCTATTCTAGGGGAAAATAGTGGTTCTAGTTGTGATGTGGTAGGAGGTGATGCAAGAGTTCCAAACTTCTCCCTTAGATATACATCCTGATTTTGGGAAGATGTATAGGGATATTTAGTGGCATTTTTGGTGGTACAACGTGAGATTAAGTGTAGCCTACTTCGTCTCATGCAACCTCAACTATCTGCGGGTGAAGACTGAGCACCGAGTTCTGATGCGTTGTCGCAACCTCTTGAAATCCCTGAGTGAAATGGGATAGCATATCTATAAACTTAATCACCATGATTCCATGCATAGTGAAGGGCCATGATGCCAACTGAGTGATAGTATATTGACTCATGAAGTTGGAACACATCCTTGTTTTCAGGGAGAAAGGTTCAGTGTAATTTTTGGGGTAGTTGTACGTCTCAGAGATCATCCACCTTCATAGGGTACCCTCAATGTTTGTATCCGGTCATGATGTGTAGTTTACATCATGATTGTGGAAAGACCTTAAAGAGGCATTCAAGACCCAAATATAGATGAGTACAACCTTTCACCACACGACCGATGGGAAGACCGAGTGCACTATCCAGGGGTGGGAGGATATGCTGATGGTATTTGTGTTATATTTTGGGTGGGGAGACAATCTATCCCTGAGGTTCATTGGGTCATTCAGGATCGTGTTGAGGGTTGGAAAGGGTGTTTACCTCAATTCTAGACCCCTAGAGTTGGAAAGGTTCCATGATGTTATCCATGTGACCCATCTAAATAGATGCATGGATTTTTTTCTTAAGCACATCATCAATTAGAGAGAACCTTATGAGGATGGACTAACTCCCTAGTTCACATGTTGTGGCAACACGAAAATGTGCAAAAGAGTTTCTAGGAGTGGGAGATCTAGTTTTGATCTCACTATCCCAAGTTCTCTTAGCTAGTTTTTATTTTTGGGGATGAAAATCTTGAAAGATAGAATGATATAGAGACCCGGTTTTTGCCATATAAGACTTTGGAATATTTCTGCATATATTTCCAAAGCTAGGAGCTGAGACAGAGTTCTATTCCGAGACCCGGTGTGCCAAAAATTTTTTTTATAAAAATATTATGTATTTTTATAAAATGTACATGACAGAAATGGGATATCTATCAAATGGTAGCTCAAATCATAAATCTGTGGCCACATTTGAGTACGGGGTGTGGTGTTTACCTTAGGCGGTACATAACTTTTATCAGCACAGGCCTTCTGTAGAAAATTCCATGGAGGACCTAACCACAAATAAAATAATTAAATTATTTTATTTTATCTCAAACATTAATTTGAATAACTCTTGAATGGGGACTTGGATTAGAAATTTTATAATGTTTTTGAGTTCTTAATGGGGTGCTTACCCTAGGGGCATCCTCAATTGAGAGGGCGCAGGAGGTTTGGATTCTGCGACCACTGGGAGTTTCCTATAAATAGAAGTTTATAGATAGCTCATTTATCTTGTGGACGGAAGAGCTCTGGTCATCTGCTTCCAATGGAAATTCAAAGTCCGATATTCATCGGATCATAACGAAAATTTAGGTGCTATTAGATATGAGTGAAACAAACAAAACGACAGATCCAAAATCGAGGTAGGATTTCTTTTTTGGATTTTGTTGCTCCCTAATTGAAAACTTTGCTACTTATTTCAATTTGGGTTGGAATTTTCTCATTTAGAATCCTTTTTTGATGGCCAAACTAACAAAATCCATCGTCTATTTGATTCGGGATTTCTTTTTCTTTGCATTCTTCATTGTTCTTCGATGATAACTTTTCACCATGATCAAATGAACACTGATCTTGGAGAAAGGCCCATATTTGTAAAGCTATTGACCCAAGGAGTCTCAATCTATGCTTGGATTCAAGTTTTGGGCACTTAAGGATGCATAGAAGTGAGTGGAAGATCCTACAACTTTTCGTTATGTCAAAACATCAACAATTCATCGAGTGGAGACCACCGATGTAAAGATCGAGTATCAAGGATCCTGAATCTAGTCTTGAAGAAATACTCCAATCACTAGAGAGTTTGTGGTGGTCTGTGTAAGGTTCTATGACATGGTATGGTTGACCAGTGGTGGTATGGTGTGGCCGGCTGGGGTGGCTCAGTGGAAGGCGACGGCTTGGGAAAGCATATCGGTGTAGGATAGGGATGGTACGGTGGGTCGTGTAGGTCAACGCAGTGGCGCAGGTTCTAGGCGGGGCGGCAACTGGGGTGATGGTGGCGGCAGGAGTCCAACCGCAGAACACCCCCCCATAGGGGTTTCTTAAAAGAAAAGAAACAAAATAAATAAAAAATGAATATATTATTATTATTATTAAAACGGTTAATCGGCTATAAATTCCCCATACGATGTCCAATTCATGTGCCATCAACAGCAATGTGACCCTTACTTTGATGCGGACTTTTAAGACCAATGTTGAGTACCTTTCACCGAACCATGGAGCTGACCAATAAAACAACCTAAAAATAATAATATTGTTATTATTATTCACACGCGGATAGGAGCATAACTCTTACATGGAGCATCTGATTAACGTGTCATCTATGGCAACATGACCCTTTATCTAAGGCATGCCTTTTCAGGCCAGTTAAAAAAATTATATTTCAATCTCGAGGCTTAGTGTCATGAAACTTCCAATTAACATAATAATAATGTAATTATTATTATTCAACGATTTTTGTATCATACGTATCTCCTACATCTGATATCTGATTGATGAACCGTCAGTGGTGATGTAACCTTGTAATTTAGGGGGACCTTCTAAGAATGATTTTAAGCACTTAAAATGAAATCAAGATGTGGGCCCCATGATTCTTGGTTTGTGCGTTTACGGTGAAATGTCACTTTTTTACCAGGTATCTGTTTTGGAAAAATGGATAGAAGATATTGTGTGTTTCTTCATGAGTATTGCAATGGTGCGATCTGTGTGATGTGTTCTTGGATCGAGTTATAGGCCCCATGAAGCATCCTTCGTGTATACATTGGGAGATGTAGTTTCTTCACAAGGAGTCCAATTTGGGAAAATTAATAGTCGATCTTGTTTGTTTTTTCCATAAAGATCTTGATAGTGTGACCCATTTGGTTTTACAGAGTCGTTTGAAGAGGCATATCGGTAGAATTACATTTTCACCCTTCAGATCAATAATGAGCAACGTGCACTCATCAGCCTTATGAATAGAGGATTCATGTACTCTGAAGTACACTAGGATTCCTAGGGGTACTTTATCATAGTTTAGTACCTGGGTATGGCTAGGTACATGGAAAGGTGATGAGGTAGGGTCACCTATCTTGTGGGACCCACACATGATGCATACCACTTTATGAATATTATACCTCTTCTATAACCATCTTTTGGACTCATATTTTGGACCATGAGTAGCCTATCCTGGGTGTTTTTTCATGTAGAACATGATGGTGCCCTCTGTAGTGGCTCTCAGAATATGATGTGAGATGTTCCGGATTTGACGCCTATTCAGGAAATTTCCAATGAAGATAGTGATTAGGCATTGTCATGTCAGTGCTTTCCAAGAGGTATCATCCAGTGGGGATGGCCAATTTAGTTCCTCTATACCTTCCGAGTGGAATCCCCCTATCAGGTAGGGTGTGGGTCCCTGATGACCTAGAGTGGAATCCCCCATCGGCATGGGTGTGGGTCCTCTACGACTACTATGAGAGTGGAATCCCCCATCAGCATGAGTGTGGGTCCTCTATTAGCTAATTCTGAGTGGAATCCCCCTGATGTACTTGGGTGAGGGTCCTCGATGAACAAGATTAGAATCCCCCTAATGTATCAGGTTTTGGGTCCTCTACGATGACTATTAGAGTGCAATCCCTCTATCATATCAGGGTTTGGGTCCTCTACGATGACTATTAGAGTGGAATCCCCCTGACACGTTCAGGTGTGGGTCCTCTATGATGAATATTAGAGTAGAATCCCCTTGATGTACTAAGGTGTGGGTCTTCTACTTTGGATTTACTCTTTCTGACTATGGATCAGTGACGAGATATACTTTAACATTACTTTGGGCTCATGAGTAAGAGTGGCACTTTACCCACCAAGATGTGTTCTTGTGAAGGGATATAAAACTATGAGGGCGAGACAGTGCTGCCCAAAGTGGATAGTATCAAAGTGTGGTGATTAAGTCCCTTTAACTTGTCTGTTTAGGTAATATGTGTGGGATGCTGGGCAGTATAGGTGGTTGCTTCTAGAACTATTGGAGACACTTCTTCCTGTGCTGATAGAGATAGAGATCCCCTTACTCTCTCATTTGGGATTCTTTGACTGAGCATATATATATATATACATATACATACATACATACATACATACATATCCTATTGTAGTACCCACTCCTTGTTTTTTTTGTAACTCTCCTTTTAAGAGAGGTGAAGATGCATGTGGTATTCCATGTGCTTTCCATGTCTAGATTAGCATGGTTGTATGAGTATACTCTCCTAATATTGGTAGCAAAGACTTGATGAGAAGTTCATCTTCTCACTATTTTGAGCTCATTGTGTTTGGATGAGTCTACCTTTATTATCTTATTGGTTTGAGGAGTACTATTTTACTCTAACTTATTTTATCTACTGCTCCCCTTTTCAGTACCAATTTTTTTGATCCCTTAAGCCTTGGGGGCATCACACTGAAAATTTTTATACTCACCCCAACTTGGACTTCACCCACACTTGGTGTTCCCTTGCATCTAATGAACATGTTGATCATGACATCAGAGGAGCTTAGTGATATGGGGTGCTTGGACCGCATGTGGTGGTTATAACTTGGGATCTAGGAGCGAGGATCACTCAACTATTTTATTTTCCAGTTGTCACCGGGTTGTGGAACTATTTTGATTAGGAATGTGCTTTTCCCCTTTACTTTTCAGTTTACTCTACATCACCTATACTTTTACTATTTATAGTTTGATGAAAATTTATGGTTTATATATAACATCATTGTATCTTTTCCTTTTCCTCTTCACTTTTTCATTGAGTTGGTTGTGTGTGTGTGTGTATAAGTAATTAGAAAAATTCCTCCCCGAGTTTGTTATGCCTTTGGTGCTTGTCGCCAACTGCTGGCCTATGAAAGTGGGATTGGGGTTGTTGTGGCTTGAGCCTCATCATGGTTTGGGTCATAAAAGTTCCAAAGGTGGGGATTATCATTATTATGTGGCTCAAGATTTGATGTGTTTGTGGGGGTCGGGCCTTGTGCTTGAACAGAGGTTAAAGGAGTATCTATTTCCATTGCTGTAGGTTGTGATAGACTTTCCCTTCGTTTCAGATGATTAGATGACTGCACCCCTGCAAACCAGTCTTGTAAGATGACTAGGCATGGAAAACAACTGGAGGGCTCTAAGGCATCTCCATGTTTCATTTAGGATTTATCGAGTGATCGACCATAGATCTCATATACCTATATGTATTCTATAGGGATGTGACTAAAATATTGGGTTAGACCGCACCTGTATCACCCCCTATATCCTGAACTTCTACATCCTCATCCTCTAACTCCTCGATCAGGTATAGGGAACTCATACTCAAAAGCGTATTCGTTATCATGGAATGGATCTGTTAAGTGAACTATGTTAACAGAACCAAAAATGTTCTCTTTATCCAATGAGTATTATATTTTTTGGGTTGGTTAAAAGTATCTGGATGTTGAAGGAAGAAAATCTAAAAGATTTATTGCCTGTATGGGAGTCAGATATGACTCTTCCTCTCGTGTCTTTTCATATGTCTAATGATTATGACTATTTTCGGGAGGTGTATTCAGTATCACCTACCTAGGTGACAATCCTTTTTTTGAAAATCTATATTCTTAGGGTCGAATGAGCTCAGAAAACTATGTTTTGAGTTATCTAATTATCTAAATTCTATCCACACCTGGATGAAACCTCTTTCTAGTCACCATCTTCTTCTGGTTGGGTGGTGGTTACACAATTCACTTGTGATGAGGAATTCTCTAGAATACATTGTACAGAATCAACCATGCTTTGCAGAACATTTTTGAAGATCAAATCAATAATGGATGGTGTGACACAACCTCCTATTGAAAGGGATGTAGTTAGGATGATCAATGATGTTGACCTCACTAGGTTTATTATGTCATGGTATCCTGAAAAGATTATTTTCCATGGCTTAAAGGAAATAACTGAGGACCTTCTCCTTTTAGAATGAGTTCACTTTAATTCATATCTTCCTAGAATCATGGGTGAACCTGGTCTCTTTTTGTTTTTCACTAAGGGATAATTTGTTGTTGTTGCCACTCAAAAGGAGGCACCGAACAATTTTGGGACTACCTGGGTGCTTGAATGGGAATTGATACTGGTTTTAGGGTAATAGGAGTATTCTCTTCCTCACCAAGCCTTTTTCCCTATACTGAGGTAATGGGCCAAGACTTTTCTCTAGTCCGATAAATGGAATCTTGTAAGTGTTGTTCCATTTCTAAAAACTCATGGGATCTTTCTGGATATTTCATCAGAGTCAAAGGTGTTTCAAATCATTCAAAATATTTTAATCATAGAGTAACATAAATTTATCTATTGAGATAGGAATGTTGAGTGAATGGGTTAAACCCTTCCATCTAGATATGAAGCTAGAAACCCTCTTGTTTTCATGTTGTTTTCGGGTTTTGAGGCCCAAAATTATTATTTTCCTCAATGTGGATCTGAACTAATAAAGGAATTCATGATTAAGTTCTTCATATCTTTTAATAGATCCTATTAAAAAGTTTTTTTACCAAACAAAGGCGGACCCTATCATATTTTTTAAAAAACATCTCAATTTGGTCAAATCCTTCTAGTCTCGAGGGCCCAAAATTGGGGGACATTGGGACACGAAGTGTGTGAGATACTTTTATGGGTCTCTAGCACCGTCAAAGGTTAATAAGTTGGGATTTCCAAAATTTTCTAGGGGAAAGTTTCATTTACCCAATCATGATATGGATTACTCTCGAAATGCATGGGTTCATGCTTCCCCTCCATGGAATTCAATCGATCATCTAAGGATTCAATGGCTTTGATAGTTCTAGAGGTAAAGTTATCTAGGCCGCCTCCCATATATAGGGAGCAAGCGAGGCTTGATGAGGTGGCCCCATTTTCATATCCCGATGATTCTCGATCTGTTCTAAGACTGAATTATCACATTTATGGGGGATAGGTTGTATTCATAATGGTGAAAATTTGCATTCATCCTCAAATTCCTTATTTATGTAGACCAGTTACCAAGATCCATAGCCATCCAGACACTTAGATGCCTCTCATGAAGGAGGATTGGTTCTCTCCTGATGTGTGGGAGGATGGATATTCATCCTTTTATAAAGATGATGCTCAGTGGGAATGTTTCCCCTAAGAAGTTTTTCATTAAATTGTTGTAGGTTTTGTATCTCAGTGAAAATTTGCATTCAACCTCAAATTCCTTATTTATGTAGACCAGTTACCTAGATCCATATCTATCCTGAAACTTAGATTCATCTCTATAAGGAGGATTGGTTCTATCCTGATGTGTGGGAGGATGGATATTCATCCTTGTATAAAGATGATGCTAAGTGGTAATGTTTCCCTAATTAGTTTTTCATTGAATTTTTGTAGGTTTTGTATCTCATTTTCATATTGTGAAAACTATTCTGGTACATGCCGTGTACTCATAAAACCTATAAATAGGTGGAAGGACCTCAAAGTTTGGTAGTCATTCATTCATTCAGATTTCATTCAATTCAAAGGAAGGGCACTCCGGGTATGGCTGGGAAGAGAAGAAAGGAGAGAAATAAGAGGAGAGAAGAGAGAAAGGAAGGTGCTTCTGTGCTACCTTCCTGATGACCTTTGTTCCAAAGCTTTCAAGAGAATGTTTCCAAGTACTACAAGTTCTTTAATTAATAGCTACTCTATGAGTAGATAAATTCCCTATGTGTTGGGGCTGTGGAAAAATGAATGTTGTAATTTATCACTTGTGATGTTGTAATCATACTGTTCATCTTTTCTTTATCATAATTAATTATTAAACCTTTTTCAAATATCACTATAAATCTCGTATCAGACCAAGAATGGGATTTATAGGGATCCTTTAAGGAATCATGATTAAAAACATCCATGACCATTGGGTGATTTAATCATCTCAAAAGGGCTTCAATTATTAAAAATTAAGAGAAATAAATTTTCGGACCAATGAAATTGACTTCCATAGATTTAAACAAAACTTACCAGACCAAGGGGGTTCTGTTACATAAGTAACCCCATAGATGTGAATTATTATTAACAACACAGCCTCATAAAAAATTTATTTAATAATAACCTCTTAAAATCCATAGCCCCAACACATTTCCCTCCAAATTTACATCAAAACCAAATTCGTGTGTTTTTTATACAAAAAATTAATTTTATAAGAAATTAAAATCCAATAACCTTTTCATAAAAACATAAAAAAATATACTTTAAATTCAGTACACATCACTAAATCAAGTACAAACTAGATAAGCAAGACAAAAATAACTCCTTCTCCCTGTGGATCGACCCCTTACAGGTATTATACTCGTTAGGGTAATAAAATTTGGATAGCCGAAAATAACACTTCAGTAGATACAACATACCAAATTTTGGTGCCATTGTTAGGGAGCCTAAAGTTAAATTTGTTTTTGTTTAAATAAAGTTTGTATCAAATTTAGTGAAAATAAAAATTAAAAATTCTCAAAATTCTCTTTTCTAGCCCCATTTCAGTTTATATTTTTTCTTTCTTGTTTTCTCTTGGTGTATTTAGTGTTGTGCGGGTTTGTAGATGTATGAGTGGCTACCTTAATCATTCCAAAATTTCTGAGTCATCAGAGCTTCTCCTAATTGACCTAAGTATCAAAGAAACTTTTAAGGTGACGACATACTCTCATGGACGAGCACAACCAAAACAATCCATGGATCACAATGAAGAGGAAGATCTAACTGCTACCCAAGTATCTTGAAAACCATTTGGCCTGGATGAAAACCAGATCTATCAAGATCCACTTGCTCCAGGATATGGATCACAGTAGCTCCAATAGTTCTAAATGGAGCAGATGCCATGCCTACAACCAATTTAGGGGTTGTTCCTGTCAAAATATTTTCCAACCTCAAAGATGGTGACCTTTCTGAACAAAATACACAAATTCCAGAAGTATGAATCTAAGTCGTTGTACGATTCATGGGAGCGTTTCAAGGAGATGTTGTGAAAATTATCACACCACAGACTCCCAATCTAAATACAGGTCCAGACCTTCTACAGAGGACTCACAAAAAACAAAAAATCTGTGGTGGATGCTGACGCTGGAGGTATAGTTATGAGGAAGTTAGTCGAAGAGCTTTTCAAACTGCTAGAAGACATGTCTGCAAATATCTTCCAGTGTCATTTTGAGCGGGGCACACAAAAATGTGGTATGAATAATATCGATGCCACTAATATGAAAGATTCCCATTTGGATTTTGTTTCCAAAAAGATCAATGCACTGAATCTGAAGGGCATATCCCAAGTACATGCGGTGAACCATCCGACGTGCAGTGAATGTGGTGATAACCACATCATGGGGAATGTCTGGGACCTGCAGTCGGACCTTCGACAAGCGAGGTGAGCTATGTTTATCAAAACCGAGAGACGAACTAGTACCAACAGTACCAGAACATAGGCTAGGGCCCACAACAGAAGAATCCTCCTCCCCAGCGACTTCCCGGCTACAGTCAGCCCCAGTATCAGAGCCAGTACCCAAGACAACAGCTACATCCACAAGGCTCTTACCAGTAACAAGTGTATAAAAACCCTCACCAGTAGTAGATTAGGCAGCCACCACCTCCACCAGCTATACAACCACCTCAGTAGGATAACACCTCAAGGTTGGAGGATCTCGAGTCCAAGTTTATATATACTACTGAGACCAGATTCCAGAATCAGGAGGCTTCCATTCGAAGCCTGAAGAACCAAATTGGCCAGATGGAAAACCAGCTCTCGGGGAGGCATCCTGGGATACTATTTGACCATGTGATTTTGGGAAGGCCCTCTGCGACTTAGGGTCCAACATCAACATCATTCCCTTTAGATTTTTTAATAATCTAGGGCTCAACAAACTATAGCCTACTCGAGTATCCCTTCAGTTTGCTGACCAAACAATCAAATATCTGATGGGGTTACTGGAGGACATGATGGTAAATGTGGGAAGGCTAATCCTCTCCACATATTTCATTATCCTCGACATGGAGGAAGACTAGGAGGTTCCTCTAATTCTGGGAAGGACTTTCTTGGCCAATGGGAAGGTATTGATTGAATTACACCAAGGGGATATTATTTTTAGAGTAGAAGATGAAAGAGTCTCTTATAATGTCCTCAAAGACATCAAGCAAGCATCATTATCAGAGCATGAGGGCTACTATGCAGTGACTAATATTCATGATCACTTAATCAGGAAAAAAAGATGATATGGTATGTTTGTTCCCATCAGATTACTTAGTTTTTCTAGACATTCTAGTTGATGAAGCAATAGAGGACCTGTAATTCCTTAAAGGCTAGGGCGGACACTATTGGAAAAGTACTATTATTCCGGACAATCTAGAGTGGGAAGAGGTGAAACCACTTGTA
This sequence comes from Viscum album, assembly GCA_963277665.1. Taxonomy (NCBI): domain Eukaryota; kingdom Viridiplantae; phylum Streptophyta; class Magnoliopsida; order Santalales; family Viscaceae; genus Viscum; species Viscum album. Next base: position 909,577,349 of record OY728125.1, on the reverse strand, counting down.
CCTTCGATTCTAAAGGTGCATACACTAGAATTTAAGCCTTTACCGTCTTATCTAAAGTACAAGTACTTGGGAGACCATCATACATTTCCCTTCATACTTAGTACAACACTATCGCATGAGCAGGAGGATGCTCTTCTATAGGTTTTGAAGCAGTAGAAGTAGACTATTGGGTGGAAAGTTGTAGACTTGAAGGGAATCAACCCTACCATTTTCACCCACGAGGTGATACTCGAAGAATCGAAGCCACATTGGCAACCACAACAATGCCTGAACCAACCATGAAGGAAGTTGTGAAGAAAGAGTTAATCAAGTTGTTGGATGTAAGCATCACATATCCAATCTCAAATAGTCCATGGGTGATTCCCCTACAAGTGGTACCGAAAAAGGGGGTATCACTATGATTTCCAATGACAAGAATGAGCTCATCCCCACATACACTGTCAGGGGTTGGAGAGTCTGTGTAGACTACAAGAAGCTGAATTACGCCACGAGGAAGGATCATTTCTCCTTTACCTTCATGGATCAGATGATAGAGAGACTACCAGGACATGGGATTTACTGCTTCCTTGACAGCTATTTTCGCTATAAATAGATTTTTAAATGCCTTGTTCAAATACATTTACTTATAAGGAAGACCATAATCAAGACATCTTGCAGAATTAGGTAGGGATACACTAAATAACTAAACCTATTTTGTCTCATGATACCTATCAATGCATCAAGGGAACATATAATTCTAAGCCCCGCCCGTCACCTGATTAAGTTCAAAGAATTCACCATAAGAGTAAACTATATTTTTATACCATTTTTTAAGGAACCTATTACAGAATAAAACCAAGGTTATCTATATAACTAAGAATAAAAAATATCAATATATGAACAACCTATTTTGGTAGTCAATATTTTTCAATAATGTAAATATTTTCCCCATGTTAATAAAAGGGATAACATGATCACAACACATCCTGAGAAAGGAGATGGATGGTCAAATAGTACATAGTTAAATTGAAAATAATCATCCATATTGGAATAAATACATAAAAATTCCAATAATTTTCCCCAAGTCAATAAAGGGGATAAATTGATCATAGCCCATTCATAAGAAGAAGTTGGATGCTTAAAAACTATGTAGTCACCTTGCCGATAATCATCCTATTGGAATAAAAATATACAGAATTCCAATAATTTTTCCCATGTCAATAGAATGAAATTATTTCTAGGAGAGAATCATCCAATCTGAATTATATAAAATGTGATGTTCACACTTTGTATATTAATGAGTATACAACTAAATCAACAATAGAATAGTCATGATCATAAGACATCTAGAGAAAAAATGTAGATGGTCTCAAAAGTGCATAACCCAGTAGTGTACTGGGCTACCTCCCAAAGAGATGGTTTTCTATATGGCCAATTAAGTTCTCGAGGCTTTGAATGGAAGCCTACCGATTTTAGAATATGGTCTCAGCAATATATATAAACTTGTACATGAGATCCTCCAACCTTGAGGTGTTCTCCTACTATGGTGGTTGTGTAGCTAGTGGAGGTGGTGGCTTCCTCAGCTGCTATGGGTGAGGGTTTTGATACACCTGATGGTGGTAAGAGACCTTCAGATGTAGAAATTGTCTCGGGTACTGGTTTTGATACTGGGGATGACCATAGTAGGGTATTTGCTGGAGAGGAGGATTCTACTGATGTGGGCCCCAGCCTATGTTCTGGTACAACTAGTATTGGTTCATCCCTCATTTTTGAGAAACATAGCTCACCTTGCTCGTGCAATGGCCTAATTTAGGTCCCATACATTCTCCCATGATGTGGTTATCACCACATTCATTGCACGCTAGAGGGTTCACCGCATGTACTTGGGATGTGCCCTTCAGATTCAGCGCATCGATCTTTTTGAAAACAGCGTCCAACTGGGAAGCACACATATTATTGGAATCGATATTGTGCATACCACGTTTTTGTGTGCCCCGCTCAGAATGCCGCTAGAAGCTATTGGCAGACATTTCTTCCAGTAGTTCGAAAAGCTATTCGACGAACTTCCTCATAACTGTACCTCCAGCAGCAGCATCCACCACAAACTTTGTTTTTGTCGTCAGTCTTTGTAGAAGGTCTAGACTTACATCTAGAGTGAGAGTCTATGGTGTGGTAATTTTTACAACATATCCTTGAAACTCTCCCTTGACTCATACAATGACTTCGAGTCATGCTGATGAAAGTTATGTATTTCGTTCTTCAAGGTCACCATCTTCGAGGGTGAGAAATAATTTGATAGGAACGCCTAGGCTCGCTTCTCCTAGGTGAGGATAGATCTCTTCGAAAAACATTTTAGATAATAATGTTGAGTGAACGGGTTAAAAAATTCCATCTATATATGAATTCAAAAACCCTCTTGTTTTCATGTTGTTTTTGGTTTTTGAGGTCAAAAATTATTTTTTTCCTCAATGTGGATCTGAACTAATAAAGGAATTCATGATTAAGGTCTTCTTATCTTGTAATGGATCCTATTAGAATATTTTTTTACCAATCAAAGGATAACCATATCATATATTTTACAAAACATCTCAATTTAGTCTACTCATTCTAGTCTCAAGGTCCCATCATCGGGGGACATTGGGACACGAAGTGTGCAAGATACTTTTATGGGTCTTTAGCACCATCAAAGGTTGATAAGGTATGATTTCCAAATTTTTCTAGGGGAAAGTTTCATTTACCCATTCATGACATGGATTCTTCTTGAGATGCACAGGTTCATGCTTCCCTTCCATGGCTTTCAATCGATCAACTAAAGATTCAATGGCATTGATAGCTCTAGAGGTAATGCTATCTGAGCTGCCTCCCATTTATAGGGAGTAACCGAGGCTTGATAAGGTCACCCAATTTTCATATCCCATTGATTATCGATCTATTCTAATACTAAATTATCACATTTTTGGGGGATAGGTTGTATCCATAATGGTGAAAATTTTCATTCATCCTCAAATTCCTTATTTATGTAAATCGGTTACCTAGATCCATAGCCAGCCAGACACTCAGATGCCTCTCTTGAAGGAGGATCAATTCTCTCCTGATGTGTGGGAGGATGGATATTCATCCTTGTATAAATATGATGCTCAGTGGGAATGTTTCCCTTACGTACTTTTTCATTGAATTGTTGTAGGTTTTGTACCTCCACCTATCAGGTGGCGCTATGTTCCTAGTCAAAGACGGCGTGTTAGGTCACCCACTAATGGAGGAAAATATGGAAAAGAACATTGACAAGAGTACACACTATGTACTATATGGTACATGTCGTGTACTTCTAAAACATTTAAATAGGTGGTAGGCCCTCCATGTTTAGTAGTCATTCATTCATTCAGATTTTGTTCAATTCGAAGGGAGAGCACTTCGGGTACGACTGATAAGAGTAGAAAGGAGAGAAATAAGAGGAGAGAAGATAGAAAGGAAGGTGCTTCTGTGCTACCTTCCTGACGACCTTCGCTTCAAATATTTCAAGTGTATGTGTCTAGGTACTACAAGTTATTTAATTAATAGCTGCTCCATGAGTAGCTAAATTCCCAATGTGTTGGGGCTATGGAAAAATGAATGTTGTAATTTATTAGTTGTGATGTTGTAATCATATTTTTCATCTTTTCTTTCTCATAATTACTTATTAACCCTTTTTCAAATATCTCTAGAAATATCATATCATATTAAGAATGGAATTTTTAGGGATCCTTTAAGGAATAACGATTAAAATAATACATGATAATTGGGTGTTTTAATCATCTCAAAAGGGTTGTAATTAATATAAATTAAGAGAAATCAATTTCGGGACCAACCAAATTGACTTCCATTGACATAAACAAAACTTACCGGACCAAGGGGGTTTCGTTACATAAGTAATCCTAGAGATGTGAATTATTATGAACAACACAACCTCATAATAAAATTGATGTAATAACAACCTCTAAAAATACACATCCCCGATGTGTTTCCCTCAAAATTTTCATCAAAACCAAATTCCTGTGTTTTCTTAATCATTCAAGTAATTTGATAAGAAATTAAAATCTAATCAAATTTTCATCAAAACATAAAAAAATCGACTTTAAATTCAGTACACTTCACTAAATCAAGTACAAACAGGATAAGAAAGACAAAAATAACTCCTTATCCCTTTGGATCTACCCCTTACTGGTACTATACTCATTAGGGTAATACAATTTGTACATCCGAAAATAACACTTCGACAGATATGACATACCAATGTCCACCAAAGATGTGTCAATTCATTATTCAAGGGTTCCAAGTTCTTGATCTGTCTCTGATTTCATGTACGTTCAGACTCAGTTGGTGCATCTTGATCACCCTCCTTTTGAGGTACGATTTTTACATTATGTCCCTATGCATTTGTGTCTTGGTCCACATCATTCATTATGTTGATGTTGATGAAATTTATTGAGATGTTTTGGAAAATGGTATTCAACCCAGTACTCTTAATGAAATAGGGTGATTCTGCACTACTTACTCCTCCTTAGAGGATTGCATTAGGGTTATTTCTCTAACCTTGTCTATATTAACCAATTTTGGATTACGAACCTTATAGGGTTTGATCACCTTTTTCATGCATTAATCCTGTATTGATCTATGAATAGTGATCATAAGGGAGATTTTGGTCATGTTTTATAAACATGACCAAATTTAAAAGGTTTACCTTATGGTGGGAGGAATGGATGGTATGTCGACCATCGATATTTACCTCCTAACCTAGATAATACTAACTCCTTATTAAGTTATGATAATGATGAAAATACACCCATCCCTGCGAGATATAGACTATTTGGGGCCATAGTTGGCACTTATTAATCATATTTTGGGGATTTTATAATTGTAGACAAGGATCTAATGGATACTGAGATAGAAATTAAGATATAAATTCCCACATCTCCATGATATGGGTTTGATCTAGAATCTCAACTGATTTTCCCAGGATCCTCTCGGGGTGTGATGAACCTAGTGATGGTGATTAAGAAAAAAAAAATTCCCAACCCAATAGGATGGGGTTGGTTTGTAGTTATTGCCAATATTCCATTTATCCTCTCAGGGTTTGATGACCTGAGGGGTGTAGGTGGTGGTAAAAATAACCCCTTCCATATGGGATATGTTCTCTCTTGGACGGATACTATGGGATTTGTGATTATGATCCATTTTATTTGGTGCAATTTTTTTCATGTATGAGTTAGGTGTAATGGAAGCCCATGATTTGATAAATTTTCTAGGGGAATTTTTCATGTTTTCAATAACTTTGGATTTCATGTTTCAAATGTGTTCACATTTTTTTCATAGGCCAAGATAAAGAACTTGTTAGCAATCCTATACCTTTTTTGTGACATCTTTTCACCTTAAAAGCAATGGATTCTCACTATATTTACCAACTATACCATGTGTTACCCAATCCCATAATTTATCCTACAAATATAACATTATAGGATGTTGTATCTGGGGGGGGGGATTTTCTATTTTGATTAAATAGTGAAATGCAATGCCCCATATTTTCCCCATCCTTGGATATATACATCTTATAGGTCTCTAAAAATTAGTTGATGGAGAGTTGTTATGATACAAATACCTACACTACATAGGCATTTTTCATGATCTTCCATCCCTAGATTCTGGTCTAAAAAGAACACATCCATGTCTAGCTGAAAATAGTGTATTTATGATCTAGATATTTCCCTCATATCCTTAATAAGGGAGGTCTTTATCCTTCAATATCTAATGATTTTTCGACATATTTTGGCATAGGTAGGGAAAGACCTCCTTCTGTAGCTCATCTAGGATCTCATAGTTAGAAGTGTAAATGGTCTAAAACAGTTTTTGAAGGATTTTTCTAGATAACTCTCTCAATAAATACATTTTTAACTCTTTTTCATCATATTTATATTCCTACACTTAGTCAGATAATAAAGGTTGCTTCTCTAGGTCACCTACCGACCACAACGAAGTGCTAATAATATTTATTGGTGAACAATATATAGTTTAACTCGGTGTTTTGAGCACCTATATATATGAATTTTTATATGTTTTGACTACCTCTCTATATGGAGGTATTTTTGAATGGGATGAATTTCATTGTTTGAGAGAGATATCAATATGTGGAGATTGAACATAGTGGATATCAGGAGTAGAATCCCTAAGATCTATCTCCACACTACCGCAAGAAGAATTATTGAGGTAATGATCAACATCTTATTTTGTTTAATATTTTATGGGCCCTTGATTTGTTTTGGATATTCATTTAATAGTATCAAGGATAGTGGAATTAATATTATTAGGGATATGAGCCTGATTCTATGTCGTAACCGGAATATGTTGACCTAACATTTGGGGTTGAGTAGGGATATGATCATATTTCATGAAATATATCATAATATGTTGATAAATGTATAGTTATAAAGGAATATGATCCCACTACTAAGAATCTATTGAAGTATTCTGGTGAGATTTGGTATTACTAGTAGGAATATGAGTCTTCCTGAAGGTGGTTATGGGAATATGTCAACCAATCCTGGATGAAGTAGTGTTATGATCTTCATTAAAATATACATTACCCATCAGAATATGTAGATGGACCACTAGAATGGGAGAAGGGATATGAGGTTCCTCCTGTATTGCCTCTAAAGGATTCTGATCCAACCATACATCAGTTGAAATGGGGATATGATCCTGGATTTCTTGAGCTGTTGTAATATGTTGAGTAGCTTCACTGACAATAATATCATCCTTCCCTAAGTTAATTTTCATATTGTACAAACAAACCACAGTTGGATAGGGGATATGATCCCATTCTTATGCCTTTGGAGTATACTTCTGGTTTTTTCTATGGGAATATGTGTATGTACTAAGGCATGTGCCAAACCAACATGGTGAGACCTGGTCAGAACGGGGATATGAGCCCATTCATGTGCCTTTAGAGTATGTCACCAATATTTTTTTACAATAATGTGCACCAATCCCAAGACATTTTAAACACTAAGTTGGTGATTCCTAATTGAAATGGGGATGTGATTATGGTCATGTGCCTCATCCTTTACTGGAATATGCCTATAATCCTCCTATGTAGGAGCAAGAATGTGTGTTTTCACTGAATTATCCAAATATTCATACTAATCATGGTGATGTTATACTTTTCATGTTAGGATATTAATATGTGCCTATACCTTTATCTAATCCAGTTATGGAATATGCCGGTGGAGCTCTTAGGTTTTTTCTATAATGTAGTGACACTTTAGAAAAGTGTGTGCAAGAATGTAGGCATGCACATTTTCAATCGCCAAAATATACTAGAATATATCTTTGATTAAAGATGGGATATGATTCTACTATTTTCATCCTTGTTCCATTAGAATATGTTGATGGGCTTCATGCATGGGGGATAGAATATGTGCCTCCCCCATGCTTGCGGCTAGAATATGCATGAGGACTTGATCTGAGTGAGCAGGGATATGGGCCTGCCCACTAGCTACTACTGGAATATGTTGATGGGATTCATCAATGGAAGTGGGGATATGATCCCAAACCCATTTATCCATATATTTCTATACCCATTTATACTTCCTTGATACCCAATAATTAGTGTCCAAGGTGTAAATTTTTCATGTGGTTCCCTCGACAGGCTATTGAGGGGCATGAGTGAGATGATGTTGGTGATGATGATTGATAGGATCCATCCTAGGAAGCTCCTTAATTAGGATGGATACATAGTCAACTCCTTGATCCACCTTACTTATATATGGAAGATGTTTATTTCCATTCTCTAGGGATAGTATTCTAAATTGATTGGTGGTGGTGATAAGTGCCATTGGTTTCACTATAGCTTTCCCTAAAAAGGATGGACTTGTCGACTTTAGCATCTGGGGACCTTTACTTGTAGCCTTGAGGGTTAGGATCGTACCATGTTGGTGGAATTTTAGAACCATGTAATTTTACACTTGAATCTAAAGGTGTTGGTTCAGTGAGGTTTTTCTATGACCCACAAAGGTTACTATTTTAATTGAGGTTTGATCACATTGTCGAGCATGTCAAATTAGATGTTTAGTTTTACTTGAATTTATACAGTATAGCAGGAACCCTGGGTCATATATTGATGGATCCTTAGATTGTTAAATTAAAAATAAGATTTTTATTAGGAAAATAAATGGGTAATTTGATTTTATAAATCTTGTAGTTTTTTATTTAGAAGGAAAACACAAATAAATAATAAATAAATGAAATAAAAAATTAATTGATTTGATTAAGCATGATCAACTCGAGGAAATAACATGATTCTCATCCTTAATAAATTCAATATATAGTATTTAGATCATTTAATCCATGATTTTTAACAACTATAACAATATTTTTATTGATTTTATACTAGGATACCTCATAGGGTTCGATCATAAACAAAAAATGATTCACCAGCTACCGCTGGTGATAGGGTGATTTGTGTCTGACTTCATAACCGAAACTCACCAAGGAAACATATGTATAACTAGATAGGTTGTATAGGTTTTATGTTATTTAATTGTGATATAATTCAAAAATATTATATGTACATGAAAGTTTTTATGTATATTAAATTGAACAATATAAACTACACAAACACCACAATTGAAAGGGGGAAGAAGAAGTGGTGAACAGTGTGTGTAACTTCACATGAATGGGTGCCCCCAAATATAATAATATGAGTTTATTATGACATACCAGTACATAAATGAATTTAATACTGAGAGAGTTTTAATAAAAACAACACACAAATCGGGAATTAAAACGATCATTCAAAATAATACAAACATGAATCTTGGGATTTGCATCACTTTCTTCCTAGGGTGATCACAAGGAGTTTGGAACTCCATGAACTGAGAAGAATCCATAGATGTGAGTAAGATCATCCTAATAGATCCAATACAATTCTATGGTCTATAAAAATTGGATGATAAGGGTGTGGGTTGTTTTATGGGTAAATACATCACAATTTTCACAAAATAAGTCATGTGCCTAAAGAACTATATCACTATTCATGGAAAACTTTTTACTTTTTATCTAGCTGGTTGACCGACCAAAACATGTTCAAATGTATTAAAATTTGAGGTATAGGTGGGAACTCAAGTTATATGTCCAACTGATATATAATCATCCCACTTGGGTGTCTGAGGCCCGAGTTATGTCCCAAATACAAAAGGGTGGTCCAATATGGCCCGCCCAGAATGTCTTCACTTGTGGGACACATTTGGGGACCTTGTGGTCACATTGAGCCTTTGGCATAGTTATATGAATTTAATACCAATGGAAATATAATCCTAATAAAATTAATTTTAACATTTGGATCAGTTTAGTTAATTATATGATATAAAAAATGAACTGTTTTCAAATTGGAAAATTGTGCAATTGCATCTTTTTAATCTTGTTTTCAAAAAATTAATTCAAAATAAATAATGAGTGAAAGGGGATTTAATAATGGTATACTAAAACCAATAAACATAGTAATACATAAGTATAAGGGTGATAAAATACGTTATATCTCTGCGTAATCACACCCCCACACCTAAACCTTTGTACTCCTAGGAAAAGTCTTATATCATAATCAAGTCTCATTCCTAAATCAAAGGTGAGAAAACTTACAAGATTATTTTGAAATGAAATTAATCATGTCTCATTTTTTAAATCAAATTTCATATCATTTTTCTTATATCACATTCATGTCTTTTGAACTTTATTTGTTCGCCCATGAAACATGTCGCAACCTACCTCTCTTTAAATTTTTCTAAACAATCAAGTAACATATAAAAGTGGAGTTATGATTATTTCCAATAGTTTATGTGATCATACCATAAAATTTCTAAGATTTTAGGTTCTACATCAAAAAAACTATTGTGTTACTAAAGAGGACTTCCAACAGGTTTTTCTAAGGTTCAAGGGCTGGTAGGATTTAATGTTTAAAAATATGAGGCAGGAGAAGAGTGTTTAATCTCCTAAGTACAAAACATGTCAAAACTCAATAAGTGTTCACAATTAATGTGCACAATCAACCCCTAAAAAAGTGTATCACCTCCAACACACTATCCTAACTATCCACTTTTTTAGATCACAACCAATCAGTGAATAATAACGAGTAAACTTCCTCCTTTACTCGTTTCTTTTTATTTTGTTCTATTTTTTTCAAAGTAAAAAACAAAATATTTTTTAAAATTTTAATTGGTGATAAAGAGGGAAACATGTTTAAAATAATGATATAATATGGATTATGAAACCACTACCCAGAAAAAATGTAGTCACCCTTTCTCTCAACCCATAACAATGAATATTTCCTATGAATTCCCATAGAACACCCTCTCTCCCACACTTGATGAAAATAAAACAAGAATGTACAGAAGAGATGGGTAGGTAGGGATAAATTATCTTGTAATGTGGATACCGAATAGGAATGTAATTATTTATAAAGATTAATAAGAGGAAAATGTCAAGGTGGAAAAAATAAAGGTTAATTGTATAAAGGGGTTTTCAATAAAATATTTCCTTTATCATGAATATAGTGCACTTGAATATTAAATAGAGTCAAAGAAAGTTATAGTTTCTCTAAATAACCCAAGACTCTCAAGAAAGTGATTAAAAGGTATAATATATAGTAAGGGGATTATAATGTATCTTGAGTTATGTATTTAAAATATTAGATTGTGCTAATGATACATGGATATCAAAAATTAGTTAAACTCCTAATAATGATTTAAAAAAACAATTATAGAAAAAAAATTCATATTAACATTCATTTGAAGAACATTTTTCCAAAAATAGTGAAATTTTCCACCAAATTAACTCAATCATGAAAAATGATTTTGGATAATATTTTTGAGATCAATGTTCATCTAAAAACACATAATAATGAAAAAGAAAGAAAAAATGAAAATTATTTTTTTTGGTTTTTTCTCAATACTAACTATGACATATCAACCTCCCCCACACCTAAAAATTACATTCTCCAAAATTAGAGAGGTTTGACTAAATATAAAAATAAATAAAGGTATGAAGAAGGGATAGCCTGCTAAGTGGTGTCATATATGACATCCATCAGCTAGATTTCTTCCAACATATGATTTGGAAAATCCTCATAAAAGTTCTTGAACCTTTTACCATTTAAAGTAAACCTTTTTCCATACTTACTTGAAAAAACTATATAGCACAAAAATTATAAACATTAGTAATAGTATAAGGACCGAGCTAATGGGAACAAAACTTAACTTGATTGATCTTTAGCCTATGATTTTACATGTGGACCTTATCACTAATATAAAACTTCTACAGATGAATCATATCGTCATGGATAGCCTTTGTCTTCTCTTTATAGATTTGGGAGTTCTCATATACATCACACCTAATTTCTTCAAACTCTTGAATATAAAACTTCCTATGATCACCCGCATCTAATAGATTCATATTAAATTAGTTAAAATCCAAATATACATAGTTCTCTACCTACAATGGGAGGTGACAATCCTTTAGAAACACAATCCTATATGGTGAAATTTTGATCGGGTTTTTAAAAGATGTTCGGTACAGCCAAAGTGAATCATGCAATAAAAAACTCCAATCTTTACTATTGTGTTGTATCATTTTTTCCAAGATTCTACTAACTAAATAATTTTAAATTTTCATCTTGTCCATTAGTTTGGGGGTGATATGAAATATAGACTTAAGAATAACTCTATGCTTATAGAGCAAGTTTTTCAAGTTCTAGTCTCAAAAACATGAACCCTGATCACTAATGATGAATCGTGGAAAACCAAACCTACTAAAAATCTAAGAACTCGCAAAATCAACAACCACTTGAGATTCATAAATCATGGTATCCTTTTCTTCCTCCCATTTAGATACATGGTCAATAGCTAATAAGATGTAAAAAATCCAAATAAATTTTCAAAATCCCCCATGAAGTCAATGTCCAATGCATCAAAGATCCCAAAAAATAACATTGGTTATTGGGGAATTTCATTTTTCTTGTAGATATTCCCTATGAATTGAAATAAAGTAAATGAATTAAAAAACCTATGGTAATCTCTATATAATTATTTACAATAAAGTCCTATGTTAAGGACATTTTGAGAAGTGATTTGAGAGAAAAAGTATCACCCACAAGCCAAAGTGTGTCAGAAGCTCAAAACTGAGGTGAAATCATAGTTAGTTACTCACCTATAAACAAATTATTCACTAACAATTCTCTATAATTAAGGGTCATACCAAATGTACCATCATTAATAATGATTAAGTCTTTGGGATTGTGAAGTGATGAAATTAGTGGGGACCCTAGATGCTGCTAGAAAATTCACAATGTCTGTATACCAGGGGGTAAGGTCCACTACATCACAAAGGTTATCATGAGGAAAGAATTATCTAGTGGGGTGGGGTGAGTCAACATGATGGTCTAGTAGTGGGTAAATCCTACTAATATGGTCAGCTACAATATTTTACACTTCTCTCTTATCTCGAATCTCAAGGTAAAATTCTTGGAGTAGAAGTGTCCACTAAATGAGGTGGGACTTTTCTTCAGGTTTCTCTAGGAGGAAATGAAGGTAAGAATGGTTAGAAAACACAATTACTTTTGACCTAAGAGGATATGAATGTAATTTTTATAAGTAAAACAAAATATAAATATTATATTTTTAATTGGTTTTGTAGTTTTCCTAGGCAGGTTCAAGGGTATGTGAGGCATATGAAATGACATGAGGAGTCTTCCCAACCCTTTGTGATAAAGGTACCCAAACTGAAAAGCTAGATGCATCACAAATAAGTTAAAAGGGGATATCCCACCTTGTTGGTTGGATGATGGGAGGTGATGTGAGACTCCTTTTTAGTGAATTGAAATAATCCTCGCATTTTTTATCAAAAAAATCTTGAATCTTTTTATAACAATCTAGATATGGAAAGTGTGATCTCACTGAAGTATTTAATGAATCAGTGGTAAAAACTAGCATGGACTAAGAAATATTGCACCTTGTGAACACCTTTTGGATATTTAAGGGTCGAAATTGATTTGATTTTTTATTTATCAACTTGAATTACCTCATTTGAAATAACATTCCCAAGAACTATCCCCCAATCAACCAAGAAATTGAATTTATCATAATTTTATACGAGATCTTTTTCAATGCAATGGTGTGGTAAAGAACCTAGGTGTTCTAAATAGTCATAAAATTAAGTGACATAAACCATGAAATCATATATAAAAAATTCCATACAATTCTCAATGTACTCATTAAATATTCTCAACATACAATACTGAAAAGTACTAGGAGAATTACATAGAACAAAAGGCATCCTTATTTATACAAATCTGTCAAATGGACAGGTAAATGTTGTGTTTTCTTAATCCTCAGGGGATATATGGATTTTGAAATCACTTGAATAGCCATAAAGGAAACAAAAATGGGACTTACTGGATAATCTTTCTAATATTAGGTTAATGAATGGTAGAGGAAAGTGTTCCATTTGCATGGATTGATTCAGTAGAGGGTAGTTAATACAAACTCACCAACTATTTTGTGCACATGTTAGAACCAATATATTCTGCTCAATTAACACAATCATTATTCCAGTTTTTTTAGGCGCAATTTTCATTGGGCAAACCCATTTACTATTAGATATAGGATAAATGATACCAACAAAAAGTAATTTACTAACTAGCAATTTTACCACTTCAAGGAGAGTGGGATTTAACTAGAATTGAGCTTGTCTTATGGTTTTATCCTCATCATCTAATAGTATATGGTGAATACAAATATATGGGATAATCCTAGGAACATCACCCAATGTCCATCCAATCGCCTTTTTTACACTCTCTCAAAAGGTCGATCAGTTTTGATTACTACTATAGAGAGAGGTTACTGCCAATAATGATGGGTAATTGTTCAATACCATCAAGATAGGAATATTTTAAATTAGATGGAAGTGGTTTCACTTCCAACAATGGTGGTTTTTGGATTAAGGAGGGTGTTTTAGGGGGAGTGAGGTTCATGAAATTATCCATCTTCTCATGTTTTTTCTCTAAAGAAAGAGAATCAGTGGAAATGATATTTTTAGAATCATCAATGGTCATGGGTACCTCATAATGAAAACACTATTAGATTAATTCACAAAATTTACACTTTTCCAAACCCACACAGTGCTCAAAACATGAATCAATACCCAAATAATCAAATATTGAAGAAGAAGAAAATGAATCAGAGTATGGATCAAGGAGAGAATGTTGTGTGTGTTTTTGTGTCATTAGATATCACTTCCATTGAATAGATAGTAAGAGTGGAGTGATCTTCAATGGAGTGTTTCATGGCATCAAGGATATTAAAACATACATTTTTCACCTAAATCCATGTACAACATGCCATTGTGAACGTTGATGATCGTCTTAACTATTTTGAGGAATTTCCTCCAAGTATGATAGAAGCATGCCCTTGGGTTTGGATATATTCCATATCAATAATATAGAAGTATGTAGGGAAGATGAGATTATTCACTCTTATGAGGGAATCCTTGATCACTCTTAATGGGTATGTTATGCTCTGGTTGGCAAGATTCATGATGATGCTTATTGGTTGAATCTCTCCAACCTACATAGAAGGGTACACAAAGTAAGGGATCATATTAATCGAAGAAATCAAGTCTATAATTGTATCAAAAAATAAGTTATACCCTATGGTGAATGGTGTCATGAAAGTGCTTAGATCATTTAATTTGTTTGGAATTTCTGGTTATATCAAAGCCTAGTAATTCCTTCCAAGGTTGACTCTCTCATTCCCCTTCAATCTCCATATATGGGTGAAAATCTCTTTAATAAATTTGGAATAGTGAGGGATTTGTTTAACTTCATATAATAAAATAATGTCAACTTGACCCTTTTAAAATTTATCCATTATTTCCTTATCAATCTCATTATCAAATTTTTTTCTTAGGTTTATAGATTTTTTAGGGGTAAGAAAGAGGAATGGATTGTTCAGCGGAATCCTCAATGATAATTTGTTTACCCTTTTTGTCTTTTTTTCTTTACTTGAATCTTTTGAGGGTAGAGAAAGAAATATTTCAAGAGGGGGACATACCTGTTAGGTAGAATAATTGGAATAAAAAGCTTCTTTACCACTATAAAGTGTAATTTCATAAACATTAACTTTTTATTTTGTAATAGAAGTAAGTTAGGATGGTAGTTTTCCAGAACCATGCATATTTATCTCACCGATGGTGTTTTCAAAATGTCCTACTTGAGTTTGTAGGTCTTGAATAGATAGTTTTGTGGTATTTCTAAACTTGAGGTTCTAGGTTTCAATCTCATTCACCATATCCTAAAGTCTTGGTTCAAATTTTGGAGGAGGATGAGAAAGATTATTTCAAGATGTTTAAGGATAATAAGGTTGTATACCTTGGGCTTATTTATAGTAGTTTTATTTAGGGTAGCTCGATTTGTCTCCTTGTTGGTATTGTGGTTGTGTTTTCCACCCGTGGTTTTTATTTGGATTTAATGGTTCTTGATTGAAAGGAGGTTCTTGTTAAAATGGATGCTTAGGTATTATTGTAGCACAAGACTCAGATAAATCCTGAAGATTTAGTCACTGGTCATAAAATTGAGTGTTATTGGAACAATTACCACAATGTAATGGAATGGGAGGAGAGTGTGAAATAACTTGTGCTTGAGATAATTGACTTATAATTATATGCATATCATCATGTTTATTATCTACCTTTTGTTCTAGATATGAATAACTTACCTCATGAACTCCTAGAGTGGGTGCCATTACTTGTGTACCAAATTTTTGTGAATTTTGATCCATATTGACTATTGATTCATGAGCCACAATCTGTGGGGAAAATTCCCTCATATAATTATTGAATTAACAATTGTTCACTTATTTGGTGGTGAGGAAAACTTGAACAAATTATTTTGAATCTCTCCCAATATTCATGAAGGGTATATCTTTGTGATTTCCTAATTCCACATATTTCTTTTCTAATTAATGCAGTTTGGGAGGCATGGAAAAAATTCTATAGAAAGAGATATTTAAGGTCATTCCATCCCCAAATCATAGTTGTAAGAGATCATATCCAATATTTTTCTAAACCATTAATGGAGAAAGGGAAGGACCTCAACTCAAAGTTTGCTGCTTCCTCAAGGTATTGGATGTGTGCAGTTTGGTACATAGTGTCCGGGGTGGTCAGTTATTTTAACGTTTGGTAATTTGTAGCCATATTTTCATAAATTTGATTTAGTTCGCTCTTATATTAGTTTAGGACCACTTGAGGTTCCAAAAGGGGTTCCTCGGTGTTAATTGATTAACTTACTCTATATGGCTGAATTTTTGAGTGAAGGGACTTTTCAATTTCAATGTCAAATTCAAGTAGTATTTCCTATTTAGATACTTTCATGAAAAAATTTGTGAAGTTATTTTGCTTTTTTTTTGTTTTTTTATTATGGAATATTGATATAATATAAACACATAATAAAAATTGAAATAGAAAATAAAATATAATTCTATATTACAAAATTAGATAGAGAGAAAAAACACACACAAACAAACAAAAACAAAAACAAAAAAATCAAAATGGAAGGGTGAAATAAATAGAGTAAGAAATAAAAAAATAAAATAAATAAATAAATGGTAAAAAATGATATTTTATCCCTAGGAATAGCATCAAAATTTGATCATGTTGTCAAGCACGTCAAATTAGATTTTAAGTTTTACTAGAATTTCTACAGTATAGAAGGAAACCTATGTCATCTATATATGGATCCATAGATCATTATGTTAAAAAAAGTTTATGATTTTAAAAATAAAATAATAATAGTATTTTAGAAAGCTTGGGGTTTTTTATTTAAAAGGAAATTATAAATAGACAAGAAATAAAAGAAAGAAAAAATTCACCGATTTGATTAAGCTTGATCAACCCGAGGAAATTTCATGTTACTTTTCCTTCATCTCTTCAAGAGATACGTTATAGATATTTTAATCCCTTGTTGGTAACACATATAAAAATATTTTTATTGATTTTATACTAGGATACATCCTAGGTTTCTGTCATAAATAAAAAATTATTCACCAACTACCACCAATGATAGGGTGATTTGTGTCCAACTTCATAACCGAAACTCACCAAGGTAACATATAAAGAACTCAACATGTTGTCCAGGTTTTTATTTTATTTTATTTTGATACCATCTAATGATATTACATGTAATTAATGTTTTTATTTAAATTCAATTGAACAATATGAACTACACAAACACCGCAATTGAAAAGGGGAAGAAGAAATGGTGAACGGTGTATGAAATGTCACATGAATGGGTACCCCAAAACATGATCATATGAGTTGAGTATGAAATACCAGTACATAATTCAATTAAATAATAAGATATGATAAGTAAAAAACACACAAACCGGGAATTAAAAATATCATTCAAAATAATACAAACATGAATCTTGGGATTTGCATCACGTTCTTCCCTGGGTGATCATAAAGAGTTTAGAACTCCGTGAAAGGGGAAGAAGACATAGATGTGAATAAGATCATCCCAAGAGCTCCAATCCTACCCTATGGTTGATAAAAATTGTACAATGAGGGTGAGGTGTGTTTTTATGGGAAAATACATCACAATTTCCAAAAAATAAGTCAAATGCCTAAAGAACTATGCCATTATTCATAGAAGATTTATTCCTTCTTTATTCGGTTGTTTGACTGACCAAAATGCATGAAAATTTCTTGAAATTTGTTTTAGGGGTGGGAATTAAATTTAGTTGTTCAATATATGTGTAATAATCCCAATTGGGGGTCCGAGGCCCGAGTTATGTCCCAAATATATAAGGGTGGTCCAATCTGGACCACCCAGAATGTCTTCACTTGTGGGCCACATTTGGGATAATTATGCTCACATTCATCTATTTTCATAGTTATATGAATTTAATACCAATGACCATATAATCCTAAAAAAATTAATTTTCACATTTTTGTTAGTGTGGATGATTATATGATAGAAATAATGAATTGCTATCAAATTGGACCATTGTTCATATGAATCTTTTTAAGCATGTTTTCAACAAATGAATTCAAAATAAATAATGAGTGAAAAATTAATTAATAATGGGATAATAAAACCCATAAAAATTGTAATACACAAGTATAAGGGTGATAATGTATGTTATATAATTGTTCAATCAAGGTTCCAGAACAATTACTTGATGAAGACATGATCCTTGGTCAAGGTGTTAGTTGTGAGAGCAGTATTTATAGTCACAAAGAAAACAAGGAACATGGTCACTGATTAGTGCATCGTCATATGTGTTACACATACTCATTAATATATTCATAGGTAAAAAATTGTCCTTTATTATTCCTAGTTTATCAATTTTGATTTTGTGGACCTGTCATAGTGAGAATGGAAGAAGGCTTTCACTTCGAGAATACAATTTTTGTCTATATAAGATATGAAAAACAAAATGAATTAACACATGGTTAACTAATTTTTTTATTTTATATATTCATATTAGGTTCACCATTTTTTACTTCTAAAGATGATGGATATATTGTATTCCCTAGGGTTCAAGATACATGATGCCCAATGCTTATAATGATTCAGTTATTTTTTTCATTTCATGCTTTCACACTAGGTAAACCATATTTGTTTCCTATTTGAGGATTTATTATGGGGTTCATGATTTCATAACCATTAAAATTAGGTTACCATTTTCAACTTTTATAGAAACTCCCAATAGTTCCCAAATCCATAACTTGGTACATACCTATTTCTAAAGGTAGACAATTATTTGGGGTTTTAGACCTAACAATGCTTAGGAACTCACATTGGTCGAGAGAATGAGAGGTCACCGCATTGAACCCTTTTAGGGGGAATTATTTCCAATTATGAGACTCTTTTCTATATTTAAGATATATTCGTAAATCTCTTCCAAATCTTGATATGGGACTGGTTACCCTAATAAAATGATCAGGTGTTGAATTCTTCTATGTGTAAAGGGGGTCCTATTAATGAGACCATCTGTATATTTATAAGGTTTTTTTTATTGATTTCCAATTATTTATTATAAATGGTCAGTTGTTTATATTTTTTATTTGTATAAAAAGGTACACTGGAGTTTACTACCATCCAGAGAGGTTATTTGTGTTTTGAGGATGGGATTGAACCTTCACGAGGCATCCTATATATCATTTTTATAACAGGAATCAAAACCCATGTAGTTTGTTTGAGTCTAAGTTGTTTAATTTAACATCATACAAAAATAAAATATATTAGGTCACTTAGGAATTAGGTATTGAGCTCAATCTTTAGGAAGGAGTCCTATGTATCCTATTTATAATAGGAATCAGTGTCATCATAGTTCAATCTTCCCTCAATCCACTAATGGGTGGTGATAGAAAAATAATTCCATTGAGGGTTATTTAACTAGGTTTTAACAACATGGGAATGCCTTTGGGGATTAAACCAAGGTGGATACCCTCGTATGGATTAATCATATCATGTCGTTGAATGGTACTTACATGATGACATTTACCTGGATGAGGGAAAATTAGGATATGAGTGATATGATCATTTCAAATCACTAATCCCAAGAGAGTCATGCTCGGTGTGAGAAAAAAATGGATAGCAAGTGATCAAACTCGTCGCATATGGATACGAGACTTATGAACTAAGTAATCACTTATGGGGTGTTTGATATGGATATTGGGCCTTCAGAATGCATCCTATATGTCCTTCTTAGACAGAAATTAGATCCCTAATAGTTCAGTTCATCCCTAACCCATTGATGGGTTTGAGGTACTTGAGGGCATGAATGATGCTTATACATAAAGGGATTCCCATGAATGTGACAACTTCTTGTCTGCTAAAGGATAAGGAAGGATAGTAGACCTATGGGATAATCCAGTCCCATGAGTTAATAATATTTGAGATATGTAGGGACTTACACCAGAGTAGATGCCCATTAGAGATTAGGCCTTAGGAAGGTGACCTATGTATCCTATTTTTGACAAGAATAAGAGACCTCAAAGTTCAGTTCAGGGCATGTCCAAATATTTATAATAGAAAATTTTATCATTTCCCAAGGGGTTCTATCTAACATTCTTGACATATCAAAGGGTCCATACTTGACATGTCCTAAGTGTCTGTCTGAAAATCCCTGAGTGTCTGCCTGACATGTTTAGAGTTTCTTCCCTACATTTCCTAATTTTCTACCCAACATGTCTTAATTGTTTATCGGACATGTATTGAGTGTCGATAAGATAAGGCTGACATGTCCTAGGGTGCTTTAGTTGATTAAAACATACATGTTGAAGGTATTCTGCAAGATCTGGTTGGCATATCCATTGAACTTTCACAAGACTCTACTAACACATCTGAGGGTCTTCACATGATCAATGTAAACACATCTAAGGGTGTCATGTGATCAAGGGTGACTTGCGAAAAGGTTGTCTCGTGATCTATCTAGCATGTAAATAATACTTCACATGACTTGGTCAACATGTATGGGGGACTTTATTGACTTTTATAACATGTCTATAGTACTTTAGATGATTTATGTAGACATTTCCAAGGGTTTCACGTGATCATGACTAACACATTGGAGGGTTGCATGTGATCTGGATGGCATGTTTGGAGTACTTCACGTGACTTGGATGATATGTCTAAATACATTTGTGTGACTTGGATAACATGTCTAGAGGACTTCACGTGATCAACGTAGACACTCCCAGGGGTTTTTTGTGATTAGTACTAACATGTAGGAGGGTTGTCACATGATCTAGATAGGTCATGAAAAGCATACAATGCCTTCACATGTGAATCAATGTATCCATTTTTACGTAAATATCCTATATTTTTAGCATGTATTACATATATACCTCAATGTTTGTCAAAAATTATCTTGTTGAGGTTTCCCACTACCAAGTTGACACATGAAAACTTCTTTACATAATCTGGTTGGTGTGATAGAAGTCATTTTTGTGATCAATAGGATGATCACGTGAAGCATATATACATAACACATAATCCCTTAGCTCATTCCTTAGGTTTTACCTCATTGAATACCCTTATGATCACATGGGTTTCCATTCTGATAATTCTTATCTTGATTATTTACTCCCATGGGTGTGCCTTCCATGTCTTCTATATATGATATTTATGTCGAGAGGGAGGAATTTATAGACTTCTCGACCCTGATTCTACACCACCCTTCACTATGTGTATATAACAGATATAGTCTTGAGTTAGTGGAGGGAGTATCACATCACGCACTTTGCATGATGTGGTCATTGTTCGTCCATGGTGTCATCTCTATGTACCATGATAAATAGCAACCATGAGAACACTCTATCATCATCATATTTAATGGAACTTATGATTTTTAAAATATTTTTTTATAATCATGACTACATCTAAAATAGCCTTTGAAAGATCATGCTGACATTTATGGGAGTCTTCATACTACCAAGACGTCTATCAAAGAGGATTTCGTATGATCAAAGGAGACTTGTCTGGGGACCTTTGCAAGATCAAGCAGGATTTTCTTAAAGTCATTGCAAGACCAGGATGCCCATCAAAGAGGATTTTGTATGATTAATGGAGACTTGTCTGGAACCCTTCATGGGATCAAGCAGCTTGTATAGGATTCTTCATGAGAATAGTTTGATATATCAAAGGGTCTTTGTGTAATCAATGATGATCGCGTGAGGTACATAACCCCTTCACATGAAAAATAGTTTACTTTTGATTGCATTAATCCTCTACATTTTTAGCTTTATTTATTTAATTCACAAGGATTATAGCCTTTATCCCTTGGTCTTCCATTAGGGCATCACATGATCAATAAAGGATCTTCTGAAAAAATGTGATCATTATAATGGGAAGTATCTCTTCTTATCTTTGGTGCATTACATGATCATATCGACATGTCAAAGGGCCTCCTCAAGACCAGGATGACATGTCAAGGAGTACTCATGAGATCAGGATACCTATTGAAGATGATTCTACGTGATCTGGGGAGACATTTCTAGAATCCTTTGTGAGATCAAGCTGGCTTTTCAGAGATCCTTTGTGTGATCAAGAAATCATGTCAAAGTACCTTCATGTGATCAATGGAGATCACACAAGCTGCATAACCCCTTCACATGAAAAACATATTAACTTCAACCACATGAATACTCTTCATTTTTAATCTTTATTTATTTATTTTATGAGGGAATTTGGGTGATTTTCAGGCATTTGTTGCCAGATATGTCACATGATCGAAGAAACTCATCTGGAAACCTTCGCAAGATCATTAGAATTTTTTGGATGCCTTTTCAATAATATGAGGTCTTATCAGAGAGGATTTGAATTATTATAAGAATAACCAAAAGAACTTCACATGATATTGAGGGACTGTTGGAGTTTCTTCACATGATCATCCATATATCATGAGAAGTGCATGATTCATCCTCATGTTTTTTCCAGGGTCATAAAATTGCATGTCCTCTTAGGTATTACATGATTCACATGATCTAGTTGTATGAACTTGATATAGTCATATTATTCCTTCCTTTTTCTTATAGAGAAAATAATGCCTCTTCTTCAGGTATTTCTTTAATCCTAACCTTTTTTATGCTCATTTGGTGGGTGTTAACAATGAATGTAATATAAGAATTCAAATTACATTTTTGGAAGTCAGGAACAAAATTTAAGGGTTTTAATCTCAATTTAACTTTATTGAGAAAATTATTTTATTTTTTAACCTATTTTCATTTATGTGGTTTATATACTTTTATTTTAAGATATAATATCATAAATTTATCTTTTAATCATAGTACCTGAATTATAATTGTAATCTCCCTCTTTTAAGGGGTTTTGATTTAAATGTTTCTAAAGTTGTATGGGTTTTCTTGGTGTCAATTATGATTCCTTGAGACATAATACATTTTTTGAACCATGTTTTCTTTGAATGGTGTATTCACTAACCATGGATATATTTTTATCATAATATTTGTATTTCATGGTATTTACTTTCCAAATAATATTCCCTTATTCAAGTGTCTATTGATTTAGTTGTTTTCCATGTAGTGAGGATTTTTAGTAACACAACTTTCATTCATCGAGTTATAATTATTCTCCTGAACTTATAAGTCTATAAAATTTTACCCTTTGATTGTATTATATTATATTATTTCATTGTTTTCTGGGGATATAAATTCCTACCACATAAACCCTTTGACAAATATTTCTCACTTCCTGGGTTATGCACTTTTGAAACTATCTACATTTTTTCCTTGGATGGATTATGTTCATGACTATTCTATTGTTGATTTAGTTGTATACTCATTACTCTATAAAGTGTGAACATCACATTTTATATAATTCAGATTGGATGATTCTCTCCTAGAAATAATTTCATTCTATTGACATGGGAAAAATTATTGGTATTCTGTATATTTTTATTCCAATATGGATGATTATCAGCACGGTGACTACATGGTTTTTAAGCATCCAACTTCTTCTTATGAATGGGTTATGATCAATTTATCCCATTTATTGAAATGGAGAAAATTATTGGAATTCTTTATGTATTTATTCCAATATCGATGATTATTTTCAATTTGACTATGTACTATTTGACCATCCATCTTCTTTCTTGGGATGGGTTGTGATCATGTTATTCCATTTATAAACATGGGTAAAATATTGGCATTATTGAAAAATATTTACTACCAAAATAGGTTCTTCATATATTGATATTTTTTATTCTCAGTTATATAGATATCCATGGTTTTATGCAATAATAGGTTCATTAGGGAATGGTATAAAAATATCGTTGACTCTTATGGTGAATTCTTTAAACTTAATCAGGTGACGGGTGGACCTAAAATTATATAGCCTCTTGATGCATTGATAGGTATCATGAGAAAAAATAGTTTTAGTTATTTAGTGTATCCCTACCCAATTCTGGAAGATCTCTTGATTGTGGTCATCATTACAAGTAAATGTCTTTGAGCAAGGCATTGATACTATGTTTTTGATATCCATCACTATATATTACATCAGTATGGGATCAATATTAGTGATATCCATATTTTTATTTATTTTCATGGATATAGAATGCTCCCAGTTTCAAGTTGATTATGGCTTCATATTTTTTACTTATTACAACAATAATATTTATTTCATGTTTATGCTATAATTACTTCAATTATATGTTTCCCTTACTGATCATTTCATCACACCCCTTATTATGTTTTAATTTCCCAAGTTATAAAAAATTGATACAAGTTATGTGTTTAAAATCAAAGGACGTGTAAAATAATTTATGTGATATGTTAATGATTCATTATGGATTAAGTAGTTTTGAAAATAGTGTAAAAATGTATGTTTGATGAAAAGAACATGGGTTTTATTAGTTTATGTTTTTTACAAATTCTATAAATATCTAAACCTAAAACGATCCTTGAGATATAATGGATGAAATTAATCATTATTTATTTTGTAATTATTTATGGTTATCTCCAAAATTTTATAGTTGGTATCAAAGAAAATTTGTAAAGTATATGTCTATGAGCATAGAATCTAGGAGTGGGGTGTAGGGCATCACATTACATGTCACTATATTCTTTCTCTTTTACATATATTATTTTTCTCTCTCCACCTTACTCATTTAATTCCTATATTTTCTTTACTACCCCTTATTGAAAACAAATACAAGCAACTCCATAGAGAGAATGGTATCAAATAACTCTTAAGTAAAGTTCCACCAATATTTCAAATCTAATTCTATGTGATCCACGGTTGGTGTAGAAAATAATAGGGTCATATTTAGATAAAAAATTTGGAATTGATAAATTGAATATGATACCAACTATTACAAAATCAAAATATATATTATCATAACTCATTCAAATTATTTCCAAATATATTCAATCCAAAAACAAGTAATCATCAATTTATAACTTTATTTACCTTAGTATAAAAACCTAATTTCAAAAACCCATCTAAATACAAATGTTAAAAAAATTCAAGTACATGCAGTAGGTTTTAAAAATCAACCTTGAATTTCCCTCAAGTTTCCTCAACCGTTTTTCACCGATTAAATCAATTTCTCCACCATAACATCTAAACTAGTTCTTTAAAAAAAGTCTAAGAGAATAGGTATACCCACATTTTTAAAGAATATTTTAAAGAACTTTTTAGAAATTCAATATTTATATAAATTGAATGCTTCTAGAATCATCTCATGATAAAATACCCCACAAGGGATGATCTCCGTATTTACTTCATCAAAGTAGATCTTCACTTATGATGTTCATTTTTAATTCCAAATGATAAATCATACCAGGATGGTGAAACTATCATATCTGGAATAGTTATTCTAGAATAATAAACTTCATTAGTTTCCCTTTTGAGAACTAGATTGACTTGTTAATTCCTTACATGGTTAGCACTAAAATACAACATAAATAATTAGAGAATAAGTTAAATCACTTTTAACTCCCTAGAGATAAAAAAGGCTGAGAATATCTTATCAATATGAAATTATTTACTTTTTAGCTATAACTTTAATAAAATTCTCTATATTGAATCTTATGGATTTTAAATAATTATTGAGAAACATTGATACAATATCCATTTCAACTTCCTCTTTTTATAGAATATTTTATTTTCCTTTAGATATTTAATTCCCTTTTTATTCCTTCATTTTCCTAGATTTTTCTAAATCAAATGTCCAAATGAACATACATTCTTTAGGAGTTGACTAGTATTCCTTATCATTTCCACATGGCATCACCACATTCACTTTTTTATTTAATTCGACTAACTTTCTATTATGTTTCAGCTTACTTCCATCAATAAACACACTCATGGGTTATAAAAAAATTATAGGGTTTATCCTCTTATTCCAAGAAAAGAAATAACTTATTCTCCTTAGTGATGGATTCTTCTTTGACTTCATAGAATTGTTCTAAACCTGATTTACCTTATTCTTACTGCCCAAGGATGACTCAAAATTCTTATTCACTTTAATTTACTCTATAATTTATTTTATTTTTTCTTTAACAACACTAGATACATTCTTTGTAGGACAATAATATCATGCCTTATCTCTATGGATATCATGATTGCAATCTTAATAAAAAATTCTAATGGTTTTAAATCTATTTGAGGGTAATATATTTTTCTTGTACTTTAATGAACATTTACTTGACTCAGCCTTGGTCCCCCTTGATGTAAGATCTTCTTTTATCTCAAATATTGGAACGTTATTCCAATAATTATCAGCCTTGTGCCCAAAATTGGTACAACAAAAAAATCCAAAAAACCCTATTCTTTGGTTTTGTGGTACAATCTGTCCAAAATTACATGCATTCTATTTTTGTTCCTTTTTATTCATAAAATGGACTTATTTGGGTAAAAATATCCTCATACACTTCATTCCAAACACCATGGATGTAGTAGTGGGTTAATCACCATTTTTATACATAATTGTATAATTTTTTATTTTAAATATGCACTATGCATAAAAAAAATAGAATAATTAATATTCTCAGGTGCAGATGGTAAAGTTTGATTAGTGCATGATTTATACTAATCATTAGATGATATTGAGGTGTTATTTCCAAAAAAATAGATTACTTTTCATGTATAGATTCTTTTATAAGTTTTTGTGGTAGTATCTCTCTTTTTAATAGATTAGGAAAACTTGGATTGAACATTATCCTAATTTCCCAATCTGATTTCAATTTCAATAAATTTCAAATTTTTGATGTTTTTATCATCGTACATTGGTTTTATTTTGACTTCATGATCCCTTTTTATCTTATCAATATAACTCTCATGATCTCTATGCATATTAAGCTACACTTATAATAAATAGTAAAGATTTTTTATCTAGTTGGCCTTGATCTCTAGTTATGCATTATGGACAGTTATTACTTTTTTGCATGGATCTTTTCATCAATAACTTTCTTGAATTATTCATTTTCTTCAATTGATATCATTCACTCATTCTCAAAATGGGTGAACCTTTCTTCAATATATATTATTATTACACTTCTAGATCCAATATATTTGGAGAGATTTAAACAAGACTAGAATCTTTATTCCAAATCCTTTTCCATGTTCTCTAACTCGTCTTCAATATCTTAAACTCTATCACTATTGGCATTACATTGTTTGATGAGATTTACACTCATAATCACATTTTTTGATAGTTCCATTTCTCTTTTTATAGATTCTTATTTAAGGCTGAAAATATCCTTCTATATAATTCTAAAATATCTAGAAATAAATGTGACTATATCTATAGGGAAAAAATGAAGGATGTATTTTAAGGAACAGATTGATCTGTTGTGTAAATCATTAGAAATGTGATCTCTACCACATGATGTTTAATCTTCTATTGAACAGTCTTGGAAAAACATACATATTATATCATATTTATATAAATAATTTGAATATTTTGTGGTAGAAGATATACCAATTTTCTTAATAGTATATTGAATAGCACAAACTTCTTCATTCATGAAATATCTGTCATCATTAGAAATAGATAATGAGAAGAGACATCCACTCAAGAAAATAGAAAAAAACCTATCAATCTAAGCTCAGGAGGTACATTTGACCGAATTCCGTACCCCTAGGCGGTGTATTGAATTTTCTCGAGGGTGGTGCAGTATGTGCCCAGGATTTTCCTTGCTTGTTGAGTGAGGTGAGTCTGGCTATGGAGAAACCTCAGCCTTGGACCATTCTTCTACAATAATAGCCTGATCCAATCTTCAAATGAAATAATATAATGAGAAAGGAGGGGTTGGTTGACTAATCACGCTTCCATGACCAATAAATTCCTTTCCAGTGGAGAAACTTGATTGATATTCCCCTAGGAATTGTTTACTGGATGAAACTCATCCGACATGTTACCTAGAATGGAAATCCCTTCAAGTTGATGGATATCCCATACACTAATACCCACCTCCCTATGAAAAAGGTAGAAGGTATTGGTGATTGTACACCAATGGCTAAGCATTTCAGGAAACAACTCACCAAGTGAATAAATTGAAAATTGGGAAACCCATGTCGCCTGATACAAGTTTACTACTTCCAACTCGATAGGGGACTCTAAAAAAATTGGATGCACCCAGAATTCCCAATTCCAACCATAGAAGAATCATCCTCCAGATCATAAGTCCCATTTGGCGCTCCACCCACCATTGGGATTCTCTTAAGAAAGATTAAAAATGGACGAGTATTTCCAGATGACCGACCTCAAAGAGTTGTTACGATGAAAATGACTGATCTGATTCCATAAAGATCCTTTCAGTGTGAACACATTATATTGATAAAAAGTAGTAACAAGTTCTCCCATTGGGGAAATATTGGCCTGATCATACCCTTGGGATGCCTCCAGGTGAATAATAGGAGTATTATGATTGGCCAATGGAAAAGAAACATTATCTATGAGGTCGAAGTTATAAAGAGACAACTGGACAAATCTCAAATAGGCTGTGAGTTCTAGAAAAAGAAGTTCTCTAAGGATACCCTCTTGAGGAATGATGTAGGAACAAAGGTTGTCTTTAGAATTCTCAACTATAGCCTCCCTCCTCCGGATTGATTCTATTGAGATAAGAGGAAGATCTATTATCCTTCAGTAAAAAGGCCATCCAAAAGGTTCAATCTAATTAAAATGATTGGGAAAAAAAGAAAAAAAATGTAAAAGTACCAAATAAGTCTACCAAACGCAAGGCTATGCATACTAAAACCTGGGAACGGTAATATAATGAAATCCTAGTGAATTGACAGTAAATGGAATGCCCCACAAGATGTTGGTCTACAAAGCGTTGGCCAGCGAAACAATCATTTCATGGAATGGGAAAGTCACATACGAAGCCTTGGTAAGGAGATATTAAAAGTACATAGTTCTAATATTTAAAGTCTTATTTGGAAATTTAAAGTTTGTTTCACCGGCTTGAAGTAAATCTGTAGCATATGCGAGCTACGTAGTGTCTTACTATGTGGAAATTCAAACTTACATGTTAAGATTCAAAGTTTGGTTTGTGGATTCAAAGTTTAGTTCATAGATGAAGGCTACCGTGAAGGTTTTTCAGTTCATGGAACATAAGGCATAGTTTTCAGATGAAAAATTTTGTAGGGGAACTAGTACGTGGAAGAAAGGAAAGTCGAGAGAACTTTACAAATCACATTTCACCAGGAAACTAGGTAAAAGACAAATGACATGGTCCCCGTATATATAGGTGTAGTCCCCCCAACAGGTCCACCTTTCTACCAAAAACTAGTTCAGTTTGGGACTATTTTCTACATTATAATACCCTCCTCTTCATTTCAACTAGACCCCATTCCAATGGGGGAATTTATAGGGTCCTTAAAAATTTAAAAAGGGAAAAAATACTCTCGGAAATTTGATAAAGTAAATAGAAGCATGTAGTGATAAAAATTTGGGTAGAATATTGAAGAAATACAATTTGGAAAATGACCCAAACTAGCCCACGTACTGGTTATTGGGAAAGGTCCACAGAAGACGCAGACTGTGAACCAAGCGGTATATGGAAATCCTGCGAAATGCTAGCCTATAAAGTGTTGACTAGCAAACCAAGATGTTCATGGATGAGATGGAAATAGCGAACCAAGGTGTTCTAAACCATGTAATTGGAGAAAACACAATAGAGAAGTTAGTCCCTGCATACCAACCCCACGGACTGAGTAGTTTGTGGATGAGGTGGGACTGGGAGAGTCTTGAGAACTATGTCATTCGTGGGATTCAGGTAGTGATTTCCACAGCCGCAAACCACAGTTCCACAAAACTCATTTGACTGAGTCGTCTATGGGTCAGATGATCCCTCCATGGGATTTCTAAAAAGTTGGCATGTGCTCATAGATATAGCTTCCCTAGCACTCTATAAAAGGGATCACAAGGGGAACTTAATCGTGTTGTTTACGAACCAAATAATTCGGAGAAAAATGATCAATTAAGTACATAACCATGGACAGTTTCCACCAGGTATAAATTTATCATGAACCATAAACAGCATAAAACATAATTATAATTGAATGACCATGAATCTAATTGGAGAAACTCAAACCATAGGCCCTTTACAGATGAACTTCCTGAAAACCTTAAGCATAGTACCTCTCCTTCAGTCCAGTGAACAGTGTGGTGCATCGCTACATGGACAAGACCCTATGTCTCATAGAACCATGTTATGAAGATGGAACCTAAGACTGCATACCACCATGGTATGTGGTCGCTCACATACAGGTTTTCGTACCACTTCAGTGCGTGGATGACCTCTCCACCCACACAGTAGTATGCTATGCGGGGAAAACCCCTTCCCACATGAGAAAATGGTACGTGGAATGGGGTGTCTTGGGGTTTTCCACCTTCTAGCTCAATTCTTTTCCTTTGATTCTCGTCTTTCCCTCCTTTTCCCCTCCGCTAACCAAACCATCGGCATCAGGAAAAAGCCTCTTCCAAAGCCACAGGACCCATATAACCAGACCGTTAGGAGCATCAGCATGCCCTGCTAAGTCTACATACCCGTGGTAAGCAGAGATGCAAAGGTAGTTCCCACAACAGTTCAGACCCCTTGGAAGTCCTTAAGTCTAAATTCCCGAGGTAACCCAGATTACAACCTTGGGACGCTGATTTGAACCTCCACATTCAAATAATCAAGGATAATAATTGGCCTTTCCATTCAATGAGGGATAGTGAAAACTCAAAGGGATCATACCTTCTTTAACTTTGACAAGGAGAAATGCTTCTCCCCTTTCCGAGGACTCATTTCAAGGCACTACTCCTAAGGTATTACCCAAGCCCTTTTACGGGAGGTGGCACTTTCTCCCCTCTCCATCCTGGCTTGGGATGTGTCTAGATAGCTCACCTGATGTAACTATCCTAGATATCAACATGGGTGAGGGGATGACACATTCAAAGCCCCTTTCCCTCTCCTTTTGGGCTCATGACGCACCCTCATCCACCATCACCCTCCCCATTTTCCCTCATCGAAGAAGGGAAAGTGTGTCTTTATTAAATCTTTAACATCCTATTGTTTCTCACACTGATCATGAATTACATGGGCTTAGAGATTTGTGTTGATATGACATTCACACCACCCAGTCATGAACTTTGAGAACTCCGATTACCAACAAAATTGGGATACATAGGAAGCCTTTATCTAGGCCCGTGCTCCATATCAACTCATACATGAAATGGTAAATAGTTCCCCCTTCAAATGGGTAGCTCCTACGTGTAATCCCCAATCAAGTCACAACTCAGAAATGAAATACGATAATCTTATTCTTGCTCTAACTAGGATAGGTAGGACTCCTATCTAAGGACTGATCTTAAAGGGGCACATTTCTCAAAGGTTAATCCCAATCATGCCCCCATAAAGGGTATCCTCTTTAGGAGTAAGCACCTATTCACATCATTTAGAAAGGCCTCCACTTTTTTTAAGTCCCAATTATGTCTCCTCAAATGGGCAGATTTAAAGTATAAGTTCCGAGTTCAATTGAACTATGCAGACTTTGATTCCCCATTGACCGGGATATGTATGAAGCCTCTATGAGGTCTAAATCAAACCCCCAAATCAACCCAAATGTTTCTAAGCCATATTCATGGTCAATTATATCCACCCAAAAGACAATATCTCTTGAGGGTCCTTTGGGCCTCTTCGTCATAAGCCCCACACCAGGTCTTGACTAGGAATCTTTCACCTAGACGTCTTAACAACATGATGTTAAATTACATGGATGGGTCCTTATCACACGACCTTAAAAGGTGATGTTTCTAGTTAAGTGGCACTGAACTACATGGGATCTGATTCATCTCATGATAATACATAGGAATTCCATCTCATGGATTCGACCCCAACATCAAAATAACTCTCATCCCCCCTGGATGATAATAAACTGCATAGCACCTCATCACATGGATTAAAGTAGCATTGTCTCAGTAGATCCTAATTCATGTATATCAATGATTGATTTTTTTATTAATGGGTAATATGTGGATGCACTCTTAGGGAAAGAACCAGTCATTCACAAAAATATGAACATTGCTTAAATCTATAAGAGAGTCCCAGAATAGGAAAGAATTATCCCCCCCCCCCAAATGGTGCAATGATCCTGACCTCCCATACTCCTGGCCAATGGAGTCCTCAAGTGTTACTGGCCAAATCCTCATCCAAAAAGTGCATATATTTGGAAAGAAGGTCCATGAATCATGGATACTAGGGCCTTTGTGTGTTTCTGGATCCCCAAATAAACCCACTAGAGATTATTTGAGGACCACATACTTGATATGGGTCGATTTCACAAACACAAAACCCCCTGAAATTACCCTCAAGGATCATGAAAATGTGGCACCTCCTTCAAAACATAAAAATGATATAATTCCCAATCCTGGTGGAACTATATCTCCCAAACCAAAATGTGACTGCGACATGAATCATGTTCAAACAAATATAGAGAACCCGACATGAATCCTTAACTAAGGTGGTGGTATTATCCCACTATAAGCCCCTTTCATCCAAAATGGAAGAAGGATGAGAACTATTACCAATCATGAATGTTATTCTGAGATGATACCTTGACGAGGTTTCTTTTTTTGTGCTTGTTACATGAATTTCAGGATTCACAGATCTCTCTTCGATCCATATGGAATCTCGACAAATTTCCCAGACACGCGCGTTAGTAACCACAAAGGTGGTTGGGTCCCCAACAAATAACAGGACTCCCTCGCCTACCCAGTATCTTCATCACTGGGTTTAAAACACACTGATCAAAGAGTACCACAAAAATGGTACTCTCCCTATGGTGGAGGCTGCAAGGAAGTACCTCAAATTGATGAAATATCTTCAGTCACCTCTTCAACCATGGCCGACATCCCAGCATAGGACGAATCCACTGGCCATCCCAAACTGCTTCGAGAGACTGTACCAAGAGCAAAACAATGAGTACCTCCCTTATATTAGGGACATAGATGAAGTCGATACCAATAAATTCATTTGAGTTGTACAGGAACCCCTCTTAAGGGCTCCTAACGGAGGATTCTACCACCAATCGCGTACGACCATATAGACTTGCCCTAAAGAGGATCCCATGTTGAGGGCACCTTCTAAAGTCCAATAGACATGGAACCCCAGGATACCTCCTGAGGGAGAAAAATGCATGATTAGGAGAATGTTATCACCCTGAATCCTAAAGAGGAGGTCTTCCACAAGAATTCAGAGGCATATAATTGGTAGGCATACAATTCTTCCCCTCCTGCTGAAGCTCGCCATGAAAATATGGCTGCAATCTACAAGCGGATGCATATCCCTGCTTACTCCTATAAATCCCAACATAGAAATATAGTGGAACAATATGAGAAAACTCAAATTCCTATCAGTTCTCATCGGTCCTAATGTGTAGAAAAAGAAGAAAATAATAGGAAGGTGAAAATCTCTTCTAATGCGCAGGAATCCCGTCATCCAAATAGGATGGCACCCAGCTGTAAGCAGGCACAAATCTTTGCTAAGGCACTATAATGACCTAATGTTTCATAAATGGAAATTCATATCTTATAAAATATAATCACATAAAGGCACAACATAATGAGCTACTAAGTGATATCTGACCTTTAAACAAAATTTTTTCACTTATGATATTTTAATTTCAAAAATCTAACATAAACAGTTGCGATCAGTAAGTTATTTGGTGTCCTATAAGAAAAACATAATTTTTGGGTAATAGTGACCGAACCTTATGAATAGTAACATACCCTTATGAATAGTGATATACTCTAATTAATAATAACCTTACCTATGATAGTATAAAAATAATATTAAAGTTGAAAGTACGATATACGTATATTTTAGAACAGTAAATGAATGTTTTAAAACCGGTTTTTGATAATAAATTATGATTTTAATTAAATATTAAATTAATCATATTTAGAAAATTATTTTTGAAAAATGGATTTTATTTTTGGATTCTACACGTCAAAAAATGGTTAGGGTAAATTTTTGGGATTTTTCTAAAATACATGAATTTTTATGAATAGTAAAATATGAAAATTTACGATAAATGCTAAATAATGGATTTATTGAGTCATTGATGATGATATTCTAATATAAGCCCAATTGTTTCGAATTCACATGAATTTATAACTATTCTTGGTCATGGAATCATCACTATTCCTGGTCTTGAGGTAAATTAATAATCTAATGATTAAAAAAATATGAAAACCCTCCTCTCCTCCACTATAAAACCCCCCCTCACCCCCTCTTCTCTTCACTCCTCTCAAGCCTTGTGCCTTGCCAATATTCTGCCCAAATCTATCTCTAAGCTCCTCCCTCATGTCCAATAGCCCCTAGTCTCTTCAAAATACCAAAACCTATACCTTTAATAGGTTATCAAAAGAGATAAACTCAAGAGGTAAATTCCTCTTTCAAATTATTTTATTTCTTTTAAGTTCTTTTCTTGTTTCTTTCCTCACCTCCCTTCACCCAAATAGTATGATAAATCCAGTAACATAAATATACTGGAATTTTTTTATGCTAATGTTATATTTCATTATCATCTCTCCTTTCCCTATCTTTTATTTGAAAGAAATGAAAACACCGTTTGAGATGTGTAAATTTAACACATTCACGGAAAACGGTTTATCAATTTCTTTTATCATATTTAATTCTGATCATGAAACCATTTGTGTTATGGTTGAACCAGATTATTATATATGTAATATATACTATTTTTTTCTTTAATCATTTTTACAAATGGTATTAAGTTATAAATCAAAATATGTTCTTTGTAATCAAACCCGCCGTTTAACCCAAAACGGTTGTCACTAAAGTTATATATAATGGTTAAAATTCACTCCAAGTAACCAAATTATGTTTTTTAACCATGTAATATCCTTTATATTCACTAATAACATAAAACTTTAATTCTGGACAACCAATTACATCATACGTATTTAACCGAACATGAAAATAAGTAACCCAGTCTTGAAAACCAAGTAAGCAAACGAGCTTGAACAATGAAATTGAACCATATAACCAATCAAAAAGTTCTTTAATGAACCAAAAAGGGTTATAATAAATCAATTAAATATATAATAGGTTATTTATTTATTAATTAATAAACCTAATGTTTTTATTCAGGTCATTAATAACAAGTGGAGAACACCACCGGATTTAAGGTAAGGGATCCTCTCTATTTCACTCTTAATCAAGATTTCCCTCTATGATATGCCTTTTTATGTGTAATCACATATGATGGGGTATGATTTCTCACCTCCAAAATACTTCCCTAATGATTTATAAGTAATGAGAAACCCCTTCTCTCTCTTATCAATCCCTCTTCGGTACACCCGACACCATGTCGATAAACCGTAATGAATTCCACCCAAACCTCCTTTGATCTTTTGGGTTTCTATATCATTATTTTTATCAAAATGGAATTATTTTATATATTTATGTATATATTATAAATGTTGTGTATCTTAGAAAATTAATTTATGAAGACCCTTTCATCACTATCTTTAGGGGATATACATGTTCTTAAAAGATTCACTCCTTATAAATTTCCGATAAGCAAACCTATTTTAAGGGAACTTCCTAAAATATTACCCAATTTCAAGTGAACTCTATCCTCTATTTCAATCCACAATTGTCTTTATAAAATCATTCTTTTTATAATTAAAACCTTCATGGTTCAATTATGGTTTTATATAAAATATTATCCTCTTTTATATTTTAAAAGCTCTATAGTGTTTTCCTTAAAACAGCACAAAAATGTTTTAATGATAACGTTTCTCAAATACATTTCTTATGTGTTTTCACTTATATTTTACATCACTTTCCATGTTAAATGACTATCTTACCCTATTAACATCCATGTATGTCCTAATCCCTTTATTTCATGGACATTTTCATGATACGCCCATTGGTTATGTTTTATGTCATGATTGTGGTACCCAATTCATTCCATGGGTACGCTTATATTTATGTATGGTTGATTATGTATTATTATTTATGTGGAAATAATATTCATGAAAATATTGAGATGGTTGTTCCCAGATTGTGCTCCAATGCATTGGGTAATGTTAAGTCTCATGAGATGTGATGTGAAACAGGATTGGTGGTCAGCCTTGACCTGTACTAAAATGGGAATTAGGATTGGCAGTTAGCCTTAACCCATATTAAAATGGGAAATGGGATTGGAGGTTAGCTTTGACCCATAGTAAAGACATGTTTTATGATTATGACACATTTATATGATTCCATGTTTATATGATCCCATTCTTATATGATCTGATTTTATATGTTCCATGCTTTGGATATCATTATATCATGCCTCCTAACTCATGTTCTTAAGATGTATCCTTATGTTCGTTCCCTTACTAGGATTTTTAGCTCATCCCTTTTTTTCATGTGTTCCCTGGGGTACCCTATGCAGATGTAAGGGCTCAAAGGAAGTTAGTATCTCTTTATGGAGATTAAATAAAGTTGTGTTTTTATATCCCCATGTTTTATGTTTTATGTACCAAGTATTCCAAGAAAGTAGACTTAACTATACTTGGCTTGTACTCTGATGTATAATTATGATTAAAATCATGTAATGTTATATATAAAAGGCTAGGGTCACTACAGTTGGTATTAGAGGGAGGATTAGTTATTTTTGGAGATTACGAATATAACACCTTAGTGAGGACCCTAAGGATGAGACTAAGTATAAGAAAAAATTCCTAAATTTTGGTGAGTATTGAGTAAGTGTTTTATCAAGTAAATACATCCCTTTATGGATATGAGCAGGTAGAGGCGGCTCTAGCATAGATGTATCTCAGGATAAAATCTGAAAACACCGCTTGGAGATAGACTCGAATGGGAACTGGTGCACGACAACAGGCCTTTCCGCACTCTTGGTTATGAAACTCCAAGGGGATATACTGTTGTAGATTCATGATCTTAGTAAAAACCATTAAAAAATGAAAAAAAAGAATCCCATAAGAATATATGTTAATAAATAGATCGAGGATAACCTAGATTTAAACCTGAGGAATCACAAGATATGATACACTTCTCCTTTACCAGTTTATCCTTTTATGTTCAAAGTTTCCTTTTTATGCACAATAGATAGTTATTCAAGACCTATAATTATAAGTTATTTTTCTTAGTTAATGACGGTAAATAGAAGAACTCATTCCAATAATCAATTTGATAGGTAATGTGAAGATTTCCTTAATGATATTCCTGATATGAAGAGATAAGGTGCTCCAAACTTCATGGTAGTACTTGCTCAGTTGGCTCGATTTATGAATAATAACTTGAATCGTGCATAATTCCCTCCTCCTCCAAGGAAAGAGCAATTTGTCATATAATCCTTCATGCAGGAAAGGCCTCCCATGTTTAGTGGATCTTCTGATCACCTCCTCATGGAACAATGGATTAACTCCATTGAAAAGATATTCTTCATCCTCTAGTGCTCATAATAATAGAAAGTTGTTTTGGTGGTCTATCACTTTGATGGGGAAGTTGATCAGTGGTGGACACTAATCAAGAATACAAAGTCTCAAGAGGAAATTTATTCCATAGATTGGGATGAATTCAAGAGGATGTTTTTCAACAAATATTTTCCTCGAACCCTCCATATCCATATAGAAAGAGAGTTCCTCAGACTCAAGAAGAAGGTAGATGAGTCCATCAGGTCCTATGAACCAAAATTTACAAGGCTTGCAAGGTACACCTTTGGATTTCTCATGAACACCGAAAACAAGGTGGATCGCTTTTTTAGAGGACTAAAACCGAGTCTACAAAAAGCATTGGTGATTCGAGACTTTAAGGGTTGTGAGGGGATTGTTTGTTGTGCTCTCAAGGTTGAAATGGATATTCGATACTCTCAGTGGTCTCAGGGGAGTATTGACAAGAAGCAAAAAATGGAGAACAACATGGGTGGTTCATAGAACAAATACCATAATGGAAAGAAGTCTGACTTTTCCCCCTTTAAAATTTGTGGGAAGAGGCATCCTAGGAACTATCTGAAGGGAACCAAGAATTTCTTCAAATATGGAAAGTTTGGTCATAAGGACAAGAACTACCAAACGGATATGAAAAATCCTACTAATGTGGAAGAAGAAAGGAAGGTTCAGATCAACACTCAACCTATAGCATAGTGTTACAACTGTAAGGAGCATGGGAATTATCCAAACAATTTCCCAAAGTCAAGAGTTGTCAAAGGCAATCAACAAAAACCTCCAAGGAAACAAGGAAGGGGTTATGCTATCACTACTGCTGAGGTGGAGCTGGAAAACGATGTGGTGACAGGTACTCTAGTTATTCATTCAAGAATAGAGAATGTACTATTTGATTTGGGTTCTACGCATTCTTTCAAGTCTTGAAAGTTTAGTAAAACTATTCAAACACCACCTCTAAATTTGGAGGGAAAGTTATATGTGAGAACAGGGAATGGGGAAATAATTACGTCTATGGTTTATAACTCCTCCCTAGTTAACTTCTGTGGACTAAACCTCCCCATAAATCTCATCATACTTCCTTTAGTGTAGTTAGACACTATCTTGGACATGGATTGGCTATATTTATACAAATCCAACAACAACTATCGGGAAAGGGAGATCACTCTTTACATCCCAAAGCATCCTCGGATTATTTAAAAGTGTAAAGAGGAAGATGAATATCCTTTATAATCATTGTCTCAAGTGTGGATATTATTACCTTATGAGAAAACATATCTATCTCAAATGATTGATAGAAAGGAGAGAATCATTCTTGAAGACATGCCCATCATGAGGGATTACACTGATGTATTCCCTGAAGAGTTTCCTATTCTTCCTCTTGACCGATAGCTTGAGTTATTAATTGAAATTGTCCCTAGATATCTTCCTATCTCAAAGAAACCTTACAGAATGGCCACCTTTGAGCTAGAGGAGCTGAAGAAGCGGTTGCAGGAGAATCTGAAGAAGGGTTTTATACGTCAGAGTGCTTCACCGTGGGGTGCGCCAGTCCTCTTCATCAAGAAGAAGGATGGATCAATGCGCCTCCACATTGATTATCGTGAACTCAATAAAATCACAATAAATAACAAGTATCCCCTTTAATAGATAGATGAATTGTTTGATAAGATTCATGGAGCCAGTTATTTCTCTAAGGTGGACCTTCAATCGGGATATCGCCAACTAAAGGTGAGGAAGGAAGATATTCCCAAGACTGCCTTTCAAACAAGGTATGGACACTAGGATTTCATGGTGATTCCATTCAGACTCACTAATTCTCCAGAAATTTTCATGTATTTAATGAATAGAGTCATTAGATATTACTATGACAAATTTGTGGAAGTATTTATTGATGATATTCTGATAGACTCCTAGAGAAAGGAGGAACATGAGGAGCATTTAAATATCATGTTAAAGACTTTTTGAAGGGAGAAGTTTTATGAAAAGTATAGTAAATGTGAGTTCTGGATGGAGGAAGTGTCATTATTGGGGCATGTTATCACCAGAAAAGGGATATCTATAGACCCTTTCAAGACAAAGGCAATTGAAGAGAGGCCCAGACCAACTTATGTAACAGATATCTACAACTTTTTGGGTCTAGATGGGTTTTATTGACGATTTGTGACGAACTTTTCACAATTTTCAAACCCAATGACCAAGCTGACATAGAAGGGAGTAAAGTTTGTTTGGACTTAGGAATGTGAAGACTATTTTAAGGAGTTGAAAAAGAGGCTTATCACTGCACCAGTACTCACACTCTGAACAAGTGGAGAACTCTTTTTGGTGTATAATGATGTTTCAAAGAAGGTATTAGGTTGTGTGTTGATGAAAAATGATAAATTAATAGCCTATGCCTCAAGGTAGCTTAAAATCCATGAGAAAAACTATCTCACTCATGATATAGAGTTAGTAGTTGTGATCTTTGCGTTGAAAATCTGGCGGCATTATCTTTATGGGGAGAAGTGTGTGATATAAACTGACCACAAGAGTCTCAGATATATATTCACATTGAAAGATCTTAATATGCACCAACAAATATGAATAGATCTCATTAAGGATTATGACTGCTCAATATACTACCATCCTGATAAGGCAAATATGGTGGCAGATTCTCTAAGTAAAAAGGATCCAACATCTTTATCAATGATGATAATTGAAAAGGATCTGATCTTATTATATTTGAAAAGGATGGACATGGGAGTCATTAAGGGAGGAACATCATCGATCCTTTCTCAAATGATTGCTCAACCATCTCTCTTGGAGAAAATAAAGGATTCTCAAAGAAAAGATGTGGAAATTCTGAAAAGGTTAGAAGCTATCCGAAATGGTAAATCCTCAGAGTTCAATGTGGATAAGGAAGAAGTTGTAAGATTTGGGTCACGATTATGTGTACCATCTGATCCAGAGATAAAGAAGGATATTTTGAGTGATGCACATAGCTCAACCTTCTCAATTGACCCATGGAGCACAACGATGTATTGAGATCTTGGATAAAACTTTTGGTGGGACAATATGAAAAGGTAGATTGCTGAATATACATCAAAGTGCCTAGAATTTCAACATGTGAATGTTGAGAGGAAAAATTATAAGGGTATGATGCAACCACTACCCATACCAACATGAAAGTGGGAGAACATTACCATAGACTATGTCACTGGACTTCCAAAGACATCCAGAGGAAACAATGCTATATGGGTTATTGTGGATAATCTTACAAAGACATCTCACTTTATCGCAATTCGATAGGACTTCTCATCGGATCAAATTGCATGTATTTTTATCAAACAAGTGGTAAGGATGCATGGAGTACCACTATCTATTGTATCTGATCATGATCCAAGATTCACCTTGAAGTTTTAGAAAATTCCCCGACATGCTCTAAGCACTAAACTGAACTTCAGTATGGCCTATCATCCTCAAATTGATGGCCCATCTGAGTGAACTATTTAGACACTAGAATAAATTTTGAGAGCATGTTATATGGAATTAAAAGGAGGATGGGACCAACATCTTTCACTGGTTTAATTCTCCTACAACAATAGTTTCCACTCGAGCATCTGAATGGCACTATATGAACCCCTTTATGGGAAAATTTGCAGAAGACCGGTGTTTTGGGATGAAGTCGGTGAGCTTAAACTGCTAGGACCTCAAATGGTCGAAGAAATGGGGGAGAAGGTGAAAACCATTCAGTAACATATCAAGGCATCCCAAAGTCAACAGAAGAGTTATGCAGGTAACCATCGATGAGAACTTGAGTTCAAAGTTAGAGACAAGGTATTTCTATGAATATCTCTATGTAATAAGGTCATGAGATTTTGGAAGAAAGGGAAGTTAAGTCCCAGGTACATAGCCCCTTTGAGATCCTTGATCGATCTAGAGCTATGACCTATCGACTGGAACTTCCACCTACCATGTTGAAGGTACATGATGTCTTTCATGTATCCCTCTTAAGGAATTACATACCAGACCCTTCACATGTAC
Organism: Viscum album; assembly: GCA_963277665.1. Taxonomy (NCBI): domain Eukaryota; kingdom Viridiplantae; phylum Streptophyta; class Magnoliopsida; order Santalales; family Viscaceae; genus Viscum; species Viscum album. The sequence continues at coordinate 909,535,836 of OY728125.1, read as the reverse complement.
TCTTTTTAGAGGTTTTATAGTTGGAGGATGATATTTCCTATGAGGATCAACTAGTGAAGATCTTGGACCGTAGAGATAATGTTCTACGTAACAAGACTACTCACCGGGTCAAAGTACTGTGGTAAAACCACAAGTATGAAGAGGAAACATGGGATATAGAGAAGGCAATGAAGGAAAAGTACCTACACCTATTTACGGATTAGAATGTAAAATGAAATTTTGAGGAAGAAATTTCATAAGGGGGAAGAATGTAACGACCCAATGTTTTATAAATGGAAATTCCTCCCTATAAAATATAATCACATGAAAGCACAACATAATGAACTACTAAGTGACATGTGACCTTTAAACATAAGTTTGCCACTTATGTGATTTTAATTTCTAAAATCTAACATACACAGTTTCAATCAGTAAGTTATTCAGAGTCTGATAAGAAAATATTAATTTTTTGTTGAATAGTAACCTATCCTTATGAATAGTAACATATCCTTATGAATAGTGATATAATATAATGAATAGAAACCTTACCTATGATAGTATAAAAATAATATTCAAGTTGAAAGTATGATATACGTATATTTTAGAATAAGTAAATGAATGTTTTAAAACTGGTTTTTGATAATAAATTATGATTTTAATTAAATATTAAATTAATCATATTTAGAAAATTGTTTTGAAAAATGGATTTCATTTTTGGATTCTACTTGTTGAAAAATGGTTAGGGTGAACTTTTGGGGTTTTTCTAAAATACTTGAATTTTTGATGAATAGTAAAATACTACAATTTACGATAAATGCTAAATAATGGATTTATTGAGTCATTGATGATGATATGCTAATATAAGACCAATTGGTTCGAATTCACATGAATTTATTACTATTATTGGTCATGGAATCATCACTATTTCTGGTCGTGAGGTAAATTAATAAACTAATGATTAAAAAAATATGAAAACCCTCCTCTCATCCACTATAATCCCCCCCCCCCACTCCCTCTTCTCTTCACTCCTTTCAAGACTTGTGACTTTCCGATATTCTACCAAAATATCTCCCCAAGATCCCCCCACACGTCCAACATCTCCTAGTCTCTACAAAATACCAAAACCTCTCCCTTTAAGAGGTTCTAAAAGGAGATAAACTCAAGAGGTAAATTCCCCTTTCAAATTCTTTTATTTATTTTAAGTTTTTTCTTTTATTGTTTCTTTCCCCACATCCCTTCACCCAAATAGTATGATAACTCTAGTAACATACATGTACTGGAATTTCTCTATTCTAATGGGATATTTCATTATCATCTCTCCTTTCCCTGTCTTTTATTTGAAAGAAATGAAACCACCGTTTGAGATGTGTAAATTTAACACATTCAAGGACAACAGTTTATCAATTTCTTTTGTCATCTTTAATTATGGTCATGAAACTATTTGTGTTATGGTTGAACCAGATTATTATATATATAATATATCCAATTTTTGGTTCTTTAATCCTTTTCACAAATGGTAGTAAGTTATAAATCAAAACATGTTCATTGTAATCAAACCCCACGTTTAACCCAAAATGGTTGTCACTAAAGTTATATATAATGGTTCAACTTCACTCCAAGTAACCAAATTATTTTTTTAACCATTTAATCTCCTGGATGTTTACTAATAAAATACAACTTCAATTCTGTACAACCACTTTCATCATACATGTTTAACTGAACATGAATATAAGTAAACCAATCTTGAAAACCAAGTATGCAAACGAGCCCGAACAATGAAATTGAACCTTATAACCAATAAAAAAGTTCTTTAATGAGACAAAAATAGTTATAATAAATCAATTAAATATATAATAGTTTCTATATTTATTAATTAATAAACCTAATTTTTTATCCAGGTCATTAATAACAAGTGGAGAACACCATCAGATTTAAGGTAAGGGATCCTCTCCATTTCCCTCTTAATCAAGATTATCCTCTACGATATCCCTTTTTATGTGTAATCCCATATGATTGGGTATGATTTCTCACCTCCCCCATACTTCCCTCATGATGTATAAGTGATGAGAAACCCCTTATCTCTCTCATCAATCCCTATTTGGTACACCTGCCACCATGTCAATAAACCCTAATGAATTCCACCCGAACCTCCTTTGATATTTCGGGTTGCCATATATTTATTTTTATCAAAATGAAATTATATTATATATTTATGTACATATTCTAATTTATATGTAGTTTTAATAAATTCATTTATGAATAACCTTTCATCACTCTCTTTCAGGGATATACATGTTTTTAAAAGATTCTCTCCTTAGAACTTTCCGATAAGCAAGCTTGTATTAAGGGAACTTCCCAAATATTTACCCAATTTCAAGTGCACTCTATCCTCTATTCTAATCCACCATTGTCTTTATAAAATCTGTATTTTTATTATGTAAATATTCTTGGTTCAATTATGGTTTTATATAAATGATTATCCTATTTTCTATTTTAAAAGCTCTATAGTATTTTTCTTAAAACCGCACAAAAATATTTTAATGATAATGTTTCTAAAATACATTTCTTATATGTTGTCACTTATATTTGACATAAATTGCCATGTAATATGCCTATATTACTCTATAAACGTCCATGTATGTTCTAATCCCTTTCTTTCATGGACACTTTCATGATATGCCCATTGGTTATGCTTTATGTCATGATTTATGTACCCAATTCTTTCCATAGGTACCCTTATGTTTATGTATGGTTAATTATGTATGATTATTTATGTGGAAAGATTATTCATGAAAATGTTGAGATGGGTGCACCCAAATAGTTCTCCAATGCATTATGTAAAGTTAAGTCTCCTGAGATGCGATGTGAAATGAGATTGCCAGTTAGCCTCAACTTATACTAAAATGGGAATCGGGATTGGCGGTTAGCCTTGACCCATACTAAAATGGGAAACGGGATTTGCAGTTAGCCTTGACCTATACTAAAGAATTGTTTTATTATTTTCCACATTAATATGATTCCATGTTTATATTATCCCATGCTTATATGATATGATTTCATATGTTCCATGATTTGGATATTATTATGTCATACCTCCTAACTCATGTTCTTAAGATATATCCTTATGTTCATTCCATTATTAGGATTTTTAGCTCATACCTTTTTTCATGTGTTCCCTAGGGTACCCAAAATATATTTAAGGGCTTAAAGGAAGTTATGATCTCTTTATGGAGATTAAATAAAGAAGAGTTTTTTTGTAGCCCCATATTTTATGTTTTATGTACCTAGTCTTCCAAAACACTAGACTTAACAATCCTTGGATTATACTATGATGTATAATTATGCTTAAAATCATGTAATGTTATATGTAAAAATCTAGGGTCACTACCGGAACATCAAGTCTGCCATCAAAATAGGTAGGCAAACCAACACTACCAGTGCATATAATGCCCACCAGTCAAATACAGTCATAAGAAAATATGAGCAGATTCAAATTCTTATGGATGAAAATCAAGATCGCGAGACAAATAAGTAGATATAAATTCATGTTTGAAAATATAAAACCCACTAGTCAAATATAATGGAAACCGGGGAAGACAGCCAGTGGAAGACTCTTTCATCAGTCCCGATATGGGAGAACTTCCACTACCCACTTGAAACCCATGGGGGACTGGAGTAGGAACAAACACCTACTCCAAAATCATAATGGACATTCATAATCATTCCAGCGAAATACATATCTCAACACATCTTGGACATGATGGAGGATCAAATATTAATCTCGTACAATATCCTCAAGACGTGTCAAGATGTCATTGTGTCGGTGGGAAAAGCGAGGAGTCGGGCCCATGACCTGATCTCCCTAGGTGGGGTGATTTATCCACCAAATTAGATAATCACTCCAGAGCAGACCCACATCCCTACTCCAGTCCAGGAGGGTCTATGGCCACATTCTATGATACAAGGACAACTAGATCGGGAACAAATACTCATTCCAATTTGGGGACACTAATCCACCGTGTTGGTTGTTGTAGGATAGGCATATATCCCTACCAGAAATCAAGATGTTCATCGGAAAATCCCGAAAACATCAAAGGAACCAACCAAATAGGTTCTCATACATAATGGTTGTTACCAACAATAGGCGGGTCCAATTTCCCACAAGAGAGCGCACAAAAATGAAATTCACCAAAGGTAACCAGAAAATGAAGAGCTTACTCATGATTCTTCTCTATTGGAAGCTGTAATTCTTGAACGCATAAAACATCTATAAATAAGGGCTCAAGATCCTATCAGTCCATTACCAAATTATTGAAGTGGTAGTAGCAATTGTGAAGGTCCTCCCCGCAATGTAGCTACTAGAATCTCTAAAGGTCCTCCCTAGAGCACCCATGAGGGCTTACTGAGTGAGTCAAAAATGATCTATCACAAGAGCCTATCTTCTGATGCGTGTCAGGGTAGCCTTCCCCTTGACTAGAAGATCAAATAGCAAGAAGGTCCTCCCCTTGTTTTTATCTACCCTGATGGTCCTCCCAAGGGTATACACTACATATATGCTTCTCCCTGTATTCATAAGTCAAGTTGTGATGGTAGTCCTCACTATGACGGCAGTCGCTATGAATGCCCTCCCTGCAGTGACATCAAGTAATGAGAAGGTCATACCCTCATTGTAGTATATCCATAAGGTCCTCCCTAGAGTGTACACTCTAAATACTCTCTCCACATCCAGAGATATTATGGTATTCCTTTAAATGAAAATAGTCATTATGAAGGACCTCCCCTAAATGATGCTAAGAAGCAATAAGGTCCTCCCCTTGATTCGGTCTTCCCTGAAGGTCCTCCACAGGGTATACACAGTAGAAGTCCTCTCTATGGACGGAAACTAATCTATGATGGTATTCCTCACTATCACAACACCGACTACAAAGGTCCTCCCCATAGTAAAAATTTACGTTGGTGAGAAGGTACTCCCCTCATAAGGTCAAATGCAATAAAATCCTCATATGTTGAGGCACTTGGAAAAATGGAATTCGACAATTTGGATGCTCTCTCCATGACAATTGATAACTTTTCTCAACCATAGAATGGTTCGGAGCCATGCTCATCTTCCAATCCTACCTCGTTTCATTCATATTTCAATGAGACTCCCGCTAACCCTGCTACTTGGAATGAAATAATTAAGGAGTAGTTAAAACGGGAAGATCAAGCATGAGAGTCCCTAGAGAAACAACAATAAGATGTGTTGCTTGTGTGTAAAAAACTAGTAGGGGTGAAATACCAATAATTTATTAGCCCACAACCACTTCTCAGTTTGACATACCAAAAGAGTTTTCTGATGAATGTATGCATAAAATTCACCTCAATATCTAGAAAACTATCCACCCGTTAAAAGAAAACTTTATTCCCTACGATGGGTATGTAGATCATGTTAATGTTTTGGGAGAGATTTTCCATCAAATTGTCCTAGAATTCTTTCCATCTTCACAGCTTCCAAAATCATAAAGGAGAAAGAAATACTTTGATCTATCCTACCTCCATTCCCTCCACAAGTTGCACCACCTTATCGAAAATTCCTTGTCTGGTGTTCATATCCAGGGATGGGGAGAATATGGAGCTCTATACTTCACCCCACTTTCTAGCCAGTAAAACCCACTGGAGGTGACATACTACAATGTCATCATCCCTATATGAAAATCAAATGAATTACCTGCTCAGGAAAGGTGGAACTATCAATAAGAACCAGACTTGATTAAGTCTCTAAAACATCAGGCCTGATGAGAGAAATCCATCAAGAATCTTCTAAACTAGGCCACCTATAACATCCAAAGGGATACCCATATAAGGGAAGCCAATAAATGAGCATTGCTCATTTTATGAGGAGAAAAAAATTAACATGCAGACTCGGCACCATATATGTATCACACATGCATGAGAATGCATGAGGTCAATAAGGGATCAATAGTAGTAGTAGCTGCCGAAACATGGGATCAACCCCAACCCACAGGGCTGGGGGATTTTGAACACAAAATTCCCCTGTAAGCCCAACAAATTTGGTCTGAGGCACATCAATAAAAGAATATGAGAAGCCTATATGGGGTTGGGGAATTTTTACCTCAAATTCCTGCTCAACTGATTTTTGTCTTCTCATGAATGGGGAGAATAATGGATAGAGGGGTCACACCTCTTTAATCACATACCATGACTCGTATCCCCTGGAATGGAGGCGTACTAAAAGGTCATATCAGGGATCCCTTCGAGTCACTCTTCTCCAAGAAACCAAAAGAGTATCATAGAATGGTTAGACAATATCCAACATAGGATATAAGAATCTCTCAAACCATTCAGCACCTAGTACGCCACCCCTAGTGCGGTAAGCATTAGTGAACTTCATGGACATAATCCCCACAGACCTCACTAAAAATGATAAAAATAACATGGAAAATGAGAAGAGGGTTCCCTCCTAGAGACAGTCCACACTGATCCGGGATGAGTGCACACCAGAAACCAAAGAGTTGTCCTAAATTTGGGTGCCCCCTCAGTTAATCTGCAGTTACCTCCCGCGTGAATCCTCAACAAGGAGAAGAATAAGAGTAAGGTCTATGACCCACCTCCTCCTCCCCATGAAGATGATTCCAGCATGATTTAGGGTAGATTTCCTCAACAGGATAAATAAATGAAATATCTGAGGTGACTCAATGATGAACTTATAAGAGAAAGTCATCATACTAGGTATGTTCCTCAGGTGGAGAATTAACACACACTTCTATCGTATATACCTCTGCCTCACAGGCACATCTCGACGTATGAGGTAAAGGTAGAAAGATCATTGAAGACAGTTCCAGGACCATCAGTCTACCTGAACCCAATCACAGTAAGATATCATGATTTTCCTCCATTGGGGAAGAAACTGGAATAGATTCAGGTGAATCCAAAAAAGATTCCCCCGGCTGGGTATCTGCCTTAATTCTAGTAGCACTGGCACATCTAACCTTGCCCAATGCTTTACCCAATAATTCTCAATTCAAAAAACACATACATCAAGGGATCCTTAATACCATAGATTTATTAAAAACTCAAATGGAAGAAATGGAAGGATTTTTCACTCTAATACAACTGGAACAGAAGCCATACCCAGATTGGGTAAGCAACATCCCTCCATCGCCAAATTTCGAGAACCTTGTTTTACTAGAGTTCAATGGATCAGGGGATCCAGAGAAACATCTAACTCACTACTCTTCTTACTATAATCCCATGATGGGAACCACGAATCAACAAGAAGCATTGAATCTCATATTATTTGTGTGAACTGTGCAAGGTTCAACCTTTATATGGTGCACCAGTTTACGGGCTAACAAAATAACAGGATAGGGGGATCTACAATTCCAATTCATATTCCAGTTCATCTCGACATTTCCCAAAATAGTAGTTAATGATCTCATGAACTAAAAATAGTGAGAGAATGAGAGTCTCAAACTTCATCTCTATATGGAAAGGTCTGACTTACTCCTTGAACCAACCACTCCCCCAAGATGAGATGATTTATATGTGTATTGATAATCTATGGGATGAGCTATGAAGACCACTTATTCTGGTGAAATATACAATTGGGTTCCAGGACTTCTCCTCCATCGCCCAAAGGATAGAATATTCCTTACAACAGACTAATCTCAAGTCTCGGGCAACCCCGTCAACCCTAGTAAAAATAGTGGGAATAGTGGAAGCAGCTTCTATCACGCTTAAGCTACCTCCTCCACCAGATCTAGTTCCAAATCCCCCACTAAATTCTGTAGGGCCCTTTGGATGTCAGAAACTACCCTTTCCTCATCAAGAGACGAGTGAATGGGGGAAAATGAAATCAATTCAAGGAATTCATAAATAAAGTGTATTCATTCTAAGATGATCAAGTCTCTGGTTATTTAATAGCCTCCATGAATTACAACTTTTTTCAGCTACCAGAGTCAAAGAGGGATGATGAAATAGGTATTCATGATCGACCAGATTTTTACCCCTTCTATCGAATATTGGGACATAATATCCATGAGTGTTTTGTCTTCAAGGACCTCATGAAAAAGTTTATAGATTCTAGAAAATTCAAGCTGGTACCACATCCACCAGTAGTGGTGTATGTTTATACCACTAATCTGGATGAAGGGGGGGATTGGAAAAAAAAATTTAATAAAAAGGTGCAGAGGTTTGATAGTTGGATGAATCGGAAAAAAGTCAACTGATCTCATGGAATACTCTAGGAATAGTTGAAGCAACCAATCGTGCCTCCAATGAATATAAATGAAACAAAGTCATCATCCATGACCCCACAAACCTCCAAAGGCCAACCACCTGAAAATAAATCCAATAAGAAGGGAGGAAAGAAAGTGCAAGAAGACAAACATACATGAAAGACAAAGTTATATTTGACACTCTCAGATTTAATGCCAATAAATCTGAAGATATGGGCACCACCCTACCTAACGGCACCATCAGAGGTAGATGATAGGGAAAATTCATCATCAAAAGAGGAGCTGATTTTTGGCTCTATCAATATCATCCATTTGATGGATTTATTCTCAGATAATGAGTTCAGTTATAAACTAAAATTCCCCACACCCAACTGGGGAACTAGAGGAAGAAGCCATAGAAGCCACGAAAAACAGGGGACATGTAGTCATGGAATAAATCAAGCTTATGGCCGCACACCCACTCAAACCATCAGTGTTTTAGAAACCCATGGAAGGACCCTCTAGCGGATCTGATGGGGACAGAAAAATCCTTCTTCCCCCACTAAAATCCACCTTGATCCAATTTTCTAAAATAACTATCAGAGGAAGCACAAATGACTAATTTCCCCTGACATGTGAGCAGATCTACATAGCCTGCTCCAAAAAGGATAGAAGATCCTCTATCTCCAAGTCCTAGGGTCAAACCATATTCATAAAATGGTCAAGACCATAAAACACCTACAAAAGAGAATCCCTGATATGGGAATCACTGTTTTTTAAATCATAAATATGAAATTCTGAAACATTTAGCTTTAGTGATAGCTAAGTTATCAATCATGGATGCGCTGAATCTATCATTAGATCTTGGGTAATCTCTCATATAATCTTTATTGAGTCCCTAGGATTTTGAAGTCGAAGTAGCTACCACTGAAGTGCACCCGATAGAGATCAATCCTGTAGAATTCCACCCAATTATCTCCTTAATAGATCAAGATGAATACCCCATAATGCAAGGATACATCAAACCCTTATATGGGTTTGACACAATAAATGGCATAGATATTCGAAAATTCTTTATCAAAAATGGCTTTGGGGTTAATTTCCTCCCAATATGGACACTTTGTTGGTTGGGTTGTAATGAGGATGATCTGATTCCCTACACTACAACCCCATTGGGCTACGACAAAAGTGAGAAGAGATCATTAGGTTAAATCAATCTTGAAACCTAGTTTAGTGACCTCATAGCTCACCCAGAATTTATGGTGGTATGAAATAATACGACCTTCAATGCCTTACTAAGAAGTCCCTAGCTGCATAAACAAATAGAAATGGCCTCCTCTTACCATTATTGCCTAAAATATAGCATTAATGGACAGAGTGGGACACTCCATGCTGATAAGGCCCTGTTCAAGACCTGCGAGTCACACTATATTGATGTAGGTTTCTATTAACCAAAGGATAGAAAACCCTCAACTGACGGAATTAATTGGATCACCACCCCAAATGGTTTGAAAATTATTCCCATTGATCCCATCAAACATCTCGAGGAAGAATACGTACTTCCCATCAATCAAATTAAAAGTATAATTCGAAATTTGGACATGTATTGGGAAGTCCTCATGATTTCAGTCACAAATGTTGAGCTTGATGGTGTCGAAAATCTCACTAACTCCCAATATAATGGTGGTGATTCGAATGAAAATTCCATTGAACCATCATCAAAACTCTAGAAAATTCATGCCACACCCACTAAGGTGGGAGGAAGTGTCTTGTAACTCAAATAAGATGAGAAAACTCTTTTACCCGTCATTTCATATTCTCTAGAGAAGCCCCTACCAATGGTCAAGGAATAGGATATGGCTTCAACTTCTAGACACCAAAATTTAAATTATTCCCACAACTATGGAGAAATCATTTCAAGAATAGTTTCCCCATCATAAGATGAAGAGGAAGATGGTGACGATGTAGAGGAGGAATACGAAAAGAAACTGAGGGATGCCCCTTCATCATTTGAGGAACGCGTCTCTACTACCATTGATGAACTCAAGGAAATCAAATTGGGTACATAAGAAGACCCACGACTCACTCTGGTTAGTGTGTCCATGCCTTTTGAAGAACATGGGGTATACGCCTCTTTCATAAGGAAAAATCGAGATGTTTTTACCTTGAATTATACAGAAATTCTATGTATCGATCCATAGGTGTCCACTCACCACCTAGGCCTTCAAAAGGACCATTGTAGTTACAAGATATCCACCATAAGGATTCACCAAACACATGATTCCAAAATAGAGGATAAAGTCAGAAGGCTCATCAAAGCTAACTTTATTTAGGATGTCCAATATCCCTCTAGCTAGAAAAAAATTTCCCTATTAAGAAGAAGAATGGGAAGATAAAGTTCTATATTGATTTTAAGGACCTTAACCAGCACTGTCTGAAATATGATTTCCCAGTCCAGATCACAGAATTTCTAATTAGTGCAACTGCTGGATATGAGGATCTCTCATTCATGGATGGTTATTCAAGATATAATCAGATCTAGATGGCCTAAGAAGATGAATAATTCACCACCTTCAAGGCTCCCCAGAGAGTGTTTTGCTACAAGTTTTTGCCTTTTAGTTTAAAAACTGTCAGTGCCACATATCAGTGTGTCATGCACCTCATTTTCAAAACCTTCCTGGGAAGTTTTGTCGAATGATATATTGATGATCTGGTGGTTAAATCACGAAAATTATTGGACCATCTAGCATATCTTGAAACTATATTCAATAAACTATGACAACATAGTATGAAAATGAACCTCCTAAAATGTACTTCTGGTATTACGTTAGGGAGATTCCTCATCTTTGTCATATGCCACTGTGGCATCGAATTTAACCCTGATAATAAAAATTACATCCTTGGAATTTCACCACCTCATAACCTCACTAAGTTGAGAGGAATCCAAGGACACATGGCTTACATTCGATGCTTTATATCCAACCTCGCAGGCAAGTGATTTCCCTTCATCAGGTTGATGAAGAAAGGGGTAGAATATCAATGGACTAAAGACTTCTAGGAAGAGTTCAGCAGTGTCAAGAAATATCTATTGAGTCCACCAGTGCTAATGCCTCTTTTCGAAGGAAGACCACTCATTCTATATGTAACCACATTGGAGTGATCCTTATGCTCCTTCCTCTCATAGAAGAATGATGTTAGTAGTGAGAATAGTATCTATTACCTCATTCGAACCATGATTGATGTTGAGACTCAGTATTAAAATATTGAGAAGAGCTATTTTTCCATAATCTTTGTGGTTCAGAAGATGAGGCATTATCTCCAGCACCACGAGGTCCACTTGGTCTCTCGTAGCAACCCACTCAAGTTCATTCTCAGTTGTACAATGTTGACTGGATGCCTGTCAAGGTGGAAAGTCATCCTGCTGCAGTTTTATATAGGGTTCATACTATAAAAATCTATCAAAGTCCAGGCATTATTATATTTTCTGGAAGATCATCCCTCAACAGAGGTGGACCAATTAAATGTTGAGTTACCTAATGAAGAAGTGTTATAAATTCAAAAGGGTCCCAAGATGTGGGAGATGTGCTTCGACGAAGAATCCATAAGCCCGAAAATAAAAAGAATGGAAGACCCTAAGTTCAAAAAATTGGGTCTGGGAGTCATACGCATACCCCCAGAAAAAGTATTTATGCCTTATTCATTCCTACTACGAGAGTGGTGCATAAACAATGAAACAGAATACTAGGACATTATCATAGTCCTAAAACTAGCAATATAAGTGAAATATGAACACATAAAGATAAAAGGAAACTCGGAACTAGTCATCAAGAAAATCAATAATGACTATGCTATCAAGAAAGAGGAGTTAATCCCTTTGATGAACCATGTTTGAGAATTGATGGAAGAATTCTTATTGGATCTGACACTAGATTATGTATGTCCTTTGAAAAATGTGCAAGTATATGTATTAGAAAATGTATCCACAGCTCTAGTTCATCCAGATCAGAATAAAAAGTTCATTAGTATTGCCCACTGAGGGATGGTCTTACCATTCATTCAGGCCAAGAAAAAAAGAAATCAATGAGATTAGCCCCATCTCTAAGGTGTATAGTCATACCACCGGCTAGATGGCCCCCATTTTGGAATATCTACAAAAGGGAGAACTCTCACTAGATAGGGATGGAAGGGAATAGATTTGAAGACGAGATTTTGATTTCATGTTGTACGACGGCACAAACAAGAAAAAAATTCTTTATAATCGAGTCCTTGATGCAGTCCTTCTCATATGTGTTGATGGAGAAGATACCACCGCCATCATGTAAGAAGTACATGCCGGAACATGTGGGGAACACCAATCAGCATCCAAACACTCTCATCAAATTCTAAGGCTTGGGTACTATTGGCCCACCATGAAGAAAGATTGTGCCAATTTCACAAAAAAGTTTCAACCCTACCATGTCCATGACAACTTCATTCATCAACCCTTGGAGTTTTTTCACATAGCTAAGTACTCTTGGTCATTTTTCACATGGGGAATAGATGTCGTGAGACTATATCCTCCCACGAGAGCTAGACAATTCAAGTTTATTCTCATAGCAACTGACTTCTTTTCCAAATGGGTAGAAGCCACACCCATTAAATAAGTTAGAGAAAAAATCATTGTTAGATTTGTGAAATCCAATATCATCATTAGGTTTGGTGTCCCTCACACAATACTAACAGAATACATCACTAATTTCTATTTTATTGAATTGGAAAAACACTACCAAGAATATGGTATCGAAGCCAATCATTCATCCCACTACCATGCAGTCACCAATGGATAGATAGAAGCTTTCAACAAGACCCTATCCAACATACTCTAAAAGATGGTAGATAAGGATAAGAAATTGTAGTCGGAAAATCTCCTCCAAACTCTTTGGGACTACCATACCACAACCCATAATGCCACTCAAGCGACTATGTATGGAACGGTGGTGGTTTTACCAATTGAAATTCAACTTCCATCACTCTGCATCTCTATCTGTGATCAATTATCTACATATGAGAAAACCCAAAATAGGTTTAATGATATGGAGAGGTTGGATGAGAAAAGATTGCTCACTTTACACCATTTTTAAGTTTACCAAAATATTATTTCATAAGACTTCAATAAGATGATTCACCTTCGATCTTTCCTTGAAGGACAAATGGTGTTGGTCCTCATAACCTCGATGACACTTGGGAAGAAACCTCCAAATTTGGATCTATAATGGTAAGGACTGTATGTTATACACAAAGTTTACTCTAATGGAGCATATGAATTGATTTCATTGGATGGATAGCTCACTACATTTCCCACCAATGCAAGGTTCTTGAAGAAATATTTTTTGTAGCCAAAAGCATAGAAAGGCATCCGTTCCACATGATGTTAAACTGTACGGAGGACTTCATGATCACATAACAAAAAAATGCATGATGAAGTTTTCCATGTTGCAAGATGAAAAACTGATCACCATATTCGTCCATGTTGTACGATGTTAAACTGATCAACATATTCATCCAGGATGCACAACATTAAATTGCTCAGCATATTCATCCATGATGCACGACGTTAAACTTCTCAGAAACTTCTTCAACATTGTACGACATTAAACTACTCAGCATCTTCATCCACACTACAAAATGTTAAACTACTCAGCATCTTCACCCACATTGTATGATGTTAAACTGCTTAGCAGCTTCTCCCTAACTAAAAGACGTTAAACTGCATGGTGATCACTGTTTCCTGAACAATTACTTGTTGCGCATGAATCATATTTGTGCAAGGGAAAGATAAAAAAATCCTCCCCATCCTTGTGTATGGATCGATCCTATATAGGGAGGGCCTATTATAGAGCAACATATGTATTGATTCCTATTCATCAATGGGATATATAGAGACACCTTGACCCTAAGTCCTGGTCTAGCCATCACATGACAAGAAATGCATCTGTTATATTCTTTTTCACCCCTATACTATAAGGGACTCATCATCGCTCCTTATTTCTTACATTGAGTATAATTCATGTGATCTTAAGAATGGTGGTCAAGACTTCCCCAACATAGACAAAGCATAGAGGAGTATAATAATCCCATCATCTTGAAAGCATGGTATAAAATACCCCCTCCCGGTGCATAGGTCAAACTAGATCGAAGAGTCCCTAGAACTACGTATGGCTTGATTCCTTCCCTCGCAGGATACATAGTGACACCTAGATTCTCCATTCTAGTAAAACCACCAGTTAAAATTAATAATTCCCTTCTACCTTCATATAGGTTAGACTTGTGTAGGGAAGATTTGAATCATAACCGCATGACATTAAACTGCATGGCCCCAACAATGATCTCACCCAAGGGGATATTACCTCCAGCATCGGTCACCAACTATGTCACGCTACAAAACTATGTACAACTTGATTCTTGCCATTGCAAGATACATAGTGACACCAGGATTGTAACGACGCAAAATTTCATTAATGAAAATTCCTCTTGATCTAATTAAATGTCTTATTATAGTTATATAAAAAGTGAACTTCATTGGTTTTATGTTTCTAGATTTTAAAATATAGTTAAGAATTGTGATCGTTGCTAGTATAGCCATTGAACAGTGATTGCATTATTAGTATAAATATAGGGCTTTAACAAATCCAATTTACTCGGACAAAGGAAGTGATGGCCTCATCCAGTCGACTTTCTTCATATGAAGCCCATTTGTTGGAGCTTGGAAAGGAGGTGGCGTCATTGGGCTTTACTCTTGACCAAGACCAAGCAGATATTGAACACATTAAGCTTGATCGGAACTGACTATGGGAGAAGTGGAAGTTAATAGAGATTACCACCTGAGTGATGTTATCCGGGCCACCCCAAGAGTATGTCACCATCGCACACCTTACCCTTCGGTCTTATGCGGCTGTTATGTAACAAGACCCTAGTACTATGACTATGTACATTATTTTTTGTATAAATAATGGGCATTCATTTTATTATTGTTACTTTGTAAATAGTTTTAAAGCACAAATAGTATTTTTTTAGTTAATATTCAAAAAAGAAATCTATTTTGATGAATTAATGGATTTTTTAATTAAATATTATATTAATAAAATATTATTAATAAATTACATTTTATAAAATATAAATGATCGTACATTTTTTTATGAATACAATTGTAATTTTTATTAAGGTTTGAAAGCTATTTTTGTCAAAACCCGTGAATTCATGATAAATGTCGATTTTTATTTTAAAATTAAAAATTAACATATTTAGAAAATTATTTAGATAAAATGAATATTATTTTTGGAATCAGGATGTCAAAATTATCCAATAGTAAATTTTTCATAATTTTCTGAGACAGTCGAATTTTTGGGTAAAATTTAAATACCGTTTAAATATATAATGTGTTTTATGACATTATATTGACCCAATAGCGATGTAATAAAATACTATAAAAATTATTTTCGGAAAATATATGTTTTAACATTAAAATAATGTGATTTTAGATTTTATTTATTTATTTTACAAAGCTTTAGTGGACCCTCCAAGACATATAAAACATTTTCTGTTTTTAAATTGTTTTCCTTGAGAGTGTGACTCACCTCCACATAAGCAACCCTGTTATGTTAAGAATTTAGGCCATTGGACTCATAAAATATTGTTTTAAACTCCCCTTTGGCAAAAAACATGGGCAAAAACCATGGGATGGTTTGTGGTATTGATTAGTTTAATGTAAGGTGTCCCAAACCTAAATAATAAATAATTCTCTCTCCTTTCCAATATAAACCCACCCAAGCTCCCACTTCTTCTTCACTCAAATCATTTGGAGTTAGTACAAACTCTGTCCTCCTCTATCTATAATCCTCCCAAGGTTCCCCAATATTCCAATAAGTCTCTCCCAAGCCTCTATCAAGCCTTTGGAAGCACACTTCCAAGTAAGGGATTTCTTCCTTTCTCATTTTTGTCCAATTTTCTTTAAGTTTTTTTGCCCTTTTGTTTTCAATTAAAAATTTTGGGGTATGATTTCTCACTTTCCCCATACTTCCCTCATTATTTTTGGATTATGGGAGACCAATTTCTATCTCATTAATGACTCCCATGTACACATGTTACCATGCCACAATTCCATGAGGGGTTTCTCTCTCCTCTTTCACATCCAAGTAATTCTTTTGTATTATGCATCTAAATTCCATTACATTTGTTGGGACATGTATCTATATGACCCCCTTACTTTAAATTTAATTTAAATATGATGATACACCCCTTTCTCTCTCATCAACCATTTTTTATGAGTTCTTATTTCATGTCATTATGCTGCCGTAATTGCACTATGATTTTCCAAGCCAATGTCATTGTGTAGTAAATACCATGTCCATTTCACTATCAATGGTATTCACCTTTATGAACATTTACTTATTGATTATAAAGTTTCATGTATGTATTATACATCAATTTATATTGGAATAAATGATGATGATTAATTCCTTGTGGTATGATCCATGTGGCACACTTATGCATGAAATGAAATGTTTAAGAAGGGTGTGCCTTGATAGCACTCCAATAAATTGGGTAAAGTATAGTATCTTGATATTTCATGTGTAATGAATGTTGAATCATTCTAATTAAATTGAAATTAGGGTTTACTCGTGCTTCATGTGCAATGAGGGTTTACTCATGCTCTATGTGCAATGAGCCTTAACTCATGCTAATTTCATATTAAGTGTTGTTGACACATTTCCATGTTATGATAATAATGCTTTATCATGCCTTTATGTTCATGTTTCTCTTGGTCACCATTGATATCCCTATTTCCTAACATGTATTGTAATATTCATGTTATTCCTTGTTTACTCCCTTATTGGGCTTTATATCTCACCCTTTTCTTATTCATTTTCTCATGTTATCCCATGCAATGCTAAGTACGAGGGAATGTTGTGGTCATGTAAAGGAAGTTTTCAAAAAGATGTTCCGTTCTATATTTTAAGTTGTTATGTAATGTTCCTAATACCCAAAGAAACTATACCTCTTGATATTCTATGTTGTATCAGGTGAAGTTTTTATGTAATAAATCATGTTTACATTTTAAATAAAGAGCAAGTTTGTTATAATTGGTATTAGAGGATAGGTTTAATTATTTTTGGGATTAGCAATAGAAACCCATAGTGAAATAATTAGGGATAAAACTAAGTATAATAAAAACATACCTACATTTTGGTGAGTATTGAGTAAGTGGTTTATCAAGCAAATACATCCCTATCTGGATACGAGCAAGTAGAGTCTACTCTGGCACAGATGTACCTAGGGGTGAAAACCCTGACAAAGAGTTTCAGGCATGACCTGGGGTATCCTGGTACATGACAACAGGCCTTGCTACACTCTTGTTTATGACACACCAGGGGGATATGCACTAGTAAATTCACCAACATAGTATGAACCATTATTAAGGGAATAAAAAAATCCCCTAAGAATATATGTTAGAAAGTAGATCATGGATAACATAGATTGAAGCCTATAGATTCATAAGTTATGGAAATAAAAGATATTTATAAGTAATTTGTTTTTGGATTACCCTTTATATGTTACCCCTAACTTTCCTTTTATTCCGACCAATGTCCAGTAATAGGAGGACTCATGCTAACAACCAATGTGAAGACCAATGTGATGACTGTTCTAATGATATGCCCAATCTGATGGGAGCGGGAATCATAAAATTTGTCACGATACTCTCTCAATTAACTCAAAAATTTAATAGAAACATGGTTAAAGAGGAATGTTTAGCCCCCCCTAAGAAAAAACAAGTCACTATCGAGAGATTCATTAGACAAAGGCCTCCTACTTTTAATGGATCATCTGATCTCTCAATCACCAAACAATGGATCAACTCCATTGAAAAGATATTCTCCATCCTTCAATGTTCCAAAAAATAGAAGGTTCTTCTCACTGCTTATCATGTGGAGGGTGAAGCCAATCAATGGTGGAAATTGATCAAAAATACAAAGCCTGAGGAGAAGATCGAGATATTGGAATGGAAGGATTTCCAGAAGATGTTTTTTGATAAATATTTTCCTTGCACCCTCCCACTTAAGATAGAAGGGGACTTCCTTGCCCTGAAGCAAAAATATGACTAATCTGTCAGAGCGTATGAGGAAAACCTCAAAAGACTTGCACGATATGATTCTGTCTTAGTCGTTACCCCTGAATTCAAGGTTGACTGCTTCTTTGGTGGGCTGAAACCTATCCTATGGAAATCCATGGCGATCCGGGACTTCGACATCTATGAAGAAATTGTCCGATGTGCCCTCAAGGTTGAAATGGATATCTAAGAACCTTAGGGGCATCCTGGGGATAAGAAGCGTAATGTTAACTTCAATTCTAGTGATCCGATGGATAAATCCAACAGTGCTAAGAAAATACAGCACCCCACTTGCTAATGGTGAGGAAAGAATCACCCCAGAAATTGCCTGAAGAGGACAAGTAAATGCTTTAGGATTGGAAGAGAGGTACACCTATCCATTAACTACCGACAAGAAAAAACTATGGCTGTGACTGAGGATAGGAACGCTCTATTCAACTCTCAATGCATTGTTCATTGCTTCAACTACAAAGAACCTGGACATCTTGAAAATTAGTGCCCTAAGCCAAGGGTTTTTGAGGCAACCAACAACCTCCAAGGCAGCAAGGGCGAGATTTTCCATCACTACTACTGAATTGAACCCCGAAAATGAAGTGGTGACTGGTATGATATTTATTCATTCAAGAATAGAAAATGTAATTTTTAATTTAGGCTCTACACATTCTTTTATATCCCTAAAGTTTAGTAGAACAATCCCAACACTGTCACAAATCATAGAAGTAAAGATATCGGTGAGTATAAAAAATGGGGCAATCATTGCATCCCATGAATATAACTCCTACCCTGTCTTAATCGGTGGATTGAACTTTCCATAAAACCTCTTCATACTCCCTCTAGTGTAATTTTATGCAATTATTGGCATGTATTGGCTTTCATTATATATATCCAACATAAATTGTCGTGAGAGTGAAATCACTCTCTATGTGGGGAATCGACCCTCAATTTTGTACAAGTGCAAGGAAGAAGATGAATCTTCTTTAGCTCCATCATCTCAAGCTTGAATATTATTTCCCTATGGGAACATGTATCTGGATCAGATGATTGAGTCTAAGAGGTAACCACCCTTGAATACATGCCTATTATGAGGGAATTAGCTGAAGTGTTTCCCGAGGAATTGTCTGGACATCCTCTTAAAAGAGATGTTGAATTCTCAATTGATCTTATACCTGGGGCATTTCCAAAATCCAAGACTCCATATATAATGGTTGTTCTGGATCTTTAGGGATTCAAGAAACAACTACATGAGAATTTGGATAAAGTATTTATACACCCAAGTGCTTCACTAGGGGGTGCACATGTCCTCTTCTTCAAGAAGAAGGATGGGTCAATGCATCTTTGCATCGATTAAAGTGAGATTAATAAAATCCCAATAAAGAAAAGTATCCCCTCCCAAAAATTGATGACTTGTTCAATCAGCTTCAAGGAGCATAATACTTATCCAAGGTAGATTTGTGGTCGTAATATTATCAAGTAAGGGTGAAGAAGGAAGATATCCCCAAGACTGCTTTTCATACAATATACGGGCACTATGAATTCATAGTAATGCCTTTCAAACTCACTAATGCTCCAGAAATCTTTATGGACTTGATGAATAGAGTCTTTAGAGATTACCTCGACAAATTTGTGGTAGTCTTTATAGATGATATTCTAATATACTTCAAAACCAAGTAGGATCATGAGGATCATTTTAGAACTATACTAGAGACCTTGAAAAAGGATAATCTCTATGAAAAGTACACCAAGTGTGATTTCTGGTTGAAGGAGGTCTCATTCTTGGGTCATATCATCACAAGCAATGGGATTTATATGGATCCCTCTAAGATAGCTACAGTAGAGGGATGGTCGAGGAAAACATCGGTAATAGATATTTGTAGCTTCTTGGGTTAGCTGGATATTATCAATGATTTGTGAGAAATTTCTCATGATTTTCCAACCCTCTTACCAAGCTAACTCATAAGGGAGTAAAGTTTTCTTCAAGTGATGAATGCGAAGAAAGATTTAAGGAGTTTAAAAGGATGCTTATTACTACGTGCGTACTCACATTACCCACAAGTGGAGAACATTTTTTGTTATTCAGTGATTCTTCGAAGAAGGGCTTGGGTTGTGTGTTGATGAAAAATAAAAAAAAGTCATTTCCTATGATTTAAGGCAATTTAATGTTCATAAGCATAATTATCCAACACATGATCTGGAGTTGGCAGCAATGATATTCACTTTAAAAATTTGGAAACATTATCTCTTTGGGGAGAAGTGGGAAATACATATAGACCACAAAAGCCTCAATTATATATTCACACAGAAAGTGTTGAACATGTGCTAATAAAGATAGTTAGAGCTGAACAAAGACTATGAATTCTCAATCCATTACCACCCTGGGAAAGCGAACAAGGTGGTGGATACTCTAAGTAGAAAGGACTCAATGATTCTATCATTGATGAGAATTTAAAAGAATCCAATATTCTTATATTTGATTAAGATGGACATGGTAATTATAAAGAAGCGAACATCATCAATCCTTTCAAAAATTATTTCTCAACTGTCTCTTTTGGAAAAGTTAAAGGATGAAAAAAATGATGATGTTAGAATTCAGAAGAAAGTGAAAGCTATTAGAAAAGGGAAATCCTTGAAGTTTAATTTTAATAAAGAAGGAATTGTGAGATTTGGTAAAAGACTATGTGTTCCATCAAGTCCGGAGCTGAAGAAGTAAATTTTGGATGATGCACATAGTTCGAATTTCTCTATTCTCCTGGGAAACTAAAAGATGTATTGAGATCTCTAAGAGCATTATTGGTGGCATAATATGAAGAAAGAGATCAATGAGTATACATCAAAGTGCCAGGTGTGTGAGCAAGTGAAGGCAGAGAGGCGGAAGTCTAAGGGGATGATGCAACCATTTCCCATACTATCATGGAAATGAGAGAACATCAGTATGGACTTTGTCACCGGACTTCCGAAGACATACAAAGGCAACAATGAAATATGGGTTGTTGTGTATCATCTTATAAAGTCTGCACACTTCATTGAAATTCGAGAGGATTTATCATTAGATCAAATGGCACAGATATATATCAGGGAAGTGGTAAGGCTGTATAGAGTACCACTATCTATTGTATCCGATCAAGATCCAAGATTCACCTCTATGTTTGGGAAGAGTCTTCAATAAGCTCTGGATACTGAAATGAACCACAGTACGGCCTATCATCCTCAAAATGATGGCCAATCTGAGTGAACTATTCAGGCACTAGAAGATATGTTAAGATCATGTTCAATAGACTTTAAAGGAGGATTGGATCAACATCTTCCTCTGGTTTAATTATCCTATAATAATAGTCTTTACTCGAGCATTTGAATGGTACCTTATGAATCCCTGTATGGGAAGAGGTGCAGAACACCGACATGTTGGGATGATGTTGGTGAGCGTAAGCTATTAGGACCAAAAATGGTTGAAGAAATAGTGGAGAAGGTGAAAACCATTCAGCAGCATATCTAGATAGCCCAGAGTCAATATAAGAGTTATGTAGATAACCGTTGATGATACCTTGAGTTTAAAGTTAGAGACATGGTAATTTTATGTATATCTCCATGGAAGAAGGTCATATGTTTTGGAAACAAAGGGAAGTTAAGTCCTAGGTACATCGGCCCCTTCGTGATTCTTGATCGTGTCGGGGCTGTGGACTATTGACTAGCACTTCCACCTACCATGGCCAAAGTACATGATGTCTTTCATGTATCCCTATTAAGGAAGTAAATTCTATACCCTTCACATGTACTATCTTCAGAGGTAGTACAGTTAGAGGATGATCTTTCTTATGAGGAACAACCGGTGAAGATATTAGATCTTAGAGAAAAAGTTCTACGAAATAAGACAATGCCCCTGATCAAGGTGTTGTTGAAAAACCACAAGTTTGAATAAGTGGTGTGGGAATTGAAGGAAGTGATGAAGAAAAGTTACCCAGATCTGTTTTAGTATGGGAAAAGGAAATTTTGAGGATGAAATTTCTTAAGGGGGGAATATTGTAATGACCCAAAGTTTCATTAATGAAAATTCCTCTTGATCTAATTAAATGTCTCATTATGGTTTTATAAAATGTGAACTTCACTGGTTTTATGTTTCTGGATTTTAAAATACCATTATGTATTGTGACCATTGCTAATATAGTTGTTGAACAGTGATCACATGATTAATATAAATATAGGGTTTTAACAAATCTGATTTACTCAGACAAAGCAAGCGATGACCTCATCCAACAGACTTTCCCTATACGAAGCCCATTTTTCTAAGCTCGTAAAGGAGGTGGCGTCATTGGGATTCACTCTTGACCAAGCCCAAGCTGATCTTGAACATGTTAATCTTGAGCGGAACCAACTATGGGAGAAGTGGAAGTTAATAGAGATTACCACCCAAGCGATGTTATCCAAGCCACCCCAAGAGTCCGTCACCATCACACACCTTACCCTTTGGTCTTATGTGGGTGTTATAAGGGGTTATTTAATAAGACCCTATCTCTATTACTATGTACATTAGTTTTTTATAAAGAATGTGCATTCATTTTATTATTATTACTTTGTAAATAGTTTTTAAAGCACAAATAGTATTTTTAGTTAATATTCAACTAAGAAATCTATTTTGATGAATTAATGGATTTTTAAATTAAATAATATTTGAATAACTTATTATTAATAAATTACAATTTATTAAATAAAAATGATCGTACAATTTTTTATGAATACAATTGTAATTTTTATTAAGGTTTGAAAGCTGTTTTTGTCAAAATCCATGAATTTTTTATAAATGTCGATTTTTATTTTAAAAGTAAAAATTCAAATAATTAGAAAATTATTTAGATAAAATGAATATTATTTTTTGAATTAGGATATCGAAATTATTCAATGGTGAATTTTTCATAATTTTATGAGATGGTCGAATTTTTGGGTAAACATTAAATACTGTTTAAATATAATATGTTTTATGACATCATAATGACCCAATAGTGATGTAATAAAATACTATAAACATTATATTCAGCCAATATATATTTTTCCATTAAAATAATGTGATTTTATATTTTTTTAAATTTTAAAAAACTTTAGTGGACCCTCCAAGACTTATAAAATATTTTGTCTTTTTAAATTGTTTTCCTTGAGAGTGTGACTCACCTCCACATAAGCTACCCTATTATTTTAAGAATTTTGGACATTTTACTAAAAAAATATTGTCTTCCACTCCCCTTTGGAAAAAACCATGGGCAAAAACCATGGGCTGGTTTGTGGTTTTGATTAGTTTAATGTGTGGTGTCCCAAACCTAAATAACAAAGAATTCCCTCTCCTTCCCAATATAAACCCAACCAAGATCCCACTTCCACTTCACTCACAAACTTTGGAGTTAGTACAACCTCTACCATACTCTCTATAGAATCCTCCCAAGGTTCCCCAATATTCCAAGAAGCCTCTCTCAAGCCTCTCCCATGCCTTTGGAAGCACACTTCCAAGTAAGGGATTTCTTCCTTTTTCATTTTTGTCCAATTTTCTTTAAGTTGTTATGCCCTTTTGTTTTCAATTAAAATTGTTGGGGTATGATTTATCACCTCCATCATACTACCCATAATATTTTTGGATTATGGTAGATGCATTTAGCTCTCATTAATTCCTCCCATGTACACCTGTTACCATGCTGAAATTCTGTGAGAGATTTCTCTCTCCTCTTTTACATCCAAGTAATTCTTTTGTATTATGCACCTAAATTCCATTAAATTTGTTGGTACATGTATCTATATGACCCCCTTACTGTCCATTTAATGTAAATATGATGATACACCCCTTTCTCTCTTATCAACCATTTTTTATGAGTTCTTATTTCACGTCATTATGTTACCGTAATTGCACTACGATTTTCCAAGCCAATGTCATTATGTAGTGAATACCATGACCATTTATCTATCAAGGGTATTCAAATTTATGCACATTTACTTATTTATTATAAAGCTTCATGTATTTATTCCACATTCCTTTATCTTGGAATAAATGATGATGATTAATTCCATGTTGTATGATTCATGTGGCACACTTATGCATGAAATGAAATGTTTAAGAAGGGTGTTCCCTGATAGCACTCTAATGCATTGGGTAAAGTATAGTATCATGATACATAATGTGCAATGAGAATTTTCTCATGCTAATTCAAGTTCAACTAGGGTTTAATCATGATTCATGTACAATAAGGGTTTACTCATGATCCTTGTGCAATGATCCTTGGCTCATGTTAATTCCATGTTAAGTGTTGTTGCCACAATTCCATGTTATGATTATCATGCTTTATCATTTCTTTATGTACATGTTTATATTGTGATCCATTGATATTCCTATTACCTAACATGTATTTTAATATTCATGTTATTACTTGTTTACTCCCTTACTGGGTTTTATAGCTCACCCTTTTCTTATGCATGTCCTGAGGTTATCCTATGTAATGATAAGTATGAGGGAATGTAGTGGTCATACAAAGGAAGTTTTCAATAAGATTTTCCTTCTATGTTTTAAGTTGTTATGTAATGTTCCTAATCCCCATAGACACTGGACCTCTAGATATTCTATGTTGTATCAAGTGAAGTTTTTATATAATAAATCATGTTTAAGTATGAAATAAAGAGCGGGGTTGTTATGAGGATCTTTCATCCTGGTCCAGCATCCATAAAAAAATGACCCCCCTCATGTTTACAGGTCAGACCAGTACAGGGATCATATTGTCTTAAAACTATGTATGACTTAATTCTCATTTTCCGATGGGATATATAGTGACACCATTACCTTTCATCCTAGTTCATCTACCACCTAGTAACAAAATGCCTATATTATACTCTCAACTATCAATATATAATGAGAGGAGACCCTGACCATTTCTTGTTTCCCACACCTAGCATAGCTTGCTTGAGCTTAGGAATGGTGGTAAAGATATCCCCCTGGATAAACCGAGGATACATGTACGCTATAGGCCCATTAAAAAAATTGTTAAAAATTCCCCCAGCTCCCTATTTATGAGACAAACCTTTAAATAGAGAGGCATATCTAGAACTATGTGTTTCTTGATTCCTTCTCTCACAAGATATTTAGTGACGCTCGGATTCTCCGTCCTGGTCTAGCTACTACCCAAAAAAATTCCTCCTTTCCTTGTGAAAAGTTCAGTATACAGGGAGATTATTCATAAGAGCCACATGTGGGTTCATTTCCAGCCCTATGGAATATGTAAGCAGTGCCTGGATCTTCAGGCTTAGCCCTGGCCACATGAAAGTATTAAAGTAAAACACCCCATCCCTCTTCAGGATCCCCCTATGCAACAGAGTATTCCCTTTCCATCCCTTGTTTCTCACATTGAGTACTACTCACGTGGGATTATGAGTCTCAGTAGAGGATTCCTCATAGAAATACCAACTCAGTATTGTACAATGTCTTTACTGCAAGACGTAAAACTATTGGATACCCCCAAGAACTATATATAGCTTGATTCTTTCTCTCACAAAATACGTATAGACACCTTGTCCCTAAGTCTTGGTCCAAACACTACATTATAAAAATTCCCCTCTCTATGTTCACAAGTTAGACTCGCATAGAGAGTTCTCAATAACTATGTATGGCTTGATTTCTACCCTCACAAGATACGTAGCGATGCTTGGATCCTTTATCTTGGTCTTTTCATAAAAAAATAAAAAAATGAGTCCCCCCAATCTCTTTCATGTGAAATACAAATAGATGCAGTGGATTTCAAATTTTGAATCTTACATCCTGAAAGGGTAAAAAAACCATGCTTCACTTGACATACGAATCGGATCTATGTAGAGGATCTCTTACCTCAGAACAAATCATGGTCTGGATATTTTTTACATACCCAAAAAACTCATTTTTATCCATCAAACTTCATACCCCGGGACATCTAGGATCACAATAATCACCCACAACTATCATAAATGGATGGCTAGTGTATTGCAGACACCTTCGTTTGACTATGCACACAATGCATCAACGGCTCTATATATGTTTTCCAAAACAATTGTCTATCAACCAAATATAAATCCATCCGCAAGAGATTTTTTTCCTACTTCTATATTCTCATTAGATCCTAAGCCTATAATAATCACCCCTAACTCAAGGGATCCTAGAATCATGGTTTAAACCATCTTCCCCCACTCATGGGTGGGGCATACCAAGAATATCCCAACCTGATTATCTCATATTTTCACATGATTCCTTTGATAATTCGTCCCTGAAACATGATGATTAGACTGTGTTATCAATGTCCTTTTTATATGATGTTAAACTATATAGAAGACATCCTGATCACATGATAATAGACTACATGATGAATTCATCCATGCTACATGATGTTAAACTACTCAGTATCTACATCCTCACCGCATGAAATTAAACTACATGCCCCAAAAATTCTCTTTTCCTTGATCTTGTCATTCGTAAGAGGTTGAGTGAAACCCTTTTCATACCTTGTTTCTCGCACCGATCATAGCTCATGTGGTCTTAGAAATTTCATCAGGGGACTTCCTACAGGGTCAGGGAGAATCAATCAAAAATGACTAACCCTACTAGCATGACTTTAAAAGTCATATAAGTGTTTCACCCTCCATATTGGGAAACTTAATGTCCTAATTGTATGACATTAAACTGAAAGGTACCCTAAATATTAAAAAATGTCCCTCCCCCTACCTATGAATTAGACTGAGGTAGGGTTTCCAATCTCTAGGTGCCAGTATCTCCAAACTTGGGCCTAGCCTCAGTGTGTGAATCAAAATTCCTCACCCCGCATACGAGTCAGGTCTATGTGGGGGAGTTTCCAACTCTATGA
Source organism: Viscum album (assembly GCA_963277665.1). Lineage (NCBI taxonomy): Eukaryota > Viridiplantae > Streptophyta > Magnoliopsida > Santalales > Viscaceae > Viscum > Viscum album. Next base: position 909,508,648 of record OY728125.1, on the reverse strand, counting down.
GTAAATCATGACTCAAATGATTATAATATATCCAGTAACACTCCCACCAGGTGTCAAAATCTAGGCTTCAAGTGATCTGGGATCTTCATAATCATCCGCAACCATCAAAAATGGATGGCCAATGTCTTACAGACACCTTTTTTTTAATACGCACAAAATGTCCTGGCGGCTCTGTATATGTTGCCCACAAAAATGGTCTATCAACAAAAGTAAAATTCATCCCCATGAGAGGATTTTCCTATTTTCATATGCTTAATGGCTTATAACCCCCATTTCATTCCTCCTGATCCAAGAGCCCTCAAAACTATGGTTTACACATTCATTTTTACTCATGTCCTAGACATGTTAGAACATCCTAGCTTGATTACCCTCTGGGTACTTGGGGCATCTATATCAACATCCTAATCACATGACATTTAAACTACATGATACTTGATACTCGGTATTCTCCCCTAGTATAGTTCATGACAAAGGGTGTTTCCCCTCATAACCTTGTGCAAGAAATGAATCCGTATAGGAAAGTTTGACACACGCTCCACCTCATTAGTGAATCTGTATCCAAAACAATTCCCCATCCATATGCATGAATTAGATCTGCATAGGAATGAGCCTTAAAAGAACTATGTAAAAATTTATTCCTATCATCATAGGATATTTAGTGACATCTGAATATCATATGTCATATTTAGCTGTGAAACAAAAGTTCCACATCCCTACCTGCACAAGGTTTAGACCTGTGTAAGGAAAAAACTCATATGGATAGGATAAAAATTCCTCCACTTATTCTTGGTATTCCTGAAAAATTACAACCTAAAATATCCCCTTTTCATGATCAAGAACCCCTCCCCATGCACCATACTCTATGTCTAGAAAGGTTTGAATCCCCATAACCATTTTTGGCCATTGTAAATTGATGTCTAGTGTCTTGCGAACACCTTTATTTAACTATGCACACAATGCCTCGGCGACTTTACATATGTGGCCCACAAAAATGTCATATCAATCAAAGGAAAATTCATCCTCTAGAGAGTATTTTAATATCTATGTATACCTCTATGATGTCTATGTGTCACCTCATTCCCAATTTCGTAAACCCCCTAGATTACTGTTTACATCTTCCCCCCTCATTCCTGAAGGTGATAGAACATTATTGTTCGAAATGTCGTGGAAAAGGAAAATTGTTGTCTGCCTCTGGTTAGAGTAAAATATAAAAAGAGACTTTAAACCATAAGTCTCAAATGTCCTGGTTGTACAACATTAAATTTCACCATGCTTCAGCCCTCCTTCACATAATCCAAATTCGTGTGAGAGAAGTTTTCTATCCAAAGCCGATACAAATTCCCTTATTACTTTTAGATATAATTTCTTCAATAGACCATCCACTATGGTCCTCAACTACAAAATAAATCCAAAGTTCTATAAAAACTTCATCACCATCGGAAATGGACGCCCAGTGTCCCATGGAAACCTTTATTTTTTCTATGCACACAATGCCCCAGTGGCTCTGTATACGTTACCCACAAAAATATCATATAAACCAAAGGTAAAATTCATCCTAATGAGAGGATTTTCCTATCTATATATTCCCCATGGCTCCCATGCTTCATATCAAGTTCCACATATAGATATCAAAAGTCAGGTTCAAGATAAATCCCTCATCCATGTCTAAAAGTTTTTGGGACATTCTCGGTTAATGATTCCTAAATTGGGGACCTTACCCCGCAAGAAAATGGTCAAATATGTGCAACCTAAAACATCAGTAATGATATTCTGGTTGGAAAGACTCTAAAATACCAATGAAAGAATAAATGAAACTCTCTAGGGTGAAAACCCGCAAAGGGCACCCTAGACAAAAGTTGAGTTCCAGCTCGCTAAACCTATACTACATACAGTTTAGTAAAAACATTGAGCAATCAAAAAAATCAAGAGACTCAAATCTTGTTTGGTAAAAACCCTGTAAATGTTGGCCTAAGTAAAATTCAAGTTATACCCACTAATACCACACTATAACAGGCTTAGGAAAAAATTAGAGTGATAAAAAAATGCACAAAGTTTATAGGGTTTTCTATGTGATACTTGCAATAGTGAAACTGTACTTGTTGAGCCCCTTGGTTTAGGAAAAAAATAGATCATAACTTGATTATTCCTTTATCTCAGATTATGAATCAAATTGATATCTAGTTGACATTATAGTTTAGAATGAAGTTGATCATAAATGATTGACATTGTAGGAAGGGGTAAAAGAGGAACATTAGAAAGAAAAATGTTTCTGTTTTATCAAAAGAAGTGAGATCAGAGGGAACATCCACAATCTGAAGTCTCTCCCCCATGTAAAAACCAAGTGGGTTCAAGGTAGCTCAACGGATTACAACAAGGCCTGACTTGCTCCTTCCAGCACATTGATAACGGCCCAAAGAGGGATGTTAAGCAACTGTTCTAAAGAATCCCTATATTAACTTCTGCTTCAACCATTGGGTTGACTCGCTTCATAATAATATAAATGTCTCCTCCTTTCTATTTGATGACCTCATAATTAGCACTTGATAATTCCAATTGAATTTTTAGTCTATCCATGATATCCTCATGCTCACATAGTTCCTCTATTTGGAAAATCACCTGGTTATGAGCGCTAGCTTCCAAATGACGTAACTCGTTAGTAATATCTTAAAAATTCTAAGCCTGGTGGTGAGAAGGGTTGAATTGTGCAAGGTTTCCTATATAAGCAGCGAGATCCTATCGAGCTAAAACAATTTGTTGCACAAGAATACGTAGGTGTCCATAATCAAATCCACTCGAACCCAGATCGATAAATAGTTGTCAAAAGTTATCCTCCCCATTGGAAAAATCTTTCAAGGGAGTTTCCATGGAAATAGTATGAATTTGACACCATTCCTACTTTCACACAACTCGATGCCTCCTAATAGAATTGTAATCTTGTTCCTCCTCCACCATGATAGGTACACAATGGGGAAGCATCATTGCAGCAAATAGAAGCTCCCTAGGCTGAGTCACCAAAGAAGGGGGGATTTCCCTCCCAATAGATGGTTCAACCTCAGGGACTAAATTAGTGGGGTTGACAGAAACTTCAGAAATACTAGGTGATATCCCACTCAGACTAACTTTGGTAGGACTATAGACCACATTGACTAAAGATGCGGGATCTGAGTCACTTTCCATAGATATATAGCACAATTGTCATGGTTAGGAGAGGATCGAAAACATACAATGGTCTCTGAACCCATCGAATCGACCTTCCCAATTCCCTATCAGGGTAGAAATATACCCATAATTGAGCATACTCTAATGACAAGAAATTTGAGGCTACTATGAGGGGAATGAGTACCTCCACATTAGCATCCTCCTGCATCATGGCCAACCAAAATTGGTGAAGAATCACAGGATGAGATTTTTTCTTAACCAGAGTAGCAGGGAGAGGTGCGACATGTTGAAGGCATCCAAATTTCATTGAAAATCGATAAGGAACATAGGGTTTTCTGATGGTTACCCTATCTATATAAGCATATAAAACTCCATCCCTGAGTGAAAAGATATAAGAACACTCTTTCGAAGAGCCCCTTTTGTTATCCATCATGGATCTTTGGGGTGACATGTAAGGTGTGAAATAAAACTGAGAAACATCACTCAATAGTTTGACTGCATCATCAACACTCAATTATTGGGGAAGAATGGTGACAATGTTGAGAAGAGCTGGGAAAAAGTCAGAATGAGTAACCCTCACAGTATGTTGATACTCATAGAAGGATAAATTCTATACTATCCAACCATAAAAAAATTCAAACGACACACTAAGATGATGTGGGGGTCCCTTCCTGTACTTGCCCTAACCATTCATAGATTTGGGAAAGGGTAGGAAGAGAAAAGTTGATGGGTTGTCCCTCTTCTAGTGTGGATTCTATCAACAGAGTGTTGATCGTAACACCAGTATAAACATTATGATATGGTATGATCCATACACCCAAGAACATAGAAAATAAACCTTTCAATATGAGCTTGGGAGGTATGTCTGACCGAATTCTATACCACCAGGTGGTGTATCGACCTTCCTCAAGGTTGGCACAGTATAATCCTAGTATTTTGTCATGATTGTTGAGTGGGTTGAGTCTGGCTACGGTGAACCCTCATCCTCAGATCATTCATCTACAAGAATAGTCTAATCCAATCTTATAACGAAATAAGATAATTAGCATGGAGGGGTTGACTGAGTAATCTCTCTGCCATGACCAATAAATTCCTTCATAGTGGAGATACTTATCTAATATCCCCCCAATAATTGTCTGCTAGAAGAAACTCATCATACATGTTTCCTATAATGGGAAGCCTTCTGAGTTGATGGATGTCCCATAAACTAATCCCCACCTCCCCGTAAAATAGGTGGAAGGTATTGGTGCTTGAACACCAATAGATAAGCATTTCAGGAAATATCTCACAGGGTGAATAGATTGCAAATTGGGAAACCCATGCTTCATGATACAAGTTTACTACTTCCAACTAGCCATGGGACTCCAAACAAATTTGATTCAACCAGAATGCTTAGGACTACTCATCATAGAATCGTCCTCTTTATCATAAGTACCATTTTTTGATCCACCTTCCATTGGGATTATCTTGAGAAATATTGACAATGGATGGGTATTCTCAGATGACCAACCTCAAATAGGTGTTACGATGACAAAGATTTCTCTTATTCCATGAAGATCCTTTCAGTGTGAACACATTCTATTGAGAAAAATAAGTAACGAGTTCTCCAAATAGGTAAATATTGGCCCGATCATGCCTTTGGGATACCTCAAGGTGAATAATAGGAGTACTGTGATAGGACAATGGAAAAGAAACATCATCAAGGAGGCCGAAGTTGTAAAGTGGAAACTAGACTGATAGTAGATAGGCCATGAGATCTGGAGAAAGAAGGTCTTTAAGGATACCGTCTTGAGGAAAAATTTAGGAAAAGGGCTAAATAAGTCGACCAAACACAAGACTATACATATCAAAACCTAGGAACGGTTCACAGAATGCATTCCCTACGAACTGATAGTACGTAGAATGCCCCACAAGATGATGGCCCGCAAAGCGTTGGCCAGCAAATCGATTAGTTCGCAGAATAGTAAATCCATGTACAGATCCTCACTATGTGGATATTAAAAGTACATAGTTCAAATATTTAAATTAAAATTTGTAAATTTAATGTTTGGTTCGCTGACTTGATGTTAAGTCCATAGGACAGCCAAGCCACGTAGCATCTTACTATGCAGAAATTTGAACTTACATTTTAAGTTTCACAATTCGGTTCGCAGATTCAAAGTTTGGTTCATAGAATAAGGAGACCGTGAAGGGTTTGCAGTTCACAGAATTCAAGGAACGGTTCATAGATGAAGAAATTCAGGAAGTATATAGTACGTAGAAGCAAGGGAAGTCGAGAGATATTTATAGAGCACTTTTTGTCTAGAAACTAGGTAAAGGAAAAATGACTTGGGCCCCCTATATATAGGTGTAGTCCCCCCAATGGGCCCACCTTTCTACCACAAACTGGTTTATTTTGGGACTATTTTATACAATGGAATAGCCTACTATTCATTCCGAACAGACCTCATTCTAATGGGGGGCATTTGTAGGGTCCCGAAAAATATGAAAAGGGAAATAAAATACTTCCAAAATTTTGAAAAAGGAAAGAGATGCATGTGGGGATAAAATTTGAGAATAATATTGAAGAAATTAAATTTGGAAAAGGACCCAAACCGGTCCACATATTGGTTACCGGGAAAGGTCTACAGAAGGTGCAGACCATGAACCAAGTGGTACGTAGATAGCCTGCAAAACAGAGGCCCACAAAGTGTTGTCTAGTGAACCAAGACAGTCACAGATGATATGAAAATAGTGAACCAAGGCATCGTGAACCATGTCATTGGTGAAAACAAGATGTAGAAGTAATTCTTTTCATACCATCACCATGGAATGAGCAGTCTACAAATAAGGTGGGTCTAGAAGTATCTGGCGAACCGCGTCGTACGCAGGATTGAGTTGGTGATTCCTGCCGCCGCGAAAAACAGCACCGAAAACCTCAGTTGACTGAGTCATCCACATGTCAGAAGATCCCTCCATGGATTCCACAAAATGTGATGTGTACCCATAGATATAGCTTCCCCAGCACTCTATAAAAGGGACCACATGGGGGAACTAAGAAGAGAATGATTTTCAGAGAGCTTGGATTTTATGAATGGAATACTTCGAAGGGAAATGATCGACGAAGTACGGAACAACGAATGGTTTCCTATAGGTATAAACCCACCACAAACCATAAAAAGAAGGAAAATTAATAATAATCATATGTTCATGAACCTAATTGGGGAACCACGAACCATAGGCCCTTGGCAGATGATCTTCCCATGAACCGCCGGCACAGTGCCCCTCTTTCAGTCCGATGAACCACATGGCGCATCACTAAGCGGAAAAGACCTCGCGTCACATAGAACCATGCTATGTGGAGGGAACCTAAGGTGATTTACCACCATGGTACATGGTTTCTCGCATCCTGGTCTGCGTACCAATTTGGTACATGGATGAACCCTTCACTCGCATAGCAGTACACTATGCAGGGAAGCCCCCATCCCATATGAGAAAATGGTATGCGAAATGGGGTGTCTACAAGTTTTCCACCTTCCAGCTCAAAATATTCTCCTTCCATTCCTGTCACTCCCTCCATGGCCCCTCTGCTAACTAGTCCATCGGAATTATGCCAAATCCCCTTTCAAAACCACCAGACCTGTATGATAAGACCGTTAGGCGCATCAGTGTTCCCTTATGATTCTATATACCCAAGGTAAGTAGAGGTGCAAAGGTAGTTCCCACAACGGTTCGGACCCCCAGGATGTCCTTAAGTCTACATCCTCAAGGTAACCTAGAGTAAAACCTTGGGATGCTGATTTGAACCACATCATTCTAATGATCAAGGGTAATCACTGGTCTTTCCATTCAATGAGAAAAAGTGAAAATAAAAAGGGATCATACCTTCTTTACCTTTTATGAGAACAATGCTTCTCCCCTTTCCTAGAACTCATTTCAGATCATTCCTACTGAGGTAATCTCCTAGCCTTTTTATGGAGGTGGCTCTTTCCCCCCATCTCCGGCCTAACTTGGGATGTGTCTAGATAGCTCACCAGTGTGATTATATTAGATATAAACATGGGTTATGGGTTGACACATTCAAATCCCCTTTCCCTCTCATGTTGGGCTTATAGATGCCTCCTCGTCCACCATCTCCCTCCTCCTTTTCCCTCAGCAGATAGGGTAAAGTGCGTCTTTGTTGAATATTTCTCATCATCTTGTTTCTCACTCCGAGCATGAATTGCGTTGTCTTAGAGGTATGTGGTCATACAACATTCATACCACCCAATCATGAACTATGAGAAATCTAATTACCAACACAACTAGGATACGTAGGAATCCTTTATCTATTCCTGATCTCCATATCATCTCATACATGAAATGAGAAATCACGCCCCCTTAAAATGGGAATCTCCCATGCATAATCCAAAATCAAGTCACAACCCAGTAATGACTATGAGAAATATGATTCCTTCTCTAACCATGATATGTAGGATTCTTATCTAAGGCCCAATCTCAAAGAGGCACATTTCATAAAGGTTAATCCCAATCATTTCCCCCATAAAGGGCATCATCTTTAGGAGTAATCTCTAATTCACTTATTTTAGAAAGGCCTCCACTTTAGTGTAAGTCCCAAACATGCCTCCTCAAATGGGAATCTTCAAAGTATAAGTCTTGAGTTCAACCGAACTACGTGGTTTTTGATTCCCCATTGACCGGGATACGTAGGAAGCCTCCATCAGGTCCAAATCCAACCTCCAAATCAACCATAATGTTTCCCATGCCATATTCCCCATAGGGTTATATCTACCCATAAGACCATATATCATGTGGGACCTTTGGTATACTTTTGCGTAAGTCCCGCACCAAGTCTCGACGAAGCATATTTTGCCTAGACGTCTTAGTTGCATGACGTTAAACTGCATAGATGGTTCCTTATCTCACAACCTTAAAATGTGATGTGTCCAGTTAAGTGTCATCATACTACCTGGGCTCTAATTCCTCTCATGCGAATACATAGGAAACTCATCTCATGGTTTCGACCATGACATCAAAACAACTCTCATCCCCCATGGATGAAGATAAACTCTAGAGCACCTCATCACATGGATTAAACTGGTATTGTCTCAGTAGCTCTTGATTCACGTATATCCATTATTGATTTTTCGAGTCAGGGGTAATCTATGGATGCACTCTTAGGGAAAGAACCAAGGATTTTGTAACATATAAACATTTCTAAAATCTATAAGAGTGTCCCGGAGTAGGCAATAATTCCCTCTCAAAATGGTGTGATGAGCCCGACCTCCCATTCTCTCGAAAAACGGAGCCCTTAAGTGTCGTTCTACGAATATTCATCCAATGAGTACCAACCTTTGGAAATAAGATCCATGAATCATGGATACTAGGTCTATTGGGTGTTTCCGACACCACGAATAAACCCGTTGGAGACCATCCAAGGACCTCGTACCCAATATAGGCCAATTGCACAAACACATAATGTAATGACCCAAAGTTTAATCAATGGAAATTAGCTTCTTATAATTATGTCATATAATCACATTAAATCACAACAAAATGAACTACTAAGTTTTATGTGACCTTTAAACATAATATTGTCACTCTTGTGATTTGAATTTTGAAAATCTAACATACACGGTGGCGATCAATAATATGTTTGGAGTCTGATAAGACAAACTTAATTTTTAGTGAATAGTAACAGACCCTTATGAATATTAATTTTACCCTTATGAATATTAATATGAACCTTATGAATAGTAAATCATCCAAGTAAATAGTAACCTTACTAACTAAAGTATAAATAAAATTTATCTATCTTATAAGTGAAAATATGATAGTGTTGGTATTTTTATAAGTCATAAATATTTAATTAAAAATTTATGAATAATTTAATAATTAAAAAAGAAAATTTATTCATAAATTAATTTTTTTATGTCTTATGATTATAGGATAATTTTATGAGACCTTATTTAATTTTTCAAAGCATTATAAAATCAGTTATAATTTTAAAATATGAATTTTTCAAGTAAATGATGATTTTATTTAAAAATTAAATTTCCCATATTTAGAAAATTATTTACATAAAATTTAGTTCATTTTTGGATTCTACACATCAAAAAATGGTTAGGGTAAATTTTTGGTATTTTTCGGAAATACTTGAATTTTTTATGAATAGTAAAATACAATAATTTACGATAATTGCTAAAACAGGAATTTTTGCATCATGATTGAGTCATGGATGATGTAAATGACCATTGTTTAGAACTCGCATTAACATATTACTATTTTTTTCACAATAATAATTACTATTAATAGTCTTGAGAAAAAATACTAAACAAATGATTAAAATAATGGGAAACCCCTCCTCTCCTCCACTATAAATACCACCCCTCCTTACCTCTTCTCTTTACTCTTCTCAAGCCTTGTGTCTTGTCTAAATTATGATCAAATATATCCATAATCCCCTATACCACGTCCATAATATCACGGTACCTTAAAAAGACAAAATTTTCTCCCCTAAATAGGTTCTCAAGGAAGTTATATACAAGAGGTAAACTCCTCTTTTCATTTATTTTATTTTATTTCAAGTTCCTTTATTTATCTTTCTTTCCTCAACTCCTTTAATCCAAATATTATGATAACTCCAGTAACATAAATTTAATTTAATTTTGTTTTTATAATGGAATAATTCATAATAATCTCTCATTTACCCTCCTTTTATACTAGAAATGAAAACACCATCCGAGATGTGCTAATTTATCACATTCAAGGACGATGGGTTTTCAATTCCTTTTACCCTATTCAATTCTGATCAGGAAAACATTTTGACAATATAAACATAATATAATATGTTTATTATTTCTAATTTAAGGTTCTATAATATTTTGTACACATGATATTAATTTATAAAGCAAAATATGTTCGATGTGATCAAAAATCGTCTTTTAACCAAAAGGGTTGTCATTAAAATTTTATATAATGATTCATATTCACTCCAAAAAACCAAATAAATATTATGACCATTTAATATTCTATATGTTCACTAATAACATAAAACTTCAAATCTATACAACCATTCTCATCTTACATGTTTATCCTTAAATGTATATAAGTAAACCAATCATGAAAACCAAGGAAACAAATGCTCCCAAACAATGAAATTGAACCTCTTAACCAATAAAAAAATGTCATAAATAAACTTAATAAGGCTATAATAAATCAATTTCATGAATAATATGTTATTTAAATATTAATTATTTAATGTTATTTGGTTATCTAGGATATTAATATCAATTGAATGACACCATCATACTTAAGGTAAGGGACTCTACCCGAACCTTAATTATTCCTTCGGGTTGTTCTATCTTTCTTTTTACCCAAATAAAGTTGTCTATTATTTTTATTTAAATATTCTAAATTATGTGTACAAGATCCAAAATCATGTATCAAGTTCCATTCATCATTCTTTTTTGGGGATATACATGTTGTTAAGTGGTTCCCTCCTCAATACTTCCCGATAAGAAAACTCGTTTAAGGTAACTTACCGAATTCTTACTAAATATCAAGTGCACTATATAATATGTTTTAAGACACCATTATTTTTATAAAACCAAATTTTGTATTATTAAAACCTTCTTTATTCACTTCTGGTTTTATATAAAATATTATTTCCTTTTCTGTTTTAAGTGATCTTTGATATTTTCCTTAAACCGCACTTAAAATGATTTAATTCTAAAGTTTCTTAAATGCTATTTTTCATGTTATAACTTTAAATTAACATAACTTGTCATGATATTGTCTATTATAACTTATTAATTTCCATGAATTATCTAATTCCTTTCCTTCATGGTCACTTTTATGATACTCCCATTTGTTATGCTTTATGACATGAAAATGATACCCATTTCTTTCCATGGGTAACCCTTATGCTTATATATGACTGATTATGTATGATTATATATGTGGAAACCATATTCATGAACATGTTATGGTGGGTGTGCCCAGATAGTGCTTTAATGAATTAAGTAAAGTTGAGTCTCATGAGACGTTATGTGCAACGATCTTAGTGGTTAGCCTTGACTCGTGCAACCATGTGCAACAGCCTTGGTGGTTAACCTTAACTTGTGATCATCTATAAGAAATGAACCTTGACCCATGCTAAAGTCATGTTTTATGTTTCTTCTACATTATTATGACTCCATTTTTATATGATTCCATGTTTATATTTTATGATTTCACATGTTGCATGCCTTTTTATATCATTATGTCATGTATTCTAACCCATGTGCTAAATCTTTATTATTATTCTTATTCCATTACTAGGATTTTAGCTCATCTATTTGTTTATTTTATACCCAGTTATCCTATGAGGATGTATAAGAAAAATGGAAGTTATTATCTATTTATGAATACTAAATAAATAAATGTTTTATTTAGTCCCATGTTTTAATTTTTATGTACCTAGTCCTATAAGAAACTCGACTTTACGATACTTGGATTGTAATATGATGCTTTATTATGCTTAAAATCATGTAATGATATGTGTAAAAGGCTAGGGTTAAAATAGTTGGAATTAGATTATGGTCTAGTTATTTTTGGAGATTAGGAATAGAGCACTTTATTAAAAACCTTAATGATTAGACTAAGTATAAGAAAACAACCCTAAATTTTGGTAAGTATAGAGTAAGTGGTTTATCAAGAAAATACATCTCTGACTAGATAGGAACAAGTGGATGTGGCTCTATCATGGATGTATTTAGGGGTAAAACCCAAAAAACACCGCTTTGAGCAAGATTTGAATGCGAAATGGTGCACGACAACGGGCCTTTCTGCACTCCTGGTTTGACACTCCCAGGGGATATACTTTGGTAAATTCATAAGCTTAGTATGAACCATTATTAAGGAACAAAAAATCCTATAAGAATAAATGTGAGGAAACAGATCAAGGATAACCTAGATTGATACCTAGGGAATCACAATTTAAGGTATACTTTTTATTTAAGAGTTTATCCTTTTATATTTAAAGTTTCATTTTTATGCTTATTAGCTAAGTATTAAAGCCCCATAATTTTACGTTATTTTTCTTAGTTAATAGTGGGAAATAGAAGAACACATGTTAAAAATCAATGTAATAGGGAATGTGAAGATTTCCCTAATGATTTTACAAATATGATAGGAATGGGTGCTCAAAACCTCATGATAGTACTTGCTCAGCTAGCTCAAGTTGTGATTAATAACTTGAATCATGTGGAACTCCCTCCACCTACAAGGAAAGAGAAAGTTCTTGTCAAATACTTCTTACAGAAAATGCCTCCCATGTTTAGTGGATCTTTTAATCCCCTCCTCACACAATAGTGGATTAACTCCATTGAAAAGATATTCTCTGTCCTCCAGTGCTTAAAAGAAGAGAAATTCGTGTTAGCAGTCTATCATTTTGATGGGGAAGCTAATCAGTGGTGGACACCGATCAAGGATATGAAGTCCCAGGAGGAAATTGATTCCATGGATAGGGAGGAATTCAAGAAAAAAAATCAATAAATATTTTCCCCGAACCCTCCATCTTAATATGGAAAGAGAGTTCCTTAGACTTAAGCAAAGGGAAGATGAGTCCATCAAGGTGTATGAAGTATACTTCACAAGTCTTGAAACATATGCCTCTAGATTTTCCATGAACAAAGAAAAGTGGATCACTTATTTAGTGGACTAAATTAAATTCTATGAAAATTGTTGGTGAATTGTGACTTTGATAGTTATGAGGAGATTGTCTGTTGTTCCCTCAAGGTTGAAATGGAGATTAGATACTCTCAATGGTCTCATGATCCCTGTGAAAAAATGCAGAAAATAGATTCTAATATGGGTGGTTCAGAAAATAAATCCCGTGATGGAAAGATGATCGAACATCCCATGTGTCAAAATTGTGGGAAGAAGAATCCCGGGTACTATCTAAAGGGAACCAAGAATTGCTTCAAATGTGAAAAAATAGGACATATGGCAAAAAAATTCTAAAGGGATATGAATAATTATACTAATGTGGAAGAAGAAAGAAAGGCTTGTATCAACACTCATCCTATAGTGTAGTGTTACAACAGCAAAGAGCATGGTCATTATGCGAACAATTTCCCTAATCCAAGGGTTGTTGGAGGCAATCAGCAACAACCTCCAAGGAAACAAGGAAGGGATTATGATATCAGTACGATTTAGGTGGAGCTAGGAATCGATGTGGTGATAGGTACACTAGTTATTCATTCAAGAATAGAAAACGTACTATTTGATTCCAGTTCTATGCATTCTTTCATATCTTGCAATTTTAGTAGAGCTATTCAAATACCACCTCAAAATTTGAAGGATAAGTTATTTGTGAGAATAGATAATGGAGAAATTATTGTGTCCAAGGTTTATAACTCCTACCTTGTAAAGTTTTGTGGACTGAACCTCCCAAAAAATCTTTTCATACTTTCTTTAGTGGAGGTCGATGTTATCTTTGGCATGGATTGACTGTCTTTATACAAATCCAGCATCAACTGTTTGGAAATGGAGATCAATATTCACATCCTAAAGCATCATCTAATTCTTTAAAACTGTAATGAGGAAGATGAATATACTTTACAATCATTATCTCAAGTGCAGATATTTTTGCCTTACGAGAAAGCATGTCTAACTCAAATGATTTAGGCAAAGGATATGATACTTCTTGAAGATATTCCCATCATGAGGGATTATGCTGATGTATTCATAGAATAATTTTCTGGTCTTCCTCTAGATTAAAAGATTGATTTCGCAACTTAAATTATTCTTGTATATCTACCTATATCAAAGAAACCTTATAGAATGTCCTGCGTAGAGCTGGAAGAGATGAAGAAGCAGTTATAGGAGAATCTGGAAAAGGGTTTAAAACACTAGAGTCCTTCATCATGGGGCGCGCCAGTCCTCTTCATCAAGAAGAAGGATGGATCAATGCACTTCTACCTTGATTATCCTGAGCTCAATAAAATCAATATAAAGAACAAGTATCCCTTCCCTAAGATATAATACTTGTTTGATCCGCTATATGGGGCTAGTTATTTCTCTAAGGTGGACCTTCAGTCGAGATATCACCAATTAAAGGTGAGGTATGAAGATATTCCCAAAACTACCTTTTGAATGAGGTATGGACAATATGAGTTCATAGTGATTCCCTTCAGACTCACTAATGCTTATGAAATATTCGTGGATTTAATTAATAGAGTCTTTATAGATTACCTAGACAGATTTGTGGTAGTATTTGTTGATGATATTATGATTTGCTCTAAGAGCAAGGAGGATCATGAGGAGCATTTCAATATTGTGATGATGACTTTGAGAACGGATAAAATTTATGTAAAGTATAGTAAATGTTAGTTTTTGATGGAGGAGGTATCATTATTGGGGCATGTTATCACCAAAAAAGTGATATCTGTGGACCCTTCCAAGAGAAAGAAAATTGAAGAGTGGCCTAGGCCAACATCTGTAAAAGAGATTCGTAACTTTTTGGGAATAGCTGGGTATTATCGATGATTTGTGAAGAAATTATCACAATTTTCAAACCAAATGATCAAGTTGACATGGAAGGGAGTGAATTTTTTCGGGACTCAAGAATGTGATGAAATCTTTAAGGTGCTCAAAAGGAGGCTTATCAAGAGTACTCACACTCCCAACAAGTGGAGAACGCTTTGTGGTATACAGTGATTCTTCAAAGAAGGTATTAGGTTGTGTGATGATTCAAAATGATAAAGTGACAGCCTATGCCTCAAGGGAGCTGAAAATACATGAGAAAAACTATCCCATGCATGATCTGGAGTTGTCAGTTGTGATATTTACATTGAAAATCTAGCAGCATTATCTCCATGGGGAGAAGTGTGAGATATATATTGATCATTAGAGTCTCAAATATATATTCACATATAATGAGCATAATATGAACTAAAGAAGATGTTTATAGCTCATCAAGGATTATGAATGCTCAATCCACTACCATCCCAATAATGAAAATAAAGTGGTGGTTGCTCTAAGTAGAAATAATATTACATCTTTATCAATGATGAGAATTGAAAATGATCCAAACTTCTCAGATTTATAGAGGATGGAAAAAAGGAATCATTAAGGGTGTAATATCATCAATCTTTTCTCAAATGGGTTCTCATACATCCCTCATGAAGAAAATAAATAATGCTCAAAGAAATGATGTGAAAAATTAGAAAATGGTGGAAGCTATCAGAAATGGGAAATCCTCTAAGTTCAAGATTGATGAGGAAGGAGTGGTGAGATTTGGGTCACAATTATGTATACCATACAATCCAAAGATAAAGAATGAGATTTTGAATGATGTACATAGTTCAAGCTTCTCTATTCCCCAAGGGACCATAAAGATGTATCAAGATATCTGGGAGAATTATTTGTGGGACAATATGAAGAAGGAGATTGTTGAGTATACATCAAAGTACCTGGTATGTCAGCAAGTGAAGGCTGAAAGGAAAAAATTCTAAGAGAATGATGAAACCATTACCCATACCAACATGGAAGTGTGAGAACATTACCATGGAATTTGTCACTGGACTTCCAAGGACATCCATAGGAAATAATGATATATTTGTCATTGTGGATCATCTTACAAAGATAGATCACTTTATTTCAATTCAAGAGGACTTCTCATTAGATAAACTTGTATGGATATATATCAAAGAGGTGAAAAGGTTTCATGGAGTACCATTATCTATTGTATTTGATAGAGATTCAATATTCACCTCAAATTTCTAGAAAAGTCTCCAACATACTCTCAAAACTGAATTGAATTTCAATACATCCTATCATCCTCAAACTGATGGACAATATGGGAAAGCAATTGAGACACTGGAATACATGTTGAGAGTGTGTTCTATAAACTTCAAAAGAGGGTGGGAAAAACATCATAAATTTTTTGAATTCTCTAACAAAAAATAGTTTCCACTCCAGCATCTAAATGGTACTATATAAAGCCCTTTATGGGAAAAGGTACAAAACACTGGCATGTTGGGATGAAGTCGGTGAGCGTAAGCTGTTATGTCCTGAAATAGTCAAAGAAATGGTGGAGAAGGTGAAAATCATTCAGTAGCACATTAAGGATGTCCAAAGTTAACAGAAGTGTTATGAAGATAATCGTAGATGGGACCTTGAGTTCAAAGCAGGAGACATGGTATTCCTCTATATATCTCCATGGAATAAGTTCATGAGGTCTGGGAAGAAAGGAATGCTAAGTCCCAGGAACATCGTCCCCTTAGAGATTCTTGGTTGTGTTGGAGATATGGCCTATCTACTAGCACTTCCACCTACCATGTCTAAAATACACGATGTCTTCTATGTATCCCTCTTAAGAAAGTGCATATCAGATCCTTCACATGTAATGTCTTTAGAGGTGGTATAGTTGAAGAATGATCTTTCTTATGAGAATGTGAAGATCTTGGATCGTGGAGATAAATTTCTACGTAAAAAGTCTAATCACCTAGTAAAAGTACTATAGCGGAACTATAAGTACGAAGAGGCAACATGGGAACAGTAAGAGGTAATGAAGGAAAAGTACTTGCACCTATTTTCGGCTTAGAATGTAAAACAAAATTTCGAGGGTAAAATTTCATAAGGGGGAAGAATGTAATGACCCAAAGTTCAGTCAATGGAAATTTCATTCTTATAATTATGTCATATAATCACATGAAATCACAACACAATGAACTATTAATTTCTATGTGACCTTTAAACATAATATTTTCACTTTTGTGATTTTAATTTCAAAAATCTGACATACATGGTTGTGATTGGTAAGATGTTTGGAGTCTGATAAGAGAAATTTAATTTTTGTTGAATAGTAACTAACCCTTATGAAAAGTAATATTACCCTTATGAATAGTAATATGACCCTTATTAATTGTAAATCGGCCAAGTAAATAGTAACCTTACCAATTAAAGTATAAATAAAATTTATCCATCTTATAAGTGATAATATGATATTGTTGGAATTTTTATAAGTCGTAAATATTTAGTTAAAAATTAATGAATAATTTAGTAATTAAAAATAAAAATTTATTTTCAAAAAAAATATTCATAAATTATTTTTTTATGTCTTACAATTGTAGGATAATGTTATGAGACCTTAGTTAATTTTTCAAAAGTATTATAAAATCATTTATAATTTTAAAATATGTATTTTTCAAGTAAATGATTATTTTATTTAAAAATTAAATTTATCATATTTATAAAATTATTTTCATAAAATGGAGTTGATTTTTGGATTCTACACATCGAAAAATGTTGAGAGTGAATTTTTGGTATTTTTCTAAAATATTTGAATTTTTATGAATAGTAAAATACGATAATTTACGATAAGTGCTAAAACCTTGATTTCTACATCATGTTTGAGTCATGGATTATGTAAATGCCCATTGTTTCGAACTAACATGATCTTATTACTATTATTTCCTCAATAATAAAGACTATTCATAGTCTTGAGAAAAAATATTAAACTAATGATTAATATAATGGGAAAACCCTCCTCTCCTCCGCTATAAATACCACCCCTATTTATCGCTTCTCTTCACTCCTCTAAAGCCTTATTTATTTTCTAAATTATTCTCAAATATCTTCTTATTCCCCTCTCCCACATCTAGTATCCCTTGGTCTCATCAAAATACCAAATCCTCTTCCCTAAAGAGGTTCTCAAGGAAGTTATATTCAAGAGGTAAACTCTTCTTTTCATTTCTTTTATGTTATTCCAAGTTCCTTTCTTTCATTTTTTTTCCTCACCTACTTTAATCCAAATGTTATGATAAATTCAATACCTTACATGCACTATAATTTTGTTATGATATTGGAATAATTCATCATCATATCTTATTTTACCTCCCTTTATACTATAAATGAAAACACCATCTGAGATGTGTTAATTTATCACATTCAAGGACGACATATTTCCAATTTCTATAACCGTATTCAATTATGGCCATGAATCCATTTTGATGGTATAATTAGAATATAATATGTGCATTATGTCTAATTTAATGTTATTGGATCTTTTTTACACATAATATAAATTTTATAAATCAAAATGTGCTCGATGTGATCAAAACTCGCCCTTTAACCAAAAGGGTTGTCATTAAAGTTTTATATAATGATTTATCTTCACTCTAAAAACCCAAAATTAATTTTATGACCATTTAATCTTTTGTATGATCACTAATAACATACAACTTCAATTCTATACAGCAATTCTCATCTTACATTTTTATCCTTACATGTATATAAGTAAACCAATCATGGAAAACAAGGAAACAAATGCTCCTAAACAATGAAATTGAACCTCTTAACCCATCAAAAAGGGTCATGAATGAAATTAATAAGGATATAATAAATAGGTTACATGAATAATAGGTTCTATAAATATTAATTGATGAATTTAATTAGTTTCTCCAGTACATTAAGATCAAGTGAAGGACACCATCAGACTTAAGGTAAGGTACTCTACCCGAACTTTCATTATTCCTTTGGGTTGTTCTATCTTTATTTTTACCCAAATAAAGTTAAATATTATTTTTATTTACATATTATAAATTAAGTGTACATGATCCAAAATCATGTATCAAGGTCCATTCATCTTTCCCTTTCTTGGATATACATGTTTTTAAGTGGTTCCCTCCTCAATACTTCCCCATAAGCAAACCCATTTAAGGGAACTTCCGGAATTCTCACCCAATTTCAAGTGCACTCTATAATATATTTTAATCCATAATTATTTTTATAAAAATTATATTTTTATTATAATAAAATTCTTCTTTCACTTATGCTTTTATATAAAATATTATTCCCTTTTCTGTTTTAAGTGATCTTTGATATTTTTCTTTAACCGCACTAAAATGTTTTAATTCTAAAGTTTATTAAATTCTATTTTTTCATGTTATCACTTCAAATTGACATCAATTATCATGATATATTTCTATTATACCATATTAATGCCCATGAGTGATATAATTACTTTACTTCATGGACACTTTTATGATACTCCCATTTGTTATGCTTTATGACATGAATATGATACCAAATTATTTTCACAGGTAACCCTTATGATTATATATAATTTATTATGTATGATTTTTTATGTGGAAAGAATATTTATGAGCATGATATGATGGGTAATCCTAGATATCACTCCAATTCCTTGGGTAAAGTTGAGTCTCGTGAGACGTTGTGTGCAACGGTCTTTGGTGGTTAGCCTTGACTCGTGCTACCATGTGCAACGATCTTAGTGGTTTACCTTAACTTGTGCTCCTCTATGTGAAATGAGCCTTGAATCACAATAAATTCTTGTTTTATGTTGCTGCCACATTATTATGACTCCATGTTTATGTGATCCCATGTTTATATGTTATGATTTCACATGTTCTATGCCTTTTTATTTCATTATTCCATCCTTTCTAACCCTTGTGCTAAAGCTTTATTATTATTATTATTCCCTTATTGGGATTTTAGCTCATCCCTTTGTTTATGTTATCCCCAGGTTATTCTATGAAGATGTATGAGCACAATATAAGTTAGGAGATATTTATTAAGACTAAATAAATAAATGTTTTATTTAGTCCCATGTTTTAAGTTTTATGTACATAGTCTTCCAAGACACTAGACTTTACGATCCTTGGATTGTAATATGATTCTTTATTATTCTTAAAATCATGTAATGATATGTGTAAAAGGATAGGGTCTCTATACATAACCCCATGTAATCGCCCGCTGGGATCTTGAAAATGTGGCACCTCCTTCATAACATAAAAATGATATACTGCCCAATCCTGGCGAGACCATCTTTCCCAAACCAAAATGCAGGTGCGACACGAATCAGGTCAAAGAAAATATAGGAGGGAAAACCCCATCCACTTCACCATAGTGATTATTATAAAATACTAGTTTGGATCTCAGATCGATTGTTGTCAGGTATTTTGTTCTTTTCTTAGATTTATTATTCATTCCAAACATATATATAGATCTTTGTTTTTTTAGGTTTTGATGTTATCTTCTATTGTTTTTAGGACAATTATTATCCCCATGAAACCCTTCAGTGGTACCAAATAATATTTATTAAGGTTTTGTTAGATTTTTTAATGAACTAAGAAACTAAAAAATGATTTTTATAGATACCACAATATATCCCCATCCAAAATGGTTGTTTTAGTTGTTCATTGTGATTGAACATGGAATATTCCATTGAAGAATGGGTGTGATTATTATAAAAGTTATAACATCATGCCATAAGGTATGTAAAATAGTTGTTATGGGTGAAGGTAAAAAAAATAGAGTGTCATTAGATGATTTCTATACATTGTTATTAGTAGGTCTTTGTCTCATGGTCGTGGAAACCATGGAAACTATCCATGTCATAGTGGGTGTCAATAATTCATTTATAGATATTTAAATTAATTGTTGGACTACTAATATTGTTCTGAAAAATCCTATTTACTTTCTTTTTTAATGATCTCTAATACCCTTCATATTCTATGATGTTATTGTTTTTAAGTATGTTCATCAGGTCTGACCATTATTTAATCCATTCTTATATTAGTTCTATAAATTATGCAATTTTACTAAAATTTTCCTAAGTATGGAAAATTAGCTACATGATCCAATCAACTATGTGAAGATTTAGATACCTCAATAAATCAGCTAAGTAAATTGGCTATGTGAATGAAATGACTATGTGACATGGTTACACTGTAAACTCATCTACATGGAAATAGTTTTTATTAATGAATTTCTTACATGAGAAATTTTTTATGATGATAAAATAAATATGTGAATTAGTTGCATGGAGTAATTGGCTATGTGATTGGGATCTGTGGTAAAATCAGCTATGTGGTTCCAAATGGATTTATAATTTATTTGGATACATCAAATTTAGATACATAGAATTTGGATACATTACAAATAAGGCTATGTAAGAAAATTTTCTACATGGAGAACTCTAATGTAATTTGGCTACATGAAAAAATCAGCTACGTAGAGAATAACTACTTGGATCAATTAAGCTACGTGAATTCAAATCAATGGAATTCTACTACGTGGTGATCCATAATCTTCTATGTCATTCTACAACACACTATTTATTATTGTTGGTGTACTTTCAGTGGAAATTAATGTTTTTGTGCATGAATTAGATATTATATTACCACTTTATGGTAAAAGTGATTATAAAAAGGTTTCAAGTATTGGGAGAAGAAAACGTTACAAGGATAATTTAATGATCGGTCCTATTGTCGATGTATTTTCATGAAAAGGATATTGAGGATTAAATTCCCAGAATGGATTTTATAGATCTAATAATATGAAATTAAAATTTAATCTTTTCATGTATTTTCATGTATACTGAAGAAGAAAAATATAGAGAACATATGAACGAACATAAGAAAGAACCTGCACTCTAAACTCTCTATCAATGCTCTTTGTGTTACTCTATTCAACATAGAAAAGAAGAATAAGATTCAAGTTATACACCTATGATATTAAAATAACTATTGTTGTCTTTTCAGAAGAATCTCCTTATGCTACATATCATTCTTATATTATCTCTTATAAAACTCTTCACTCCTGTCAGTTATATCTTGAAATTGTGAGATTCATCTATAAACTTTCATGTTTTTTACTTCTATTAGAAGGGTGAAGGTTCTTGGTAAAAAAATAAAGAAGGATAGTGTTTTTTAAAATCTTGACAGATCCGGATAAAAGCTCCTAGTATTGTACCAAGTTTCTAATGATTACACTTAGACATGAAGTCTCTGTCAAAAGGACTAGAAGTCCCTGGTAAAAAGACTATCCTAGTGAAAATCACTAAGCTCTTATATTTGAGAGTTGGTGGAGTGTATTAGGATAGTTATATTCCCTAAATCACTATAAATATATGATGTTCAACATTTTTATTTTTGATCTTATTTATACTACTTTCATGTGTCTATAAAAGATCAAAACTTATCATAATTTACATAAGTTGGTTCCCTAAGACAATAAAATTTCAATAACTCAATTCACCCCCCCCCTCTTGAGACTTGGTGTCATAATTAGTATCAAAGTTTGTGACTTTTGAGTTCTCAACTTTAAAAGGTTTCAATTTTAATATTATCTTGAAAATGGATTCTATAAACAAAAATAGATAAGGTATGTCAATGGTAATATCTTCCTACTTCAATGGTGAAAATTATGGTAGTTGGAATGAAAAAAATGATAATTTACTTAAAGATCCTTGGTTTAAAGATTTATCTAGAATCCATGAAGTCCTATACAATTCCTGAAGAAGATCTAGAGAAGAGGGATGCTATGCTGAAGGATAATGTGATCTAAATTCTAAATCTATGAATTCAATAATATATAGACTAGGTCCTAATGATTTCAATAGAGTTTCACAATGTGAAACATCTTATGAGATTTGGACTTCCATATTAGTTACTTATGAAGAAAATGACAATATATGAGCTCTTAGATATAATGCATCCAAGATTAAATTTGATATTTAATAATGATGGAAGGATAAAGTATTATTTAGTTAATTTGAAGTCTCACTAAGGTTGTAAATAATGTTTATACTTTGGGATCACTATTTACTCAACCTGATCAAGCTTAAAAAATCCTCAGAATTATACCACCTAGATAGAGTGGAATCTCAGATTCAATTAGGCAATATTTAGCGGTTAAATGTTTTAAAAAATATATCTTATTGGGACACTTATGGTGTATGAATAAAAAATGGAAGCTAAGTTAGGTGGGAATAATATTTTGAAAAAAAAATCTACATTTAATGTTTCTACTTCTAAATACGGTACTAAGAATAAGATTTTACAAATTTCTAAATCATCTGGAGAAAAATATACCTCAAGAAATTTAGGATCAAAAGATGAACTTTCATAGTTTGCAAGTAAGTTCAAAAAAATTTACAATAAGTGAAGAGGTTTCAAAAAACCCTTCAATAATTACAATTATTATGAGGTAAATTATAAATAAGTTATATGTTATGAGTATAATAATCTCAAGCACATCAAGTCAGGATGCCCTCAATTACAAGGAAAAAAATAATATTAGAAAAATTATTTCAATAAGGTTATACATAAGAAGAATACCAAGAAATCCATAAAATAAATATGGATTTCTTCTAAATATTTTAGTGATGAGACATCTTCATATTCATAAGCCGAAATTTTTAATCAAAAGGATAATATATGCTTTATAGAACACTCAGATGAGGTGCATTATTTTTATTCTTCTAAGCATGAATCTGATTCAAAAAATAAAAATTACACTTATAAATAATTAAATTAATATTTTACTCTTCTTTAAAAAAATTATCAAATCCTGAAAAAAGAAAAACAGAGCCCTAAAAAATTCCTACAATGTTTTTGTAGTTAAAAAAGAGGACATAAATAAACAAATTTTAGATTTCTAAACTAAGATGGAAAATTTAGATGTTTCCTTTATTGAATAGGTAAACAAGGATGATTGATTACAAAAATAATTTCAAGACTTTAAATTTACTAAAAAAAATTTAAAAAATGTGAAAATTATTTAAATCAAATTCTTATAAATAATAGTCTAGAAAAATAAGTTCAAAATAGGAAGCTTGGGTGACAAACAAATGTTTTGTAAAAATTATTTTGTTCCTGGTTTAAAAAATATAAAATCTATCCGAATTCATTTTTTTCTCTAAAAAAAACAAGTAACAATTATAATAATTTTATTATAATAAATATATAATTTTTTGTTGTTAAACATGATTTTCTCTCCAAACACTTTTAAAAATTTAGTGTTGGGTTTTTTTGATAGAACAAACAAATTTGGGTTCCCAAATCCTTAGTTGCTAGTATTTTTGGATCCAAGAGAATATGGGTACCAAAATAATTTCTTATTTTATTTGATTTTATATTGGAAAAGGTCTGATAACATTAATGAGAAATGGTATATGGATAGTGGATACTCAAGGAATATGTGTGAAGATTTCTCTAATTTCCACTCATAATAAAAAAACTGATGGAGGCTATGTCACTTTTTGTGATGATTCCAAAGGAAATATTATAGGAGTTTGATCATTTTTAAATCCAATATTAGTCCTCATTAATAAATTTCTATATGTTAAAAGTCTGAAACATAAATTGATAAGTATTTCACAACTTTTTGTTGAAGCTTATTTTTTTGATTTTTCAAATAATTCATGTTTTATTTTCAAAGATAAAAAATATTAAGTTTAAGGAACCTAGAGCAGAAAATGAATATATTCTAGATCTAAATTAATTGAGTAGAAAAAATTGAAATATTTAAATGCTAGAAAATTAATCTTATATTTTTTATAGAAGACTAAGGCATTATAATATATATTCTATTATAAAATTTTCCAAAATTGATTTAGTTTCACATTTACTACAACTTAAACTGAATAAAAAGAAACTATGTGATGCATGCTAAAGGGGAAAGCGACACAAGTGATTTTTAAATCAATTAAATATGTTTCTAGTTCTAGGCCTCTAGAACTTATTCACATGGATTTTTTTGGATCATCTATAATTTCAATCCAAAGAGGAAAATATTTTTTTATATGTTGTTTTATTATCTTTATAGATTTACTTGGGTTTTATTCTTGAGTGTTAAAAGTGTATCATGTTTAGTGTTTATGAACTTTTTAAAATTCATTCAAAAAGAAAAATATACCAAATTTATTTCTTTGACAAGTGACCATGGAGGATAATTTTAAAACTTTTCATTCAATTGATTTATTCAAAACATGGTATTAAACATAATTTTTCATCCCCCAAGACACCTCATTATAATGGGGTTGTTTAAAGGAGGAATAGGACATTGAAAAAAAATCTAGGACAATGTTATGTGAATATAACTTTCCCACTTATTTTTTGGATAAATCTATAAATATAACATGTTATGTCATAAATAGATTTCTAATTAGGTCTATCATGAATAAAACACTATATGAACTATGGAACAATATAAATCCAAAATTTATATACTTTAAAGTATTTTAATGCAAAGTTTTCATTCTATACACCAAGGATAATCCTAGAAAATTTTATCTAAGGGTTGATGAAGGAATAATTCGTGTCCATTATACTACTTCCAAGGTATATAGAGTTTTCAATAAGATTTTAAAGATTGTTAAAGAATAAAATCATATGAAATTTTATGAAAATTACCTATTAAATCATAAAATGATTCATATTGATAAGCTAATAGATTCTTTTGGGAACATGAGGCCCAAACCTCTCTTTGAAAATAAAAATGGATGATGATCTGGAACTTGATTTTTGTGAACCAATTCTAGAAAAGATAGATACCCGCGAACCAGAAACTATGATGCCTAGATATCCTAGAACCTCAAAAAATCATCCCTTAGTAAAAGTTATATGACGCTTAGGTAAATGGATTAAAACCAGAAGGTGTATAGAAAACCTTATAGAATTATCTACCTTTTTATCTCAAATAGAACCAAATACTATATAAGAATCCTTATTTGATGATAGTTGGGTTTTTGAAATGAAATAATGATTAAACTAGTACAAGAGGAACAAGGTATAGGAATTATTTGATTGACCCTATGATTATCCTATTGTATAAAAATGTATTTTTAGCAATAACTAGGAAGATCATAGTGTGATCACTAGGAATAATTATTTAATAGTATCTAAATGGTATAACTAAGAGGATGGTATAGATTATGAAGATACCATTACACCCATAGCTAGATTAAAACCCATTAGGATTCTCCTACCAATGCATCGCACATAAATTTTAAATTATATCATATGGGTGAAAATATTATTTTTAAAATAGTTTTATTATAGATGAAGTTTATGTTAAAAACCTCCTAGTTTTGAAAATCCTCATTTTAAAAAATTTATTTTTTAAATTTAACAAAGAAATTTATGGACTTAAACAAGAATCTAGAGCTTGGTATAGATGTTCAAGTTCTTTTCTTTTATCAAATTTATTTTCAGTAGGAATGGAAGATCTTACTCTTTTCATGAAAACTTCATCTTTAAATATTTTTTTAGTTCAAATATACGTTGATGGTGTGATTTTTTGTTCAAAAAATAAAAAAAATAATGAATTTTAAAAACTCATAAAAAAAGAATTTGAAATGAGCATGATGGGTGAGTTAAATTATTTTTTAGGTTTTAAAATTTATCAAAAATACCTTGAGAATGTGTTGAATCAAATTAAACACATAATAAAAAAACTTAAAATGTTTTTACTCAAAAGTGGAAAAGTATACATTACTTTTATGAGTTCTAATGAAAATATTGATTTGGATAAAGTAGGGAAACCAGTTAACAATAATATTTATAGAGGAATAATTGCGAGTCTACCGTATTTAACTACTAGAAGACCAAGAATTATTCTTGTATCATACTTATGTACGAGATTCTAAGATAATCTCAAGGAATTTCATTTAAAGCTGCCAAAATGATTTTAATGTATTCAAAAGGAACAGTTTTTTTCCTTAATTTTTTTAAAAAAATCTGATTTTATTTTGAATTCTTATTTATATGTTGAATTTGGTGGTTGTAGAATAAATAGTAAGATTACTTTAGGAACCTACCATTTTATAGAAAAATCACTAGTATCCTAATATAGTAAGTAAAAATATTCAGTTGAATTATCTAATGCTAAAGAAGAATATATAGTTTCTTGTAGTTTTTGTGCACAAGTGTTGTGGATGAAACACACCTTTATGGATTTTGGATTCAATTATAATCAAGTATCAATCAAATGTGATAACAATAGTGCTATAAATATTTCATAGAATACAAAAAATCATTCTAGAACAAATTATATAGATCTAAGGCAACATTTCTTAAGATATCATGTTCAAAAATGAGATATCACTCTTGAATTCATCTCTACTGAGAATCAGTTGGTGGATATTTTTACTAAACCCCTTACTTGTGAATGTTTTAATTTTATTAAAATATAATTGGTTTTATTTTGATTTAAATGAGTTTAGTTTATTTATTTCTTTGAATTTTAATTTCTGTATTATTTTTATTTTATTATATTTTAACACATTATGGTAATTACGTGAATTTATTTTAATTTAGTTTATTTGAAATTTTTTTCTACTTTTAGATTTAAATTGAACCTGAAGTGATTCTTCAAAATAAATATAAATTACTTTCAATTATTTTATTTATTTTAATTCAAAATTGAATCTAAATCCTAAATTGGGAATGTTTCCATTTTTTTGAATTGGGTTTGTTTCCTAATATCCCAAATCAACCCTTAATTCTTTCACCCTTTTCCTATGTTCCTTCATCTAGAAGATTAACTTTCACCCTTTTCCTCCTTCATCCCTCTCGATTCTTTCTTGACCTTCCACTAACCTTCTAAAATGAAAAATTATAAGTTAGAAGATGATGGTAGTTCCAATTATTCTAAGAAATCTAAGTTGGGTGGTGTGTCATCTAGAGTATTAACTGGAAAATCTACAGATATAGTGTGGCTATGTGGAAACAAAATGTTGCTAAAGAAATTATTTTAGTTTCAAATATTGGAGTTCATTTTTTATGATAAGAATTTGTGTTTACTATTTGGGGATGAGGATAATGATTTTATAAGGAATGTGGGATTTTATTTTGGTAAAACAGAGGATTTCATGTCATTGAATGTGAATGGGAAATATGTACTTGTTTCTTCAGTCAAAACGGCTGAAAGGTAGAGCTTAGCTTTAGCTAAACTCTAGTTGGTAGAAATTTTGTGGGACCAAATGAGGTTTTCAAGATCTTTTTTGGAACCTCTACTTTTGACGATAAGATTTTAAATGACTTATAATCTGACTGGAAATTTATCTATAATTTTATTCAGATTGTGATTTCTTAGAGAGTTGGAGAGATGGGGAAAGTGTCGTTTCGAGGCATGTATCTCTTATATGTATTGATTAACAACGTTAAGTTGAATTTGTATTGCTATATATTGGGGTTAATGTGTCACTAATATCAAAATAAATGTGAGTTGAATTACCATACATATAGAAGGCTCATCTCCCATGTGCTCAAGAAGATGTAAGTAGACTTGAATAAGGTATAAGTTGTGAAATGTTACAATAATAACACCCCTTTTGTGATGATCTTGAAGACCTTTGGTAAAAATTATTATGATACTTAAAATTTCTAATAGAATGTTATATAGGAAGGTGTATCTCAAGTGGTTATACCACATCCAACATCATCACAAGGGGAGACATACCAAACCTCACCATCATTTTGGATGTAACACCTATTGAGATGATGCTTGTTAGGGTAGTGTAGTAGTCAATAAACTCAAGACTAGATATTCAAGTTCCAAAGATCAAATATATTGTGGAAGAGCCAGTCCAGATTTAGGAAGATAAGTTTTTTTGTGGTACTAAATTAGTTTATCATGTTGATCTTTCTGATGTATCTCATGTGGAGAGGCTAGTTAAAATTGTACCAAGTATGCCAGGTGTTGAAGGAAGAGTGGAACCTAAAGCTAATATAACACCTAGAGTTTTTTTGAAAAAAAAATCAAATAAATTTAATATTTTTGATATTTTGTGTTACATGAAACATTGATTTTAGCTAGTGCTACACACAACACTAAGTTTATATTACATTTCATGGAATACCAAGTTTAAAAGAAACATGAAATAATACTAAAATATTATTATTTAATATGATATTTATCACCTAGACATTAGAATGGAGGGTATATCATGAACCACAGTGATTATCCTAGTAACTCGATAATAGAGATAGTTCTTACAAGGCCCAAAGGTCATTACCAATCCCCACAGGTTGGAGAGTAGAACTTGGAAACATAAAAAATATACATGGGGATGAATTTTCCACAAACATTGTGAATGAAAGATAAACATGTCAGTATACATACAAAAGTAACTTCATATAGATAACTTTACCAAAATCCAAATAGGTAAAGAATCCCAAATTACTATAGAAAAGTACTATAAAATGAAATAACAACCAAAGTCCCAGAGGACTCAACTCTCCAATCCCAAATATCAACAGCTATAACCACCTCCAAGAGGTGTTTTTCCCATACTTAAAACTGGAAGAAAATAATCTACGAACACTCAAATTCATGGGTAGGGTGTGAGAAAAAAAACATAGTAGGGTCTCACCAAGAATTCCATAATAAGATTCCACATTTAACTAACCAAATAAAGCTTTCAATTTTGAATAAAATGATTTTTAATTTCAAAACAATATATAAAAAATCATGATTTACAATTAAAATGGTGTAAATACTTTAAATAAATGTCTTAACAAACACTTTTATATAAAATAGTTTATATAAATTATAAGGCATGGTAATTAGTTTACAAAAAACATTTCCATATATATATTTCAAATACAAACAAGTGAGAAACATGGTTATCTTCCAAAATTTATAATAATTCTAAGCTATAGGACTCTCTCACACTCAAGGTGACACGACAATATATGTACACACATGTACCTTTGATACTGGTAAAGAGGACTTCATCACTATCTATTTAGGGATGTGATGTGGTTCTTTTATGTTTTGTAATATTGTAAATCATAGAGTGTTGTATAAATAACTCACTTAACTACATAAGGTTTTCATGTGCTCTAATAAAAACCAATGATGGGTAATTTATTTTAACTCTATTTAAAATTCAATTCATCCCATTCTCCATTTCAAATATTTCAATTTTACAGTTAAAAACAAAAAATTAGTTTTTAATCAAATCATGCATTTCTCCAAGGTAAAACCAATGGGTTTATATCAAAATTATTTCAATCCATTTTTTTCAAAACCATTTTGAAATCAAATCCATCAAATTAATTTCACAATTTAAATCAAATTTCATGTAATTCCATAAATTTCTCAAATACACCCCAATTCAATGGAATTGGGGGTTTTCCCAATTTCATACCCAAAATCCAATTTCAAATTCAAATACCCCAATTCAATAGAATTAGGTTTTTTATAAAATTATTTAAATACATTTCAAGATATTGAATTTAAATAAAAAAAATTAATTTAAATCAGGTAATTTAGGGTTAATCAAATTGGCCAATCAAAACGAAACCACCTACCTCAGAATCAAGGGATCTCGAAAATCCAAACCCTAATCAATATTTCCTAATAAAGAATGATGAAAACGATATCCAAGAATAAAAACTAGATCCAAGATCCAAAAATGGGGGATTATATCCTCCAAGAAAATAGAGAACTAAAACCCCTATGTATAAAAGAGAAGATAGTTGGAGATAGATAATGGGAAGAGGAAACCAACTGGGAGAAGATCAAACATTGTTTTCCAAGATTATCTCTACTTTTGGAAGAGTGTATAGGGGCCAAAAATTTATATTGGGATTTCTATTGGAAGAATAAAACATTGGGGGTTGATTTAGGTCCCCCAGGCACCATAAATGATGGTTTTGGGTGTTTTAAAAATAATTTTCAGATTAATTAATCATGTACACACAGTTATCTAGTTAGGGAAACATGGTTATTCAAAAATGTCTACCCTATTTGTGCACTCCATTTTTTCAAGTGCATGGTTTCTACTAAGTGGGCATACAGTTTTTCAAATTGAGTTCTATCCATGAAAATGATCACTTTTTAGGTTTGAACGGTTTCCACTAAGATGGCACACGGTTTGGAAAAACCTTGTTCCAACTGTACGCCTACCTAGAAACTTTTAAAATTTCCAAGTTATCACCCAAAATAATCCCAAGATAAACCCAACCAAAGAAAGGGAAAAAGAGTTATTTATGAATACCTAAAAACAGTAATTGGATGTTACAACCTTCCCATCACAAAAAGTTTTTATCCCTGGAAAACTTATTCAGAATATTCCTTAACCAAAAGATAAAGCCACTACTCTCTCATCAGTGTTTCCCTCTCCCACATCTCATGGTTATCAAAACCATGATAACATATCACATGAACCAAAGGTATTGTCCTCCAAATAAGTACCTTGGTTTTAGAATCAAATATCCTAACTGGTCGTTTAGTCATAGATAAATCAAGTTCAACCTCAAGATCACTCCAACTCAGAACATGAGATGGATCAGAAAGATACTTTCATAGTTTAGATACATGGAACACATTATGTATCAATGTCAGAAGTGGTGGAAGTGATAAACGTTATTTCACTTTCCCCACATTCTCAACAAACTGAAAAGGTCCCACAAAATGAGTAGAAAGTTTCCCTTCCCTCCCAAGCCATCGATGACCCAATCAGGGTGAAACTTTCAAGAACACCTGGTCAGCAACTAAAAATTCCAATGGTCAGAGATGAAGATCAGTATAAGATTTATATCGACATCGCACCATCAACATTATCTAATGAATCAACAGAATCTTTCTTAGCATCACTTGAACCAATGTTGGTCTAACCAAGTAACTTTCACCAATCTCCAACCAACAAAATGGATATCTACAAGTCCATCCATACAATCCCCCAAAAGGGTCCATTATGATATTTTAATGGTAACAATTATTATAAAAAAAAACTCAACCATCAACAAATGATCATCCCTAGCTCATCTAAAGTCAAGAAAACAAGCACATATCATATATTCAAGAATCTGTATTGCTCTCTCTATCTAACCCTCCTACAGCGGATGGTATGTCTTGCTCAAAAGGACCTGAGATCCTAGCTCCTCTATAAGGCCTCTCAAAAAGCATGAAGTAAATTGAGGATATATATTAGAAACTATTACAGATGTAACTTTATGAAAATGAACAATCTTCTTCACATAGAGACTTCCCAACTCCCCAAATTTGGTTGTATCACGAATGGGTATAAAGTGAGAAAAATTAGTCAGTCAATCAATCACAAACCATATCACATTATTCTTTATATGGGTACATGGAAACCTAAGAAAAAGTATATAGAGATCTTACCCCACTTACACATTAGCACTGGAAGTGGTTGAAGTGAACTCAAAGGTTTTTTGTACTCGGACTTAACCTGTTGGCACATATAACAATGAGATACAAATTCAGAAATTCCTTGTCTCATACCTGTCCAATAGAATTGTTTCCTCATGTCATAAAACATCTCCTTGGTTCCTATATGAACTTCCCACTAGGATGTATGGAAATCCCCCATTATAGGTTTCCTTCCCACTAACGAAACGACTAAAATATTCTGATAGTGTATAATTCTCTCAGAGGAGAATGACCAATCGGGTACAGTATCCTCATCATGAAGAGTGTCTATAATGATATGAAACTCATCATCAAGATAATAATCTTGAATAATCATATTTATAAGAGTGGATAAAAATTGAACACTAACCATGGAAACCTCTACCCCTGATTCATGAACTCCAATGTGAAACTGTGCAAAAAGAGCCATCAATATCCACTCTTTTAATGACTCTTGCACTTCCTAGGACAAAAGTTTCCTGATCAAATCATCTTTGATGAAATTACCTTTCCCCATGGTATAGGTGATGTTAAAGTTGAAATATTTTATGTATTCCACCCAATGCCTCTAGCGGAGATACAAATATTCTTGAGAGATAATATAACTCAAGCTCTTATAGTCTGAATACATTTCTCCAAAAAGGTAATTTCACCAGATGTTAAGTGCGTACATCACCATTATAATCTCAAGTTCATGGGTCAAATAATTATTCTCATGTGGCCTAAGATAATGATAGTCATAAAAAATGATATGATCACCCAGCATAAGAACTCAGCTAAAACCTAAACCTGATGCATCATAGAAGATAACATAATCATGCCCATCCATTGGAAGAGTCAACACCAGTGTAGTATTCAAAAAAAGTTTCATCTCAAAAAAATAACTCTAATATTTCTCATCCTAATCAAACTTTACTCCCTTTCTATTTAGAGCAGTTATCAGAGGATTTAACTTTGAGAAGTATTTTACAGACCAGTGATAATACCCAGCTAAACCCAATAAGCTTCTAATCTAAAAAACATTTCATGGTTGTTACCATTTCATAATAGATTTTACCTTCTCAAGGTCAATTGAAATACCATGTTTTGACACCAAAATCTCATTTCAAAACATTGGTATCAAGTCAGTAATTCTTAAAAATTCCAGAATGTCTCTTAGATGATTCATATAATCTTCCATAGACATAGAGTAAACAAGTATGTCATACAAAAATACCACCATGAAGGTATCAAGAGACTCATGTTAAATAATGTTCATTAAATCTATAAATACTACAGTAGAATATGATAAACCAAAAGGCATGAAAAGGTACTCATAGTGGCCATACCTTCCCTAAAAGATAGTTTTATGAATGTCAGATTCTTTTATCCTCAATTGATGGTAACCAGACCGAAGATAAATCTTTGAGAAATACATTTACCCTTTCAACTAATAAAATAAGTCAAAAATATTTATAAATATATATTTTTTATTTACCATAAATTGATTGAGATTTTGGTAATCAACATAAAGAAGAAGGGATCCATCATCCTTCTTAGAAAATAGAACCAGCATCACCCAAGGTGACACACTTAGGTGTATAAATACTTTCTCTAGAATATCATCTAATTGTGACTTAAACTAATTCATTTATTTGGGGGGAATTTGGTAAGAAGGAATTTAAACTTTTTGAGTACCAAGCACTAAGTCTATAGAAATATCTACTTCCCTTACTGGTGTCAACCCAGAGAAGTTAGAAGGGAAAATGTCAGGAAATTCAATGATAACAGGAGGGATATCACCGCTCAAATATTCATACTCCAAATCAAAAGAAAACATAGATATTACTTTCCCTAACTCTAGATAATAAGGTTCGAATCTACTCACCCTTGGGTCCCATTCTCCCTAGAAGATACGGTAAACCCCATTGGTTGTAGTAAAGGAGACTCGTTGAAGATAAAAATCAATATGAGCTTTCCTGGAAGTGATCCAATACATCCAAAAAATGATTTCAAGAGATTTCATGTCAACAATCATAAAAATCAAAGAAAGCTTAACATCTAATAGATAGAAAATTCAAGTAGAACTATAGAGACCCTAGCCTCTCTTGCTTCCAAGGGGTGTAGTAATATCCATTAGATAAGATAAAAGTTCTATAAGAAGATTAAGCAGATTAAAAATAAAGGTTTAAATAAACAAATGGGATGAATCAATATAAAATAAAGTATTCACTGATGATGAATCTATAGTGATGGTACTTATCACAGTCACTGGACCTATATATTCTTCCTCTGGAGACTCTTCTACTGTGTGAAGAAGCTTCATTCCGGATTCCTTTGGCTGGAACACCTTTTTACTTGAATCATCTGATAGGACTATAGTTTTAACAGGATATGATGAACTCGTTCAACTAGAAGGAGTATAGAAAAATGGTATAACTTATTTAGGTGTCCTAAGTGTCCATAATAACCAGATAACTTGGATGCCTTAGTGAAAACCTACTTAGAATGCCCTAGATTTCCACACTAGTAACAAATCAAAGGGCCTCTTCTAGGCACTATAGTTGGTCTAGAATAAACCTATTATCAAGATCCACTATGAGAATCATTAAACTTCCTCTTTCCTTTAAAGGAACTCACACTGCCGCTGGGGGAAAAAGGAACTCCTGACAACCTTGACTTTCTATCTAGGTCTATTTTGACCATCAATGCTCTATTAAGTATGTCATCATAAGAAGGCATCTTTAATAAGAAAACTTGAGAACAAATATCCTATTGAAGTCTCAGTTCAAACCATTGAGCCTTTATATTCTCATTCGATACTATCTCAAGTTTAAACTACATGAGCTCTATAAAATGGTCTTCATATTCTATCATGGTACCATCAACCAACTCGAGTTTGAAAAACTCAATAGACTTGTCCAACAGCATCAACTCTGAATAGAATTGGATAGTGAAAATAGATTTGAAGCCTTTATACTCTAATCCATCATGTTTCATTACCACCACTAGTGTGTCCCTCCATCTCCTGCTCAGTCCCTCCAGCACAAAGGTGGAAAATTTTACCTTGATTTCATCAAGTGTCTCTAAAAACTAAAACATACACTCCATCCTACTCAACTGTTCCTTATCCACTTGAGGATCATTAGATCATTTGAATTTTGGTGACTTCTGGTGAAGAAAATCATAAGAATTATTCAGGAGACCATCTCTTTGAGGTACCATAGTAAGAGTCTGAACAAGAAATAGTGGTGGTGCCTATCCCATAGCTTGGATAGTATGCACGATCAACTCAACCATACTCAGGTCCACAAGAGGACTTGCTCACTGAATTTCATCAGCAGCTTCCTCATAGATCTAAATTGAATATATTCTCAGAGGCATGATGCTAAAAAACATTAGAAGACAATATAGAAGACATAAAATTAAAAATCAAACTAATCAATAAGGTAAATCAATCCCAACATATAAGAACACAAGATTTTTATTTCAATCTATCTAAATCAAAAGTATAGAAAATACTAGAACTAATCCTTAAGATGACTTTCCCAAACCACCCCTGGTGAATTAAGGCTCGTTGTGATAAGAGATGGCTATGAACTCGATCAAAACTACCTATTAAGTCCTGAAAATATTACATAAATTCTTACTAACATCAAGAAAAGTACCCCAACCAAACCTCTATTTGATAACACTTTGTCATGAATTGACTCAGGTACCCTGGTAACTCGATAACTAAGTCGATCCAAACATGGCCTGAAGTGTATTACCAATCTCCATGGGTTAGCGACTAGAAAGGGGAATCATACATAAATGAATGTGGGGATGAATTTTATACAGACATTATAGAAGTAAGATAAACAAGTTAGTATGCATACAGAAGGAACTCCATAGGGAGAACTGTACCAAAAGTCAAACTGGTAAAGAAACATAAATTACTAAAAAAAGTACCAGCAAAACTGAAAGAATAACCCAAGTCCTAGTGGACTCAACTATCTAAGCCCAAAGATCAATAGTTAGAACCACATCCAAGAGGGTATTTTCACCTTTTGGAACCTAGAAGGATATAATCTAAAAATACCTAAAGGAACATGTAGGGTTTGAGCTAAAATCCTTGTAGGGTCTCACTAAGGATTCCATAATAACATTCCATGTTTAGTTAAACAAATAAAGATTTCAATGTTTAATAAATAGATTTGGAATTTCAGAATAATATTCAAAAAAATCAATATTTATATTTAAAATGATCAAAATACTTTATAAAAATGGATTAACAAACACTTTTATATAAAGTAGTTTATATAAATTAAAAGGCATGGTAAACAGTTTAGAATAGATAATGGCATATATATATATATATATATATATTTCAAATACAAACAAGTGATAAACATAGTCATATGAAAAAAGGTGTGATATTTCCAGGATATGGGACTCCATCACACTCAATGTGACATGAAAATATGTGTATACACATGTCCCTTTGAAACTATTCAAGATGAATTCATCACTATCCCATAAGGTATGTGACGTTCTACATTTATGTTTTAAAATGTTGTGAATCATAGAGTGTTGTCCAAATAACTAACTAACTAATTAAGGATTTCATATTCTCTAAAAAACAATGATGGAAAATTTAATCTAAGACTAATTAAAATAAAATTCATCCCATTCTCTATTTAAAATATTCCAATTTTCTATTTAAAAACCAAAATAGGTTTTTAATCAAATGATGTCCTTTTCCAAGATAAAACCAAAGGGTTTCTATCAAAATCATTTCAAGCCATTTTTTACAAAACCATTTTGAAATTAATTACATCAAAATTTAAAAATTTAAATTTCACATAATTCCAACAATTTCATAAGTACACCCAATTCAATGAAATTGGGGTTTTCCTCCAATTTCAAGCCAAAAATCCAATTTCAAATCCAAATCCCCCAATTCAATGGAGTTGGAATTTTAATAAACTAATTGAAATAAATTTCAAGAAATTGAATTTAAATCATACAATTAAATTTAAATCAATCAATTTATAGTTAATAAAATTGGCCAATCAAAATAGAACCACCTAGCTTAGAATCACAGGATCTCAAAACTCCAAACCCTAATTAGGATTCTCCAATGAAGAATAATGATAATGGGATTTGATAATCACGCTTAGATCTAAGATCAAAAACAGAGGGCATTAGATCCTCCAAATCAACACAAATATCTAAAAACCATATGGAGGAAATATGATATAACAGAAGATAGAGAACAATAAGAGAAAATATATCTAAAGAATATTTAACGTCATTCACAATGATTTGATCTGATTCTGGAAGGGTTTCGAGGGGCCAAAAACTGCTCTTGGGAGCTCTCCTAGAAGAATAAAAAATTGGGGGTAGATTTAAGTCTGTTGGGAATGTTAAATGACAGTTTTGGGTGTTTTAAAATTAATTTTTAGATTAATTAATCATGTATGCATGGTTATAAGTATAGGGATGCATGGTTAGGCAAAACCGTTCACCCTAGTCATGCACCCCCTTTTTCCAAGTCCATGGTTTCTACTGAGAGGGAACATAGTTTTTCAAACTATGCACTAGCCTTGAAAAACCTCATTGTCTGGGTTTTCATAGTTTCCACTAAGATGGTGCATGGTTTGGGAAAACCATGTGATAAATATTCACTAACTCGGAAACTTTCAACAAATTTAAAGTGTTCACCCGAAACAACACTAAACGAAACCCAACTAAAGCAATGTAAAAAGGAGGGGTTTAGGAATACATGAAAATAGTAACAGGATATTATAGGTTATGAATAAGATTAAATCAATTATGAAAATATATAGTTTACACATGTATATAAAATTAATTCTTTACTGACTAATTAATTATATATTAATATAAGAACCATTTGAAAATAAAGATAAACTTTTTTAAAAAACTAATTTTTTGTTCAAAAACATGTTTTACCGAAATAAATTAAAACAAACACTTTTAGCGAATAATTTTAATAAAATTTATATATTATATATTCAACAAAAAATTTAACATTTATCTTAAGTTTTTTAGACTAGATATAATAATAAATTCAATTTTATGCTTAAAATAGTATTTTTATAAAAAGTTGTTTAGTCTCCATTTCCCGACTTATATAAAAATTAATTTTTTCCAATTTTATAAAATTTATTTTAAAAAATAAACTTTGTTTTTTAAATAAACATTTAAAAATTATCTTGGAGTGAAATTTTATAATTTTATGAAAATATTAATTTTTTGATGAATAGTGAAAACTATTGGTTTTTATTAAGAATTTCCATTTAATTTAAAGAATTTAAAAACAAAAAAAAAATTAACATGGTTTTAAAAGTAAAAATAGTTCAATTATATATTTATTAATCCAATTTGGTTCATTTAAATTATTTTTATATTGAATTTTGATAAAAAAAAATTAAACTTTTGAATATTTTCTCTTTGGAAAACTGTTTTCTCATCATGTGTGTGAGATTAAATTTAGATAAATATTTTCCAATTATATAAGTTGAATTTGGAAAAAAATGATTCCGCGTTTTTAATCAGAATAATTTAAATTATCTAATAATTTTAACTTAATTTTTTACCATAATGAATAGTAAAAATAGTAAAAAGTATTTACCGTAGTTAAGGTAAAAATGGGTTTATCGATGGGTTAAACTAAAATGATAAGGATTAAAAATGACTCAAAAATTTTTCCAAAACCCATTTAATTGTCATATTTCTACATTATCATGTATAATTTTTTATAGTAGTCCCTTTTTTGTCCTTGTGTCATTAAAGAATGGGGGTATATATTTTTCTTTTCAAAAATTACAAGTGTGTCACTCACCTCACTTATAAAAGGTCACCCCTTCTCCTCTCCTATTCACACTTCCTAAAACATTTAGTTCATCTATAAAATAAACAAATATATTCCTAAATTCCAACATCTCATCCTATAATACTTATTTTTATCATAAATTCAACCTAGGAAGGACTTTGGTGAAAACCAAAAGAAGTTGTCTGAGGAAAAGGTAATGTCCCTAACCGAGCAATTTATTTTATTTATTCCTACATAGAATTAAAATATTATTAAACCATACTGTTATAAAAATATAGTTTTTTCCATATAATAATATTTTTTTATGTAAATTTCGTGACCTACAACCATATCCTCCTCTATCAAATTGGAAATGAAACTGGCAATCGTGTGTATGGTGAACTACCACCTCACGAACCGATGTTATTCGTTTTCCATTACCACCTATCAAGGATATATATAATGATGGGTTAAATGTTTATATATAATATATATGTTATTATTATACTTATTAAATTATTATATCACATATACCTTCTTAATTTCCATTCTTTGGGAACATGATAATGTCGCTTGTGTGTATGAAAGACTATCGCCACGCGAAGCGATGTAAATCATTCACACTTTACATGGAAGGTAATAAAGATGGATTTAATGAACATAAGTGATATATATGTCATAAAAATTAATTTTAATGGTAATATACTATTTACCTTTCTTTCTTTTATTCTGTCTAAAAATGGAAATGTTATCCATGCGTATATATGGCCTACCGTCTCCATAAATGGTGTATTTCATTTTATATCTATAACTTTGATGGATTATGATAAATAAATATAGAATTAATATTTATGATATTTATATCATATTTAACATTATATATATTATGAAACCATAATAAAAGTAATAGTTCCTAAAATACCAAACCAAAACATATGTAAAAAACAAAGGAATTATTACCTAAAACATGATTTTAGGAAATAATTATTGACAAAAGGATAGTAAAAGATCATAAGTAAATAATATATGGAATGATATATATAATTTTGGTTCTATAATATATTTATAATAAACTTATAGTTATTATATAGTATTTTCCAATGTGTACAAATTATTTTGAGACTTAAGGTAAGATATTTTTGTCTCACTTTTTACTTTTGTGAGACACATGCCCAATTCACCAGCTATTTCTTTTATGTGGTTTATATAATTCCCATGAATATATTTTATGATTATTATACTTCAAATTATTTAGATTTACAAATCCATTTTAGGATCTCTATTTCATGTGGATTACGGTTCAAAAGTTACCAAAGTGGTAAGGGATTTGTTTCTAAATTTTCCTTCTTTGAGACATATGTGGTGTTATGCACCTATCTTATTTTATTAGGTGTATATACTACACCTTTGATGTTTCATATCATGAATATCCTTATATTAATGATATATTCAGTTTCATTTAATTTTATTCTTTAATGAGGCTTATGATTCAATTTTACCAAAGTGTTAATGGTTTTATGATACAATCTCATCGTCTATCCAGATAATTTATGTTTATCTTTCCAATATTGAAATATTATAATCTATCTCTCAATAAACTAATTAATTTTATTATCCTCTAGTGATTTAATTATAATACATGTTTCCTTACATTTTCATATCATTATTTACTCAAGATTTCAAAGGAATAGTTTTAACAAAAGTCATATTTATTTCTCTCTTAAGACAAAAATCCTTTTTCTAACAAAAATATGTTTTCTAAAAATGTTTTTAAAATTATCCAAATGAATTATTAAATACATTTTTACCCATTTTTTATTTTTTTTTAAAAATTAAATGAATATTTAATTCATTTTCCAAACGATACATGTTTGGATTTTATAAAAAATGTGAAGGAATATTTTTTGTAACATGTATGGTATGAACGGTATTTTCCATCATCATGACCAACTCATTTTTTTAATGATTAATTTATATGTTTCAAAATTTATTTTCAAAAAAAATTATTTAAAAATGTTTTATTAAT
Source organism: Viscum album (assembly GCA_963277665.1). Taxonomy (NCBI): domain Eukaryota; kingdom Viridiplantae; phylum Streptophyta; class Magnoliopsida; order Santalales; family Viscaceae; genus Viscum; species Viscum album. Next base: position 909,467,729 of record OY728125.1, on the reverse strand, counting down.
TTTTAGTTTCAAAAATTATTTTTATAATAGAATGGATATCTTCATCAATAAATGTTTTAAATTATTTTAAAATCTACCTTTATAAGGTTTTAATGATATTTTCAAATAAAATGATTTTGAAAATCTATTATGTTTTAAAAATATTTTTTTCAATATGGAAAGGAAATTTCCCTTAAGAAATATTACAATTAATCATTAAAAACCATTTTCCATATATGATGACATCATTTGATGTAACCTATTCTTTACAAGTGATATGATCTAACAACATCATTCTTATTCTTTCTTTGAATGGTTTATGTTTATGATTTAAAGATGTTTCTGAAACCCATTTCTCTTCCATGGTTTATACCATGATAAAATTCTTATAAAACCTACTTCCTTTTCTAGGGTTTATTTTGTAATTAAATGATAAATTATTATGAAACCTGCTTCTTTTACACAGGTTATGCTCTAATTAAATTTTTATTTAATCTATTTATTTTCATACTTTTTATATAATGAAATTTTTATGAATCCAATTTTATTTCAAGGGTTCTTATATAATGATTTTTTTATGATATTATGGTGAATGTATGTATGATTTTAATTATGTGATGGGTGGGAACAATATATCCCTCTAATTCATTGAGTAAAGATTGATATCTAATGAGATAAAAAGGACAGGAATGGGGAGTGAAACTAGTTTATTAAGGGGATTTGTCCACTGCAATAGTCTTAGAAATGAACCTAGACTATTGTGACGGTTTGGGTATTTAACCCATTCCACTATGATAGCCTTCTCAATGATCATTTACTAATATAGAAATGATTTTCTATGCTTATGTGTATGAAATAAATCAATGTAATATGCCAATGTTTTGTTCTCATGGATCATGTTCTTTGATTAATTTATGATTCATGTCTTATGAACTTCCAATATTTATTTCATGGATCAATTTTATGATTTATGATATGCAGGGTATGGTTTCTAAATGTTATTCTCATGTTCTCATACCCATATACTCACGTTATGTTTATATATTTTTTTCCCCTTACTAAGCATATGAGCTCACTCTTTCTTATATTTCTTTTCCCCATGTTATGATGATATTTATTACATGTGATATATCTAAAAAGGGTTCTAGTTATGTGGAACTAAGTAGGATATGATGTATAACTCTTGTAAACTAGTTGTTCATGTTTCCAAGTTTCCAAAGGCACTATACCGTTATGATACTCAGGCATGTTTTTGTGTAATGTAATGAATATTCATCTAAAAATATGTAATATCTATATATGATAATTTAGGGTCATTAATTTTGGTATTAGATTATATTTTTAGTTAAACCTTGGTAAACTAGGATGATAAAACTTTAGTGAGAACCCTTAGGATAATTATAAGTATAAGAAAACATCCTTAGTTATGGTAAATAAAGGAGTGTAGTTTTCCTAGAAATACATCCATGTCTAGATACTATAACTGGATGTGGTACTAGTACAGAGGTACCTAGGGTTAATAACTCTAAAAAAGGTGTATCGGGATTAACTCAAACATTACCTGGTACATGAAAATAGACCTTATGGCACACTTGGTTTGACACTCTCAGGGTATATGATTTGGATTTTCATGAACCTTTTATGAACCAACATGAAGTATTTAAATAATGACCATGAATGACCTAGGTTAAACCTAAGGTGTCATATATTGGAAAAAAGTATATCATGATTTAGACATCCTATAAGTGATTTCCATTAATATGTGGTTTCCCAATATAATTAGTGTTGCTCACACTATTGTTTTCGGTTTTATTCAATGGTGGGAACCATAAGTAACTAAGTTAACCCCAAATTTGATTGATAATTTATTGATGATAAACCCAATGGAATAATTATTAGAGTGAAGGGTATTGTGATTATTCCAAATCATTTATCATGATATATGATTAAAAACATGTACCTTAACTAACTCTTAGACTCAGCAAAGAATAGAAGGATGTATTTCATTAAGAGTTCAGGTGGTGGAGACCATGGAGGAAATAATATTCAGTTTCCTATATGTCAATAATATGGGAAGAAGTAACCCAAGTAATGTCTCAAAATGAATGAGAATATATTTTATGGTTCGGGAAAAAGAATACAGAGTAATCGATTATTGAGAAAAAATGAAAAGTCTAGTTAATGCCATGTATGAGAATAATGTTTTCCTTAAGGCATAATCAATGGTTAAATTTTATAAATGTGGAAATTATGGTCATTATACAAATTTATTTATGTGGCGTAAATCCCAAGAAGAGGATTAGAAAGGTGTTACCAGTAAAGGTTTTATTGTTGATGATAAATATACAACAAATGACATATGAAAGGAATGAGGTATTAAAGAATAAGATTATGAAGCACAGTTAACATTTTAAGAATAAAGTATAACTATTGAAGTGTTTATGTATTTGAATTAAATAATTATGAAATATATAAGGATTGTTTAGTATAAGTTTTTCATTAACTATTTACAAGAATATGTTAAATGGTACTTATGACCTAGAAAATTGATTAAATGGTAAGGGAATATTTTACAGAAAACACAAGATTAAGGTAATATAACCCTTAATATGTTCCTAAAGTTGAGATAATTATTTTGGTACAAAGAGATGATGGATATGAATAAAGTAAATTGGATATTATTGATGAACATGGAAATGATTAATGAATTTTGGATAAAGTGGTTTATGTTATCATTGATGGAGTTTACAGCATTATTGGATTTAGGGAATATATTCAATAATATGTTGTTTTATTCAAGTAATTAGGAAGTATGTATATTTTTTTTATGGTTTAATGGTAATTATGGTTATTAACGTGTTTTAAGAAAATATATGACTAAGTTAATAACATATTTGGTATGTGAAAATTAAGAGATATTTTATGATATTTGGGGGAATAATGTTAAGTTGATTTTGGGATATTTAGTGACCTTATATATAAATTTTTAATTTTGGAAGGTTTATAAGGTTAACCATTTATATGATTGTTTAAGTTGAACTTTGGATATGGTTTTAGAGATTAATTTATTATTTCGCCATATGAAGATTAATTAAAATTAGATAACTTGTGATAACCATTTTTTTATGAAGATAACTAGATATAGAATGAATAAATTATCATTATATTATGGATATTTTGATCCATTATTGCTTTAGGCATAAAATATTAATATTCATTTCTTTGAGTAATAGATTAAGTAGAAATCAATAGAAGCACAAAAAAAAGAGGAAAAAAAATTGTGATATAAATGAAAGATAATCCCTTAGTAAAACGGACACTTTAATATTCTTAATTGCATCAGGATGGTAGACTATCAATTAGAGATTTTTTTGAACCATTATTGATTCTATGATGTGTTCCATGTATATATCCTAAGGAAGTACATACCTGATACTTCACAAGTACTAAACACATAGTTCGTACCACTAGAGTATGATCTTTCTTAGAATGAAAAATCAGTAGAGTTTCTAAATCATATAGAGAAAGTTCTATGAAAAAATACCACTCACCTAGTCAATGTTTTGTGGTGAAACTACTAAATTGAGGAAACTACATGGGAACTTGAGGATGTAATGAGGTAAAATTATCCTCATTTGTTGGTACCAAAGTGATGAATTTTGAGGGTGAAATTCATTTTAAGGTGGGGTAGAATGGAACACTATGATATTCTGTGAAATATTTTTTTCAAATAAATTTAATATTTTTGATATTTTTGTTACACACAACATTGATTTTAGATTTTTTTACATGCAACACTGAGTTTAGAATGTGTTTCATGAAACACTGAGTTTAAATGAAATGTGACACACTATTAAAATATTATAATTTAATATAATAGTTATCACCTATCCATTAGAATGGTGGGTATAAATAAGATTAAATAAATTATGAAAATATATGGTTTGTACGTGTATATAAAATTAGTTCTTTTCTGACTATTTAATTAGAAATGAAAATAAGAACCATTTAAAAATAAAGAAAATATCTTTCTGAAAAACTATTTTTCTATTCAAAAACTCTTTTTACCTCAACAAATTAAACACTTCAATTTTTTAAATAATTTTAATGAAATTAATATATTATATATTCAATCATTTTTTAACATTCATCTTTTTTTTCTATACAACAGATAAGAATAAATACAATTTTACTCTTAAAACTATATTTCTCTAAAAATAAGTTTTATCACCTTTTGTACACTTATTTTAAAATTGATTTTTTACAATTTTAAAAAATTTATTTGTAAAAATAAACATCATTTTTTAAATAAAAATTTAAAAATTATATTGGAGTGATTTTTTGAGAATTTTCTAAAAAAATAATTTTTTTGATGAATAGAGAAAACTACTACTTTTTATTAATAAAATAATTTATTTTAAATCATTTAAAAACATATAAATTATTTTAATATGGTCTTAAAAGTAAAAAAATAGTTCAATTATATATCTATTAATCCAATTTTTACTTTAGAATCATTTTCATATTGAATTTTGATATAACATATTTTTAAACTTTTAAACATTTTCACTTAAAAAAACAAAAAATATTATAAAAAATAATAATTTATATAATCTAATAATTTCAAATTAATTTTTTACCATAATAAATAGTAAAACTGTAAAAATTATTTATCGTAGTCAAGGTAAAATGTGTTTACTAGGGGTTAAACTAAAAAGAGAAGGGTTAAAAATGACCCAAAACATTTCTAGCACGCATTTTAAGGATATATTTAGATATTATCATGTCAAATTATCAATAATGGTTCATTTTAGAGCCTTTTTTCATGTTAAAAACATCAGTACACCTCTTTATTTTCAAAAATTACAAGTGTGTCACTCACATAACTTATAAAAGGCCACCCCTTCTCCTATCCTATTCATAATTCCAAAACAATTTGATTTGGAAAATCATAGAAAAATATGTTCCTTAATTACCTATTCTTATCCTATAATCCTTATTTTGGTCAGAAATCTAACCTATAAAGGCTTTTGATGCAAACTAAAAGAAGTTATCCAGGGAAGAGGTAATGTCCCTAACCAATCATTTTATTTTATTTCTTCCTCCACATAATTTAATTATTAATAAAACATGATTTTGTAATAACCTTATAATATTACATGTACTAATATTTTTTATGTTAATTAAATTACCCACAACTATCTCCTCCTTCATCAAATGGGAAACAAAATTGTTCATCATGTGTACGGTGGACTACCTCCCCGCGAAGGGATGTTATTCGTTTTCCATCACCACCTATCATATATGGATATAATGATGGATTAATTGTTTATATATGATATATATGATATTATTATAATTATTTAATTATTATATAACATGTAACTTTTTTACTTTCCATTTTGTGGGAATATGATAACATCGCTCGTGTGTACGGCGGAATACCGCCTCGCGAAGCGATGTGATTCATTCACGATTTACATGGAAGTTAATAAGGATGGGTTTAATTAAAATATGTGATATATATGACGTAAAATGATTATTTAATGGTAATATATTATTTAACTGTATTTATTTCATTCCTTTGAGAAAATCTAAACATCATTCTTGCGTACGTACGACCTATTGTCTCCATCAATGATGTATTTAATTTTCTATCTATATATTTTATGGATTATGATAAATACATATATACTAAATATATTAATATATTTATATCATGTTTAACATTATTCATAAGATTTAACCATGGTCAAATTAATAGTAATTAAAATACCAAACCAAAACATACTAAAAAAACAAAGCAGTTAGTACCTAAAACATGATTTTAAGAAGTAATTATTGATAAAAAGGTAATAAAAGGTAATAAGAAAATCCTATATGGTATTATATATATAATTATGGTTATATAATATATTTATAATAAAATTATATGTATTATTCATGATTTTTTAATATGTACAAAGTAAGTCGAGACTTAGGGTAAGGGATTTTGGTCTCACTTTTTACATTTGTGTGACACGTGCCATATTCACCAACAATTTCATTTATGTGGTGTATATACTACCCGTGAATTTATTTTATGATTATTATCCTGAAAATTATTAGGATTTGTATATCTATTTTATTATCTCTTTTTCATGTGGTTTATAGTTCAAAAGTTACCAAAGTGGTAAGGGATTTTTGTCTCAGTTTGCCTTCTTTGAGACATATGTTGTGTTACGAACCTATATTATTTTATGTGGTCTATATAATACCACTTTCATGTGATATATCATTAATATCCTTCTATTAATTATATATAAAGTTGCATTTAATTTTATTCTTTCACGGGGCTTATGATTCATTGTTACCAAAGTGGTAATAGTCTTATGATAAAATCCCATCATTTATGAGGGTCGTTTATGTTTATACTTATGATGATGAAATATTATGATCCATATCTAAAGAAATAATGAATTTTATTATGCTATGGTTGTGTCATAAGAATATATTTTCCCTTCATTTTCCTCTCTTTATGTACCCAATAGTTCGAAGTAATATTTTTAAGAAAAATCATCTTTACTTATCTCTTAGGTCGAAAATCCTTTTACTTTAAAAAGCATGATTTATAAATATGTTTTCAAAAAATGTTTTTAAAATTCTCCAAATAATTTATTAAATGCATTTTTACCCATTTTATACTTTTAAAATATATTTTTAAAGGAATATTCATGTCCTTTTCCAAAAAATTCTCATTTGGGTTTTACCAAAAATACGAAAGGAAACTTTGTTTGAACATGTACATCATGAATGGTATTTTACACTATCATGACCAACTCATTCTTTTAAATATTCATTTATAATTTTCAAAATTTATTTTCAAATAAAATGATTTCTAAAAAAATTTATGAATTTTTATTTTTTAAAAATGATTTTAAAAATGGAAAGGATATTCTCCTTAAGAAATTTTTTAAATGATTTTTAAAGATTACTTTATAAGGTTTCAAGGTTATTTTCAAAGAAAATTATTTTCAAAATGTTTTATGTTTCAAAAAGTGTTTTTCAAATTGTAAAGGTTGTTTTACTCAATAAATGTTCCAAGTGATATTTCAAAATCATTTTCCACATAAGATGATATCCTTTTATCTAACTTATGCTTTACTAGGGATATGATCCAAGGAAACCATTTATATTCTTTCTTTGAATGGTTTGTGTTTATAATGACCAAATATTTATGAAACCTATTTCTCTTTATTGGGTTATAATATGATAAAATTCTTATAAAATTGTCTTCTTTTTTCAAGTGTAATGTTGTGATGAAATGAAAAATTATTATGAAACCTATTTATTTTCTACAAGTTATTCTATGATGAAATGTTTATGAAACCCATTTCTTTTCATGGATTCTGATATGATGAAATTTTTATGAAGCCCTTTTCATTTCATGGGTTTTGATATGATGAATGTTTTATGATCTTGTGGAATGAATATATATGGTTTTCATTATGTGATAGGTGGGTTCTATATCTCCCTCAAATGCATTGGGTAAAGATTGATATCTCGTGAGACAAACAGAACTAGAATAGGGAGTGAACCCAGTTTAATAAGGAACTTTTTCCATTGTGATAGTCTTGGGAGTGAACCTTGAATACTATTATGGTTTAGGGAATGAACTCACTCCACTATGATAGCCTTGGTAATGATCCTTGACTATTATGGAAATGATTTTCTATGCTTATTTTTATTCCAAAAATATATGTATTACGCCAATATTATGTTCTCATAGCTCATGTTCTTTGATTCCTTTATGATTAATGTCTTATGAATAGCCAAGATTTATGTCAGGAGTAAATTTTATGATATATTATATACAGGGTATGGTTTTCAAATGTTACATTCATGTTCTCATACCCTTATGATCATGTTATGTTTACTTATTTCCCTTGTGTACCCTTACTGAGAATTTGAGATCGCCCTTTATTATATTTATTTTACCTAGGTTATGATGATAGGTATTACATGTGATATGTATAAGAAGGGTGATAGTTATATGAAAGTAGGTGGGAGAAGATACAAACCTATTATGAACTAGTTTTTAATGGTTCATTGTTTCTAATGGAACTATACCTCTACGATACTTAAGAGTGTGTTTGTGTAATTTAAGGAATATTACTCTAAAATTATGTAATATATATGTATGAAAATATAGGGCGGTTATATCTAAGGTTTAGAACTAGATATCTAATAAAATCCCTCTTGGATGACCTACTCAATAAGAAATAGTTGGGGATATAATCTTCATAGAAATTTGAGTTCTTTACTATACTCCAGAGGTTTCTCTATCTCCTCATTGTGTGTAAGGGGATATTCTATCTATTTGTAAGAGTTATAAAAGTTATATTATATAAACCTTTTCCTTAGCTATTATGACTTAATTTGAAAATCTCAGAGTAGATTATGACGGGTTGAAAAGGGGTTTAATATCCTATAATGAAAAAATTTGAAATCTAAAAGATAATTCAATTTATAGAGAATATTTTTGGAATTTTATTAGGATCCTAGACACTCAACTAGACTTGATAAAAAATATTTATATTGTTCATCCTATTCAACCTTTGACCTCTGGTGTGAGTACTCAAGATTTTGAAGTAGTTAAATATCAAGTAAATGAACTTATATAATTTTGTACAAACAAATCTAAGGTGAATGATCTAGGAGTTCTTATGGAATATTAAATGGAAATTATTTAGAATTATCCCACATTTTAATGTTATATATCTCAATATGTAGTTAATGAGATTAAGAATTTTAATACAAAGATTTATTACATCTTACATACCTTGAAAAGTATAGTGGTAAGCCAGTTTGAATTTATTAATAGGTTTCAGCCCTCTGCCATGCCCATCTCAGAACCTTCATTAGTTCTTAACATTCTGAATCAGTTTTATAATCTGTATTTAGACTTTAATTTCGTGTCCTAACAGATCCAATATTTACAATGTGATATGATCACACCTATCCTAGTATAAGAGTTCAAAAAGGATCTACTATATGAGTTCAAGGACATAAGAGAATCTTTTAGAAATATTTGTCTTGAGACTGATATGTCCCTAAATGAAATAGTTGTATATCTTGAAGAATCCATGGGTGTTAAGATAAAAGGAATCTTGTTAGTATCTCATGATGTCCAAGTTATGATTTCCCATTCGATTGGTCCTATAACCAGAAATCATTAGTGATTTTAAAATATGTTATTCAAGATTTATGAGGAAGTTTAAGGCCTTTATACAGACTCTTCATAAGAGGATTCAAGTTCCTCAGAGTCTGAGGAAACTGTAGTTGTTCTAGTTTCTCCTACCAAAAGAGATCTTATTGTTTATAACACTCTCAAGATTATCCCTTTAGAGAAACCATCTCTTAATGCCCCAACATTACCTCTTTCTATTGCACCATTTTGTGCTACTACTAGTACCTCAGTTCTTTTATATCCTTATAGTGTTCTTCAGAAGTTAGTCAAGTTATAATAGAGAATTTAACCAATTTTTATCACAATATGACATATTTGGAAGGAAGATTGATCAGTAAGTAAGTTTCAATGGACTGGATTCTGAATAAGTTATATTCATATCCTTCAATTGCTTTATCCAGTTCTCATCATGATTCTATGATTAGTTATTGGTTCACGCCCAAATTTACCCAAGAGAAGAAGGGTAGAACGGTCCTTGTAGTGTAGCTTGGGTTGTCGATTCCACAGAGACCTAAGAAGATACCTAAGATACACAACCTAAGGGATGGATTTTTGGCTATGAAGTGGCCAACTTGGATTGATTTTGGATGGGTTTTAAAGATATCTAATAGATTTAAGTGGATTCAATTTAAAATAATGAGTTGATCCTAGGTTATCGCTCGGGGTGGATTGGATGTATTTTCTTTTTAATGATTTCAAATTCTTAAATTTGAGATGGGTTCATTTAAGGAGATAAAACAACATCATCACTTACTGGTTTAATTCCTACACCCTCTAATACTAATCACCTATACACTTGAAGGATAAAAGTTTTGAGCACTTCAAGGTAAAGGATCGTATTAGTACTTGATGTGTGTGGCCTTAAATTCAACAAGGACGATGGAGTTTAAAAATCATCAAATAAAAATCCCAATTAAAGAAGTGATTATACATTAATTAGGTGATAAATAACATTAAATCCAGCCCCTTGCTACTCCCTTGGATCAACCCATAAGTGGGTTAGCCCTCCATTGATCCCATGGTTTCAATGGAAGCAGAAAGTAGACTCATGAAGGGGGAAATGGAGAAGTAAAGAAAACAACAAAAATAAAATGATCACTCCACCGTTGTGTGAATAATTTCACAAGGGTTGGTGTGAATAAATTCACACCTTGTTCCAACGGTATCAAAGTGATATTAAGAACAACAGAATAAGAGTAGAAGAAGAACTTTTATTAAGAAACTAAAGTGATTTGAACAACTTACATGTGAAGGACAAAATTGAGGCAACAAAAATGCAGCATAACATTACAATTGAACAAAGCATCCAAGATCCTCAACTCCTTCACCACCACTGCCTTAAATAGGCATTTTGGGAGCCTTGGGTCGAACCAACAACAGTACAAAGCATCTTAATTAATTTTTCTAGGCTATAGGTGGTGGAAAGCTTGTGGAATTTGGACTTTTCCACGTTTGACCCGAGGTGGCAGCCAGCTTTACTTCAACGAACAGACGCGTCTGGAAGACCTTCTAGATGGACGCATCAGGGTGGGCCATAGAAGAAGAAAATGGATCTCCGGATGTCTTATAATCGCCTGTAAAATTTGGGCCCATTTGGAGTTGTGGAGTCCGATATATGATCAAAGTAGTGGACTGTTTTTCTGGGCCGCAGAATCTGGCCCATAATTTTATCTCTAAATTGGGCCGACTAAATGACCAACATGGAGGCCGAATTAGCATTAACTCCTAAAGAGTGATTTGTTCCTATACATGTCTTCTAGAATCTCATGAAATTTGGAATTAATTGGGCCTGTATGTTGGGCCCCACAGTCTCATCAGTGGACTGGTGTCCAATCTGCCTTCTCTAGAATTGCTTCCTTTCATTGCCAAATATCTCCATCATCCTCCACAAATTCTCCACTGATCCCTGAATCAAACATGTTCATATTTAAGTGTAGATCAATTTCAAAAAATATAAAATTAAAATATGTAAAATTCAATTCCTTAAAATCAGATGAATCATTGGGTACTTTAAATGATGTTCAAAAATGTACCACATAATAGTGCATTTTAAGAAGGTATTACAATCATAATGTGAAATGATGTTCAAAGTGTAAAATGCACTAAAATGGTGTTTATGAATAACAAATAACATGAAAATTATGTATATTAACAATGAATATTAGCCTCATTTAGTGGCTAATCACACACCCCAACTTGAGTTTTGCTAGTCCCGAGCAAAATATATCTCATCAAAAATGTAATTCGAATTCCCTTTTCTAAAAACATTTTAATACACAATGATCACCAAAAACATTATACCAAACAATCATGAAACCCATCAAAATATTTTAATACGAGATAGTTTCATAAGCAGATCCCAATCTCAAGCCCATTCCTTTGATCAAATCCATCATCATTCTTCATCCAACTCAATTAAGTGTAATGATGTGTTGTGAATCACAATAGATATGGGGGTTCATTTTCATTAAAGGGGAAAATCATGGAAGCGCTAGGTGGAATCACATTTAATCCTAATATGAGTATTCTTCATCCCTCTTTTTTTTTGATTTTTTTTTTTGCAATATTGCTATAGTAATTAAGATTTCAATTAATCAAATTAACCCATGTAGCAAGACTTTGCCGATGACTCCCAGACTCAAAGGCCTTAGGGCACCAAGTGAAACCCACATACTCGGGCATCGTCTCGAGTTAAATTAATCAAAAACAAATTCATATTACCATAAATAGAGATAGATTGAAAAACTCAGGGCTAGACAACTCTGGAGTCACGATCCCCAAGTGCCGAAAGCCTCGCATTTTATCAATCCATTGCTCTACACGCAATTTTTTATTTTTATTTTTTATTTTTTATTTTTTAATAATTTTTTTTTAAAATTTTTTTTTGGAATACTCATATTATTCATAAAAATAAAACCATCCTATGCTATTTATTATGGGACCCCAAAAATTCAAATTAGTACCCCACAGTCTAGAGGACGTGCATTGTGGCATTTTTTTATTTGGATGAAAATATAAACGATGAAATATCACATTGGACAGCCACACTTTCCAAAATCTATGCTCATGAAATTATACAAGGATTAAAATCAGAATCAGGGCATGCTAAATTATTTGATATTCAGTTTCAAAGTGTGCAATGTGTATTACCATGTTCAAAGTTAAAGGAATTTTTCCTTCTATTTACTTTTTTTTTCAAATCATTCAATTTTTGTTTTTGACACAAAAGCATTTTTTTTATTTTATCTCCCCCCCAACTTAAAACAACACTATCCCCAGTGTTTGAAGAAATGAAAAATTAGAAGGAGTAGAGGCAGGGAATAAAAATTTAAAAAGGAAATTGAAAATGAGGATTATGGAATGAAGTCACCCGGTGGTTGAAGTTTGAAATTCTTGCCGCTCGAATTTATTCCTTTGATATCCATGTCGCTTGCAAACTTCCCTAGTGGAAAAAGGAAAAAACAAAAAAAAAAAAACAATATATATATATATTTATATAATAAAGGAAGTAAAATATAAGAATATATATAAAAATTATAGAATAAGGTAGCATAAGAAGCCGCAGGTCAGTGGTAAGTGCGCGCCCCTGTCTCCCTTCGGTCCCGGGTTCGAGTCCCCGCGGCTTCGCCGGTTGTGACGGGGTTTTCCCCACGGCCTATGGCGTGGACTTTTTTTTTGTATTATTATATTTTTTTTTTCTTAACCCATTGAATAATAAAAACAAAATAAACTGATGATACATTGTCTTCTTGTTAAATTTCTGGGTAAGGTATTACTCAAGGATCACACCACGTGACACGGATGAATATGGTGCTCCCCTTTCGTACCCATCCATACTCATAATAGAAGAACAGGTCAAAAGTCTATTTTTTTTATTTTTAAATATAAAAATGATTAAGTAATCTTATTTGAGAAATAAATATGATTCAGAAAGATTAGAAACATAAAAACCACGGGTTGCCTCCCGTGCAGCGCTTTGTTTAACGTCGTTAGCCCGACATAGATCCCAAATTTATCAATTTTTTTCTGGTTCATAGATTGGATCAATCAACTCAACATCTATTTCCTATTTATTGAATGATTCAACGAATTTTTTTAACATTTGACCATTGACCTTGAAAATGTGACCACTTGTGGGATCTTGAATCTCTACTGCCCCATGGGGGAATACATGATGCACTATGAAAGGTCCTGACCATCTAGACCTTAACTTTCCCGGATGTAAATGAAGTTTTGAACTATACAAGAGCACAAGTTTTCCCGGTTCAAAATGTTTGACCTTGATATTCCTAGATTGGTAGGCTTGAACTCTAGCTTTATTGATCCTTGAATTTTCATAAGCCTCCATTCTTAGTTCCTCCAGTTCATTGAGATCTAATTTCCTTTTTGTTCCGGCCAATGAGAGGTCATAATCCATTTTCTTAATTGCCCAAAAGGCCTTATGTTCAATCTCCACTGGCAAATGGCATGCTTTGCCATAAACCAACCTATATGGGGACATTCCTAAAATGGTTTTATATGCAGTTCTATAGGCCCAAAGAGAATCTAAGAGTTTCTCAGACCAATCTTTCCTAGAGGGGTTGACAATTTTTTCAAGAATTTGCTTAATTTCACGATTGGCTAACTCAGCTTGACCATTGGTCTGTGGGTGGTAAGCAGTGGACACTTTGTGAGAAATTCCATATTTTTTCATGAGTGATGAGAATGGACGATTGCAAAAATGAGTTCCACGATCACTTATGATAGCCCTAGGAATTCCAAATCTAGAGAATATGTTTTCTTTTAGGAATCTAATCACAGTTTGATGATCATTGGATTTTGTGGGAATGGCCTCAACCCATTTTGAGACATAATCAACAGCTAAGAGTATGTAGAGGTATCCCCGAGAGTTTGGTAAGGGACCCATGAAATCAATTCCCCAACAGTCAAAGATTTCAACCACTAAGATGGGAGTGAGTGGAATTTGATTCCTTTTTGTGATGGACCCTACTTTTTGACACCTAGGACATCTTTGACAATATGTGTAGGAGTCCCTTGAAAGGGTGGGCCAGAAAAGACCACATTGAAGAATCTTAGCAGATGTTTTCTTAGAGGAAAAGTGGCCTCCACATGCCTCACTGTGACAGAATTTAAGGATGGACTCTTGTTCAGATTCTGGAACACACCTCCTAATGACTTGGTCAGGGAAGAACTTATAGAGGTAAGGATCATCAAACACATAGTGTCTAACATCAGAAAGAAATTTCCTTCGAGCTTGAGTCCCTAAGAATTTGGGAATGACTCCTGTCACTAAGAAATTTGCTATGTCAGCATACCAAGGGCAGTCACTCACAGAGTATAGGTGTTCATCCGGAAACGAATCATACACAGAGAGGTGATTTGAGTTGTCTTTGAATTCCATCCTAGAGAGGTGATCAGCTACAACATTTTCAACTCCCTTTTTATCCTTGATTGTGAGGTCAAATTCTTGTAAGAGGAGGACCCACCTAATCAGTCTAGCCTTAGCATCTTGTTTTTGGAAGAGGTATTTTAGTGCAGAATGGTCAGTGAACACAGTGATGGGTGATCCTAAGAGGTAGGACCTAAACTTCTCTAAGGCAAACACAATAGCAAGTAACTCCTTTTCAGTGGTGGTGTAGTTGATTTGGGCATCATTTAAGGATTTGCTTTCATAAGCAATGACATAAGGAGTTTTATCACAACGTTGTCCTAACACAGCTCCAACAGCAAAGTCACTAGCATCACACATAAGTTCAAAAGGAAGGTTCCAATTTGGAGATTTCATAATGGGAGGAGAGGTGAGAGAGGATTTGAGGGTTGAGAATGAACCCTCACAGCTTTCTGTCCAAACAAATGGAGCATCCTTTACTAAGAGAGCACAAAGGGGACGGGATATTGAACTAAAGTCCATGATGAATCTTCTATAGAAACCAGCATGTCCTAAGAAAGACCTCACTTCCTTGACAGTTTTGGGTGATGGAAGGTGACGAATGATGTCAACCTTTGCTTTATCAACTTCAATCCCCCTACTCGAGACCAGATGGCCTAGAACAAGTCCCTCTTTAACCATGAAATGGCATTTTTCCCAGTTTAGGACCATATTTTTTTCTTCACATCTTGACAAGACTCTCTCCACATTCTGTAGACATCCCTCAAAAGTATCCCCAAACACAGAGAAGTCATCCATGAAGACCTCAAGAAAATCCCCTACCATGTCTGAGAAGATTCCCATCATGCACCGCTGGAAGGTTCCAGGGGCATTGCATAACCCGAAGGGCATGCGTTTGAAGGCAAAGGTACCGAAAGGACATGTGAATGTAGTCTTCCCTTGATCCTCTAGGGAGACCTCAATTTGATTGTACCCCGAGTACCCATCTAAGAAACAGTAGAAGGTATGACCTGCCACTCTCTCAAGGACTTGGTCAATGAATGGTAAGGGGAAATGGTCCTTCTTGGTGAATGAGTTTAGTTTCCTATAGTCAATGCAGACCCTCCATCCACTACTCACCCTTGTTGGAAATATCTCTCCATCCTCATTGGTTATCACTGTGATTCCAGCCTTTTTTGGAACCACTTGGATTGGGCTCACCCATTCACTCTCAGCTATGGGATATATGATACCAGCTTTCAACAATTTCAGAAGTTCCTTCCTTACTACCTCCATGAGATTAGGATTGAGTCGTCGTTGAGGTTGACGACATGGCTTTGAATCAGATTCCAGAACAATCCTATGAGTCCCGATAAGTGGGATAATCCCAGGAATATCAGAAAGGGTCTAACCAATGGCTTTCTTATGCTTCCTAAGGACATCTAGAAGCATCCTCTCATCATTGGCTTCAAGAGAAGAAGAAATGACAATAGGATGTGTTTGATTTTCCCCTAGGAAGGCATACTTTAGTGCAGCAGGAAGTTCCTTCAATTCAAGATCAGGTTGGTTCATAATTTCAGCAGAATATTGGGACATTGGATCAAGATCAATTTCTTTGTTTAGAGGTTCAGATAGGATTGATTCCTCACATGTGGAAGTTTCAGCTACTAGATTGGATTGATCAGATTTAGGGAAGGAAATTGGAGTGGTCTCCATGAAAGTGGTTTCTTGAAAGGTTTCACTGATTGTTGGACCTAAGACTTCATCATAAGAGAAATTTGAAAATGATTCAAGCCAAGGAGATAAACTTCCTTCATATGAACAAAGGAAATCAATCTCATTCTGACTTAAACATTCATCAAATATTCCTTTATGTTCCATGGATTCATTATCAATGCTTCCTATCATGTTTACTTCATGAATATCCTCTTCATCCCCTATTTTTGATCTTGCATTATAGATGTTCAAGTCTAGACTCATGTTCCCAAAGGTGATGGTCATGTTCCCATTTCGGACTCGGATAACAGAGTTGATTGTTGCAAGGAAAGGACGACCAAGGATGATTGGGGTTTGTTCCTTATTTCCTAAATTTGGATGGTTGTCAAGGACAATGAAATCGGCAGGGTAGATGAAGTTTTCAACCTTTAACAGAACGTCCTTTAAAATCCCCTTTGGAACCCTAATGCTACGATCAGCAAGTTGAAGTGTGACAGATGTGGGTTGGAGTTCTTCTAGGCCTAACTGGCAGTACACAGCATATGGGATGAGATTGACACTAGCACCTAGGTCACACAAGGCTTTGACAACTTTGCTTTCTCCTAGTTCAACATTGATGTAAGGGCAACCTGGGTCTTTCAACTTAGGAGGAATTGTACCTTGAATGGTGGTACTCACATTAGCAGCCAAAAGGACTTGGTTTTTATGTGAAAATTTTCTTTTAAAAGTGCACAAGTCCTTAAGGTACTTTGAGTAGGCAGGTATGGTTTGGATTGCATCGAGAAGGGGTATGTTCAACTTAACTTGTGAAAATATTTCCCTCAACGTTTCACTCAATTCAGGTTTGGTTTTCCCCCTCATGCGTTGAGGAAATGGTGCAGGTTGTGGGGTTGTTTGTTGAAGAGTTGTTTCTTTCACATTGTTATCAGTTTCTTCAGTTTGATCTTGTGGTTCATTTAAATTTTCATCCAAGTTTGAATCTTCAGGTGGGTTCTGAATTAGTTGTTCAGGTTTCTCAATTGATTTACCACTTCTTAAAACAGTCACAGCCTTTAGTTGTTCATGAGTTGTTTGAGCACAACTTGACTCTCCCCTTGAAGTTGAGGATGGCACCGCCTGAGTAGGCATGGGTGCCTTTCCTGTTTTGATGGTTTGAAGTTCTTGTTTTAGGGAAGATACCTCCGAGTTCATCCTCTCCATTTGTTTGCACAGTTGTTCTAGTAGGCTTTGTGGAACAGTTTGGGTTGGTGCTTGAGTAGGTTGGTTTATCCCAGGGGGATATTTTGGAGGTGGGATGGTTTGTTGAAAATGGACCGGTGGCTGTTGGTATTGGATAGGTTGTGTTTGGAACTGGTTATGGGTTTGGTAGTTCTGTTGAGGGTAAGGATTTTGTCCCTGTGGTTGGCTAGGTTGTTGGTTATCTTTCCAGCGGAAGCCTGGGTGGTCATTGTACCTTGGATTTAAGGTGTTTTGGTATTGAGGCTTTTGAAAGTTTAGGGCATTGACTTCCGCTGGGGGTCCTCCTAGAAGAACATCCTTGATGGATGGAATGGTTGGGCAGTTGTCTGTTTTATGGTCATGTTTGTCACAAATTGTGCAAACAAGGTCTACATTTTGGATTTCATGGACTTTCCTAAGGTCTATCTCTTCAACCTTCCTAGAGAGTTCTGCGAGTTTAGCCCTAAGGCTTTCCTCTTCTCTAAGTGTATGAATTCCAGTGGTTCTTTGTGGCTTTTAAGAATAAGGTGAAGTTCCCCAAGTTTGGTTTTGTTCAGCCAGACTTTCGAGATACTCGTAAGCATCATTTGGGGCCTTGTTTTTAAAGGTTCCATTACACATCATGTCAATGAATTGTTTATTACCCGGACCCAACCCTTCATAGAAAATTCTCACTTGTTCAGGTATGGAAAACCCATGGTGTGGAACCATGTTTAGGGTGTCTTTGAACCTCTCCCATGTTTCATAGAATGACTCTCCCTCTTTTTCAAAAAAGTTTTGGATGCTCTTTTTAAGTGCAATTGTTTTGTGATGAGGGAAGTATTTTTTGTAGAATTATCTTTGCAGTTGGTCCCAAGAGTGGATTGATGCAGGTATCAAGTTGTTTAGCCAATTTTTAGATCGATCCTTTAATGAAAAAGGAAATAGCCTCATCTTAGCGGATTCTAGTTGATGTGGGGGACACATGGTTTCAACAATGTCGTTGAACTCTTTGACATGAAGGTATGGCATTTCTGACTCCATCCCATGAAAGGTTGGAAGGTGGTTTAGGACATGGGGTTTGAATATGTAGTTGGTGTCTCCTATGGAATTGTGTCTAATGCATGAGGGGGCATTGGTCCAAGCTGGAGTGAGGTAGTCATTCATGGTTTGATCAACTACATTCCCTAAGTTTGGAGCTTCTTGGTTTTGGTTTCCCATTTGATTCCCCCCAGGGTTTACAATTTGATTTTGTGGATGAACCTCCATTGGACTTGTTTCAAGTTCTGACTTTGGGGTTTCAAGAATATTTGAATATGATTTAAACAATCCCTTAGGTGCACTTGACTCCCCTATCCTAGGACTTTCCACCCTAACTAGTCTGTTTGAGAAATCGCGGGTGTAGGCAGACATGTGCCAAAAAAAACGAGAAAGGGACAAGATAAGAGATCTTGGGTGAGAGTAGAAGAATGGAGGTGAGGAAAGAAGGTTTTTTTTGTATCTAAGGTACTTACTTGGTCCTCGGCAACGGCGCCAAAATTTGGTTCACTCCCAAATTTACCCAAGAGAAGAAGGGTAGAACGGTCCTTGTAGTGTAGCTTGGGTTGTCGATTCCACAGAGACCTAAGAAGATACCTAAGATACACAACCTAAGGGATGTATTTTTGGCTATGAAGTGGCCAACTTGGATTGATTTTGGATGGGTTTTAAAGATATCTAATAGATTTAAGTGGATTCAATTTAAAATAATGAGTTGATCCTAGGTTATCGCTCGGGGTGGATTGGATGTATTTTCTTTTTAATGATTTCAAATTCTTAAATTTGAGATGGGTTCATTTAAGGAGATAAAACAAAATCATCACTTACTGGTTTAATTCCTACACCCTATAATACTAATCACCTATACACTTGAAGGATCAAAGTTTTGAGCACTTCAAGGTAAAGGATCGTATTAGTACTTGATGTGTGTGGCCTTAAATTCAACAAGGACGATGGAGTTTAAAAATCATCAAATAAAAATCCCAATTAAAGAAGTGATTATACATTAATTAGGTGATAAATAACATCAAATCCAGCCCCTTGCTACTCCCTTGGATCAACCCATAAGTGGGTTAGCCCTCCATTGATCCCATGGTTTCAATGGAAGCAGAAAGTAGACTCATGAAGGAGGAAATGGAGAAGTAAAGAAAACAACAAAAATAAAATGATCACTCCACCGTTGTGTGAATAATTTCACAAGGGTTGGTGTGAATAAATTCACACCTTGATCCAACGGTATCAAAGTGATATTAAGAACAATAGAATAAGAGTAGAAGAAGAACTTTTATTAAGAAACTAAAGTGATTTGAACAACTTACATGTGAAGGACAAAATTGAGGCAACAAAAATGCAGCATAACATTACAATTGAACAAAGCATCCAAGATCCTCAACTCCTTCACCACCACTGCCTTAAATAGGCATTTTGGGAGCCTTGGGTCGAACCAACAACAGTACAAAGCATCTTAATTAATTTTTCTAGGCTATAGGTGGTGGAAAGCTTGTGGAATTTGGACTTTTCCACGTTTGACCCGAGGTGGCAGCCAGCTTTACTTCACCGACCAGACGCGTCTGGAAGACCTTCTAGAAGGTCGAATCAGGGTGGGCCATAGAAGAAGAAAATGGATCTCCTGATGTTTTCTAATCTCCTGTAAAATTTGGGCCCATTTGGAGTTGTAGAGTCCGAGATATGATCAAAGTAGTGGACTGTTTTTCTGGGCCGCAGAATCTGGCCCAGAATTTTATCTCTAAATTGGGCCGACTAAATTACCAACATGGAGGCCGAATTAGCATTAACTCCTGAATAGTGATTTGTTCCTATACATGTCGTCTAGCATCCCATGAAATTTGGAATTAATTGGGCCTGTATGTTGGTTCCCACAGTCTCATCAGTGGACTGGTGTCCAATCTGCCTTCTCCAGAATTGCTTCCTTTCATTGCCAAATATCTCCATCATCCTCCATAAATTCTCCACTGATCCCTGAATCAAACATGTTCATATTTAAGTGTAGATCAATTTCCAAAAATATCAAATTAAAATATGTAAAATTCAATTCCTTAAAATCAGATGAATCATTGGGTACTTTAAATGATGTTCAAAAATGTACCACATAATAGTGCATTTTAAGAAGGTATTACAATCATAATGTGAAATGATGTTCAAAGTGTAAAATGCACTAAAATGGTGTTTATGAATAACAAAGAACATGAAAATTATGTATATTAACAATGAATATTAGCCTCATTTAGTTCCTAATCAGTTATCCTCAGAGATTTTCTATTTTTCATCTTGATCATTTCAAAGGAATACTAAAAGATAGTCTCTAAATAGTTCAATAAATGCATAACAAATCCCCCAATGCTATTCTGTATTTCTACAAGTTAGATATCATCAATATTATTTATGTGTGTAAAGATTATATAGTTTATCTCAAAGGTATAAGAACTCTTAGACTAGTACCTCTAGATACCTTTATAGGTAATAGCTAGAGATTAGAAATATTTTTTCACAAATACATTATTTATCAAAAATAATAATCCAAATTTTATGTTTCCCTTACTACTAAATATTCTGGAAAAGAAGCTTCACCTTTGGGACCTCTAAAAAACTAGGCTTTGTCCCTGTAGGTTTTCATGATTTTATCACAGCTTTAGGGAATCTAGAAAACATGCTCGATCAACCTGGTCAGAATCCAAGAGATATATCAATTTTTAGAAATTATTTTCATTTAAAGTCTTTTATCTCTTTGTTTTGTTTCTTAGTGATTTTTTCATTTAATATGTTTCTCAGTGATTATTTTCATTTAATGTTTTAATTCTATATTTATTTTCTTGAATGTATTATTTACTGTAATTTCTAAAATTCAGTCTTTCCACATTTTTTTTCAATTTTAGAACTGTCCTTATAAATTTCATCACACTAAGTGCTCAACTAAAAGTGTTTTTCCTTTCCTTGCCCTTAATTTTTAATGACACAAAAAGGGGGAGTAGTTAATACAAGTGGGAGAAGTAACCTTGTAGGGAGAAGTTTTTTTAGGGTGAGAATAAAGGATAAACAAAATATTTTAAAAAGAAACATATATATTAGATAGATTTTCTAAAAAAATCATTTAAATACTTTAAAATATTATGATTATAATTTATTGGGTTTTGTGATCATCAAAAATGGGGATATTATAGGGCTAATAATGTTTTCCAACATATCTCATACGCTTCATGTTTTGATGGTCTCAAATACCCTTCAAATGTTACTGATGATTTTTTTTAAGTATGTTCATCAAGTTTTTTCATTATTTAATCCATTTTTCAATTGGTTCTACAAATTTTGGAAGTTTTCAAAAAAATTAAAGAGTATTTAAAATTAGCTACATGAGGCAATCAGCTACGTGAAAATTCAACTACAGTGAGAAATCAATTATGTCAATCAGGTATGTGATGGAAATGCGTACGTGAAATGGCTATGTTTTGAAATTGACTATATAAAAATCACTTACATTGATGAATCACCTATATGAGAAATCATTTAAGTCAATTAAATGGAGACATTAATTGGTTGTGTGGAGTAATCAGCTATGTGGTTTCAATACATAGTAAAATCGACTATGTGGCTCGAAATGGCTACATAATTCATTCAACTATGTTAAATTTGGATACATTATCAAGAAGGATTCGTGAGAAAATAGGATATGTAAAGAAAACCTAGGTAATTTGGATATGTGATAAAATCAAAAATGTGATAAAATAAGCTACATGAATAATGGTACATGAATCAATTCAGTTGCGTGAATTCAAATCAGTATAATTTAGCTATGTGGTGATCCAAAATGAGAAACTTCATTCTATAACCCATTTTTATTACTATTGGTGTACTTTCAGTGGAAATTAATGTTGTATTACATGCATTAAATATTGTATTTCCTCTTTATGGTAAAAACTATTATAAAAAAATTGTAAGTTCCAAGAGAATAAATCGGTACAAGGATAATTTAATGCTCAATCTAGTTGCTGTGGTGTTTTCAAGAAAAGGATATATAGAATTTAATTCCAAATATAGATTTTATGGATCTAATGTTGTGAAATTAAAAGAAAATAATTTCATATATTTTTTTGTATGGTGAAGAATAAAAATATAGAGAACATACAAAAGAACAAAATCAAGCGCTTTCACTCTAAATTATCTCTCGAATCATTGTGTGTATAACTATTTTCAACATAGAAAAGAAGAAGAAGATTCAAGTTCTACAATTGAACTATAAAAATAATAATTGTTCTATTTTTAGAAGACTCTCCATGAGCTAAATTTTATTCTTATATTCTCACCTAGATAACTCTTCTCTTCTATCAGTTACATCATACAACTATGAGCTTCAACTATAAACTTTCATATTCTTTCCTTATGATGGAAGTGTGAAGGTTCTAAGTAAAAGAACCTTGAAGTATTGTGTTTTGTAAAGCCTTTTCAATTTTTGGTAAAATATTCTAGTATTTTACCAAGTGTTGATTGCTTGCATTCAGTCATGTAGTCCCTTGGAAAAAGACTCGTAAGGATTGTTCTAGTAAAAATAACTAATCCCTAGGAGTTTATCATTATTAGAGTGGACTAGGGGATTTCTATTCCCCAAACCACTATAAATTTCTAGTGTTCAATATTTTTCTTTTTTATCATATTTCTGCTACTTTTATGTGTTGAGAAAAGATTATAACTTATCATGCCTTAAAGAGGCTGGTTTTCTAAGACATAAAATTTTTAAGAACTCAATTCACACACCCACCCCCACCCCCTCTTAAGTCTTAATGAAACTGGTCTTCAACCAATAGTCATGTCCAAAACAGTTCTCTTATATTAAATGGGCATGGTCTATTTGGTTTCATATAATGATCCATGTCATGTTGTAGAAGGAAAATGACAACCAAAATAGTTGTGGTGCATCTCATAGAATGGTTTTTCACTTTATCATTCCATGTCCATGATCAAAATGGTCATTGTCTTCAAAATGGTCTGGAGACCAGACTAAAATGTCTTCCAAAATCATTACTAATTGAGATGTGTTCATAAAACTGAAACATAATTCATAATGGTTGTATTCTAAGGCATTTTCAGTGGAATTATAAAGAAAATATTTTTTATTAAATTCTCACAAATCTTCACTTATGCAAACCCAGAGGGGGGATTTAAATCAAACCAAAAACATTTTGGTAGATTTGATATATATTTAAAGTGGATTTACATGGTTGAATAATTTCTAAAGTGTTTATAAATTATAAAATAAGGTAAAATATAAAAATATTTCTACTAATTTATATATTTTTCATAAATATAAATATAAAAGGTTTATATTATGGTCTTATTTTGAAAATTGTTTGAGTTATTCCAAAAATGAGTTCTGGATGATGATGTGGTCAATGGTTTAAAAAATAAAATATAATATATTTAATTTAAGTGAATTTTTTACATAAAATGTTAAAGGTTTATATTTTTATAAAATTGTTCATAAATATCTCATAATTTGAATATAAAAGAGTTCAAATTACATGGCATGTAAATTGATAATATGAAAATTTCATATTGAGATAAATACAAAGTGTTTATATTTATATTTTATGGAATTTTTATAGATCATGTTAACTTATAAAGTGTTTATAATTTAATTATCTATTGTTCATGAATTTTTATCGCATGCATAAATTTATGAATGGTTCATTTATTTAGTATGATTACTGGTTTTATCATTTCATTAATATAAATTTTATATTATGAATTATGATGTATACTTAAGTTTAAACATGCTTAAATTGCTTCTTCAAATTATTATACATGTATTTAAGGAGTTATATGTTAGGTATGATAATTGATTTAGTTTTCTTATACCTTGACTTTTAATTGTATTAGGTTATGATATTGAATTAATAAGTTAGTTATAGTTTATACATATTAGGTGTTATAATTATGATGTAATAGAGATATATCTTGAGTAATGAACCATGGGTAGACTGGCTTTGGGTCAGACTATTCATTAGCCTAGAGGCTTGTGCCTTATCTAGAAAAGTGGGGGTTGTCTACCTATTGTTCCATGCTTACTCTTATGGGGATTTTGGATTTCATATTATTCTAAAACTTTATATGAAAGGGTTTCATGTACCTTATGCAAGTGATGCATTTATATATGCATAAATATATTTTCCTTAGTAACATAAGCTATGATTTTTGTAAAGAGTTTCACATAAATATGGTTTAAACATATTGATTTTGTGGAATGAATAGGGATTCAAAAATAAATCATTAGAAGCATGCATACATGAAAAGGGAATATATGAGATAATATGGTGAGATTAAATCCCCTTAATATACTAAGTGTTATATGACTTCAAAAGAAAACACTTTTCAAGTCCCCAGTCATCCAACCATATAGGTTCATGCCAAAGTAGGGTGTCCATGGATTATCTTTTTTAAGAAAAACAAGTAATGAGGTAACCCTATGAGTTAGGTTCCTCATTTTTGGAATTTTATTTAGGTTACACTTGGCTAGGAAAACCTAGGGAAGGATACCAAAGGAATAATTTTAAGTGAATTTATATTTTTTATTAGGATAAACAATTTTTCATCTAAATTATCCAAACGTCATATCTAATATAATTGAAATGGTTATCTAACTATATGGTTATAGTTATGAGTTTCGTTCCAATGGGGTTACTACTTAGTGAAATATGCATCTTGGCCCCCATTTGGATATGATGGATTTAAAAATAGTCATCATTTTTAGTGGGATCAAGTCTAATAAAAGTCCCTATTAAATTAATATAAAACATTATAATCATATGATAAAAGATTCTATTATATATAAATGTAATCATCATCATAGAACATGATATTGAGATTAATATTAAATAAATAAAAACTTAATAGAATAAATTTATAGACTATTGTAGAAACTTCATAATCATTAGTAAGCAAGAGATATAAAATTTTATTTTCTAAATCAATTTCTTCCTGAGTGAAAAAATGTCGATGTTGTTCAACAAGTGGATATAGATGCTTATTACTACCATATACGAATCCACTTAAGGTTTTAAATGCATTATATACAAGAAGAAAAAAGGTACATAAATATCTTCTCATGTACTCAATATTATTATGAAATTTTATGACTTAGAGAGATTAAAGGATTTCTTTAAGGATTGTTCTATCTATGGAATTTACTCTATATCAATAATTTGAAAAGTTTAAAAAATATCAATAATTCTAATAAAATTTTACCCTATATTATCAAAGTTTTGATGACAGATAAACTAAGCATTAGATGTCCAAGTTATTGTGTTGTATTGTCAGTAAAAGTGGATAAATGATCAACTATATGAAGAAAAGTTAATTGGAAAGTCCAAAAATGTTTCTTCAAGTATGCATTCAAGAACATTGAGACCTAGAAATAGGTGTCAATAAGGAATGATAATGTTTCCATGGGAAGGAATTGTCCAGGATGTCTAAATGGGGATAGAGAAACTCTATATAAAGTCCATGTCAGGTGTTATTTTTATATAATTGGTTATTTTATTTTTAATAGCATATGATAGTGAATATATATTTTATCAATTTTATAAATATATAGATGTTCACAATCATGCTATGAATTGATTAATATTGTATATTTCATTAAAATATAGTATCAAAGGTTTCTATTGGGGATATTTAGATTGAAAAATAGTGTTTTAATCTTAGATAGATCTAAATAAAGGATGTTTATTTTCATCTTATTTCATTTATGTGATAAGAGAAGTTATTTTGTTAACAAATATTTATTATGAATAAAATGAGATGATACACATGGTTTATGATTCAGTTTATTTTATAACATGTTTGAAAATGATATAAGGATAGAAGTTTTATCTCAGATTAAGGTGTTTAAGAAAGATATTTGTTAAAATATGATGGAATGTGTAATGCCCCGACCCTAGTTACCCAGAGTCGGTGCATCATTACATAACGTTGGCATGATCACAAAAGATCAAGTCTTGAAATAATGATTAGTTTAGTAGCTTTGGAAACACTAGATACATTCATAAAGTTTACATTACATCATAAAGTGAAAAACTACAACAACATCTTGTCTTCATATCCCCTCATACTATCCTTGTAGTTCATTCATGAAATACTTATTCACATCCTGGGAAAAATAAAACATTGAAATGGGTGAGCTCAGATGCTCAGTAAGGATAACAATATAGCAGAAACTTTCATAAATAAGCATAAACATTTAAGGCAATATATAACTAAAACAAAAGCCTTTTAAACTTTAACTTCAGCATAATATAGAAAAGATAAAATGAAATAATGCCATTTACTTATTCACATGGATATTCTACTAGTCGAATAATCACATGTAATATCAAAAACCACCTTCATAATTATAGAATGCATAATTCCAGACAATCATAACCACATAGTCAAGGCCTTGTGCCAATAATACAATTGAGATTTTGTCAAGGCCTTGTGCCAAGACACTAGTTTGTCTCATAAGACCTATCGATGCATCGAGGAGCTATAGCGGGCTCCACCCATCACTTACTAAGTCCAATTCATTCCTCATATGAACAGGTTTAAACATAACATAAACATTTGTATTAAAACTAACATAAGAAATGTCAATACTTTCTCCATAAACCATGAATGGTATAAAAATAACACATCCATAGTCAAACATATCACAAAACCCTCAATACAATATGGAAGTTTTGTATCATAATAAATCAACTTCAAATAAGCTTAAAATCCATCAAAGGATGTTGACATAAATGAAATCAAAACTATTTGAGAAAAATATCTCTTTTTTTAAATCATTTAAAAGTTACATAATTATAAAATAAAAAATTTATTTTGAAAATATCCTTATAATATTGTAAGGGAATCTTCTAAGATTTTATAACGGTGGAAAATAGTTGCACCCTCCATATAAGTTAAAAAAATACATTCTTACCTTAATTCTGTCGAAAAGGTTAAAAAGGACCTTGTTTGGAAAATGACAGAAAGATTCCTTTATAAACATCTTATAAAAATTCAAACAAGGTAATAAATGACTTTAACCCATAGTCTGTAAAATAGTAAGAATTATTTGAAATACATTTTTATGAAACATGGATGTGGATGATAAAGTGGTCCTAGTAGATAATTATGTATAAACAACCTCGGATAATGAAGAGATTGTGAAATAAACCATTACCTTGTACTTTTACTTGGTTGAGGGTAGGTTAACCTCCTATATAATGGTGAAATAATTGTTATTAAATTATACAAGAATCATATACATTAATATGATATCATATATGATCTTTTAATATTTCTTTGTTAATAATATCTTACTATTATCGTCATTTCGGGTGTTAACTTACTCGTTTTCTTTTATATGTTTTGTTACATAAGTCATGTTTGTTACAGATAGGTTGTATCTTATTCATATAAATAATGATATCAAGTCCTTAAACATTATTTTTAATCATCAAATGATAATTAGACTTGCATGGATACGATAGGGAATGAATCTCATCGTGTTCGTGGAGATGGTAGTCCGTACGTATGCACGAGCGAAAATATCATTCTTTTGATATTAAAATAATATATAATTGGATGGTACATCATATATACAGAATAATTAAAATTTTATATTTATTATTTACTTCAATTACACATCGTTATCATACTCATCCAAATAATAATGTTTTGAATAACAATTACACCACGACGTGGAGACGGTAAGCTGGGCGTACGCGTGTATGGTGACATGTCATTCAAAGGATGGATAGAATACTGAATATGGTTGTACTATATTTATAACAACATTAAATTATATAGAAGATACTATATTTATTATTAAATAATGGGAATAACAAATAAAGAATAATTTTAAGAAGAAAGGAACTTGAAAGAGGGTGGTGAAAACATTACCTCTTCTTCGTGTTCTTCCTTTTGATTTGATCAAAAGGGATCCTTAAGTTGGTTTTATGATCAAAATAATGCCTCTAGGTTGAAGTGATGGAATTTGAGAGAATATTTGGACAGGGTTTGGCCGATCCAAAAGGCTTTGAAGATGTTAATTAGAGGGAAGGGGAAGTGCCCTTTTATAAGAGGGGTGAGGGGCACCTTAGGAAAAGCTAGAAATATTATTTTATAATAAATTCATATTTGGTTTCTAATGGCTCCAAAGTGAATTATTTAAATTTTAATGTGGGTACAGGTCGAAAACCACTCAACCAATAGGTTTTAGACAGGTTTGGTCACTATATTAACTTTATATTTTTTATTTAACTCTTAGTTAAATAGTTTGACATTTACCATGTCTCTTTGTATTTTTATATTATATAGTCAATAAACTTACTATAAAATACCAAGATACCCCCAAGTGTTCCATTAATAATACACCTATAATTATATAAGTCCTTTGGCCAAACCTTAGATTTTTAATAATATAATATCAATTAATAATATAATATTTGTTTTAAAAAATCATTTATGTCAATTTTGAAAATATTTAATAATTTATTTTTTTTAAAGTCTTAACAACTGTATTAATTCTAAAAAATTAATTTAATAAATCCTAACATGTCATATTAACCAATTAAATTAGTGGATGGCATCAAAACTTTCAAATTATATTTATTTTAACATTTATAATACTAATTATTTGATTCTTTCATTAATAAGGAAAATACTGCATCATTATTGTGTCATAAATAAATTTAATTATTAAATGTCTAAAAATTATAAATAAAACACCATTATGTAGGAAATAGTTTTATATTTATAATGAATATTTATAGTCGAAAATATAACATATATAACCCTATGTAAAAAAATTTTTGCTAAAAGATATATGGTTAAGTCATTTTTGTATTTACTTTAACTTAATTAATATAAAGTGTCATTATCACTTACAAGTGGATCCATGGGATCCCAAAATCGACCCAAATATTCCCATGGTCAAACATGTATCAACCAATAGGGTTAGGAGACGTTTTAGGGTAATTTATTATTATAATATTATTATTATTTACCCTTATTTACCGGATTTACCCTTTAACCAAGGTAAATAAAATATTTACCGAAGTAATTATTCAAAATGTATAAAAATAAAAGTTACCTATTTACACAATTTGGACCTACAAATTATAAATAATGAATCCATTTTTCTAAATTCAAAACACAGAAGTGGCAGAAATTAATTTAAAATTAATTCCCGTTGTCAAAACAAAATTGTGTTTTTAAAAAATAATAACTATCAAAAGATTGGCGCACTTACTTATGTCCAGTTAAAATGTGAAATTATGTCCAATGACTAAAATTGGATTAAATGGTAAAAATTTAATCTAATTATACTTTAAAATAACTCAAATTCATAATTTATCACTATTAATTATTTCAATTAAAAAAGTTTTTTTTTAATTAAAATTTAGTAATTTTCACTATTCATCAAAATATGAAAGTTATTAGAAAAATACCAAAAATTCACCCTAATCTAATTTAGATATTCCAAATCCAAAAATTAATTCCATTTTGAAATATAAAATTTATAAAATTTCAAAAAGTGGGTATAACTATTCATAACGGCTAGTTTGATGGGTTGTGGTGTGCGTTAGAACTCGAAGTTGCGTACAACACACGCTATTGTATT
Source organism: Viscum album (assembly GCA_963277665.1). NCBI lineage: Eukaryota > Viridiplantae > Streptophyta > Magnoliopsida > Santalales > Viscaceae > Viscum > Viscum album. Next base: position 909,437,546 of record OY728125.1, on the reverse strand, counting down.
ATTCAAAGAAAAGCGTACCATGGAAGCTTGGGGTGTAATATTCTCCCCTCCTTCAAATAATTTCATCCTCGAAATTTCTAGAATACTACCGCATGAAAAGACTCGGGTGGTTTTTCATTATAAGTTCCTCGGGTTCCCACATTGCCTCTTCCATCTTATGGTTTCTCCATAGAAATTTTACCAGATGAGTCGTTCGATTTCTCAGCACTTATTCTGTCGTATCAAAAATCTTGACAGGCTCTTCACAATAAGACATATCAGGTTCCAGTTCTAATTCCTCATAGGTGAGTACATGCGTTGGGTCAGGAATGTATTTTCTCAACAGTGATACGTGGAACACATCGTGAACTTTGGAGAGACTTGGCGGCATTGTCAAACGGTAAGCTACATCCCAAATTTTTTCTAGAATTTTGAATGGTCCGATGTTCCTGGGACTCAATTTTCCCTTCTTACCGAAACGTATAACACCCTTCCATGGAGATAGCCTCAAGAAAACATGATCTCCTACCTGAAATTCCAAATCCTTCCTTCGGTTGTCAACATAGATCTTCTGCCTACTTGGAGCTGCTTTGATGTGGTTTTGGATTACCTTCACTTTTTCCATCGTTTCCTCCACCAGTTCTGGGCCAATGAGTTTTTTTCACCAACATCATCCCAACAGGTTGGTGTGCGACATCTCTTTCCGTATAACGCTTCATATAGTGCCATACGAATACTTGAATGGAAGCTATTGTTACAGGAAAATCCCACCAGAGGTAAATATTGATCCCACATACCTTGAAAGTCAAGTGAGCATGATCTCAACATGTCTTCTAAGGTTTGAATATTCCGTTCTGATTTTCCATGTGTTTGAGGGTGGTAGGCAGTGCTCAAACAAAGTTTAGTATCCAAGGCCTTCTGAATACTCTTCCAGAATCTTAAAGTAAAAGGGGATCATGATCAGAAACAATCAATAGGGGCACTCCATGAAGTATCACAACTTCATTAATATATAGTATTTCTAGACGTTCAAGTGGTAAATCTTCCCTTATAGCAAGAAAATTTGCTGACTTGGTAAGATGATCAACAATGACCCATATTGCATCATTCCTTCTAGGAGTCTTTGGTAGTCCCATGAAAAATTCCATCGTGATATTATCCTATTTCCACTCAGGAATGGGAAGAGGTTTCATGACTCCTCCAGGCCGTTGCCTTCCAGCTTTCACTTGTTGACAAATCATACATCTTGACACAAAATCAGCAATCTCCCTCTTCATGTTGTCCCACAAAAAAAATGTTCCTTTAAATCTCTATACATTTTGGTTCACCCAGTCTGTATAGAGAAATTGGAACTATGAGCATCATCCAATAATTCGGTTTTTAGATCAGGTATATCAGGAACACAAAGTCTCTTCCCAAATTTCAAAATTTCATCTTCATACACAAATTCACTCAATCTCCCATCATTCATAGCTTTAATCTTATTTTTAAACTCTTCATCATCGGTCTAAGAACTCTTTATCCTTTCTAGTAAAGATGGTTTGGAAACCATTTGAAAAAGTATTGATGTTTCACCTTCCATGGTGATTCTCATATCCATCTTTACAAAATCCATGAAAATAGTATCCCTTCAAACTCTCATCTTGTTCAAAACTCCATGATCCTTTCTACTCAAAGCATCTATTACCTAATTTTCCTTTCCTGGGTGGTAGTGTAGCATGTAATCATAATCCTTGAATAGTTCAATCCATCGCCTTTGCCTCATGTTGAGTTCTTTCTATGAGAAAATGTACTTCAAACTCTTGTGATCAGTATAAATCTCACATTTTTCACCATAGAGATAATGTCTCCATATCTTCAAAGAAAAAATTACAGCAGCTAACTCAAGATCATGAGTATGATAGTTTTGCTCAAGAATTTTCAATTATCATGATGCATAGGCAATAACTCTATCATTCTGCATAAGGACACAACCAAGTCCTTTCTTCGATGTATTACTATAAATAACAAACCCATCATTCCCCGATGGTAGAGTCAATATAGGATCACTGACTAATCTTCTCTTTAGTTCTTCAAAACATTCTTTACAGTCTTTTGTCCAAACAAATTTAACCCCTTTACGTGTGAGCTTTGTTAACAGGTTAGCCAATTGGGAAAAACTCTGTACGAAACACCAATAATAACCTACTAAACCAATAAAACTGTGTACCTCAGTTATACTCATCGGTGCTGGCCATTCTTGGAATGACTTGGTCTTAGAATGATCAACAGAGATTCCATCCTTAGAGACAATATGGCCAAGAAAAGAGATCTCATGAAGCCATAATTCACACTTTCAAAACTTCCCATATAATTCATGTCTTCTAAGAGTCTTCAGGATAATGCGCAAGTGATTTTCATGATCTTCATAGCTTTTAGAATATACCAAGATATCATTAATAAATAGCACTACAAAATCATCGAGATATTCCTTGAAAACTCTGTTCATTAGATCCATGAAAACAGAGGGTGCATTAGTCATCCCAAAAGGCATTACTGTAAACTCATAATGTCCATACCTAGTTTGAAATGTTGTTTTCGGAATGTCTTCCTTCTTCACACACAACTGATGGTATCCAGATCGAAGTCCAATCTTTGAAAAGTATTGAACTCCATGCAGTTGGTCAAATAAATCATCAATGCGAGGTAGGGGATACTTGTTCTTTATTGTTATAGCATTGATTTCCCTGTAGTCAATACATAACCTCATAGACCCATCTTTCTTCTTAACAAAAAGTACAGGGGCTCCCCATGGAGAAACACTAGGTCAAATAAATACCTTATTACTCATTTCCTCTAGTTGTTTCTTTAGTTCAACTAATTCCACAGTGGCCATTCTATAAGGGGTCTTAGATATGGGCCATGAACCAGGAATTAAATCAATAGAAAACTCAATTTCTCATTCTAGAGGATATCCAGGTAAATCTTCTGGAAACACATCTACATATTATTTCACAATAGGTACATCCTCTAATTGAACATTAATTTCCTTACCCACAGTCATTTAATTCTCTTTCTCCCCAATAATAGAATTTAGTTGAGATACTGGGGGTGGATCTAGATAAGAATTAGGTGGTGGTGATTATGCTCTAAAGATAAGGTGTTCTTTATCATCATCATCAAAAATCATAACCTCCTTCTTCTTACAATAAATTTTTGCATCATGGTCTGAAAGCCAATATATACCAAGTATTATGTCAAATTCAATCATGGGTATGAGGATGAGATCAGCAGATAAAGAACATTTATATACCCTAATGGGGATGGATCCACATAACTTTGTAGCAATGATACTTCCCTTAGAAGTTTTAACTGACAACTCCCTTGTTAGAGAAAATTGGAAATATCTAATTTTCTTAGAAAACTAGGAAGATATGAAACAATGTGATGATCCAAAATCAAATAATGCATTTTCTAAACTTGAGGAAACCATTAAATTACCCGTCACCACATCTTTCAGAGCTTCTACCTCAGTAGTAGTGATAGCATAAGCTTGGCCTTGATCCCTTCGCCTTTTCTGAGGTAAGATCCCTTGATGCTTAGGACATTCATTTGCATAATGTCTCATCTACCTACAATTGTAGCATTGAACATCGGTAGCTTCCTTCTTCCCCTTGCAATCATGAGCTTGGTGTCCTTTTTCACCACACTTATAACAGACTCCCATTCCCTTCAAGCAAGTACCGGGGTGTTTCTTCCCACATTTACTACAGGATGGATATTCAACTTTTCCCTTATTCCCCTTATTTTCATTCCCAGAGTGATCAGTAGATCTCTTCTTCTCTTGCTTTGCTTTAAAGTCATAAGACTTAGAGAATTCCTTTTCTGTCTTGATAGCACATGAGATAATATCTTCGTATGACGAGAAGGATTGTGAGACCAATTCTCGACGGAGAAACGGTTTTAAACCATCAAAGAAATGATCAATCTTACTTCTTGGGTTACATATATAATCTGTAGCATATCTTGATAACCTTTTAAATTTAGCCTCATACTTTGTGACATTATCATCCTCCTTTTGTCTCAGACTCAGAAATTGCCTTTCCATATCTACACAATGGTCACGAGGAAAGTATTTTTCTAAGAAAATCTCTTTGAACTCCCTCCATTATATATTTGATACTTCATCATCTTCTTTTGTGTTTTGAATCAATGACCACCATTTTTCAGCATCTCCAGTGAGGTGGTAAATTGCCATGATAACTTTTTCCCTTTCACTACTCCCCAAGGCATGGAATATTTTTTCTAAGGAATTTATCCATTGCTTAGCTACTAGTGTGTTTGTACTCCCATTGAATGTTGGTGGTTGTTTCCTCATGAAGCGATCTAACATTGATCCTCCATGCTGCGGATCAGGGTGCTCCATACGGGTAAGATTATTATTCATAACCTGAGTGAGTTGTCCTAGTATGGTGATTAGCTGATCAGCACCAGTTGCATCACCAACTCCACTATAATTATATTGAGTAGCAGTGCAATCCATACATGGAGTGCATGCATTGGTATAATTTCTATTTCTTCCACTAGGCTCCATTTCTAAACAATGGCATATACTAGATCAGTTTATGAATCGAAATACATAATTCCAAACTTGTAAAACACTTCATAAATTGAACAGTTTATCGATATAATCCATAATCATAAAAATGTTTTATTTGAGGAAGTATTTACTCATAAACCCTTCATAATGGTTTTTAAAGAAAATGAGAATTTTTCTAAGCATATCCCCCGGAAGTGTCATAACCAAGAGTGCAGCAAGGCCCATTCTCATGCACCAGTTCTCGTTCGAGTCTAGCTCAAAGTGGTGTTTTTGGGTTTTACCCCTTGCTACATATGTGCCAGAGCCGCCTCTACCTTTTCGTATCCAGACAGATATTTATTTCTCAGAAAACTCACAAAATCTCTACAAAACCAAAATTATAGGAAGTTATTCTATACTAATCCTCAAAGTCTCTCTTATGGATATGTTCTCTAATAAGAGTTTATCTAAATATAGTTTCCAAGGTTTGTACTAAACTTCCTTTGATACCAATTGTAATGCCCTGACCATAGTTACCTAGATTTAGTGCATTATTACATAACATTGGCATGATCACAAAAGATCAAGTCTCAAAAGACCGATTAGTTTAGTAGCCTCAGAAACACTAGATACATTCATAAAGTTTACATTACATCATAAAGTGAAAAACTACAACAACATCTTGTCTTCATATCCCCTCATACTATCCCTGTAGGTCACTCATAAAATACTTCTTCCCATCCTGGGAAAAATAAAACATTGAAAGGGGTGAGCTCAGATGCTCAGTAAGGATAACAATATAGCGGAAACTTTCATAAATAAGTATAAACATTTAAGACAATGTATAACTAAAACAAAAGCCTTTTAAACTTGAACTTAAGCATAATATGGAAAAGATAAAATGAAATAATTCCATTTACTTATTAACATGGATATTCTACTAGTCGAATAATCACATGCAATATCAATAACCACCTTCATAATGTTGGAATGCATAATGCCAGACTATAATAACCACATAGTCAAGGCCTTGTGCCAAGACTAAAAATAACATTTTTGTCAAGGCCTGGTGCCAAGACACTAGTTTGTCTCATGAGACCTACCGATGCATCGAGGAGCTATAGTGGGCTCCACCCGTCACTTACTAAGTCCAATGCATTCCTCATATGAATAGGTTTAAACATAACATAAACATTCGTATTAAAACTAACATAGGAAATGTCAATACTTTCTCCATAAACCGTGAATGGTATAAAAATAACACATCCATAGACAAACAAATCATAAAACCCTCAATACAATATGGAAGTTTTGTATCATAATAAATCAACTTCAAATAAGCTTAAAATTCATCAAAGGATGTTGACATAGATGAAATCAAAACTATTTGAGAAAAATATCTCTTTTTTTAAATCATTTAAAAGTTACATAATTATAAAATAAAACATTTATTTTGAAAATATCCTTATAATCTTTTAAGTGAATCTTCAAAGATTTTATAGTGGTGGAAAATAGTCACACTCACCGTATAAGTTAAAAAAAGACATTCTTATCTTAATTCTGTCGAAAAGGTTAAAAAGGACCTTGTTTGGAAAATGACAGAAAGATTCTTGTATAAACTTCTTATAAAAAGTCAAACAAGGGTATAAATGACTTTAACACATAGTCTGTAAAATAGTAAGAAATATTTGAAATACATTTTTAAGAAACATGGATGTGGATGATAAAGAGGTCCTAGTAGATAATTACGTATAAACAACCTCAGATAATGAAGAGATTGTGAAATAAACCCTTACCTCGTACTTTTCCTTGGTTGAGGGTAGTTTAACCTCCTGTATAATGGTTAAATAATTGTTATTAAATTATACAAGAATCATATACATTAATATGATATCATATATGATCTTTTAACATTGCTCTGTTAATAATATCTTAGTATTATCGTCGTTTCGAGTGTTAACTTGCTCATTTTCTTTTATATGTTTGGTTACATAAGTCATGTTTGTTATGGATAGGTTGTATATTATTCATATACATAATGAGATCATGTCTATAAAAATTATTTTTAATCATCAAATGAAATTTATTCTTGAATGGATACGATGGGGAATGAATCTCATCACGTTTGTGGAGACGGTAGTCCGTACGTACGCATGAGCGAAAATATCATTATTTTGATATTAAAATAATATATAATTGGATGGTACATCATATATATAGAATCCTTATAATTTTATATTTATTATTTACTTCAATTACACATCATTATCATACCCATCCAAATAATAATGTTTTGAATAACAATTACACCAGGACGTGGAGACGATAAGCCATACATACGCATGTATGGTGACATGTCATTCAAAGGATGGATAGAATAATGAATATAGTTGTACCATATTTATAATAACATCACAATATATAGAATATACGGGATTTATTATTTTAGAATGGTAATAACAAAGAAAGAATAAGTTGAAGAAGAAAGGAACTTGAAAGAGGGTGGTGAAATCATTACCTCTTCTTCAGGTTCTTCCTTTTGATTTGATCAAAAGGGCTCCTTGGGTCGGCTTTCTGATCAAACTAAGGCCTCTAGATTAAGTTTAGGGAAGTTGAGAGAATATTTTGTCAGGGTTTTTCCAAGACAAAAGTCTTTAAAGGTGTGAATTATAGGGAAGGGGAAGTACCCTTTTATAAGAGGGGTGAGGGGCAACTTAGGAAAAACTAGAAATATTATTTTATAATAAATTCATATTCGGTTTATAATGGCTCCAAAGTGGATTATTTAAAGGTTAAGGTGTGTATAGGTCTAAAACCACTCAAAAAAATAGGTTTTAGATAGGTTTGGGTCACTATATTAACTTTATATTTTTGATTTAACTCTTAGTTAAATAGTTTCACATTTACCATGTCTCTTTTTATTTTTATATTATATAGTCAATAAACTTACTATAAACTTCCAAGTGACCCCCAAGTGGTCCATTAATAATAAACCTATCATTATATAAGTCATTTGGACGAACCTTATATTTTTAGGAATTGAATATCAATTAATAATATAATATTTGTTTTAAAAACTCATTTATTTCAATTTTGACAATATTTAATAATTGATTTGTGTTAAAGTCTTAAAAACCTTATTAATTCGAACCAAATTCATTTAAGCAATACTAAAATGTCATATTAACCAATAAAATTTGTTTATGGCATCAAAACATTGAAATTATATTTATTTTAACATTTATATTACTAATTATTTGATTCTTTCATTAATAAGGAAAATATTGCATCATTATTCTGTCATAAATAAATTTAATTATTCAATGTCTAAAAATTATAAATAAAATACCATTATGTAGGAAATAGTTTTATATTTCTAATGAATATTTATAGTCCAAAATATAACATATATAACCCTATGTAAAAAAAATTCTAAAAGATATATGCTTAAGTCATTTTTGTACTTACTTTAACTTAATTAATATAATGTGTCATCATCACTTACAGGTGGATCCATGGGGTCCCAAAATCAACCCAAAGATGACCATGGTCGGACATGTATCAACCAATAGGTTTAGGACATGTTTTAGTGTAATTTATTATTATTATAATATTATTTTTTACCCTTATTTACCGGATTTACCCTTTAACCATGGTAAATAAAATATTTACCGAAGTAATTATTCAAAATGTCTAAAAATAAAAGTTAACTATTTAAAAAATTTGGACCTCCTGATTCTAAATATGGAATCCATTTTTCTAAATTCAAAACATATAAGTGGTAGAAATTAATTTAAAATTAATTCCCGTTGTCAAAACAAAAAGCGTGTTTTTAAGAAATAATAACTATCAAAAGATTGGCACTTGCTTATGTCCAGTTTAAATGTGAAATTATGTCCAATGATAAACATTGGATTAAATGGTAAAAATGTACTCTAATTATTCTTTAAAATCACTCAAATTCATAATTTATCACTATTAATTATTTCAATTCAAATAGTTGTTTTTAATTAAAATTTAGTAATTTTCACTATTCATCAAAATATGAAAGTTATTAGAAAAGTACCAAAAATTCACCCTAAGATAATTTCGATATTCAAAATCCAAAAATGAAGTCCATTTTGAAATATAAAATTTATAAAATTTCAAAAATTGGGTATTATTATTCATAACGGCTAGTTTGATTGGTTGTGGTGTGTGTTAGAACACGAAGTTGCGTACAACACACGCTACTATATTATTCAAAGAGAAGCATACCGTGGAAGATTAGGGTGTTACAGAATGTCATTCTTCCATTTATTAGTGGAATATTTTAAACAATAAAGTCTTGTTTTTAGAATATTTATCTAAACACATAGAATAACATATAAGATATGGTTGTTAATAGTTTATTTGTTAAATATTCCCACTAAATTAAAGATGTGTTATTTCCTAACATAAAAGAGTTTGTGTATCTTAGAATTATATTCTAGATAGAATATAGTTTCAAAGCGGCTAGTGGGAGTATATTTGGATTAGATAAGTTCAACTAAAAAAATAATAGATTATGTCAATCAAAATTCAAATTGAATTTCACTTAATATTCTAAAATATTTTAGGGTATATCGATAAAGATAAATGTAAAGAGTTTTATTTAGTTACCATAACAAGGTGAATATCATTTTATATCCTAATGGATTTTAGGATTTGTTTATAGATATTAGTGTAAATAGTAATATTTTATTACCAAAATGATCTCAAAATAAAATATTGAATGAAAATGTTATAAGATAGTGATGATGAACTTATAAATATTTATAAGTAGACAACATAAGATATTAACATCATAACATTTGATGTTGTGAAGTAAATAAGTTGAATATTACTTTCAAGTATTTGAACACTAGGAATATGATTCCTAAGTTTCACCATTATTAAAATAAAATTTTCTTCATAGATGTTTCTCGCTAAATGTGTTTAGTGGGAAGATTTTATCAGATGGTTACATAGATATGTGGAAGGAATTACATAGATATGTAATGAGTTTAACAAAACCCAAAAGGTGAATGCAGTAAATATAAGGACTCTCTAAAAGTCTATCATATAAGATATGATGATATGATCATTTATGTATGGTTTGGTCAATATCATTTAAAATATTTAATAATATAAAATATATCATGTTATAAAAAAGGTAATATCTACATTATCCTTCTTTCATACTAGTTGCGTATATTTTATAAATTGAAAAGATAGTTAACCTCTCAAAGTAATAATTTTAGTTATCTCTAACTGAAGTTCATCATGGAGTATTATAGTTTGTAATGAAAGGTTAAGTTTGGTGTGGGTAATATTTCATATAGAGATATAGAATATGATCATGAGGTACAAAATGATTTTTTTATTCTGAATAACCTAGAAAGTATACTATATGTAATGTCAAACACTGTGTTTTTGGTATGCTAGGGATAAATATTACATATTGAATCATTGTACCTATGCTTAGAAAGATACTTAGTATTAAAACCTTCATACATTGATAAATTTCTTACGCAAAACTTGAGGCTTAAAAATTAGGGTTCATTAGGTATGTTGTTGATCATGTTATTAGTTGAGGATTAACCAAGATGTAATTTTTCCTCTTGAATTGTGAGTATGAAATTAGGTCCCTTTATTGATATGGAATGAGGAAATATATGACCATAATCCGATAAGGTGTGTTTGGTATACTTATCAACCTAGATGAGGGCCATGTGATGTGATCATCTACTGAGATGTATAGAATGTGATGTATTCATCAACCTGTTCATTATATTCTCAAAAAATCTAGAACATATTGGTGTTTATACATGATTGAAATATTATGTGTCCTGTGGTTACTCAATGTCTTAGAAAAATGGATTATATAATTATTTATACTTGTATATTATATAGAAGGTGGACATAGGTATGGAGATACATGTGTTTTATAAAGATCACATTAGATCCCTTTATATATTGAGTGACATTGATGTTTTTCCAAATGTTTCTATTTTCTTATATTTATGAATTCAAGAATTTTTAATTTTTTTCAATGTTATAAAGGTCCATGGGTTCACAATTTATGTTTGTACAAATTAAGACCAAATTTACAAAATGTTGAGAGAAACCCCAAAAAAATTAGAGGATATTCATAAAAAGTACTAGATATATTTTCATAATACAATATATATAATATAAAATTTAGTGAAAAATCATGATATATTTTCCAAAATTATTTTTGTAAATATTCAAAAGGCATTTTGGATATGGTTTCATGATTTATTTCATATGATGTGAGATGAGTTGAAAGTTCAATAAGTATATGAGGATTTAGTGTAAGTGGGAAATTTTTGGTGATATGCAACAAAACCACATAGTTAATGACATAGTGGATGTCATGTTCTATTTAAGGGAGATCTATGCCATAGTGAAACTCACTATGTCATAGTGATAATGCATGGTGATTTTCATATTATGTGATAACGTGTTATATCCTTCATTTAACCATCCTAAATTCTACCATACTCAATTATTCATCATGATATGATGATTTTTAGGAGTAAGAAAACTTTAAATGAATTATTTAAATGTTAAAAAAATATTACGAGGATTGAGTAAATATTTCAATATTTTTAATTTTGATTTGAATTTATGAAATTCCTCATGAATACAGGTCAGTTATTTTGGTTCTTGTAGTCCTATATAAACCAATTTTGATCTTAATAGAGTGTGTTATGAGTTTGAGACTCATTGATCCCATTAAAACTCCTTGAAACTGATATCATTATTATCTATTAATTATATTCTTCCTTTAAACTTGTGTTTCTAGAAAACCATGGATTGAGGGAGATCCTTCTCTACCATCAGGAGATTCGTGTGATTCATGGATACCCTGGAAGGGATGATCCCATAGATTACTCCTTCATGATCATTATCAAACACTTTTTTAAAGCTCAAAACATTTAGTGTAAGGTATTACATTATTTTCTTCATTTTAATATTTATTCCAAATGTATAGATTGATTCTATATTTTTTTGAGTTTTGTTGTCATATTTTGTTTCATTTAGGATACTTTTTACCCCTAAAAAAACCCTTTCCAAACTCCTCTAAAACCAAAGGCAACCCTCTTATATAACTTTACAAGAAGTAATAACAAGATAAGAATGAATAGAAAAAAGAAAAATGCACCTTATATCAAAAGATATCGATCACACAAATCCAAAGCTTGAGATCCACCAAGTAATGACCAAAAACACCAAATCCAAAGCTCTAGGGAACCAAGGGTTTGAGAGGAATCAAGGGAATCAATCCCAAGGTGGAACCACAAATTTATAATGAAAATTTGGAGGGAACCCACCATGGAATAATGGTACTCCCTTATACCCTAATGTAGCTCAGTCAACCTAGATATAAGATCCATGAACATTAAAATAACCACATCTCTTTAAAATCATAGGTTGTTTCCTTCAATAAAAATGGGTTTCACTCTAACCATAACATAATCCCTCAAACCATGTGGAGGTCCTTTAGTCTCCCCTATCAAACCATAGAACACTATGATATGAGACTCACCAATCATGTCATTTTCCCCCTATATCTCAAAATATCCACAACAGGACCATGTTACGATGTTAAGAAAACCATATTTTAGACCGCCACAATGACCACTATGCCCATTTAGACACTCCCCATTGAAGATAAGGATTACAAATTCCAACAAAGGCCACTAAAATTCCTCCCATCATGCCATGGTTTTCAACCATAACATAAAATTTATCTAAAATACCTAAAACACATTTAGCACCATCAACCCATAAAAACAACCAAGCCACCACGGTCATATCCAGAATACGAATAGCCTCAGACTCTCCATGACACAATGAGGCTCTGAAGACACCGTGGTTGCCTTCAAGAATCTAAAACCTCTTTACCTCTTCTATGACACCTCTAACACCCCAAAATCTAAAATTAATGTATTAGAAAAATCCAATCATCTAAAACATTGATATAAAAATATACTTTGGTTTGTGGGTATCTTATAGTTGAAGGGTCAATATCATGGAAGACTGGGAAGTAGTCAGTCATTGTTTCTTTTACCATGGAAGTTGAATTTTTAACATGGTTTTAGGGTACTGTTTAGGGTACATTATTATAGATTTTTTTTAAACTTGGAATTTTTTATTTTATTTACAATACCTTGAAAACTTAATATGACAATACCATCGTTTTATTTTTTCAAAGGATAATAAGTATATCAAAGGTTTTAAACATATAGAATTAAATTTCTCTATCATTAGGAAGGGAATTTAGAAATAAAAAGTGTTAATTCAACATATTAGAATCAATCTCATGATTTTTCACATTTTTAAGAGAGTTTTTTATCTAAAGACATTTATTGGATATGTTAAAGTATATCATTTTTTGAGTAAGTTTCAGTGTATGTGATAAAAAATTTTATAATTAACACTTTAAACACATTAATGTTTTTTATTTGAGTTACCAATATCAATATGTATATATTATTTAATTTATAATGAAAGAAAGTTTTTTCTTAAATAAATACATTACCATCAAAGTAATTATACATATATCATTTTAAATGATAATAAATAAAATTTCAATAGTGTAGTACATTAAAGAGACTACTCTAACAGGTAATGTATGACTGGCATGACCCATGTCTCTGTTATCCTTAATTATATTGAATGTTGTATATATTATAAAATCAAAGTAAATATGCATTATACTTGATAAATTTTTCAAATATAATACAATAATATCACATAAGTTAATTGAAATAATGTTAGATTATTTCCCATTATATTAGTTTGATAAATAAATAAATAAATAATGTGATAATAAGGGATAGTATCATCAAGTTTATGGGATTTGACATCTATTGTAAAACTATTAAAATATATATGATTTTACATTTATTATAAAAAAACAAGTAACCAATTTATCTTTATTAAAGAGGATTGTTATTGGTTATGAAGTGTTATGATTTTGGTATATCATACATGTTTTTGTGAAATAGATAAAGTTCCAAGTGATAAAAAAACATTTTTTTGAATGAAATTATATATATGTTAATGGATGAAAGTATGTTTAGATTTTAAATGTTATTATTTAATTTTGTATTGAATGATATATACATGTAAGTGGATTAACAAGAAGCCTCTGAGCAATGTCTCCCTTTCCCCCTTGTGCGGCCAAGGTTTCCTCTCAGAAGCTTTCTCCTCCCCTCCTTAGAGATGGATCGGTGGTCCTGGCATCGGCCGCTGGATCTTGGTGCGATGTCAGCACACCTGGATGGTAGCTCTGGTGGGGGTCTTGTTTTGAGATCTCGTCTTGGCGATGCACACCTCGGTGCGGCTCGGAGATGGTCTCACATCACATAGACGCGGATCGGCAACGGCTTCGGGATCTCTCTTCAGAAATGGCGTGGCCCGGCAATGGCTTTGGCATGCTCCTTTCCGGCATGTTCGGTGTTAAATTTGGCATGGTTCGGAGGGGGGAGAAATTTTATGGTTCGTGTTTTTTACGGTGGTTCTGCAGAATTGGGTTTTTTTGTTTCTGTTTGATGGATTTGATTTAGAGGTTTGGTTTTATAAAATGTGGCGTCACGGTAGTGTTTCCATCTCCTGCTGGTCCTCTCCCCTTCTTCCCATGATTGGCTTCGGAATCTGTTGAGGGTGCGTCTACAGTTCAAATCTGAGCAGATTCATTCCCATGAGGCATTTCTGTTTCAGTGCAGCTTGGTCCCCCTCAGTGGTGACGCTCCTGGGTGTAGTGTTGGACCATTCAGTCCTAGGTCACAATGGTTTGACTGCATGTTCCTTGGTTCGTCTTCTGGTGTCTTCTATGGTTACGGTGGTAGTGGGTGTGTGGATCATGGTGGAGTTTGTCTGGGAGCTGCTCTTGATGGAGGACGAGTGTGCAAGGTTGGTTTATCACTAGAATTCATTGCATGGAACATGCCCCAAAGGAGGAATCAGAGCTAGTGTTTCATCTTTCCATAGATTTTTGGATTTGGTTGTTTGAGAGGGTATGGCATTTTCCATCGGATCGGGCCTGTGCTTTGACATAGGAAACTTGCTTGCTGAACTGACATGCAGAGGTGGAGTACTTTTTCATGATCAAATGCTTGGGTGGGGTTACTCCATGTTGTTAGTCTGATTTTTCTCTCTTCGTCCATCAGGTCATGTAATGTCCAATGTCCTTGAAGTTCAAGTCCCCCCCCCTTATTCCCTTAAAAGTGGGTTTATCATCTTATAATAAAAAACTTGAAGGACTTGGGGCCATTGGATGGATGGATGTAATAAATATAAGTCACTAAATTCATATTCTAAATTTGAAAAAATGTCTAAAGTAATTGACGCTAACTTTAAATATTTCATATTGAACCTTTATGGAAACTGCACCAACAAACTTTGTTAAAGATAAACCCTGATATTTATGCCCCCATTACTCATCAAGTGTTTACTATGACAGTGATGATGAGTTTTCATAAATTCAATTTTGAGTTGATGAAACTCAGTAGTGTCAACAGTATGGATCTAAACACAAATCCATTCTGGTTAAGGAACCTTTTAAGCAAATCTGGTGAGATAACATTACATATGAACTTGGATTAGAAACCAAACCTGTTTAGATACTCCTAATCAGATACAGGTGTTGAATTACTTGTTTTGTAATTTTTTATCCTCGAAATTCTTTAAATTATTAATAATTAATAATAATATATAAATTTATATATTCAATATAATTTTATATATTAATTTTTTCCATCATATCCTATGGTATCCCAGGAGATTCTTAGGTCTAGGTCTAAGGGTGGTTGTAGATTATCTTGGTTCTTTGTTTCTCAAAACCATACTAAACCACAATTTTCAATTCAGTTTTTATATATAAAAATCAAAGCATTTAATGATTTAGTGGTAATTTTAATTTAATTTATATATAATTATTCAAAAAATGACATAATATTATCATTGTCCTATGATTAAAATAAAACTTTTGTTTGTTAATGGTGACTAAAAATAAAATTTGAGAAATAGTTTGGATAAGGGAATTGATGCATGAGATGAGTCGATATAAAACTAAACAATTTTTTTTTTAAATAGGTGTGGTTCAATTTAATAAATGGGGTTTTGGTTCGACACTTGAACCAATAATACTACATAATCGTGAATATTGAGTGGTTCCCTTTATCAATGATGATAAAGGGTTGGTTTTATCAGCGTAGGATAAAAGCACTAATAAATGGTATTGTTATCATTGCCAAAAAAGTGCTGCCAAAATTACCCCCTTTATCGGTGATTTTCTTAGTACAGATAAAGGTTATATTTATCAGTGATTTTATCTAGTGTTGATAATAGTGAGCTTTATCAATGTTGGATTTAGTACTAATAAAATGTGATATCCTTAAAAAAATTATATATTATTAAAACATATTTAATATTGAAATATATTTATATTAATATATATATATATATATAATTTACTTAAATATAATCTATATAATGATAAATTTTTATTTACACTTAATATTTCATATAACCTAGTAAAAAATGGTTTATAAGTTAATTAAAAACTAATATTAATAGAAAATATAGACTGATTAATATTAATAGAAACTTAATAAAAAATTATATCAATGTTACGGCACCTAAAGATGTCGAAATATTTTCCTTTTTGAATAAATATAATTTTTTTGTTAGCATGCCTTATACACAAATTTAATCTTACGCTATACACAGCACTGAATTAACTTGTGTTACACACAAGACCCAGTTTTACTACCTTTTAATGGAAACCCAATTTTAAATCGTAATTTTGACACACTTATCAATTTAATTTGATAATATAAACTTTATTTTTCAATTCATAATTTCCAAATTATATTAGGGTGAATTTTTGCGATTTTTCTGAGAAACGGCATTTTTAATAAATAGTGAAAAATACTACGTTTTAGTTTAAAAAAAATCTTTTCATTTAAATAATTATTAATGTTAAATTATATTATAAATTTTTTTTAAAGTCACATTGTATAAATTATAAATCTATTAATATAGTTTAGTTAATTATAATCAATTTAACTTTTTATATTGAATATAAAAACATAACAAACTTTTAAACATTTTTCTGCTAAAACCAGTTAATACGTATGTCTATGAGATTACTATTAATCCTAATTTTTCTACTTATATGATTTGAATATTAAAAATCTAATATACACTATTTTAATAAAGATTATATTTTTGGTCTAATAATATTAACTTAATTTTTGACAAAAATCATTAGTGAAAGTGATTAAAATTAATTATAATGATTAAGGAGTAATTAGGCTTAAAATGGACTAAAGCCCAAAGTCTAAGGGGCCAAATAACCTACACACTTATCCAACACAACTTGTATGGACATATATCGTCCATGAAACTTCCATTATTGAGTTTGGGTGGTTTCTTATAACTTTTTTTTAGGTAAGAACATTTGTGCACCTAACTTATTATCAAGAATACCAAGTGAGTCCTTTTCCTTCCCTATAAAAGGCCACCACATCTACCCATTTTTCACACCTCTAAAACCTATTAAGTTCAAAAAATCACTGTCCAAATTGTCTCCCAACATCCCTCCCCAATACCTAGAGTCCTCCCTTGGTAAGAAATAAATCCAAGGAAGCTTTTGGTATACACCAAAAGAAGTTACCTGATTAAGAGGTAATTCCTTCTATCAAACTCTCTAGATTAATTTTCCTTATCCACTCCCTATACTCTTATTATTCTATGATTTACTAGAAACTAAATTATCCTCAATATACTAGGATGTTTTTATGTTAATATTTCTATCTACACTTACACGCACCACCATCTAATGGGTAATGAACATACTGATTCTATGTACGGCGAATTACTGTCTCACGAGACGATGATTGTTCAATTTTCCCTTCCACCTCTCATGGTGGACATTAGGATGCACAATCTATTTATATATAATATGTATTTAATTTATAATTTCTTTATAATTCTGTAATTTTTATTTTATAACATGCCTTTATTCTTCCATCATGTGTAAATATGATAATTTCATTTGAGGAAGTGTGGACTACGGCCCCCTCAAAGTGATATGACTCATTCATGCCATACATGAAATGTATAAAGGTTGTATATAATAAACCTATTAAACATATATAACATAAATATGGTACTTAAAATTATAAAATACATATGTATCATTTAGTTTTAATTCTTCTAATTCAACAGATAAATGGAACTAGCGTTCATGCGTACGTACGGCCTACCATCTCCGTGAATGGTGGACTTCATTTCTAATCTAAAAATGTTATGGAATATTATAAATACATACTTACTGAATATATATGATAATTTAGTAATGTTTTAAATTTTTTATATGATTAAACCATGATATATTTAATAATAACAACAAATAACAAATCAAAATGTACTTGAGAAAACTAGGCAATTAACGCCGAAAACAGTTAAAATAATGAAAGAGTGTTAACAAATGGGTAATAAAATATTGTAATAAGTTAATATATGATATTATAAACATGATTTTGGTTCTGTTATTAGTTATTAACATATTTTAAACCACTATACATGAGGATAAATATCACACAACAAAAATGAAGGATAAGGTAAGGGATTTTCATCACACTTTTGAAATCTGTGAGATTAATGTCATATTCACTGCGTACTTATTTTGTGTGTCGTACCTACTACACATTTTGATATATTATATCATAAATACTATTTTTCTTGTGATATTATAAGATTCCTTTAATTTCATGCCTTTCTGGTGATTTTGAATTAAATGTTTCAAAGTGGTATGGGATACTTTGGAATGTTTAAAGATTATTCTCCTCAAGAATGTTCTTAATCTCACTTAATTTTGTGATTGTTAACTTTCCAATGAAGCAATAACTTTAGTGTAATCATTTTTCATTGAAAAATTAATTGAATATCCATACTCTCATACAATGTATATTTTTATTTCCTAAACCATATACCATTATTCATACGGTGGTTACTTTCACAATTATTTGATTAATTGGTGAATTATTAATAAATTTGTATTTCTCATTAAATACAGTTTTTTGATAATGCATATTAGTTATTTTTATTATTAAATATGAGGAATTCTTTGGACTAGAAATGATAGGTGGACCTCAGACTTTATGTATCTCCTTGATGCATCGACAAGTTCTCATGAGACAAATAAGTTGGCCAAATTAAATTGATTTCTATCCGTGTTTTAAATTGTCTTGTGAAAGGTCTTGACGTCAATAGGTTTTATTGTGCCTAAGACATGACATTCGTTAAGAAATAAATTTCCCTCATTTAGTATTAGTTATTTTATGTCCATGAGATTTTTCATCGGCATATCTATGGATGCAGTTCATACTATGATTATTGATTTATGGCATGTGTTTTAGTTTCATACTTGCCACATTATTTATGCCTTACTTAGCTATTTTTATGAAAATTGTAGTTAGTTATTTACCTTTCCATATATATTGATTCATTATTTCTTCCATTTTACTTACCCTTACTAACCATTTGAACTCACCCTTATTATGTTTCTTTCCCCATGCTAGGAAGAATAAAACTTTGAATAAGCGTTCAAGGATGGATTTTATTTCAGTTTATTGTATAGCATGTTTTATTCTATTTTCCCAATGTATTATGGGTATTATATATGTAATATGGATTTCCAACACTGATAAATTAAATGGTCCTTTGGTATTTTCTTCCTTGTAATAATGCTAATTTAATGTAATAATGCATTGGCTCCGGGCTTCTAGGGTCAGGCCGTTATAGTTGCTACCAAAGGAATTTTAGAAGTAACCTTGGAAACTAGATTTAGAAAAGCATAGATTAGGGAGAACAAACCTAAGATAGAAATTGAGGATAAGAGTATAAGAACATCCTATAATTTTGGTTAAGTAGAGATTATGTGGGTATTCATAAAAATACATCCCTATCTGGATATTACAAGTGGATGTGGTTCTGGCACAGATGTACCTAGGGGTAACAACTCTGACAATGTGTTCTGTTCTTGACATGGGATAACCTGGTACATGACAATGGGGCTTACTATGCACCTAGTTTGACACTCCTGGGGGATATTCTTAGGATGATTCACATTTTATTTACCTAATATTGTCAAGGATTTAGAATTAATGATTTCCCCAAAGTAGCCAAAGTTTAGGGTTTTGGGGATTTATGATGGATAAATTTATGTTATGTGTTATACTATATTTAGAGATATACAAAGTTCATAACCATATAATCTAATCTAGTATATTCCATTGTTTAGAAATGAGACCTATTATAAGGAATGAGAACTCCACTAGTGCATGTGATGTAAAGGGTAATAAGGATCATATATTTTATGGTCTTAATCCATCATTTAGAAGGGAGATAGTCTCCCAAGTACTATCATCATATGAGAAAATAGTATCATTTGTTAACAAGATAAGTAAATAATTCTCCCAGTCCTTTGGATTTGAAGGGAAGAAGATAATGGCAGAGAAAAATATGGATAAAGGGAATAAGGGAAAGAAGGATTTTCTCACATGTGATAAATGTGGAAAGAATCACCCTGATAACTGCTTGAAGTTAATGGGAGTTTGTTATAAGTATGGACAAAAAGGACACCAAGTTTGTGGTTTTAAGGGTAAGAAAAATGTTTCCAATGTTTAATTCTTCCACTATAAGGAGAAGAGACACTATGTGGATCAATGTACTAAGAGTCAAAGTAATGTACCCTAGATGATTCTATTGGATAGTGATGAAGTTATGATACTACTACAGATAAAGAAAAATGATTAATATGCTTGTTCAATAATTATGTCATTTAAATATTTTATCAGTAATATACTAGTTATAGGAATTATAGAATATATGAGTATTGTACTACAGTACTTTTTGTTAAGGATTTGAGTTCATATACTGAATGGTGACAAGAAAAGATATTCAGTAGAAAGTTAAACTTTATTGGAAGACATATTATTGAGGGAAATAAAACCCTTAATTTGTTCCTAATGTTGAGATAATTATAAAGAAATGATTTATTTAGAACAGTGCTAATTACCTTAGAACTGATTAATGAATTTTTGATAAGTGGTATATGGTATCATTGATAGATTTTACAACACTTTTGGATTTAAGGAATATATCCTATAACATGTGTATTACTTAAGAAATAAGGAATAATGAATTTTTTCAATAAGTTTTAATGGTAAATCGAGTTACTACCATATTTTAAAAGGATGCATGATTAAGTTATTCATATGTTTGAAATGTGAAAATTAAAATACGCTTCATGTTGATTAAAGGACAATGATAAGTTCACTTTGGAAGTTCAATGATTTTCATTCATAAGTTATTGAATCGTAATATGTTGGAAAATTTCACCATTAAAAAAATGGTTTAATATGATTATTGGATGATATTTTAGAGAACATGGTATTACTTCATTATATGTCCCATCATGTGATGAGAGATAAAGTATAAATAGTTCAAGGTGTAATAAAATAAAAATAATGTGATTAGGAATATTTACTTGTATTCTTATATAGTTAAAGAATTCATTAACTATAAAAAATGGTTTTAAAACAAAAAATTTGTCCTATTATCATAATTTTTTAAGATATCAATGAAATTTAATAAAACCTAAGGTTTATGGTCTTGTGGGCTATAACTTTTGATGAGCGTTGTCGCACACGCTCTCAAAAAATGTTTATGATTTAACTAAGTGCATCACAGTGGCTGACCTAGGTCATTCTATCAAGGAGGAAGTGAATTAAACATCCCTTAATAGGCTTGAAGAAAACAAAAAAAAAGGTAAATAAGTAAAAAATAATGAAAAAACAAGATGGGGGTCAATTTTGTGTCTTTCAGACAATAAACTAAACAACAAAAAAGAACAATCAAAGACACGGTTTCTTTGAAAAAAACACTTATATGAGAAGAAGTAGTTGATTTAATCTAACCCCTTTATCATTAATTTATCATTATCCCATATAATTATAATTCATTCAATCCAGGTCTCTTAACCTTGTTAACCTCCGAACCCTATGGAAATTAAAACAACTAAAAATATTTGTGAAAATGAGACCCAGGTTAACTTTGGGACCTCCAATCGCAGCACCCTGCTTTGAATGTGATCCAAAAGACAACTTATGGTCAGTTTACAATTAGGGAATCATCTTCTCCCTAGAGTGGATAATTAGTTGAGTTTGGGATGAGACTTGAACCCTACAATTCTGTCCCAAGTTGATTAGATTTTTCGATTGAGGTTTCACTCTCACGATTTACACAAGCCCGACCACGCGGTCAAGTGCAAGTCGATCGAGTGAATTAGAAATTAAAACTCAATTTATGATTTACAGTAAGTTTATGGATTCAAAATAAATAAATAAAGGGAGTAGGGATTATATCAACTAGGAAAGAAATCACTCTTCCATGGGATGAGTTGTCATCGTGGAGATGCTTTGCATAAGCAATGGATTGATTAGGGAACACTCAATATCGTTTCCACTATTAGATTCCATCACAAGAAGAAAAATAAGAATATTAAAATAGAGAAACACAGAATATTTATTGAATAAAATTCATGTTACAAGTATAAAAACAAGGAAAAACAAAATGGATGTGGGAGAGGAGTGTCTTCTTAAAAGAGAACTTTTCACAAAGCCTTACTTCTTCCAAGGGTATTGAGGTGTTCCCAAGACCCACCCTTTCTTCCACACGTTTCCAAATCCTCTAAAAACCCTCCCAAAGAGTGAAAAATCATTTAAATAGATTAGGGGAGGACTAGGGTTACAATACTTTTTAAAATGGGAAAGGGAAATTCGGAAAAAACAATTAATCCCACTTTCACCATATTTTTTTACCTCTAAAACGTGAGAATTGGATACCAATATAGGAGTATTATTTGTGCATAAAAATGTCCCTGATCTTCCATCCAATTTTGGGCTCAATCCAACTCCAAATGAAGAAGATACTACCCAAATGGTGAAGTGATGTCCAATTTGGATACTTCAGTACAAATTTTTCTCCATGGACCATTTAATCCATGCAAATGCACGATCCAACTCTCATGTCCTAAATAGAATTTGTATCTAATTAAGTCAGGAACACATTTACAAATTTTTAAGTCAAAATAAATTACAGAAAAATATTTATTCCTGAAATACTACAATGAATTTTAAAAGGGAAAATAGGAATTTCAAACAAATTTTCAAATAAATGATCTAATCCCAAATATTCTATAAATTAACATATTTAGCATAATGTGAGGAAATTATTTCATTTATTATCAATAAAATATTTAATAAAATTTTGTTTTATCAACTCCCCCACACTTATCCTTTTTAATTCATGGGAAAAACCTCATGTCATGTATTCCAAACAATTTTTTTTTTGATAAGATATGCATGTTCATATTCCACAATCCATAGTAGAAAAATAGGCAAAGTAAGAATCCCATAAATAGTCAATATCAATAAATTTTAAAGTCAATGTCTCATAGTTTATTTCAAAACAAAATCCAGTGAGATTAATAACACTAGTCAGAGCAAAAAAAATCATGGATCTACCATACCACTAATTCCCCATGTGTGTGTGTGTGCCAATCATTTCAAGCGTATCTCTCCACCCTTTATCCAGTATATTTAGTTCAATAAAAACTTTTCTTCTTACCTGATTCTATTCCACCTAACATTTTCAACAACCTTTGCAATCAAATTCCAAAACCAACTCATTTAATCATTCCTAGAATTCAAACCATGAACTCCCGACCTAAATATCCCCACATGTTGTACATTTCTTCACTACCCTCTTTATTTATTTATTTTTTATTTATATATATATATATATTGTTTTTTTAAAGTGTACAAATTTCAGATATTAGGTTTACACGCATAGGTAAATCTGGTATAGTAATGGAAATGATCAGAAGAGAAACGAACATATGGAAAGACTATGTTATAAGTTGAAAAGAATTACTTACCCTAAATACAAATTCAATTGGGTAAGAGAAACTCACAAGTCATGATTGTGTGAAAATATGTGTGGATAAATTAATGACACAATTTACCATGAACAAAATTTACAATGAATGGTTTCAAAATATAAAAGGTTATATTATGACATAACCAATCATATCAGTGACGACTTCCATTTTGTTAAAAAGTCAACCCTTGATGATGAAATTTTACTCATGATTATCATTATACCAATGAATTTTGAAAAACATGAATTTTCCATATGTTTCACATGATAATGTTACATGATATATATATATATAGTGTTTTTTTGTTTTTATTTTTTTTTATTTTTTTTTTATTTTTAATTTTTGGTTTTTTGAAAATTTTAACAAAACACTTAATAAAAAAAACAGAAAAATGAAAATCCTAAATATCTAACCCAAAATGGTGTCCCCACCCCCACACTTAAAATATTTTATTTTCCTCAATGTGAACCCATGAGATGATATGTGCACATGAAATAAAGAATTCTAAATAGGAAAAATAATATGAAAGTGAAAGGGTTCGGAATATCCTAATATTCTCAAGTGATAATGGGGTCATGTAGTGTGATGAAATCCACTACATCAGTAGAAAATCCCTAAATGTATTTCTTCAAGCATTTCCCATTGACTGTGAATCTCTTTCCAGTGTCCTCTTGTGTGATCTCCACTGCACCATAAGGAAAAACATTAGATACAATATAAGGACCCAACCATCTGGAATGCAACTTATCAGGCATCATCTTTAGTCGTGAACTGTATAGAATGACTTTATCTCCAACATGAAACTCCCTTTGTTGGATCATTATATCATGAGATACCTATGATCTTTCCTTATAGATCCTTGAGTTCTTATATGATGACAATCAAATCTTCTCAAGATCTTAAATTTGTAGCTTTCTTTGAATTCCATCTTGGGCCAAATCTATGTTGCATTTCTTTATATCCCAATAAGACTGATGCTTGACTTCCACGGGGAGATGATAGGCCTTCCCAAAGACAATATAAAATAAGGAAATACCAATGGGAGTCTTGTATGTTGTCCTATAATCTCATAGAACATCATCCAAGCGCTTGCTACAATCCTTCCTATTCGGCTGCATAGTTTTCTCAAAAATTTGTTTCAACTCACGATTTGAAACCTCAGCCTGGCCATTTGTTTGGGGGTGGTATGGTGTTGAAGTTTTATGTGTCACCCCACAATTCCAAAGGAGGGAATCCAAATTCCAATCGCAAAAGTGTGTCCCCTGATCACTGATGATAGCCTTTGGAACTCCAAACCTACAAAAAATCTATTCTTTGAAAAATTCCACAACAACGTGAGAATCATCAGTCCTGGTGGCCTTAACCTCCACCCATTTACTCACATAATCAACAGAAACCAAAATATATAAAAAACCAAATGAACTAGTAAAAGGTCCCGTAAAATCTATGCCCCATACTTCAAATATCTCACAAAATAGTATGGGTTATTGGGGCATCTCGTGTCTCCAAGAAATTTTCTCAGTCTGTTGGTAATGAGATCATGACTTACAAAACACATGGGTGTCATGTAATAAGCTAGTCCAATATAATCGAGAGTTTAATACTTTCCTAGCTATTTTTTGGGTCCAAAGTGTCCTCCACATGAAAGTGTATGGCAGAAATGCAGAACAGACTCAAACCCGTGATCAGGAAAACACCTATTAATAACTTAATCACTAAACATGTGCCAAAGTAATGGATCATCCCACACATAATACCGAGACTCACTTTTTAATTTTTGGACTTAATTTTTCTTTAAATTTGCAGGGATTTCAGATACAACAAGAAAGTTCACTAAATCAGCATACCAAGGATGTGTACCTGAGATGGAATAAAGATGCTCATCACGTAAAGTGTCCTAAAGGGGTACTTGGTCCAAGGTGTAAGACTCTAGTGTGTGATTAATCCTACTCATTTAGTCCACCACCAGGTTTTGTGAACCCTTATTATCCTTTATTTCAATATCGAATTCTTGAAGAAGGAGCATCCATCGGATAAGTCTAGGCTTTGCGTCTAGATTCTTCAAAAGGTTTCTCAGAGCATCATGGTCAGGAAAAACAACTACTTTAGATCCAAATAAATATGAACGGAATTTATCTAAAGAAAATATGATAGCAAGAAACTCTTTTTATATGGTAGTGTAGTTTTATTGGTCTGAATCCAATGTCCTCGATGCATAGTCAATCACATGTGAATGTCCCTCCACCCTCTGAGATAAGACAGCTCCAACTACAAAGTTGGGTGTGTCACACAAAAGATCAAAAGGAATATCCCATTGTGGGGGTTGTATGATCAGTGGAGTGGTCATACACTTCTTCAACTCATCAAATGATACCTTTCATGAATCATCAAACACAAAATCAAAACCCTTTTGAAGTAATCGCGATAAAGGAAGGGCAATATTACAAAAATCTTTGATGAAGCATCGATAAAAGCCTATATTCCCTACAAAAGATCTAATATCACGCACACATGGAGGATATGGTAAGGATTAAATAATTTCTATCTTGGATCTATCAACCTCTATCCCATTTTTTGACACTATATTCCCTAAGACAATTCTATGCTCTACCATGAAATGACACTTTTAAATGTTCAAGACCAGATTCTTCTCAATACAATGATTCAAAACCTTTCCCGAAATACTTATACATTCATAAAATGAGGATCCATACACTGTAAAATCATCCATAAATACCTCCATGAAGGTCTTAATAAAATCCGAAAAAATACTTACCATGCATCTCTAGAAGGTACCTGGGGTGTTGCAAAGTCCAAATAGAATCCTCCGATAGGAAAATGTGATGAATGGACAAGTGGATGTTGTCTTATCTTGATCCTACGTAGCTATAGGAACCTAAAAATATCCATAAAATCTGTCCAAGAAAAAATAATGTGTCTTCCCAGCTAGTCTCTCAATCATTTTATCAATAAATGGGAGGGGGAATGGTCCTTGTGAGTGGATTGATTTAATTTCCTATAATCAATACACACTCGCCAACTATTTTTCACCCTCATTAGAACTAACTCCTCTTTATCATTTTTAATGACAGTAACACTGCCTTTCTTGGGAATAATCTAAATAGGACTCGCCCACTGGAAATCTAAAATGGGATAGATTATACTTGCCTCGCGCAATATTTTAACCTCTTTTTTCACAACTTCCACAAGATTTGGGTTCAATATCCTTTGTGTCTACCTAACTCACTTAGCCCCATCCTCCAAAAGAATACTATGCATGAAAATAGAGGGGATAATACCTAATATTTCATCCAAGGTCCACCTAATTTCCCTAATGTTCTCCCTCAAAAGATTCAAAAAAAAATCTTCATGTTCAAAAGAGATATTTTTAGCAATGATAACAAGTAATATTTTACCACTCAACAAGTATGAGTATTTGAGATTAGGTAGAAATGGCTTGAGTTCCAATATACAGGGGTGATGTATGGATGGAGATAGTGAAGGAACTAAAATATGTTCACAGATAGCATCAGTATTAGAATAGACATCATCAAAATCATATTAGTTCATCAAATCCATTAGCATACTCAACAGCCATGTCATAATCATAGTTCACATGATCTAAATCAGAATATGAGTCCATTTCAAAATCAAATCTAAGAGAGTCTTTTTCATTAGAAACGGGTGTGTAAGTTCACTTAGACATAAAACTAGAACCAATGCCCATAATCTCTATAAGCATAGGACAATCAAATTCCATGGGGTTTTTACTTGGTGGTTTAAAATGGGAGATAACAAAAGCAGAATGGTTCTATGATGGGTACTTCATGGAGTCCGTAACATTAAATATTACAAATTCATCTCCAAACTCCATGGAAAGTGTACCATCATGGACATTTATGATTGTTTTTTCACTTTTGAGGAAGTTACGACCTAAGATAATTGGAGCACAAGAACTTACATGATCATCCTCCATGTTAAGAATGTAGAAGTATGCTGGAAAGATCATGTATCTTACCCTAACAAGTACATCCTCAAGGAATCCCACTTGATATGTTGTAGCTCTATTTTTCAATTTCACCACTACTCTTGTTAGTTTCATATCCCCAACCTGTAAAGAAGAGAATACATAGTGAAGCATCACATTTATAGAAGCTCCTAAATCACATAAAGCATCAGAAAAGTGTAACTCCCCTATGGTGCATGGGATGGTGAAGGTCCCTAGATCCTTTCACTTTGTTGGCATTACTTGAGTTAGTGTAATGAGTTCTGACACATTCCTTCCAAGATTGATCCTCTCATTCCTCTTGATCCCTTTTCGATTAGTATAAAGTTCTTTTAGGAATTCGGTATACCTTGGGATTTGATTAATGGCCTCAATAAGGGGGATGTTTATCTCCACACGCTTTAATGTGTCCAAAACCTACTTTTTCATTGCCTTCTTAGCCATATTCTTGGTTTGTACAACCCTGTTTGTAAAGGGAAGGGGTTTAGGAGGAACATCATCAATATTTTTTGTACCTTTTTCTTTCTCTGTGGGATGCTCATCACTTGTTCTTGAATAGGGCTTCTCTGAAGTTAAGGTGAATACCGGTGGAATGGTAGGTGGAGAATCATTAGTTATTTACCTACCACTTTTCAATGTGATGGCACTGACATTTCTATTTGGATTTGTAGTAGGTTAGGAAGGTATATTTCCATAATTCTTACTTACCATAGCATGGAGAGCAGTGGAAATCTAGCCCATTTCTGTCTTCAACTCTCTCAACTCTGAACCTTGACTCTTCATCTCATTCTGTTGATTAAGAATGATTTGTTTCAAAAGATCATCAGTATTAGAATCTACCTTTGGTTGATAAGACCCTTGTTATTGGCTTGTTGATGCTTGCGCTTCGAATCTCCTCTGGGGTTGTTGGAAACTCTGCTAGTAAGGCGGAGGTTGCTGGAAGTTTTGTTGAAAGGAGGGCCTTTATTATTGTCCAGAGCCATACCTCATGTCTGTTCAATCCTTACATTCTTGGTTATATGTTGGTACAAAGGGTTCATACTTATTCTAAGGATATGGTTGTTGTTGTTGTTGATACGGTCTCCCAGAAAACACTACTGCACAATCTTCTTTTTCTTGTAATTAGGGGAAACAGTTAGTTGGGTGGCTTGTCTCAGTGAAAATTCCACAGGTCCTTAAAAGAGGGTTTTGGGATGAATTTTTTTCTAAATCATTCTTCCTCACCATAGTGTTCAATTCTTCCAACTTATTATCAATCAAATGATTTTCAAGATGACTTACCTGATGTACTCCCCTCACATGTGGTGCACCTCAATCGCCAATTTGTTGAGAGTTTTGTGCCATCTTGTTAGTTAATGCATGTGCATCTACTGGTGTTTTTTCAACCAATGATCCTATAGCCATAGCATCCACTATGTTCCTCTTCATAGGTGTGAGTCATTCATAGAAGTATTGTATGAGTAGTTTCTCACTGATTTGGTGATGCGGGCAGCTTTCACACAACTTATTGAATATAACCCAATACTCATACATTGACTCCCCATGTACCTGCCTGATTCCTGAGATCTCCTTTTGAATGTAAGTGGTACTTGATGCTGGAAAAAATCTCTGCAAGACAATACATTTCAAATCATTCCAACATGTTACATATTCAGGTTGTAAATAATGCATCCAATCATTATCAATTCCATCAAGTGAGAATGGGAATGCTCTAAGTTTTATTTAATCTTCAAAGAAATTTATTTGTTTCATTGTTGATAATAATATGTTGAATTATTTAAGGTGTTTGTTGGGGTCCTCACCAGATAATCCATGAAACTTTGGAAGTAGGTGAATTAATCTAGATTTCAACTAAAAGTCTAATTTGAGAGTTGGATATGCAATGCATGTAGGTTGATAATTAATATCAGGTGCAGAAAACTATCTAATTTTCCTATTAAGTTCATTTTTATTATTTTCATACATTTTTTTTGGTTTAATATTCATTTCAGATGAGTTTCCTATTTCAAAAATATTAGAGTGTAGGAATTCCCCAGTTGGGTAAATGTCGACACTTCTTGTAGACTGAGATTTTCTGATTTGGTCCCTAAGGTTGCGCTCAATATTGGGGTCTAGATCAATGAGATCCTTAGGATGGGGTCATTTCATAAATCATAGAAAATAGACAAACAAAAAGAAGTGGACAACAATATCATTAAATGAGTTTTTAATTGATCGTCTAAAAAATAAAAAAAGATATGGATAAGAAAGAACTGATAAGAAAAGGGAGGAGAAGAAAAGAAACAAAATAAAAAATAAGAATAAATAACTTACCTAAAAATTATTGAATAAAACAATTTTGTCCTCAGTAACGGCACCAATTTGATGAGCGTTATCACACACGCTCTCAAAATATGTTTGTGATTTAACTAAATGCGGCACAGTGGCTAACCTAGGTTGTTCTCTCAAGGATGAAGTGAATTAAACAACACTTAATAGGCTTGAAGAAAACAAAAAAAAAGGAAATAAGTGAAAAAAAATGAAACACAAGATGGGGGTTGGTTTTGTGTCTTTTAGACAATAAACTAAACAAAAAACAAGAATAATCAAAAACGTAGTTTTTTGAAAAAAACACTTATATGAGAAGACGTAGTTGATCTAATCTAACCCCTTCACAATTAATTTATCATTATCCAATATAATTATAATTCATTCAATTATGATCTCCTAACCTTCTTAACCTCAGAACCCTATGGAAATTAACACAACCACAAATATTTGTGAAAATGATCTGTGTGTTAACTTTGGGACCTCTGATCGCAGAACCCTCCTTTGAATGTGATCCAAAATCCAACTTATGGTTAGTGGACAATTAGGGCAGCATCTCCTCCCTAGAGTGGATAACTAATTGAGTTTGGGATGAGACTTTAACCCTAAAATTCTATCCCAAGTTGATTATATTTTTTGATTGAGATTTCACTCACACGATTTACACAAGCCCAACCACGCGGTCAAGTGCAAGTCGATAGAGTAAATTAGAAAATAAAACTCAATTAATTGAACACAATTTATGAATTACAGTATGTTTATGGATTCAAAAAAAATAAGGGAGTAGGGAATAGATCAACTATGAAAGAAATCATTCTTCCATGGTTGGAGTTGTCATCCTGGAGACATTTTTCATAAGCAATGGGTTGATTGTGGAACACCCAATCTCATCTCCACTCTTATATTCCAGCCCAAGAAGAAAAATAATAAGATGATAAGAGAGAATAAAATAATATTTATTGAATAAAATTCATGTTACAAGAATAAAAACAAGGAAAAACAAAGTGGAGGTGGGAGAGGAGAGCCTTCTTGGAAGAGAACTTTTCACAAGGCCTTACTTCTTCCAAGAGTTGTGAGGTGTTACAAAGAACCACACTTTCGGCCACACCTTCCCAAAGACTCTACCAACCCTCCCAAAGAGTGAAAACATCCTTTAAATAGAGTTGTGGAGGGATAGGGTTACAATACTTTTTTAAATATGAAAGGAAAATTCATCCAAATTTTTTAATCCCAGTTTCACCACATTTTTGACCTCCAAAATGCACAAATTGGATGGCCTTCTATAAGTATGATTTTTGAATAATCATTTCCTAGAGCTTCCCTCTAAATTTGGGCATAATACAACTCCAGATGAAGAATATATAGCCCAAATGGTGAAGTAATGTCCAATCTGGATAGTTCGGTCCAACTTTGTCTTCATGGCCCATTTACTCCACTAAAATTCACACTCCAGCTCCCATATGATAAATATAATTTATAGATAATTAATTCAGGAACACATTTATAAAATTTTAAGTCAAAATAAATTACATAAAAATATTTATGTACAAAATACTACAGTGAATTTTAAAAGGGTAAAACTGGAATTTCCATTAAATTTTCAAATGAATGATCTAATCCCAAATATTCTATAAATTAATATATTTAGTATAGTGTGAGGAAATTATTTCATTTATTTTAAATAAAATATTCAATAAAATTGTGTTTTGAAAACTTTCATTTGAACATGTTCTCTAGAACTCTCTATTAGAACTTGATTATTGGATTTTTCTTCCATATCCATGTTTCCATTTCCCACCAATGTTCTCCTACTAGAAAACCTAGTTATGTGACCATTTTTCTTTAATTTATCTATTATTAAGAATATGTGATATTCAACCTTTTTATGATGTGGTCCTTTCAACAATAGTTTTTTTTTAAATTCCTTGATTGTTGAGATTAATTTTAAATTGTGAGGACGTGATTTAATTAAGGTGGGGAGAATGTGACACCCCAATACTTTAAAATATTTTCATTTTTGAATAAATAAAAAAAAATTGTTAGCATTGCTTATACAAAAAATTAATCTTACACTACACACAACACTGAATTAACTTGTGTTACACGCGAGACCGAGTTTTACCGTCTTTTAATGGCAAACATATTTTAAATCTTAATTTTTACACGCTTATGAATTT
This sequence comes from Viscum album, assembly GCA_963277665.1. Classification (NCBI taxonomy): domain Eukaryota; kingdom Viridiplantae; phylum Streptophyta; class Magnoliopsida; order Santalales; family Viscaceae; genus Viscum; species Viscum album. Next base: position 909,405,474 of record OY728125.1, on the reverse strand, counting down.
AATTTTGTAAAATAAAATTAATTTTTTAATTTATAATGTCCAATTTATCTTAGGGTGAATTTTTGTAATTTTTCTGACAAACTTTATTTTTTAGTAAATAGTGAAAAATACTGTGTTTTAGATAAAAACTGTTTTTTTGTTTAAATAATTATTAATGTTAAATTATATTATAAATTTGTTTTAAAGTAAAATTGGATTAATTATAGATCTATTAATACAATTTAGTTCATTATAATCAATTTAACTTTTAAATTGAATATAAAAACATTACAATTTTTTGAACATTTTTCTACTAAAACCAGTTAATCCGTTTGTCTGTGAGATTAGCATTAATATTAATTTTGTCGCTTCTATGATTTGAATTTTTAAAATACTACATATAAAATTTTAATCAAGAAAATATTTTTTTCTGATAATATCAACTTAATTTTTTGACAAAAATGATTATTGAAAGTGATTAAAATTAATTACAATGATTAAGGTGTAATTAGGCTAAAAATGGACTAAATCCTGAAGTTTAAGGGACTAAATAACCTGGAAAATTTTCCAGCACCCATTGGATGGCCATATCTCGAACATGAAACTTACATTATTTAGTTTTTGAGGTTTGGTATGACTTTTTTTAGATAATAACATGCGTACACCTAATTTATTATCAAGAATACCAAGTGAGTCATTTTCCATCCCTATAAAAGGTCACCACCTCTACCCATTTTTAACACCTCTCAAGACTCTTAATTTCATCCAAGACCTTCCCAAATTGTCTCCCAGCATCCCTCCCCCTGACCTATAAACCTTTATTTTGTCATAAATAAATCAAAGGAAGCTTTTGGTATACACAGAAAGAAGTTAACTGATTAATAGGGAACGTCTTCTCTCAAGCTCTCTAGATTAATTTTCCTTATCCACTCCCTATACTCTTTTTATTATATTATTTCATAGAAACTTCTGTATAATCAATATACTATGATGTTTTTATGTTAATACTTCAACCTAAAATTACACACACCTCCATCTAATGCGTAACGAACATAATGTTTATGTGTACGGTGAACTACTGGCTCATGAAACAAGGATTGTTCAACTTTCCATGTCACCTCTCATGGTGGCCATTATGATGGACATGATATTTATATATAATATATATTTAATTTATAATGTATTTATGATTCTGTAATTTTTATTTTATAACATACCTTTATTCTTCCATCATGTGTAAATACGATAATTTCATTTGAGGAAGTGTGAACTACCACCCCCTCAAGGCGATATGACTTGTTCATGCCATACATGGAATGTATAAAGGTCGGTTATAATAAAAATATGAAACATATATAACATAAATATGATACTATAAATTTTAAAATACATATGTATCATTTAGTTTTAATTATTTTAGTTCAACAAAGAAATGGAAGTAGCATTAATGCGTACGTACGGCCTACTGTCACCATGAATGGTACACTTCACTTCTAATATCCAAATGTATGGAATATTATAAATACCTATGTAAAAAATATATATGATAATTTAGTCATATATTAAATTATTTATATGATTTAACCATGATATATTTAATAAAAAAAATAACAAGTCAAAACGTACTTGTGAAAACTAGGAAATTAACACCCAAAACAGTTAAAATAATGAAAGCGTGTTAACAAATGGGTAATAAAATATTGTAATAAGTTAATATATGATATTATAAACATGATTATTATTCTATTATTATTTATTAACATATTTTAAACCACTATATAGGAGGCTAAAGACCATACAAAAAATCAAGGATAAGGTAAGGGATTTTCATCTCGCTTTTTAAATCGATGAGATTAATGTCATATTCACTAATTACTTATTTTTTTTTCCATTACTTACTGTCCATTTTTATATATTATATCATGACTCCTATTATTCTCATGATATTATAATATTCATTTAATTTCATACCTTTCTGGTGATTATGATTTAAATTTCTCAAAGTGGTATGGGACACTTTGAAATGTTTAAAGATTATTCTTTTCAAGAATGTTCTTATTCCCCTTGAAGAAATCACTTTATTGTAATTATTTTTCATTGAAAATTTGATTGAATATCCATACTCTTATACAATGGATATTGGTATTTCCTAAACTATATACCATTATTCATACGGTGGTTACTTTGACAATTATTTGATTAATTGAGGAATTATTGATAAATCTGTATTTCTCATTCAATACGATTATTTGATAAGGCATATTAGTTATTTTGATTATTTAATATGAGGAATTATTTGGACTGTCACTGATGGGTGGAGCCTAGAATTTATATAGATCGTTGATCCATCGATGGGTTCTCATGAGAAAAATAAGTTGGACAAATTAAATGGGTTTCTATCCGTGTTTTAAACCATCTTGTGAAAGGTTTTGATAGTAACAGTTTTTCATGTGCCTAAGACATGACATCTGATAAGAAAGAAATTCCCTCATTTAGTATTAGTTATTGTTTGTCCATGAGATTTTGTGTTGACATATCTATGGACATAGTTCATTCTTAGTTTATTGATTTATAGCATGTGTTTCAGTTTCATACTTTCCACATTATTTATGCCTTATCTAGTTATTTTTATGAAAATTGTACTCAGTTATTTACCTTTCTATATATATTGATTCATCATTTCTTTCGTTGTACTTACCCTTACTAAGCATTTGATCTCACCCTTATTATGTTTTTTCCCCAGGTTATGAAGAAGAGAACTTTGAATAAGCTTTCAAGGGTGGATTTTATTTTAGTTTATTGTGTAGCACGATTTATTTTTATTTTCTGAATATATTATGGGTATTGTGTATATAATCTAGCTTTCCAAGATTACTAATTAAACAGTCCTTTGGGATATTCTTCCTTGTAATAATTTTAATTTAATGTAATAATGCACTAGCTCTAGGCTTCTAGGGTCATAGCATTTCAAATATCATTTGTTTTTTAAATTCAACATATATATCAAATAATAAGTTGTTAATATTATCGTTTTAGATTTTTATTAATTAATATTTAATATATTATTTTTTTAATTATTAAATTTTATTTATTTTTTATATTTTAATTTAATATATCCCATTTCTTACTTTAAAATATATATTTTTTTAATTTATTCATTTTTATTATTACTTATTTCATTAATAAATTTTTTAATATTTTTTTAAATTGTTCATTTTTAATTTTTATTTGTTTAATATTTTTTGTAATTTTATTTATTTTTAATATTTATTTATACATATTTATTGGTTAACATTTAATTTTTTTAATAAAGTTTTAATTTACATAATTCATCTATGTATTCATTTTCATTTTGACATATATTCATTTTTAATTTTTTTTAAAATTATATAGCTAATAGCCCTTATTCATTTTTTAATATTTTTCTAATTAAATTTCACTCATTTTTAACATATATTCATTTAATATTATTTATACATTAATAATGTTAAGTATTTTTTACTTTTTTATAATTTATTCATTTTTAATATTTATTTGTTTAATATTTTTATAATTTATTCATTATTAATATTTTTTATATATAACTATTGATTAATATTTTTAATATATAAATATATTCATATTGATATATATATATATATAATATTTCCTTAAATATGATTTATATAATAAAAAATTTGTATTTAGATTTAATAAGTCATATATTTAGTGAAAAAATGGTTTATAATTAAAAATTAATACTAATTAAAAATATTTCTAAATTAGTATCAAGTAATAGATATTTAATAACTTATTATATAAATGTCATTTATTTTTTCAATTTAACATATATCAAACTTATAATAAATATATACATTAATTGTACACACATATATAAATAATTAATGTAATTCTATTTAGAAGTACAGACACATAATATTTCTAAAATTTATAGAATTTTTAATAATTATTTTATAATTTTATTTATTAATGTATTATATTTAATATATTATGTTTTTATCAATAAATTTTATTAATTTTTATATTTTTATTTAATATACACTATTTTTCACTTTTTATTGTTTTTATAATTTATTTATTTTTAATATTATTCATTTTTTAATAATATTAATTATTTTTAATATTTTTACAATTTATTCATTTTTAATTTTTATTCATTTAATTTTTTTTAATTTTATCCATTTTTAATATTTATTTATACATTTTTATTAATTAATATTTAATGTTTTTAATATGAATGTCATTTATATAATTAATATGTATTCATTTTCATTTTAATGTATATTCAATTCTAATTTTTTTAATAATATATATAATTAATAACACTTATTCATTTTTTAGATATTTTTGTAGTTTATTGATTTTTTTTAATTATTAAATTTCACTATTTTTTAACATTCATTATTTTAATATTATTTATTATTATTTATTCACTAATAATGTTATTTATTTTTTATTTTTTATTTTTTTTGTTTTTAATATATATTCATTTAATATTTTTTGTAATTTATTCATATTTAATATTTATTTATACATATTTTTTCATTAACATTTAATTTATTTGATATGGTTATTAATATGCATTCATTTTCATTTCAATATATATTCATTTAGAATTTTTCTAATAATTTATATAATTAATAAATTTATTCATTTTTTTAATATTTTTGAAGTCTATTCATTTTTAATTAATAAATTTCACTTATTTTTAATATTCATGCATTTAAGATTATTTATTTATTAATAATGTTAATTATTTTTTACATTATAATTTATTCATTTAATATTTTTTTAATTTATTTTAAATAGTTTTTATCTGCACTTAAAAACATAGATAGAATATGGTTTTATCAACACTAAAATAAAGAACACTGGTAAAACCTATCTTTATCGTTGTTAAAACATTATCGCTAATATAGATATGTCTTTATCAATACTAACTTTTTAGCATAGATAAACCCCTTTCTGATCTTTTAAATTCAACCCTAACAGAACTCCACTCATTTCTGTCATTCATACTATCATAGAACTCAACCTTTACCCCCCCCCCCCAACTTCTCGAATGAATCGACCCTCCCAAAATCGAAGGTATGTGATTCATTATACTCCTTTGAAGTTAATCCTATATTGTTTCATGATTTTTAGTTATTTTTTCCCCTATAATTGATCTATGAAAACCTATTTGTACCCCCCTTTTCAATAATATTTTTTAGTGTGTATTGAGAAATTGTTTTCTTAGATCCAAGGGGTTTTCAATTTGGATATTTAGTGTATCCTAAGAAATTTTGGTGATTACCTAGATTTGATGCAGCCAATTACTTTATGTTTCTTTGTTCAGTCATGATTTCTAAAGGTTTTGGATAATCAATTTTGGGTGTTTTTAATTTTTCAAGTCTTCTAGTGGATGTTTCAGGTTTTTCTTCACAAGTTTCGACATTAAAAGACTCTTCTGAAATCTTAGAATCTCTCTCTCCCGTATTTTTTGACTCTATTATAAAAATTCCTATTAATTTCAAGGTCAAACTACTCTAAATTGCTGTATTGTTGTTTTGGAATGTGATTTTAGATATAAAACAAAATGGTTTTCAATTAGAAACTAAAAGTAATAAAATTTATTTTCAAAAATATTTGCATCAAAATATGAAAAATGGTCAACATCTTGGTAACCCCTAACAACAATGCCAATTTGATAGTGGGGATTTTATCGCTAAGTCCCAATAAGATTATTTTTTACATAGGAATAAGATATAGTTGTCCAAATTTGTCTCTCAAGGAGCTACTAAATGTTTTATTTCTCACTTAAAATATTAATTGATTCAAAATGAATAGAATTGGATTTATTATAAATAGATTTATTATGTAATTCAAAATGGTTATTTTTATTGGAGAATAAGTGTAAAAAAAGTGGGTTTTGAAGAATGAAAAATAGATGAAAGAGTGACAGAAGTTTGAAAAGGGAAGAATTCATCTTTTTAGGAGAGTAAGAACTAGATTTAGAGTAGTGACCCTTAACATGTTCAATCTATGAGGTTCATTTTCTCAATTTTCAAAAATATTTATTTCAATAATTTATTTTTGGTACTTGATCCATAATTACGAACTAATCACTAATATGGTTAAAATAAAAGAGTTTTCTTATCTTAATCATAGTGACAATTCTCTTTCTTTCACTGGGATTGATCAAGTAATCAATAATCACTGATAATAATAGTTCAATGGAATACTAATTGTGCTCACAACCTGAATTGAGTATTGAGAAATTTAAATAGTTTTTAAAGAATTAAAACCATTCTTATTCGGATTTTAATTCTTAGAATATAATTCAACATGCAATAACATTTCAATTAAACATATACAAAAAATTAATGGAAGAGAAAACATTCATTAAATGTTTCGGGAAGAAAGTAAAAAAACAATTATTTAGCTAAATGTAAAAATTCTCAAAATAAATAATATGAGAGCATAAAATATAGTTGAATATTTCATTTGATCTCTCCCAATTTTAGGTCACTAGAGGTTTTCAGATATGGAAACACTACAAATTATATCCTTTTTATCATTAAAATTTTTGTTTCCATTACTTCCTTGAGTGTCCAAAGTGAGTAAGACTTTTTTTTTAGTAAAATAATCAAATTTATTAGAGTTATCAATAAATTTTTCATTTTATATTGAAGATTATTTACTTCTTTAAAACATAAGCTTTATATATTTACACACAAATATTTTTATACACACACATTTACATAATTATATATTTACACTCAAATTCTAATACTTTGTCTACATATCAATGAATATATGCATTATATGCATACCTTATGTGTACTTATTTATTTTTTATAAAAAATGAATATTTTTTAACCTAATAGGATGGATATGAATAAAAAATTGATGGATGTTAATCATATGACAAAGGATTATGAGGTTAGAGTTAAATAGTTCATCAAGTTTGTAATAAAGCATGCAAATAACCCTTCTCATGTCATTTTTTCATGTTTATAGTGTTTTTATTCAAGAAGAATTCATCCAAAAGAGTTAAAAGAATGTTTTATTTTTCATGGAATAAATTGAAGCCGTAAATGTTGGACTAAACATGGTGAAAAATAAATGTGGATACTATCTGGGATGATACTATGATTTTTGGATCATTTGATATAAATACTAGTGTAGATGATGATGGAGATTATATGGAAATTTTGACAAGGGAAATTGAATATGGTCTTCAAAATTGTACAAGGTTGTTTAAGAAGTTAAATAGTTATTCAAAGATACCATTGTATACTTATTGTACTAAATATACAACATTTTCAGTTCTATTGAAGTTATATAATTTTACAGCTAGTAGTGGATGGAGTGATACTAGATTTACAGAACTACTTGGTCTCATTAATGATATTCTACCAAAAGAAAATGTGGTTTCTTTTTAAATATATGACACTAAAATAATTTTACATTAAATGTGTATATTCTCTTAAAAATACCAACTTTTCTAAATTATTGTTTATTTTTTCTCAAGAAACATGGATCACTCAGACAATTACCTTAAGTGTGGTGCGGATTGAAATAAGAAAGATGATTCAAGTACTTTGACGGTTGTATGGTACTTTCCTATCATTACAAAGTTTCGATAACTATATGGATGTCAAGAAACCACTAGAAAATTTACATGGAATACAGAGACAATAATTAAAGATGAGAAACTATGTCACCTAGTAGACTTTCATCAATGGAATAAAATTGATTATGAGTATACTGAATTTGGAAACAATCCAATAAACCTATATATTTTATTATCTATTTATGGAATGAATCCTTTGGGTGTACAAAGTATTACTCACAGTATATGGCTAGTTATGTTGGTAAATTATAAGTTTTCATTATGGTTATGTGTGAAGCATAAATACATCATGTTTTCTCTATATATATTTGGACCAAAACAACATGGTATTGATATTAATATCTATTTGGAACCATTGATAAAAGATCTGAAATTGATGTGGGATACAGGTGTTACATTATATGTTGATCATCCGTTAGTGGGTGCATGGATCACTGGGCTCGAGGGCGCGGCCTTGGTTTTTTTTCCTGGTCAAATTTTTTGAATTTTGAAATATAGTTTTAGTATTTTAATCTAGTGGTTGGATTATGGTTGTTTCCAATTTATTGAATTATTTTCTCTTTATTTGTTCTTTCCTATATGTTCTCACTTAATATAAAAGTGATTTAAAAAAAAATAAATAAATAAAAATTTTATTTTGAATTAATCTAAAATGAGAGGTCTCTTGGAAGGGGGGGCAGTCAGCATTTCCTCTCCCTTCCCCTCTCTTTCTTAATGCCATTTTCCCAATATTTACCCTCTTTCTCCTCTCTCATGATGGTTCCTATGGATATAGGGTTTCCTTCCCCTCTTTTTACTTTTGTTTCCATGTCTTTCCCTCTATCGGGTTTGGCTTTGGTGGCTATGCATTTGGATTTGGGTCTCTATCTAGTGAAGCCGTCTTCTGGTGTTTTAGCCTTATCATCTTCATTAATGATCTGGTGATGATGTTTAAACAAATGTATTTTTTATTGTGGTGACTAAATTGACATCCTTGTGAATGTATCGGTCTTATGTTGTGGTCTTGGTCCACTTTCTCTCTACTCTGGCCTCATGATCCTTCGCTCCTCTACTAATCGGACAGGTCCAGTAAACTTCAAAGGAGTTCTGGGATGTGAGGTGTGAGCAGCCGATGGTGTTCGAGGAACTTCCTTCATTGGCTTCTCTCCTTCTATTTTTTCCTCTAGAGGTTTTCCTTTTGGTTTTTATGGTGTCTATAATGCTGGGATGATGTTGTTGAAGTTGAGGTTAGTGGGTCCTAAGGCTGGGGTTGATGGTCTTGGATGGTTGTGGCTCATCTTTGATGGATGATCTACTTATATCTCTGCTCTAGATTCAGTGTCCTTCATTCCCCTGTAGTGTGGTTTGGTACGGTAGTTCTCCAAGAGGATTTGAGATGTGTGGTATAGATACCCTATCCTTTTACACAAATTATTACATGATTTTAAGAATAATTAACCATTAAATACAAACCAAGGATCGTAAAGTCTTGTGTCTTTGGAGGATTATGTACATAAAAATAAAAACATAAAACCAAAATAAAAACATCTTTTATTTAATCTTAATAATGAGATCCTAACACCATTTAATCCCTTACATAATCATAAGATAACCTGGGGAATATGTGAACAAATTGATGAGATAAAAATACCAGTAAGGGAATAAATATAAGAATAAGGTAGAGAACATGGGTTAGAAGGCACAACATGATGACACAAAAAGTCATGGAACATGAATAATCATATGGAATCATAACATGTAGAACATGCAATCATGTAACCACGGAATCATAGTAATGTGTTGGTAACATAAAACATTAAATAAGTATGAGTCAAGTCTCATTTCACATAGAGGATCACGAGTCAAGACTAACCACCAAGATTATTGCAAATGGAGCATGAGTTAAGGATAACCACCAAGACCGTTGCACATGATGTCTCATGAGACTAAACATTACCTAATGCATTAGATCTCTATCTGGGAACACCCATAATAACATGTTCATGAGTATGTTTCCAACATAAATAATAAAACATAATTAATCAAACATAAACATAAGGGTTACCATGGGAAGAATTGAGTATCATAATCATGTCAAAAGGCATATCCAAAGGTAATATCATAATGGATTACATGAAAGAATGGATTTAAATCATACATAGATATTAATAATGGAAAATAGGAATAGATCAGGATAAGTGATGTCAAATTGAAGTGAAAACATGTAAAAATAGTGTTTAATATACTTTATAAATAAAACATTTTTATGCAGTTTAAGGGAAAAATTTAAGATTCTTTAAAATGGAAAAGGAATAATTATTTGTATAAAACTAGAAACGAATCAAAATAGTTTTTCATATTAAAATTAATGATTTTATAAAAAATGGTGTCTTAAAATATGTTATTGAGTGTACAAGAAAATGGGTAAGAAATTATGAAGTTCTCTTTAATCGGGCTTGATTATCGTGAAGAATTGTGAAGGGAACCTTTTTAAAAAATTTATTTCCCCATAAAATAAGGATGAAATGATCTGGATACATGATTTTAGAACATAAAAATAGAATTTATAATAATTATATAAAAATAAAGAATAATTACATTGGGGTAAAGAGAGAGAAAGCGTAACCCGAAGGAAAATGGAGGTTTGGAAAGAATCCCTTACCTTATGTCTGAAACAGTTATTCACTTGATCTTAATGTCCTAGATAATTAGATTAAATCTCTTAAATAATTAATTTAGAACCTTTTATACATGTTTTTTATTTAGTATAATTTTATTAAACTCATTTATGGCCTTTTTTATGGGTTATTTTTTAAGAATTGAAGTTATATGTTATTAATAAACATCTAGCAGATTAAATATGTATATAAGTCATTTGGTAATTTGGGTGAGGATTAATCATTAGATAAGATATTAGTGATAATTGTTTAGATTATTTTGGAAGTTTTTCAATCATCACAAACTAGTTTTGTTTTATTAATTAATATTATGTATATAAAATGGTTACAGAACACTAAATAGGCTACAATACATATATTATAATCTTTTCTAACCATAAAATTTTTTTATGAGTAGTATTAAATTATTTAATGGAAATTGAAAACTTCTTCATCCTTAAATGTGATAAATTAACACATCACAGATGATGTTTTCATTTTTTAGTACAAAAGTAAAAGGGAAGAGAAATGATGATGAATTATTCCATTAACATGATAAAATTGTAGTATATATAATACACTTTAGTTTTCATGCCACTTGGATAAGTGGATGTGAGAAGTGAATAAGAAGATAAAATAAATTGGAAATAAATTAAAAGAAGATGAAAGAGGGTTTTACCTCTTGAATTTCTCCTCCTTGAGAACCTCCTTAGGGAAAGGGGTTTGGTCTTTTTTGAGAATAAGGGATCCTAGACATGGGGGAGATAATTGGGAAGAGGATTTGGTAGAATATAGATATAGATCAAATCTTCAAAGGTGTTATGAGAAAGGGTGGTGAGGGTGGTATTTATAAGGGAGGAGAGGGGTGATTTCTCATTATTTTATTCATTAGTTTATTATTTTGCCACAAGATTATGACTAGTTTGGGAATTATCACTAAATATGTTAAAATAATTAAGGGGGTTTGAGATTATGGTTATTACATCAGAAATGGCTCAATTAATAGTGTATTTAGCTTATAATGTATATATACCATAAATTACCATTTTTACTATTCACTAAAAATTCAAGTATTTTATAAAAATCCCAAAAAATCACCCTAAACATGTTTAGACATGTAGAATTCAAAAATGAACACCATTTTATGAAAATAATTTTCTAAATATAAGAAATTTTATTTTTAATTAAAATAATCACTTACTTGGAAAATACCAATTTTAAAATTATAACTGATTTTTTAACACTTTGGAAAATTAATTAAGATCATATGAAATTAGCTTATAATCATAAGAAAATAAAATATTAATTTATGAATACATTTTATGGAAATTGATTTTCTTTTAAATAATTAAATTAATTATAAAATTGAAAATAAACATTTATGTTTTATAAAAATATCAACACTTAATTAATAATTTCTAAAAAAATTATTTACTTATACTATGATATCATTATATCATATTACCATTTATAAGATGCCTAAATTTTATTTATACTTTCATGGGTGAGGTTGTTATTCTATTGGTCAGTTTACTATTTATAAGGGTTATATTACTATTCCAAAGGTCAAGTTACTATTCCATTGGTTTAGGTTTCTTAATTTCTATAAATACTTAGTATTCCATTAATTATTCCTTTGTAAAGTTTGTATTGTGCTCTCTAAGTGATTTTATGTGATTTATACTATATGACATAATTATAAGAAGGTAATTTAAATTTTTATATTTTTGGGTTGTCACATTCTTCCCCACTTATAAAATTTCTCCCTCAAAATTTTGTTTTACATACTATGTTGAAAACAAGTTTGGGTACTTATCCTTCATCACTTACTCTAATTCCCATGTTTCCTCTTTATACTTATGATTCCACCATAGTTATTTGACCAGGTGAGTGGTCTTTTTGTGTAGAACTTTATCTTTGTGATCTAAGATCTTCATTTTCTACTCCTCGTAAGAGAGATCATTCTCCAACTGTACCACCTCTAAATTTAGTACATGTGAGAGATCCAGTATGTAATTCCTCAAGAGGGATACATGGAATACATCATGTACTTGAGACATGGTTGGTGGAAGTGCTAGTCAATAATACACAGCTCTAACACGATCAAGAATCTTGAAGGGGTGATGTACCTAGGACTCGTCTTTCCTTTCATCCCAAATCTCATGATCCTATTACATAGAGATATGAGGAGGAATACCATGTATCCAACCTTAAACTCCAGGCCTCATCGATGATTGTATGCATTAATATTATATCAAATTTGGGATGCTCGGATATGTTACTGAATGGTTTTCACCTTTTCTACCATTTCTTTGACCATTTCATGTCCAACCAGCTTATGTTCACTGACTTTATCTTATCATGTTTATGTTCAGCATCTTTTCCCATAAAGGGATTCATATGGATCCATTTGGATCCTCGAGTAGAAATTGTTGTTGTAAGATAATTCAGCTACAGGTATATGTAGGTACCATCCTCCTTTGAAGTCCATAAAACACACTCTCAACATGTCTTCCAATGTTTGAATAGTCCATTAAGATTGGTCATCTGTTTGAGGGTGATAGGCCATACTGAATCTCATCTTAGTGCTCATATCATGTTGGAAAATTTTCCAGAACTTGGAGGAAAATCTCATATCTCAATCTGATACAATCGATATTGGTACTCATTATAGCCTTACCGCTTCTCAGATGTATATCCATGCAATTTGATCTAGTGAAAAGTCCTCTAAAATTTTGACAAAGTGGGATATCTTTGTGATGTGATCCACAACAACCCATATAACATTGTTTCCTATGGATGTCATTGGAAGTCTGGTGACAAAGTCCATGGTGATGTTTTCCCATTTTCATGTTGGTATGGGTAATGGTTGCATCATCCCATTAGACTTTTTTTTCAACCTTCACTTACTAACATACCAGGCACATTGATGTATATTCAGTGATCACCTTCTTCATATTGTCCCACCAATAGTTATCTTAGAGATCTCGATGCATCTTTGTACTCCCTGTGTGAATAGAGAAGGTTGATCTATATGCATCATTTAGAATCTCTTTCTTTATTTCTGGATTAGATGGTACGCATAGTTGTGACCCAAATCTCATGAATCCTTCCTCATGTATTTTTAACTATGAGGATTTCCCATTTCTGACAGCTTTCACATTATTCTAAATTTCCACATAATTTCTTTGAGTATCCTTTATTTTCTCCATGAGGGACGGTTGAGCAATCATTTGAGAAATTATTGATAATGTTCCTTCATTAAATATTTCCATGTCTATCCTTTATAGGTATAAGAATATTTAATCCTTATCAATTCTCATCATTGATAAAGATGCAAGATCCTTTCTGCTTAGAGCATCTTCCACCTTATTCTCTTTACCAGGATGGTAGTGGATTTAGCATTCATAATTCTTGATTATCTCTAACCATATTTTTTTATTCATATTAAGCTCCTTCTAGGTGAATATATACTTGAGGATTTTATAATCAGTATATATTTCACACTTCTCCCCATAGAGGTAATGCTTCCATATTTTCAGCACAATAATCATAGTTTCCAACTATAGATCATGTATGCGATAGTTTTTCTCATGAATTTTCATCTACCTTGAGGTTTGGTCTATCATTTTATCATTTTGAATTAGTACATAGTCTAATACCTTCCTTGAAGCATCATTTTATACCATAAAGAGTTCCCCACTTTGTGATAGTGTAAGTATTAGTGTAGTGATAAGCCTCTTTTTCAACTCTTTGAAGCAGTATTCACATTCACTGGTCCAGAAAAACTTTTATGCCTTCTGATTCATCTTGGTTAGTGGTTTTTAAAATCATTATAAGTTCTTTAAAAATCACTGGTAATACCCAGCTAAACTAAGGAAACTATGGAACTCTGTTACAGATGTTGGTCTGGGCCACTCTTCGATTGCCTTTGTCTTGGAAGGGTCTATAGATATCCCTTTATTGATGATTACATTCCCTAATAATGATACTTCCTCCATCCATAACTCACATTTACTGTACTTTTTTTAAATCTTCTCCCTTCTCAAAGTCTTCAGCATAGTATTCAAATAATCTACATGTTCCTCCTTTTTCTTGGAGTATATAAGAATATCATCAATAAAGACAACCAAAAATTGGTTAAGGTAATATATTAAGACTCTATCCATTAAATCCATGAAAATTATTGGAATATTATTGAGTTCGAAGGGCATCTCTATGAACTCATAGTGTCCATACCTTATTTGAAAGGCAGTCTTGGGAATATCTTTCTACCTCGCCTTTAATTGGTGATATCTCGACCGAAGGTCCTCCATAGAGAAATACAAAGCCCCACATAGTTGATCGAACAATTAATCTATCTATAGTCATGGGAACTTATTCTTTATTGTGATTTTATTGAGATTGTGATAATAAATGTAGAGTCTCATTGATTTGTCCTTCTTTTTGAAAAAGAGGACTAGTGCACCCCACGGTGAAGCACTCGGACGTATAAAACCCTTATCCAGATTCTCCTATAACTACTTATTTAGTTCTTTCAACTCAAAGATGGTAATTTTGTAAGGTGTCTTTGATATAAGAAGAGATCCAGGAATAAGTTCAATTGAGAACTCAACATCTGGGTCAGAAGGAAGACCAAGTAATTCTTCAGGTAACACATCAGTATAGTCCCTCACAACGGTCATGCCTTAAAGTATGATCCTCACCTTTGTCATAATAATTTGAGCTAGATATGCTTTCTCATAAGGCAATAATATCAACAATTGAGAAAATTATTTTGATGGAGATTCATCCTCCTTACACTTGTACAAAATTGGAGGATACCTCGAGATGTGAAGATTGATCTCCCTTTCTTGACAGTTGATGTTGGCTTTGTATAAAGATAGTCAATTCATTCCCAATATAGCATCAAACTCCACCAAATGAAGTAATAAAAGATTTTTTGGGAGGTTCAGTCCATAAAAATTAAATAGGGAGGAGTTATATAATTTGGATGCAATAATTTTTCCATTTTCAAATCTCACATATAACTCAACCTCCATATTTTGATGTGGCGTTTGAATATTTCTATTAAACTTTAAAAATATGAATGAATATGTAGAACAAAAATAAAATAGTATGTTTTATATTCTTGAATAAATAACCAACGGACCTTTCAACACACCATTTTCAAGCTCTACCTCAGTAGTAGTGATAGCATATTCCCTTTTTTACTGAATTGGAGGTTGTTGTTGTTGGTTTTCCCCCAACAACCCTTGGCTTAGAGAAATGGTTCACATAATTCCCATGTTCATTATAGTTGAAACACTACACTACAGGCTGAGTGTTGATATGAACCTTCCCTTCTTCATACAAATTAGTGGGATTATTTATAGCAATCCTAGCCTTTTACATACAACATTACATGATTTTAAGCATAATTATACATCAGAGTAAAATCCAAGGATCATAAAGTCTAGTGTCTTGGAAGACTAGGTACATAATCAAACATTATAAAAAAATTATTTAAACTCCATAATGAGAACCTATCTTCCATTGTGCTCATACATATACATAGGATAACCTGGGGATAACATGAACAAAGTAATGGGCTAAAATCCCAGTAAGGGCATAACTATAAGAACAAATCATTAGTACATGGGATAGAAGGCATGACATGATGATATAAAAAGGCAACTAACATATGGAATAATAACATATAGATACGGGATAATTCAAACATATAATCATAGAAATGTGTAAGAAACATAAAACATGAATTTAGTATGATTCAAGGATAACCTCCAAGACTGTTTCCCATAGTAGCACAAGCCAAGTCTTACAACCAAGACTGTTTCACATAGTAGCACAAGCCAAGGCTAACCGCCAAGATCATTGCACATAATCATCTCATGAGACTCAACTTTACCCAATGCATTGGAGCACTACCCGGGTGCACCCATATTACATTTCATGAATATGTTTTCCACATAAATAATCATACATAATCAATCTTACATAAACATAAGTGTTACCCAAGAAAGAATTGGGTACCACAATCATGACATAAAGCATAACCAATGGGCGTATCATGAAAGTGTCCATGAAAGAAAGGAATTAGAACATACATGGACGTTTATAAGGTAAAATAGGCATATATCATGTTAAGTGATTTCAAACATAGGTTACAACATATAAGAAATGTATTTGAGAAATTTAATCATTTAAAACATTGTTTGTGCGGCTTTAAGGAAAATACTATAAAGATTTTAAAATAGAAAAGGGGATAATATTTTATATAAAACCAAAAGTGAACCAAGATAGTTTTAATAATAAAAATGATGATTTTATAAAGACAATGGTGGCTTAAAACATAGGATAGAGTGCACTTTACATTGGGTAAAATTTGGGAAGTTCCCTTAAAACAAGTTTGCTTATTGGGAAGTATTGAGGAAGGATTCACTTAAAAGCATGCACATCCCAGAAAGAGAATGAGATAGGGATCTTGAAACATGATTTTGGAGCATATAAACAGAATTTATAAGTTTTAAATAAAAATAAAAGACAACTTCATTTGGTTAAAAGGAAAGATAGAGCAACTTGAGGGAATAAAGGTAGTTTGGGTAGAATTCCTTACAGATTATCGGCATAGTATCGGGTGTACTTAAGAGGGATTCATGAGAGATAAATGGGATTATCATCACTTATAAATCATGATTTAAGTATGGGTAGGTTAGAAATAATATCCCATAATTATATATTACACATAAAATTGCATAGTATAGAGGACATTCTTGAATAAAAGTGAAATGGAGAGGATCCCTTACCTTAAGTCTGTTGGTGTTTTCCAATTGTTATTAATGACCTGAATAAACAAATTAGGTTTCTTAATTAATAATTATATAACCTATTATATATGTAAAATATTTATTATAACCTTTTCAAGTTCATTCATGACATTTTTTTATGGGTAAAGTGGTTCAATTTCATTGTTTGGGTCCATTTGTTTTCTTGGTTTTTATGATGGATTTACTTATTTTCATGAACCGGTAAACATGTAAGATGAAAGTGGTTGTCCAAAATTGAAGTTATATGAAATTAGTGAACATCCAGGAGATTAAATGGTTGTGAAGTTAATTTGGTTACTTGGATTGAATTTTAATCATTATATAAAACCACAGTGGCAACCTTTTGGGTTAATTGGCAATTTTTGACCACAAAGAACGTGCTTTGTTTTATAAACAAAAATCTTGTGTAAAAAGGATTAAAGAACCAAGTATGAGGAATATTATATATATTATGTTTTGGTTCAACCTTGAAAATGGTTTCATGACAAGAATTGAAGAAGGTAATGGAAATTGAATACCCATCGTCCTTGAATGTAGTAAATTAACACATCTGGAGGGTGTCTTCGCTATTAAAATAAAAGAAGAGTAAAGGAGAGATGATAATAACTTATTTCATTATCATAACAAAATTATAGTAAATGTAAGGTACTAAATTTTTCATAACATTTGGATGAGGATAGTTAAGGGTAGAAAAGAAAACAAATGAACTTGAAAATAAAAAGAAAGAAAAGAAAAGAGGAATTTACCTCTTGAATCAATCTTTCTTGAGAGCCTTCTTAAAGGGAGAGGATTTGGTATTTTGAAGAGACTAGGGGATTTTGGATGTGGAGTAGGAGATTGAGGAGAGATTTGGGCAGAATATAGGAAAGTTTCAAGGCTTGAGAGGAGTGAAGAGAAGAGGTAAGGAGGGGTGGTATTTATAGTGCAGGAGAGGAGGGTTTTCATAATATTTAATTCCTTAGTTTATTATTTTCCCTAAAGACCATAAATAGTGATGATTCCATGAAAAAAAAAGTAATAAGTGCATGTGAGTTTGAACCAATTGGGATTACATCAATATATCATCATAAATGACTCAATAAATCCATTATTTAGCACTTATCTTAAATTGTCGTATTTTACTATTCATCATAAATTCAAGTATTTTAGAAAAATCCCAAAAATTTAACCTAACCATTTTTTGACGTGTAGAATCCAAAAAATAAATCCATTTTTAAAAAATAATTTTCTAAATATTATTAATTTAATTTTTAATTAAAATCACAATTCACTTGAAAAATAACAATTTTAAAACATTTATTTTCTTATTTCAAGATATAGGTATATCATACTCCCACTTGAATCTTATTTATATAATATCATAGGTAAGGTTACTATTAATTAGGGTATGTCACAATTCATAAGGGTAAAATTACTATTCATAAGGGTATGTTACTATTACCCAAAAATTAATTTGGTCATATTATACTCCAAATAACTTACTGATCACAACCGTGTATGTCATATTTTCGAAATTTAAATCACAGAAGTGACAAAATTATGTTTAAAGGTCACATAGCACTTATTAGTTCATTATTTTGTGATTTCATGTGATTATATGGCATAATCGTAATGAGAAAATTTCTATTGAAAAACATTGAATCTTTACATTCTTCCTTTCCTAAAAAATTTCTCCCTTGAAATTTCGTTTTACATTCTAGGCCATAAACAGGTGTGGATACATTTCCTTTATTTCCTCCTCCAGTTCCCATGTTTCCTCTTCGTACTTATGGTTTCTCCATAGTACCTGGACCAGGTGAGTAGTCTTGTTACGTAGAACTTTATCTCTATGATCCAAGATCTTCACTGGCTGATCCTCAAAAGAATGATCATCCTCCAACTGTACCACCTCTGAAGAGAATACATATGATGGGTCTGGTATGTACTTCCTTAATAGGGATACATGGAAGACATCATGTACTTTGGATATAGTAGGTGGAAGTTCCAGTCGATAGGCCACATCCCCTACACGATCAAGAATCTCGAAGGGGCCGATGTACTTGGGACTTAACTTCCCTTTCTTTCCAAACATCGTGAACTTCTTCTATGGAGATATGCATAGAAATACCATGTCTCCAACTTTGAAATCAAGGTATCATCGATGATTGTCTACATAACTCTTCGGTCGACTTTGGGCTGCCTTTTTGTGTTGTTGAATGGTTTTCAACTTCTCCACAATTTCTTTGACCATTTTAGGTCCTAGAAACTTACACTCACCAACTTCATCCCAACTCATTGGGGTTTTTCACCTTTTCCCATAGAGGGATTCATATGTTGTTGTTCCGATACTCGAGTGGAAACTATTGTTGTAGTAGAATTAAACCAGTAGAAGATGTTGGTCCCATCCTTCTTTGAAGTCCATAGAAAATTCTCTCAACATATCTTCCAATGTATGAATAGTTCTCTTAGATTTTTCATCAGTTTGAGGATGATAGGCCATACTGAAGTTCATTTTAGTTCTTATAGCATGTTGGAGACTTTTCCAGAACTTCAAGGTGAATCTTAGATCTCAATCGGATAAAATAGATAGTGGTACTCCATGTATCCTTACCACCTCTTTGATGTAAATACGTGCAAGTTAATCCATTGACAAGTCCTATCAAATTGCGATAAAGTGATCTGTCTTCATAAGACGATCCACAATGACCCATATAGCATTGTTTCTTATATATGTCCTTGGAAGTCCAGTGACAAAGTCCATGGTAATGTTCTCCCACTTCCATGTTGGTATGGGTAGTGGTTGCATCATCCCCTTATACTTTTGACTCTCATCATTCACTTACTGACATACCAGGAATTTTGATGTATATTTAGCAATCTCCCTTTTCGTATTGTCCCACCAAAAGTTTTCTCGGATATCTCAATACATCTTTGTTCTCCCTGGGTGAATAGAGAAGGCCAAGCTATGTGCGTCATTCAAAATCTCCTTCTTTATCTCTGGATCACATGGTACACATAATATTGACCCAAATCTTACAACTTCATCCTTTCCGATCAAGAACTCAAGGGATTTCCTATTTTTAACAGCTTCCACCCTTTTCTGAAGTTCCACATCTTTTCTTTGAGCATCATTTATTTTCTCTATGAGGGATGGTTGAGAAATAATTTGAGAAAGGATTTATGATGTTCCTCCCTTAATAATTCACATGTCCATTCTCTTAAAATCGAAGAATATCGGATCCTTTTCAATTATCATCATTGATAAACATGCAGGATCCTTTCTAATTAGAGAATTTTCCACCTTGTTTGCCTTGCCGGGATGGTAGTGAATTGAGCAGTCATAATCCTTGATGAGCTCTATCCATCTCCGTTGGTGTATATTAATCTCTTTTTGTGTGAATATATATTTTAGACTCTTGTGGTCAATATATATCTCATAATTCTCCCCATAGAGATAATTACATCATATTTTTAATGCAAATATCACTACTTCCAACTCCAGATCATGCGTAGAATAGTTTTTATCATGTATTTTTAGTTTCCTTGAGGCATAGGCTATCACTTTATCATTTTTCATCAGCACGTATCCTAAACCCTTATTTGAAGCATTGTTGTACACCACAAAGAGTTATCCACTTGTTGGGAGACCATGCAACTCTTCATGATTGCATGAGAACCATGCAAGAGACTTCTTGAAGACTAGAATCATATGTTTTGCATGAAGTAGAGTAAGATGGTTGAAGAAGAAGACAATGTGCAAGGGATTGGCATTTTGTGATGGCCATGAACATTGGACTTCTGCGATAGCCATGCACATCACATTGTCATAGAAGATGATGATGTTTAAGCTATGCCTTCAAAGAATACATATCACAATAGTGGAGTTTGTGATAAAAGCAGAAGAGTTGCTGAAGGATACATATCACCAAGAAGAAGTACTGTTGAGGTGATCGTGCTTGTTGACAAAGCAAACAGACAACATACAAATTTGTTGACAAAGGAGATTTCATGGTGGTATGTCGAGTTCAAGGGATATGGTTAATGATCCATGTTTGGTCAGAGAACTTCTACAAAGTAATGGATGATCTGGAGGCGGCACAAAAAGAGCAGATACAAGGTGGTGCTATTTCCCAGTGTTTGCCAAATTTTTGGGCCTCAAAATTGGAAAATGAAGACATGGATTGTCTGCAAAAGTAAGTGCGCACAAAGAGGATGTGGTGTGTGGAAAATAATAGGCTTGCGCGAAATACTTAAGTTGGGCACGGAAAATAGCAGGATACGCGAAATAGTTTTTCGCGCAAATAGTGTTTCGAAATCAGATTGGTGAAAAATGGCAAAGGCATGGGTTGCGCGGAAAATAAGGGTTGTACGTGAAATACGTAAGCTGGGCGCGAAAAACAGTGTGGTGCGCGAAATAAGTGGAGCGAAGTTTTTCACGCAAACAGTGTTTCATAATCCGAATGTTGAAAAATGGTAAAGGCACGGGCTGCATGAAAAACCAGAGTTGGGCGCGGAAAAATGGGAATGTGCACGAAAAATGTTGTGCGCAAAATAGTCGGGTGAATTTTTCGCGCAAGAAATGTAGAGAATCATAAATACAGAAAATCAGAAAAGGCAAGAGGTGCACGGAAAATTTGGGGATGTTCACGCCATGTGCGCGGAAAATCAAACGGGTGCGCGTAATTCAAATAACTGAGAGACAGTTTTGCGCACAGGAAGGTGTTTTACACGCAGGATCAAAAACGCCTATAAATATGAGGTGAAGCCCTCTCATTCGAGTAGGGCTCGACACTTAGACAAATCTCGAGCTCTGATGCGCGGAAAAACTAAGGTATAGAGTGGTGCACGAAAAGAAGAAGGGTTGCGCGAAAAAGAAGGTGTTGCGCGAAAAAGGGAAGATTTGCGTGAAAAAGAAGAGTTGCGCGAAAAGCTTTTTACGCGCCAAAAGTTATTTTTATGCGCAAGGTTTAAATTTTATGCGCAAGGCATCGGGAAGGGTGCGCGAAAATTTGGGGGTCCTGCAGGCCTTTGACAGGTGCTTAGCACTCTCAAATCTGCTTTGCGAAGATGGAAGAACAGTAAACCATTTGGTTTTCTGAAGAGAATTGGTCCGCACACGCATGAATGGTGTTTAACATCCTCATTGTGCTTTGCAAAGAGAAGAAGAATGGACCGTGCAACTAAAATTAGATCTGCACAGAAAGAGGGGAATATATCAATACACTCAGGTGTTAATAGTGAGAATCAAAGGAAGAGAAGAAAAAAGATCTAGTGCATTCAGTAATTGCACTAAAGAAGAAGGATTGAACTGAAAAGGGCATCAACTTTGAACCCTGATGCAAGAAAGGTCACATGCTAAACAGGAGAAAAAGAACTTCAATGCACATCTATTGAAGAGACCTTCATGTCTATAAACTGAGTGAGACTTCACTAAGGGCAGTGAGCCAGGGGGAGCCAACGGGAGTGACCTGAGGGAAGCAGTGAGCTATCCCTGAACCTTTGTAAAGGCAGTGAGCCTGGGACAGAGTGACTATGCCCGAACAATTATAATCTACAGCTAGTGAAGCATAGTGGATTTAGGTACGACCGACAACCTGTCGGCATATGCTCCTTGGACGTAGCCCTTAGTGGTGAACCAAGTAAAAATAGCTGTGTCATCTCTCTGCATGTGAATGTTTCATTGCTGATCATATCCATCATACAGGTTTAAGTAGTTCCTACCAACGTGGGAACAAGATCCACAACTTTATGAAGAAAAAGTTGACACCCTGATTCACCCCTCCCCTCTCATGGTGTCCCGGGGTCCTACAAGTGGTATCAGAGGGAGGTTAACGTATGTTGGATACTATACAGTAATTCTAGTCAGAAGAGGATTTGAGGTTCTTTCTTAAAGTCAACAATGAAGAGCAGTCTTGATAATGACGCAGTCATTTCTGAGAAGAAATCTACATCTAGCAAGACCATGACAAACAGGAAAAAGAAAGAGAAGAAGCAGTTGAAGAAGTCCCTCACATCCAAAGAAGATGTAGTGTCTTGTTCTCCATTCCATTCTAATAATGAAGAAACATCAGGCCTGGAAAGTATCAAGCAGGTGGTTCAGGATTCTTCCAGAAGAAAGGATGACACCCCTAATTCAAGCTTTCAAAAAAAACTGAAAACATATCTGCATGATATTTCTGAAGTAAGGGTTTGCTATTATTTGTAGCCTATTCCAATCTATGCAGGTTGAGATCACTCGACTAGAAATAGAAGCTGACAATATGGAAAAGGGGTTGGAAATAACAGTTATGGAAAGTATGAATCTCACCAAACAGGTGAAAGTCTTTGAAGAAAAAGAGGAGGTCAATAAGACTCTAAAAGAAAAGATCCATGCACTTGAAGCTGAGCTAAAGAAGAGCAGTGAAGTCAAGAGTTTTTGTTTGAAAGAAACTTCCATGAAATTCAGGGAACTTAACTCTTTGTTACAAAACAAAGTTAAGATGCATGAAGATGAGGTTGAAAGATTGAAGAAGACTTGTGAAGAGAAGATGATCATGATTGAGGATCTGGAGATCATCCTCAATATTGAGGGTCAAAAATTGGAAGCCCAGTTGACCAAGATTGAGAATACACATATTGAGACTTCACAAAAGAATGAAATGAGTGATTATGGTACTCAATGTTCATTAGAGGCTACTAAAGCTGAAGTACCTCCAACATGTTACAAGAAGATTATGACAACTCTTGAGTGTCCACCTCAAGAATCAGTCGCTGCTGGTACTCAATGCTCACTAGAGGATTCTATTGTCAAAAGACCTCCATCATGTGATAAGAAGATCATGACTTCACTCATTGATCTATCAAAAGCAACTGAGAAAGTGAAGGTACCATCCAAACCATCTTGTACTCATGTTTCTAAATACGTTCCTACAATCAGTGCAGGTTGGAAGAAAAGTTCTAAGAAAGTATGGATGAGGAAAGGTGAGTGGAATAAACCTACCACCATGGCTAGGGTGGATGAGAAGTAAAAGGAGGAAGTTGGTTCCTCAAATAGAGCACAAAAGATTAAGAAGATGGCCCAACAACCTCATACAAAAGAAACAAAGAAGAAAAGATTTGTGGGCCAATGTTGGTGCTGCAACAGATTTGGGAACTGTGCACTGGATTGTTTTTATAATCCCTTACATGGAAAAGTACAGGGAAAGCCTATATCGAAGGGAAAGAAGCCAAAAAAGAAGGATCAACATCCGCAGTTCCAGAAGCATCTGTTTACCACAAACAGATTTGGAATTCTTGATAACATCTGTGATATATGCATCGGCAGTGGTCACAAGGAAAGCACATGTCCATATCAACTTGCTTTCACTGTTGATAAGAAAAGAAGACCTCTAATGCCGTCTAAGTATGAAGAAAGTTCCTTGGGAAGAAATCAGAAGAATATGGTGAACACACAATTCCCCAAGAAGATCTCAAGTAGGGAAGCTGAGAAGACCCAGGATTTTAGATCCATGAAATTGAAGGGTCATTCATCCAAAAGAAACACTAAGTGGGATGATACTCAGATGAACCCATGTGGGAGACCCAAACCAGCTACAACAGTTCCAAATGACATATTGGTAATCTGGCCAGAAGATTTGAAAAGAATGAGGAAACTTGGATGTGAAAAGGCCAAGGCTGGTGACAAAGGAAAAGGAAAACTTTCACATGATGAAGACAGAGTTCATGAGAGATTGCAAACAAAGAGAAACACACGTTTCAAAGAAGTTCTGTGTGAGAGATTCAAGAAATCTGGTCACATTGAAAAAGGTTGCCTAACCTTAATACCAAAGCAAGAAGCAGTCCTTAAGAGGAGTAAGAATGTGTCATTCATGATGTCTGTTAAGCAGAACAATTCTTCACACAAAGTAGAAGAGAATGTGAAGAAATCCATGCCACACTAACAGATGTCAGAACATATGATCAAATGTGCAGGCATGAAGACTGGATTGAACAGAAAAACTTGGTTGAGAAAAGAACCTCAACCATGCATCTCTTGTTTGAAGCAAGGAGGAACCACCTTATTCCCTTATTCATTTGTGTATTGTATTTGTGCTAATAATGCAGGGAATTGAAGGTGAAGCATGCTCTCAGGGGAGAACCTGAAAAGTAGTGAATGTTTTCAACTCTTGATAGCCAAGCTAAAGAAGTTTCCATCCTTAGTAGATTCTTCAATTGATATTCAAAGATTATGATGATGAAGGATAACTCTTGATGAAGATGATGAGGAGTGTTTCCCTTGAGGGGGAGAAAAATGAAGAAGCTTCCAAAATCATTGTTTCAATCAGTATCAACTCCAGATGGTATTAAATGCAATTACTCTGTAAATTTCATGAAGAACATGTCATTGATGAAGGTATGTCATTTCTCAATCTCTCATCCTCAGTTACTCAGAATAGAAATCATTCTACAAAGGGGGAGTAACTAAATTGATCAGTGACATAAGAAGAATGGATGTACCCCAAGGTCACTTATCCTGCCGATTGCACTTGAATGTTTTTGATTTGTTTGCTGATGTGAGTGTAGGAATTTCAGGTTGATTATTCCCTATCACATTTGATTTTCTTCTACCTAAAATAAAAGTGGTAAACCCTTGAAGACAAAATACATGAGTTCTCATCTCATGTTGGTATCATGATCTGTGAATAATGGACAGCCTTGTTGACTTAATCAAATCCTCTTGTTTTCTACATCGAGCATTGCTCAAGTAGACTTAGAGTGAAATAATTAATGAAACATTTCTTAATTATGGATTGATACCCTCCCTACCATGCGTTTTTTATTTCTTGTCAATAAGGGGGAGAGAAAGTGAAATGAATTTTTGAAAAGAAAAGTTCATTGAAGAGAAGATTCTCATTTTGATGTTGACAAATTCATTTCAGAAGATGTATAAGGTATTGAAAACAAAATACAAAGGGGGAGATTTTTGGAACCACTTTGTGTATAAGTTTGTATTTGTTGTCAATAGTTGTCAATGAAGATCAAAATGAAGGAGATCATGAAGTACTCCGCTGAAGTAGAGGAATGGTGATTTAGACGATTGTTGTACTGATCATAAGTACAAAGAACATGTGTCAAAGGTGATACATTGTTTACAACAATGAAGAATGTGAGGTATAATCCATCTAAGGATGATTAAAGAAGAATGGGATTTGATGAAGACCATGCAACTCTTCGTGATTTCATGAGAACCATGCAAGAGACTTCTTAAAGACTAGAATCGTGTGTTTTTCATGAAGTAGAGGAAGATGGTTGAAGAAGAAGACAATGTGCAAGGGATTGGCATTTAGTGATGGCCATGAACATTGGACTTATGCGATAGCCATGCACATCACATTGTCATAGAAGATGATGATGCTGAAGCTATGCCTTCAAAGAATACATATCACAATAGTGGAGTTTTTGATAAAAGCAGAAGAGTTTCTGAAGGATACATATCACCAAGAAGAAGTGTTGTTGAGGTGATCGTGCTTGTTGACAAAGAAAACAGACAACATACAAATTTGTTGACAAAGGAGATTCCATGGTGGTATGTCGAGTTCAAGGGATGTGGTTAATGATCCATGTTTGGTCAGAGAACATCTACAAAGGAATGGATGATCTGGAGGTGGCACAAAAAGAGCAGATACAAGGTGGCGCTATTTCCCAGTGTTTGCCAAATTTTTGGGCCTCAAAATCGGAAAATGAAGACATGGATTGTCTGCAAAAGTAGGTGCGCACAAAGAGGATGTGGTGCGCGGAAAATAATAGGCTTGCGCAAAATACTTAA
The DNA here is from genome assembly GCA_963277665.1 of Viscum album. Taxonomy (NCBI): domain Eukaryota; kingdom Viridiplantae; phylum Streptophyta; class Magnoliopsida; order Santalales; family Viscaceae; genus Viscum; species Viscum album. Next base: position 909,378,651 of record OY728125.1, on the reverse strand, counting down.
TTTGGGCGTAGAAAACAGCGGGATGCGTGAAATAGTTTTTCGCGCAAATAGTGTTTCGAAATCAGATTGGTGAAAAATAGCAAAGGCATGGGCTGCGCGGAAAATAAGGGTTGTGCACGAAATACGTGAGCTGGGCGCGAAAAACAGCGTGGTTCATGAAATAAGTGGAGCGAAGTTTTTCATACAAATAGTGTTTCATAATCCGAACGTTGAAAAATGGTAAAGGCACGGGCTGCACGAAAAACCAGAGTTGGGCGCAGAAAAATGGGAATGTGCGCGAAAAATGTTGTGCGCAAAACAGTCAGGTGAATTTTGTGTGCAAGCAATGTAGAGAATCATAAATACATAAAATCGGCAAAGGAAAGAGGCGTGCGTAAAATTTGGGGATGTTCGCGCCATGTGCACGGAAAATCAAACGGGTGCGCGTAATTCAAAGAACTGAGAGACAGTTTTGCGCGCAGGAAGGTGTTTTACGCGCAGGATCAAAAACGCCTATAAATATGAGGTGAAGCCCTCTCATTCGTGTAGGGCTCGACACTTAGACAAATCTCGAGCTCTGATGCACGAAAAAACTAAGGTATAGAGTGGTGCGTGAAAAGAAGAAGGGTTGCATGAAAAAGAAGGTGTTGCGCGAAAAAGGGAAGATTTGCGCGAAAAAGAAGAGTTGCGCGAAAAGCCTTTTACGGGCCAAAAGTTATTTTTACGCGCAAGGTTTAAATTTTATGCGCAAGGCACCGGGAAGGGTGCGCGAAAATTTGGGGGTCCTACAGGCCTTTGACATGTGCTTAGCACTCTCAAATATGCTTTGCAAAGATGGAAGAACAGTAAACCATTTGGTTTTATGCAGAGAAGTGGTCCGCACACACATGATTGGTGTTTAACATCCTCATTGTGCTTTTCGAAGAGAAGAAGAACGGACCGTGCAACTTAAATTAGATCTGCACAGAAAGAGGGGAATATATCAATACACTCAGGTGTTAGTAGTGAGAATCAAAGGAAGAGAAGAAGAAAGATCTAGTGCATTCAGTAATTGCACTAAAGAAGAAGGATTGAACTGAAAAGGGCATCAACTCTAAACCCTGATGCAAGCAAGGTCTCATGCTAAACAGGAGACAAAGAACTTCAATGAACATCTATTTAAGATACCTTCACGTCTATAAACTGAGTGAGACTTCACCAAGGGCAATGAGCTAGGGGGAGTCAACGGGAGTGACCCGAGGGAAGCAGTGAGTTATCCCTGAACCTTTGTAAAGGCAGTGAGCCTGGGACAGAGTGATTGTGCCCGAACAATTGTAATCTACAGCTAGTGAAGCATAGTGGATTTAGGTACGACTGACAACCTGTCGGCGTATGCTCCTTGGACGTAGCCCTTAGTGGTGAACCAAGTAAAAATAGTTGTGTCATCTCTCTGCATGTGAATGTTTCATTGCTGATCATATCCATCATACAGGATTAAGTAGTTCCTACCAACGTGGGAACAAGATCCACAACTTTAAGAAGAAACATTTGACACCCTGATTCACCCCTCCCCTCTCAGGGTGTCCCGGGGTCCTACAGATGCTTCGGAATATGAATAGTGATTTCCCTTTCTTGATAGTTAATGTTGGCTTTGTACAAAGATAGTCAATCCATGTCTAAGATAGCGTCGAACTCCACTAAAGAAAGTATGATGAAATTTTTTGGGAGGTTCAGTCCACAAACGTTAATTGGGGAGGAGTTACAAACCATGGAATCAATAATTTCCCCATTCACTATTCTCACATATAACTTTTCCTCTAAATTTTGAGGTGGTGTTTGAATAGTTATACTAAACTTTCAAGATATGAAAGAATGCGTAGAACCATAATCAAATAGTACGTTCTCTATTCTTGAATGAATAAATAGCTTACTTATCACCACATCATTGTCCAAATCCACCTCAGTAGTAGTGATAGCATAATCTCTTCCTTGTTGCCTTTGAGGTTGTTGTTGATTTCCTCCGACAACCCTTAGCTTAGGGAAATTGTTTACAAAATGATCATGATCCTTGAAGTTGTAGCACTGCACCACTGGCTAAGAATTGATCTAAACCTTCCATTATTCTTCCACATTAGCGGGATTTTTCATATCCCTTCAGAAATTCTTGGCTAGATGTCCCTGCTTTCCACATTTGAAGAAATTCTTGGTTCCCTTTAAACAATTCCTAGGATGCTTCTTGTAACAACCTGAGATTTTATGAGAATTATTCTTTTTAATTTCATTGATGTCTTGTGTTTTATGTAGCACCAAAGGGATCTTGCACTACATGCATCCCTGACTTGGTTTTCATTACACGCAATTGTGACCTTCCACGATTGCGTGTGTAGTACGTAATACCGGGTTTCACTAAACAACGATATATCGTTATAATATTATTATGGACTAGACGTTATGAATGGTATTAACTAAATTTTGAATTTTATAATATTATTATTCATCTTACACATTTTCTAGAACATGAGAACAAAATAAATGTTTTGGGTAAAATAAGTATTTTTCAAAAAATGCAGTTTTGTCGCCTTTTGATGGCGCACCCAGTTTAAATATAGTTTTTGTCATGTTTATAAGTTCAATTTGACAAAATAAAATTCTTCTTTGGAATAAGGATATAAAAATTTACTTTCGATAAATTTTTTAAATTATTCTGACAACTTTCATATTTTAATGAATAGTAAAAACACGTTATATTTTAATTAAAAACAACTTTTTTCATCCCAATAATTTATATGGTTAAATTATAATATTGAATGGTTTTAAAGTATAAATATAATATATTTTTACCATTTAATATAATGTATTTCATTACCATTAATTTTACATTGAATTCATAGGTAAAAACATTTCAATCTTTGGCAATGTTTTAACTTTTAAAACTCGTTTTCTTAACAACGGGATTAATTTTAAATTAATTACTGAAACTTATGTGTTTTGAATTTTGAAAAATTGATTCCAAATTTGAATCCAGTGGGTCCAAATTATTTTATTAAGTTATTTTTATTTTTTTGATATTATGAATAGTAACTACGGTAATTTTTATTTACTGCAGTTAAAGGTAAAACAGGTAATTAAGGGTAAAAATAAGATTATAAAATTTTTCTAACACCTTCAAAAATTCTATTGGATGACTAAAAGTCGATCCATATCACCTAAAGGTTGGAATAGATTCATTTTATGGACTTTTGACCATGAATATAATTTAATTATTATTAAAACCAAAGAAAGTGACAACATGTCGCTCTCTTAAATATTATAAGTATAATAATTTTAATTTAGTGATAAAATACATTAAAATTAGAACATTAATATTCTATAGAAATATAATAAAATTATATACATCATGTGAATTTATATATAATTTTTAGGGATTAAATAATTATCATTAAAGGTGACACAATAGTGATGTTGAAATTATTTTATTGATTGAAATATCAAATAAATGGTTTTAAAAATATTAAAATAAATAATGTATGAACTATTTAATATTCTCCACAAATTTTCTAGATAAATATGACATGTTATGAATCTTTTAAATATTTTAGCTTGAACATATCTTCTGTGGGGATTTTATTTAAATTCAAATAAATGGATAGTGTGAAAATTGACACTATTGTTATTTTATAAAAATAACATAATATAAAATTGTTTAAAAATCAAAAAAAATATTTAAAAATTATAAATTAAAATTTATATGGTCGAAAATGTCATAAATTATCCAATTATGGATAATTCACAACACATAATTAATTATTTATAATAATTTAAAATTTAGAATATTATTACCACAAATAAAATTAAATAGATTAAATAAGGATAAATCAAGTTGATGAGGTCTAAAATAAATTTCCAACATGTCTAAATTTTATTGGTTGATAATATTACAACCCTATATCATCTAATCTTAGAATATGAGTCATTTTTGGAGGTTTTTAAGTGGGGTTTGATTTATTATAAATTAATATTTTTGAGGTTTCCAAAGGTGCCCCTCTCCTCCCTTATAAAAGGGAACCTCCTCCCTCTCCTCTTCACAACACATTTAGCATTCAAGATCAGACAAACCCTGCCCATTTCTCTTCTCCACTTCCTTAGCAACATTTTGGAGGTTCTAGTCTTCTCAAAAGACCAACTCTAGTCCCTTGCGAGGAAGCTTAAAAGAGGTGCGTCGAAGAAGAGGTAATCTCTTCTACCGATTATTTCAAGTTTATTTCTTCTTCAACTTCCTCTTCTTTAGTTGTTTCATTGTAAATTAATACAACAAGTATCACTAATATACTGATATGATATTATAAATATGAAACAACCCCATTTCACCTTCTATCCATTCTACGGAAAAATAAATCACCGCGCGTGCGTACGTACGGAATACCGTCTCCACGCCGTGGTGTAATTAGTTTTTCCACCACCACCTTACTTGGATGGGTATAATGGTGTGAAGAATAACTATATATGGTTATTATAACATCATACTGATTCTGAGATATTATATCATCCACTCCAATTCTATTCAATAGTTATGGGAATGATATCATCGCTCGTGCGTACGTACGGACTACCATCTCCACGAACGCGATGAGATTCATTTTCCATGATTAACCATTAAAGTATGATTATAAAGTATATATATAATAAATAATCATTAAAGATATTACATAATAATGATACTGGATTTATGTACATATATCTTTCATTTACTTAATTCCATTCAATTCAATAAGGAAACAAAAACAGCGTTCATGCGTACGTACGGCCTACCGTCTCCATGAACGGTGTATTTCATTCCATTTATTGATCTATCATATATATTTACATAATGAATATATATTATATATAAATCATATTTTACATTTTGTAATTAAGTAAATCAGGATATGAGTAATAATATCAAGAACAACAAATCGAAACACGTACGATAAATGAAATGATTTTACCCAAAACGCTGCTTTAACATGGAATTTACAAAAGAACGGGTAATATAAAGTCATAATTGAACCATATATGGTATCATAATAATGAATATGATTCTGTAATAATTCAATGACATTATTTAAATCATTATATAGGAGGTTCGGATACATATGAAGCATATCAGACATAAGGTAAGGGATAACTTTTCCAATCTCGTTTTTATCCGAGATTGTTTATTCGTAAGTATTTACTGGGGTTATATTTATCATCCATATACCTATTTTCTAGAAAATGGTTTCATGTATGTTTAAAGTCCTTTTTACCCATTTTTTAATTTTACTACATGGTATGTAAGAAATCTTTCTTTTGTTTACCATACGAGGTACTTTTTGACTTTTCCGTTAAAAGTAGGAGGAGAATGTTTTTTTTAACTTATACGGCATGAATGGATTTTTATAGTTTCATAACGCCTTATTTCATGAAGCTTAATCTACAATATTTCATTATTATTTTCAAAAAAATCCTTTTCTTTTAAAATTTCATGGCATTTTGTGAAAAGAAAATTATTTTGAAGAAGAAGGGATATTTTCCTCAAAAATTCATTTCAAGTGTTTATTCAAAACTATTTTCTATCTAAGATTACATTATTTAATATGTTTATGTTTCAAGTATAATGTTATGACTATTTACATGGTTTTATTTTCTTTATAATGAAATGATATCCATTGTTTTATATGGATTATGTTATGATGGGATGATGTTTATGAAACCCATTTTATTTATTGGGTTAGAATGAATGATTTATGTTTATTTTTTGGCACACAAATGAATGATTTCATTATGAGATGGGTGGAACCTATATCTCCCTCCAATGCATTGGGTAAAGATTTATATCTCATGAGATATACATGGCTGGAACGACAAGTTAATCCAATTTAGTGATACAGGACTGGAAGGAGGAGTGAACTCGATTGAGTAAGGGACTTTGTCCACTAAGATGGTCTTGGCAGTAATGCCTTGGCTACTATAGAAATCATATCAAGTGCTTAATGGTTTTCCACAATTACATGTTTTATTCCAATTCTATTTTATCATGATTTATGTTCCATTATGATCTATGCCTTACGTACTACCATGTTTTATTTCATTGCTCAAGATTTTGATGTTTAAACATTATGTTCATGTTTTTAAGTTAAAATGTATATGGTTTGTTTTATTTTCTCCATGATTACCCTTACTGATAATTTGAGCTCACCCTTTATATGATTTCTTTTCCCCAGGATATAAAGAAAGGTTTTAGGTAAGAAAACAAAAGCAGAAGATCTTTATGGGAGATTTTGAAGATCTTTCACCATGATTAGAAGATTATGTTCCGAGTTTCCAAAGACACTAAACTATTACGGTCCTTGAGTGTTGGTTTTTGTTATGTATTAATTATTCCACAAAAGTAATGTAATTTCCATTTACATCAAGCTTGGTTCTCTACAGTTGGTATCAAATGAAAGTTTTAGTCAATCTTTGGAATCTAGTATGCAAGAACTTTAGTGAGATCCCTAGAGATATTTCTAAGGTATGTCTAGGGATGTCCCTAAGGTTAAGTATAAGTATAGGTTATAGTCCTAGAATTATGGTAATGATATTAGAATTAAACCTAAGATGTTAGATATTGAAGGTACTCCCCATTTATTATGTTGTTTTCCCTAACATGATTTTTGCCTCTCGCGCTATTCTTTTTGGGTTTTAGATGATGGCTGGAACCCGAAGGAATCATGTTGATCAATGTAATGGAAAATGCAATGATTTTCCTCCTAAACAAATCAATGTTATGGGAGATGCAGGGCAAAATCTTATTTTTATACTTACACAAGATATGAATCATTATGGACTTCCAAATGAGCAGAGAAGGGAACAATATTCTATTGATTCCTTCATGAGGCAACGTCCACCTTCTTTCGGTGGGTCTTCTAATCCACTTGTTGCTGAAAAATGGATCAGTACCATTGAAAAATATATTTTCCATACTTCGTTGTTCGGAACATGAAAAATTCATTCTAGCTATTTACCGTTTAGAAGGTAAAGCAGACAAATGATGGACTCTAATTAAGAATATGAGGTCCCGAGATGAAATTGAATCCATGGAATGGGATGAGTTCAAGAACTTATTTTTCAATAAGTACTTCCCTCATATTCTTCGAACAAATATGTAAAAGGAGTTACCTGAGCTTAAGAAAAAGGATGATGAATCTTTTGGTATATACGAAGCGAATTTTACAAGGCTTGCAAGGTATGCATCTGTCTTTATCATCCAACCTGAAAGTAAAGTTGATCGATTCTTCAGTGGCTTAAAACCAAGTCTTCAAAGGGCATTAGCTATAAGAGACTTCAGTAGCTATGAAGAAATTGTGAATTGTGCTATCAAGGTAGAACTGGAATTTGGTGTTACATATTCATCTCATGGTTTTGATAAGAAACGAAAGATGGAGTTCAAGGAAAAAACTCAGAACAATGGTGAAAAGAAGATGGATGTTACTTTATGCTCAAATTGTGGAAAGAAGCATGGTGGAGATTGACTGGAAGGTACTAGAAAATGTTTTAAGTGTGGAAAATAAGGTCATCAAGTAGTTTAGTGTCAAATTAATGGGAAAAAGGTAGCTAATGATGTGAATAGAGAAAATACTATAGAGAACGCTCCACCAACACTTCAATGCTTCAAGTGCAAAGAAATGGGGCATTATGCTAATCAATGCCCTAATACAAGGGTTAATGATGATCGATGTGAGAAACCTCTTAAGGCAAAGGATAAAGGGAAGTCACATGCGATCACTATTTGTGATGTTGAGTATGAAAATGATGTTGTGGAATGATTAAGTGTTTATGTAATGGGATTTCAAAATAGTATCATGGAATCTCATTTATGGTATCGTAGAATTTTGGAATATCTATGTATTGGTTTCTAAAAATTATATGGTACCAGTAACCATGAAAAGTGATTGAAATATTTTTTTAAAGAATATGATATTCGCATAATGAAGTGATAAAGAGAAAATGAAATGAACTCATGACTGATATCATGGTTTGAGTATATAGAAATTTTTGGATTTTGGTATGTGGAAAGAGTTAACTTTTGACAGCATTCATGTTTTCACTAAGGTTCGATGGGTATTAATTTTTCAAGAGAATACATGATTAAGTTATTCAAATGTTTGGAATGTGACCAACAAGATATATTGTATGATATATGGGGGATAAATGATGGTATTTACATGCTCAGTAGATGACATTTCTAGTAATTGTTTTCTTTATACTATGAGCTTAGACAGAAGTATTTTAGATAATCCTAAAGATTAGAATGTCTTATGTTGGACATAAGTCAGTATTGTTTAAGGATAGAACTTTTTTCTATATTATTGATGGGATGTTATAATAATGTAGTTTTAGAAAAAGGACGACCTGCAGGATGGGTGACAACCCGTCGCGTCAGACAAGGCTATGGGAATCGAACCCACAACTGAAGTGCGACAGGACTTTATCGCCTACCACTGGCCTACAGGAAGTCCCTGGTTAGTATAAACGAGTTTTATTTTATTAAGTGGTATGATAGATGAAGTATAAGACCATTTTTGGAATCATATACGATTAACCTCACCATAGATGTACTTATGTATATTTGATAACTTTTTCTAACCTTTTGTTTGAGATAGATGGAATGACCCATCATTCCATCACATGATCTTCTAACACTTCAATACTGACAAATTCAACTTCATTTCTTTAAGAGATAAAGTGGAAATTATTCAAGGCATGAACAATGGTGAGATTGTACTGAAATAAAGAAAGTATTTCTTCTAATTCAAATTCTTCAACTTTACGGAAATGATCTTGAAAACCAAAAGTGTTGTCCTAGTGTCTTCATATCCTACGAATAAAATGGTACCTTATATCATCACAAATTTATGGCTTTTTTATTGTTGGATTTTTCATAGCCATGTTCTCTACCACTCTCCATCAGAACTTGATGGCTAGGTTTCTCTTTCATATCCATATTTTCACCTATGTTCTTTTATGTGGAAGCCCAGTGATTAGTTAATTTGGGTAACCATTGCGTTTCATAATTTTGTTTTTAAAGTTAAGTTTTGGTATTCCTTTTTACGATGTGGGTTTCTATTAAATAAACTTTCAAGTAGTAAACCATTTATAACCCCGACGAATTTCGAGGGCGAAATTCACTTTAAGGGGGGTAGAATGTAACAACCCGAGATTTTATGAGAATTATTCTTTTTAATTTCATTTATGTCTTGTGTTGTATTTAACAACAAAATAAGTTTTCACTACATGCATCCCTGGCTTGGTTTTCATTACACGCAATCGTGACCTTCCACGAGAGCGTGTGTAGCACGCAATACCGGGTTTCACTAAACAACAATATATTGTTATAATATTATTATGGACTAGCTGTTATGAATATTATTAACTAAATTTTAAATTTTATAACATTATTATTCATCTTACACATTTTCTAGAACATGGTATGTAAACAAAATAAATTTTTCGGGTAAAATAATTATTTTTCAAAAAATGCAATTTTGCCGCCTTTTGAAGGCGCACCCACTTTAAATCTAGTTTCTGACATGTTTATAAGTTAAATTTTACAAAATAAAATTCTTATTTGGAATAAGGATATAAAAATTTACTTTGGATAAATTTTTCATATTATTCTGCTAACTTTCATATTTTAATGAATAGTAAAAACACGCTATATTTTAATTAAAAACAAATTTTTTCATCGTGATAATTTATATGGTTAAATTATAATATTGAATGGTTTTAAAGTATAAATAGAATATATTTTTACCATTTAATATAATTTATTTCATTACCATTAATTTTACATTGAATTCATAGGTAAAAACATTTCAATCTTTCGCAATGTTTTAACTTTTAAAACTCATTTTCTTAACAATGGGATTAATTTTAAATTAATTACTGAAACTTCTCTGTTTTGAATTTTAAAAAATGGGTTCAATATTTTAATTTAGTGGGTCTAAATTATGTTAATAGGTTACTTTTATTTTTTTTGATATTATGAATAGTAACTACGGTAATTTTTATTTACTGCAGTTAAAGGTAAATCGGGTAATTAAGGGTAAAAATAAGATTATAAAATTACCCTAACACCTGCCAAAATTCTATTGGATGACTAAAAGTTGACCCATATCACCTAAGTGTCATAATAGATTCATTTTATGGACTTTTTACCATGAAAATAATTTAATTATTATTAAAACCAAAGAAAGTGACAACATGTCACTCTCTTAAATCTTATAAGTATAATAATTTTAATTTAGTGATAAACTTCATGAAACTTTGAACATTAATAGTCTCCAGAAATATAATAATATTATCTACATCATGTAAATTTATTTATAATTTTTAGGGATTAAATAATTATCATTAAAGGTGACACAATAGTGATGTTGAAATTGTTTTATTGATTGAAATATCAAATAAATGGTTTTAAAAATATTAAAATAAATATTGTATGAACTATTTAATATTTTCCATGAATTTTATAGATAAATATGACATGTTATGAATATATTAAATATTTTATTTCGAACATATCTTCTGTGTTGATTTTATTTAAATTCAAATAAATGAATAGTGTCAAAATTGATACTATTGTTATTTTATTAAAATAACATAATATAAAATTGTTTAAAAATCACAAAAATATTTAAAAATTATAAATTAAAATTTATATGGTCTAAAATTTCATAAATTATCCAATTATTCATAATTCACAACACATAATTAATTAATTATAACAATTTAAATTTTAGAATCTTATTACCATAAATAAAATTAAATAGATTAAATAAGGATAAATCAAGTTGATAAGGTTTAAAATAAATTTACAACATGTATAAATTTTATTGTTTGATGATATTAAAACCCTATCTCATATAATATTTTAATATGATTCATTTTTGGAGGTTTTCAAGTGGGTTTTGATTTATTATAAATTAATATTTTTTGAGGTTTCCAAAGGTGCCCCTCTCCTCCCTTATAAAAGGGCACCTCCTCCCTCTCCTCTTCACAACACATTAGCCTTCAAGATCGGGAAACACTTGACCATTTATATTATCCAATCCCCTAGAAACATTTTTGAGTTTCTTTTCTTCTCAAAATACCAACTCTAGTCCCTTACGAGGAAGCTTAAAGGAGGTGCGTTGAAGAAGAGGTAATCTCTTCTACCGATTATTTCAAGTTTCTTTCTTCTTAAACTTCCTCTTCTTTAGTTTTTTCATTGTAAAGTAATAAAATAAGTATCACTAATATACTGATATGATATTATAAATTTGAAAAAACCTCATTTCATATTCTATCCATCCTACGGAAAATGAAATCATCACGTGTGCGTACGTACGGAATACCGTCTCCACGCCGTGGTGTAATTAGTTTTTCCACCACCACCTTACTTGGATGGGTATAATGGTGTAAAGAATAACTATGTATGTTTATTATAACATAATACTGATTCTAAGATATTATATCATCCACTCCAATTCTATTTAATAATTATGAGAATGATATCATCGCTCATGTGTACGTACGGACTACCGTCTCCACGAATGCGATGAGATTCATTTTCCATGATTAACCATTCAAGTATGATTATAAAGTATATATATAATAAATAATCATGAAATATATTACATAATAATTATACTATATTTATGTACATATATCTTTCATTTACTTAATTCCATTCAATTCAATAAGGAAACGAAAACAGCGTTCATGCGTACGTACAGCCTACCGTCTCCATGAACGGTGTATTTCATTCCATTTATCGATCTATCATATATATTTATATAATAAATATATATTATATATAAATCATGTTTTACATTCTAGAATTAATTAAATCAGGATATGAGTAATAATATCAATAAAAACAAATCAAAACACGTACGATAAATGAAACGATTTTACCCAAAACACTGCTTTAACATGGAATTTACAAAAGAACGGGTAATATAAAGTCATAAGTGAACCATATATGGTATACTAATAATGAATATGATTCTGTAATAATTCAATGACATTATTTAAATCATTATACAGGAGGTTCGGATACATACAAAGTATATCGAACATAAGGTAAGGGATAACTTTTCTAATCTCATTTTTATCCGAGATTGTTTATTCATAAGTATTTTCTGGGGTTATATTTATCATCCATGTCCTTGTTTTATAAAAAATGGTTTCATGTATGTTTAAAGTCCTTTTTACCCATTTTTTACTTTTACTACATGGTATGTAAGGAATCTTTCTTTTGTTTACCATATGAGGTACTTTTTGACTTTTCCGTTAAAACTATGAGGAGAATGTTTTTTTAACTTATATGGCATGAACGGATTTTTACAGTTTCATAACACCTTATTTCACGAATATTAATCTAAAATATTTCATTATTATTTTCAACAAAATCCTTTTCTTTTAAAATTTCATGGAATTTTGTGAAAATAAAATGATTTTGAAGAAGAAAGGATATTTTCCTCAAAAATTCATTTCAAGTGTTTATTCAAAACTATTTTCTATCTAAGATTAAATTATTTAATATGGTTATGTTTCAAGTGTAATTTTCTGATTATTTACATGGTTTTATTTTTTTTATGATGAAATGATATCCATTGTTTTATATGGATTATGTTATGATGGGATGATGTTTATGAAACCCATTTTATTTATTGGGTTAGAATGAATGATTTATGTTTATTTTGTGGCACACGAATGAATGATTTCATTATGAGATGGGTGGGACCTATATCTCCCTCCAATGCATTGGGTAAAGATTTATATCTCATGAGATAGATGTGGCTGTAATGGGAAGTTAATATGGTTCAGTGATACAGGACTGGAATGAGGAGTGAACTCGATTTAGTAAGGGACTTTGTCCACTAAGATGGTCTTGGAAGCAATGTCTTGGATACTATGGAAATCATATCAAGTGCTTAATGGTTTTCCACAATTACATGTTTTATTCCCATGCTATTTTATCATGATTTATGTTCCATTATGATCTATGCCTTACGTACTGCCATGTTTTATTTCATTGCTCAAGATTTTGATGTTTAAACATTATGTTCATGTTTTTAAGTTCAAATTTATATGGTTTGTTTTATTTTCTCCATGCTTACCCTTAAAGATAATTTGAGCTCAATCTTTATATGTTTTCTTTTCCCCGGGATAAAAATAAAGGTTTTAGGTAAGAAAACAAAAGGTGAAGATCTTTATGGGAGACATTGAAGATCTTTCACCATGATTAGAAGATTATGTTCCGAGTTTCCAAAGACACTAAACTATTACGGTACTTGAGTGTTGGTTTTTGTTATGTATTAATTATTCTGAAAAATTAATGTAATTTCCATGTATGTCAATCTTGGGTCTCTACACTTCTTTCCAAAAAAATTACAAATGGGATATTCAGGCTTCTTTCCATCATGGGATTTGTTTGTTGAACCACCCATGTTGTTCTCCATTTTTCACTTCTTATCACCGGACCCATGAGACCATTGAGGGTCTCCAATCTCCATTTAAACCTTGAGGGCACAATGGAAAATCTCCTCATAACTATCAAAGTCTCGAATCGACAACACCTTCCATATACTTGTATTTAGAACACTAAATAAGTGATCCACATTGCTTTTAGTGTTCATGAAAAATCTAGAGGCATACCTTGCAAGCCTTGTAAAGTTTACTTCATACACCCTGATGGACTCTTATTCCTTCTGCTTGAGACCAAGGAACTCTCTTTCCATCTTGAGATGGAGGGTTCGAGGAAATATTTATTGAAAAACATCCTCTTGAATTCCTCCCAATCCATGTAATCAATTTCCTCTTGGGACTTTGTATTCTTGATCAGTGTTCAGCACTGATCAGCTTTCCCATCAAAATTATAGACTGCCAATACAACTTTCTATTCTTTCGAGCACTGAAGGATGGAGAATATATTTTCAATGGAGTTATTGAATTTTTCCTTGAAGAGGGGATTAGAAGATCTGCTAAACATGGGATGCCTTTGTCGCATGAATTATTCTATAGTAACTTGATCTTTCCTTGGAGGATGATGGTGTTCCACATTATTCAAGTTATTATTCATAACTTGAGCTAGTTGATCAAGTACTATCATGAAGCTTTGAGCACCCATTCCCATCATATCAAGAATATCATTAGGGAAATATTCACTTTTCCTATCACATTGGTTTTTGGAACATGTTCTTCTATTTCCCTCCATTAACTAAGAAAAAGAACGTAAAATTAGAGGGATTAAATACTTAGTTATTGAACATAAAAAGGAAACTTTTGAACATAAAAGGATAAACTTGTAGAGGGGAATTGTATCCTAACTTGTGATTCTTTAGGTTTAAATCTAGATTATCCTTGATCTATTTCTTAAATTATATTCTTATGGGATTTTTTTATTCCCTTAATAATGGTTTGTACTAAGATCATGAATTTACCAAAGCATATCCCTCAGGAGTGTCAAGCCAAGATTCCATCAAGGCCCGTTTTCATGTACTGAGATACCATGGGTCAAGCCCGAAACTCCTTGTCAGAGTTTTCAATCCTAGGTACATCTATTCTAGAGTCACCTTTACCGATTTATATCTAGACAGAAATGTATTTTCTTGATAAACCACTTACTCTATACTTACCAAAACTTAGGTGTGTTTTCTTATACTTCGTCTCATCCTTAAGGTTCTCACTAAGGTGCTCTATTCCTAATCTCCAAAAATAATTAGACCATCCTTTGATACTAACTATAGAGACCTTATCCTTTTATATATAATATTACGTGATTTTAAGCATAATTATACATCAGAGTACAAGCCAAGGATCATAAAGTCTAGTGTCTTGGAAGACTAGGTACTCAATAAAACATTATAAAAATAACTTTTTATTTAAACTCCATAATGAGCTCCTATATTTCATTGTGCTCATACATCTGCATAGGATAACCTGGGGATAACATGAACAAAGGAATAAGCTAAAATCCCAGTAAGGGGATAACTATAAGAACAAAGCATTAGCACATGGGATAGAAGGCATGACATGATGATATAAAAAGGCATGTAACATATGGAATCATAACAAATAAACATGGGATCATTAAAACATAGAATCATAGAAATGTAGAAAAAACATAAAACATGAATTTATTATGAGTCAAGGCTAACTTTCAAGACTGTTTCCCATAGTAGCACAAGCCAAGGCTAACTGCCAAGACCGTTGCACATATTAGCATAAGCCAAGGCTAACCGCCAAAACCGTTGCACATAATCATCTCATGAGGCTCAAATTTACCCAATTCATTGGAGTGTTATTAGGGTACACCCATATTACATTTCATGGATATGTTTTCCACATAAATAATCATACATAATCAATCTTACTTAAACATAAGAGTTACCCAAGGAAAGAATTGGGTACCACAATCATGACATAAAGCATAACCAATAAGTGTATCATGAAAGTGTCCATGAAAGAAAGGAATTATAATATAAATGGATATTCATAAGGTAAAATAGTCATATATCATGGTAATTTATGTCAAACATAGGTGACAACATGTAAGAAATGTATTTGATAAATTTTAGCATTTAAAACATTTTTGTGCGGTTTTAAGGAAAATACTATAGAGCTTTCAAAATATAAAAGGGAACGGTATTTTATATAAAACCAGAATTGAACCAAGATGGTTTTCATAATAAAAATACTGATTTTATAAAGACAGTTTTGGCTTAAAACATAGGATAGAGTTCACTTTAAATTGGGTAAAAATTTGGGAAGCTCCCTTAAAACAAGTTTGCTTATTGGAAAGTATCGAGAAGGGATTCACTTAAAAGGATGCATATCCCTAAAATAGAATGAGGGGTATTGAAACATGATTTTTGAGAATATAAAAATAATTTATAAGTTTTACATAAAAAGAAAAGTTAACTTTATTTGGGTAAAAAGAAAGATAGAGAAACCCGAAGGAATAAAGGCATTTCGGGTAGAATTCCTTACGAATTATCGGCATGGTATCGGGTGTACTTAAGAGGGATTCATGAGAGATAAAGGGGTTTATAATCACTTATAAATAATTAGGTAAGTATTTGGGAAGTTTTAAATCATACCCCATCATTACATATTACACATAAAATGGAATAGGATAGAGGACATTCTTGAATAAAAGTGAAATGGAGAGGATCCCTTACCTTAAGTCTATTGGTGTTCTCCACTTGCTATTAATGACCTGAATAAACCAATTAGGTTTATTAATTAATAATTCAATAACCTATTATATATTTATAAGATTTATTATAACCTTTTTAATTTCATTCATGACCTTTTTTTATGGGTTAAGTGGTTCAATTTCATTGTTTGGGTCCGTTTGTTTTCTTGGTTTTTATGATGGATTTACTTATTTTCATGAACGGGTAAACATGTAAGATGAAAGTGGTTGTCCAGAATTTAAGTTATATTAAATTATTGAAAATACAAGAGATTACATGGTTTTAAATTTAATTTGGTTACTTTGAGTTAATTTGATTCATTATATAAAACATTAGTGACAACCTTTTGGGTTAATTGGAGGTTTTTTGCCACAAAGAACATGTTTTGTTTTATAAACCAAAACCATGTGTACAAAAGGATTACAGAATAAAATATTAGGAATAATACATATATTATGTTCTGTTTCAACCATGAAAATGGTTTTATGACCATAATTAGATATGGTTACAGAAATTGAATACCCATCATCCTTGAATGTGGTAAATTAACACATCTCGAAGGGCGTTTTCACTATTAAAATAAAAGAAGAGTAAAGGAGAGATGATAATAACTTATTAAATTATCAAAAAAAATTCTAGTAAATGTAAGGTACTGTAGTTTTCATAACATTTAGATTAGGATAGGTAAGGATATAAAAGAAAACAAATAAAACTTGAAAAGAAAAAGAAAGAAAAGAAAAGAGGAATTTACCTCTTGAATCAATCTTCCTTGAGAGACTTTGGAATTTTAAAGATACTAGGGGATGTTGGAAATGGGGGATGAGCTTGAGGAGATATTTGGGAAGAATATATGCAAGGAAAAGTCTTGATATGAGTGAAGAGAAGAGGTAAGGAGGGGTGGTATTTATAGTGCAGGAGAGGAGGGTTTTCATAATATTTAATTCCTTAGTTTATTATTTTCCCTCAAGACTAAAAATAGTGATGATTTCATAACCAAAAATAGTAATAAGTGCATGTGATTTCGAAAAATTGGACTTAAATCATTATATCGTCATTAATGACTCAATAAATCCATTATTTAGAATTTATCATAAATTATCATATTTTACTATTTATCAAAAATTCAAGTATTTTAGAAAAATACCAAAAATTCCCCCTAACCATTTTTTGATGTTTAGAATCCAAAAATGAAATAAATTTTTCAAAAATAAATTTCTAAATATGATTAATTTAATTTTTAATTAAAATCACAATTTACTTGAAAAATAACAATTTTAAAACATTTATTTTCTTATTTCAAGATATAGGTATATCATACTCCCACTTGAATCTTATTTATATAATATCATAGGTAAGGTTACTATTCATTAGGCTATGTAACTATTCATAAGGGTAACATTACTATTCATAAGGGTATGTTAATATTCACCAAAAATTAAGTTGGTCATATTAGACTCTAAATAACTTACTGATCGCAACCGTGTATGTCAGATTTTCAAAATTCAAATCACAGAAGTGACAAACTTATGTTTAAAGGTCACATAGCACTTATTATTTTATTATGTTCTGATTTCATGTGATTATATGGCATAATAATAAGGAGGAAATTTCCATTGAAAAACATTGGGTCGTTACATTCTTTATATCCCTTCAGTAGTTATTAGCCTGATGCCCCATTCTTCTACATTTAAAGAATTTCCTAGTTCTCTTTATATAATTACTAAGATGATTCTTCCCACAATTTTGACATGTGGGATATTGGTTTTTCTTTACATCATGGTGTTTATATACTAATCCTTCCATATTAAACTCTATTTCCTACTTTTTATCCCAAGTCCCACAAGACCTCTGAGAGTCTCTGATCTCCATTTCAACCTTAAGGGCATAACGGACAATCTCTTCATAGATATCAATGTCACAAATCACCAACGCTTTTCATAGGCTCAGATTTAGTCCACTAAATAAGCGATCCACCTTGATTTTAGTGTTCATGAAAAATTAGAAGGCATATCATGTAAGACTTGTGAAGTTTGCTTTATACACCCCAATAGACTTTTCTTCCTTCTATTTTAGTCTGAGGAAATCTCTTTTCATCTTGAGATAGAGGGTTCGGGGAAAATATTAATTGAAAAATATTTTCTTGAAATCTTCTCATTGCATGGAATTAATTTCCTCCTTGGACTTTGTGTTATTGATTAGTATCCACCGCTGATCAGCTTACCCATTAAAACAATAAACTGCTAACACAAATTTCTCTTCTTCTGAGCAGTGTAGTATAGAGAATATCTTCTCAATGGAGTTAATCTATTGTTCAGTGAGGAGGGGATCGAAAGATCCACTAAAAATGGGAGTCCTTTTTCTCTTAAAGTATTCAACTGAAACTTTCTATTTCTTAGGAGAAGTTGTTTTTTCCACATGATTCAAGTTATTATTCATAAATTGAGCCAATTGGAAAAGTAATTTCATGATTTTTTTAGCACCATTTCCCATCATATTTGGAATATCATTAAGGAAAACGTTACATTGCCTATCACAATAATTGTTGGAATGGGTTCTTCTATTTCCAGTCATTAACTGAAAAAAAAATAAGGTACAATTAGGGGACTTGAATACTTAGCTAATAAGAATATAAAAAAACATTAAACATAGAAGGATAAAATTTTAAATAAAAAGTATATCCTAACTTATGATACCCTAATTTTCAATATATTTTACCCATGGGGATAGAATTATCCCTATGATTCTTATTAAAGTGCTCTAGTCCTGATCTCAAAAAATAACTAGAACTTTCCTCTAATAACGAATATAGAAACCATGTCCTTTTACAAAAATTATTACATGATTTTTTAATCATAATTAACCATTAAATACAAACCAAAAATCATAAAGTCTAGTGTCTTTCATGGATTAGGTACATAAAACTGAAAACATGAAACCAAAATAAAAACATCTTTTATTTAATCTTTATAATTAACTCCTAACACCCATTGAGATCTTACATATTCATAGGATAAACTAGGTAATACATGAATAGTGGGATGAGCTAAAAATCCTAGTAAGGGAATAAACATAATAATAAATCATATCATATGGGTTAGAAGGCACAATATGCTGGCATAAAAAGGCATGGAACATGAATCAACATATGGAATCATAACATATAGAACATGGGATCATGTAATCATGGAATAATATTAATGTGGAAGAAACATAAAACATGACATAATCATGATTCAAGTCTTATTGAACATATAGAATCATGATTCAAGGCTAACCACCAATACCGTTACACATGGGGCATGAGTCAAGGCTAACCACCAAGATTGTTGCACATGACATCTCATGAGACTAAACATTTCCCAATTAATTAGAGTTATATATGGTCACACCCATCATAAAATTTTCATGAATATGTGTGCCACATAAATAATGATATATAATCAAACATAAACATAAGGGTTACCCATGGAAAGAATTGGGTATCATATTCATGTCAGAAGGCATATCAAAAGGGAATATCATAATAGTTTCCATGAAATAATGGATTTAAATCATAAATAGACATTAATAAGGAAAAATAGGAATAAATAATGATAAGTTATTTCAAACTTAAGTGAAAATATATAAAAATAGTGTTTAATAAACTTTAGAAATAAAATATTTTTCGTGCGGTTTAAGGGAAAAAATTAATATTCTTTAAAACAGAAAAGGAATAATTATTTGTAAAAAACTAGAAATGAACCAAGATGGTTTTACATATTAAAATTATTTATTTTATAAAAATAATGGTGGATTAAAACATATTATGGAGTTCACATTAAAATGGTTAAGAAGTCAGGAAGTTTCCTTTAATTGGGCTGCTTATCAGGAAGAATTGAGAAGGGAACCTTTTTAAAACATGTATTTCCCCATAAAAAAAGGATGAAATGATATGGATACATGATTTTGGAATATATAAACATAATTTATAATAATTATATAAAAATAAAGAATAATTACTTTGGAGTAAAGAGATAGAAAGCGTAGCTTAAAGGAAAAATAGAGGTTTGGAAAGAATCTCTTACCATGTGTCTGAAATGGATCTGCACTTGATCTTAATGTCTTGGATAATTAGATTAAATACATTAATTAAATAATTAATAACCTTTTATACATGTATTTTATTAATTATAATTTTATTATGTTTATTTATGGCCTTTTTTATGGGTTATGAGATTCAATTTCATCATTCGGGAGCGTTCGTTTCCTTGATTTTCATAATCAGTTTACTTGTAAACATGTATGGAAAATCATGTAAAATGAGAATGATTGTCTATAATTGAAGTTATATGTTATTGATGAACATGCATAATATTTAATGTTTATATAAGTTATTTGGTAATTTGGGGTGAGGATGAACCATTAGATAAGACGTTAGTGATAATCATTTAGATTATTTTGGCGGTTTTTCGATCATCACAAACTAGTTTTGTTTTATTAATTAATATTATGTATATAAAATGTTTCTATAAAATAAAATAGGCAATAATACATATATTATAATCTGGTTTAACCATAAAATGGTTTTATGATTATTCTTGAAGGAAGGAATTGAAATTGGAAACTTTTTCGTCCTTGAATGCGATAAATTAACACATCACAGATGATGTTTCCATTTTTTATTAAAAATGAGATGGAAATAAAAATTATGATTAATTATTCCATTAACATGATAAAATTAAAATATATATAAGATACTAGAGTTTTCATGCCACTTGGATAAGGGTAGGTGAGGATAGAATAAGAAAATAAAATAAATTGAAAAGAAATTAAAAGAAAATGAAAGAGGGTTTTACCTCTTGAATTTCTCCTCCTTGAGAACCTCCTTAGGGAAAGGGGTTTGGTATTTAGTTGATAAAAAGGGATCCTAGATGCAGGGTGAGACTTGGGAAGAGGATTAGGCAGAATTTGTACAAGTATCAAAGCTCAAAAGGTGTGCGGAGAAGGGGTGGTCATGAGTGGTATTTATATGGGAGGAGAGGGGTGTTTTCTCATTATTTTATTCATTGGTTTATTATTTTGCCTCAAGACTATTAATAGTTTGATAATTATCACTAAATATGTTAAAATAATTAATGGGTGTTCGATATTATATTTATTACATCAGCAATGACTCGAGGAATGGTGTATTTAACTTATAATGTATATATACTGTAAATTACTATATTTTACTATTCACCAAAAATTCAAGTATTATAGAAAAATATAAATAATTAATCCTAACCATTTATAGACATGTAGAATTAGAAAATTAACTCCATTTTATAAAAATAATTTTCTAAATATGAGTAATTTATTTTTTAATTAAAATCATCATTTACTTGGAAAATACCAATTTTATAATTATAAATGATTTTATAACACTTTGAAAAATTAATTAAGGTATCATAAAATTATCTTATAATAATAAGAAAAAATATATTAATTTTTGAATACATTTTATAAAAATTAATTTTCTTGTAAACCGTTATATTAATTATAAAATTGAAAATAAACATTTATGTTTTATAAAAATATCAACACTTAATTAATAATTTCTAAAACATTTATTTAATTATACTATGATATAATTATATAATATTACCATTTATAAGATGAATAAATTTTATTTATACTTTCATGGGTTAGTTTACTATTCTATTGGCTGATTTACTATTTATAAGGGTCATATTACTATTCCAAAGGTCAAGTTACTATTCCATTGGTTTAGGTTCCTTAATTTCTATAAATACTTCTTATTCAATTTATTATTAATATATAAAGTTTTTATTGTGTTCTCTGAGTGATTTTATGTGATTTATAATATATTAAATAATTATAATAAGGTAATTTTCATTAATATAATTCTAGGTTGTTACATGTAGTGTGAGTAGCGACAGTGCTCCAGGAGGCCCGACCAGTGTGGGCTTCCCCCATTCCTTACAGTTTCTATTGGAGTTTGTTTTGGATCTCTCTGTAGGTTTTTTTATGGAAGTATTTGTTCTATGTCGGTGTTCATTGGAGGTCGCTGGTGATTTTTTCTGATGCATTTTCATTTATTGGGGATGTTTCTACTGCTCGTTATGGTTCTCGTTTTTTTAGGAGTTTATTTTTGTGATGGTTTAGTTTGGTTTGATGGTGATGATGGTGGATGTTCTGATATCTAGTGAGTAGGTTAGCCGATGGTGGTTCTATTTCAATGAAAGTGGTAGCTATCATGTTAGGGTGCACTCACTAAGTTGGTGTTGGGATTGAGGGTGACCTCGCAATCATAGGTTTTCACTTTTAAAAATTGAATTTTTGAAATTTGAATTTGTATTGGGTGGTTTGATTTATGGTGTGGGGGATTTGTGATGATTTGGATGTGGAATGTATGTGTTGTTTTGGGATTGTGTCATTTTGTATGGGTTCTCATGTAACCCATAAAAGAGAACTTTTTGAAAATAAAAATATTTAATTTGGATTAATTAGGCTAAAACATTCTTCAAAGACTATGATATTAGGGCATCACAAATTTTTACCCCGATGACATAACTACTAATATTGGACAACATAATTCGATGGAAATATAGAATAAGGTACAGCACCATATCCACTAACTAATGATCAACAGTTTTAGAAAGTAAAAGATATTGATATTATTTTCGATAAAAATGAAAAACCTTACAAAATTAGGTTGGATAAAGAGATCAGTTTTATTTGAATTACCATATTGGAATTATTTGTACATCAGAAATTTTATTGATATCATGCTTGTAGAAAAAAAAATATATGTGATAATGTTATCGGTATGTTACTAAAGGCACCGTATAAAACAAAATATGGCATTAAGCCTGGGTTGGACATGATTTAAATGGGGATAAGGGAAGATTTGGCACTAGTAAATGGTGGAAGATGAAATTTTCTTCCTCTGGTAGCTTACACTCTATCCAGATAAGAAAATTTTCAATTTTAAAAATTCCTTAATAGTGTAAAAGTTACATGGGGGTATTCATAAAATATCAAGAATGTCATGTAAAAGAATAATTTGAATTTAAAGGGTCTAAAATCACAAGACTATCATGTTTTGATGCAAGATTTAATGCTTGTAGATTTACATTGAATTCTGCTAAAAATGTGGGGCATATATTAACTAAACTTTGCTTCTTTTTCAAAGTCATATGCAGTAAATTCATAGACCTTGTGAAGTTTCCAATCCTGAATATGGAAATTGTAGTCATATTATGTGAATTTGAGATGTTCTTCACACCGTCATTCTTTGATATAATAGTCCTCCTGGTGGTTCACTTGGTTAGATATATTCAACTATCTGGACCTATACATTACAAATGGATGTACCCCATTAGACGGTATATGAAGATTTTTAAAGGGTACATCAAGAATTGAATTTGGTCATAATTTCTTATTATAAAGTGATATATTATTAAAGAAGTTATTGAATTCTATACAGATTACCTATAAGATGTTGATAGCATTGGTCTCCTAAAATCTCATCACAGCAGATGCCTTATGGATGAAGGTATTTTCAGAAGAGATGTTGTTACAATTATTATTACATATTGGGAGCAATCTCACCTTTATGTTTTACATAATAGTGCAGATGTTGATCTATACGTTGAATCCCACAAAGTAATTCTTAAACATTTGAATCCATCAATGGATGAAATATAGATATCAAATACACATAATCAATAGTTTATAGGATGGTTTTAAGATCATTTTTATAAGGATTTTTTTGAAATTTTCAATTCAATTATCGAATGACTTTTATGGCTAGTCAGAGGACCAAATATAAATGTATTATCTTATGATGGTTATGTAATTAATGGTCATGTGTTTTAATCGATGGAACAGGATGAAAAAGTATGATATAAAATAGTGAAGTTACACTTGTTAAGGAAGCGATACACTTATTCAAATCTAAGTATATAAATAAAATTTATGAAAATTATTCATATTTTGGCATCATCGAACAAATATAAGAGTTGGATTATGAAAATTTTCAATTTCCAATTTTCTGTTGCAAATGGGTTGACAAAAGGAGTGTATTTAAATTCAATGAATTGGGCTTCATGATGGTGAATTTTAGTGTGAAATGGTATAAGGATGAACTGTTCATAATGGCATCACAAGCAGTTCAAGTGTTTTATGTCCCATATCATTCAAATATAAATTATTCAATTGTTCTGCTTATGAATAAAACAATTGTAGGGTTTGATAAAAATTCAATTGAGTATATGTAACGACCCAATGTTTTTCAATGGAAATTTCCTTCTTATATTTATGTCATAAAATAACATGAAAACACAACATAATGAACTACTAAGTGATAAGTGACCTTTAAACATAAGTTTTTCACTTCTGTGTTTAGAATTTTAAAAATCTGACATACAAGGTTGTGCTCAAGATGATTTTTGGAGTCTAATGAAACAAAAATAAATTTCGGTGAATAGTAACATACCCTTAGGAATAGTGACATACCCTTATGAATAGAAATATGACCATTATGAATAGTAAATCATCCAACATAAGAGTAACCTTACCCATGAATAACTAAATAAAATTTAGACATCTTTGAAAGTGACAATTTGACCTTAGTAAACATTTTGGAATTTTGTAAGTCATAAATAATTAATTATAACTAATTAATTAATTTAAAGGAAAATTTATTTTCATAAAATGTATTCATTATTTATAAAATAAATTTATTATAGTTTTTAGATAATTTTATAAGACCCTACGTAATTTTTGAAAGCACTATAAAATCAGCTTTAATCTTAAAAACTGTTTTTTTAAGTAAATTATGATTTTAATTAAATATTAAATTAATAATATTTAGAAAATTATTTTTGAAAAATTGAATTAATTTTTGGATTCTACACATCAAAAAATGGTAGGGGTAAATTTTTGGGATTTTTCTGAAATACTTGAATTTTTTATGAATAGTAGAATCTGATAATTCACAATAAATGCTAAATAATGGATTAATTTATTCATCGATGATGTTCTGCTGATGTAAGCCCACTTGGTTCAGGATCACATGATAAAATTACTATTCTTGGTCATTCAAGACTCACTATTCCTTGTCTTAGGGGAAATTAATAAACTAATGAATTTTATATTAAGGGAACCCCTCTCCCCTCCACTATAAAAGCCACCCTTCACACCCTCATTTCTTCACACCTCTCAAGCTCCAAGACTTCTATAAACTCTACCCAAACACCTTACCTAGCCTCTCCCCCACATACAAGAGATACTGGTCTCATCAAAAGACCATGCTTAGGCCCTTAAGGAGGTTCTCAAGAGAAGGATTCAAGAGGTAATTTCTCTCCCTCTTCTCCTTTAATTTCCTTTCAAGTTCAAGTTCGTTTATTGATATCTCCCCATATATCTTCATCCAAATGTTATTGTAACTCTATTATTATACATATAATGTAATTTTAAGAATCTAATGGGATATTATATCATCCAACCCCCTTTCCCTCTTCCTTTTATTTTATTAAAGAGAACGTTGTTCGTGAGGTGTTAATTTATCACCTTCAAGAACGTCTTCTTCCATTTCTACCTTCAGATATGGTCATGAAACCATTTTTATGGTTTAAACAGAATATTTTATATGTATTATTTCCTATTTAAAGTTCTGTAACTGACTTATGAACATATTACTAAGTGATAAATTAAAACAACTTCATTGTGATCGAAAAACCACCCAAATTAACCCAAAAAATCTTCATTTAATTATTATCTAATGATTCATCCACATGGATCTAATATAATACATTATAAGATCATTAAAACTCCTGTAATATCATTAATGACATGTAATATCATTTCAGGATGTTTACCCATGTTCTACCCGAACTTCAATTTATGAATACAAGTGAACCACCCAAGAAAAACCATAAAAACGAACATCCCCGAACAATGGTTTTAAACTCTATAAGTCATCAAAAGGAACATAAAATTACATAATGAAACCATAATGAACCCTATTAATGTATAAAATGTTCTGGAATTTCTAATTAATTAATATAATGTCATTATACATGACATTAAAGAGAAGGAAGCATTCGGATACAAGGTAAGGGGAAATCTCGAACCCAATTTTATTCCTTCAGGTTCTCCCTCTTTGACTTAATTTTTGATATGGTTACTCCATAAAGATCATTTTTTCATCATTTTATTTCATTTTTTGGGATATAAATGTTTTTCACTAGTTTTTATGTCACAAAAAATGTTTTCCAAAAGAACTCTTCTTTTAAGAACACACCTTTTACTTCTCACTCAAAGTGGACGGTTCTTGTAACATGTATGTTGTTCCCTCTTTCTTTTGGGAACCCAAAGATTATGAATGTATTCTTATGATATGAAACTCATTACTTTACATGGTTTAGTTATGTACATTTTTTATATGTGTTCTATTTTTCAAGCATGATTATGATAATGTTATGATGTGACGGGTGCACCTGGAATTATATAGCACAATATGAATGTTTCAATGTGACGGGTGCACCCGGAATTATACAGTGCTCCAATGCATTGGGTAAAGTGATGAATCTCATTAGTAAATGTGAAATGATGTGTGAAAAATATTCTATCTTGGTTCACAAGTATGTGTGGTAGTTAACCACTAAGACGTGATGTTTCATTTTTATGCATTGCCACATTTCAAGTCTTTTATTTATGCTCCTCTCATGTTCATGATCTTTTGCCTATGTTATGATTATGCTCACCCCATGCTATATTATTCTTAACTATCCTCTTAGTAGGATTCTATCTCATCCATTTTGATGTATATCCTCAGGTGGATACATGTACTAAGGAGAGTACAAGTGCCAATAAGAATCTAGAGAAGAAGAAATTAAATAAATGTTTATGATTGATGTTGTATTTGTTATGTATAGTCCTAGTTTACCCAAGACACTAAACCTTTAGATACTTTGTGTGTAATACTATTATGTTTTTTATCTTTGAAATGATGTAATAGTAATTTAAGAAAAGGCCAGGATGTTATAGTTGGTATTAGAGGGAGGTTTAGTTAATTTTGGAATTAGGATTAGTGAACCCTAGAGAAAACCTCTAGTATGAGATTAAGTACAAATATGCACACAAGAGTATTTATATAGGGATCCCATATGTTATTCTTTTAGTATAAATTGTTCTAATGAATAATTTATGTATTCATGAATTGTTTACTTATGTTTTGTTATAACCTTTTCTATTTTAGAAAATGGTGGGAACTAGGAGAAATCATGCCAACAACTCTTGCGAGGACCAATGAAACGATTGCCCGAACGACATCCCCAATGATTTGGGAGGTGGAGTTCAAAACTTCATGGTGATTCTTAACTAATTATCTTAGGTTATGAACAATAACCATAATAATGGGGAACTTCCTCCTTCACTAAAGAGGGAGCAACTGGCTATCGAATGTTTTATGCGGCAACAACCACCGACGTTTAGTGGATCTTCCGATCCACTAGTTGCGAAATAGTGGGTCAACTCCATGGAGAATATCTTTTCTATTCTTCACTATTCTGAGAAGGATAAGGTGACTCTATACATTTATTGTCTAGATGGAGAATCCAATCAATGGTGGTCTTTGATTAAGAACACCAATCCAAGGGAGGAAATTGAAGAGATGGAATGGGAATACTTTAAGATAATGTTTATTAATAAGTACTTCCCACGGACTCTTCGCACAAAGATGGAGAGAGAATTTATAGAGCTCAAGCAAAAAGAAGGAGAATCTGTCACAACCTATGAAACAAATTTCACAAGGATTTCAAGGTACGCTTCAGGTTTTGTTATCAACAATGATATAAAAATTGATAGATTCTTTAGTGGATTAAAACCACACCTTCGAAAGGCTCTTACAATTCGATACTTTGGGAGTTATGAAGAAGTTGTTCGGTGTGATCTCAAAGTAGATATGGAGTTTGGATAATGGTCACATGGCTATAGTGATAAGAAAATAAATATAGAGTTTCAAGCTAGTGGATCTAATGACAAAGGCGGGAAGAAAAATCAACGACCCACATGCCAAAAATGTGGGAAGTTGCACCATGGGAACTGCCTCAAAGGGACGGGGAAATGATTCAAGTGTGGGAAAGAAGGAAACCATGCTCAAGAGCGTTGAAAATACATGAAAATGAAGGATAATGTAGCCAATGAAAGGAGAGAACCACTCATGGTTCAATGCTACAACTATAGGGAGCTAGGTCACTATGCAAACCAGTGCACTAAACCTTGAGTTCTCAAGGGTAATAAGCATCAGCAGCCACCAAATCCAAAGGAACAAGGGAAGGCTTATGCCATCACTACTACGGAGGTGGAGCATGATAGTGAATTCGTACAATGTACACTTACTATTCACTCAATAATGGAAAAAGTCTTATTTGATTCTGGTTCTATGCATTCCTTTATATCTTGCAAGTTTGCTAGAACTATAGAATCGAAGCCCCAAAACCTTGAAGTAGAGATATCTGTAAAAACACCAAGTGGTGCAATCATTTCAACCCAAGTGTTTGACTCTTCTCCTATTGGCATATGGGGTAATATTCTTCCATCAAATCTCGTAATACTTCCCTTGGTAGAATTCGACACTATAATGGGAATGAATTGGCTCTCGTTATATAGAGCACATATCAACTGTCAGGAAAAGGAAATATCTTTTCATATTCTGAACCATCCCATGCTCCTCTATAAATTCAAGGAAGATCATGAATCTCCTTTGAAAAATCCTTCAATGGTGTGGGTGTTGATTCCCTATGAAGAAGCATACCTCGCCCAAATGGTTGAGTTGAAGGAAAGTGCCAACCTTGAGGAAATGCCCATCGTGAGGGAATACGACGATGTATTTCTCGAAGAGTTACCTGGAATTCCCCCGGATTTTGAGGTAGAGTTATCAATTGAACTCATACCTGGAGCTACTCCTATCTCAAAGTGTCCCTATAGGATGGCTCCTATCGAACTGGATGAGTTAAAGAAGCAGCTGCAAGAGCATCTAGACAAAGGGTTCATATTCCCTAGTGCATCACCTTGGGGTGCACCAGTGCTCTTTGTGAAGAAGAAGGATGGAACAATGTGGTTGTGTATCGATTATCGGGAACTCAACAAGATCACTATAAAGAACAAGTATCCTATCCCAAGGATTGATGACTTGTTCGACTAGTTAAGAGGAGCTCAATACTTCTCAAAGGTGTATCTTCATTCTGGATATCATCAGGTAAAGCTGAAGAAGGAAGATATTCAAAAGACTGCCTTCCGTACAAGGTATAGGCACTATGAGTTTTTGGTGATTCCATTTGGACTTACTAATTCCCCTGAAATCTTCATGGATTTGATGAATATTGTCTTTAGACATTACCTCGACAAATTTTTGGTAGTTTTTATCGATGATATTCTCATCTACTCCAAGAGAAAGGAGGAACATGAAGAACATCTAAGACTTGTGTTGGTAACATTAAGAAAGGAGAAGTTGTACGCCAAGTTCAGAAAATGTGACTTTTGGATGAAGAAAGTCACATTCTTGGGACATGTGATCTCAAGTGAGGGAATTTTTGTGGATCCTTCAAATACAAAGGCGATTTAAGAATGGCACAGGCCTCTAGTGTCACATAAATCCATAGTTTTCTTGGATTAGTTGGGTACTACCGATGTTTTTTGAGAAACTTCTCACGATTTTCAAGCCTACTAACTAAATTAACAAGGAAATAGGTAAAGTATGTCTGGATGGAAGAATGTGAGGGAAGCTTCAAGGATCTAAATAGAAGGCTGGTCACTACACATGTACTCACACTACCAAAAAGTTGAGAAAGTTTTGTGATATATAGTGATGCTTCAAAGAAAGGCTTGGGTTGTGTACTCATGAAAAATGACAATGTGATAGCCTATGCCTCACGACAGTTAAAGATCCATGAGCAGAACTACCTGATGCATGATCTAGAGCTGGCAGCTGTGATTTTTTCCTTGAAAATTTGGCGGCACTACCTTTATGGAGAGAAGTGTGACATATACACCGACCACAAGATCAAAAAGTATATATTCACACAAAAGAATCTCAACATGCGTCAAAGGATATGGTTAGAGCTAATCAATGATTACAATTTCTCTATTCACTATCATCCTGGAAAGGCGAACAAGGTAGCTAATTCTCTAAGCAGAAAATAACCTGCTACTCTATCCATGTTGCGGATTGAGAAAGACCCTATCTTCATGGATATGCAAAGAATGGATTTGGAAATCATAAGGGTAGGGGATACATCCTACCTTGCCCAAATGATTGTGCAACCATCCATCCAGGAGAAGATTAAGGAAGCACAAAGAAATGATGTGGAGATACAAAAGAGGGTGAATGCATTAAAGGAATGGAAGCTGCAAGAGTTCCATATCGACGATGTAAGAACCCAGTTCTTATTTTTGAGGTACAATTTTCTTCTTTACTCCTTTCCTTAAGTGTTTTTAAGAAAATAAGGAAAATGGGGGAAAATCCTAATTTTTGGAAGTACACGCCGTGTAATTTTCCACACACTGTGTACTTTTGGCTGTGTGGGATAAGTACACAAGGCGTGTAGCCATGTCGGTGATAAAGGGTGTAAAAATCGACTACACGCCATGTAGTGGTCCTTTACACGCTGTGTAGTCAGTAGGCAAACAAAAGAGTAAGGCGGTGAAAGCAGCCGCCAGCTGGGCGACAGTACACGCCGTGTGGTCGGGAATACACACCGTGTACTCATGTCGACTGATGAATAGTTTGGCGGTGCCACCAGATGAACAGTTAACTGAAGTAAGTGCATGCCATGTACCCGGAAGTACACGCCGTGTACTTTGTTTTTTTCACTTAAAATGGGAAATATCCAACCCTGTTCACAGGTAAGGCTTAGAATCATATGGGATCTCAGGAGGGGAAGACTGAACCTTCAAGGATCTCTAGATCAAGCGTTGGGAATTCGTTTCCGCCTCGGATGATCTCATTGGAACCGAATGGGTAAGACCTCCCTTCTCCATGCGTAGTTCTTGCCAATTCTTCCTCTAATGGAATTTATTTTCATTTAAGCGGGTTTTATTTCACCTAAGATCTACCTCCTTCTAGGATGATTCGTGGAACTTCATTTGGGTATACTGATCAGGGGCGTTTAAGGTAGGTGTCTTGGTGTTTATTTTCCAACTATTGTGCGTTTTTGTGTACCGTTGTGCCACGAACCCATGTTGGGGTGTCGTGTGGATGAGGCCATGGATATTTTAAATACCTAGAATTGTATAGGTAATTAATTGTGATAATAAAATTACTTTTTGGGATCGTTGCTAGGATCCAGGCCACCCCGAGGGTGCGTTCCTCTATTTAGCCGTTTGGCCAGGATACCCGAGGGTATGCCTTTAAAGTAATGTTTGTAGAATTTCCTTGTGAGGAATTGCTTGTGTACTGCTTGTTTACATGTTGGGAATGGCCCGGTTACCTTTTTAGCCTGAGGGAAGTGTTGTGATTAGCATGTGGTCACTATACTATTAGCCTGTGGGCAACTTCTTCTGTGCCTATGGGCAGTTGATTCTGTGCCTGTGGGTGACACTACTTACGCCTGTGGGCAATATCCGTATGCCTGTGGGAAGATTCTTGTGTTGGTTTCTCCTCACCTGAGGGTAGGGGTTTACGTGTCTGAGGACATTGGTTGTTTACTTAGAATGTTCACTGTGGTGATATTTTAAATTGAATAATTAAACGAATATTTAAATGGCAATATAACTGGTTAAGTTAGTTACTTTCAGTACTTCTTACTTTATTGCATTTTAATTTGCACACTGTTGTTGCATGCTTTTACACAGTTGGGCACAGGCCTTTGGTGGGTGCCTACTAGGATTTATTTCTCACACCCTGTTTGGGTCATGCATTTCGGCCCAAACAGATTACATTTCTGTAGGTGTGGATAAGGGAAAGAGTCCCTATACGGGTACTTGATTGTTGCTGATGAGTAGGAGGGCATGTGACCGAGTCTAGGCTCGCGATGCTGCTGGCTGTTTTGTTTTTCTTTTCTGTACTTT
Organism: Viscum album; assembly: GCA_963277665.1. Classification (NCBI taxonomy): domain Eukaryota; kingdom Viridiplantae; phylum Streptophyta; class Magnoliopsida; order Santalales; family Viscaceae; genus Viscum; species Viscum album. The sequence continues at coordinate 909,346,390 of OY728125.1, read as the reverse complement.
TACTTCAGTGTAATGTATTGTATTTTAGTGTAACATGTTCTGGCTATTTTATAGAATAGTGACATGCTGCATCTTTATATATATATGACTGTTGGTTGTTTTTACTACAGTTGTTTATTTAAAATTGTGTATGGTTATTTGCTTCTGCTATTGTTGTTGTATGTTTATATTATATTCTGCTGCGCTGCACTTTGACAAATGAGGGAATAGTTTCCCCACTATCAGACCTGGGGCCTCACTACTAGTCGGCAGCCTCTGGCATTTGGGGAAATGCGCTTGGGGTCATGTGGCGAATCAGGTTCGGGGCACCTGTTGAGTGGCACCCAGAACCGGGACGTTACAAAGTGGTATCAAAGGGGTTCTTTTCTTTGAATTACTATTTGGAGACTTATTCAGGTATAGGACAGAAATGGTAGATGGTAATAAGTTGTGCCCAGGCGTAGCTAACCCGTGTATAGGGAAAATCCAGTCTACCTCGTATTTTTTCAATTGTTCTGATTTTGAAAATTTTATAGTTGATTAGATTTTCACCGTTGGGTGACGCACTTGTATTGTGTTGTTTATATTTTATTAATGGGTTCTATTTAGTTACAACCTGATGAGATGAGGGTATTCCATCTCATGCATCATTTAGGCACATACTAGAAATCACATTCCATGCATAGTTCCATGCCATGTAGGTGCATTAGAAATTTCATGTTGTTGTGATAGTTATTGTGGTAGAAAATCATGTTGTTGTGATAGGTGCTTGATAAATACCTTCTATGTGATAGGGTATTTTTGTATGAGCCGGTTTATAGAATGGACACCAAACTTTGGTTTTTGGGGAGTATGGGCCCCCATTTACCGGAATTTAGTGGATCATTGACTGTTTATTTTGTTATAATACAGATAAGATGTCAAACTTTGATTTGTAGGGAGTATGGGCCCTCACATATCGGAATTTGGCACTTAGGTGTTATTTTTTAGTATTTTCTGGGTTCTGTGGGAGTTTCTAAGGCATACTTTTTGGAAAACCCAGTATACACACCGTGTAGTATTTTAAACACGCCGTGTATGGTCTTATTTTCAGAAAGAAAAGAAAACTTTTTAAGTACATGCCGTGTAACCGAAGTACACACCATGTAGTCTCTTCATGTGTCACAAACTGTGTGGGCGGCGACACGGGGAAGGGAAGAGCTTGGGGTGAACACGTCGTGTAGCTGCTGTACATGTCATGTAGTGTTGACCCGGAGTTTGCTTGTGTAACTAACAACACAGATGAAGGAGACCTTAAGACATACACACTGTGTCCACTATGGAACACTCCATGTAGTCTGACCCGGGATCCGGCCATGTAACTAACAACACGGGTCGGTGTGATCCTTTCGTGTACACGCCGTGTCCATATGGAACGTGCCGTGTAGTGTGATCCATGTGTCTGGTCATGTAACTAACAACACGGGTCAGCAGAGCTCGTCTAGTACACGTCGTGTACCTGTGGGACATGTCGTGTTGCCTTGTCCGAGAACAGACCATGTGGACTTAGCCATGCGGCTGGGAAACGGGGTGGTGTACACGTTGTGTTCGGGTGTCACACGCCATGTAGTATCAAGCTGAGTAGTCGGCTATGTCACAAACGACATGGGTAGTTGGAAATTTCACCATACACGCCGTGTAGATTATATACATGTCGTGTAAGTTTTATTCAATGGGAGCCGTGTAGCTAAGCCGTGTAGAAGGACCCGGGAAGGGGAAGAAAAGTCAAGTACACGCCATGTAGTCAGTATACACGCCGTGTAGTCTTGTTTTTCAAATTTTGAATGCCTTCTTCCTCCTGTTCCCTTTTGGGTTTCTTCGTTTTTGGTCCTTGATAATCATGTTCTAAGGTGTGTGTTTGACCTTGTAGTGTCATGCCACCTAGACGACCACGCGTTGTTCTCCAGGAGAGCGGCAACGAGTATACTCCAGAGATGGTGAGCCATGGGCTACCAGTGGATCCTCTAGTAGAGCCAGATGCGGTGCCAGCTGTTATACCAGACACAGGCGCAAAGGCGCAGTTCCGTGAAGGCTTTATGCGGTTCATGCAGACCTTCTAGGGAGCACCGTAGGCTGCCACATCTATGGATGAGCTTACTCATATATTCCAGTAGCAGCATCCACATATGTTTTCAGGGGATGGCGGACCACAAGTTGCAGAATCTTGGCTGGGGTCTATGCAGACTACTTTTGAGCATCTTGAGATATCTCCAGGGCGGAGGGTCAAGCTCATGACTTACATGCTGTGTGATTCCTCTAAGAGGTGGTGGGATGTTACCACCCAGACAGAGCATCACAGAGACATGGCGTGGGAATATTTTCAGGCATTCTTCTATGACTTCTTCTTCCCAGAGACGCTGAGGAAAGATAGAGCTCGAGAGTTCATGAATCTGCAGCAGTGTGCTATGTCGGTGATGGATTATTCTGCTCGTTTCACTGAGCTTTAGCGTTTTGCACCTGTTCTGTTGGGCGATGAGACGCTGAGAGCCAGGCGCTTCAAGGATAGTCTTTGGTATGACATGCGGGCATTGGTGAATGTTTTCAGGTTGCCTTCAGTACATGCTATTGTGAACCAGGCACTGATCACAGAGAGGAACCTGTGGGAAGCTAGTGGTGTGGGCCAGGGTGGTTCAACACCAGTTTCTGGTACTATTTCTACCAGTAAGAGGAAGCGACATATGGACTTCTCTCAGGGTGGCAGTACCAGCCAGAATAATGCTTCAGGTGGCTAGTTCATGTGCTACTAGTGTGGTATAGAGGGGCACAAGAGGCCACAGTGTCCACGAGACCTAGTGGAGTGCCGAGCTTGCAGCAGGATGGGTCATCTGTAGCGCTTTTGCAGGGCATTTCCACCAGTGGTTAGTGAGAGGGGTTCTGTGCAGACTCCGCGAGCAGGAGCAGGACCAACAACTTCTTACTAGTCAGGGAACTGGAATACGTCGGGGCGTGCAGGCAGAGATGGTGGTCGTGGATGTGGTATCCAGACACCAGAATCTCAGAGGTAGTAGGGCGGGACAGCTCAGGTTATCTAGGTTGTGTCATAGGGCCGCAACACTGGGCAGGCATATGCAGTGCAACAGACCCAGCAGGAGTAGGATCCCAGACCTTCTACAGTCAGAGGTATTATTCTAGTAGCTTCTGTTTTATCTTCAATACTTTTAGATACGGGTGTTACACATAGTTTTATATCTGTGCCCGTTGTGGAGAGCTTTGGGCTCTGTGTTTCTACTTCTTCCGTTATCATGACGCTAGACACTCCGTTGGGGACTAGGACGGTTGGTGTGTGTCAGTGCAAGGAGTGCCCCCTTGAGGTTGGTGGGTGTCACTTTCTTTGGGACCTCTATGTCATAGAGATGACAACTTATGACGTCATTCTCGGGATGGACTGGTTGGTTATCTTTCGTGCCTTTGTAGACTTCTATCGTCACAGGGTGAGTTTCACATCACCAAAGGGCAGAGAGTTTCTATACAAGGGAGAATGGGATGTTCAGGCGAGTCGAGCTGGACCAGAGCATCATGGGCGAGGTGGAGTCACAGCCCAGATTGTGAGTTTATATCTGGATGACCAAGGGACTTGTTAGATGGATTTCCCTCCAGTGGTTGATCGTTTCAGGGATGTCTTTCCGGATGACTTTTCAGGTCTACCTCCAGAGCGAGAGGTGGATTTCTCTATTGATCTTGTGCCAGGAGAAGCACCGTTGTCCATTCCTCCTTATAGGATGGCCACTCCTGAGTTGCAGAAGCTCAAGAGGCAGTTAGAGTAGTTACAGGCAAAGGGTTTCATCCGACCCAGTACTTCTCCTTGGGGTTCTCCAGTCCTTTTTGCAGAAAAGGCGGACGGTACCCTCAGACTCTGTGTGGATTATTGGAAGTCGAACCAGTTGATGGTTAAGAACTGATATCCCTTGCCAAGGATTGATGATCTTTTTGATCAGATTTGTGGAGAACGAGTGTTCTCGAAGATTGACTTGAGATCAGGATATCACCAGCTGCGCGTGAGACCATCGGATATACCGCTTACAGCTTTCAGGAGCAGGTATGGTCTATACAAGTACTTGTTTATGCCGTTCGGACTCACGAACGCGCCAGAAGTTTTCATGGCTCTGATAAATCGCATGTTCCATCCTTATATAGACTCTTTTTTGGTAGTATTCATGGACGACATCTTGGTGTACTCTCACACTCGGCACGACCATGCCACCCATCTTGAGATCGTATTGAGTATACTGAGAGAGCATCCTCTATATGCTAATCTCTCAAAGTGCCACTTTTGGATGGACCAGATTCACTTCCTGGGTCATATCATCTCAGAGGAAGGAGTTGCAGTAGACCCAGAGAAGGTTAGAGCAGTAGTTTCCTGGGAGTGGCCTAAGAAAGTGTTTGAGATACGGAGTTTCTTAGGGCTGGATAGCTACTAAAGACGCTTCATACAGGACTTCTCCCACTTATCAGTGCCGTTGACAGGTCTGACTAAGAAGGGTGTGAAGTTAATTTGGTCGGAAGCTTGTGAGATAGCCTTCCAGGAGCTAAAGGTAAAGCTGACATTAGCACCGATCTTGATACTCCCAGAGCAGGGGAAGAGCTATATAGTTTGTTGTGATGAATCAGGTATTGGGCTGGGAGCAGTGTTGATGCAGGGCGATCAAGTTGTTTCATACGGGTCTCGGCAGTTGAGGCCATATGAGAGGAATTACCCGATACATGATCTTGAGTTGGCTGCAGTTGTTCATGCATTGCGCTGTTGGAGACATTATCTATTGGTATAATGTTTTGTGGTTTTCACCGACCACAAAAGTCTTAAGTATATCTTTACTCAGCGTGACTTGAATCTGAGGCAGTGAAGGTGGGTAGAATACCTTCAGTCCTTAGATTTTGAGCTTTCCTATACACCTGGTAAAGGTAATGCAGTAGCTGATGCATTGAGCAGGAAGACTCAGATATAGGCTGTGCAGGAGGCCAGTGATGAGTGGCAGCTCATGGCTTTGTTCTCTGAGATGCATTTGGAGGTTCACAATAGTTAGGGTAAAACTTATCTTTCATCTTTAGTTGTGACTTATACCCTCCTGGATATAGTGAGGATGAGACAGCTATCTGATTCAGAAGGCCTAGTTCTATGGGAGTCGGTGGCAAGTGAGGACCCTCCTCCTGATTGGACGATAGGCGATGATGAAATAATGTGTTTCCTTGGACGAGTATGGGTTCCAGGGGATATATGCGAGGAGATGGTGTGGGAGTTTCATGATTCAGCTTGGGCAGTTCATCCTGGGGTTACCAAGATGTACCGAGACTTGAGACGTCAGTACTGGTGGTCGGGTATGAAGAGAGATGTAGCTGGTTTTGTTACGAGGTGTTCCACCTGTCAGCAGGTGAAGGCAGAACATCAGAGGCCAGCTGGGCTATTACAGTAGTTACCCATCCCAGAGTGGAAATGGGATGATGTCGCGATGGATTTCGTGACTGGGTTGCTGAAGTCACCTAGAGGCAGTGATTCCGTGTGGGTTGTTGTGGACAGACTCACGAAGGTAGCTCACTTTTTTCCAATCAAGGAGACCTTCGGTGTTGACTATCTCAGAAAGTTGTATATCTAAGATATTGTACGTCTTCATGGGGTTCCTCATTCTATCATTTCAGATAGGGACACCCGCTTTACGTCTCGTTTCTGGAAGAGTTTTCAGAGGGCACTGGGTATACAGGTGCTTCTGAGCACAGCTTACCACCCTCAGACCGATGGCCAGTTAGAGCATATGATACAGGTACTTGAGTACATACTGCATTCATGCATCCTAGACTTTGAGGGCTCTTGGGAGAAGCATATACCCCTAGTCGAGTTTTCCTACAATAATAGTTTTCAGGAAACTATAGAGATGGCACCTTATGAGGCTTTATATGGTAGGCCATGTCGATCACCCTTGTGTTGGTTAGAGGCAGGTGAGGTAGCTTTACTGGGACCACGTCTCGTGTAGGAGACTTCTGAGCAGGTCCAGTTGATTCAGAAGCGGATGGATACCACACAGTCTCGTCAGAAATCTTATGTCGATCGCCGCAGATGACCCTTGGAGTTCGTGGTCGGGGATCAGGTTTTCTTGTGTGTTTTTCCGAGGTTGGGACACAGGCGGATCAGGAGATAGGGTAAACTTTCACTGAGATATGTGGGGCCATTTGAGATTCTGGAGAGAGTCGGGCTGGTTGCCTATCGATTGAGTTACCTCAGAGGTACCGAGCCATTCACGACGTCTTCCATGTATCTCAGTTACGCCGCTATCATTCAGACTCATCTCACGTCTTTCAGCCCGAGGAGGTTGATCTTGAAGTAGATGCGTCCTTTAAGGAGCATCCTATTCGTATCGTTGATAGGAGCACGAAGGTTCTTCGAGGCCGGTCAGTTCCTCTCGTATGGGTGCTATGGAAGCATGGCCGAGCGAAGGATAAAACCTGGGAACGGGAGACCGACGTACATGCTCAGTGGCTGGAATTGTTCATGGCTATATCTTCACCACCCTTGGAAGGGAAATTCGGGGACGAATTTCATTAAGGGGGGAAGTTTGTAAGAACCCAGTTCTTATTTTTTAGGTACGGGTTTCTTATTTACTCCTTTCCTTAAGTGTTTTTAAGAAAATAAGGAAAATAGGGGAAAATCCTAATTTTCGGAAGTACATGCCGTGTACTTTTCCACATGTCGTGTACTTTTGGCCGTGTGCGATAAGTACACAGGGCGTGTAGCCATGTCGGCGATGAAGGGTGTAAAAACCGACTACATGTCGTGTAGTGGTTCTTTACATGTCGTGTAGTCAGTCGGCAGACGAAATAGTAAGGCGGTGAAAGCAGCCACCAGCTGGGTGACAGTACACGCCGTGTAGTCTGGAATACACGCTGTGTACTCATGTCGATGGATGAACAGTTTGGCGGTGCCGCCAGATGAACAGTTAAATGAAGGAAGTACACGTTGTGTACTCGAAAGTACACGTTGTGTACTTTGTTTTTTTCGGTTAAAATGGGCAATAGCCAACCATGTTCACAGGGAAGGCTTAGAATCGGACGGGAGCTTAGGAGGGGATAGCCAAACCTTCAAGGATCTCTAGATCAAGCGTCGAGAATCCATTTCCGCCTCAGATGATCTCGTTGGAACCGCACGGGTAAGCCCTCCCTTCTCCATGCGTAGTTCTTGCCAATTCTTCCTCTAATGGAAGTTATTTTCATTTAAGTGGGTTTTCTTTCACCTTAGATCTACCTCATTCTGGGACGATTCGTGGAATGTCGTTTGAGTATACTGATCAGGGGTGTTTAAGGTAGGTGGCTTGGTGTTTATTTTCCAACTGTTGTGCGTTTTTGTGTACCGTTGTGCCACGAACCCATGTTGGGGTGTCGTGTGGATGAGGCCATGGCTATTTTAAATACCTATAATTATATAGGTAATTAATTGTGATAATAAAATTGCTATTTGGGATCGTTCCTTGGATCCAGGACCACCCTGGGGGTGCGTTCCTCTGTTTAGCTGTTTGGCCAGGATACCCAAGGGTATGACTTTACAGTAATGTTTGTAGAATTTCATTATAAGGAATTGCTTGTGTACTAATTTTTTACATGTTGGGAATGGCCTGGTTACCTATTTATCCTGAGGGCAGTGTTGTGATTAGATTGTGGGCACTGTACTATTAGCCTGTGGGAAACTTCTTTCGTGCCTGTGGGCAGTTGATTCAGTGCCTATGGGCGACACTACTTATGCCTATGGGCAATATCCATATGCCTGTGGGAAGATTCTTGTGTTGGTTTCTCCACACCAGAGGGTAGGGGTTTACGTGTCTGAGGACATTGGCTGTTTACTTAAAATGTTCACCGTGGTGATATTTTAAATTGAATAATTTAACAGATATTTAAATGACAATATAACCAGTTAAGTTAGTTACTTTCAGTCTTCTTACTTTATTGCATTTTACTTTGCACACTGTTGTTGCATGCTTTCACACAGTTGGGCACGGGCCTTTGGTGGGTGCCTACTGGGATTTATTTCTCACACCCTGTTTGGGTCATGCATTTCGGCCCAAACAGATTACATTTCTGCAGGTGTGGATAAGGGCAAGAGTCCCTATATAGGTACTTGATTATTGCTGAGGAGTAGGAGGGCATGGGACCGAGTCTAGGCTCATGATGCCGCTGGCTGTTCTGTTTTTCTTTTCTGTACTTGTACTTTAGTGTAATGTATTGTATTCCAGTGTAACATGTTCCGGCTGTTTTATAGAATAGTGACATGCTGCATCTTCATATATATATGATTGTTGGTTGTTTTTACTGTAGTTGTTTATTTAAAATTGTGTATGGTTAATTGCTTCTGCTGCTGTTGTTGTATGTTTATATTATATTCTGATGCACTACACTTTGACAAATTAGGGAATAGTTTCCCCACTATCAGACCTGGGCCCTCGCTGCTAGTCGTCAGCCTCTGGAATTTGGGGAAATGCGCTTGAGGTCATGTGGCGAACCGGGTTCGGGGCACCCGTTGAGTGGCACCCGAAACCGGGACGTTACAGATGATGATGGTGTGATTCGGTTTGGAATGCGACTTTGTGTGCCTTCATCACTCGGGATAAAGATGAAGCTATTGGATAATGCACATAGCTCAACTTTCTCTATCCATCCTGGGAGTACCAAGATGTACCGTGATCTCCGAGAACACTTCTGGTGGGATAATATGAAGAAGGAAATTGCGGAATATATATCAAGGTGCTTGGTATGTCAGTAAGTTAAATATGAGAAACAAAAGTCCTAGGGTATGATGCAGCCATTACCTATACCCATGTGGAAATGGGAAAATGTTACTATGGACTTTGTCATGGGTCTCCCGAAGACGTCAAAGGTAAATAATGTGATATGGGTTGTGGTTGATCGACTCACCAAGACTGACCATTTTATTTCTATTCGGGAAGATCTCTCGCTTGAACAACTTGCAAAGATATATGTGAAGGAAGTAGTGAGACTGCACGGTGCTCCACTCTCAATTGTCTCTGACCGTGATCTAGGGTTCACATCTAAGTTCTAGAGGATCCTTCAACATGCTTTGAGTACTGAATTAAATTTCAGCACGGCCTATCACGCCCAAACTGATGGCCAGTCTGAAAGGACTATTCAGACACTTGAAGATATGCTAAGAGCCTGCTCTCTTGAATTAAAAGGTGGTTCGGATCAGCATCTCCCATTGGTTGAGTTCTCATACAACAATAGCTTCCACTCGAGTATCCAGATGGCTCCATATGAAGCTCTGTATGGAAAGCGTTGTAGAACTCCAACCTGTTTGGATGAAGTTGGAGAAATAAAACTACTTGGACCCGATCTTGTTCAAGAGATGATAGAGAAGGTTCAAGTCATACAGAAACACATCAAAGCTTCTCAAAGTCAGCAAAAGAGCTATGCTGACAACTGTCGAAGGGACTTGGAGTTCGACGTTGGAGATAAAGTCTTCCTTCGAATGTCTCCATGGAAGAGAGTCATGTGATTCGGGAAGAAAGGGAAGCTAAGCCCAAGGTATATTGGCCCCTTTGAAATCCTTGACCGCATAGGAGTCGTGGCCTATCATCTTGAACTTCCACCAAATATGGCTCACGTTCATGATGTGTTTCATGTATCACTACTGAGGAAGTACATACCAGACCCCTCACATGTACTAAACTCAGAGGTGGTGCAGTTGGAAGATGATCTCTCCTATGAGGAGCATCCAGTAAAGATTCTGGATTGAAGAGATAAGGTTCTGCGCAACAAGAAAACCCATCTTGTCAAAGTGTTGTGGAGGAACCATAAGTTTTAGGAAGCAACTTGGGAACCAGAAGAGGCAATGAAGGAGAAACACCCTCACCTGTTTTTGTAAAGTGAAATTTCGGGGGCAAAATTTCTTAAGGGGGGAAGAATGTAATGACCCAATGTTTTTCAATAGAAATTACCTTCTTATATTTATGTCATAAAATAACATGAAAACACAAAATAATGAACTAATAAGTGATAAGTGACCTTTAAAAATAAGTTTGTCACTTTTTTGTTTGGAATTTTAAAAATCTGACGTACACGGTTGTGCTCAAGATGATTTTTGGAGTCTAATGAAACAAAAATAAATTTTGGTGAATAGTAACGTACCCTTAGGAATAGTAACATACCCTTATGAATAGTAATATGACCCTTATGAATATTAAATCATCCAACATAATATTAACCTTACCCATGAATAATTAAATAAAATTTATACATCTTAGAAAGTGACAATTTGACCTTAGTAAATGTTTTGCAATTTTGTAAGTCATAAATAATTAATTATAACTAATTAATTAATTTAAAGGAAAACTTATTTTCATAAAATGTATTCATTATTTATCAAATCAATGTATTATATTTTTTAGATCATTTTATAAGACCCTACGTAATTTTTGAAAGCACTATAAAATCAGTTTTAATCTTAAAAACTGTTTTTTAATTAAATTATGAATTTAATTAAATATTAAATTAATAATATTTAGAAAATTATTTTTGAAAAATGGACTTCATTTTTTGATTCTACACATCTAAAAATGGTAGGGGTAAATTTTTGGGATTTTTCTAAAATACTTGAATTTTTTATGAATAGTAGAATCTGATAATTCACAATAAATGCTAAACAATGGATTAATTGAGTCATCGATGGTGTTCTGCTGATGTAATCCCACTTGGTTCAGGATAACATGATAAAATTACTATTATTGGTCATTCAAGACTCACTATTCCTTGTCTTAGGGGAAATTAATAAACTAATGAATTTTATATTAAGGGAACCTCTCTCCCCTCCACTATAAAAGCCACCCTTCACACCCTCATTTCCTCACACCTCTCAAGCTCCAAGCCTTCTCTAAACTCTTCCCAAACACCTTACCTATCCCCTAACTTATGTACAAGAGCTTCTGGTCTCATCAAAAGATCAATCTTAGGCCCTTAAGGAGGTTCTCAAGAGAAGGATTCAAGAGGTAATTTCTCTCCCTCTTCTCCTTTAATTTCCTTTCAAGTTCAAGTTCATTTCTTGATCTCTCTCCACCTATCTTCATCAAAATGGTATTGTAACTCCAGTATTATAAATATAATTTAATTTTATGATTATAATGGGATATTATATCATCCAACCCCCTTTCCCTCTTCCTTTTATTTTATTAAAGAGAACGTTGTTCGTGAGGTGTTAATTTATCACCTTCAAGAACGTCTTCTTCCATTTCTACCTTAAGATATGGTAATGAAACCATTTTTATGGTTGAACCAGAATATTTTATATTTATTATGTCCTATTTAAAGTTCTGTAACTAACTTATGAACATATTACTAAGTGATAAATTAAAACAACTTCATTGTGATCGAAAAACCGCCCAAATTAACTCAAACAATCTTCATTTAATTCTTATCTAACGATTCATCCACATGGATCTAATATAATTCATTATAAGATAATTAAAACTCATGTAATATCATTAATGACATGTAATATCATTTCTGTATGTTTACCCATGTTCTACCCGAACTTCAATTTATGAATACAAGTGAACCACCCAAGAAAAACCATAAAAACAAACATCCCTAAACATTGTTTTTAAACTTTATAAGTCATTAAAAGGAACATAAAATTACATAATGAAACCATAATGTACCCTATTAATGTATAAAAGGTTCTTTAATTTCTAATTAATGAATATAATGTCATTATACAGGACATTAAAGAGAAGGAAGCATTCGGATACAAGGTAAGGGGAAATCTCAAACCCAATTTCCTTCCTTCAGGTTCTCCCTCTTTCACTTCATTTTTGATATGGTTACTCCTTAAAGATAATTTGTTCACCATTGTATTTACATTTCTGTGATATACGTGTTTTTCACTGGTTTTTATGTCACACAAAATGTTTTCCAAAAGAACTTGTCTTTTAATAACACACCTTTTACTTCTCACTCAAAGTGGACGGTTCTTATAACATGTATGTTGTTCCCTCTTTATTTTGGGAACCCAAAGCTTATGAATATATTCTTATGAGATGAAACCCATTAATTTACATGGATTAGTTATGTACATTTTTTATATGTCTTCTATGTGGTGAGCATGATGATGATAATGTTATGATGTGACAGGTGCGCCTAGAATTATATAGTACAATATGAATGTTTCAATGTGACGGGTGCGCCCGAAATTATACAACGCTCCAATGAATTGGGTAAAGTGATGAATCTCATGAGTAAATGTGAAATTATGTGTGAACAAGATGCTATCTTGGTTCACAAGTATGTGTGTTAGTTAACCACTAAGACATGATGTTTCATTTTTATGCATTGCCACATTTCAAGTCTTTTATTTATGCTCCTCTCATTTTCATGATCTTTTGACTATGTTATGATTATTCTCACCCCATGATATATTGTTCTTAACTATACTCTTATTGGTCTTCTAGATCACCCCTTTTGATGTATATCCTCAGGTGGATACATGTATTAAGGAGAGGAAAAGTGCCAATAAGAAGCCAGAGAAGAAGAAATTAAATAAATGTTTATGTTTGATGTTGTATTTGTTATGTATGGTCCTAGTTTTCCCAAGACACTAAACCTTTGGATCCTCTATGTGTAATACTATTATGTTGTTTATATTTGAAATGATGTAATAGTAATGTAAGAAAATGTCGGGATGTTATAGTATAACCCTTTTATTGGGAGATCACAATCATTTTATAGTGGTCCCAATGTAGATAGTGTATTGTACATTATAGGGGACCACAAGGAGGGGATTTGGATACTCAATATAGGATCCAAATACCTTAAACCTTTAAAGGAAAAAAATAGAGTTTAATGAATTGGTTAAAATGTTTTTTAATATACTATGATTTTCCTCATAATATTATATGTTATTTATTGCATTTATATAGTATAAATTAAATGTTTAACTACTCATATAGATAATAAATTATCCACACACTGATGTTACCAATCCTAAGGAAGAATAAACTATTGTTGTTGAAGCTGAGGAATTGTTAGTGGATCAACATCATGTATATGAAAAAAACAAGAGCAATGTAGCATCACCATGTAAACTAAAGTTATTAAGAAAAAAACCAAAGGTATAAAATTTTAGGTTGGATGGAATCAATGTGGATGACCTTTTGACCCCAATAAGTCAATGTTTATTAGTTATATTGGGGTCAAAACTTGAATTCGTGTGCTGATTAATATAAATATATGGAACAATGTCATTATTTTATTGAATATAATCATTTGGGAAGATATTAGGGTAATGTTATGATATATTTTCTCCATTTTACTAGAAAATTATATAATGAAATGTTGATTTTATTTTCATTATTCCTTGTAGAGTTTGTTTATTTTAGATGATATTCATAAGAAATTCATGGGGTTCATGGGAGAATCCAGAGCTCATTTGGAGCTTGGAGCTCTGTGATGGAAAAAAATAGACCGGGCCACACAGTTTTCTATAACCATGCAGCCTAGGGTTCATGACCATGCACCTGGTTGCAGATAGAGGACAGAGGATATTTTCACAGTTTTCACATGGTTAGTCAAACCATGCACCTAACTATGTGGGGTGCCCTTCTCTACAGCCATCCATGCATAGTTTGTGCATGGTTTGACTAATCATGTGCCCAAACCGTGCTCTTTGATATTTTAAGGTGAAACTACCATTTTTTCCTCACTTAAACCTTAACCTTATTTCTATTCTTCCTTGTTCTCTAGTGGCTGAAATGTAGGTTTTTCCTCCTCTTTGAGCTGAAGAACACCTAGATATAGGCATTGAGCTAGCTCCTTCATCCAATTTCCATTCTTAGACCCATCAGAAGCATTAGATCTGTCTTGGTAAGATCCCTTAGTCTCTCAACTTCTCTCAAAGTTTATCTTACTATCCACTTCACTATTCAGGTGCAGTCTCATTTTCCCCATTTTCTGGGCATTGGACTATTTCTCATATCTCTTCCATCATACTTCTAATCTAAGTTTGATGCTGATCAAGGAGTTATATACGGCCTTGAGGTAGGTGGTCATGCTGTTTTCCTTTTGATTTTTGTCATTTTATAATTATTTCATTGTGTCACACATTGTATTTTTCTGAGATTCTCAATTATATTGATTATTTCATGTATAATTGACCCTCTCAATTTAACACATGTCTATTGATCTTGGTTTGGTGGTTTATGGTTGTACTTACCTTATACAGTCACCCATGGGTGTTCCAAGTAGAATTGTCCATTTTGGACAATTGGTTCAAAATGATCAGAACTCCTAATTAGCTAATGACTTGGTTTTTAAATGTAATTTCCTTTGAGACATGAGTATTACATGTGACCCAAGGCACCTCTTAGGTTCTTTCCCCTATTATAGTTGGAATTTCCTAAGTAGGCAATTTCCTTGTTGCCCATGTCATCTCTTAAATGACCCTTGAGCCTTATGAATTGAATTGTCATGCCTTAGTGAATTGAATGGATTGGTTTGTATAGGATAGCCTACTATTGATGGTTACCCTTATTTAAATGAATTGGATTAATAAAATGAAATTTTTTGATTAGAATGAAATATAAAGGATGATGAAAACATGCCTTTTGATTATGTTTTATTAAATTCATATGTTGAATTGATTTTCCTATAATGGATTTGAATTTGACTAAATGGACATGTGAGAGGTATTGCCTCATGTATTGAATTATATATATATGAAAATTCCATTGATAATGTTTAATTGAAATTAATAAGAGGTTATTTCTTATGTATTATGTTATAATGATGATTATTCCTCTTCTATGTATATGGGCTATGTGAAATAAATGGATGGGAGGTAATGCCCCATTCCATTTACAATTATAATACACATTTAAATAGGTTTTGTATGATGGTGAGGGGTGTTGATCTTGGAGAGAAATCATACTCCCTTACATCAGGTGTTGATTATGGTGTCTTGCACTAGTGATACTATATGGGTGATGGGCTTTACACACCATATTCTATAATAGAGTGTTTTGTTGGAGGCTCACTTGCCATCTTGAGTGTTGTAGCATGATGTATCTCACTCTTCTTGGGATTTAGGTAATGTACCCTATTGAATGATCTTTTAGGCTCATTAGACTGGTTATGGATGTCTGAGTTACGCCCTGGTCCAGTCCAGCACTGGTATTCTAGGTATATGGTCATTCGGCGTCTACACGCACTTGGTTCGTATAGGTGGATTAAATATAGAACTAATATATATATATATATATATATAGTGACAGGATCAGATGCACTTTCCAACCGTGAGCTAAAGTAGGTAGACTCACCAGGTGTCCTATAGGAACCTGAGTGGGATGTTTATTTTATTTTAGATCTGTTTGCTTTTTTTCTTATATATGCATAATATATAGTTATAAGAACTACTCAGATTACATGAAGACACTATTAGTGGTTTGCTACTAATATTTTTATCTCACACCCTAATCAGACTACCTTTGATACCCAAGAAGACCAACTTTATACATGTATTGATAAGGGCAAAGGCCCTACTACAGGTTGTTGACTTGCTTACTTAGTTAGAGCTTAGGAGCAGAGGATCGGTCTTAGACTCGAGATTCTTATGGAGATTTTTTTTCATTTTTGTCTTTTTGTACTATTGTATGGAATGATTATGTCTATCTATTACTTTTATATTACAGCATTCCATTTATCCATGTATTAGACACTGCCTTAGAGGCTTTTGGTTATTATATTTAGTTGTTCAGTTCTGTTTATTCTTTCACTATTTATCTGGTTATTCTGTCAGATTGTATATGCTCCTACTACTGTGTATGTTTATCTATTGTATCTATTGTTCTAATCTGACATGAGGGTATAGTCTCCCCCTATACCACCTTCACACCCCCACTGCTATTCAATAGCCTCTGGCATACGAGGAGGTGCACTTGAGGCCATGTGACCCACCAACTCAGGGTACGGATTAAGTGGATCCTAGGTCGGGATGTTACAAAGTGGTATCAGAGCAGTTTATTTCTTTACAATTTGGAGACAATATATTAGAGATTTTTTAATTCTTGGGACTTGGTCATAAGTCATTCTTAGGAATCGTGAACCCATGTTTAGGGTAAATGCCGAGTTTCTTAAATTATAATTGTTATTCTACCTTTTTTATTTATTGTTGATATAGATTCACCATTGGGTGAAACACTTGGTTTATGATGTTATTGATATTGATGTTATTGAAATTATGATTTATTTACTATCACCTGATTAAATGTGGGAAATACATTACATGCATTCCCATAGGCATAGTATGATTTATAGGCCATGCATTTTTCCATGTCACTTCTATTTTTAGCATGCATTTTCCTGTTATATATTTATAGTGCCTTGTAAATATATTGAATTGTGATGAAAATTCTTGAAGGTATTGGGGAAAACATAATTTATACTTAAAGTGCCTACCTTAACCTAATAGTACTTTCTTGAATAGGTTAAAGAAGACACCTTAAGCATTCAATTATGGAACATTGAGCTATGGATCATCGGTCGCATGAGCCGGAACGTGTTATGGTGTGGGTCAAGTGGATTACATGTTTTGATTCATAAGGAGTACGGTACCTTATGAATTGGAAATGTAAATCCATTTTATTCAACCATCTTAAGTGATTAAATATTTGAAAATATCAAATTCAAAATTAATATGATTCTCAATTTGAAATAGTCATCTTATATATGTCTAACATAGAGGCTTAGACCTGAACCTGGCCTTAGTAGTGGGTAGTGGGTGTCTTTTGTGTTCTTATAGTCTGTTATATTGTCTAGACCTAGATTTTAAAGTAGGCAGAGAGGCGGGGTTGTTTCTATAGGAAGGTTTTACTCCTTTCCTAGTTTCTTAAATGTAGTCTTCTTAGTTGTTTAAATATTTTATGAGGTGGTCGTTTGGCATTGTAGTGTCATGCGGCCATGACATCCTCTGGTCACATGCCCTAAAGGTAGCTATAATCATGTTCCTGAGGTGGCGGTCCATGAGTCGCTAATGATTCCTCTTGTAGAGCCACTCGTGTCTCCTCTTCCAGTTCCAGATATAGGCACTAACACCTAGTTCCAAGAGAGTTTTCTGCATATGCTTCAATCTATGCAAGGTGTAATTCAACCTACCCTGAGCATGGAAAAGTTGAATAATGAGTTTTAGCAGCAGCATCCTCCCACATTTTTGGGGGATGGAGTACCTCATGTTGTAGAGTCTTGGATCAAAGCAATCTTATCTATATTCGAGAACCTAAAGATGGCTCCAGAGTGGAGGGTCAAGCTTGCGGCATATATGTTAAGCGACTTAGCTATGAAATAGTGGGATTTCATCACCCAGACATATCAGTATCGTGATATTGTCTAGGATGACTTCTAGATGGTCTTCTATGACTATTTATTTCCCCAAACTCTGAGGGATGACTGAGCTAGATAATTCATGAACCTGGATCAGGGGAGTATTCCAATTATGGAATACTCTACCCGTTTCATGGAGCTATAGTGATTTTCTCTCACTCTATCTGTTGATGATCTTATGATTACTAGACAATTCAATGATGGACTAGTTTACACTATCTAATTATAGGTCAATGTGTTAAAGTTGACAACCATTTTAGAAATCATCTATAACAACCTGAAATTTTTAATAATATTTGTTTCCTAATTTTGTGTGTTATTTTATTTTGTACTCAACAAAATTATATCCTTTAATTAATGAAGTGCGTATAATTAAATGAGACTGTTGGGTTTCAACTATTATATGATCGTTGGTCAATATGAACATTGGAAACTAAACTCTTAACATTAAAATTATTGTTTATAAATTCAAATGATCTTGGTTAATTAATACAGAAAGAAGAGTTGATAGCATCATCCAGTAGACTCAGGCCATATGAAGCTCATCTGTCAGAGCTTGGGAAGGAGGTAGCATCAGTGGGCTTTACTCTGGACCAAGCCCAAGCTAAACTTCAACATGTGAAGCTTGAACAGAATCGCCTAAGGGAGAAGTTCAATCTAATAGAAATCACCACTCGGGCAATGTTGTTCGAGCCACCCCAAGATCTTATCACCATAACACACCTTACACTTAGGTTCTATGCAGGTGTTATAAGGGGTTGTGTAATGAAGCCTTAGTTACTTTCTAAAATCCTTTTGTATAAATAAATTTTTTACTTTTTATTATGGTAAAATTTTTGAATTTCAAATGTCCAGATAAATATAGGATGAATTTATAGAAGTTCCATATTATTGATGAATTTTGGAAAAAAGGGGTATTTTAAAATATTTTTGTATTTTTTAAATAATTAATAATGTGAATTGATTTTCAAAAAATGGTCTTCTATAGTTGTGTTCAGTAAGAAATTTAGATTCTAATAATATTAACTTAATTTTTATTGAATAGTAAAGTATGAATAGTAACATACCCGTATGAATAGTAATGAATAGTAAATCGAAAAAAAAAATAGAAACTTCACCCATGAATGTATAAATACATTTTAGACATCTTAAAAGTGAAAAAACGATCGTAGTATAAGTTTTGGTATTTTTGTATGTCATAAATATTTTATTTACCATTTTATAATTAATTTAATAATTTAAAATGGAAATTTATTTTCATAAAATGTAATCATATATTGTTACTTTATTGTTTTATGGTTATACGATAATTTTATGGGATCTTGATTACTTTATTAAGGTGTTACTAAAGGAGTTATAGTTTTAAAGTTGTATTTTTTGAATAAATAATGATTTTATTTAAAAATTAAATTAAAAATATTTAGAAAATTATTTTCAAAAAATTGAGTTCATTTTTGAATTCAGAGCATCTATATTAGGTTAAAGTAAATTTTTGGGATTTTTCTGAAATAGTTAATTTTTCGGTGAATGGTAAAAATACAGTTTTGAGTTTCGGGTGTTTAATGGCATTATTGATGATATAATCATGATTTAATAAATCTGGTCGAATTTTGAATAGTAATATGTGTTATGAGGTGTCCCAAGTGGCCAATACCATGGGAAAATACTATGGGCAAGCCCATGGTTTTGCAAATACCACCGATGAGGTGTCCCTTGGAAGTTAATTAAATATTCCCTCTTTTTTTGCTATAAATACCAATCCATTCCCTCATTCATTTCATTCCAAAATACTCCTCAACTAAGTTCTGGTCTTTTTACCTCCCAAGGAGTCCTCCCAAGGTACCCTCAATCCCCCCAAGGTCCCAACCTTCAAGCTTTCGAAGTTACTCTTCAAGGTAAGGGAACCTTCCACCCTCCTTTTTTAGTCATGTTTTCCTTTAAGTTATGTCTTTCAGTTTCCATCTTCTTGTGTGGGGGTATGTTCTTATATATTATTATTACTGTCCATTTTATTTCCAAATGATTATAGACCCTTTCTTCTCTCATCAATTTATTTTCTGAATTTTTAAGTGACGTTGTTAGGCTACCGAATTTTCGTAAAAGAAATTGTATCTTCTCTTTTCCTTCAAGTTTTATTTTCATATGGTATTTCCTTCAAATATCAATAACATGATCTTATTTCTTTTTATTCTATACCCATACTTTATTATGAGTTTTTTATGAGTGGTTGACTCTTGTCCCCTCTCTTTTCAACATTTTCTAAAACCATGTTATATAGTCGTTATGCTGCAGAATTTTCGTCTAAAAATCTCTCTCTTTTTCTCAAGAAATTTTCTTGTATTATTTATGTGAATACCCAAATATATTTTTATTTATAAGGGTATTCATAAATACATAAAATTGATCTATTTTATTCTTTAATTGACATACATATAACTCTCACTCACTTTCTATGGGTTATAAATGACATAACGATCAAGATTTTAAGAACTTTTAAAACATCACGATTTTGAAGTGAAACTCGTTACTTTTACTCTCTATGGGTTATTTATGAAATTTTTTATTATGATATATGTGGATCACATGAATATAAATACATATTAAGGGTTCACCCTGATATCGCTCTAATGCATTGGGTAAAGAATTTAATCTCTAGAGATTACAAGTTTCACGATACCTTGGTGAATAACCTTGGTAATTTTTTTATGACACCTTGGGATGAACCTTGGTGATATGTTCATGAATGTATAAATAAAATATTGTATCCACGTATTCAAGTTTTGATCCAGGTTATTTTCATCATGATATGCCTCTTTTTACATTGTTCATGTCTTATGGTTTTCATCAAGTTATTATTGATATCACAAGTAAACTGATTCCTTTGCTTTCCTTACTGGGCCTTCATCTCACCCTTTCCTTTGATGTATGACTCCAGGTTATGAGATACAGTAATTATACATAGGATAAACTTTTTAAGAATATTTTCAAGGGGATTTAAAATAGTGTTTTAAGTTTTCATGTTTTATTGTTCCTGATTTTCAAGACACTAGACGTTAAAGATCCTCTGTTTGTAAAATGTAATGAAAAGTTATGTAATAAAAAGGCGGGATGCCATATCATCAATCAGGCCCTAATTACATAGAGGAATTTGAGGGATGTTAAAGGTTAAATTCAGGGTGTTTCAGCACCTAGGGATTCAAACGGTTCTTCTTCTGGGTGAAAGGAATTTTGAGACTACTCATAGAGGTAGTAGCAGTCAGGTTCCTTATATAGAGAGTTTTCTTATTTTCCATCAGTGTGGGAAGTCAGGACACATCAAGTCTCAATGTCCCAAGGATCCAATTGAGTGTAGAGGTTGTGGTAGGATGGGGCATATCTCGCGCTTCTGTAGTACTTTCCCTCTCGTGCCTAGTGAGTGGGGATATGCACCTACTCCTCGGTCAAGAATGGGGCATGTAGGATCACGTAAGGAAGGTGGCTGGAATACCATCAGCCGAAAAGGCTAAGGTGGTGGTTGATTCAGAGGAATTTAGACTTATTATTCTCAGTTCCAGTAGAGTGGGCTTGCTCAGGATAGTCAAGCAGTGACTCAGGGTCTTGGTACAGGCCATTTATATGCAGTCCAGCCTACGTCAGAGGAGCAAAGCACTGGGCCTTCTACTTTATAATGTACTATTATAGTAGCCTCAACTTTAGTGTCAATTTTATTTAACCAGGTGCATCTCAATCATTTATATCTAAGGTAATCACTGAAATTCTAGGCCTCGAGATTGATCAATTTCATGGAACTATGATGCTAGACACACTGTTAGGTATCCATTCAGAGGGTTTTCTTCATTATAGGGATTTTCCCCTTGAGAGAGGTGGTTAACTTTTCATGTGGAATATATGAATCCTCAAAATGATGGGATTTGACTTAATCATCAGGATGGACCAGTTAGTTTCCTATAGATCTCATATTGACTTCCATCATTAGAGGGTGATGTTTACATCACCATATGGAAGTAAGCATGTGTATAAGGGTAAATGGGATGTCAGTGTGACATGAGAAGGACCCAAGCAGTAAAGGCTGGGTAATGTGATAGAACAGATTGCCATTATTTTCCTAGACGACCAGGGGTAATAACCCACTATTTTTTCTCCTTTAGTGGAGCATTTCAGATATGTATTTCCTAATGACTTCTATGGTCTACCTTCAGTCTAAGAAGTAGAGTTTACTATTGAGTTAGTGTCATGAGAAACATCAATAATCATTCCTCCTTATAGGATGAAATTTAATGAGCTTATGTAACTCAAGAAGAAATTAGAGGATCCAAAGTCCAAAGGTTTTATATTCCCCAACACTTATCCTTGGGTTTCACCAGTCCTTTTTTTCAAAAAGGTAGATGATACCCTCAAGCTCTATGTGGATTACCATTATTCGAACTAGCTCATAGTAAATAATTGGTATCCACTACCTAGAATAAACGTCCTATTTGATCATATCTAAGGAGATAAATTGTTTTCAAAGATATATTTGAGGTTGGGATATCATCAGGTGCATTTCATAACTTCATACATACCTCACATAACTTTTAGGAACATATATAGTCTATACGAGTACCTGGTTTTTCCTTTTGGACTCATGAACGCACCTGTAGTCTTCATGGATCTTATGAATAGAGTTTTCAACCCATATCTAGATTCATTTGTGTTTATCTTTGTTGATGATATATTGGTTTATTCACTCTCTAGACATAAACATGTAACCCATCTTGATATCGTGATGAATACATTAAGAGAGAACCAGCTCTATGATAAGCTCCGTAAATGACACTTTTGGATTGATAAAGTATAATTATTTGTTCACGTCATCTTAGAATCAAGAGTTTCAATAGACCTAGAGAAAGTGAGAGTTGTAGTTTCTTATGAGTATCCCAAGAACATATTTGATATTCATAGTTTCTTAGGGCTATCCAGATATTAAATATACTTCATCCATTATTTCTCACACCTTGTAGTGCCACTTACGAGATTGAAAAATAAGAGTGTGAAATTCCTATGGTCATGATCATGTGAAGAATCCTTTCAGGAGCTAAAGGGTAGACTAATTTCATCATCGATACTGATTTTTCTAGATCTAGGAAGAAGCTATATTGTATATTGTGATGCATCAAGTATCAGGCTTGGTGCTATTATGATGCAGGATGAGTGAGACATCGCATACAGGTCTCGGCAGTTGAGGACTCATGAGCGTAATTACCCAATGCATGATCTCAATATCACTGGTGTATTTCTCACCTTACACTATTTGAGATACTATTAACTTTGAGAGAGTTTTTTGGTATTCACATACCACAAAAGCCTCAAGTACATCTTTACATAGCAGGATTTCAATCTCAGAAAATGTGGGTGGTTTGATTACCTATAGTCATTTGATTTCGAGCTTGACTGCATGCCTAGAAAAGGAAATTTTGTGGCTGATACTCTGATCTGAAAGACTCATGCACAGGTGGTTCAGAAATCCAATGGTGAATGGAATATTATGTCCTTATTCTCAGAGATGTGTGTTGATGTTTAGGAGAACCATTGTCATATTATCCTCTCAGCCTTAGTAGTGACTTCTACTCTTATGTAATGGGTGAGACTGAGATAATTATTTGATCCTAAAGGCCTTGTCCTGAAGGAAATCATTTTATATGATGATACATCTTCATGTTGGACCATGGATAGGGATGATATCTTATTGTTCCATGGGTATGTATGGGTCTCAGTAGACATCATATAGGAGCTGATATGGGAATATCATGCCTCAGCATGGGCGGTTCACCCCAGTGTAATAAAAATGTATCAGGATCTTAGATTCTATTATTGGTGGCCTAGTATGAAATGAGATATTGTTAGATTCATCACTAGGTATTCTACTTATCATCAGGTGAAGGAGAAACATCAACAATCGGTTGTGATTTTATAGCCATTGTCCATTCTTGAGTGGAAATGGGATGATGTTTCGATAGATTTTGTGACTGGTCTACCAGATCACCTCGAGGAAATGATGTAGTGTGGGTTGTCATTGATCATTTTATGAAGGTCCCACACTTCTTACTTATGAGATAGACCTTCATGGTAGATGATCTTGGAAGTTTGTATGTCAGAGAGTTTATATGTCTTCATGGAGAACCTTGTTATATAGTTTCTGAAAGAGATGATCCTTTCACATCACGGTTATAGCAGGGGTTGTAGAAGGCCTTGGGTATGCAAGTACTTCTGATCATGGCCTATCACCCATAGACCGATGGACAGATATAGCATATTATTCAGGTGCAAGAGGACACATTTTGTGCATGCGTCCTTTACATTGGAGGTTCTTAGGAGAAATATATTCCCCTCCTCGATTTTTCTTATAATAACAACTTTCAGGATACCATAAAGATGCCTCCCTATGAAGCCTTAAATGGTAGGCCTTTCCACTCACCTATGTGTTGGCTAGAGGCAGGGAAAGCAACTATTCTTGGACCACATCTCATGTAGGAGACTATATATTAGGTCTATCTTATTAGGAAGAACATGTTGACAACTCCATCTAGACAGTAGTCGTATCCCAAAAAATGTCAGTGATCTCTTGAGTTCGAGGTCGGAGACCAGGTTTTCTTATGAGTCTCACCCAAGTTAGGGCATAGACATATTTGGAAGTAGGGTAATATCTCACTGAGGTTCATTGGACCCTTTGAGGTTGTGAAACAGATTGGACCAGTTTCTTACCAGTTGGTACTTCCTCATAGATATTGGTCAATGCATGATGTCTTTCATGTATCTTAGCTTCATTGATACTATCTAGACTTGACTCTTGTATTTCATCCTGATGAGGTTGAGTTAGATATGGATGCTTCCTTTAAGGATTATCTCGTTCGTATAGTAGATCATAGCATGAATACATTCTGAGGTAGGTCTATTCCTCGGGTACGGGTGTTATGGTAGCACGATTGAGTACAAGATGATACCTAGGAGTGGAAGCTGATATACATTCTCAGTGGCTAGAACTCTTTATTGATGATACCTTTTTACCTTCAGAAGGCCAACTTGGGGACGAGTTACTTTAAGTATGGAAGGTTGTAACAACCCATTTTTCAAAAAAGGTAAGGATTGTTAGTTTTTCAATTTGAATACCTTAAACAATCAAAATATTGATTTTTAATCAATTCATGGGGTTCATGGGAGAATCCAGGGCTTATTAGGAGCTCGGAGATCAGAAATGGGAAAAACAGATTGGGTTGCACAGTTTGTCTGCAGCCATGCGACCAAGGGCGCACGGCCATATAGCTGGTTGCAGACATGGGATAGAGGCTATTTGTACAGTTTGTATATGGTTAGTCAAACTGAGTGGGGTTACCTTCTCTATAAACAATTGTGCATGTTTTGACTAAATGTGCACCTAAACCATGCACTTTGATATTTTGGGGTGAAATTGTCATTTTCCTCCCACTTAGACCTTAACCTTATTTCTCTTCTTCCTTGTTCTCTAGTGTATGAAATGTGGGTTTCTCCTCCTCTTTGAGCTCAAGAAAATCTAGATATAGGCATTGTTCTAGATCCTCTATCTGGTCTCTATTCTTCGATCCTTCATAAGCATTGGATCTATCTCCGTAAGCTCCCCAAGCATCTCAACTCCTATCAAAGTTTATCTTTCCATCCATTACATTATTTAGGTGTAGTCTAATTTACCTCATTTTCATGGAATTATAATATTTCTCATATCTCTTCCAATCTACTCTAAATTTGAGTTTGATATTGAGCGAGGAGTAATCTATGTCCTTGAGGTAGGTGGTCATGTCTTTTTTCCTTTGAGATTTTTTGGTTTGTAATTATGTCATTGTTCTGCACACCAGGTTTTGCTAAGCTTCTCAATTATATTGATTCCTTCATATCTAATTGACCATTTCACTTTAACACATGTTTATTGATCTTGGTTTGGTGGTTTAGAGGTTGTAATTACCTTATATAGTCACCCTATGGGTGTTACAAGTAAAATTGACCATTTTGGACAATTGGTTCAAAATGACCTGAACTCCTAATTAGTTAATGAATTTATTTTTAAATGTAATTTCCTTTTAAACATGATTATTACATGTGGCCCAAGGCACCTCTTAGGTGCTTGTACTTCTTATATTTGGAATATCTCGAGTAGGAAATTTCCTTGTTTCCCATGTCATCTCCTAAATGACCCTTGAGTCTTATAAATTTTATTGTCATTCCTTAGTGAATTGAATGGATTGTTTTGTAAAGGATGGGATACTCTTGATGGTTACCCTTATTTAAATGAATTTTATTAATCAAATGAAATATTTTAATTGGAATGACATATAAAGTATGATGAAAACATTCCTTTTGATTATGTTTTATTAAATACTTATGTTGAATTGCTTTGCCTTGAATGGATTTGAATTTGACTAAAGGGGCATGTGATAGGTATTTTATCGTGTATTTAATTATATATATATGTGACCATTCCATTTAAAATGTTTAATTGAAATGAATAAGAGATTATGCCTTCTATATTATGATATAATGATGATTATGCCTCATCTATGTATATGGGCTATATAAAAGAAATGGATGGAAGGTAATGCCCCATGCCTATTATAATTATAATATGTCTTTAAAGAGGTTGTGTATGATTGTAGGGTGTGTTGATCCAGGAGGGAAATCACACTCCCTAATATTAGGTGTTGAGCATGGCGTCTTGCACTAGAGATATTATATGGGTGATGGGATTTACACACCATGTTCCATGATAGAGTGTTTCCATAGAGGTTCAATTACCATCCTGAGTGTTATAGCATGACATCTATCACTCTTCTTGGGATATATATCATGTACCCTATTACATGAGCTTTTAGTCTTGTTAGACTGGTTATGGATGTCTAAGTTACACCCCAGTCTAGTCCAACACTAGCATTCCAAGTATATGTCCATTAGGCGTCCGCACGCATTTGGTTCATATAGGTAGATGAAATATAGATATAAACTATATATATTATTACTATATATATATAGTGACATGATCTGATGCATTTTCTAGACATGAGATGAAGCAGGTAGACTCACCATGTGTCCTATAAGAACCTGAGTGGGTTGGTTATTTTATTTCATCTTTGTTTACTTTTATACTTATAACTGCACACTATTTAGTTATGATAACTACTCAGATTACATGTTTACACCATTAGTGGTGTCCGAATGATATTTTTATCTCAAACCCTACTTGGGATGCCTTTGGTACCTGAGAATACCACATTTCTACAGGTATTAATAAGGGTAAAGGCCCTGTTATAGGTTGTTGACTTTTTTACCTAGTTAGATCCTAGGAGCAGAGGATTGATCTTAGGCTCGAGATTCTTATGGATTTGTTTTGTCCTTTTTGTATTTTTTTACTATTTTATATCATTCTTGTATCTACATGTTACTTTTTTATTACAGCATGCTATGCATCCATGTATTAAACACTACCTTAGAGGCTTTTGGTTATTATATTCAGTTGTTTAGTTCTGTTTATTCTTCCATTGTTTATCTGGTTATTATGTCTGATTCTATATTATTCTTCTACTATGTATGTTTATCTATTTTATCCATTGTTCTACTCTCACATGAGGGTATAGTATCCTCACTATACCACCTGTACACCCTCACTGCTAGTCGACATCCTATGGCGTACGGGGAGGCGTACTTGAGGCAGTGTGACCCACCAACTTAGGGCATAAGTTAAGTGGATCTTGGGTCGAGATGTTACATAGAGAACCATTGGTGAGAGCATTACAGTATATCTATTAGATGAATAATAGTTATATCATATTTCGATAATTAGTGTGAAACAGAATTAGGGGATCTTGGTAACAATGATGATGCAACTTTGTTCTTCATCAATGATCGATCTGAATCAAGGTAGGACATTTTTTTTATTTAGATTTATTCTTGTTTTATGATTCTTATGATGAATGAAAATCAATCAACTAACGAATTGATTCTTGGATTGTGTTTATTACTATTATGCAATAGTTATGATTCGGGATGGGAAATTTCTTGTTGATTATTTTATATCTCTTCATTATTCATTCTAACGGAAATGAATCAAGGTTGACACAAACATCATTCGAGGTGTGTTCTTCATGGTTATTCTTATGCTTTTATTTTCCCCGTTTCTTTGTTTATCATGGGATATTTTCTTTAACCCACAGTTTGACATATACTAGAAAATAAAATGTTATGAAGAACATACCCGGTTTTTTTAACCCACAGTTTGACATAAAGTATGGTATCATAGATCCAGGCTTGGTATGATGTGAGGATCATGCAATTATGGAAGTGCCAGCAGATCATATGGATTTAGGATACCCGATTTGTGCTCTTATATGTGAAATGATGAATAATGCATGAGGGTGTTTTATGAAAGGATTTTATGGTTGGATTTCAGTGTTCAATGATGGAAAGGCTTGGTTTATGTTATTCCTTGGTTTAAATATTGTTTCATGGATGAATTGATGGTTAGAGGAGTAGAGAAGATGTGCGATTATAGATCTGGAATTCTGGAGATATATGTGTTACACAGCATGTTTTTCGGAGGAACATGCCATGTGGGACCCTCACAGTGGAAGTTAGGGTTTCTAAAGAAAGTTAAGTATCACATGACATGTGACCCTTCCACGTGACATTTGAACCTTCTCAGTTTTCTTGGTGTGTACCTTAGAGGGTACACAGACACGGCTAGGAGTACACGAGCATGGGAACGTTGTGTACTCCCACATATACATAGCTAAGACAGATGAGCACGGGAATATCCATGTACTTGGACAAGGGAATAAGTACATAGTAATGGAAACTCTGTGTACTTCCACATAGACATAGGCACAGGTCGTTTTACATAGGAAGGAATGGGTACCGAAGGGGAACGTCATGTACTACCATTACATGTCGTGTACTCTTTCAAAGTTTTATTGGAGACTTTGTCCTATGTATCTTGTAAAAGTTTTGTTAGGGTTTTTTCCCTATATATATTCCCTAAGGGTTATTATGGAATCATCTCCTACACATAGGACAACAATCCCTTTATAAATACTTCTTGGATATAGTTACTAAAATCCTTCTATAAGGCCCGAAGTGGGATCCTATATCATCTTATTTCCTTATGTGGGGTTCTTGGTATCATCATGACCAACACTATGTGGGTGTATATCCTCTACTTAGAGTGTTATTTTAGATTTTTTTGTTATACCCCATGGCCCTGGGTGTGATCCTCATTTGTGTATCATTCTCTTTAGACTTCTAGTGTATACTTCTAATGGCGAGACCCAACAAGCACTACCTCTCGAATCTATGTCATCAGTATTATCTAACTCATGGAGTGTGTTCTCCAATAAATGTGATATGTGTAACTTTCAAGATGGAATACTAGTCTATTATTATGGTTATAACTTTACCTTTGATATTGTGTGCCTTTGTTGAGTATATCTGTATATTCTTGCTATATATGTTGTAGACATATACCTATGTAGAGATGACTGTTATTATTTTTTTATATTCTTTTTGGTTTGGATGTGTCCTACTGGATATTGTTATACTCACCTCTACATGGAATTTTCCCCACATGTCATGTCTTATGCAGAAGATCGACCCTTCGATAGATTCCTATAGGGATGAGGACCAAGTGGTGCTTAGTGTGACTGGACAAACTGAGGTGTGTTCCTATAGTATCTTGACTGCAGTCCCCATATTTACTTTCAAGTTGGAATTGTTTTTAGAATCATTGTGGTGGGATTGTATTTTTCCTTGTTTACTTTCCTTTAGTTCCTATCGTACTTTGTTTATGGGATTAGAGGTATGCATGGATGGTTTTTTTCAGTTGTTTTATATTTCAGCATTGTATAGGCTTGGAGATGTGTGTGTGTGTGTGTAGATACTTTAGGCTAAGGTCTCCCATGTTAGTGATATACCTACTTGGTGCTATATTTCATCCCCAAACTATTGGAGGTGAGCATGGGGAGTCATTAAATGGGCCCCATTAGTATGGGTTATGACAGAGTAGTATTAGAGCAGTCAGTTCAACCTTAGGATTGAAGTATGTGAGATTTGTTTGAGGAAATAGTGTTAAGTGTTTCAAGTTCATCTTTCATACCAAGGACTCCGGTGTTGGTGCGGTAGCCGGTGTATCCATACATCGGGACTCTGATCACCTATTTTTTGACTCGATACATGAGACACTAGTTACATGGAAAACAATGTTACATACATTATATAAGAATGGGTTGTAGTTTTCATGTCCTTCTGGAGTTAGTTCTCCATATACACTCATTGACCATGGTATATCTTGTTTACTTTCAGGATTCCTATGAAATATTTTCTAGCTAGGATTGAGAATCAAGATCACATGGATGATCCCCTTAGTGATGAGGCATCGATATGAGGAGTAGTTCTAGATATGTTACCTCCAGGTGCTACACCAGCTATACCACCACCTATAGAGTAGTATATGGTTTATACAGTACTAGTGGATGAGGTACGTAGGCTTAGCACACTTCATGAGTTTCAACAGTAGTGAAACCTCAAGGTTCCGAGGTGATCCTATCCCATAGGTGGATGAGTACTAGATTGATTCAGTGACATGATTTTTTCATCTTTTCATGACACTAGCATATCATATGGTGGTTCTGGTGGTGAGCCTTCTCCATGACTTGGTAAGATGATAGTGGGGTTTAGTGACCTAGTTGTATGACAAGGTGACTCTAGAATGGTCAGAGTTTGAGTTCCTTTTCAGAGATGAGTTATCTCCAGACACACTAAGTTTTGTATTCATTCAGAAGATTCTATAGCTACAATAGGGTAGTATGATAGTATCTGAGTATTCATCGAGATTTACCAACCTCTTCGGGTACTCGATGGATATGGTATGGTATCAGTTCTTATGGGACCAAACCTTTGATCAAGGATTGCGTAGAGACATCTAAGCTATCATTTTTCCTCTTTTTATTTCTACTTATGATGGGGTGCTAGATCAAGCTTTGGTAGTTAAGAGTTTCTTGGCTGATCAGACATAGATAGTGGTTGTCTATAGTGGGCACACAGGAGTAGATACTTTAGTATCAAGGATTCGATGTTAGTATTAGGGAACTAAATGTGCAAGGTGTTTCAGGATGAGGTACTAGGATAGAGGTTCTGTGGTTTAGGGCTCACAGGATGGGTCTAGTAGTCCTAGGGAGAGGTGGTGCTACTCATGTGACAGTAGGGGGAATCTTGTATAAGATTGTATGAATTGTCGTACAGCTGATAGAGAGATAGTGGATAGGCCTCCAAGGTAGTGGTAGCGGTGGGAGTAGATGGGTCCATGGGATGGTGTTCATGGTAGAGGATTTGGGAGAGAAGCTGGAGGTGGTATACATTTCGACTTGTTACCACCATCACCCTTATGTGGTCCATGCCAGGCTTTGGTAGTTAGAGGACTGGGTCGAGGTAAACTATGGGTGGTTGATTATTATGGTCCAGAGGCTCTAGGGATGATACAAGGTACAATCTATTTCTTTTTTACCTTAGATTTAGTACTGATAGACATAAGTGTTAGTCATTCCTTTATTTATATATATTTAGTTTGAAACTTAGAGATTTCAGTTGATCCCTTGGCTCAACCCTTGCGATTGAAGACTTATACTGGAGATGACTCAATGATCACACACTTCTATTGATAGTGTGACATGACTCTTAGAGGTGATATTTTCTAGTGGGATCCATTTGTAGTAGTGATGAGGCCTTACGGTGTCATCTTAGGTATGGACTAGTTATCTACAATTTATGCCCAGATCGACTATTTCATGTGGTGGATGTGGTGTGTTTGAAGTGATGGGACCATTTTTTTCTTTTTGGGTGAAAAGGAAACTCAAGCAGTGCTGGATAGACTCAAACATAGGAGGGTGAAGTTGAATACTCATCAGTTGGCTTGCATGACCCTTGGTGTAGCAGATGTTATGAGTTTTCAGTTCCCTGTAGTGGTAGTGAAGTTTGATGATGTCTTTCCAAGGATGATCCAAGATTACCTCCCTGTCGAGAGATAGACTTCTGCATTGATCAACACCTTAGGATGGACCTGATATCTAATCCATCATATTGGATGGATCCCATAAAGCTTCACAATATAAGGGTGCAGTTGGAGGAATTTCATAGGAAGGGATTTATTGGGCCCAGTGTTTCACCCTGGGCATCCCCATTTTTGTTCCCTAAGAAGGAGAACAGGGACTTGAGATTATGTGTGGACTACTATCACTTTAACCTAGTGACCGTGCAGAAAAATTATCCACTATTAAGGATCAATGACCTCTTTGACAAGTTGATAGGTGCATGATGGTTCTTGAAGGTTTGAATTGGGTCAGACTATCACCAGTTGTGAGTATGGGATGAGGCTATACCAAATATGACATTCAAATGTCGCTACAGTTACTATGAATACTTGGTGATTCCCTTTGACATGATGAATTCCATAGCAGTGTTCATGGGACTCATGAACTGAATATTTCGGCCCTTCTTAGATTGGTTCATTTTATTTTTCATCAACAATATCCTTATGCACTCGGCATCCAAGGAGGAGAACACGAGACACTTGAGTATGGTTCTATATGTACTCCTAGATCACCAGATTTACGTGAATCCCTTGAAGTTCTAGTTTGGGATTCAGGTGGTCCACTTTCTGGGACATATTATCTCAGCATATGGATTGGCATTGGACCCAGTGAAGGTCAAGGCAGTGTTATCTTGGGATCCACCCAAGAGCGTGATGAAGGTGCAAAGCTTCCTTAGGTTGGTAGACTATTATCGGAGATTCATACCTAATTTCTCTAGGATGTCAACACTAATGAAAGCTTTGACCTTAAAAGGGAATCCTTTTGTATAGACAGAGAGGTGCCAGCAGTCTTTTTAGGAGTTGAGGAAGAGATTGAAGAGCACTCCCATCTTGAGATTATCATAGGAGGGTGTCGAGTACGTAGTGTTCTATGATGCATCAGGGAATGTAATTGGTTTTGTTTTGATTTAGAGGTAGGTGGTGATTGCTTATGTTTCACATTAGTTGATACCAAATGAGTATAACTATGTGACCCATGATATTGAGTTAGAAGCGGTAGTTTTCACACTGAAGATGTGGTGACACTACCTAATGGGTCAGCGGTTTATCATCTACTCTAACCATAAGAGTCTCAATTATATCTTCTCTTAGAAGGATCTTAACTTGAGACAGAGTTGATGTATTGAGTTCCTCTAGGATTATGAATTTGAGTTTTTTTATACTTCTAGGAAACAGAATGTGGTAGCAGATGCTCTCAATAGTAGATCTTGCTCATAATTTTTTGAGCAAGGCGTCAGAGCAGTTGGCCTTGTTGCAGTTATCCTTTTTGGATGAAGATGGATAAGCTTACCTCTAGTATATGGTCATTACCCCTCCTCTTTTATATTGATTCAGGGAGTCATGTCTTGGGGATGATGACTCTGAGATCCTATATACTCATATATCTGCTGGACATACTCCTGATGGATTTTATGAAGGTGGGAAGCATGTAGTTCTTTTTAGAGGATGCATGATGGTACCAGTGATGTTGCAATAGGAGGTTCTAATAAATTTTCATACATCTACTTTGGAGGAACATCCATGTGTGGAAAAGATGTATCGGGACCTCTGACATCAGTTTTGGTGGCTAGGGATGAATAAGGGAGTTGCAGAGTTTGTCTCTCAATGCCTTAATTATCAGCAAGTGAAGGATAAGCACCAAGTTCTGAAAATTTTATCTCAACCCCTTGAGGTACCATAATGGAAGTGAGATGGTATATCTATGGACTTTTTGATATTCTTACCATGTATGTATAGGGGACATGATTCCATATGGGTGATCATAAACCGACTCACCAAGACGGCCCACTTCCTAGCTATTCAAGAGCAGGGTTTAGTGGATAGCTTGGGATGCCTCTACGTGCAGGAGATAGTTTGACTCCATGGATTTCCCTCAACAACCATCTCTAACCATGATGCTCGCTTCACATATCAGTTACATAAGGGGTTGTAAGAGGCATTTGGGACTTAGTTGCATTTGAGCATGGCTTTTCACCCCCAGACTGACGGCCATACTGAATGGACCATTCAGGTTCTGGAGAACATGTTGTGAGCTTTCATTTTGGACTATGGTTGTATTTGGTAGGATCATATACCATTAGTGGAGTTTTTTGTACAATAATATCTACCATTTCATCATTGGTATGACGCCATTCGAGGCCTTGTACGGGAGACCCTGTAGGTTACCACTTTGATAGACCGACCTAGTAGAGTCAGTACCCATGGGCCAAAAGTTGGTATGAGCCACTAATGAGAAGTCACAGATCATCTAAGAGTAGGTGAGGACTACACAGATCAATCAAAAGTTTTATGTTAACCGATGACAGAGGCCTTTGGAGTTTGAGGAGGGAGACCATGTGTTCTTATGGTTTTTTTCTTAATGTGGATTATAGAGATTTGGCCGGGGCAAAAAGCTATCTCAGATATTCATTAGTCCTTTTCAAATAATGTATAGAATTAGTGAGGTGGCATGCCGGTTAGCTCTACCTCTATAGTGAGACTGATTACATGGCATCTTCCATATGTCATAGTTGAGGAGTTACATGCACGACCCATCACATGTTATGGGTGGGTATTTCCTTTGGTGCATGTTTGATGGCAGCACGGGAATCTTCAGGAGAGCACCTAAGAATGGGAGGCTCAGATTCATGCTCAATACCCACATATCTTTGTATAGCCACTTGTTTTGGATTTTCGGGATGTAAATCTAAAAGGTAGAGAGAATGTAATGACTCTGTTTTTTCATGTATTATTTTTGAATATTGTATGTATTTTTTTCGAGACCAGTCGTTGAGACACTATGCGATTCCAAGGCTCGGTGTGCCCAGAATAACTGTTTGAAATATATTAAATAGAACGCACGTGCATTTTTCCTAAAAAAATTGAATAACTTCTAAAATAAGGGGTCATAAATTTGAGGGCACCATTGAGTTCAGGGTGTGGATTTTACCCTAGGTGTGAATAAACCTTTGTCGGCATGGGACATTTGTGGAAAAGTCATCGTTGGCGTAAAAATGAATAAAATGAATTAAATAAATTTATTTATTTATTCATTGACACAGCGGCCAAATTTAATCTATAAGTAAATTTTTATGATGGAATTATAGGGTTATCCACATATAATTGGAGTCATTAGAGAACTGTTGGAGAGAGTGTTGGAGGATCTCTCTTAGAAGAATGACAGCCTGATCGTAGTTCAATAATCAAAGCAGAACGGAATTAGGGGATCAAATGATGATGATGCAGATTCATTCTTCATAGACGATCAATTTGAATCAAGGTAGGATGTTTGTTTATTTGGATTTCTTTAGGTTTTATGATTCCTATAATGAATGTGAATCAATCAACCAATGAATTGATTCGCAGATTGTGTGTATTGCTAGTATGGGATAGTTATGATTCGGGATGGGGAATTTCTTGTAGATTGTTTTATATATATTCATTCTTCATTCTAATGGAAATGAATCGAGGTAAACATGAAATTTGGTTGGGGTATGTTCCTCATGGTTGTTCTTATGCTTTTCTTTTCCCCATTTCTTCATTCATCACGGGTGATTTCCTTTGGCCCGTATTTCAAAATATATCAGAAAATCGAACGTTGTGCACTCATTTCTTAGTGAAACGGTTTGATATAATAGATCTAGGATCAGTACGACATGAGGAGCATGCGACAATATAATCGGAAGTGGATTGGGTGGATTTGGGATTCCCGGTTTGTGTTTTTTGGTGTGCAATAATGAACGATGCACGAGGGAATTTTTCGAATGGATCTGATATCTGAATTTTGGTGTTTGATGATGGAAATTCTTGATTGATGGTATTCCTTGGTTTTTTGCATGAGTCCTGGACAGATCAATGGTCATAGAAGCATAGAAGACGCATGATTCCAAATATAGAATTCTAGATATTTCTACATTACACAGTGTGTGTTCTAGAGGAACACACCATGTGGGAACCTCATAGTGAAAGCTAGGGTTTCCAAAGGAATTTAAGTATCACATGGAGTGTGACCCTGTCACATGGTGTGTGACCCTTCCTGGTTGGCTTAACGTGTACCTCAGAGGGTACATGGACATAGCCATGAGTACACGGGCACAGGCATGCCATGTACTCCCACACAGACATATCCAGTCCAGATGTACACGGGCATAGCCTTGTACTTGGAAACTCATAGAAGTGCACGGGCATGTCATGTACTTCCACACGAACATGGGAACGGGTTGTTTTACCCGAGAAGGACCCAATACCAAATAGGAACATCGTGTACTTCTTCAAAGTTGGCTTGGATCCCTTGTCCTTTCTATCTTGTACAAGTTTCATTAGGGTGTGTTCCCTATATCCATTCCCCAAGGGCTAGTATGGAATCTCCTCCTACACATAGGACAGTGATCCCTTCAGCAGGACTTCCTTGATAGAGTTGTTGGAATCCTTCCATGAGTCCTGGAGTGAGATCCTATATCATCTTCTTTCCCTAGGTGGAGTTCTTGGTATCATCATGACTAACACTATGTGGGCATTGATCCTCTACTTAGTGGGTTATTCCATATTGAGTTGTTGGTATACCCCATGGCCCTGGTTGTGAACCTCATTTGTGTATCATTTTCTTCATACTTCCAATGTATACTTCTAATGGAAAGACTTGATGAGCACTACATATCATATGGACATCATCAGTGATATCTGACTCATGGAGTGTTTTCTCCTAGACGAGTGCTATGTGGAATTTTTGAGTTGGAATCCTGGGATGGTATTATGGTTGTGACTTTACCTTTGAGATTGTGTGTCTTTGTTAAGTATATCTATATATTCTTGTTATATGTGTTTTAGACATATACATGTGCAAAGAGAATTTTTATTCCTTTGTTATATGCTTTGTGGTTTCAGGGTGTCATACTAGGTATTATTATACTTGCCCTTGCACGGTCTTTGTCCACATGTGTCGTGTCTTGTGCATATGATCAACCCTCCGATAGAGTCCTAGAGGGACCAAGACCAGGAGGTTCTAGTGATACCGGATAGACCGAGAAGTGTTACTAAGGTATTTTGACTGCAGTTCCCATCTTTACATTCAGGCTGGACTTTTTTTCAGACTCTGTGTGGTGGGATTGTATTTGGCCCTGTTTACTTTCCTTGAATTCCTATCGTACTTTGGTTGTGGGATTATAGATATGCATGGTTTCTTTCATTTGTTTTACATTTCAGCATTTTCTGGGCTTGGAGATATGTGTGTGTGTGTATAGGTACTTCAGGATAAGGTCTCACATGTTAGTGATATGCATACTCGGTGCTAGTCGTTAGCCCTTGGCCTATTAGAGGTGGGCTTGGGAGTCGCGACACAGGACCCATTGGGATGGGTCATGACATGCCTCAAGCATATTTTGAGAAGAAAAATTCATAAGGAGATACATATGAGATGATTAAAGACATACTGGAAAAAAATATATTCCTTAAAAGATATTATTGTTTAGTCTGATTTGGAAGACCATTATATGAGAAAGGGTCAAAGGAAACTAATATTAAAACAACAATCAGTACATGAAGTGCCACATGACCGCACTATCTTTGAGGATAGTCATTCCTCTCAACCACCTATATTACCCAAGGTAATCAATTTTGTCATAACTCTCACTACTAAAAGTAAACCAAACAACTATTGATAACATTAAATTAATAAAATTCTGTAGGGTGAAAATGTATGTGATTTATATCTATCAACACCCACTCATCACCTTGTTGCAAGGGGTATGATTTACATTATCCAAGGAGACATGATACACAATTAACAACACCCAAAAGATCACATAAGAGTGGGGATTGAATTATCTCATGAGCCAAGCATCAAGTTGCATGTTCCTCTTGATGGTTTGGATGGAAACATGGTCAATGATGCTATTGTAACTTTTATAGCATGGTCATTTAATCTTATAAAGATACATGAGGTATGTCCTTTAAAAAAATTTCAAATGAAAAAACTTTAACAGTTGATGAAAAAAGGTATGAAAAAAGGTATGGTATTATAGACAGACAAAATAAATGTGAAACAAAAGGTCTGATCAAAACAATCTAGTGGAACAACCAAGAAATAAAAAGGAACTTCCAAGAGTACCTTCATCCCACCAGTTCCACTGCCACATATATTAACATTACAAGTTCATGCAGATACAACATTCAAAGATGGAAATGTTTCCTATATTAAATGTTAAGAATAAATATTTGGAGATTCCATTAGAGACGTGATTGGTCTCGAGATTATAAATGAAATTATTAAGTGTGAATAGATGGGAGTCTTCATTGTGAATGCATACATGAGGTAAATTTTCATATTCTATTTTTCCAAAAAATGATCCACTGTGTTCATTACAATTAATGAATATTCATATTTTCTATAGGTATATATATTACTACTATATAAGGGGAAACCCCTGAGAAGCAAGATTTGGACTCATTAATCTTGCTATCATTTTTACGCCATAAGTTCATTTGTAAATCGAAGAAATTGAGCAAAAAAAATAAACTAATTACAGTTTTCAAAAAGAAAATAATAGACAAAAGACTCATCTTGATGCCTACAATGTATGGGTAAAACTCTACAATCTAATCATATAAAATATATTTTTCTTTTTTTTTCATTACTTATTTTTTTAAGAAGCATTGGATGCTCATTGCACTCAATTTGGATACCCCAAATGTTTATTTTTTGGATTCAAATCGTAGATTTCCAACAAATAGACCACACATGGTGTCCATTGTAAATTTTTAATGCACTGCAATCAATATTTTACAGATACACATCAAATTATATGTTTTAATTTATGTATTAATGAGAATTTCATTATGATAGGGTGATCTATAAATATCATCTAAATCATGGTATAAGGTCAGTGACTGAACACAAGAAAATCTATGGATTTCTACAAATGGAGAGAGATTAATGTATATATAGTAATATTTAATTATCAAAACATATTTCAAAACAATTTAATTATTTTGGTCAATGTTTCTATAGTGTCTGAAACAAAATAACAACAACGATTGTACATATTATGTTTGTAAATTTATAGAAGATATCATATACCATTAACAAACTAGAATTGTTGAACTAGTATTTCTGAAGGTAATTACAATTTCATTTAAAATATTTTTTAATCGTTTGTTTTTCTATATTTTCTCAGTACTACTAGGATTGTCGAAAATCTACATACTCAAAATAAGAAGTAGGTTTGTTTAGAGATGAGTGGACAGAGTACATGGTGTCAGGATATTTGTCAACATCAAGTTGAGGTGATTACCTATTATGTTTGTACTTTTTTTATTTCACAAAGATTGTGATTAGTTGATTGCACGTCAATATAACACGTGATGTGGCAGGTATAACTCAAAGTGTGTGTTTCCACATTTAAAAAGTGTTATCTTAATCTAAAACATGTGTCACATAGACAAAACAAAAAAAAACAAGCTCAAATTGTCTTGTTACTTTATGAAAATGATCCATAGTTTATTTTTTATGTTTAAGAATCGACTGCATGTCAATTTAACACACGATGTGACCGGTAGGACTTCAAGTGCATGTTCATAATAAAAAATGTCATTTTAGTCTAAAACGTGGTTCAAATAGCCGAAACTAAGAAAACGAGCTCGGTTTATCCTGATACTCTAGAAAAATAATCTATAATTTATTTTTGATGTGTAGGAATTAACCGCACGTCAATCTAACATATGATATAGTCAGTATGACTCAAAGTGCATGTTCTCACATTAAAAAAGTGTCATTTTACTCTAAAACACATGTCACGTAGCCAAAAATAAGCAAATGAGCTCATATTATCTTAATACTTTTAGACAATGATCCATAATTCATTTTTGATGTGTACAAATTGACCACACATTAATCTGACATGTGATATAGCTGGAATGACTCAAAATGTGTGTTTTCAATATAAGTGTCATTGCAGTCTAAAATGTTATTCACATAGCCAAAATCGAGAAAATGAGCTCGGATTGTCTTGATAATTTAGGAAAATGATCCATAATTCATTTTTGAAGTGTAATAATTGATCGTGTATCAATCTAACACACGATGTGGCCAGTATTACTCAAAGTGCATGTTTTCATATTAAAAAATGTTATTTTACTCTAAAACACACATCACATAGCCAAAACCAATCAAATGAGCTCTGATTGTCATGATATTTTAGGAAAATGATTTATAATTCATTTTTAACATGTGAGAATTGACCGCACATCAATATGATACACAATGTGACTTATGGGACTTCAAGTTTGTGTTCATAATAAAAAATGTCATTTTAGTCTAAAACGTAATTCACATGATTAAAATTGAGCAAACAAGATCGGATTATCATGATACTTTAGGAAAACAGTCCATAATTCATTTGTGATTGTGGGAAATGACCATACATTTGTAAGAACCCGGACCTTCTTTTCAGGTACGTTTTTCCTTTTTCTGGAGTTGTTGAGAAAATAGGAGTTTTTGGAAATTTTCGAAGTACACGCCATGTACTTTGTTGCCGCTCGAGGCCGTGTGCTGGCTGTGTCATGACCATGCATAGGGCCATGTAGGGGTGATGTGGAGGCCTCTTAAAGCGGAGTACGGAAAAGCCTAGTACACGCCGTGTACTCCAAAAGTACACACCGTGTACTTTCTTTTTTTTCATTAAACGGACCGGGGTCGCGTCTTAACCCCAGAACTGTCTTCTTCTCCAGCTTCTTCGACCGAGAGCGTTCCGTACGGCCGCTGATCTTCTTCGAGCCCCCGAGCCTCTGTCCGTTCTCCGAATCGACTGTCGTCGATTGCATTGGGACCGCAGTGGTAAGCTCTTCCTTCTCCTATAGCTTCGTTTTCCAATTCCTCCTCTTTCTCAAGTTATCGTGGGTTGAGCGTTTTGAACGTTTTCTTAGATCTACGACGTTCCAAGGAGAATCAAGCTTCGAGGTTCAAGTATATCGATCTCCTAACGTCGAGGTAGGTGGATTGTGCCTTTCTGTAGAATGTCTTTGAGTATTTTGTGCAATTCTGTCAATACCCTTGAACAGGGTATTGTGTGTTTCCTGTTGTGCCCTTATTGTTTGTCTGTTTTGCTTATATGCCTGAGTAGATGATATTGTTTGTGAATAGGGTAAATTACTGTGCTTTGGATGTTTTTCCCATGCATGTTCTGCCTGTTTATGATTGTTTGGTCTAGTTTTTCCTGTTGAGATTTTGCCAGTTCCATGCCTAGTAGTAGGATGGTGTGACTAATGTTCTTCCATGCTGAGATGTCGTAGACTGCTAGCCAAGTAGTTCTTGAGGTTCACTTTGGCCGTTACGCGATGTGATACTTGCTGACTTTACACAGGGCTGTGAGAACCTAGTGTAGTAGACCATAGGGAGAATGGACGTAAGGGTTTCTCCAGAGTGTCTTTAATTTACGATGCGAGACCACAGGGGGGATTGACGTTGAGTGCTTCCTCAGAGTGTTTGTAGTTCCTCGACGCGGGTCACATGGGGAATGAGACGTTGAGTGCTTCCCCAGAGCGCCTTTAGTACGACACGAGACTATAGGGGGAATTGACGGTGAGTGCTTCCCCAGAGAGTCTATTCTTTCTGTAGTTGAACCAGAAGGGTGAGACTGTGTGTGCCTCCCAAAGGGTTGCTAGTACTTGTTGGTTGAACCATAGGGGTTAAGCTGTGAGAATTACCCAGAGGGTTACCTGTTTGTTCTTCTTGCTTGAGTGGTTATTTACTTGTTTGTAAATTAAATGCTAGAAACTGTGGATTGTTACTGCTATATATTATCTTGTTTACTGCTTACTGTTTACTGCTTACTGTACTTTACCTTCCATATATTCATTGACTGTTAGGCACAGATCTTTGGGTGGTTGCCTACTGGGACTTTGTCTCACACCCTGTTTGGGTTATGCTTTTGGGCTCAAACAGATTATATTCTTGCAGGTATAGATAAGGGCAAGCGCCCTTCTACTTCAGGTTCTTGATTGCACTGGAGCTGGAGAGCATGGGACCAAGCCGAGGCTTGCGATGCTGAGGAGTTGCTCATCTGTTTTTCTTTTGTACTTTGGTTTAGTACTGTATTCAGCATTGTGACTTGTTTGGCTGTTTTCCTAGACATATATGTGTCATGCATCATTTACATATATTTCTGCTCCAGTTGTTTATTTATCAGTCTTCTGCTGTTATTATTGTTAGATGTTTACTGCTTCTATTTTTGTATGTGTTGTTACTTCCGCTGTGTACTCTGCAAATGAGGGCAAAGTTTCCCCACTATCATACCCAAAGCCCTCGCTGCTAGTCGACAGCCTCTGGCGTTCGGGGAAATGCGCTTGAGGCCATGTGACCAACCGGGTACGGGGCGCCTCTGGGTGGCTTTCGAAACCGGGGCGTTACAACATTAATCTGACAAACAATGTGTTCGATATTACTTAGTGCTTATTTTCAATATAAAAGTGTCGTTTTAGTTTAAAACGCGATTCACATAACTAAAACTGAGCAAACGAGCTCAAATTATCTTAATATTTTAGGAAAACGATCCATAATTCATTTGTGACGTATATGATTCGATCGCACGTCAATCTGAGACACGATATGGGTGGTATAACTCAAAGTGTGTATTTTCAATATAAAAGTGTCATTTTAGTCTAAGACATGATTCACATAGAAAAAACTGAGCAAACGAGCTCAGATTGTCTTGAAACATTAGTAAGACGATTCATAATTCATTTTTAACTTGTAGGAATCGATCACACGTCAATCTGACACATGATGTTGTCGGTATGACTCAAAGTGTGTGTTTTCGCATTAAAAAAGTGTCATTTTACTCTAAAACACGTGTCACATAGTCAAAACTGAGCAAACTAGCTCGGATTGTCTTGATACATAGGACAATGATCAATATTTCATTTTTAATATGTAAGAATCAACCGCACATCAATCTGACACATGATGTGGCTGGGTATGACTTAAAGTGCATGTTTTCACATTAAAAAAATGTCGTTTTACTTTAAAACATATGTCATATAGCTAAAACTGAGCAAACACACTCGGATTGTCTTTATATTTTAGGAAAACAATCCATAATTCATTTTGTAATGTGTAGGAATTGATTGCACGTCAATCGGACACATGGCATAACTGATATGACTTAAAGTGCATGTTTTCGATATAAGTGTCATTTTAGTCTAAAACGTGATTTGCATAGCCAAAACCGAGCAAATTAGCTCAGATTGTCTTGATACTTTAGGATAATAGTCCACAATTCATTTGTGGAGTGTAGGAATTAAGCATATGTCAATTCGACACAGGACATGGTTGATATTACTCAAATTCCTTATTTTCAATATAAAAGTGTCATTTTAGTCTAAAACACGATTCACGTAGCCAAAATTGAGTAAAAAATCTCAGATTGTCTTGATGCATTGGGAAAACGATCCATAATTCATTTATGACGTATAGAAATCGACCGCACGTTAATCTGACACGTGATATGACCAGTATGATTCAAATTGCGTGTCTTCGCATTTAAAGTGCCATTTTACTCTAAAACATGTGTCACATGGCAAAAACTGAGAAAATAAGCTCAGATTGTCTTGATCATTGAGGAAAACAATCCATAATTTATTTGTGATGTGTGATAAACAACATCATATCAACCCGACACACAATATGACCAATATGACACAAAATACTTGTTTTCAATATGAAAATGTCATTTTAGTTTAAAACGCGATTCACAAAGCCAAAACCGAGCAAACAAGCTCGGATTGTCTTGATACTTCATGGCAACAATCCATAATTTATTTATAATGTGTAGGAATTGATCGCACATCAATTCGCACACGACGTGATTGGTATGACTCAAAGTACTTGTTTTCAATATAAAATTGTCGTTTTAGTTTAAAATGTGATTTGCATGGCCAAAATCGAGCAAATGAGCTCAAATTGTCTTGATATTTTAAAACAACAATTCATAATTCATTTGTGATATGTTGTAATCGGTCGAATATCAATCTAACACATGATGTGTCCGATATGACTCAAAATACGTGTTTTCAATATAAAAGTGTTGTTTTAGTGTAAAACGTGATTCATATAGCCAAAACCGAGTAAACGAGCTCCGATTGTATTGAATATTTAGGACAACAATACATAATTCATTTATAGTGTGTAATAGTCTACTGCACATTAATC
The DNA here is from genome assembly GCA_963277665.1 of Viscum album. Taxonomy (NCBI): domain Eukaryota; kingdom Viridiplantae; phylum Streptophyta; class Magnoliopsida; order Santalales; family Viscaceae; genus Viscum; species Viscum album. Next base: position 909,302,702 of record OY728125.1, on the reverse strand, counting down.
TAACACACGATATGACCGGTATGACTCGAAGTGCGTGTTTTCAATATTAAAGTCTCATTTTAGTTTAAAACATGTGTCACATTTTTAAAACCAAGCAAACAAACTCGATTTGTTTACAAACTTTTGAACACCAATCCATATTTTGTAAAAGGAGTTTCAGGAAGTGTGAATGGAGACCATCAGTAGAAGGCGTGAACCATGTTCATGTTTGGTGTGCAAGGTGTAATAACTAATAATATAATTAATGTAATTAATTATACAAATAACTAACAATATAAAATAACTAATTAATATAATTAATAATTAATAATAATATAATCAATAATTAATAATGTAATTAAAATATTTGTAATTAATGATATAATTATTAACAACTATTTAAGTAATTAAGATAATTAATAACTGATAATATCATTAATATATTCAGTAATTAACAATACAATTTATATAGATTATTAATTAACATTGTAAATAATAATTCATAATATAATTATTAATTAGTAGTATAATTAAAAATTATTAATTAATAGTATAATTAATATTAATAATATAATTAACAATATAACCATTAATAATATAATTTATAGTATAACTGATAATATCATTCATATATTCAGTAAATTAATATAATTTATCATATGTGAATTATATAACATTACAATTATAATTTGTAAAAAAAATTATGTACTATTACTAAAACAAACATTGGTTTTGTTGCATAGACGCACTTTGGTAGAGAGTTTGATTGGTTGTTGATAAAAGGTTGCTATAAGAGTTTTGTTTTTGTATTGATTTGTATTTTTTTCATTGATTGTAAATATTACAACAATGTAAATATTTTTGTAATGTAGATTTTGAATTGAAATGATGGTGCAATTAAATATGAAACCTTGGGAGATTCTGGCGCCCGAGTGGACAAATTTTGGTTTCAATTATAACCCAACTGAAAATTAATGACTTTGATTTTTTATATTATCATTTTAATACCAAAATCCAATGACCATTTTTATGGTTTGTTCACTTTGGATTGTCAATTTTTCCTAACCCTTCCGATATTTTTATTTTGGTTTTTAGTTAATCATTATATAAAAATAATTCTCAATTCTAAAATTTTATAAAAAAATTATCTTAAAACAGACATAAATATATAATTTTTTTTGTGATAATTAAATTTTAAATTAGTAGGAATTAAAAAAATTATGAATTCAGCTTGGATTATTGAAATTAATAACCAAAACCAATCGATTTTTTTGCGTATCAAACAAAAACAATCTTTACTAACAAAAAAACATATTACCATAACCGTTCAGTTATTTTTAATTCGAGTTAAGGCTCCTGGTTTATGGTCTTAGATTAAACATTTAAACCTCATAACAAATAGTTTTTATAAAATTTAGCAACGAACAGTTACAAATATTATCAAAATATGTTCTCATTTTAATAATAAAAACTACAGTTATTGTTGGCAGCATATTCTCTCTTACTTTTTTTAATCACAGGCAGGTGCCCTATTCTACGACGCCATATCCTACCGCCAAATAGTAGAAGTGGCAGTGCGTTTAAATATCCTATTAAAATAACAAATTCACGTACATCATTGCCATAATTTATTTGGGAAAATTTATGAACAAAAACTTTATATTTAAAAAAGCAAAAACAGAAGTAAAAAAAAAATTAAAAAAAAAAATATGCACAGCACATTATTACGTCAATAATCCCAAATACGATTCGTTGGCGTCATCCTCTTCATCTTCATCTTCCTCGCCGCCAGTCCTGAGACGATCTTAATAATAATTCCATTGAAGGCCCACAGGGCCACCGGAAACGCCCAGATCCTCCGGAGCCAGCTCACGATTCGACATGTCCGTGTTCCCATCCGCACTCGGCGCCGCCTCGAGCGAAAACCCCGGCGAGCCCCACCCCGCCCCGTAATTCCGGGGCAGCATCTTCGAAACAGAGTGCTCCGCCGCCGCCGTGCCGTCTCCGGAGAGGAAGCTCTCGATCTCCGGGAGAGTGAGGTTTGAATTGAAGAAGGGCGGGAGGGAGGTTTTGGCAGAAAACAGGGAGTTGATGGAGATTGGAAGCGGAGGGTTCAACGAAAACGACGACGAGGAAGCGGCGGAGGATCCCGGGTGGGAGGCGGCGAAGATGCTGGCCTGGGCCCCGTAATCCGCGGTCGGATTGGAGAAGCAGGTCACGTGGGACGACGGCGCTTCGCCGGAAGGATGGCCGGGCGAGGTGTCCGTCAGCGGCGGAAGAACAGAGGGCGGCGGGTCGCCGCCGCAGGGAAGGAGCCCCTGTATGGGGATCTTCTTGCCGCCGGCGCTCTTCTTGAAGATCCTGCAGATAACCCACTCGTTCTGCGCACCACCAGAAGCAGATGAAGAAGATGGTGATGATGATGGAGGAGGATGTTCGTGGATCGGGGAAAACCTTGGCGGATTTGGGGAGACGGTGGCCGAATTTGCCGTCCAGTCTGTATTCGTGCATGACCCAGTTGGATTTCTCTCCCTTGGGCGCCCTGCCCTTGTAGAAAACCAGAGTCTTCTTCATCCCCACCAGGGCCCTGTCCCCGTAGATCTCCTTGTCCTTGCCGGTGGCTTTCCAGTACCCGGCGACGGTGGCCCGGTTGGTCCTCAGTCCGGTGGGATACTTCCGGTCCCTGATGCAGAAGAAGTACCACTCCTTCTCCCCCATTTTAGCTTTCCCTGCACACAAAAACAGATTCAGCCAGAGGAAGGAGATGAAGAGGATTCAGGGGTTATTAGATCAGGGCGAGGGAGCATACAGGGCAGCTCCCAGGGCTCGCACTTGTTGAGATCCACCTCGCCGATGGCGGCCGGACGGAAGCTGCGATCGACGACCTTCGTTGAGAGGTAGTGCGTGATGAGTTCGTCGTCGGTGGGGTGGAACCGAAACCCCGGCGGCAACGCCAGCTGCCGCGGCGGCGGTGGCGGCGGCGGCGGCGGGGGCGGCGGGTCGTCGTCCCCCCCGCCGCTACTGATCCTTGTTACGGAGAGGCGTTCCATCACTTAAAAGGAGCAGAAATCCCTCACCTAATTTACTTTACCCAGTCGCTCTCTCTGTCGCACCTTCTTCTTCTCAGATGAAGAAGAAGGCCAACGGAGACTGAGGAGAGAGAAAGAGATTAGAGGTGAGCTGACAAGACGAACTGCGCTGCGATCTCCCCGCCCTGTAAATATACCCTCCCCGCCGCCCAGGCGTAGGTCCAGTCCAGAGTCAGTCCGCCACCATCTTATTATTTTTATTATTTTTATTATTTTTATTATTTTCATCATCGTCATAATCGTTGATTTAATATAAAATTATTTTAATGTTTTGCGCTGAAAGTGGAAAAGGATAAAAAATTCGATTTTACCAACGGCAGGTTATATAAATTGATTAGAATTTGACGTTCGCGCACGTGTACAGGTTATCTGTCACTTCTTAATCACCATCTTTACTTTGATGAAATAGTCTACCACTAATATTTTATCATATCATTTCGTGAAGATAAAAAGATTGAGTGCGATGATTAACCATCAAATCATGAATCGACTGATGATTTTTCCATTTCTCAAATTCTCTTTTCATCGGATAATATATATATATATATATATATATATATATATACACACACATATCAAATATAAATATATTTTAAAAATCGTAAGCCTCCCCCATTTACAATTCATAACCTCCTTAGCATGTTATTTATGATAATAGTTTTTTTATATACGTTTTTTGAAGAAAAATCATAGGTTAAAAATATTTTTAAATGGTTGAAAGACGTTGAAAAACGTTAAGAGACTTAACACTTTTCCATTGGACCAAAATCAAAAGGTGTTAACCCCCTCTCGGCCTTTATGTTTGTTTTATTTTAGTTTAATTTTTTTATTGTTTCAATGTATTGTGACCATGTACTATTTTTCAGTGTTTGTTACCCATATGCCAAGTTTTTTTTATAATTTTTTTTGTTTGGACACATGCAGATATATATACAAATAATTTGTTAATAATACCATTAATAATAATAATATTTTTTTTATATTAATAATTTTATTTTGGAATTATATTGTTAACTATTTTAATAGTTACATTAATAATTATATTAATTACATCATTGGTTTTAATTATTGTAGATATTTAATAATATATTTAATATTTATTAATAATGTAATTACCATCATTTAATTATAATAATATATTACTTAATAAGAATTATGTCCATTAATATTTTAAAGTGTAGATGCTGTGTTTTTAACCAATAATGTTCGTAAATTAGGTTTTGTTTATTATATTTATGATTTTGTTTATTTTTAATTATGTTTTATATGTTGAGTCGGTTTGTCGAATTTCATTTACATTGTATTTAAACTTTATAATTAATACACTTTCAAAGTCAAATACGTGAAACATATTAATGTTTCAAGTAGGTGGCATTGAGAGTCTATAAATTATAATGTTTAAATACAATCTAAATGAAATTCGACACACTTACCGAGCATATAAAAAATATTTGAAAATAACAAGCATTTCATGAAAACAATTAATAAAAAGTAATTTTAATGGCACGATATATTGTTATTTTAAAACAGTGCGTTTATATTTATAATTTTTTTAATATTCCTTTTATTTTCAATTATTTTTTTATATGTTTCCGTTCTAAATTTTATTTAGATTTTAGTTATACTATACTTTATGTACATATATTTTAAATGTGTAAATATTATGTTTGTAATCAATAATATATGTGTCATGTAAATTAATTTTGGTTTAATATATTGACGAAATTCTTCTTATTTTCAACAATTTTTCAGATGTTTAGGGTACGTTTTAAGTTTTAATTAGATAGTTTTTATAGATTATATTTTATAAGTTTTTAAAGTTATTTGAAATTTAATAAATTTTCCCATGTTTCAAGTAGTTAACTTTGAAAACTTATAAAATTTAAACTAAAAGTAAAAAATAAATGAAAATTAAAACACCAACTAAACATGTAAGAAATAGTTGGTAGTAAAAATAATTTCATCAATTTAATAAACATACAATAACATAGAGGATACAATACATTGTTGTTTCAAATCCATTAAGTCAATAGGAATCATATGAATGAATGAGTACAATCATTGTCTATCACGAGGTCCAATCCCACAATCTGGCATGCGAATGGGACACTCGTATCAGGATCGCTGACCTCTGTGATGAGGTGAAGTATGATGAGTTGGAGAGGGTTCTACCCCGGGCGCTGAAACCTCGAATGTCTAATACTCTACCTATAACTCATCAGGAGGAGGTGACATGGATACCGTCATGTGCACCTAATCCTTCTCCTAATGCGTAAGTAAAAAAGACTTACCATCATCTACTGGGAGAACCATAAGGCTTGGGATGACTCGGTCACAAAAGGTGGAGGTATGAGAAATAACCCCTGACACGAGCTCATACCAGAAATACCCAGGGAAAATTGTGGATACCTGACAATACAAATGGATCTCATGCCTCCTTATGCACACTTGAAATTTACTGAGGCTGAACTGGTAGAGGTGCGACCTATACCCGTGGAATAGGTGAGGCCCCACGTGGAGTACGATGTGGTCTACGTCACCGCCGTCATGGCTCCTCAATATCAGCAGCTGTTGGATGAAGTTTCTGAACGGAAACCTCCTCTCCTCGGGCAGGAACATCATATCCCCGAGGTAGACAATCAAAGATACTATCATGTAGAACACGATACGCTGATATCATCTTCTCCGCTGCAGTATGGTATGTTGTTTGGGGCTAAAAACCTCACCCTCATCTGAATCAGACATGCTGATAATATGCTATAGTCGAGTATGCTATAAAGAGATTCAAAATGAATTTAAAAAGTACAACAAATAAACTAATGTAAAGTTACTGACTCACCAGATGTTGAAGCCCTATGTCGTGTGGAGTAAGATACAATATAGATTTCATTCTATACCATGGATCAGACTTGACCTGCTACGATAGATTGAATCACATTGTATGCACACCCTCGATACAAAACGATGTGTTGGTTCTAGGCGCAGTGGAAACGTTGCGGTGGATGACGATATATTAAAATTTCTTTTAATAATCATTGCCCAAAACCAAGAGCGAGGATATTACACATCAAATTTATAATTAATTTATTTAATATCTGAAGAAATAAATATTTGGCCTTATGAACTTTCTTCACTGATGATTGTTTATTGTCCGAAAAGGCCCTTCTGGATTGCCTTCGTTGCGTTTGTGAGGATCCAAGGGTAAACTCTCTCTAACGGTGATCCATACGTGCTCCAATGGTCTCTGAGCAATGTCACTCGTTCTCTGGGTGTTAGCACGTCGAATCGAATGTCTTGCATTGTTCGTTCTTGATCGCTCGTTCTTCGGTCTTGAAGAAATTCTTTTTTGGGTTTCTCGTTTTTGGGAGGAAGAGAGGAGAAGTCGAGAGAGAATTCGTTGTGTTCAACAATTCTCTATTCCCAAATTTGGAATTGGTTTTGAATGAATTACACAATAGACATAACCATATATTTATAGAGCTGAAATTTCGGTTACAAAATATAATTGCATAATATCCATTAAATATAATTATAATCATTAATGAAATAACATGCCACATAATAATAATAATAATATTATTATTTTGTGTTGCGCCAACTTGCGCAAAATGAATAAATAATATTTACCGGCTCAAAAATAATTATTTTATCACCGGACACAGTCTTGGTCCATTCAAACTCTTGCATTTATTGAACACCCAAATAAATATTTTATTCTCTTAAATAAATATTTTATTCATAAACTAACAAATAAAAATTTATTAAATATTCAATCAAATAAATAAATATATTTTATTCATAATCCGGTGAATAAATATTTATTTAATTTATGCGATCAATATAACTTGAATAAAATTATTCATTGGTCTTGAGAATAATATTTATTCAATTATTTAAATTCAAATAGAATTTAATCAAGACCAACCGAAACACTTAGTGTGTGACCCTCTAAGATTCTTTCTCGTTGACATTAGACAGGTTTGCCTAAAGTTCAAGATTACTATCTAGCAGGGGGTCAAGACACCCAAGAGAAAGAACTTAAAGTCGCAACGATGACAACCACATACGAACGCTCACTGTGTAATATAATCCCTTTGTCACAACATCCCATTAAGCAGATTGCATGACAGTGTCATCAACCTATATGCTCGATACATTATTACTTGACTATCTGAAATAAATTCGTCATTACACCATGACCATGGAATTTAGGACGATGATTCTATTTCAATCAAATGACCAAGATATCAATTTCCATAAAGATGGAAGAGACAAATTCTTCCTTTACTTATCCATTAATAACATGTCATTCGTGACACACTTAACATACCTTACTTACCACCAACATATGGCGTGATGATTTTTGTCATCAAATCTAAGTGCGCTAGTCATGACATGCATTAATGATAATCTTAAAGTCTAAGGACCATTACACACGCTCGCATATAGGAATATCCGATGACACCAAAACATGCAGAATTCCTAGTGGCAGGTCTATTCTCATAATCTTCAGTCTTGAAGATTACCAAGTGCGAACTTCATGAGAAAAAGTCTCATATGCTTACTCGCACTCGCACCTAATGGTCTATATACTATGTGTCCCATCATAGTATGCGATCCAACCACAAAATTATATTAAGAATATTGTCATAGCACTTCAAGGTTCTCATCACAACGGAGAACTACCATGATCTTATCAATGCGACAAATACTCTTGGACATTATTACAATAAAGTCATGCAGAACAATGAACAATACGTAATAAGAGGTTTAATTTAATATTTAATACATCAAATATTCATGTAATCAAAGTACAAACAGTTGGTTCTGGGACACCAACTCTAACAAACTCCCACTTGGACTAGAGCCAACTGCCTACGACTTTCAGTCCGCTAGACCTCACATGATAATAATGTTTCTGGTGAGATAAGGTTTTAGTCAAGAGGTCCGTTATGTTGTCTTCCGTGGAAATACTGCTCACTGCATCCTCATCTCTCTGAGAAAAATCCCTAAAAAGATGATACTTCTGAAGTATGTGATTCGTCCGCCGACGTGACCTTAGCTCTTTTGCGAGAGCCACCGCTGTAGTATTATTACAATAGAGTGTGATGAGATCGTTACTGCTAGGTACCAGATCAAGCTTTTGGATGAAATTATGCATCCAAACATCTTCTTTAGCTGCCCCAGAAGCCGCAATATACTCGAACTCTGCTGTAGAATCTACAACTACAGCCAGCTTTGAGCTCTTTCAGCTCATAATACCTCTATTAAAAGTGAAGATGTATCCCGTTTGTGACTTCATGTTATCTCGATCAAATTGGAAACTAGCATCTACATATCCTCTGATGACTAGTTCCTCATCTCCTCTATAAACCAGGAACATATCCTTAGTACGCCTCGAGATACTTAAGGATAGTCTTGACTACCATCCAATGACGGTCACCTGGATCAGCTTGATATATTCCCACTGCACTTAATTCTAGGTGACATCTAGCCTAGTATATATCATAACATACATGACTGACCCAATTGCTGATGCTTATGGAATCCTTTCCATTCTATTTCTTTTCTCATGGGTCTGAGGACACAGTTTCTTGGAAAGGTGAATGACATATGATACTGGAAACAATTCCCTCTTGGATTGTTTCATACTGAATCTCTTCGGTATTTTGTCAATGTATGTACTTTGACTTAGGCCGAGCTAAAGGTTCCGGGCGCAGCGGAAGCGCGTTGGTGGGATTGTCCAACTTTAATTTTAGCATTAAACAATGTTCAATCCGAGATCCATCACGATATAAAACGCCGGATCTTCGGAATGGAATGAAGAACGAAAAAGAAAAGAAGAGTCCCAAAACCATTGAGATAAGATCATCATATGTTGGTTATAATTAATTTAATTAATTCACAAGAATTACCTCGGTGGAATTCTTTCTTCGTCGATGTCTTCGGTCACGATCCTATGATCCGTCGTTGCGTCGTAGAATCCAAGTATAGGATTCCTCTAGCGGTGATCCACACGTGCTCCACGTATCTCCGGACGTTGCCAAAGGGATCTCCGGGTGCTAGCGTGAAAGAACCTTCGCTTGCGATGTCCGCCTTCCACCGCCTTGATCCAGTGGAGGATCTCACTCTCGTAACTTGAGGACGTTCTTGGTGGAAAGAGAATTCTCTCCTGGCTTGAGAGTATTTCCAAATCCGTTGTGCACAACAATGACTCTCTCAAAGTGTTGGGGGGTTGTGAGGATATTTATAATTGAGTTTGAGGTTAATAGAGTTATGACAATAAATAAACGCATTATGCGTTTTTTATTTATTTCATTAACTCTTATTGAAAACCCCCATGTCGAATCATTAATTCCTTGACATGCGCCCACACTGATTATAATAAATATCATTTAATAAAACAATATAATATCCTCAAAATCCCGACTGGAAAACTACACAGCGTGTAATAATTAATACACGGCGTGTACTTGTTTTCCATAAAACTACACGACGTATACTTTTATTTTCCATTTCTCTACCACATTTATTAGACCTTGAGTAATGACTATTTATTTCTTAAATAAATGTAACTGCATTACTCGTTAATAAATATATTATTTCGCCCACAATATATTCTCTCGAATAACTAGTGTCGAAATAAATGCGATCAGACATCCTTAAATAATTATTAAACCACAATTGGGAATAATATTTATTTAACTTGTTAAATTAATATTTAACTGAGATACATGGACACACTTAGTGTGTGACCCTCCAGGCCTCTTTCTCAGTGGCATTAGGCGGAGCCTGCCTAAAGTCCAAGGTTAGCGTCTAGCAACACGCCAAGACACCCATAGAGAAAGAAGTTAACGCTGCTGTTTCGGTGCGGATGTGCGTCGAGTTTCTGTTCCGACGCTGTTCCGCCAGGACGCGTTCGCGCGTGCGCCCGTCGACCCGAGGGGACGGGAGCGCGGCTTGTGGCCCCGCAGTCCCGCTTTCCAAAGGCGGGCGGCATCCGTCCCTTATTCAGGGACGTCTGCTCCTTGATCGAAACCGGGATGATGGGAGGTCGGCTCCTCCTTCCGTGGACGTCTCCTCGGAACTTGTCGCCTAATCCGGGTCTCCCTCATAGATTTAAGAATGTTCGTGAATCTCATTCCCGACGCCATATCTTCATGGACACCGGTTAATTACGCTGCTTCCGCCCAGACGCTCCAAGGAGTCTGGTCGGGGCAGCAACCCGCGGTGAGGAGACCGGGTAGCTCTGGGTGTTGGGGGGCGTGTCTTAACACTGCGGCTCTGCATGTCTGCCTTCCGTCCCTAATAGGGCTTCTCGAAGGCATGATGGCCTGAGGCATCCCGCGCTGGGTGCGGGGAACTGCGTTACCTGAGGTTTTCCTCAGCTTCCCATGTTCAACACGGGGTATGCCGCGAGTTTAACGTCCAGCGGGGACGGCATCGGACTGATCAACACGAGGAGTGGATCAGATGACAGAACCCCTTGCGGGGAACCTCCGACGCTGGGGCCAACACATGGGTGGTTTCCCGAGTGAAGTGGAGTGGAATGAAATGGCATGACCCCACCGGGATGTGGCGGCCCGGGTAAGGATCAGGATGAATGATGGAGTGAAGAGCTTGGACCCCGTAGAGGCTTCCTACGTACCGCGCGTTAGCGCGGATCAAAGTCAGCGTAGTTCGGATATACAGTTTAACGTCATGCTGGACGATGGAAAGCCGACTCACGAGGAGGTCGAGGCTGCCGGGCGGAGGATTGAACCGAACCACCTCACACAGAGGGGGATGGAACGGCCGGGTGGATCACAGTTTCACGTCATGCTGGACGTTGGCAAGCCGACTCACGAGGAGGTCGAGGCCGCCGACACGCACGAAGTGGGGCGGAGCGGACCAGCACGCACGAAGTGGGTGGATCACAGTTTAACGTCTTGCTGGACGATAGTGTTTGGGGCTTACACTCTAAGGAGGCCCATATGCGACAAAGCTCAGTTGGAGAGGGACTTGGGCCGAAGGCGAGAGACCTCGATCCCTGTCACGCCCTCTACTGGCTTCGGTAGTGAGGAATCACAATGGAGATACACACGTGCAGTCACCCACAAGAGCGGATTCATAGGTGAATCGACGCGAATGTGAACCCGGGAGAGGTCCACTGATGGACGAACCGACGTAAATATGACCGGGACGACCAGGTGGTGGGCTTGAACCTCAGGGAGGCTTCCTACGTACCCTGTTTAGGAGACAGAGATCAAAGTCCACGTAGTTCATTCTGTCAGGACTTACGCACTGAGGCAACCTGAGTGCGGCAAAGCTCAGTTGAAGAGGGACTTGGGCCGAAGGTGAGAGACCTCGATCCCTGTCACGTCCTCTACTGTCTTCGGCAGTGGGGAAGCACAATGGAGATACACACGTGCAGTCACCCACAAGAAACTAGGGGTTTGTAATACCCTACCCCCGTGGGCGAAGGCCACTCCAATAAATCGTCCCTAAAGAGGGGCAATCCCGACATCCCTGCAGAGACGAGCGGGTGGGGGCCACATCCAAACCGGGGGGGGGGGACCCTGCGTGCGAGGCACGAGATCGGGTGATGCGGACGGTTTAACGTCTTGCCGGACGAAGTACAGTTTAACGTCGTGTGTTGAGGACGAAGACGCTTGGCAGTTTAACGTCTTGCAGCGCGGACGTGGTGCAGTTTAGCGTCCTGCAGGACGATGGATGCCTGGCAGTTTAACGTCCTGCTGCGCGGATGAATGCAGTTTAACGTCGTGCGGGACGAATTGTTGCCGCCAATGGGTCCGTGTCACTTCGTGCGAGCCTGGAGGGCCGCACGGGAAGACAACGCACGGTGCAGGCACCCGGGATGAAGATCATCGGACGCCACGCAGACGGGTACCCTCAGGGGGTCAAAGGGGGCGACCCTGGTGGTTTGCGCGCAAAAGAGGAGCTTGGCGCGCAATACTGCGGGTCGGCGTGCAATTGGGCGGGCTGGCGCGCAATTGGGCCAGCGCTTGGCGCGCGGAATATGGAGATTGCGCGCACCGGGCCTCTGATAGCGCGCGGGGCAACGACCCATTCTTTAACGAATGGCCACTTAGTAAGGGGGGTGCGCGCAATCGGGCTGGATTGCGCGCACCCGGGGGGCAATTGCGCGCAAGAGGCTTCTTTTGCGCGCGAAGGCCTTCGGGTGAGGAATTGGTCAAAGGAAAGAAGCCAAAGGGTTTGCGCGCGAAGGCGAACCCCGAGGCTTGCTTGCGCGAAATAACGGAGGTTACCTGAAGATCGACATTGCGCGCGGAGGGAGTGGAATTGCGCGCACGAGCAACCCTTCGAATTCTGGCAACCTTCAAAACGTCGGGGGTCGCCTTGTATTTATAGGCAACCCCGGGCGCGCAATTCGGTTCGCGGGCGCGCAATTCGGCTCGGGTGCGGAATAGGGGCCTGGCGCGCAATAGGGTCGCACAGGGACGTCGGGCGCGAAAATTTACGCGCCGACTCGTCCAATCGCGCGAATCCCGGAAGGATTGCGCGCGAGAATCCAATATTGCGCGCGGGCCTCCGATATTTCGCGCAAGGCCTTCGGGCCTTCCGAAACATGCTTCTGACTCCAAATATGACCTCGCTTTCCTCATCCGGAACTTCATTTGAGGAGTAACAGACTTTTCTGGCGTCTACAAAAGCCCCCCCTCGGAATCTGATCGGCGAGAGGTCGCAACGATCGGGTTCCGAGGGAGACGCCGGAATGCCGAAGTCCTGGGCGGCGCGGGACTTGGGCGCGCAAAAAGGGCGTCGGGCGCGAAATTTGCTACCTTGGTCGCGCAAAGCGCTTTACGCGCGGCGCGGCCACCCGGCCTCGCCTATAAATAGGGGTCCTGGGTTCCGCGTTCCGTACACAGGCTTTCCGCGCGATAAGCTTCCCCGCTCTCGTGCGCGAAATTGCCTTTGACGGCACGAAATTCGCCCGTTCGGCGCGCAAACCCATCCAGATTTCGGCTTGATTTTGCGCGAACACCCGGGGTTTTACACGACAAACTTCCCAATTGCGCGCCGTCCACTGGGATTGCGCGCCAACTCCCAAATTTCTCTACCAGCCTCCTCCGATTCCGCACGCCTCATCCCTTAATCCACACGACCCCCGGAGCTTCTGAGATGGCCGCGAATCAAGTGAATGAGGGGGATGCCGCCATTCGCAGAGCTGAGATGGCGGCGAACGAGGAGGTCTACGGAGCCAAGGAGATTGTTTCCAACAATCAATCCTTGTTCGATTTGCTGACGCCGGCCCAGAAGACGTATCCGCTGTCGGACAACCTGCCACTCTGGAACTACGGCATCCTGGATGAGGTTCCGGTGCCAGGGTTCGAGGTTGATGCGCCACGGACCTGGGTGACTCGGGAGGACGAACTTCTCCGCTATAACATCACCAACAACGGGCATCCTGCCAGGGAGACCAGGCACTTAGATGTCTATGTCCTGAACCCGAGGACGCGAACCATTATCGGGAGTGAGCCTACTGCGGAGAACTCTCCAGCCCTCTACTCGAGCACGTATCGCCAGAGTGTCACCGACGACACCAAGGGCTGGCTGAAGGACTGGGACTTGCGGTCTGGGGGAAATTTCACCAGTGAGTGGGCCTGGGCATTCTGGGTACGCCACACCTGCGATCACTTCGCGGAGGAATTGCGGTACATCGGCCTTTTTGAGGCGGTGTGGACGTCGCAGTTCCACTTCTACCAGCAGTCCGAGCTCGGGCCGGAGCTGTTCACCCGCTGGTCCCCGGATACCAACACCTTCCATCTTCATCATGGGGAGGTCAGCATCGGTCTCTGGGACATCCACTGCATCAGAGGTATCCCGCTGGAGGGTTACCAATACGATGAGTTCCTGCCTCCGAAGAACACCTGGGGCGACAGGTCACGAACTCCCATCCTGACATGGCATCTACTGGACCTGGCTACGCAGCGGCTCGGGGTCAAAGAATTCCGCAAGGACATAGCCTACAAGGAGTGGTTCGGCCAATTCTTGGAGCATGACCCAGCGGTCAAGATGCCAGGCAGGGGGAAGCGGTGCCCGACCGCGGCTCAGAGGAGCCGGAACGGGTCTGACTGGCGGGTCCTGGAGACGGGAGACTACCGCTCATGGGGGTACCGCGTCATCGAGGCCCGGGACCCAAATGTCCGGTACGCGGCGTTCCTGGCCGCCTTTCTGAGTGGGTGGCTCCTGCCAGTGCGGGATGCGAGGATGGGCGTCTGCCCAGTGACACTGGTGATGGCGGGCGCCATGGCCGCCAACAAAAGATACAACCTCGGGGTCCCAGTGCTGGCTAAGCTGTACGCCATCCTGGGACGCATCTCGCGAGGGGGGTCACCACGAAGGGTCTGTGGGCCCTTTCAATTCTTCCACGGCTGGGTGGCTGCTCACCTCGGTGGGTACACGTTTCCGAACGCCGTCATTCCTCCGGGCAACGGCCTGCGACCCTCCCTGCTGAACATTGCGGGGGTCGCTCCGATGACCCTAAATGAGGAGGGCGTGAGGATTCGGATTGACAATCACGCCAATTTCAACTTCAGCACGTTCCCCACTCCCATTGGCCAGATGATCGACAACGGGCAAGGTCTGCTGGAGCAGCACGAATACTTCCTGAGCATGCGGGGCGGGGTGCTCGTGGCTCGGATCGACGGGAAGGTGATCTGCGAGCCCTACGTGCCAACTCGGTTTGCCAGGCAGTTTGGGTGCCTTCAACGGATGCCGAAGAGGGTATTCGATGCTGTCCGAGAGGAGACAAACCCTTGCGTCTTTCTCCAGATGTGGCTAATGTTCGCCGCTTTCGGCTCTGGCGATGTCATCACTCTCCCTCCTACCGGGGTCGACGCAGGCTTGGCAACCGAGTACGCCGAACACTGGGCCATCGCGTACCCCGAGGGGCTTCTACGGAAGCCAGTTCGGCGGCTCGAGGTCACCCGCGCGGAGACCGGGCGTCAAGGAAGGAGGCGAGGCGCCGTTTCGCGGGGGAGAACGGAGGCGCGCCAAGCAGCGGAGCCGGCGCAGGCAGGGACTTCGGTGGCGGGCACATCGCAGGCTGCCGCCACGACTTCAGCGCCCAGAGAGGGGGCATATGCGGTGGTCGGGGAGCGGCCCGGGAAGCAGATAAGGCGTCTGCTCGAACCCTCCCACGATGCAGTCTTCCCAGCGCTGTGGTCGGCCTGGATGACCCTGCGGCAGTCGCTGGGGACCGAAATCATCTGGCAGAAGATAACCAGAGAAGGGATCCATCTGCCAGAGGTCGGGCGCCTTCAGGTCGCCGACAGGGTGAACTTCCACCGACGGTATGCGTATCTGACGGCCATGGACGAGTACGCGCGCCAACGTGGTCAGCGTGCGGAGCCGTCCCTTCTGGTGAAGGTGATGCTCGGTCTAGAGCCTGCTCCAGAACAGATGCCACCGGAGGAAGATGATAGTAACGATGACTCCAAGGAAGAGGAGGAGACGAGGGAGGATGAAGGCTCTGAGGGAAGGTCCCATCCGGGGAGCCCGCAGGAGAGTGGCGAGGTGGCCGACTTTGACAATATTGATATCACTGAGCTCCTCGAGGTCCGCTTCTATCCCTACTCAACCTGCATCATCCATTCTCTTATGCAGCTTCTAACTCATTTCTTCACCTTCCTCAGGAGTGCACGGATGTTGGTCAGGCATCCTCAGTAGGAGTAGGAGAGGCGCCAGCAGGACAGGGCGGGGGCCAGACACCCATCATTGAATTGACAAGCGCTGAGGGGTCCCCTGCTGCAATTGCTCCTGCGGCGGCTGGGATAGCGGAAGATGACGCTCTGGATTCCCGTAAGTCTCCCTACTTTACTGTTGGTGCTTGCCGTTGACGATCCGTGACTAACCACGGCATGCCTTGCGCAGTGATCTCAATACTGGAGGCTCGTCGGGCTGTCGAACCCGGGCCATCCACAAGTGGACCAGTGGCAGACATGCCGCCTTCTCCAGAACAGACTTCTCACACCGAGCCGGCCCCACCAACTGCTGATCAGGGGGCAACGGACGCCGGCGGTGCTGCCATCGGAGAGAGGTCGGGGGCTGACGAGGGTGTCAACGCCGCTGGGGCGAGAGAAGAAGGTCGCCCAGATGCTGGGGAACCTATCCCCCGTGAGGACATCCCAGGGGCGGACCCTGCAGTAGACCTGCTGGCTGCTTTCCCTTCCTACCGGCCTGCCGACCCCGAGGAGATGGACGACTCGGACGCGGAGGCAGTCGAGGAGAGCCGGATAACGCGCCGCAGGGGGTGGAAGTGCATCCAGCGCTTCCTCAAGCGACCCTCATCGGAATGGCTGGGGCGCATGGGATCGCTTCAAACCTGGCTGCGCTTCCTGTGTGCCGGGGGAGCTGATGCTCGATGCCTCCATCTGACGGTCCGTGATTTCATGGCCGAAAAGATGCGCGAGAGCCGCCGGCGTGCCGACGTCGCACAATGTCGGGACATGTCGGAGAACACGCGGGCGCTCCTCGTGGCGGAGCAGGAAGTCCGGCGCCTCGAAGGGCAGGCGGCAGAGAAGGAGGCCTTCGTCGCAGCGTGCACTGATCTTGTGGAGCAACTGACGGCCCAGCTGGATGACTCCCAGGTACAGCTGACGGAGGCGTGCCACCAGATGGTCACACTTCAAGTCGAGCGGGAGCGTGCACAAGCCAGGATCGATGAACTGCGTGCTGCGACCGCCGACGAAGAGAGGGCATGCAAAGAGCGAGAAGCAGCTTTAGAGGCCACCAACCAAAGGGTAGCGGCGTTGGAAAGATCCATTCAGCACGCTAATCCCTAGGGGCTTTGTTTTTGCCATTCCCAGAACATTTTGCTTCCGCTACTCAATACTTCGATCCATTTGTATGAACCAACATATTTATCTGCATCTTTTGGCTTAACGTGCTCAACCACAATCCATTGTCTTGCGGGAGCGTTAACCAAGCTTCAGACATCCACAATTGGGCCTGGATTTCTAAGGAAGAGAGGGAGGTCATTCCTAGGAAGGGAGGCCTCAGACCTAATCAATGTACCATCCCCCCAACTTGTTCCGACACACGAGCGGGACAACGCTAGGGGCGTTGAGATTTTATCCGAACATAGGGAAATGAGAAAGGGTGAATCGCGTGTCCTGAATTCAGAAATACACGACGGTCAGTCTTCCAGGAAATGCCCAAGACGGCAAGCGGACAATGGATCAATCGACCATACTACTGCAATAGACGGACCGAAGGTCATCATTCATATTGCAGGAGGCAGATCACATGTCATCATCAATACCGCTTTGGGGGTTCCTTCAGACACAAGGGTGGAAATCCGGATCAAAAGAGCACGCGAAGCATGGGGTGAAGTGATGATTTGTTCGGACAGAATCTAACGCTCCCAAAATTGCGCCACCGTGGGGAAAGCGTCTTAGGCGGATGCACTAATCTGGCCGTGAATCACCCCAATTCTCAGACAGAACCTCTTTGACGAGGAAACTGTCGCTTCCCATCATTGCAATGGGGCATCCCGAGCTGAATCAGGGAGAATATCACAACCGCACCACTCTACCAGAAGCCAGGCCAAACGACCGATGACGAGGAGGGGCGGGACTCAGCGATCCCTGAGGCTGGACCCGGGTCGAGATGCCCGGGCGTTCCTACGTACTCCATCAGGCTGGAGATCAAGCCACACGTAGTTCTGAGAGTGCAGTTTTAACGTCATGCGGGACGTAGGACCCCGATTAGGGAGATCTTAGTTTAAAGTCGTAGAGCTCGGACCATAGGGGCAGATCTTAGTTTAAGGTCTTAGAGCTCGGACCATAGGGACCTCAAATTACGCCACATCGTGGTCCTATCCCCTGGATATGCGAAGATGCACTGAGGGATAATGTCAAGAGTGCTGAGATTTTTCCTGGTCAGAATGGGGGGTGAAAAACGTAATTTGAATCATGCGGCCATTCACTCAAGGACTGGGGGCATCGGCGTAACGATATGGGAGTACTGCCGACCGTGGCGGAAAAGCAGCATCAATATCGCACTGACCGTTGATGGAATGAGGCAGCAAACGAGCATCAACCGCTCAAGCGCAGGATTCATATCGATTTGCTGCCCAAGGCCCTTGGGGGCACCAGCCCGGATCGGTGGGAGAGCACTGAGGCATTGTATCCAGACCGCTCACGGGGGTTCCACCCAGGGCGTAGGTGATGGGTCCGAATGAAGGGGAGCATGAAGCCTGAAAAGTGGAAGGAACCTGACCAAGATGAACCTGACCATCCTGGCAATAGACCAGAGTACTCTTGACACCGGTGGACCACTGCAAGGGCTCTAAGGACACGCCTTGAGGGTGACCCGAAGACGGCGGATTCCCCAGAGAAGGGGGAATCTTTAAGAGGTGGGGGGCTGGACCCGAAGTTTCAAACATCCGGGCGTTCCTACGTATCCCATAAGGATGGGAATCAAGCCACACGTAGTTCTTGAAGCGCGGCGCGACACAATCGGGCACCAGCACGGGGAGGGGTGTGGGTCTGGCCCTCGCACCCAAAAGAAGCGGTATTTGATATTTCTTGTTTGTCCTTAAAGGTGGATGGTTTTTCTTTGTGCGGCGACATGCCTGTGATTAAGAAATCCCTGGCGTCGCCACAATAATCAAGCCATGAAAGGCATTGATAAATGGCGTGGTTATTAACCAGCGCCCAACGTGAGTGTCCCCTGAGGAGAACATCACGATGCAGTGCCGTTTCTCGTCGGGCGGCCAAGACGATCACAGTTTAACGTCGTGTGTTGAGGACGAAGCAACACAGTTTAAGGTCGTGTGGTTCAGACCATGGAGGAATCCTCTTATTGCGGTACGGCGGACACAGTGGAGGTGGGGACACATCCCAGCCCTGCGGTCACGCACAATTCCAGGAGAAGGATCCTGGGATAGGGGCCTGCATATGTCTATCAACCGAGGGGCAGAGATGCTAGCCTCCAGCTATGCTGGGCCCAGAACGCGATTGTTCGGGCGACTCCTTCATCCTCATAGGGACGAGGGTCTAGCTACACATGGCCCTCAGGGAGGACATTAGCATATCATTGGTGCTCATATCGTGGGAGCCTCGAATGAAACCATTACCCTGGTTGGCCTGCCTAACGTGTTGAGGTGTACTGAGGGTCAGTATGAAGAGTGTCGAGTTTCCACCACAACGCACTGAGGCAGAGTGTGACAAGGACTGCGCAACCAATGTTCAGAGCCTGAAAGAGTTGACATGGCGATCAAGGATGTCGCTGACCATATTCGCAACACAACATCCGATCGCGTCAGCCTAGGATGAGGAAAACAAACGAGCATCAACCGCTCAAGCACAGGATTCATATCGATTTGCTGCCCAGGAAGGCCCGAACAAGAGGAAGCGCGAGGCCCGACAAGTAACACAGGACTTGTCGGGATTGAATCCGACACTACAGGTCATAGACCGGAGTACCCCAAAACATGCTAACAGATCACCGGAAAGGGTAGGAGGACTCACCTTGAGAGAAACCAAAGGACGACAGATCCCCGTGATCAACCAAGAGACGGGGCTGGACCTGGAACACAAGCGTCCAGGCGGTCCTACGTATCCCATAAGGATGGGAATCAAGCCGTACATAGTTCTTGAGAGGCAGTTTAACGTCATGCAGGACGATGAGGGGTGTGAGGTAGTCCCACACACGGGGGAGGCGTACGACGCGGCCAGTAGACCGACGTGAATGAGGACATAATCCCCTGCTCACGCCATACGCCTCGCACAAAAAGGAGGGGAACTTGGGCCAGAGGCCCAACGCGGGATAGAGATTCCCGAGAAATGGGGCTGGGCCTGAAACATGAATGTTCAGGTGGTCCTACGTATCCCATAAGAATGGGAATCAAGCCGCACGTAGTTCTTGAAGTGCAGTTTAACGTCATGCAGGACGAAAAAGAAAGGGGGGAGCGGAAGGCATCCCCAAACGTGGGGGGC
Organism: Viscum album; assembly: GCA_963277665.1. Classification (NCBI taxonomy): domain Eukaryota; kingdom Viridiplantae; phylum Streptophyta; class Magnoliopsida; order Santalales; family Viscaceae; genus Viscum; species Viscum album. The sequence goes on along the minus strand of OY728125.1, from coordinate 909,282,667 downwards.
ATACAGCGCGGCGAGCAAACCGACGCGAATGAGGGCATAGCCCCGCGTTCACACCATACGCCGCATACCCAGAGGCACTTGGGCCAATGGCCCGAGATGGGATGGAAATTACCGAAGGATGGGGCTGGGCCTGAAACATGAATGTTCAGGCGGTCCTACGTATCCCATAAGGATGGTAATCAAGCCGCACGTAGTTCTTGAGGTGCAGTTTAGCGTCATGCAGGACGAATGCTGAACAGTTTAACGTCTTGTAGCTCGGACGTGGTGCAGTTTAGCGTCATGCGGGACGAAGTGCACTCAGGCAAAGTACTTCTTGAGGAACCTAGCGTTGGTGGGAGGAGTGACACGCTCACCATCCATAGTCGCTAGGGAGTACGCGCCATTGGGATAGACCTTGTGGACGACAAAAGGTCCCTCCCACTTGGGCTCCAACTTGGGCGGCTTCCTGCCGGGGATCATTGGTTCTCTTAGGGCCAGTACTAGGTCACCCTGCAGGAAGGAGCGGAGGCGAACCTTCTTATTGAAAGCTCGATCTATTCTACTTTGATGCCTCTCCAAGTTGTGCAAAGCGCGAAGCCTATTCTCATCCAGTGCTTCCAACTCGACTAGACGGGTTTCAGCAGCTCTGTCCGGCGCTTGCTGGTCGTAGACCACAGTGCGCAAGGACGGTAACTGGATCTCGATGGGCAAGACGGCCTCAGCTCCATACACCAGGGAATAAGGTGTCATCTGGGTGGAATTGCGAGTCGTCGTCCGATAAGCCCAGAGGGCGTTGGGGAGCTTGTCCGGCCAACTCTTCTTGTTCTGACCAACCATCTTTTGCAGAATGTTAGAGAGGGTCTTGTTAAACGCCTCAATCCGTCCTTTCGCCTGCGCATGATAGTGAGATGTATGGTTCGAGCGAATGTTGTACTTGGCGTACAACTTCTTCAAATCGGCTGCTCGGAAATTGGCTCCGTTATCCGTGAGGATAGCGTGAGGCACTCCAAATCGATAAATGATGTTGGAGGTCACGAAGTCAGTGATAGAACAGGATTTGACCTCTCTGAGCGGAATCACCTCTGCCCATTTGGAGAAGAAGTCCGTGGCGGTCATAATGAACCGGCACTGGCGAGCCGTCGCCGGCAGGTAAGGTCCCACAACGTCCAGCCCCCAGACTGCAAAGGGCTAAGAATACCTGGTGGTATGGAGAGGCTCCGGCGGCCGATGCACAAAGTTCGCATGAACCTGGCACGCATGGCACTTCCTGGCATACTCGATGCAGTCATGGATCATGGAGGGACATAAGTATCCCAACCTCCGAATCTGATGGGACAACTTTGGCCCAGTCTGGTGGGCACCACATGAACCAGCATGAACCTCTTGCATGACTCGTGGGATCTCAACTCCTTGAAGGCAACGAAGGAGAACACCATCAAATCCGCGTCTATAGAGGATCTTCTCCAGGCCGGGACTGCTCTGGAGGACAAACTGCGATGCGCGGCGTCGAACTCGCTCGCGCTCGGCCCGATCCGACGGGAGAATGCCATGTTGGAGGCACTCAACCAAAGGCGTCCTCCAATCAGGGGCTGATTCGACTGCCATATATGTGGTACTCGGGGCTCCAGGCACAGGGGAAATCGTGGTGAGATTACTTACCGATGGGCCACGATCTCCCTCCGGGATAATGGGAGCGATGAGCCTGCGGTGCGTCACGCGGATGATCAGGTTGTCCTGTTCAGGCTCCGCGAGTGACGCAGAAAGGCTGGCCAAAGCATCTGCTCGACCGTTCTGCGACCGGGGAATATGGACAATTTCTGGCCGAGAAGGGAACTGGGCCATCAGGAGGAGGGTGCACTCCAGCAATGGCACAAGTTCCGGCTTCCTGACAACATAGTCGCCATTGACCTGCTTAACGACCAGCTCGGAGTCCCCTTTCACACACAGATGGGGCACGTCGATCTCGAGAGCTAACTCGAGGCCAGTGATGAGGGCATGGTATTCCGCCTCATTGTTGGTACAACCCTCTGACAACAGGAAAGAGTATGACAGCACGACTTGCTCCGGGGTAATGAAGACGATACCCAAACCCACTTTGTTGAGCTTATGATTATCGAGTCTTCTACCGGTGGGGCTCCGGGAGGCACCGTCAAAGTGCATCTGCCAGTATGGATCGGCACGATCGACCGAGAGAATGGCCTCATCAGGAAAGCCTAGATCCAGCGGCTGATCCGCGGAGGTTGGGTGAGCAGCCAGAAAGTCTGCCAATGCTTGCCCTTTGATGGCCTTCTGAGACACATACCTGATGTCGAACTTCTGGAGGATCACAGCCCACCGTGCTAGACGACCAGTCAACATAGGCCGGCTCAGGATATATTTCAACGGGTCTACCCGAGAAACCAACTGTACCTCGTGGTGCTGCAAGTAGTGCCGTAATTTCTGTACGGCAAATACGAGCGCCAGGCAGCTCTTCTCGATGGGGGAATACCTAACTTCTGCATCGAGGAGCATGCGACTGAGGTAATAGAGGCTATTCTCTGTTCCCTCGTTGTTCTTCTGGGCGAGAAGGGCACCAAGGGACCGTTCCAGGGCAGTCACATAAAGGACCAGTGGCTTCCCGGATACAGGCGGCATCAGAACCGGAGGTTGAAGCAAGTACTGCTTGATTTCCTCGAAAGCGGTCTGACACTCCTTATCCCATACATAGGTGGCACCTTTCTTCATGAGCCGAGAAAAGGGCTTACACTTGCCGGCCAGATTCGCGATGAATCGGCGTATATAGGCTAAGTGGCCTTGGAACCCTTGCAGTTCCTGGATGTTACCTGGGGGAGGCATCTGGCTAATCTCCCTGATCTTCTCTAGGTTGATCTCAATACCCCGGTATCTTACCACAAAGCCAAGAAACTTCCCGTAGGTGACCCCGAAGGCACACTTCAACGAGTTCATCTTCAGGCAGCGAGACCGGAGGAAGCCGAACACTTTCTCAAGATCTTTGAGATGGTCCTGACGCTGGCGCGATTTGACCACCAAGTCGTCGACGTAGCATTCCACCAGTGTGCCAAGGATTGGCTTGAATATGCGGTGCATCTCCCGTTGATAGGTGGCACCTGTATTCTTCAGGCCGAAGGGCATGACCTGGTAACAAAAGATACCTTGGGGGGACCTGAAGGCAGTGAACTCCTCATCCTCAGGGGCCATCCGGATTTGGTTGTATCTGGAGTATCTATACATGAAGGAGAGGGCTTGGAACCCTGCCGTGGCGTCAATCAACAGCTCTGTCACCAGAAGGGGAAAGTCATCCTTCGGACAGTGGCGGTTGAGATCGCAGAAGTCGATACAGACTCTGATCTGCCCGTTCTTCTTCCTGACCAGCACGATGTTGGCCAGCCATCTGGGGTACTGAACTTCCCTCACAAAGTTGGCTTTGATAAGCTTGTCAACTTCGGCCTCAACCATGGCACCGTGGAATGGGTGCATCTTCCTGGGAGGCTGCTTGAACCCGCGATGGTTCGCCGGGAGACCAAGGCGGTGGACGGCTACCTGAGGATCTAGCCCCGACATCTCGTCATAGCCCCAAGCGAACACATCACGGTGCTGTCTGAGGAAGTCCACGTACTGCTGCCGCTCCTCAGAGGGCATGGCGGCACTGACCAATGTGGGTCTTGGATCTGCCTCGGTTCCCAGGTTCACCTGTACTAACTCATCGACCGTGAAGGAGACGCCCTCCTCAAAGGCTGGGGGTGCATCTTCCACGTCCTCTCCACTCGGGGAGGGATCGTCCACGGGAGAGACTGCGTTGGAAACTGCATTGGGGCTAACAGATCCTGCTGGGCCGCTGGTGCTGGCATGGGCGGTCGCGGTCATCTCATCAGGAGACTCATAGGCCGTCGAGACCATGGCTACGTCCAACCGATGGATCGGGAGGACGTAAGCGTCATCCAAACTTGCCCAGGGATCACTTCCAACAGCGACAAGCTCAACCCCACCTGTCAGGATCTGCTTATCCTTGCTCTTGTAATAGTCCGCGTCCAGATAGCGGGCTTCACATGAGGCAAAAGGAGAGGCATCTCCCTGAAGCACGCCTACTCGACCATTAAGGGAGTATTTAAGGCATTGGTGGTATGATGAGGGAACCACCACATGAAGGTGGAGCCATGGCCTGCCCATCAATGCGTTATATGCAGTGTCCTGAGAGACTACCATGAATTCGGTGTTGGCAACCAAGTCACCGAACTGGGTCTTCAAACGTATCTTGCCGACCGGAGTTTGCTCGGTGTGGTCGTACCCCTGGATCCTGAGGTCGGAGGGAATCAAGTCATCCTCAGACAACCCCAATCTCCGGAGCGTCTGAGTTGGAATCAGGTTAATCCCGGACCCCGTGTCGACAAGAAAGCGCCAGACTTCAAGGCCATTGAACTGGCCAGTAACATACAGCGGACGAATGTGCCCCTGTATAGGAGGGTCTTCATCCTTACCAGAGAACGAGATGACTGCCTGACATTCGGCGTCCTCAATCGCTTCGGCGTGAAAGGCCTCTGCAGCCGCAACCTCCGTCTCAAACTGGAGGGGGCTCTTCAGGGCTTCAGCGAGCACCTCGCGCATCTCAGGTGACAAGCGCAGCACCTCAAGGATGGAGAGCCTTGCTGGGATGTCGGCCAAGTGCTTCAGGACATCATACTTTCTTGCCAAGTGCGAGCCCCTGGTTGCAGGAGGTTGCTCTGCGGTTGGAGGCATGACGGGCCTTACCGGTTGGACCGGCGGCCGACTGGTGCTTGGCGCATCTCGCTGTTCACTGGTTGAAGCCCGGGAAGTAGTCACCGTACTGGGACCAGGAGGCCGGGATGGACTCGTGGCAGGACGGAGCTGGTCGCGACGCGGCTGAGGCGGTTCTGCCTGGTCCCACACCACAAACAGTGGCGGAGGCGAATCCGTCATCCCCGGATGGGGGGGCTGTGCGCGCTGAGCTCGGTTTTGAGCCTGCTGCCTAGTCTCAGTGGCGTGCACGGCCTGGCTGGAGGTACCAACTGCCGTGCCCCAGCAACTCCTGTTGTTGCGGTTCCTCCGACGGTGGCGACGACCGGGGACACCAGGGAGGTCCACCTGGTGTTCTTCAACGTCAGGAACCGAAAAGGGATTTACCAGCTCGACGGTATTAACCGAAGCGTACCCAACACTGTCATCGGACGAATCATTCATCACCGGGCGGATCCGAGGAGGGACCCCCATCTCCGGGGGCATGAAATCGCCGAGAGTGCGAGATAGTGGAGGAATTGGCGGGGCGCGCTCTTCCTTCTTGCGCCGCCGCTGTTTGCTCTTCTCGGAAGAGGCAGGCTGGGACGACGATGCCGAAGCAGCACCCGCAGATTCTGGGGGCTCAGGCTGATTCAAGCGCGCACGGATGACTCCATGGGCACGAATGATCGTCTTGCGGGCCATCCAGTTATTATACTTCTGGGATCCGCGGTCGGAGACCAGCTGCCATTCGTCCTCGTCGCCACTATCGTCATCTGATCCCACGAACACACCCGCCACTTGTGCTGGAGCTGGGCCCAACCTGATTACATTGTTGTTAATCTGGTCTTGGATCCAGTCCTTAAACACGTAGCACCGTCGGATGGTGTTCCCCAGGGCCCAATGGTAAGGGCAGTAGCAGGGGTTATCCGTGAGATGTGCCTCCTCTGGCCTCCAACACTCAGGCAGTCGCACAATCCTCTGCTCCAGGGCGCTCCGGAAATAACCGGGGACCTGATCCTCGTGAAATGAGTAAGTCAGGTATCGCGGGGCCCTGAGAGCGTGGTCTTGACGAGGGGCTGGAGGGGCCTGCCGAGGAGGTGGATCCTGATTATCTCTCCTGGGTTGTGGCGGTACATTACGCGGAGGGGCCGGCCAGTTCTGGGGCTGCCGCTGCTGGGCCGGGAACTGAGCCCGTGGAGGCGGATTCCTGTGAGGCTGTGGAGCTGGCCTCACCGGCAGCAGCTCCAACTGCCTGGGGGCCTCTATCTGGGCAACAGCAGCGGGTTCAGCCCTGCTGACCCTCCTTGCAGGGATCATAGGAGGCAGCGGGTGTGCCTGACTGGCCTGTTGCAGGGCTTCCTCAAGACGTTGAGCTTTGTCTGAGAAGTCCCTGAACCCTCCGGGGTAATTCTGAGTGATCAAGGAAGGGACCAGCTCGGTCTTGACGTTCCCGACGCACATTGTCAGCAACTGCTCCTGAGTCAATGGCATGTCAAGGGAATACGTGAGACCCTTCCATCGGGCGACGAAATCCGCGACTCGCTCATCAGGCCTTTGCTTGCACTTGAAGAGGTCTGCGATACTCATCTTCCGGGTCGTGGAACTGAACTGGTAGAGGAACTGTCTACGAAGGTCCTCCCAGCTAGTTATCGACCCGACGGGGAGCTGGCTGTACCAGACAAATGCTGGCCCTTCCAGTGTCTGGACAAAGCAGCGAAGCTTAGCGGCCTCCTGCTGCGCCGGAGTTCCCAACATAGGCCCGCACCTCGAGTTGAAATGGGCCAAATGCTGTGGCGGGTCTCCAGTCCTGTTGAAGGGGGCAAAAGTGGGGTTCCCGAACCCCGGAGGTGCCAACATGTCATCCACCCATGCTGGGTATGGCTTGCCGTCCGGTGGGATTGCCACTTGTCGAGTCTCCAAGGCTTCCAAGCGGGCAATGAGTGCCACCATCGGATCGTCTGGACATGGGTTCTAGTCCTGGCGAGGATCTCTAACCACGAGTGCATTGCATGGCTCTTCAATCGGGTCGTCGACCGGGTCGTCGAACTCGGAAGCTCGTGGGATGGCGGGCGGAGCGGCCCTTGGGGCAGTGGGAGGAATCCGAGCGGGGTCTCTCAGGTAGTCACGCCGCTCGGGAGGGTGTGGTGAAACATACCACGCCCTCTTGACATAGGCAATGGCCTCTCCCCTATCGGCAAACACGACATAATCACGGTTGCCCGGGAGAGTCTCATCGAGGAGCGGTTGTTCCTGTCCCTGCTGTCCTGGCCTAGGATCACCGTAGTCAGGTCGCCGCTCTGCAGCGCGCTCGGCGAGGAGCTGGTCAACTAGATTCTTCTTCTCGGCGAGCTGTTGACGTAGCGTGGCCTTTTCGGGATCCTCCTCTGCCCTCTGCATGGAGGCATATGGGTCGGTGGGCTTTATAGCCCCGCCGTGCTCTTTACCTTTGCTGACGTTTCGGCTCAACGTCAGTGCTTCAGTGGGTGCGGGGAGACCCAGGAGGCTCCTCTGGTGACGAGTAACTCTCACCGATGGACCCAACGATGGCTTGTATTCGGGGGGAGAGCCCCCATCGAGAAGTTCCAAGTCGCCCCCCTCTCCCGACAGGTCAGCCATATTGACCGTTTCCGTCCCTGGGGATGTACCCTCAGGGCCACCCAGCGAATCGGGCTGTCGGCGAATCGCACTGAAGCATAGGGCAGCGTACTGCCCCCATCCACGGATATACACGTGGGGGGTGGCTTCCTTGATAACCTTGCGGAGTACTTGAAAACACTCAACGCATCGTTGTTGGAGGGCCTCATGGTGCCCAAATGACCCGGGGTGCCGAACCGCGGGGAGCGTGGCCAGGTCGATCTGACGGCACTGCTCACCAATATCCCCCAGGTGTGCTTGACTCCCGGGATATAGCATTTGTAGGCGGTGAAAACGGGAGTGAGTCTCCTGGAGAGTTCGGCGGAAGCATTCGAACTCATCCGGGGTGAGCGATTCTGGTGCATCAAAGTCCGGTCCTGCGACTGGCCAAAACTTCTCAGGGAAGTGGCCCTCTGCAAGGACGGTCCAGAAGCTCCACGACTCAAACTCGAGACCCGGGTCTTCTTGGTCCCCTTCAGCGACTGGGAATGGAAGGGGAGCCGGCAGTGGTGCCGAGGCGGGCCGCCGGGCCGACGGGCTGGCCGGCGGTGAATACGGCGAGCAGGCCGATTGGCCTCCATATCCTGGGCCACCCTCTGAGGGTTGCGGTGCCCCAGCTACCACATCACGATAGGACGGGCCGGCGAGCGAACATCCTGCCATAGCGTCGGTGCTCGCCGAGGGTGCACTAGATCGTGGCTCGACCGTCGGTCCCCAAAAAAGGTCTCTGGCTTCTCCGATCGAGGTAGAAAGTGCTTCCGGAGGGGCCGGTACCAACCGCAAGCTTGATCCTTGGGGGTCTACCAGGCCCTCGCTACTCCGGATATACCTTCGGAGAGAAGTGGGGATCATATCGATCTCGCTCTCGGGGAGCACGAGGCTGACGTGCCGCATTCCTACCCCTGCCCCTGACTGGCGGGATTAGGGGGAGGGCTCTGTCGCCGAATCATACTCCGCCTCTGTATCAGAGAAACGAACCGGTCGGATCTCTGTCCGGAATTCCCTAACATTCCTCCCTCTACGTCGACGCCTCGCCTTCCTGCCCCTGGGTGGTTCTTCAGGGCATGGCTGATCTCTGTCCTGGCGTCCTCTGGCCGCACCGGTGCTGGGGCCAAGAGGACTGGAAACCAAGGTGCGAGGAGCACCGGGACAGATATCAAAGGGGACGCGGGGAGAGATGCTTCCGGGCAGGCCTCCGGGCCGGGATCGGAAGGTGGGATCACCCATGCCTCTCAGATCGGCCACACGGAGTAGACCCTGCTGGTGAATAGCGCTACCGCGAGGTGGTCCGCGGTGGCTATTGCCTGTACCAGCAACTGGGAGAGTCAACCCAACCTGCCTTTGGGGCGGTCGGGGCCTCGATCTAGGTCGGGCATAGAAGTGCCCCTGCTCAGGATGCGCAGGGTCCTGGTGACTGGAGCCAACAGTGGCTTGGGCCAACGCGGCCGATGTTGCTAGGGCCCCGAGGTGGGCATCCTCTTCCGCTCGCGCCCGACGTTGGCGTCGGGACAGACGAGTCGGGATCAGCGGCGCAGGCAGGTGGAGAGCCCGTTCTTCGACTTGAGAAGCCTTGCGGCGGTGTCGACGTGGCCTGGCAGGAGCCCTTATCACGGATCCCTGGAGCGAATCTCGGATAGGGTGGTCCCGAACATCCTCCACCTCATCCGCATAGGGGAAGGAGCTGTCGGAGCGTTCCGGGGATAAACTCCCGAAGCGGTTGGACGTCGAGGTAGGCAGCGGTGCCTCCCTGCGCGGCCCTCGGGGGCGGCATTGGCGGTGAGGTGCAGCTTCCTCGAGGTCCAGGCGAGCCATGTCCCTGGTGGGGATGACTCCCTCTTCCTCATATCTCCGCACCAAGTTGTTGATCACCCTTCTCTGGATGACCTCCGAGGGGGAGAGAGGGCGTGGTTGCCCCACAGTTGCGGCTACTGGACGGCTGTGGAACGGGTGGGACCGCGCGGAGTAGCCGCGTCGGTGTTTCCCCTACCCCTGCGCCGGTGGGCGGGTGGCGATCGGGCACTGGATTGGGCGACCTGATTCCTGAAGATAGGGAGAAGAACCCATTAATACTGACAGGAAAAGGAATCGACAACCGATCATTAGTGCCACGACGCCTTCCGTGGGGGGAACCCAGGCCATCGACGTCGTGAGACGGAGTGCCCGATTTCCCTTCCCCAGCCCCTGGCGGGTTCCGTGCCCCGATGCTGAATGCTCGGCCGGGCAACATGCTAGTCTTCCAACACCTCTGAAAGCTATCGGTCTTCGTATTTGAGGAGAAGAGATTCACGTCGGGTTCACCATTTTCTGTTTCGGTGCGGATGTGCATCGGGTTTCTGTTCCGACGCTGTTCCGCCAGGACGTATTCGCGCATGCGCCCGTCAACCCGAGGGGACGGGAGCGCGGCTTGTGGCCCCGCAGTCCCGCTTTCCAAAGGCGGGCGGCATCCGTCCCTTATTCAGGGACGTCTGCTCCTTGATCGAAACCGGGATGATGGGAGGTCGGCTCCTCCTTCCGTGGACGTCTCCTCGGAACTTGCCGCCTAATCCGGGTCTCCCTCATAGATTTAAGAATGTTCGTGAATCTCATTCCCGGCGCCATATCTTCATGGACACCGGTTAATTACGCTGCTTCCGCCCAGACGCTCCAAGGAGTCTGGTCGGGGCAGCAACCCGCGGTGAGGAGACCGGGTAGCTCTGGGTGTTGGGGGGCGTGTCTTAACACTGCGGCTCTGCATGTCTGCCTTCCGTCCCTAATAGGGCTTCTCGAAGGCATGATGGCCTGAGGCATCCCGCGCTGGGTGCGGGGAACTGCATTACCTGAGGTTTTCCTCAGCTTTCCATGTTCAACACGGGGTATGCCGCGAGTTTAACGTCCAGCGGGGACATCATCGGACTGATCAACACGAGGAGTGGATCAGATGACAGAACCCCTTGCGGGGAACCTCTGACGCTAGGGCTAGCACATGGGCGGTTTCCCGAGTGAAGTGGAGTGGAATGAAATGGCATGACCCCACCGGGATGTGGCGGCCCGAGTAAGGATCAGGATGGATGATGGAGTGAAGAGCTTGGACCCCGTAGAGGCTTCCTACGTACCGTGCGTTAGCGCGGATCAAAGTCAGCGTAGTTCGGATATACAGTTTAATGTCATGCTGGACGATGGCAAGCCGACTCACGAGGAGGTTGAGGCTGCCGGGCGGAGGATTGAACCGAACCACCTCACACAGAGGGGGATGGAACGGCCGGGTGGATCACAGTTTCACGTCATGCTGGACGTTGGCAAGCCGACTCACGAGGAGGTCGAGGCCGCCGGCACGCACGAAGTGGGGCGGAGCGGACCAGCACGCACGAAGTGGGTGGATCACAGTTTAACGTCTTGCTGGACGATAGTGTTTGGGGCTTACACTCTAAGGAGGCCCATATGCGGCAAAGCTCAGTTGGAGAGGGACTTGGGCCGAAGGCGAGAGACCTCGATCCCTGTCACGCCCTCTACTGGCTTCGGCAGTGAGGAAGCACAATGGAGATACACACGTGTAGTCACCCACAAGAGCAGATTCATAGGTGAATCGACGCGAATGTGAACCCGGGAGGGGTCCACTGATGGACGAACCGACGTAAATATGACCGGGACGACCAGGTGGTGGGCTTGAATCTCAGGGAGGCTTCCTACATACCCTGTTTAGGAGACAGGGATCAAAGTCCACGTAGTTCATTCTGTCAGGACTTACGCACTGAGGCAACCTGAGTGCGACAAAGCTCAGTTGAAGAGGGACTTGGGCCGAAGGTGAGAGACCTCGATCCCTATCACGTCCTCTACTGGCTTCGGCAGTGGGGAAGCACAATGGAGATACACACGTGCAGTCACCCACAAGAAACTAGGGGTTTGTAATACCCTACCCCCGTGGGTGAAGGCCACTCCAATAAATCGTCCCTAAAGAGGGGCAATCCCGACATCCCTGCAGAGACGAGCGGGTGGGGGCCACATCCAAACCGGGGGGGGGGGACCCTGCGTGCGAGGCACGGGATCGGGTGATGCGGACTGTTTAACGTCTTGCCGGACGAAGTACAGTTTAACGTCGTGTGTTGAGGACGAAGCAGATAGTTTAATGTCTTGCCAGACGAAGTACAGTTTAACGTCGTGTGTTAAGGACGAAGAGGCTTGGCAGTTTAACGTTTTGCAGCGCGGACGTGGTGCAGTTTAGCGTCCTGCAGGACGATGGATGCCTGGCAGTTTAACGTCCTGCTGTGCGGACGAATGCAGTTTAACGTCGTGCGGGACGAATTGTTGCCGCCAATGGGTCCGTGTCACTTCGCGCGAGCCTGGAGGGCCGCACGGGAAGACAACGCACGGTGCGGGCACCCGGGATGAAGATCATCAGGCGCCACGCAGGCGGGTACCCTCAGGGGGTCAAAGGGGGCGACCCTGGCGGTTTGTGCGCAAAAGAGGAGCTTGGCGCGCAATACCGCGGGTCGGCGTGCAATTGGGCGGGCTGGCGCGCAATTGGGCCAGCGCTTGGCGCGCGGAAGATGGGGATTGCGCGCACCAGGCCTCTGATAGCGCGCGGGGAAACGGCCCATTCTTTATCGAATGACCACTTAGTAAGGGGGGATGCGCGCAATCGGGCTGGATTGCGCGCACCCGGGGGGCAATTGCGCGCAAGAGGCTTCTTTTGCGCGCGAAGGCCTTCGGGTGAGGAATTGGTCAAAGGAAAGAAGCCAAAGGGTTTGCGCGCGAAGGCGAACCCCGAGGCTTGCTTGCGCGAAATAACGGAGGTTACCTGAAGATCGGCATTGCGCGCGGAGGGGGTGGAATTGCGCGCACGAGCGACCCTTCGAATTCTGGCAACCTTCAAAACGTCGGGGGTCGCCTTGTATTTATAGGCAACCCCGAGCACGCAATTCGGTTCGCGGGCGCGCAATTCGGCTCGGGCGCGGAATAGGGGCCTGACGCGCAATAGGGTCGCACAGGGACATCGGGCGCGGAAATTTACGCGCCGACTCGTCCAATCGTGCGAATCCCAGAAGGATTGCGCGCGAGAAGCCAATATTGCGCGCGGGCCTCCGATATTTCGCGCAAGGCCTTCGGGCCTTCCGAAACATGCTTCTAACTCCAAATATGACCTCTCTTTCCTCATCCGGAACTTCGTTTGAGGAGTAACGAACTTTTCCGGCGTCTACAGCTGCAATGACGTGTCACCTCCTACGAACGCTTGGCGTGTAATATAATCCCTTTGTCTCGATATCTCTAATCAAGCGGGTTGCATACTAGTGCCATCAACCCATGTGCTCGATTATTCTTTCTTTGACTTCCCGGAATTGAACTCGCCCATGCCTTACCATGGCCATGGATTTATTTAGGCTATATCAATTCCATCAAAGGGCCTCAGATATCTACTTACGTCATGGAACAGAAGGGACAAATCCTTTCTCGCATTATCTATTAATGCAGTATTACTCATGACGCACCCAACGTATCCTACCTCGCTGCGAACAGTGTGTTGTCACAGTTTTAGTCAATACATCTAAGTGCGCAAGTTGTAATACCCATTAATAATAATCTTAAAGTCTAAGGACCAATACAAACGTCCGCAGATAGGAACATCCAATGACACTATGAAATGTGAATTTCCTACTGGCGGGTCTCGTTCTCATAATATCCTCCTGGATATTACCAAGGGCGCACACCATGAGAAGGTGCCTCAAAGTTGTATGAGTCCTCACCCCTAATGACCTGTATTATTTGTGTCCCTCAAATAATATCATCTGACCATAGAACATATATTCAAGAACAGTGTTATTACACTTCTGGGTTCTCATCATAGCAGGGATCCACTATGACCTTTTAATGCAACAACTGTCCTTAAGACATTATCACATGCATTGTCACGCAGAAGAACAATCAAGATGTGATAAAGCTTTTATTAATGAATAAAGTACAAAGTAGTTTCTTCTAGACCACTAACTCCAACAGACTCCCACTTGGACTAGAGCCAACTGCTAACAACCTTTAACCCGCTAGCTCTCACATGATATTCATGCTTCTGCTGAGATAAGCCTTTAGTCATGGGGTCCGCCACGTTCTCTTCTGTGGACACTCTGCTCACAGCAACTTCACCCCTCTGATAGAAATCCCTCAAGAGGTGATACTTCCGGAGTATGTGCATTGTCCGTTGATGTGACTTTGGTTCTTTTGAAAGATCCACCGCTGCAGTATTATCACAATACAATGTAATGGGATCTTTACTGCTAGGCACCACATCAAGCTCCTGGACAAAGTTCCAAATCCAGACGGCTTCCTTGGCTGCATCAGAAGCCGCTATATATTCGGACTCCGCTGTAGAATCGACGACAACTGGCTGCTTTGAACTCTTCCAGCTCACATCTCCTCCATTGAGACAGAAAACATATCCAAATTGTGATTTTAGATCATTCCGATCTGTCAGAAAACCAGCATCAGCATACCCTCTGATGACAAGCTCCTCGTCTCCTCCATACACTAGGAACATATCCTTAGTTCTTCTCAGATACTTAAGGATAGTCTTAACAGTAGTCCAATGCTGTTCTCCTGGATCTGCTTGATATCTGCCTACCATGCTAAGTTCATAGGCAACATCAAGCCTAGTACATAACATGACATACATGATGAATCTTATAGCCGAAGCGTATGAGATCTTACTCATTCTATCTTTCTCTTGTTGTGTCTGAGGACACATTTTCTTAGAAAGATGTAGGCCGTATGACACTGGAACCAATCCCCTCTTGGATTGTTCTATACTAAATCTCCTTAGTATCTGGTCAATGTATGTACCCTGACTTAGTCCAAGAAGCCTCTTGGATCTATCACGAATGATCTTGATCCCTAAAATGTAGGCTGCTTCTCCTAAGTCCTTCATGGAGAAACACTTTTTCAACCAGTCCTTAACTGACTGCAAGATTGGTACATCGTTTCTAATAAGTAATATGTCATCAACATATACTACTAGGATAACGACCGCATTCCCATTAAACTGCTTATAAACACATGGCTCACATTCATTCTTAATGAAACCAAATTCCATTATGGCTTCATCAAATCGAATGTCCCATGACCTGAATGCTTGCTTCAATCCATAAATGGATTTCTGCATCTTGGAAACCCATTTGACATAACCTGGTGTCACAAACCCTTCTGGTTGTGTCATATAGACATATTCCTGAAGGTTCCCGTTAAGGAATGCTGTTTTGACATCCATTTTCCAAATCTCATAGTCATGGTAAGCTGCTATGACAAGTATGATTCTTATGGATTTAAAAATGGCAACTGGTGAGAAGGTTTCATAATAGTCAATTCCTTGACATTGTCTGAATCCTTTAGCCACTAGCCTTTCTTTATAGGTGCTAACTTGACCTTCCATGTCCATCTTTCTCTTGAATACCCATTTTCATCCAACATGCTTTACATCAGAACCCAAACTTGGTTCTAATACATGGAATCCATCTCAGAATTCATATCTTCTAGACATCTTGTAGCTTCTGAGCTTTCTATTGCTTCCTTGTAAGATAGAGGCTCATCATTGTCCAACAATAGTGATTCACCATCCTCGGTGACTAGGAAACCAAATCTCTCTGGTTCCCTTACCTCTCTTGAGCTCCTATGCAATACTTGTGTTTCTAGAACCTCTTCCACGGGGACCTGTGGAACTTGTTCCTATACCAACTCCTGTGTATCTTGAGCATCAACTTCGTCGAAGTCAATCTTGCTCCCACTATCCTTCTTGAGGATGTGCTCCCTCTCAAGAAAAACGACTTGTCTGGAGATAATCACTTTCTTGTCTTGAGGGTTATATAGGTAATATCCTTTCATTTCCTTAGGATATTCTATAAAGATACACTTCGTTCCCTGAGGTGCTAGTTTGTTGCCTGAGAAGGCCTTAATAAATGCCTCTCATCCCCATACACGTGTATGCAACAAGATGGGTCTCTTTCCATTCCATAACTCAGAGGGAATTCCATTTTCCACCTTATTTGGTACTCGATTTAATGTATATGCTGCAGTCTGTAATGCATATCCTCAAAAGGATAATAGAAGATCCGCATGACTCATCATCGACCTCACCATGTCCAACAAGGTTCGGTTCCTCCTTTCACTAACACCGTTCCACTGTGGTGTATAAGGAGGAGTGAGCTGAGATAGAATCCCAGACTCCCGTAGAAGATCGATGAACTCTTGGTTCAGATATTCTCCACCTCGATCCGATCAAAGTTTCTTTATCTTCTTACCAAGCTGATTCTCTACTTCATTCTTGAATTCCTTAAATTTCTCTAAGGCTTCTAACTTATACCTCATTAAGTAGATAAATCCGTATCTACTCAAATCATCAGCAAAAGTAATTAAGTAAGAATATCCACCTCTAGCTTTTACTGGAAATGGTCCACATACATCCATGTGTACCAATCCTAGAAGCTCTGTGGCCCTTTCACCCTATCCACTGAAAGGCGGCTTGGTCATTTTACCTTGTAAACAAGCGTGACATCTATCAAGTGGTTTTAGCTCAGTAGAGTCCAAATAGCCATCTTGGTAGAGCTTTGTCAAGCGCTTCTCATTTACATGACCGAGACGGTGATGCCACAACTGGGTGATGTATGAGTCATGTGAGTTTGTTTCGTTATCGATTGCCAACACTTGGTTTCCGTAATTTAATACATACAAACCATTATTTAAATGTGCCATACCATAACATACTTTGTTCTTATAAAAGAGACAACCCTTATTTCCAAACTGGAAAATAAATCCATCCATATCCAAACAAGATACAAAAATTATGTTTTTGGTAACACTAGGTACATAATAACAGTTATGTAAAACCAAGATCATCCTAGCCGGCAATGAGAGGTGGTAGTCGCCAATAGCCAACGTAGCCATCCTTGCGCCATTGGCAGTTCGAAGATCCACCTCTCCTCTGACAATCTTTCTAAATCTACTTGGTTCTTGCATTTTAATACAGATGTGAGCCCCACAAGCTATATCTAATACAAAATGTGTAGAAATAGAAAGATTACACTTGATAACGAACACACCATTAACGCCTCGACGCTTCTGGGTGTAGTTCCTCTTCCAGTGGCCTTGCTTTCCACATGCAAAACACATTGCCTCCCGTTCCTTACCCTGCCTCTGGATCTTCCCCTTCTTTGAGGGATGGTTCTCGGGGGCTTCAGACCGTTTATAAGTCTTTGGCCCCTTTGCATTGTCCTTCCTTTTCTTATTCACCATAAGGACTGTAAGTTTTTCACGCCCCATGTCCTTATCTACCTGGTGAGTTAAGGGTAGAAGTTCCGATCTAGGTGCAACTGGAACATGATCTTCCAGCACATACAATTTCCTCTCGTGGCAATGGATAATGCGTAAACGCCTCTGCCACTCTTGGAAATTGGTGCCGGTGAGAAGGTTTTCCTTCTCGAGTATGATTCGCAATGATATGTTTGAAGTCATTTTCTTTCCGTTTCTACAAATTAAGATGCGAAAAGGTTTAGTACTTTATTAAAAAACTGAGACAAATAAATAAATTAATACTTATTAGTCTCCCACTATTTTATCGAAATCCAATAGCCCTCACCATTGATTTCAGAATATTATGTTGCCTGAATATTCTAGTGGTAAGGATCCATATTGCCCTCCGCATTACTCCAACTAGGGTTGGTCAAGCAACTTGAAGGGTTTTAGGTAGGCATTCCAAATTCCAACTGCATTAACTCGCAGCTCCTTGATCCGCTGAGTGGACTCCCCAATCCTGAAATCCTTTTATTTTGGATTTCCTCAACCTTTGCCTCTTGGTCACACCAAGTCCTGTTGTGGTAGTCAACCCTTGATGCGAACCAGGTCAAGTCAACCTAAAACCTTGAATTAGAATTCCCCGATAATTGAAATCACCCCAACTAGGGTTGGTCAATCACTTTGAACTATGGTTCGATTCTAACCAAGATTATGGAAGGCTATACCGACTCAATATTTCTTTTGAGGGATTTTATCCTTATACGTAAATTGCCATTTTATTATCTTTGATTACATGCTTGTTAATATTAAGTGGGATATACTTAAGTGATTAACCATGTCTAAGATAATATTTACGTATAAGATGGTTTTTTTATTTTAGTTCCATCTTTCATGCTCATTTAATTCATTAATTGAGTGATCATGACAACACACCCACAATAAATAAACCATGAAACCGACAGAAATAAAATAAATGGTATGATCATGATCTTTTCTATTGGTTAGTTTATCTAGCGGTTGATAAACTAACCCAAGACCTAGGGGAGAAACACCTTGAACCTTTCGGGTTCGTGTTTACAGCTTTCCACCTGTCCACCTTTGTATCTCCTTGGATTGGTTTCACCTCGGCTCCTGACTTGAGCTACCTACACTAGCTTGGGATCTCCATCCACTACATATGCATTTATCTCACATGTAGGTGAGGGGTAAAAAGGGGTTTTTACATAAAAGAA
This sequence comes from Viscum album, assembly GCA_963277665.1. Classification (NCBI taxonomy): domain Eukaryota; kingdom Viridiplantae; phylum Streptophyta; class Magnoliopsida; order Santalales; family Viscaceae; genus Viscum; species Viscum album. The sequence goes on along the minus strand of OY728125.1, from coordinate 909,264,842 downwards.
TCCTTGGACACACAGGCCCTACATATTAATGAGGAGATGGCTCGAAGGCCAACAAATTTAATTTAAATAAATAAATTAAAAGAAACCATTCACATACAAAGGTCTCAGTCTAGCTCATGATCATGCATACATGCAACGATATTTACGCATAAATAAAACTAGCATTCAATTCTTTAATCGTTCTTGTTTAAGATAAATCACACTCAAATTAATTAATTATATTTAATTAATCAATAATTTTTATCTTAAACCCTTTTCTGAACTTCCTTGAGATTCTCATCCATCATAATTTTAAATAAATAAATTCATTTAAAATTATCCTTGTACGTAACTTGTACCTTGGAGGCAACCCGGTGAATTCCCGTTCATTAGGCAGACGTTAAATTAAACACATATATATAAAACACCTATCACGTGTTGTGCCTCAGCTTTACGCCTGAACCATGGTACACGTCTCAAGGGTTTGTATAATATAATAATAAATTTTAATAAATCTACATAATTTGGGTGAGTACACGGCGTGTAGTTCCGACTACACGGCGTGTACTTTTCTTCACCGTCCATCCGAAGTACACGTCCGAGGACAGGGCGTGTTAATGTACTTCGGAAATTTTCGGAGTACACGGCGTGTTCTGTGGGACACACGCCGTGTAGTTTCCGTGTTACACGGTTTCCAGCCGGGAAAGCCGTGTACATGGTACATGGCCCAACCCTAACCCGAAGGGACTACACGCCGTGTTCATTGGACCACACAGCGTGTAATATGGAAACCGTGTGCCACTTGTTTCTGGTCAACACATGGTGTCTTAAATTCTTAGAAAGAATCCAATACATGGCCTGATTTGGCGGATCAGTCAATGCATTGAACCTAGACTACACGACATGTACTTCCGAATACACGCCGTGTATTCTGGTGTTGTATGACCAGAAATGTTTGGCTTCTCTGGATGAGTTCCTCTATTTTATTTTAATCAAAATTAAAAGAAAAATTCGTTTCTATGAGGTGAATGAGAAACGAGGGAGGAGGAATAGATCTCGAGATTCAGATTTCCAGAATGATTAAACATGAATTGGAATAACTAAATTATTAAATGCGTAAATCACCAACGAAAAAATAAATAATTATAATCAACGATATGACCCCTCTGATACCACTTTAAGGTTCCGGGCGCAGCGGAAGTGCGTTGGTGGGATTTCCCAACTTGAATTTTAGCGTTAAAAAATGTTCAATCCGAGATCCATCATGATATAAAATGCCGGATCTTCAGAATGGAACGAAGAATGAAAAAGAAAAGAAGAGTCCCGGAACCATTGAGATAGGATCATCATATGTTGGTTATAATTAATTTAATTAATTCACAATAATTACCTCGGTGGAATTCTTTCTTCGTCGATGTCTCCGGTCACGATCCTGTGATCCGTCGTTGCGTCATAGAATCCAAGTATAGGATTCCTCTAGCGGTGATCCACACGTGCTCCACATATCTCTAGACGTTGTCGAAGGGATCTCCGGGTTCTAGTGCGAAAGAACCTTCGCTTGCGATGTCCGCCTTCGACCGCCTTGATCCGGTGGAGGATCTCGCTCTCGTAACTTGAGGGCATTCTTGGTGGAAAGAGAATTCTCTCTTGGCTTGAGAGTGTTTCCAAATCCATTGTGCACAACAATATCTCTCTCAAAGTGTTGGGGTTGTGAGGATATTTATAATCGGGTTTGAGGTTAATAGAGTTATGACAATAAATAAACGCATTACGCGTTTTTTATTTATTTCATTAACTCTTATTGAAAACCCCATGTCGAATCATTAATTCCTTGACATGCACCCACGCTGATTATAATAAATATCATTTAATAAAACTATATTATATCCTCAAAATCCCGACTGGAAAACTACACGGCGTGTAATAATTAATACACGGTGTGTACTTGTTTTCCATAAAACTACATGGTGTGTATATTTAATATACACGGCGTGTACTTTTATTTTCCCTTTTTCTCCACCACATTTATTAGACCTTGATTAATGACTATTTATTTCTTAAATAAATGTAACTGCATTACTCACTAATAAATATATTATTTCTCCCACAATATATTCTCTCGAATAACTAGTGTCGAAATAAATGCGATCAGGCATGCTTAAATAATTATTAAACAACAGTCGGGAATAATATTTATTTAACTTGTTAAATTATTATTTAACTGAGATATATGGACACACTTAGTGTGTGACCCTCTAGGCCTCTTTCTTAGTGGCATTAGGCGGAGCCTGACTAAAGTCCAAGGTTAGCATCTAGAAACATGACAAGGCACCCATAGAGAAAGAAGTTAACACCACAATGACGTGTCACCTCCTACGAACGCTTGCCGTGTAATATAATCCCTCTGTCTCGATATCTCTAATCAAGCGGGTTGCATGCTAGTGCCATCAACCCATGTGCTCGATTATTCTTTTTTTGACTTCCTGGAATTGAACTCGCCCGTGCCTTACCATGGCCATGGATTTATTTAGGCTATATCACTTCCATCAAAGGGCCTCAGATATCTACTTCCGTTATGGAACAGAAGGGACAAATCCTTTCTCGCATTATCTATTAATGCAGTATTACTCGTGACGCACCCAACGTATCCTACCTCGCTGCGAACAGTGTGTCATCATAGTTTTCGTCAATACATCTAAGTGCGCGAGTTGTAATACCCATTAATAATAATATTAAAGTCTAAGGACCAATACACACATCCGCAGATATGAGCATCCAATGACACTATAAAATGTGAATTTCCTACTGGCGTGTCTCATTCTCATAATATCCTCCTGGATATTACCAAGGGTGCACACCATGAGAAGGTGCCTCAAATTTGTATGAGTCCTCACCCCTAATGACCTGTATTATTTGTGTCCCTCAAATAATATCATCCTTCCATAGAAATTATATTCAAGAACAGTGTTATGGAACTTCTGGGTTCTCATCATAGTAGGGATCCGCTATGACCCTTTAATGCAATAGCTGTCCTTAGGACATTATCACATGCATTGTCACGCAGAAGAACAATCAAGATGTGATAAGGCTTTTATTAATGGATAAAGTACAAAGTAGTTGGTTATAGACCACCAACACCAACACGAGCAACCTCTTGGATCTATCACAATGGATCTTGATCCCAAGAATATATTCTACCTCGCCCAAGTCTTTCATGGAAAAATATTTATTCAACCACGTCTTAACAGACTGTAAGACTGGTATTTCATTTCCAATAAGTAACATGTCATCAAAATATACTATTAAGAAAATGACTACACTCCCACTAAATTTTTTTCATACATAAGGATCACATTTGTTCTTTATAAAACCAAATTCCATTATGGCTTCATCAAAATGAATGTTCCATGACCTAGATGCTTGCTTTAATCCATAAATGGATTTTTCAACTTGCATATCTTATTGTTATACTTTGGAGTCACAAACCCTTTAGGTTGTGTCATGTAGACATCTTCTTGAAGGTTTCCATTAAAGTTTTGACATCTATTTTCCAAATATCATAATCATGGTAAGCCGTAATGGCAAGTAGAATTCTAATGGATTTCAGCATTGCAACTGGTGAAAAGGTTTCGTTGTAATCAATGCCTTGTCGTCGTTTAAACCCTTTTGCAACCAATCACACCTTATAGATACTGACTTGTTCTTTTATGTCCAGTTTCTTATTGAAAACCCATTTGCAACCAACAGACTTTACATCCACTGAAGGATCTACCAAAATTTAGACTTGGTTTTGGCACATGGAATCCATTTCAAAATTCATGTTTTCTTTCCACTTGGCAAATTCTGTGCCACTTACTACTTCCTTGTAGGTTAGAGTATCATTATTATCAACTAATAATGAGTCACCATCCTCAGTAACTAGAAAACCACACCGTTCCGGTTCTCTAACTTCTCTTTTACTCCTACGTAGTACTTGTGTCTCTGGAATAGTTTATTCTTCCATGAGGCTTTGTGGAATCTGATCATGTACCAACTTTTGTATGCCTTGAGTCTCGACTTCATCGAAGTTTATCTCACTCCCAATATCCATCCAATGGTCTAAAGGCCTTCATTTTTTATTGATTTTGATAATCCAACTTTCAAGGGGTATCCTATAAAGGTACACTCTGTGCCTCGGGTTGTAAGTTTGTTACCTGAAGAGGCCTTAACAAACACTTTTCTTCCCCACATATGTAAATTCGATAACATGGTTTTTCTTCCACTCCAAAATTCATATGGAATACCATCTGTTGATTTAGTTGGTACTTGGTTTTGTATGTGTGCCGCTGTTTGTAACGCATATCCCCCAAAGGATAATGGAAGGCCCACATGACTCATCATTGATCTCACTATGTCCAACAAGGTTTGGTTCCTCCATTTTCTTACACCATTCCACTTAGGCGTGTAAGGAGGAGTGAGTTGGGATAGGATCCTAAACTCCCGTAAGTAATCAATGAAGTCTTGATTAAGATATTCTCCACCACGGTTTGAGATGATTTTCTTAATCTTCCTACCAAACTGGTTCTCAACTTTATTATATTATTCCATGAATTTATCAAAAGAATCTGAATTATACATCATTAAGTAAATATATCCATATCTACTAAAATCAACAGTAAAAGTTATGAATTATGAGTACCCACCCATTGCTTCAATAAGAAATGGTCCACACACATCGGTATAAACTAATTTAAGAAGCTCTTTATCCCTTTCACCTTTCCCACTAAATGAGGCTTTGGCCATTTTTTCTTTGTAAACATGCGTGACATACACCAAGTGGTTTTGGTTTGAAAGAATCTAAATATCCATCTTGATGTAATTTTTTCAAGCGTTTTTCATTAACATGACCTAGCCTGTGATGCCAAAGTTGGGTTTTGTATGAGTCATGTGAAGTAACTTCGTTATCGATTTCCATTACTTGGTTCATGTAATCCAACACGTAAAGACCTTTCTATAAACGTGCCTTACCATAACAAATGTTATCTTTATAAAATAAGTAAAATTTATTTCTAAATTTGAAAATGAATCCATATGTATCTAGTCTAGATATAGAAATAATGTTTTTGATAACTAAAGGAACATAATAACAACCCTTTAAAACCAATACCATTCTGGTCAGTAATGTGAGTGGTAGTCCCCGATAGCCACAAAAACAAGTTTAGTTCTGTTGGCTGCTTGTAGATCTACCTCCCCTAGGTCAATTTTTCTGAATCTACTTGGTTCCTGTGCAATGCCCCGACCCCAGTTACCCAAAGTCGGTGCATTATTTTAATACATTGGCATGATTACAATGAATCAAGTCCCAAAGGACCGATCAGTTTAGTAGTCTTGGAAAATGGATTACATACATGAATGTTACATTACACTTTATAACATACAAAACAACATAAATAATCCTTTATGAACACCATTATTCCCTTGGCTTAACCCTGTATATCAATCACAATACACTTCTTGGAATCCTGGGAAAATAAAACATAGAAAGGGGTGAGATCAAACGCTCAGTAAGGGTAAGAAATATAGTGGAAACTTTCAAAAATAAGCACAAATATTTAAGGAAATGTATAAAACTAAAACAAAAGCCTTTTAAACTTGAACTTCATCATAATATGGCAGAAATAAAATGAAACAATTCCATTTACTTATTCACATGGATATTCTAATAATCGAATAATCACATTCAATATCAATAACCACTTTCATAATGATGGAATGCATAATGCCGGACTATCATAACCACGTAGCCAAGGCCTCTGGCCGAGACTACAAATAAGATTTTGTCAAGTCCCCGTGCCAAGACACTAGTTTTCCTCATAAGACCTACCGATGCATCGAGGAGCTATAGTGGGCTCCACCCATCACTTACTAAGTCCAATGAATTCCTCATATGAACATGTTTAAACATAACATAAACATTCGTATTAAAACTAGCATACGAAATGTCAATACTTTACCCATAAACCATGAATGGTATAAAAATAACACATCCACAGTCAAACATATCACAAAACCTTCAATACAAAATGGAAGATTTGTATCATAATAAATCAACTTCAAAAAAAGATTAAAATCCATTAAAGGATTTTGACATAGATGAAAATGATTTGTAAAACTCTTTGAGAGAAAAATACCTTTTTCATGAAAACATTTAAAAGTCACACAATTTAGAAAGGAAGACATTTAAAGAAATTTTTGAATCAAAGTGTCCCATACCACTTTGAAACTTTTTAAAGTAATTAACATTTTAAAACATTCATGTTTATTTAAATAAATCCTTAAAATCATTTTGAAAACATGGACATTAATGAGAATGGTTTACAAGAATAAATATTTAAAACATTTAAAATGATGTTTTTGTAAAAAGTCCCTTAAAAGAATCCCTTTGAAAACTATTTTATGAAAAATGGACATGGATAGTAAATATTTCCCAGTAGATATTTACGTAAAAACAATCTCGGATAATAAAGAGATTGTGAAATTAACCATTACCAATTTGGTAACTTACAAAACATACACCTCATGAAAGAGTTATCATAGAATGAATATGTAAATACACATAAATTAAAGTGTATTACACAAAGAATACAATTATGGGAAGTATATACACCACACAAAAGGTAATAGTGGCAATATGGTATGAATCTCACGGGAATAAGGAGTGAGATGAAAACCCCTTACCTTACACTTTCCCTTAGTCGAGGGTACGTTTGGCCTCCTGTATGAAGACTATAGTATGTTATTAAATTATACCAGAACCATATTAATATTTATGATATCATACATTATTCATTTATGAGTTTATACTACCCATTTAATAATAATTTCCATGTTATATTAATATTTCGGGTAATAATCGCTTTCTTTATCGTACGTGTTTTAACTTGTTACTCTTGATTGTATCACTTAGATCATGATTTAAATACTTCCAAAATATAAAAAATGATTTATTTATCATATATATTTAGAATATAAAAATTTATAATAGACGTATATATGAAATGGAAAACACCGTTTATGGAGACCGTAGTCCGTACGTACGCATAAACGCTGTTTCCGTTTTCATATAGTATTGAAGGGAAGTAAGTGAATAAGATATATGTAAGTACATAAATAATTATATATATAAAGATATATAACTTCAGTATCATTATTATTTCATATATTACAGACTTATTAGTAATATATATTTTTATAATCGTCTATGAATGGTGAACTTGGAAATGAATCTCATCGCGTCGTGGAGACGGTAATCCGTACGTACGCACGAGCGAAAATATCATTCTTTTGATATTAATATAATATATAATTGGATGGTATATAATATATAAATAATCCTTATCATGTTATATTTATTATTTATATGAATTATACATCATTATTATACCCATCTAAATAATAATATATTGAATAACAATTACACCACAACGTGGAGACGGTAGGCCGTACGTACGCACGTATGGTGACATGTCATTCAAGGGATAGATAGAATAATGAATTTGTTTGTTCCATATTTATAATAACATCACAGTATATAGAATATACTTGATTTATTATTTTAGAATAGAAATAACAAGTAAAGAATAAGTTGAAGAAGAAAGGAACTTGAAAGTGGGTGGTGAAAACATTTCTCTTCTTCGGGTTCTTCCTTTTGATTTGATCAAAAGGGCTCCTTAGGTTGTATTTTTGATCAAAATAAGGAATCTATGTTGAAGGGAGAATATTTGAGAGGTTATTTGCTCAGGGGTTGGCCGATCCAAATGGCTTAGAAGGTGTGAATTAGAGAGAAGGGGGAGTGCCCTTTTATAAGAGGGGTGAGGGGCACCTTAGGAAAAACTTAAAATATTATTTTATAATAAATTCATATTCGGTTTATAATGGCTCCAAAGTTGATTATTTAAATTATAAGGTGGTAATATATATAAAAAAACTCAACCAATAGGTTTTAGACAAGTTTAGGTTACCATTTTAACTTTATCATTTAGATTTAACTCTTGGTCAATTAGTTTGACACTTACCATGTCACTTTGTATTTTTATATTATATAGTTAATAAACTTACTATATACCTCCAAGAGACCCCCAAGTGGTCCATTAATGATACAAATATCACGAAAAAAGTCCTTTTTCTGAACCTTATATTTTTAGGAATTTAATATCAATTAATAATATAATCTTTTTTTTAAAAACTCTTTTATGTCAATTTTGACACTATTTGGTATTTGATTTTTTTGAAAATCATAACAACATGATTAATTCGAAAAAGGTTAATTAAATAAATACTAATATGTCATATTAAACTATAAAATTCGTGGAATTCACTAAAAGTCTCAAATTATATTTATTTGGGTATTTATAATATCAATTATTTTAATATTTCACTAATAAGGTAATTACTAAATCATCATTGTGTCATAAATAAATTAAATTATTTAATGTCTAAAAATTATAAATAAAATACCATTATGTAGGAAATATTTTTACCTTTCTAGTGAATATTTATAGTTGAAAATATAACATATATAACCCTATGTAAAAATTGTTTTTCTAAAAGATATAGGCTTATTTCATTTTTGTATTTACTTTAACTTAATTAATATAAAGTGTAATTATCACTTACAAGTGGATCCATGAGGTCCCAAGATAGACCCAAATATGTCCATGGTCGGACATGTATCAACCAATAGGGTTAAGACACATTTTAGGATAATTTATTATTATTATAATATTATTTGTTTACCCTTATTTACCGAATTTACCCTTTAACCATGGTAAATAAAATATTTACCGAAGTAATTATTCAAAATGTCTAAAAATAAAAGTTAACTATTTACACAATTTGGATATCATGATTTCAAATATAGAGTCCATTTTTTCAAATTCAAAACACAGAAGTGGCAGAAATTAATTTAAAATTAATTCCCGCTGTCAAAACAAAAAGCGTGTTTTTAAGAGATAATAACTATCAAAAGATTGACACTTGTTTATATCCGATTTAAATGTGAAATTATGTCCAATGACCAACATTGTATTAAATGGTAAAAATATATTCTAAATATACTTTAAAACCACTAAAATTCGTAATTTATCACTATTAATTATTTCGATTAAAAAAGTTGTTTTTAATAAAAATTTAGTAATTTTCACTATTCATCAAAATATAAAAGTTATCCGAAAAGTACCAAAATTTCATCCTAGGATAATTTCGACATTCTAAATCCAAAAATAAATTCCATTTTGAAATATAAAATTTATAAAATTTCAAAAAGTGGGTATTACTATTCATAACGACTACTTTGATTGGTTGTGGTGTGTGTTAGAACTCGAAGTTGCATACAACACACATTACTGTATTATTCAAAGAGAAGCGTACCGTGGAAGCTTGGGGTGTTACATTCTCCCCTCCTTAAATAAATTGCGTCCTCGCAATTTATGCTCAGTATTGGAAACTTGGGGTTGACATTTCAAAACATCTTAGTTGAAATCCCACATCGAAAAATGGATTAATGAGGCCCTTATTTAAAATAAAGAGTGGTAAGTATGTAGGTTACCGAAAATAACACATACTAGGGTTCCATGTAGGAAGATATGGATATGGAAGAGAAATATAACCATCAATATCTGATGGAGAGTGGTAGAGAACATGGCTATGAAAAGGCCAACAATCCCAAAGCCATAAATTTGTGATGATCTAAGGTACCATCTAGGACAACATTTTTGTTCTAAGTTACTTTTATTAATGTTGATGAATTTATTTATGAGATTGGATAAGATCATAAGGAGATATTCTTAATTTATAATTAGAGTTTTATCCATTAATAAATTTCTACCACAAACTCATCTTTCACCCCAAAACATAATACAACTCAAAAATACTCTATTTATCCTAATCGTATAGGGTTCCAAATACAATGAATTTATAATTCACATATCAGACCCTTTTAAAAAAGAAACTACATTATACCATCTAGGAACATCACGTAGTCCAGTGGTAGGCGATAAATCCCAATTGCACTATGGTTGTGGGTTCGATTCCCGCAGCTTTGTCCGACGCGACAGGTCATCACACTGTCTGCGTGTTTTCCTTTTATAAAAATCCAAAAATAACCTTTCAAAATTAATCCATTCCAACCTTTAGACTTATTAAAAATACTTCTGTAAACTCTCAGTCCAAAATTTATATGAAAGGTAAACATAATATAGATCCTTTTTACCCCGTAATAGCATGTGAATACCTTCATCATGTATTCTTTTAAAACACTGAAACATCCTAAATTACCATAAACCTTATTGATTACATTCATGCTCCCTTATTCCTTATAGAATACAAGATATACTTCATCCATCCAAAAATGTTTTAAACTCCAACAATAATGGAATATACAAATCTTTAATCAGTTTCAAGGCAGTCAAGAATATCCAATATAATTTACCCAAATCAACCATATCTTATTCCAAAATCAGTACATCAATATTAGGACTATATTAAGGTTTATCTTTCCTTCGACCATGTAATTTCCAAATATTTTAACTCTCTGTAGAGTCACTTTTCTTAGTACCATAAAATCTCAAATCCTCAATGAAATAGTACTGTAGTACAATCCTTATTTATTTCCAGTACATCATTGATACAACACTTCAATGAAATAATTACAAAATAAAAACATAATAACACTAGTCATTCCTCTTCATCTGTGGTAGTATCATAACTTGATTATTATCCAATAGCATAATTTGCGGCATAGTCTAATGACTGGGACATTGGTTCGCATAGTGTCCAAACTCCTTGCAAATGAAGCATTGTACATTTGAAACCTTTTTCTTACCCTTGTAGTCACGTACTTGGTGTCCTTTTTCTCCACACTTATAACATACTCCCATTCCCTTCAAGCATTTTTCAAGGTGATTCTTTCTACAGTTATCACATATAGGAAAATCCTTCTTTACCTTATTCCCTTTATCTATCCTTCTCTCTACTATCCTTCCTTCTCTGGCTTCCCTTCAAAGACATATGACTCCGAGAATTCTTTACTTATCTTATCAACACATGATACTATTTCTTTATATGATGATAATACGTGGGAGACTATTTCCCTTCTAAACTCTGGCTTAAGACCATGAAAGATATGATCTTTCTTACTCTTTGGATCACGCGTATTGCTGGAGTTCTCATTCCTTCTACTGGGCGCCATTTCTAAACAATGGCATATACTAGATTAGTTTATGAATAGCAATACCTAATCCCGAACTTGTAAAACACTTAACATAAATTAAACAATTTATGGATATAATCCATAATCATAAAAATGTTTTCTTTGAGTAAGTATATACTCATAAACTCTTCATAATAGTTTGTAAAGAAAATGAGAATTATCCTAAGCATATCCCCTGGGAGTGTCGTAACCAAGAGTGCATAAAGGACCGTTTTCATGCACCAGTTCCCGTTCGAGTCTAGCTCAAAGTGGTGTTTTCGGGTTTTACCCCTAGGTACATCTGTGCCAGATCCACCTCTACCTACTCGTATCTAGATAGGGATGTATTGCTCAGAAAACTCAAAAAATCTCTACAATATCAAAATTCTAGGAAGTTCTTATCTACTAATACTCAAAGTCTATCTTAGGGCTATGTGCTCTAATCAGAGTTTATCTAAATCTAGCTTCCAAGGTTATTGCTAAACTTCCTCTGATACCAAATGTAATGCCCTGACCCCAATTACCCAGAGTCGGTGCATTATTTTAATACATTGTCACGATTACAAGGAATCAAGTCCCGAAAGACCGATCGATTTAGCAGTCTTGGAAAATAGATTACATACATGAATGTTTCATTACACTTTATAACATAAAAAACAACATAAATAATCCTTTATGAACACCATTATTCCCTTGTATTAACCCTGCATATCAATCACAATACACTTCTTGGAATCCTGGGAAAATAAAACATAGAAAGGGGTGAGCTCAAACGCCCAATAAGGGTAAGCAATACAGCGAAAACTTTCAAAAATAAGCATAAACATTTAAGGCAATGTATAAAACTAAAAAAAAAGCCTTTTAAACTTGAACTTCAGCATAATATAGCAGAAATAAAATTAAACAATTCCATTTAATTATTCACATGGATATTGTACTAATCGAATAATCACATTCAATATCAATAACCACTTTCATAATGATGGAATTCCTAATGCCAGACTATCATAACCACGTAGCCAAAGCCTCGTGCCGAGACTAGAAATAAGATTTTGTCAAGGCCTCATGCCAAGACACTAGTTTGTCTCATGAGACCTATTGATGCATCAAGGAGCTATAGTGGGCTCCACCAGTCTCTTACTAAATCCAATGCATTCATCATATGAACAGGTTTAAACATAAAATAAACATTCGTATTAAAACTAGCATACGAAATGCCAATAATTTACCCATAAACCATGAATGGTATAAAAATAAAACATCCACATTCAAACATATCACAAAAACTTCAATACAAAATGGAATATTTGTATCATAATAAATCAACTTCAAAACAAGTTTAAAATCCATTAAAGGATTTTGACATAGATGAAAATGATTTGTAAAAATCTTTGAGAGAAAAATCACTTTTTCATGAAAACATTTAAAAGTAACACAATTTAGAAAGAAACACATTTAAAGAAATTTTTGAATCAAAGTGTCCCATACCACTTTGAAACTTTTTAAAGTAATTAACATTTTAAAACATTCATGTCTATTTAAATAAATCCTTAAAATCATTTTGAAAACATGGATATTAATGAGAATGGTTTACAAGAATAAATCTTTAAAAAATTTAAAATGATGTTTTAGTAAAAATTAACTTAAAAGAATCCCTTTGAAAACTATTTTATGAAAAATGGACATGGATAGTAAATATGTCCTAGTAGATACTTACGTAAAAACAATCTCGGATAATAAAGAGATTGTAAAATTAACCCTTACCAATTTGGTAACTTACGAAACATACACCCCATGAAAGAGTTATCATACAATGAATATGTAAATACACATAAATTAAATTTTATTACACAAATAATACAATTATGGGCATTATATATACCACACAAAAGGTAATAGTGGCAATATGGTACGAATCTCATGGGAATAAGGAGTGAGATGCAAACCCCTTACCTTGCACTTTTCTTTAGTCGAGGGTACGTTTGGCCTCCTGTATGAAGACTATAGTATGTTATTAAATTATAACAGAACCATATTAATATTTATGATATCATAAATTATTCATTTATTAGTTTATACTACCCATTTAATAATAATTTCCATGTTATATTAATATTTCGGGTAATAATCGCTTTCTTTATCGTACGTGTTTTAACTTGTTACTCTTGATTGTATCACTTAGATCATGATTTAAATAATTCCAGAATATAAAACATGATTTATTTATCATATATATTTAGAATATACAAATTTATAATAGATGTATATATGAAATGGAAAACACCGTTTATGGAGACATTAGTCCGTACGTACGCATAAACGCTGTTTCCGTTTTCATATAGTATTGAACGGAAGTAAGTGAATAAGATATATGTAAGTACATAAATACTTATATATATATATATAAATATATATAACTCCAGTATCATTATTATTTCATATATTACATACTTATTAGTAATATACATTTTTATAATCGTTGATGAATGGTGAACTTGGAAATGAATCTCATCGCGTCGTGGAGACGGTAATCCGTACGTACGCACGAGCAAAAATATCATTCTTTTGATATTAATATAATATATAATTGGATGTAATATAATATATACAGAATACTTATCATGTTATATTTATTATTTACATTAATTATACATCATTATTATACCCATATAAATAATAATATATTGAATACCAATTATACCACAACGTGGAGAAGGTAGGCCGTACGTACACACGTATGGTGACATGTCATTAAAGGGATGGATAGAATAATGAATTTGTTTGTTCCATATTTATAATAACATCACAGTATATAGAATATACTTGATTTATTATTTTATAGTAGAAATAACAAGGAAAGAAGATGTTGAAGAAGAAAGGAACTTGAAAGAGGGTGGTGAAAACATTACCTCTTCTTTGGGTTCTTCCTTTTGATTTGATCAAAAGGGCTCCTTAGGTTGGCTTTCTGATCAAACTAAGGAATATAGGTTGAAGGGAGGATAGTTGAGAGGGTATTTGGTCAGGGTTTGGTCAAGAAAAATGTCTTAGAAGGTGTGAATTAGAGAGAAGGGGGAGTGCCCTTTTATAAGAGGGGTGAGTGGCACCTTAGAAAAAACTTAAAATATTATTTTATAATAAATTCATATTCGGTTTCTAATGGCTCCAAAGTTGATTATTTAGAGTCTAAGGTGGGGATAGGTCTAAAACAACTCACCAAATAGGTTTTAGACAAGTTTAGGTTACCATTTTAACCTTATCATTTAGATTTAACTCTTGGTTAATTAGTTTGACACTTATCATGTCACTTTGTATTTTTATATTATATAGTTAATAAACTTACTATATACCTCCAAGAGACCCCCCAAGTAATCCATTAATGATAAAAATATCATGATAAAAGTACTTTGGTGGAACCTTAGATTTTTAGGAATTTAATATCAATTAATAATATAATATTTGTTTTTAAAACTCTTTTATGTCAATTTTGATACTATTTGGTATTTGATTTTTGTGAAAATCATAACAGCATTATTACTTTGAAAAAAGTTAATTAAATAAATAATAACATGTCATAGTAACCTATAAAATTCGTGTAATTCATTAAAAGTCTCAAATTATATTTATTTTGGTATTTATAATATCAATTATTTTAATATTTCATTAATAAGGTAATTACTGCATCATCATTGTGTCATAAATAAATTAAATTATTTAATGTCTAAAAATTATAAATAAAATACCATTATGTATGAAATCTTTTTATCCTTATAATGAATATTTATAGTCGAAAATATAACATATATAACCCTATGTAAAAATTGTTTTGCTAAAAGATATAGACTTATTTCATTTTTTGTATTTACTTTAACTTAATTAATATAAAGTGTCATTATCACTTACAAGTGGATCCATGTGGTCCCAAAATCGACCCAAATATGCCCATGGTCGGAAATTTATCAACCAATAGGGTTAAGACACATTTTAGGGTAATTTATTTTTATTATAATATTATTTTTTTACCCTTATTTACCAGATTTACCCTTTAACCGTGGTAAATAAAATATTTACCGAAGTAATTATTCAAAATGTCTAAAAATAAAAGTTACCTATTTACAAAATTTGGACATCATGATTCCAAATATGGAGTTCATTTTTCTAAATTCAAAACACAGAAGTGGCAGAAATTAATTTAAAATTAATTCCCGCTGTCAAAACAAAAAGCGTGTTTTTAAGAGATAATAACTATCAAAAGATTGACACTTATTTATATCCGGTTTAAATGTGAAGTTATGTCCAATGACCAAAATTGTATTAAATGGTAAAAATATATTCTAAATATACTTTAAAACCACTAAAATTCATAATTTATCACTATTAATTATTTCGATTAAAAAAGTTGTTTTTAATAAAAATTTAGTAATTTTCACTATTCATCAAAATATAAAAGTTATCCGAAAAGTACCAAAATTTCATCCTAGGATAATTTCGATATTCCGAATCCAAAAATGAAGTTTATTTTGAAAGATAAAATGTATAAAATTTCAAAAATTTGATATTACTATTCACAATGGCTACTTTGATTGGTTGTGGTGTGTGTTAGAATTCGAAGTTTCGTACAACACACGCTACTGTATTATTCAAAGAGTAGCGTACCATGGAAGCTTGGGGTG
The DNA here is from genome assembly GCA_963277665.1 of Viscum album. Lineage (NCBI taxonomy): Eukaryota > Viridiplantae > Streptophyta > Magnoliopsida > Santalales > Viscaceae > Viscum > Viscum album. The sequence continues at coordinate 909,248,966 of OY728125.1, read as the reverse complement.
TTACATCCTGTATTTGATTACATATGTGATCACCACAATCCGTATCTAATACCCAATTTTTAGAAATAGATAAATTGCACTCGATAATAAACAAACATGAAGCTTCCCATTGCTTCTTTAGATAGGTATAGTTTTTCTTATAGTGACCCTTATTACCACATGTGAAATAGACAAAATCCTATTCCCTTGCTTTGCCTTTGATCTTCTTCTTCTTGGAATGGAACGAACTATCTTTGGGCTTAAAACTATTTTCTTTCCCTTTTCATTTGTTCACCATAATGACATAATGATTTTCATGCTTCATATATTTATCTACTTGGTGAAGGAGGATAATAATATCTGGCAGATACTTTTCAATGTTGTTCATATTAAAATTTACAACAAAACTAGAGAAGAGCTAAGGGAGTGATGCCAGAATAAGATCGGTGCCCAGTTCTTCAGGGAGTTTAAACCCTAGAACCTATAGGCTCTCAATGTAGCTAATGATCTTGACTACATGATGCCCAGCTGGGGAACCCTCTCCAAGATTACTCTGAAAGAGTGCCTTGAAAATATCAAAATTTTCTTGTTTAGCTCTCTCCTAGTAAAGACCACAGAGGTGCTCAAGCATGTTATACACATCCATGTTTTCATGGGACTTCATGAGTTCACTAGACATAGATGAAAGCATCAAGCATTGAATGTCAACCATGCCGTTAATATGTTTTTCATAGACTATAAAATATTTATCACTCGCCTCTTGAGCACACGGACCAGGCATTGATGATTCTAGCACATAAGATTTCCGTTCATGGCATAGAACAACCCAAAGGTGTCTAAACCACTCCTGAAAGTCACTGCCAGTGAGGAGATTGTCTTTATACAATATTTATCATAGGGATAGTGTGGATGAAGAGATTGTCATTTTATTTTACAAATAAAAGAGTATATTATTAGTACTTTTCATGATTATAAATTTTGGGAGAAATAATAAATTAATCGACTTTATTAAATCTCCCACTATTTTATCAAGTCCTAATATCCCCCACCATTGAACTTGGAACATCTAGTTGCTAGGACATTATAGTGGAAATGATCCATATCCCCCTTCACATAACCCCGAAAAGGGTTGGTCAAGATATTTTTAAGGTATTTAGGTAGGAAAGTCTTTGTCAACTGTGGGCTTGCAGCTCCTTGATCTGTTGAGTGGACTCCCCAATATAGAAATCTTGACTTTGATTTTCTCAACACTTTCCTCCAAATTACAACAAGTCTATAAAGGTTCACTCCTCTTGATGTAAAATGGTTAAGTCAACCTGAAACCTTCATAAGAACTCCCCTTATAAGAGTAAGTGTCCCAACAAGGGTTGGTTAAACACATAGTTTTATTGAGTTTGTTCTTAATCAAGTAATATAAGTCTTAGTATAACTTAATATTAAATTGAAGGATTTTATTTTATTATGCATAATTTTTTATCTTGTTTTATCCTTTACATGTCTTATTAATATTTAAGTGGATGTTTACTTAATTAATTAACCATGTTTGGATAAAACATTTACAATAATCAATTTTATTTAAATTCTGTCTTTGCATACTAATTCATTCATTTGTGTGATCACGATCTTGCATCAATAAATATAAATTTAATTTATTTATAAATTAATTAATTAATTGATTAAATGACCCAATCATGAGCTTATCTAATGGTTGATTTAATGAGCGAACATTAAATCAACCTATGACCTAGGGGAAATAACTCTTTATGTCGGACTTGGCATGAACAACAATATTCCACATGTCCACCAATGTATCACCGAGTTGGAGTCATTATGGTTCCGTCTTGAACCATCTCCATATGACTTGAGATGATTCATTAATTATAAATATTTATTAATCACACACACATGAGGGGAACCAAATGGATGGTTAAAGAGAATTACATAAATATCTTTGGACATGTAGTTCCAACATAATAATTGAGGGAGTGATGACTCACAAGCCGTCTTTTAATTTAACATTAAATAATTGCAAAACCATACAATAAATTTAATTAAATAAATGCCAACAATTACAAATGTCTTGGTCAAGCTCATGATTGGTCGTACATGCAACTAATACATAAAAAGTAACTGGCTAGCATTCATTTCTTTATTCGTTCTTTATTATTAAGATGGACACGCTTGTATTAATTAATTAATTAATTCCTTAAATCCCTTTCATCTTAATGATCATTCAAACTTAATTGGAGATATCCATCAACTTAGATAATTATTAATTTAAATATGAACCCTATGGTACCACTTGTTGGTTTCGGGTGTAGCAGAAGTATCGCGATATAGGGAGATATATTAAAATTTATTTTAATAATAATTGTCTGAAACAAAGATCTAAGATCTTTCACATCAAATTTATAATTAATTTATTTAATATCTTAAGAAATAAATACCCGGGCTTAGGAAATTTCTTCATTGACAATTGTTGATTGTCTAAAAAGGCCCTTCCGGATTGACTTCATTGCATTTGTGAGGATCCAAGGGTAGAATCCCTATAATAGTGATCCAAATGTGATCCAATGGTCTCCGAGCAACGCCACTCATTATATGGGTGCTAGCACGACGAATCAAATGACTTGTATTGTTCATTATTGATCGCTCATTCTTTGGTCTTGAATAAAATTTCTCTCGGGTTTCTCATTCTTAAGAGGGAGAGAGGAGGAGGAGTTGAGATATAATTCATTGTGTGAAAAAATTCTCTATTCCCAAACTTGGAATTGGTTTCGAATGGATTACCCAATAAACATAGCCGTTTATTTATAGAGTTGGGATTTCAGTTACAAAATTTAATTGCATAACATCCATTAAATATAATTATAACCATTAACGAAATCCCACAACACATAATAATAATAATAATAATAATAATAATAATAATAATATTTTTTGATGCGCAAACTTGCGCAAAATGGATAAATAATATTTACTGGCTCATAAATAATTATTTTATAACCATAAACGGTTTTGGTCCGTTTGAACTCCTCTTACATCTATTGAACACCCAAATAAATATTTTATTCTATTAAATAAATATTTTATTCACAAAATTGTAAATAAATATTTATTAAATATTCAATAAAATAAATAAATAAATTTTATTCACAATCACGTGAATAAATATTTATTTAATTTATGCGATCAATATAACTTGAATAAAATCATTTCTTAGTCTTGAGAATAATATTTATTCCATTAATTAAATTCAAATATAATTTAATCGATACCAATAGAAACATTTAGCACGTGACCCTCTAGGATTCTTTCTCATTGGCATCAGGTGGACTTGCCTAAAATCCAAGATTACTGTCTAGAAACAGGTCAAGGAACCTAATATAAAAAACTTAAAGTCGCAACGATGACAACCACATACAAACGCTCACTACGTAATATAATCCTTTTGTCACAATATCTCATCAATCAGGTTGCATGACAATGTCATCAACCTATATGCTCAATACATAATTCTTTAACTATTTGAAATAAACTTGTCGTTACACCATGTCCATGGAATTTAGAGAAACAATTCTATTTCAATTAAAGGGTCAAGATATCAACTTCTATAAATATGGAAGGGACAAATAATTCCCCGACTTATCCATTAATAACATGCCATTCGTGATGCACCCAACATACCCTACTTCCCACCAACATACGACACGACAGTTTTCATCAGCAAATCTAAGTGTGCGAGTTGTGACATGCATTAATGATAATATTAAAGTCTAAGGACCATTACACATGCTTAGAGATAGGAATATCTTATGACACCAAAACATACAGAATTCCTATTGGCGGGCCTGTTCTCATAATATCCCATCTGGGAGATTACTAAGTGTGAACTTCATAAGAATAAGTCTCATCTGCTTACGAGCACTCACACCCGATGATCTATATGATATTTGCCCCATCATAGTATGCTATCCAACTGAAGAACTATATTAATAATATTGTCATAACACTTCAAGGTTCTCATCATATTGGGGAACTACTATGACCTTATCAACGTGAAAAATAATCTAGGACATTATTACATTAAAGTCATGTATAATAATGAACAATATGTAATAATATGTTTAATTTAATATTTAATACATCAAATATTCATGTAATCAAAGTAAAAATAGTTGGTTCTAGGAAACCAAATATAACAAAATCCATGTCTATCCTAGAGGTTTATATACTTAGCATATCATCAGCGCCAATCGACATCCTTCCCCCCACCTTGTCAGCTTCATAGAATAAAGTGCTTCTGACTATCTAGGTGGAACTGGAATACGCTGGAAAAATCAAAACTGGCACATAACTCTATCCTTCTGGTTCCACTCAATAATATAAAAGTGAAATAGAGACACTAAAACTATGACATCATAAATCCCATTAGTGCAGTATGCAAGAATCTGATCTATTAGAGCTCAATATGACATTCTTGATATCTGAAATGACATGTGAAAATTTTCAAAATATTTTGTTTCTAATTTCAAAAAATGATAATATTATAAAATTTATTAGTTGACAAAATAATTTATATACTTACGTCTGTGGGTAGTTGACTATCCAACATGAGATTATATGTACCCAAATTGTGTCTCAGAGTCCTGATGAAGTGGTGTGCCTGAATCCACCTATAACACAAAACATTTAAAGTGATAAATAATAATAAATAGATTATAATAACTCAAATTATCATAAAAAACAATAAAGAAGAGTGATTGTACCGACGTCCATGCAGAACACCAGGAAAAACATCTATATGAAGCTCAGAACCAACAACAATAGGGGAAGGGGGAGGGATGCACTCCCATGCCCACATCTGAATAAAGATGACACATCTACTGAGATCAATGCAATCTGATCGACATGCCATACATAATGCTCTATATGTGTATACCAAGCATGCATATCCCTAGTTATAGATTTAAGCCTGATTAAAGTTCTTTAGTATCCCCAAATACATCATGTGTACATGCATACCAGAGCGATCAATACACAATGTCCCTCCAATGAGGTGTAAGATATATGCATGGGAGTGACGCATGAAAATCTGCTCATCAACGCTAGCGGGTAACTCTGCAAAGTTCATGTCCAGCCAGCTCATAGATAATGAGTATCCATCCATAACATCATCACCCCCCACAATATTGGGACCAAACAATCACTATACAAGCTCAGAACAGTCTCCACGGGTGGGTCCTATATCCGCAACACCCTTAATAGGGAGACTAAGCATAACTGTTACATCATCAAGGGTGATGGTCATCTCTCCCTAAGGCAAGTGGAATGTGTGATTCTCAGGTCTCCATATCTCAGTGAGGGAAGCAAAGAGGTGATTATCAATGAATTTATAATCAGATACAACAACACCATAAAATCCCAACATGATTTAGGTATGATATAATAGTAGCAAGAGGTGGAATGCGATGATAATGGTGTGCTCTACACACCATAATTCATTGAACCTCATGACCCATGAGCACCTCACATGAAACATTCCTATATTGCTCAGTGAGTAGAGTAGTATCCTCTATATCTATGTATAAAAATGAAAAATATCTTAAGTGTAAAATATAAATATAACATTATGTCTAGCATAATGTTATGACTAATAGAATGTAAGATATAACATGCCTATTCCCATTATTTTATGAAATTTTTCTTACTAAAAGATAAGGGATTGTATTCATGTTTCTCAAATCATATTTCTAATGATTTTAGAAAATTATTTTTCTTCTATGTCAACTTCCTTTGATGATTGTCCTTTTTCCCGATCATCATTTTCAAAGGTGACTGGTTTTTTATTTTTTATTATCAGAATAGAGTCATGTTTTTAAAGGGGTTTTACTTTAAAAATAGATTTGTGCACACATAAGTTATATTAGTTGGATCTACCTTATGGATTGAGGATTTATTTCATGTCTATCATGTATACCAATTTGATAAAGATCAAATGGTGTGCCTTTTCATTTATATATGACTTCTCACATGATGGTATATTTCATGGTTATTTTCTCACATGATTTCTTTATAGTGTATCCATGGATAGTTTGATTATGCTTTCATGTCATCTCACATGTACTTATTATATTACTTATAACGTGAATATGAAAGGTTTATTATGAAAAACAAAGTATGATTTACAAAATGGGTTTATCATGTGAAAAATATTTGTAAAGGGAAGAGAATTATGTATAAGAAAGTTTTATTTATTAAAATGATGTAACATTTAGGAATGTTTAGCTTGTGTGTGATTTATTTAAATGGCAATATAATTTATCAACTATTTATTATTTTATAGTAAAAGTATTAAAAAATATCACATAATTCAAAAAAAAAAATTAAGGAGTTTATATTAACATCATGTAATTGATAAAAGGAAAAAGTTAACATTGGAGGTAATACATCATCGTGGATGGGATTGTGAACTCGATCCAACAATGTTAGGGAATCATTTACTTTTATGAACTTCCCAATGAAGTATGCTACAAATCAAATGTTTCCCTTGTTCTTGAGTTCAAGTCTATCTCATTCCACATTCTACCGGACTTCAGTCTCCCTCACTATCACAACTTATTGATGTCAAGTATCAATATCGGCTGGTCTTCAGGCATCGAAAAATGTTGAAACTCCCCAATAGGCATCCATGGTGATATATAAAAGTTAGAAATGGTATCCAACTAGTAAAATGGATCAACATATGCTTCACATGATATGTTCATAGAGGCACATGCTGTAATGATGTGTGCACATGGAAACCATAATGCCTGGAAGGTTCCACATTGATATTGCCTTGTTTCCAATAATACCACCAGGACTCAACTACTACTACCTGTGATGGAGTCCTGAAACCATTTCACTTCAAATTTATAGTATTCTCAGTTGAAAAGGTGCAAACAATAAGAAAAATCTTATTCAATGTTCTTTTTAATCTCTCATTGAAAGTGTTTCCAGTACCTTAACCCCTGTTGAATCCCGCCAGTAGTCTGTTTTCCTCTTTCAAAAAAGTACTTGAAAGAATGAAAAAATTAATCCTGAACTAGGATAGTTATAGGTAACTTTTATATCCTCTTGAAGATTCTTTTAATGTACTACACAATGTTTGTGGTCATGTGTTCTTATTTCTTCCCCCTGTCGTATGCCAATGTCCATTTTTCTTTTGGAATCCGTATCATGTAATCATACAATACCTAGTGACTCCTAAGGATTTATTATAATCATTGTTAAAACCTTCATTGATCTAGTCATATACTATATGAATTTTATCATATTTCACATAAATTAATTTTATCATTATGTTAAAATAGTAAAAAATAAGAAAGAGATTATATACCAAGCCTCGTCACAGCCTTCTTTATAGGTTCACCATGGAAAGTTTTTTGCATGTTTATAGCAATGTGTTTGATACAACATAGATAATGATCATTTAGGGGTATCAATGTAACATGATCTATATTAATTTTCTTTTTTATTTCCCTATGATGATCAGATATCAAACAGACACCCAGAATGCAGGTGAAATGGTTGCTGATACATGCTAAAAACCAAGTCCATGATTCGTAATTTTCCTTATCCATAATGGAAAATGAAAGCGGTAGAGGTGAATAGTTTCCATCTTGGGTTTCTGTAATCAATAACAAACTCATGTAATTTCCATATAGAAATTTCCCATCAATTTGCATGAATTGTTCGTAGAAAAGAAATGCAGAAATACATGGAAGGAATTCCTAAAATAACAGATGAAATTTGACATGATATGAATCAAGTTGGTTATCTTGAGACACATGTTTGTTTTTATTGATATGGAAGACAACTTGGTCATTTTGTCTCATAATGGATAAAAATTATGGAAACACCCAATACGAGTAATCCCAATCACCATATATCTTGACAACTATCTTATATTTTTCCATCCATGCCTCTATATAGGAAATCTTATAACCAAAATTCCATTGTATCCTCTCCTGAAAAAGAGATACAAGAACATCTTGGAATGCCCTGATCATCTCAATAATAATATATGACACAAATTAAACATCCAATGATGTATGGTCTTGTGTTAGATTCGGCTGAACGCAAGTATCAGCTGCATCAATCTTAGAAATTCTTCAACCTCCAAATGAAATGTTAGGAATCACCCTTAAGTGGAATCTATAATCATCCCCATATTTTTCACATCATATGATTTATTTAGTATGCCTTGAAGCCTAAACTAAATATCTACAATGTCTCTCAATCAATATATTTTTCATGGAATCTTTTCTTGGAAAATATCTTCCAAGGTATAATGTTTTTTCCAGTTCACTAAATCCTTCCTCTAAAACTTCAGGAAACTTAGTTGATGGTGTGATAACATTCTAGTTAAATTCAGGAAAACATGTCATTGATTCTGACCAAGATGAGAAGAGGGGTGGATAATTTATTGTGTATTGAGGCTGCTATACAACTACTTAATTTATACCAAATTCACCCCCAACTTCATCCCCAAATTCTACAGATTCCCCCTCCTCATATTTTTTGTATTTTTTTGTTCCATCATTAGACACTTCCTCATCATTAAAATGATCTTTCTGCATATCTGGTTCATCAGTTTGTTTTTATTCTTCCTCATCATAAGGAATTAACTCATTTTCTTGGGATAAACCTTCTTCAACCACTATTGTATTCCTATGTCATCGTAGAATTGGAAATTGCTACTATATACTAGAAACCTAAACATATAAATTAATCATGGATCCATATGACTCTTGTGAAAATAAATTTATTTCCTAGAATCATTACTCATCAACATCCAATGAACAAGATAGATTCCATAATTTAGTTGGGAATTAAAAATTTATATATCTAATAAATTGGATCACTTGATTAATTCCTAGATTTAAATGACCATGAATTATTTCCTGAAGTTATCCTAGGGTTAAAAAATCATATGTACTAACTATTTTTGATGGAAGTGTACTATAATAAGCTTCTTTCTCAGTCTGAATAACCTCCCCATAGTAGTAGACACAGAAAAATATGATTTTTTATTTGAAAAATGATTTTTGATCAAGATTCCAATAGTGTAAATAATATTGACAATGATAAATAATCCTATAATGTTAACCACACAATATTTAATTTATCAAAATTTTAGAATGTCTTCTTATATCATCAAAGATGACACTAACACTTCATAGTACAATTTTTAATCTTCCTAAAGGTATGTTAAATAGTTTATAAAGATAATGTGAACCATCTAAAGCATATCTCTAGGAGTGTCAAACTAGGTGTGTAGTAAGGAACATTATCATGCACCAGTTCCCAATCGATTCTAGCTCAATACATTTTTTTGGGGTTGTTACCCTTAGGTACATCTATGCCAGAGCCACATCCACTTGTAGTATCCAAAAGTGGATTTCATTGCTTAGATAACCAAACAATATTTACTTTACTAATTTTTTTGAATGTTTTCTTATATCCTCAAATATGAAACTAATGTTTTGTAGTACAATTTTTAATGTTTCTAAAGGAATGTTCAATAATTTATAAAGAGAATGTGAATCATCTAAAACATATCCCCTAGGAGTGTCAAACCAGGTGTGCAATAATTCCTGTTATTATGCACCAGTTCTTGATTGAGTCTTGCTCAATATGGTGTTTTTGAGGTTGTTAACCCTAGGTACATCTATACCAGAGCTACATCCACTTGTAGTATCTATATGAAGATTTAATTTCTTAGATAACTACAAAATATTTACTTTACTGAAATTTTAGAACATCTTCTTATATCCTAAAATATGACACTAATGTTTCGCAGTACCATTTTTAATCTTATTAAATGTATGTTCAATAGTTTATAAAGAGAGTGTGAATTATCTAAAATATATCTAGTGAAAGTGTCAAATCGTGTGTGCAACAAGGTATAAATCATCTGAATCATGGGAGTAACAAATCTGGTTTGCAGTTAAGCCTCTTTGTCATTCAGTTAGCCCTCTTTGACCCTATATTAATTCCATGTTAATCTAAAGTTGATCAATATCCTATCATTGTTTAATTCTAAGTTAATCCTTAGTTAATCATTATGTAGTCAGTAATTAAGCATTCATTAATTAGTATTTATCAAGTAGTTTGTTTAAAGTTAAATAAAAATTAATCATTAATTAATCCTAAGTTAAGCATTAATTATTCCTAAGTTAATCATTTTTAATCATTTGTTAATGAATTGTTAATAACATGTTAATAATTTGTTTATTAATATTTATTAATTAGTTACTTTAAAGTTAATTAATAGTTAATCATTAACTAATTATTGTTTAATAATCACTTCATCATTAATTATTTCTAAGTTAATCATTCACTAATCATTAAATAATATTTCCTTAATCATTGATTAATAATTATTTAATCATTTTTTATTCTTTTGTTAATCATTGGTTAACCATTAGTTAATAATTACTTAACCATTCATGAATAAATAGTTAATCTTAAGTTAATTATGCCTTAATCATTTTTTAATCACTCGTTAATCATTCCTTAATTAATAATTATTAAGTAGAAAATTTAAAGTTAATTATCAGTTCATTACTATTTAATCATTATTTAATTAGTTAGTTTATAGTTAATTAATAGTTAATCATTTATTAATTATTAGTTGTTCATTACTTCATCATTAATCAATCCTTTATTAATCACTCGTTAATCATTACTTAATTAATAGTTATTAAGTTCTTACTTTATAGTTATCTATAGGATAATTAATATGTCATCATTATTTAATTATTAGTTAATCATTAGTTAATCATTGATCAATCATTATTTAATCTTTTGTTAACCATTGGTTAATCATTACTTAATCATTTGTTTACCATTAATTAATACTAAGTTAACTACGCCTTAATCATTTTCCAATCAATCGTGAATCATTATTTAAATAATAGTTATTAAGTAGTTACATTAAAGTTAATTAATATTTAATCATTATTTAAGTAGTTACTTTATATTTAATTAATAGTTAATCATTAATTAATTATTAGCCAATTATTACTTCATCATTAATTAATCATATGTTAATTATTCTTTAACCATTAATTAATCATTCTTTAATCACCTTTTATCATTATTTTACCATTCTTTAACCATTCACTAATCATTAGTTAATCATTATGTAATCATTCATTAAGCATTAATTAATCCTAAATTAGGAATACATTAATCATTCATTAATCATTACTTAATTTTTAGAGACCCAGTTTTTTCCTTATAAAACTTTGAAATATATCAAGAAATATTTCTGGAGCTAGGTACTGAGATGAAACGTGATTCCGAGGCCCAATGCACTTAGAATTAATTTTATAAACATATTAATTATATTTTACATCACACACACATAGTTTCTTAGAAATAAGGGAATACCTTCTATAAAGAGTATCAAAATGAAAATATGAGTCCACAGTTGAATCCTGAACACGAGGTTTACCCTGTGCGTGATCTAAAGTTGGTTGGCATGGGGAATTCAGATAAAGCGGCCATTGACAGGTGCTTTCCGTGGATTAATTAAATAAATTATTTAATTAATTCATTAAATTACCTAAAACAAAATTCCATCTATAAATGCATCATTATAGTGGATCATCAGGATTAGCCGCATAATCCTAGGACCATTGAGAGAAGGAGACACTATTCTTCATTGGAAGATCGAGATCAGATGACGATTAACTTCCAGATCTAGGCGAATCGAGGTGCAATGAATGCAAAAAATCTTCCTCCTTCATTAGAAGTAGCATTCTTCACGAACTGATGATCCTAATCAAGTCAAGTCTTGTCATTTATGGATTCTACTACTAATGATTAAAATATTGAGCACGATAAATTTATTCTCTTTGATTTTCATTAAATTGAGCCTTTACATGAGTCCACACATCAGATTGAATTGTTCATTAAATTTTTTATCTCCCCATTGTACCATGTTTCTCACCCCATACATACTCAATCTAATTTGTTGGACAAGAACATTTGAACAATGATTTTTTCAACCTTTTTTTCTCTTTTATACCAATTTTTATTCACGTTATTCATTATTGGCCTATGAGTCCATGCTTTGACATTTCCAGGTAGGTGCGCGTGTGATCGAACCCTCAAATCTACAACATATTCGAGTGAAAAAAATGGTTTGATGAATCAGGGATGGATTCAGATTAATTTTCGGATATGGGTGATTCCATTGTGGATTTAGAGATCCGGTGAGGTAATGGGAGGCACCATGAGTGACAGTGGTGAGTATGGTGGGATTTGAGGTGGTGAAGGTAGATTTAGAACGCACCGAGCGAGTTTGTGATTCTACAAAAAATATGACTACGCATCATGTATATTGAAGAACACACAACATGAAAACCCTTGATTGTGGTGGATAGGGTTTTCAAGTGAGTTAAATACACGCCATGTAACTCGGTATCGGAAACCCGATATATACTATGGGAGTACATGGACACAGGCATAATAAGGCACAAAACCAGTGTACACAGACACATGCATGACCAGGAGCATGGGTAGGGCCCTGGGTGGAATAGGTACACCGTGTAGTCCATTTAGACATAGTGTAGGGATACATGGAGTGAGAACCATGTACTAGTTAGGACACGAACATGTAGTAGAGATGGACCACACGCCACGTGGGTTCCTTACACACCATGTACCTCTTTTTGAGGAAACTTCTACCTATTATATATCTTTCATTTGGAATCATATTTTTCCCCACAAGTATCCTATCATGATTTTTTCCATGTGTAACAAAATGATGTCCTACATAGTGGATTTATGATATAATGTGAGATGTTCCAAGTGTGGTGCTTCTTTAGGCGACACTCAATGATGGTAGTGATTGGATGATATCATCAGAGTGAAACCCTTTACTGGGAAAGGGAATGAGTCCTCTACCTATAGAGTGTAACCCCCTGATGGAATAGGGTGTGAGGCCTCTATCTATCTATATAGTGAAACCTTTCTATTGGGATAAGGAATGAATCCTCTACCCCTAGAGTGGACCCCCCTAACGGACTAGGGAGTGCCCTCTATTTATGATATACTCACATTATAAATAGGTACCTATGGTATGTGTGTAGATACTTTTTTTATGATCTAGGTGAGGTAAAGGAAACAAATCACGGGAATAGTTTCACTTGGATTTGTGAGCATGAGATGTGTCTTTTGGACCTTTTGGTTGATGAGAGAGGTGGATCCACATGGGTTTTCCCCACAGAGGAATTTTTTTTTTCATGTGGATCACCAATTTAAATTTTTAGACCACATTTGGCTTGGTTGACACATGAATATATGGTTTTTTCTAGTGAAACTCACATTATAAACTAGATAGATGTTTTTGGAGTCAGTATGCATGGTATCACATGTTCATATTCTGCATTGTAATTAGAAATATTTTATCTCACCCACTTCTATGGTACCATTCATTATGCATCTAGTGGACTAAATACACAACCAAATCCTTCCAATTATGTGTAGTGGAACTATATGGTTTATTATGTTATCTAAGGAAGGAAAACCATCTCCCACAAATTTTAATTAATCCCTTAATAGTTACGCCAACCAGTATTGATTGGGAGGTGTGCCCGAGTGTTTGTGACAACATGAATCAGATGTTGTATGGGTGTTCATGACATAGTCATTACATAATAGTATTAGAGCCACACTAATGAATCTTGGGTATGGGAATGGAGAGTAATTAGGAGATAAGAATCCAAGGACTTAGCCCATAAATATTCTTGGCCTACATAATTGTGGTGGAATCTTAAGTTACTAGGGGTAGTTTGAGATCTCTTTTCCTATTTTCCTTAGGCCAATCAAAAATCTTTAAGTCGAATGCATCATGCTATGTGTTTATAGGTTAGAACCGGTAGGATAACATGTCATATTTCATGATTTACTATAGTTTCTTATATTATAGTTTGAACCAATCAATCATTAATATTAAATGAAATATTAATAATAAATAAATATCATTTTATTATATATACATATTGTTAATGACTAGGTTAAGATGAGATATTAATTTATTCCCTTAGTTGTGAAACCTATTTAATACCACTGATAATTCATTTCATTTATGTTCTGCCTAAAGTATGAATTTAATTATTTTAATTGATATTTTGAGGTTGTGAAACTATTTTAAAAAGGCTTTTGAAAGGTTATTAAAAGTGAAAAGAATAATGATAAACGAAAATGATGTGAGGGATAGATGAACAAGGTTTGACCCAACTTAATAATACAGTCTCAATGTTTGAGTGTCTACTAAAGAGTAATAGTTTTTAATGTTCTCATATAATTTATTATAGAGTATTACACCTAAAAAAACACCTTCTAATATTTAGGAAGGGTTATATGAGCATGCACTACTAGTTAGAATATTATTTGATTTTTAGGTTCTCGAGGGTCTTGCTCAATTTCTTCAAGCTGCTGGTCAGGGAGATCCTTGAAAGGAACCTTTAGATTTTGATATCATGAAGTATTTCCATTTTTAGCACCCCCTAACCATTAGGGTGAAGAATATATTCCCTAAATCCATATTTATATATTATATATTTGTGGGATGTATATCATTTTGTATGAAAATTATGGTTTTCATTCATTGGGTATATTATTTAATGTATACTGGATACCCAAACCATTCTCCACATAAGCTATCATTCATTGATTCATTACAAGAGTTGTAACATGAAGGGAGTAAATGAATATGATGCATGAACCATACATGGATTGTATACATTCATTTTAACACATGAGTAAATATAGTAGTCTGGGAAGAATTCTGGTGGATTATTTATACTATTTATATTCGATGGATGTAGGTGTGTGGGATTCCATGTTATCTTGGATAAAAATCCCTGAGACTTGTTTCTCTCTTCATTTTCATTATTTTCATATGAGATAATATCATGTTTTAGAGGTTGGTGGATCTTACTTGAACATCGAGTGATTTAGGAACAACTCATGGATACACCACAAAGGTGGGATTTTTTTTCTACTTATGTGCTCTTCATTAAACACATATGGAGATGAAGATGTTACAATGGATTATATAGATTAAAAAACACATGTTTTTACATTATTATTCATTTTAGCATTTTATACAGGTTTCATATATCATTCTCATGAGATCCTCAAGCAAGGTTTCTAACTACTTCTGCTGTGTATAATAAATTTTATTAGATTTATATCAAACATAATAGTGGTATCAAAGAATTTAATGTTTTAGATATATGATACTTGTGATGAAATGAAGAAGAAAAAAAAACCAAATATTCATTTTTAGAAAGGTGTTAACTTTACATGAAGGGGTTCATATAAGGGTCATCTTACCTTACCCTTATAGATATCATCTATATAAGGGTCACTTCAACTTACCCTTAGGCGTAAAGGTATCTACAACCTACCTTTACACATATAGGATTTGCATAAAGGTTTCACAGAGTTACTCCTACACAATATAGCATGTGTAATGATTATCTTATCATTCCCATGGTCTACGTAAGGGTTATGTGAGACTTGCCCTCATGTAGAGTGGTTATGTAAATGTAATGGATTATTTTAAAATATCTACGTAAAGGTATATTTGTACTTACCCTTATGTGAAAATTTCATTTAAAGGTGAGACCTTATTTATCCATATGTAGCATATTATATGTAAGGGTCATGGACATATACCCTTAAGAAAGGGTTATAGAATTGGATTAACCTTATACAAAGTGTCTGCATAAGGGTAGAGGGAGTATACCCTTACATAGAATAGGGATTCTATGTAAGGGTAAAAAATAAAAAATTTAAAAAATATTTTTTAATCTATTTAATAATATTAATGGTTTATAAAATTTTTATAAATCATTATAAAAGGTATTTTTGGATATTTTAATTTATAAAAGGTTTATAAATTAATTAATTATAAATTTTTTATAATTAATTAAAATTTTATGAAAATTTCCCCCCAAATATTAAATGTTAATAATAGAAATACATTTTAAACAAATTATATGGAAAATTTTATGATATAGAAATAAAATTATTCATTTAGAAATCATAATAAATAACTTATAAAGGGTAATAAATTCTGAAATAAATCCAAAATATAAAATGTTTATATTTAAACTATGAGTTGTTTATAATTAATCATTTTGAATTTTTCAAAATAAAAGGGGTCCTTATTTGGATAACATTTAAGCCACATAAAAAATGTTTCGATGATTGGTATGATCAAGTTTTAAATAGTGTTTATGTATATGATGTTTAGATTATGTAAAATGTTTACATAATAGAATTTGGATTATAAATAGTTTATAATCCAAATAATATCACAAATTTAAAATGAAATGAAATATAATGATTAATATGGAAGATTTTAAATAAAATGTTTATATTCAAAATTATGGAATTTCCATAATGTTAAAGTTTAAATTATAAAAGTATTTAAAGTTAGATTTTATTTATGAATTATTCATAAATGTTTATCTCATAGTTAAATATTTTAATTTTTCATTTATTTAAAAGTTATTCCCAATTATTTTCATGTTTAGTAAATTGTTTAAGAAATTTTAATATTTTGTATGCTTTATGCTAATTGTTAAAATGATTCTAGATAGAACCTTTCATTACATGCTAGGATTGAATCTATAACGAATTTAGTTTTTCATCTAACTTAACCTAATTTTTTAATTGAAGTTATTATCTTGAATTTAGTTATTGAATATAATTTTAACATATTAGGCTTTAAAGTTATGATGAATTGGATTCTCTTTTGATTTAAGTATCCCTGGGTAGAGGGACTTGGGGTCAGACTACCTACTTACTTGGTGGCCGATGCCTTGTCTAGAAAAGTGAATGGAGTTGGATATCTATCACTATAGTATTACTCATGTGAATACTACCAATATCATATAATAATAAACCTTTACATGAAGTTTTTATGTACCTTATGCATATGATGTATTTGGATATGAATGAATATACTTTACTTCTATTTTTGGGTGAGTAACATAAACTTGTGGGCTGTGTAACGAGTTACACATCAATATGGTTTGAACATATTGTTTTGGTGAAGGGAATAAGATTCCAAAAACAATTACTAGAAGCATGAATATATACAAGGGAATGATATGTGATAATATAGTGAGATTAAAATTCTATTCCAATACTAAGTTTGATATTCCTTCCAAAATGACACTTGTCAATACCTCGATCATCCTACCAGTTAGGTTCTTCCATAGAAGGGTGCCACTAGATTATATTCTATAATTCAAGTAAGTAATGTGTGACACTAGATCATCCTTGGGTAGGTTATTCCATAGCAAGTTTACCCTGGGATGTCTTTTTTAATCTGTTTTTGATGTTTTATTTGGGTTAAACTTAGATGGGAAACCCTTAGAAAGGATACCAACATAATAGAGTTGAGTTTATCCATACGATTGAGTGGAAAAAATGTTTTCCACTCAACTATACAAGAATAATATATGATATTATTGGGATAAAAAAATACCTAAATAATTAAGTGATGATAATAATGAAATATAAGATTCATTTTTCAGTGAAATATGGATATTAACCCACTAATGGATATGTTGAATTTTAAAAGGGGTCATCATTTTTGTGGAATACTATTTAATAAAATTCCTTATTAAATGGTTAATAATACATGATACTCATTTAATAAAATATTATTTTGTAGATAATATCATCATCACCATCAAGCTAAAATTTGAGATCAATCCTTGATAAATATAAAATTAATGTAAGATACCCCTAATACTAGTATCTTAAGAAAAGTTATTAAGGAATATTGGTAATTTAAGAAAATATCTTAAGAAAAATTATATGTGTTGAAACAATTCTTTCTTGAGTAACCAAGTGTAGAATTTTTTTAAATAAGTGAATCTAGATACTTATGGAAGCATAAAATGATTCATTTATGATTTCAAAGGAATTAAATGAAAAATGACCAAAGTAATTTTATTCTCTAGCCATGTACACAATATAATTGGGTACATCAATGATTTTTATCTCATATAATCAATATGTATGGGTAAGTCAAATGATATTCAATATGATTGAATATGATAAATGAATTAGTGAGACTAAAGGTTCCCTTAAATCTTTATTGGTTATAAAAATCAATTATATTATTCTGATAGATATGTGATATCAATAGTATATTTTACAAAGTGCTGTAAATATACAAAAATACAAAAAGATAAAATGATTAAAGCTTGATTTTTTCAAGTAATGGGGTAAAATAGTTTCTTCATTGATAACTTTGATTCTTTAAGATTAGATAAACTCATTATAAGACGTGTATTTTATCTCATTTGTATCTTGATAAGATCTTATAATAAATCCTTGTTTATATGTAATGAGATGGGTGATTTTAATACCATGGTTTATTATTTTTTTAATTCTATAACATGAATTTAGGGGTGAATAAAAATGGATTGTTATGGTTATGAAATTTATCTTATTATCATCTATGGGAATTTTATGAAAATATGATTTAATTCATAGAAAGTTTATTTGATATTCTCAAAGTCTTGGGAATATATATATGAACTTGCATATGATTTCCAGGTTTAAAATTACTATATAGATAATACGAGTAGGTAAAATTTCAAACTGGATGAAGAAAATTTTGTTGAAAAGTTCAATAATGTTTCTTCAAGAATCCAATCAAGGTCATTAAAATCTAGGGTTGTCATAAAGGTAGAGTAATAATTCAATATGATTGGATTATCCAAGATATACCTAAAAGAGTTTATGAAACTCCATTGAATGTCCATATCGAGTATGGATGTTATAGGAATCAATTCTTTAATTTTTAAAGGTATGTGATACTGAATGTATATTTTATAAATCTTTTTAAATATATAAGAGTTCAAAATAAAAGGAAGAATTGATTGATATTGTAGTTTATATTCATGAGATGGAGTAAATAGTTACTACATCTAATATTTTAATGTAAAGGATTTTATCAAGAAAAAATGAATTGAAGAAAAATATGTGTATCTTTATCTCATTTATCTTATATGATAATATAATTGTTTCGATTAATTTTTTTATGAACAAGTATGAGATGATTAATTATACACACATGTTTTATGATTCATTAATTTCTATAACATTTTTCTAGAAGAAGATATGTATAATATTGTTTTATCAAGGATAAAATGTTTATTCAAATATTTGTTAAAACATGTGGGAATGTGCTCCCACCACCCATTGGTAGTATAATTTAATAAAGTCTTATTTTTAAATGAAAAATGTTCCAAACACATATAATACCATATATGATTTGGAAATAATAGTTTATTTGTTAAATATTCCTACTAAAAATAAATAAATGTTATTTCTTAACACAAAAGGGTTTGTGTATCTTAGTAAGATATTTTGAAAATAATATAGTGTCTAAGAGGCTAGTGAGAGTAATTTTGGACTTATAGAAGTTCAAAATTAATAAATAAAGGATAACACTAATCTTAAGTTAATGTGTTTTTCACTTTATCCTAAAATAATTTAGGAGGCATGATAAACAATAATGTAAGTAGTTACATTATTTCAAGGAAAATTTTGATGAAATAGGGTTACAAGGATGATGATTATGCTGAACTTAGAAATAATTCGAAGTAGAAAATAGAATTTTAAATTGTAACATTTGATGTTGTGAAGTTAATAAGTTTGAATATGTTTAAGAAGTTGAATAGTTTGGAATATGATCCCTAAATCTCACAATTATTCAAACTTTCTTACTTTATAGATGTTTCTCACTAAAGATATCAGTGGGATAGTTTTATAAAACGACCACATAGAGATGTGACTTGGATTACATATGATGTAATGTGTTAAAAAAACTAGAAAGTGTAACAAACATAAGGTAGATTTGGAAGTTTTTTATATATGATATGTTAAACCGATGATTATATTGGTTTTATTAAATATTATTATTGAGTTTAAGAATATTAAAATTTATAAAATTAAAGGAAAAATCCATTTTATAATTCTTACACATTAGATACATAAATGTATATATAAATATAAATTTTGTGAAGTGTAATGATAATTTCCCTCTCAAAGTATGACTTTGAGTTTATCCTTTACCGATTTTCTTCATGGAGTATTATAGGTTATAAAGAAATATTAACGTTAGTGTGAGTATTATTATTGTATAGAGATACAAAATATGCCCATGAGGCACAAAATCGAGAATAAGATTCTTTATGTGTTCTGGATAACCTTCCAACTATACCATATGGAGCATCATACATAAGTCTTTGTTATATTAGGGGTGAATGGGTCATATTTGAGTCCCCAATACCTGAGTTTGGTGAGATACCTAGCATGAGAACCTTCATAATTGATACCCTACTTACGCAAGTTCACATATTGACTTAGCTAATACTGGGGTGGTTGGGTATGTTATTGGTCATGTCATCAGTTGGAGATTAACCAAGATGATATTTTTCCTCTCGTATGATGAGTATGACATTATGGACCTTGATTGAGATAGGATATGGGAGTGTGTGGACACACCTAGATATTATATATATCTATCTATATAAGGGACATTTTATGTTCTTATCTAGAAGGATGAATTATATGTGATGTATTCATCGATCAGTTCAGTATATACTCTGAGAATTGAGAAAAGACGAGTTGGCTATATAGGATTGACATGTTTTGTGTCTCAAGATCACTCAATGCCTTGAAAAAATGGAAAATAAAATAATCAATGTTTGTATATGATATAGAATGGTGGATTTAGGTATATAGATACATGTTTTTGATGAAGATCATGCCATACCCCTTTATATATTAAGTAGCATTGATTCTTTTCTAGAGGCCGCCATTTTCTTACATTTATATATCTAGACAGAACTAACCGAGAAAACCCTTTTAAATTTTGTTTCCCAAGACCAAGAGTAGAAATTTTTTCCCTTATAAGATGATACAGTGCATGTATAGTGCATGTACTGTATAAATCTCATTGGTTTCCCTTGACCAAGGGATTGATGGGCTTACCCTCGGGATGACTCTGGATCTAGTTTTTTATATTTTTTTATCAATTATATAAAGGCCCGTGGGGTCACTCTTTATGGTTTATTGAGTGGGAATTGAGTTTGACTCAGAGATCTACTCTAAAAGTTTTTTAGATTTAATCCAAATATGGTTTGGATGGGAGTTCAAAAGTTATTATATAATATGTAATACAAGGTGAAGTTAATGATGGATTTACAAATGTGTTTCCGAAAATATCCAAAAGGAGTTTTGGATATGGTTTCACAGGTTAGTGTATACAATATGATATAAGGTGAAATGGAAAAAATTATATCAGGCTTTAGTTCAAGTGGGATATTGAAATAAATATTCCCTAAATCCATATTTATAAATGATATATTTATGGGATGTATATCGGCTAGTATGAAAATTATGATTTTCATGCATTGGGTATATTATTTCACATGTACTATAAAACTAAACCATTATCCATATAATCTATCATTTATTAATCCATTATAAGATCCATAATGTGAATTGAGTAAATGCATATGATTAATGAACCAACCATGGAATTTATACATATGTTTTAACACATGAGTAAATGTATTAGTATGAGAATCATTCTCATGGATTATTTATACTAATTACATTTAATATCTATAGGTGTGTGGGATTTCATTTTATCTTGGCCAAAACTCCTCAAGACCCATTATTTTTTCTATATTTCTTCTCTACATATGATATGATATCATGTCATGAAGTTTGGTGGATTTCACTTGAGCATCGAGTGGTTTAGGCACAACCCATGGATACACCAAAAATCTGGGATGATTTTACCACTTATATGGTCTTCATCAAATGAACATGGAGATAAAGACATTGTAGTGGATTATATGGAGTAAAATATACATTTTTATACAGTATTCTTTATTTAATTATTTTATGCAGGTTTCATATATCATGCAAGGGATATCCTTAAACAAAGTTTCTAATTAATTCTTCTTTATCTAATAAATTTTACTAGATTTGTATGAAACCTAACATAGGTGTGATGTATCTTCTTATTATGTTGAGTAGTGATTTTCTTTACTCCATCATATTTTCAAGAGAATATAAATACCTAACCAAAAATGGTTCATGCTAGTGACCTTTATATTAGAAAGGGATTCTTGATGGTGGTGGGATTTTACACTCAAAGCCAAGAACAAACAAGGGCTTACAAATAATAGTTTTTAAGAGATTTTCTTTTAGAAGTTCTATTTTTATACTCTACATCAGGTGGAAGATTTAGAATTTATGGTCCTAAGGGAGGGATCAATGTCTATTATGGAATATGCTTCTCAGTTTATCAACTTACTTTACTGCTCTCCATACATAGGTAGGGATGAAGAGTTAAAAGAACAACATTTTAAGATGGGATTGAATAAGTATCTATATACTCAAGTGATAATTTTCAACCTATTTACCTTCTTAGATGGAGTAATGAAGGTGGTTCTTACTGAGACAAGATCTAAAGGGTGTTCTGGTTCAAGTAACTCCTTTCCTGGACATATCTCAGGTGATAATTTTTCTAGTAGCTGAAGGTGATATCAAGAGGATATGAGAAAGGTTGAATCTCACTAGGGAAGATAGGTTAGTAGAGTTACACCACCTTCTAGCTTCAGGATATCTCCTATTTAGTGTCATCACTGTGGATTATTCCACCATATTAATCCTAATTGAACCTTTGATGTGAAGCAGTTCCACTTCCATGGTTAGTGAAGTCATCTTTAAATTTTCTTAAAGGAGTTTATATGTGAATATCTGACATTAACCATAAAAGAATCAGGTGTCCCAACTATAGTTAGTGACTCAATTAACCAAAGGGTATATGACCAACATCTAAGACCTTTAGTCAGAGATTCGAATATAGAAGTTAGAGACACTTAGGTATAGTACAATCACTAGTACAGATCCTATCACCTTTGGGTCAACATGAGGGTTCAGGTTGGGTATATTCCATTGATCACCCTACTATTGATCTTATAGAGGGGTTATTTACTTTTAGAGGTACTATTATGATATACCCTACTTCAACATGTGCTTTATTTTATATAGTTTCTTTGGATTTATTTAATTTTAAAAAACCACTTTCTCTCATCTATCTTAAAGTGGAAAATTCACTTGTTTTTATAAGGCTTGATACCTCTTTAGGGAATAGAGTAGATCCAATAAGGAAATTTATACCTTGTACCCTCTTAGTGGAATCTTTTATCCATATTTGGAGTCTTACGATCCTTGATATGAGATCCTTTGATGTCATTCTGGGAATGGACTGGTTAATCGAGTTTTGATTCTACATTGATTGTTATGCTTGATGGGTATCTTTCTCATCACCTGTTGGTGATTAGTAAACACTCCATTGATAGTGGGAGTTCTAGACGAGTTGGGGTGGTCTTGATCAGAAGTAAGTGGGTGTGATCAATGAAAATATGGATAGTCTTATACATAGAGTGGTTGATGAGAGTCATAGTGGAATGTGAATATTAACCCGAGAGGGGTTAAATCAGGTGTTATCCAATTTTACTAGAAAAAATATTTTCTTTAACTTTAATCACCTTTAGTCTTGAACCTACGATTCTAGTTAAAGTAGATGGATATATATTTTTTAGTTTAACCTAGTATTCACCTAATATAATTAATATGTTAAAAGTAAAGTGATAATAATATTTTTACAAGGTTCGTCTCATCCTGAGAATCCTACTCCTTACAATGATTGGAATGTCTAAGTCATGAATTCTATACTAACATTTTTTTATCAATATAAATGGATTTTTGGGATATTTTTATCATAACACACACACACACACCATATTACATAGGGTTGAGATCACTATATCACACAAGTGAACACTATAGTATACCACTACACTTATATATAATGGAATCCCACTTGTTTCTCTTCATATATTCCTTCTAAAATTAAAGTAGATCAAAAGTTTTATTAGGGATATCACTACATCCAAATGAATGACTTTATTTCTCAAAACATAGTGACTTTAACCACCTTAAAGTCTAAAAAAATACATGCAAATCAGCCTATAAATATATCTATATATTCTAGTTATTTACAGAATCTATTTCTAGCAACTCAACTCAAATATTCTTCTCTCAAACTCAAAACTATAAGATTAGAAGAAAAATATAATAGCTCACTCAAACATGTATCTAGGAACTCTTTCGTTTTCTCTCCCCTTCCCCGACTGTAACTGTCCTACAATAAAAAACCGACCTATTATTATTATTATTATTCTTATTCTTCAAAACATATTAGTTAGTAACTCTTTAACACTATGTTCAAATTCATTTTCTCTAACTCACTAAAAAATTAAGTGACTTAACCTTCTTCTTCTACTTATTCTCATTCATCTTCTTTGATTGTTTCTATTTCTCTTGGATACTCATCTCTATACACAATATGCTATAACATTACTTCCTTTTTCTTATATTTTCTTTCTCCTCGATATCCTTAGTATTCTCACATAAATTGGTGGAAATATTAAATATTATATTTCATTTTCAATTAACCAAAATGGTATATTGAGAATAATTTCTCACCACTAGAAAAAAATTACACTAATAAAATACCTAGTTTGGGTTCCATGATATTTGATGTGTTGTATTTTCATATGTTGGGATATTCCAGGAATTCCATTATTTAATTCAACTCACTTTAAAACTAAACAAAATAAGTTTTACTTGTATTTTCTATAGATTTATAAAATTTATATTCTTCCTCAAATATAATACTATAAGATCCACACTTCAATCTTCTTTACAATCTATAGAAAAATAAAACAACGACTCTCTAACTTACAACACTAAATTATTTTTTGCGGCATGGAGATCCCCATACCTAGTGTTTAGGGAATCTCAAAATGATTAACTTGAAATTACTATGGTTTAATCCATTCCATTTTAATTTATAGACATTAAATCACAATAACATGACTTCATCTACATCATAGTCCTATTATTGTTTCTCATTGGTGATTTTTTCACAAAAATCATTTAACAAAATAACCACATAAATTTTTTTATGTCACTGTCTTGTTCATTTCATAACTCCTTATAGTGTAGTCACCATTTTCGTACCATTTAGAATCTCAATTGACCTTTACATAGTTATTTATTATTCAATGTGACCTTTACATAGGTCCTTAGTTACCCTTACATACCTCTTCTTTACGTTGAAGTAGCTCTCTAAAATTCAATGTCACACTTACGTAGATCTAGATGACCTTTACATAACTTGTGGAATAATCAGAGGACCCTCAAAAATATTTCACTGAACTTTTAACTCGTCATAATGACCTTTACATAGTTCTTAGATTACTTAACTTACCTTTACATAAGTTTTTTTTTACCATTATGCATGTGCCATATTTAGCCATGTTTCAAATTTAAACCCCAAGGATTCTTTAAAACTTATATCTCAAATGTTAGGATTGAATAAAACTCCCATTTTTGTGTTTATTATTTACAAATCCATGATACACGATGGTGGGTACTGTAGTAGTGATAGGAAACTATAGCATCGGTGGGTACTGTAGCAGTACTATTCACAGAATGGGCTTTGGACCAAAAATTTGGGCCTACGGGCTATGTAATGGGTCTCCCTCTACCCAGTTACAATAGGTCTTTAATTTGATTTAAAAATAAAATGAGGGTTCGACCCCAACCTTTAAAAAAAATATGCTCATCTCTGATGGAAAATATGTTGAGCCATGGAACACCTACATTGAGTCTATCACATGCTTACTTAGTGGTATAACACTTAAATTGAGTAAAGAGAGATGTACACTCATATGAATTTGTTGGATTTCCATGATTGCTAAGTATCACACATACCTTGACACTCATCCACACTTAAATTGGTCTATGTCACACATACATTGCATAGGGAGACACCTACATTACTCTTCATTAACACTTAGCTTAGAAACACACATATATTTAGATTAATCCACACATATGTCGAGGCTTGATGACACCTACACTCTCTAGAATTCATTCGTTGGTCTCATGACCTCTTTAAATCACATCTAGGCTTTATAAAACCATCATCCAAGTGTATCTACTTATTATTTTAGTAGTCTTCATGTTTAATAATCCTTGTATTGGTTCTTAGAATCCAACATAGCTTCTCCAACACTTTGAACCTATTCTGATCCTTTTAAGTACAACTATATAGGTTTTCGAGTATGAGGTTCATCAATGAGATCCTCCAAACATTCCAATTAAAGTAAAATATTATAGACAAGACTTATCCACCTCCAGTACTTGTCATTTCCATACATACTACTACTGCGATCAATTAATTTTATAGCCACTACCTAGAGGCTATCTAACCAGATCTTCATAGATAGTAGTAAATTCTTTTTATCATTTCATATCAGAGTATGTGCCTCAACTTCACTAAACTTTACCCAAAGAAATTGGAGACACCATCACATTTACTTTGGGTGGATGCTTAATTCCATCACACAATACATTACCTTATTATTAATTGCACTAAAAATATTCTTTTCAACAAATAATATTGAAAAAAAATGAAACTTCACCCCAAGGGAACTTTAATCACCTCCTTTGAATTTGTTTTTAATTCCAAATTTATTCCAATTTTCTATGTGATTCTTTTCCCCCTAATTCATAAGAAATGAAAAGGGAAGAAATTTCTTATCCCCCATGGACATAATATAACATGAATTGATTCTTTATTCTCACCCTTAATCACCAGGGAGGGTTTTCCCATTTCCAATAAACTATTATAATTTAAATAAACTCATATTTTATTTAATAGAGTCCATCACTTCCACTAAGATCAATGTATTCCCCAAGAAAAGGATGTCAACATATTTTCTTAATAAAGTTACATCAACCAACCAACTCTAACTATACTTGGTCTAACTCGGTGTAGAGAATAAGAGTGGTTAATTTAGACAACTAAGATTTCCATTACCCATCCTTAATGTCATACCACAACTGAATTTTATTTATACAGGGATATTCATATAAATTTTCAAGATATTTTAATATCCTATAATATCTTGAACAAGAACAACAAAAACATTCAAGCAAAAGGTATATCTTCTCCAATTTTTTAGATAATCACCCACATTTATAAACACAATAAATATAAATAAACAAGTGATGAGAGTTAAAATCATACATCATCCCTCAATGTTTGAAGGGGTTGTCCAAAATTATAGATTAAAAAAAACTTCACAAATCTCTAGCAACTTCACACATTTTGAGAGATCCCACTCAAATTATTCTATAAAACATTTAGCACATTCAATTCACAACATTAAATCACAACCAAGAATAATATAGGAATGTGGTGGATCATCAAAGATTATTTAGTCAGAGAAGTAGGTATGAGATAGATTTCTTAAATTGAAAACTCCTTTATTGACAACTATAAAGTGTCTAGTATTCTTTATATTGACTTCAATATTTGGTTTAAAGATATGAAATTCACTTGGAAGCACAACCCTCCTTCCCTTTCATCTTCTTTCCTAGCTAGAATGATCTTCTCAACTTTGGAAAATAGGGAACTATATTTTTAAGCTTTCTCTAATCTCCTTTCCTCTTCTATCTGATCTGGACTTATGATTAATAGATCATTAAACACATGCTCATACTTCTTCTTGAGTGTGGATTTATTCTTTGTAACAAATATTTTTTAACTTAAGATCACTAGAGATTTCCCTTTATATTTCATAAATTCTTATTACTAAGGAACCCATATCATACATCTGATTGCACTATATACAACCTTCTTATACCTTTCAGAAACCTTAATTAACTTTTAGATTACCCTTTTTAGGTACCCTTTCATACCCTTTACTGGGATTTCCACCACCATGAGAATAATACTCTCTCTTTCTTATATTGGGTCTTTCATTTTGGATGGACAACCTACCATTCTTGAATGTGCTGAACACACCTATGAATTTTCAAAAGTTTTTAATCTTAGCTCATCGGTGGTTGACCTTATGGTGGAGAATCAATCCCTTTATACAGCGGCGAGGCCTTCTTAGTATCCATCATGCCCGAAAATTGATGCCTCGACCTCCTCATGGGGTTTTGATCCATGTGAGACTCGTAATGTTGGCAGAAGGGGTTTTTAGTTTATGGGGGTAGGGTTCTTATTATTTAGGGAAATGGGGTGGTCTAGTGCCAATTGAAGTGACACTATAGGATAAAACCCAAATGGTGTTGATGGTTTTTTTCACCACCCCCTCCCAAAACCATCATTTATTATATATAATTATAAATAAATAAATATATAATTTCATATATTAATGTTAAATATATTTATAATTATATAAATATTTAAAATTATATTTATATATATATTTAAAAATATGTATATATATAATTATATTTATTTATAATTGTATATATATATTTATATATAATTGCAAATATATTTAAAATGTATATATAAATATATTTTAATAATTATATTTGTATAAATATATTTATATTTATTTATAACTATATTTATATTTATTTATAACTATATTTAGAAATATATTAATATAGTTATAAATATATATATATTTATAAATAAATTTATAATATTTTTTAACATATAATAAATTATAAATAAATATTTATAAATATGAATTTATTTTTATAAATTTATATATCTATCTATCTAACTATCTATATATAATAAATACAATTAAAAATCTATCTCTATAAATAAATATTTCTAATTATATAATAAAAATATTTATTATGAATATAATAAATAAATTATAAATATAAAATATAATAAATGTATAATTATAAATATAATAAATATATAATTATAAATATAATAAATATAATAAATATATAACTATAAATATAATAAATATAAATATAATAAATATAATAAATATAAAATTATATATATATATATAATTATAAATATATATATATATATATATTTATATTTATTTATAATTGTTAAAATATAATTATATATTTATATATGTAGTTAAATATATATATATTTATAATTATATATATTTTGAATTTTAAATTTAAATTTATATAAATAAATTTATATTTATAAACATACATATAATTAATATTTATATATATATAATAAATAAATATAATAAATACATATAATAAATAAATATATAATAATAAATATAATAAATATATAATCATAAATATAATAAATATATAATCATAAATATAAAAAATGTGTATATAATATATAAATAACAAATATAATTACAAATTTATCTCAATAAATAAGTGTTTATAATTCTTTAATATATATATATATATATTTATAAATATGTATATATTTATAATTATTTTTATATATAATTTTTTTATTTATAATTGTAAATATATATTTATATATATATATATTTATAATTGTTAATATATAAATGTGTATATATTTATTTATAAATATTAACATATAAATATGTATATATTTATTATATATATATAATTATAAAAGTGTATAAAATTAATTATAAATCAATATTTATATATTGAAAAATATATTTACAAAATTATAAATATGTATTCACAAATTTAATTTTAAATAAATAAATAAATAAATAATTATAAATATAATATATATATTTGTTAAATTTATTATATTTATATACTTATTATAGTTGTTATATGTATATTTATTATATTTATGAATATATACTTATTATATTTATGAAATATGTATTTATAAATATAAATTTATTTATATAAATATATATTTAAAATTATTAATAAATATAATTATAAATATATATATTTAGCTATATATAAATATATAATTATATTTTAACAATTAAAATACATATTTATAAATAAATAAATATAAATATAAATATATTATATAATTATAACTATTTAGTTATAGAGATAGATTTGTAATTATATTTATTATATATATATATATAAATTCATATTTATAAATATATATTTATAATTATATATATTTATAACTATACTTATATATATATATTTATAATTATATAAAAATATATATATTTATAATTTTTATTTATTATATTTATAATTATGTATTTATTATATTTATGATTATATATTTATTATATTTATAATAATAAATTTATTATATTTATATTTATTATATTAATAATTATTAATATAATTAATATATAATTATAAATATAAAAATATTTATTTTATATTTATCATATATTTATTATATTTATAATTATATATTTATTATATTTATAATTACACATTTATTATATTTTATATTTATAATTTATTTATTATATTCATAATAAATTCTTATATTATATAATTAGATATATTTATTTATAGAGATAGATTTTTAATTGTATTTATTATATATAATATATATATATATATATATATATTTAAATTTATAAAAATAAATTCATATTTATAAATATTTATTTATAATTTATTATATGTTTAAAAATATTATAAAATTATTTATAAATAAATATATATTTATAACTATATAAATATATTTCCAAATATAATTATAAATAAATATAAATATATTTATTCAAATATAATTATTAAAATATATTTCTATATACATTTTAAATATATTTTCAATTATATATTTACAATTATAAATAAATATAATTATATATGTAAATATTTTTAAATAAATAAATATAAATAAATATAATTTTAAATAAATATATATAATTATAAATATATTTAATATTAATACATGAAATTATATATATATATATATATAATAAATGATGGTTTTGGGATGGGGTGGCATAAAAAAACCATCACCACCAATTGAATTGGCCCTTTGGGTTTTATCCCAAAGCACCACTTCAATTGGCGTTAGACCACCCCATTTATCCAAATAAAAAGAACCCTACCCCCATAAACTCAAAAAACCCCTTATGCCAAATTTTCCTTTCAGCGTCCTTTTGGCCTGACTATGAAGGGCATTCTTTTCCGCCCCCTCTTCCTGGCCGATGAGGTCGTTCTCGAAAGTCCCATTGGCCCTGAAATGCCTCGACCTGGTAGATGGTTCCCTGCTCTTGGTTTTCCCATATTCAAAATTTGGTGAAGCTTCTTCTCTGCACAAATGGACTTTGGTGACCAGATTTGGTGTGGATAAACCGCCCTTTCACTTTTTCAAGATTTTATTGATACCTAGGGTTTGAAATCACCAACCATAATCTCGGGACTGAATTGTAAATCCTTGTATGTTGTACTTTCCTTCATAGAAGATTTTATTGCGGCTTGGTCTGAGAGTGCTAGATCTGTGGGCTTTTAGAGATTCCATCTCTTTAGGTGGTCAATGGTGGTGCATCTTGGGCAAGACTCTCCTCATGTGGCGGTCTGGATACGTTTTATAGGTCTTCCTCTCCCATTCCAGAATCCCTCCTTCCTCAGAAGCATTAGTGACACCCTTGGATAATTCCTTTACATTAACGACCGAACCCTTCGGCTGTAGGAGGCCTCTATCGCCCGAATCTGCATGGCCATGGACCTCTCACTTCCTCCACCATTGCGAATTCTTCTTCGAGTTAAAGGTTAGATCAAAAGGTGGGAATTAATAATTTATTCATTTACATCTTAGTACTATTCAACTTGTTAGATACACAATCATTCTTGGGAGGTAAAGAGAAAATTTCCACAGACCGCTTGATGGATATTGGAATAGGTACAGTGCATTATTGCATGTTCATGAGGATGCGCCTCCCTCGCCTTCTACCCATGATTCCAACTATAGCATAGTAATGCTTGGATTTCATTAATAGAATCAGGATATGGTTCTTCCTTCTCCTTACTCCAGTGGGGTTTACACTAGGTCATGCTCCAAGATCACCTCCTATTACTCATCTTCTCAGTGAAAATTCCTTCAGTCACCTAGGGCCAAATCCAAACAACCCCATCTCAAATGATTTCATGCATTATATGGAATTCTTGGTGCTTGGGGGCTTATATTAAAATGGAATTCCTCACCAATAAATTTTGTAATAAACTCATTACTATGGTGGTTCTATTGGAACCTAAGAAAAAGGTCTCTAATATTGGTGGGTTTTCTCATAAGCCTGGGATTCATAACTGTATGCATGGGGAGCCTTTGAACCAACATATATGGCTATTATAGGATAACTCTGTTTCATTGGTTATAACAGATGTATATAATTAGCACATTACAACTACTATCAGTGAGGGCGGATTATCCTGCTTGTTCTATTTTGTTTACATAAAGTGTGATGCGCGCATGAGGCACACACTTTGGTCAAACCTGGTGGCGTGTGCTGTAGGGAACATAGCCTGGCTAGTAGTGGGTGATTTCAACACTATTCTATACATTTTATAGAAAAATAGTGATAGGTATTACCCATGTAGGGATCATTAATATTTTGTTGACTTTGTTGCTAGGAGTGGGTTCGTGGATCTAGATTTCTTAAGGGATAAATCTACTTTGTGAAAAAACTAGAACGGTGCCCATAGATTTTGGTGTCGGTTGGACCGTTGCCTTTCCAACCTTCATGACACCACAGAGTTACCATATACAAGATTCACTCACATGGTACATTCTATTTTAGACCATTCTTCTCTCTTCATTATCTTAGCCTCTAGGGGACCAACCGGTGGTTTCTTCATATTTTCTAGTAGGTGGTATTCCAAGCCGAATTATAACTTGGTGGTGAGTTCCTCCCAGAATAGACCAGTTTAAGGGAAATCATTGATTAAATTCCATAAAAAACAAAGTTGATTGAAAGAATATCTCCAATCATGGATTAGTAATTGAACCTCTCATTCTATTGATCTTGATGTTATCAAGAACGACGTTGAACACTTGGAAGTATCCCTGGAAAATTAATGGGATAATGAAACTTTCAATAGCCTTACTAGTTTAAGGAATAAATACACTGAGTTTCTGCTCAATAAAGAAAGAACTGAATATGATAACGCTAGAGTTATGTGGTTGAAATAGGGAGACAAAAATACAATGTTTTTCCAGGCGTGTCTCAAATAAAGGAGGCGGGGAACTGGGAAAAACGTTCTCATGAATGACAGTTCCTTTTCCAATGACCCTAAGATCGTTGGATGTACAGATGAGGAATTTTTCAAATCCTTGTTATCCTATGTTAACCCTTACATGCAGGCTTGGTACCCCAGTTGTAAGAACCTGGGTTTTTGGAATGGGTAAAAATCCCGACCCTGTTTGAATTTTGACTCTCTTATTAGAAAACTATAGAAATTGGACTTTCTGGGTTAAACTTTTGAAGTTGGGAAGGTTGTGAAAGTGCGCACGGTTGGCGCATGGGCTGAGAAAACCGTGCGGAAAAACCATGCGAAGTCTTTGGGTGAGACAGTGGCCTCCGCACTGGCGGCACACAGTTTTCCAAACCATGCGGGTTGGCCGTGAGAAGTTCCTGGGTGAGGTAGTAGCAACCACACGGTTTTCCAAACCATGCGGGTTAACTGTGTGGCCACTTAAAATTAGGGTTTTTAAGTTTCGGGCCACCCGGGATTTCCCATTCTCCTCCTTTTCTTCCTTCCACTCGGGGCTACGTGGGGAGAGCCGACCGAACCTTCAAATACCTCCTGGATCTTCGTCCAAACTCCGTTTCGAACATCATTTGATGTGTTAGAACCCCCTTGGTAAGGACTTGATTCCCCTTGAGCCATTCTTCTTGATTTTTTTTCTAGAATGAGTTTTAGGGGTTTGAGTGGTTTTGATTATATTATAGATCTACCACGTTTTAGACTTAATTGGAGGCTGATATCGAAGGAGTAACATCGTACTAGTAAGAGGTAGGTGGTGCATACCTTCTTTCGTGTTTTCGTGGATATTTGGGTAGCGCGGCCTTCGACGCGTTTTTGGGTATTTTGAGAAAGACCCTAATTTATCTGCTTTTTCATTTTAAATTGCTTATTAGACCTATGGGATACCTTGGGTGTTCCCTTTGTCCTGTCTTGATTGAGCAGGGCCGAGCGAGAGGCCGTTGCTCACATGGTGCATTTTGGCCGGGGTTTCCAAAATGATAACACTTGAATTGTATTGGTTTAAACTATTAGGTTTATTTATTTAAACCTTGACATAAATTTTTGGAGACCTTAGAAACTCCAGTGCTGGTATGAGACAACAGTTTCTTAGTGAAACTCATCTTTTTAGATGGTTTTACCTGTTATGTGTTCTGTTTAAATGTGTTTTATATGTATTTTCTGAATTACATATGCTGGAACCTCCGGGTTGTGATGGGCATGGCCCGGGTTACTTTGGGCGGTTTTGACCATGGGATTGGGCGTCATGGACATCGGTTTGAGGCAGTACAAATGTCAGGTTGGGCTTGGCCCGAGGTTACTTTGGGTGGTTTGAACCACAGGATTGGGCGTCATGGACGTCTACTTGAGGCAGTGAGACTGTCAGGTTGGGCATGACGCAGTTTACTGGGATGGTGAGACTATTAGACTTGAGCAGCATGGTCGTAGGGACACAAGATGTTAGATGTGTGGTGGCTTAAGTACTATTTTGGTGATTACTGTTCACCCAAACTTTGAGTAGTGTGCACACAGAGATACTCTGTGATGAGGTAGTTTTGACCACTCGTGTAGGTAGAGGCCCCCGTAGAAGAAGTTTAGGTATTTTGGTTGGGGGTGCTTGCCGTAGAAAGCCACATGGGAGGTGAGGAGCCTCCAGGGGATAGCTTTGAGGATATCTAGTTGGGGGCTGAGGCTCGCCATGATTTGAGGGAAGGTATCGCTGTCCCTCCAGTTACTTATTTGAGGGCAGGTATCGCTGTCCCTCCGATTAATTATTTGAGGGAGGATATCACTATCCCTCCGGTTACTTTATTTGAGGGAAGACATCGCTGTACCTCTAGTTATTTATTTGAGGACAGGAATCACTATTCCTCTTTGTTACTTCTTGGGCGTGCCTTTGGGACGTCGGTACTTGAGACACGAGGTGTCAGGAGGCACATAGTGCCAGGTTGTTACTTCTTGAGTGTGCCTTTAGGATGTTGGTACTTGAGACACACGGTGTTAGGAGGCACATGGTGTCGGGTTGTTACTTCTTGGGCGTGCCTTCGGGACGTCGGTACTTGAGACACGCGGTGTCAGGTGTCACATGGTTCCGGGTTAGATGACAGAGATTCTGGTGTTGGCCAAAGCAGGTGACACTCCATGGTGGCTATTGAGCACCAGTGGAGTCTGTGTTTATTTGTGCATTGTACTGTTTACTATTTTCATTATAAATGCATGCCTACTTAAACACTTATATTAGGTACGTACTGTTGGGTGGTATCCTACTGAGATTTGTCTCACACCCTACACGGACCCTTCGGGGCACGTGCAAAATTTATGAATTTACGTGCAGGAAAGAGGCCAGCTTAAGGAGCTGGATTACATTAGCTGTTACATGGAGATGGTATGGACCTTGAGGTCTTGCCTAGCTGGAGTTTACTATGTTTTTCTTTATTTCATATATCATCATTCTTTACTTGTTTGTAACTACAGTTGGTTATCCAATGACGCCCTTACATATGGATATGTATGACCTACTTTGGATGCATGTTTTTCTGTTTGTTTTGTAGTTACAAGTGGTTTCCAGCATGTTGTTGTGTTTACTTTCTTCTGTTGTTGTTATATTTATTGCTTCCACTATTTATTGTTATTGAATGTGCTTCCTCTATGTGGGTCTGGTTCGAGTCTGCTGAGTCGTTATTCCGCTGCATATCTATTATTATACTCATACTAGTACCATTATTATCCTCCGAGAGGGTATATCCTTCCCACTATACCCATAAGACCCTCGCTTCTAGTCGACAGCCTTTGGCATTCAGGGAGGTGCGCCTAAGGTAGTGACACCCGACCCATTTTGCACCATTCAGGAGGCAGTTCGGGTCAGGGTTGTTACAAAGTGGTATCAGAGGAGCTCTTGATAGGAATTTAGTGGCAACATTTTACTGAATACTAATGAGTTTGAGACTTATCTTTTCTTCTACTGGTTTTACTATTTGGGATATGGTAGACTGGAGATAGGTTGTTACTGGAACTAGGTCTCTAGCTTGTGCTTTGTTGACTACAGCCCCCGGTACGAGGGATGGACATAGTTTCCATGGGTGGGAATTGCTGTTTGCTTTTACTCAGATTACAGTTTATATGATTTCCACCTCGGTGGCTCACTTGGTGTGTGATGTTATTGATTGTGATATGTAACCCTTGACCCGGTGTGGTAAGGGAGAATTGGACCTTGGCCCTCTATAGCGGGCTTGTTTTCTTGGCTTTTGATAGGCACATTTTAGGGTATTTCAATTTCATAATTGCACGTATGCATTGTGAAGTGATAATTACATGTGAATAAAAATCAATTTCCATGATTTATATTTTGTAGAAGTGCATGTGGCAGGATATTTTGGTCTGGATCTTATGAGAACAGGAAGTTACTATCGATTGAGGTGATTTTGATCACCAGGATTGGGTGACTTGGTCGTCGGTTTGAGGCAACGTTGGTTGTCAGGACGGGCATGGCCTGAGGTACTTTTGATACTTGGATCTATTAAGGGTGGGTAAGGAGGATATGAGGCTGGGATGCCGTGGGGCATGGGTTGTAGTGGGAGAGAGTAAAGGTAGTATTTATGAACTATCTTTTACTGCTTTCTTATCTACATTGAATATATATTGTTATATATATATATATATGGGATGTCTGACCATTTATGGTATTCATCGGGTTCCTTTTTTCCGACTCAGATGGAGCGTCATGAGAGTGAGGATACAGTACCACAGGTGCAGGATCAGATTTAGGATTCGGTACAGGTAGAGCATGAGCCGCAGGTATAAGTTCAGGGACCAGAATAGGTTCAGGATCCAGTTCAGGCAGGGCAGCAGCCTGGGTTGGCAGCGTTCGGACCATGGCTCAACGAGCAGCTCCGATCTAGTCTTGTGTGGGTATTGTAGGGGATCGACAGAGGTTCACAAGGTACAAAGCCTTCTATGGAATATCTGACGCGGGAGTTCTAGTCGCAGCACCCGCCACTTTTTCAGGGTGAGGGTGGTCCACAGGCGGCTGAGAACTGTATAGAGAGCATGCAGATGATCTTCGAGCAGCTCAAGATGCCTCCAGGGTGGAGGGTCAAGCTGGAGACGTACATGCTGAGAGTACCGGCGAAGCGTTGGTGGGATGTACAGGTTCAGGCTCGTAGGCACGAGGGGCTGGCATGGAAGGACTTCGAGGACAGGTTCTTAAAGCACTTTTACCCAGAGACACTAAGAGCTGAGAGAGATTGGAAGTTCTTGAGTCTTCAGTAGGGAGACATGTCCGTCATGGACTATACAGCTACCTTCACAGAGCTGTCTCGCTTTGCACCTTGTATGGTAAGAGATGACGCGGCTAGGGTGAGGCATTTCGAGGATGGATTACGACACGCCATTCGGGTCCATGTGAATATCTTCAGGCTTGTTTCTTTCTCAGAGGTAGTGAACCAGATGCTCATAGCAGAGGGAAACTAGAGGGATATGCCCCAGTTTACCCGGGAGACATCTTCCGATGACGGTTCAGATAACAGGAAGCGAGGATGGGATGAGTTCCAGTAGGGAAGTCAGGCCAAGGACTCAGCTAGACCCCCTCGTAACAGTTCTGCAGTGGTTTGCTTCCAGTGTGGACAGCCAAGGCATGTTCGGACTCAGTTCGATAGGCCTCCAAAGGAGTGCCGGGTATGTGGACAGGTTGGGCATCTGGAGAGGTTTTGCAGGCAGACTTCTCAGACAGCCAATAGATAGGGACCAGGATAGACGGTGGCATATGGAGTTGGTTCAGGTTTGGTACTAGGAGAGGGTAGCTGAGGTTCAGCTGCACGCAGAGGATGTGACAGAGATAGCAGGACCCAGCTGAAGGGTTAGTGGCCAGTGACTGGAGCAGCACCATAGGTAGGTCAGGCATCAAGCAGCCGTGTTTCAGGCCAGGTGCACGCCGTGGAGCTGCTAGAGGCTGAGTAGGCTGGTTAGCTGATGACAGCTAGAGGTACACCACAGGTGTGGCCATGATTTCCTTGTTCTCTTTTGGCATGACCTATAGAGGCATGTCTATTTTGAGTGCACGAGGTGCATATGT
This sequence comes from Viscum album, assembly GCA_963277665.1. Taxonomy (NCBI): domain Eukaryota; kingdom Viridiplantae; phylum Streptophyta; class Magnoliopsida; order Santalales; family Viscaceae; genus Viscum; species Viscum album. Next base: position 909,210,808 of record OY728125.1, on the reverse strand, counting down.
TTTATGTGGACTGACTAAATGCTGGTCAGTGGGTTTGGTTCCATCTCAGGTGCCTGATATATTTATATAAGTATGTATGAGGTGCCATGGGAATCGAGTCATCGAGGATGCGGGTTACTTGAGGTTCCATGGGCATCGGGGCATCGAGGATGTAGGTTACTTGAGGTGCCGTGGGAATCGGGGAATCGAGAATGCGTGTTACGTGAGGTGTTAGGCACCAGGTTCGTTTTGAGCATCCATGGGATGCAGGACCTCCTGGAGGCGGACACCGATGCGGTGCGGGATGCGTTTGGGTGTCAGAAATGACACGGGGGTGCCAATGAGGCACAGGGGTGACGATGCGTCATGAGAGGACCTTGAGTCTGTAAACAGGTTAGTGAACCTTGTTTGCTTTAAGTTTTTTTTGGGTTGAGACCGAGTTAGGCAATTCCTAAGGTGGGGAGCCCCTTGAGGAATTTGGATGGAACCTTTGAGACCGAGGTAGTCCGAGTTACCTTGAGCGAGGTGGTGTGTTCGATGCCATTTTTGGGTTTTGTTTGATAGCTCAGGGATGAGCTATGTTAATGTGGGGAGTTTGTAAGAACCTGGGTTTTTGGAATGGGTCAAAATCCCGACCCAATTTGATTTTTTACTCGCTTTTTAGAAAATTAGAGAAATTGGACTTTCTGGGTTAAACTTTTGAAGTTGGGGAGGTCGTGCAGGTGTGCACGGTTGGCGCACGGTCTGAGAAAACCGGGTGAACAAATCGTGTGAAGTCTCTGGGTAAGATAGTGGGCTCCACATGAGAAGAAAATGGTTTTTCAAACCGTGCGGGTTGGCCGTACGAAGTTCCTGGGTGAGGCAGTGGTAACTGCACGGTTGGCGCACAGTTTTCCAAACCATGTGGGTTAACCGTGCAACCACTTAAAATTAGGGTTTTTAAGTTCCAGGCCACCTGATATTTCCTATTCTCCTTCTTTTCTTCCTTCCACTCAGGGCTACGCGGGGAGAGTCGGCCAGACCTTCAAATCCCTCCCAGATCTTCTTCCAAACTCCGTTTCGAACATCATTTGATGCGTTAGAACCCCCTCAGTAAGGCCTCGATTCCTCTTGAGCTGTTCTTCTTGATTTCAGTTCTTTAATGAGTTGTAGGGGTTTGAGAATTTTTGATTCTCTTGTAGATCTACCGCATTTTATACCTAATTGGAGGCTAATATCAAAGGAGTAACATCATACTAGTACGAGGTAGGTGGTGCATACCTTCTTTCATGTTTTTGTGGACATTTGGGTAACGCGGCCTTCGACGCGTTTTTGGGTATTTTGAGAGAGACCCTAATTTACCTTCTTTTGCATTTTAAATTGCTTATTAGACATATGGGATACCTTGGGTGTGCCCTTTGTCCTGTCTTGATTGAGCAGGGCTGGGCGAGAGGCCGTTGATCACATGGGGCATTTTGGCCGGTGTTTCCAAAATGATAACACTTGAATTGTATTGGTTTAAACTATTAGGTTTAGTTATTTAAACCTTTATATGAATTTTTTGAGACCTTAGAAACTTCAGTGATTGTATGGGACAACAGTTTCTTAGTGAAACTCATCTATTTAGATGGTTTTTCCTGTTATGTGTTCTGTTTAAACGTGTTTTATATGTATTTTCTAAATTGCATCTGCTGGAACCTTTGGGTTGTGATGGGCATGACCCGGGTTACTTTGGGTGGTTTTGACCATGGGATTGGGCGTCATGGATGTCAGTTTGAGGCAGTATGACTATCAGGTTGGTCTTGGATTAGGGTTACTTTGGGTGGTTTGAACCACGGGATTGGGCATCCTGGACGTCGGCTTGAGGCAGTGCGACTATCAGGTTGGGCATGGCCTGGATTACTGGGATAGAAAGGCCATCATACTTGAGTGGCATAGTCTCATGGACATGAGGTGACAGATGTGTGGTGGCTTAGTTACTATTTTTGTGATTACCGCTCACCCAGACTTTGAGTAGTGTGCATACATAGATACTTTGTGATGAGGTGGTTTTGACCACTCGTGTGGGTAGAGGCACCCATAGATACGGTTTAGGTATTTTGGTTGGGGTTTCTTTCCATAGAAAGCCACGTGCGAGGTGATTAGCCTCCAGGGGATAGCTTTGAGGCTATCGGGTTGGGGGCTGAGGCTCACCGTGATTTGAGGGCAGGTATCGCTGTCCCTCCGGTTACTTATTTGAGGGCAGGTATCGCTATCCCTCCGGTAAATTATTGGAGGGCGGATATCGCCGTCCCTCTAGTTACTTTATTTGAGGGCAGACATTGTTGTCCCTCCAGTTATTTATTTGAGTACATGCATCGCTGTTCCTCTAGGTTAATTCTTGGGCGTGCCTTCGGGACGTGGGTACTTGAGACACGATGTGTCAGGAGGCACATGGTGTTGGGTTGTTACTTCTTGGGCATGCCTTCGGGACATCAGTACTTGAGACACGCGGTGTCAGGTGGCACATGGTTTTGGGTTACATGACAGAGATTCCGACGTTGGCCGAAGCAGGTGACACTCCATGGTGGCTGTTGAGCACCAGTGGAGTTTGTGTTTATTTGTGCATTGTACTGTTTACTATTTTCTTTATAAATGCATGTCTGCTTAAACAATTATATTAGGTACGCACCATTGGGTGGTATTCTATTGAGATTTGTCTCATACTCTACACGGGACCTTCGGGACGCGTGCAGACTTTATGGATTTACGTGCAGGAAAGAGGCCAACTTAATGAGTTGGATTACATTATTTGTTGCATGAAGATGGTATGGACCTTGAGGTCTTGCCCAGCTGGAGTTTAATATGTTTTGATTTCTTTCCTGTATCAGCATGCTTTACTTGTTTGTAGATACAGTTGGTTAGCCAATGGCACCCTTACATATGGATATGTATGACCTGCTTTGGATGCATGTTTTTCTGTTTGTTTAGTAGTTACAAGTGGTTTCCAGCATGCTGTTGTTTTTACTTTCTGCTGCTGTTGTTATATTTATTTCTTCCGTTGTTTTTTGTTATTGAATTTGCTTCCGCTATGCGGGTCTTGTTCGAGTTTGTTGAGTCATTATTCCGCTGTATATCTATTATTATACTCAGACCAGTACCATTATTATCCTCCGAGAGGGTATAACCTCCCCACTATACCCATAATACCCTCGCTTCTAGTCGGCATCCTTTGGCATTCGAGGAGGTGCACCTAAGGTAGTGACACCCGACCCATTTAGCACCATTCGGGAGGCTGTTCAGGTCTGGGTCGTTACACTAGTGGCTAGTCTTCTCTATTTGAGTGCATTCTATGGGTGGTGTCCTCTAATATTAATGACTCTTTCAAGATCCTCCTAGATGAGAATGAAATATGGGAAGTGACTATCTCTCTTATCCAAAACAGCACCCCTGGGCCTGATGGGTATCCAACCTCCTTTTATTTTCCCTTATGGAATCTCATTATGGAGGAACTGATGGACTCAAATATGGATTATTTCATTGGGGGTGTGCTTCCATGGGTGTTCTGTGGTACCACACTCACTCTTATCCCTAAATTTTATGACCCAACCTAACTTTATCAATTTAGGGCCATTAACATTTTCAACATATCATAAAAGATTCTGGATACAGTCCTTAAAAAGTATTTGGCGCGTTATCTACCAGAATTGGTTTCTGAAGAGAAACACAAATTCATCTAAGGTAGGTCCTCACAAGATACTATTGAAATTGCCCAAGAAATTATGGACTCTTAATAATAGTACCCCTTTATCCAATTTCTTCATTAAAAGAGACATGGATAAAGCGTACGATAAGTTAGAATGGTGTTTCATCCCAAGGGTCATGGACTGCATTGTTTTCACACATTGGGTGATAGACCTATTCTTCAGATGCTTTAGCTCCCCATGGATTTCAGTGTTCATGATGGAAAAAATAAGTGGTTTCTTCAAATCTGTGTGTGGACTTAGATAGGGGGATCCCATGTCCCCTAGCTCGTTCATCCTTATCTAGGATTCACTGAGTAGATTCATGGCTAGGAATGTGAAATAGGGTAGAATCTATCCCTTCAAGTAAAGTAGACACTTCAATAGTGTTTCTCAAATTCTTTTCACTGAAGATATGATTTTCTTCATTAACGGGGGGCATTAATACATCAGGGGTCTGAGAAAAATACTGTATGAATATAAAAAATGGATCAGGGAGATTGTTAATAGAAAAAAAGCAGTTTTTTTACTTTGAGACACTGTATTGAGAGATGGTTAAAAATATTCCAAAAACATTGAGATTTAATAGGAGTAGGTTTCCCATGGAGTATTTTGGAGCTCCTATCTCCCTAGGAAGGATCCATATTTCTCACTTTGAAGGGATTGTTAATAAGATCACCAGTCACATCACCAACTGGAATAATTAGTTCTTTCCCTTCTATGGAAGAATAACAATGGTCAATTGTGTACTTACTTCCATCCATATGCACATCCTATAAGTTATCAAGGTTCCCAAAAACATTTAGAGAAACATTAAAAGGATATTTTATACCTTCATTTGGGACTCTCATAGAGTGGGAAGGTTCAGATGGGATTCTTGAAAAATAATGGCCACTCTAGTGGAGGATGGGTGAATCAATTTGTGAAGTGTGGTGGGTTCTATGAAATGAATTCAAGATAAATTGGTGTGGGTGGTCCTAAAAGGCTATTCTATGTGGGGAAAATTTATTAGAGGTAAATATTTCTTTGTTCTTGAAGCTCCAGGGGGAAGAGACTCAAAAATTTGGAAGGTGATTCACAAACACATTCCAATTCTTAAACAAAACTCCTGGTGGATTGTGGGATGCGGTGACATCAGTTATTGGTTTGATAACTGGGTAGGTGATGTTCTTGATTTCCTAGGATGTCCTAAAATAGAAATCTCATTTTATAAATTGAGTCTCCACACCTATTTTATGGAATCCACCCTCAATCATCAACAATGTTGTATTTTCTATCTTATTGAAATCTCACAAACTAAAGGCTATTTTGTATTCAAAAGTTTGACGAAAGGAGAGTTATCAACCAAGTACTTTAGGATAGTACGGATTTCGGGACACCACAAGGCCTTTAGGCCACCTCAAGGATTTTAGGCCACCTCAAGACCTTCGGGCCACATGATCAATGTGGTTTACCCAGACAGACTCTACAAAAAGAAGCATCCCCAAAGGAGGATTCAGATCAGACCCACTCACCAGAGTAGAACCAATGGATTTGGAAGAATGTGAGGGTATTAAAACACCATTGGGACCATCTTGTGCTTGCATTATAAGCTTAGCCGGACGACCATGTGAAGGTGGAGAGATAACATCACGATGTAGATGCTGGAGAGGGGTAGTTCCTTGTAGTTATAGTCTGGTCAATTTACCTAAGACCTTTGGGTCATGTAATGTCTCATAATCCTATGTTCCATGTAATCTATAAGCCTACGGTACTTGTAAGGGTTCCCACTCATCCCTTGAAAGGGGATTATCAAAAATCAATAAAAAAGTTCTTCAGGCCATTCAGGAATAATCATTTCATTGCCACAAACAATGCAATTATAATAAAGGGAATTAATATGGCTTTGAAATTTTGGTGCTGTCATAATGGAAACGAGGAATCCATTGTCCACCTATTATTTAATAGTGAGTGGGAAACCATGGTGTGGAGAGGCGTTTGTGATATCATCAGTCTTTTAGGTCACTCTAATGTAGATGTGAATTTTATTCTGAACGAGTTACAAGGTGAATATGTGAACCTTTAGAAGTGCAAGGTGAGTGCTATTATTTTTTCTGTGGGTTGTTGGTCTATCTGGGACACAAAGAAATAAAACATACATTGAGGTAAACTTAATATTGTTATTTCCCATGCAGATTTATTCCAAAAGTATCATGGTGTAATTGAGTCTTATAGTGAAGAAATGGGATTCTAGTAATTCCTTGAGATGTTTCATGGAAGGAATTAAGATCCTTCCTCATTCAGTTCCCATATACGGAAGATGGATCTGTTGGAAACCTATAGAGTACAACCAGAAACTCAATGTGGATGGATCGTGTAGTCTTGGCCTTATGCATGGAGGTGGTGTTTTTCAGGACAAGTCTGGTTCAATTATATTGGCCTTCAGTAGCTTCTATGGAAGTGTATATTCGATTATGGCCAAGGAAAATGTGATTCTGAATGGTCTTAAGACTTACCTTAATCACAACATCCCAATTAATTACATTTATAGGTACTCAATGGTGATTCACATCCCCTTAAAAGGAAATATTCACATCTCTTAGTCTATTGAGTACCTCATCCGCAAGTTCCGTAGTCGACTTCCCAATAGTGTGAGTTTACTTCACACTTGGCGCAAAGGAAAAAAAGTGGTGGACTTCTTAGATGCACAAGGAGTTCATGAAAACCCTTAGTTGATCTAAACTAGTATTGGTACCCCCCCAGAGTGTGTCAATATTATTAGAGATGACACTCTTGTGGTTTTCACTATTTTAGACCTCCATGAGTGCTTTGTCTCATGCCTTATTCTCAGTTGTTTGTTTGTCTTTCTATCTTTCTATCTTTTTGTTGTGTATTTTTGTACCTATGTGGTTTCATTTTCTATTTTTAACAAAATAAATATGTTTTTATGTTTATTCTTTCATTTTGTATTCTAAATTTCTCATATTTACTTTGACATTTATGGATATATTTTAATGGACTATGATGTGGCCTCTCTTACTATATTAAAATTACTTCTTCCCGATTGGTTGAACATTCATGTCATCTTTCTTTATTTTTCTCTTAGTTATATTTTTCTTCATTGATTTCCTTTCGTTATTGTAGGTTATAGTGGAGTATATTAAAATGGAAATGGGGGGGGGGTGAATTTCCCATTAAAAAATAAAAGGAAAAACACAAAAATAAAAAACTTCTTTATAGAATATTGAATAAAATTAAACCTTTTAAAGAGTTAAAATAAGAGAATAAAATTTTAAAAGTAAAATAATAAATAAATAGAATAATATAACTGGAATAATTAAACAAAAATAAATTCAAGAATAAATCTATTAAGCATATTGGATGGATTAAATAATTGAATATATGATTTATTGAAAGTGATAAATAAAATAAATTTTGGAAAGTAAATAAGAAATAATATTTGGAAAGGAAGTTTGAAAATATCTCAAAAATTACCCTATTACTACCACCCAAATCACTTGGGGATTTAATATATTAATCCATTGAATTTAATTGTATCCCAGATAAAAAAATATTCCCTTAGTTTTTAGGTTATAGAAAGAGACCAAAAATACAATAGACATTAGATCTTTAATGGTAAATAAAGAAACCTTGAAATAATTTTCCCATACCCTTTTAATAGAAATGGAAAGAAAAAAAAATTACCTCTCTTTAACAGGTGTGATCACCAATATTAGAATAAATTGGAAGAGGATAGGATTTATAGGAAGCAATCACTTTTTATTTTGGTCTCAATTCTCTCAAAGATTATGAAGAAATCTTGGATAGAATGAGAATAATATAAGAGAGTGAGAATATATTATAATTTTTACACACTCTATAATGGATAAAATAAGATTTAGAAAAGAGATCAGTTTGAGAGAGATTTAGATATTATAGCACATTGGCGTAGGATGTTGGAAGAGAAGGTAAGTTTCAAAGGCCACAAAAGTCACTATATATAGGATTTAAAACCTTCAATAATGTTATTAAATTCACCTAGTGTCATGAATACATTTAATACTATATTTAATGTATTTTAAGCATCATAAATGCCAGGTTTAGAGCTATTTCAGCAACTCCACTGGTTACTCGATAGCCTTCACTACGTAGCCAGTGGACTACTTGATACTATAATGATTCTTTTTTCTACCATCAGATGGATAGTAGAAAACTTCTGTTTTAACTATTTTTTTCCATTAGCACTGAGTATATTGTGGGATATTGCTTCTTGGGGGTGCTAATATGCATTCCATTGGATGGAAAATGTTGCCTACAAACTTGGGATCCACAAAGTGGCACCTACACTTTTTTAGAAAGCTATATGATTCTTATATCCATCTTCCAAGGCTTTATAACTTCCATTAAGACTTCTTCAAGGATATTTCAAAATTATTTCAAGAGCCTAACATGATTTCTTAAATTGTTTCTACCAAACACTTAAATAAATATATTAAACACTTTTAATAGTGTTTATGATAATTAAAATCAAATAATGGGGAGAAACACAATAATCTACCCATTTTTGATTATTCCAAAAACTTAAAAAAATAATTGAGTTAAAACAATAATATAACAAAAAAGATAATAACATTTTTACTCTACTGAGATATTGATATCTCCATTGAAGAAAAACAATCAAAAACTACTCCCAAAAACTAACGCCACCCCTCTACATACATTTATCCCCACAAAAAGTTCTCCCACATAAGACCATATATTTATCCCTATAAATCTAGTTATTTATCCCATATAAAACTTTTCATTTCTCCCCCATTGATATTATAAAAAAGAATTCATAAGCAGGGTTAGACAGGAAAGGAGAGATATAATTTTAAAATTTTCTTATCATCATTAATTATTTTTGAGAGAGATGAAAATAAAATTTTAAAAAATTTGAAAGACTAAAATTATTTTTTAAAAATATTTTACAAAGATAAATTTTAAATAAATATTAATATAAAAAACAAATAATTTTTTAATGAATTTGTAAATATTTTTTTTGAAAAATATCACAAATAAACATGTAATTTTTTTGAAAAGGGTCATCTACTCTATGATCATTTAAATATTAAAAATATTATACCCCCTTAAATAATACATTAGGAAAGATAAAAGGATCATAACCATTAAACTAAAAAAACTAAAATAAATAAATAAAATACTTAGAAAATATTTTTGAAAAATCATTCCATCATTAAGGTTTAAAAAATATTTAATTATTAAACTGTAGAAAATTCCCCAAGAGTTTCAAGACAAGTGTGTAGTAAAGGCCCACTCACCATTACTAGGATGAAGAAAGAGTTAAAATTCCAATAAAATATTTTTAGGATAAATCCCTTGGATAATATGCACCAGAACCATATCCACTTGTTTTTATTGAGACATGAATGTTTTTATTGGAGTATCATACTCACATTACATTTCAAAATTATAAAATTTTTTGAAATCATTTTATATGAAATCCATTTAGGAAAATGATTTTTATAAAAAAATTAAAAAATTCTCAAGATTGAAAATGATTAAGAGATAAGAATTACAAGATAATTGTAGTGACTTGGGTTTTAGTGTATAAGACTTTGGAATATTTCCGATAATATTCCTGAAGCTAGGTGGTGAGTCGGCATGAGGTTTTGGGGCCTGGAGAGCCTTGGTACATTCTTGTGAAAAATAATAAATATATTTTGTCACGTGCATGTAGTTCTTCAATAAATGTTGAATAAATTCTCAGTGAAGAATCAAATCATAAATTTGAGGTTGCAGTTTAGTTCAAAATGCGGGTTTTACCCTAGGCATGACATAATGTTTTTCGAGGTTGGGTGCTTGGCTGGGGGAAATTGTTGGCAGTACATAGAGTGGAGGGTTATTCATTTAATAAAAATTAAATGAGTAACCCCCCCTTTGTGTTTCATGTGAATTAGAAGGGAGAAGAGGGTTTACTCTCTCAATGATAGATGAATTGTAGAAAAACCAAGGCAAGGAGGTGCTTTCGGTCTCTGTTTGTGATGTCAATCATCACTAGATCGAGGGATGACATGTTCCGAACGTCATTTTGGACTTGAAGCTTTGACATTTTTACATTAGGTAGGTGATTTATGAACGTGCATCAAAACACACATTTTGATGCATTTTTTAAGGTTTTAGATTCTTTATATGACTTCTAGGGACCCATGGGGGTGGATATGTGGTTTTAGGTGAAAATCAGGGGTTTCAGGTGGATTAGAGGAAATTCTCATTTGGAATTTATGATCATACGACTTGTAGTATAGGGTTACATGTCATGCGTTCTTATCATTTGAGGAATATGATCTTTTAAGAATACACACCATGTATTAGGGTTATACTCCATGTAGTGATCCAGACCCTATAATTGAGGGACATGGCCAGTATTTTCGTATCAATGGACATAGTCATGTGGGAGTACACGAGATCCGTCACGATATAAAACGCCGAATCTTCAGAATAGAACGAAGAACGAAAAGAAAATAAGAGTCCCAAAACCCTTGAGGAGGATCATCATATGTTGATTATAATTAATTTAATTAATGCATAAGAATTACCTCGTTGGAATTCTTTCTTCGTTGATATGTCCGGTCACGATTCGGTGATCCGTCCTTGCGTCGTAGAATCCAAGTGTAGGATTCCTCTAGCGGTGATCCACACGTGTGTCACGTATCTCCGGACGTCGCCGAAGAGATGTCCGGGTGCTAGCGCGGAAGAACCTTCGCTTGCGATGTCCGCCTTCGACCGCCTTGATCCGGTGGAGGATCTTGCTCTCGTAACTTGAGGGCGTTCTTGGTGGAAAGGGAATTCTCTCTTGGCTTGAGAGTATTTCCAAATCCGTTGTGCACAACAATGGCTCTTTAAAATTTTGGGGTTGTGAGGATATTTATAATCATGTTTGAGGTTAATAGAGTTATGACAATAAATAAATGTGTTACGCGTTTTATTTATTTCATTAACTCTTATTGAAACCCCCCCATGTCGAATTATTAATTCCTTGACATGTGCCCACACTGATTATAATAAATATCATTTAATAAAATAATATTAAATCCTCAAAATCCCAACTGGAAAAACTACACGGCGTGTAATAATTTATACACGGCGTGTACTTGTTTTCCATAAAACTACACGACATATATATTTAATATACACGACGTGTACTTTTATTTTTCCATTTTTTTTCTCCACCACATTTATTAGACCTTGAGTAATGACTATTTATTTCTTAAATAAATTTAACTACATTACTCGCTAATAAATATATTATTTCGTCCACAATATATTCTCTCGAATAACTAGTGTCAAAATAAATGCGACCAGACATCATTAAATAATTATTAAACCACAGTCAGGAATAATATTTATTTAACTTGTTAAATTAATATTTAACTAAGATACATGGACACACTTAGTGTGTGACCCGCTAGGCCTCTTTCTCAGTGGCATTAGGCTGAGCCTGCCTAAAGTCCAAGGTTAGCGTCTAGCAACACGCCAAGGCACCCATAGAGAAAGAAGTTAACGCCGAAATGACGTGTTACCTCCTATGAACGCTTACTGTGTAATATAATCCCTTTGTCTCGATATCTCCAATCAAGCAGGTTGCATGCTAGTGCCATCAACCCATGTGCTTGATTATTCTTTCTTTGAATTCCCGGAATTGAACTTGCCCATACCTTACCATGTCCATGGATTTATTTAGGCTATATCAATTACATCAAAGGGCCTGAGATATCTACTTCCGTTATGGAATGGAAGGGACAAATCCTTTCTCGCATTATCTATTAATGCAGTATTACTCATGACGCACCCAACGTATCCTACCTCGCTACGAACAGTGTGTCGTCACAGTTTTTGTCAATACATCTAAGTGCGCGAGTTGTAATACCCATTGATAATAATCTTAAAGTCTAAGGATCAATACACACGTCCGTAGATAGGAACATCCAATGACACTATGAAATGTGGATTTCCTACTGGCGGATCTTGTTCTCATAATATCCTCCTGGATATTACCAAGGGCGCACACCATGAGAAGGTGCCTCAAAGTTTTATGAGTCCTCACCCCTAATGACCTGTATTATTTGTGTCCCTAAAATAATATCATCCGGCCATAGAACATACATTCAAGAACACTGTTATGGCACTTCCGGGTTCTCATCATAGCCGGGATCCGATACGACCCTTTAATGCAACAGCTGTCCTTAGGACATTATCACACGACATGTCACGCAGAAGAACAATCAAGATGTGATAAGGCTTTTATTTAATGAATAAAGTAAAAAGTAGTTGGTTCTATACCACCAACTCCAACAGACTCCCACTTGGACTAGAGCCAACTGCTAACAACCTTTAACCCGCTAGCTCTCACATGATATTCATGCTTCTGCTGAGATAGGCCTTTAGTCATGGGGTCCGCCACGTTCTCTTCCGTGGACACTCTGCTCACTGCAACTTCACCCCTTTGATAGAAATCCCTCAAGAGGTGATACTTCCGGAGTATGTGCTTTGTCCGTTGATGTGACCTTGGTTCTTTTTCAAGAGCCACCGCTGCAGTATTATCACAATACAATGTAATGGGATCTTTACTGCTAGGCACCACATCAAGCTCCTGGACAAAGTTCCGAATCCAAACGGCTTCTTTGGCTGCATCAGAAGCCGCTATATACTCGGACTCCACTGTAGAATCGGCGACAACTGGCTGCTTTGAACTCTTCCAGCTCACAGCTCCTCCATTGAGATAGAAAACATATCCAGATTGCGACTTCAGATCATTCTGGTCTGTTTGAAAACCAGCATCAGCATACCCTATGATGACAAGATCCTCATATCCTCCATACACCAGGAACATATCCTTAGTTCTTCTCAGATACTTAAGGATAGTCTTAACAGCAGTCCAATGCTGTTCTCCTGGATCTTCTTGATATTTTCCTACCATGATCAGTGCATAGGCAACATCAAGCCTGGTACATAACATGGCATACATGATGGATCCTATAGCCGAAGCGTATGGGATCTTGCTCATCCTATCTTTCTCCTGTTGTGTCTGGGGACACATTTTCTTAGAAAGATGTAAGCCATGTGACTCTGGAACAAATCCCCTCTTGGATTTTTCCATACTAAATCTCTTTAGTATCTGGTCAATGTATGTACCCTGACTTAGTCCAAGCAACCTCTTGGATCTATCACGAATGATCTTGATCCCTAGAATGTAGGCTACTTATCCTAAGTCCTTCATGGAGAAACAATTGTTCAACCAGTCCTTAACTGACTGTAAGGCTGGTACGTCGTTTCCAATAAGCAATATGTCATCAACATATACCACTAGAATGACGACCACATTCCCATTAAACCGCTTATAAACACATGGCTCACATTCGTTCTTAATGAAACCAAATTCCTTTATGGTTTCATCAAATCGAATGTTGCATGACCTGGATTCTTTCTTCAATCCATAAATGGATTTCTGCAACTTGAAAACCCATTTGGCTTCACCTGGTGTCACAAACCCTTTTGGTTGTGTCATATAGACATCTTCCTGAAGGTTCCCGTTAAGGAATGCTGTTTTGACATCCATCTGCCAAATCTCGTAGTCATGGTAAGCTACTATGACAAGTATGATTCTTATGGATTTAAACATGGAAACTGGCGAGAAGGTTTCATCATAGTCAATTCCTTGACGCTGTCTGAATCCTTTAGCCACTAGCCTTGCTTTATAGGTTCTAACTTGTCCTTCCATGTCCATCTTTCTTTTGAATACCCATTTGCATCCAACAGGCTTTACATCAACTGGATCATCGACCAGAACCCAAACTTGGTTCTGATACATGGAATCCATCTCAGAATTCATAGCTTCTGGCCATCTTACAGCTTCTGAGCTTTCTACTGCTTCCTTGTAGGAGATAGGTTCATCATTGTCCAACAATAATGATTCACTATCCTCGGTGACTAGGAAACCAAATCTCTCTGGTTCCCTGACCTCTCTTGAGCTCCTACGCAGTACTTGTGTTTCTGGAACCTCTTCCACGGGGACCTGTGGAACTTGTTCCTGTACCAACTCCTGTGTAACTTGAGCATCAACTTCGTCGAATTCAATCTTGCTCCCACTATCCTTCTTGAGGATGTGCTCCCTCTCAAGAAAGACGGCTTTTCTGGCGACAATCACTTTCTTGTCTTGGGGGTTATATAGGTAATATCCTTTCGTTTCCTTGGGATATCCTATAAAGATACACTTCATGCCCCGGGGTGCTAGTTTGTTGCCTAATAAGGCCTTAACAAACGCCTCGCATCCCCATACATGTGTGTGCGACAAAGTGGGTTTCCTTCCATTCCATAACTCGGATGGAATTCCATTTGCCGCCTTAGTTGGTACTCAGTTTAATGTGTATGCTACAGTTTGTAATGCATACCCCCAAAAGGATAATGGAAGATCCGCATGACTCATCATCGACCTCACCATGTCCAACAAGGTGCGGTTCCTCCTTTCACTAACACCATTCCACTGTGTTGTATAAGGAGGAGTGAGCTGAGATAGAATCCCAGACTCCCGTAGAAGATCGATGAACTCTTGGTTCAGATATTCCCCACCTCGATCTGATCGAAGCTTCTTTATCTTCTTACCAAGTTGATTCTCTACTTCATTCTTGAATTCCTTAAATTTCTCTAAGGACTATGACTTATACCTCATTAAGTAGACATAGCCATATCTACTCAAATCATCAGTAAAAGTAATAAAGTAAGAATATCAACCTCTAGCTTCTACTGGAAATGGTCCACACACATCTGTGTGTACCAATCCTAGAAGCTCTATGGCCCTTTCACCTTGTCCACCAAAAGGCGGCTTGGTCATTTTTCCTTGTAAACAAGCGTGACATCTATCAAGTGGTTTTAGCTCAGTAGAGTCTAAATAGCCATCTTGGCAGAGCTTTGTCAAGCGCTTCTCGTTCACATGACCAAGGCGGTGATGCCATAACTGGGTGATGTATGAGTCATGTGAGTTTGTTTCGTTATCGATTTCCAACACTTGGTTTTCATAATTTAATACATACAAACCATTATTCAAATGTGCCATACCATAACATACGTTGTTCTTATAAAAGAGACAACCCTTATTTCCAAACTTGAAAATAAATCCATCCATATCCAAACAAGATACAGAAATTATGTTCTTGGTAACACTAGGCACAAAATAACAGTTTTGTAAAACCAAAATTATGCCAGTTGGCAATGAGAGGTGATAGTCGCCAATAGCCAACACAACCAGCCTTGCGCCATTGGCAGCTCGAAGATCCACCTCTCCTCTGGCGATCTTTCTAAATCTACTTGGTTCCTGCATTTGAATATAGATGTGAGCCCCACAAGCTGTATCTAATACCCAATGTGTAGAAATAGAAAGATTGCACTCGATAACGAACGCACCTTTAGCGTCCCCACGCTTCTGGGTGCAGTTCCTCTTCCAGTGGCCCTGCTTGCCACATGCAAAACACACTGCTTCCCATTCCTTGCCCTGCCTCTGGATCTTCCCCTTCGTGGAGGGACGGTGCTTGGGGGCTTCAGACCGTTTATAAGTCTTTGGCCCCTTTGCCTTGTCCTTACTTTTCTTGTTCACCATAAGGACCGCGGGTTTGTCACGCCCCATGTTCTTATCTACCTGGCGAATCAAGGTCAGAAGCTCCTATAGACTCTTCTCATTTCCGCTCATGTTATAGTTGACAATGAAGCTAGAGAAGGTCTTGGGCAATGATGATAGGATGAGATCTGTACGCAAATCATATGAGAATTTAATCCATAAGATGTCAAAGCGTTCAATGTAGCCAATAAGCTTGACCACATGAGGCCCAGCTGGTGAAGACTCTCTAAGATTTGTGGTAAACAAAGCATTGGAGATCTCATACCTCTCCTGTCTCGCCTTCTCTTGGTAGAGATATTTAAGGTGAGACATCATGCTATACACATCCAGGTTTTCATGTTGCTTCAAGAGCTCATTAGACATGGCCGATAGCATGAAACACTGGACATCTATGGAATCATCCATGTGTTTCATGTAGAGAGATAATTCCTCATCACTAGCCTCTTTCCTAGGCGCAACTGAAATAGGCTCTTCCAGCACTTATAATTTCCTTTCGTGGTGAAGGACGACGCGTAAACGCCTCTGCCACTCTTGGAAATTGGTGCCGGTGAGAAGGTTTTCTTTTTCGAGTATGGTGCGCAATGATATGTTTGAAGTCATTTTCTTGCTGTTTCTACAATTTAATATGAGCAAAGGTTTAGTAATTTATTATAAAAATTGAGACAAATAAATAAATTAATACTTATTAGTCTCCCACTATTTTATCGAAATTCAATAGCCCTCACCATTGACTTCAGAATATTCTATTGTGTGAATATTCTAGTGGCAAGGATCCATATTGCCCTTCGCATTACCCCAACTAGGGTTTGTCAAGCAACTTGAAGGGTTTTAGGTAGGCATTCCAAATGCCAACTGCATTAACTCGCAGTTCCTTGATCCGCTGAGTGGACTCCCCAATCCTGAAATCCTTTTTGGATTTCCTCAACCTTTGCCTCTTGGTCACACCAAGTCCTGCTGTGGCAGTCAACCCTTGATGCGAACCAAGTCAAGTCAACCCAAAACCTTGAATTAGAATTCCCCGATAATTGAAAGCACCCCAACTAGGGTTGGTCAAGCACTTTGAACTATGGTTCGATTCTAACCAAGATTATGGAAGGCTATGACGACTTAATATTTATTTTGAGGGATTTTATCCTTATACGTAAATTGCCATTTTATTATCTTTGATTACATGCTTGTTAATATTAAGTGGGATATACTTAAGTGATTAACCATGTCTAAGATAATATTTACGTATAAGCCAATTTTATTTTAGTTCCATCTTGCATGCTCGTTTAATTCATTAATTGTGTGATCATGACAACACACCCATAATAAATAAACCATGAAACTGACAGAAATAAAATAAATGGTATGATCATGAGCTTTTCTATTGGTTAGTTTATCTAGTAGTTGATAAACTAACCCAATACCTAGGGGAGAAACACCTTGAACCTTTCGGGTTCGTGTTTACAACTTTCCACATGTCCACCTTTGTATCTCCTTGGATTGGTTTCACCTTGGCTCCTGACTTGAGCCGCCTCCACTAGCTTGGGAGCTCCATCAATTACATATGCATTTATCTCACACGCAGGTGAGGGGAAAAAAGGGGTTTTTGCATAAAAGAATCCTTGGGCGCGCAGGCCCTACATATTAATGAGGAGATGGCTCGCAGACCAACAAATTTAATTTAAATAAATAAATTAAAAGAAACCATTCACATACAAAGGTCTTGGTCTAGCTCATGATCATCCATACATGAAACGATATTTACGCATAAATAAAACTAGCATTCAATTCTTTAATCGTTCTTGTTTAAGATAAATCACGCTCGAATCAATTAATTATCTTTAATTAATCAATCCTTTTATCTTAAATCCCTTTTTCTGAATTTCCTTGAGATTCTCATCCATCATAATTTTAAACAAATAAATTCATTTAAAATTATCCTTGTACGTAACTTGTACCTTGGAGGCAACCCGATGAATTCCCATTTATTACGCAGATGTTAAATTAAACACATATATATATATATATATATATAACCTATCACGTGTTGTGCCTCAGCTTTATGCCTGCACCATGGTACACGTCTCAAGGGTTTGTATAATATAATAATAAATTTTAATAAATCTGTGTAATTTGGGTGAGTACACGGCGTGTAGTTCCGACTACATGGCGTGTACTTTTTCTTCACCGTCTATCCGAAGTACACGCCCAAGGATAAGGCGTGTTAATGTACTTCGGAAATTTTCGGAGTACACGGCGTGTACAGTGGGACACACGCCGTGTAGTTTCCGCGTTACACGGTTTCTAGCCGGGCAGGCCGTGTACGGAGTACACGACCCAACCCTAACCCGAAGGTACTGCACGCCGTGTTCATTGGACCACACGACATGTATTACGGAAACCGTGTGCCACCTATTTTTGGTCAACACACGGTGTCTTAAATTCTTAGAAAGAATCCAATACACGGCCTGATTTGGCGGATCAGTCAATGCATTGAACCTAGACTACATGGTGTGTACTTCCGAATACACGCCGTGTATTCTGGTGTTATATGGCTAGAAACGTTTGGCTTCTCCGGATGAGTTCCTCTATTTTATTTTAATCATAATTAAAAGAAAGAAAAAAAACCGTTTCTGTGAGGTGAACGAGAAACGAGGGAGGAGGAACAGATCTCGAAATTCAGATTTCTAGAACGATTAAACATGAATTGAAATAACTAAATTATTAAATGCGTAAATCACCAACGAAAAACTAAATAATTATAACCAATGATATGACCGCTCTGATACCACTTGAAGGTTCCGGGCGCAGTGGAAGCACGTTGGTGGGTTTGCACAACTTAATTTTTCGTTAAACAATGTTCAATCCGATATCCGTCATGATATAAAACGCCGAATCTTCGGAATAGAACGAAGAACGAAAAGAAACGAAGAGTCCCAGAACCCTTGAGGAGGATCATCATATGTTGATTATAATTAATTTAATTAATGCATAAGAATTACCTCGTTGGAATTCTTTCTTCGTTGATGTGTCCGGTCACGATTCGGTGATCCGTCGTTGTGTCGTATAATCCAAGTGTAGGATTCCTCTAGCGGTGATCCACACGTGTGTCACATATATCCGGACATCGCCGAAGAGATCTCTGGGTGCTAGCGCGGAAGAACCTTCGCTTGTGATGTCCGCCTTCGACCGCCTTGATGGTGGAGGATCTTGCTCTCGTAACTTGAGGGCGTTCTTGGTGGAAAGGGAATTCTCTCTTGGCTTGAGAGTATTTCCAAATCCGTTGTGCACAACAATGGATCTTTAAAATGTTGGGGTTGTGAGGATATTTATAATCATGTTTGAGGTTAATAGAGTTATGAAAATAAATAAACACGTTACGCATTTTATTTATTTCATTAACTCTTCTTGAAACTCCCCCCATGTCGAATTATTAATTCCTTGACATGCGCCCACACTTATTATAATAAATATAATTTAATAAAATAATATTAAATCCTCAAAATCCCAACTGGAAAAATTACACGGCGTGTAATAATTAATACACGGCGTGTACTTTTATTTTTCCATTTTTTTTCTCCACCACATTTATTAGACCTTGAGTAATGACTATTTATTTCTTAAATAAATTTAACTGCATTACTCACTAATAAATATATTATTTCGTCCAAAATATATTCTCTCGAATAAATAGTGTCAAAATAAATGTGATCAAACATCCTTAAATAATTATTAAACCACAGTCGAGAATAATATTTATTTAACTTGTTAAATTAATATTTAACTGAGATACATGGACACACTTAGTGTGTGACCCTCTAGGCCTCTTTCTCAGTGGCATTAGGCTGAGCCTACCTAAAGTCCAAGGTTAGCACCTAGAAACACGCCAAGGCACCCATAGAGAAAGAAGTTAATGCCGCAATGACGTGTTACCTCCTACGAACGCTTACCGTGTAATATAATCCCTTTGTCTCGATATCTCCAATCAAGCAGGTTGCATGCTAGTGCCATCAACCCATGTGCTTGATTATTCTTTCTTTGACTTCCCAGAATTGAACTTGCCCATACCTTACCATGGCCATGGATTTATTTAGGCTATATCAATTCCATCAAAGGGCCTGAGATATCTACTTCCGTTATGGAACGGAAGGGACAAATCCTTTCTCGCATTATCTATTAATGCGGTATTACTCGTGACACACCCAACGTATCCTACCTCACTGCGAACAATGTTTCGTCACAGTTTTTGTCAATACATCTAAGTGCGCAAGTTGTAATACCCATTAATAATAATCTTAAAGTCTAAGGATCAATACACACGTCCGTAGATAGGAACATCCAATGACACTATGAAATGTGGATTTCCTACTGGCGGGTCTCGTTCTCATAATATCCTCCTGGATATTACCAAGGGCACACACCATGAGAAGGTGCCTCAAAGTTTTATGAGTCCTCACCCCTAATGACCTGTATTATTTGTGTCCCTCAAATAATATCATCCGGCCATAGAAGATACATTCAAGAACAGTGTTATGGCACTTCCAGGTTCTCATCATAGCAGGGATCCGCTACGACCCTTTAATGCAACAGCTGTCCTTAGGACATTATCACACGACATGTCACACAGAAGAACAATCAAGATGTGATAAGGCTTTTATTTAATGAATAAAGTACAAAGTAGTTGGTTCTATACCACCAACTCCAACAGTTTTGGAGTTGAAGCTTTGACATTTTTCCATTAGGTAGGTGGTTTATGAACGTGCATCAAAACACACATTTTGATGCATTTTTTAAGGTTTTAGATTCTTTATATGACTGCTAGGGACCCATGGGGGTGGATATATGGTTTTAAGTGAAAATCATGGGTTTCAGGTGGATTAGAGGAAATTCTCATTTGGAATTTATGATCATACG
Source organism: Viscum album (assembly GCA_963277665.1). Classification (NCBI taxonomy): domain Eukaryota; kingdom Viridiplantae; phylum Streptophyta; class Magnoliopsida; order Santalales; family Viscaceae; genus Viscum; species Viscum album. The sequence goes on along the minus strand of OY728125.1, from coordinate 909,190,576 downwards.
ACTTGTAGTATAGGGTTACATGTCATGCGTTCTTATCATTTGAGGAATATGATCTTTTAAGAATACACACCATGTATTAGGGTTATACTCCATGTAGTGTTCCTGACCCTATAATTGAGGGACATGGCCAGTATTTTCGTATCAATGGACATAGTCATGTGGGAGTACACGACTAGAAGACACAAGAAAGGTTGAGTTACATGGGTCAACCAATTGCACGGGATGAGGCCCGATCAAGGAGAAACACACCATGTACTAGGGGTACACATCGTGTGTGGGTACATGGCCATCCAGTTGTGTATGGGAGAGAAAATGCCCAAGGGTTCGGATGAGGTCACATGCTATATGAATTATGGTACACATTATGTATTATATTTTATACACATCAATTACCATCAGGAGACATAGATAAAGTCTGGTGTAGAGTGACACACCATTTATGGAGGGTTCACATTGTGTAGTTCCCTTGGAGTATTTTCTCCCTCACACATCTCCTTCTTCTGGACTCAAATGGAGGCCCATGAGTATACTCTACTGAGTAGTTTTCTACATAGAACATGATGGTTTCCATGGGTTAGGCCTTTTTGATATGACATGAGGTGACATTATGGTCACTTGAATTAGTGACGTATAGACCAGTAATGGTTGGGTGTGTTCCCTTGGTATTTTCCTATGAGGGTTTTTGGCATCACGTCCTCATCATAGGATTGTGACCTCTGTTTGGCTGCCTTGAGCTTGTACAACATGGATGTGCTCCCATTTTCTGGAGTGAGTCATCTTAGTATGATTCAACTAAAGACTCAGTGTCTTGGAGCGAGTGTCACTTTAAGAGTCCCAGAGCAATCCTCCCATCTTTTTATGTTTCCATTGGTATGGTTTTGGAATCTACTAGAACAATATTTAAATGGGCATTGATCCTCTACCCAGGAGGATGTCTCTAGTATGGGATGGATTCCCCAATGATCCTTGGGTGCAGAACCTCTATCTATGTATCAAGATCTGATCTTGCCAATGGGTTTGTAGTATGATAGAGTGTGCATCTCAGATTAACCCCCATAATTTTATTTAGAGTTATTCAATGATTATTTTTAGGAAGAGTATGATGAATCAACATGACCAACTCTATGTGTGATTTTATACTCTGTTTAGTGAGTTGTTCCATATTCAGGTTGTGATGCAGTACCCCCATTCTATGTTCGATGTGCCAGCTAGGGTTCATAATATCCCCTCGCGGATCCTGGGAGGGATCCCCTCCATGAGTTTTGGAGATATTCTAGGTCACTGGGTGAAGTTATCTATGGCACTATCCAACGAGCATTCCCTCTTAGATAGGTAACACCGAGGATGGAAAGGTTGTGCTATTAGTTCATAATTTCCCGAAGTGTGGAATCTCTCGGTTGAGTTCTATCTGGGATGGAAGGGATATGAAATTGGATTAGAGATGACCGATGTGTGGTATCTCTCGGTTACGTTCCATAGGGGATGGATAGGCTTGTGGAGTGAGTACTCCGAGGAGAGTGATCCATTGGAACCTCGAGTTGGTTTCTATGGACGACTGTATAGTTTGGAATATGAGACTTGGGAGTCTGTTGAGAGTATATATGAGATTATTCTGGGTAACCCTGGGGTTTGTGTCTTCTTGCTTGATGTACCAAGGGGTGATGAGTCTACTATTCTTGTATAGTGGAGGAATAAACAAGATGATTTTTTCTCTCTCACTCAGGTTTCTCCTATGGATTTTGACTGAGTTAACTAATGCCTATCAGCCACTCCATTTTTGGTTTTGGATTTTTTGGGTTCCTATTGGGTATTTTTATACTCACCATTACATGGGTTATACGTGCACATGTTGCATCTTTTTTAGACTATAGGCTTCTTAGAACTTTCCCTTGTGGATTGGGAATAGGTGGAGCATAAATCTAGGCTAGAAATAACAAGGAGTGTACCAGTTGTGATTTTCACAATAGTCCCCTCCTTCTAAGTAGGTCAAACTTTTCAACATCATTTCTTTTTGTGGGATTGTATTTTACCCTTTATATCACCTTTCTATACCATTGTACTCTATTGTGATATATAGATGTATTCATTCATTTTTTAGTAGTTTCACTTTTATCTCTGCACTATTACATGGAGATGTAAATGAGTATGTGTGTAAAGGTACCTTAGGCTAATTACTTACATGTGTGTGATGTTTTTACACAGTTCTAGTCACCATACCCTATCCTATTGGAGTTAGTATTGGGGATTCACAGCTCGGGACTCGGTGGGATGGGTAGTGACATAGTGGTATTAGAGTGAGTTCCGCTTTGGGACCACAGTTTAGAGATTTTTAGATATGTGCTTGTTTTGAGTTGCATAGTGAAATTGTTAAAGTGTTTTGGGTTAGGATATCAGGACAAAGAATAAAGTGTTGGTGAAGAGACCAATGTATCCATTCACCATGACTCTGATAACCTTTTTTTTTGAATCAGTACATTTAGGCATCTATTAGAGGGAAAATTTTGGTACATGCATCCTATAGGACTGGGTTGTGGTTTTCTTCCTATCTTTCTTGATTCATCTCCCAAGATATATTCTTTGAATATGGAATATATTGTATTATTTTAGAATTTTTCCATAAATAAAACCTTTTGGGTTTCTACATCTAGGTTGAGGGTATAACCCAATGAGTGACGAGGTCTCCTTACAGGGGTTTGGTCACGAGGAAAGGTTTCTTCTAAATGGACAGCTGGTAGAGCTTCAACCCATCGAGCATCACATAGATCATACTTCAAGAGTTCAGGTGAATACAACTTGTCAGACTAAGCCATGAATGTAACTACTGGTGCTATATAATGATAAACTAGGATTGAGCATATATCGTGAGCTTTAGATGTAGGGTTCAACCGAGGTCCAGGTTGAGCGAGACCTATAGTCAGCAGGCATGCGACATTGGAGGCACCATCAATCATGAATACCATGGGATCAGATTAATCATTTAGATATGAGGAGTTTTTATTATTTTGAGGTATTTGGACATCATGTGTGGGAGTGTCGTATCCATCAAGATACTGGTAGAGAGACAGTTGTTCAACCTCTATGGAAGAGGTAGTAGTTTAAACGATGTCCATAGGTTAGAGAACATGTCATTAGAGATGAAGAAACAAGATTTGGTTGGTTCTTTGATCCATTTAAACCACCACCACCACCCCTGGCGGTCCAAGTCAGGATAAGAGATATGGTGGATGAGGACATGGGAAGTTGTAGCTATTGGAGGTTTTTGACCCAAAGACTCCAATAGAGGTTATAGGTATACTCTGTATCCTTTATAACTTTTTATTAGTTTTGTTAGATATAGGTGTGAGATTCCTTTTCCTTGTCACTTCTTTCTTGAGGCTTGTTTAGTGTGGTGGATGGATTCAATTTATCCCTACTATGTTGTTGTGTGATGTGGCTTCAAATTCATAAGAATGAGGGACACTTCACCCACTAAGATGCGTTCTTGTGACATGATACAAAACCGTGCAGGAGATTCAGTGCCATCCAAAGTGGATAGTGTTGAGGTGTGGTGGATGAGTCCCTTTGACTTGCATATTCGAGGTAGGTTGGTGTGTTATGGTGTCGGAGTAGGCCATATTTGGAGGGGATATGTGGGATTGTAAATAATGAGATCCAGGAAGAATGGATTATGGTTTGGTGGTTCGTGTGTGGTTTGGGGTATGACATGTGACTAAGTTTACTCAGTTTTAGTTTTCAAAAAGTTATGTGCCACTTTTCTATGTGTAGCCCATGTCCGAGGCCTAGTGACAGCAGAGGAACCTTTTTTATTGATCATTAAATCAGATGATTTATACAGGATATCATAAGATATTAATAGTTTTTGAGGGCTCATAAGACCCAATGCTTTCACTTGTTCACCCATGTTTGGTTCTACAAGTGGTGGAGGTGTTACTTGTGGTAGGGTGTAGATGACTTTTCCTAGTTTCGGTGACTGTCAAAGAGGTGTATCCACACCCATCAATCAATAAATTCTTTCACATAGTCTATAATGTGGTTCTTGTATTTTTTTAGTTTGTTAGACCATTGGAATAGATCCCTAAAATCTTTTGGATTGATTCTTGGTGGACCCTAGGAAGGGTTGTATCTGGTTCTTACAAGTTCTCTATCTACTATTGGAGAGTGAGGCGATGGTGTGGTCAAATTATTACAGTTGATCCTTATGGTTAAGGTTGGTGTGGTGTTACTCCAGTTGATAGTTGTTTCCCCTTTTCTTTTGTAGCAACTTGGGGATGTGAAACTTGGAGTTTTTTTTTGTGATGTATCACATGAACCGATATCCATGGGACATGATGTTGATGGATTTTTTAAAGGTGGGGAGTACGTCACCCTTTCAAGGATTGATGATGACACTAGTCATGTGGTGTGATGGGGTGCTAGGGAGGTTCCTTTCACTCTGTGGTACACCTTGGAGAGGGGTGGTAGTCCCAGATAAGTGAACTGTTCAAGTTCTAAAAAACATGCTTTGGGTTTTCATGTTGGCATGGTTTTGGTGTTGGTTGTGAAAGGTGCATACTATTTGGAGTTGGATGAGGTCTGCTAGGGATTGTTTGGGGTAGTTTTAGACCAATGATGTTGACCCTTGGATTTTGTTGAGGAGGTATTTTTTTATTGGATATCACCTCATCAAGGGTTCATAGAGTTGGATGAGGTGAGAAGATATCTGTGGGGTTCATGAAGCCTTTCTTCTATTATTGTGTGGGTTAGCGAGGTGCCACACCACTAGACCCTTTGGAGACCGTGGGTTAGTGCTATGTGTTTTTTACCTACCGAAACTAGAGTGACATGTGGATAACCTATTTCACAATGTCATCTTGGATGAGATAGTAGTTGGGTATAGTTTGGTCTTTATTTTTCCCTCAGAGTGCATGCTTGCAGGTGGCATAATAACCCTTGATGAGCTCACTGGCAAGGGAACCCCAGTAGAGAGCTCAGTTTTCTCCTTCTTCCAAGGATTTTTACTTTTCAAGGAGGAAAATACTTAAGGTGTAGAGATTGTATTAACTCATGTTTTTTCATATAATAATTTGGAATATTTCTCAAAGTATTTCCAAATCTAGGTGCTGAGTCGGCATGGGGTTTTGGGGCTTGGAGAGTCTCATTGTAGCTGTGGGAAAAATATTAAATATATTTTGTCATATGTATAGAGTTATTCGGAAAATGTATAATAAATCATGAGAAAAGGATCAAATTGTAAATCTGAGGTCATGATTTAGTTGATAATTCAGGTTTTACCCTAGGAGATACATAAAGTTTTTTACCGTCGGGTGCCCAGTCAGGGGCGAGCGTTGGTGGGGCGCTGAGCAGAGGCGTATTAATTTAATAAAAATTAAATTAATGACCCCAATTTGTGTTTCATTCACTATGTAAGGGATATGAGGGTTTAATACCAAGGTAATGGATGACCCGTGGATGAAATAAAGTGAGGAGGTGCTGTCAGCCTCTATTTTTGACACTGATCATCACCAGATCAAGGGTCATCAAGTTTCGAGAATCATTTTGGGCCTGAAGCTTCGGTGTTTCTCCATGAGGTAAGTGGTTTATGGGATTTAAATCCCAAACAAATTTTTAATTGTTTTTAAGGTTTTATATACAATATATGATTTCTATGGATCCCATGGGGGTTGATTTGGTGTTTTTAGGTGCTAATAGGGGGTTTTCGGTTGCTTAGAAGAAATTCATGTTTGGAATTTCTGATCACACGACATGTAGTATAAGGTCAAATTACTTGTTTTCTTCCTATTTAGGGAAGATTATATTTTGGGAATACATTCCATATATGGGGGTTACACACCATGTAGTGATCCAGGCTGTGTGGCCGAGGGACATGGCGAATCTTGTCATGTTAAACAACATGGTCATGTGGTAGTACACTCCCATTAGACACGAACACAAGTTGAGTTACATGGGCTCAACCAATGAAATAAGATGAGGCCAGATCAAGGAGAAACATGTTATGTACCGGGGGTACACATCATGTGTGGGTACATGTCCAACCAACTGTGTATGGGTGAGGACACCCCCATGGGTTCAAATGAGGTCACACACCATTTGACTTGGGTTACACACCATTTATTATCTTTTATACATTCCAATTACCATGAGGGGACACAAATCAGGTCTGTTTTAGAGTGACACACCATGTATGGAGGGTACACACCATGTATCTCCCTTGGAGTCTTTTCACCCTCATGTGTCTCCTTCTCCTGGATTCAGATGGAGGCTCATGAGTAGCTTATCCTTAGTATTTTTCCACTTATAAAATGATGATGGCCAGAGTTTGGGACTTTTTGATGTGATATAAGGTGATGTTGTGGTAAATTTAGTTAGAGATGTATAGACAAAAAATGGTGGGGTGTGTTCCCTTGGTCTTTTTCTATGATGGGTTTTAGCATCACGTCCTCATTATTGAATTGTGACCCCTATTTGGTTTCCCTGATCTTATATAGTGTGGGATTTTTTCCATTTTTTAGAGTGAGTCATCTTAGTATACTTTGAATAAATACTTAGTGGCTTAGAGAATGTATCACTGAGAGAGTCTCGAATAAATCCTCACATCCTTTTGTGTTTCCATTGGAAAGATTTTTGGAATTTTCATGACTAATATTTACCTAGGAATTGATCCTCTACATAGGATGATGTTTATAGTAGGGGATAGATCCCCCAATGAGGCCTAAGGGTAGATCCTTTTTCTGTGTATCGAGATATGATCTTTCTGAAAGAGTTGTAGTATGATGGAGCGTATATCTTAGATAAATCCCCTATTATTCATAAAGGGTTATGTGGTGATTCTTTCCTTTGAGGAGTTTCTGGAATTAGAGTGACCACATCTACGTAGGCATTGATCCTCTTCTTAGTGAGTTGTTCCAGATTCAGGTTACGATGAGGTACCCCCTTTCTATGTTTGGTGTGCCATCTAGGGTTTGTAGTGTCCCCCAAAGAATCCTAGGAGGGATCCCCTACCTTAGTTTTGGAGATATTCTGGGTCACTGGGTGACGTTATCTATGGAACTATCTAACGAGCATGCCCTCTTGGATAGTTACCACTAGGGATGGAAAGGTTGTTCCATCAGTTTAACATTTCCTGATGTGTAGCATATCATAGTTAAGTTCCATATAGGATGGAAGGGTTGTGACATCAAATTTTAAATACCCAATGTGTGGCATCTTTCAGTTACATGCCATCGGGGATGGATAGGCTCAAGGAGTGAGTATGCCTAGGTGGGCGATCTATTGGAACCACAATTTGGTTGCTGTGGTTTACTGTATGGTCGAGACCATGAGACCTGGGAGTCTATTGGGAATATATATTGGATTATTATGGGTTATCCCATGTTATGTTTCTTCTTTCTTAACATACCAAGAAGTGATGAGATAACTTGTCTTACATAGCCAATGAATGAATGATATGAAGTTTTCTCTCTCTCTTGGGTTTCTCCTATGAATATTGGTCGAGTTAACCGATTCCTATCAGTTACCCCCTTTTTGATTTTTGGGTTTTTGGGGAACTTACTAGGTATTTTTATACTCACCCCTACATGGTCTCTTCCCACACTTGTTGTGTCTTGTTTAAACTACAGGTTTCCTAGCACTTTCCATGGGGGATCAAGAGCGGTTGGATCAAATATTTGTGCTAGACAAACCAAGGAGTGTAATGACCATGATTTTGTTAGAAGTCCACTCCTTCTGAGTAGGACATACTTTTTTTTTCAGTTTTTATTTTGTTGGGATTGTATTTTTCCCTTTATATTTCCTTATTGTATTATTTTACTCTATTGTGGGATATAAACGTACGCATGAATATTGTAGTAGTTTTACTTTTATCTCTACACTATTTCATGAATATGTATGTGGGTTCATGCATATAGGTACCTTAGGTTAATTCCTCCCATGTGTGTGATATGTCTACTCAACACTAGTCTCCAACCCCTGACCTATTGGTGGAAGGCTTGGGGATTCAAGGCTCAAGACTTAGTGGAATAGTTCATGACACTAATAATTCCAAAACCACCTTTAATAAATTCAAATAAATCAATAAGAAGGGGTTCAGTGAAGATATCAACAATTTAAAGGTTTTTGTAAACAAAGTTAAGAAAGATATCACCTTTTTGAAAGTGATATCATAGAAAGTGGTTTCTTAGGTTAATATTCTTAGTGAGAGAGTTTTGGATAGTGTTTTTAGAGATACTAATCACACAAGTGTTTTCACACTTTATAGGGATAAGAGGATATGTTATCCTAAAGTCAAGAAGAGTAAGTTTCATACATATGTCTTGATTACAAAAACTCTCAGTGGATATGTATTCCTCTTTAGATGTAGAAATAAAAATTTTCTTCTTCTTCTTACTACTCCATGAGATGATGAATTTTTCTTTTATATTAAAAGTTACACTGGTACTTTTACTAGCTATTTCGCATCCTCTAAAATCAACATCAAAATAACAAGAAATTTAAAATTAGTTTTGATTATGATAAAATAATCCAATGTTTTTAGTTCCTTTCAAATAATTAAAAATTATTTTTAGGTATTTTAAATGATATTAATTTGTATTTTATTTAAAATAATAACAAACATATATATTAAACGTGAAATCTAGATAGATCTCTATAAGGTAAAGTAGACTTCCAATTAGACTTTGATAAAGTTTTTTTTCAACCAATTGATCGATTTTATCCAATGTTAGCTTACAAGTTATACTCATGGCTGTTCTAATTTCCTTAATAGGCTCCATGAAAAACTTCTTTAGAATTTCATTAGTGTATTTAATTTATTTTTAAAAATTTCCATTATAATTTTTTGAAATTTGAAAACCAAGAAAGAATTTTAGTTTTCCTATAAAAATAAATTCAAACTCATTATTCATTAAAAAAATATATTCAAGGTAAATATTTTCTTTAGTTGATCCAAAAATAACAAGGTCAACATAAATTTGAAGGATTAATAAATAATTTGAAAATATTTTGAGTAAAATAGTATAATTTGAATTTCCAAATTTTAAATTATTTAATAAAAGAAATTTAGTTAACCTCTCCCACCAAGACTAAGGGGATTGTTTTAAACCATATATATTTTTGGTTAACTTGAAAACCTAATTTGGGAATTTATGTTTTCTAAAACCATGTGGTTGGTCCATAAAAACGTTTTTTTAAATAAAACCATTTAGAAAATAAATTTTGACATCTATTTTAAAAGTTTAAAATTAAAATAAGAGGTGAATGACCTAAAGATTTTAATGGATTAGGGTCATAATAATAGTGAAAATATTTCACCATAATCAATAAATTCTTCTTGATTATTTACTTTAGTAAAAATTCGATCTTTTTTACAAATTATAATTCCTTGATCATCAAGTTTGTTTTGAAAAACCTACTTAGTGAAAATAATATGATTATTTTTGGGAAATTCCATGAGATTCCAGACATTTACCTTTGAAAATGGTTTAACTCCTATTGTATTGAGAGCATCTGATTCTCATCATCAATATCATTATCAAGGTAAAGTGGTTTAAGGTGAGAGAGAAAATATCGATTCTTTGTCTCATTTAAGTATAAAATTATAGTATGGGTTTGGGATTGTAATTACCCAATTACATTCTCAATAGGAAGGTATTTGGATTGAATAAAATCCTTAGGTAAATGAGTTGGAAGGGGTTCTATAGTATCTTAAATTACTTTAGAATATTGAGGTTTATGAAGGGTAAAACTAGGATGGTCAAAATCGTCATCACTTTGTAGATGTTATTTAGAAGGATTCTAATTAAATTTGATGTTAATAGATTTATATATATTCTTGGTCTTCTTATTAAATACTTGGTAGTATTTAATTGAATTTGAGTACCCAAGAAAGATAAATTCTATTGATTTAAGGTCAAACTTTCCAATATTATCCTTTGAATAAAGGATAAAACATTTACAAATGAAAATTTTAAAAATATAACCTTTGTAAATTTTACATTCCAAAGTTCATAAAAGGTTTTTTTGAAGATGGGTATTCTGAGGATATGGTTAAGAATATTGAATGTGATATTGACCACCTTGGACTAAAATAATTAAGGGAAAACTCATTCAATAGAGTCCTATACATTTCTTGGAGGGTCATATTTATTCTTTAAATAAACCCATTTTTTTGAGGTGTTCTGGGAGTGGATAAGGAGTGATGATAACCTTGAGATGCACAAAACTCATATAATTATTTGTTATCAAATTTTACAAAATGGTCACTTCTAATGGAAAAAAGTTTTTATCCTTTTTAATTTTCAACTTTCCTTAAAAAATTGATATACATTACAAGCCTCATTATTATGATCTAAGAATAAAAACCTTGTAAATATAGTATAATAATTGATAATCACAAAGGTGTAATTTTTAATTATGATAATAGAAATTTTAGTTGGTAAAAAAAGGTCAAGGTGTACTAATTATAAGTATTTAGAATAGGAAACATGGTTTTTAGGATTGAAAGAATACTTGTATTTATTTTCAAGTTGGAAAGGATCACAAAATTAGTTTTCTTTAAAAGATAATTTTGATAAATCTGATAGTAGTTGGTTACAGTTGAGTTTGAAAAGAGAGGGAATATTATAATGACCTAGGTGTTGATTCCAAATCCAAGAATCATTATCTTGTATACTTAAAAACATTTTTACTTGAAGATATTTTAAATATGAAATATAAAAGTTTTGAAAATGGGATGCAGTAAATAAAAGATTTCCTTGAAAATTAAAACATTTACAAAAATATTTTTAAAAATAATTTTGAAATAATATTTACATAATTGATTAATAATTAGTAAATCATGATTCAATCCTTTTATAAATAAAAAATAATTAATTACAGTAGAATTAGAGAAACCAATTATACCTATATTTGTATTTTTTCATTTTTAATCATCTACCAAAGGGACATGTCCTCCATCAATTTTTCTGAGATGATTAAATTTGGAAGGATAACCACACATATGCCTTGAGTACCCACTATCCATATACTAGGTATCTTATTAGGTTTTTTTCTTATTATACTAAATATTAAGAAACTATAGTTTTTGGGAACTATATTTTGGGTCCACATATGTTATCCAATAAAGTTTTTAGAATACAAAATTATTTAGAGAAAGTTTTCCCATTAGAAATATGAGAAGTGATATGAATGTTTTCTGGTTTACTATATCTATAATTTTTATAATTTCAATCATAAACAATATGAACAAATTTATTACAATAATTACCAAATTTATTTTTATAAATCCCCATTACAAAACTAGTATTCTTAGAATTTTTGTAAAAACCAGCTTGTTTTGAAAAACAAAAACCATAGTGGTTTTTAATAGGTTGTTGAGAACCAAAAATATTTTTCAAATTTTCTCCCCTTAGGTAAAATGAGAAAGACTATTTTTGATATATTTAATTTGAAATTCAAAATTTTTGAAATTTGGTTATTCTTTTAACTTTAAAACTACTTTTTTTTCTTTTAAAAGTTGATATTTTTTGGAAACAATAAAATTGTGGTTATTTTTAATATATTTTAATTTTGAAAGAATATCACAAAACCCATTTTGAAGTTTATTTTTAGCATGAATAATATCTTTATAATTTAAGTAAGAAGTTGAAGAATTTGAAGAGTAAGAAGAGGAATTAGAAGGAGGGTGAGGAATGTTATAACTAACCTCAATTCCTTTCTCAGCATATTCCATGAGACAATAAAGACTTTAATAACTTGATTAATATATTTAAATTGATTCCTTTCTAGAAATAAAAGTAAAAAACTTTAGATATTTATTACCTTTCTTCTTATCTTTTGAATTTTTATTGTTTAAGGGAAAACCCAGCATAACGCGTCCCCTATTTTTACAAACAAAGAAATTAATGTGAAATTATTGATTTTTATTTTTTAATTGTTGAGAGGATCTCTTATTTTTCTTGAACCTATCCATCATATTAGTAAATTTGGAAACTTCAATGTCACTTCTGGATGAGTCATCATTGTTCACCTAGAAATTAATTGTTCTTTTAGTTTCTTTGACTACCTTATACTTCTTTTTAGATTATCTCTTAATGGTTATCTCATATGTTATGATATAACCTATGAGTTCCTAAACCTCCATAATTTTAAAATCGTTACATTATTGGATCATGATGAATTTTGGTGACAAATTACTCAGTAAAACCCAAAGGATATTCTTGACCAATAATTATGTAGAAATAGAGTCACAAAGAGCTTTTTGTCCATTAAAAATATCATTAAATTTGGTAAAAATATCAGTGATAGACTCATTAGGATATATAGAGAAACTCTAAATTTTTCCATATACATTTTAATCCATGTATCCTTAACTTTATTTGTACCATCACGTATAACTTACAATAATTTCTAGATTTCATATACAAATTTTTCATGAAGAAACTCTATTGAACTCATTATCATATAAACCAAAATTTAATGAATTAATTGCTTTAAAATCAACTTCAAAAGAAGAAATATCATCAGAGGTCCATTTTTATTATTTTTTAGTTGAAAATGTATAGCCATGCACTACAATATTATAAATAAGATATCCAATTGATCCAAGAAAATTTGACATTCTTTATTTCCAATAAGCATAATTACTACCATAAAAATATGGAGCACAAACCAAGGAATTTCCTTCAATACCACCATTGGTGTTTTAAAGGTCCCTTTCCAAAAAGTTATTTTCTTGAAAAATTAGTTAAATATTTTGAAAAAAATGTTGAAAATTTTGAAAACAAATCAATTAAGAAATTCAAAACTCCTTTAATACCAAATATTTGTCAAATTTGGGTAAAATGAAAATAGGGGGGGGATTTCAATTTTCAAAATAATAGAAAAGATAAATTTTTTAAAAAATTATTAATAAAATATTTAAGAAAATAAAACCTTTTAAAGAGTTAGAATAAGAGAATCAAAGTTTGAAATAAGAATAATAATTAAATAGAATGATATATGTGGAAGAGTAAAAAAAAGATAAATTTGAGAATAAATTTATTAATAATGTTTTATGGATTAAGTCATGAATAAATCAATGATTTAAAGAAATAAATAAAATAAAGTTTGGAAAATAAATTAGAAGAAATATTTAGTAAGGAATTTCAAAAATAGCTCTAAAATATCCACCTCATTTACCACCCCAATTGCTTAAAGATTTAATTTTTTAGTACCTTAGATTTAATAGTATACAAGATACCAAAACTTTCCCTTACTTTTTAGGTTATAGTAATAATTTAGAAATACAAAAGACACTAACTCTTGAATGGGAAATATAGAAAAATCAAAAGAATAACTCCTTTCATTTTTAATGAAAAGGTAAGAAAACTAAAGTCCCCCACTTTAATGGTAGTGAGAACCAATATAATAAGAAAGATTAAGAGTGGAGGACTGCTAGGATGCAATCAACTTTTATCTTAGTCTTAATTATATCAAAGAATATGAATAATACTACGAGATAATGAGAATAATTGTAGAGGGTGATAAAATATTACAATTTTTACACACTCTAGAACAGGGAAAATAAGATTTAGAAAAGATATCACTTAAAGAGAGATTTAGTGATCTTATCATGTTTTAATAAGATATTGGAAGAGAAGGAAAATTTACAAGGCCATCAAAGTGTCTATTTATAGGCTTTAAAACCTTCAATAATGTTTTGGAATTTTTTGAGTGTCATGAATTCATTGATGACCGGATTTAATGTATTTTTACCTTTATAAATTCTAGGATCATATCTACTATTGTGAATCCACCAACAACCCAATAGCCTCCACCATGTTGCCAATGGACTACCTACTACTGTTTTAATTTTTTCCACTTCCACGAGTTGTATAGTGGAAAAATTATAGTTTCATAGGTTTATTCTATTAGAACTTACTAGTTGGTCCTCTCCCCTAGGTATCCAGTGCAATATTTCTACTTTGGGGTGTTACTGGTCATGCCACCTGTAGTCCAGTGGCACTACACTGGATGGATAGTGCTACCCACATCCTTGGGCTTGAAAAATTTCATCCTCTACTTTTTTTAGAAGTATTATATTATTATTTAAGCCTTCTTACTAGGATTCAAAACTTCCACTAAGTCTTATTCAAGGATATTTAAAGTTTATTTCAAGTTTATTTCAAGTTTATAATAAGATATCATCAATATTAGCTACGAAACACTTAAATGAAAATATTTAAACTTTTAAGAATGTTTATGATCATTAAAATAAAATAATAGTGAGAAGCACAATTATGTCTCAAGGAATACTTATCTTGTCTCTTTAAAAAATTCTTATTTTGTGGTTGTTATTTCTTATATTCGGTATATGAATGATACCCAAAATGATTATATCAACATTTTTCATAATAGTAACCACCTATTTTTCACAACTCATATAATTTTTTAATTGAATCAAATTTGTTCCTTGTGGTGATATTATTTCTATTTTGTGAATTTTGGTTTCCTATTATAGGATGACTTCTTATTTAATAATTGACCCCCTTACTTAAAGCCTTATATAACTTGTATATACTGAAATATTATGCCAACAGTCTATGACCATATGTTTCAATGTGGCATCCCGCCTTTTTAATACATAACTTTTCATTACATTTTACATGCAGAGGATCTTTAAAGTCTATTGTATTGGTAATCAGGAACAATAAAACTTGAATACAACATAAAACATTTTTATAATCCACTTTTAAGGCTTTATCATAAGATCATCCTAAGTACAATTACTGCCTTTCATATCTTGGAGACATACATCAAAGGAAAGGGTGAGCAGAAGGCCCAGTAAGGGTAAACAAGGGAGTCAATGTACTTGTGATATCAATAAGAACCTGAATAATAACATAAAGATATGAGAAATGGAAGTATATGAATATCATAATGAAAATAACTTGAAACATAACTTGAATATGTGGCTACAACATTTCATTTAGAAATTCATGAACATATCACCAAGGTCCAACCCCAAGGTGTCATAAAAATTACCAAGGTTATTCACCAAGGTATCGTGAAACAAGTCATCTCTAGAGATTAAATATTTACCCAATGCATTGGAGATATATTAGGGAGAACCCTTAATATGTATTTAATTTCATGTGAGACACATAGATCATAATAAAAAATTTCATAAATAACCCAAATAGAATCAAATAAATGAGTTTCATGTCAAAATCGTGACGTTTAAAAAGTACTTAAAAACTTGATCATTAAGTCATTTATAACCCATGGAAAGGGAGTGAGGGTTATATGTATATCAATTACAGAATCAAATAGATAAATTTTATGTATTTATTAATACCCCTGGATATAAAAATAGAATTGGTTATTCACATAAATAATACAAGAGAATTTCTTTTGAAAAAGAGAGAGAAATTTTGAGACGAAATTTCTGCAGCATAACGGCTATATAACATGGTTTTAGAAAACATTGAAAAGAGAGGGTACAAGGGTCAAACAATAATAAATAATTCATAATACATTATGGTTATATAATAAGATCATGGTATGGATATTTTAATGACATAACACAAGAAAAGTAAACATGAAAGAAAAGAGAAGATGAGATTTCTTTTACGAAAAATTCGGCAGCCTAACGATGTCACTTCCAAAATTCAGAAAACAAATTGATGAGAGTGGAAAGGGGTATCTAAGAAATTAGACATGAAATGGACATAAATGAGAACATATAAGGACATACCGTCAACATAAAGATATGGAAACTAGAAGACACAACATAAAGTAAGTCATGACTTAAAAGAGGAGGGTGAAAGGATCCCTTACCTTGAAGAGTAACTTTGAAAGCTTTATGTTCAGAACCTTGGGAGGCTTGAGGGAATCTTTGGAGGACTCCTTGAGAGGTAAGGAGACTATAACTTCATTGATAAGTATTTGTAAATGAAAAGAATGAGGTAAATGCTTGGTATTTATAGGAGAAGTGAGGGGACAAGTCATTAATGGACAAGGGACACCTCATCGGTGGTATTGGAAAAAGAATGGGATTTCCCATGGTATTTTCCCATGGTATAGGACACTTTGGACACCTCATACCTTATCTTACTATTTATAAGTTGACAAAAATGATTACATAATTATCACATCCTTAATGATGTCATTAAACACCCGAAACTAAAAACTGTATTTTCAGTATTCACCGAAAATTCATTTTTTTTCAGAAAATCCAAAAAAATCACCTTAACCTAATATCGATGATCTGAATTCGAAAATGAACTCCAATTTATAAAATATAATTTTCTAAATAATTTTTAATTTAATTTTTAATTAAAAAACACTATTCACCCGAAAAAACTAATACTTGACTAATAATTTCTGAAACAATTATTTACCTATTTTTATTGAATCACATTACTTAATCAAGGTGACTAAATTATATTAATACTTTATTAAGTGAGGTTACTTAATCCATTTTATCACATTACTAATCATAAGCGTAAAATCAATATTCATAATTTACTATTCACAAAAAATTAAATTGATCTTATTAGATTCTAAATTTCTTATTGAACACATTTCTAGAAGACCATTTTTTGAAAATCATTACACATCATTAATTATTTAAGGTTTACATAAATATTTTAAAATATCCCCTTTTTCCAAAATTCATCAATATACATCCTATATTTATTCGAACATCTGAAAAAAAACACAAACCTCACCATAGGAAGAAATCACAATTTTATTTATCTCAAAGGTTTACACAAAGTAGCTCCGGTCTCGTTACATAGCCTCTTATAACCCCAACATAGGACCTAAGTGTAAGGTGTGCTAAGGTTAGAGAATTCGAGGGTGGATCAGCCAACATTTCCTGAGTAGTGATTTCTATAAGCTTGAAATTCTCCCAAAGGCGATTATGCTCCAGCTTCACACGATGAAGTTAGGCTTGGGTTTGGTCCATAGAAAAGCCCAGTGGTGATACCTCCTTCACAAGTTCTGTTAGATGGGATTCGATCGGCCCGAGACTACTGGATGAGGCCATCGTATCTCCTTTCTGTATTAATTAACCAAGATCACTTGTATTTAGAGACAATAGTCACAACGTTTATTTTCCAACAGTCATATTGACCAATAGTCATATAACTGTTGAAACCTAATGGTCTCATTTTAATTATACTCATTTCATTAAATGAAATAGTTTTATTGAGTACAAAATAAAATAACACACAAAAATTAGGAAACGAGAATTATTAAAAAGTTCGGGTCGCTACATTCTTCCCCACTTAAGAAAATTTCGTCCCTGAAAATTTTAACTCGTACCCTCAAAGGAGAAAATGTGTGGGTACTTCTGCCTCATAGACTCCTCTTGTTCCCACATGGCTTATTTATATTTTCGGTTTCTCCACAACACTTTAACAAGGTGGGTAGTTTTGTTACGTAGAACCTTGTCTCTATGATCCAAGATGTCCACCGCCTGCTCCTCATAAGAGAGGTCATGTTCCAGTTGTACCACCTCTAGGTTTAGTACATATGAAGGTTCAGGTATGTAATTCATCAAGAGGGATACATGGAATACATCATGAACTTGTGCTATATTTGGAGGAAGTGCAAGCCGATAGGCCACTACTCCCACGCGATCAAGGATTTCATAGGGGACAATGTATCTAGGGATGAGCTTCCATTTCTTCCCAAACCTCATGACTCTCTTCCCAGTTGAAATTTGAAGAAAGACCTTTTCACCGACATCAAACTCCAAGTACCTTCCATGGTTGTCGGTATAGCTCTTTTTCTGACTCTGAGCAGCCTTAATGTGTTGTTGGGTAGCATGGACTTTTTCTGTTATCTCTTGGACAAGATCAGGCCCTAGAAGATTTCTCTTACCAGCTTCATCCCAACAAGTATTAGTTCTACATCGCTTCCCATATATATCTTCATAGGGTGCCACTTGAATGCTCGAGTGGAAGGTGTTATTGTAAGAGAACTCTACTAAAGGGAGATGTTGATCCCATACACCCTTAAATTCCATTGAGCATGTTCTCAGCATGTCCTCGAGTATTTGAATAGTCCTTTCAGATTGGCCATTAGTTTTGGGGGTGATAGGACGTATTGAAATTTAATTCAGTGCTTAAAGAATGTTGAAGACTTATCCAGAATTTTGATGTAAACCTTGAGTCAGGATCAGATATGATAGAAAGTGGAACTCCATGTAGTCTTACCACTTCCTTCACGTAAATCCTGGAAAGTTGATGAAGAGAGAAATCTTCCTGGATAGATATAAAATGGCCAGTCTTGGTGAGACGGTCCACAATAACCCATATCGCATTATTTCCTTTGGAAGTTCTCGTAAGACCATTGACAAAGTCCATAGTGATATTGTCCCACTTCCATGCCGGTATGGGTAGTGGTTGCAATACCCCTTTAGGAATTTGTTGCTCTAACTTCACTTGCTGACATACTAGGCACCTTGAATTGTAGTCAGTAATCTCCCTTTACATATTATCCCACCAAAAATGATCACGAAGGTCCCTATACATTTTTGTGCTTCCAGGATGTATAGAGAAAGTAGAGCTATGAGCTTCATCCATCAGCTCCTTCTTTATTTCTGGAATAGATGGAACACATAGTCTTGTACGAAATTTCAGTACACATTCTTGATCAATATTGAACTCAGGAAACTTCCCATCCTTTACAGCCTCAAACTTCTCTTGTAACAAAGGATATTATTTCTGAGCTTTCTTGATCCTCTCTAGTAATGACTGTTGAGGAATACTTTTGGTTAGGGTTGATGATGTCCCTTCCCTTATAATTCCCATGTCCATATTTACTAGGTCATTGATCAAATGATCCTTTTGAATCCTCATCATGGAAATAACAATAGGGTCTTTCCTACTTAATGCATCAACAACTTCGTTTGCTCTTCCAGGGTGATAATGAATTGAACAATCATAGTCTTTAAGAAGTTCCAACCATCTTCTTTGTCTCATGTTCAAATCCTTTTGTGTGAAAATATACTTCAAACTTTGATGGTCTGTGTATATATGACATTTCTCCCCATAAAGATAGTGCCTCCATATCTTCAGAGAAAAAATGACCGTAGCCATCTCCAGATCAGGCATAGGATAGTTCTGCTCATGAATCTTCAATTGTAGAGATTCATAAGCAATTACCTTGTCATTTTTCATGAGGACGTACCCAATCCCTTTTATAGATGCATCACTAAAAATAACAAATCCTTCTCCACTTGAGGGAAGATTTAACACGGGTGCAGTAACCAATCTCTTCTTCAGCTCTTGGAAACTTTCCTCACACTCCTTTTTCCAGACGAACTTGACCACTTTTCGAGTTAAGTTGGTTAATGGATTATAAAGTCGTGAAAAGTTTTACACAAACCTCCTATAATATCCTACTAATCCAAGAAAACTACGAATCTTAGTTATTGTTGTAGGTTGAGGCCACTCCTCTACAAATTTTCTCTTTGTAGGGTCAACTGTTATTTCTTCATTGGTTACAATGTGACCTAATAAAGCGACTTGTTGTAACCAGAAATCACATTTACTGAACTTTCCAAAAAGCCTGTCCTTCCGCATAGTTTTCAAAATAACCCTTAGATGATCTTCATGCTCCTCGTAACTTTTGGAATATATCAGAATATCATCAATAAAAACTACCACAAAGTTATCAAGGTAGTCTTTAAAGACTCTATTCATCAAATACATAAAAATAAAAGGTGCATTAGTCAGTTCAAAGGGCATAAAAACAAACTTATAATACCCATATCTTGATCAGAAGGCAGTTTTCGGAATATCTTCTTTCTTCACCCTCAATTGATGATAACCATAACAAAGATCAATCTTAGAGAAGAATTGAGCCCTATGAATTTGGTCAAATAAGTCATCAATTCTTGGAAGAGGGTATTTTTTCTTCACTGTGATCCCATTTAGTTATCTATAATCAATGAATAGTCGCATCGATCCATCCTTCTTCTTCACAAAGAGAACATGTGCTCCCCAATGAGACACACTTGGTCAGATAAACCCCTTCTCCAAAAGATCTTGGAGTTGTTTCTTTAATTCCTTCAGCTCCAAATTTTTCATCCTATAAGGGGTATTTGATATCGGATGAGATCCAGGTACGAGTTCGATGGAGAAATCTACCTCTCTTTCTGGGGGAGGTCTAGGCAACTCCTCCGGAAATACATCAACGTATTCCTGGATGATGGGGGCATTTTCTATCATCAAAATCTCATCTCCTTCTTCTTCTTCACCGATAAACTCCATAAAGAAGGATATAGGTGGTTCTTTTAGACAAAGATGAGGTTGAGATATCTCTCCTTGGAAGATAAATGTAGGTTTTCCATTCGATACTACTGATATTTCCTTGCTTCTGCAATTGATATTAGCATTATACTTTGAGAGCCAGTCTATCCCTAGTATAATGTCAAATTACATCATGGGAATGACTACTAGATTTGCGATAAGATTTTTCTCACTAAAGTAAATACTAGATTTTATAAACACTGACGATTATTGGATAGTCCCACCATGATTCTTGACTGAAAACTCTACTTTTAGCAATTCGGGGGTTGATTCTAAATTCTTTGCAAACTTGGAGGAAATAAAGGAATGCATAGAACAATAATCAAACAAATTACTTGCTAACTTTAAGAGGACAAAAAGAGTACCTGCTACCACATCATTAGGAGCATGAATTCAGCTTTCGTGATAGAAAAAGCACGTCCTTGATCCCTTGGCCTTTGCTGAGGCTGATGGTGGTTCCCCTCCACTACCCTCGGATTTGGACAGTGATTGGAAAAGTGCCCACATTTTCCACACATGAAACACTGGACATCAGGTAGGGCCTGCACTATCTTCCCCTTGACGTTTGTGTTTGGAAGTTAAGGTTTTACCTCACCATGACAATTCCTCGCAATGTGGCCATCTCTGCCACACTTGTAGCACTTCCCACTCTTGAGAAGGTAGTTCCCCGAATGCTTCTTCCCACATTTATTACACGTGGGAAGTTTCACTTGCTTTCCCCCTCTTCCCTAATCAAAAGTCCTCCCTAAGCTGGGCTCCATAGATATCTTCTTGTCATTGGATTTATGAGACCACTGCATCTCACCAAATTCTAGCTCGACTTTCATCGCACTCCGCATGATCTCCTCATAGCTATCATAGTCTCGATTGGATAGATTCTTCCACAGATGAGGTCTCAGTCCACTGAAGAATCTATCAACCTTACCATTTGGATCCATGACAAAGCTAGAGGTATATCGTGAAAGCCTTGTGAAGTTCATCTTGTAGCTTCCCACAAATTCATTCTCCTTATGCTTCAGCTCGAGAAACTCATTATCCATTATTGTTCTCATGGAACGAGGGAAATACTTACTGAAAAAGATCCCTATGAACTCTTCCCACTCCATAGATTCGACTTCCACTCTTTGCCTCATGGTTTGGATCAGTTCCCACCACTAATCAGCTTCTCCCTCTAAGCGATAGACAACCAGGGTGACCTTCTCTTTCTCTGAACAATGTAGCATAGAAAAGATCTTCTCAATAGAGCTGATCCATTGTTTAGAAATCAATGGGTCAGTCAATCCAATGAAGGTTGGTGGTCATTGGCACATAAAGGACTCAACAGAATGTTGTTCCCTTCGTGGTGATACTGGCCTCGCAGCTTGATTCAAGTTATTACTCATAACTTGCGTCAGTTGGTTCATCATTCACATGAATGTTTCCATTCCGGCTTCAATCGGAGGGCCGTCAGTGCATGGTCCATTGCGATCACCATTTTCACAATTCCTCCTATTGCCTGCCATTTTCTAAAAGAATAAATCCTTCATGAGAAACTTATTTCATTTACGAATCTTTTAACTATAAATGATTTTATGTCTTAAAACAATATTCTTAAACAATTATATTTATCTATAAATCCTTCATAATGATTCATAAAAAGCTTGCGATTAACCAAACATATCCCCTAGGAGTATCATAACCAAGAGTGCAGCAAGGCCCATTGTCATGCACTGGTTCCCGTTCGAGTCTAGCTCAAAGCGGTGTTTTCGGGTTTTACCCCTATGTACATCTGTGCTAGAGCCGCCTCTACCTGCTCGTATCCAAACAAGGATGTATTTTTTTGATAAATCACTAACTCTATACTCACCAAAATACTAAGAAGTTTTCCTATATTTAAAATTTTCTATAGGGTTCTTCCTAAATTTTTCATAGAATAATTTCCATAAATAACTAAACTATCCTTTGATACCAACTGTGGCATCCCGCCTTTTTAATATATAACTTTTCATTACATTTTACATACATAGGATCTTTAAAGTCTAGTGTCTTGGAAATCAAGAGAAATAAAACATGAATACAACACAAAAAATTATTCTAATACACTTGTAAGGCTTCATCATAATATAATTATAAGTAAAATTACTTCCTTTCATATCCTGGAGACATACATCAAAGGAAAGGATGAGCAGAAGGCCCAGTAAGGGTAAACAAGGGAGTCAATGTATTTGTGATATCAATAAGAACTTGAATAAAAACATAAAGATATGAGCAATGTAATTATAGGAATATCATAATGAAAATAACTTGAAACATAACTTGAATATGTGGATACAACATTTCATTTAGACATTCATGAACATATCACCAAGGTCCATCCCCAAGGTGTCATAAAAATCACCAAGGTTATTCACCAAGGTATCGTGAAACTTGTCATCTATTGAGATTAAATCTTTACCCAATGCATTAGAGTGATATCAGGGAACACCCTTAATATGTATTTACTTTCATGTGATCCACATTGATCATAATCAAACATTTCATAAATAACCCAAATAGAATCAAATAAATGGGTTTCATGTCAAAATCGTGACATTTAAAAAGTACTTAAAAACTTGATCATTAAGTCATTTATAACCCATGGAAAGGGAGTGAGGGTTATATGTATGTCAATTATAGAATAAAATAGATAAATTTTATGTATTAATGAATACCCTTGGATATGAAAATAGAATTGGATATTCACATAAATAACACAAGAGAATTTCTTGTGAAAAAGAGAGAGAAATTTTGAGACGAAATTTCTGCAGCATAACGGCTATATAACATGGTTTTATAAAACATTAAAAGGGAGGGGAAAAGGGTCACCCAATCATAAATAATTCATAATATAGTATGGGTACAGAATAAGATCATGGTATGGATATTTGAATGACATACTATAAGAAAAGGAAACATGAAAGAAAAGAGAAGATGTGATTTCTTTTACGAAAAATTTGGCAGCCTAACAATGTCACTTTAAAATTCAGAAAAAATAATTGATGAGAGTGGAAAGGGGTATCTCAACAATTAGACATGAAATGGACAGAAATGAGAACATATAATAACATACCCTCAACATAAAGTGATGGAAACTAGAAGACACAACATAAAGGAAGTCATGACTTAAAAGAGGAGGGTGAAAGGATCCCTTACCTTGAAGAGTAACTTTTAAAGCTTTATGTTTGGGACCTTGGGAGGCTTGAGGGAACCTTGGTAGGTAAGGAGAAAAGAACTTCATTGAGGAGGATTTGTAAATGAAAAGAATAAGGGAAATTCTTGGTATTTATAGGAGAAGTGAGGGGACAAGTCATTAATGGCCAAGGGACACCTAATCAGTGGTATTGGTAAAACCATGGGCTTGAACCTGGTATTTTCCCATGGTATTGGAAAATTGGGACACCTAATACCTTATATTACTATTTATAAGTCGACCAGAATGATTACATAATTATTACATCCTTAATGATGTCATTAAACACCCGAAACTAAAAACTGTATTTTCACTATTCACTGAAAATTCATTTTTTTCAGAAAAATCCCCAAAAATCACCTTAACCTAATATCGACGCTCTGAATTCAAAAATAAACTCCAATTTATAAAAAATAGTTTTCTAAATGTTTTTTAATTTAATTTTTAATTAAAAAACACTATTAACCTGAAAAAACTAATACTTGGCTAATAATTTCTGAAACAGTTATTTACCTATTTTTATTGAATCACATTACTTAATAAAGGTGCCTAAATTATATTAATACTTTCTTAAGTGAGGTTAATTAATACATTTTATCACATTACTAATCATAAGTGTAAAATCACTATTCTTAATTTACTATTTACAAAAAATTAAGTTGATCTTATTAGATTCTAAATTTCTTACTGAACACATTTCCAAAAGACCATTTTTTGAAAATCATTACACATCATTAATTATTTAAGGTTTACATAAATATTTTAAAATATCCCCCTTTTCCAAAATTCATCAATATACATCCTATATTTATTTGAATATCTGAAAAAAAACACAAACTTCACCATAGGAAGAAATCACAATTTTATTTATCTAAAAGGTTTACACAAAGTAGCTACGGTCTCGTTACATATCCCCTTATAACCCCAGCATAGGACCTAAGTGTAAGGTGCGATATGGTGAGAGAATCCTAGTGTGGCTCCGCCAATATTGCTCGAGTAGTGATTTCTATAAGCTTGAACTTTTCCCGAAGGCGATTCCGCTCCAGCTTCACATGATGAAGTTCGGCTTGGGTTTGGTCCAGAGCAAAGCCCAGTGGTGCTATCTCCTTCCCAAGTTTCGTCAGATGGGCTTCGATCAGCCCGAGACTACTGGATGAGGCCATCATATCTCCTTTCTGTATTAATTAACCAAGACCCTTGTATTTAGAGATAACAGTCTAAACGTTTAGTTTCTAATGGTCATATTGACCAACAGTCATAAAACCATCGAAACCCAATGGTCTCATTTTAATTATACTCATTTCATTAAATGAAATAGTTTTGTTGAGTATAAAATAAAATAACACAGAAAAATTAGGAAATGAGAATTATTAAAAAGTTCGGGTTGCAACATTCAACCTCCAATAACACCAACATATCCTAATAAGTTGATTTCTTTTTTTCATTTAGGTGCTGTATATCCATCTTGTTATGTCTATTGATTTGGGACATTTTGATCAATGTTTTAGACTTATATTAGAAATATTATATTAATACACTTACTCACCTATACCCTTGATACATTGGTGGGTTTCTGAACATCTTTATCCTTCCATATTTTTATAGTTTTATAGTTTTTTTGACACTTATAAAAGAAATAAATACGATGAAAATAGAATTTATAGAGTCTTGGGATGCTTTTTTATATGATATATAGGAGGATGGTCCTCTAGATGATATCCATATCTTCTTACCAAAATTTAGAGTCTTCTTTGAATCTAAACTCATTTTTAAAGTTTGTGAAATTACACACTTTCTCTCAGAAAACCATGATGTTACATCTTGGGTGGTTTTCAAATTTCTCATATTTAAATGTAACTCAAGACACTTCATATCAAAAATTCATGTTTTGTCTTCAATTTTTTAACCCTTTCTTCACAATATGCATTTAATTTTTTTTAACTTATCCTCATTCTTTCCATCTGTCTCATGAAAATATTTATCAAGATATTTCACACTGTTTTCCTTAATTTATAATTGAGTAGTCTCAACATCCAATGAGACTTTATGAAATTTTAAAAAAGAATGAATCAATTCCTTTAAAAGACTTTCAAAAACATTATTACTAGATAAATATATTTATAATTCTTTATCCTCTTAAAATAATATTTCTTTGAAAAGTAGGTAAATTTTTTCTTTGACCTTTACAAGCATTGTGGGAGATATGTAGCAAATCATTTTATTTGCTAATTCTTTTTATATTACATCAGCCACTTTTTCTAGTAGCGACTTATTAACATGAAGTCTATTGATGTATTTGAATACATAGGTCACCACTTAAATAAGTAAATTGTTCAAATAGTTCTTAACCTTAAGGTAGAGGTATTTTGTAGATTAAATTAATCTATCATCTCAATTTTAACTTTGTTCACTAGAGGAATAATGATCAATATTTTTAGCTAAGAAAATACCAATATGACTACCTTCAGTTAGTGGTGTTACTTCTTATTCCTTTTCACTCTTCCTCATCTCCTGGGATTCTTTATTTATTCTATTTTAGAAAGTATTGGTAAAAACCATTATTTCATTATAAATAGGACCATGGATAAATTTCTTCATCTAAGGGTCTTACATTTCAAATATTCACTTTATAGTGGCTCTACTTTTTCTTACATGACTATTAAACCATTTTTAAGAAAAACAACACAAAATCCTTACAATATCGAATTCAAAGGTTTAATGTCTTAGGAAAATTTATACCATAAATCACTTATGCATAATAAAACTTAAACATTTATTAAAAATATTTGGCTTTATCCCTCTAAATATTACATTCTCCTTAGTACACATAGTCACATGAGGATATACATCAAAGAAAGGAGTGAGCTAAAAGCCCAATAAGAGGATAAATAAGGACATGAATCAATATAACATGGGTGAGAATAATCATCATAATCATATAATATGCATCATATCATAATCATAATCATGATAGGAAGCATTAGATAAAGGCTTGGAATGTGGAAATGCATAAAAATGAAAAATCATGTCTTAGTGGTCAAATACCACATATAGTTGTGACACTACTACAAAATTGGACTTTAACAACATCGACATTTATCAGTACTAGAAAAATGAGATGATAAAGTCCACCTTTACGAGCACTAAAATAAGCACTGATAAAGGGGTACCTTTATCGGCAACAAATAAAAGCACTAATAAAGGGTACCCTTTATCAGTGCATTTTATTTAGTCCTGATAAAAGTTCAACTTAATGAGTGCTTTATTTCTAGTGTTGATAAAAGTTAGCCTTTATGAGTGCTAATAATAAAGAGCTGAAAATGGTTACCTTGATCAGCGCTTTATGAACCTTGATAAAGGGTTAGAGAATAATTTTTTTTTAAAATTTCATTAATTAAATAATTATTGTTAAAAAAGAATAAACATAAAGATAAATTTTAAAAATTAATAAATAGAATATATTAAATATACTGATATGTAAAATAAATAAAATGAAATAATTAAACAAATAAAAATTTAAAATGAGTAAATTAAGAAAAATATTAAACATTTTATTAATTAAATAATTATTTATAAAAAAGAATAAATTTAATATATATAGATTATAAATATTTATAAATAGTATATATTAAATGCAGATATATAAATAATTATATAATTAAACAAAAAAATTAAAAATGAATAAATTACAAAATTATTTAAAAATTTATTAATGAAACAATTATTAATAAAAATGAATAAGTATAACACACACACACACATATATTAATTATAAATAGTAATAAATAATATATATAAAATATAAATATATATAAAATGAATAAAATGTTAATTAAAAACATAGTAATGTCTTATTCATTTCTAATATTGTTTGATTTTTCAATTTAAAATATATCAAACGTTGTGTGTTACGTTGATTTCATGTACACATATATATATATGTAATTAATGTAGTTTATATGAAAAAACACACACAAATATATTTATGCAATATATAGAAACACATACACCTAATATTTATGTAATTTATTCAAATTTTAGTATATTTTAGAATTTCTTTGTTAACATGATACATTTAATATATTATGTTTTTAATTAGTCAAATTTTTTTATTTATTTTTAATACTATTACAGTTAGGGTATTCATTTTTAATATTTTTTTATTTTTTATTTTATTTTTGAATTTGATCATTTTCTACTATTTATTTATATATATTTATTTATTATGTTTTAGTATTTTTAATATATATTCTTCTTTTCTTAAATATATATATATATATCCATATTTTTTTAATAATTTATAATTAATTAATAAAACATATCCATTTTTCAATATTTTTAAAGTGCACTCATTTTGAATTATTCAATTTAACTTATTTTTAAAATGTATGTATTTAAGATTATATATCCACTAATAATGTTAAAAATATATTTGTAAATAAATATTTATAAATAAATATATTTATAAATGCATATTTACTATATTTATAAATTTATATATTTATAATTATTATAAATAAATAAATATTATTTTTTAAATAATTATTTATATAATTATAAATAAATAATTATATACATTTAATAATTATTAAATTATAATAAATTTATTTGAATAAATAATTTTTTAGTGCCAAAATTTCAGTGCTGATAAAGATGATTTTATTAGCACTTTCTGAGCGGTCATAAATCTCAAGATTTATCTGTGCTTTTTTAGTGTTGATAAAGATCCATTTTATCAGCGCTTATCAATTTAACACTGATAAAAGGGATCTTTATCAGCACTTTTCTAAAAGCACTGTTAAAAGTGTTCCCGATCTATTTAAATGAACCCTAACCGATACTCACTCATCGCGATTCTGAAGGTCTTGTGGAACTCCTCTGCTGCCGGTGTGACTCCACTACAATCCATCAAATGAATCAAGGATATCCATCAATTGAATCAAGGATATAATCCAATCCATATTATTTTCTACTTTTCCTATATCATTGTTTGATATTTTGGGTTTCACATTTTGTATTTTTGCGCTCTTCTTAACTTTAAAGAACCCTACATCTCATCTCCTCACCACTATCGGCACGACTCGTCTGTGAATTTTAATGGTTTATGACAAGATGAATATCTATAGTTTAACTTCATGCAACCTGGATGATAAACACCATTCAATTTAACTTCCTACTGCCAAGATGAATTTGGGCTGTTTATTATCATGCAACCAAGATGAGAGATGCTGTGAAGTTTAACATCTTTCTTCTAGAATGAATTTTTGTAGTTTAACATCCTATATCCAAGATGAGATACAATGTGCAGTTTAATTACTTACTTCAAGGATGAATTTGTGTAGTTTAACATCATGGAAGCATGATGAGAGACGATTTATGACCACAATGAAAAGTATTTCATGAGAAATATTGTATTAGTGTGTATTTTGACTCGTTCCTCATCCATTGTGGCCAATTTGCATGCTCTATTTTGTGGATCATCTTGGATTGGTTTTCTGAAATGTTTTTTTGAAAGGGGAAAAATGATTTCAAGAATTGGATTTACTTTAAAAATGTGGGTTATCATATTGTCAAAAGTGGCCTTAGAAGAAGGTGGTTTGAAATTGAAAATGATATAGTGGTTTTTGAAGAGATAATTCTTGTTTTGTTATGAAATTTGTCTTATTATCCAGTTGTTTTAGCTTGAGATGTTCCTTTTGGTTATGTTTGAAATTGATTATGAACTAAATTTTATGGTTTTTGTGTTATTCAGAATATGCTTCCTAGAAAGGTCCCTCAAATTTCTATTGGGTCTTTCCCTATTTTTGGTTCTCCTTAGTTGCTACCCATCCTCTGTGGAAATCGAGGTTCGTTAGAGGCAGTAAAGTGGATTGAGGAAGTTGAGCATGTCTTTAGAGTGTTTGGAACTCCCAAAGCTATTAGAGTTTATGATATTATGGGTCTGTTTTGGGGTCTAACTTTAGAATAATGGGAGTTTTTCCCCCACCAATGATGTAAGTTTTGATGATTTTGTAAGATTTTAAGTCCCTCTTTTTTCGATGATTTATAACTGAGAACGTGAAGATAAAGAAAATGGAAACCTCATGAGTTTCCAACAAGGTCAACAGACGGTGAAGGCTTATGTTGAACACTTTAAAGAGTTGGTTTCCTTTTGTTCAGAGGTGGTGTTATAGGATGTATTGAAAGATTATCTTTTCATTGGAGGTCTTCATCCAGAGATCGAGAAGTGAGTACTATTCTCCATGGATATCCATTTTGAGAAGTTAGTGTAGGAATCATTTTTGGATGAGTTTTTTTGAAATAAGTATAAACACATTGGCTCAATTGTTGTCTCCCGTGTCAGGGTTAAGAAATTCTGGGTTTCCTCATTTTTGTTTTCTGGCTTTTGTAAGTTCATATTTCATTATAAAAGTCTGATGAAATTATCCTTTCATAGTTCAAATATTTTTTTTAATGTGAACCTTTAAATGGTTATCCTTTCATGAATTAGTTCCCCTATTTCAATCATGCTTGTTTGGAGATGTCTATTTTTGTGGAAATCGCTCTTTGTGCCTTATGTGAGGGTTCATTTATATTATGTATTTTGATAATTTTTGTTGTAGTTTCTACTGATGTAGCATGTTAGAAGAATATTTATTTCTATTTGGATCCATTTATCAATGAATCCAAAACATGGATTGGATATGCATCACTCACAAATTTAATAAAAGAACTAAGGATTCTCTTTGCACTTTACTACTATTGGTTAACTACCACTTAACATAATATCTGATTTGAACTTCTTTCCCAGCATCCATGTGATGCTCTCATCTCACACATTCTCTCCACCATATGTATTATATCACCATTAAAAATTAAATTTTCCTTCTCTTCCTACACCCATTTACTATATACATGTAGCTGCATGCATCATGCATCTTTAGAAGTAGTAAATAGGTGCAAGAAGAGAAGGAAAAGTGAATGCTAAATGGTTATGTGATAAAGATGGTGGTGAGAATGTGTGGTATAAGAGCATCATGGGGGTTCCAGATAGGATGTTCAGGTCTGATTCTATGCTAAGCGGTAGTTAACCAATAGTAGTGAAGTGCACAAAGAATCCTTAGTTTTATTATTAGCTTATATATGGACCAAATAAACCCTTTGGAAATATTCAAAGGTAATTTTATGATATACTTTCTCTATTTTACCAAAAAATTATATAATTAAATTTGGATTTAATTTTAATTATTCTTTATAGAGTTCATTTATTTTAGAATATTTCTGTCAATGTGTCATACTTTTATAGGAAGAGCAATGACACTGGCTCTGCTTAATTATAGAGGTAATCCTGACGTTTTCACAGTAAAATCATTGTCCATAGAATTAATTCATCATTTCATATTTATGTTTAATTTATTTATTTTTAGTATTACTCACGTAATAAATTTTTTCTTATAAAGGTGGATTCTTTTTTTTTGAGTTGGGGTTCTCTGTCCAACTTTCATGATTCTTATCCCTCAAAACCTTTTCACCCCTACAATGTTTTATTTATCACTTTCTTTAAAGTTATCTTCATTTCCTTTATAGGAAGAGCAATGATATTTCCTCTGCTCAATTATAAAGGTAATCTTGATATTTTCACAGTAAAATCATTATCCTTTGAATTAATGTATTGTTTTATATATATGTTTAATTTATTTCTTTTTTGTATTACTCATAATAATTGTTTTCTTATATAGGTGGATTTTTTTTGAGTTGATGTGGTTTGTTTGAAGATACTTATGAAATGTTAGTAGTTCAAAAAATAAATTCAATGGAAATCATGGTAACATTGACTGTTAGAATTGTTTTTGAATGTATCTAATAATTTTTATTTTTGTAATTATATTAAACAATGTTTGAAATGTTTATAATATAGATTTTTTTTTCTGGTATTTGTTTTGTAAATTTAATTCCATTTAAATTCTGTATTGGGACTTGTTTTTGTTGATATTTGCTGTGTTTCTAGTACTATGGTGTTATGTTACAGCACACTGCAGTATGAACCTTTATCAGTGATTTTAAAAGCACTGATAAAGACCACATTTATCAGCACGTTTAAAAGCACAGATAAAGGGAAAATTTATCAGTACTTCTAAAAGTGGCGATAAAGGTATAATTTATCATAACTTCTACTACACTGATAAAAAAGTCCTTTATCAGTGCTTATAACAGCACTGATAAGGGATTCCTTTAGTGTTTCTAAATAAAAGCGCTAATAAACAAGACCTTTATCATCGCTTTTAAAAGAGATGATAAAGTTCCCATTTATAAATTCTTTTCTTAGGGCTGATAAATGCCCCCTTTATCAGTGTTTTTTTAGTGCTAATAAAAGTACTAGGATTTTAACATCGATGATGTTTTCAGTGCTTTTCTAGTGTTGATAAAGGCCATTTATATCATTGTTAAAGGTTAAATTGTAGTAGTGTGTACAAAGCTAGCATCATGTTCATGCATAACATATGTGCATAATCATAACATTATAATTGTGAAAAAATATAGCACCATGTTCCTTAAAAATACACATAATATAATGATATACATCACATTGCCCAATTTATTGGAGGGCTATATAATTTTTGGCCCACCTGTCATATCATAACATTTACATAATCGTGCATGCCACATAGAATGTATAACAATCTTAGTCATAAAAAAACACATTGAAATGAAATGGGTTTCATGAGAATTTTATAAATAATAAATTCATGAATAAACTTTGTGGTTCCCAAATGATAAAGGGAAGAACATATATGGTATAATAATCATCACAGTTGAGTGAGGATGAAACAATATCAAGAGGATTCAAGATGTGAATTAGAAAGAAAATTTATTTTGGAAAATCTTTATGTTTGTCATAAAACCAGGTTGGAAACTTGGATATCATTGAATAGAAAAATGGAATAACAAAGACATTATATTTAAGAAAAATTAAAGAAATATATAGACTAAAATTTGTCATTAAAGAGGTATAACCCAAAGAAAGGGAGTTGGGTTTGAGAATCCCCATACCTCATGTCTGAATGCCTTCTGCACTTGTACTTAATATCATAGATAATCGAATTAGACTAATTAATTACATAATTCATAACCTATTCTAAATTTATTTGATTTATTATAATTTTATTAAGTTCTTTTATGGATATTTTTATGAGTTATAGAGTTTAATCTCATTATTTTGGGATCGTTTGTTTATGTGATTTATGGCCAGTTACGTTGAGTAAAAATATGAGGGTTTTTTTAAAATGGGAGTAACTTATCCAGAAGTGAAATTTTTTAGTATTAATAAGCTTAAGAAATTTTAAATTGTCTCATATATCATTTTATTATATGGTATTAGGATGATTTATTAGATAAAACATTGTTGAAAATGTTTTAATTTATTTTGGCGGTTTTTACGACCATCAAGAACATGTATCATTTTATTTAATATAATGTTTATTTATTAGTTATATTATATGATAAAAGGTTTAATATGTATATTAAAATATTATTTAACTATAATAATGATTTTATGACTAGCCTTTAAGGTAATAATAGAAAACGAAAACTCAGAATCCAGGAGGGCTGTGAATCAACACATGACGGACAATGTTTTCATTTTTTAAATAAAAGAATAGGAGAATAGATTTGATAATGGATATAAAATTAACAAAATAAAATCATATTATACATATTATAATTTAGTAATCATTCCACTTTGGATAGGGGAGGTGAGGAGGGGATAAAAAAAGAAACTAAATTTAAAGAGAGGGATTGATGATTTTACCTCTTGAATGTTGTCTCCTGAGGAGCCTCCTTAAGGAACTTGGGTTGTGAATTTTGTTTAGAACATCATCCCTTGTATGTGGGGAAGAGTATTGGGGAAATAATTGGGCATAATTTAGGCCAGATATAATGATTTGAAGGTGTGAGGAGAATGAGTGGTATTTATAGGGGAGAAGAGGGGTGTTTTTTGATTATTTTATTCATTTCTTTATTATTTTTGATCAATACTATCAATATTGACGATTATTATGACTAAATACATTAAAATTTTCAGGATTTCAAACCAATGAGTGATTAACTCATCCATATATCATCCATGAATCAATAATTCATGTATTTAGCTTATATCGTAAATTATCGTATTTCACTCTTCACCAAAAAATAAACTATTTTAGAAAAATCTCAAATATTCACCCTAACCATTTTTTAATGTGTAGAATTAAAAAATTGACTCAATTTTATGAAAAACATTTTTCTAAATATGAGAAAATTCGATTTTAATTAAAATCATCATTTATTCGAAAAATACCGACTTTAATATTATAATCGATTTTATGACACTTTGAAAAGTTAATTAATGTATCATAAAATTATATTATAATTATAATAAAAGAAAAATATATTTATGAATATATTTTATGAAAATAAATTTTCTTTTAAATCATTATATTATTTATAAAATTGTAAATAATCATTTTAAATGTTACAAAAATACAAACACTTAATTTATCATTTTTAGAACATTTATTTACTTATGCCATGATATTATTATATCATATTTTCATTTATAAGATGCCTAAGTTTTATTTATACTTTCATAGGCGAGGTTACTATTCTATTGGCTGGATTACTGTTCCTAATGGTCATGTTACTATTCCAACGATCAGGTTACTATTCCATTGGTATAGGTTCCTTAATTTATATAAATGACACTTATTTCAGTATTCATTCAAGAGAATAATTATTTTATTTTGTTCTATATATCATATATGTATTTTATAATGTAATTATAAGTAGGAAAAATTCCATTGATTAAATTTTGGATCGTTACATTCTTCTACCCTTTTGAAATTTCACCCTCAAAATTTTATTTTACATACTAAGGTGAAAACAGGTGAGGGTACTTCTCGCTTATCACTTCCTACAGTTCACATGTCACCTCTTCATACTTATGATTCCTCTAAAACACTTTAATATGGTGATTTTTCTTTTTTTTCACAGGAATTTGTCTCTTCGGTCCAAGATCATTATCAAACACTCTTCTTATGAGAGGTTGTCTCAAGTTGTACCACCTATAAAATCAGAAAATGTGAGGGGTTAGGTATGTACTTACACAAGTGATATACATGGAATATGTCATGAAATTGATCAATATTTTGTGGAAGTTCAATCCAATAGGTCACTTCTCCTATGTGATTAAGGATCTCAAAGGGGTTAATGTACCTTGGGCTAAGCTTCCCTTTATTTCCAAATCGCATGACTATATTCCATGGAGATTTTTGAAGGAAATTTTTTTCTCCAACTTTAAAATCCAAATTCCTTTAATGGTTATCATCATAGAGATCTTTATAATTGTGACCATATTTTCTGTTTTTTTGGATGGCTTGAACCTTCTCGGCCATCTTTTACACAAGATCAGGCTCAAGTAGCTTTTATTCGCAAACTTCATCCCAAGAGGTTGTAGTTTTGAATAGTTTCCCATAACGAGATTCATATAGACCCATATAAATACTCAAGTGGAAAATATTGTTTTATGAGAACTCAATCAATGATATATGTTGATCCCACCCACTTTTTAATTCCATTCAGAAAGATCTCAACATGTCCTCGAGTGTCTAAATAGTCCTTTCAGATTGGCCATCAGTTTGGGGGTGATAGGCCATAATGAAATTAAATTTAGTACTCAAATCATGTTGAAGTCTTCTATAGAATTTTAATTTGAACCTTAAATAATGATAATAGATGATAAAACATAGTACCTCATGCATCCTCAACACTTATTTTAGATATATCTTGGTAAGTTTTTCAAGAAAAAAATCTTCCCGAATAGCTATAATCTGGAAGTCTTGGTGAGTCGACCCACCAAAACCCATATCATATTATTTCCTTTAGATGTATTCGAGAGACCAGTGACAAAGTCCATAGTGATATTATCCCATTTCCACATGGGTACGGGAAATGGTTTCATCATCCCCTTGGAAAATTTTTACTCTGCTTTAACTTATTGATATATCAAAAATCTTGAGATATACTCCGCAATGTCCTTCTTTATGTTATCCCACAAGAAGTGTTCTCAAAGATCATAGTATATCTTGGTAATTACAAGATGTATAGAGAAATGTGAGCTATGTGATTTATCCAATAGATCATTATTTATCTTAGGGGATGAAGGCACACACAACCTCATTCCAAACTGAATCACACCATCACCATCAATGTAGTACTCATGTAGATTTACCTCCTTTACTGAATTCACCATCATTTGTAACTCCAGATCATCCATTTTCACCTCCTTGATCTTATCTTTGATACATGGTTAGGAAATAATTTTGGAAAGGTAGGATGTATTCCCCGCTGTTATGATTTCCAAATCCATTTTTTTCATATCCATGAAGATAGGGTCTTTCTCAATCTGAATCATGGATAGATTAGCAAGTTCTTTTTTGATAGGATCATTAGCTACCTTTTTTGCCTTCCCAGGATGATAGTGAATAGAGGAATCAGATTCCTTTATTATCTCTAACCATCTACTTTGATTCATGTTGAGTTCCTTTTGTTTGAATATATACTTTAGGCTCTTTTGATCGGTATATTTATCATACTTCTCACTATAGAGGCAGTGACACTAGATTTTTAAGGAAAAAAATCACATCTTCTAGCTCTAGATCATTCCAAAGGTAGTTCTACTCATTTATATTTATCTACAGTGAGGCATAGGTTAACAATTTATCATATTTCATGAGTATAAAACCAAATACTTTCTTTAAATGATCAATATATATCAGAAAAATTTATCCAATTGTTATTAGTGTGAGTACAGATGTAGTGATTAACCTTTTATTAACCTCCTTAAATATTTCCTAACATTATTACATCTATACATACTTTACCCATTTATTTATTAACTTAGTTAGCGGGATAAACAATTGTGAGAAATTTCTCATAAAACATCCATAGTACAGTACTAATCTAAAAAAACTTCATATATCCATCATACTAGTGGGTCTGGGCCATTCCTAAATTGCCATTATTTTTGAAGGGTCCATATATTTTCCCTCACTTGTGATCATGTATCCTAAGAATGTGACTTGCTTCATCCAAAAGTCACACCTTTTGAACTTGGAATACAATTTCTCTTTCCTTAATATCTCCAACACAATACTTAGATGTTCTTCATGTTCCTTATTACTCTTGGATTAGGAAAAAATATCCTCGATAAAAACCACCAAAATTTTTTCAAGGTTGTTTCTAAAGACTCTATTTATGTAACCATGAAGATTTTAGGGGCATTAGTAAGTCCAAAGGGCATAACTGGAAACTCATAGTATGCATATCCTATTTAAAAAACTTTATTATGAATATATTCCTTCTTCACCTTCAGTTGATGATATGCATAACAAAGATATATATTTTATAAGTACTAAGCTCTTAATAATTGATCAAACATGTCATTAATCCTTGTAATAGGATACATGTTCTTTATGGTGATTTTATTGAGATATTGGTAATCGATACATAGCTATATTGATCAATCCTTTTTATATAGGAAGAGAATTGGTGCACCCTAAGGTGATGCACTTGGTCTTATGAATCCTTTGTCTAAATGATCTTAAAAATACTTATTTAAGTCCTCCAGTTTGATCGGGGCCATTCTGTAGGGGAATTTTGAGATAAGAGTTGCTCTGAGTATGAGTTCTATTGATAACTCTACTTCATGTTCTGGGGGAAGTACAGGTAAATATTTGGGAAATAAATCACTATATTTCCTCAGAATGGGAATTTCCTTCAGGTTGATACCTTCCTTTGACTTAACCATTTATGTGAGGCATGCTTCTTCACAGGGCATCAACATGCACACCATTGAGGGATTTTCCAAAGGATATTCACGATCTTCCTTGGATTTGTAGAGGATAATGGGATAGTTTGGAATATGAAAAGATATTTCCTTTTCTAGATATTTGATGTGTAATCTATATAAATATATCAAATTAATGCCCAATATAGCATCAAATTCCACCAAGGGATGTATTAAGATATTTTCTAGAAGAATATTCCCACATACACCAAACGGAGAAGATTCCAACACTTGGGTTTCAATGATCACACTACTAGGTGTTTTTATGGATATATCTTCTTTAAGGTATCAAGGATTCCATTAAATAGTTCTAGAAAACCTTAATTATATAAAGGAATACTTAGAACCAAAATAAAATAATACTTTTCCATTATTGTGTGAATAGAAAGTGTACCTTGTAAGACTTAATTTTTTTGATCCACTTATGCAGTAGTGATGACATAAGATTTCCCTTCTTTGGATTTTATGGATGCTGTCATTGATTACTCTCAAAGAGTCAAGGTTTAGTGAAATGGATTGTATAATTCCTTTTACCCCTATAATTGAACCATTGAACCATGTCTGGTTCTCTCATTTCCTCCATCATGTTGGCTGGATTCTTTGTCTCTCTTCTAGATTCATGAGCTTGGTGGCCTTATCTCCCATATTTGAAGCATTTAACCGTCCATTTGAGGTAATTAACATGACATTTCTTTCCATATTTTTGACATGTGGGTGGTTGGACCCTCTTTCATCATTTTTAATTTGACCCAATAGTTTGAAACTCCATTATTCTCTTCTTATCTCTATAATTACGGGACCATTATCTAAACTTTATATCTACTTTGAGAGAACATATGACCAATTATTTATAACTCCCAAAGTCTGAGATAGCTATAACCTTTTTAAGGTGTGGTTTTAAACCATCAAAGAATTTATCTATTTTTCTATCATTATTGAAAACAAAACCTAAGGCATACCTTAAAATATTTTTGAAGTTTGCTTCATAAGCCATGATATATCTACCTTCATTTTTCTTCAAATCTATGAATACTCTATCCATATTTTTCCAAAGAATTCAAGGGAAATACTTATTAATAAATATTTTATTAAAGTATTAACACTCCATATCTTCCATTTCTTCCTTTTTTTGGTGTTCTTTATCAATGACTACAATTTATTATATTCTCTATATAAATGATAGACATCCAGAGTCACCTTCTACTTCTCAGAACAATGGAGCACAAAAAATATCTTATTCATTGAGTTAAGCCATTATTATGAAATTAGTGGATCAAAAGATACCCTGAATGTCAGTGGTTGTTGTCACATAAAGTAAACAATATATAACTAATCCTTAATAGGTTAAGGATAATGTTATATGTTGTTTAAGTTTTTGTTCATATAGCCCGAGACAGCTGGGTAAGCATCTCCACAAATTTTTGAACTTTGCTTCCCATGGAATTGAGGATGTTGTTCAGAAAATCATTACATTATCCCTCACATGAGTTTTTGGCCTAGTTTCTCTTGGTTCCCACCATTTTCTAAAATAGAAAATTGTTTTACAAAAATTAAGTCAACAAAGCATGACTAATTTATCCTTTTATGTAATTTACACTAAAGGAATATCTTATGGGATCCCTATGTTAAGCATTTTTTATAAAACAATATTCATATACTTAGTATTATCCTTAGAGTTTTCACTAACATTATATAATCCTAATTGCCTAATTAACTAAACCATGTTATCATAAAAACTATAGTGACCCTAATTTTTCTTACATGACTATGGAATTATTTTTAAGATAAACAACATAAAATCATTACAATCCAGGATCCAAAGGTTTAGTATCTTGGGAAAATTAGGACCATACATGACTTATGAATAAAAAAATAAAAATTTATTAAATATATTCTTCTTTATCCTATTAAATATTACATTCTCCTTAGTATATGTAGTCACCATAGGATATACATCAAATAAAGGTGTGAGATAAATTCCCAGTAAAAGGATAAATAAGGACATGAGTCAATATGATATGAGTGAGAATCATCTTCATTATCATATAATAAGAATAATATAATATTCATAATCATGAGAGGAAGAATTTGATAAAGTCATAGAATGCGTTAATTCATAAAAATGAAACATCATGTCTTAGTGGTCAAATATGACACATAGTTGTGAACAAATCTGACATCGTGTTCAGGCATAAAATATGTGCATAATAATGACATCATTCTTTTGAAAAAAATCTAGAAACACGTACATGCATAATACAAATTGTATCATGAGATAAATCACATTAACAAATTTATTATAGGTCTATATAATTCTAGGCCTACCCATCACATCATAACATTTACATAATCATGCATGCCACATAAAACGTATACCAATCTTAGTCATTAAATAACCCATGGAAAGGAAATGGGTTTCATGAGAATTTCATAAAGAATAAATTAATTAATAAAATTTGGGGTTACAAAATTATAAAGGGAATAAAATATATTGTATTAGAATCATCAAACTTGAGTGAGGAAGAAACAATCTCAAGAAGAGTCAGTATGTGAATCAGAAATAAGAGTTATTTTGGAAAATCTCTTTGTTTGTCATAAAAATAGGTTAGGAACATGTATATACAAGAAAATAAAAAGGAAAGAACAAATAAATTATATTTAAGAAACATTAAAGGAGTAATGCACACTGAAATTTAGCATAAAATAGGTATAACCCAAAGGAAGGGAGTTGGGTTCGAGAATCCCCTTACCTTATGTCCGAATGCCTTCTGTACTTGTAATTAACATCTTGGATAATCAAATTAGATCAATTAATTATATAATTAAGAAGATATTATACAATTATTTTATTTATTATAATTTTATTTAGTTTTATTATGGCCATTTTAATGAGTTATAGAGTTAATATTTTCATTTTGGGAGCGTTTGTTTTCATTGTTTATGGTCAGTTCATATGAGTGAAAATATGGGTGTTTTTTTGTAAAATGGGAATAAATTCTCCAAAAGTGAAATTATTTAGTATTAATGAACTTGAATAATTTTAAATGGAATAATATATCATTTTATTATATGTAATGAGTATGATTCATTAGATTAAACATTGATTAAATTGTTTTAATTTATTTTGGTAGTTTTTACGGCCATTATGAACTTGTATCATTTTATTTAATAGAATGTTTATATATTGGTTAAATTACATGATAAAAGTTTTAATATGTATATTAAAATATTATTTAACCATAATAATGGTTTTATAACTAGCCTTTATGGTGGTAATTTAAAACAAAAACTCATCGTCCACGAAGGTTGTAAATCAACACATCGCTGATGATGTTTTGATTTTTTTTGAATAAAAGAAGAGGAGAAAAGATTTGATGATGGATATTTAATTAAAAGAATAAAATTTTAGTATATATATTATACTGTAGTTATCATGCCACTTTGAATATGGTAAGTGAGGAGAGTATAAGAAAAGATAAGAAATTAAAAGAGAGGGATTGATGAATTTACCTATTGAATGTTGTCTCCTTGGGAACCACCTTAATGAACTTGGGTTTGCTCTTTTTTTGAGACCAGAAGCCATTGGAAATTGGGAAGAGGCTTGGGGAGAGAAGTTTTAAGAATTTATACAATCAATAAGGCTTTGAAGGTGTGAGGAAAAGGGGTGGTATTTACAAGGGAGGAGAGGAGTGTTTTTTGATTATTTTATTCATTTGTTGGTTATTTTGGCTCAATAATATCAGTATTGTTGATTTTTAGGAATAAATATAGTAAAAGGTTCAAGATAGTTCTAAAAAATTGGATATTAACTCATCCATGACTCAATAATTCATTTATTTATCTTATATCGTAAATCATCATATTTCACTATTCACAAAAATTCAATTATTTTAGAAAAATCCCAAAAATTTACACTATCCATTTTTAGAAATGTAGAATTAAAAAAAGAACTCAATTTTATGAAAATAATTTTTGAAATATGATAAATTTCATTTTTTATTAAAATAATCATTTGTTTGAAAAATACCGATTTTAATATTATAACCGATTTTATGACACTTTGAAAAATTAATTAATGTCTCATAAAATTGTCTTATAATTATAATAAAACAAAATATTAATTTATAAATATATTTTATGAAAATAAATTTTCCTTTAAATAATTATATTATTTATAAAATTATAAATAACCATGTATGTTTTAGAAAAATACCAACACTTAATTTATCATTTTTAAATCATTTTTTTACTTATACCATTATATATTTATATCATATTTTCATTTATAAGATACCTAAATTTTATTTATACTTTCATAGGTGAAGTTACTATTCTATTGGCTAGATTACAATTCCTAGTGGTCATGTTACTATTCCAACATCCAGGTAACTATTCCATGAGAATAGATTCTTTAATTTCTATAAATACAACTTATTTCATTATACATTCATGAGAATAATGTTTTTGTTAGGTTCTCTATGTTATATATGCGTTTTATAACATTATTATAATAAGTAAAAATTCCATTGATAAAATTTTGGGTTGTTAAAAACTTTATTTATATCAAATAAAAACAACCAGGACTTAAAAATAAATCCAACATAAAGGGAACCTTCAATCTGATACCAATTGAGAGTCCCAGTGAACTGTACAAACACACCTAAGAGAGGGAGTGGGGGGGGGGGGTGAAGTAGGTGTTATCCAAGTTTCAAAATCTATTCTATAAATTTAAGACCCTTTGATATTGAAACCTTCATGATCATTAAATAATATGGTTATTTTTTAGTTTAAACAATAATACACCTGATGCAATGTAGATAATGAAGGTAAAGTGGCAGAGGTGTTTTTTTAGGGTTCACCCCTCTTGGGAATCCTATTCCTTACCATACTTGGGAAGTCCAAGTCATGGATTCTCTACTAAATTTTTTTTATCAATACAATTGGAGTTTTTGGATATTTTTATCCTAAACCACACTCACTTTATTACCTAGGTGTGAGATCACTATATTACACAAGTGATCATTGAAACATCCCACTGCACTTATTTATACTTGAATCCCACCAATTCCTATTCAAATATTCGTTATCCTATTGAGGTTGATCCATAGTTTGTCCAGGGATATCATCCCACAAAAAATAATGAACTGGTTCTTCAAGACAGAGTGAAATATACAACCTTAAAGTCTTAAAACAAAACACATACAACTTAGCCTTTAAATATATTTACAAATTATAGTTATTTATAGAATTTTTTGTTTGGAAATAAACTTCAATATTATTATCTCAAACTCAGTACTATAATCTTTGGAAAACAAATATATATCATAGATCACAAAACCATGGATTTATAAACTCTTTCTTGTTCTTTCTCTTTCCTTCATTATGACTTTCGAGCAGTAACAAATCACCCTCTTTTTATTATTATTCAAAAAAAATAGTAACTCTTAAACAATAGTTCAAATTCTTTTTATAAACCTTGCTATAAAATATATAAATCTTACCTTATCCTCATCCTCATTCTTCTTCTTTATAATTTTCTGGTTCTATTGGATAATCATTTCAATATACAATAAAAAACAATAAATCATCCTTATTCTTATCTTTTATTCCTCTTCAATATCCTCAATATTCTCATGTGCATGAGAAACTTTATTAACTATAATATTTCTTTTTAAATTACCCAAAATGTTACACTA
The DNA here is from genome assembly GCA_963277665.1 of Viscum album. NCBI lineage: Eukaryota > Viridiplantae > Streptophyta > Magnoliopsida > Santalales > Viscaceae > Viscum > Viscum album. The sequence continues at coordinate 909,147,511 of OY728125.1, read as the reverse complement.
AGATTAATTTCTTTCTACTTTCCAAATATCATAGTAATAAAATATATAGTTCTCATTCCAATGATATTTCATGCACTCCATTTTCATGTCAAGGGATATTATAGGAATACCCTCATTTAATTCACCTAAATTTGGAACTTTAATGCATAATTTTTCCTTTTTAAATTGTTGGTTTGACTTAATTGGTTGTAGAAAAAATCAAACAACAACACTCTAGCTTTCAGTACAACATTCTTCTCTATGTTGTGGAGATCCCCATATCTAATATTTAGGTAATATCAAAATAATCACCTTGAAATTACTATAGTGTAATACACACCATTTTTATCTCTATTCTTCAACTCACAACACCAGGAATTCCTTTATAGTGTAATCATATTGTCTTTTCTCACATGTAATTATTTCACACAAAACCCTCAATTGAACAACCATATAAAATTCTCTATGGCATGGTCATGTTAATTTCAAAAACACCAATGATTTACTCACCATTTATATAGCCTGTATCATCTAATTTTACATTTTTTGTAGCTCTTAATTTTTCAATGTGACCTTTACATAGGTCTTTAATTACCCTTACATAGCTCTCAATTAACTTGACACAATTATCTAAAATTTAGTGTTACAATTAAATACATACCTATTACATTTACGGAACTATTAGAATAATTTTGAGGACACTAAAATATCTCTAAATTAAATTTCAATAGGTCATAACAACATTTACACAGCTCTTATAATTCTTGTCTCACCTTTACATAGGTGCTATTTTTCTTTTACATTGGTACCAAATTTTGCAAGATTTCAACTTTAAACTCCAAGTCTTATTTAAAATAGCTCCCCTAAATTCCAAGAACGAATCACCAAATTTTTTGTGTGTTTATTATATATGAATCCTTAAGACACAAATTTGTAATAATCATACTTAATTTATTTCTTTAGATATTCAAATCTAAAAATTCATATTTTCAGTTTATAGATTCATTAATTTTTTTAAGTGCTAAATGAAATATAAAATCATATATAATGATATTAATATTGAGACATGGAATACCTATTTTGATCCCATCACATTTACACTCAGTGATATGGAACTTATTTTGAGTGAAGAGACATGTATGCTTGTATTCCTTTTCCAGATTTCCGTGCTTGCTAAAAATCACACATACGATGACACTCAATTACACTTACATTGGTCTGTGTCACACATATGTTGCACAGGGAGACAAATAAATTAATATTTATTAACACTTAAATATATAGGGAACACACATATTCTATGCTTAATCCACACATATATTATGACTTGATGACACCTACGCTCTTCAGAATTCATTTAATGGCCTTATGACCTCTTTAAATCAATTATAAAATTTATAAACCCTTAATACAAGTGAATTTAATAACTGATTTTAATAAGATTATTTTTCAATAAACCATGGAGTGATTAAAATTATCTAACCTATATTCTTATAAAATTTAAACCCTTTTTAATCCTTTCAAGTACAACTATATAGGTTTTCCAGTACAAGGTTCAATAGTCAACTCCTCCCAAATTTACAATTCATGCAAACTGTTGTAGAATAGAGTTTTTCACCTTAAGTACTTATCATTTATATATATTCCAGCTCTATAATCAATTGATTTTATATCCACTACCTATAGGTTGTTTATGCATATCTTTATAGGTAGTAACCGCTTACTCTTATCATTATTCATCAGAGAATGGGAAACAACTTCACCAACCTTTACCCAAAACAATGGGTAACACCTTTACTTTTCTTTTGGATGGATATTGATTCCCATCACCCAATAAATCACCTTTTAATTAATTAAATTGAAAATATTTGGTCAAAAAATCATATTTAAAAAAATTATACTTCATCTCAAGGGCACTTTAGTTGATTCTAAGGAGCGATAAGCTTTACCTCTAGTAATGGATTTATACTATGATGTATTCCATAAAGATTTCACAGTATTTCCACTAAAAAATAATGTTTAATTTATTATTGATATTGTAACTTCAATTGAATTAAAATTTATTCCTTTGTATTAAATGGAACCACGCACATTGAGTTTATTAAATATTTAACTAGTAGAGCTTAAAGGCAAAGGGTTTTTTAGAACAAGCACTTCTCATTGGGGTTATTAGGTTCTCTTCACTAAGAAAGATGATCAGAGTCTATATTTTTATGTATACCATCAAAAGTTAAATCAGGGGATAATTTAATTTTTTTTCTTTACCCATAATTGATAATTTTTATCAGTGAAATAGGGAAAATTGGTTTTCTAAGATCAAAAGCCTCTCAGAATATCATATGCTTTGAGTTAGGATACAAGTATACCAAATATGAATTTTTTTAACCTAATATGGTCATTTAAAGTATTTTATAAACTCATTTGGGTTAACAAATACTCTTATAGTGTTCATTTCATTTATTAATATGACCTTTAATCCATTCCTTGACTTTTTCTTCATGGTTTTCTTGAAAAATAACCTAGTTTATTCAATATATTGGAATGATCAGGGGAGACATATTCACATTGTCTTATTAACTTTGAAAGATCCCAAATTGTATTCCATGTTAAAAAAATGATCATTCTAGATGAAGGAAGTAAATTTCCTTGACCATGTAATTTCTAAAGTTGGAATTTAAGTATATCCTCACAAGGTAGAGCCATTGATTTCCTAGAAGGTTCATTCTAATATTTTTTAAACTGTGATTTTTCTTGGACTTTTAGTATATTATCACTAATTTATCCATGGTTTATCATGGATTACTACTCCGATGATAGTTTTGACAAATAGGGGTAAAATAAATATGGTATGAACAATATGGTGAGTCTTTTAAAGATCTAATGAAGAGGTTGAGAATAAATCTTGTTCTTATATTAACTATAACTAATGAGTATTTTGAGGTGTATTGTGATGTATCCTTGGATGTTTTTTATTTAATTCTTATAAAATATTATCAGGTGGTAGATTCTAGTTCCAGACGACTACATTCACATGAATGGAACTACTATACCCATGATCTGGAATAGTCATTATCATTCACACATTAAAATACTAGAGGAATTATCATTTCAATGATTGTTTTATGGTGTTTAATAATAATAAGATCCTTACATATATCTTTTGTAATTTATATTTGAATATTAAGAAGCGTTTCTGGGTCGAATATCTATAAATATTTATCTTTAATATTCAATATACTCCTAGAAAAGGAAATGTGGTTACTAAAACCATTTGTAGGAAAATTCACCTCCAGTGGGTGCATAAAGTAAACTATGGATGAAAATTTATATGTCTTTTCACTTAAATTAAAATGGAAATAATTAAGGGTCATTATGGTATGAATTTATATCACATTAATATTACATTATCTATCTTGTAACACTTCAAGGAATCTCAAATATTTTATTCTTACTATATCATTATTCAAGAGAAACTTGATAATGTGGATATTCTCAATGGTTAGTTCCAAGATTCCTCATATTTTATATATGTCCCCAACTAATTTGTTATACTAGTTGAAATGAAGGAGTAGGTGATGAAAGAATTTATTCCTATAATTGGGATATACATCCTAGAATCATGATGATATATCGTGACATTTATTACCTTTTTTTGTGTCCTAACGTATAGAGAGATATTGTAGATTTATTTACTCGATTCCCACTTGTCACCAGGTTAAGGAAGAACATCAAAGACATATTGGTACTCTTTAGCCTATTCCTTTACTATTCTAAAAATGGGTTGAAATCATGTTTAGTTTCATGACTAAATTTTCTAGATATTAAAGAGTTCAACATGAAATGTGGGTGATTGTGGATTATCTGACCAAGAAGACTCACTTTTTTCCTAGCAAAGAGGATTATTGTTTGATGAGATTGGGAAGATAAATGTTAGAAAGATCATTAATCTCCATGGTGTTTGTAATGTATCATACTAATCTTCCATCTGAATTGACACCCAACCCAATATTCTGTTGGACCAATGGGCATTTCTGATCTCCATGGGCTGGAATTAGTGCCTTGGAAACATGAAACATACCATGGGAACGATTTCAATATCTTAAAATAAGATAAATAAGTATCATAAACAAATGAGATAAATAACCAAGCATAATATAATAAATATAAATCCACATATGACGTATAGTTGAATCCATAAATAAATAAACAGCCAAATCGGGTATAAATAAAACCACATTTAAAAAATACAACATGCTAGAGTGTTTAATACCAAAATGAAAAAAATGAAAAAATAAAATTCCCTAGTGAGCCTCCACATGACCCATGATTACAAACAAAACCATACATACCTATCTTTATACTAAATTGATCCAAAGGAAAAAAACATGGCCCAACTACAACCCAAAACTACAAAATATAGTTATGATTTGTACAACCTAGTAGGCCAAACCCACCAAATCTATTTAATAACTTTTATATTATATCCTGTAAAGTCTAGTTTGAAATATGTTATAAATAAACATAATTTTTATATGTATTTAAATAAAGAATATAACAACACATCATAGTTTTGTTAAAACTCTCTTTCCCTTATTTCTATTAAATGAAAAAATCACTAGGAAAAAACATTTCCCTGACTAAAGCCTCCTTTACCAAACCACCATTTTAAAAATTCCACTTCAAAAAATATCTCATAGACACCCCATTTTTAAATTCAACTTTAAACCTTAAAATAAGGTTTTCAATTGTAAATGGTTTTCTAAAACCTCCATAAAGATAAATTTACAAGTAAGCTGGGAATATTGGACTAAAATAATGCTTTTAAAACCCAAAAACTATAGTTCTAAAAAAAATCATTCAAAAACCCTTTGGAAAACACCATTTCACTTTCGTGGAATTAATACTTTCAAAAAGTAGTTATAAATATTTTGGAAATGTACAAAAAAACCACTGAAATGGGAGAAAAACTCAAAATAAGGAACCATGGGATCAATGATAAGGGAAAAATAAATTTATAAAAAAGAGGTTCCATACCATCACATAAAATTCATAGGATATATGTAAGAAGTTAGAAAATTCCCTAAATGATCCTGCATAGAATCTTAGCATCATGGTCATATTCCTAGGACTCTAGTAACATGATCTCAACTGGATACATAGAATTTAGACCATTTATAATGATCTTTTATACATCACAAGTAGTCCCATTGAACTATTTAGAGATAAACATATGGGGAGCACACTGCTACCAAGAGAAACAATTAATTACTCTTACTCACTCAGTCTGGCAGGCCACAATCCAATCCGATAACTCCCTTGGTCTAGAGTTCCACACATCATAGTTTATAGACTATTTATACTAGGGATTTAACTCATCCATATATCTATCTAGTCCCCTAGGAATCTGATGACTTCAATCAAGTAGGTGACCAATTAAGAAATTACATGTGTATAACATCAATCAAATTCCATACATTTATAAACAAACACTCACCTCGCCTCTAAAACTTGTTAAAAAATAGATATTTTTCATCTATTACCAAAACAACTCAGACATAAATTGAATCCCATAAATGGGAAAAAAAATAAAAGGGTATAATTGGGTCATAAGGATTTCATTAAAAAATAGTTTCTTACAAAGTACGAAATATTCCTTTTACAAAACACACTTGGAATGACAAGATAACTCATTCTATTTGAAATATCATTTCAAATAACCTTCAAAGAAATATTATAAAAACATTCTTTAAATTAGTTTTAGAAATAAATTCTTCCTTTTAAACCACCATTAAAATGACCAAAACTATCAACAAGTTTTTAAAATATAATCTGCATGGGTCAACACACCCCTTTTTCTTGAAGAAATCTATTTTTAAAACTTGATACACGTTCATTGGAATTCAATTGGTAAAAAACATCCATTTAAAACCTCAAAATAGTGTTCATCATCACTTTTAAAACCATTTACAAGATTTTAAAAGGTACTTGGGAATTTTCAAAAATACTTGGCATGGGAAACCTTCTATAACAAGTGTGGAAGCCATTTAGAAATAATTTTCCATCCCTAATGGGTGACATATATAAGAACAACATGGATAGAGACCCATTTTAAAATAATCAAGCATCTCATGGAATGGAATATAAAGTAATTACATAGAAACATCTACCTTGGTCAAAGAAAGAACAAGAGGAAATGTGTATCCTTTGATACCAAAGGCTCCACAAAGTAATGAAAAACATTCTACAACCCATACACTACCAAAAATTCATGGTTATACCAACAATAATCCTTAATCTCCATCCCTGGGCTATTAGGGTTCATGGGAAAGTCTGAAAAAAAGAAAAAGAGGAATAGGGAATAAAATAAGAGAACATAAGGGAGAATACCCAAAAAATTCACATGAATCAAATGAGAATGAACATAAAAATAGAGGGGGAAGGGGAGGGATCTCACCATGTGGGCCTGCCCAACTTGAGTGAGATGGAAAGATATGAGAAGGCTGAAGTGATAAAATTAGAGGATGAAAAAATTAAATTCATCTTTAATAAATTTGGACAGAACACATGGTTTGGTCATATAATTTTTCAAACTATGCACGAACTGTATGAGGGCCACTACTAAAAACAACACACATTGCATGGATTGAGTTGTACAATTTCATCTGACCATGTGCTAACCATGAAGTCACCCCCCACACAAACCATGCTATATTGTTTAATGTAGACTCTACATAGTTTGACTAACTATATTCCAACCATTCTAAATGGAATTTTCAAAATTGAAGCACTATTACACCTACACCACATGATTTCCCTTGACTGTGCGGGATAACTATGCGCCCATAATAAACCTTTAAATTTTCCAAATTCAAAGCTTGTAAATTACTAAAACTTAAAATTAAATTAAATTATATAAAATAATACAAAATACATTCCTTAGTTATATGGAATGTGTCACAATTATACAAACTATGACATTTTCTTCCCCAGAAAGTATCATGTCATGTAGTGGTCAATAGAAAATGAATTCAAAAATGAATCCTTAAATAAAAGGATAATTACTAAACTGATAGGATGAATTCTAAAATAGAACCAAGAAAAATCAATCAATATCCACTATATAACCAACCAATAAGAGTTATATGGAAATAGGGACCTAACATATATATCCACACTATTTAGAATTGATCTCAAATGGTGAAAAAAAAACAATATATTTTCCATAAAATTCACACTTTACTAAGTAACCACAACCCCGCACATCTCAAAAGGGAGTTACTAAAGTTTAACAGCCATATCCAATTACAAAAAATTTCTCCAAATAATAAGGAAATCACTATTTCAAGGAAAATTCACCAAGACCACAATATTAAATCTCCAAATACATAGCATCCTAAAACCAGGGAGAATAACAACCAGAGACATGCCTCACTGAGAAAAAATATGGTTATAACCCTAGTGTTAAAAAATTCATAAGAGGGAATCTGTTAGAAACTCATGGAACACAATCCCATGGTGATCCTAAAAGAAAAACTTAACTCAACAACACCCACGGTCTAACATGAAATAAATAACACCTCCAGTTACCCAAGCATGAGACATAGGCTTCTCTATTTCTAAACCAACAAACTAAAATCTTACCCATGGTATACACCATTCATAATCAACAAAACCATCACTAAGTAAAGAGTAATTAACCTACTAAAAAAAACCACACATACAAATCCACCAAAAAGGAACTCAAATAAAACACCAGGAAAAGATCTCTCTAAGTCACAACTTCTACAAAATCACCACGCACAAATCCCAGAATAGTTTGTCATATAAATAGTCATTACTATTAAAATAGAAACAAAAAAATAATCCCAAGGGTGTATCAAATTATGACCACCTAAATGAACTCAAAAATATATAATTTTAATTGAATAAATATTATAAAATAAATAACCACCGTGAAGATAGATCACACTAGAGTTCCTAAAAAAACTGATACTCACTAATCCATATAACCAACAAAGGATCCTAGGTTAAAATAACTTGACCTATGTGATTTTTAAGAAAACCCACTGGTGATAACTTTTTTTAATAATCCCAAGAAACACAATTAAGAAGATAAGATAATGGCAAAAAATTTAGTTAGAGCCCAGGTAGTGCTAAAAACAGAATTTGGAAAACCCCCAAAGATAAAAACCCTACCTTTACTCAATAAATTCCTGGGTGGCTTACTTTAATAACAAGAGACATGAACTGAACATGGTAACGTCATAATAATGACATTAAATATTTCAAAAATATTATAAGGGCTAATTTTAATCACATAATTCACTAAAAAAAGCACAAATATTTCAAAATATAACTCTTTAAAGACATAGAATCCTTAAAAAATATCCCCAAGAAACTATTCTCAAAAGAAATAACACTTTTATTATAAACCAATCCACTTTATAATTTCCATCCCAAGTAATCTAAAATGGCATTTTTTTTAAAAAAATTTACACTTTAAATCCAACCATCCTTCAAATAAACCCTAAGTAAGTTGAACTTTTTTATAAACAACTACTGACCAGTTTTGAAACAAAAACAGCTTTTCAATTTGATGATAATAACAACCACTTATATTTCAAAACAATTTCAAATTATAAAACTTTTTAATCATGAAACAAGTTTCAAAACTCAGAAAAACCAAAAAATATAGTTTCAAAATTCACCGACAAACCTTAAAATTAGAGCCCATGTTATAAAATTACATTTAGCTCAAATACCTCATCTATTTAAACCTTTAAATGCAACCGAAATTGGTTTAAAACAAAAAATATTTTCAAGTTTCATAAACAAATCAACCATTTTTGAAAACCATATATCATTTCACAGATAATCCCTAAGGCCTCATTTCACACTGAAAACATTTTTATCATGAAATTCACTTTTCACACACAAAAATTTATTTTTTCACAAAAAAAACATAACAAAAACATTCCATAAAAACAGGAAAATTCAATACATTGGTATCAGTTAATCATAATACCCACCTCAACCCATTTATTATTTCCATAAACCAATCTATTTCATATAATCATCAATGGGACTTAGTAAAAAACCAAATGGGATATGGAACAGTGCTCGACCAGGCCAGATGTTTGATGACCATCAGATAATCATAAAGTGGTCCCTAGAATGTGTTTGGGATCAAGTTATTTATTGTCAAATGGTTTATCAGGCCTTATAAGATAACCTCATGCATGGATACCCTCTTTCATAACTATTAAAAAACACCAAATACGACACATAATAAAACTCAAGCAATGAAAAATGAGGATCAAAGAACCACCACCATAAGCATAAAATCATAACCCCAAAATCCATCAAATAGAGAATCAGAATCAATAATAAAATCCCTACTACCCATGGAAACTCAATGATCTATAAATAAAATAGATCATGACACTCTTCCCACACCTGCCTCTGGAGTCCCAAAATATTTATCTCCAAACTTCCAACTCCCAAATAATATGAGAGAGATTCTAAAACATAGGCTCTATAAAGAATATAGGATTTTATACTATTTATAACAAACTGACCAGGGATTCAATTTGAACTGACACCTAAATTGAACCACCATTGGCCTGAAGGGAATTTCAGATCCACATGGGATGACAATTAGTTCCTGAGTATCATGAAACATACATTGGGAATGATTTTTCACTCTCACTACAAGATAAATAAGAAATAGAAACAAACAATATAACCAAAAAAATATAATAACATAAATAAACATCCATGTTATAGGTATAAGTAAATCTATAAATATAGACATAGTGGAAACTGATATAAATAAAACCATAATACAAAAATAAAATAGGTTGGAGTGGTCGATACCCTACTCAAAAATAAAATGAAACATCAAACCACTTCAGTGATACTACATGTGACCCATGGTCACCACCTAAACCCATACATACCTATAAGTAGACTAAATAAATCCAAAGGAAAAAACCACGACCCATACATGACCTATAAATTACAAAATATAGGTTTGATCTATACAACCTACTAGGTCTCCACACACTGATTTTATTCAGTCACTTTAATATTAAATCCCACAAATCCTATTTTGAAATACAATAGAAATAAATTTGATTTTCATAGGTCCTTACATAAAGAAACTAACAACACATCATGGTTGTGTTAAAACTACATTTTTCTTATTTTTATTAAATGAAAATAAATACAAGGAAAATTATTTTCCCCAGTATAATCCTCCTTTACCAAACCACCATTTTTAAAATGTAACTTCAAAAACCTTTTTATAAACACCCCATTTTGAAATAAACTTTTGAAACCCAAAAGAAGGCTTTAAATTTTGAAAGGTTTTCAAAAATATCCTTGAATAATAATTTATGAGCAATCAAGGAACATAGGTCTAGAATCATGATTTTAAAACCTACACACTGTATTTCTCAAAAATAAAACCATTCAAACACCCTTTGGAAAAAAACAATTTCACTTTCAATGAATTACACCTTTCAAGACCCAGTTATAAACAAGTTATAAATGTACCCAAAAACCATCAAATTTGGGAAGAAATAAAAGTCTTGCACCATGGGATCAATGGGAAGGGAAAAATAAATTAATAAAAAAATAGGTTACATACAATCACACAAAAGTCAATGGATTCAAGAAAATAGTAAAAAATCCCCCAAATGATCCTGATTATGGTCTTAACATCATTAGAATCTTCCTAGGTCTTAAGTAACATGATCCAAATAAGATAAATAGAACCTAGGTAGAAATTAATGATCCTATCCACATTCCAAACATTACCATCAAACAATATATTGATAAACCACCCTAAAACACACCACTAAAATGGTCCATAATCAATTCTTCAAGTTCACTTGGTTTAAAAATATGCAATCTATTACACTAGCTAACTCATTATAGTAGGACACAAACAAACTCTATATACTATGAATTTAAACCATCCATATCTCTATCTAATCCCTTAGGAATACCATAAAATCAATAAAAGGTGTTAGCAAGTAATAAATTACATGTGGAGAGTATCAATAAAATTCAATACATTTATAAACAAATTCTCACCACTCCTAAAATTCCGTCACTAAAAACCCCTTTTTGTCTATTACCTAAAAGTGATAGACATAAAGCACCACCCATAAATAGTAACAAAATACATGGTCACAAAAGGGTCAAAAATATTTCATTAAAAACTATTTCTTGTAAATATCCCAATGAACCTTTTTAAAAACATTATTGGAATTCCAATCCAACTTACACTATTTTAAATCTCATTTCAAAAAACCTTTAAATCAAAATTATAAATAAATTATTTAAATTCCATTTCAAAATCAGTACTTATTTTCACAGCACCACTAAAATGTCCAAAATCTGTAACATGTTTTCAAAATATAACCCACATGGGTCAACACACCCATTTTTCTTAAATAAATATATTTTAAAAACTTGATACACCTTCATTAGAAACTAATTTATGTAAAGAACCCATTTAAAACCTCAAACCAAAGTTAACCACCTTTTTTAAAATCATTTACAAACATTAAAAATCAACTTAGGAATTTTAAAAAACACATGTAATGAGAACCATGTCATTCTAAGTGTGGAAACTATTTATAAATCACTTTACATCCCTTAAGGAACACATATATAGGCATAAATTGGATAAAAAACCATTTTAAAACAATCAAGAATCTCATGGAATCAAATATAACGTGATGTCATAGAAATACCTACCCTGGTACAGGTGGAAGAAAAATGAAACATGTCTCTTTTGACACCAAAGGCTCCCCCAAGTAAAGAAAAACCTTTTACAACCCCCTAATCCATCAAACCCCCATGGTTAGACCAACCAAAAACCCTAATCTCTATCCCTAAGCTATTAGGTTTCACGGGAGAAATCTAATCAAGGGTCAAAGAGTAAGGGGGAAGAGAAAAGGATAAACGATTGAAAAATACCTCAAAAACATACTTATATCAAAGGATAACATCCATAAAAATTAAGGGGAAGGGTATGGAGATCCCTATGCACACCTGGTCTGATCAAGAAAAAGGGAGAGAAATAGGAATTCCTAAGGGTTAAAAATCAAGGTAGAGAAAAGAGGTTAATTCAACTTTTGAGAAATCTGGGTAGACCACATGGTTTTTCCACACAGTTTTACAAACCATACATGACCTAACACTTAAAAAAAACACACCTCACATGGTTTGGGATACATAGTTTCTCTTTATTTTGCACTAAACTTGTGATTCATCCCCACACACAACCCAATCTACAGGGTTTCCTAGAGACTTTGTATGGTTTTAATAATTATACGTTAACCATTCCACATGGAATTTTCAATATTGAATATTTTTTGTATAGAAACCATGTGGTGTCCCCTAACCATTCCCCCCCTAAAAACCTTCAATATTGAAAAATTAAAATCCAATAAATTAATGATTCTCAAAAAGACCATCAATGAAAGAAAATAGTACGAAATACATTCCACAATGATATGGAATGTTACATAGTGTACCTGTGAGTATCATCTATAATAGGGATCCAAGATTTACATATTTGTTCTGGTAAGGACTCAATTAGCATTGGGTTCTCAAGTGAAATTGATTATGTCCTTATACCCTTAAAATAATGGAAAATATGAGTGAACTATCAAGATTCTTGAGGTTATGAATTCTAAGAATTTTTTTAGATTTTAATGGATTATTGGTGTATCACCACTTTTTAGTTAAATAATCCTAAAACAAAAACCACTAGTTGTCTATTCAAATGGATCTGTATGAAGATATTTATGTCTTACCATTTTATTTTCTACTTGGTAGACCAAAATTGGTAAATCCTTTATGATTAGGACTAGTATCATCTAAAAGGAAATGCAATAGTCAGAATTAATTTAGAAATTACCGATGGATGCAAAAAGTTGGAAAAGTCCCATGCTAACCATTGAAGGATACCATTGGAATTAAAAGTGGGTGATTATGTTTTTATTTAGGTTTCACGAAATTAGGTTATCAATGAATGGGTAATAAGGGGAATATAACTTTGATATTTTTTAGGCCGTTCAAAATTTTTGGAGTAGTTAGATAAACAACCTATTAGCTTGCTCTGTCATCAAAATCCAATTCCATGTATAATACTTTCCATTTTTATTAACTAAGAAAGTATGTAATAGAAATATCACATGTGATTGAATATGATGACATCAATCTTAATATACAATAATCCTATATAGAGAGTCCTATTTCTAACATCGATTGTAGTGAGAAGGTTTCATGAGGGAAATAAATTCCTCTCATTTAGGTTAGGTGGTAGCATGAGAATCTCCACTATGAAACTTGGTAGAGGGAGGTTGAGATTAAGATTCAATGATTAAATTTTTTCCTTTATGAATATTGTTTAATATTCTCAATTATGAGAAGCCTAATGGTGGGAAGGTTGTAAAGATCTTGAAATTTTTGGGGTTTTTATCATTATATCACTTTTTAGGTGTATTTATATATTTTGAGGAAATTTATAAGGCCCTAGCCTTAAAACTTACTTAATATTGAGTTATTACAAGATTACACATTGAGGATCTTTTCAGGTTTAGAGTTTTAGAGAATTAGATCATAAAACTTACATTACATTCCACATTTAAACAAAGTGGTTACAAAAAAGATAGTATTCATTTTTTCCCATCAATGGAAACATATTTAAAATAAAACATGGATTCTTTCTTGACACTTCCTTAATACTATCATCATATGATGTACCTTTTCCTTGACTTGTGAAAAACATTTCAAAAAAACTTGGGATGAGCATAAAAAGCTCAGTAAGGGTTATAAAAATATGGAAAGGAAACATGAGTTCATATATACATAAGAATGAAATCATACTTTACCCATAAAACATAGGCACTTTAACATACCTCATCAAATCATGAATAAATCATAGAAATCATAAGACATAAAAGGTAACTTGAGGCATTCATAAAATTCCTACGTAGGGAGTAACCCTCTTGGTTACGTTTGGAATACCCACCATAGTATATTCCCTAAATCTCTTCGGAGAAACCTTAACGTTTCACTCCTTCGTGTTACCCAATGCATTGGAGAGCTATATCGGGCTCACCTGCCCTTAGTTTATCACGGAACCACCCATCTTCATAACAATTCCCAAGAACCATAACATAACCGTATCATATAAAACATGCATAAAGGAAACATAACATTTCCACATTTCAATCACAAGATATCAATAAAACACATTGATATAAAATACCTTATGAAAACCATTTTCAATACCAAAATAAAAGAAAAGTAAAACATGGTATTTATTTTTCTTTTAAAAAGAACGTATGGCTTTTAGAGGAAGCCAAAACTCAAATAATGGTCACGGTGGCGGAGAAGTCATTGTCGCCGCATACGTATGACAAAAACATTCCCCTTTGTCGTTTTTTAAAATGCTTTGTATAACAAAGATTCCTTTTGGATAAACGTAAAAGTCAAAGGGGTTTATATACCGTATAAAAGAAAGTTGTGTATAAAACAAAATATGCCTCAACGAAAGGAGATTGAGATGAAGTACCTTACAAAGACGGTATCCTTGGTTTAAGGAAAAATAAATTACATAATTATGTGTGACAAACTAATGCACCAAATATAAGTGGATATTAAGTGTAAAAAAAACGGAGGTTGTTCACACATATTCATAGAACGACATATTCAAGGAGTACAAGTTTATCCCAAAGAATCAAATTTGGGTTAAGAAGTTCCCTTGCAAAAATTTGACAGCCTAACAGCGTCACTACAAAATTCAGAAAATGAGTTGATGAGAGATAAAAAGGGTATCTCATCACATGGACATAATAGTATGTAAATTAAAAGACATAACAAAATAAGTATTTTAGAAAGAGGAGGGTGAAAGGTTCCCTTACCGACATGGGTATCTTTCAAAACATACGCCCCATGAAATAAGGACAATACAACATTGATGTAAATACTCATAAATGAAAGTATATTACAAAATGAGTAAAATAATGGGAAGTACATACACCACTCAAAGGAAATTGTGGAAAATGTAGCATAAATCTCACGGGAATAAAAGTGAGATGAAAAATCCCTTACGAAAACTCGGCAGCCTAACGACGCCACATAAAACTTACAATATGGATTGATGAGATAAAATAGGGTCTCTCATCATATTAACATAAAGTTTACAGAGATATGAATATAAAAGAACATCCCCCAACATAACAAAGAGGATCTTAAAATAAGTGACATAAAGGAGAGTACTTAAAAAAGAAAGAGAGAGAGGTTAGATCTCTTACGAAAATTCGGCAGCCTAACGACGCCACTCAAAACATCCAAAATGGATTGATGAGAGAGAAGAGGGTATCTCATCATATGAAAATAAAATTACAGTAATAGTAATATAAAATAACATACCAATAACAATAAATGCGAGCTTTAAAAGGAATGACATAAAAGAGTGTACTTAACAAGAAAGAGAGGAGTATGATCCCTTACTTCAAGTCCGACTTGTCTTGTTCGTTTCTTTATATTCCTGAATAATAAACTTTGGTCAATTTATAATTTCCTAAGGACCTCCTTTATATATTATTATTTAGTTCATATCACATATTATAATGTTATAATAATTGTTTAGTAATGTTAGTTCATATCAGATGTTTTTACCGATGTTTGGTACATGAGTCAAAAATGAACTTGTTTGAAAAACGATTTCCCATGTATTTATAAGTAAATAATTTCCAGAATAGTATTAATGATTAAAATATCATATATATCTAGTACATATTCATTTTATATTATTCCAAATCATTTAGAGATAAAAAAACGAAAAGCACCGTTCATGGAGACGGTAGGCCGTACGTACGCATGAACGCTACTTTCATTTTTTATTTGTCATATTAACGGAATTAAAAATAAATGATATATATATATATATTATAATTCCAGTATAATATATATGTTATATAGGTCACATATGTTCATTAATTTCATTCTTTATACATTCCATGTATTGCATGTACGAGTCACATCACTTGAGGGGGCGGTAGTCCACACTTCCTCATATGAAATTATCGCATTTACACAACATGAAAAGAATAAAGGTATGGTTTAAATATAAAATACAGAAGCATATAGTAAACATAAATACCATATATATCATATATAAAATACAGTGACATCATAATGGCCAACTTTAAAGGTGTTAAAAGAATATTGAACAATCATCGTTTCGTGAGGCAGAAAATCGCCAACCACAGAAATAGTATGTTCTTTAACCATTAGACGAAGGTGTGTGTAAGTGTAGCTCGAATAATTCTTATAAAAACTTCCTAGTATATTGAAGATACTGGATTTGTTACAAAATAAATGAATAAAAAGAGTTTAGGGGGTTGGAGAAGCAAAATAAAACAAAAGGACACAAGTGAAGACATTACCTTAAAATCGGGTAACTCCCTTTGGTTTGAGCTTAAAGGCTTCCTTGGGAAGACTTATGCCCAAAGTGATGCTTCAAGGAGTTATAGAGGGATGTGGAGAGACAAAATGGGCAGGTTTTGGCCGATTCAAAGGCTTTGGAAGTATGGGTAAGGAGGTAGAGGTGGGGGCCTTTTATAAGAGGAGAGGAGGGGCACTCTTGGAAAGTAAAGAAATGTTACTTTATTAGAAAATGGGTTTCGGATTTAAAAGGTCCCACATTTATGTATTTAGAGGATAAGGTGGCAAGGGTTCGAGATATACTCATCCAATAGGTTTTGGACATGTGTAGGTCTTATATTTTACATTATCTTTCCATTTTATTTAAATCGTTAAATAATGAGGTCATCGCTGCATCATCATGATGTCATAAATAATTTAATTTATTTAATGTCTAAAAATTATAAATAAAATAATATGATGTATTAAATCGTTTTATCTTTCCAATGAATATTTATATTCAAAAATTGGACTTGTATAACCCCATTTAAAAATTGTTTTAGTAAAACAACTCATGTTTGTGTCATTTTAATTTTAACATTAAATAAAAAGGTATTTAGGTCATTTTCCAACCAAAGTGGCTCCATGGGGTCCCCAAGTTGACCCATGGATTTTCTTGGTCGGACATGAATAATCCAATGAGTGTAGGACATGTGTCTAGGTCATTTCACATTATTAAAACATTATATTTACCTTAAATTACACTAATTACCTCTAATCGTGATTAAGAACATAAAAGTTACTATTCACCAAAAAATTATTTTAATCCCATTGAACCACATTTTACTTTCTAATGACAACCATGTATGTCGGATTTTTGAAATTAAAAACACAAAGAAGGCAAAATTTCATTTAAACAGAAAATCAGTTTTTATAAGTACCACTTAGTGGTTTCACTATTCATCAAAAATTGAAGTTTTTCAGAAAATTACCAAAAATTCACCCTAAGCTATATTTGATATTCCGAATTCAAAAATGATGTTTATTTTACAAAATTCAAAACATATAGGTTGCATTAATTAATTTAATAATTAATTTCCGCTGTCAAAACAAATAGCGTGTTTTTATGAAACAAAATGTATCAAAAGATTGACACCAGTTTAAGTCCGATTTCAAAGTGAAATTCATTCCAACGACCACTATTGGATTAAATGGTAAAAATATATTCTAATTTAATTTTAAAACCAATTCAAAAGATAATCTAATCATATAAATAAATTAGAATAAAAAGAGGTTTTGAATTAAAATACAACATTTTCACTATTCATTAAAAATTGAACTTTTTCGGAAAAATACCAAAAATTTATACAAAGTAAATTTTGATGTCCCGATTATAAAGAAGAATTTTATTTTGTCAAATATAACACATACAATTGTCAAAAAGTGTATTTAAAAGAGGTTCTCCATAAAAAGGCGGTTACTCGACCTTTTAAAGAATATTAGAATGTTTACGCTTAAAATTGAATTCATTCACATTTTTAATCCTCTAACATTTATTGTAAAAAGTAAAAATATTTGACAAACATATATAATCATTTTTTAGTTAGTTCTATTCATTTCCGCAATTACAATGGCTAGGCGTTCACTACCATTTAAAATAATATTATCTTATTTTTAGAGTGCAACGTAAGATTCCCAAGAAACTCATTGTTGCGTATTGGGAACGCCATCGAGCATAGCGTTCCCTTTAAAACATTATTTTTTTTTCAAAAATAGGGATAAATATAAAAAATTCATATTCTTTATTTACCTGGGGTGTTACATCCTTCCCCCCTTTTGGGAATTGCGTCCTTGCAATTTTTAAAATTGGGCTTGGAAACTTCATTGAAAATCCCACATCGGAACAAGAGTCAGTAAAACTATCACTTTAAAATAAAGAAAGAGAATTACAAAGGTCACCTGATTTAACCCATACTAGGATCCCATGTAGGAATACATGGACATGGAAGAAAAAAAAGGGTCATGTTCTGAGGGATAGTGATAGTAAACATGTCTAGGAGAAATTTAACCATAAGAAAATCACAAACTTGTGATCAGTTAAACGGTATTCGATTCCCCAGTAGGAAAATTTAACAAACCACACGTTTGTTTTAAGTTACTTTTCATTGAGGAATTTATTTTTGAGCTTAACTAAATCGTAATGATACATACTTACTTGTCATGTAGACTTTCAACTTTTACTAGATTCCTTAATCAAACTCATATTTTCTCCAAAGGACGAGTATTTAGGAAGACGTGTTCACTATAATAAACTTCTAGAGAATCAACTAATCTAAAAAAGAGAACTATATACTTCCCATGTCTTTATTCTTTAACCAAAACCAAAACTAAAACCAAAATGGTTAGTACAATATCAGATAATCCAGAAAAGGATAACCCTTTATAAAAAGAAAATCTATTCTTAATCTCCAAAATTTGTCCAACAAAACCCAATGTTCAACGAGGACCATTTGATAAACAATTTTCCCATAAAATTCTTCAAAGTAAACCAAACTAAGATTGAAACCCAAATATTTGAAGGATTTAGTCACATAGTCTTCCAAGGTACAAATTAACTTTTATCTCCAAATAACATCAGTTGCTCTTAAATTCTCATATTGAAAAGTAATTAACCTAATCACATATCCTCGATGATAGGTTAATCATTTCCATAGATAACCCAATATAAACTTACTCTTGATTCCTAAAATAATATGACTTAAAATAATTAGTCAAACTAACCAGAGACTTCACGTAGTCCAGTGGTAGGCGATAAATACCAGTCGCACTTTTGTTGTGGGTTCGATTCCCGTAGCTTTGTCCGACGTGACGGGTTGTCACACGGTCTGCATGTTGTACTTTTTCCAAAACTATATAATTATTAAAACATTCCCCAAAACGAGATAAAATCTTCAAAAATGGACATAACATATTTTATCCTCAAGTTTATCTCATGCCTTTCATTTTCCATCATAACATATAATTACCCAAAATTACCACAAAAGTAAGGATAATATAAACTCTAATGGTTACCTTTATAATTATTACCTGAACTTCCACATCGATTGGTCATCTCATACATGATGAATTACAGATCATACCAAGGTTCAAGTGGTTGATCATGACTCCTTGATAGTTGGTTTAGAACCACCACAAGTTTCCTCATTGAATCCCCCATTTTATCTAGTATCTTAATCAGAGAACCACCACAGTTTCCTTCAAACCTGTTGTCTCTTTGGTGCCTGATAGATCCATCCATTCACTAAAAACAGAAATGTCAGTGTGAATATATCAACAAAACCATCATGTACTAATGAGGAAGGTAAACACTAAGATATACTTACTCATTCACTTTATCTAATACTAGGACTCTTTCTGAAATCCTAAACATTATGGTAATGTCATTTATGCTTAGAGAATACCCTAACCTCTAAAGTTATCTAAACCGACCTTTGATACCAACTATAAGGCCCCAGCCTTAAACCTTACTTAATCTTGAGTTATTACAAGATTACACATTGAGGATCTTTTCAGGTTTAGAGTTTTAGAGAATTAGATCATAAAAATTACATTACATTCCACATTTAAACTAATTTGTTACATAAAAGATAGTATTCATTTTTTTTTCACATCAATGAAAACATATTTAAAATAAAACATGGATTCTTTCTTGACACTTCCTTAACACTATCATCATATCATGTACCTTTCCCTTGACCTGTGAAAAACATTTCAAAAAAACTTGGGATGAGCATAAAAAGCTCAGTAAGGCTTATAAAAATATCGAAAGGAAACATGAGTTCATATATACATAAGAATGAAATCATACTTTACCCATAAAACATAGGAACTTTAACATACCTCATCAAATCATGAATAAATCATAGAAATCATAAGACATAAAAGGTAACTTGCGGCATTCATAACATTCTTACGTAGGGAGTAACCCTATTGGTTACGTTTGGAATACCCACCACAGTATATTCCCTAAATCTCTTCGGAGAAACCTTAACGTTTCACTCCTTAGCGTTACTCAATGCATTGGAGAGCTATATCGGGCTCACCCGCCCTTAGTTTATCACGGAACCACCCGTCTTCATAACAATGCCCAAGAACCATAACATAATCGTATCACATAAAACATGCATAAAGGAAACATAACATTTCCACATTTTAATCACAAGATATCAATAAAACACATTGATATAAAAAAACTTATGAAAACCATTTTCAATACCAAAATAAAAGAAAAGTAAAACATGGTATTTATTTTTCTTTTAAAAATAAGGTATGGCTTGTAGAGGAAGCCGAAACTCAAATAATGGACACGGCGGCGGGGAAGTCATTGTCGCCGCATACGTATGACAAAAACATCATCTTTTGTCATTTTGTAAAATACTTCGTATAACAAAGATTTATTTTGGATAAATGTAAAAGTCCAAGGGGTTTATACACCGTATAAAAGAAAGTTGTGTATAAAACAAAATATGCTTCAATGAAAGGAGATTGAGACGAAGTCCCTTACAAAGACGATATCCTTGGATTAAGGACAAATCAATTACATAATTCTGTGTGACAAACGAATACACCAAATATAAGTAGATATTAAGTGTAAAACAATCGAAGGTTATTCACACATATTCATAGAACGACATATTCAAGGAGTACAAGTTTATCCCAAAGAATCAAATTTGGGTTAAGAAGTTCCCTTGCAAAATTTTTACAGCCTAACGGCGTCACTACAAAATTCAGAAAATGAGTTGATGAGAGATAAAAAGGGTATCTCATCACATGGACATAATAGTATGTAAATTAAAAGACATAACAAAAGAAGTCTTTTAAAAAGAGGAGGGTGAAAGGTTCCTTTACCGACATGGGTATCTTTCAAAACATACGCCCCGTGAAAGAAGGACAATACAAAATTGATGTAAATACTCATAAATGAAAATATATTACACAATGAGTAAAATAATGGGCAGTACATACACCACTCAAAGGAAATTGTGGCAAATGTAGCATAAATCTCACAGGAATAAAAGTGAGATGAAAAATCCCTTACGAAAACTCGGCAGCCTAACGACGCCACTTAAAACTTACAAAATGGATTGATGAGATCAAATAGGTTATCAAATAATATTAACGTAAAGTTTAAAGAAGGATGAATATAAAAGAACATCCCCCAACATAACAAAGAGGAGCTTAAAATAAGTGACATAAAGGAGAGTACTTAAAAAAGAAAGAGAGAGAGGTTAGATCTCTTATGAAAATTCGGCAGCCTAACGGCGCCACTCAAAACATCCAAAATGGATTGATGAGAGAGAAGAGGGTCTCTCATCATATGGAAATAAAATTACAGTAATATTAATATAAAATAACATACCAATAACTATAAAGATGAGCTTTAAAAGTAATGACATAAAAGAGTGTACTTAAAAAGAAAGAGAGGAGTAGGATCCCTTACCTCAAGTCCGACTTGTCTTGTTCTTTTCATTATATTCCTGAATAATAAACTTTGGTCAATTTATAATTGCCTATGTACATCCTTTATAGATTATTATTCAGTTCATATCACATATTATAATGTTATAATAATTGTTTAGTAATGTTAGTTCATATCAGATGTTTTTGCCGATGTTTGGTACATGAGTCAAAAATGAACTTGTTTGAAAAATGATTGCCCATGTAGTTATAAGTAAATAATTTCCAGAATAGTATTAATGATTAAAATATCATATATATCCAGTACATATTAATTTTATACTATTCCATATCATTTGGAGATAAAAAAATGAAAAGCACCATTCATGGAGACGGTAGGTCGTACGTACGGATGAACGCTACTTTCATTTTTTCTTTGTCATATTAACGGAAATAAAAATAAATGATATATATATATATTATAATTCCAGTATAATATATTTGTTATATAGGTCACATATGTTCATTAATTTCATTCTTTATACGTTCCATGTATTGCATGTACGAGTCACATCACTTGAGGGGGCGGTAGTCCACACTTCCTCATATGAAATTATCGCATTTACACAACATGAAAAGAATAAAGGTATGGTTTAAATATAAAATACAGAAGCATATAGTAAATATAAATACCATATATATCATATATAATATACAGTGACATCATAATGGCCACCTTTAAAGGTGTTAAAAGAATATTGAACAATCATCATTTCGTGAGGCAGAAAATCGCCAACCACAGAAACAATATGTTCTTTAACCATTAGACGAAGGTGTGTGTAAGTGTAGCTCGAATAATTCTTATAAAAATATCCTAGTATATTTAAGATACTTTAGTTGTTACAAAAGAAATGAATAAAAACAGTTTAGGGGGTTGGATAAGCAAAATAAAACAAAAGGACACAAGTGAAGACATTACCTTAAAATCGGGTAACTCCATTTGGTTTGAGCTCAAAGGCTTCCTTGGGAAGACTTCTGCCCAAAGTGAGGCTTCAAGGAGTTAGAGAGGGATTTTGAGAGAGAAAATGGGAAGGGTTTGGCCGAGTCAAAGGCTTTGGAAGTGTGGGTAAGGAGGTAGAGGTGGGGGCCTTTTATAAGAGGAGAGGAGGGGCACTCTTGGAAAGTAAAGAAATGTTACTTTATTAGAAAAAGCGTTTCCGATTTAAAAGGTCCCACATTGATGTATTTAGAGGATAAGGTGGTAAGGGTTCGATATATACTCATCCAATAGGTTTTGGACATGTGTAGGTCTTATATTTTACATTATCTTTCCATTTTATTTAAATCGTTAAACAATGAGGTCATCGCTGTATCATCATGATGTCATAAATAATTTAATTTATATAATTTCTAAAAATTATAAAACAAATACTATGATGTAGGAAATATTTTTATCTTTCCAATGAATATTTATAGTCAAAAATCAGACTTTTGTAACCCCATTTAAAAATTGTTTTAGTAAAATAACTCATGTTTGTGTCATTTTAATTTTAACATTAAATAAAAAGATATTTAGGTCATTTTCCAACCAAAGTGGCTCCATGGGGTCCCCTAGTTGACCCATGGATTTTCTTGGTCGGCCATGACTCATCCAATGAGGGTAGGACATGTGTCTAGGTCATTTCACATTATTAAAACATTATTTTTACCTTAAATTACACTAATTACCTCTAATCGCGATTAAGAACATAAAAGTTACTATTCACAAAAAAATTCTTTTAATCCTATTGAAACAAATTTTACTTCCTAATGACAACCATGTATGTCGGATTTTTGAAATTCAAAACACAAAGATGGCTAAATTTCATTTAAACGGAAAATCAGTTTTTATAAGTACCACTTAGTGGTTTCACTATTCATCAAAAATTGAAGTTTTTCAGAAAATTACCAAAAATTCACCTAAGATATATTTGATATTACGAATTCAAAAATTATGTTTATTTTAAAAAATTCAAAACATATTGGTTTCATTAATTAATTTAATAATTAATTCCCGCTGTCAAAACAAATAGCGTGTTTTTATGAAACAAAATGTATCAAAAGATTGACACTAGTTTAAGTCCGATTTCAAAGTGAAATTAATTCCAACGACCACTATTGGATTAAATGGTAAAAATATATTCTAATTTCACTTTAAAACCAATTCAAAATATAATCTAATCATATAAATAAATTATAATAGAAAGAGGTTTTGAATTAAAATACAATATTTTTCACTATTAATTAAAAATCGAACTTTTTCAGAAAAATACCAAAAATTTACACAAAGTAAATTTTGATGTCCCGATTCTAAAGAAGAATTTTATTTTGTCAAATATAATACATAAAATTGTCAAAAAGTGGATTTAAAAGAGGTTCACCATCAAAAGGCGGTTAGTCGACCTTTTAAAGAATATTAGAATGTTTACGCTTAAAATTGAATTCATTCACATTTTTAATCCTCTAACATTTATTGTAAAAATTAAAAATATTTGAAAAACATATATAATCATTTTGTAGTTAGATCTATTCATTCCCGCCATTACAATGGCTGGGCGTTAACTACCATTTAAAATAATATTATCTTATTATTAGAGTGCAACGTAAGATTCCCAAGAAACTCATTGTTGTGTATTGGGTACGCCATCGAGCATAGAATTCCCTTTAAAAGATTATTTTTTTCACAAATAGGGATAAATATAAAAATTTCATATTCTTTATTTACCTGGGGTGTTACAAAATTAGAGGAAATTGAAGGATGATTTAAGAAGGAATAGTAGGGATCCAAGGTGTTGTATTATCACTGGGTACCTAGTAAACCTAGGGGGGATGCAAGACCATTTTTAGTCACACTAGGTAACCAATAGAGATTTAAATAGGTTTTTATATGTGTGAGAAAAATTCTATCTTCATCTACTAAATTAAAACCTAAATTAAAGGAATCTTTGGATTTCCCAATCATTCATAGTATTTGGAGCCTATTTAAAGATATCCTATATCTCCATATCATACATGGAAGATCTGATCTTTATCCTTGACTAGAGTGCCTCTAGTTAGTCACAAACACTCATCCTTGGCATGGTAAGGCCATGCACATACATTAATATTCCTTTTCTTTCTAGTTTATTCATGGAAGAAGGTGTAAATCCTTTATTCTCATATATTAGGCTCAATAATATTCTAAAATATTTTACTTTACTTAAATATTATCTACTATGAAATTTACTCTTAGAAAATCAAATGCATTACCTTGGTTTTGACTTACAAAATTTCTTTTCTCTTGTAGAAGTAGGTAAATCCCTAAATCCCTCTTTTTTTGGATGGTCTAAGAAAACAAGTGGTGTATATTCTCTTTTATTAGGACCTAAAAGAGTTGATATTATTTTATTTCTATAGGTGAACCCCTTATTCCTTCCATACTCATAGAGGGTTAGTCGAGAAATGACTTGGGGATGAGTGAACCCAATTGTAATAAAATGTTTTAACAAATAAATGTTTTAACAAATAAATGTTTTCTCAAATGGTTTTTGGAAAGAAAATAAATGATTAGATTTGTTTTATCTTTCCTTTAACTGTTATCATGACATGCCTGTTATTTGATATTAGATATTCCTTGGTTTACTTTAGCTTATAATTATAATTGTTCATTCATAATTGATGAGATGTGATAATGGAGTAAATATCCAAATCACTATTTTCCATTATATTTTAAGTATATCCTCTACTTTTACTTTATTTATATGATTAATAAATATATTTTATAGAATATTTTTTGATATTATTACTATATTTTTCATGTTATAGTATGTATATATTACTCTATATAATCTTGATTAGGAATCTACATGTTTATGAATATTTTAATTTTATTGGATGGGCTCACAACACCTTGACTTAGTATAAACTTTATCATATTTCTAGAGGGTTGGATGCATGAGTTCCCAAAGTATGTATACATGGTTCCTTTTCTTGGTAAAGTTTTTTGGGACTTGACTTGATATTAACACATTTGTATTTATGTGTTGGAAAATATATGTTCATGTGTGAAATATTTATAGGTGTGTGTGCTAACACCTTTTAAGGATGGAACTGATGCTACATCTCAAATTTTGAGTTAAGGATCGAAGTAGGCATGTCAGGTATATACCCTCATAATATAATGAGTTCATTATTATTGTTGATATTATATTTAAATGATTTATTAAATAATAATGGTTGATGTTTTTCTTATTTTATTTTCCTTATATTTCTTCCATATACACTTTTCTTTATGAAAGGCTGTTTGTTGTGGATGGTGAATGCTTCTTGGGTATGATATACTCACACCCTATACGAGCACATATGGGATTTGTATAGATGATTTTTTCTACGATCTAAGTAAGGTAAATTCACTCAAGCATGGGGTATAATTTCACTTGGATTCCTGACCATGTGAGGTGTCTTTTGGATAATTTATTTTATGGGGGTGGTTGATGCAAACGGGTTATCTATGGATAACTGTAGTGAATTTTTTGTCATGTGATTCAATGCTTTCAAATTTTTTCCATAATTATCTTGATTGAAGCACATATATATGGTTTTGTTCTAGTGTCACTCCCATTATATATTAGTTGGGTACTTTCAGAATCTGTATATATAGTATCGCATGTTCGTATAATATCTTCTAATAAGTTTGATTTTATATGTAATCCACTTTTGTGGGGCCACACATTATACTGTTAATGGAATAATTGCACAACCATGTTTAGACAATTAAATTTTTAACACCATATGGTTTATTAAGATATCTAAGAAGGGATAACCATATCCCACACATTTTTTATTCATCCCATGGAATTTACACCATCCTTTAAAGATTGATAAGTGCGCCCGAGTTGTTATGGTGCTGTGAATCAAATGTTTTATGGGTGTTAGAGACATTTTCATTACATAAGTGTGTCCCCACAAGACTTTTAGTGGAATCCATAGGCATACATTTTTTATGATCACCTCACCAAATTCCTGATGATCCCAACTTGATTCCTGGTGATGTCTGTTACTACCCAAAAAATATATAAACATATATGAAATTTCATAATTCATTCTTTAAACCTTCATGACACCAAAATTCCATAAAAAAATTAAAATAAATAAAAAAACCAAAAATAAAACAAAAAAATGAATAAAATATAGAGTGTTTACAAACTCACCACCATAACAATTCATCTTAGAGAAGTATTTCAAAACATCTCTGGTGGAAAAATTTGTCTATAAATAACTCATTTTTTCTTCTCATTACCATGTTTCCTCTTGAAACTGACCATGATTCTATAATACTTGAACTAATGTCATGATATTTAATCATAAAATCATCCCACTCCAGTTAAAAATACACAAAGGATGGTTATCAAAAATTGTATCTACTCCCAATTCCACACCATCAACTTCCAAATCCACATTGTCATAGTTAATCACATGTGATGAGTTTTGTGTATACTTTATCAATTGAGATACATGAAATGAGTCTTGAATGTCAACAAATTATAAAGGTTAATACAAATGATAATAAAAATCACTAATTATTTCCAAAATAACTAATTATTTCCAATATCTCAAAGAATCCATAAAATAAGGTTCCAAATTTATTTTCTTTCCCATCATTCCATTTACTGGTAGAGATGAAATCCGAAGGAATACGTGATCGCCCACAATAAATTCTATAGGTTGAAATATATTATCATTATATTATTTTTTTCATACTTTAAGAAAAATATTAATGATTCATGGTAAATTGAATCTCATTATTAGTATCCTCTATAATGCTTTCCCAATTCTGAGATTCTTTACTAAACTCTATCTAATATATAGGCAATTTAAACACATTACCATATAATGGTTAAAATGATTTTATTGGAATGGATTCCTAATGAAAGTATTTATTAGTAAACACTAAAAAATCTAGTTGTACATCCCATTTATCATTGAAATTAATAATATAATCATAAAAAATATCTTCTAAAATATGCATTGTATTCTTAGACTGTCTATTAGTCTATAGATGATATATATTATTGAGATTGAATTATGTACCCCAATACCTATGAAATAATACTTATAAATGAGATGTAAATATCAAATCTATATTAGATATAAAAATAATAGAGACCCTATGAATTATCACTATATCTTAAATATATATATATATATTCCTAAAATAAACCACAATCCAAGTCTCCATGATTAATACAAACTGGAATATTTTCATTAATTAATCCATTGACACTCATTCTATATCCCTTCCTTAATATGATCATGGTAGACTCATCATGGAATCCTT
The DNA here is from genome assembly GCA_963277665.1 of Viscum album. Lineage (NCBI taxonomy): Eukaryota > Viridiplantae > Streptophyta > Magnoliopsida > Santalales > Viscaceae > Viscum > Viscum album. The sequence continues at coordinate 909,119,265 of OY728125.1, read as the reverse complement.
CATGACTTCATATCATTTCCATAATGGAATTGAAAGTGTATATAAAGTACCTCTTGGTCTCTAATAATGTTTCTCTACCTGTTGATAAGTAAAACATTAGAAGATAATTACTAAAATGTATCTCTTCATCCTTGACCAATAAAATTGACATCAAACACCGTAATAAATCTTATCAAAACCAAGATAAACTAACCACTATAAAATATGATAATCATGCATCACATCCTACCACATACACATCAGAACCATTAATTTATTATAGAAATATTAGTAAGATATAATATCCACCATTTATTTAGATATTTTCTCCCCATAATAGAACCTTTAAAATATCCTAGAACCAATAATTTTCTATATGGATATCTTTCACACATTCCATAAAAGATGAATTAATAGTCAATGATTAAAAAAATACTCAAACCTTCTCTTGAACCACATCCAAATTAATTCTAGAAAATAGAAAAATGAGTTTCCAATCTCTGTCATATCCCCACATGTCATCTAATTGGTATTTCATAGAATAATTATTAGTGAATACATTCTTAAGAATCTTGTGGATCATGCAGGGACACTGGGTGGGGGGTGTGAATTAGTATACCTAAATTTTACCAAGTATTTATTTCTTTATTAGTTATCCCCTCTTTTGATCGATCCTTTTCCCTAATTAAGATATACATATCTATAAATTTGAACTCTATCCTAAATCTGATATGAAATACAGAATGATAAAGAACAATAATACAAAATTATTTTAAAAAGGTTCGACAATGCCTACTCCTTTTCATATTTTACTCTTATTAATACAAAAATTTTATTATCACCATAATTAGTAGTGACTAGAAGTGAATCTAAAGTTTTTATGATATAATATATATTCCATATGGGAAGTTATTATCCACTTAACTTTCTCTATGATATTAGTAAAGTTAAGATTTTCCATATACTATAACCCATAGTATATATTTCCCACTAGTTTATGGGGTTGTTATACCAGAACCACCAACCTTGAAGGTTCCTTATTAAAATATAGAATAGGTATAAAATCACCAAGTTATAGTAAAAAATACTTAATGTAGGTTCCCCTTATCCTTCATCCCTGAAACAATATTATTTTTAATAATATTGATGTCTTAATCTCCAAAGAGTATCAATACATAGATTAGATAAAAATAGTTTCAATAGTTTATCTCTTAGCCACATTAATTTCTTTCTCCCTTCTTAGATGTATAGGGTTTTCTGGATGTGGTCATATTAACCTTAAATACATAGAAATTATCTTCTATTTAATTCATTATCTGTTTCTTTTTTTAATATATATATCCATAAAATATTTCTTATGAATATTATTCAAATAACATTTTGTAATTTATATGAAAATTCACTTGAATTAGAACATAATATTATCATCTTTTAACTCAATAAATTTCATTCAAATAGAGTCAAAGTATTTCTTTTAAAAATACTTAAGAATTTTTTTATTCTTTATGAGATTTTGAATATCTTCTTTTCATTTATTTATATAAAAAATCAATAGTTACTAAATCATTATGAAACTTCACTTCTTTATGAAACTATGAGGTAGAAATCTCATTTATTCCATGGAAAAATATCCTTAAATATATAGGTTGAATCATTATCCTTTGAATTTTAATTATATTTAAATTTTTTAAGAACATAGTAATGGAAACATATGAATTTATTTCAAATTTATTTATTATTTTAATTCTTAATATTACTCATTTATTCGTGTCCTAAAAACCTTTGAATTTCAAAAACTATTTGTTTCATATGGGCCATAGGTGTTTCCAAAGAATGTGTGAAATGTTTTCCTTCTCTCAATTTGTATGAAAGGGTTGATACCTCATATAATAACCTCTAACCTTTTTTTGAGAGTAATTATACTTAGTATGAAAGATATCTTGTCCTGTATGAAAGGTTACTAGTATTTTATGATAGAATTTCATTTCATATAAAGGCAATCCAACTTCATATGAAAGGAACACCATTGTGTATAAGATAATTTTTTATTTATATGAATGAATCCATTTTATATTTTAATGGTTAAATATAGAAATTATATAATTCACTTTAAAAAAGTCCAAAACCTCTTTAATTGTCCCCAAGTTATTCTCAACCACCATAAATCTTCTCAAAACCTCAAACTATCATGAAAATATGTTCTTATCCCTTTTATAGGACCTATAGATTCTAATATAATTTTCAGGAATTCCTTATAACTATATCTTGTAATAATCCTTATTAATATTAATACTTAATTCTCCCATAATATGGATTTATTTAAACACATTTAGAACTATAGAAGATAATATTTTATTCACCAGTATTAGTATTTTACATTAATATCAGTACATCAATCATCACACTTGGGGATTCTACTTGAAAATATCCAACCATGATATTCTAAGAATTTAGTTCACTTATTCCTTATTAATTTTCTATATATAATGGAATCTCCTCACACATATATTATCATATATCACACACAAATTATAAGATTAATCCTTATTAAAATAACCTCTCTAGTTGGAAAAAATACCATCTTATTCATGGGTACTTCAATAACCCATATTTTATTTATCGGAAATACCATATAATTAAATTTAAGTTGATATGTGTGTTTTTTAATTAATTTTTACTCCCCCTTATTTGAAATACGTGAAAAGGGCTTGTAAGGGTGTAATATCACTAATTTTATCTTTATTTTTCTTGAGAAAAGGTGCCTATCATCAATTAGGAAAATTATTTTCTCCTTTTACAATTATAAATTTCATCCGAATTCACTTGTGAAGGTAAGGATGAAACCAAATGATTTTCTTAGAAAAGAGACTTTAGTTAGAAAACTCTAAGTTTATATGGTATAACCTAGTGTAAAAAACAAGAGTGAGTAACAAAGGTGATCAATGTCATTAATAAATTTACTTGCATGTGAAACCATTATCAATTTTCAATTTTAGCGATTTTATTTTTTTCTAGAAGTATATATCCATCAATAAAATTAAGAAATGTATTAGAAAGTTTTAGGTGTAAAATGGATAAAACTCCCCTTTAAACTCATATTTTTTATAAACCATTACCCCCTTGAAAATAAAATTTTATATAATCAAGGAAAGGGTATAAAAGTGTGATTGGAATACCTCAATATTCCATTTTTATAGATATTTAAAGAATTTAAAATTTAGTGTATATTGAAAATTTTTACTGGTCCTCTACATGTTATCGTCCCCTCAAGGGATGAACTCACTTTAGATTCTCATCATGGTTTGTTTTCTTCGAATAAAAACCGTTATTGAATCTTCTTTTTACCATATAACTTATAAGTCTTCAATAATATCCACCTTTATTTTCTACTCCAATTCCCTTATGTTAACACAACCATATGAAAGTTAAGGGAATAAGGATGTAATTTTTATACTACTTAGTTATAATAGAAAGGTTAAGAATTATATCTCAACCATGATCTTCCATTCTTTCCATATTTTTCATTTAGAAAGATCCTCATGCTAAATCCACTTTTGGTTTTATAGTTCTGATCTTCCTTAGGAATCATGGACTTCCTTCTCTTTTGAGATATCCTATTTAGTAAAATAGGCTTGTTAACCATTTCTCATTTAGAATTTTTAGCCAATAATTATTTCCTTTATCATTAATATTTTTCAATATTTGTTCTTGAGTTGGAAAGAAATCCGTACAATTATTTTTATTATGAAAAAATTTCTTACACCTTCTATAAATATTATCAAGAACTATATGGTCTACATTATTAGAAACCCTCTCATGAAATTTGAGTTATTCGTCATGTGAAGAAACCTTTTTTTCATTCAATACATTATTGATCCTTCTCCATTTTATGGAGATTTTCAACTAGTCTATCCAAGTGGTTATCCACTCTTTCTTGATATATTAAGATTTCATAGATTTTTTACATGGTTTTATTATTGTTTTCATTTTTTACTTTATTGGGAAACTCATTTAACTATTATTCTTGGATTTTAAAAACTAAAATAATCCTATTATTACTCTCTTGGATTGATTTCCTTATTGGATTATTCTTGCTTCCCTTAATCTTAATTTTCATGGATTGTTTTTAATAGTCCATGATATGACCCCTCTTAACACAATATAATCATTTATTTTTTTAATACATCATTTTTAGCCTTATTATAATAATCCATGAGAGCATTCTACTTAGATTTATTCTTTTTTTCATATTTCTTCACTTGTTTTTATACTATAGAAGTTTTCACTACTTTTCTTACACACTTTATTTTCTATTATGGAAATATTTTTTTTGGAATATGAATAATGATTGATTAGTTCATACTAACGCTTCTCATAGTTGTAACCACCCATTAATAAATAATCACACAAGTTCTGAATATACTCACATCTATTATGGGTGATTATAATTCTTCTAATGAATAATATATCTTATGCTTACTTCACGTCTACTCCCCCTTGATCCAGAACTTATATAGATTCCATATTTGGTATTATTTTGAAAACATTAAATTTGTTTATATGAAAATATCCAATATCACAAACAATTTATAATGAACCTCTATATTTTTTTGAGGTAATCTAGATAGAATTTCTTGAAACCTATTTTTGAGTGAATTTAGTAATCTCTTGAGATCTGTTTTGGGTAAATTTCTCTTTGATATTCCAGCAACCAACATTAATGTAATTTTATTTTTTTGGTATTTTTATCCACCCAATGTGTATATTTTTTATTTTATAACCCACACTTGGATATGATACATTATTAGTGAAACTATAATTACAATAATAATGGATTAACTTTTTCTAGGAGGTTTTTTGTATACTGATAAGAATATTACCATAAATTTGGGTTAAATTTGAGACTTGATTCTCATAAAAAGTTTTTGCGGTAGCTTCTTTATTTTAAAATACTTGGAATGTTCCAAATTTATTTGGTTCCATTTTTCTCAATTTTACCTCAATATAAAGACACTTTATATTGATAGATTTCTTCTCATCCTCAATAGATATCACGATTTCTTCACATTAATTATTAAATATTTTAATTTTTGCTTCATGAAAATTTCACGATTATTGTGAATAATTATCAGGTTCTTTTTTTAACTTTAACCTAAAATTGAATATATTTATCATTTATGGAGGGTTTATACTATTTTTTAAATTCATGGATCACTTCTTCAAGATTAATTTATTTTAAAAATTTCTAAAAATGATTAATTTTTTAATGTTTATTTAATAAAAGAAATATTTTCATTGAAATGTAATAATAATTATTTCCTTACTTCTATAAGGAATTTGAGAGCATTGAACTTTTAAAATTCCCTTCACAGTGCATCCTCCATTAATTTAACTTCTTCTTTAAGATGTGACCAATCTTCAAGAAGTTCCTTGATAAAACCATGTATATAAATAACTAATTCAATGGGAACCTTCCTTATATACCTTTAAATTTGACATTATAAGTCATAAAATGTTTATAAAGGATCATGATCCTTATACTCTCCATAAATTTATCCAGTTTCTTCAAAAGATTCACTTGCAGCAAAACTAATAGGTAAACTATTACCATTATGATCAGATTCATGTAGTGATTGATCCTTCTTGTCCTTTAAAATATTTCTCTACTTCTTTGTCTCTATTGTAATTCTATTCTCTAGATATTTAGATGAATCTTTCATACTATCATTAACATAAGGACCTTAATTCTTCCCAACCCAAGGTAGCTCAAAAATTTCATGAAATCTTCATTTTATATAGGGAAGCTAAACAAACTGGGAAAAATTGAGATATAATTATAGGTAGGACTGGTTGGCTCTGATACCACTTTAAGATATTATTAGTTCAGGAAAGGACATTGGGGGGGGGTGGGATTTTGAATCAGTGTACATTAATTTTACCATTTTTTCCTTTCTTTCTTAGTTTTCCCCAATTGTATCTAACCTTTGTCATGATTAATAGACATGGATATTTAAATTTAAAGTCTACCCTAACCTTTGTATGAAATATTGATTGAATAAGAAGAATAACACACAAGGTTTTTATAAGGTTTATAAATGGTTACTCTTTGTCCCGTTTAACTCTTTTATCAAGACATGGATTTTATTACCTCTATAATTTTTAGTGATTACATGTGATGTTCAAGTTACACAAAATTGTTTGGAAGGTATAATATATGTTCCCTAGTGTAAGGTATCATGCACTCCCCTTTCTATATTATATAACACAAGTGAAGTGTTCTTTATATTAAATACCACGGTCTTCTGTTCCTACTGGTTGATGGAATTTTTTATATTAGAACCACCGATCTTTAAGGATCCTTCTTAAACTAGTAAATAGGTATAAATCTACCAAATTATAATAAAAAAACTTCATGTAGGTTTTCATTGTCCTTAAACTCAAAAACACGTTGGTTTAAGATCAAAATAACTTATCTATCTTCTCAGAGTCCCAATTCATAGAATGAAAAAAAACATCAGTAGTAGGTCTATCAATAACCTTCTTCGCTTTTTCATTATTATTTGATGTATAAGGTTTCCTAGATACAATTTAAATCACTCTATATATGTATAAGTTATATTATTTTAAATTTAGTATCAAGTTATCTAGAGTTCAATATATCTATCCACAAGATATTATGTGTGAATATTATTTAAATAATATTTCTATATTAGATAATGAAATTCCGTTTAATTGTTGAATAATATTGTTATATTTAAACTCATTCAATATCATTAAAATTAATTTAAGGTATTTCCTTCAAAACACATTATGAATCTAGTTTTTAATCTATATGTGATTTTAAATATCACTTATTATTATTTCTTTAAAAAATTTAAATAATTTAAACCATTTTAAAAACTTACACATATTCATCTAACTATAATATGGAACTACCATTTTTGGAATGTAATAATATCCTCAAATATCCATCTTGAAACATGGTACTTTTAATGATCATGGTATTGAAATCTTTGAATAACATAAGAAAAAAAATCATCAGAATTATTTTCACATTTATTCAGAGTATTAATTCTATATTTTTCATCTATTATTTTCTCAACAACCTTTGAATTTTGAAATTTATTTCTTTAAAATGGGATATATGTGTCTCTAATGACTTTTTAGAATTTTATCCTTCTTACACTTTGTATGAAAGTGTTGAATCCTCATATTATTTCCTATTAGTTCTGTATGAAAGGACTTAAAATTTATATAAAATAGATCTAGTCTCATATGAAAGGTTATTGGTCTCATATGATAGAATTGCGTTTTTTATGAAGGAAATATTGCTACATATAAAAGTTATCCTTTTATGTACGAGATACTTCCTGATTCTTTTGAATGTTTCCATTTTCAATTTTCTTGGTTTAGTTCAAGGAGTCCATAACTCACTTTAAAAAACCTATAAACCTATTTAATTGATCTCAATCTCTTCTCAAACTCTTTAAATATTCTAAAAAATTTAAAATATTATCTAAATAAGTCCATTTAACTTTTATAGTAGTTATGAGTTATAATATAATTTGGATATAATTACTCATAACATCAACTTGGAATATTATTTCTTAATATTAATCCTTCAATATCCTACAAGCTGAATTCCTCCAAACACATTCAGAATTGTAGTAGAAAATGGATTATTCATTAACACTAGTTTTTGATATTTATATCAATATATAAATCTTTTCAATTGGGTTTTCTACTTGAATATAGAAAGAAATGATATTATAAGCATCAAATTAATTTCTTACTTCTTCATTTTACATATATAATGGAATCATGTCACTCATCGCTTCTCATAAACCACATTTTGGAAGCTTCAACCTAATTGATATAGACTCAATTATTGACAAAAAACAATATTATTCATGAGAACTTTACATTTTATTTACCCAGAGTTTATATCATATAAAAATCAATATATTTGAGATAATATAACCATATCTTCTATCTGAGATTTAAATATTACTGAGGGAAGTTGTATTTTAAGATCCCAAGTTCAGTATAAAAAATAAAAATCTCACAAAAAAATAAGCCCATCATTATTTGAAATAATTCACTAAAACTTATATCTCTAGATCATGATATGGGTAATTATTTTAATATAGTCTTAGTTATCAAGATACATATCCTATAACATGATATTATTACATTATAATGTAACTTACAACTGCACTGGAAGCATAAAAATAAACAATATAATTTATATCCAACCTAAGGAAAATAAAAATTAGTGTCGATGTGAGTATCTTATTTAAATCCTAAAAAGATATTTTATATCTATAATATCACTAAATTTTTTATCCCTTATAAGACAAAACCATCATTAAAACTGATAAATAGTGAGAATTTCAGAATGAGTTATTGTTATTGTCCTATGAGTCCTAGAAAAATCCCAATCTCAATGACATTCTTGAGCACTCCCAAATACAACATCACGTTAACCTTATCAAGATAGACTAAAATTCTAAATTTTAATACCACATGACCTAGAAATAAGTCATATATAAATAAAATTTATAGATCTTGGTATAAAAACTGTGCTACAATAATATATCTAGGATAATATCCTTATGAATACCATTATATTCTTGTGATTAAGAATATATCAAAATATCATCAATAAAAATGATGATAAAAAAAGAAATATAGGTATCATGGATAATATCCATAAAGTCCATGAAAAATCCTAAGTTATATTTTAAAAATGTCCATAGTTCACACCCTAATCTTACGGTAGTTTCAGAGCACCTTGATATTTTTTGAAATATTTTTTTGAAGTAATTTAATCTTTTTGATATCTTCCATTTCACGCAACACTAAATATAACTTGTGTTATATGAAATCACCAAGTTATTATTTCTTTTTATGCAACACCAAGTAAATATTATGATATATAAAACAATTATATGATATTGAGATACCTGAAACATTGAGTTTTTCTTGTGTTACACACAATGCAGAGTTCCTTCAACAACTTGTGTGACACACAAGACTAGATTTTACCAAACTATAATATACTATTAATATCATTATTCAAATATTGTTATATTTATCACCTAGTCATTGGGATGGAAGTTAAAAATAAGATTAAATAAATTGTGAAAATATGTTTTACACTTGAATTATTTAGTTATCAATTAAATATAAATTAAAATAGAAACCACTTGAATATAAAGGAAGTGATTTTATGAAAAACTTTTTTTTATGATCCCAAAGGAATTTTATATTACTAAATTTAATTAATAATTAGTAGTGAGAGATATTAATGAAATTTATATGTTATAAATTGTTTTCTTTTTACATTCATCCAATATGTTTGATAGACATAAAATAAGAACAAATCCAGGTTTATGCATAAACAGTTGTATTATTCTAAAAGGTAGTTTTACCGCCTTTCCATGAGATACTTGTTTTAAAAATATTTTTTTCCACTTTTATAATTTTTATTTTAAAAAATTAACTTATTTTTTGAAACTAAAACATCAAAAATTAATTTGGGTGAATTTTTGGTATTTTTCTAAGAAGTTTCATTTTTTGATGAATAATGAAAAAAAATGAATTTTAATTTAAAACTACATTTTTATCTAATTTATTTATATAGATAAATTATGTTTTAAATTGGTTTTAAAGTATATTTTGATCTATTATAAATATATTAATACAATTTAGGTAATTTGAATAAATTTCACATTAATATTGGATATAAAAACATTTCAAAATTTTGAATATTTTCACTTTAAAAACCCATTATCTCATCCTATATTCAAGATTAATTTTAAATTAATTTCTACCACTTATATGTTTATAATTTGTAAAAATGGATTCCATAATTTTAACATAAAAAATATGTAATTTATCTCAAGGTCAACTTAGTTTTTGGCAAAAAATATTTTTGAGAGTAATTAAAATTAATTAGAGTGATTAAGGTAAAAATGAGTTTAATTAGTGGTTAAACTTATACTTAAGGGGAAAAATAACCTATAAAAATTTACAAACTTCATTTTATTTCTATATTTAGATCATATACTACTAGTTATTGAAACATTCCCATTATTTTAGGTTCATGTTATAAGAGATATCTCGCAGTAGTGTTTACCTTTTTATATTTACAATAATGTAACTCCTCCTCCACTATAAAAGGGAAATCACCCCTCACTTCTTCACATATATAAATCCATTTGTATTGTCCATAAAAAGAAAAAATAATCTCCAAAATTACAAAATTTCATCCTAGAAGTCTCACTTTGTGCAGAAATCAAACCAAGTGAGTCCTTTTGTGCATACCAAATGGACTTACCCAAAGAAGAGGTAACGTCCTTCAACAATTTTTTTATTTATTTCTACACCCACTAAATCATTATTATTACATGATTATATAATTAACTAACAATAATAAACATAATGAGATGTTTTTATGTTAATGTTATGGACTACAATCATACACACGTCCATCAAATGGGATACACAATTATCATTCATGTGTATAGCGGACTATCGCCTCACGAACTAATGTCATTCATTATTCCATTAACACCTCTCAAGGTTGGGAATAATGATGGACTTAATATTTTTATAGGATATGTAAGATATTTATGATGTATTTTTTCTTTAGTTATTTTTATATTATACATACCTTCATGCATTCTATTTTGTGGGAATACAAAAAAATTGTTTGTGGAAGTGTGGACTACCACCTCCTCAAAGCAATGTGATTCATTCACATTTTACATAGAATGTGTTAAGGATGAGTTTAGTAAATTTATATAACATATATAAAATAATAATTCAACATTAATGATAATATATATATATATACATATATTTCATTTACTTTATTACAACAGAATAAGGAAAAGAAAAAGTGTTCATGCGTACGTACGACATACCGTCTCTATGAATGATGTATTCCATTTAATATTTATATATTTTATAGATTATTATAAATACTTATATAATGAATATATAATATATTTAAATTATGTTTTAAATTATATAAATAATTAAATCATGATATAAGTAATAGGATCAATAATAACAAGTCCAGACATATACAAAAAAAAAACAAAGCAATTATTACCTGAAACACAACTTTAACAAGAAATTTTTAAGAAATAGGTAATATAAAATCATAATAAAATAATTATAGGTATTATATATTAGAATATGGTTTTGTGGTAGATATATAATAAAGTTACATTTATTATACATGATTTTTTTGGAATGACTTTGAAGAAGAAAAAGACACCAGATGAGGTGAATTGTATTTTTCAAAAACTTTGTGAGATTCAAATCACCTATCCTATTATACAGTGAACCTTTAATTCTCTATTAAAGATGATTGAATAGAGGAAATAAATAAGGAGAATAACACAATGATGTGTAGTGGTTTAGGGAATAAATATCCCCTAGTCTACTCCATAAATGATGAACTCCACGAGTTTGGCGATTTTCACTAGTAGGTCCTCTTATACAGAGATCTCTTAACAACTGTGTATAGGAAGTTGACATATTACAAGAGTTTTACAGGGCCTTATAGTTATTTTACTAGGAACCTCAAATAAAATGCTTTGTATAAGAATATGACACTTTACCATGACTAAGTTTGAGTATCCGAAACTCCAATAAATCAATAAAGATTGATTTTCTTGAGAAAATAGGGTTTTCTTTACAGTTGAAGCAGAAATTGATAGATGTATTCATATATTTAATAATTTATAATAGTAAATAAATATTTAATGTTGAACATTATTTTGTTAAATAGTGATAGAGAAAACACCAGACAGATGTGTAAACATGTATGTATCCAAAGTGTATCTCTGAAAAATGCTTCATCGATCTTGCTGAAGAAGATGTAACAATAGGATAAAGTAGTGATGAAAACAATAGTAGTGATTAGATTAGATAGATAGAAACATTTATGTATCCAGAGTGTATATCTAAATAAAATGATAGACTATTTGTTTTCAAACAAAACTTTTTTATGAATATTTTTATATCTCTCCTCTTTTTCTGATGAAGATTGCCTCGATATTTATACTCTTTTTCAGAAATATCCAGGTAAAACCAACTCTAGAAATACCAAAAAATTAATTATAAATATTTTAATTCAAAATAATTTAAGAGAATTATAATTTCTCATAAGAATATAAAAAATTTACACCAATTAATATGAGCCTTTTAATTAATCATAACAATCGTTTTAATAGATATTTAATTCCTTCAATAAAGTTATATAAATATTATATTAATATTGTATATTTAAAATGCCGTCATTGAATAGTAAGATGTAGGGTTCCTTTACGTATCGAAAAATTCTAAATACAGAATTAACAATGTATATTTTTTTACAAACGTAGGGCAAAAAAAATACTTTAATTTAATCAAACATAGGGTTCCTTCCAAATGTAGGGTTTCTTTATGTATCGAAATATTCTAATTGTAGGATTGACAATGTATGTTTTTTTACAAACATAGGGTTAATAAAAAATACTTTAATTTACTCAAACATAGGGTTCCTTCCAAATGTAGGGTTGCTGAAAAATTTGTTCCGTTCCTCAAACATAGGGTCCCTTACAAACATATAGCTTGTGAATAATAAGTTCCTTTCCTAAAATGTAGGGTTCCTTCCAAATGCAGGGTTTCCAAAAAATATGTTCTTTTCCTCAAACATAGGGTTCCTTCCAAACATTGGGTATGAAAAATGTTTCTAGAATATTTTTAAACACATCTATAATACTTCAAAAAATATTTCCCATGGATCAAATACTTGAACATATTTCCAGAATAAATATTCTAAAGAATTTTAAATTCTTGAAATTAACTTAAAATCAACTTCATTAGTAATATAAATGTGGGTGTTTGTGAGCATCAAAACCAAAGAGAAATTAACAAATTTTTTGAATCAACACATGCTCAATAATCTCCCCCTTTTTGATGATCAAAAAACCTATAACATAATTTGTAAAATTTTAAAAACAGTTTTTTAGAAAATGAAATTTTCATAACCAATAACCATAATATTTCACAAATTCATAAATATATATATTTCTCCTCATTTATCATGTTTATAATTTTTTTTTCATAAATATAAAATTTTCCATATATCTTTGATAAAGAAAATAAATTTCTCTATATATAAAATTATACAACTTCTCACCCATAATAATAAACATATAAAATAAAATTATAAAATACTCTCCCTTTTTGTGAAAACAAAAATAAAAGAGTAAAAAGTAGAAAAATAAACTCCTAAAGTCATGCTTTTTTAAAAATATATAAATATGTAATCAAGAAGTATATATAAACTATTATTTTTTTAATGAAAAAAATTATCATTTGGTAATAAATCCATTTTAGGCATAGATTATATGATATTAAATGAATTAAAACATTTCCAAGGAATAAAATACTTTTGAGTAATTTTTTCACAAGTTATATCTAATTTTTTTATTACTTACAGTAATAGACTAATTTATGTAATGAGATAATCAAATTTTAAGTACATGATTATTTAAGATAAAAATTATTAAAATTTAAAAATAAATTATGAAATAACTTGTATCAAATATTTTTACAAAAAATATATTAAAAATAGTTTATATAATATTGACTTGAAAGTAATAAAATAAGAGTGTTAGGAAGGAATAGATAGTTCATCCAAACTTTCCTAACTTCAACCTTTTTCACTTAAATAATCTAAAACTCTTGAAAAATATTCTAATCTATTTTTAACATCTGATGTTGTTTAATATAAAGAAGATGAACACTGTTCAACCAAGACCAGTTTCAGCTTATCAAGATCCAACTCTGTAACAAAAATCTATTTTGAGTAACTCCATATGACTTGTCATTTCTACTTTAAAAGCTTCAAAGGTTTCTTTTGAGATAGAACTATATTTTTCATTATGATATTCCCTTTATAATTAATTAAAAACCATTTTCAATATATATTCTTTATATAGTTATTCATACAAATTTCTAGATATATTTAGATCAGCTTGAAGATTCACTTTTTATTTATTAAAGGTGATGACTTTGAAAAGAATAATTTCAAAAGAAATTTGAGATGAAGAGACTTCCAGTTATTCTGAACCATGAGTTTATTTATTTATTTTAGAATATTTTATAATAGAATCTTTGATATACGAAGATAAATTTTCTAAATTAGAAGGATGACCTTTTTCAATTTTGTGAGACATACTTTCTTCTGAACTTGAAGAACTTGATCACTTCATCTTGCTATTAGTATTTTTTATAAGCCATTGAACAAGATATTTAAGATAATATGAATAAATAAAAGTTTTAAGAAGAAGATGATTCATTTTGTTCTGATAGTTTTCATATAAAACTTCATATTCTTTAGCCAAAAAATATAGAATAATCATTTAATATTTTAATTTTTGAAAATTTGTTTTACATAAGAAATGTTTTCTGGTTACAAAAACAAATAAAATTTTTAAAACATGAAATATAAGTATTTAAATAGGTTCAAAGAGAATAAATACAAACACTTCCATAATTTAAACAAGTTCTGTATTTATCTAAAGATTTAAACATTGTTTAGAGATATTTGAAATATTTGGAAAATAAATTTTACAATCAAAATAGACTAAGACTTGATTGAAAGTTTAAATAAGAGTCTTTATCAAATTATAAGAGATATATCTCCCCCATTGTATAAAAAAATTAATTCATAGAATAATATAGATAAATAAAATACTTCTGAAATCAAATATTTCTGTAATGTGTAATTTTTGATAATGAACTACTTCAGATTTGATCCCTTCTTTGGTACTGATTTTCAGATATCACTCAATTTACCACTTAAATATTTAACAATTCATATTAGTGGTGTATTCCTATAAAAAATTAGATACAAGTGACTTTTAGTACTCATATTCTTTTAGGTCTGAAAGTGTTATAAATTAAATTTTCAGGTAACCAAAGTTGTTTATTTTGAGTAGAGGTTCTAAAATTTAAGTTAAACAATTATTTTGAGTAATAAAAGTTTTTAAAACCATAAATTATAGGTTTTATAAAGTAATAGTCATTTGAGTAATTTGTATTAATACTAAAATAAAAGAAATTAATAGTTGACATGATTTTTATATTTGAACCAAAAACAAAACAATTTTTATAAATTTTTTGTCTTTCACCATTACTTCACATTCTAAGTTTTCCTTTCTAAATTCTGTTTTCACTAAGGATTTTATTTAAATAATTTTCTCCTATTGTCACCATACTAGAAGTTTGTTTGGAATTATCAACTTTAACTAATAATTATTTAATCTTATTTTCATTCATATCACAAGAAATTTTATAATAATTAGATTTTAAATCTATAATTTGTTTTGAAAATTTTTCTTTATCTAATATAACAACATCATAATATTTTATAACCATAATATGATTATCTTGTAGCATAAAGAGATATATTTCTAATTAATCATAAGAATGTTTTTCACAATTGATGTTTTGAGAGTAAGAAGATTGTACCTCATGAATATGAGCCATAAGATGTGCCATTTGGTTTTTTCCAAGTCTTAGAATCTATAGAAGATTTATCATTTAAAGTAGAAGAATAATTCCAAGTCATCTTCCTAATTTTCTTTCACTTTCTCTTGTAATCTTTTTTCCTTTGATCTTTAAGTAAAGGATAATTATCCTTTGTATTCAATCTTTATTTTCATTCAGAATATCTATTTTCTTCAATCCATTTCTTTTTATTTCTATATATTTTTAAAATATTGTAACAAGATCTGATAAATATTCATTCAAATTTGAATTAATTGAATAATATGATTCATTCATAGTGGTTTTTTAGAAGTTTCATTATGTTTGATATTCTTTTCAACTTCATCTTGTATCTTATCTTCACATGTTATTAAATTATAAATAAATTAATTTATAGCTAAATTTTTTCTTATTGTAGATTGATGTACAGTTGTAGACATTCCATTACACTTAAAAGGTAGTACTATGAGTTATTTTAATGCATGATCTGATTGTGAAATTGGTTTTCCAAATGCATCAACATTATGGATTTTTTTTTCATTATTCCATTCATTTGAGTGATAGTTTTATCCACATGAATTCTAAAAGACTCAAACGTTTTCTTTAAAGTAGTGTTGATATTTTCATTCCCTTTATGAAAAACCATAATAGTCTCCCACATTCATATATAGTAGAAAAATGATAAAATTGATTAAAATCATCACTTCCTAAACCAGAGACAACAAAATTCATTAATTTTTAATTGATATCATATACCTTTCTTGATCATCATTCCATTTTTTAAAATATTTATTAGGAATCTCATATGGCTTAACAAACATTAAATAAACCCCTATTCTAATATTTTTAAATAAATAATATTATAGGCTTTCTAGAATCCATAATTATCACCATTAAAGTATGAACCATGGATCATCAAAATACCTTCTCTAGAATCATCCATTTCAATATGTCCTTGTTTGAGTCTTTAACTCATGCTTGTCAGAGATAGTAAATATTCTTGAATTTTCCCAAGCATACAAATTTTTGTAAATTTTTTTTAAAAATAGAATACTCAACAAGTAGAGCACAATTACTTGTTAATATCAGATATAATCATTTTTTAAAAATACAATATACTTATAGATCCTTTCCTTTTATGCCACTTATTGTGATGTAAGGACTATAAAAAAGACAAATACATAAGAGGGGGTGGGGGTAAATTGTGGTTTTCAAAAGATTTGATAGATTCAGATCACCTATCTTGTTATGAAGTGAACCTTTCCTCATATCCTAAAGATAAGTGGGAAGAAAAAATAAATAAAGAAAAGAAAACAACGATTTATAATGGTTTAGGGAACACAGATCCCCAAGACCACTCCACCAATGTTCAAATCCACGAGCTTGATGATTTTCACTTATAGGTCCTCTTATTCAGAGACCTCCTGACAACTGAGTGCAGAAATTTGATACCTTACAAGGCTTTTACAGTGCCCTATTTCTTTTACTAGGAACCAAAAAACCACAGATTATTATAAGAGTACAAAACTTTACCATGACTGAGTCGGAGCAGCTGAATCTCTAATAAATCAATATATATTGATTTGATTGATAAAAAAGGATTTTACTCACAGTTGTAGTAAAAATTTACTGATGTATTCAGATCTTTAATAATGAACAGTAATTAATATATTTTCAATGTTACACAAGATTTCTTCAAAAACCAATAGAGAAAATATCTGATAGATGTGTAAACATGTATGCCTCCAAAGTGTATCTCTGAAAAATTCTTTATCGGTATTGTAGAAGAAGATGTAACAATAATACGCAAAAATGAGAACCACAAAAATAGTTATTTGATCAAATAGATCAAAATATGTATTTCTTCAGAGTGTATGTATGAAAGAAATGACAAACACATTGTTTTTAAAAAAATATTTTCCTTATGTATGTTTATATATCTTCTCTATTTTTCTGATAAATATTATCTTCAAATTTATATTGTAGGTCAAACTGCTGTAGGTGAAACCATATCTAGAAATATAACACAATAAATCATGAATATTTTAATTCAAAATCATTCAAGATAATCATAACTTCCAATAAGAATATAAACAATTTACTCTATTGAATACGATCCTTTGAATCAATCATAACGAGCCTTTGAATAAATATTACTTCTATCAAGACCACTTCATAAATATAAGATTAATATCATTGATTTAAAATACCATCATTTAATAGTCAAACCTTGGGTTCATTTTTATAGCAATAGATTCTAAATGTATGGTTGACAATGTATGGTTTTCTACAAATATAGCTCGATAAAAAATAATTTCTTTTCCTCAAACATGGTGTTCCTTCCAAATGTAGGGTTTCAAATTAATACATTCATTTCCTCAAATATAGGGTTACTTACAAATATAGTGTTACTGAAAAATACATTCCTTTTTTCAAATGTAGGGTTCCTTCCAAACACAGGGTATTAATAGTGTTTACAAAATACTTTTAAACCCGTCTAGAATACTTCAAAAAATATTTCATGTGGATCAAAGACTTGAACATATTTATATAATAAATATTCTAACAAATATTATCTTCCTAAAATTCACTTAAAATAAAATCCATTAGTAACATAATTGTGGGAATTTGTGAGCATCAGAACCAAAAAGAAATTAATAATTTTTAATCAATACATGCTCAAAAAGGATGTTTAAATGTGTATGAAGAAAGTCAAGACTCAAGGTAAGGTAAGGGATTTCTTATCTTACTTTTATTTTTATGAGATATATGCTATATTCACCACTCATTATTTTTTATGTGGTGTATATACTTCCATATGACATGTTATATCATGAATTTCATTTATTTTATGATATTATAAGTTTCAATTATTGTTATTCTTTCATGGTTGTCATGATTCAAAATATACTCAACTAGTAAGGGGATTCCTTGTATCCCATTTATTTCTATGAGACTTATGTCATATTCACCACTAGTTTATTTTGTGTGGTGTATATACTATCACTGAATGTATTCTATGATTATTATCATTAAAATTGTGGGTATTTAAATACCCACTTAATTATCTCTATTTCATGGAATTTATGGTTAAAATTTATGAAACCGGTAATGTAATTTTGTCTCAAATTTCCCTCTTTGAGACACATGTTTTGTTATGAAACTATATTCTTTTATGAGGTGTATATACTTCCCTTTGAAATTTTGTGTCATGAATATTGTTATTTTCAATATATTATAGGATTATGTTAGTGTCATTTTCTCATGGGGTTTATGATTCGAAGATATCGAAGTGTTAAGAGGTTTTTGCTACAATCTCATCGTTATCATGATTGTTTTTGATTATGCTTCCATTGATGAAATATTATGAACAATCTATCAATAACTCTCATGAATTTTATTCTCCTCTTATTATTCATGATATATTCTTATATTGGTACCTAGGTTCACTCGTACTTTCCTCCAATCACTATATAGAAGGATTCCAGTGAGTATATCCAGGAATCCTATGAAATTTCACTAATATAGACACCAAACTAATCATTCCATGTAATCTGGTTCAATGTATAAGGCCTAGGACCTAGTCCATAGGTGGTCACAACATTATGAATAAGATAAAATCTAAGGGTCAATCCCTTAGGTGTTCTATAGGCGAGCTCACTGGTCATATGTCATACCCACCCCTCCAGATCCAAAGTGAATGTCAAATGTAGGTGTAAGATTCCATACTCTTCCAGCATGTAAAGGAAAAGGGATCATAATTTAGTTCATAGAAAAAAAACATCTGTAAATACTCATCATTTGGAAAATTAGGGAGAGCATAGTCATCCATCATAAGCCACCAGTCGAGTAGAACATAATCATCTTCTATAGACCAAAAGTTTAGGAGAGCATTAATATCCACCAATAATCTTGGGTTGATGAGATAATAATCATCCTCCTTTAATACATGGGTTGATAAAAGTGTAATAATCCTAATCACTCGAGAGAGCGTAATCATCCATGAGTATCACTACCAGGGAAATCATGTCTATATATCATAATCATAGGCTCGATAGTCTTGTTCCAAAAAAAAACCTATGGACATCCAGATATTATAATAATCAAATATAAAGTCTCAATAGCCAGATCCTAGGTAGTACCTCTGGGTATACAAATAAAATATGAAAAATAACATAGTGTAGAATCTATATCCCCGGGAGAATGTCAGGGCATCCTGAAGAGAAATAAATATGCCTTGTGTCAAACTTAATATCCACCAACCAAAAAGCACTTATGGATATCATCGCCACATTATAAATAAAAAATTAAATCATAAATCGAGGAGTGAGGGTGAATGGACACCTAAACCCAACCGTACAACCATAGCCACAAGGGATTACAAGTTTTTCATGGGTTATAAGGGGACACTTTCCACCATCTCTACCCAAAACCGACATACCAACTTAGGCTCAATCAAACAAAAGGGAACCCAATGGGTCTCTCAAGTCAAACAATCAGAGACATCCTAATTGGGATAGTTGAGGTATAAACATAAGTGAGGGAATCCTAATAGGGATCCTTTACTATAAGGTAAGAGAGGAATCCAACAAGGGATCCTCAAAAAGTAAGAAAGACTAAGTCAACCTACATGGGAGACTCGAGGTATACACAAAAGAGAAGGAAATCTAGTTGGGATACTTAACTGTAAGGTAAGATAAGAATCCTACAAGGGATCCATGAATGGTAATCAATACTAAGGTGTCCTACATAGGATCCGAAGATCTACAAAAAGGTGAGTGCATCCTATAGGGGACCATCTATAACCATAAAAGAAGGAAAATGAATTCTATAAGGAATCCTTAGGATGATACATAGGAAAAGGTATCCTCTAAGGGATTCCCTATATTATCTCATAATCAAAGGCATCCCTTAGTGGATCCTTGGTAATTGGTAAGAGGATAGATGCATCCTACATGGGATCCTCTAGGTCAAAACATCAATAGCACAATCCTAAAAAACTACTAACTCACAACCCCTTAGTCCAGAAGGGAACATATTGCAAGGGATACATCCTCAAAGGAATAATACAAGGAATAAATCATTATAGATAGATCATGTATCATCTCATAACATTTCTCACTCTCAAAAATTCCACCTAGGAGTCCTCAAAACACCTCATGGGTGTTACCATCATGATATACATGAGAAGATACTTAGAATGGAATACACATGGGTCCTACTATGACTCACAAGAAAAAAGATACAAAAAAACCTCAAAGGGTATAAAAAGAGGAGCACACAATGTGTTACCTTAGTACACAATGTGTACCCTTAAGTCCCCACCTGGGCATGTAATCTGGATGGACTTGGAATGTAAACACCCAAGAACATGACATGTAAGATGAGTACACGGTGTGTACCCTACACGATTACATGACGTGTACCCTATATGGGTTAACTTCTTATGTCCCTCAAATGTATTTTCCATGTACATGGCCAGGTCATGTACTTATACACGACATGAGATCCACACAGGATCTGACCATGTACTCTACATGACCATTTACCCCTTCATGGGTAGCTTGTCCAGGTACTTGGTTACACAACCGAGTACCAGTTCATGGAATGTACATATTATTACATGGATTTTACTTTTAAAATGTCATCTTCAAAAAATGGTAATAACACATGGCATGTTTCCCTGAACAACACATTGTGTAGATGGGTTTTCCCGAACAAAAAACCCTTAGATCACACCAAAACCCCTATTTTCAAACCAAAATGAGTAGATCAGTTAAAAAGGGACCATAAGAAAAAAATATGGATTTAAAGATATAAATGACTAATATATGGGAATTTACAATAAAACTTAAAATGGCTTACCATTATGAAGAATCCATTGAAGCTTCACCCGTTTCCATGGTCCATGGTTTCTGCATGTCGACCCGGTGTGTCCTGAGCTCCATGGGTGTACCTCCTTATATTCCTCTATATTTTTCAATATCCCTTTCCCTTCTCTCTATATCACTTGAAAAAGGATGAACCCCCTGGGTCATACATGAGAATCCATAGGAGTAAATAAGAAAACAAAAAGAAAATAAAGAAAAAAAGAAGAAGAAAAGAAAAAAGAAAAAAGGGGTCCCCGATGCCCAGATCAAGTGTATGACTCACCAGGTAAAAACCCTTCATTTTTAAATCAACAATATAGACATAATTTTAATCTAATGATTCATTAAAAATATATCTCTGAATGAACCTTCATGAATAAATTAATATTTAATTTATTTAATATTTAATATTAATTATTCCGCTAAAATTCAAATGGATTATATTTCCACTAAACTCATAAACTAGGGTAAACACCATATTCTGGGACTAACAGAGTGGTCTTAAAAATTAGTCAAGATCATATTCTAGGGGAGAATTACTATTTTACCACTTATAAGAATCCAGAAGAAAAAATTCAAATTTCTGATCAAAATTCCAGTCTGGAAAATTACAGATCGTTATAACCTCCCCATCATAAACCCTCTCATCCTCACGAATCCTGGTTATAAGACTAGAATCCATGAGATCAACCTGAAAATTTTGTCAAAAAAGATATCTGGACTATCCAACAACCACCCTCATTGCATCTACAATCATCTGTTACATAGAAGACGTTTAATTGAGAAAATTTGGTACTCCCCACCATAGAAATACACTTATGATCATATTAAAACCATATCCAAACTCAACAGACCATGGAAAAATATAAGTTCAATTGAAAATAAGGGTCACCACGCTCAAATATCCAATGGTTCCATCCCCAAAATATGGATTATCTCACACCAATCCTTGATAATAAACACAATAGGGTTCTTTCCACAATGAGGGAAGACATTTAAAAGAAAACAATCTCAACATAGGGCCAAAACTCTCTCCTCATGCTCTAGATAAAGTCAAGGTAAAACATGATCATATCTAATAGGAGTACACTATGATTATACAAAAGGGTGTATAGCTCCCTCCAATCCATGCTCACATCCTATCAAAACCTCACCAGGATTCAGCCATGAGTCAACTGTCTTATGGTACCCCATTCACTCCAGATGTCATCTTTACCATGGAGGCACATTCACCACTTAACCATAAATCTCATACAGCCCTACCATATAAATTCTTGAAAAAATTTCCCCTCAGTTCGCACACAACCACATCCTAGTTTTTAACTGAATAGTACCACTTAAAACTAGCGTGTACCTTATCCCGTGATTCATACTACATCGAGCCATCCATTACAAGGCTAAGATGACCATTCTACATGAAAAGTAGGAATTATCAATCTAAAAGATCCATCAGAACTCCTCTTCGAAATCATGCACCTCACTTAGGCCACGATTCATTTCATGATATCCCATCACCCAACATCATTCCATTCATGAGCGTCTACCTATGATCGGACTATATTAGAAACAAAAAAAATTCAGGTTGACTGGTCCAGACACTCAAACAGTCCTACCGATTAAATCTAGTATTGATAAAAAATCACCCTATATGCTTGTCAAAATTTGAAGGCATCAACATGACTTTAACATGAAACTCGAGTAAAAACTGTGCATTGATCACAAAAAAATTATAAAAAAAAGCTCACTGCCTAAAAATTATTCCAAAAAGATAATCTATCCTCTCTCAAATAAGCCCACTTCAAACAAAATAGTCATAAACTGATAAGGATTTGAGTTAAAACTGAGGGTCTCTAGGTCTCCCACCTCGCCCTACTAATCAAGTTTAACAATTGGGTTACAAGGTATAACCACCTAGCCTAAAATATCAAACCTCTACAAATATGGTAAAGATCACAACAACCTACGAGTGTCAAAAACTGATAGAATGGACTAAAAGGGCCTAATACGCACCAAGAATCCTTATAAGGAACTTCTCCTAGGAGGTTATAATACAAAAAAATAAGAGAGACTGAACTGAAACTCATTGGGATTCTGTATACGGTAATACCCCATCAAGGTTCAGTTCACAGGAGAATCTCCTGGTATCAATTAGAATCATACCCATTGATTTGACTAAATAAGCATAGATATGGTAAAAAACACCCTACAAGGGGTATAAAATAAAGGCATTGCATTCCATATCTACCTACTAAGGTCACTTCACCTCCCATGCACGAGGACTGAGTCATCAGTCTCAACACAAACTCCTCAACATATATCTACATAACCTTCCATCAGAATGATATATATATATATATATATATGAAAGTTGGAAAAATTAAATAGTCCTCAGTTGTCAGTAAAATCACACACTAGTAAGGCTATATTATATGAATCCTACATGATAAATTTGATGCATGAGTTGCCTCTTGACTTTTCCAACAAAGAGTCAAAATCCATCACTAGAATTTTTCCAATGGCAAAGAGACAAAGATTCATAGTAAATCATAACATCCAAAAAACATGTGCATCATGCAAGGTGAAAACCATATAAAACTGTAACATCATAGATACAAACAAGAATCCCATACCCCTGACAACCAAGGCTTTTTACCATAACAAGTGTTATCGATGCACCAGTATGCTATCCATCATAGGTTATGAAAAATTCCTAATAATCCTGTCTACCATATCTATAATAGTAAATAATGGGAAATGAACACCTTTAATACCACTTTCTAATATCTCGACCTAGATTCCACTAAAACAGTGCTCTGATCAGGATAGTTACAAGGACTGAAGAATGAATCCCCATACACCAGAGGCTACCGACTAGTAGCGAGGGCCTAATATGTGATAGTGGGGTGTCCATGCCCTCATATTAGAGTAAGAAGAAATGTAAATAAAAAATTATCATACAAAATAGTAATTTAAAAGAGTGAAAAAGTATTAGATAAACTGAATTAGAACATTCTGTAATAATAAATGAAAATGTTATAAAATCATGAACAACTATGCCAAACATACAACATTGGTCACCCACAGGGATGATCATATAGATATATAAGTATAACATAGAATAAAATAAAATCATAGGGATCCAATACTAACTTTGAGATATACCAACTTCCTGGTCACCGTACACTGTCGAACTGCACCAGCCCAAACAGAAGAACCCACATGAGCAACTCCACTAGAATGTGCAACATTGAGACTCATCCCTATCCACCATGAAACTGTGCTCAACCTAAAAAGTTGACATAAGGCATACATGTACAACAAGGTGCATGTTCATGGATGAGAAATAATCTTAGTAGGACACCCCAATAAGGTATGTATAAAATATGCTGCAATAAGTGTATGAAAAAGAAACTGCTCAGCCTAGTTAGGACACCACTGAAAAGATAAGTGAAGAAGAATGTGAAACCACAGTCGAACCTTAGGTCTGAAATCCCAGTCAATTGGTAAAGTACCTCCAAGGATGTACATATCTATATATATATAAATGTATAGTCCTATACCTATACATATATACATATATATGAACATTCTTGAGTAAGTGAATAAATAACATGAAAGCAACCAGTAATCAATCCTTGGGCATCTATAATCCCGATCACCTGGACATCCTGTGAAAGGTAATAGAGTTGGATGCCATGTTACTCAAGACATTTATCATCAAGTCAATATCTTGGTACTTAATCCCAATCGATATATACCTGCTTCAACCAACATCTAAAAAATATCTCTGTGAAAGCTACGTCCCCATAGGGAGTACTCATCCTACACCTAGGTCCACCTGTACTAACCTCCAATCTCTAAAAAGAATGATTCTAGGGAGTTCATCCTAACATCTTATAAATGGTCACTAAGGTAGACACCGCACTAATTTTTCCATGTAAATTCTGTCCAATGTCTGAGCCCTAGGTCCCAATCCATAGGATTTCATGACATTGTGACCCATATGAACCCTAAGGGTATGATCCTTAGGCAATCTATAAGAGAAATCACGAGTGAAATGTTATACTCACCCATGGAGATCCAAATTTAATGTCAAACCTAGGTGCGAGACACCATGCTCAACCACATTGATAAAGAAAAGGGCCCATAAGCCTAATCCCAAAAAAAAACTTCCAGAGATCCTCATTATATGGAAAATCAAGGAGACTGTAGTCATCCACCATAAGCCACCGATTAAGGAGAGCATAATCATCATCTATAGACCACAATTAGGGGAGAGCGTAATCCTCCACCAACAACCCTGGGTTGAGGAGAGTGTAATCATCCTCTTTTAATCCATGATTCAAGGAGAGTATAATCATTATTATCACTCAGGAGAGAATAATCATCCATGAGTATCACAACTAGGGACTTCATGTACATATATTATAGTCATAGGCTCAACAGCTAAGTTCCAAGAAAAACCTTTGGACATCCCAATTATAAAATAATCAAATATAAAGGTTGAAGATCCAATTATGAGGTAGTACCTATGGGTATACAAATAATATATGAAAAATAACATGGATCAAAAGAGGATCCTAGGAAGAATGTCCACGTATCCCAAAGTGAAAGAAATATTCCTTGCTTCAGGATCAACACGCACTAACCAAAATTCACCTATGACTATCATTATTGGATCAATAATAAACAAGTGAAGCATAAACAATGGAGTAGGGGTGAT
The DNA here is from genome assembly GCA_963277665.1 of Viscum album. NCBI lineage: Eukaryota > Viridiplantae > Streptophyta > Magnoliopsida > Santalales > Viscaceae > Viscum > Viscum album. Next base: position 909,093,135 of record OY728125.1, on the reverse strand, counting down.
CGAATGCCTAAACCCAACACTACATCCACAACCACAAGGGATTACAAGTTCAACACAAGTTCTAGGGTGACACCAACTGCCATCTCTACCCAAACTTGATATACTAACTCAGGGCCAGTCAAACAACAGGGCACCCACTAGGTCCCTGAAGTCAAACATTGATTGGAATCCTACTTGGGATCCTCTAGGTATACACATAAGAAAAGGAATCCCAATGGGGACACTTGACTGTAGGGTAAGGGAAGAATCCGACAAGGGATCATCAAATGGTAAGAAAGATTAAGGCATCATATATAGTATCCTCAAGGTATATACATAAGAGAATTCATCCTAATAGGGATCCTTAACTATAAGGTAAGGAAGGAATCCTATAAGGTATCCTCAAATTCTAATCAAGACTCAAGCATCCTACATGGGATCCTCGGATCAACACAAAGGTGAAGGCTTCCTACAAGGGACCCTCTATAACCTTAAAATAATGTTGGGGAATTCTATAAAAATAATATGTAGAATGATATACAGGTAAGGGGATCCTACAAGGGATTCCCTAGATCATCTCATAGGAAAAGGAATCCCTCATGGGATCCTCAGTTATAGGTAAGAAGATAGAGTCATCCTACACAGGATCCTCTTGGTCAACATGTAAATAGAGGAATCCTACAAGGGATCCTTGAAAAAAATAACTCATGGACCCTTAGGACATAAGGACACATCTTTCAAGGGATACATCCTCATAGGGAGACTATAAGGCATTAGTCATGAGAGATAGCTCACAGACCATCTCCAAACATGCCTCGATCTCAGAAACACCACTAAAGAGTCCTTAAAATACTTCATGAGTCTTACCATCACGATCTAACAGAAAAGATTTCATAATAGATTACTAATGAATCCAATTATGAATCTTGGGAAAAAGATATTAAAAACCCTCAAAGTGTAGAAAAGGAGGAGTACATGACCTGTTACCCTAGTACACGACATGTACCCTCAAGACTCCACCTTAGTGTGTACTCTAGATGGACTTGGCATGGAAACACCCAAGTAAATGGCATGTAATATGGGTACACGACATGTACCCTGTGTGGGGTAACTTCCCATGTCCCTTAAATATCCTGTCCATGTACTTGGCCAGGTCATGTACTTCTATACAATGTGTGACCCACAAAGGATCTGGCCGTGTACTCTACATGGCCATGTACCCCTTCATGGTTATCCTGTCCAGGTACTCGGATACATGTACGAGTACTAGTACATGGATTGTTCATACTAGTTCATGGTGTGTAATTTGAATGCTTTATCTTACATAATTTTAAGAACACACTATGTGTCTCATTGAACAACATTCCATGTAGATAGGTTTTCCCAAATAGAAAACCCTCAAGTCGCTCGAACACCCCAGTTTTCACCCCAAAATCAGAATATCAGGCCATAAGGGGCCATAAGAAAACATAATAGGGATTTAAAACTATAAAAGACCAGCATACAAGTATTTATGGGGAAAATTAAAAATTGAATACCTTAGGGAGGAATCCATCAAAAGGTTTTCATATTTCTGCGGTCCATGGTTGTCACAAATCAACTCAGCGCGTCCCAATATCTGCGGTGGGTCCTTCCTTTCTCAATCTCTCTATTTATCTCTCACTCTATCTTCTCTATCATTCATGGAATGAAGGAGTATCCCCTGGGTAATACATAAAAATCTATAGGAGTAAATAAGAAAATAATATGGAGATAAAGAAAAGAAGAAAAGAAAAGAAAAAATGAAAAAGAAAAGGGGGCCCTGGCCGACCCGGACAACAAACTCAAGTTTATGCCTCCCCTAGGTAAAAATACTCATTCATGACTCAATTACGAAGATAGAATATCAATATTATGCTCGATTCAAAATAAATCTTCGAATGAACCTATGCGAATAAATTAATATTTAATTTATTAAATATTAAATATTAATTATTCCGCTAAAATTAAAACGGCTCAGATTTCCACTAAACTACTCTCCTAGGGTAAAAAACATTTTCCAGTATCAACAGAGTTTTCATAAAAATTATCGGTGATCATCTTCTTGGAAAAAATTACCCTTTTACCTCTTATAAGCATCTGAAAGAAAAAAAATTAAAATTTCAACTCAAAATTCCATTCTTAAAAAACATGGGTCGTTACAAGGGCTTACCAAGCCTGTAATAAGAGGCTATATAGAAGGGAATACCTTTCCCATAATAAGAGGGTATTAATGATGGAATCCAAATCTCATAACAAGAGGGTATTCATGATGGAATCTCAAGCCTTTAATAAGAGGGTACATGAGAGGGCATCCCAAAACCGTAATAAGAGAGTATACGGGAGGGAATCCCAAGCCCATAACAAGAGGGTATACAGGAGGGAATCTGAATACCATAACAAGAGAGTACACTAGTGGGAATCCCAATCCTATAACAATATGATACATGGGAGGGAATCAAAAGCTTGAAATAAGATATAAAATGGGATGTCATCCCAAGCCTGAAGAAGGAACATGAGTGAATAGCCCAAGCCTAACATGTTATGAGGGTATCAGTAGGTAGCCTTGAAATAGGATTTTATATGATTATGTGTTTGAAAAAATTCCATGTCTTATTACTATTTTATGATCTCATGGATTATGTTCTTGATTCCATTATAATTCATGTCTTATGATCTACCAATCTTTATGCCACGACTCATGATTATGATCTTTGATATTTTGGGCATGATCTTATAATGTTATGATTATGTTCTCAAACAATTATGCTGATGTTATGCTTATATATCCACCTTTTTTACCCTTAATGAGCATATGATCTCACCCCTTTCTTGTGTTTCCTTTTTCAAGGTTATGAATAAAGGTTTTAAGTAGGAGTACTAAAGAGGAATATTTTTAAGGGAGTTGTTGGAGATCTTTCACTAAGTTAGAAGATTATGTATCTATGTTTCTAGAGAAACTATACTGTTATGGTCTTTAGGCATGTAGTTTTGTAATTTTATAAATATTCATATAAAATTATATGATATCCATGTATGTTAAGCCTAGTTATATATTGCCGGTATCAAAGGAAATGTTTAGTCAACCTTTTAAAACTAGGATGAGGAAAATTTAGTGTGATCCCTAGGGATATTTCAAAGGATTCGTCTAGGGATTTCTCTAAGAATATGCCTAAGGTGACATAGATTTAAAAGAATTTGTCATGATTTAGACATCCTATAAGTAATTTTTCATGATTATGTGGTTTTCTACTATGATAAGTGTTTCTCACACTATGATTTTTGGTCTTAGTTAATAGCAGGAACTATAAGGAACTGAGTTAACATTAAATTTTTTAGATGTATAAAGCCTAAAAATTATAAAAATAAATGTCCTAAGTGGAAATATCCTGAAGAGAATCAATAAGGCGGTATGGGTATTGGTTATACTTCTAAAGATAAAGAAACCATGAATGAAATGTGAAAGGTATGGGATGTTCTAACAATGTTGGTTACATTTAACCTAATAATCATGGTTAAATTGAGGTTGTGGAACCTTAATACATTATTCATATTTTATATTATTGGAAATGGGTATTAAAGAATAAGATAATGAAGCATGAGTAATGATTTAAGAATAAAGTTATATGAATGAAGTGTATATGTTTTGGAATTTAAATATTATGTTATATGAATCATGAAATATATAAGTATATTTAGCATATATATTTTTCATTAGGTATTTAAAAAGATATGTTAAATGGTGATGATGACATTGAAAAGTGATTTAATGGAAAATTGATATTTTGATTAAGGAAATGTCACCCTTAATTTGTTCAAGATGTTGATAAAATTGTGTTTGTCTTGGATAAAGAGATTATTGATATGGATAAAATAAATTAGATTATACTAATTATTATGGAATTGGTCATTGATTTGTTGATAAGGTGGTCTATGTTATCATGGATGAAGTTTGCAACTATTTTTTTTGGATTTACCGAATATATCTAATAAAATTTGGAATAAGTAAGCATGCATGTTTTCAATAATGATTTATGGTAATTTAGGTTCTTACCAAGTTTCAAGAGAGACCATGATGAATGTATTCACATGTTTGGTATGTGACAAACAAGAGAAAAGTTATGGTATATAAGGGATCAATTCTATGATGATTTTGTGAAATTTAGTGACCTTATTTATAATGTTTTATATTTTTATCTTTTGTAAGGGATAAAGGTTTAACCATTTATTGAATGGTTTAAGTTGAACTTTAGATGAAGTTTTAGATATTAAGGTGTTATATCTCTATATGAGGATTTATGCATATTGGATAACCTTTGATAACTATTTTGGTGTGATGTTAACTAAATATATATATAATGACTTGTCATTATACTTATGGATCTTATGATTCATTAGTATTTTAGGCATTACAAATTCACCTTCATTTATTTGAGTAAGAGATGATGTGGGAATTGATCAAGTCACAACCAAAGGGTGAAATTGTGAATATGAAATGGAATGAAATCAAGTAAGTATGTCTCCTTGTGAAAATTCTTCAAATTTATGAAAATGATATTGAAATAAAAATTTATGGTTTTTTGATTGTTAACTTTATCTAGATCACCCACATTCTTATGATCAATGATATCTATCATTATTTATAATTATTTAATCTTTTATTCCATGTAAAAATCTTCCCACCTATGTCCTCCGATGTGGAAACCTAGTTACAAGTTACTTTGGGTAACCATCATGGTTCCAAATTTCCTTTTTTAAAGAAAGTTTGAGTATTCATTTTTATAATGTGGGTTTGTATGAAAGGATCTTTCAAGTATTAAAAATTCAACAACCCAGATAAATTTCATGGGAAAAATTAATTTTAAGGGGGGGGGGGGGGTAGAATGAAACTCCCCAAGATCTTGGGAAATAATTTTTTGAATTAATTTAATATTTTTGATATTTTTAATTTCATGAAACAACGGATATAGGTTGTGTTATATAAAAGAACCAAGTTATTATTTATTTTTACACAACAACAAGTAAATATTATGCTACATGAAACACTTATATTATATTTTGATACACACAACACTAGGTTTTTCTTATGTTACATACAATTCTGAGTTCCTTTGATAACTTGGATGACACACAAGACCAAATTTTACCATACTAAAATATACTATTAATATAATTATTATAGTTATTACATAGCCATTAAAATGGAAGTTTTTGATAATATTTAATAAATTATGAAAATATGTTTTACATATGATTTCTTTGGTTATCAATTAATTATAAATAAAAATAGATACCAATTTAATATAAGGAATGTGATTTTATGAAAAACTGTATTTTATGCCCATAAATGAATTTTATATTAATAAATTAGATTAATCACTATTAGTGTGAGATATTAATAAAATTTAAATATTATAAATTTTAGAAAATGGTTTTATATCCATACAATATGTTTTATAAGAATAAAATAAGAAAAAACTAGTTTTAGGCATAAAAATCGTTATTATTATAAAAGGCAGTTTCACCACCTTTTAATGGAAGTATTTTTTTTAAAATAATTTTTTACACTTTCATAATTTTTATTTTACAATTTTTTTGAAACTATTATATAAAAATGTACTTTGGGTTATTTTTTGGTATTTTTATGAGAAGTTTTATTTTTTGATGAATAGTGAAAAACATTGAATTTTAATTGAAAGAAATATTTTCATCTAATTTATTTATTTGCCTAAATTATATTTTAAATTGGGTTTGAAAGATATTTATATCAATTATACATATATTAATACAATTTAGGTCATTGGAATAAATTTAATATTGAAAATTGATATAAAAACATTTCAAACTTTTGAACGTTTTCACTTTAAAAACCTGTTGTCTCGTCCCATCTATGAGATTAATTTTAAATTAATTTATGCATATTATGTGTTTATAATTTGGAAAAATTGATTCAATATTTGTAATCATAATAATTTATGATGTATATTAAGGTCAAATTAAGTTTTTACCAAAAATATTAGTGAGATTAATTAAAATTAACTACAATGATTAAGGTAAAAATGAGTTCACTTTGTGGTTAAACTTTAACTTAAGTGTCTAAATGAAATAGAAAAATATACAAAATAAATTTTAAGTATATATTTATTCCATATTATATATTTCATTTAAAATTTACCATTATTTATGGAACATGATGTAAGGGAGACCTCTGAATAGGGTTTACCATTTTATATTTACAAGAATGACACTCCTCCATTACAAAAGGGAACTCAACCCCCTCACTTATTCACACATATAAATCCATTTGAATCATCGAAACCCTAAAAAAATAAGATCCAAAATTCCCTCCTTAAATGTTTTTTGTATCACTTTGGGCATAAAGAAAACCAAGTTAGTCCATTGGTTCAAACCAAAAGGAATTACTCAATGAATAGGTAACATTATTCAAGAAGAACTTTTGTTATATTTTTTTATCCACCCAATAAATTATTTTTATTAAATTATTATATAATTTAATAATTATCCTAAATATAATTATATTTTTTTATTTTATGTTTATGACCTACACTCACAAACACATCTATAAAATGGGATACACGATCCTCATTCTTATGTACAACAGACTACCACTTCACGAACCGATGTCATTTTTTTCCATTACCACCTATCAAGGTTGTAAATAATGATGTAATTACTATTTTTATAGGATATATAGGATATTTATGATGTATTTATTCTTTTCTAATTATTCTATAACACATAACTTTGTGCTTTCCAGTTTGTGGGATTATGATAACTTTTTTTTGTGGACATGTGGACTACCGCCTCCTCAAAGTGACATGATTCATTCCCACTTTATATAGAATGTATTTAATATAAGTTTAGTAAAATTATATGATATTTATAAAATAATAATTCTAATGGAATTATAATATATATATATATTCATATATGTCATTTAATTTATTTCTTTCAATATGACATGTAAAGGAAAACAACGTTCATGCAAACGTACGACCTACTGTCCCCATGAATGGTGTATTCCATTTAATATTTATATATTTTATAGATTATTATAGATTATTATATAAATAATATATATTATATTCAAATAATTTCTTATATTCTTAAAATAATTAAGTCATTATCTAAGTAAGAGGAGAAATAATAAAAAGTAAAAACATATACAAAAAACAAATTGGCTATTACACAAAATGTAACTTTAACATGAAATTGTTAATAAAATGGTAATATAAAGTCATAATAAAATCATAAAAGGTATTATATATAATAATAAGGTTCTTGGGTATATTTATAATGAACTTATATTTATTATACAAGAGGTGTGAATGTGTACAAATAAAGTCAAGACTTAGGGTAAGGGTTTTATCGCATCACTTTTATTTCTATGATATATATGTTATATTCGCCACTTATTCTTGTTGTGTTGTGTATAAAATTCCCTATTAAATTTTATATCATGAATTTAATTTATTTAATGATATTAAAATTGTCAATTGTTGTTATTATTTCATAGTTCTCATGATTTAAAAGTTACTCATGTTGTAAAGGGCTTTGTAGTCACACTTTTATTTTTACCAGACTTATACCATATTCACCACTCATTTATTTTGTGTGGTGTATATACTGACTATAAATTTATTATTTGATTCATATCCTTAGATTTATGGGTATTTAAATTTAAATTTTATTATCTCTCTTTCATGGGGCTTATATTTTCAAAGTTACCAAACCTGTAATGTAATTTTGTCCCAATTTTATATCTTTGAGACACATGTTATGTTATGAACCTATATTCTTTTACGAAGTGAATATAATAACTTTTGAAATGTTTTATCATGAATATCATTATTTTCATGATATTTTAAGATTCTTTTAATTTCATTATCTCATGGATTTTATGATTTAAGGATACCAAAGTGGTAAGAGTTTATTGCTACAACCTCATTGTTATGAGGATTATTTATGATTATGATTCCATTGATGAAATATTATGATACATAAATCAAGAAATATCATTACTTTTCTTATCCTCCATTAATTCATTATATCTTGATGTATTGGTACCATTTACCCACTCTTTGGTAATTAAAATGTTTTCAAAAGTGTTTTTAATAAAATATGGCTTTATTTATCTCTTCGGTTAGAATTCTATTTTCATTCAAAAAAATTATTTATAAAATTATTTTAAAAATGAATTAAATAAAATTGTAAGATCATTTTCAAGGAAAATTATTTTGAAAATGTTTTAATTTTTCGAAAATGATTTAAATTATTTTCAAGGCTTCCTTTATAATTTTTCATTGTTATTTTTGAAAGAAAAGGTTTTAAAATGGATTTATAATTTATAAAAAATGTTTCAAAGTGGAAAGAATATTTTACTTAAGAAATGTTTTAAATGATTTATTTATATATTTTCAAAGTGGTTTTGAATGAAAAGTATTTTGAAAATTTTATATGTTTTAAAATGTGATTTTTAAACAAAGGTTATGTTCCAAGCGATCTTTGAGACTTCTTATCTATATAAGATGAAATCCTTTGATATCGTTTATGATTTAGTAAGGATTTTGTAGAAGTGTACCATTAATATTATTTATTTTAGTGGTTTAATTTGAGGATGAAAAGTTATTTATGAAACAAATTTCTCTTTCCTATGTTATGCCCTATTAAAATTCTTATGAAACCTGCTTCTTTTAACAGCTTATTCTGTGATGAAATGATTATGAAACCTGTCTATTTTCCACAGGTTATGATATGATGAAATTTCTATGATAACAATTTCATTTAATGGGTCATTATATGATGTTTATAAAACCCATCTCTTTTTATGGGTCATGATATAATGAGTGTTTTATTATATTGTGGCACACATATGTATGATTTCATTATGTGACAGGCGGAACTATATCTCCTTCCAATTAATTCGGTAATGTTAGATGTTCTATAAGATCAAAGGGTACATGGGAGGGAATACCAGGCCCATAACAATAGTGTATATGGGAGTGAATCCCCAGGAACTAATAAGAGGGTATATGAGAGGGCATCCCAAGCCCATAAAAAGAGGGTATACGAGAGGGCATCCCAAGATTGTAACATAAGGGTATAAGAGAGGGAATCCCAATCCCATAACAAGAGGGTATATAGGAGGTAATCCCAATCCCATAACAATAGGGTATACGAGAGGAAATCCCAAGCCCGTAATAAGAGGATGCACATGGGGTAATCCCAAGCCTATAACAAGAGGGTACAAAGGAGGGGATCCCAATCCCGGAACAAGATGACACATGAGAGGTCATCACAATCCCAAAAAAGGTACATGAGTGATTATCCCAAGCCTAAATTTTTATAAGGACCTTAGTAGGTACCCTTGATATAGGATTTTACATGCTTATATATATGCCAAAATTCCATGTCTTATTCCTGTTAAATAATCTCATGGATTATTCTCTTGATTACTTTATGATTCATGTATTATGAACTACTAATATTTATGGAATGAATCATGTTTATAGTCTTTGATATACGTGGTATGATCTTATAATGTTTTTATCATGTTCTCATGACCTTATTATCATGTTATTCTTATATATCCCCCTTGTTTACCCTTACTAAGTATCTAATATCACCCCATTATTATGTTTAATTTCCCTTGGTTATGATGAAAGGTTTTAAATAAGAGTAATAAAAATGAATATACTTAGGGGAGATGTTTAAGATATTTTACCAAGTTAGAATATTATTTTTCCAAGTTTCAAAATACACTAAACTATTATGGTCCTCAGGCTTGTAATTTTGTAATGTAATTAATTTTCATCTAAAATGATGTAATATCCTTGTATGTTAAGCCTTGGTCACTATAAGTTTGATCATAAATAAATTTTGGAAAATTATAGAGCCCCATCAATTCAATAAAAAAATTCTTTATTTAATGAAATAGAAATATGTTCTTGATAATTACCTAATATATATTCCAATAATTGATAGATAATATTGACCTTCCATTTCTCTACAAAAAATAAAAAAGAAACCCTTACCAAAATACTTTTCCAAGTGAATTTATTTTATTCCAAATCCAAAATTATATTTTTTAATTCTTATAACCCAATTTTAAAGAGATGATAAGAATGAATAGATATTACCTCGATACTAGGTACCAATTAAATAGTAAAATCCACTTCTATTTTTAAAGTTAAACCTAATATATTTTAAAGTAATGTGAAGTGTCTGGGAATGAATCATTCCCCTGAGAAGGTGTGGAGAGGGGGGTCCACTTCTATTTTGAAGGCACATGATTTTTTTATAAGGTTTGTCCTCTTCACATGTAACCTACTTCTTACCATGGTCGGTTAGTTCCCCGAACCATTGATTATTTAACTTTAAGAAACAACAAATTATAAGTTTAAAATTTTGTCACAGATTCACACCGTGCATGTCTGATGTTACAATAGATTATGCTGATTCAATCTACCTTTATACAAGATATATAATAAAAAATGAGAAATATCTTCATGACATTTTAATTTATATAGTAATAAAATGTTTATATCTTCTTTGATGAGCCTTTAGAAATATTCAATAATACTTTCTCCCTTTATGTAGATCTGATGATGAACTATTTATCAATTCTCAGAATTAAAAATACCCAAAGAATTCTTAAGCTCAAATATATGTAGATGATTTTTATAAGCATATTATAACAATATTGGCTCAAGTAACATAGAGGCGATATTTAAATTTTTAAATTGGTATAAAATATAAGGGATGAAAACATGAAGGATTATAATAGCTTAGAAGTCTTGGGAGACTATATACAAACATTAATTTCATACTATATTCGAAAAATAATACACATCATGAAAAAATTTATTGTATCCTTGAAGATTATTCAAAGATACCTTCTTCATATCCCTGGGAAAAGAAAACATAATAAATTATAAGCTCAAATGTTCCGTAAGGTAAGGTATACAAAAAAATTGATCATGAATAGATACTTCATTAATAATTTGGAGGAGTAGATAATCAATACACATTTCATTTAATAAATAGCTTGATATTAAAAATATATACATGAAAAATATTACAATCACATGAATAAAAATAGTAACTAAAATATTAATGAAGGAAATGCATAATTAAATATGTCACGATCTTACCATTAATTACTTATTCCAATATATCATGAACATTATCGACAAGTCCTTATGCCAAGAAATTTTAATGATTGAGTAGGTATACACTAAATTACCAAATAATTTGGCCATCTGTTAGTCTCATGAGATCCATTGATTCATCGTTGGACTACCTATAATTGGGCCCCACCTATTACTTATATATGTCTAATGAATTCATCAAATATTTAATCATTAATATAATACATAATCCATATTTTTTATTAATACATAAATATACATATTGAATCAATAATATGGATCATCAATATTTCCCCAGTAAATGAAATAACTTTTTTAGTAAGCTTCCCTCAATTAGAACCCTATATTGTAATGGTATATTATTAAGAAAAAATTAAAATGATAAATATATCGATGATACAACTGAATATGGACATGAAGAAGAAAAAAAGTAATGTCTATTGAATAATGGAGTTCAATAGAGACCATGATCATAAGAAAATTAAATAAGGTATAATTCATAAATCGGTAATGGATTATTGAAGGCTATAAATTTATCATAAAAAAATGTTTGTAATAAAGGATTTTTTTTATAATTAGAGAGGAAAATAGAATCAAAACTTTCCTGAACTATTTTTTAACTTTGTTGTTAGTTATAAATGACTTCCAAAATTCTTTTATACTTTTAGAAATAAATTCCTTTTTATTTTAATATAAAAGAAAAATATTCGTAAAATAATAAAAACATATTTTATTTGAAAATATATAGAAAATTTTAAAGGAATATAAATGGATAATAATAGTCATGGATTAATGAACATATATATAGATATTAAATATTTAAAATAAAATAATTTCACACATTAAAAAAAAGTAAAGAAATGACTTGTTCATAAAAACTTTAAAAATATTAATTTTTAAAAATTTGTAGAGAAAGTAAAAGTTACTGGAAAAAACCTTTATTAATCATTTAAGTATTGGTTAAAAACCGTATAAAACAATTTGAATAACATATACCTGGATGAAAAATATTGCTGACCTAAAAGAAGAAATATGGTCAATTTTTCTTAAAAACATTCTTTTAGTCCTTGAGTACTAAAGAGAGTAAAAGTTTTAATAAAAACAAAGTAACTCCATAAATAAATATAATGGAATAAAATATATGTTTTTACAGAATAAAAATAATATATAATTCTTTCAATGTAAATTTGACCATTAATAATCCTGAATAAGAGAGAGATTGTAAAATAAAACTTTACGACTAATAAATTTTGAATATAATATATTTAAAAGTTAAAAACTAAATTTAAACATTAGATACCATAAATAAATAGTAATTCATGATATAATTTGTCAATGGGGTTGTATAAACACTATATAGAATAAGTTATATACATAATATGAGATATTTCTTATTGGAGTGGAATTTAGACGAAATCCCTAACATTTTATTCCATCTTGGTCGAGTGGATTATATCCTCATAAATAATCAATTTAAATTTATTAAATAATTTCCCAATTTTTTTTCACCGATATTCCATTTTTAATGTCCTTGAATAATTTTGTTTAGCACGAAGGCCTTCTTTTATATTGATTTTGATAACCCCCTTGCAAGGGATGAGGGGGAACCCTTACAAGGCCCATAGGATTAGAGATTACCTGACCCATAGGCTTATGAGACATTAAAAGACCCAAAGGTCTTAGGGAATTCAACTAGAATATAACTACAAAGAACTTAGCCTCCCAAACATCTGCATCATGATGGTAGCTCTCCACCTTCGCAAGGCCATCTGGTTAAGCTTCCCGTGAAAGCACATGCTGGTCCCGATAGAATTTCCATACCCTCTCATTCTTCCAAATCTGTTGGTTCTGCACTGGTGGGTATGCCTACTCTGAATCCTCATATAGGGCTGCTCCTTTTTTATAGTGTGTTTGGGGAAACTGCCTTGATCATGTGGCTCGAAGGCCTTGAGGTGGCATGAAGGACTTGTGGTGGACCTAAATCCTTACTGGCCTGAAAACCTTGGGTGGCACGAAGGCCTTGAATGGCCCAAAGACCAAACTGGTGGCCCAAAGGCCCAAACTGGTGAATACTTCTATCTGCTACAACACCAAATAATAGCCACTACAATAACTACTACAATACTGCTACAATACTACTATAGTACCGGAAATTATCCCTCAACTTGGTTTTGATCTCAGGTTGCTTGGATACACTTACTGTGTCCTCACTAACTAGGCTGAGGCTCTTGGGATCATGGTATAATCATTTGACATATATCCATTAAATATTTCTTTCTTATATCGACCACATAAGGGTTTTCTGTCAATTTATCCAAAATTAATTCAGGATATTGGTCATGGTTAAAAGTTTCATGAAATGGTTCCTTCATATAGAAAATGATATGAATTTCATGAATATATTTTTTATTCATTATATACAATTTAAAATCACCCATCCAATGAGGAAAGAGATAAATGAATCATATTGTTTCGTGGAGGTGGTTGTCCATACAAATGCTGAAGAGATGTTATCATTTTCTAATATATGATATAGTAAGAAGGTATATGATATCTTATAATTATATTCATAATTATTTTATAAATATCACACACATACACACACACATATATATATATATATTAATTACATATTTTTAACCATCCAAGTGAGGCGATGATGAAAAATAAATTTCACCACTATGTGGAGTTGGTAGTCCATACGTACACATAAGTAATGTTTTCATTTTCCATAGTAAATAAAATAGATATAAAATAAATTTAACATTAATATAAAATAATATAAATATGGGAAATATACTGATTTAATTATGTTAAGTTGATTATTGAAAATTTATATGTGTTTTAATAATAATAGAACTTGAAAAAGCTTAGTAAGAACATATACATATTCTTTTGGTAATATCCTTAAAATTACACCTTAATAATTATTTATGTGGTCTTTTGGTGATAAAAATACCTCTAAGTTGATAAAAATAAATTTGGGAAGGTATTTGAGTAGGTATTGGTCGAGATATGTGGCTGAAGAAGTGTGTATAAAAGAGGAGTGATGGTTTTCTTTTATAAGTGAGGTGGGTGAAAAACTTGTAAATATTAAGAACAATAATATATATATATAAAGTTACTTTCATGGAAAATTATATTCAAATAGTCTTAATATAGAATATAATATGACATAGTGTTGAAATATATTAAACTAATAGGATTTAGAAAATTCTTAAATTTATAAAACCCTTATCTCTTTAGTTTAACCTCCTCATTAATCCCTTTTTAACCCTTACTATAGCCAAAGGTTTTTACCAAAATTAATATTCATTATGAGGAATTATTAAGTTGTACTCATTACCTAATATTTTTATTCTTATTATAAACATTTAATAAATTTTATAAGATTAATTTATAAGAAGTTCTAGTAGTTAATTTTTATATATGTTCACAAAACATAATGAAAAACCATTTTCAGAAAGATGTTTGTTTTAAGAAAACAAAATATTTTGTACAAAATCAATGTATAATGTTGATTCCCCTAGAAATTATTATATTTGGTTAAATAAAAGGATAATAATTTTAATTTAAATACTAAAAAAAACAGAAATTAACCAAATTAAAACTTTATTAAAAGAGAATAACCAAAAAAGGTTTTTATTTTTATGAAAACATTACTTTTAATTTTAAATGATGTGTTAAAAATGTAATAAATTTCCTGAAATTTAAATAATAAAATTTGATAATTTAGGTTTTAATAAAATTATATAATAAACCTATGTGCATTATGCAATAGTTTATTTATAATTAAAAGCTTACTTAACATAATTAAATCTCATGTGATATATTATCCCCCCTTTAAATTTTTTGTCAAAAAAATTTCTAGAATGCTACCTCATAAATAATGTGGTTATCTATTCATTATAAATTCTTTAGGTTCCCACATTTCCTCTTTAATATTATGATTTTTCTAAACCACATTTACCAGCTGATTCATTTGATTTCGAAAAAATTGTTATCTTGTGTCAAGAATATAGATAATCACTTTAAAATATGATAGAGAAATATCCTATTATATTTCCTCAAATATGAGTACATTAATAATGTCTACCATACACTTACTTAGTAAAGAGATATGTAACACATCATTCATTTTTGATAGATTGGCTTTCATTTCCAAATGGTAAGCTATATCTCTAATTATTTACAAAATCTAAAAAGGCTCGATATACTTGGAAATTTGTTTTAATTTACTTATAATACTTACAACACCTTTCCATGGAGATACCATAAATAAAACATGATACCCTACTTGAAATTACAGATTCTTCCTTCAGTTATCAGTATAGCTCTTTTTCCTGCTTTTAGATGCTTTGACATGACTCTAAATAGTTCTAATTTCTGCCCTTGTTTCCTCAAAAAGTTTGGGGACTACTAGATTCCTTTCACCTACTTTATCCCAACAAGTTTTTGTATGAAATATTTTCCCCTAAAACTCTTCAAATGATTCCATCTGAATAATATAAAGGAATATATTATTATAATTAAAATCCTCCAAAGGTAAATACTAATCTTGTATACCTTTAACTTCTTGTGAGAATGATCTCAACATGTATTATAAGGTTTGAATAGTCCTTTAAAACTATCCATTTATTTGAGGATGATACACAATGCTAAAAGTTTTCTAGGTTTTACAAGGATTTTGAAGGATTTTCAAGAGTTTTAATATAAATTGTGGGTTAAAATATAGTACAATATAAATAGTTTCACCATGAAATCTCAAAAATTCATTGATATTGAGCTATGCGAGTTGCTCAAAATGTAGATCCTCCCTTATAGGGTGGAAATTTAAGAACTTGGTATTGTGATAAAAAATAATCCATATAGAATCATTTGTCTTAGGGGTATTCAAAATTAAATGAAAAATTATATAGTAATATCGTCCAACTTCCACATAGGAATAGGGAGAGGTTTTGTGACTCCTTTTAGATGTTCTTTCCTAGCCCTCACCTTCTGAAAAACCAATATTTTTGATACATATTTAGAAATTTACTACTTCATATTATTCAACTAAAATTTTATCTTAAATCCCCATACATATTTGTTTTAATAGGGTGTATATTGAAATTTATTCTATGATATTCATTAAGTAATTCCCTATTTAGATTAGGTATTGATTAAACATGTATTATATTTATAAAATGAGGGATATTTATCCTTCCATAATGATAATTATATTTAATTTTACTAAATACATGAATATAAGATCTTTATACATCCTCATTTTGGATAGAACTATGCGACCTTTCCTATTCAATGCATTATACAACTTATTTTTCTTCCCAAGGTGGTAGTGTAATGAAAAATCATAATCCTTTAGTAGGTTTATACATCTCCTTTGTCTCATGTTGAGTGATTTTTTGTAAAATATTTATTTCAAACTTTTATGATCCATATATATCTCACATAATTTACAATAGAGAAATTGACTCAATATCTTCAAGGAAAAGATTATGGATTCTAACTCAAGATCTGGGGTTAGGTAATTATATTCCTGGTTTTTTAACTGTATTGATTCCGAATAAATAACTCTATCATTATTTATAAATTAACATCTAATTCCTCTCTTTTATGTATAACTATATATAACAAAACAAACCCTCACTAACGATAATGTCAAAATTGTTGCATTGACTAATCTCTTCTCTAATTCTTAAAAACTTTATTTACATTATTCTTACCAAATGAAATTGGCCCCTATATATTTAAACTGGAGATTCTGAGTGCAACAAAAGCATGTGGTGGTGGGCGATATATTAGAATTTCTTTTAATATTTAGTTTCCCAAAAACCCAAGTGATGATATTTAATGTTAAATTTCTAATTAATTTATTTAGATATATGTAATATAAATACCTTATATTAGGACCCTTTATTTGATGAAATTGTTGATCTTACAAAAGTCCCTTTTAGGATTTATTTCATTACGATGTAAGGATCCAAGGATAGAATCCCTCTAGTGATGATCCACACACGCTCCTTTGATATCTAATAATTTCTAACCGATTTCTGGGTGCTAGAGTAGAAAATGAATTTTCTTGCATCATTCATGTTGAATTCCCATCCTTCGATCTTGAAGTATTCTATATTATGTTTCTTGTTATTTAGAGGAAGAGATAAAGAGAATAAATTTGAGGGAGTGAGATAAGTCTATTATGCACAACAATTATATATTCTCAACTTTTCAATTCTTCACTTAATAGAAATAACCATATATTTATATATCTAGGGTTTAGTTTAAAATTATTATTTAATTTCATACCGACCCTTAAACAATATTATAATAATTAATAAACCTATGACATATAATAATAATAATACTATTTTGTGGTATATGCCAACATACATAGTGATTAATAATATATACTAGTTTCTAAATAAATATTTATCATTAGACATGGTCTTGGTCAGTTTATCCTCCTTGATATTTATTGAATAACTGAATAATTATTTAATTTAAGTAATTAATTTGTCAATAAATATTTTCTATTGATAAAATGTGAGTAAAATTATTCCTCATTATCGATAACAATATTTATTCTATTAATTAAATTCAAATAGAATTTAATCAGGATCATGGTAAACACTCAGTGTGTGGCCCTATAAGATCCTTTATCATTGAAATAATGCAGGATTTCCTAAAATCCAATATTACTTTCTATAAATGGGTTAAGGCACCCAATAGAAATAACTTAATGTTGAAATAATGACAACCACATATGAATGACCACTGTATAATATAATCAACTTTTCACAATATCCCATAAAGAAGGTTTCACATCTGTGTCACCAACCTATATGTTTGATACATCTTTCTTTGACTATTTGAAATAAGCACATAATTATACCAAGGACATGGAATTTAATGTGATGTTTCTATTCTTATAAAAGGTATAATATATCAACATCCATTAATATAGAAGGGATATATAATTTCTTGACTTATATATTAATAAATTTTCATTTATTACACACCCAACATACCCAACCTCATTGTGAACATATGGAGTGACGTTTTTCATCAGAAAATATAAGTGCGTGAGTCATGACATGATTTAATGATAATGTTGAATTATAAGGATCAATATGCACACTCAAAGATAGGAACATCCGATCACACCAAAATACGAGGAATTCCTACCAATAGTTCTATTACCATAATCTCCTATCTTGGAGATTACCAAGTATGAAATTCATGCAAAGAAGCCTCGTCCTCTTACGAGTACTCACACCTGATAGTATATATAAAATTTTCCATTTCATATAACGTTATCCAACCATAACACTATATTTAAGAATATCAACATAGCACTTCAAGGTTCTCATCATAGTGGGGAATTTCTATGATCTTATAAATGTGAAGTATTCCATAGGACATTATAACATTAATTTCAAGAAGAACAATGAGAAATATGCAACAATATGTTTTTATTAATATTCAAATGTTCAACTATACGTGCAATCAAAGTAAAAATAGTTGTTTCTAGGACACCAACTCCAAAAAACTCTCAATTAGACTAGAGACAACTGCCTACGACTTTCAATCCAGTAGACCTCACATGTTAATCATGTTTGTACTTTGTCAAGGATTTATTGAAGGGTTCCACTATATTTTATACCATTGAAATACTATTAACTGCAACCTCACCTCTCATAGAAAAATCCCTCAAGAGATGATACTTCCGATGTATGTGCTTCATCCACTAATGTGATCTTGGATCATTTTCGAGACACTACTATGGTATTATGATAATAGAGTGTGATAGGATCTTTAATTATTGGTACCATATTAAGATCTTGGATGGAGTTTTGAATCATTGTACTTCTTTAGCTACCTCATAATCTATAATATACCTAGAATTTGTTGAGGAATCTGTGACCACAACCTTATTTGAGATCATTCATATCAATAAACCTCAATTCAAAGTAACTTTTTATCCCTTTTTAGACTTCATGTCATATTTATTTATTCAGAAAATAGAATTTAATATCCTCTAATTCCTAGTTCCTCAAATCCTCTATGAACGAGGAATATATCCATAGTACACCTTAGATACCTAAGGATTGTAATTTTTGACATCCAATGAAGATCACATGGTTCAACTTTATATCTTCCTACCACACATAATTCATAGGAAAGATCTATCCTAGTAATCAGAATAACATTATTTACAGACCCAATATCTAATGTATATGGAATAATTACTTTTCTATTTATTTCCTCATGTGTTTGAGGGAAAATTTTCTTGGAAATATGAATTCCTTAAGACATCGAAAATGATACCCTCTTGGATTATTTCATACTTAATCTATATAATATCTTCTCAATATATGCACTTTGTCTTAGTCTGAGTATCCATTTAGATCTATTATGATAGATCTTAATCCCTAGAATATATGCTACCTTACCTAAATTTTTCATGGAGAATCATTTATTCGACCCTCCCTTAACAGACTGTATGATTGGTATCTCATTTATAATAATTAATATGCCATCAACATATAATACTAAGAAAATGAATATACTTCCATGAAACCATTCACATACAAAAGGTTCACATTTGTTCTGTATGAAAGAAAATATTCTATGGCCTCAAAAAACTAAAAGATCCATGCACTAGATGCCTTCTTTAATCTATAAATGGATTTTTGAAATATTAAAACCTTGTTGGAATCTTTTGGCGGGAAAACCCTTCAAGTTTTGTCATATATACCTATTCATGAAGGTTTTGATTAAGGAAGGCTATGTTTACATCCATTTTCCAAATCTCATATTCATGGAAGGATAAAATGGAATGTAGAATTATGATATATTTTATCATAGAAACTATTGAAAAGGATTCACCATAGTCAATGCCTTGAAATTGTTTAAAACCTTTTGAAATGAGTCATGCCTTATAAGTGCTGAATTTTCCTACCATGTTTGATTTATTCTTGAATAAAAATTTACAACCAATGGGATTTATATCCACTGAAGGATCTACCAAAATCCAGACTTAGTTTTGGTACATGGAATCTATTTCAGAATTTATGGATTCGTTCCATTTGGAAATATCTATGCCACTTATTACTTTCTTACTGGTATAAGATCATTATTATCAACTAAAAGTGAGTCACCATCCTCATTGACAAGAATACAATACTATTCTGGATCTCTAACCTCTATTATACACCTATATAGTACTTGTGTCTCTGGAATAAATTCTTCTTCCATGGGGATTTATGGAATCTATTCCCCTTCCAACTCTTGTGTCCATGAGCCTCAACTTCATTTAAGTCAATATCACTCTCACTATTACTTTTAGATATTTCCTTACACTTAATAAATATGAAATTTCTTTCCACTATTAGTTTTTTATGAGGTTTTTTATAGGTAATATCCCCTTGTTTCCTTGGGATATACTATAAAGGTACACTTTGTGACTTGTTGTAAATTTTTTTTTCTTATGGAGGAATTAAAAAATGCTTCAAAACACCACATATATAAGTGTAACACCATAAGTTTCTTTATATTTATTAATTAGTATGGTATACTGTTCTAACAACCCTAACCCCTATAGCCCAGAGCTAGTGTCTTACTTTTTTACATTGGTATAGATACAATGGGTTGAATAATGAGGGGCCGATCAGTTTAATAGTTTTGGAGAATCAAATACATACATGATTACCATTTAACACTGGGGAATGAAAATAAATCACAAAAAAAGTAAAAATCTCATCATGCTTGAAAATCATTCTAAGAATTTATCTTCAAATCTTGGGGAAATGAAACAAAATAAGGGTGAGCTCAAATGATTAGTAAGGGTTAAGTATAATGGAAGCTATCATGAATCAATAAGAATAATTAATATGGAAAGATAAATTACTAAACAAAAATTCCATTCAAATAACTAGACCATCATGATAAGATAAGGAATAATCAATATGGTAAGGTAAATAAATGAAAATACATATAATTTAATCAATAAAATGAGAATGAAATGCATAAATAGATAACAAAATTTTAAAAATCTCATTGGTAGTGATAAATAAATTTTGAATGAATTAAATTATTAATTATTAGACACTATGATCTGAGGCATCTTGATACCTTTACTTTCAATAATTTTCATAAGAAAATTTAAATACTATAGGTAGAAACCAATTTAAATTAGCCAAATTAATTTTTCTAATGCGACCTAATGATGTGTCAAAGGGATCTATTATACTGGGTCCCACCCATCACTATAGGTCCAAATTATTTCTCATATATCAAATAATCAATTTAATTCATGAATCAATATTTCTTATCATCAAATATCCATATTGAGTAAAATATACATATTTATCAATATTTCTCCAATTAATTAAATAAGTTTCAAAGTAAAAATTTCATTTAGAAAATTTATAAGGTTTAGAAATAGTAATATCCATAATTTAAGAATATTTATATTTAAGAAAAATATAATTTTCAATGAAAATTATTACAATAAAGTGATTGTTTCAAAAAAATCACAAAATGAAGTGATATTGCACAATAACATTTCCACTTGGTAATTTTAAATTCAAATACCATTGGATAAAATAATTCAAAGGGAAACATAAAATAAAAAAAATTATTAATTAATCATGATATTACTTTTGAAAAGGTGTAATATATACACCACGTAAAATTGAATTGGAGCATAATGACTGTTAAGTCTCAGTGGAATGTAAATTTAGACAAAATCCCTCAACTCACGAGTCCTTTTGGGTGAAAATGATTTAACCTACTATATAATGGTTTTAAATATGTTATTAACTTATAATATAACCATATTAGTATTTATTATATCATATATGATCAGTTTATAACATGTTATCACCAATTTTTTAATAATCTTTCATTATTTTCATTGTTTTGGGTGTCAATTGCCCAGTTTTCTCGTTCATGCATTATTATGAAAGTTTTGATTATTGTGAATTTTATATAGTTCCATCATATCTAGAATAATAATAATAATGACATAATTATCAAATTTTTAAATAAATTTTACTTTTGAAACCAATAATGAAATATTTTTATGAAAATGAATTATGTTATGATCATGAAGACGGTTGGCCGTACATACACATGAGTTTCATTTCCATTTTCCAATGATCATTATGGAAAGAAGTTAAGTAATATATAATATTTCAATAATAATAATAATTTAATATATACCATATTATACACTTATATATATCATCCGTGTGGTGTGGTGATGAAAAGAGAGTCACATCACTTCATGAAGGCGGTAATCCACACATACACGAACAATGCTTTCATATTTAAGTGAGTTAATAGGAAAGAAATAAAAAGATATATATTATTTTTATAGAATGATAAATATGTAATTAATATCATATTTTTTTAATTTATATCAGATATAATCATTAAATTTATATTTATCACCTTCCATGTGAAGTGTTAGTGAATGACGAATCACATCACTTTGTAAGGTAGTTGTCCACCGTACACACGATCAATGTTATCACATCTTCTAGAAAATGGAAGTTAGAAAGATATATATAATAAAATGATTCTATATGTATAATTATTTTATAAATATCATATATATATAATTTATATCCATCATAATACCAACCTTTAAAGGTGTTAATGAAAAAAAAGAACGAAATCGGTTTGCGAGGTGGAAGTTTTCTATACACACGAATGACGATTTCGTAACCCATTTGATGGAATTGAAGATGGTTTTAGGTAATTAAATTTTTATAAAAATATCAAATTATATTTAATATATAGATGTTATTATATAATCATGGTTTAATAAAATTTAAGGAGGTGGATGGGGAAAAAAAATAAAAATTCTTGTTGAAGACCCTTCACTCTTCTTTGGGTATCATCCTTAGGTTTTCACTAAATAATTCATAGGTTTGATTTATACCAAAAATAAGGCCACCTCAATACCCTCTAAACTGATAACACGTTTGAATTTTGAAACTGTGACGGATGAGCCTGTAAAGGGATGCGCTCTTGGTTTTCCCTGTCGCCACCATCTATGGAATCATCTCTTCTGCGGTGTCAATTCGTGTTCCACAGAGGTTTGGTTCAGCGTTGCGGTTTCGTGATCAGAAGCCGTGGGTTCACTTCGGCGGAGGCTAGTTTGAAGGCGGCGGTTAAAGATCTGTTCCAGATCTGGTTTCAAACCAGATCTGGTTGGTCATCGGAGGTTTGGATGGCAGACTTCAGTCTCGCGGAGACACAGTGTCGGAGGCGTGATGGTGTTCAGCGGCAGTTCGTGGCTTCGTTCTGGTCATGATCTGCAGATCTGGCTGGATCCGTGTGCCTCTTCTTTGACGGGATCCTTGGCGGGCGGCGGGCTCTACCGGCGGTCGTTCGTGCGGGTCCAGAAGCGCATCGCGACAGTCGGTCACGCCGATGGATTCTGTGCGGTGTTGCGGTGAGCGTCAACCCCGGGTTGATGGCTTGGTTCCGGAACCTGTGCGGTCTTCGACGGTGGCGCCGTGACAGGGTTTTGTGGCCCTCGGTTTTCGGTGGTGGCGGGATTGCACGGCCGCGATGTGTCGAGGACGCAGTGGGGGTTCGGATCTGATTGGTGGCGCCGCGGCGATTCCGGCTTGCTTGGGCTGCGTGGTTGGTTTTCCCTACTTGGGTGGCCGGTTCTTCCCTGTATCCGTAGTGATAGCTTGGATTTGGTCTACTGGGCCTTCTGTTTTTACCTTCGGGTTGTGTTATTCCTCTTATAGTGCTGCTGGTCACTTGTTGTGGGTTTTCCCATTGGGCTCTTATGTTTTGGGTGGTGTCTCTTATTGGGCTTTGTCCCACTGGGCCTGCAGGCTTATAATGGGTTTTACCTTACCCATCTCAAAAGGTTTTACTGCCCTTTTTCTTTTCTTTTAATAAAGGGGCATGACCCCAAACCTTTCTGGTAAAAATAAGGCTTCTAAGATGATAAGAGGTATTTTTTTAAGTGTTTTGGGTAGGTATTGGATGAACCAAAGTGTTTTGAACGCGTGAATAAGTGAGGGGATTCAGTTCCCTTTTATAGTTGATGAGGAGTGACATTTTTGTAAATACCAAAAACTATACACTATTGGTAGGTTAATATTAACTAAATTGGATAAAAAATTGAAAATTAAAGGTGTGTATGGATGATATAATATATAAAAACCTCCACCAAAAAATGAAACACATTTTTTAAACATTTTATTCCTTAACTACTAAGTTTCTTTATTTTTACCATTTTTTTCCACTACGGTAACTTGTATTTTTAACCTAGGTAATTTATATATTAAAACTAAAAAAAACGTAACTTATTAGATAATTTAGAACAAATTATTATAAATATTATATATAATTTATAATATATAAATCCTATGTGACACCCCAAGATTCCATGGTACGCTTCTCTTTGAATAATACAGTAGCGTGTGTGGTACGCAACTTCGAGTTCTAACACACCACAACCAATCAAACTAGCGGTTATGAATAGTAATACCCACTTTTTAAAATTTTATACATTTTATCATTCAAAATGGACTTCATTTTTGGACTCATAATATTGAAATTATATTAGGGTGAATTTTTGGTACTTTTATGATAACTTTCATATTTTGATGAATAGTTAAAATTACTAAATTTTAATTAAAAACAACTTTTTTAATTGGAATAATTAATAGTGATAAATTATGAATTTGAGTGATTTTAAAGTATAATTAGATTATATTTTTACTATTTAATCCAATGTTGGTCATTAGACATAATTTCACATTTAAACTGGACATAAGCAAGTGCCAATCTTTTGATAGTTATTATTTCTTAAAAACACGTTTTTTGTATTGACAACGGGAATTAATAATAAATTAATTTCTACCATTTCTGTGTTTTGAATTTAGAAAAATGGAGTCCATATATAGAATCATAAGGTCCAAATTTTTTAAATAATTAAATTTTATTAATAGAAATTTTGAATAATTACTTCGGTAAATATTTTATTTACCATGGTTAAAGGGTAAATCCGGTAAATAAGGGTAAACAAATAATATTATAATAATATTAAATTACCCTAAAACGTGTAATAACCCTATTTGTTGATAAATTTCCTACCATGGGCATATTGTAGTCGATTTTAGGACCCCAGGGAGCCATTTGTAAGTGATAATGACACTTTATATTAATTAAGTTAAAGTAAATACAAAAATGATATAAGCATATATATTTTAGAAAAAAAATTTTTATATAGGGGTATATATGTTATATTTTAGACTATAAATATTAATTAGAAATATAAAA
Organism: Viscum album; assembly: GCA_963277665.1. Lineage (NCBI taxonomy): Eukaryota > Viridiplantae > Streptophyta > Magnoliopsida > Santalales > Viscaceae > Viscum > Viscum album. The sequence continues at coordinate 909,067,648 of OY728125.1, read as the reverse complement.
AGATTTCCTACATAATTGAATTTTATTTATAATTTTTAGACATTGAATAAGTAAATTTATTTATGACACAATAATGATGTTGTATTTTCCTTATTAATGAAACAATCAAATAATTAGTATTATAAATGTTAAAATAAATATAATTTGAAAGTTTTGATGACATACACGAATTTTATTGGATAATATTACATGTTAGGATTGCTTAAATGAATGTTTTTTTTGAATTAATAAAGTTGTTAAGACTTTAACAAAAATCAATTATTAAATAGTGTCAAAATTGACATAAAGGAGTTTTTTAAAAAAAATATTATATTATAAATTGATATTCTATCCCTAAAAATATATAGTTAGGAAAAGAGACTTATATAATGACATGTGTATCATTAATTAACCCCTTGGGGTTAGATTTGAAGTTTATAGTAAGTTTATTAACCATATAATATAAAAATACAAAGAGATATGGTAAATGTCAAACTAATTAACTAAGAGATAAAACTAAAAGATAAGATTAATAGAGTGACCCAAACCAGTCTAAAACCTATTTTTTGAGTTGTTTTAAAACCATAACCACCTTATACTTTAAATAATACACTTTCTAACAATTGGATACAGAAAATTATTTTATTATAAAATAATATTTCTAGCTTTTTCTAAGGTGCCCCTCACCCCTCTTATAAAAGGGCAATCCCCCTTCTCTCTAATTCACACCTTCAAAGCCTTTTGGCTTGGACAAACCCTGACCAAATATCCTATAAACTTCCCTAAAATAATCCTAGAGGCCCTCCTTTGGTCATAATTCCAACTTAAGGAGACATTTTGATCAAATCTAAAGGAAGAACCTGAAGAAGAGGTTATGATTTCACCACCGTCTTTCAAGTTCCTTTCTTCTTCCACTTCTTCTTTATTTGTAATTTTCATTCTAAAATAATAAATCCAGTATCTTCTATATACTGTGATGTTATTATAAATATGGTACAACCATATTTATTATTGTATCCATCATTTGAATGACCTGTCACCATACGTGCGTAAGTACGGCCTACCGTGTCCACGTCATGGTGTAATTGTTATTCAATATATTATTATTTGTATGGGTATAATAATGATGTGTAATTCATGTAAATAATAAATATAACATGACAATTATTCTTTATATATGATATAACATCCAATTATATATTATTTTAATATCCAAAGAATTATATTGTTGCTCGTGCGTACGTACGGATTACCGTCTCCACGAACGCGATGAGATTCATTCCCCATCATATCCATTCAAGAATAAATTTCATTTGATGATTAAAAATAATATTTAGAGACATGATATAATTATGTATATGAATTAGATACATCCCATCCATAAAACATATGGATCACATAACAAAGAATATAAAGGAAAATGAATCCGTTAACACCCGAAACGACGATAATACTAAGATATTATCAACAAATCAATGTTAAAAGGTCATATATGATATCATATTAATGTATATTATTCTTTTATAATTCAATAACAATTATTTCACCATTATACAGGAGGTTAACCTACCCTCTACCAAGGAAAAATTACATAGGGGCTTCTTATCTCACTTTTAATTCCGTGAGATTTCCATTGTTCACCACTTATTTATTGCGTGTGGTGTGTTTATTGCCCATGATTGTATTAATTGTGTAATATAATTTAATTTATGGATATTTACACCATCATTTTATGATCCTTATTTCATGGGTGTATGTTTCATAAGTTACCAATTTGATGAGGGAATTTGAAATTTCAATTTCCACTCATTCGACTTCACGCATACTTCATTGATTATTTTTCTCCAAGATTATGTGTGGAATCACTATTTATTTTCTTATGTCATAATTTACACTCCCCTTTATGTGTATATAATTTTGATACACATAATCACTCCGTTGATAAATTCTCAAGTCATCGATATGAACTTGATAAGAGTAATTTTAACTCAATCTCCATTTATTGAGTTAAACATCTTATTCGTTGGTGTTGTTTTTACAGGAATATGTGTGAATGTCCTATGATTATTTTAAACTGAATATCCAATCATATTGAGTGTATTTATATTTTTCAAACATAATTATGTTGTTGATTTATCCTTGACCTAAGGATACGGTCTTTATAAGAGATTTCATCTTAATTTACATTCCATTGAGTCTCCTTTGTTGTTATATACTAAATCACTTTTATATGGTGTATATAATGTAATTTTACATAGTATATCATGAATCCCTTTATTATCATGATATTAAAAAGTTTTTATTACCTCAATTATTTGTATTAAAGTGTCTCTCTTTTGGTTAAGAACTCTAACTAAAATATCACTTTAAATATTTTAAAGATTTATTATTATAAATATTTCCCATTAATGTACATGATTTAAAAATGGTTTTAAGGATTTATTTATATGGACATTAAAGTTTTAAAATTAATATTCCTTTTAAAATTTTCAAAGTGGTATGCAACACTTTGATTCAAAAATCTATTTTTGAATGGATTCTTGACAAATAGTGTGACTTTTAAATGATTTCAAGAAAAAGTGGGATATTTCTCTCTAATAGTTTTGAGGATTATTTTCATCTATGTCAATATCATTTATTATTCTCGATTGAGGTTAATTTGATACAATAAAATCTTCCATATTGTATCAAATGAGTTATGTTTGACTGTGGATGTGCTATTTTTATACCATTCATAGTTTGTGGATAAAGTATTGACATTTAGAATACTACTTTTAATACAAATGTTTTTGTTATGTTTAAACTTGTTTATATGAGGAATGCATTGGACTTAGTAAGTGACGGGTGGAGCCCTCTATAGATCCTCGATGCATCGGTAGGTCTCATGAGACAAATTAGTGTCTAGGCACAAGGCCTTGACAAAATATTATTTGTGTTCTTGGCACAAGGCCTTGACTATGTGGTTATGATAGTCTAGAATTATGCATTCCATCATTAGGAAAGTGGTTATTAATATTGAATGTGATTATTCTACTAGTATAATATCCATGTGAATAAGTAAATGACATTATTTAATTTTATTTCTGCCATATTATGCTGAATTTTAAGTTTAAAAGGCTTTTGTTTTAGTTATACATTGCCTTAAATGTTTATGCTTATTTATGAAAGTTTCCTCTATATTGGTATCCTTAATGGGAATCTGAGCTCACCCATTTCTATGCTTTATTTTTCCCAGGATGTGAAGAAGTATTTTATGAATGACCTGTAGGGATAATATGAGGGGATATGAGTGTGGTTTATAGTGACAAGATATTTTTGTAGTTTTTAACTTAATCATGTAATGTAAGACTTATGAATGTATCTAGTGTTTCCAAGGCTACTAAAATAATTGGTATTTAGAGTCTTGATCTTTTGTGATCATGCCAATGTTATGTAATAATTCATTGACTCTGGGTAACTGGGTTCGGGGAGTTACAGTTGGTATCCGAGGAAGTTTAATACAAAACATGGAAACTAGATTTAGATAAAATCTAATTAGAGCACATATCCCTAAGATAGACTTTGAGGATTAGTATAGAATAACTTCTTAAGAATTTTGGTATTGTATAGATTTTGTGAGTTTTCCAAGCAATACATTCCTGTTTGGATACGAGCAGGTCGAGGCGGCTCTGGAACCGATGTACCTAGGGGTAAAACCCGAAAACACCGCTTTGAGATAGACTCGAACGGGAACTGGTGCCCGACAATGGGCCTTGCTGCACTCTTGGTTACGACACTCCCACGGGATATTTTTAGGATAATTTACATTTTCTTTACAAACCGATTTGAATTATTTTAATATAATATGAGAGAAAATAACCTTGGTTAATCCTAATGTGTTTCAAATTGAGAATATGGTGACATGATATTCTCTAAATGATTTTATGAATACTGTTACTCACACAATGCTTTCTTGTTTTAGTCAATGGCTGGGTTCCAAGGAAGTTATAGTAACTTTGAGAATGATGTACAAGGTGGGAATGGTGGTGGTAATGAGCAACAAAATGGAATGTTGATTGGTGTAAAAGATATCGTGTTCATGCCAAATCAGTTTTCCAAAAATATGATCAACAACATATATATTAACCAACTCCCAAACTCTAAAAATAAGAGAAAGGTGATGAATGATAAGAGACCAGTAGCGGAGACTATGAAAAAAAGAATCCTCAATTTCCACCAGGCATGAAATGTGGAAGGAGACACCCAAAAAAGTGTCTCAATGGAACAAAGAAATTATTTAAGTGCGGGAAAGAAGGATATAAATTGAAGAATTGCTAAGGAAAACTGAAGATTACTATGGAATAAAATAAAAATGGTTCCAAGAATCCATTTACAGTCATTTACCATAAATTTAGGGGACCTGGACATTACCAAAGTGAATGCCCTATTCTATAGAATATTTTCTTGGTCAATGAAGAAGCTATGTCGAAATAAATGGTTGGAGAAATGTTTAAAAGTATTAGTGCTCGTTGATGGTGGGATTACTTTGGAATAATTTTCTCTTGTATTTGTAACCCTACACTTTTCCACGTGAGAATGATATTTGAGGAAGACTTATCTTTTCTCTTGTAGATATAGTTATAAATAAACATTTGGATTTAAATGATCATTGGGTTTTAACCAATTACAATTTATTATATTTTGGGATGAAAATGCAAGGTATGAGATAACATTTGTGGTTAAATTATGTTATGGTTGTTTTGAGGAGTTTATCTCATTTTGGTAATGTTATAAAATATAGTTTTTGAAAAAGGAGAACACGTAGACCGTGTGACAACCTGTCGCGTCGGACAAAGCTGTGGGAATCGAACCCACAACCAAAGTGTGATTGGGATTTATCGCCTACCACTAGACTACGTGAAGTTATTGGTTAGTGTGACTAATTATTTTTAGTTAAATGATTTTATTGATCAATAATAAGTTTATTTGGGATCTTATGTCTTGTTAAATGAATACCCTTTCTATAGGAAAATTATTTGGTGATTAAGTGATAAATGTTATTTTGAAAGATGTTCGCTTTTTTGGGAACACTATATGCCCAAGGAAAATAAAATACTATGGGATTTCATTTGAGGAGTAATGGTGTATTTTTACCTTTGTTTTTATTGTGGATTTATAGTGATTTGGGTTATTTATGGAAACGATTAACCTATAATAGAGAATATGTGATTATGTTAATTACTTTTAAGTATGAGACTTTAAGAGTAGTTGATGTCATTTGGAGATACTATTTAACGTGGAAGACTACATAACCAAATTCTTCTAAGTTTTGGGTTTCAATATTATTTGGGATTATATTAAAGTATTTTAAGGACAATTATTTATTTAATGCTATTTATTTATCTTTGGGGTATTATTGGATTAATTTTACAAATTAAGATTAGTGTTTCTTTCTCTAATGGAATAAACTTTTGGGGGATCATCAGTTCTTATACTAACCATTTTGGGTTTGATTAATCTCTAAAGAAAAGGAAATTATATAGTTTATCCTTCGTGGATCATGTGATTCTATAAGAAGTTTATTCTACCTCTTCTAGTGAGTCCAAGTCTTCTGGAATACTCATCGTTTAAAAATGAGTTAGTAGTAGAAATTTATTAAAGAATGAAACTTTACTTAAAAAGTAAGTATATATCTTTATATTCTTAGTCAATCTCAGAAATGAATTCCTCATATTTATGTAATGTAACTTAAAATTAAAAAATAAAACTGTTGTTTGTTTACTTTTCCTATTGGGAAACTAATGACCATTTGTCCCATCATAAGTTTGTGGTTTTCTTGTTGTTAAATTATCCAGATCATGTTTTATATCCCTATCCATCAGAACTTGACACTTAGTTTATCATCCATATCCATGTTTTTCTACATTGAATCATAGTATAGGTTATCTCGGGTGACCTTTGTACTTTTCCTTATTTCTTTTAAAGTGATAGTTTTATTGACTCTTTTTCCAATGTGGGACTTTACATTATATTCTCATGCCCAATTTTAAAAATTTATAGGACTAAATTTATTGAAGCAGGGGAGAATGTGACACCCCAAGCTTCCATGATACACTTCTATTTTAATAATACAGTAGGGTGTGTTGTGCGCAGATTCAAGTTCTAACACACCACAACCAATCAAACTAGCCATTATGAAAAGTAATACCCACTTTTTAAAATTTTATACATTTTATCTTTCAAAATGGACTTCATTTTTGGATTTGGAATATCGAAATTTTCTCAGTGTGAATTTTTGGTACTTTTCGGATAACTTTCATATTTTGATGAATAGTAAAAATTACTAAATTTTAATTAAACTTTTTTTAATCGAAATAATTTATAGTGATAAATTATGAATTTGAGTGATTTTAAAGTATAATTAGATTATATTTTTACCATCTAATCCAATTTTAGTCATTGGACATAATTTCACATTTAAACTGGGTATAAGCAAGTGCCAATCTTTTAATAATTATTATTTCATAAAAACACTCTTTTTTTTTTTGACAACGAGAATTAATTTTAAATTAATTTCTACCACTTCTATGTTTTGAATTTAGAAAAATGGATTACGTATTTAGAATCAGGAGGTCCAAATTCTATAAATAGTTAACTTTTATTTTTAGACATTTTGAATAATTACTTCGATAAATATTTTATTTTCCATGGTTAAAGGGTAAATCCGTTAAATAAGGGTAAACAATAATATTATAATAATATTAAATTACCCTAAAACGTGTCCTAACCCTATTTGTTGATACGTGTCTAACCATGGGAATCTTTGGGTCGATTTTGGGACCCAATGGATCCCTTTGTAAGTGATAATGACACTTTATATTAATTAAGTGAAAGTAAATACAAAAATGAAAAAAGCATATATCTTTTACCAAAACAATTTTTACATAGGGTTATATATGTTATATTTTAGACTATAAATATTAATTAGAAATATAAAAATATTTCCTACATAATGATATTTTATTTATAATTTTTAGGCATTGAATAAGTAAATATATGTATGACACAATAATGATGCAGTGTTTTCCTAATTAATGAAAGAATCAAATAATTGGTATTATAAATGTTAAAATATATATAATTTGAAAGTTTTGATGAAATAAACGAATTTCATTGGATAATATGACATGTTAGGATTCCTTAAATTAATTTTTTCGAATTAATAAAGTTGTAAAGACTTTAAAAAAAATAAATTATTAAATAGTGTCAAAATTGACATAAAGGAGTTTTTAAAAACAATATTATATTATAAATTGATATTCTATTCCAAAAAATCTAAGGTTCAGACAAGAGACTTATATAATGATATGTGTATCATTTATGAACCACTTGGGGTTCTCTTGGAAGTTTATAGTAAGTTTATTAACCATATAATATAAAAATACAAAGAGACATGGTAAATGTCAAACTAATTAACTAAGAGTTAAAACTAAAAGATAAGGTTAATAAAGTGAAAAAAACCTGTCTAAAACCTATTGGTTGAGTTTTTTTCGACCAATACCCACATTAACCTTTAAAAAATACACTTTTTAACCATTAGAAATCGAAAATTATTTTATTATAAAATAATATTTCTATCTTTTCCTAAGGTGCCCCTCATTCCTCTTATAAAAGGTCACCCCCCCTTATCTCTAATTCACACCTTCAAAGCCATTTTTCCTGGACAAAGCCTGACCTAATATCATATAAACTTCTCTCAATTCATCATAGAGTCCCTCCTTTGGTCAGAAATCCAACTTAAGGAGCCCTTTTGATCAAATCAAAAGGAAGAACCCGCAGAAGAGGTAATGATTTCTCCACCCTCTTTCAAGTTCCTTTCTTCTTCCACTTCTTTTTTCTTTGTTATTTACATTATAAAATAGAAAATCCAGTATCTTATATATAATGTGATTTTATTATAAATATGGTACAACCATATTCAATCTGGCTTCAAATTTCCTAGAATGGAGGCCAAACAGCCTTTGAATTACTCAAGAGTCTCTGGAGTCAGGAGAAATCAGTTATGGGTTATTCTATGGTGTTTTAATCTATTATTTGGGGGTTCGAGAAATATTTTAGTAAATTTTTGGGGAGTAAAATCCCGTACACATGGCTTGATACTCGGGGAGAAAGGTTTCTCCAAAATGTGAACCTAACCATGTGTGTCTTTTAGGGGTGCACAATTTCTCCTTTTAGGGAACACAGTTTTACAAACCATGTTCCAAACATGAAAATCCCCACTATCCAGGGTTATATGGTCTTGGAAAACCATGCACTAATCATTCACTTTCCCCTTTTTCTTAAAAAATTTCCAAATTTCACCCGAACACACCCCAAGGTAAAAACTAAAAAAAAATTACTCAAAACAAGGAAAAAAGAGTACATGCTAAGAATCCCAATACATATCTAAAAAAGGATGGGGTTTTAGAACTAAAGAGAGAAAAATTAGGAAGAAAAAAATTATAATGCAAGAAATAACCAATACAGAAAAATAGATGAGGTTTTAGAATATAGATAGTATATATTTATTCCAAAGTAGATTTAAATATGAAAAATACTGGATAAGAGTGGTATTATAAAGTCAACCTTTATGACTTTAATTACTTTTGAATCAAAACCATAAATAATTAATTTAAATATGTTTCATTGGAGAGTAATTGTGATGAAAACCTCTTACCTTGGATTCTATAAATAAAGAGAAATCAATGATATAATATATCAAAGGGATTGTGTATATACTATATAAAATAAATTTGGTGTGTAATATAAAATATGTTTTATTAGAGTGGAATTGAGATAAAAACTCTTACCTTGGATTCCTTTTTGGCCAGAAACATTATATTTTCATAAATAATTAATCAAAATTTATTAAACACTTCTTTTAAATTTATTTTAATTTATATTTCATTTCATGGACTTTTTTTAATAATTTTATATCCATTCATTGAACAGTTTTTGCTTACATTGACTACATAAATATATTCATAGAATTTATCCAAAATTACTTCTTTATATTGACTATGGTTAAAGGTATTATTAAACTATTCCTTTATCTCTAAAATGTTAATGATTTAATTAATATACTTTATATTCATTATATTCAGTATATAATCAGTCATGCAGGGTGGTAATAGAAAAAATGAATGAAATCGATTCATGGATGTGGTAGTCCACAAACACGCATGAGTGACATTATAATTTTCCAAAGGATGGTGGTGTAATAATGTGTATGACTTCTCATATTTAAAGAATAACAATTATGGAATAAATAAAATATATATTCATTAATTCCATATTTATAAATTTCCAAGTGAGGAAGTGGTGAAAAACAAAATGCACCCTTATGTGGATATGATAGTATGCACATACCCACAAGTGATGTTTTAGTTTTAAAAGGGAGAGAATAGAGACATAAAATGGATATAAAATTAACATAAAACATTTGAGTATGGTATATATTCACTGATTCAATAATGTTAACTTAATTATTGAATATTTTTAGGCGGTTCAAGAAGGAAGGAACATGAAATGTCTCATTAGGAATATATACTGATTCTTTTGGTAATTTACTTTGATTAAAATTTAAGCCTTGTTGAAGTGTTATTTTTGTGAGACTAAGATCTCTAGGTCATGAAAAACATTGGTATTGTATTTCGGTAGGTATTTTTCTAGCTATTTAGCTCACTATGTGTATAGAAGATAGGATTGTAGGTTCCCTTTTATACGTGCGGTGGGTTTAAAACTTATAAATATTTAGAAAATTAAATATAATAGTCACTTTAATGTGAAATTTGATCAAAATGTGATCAATTTAGAATATTATATGATATAGGGTCTATATTAATTCCAAATCATTATTTATAATAGTTTTTAGGTTATTTTAATCTTTGTATCTTTTTTTCAACCCCTTAGTTTATCCTTTTTATCCCTTACCGTAGTGATACATTTTTACCATGGTTACAATTCATGATGAAAAAAATTAAGTTGAAAAAACTTACTAGTGTTATTTATTATGATTCCAAATATATAATCCATTTTACAAATTTCAATTAAAATAATTGAAAAAAATCACTTTTAATATATATTCGAAAAACTAAATGGAAAACCATTTTTAAGAAAAAGTTCTTTTCGAGAAAAAATGATTTTATACAAAAATATTGTATAATATTGATTCCCATTGAACTAATTGGATTGGGTTAAATAAAATTAGAATTATTTGAATTTAAAACCTATCCAAAACGAAATGTAACATTGTGAAAACTTAATGAAAAGAGAACCAAAAAAATAGTTTTTTATTTGAAGAAAACCATTATTTAGAATTTTAAAATGTCAAAAATAGATTTCTTAGTTAAACATTATATTTTTAGATGATTTATAACATATAATAAAATTATTTTAACTGTATAAAAAGGTTTCATAAAATTATAAGTCATTTTTATATCACTATAATGTCATAAATTAACATTATTGTAAAATCAATATATTTCACAATTAACCTAAAAATCAACTATTTCTGAAAAATATCAATAATTAATCCTAAGATAATTTATACTTGACAAGTTCAAAAATAAAATTAATTTCCCCAAATTAAAATTATAATTGTTTTTAATTTTTTTAAATCACATTCTTGAATAAATATATATGTGTTGTTTTATTGTTTCTTTAGAATAAAAAGATTACTTACTATAATTAAATATAAAGTGTTACACTTTAGGATTCCAGATATTTTCTCCTCTAATTTTCTCATTATTACAATACATAGTTTTTTTTTCTATACACACATTTTTTATTTTTCTTTGTTAGTTACTCACATTCATGAATCTCATAATTTTAGAATTAATTTAATCAAAGTAATTCATTTTCCAGCTCAATATTTTTGATTCTTATATAAATATAATCTTACACCATAATCTATTTTATTTTGTTATTTGATTAGGATATAAAACATGTGTCACGATATTTTGAATATTCCCAACTTTTTATGAGTGTATATGATAGAAAAATAATACTTCTACCCTTATTCTCATTCAAAATATCAGAAAAAAAATTGAGAACCTTTTTTGTCTTTGATCACAACATATCAATACTTCTTTGATAATGAATTTGTTAATTTATTTTAAAACCCATCATATTATTACCACTATTTTATCTTAAACTCATCTTCTTTCATCTTGCAGGGTGACAAACTTATCCATAGCACAAGACTCAAAAACTCATCATATTGAACAATGATACTAAAAAAATTAATCTTAAATCACTGAATTAACTGATTCATGTGATTATTTGAACTCCATAACAGCTTAACATCATCAAATTTTCTTTGAAGATTAATTAAATTGAGATTATTCTACAGTAGACTCATTTAAGAGTTCCATAATAAATAATTCATATAATCTAGCTCAAAAATTCAAACATATATAAACAATGATCATATAATTAAAAAAATTACCTTAATATGCATGAAGCATATTTTAAATATATTGTTTTAACCACTAAAGATTATCTTAAGAATTTTAAAATTTAATTTAATTATAATATTTGTATTATGGAATCTTAGATTTTGGAAAAAAAATTGTAAGTGAAATTTTCTTACATGATCCTTAGTTCAAATTTGATTATGAAATATTATTTTATGTCATCCAATACCGCTACATTAATATTCTTTTTCATGGTTCACATTATCATACATGGATATTTAAGTATGCAAAAATTTTCATAGATGTTGGAATTAATATGTTATTTTTAAAAACATGATGAATTATCATACATCGGAAAAAAATCTTATGCATATTTTGTATACAAGGGATGAACTTTTAAATGGTCTGAGAAGATTCAAAATTTCAACTCTAAGATTCTTTAAGTTATCTCCACACCGTGTTAAACAACTAAAAAAATTCTTCATGAGTCCAAATAACTCCTTAATAACCTCAAATAATTCTCAATAAATATTGGGAATAAAATAAAACCACCAAAAACCCCAAGGTCATTTAAATATCCCAATTTTAGATTTTTTGGAAACTCTATTCAACTTTGGAAAAAAAAACTCAACTAAAATTTAGAACTCATCAATGAATTGTTGAGTCATCGAATCATAAGATATATTATTTGAGAAATGTATTTCGCCACACAACCATATAAGTTTATGTTTAGAGACAATTTCATCCCTTGGTGTCAAGAAAGTGTGTCCTAGTGAATTAAATAAAATCCCCATCAAGTCATGGATCAAATTTCACTATTATAACACTTCATTATTCAATTTTAACCCTAGATTCAGATTATATGGTGGTGAACACTTCTTATATTATCAAAAATTATCTTACCCTTTGACATCAATTTATGAAACTACTTTTATACCTTTTTCAATATCATCCAAATCATAGTGGAGGAATATTTCCAAATCTATTCAAGCGAGAGGAGTGGGTTCAACATGGAGTTTCAGACTCCACTAAGAGAACCTGTCTCACATAATAGATTTTTGGAAAATATATACAATCTGAATTTGAGTTAAAATGTATTTAAGATTGATATTTCAATTTCTGACATTTTTATAATGAAATGATACCAGATGTCTATATATTTGGATCTAGAGTACTATACAAGGTTAATGGAAATATTTTTTACACTTTAATTTCCACACAAAATCCTCAATGTATTATTAGTTTTAAATTTTAAATATACCAACTGTACAAAAATTTATAAAATACATATATATATATATGAGTGGATTCCATATATTATTCCTCATCTATGATAATGTCACTATGTTCCATTTCATACTATACCCACTTACACAACCCTCACTGATGAATGTGGTTTCTTTGAATGTGAATTTTCTATGTGTTCAATCACTTACCCAGTCTACATCAGGGTTTAAAATTATCTTTAAATTTATATTACATTTATAAACTAATAAAAAATTCACTATTACCTTAACATATCTCAATATCCTCTTTATTGAAATCATGTATGACTCTATTATGTCACTTTTAACTAGAGAAAAAAGTGCCACAAAAAAATCATGTCTAATCTTGAAGCCATTAGATTCAAAAAACATCTATTTGATTATATCCTTTTTAGAAAAACATCACTTGGTTCATTATCACAACCCATTACCCATTAATTGTTTCCTAAGAAACCATTTGGATCCAATGAAATTCTAATATTTTTGTCTTGGGAAAATATCCCATGTTGCTTTTTTCTCAATATGATCTAATTCATTATTCTCAGTAACACCATTTACTGCTTGTGGTTTAAAATGTGATATTAGTGCAATGAGATTTCCCACAGTCAGAATTCATATTTTTTGAACATTTTTTCCTTGATCTCTAATTATATTTTTAGTATTTATATATCTTTTTATCCTTTGAAAGTTCTTCGTATCACTATCCACCTACTCTATATCTTCATCAATTTTTCTTAAACCAACACCATTAACTAATTTTTGGATCTCATATTCATGTTTAAACTCCAGATCTAAAGTCTACATGATTTTAAATTTTTATCTAAATATTTTATTAAAAATAATAGTCTAATTGTTATTAGTTTCAACCAATATTGACTTCTGAAGGGTCAAAATTTTTCTCCAATATCTATACCGATTATTATCAGACTTTTACCCCATACATATCTGTTAATTTTCTCTATTTTTAAAATTTAACCACTTGTAACCTTTGATCTTTATAAAGCATGTAATTCTAAGAACTTTAAAGTACTTGAAAATCGTTTTCTTTTTGTATAAAATTTCATATGGAGTGAAATGTTTCTTGAGTCTCAAAAGTGATCTATTTTATATATTTAAAACCACAAAAAACAAAAAATCTCCATTTTTTTAAAATAATATTTTTATATAGAATTTTTCGTACCATATCAACAATACTTCTGTTCTTCTTATCTGCAAATTCATTTTGTTAGGTAGTCTACAGTGAGTTGAATTGATGATTGATTTAATTTTTTATCAATATAACATTCAAATGCATCACGTTTATATTATTTCCCATGATCTCAATATATAAATGTTATTCCAAAATTCCTTTTTTACTTGTCTTCTGAAATATTAATACAAATAAATTCCATCTGATTTGTGATTGAGGAACATAACCTTGGTCAGTCAGGTCAAATAATCAATGCACGTGATAAAATATAAACCACCTTGTATTTGTTTCTTCCAATTTGGACCACATAATTTTATTTAAATACATTATAGTGGCCTGTAATAGATAATCTGTCCAATATTATGAATTATCTAAGTCATATTACCCTTTTGGAATGTTGAAAACACATTATAGTTTCTAATTTTTATCTTGGGAAGATATTTCACAACTTTATGCTTCAAAATTTTACTCAGAATCCATTGGATAAAATTACTAAGCCTTCAATTCCACAACAAAACTCAACACTTTTCACTCATGTAAGATGAATTGTTAGGACCAATTATAAAAAAATTCCCATTTGTTATTATTCATTGATAAATGATTCTTATATCCTCTAATCTTTTAATAAAACAAGAGTCCTTCTTGAAAACAACATCACAACCATAATTATAGGGATGATGAATGCTTAATAGAATATGGTTGAAACTTAATATAAATAAAATATCATTTTATCATAAGTTTTGTCACTAGTCATGTGAGAGTAGAACCCATTGTAAAAAAATCCATGATTTTTTATTTTCACATGCCTTCAATGAAACCTCTCTAAGGCTTGTTATTTATTCCTCTGGTGACAGAATTCCATTTAATTTCTAATCAAAATTTGTCTTCCTAGGTAATATATTCAAACAATTTTTAAATTTTTTGACCTATTTATCACATCTAATATATACATCCTAAAGGAATTCAAATATACTCTGTGTCTACATGCCCAAAAAATTCAAATTTATAACCTATATTCTTTGTTAATATTGTTTTCTGTTCTCTATATGACTTCCCCTAATATAACATGTATTCCTAAGAAATTAAATATTATAAAATAATATTTAATCTTTGTTCGCAAACATTCTACAAGACTAGAATTTCAATCAGAACCTTTATATTCTTAGTTTATAAAAATTATACATGTACTATTGTCAAATTTTGTTTTCTTACCATACATTTTATCCAATATTTTCTTAATTTTGGTGTTGAAGAGCCTCCTGAGTACCTATTTTCTTCTAATAAAATAAGAGGTGGGTTCTCCCACTTTTTATTAGCCTAATATTGTCTAGATATTGAGTATGAACCTATATTGTTAGTGTAAACATAATTACAAATAATATTTTTCTCGTATAAATTTAGCCTAATATTTTATACATGTTATCTCAATTGGTTTAGTTTATTTAACCATGAATTATAAATAATTTTTTTTATTCCTTTAAATTATTCAACTCATTTTAAACTTCAAGTCACTCATACTATCTCTTGGATTATTCTTCTTCTTTCACAACAAAATCGCCTTCCAGATCTTTTATCATTTATCATGTTCAACAACTTTGAAACTAATTTTTTTTATCTCCCAAACAATGGTTTCTTATTTATTTTCAAAATAATTATTTAACTAAATGACATCCTTGTTATCTTTTACCAAATTTTTCTTTTCATTTTATCATCTCTTCATAATATGTTTCTTCTTGATTCTTCTAGAAGACTAAGCTTCATCATCACCAAATACTTTATAGGTATATACAATGATCACAAAGAAATTAGTAAATAGGATAAAAATTTATTTTGTTATTTAAATTCATTTAAATATCACATTTTTCTATTTCCTTTAGAATTAAATTAATTTAAATTATTCCACATAAGAATTAGAACATGATAATATCCTATTGAAACTTGAATCTTATCTTAACATCTATCTTCACCCTCGACTGGTTTTCCTTATTTATTATCTTAAATTAATATCATAATTTTTCATAATTTTTAAACACCAAAGAAGAGAGTATTAACATCATATTAATTATTTGTCATTTAACTTGGAATTTCATCCAATAAATTCAAAATCATAAATAATTCCATAACTTCTCTACCACTTTTATATTCTTATCTGACATATTGAAGATCAATAAAATAATATTTTAATCTTGAATCACTTACGCTTCTGGGTGTTTTTAATATTTATAGCCTTTAATATTTTCTTTGGGATCATCATAATTACATTTAACCTCAAAATAGAAATTCTAGAAACATTATAATTTTCATTTCTACCAATAATAAAAATTCCTATATATGGATCTATGTGTGGATTTTCTTACATGATTTTACATATGCCGCTAAATTTACGTACATGGTGTAACTTCATTATGTAAATATTATAATAATAAAATATAATCATACAAAACTTCAAATTATTTTACATTATGGTGTATGATATGTTAATTTCATTACATCATCCGCAGACCCATACATTAATTCTCATATTTCCTCTAAATTTCTTTAGGAAGATCTCAAAATATTTGAATTTTTATTACATGACAGATTCACATACATGGGGTATTAAACTATATGGATCATGTAATTAAGTATATTTTCTAGATTTCCTTCGTTTAAAACCAAAAAACACCTAGTCCCTTCACTATCCATTCTCATCCAATCATTAACACTTCAAAAAAACATTGTAAATTTATCAAACTTCTCAGACACTTGAGTACTCTTCCCAAGAACTTTGGCAGCATATGAATTTTACTTTGAGAACACCTCAAAGAACTCACATACCATTATAACATTAGCTTTAGTCCATCCTTCATCCATGTGTGTTTCATCACTAATTTCAGTAGCTTTAGTTCTAGGTATATGGGAATGGATTTTACACAAATATATATCTTTAATATCCCATTAAATTAACTTTTAACACTGATAATTATATATCCTTCAGGAATTTCACTTACCAACAGTTCTAACCTTTCTAAACATTTATAGGAAGTACTTATACAAATTTAGTACTTATCATGGACATAAATATCAACTTAAAAATTATCACATGTGTTTGTATGGTTATTCTAGGAATATTTCCTCATAGTTTTTCCAAGAATAGACATCTTCTAAATTAATTTTCCCATAAACTATAATCCACTAAATAGAATATGGTAGCTAGCTCTTCATAATAGGAACATGATGTATAGATTTCTTTCAACCTCATCCACACTTATAATAACTATACAACCAATCTCACCAGCCATATTATATAAGAAAATTACACATTAATGTTTCCCATCAAGTATTCAAGGGTAGACAACTCTTCATGATCCTTTACGAATAATATATTGGAAACAAATATTCTTCTTTGGTCTGTAGATATTCAATCCATCAATCAGCTTCTCCATGTTGAAATGGGTTACCACTTAACACATTTACAATAAATACAAAAATAAAAGCAGAAATCCATTTTGGAATGACAAAATATATCTATAAAATTATCAACAATCAAAGGAAAAAATACTATTATATTATTAAACTGAACTAAGAACAATTTCCACTACCTGATATGTGATCATCTTAAACTAATTCATATAAATTATTACTCATTTTATATGGAAATACCATTCACCAATAGAGGTAAATTATATTTAAAAAATATAGGATGATATCACTCATCCTCAATAACAATAAATGAGATATTATAAACGAGTCAATTAATCCCTTCCCAAGATCTCAAAGAAAGTTTCTATGTTAAAGATAAGTAAATCCCAAATATATATCTGTCTATATATAATAATGGAAGAATTAGGAGATCTTATAATTTTTTATTTTTTATTCAACATTTTATTATCAAAATACACCAATATATATAAAAATTCAATATTCATACATAGAAAACCCACAATATGAGAAGAAATAAAATAAAAGAATGAGAATTACCTGTATAAAAAATGGAATTATCTAAAGAATAATTGACTAGTTTTATACCCTAGAAATTAGGAAATCCATTTCCAATATCAGTTGTAAACTTATCTATTATAAATAACTACCAAGATCCCACTCCATGATCACAAACCCAAATAAACTAACAAACCATGTAAACTTTCCATTATTGAAACTCTAGTGACACATGTCAATGTGAATTAATTATGGTTTTGTTAAGGATTTAACTTAAGAATAAAATGGTGTAAATATGAATTGTCTTAAATGTTTGTATTTGATTGAGGGATGGATAATTTTTTCTTATTTTAGGATAAATAAAGTAATATTTTATAGATGATAGGTTGGTTTGATTATTTTCATAAAGAATTGGAGTGGTTGGTAGAAAAAATAATAAAGAGAAGTTGTGGTAATCCATCAAACTTCTTGTAGAGGGACACCAAGAATAAAATGAGTCAACTAGTGAGTGTTTCCTTACTAAACTACCATTATAATCTTGATAAACTTCCATTATACTTCAAGCGGGCCATTGGACCAGTGGTCCTAAGCAGTTTTTTATGAATTGTGGGTAATTTATTATTTTCACCCTCTTTATTTCTAACTTTAATTAGGGTATCTCTTTATTCATACCTCCATGAAACCTCAATTTTTATGGTATATCTTCTATTATATTCTTCATTTTATCTTTCTTTAATTCCTTTAATCCTCCGTGTTTACATGGGACTTATTACATAGAATCAAGTAAAATCACTAAAATATTTTTTATTCTTCCCTCTTCATTATTTTTTCACTAATTTCATTTGGGATAGTTAAGGATTCGTGGGGTAATTTTACCATGGCATAGTGTAATCCATCTTAAGTGAAAGAGATTCTACATATATTTTCTTTATAAGTTCAAGATATTTTTCCAACATTCTATTCATTGATGTTTTGATAGTTTATTGATAAAGTGTGATTTATTCAAGTGATTTTATGATTTTGGGATGAATGTTTAAGTTTTTTAGGTTGAATAATTTGTTGATTTTGTTCTCCTTTATATTGGGTGTATGTTAGGATTTTTTATATGAGTTTTATTTAGTTTTTAATTGTTTTTTAATTATTGGAATTAATTAATTAATTTTATTTGTTTATGGAAATTTTTTCGATATTATTTTACAATTATTTTGGTCATTATCAAAGTATGATGAGGTTTTCAGCAGAATGTAATTGTAGTTTTTTTCAATAGTGTATGCGATTATTTAGGTTATACTGGTTACACGACATATATTTGGTTTTCGAATAATTATAAAATATTTAAAGCTATATTTTAAAGTTTGAATTGGGAGTTTTAATTAGAATTTTTGTATGTTAAAAAAAATATTGTTTTTGAAATTTCAATGAATTTATTTCATATTCTTGATTTATTCATTATTTTTTTGATTAGTGACACATGTCTATGAATTTTTTTGAAGATTATTATTTCTATTTCAAATAATGAAAGTATTTATAAAATTTTAGTTCACTGATAAACATATATGATTATGGGTATATCTATAATTAAAAATAAAGTTCTTACTTATTTAATTATTTTTGAAAATGATGTTCACTAAGAATTTATTGATTATATTAAAATATTAATTCTCACATCTATTTTTTTTGGAATTGATTTTTTTTATTAACTAATATAAACATCATTACCTATAATACATATTTTCTTGAGTACTCTATTATAATAAAGTAAGTAATTAATTTCTTTTTATTTTTAATCCAATTAAATCATAAGTTCACTTACATTACTTATCCCTTCTTTTTTAGTTGTTTAATTAGTGGTGAGACAATTAATTGGTTTAGTAGATTATAAAGGGTTGATTTTTTTCTATTGTTGTTTAAGGGTTTTATTTTAGGTTATTAGTAGTTTAAAATGAAATGAGTGACATATAAACTCTCTATTTATAGGTTAAATATTTTTGGAATCATTACTCTTGTCTAAGTGATTGGTCTTAATGGTTTTCTTATTTCCCTTCCCAAATACTTGTTTGATCTTCCTTGTCCAAGATGTATTATTTATTTCTCTTTCTGATTACTTTTTAGTTCTCTTGGGTGAACCAGTTGGTTTGGTATCCTACTTAATTTTCCTTCTTATTAATTCAGCTCTAGTATTTTACATCATACCTTTGTCTATTATTTGAATATATTTTGGTTTTATTGAATTGAGAGAGTAGATAAATTGAAAAATTTCTCAGTTATTTTAATTTAGTTTTAGTTTAAGACTTCTATATTCCAAACGTGTTACATTACAATATCTATTAATAAAATATTTATTTATATATCATTATGGAGGTTGGTTTCATATTTCATACCCTTATTTATTTTTTCTACCATCAGGTTATGAGTTTATCTAATTACCTTACTTATGGTCCTTGGTTGTAAGGATATTCATGCGATTTTATTTAATTTTTATTGAGTGAGTGGTTTAAGAATATTGAAAGGTGTGTGATGCGGGCATGAATAGATATTATTGACAAGTACTTAGTGGGTTATAGGTTTGTTTTTAATTATCTCATTCTAAAATGGTTGGTTCAAATTAATGGGTATTGGTATTTCCATAAGTGGGGATGTTCTAAATGTTATTTTGGAAAATATAAATAGCTGGCATGTAAAATCATATGATTAAAAATTGGTTTTCACCAAGTGAATTTTCTTAAACTTATATTTTTCATATAAACATAATAAAACCAAATATTCATAAAATTATAGTCGATTTATATTTCTTTTACTTGATTCTTGAATTACTTTATGAAAATACTAAATATGATGTAAACTATTTATACCTTGTTGACTTAGAAATTTGAATTTACCAATGTTGAGAATTGATACTACAGTGAATCATCTACTATCCACATTTTCTAAAGTTATTAACAAGATTTTTCCAATTATCATGCTATAAGATATCTAGTTATATTATAACTTATTGATAAGACACCATAAAGAGTGTATTAATTCTTTAGGAGATCATTATATTGAAAATATTGTTGTGTAACATCTATTTAGGAGATTTTATATTAGAAATAACAAATAAAACATATATTATTTTTTATGTTAGTTATGTTTATTTTTGTTTTATATACACTGCTTGATTGGAATTATCATGGGTGGTCTCAAATGACGTTCAATTTTGAGTTATTTAGGCGCAATAGAGTGGATAACCAAGTTCGTCTCTCAAAATAATAAGTAATTTAAAACAAAATATTAAATTTATTTTGAAAATAAAATAAAATAACATAAACACACTACTTAAAGGGATTTGGAGTTTGTATCATTTATAAAACTACAAAATTTTTCTAGAATAGCATTGTATTTTTTATTTTTTATTTGTTTTTAAAATGAAATTTGATAAATAAGACATAATGAGACGGATAGACAGATCCTTATCAGAAAGAGGCATCAATATGATAAGTGTCTCCTCAAACATCCAAGGGTTACATGCGATGCTGGCTTGGGAAGCTCTGGAGGGTGGGTCTCTGTGGGGCAGAACAATATAGGGTGTGTATGGTATGAATGCGAATACTCAAAGGAGTCGACCTTCTAGAATTTGGAAACTGATTTACCCTTATCTAGAGGATATACAATAGCATTCTCACTGGATCGTGAGAAAGGGAGATATTAAATTCTGGAAATAAGAGTGGGGGGTGGGTAAGATATTGTTCCCGGGCTATCCCACCCTGTACATATCCTTTAGGGAGGCAAGTAGACACCCTAGGTTTGTGCAGGATTTTCTGGATGAGCGTCAATTAGAGGTTTTCAACAATATTATCTCTAATGATTAGGAGGATAAACTGGTTTTCACTGGTTCTACCACAGGTGATTTCTCCATCAAGGGCTATGGTTTAGTAGCAAGGGTCACCTCAGGGAATGATATTTGGTGGGATATTTTCTGGTGCAAGGAAATTCCTTCCAAATTTAATGTTTTGGTATGGATAATGAGGTATAGGGACTTACCCACGGATGAGAACTTGTAGCGAATGGGAGTTAATATGGCCCCAAGGTGTTGGTGTTGCAGGTCCTCCAAGAATGAGATGGTGGGGCATCTCTTTTGTGACAGTGATTCGGCTAGAAGTGTCTGGCAAACCTTCAGATACTTCTTTGGGTGGAGTGGTCTTGAAGGGAGGAGTGGTGATATTTTCAGTGCCTGGTTTAGGGGAGATGGGAACCATGGAGCTGAATGAAAATCTCAGACTATCATTTTAATTGCAGGATGCTGGACAATATGGAAGGCAAGAAACGATAGGTTGAACAACAAATTTTCTGGATCGTTGGTCAGTATTCTGTTCAGGATGAAGAATAATTTTTTGGACCTGATCAGGCTGTGTCCTGAGAGCTGTGATGCGCCATCGGTGCGCACAATCTCATCCAACCTTCCTACTGTGTCCCGGGACAGATCTCTAAGGAAAGGTCGTTGGGTTCACTGGAGCCCTCCGAGCACGGGGATTAAGCTCAACATGGATGTGTCAGTGATCCAAGGGGAGATGCGTGGTGGGGGCGTCATCCGTGACCAGTCAGGGTTTGTCGTAGCTGCGTTCACTGGGTGGCTCGGGAGAGGTGATGCGATCCAAGAAGAAGCCTTGGCTTTTTATACTGGTTTACATATGTGCATGCTTAGGCGGTTTCATCTGGGTCGGGTGGAGACAGATTCCAAATTGCTATATGACGTGCTGCAGGTAAAGGGAAGGATCCCGTGGGCTATTAGTTACACGGTTAGGCGGTGAAAGTTTCTTATAGAGGCTCACATGGAGTTCTCTCATATCTGGAAGGAGGGTAATATGGTGGCTGAATTTTTGGCATCTCTGGATTCTCCTGATTGAATTATGTTTTCTGTCACTGACTTGGGTTCCTTTTCTAGTGAGGGGTTGCATTTTGTTGTCAATGATGCGATGGGATTGCATTAATTTAGACCACCATAAGGAGGTTTGTTTCTTATGGTTTGTGTATTTGTATCAATAAAAATGGTAATTTTCAGTGAGGCATAATGAGAAGTTGTTTTTTTAGAAAAATTTAGAAGTCTCAGTCTATATAACTCTACCTCTACACTTATTTATTAATCATTATCATTTAGATTAATCTATACTTAACTATGATCCACAATTTTTTAACCCCTGAACCCTATGAGAATTAAATTTACCCTAAAGATGAAATTAATTAAAACCCATGATAGTTTCAGAACGTGCAATCATTGCACCCAACTTTGATTTATTTTGTAAGGATATGTTATAGTAAGTGGTAAATTAGGAAACATATACACTTTAGAAATTAGGATGAATTGAGTTTAGGGATTATAATTGAACTCTAAAATTTTATCATGTGTCGATTTATTTTAGATATTAGGATTGCGCTCTCACAATTCACACATTACTCAACTTAGCAAGGTTTGTGTTAAATGTTTAATTGCTTACATAGTTTTATTTAATTTAAAAAATCAAATCAATGATAAAATTATTTTAATTATAGTAGCTCATTGATTTAGAACAAATAAGTGAAGAAGGTGAGAATTATATCAGTTACTAAGAAAATTTACCCTTCCATGGGTGGTCTAGTCATCGTAGAAACATTTTTCATTCATAAAGGTCATGAAAAGTGTATAAACCCGTCATGTTTCTACTATTGATTTTCATAAAAAATAGGATAAGTATAGAAAAATAAAATTTAACAAAATAAAATAATTTGAAGAGTAACTAAGAACTTTTTAATGCAAACACAAATACTACAGTGCGAAAAAGAGGAAGAAGTTATCGATGAAGGGATCCTTGTTTCAAGATCTACCCTTCTTGAAATGTTTGGAGAATTAGAGTGGAACCACTTCTCCTCTGCCCTCAACTTCTTTATTCACATGCCAAACCATATAAATGAGAAAAATACATATTTATAGAGTGGATGTGAGGCTAGGTTTATGAGGGGTTTCAAGTGTGAATGGAGAAATTCATCCAAATAATTTAATCTATCTTTCACTGACTATTTAACCTCTAAAACACAAGAACCAAATGTCTTTAAAGAAGTGAAATTAGTGGGAAATTTATTTCATTATCTTATCTCCGAATTTGGTCCCAATAGAAGAACATATGAGAAGGTATGTACCAAATAACGAACTGGTTTCAAATCTGGAGAGTTCAACCCATATTTGATTTCATGTCCCTTTTACTCCAATAAAATGTACAATTTAGCTCAGATGTATAGATTTTAAATTTGTATCCCTTATTTTCAGAAACAAAGATTCTAAATTTCATGTATAAATAATACACAAAAAAAATATTATGTCTACAATATTATGGTGCACTTTAAAGGGAAAAACTAGAATTTTCACCAATTTTTCAAATGAATGATCTAATACCAAATATTTTATAAATAACATATTTAACACAATGTGAGGAAATTATATCATTTATTATCATTAAAATACTAAATAAAATTATATTCTATAACTACAATAAAATTTTAAGTAGCTGATGAATAAGTTTCTTTAATATTTGATTATGGTGCATACATTGTATGGGGTTGCTATGGAAAATGATTATCACTATTACAAAATATACCTTCAATAGTGCTAGTCATTATCAGTACTAGGAAAAATTGATGATAAAGGGAAATTTTATCAGTGCTAAAGAAAGTTCTAGTGAAGGGTATATTTTATTTGCACTAAAAAAGTGGGGATAAAAGGTACCCTTTATAAACACGTTATTAGCACTCATAAAGGGTAACCTTTATGAGCACTTTTATGTAGCATTGATAATTGGCACCCTTTATCAGTGTTTTATTTTTAGTGCTGATAAAGGGTACCTTTTATCTGCACTTTATTTTTTGTGATGATAAAGGTTATCCTTTTTAAGAACTAAAAAAACACTAATAAAGGTCCCAAATAAATTGAAATAATTAAAAAAATTAAAAATTAAAATGAGTAAATTTTAAAAATATTAACAGTTTTATTATTTAAATAATTCTTGATAAAAATAAATAAATTTAATATATATATATATATATTAATTATAAATATAAGTAAACATTATATATTAAATATATAAATATGTAAAATAAATAAAATTAAATAATTAAAAAAATAAAAAATAAAAAAGTGTAAATTAAGAAAAATATTAAACATTTTATTAATTAAATGATTATTGATAAAAATGAATAAATTTAATATACATATATATAGATTATAAACATTAATAAATAATATATATTAAATATAGATTTATAAAATGAATAAATTGTATTAATTAAATAATAAATTTAAATAAATAAATTGTAATAAATAAACAAAAAAATTAAAAATTAAAAATTATTAAATTATTAATTTTTTTATTAATAATATAATTATTAATAAAAAATAATATTTTTAATATACATATTATTTATAAATTGAAATGAATAATATATATTAAATATAAATATATAGAAAATGAATAAATTGTAATAATTAAAAAAATATTAATGTCTTATTCAATCTTAATAGTTTTTATACAAGGTTATTCAATTATAAATTTAATATATATATATATATATATAGTATTTTCTAAAATATGATTTATATAATACAAAATATTTATGCATATATTAAATAAGTCATATATATATATATATTTAAAAATGGTTTATAATTAATAATTCATATTAATAAAAAAATAATAAATAATTGCCTTGAGTAATGTAAATAATTGAATATTGTTTTAATTTACAATGTGACATATATCAAACAAACATTACATTGAATTCACATACATATACGTAATTAATGATTTTTTATATACCACACACAGACAAAAATCATTATTCAATTAGTGGAATATTATATAGAACAAAGACCCCTAATATTTTTGTAATTTATTAAAATTTTAGTATTTGTTTTAGAATTTCATTATAACATGATACATTAAACATATATTTTTTTAATCATCAAAATTTATTTATTTATTTTTATTATTATTTGAGTTAGGAATCATTTATTCATTTTTAATATTTCTAATATTTTTTTTGAATTTAATAATTTTAAATTATTTATTTATATATATACACACACTATTGTTTTAGTATTTTTCAATATATATTCATCTTTACTTCAATATATATCCATATTGTTTTAATAATTTATATTGAATTAATAAAACTTATCTATTTTTAATAGTTTTAAAGTGTACTCATTTTCAATTATTCAATTTCACTTTTTTTAAGATGCATGCATTTAAGATTGTATATTCAATAATAATGTTAAAAATATATTTATAAATAAATATTTATGAATATATGTTTACAATATTTGTAAACTTATATATTTATAACTATAAATAAATCAATATTATTTTTTAAAAATTATTTTCAAAATTATAAAGAAATAATTATATATATTTAAACAATTATATATATTTAAATAATAATATATATTTAAATAATTATATATATTTAAATAATTATAAAATTAAAATAAATTTATTTAAATAATGAATATATTTATTACATATATATATATATATTTATTATATATATAATTATATAAATATATATAAATATATATATTTAGAAATATTATTTTTTTAAAATGTATTTATCTGTTTAAATAATTATAAAATTATGATAAATATTTTTAAATAATAACTATATATATGATATTTTTATTTATAGTTATATATATTTATTGAATTTATATATGCCTTTTTTAAGTGCTAAAGAAACAAAGATAAATATGCCTTTTATCAACGTTTATTAATTTAGCCCTGAAAAAAGAAATCGTTATCAGTGATTTTTTTTGGAAGTGTTAATAAAAGTGACCCCATACTATTTAAAATAACCCCAACTATTATTGATCCATTCGCGATTCTCAATATCCCGTGGAACTCCCATGCTGCCGTCACTCATCCTCTTTGTTCTCTAAAACGATTCAAGGCTAGAATCCAAGGAATGTTGTATTTTCCTTCTTCTCTCTCGTTAATTAGTGGTTTGGGTTCCATAGTTTGTATTATTACGGTCTTCATGACCATGTTGAACCCTAATTATCTTCTCCATTAACTATAGTCATGATTGATCTCTCCCACTCTTCCTCATTGTTTCCATTCTTATTGCCAACTTCACTCATGGATCTTTGCAATGTTTGATTTATCGGTATCACCATCCCTACTATCTATATTGCTCCACCAAACATTACATCCAATCATTAAACTTATTCTACATGGTCACTACATATAATAGATATAATATTGGAAAATAATGGATCTTTTAGTGATGGAAAATAGAAATTGGATGTGTTCTTCATATAAAGTTTTGGGGAATCATTATTTCCATCATTATTAACATTGCAGCTTCCCATGGAGCAAGATATTTTGTTATAGAGTCTATAAATGTTGTTTGGTTCATAATATTATTTTTCATCGATATGTACATCATCCCATCAATTGATGTAATTGACCCTTCATTTTTCTAAACATGTTCCTATCAAAAATTACAACCAATTAGCCAATTAGCTACTTAATATGCATTTCAATGCTATTTATTATCATCATTCGAGTTTCCCCAAAAAATATTATGGAAAAATATGGATTTAGACATGATATATTTAGTTGGAAGGACCAAGGTCTCCATGTATATTTTCCATGGCTTTAGGTATCTCAGTGATGTCTATTAGTGATACAATTTTCAAAATTCCATTAAACTACACTATTAATGGCCACTATGTATTTCACATGTTCGTTAATTTTTTAAAAATAATGCTACATTGATAGGTATATTTATTTATCTACATATATTAATATTATATTCAATTTAATTTTATGTAATATTTTTAATGAAAACTTGGTTCAAACAATATTTATCATCACCTTCTATTATTTTATCTTATGGTATTTTCTAAAATAATTTGGTTATTTTCATTACTGTGATAAAAAATGAACAATCGTGTTTATAGAATTATATTTTTAAAAGGTAATATGTTAGAATCCATAATTAAAATTTCATTTAGGTTATTTTTTAATATAAATGGGATTAAGTTATACAAGGGATAAACATATTTTCAAAATTTAATAAGTTTAAGGTTTTATTTTGTTTTTGAGACACATTTGTCTTTTTATTTATTTATAATTAGATATAAAAAATAGTTTCTCATTAAATATATAAATTACTTCATGATTTTCTTTAAGGATAAGTTTATCTATATTAATTTCACAATATTTAGACCTTGTAGGATATATAAGAGTATAAAATATGTATTTTAGTGTATTTTTGAAAATAGAAAATTTATTGTTTATTAACCGTTGAAATATCTTATTCATGTTTTAAATAATTCAATAATAATTAAATAAATACATTATTTTATTATAATAAAAAATATGGGTTTAATATTATTTTTATTGGAAAATGAAACAATGCACATTTATAAATATTTTTTTATTGTGGGAACTCTATGAATTATTTTAAAATGTAACATGATTTTTTTCTTGACATTAGAATTTTAGGAAATGGAAAAATTATGTGACATTTGTTTAGTAAGTATTTATTTTTTATCACTGTATACATTTTTCTGATTTTTTAACTAATTTTTTGATTTACATGTATAATAATCTTTTCTCTAGAGTAATTGTTTTTTGAAATTATTGTTTTTACATAATATATAACTATTTTTTTAAATTTTGATGAATCTTTCCTTATAATATATTATTTTAATAATCACTTGATATTATTTAAAATGATTTTTAATATACCTCTCATTGTATGATTACAATATTTTTCTACAAGAAATACATGTGTGAATATGATAAAAATAAATTTTATCATATATTAGAATATGACCGGTATTATTTAAGGGATAGTAATGGTGTATTAGAATGTGAGTTAATATAGACATGTTAGTGACTCATTAAAGGATAGGTAGAGAGTGGTGTGGCATTTGATTTATTGTTTGTTATTCTTTACGTTTTTTCAGAAGTTATTTTTAACTAATATATTGTGGCACCCATTGTGTGGTTCTTTTATAAGTGAAAAATTATGATAAGACTTCCACATATTTAAAATGAACATCCTAGAAAAAATGTCCATGTTATACCCATTTCATTATTTGGATGCTATAAGTACATGTGATGGTTATCTGTGAGGGATAGTCTTGGATGCTAGGGGTTTGAGGTCAAATCTCATTTTACTTATGAAATAGTTACAAAGCTCTTATATTTCTGATATAGGTGATGAAAAGGACTAGTAACATTAATTAGAGTCAGTGAAACATAGAGGGGATGCGTTTATGCTCTCATGGCAGTGTTATGGACCTTTTTCCATTTTGGGATAAATTTTTTAATTTTTAATTAATATCTAGTAATTTAAAAAGTTTTAATATGAAAACTATCATCCTCAATAGTTTCATCTCCTAAATAGTTACTATTGAATTTTTTTGATTGAGACTTATACCCTATCTCTTCCATGTTTCTTAAACTAATCTGAGTATTAGTCATCCAAAATGATCATTGGTAACTAGTATTTTATGGATACTACTTATATTAGTTTAAGACAGACAAATTCTTGTGTAAAAGATATGGAGGATGATTCTCAATAAAAAAAATGAAATAATAACTATTCAGGAGATAAAGCTGATGAATATGACAATTATCTACAACTTTTACTTTTATATGAATTCTGGGGATAACACTTAGAATAGTGGATTAATTATTTTCTTAAATTAAATTACCAATTTCCTTAAAAATGGATAAATTCAATTCATTTGACCAAAGTGTATAAAGATGGAGGTAATGAGTTTATAATGTTTTCAAAAGATAATTCATATGACCCTTCTCAAATCCTTTTCCCATGTTTTCATAGTTTTTATTCAAGAAAAATTAAAGGTTTGAGTACTCATGCATACATTGTCTTCTACACATGATGATGTTTCTAATACCGAGGAAGAAATAACTGTTGATATTGAAACTGTATACCTATTAGGGGATCAACAATATATTGATGAAAAAACAATAACGAAGAAAAATTACAGTATTAATTAAAATTATTAAGGATAGAAGTACGGGTATAAAATTAGAGGTTGGTTGGAATCAAGACAACCAACCTATTGACCCCAACAAGCCAATGTTTATTAGTTATGTTGGGGTCACAATGAGGTTGAATGTTCCAATTGATACTGATTCATGAATCCATGTCCAACCTATAAAGAACGAAACCCTTTGGAAAGATATAACTATAATTCTATAATATTTTTTTTTATTTTACCAAAAAATTATATAATGAAATGTTGATTTAATTTTTATTATTCCTTGTATAGTTCATTTATTTTTGAGGATTTCCATACTAAATTTGACAAAATAATCACTAGAAAATACCATATAGGATTCCAGACTCTTCTTACCAAGTTATATATTAGGGATTCTAAGGGGAAATTAAATCCCCCAACTAGTTAGTTATGCACACATTATAAAGTTAGAAACATGAATTTATTTCATTAGTCATCATGATGAAAAATCATTTAAGTGCATTTAAGGAGATTATATATTATTTGACATTATTTATTTTTTCTTATTTGATTAAAAATTGTTAATTTATGAAACATAAAAATAGATCTGAAAATAAATAACATTAAAAAAAACCTGTATACCCCTATCTCAAAGAAAGGATTGGGTACACTTCACAAGAAAATAAATTCTTATATATTTTAAATAAAAAATAAAAGTTTTATGTGATATGAAACAACATATGTTCCTTCATTTATATGAATATTGATGATTCAAAATGCACATCCACTTCCACCCCACATCATATGTTATGGAAGGAGGATTAATAAGGAGGGTAAACTAGTTGATGAAAATAGAAAAGTAGTATGGGAAACATTTTTATGTGTGAAATAATAGTAATTTGTTATGATTTATAATATTATTAAATAAAAATAAAGATATATGTTCATATTTTTTATATGTATTATACAAAATAATTCACAACGATTATACCGGAAGAAAAACTTCTTTTAGTAGCTTTAAAGTGGATGAATCAATATAGTCGCTTTTGAGGATTAGGTTTTGTAGTGTCCCCTAGAACATATTTCAAGATGATAAAATCACATGAAGATATATATAATATGATGAAATGATTAGAGACACAAATAGAATCACTATAGTATATTATTGTTCGGTATGATTTGACAGACCAATGTATGAGAAGGGCTTAAAGTGAACCAGTAGTGTAACAAAGATCTGCACATGAACCAATTAACCCCACTATATTTATGGCTATTCATTCCCCTTAACCATTTAACTTACCCTAGATAATCAAATTTTTCATCACTGTTTATCATTAATGTGAATCAAACAACTTTTGATAACTTTATATTTTTAAAATTCTACAGAGTACAGTTGTATGTGATTTGTATCTGGCAATACCCACACACCACCATATTGTGAGGGGTATAATGTATAATATCCTAGAAGACAAGATAAACCATAAATAACTCCCAAATTATCACGTTAGATTTGGGT
Source organism: Viscum album (assembly GCA_963277665.1). Lineage (NCBI taxonomy): Eukaryota > Viridiplantae > Streptophyta > Magnoliopsida > Santalales > Viscaceae > Viscum > Viscum album. Next base: position 909,036,342 of record OY728125.1, on the reverse strand, counting down.
TTGAGGTTGATTATGGGAAGACTATTGAGTTTCCTTTTCCACTTGATGATTTGGATGTTACAATGGTTAATGATGATTTTCGAACTTTCATAGCATGACTATATAATATTATAAAGATACGTAAGGTATATCTTTTGAAAATTGTTTTTATATGAAGAAATGTAACAATTGATGAAAAAAGTTCTAAATTAAGGTATGATATTACAGATGGATAATGTGACAGGAAAACAGATGGTTGGAATAAGACAATCTAGTGAATCAACCAAGAAATCAAAATGACCATTTAGGGAGTTCCTTCTCCTTGCCAGTTTCATATAAAAATTTATTATCATTACAACTTCATGCAAAGGCCACATTTAAAGATGTAAATGTTCCTTAAATTTTATATGAAAAAGAAATATGTGTAACCTTCCTAACTAATGTAATTGGTATTGAGAGTGTAAATTTGATTCTCAACCATGAATGTCTAGGAGCCTCAGTTGTGAATAGATACATAAGGTAAATTTTCATAGTACATATATCCAAATATGAGAAAATATGTTTATTATATTTGATAAATATTTATATTTTATAAAGATTTTATGTTACTTCTGTATAAAGGGAAAATTGTGTGAAGCTGAATATGGATTGATTAATACATGTATCATTTCTATGGGAAAAGTTACTTTGAATTATATGTTTTAGTTTTTTTTAAAATAATTTCTTCATGATAGGGGGGTTACTAAATATAGGATTAATTATGGAATGGAGTGGGTGTATGAACATAAAAATATTTTGTATTTTTAAAATAGAAATAGGTTAATGTATATAAAGAAATATTTAACTTTTTAAAAATATTTCAAAACAATTTACTTATTTTTTTCAATGTTTCTATAGTATTTGAAGTAATATAATGACACTGATTGTGGATATTATGTTAGAGAATTAATGAGAGATATAATATACCAGGTAAATACCAACATACCTTAACAAGTAATTTCCTAAGGTAATTACAATTTCATTAAAAATATTTCTCAATTGTTTTTCTATATTTTATCAGTACTATCAAGATTGACAACAACCTTCATACTAAAAAGAAGAAGTAAATCTGCTTAGTGATGAGTGGGAAGTTTACATATTTTCATAATGTTTTCCAATTTTTTTAAGTGATCACCTACTAGGTTTGTGATCTAGTATGGTATATTACTTTAGAAATATATTTGGGGTGTGAAATATTAGTATCATAATGCTTGTATTTTGTTATTTATTTATTTATCAAGTAGAAGTATGATTGGTGAAATCAATTTGTATAGTAGCTCTATCCTGTAAAAAATATATTTGGTGTGAAATTGTGGGGATAAAGGAGGAGGTGGATTTAGATGTAGAGGCGTAGGTGGAGTTGAAGTCAGAGATAGAGGCAGAGGAGGAGACGAAGCACTATCTTGCAAATAATAAAATTTTTCTATAATGGAGTTTAATACGAATCATACTAAGGTTATGTTTGAGAATAGTTGTTGAAAATTGTGGAAAACACATCTAAATTAAGATACGATACATTTTTCAAGTGTTTCATGTTCCTTATTGAAAAAAATGTTTCCACCACTTTTTTAAGTGATTTTTTACAATAATTTAGGTGGAGTAATTTTTTTTAGAAATAAAAAAAGAACCACTTATTTTTTAGACTGATGATCATAGGCTACAATTTATTTTAGCTCATTCCAAGTACTATAAAATTTTATTGAAGTGTTAAAGAAACCCCTCACCAAGAACAAAAGTTACATAAAAATAGATGTAGTTTCCCATGTCTTATTTACATTATAAAGAATATGTCTTAATAGTGGAGCCAATATCCACTTGACAGTCATAAAATACCAATCCAATCCTCATAAATGTATATAATCGATCTCAAATGTTTGAATAAATACCTGTTTCATCAACCACTAAATTCAACTGGTGTATGATAGAACTATTGGAGGAAAATATGCATTGAGAGATCATGGTCATCGAGGAGGGATGGTGTCAAGGGAACCATGAAATCAAATGAAATGAAACCACATTATCAAGAAATCTCTAGAAATGAAAAACCACTTCAAATGATGTCATGAAGCACATAAAATCCAAAAAAATACACCATTGAAAAATAATCTTGTAACTTGATAAAAAACCTCTATAAAAAATTAAGAAATATAAAATTTCATCGACTGAATCATGAATTTTAAAAAATAAAAAATTCAATGGTTTAACTTTATTTTTTGTGGAATTATTTATGTTATTATATCATTAATTATATGCATGATATAATATCATAAATACTTTTCAAATCCACACAAGTAATATTCTTTATGCAAGTGCACATTCATTAGGTAAAATGATTCTTGTTCACAAGATCATTAATAAAAAAACTCACCATCTTTCTCAATATAACTACATGAGATTTGGGATATTAACATTTTTATGAATAAATAATTATGACTTCGTGTTAGAGTTTATCATCACCCACAATATTGAAAAGGATATACTAATCTATCAGAAAATCTGGGAAGGATTAATAGATTCACTATGTTTTAGTATCATTTGGATTATATAAAGGACTATAATGATGTTTAATACTATTAAAAAGTGTCAACAAATTTATAATTCAGTTTTGGGTCTTTTGAAAATTCATAATTGGTCACACTAGAGTTTTTTATATCAAATAAGGTAAATGGTTTATCATGGAGTTTTTACTCTCTATGACAGTGAAAAAGAAATATAGATTTTATTATGTTTCATAAAAAATCATATATTAATATTTATTTTAGTTTAATCAGATAATTATAATATATTTACATTAATGGTTAATGTTTCTAGGAATAAATGACAATGTTAACCAGGATGATTCACTCCTATATTATGATCTTGCACTCAAAAATAATGATTCACACATGATGATACAATTCTATTTTTACTCTAAAATGCATTCAACATTATAGGTTAGCAAACTACAATTTTGTTAGATAAATAAGCATGTTTAATTAAATTTAGGCAAAAAATATATATTGGAATCAAATATAACTCAAAGTAATACATGGTGTACCCTATACGACTCAAATTGTGTGGTTTTGGTTTAAAATTGACATTTTTAATGTATTATTTCATATTTATGTTTAATTTATTTCTTTATAGTGTTACTAATATAATATATTTTTTATTATATAGGTGTATTATTTTTCTCAAGTAGGAGTGGTTAGTTTTAAGCTACTTGTGCTCATGATAGATTGGACTTCGAGGCTGCAACTAAGATAACAATAGCAAGGAAATGGGTCAACAATATATACAACCATCATGAAAAGGTGAATTACTAATACTTATTTAGTTAAATTTTTCACTATTTTATCTACTATTTTTGAGTTAATAACTTTATAATTTTTATCTAATAATTATTTTCCCCAGTTTTTTGGGAATTCATATTTTCCTTCAATCGTTTGCAACCCTATAGAAAAGAGAGAACATGATGCTTTCGGGTGAGGCATTTCATGCTGAAAGGGGTTTCTTCTTCCCTCAAAATGAAACATTTATGTATTTTATATCTTAGTGAATATTATTCAAAGAATAAAAGACTTCCCAGAGTCAATTAGGCCCATCTCAATCCGATGTATAATGTGACTGGTATGACTTGAACTTTATGCTTTTAGTATATAATTTTTATTTTATTTGAAAACACACATCACAAACTCAAAAATAATAAAACACATTAAAAGACACAAGTGACACAATTTTATATATATGACTCAATCCGATGCATAGTGTGATGTCTAGGAACCAACTGAACCTCAATCCAATACACAATGTTCTAGATATGACTCAAAGTGTCTGTTATCAGTTTAAAATTGAATTTTAAGTTTAAAAAGTATCAATCATTAAAAACTGAGAAAAATCACTCATATTGTCTTGATAATTTAGGAAAATGATACACAATTCATTTTCAACATGTAGGAATCAATCTCTTGTCAAGCCAATACACGAGATGACATGTATGACTCAAAGTGCATTCTTCCTGTTTAAAATGAAATTTTATTTAAAAACACTAGTGACTTGCTCAAAACTAATAAAACAAATTCAGATTAATTTAATTATTTTTTTAAATGATCCATAAGTAATTTGGGATGCGTAGTAATATGTTGAACCTCAATCTGAAACACGGTGCAACCGTTACGACTCCAAGTGTGTCATTTTATTTAAAATTGACAATAATTTTAGTAAACAAATAAAAATTACATACTCAAAACCGATCAAACACATTCATATTGTTTTTATACTTATATAAAAATGATCAATAAGTATTTTTTATGTGTATCAGTCATCCAAACCTCAATCTGATACACAATGTGCCCATAATGACTCAAATTTTCCATTATCATTTTAAAATTGATATTTTAGTTCAAAAAGTATCACTCAATGAGAAGAAAAAAAACACACACTCATATAGTCTTGAAATTTTTTGAGAATGATTCATAAGTCATTTTTGATATGTAAGAATTATTATCATGTAAAATCTACACATGATGTGGCTGATATGATTCAAAGTGCGTATTTCCAGTTTAAAATGTAATTTTAGTAAAAATCACAATTAACATACTAAAACCCGAGTGAATGAATTCAGATTATTTTGATACTTTAGTAAAATGATCCATAAGTCATTTTTGGTGTGTTGGAATTAGCCACAGTAAAATTCGATACATAATACCCCTAAGATGACTCAAAGTGTCCATTATGAGTTCAAAAATTACATTTAAATTCAAAACGTTTCACTCAATGAAAATAAAGAAAAAAAACCTTTATTTTCTTGAAAATTTTGGAAAATGATTCATAAGTCATTTTTGACATGTAGGATTCAATTTTATGTCAAATGGACACATGATGTAATAGGTATGAATCAAAGTTCTATTTTATTTTTAAAATGATATTTTAATAAAAGACACAAGTGACATACTCAAAAATAATAAAACACATTTTTATTATTTTTATAATTTGTAAAAATGATCAATAAGTCATTAGAAATGTGTAGAAATCATATTCACCTCAATACAACATCTTTTGTAACTAGTATGACTCCAAGTGCATATTTTTATTTTAAATTGACATTAATTTTTGTAAAAATTAAATTGGTGTACTCAAAACCAATAAAACACATTTGTATTATTTTTATACTTTTGGAAAATGATCCGCAAGAAATTTTTGATGTGTAGGAACCATACTCTCCTAAATCAGATACATAATGTGACTGACATGACTCAAAGTGTCTATTATTAGTTTAAAATTATCATTTAAGTTCAAAAAGTGTCCCTTATTGAAAATCTAGAAAATGTGCTTTGATTGTATTGATAATTTTAGAAAATGTATCATATGTCATTTGTGACTTGAATAAATTAGTCTCACATTGAACCAACACACGATGTGATTGGTATGTCTCAAATTATGAGTTTTTAGATTAGATTGACATTTCTGTAAAAAACACATGTGACATACTCAAAACCAAGAAATAACATTCAGATTGTGTTGATACATTAAGAAAATGATCCATATGTCATTTGATATATATAGGAATCAAACTAACCTAAATCCGATGCACAATGTGATTAATATGACTCTAAGTGAATTTTTTCAATATATAAGTGTTATTTTAGTTTCGAATGTGCATCACATCTCCAAAACTGAGTAAATGAGACTATATAATTTTCTTGTAATTATATCTGATATTAATTAATTAATTTCATTATAATTTTTATCTTATACATATTTAGTTAATTTTCACAGATATAATTCTTAAAGACAAACAAGAAATGGTGTGACGAGCAATAATCAAACGCAACTCAATGAAATATATAGTGTTATTAATATGAATAAAAGTTTTGATTAAAATTAATAATTTCTATTTAATTTGTTTCTTTATTTTATTACTAACATAATATTTTTTTATTATATAGGAACATTGTTTTTCTTGGGTAGGGGTGGTTTTTTATTTTATTCAGGTGGATTATTTTGCTCTATAATACTGTTTTTTATTATATTTTTATTGTAAATTTTATTTAATTTAAATCCTGTATTTTTATCTAAGTTTTTAAATTTCTAGTGTTCTGGTGTGCTGTTATAGTACACTAAAGTATTCCCTGTTTCTGTTTCCATAGTGTTCTATTACAACACACTAAAGTGCACTCGTTTATGAGCACTACTAAATATGCTGATAAATATTATCAGTGCTAAATTAAAGAAATGATAAATTGTGTCCTTTATCATCATTAAAAATTTGATTATTTAGGACCACTTTATTAATGTTTATTTTGGGGCTAATAAAGGTCACCTTTACCAGTGATTTTCTAGTGCTGATAAAAGCCAAGGGCTTTTAATCATGCTTCGGTAGTCCGCACTCTTCTAGAATTGATAAAGGATAATTATAACATTACTAAAGTTCTCTTTTATATTAGTGTATTCTTCTCTCCCCAGTGACAACAATGGGGTGCTCATGGAATTTGAATACTATTCACTCCTTATTGAAAATAATGGAGGTGATTATGTAACTCAATTATTTTTCTCTTCCTAGGAAGTTTGACATGGTGTATATGGTACTCAGTTTTTTCCTTATTTAGTAAGTATGGAATGGTTTATTCAACTTTCTTTTAGTTTTTAAATATTTCCTTTTAGTAAATAGTTTTCCACTTGGGAGAGTGTTTCATTTTGAAATCCAAACATGAATCTTGGTGGTGTAAGATTTATTCATTATTATAACATGATATATGTTTTATTAACTTAAAGAATATTTTAATAATATATATATATATATGTAAGTATTATATGAACATTACTTATGTGGAACTGATTACTCATTATATAAGTTGATATCTATGGTGGTTCCATTGCATTAACACCCTCTATGTTCACTTTAGTAAATTTACAATTTTACTTATTTAATTTTAGGCGTTGACTAGTAACAAAGTGTCTGTTGGATGCTTTATAATTTTTTTGGAAATATGAATCCAATTAACAGGTTCAGTCCCCTAGGGGTGTTATATAATTAAAGTATATCAATGATAGGATGATATTTTTTGGCATGCTATTAAGTTTGTTTTATAGTCTTTTGACTCTTTTAGTTTGTGTTCATCTCAATGAACTGAAATTTTGATGTTTAGAATTTATATTGTTTTTATGTCAACATTCATATATAAGGTAATATATATTTTAATACTAGGGACCCTTGGTGTAAAAATGCTTCCATATGGCGTATATGTATTTGTTTTAAATTTTCTAGGATGGTTGATGTCAAAATTTCAAAATAATCCGCAATTGAACCATTTTATCATTTAACGTTGGTAAATAATTCCCCAATGATAAACCAATACATGAAACACTAATCATTAAACCATGAGTATTATCAAATTGTTTGTAGATAAATAACCCTTTGAATGAGGTGGTATAGATGTTTCCTGCTCAAGGTCCTTAGAAGTGGTACCAGAGTTGTGTTTTGGGTTTTCTTGGATTTCTTTATAGATGATATCATGAATGTAGTGATTTAGGGGCTATGCTATGGTCAGGTTTGGAAGTCGTGGATATGGTGAAAGCATAAGTTACAAGGGAGGTATAGGTTCTTAGTTCATGCATTATATGTTTATTTATGCTTTTAATTAGTCCATCTTGAGTATGAATGGTTTAAAACTTGATGAGAGTCAAGGGTAATGATTGGGAGTTAATTTATATATCAATTCAAAAAAAATCTAGTTAGGCGTACATAATAAATGTGTATTTTTTTATTGTTATTGTATGAAAATGATATTAATTAATTATAAGTAAAAAAGAGTAATAATTTTTTTACTAAATACTTTATTAATCATTATGTAATTAATTATATCCACTCACATATATGTTTATCCTTTTACTAGTGATATCTTCTATAATTAGTGGTGTTTTTCTTATTGTGATTTGTAAAATTTATATTAAAAATGTTAGTAAGATGCTTTGTTTTGTTCAAAAGAAAAGTAAAAGAATTTATATCCATGTATTTTAACACTAAAATAGGTATTGGTAGGTAATTTTATATTTGGAAATTTATTTTTTCCTTCTATAATAAAATTTAAATGTGATTTTGAAAGGCTTTAATTGAATTTTCTTAATTATGTAAAATTATAAATTTTTAAAAGTGAGAAATCAGCTGTGATTTTTATGTAAAGATTAATGGTTTAAATTAATCTAATTTATTAAATAAAATGAATCAAATTTATTTGGTTAGAGTGTGTATATATTTAAATTGATCTAGTTAGCCTACTTGTAATTAATTGTTTGCTTGGTTTTGATGAACACCAAAGTTTTTGGAAATAAACTTGATCTATCATTTCTAGAATGATTTTTTTTATTTTGGATAAAACAATTATAATAAATAAATTCGTTTGTTAAGTTCTTTTTTAAAAAAATATTTTTAATTTTGGTTTTTAAAATAAATTTTGTATTTTAATAAAAATTATTGATCAACTATATAAATTGAGTGAATTTTTAAATTTAGTGGGAAAACTAAAAATGTTGACTAGGTAATTCTTATGATGGTGAGAACTATGCTATGAGGGATAGTTTGAGCATTTATGTTTTTTAATTCTGTGGTGTATTAGCAGATCTTATTATTATTATTCATTAGGTATTTAGTGATATGTTATTTTTGGAAATAATGCATTAGAAGTGTGATAATAATTTTGAGATAAAATTTAGAGTGTTTATATTTAATTGTCAATTTATTGAGTAAGTGAATTTTGGAATAAGGATTACTTTATATTTTTTGGATAAAATATTTTTTAGGACAAATTTTTTAGAATTTTGTGTCTTAGTGAAATAATTAATGTGTTAATAAAAAATTTACTTTGGAATTAAACTAGAGAAATAACATGTTTGCATAAATTTTTTATTTATTAGAGAATGAAATCATTTTTGGTAATTTCAAGATATATAAAGTAATCACTTGGATATGGAAAGATAATGTTCGAAGCCTAGAATAAAAAATAAGGTAAGTTTGAAAAAACCAATGAATGGTAGAGGTAGTAATTAGACGCTAGACCTATTTTAGAGGGCTATTAAGAATACGATGATCCAACCATGGAGGTTATCCTTACTGGTAATACAAAGTATATATATTTTAAAGATGAATGATAATTGTTTCCTTTTAACATCTTTCTTTTGACCCCAATATGGGTATCCCTGAGTTTATACCTCATATTGGTCACCATTTAGTTAAGATATCATCACATTCTTATTACTTTTTCCTCACTTTGATTCCTTGAATCATTCATGATTAATATGGACTAATTCTAACAATTCAAAATATATTTACTCTATCTATTATATTTTTCCTCTTAAAGCTTTAGTATCTAATATTATATGGGTTTTTTAGGGATTTGAGGTGTGTTTTTACCAAGTTAGGGAGAAATCCATCATAAGTGACGGGGTTTTAACATTTCTTAGAAGGAGAAGATCAAGAGAGGTTATTAACATTCTGATCATCACTTTTTTGATATTATATAGATGTAGTATAAATTTTAATGGGATTTCATGATTTTTTAAAAAAATTAGAGGTTTTTTATGTTGAATAAATAGGTAATTTAGATAATTTTAATATTTGGTGTATTTTAGGAGTTATTCCCATGAGTTTTCTTTGGGTTTTAATTGATCTTTAATTATGTAAATTTATTAATTATGTTTATTTGGTTATAAAAATTTATTTGTCGTTATTTGGTGATGCTTTTATGATTTTGAAATTATGTGGATATTTCTAGAAACTTTTAATGGTAGTTTTTCTAAACCCACATTTTAGTTATTTGGGTTATTATGATTATGTTATTGCTAATTTATTGAAAAAGTTTAAAATTTATTTTTTATATTTTTAATTGAGAGTTCTAATAGATTATTTTTTTTATTAAAAAAAATATTTTTTTGTCTAAAGGTTAATAATACTATGAGAAATTATTTATTTATTCATTTTCTTAATTTATAAGTGTTATATTTATATGAATTTTTAAATAATTGATAAACACCTATGATTATGGGTATATCAAGAATTAAAAGTAATGTGATTACTTATTTACTTATTTTTTAAGATGATATTGTCTAATTATGTCTTTCTTATATGACCATGTCAACAAATACATGAGTTATATTTGGTATCAAACCATGTATCATTGATTTATATAAAAAAATTTATTATTGATATACATTTTCCTGATTTATTGATCTTAATAAAGATATAAGGTTATTTATTTTTATATCTAACTAGAATTAATCATAAGTAAATGAATAAAACATAACCCTTAGGTTAATAGGTTGCATTGATGATGTGGTAGTGGTCAAGTTTAGTGGATTAGAAAGTGTTGTTTTATTCTACTAATATTTAAAGGGTTTATTTTAAGTTATTAATGGATTAAAAGGAAACAAGTGACATTCCAACTTTCTATTTATATGGTGATGTGTTTTGAAATCATTACTCATGTATATGTTCTTGGTCTTAGTGTTATTATGTTTACATTACAAAATACTTACTTGATCAACCATGTTTTTGGAATATTTGTTTTCAATTTGTGATTCTTTTTATGATTATTTTGGTGAATTAGTTGGGATGGTTCCCTATTCAATTTTACTTATTCTACCTTAAAATCTTGGGTTGACCATAATATATTTAAAACTTTATAATTTTTTTATATTGAGGGCGTATATTAATGGAGAACCTTATTCCTATTCCTATATTAATTTTGGTTCATGTCCTTGATGTTCCAAATGAGTTCCATTATTGGTTCTCATGATAAAGTATTGATAATAGTGTCATTGTAGAGGGTGGGTGTGATTATATTTATCTTAATTCATTTTTTCCATGTCGAGGTTCTTTGTTTACGTAATTAGTATCCTTTTGTACCTTAATGGGAATGATATTCATGTGAGTTTCTTTAAGAATATTATTTGAGTAAGTATACAATGAATCTAAAACAGCGTGTGATGTGGGAAAAAATACAGATTATGAACAAAATATTACTATGTATTAGGTTTATTTATTCATATCTCTTTCTAATTTGATTGGTTTAAAATATTGGGTATTGATATTTTATAAGTGTAAATGTTTTAAAGATTTTATGTAAAAATAATTGGTTGAAATGAAAACTTTTTTGACTAATAATAGCTTTCTAGAGAATAAATTTTCTGAAGAATACAATTGTTTGATGAAATTGGTTAAACCATGGATTCATTCAGATATAACTTATTTTCATTTTATTGAAATAATTATTTAATTGTTCAATGATAATATTAAATATGTAGTAAAATTCTTATTCTTTGTTGACATGGACATTTAATTTGATCCATTCCAAGAATTGATATTTAATAAATCATGTACTATCCTTATATATTAAATATATTGATCACATAATTTCCCCATTACAATGCTATAATAGAGATAGTTATATTATACCATTATAAAGTTACAATATAGCAAGGGTGGTAGTTATTTATATATTTTTTATTTCTGTTCTTTCTGTATATTATTTATTTGTGTTCTTTTTTATTGAAAATGATGCATTCACCTTAAATTTATGTTTTTTGGTGATGTATATAATTTTTTCATATATGATGGTATAATTTTTGGACTAGGTGATAAATTATTTCTTTTAATCTCTACTTATAGAGTGCTATACATGGGTTCCATGGAACTCAATTATTCTTCCCTCGTTAGCAAGGATAATTGGGGTTATTATGAAACTCGATTATTCCTCCCTCATTAATGAAGTGTATAAGGGGTGGTTATGACACTTAGTTATTTTTCTATCATTAGTGAAGATGATAGGTGTTCCTATGGAACTCAATTATTCTTCCCTTTTTAGTGAGGTTGATTTGATTCATTTGACACTATATTAGTTTCTATTGGTTTATAGGAGGGATAAATATCCTATTTGGATATAAAGTATTTCTTAATGTAGGATTGGGTCCTCCAAGTGGCATGAGACTTATTAATTAGTATAATATGACATATTTTTTTATTGAATTAGCTCATTTATTGTTAGTTTATATGTTTTACTATTCACAAATACATAAGTAAATGTGGTTGGAATATTACTTATATGCACATGATTATTTACTATGTAAGTTAAGATCCTTCATGCTGTTTATTGGGAATTTTTACTCACACCCTGTATATGAACCGATATGGAAATACAACTTTACTTGTTTCATTTTGGGTACATTAAGTTATATAGGTAGCTGATAAATTATTTAGGGAGTTTTTTAGAGATTGAATTAACATTAGTAGGTTTAGTTTCTATGGGATGTTCAAACATGAGAGTCCATCATTGATAAGATGATGCTTTTGATGTGTTGGTAAGTGTTTTATAGTTATTAGATCCTTCTAGTTTATTCTCATTTATATGAATTATATTATTGATTTATATACCATATTTTATTTTTTTTTGTATCATTTATAGATAAATTAAGTTAAAGAGTTATAAAATGTACCCCTAATTAAGAAATACTTCCACACGGTGTAAAAGTATTTATTTAAGTTCTTGAAATATATGATGTACGAACATGTCAAGTTGAATTATTTATAGAATCCAGTTTTGAACCATTTTATCATTCTAAATTGTTAAATCATACCCTAATGATAAATCCAGACTCACAATTATAGTTTTCGACCCCTAAAGATCAAGGAAGGCTCCTTGGGCCTATGATAATCTCGGTCAGGTCATAAGGATGGTTCCGGGGGTCATTATACAAATATATTTTTCTGACCTATTCCACTATCAAGAAAATATATACTATAATAAACTTGTATACCACATTATTGAGGTCCTATGATCCTTGTACACAATTATTGAGTAGAATAATACACTGTCATCCACCTCCTTAAGCTATACTTTAACAATAACTCTAGGATTCCCCAATCATATATAAGATAGACAGTCCTTTGGTTTGAAGTAAAACATTACTTTATAATTAACTACAATACCACACTTGAAACACTCAAATTAAATCCTTCCTTTTGGTGAATAAGAAAATACATTACCCTAGTTTCCCAATGGATCACTACTCGGAAAAAATTCCTCAAAATCCATCTTCTTACCACTTGATGATGTACTCCCACAACCTACCATCACTGTATCCATAATTTTCTTAGAAATATCATTTAGATATTAATTTTATATCAAATATTTATTCAAAAAATTAATATTAGTGGTTAGGAAAAACAAATTTACCTCATTATGAACGTATTGTTATTATAAAATCTCATATAAGCTCACCTATGTAACCTATTCTCATTCCAGAGTTAGTGAAAACCTATGTTTGTTAGTGAATTAATCAATATATTTTTAATAGAAATATTTACAAGTTTGTAAACAATGAATTACTAATATTTATTCACAATAATAATATCAGGATAAAAGTTATCATAGAGTAATGTCTGACATCGATCCCACGATAAGTCATCAATCCTATATTCATGTACAAGAAAACCCCCAATATTTTACCATCCTTTATAGTATATAATTTGGAAGCTAATAATTTTTGAATCTATAATGAATAAGTAAACTGTAAAATGTTATTAATTCTATCAATATCTTCTTCAATACATTATGTTCCAAAATATCCTCTAAAATGTATAAGATGATTTATATAAAAACCCCGAGTGTTTTCTTCTACAATCCTCCCTCCCATTCTCTTTATACCCTACTCCAAAGTTTAAAGAACACAAAGAAGACTCACCATAAATTTTAAATTAACAATTACTTTAGGATCTTCCCTAAGTGTATCATTATTAATCCACCCTCCTAGAAATCTACAATTCATCACTCACAGTAATTATTATCCCCTTTATTTCCTGCAACGCAATTTTTAGGGGACATTAGTCAATAAAAACAATCATTAATTTGTAAAAAAAATTATTTATACTAAAAAATCACAAAAATAATCTTCCCAAAAACATTTTCATGGAAATTAAGAACTCAAATCAAACTTTTCATCAAACTTATCTCATTGGTTTTGGTTAACTACATAATCACTAGAAATTTATTTTTGAAAACTCAAAATGAATTACTTAGGAATAATTATATATCTAAATCCAATTAATCATATCAATTTTAAATAAAAACATAGACATATTCATTCACACATATTATATGACTCCCCAAATGATACTATGGTGTATTATATATTATAAATATATTTTTTTATTTTGAAACATTTGAGGATTTTATTTATTTTTTAGTGTTTTATCAATTTCTAGAGATATGGAGTTTTATACTATAGAGGGCCATGAAAAAAATTGGGTAGGTAATGATATAAAGGGTTTTTTTGGTTTTCTATAGTTCTATATAGTGGTTCATTCCACAATATAAGCATATTACACCATGATATATGTTTGTGATTTTGTGATTTTTGAGCATGTGTAAGGACAAACCGTGATAAAGGAGCTAATTCTGTGACCAAACCCAAGAAGTGGGGCCATTTTTATAGGCATGCCCCATGGATAGGTGTCAGACCATGAGAGTATTCCATCAGGGAATTCACAACATGATGAGGTAAGATTATTCTATAACATGACCTTGGGTAGTGAGCTCATGATTCTACCTAGATGTTTGGTTGCTCCACGATGTGTAGGTCCCACTAAGAGAATCCTTTTCTTGGTTTTAATTTTTTGTGAATTTGTAGATCTACCTCCATTATATTTTTAAGGGGTTTGGTCTCCCTCTTTCCACTTTAATTTGGTTAACCATTAGACATTCTCAAGGGATATGTCCCCTTGTTCCTCCTTTGATTTTGGATCCTTAACATTTGATTTAATGTGGTTTTAGAAGGCATGATCATCCTTTATCCTTCTCCTCTTCTCCATTTCTCCTTCTCTTTTAGTTTTCATTTCTCCCATAAACCCTAATCATTTTGTGGGTTGAATTTATAGTCCGTAATGTGTGAAATCATGGAAATGTTGTTTTTAAGGGTGTGTAGTGGTCATTTCCTCTGGGGTGGTTATTACTCCATCTATGTTGAGTAGTTTCTTCTTGATTGAGGTATGAATCTTTGTAAAATAATTTATTTTGTAATTTATTGAAATGAATGATTTATTAAATACATTTCTTATCAAATTATGTGTATATATAGGTCCCTTAATTTATTTGAGGAATGTTTTTAATGATTTTCAATACTATTTATAAAATTATTTAAAATAGGTTTCCAGTATTCATCTTGAATTAACATTTTTGCATTCCAAGCATTTATAAATATTCCCTTGAGGCTATTTTAAGTTAATTTTATAAAAAATAGAGTGTTCAACCCGATTTTTTATTCTAAAGAAGGTAACATACATTTTAATGGTTTATTCTAAAAATTAAATGGTTCTTGATTTTCAAATAACCCCAAAGCGAGAAGAACCTTTTTTATGTAAGGATTCATGGTTGGTTTAAATAGTTTTTTATTATATGGTTTATTATGTTTAAATTAAATGTCTATTTGTATTTTTTGAAAAATATTTCAATTGATGTTGTGAACCCTAGTTTCAAGCCCCTTATGTTGTGACTTGGTTAGGATTTCAAATTTTATGTGATGTAGTATTATTGTTATACATTTATTATTGTGATTCTTATGCATTGATATGAAAGGGGTTATTTTCTATAAGGGTGTGGGTGGTGAAATGAGGTGTATTATTTTTGAATTTAAAAGTTTATGATGATTGTATTTTTTATTTATTTCTCTCCTACAATTTAATTATTTTCATGGGGAACTAGAGTAACTACACGAGAGAATAGATGTGTGTTTCACACTAAAATTATTTTAGAATTAGATATTGACAGCTAGTGTAGTTTGTTACTATACTAGGGAAGCTATACTGGTATGATTATGTGAGTCAATTGGATTGTAACCTGATAATACATGGGATATTATTGAAAAATATTTGTAATTGAGCATGTGAGTGACCATATCATATTAATACCTAAGGAGGTTTTCATGAAACTAATTCATTTTATGATAATATTACCATGGGGATTCTAGTTGTGAAATTTATATACTTTCCCCTTGTGTTCAAATGGTTTAACAATACCATTTCCATTATTTTATTTTTTTACTTTACTTATAGGATATGATTTTTTCCTTGGTTTATTACATTTATTATTTTATTGTACAGTTTACTTTTCAATTTTTTTGAAAAGGGGATTTCATAAAGGATTTTAAAGAAGATAAAAGTGGTTTTTCTTTAAATTTTAAGATTTTGAATTATACCTTCCTAAATGTTTTAATTTTCCTTTGTTTTAAATGGTGGATTACATGACCAAGTATAATTAGGGGGTTTTAAGGGGTTTTTTCAAGTAAATAATGATTTAAATAAATTGGAATTTAAATGATAGTTTTTCATCCTGAAAATATTTTTTTTTAAAAAGGGTATTCCCTTGAATTTCACAAATGTATATAAATGTATGATATTTTTTTGGAATTACATGAATTTTTAAATCTTTATTTTCTAAATACATTAAAAATAGAATTTATGAAATGTTTTATAAAAGTAATTTTATACACTCATTAGTGAAATCCTACTTGTCTTGTTTAACTCACACATTGCATACACACTCATATTCTTGTATACAACCTTCACGTGTTGTTAAATTTACCCAGGTTTAGATCTTAGACAATTTGATATTAATTAGTCTATAGATGTATATTGAGGATTTGGTTAGATACCATGGGTAACTTTAATATTTCTGTATGGTGTCTTAGGTTTTTTATTTTTTATTAGGATAGATGTGTATCAACTACTTTGGCCATGTGTATTTTATTTTCATTTTTCATGTTTGAGTTCATGTTATGTTTTTTGAAATTGATTTCACTATGTAGTTAAAAATGATATGGTTTATTATTATTGGATATATATTATATTGGAATTTTTTATTGTGTTTTCAATTTTTTTATTGTTTATTTGTTGGTATCTATTTATTTCTTATGCAAGGTAGTACACTGTAGAGATGTTGCATTCCAAATCCATGTTTTTTTCCACTACTTTATTATTGTTATATGTAGTAATTTTTTTCCACTGGTTATTTTTTGATGTATTTCATCTATTTTACAATCCATATTGAAGATCAATTTATTTCATGACTTGTGGTGAACCAACTTAGGTATCAAATCAAGATTTACTATGATAGTTCCTTAAAAAATGGTATCGAAGCACCTTATATTGATTTGGTCACATCTTAGTAGTATGAAGTCTAAGATTGTGTTAATTAGGGAGTAAGGTCATAAAGATGTTCCCAACAACATCCTTTCATAATGATACTTGAGTTTCTTGGTGTATTCAATATTGGATATAAGGCCTCAGCCTTAAATATTACATAATATTGAGTTAAGTATAGAATTAATATTCTTTCAAATTTCAAATCTTTTTAGGTTTAGAGTTTTAGAAAATTAGGCCACACCTATTACAAAACATCTTAAATTTTACAAATTTGTCAAATCTGCATGCTATTTATTTTTTCACAGTCTAATTTTATTGTAAAATAAAACATGAATTATTTTTATTCATAAAATTGTTCATAACATTCATATAATATTCTTACTTTCTCATAACCATCCTTATAACCTATGGAAAAAAATTCAATAACATGGGACGAGCACAAAACTCTTTGTAATTAATATAAATAAGGAATGAAACCATTTGTCCATGAATATTTCAAACTCAAGAATACATTTTCACAAAATTATACATTTCACGCATAAATCATAACTTCTTTAACATACCTCATGAAATCATAAGATTCTTTAAAAACTTATTAGGAATTATAAATCATAAAGGTACCTTGTGGAGTCCATATCATACATACATTGTAGCTTTCATAGCTACATAGGTAGTAACCTTCATTGTTATAATTAGAATACCCATCAAAGTATATTCCATAAATATCCTAATAGAAACATTATAATTTAACTCCATATCATTAAGAAATGAATTGGAGAGATATAATGGTCTCAACTAACCTTGGTTTTTCATAGAACCACCCTTATACATAAGCAATTCCCAAGAACCATATCGTAATCATAACCTATTAACACACATAAAGGAAAAATAACATTTACAAATTGCAATAGCAATTTATAATTTCATGATATTGACATAATCAATCCCTCCTCAAAACAATTTTCAATTCCAATATACATAAAAGGGTAATGTGGTATTTAATTTACTTTAAAAAAATATGGATTATAGGGGATTCCAAATATCAAATAATGGTCACGACTGTAGAAAAATCATTGTCTCCATGTATAGTGAAAATACATTTCTTTTTTCATTTAGTAAAATTTTTCATTGAAAAATATTCATTTTGAAAACCTTTTAATGGAATTAAAAGGATAAGAGGATAATTATTCATAGTATAAAATAAGAAGGCGTATATTATCAAAATATTCCTCAATGAAAGGGGATTGAGATGAAGTCCCTTACTATGAGTCCGACTCATCATGTAAAATATTTATATTAATGAATAATAAACTTAGGTGAATTTATAATCACATAATAACCTTTTTAATGTTTATTATTCCTTTTATATCACTTATTACAAAGTTATAAAAATTACATAATTATTTAACTTTATATCAGACGTTCTGTCTATATTCGATACTTGAGTTGAAAATAAACTTGGTATGATGTCAATAGTCTATGTGGTCATAAGTAAATTTTCTCCAGAATAACATTCATGACATAATAATCACTTTTATAGATTAATTATAATTTTAAATCAAACCAATTATTTATTTTATGAAAAATTGAAAATGTTATAATCATGGATAAGGTAGGTCGTATGTACGCATGAGTAATGTTTCCATTTTCATTGATCGTTACAGAAATAAGTTAATTATTATTTTATATTTCCATAATGATAATAATATAATTAAAATAATTAAAATAATTTAAATATATATATATATATATATATCATACAAGTGATGTGGTGAATAAAAATGATTCAAATCGGTTCGTGGAGGTGATAGTTTACAGGCACGCACGAACGAAGTTATCATTTTTATGTTCCTAAAAAGTAAGAAAATAATTGTTATATTATTATATTATAGTTATAAAAATATCATTAAATATCATATAAATACATTAATTTCATAATTATGACATGTATTGAGACATTGTAATGAAAAATGAACTATATTGGTTCGCCAAGCGACAGTCCTCCGTACAGACAAATGAAATGTTCATTTCCCAGTTGATAAAATTGGGTATGGATTTGGGTGATCATGTTAACATGATAAAATCTTATTATATTTATTATATTGGAGTTATTAGTTCATCACGGATGAATAATATTTAAAGGTAGTGGAAAGAGAAATAAAATAGAAACACTTAAATAAAATCATTTCCTTTCTTTTGGATGATCACCTTTCTTAACACCTTAACACCTCTAAAAAGGGTGTTTTTTTTCTAAATAAAGGTCTTAAGAATGTGTTTAGGGGCTATAGGAAGGGTTTTGGGTAGATATTGTTACTAACAAATGGTTTTTGAATTGTGAGTAATATATATTAATGGATTCCTTTTTATAGGAGAGAGGAGGGGCACCCTTTGAATTATTAAAAGTATTAAATTAATATAATTTTAATTTCTATTAGAGATGAGTAAAAAATAATTTAGTTCTAAGATTGTATGGTTATTGGTCTAAATATAATCATCCATTGAAAATTATACAAAGTTTTTTACTTTTTTAAACCATATCATTTTTAAACACCCTTTAACTATAACCATTTATCAAGTAATTTACAATTAGAGGGGTAAAATAATTTCCACATCATGAAAAACGACCATGGAATGAGTAATTAATGACATTTGTAAAGTTATCTCAACTCTTTGGATGAAATTGGTATTTTTTTATAAATTTTATATAATTTAATTTGATATTTTATAATTTAAGGTATAAATTAATTCAATTTTGACACTATTCATTAAATGACTTTTAAAAAAAATTATAACTTGATTAATTAAAAAAAACTAGTTTAAATCAATTATAACATGCAATAGTCATCCATATAATTCCTTTATGGAATCAAATATTTCAAATTATATTTATTTTAATAATATTATTATTGTTTATTTGATTCTTTCTTTAATAAATCAATTACTCCATCATCATTGTGCCGCTATTTAATTTAATTATTTATTTTTTAAAAATTATAAATAAATTACCGTTATGTAGGTAATTTTCTTAGATTTATCAAGACTATTAATAGTTTAATATATCACTTATATATACCCATATTAAATTTTTTTAGTAAGGAGTGACATATTTATGATATATTTTCCTTTACTTTAAATTAAATGTTATAAATGTCATAATCACACCCAAGTGGCTTCCAAAGGTCACAATTTTGGCCCAATAATGGTAATGGTAGAAAATAAATCATCCAATATGATCAATAAAAGTTTTAGGGTCAGTTTATATTATTATAATATTAATTTTACCTTCAATTACTCAATTTACCTTTATCCGTGGTAAATAAAATATTAAAGTTACTATTCAACAAAAATTATTTTGACTGTATTGGAACAAATTTTTCATAATGAAAAAATCCATGTATGTTAATTTTTGAAAATTTAATTCACATAATTGGTTAAATTATGTTTAACACTAATCCCGTTGACATATCGGGAAAAAGAGTTTTTTAAGTAAAATGTTCAAAATTTCCCATTAAATTATCTTTAATTTTAAATTGAAATTGAATCCAATGAACTAAATTGAATTAAGTGATAAAAACTTAATAAAATTATACCTTAAAACTATGTAAAAAGATAATTTAATAATATAAATAAATTTGATGAAAATATAGTTTTTTAATTTAACTGTAGTATTTCTCACTATTCATTAAAAATGAATATTATCAGAAAAATACAAAACAATTCAACCAAAGTAAATTTTTTTACCTATTCCAAATAATAAGTTAATTTTTTTTAAATTGAACATATAAAATTAAAAAAAACTATATTTAAAAGGGTTCTATATCAAATGGTGGTAAAAAAACCTTTTAAAGATATTAGAGTATTTTATGCTTAAAATTGGATTTATTTTCATTTTAAGCCTCCAAATTTTTTTTGGAAGAAAGTAAAAATAATTAATAAATATGTGTAAACATAATATTGTATGTTTTGTTCATTCCTACTAATTGAACAACTAGAAGATAACTACCATTTAAAATAATAATATTAATAATATATTACTTTTTGGTATAACTCTGATATAAGATTTCGAAGAAACCCAATGTTTTGTATCAGGTATGCTATCATATATATAATCCCCTATAAAGTAAAATTAATATCTAATTAATAAATATTAATAGATTTGAAAATGTATTATTCTATAATTACCTGGGATATTACATCCTTCCCCCTTTTAGAAATTGCATTCTCATAATTTTATTTAATTATAAAATAAGTGGGGGTATTTTTCCCTCAAAGCATTTTCATATTCCAGTGATTCCTATTTAATCTTATGGTTTTTCCAAAAAACCTTAACATAATGAATCAACTTATTCTACAACACTTTCTTTCTATAATAAAGAATTTGGAATATTTGTTCCTCATCAGAAATATTTTCTTCCAAGTAAACTACTTTTGGACTCAAAACATGAGATGGATTAAAAATATACTTTTTTAACATTTAAAAATGAAAAACAATGTATACTTGGGAAAAAATCAGTGGTAAAGCCACTTTGTAGATAACTAATCCAAATTTCTCTAGGATTTCAGATGGTCCAATTAACCATGGACTCAACTTCCCTGTCCTACCAAAATGCATCACACTTTTCTATAGAGAAACTTTGAGAAAGACATGATCACCTAACTCCAATGAAAGATCCTTCCTCTGATTATCTTCATATATTTTCTACCCACTCCTAGTTGTCCTCAATTGTATCTGAATTATCTGAATTTCTCTTCCATCTCTTCTACCAACTTTGGTCCAATCAGCTTCCTTTCATTGACATCATCCCAAAAAGATGGATGTCAACACTGCTTTCCATATAATGCCTCAAATAGTTCCATCTGCATACTAGAATAAAATATATTATTATAACAAAAATCAACCAAAGAAAATGTTTATCCCAACTTCCCAAGTAATCCATTGAACAAGAACATATCAAATACTCTAGGTTTTGAATTGTTCATTTTTTCAACCCATCTAATTGTGTATGAAAAGATGTTCTGAAATTTAATGTAGTACCCAAAAAATTATGAAGGTCTTTCCAAAAGGTATAAGTTAATTTGAGATCGTGATCAGATGCAATGGAAATATTTACACCTTGTAACTTGACTATCTATTTAAGATACAACTGAGAAGGTTGATCTAGAGGTAGTGTATCTCGAATAGGAAGAAAATGAGCAAATTTAGTCAATCTATGAACAATAACCCAAATCGCATTGTTACCTCGAGAATTGTTTTGTAATCCCACTACAAAATATATAGATATATTTTCCCATTTCCACTCTAGTACTGGAAAAGGGTGAAGTATCCCCTTTGGAAAATGTCACCCTGATTTAACCTACTGATAAGTCTAACACTTCACAGTAAATTCAGTAATATCTATTTTCATTCCATCCTACCAGTAATACTCTTAAAGGTCTATGTACATAATAGTACTGCCAGGATCAAATGAAAATAGAGAATTATAAGTTTCACATAATAACTATTTCTTCAGCTTTGAATCACAGGGCACACACAACCTCTTCCCTAATGTCAAAAACAAAATATTTATCAATGTTAAATTTAGGCAAGTTACCCTTATGAACCTATTCTACTTTTTTCTACATTCCACAATCTTTCTTATATGATTTCTTAATTATTTATTAAATATATAATTGAACCAAAATTTGAAACAAAATAGAGGAATTTCCTACACCAACAAATTCCAACCCAGTGTTCATCAAATCATTAATCAAAGGATCACATTTCAAAAGTAACATAGTTAATTTACCATTAATTTTTTAACTCAAAGTATTAGGCACCTTATTTTCTTTTGTAGGATGTTAATTAATTGCGGAATCATAATACTTGATTAGTTACAACAATTTTCTATGCCTCAAGTTCAATTACTTCTGAGTGAATATATACTTCAAACTTTTGTGGAAAACATAAATTTTAAATTTTACTCTATACAGATGATGCCTCCAAATTTTAAAAGAAAAAACAACAACAAATAATTCCAAATCATGTGTAGGGTAATTTAACTTCTGAGCTTTCAGCTGACAGGAAGTATAATAAATCACCTGACCATTTTTCATTAGGACACAACCAAGCCATTTCAATGATTCATCACTACAGATCACAAATTCACCATTTCTGGAAGGTTGTTCCAAAACTAGAGCATACGCCAATCTTTTTTTTTTCAATTCATGAAAATGGTCACTATTATCCTTTTTCAAGATGAACATAACACATTTTAGATTTAACTAAGTTAGTGGGATTGATAATCATTCAAAATTGTGAACAAAACGCTGGTAATATCCTAATAATCCCTCAAAAATAAGAATCTTAGTTACGTTTGTGGGTCTTAAACAATATTTAGAAAACATTCATTTTAGTAGGATCAATAGTTATTCCCTCCTTAGAAATAATTTGACCAAGGAAAGAAATTTGTTGCAAACAAAATTCACTTTTTCTGATTTTTCCATACAATTTTGTTTCTTCCAAATAGCCCTTAGATGGATTTCATGCTCATATTTACTTTTACAATTTACCAAAATGTCATCAATAAACACAACTAAAAACATATCTAAGAACTCATGGAATATTCTATTCATGAGATCCATGAATAAAGTAGGTATATTAGTTTATCCAAATTACATAACTAAAAATTCATAATGGTCATATCTAGTTTGAAACATAGTCTTTAGAATGTATTATTCCTTTTCTTTCAACTGATGGTACCCCGACCTCATGTCAACCTTCAAAAAATATTATTCTCCCTAGTTTTGATCATAAAAATCAATGATAGGTGGAAATGGATACATGTTTTTAATAGTGATGTCATTAAAGACCATATAATCAATGAAAAGTCTTATTGAACCATCTTTATTTTCCATAAAAAAGATAGCAGAACCCCATGGTGATGTACTATGTTGTATGAATCATTTATTTAATAACTCCTATAATTGCCTCTTTAACTCTAAAAGTTAAATTTGAGACATTTGATAAGGGGGTTTTGAAATTAGATTATCATTCAGAACTAATTCCATAGTAAATTAAACTTCTTGATCATGTAAAATACTTGGAAAATCATTAGAAAAAACATCAAGATACTCATTTACCACTGACACATCATTAATCCGAACAGTTCCATTATTTTCAAAAATATGTGCAAGTTAACAGTCACTTCCATCTTTTAATAATTTATCAACTTCCAAATATTTTATAAATGATAAGGTTTTATTGTTGTACACAAAC
The DNA here is from genome assembly GCA_963277665.1 of Viscum album. Lineage (NCBI taxonomy): Eukaryota > Viridiplantae > Streptophyta > Magnoliopsida > Santalales > Viscaceae > Viscum > Viscum album. The sequence continues at coordinate 909,011,902 of OY728125.1, read as the reverse complement.
TGAAATTTTGTCTGAGAAAACCTCTTTTGCTCTATAGTCAATATTAGCATGGTAAAAAAAATAAAATTCATTCAATAAAACAACAAACTCAACTAGAGAAAAAACTATAAGGTTTTTAGGTAAATTATTAACACAGATAAGGACATGAATATTCTTATAAAATCTTTTTCCCTCAATGTTTTCCCTAAGTGATTTTACCATTTTTTTCCATTTCTTGAGGTAGGATATCAAATTTACCAGAAACATTATCAGAAATGAATGAATGTGTAGACCCTGAATCAAGAAACACATTAGAATAATATTAATAAAAAAATTCACCTGATAAAATTTTATTCCATGGACCAATATCTTCTGAAGTAGTGTCAAAGGATTTCACCACACCTTTCTTCTTGTAGTCTAGATGATTCCCATCATTTGTGTTCTTCATCGGAACTCATTTGTATAATGACCCATATCATTGCACTTAATTTTTTTTAATGACTATAAATTATATTTTTTCTTACCCCTCCCTTGAACCTTTTTAGGGAAGTTTGGGCCTTCTGTCCCGTTTACCACATCATAAGCACTTAATATAATTTATATGGCATTATCTAATATGTTTTTACCAAAATTTTCACAAGCTGTTAGCTTAATTTTCTCGAAACCATACTTTTCGAAGAATTATTACCTTTATCTTTCCACCTTGACCTCTTATTAGATTTTTTTTGATGAAATAATAATCATTGGAAAACACCATGTCCACCTTCTTCACACATCGAATAAGTTTTTCATAACATTTGAACTCATGAGAAGCCAATTTCCATTGATACTTTGGATTTAATACTGATTAAAAATTATTTATTTTACTATTAATATACCAAATGAAGTAGAAAACATATTTTTCCTATCAAGTGAATTTTGATTCATAAGCAGCCAATGAATCCTCATCTTTCCTCTATTCTAATATTTTTTCCATACTAGCTTAAATCGCCTTAGGAAACAATTTCTCAAGAAACATATTTTTTAATTCATCCCACTTAATAGCATCAATCTCTTAGCTATCCCTAATATTTTTAACCATCAACCACCACTGATTGGCTTCAACTTTAAAATTGTAAACAAAAAGACTAACCTTTTTATTGTCTGAACACCCAATGACATCAAAAACCTTTTCTAATGCTTTAATCCACCCTTCAACTAGAACATGGTCAGATGACCCTCTAAATGAGGTGGTATTTTTCCTCATGATATGATCTACTATTAAAAAATTACTCTATGGTTGATCTAATTGATCTCATGCATGGATAACACCACCATTTATTTCATAATTCAACTATTCCATAACTATAACAAACTATTCAGTTCTGATTCCAACAATCTCAGGTTACTGATATGGAATATTGTTTTTCTCTAGATGTTGTCCCAAAATAACTGCCCTATTTCCTCTACATAAAACCATTCTAAATAGACATATCTTAGATGTAGAATCATGGTAATCTTAAAATTATACATTATTTCAATTTGACCATAATCTAAAAAATATTTTATGGATATTCTACTAAAAATATCATAACCCCTAAATTTATCTAAACCAACCTCTAATACAAACTATAAGGCCCCGAACTTAACAATTACATAACGTTGAGTTAAGTCAAGAATTTAAATTCATTCACATTAAGTATCTTTCTATATTTATAGTTTTAGAGAATTAGGATATAACTATTACATAAAATCTCAATTATTACAAAGTAGACAAGTGACCGCATTGTCGTGACACATCAAATTTATTATATTTTTATGATTGATTTATAGTCCTGGGCAGACCCTAGGTCATCTCTCAAGGAGCGTTGGTGGGTTTAGAGTTTTCATTTTTAATAAGAATTACTAAAAGAGGGCTGGATTTAAAACAATATAAAGAAAATGACTTGATTTAAAGATTTTAATAGTTGATAAATAAAAGTGGTGTTTTATAATTATTAGATAAAATGGTTCATTTTGAGTTCACTACACACTTTAAAATTAATCACTCTTAAAGATTAATTTATATTTGGAATAATTTTTTGGTTGAAATTAATTGGAATCCCGATTAATTACTAACCGTTTATTTCATTGCTTAAAGAACCAAACCTCGATATAACTATCGTATTGTAAAGGTCTAGAACTTATGCATGGAATAAGAGCTTCCAAAGTAGATTGAAATATCAAGAAAGTGGGAAAGAAAAGGATTCTTTTTTTACCCAATCAAAAAAACAAAAGTCATGCACTCAAAACCTCACACCGATCTGTTGAAAATATCCTAGCTTGGAAGTAGGGATTTTATGTCATGATGTGGATTTTTTTTAGTTTTATAAAGGAAGTTAATTACTATTAAAAGTGTGTATTGATTTTTTAAAATTAGTTTTTAGGTACTTTTGAAATACCTTGATTTTAATGAAAAAAGATTTATGCAATGTGAAATACTTTATTAAATTAGAGTTTGGGTTTTAACACCTTGGTTTTAGTGGTATATTTGTTCTTGGGATATAAGTCAGGGATGAGTTAGAGTAGTGATTTGTTCTATTTAAAATATACCTCTCAGATGGGACTTGACGAAACATGGAATGTTTTTTCCAATATTATTATGAGGTAGTTTTTTCTTGTCATTAAGGTATAAATATTTAGGTTTTTGACTATACCTAGACTCGAAATAAAGCCGTAGAGACCAAACCGTATGTTTTCTTGAAATTCTTGATCCATAACCCATTTAATTTCTATGTTGGTATATGATTTATTTAGTCAAAAACTGATTTGAGGAAGCTTATTACCACCAGTGAGGTGTTTGGATGGACCTTATATTATCTCGTTGAATATATTCTATTGTTTTATTAGAAAATTGTTGAATTGGGAATTAATGGTGAAACTAGAACATATACGAGTTAAACAAAAGTTTGGAAGTCACACTGATGGGGGTTAGTTTTTATTGAGTTGTGTTGAATATTGTGAGGATAATTCTTGGATGTGATAGAGATTTAGATTTATCTGTTTTGGTTTATGATTGATGAGTTAAGTTCTATTTGATATTTTTAGGTGATTGTAAATGGGTGTATTCTTAGGGTATTTTTCCTCTATTATTATTTTGGGGAGGTGGTGATGATTTTTTTTCTTATGAATAACAACTTTTTGATGCCCGTGGGTTCTGTGGGTGATGATAACCTCATTTTGAGATTTTTATTTGGTTGGGTTTCTCGTGGGAAGCCCTGTGAAGGTTCTTGGGTGGCTGGGATGAGTGCTATACCATTCAAGATAGTGATTTCAATGGTAAGTAGTTTGATATTATTTCTTATTTAGGGTTTTTAGGTTCACCTTTAGAGGGTGTTCCTCAAGAAAGGTACCATGTTTTTTTTACAATTTTTCTTAATCAATTTGTGTTTGAGACTATGTTGATTCATGTTGAGTGATGATTTTGGATGTACGCATCCTTTCCTTTTTTATGTTTGTGATATTGTTTTGGATTGTTTGACCTAGGTTGTGGTCTATTGGTTGTTTCATTAGATTATGACATCTTTTAGAATTTTAAATCATCTCTTTAAAGGTTATATGTGTTTGATAGGGGATTATTTTTTTCCATTTTTTTATTTTGGGGAAATGTGGTTTTATTGGGGATATCCATATCGTTGGAGTGTTTATCCCTAGTCACACCATTTTAGATGAGTTTTAAATAGTGGTGAGACCTATTTTGGATCTTCATTATCTTTGAGATTCATGTTATTTGATTGCGGTTTTAATTATGGTTGGGTATTATATATGATGTTGAGATTTAGCTTTATTGATTTTTGAATAGTTGAGGGGTTTCTTCCTGGTTTTCTTTACTCACTAGAACCTTCCGAATCATCCAACACCCTACCAACTTATATGTTTGGCATATAAGATTTTTGGATTTTGTTTCTTTATAATTTTCTAAAAACTTTATATGGGGAATAAATTTACATGGTGGGGATAATTTTGATATCCCCATTTCACTATGGTGTATTATATTTTATAATTTTGGGTAAGGTTTAAATATTTTAAATTCTTCTTTGTTCTTTTTTGTTTTTTGGTAGTTTTAGAGATAAATGGTTATGTAATATGGTTGGTGTTTTACTACCATGGGAAGGTTACACCCTAAAATGGGTTTCAATTTTTCTATAGCACTATTTAGTGGGTTTCTTAGCAACCTATGTAAGACCTGAAATGGATAATGTTTTAGAATTTGTAATTTTTGATTGAGGGTTGGGTCACACTGTGATAGAGGTGGTATCACTATAACTAGACCGAAGAAGTGGGGTTATTTTTATAGGGAGGCATCATTACTAGGTTCCATTCTATGAGGACGTTCCCATATTTTTTTTTCACAAAATGAAGAGGTTAGTTTACATTGGGACATGGCCCTGGGCCATGAGGCCTTGATTCTTACTTCAAGGAATATCATGTGGTGATGGGTATGTCTTTTTTTATGTGTCTTTGGCTAGTTTTATTTTTTGTAAATTTACAAATCTATGCGTATTTAATTTTTTAAGGGTTTTCCTGCTTTCCCCCCTCTAATTTTAACAACAAATATATTAGAAAAAGGGATATCTCACCTCATTACTCTTTGTATTTTGGATCTTACTCCTTTGATTTATAGAGGTTTTGGAAAGTGATATCCTTGTTTTTTCATTCTCCTCTTCTCTATTCACACTTGTTTTTCCTTTCCCCACAATCACTAATCTATGTGTGAGTCAAATTTAGGATTTAGGATGGGGCTATCCATATGGATATGGTTGTTTATAGTGTGTATGAGTCATTACCTTGAGAGGTGGTGCTTCCATCATCAAAAGAAATAATTTCTTCTTGATTGACATAGGTGTTTTGTGTGATTCCTTAGTTTAGAAGTTTGATGAAATGATTGAGTTTTTAAATCCATTCCTTATCAAATTATATATATTTGTAGGACCCTTATGGGGTTTACATAATATATTTTATGGTTTTATATACTTTTTATAAAATGATTTCTAACGCATTTTAAATATTCATTTTTAATCAATGTGCGGTGTATGTTAATCATTTGTGAAAATTCAGAAGAGGTCATTTTAAAAATAATTTCACAAAGGACAGTGTGTTTTAGATATATTTTATTTAATAAAGAAATAAAACCACATTTTAATGATTTTTTAAATCTATGGGGTAATTGTTTTTTTGTATGACCATTAAGGGATAAAAACCTTGTTTTTTTAAATTAATGATTCATGGTTTATTTTAAAAAGACAATATTACATGGTTTCTTATATTAGAATTAAAGGCCTATTTAGATTTTTCTAAAAGAAATATACTATTTTTTTCATGATAGTTTTGGTCCCATTATGTTATAATTTATATAAGATTCCACCCATTTTGGTTTGTGGGATTGTTATCATTTTCTTATTATTGTGATTATTATAAAGGTGCTATTTCATTCGAGGTTATGGGAGGTGGGATAAGTTTTTCATTAGGGAATTTTTAAATATATGATGATTGTACATTTCATTGAGTTATTTCCTTCACTTTCATTTTATGATGGCTATGTAGGTTAAATATGATATTTATTTAATTTGTGTTTCATACTAACTTAATTTGATCATTCATTAATGCCCCTTTTGTAGATGGTGATGTCACAAGGGATGTGGCCTAATTAGACTTAGGGATCTAGTCAGATGGTGACTTGGTATGAATGTGGGTGTTTATCAATAGAAATTTATATATGAGTATGCACATGAACATATCATATTAGGACATCGAGAGTTTCCCAAGAAAGTAATTCCTTTTATAAATCTGTTACTATAATGATTTCCACTAAAAACATTATGTTATTTCCTCTTTTGTTCACTTGGTTTAATGAAACCATTTACATTGTTGTATTTTTTATACTTTGCCTCTAGTACCTGATGGTTCCTATGATTTTTTTCATCACTTGTTTTATTTTAATATTTAATTTTTAACATTTTTTTAAATGAATTTTTTAATGTATTTGTGAGAATTAAAAGGTGTTTGGGATTTAATTTTTTTACATTCTAATCCCACTATAAAAATTGTTTTAAAGTATTTTATATTTTAAATGGTAGTTTTCAACCCTAAGAGAAAAATGTCTTTGAAAGGGTTTTTTCAAGTAAATATTTATTTAAATTAAATGGATTTGAGATCATATTTTTCTATCAGGAAACCATTTTTTTTTTCCAAAAAGGGGTTTCCCTTGATTTTTGGTAAGAGTATATAAAAGGATGATATTTATTTTTCGTATGACTTACATTTTGAAAAAATTATTTTCTAAGTATGATCAAATAACAATTTATGAAATGTTTTATGAAATAAATTTCATCTACTAGAGGTCAATGAGTGGTATCTTAGGTTATTTATTTATTGTTGAAAAATATGTGTGTTGAATAATTCAGATGGGTGTATTTTATTTTCATTTTTTTCACTTTTGGTTCATGTGATGTGTTAAGAAGTTTAATACACTATTTATTTAAAAATTAATTGGATCATCATTATTGGTTATGTGTATTTAGATGTTTATAGTTTTGTATTCCATGTTTATCTTAATCATTTTTGGTATCTTTTTATTTATTATGCTTGGTAGTCCAATTTATGGATGTTCTATGTCTGATTAAAAGTTCATTCCATCTCCTTATTTTTATTATTTAAGGGTAAATGTTTTCCCACGAGTTGTTTTTTTGATGATCTGGAACTAGTTGCGTGTCCATTGTAATCCGAAACATAATTCAAGCATTGTGGTAGTTTGATTTGAGTATTTCTTTTGATAAGTTAAGTTAGTTCAATAGATATTCTATATCCATATAAGATAAAATTGATACATGAATTCCATTCTTATCATTAAAACAAAAAGTAAATAAATAACTAATGATGAAAGTCCCAGTAGTATCATACAGAAAAACTTGAGAGGTGGGGTGGGGGGGGGGGTGAATCAGGCGTGACCAATTATTTTTATAAAAACCATTTTCTTATTTTAATTTCTTTCTACGCATTTGTCCTTTCAAACTTAGTAAAGTGGGAAAGTAAAAAATTCAATATTTTTTTATGGTTTAGACCCCTTGGGAATGGTACTCCTTACTGTTTCTAACTCCCATTGATACATGGATTATCTAATAAAATTTTGTTATCAATTAAAAGTGGAGTTTGGGATGTTTGTATCCTCACCCAATCTCAAAATATTATAAAAAAAGTTTGTTCACAATATTTCATATGTTAACAAATCACAATACTACCTGTGTGTCTGGATAACTATAGTACAAAAGTGATCATTGATCCAATGGGTTCTTTACAACCACTCCCATGATTAATTAAAGAAACTCATTAAATATTTTTGATGTAGATCTTAGGGTTTTCAAGGATGTTACAAAATAAAAAATATTGATCGAATTTGTTAAGAAACAATTCCTCTACAACCTATGAATGATATGTTGAACTTCCCAGAACTCAGTCTCTATGATAGATCATCTCCCAACTCTTTTTAACATGAATAATATTTTTTAGCTTCTTGACACTATAATACCACATATTCTTCTTATTCAAACACCCAACATTTTATTCCTTATACTATATCATTATAACTTCTCCTGTTTTATTACTACAACATGCATCGACTTCTACTAATTCCTCTTTCTTGAGAGAGATTTTTATTATTCTTAGATAAGTTAGTTTCTCAAAACCTACAAAAATTTCCTTATACGTATATATATTGAAGTTATTCTACATATTTTTTTCTAATTGGATACTCACTTTAGGTGGGATATTCTTTCATTTTTCTGGAAAAATCTCATATGGATATTTCACTCAACAAACTTTGCATAAATTAGATGTATCATATGATATTCTATCTCTTCTTTTTCAGTATAAATCCCATTTTGAAGTAAAATATTAGTAAAAAACTACCCTTATTTAATTTCCTTTTCAGTTTTATTTCCCATATTCTAATATGTATTCTCTTTTATTTTCTATAAGTCTTAATTCCTAAATTTTTAAATCTTCCACAAAAATCACACATAAATTATTGTTAATATGCTGTATAAAATAAATTAATGAGAATATTTGGATTATGGTTATTATTTTTAGATTGAGAGACTTAATTGGAGAAAAATATAAACATCCAACTTAGAACTATACACAAAAGTTTTCATTTCAGACTCTTCCTTCTTTATCCACAACTTCAATCATAACTGAGTTTGTGGTATTTTATCCTTGATGATCATTTCATTTATTAACATAATTAATTTCCTTAGAATATTTATTCTTGAAACTAAAAATTTCATTAAGCATGAACCTTGTTACTTTTAATATTGAATATCACCACCCAAAATCAAACAACATTAATCACACACCTTATTAGGTGTTTATTGACATTTTAGATACTTAGGACACTCTTTGTAATTATTATATTTTATTTTTTAATTTAGATTATAAAATATAGAAACATTATTATTTTTTTGGTAGATATCCATATTTTCTCTAAGGTAAGATGGTTACACATACAAATATGATGTCTACTCAAACATCAATTATGGTTACATAAGGCATGATGAAGGTTATGAAGGTTTGGATGATGTTTACATAGATCAAGGAATGATGGTTATACATACAGTGATTCATGACTATTATTTATAGATGATTCTTATATAGGGGAAGACTAGTGTTTATAAAAGTCTATATTATCCTCACATAGAACAACACTTTATCTTGTTTCTTACCAGCTGCATTGAATGGTGGTTGTATAGGGCAATAAATGACTCTTACATAAAAATGAGTGATTCTTATATAGTATAGTTAATTATAATTTTTTCATATTTCTTTCCAACTAGTTCATTACCTCTTAAATGAAAATCAAATATCTTTATCCTTTATCTTGGAGTGTTTAAACAATAAACATAACATCAAATATGCTGTATATTTTAAATATATATTCAAAACATTATTTAAGATCACTATTACTATTTTAAACATTTATATCAAATTTCCCCTCTCACATGATTATTATAAAGAACTTATATCATTTTGTAGATATTACCCCATAAAAATTGATCTTATCTTTAAAATTAGGATCATCCCACCAATTTTCACAAATAATATTCTTTTACATTTATTCACTATGTCAGGTAATCCAAATCATTCATTGGGATGATTACAATCCCCCATCCAAGACATCACATTTGTATTATTACATTATCAATGACAACAAATATAATTGAAAAAAATAAAACTTTAACATAAGGTAAGATTAATCTCTCTCTTTGTATTTTCTACCAATTCCAAATTTACTCTTATTTTTAGTGTAATTATTACCCCATTAATTGAAAATAAATGAAAAGGTAGAAAAATTATTCACCCACTTATTCAAACTATGAGAATATAAGGGCGATTTCACTTATAACCACCATATATTTTCAGACACATATATTGCATCTTAATAAATGAATATTCAACACGTTTAAAAAATATACACCAAAAGATTGTAAAGTTTTAATTGCTTTGGGTACTAGTTACAAAATATTCTTGTTTCATAAAATATCTTAAACACATCCCCTAAATATTATCCCATTAGGACGCTTTATATACATATCCTACTTAAAATTTTATTCATAACCTGGGAAAATGAAACATAATAAAGATTGATATCAGATGCTCAGAAAGGGTAAACATAAAAGATATTAGTCGATGATCTTATGAAAGAAAAATATAATCATAAGGGTATGCGATTATAAATATAAATTTAGAAGTTTATACCCAATCTCTCATGGATTATAAATATGACCCGTCTCATAAAAAATTATCATTTCAAAATATATGAACTGTAATAGTGATAAATCATCATAAACCAATCATGAAACCCTAAGTTCATGTAAAATAAGGTGGAAGTGTCACAATTTTAAAAACCATTTAATATTTTAATGTTGAAATTCGAGGCCAGAAAATCATAATAGATCAGGAATCAATTTTTTTTCCATTTCATATTCAAAACATACATCATCACCTATTTCCCATAGTTGATCAAGCCCATTAGTCTATTTGTCAAAGTAGATCGAGAGAATATGTCTGTTTCCCATATTATTTCATAAGATATAATAATTTACCTAATTAATTATATGAAGATATAGGTCCCACCCATAACATAATTAAAATCATACATATGTGTGCTATAATATCATAAATGAGTCATCATTTCAAAACCCGTGAAAAGAAAAATATTTTCAATAAAATTCCATCATAGTATAACCCATATAAAGGAAATGAGTATGATAATTATATCATCAGTTCATAACAATTTAAAATAACCCAAATAAATAATAAGGATGATACCATTGGATCTTATTCTTAGTAAAACAGATGTAATATCAAATGTTTTTTTCATTGATGAATTTAAATTCTATAAAATATTATGAAAAAATTCTTGAGGAAAATATCCTTTCCATATTGAAAACACTTCCTTAAAATATAAAAATTTACCAAATATTAAAGAAAACAGTTGATTTGGAAATAAACATATAAAATTTTAATTTATTCTTTTAACCATTGAGTTGTATTGATTATGAGAAATAATGTTCTTTACATACATGTTATAATAGATATCCATTTCAAATTTTTAGTAAAAATTAAAAACAATATTTTTTAGAAAATAATAAGTTTAATTTTAATTTTTTTTTTCAAAATTCAAAGTTGGGTAAAAATTACCTATAATAATAAATGGATAATAGTTACTATTTTTAAAACATTTTTACAAAACATGGACATATAAGAAAATTGGTTTTTGATTGAATAGAGAACTAAATTTAATTCTTCCTTAAAAACAATCTTTTGGAATCCTGAGTACATAAAGAGAGGAAAATGAAATGAAAACATGTATTCCATGTAAATAAACATAAAAGAAGAAAATACATGAGTTTCTTGTGAGTTATATATTAAGATCTCATTATTGGAAGCATATCATAGACTACCCCGATAAACAGCGAGATTGTAACATTAAAACTTTACTACTTTGGTATCGTTTCAATCATTACTATCATGAAAGAAATAAAATTATATGGATATGTATATATCATAATTATAATGATAAGTATTATAAAATATATTCATGGGAAGTATATTCACCACAAAAAAACAAGTGGTGTATAAGGCATGTGCCCCATAGAAATAAAAGTGAGATGGAAATCCCTTACCATAAGCATCAAATTAATTCCTACAAACTAAAACCTAATATATAATAAATATAAGCTTATTATGGATTTATTATAGAACCATAATTAAATATATCATATCATATATTATTTAATTTAGACCTTTTATTACCTATTTATTTACAATTCCTTGTTAAAATCACATTTTTAGGTAATAGTTACTCTGTTTTTTGTGTATGTTTTTAGTTTGGTATTTTCGATACTTATAAATTTATAATGGTTAAATGACATATTTTTTTAACCATGATATAAATATAATAAATATTCAATATATATGTATTTAAAGTTATCTATTAAAGTTATAGATATTAAATTAATTACACTATTTATGGAGACGGTATGTCGTAAGTATACATGAACACAATTTCCATTTCCTCACTAGATTAATCAAAAGGTTGGTAAATAATATATTAAATTTCTAGAATAATTTATATTTCATAAATATCAATGATTTTTCATTAAAAAATCCCTCTTTTTATTCCATGTAAAGCGTAAGTGAAGAATGAATCACATTGCTTCACTAGGAGGTAGTCCGCCGTATACATGAGCGACATTGTTATATTCCCACAGAATCGAAATTAATAAGGTATATATGATATTATAACTCCAAAATTATAATTATATTATAAATATAATATAAAAATTCTAAATAAATCATTATATATATCCATGAGAGGTAGTGATGGAAAATAAACTACATCTATTTGCGAGGTGGTAGTCTGTCGTACACACATTCGATGCTTCCATTTCCCGCTTTATAGAAGAGGTGTTAGATTTGGGTAATTAAATTAACATAATAAAATATCATAATGTGGGATATATTTGTGTTACTATTTAATCTTGGATGAATAATATTTTAAGGAGTTAGAGAAGAAATAAATTGAAAATTCATGGTTGAGGACTATACCTCTTCTTTAGAGAACAACTTTGGGTATATATCTAAAGCCTAGTTAGGAGGGTTTCATAATAAAAAATACTATAAGAAGTGGATAGGGAATTAGAGAATGTATTTTTTAGATATTTTCTGAATTAAATGGTTTTGGAACTGAGAAGATGGGAGAAGAGGGAATGTCATTTTAGAAGTGGGGGAGAGGACACACTTGGATTTTTTAAAGGAAAAAGGTTATACCTTTATTTTAAACATTTCCCATGGCTTAAAAATGTCTTATTATAAAAATATATATGGTATAAGGTCAAAATAAATATAGAAAATAGGATTTTGAAAAGTTAACAGGTCATTTAACCGCATATATTTTTAGTTTCACCCCACAGTAAACCCGTTTTAATCTCGACCAATATAATCAATTTTTACTATTTTTAAGATTAATTATATAAAAAAATTTAGTTGACCTTATTATATATTTTTAATTATTTTAATTAAAAATATTGAATGTATTTTTCTAAATTCCATTCACAAAACTTGAAAAATTTAATTTAAAATTAAACCCATAGATGCGATGAAAATACGGTTTTCTAAATAGAAAATATTCATAAGTATAAAAATGTTTAAGATTAAAATTAAATATAAAATTGATTCCAATGAAATAAATTGGATTAATAAATACATAATTGAACTAATTTATCTTTTAAAAATATATTAAAATATAATTTATCTTGTAAATTCGTTAAATGAAAAGGAAGTTTTAAAAAAAATGAGCATTTTTTAGTAATCATCAAAAATTAACATTTTGATAAAATTATAAAAACTTCACTCAAAGATAATTTTTACATATAGTTTTAAAAAATGAATTTTATTTTTTATAATTTATTTTCTTAATTTTTAGAAAATTATTTTTTTTTGTTCACAAAATGAAATAAAATATTTTCTGAGAAAATAAATTTTTTGAAACATATAGACATTAGCGAAAATTAATTTATTTTTTATCAATATGTATTCTTTTTATAAAACCATTATATTTAAAACATTAAATGTGTTTATTCCTATTAATATCAACAAGGATAATTTATCGGTTATAAAAACCATGTTTAAATAATAATATTAATTGTATATCATGGTTTGTTAAGACTCGGTGTTGCGTGTAATGCTATCAATTGAAGGAATAAAATTTATTTTTTTTAAAAAATATTTCATAAAATCTCTTGGTGTTATATTATACCCACCTAAAATTGAATTTCACCCTTTAAATTACATCACTTTGGTATATGAAACAAAGGATAATTCAACCTCATTACATCCTCAGGTTCCCACGTAGCTTCCTCAAGCTAGTAGTTTCACCTCAAAACTTTGACCAGGTGAGAAGTCTTGTTTCACTGAATTTTATCTATATAATACTTAATATCCAACATTTTTACTCGTATAAAATATAATGATCGAGTGGTAAAACCTATGATTTTAGTACATGTGAAGGACTATGTATAGAATTCCTCATAAGAGATACATGGAACACATCATGGACTTGAGGGATGTTATGTGGAAGCACTAATTGATATGCTACCACCCTTATACGATCAATAATTTCAAAGGTATTAATATAACTAGGGATTAGTTTTCCCTTCATTCCAAATTTTATTACCTTCTTCTATAGGGAAATCCCTTATAAACAACATGTCACCAACTTATAATTCCAAATCACACATGTGATTTTCTATATATATTTTATTCTGAATTTGTGGTTCCCTTATGTGTTGTTGAATTTCTCTAACCTTATCTCCCATTTATTTAGCTAACTAAGTCCCCAATAGATTTATTTTTTCAACCGAATCCCATTGAATTTGAGTTATAAACTTCGTTCCAAATAGGGATTCTTAAGGATCCATATTAATGCTTGAGTGAAAGATATTATAGTATGAAAAATAAATCAGAGGAAGGTGTTGATCACAACCATATTTGAAATCCATAGAAAAATATCTCAATATATCTTCTAGGGTTTTAATTGTTCTCTCAAATTGACTATTTATCATAATATGATTTACTGCACTAAAAATCAAATCTACATCCAGAGATTACAAAATAATTTTCAATAAATTCATAGAAAAAGTTAGATCCTGATCCGATATAATAGAATGTGGTACTCCATGAAACCTTACCATTCCATTAATATATATTCTAGAATGATGATCAAGAGAGAAATATTATCCGATTGAGATAAATTATTCCATATTTTTAAGGATATCGACTACAACCCATCAAGTATTGTTCCCTTTAGATTTTTGGGGAGTCTGATGACAGAATACATGGGGATGTTTTCCCCTTTCCATTCTGGTATATAATTATTGTAACATATTCTTTGAAATTTTCCTCTCCACCTAAAATTTCATATATATCAAGCAATGACATACAAAATCTATTATATTTCTCTTAAATCCATCCCACCATAAATACTCTTTCAAATATCTATAAATTTTTTTACTTTCTAGATGAATAGAGAATAAAGAATGGTGAGCCTGTTCTAACTACTCCTCATTGTAATCTAGAATAGAAGGAACAAAAACACAGTTCCAAAACCATATCATTTTATAATAATAAATATTGAAATCAAGAACATTTCTCACCATCTTTTGCATCTCCGTATCATCTTTCTGTTTCTCTCTTATCCTCACATGCATAAATGGTTGAACACTATTTGAGATGGATAATATTTCTCCCTTGATATCAAGATTTCAATATCTATCCTTTTAAAATCCAAAAATATTGGATATTTTTTATCCTAATCATAGAGAAGATTTCATAATCCCTTCGACTCAAAGAATCAACCACTTTATTTGCTTTCCCAGGTTGGTAATGTACAAAGAAATCATAATATTTAATCAAATCCGACCGTATTCTATGTTAAATATTCAACTCCTTCTACGCGAATATATACTTTAAACTTTTTTGATTAGTATATATATCTAAATTTTCTCTATAAAGATTAAGAATCCGCATCTTTAATTAAAAAATCAATTCTTCAAACTCCAAATCCTAAGTTGGGTTTTTTCTCATAGAACATCAATTTATATGATACATAAGCTATAACTATTTCATTATACAAGATAAAACATCCTAATACCTTATTAGATTCATAACTATTGATTAATAACCCTTCTACATTATAGGTTAATGTAAGAACAGGTGAACTAACTAATATTTTCTTTAGTTACTTGATTTTTTTTTGCATTCATCTATCAAGAGGAACTTAGATCTATTTTGAGTTAACTTGATGAGTAGGTTAGATAGTCAAAGGGAATTATCCAAAAACCATTGATAATATCCAACTAAACCAAGAAAACTTTGGATCTTAGTCACCATGGTCGGTTAGGTCCAAATTATACAACCTCTGTTTTTGAGGGATCCACCGATATACCCTCTCTTGAGATTATATGACCAAACAATTCAACATTTTTATCCAAAATTCACACTTTTTATTTTTTTTGTATAGTTCCTCTATCCTTAAGGTCTTCATCATAATTCTAAAGTTATATTCATGATATTGATTTCTCTTCAAATAGATAATAATGTTATCTATAAGGACAACCAAAAACTGATCAAGGAAATATCTAAAGAGTATATTCATTAAATATATATAGATAGTAGGGGTATTAGTAAGATTTAATGGAATCACTATATGTAATAACCTGAATCTTGATTTCAGGTATGGACCTTTTTTTGGGTTGTTTGAGGAAAAAGTAAGAAAAGTGGATTTTTCTAAGTACTTGCAGTGTACTTTTGAGTACATTCCATGTACCAAGCTTGCCACATAAAACCACATGTTGGCTATGTAATGGCTGAGTACATGGCCATGTGGTGACCTAAAAGACTGCTAAAATTGGGGGCCGATTAAGGCTACTACACTGCATGCACATTTATCAATAACATAGTGTAATTTTATTCTTATTTGATATATCAGAGTGAGGTCGCGTCTCATATTCATAAATATCTTCTTATGGATATGGTTCATATAGGAGCACGATTGAATAAATGAAGAACTCCGATCCCATCTCGATCCTCCATCCGAGCTCCAATTAAGGCTCCATCGGGTGCTTTGGAATCAAACCAGTGAGTTCTCAAAACCCCTACATCCTTTCTTACCGATTCATTTTCTCTTGTGAGTTATTCAAGGTTGGGAGTTTTTTACCGATTTGTAGATATAGACCATTTTAGGCCAATTAAAGGGATGATGTTCATGTATATAGATGTTACGAAAATGATGTGGGTGGTTTTTGCCTTTCTTTTTTTCATCTTTGTATTGTATATGCTAAAAGTTCAGCATACCCACGTTTTGGGTATCACGTGATTTGGAATTAAACCCTGTTTATTACCTACTATGGTTTGATTGTTTGATAAAGGGTAGTCACTTATGAGTAAGGTTAGATACCTTGTTTATGGGACACCCCATGGGTGAATTCTCCATGTCGGTTTGTTTATGGATGTTTGATCCATGATTCTTATTAGTCTTTCCTTGTTTTCCTTTCCCTGTCTTGTTAGGATGGAGTTTTGGTTATATGAAATGCATGTGATATTCTTTGTGAATGTTAGCCATGTTGTAGTTATATATTACATGGGGTTCTTTGATATGATACGCATGCTATTTTTCTAATAGACCGCGAGATCCTTGGACAAGGAAGACTGAGGGGACTTATAGATTATTTACACAAGATCTTGATCGACTTGGTGTAGATGATTGATCTAGGTGGTCATTTTCCATATATTATTCTATGCTGACCCAGTGGTATTGACCATGAGAGCTGCCCATGTTGTTGTTTTTAATCAATCTATACTATGTGGTGCCAATGGGGTTAGACTGTGATAGCTTCCCATTGGGTTGTTATTTAATGAATTTGTGCTATGTTAGATAAAAGGGGTTATACTGAGAGAGATTTAACAGAGGGACATTGTGAACAATTGAATTATTTTGACGAGTCTACCAAGCCAAAGCACAAGCTTGGAATTCCCCTTGCTTGATTGTTTAGATGGTCTTCTGAGATATCAGTTTTGTTACTGACATAGGGGATATTGAGCTTAATCTAGATCCCAAGGTTTACATGATTCAGTGGATTGATTAATAAATGTAAATGCATGTAATAGAAAACTGTAGGATTGTTTACTTTTGAGTACTTCCTAGTTTATAGCTTCATTTCTATATATTATCTGCTATATATGTTCTGTGGCAGATAAGAACATATATTTTGGTGGTTTCCTACTAGGATTATTCTCACACCCAATTTGGGTCATGTTTTAGATTCATTAATATTATATGATTTCATGTATAGATTAGAGAAATCTCCCTTCATCATGAGGTACTTGATTGTTGTTGGAGCTGGAGAGCATGAGACCAAACTGAGGCTGGCGATGATACTGGAGTTTACTTGTTTCTTTTGTACTTTGGTTTTGGTATTTCTTTTCAGCATTGTGATTTGTTTGTATATTTACTTAGATACATATTCCATGCATCATATATATATATATATATATATATATATCGTGACTTCTGTTGGATTTACTTTCAGTCTTCCGATATTTACTTTTGTGGTTTTACTACTTCAGCTATTGGTACTATTTTTTCCATTTTGTTTACTCTAATAGTGAGGGAATAGTTTCCCAATTATCACAAACTAGCCCCTCACTGCTATTTGGAAGCCTCTATCATTTTGAGAAATGCGCTTGATTCCATGTGGCCAATCGGGTATGGGGCACCTTTGGGCGGCACCCGGATCCAGGGCTTTACAAAGTGGTATCAGAGGCTGGTTTTTCTTTTAATGCTTGTCTTAATATTTTGTGACATTATACTAGAATTGGAAGGAATATGTAGTTGGTAATAATCTGTTCTTGAGAGTAGCTAACCCATGTATAGAGAAAAACCAAGTTACCTCAAATATTGCAAATTTTCTTGTTTTCCAATTGTTACAGTTGATTTGATTTCACCGTAGGGGGATTAATTTGATTTGTATTGTTATTATTGATATCATTATGGTTCTATTATTGTTTCAACCTGATGATATGGGGGTATTCCATCTCATGCGTCATATAGGCACTTGCTAGAGATCACATGTCATGCATTCTTGTCATGCCATTTAGGGTACATTACTGATTTCATGCTGTCGTGATAGATGTTGTGCTAGATATGCATGATGTTGTGATCGATTTATTGATATAAATACCTTCTAATTTTATAGGGTATTGGTATTTGTAAAGTTTCATTTGGATGGACACCAATATTTGGCCCCTGAGGTGTTATGGACCATCTTGGATCAGAATTTGGTGGATCATGTTTGGACATTAATTGAAACTCTATTAAGATATGAGATGAATAAGGATTAAAAACATTGATTTGCAGGGATTATTGGATCTCACGGATCAGAACATGGAAAGTCTTAGACAAAATTTAAGATTTTGGGTGTTTTAAAGAAGTTTCAGAGGCTAACTGTTCAGAAAACCCAGAAAACACAACATGTTATGTTATGAACACACTCCACGTGTTCTATTGTTATGGAAGAAATAATTTTCCTAAGTAGACACAGTGTACCGTATATACATTCCGTATAGTTGTTGACCATGTGACTAATTATGTGAGCAGAGACATGGGGTTGGGAAACTTTTGGTAGAACACGACGTGGACTGGGAGTACATGTCGTGCTATATTCGACCGTGTATCCGGCCATATGACTAACGACACGGGTGGATGAAACTTTGGCTGAACATGTCATGTCTAGAGTGTGCATGCGATGTAGTGTTACACTAGCATGAAAGAGTAGTTCTATAAGTGTATAAGTACTTGGAAAGGAGGGGTCTTCAAATACACACCATGTCGCATGAGGAACATTCCATGTGTATGGGTGTTACATGACCAGGTTGGTATAGGTACACACCCATGTTAAGGAGTAGGGAAACACGTCATGTAGTTGTTCTACATTCTTTTTAACCATCTTTTATAAAACTTGAATGTTTTCCTTCACCTATTTCATTCTTTCACTTATGAGTTGTAGTTCCATTTATCATGAATTGAGGTGTGCGCTTGACTTTACAGAGTCATGCCACCAAGATGTCCTCCATTTGTATGCCATTTACAGGGAAATGATCGGACACTAAAAATGGTAGATGAAGGACTACCAAAAGACCCCCCTGTGGTACCCGTCTTGTCACTAGCAGTTATACTGGATGCAGTTGCTAATGAACTGTTCCATGAAATATTTATGGGGATTATATAGACCTTTCAGGGAGCACCACATCCTTCCCCAATGGTGGAATTTTTGAGTTAGGTGTTCCAGTAGCAACATCCTCACACCTCTTCTAAGGATAGAGGACTAAAAGTTTCAGATTCATGGTTAGAGGCCATGATTTCTATCTTCAACCATATAGAGACTCCACCGGAGAGGATGTTGAAGTTATAGAATTACATGCTATGTGATTCCACCAAAAGATGGTGTAATGTTATCTAACAGGTGATAAGTAATCAAGATATGACTTGGGAAGAGTTTTAGAGTACCTTATATGATTATTTCTACCCCAAGACATTGAGGGAGGACCGAGCCAAGGAGTTCATTCATTTAGAGCAGGGTTCTCTTTCAATTATGGATTAATATTCTCTTTTTACATATATTCAGCTTTTTACACCTATTTTGGGTGGTGACAAGTTATCACTAGCTAGATTATGTGAGGATGGTATCAGGTACGACATTCGATCACAAGTGAATGTTTTTAGGTTATCTTCAGTGATTGTTGTAGTAAACCATGCACTAATTACTTAGCACAATATGAGGGAAATTGGAGCTATGAGACAGGGCAGTTCAGCATCCAGGTTTGGTACTCCATCGACTGATAGCAGGAAGCAGCATAGAAGACTTTCAGGCTATGTTTCTTTTGGTAGCTGAGTGGGGTGCTACCAGTGGGAAAAGAGTGGGAACCCGAAACCATAGTGCCTGAGAGACCCATTTGAGTGCCGATCTTGCGGAAAGATCAGTCATATTCAATGTTCTACAGGATGTTCTCCCTGAAAATGAGTGAGAGGGGATCAGTTATGACTCCATGTACAAGAGTGGGGCCATGAGTTTCTCATATTTAGGGAACTGGAGTTCATCAGACCATTTCGTTTGAGGAGGAAATCATTGCCATGGTAGCTAGATGAAAGGATTTCAATGAAAGTTGGGTGGATCAGCTCAGGGTAGCTAGGAAGGGTCGCTGGGCTGCAGTACATGTTAGA
Organism: Viscum album; assembly: GCA_963277665.1. NCBI lineage: Eukaryota > Viridiplantae > Streptophyta > Magnoliopsida > Santalales > Viscaceae > Viscum > Viscum album. The sequence goes on along the minus strand of OY728125.1, from coordinate 908,991,570 downwards.
CTTTTGTGATGGAACAGTCCTAGTAGAAGCAGGATCCCAGAACCTCTATGGTTAGGGGTACAATTATAGTTGCCGTAGTTTTAGCTTCTACTCTTTTTGATATGGGGTCTCCCCATAGTTTTATATGTGTTGCTATTGTAGAGATACTTGAGATCTGTATGTTTACTTGTGATGAGTTTATGATGCTAGAAAATTTGTTGGGGATTAGGATAGATTGTGTACATCTGTGTAAGAGTTCCCTCTTGAGGTTGGTGGGTGTCACTTCTTGTGGGTTTTCTATGTATTATAGATTACAAGATTCAATGTCATTCTTGGAATGGACTGGTTGGTCTCCTTCCAGGCCTTTGTTGACTTTTATCTCCGCAGGGTGAGTTTCACGTCACCAGAGGGTGGAGTTTTTATACACAAGGGCGAATGGGATGTCCACACAAGAAAAGATGGAGCCGAGCATCATGGGTTGGGAGGAATCACAATCCAGATTGCTAGTTTATATCTGGATGACTAGGGGACTTCACAAATGGACTTTCCATCAGTGGTGGATAATTTCATGGATATATTTGTAGCTAAAATCTCAGACATTCCTTTAGAGATATAGGTAGAGTTTTCTATTGTGGTTGTGGTAGGAGCGACACCGATGTCCATTCCTACATATAGGATGGCAACACCAAAGTTACACGAGCTCAAGATGTAGTTAAAGGAGTTATATGAAAAGGGTTTCATCTGACCCATCACTAATACTTGGGGTTCGCCTATCCTTTTTGTAAAGAAGGTGAATGGTACAATCAGAATTTGTTTGGATTATCGAAATTTTAACTATTTTATGTTCAAAAACCAATATCCCTTGCCGAGGATTGTTGACATATTTGAATAGCTTCAAGGATCCCTAGTGTTATCAAAGATTTAATTGAGATACGACTATCATGAGTTGCGGGTTAGGACATTAGATATACCTCTTAAAACCTTTTGGAGTAGGTTTGGTCTATATAGGTATTTGGTTATGCTGTTTGGTCTCAGAAATTCACCAACAGTTTTCATGGAATGGATGAATTGAGTGTTCCATCCTTACTTGGATTATTTTGTGGTAGTTATCGTGGACAATATCTTGGTGTACTATCACACTAGATATGAACATTATATCCATCTTGAGATCGTATTGAGTACATATAGAGAGCATCAGTTATATGCTAAGCTCTCAAAATGCCACTTTTGGATGGACCAAATTAACTTCTTGGGTTATTTCATCTAAAAGACAGAAGTATCAATAGACCCAAAGAAGGTGAGAGCAGTAGTTTCCTAGGAGTAGCTGAAGAACATATTTGAGGTACAAAGTTTTTTTGGGGATGGATGGTTACTATAGACTCTTTATACAAGAATTTTCATGCTAAGCAGTGCCTTTGACAGGTCTGAATAAGAAGGTTGTGAAGTACTTGTAGACAAATTTCTACGATTCAGCATTTCAGGAGCTAAAAGGGAGATTTAATTCAACACTGATAATGATTTTGTAGGATCCGGGAGAGAGTTATAATATTTACTGAAATTCATTCGGTATCAGGACGAGAGCAATGCTTATGTAAGGGGAAGGATTCGTTGAATATGGTTCTTGGATGTTGAAGCCATATGAGAGGAATTACCCGACACATGATTTTGAGTTGGCTACAGTTGTGCATGCCTTGCGCTGTTGGAGAAATTATCTTTTGGGAGAGTATTTTGTGGTATACAATAACCATAAAATCCTCAAATATATCTTTACTCAATGATATCTGAATTTGAGACTGCGTAGGTGAGTTGAGTACCTTCAGTCCTTTGACATTGTGTTTGCCAATACTCCTAGTAAAGGCAATGTAGTGGATGATGCATTGAGTAGGAGAACTTAGATACAGGTAGTTCAGGATGCCAATAGTGAGTGGAAACTTATGGTTATGTTCTATTAAATTCATTTTTAGGTGCACAAAATAGAGAGGTATACTTTTCTTTCTTCTATAGTTGTTACCTCTACTCTAATAGATCAAGTTAGAATGTGGAAACTATAAGATTACAAAGGAATATTCCAACAAAAGAGTGTGTCAGGTGAGGAACCTACTCCTTGGTGGACCTTAGGTGAGGATTAGTTTTTTCATTTTCATGGCCACGTTTGGGTGTCAGAAAATATACATGAAGAGATGTCGCAAGATTTTCATGCCTCCGTACGGGCAGTTCATCCTGGTGTCACCAAGATGCATCGAGATATACATCATCATTATTGGTTTAGAGGAATGAAGAAGGATGTAGCTGCTTTTGTTATGAGATGTTACACCTATTAGTAGGTGTAGGAGGAGTATCAACAACCAGAATGGCTATTATAATAGTTACCTTTTCTCGAGTGTAAGTGGAATGATGTCGCAATGGATTTCATGATGGGTTTACCAAGGTCCCCTTGAGGAAATAATGCTGTATGGGTTGTTGTAGACAGACTCACAAAGGTGTCATATTTAATTCTGATCAAAGAAAACTTTAGTGTTGATGAGCTAGGAAAGTTATACATGTGAGAGATAGTTTTTTGAATGGGGTTCCACACTCAATCATTTCGGATTGGGACATTCTGTTTACTTTTCGTGTCTGGTAGGGACTACAGAGGGATTTGGGGATATAGTTACTTCTGAGTACAAATTACCATCCCACGATACATGGCTAGTCCGAGTGCCCAATTCAGGTTTTGTAGGACATGCTTCGAGCATGCGTCCTAAAGTTTGGGGGCTCTTGGGAGAGAAAATACCCCTAGTGGAGTTTTCCTAAAGTTAGTATTTTCAGGCTATAGTCCAGATGACACCTTATGAGGCTTTGTACAATAGGCCATGCAGATCACCCCAATGTTACCTATACATAAAAGTGGTTGCTATGATGGGACCTCATCTTGTCTAGGAGATTGCTGAGTAGGTGACATTGATTTAGAAGAGGATAGATAGTATATTATCTCACCAGATATATTATGATAATTGAGGAAGATGGCATATGGAGTTCAAGGTTAGAGATCAGGTTTTCCTACATGTCACACCAAGGTTGAGAAACATGGGGATTAGGATACATGGGAAGCTTTCAGCAAGATATGTCATGCCATTTCAGGTTTTGGAGAGAGTCAGGACGGTTGCATATCTGTTGCAGTTACCTCAGAGGTACCAAACTATGAAGGAAGTCTTTCATATTTCTATACTACAATGTTACTTTTTAGACCAATATCACATTTTTCAACCCGAAGAGGTTGAGTTAGAAGTGGATTCATCCTTCAGGGTGCCCCCTATTCAGATTTTGGATCACAGCAGAAAGGTACTCCTTGGCCAGTCTATTTCTTTGGTACAGGTGCTATGGACGCATGAGCAAGTGGAGGATGAGACCTAGGAGAGGGAGACCAAAATACAATCATAGTGGCCAGATTTGTTCACAGTTTCTTCTTCACCACCATGGGAAGGGAAATATGGGGGTGAATTGCTTAATTGGGGGAATTTTGTAAGAAACAGAATCTTTATTTCAGGTATGGATCTTGTTTTTTGGGTTTTTTGATGAAAATGGAATAAAATCAGTTTTTAATAAGTACATGTTGTGTAATTATGATTAAATGCCGTGTAACTAGATTTCCACATAAAACTACATGCTGGCCATGTAACAGTCGAGTACATGGTCATCTGGTGTCCGGGAAGACCACTTAAATTAGGGGCTGGTTAATGATACTACACGATGTGTACATTTAATTAACACGTCATGTAGTATTATTTTTATTTTATATATTAGTGTGGGGACACGTCTCATATTCATAAATATCTTCTTCTGGATTTGGTTCATAGAAGAGCTTGAAAAGATGACTGATGAACTTCGAAACCCTCCCGATCCTTTGTTGGATCTCCGATTGAGACACTGCTGGGTGCGTTGGAGTCCCACCAGTGAGTTCTCAAAACCCCTAGAGCCTCTCTTCTCGATTCATCCTCTCTTGTGAGTTATTCAAGGTTGGTAATTTTTCACCATTTTGTTTATATATTCCATTTTATCCCGATTCAAGGGTGACGTTCAGGTATATTGATCATACAACATTGAGATAGGTGGTTTGTGCCTCTCATTTTCTGTCTTTGGATTATATATGCTAAAAGTGCCACTAAACCACATTTTAGATATTGTGTGATTTGTAATTAAACCAGATTTATTACGAGATATGGTTTGATTGTTTGATAAAGGGTAGTAGATTATGATTATGGTTAGATACCTTGTTTATGGGACATGCCATGGGTGCGTTCCCCATGTTTGTTTGTTTATGGAAATTTGGTCTAGGATGTCGGTTAGAATTTTCTTGTTTTCCGTGCCTTATATTGTTAGGATGGAGTTTTTGTTTATATGAAATTCATGGGATATTATTTGTGAATGTTATCCATGTAGTAGTTATAGATTACATTATATGCATTTATATGGAATGCATGCTATTTTTCCAAAATACTGTGAGAGCCTTGGACTAGGAAGACTAAGGGGACTTCCAGATTATTTACATAGGATTGTGAGGACCTTGGTGTAGATGATTGACCCAGGTGGACATTTATAATTTATTATCATATGTTGACCTAGGGGTATTGATCGTGATATCTAACCAATTGGTCATTTATAATTTTGTAATGCTATGTTGACCAAGGAGTGTTGACTGTGAGAGCTTACCAGGTGGTCATTTGTAATCAATCTATACTATGTGGAACCAAAGTGGTTAGAGAATGAGAGATTCCCAGAGGGTCATTATTTAATGAATTTGTGCTATTTTAGACCAAAGGAGTTAGACTGAGAGAGCTTTCCTAGAGGGACATTGTGAATAATTGAATGATTGTGATGAATCTGCCATGCCAAAGCACAATCTTGTACTCAATCTTAATTTATTGTATAGATGGTCTTCTAAGACATATGTTTTGTTAATTACATAGGGGATACATATATTAGGGTAGATACAAAGGTTTACATGATTCAACAGATTGAATAATAAATTTAAATTAATGTAATTGAAAATGGTAGGATTATTTACTTTTGAGTACTTCTTCGTTTATTGATTCATTTCATCATATCACCTACTATATATATTCACTGATAGTTATGAACATATATTTTTGTGGTTACCTTCTAGGATTCATATCACACCCTATTTGGGTCATATTTTGGACCAAAAAAGATTATATGATTGCATGCATAGATAAGGAAAATCTTACCTCATCTTTAGGTACTTGATTGATTTTGGAGATGGAGAGCATGAGACCAAGCCGAGGCTTGTGATGCTGTAGGAGTTTATTTGTTTATTTTGTAGTTTGGTTTCTTTATTTCATCCCACCATTGTGATTTTTTTGGGTTTTTACTTAGATATGTATTCCATGCATCATATATATATATATATATTGTGGATTCTGTTGGATTTACTTTCAGTATTTCACTGTTTACTTTTATGGTATTACTACTTCTACTATTATTTCTATTTGTTTTCCACTGTGTTTAGTTGGCCAATGAGGGTATAGTTTCCCCAATATCACACCCTAGGCCCTCACAACTAGTCGAAAGCCTCTGGCATTTGAGGAAATGATCTTGAGGCTATGTGGCCAATAGAGTACGCGGCACCTTTGGGCGGCAACCAGATCAGGGACGTTACACTATTTACTCATAGTGTCCAAACAATGTACTAAATTTTGTCCTGGTTAAATTTTACTTATTAACCCCTAATTAAGGATATCCATAACTAAGGTAAAAGTTGTAAAAGTATTGAGATCCACATATTTGATCAAAAAATTCATCAACAGAGAGTACATGATACTTTTTCTTGACAAATATATTGTTTATGTCTTGATAATAAATGTAGAGTCACATTTATTCGTCTTTATTATAAACAAAAATAATTAGTACTTACCAAGGTTAGACACTTGAAAAAATAAATTATTTTTCAATTTTCTCCTAGATTTGTTCCTTTAATTCCTTCAAATCAATCCGGGCAATTCTATATAGAGTCTTTGATATGGACGTGGTACCAGGTATGTGTTCTATTTAGAACTCAATATAAATTTTAATGGAAGACATAGAAACTCTTTAGGAAAGATATAAAAAAGATCCCTCACAATAGGCATATAACTGATGTTGAGATTATATAAAACCATTTAAGATAAAAACCCATTTTGATTGGGAATCAAGTCCCATACATTGGATGTAATCTCCATTTGAAGTTCATATTTATCATCACACTGATAGAAGATCGTTGGTTGGTTAGGAATATAATACAGAACTTAACTTCCTCAAAAATGGATGTGTGATATATATATATATATATATATTTAAAGATAATACATTCTAAAGATAACATAAAATTTGACTATAGTGAGAATAACAAGATTTTAAAGAATCACATTCACATAAACATCAACCAGATAAAAATAATATACATGAGATGCAATCATTCTACCATTGGGGGTTTTAATATTTGGATATAACATATTTATAGATTAATATTCAATATATTTCATAAATATATACTCAAGGATCATGATGTTTTCAAGTCTTTGGAGACTACTTACACAATGTATTTATTTTATAAAATAATTTCAAGCGCTTCCATATGGATCCTCCCATTTATTACTCTTCATTGAAATACATTAGTTAAAACTTTATTCATAACTAGGGGAAAGAAAACATAAGGAAGTGTGAGATGAGATGCTCAGTAAGGGTAAACATGGAATATATAAATTGATAATCATATAAAAGCATAATATTTGAATAAGGGTATGAGATTATAAATTTAATTTAAAAAGTGAATATCAAATATATCATAGATCATATACGTGATATATTGCATGAAACATCATCATTTGAAAATATATGATCCATAATTTCATGTCAATTATGTATGGAACCATCATAAGTGTAGAAACCAATTCATATGTCAAAGTTAAAATCTAAAACCATCAAATCATAATGTATTAGGAATTAAAAATTATTTCCCATTTCATAATGGATCATGCACCATCTTCTATTTTACACAGTGGATCAAGCACATAAAACTATTTCGCAGAGTGGATCAAGAACATAGGCCTATTTCCTATAGTTTATCAGGCACATTGACCTATTTCCTATAGTTATCTCATGAGATATAATTCTTTTACCAAGACATTGGAGAAAGATATTGATCTCATTCATCACATAATTAATATCATAAATATTTATTCCACTAGGTTATAAATCATTCATCATATCATAACACATGAAAAGAAAAGGGTTTCCTAAATATTCCATCATAGCATAACCCATATAAAGGAACACTACCACAAAACTGTGTTTCTATAGCGCCACCCTTTAACATCTCTAAAAAAATCACTGATAAAGGAGGCCTTTATCATGGCTAAAAAAAGCACCGATAAAGGGAACTTTTAATAGTGCTAAAAAACCGCTATTAAAAATTACCCTTTTTTGGGCACTTTTTTTAGCGTTGATAAAGGCCCCCCCTTTATCAGCACTGTTAAAGAGGACCCCTTTATGAGCACTTTTTTTTGTAGCACTGATAAAGGGGGAGCTTTATCACCGCTTTTTCCTAGAGTTGAGAAATTTCAAAAAAAAGTTCAATGAAAATAATATATTGTTATATAAATCTATTTAAATTGATATAATAATACTATATATTTTTTTAAATATGTTTTAGATAATTATAAATAGACTATTACATTGAAATATAAGAAATTTAGAGAAACTTTCTTTAAAATAATTTAAAAAATATTTTTAAAAAATATGTTTGTAATTTTCATATTTTAATAATCATTTAATAACAATTTGGAGACACAAAAAATATAAAATTATAATAAAAGATGTAAAATAAGTTAAAAATGTAACTCAAAATTAAAACAACCATAACTTTTGATATGGGTGCTCGTTTGAGCTCTACAGTATATCAAATCAAAGATTGTGACGATCTCTATGCGCTAGTTACCCAATGGTACCATCTACCACAAATTTAGATTCCCAAAAGGCCCATAAGACATCCAAAACTGAGTTTTTAGTTGGGATACCCTAATTTTTTAACATTCAAATAGATATAACTTTTGATCCAGATGTACGATAAGCCTTTTCAATATATCATATCGAATATTATTTCATTTTATTTGATTTGACTAGTTTTAGAGTTTAAACTGACTTTTGGATTAGATGTTATGGTCATTTTAACATTCTACGGCTTTTCGAATACACATATATATCTATTTATTTGTATATATATATATATATTTATATATATTTATGTGTGTGTGTGTCTCTCTCTATGTGTGTTGTATATATGTTTGTATTTATTTATTTATAAACACACATAAAAAAATATTTTATAAATGTATCTAAAACTAATCTTAAAAATATACATTAATATACAAATAAATATATAGATAAAAAATTATAACTAAATATACATATAAATAAATATAAAAATATATTAATATAGGAATAAATATATATATACTAATATATGAACAATTTTATAAGTATTAATATAACAAAATATAATTATATTAATATGAATCTATATTTATATACGAATAAATATAACTATATATATAAATATATATTAATATATGAATAAATATATACATATAAATCAATATATGAATTAATATATATATATATATATATTAATATAACTAAATATATTTATTTTAATATGAATATATATTAATATACAAATAAATAAATAAATAAATAAATAAATATATATATATATATCATTAAATGAAGAAAAAATAAAATGTCTTAGTGGTAAAGGTGCAGACACGCAAGGGGGGAGGTCGCGGGTTTGAGTTTTTGTGGAAGCAGGTAGGGGTGCGTTGGAAAGTGGGGGATGCATGGGAAAGTGCAACACACAGGAGAGTAGGAGGGGGTCTGCCTAAAACTGATAAAATGGTCAGGGTTCAAGTGATGTTAAAAGCTCCCCCATGCATTCTATTTTATTTTTCAGTTTTTTTTAATTTTTTTGACTTTTATCACAACTAAAAAAAGCACTGATAAATGACCTTTTTATCAGCACTTTTTATTAACACTAATAAAATTCACCTTTTATCAGCTCTTTTTTTTGTATTTATAAAAGGATCCTTTATCAATGCTTTTCTAATAATTGATAAAAGAGACCCCCCTTAATCTTTGTCTCGATTTGCAATGCTTTTCAAGCGCTGTTAATTCCATTTTCTAGCACTGATAAAGGTCATATTTGCAGTAGTAGAAATTAGTCTTATAATCAACTCATCAATTAATCATAATCATAAACCAACCCAAGAAAGTATAAATATTGTACCATTGGATCATATCCTTAGTAAAATATAGGAAATACCAATGGTTTTTATTATAGATTAATATAAATTCTATAAAATATAATTAAAAAACTCTTTAGGAAAATATACTTTACATATTGAAAACACTTATTTAAAATCTAAAAAAGTCCCAAATATTAAGTAAAATTTTTTATTTGAAAATAAACTTTGAAACATGTAATGGAAGATTTAAATTATTAAGAAATCATGATGATAGGAAATACCATTCATACCGTACATGTTAAAATAAATATTCATCTAAATTTTTGTTAAAAAGTCAAAAGTTGATTGTTTGGAAAATGACAAGAAGATTTATTTTAAACCATTTTGATATCGTAAAACATTGGTAAAAATGTATTTAAAAAATAATTGTAGAATAGTTAAAACATTGTTTAAACCATTTTTTTGAAAACATTGACATTGAAGAAAATTGTTTTTTGACCAAAGAGAGAAATAAATTATATTTTTCCTTAAAGGCTTTATTCTAGAATGATGAGTAGAAAAAGATGGAAAAATGAAAGGAAAAAAAAATATATTTAAATAAAAAAATTATAAGAAAATAGATGAGTTTTATAATGACCTAATATTTTTAAACATGGATATTTTTTCTTTTTTTATGAATATTCATTATATTACACAAACATATACTTGAGGACTCTAACTGTTTAGTGTCTTCCAAAACATGGAACACATTTTTATAATTTAGTGAAAGATCTTCATCATCTCCCATAATGATATTCCCCTTTAGTAATCCTACTTAAAACCTTTGTTTATAACAAGGGGGAAAGGAATCATAAGAAATGGTGAGTTCAAATGACCAGTAAGGGTAGACATGAAAGATACAGATGAATTACTTGAGTATAAGGGTAAGAAAACTAGAGCATAATATTTGAAAATAACACCCTAAATATAAAATATAATAATATTGAATCATGTAATTAAATATTATAAGGAATGGATCATAATATAAATAAAGAACACGAGCCATGAGTGTATAACAATGACACAAAACATACAATTTCTTTCATATCAATATGTTTAGAAAATCTTATATCAATGATATCTACCAAAACATTTATAAAATTTTATTATTGGGATAATCAACTGTATACCTAATTTGGGCCTATGATGTCCTCTTGTGAACCTTATAGTTTTAAACTTAGGATGTCCTCTCTTGTACCCTCTTATTGTTGGCTTAGGTTGACCTCCTATGTGCCCTCTTATTGATGGATTAGGATGACCTCCTACGTACCCTTCAATTTTATAGAACATTTATCATTACCAAATTAAATAGAGGGAGATATAGGTACCACCATTAAAATAATGTAAACCATACTTATTTGTTCCACAATAATATAAATCATTTATCATATCAGAAATCATCAAAAAATTGTTTTGAAAAACCTTTCATCATAGCAGAACTAATTGAAATGAAATGGATTTCCTAAAAATAAAAATATAAAGACATAAACCATTCAGAGAAAGATTATGAATGGTACACTTTGATTATATGCCTGTAAATAATGAGTAACAATAAAAAATTTCACCTTATATGAAATATAATTTTAAAATATCTTGTTAGAATACTTCTTGATGACAAGATGCTTTCCTCTTTGAAAATTGATTTTTAAATCAGAAAACATTAAACATACCTTTTTCATTGAAAATAAACTTAAAAAATTACAAAGGAATATTTTGAAACCATTTTTTACATCTTTTAAATCCTTTTCATTAATAATGTATAAAATATCATTTATTACACTATTAAAACATTTTTAGAAAACATTGTTTTGAAGGAATATAAATTTCCGAACGAAGTGATAATGAAATTATATGAAACTTATAATATCATGAAAAGAACATGATTCATGGTAAATCATTTAAAATGATATTATATTCATATTATAAAATAATATAGGTTCATAACATAAATTATGTCTCAAAAAAGAAAATTGAGACAAAATTCCTTACCGATTTGATAACTTTTGAACCGTAAAACCCGTAAAAGATAGATCATTAATTGGATAGGTAAATACCCATACATTTATGGATAAGGATAATATATTATGTTTATGGGAAGTATATAGACCACAAAAAGTTAATTAATAGAGAATATGGTATTGTAAAATAAAATTGATACTAGAAATCCCCTAACCATAAGTCCTGACTTCCTTCATCCACGATAAAACCTCATCTTCTTCGAGTATCTCCTTTGGATTTGAAACAAAGGAAAATCTTGGATGAATTTATAACAAAATTAATGATTTTAGGATTAAGGTAAAGAGGTTAGAAGGATATTTGGATAGAGTTTATCTGAACAAAATTGGTTTTGAAGTGTGAAGAAAAGAGAAGAAGAGGTGACCTTTTATAAGGGAGGGGTCGAGCAATTTTGGAATTTCACAAAATATTAATTTATATTACATTTAATCTCAATAAAAATACATCCAAATGGCCATTTATTTGAATATATACTATTATACGGTTGTAATACCATCAACACATATATTTTAGACTAGTTTTGGTTTAATTTTAAACCTTATCATTTGGAATAACCATTAGTTAACCAGTTTTAATTTTAACTATGATTACAAATCTTTCAATATTAAAAGGTACAAATTTAGGCACATAAAGAGTAAAATTTACTTTAAATGTCAAATTTATGATATATTAGACCATATTTCACCCAATTTTTCCATATTTGTTATTTTTTATCATTTCTATATAATTTAATAAAATATTATTTTCATAAAATATCATTAGTATCAATTTTGATTCTATTAATTACTTTGATATTATGAAACTCAATACAGAAAGATAAATTAAAAAATAATAATTTAATAAACCCATAAATATGGAATATTGACCTATAAAATTCATATATCACCTTAATTATTTCAAGTTGTATTTATTTTAATATTTCTAATATTATTTAATTGATCTTTTTAATAATTAAATAATTATGGAATCCTCATTGTGTAATTATTTATGATAATTATTTATTCACTAAAAGCAGAAAATAAATTTCCATGTTGTATATAAATCTTTTATATTTTATAATAATATTTATAGTCGAGAATAACTTCTATTTAACCTCATACTAAAAATATTACACTAATTAAAAGTAAGAGTGTGACATTTTGTCACTCTCTTTGATTTTAGTAATATCTAATTCATTTTTACAGAAAAGTTTCCATTAAATATCAAAATTTATAACCTTAGGACTAAATAGTCAAACTAACATAAAAAAATTACATTTTATCGAGTGTTAAGGTAATTTTATAACATTTATTATTTTATTTTTACCCACAATTACCCGATTTACCCTTAGAAGTGGTAATAATATTACTAATTTTATTCTTTATGGTGTACAAAAATATTAGTGAACTAATTACTAAATTTTGGAACCATTATTCCAAATTTCTAATAAATTTTTTAAAATTAAACCTACAAAAGTTCAGAAAATTAATTTAAAATTAACCCTGCAGACGAGATGAAATAATGAGTTTTTAAACTAAAAATGTTCAAAAGATTGAAATGTTTTTACATCCAAATTTAATGATAAATTGATTAAAATAAACTGAATTAGATTAAAAGATATAAAAATAATCTAATTATAATTTAAAAAAAATAAAAAATATATTTTAACTATGAAAATAAATTAGACGAAAAATCAGTTTCGCATTAAAATTCAGTATTTTTCACTATTCATCCAAAAAATGAAACTTCTCAGAAAAATTCCAAAAACTCACCCTAAGTAAATTTTGATATTATTCATTAAAAAATGATGTTTATTTTTTCAAATATAATTTATGAAAGTTTTAAAAATTATACATGATATAGTTACCCCATTAAAAGGCTGTAAAGTTTTCTTTTATTAAAATACTTCTTTTATGCGTAAAATTTAATTAGTTCGTTTATCATGTATAGAAAACTAATAAGATGGAAGTTAAACATTATATTGAATATATATTTTATTATTATAATACAAAAAGTGTTATTTTTTCATTTATTAGTATGAAACACATTTGTGCACACTTAAATATTTTTTTAGAAAAACATTTCCTTTTATTTTAAAAAAGGGTTTTATTTTCATTAATTGGTCACTAAATAAATAAATAAATAAATAAATAAATAAATATATATATATATTGAAACTATATTTTCATAATTAATCCAATAATATTCAAACCCTTGATTTAAGGACTACTTTACAATATAATTTTTTAAATAATTACTATAATTAAATGATGTTTCATAAAAATCTAGTGTTTCGTGCAACACATGCTAATTCGGTGATGCATGTAATGCAAGACATAAAATAAATCACAATATTTTTTATAAAATTTTTGGGGGGGTTACATTGTAACCCCCTTAAGTGAAATTCACCATTAAAATGTTTTGAGGTCATTAATGTTTTAATACATTAAAGTAACTTTCATGGAAACCCATATCATAAAAATGAATACTAAAACCTCCTTTTAAAACGGAAAGTTGGAAAAATAATGGTTACCCAAAGTAACTCATAAATAATTTTGATAATAGGAGGACATAGGTGTAAGATGAAAACATGGACCTGTAATATAAATATAACTATCAAGTTATTATGGAGAGTGATAGATAATATGGTTAGAATAAAGTTAACAATCACAAAGCCATAATCCAAATAGGGTTGAAAAGATTCATTTCTACCATAAAAAAATGTTGGTAAAGTGAGAAAATTTTATTTGAATATCATTTTTCTAAAATTGAATAATGTTCATAAGAATATATAGCTACTTTATTTCAGCACAATCTCACCCTTTGTTATTCCTTGATCAAATTCAACTTTATCTATTATTCTAAGAAATGAAGGTAAATTTTTCAATCCTAAAGAATTTGAAGATAATGAGATCCATAAATATAATTATAGGTCATTCCATCTATCTTTATTATAAAAAAATTATTACCACAAGTTATACAATATGCATAAATCCTCATATGATGAGATAATACTTTAGTATCCAAAACATCATTCAAAGTGTAACATAAACCATTTCATAAATGGGTAACCTTGTAACCCTTCGAAATTATGAAATTCCAAAACATTTGAAATAATTTCACTAAATTTCTCAAAATTAGAGTATTATTAATCCCCTATACAACATAAAATATCTCTTTTTTTTCACATACCAAACATGTGAATACATTGACCATGTACTCTGTTGAGACATGGTAATAAGAAAAATTACAATAAATCTTAAAGGAAAACATACATTCTTCCTTATTCCCATGATTATTGGATATATTCATTAAATCCAAAAATGCTGTAAAATTCATTAAGGATATCATAATACACTTTTTCACCAAGTCATAAATCAGTTCAAAGGTAATGAGTACCTTTAAATTTACTTTATCCACACATCATTGTTGGCATCTCCTTGTGTGGATTATTTTTTAGACTCTTTTATTTTAATGATAAAAAACCATGATTATTTTAGTAATTATGGTTCAGATGTATTATAATTGATATTTATATGGTGATACTGTATCATGATAATTCTACTAAGTATTATGGAACTCCACCATTAGCTGGGAGTCACTGACAAGAATAGATTCTGTTAGAAAAGAGCTCCCACTGAAATGACTCACTACCATCAATATCACAACCAGGCTTGTTACTACCAGAGTATCTACTACCCAGATGAGCTACCACTAGTTTCTGACTAACCATCAGTATCAAACTGTGGTACCTATAGTTTGAGATACCATATGATACTGAGTCACCACTATCAACTTTCTACAGTTTATATTTGAGGACTTTGGCATGAATTTTTCAACAAATCCTTATATTATTTTCTAAATTTACCAACCTTTAAAATCTTAGTAAAATATGATTCAAGGATTGTGGATCTCCTCCTATTGATGCTACTATATATATGAAAAAGACATCTCTCTCTTAGTACTCGACAAATCAATGAAACATAAACACATAATTCATTACATAGATTGATTGAGATACTGATAGAGATCAATTGGAACATTCATGTAGACTAATAGGATCATATTTTTTGCTATGATTTTCTAAAATGATGCTTGAACTCCTCACCAATGCTGATCTGGGGACTGTGAACATTATGAACATATAAAACCGAGCTTTAATAAATTCTTTATTGTTCTTTCTATTTATTTATTTCTTCTTTGAGTAGTGTTTTGTTAGTTTGTTATCAAACTTACACGGTCTCCTATAACTAAATTTAGAAAACTTGTTATTCTATCTTTTTTATATATATGTTTTCTGAATTTCATTGTTAAAGAAGTACCTATGTGACCTTTTCAATTCTTACTTCCCACAAATAACCATGATGGATGATTTTTATCCTGGTCATCTTACAACAATTGATTGTTTACCTGATCTATGTTGTAAATTTATTTTATAATAATTATATGCTGCATGGGAGAAGGTGATTTCCAAGTGGAGAGGATTAAGTCATATCTTGAGACCAAACCACTTTTTTATTCTATCGTGTCATTATATTATTTTGTTTAGTTTGATTTTTAAATCCTATATTGTATTAAAATATATAGGTCAAAATATTTCTTTGATAATTAATCTTAATTAGGGTTTATATTTTTTTTCTATGTAAATTGATCAAAATATAAGTTATTTATAAACCTTATTTTAACTGAGACCTAATTACTATTTTAGGAATATTGTAAAAGGAAATATCTTATATCGATCTTCTATTTTGATTAATTGGATAGTGTTTTTTCATTAATGAGTTTTTATATAAACTTAATAATTAGAAAAACATTTTATTGGGAACTCAATTCAGCCCCCAATAGAGTTAATCACTCTGACCAATATTTGGTATCAGATGAAGCTTTAAATTAACTTTTTCAACAGTGATTTTAGTTGTATTATAAATATCATAAATTTCTGTCATTTATAATTTTTTAGTTCTTTATGGATATTAGATAAGGAAATTATACAAACAGACCTCCTTATTTTAATGATAAAAATTATTCTCAATGGAATAGAAAAATGAAAATAAATTTTGAAAGTATGGGTTTTGAAATTTGGACTGTAATAGAAGATCAATATGAAATACCACATACTAAAAGAACTACTTGGAGTGATTATAAAAAATCTTCTTAGAAAAATAATTATAAATCTATGAATTCTTTGTTATGTGCCTTGGGTGATGATGAATTTAATATAATATCTACTTGAAAATATTCTTTGGAAATATGGGAAAACTTATCTATTGTACATGACGGAAAACTAAATTTCAAATAAATGAGATTGAATACATACACAATAAATTATTATACTTTTAAAATGAAATATGATGAACCAATTTCTGATATTTATCTTAGTTTCAATAAAATAGTAAATAGCATGAACTCACATGAAAAACAAGTGATAAAAAAAGTTTAAGTGATGAGATTATTAAAATGATTACTAGACACATGGAGAGGAACATCTGTGTCAAGTATATAATCTTATGATGTGAGTAAAATAATTATCTAGGAATTTATAGGAAAGTTGATGATGTATGGAGAAGAGATTAATGTAAAAAAAGAGGTCGATGAAGATGAACCAAAAAGAAAATCAGTATCTTTCAAGACTTGTGCCTCTAGAAAAAGAGAAAAGGTACAAATTAAAGATACTAATGAAGAATAATATCCTGATGATAGTGATTAAGGGATGGCCCACATGGCTAGTAGATTCAAGAAATTTTATTGTAAAAATAAGTTAATCAAAAAATATAATTTTTGAGGAAATTATGTCAACAAAGGAAAATGGAAAAAGGATTTGAAAATAGATGAAACTCAAAATTAAATCACATGATATGAATGTAAAAGGAAAGGAGACATTAAAGATGACTATCCAAAATTGAAATATAAAAAGAAGTTTTAGGATAAGTATAGAAGATACAAGAGATCCATGAAAGAAACATGGAGTTCCTCTGAAGATAGGTCGAGTGATTTATCACGAATCCCGAAGTTAATTCTAAAATTGAAAATATGTGCTTTATTGAAAACAAATTAGAGTTAGAAAATATTCTTCCTGTTTATCCTAATAATATTTCAAACATTTCTACAATTGAAAAAATGATTATAAGGAGGAAAACAAGGCTAGTAGATATCTGTATGATTTCTATGACATGCTAGAAGATACTTTTCATTAGATAAAAGTTAAATATAATTCACTTATGAAAAAAACATGATTTGATAGTAAATGTTCAAACCAACATTACTATTGAAAATGAGAAAAATGATCAACTATTGAAAGAGAAAAATGGAATAAAATTGTCAAATGAACAATTAAATAAATACATAGAAACTTTTACCAATGGTAAGAAAATATTAACTAAAATATTAGGAAATATAGTTTCTACCAAGTATATTACTGGAATAGTTTACAAACCTGGACAAATAAATTTTGAAAAAACCATTATTACAATAGGCGCCATTATAGAAAATTCATATACTGCCAATACCTACTCAACTGAACCTATTTAAGTATTTTTTTAGAAGCATACAATATATTTATAAAAACCCATTCAATAATTATAGATTCAAAAATATCTTATTACTAATATAACTAGACCAAAGAGGATTTGGGTACCAAAATCATTTTTGGCATAAACTCAGTTTTGCAGGAAAAATATTTGAAAACCTCCCGAAAAATCCTATTGTATATGGACAGTGCATTTTACATACATTTGTTTTGCGAGTTTTCAAACCTCAAGAATTTGATCAAATTTGATTATGGCCATGTCACTTTCGGCGACAATTCTTAAATGAAAATCATTATACTTGTCTAAATTGGTATTTATAATTTAGTAATAATTTAAAAGTTTTTATAGGTAAGTGGTCGGAAATATATCTACTTAGCATACCTTAATTATGTGATGGTGGATTTTATGTAAAATTCAATAACAATATCAGTCTAGTTTTAAATTTCTAAAATGTTTTAATTTTCACTTCTTTAAGAAAAGATAATATTTATGCTATTTATTTAAATTATTTATCTTCTAAAAATATTTCTTTCTTAAGATCCTTTTATAAAGAATGTTGTATTTGGAATAGTTGACTATTACATTAGAATACTCATTAAATTATAAAACTAACTAAGAAAGGATTAGTTATAGATCTTCAAAAACTTGAATTCTCAAATGATAGAGTTTGTAATCCCTTCAAAAAAGGGAAACTTTATAAGATTTATTTTAAATATTAGAAAGATGATTCAACTTCTAAGCCTCTAGATTTAGTAAAAATAGAGAACTTTATAACTTCTAGAGTTTCAAATATAAATGGTAAACATTATGTCTATGTACTTGTAGACAACTTCTCGAGATACACTTTGATATTATTTTTAGATCACAAAAGTAAATTTTATTCTTACTTTATTAAGTATGAAAAATATTTAAAAAACCACATTTGACATAGGATTAATACCTTAAGATGTGTTAATGGATGAGAATTTTAAAATCAATATATTGAATCAAGTTTTTTCAAAAAATGGTTATAATCACAAATTTTATACTCCCGGGAGACCAGATCAAAATGGTGTGGTAGAAAGAATAAATATGACTCTTTATGATATTTCCCAGACTATTCTAAACGAGTATGAATTACCTATCTAATTTTTGGAGAAATATATCAAAACATAATATTATATTATAAATTGATTTTTTATTAGACCTCTTTTACAAGGAACACCTTATGAGTTTTGAAAAAATAGAAATCCAAAGGTTAATTAGTTTAGTGATTTTGGTTTCAAAGTTTTTATTGTTAATAAAAACGACAATCTGGAAAATTTTTATCCCAAGAGTGGTGAATGGATTTTCCTTGGATATTCAACTTCCTTTAAAACTTAGAGAGTGTTTAATAAGAGATCCAAAACAATTAATGAATCTATTCACATCATATTTGGTGAAACCAATCCCAATGAACCTAACCATATTTTAGAATTCCTTGAGGATGATATTTCTACTCCAAATATTAATTTTAACCTTCTAAATGTTCTGTTAAGCAAGAAGATAGTTCACATAGTAAAATGAGAGAACCAGAACGTGAAGAATATCTTAATAAATCCTTCCCTTATTGTTAAATACCTATAAGGACTCATAGAAACCACCCTTTAGATGCAACTATAGGAAATATGGATGGAGGTAATTAGACGGTACCTTTTCTTAGGAATCAAATTGAACACCAAACCATCTTATAATAGCTTGAACCTAATAGCATTAATGACTCCATCAATGATGAATTCTTGGTAATAAAAATTCAAGAATAACTTAATCAATTTGAGAGAAAAAATGTTTGAGAACTTATTGAAATACCTAAATCCACCTTAACTATTGACACTATGTGGGTATTAAAAACAAGGATGACGAGTTAGGATCTATATTAAGAAAACAATCTAGAATAGTTTCACAAGGTTGGAATAAAAAAGAAGGTATTGATTATAAATATTTTTTTTCACCTATAGAAAATATTGAAGCTATTAGGATACTGGTTTCTTATACAACACATTTGTAATTCAACTTATATCAAAAGGATGTTAAAATTGAATTCTTAAGTGGATTTATAATTGAGGATGTTTTTATTGAATGAAACCCTAGATTTAAAAATCCATATATTACAAATAATATTTTTAAACTAAAAAAAGATCTGTATGAGTTAAAAAAGGACCCTATAGCATGGTATGATAGGCTTAACTTTTTCCTTATTTCAAAAAGTTTTTCAAATGGTATAACTGATCAAACTATTTTTTAAAAACTAATTTAAAAAGATGTTTTGATAGTAAAAATATATGTAGATGATATTATTTTTGGATCTACTAAAGATTCCTTATGTATTGTTCTTTCAAAACTAATGAAAAATTAATTTGAAATGAGATTAATGGGTGAAATCTAATTCTTTCTTTGATTTCAGATTTTTTAAAATAAATAAGGAATTATCATAAATATAATTAAATATACTAAAGATATTTTAATTTTATTTGGCCTATATAGTAAGAAAATTATTTATAGGAACATGATTTCCACCTGTAAACTAGATCTTGATGAAGCTGGAAAATCAGTAGATCAAACTAGTTATAGAGGCATAATTGGCAGTCTTTTGTACTTAACTTCTAGTCAGTATGATATTATGTTTAGTGTATGTTTGTGTGATTTATTTCAATAAAATTCAAAAGAATCACATTTATTAGTAGTAAAAATACCTTTTAAATAGCTTTAGTATAGAACCAATTTATAATTGTTCTATCTAAGAGGACATGATTTTGATTTAGAATGTTTTTCAGATGATGATTTTAGTGGTTGTAAGTTTGATATAAAAAGAGCATCAGGAACATATAATCTTTTAAGAAAATATCTAGTATTATGGTGTAGTAAGAATCAAAATTCTATTGAACTATCCACTAATGAAGTAGAATACATAGATGCTGGCATTTTCTATGCACAATTCTTGTAGATGAAACATTATTTACTTTACTTTGGATAACAATTTAGACATGTGCTAATAAATTGTGATCGTAGAACAGTTATAACTACTCAATACATTAGAGGGAGATATATTTCACACCCATAAAATAATAGAAACAATCCATATGTTTTCCATAAGAAAAAAAATCATTCATAAACTCATAAATCAGGAAAAGAAATGCTTTTCATAAATAATTTGTTATAGCACAACTCATTGAAAAGTATCAGAATTCTTAAACACCACATAATAAAAACATAACCCCTTTAATGAAATATTATGAATGATAACCTAAGATCATATTACTATTAAATAAAGACAAAAACCAATGAATGTTATCTTATATAGAAAATAATTTTGAAAGATCCCTTTATAGTATTTCTCTAGAAAAATATCCTTTCTGATTTTAAAAACATGCTTTAAATCATAAAACATTTAGAAAAAACATTTCATTGAAAATGAACTTGAAAATTTATAAAAGAAGATTTGAAAATATTTTAGAAATATTTGAAATCATTTTCATTTAAAATACCTAAAATATCATCTAAAACACTTTTAATTTTTTTTTGAAAACTATTTGTGATGGAACACAGATTTTGGACCAAATAGAGAATAACATTACCTAAAACATATAATATCATGAAGTCAAAGAGATTAATGATATAACATATAAAAAGGTAAGTATATAAACCTTATAAAAAAATATATGTTCATAACATAACACATATGCAAAAGAAGTAATATTGGGAAAAAGTCCCCTATGGATTTGATAACTTTTGAACCTTAAACCCCATGAAGGAGAGATAATCAGATTGATATGTAAATAATCAAAAATGTGTGGATAAAGATCATATATTATATTAATGGGAATTATGTAAAAAAATAAAATAAAAAATTGGTGAATATGGAATAAGTATCACAAAAACAAAATTAGGCTATAAATCTCCTTTCCTTACATCTTGACTTCCACCATACTCGTTAAAACCACTTCTTCATTGGGTATCTTCTTTTAATTTTCACCAAAGGATTTTCTTGGTTGAATTTATTCCAAAATATAGGGTTATATGATTATGGGAGGGAGTTTTTAGGATGTTTGGATAGATAATGGTTGAAGCAGAAAGGTTTTGAAGTGTGAATAAAAGACAATAAGAGGTGCACTTTTATAAGATAGGCAGGGATATTTTGAAATTTCTCAAAAAATTAATTTATAATAAATTTAATCTTAATCCTAATAATTCAAAAATTAAATATATTCAAAGATAATATTTTATAAGGATGAAATAACACCAACCAATTTATTTTAGAAAAGTTTTTGTGTTAGTTTTTACCTTATCATTTTTATTAACCTTTAGGTAATCTATTTTAATTTTAACTATGGTAATATTTTTTTTTCAATATTCAATGGTTAAAATTTTTACATATAAAGTGTAAATTATGCAATAAATTTAAATTTTTTGATAATTTATAAAATATATAACCCCATTTTTCATTTTGAATCATTTTAGGATTTATAAATAATTTAATAAAATATTCTTTTCATAAAATATCAGTTGTGTCAATTTTGACACAATTCATTACATTTACTTTAAGAAAATCAATACAATAAGATAAATTTAAAAATATATTTTAATGCACACCTAATATGTTATATTATTCATTTTTTTTATCACATTAACTAATTCAAATTATTTTTCACTTAATATTTATAATATCATTTAATTGAAATTTTCATTAATTGAATAGTTACTATATCAGCATTGTATAATTATTTATGATAATTATTTCTTCAATAAAAATTAAAAATAAATTTAATTTATGTACATAAACATTTTATATTTCATAATAATATTTATTTTCTAAAAAATATTCTACTTAACCCCATATTAAAAATATTATCCTTATTAAAAGTAAGATTAGGACATTTTGTCACTCACTTTAATTTAAATAATATCTAAGTCATTTTCATGGAAAATTGTCCATTAAATAATTAAATTTCAAAAAACAGGTGTCATTTTTTGAATTAAATTCCTTCAATAAAATTTGGGTAAGCATTAATGTAATTTTATAATAATTATAATATTATTTTTACCCATAATTATGGGATTTACCCTTAACCGTTGTAATAAAATTACAAAGTTTACTTTTCATATTTTCCAAAAATAAAAGGTAACTAATTAATAAATTTGGCCCCTATGATTCCAAATATGGAATAAATTTTTCAAAAATTAAATTTACATAATTTTTTGAAATTAATGAAAAATTAATCCCACTAGCGGGACAAAATAATGGGTTTTTAAAGTAAAAACATTCAAAATATTGAATTGTTTTTTTTCCAAATTCAATATGGAACTGATTAAGATGACCTAAATTAGATTAAATGTTATTAAATATATCTAATTATACTTTGAAATCAATAAAATATATATTTAAACTATATAAATAAATTCTACAAAAAAACTCTTTAATTAAAATTCAGTATTTTTCACTATTCATCCAACAAATGAAACTTCACAAAAAAATACCAAAAATTATCCCAATGTAAATTTTTATATCCAAATTTAAAAAATGAAGTTTATTTTTCAAATATAATTTATGAAAGAGTAAAAAATTATATTTAAAATAGGTACCCCATTAAGCGGCAGTAAAATTACTTTTTAGAAAAATACATCTTTTATGTATAAAATTGGATTTTTCTTATATCATGTCTAGAAAAAATAAGATTAATTTAAGAATTAAACTAATATCAATATTATATTAATATAATAAAAAATTGTGTTTTATTGGTAAAAAACACACTTTCACACATTTAAAAAGTTTTTTTAGAAAAACATTTCCATTTATTTTAAAAAAGTATTTAATTTTCTTTAATTGGTCATCAGAAAATTAATTATATATACATATAGAAACAATATTTTTATAATTAATTTAACCTTTTCCATAACATCCATTATATCATCTAGGCTATAATTTTCTTTTTTTGAATAATTACAATAATGAAATTTTGTTTTGTAGAGACTCAGGGTTGCGTGTAACACCAGCTAAGATGATATTGCGTGAAACAGAAGAAATGAAAATAATTTTCATAATAATATTGGGTATTTTAAAGTTTCTTTATAGTTATATCATAATACATCATCATTGGGAAAATATGAAAGGAAATCATGATAAACAATGATATTTTAACATGAAACCTTTACAATATTGGTATCTTTTGAATCATAATTATCTTGGAAGAAAAAACATTATATGGATATGTATATCCTATAATTATCATGATAAGGATTATAAACGAAATTAATTGGTAGTATATAAACCACATAAGGTAAACATGTGGTGTATAAGGCATGTGTCCCACAAAAATTAACGTGAGATGAAAATCCCCTACAAAAACCAAAATGGATAGCATGACCATTAAGAATCACTAATTAGAGTGATTAATCATTAAATATAATTTATATGAAATATAAATAATAAATAATTATTTTTAATATATAAAACCATTGGATTAACCTAGGTCATTCATGGTAATAGTCTATTCAAATACTTCATTATGGTTTATAAAGTTAGTGAATTTTAGAATCATATCCATCCTGAGTGTAAAACCTAGTGTGCCGTAAGGATTATTTTTGTGTAACTGGAAATGAATGATTCAAATTCCAATGTACACCTTTTAGAGTTATTATACTTCTATACAACATTTATAGATCTACAACAAATTATATTATCCACATATGGGTGTGATTTCTTGGAAACCACCCGTTCTATCCTTTACCAAAATTCTAGGACATTTCCATATACTTTGTCTTATCCTTAGAATTATATATAGATATATGATTAAAAATATCCTTAAATTTTTTTTAAAATAATCTTATAATTTATTCTTAATCATATCCTTAAACATTTCCTCAAGCATATCTCTAGGGATCTCACTGATGTTTTCTTATCCTAGTTTCCAAAAGTTAAATAATTATTTCCTTTGATACCAACTACAATGAACAAGGATTTTCATAAAGATATATTATATCTTAATAGATTAATATTTAATTCATTTCAACATAAATTCCTAATATTATTAATGTTTTACTGTCTTTGGGGAAAATTTACACAATATTTTTATTTCATGAAAGGTATTTAGCATTTCCTATAAAGATCCTCCCATTTATTACTCTTTATAGACATACACTAAATAAAACTTTATTCATAACCTAGGTAAAGAAAACATAAGAAAGGGTGATCATAAATGTTCAATAAGGATTAACCTGGAATATATCAACATAGGATAATACAAAATCACCGGATACGTATAAGGATATGATATTATGAAAATAAATTAGAAATATCATACCCAATCTATCATGGATTATAAACATGAGACATGAAATAAAATATTATAATTTCTAATGGAATGAACCATAAGAATGAGAAATAATCAAAAATCAATCATGAACCATAAGTTCATATCATATAAGTGTGGCACCATCATAAGCATACATACCATTTCATGTTTCAAGGTTAACATCTGAGGCCATGAAATGATATTATATCAGTAATCATCACCTATTTCCCATTTCATAATGGATTAGAAAATCTAACTTGTTTCTTATCGTGTATTAAGCACATAAACTTGTTTCTCATTGTGTATCAAGCACATTAGCTTGTTTCCCATTATGAATCAAGCACACCAGCATGTTTCTCATAGTTATCTCATGAGATATAACACCTTTACAAATGAATTGTAAAGAGATATAGTTCCCACTAATCAAATAATAAAAATCATATATATTTATTCCATAATATAACAAATCATTTATAATATCATAACCCTTGAAAAGGAATAGGTTTTAAAAACATTCCATTTTTACGTAACCCATAGAAATGAAATGGGTCCCATAATCATCTCATCAATTAATTATCATCATAAAAAACCAAATATAGAATAAGGATTCTACTATTGGATCATATAAAGAGTAAAATACTGGTAACAACATAGGTTTATATCATTGTTGAATAAAAATTCCATAAAATATCATTAAAACATTCTTGATGAAAATAAACTTTTGATATTTAAAACACTTCTTTAAAATATAAAAATTTCAAAAATATTAAAGAAAAAATTTCCTTGAAAACAACCTTGAAATACTATAATGATGTATTTAAATAATTGAACTTTCATAATAATGGGAAATATCTTTATGACCATACACATTAGATCAAGGATTCCTTTCACATTTTTAGTTAAAAATCAAAAGGGACTTGTTTAAAAAATGATAAGAAGATTAATTTTAAATCATTTTTTAAATAAGTAAAACCTGGGAATTTTTTTAACAATAATATTAGAATTTCATAAAATTAATTTAAAATATTTTTTGAAAACATGTACATGAACGAAAAGGGGTTTTCAACCAATGAGAGAAATAAATCAATTTTTTCTTGAAAACATTAGTTTAGAATATTGTGTAAATAAATAGATTAAAATGAAAGGTAAACATTTATTATCATTAAATAACTGTAATAGAATAAATTTTATGAGTTTATTGAGAGGTTGTTTATAATATCTCAACATTGGAAGCATATTACAGACAATCATGATAAACAATTAGATTCTAACATTAAACATTTACCACTTTGGTATGTTTTGAAAAATATTTAATATGAATGAAATAAAATTATATTGATATGTATATAATATAATTATTATGATAATTATTGTAAAATAAATTATTTGTTAGTAAATACACCAAAAAAATGTAATAATTGGTTTATTAGGGATGTGTCCCAAACAAATAAAAGCGAGACACAAATCCCTTTCCCAAAGTCTCGACTTAATTCATAAAAATGAAAAAATATTGTTTAATAAATATAAATTTATTATAAATATATTTAACAACCATAGTTATATATATTATATCATATATGATTTAATTATGACCTTTTGGTACATATTTATTAGTAATTCCTTGTCAAAATCACATTTTGTGTTCTAGCTTCTTTATTTTTCATGTATATTTCGGTTTGGTATTTTCTTTTATTATGTTTTAATCATGGTTACAGAATATAAATAAAATTAAACATGATATATAAATATAATATATTATTTATATATGTATTTATAATATTCTATTAATGTTTGAGATAAAAAACAAATTACACCATTCATAGCCATGGTAGACCATGCATACTCATCAATGTTGTATCCATTTTTTCAACAGATGAAATGAAAGAGAGGTAAATAATATTTTACCTTTCCACAATCATGTTTATTTCATATATAACATATTTTAATTAAATATACCATTATTATATTCCATTTAAAGTATAAATTAATAATGAATCACATTACTTTGTGAGAGAGTAGTCCATCGTGCACATGAACGACATTATCTTATTCCCATAGAATGGAATGTAAGACAGAATATGTGATATTATACTTAAAAAATCATAATTATATATAAAAGATCATATGAATAAGTTAAATTCATAATTATATCCAATTTTGAGAAGTGGTGTTGGAAAACATACAACATCGGTTCGCGAGGTGGTAGTCCACCATATACACGATCGATAGTTTCGTTTCCCACATGAAGGATGAGGGGAAAGATATGAGTCATAACATTAAAAAAAATAAAATATTAGTTTTTGGGAGATAATTATTTTATTATATAATAATGTTTTAATAATATTATAAATAGTTATAGAAGACATAAAATGGAAACACATGGCTAATGACTATACCTCTTTTTTGGAGAAACCCTTTAAGTTATGCCTAAAGAGGTATTAAGAGGGTTTAATAATAAAATAAAGGACCCTAGAAATTATATTGGGATGTAATTAATTTATTTTATCATTTATTAGATAATTTTTTTTAGAAGTGTGAATAATAGAGTACAGTGGGAGGCATTTTATAATTGGGGGAGGGGACACACTTGAAATTTTTTAAAAGAAAAAGGAGTACCCACATTTTAAACACAAAACAAGTCTTTGAAAGGTAATATTATCAAACCTTAGATGGTATAAGGTATATATTTGTCCACATAATGTGATTTTCAGAGTTTTATATTTAATTTTACTTCATTATTTTAGTTTAACCTCTTATTAAATACGTTTTAACCTAAACCACAATAATCTATTTTTACTATTTTTACTATTATTTCTAAAAAAATTAAGATGAAATTATTATATAATTATAATTAGGATTGTTAAAAATATATAAAATATTTTTAAAAATTATATTAACATAATTGTTGAAATTAAATTGGAAATTAAACAAAAAAGCATAACAAAAAGAATTTTCCAAAGAGAAAATTTTCATAAGTATAAGAAATTTTAATATAAAAATTAAAAATTAAATTAATTCCAATGAACTAAATTGTATTAATAAATATATAATTGAACAAATTTTCTTTTAAATCCATATTAAAATGAAATTGTAGTTTTAATTTATTTAAACTAAAAGGCTTTTATAATAAAAATGTGTGTATATTTACTATTAATAAAACAATTAACCATTTCATAAAATTATAAGAAATTTACTTAAAGGTAATATATATATATATATTTTAAAAAGAAAATTCTGTTATTTTCAATAAATTTTCTAAAATTTTAAATATTACTTTTTTCCCAAAATGATATAATTTTTTTAGAAATTAGTGTTTTCCAAACATAGAATGAATTCACTAAAAATTATGTAATTTTTTATCAAATAATTTTTATTTATATAAAAAAATTATAATTAATATCTAAAATGTGGTTTTTAATATTCACAACACCAATTTTAATGGCCAATTGATAATGATAATATTTAAATAATAATAATAATATTATATCATAGTTCATTGAAAGTCTCTATTTTGCGTAACACAATATATTAAATGGATTAAATTTATTTGAAAAAAATATTTTATAATATCTTTGGTTGTAACCGCTTATATCTATAAAACTACTTTATTTATAAGAAAATCATCCTCTCCCCATTTTTTTGTCTACCATTTGAGAGATTTATTAAACATTCATTTTAGAGAAGGGTGGAATCACATTTCCTAAGGAATGTGCCATTAACTAGCCAAATCTAAGTATAAATGGGATAAGCCTATATAGAAATTAAGAGTGAAATGATAAGTTAATATTAATATCAATAATTTCACCCCAAATTGTACTAACTTCTGAATTTATATTTCCAGGGGATGCTCAAAATCATTCATAAACCAATTTAGAAAAACCTACACTTACTTGAGTACAAAAAAAAAAAAACATTCATGTTAATTTTTTTGTCCCCCAATTTATTTTAAGATAAATAACCTTTAATAATAATTCCTAATAAAAATAAAATAGAAAAAAAAGGGTGAAAAAATACCTCAAACTCCAATTTTATGTTGTATGTTACGAATTCCATATTTAAAATAAATTTAAAACCTCTTGTATCTTCACCACTTTTGAAATATTCTCCCTAATGTATTCTAAAAAAACTTATTCACTTTTAATAACCATATTTATTTACATAAAAACCGATGGATTTTGAATAAGGTGGATCATCAGAAAAATATTTAACTTGAGTAACATGGATGAGGTTTATTTATCAACCCAGTGACTTTATTCTTTAATGATGTATAGTGTCAAGACCACTTATTGATTTATCTATTTGGGATTTATAAATTTATTCAATTTTCATAAGAATATATTTCTTGAATTCAACACATTTTTTAGTAGTATTGTCATTCTTTACCTTGGCAATTAAGTCACTTATTTTCTTTTTAATTTTACTTTATATCTTTATCTTTTTCCAACTGATATATCCATATAGTTTGACTCTCTTTCTTCACATACTCAATTTTATTAGTATGAAATCCTCATTTATAAAGGATTTATTGATATAAATATACATGAATTATTTTCCAATGTTCTTCATTCTTTCTTATTTTATAAGAAACCATGTCATTATATCTTTAGAAATGTGAGTTACATTATTTCACCTTACCCATACATTTTAATTATCTTCCGAATTATCATTATTAGGTTTCTTCTCAACTACTTTAAAAGTATTTTCAGCCCCAAATATAATCCTATAATATTTGTCTTTGATGGATTTTTTTCTTGACTCAATATTTCTCCCATTTTCATTGAGATTAATGGACATCCTATAATTTTAGATTATATAACCTCTATTTCCATTGTATAGTCACCTTATCTTTATGGTGAAATCCACTTTAAAAATTTTCACTAAATTCTTGGGTTGATTTGATTCATCTTTCTTATTTGTATTTTATCCTAAGGTATACTTTCTTTTCTTTTATTTCTTCACATACTATTTTTTCCTTATAATTTCTCCAACATAAGCATTATAATTGATTAATTTATATAAACAATAATCATTGTAATTTTTAGTTCTTTAAAAATTCTCATATAATATTTCAAAATGTTTAAATATATTTTTTCATAGGGATGTTAATTTTTTCTATAGAGTTTATTTTATAGCATAAAGATGTTACTATAACTTTTTTCTTTATACCCCATATTTTAGTCCTTATTTGACTTATCAATATTAATTTTTTAGGAAACCAAGATTATATTCCTAAACATCAAAAAACACCAACACCCACTAATAATTATTATTTTTTAATTATGCATATAGAATGTCTAGATTTATTCCCCAGATAATTTTTGGAAAGAACATCAATTTTTGGGCTCATTTTCTAGTTAAATGTTTCTGGGACATGAAAAAAATACAAAAATGATGATGTGGTTGGTGTTTCTAAAATTTTCCCCTTCCAAATTTATATATATTTTTAATTTTTTCTTACACTTGTATGAAAAATAGATTCATTGAAATTTGAATGAATTAGATTATTTGCCGCACTTTTGCAGGGTATTTAGGTGGAAGTTTATCTTAATGATCTGAAGTTATTTTAGGAACCATTTTTATTATTCATTTAATCAAGATAAATTTATGATTTTTATATAAAAAAATTATCTTATAAAATATTTGTATAGATTCATGTTTCATAGAGCACATATTTCTCAATTTTACTTCTAACTTAAGACACATCAAAATATGATTATTTTTTTCATACATAATTGATATCAATCATTCTTCTTTGTCATAAGTATCCATATCATACTAAAAATTATTTATTCTCATTATTACAACTAATAATTTTTCATATCATTTACTATTTTTTACTTTATCCTCCTCTTAAGTAAACTTAAAATCTATGCAGACTTTATAAAATTTCTCTAATGGATGGAAACCTTTGTTCAAAACATTTTTTAATACTTATTTATTACATATAGTCCCCAATAATTATTTATCAATGAAGATGTTTATTTTTTTAAAGTAAAAAGTGTTCATCCTTAGCTTCAAATTATTGTATTAGATTCACACACTTTTGAATATTCATGGTTAAATTTTCCTCCATCACTTCATCCTTATTCTATAGATTTGTTTTTTATCATGTAGATCCATAATTAATTTGATTATATAAAATATAAACTCAATAGGGAATTATTAAAATAATAATTAACCTCAAAATAAATGTCTTAAATAGACTCAATAAATTCATTAGAAAATATTGAACTAGAATCATTAGATTAATCATATTAAAAATATTTAATAGAAAAAAACACAATAATATGATTACCATCAACTAATAGAGATTAATACTTAGTAATTAATTTTTTTATGATTATTTTCCTGTTTATTCTACATATTTATCAAGGTATTGTTTGAGGCCTTAAAATATTACTTTATGGGTATGAATAATTATTCTTCCCTCAAAGGAACTTCATGAGATATCTCAAATATTTAACTCATATATTCTTGTAAAAATACTCCATGGAAAAATTACATTATAATTAGATACTTACTTTACTATGATATCTTTTTTTATAATTAGTATAAATAAAAAATCATATGTAACATTAACTTTGATACCAAATTAAAGTCCCAGAAGAATCATGTAAACACACCCAGGTGGGGTAAATTAGATGTAATAATTTTTTTATTCCAAAAAAAAATTAATTATTTTATTTTATTTCCAACCCTTTAGTCTTATGAACCTCTATGTTCGATTAAGACTCAAAATTTTATTCTATTTTCACCCAAAACATATAGAACTCATGAAATCAAGTAATGAACCCAATATTTTTATAATTTTTACCCCCGCCCGTGAATCTTAACCCACAACATGTTCAAATCTAATAGATATACGGATTTTAAATTGGTGTATGGTAAAATGGAAAGAGATGGGGGATGAATTTCCATTTAAACTATTAAAATAACTAATTAAACTTTTAAATAATAAAAACATATTTCTAAAGGGTTACAGAACTAAAACCTTTTAAATATTTTAAAGAGATTAAATGAAACTTTTAGGTCAACATAGAAAGTGTAGTGATAAAATAGTATATGTCTATAAAAGTATAATAATAACCTAAAGAGTGATTCAAAAATTGATCCATTAAGTGTATTGATGGATTAAATTAATTATTAAATAAATGAATGAAACTAGATTAATAAATAAATATGTAATGTAAATATGGAATACAATTTGGTAAGGAAGTTTGGAATAGCTCAAGAAGAGCCCCTCCATCTACCAACTTAATGGATTAATGATTTATTTTATTATTTCCATGTATTTAGTGGTATCCATGATATTAAAACTACTTTTATTTTTTGTGTTTGTAGAAATAAAGTCAATTTATATATAAATCTCAAAGATAAATAGTCCTTTTCCTTTTAGACGTTATGGTATAAAAACCCGAGTCTCACATTTTAAAGTCATTGAACACAAATAAAAACAATAGAGTAAGAGAAATAGGATTTCTAGAATAAATCACATTTAAGGAAAGTCTTGATTCCAAGAAATAAATATGAAGAAAAAATAGGATAGAATGATAATGACATTAGAGTGAGTATATTTTTACAATTAATATCCCACACTTGATCGGAAGATATATCACTAACAATGTGAGAGAATTTGAGAGAAATTTAGAAATTTTAGCATGTTTGTGTTGAAGAATTTTTGAGAAGGGAAGTTTTTAAGGCCAACAAGAGGCCTATTTATAGTGTAAAAAAACTTCATGAACATTAAGAAAATTTTTAGGGGTAATAAAGCTGTGAACGGCTGAAATTAATTAATTTTGACCATCATCAGATGATGTCTTGGAGATACTCTCTATATTCAAGTGGATAGTTGATTTCCTCCACTGAGTAGAAGGTGTGGCTGCTGTTACTATCTAGAATCCTATAGAACTCATCAAGTGGCTAATTAACTCTCATTAGATGTCTGGTGTTAATTTTCTTCAAGGAATTCTTATTTCTATCTACAATAGGTTTCCTATGGACATCTACTCCTTGGGGTGGCTACTGCTTTCACCATCGGCTCGCCGGTGGCCTTGAACTAGGAATCCAACACCACCTATTTGTGTTCGAACACCTTCATAACCTCAATGATTATTTCCATGACATAAAAAATAAATTCTAACTTTTCACCAAGAGTTTTAAATGAATATAAAGGATTTTATAATAATCCTCTACAGCTTTTAAAAGATTTTAAAATGATTTCTCTAAAATTCTTACCTACAACCACTTAAATAAAATCATTAAACACTTTAATGAGTGTTTATGACCATTAAAGCTTAAGAAAGTCAGAATCACAATAATCTCCCACATTTTTATGATAAAAAATAGTTTGAATAATATCTAAATGAAATAAGAGTATAAAAATTTTAATAGGGTAATAATAGTAAAAACTGTTAATGCAAGATAAGATTTTTACAAAATTTAAACCAAAAATTTCTCCCCATAATAATAAGATTTCTCTAGAAACCAGGATTTTCAATATTTTAACCCATTTGAAATTCTCAAAAAGTGTATATAGATAGGGTAAGAGTGAATAAGAAAAATTAAAACACTAAATTATATTTATTACAATTAATGATATTCTTAGAGAAACAAAAAAATGTTTTAAAAATTTAGGAAAACGTTATTTAAAACAAAGTTTAAGATGAAATAGAAAAATAATTTTGGTATACTTTTAAAATATAGCTCAAGAGATAAATTTATTTTTGGAAAAAGTTTTATAAAAAGTGTTAAATAAAATGTTTATAAATCAATTTAAAAAAGGGTGTCTCTTCTAGGATCATTTCAGTATTAACAAAATTATCCCCCCCTCATATATTTCATTACAAAAATGAGTTTCCATTTAACAAAAAACTCTAAATTAAAGACTGATAATGTATTTAAAAAACATTTTTAAACATAAAAACCATTCCATAATTAAGGTTTGTCAAATATTGTGTTAATAAACCATATATAATTCCTCGGTAATGTAAAACTAGTTGTTATTAATGGGAAACTACTTGTTCCTAGGGTGAAGACAAGATTAAAAATATAACCAGCCCATTTTAAGGTAATAATATTTTGGAGCATCTATAATATAATGACATCCTCTTTTTTTAACTGGAGAATTATTTACCAAAAATATGAAATGATTAAAAACATTTTTTATTTAAAAAAATAGTTATAAAATAATGATTTTATAAAAAACTGAAATATTTGAAAAATTTGAATAATTATAAAGCTCTAAAATGTTAATATATAAGTATCACATGATAATCATAGACAAATCTCCTTAAATAAAGTTAACGTGATCAATTGGAATGGGTTTAATGAATATATCATCAAGTTTAATGTTGTTGAAAACAATGTCAAGAATGATATCACCATATTTAAAGTGACCTCATAGAAAGTGGTGCTTAGGTCAATGTACTTAGTCGGAGAGTGTTGGAAAATATTTTTATAGATATTAATTGCAACTAATTTGTTAGACTTGGTAAGAATGTGATTATATGTAATTATAAAGTCTAAGGGAGTGTGTTTTACATAGTTAATTTAGAACAAAAATTCCTAGAGGCTATGTATTAAACTTTAGATATAGAAATACCGACATTAATTTTCTTATTAATATTCAAAAAGAAAAGATATTTTCCTTTTATATGGAAAAACTTATTTTATATTCCCTATCTATTTGGAATCCTCCAAAATTAGCTTTGAAAAAACAAGTAAGTTCAAAAGAATTTTCTCTGGATAAAATAATAGATGTTTTTTAGTTTCTTTAAAATATTAAAGCATTATTTTGAGAAAATTAAATAGATATTCCCTTGGATTTGATTGAAAATAAGCACAAATATATACACTAAACATGATTCATGGATGAGTCATAATCAGTTAAAGTAGACTTGAAATCATACGTCTATAATTCTTTTTTTCAATAAGTTTTCTTGCTTCAACAAAAATTATATTATTATGGGTAATCATGTGTGTCTCAATTTACTTATTATTATCCATTCCAAAATTATTTATAAGTTATTTAGTTTATTTAATTTGGATTAGAAATGTTCCGTTGAAATTTTTGGAAATTTGAAATCCAATGAATAATTTTAGTTATAAAATACTACTCATTCAAAGTAACTATTCATTAAATTAAAAAATTCATTATAAATAATTTAGATAGTTGATATATATAAAACAAAAAACCCAATAAAATTTAATAATTAATAAATCATTTTAAATTATTTAGAGATGATAGTGGAATCATATTATTCAAATTTATAATCATTAGACATAAAAAATTTAGTTATCATCTCCTAACAAGATCTTAGGGTTATTTTTAAACCATAAAGTGATTTTATTAACTTGAAAAAATGATTTGAAATTTTGTATTTTTAAAATCGGGTGGTTGATCTAACGAAAATATTTTTAAAAATAAATCATTTTAGAAAAAAATAATTTTTAAATCAAATTGGAAAGTTTAAAATTAAAATGATCAGATAATGTGAATGATATTTTAATGTATTATAGTCATGTAATTGGTAAAAACGTTTCACCATAATCAATAATATATTCATGATTACAAATTTTATCAAAATTTTTATCCATGTTATAAATAATAATTTCTGATCGTTGAGCTAATTTAGAAAAACCCATTTGGTTCCAATAACTAGATGGATGCCAAGTCATTCCAAAAAATTCCAAATGCTGTTTCTTTGAAATATGTTCAACTCCAATTACAAGGAAATTATACAATTATTATTATTAATAGATTTATTTAGGGATTTTGGTTCAAATTGAGAGATAAAAACTTGATGTTAATACTTATTTTAGACCAACTTCTAGCATGAGTTCCAAATTGTAATTAACTAATAATTTTTAAGGTGATTTCCTTTGAATTTATCCCATGCCTTGGATAAAGGAGTAGAAAGGGGTTCATGAAAATCTTCAATTTTTTAGAATATTTAGTTTTATGTATGGTCAAACTAGCTTTGTGAACATCATCATCAATTTGAGGATGATATTTGGGTATAATCTCTTAAAATTTCAAGTTAATTGACTCTTATATGGACTTAGTAATGTTATTGTATACTCATTAGTATTTATTGGGTTCTCCAACAATGGGTCTCATGAAAAAATAATTAAGAATAAATAAAGTGGTATTGATCTCCTCAGCATAAAATAATTTAGGTAACTTAAAATAATTTAATGTATTTTCATAAATTTCTTTGAGGGTCTTATTGCATCTTTCAAAAAACCCATTTTATTGAGGTGATATAGGAATGGGTAAGGAGTGATGATATCCTTGAGAAGCACAAAAATCATAAATAATTTTTTTCCAATTCTCCCCAATGGTCTATTCTAAGATAAAAAAGTTTTCCCTCATTTTATTTTCTACTTCTCTTGAATAATTATTATATATTTTACAAGAATAACTTTAATGAGATAAGAATAAAACCCCTGTAAATATTTTATAGTCATAAAAAATTAAAAAGGTATAAGATTTAGCTCCAATAGCAACAACTGAAGTTGGTAAAAAAATGAAAAGGTGTACTAGTTATAAGGCTTTATAATAGGAAACACCTTTTTTAGATTTGAAATAATATTTGTGTTGCTTTATAGGCTATAAAACTTCACAAACTAAGTTATATTTGAAGGAAAATTTGGGAAATATTGTGATAGTATGTTTGATTGATCTTAACAAGAGAGTGAATGATATAATGACCGAGGCATCAATTCAAAATACAATATTAACATTCATGAGAATTTAAATTTTTTTTATTTCTAGTTTAATGTGATTTTAAATTATAATATGAACATTTTGATAATGATATGCTGTAAATAAAATCTTTCCTTTAGTTTTAAAAAATTTACAAAAAACATGTTCAAAAATTATTTTAAAATAACTACAATAGAATTTACTAATAATTAGTAGATTATGACAAGATATTAATAAATAAAATATATTTAATTAAATAATAGTTTTAGAAACAAATCTTACCAATACTGGTGATTTTTCTTTTGAGTTATCTCTAAATGTGACATATCCTCCGTCAATGTGTTTGAGATGATTAAATTCAGAAGGTTCACCACACATATCCCTTGAGCACCTACTATCCATATATCATGTACATTCTTAGTTTTTTCTCTCAAGAACCCTTTCCAAAAAAGATAATATACTAATTCTTTTGGTACCCATATCTTGGGTCTACTTAATTTATCCAACAAAGACCATGGAATCCAAACATATTTATTAAATTTTTTTTCCATTAGAAGTATGATATGAGATATGGATGTTCTTTGTTATTACATATCTATAATTTTGATAATTTCATTTATAAACATGATTCCCAACTTTATTATAATAACTAAATAATTTATTCTAAGAAGTCTCTTTTACAAAAAATGTTCCTTGATAATTTTTGCGAAAACATGATTGTTTTGAAGAACCAATTCTATAGTTAACTTTTATAACATGTTGATATACCAAATTCATATTTAAATAAGGATCCCCATTGAAAAATCGAGGAATATTTATTCAAATAACATTAATTTTATATTTGAAATTCTCAAATTTTATTTGTCATTTTAGTTTTAAAACAAAACCATATTTTCATTTTAAAATTTTATGTTTTTCAAAAAAAACATTTTAATTATTTTTTAAATCTTTAAATTATAAATTAGGTTCAGAAAAAAACATTTTCATGTTGATATCTATCACATATATTTTATTTATAAATTAAATAAGAGTTTAAATAATTAGAATATAAATAAATAGAACATGTATACTTACTTCATTACATACCATGATATCAACCATGAGACACTTATGACCTTTATCACTTGACTCATATGTTGAAATTGAATCCCATATAGTACTACAAGTTATGAATTTTAATTCATTCTTACTTTGCTTCTTCTTTTTGTTCAAGGTACCATCTGAATTGATGTGAAACTTATTTTTTTAACCAAATTAAGTTACTTCCATATTTTTATTTTTCATTTTGAAGGATTGAGAATATCTTCTCTTTTTCATGTACTTGTTTATTAATTCGAATTTGTATTTCTATTATAGATGTTTTCTTTTTTTATTTCTCTTAAATAAATTGAATTTTGAGATTATTTGACCGCCTTTACCTCATTTTCAACTTATCTTTTCATTATTATCCCATATGTCATGATCTATATTTCATATAAAAATTTGATTAAATTAATTTTGGTCAATACCACAATGTAAGGAATTACTTTCTTTACCATTTAATTCAAAATATGAATTATCATCGGGAGTGAATTTATGTTCTTTTTTAGTATTTGGAGTGTAACAATGAAGACATATCTTTCATACAAGAAAATAATAGATATAAGAAAATTAGACATGTTTATTTTCCAAAATATGTTATTTGAACCATCATAAATGGTAGAATGACAGATATAGTGTCATTCAAGATCCTCAATATTATTTAAAAAATCTATTTTAAAAAATAATATTTATTGAGAAACCTGTTAAATGTTTTGAAAAAAATTATGCTTTTTGAGAGTTTTAAAATAAATTAATAAAGAAAAAATTGATGAAGCCTTTGATACCAAATGTTGGCCAGAGTTGGTTAAAATGGAAAGAGTGTTGGTGAATTTTCCTTTAAAAAAATAAAAGGAAATAATTAAATTTTTAATGAATAAACACTTCTTTTTGAATGAATAAATACAACTAAAGACCTTTGATTACTTTCAGGAGAAAAAATGAAACAAGTAAGAAGAAGTTAAATGAGTAGTGATATGACTAGATTATTTTTGAAAGAGGATGAATAAAAAAAAGAGAAACTCAAAAATTGATCTACTAATTATATTGATATATTAAATGAATGATTAAATAAAATAATGAATCTTATTCATAAATAAATATTTAAAATAAACAAGGAATACAATTTGGGAAGGATGATAAAAAATAGATTAAGAATATCACCTACGTCTACCACCACTATGGATTGAGGATTTAATGTTTTAATACTTTAACTTTAGTGGAACACATGTAACCAAACACCCTTTATTTTTAATGGTCATATCAAGAAATCAAAATAAAATAATCTATATATTTTTTGATGGGATTATCTAGAATTCCCAAATATAAACATACCCTTTCCTTTTAGCAATTAATGGAGGAAAACCCGATTACCTCATTTTAATTGTAGTGAGCACTGATAAAGAAGATAGAGGATGATTAAATGTATTTCTAGA
The DNA here is from genome assembly GCA_963277665.1 of Viscum album. NCBI lineage: Eukaryota > Viridiplantae > Streptophyta > Magnoliopsida > Santalales > Viscaceae > Viscum > Viscum album. The sequence continues at coordinate 908,952,228 of OY728125.1, read as the reverse complement.
AGTGATTATGTTTAATAAAGGTATATATTATCAAAAAAAATAAACCCTTGGATATAATGATTAATATATTGGAGAAATAATATTTTTAAAATTAAGATAACACTCTTGATTAGATGAGAAACACTTTTAAAATTAGAGAACTTGTGGGTGATTTTGAAATTATATCACACTTATGTTAGATAATTGTAAAGAAGCTAAGTTTCTAAGGACATTAAGAGGCCTATTTGTAGCCTTAAAAAGATTTATAAATATAGTTTTTTATTTATATTGTGGTAAGAAATCCATATAAGACAAAAATAAATGTTTCTTCACCATAATTAAATGTTTTATTGGTGATTTTATGCAAACTCCATCAAATATCTAGGAGCCTCCACCAGTTAGCCGGTGAGGCTTCTACAACTATCAAGAATTCTCCAAAAATCATAATATGGTTGGTGGTATCCCATTATATTGTCCATGAGAATTTTATTTAAGGGGTTATTATATCCATGTGTATAAGGCCCCAGCCTTAAACCTTACTTAATCTTGAGTTATTACAAGATTACACATTGAGGATCTTTTCGGGTTTAGAGTTTTAGAGAATTAGATCATAAAACTTCCATTACATTCCACATATAAACAAAGTGGTTACATAAAGATAGTATTCTTCATTCCCATCAATGGAAACACATTTAAAATAAAACATGGATTATTTCTTGACACATCCTTGAATCTATCATCTTATCATGTACCTTTCCCTTGACCTGTGAAAAACATTTCAAAAACTTGGGATGAACATAAAAACTCAGTATGGGTTATAAAAAAAAACATGGATAGGAAACATGAGTTCATATATACATAATAATGAAATCATACTTTACCCATAAAACATAGGCACTTTAACATACCTCATAAAATCATGAATAAATCATAGAAATCATAAGACATAAAGGTAACTTGAGGCATTCATAACATTCTTACGTAGGGAGTAACCCTCTTGGTTACGTTTGGAATACCCATCACAGTAAATTCCCTAAATCTCTTCGGATAAACCTTAATGTTTCACTCCTTCGCGTTACCCAATGCATTGGAGAGCTATATCGGGCTCACCCGCCCTTAGTTTATCACGGAACCACCCTTCTTCATAATAATGCCCAAGAACCATAACATAATCGTATCACATAAACATGCATAAAGGAAACATAACATTTCCAAATTTCAATCACAAGATATCAATACAACACAAAAAACATTGTGAAAACCATTTTAAATACCAAAATAAAAGAAAAGTAAAACATGGTATTTATTTTTCTTTTAAAAAGAAGGTATGGCTTGTAGAGGAAGCCGAAACTCAAATAACGGTCACGATGGCAGAGAAGTCATTGTTGCCGCATACGTACGACAAAAAAATTCCCTTTTGTCGTTTAGTAAGCGCTTCGTATAAAAAATATTCCTTTTGAATCAACGTAAAAGTCAAAGGGGTTTATACACCATATAAAAGAAAGTTGTGTATAAAATAAAATATGCCTCAAAGAAAGGAGATTGAGACGAAGTCCCATACCTCGTATCCGACTTGACCCGACCGTTCTTTAATCTCCTGAATAATAAACTTGAGTTAATCTATACTTTCTTAAGAACCTTTTTCAAGTTCATTATTCCTTTTATACCATGTTATGGACATCATGTAATCATTTAAGTTAATAATGTTCATTTTGTCGGTATTTGGTTCTTAAGTCAAAAATAGACTTCTTACACTTACATGTTGTTAATTTGGTCAAAGGTTCGTTATATCCAGAATGATATTAATGATTTGGATAACATATAAATCATATATATTCAGAATATACATGTATTTATAATATTACATCACATTTAGAGGTAAGAAATGAAATGCACCGTTCATGGAGACGGTAAGCTGTACGTACGCATGAACGCTACTTCCATTTCTATTTTGTATTTTTTTTGGAATGGAATCATAATGATATAAGAGTATAATATAATTCCAGTATAATAACATATATAATATCATTAACTTTATCCTTTACACATCCCACATATGGTATTAATGAATCAAATCACTTTCAGGGGGCGGTAGTCCGCACTTCCTAAAATGAAGATATCGTGTTTACCCATAATGGAAACCATAATGGTATGAAAAAAATGAAAAAAACAGAAGATTAAGGAAAACATAAACATATAATATATCATATACAAAAATAGTGACATCATAATGGCCACCTTTGAAGGTGTTAAATGAGTATTGAACAATCATCGTTTCGGGAGACAGAATTTCGCCATCCACGGAAACCGTATGTTCTTTAACCATTTGATGTAGTTGTGTGAGAGTGTAGCTCAAATAAATCTTATAACAACATCCTAGTATATTGAAGATACTTGTTTTGTTACAAAATAAGTAAATAAAAAGAGTTTAGGGGGTTGGAGAAGCAAAATAAAACAAATGAACATGAGAGAATGAATTACCTTTAAAAGTGTAACTCCTTTTGATTTGAGCCTAAAGGGTTCCTTTGAAAGGATTCTGCCCAAAGGGAATCCTCTAGGATGAGGATAGGGATGTGGAGAGAGTAAATGGACAGGGGTTGGCCGAGCCAAAGGCTTGAGGAGTGTGTGAAATGAGGTAGAGGTGGGGGCCTTTTATAAGAGGAGAGGATGGTCACTTTTGGAAAGTAAAGAAATATTACATTATTTGAAAATGTGTTTCGGTTTTAAAAGGTCCCACATTGATATAATTCGTGTATAAGGTGATAAGGGTTCTAAATCCACTCATCCAATTGGTTTTGGCCATGTGTAGTTCATAGATTTTACATTGTCTTTTCATTTTATTTAAATCGTCAAATAATGATGTCATCACTGCATCATTATTATGTCATAAATAATTTAATTTATTTAATGCCTAAAAATTATAAAAAAAATACTATGATGTAGGAAATCTTTTTATCTTTCCAATTAATATTTATAATCAAAAATCTGATCTTTATAAGACCATGTAAAATTTTTTTTCTTAAAACATATTATATTTGTGTCATTTTTACTTTTACATTAAATAAAAAGTTATTTTTGTCATTTCCCAACAAAAGTGGATCCATGGGGTCCCCAAGTTGACCCATGTCTTTTCTTGGTCGGCCATGATATAACCAATAAGGTTGGGACATGTGTCTAGGTCATTTAATATTATTAAAGCATTATTTATACCTTAAACTACCATAATTACCACTAATCGCGATTAAGAACTTAATAAGTTACTATTCACCAAAAAATTATTATAATCTCATTGAACCACATTTTACTTCTTAATGACAACCATGTATGTTGGATTTTTGAAATTCAAAACACAATGATGGCAAAATTTCATTTAAACGGAAAATCAGTCTTTATAAGTACCACTTAGTGGTTCCACTATTCATCAAAAATTGGAGTTTTTCAGAAAATTACCAAAAATTCACCCTAAGCTATATTTGATATTCCGAATTCAAAAATGAAGTCTATTTTACAAAATTCAATACATATAAGTCAAGTTAATTAATTTAATAATTAATTCCCACTGCCAGATCAAATAGCGTGTTTTAACAAAACAATAAGTATCAAAAGATTGACACCAGTTTAAGTCTAATTTCAAAGTGAAATTGATTCCAATGACCACCATTGGATTAAATGGTACAAATATATTCATATTACACATTAAGACCAATTCAAAAGATAATCTAATCATATAAATAAATTAGATTAAAAAACAGTTTTGATGTAAAATGCAGTATTTTTCACTATTCATTAAAAAATGAACATTGTCAGAAAAATACCAAAAATTCACACAAAGTAAATTTTGATGTCCCAATCATAAAGAATAAGTTTATTTTGAAAAAAATAGTTTATAAAATTGTCAAATATAGATTTAAAAAGGGTTTTCCATCATAAGGCATTAAAACAATCTTTTAAGAATATTAGTGTATTCCATGCATAAGATTGTATTTATTTTCATTTTAAGCCTCTATAACACTATCTTAATCATTAATAGACATAGATAAAAATATCTATTATTCATTACTTATTTGGGATGTTACAATGTGAACCAGCTAGATGATGGACATTTGCTTCTTGGGGAGGCTAATTCCTTCACCAAAAGCTGGTCGGTGGCAGTGAACAAGTTAGATGGTGCTCCTTTTGGTGTTGAAACACCTTCATAGGCTTATAAATTACTTCCTATCCTTTAAAATAACCTATAACACTAATATAAATGTATAATAATAATATAGAGACTTATCTATGGATCCCTTAAGGCTATTTTAATATTCTAACATGATTTTATCAATATTATTACTACTAACCACTTAAATAAAATAATTAATCCCTTTGAAGAGTGATTTTGATCATGAAAACAAAATATAGTGAGAAGAAAAAGATGGATTCTCTAATAAATTATTATTTTCAATTTCAAGTGGAGGGTGTAATCTTTTAACCCTAACCTAATATCACTATATTATATAGGAAAGGGATTTCACAATATAAAGAAAGAAAACTAGTCCCAACATTATGCATGTGACTTGAACTTTATATTGCACAAGTGGTTACTACTCTAGAAGGTTCATTATACTTACTCTTGTGATTTCCTCAAGATACTAATTGCACCTTTTTATAGTAGCTCTTAATAATTTATAGGGTCTCAAAATATCATAAATTGTTATCCAATTCCTCAAGAACAAAGTCTTTTATTGACTATAAATTATCTTCTGAACATCACATAACTCAATATCTTTGACATACATACTCCCTGATCTTCTTAACAAAGATCCTATTTTATAGATTCTCATTATTTTTTTTGTTTTTTATTTGAACCCTAAATTGTTATTACATAAGTATAGTCTAAAAATATTCTCTTATTACCCCACTAATGTATACAAGAACTTCTTCTACCTATTCTTCCTTGAGAGATATTTTTATTCTTCTTGTCTTACTAAATTTATCAACACCGAAACATCATCCTTATCTACATTTTCCGTAATACTTATTGATTTTAGTGATAATGTCATCTATTTACATTAATGTAAAATTATCATATAAATATCCCACCCAACTTCTTTATGAAAAATAAATATCCCCCAATATCTTACATCTTCTTTTTGAATGTATGTCCAATTATAAAGTCAATGATTATTAGAAAAATGACTTTATAACATTTCACCCTCATTTTTTTATTTCTATACAAAAAGTATATATTCTTCTTTATTCTCTAGTTTTTCAGGTTATTATCCCTTCTAAAATGCTTCTATAAGGACCATACTAAATCATCATTCACATAATATATAAAATAAAACAATACAAACATGTGATTGGAGTTTTTTCTACTTCTTATATTGATATTTAGAATAATAAATACATATATCATGTAATTGTACATAGAAACATGAATCTCAACCTACCCATTCTTAATTCATTTCTTGAATCAAAATTAATTTTGTAATATTTTAATCCTTCAATATTATCCCTTTCATTGACACATTTAATTTCTTTAGAATATTTACTCTAGAAAATACAAATTTCATTCATTGTTCATCTTTCTCCTCATATCCTTGAAGATCAGAATCCCTATTCAAATAGATTAAATCACAAACCATTTTTTTGGAAACACAAATTTTGATTTTATCTTTAGATTATAACATCCAAAATCTTTATTTCATAGTTTGTAGAAATCTAAATTTTGACTAAGCTGTAATGGTTACATAGATAGGAATCTAGTCTACAAAGATCAGAATTATGGTTACATAGAGAAATATTTTTGGTTATATATTTCAGAATGATGCTTATGTAGATTATAGAATAAAGATTATACATACAAGGATTCATACCAATAAAGTATAGACACTACTTATACAGAGGAAGACCAAAGTTTATGCAATTCTGTATAATTTTGTATAGATTTTTTTTATCATTTTTCCCTTCGTCTACTCTATATATTGGCTATACAAGATAGGATATGTTGTTTATACATAGCATAAATGATGATTTCATAACAAATAAGACATATCCATTTTTTATATTCCCTTCTAATTATATTCTGACCTTATCAAAGTAACTATAGATGTATTTAGACATCATCTAAGAGTTGTTGAAATCTAAATGAAACATATGACAAGAATTGTATTTGGAGGATGAATTCTCTAATACTTCATTTGGATTTTAATTTTTCAATCACATATCTCTAAAATAACCACAACCTAGTTTCTACAAAAACTTTTACCAACAATTGGGAACAATAATCCACAATTTTATAACTTATCTTTTCAATTTGGATTAGATGTCCAATCATCACATGTAATATCCTTTTCTATGTAATCACTATGGATGAAACTCAACTTCATTCATTGGGTGGATTATCAATATATCTCCCAAGACGTCACCATTTTATGACAACATTGAAATTGAAAATAATGATAATTAATAAAAAATATAACTTAATCAAGGGAACTTCACATAAATATTCATTTATCACAAATCGTTGAATATATACCCAAAGAAAAAAATAAAATCCTATAAATACCCAGTAACTTAAAATAAAAATGTTAATGTGCTAACCTTGCACATATACAAATCTTCCATTCCATGTTTTATCATATATATATAACTTCTACCTTTACTCCAAATTATAAATGTAAAATATTAAAAATAAATTTATCTAATATTTCTCAAACAGTCTACCCTAGAAAAGCCGTTCAATTGAAGTGAAAGACCAAAATACCTCAAGAATACTCTCAAAACACTATAATATAGTCCCTAGAACCAATTTATTATTGGAATAACTAGATATAAATTTATTTTCTAATGGTTAATTATAAATTAGAAATATAATTTATAGTTAAATAATATAGAAAAAGAGGTAATATAAATTTACATAATGATATATTATCCCAAAATGTCTTAGAAATGAAATTATATTTCATAAATTCATGCATAACATGATTTATATACATAATAAAAATCTTTATATACAATAAACTCAAACAAATCAAATTGATTTAGAAAAAAACCCCTCCATAATATTTCCAAAATCTCATGAATCAATTTAAAAAACTATACAATCTATCAACTATATATATATATGATCTTTTCCCTTTCCTATATGATAATGAATAATGTTTACATATACATGAGATATAAACATAAATGGATTGAGAATAAAATTGAGTTTTAACATTATATCATGTGCATGATGATATGAAAAGAATGACTTTAATATTATTAAAAATTTAATATAGAAAAAATCACCATCATTGTGTTGTTACCAAGTAACCATACATTCTTAAGGCATCACTAGTGAACCATCCATGACTATTAAATCATTTATTTTAACGAGGAATAACATACCAGAAGTCCAATCCCCATTAATTATCACATATCTTTCCAATTAATATCATAATAAAAAGAAAATATCATTTTCATATCATATATCAGATTAGTACATAATATAACATATGGGAAAACCCCATTTTTTGTCACATATCAAACCAAGGTACAACATAGAAGAAATTTAAATTTCCATTTTAAATCACATATATAATAATTTATAGTTAATTGTTTTTGATAATAAATATCTACATATTCATTTAATTACTTATAAAACAATAGATAAAAAAAGTACTTTAAATATTCGAAAAAAATACCTAGAGGAAATATTGCGGTATTTTTGGGTTGACTTTGTTTGTGGATAAAGTTGGTTGATAGGGTCAGTTGTAGAGTTTTAGTATTATTGTTCACTAATTATGTTGAAAAAGATCCATGATAAAGGTGTTTAATCTCTCGAAGGGGTACAAAAAATTATTTTTACTCGGAGGAACTATTTTATAATTTTTTCCAGATTTCTGGGCTCCAAAATTTGGAGGATAGCTTAATTCCATGAATGTTGTATTTCTATTACGGACTTATATAAATATGGAAAAGGCATGTAATTCATAAAATTATGTTTTTTTTAAAATCTTGGTGATTCATGAAGGTTTGTAAATTCTTAAAAGAATGTTTCATGAAAGGTGACAAAGTCATGAAAGAAAGACTATATGTTACATCATTATGAGAATTTACATGTGATGAAACTTTCACTAAGGTTTCATGAAGATATGGAGTTTCATGAATTGGTATAAAGAGTTTCACAAAAAGGTGGAGTTATTGAATGTTTTATGAAGGGGTTAAAATGCCTATAAATAGGCGGTTACCCCACCCATTTGAAGAGGGAAAGCACTAATGAAAATTCAAAGGCTCTGAATTCATGAAAGTGTTTTGCAAAGTATTTTTCTTGTGTGCACAATTTCATAAGACCATTAATTTTGTGATAAAAGTAAGGTTCATGAAGGTTATGTAATATTTGTGAAAGTTTGGTGTCTCTTGGAGATTTTTGGGTTTCGAGAAAGTAGAAATCTCTGTGAAAGTTTTGTGTTTTATAAAAGTTGTGGTTTTTACAAAACCAAAACGTTTTGTGAAGATTTGTAAAGTTTACTGAAATTAGTAAAAGGGTTTCCTAAAATTTTATCTTATGCGAACTAGATTGCATTTACCCGTTATTATTTAGTAAATAGGTATTTATAAATTGGATGAAATTATAGCTCTTGGATTCACCAAAGGAGGTGTAAAAATATATATTCAATTAATAAACAAAAGAATATTTTGAAGAATTAGTGAGAACACTTCAACAGAGGGAAAAATTAGCTTTCAAATTGTGAATGGTAGTGAACTAGGAGGGATAGAGAGTTTTATATAAAATTTAAAACAACATTTTAGTTTAGTGGATTTGGTATATAGTCATATTGTCTATTTATTCCTCTTAGATGTATCCTAGTGGGGGTGAACCAAGTTAAATAATTTTATCTCAAGAATTCTTTCACATATGCTCATACTTTCAATGGTAAATGGGAAGAAGAGTATTTTTTTAATGATGCAACAAGAATGGAATGGTTAGTTGTTTTAATCTATCATAGCCTGATTCACGACCCTCTCAGGGTTTTTAACCTAGTTGGGATAAAAATATTTATCCTAGGGAAATATTAAAGTTATTTTCTCCCTCTTAGTGGTTTTATTGGAGGTTGTTAATCAAAAATGGATTTTGATATTCAAAATTTTTTTTATGGTAGAACTGGATGAAACAACACTTTATATCATTAGGCATGGATATTTTTAAAACTATGGTGTATAGTATTTATATAAGTGTGGATAGTGGAATTATATTATAATTATACTTAAGGTAGCTGGACGAAGATTCCAAAGGAATCATTGCCTTTGTAGGATCTTTATCAAACAAATTATACCAAAATATATTGTCATGTAATTCCAAAAATTCAATGCAGAAAAATCTATTAAATATCTATAAAGGTGATTCAAAAGTTATAAAATAAAGATAAAATGATCTACGGAACAAATATGCTGACCTGATAATGGAACCCAATGATTCAGTAGGAGCATTCTCTAACCATTTTAATGTTTTTCTATACGTCATGTATAACATCAAATAAATTATATAAGATTTTTAGATTGTTAAGAGAATATTTAGAAGACTTAAACCTTGGTTCAATCTGAAAGGTTATTTACTAGAGTATAAAGAACTAAAGGATCCAAATTTGGATCATTTTCATTGTACATTTTTTGCATACGATACAAGAAATGATTATAATGTGTCTGTTGAAAAAGAGAAGTCTAAAGTGGTGGCATTAAAGGCCAGAAAGAATCTCACTTTTGAATATATCTATGAAAAGTAAGATATGGATAAATTCATGTCATTACTTTATTCAAATTTACAAAGAGTAAAATGATAGTTTAAAGGGAAACTTCTACTCACATTATTTCTATGTAGAAAGGTTGAAAATCTTATGTCAAGTTTCCCCAAAACTTTTCAGGATGGTGATGAAGATGAATTCATCTTTCTAATGAAGAAGTTTTCATCCTATATCAAAGGTAATAAAAATATTAAGAGAACAATCATAGAATGGAATAATCTTCTTTCAAAAGTAAATGATAGTTCAGAAGAATATACAGTTTAATAGATGGACAACAACAATATCATGATGAAAATTATATGGTGGAAGTTGAAGGTAACTCTCATACAATAGGGGAAATCGATAATGATGGAGTAGTTGATGGAAATGGTTATCTCTAAGATGAATTAGAAGTCAATTTTGAGGGGACAGATTCTCTGAAAGACAAAATGAATAAATACAATAGAGTGGTTTATGGTTCCAAATTCTATATACAAGAGTAGGAAAAAGAGAAGTCTTATATGAAGGAATAAATTAAAAAGATTAAGTATTCAATACTAGAGAACTCATAAGATATCATTTAGTACAAGTTCAAAAATTGAAAAATAAAAATGAATGATCAAGGGTTTGACAAACATAGAATAATATAAAATCAAACTTATTGAAGAACTTGAAGATTAAGTTATCTACCAATGAATAAAATCAGAATATATGAAGAGAAATATGATTACCAATATGAAATTTGGAAATAAAATACATTAGGTGATAGAAAAGATAGAAGTGGATCAGATAGGTCTATAAAAATAGAAGTAATAGTCACATGCAAATGATAATACATATATATGGCTTGATCACAAAAAAAAAACATATGATGATTTATGTCAGACTTCATGATCCCACACCGAGTTTGAAAATAATTTGGGTAAAAATCATAATCCGAGGGTTGAAAGGATGCATGAAACAACCAGTCCTATAATAATGAATCACTGGAAGACGATTCTTATTTGGTGTTATTGTTGTATATAATTGAGACATTCCCAAAAATGAATGTTCCATAGAAAAAAGGTACCTAAGAGAATAAGAGAAACAAAGGTGGCCACATGGAGATAATATTTCAATAATTATTTTTATGGTCATTTTTTTGTTGTAGATGATTTAGACGCATGACCATATATTTCTCATCAATAATGAAGAGGAATGTGTTGAAGTAAAGAAAAAGGGATCAAAAGTAATGGACTATAAAATCATATAATGAGTTGAAATAAATAATTGATCTATAGTACTAAAGATGTAGTTGGACCCTCATACTTTAGGAAGATCAATAATATAATTACGCAATGGTTATGAAGTCAATGACATGGATCAAAATGAAAAGAGGTAAGAAATTTACGGTTGTAGATATTTCCCTTAACAAATAAGGTAGTTCTGGTGTATGAAACATTGATAATGGATGCACATCCAACATTATGGTAAATAAGGATCGTCTTATATGCACAAAATATAACAAAGATTTTTTTTTAAAATTTGGAAATTATGAAATCTTAAAGATTATTGGATTGGGAAAATACTCATTTGGGGGAAAGGATATGAGATACGATGATGTCTTTGTTTTTGAAGGTCACAGTCAAAACGTGCTACGTGTTAGTCAATTTTTTGACTTCTGTCATGTTATAAAAATTTCCAAGAATTTGTGTCTCATAAAGGGAACATATTTTATAGTTGTTTTATTGGGAAAGTGCATGAAGGTATATCTATACCTTGTGAGTAGATAGAGGATATGTGCTTTCTATCCAAAGAGGAAGACAATAGGCTATAAGATAAATGACTTGTCCATCCTTTACAATAATCCCTATAATATATTTTCATGTATTATGAAACAAGAAATATTCCCATGATATTATTTTATCATACTCTCACATGTGATGATTTTTAAAAATGGTGGATTATCAGAAATATGTATAAGGAAATAGAAAAAAATGAAACTAGTGTTCTTGAATTGGGGAAGGTAGATGCGCGTAGACCTATGTCACCATGATCTATTGATGGGTAGATGTATTATATTATTTTAATTGATGATTTTAGTAGGATGGCATGGATATTTTTCATTTTCCACAATTATGATCTATTTAGTTGCATAAAAAAATATCAGAGGAAATATAAAAGGATGGTTTGGAAAAATATTAAAAATTGTTTAACTGATAATGGTATGGAATTAACAACCTACCAAGTGAGGGATTATCTCAAGAAACTTAGGATATGCTATCAAGTATATGTTCTAAGATCTACTCAACAAAATGGAGTGATTGGGGAGGAAAATTGGATTATAAAAAATATTTATAGAAGAAATCTTTTTGATAAAACAAAATACAAGATAAATTCTATAAATAATTAGTATTAACATCAGTATACTTATATAACAAGTATTTTTTGTATCTGAAAGAATAAAATCCTCTATAAAATCTATGTTATGTAAAAAATAAAGACATTGAAATAATTTATAATATTTTGAAGTGTTTAATTCTCAATTATGAGAAAAAAAGATAGAATCTCGTAGAGATGATGGGATTTTTCTTAGATTCTCAAAAAAAGTGAAGAATATAAATTCTTTAACAAGAGGTTCATAAAATTGGTTGATATAAATCATTTACCTATATTATATAATGAAAAAAATCTTCAACAAAATAATAAATAGTTCTCTAATGAAAGTGATGAGGAGTTAAGAAATTCCAGTGGATTAGAAGTGGAAAATGTTGATTCAAAAGAAGATACTGATGATGAGTAGGAGGAATTCAAATGTATTGCTTCATGTAATTTGAAGAGATGATCTAAAATCGAATGAAAAAACATCATTGGTAATCTAGTTTCGCCATTTCAAACATGGATAATGAAGGATTTATAGTATTAATCCTTCCTATCTTAGGTAGAGCATAAATATTTTTATGAAGTTGTTGGAGATGAAACATTTTAACCCATTGTAAAGCTCGCGTCTATTATCCTCTACTTGAATGGGGTTATAGAATAATTATTTTACATCAAATAAATATATGGTCTTATTATTTTTGATGATGTGAATTTTTTACGTCTGAAGAAGTCATTAGATAGATTAAAGATTGCGCCGAGGGCATGTTATTCCAGACTAGATCAGTATTTGAAGCAGTTCATTTTTCAACATGGGTGATTTGATTATAATATTTATGTAAAAAATTATAGTAGTCAAATTATTTTGGTTATGGTGTTTGAATATGAAATAATATTTTTCAGATCAGATAAATCATAGTGAAAACTATTTTTAGAATTCACGAAAAGTGATTTTGAAATGTCAATGATTGGAAAACTACCTTTTTTACTTTGTTTACAAGTGATGAAAGTAATAAATGACACATTAATTTTTCAATAAAAATATTCGAAGTAGGTTATGAGAAGATTTGAAATGGATAATTCCTAGGAAATGAAAACTTTAGTGGCTACCCATATTAAACTATCTTGGGATAATGAAAGGAAATTGGTTAATGTCACAACATATAAGAAGATCATTGGTAGTTTATTTTATGTAAAAGTGACACAAAAAGTTATTTTTTTCCACTTGATATGGAGTGAAGTATGAAAGAAATACCATGAAAAGATACTTATTTTCAGTAAAAATAATACTTAGATATATCAAGAGAATAATTGATTTTATTTTGTTGTATGATGAAAAATAACTGAAAGAGTTATTAGGATATCTAAATGTAGATTGGTATGTTTCATGTGATGATAGAAAATCAAAACTAGGTGGTTCATTATATCTTATAGTATTGTGTATTTATTTTATAAGAAAGAAGAAATATTGGATTTAATTGGGAAATTTTAAAGATGAATTAATTTGGCTACTCAAACTTGTAGGTATTTATTATAGATGAGGCATCTACTTGATGATATGGTATTTGAAGCAAAGTCTCTAACTCAAATCTATTATGATAATTCAAATGCTATAAATATTGAAAAAATACAGTCTATCATTCACAGATAATGCATATTGAAGTCAAGTATCATTTTGTAAAGGAGAATGTGGATCATGGGATTGTGAGGTTTCAATATGTGATAATGGAATCGCATGTTACAGATAAGAAAAATATAGCCTTACTAAAAGAATATTTTGAATGACATTGCCTTGCTCTTGGAGTCTAGTCTACTACCCAGATAAGAATAGGTTTGAAAATGGTTCCCCCTCTTTCTGAGGTATGGTGTGTTTTGACATTATATACTGATATGTGTTATTCACATTGTTGCAGCCGTTAAAGAGTTCCCTTTAGGTTCATTAACATAAGGGGAGAAAATATCTTGTTTAAGATATGGGAGAAACTGATATTAGGACCAGTGAAGTAGGATGATTTTTTAATTTTTAGATTCTAAAGATGATCGATCAAATATTATATATCACGATAGATGGAGTTTGTGATCAAATAAGTTGAGTGTTTGAGATTTTAGGGATTCATTTATGAACATTTCTTACTACTCTCATTTCCCATGTTGACCATAGATCATGTGGGATTAGAGTGTGTGTTCAATATATATATTTTTTACTATCTCCAATTACATGAAGAAAACTTTTTAAGATTTTGGAAGAAGATTTAAAGTGGAATCAAAGGGTGTAGAGTTGACAATAAACCCAAAAGAGGATATTTTAGGGTAAAAATCCCTTAAGGTAACATTGCAATGTTTTTTTGGTTGATTGTTTTCGTGGCAGAATAAGGTTTAAATGGTTAGTTAGGGAGTTTTTTCGAGATTTTTGACCTATAATTTTGAAAGATACAGATGATAGAGGTATACAAGCTTTGGAAGTGATACTGAAAATTATGTCTACATGGTGGAACTATTTCCCAATGTTTTCAGGATTTTTATGGTCTAAAATTTGGACATTGAATCATGTTTTTTAAACGTTATATTTCATCGGATACCTCATGAAAATATGGAAAAGGTTTGGAATATGTAAAATTATGGTATTTGATGGAATTTTTGTGATTCATGAAGGTTTTGATATTTTAAAATTATGTGTACATGATAGGGAGGTTTGATAATAGTTTTAAAATGTTTCAAGAAAAGGAGGTGGTAATCTTGGAAGTTTTATAAGGGGGGAAACATCTATAAATAAGGGGATAACCCTATCATTTCAAAGGAGGAAGCCTTAATGAAAATAAAAAAGGCTCTATATTCACATAAATTGTTTTGTGAATTATTTTTCTTTCATGAAGGTTTTAATAAAACCATTAGTTTCATGAATAATTGAAGATTCATGAAATTTATTTAAGCTTCAAAAATTTGTGTGCATCAAAAAAGTTGTGGGTTTTGTGAAGGTAGAATGTTTTTTGAATAATTGTGATGTTTCATAAATGTTGGGAAACAGGTTTCATGAAAGTAAATCTTATGCGAAAAAGAGGGGTTTAACTTGTAATTACATGGTGAAGAGGTATTTATAAAGTGGATGAAATTAGTGCTTCCTGATACACCAAATAAATTATAAAAATATGCATTCAAGTGATCAATAGAATAATATTTTGAAGGATTAGTGAGAAAACTTTAGTTTAGAGAGACATGATATTTGAAAATATGAATGGGAATGAACCAGAAGTGATAGAGAGTCTTCTAAAAACATTTTAGAAATAGTTTTGTTTAGTTGATTTGGTGCATAATCACATTTCTTGTGTATTATCCTTAGATGTAGACCGGTGCAGATGAGCCAAGTAAAATTATTGTGTCTCAGGAATGATTTCATATATTCACATACTTTGATACCTGAAATGGAGAAAAGAGTGTTTCGTTTAACAATTACACAATATATGTAGAGGAAGTAGTTTTAATATATCATACCCTAATTCACCCCCTATGAGGGTATTTAATCTAGTTGTTCTGATAATTAACTTATTAAAATAGAAATTGTAATCATCTATACACTAATTTAAAAAATCTACCATACCTATTCCATCACAATATTCACTCCTTACATTTTATTTTAATCATTTAGTTTTATAAACCAGATTTAATCACTCATTATAAAAACCAAAAAGCATCATTTTAATATTTTAAAAGAACATTTCTCAATTTAAAAAATGTGATTTAATCCACTTAATTATGTGATTATAAATATCCATTTCATTTATATTCAAACATTGATTTCTATTATTTATTTATGTTATATTTAAATTCAATCATTAGATAATTCTTACAGATAAAAAATGGTGATTTAAACCCAAGAAGAGGTTCAGGATCCCCTAAATAACTTCATGTCAATGATAGATATGAGATAACACTGAGAAAATAAATATATTCAATATAAATGAATAAAATAATAAAACTAGAAGAAAATAGATATAATTATATCAAATAATAGAAAAACTAAATCAATCAAATGTAACTATAAGGATTATATTATTCATTAGCATATGATTATAATTGAGGAATGGATCCTAATTCTATTGGGAATTAAAAAGTTTAAAAGGGAACAATATTAGAGAAAATTGAGATTAAAAAACATGTGTTAATATCTATTTTAAAAAAATATAGTAATATTAAATAAAATTCATGACTTGAGAATTATGGTAGCTCCCTCTTTAAAATCCTACATTTGAAAAACCATTATGTTTAGGGAGGCTCTGTAAAAAATTAACATTATCCATTACATTCCTCTTGGATCTATGTTAAACTTATTATGGTGTACAAAAGAATAGATTTTCCATTTTTGACTCACTATATTTTTTTATGATCCCCAGATGGTTTCTTTGAATTTTAGTTGTCATTATAAAATTTTAAAAAACTATGAAATAGTAAAATTATTTCCCCTAAACTTGAAAGTACAAATAAATTGTCAAAAAACGTTCATATAAATGAGAAAAATTGAAAAAAATTTAAACATATATAATACATATAGATTAATATAATTAAGAAACAAACCATGTGATCAAATTAACATTGGTACTTTATGTGGAAGAACTCGTATATAAAATAACCATAATATAATGTGTAATTAAATATTTGGACCTCATGTACTCAAGCATTTACCATAACCTTAAAACATGAAGAATTACTTGAAGAATAACATCCTAGGTTTCAATATAGAACATCACAAGTGCATCACAATGCACTAAAAATATCTAATCACAACATAATATCACATGCTCAAAAAATAAAACAACAAAAACACAATATTAATGAAAACCCGCATAATAATGAAATATTTAATGAGTAAAACCACTCAAACAATCAAAAATAATAAATAATATGAAGTGTGATAAATGAGGAATAAATACTAGTAATGTAAAACCTATCCAAAATGTCACAATCTTGTTTATAAAAAATAAAAAAATAACTTTTAAGTTGCAATTGTGATGAAAATTTAAAAATTTGGTATTAAATTTGATGACACATAGTTAATATGAAATAATGGTAAACTGTGAATGGAAACCATGTGAGGTAAAGGAGAGTTTATCATTAGTGTTCATGGTTAGTGGCACATTTTAAAAATTTTGGGTTGAAACTATACATATAGGGTATTTTCATGATTGTTAATTTTTTACTACGATAAACTCCAAAAAACATTTAATCCATTAAATGGATTTAAGTTTACTATTTTAATGGTCATTAATACAGTCTATAAATTAAAGAGTAGTTTTGGGGGGATTTTAGAAATTTTTTAAATAAAATTGATTATTGTTATAATAATAATAATAATAATTTTTTTCTTCAGTAGATATTTGAGATTCCTTTGATGAAATCTCTTAACAGAAATAGTAGAAACACTCAAGTCACTTTAAACTTAAATTTTAGAATGTTAAATACTTTGAGTTTTGAATTGGTAATTTAGGTTTTATTTATTAAGGTTTGTGTAATATTACAATCTTAGTGGTCCAAAATAGGTGGTAAATGGTGTATCCCTACTTGTATAAATCAACATTTCAACAAATTTAATATTTTTAGTTCCTTGAGATAAGGAAGAATATTTATATTCCCACTCAAATGAGAAAATGTAATTGAATGTTCTATTACATATACATGTGCGGTGAACTATATCTCTTCATAAATGGATTAATTACATCAAGAAGAGACACAATAATCCTATATGAATGATTCCAATTTAGAAAATAAGGTCTTATATAATTTCAATCAATGATCGACTTCAAGTCATAAGTATCAGGATAAATTTAATTTTGTTCTCACTATTTGTATAGATATGAAAGATTCATTCACCTTTTACTTGAGTGATTATTTTCCTTAAACATATGATAGAGATAGAGAGAGTCTTGAATTGATTTTGGTGGGTGCAACCAATTACCAGGAACCTTCACTCCTTCATTAGAAACATTGATAAGATTCAAGTGATAATAATGTTTCATAATATACTTTTGAATTTCATCAATGAACTTTTTTATTTTATTTGTGTTACTTAAAATTGATTAAGATTTTTTGGGTAATGAACACCCATTATAATTATCATTTCAAGTATTATTAATTATGTTTATTTGGTTGGAAATGTGCAAATAAATATAATGAATAACAACATTACATAGCCAATGGTTTCCATAACTATGTAAGTTCCTACAATCTCTTGAAATATACCAACATTATTATATGTGAAATGGATTTCACCCTGACCAAATTGAAAAAAATTCAATATAGATTGTGTGATTATGGGAGTTCAAGGACATCTGGGATGTAGTGGAATCTTCACAAAATGTTTGGGATTCACTAAAGGTTCATCCACATATATACATTGGAATTTTAGTATATTTTAAGAAAACAATTTTTCCCTTATAAATAATATTTAGTATGATAAGAATATTAATTGGAATAATATTTGTACTGGGAGTGATTCTATGGATACTATCCATAAGTTTGAATCCCACTCTATAATTGTCCTATAGAAAATAATTACAAACTGGACCAAAATTTTAAGGCCTCTGTAGGTGATTTATATTAGGGAAACCCATATATTTTGGTAGGAATAATGTTTATTAATGATCTATTGATGAAGGGAATAGAGGAACAAGTATCTTATCAGTCCTACTATGTTATTGATCATTTTACATGTCTATATTAGTTGGATGTTTTTGGTGATGTTCATTCTCATCTCCCTCACTCTCCTTTATAGACACACTCATTTATATTATGAAATTTATCGGGGGTGGGTCTTTTGACTCATACCATGTCATTTTTGATTACTATTATTATTATACTGAAAATTCTCTTTTTATTCAAAAAATTATTACAAGTATCCCAATATAAAAAAATTAAGGTGGTCAGACGTAATAGAGTCCAAGAGTGTCATTTCGAACAATAAGCTTACAGTCATTAGGCAGGGACCCCTGACTGCTATAAATAATCAAACACTCAACCGGTATACTATTACTAGCTAATAAGTCAATAGTAATGTTTCCTTCATTCCATGTATGTTTTACCAAAATATTCTGATTAACATAAGTTTTCAAATACCTCATCATGTAGGTTAGCTCCCATGGAACATAACCATTCTCAGGAAGGAATTTGAACAACAAAGTAGAATCAGTCTCAACTTCTAAATTAGAATATTGAATCACCTGCACAAGGATCTTCCAGTGACCAAGTATTTAACCACCGTAACTATCGAATTAGCTACACCAAAAAATGTAAAAAAACTCAGTAGTATAGAACCTTAAATTTCACAAACCAATTTTCCCCATCTCATCTCCCAATTTAAGTAAGATCCGTCCATGTTAAATTTTATCCCCAAGAAAGGGTTTGCATAGTAAACCCATCACCCTTGATTAATATTGGTGGTAGTGAGACTCATCCAAAAAACAGGTAGTAACATCCTCAATGTAATTGAGGGACCATCATTCTGGATTAGCGCCCCCAACACAATTACCAAAAGTTAACCCACACCTTTAAATGATGACCAGAAACCTTCACACCACACCTTGCTTTATTTCATGCTTCCCAAAGGATTTAGCAGGTTGCTGAGAGAACCATTCCCTGGACCCTAACTTCCATCCCATGCTGTCCCGAGCCCTAAAACTAGTCCTTGATCATGCTCTTCCTGGAACCATAAAAAACATTGATATGAAATCCTTGTTGAAGAAAGTTCTAGATCACCTTGGACCGATCAACATGGAATAAATTGTGCTCCATTGTTTCTTGTTAAGGCCTAAAACATCAATGGATTCAAGAATCAAGATTAGCACCTATACGCTGAACATTATCATCGGTGGGAATCACATGATTCATAATGCACCAAACTTATAAATTCATTTTCTGAGGGATTTACTTAAACAGAAACATTGAATCCTAGGCATCTTAACTACTACATGGATATAGAATATTTCTGAAGGAGTGACTAGAGAACCTTCTAAAGGGAGAGTCTAAGAACATGAACATATCCGGTTCATCCACCAAAAAATTCCTTTCAGAAACCTCCTTTTGGTAACTACTCAAAATAGCTTCAAGGAATATTGGACACAAAGTGGATCTTTAAATGATGTATTTGGTGTTGAAAAAACCGGAAAGAAAACAAGTTTACCAAATCAGTTTGTATTCTAAAAACTGATATCTCCATGATCAACTGTACAGTCAATGTCCCCATCCATCTCTTGAAAATTAATAAGCATACTGCGCACCGTCTTGATTTTCATCTTATAAAAATTGATTAAATTTTTTTCTAACCTCCCGATAGTCCACTTAAGTGGATTAATGATATACAATACATGCATCAAAATAGATGTGAGATCACTATTAATTATAGCGATCCTACCTCCGAATGAGTAGAAACTATTTTTCTTGATAGAAATTTTCCCTATTATTCAGTTGAGGAGATAATTAAAGAGAACCTTTTTGAACAAACAATTGGATATTAGGGAACTAAGATAAACCATATAGATATATATCCTTATAAGACCTTTCTCTGAATGAATATTCATGGAACCTGTTAATAGCTTCCAGATCACCTACTTATAATGAAAACCCTACTCTTCCATGCACTAATTCTTTGACCACTCAAATTTCTAAAATAGGAGATAAACATAGGGAAACTAGTTATAGATTTTTTCCTCCCATTAATAAAGAATAACATATCATCCTCAAACATAATATGCGACACGATTCCATTTACGAACCTATTATGATAGAGATAATCCTCCCATCCTCCATACATCGGTGAATGTTACTTGTGAGATCCTCTTGAGCCATGATGAATAGAGTAGGTGATAATGGTTTACCTTACCTCAGACCATGTGTAGATATGAATAACCAAAATTTCATCCCCATAAAGAAAATTTTGATCCACACGGAAGCATTAAAAAGAAATAACAAGTCAAAAAACCACTCATGGAACCCAAATATCCTCATGAATTGAAGAATAAACCTCTATTCCAATTTGTCGTAGGCCTTGTCCATATCCACCTTAATCTTGATGTTATATCCAACTATTATTTTATTCAATTAGTTAATCATTTTTTGAGAGATATCAATATACCCTTGAATGATTCTTCCATGAACAAAACTATATTTATCATCTAAGATAATTCTAGGAATAACACTTCCTAGTCATCTATTAAGAAGAGTGGATAGAATTTTTTGAAAACAATTTTCTAAGTAAATGGTCCTTAAATGATTGAAAATAGATGGATATTTCAACTTAGGGATCAAAACCACCTTAGAGGAATATGTATCCCAGTTCAAGGATCCCCCTTTTAAAAAATCCCACACTACCTCCTTCACTTGACCTTTAACAATCTCTAATGTTTTAACAATGAAGGCACATAGAAAACCATCAGTCCTAAGAGAAAATTCCTTTCTCATAATAAAAATAGTTTATATAATTTATTCCTCCTCATGAATAGCCTTTAAATCTTGATTGTCCTCATTCCTTATAAAATGTGGGATTCAATTCATAAAAACCTCATCACTGACCTGAATATTAGATTTTTCTTCATTAAATCCATTTGGTCCTTCTAAAAGGGCTTTGAAGTAATACAAATCCTTTTTACCAAAAAAATTCAAATCATAGTTGAATGAAACATATTATAACTTGAGGTTAATCATATTTTCACTATTTTCTATTTAAGACCAACCTGAAAATAAGAGGTATTTTTGTCTACTACTTTGAGCCACAAAGCTCGACTCTATTTTCTGTATTCCCATTTAATCACCAATTTTTTTAGCAAGCGAGTATTATTTCTCCACTAGAAGAGAAAACTGATTATCATACCAAGGATCCAAAATCTCATCCTCAATCTTCTCAATATCAATTTTGAGATCCTAAAAGATGATGTACTCATTACATTAACATGAAAGCCATTCCTACATGTCCTTTCTCAAACACTAAAGAAGATTCATCAGACCATTCTTATATGATCCACACTAAAGTCTTCCCCAATAATCGTTAAAAGTCTGAATAAAATCATGCATCTGGTACCAATTAGTAGAAAAAAAGTACAGTCTTGGCCCCAATCCCCCTCCTTTGACACAACTATAAGAAAAACATGGTTAGAAATTGAATTTTAAATATGAGTGATAGAAGATGAAGAAAGGGAATTGAAACCTTTCATATTGAATAAACAACTATTAATCCTACTACAAAACCTCCTAGCGCCTCACCTATTATTACACCATGGGTACTTATTGCCTAAAAACCATATTAATCAGAATAATAGAAGATATGAAATTCAAGAGATCATTGGTTGCATTAAAAGAATCACCCACACATCCTATTTTTTATGACATATCTATTATAGTATTAAAATCACCCCCAAAAACCAGAAATGGTTGCCAAGTTGAAAGGAATACTCTTCTTAGAGGCATCACTACTAGAATAGAAAAAGGTGAAAAAGAACTCTTTTCCTTTAACACTTATCTTTGTTGTAAAAAATTGAGAAAAAGCATCCAAAATGTCCATTGAAATTCCTGATCTTCAAAACAACCAAATGTGCATGTCAAGGAAACATTTATGCAAGCCATTTCTAAAACCCATGTTGTTGGAAAGGAAGAAAATATGATCCGCATATTATTTAGGTTCTAGCATGTAAATAATTGAAACATGAATCCTCCAAAATTTTGAAACCATGAAGGAAAACATAACATGATACCCCAAACCCCAAGGTTTCCGTATAATAACATGGATCATAAAAGTAGAGGGGAAACAAGATTTTAGAATACAATCCTAAAACTTACCTTGTACCAAAGGATGATTATTCTCGTTTCATAGCTCTAGTAATGTGACCACTAATAGAAACATGAGAACACACCTTCAAGAAGGACATAGTCTTAGTGGATAGAGTTCCACCCCTCCTTAGAAGAAGATACATATACAATGATATAAAACCTATTAGAGGAACAAACTTGAGTAGATTTAGATCTTTGAGGAACCCCATCATGGTAAAGAGAGGTGATTATCATTATTTTTGGAGACTTCTTATAAGAACACATCTTTTCCAGCACACACTTGTGGATAATTTTGGTGACCATGATGTCTTACCATATAGGTACAGAAGAACCGATCGAGATGGAAAACCCCATATGAAGTGGTAGAAAAGGAGAGTCAGAGAAGTGATGAAAGTCCAAAAAATCCTAAACTATAGAACCAAGAACCAAATAGACAACCCAAGAAGCCATTAAATAGGAGGTAAGATTCAAAAAAGTGGATATAAGCACTATGAGAGAGGGGATAAGAACCACAATAGCTGGAACACATGTTGTATTTGATTAGTTGTTGGGCACGAAAACTAAATCACGAAAATATGGAAAAAGTCCTTTAGAGACTAGCACATCACAACCCACCGGAGCTAAACTGGATGGAGAAGGCAATGATACCCACACTTCCAACCCTTCCCCCACCACATGTTTCACATGAGAACAACATTGAGAAGAAAGGGAGGAAGAAAAAACAACCACTACTTTATCAACCATGAGAGCCGACCATCGCTTCTTACACATATCCACAGAATGACCCTGAAATCTATAATCCATGTAAAATTGTGGAAAATACATAAACCGAGGACACTTCCACCATGAGAATCCATCACTATCTTTGATCAGAAACATTGATGGAAGATCAACTACAATATCCAGTTCCACACACACATTGGGGCCTGAAGCTACTTGAAAACACTGGTAATCCTCATCTAAGAACAAACTGTTACTCAAATCATTACCAATGGATTCCAAAATAGATGGATTATATAGTTGAATAGGAGCCTTGGAAGCTGAATTCATACTGTCGCCTAACTAAAATCCCTCTTATAATGAGTTTCCCAAGACCACTGAGTGAGAGAGAACCTCCAAGAACAACATCGCCTCTCCTTCCATGACCACTCTTTCAATATATCCTTCTGGTTGAAGAAATGTATGAAAAATACTAAACTGGAGAGCACCGATACCACCCCAGGCTGGGAGAGACACCAAGAAAGAAAAAAGTTTCCGAAAAATACAAGATAGGGTTAGTCACGACCGAACCGCACAACCAGAGATAGATTGTGAAAATATAAAGCTTCAAAAAGCTCCTCCTCTAAGAGATCCACCATAGGGAACCCATCAACCCTGCTTAGACAATGAGGTGTAATTGGGATAGCTGAAATTTTGGAAAAAACTAGCTAGGAAGGAGTAGACTCTAAATATATTCTAGATTATTATCAATGGTACTTTAGATTTGGTGACAAGGATCCATATTAATGCTTTGAGAATGTGAGTATGCCTTCTAAAAAACTTTCAATTGAATGAAAATATATTTGGATTGAAAAGGTAAGAAGAAATTGTATGGTCACATTAGACCTTATGAAATTATGAAATATTAAGAATGAATGGTTTATTAATTGTTGGAAGAGGATGTTAAAGGGATTAACGTGGTTTATAATGATAGTATTAATGATCAGAGTGAGGATTCAAAGATATATTAAGAATAAGAACATTATCTTATCTCATGTAAAGATAAAGTAAAATAGTAATTATTGATTTTTAAGGATTCAAAGTGGTTATTCCAAGAGGATAGATGATGAAATATTACTCTTTATAAAAGACTATGGTCACTCAAATCATGGCATTGAAAGTTCCTCATATTAGTGAAGGCATGTACTTAGAAAAATAAAAATATAATAAACTCCATCAAAAGACATGGTTCAATTAGGATCATATCCAGAGGAAAAGAAAATTTAAGAGAATAAGAATTATTATGAGATCAACAATTCTCATTTTTTTAATGAAGGTATCACTAAAGAGATCTTTTCCTGGATTCATTAAAAAGTTTCAATTCATTTTATGAAATATAGGGAAGGAGATATAAGCGTGGATTAATACTTGAAAATAACATAATGAATGCTATATAATATTGTAAAAAAGTTTGATTAAGATCCAAATATTTATTTTACAATATTTCCTAGAAATTATTTTTCCACCAATTTTATCATTTTTGTTTTAGGGGTTGAATATACTCTCTAATCTATTATCTCATACGTTTCTTACATAACCTTCTCATTTTTATTATTTTTGGTTTTTTATCCAGTGCTTTTTCGAGTTTTTTAATGGTTTTACTTCTAAAGGTATTCAATAGGTTATTAGAGTTTTTATAGGCTTTGTATAAATCAATAAATATATTATCTTGTTAAAAAGAGAGATATAGAGTTGGTTAATAAATATCACCCAGGGATCCTAGAGATACTATAACTCCTTAAATGATTGGGTGTGGATTGAATTTATAAAATTATTTTGGATGGAGGATTTGATCATCATTAGGGTTATGCACCAAAATGTGAAGTGGACTATGTATTTTGGTGGCTACATCAATGATTCCATTCAAATGTTTTCAAAGGTGAATTTATATGAACATGATGGACTAATGAGAAGATACTATTATGATGTACCAGATATTATACTTTCATATGAATTCCCAATTATATATAATAATATATTTTACTTTTAAATTTTTTATATATGTGAAGACTTTTATAGTAGGGAAAATACATTAGAACTCATGTAAATACCATTTTACCCCATTTTATTATAAAATTTTGGAGCATGAGTTAGGTTTCCAACTCACATTTTAAAACATTTCTCATTATTGTTGTTATGGTTATAACAGAGATGGGTATATTTTTTTCTCTGGATGAACATGGAGATTAAGTTCGATATCTGATGGTATTCACATATCAAATTGGATTTGATATATTGGATGGAGGTCCTCCTTTTGATTTGAGGTAAGAATCATCAAAGAAAGGAATGTTGTATAAATATATTCATGTGATGGGTTATAGGATTTCTAGAATGGAATATTCAGAAATTTAGTGTTGTATACGTATTAACTAAATAGAAATTCATTTTTAAACATTTTTAAATTTTTAAGAAATCAATAATAATGAGCACGATCATTCCCAATAGGGATAATTCATAGATATTTGAGGATATCTTAAAAATATTATAATCTATTTGAGGGGTTTTTAGATTATAAATGTATTCCTTTGAGGAGATGATAATTTAATATTGTTCTATAATTGAATTAATTGAAGCATCAATATTAGGGTCAAGGAAACATTTATATGAAAATTGGTTTGTTTTCTATTCATAAGTTGATCACTATTTTAACCCCTTTTGGCATTAGGAATTATTAGGGGAAATATTTCTTGTTTTTTATTTAGATTTTGATCACTAATTTTCCTATCCCTTTTAATTAATCTAAGAATCATCTTGGTTTTTTTGTCCAGAAGTTGATAACTATTTAATTTATTTATTAAGTAAGATAAGTAAAATAATTTATATTAATTTACTTATTGAGTATGATAGGATAAACCATTTCTTAATTTTATGATGGTATTAATTTAATTATTTAATATGAATGTTGAATGGATATTATTTTCCCATTATGTTCCATAAAGGATCATGAAATGAAGAGCTTCCATTCGACTCATGTGAAGATGTATGTGTAGGTACAAGGGAAGGTTGTTGCTTCAGGTGATCCTAATTCTAAATTTTCAATGGTTTTGAGTGAGGGTAGATTTTATATATCTTAGGAACAAGGGAGTGTGTATCATTACACTTTACATCAGACATTTCTGGAGGTTGATGAGTGTAAGAAATAATGGCCTCTGAGTTAAGACCAATCCATTATGCATTTGAGTAGGTTTACAATGGAAATTAGGAATTGGAAAATAAACATGATTAGGATTTTGAATTGATTTCTAATTATAAAATAAATTATGTGTTTAAAGAAAAATTTTACACGGTTCTATAAAAGGAATTTTAAAATACCTTATAAAATATCTTGGGAGATGACATAGGTTTTTCATTAGGTATCTTCATAGACACTCACTAAATTCAACCTTATTAATATTTTTTTTGTTGTTTTTATGAAAGATATAAGAAGGATACACCATTTAAATAATTTAAAAATGAAATATAAATTAAACTATGGGTGAAAATGAGAAATACATCGATAAATGTGATTTTCCCTTGGATAAATCACATAGGTTCAATAATTTTTCACTTAGGTTATTCGAAACATATCATATAGATAGATCAATACCTCCCAGTAGCCACTCCCCAAAATCAAATTTATATAACATCCCATATAAACCCTTTCATCACACCAAAGTGTATCTCCCCCTGGAATTAAGTAGAAAACATTATTGTAATAAAGATTTTCACCACCCATGCTTGTCACACCATCATATTTGGCACATCCACCAACATACCCTACTCCACTATGTGAATGTATTGGAAAGAGAAGAGAGGGTGATTTTTTTTTTGAAAAATGTATAACACATCTGAAGGTGTAAATAATGAAACACAAAAACCTTATATTCAATTTCACCCACAACCATTGTTTCTTATAAGATAAGAAGGAAATGTTAAGCATTGAGGTGTAGGGACTTGAGAAACTAAGAAATTTCCCCCAGGGACCAAGAATTAAGAGGTGATTCTATAACCATATAAGTTATAGATCACACAACTGGGAGAGGAAAGATCCAAGAAAGAATAATTATAAATGAGACTATTGTTAATATTAAAGATTAGTAAAAAATAAAATAAATATTATTATATAAATTTTTTATAGGGGATCCCTTTACACAATGGTATATTTTTCTTTAAATAGGTATTAAATTTATACTATAGGTTTCTCAATATTTTACTCATACCTCCTTAATGATATCTATGTAGAATTATATTCCCCTAAATGATCATACCTGTTTCACATCCAAATTAATTTCTGGTACCATTGATCATTCATCTCATTTTAATTCCTAAATGATCTTTATATAGAATCATTTTTAAATAGTTTCCCAATATGGTTATGAGTTGTGTACATTGGAATACTCACAGTCCCCTCAGGTCTTCTATGAATTCTATATGTGAATGAAATTAAATACATGGTTTGAGTTTTATTTGATGTTGCACCTAGAATTGGTGATGTTTTAATACTTCGAAAGTGCACAATTTTATCAAAACCTCATTTAGAAAGGTTGGAATTACATTATAGGTGCATGGGTAACATTGGATAACTAGATAATTTCAGTAAGACTGTATAATATGTTTGGGCCTAGAAATGTGTTGAGATAATATTACATAGATGCCCACTCCCCCTCATTTAGTCTTCCATTGGTCAAAGTTAATCTACCATTAAGTTTGATATTTCTAATTTAATATCACACAATGTGTGTTGCAACCTTTTTAATCCTATATATGATTAATTCCAAATTAGGTTAATCTCCCACTATGAAAATCCTTTTGTAAATAATTTATATGCAAAGCTAATCTTTCTAGATTAATCTTATATAATTATTGGAGTATAGGTTTATTGTGATAAGAAACCCTTTTAATCTCACTTGAGAGATATCTTAATCACACTTGATCTTTGAAATGTTTGGTCTAATATTATACAACACCTTCTTGGGTGAGTTAATCTCACACAGGCCCAGTTTCACTGAGTATATTTTAAAATAGTGCTTCTGAGACTTGTTTATTCTCATGAAGAACTTTGTAATTGTGATTTAAGAACACATGAGGAAAATAATTATTTATTTAATATGAATCATTAAACAAAAAGACCTTTCATTTACCATTAGCTTCAGAATTTTCCTTTAAGTGACATGAAACCCCTATATAAGCATTAAAATCATTAAAAGTCCATTTTAAAATATTGTATTTTACTATAATCAATTCAAAAATTAATAAAACATTAAAAATAATGAATTTAAGCCCCTTAAAAACTAATTCCACTATTAAAAATAAATTTCGATAATAAAAAAAATTAATGAAAATATCAGGGTGTATTGGGAAAGAAAATCAAAAAAAATATTTTCATTTTTTTCACTTTACCAATCCCTGACATTTAATCTATAAAAATCCAAGCTAATATCTACACAAAATAAAAACATAAACCAACTACATTGAAAGTGTCAAAAACACTATTTATGTATTATATTCTAATTTTTCTTCTTATATGATTTTAATTCCATTTTTATTATGATCATGAAACTTAATTTGATTCCTTTGATCCACAGATGCACATGTTTAAAAAAATCAGCTGGAAATTTATCTCTCATTATCAAGAAATGTGTTTAGAAAAGTTTTCCTCATCTTGGAATCATGAAAAAGATTTATACTATAATTAAATAAAATTATAAAATATTATTTTTTATTAGATAGTGTATGTGAATTGAAACCCCAAGATTAAACAACCCACAAAATATATCTCTTTAAATTTAATCTTTTTGATAGCTTGTGACACATGGAACCCCGAATCTAAAGTAACCATAAAATAGAATATGATTATAACCGAGATGTTAAATTGTTTAAAATAAATAGTAATAAAAAATTATGAAAATCGTATGGTTTAAACATATATAAACAAATTCAGTGGTAATCTATATATTATAAATAAAATAATAATTATTTTAAAGAAAAATAATTTTTTTATAAAAGAAGGCATTTTTCAAAGAGATAGTTTAGTCATGATTTGTGCACATAAATAAGAATTAATTTTTACCACTTTTATAAAATTTAATTGAAAAAATTAAATTTATTTTTTAAATATAAATTTCAAAACAATTCTTGGTCCATATTGTTTTATAATTTTCAAAAAAGTTTTATTTTTTATGAATAGTGAAAATACTGATTTTTAATGAAAACTACCTTTTCATTATTATTATTTAAAAAGTTAAATTATATACTAAATTGGTTTTAATTTAAAATTCGTTTAATTATATTAAAATTTTCCTAGTTTATCCAACATGAATAAATTTCATATTAAATTTTAACATTGAAATGTCATATAATCGTGAGAATATTTTCTTTGGAAACCTGCGTTTTCGTTATGCCTACAGATATAATATTAAATTAATTTTTTTACAATTATGTAAATTGAATTTGTTAAACTATATTATATATTTTTAATCATCATAATTTATATTATTTAATAATTTAATTTTAATTTTTTCCACTATAAATAGTAAACGTAGTAAAAATTAATTACCACTGTTACGGTAAAAACTGCTTTATTGGTGTGTTAAACTAAAAATATAATGGTTAAAATAACCTAAAAACTTAGAAAACTAATATTATGCACTTATATAAACATTATCACATCTAAGTGTCAATAATGACTCTTATTAGAGGCTTTTGGAATGTTAAAAATGAGGGTGTAATTGAATCTTTTCTAAAATTCCATGTTTGTCCAC
Source organism: Viscum album (assembly GCA_963277665.1). Lineage (NCBI taxonomy): Eukaryota > Viridiplantae > Streptophyta > Magnoliopsida > Santalales > Viscaceae > Viscum > Viscum album. Next base: position 908,921,840 of record OY728125.1, on the reverse strand, counting down.
TCATCCACTTTTAAAAGGACACCACATATCCTCCCCTCTTAAAATGTTAAAATCCATTTGGTTCATCAAATTACTCCAAAAATAACCTATGTAATCACTTAATTCCATTCTTGATCCCTTGGTTTGATCATAAATCAATCCTTGGAATAATTTTGGTGTAAACCTAAAGAAGTTGTCTGAAAAATTAGTAACATTCTTAAATGAACATTTTTATATTGTTTATTCCTCCACATACATAATTTTTTTAAATAATTATTATATAAAAACATAATCATATTACATATAATTATATTTTATTATGTAATTTTCATGAACTATATTCATCTCCTCTTCCACCAAATGGGAAATGGAATAGTCGTCCGTGTCTATGGAAGACTACCGCCTCACAACTCAATGTAAATACTTTTCCATCAACAGCTTCTAAGGATGAATGTCATGATGTATTAAACAAATTTATTTTATAATTTTTATATTATTATACATTATGAATTATAATATCATATATACTATCTTACTTTAAAAGTCTTTTGAATAATGATAACACCTCTCACGTGTATAGTGGATTAAATATTTACGGAGTGGTGCGATTACTTTTTCACTTATTATCTAAATAATAAGTAATAAGGGTAAAATAAATGAATATATGATATATATATGAAATTATATTTATTTTTTATAAATTAATATATCACAAAATTTCATACCCTTTCAACTGTAAAGGAAATGAAAACATCGCTCGTGTGTACGTACGACCTACTATCGCCACGAAGTGATGTGATCCATTAACCATGTTAAAATTTCAATAATGATTATTAAATTACATATAATGAAAAATTATATTTATAACATTCATATAATTCTAAATATTACATAATATTATAATATTATCAATTTTAAATTTTTTATGTTAAAAAATCCATGAGAAAACAAGGGAGTTATCACTCGAAACAAGATAAATAATGAAATATTATTAATGAACATGTGATATAATGTCACAATTTGATAATATATGATATTATAAATATGAATATTATTCTATTATAAATTAATAACATTATTAAAACCATTATACATGTGGTTAAATCTTGTTAAACCAAAGGGAAGCTTGAGGTAAATGAGTTCATCTCAATTTCACTTCAATGAGGAATATTGTAATTATATGAACCAAATTTATTTTATATGGTTTATAACTTTTCCCATTTAAATGTAATATCATGATTTATTAATAATACATGGAATTTTATGTTTAAATTTTAATTATTTCATCTGATGGTATTTGGCCTAAAAGTTACCATGTGATAAAAATTTCATAATTTAATTTCTTTTCCTTGGTTTATATTCTTTTTTAATTACCTCTCATATTTTCTGATTTTATGATTATTTAATTTGTAATAAACTATATTTTATATACACTTGTTTTTTTATTTATATTTAATACAAAAATTCAATTTTATTGTTTAATTCTTAATTCTATTTTATGATCTTTGTAAGGTTTTATATCACAATCTAATTTTAATTGGGATTATTTATGCTTGAATTTCAATTGAAGAATTTTTTTTGATCATTTTATAATAAACTACTATAATTTTACCCTAAAGTTGTTATTAATTATGTTTTCAATTAAAAGTACCATTTTAAACTCTTTGGTACTTAAAATGATTGGGAAAAGTTTTCTAATAAAATTCGACTTTGTTTATCTTTTCATTCACAAATAATTTTTTTTCCAAAACCATGTATTTTTAAAATGTTTTGAAAAATGATTTTAACATTCCCAAAATGACTTTTTAAAATTAATTTTACCCATGTGTTACTTTTTACAAAATATTTTTAAAGGAATCTTTATGTCATTTTCAAAAACAAGGCCCTTTTGTATTTCACTACAAATGTGGAAGGAATTGTTGTTTTAACATGTGTGACATGTATGTAATTTATTGTTTTCCAAAATAATCAATGTTTTAAAGATTTAATTATAAGTTTCAAATGTTATTTTCGAAAATAATTATTTCTAAAATATTTTTTAAAATTTTAGTTTCAAATAATTATATTTTCATCAAGAATGTTCAAAAGAACTTTTTTATAGTATTTATCTCCATAAATGAAAAAATACTTTATTTTACTTGTAATCGAATGGGTTTATATTGTTTTTAATCCATAATTACAATTTATATGTCTGGATTACTAAGGAATGTATTGAAATTCACTTTCTTAATTCATTTTGGTAGTCACTAACTTTTCCTCAAAATATTCACTTTCTTGTAATCTTACCTATAGATATCAATATTATTTATCATGGATATTTTTATTTATTAAAAAATACATATTTTATACATATTTTATTCTCTAAATATAATTATTTTTTATTTAGGGGAATATTGATAAATCTTTATTCTTTACTCAATAACAATATTTGATGATAAGACACATTGTTCACGAGTTGAACTGATTTTTATATATATAAGGAACATTTTGGAAATGAAGTGATGAGTGAGAACAATAATTATATATCCCCTCGATAGATATGTAGTCTCATGAGGAGATTTAGTAAGATAGTAAAAAATGGGTTTTTACCCATTTCTGTAAACTATTTTGTTTATGGTATTAATAACAGAGGTTTCATGATGCCTGAGATAATGTCTTTCAATAATTAAGAATTTTATTCATTTAGAATCAAGTTATTATTATTCGTATTATTTTCTCAATTATATTGTATCTGGATGCATTTTATTCTTAGTTTTTATTTACATGTATTGTGTTTTTAATTATTTGACATTCCGTATTGATTAGGAATTATCTATTCATGATTGCTATGTTATTTATATGGAATGTGTGAATAGTTATTTTCCTTACCATAATGATTATTCCTTATCTATTCATGATAGTAAAGTCATTTAAATGGAATGTTTTATTATTTATTTACTTTTCCATATTGATTATGACTTATCAAATCTTGATAGTAAATTCATTGATTAAATGTAATGTGTGTTCAAATATTTATATTACCATATTGATTATAAATCATTGATAATTATTTATTTACTCATGACAGTTTCTTCTTGATCTAAATCTTACAAATAAAATGAGATCACCCATATTTTGTTTCCTTTTCTAGAAATCTCGGAACTGTACTATTAAGGATATGAATGGATATTCTAGAGGAAATAATGATATTCTTAAAAAATTTAGAATATAATTTTTGTATTAAAATATAATATGGGAATAATGTATGTATCTAAATAACCAAGACTGCTAGAGTATGCAGTCCTTTGGGATGTGGTCACTTTTATCTTATGTTAACGGAGTAAATTAACGACCGACTCTAGGTTACTGGAGTTAGGGTCGTTATAATTGTTATTCGAGGAATTTTAGTCGATACCTTGGGAATTATATTTAAGAAAACATATATTAGAGAACATAAACTTTTGATGGAATTTGAGGATAAGTATAGTAAAACAAAAAAATGTTTTTTCAATGTAGATATTATGTGTTTTTTCTGGAAACAAATCCCTGTGTGGATACTATAAGTGGATAGGGTTCTGCCATAGATGTACACAAGGGATATAAATCTAAAAAAATCATGATGGTCTTGACTCAATCATTACCCAATACAAAATAATTATCCTTATTACACACCTAGTTTGACACTACTAAGTGATATTGTTTGTATAATTCACGTTTTATTTACCACTAAATATGAAGGATTTGACTAGATGAAAATAATTAATGAACATGGTTAAACATAATGTGAGTTAAATTTAAAGGGATGTGTCATGATTTAGAATTTATTTAAATGATTCTTCATGATTATATGGTTTCCAAATTTGATTATTATTTCTAAAACTATTATTTTTGGTTTAGTCAATGGTCAGAACTTGATGGAAACGTGTTAAAATTGAACATAAAGGACAATATGGTGACTATGAGTTAAAAAATGGGATTATTACTCGGGTAAAATATATAATTAATACACATAATAAATTAACAAAAATATTATTAACAACCTATACCATAACCAAATCTAAAATTCACCAAATAATAGAAGGTTGTAGTTTTCTAAGGTCTCAAGTGGTTGAAACCTTGGAGAAAAGAGGGCTTGATTTCCATTATGTCAGAAATGTGGAAATAAAATCCCAAGAAAGTACCTCAAAGGATTGGTAAAATGTTTTATATAGGGAAAATAATGGCATAAATAAGTGTATTATAGAGGAAAAATAAAGTGTATATGGAAGGAAATAAATTTCATCCTTGGGATCTATTTAAAGTTTGTTGTCTTAAATATGGGGAAGTTAGGAATTATCTTAGTCAAAGTCCTCTCTAACACGTTAACCCCTAGACCAAGGAATGAACTACGTTGAAATAAAATGGTTGAAGTATTTATGTATTAGGATTCAAAAATTAAATTGTAGAAATATTTTTACAAATGTTTTTTTATTTACAGGAATCATGAAACATCTATATAACCTTTTAAATTTTAAAATAAAATATGCCTTCATCAACTTAAGATTTATATATACCATCACGAGTTTATGTGTTTAAAGTTTACTATAAGTTTAAATTCAGAAACATCTTTTAAGTATTATACTATATTTCCTTTTTTACTTCCCCTTATCTCATATAAATATGATGTTTTTCAACCCTTTTTATTATATGACATTACAACAAAGGAATTTTCAAATATCAAACCCTTTATTTTTGAGCATAAGTTCAAATTCCAAGGAGATAGTTTATTTAATATGGGGAGAATGTGATACTCCAAAATTCTACAAGAGGAACCTTATATTCTATAATTTATGTGACATGAAAAACATGGCATAGAAAACCCACAAAATATATTTCTTAAAATTTAACATTTTCAATAGCTTGCGACACACTTAACCCAGAATCTAAAAGAACATTAATATAAAATACTATTACAATATATATTTTAAACTAGATGTATGAATAGTAATAACTAAATTATGAAAATTATATATTTTACACATGTATAAACAAACTAATTGGTTTTCTATTAATTATCAACAAAAGAATAATTACTTGAAAGGAAACGAAATGTTTTTTAAAAACATTATTTTTCTAAAAGTAGATCTAGTTGTGATTTTAACACATAATTTAAATATTATTGTTACCAATTTTATAAAATTTATTTTAAAAAATAAACTTCATTTTTTAAATATACATTTCAAAATTATCCTTTGGTGATTTTTGCAGAATTTTATGAAAAGATTAATTTTTTGATGAATTGTGAAAAATATTGTTTTTTTGAAAACTTCCATTTTTTTATATTATATATAATGTTAAATTATATATTAAATTGGTTTTAAAGTAAAATTGTTTTGATTTTATTAAAATTAAAATAATTTAAGTCATTTAAATCAATTATATATTAAATTTTGATATTAAATCTTTCTATACTTATTTGACTTTTCTCTTTGGAAACCATCTTTTTCACCATGATTGTGGATATAATTTGAATTCGAATTATTCAACTTCCTTGAATTAAATTTTAAAAAATGGATTCCATATTTTTAACTAGCATAATTTATATTATCTAATAAGCACAACTTAATTTTGACTAATATGAATAGTAAAAGCAGTAAAAATAAACTACCACAGTTAAGAAAAAAACCGATTTATAGGGGTGTTATACTAAATATATATGGATTAAAATTAACTATCAGATTTTCCAAAACCCATTTTATGGCCATATTCCAACCTTTTATCCTCTATAGTTCTATAATTACCTATTTGTTAGTATTGTTCCATGATTAAAATGTGGGTGTAATTTAATCTTTTCAAAAAAATTACCCGTGTCCTCTCCTTGAATTAAAAAAGGACACCCCACTCCTCCCATCTTCACACTTCTAAAGCGATTACGATCAGATAAAAATATAATTCCTTGGACCCAATTTACTCTTGAGTAACCAAAATTTGTGGGTCCAAAAACCTCAATCACATCTCCTCATACGTTAGAGGCTACCGATTTGTAGCAAGGTTTTAAGGTGGTACAATGGGAAGACTATACCCCCATGATTAGGGTATCATAATATTCTAATAAGTGGATAATGATAGGAAGCATAATTTCGATTGATAGGAAAAATTTAAATCATATATAAGAAATAAATATACATCAATAAAAATATATGGTAGCATATAAAAAATGATTTAATATCATACCTCTAAATAAAAACGATGAGGAAAACAAATAAGCAAGAACATATACATACAAGTATGTGAAAAGAAACCAAAAGGCCAACAAATATCACTATATTATAGCATGAGCCATATCTCAGTCCTATTCTCCCAATATCCCATGCTATAATCAATCATGCATCCATTATTGGTTTATTTCCTCTATCTCTACCAGCATCCATGAAGTCGGTCCGGGTACCAATCAATGACCCAAATATGGTGTGAGATATACTCATTAGACTACAATGAAACGTGTCTATGAAAATCAAGCATGTTATTATAAATGTAACATTTTGTATATATAATAATTAATAGTTATATAAAAATACATAGAGTAAAAACCAATTTGGATTGGGATCTTGATGAAATTCTAGACTGACCATACCTACTTTGGACTAATCCGAAAATGTATATGGACCCATTCCATCTTATATATATACTTTCATAAATTAAAAATAATACGCATATATTTTTATGATCAGTAATAGACCCATTGTTTATTTCCAAGAATTACACATAGTATGTTAGTAATTCATGAGTTATAAATATCAAAATAGAGCATCATAAAAAATAAAAAATAATAAAATTATTTGAGGTTATACCATGGAATCCCTGACTTTAGGGGTCAATCCAACTCAAAGTAATAACACATGAAATTTTGATATCTGGGTCTTAGTTTAATCCATGGGGACATCCTAGGAATTACAATATAAAATATTCTAAAAGAGTCCATCAAAATCATCCACAGAAAATCGCAGGCTAATCATGACCAGGAATAATTGGGTGAATCCATAGCGCCGTGTGTCTGTAGATGTCAAGCTAAATCCATGGTGTTTATCCAAGACATTCAAATATCCAGATAGAAAGTAAATGAATCATTAGTATAATTCTGAGGTATTCACATGTTTAGATAAAGACTGTAATATATGGTGGGTATTTCACATAGAAATCATCTCAATGAATTAGAATATCCTCCTCTGAGTGATTAAAGAATTCCCTCATTAATATAACATGATATCAAGTTTGAACACTCCTATAATAGAAAAAAGGTCCATGATAATGTAACCAAGTATGTGAATATGAAGCATAACATTTTCCATGTAATAATTAGGATTCTTTACTACTTCTATTTAATTAATATAATTAACATTCATTTATTGATGATAAGTTTTGAGGTCCATAATAATGGGCACAAAGTATTTATACGTGAAGTGTAACATGTACATTTATTAATCTTGAATATTTTCTAATTAAATTAAATTTATATCATTACCATCAATTTATTTATGAAATGTTTTTATGTTTATTATATTAGGAACCAAGTATATGCACATGAAGTGTAACATTGACCACGTAATAATCATGCCAATTTAATACTCCCATTTAATTCATATCATTATCTTTAATTTATTGATGATAATGTTTGAGGGTGGAAGGGTAACACATGCCATGTGTAATTCATTCCAATTCATTGAATCATTTTATAAATGTAATTATTATTTCAATAATCTACGTAAGTGTGTTATCCGTGCTATAATATATAATTTATCCATTTACCTTAATGATTTCACATTTTATAGGTCGAACCACACACACCCCAGGATTTGTTGGTTATAAAACCATTTACATTAAATATTTATAAAATGGGAACACCAAAATGGGTGGATCATGTTGAGGTTGAGGAACTTCAATAATATTAAGGATCTAAAAGGGTCACTAGTTTCAAAAATAGGGCATCCAATTCATGGTAGAATAACTTTTAGTGGTAATGCATGGTGAAACCAATGCGTGAAAAAGTAAATAAATATAAACCTCAAGAAATTGGGGAAAAATTCATAGACCATATAACTTATGCCTATGGAGGAACAATCTAATAGTAACGACATTTTATTTTTTCTATATTTGAAGAAAATGGAAAAAAGAAAAATTCCTTGAAAATAGGGCATATGAGCTCAGACACAGATTGTGCCAAAGATGGAGATATAAATGAAGAAGGAAGAAAAAATATTAAATCACTTGTTGATGTAAATCTAATAAGATAGATGAAACTATAATAAGAGTTTGAAAAAATAAGAGGCTTCAAATCCTAGCTGGAGAAGAGGAGATCCCACCAAGGTGTGCAGTCCACGAGGAAAAATAAGGAAGAGTAAAAAGGGTTAGCCAATTTAAAATAACAGAGGGAAAAAACATAATTCTGACCACTTTTTAAGAGGCTCATGGTTAGTTTGTATAGATTTAAAAATTGTGAACCAACCTTTTGGGTAGAAATATCCATGGATAGGCCCCTCACATAGTTCATGGACATGTTTTGTAAAACTGTGATCACCCCATGTGCTATGAACTATCCGGGTGAGTACCCCCTCACACAAGCTAGAAACATTATTATAAAAACCAGACACATACTATGAAAATCATCTATTGGTATCTGTATCACACTACATGGTTTGACCAAACTGTGAAGCCTTAAGGGAACAATTTTTAAAAATCATACGTCTAATTTGTTTCCTGAAAAATATGGAGTTATGGGCTACGAAAAAGACCCAAACACTCTCGATTCATTACTTACACCATGCAGATTATTTATAAAGATAAAAAAGTTATTTATAAAAATAATTAAAGGTTTTGTGCCTTATGATAAGAACTAGGATATTACAACCTCCTATATTTAAGACAAATCATCCCCATGTTTCCCTTTAGAGGGTTATAAAACACCATAGTAGGAAAGATCATTCCACAGAGAACATTACTCGACCTACATCTCCCAAGTATCATCCTTTAGTCTTAGATGATTCCACATGACCCAGACTAGAGGGAACAGACTGCCTCATAAATCCTTTATACTCTAATTCATGATGCATACATGATGCTCTTCAAAAGACACATCTATCTCTAAGACAACCTCATTAGTATGAAATACATGAGATATGTCTTAATAGTACCAGAGAAGCTGTGAAATATTTAATAATTCATGCATATCCTAGTATCTCTAATGTATCTACAATGGATAACCTACCAGCCTAACTCTCTCAATAAACTTAAAAGGTTCAATGAACAAAGGTGACAACTTACCTTTATGCTAAATGAGTCGGCTCCCTATTATAGTAGATACAAGTAAGAATTCTTGATCCCTGACCTCGAATTGTAGAGGTCACCAAAGACAATAAAAATTTGATTTATTCCTAGACTGGGCTATATTTATTCACTTCCTGATCCACTGTAACTTTTTTAAAGTCTCCTGAATGATATGAGGTCTATGTAGTCCTGCCTCCCTCGCCTTTAACCATAATATAGTTGATGAACATGGCCTACCATATAAGGCCTAATAAGGAGTTATCTGTATCATCACCTGAATGTTATTATTATAAGTGAATTTATATAGTGGTCTATTTTTCTCCCAAGAATCTCTAAAATTAAGGAAGTATTCTCGGAGCATGTCCTCTAACACCTTTATCACCCACTCATACTACATGTCAGTCTAAGGGTGGTACATTGTACTCAAAAGTACCTATGTACCTAATTCCCTCTTCAATCCTTTTGATAACTACAAAGAAAAATTATATTCCCTATCTGATACAACCATATATGGAAATCCTTTAATTCACATAAACTCTTGGACATAGAGCCTTCCAAGCTTATCCACAAAATGGTCTCTTTAATAGGTAATAATTGAGATACCTTTTTGATCTAATCTATGGTCACCCATATCATGTCTTTGACCTGAGGGGACTACAATAATCTAGTAACAAAGACCATAGTGACATCATCCCATTTCCACCAAGGAATGGGAAATAACTACCAAATCCCTTCTTGTAATTGGTATTCTTCTTTTATCTATTTATAGGTGGAACACTGATGAACAAAGACAACTATATCCATATTCAACCCAACCACCTGTATTAGCAACATAGTCCACAATAGATCTTCAAAATCCTAGGGTGTACCAACCAAGAAGTTTAATGAGACTCTTGCATAAATTACTCTTAAATGTATATAGGATCCTAAACATTTCCATGGATGCGTAATACCTTATCCTCATCAATAATTCATCTAGTCTTTGGGTCCTCACCAAAATCACTCTCCCTAATGAGTGGGACTTTGGGATATCATAGATTTTTCATCATAACACTCTCCAAGAGTATAGTGGTCTCTATAAAATCTACAAGGGTAGGTTTTCCATGATGGTCCTATACCTCTATATGCATATCATAGAATAAATCCATTAACCACCACTCATCAATAGCTTCTCTAATTTCTTGTGTCAGAGTCCTTTGACTCAACACATCTACTACAATATTTCCCTTCCCAGGCATATAGGCATGATCAAAGTTAAATGACCACAGTTATTCAACCTAGCTTATCTATTATAGTGTTAAGTCACACTATGTAAATTTATACTTAAGGAATTTGTGGTCCCTAAGAATCACAAACCACTCCCCAAGAAAATAATGTATAATAAAATTCAAGGAATGAACTAAAACTTCCAACTTAAGATCATTTGTAGGGTAATTTCTCTCATGTGGAATCAAATGAAGAGAACCATATACCATAAATATATCTTCCTACATTATAAATTCTCTTTACTGAACGAATGATTCATCAAAAAAAATTGTCTTTCCTTTTCCTAGCCTCATAATAATAAGAAATGATGCCGAATTTAGTTTTCATTTTAGCTTCTAAAAGGCTATCTCACAGGATTATGGACATATAAATTACTTTCCCTTTGTAGTCATCCAATAAGAGGTTCCTTTATGCATTAAAAGTCTTGAGTAAAGTGTTTATAATAGACATCCATCCACAAGAATCTGTGGATTTCAAATAAACTCTTTATATTCATTAAAGACAAAACATAAATCATATTTGTGAGAATACAATAAGATATGATCCATGAATACTATAAAAAATGAATCTAGATGCGAGTGGGAAACCCAATTCATAAAATTCATGAAAAAACTTCCACATTCATGAGACTAAATTTAATAAAAAAATAATCATAAAGACTATACCAATTAAAAAACACTATTTGAGGTATGTAAGAAGGTGTAAGTCAAACCTAGCGATAACCTAACAACAAATAGATCTCGAAGAAAACTCTCCCCTCTCAGAGATGTTCAAAGAGTATGTAAGGACCCGACCCCAGTTGCTCGAAGCCAGTGATTATTTTTTACATTGGAATATAAATAAGGAATAAGAATCCCGAAGGACCGAGTAGTTTAGTATTATTGGAAACAAGATACCTACATAAGTTCAACATTACAACTTGAAAAGAAATAAAAAATAAAAAATACATAGACAGCTTCCCTAACTCCTAGGTTATTTCATCATGTCATTCATAATAAAAATATTCATGTCATGAAAGAATGAAACAAAAAAAGGGGTGATCTCAAATGCTCAGAAAGGGTAAGCAATACAATAGAAGACATATAAAAATTAGTCCAGTTGAATAACTAAAAATAAATGCCTTTAACAAAAACTTGATCACATTATGGAAGGAATAAGAGCTGAGTAAGTAATTCCATAATAAAACATAATCATGGGTATTCTACTAGTTGAATAACCATATGAACCATCAATACTATTATCATAATGATGTAATGAATAATGTGGGACATCATCTCTAAACTGTCATGGCCTCGTAGCAAGACCATAAATAGTAATTTTTTCAAGGCCTTGTTCCAAGACCGTAGTTTGTCTCATGAGACCCATCAATGCACCGAGGAGATATAGAGGGCCCCAACTAAAACTTTATATGTACAATTCATTCCCTATATGAATGGGGATAAATATAAACAAAATTTATATTCATATTGAAACTAATTTATGAAATGTAAATAACTTTCCCCAAACATTAAGCCTAAACAGTAATCATTCAGAGTAAATTGGTGAAGATAGCACATCCACAGATAAGATAATAATAAACCATTAAATTAAATATGGTAGATAATACCTTGAAATATTAATCCCAATATTACATAATAACAAGAAAGATTTTTGAAATAAATGAAGATACTCTTATAAAATCTTCGAGTAATTCTTGAGATAGATACCCTATTACTTTGAAAAGAAGAGTTATTTTGGAAAACTATTTGTATAAAATTAGAAGTGAAGTAAGATAATATTTTCATAATAAATTTTTTGATTTTATAAATACAATGGTTTCAAAAAGAACATTATAGGGTGCCCTTGAAAAGAGGTAAGAATTTGAGAAATTCCCTTGAATCAGGCTTGTATTTCAGGAAGGATTTTTAGAAGATCATTTTATAACATATAACTCCCCTTAAATGAAAGTAGGATTCTGGTTGTTAAACATATATATAAAAATCAAAAATAATTTATGAGGAGTAAATAATTATACACATGAATTTCATTTAGGTAATTAGACAACCAAAATTACTCAAATACAAATGGATGTTTGTGGGAAACAACCCTTACCATAAATCCAAATGTGTTCTGCTATTGAATTTAAGGTCCTGAAATATGAATTTATACATATTAATAACTTAATTGAGAACCTATTAGACATGTATTTAGTTTATCATGATTTTATTTAGTCCATTATTTTCTTATTGATTAGTTATAAGATTGAATTTCGTCGTTCTCTGGTGTTCGTTTCTTTGATTTTCCTAATCGGTTCACATGTTTTTATGTAATGGAGTTCATGTGGAATGGATATAAATATTCAGAATTTAAATTAAATATTATCTATGAACATACGGAAGTGTTAATGGTCATTTATATGATTTTTTTACATGTAAAGAGGATGAATCATTAGGGGTAATATTGATGACATTCATTTAGATTATTTTAGTGGTATTTTGATTCTTAAGAATTAGTTTGGTCATGCGATTTAATTATATGTACATATACTGGTTCATGAATATTATTTAGGGTATAATATATATATTATAGTCTATTTTAACTATCAAAATGGTTTAATGACTAGTAATTAAGGATAAATTGAAGAATGAAACTTCGTCGTCCATGAAGGTTATATTTTGGAACCTCTTGGATGTTGATTTCATTTATAAAATAAAAGGGAAGGAGAGTAAGGATATTGATGATGGTTGACACATTGAAAATATCTAATTCTAGTATATAGATGATAATTGATCTATCATGGTCATTTGGATAGAGGAGGTTAAGAGAGGATAACAAAAGATGATAAATTTAAATGAAACTAAATGAAAAGGAAATGTGCTTTAACTCTTGAAATAACCTCTTTGAGAACATCCTTAAGGGAAGGGATTTTGGTACTTTTCAAGACCAATATCATCTTGGATGTTTGGAGTGACTAGTAAGGGTATTTGGAAGAACAATGAGGAAATTAATGTTTTAGAGGAGTGAAGAGAAGAGGGAGTGGGGGGGGGGGGGGGTTATAGCGGATAAATGGAGGGTTTTAATAATTTTTTAAACATTAGTTTATTAATTTCCCTCAAGACCGGAAATAGTGAAAATTTCATGATAAATAATAGTAATAAATGCACATGAGTTCAATCCTAGTTGGTTAACATCACTTATGATGTCATAAATAGTGTATTTAAATGATAATCTGTATATATGGTATTTTACCGTATTTCATTATTCATAAAAAAATTGAGTATTTCAGAAAAATTCAAAAAACTCAACCTAACCATTTTTCAATATGTAGAATTAAAAAATGAAGTCCATTTTTCTAAAATAAGATTCTAAATATTATTGTATATATATTTAATTAAAAACATAATTTATTCTAAAAAGCAGTTTTAAAACATTTATTTACTTATTCTAAAACATAGGTATATTGTAGTTCCACTTAAATATTATTTATATACTATCATAGTAAAGGTTACTATTCATTCGGGTATATCACTATTCATATGGTTATGTTACTATTCAAAATGGTAGGCTTCTATTAAAAAAATTATGTTTTTTATTTCGGGCTCAAAATAACATACTGATCGCAACTGTGTATGTTGGATTTTGGAAATTCACATCACAGAAGTGACAAACTTATGTTTAAAGGTAACATAACACTTATTTATTAATTATATTGTGATTTCATGTGATTATGTAATATTTATTAGAAAATAATTTCCATTGAAAAAAATATTGGTTCATTACATTCTCTGATTCTTACAAAAATTTCTTCCTCAGAATTCACAAAATGTTTCCTAAAAATATTTAGGTATGTCTTCAACAAACACTCCCCAGGCTACCATGCTTATTCCTAAATATTATGGTTCCACCAATGAAACTTTACTATATGAGTCGTCCAATTTTTCAATACTAGTTCTATGGTATCAAGAATCTTGATAGGTCCTTCACAATAAGATAGATCATGATCAAGTTTTATTTTTTCATAGGTGAGTACATGCGTTTGGTTTGACATGTATTTACTTAACATTGATATGTGGACCACATTGTGAACTTTGAGGAGACTTGGAGGCATTGACAAATGGTATGATATGGTTCTAATTCGATCCAGAATTTCAAAATGTCCAATGTACCTGAGACTTAATTTTCCCTTCTTACGAAATTGTATAATACACTTCCATAGAGATATGTTTGATAAAACATGATATCTTTCTTGAAATTAAAAATCCTTCCTTCGGTTATTAGCATTTATCTTTTTACTACTTTGAGCTATTTTGATATGGTTTTGGATAATCTTCAACTTTTCCATTTTTTCCTCAACATGTTCTGGGACTACGAGCTTTCTTTCATCAACATCATCCCAACAAGTTGGTGTACGACATCTCTTTCCATATAACGCTTAAAATGGAGCCATCTGAATACTTGAATGGAATCTATTATTATAGGAAATTTCTATAAGAGGTAAATACTGATCCAATATACCTTGAAACTCAAGTGAACTAGACCTCAAAATGTCTTTCAATGTTTGAATAGTCTGTTCTTATTGTCCATCGGTTTGTGGTTGGTAGGCAGTGCTCAAACGATGATAATTATCTAGGGCCTTCTGAAGAATTTTCTAGAATTGTGATGTAAAATGCGGATCAAGATCATAAAAAATTAATAAGGCTATACCATGAAGTCATAAAAATTCATTAATATATAGTATTTCTAAATGTTCAAGTGGTAAATATTATCTTATATTAAAAAATGTGCTAATTTTGTAAGATGATCAACAATAACCCATATTGCATCATTCGTTCTTGGAGTATTTGGTAGCCCCATGACAAAGTGAATCTTAATATCATCCCATTTTTGAATTGGTATAGGAAAGGGTTGCCTGACTCCTCCAAGATGTTGTCTTCCAGTTTACACCTTTTGACAAACCATACATCTCGACACATAATCAGTAATCTCCCCCTTCATGTTTTCCAACCAAAAATATTCCTTTAGATCACTATACATCTTTGTGACACCAGGGTGTATATATAAATTAGATCTATGACCATCATCTAATAGTTCCCTATTTAGATCAGGAATAGTGGGAACACAAATCCTCTTTTCGAATTTCAAAATTCCACCTTCATATATGAAGTCAGTCAGCTTCCTATCATTTATAACTTTAGTTTTCTTTTGAAACTCCTCCTCGTCAGTATGAAAACATTTTATCTTTTCTAGTAAAGAATGTTTGGAATCATTTTGAAAAATTAGTGATTTTTACCTTCCTTGATAATTCCCATATCCATATTTATTAGATCTATGATGAAAGGTTCCCTTTCAACTCTCATCTTGTTCAGAATTCTGTGGTTCTTTCTTGTCAAATCATCTACCACCTTATTTTCTTTCCCCGGGAGGTAGTGTATTATGCAGTCATAATCCTTGAGTGGATCAACCCATATCCTTTATCCTATGTTGAATTTTTTCTATGAGAAGATATATTTTAAACTCTTATGATCTGTATATATCTCACATTTTTTTCCATAGAGGTTATGTCTCCAAATCATAAAAGTAAAGACAACGCTCCTAACTCAAGATCTTGAGTTGGATAGTTTTGTTCATGATTTTTAGATGTATATATTCATAGTCAAACACTCTATCATTATGCATATGGACACTACCAGGTCCTTTATTTGATGCATTGCTAAAGATCACAAATCCATCATTCCCTGATGGTAGAGTCAAGATTAGAGAATTCACAAATCTTTTATTCAATTCTTTAAAACATTCTTCATATTCCTTTTTCCAAGTTAACTTAACCCCTTTTTGTGTAATCATGGTCATTGTGTGGGCTAAATGAGTGAATTTATGAAAACAATTCCTATAATAACCTCCTAAACCAATAAAACTACGTACCTCAGTTAGGTTTGTTGGAGTAGGCCATTCTTGCATGTCCTTTTCATTCATAGGATATGTATATACTCTATCCTTAGAGACAATGTGTCCTAGGAAGGAAACTTATTGGAGCCAAAAATCACAATTTCTAAACATCCCATATAATTCATTTATTATAACAGCCTTCAGAATAGTGCACCTGTGATTTTAATGATCTTTATAGTTTTACAGTATACTAAGATATCATCAATAAATGCCACCACAAAGCCATAAAGACATTATTTGAAAAATATATTTACTAGATCCATGAAAATAGATGGTTCATTAGTTAGTACAAAAGGTATTACTATAAACTCGTAATGCCCATACCTAGTTTGAAATGCTATTTTTGGAATGACATCCTTCCTCACAAGAAGCTGATGATATCCATATCAAAGATAAATCTTCGAAAAATATTGGGCTCTAGGTAGTTGATCAAATAAATCATCAAAGTAATGTAGTGTATACTTGTTCTTTATTTTTATAGCATTGATCTTTTTATAGTTAATGTACAACCTCAGAAACCCATTTTTATTATTGAGGAAAATAATAGGGGCTCTCCATGGAGAAATAATTGGGAAAATAAATCCTTTTTCACCCGTAGTTATTTCATTCCCTTCCTCCGCGACAATTGAATTTATTAGAGCTATAGGGGGTGGATCTAGATGAGAATTATATGGTGATGTTTTTCCCTAAAGATAAGGGATTCCACATCATCCTTAAAAATTTTAACCTGCTTGCACATACAATAATTTTTCACATAATGATTTGAAACAAAATCCATACCAAAGATTATATAAAATTCAATCATGGTTATGGAAATAAAATCAGAAGATAAAGCACATTTATACGCCATAATGGGGACTGTTTGACATAATTTTTTTGCAATGAAACTTCCCTTATGTGTTTGGAATTACAACACCATTAATAAATAAAATTGGAAATATCATATTTTTTTGGAGAACTGGGAATATATGAAAGAATGTTATGATCTAGAATCAAATAAAGCATTGGATAAGTTTGATGAAATGATTAATGTTCCTACCACCACTTAGTTAGGAACATCAACCTCAAAGTTTTGACCACAAAAACTTGGCCTTACTCCCTTGGAATTTTTTGGGGAACACTTCCCTGACACTTATGACATTCATGTGCGTTATGTCCCGTCACCTTAGAATTATAGAATTGAACATTTGTATCTTATTTCTTCTTCTTACAATCCCAAGATAGGTGTCCTTTTTTTCCACACTTGTAATAGACTCCCATTCCCTTTTGAAAAGTTCTTAGGTGTTTCTTCCTACAATTACTGGAGGATAGATATTAAAATATTCCCTTATTCCCCATTTCCTTATTTCCTTTTCCAGTGTTTTCGGCAACCCTCTTCTTTTCTTGTATTCCTTTAAAGTCACAATTGATCGAATTTTTTTTTCTTTCTTGATATCACTTGAGAATATATCATCATATGATAAGAAACTTTGGGAGACTAGAGCCCTTCAGTGGATTGGTTTTAAACTATCAAAGAATAGATAAAATTTTCTCATTGGATTACGTATGTAGTTCACGACAAGCCTTGATAGCCTTGTAATGCTGGAATCATACTTGGTAACATTTTCATCCTCCTTCCACCTCATATTCAAGAAATTTCTCTCCATATCTCCCCGTTTTTCACAAAGAAATTGTTTCTCTAGAAAGATTTACTTAATGTCATTCTATTCCATTTATTCTATATTTTCCTCCTTTTTTGTGTTTTGGATTAACGACCACCACTTATCCTAATCTATCAAAAGATGATAAACTGCCATGACATCATTATTTATTTCATTACATCCCCAAGAGAAAAGTATATTCTCTAGAGACCTTATCCACTACTTAGTTACAAATGATTTTGTAGTCGCATTGAATGATGGGTTCTGTTGTGGCATAAAACGATCTAACAAAGCTCCTCCGTGTAGTGGATCCAGATGCTCCATAAGAGTATGGTTATTGTGCATAACCTGAGTATGTTGTCCCAGTATAGTTATAAGCTTATTATCACCAGTCACCGTACCAGAGCCAATATCATTATCTTGCATCGGAGGGAAATCCCCACGTGGGACACACACATTCATGAGGTTTCCATTCCTTCCACTAGGTTCCATTTCAAAATATTGGCATACACTATATTACGGTATGAATCATAATGTATAATCTCAATGTAGAATAATACTTAGCATAAATTGAATTTCTATAAATATCTAATCTCTTTCTCATAAACATGGTATCTTTGAGAAAAAATTTACATTTAAATCCTCCGTAATGGCTTGTAAATAAAATGTGAATTATTCAAAGCATATCCCCATGGAGTGTCAATACCAAGAGTATAGAAAGGCTTGTTGTCATGTACCAGGATTCCCTAGGTCAAGCCCAAAACTCCTTATCATAGTTTTCACTCCTAGGAATATCTATGCTAGATGATTCTCTACCTGTTTGTATCTAGAAAGGGATGAATTTTCTAGAAATATCCACATAATCAATTCCTTGCCAACATTACAGGACATTATTTTATATTTCTCCTAAAATAATACCTTTGGGCTTTTTTCCCTAATCTATATTTTCTAATCTAGTTTCCATGTTTGCTACTAAACTTCTCTGATACCAATTGTAAAGATCTGACCCCATTTGCCTGGAGCCTATGCCTTATAGATTACATTTTCATATAAAAAAGTAATAAGAATACAGAAGGAATGTGTAGTTTAGTATTTTTTGAAACAATATACCAACATTATTCCAACATTGAAAATAAATACAATATAGAAACTCCTTAGAAGACTTCAAAAACTTCTATGTTATTTTAGCATGTCATTAAAAATAGAATTCTTCATATCCTGAGAAAATGAAACATAAGAAAGGAGTGAGATCAAACACTCATTGAGGGTAAGAAATATAACAGAATATATATAAACATTAGGCAAGTTGAATAACAAATAACATAAGACTTTAACAAAAACTTGAACACATTATGGAAGGAATAATAGATAAGTAAGTAATGAAATTATAAAACATAATCTTGGGTATACTACTAGTCAAATAAACACATGAACCATCAATACTATTTTCATAATGATGTAATGTATAATGCAGGATATCGTCACAAAATCATCAAGGCCTCGTGCCAAGACCATAAATAATCAAATTGTCAAGGCCTTTTTTTAGGATCGTAATTTATCTCATGAGACTGATCAATGCACTAGGGAACTATAGTGGGACCCACCCGAAAAATTCTATGTCTAATTCATTACTCATATGAATGGGGATAAATATAAACAAAAAATACACTCATATTGGTAGGTTCCCGATGCAACAGAAGATCGTGGTTGGATGTGCCCACTTGAATTTTTGTAATTAGCAATGATCAATCCGGGATCAATACGACGATAAATGCCACACTCCATGGATCAAATAACAGAAGTAAACAAAGAAGAATAGTCCCAGAACTACAAAGGAGGATAATCATATGTTGGTTATAAGTAATTTAATTAATTGAAAAGAATTATCTTGATGGAAGTCTTTCTCTGTTGACGTCTCTGGTCACGATCCGACGTGATCCGTCATTGCGTCATAGAATCCAAGTGTAGGATTCCTCTAGCGGTGATACACATGTGCTCCACGTATCTCTGGACATCGCTAAAGGAATCTCTGGGTGCTAGTTTGGAGAATACTTTGCTTGTATTTTCCACCTTATATCACCTTGATCTGATGGAGGAGGATCTCTCTCGGTCTTGCAAGCATTATTGGAGGAAGGAGTTCTTTAGGTCTTGAGATAATTCTCTAGAATTTTTGTCCACAATGATTAAGGAAAAGTGTTGGGGTTGTGTGTATATTTCTAATAGGGTTCGATGTTATAGAGTTATGACAATAAATAAATGCGTTACAAATTTTATTTATTTCATTAACTCTTATTGAAAATACCCATGCCGAATAATTAATTCCTTGATATGCGCCCACACTGATTATAATAAATAACATTTTAATAAAATGATATTATTGCCTCAAAATCCTTACTGGAAAAACTACACGGCGTGTAATCATTAATACGTGGTGTGTACTCATTTTTCATTTCCTTTCCAAAATAAAAACTACACGGAGTGTACATTCAAAGTACACAATGTGTATATCCTGTTTTCATTTTCTTTCCTAAATGAAGACTACATGGCATGTACATTCAATGTACACAGCGTGTATATCTTGTTTTTATTTCCTTTCCAAAACAAAAATTGCACAGCGTGTACATTCAATGTACACAACGTGAATATCTTGTTTTTCATTTTATTCTTCCTAAAAAATTAAAAAGATTTAGTATTCCTTGAATAATTATTAAACTAAATATGGGAATAATATTTATTCTACTTGAGATACTTGGATACACTTAGTGTGTGACCCTCTAAGCCTCTTTCTCGCTAGCATTAGGCGGCCTGCCTAAAGTCCAAGATTATTGTCTAGAAACGGGTCATGGAACCCAAGAGAAATATGTTGATGCCGTATTGACATTTCACCTCCTATGAATTCTTATCATTTAATTTAATCCCTTTGTCTCAATATCTCGAATCAAGGGTGTTGCATCCTAGTGCCATCAACCCATGTGCTCGATTATTTTTTTTTTGACTTTTTAAAATTGAACTTTCTAATTCCTCACAATGGACATGGATTTATATAGGCTATATCAATTCCATAAGTAGGCCAAAGATAAATAATTTTGTTATGGAAGAGAAGGGACAAATCCTTTCTCGCATTATCTATTAAGGTAGTATCACTTGTGACGCACCCAACCTATCCAACCTCACAACGAACAGTGTGTCGTCATAGTTTTCATCAATACATCTATGTGAGCGAGTTTTATTACCCATTAAAAATAATATTAAAGTCTAAGGACCAATACACACGTCCTAAGATAGGAACATCTAATGACACTATGAAATGAAAATTTCCTACTGGCGGGTCTTGTTCTCATAATATCCCCCTGGATATTAGCAAGGGCGCACACCATGAGAAGGTGCCACAATGTTTTATGAGTCCTCACCCCTAATGTCCTGTATTATTTGTGTCCCTTATATAACATCATCTGACCAAAGAACATATATTCAAGAACAATGTTATGGCACTTCCGGGTTCTCATCATAGTAGGGATCTGCTATGACCCTTTAATGAAACAGCTATCCTTAGAACATTATCACATGAATTGTCACGCAGAATAAAAATCAATATGTGATAAAGTATTCATTAATGAATAAATTAAAAATTAGTTGGTTCTAGTCCACACACTCCAATAATATTTAAACTAATATATGAAGTATAAATAACTTTTTTTAGAACATTATGCCCAAACACTAACCATTAAGAGTAAATTGGTGAATGGTTTTAAGATAGAAAATAAATAGTAAAGATAATCATAAAACATTAAATTAAATTTAATATATGGTACATGGAAATATTAATCCCAATATTACATAATAATCAACAAGATTTTTGAAATTGATGAAGATACTCTTATAAAATCTTCGAGTAATTCTTGAGATAGATACCCATATAGTTTGAAAAAAAGATTTCTTTTGGAATTTTTTTTATAAAACCAGAAGTGATGTAAGGTAATATTTTATTAACAAAATGGCTAATTTTATAAATATAATGTTTTCCAAAAACAGATTATAGGGTGCCCTTGAAAATAGGTAATAATTTCAGAAATTTCCTTTGAACGAGGTTTTTATTTCGGGAAGGATTTTTGAAAGATCCGTTTATAACATATAACTCCCATTAAATGAATGTAGGATTATGGTTGGTAAAAATATATAGAAATATCAAAAATAATTCATTAGGAGTACAAAATAATACAAAATAATTTCATTGAGGTAATTATAATATAAAAATAACTCGAATGAAAATGGAGGTTCGGATGGAAAAACGCTTACCTTAAATCCAAACGTGTTCTGCTATTGAATTTAAGGTCCAGGAATATGAAATTATACATATTAATAAATTAATTTGGAACCTATTAGACATTTATTTAGTTTATCATGATTTTATTAAGTCCATTATTTACTTATTTTTTAGTTATAATATTGAATTCCATCATTACATAGTGTTTATTTCTTCGAATTTCATAATCGGTTCACCTGTTTTTATGAAGTGGAGTTCATGTAGAATGGATGTAAATCTCCATAATTGAAATTTCATATTATATATTAACATCCATAAATATTAATGGTCATTTATATTTTTTGGTTAAATGGAATTAGGATGAATCATTAGATGAAATATATATGTCATTCACTTATATTATTTCGGCGGTATTTTGATTATTTGGAAATAGTTTGGTCATACGATTTAATAATATGTACATATACTTATTGATGAATATTAATTAGGTTATAATACATATATTATATTCTGTTTGAATAATCAAGATGGTTTCATGACCAGTTTTTATGGATAAATTGAAGAATGAAACTTCATCATCGACAAAGGATATAAATTGGAATCTAGTGGACGTTGATTTCATTTATAAAATAAAAGAGAGGGAGAGTAAAGATATTGATGATGGTTCTTATATTCACATGATATAATTCCAGTATATATAAGATAATGGATCTATAATGGTCATTTGGATGGAGGAGGTGAGGATATGATAACAAAATAAGATAAATTGAAATGAAACTAAATGAAAAAGAAAGGTGCTTTACCTATTGAAATAACCACTTTGAGAACATCCTTAAGGGAAGGGATTTTGGTCATTTGGAAAGGGAAAGAGATTATTAGACATGGGGAGTGACTATGTAAGGTTATTTAGGAAGAAAGTTTATGATATTCAAGGTTTAGAGGAGTGAAGAGAAGAGGGTGTGGGGGGGGGGGGGGTATAGTGGAGGAGAGGATGGTTTTCATATTTTTTAATCATTAGTTTATTAATTTCCCTCAAGAATAGAAATAGTGTGGATTCCATGACCAAGAATAGTAATAAATTCAACTGATTTCGAACCATTTGGGCTTAAATAACTTATAATTTCATAAATAGTGCATTTAATTGATACTTTGTATATACAGTATTTTACCGTATTTAAGTATTCATAAAAAAATTGAGTACTTCAAAAAAAAATCCAAAAAATCTACCTAAACATTTATTGACGTGTAGAATCCAAACATTAAGTCCATTTTTCAAAAATAAGTTTCTAAATATGATAATATTAATATTTAATTAAAATCATAAATTATTCCCAAAAAAATAGTTTTAAAACATTTATTTACTTATTTGAAATCATAGGTGTATCATACTTCCACTTGAATATTATTTATATACTATAATAGGTAAGGCTACCATACATTATGGTATTTCACTATTTTTAAGGTTATGTTAATATTCAAAATGGGAAGGTTACAATTCACAATAAAATTAAGTTTTTCTTATTATAATCCAAATAACTTACTGATCGCAAATATGTATGTATGATATTTGAAATTCATATCACAGAAGTGACAAAATTATTTTTAAAGGTAACATAGAACATAGTCGTTCATTATGTTGTGATTTCATGTGATTATCTAATATTTATAAGAAAGGAATTTCTATTGAAAAAAATATTAGGTTGTTATAGAGGTCATCTATATGTGGTAGTAGATACCATTTACTAATTATAATATTTTTCAATAAATTATAATCCAAAAAATATCTGAGGGTATGATCCTCCTTGGTGAAATGGAAGGGTGAACCCCAAGGTGAAGTATTGGGATTTATAAAACCCTTAGCTTTCAAATCCTCTAGACTCATCTTGATCTCCTAAAAATCAGCAGTAGAAATCTAGTAAGTAGAAATGGATACTATTGCTTCTCCTTGCACTAGATCGGTATATAACCACAACTCTCTCTTAGGTGGTAATATAGAAAATTTATCAGGGAAGATATCCCTATATCAAACTAGTATGGGAGGAAACTTTTCCTGATATATTACATGATCTTCCATATAAAGGCTATAAATGTGGGCTATCACTCACCTATTCCACTATAATATTTCCCATCTCAACATTACTAGAAATTATATTCACCACTCTAAAGATAAATATATCCCTCTAGTGATGTAAACATTACCTCAGGATGTTAGAAATGCACATAATCATGATAGGGGACCAACCGGTCTATATCAAGAAAGACCTAGAATCCCACTATCTTAAGAAAAATTACGTACCATAAGAAATGTTAACTATATACCTCATGGGGGAATTCCTTGAAATGGTTTGCACTCTTTGATTGAATTCCCAAAAAAAGTATCAAGTGTATTATTTCTATAGAAATACTAAATATCAAACCCATGGATTTCCACAATAGTCACAGATATAAAAGAATACAATGTTCCTATATCAAAAACTACAGAAACTAAAGTAGAAGATACCAAGATTGTACCTCTAACTGTATATGGTCTAACACCATTTTACTTGGGTATATGCTGCACTAAATAAATATGGAATGTTGAACGACCACGAGCAATAACCCGACTAACTAGAGTAGGCTCAATTAGTTTTCACTGCATATCTTGAGTTTTCTTTTCTAGACCATGTCCAACTCCTTAGCCTATATACCCTGTGGTAGCTCAACATCCGACATGACATAGAGCTACTAATCCTACTCCAAAATTAGGATCTATTTTAGATCAACTCCCACTAGGAACTAATTGGAAATAACAAGGAAATATATGAATATGAACCATCCTACCATATGATTGACATTGGGCTAGGTCTCAATCATACTAATGTTTTTCATGACCGTGCCAACTATATTGATGGAATGTATCCAACCTACCTAAATATGTACTACGGATTCCACTGGTCTACTTGAACATTACCTTTCACAGGATGAATTACTATCTTCTTTCAACACTAAACCATCATAAGAAGTACTATAGTATTCCGCAAAATTGTACACAATAATAAGGAATAGGTTTCTAATAACTGATGTAGTAGTCAAATGGAAATCATGGACCTAAGACTAGATGGCATACCTAAGTCTGTTATCAAAACATATCAATCTATAAAACTCATCAGTAATGAAGAATGGTGAAAAAAAAATTAATCTTAGTAAACCGATTTGAATTATCAATAAATTATTGGGTTCGTTTCTATATATGTAGGAACTCCATAGATCTATTAACTCTCAGCATATATGGAAAGAAGATGTCATAGAAAGAATCCTAAAAATATTTCTAGACCATAACCCAATGCTAGTCTACCTGAGTAATAAAATGCCACTAAATCTTGATAAAATTATGAGGCATATAAGTGGAGAGTTTAACCCTCATCTCTAGAGGAGTCTCCAGGTGCTCAAAGATAGATAGAATGGACTCTATGAATTTATCAGTAGACAATAGTCCACCATCACTAGAATACATGGGTGTATTATTCTACTAAAACTCATACATAAACTTTTCTATAGTACGGTCATGCAAGAGAGAACCCTAAATAGTATTCATTAGTTGAAAGAAACCAGCATGAAATGGGAATCATCTCCCACATCAGCTATCCGAATAGGTGATACATGAGTCACTACTAGATGGATGTGTCCCACCACCCCTATAGAAAGTTTTTTCCACCATTATGGATTTAAAATAGAGGATTTCATGGTGTAATAACTCTACTATTGACAACTAAACACTTCAGATAATATTCAACATTGATCATATCAATGATACAAGAATACGATAGGCACAATAATTCCTATATAATAGTTTCACCCCTCTGCCTCCTCATAGGGAGAGGCCAAGTAGCCATATTAGAAAATGATAAAAATGTTTTAGAGACTTACTACTTCCCACTACTACAGTTAGGTCTGGGTTAAGTTATATGTTTTACATTAGGGTCCGGGTTTATAGTGTGTCAATTGCAAGTTATGGAGGAAAACACCCTTTAAATTTCAATGAGAATCACTATTGAATGAGAACCATTTACTTTTACATTTTGAAAATAACAGTTCTCAACATGTTGTTATGTATATCCAAACACACACACAGAAAAATATATATATATATATATATATATAGACACACACACAGAAAAATTTATATATATATATATATATATATATATATATATCAGGGACCAATAAAATTCATCCATCATTCCCAGGTTATAAAGTACCACACTTTATAAATTGAAAATTTATTTTACATGCAACTATAAGTAGGATTTTAAGACGGTTCAATTTGTCTGGATCACCATTGGTAATTTATAGAGGCACACACACTCTTTACGTTTCAATTTGAATGCATATAATTGTAAAAAACTAATGTTTCATCTCGTGTAACCAATGTTTCTTAGCTCAAATGAAATATAAATGGATAAATATGGTACCATCATCAATATATACATGAAAGCACTATATATGTTGATGCATACACATTAATGAATCCAATTATTTATTACTGTAGGAAGCATGATCACAATTTCAAAAATAATTATCGAGGCACAAGGAATATATAACAAAAATGATTTAAAAAGTAAATGTGGTATGACATAATGCATGACATATAAATTCTCATGTTACTATAATGATTCATGGTAAGCTTCCTCCTTTCCATACCAACCAAAGGTAAACAATAGATTTCACAATAACAATGAATTCCACAATCCATGTTGGTCACCCCATGGTGAAATCAATGAATCTCAAACATGAATAATCCAAAATAGAAAATCCAACCCCAAGAAAGTTGAATTATCTCTCATACATGGGTTATCTACTCCTATGAACAATCTCATTAACATGTTACTTCACATCCCAGTTTCTTATTGAATATACTAAATAGTAAGGAAAAAAGAAAATAAACACCCATGATACCAATTTGTAGCACTCTGAACTCAGTTCACTCATGAGTAACAAAAACCATTAGGTTATAAGGCTTCAATATTTCCTCCCTATGCACAAGTGGTAGCTAACTAGTAGTGAGAGTCCAAAGTGGTTTAGTTGGGAGACTATTCCCTCATGATCAGAGTAACATAGTGGTAAAATTAGTGGATAAATAGAGGAAGAATAATATCTACTAATAGTTAAAATTGAATCATCCATATGAAATAAATAATCATTAATAGAAATATCTAGTACCATATATAAAATGATGTAATTTCATGTCTCTAAAAAAGGAATAGGAAAAATGGAGGCATGCACACATACATACAAGTATACAAAATTAACAAAAAATTCCAAAAAACAATCTCCAGATAGAATCACTAGCCATATCTTGGTCTATTTCTCTCTCGATTCCATTCTATAATAAGATATTCATAAAAAACAAGGTGTTTTCCCCTTTCCAAACCCGCATTCATGAAGTCAATCTATAGAACCAATTGGTGGCCTGAAAATGGTGTGAGACATCCTCAGTGGGTCACCACCGATGGTGTCTATGAAAATCCTTCAAGTGAATATAAATTTAATAGTATGAAGGTATAATGACCATCAATGATGTAAAAATGTGTAAATTAACAACCAAGTTAGACTTGGATCCTCTTGTAATTCTAGGACGACCATACCTACTTCAGACTATGTTTGAAATGTATCTTCTTCCTTTACATCATCCATATATTTTCATACATAAGATAATAATATGCATTGATATACATGCTACAATGTGGACTCATGTCATCATGTCCAGGTGTTCACATAGTATGTCAATAATTTATAGGACCCAAATCTTTAAATAGAGCATCATATTAAAGATAAAATAATAAAAGTATTTGAGGTGAGGCTTGGGTATCCATGACCTTATGGGTTAAACTAACTCATAATAATAACTCATTTAGTGTGTATACTATTGCATGAGTGTAATCCAAGTGGTACACCTAAGGAATTCCCTTGTAAAATAGTCTAACCAAATCGGTGGAACTTATCCATAATAAATAATAGGCTAAGCATGACTTGGGCACATGGGGTGAATCCATTACATTGTGTGTTTTTAATGGTCATGATAATTCCAAGGTATGTATCCAACACATTCTAATATCAGGATGTAAAGTAATTGAAACTTCTGTACAATGCCTAGGAATCCATTTGAAATGACAATGACTAGATTATATTTTGGGTTTTTTCCACAGAAATTGGCTCTATGAATAATGGTAGAGTCCTCTTAGTTCTCAAGGAGTTCCCTCTAGAATCTATGTAGATTCCATGTCTGACCACTCCTCTAACCAGAAAATGGTCCATAATAAATTCACAATGTATGTGAATATGATGTGTAACATTGATTGTGTGACAATCATACCAATTTACTAAATTTATTTAATCCATATTATTACCTTTCATTTATTGATGACAAGGTTAGAGGTCCATAATAATAGACACCAAGTATATGTACATGAACAATAACATTGGATAATTAAAAATCATACCAACTTACTACTTCCATTTAATTCATATCATTACCTTGCATTTAATGTTGACAGGTTTTGAAATCTATAATATTAGGCCCTAATTATATATACATGAAGTGTAATATTTTCCATGTAATAATGAAGCCAATTTATTTCATCTTTTTAATTCCTATCACTATGTTTTATTTATTGATTACAAGGTTTGAGGGTTGAAGGGTAACATTTTCCATGCTAAACTCATGATAATTCATAGATTATATATATAAATTTAATTATTAATTCAATAATCTTGGTAAGAGAGTTAGTTTTCCTATACCACTATAAATTTTACACTTCAATTAATGATATCACATTTCAGAATTCAAACCAAAGAGACTAATGGGGTTTTAAGGTTAAAAACCATGGAGTTCAAATAGGTATTTAATGGGAACTCCTAAAGGGGTATCTCAAGTTGAGGTTAATGACATACAATATCAGTAGTGATCTTAAAGAGTCATTAAATAACAAAATAACACAACCAATTCAAGGAATATTAACTTTTAGGGGAAACACTTTGTGAAACTGACATGCTACATACTGAAAATAAATATATACATCAAGAATTTGGGGGAAAATTAATAGACCACCTAATGTATTCTTGTGGAGGAAAAATCATCTACTATCAAATTTTTTTTGGTCTAGATCAGAATAAAATGGATAAATACAAACTCCCAAAATATAGGGCATATTAAATCACAACATAATATCATTGAAGGCAACAAGATAAATGAAGGAAGAGAGGAAACATATTAAACCTCTTTCCCATGGTGATCCAACATGATAGATGGAAGTCGAATCAGAGTCTAGAATTAGAAGAGTCTTCAAATACAAGATAGAGGTTATGAGAGATCTCTAAGTCATGCGGTGGACTAGAAAACACTGGATTAGGAAAAAAGGATTAGGCCTTTTAAAATAATAGAGGGATAATATGTTATTATGTCTACTTTTTAAGGGGTGCATGATTTGGTTGCTTGATTTTCCATACTGTGAACCAACTATGTAGATGGAACTATTTAGGTATTGGAACCTCAAATAGTTTATGCACATGGTTTTTTCAAATCGTGTGCACCCCGTATACTAGTCACTTTATGGGTGACACCCCCTTACACGGTCTAGGCGCATGGTTAGAAAAACCATGCACAACCCATGAAAATCCTGTGAAGTCCTCTATAGCACTAATCAGGGTTTGACCAAACTATGTTTACTTAGGGGAAAAGTTTTGGAAAACCATGTTTCTACACCTTTTCTTCCAAAACACTAAGTTTTAGGCTCTGTAGAATCCCAAAAAATCCCTATTCATTTATTAGACCATAGAGAACATTTATTAAGAGAAAATAAAGAATTTAAACCAAGAATTAAGGGATATGTACCTCAAGAGAAAAACTATTATGTTTCAATGACTTACCAAAATCAATTAATTAATCCCCTACCAATATCCTATATCCCATTGTTTAATTATAAGACCAAACTTGGAAGGATTTTAGTGAAAATCAAATAAGTTTCCTGAAGAAGAGGTCATGTTCTTAAACGATCATTTTTATTTTGTTTCTTCTTACACATCATTAAAATATTATTAAACCATGGTTATATATTAAAATTAGTATATTATATATAGTAGGATGCGATTATGTTATGTTCATGACATTTATCCATCTTCTCTTCATCAAATTGGAGATGAATCCATCAATCATGTGTACAAAAGACTACCACCTCATGAATTGCTGTAGTTCATTTTCCATCACCTCTTTTTATGGATAGATATAATGATGGATGTAACACATTATTTTGATATTTAGGATATATTTATACTTATGGAATTAACATCATATTTACATTCTTACTTTCCTCATGTTCTGAATTACAATAATGTCAGACATGTGTATAGCATACTACCACCTTACGAAGCTATGTAATTTATATTTCTCTTATTTGTTACTAGGAATGAAATAAAGATAAATTTAATGAATAAATGTGATATATATGTAATAATATTTATTCTTTAAAATTAATATATCACCAAATTTCTTACCCTTTCACCTGTTAAGGAAATGATAATGTCGCTCATGCGTATGTACAACCTACCCTCTCCACGAAGCGATGTTATCCATTATCACTCAAATAACAGTAATAATAAAATGTTATAAAAAAAGTTGGTGATATGATGTTATAGAAGAATCATATATGACATTATATATATAAATATGGTTCTAGTATAAATTAATAATAATCTCAAAACCATTATACGATAAATAACATTCAACCAAAAGGAATGGTGTGGTGAGGGACTTTTTCTCAATTTCATTTCATTATGGAATTTAGTAATGTTTTGAACCAAATTTCTTATATATAGTGTATATACTACCACTTTCACATTTAAAATCATGAATATTTTATAATTAATTTTATTTTATGTTCCAATTTTAATTATTTCCTCCCAGTGTGTTTGATTTAAAAGTTACCAAGCGGTAAAGAATTTAATAACTCAATTTATTTTCATTGGGTTATATCACTTTTTCATTATCTTTGATATTCTACAATTATCCATGTATTGAATTTTTGATATAGTATTTTTTATATAATTTTTTTAAGTGTAATTAAATTTAATATAAATAATATATTCATTGGTTAATCACTTCAACATTATGATCTTTGTATGGGTTTATTTCAATATCTCATTTCAATGAGGAATATTTACAATTGAATTACCATTTGAGGAAAAAATTTGATCACTATATAAAAAAACAATTTCATTTTATTATACTCTAGACATTGATGATTTTTTTAAAGTAATAGTACCATTTTACCTCTATTTTGTACATAAAATTATTGAGAAAAAGTTTTTAACAAAAATGAATTCATTTCCCTCTTCGTTTGACAATCATTTTTCTTCTAAAACCATATTTTATAATATTGTTTAAAAAAAGTTTTTTTATAATTTTCAAATTATTTTTAAATATATTTTTATCCATTTTTATCTTTTTATTTTAAAAAACATTAACTGGATTATTGATACTATTTTCAAAAAAAGGACTATCAGGCTTATATAAAAAATGTGAAAGGAGGTTTTTTAACATGTATGGAATATAAGGATTTTTTTTGCCATTATAGACTCTCAATTTTTCATAGATTCCTTTATAAGTTTAAAAGTTTGTTTTAATACTATTTTTTGAATATATAGTTTAAAAAATATATATTTACCAATGGAAAAGGATATTTACCTCAAGAAAGTTTTTAATGATCTTTTTTTTGATATTTCTATTCATCAATGACAACAAACCTTTGATTTCCCTATAATTTAACTGGAATATATTTTTTTGAAATCATTATTATTATTTTTATGCATGGTTTATAATCATGTTGACTATGGAAAGTATTCGAATTAAATTTCATAATTAATTTTTATAGTCCCTAGCTTTCCCTTTAATTTTTCAAATTCCTGTGATATTTGGAAATTAAATATCCCTAAAATTTATATATTGTTTTTTGTAGATATAATTTTTGATTAAAATATATATCATTATATATATATGATGTTCTACATTGAAGATTATTTTTTCTATCTAGTTAAATATTGATAAGTCAGAATTATTTACTCAATACAAAACTTCGATGATAAGGCATATTGTTCATGAATTAAGTTGATTATTTGATATATGAGGAATGTTCTGGACATGCAGTGAAAGTTATATCCAAAAATTATATATCCCCTCAATTCATGAGTAGAATTATGAAGACAATATCTCATATAGATTTGAAGGGATTTTTAACCATAGTATTAAACTATATTGTGATGGGTTTGGACATTAGAGGTATCATGATGTCCAAAATTATGTATAACCTTTATCAAGAAATGAATTATTATTATCCATAAGATTTTAAAAATGTTATTATCTCAAGATAAATTTAATTATATGTTTTGGATCAAATGGAATGTGTTTTTTATTATTTATCTTTACCTTTTGATTGGTCCTTATCAACTCAGTATAGTCAAGTTATTTAAATAGAAGGGGTGTTTAGCTATTTACATTGCCATATTAATTGTTCTTTATCTGTTCATGATAGTCAAGTTTCATAAAATGGTATGAGTTTTATGTTATTTACATTTATATATTTATTATTACTTATATAATCATTATATTCAAGTTATTTATTAAATAGAATGTGTGTTCATATATTTACCTTACCATATTGATTATTCCTTATTGATGATTCTTCATTTACTCAAGATAGCTTCCTCTTTATGCAACTCATGCTGATTATCTGAGCTCACACATATTTTGTTTCCATTGCTAAGAATACACGATGTTCACTATATATTATATTCAAGTATATACTAGAGTGAATATTTTTATTGTTGAAAATAAATTATATTTCAATTTTTTTATTCAAATGTAATAGGGGAATAATGTATATATTTAGTTTACTAAGGGTAATAAACTATTCAATCCTCAGGATATGATCACTTTCATCTTATAAAAAAAATATTTATGTTACCACTAGGTTTATGTTACTAAAGTTTGGTTTGTTACATATATTCTTTTTATGTGACTACATATCAACTCAAATAGAATGTTTATTTTTTATCAAAAGGACTTATGCATGGGTAGTGTTAGCGATTGATGTTGGTGGTTTTTTGTTAAATGTTTTAAGATTCAATGGGGATTTTAATCTGCTAAGGTTCAATGTATAAAATTATATGAAAATAATGAATATTCACTCCTCATTTTTGTATCTCAAATTCATTACAACATGTAATTTTTTCATCCCCATTTCAATGTTTAGTTGCATAACAAAAGTAATATTCACAATGTTTGAAGAATCATATAGTATTATTTTTAATATATTCCCCCTTTTTATGGATAAAGGAGTATAATTTGAATGAAATTAATGACGAATGACAATCTATTCCTCATTTACATTGTGGTTAATATCATGATTTAAAAATTACTAAAAATGAAATAATTCATCCCCAATTCATTTTTAAGTTTTTTTTATAATTTTCATTATTTTTATTTTTATATATAAATTGGGAAAAAATGATTTTTTTGGAGTTTTTTGAATTCATTTCCGATGAAAATGGAAAAATTACCCTAATATCCTACAAAAAATTAATCTCAATCAAAAAGATAGATTCCTTTGATTAACCTATCCCCCAAATGTTTTAAATTGTAATACATGAATTAAAAAAATCAAGATATGGTTCAGATGGAATTTGGATCGTAATGTAACTCCTTAAAGAGAATTAGTGGACTCTAAACTCATCAAAAGGAAGTTTAGATATAAGATATTCTTGAAAAGTTTATTAAAATGGGGCTTTAAATTTGAAAATTTACTTTTATCATTTAAAAGAAATCCAAGATTAATTAATTTTTAATGATTCAAAAAAGTAATTTTGAAATTTTGAAATATCTTCTAAGCTCTCTCAAAAAAAAGAAGAAATGTATGAAAGTGTCTTAAATGATTGGAGACCCCACTGTCTAGAAAATTTATTCATTGGATGGTATTTTTTGTACATTAATTTATCAATAGATTCAAAATTCATTAAATTCTATAAATTAGTTAGTTATTAAAAATATATTAGCGATCATGTTATTTTTTTATTTATAATTGAATAAAACTTCCATATTCAACTCAATGGTCCAAAAATTTCTTAATTGGTCAATAAATATCACTTCTTACACTCCTTTTACTACCACCAATTAATTTGTTATAACTCTTTTACTTATAAATTTAGTAGTGGATATTCTTTAACTATTACCAACACATCTTTTTTTTTTCTATTTCTCAGCTCTATATATTTGTTTTGGAGTCGCGTTTGTTCTATGTGATATTTTCGCATAATTTTCAAAATAAAATATGGATTCTACGGTGGGGTGGATAGAAATATAGGTCATAATATTTTACTAATACTCATGTGGCTTCCTTTTCTTGTGTTTTCACTAATGATGATATATTTACACGTTCAACCCCAAGGTAGTTATTAATCCTATAGATTTGAATCAAATGAAATAAAAATTAATTTGGATTGAAATTTCCAACCTCTCATATAAAATCTTATATTTCTATTTTAGCATGAGTGGACACTAAGAAATATTATTCAATTATTGATACACTTAGTCAACCCACTGGTTATTCATAGTTTTTCCCAAGGAATATCTTCTCATATGGTTTTGTTAGAGTATATTATTCATTTTGACAGATCATGTTTGACCCAAATCTCCCATAAATATCATTATGTAACCACAATGGGTATTATATTCCTTCTATAATTCATTTCACCTTAACAATAAACTTTCTATATTATTTTAATAGGGTATGGAAAAAATTATACAAAGTAGTAAATGTGAAATAAAGAGAAATCATTATGTAATTTAGATTTTATGAAATCAAAAAATTAAGTAAAATCATGGTTTTCTCCCTCTAGAGTTATAGTATGAAGTTATTTTAAAACATTAAAGGTCACTGGGAGTTTTCATATAGAAATTATATGTTTGAATTTAATATTTTCCTCAAAATCTATTGAATCGAGCATGGTTTAATTTTTATATTCATGTTCAAGAGGGAGTATTGTTTTTGACAAAAAATAAAATATATGGTCCCTTAAGTCACAATTCACTATGAAAATCATCACAATAAAAGAATTTTAAAAGATAAATTTTCCCTTTAAATGGATTATCTGACTTGTATTTTTATGTAATCTTACCAAGAAATATGGTGATGTATGAGGGAATGTTTACAATAAGTCATACATTACCCCCATTTGTTCTTCCACATAAAATATGGATGAGGAAAATTTATCTTCTGGGTCAACTTCTATTAGCTGCTGTAGTTCCTCTATCTATATATCCTAGTTGAAATGACATACTTTATATTCTATTATTTTTTTATATTACCCAGGGGAGTATAAACTATGATCACAATATTGAGGTATTAATTGATGATACAATATTTTAGGTTTATACAATGATGATATTTCGTTTGGAGTCATATTTTAAAAATACATGTGTATTTTCATTAAAAAAAGAAGATTAAGTTTAAAAGAAAATAAAATTATCTATAAATAGGTGAAAATTAGTGAAGTGAATTTATATAAATCATGATAATGGTTCCAAATTTGGTAGGATATTTGTTATTGGGATATCAGATTGAAATTTAAAATCCTGTATTAAATAGCATGATATTTAACATAGGTTTTTCCTCAAGTAGATTCATAAAAACTCACTGAATTCCCTACCATGAATACTATTTTGGTATTTTCATAAAAAATGAAGTAGTGGGAAACATTAAAAGAGTTTTAAATTTAAATAGAATCTAAATAGGGAGAATAAAAGTAATATATATTAAAAATATGATAGTCCCTAGGATAAATTACATAATTTCCTTTATTATCCACCTAATTTATTCCCATGTTATCAGATGTATGGATCAATAAATATCAATATAAACTCTCAAAAATCAATGTTATATAACATTTTTCACCACATAAACCTTCTCAGAGCAGTAAAATATACATCATATGTTTTGGTGAGTAGTGAACATACAAAAACCAATGGGTTTTCCCCACCCACACAACCCACTCCATCATATTTGTTTCATCCAATCTATTTACCCAAATCTTCTATGTAAAGGTAATTAAATGATAATTTAGGGAGAAAGTGTTGTGAAAGAAGTGAAAAGCCTTATTAAAGAATGTAGAATATAGTATTACCACCACCAATCCACTTTTTGTTCCACCCACTATTATTCTATATATCAGAACTAAACACTAATCAATGAGGTGTAGGGATTCGAGAACCCAAAAAATCTCCTTTTGGGTCCAAAACCTAGGTTAGTCATGTAGAGACATAGATACAAGTGATTACAATATCATGATATGAGAGATATAAGCACTATAAAATATAAATGAGAGTACTATTAATATT
Organism: Viscum album; assembly: GCA_963277665.1. Classification (NCBI taxonomy): domain Eukaryota; kingdom Viridiplantae; phylum Streptophyta; class Magnoliopsida; order Santalales; family Viscaceae; genus Viscum; species Viscum album. The sequence goes on along the minus strand of OY728125.1, from coordinate 908,885,065 downwards.
ATAGTGCTGTAAATTGAAATAAAAAAACTCATATGTTAATCCCCTATATGGGAACCCTTTATATAGTATCCTAGTTCCCGTTAAATTAAAATGAAAGTGTTTCTTGGGGGTTCTAAAGATTTTAATCCTAACTCATGGATGATCACTATATAGAATAATTTTCCTATGGTTTATCATTCATGTTCTCTTTTCATGTTCTTATCCTAGATTTTAAATGTTTCATCCACCTCTATTCTTAAAACCCTTGATCATTCATCTCAATCTCATTCTTTGAACAAATACACATGGGTAAGTTTTATTAATTTTCTTAATTTCGATAATCATTTGGTATGGATGAATATTTATTATCCACTTGGGTCTTGCATGGATTAACTATTTGAACAAGATTGATCTATGACTTCGATTTTAGTTGATGGTACCCACTAATTTGAAGATGATTCACTACTTTTATGGTTCATGACTTTTTTAAAACTGTAATGGGTAGAGTTGACATTACATTTTAGGATAATGAGGTTATGTTCGAGCTTTGGATAAAATTTTCAGGATTTTAGAATAAACTGAGTCTTGGGAATATGTTTTGCTAGTCCAATACAGATGAACACTACCCATTGCTTAATCATTTACAGGTCAATGTTAATCAATCATGATATGTGGAGTTTTCAATTTTAAATCATTCAACCCATTCTATAGAAGTTTAAATCCAACATCAAACTCTTTTCTATTTGGGTTAGTTTTTGGGAGTGAAATTACATTTGGAAATGATTCTCATAGAATGTAGATCTAGAAAAATGACTCTTAAATGCATTTAAAGAGCGATTTTATTATAACATGATAGTATTTTAATCTCATGGGGGATGGATTTCAATAACATGTGATTCTTGAAATGTTTTGTTTAATATCACATAAAACTTACCCACAAGAGTTAATATCTTTCAGTTGAAGTTCTATATTGTTTATTCTTAAAAAGTACTACCTTGGATTGTTTAATTTTATATAGTTACTAGTAACTATTATTTAATTATAGACGTGTCTTTGGATTCAACATTTATTATGACACAACCATTGAAAAAATATTTCAATTATACACAACCTTTTAATTCTAATTTAAATTACACACAACTATTTTAAACTCTTTAAAATCAGTCTAAATTACATTTTAAAATTCATTAATGTTACAAACCTAGTTGGAAAATTAATAAAACATTAAAAATAATTAATTTATGTCATTTAATAATTAATTAAATTATTCAAACTAAAATTTAACAATTACCCAAAATTAATGAAAATATTGGGGAATATTATGAATGAAAATAAATAAAAAATTCAAATTTATTGAATTTTATCCAAGAATCATGGTATATAGTAGGATGGGTATTTATCGGTCATGTTTGACATAGTTTATAGGGGAAAATATAAGTACAGGGGAAGAATATAGAGTGGTTTGATGAGATTCAGGGTCAATGTGCTCATCTTGAGAATAAACTAGATCCTGAACTATCTCTAAATGTGGGAAATTTATAAATATGTTGTGGAATCACATGAATTTAATGTTTCTAGGAAGGATTAAAGGATTTTAGTTTCTCAAAACTAGAGTAATTCTGGGGATATTGGAAATACATCACAGTTTCAGGAACATATCAATAATCATAGAGAAGAAATAAACTTCAATAATTGGGATAATATGGTGGAGGATGATCCTGAATACTCATATAATCACCATTTTTGTTATTGTAAAATATATTGTTTTGGTGTAGAGGGTTTCTAAATTGTCCAACTTAGGAATAATATAAAGTACCACTCTCACTTACAGTGTATAATACTTATCAGATCAAAAGGGGTATCTGATTGGGCTGATGATATTTAGGCTGGGGATCATTGTAAAGTGATAATATAATATTAATTATGGTGGAATGGAATAATATAGAGTTTACTGATCCATTTTAGTAGTGGATAATGACTTTATCTTTTCATTAATGTATTTAGTAGTTTCTTGGACGGTGATTTTCACTTGTTTCTAATATTAACATCGTACTGTAAACTACCATCCCTTATATACCATATTTTAATTTTGCATAATAAAAGTGAAGGGATTTGTTCTTCCAATTTTTCTAATCAGTCATTTTTGATTATTATCATTATAATTATAATCATTGTGGTTATGTGGGTTTTTATATAAAAGAGATCCCCCTAATTGTTGTGTTGTAAAATCTAAGAAGCCCAAAAGGGAGCAATTTTCTCTCCACACATAATCATCCTAATTCAATGGTCATAAACCCAGGATTTTGTAAAATACTTATTTCCATTATTAATTTTATCTTTACTTATGATATATAAATATAACATTAATTATCTATGGTTTTATTGTTTTTTTTGAATTTGTAATGTAGTCCTATAAAGAATGATCTTCTTGGGATGGTTCTGGTATGATAATATGAGAATAAAAAATGTTTTTATTCTATTCATCATTATTATACAACTTATAGAGGAGTATTAATTAGTTTTAAAGTAATATATACCGATTTTTTCATTTTTTATATTTTGAAATTAATTTGTTATGAACTAATAGGTATTGGTGAATGAAAAAATAGTCAATTGTTTCGGTGATAAATATTATTTCAACATCCAAAAAATATGGATCTTTATTTTTTTATTTCTAGGTTAAACCCTCTTTTTATTTAGTTTATGTTTACTATTAATGTGGTAAATAGTTTCTTTAATCGTTGAATTCATATTTTACTAATTGAAAATCACCTTGTCATACTAAAATAAACATATTATATGATAACTTCATAAAAAATTCATTAACTAATTCATTGGTATGTGTTTGATTTGGATAATAATTTATGAAAGTGATTATTATTTTAATAGAGGATATTATGATAGTTTTATAAAATTGATATTTTATTTTTTGTTTTATAAGAGTGATATAGAGTTTTCTTAGAATATAGAATTATTATTTATGAGGAAATTAATATAGATTCAGATTATTATGAATTCAGAAAACCCATAAGGGAGTTTCTTGTTAGAATTTAATTTTGGTTATTAGAATTGACAGTGAATGGGAAACAACCTTTTCAATTTAACCAATTCCATGCATGATGAAGTGGCGTAGGAGGTTATGGTATGGGTTTGGGGTTTCATGTTTTTCGGTTGAACTGAGTGTCTTCAAGTGATAAATCAGATCATGGCGGGTGTATCATAACCCCATAATGGCGTTGAACCATTATTTTAGTATTAATAATAATAATGGTTTCCTATTTTTATTTTGTGGTTAGAAATAGTGGTTCTAGCTCTCATTTATACCTTTCTTGGCTCGGTTGGTTCCCATGGGCGAGACAGGTTTAGATTATGATAGAAAATAGTTAATTTCTTTATTTTATTATAAACAATTTAATGTTTTTATTCTACGGGATAGTGTGTTCGTTAATATTAATTATCATAAAAAATAGGCTCCCAAACAAAGGATTTTATTTTATGTATGATATATCATGAAGTATATTGATCAGTTTATTAGTTTACTTTTAGATGAGAATTTTGTGTAGTCCTTTCGGGTAATCTTATAGAGTATGTAGATATACTCTCATAGATATTAAAAATTATTTTCAACTAATTTTTTATATTGAGATCAAAGATCAACGATGGGTGTCATTTATGGGGTTAGTCATTAGTTGGATTTCACATACACATAGAATACAAAGATTATTTTTGGAAATGACTATTAGTGGGATAAGTTGACCAAATTAACATTTTTTTTTGTATTTCTTATGTTGTTTTGATACACAAGCTTCACTCATTATATTTAATATCAAAAGATAGTTTGATTGGAATAATTATCCTATATATTGTATCTTAGAGCACATTCATTAATTTATTCACAAAAGTTAGTATACCGAATTAGGTTTGTTTATTTTATATTTAAAATGTATCATGCGATGTATAGTATATATATAATTGTTTTAGGTAAAAAATTTCCCCAATAGTTTTTATAAATTCAAATCTTTCAAATGACTATTAGGATTTAGGAAAACATTTTAGAGATGCATGGAGATCTATTTAGGGTTTGGGAAATCTAATTTGGGTTATTAAAAATAATATCAGATAAAGGTTTAGGTTTTTATTTAGTTTTTGTGATTGGAAAACACTGTTGGAACACATGAATTTTCTATAATAATTATTGATCACAATATTTATAGTGATACTTTATTAACTAGTGGAATTTGGGTATTATTAGATTTCACTTGATCCTATGGAAAGGTCATTTAATTTTTATATTTTTCTAGTGAGTTATGATGGAGACTAAGGTCCAATATAGGTTACTGACAGATGCATCATAATAAACACATAGGGATATCAAAATTTTCTGGATTTCATGTTTTTGATTTAAATAGACCTATATATATTTTGAAATAAATATTTTAATTAATTATAGTTCACTAATAAGTACTTAGTGTTTCTTATAAAAAGTTATAATTGGTGATATAATTAACTTGAACTAATATATATTTTATTTTTATGTATTTATTAGCCTAATTTAATATTTTTTATGATTGATTTATTATTTTGGATTCAAATTTATGAGAACTGTTTTAAAAAATATAAAAGAAATATTTATTTTTAAATAATTTTTAAATTAGAGAATTATTTTTCAAAGAATTTATTTTGGGAAAATAATTTTTTTTATATATATTGAATGAGTTTTAAAAGATTTATATAGATCCGAATAGATAAATTTTAATTAGAGTATTGAAATATATAAAAAATAATTAATTATATTCAATATGTTTTCTCATGAGTAGTAAATCATTATCATGTTTAATTTTTTATTTTTTAACGATTAATAGTTAAATTAAAACTTGATGTGATAATTAGAAATAAAATAGTTCTTGTTATAATGATGTTGAGAAACTTGTGTTGTGTTTGGTAAAATATTTTTGGAATTATTTTGTGTTACTCCAATTCAAAAATAGAAAATATAATTTCTTTAGTGAAATGTCAATGTATTTAATTTTTATAAAAATGTCTTATCAAAATTTATTTTATGATGACTATAATTTTCCAGATTGATGAATTTTTTTATTTGATAAATCATCTAGAGTGTACTTAAGTATCTTGATTGGTGGTGATTAATGGTTGAAATTATCATTTACATGTATTTAATGATAATTTTTTAATCATAATTAAAAATAGTGTTATTGAAGGTATTATGTTATTATTAGAATTATTAATATTCTATTAACATAGATGGGTCTTGATCCAATTTTATATCTTTGAACAATCATTTAAATATGGTCAAACATATCATTTTAGAAGCAATATAATTGTTAGGGTATTGTAACCACACTTTGTAGTCCAAGGTGTTTAATATAGGTAGGTTATATATATATATAGAAACTAAGTTTTAGTTTAGGGGTTATTATAAATTAGATTAACACGTTTTACGCTTTTTCTAAGAAATGGATATTTATAAAATATCTTTTTTTTATGAAATGTTTTTTTTCGTTGAATATTAATGTGAATCTTTGGGAATTTGGTTTTAATTTTTATTATATTTGTTAGAGTGGCTATTATTTTGGTTATGTTGTGTTTTAATGGAAATTACATATTAAAATAAAATTAATAGCATTAGTATTGTTTTTTAAAAATTATTTTTTAAATTTAAATGTTTTGAGGGTGTTTTTGAATTTCAGTGGAAAGTGTTTGATAAAAATATACTATATTAAGTTGATTTTATAAAATTAATTTATGTTATTATTTAAAAAATTTATGTTTTAAAAAACTAATGTTTTGAAACCACTCAAGGAATTTCATTGTTATTGTTGAATAATTTAAAGTTATTTTTTGTGAATAGTTTTTCAATTTAATATTTGAGTTTTTTTATGGGGAGAATCATGTTTTTTAAAATGATTTTTTATAAATAATTAATTAATATTTCTATGAGATTAATTATATATGCGTATCTATATGGATTTTGAAAAAAAATTGGGCATTAAATTTAATGGAATGATTTGTTTTAAATAATTTATTCAAGGATTCCTTAATGTTGATTTTAATAAGGTGTTTCATATGTGTTGGATAAATCTTGTAGAAAAAGATATGGCATAAACCAGAATATGCATACTTGTGATTGGGACACTACAACACATTAATCAAAAGTACCTCGGTCATCTCCATATATGGAAAATTTTAAAAACATCACAAATCCTAGTTTACTTATATCAATAGAAATTAAAATATTGATGCAGTGATGTGTGGATTTATTTTATAAAATCTAAAACAAAAAAATGTTAAAAATTAGAGTTCTGTATAGTGTATGTGTTCACAAAGAACAATAGAGAGGGTTTTTGTGATTTAATGTGTAAATCAAAGAGAGTTTGGTGTTTATTGAATCATATTTATATTATTTGAATTAATTAAATCTACACTATTATAACATACTATAAATAATTTACTTGATTATTATATCATTTGTGAGACAAAAAATTACAACTCCCAAAAAAATAATAGGTTAAATATCTTGGAAAATTATGTCCATACACTAATAATACACAAAAAACACAAAAATTTATTAAAATATTTTAACATAGTTCTGTTATAGGATTTGATAATCTTATTGATAAATGTGATCAGAGGAGAACACACAAAAAGAAATGGTGAGATAAAATTCCAAATAGGAGTTAGAATAATAAGAAGGAACATGATACAAGAATCAACCCGAGTACGTGAGTGAGAATTATAATAATTACATCATAAAAAATTATAATCCAAAGAATAATTAAATTTTGTTAATTATATAGGGAATGTTTCACATGAATAATAATTGAAAGTAATATGTCTTGTATCATTTCCAATACATCATAATATAGTTGGAAAATCTAACTACAATTTATCTATTTATTAGGTAACATTTACCCGCTTCTCATTGGACTAAGAAGGTGGGATGACTTTACTTGGACTTTAATGACATCCCCAAGATGCCAAATTGTGAAAATAAATTCCTAAGGGATTCAATACATAAGGGGGATTATTTTCTCTTTAAGAATAAAAAAATAAACAAACAAACCATAACCAAGAAAACACTATATGGTGAATGATAATATTGATAGGAAACTCAACAGTTCAATTATCAAAATCAAAATAAGTCATGAAACACAGCTGATGACTACAATATCAAAGTACAAAACATATGAAAAAACTCAAAGAATTCAATGAATAACACCATAGCTATAAATATCATCCTTTCTTTAACCCCACAAAATAGCCCAAGTATCACAAAGCACCACAAGTGAAGTGTGATACCTTATCATTAACAATGTATCAACAAACAATTTCTTCAAAAGAACAAAAGTTCCAAAGTATGTGTGAGTAATGAAAATCAGTATTTTTTCCCTAATTACATCCCTACTCATGCCATTAGGATAGAACTAGTAATAAATTTTTATTAAAAAATTTATATAAAAAAAGTCACATAAAAAACATGATTTTTTTTCACAAAACCAATAATATTTTAACAAAATAGTTTTCCACACAAAAACTATTTTCCCTGAATGAAACCAAGAAAGTTCTTCAAAACCATTCCATATTCAAATTTTTTGCAGAACTCTTTCCAATCCACATATCCACATATCCACACATATACACATACATGGTTCATTATGATATATCCATACACATGAGAGACTTCACATCAATCTACCTTGTCATAATAAGGTTCTTAAATCCCATGTTTCATTACACATTTGGCACCAAGAACCAATTCATTTTTCAACCAATCCTCGTAAATAAAATATTAACTCACACCAACCATTATTAACAACCATGAAAAATTTCATTTCAAACATTTAAATACAACAATACTTTTTTGGAATACCTTTTAAACCAAAATTTGAATAAAACAAAGCTTTTATTTTTTTTCATTAAATCAAAACCAAACCATAATTTTAAAATCATCATTTTATAATCAAGTTACCAAAATGACTTTCCAAAAAAACACCAAATTTATATAATCCCATAAACTGTCACTCAAGATGGTTTTAAAAAATCATTATAGAGTGAATACAAAATCTATTTCAATAAAAAAAATGAATTGAAAACCAAAACTTGAAGTTTTAAATAGAGGAGTTGAGAGTAAACCCACCCTCTCCAGTTTTATAATGAAAAAGAAGAATGACAGGAAAACACCAATGAAACAGGTTTGAAACTCAAAAAATACTCCTTAGATCTCTCTTCCTATCAATAATCAATCCAAAAAAAAATCATCTTTGGAATCAAATATCTTAGATCTATCTAAAAAGGATATAGATCTAAAAACCAAGACTGATTGAAAATAGGATATAAGAAAATCCATCAAGAATGACCAAGAAAGGTGACTTATTGAGAGGTTATAGCATCAAAACACCAAGGGAATGCTTTGGATCTCCTCATGATCAAAATGATAATCTTCCTTGTAACACCCCATGATTTCATAATACATTATCTCTTTAATCTAATTCAATAGCTTGCACCAAACGAAATACCGAGTTCGAGCGCACCAAGACATACCAAACAAGCCATTTAAAAAGTGGTTATGATTAGTATTAAATGAATATTTAATTTTATACACTTCATATAACTTTAAAATCCATATTAAGTGTTTTTTTGACATAAATAAGGACAAATTAAAATTTTCAAATAAAAGAAGTATTTTTCCAAAAATACAATTTCCACATTTTAATGGAGAACCCTTTTTAAATCCAATATTTGACTCTTTTATATATTCAGTTTAATGAAATAAAGTTCTTCTATATAATCTTGAATAAAAAAATTGTTTGGAAATTTTTTTTGTACTTTTTTGATAACTTTTATATTTAGATGAATAATGAAAAATACTAAATTTTAATTAAAAACAACATTTATAATAAAAATAATTTATAGTGTTAAATTATAAATTTGAGTGGTTATAAATTATACTTAGATTTTATTTTTATCATTAAATTTAATTTAGGTAATTTTAAGTTATTTAACATTTAAATTAGACATAAACACATGTCAAATCTTTTGATAGTTTTTATTTCTTAGAAACCCGCTTTTTGGTTTTGTCAATGAGAATTAATTTTAAATTAATTAATGAAAATTATATATTATCAATTTGGTTAAATATACATCATTTGTGAATTTGTAATATCAAAATAATCTTTGGGTAAATATTTGGTATTTTTCTGAAAACATTCTATTTTTGATGAAGAGTAAAAAACACTGTGTTGTAGATAAAAACCAACATTTTCATTTAAATAATTATTTTAATTAAAAATTTATCTTAAAGTAAAAATAGACACATAATGAATATATTATTACCATTTAATTCCTTGGAGTCATTTTATAATAATATTCTACATATAAAATTTTAATGAAATTTTAAAAGTATTTTACCCACATTTTAGGCACATTTGCAAATTTGATCAAAAGGTAATTTTATCACTTATGTGAATTTAATTTCAATAATCTAAGATACATGGTTGAAATTAGTAAGTAAAATGTGGTTCAATAAGATGAAAATAATTTTTTGTGAATAGTTACTTTGGAATTTTAGTAACACAGTTAAAAATTAATAGGGAAATTAAAGGTAAAAATGATATTATGATTACCCTAACTCATGTCCAAAATCTATTTGATAAGTTTATTTAGACGAAAATAAACATTATTAATAAATTATGATCCTTTTTGATCCACTTGGATTATATTAAGGCATTTATTATATTTTATTTAAAGAAGAGTTAAAAGTGTTAAATTCAAATTTTAATAAATAAATTTTTTTTAATATAAGGTTATAAATAAGATAAATTAGGCTATAAATATTCACTATAAATATAAAAATATTTCCTAAATAATTGTATTTTATTTATAATTTTTATACATTAAATAATTAAATTTATTTATGACACAATGTCGATGCAGTAATTAACGTATTAATGAAAGATTGAAATAAATAATATTTTAAATATTAAATTAAATGTAAATTGAGACTTTTGATGAATTATAGTAATTTTCCTGGTTAATATGTATTGTTAGGGATGATTAAATAAATTTTGTTCTAAGTGATAAGGTTTTTATGAATTTCACAAAAACCAAATACCAAATAGTGTCAAAATTGACACAAATTAGTTTTAAAAGAAATACCATTTTATTAAAATATATAAAAATACTAAAAATATAAGGTTTAGAGAAATGAATTATATAATGATATATATTTCATTAATTAATCACTTTAGGTTCTATTTTCATTTTATAGTATGTTTATTAACCATGTAATATAAAAATACCAGAAGTCATTACAAAAGATAAACTATTTAACTAAGAATTAAATCTAAAAGATATGGTTAATATGGTGACCTAAAATCATGTAATACCCATTGGATGAGAATATTGTGACTCATACCCACCTTATACTCTAAATAAATAAAATTTTATACATTAGAAACTGAAAATTATTTTATAATGAAAAAATATTTCAAACTTTTCTTAAAGTGACCCTCACCTCTCTTATAAAAGGGTACTTCTCCTTCTCTTAAATTTACACTTAGAAAGCCATTTGGATCAGCCAAAACCTTCTAAAATCTCTTTACAACTACCCTCAATTAATTTTAGAGTCATTAATTTGATCACAAATCCATCTTAAGGATCCCTTTTGTTCAAATCAATAGGAAACACCTGGAGAAGAGGTAATTATTTCATCACCTCTTTAAAAGTTCATTCCTTCTTCTTCCACTTCTATTTATTTGTAATTTCTATACTAAAATAATAACTGTAGAAAATTATACATTCTGATATTTTATTATAAATATGGGAAACCCATATTTATTATTTGTTCCATCCTTTTAATGGAAAAGTCACCATATGTGCGTACGTACGACTTACCGTCTCCACGTCTTGTTGTTGTTAGTTATTCAACACTATATTATTTGGATAGGTATATTAATTAGTATAATTAATTTAAATAATGAATATGACATTGTAATTATTATTTATATATAATATACCATCTAATTAAACACCATTTTACTATCGATAGAATGATATTGTCACTCATGTGTACTTATGACTTAGTGTCTCCATGATGCGATGAGATTAATCTTCAACGATCACCGTTCAAGAATTTTTATAAAAAAAATATTTATTAAGTATGAGATATATGAAATAATATTTTCACTATAATTATATATATTTATTTAGATAAATATATATTGTTTATTGACTTTCATACAATGATAAGACAATAGAAACAACATTCATGAGTACGTACAGACTACTTTATCGATGAACGGTGTTTCAATTTCATATATCTATCTATTATAAATATTTATATTCCGAATATATATATATATATATACCATGTTTCATATTTGGGAAGTATGTAAATCATGATCTAAGTGATATGATCAAGAATAACAAGTAAAAACACGTACGACATAGAAAGCGATTATTACCCTTAATGTTACTTTAACATGGAAATTATTATTAAATGGGGAGTATAAAGTCATAAATGAATCATATATTATATCACATATATTAATATGGTTCTATTATAATTTAATAACATACTATTTTCATTATACATGAGGTTAAACATACCCTCTACTAAAGGAAAGTACCAGGTAAGGGTTAATTTTTAAATCCATTTATTATCCGAGGTTGTTAATACGTAAGCATATTATGATAATTCTTTATCATCCTCATATATATTTCTTAAAAATATATTTCAAAAAAATTTCAATATTTATTAAAATATGGGTTAAATTCATTTATACCCATGATTTACTTTTTATTAATTTTTTTGAATGGAATATTTACGTCATTTTCAAAAGAAGGTACTTTATGACCTTTCCAAAAAATTAATGAAAGTTTTTTTTGAATTATACAGAGGGTGAAACTATTTTCCGCTATTATAACACCTTCGAAGATTACCTTACAATATTATAAAATTATTTTCAAAATAAATTTTTTCTTATATAATTACGCATTTTTTTAATGATTTCAAAATAGAAAGAGATATTTCTCTCAAATAGTTTTGATTTCATCTATGTCAACATCCTTTGATAGATTTTACACTCTTCTGAAGTTGAATCATAATGATACAATTATCCATATTTCTCATTGAAGGTTCTGTGAAATTTTTGACTGTGGATGTGTTATTTTTATCACATTCCTGGCTTATGGTTAGAGTATTAAAATTCCATATGCCAGTTTTAAAATAAATTTTTATGGTATGTTTCAACGTTTTTATAAGAAGAATGCATTGGACTTAGTATGTGATGGGTGGAGCCTGTTATAGCTCCTCGATATATCTGTAGGTATCATGAGATGAATTAGTGTCTTGGAACAAGGTATTGGGAAAATATTATTTGTAGTCTTGGCATGAGCCCTAGACAATGTGGTTATGATGTTTGGCATTATGCATTCCATCTTTATGAAATTAGATATTGGTATTAAATGTGATTATTTGACTAGTATAATATCCATGTGAATATGTAAATTCCATTATTTGATTTATATTTTCCATATTATACTGAAGTTTAAGTTATAAAGGATTGTGTTTTAGTCTTATACATTGCCTTAAATGTTTATGTTTTCATATGATAGATTCCACTATATTTTTATCCTTACTGAGTATCTGAGCTCTCCCCTTTCTTATGTTATATTTTTCCCAGGATGTGACGAAGTATATTGTGATTGACCTGTAGGATAGGCTATGGGATATGAGTGTGTTCTAAGGAGACATAATTTTTTTCATTTCATTTCACAATGTAATGTAAAACTTATGTATATATCTAGTACTTCCATGGAAACTAAACTAATCGGTATTTCGAGACTTGTTCTCTTGGGATCATGCCAATGTTATGTAATAATGAACCGACTCTGGGTAACTGGGGTCAGGGCATTATATTAATATACCTTTAGGATGAGAGAAAATAATATAGTGGATTCATAGGAGGAGAAATGACCGAGTTAGAGGGGAAATATTTGAGATCTACAATTTTAGGATCTCACTTTTCACCCTACACGGTTAGTCACATAGTTAAGTAAACCGTGAACTAACCATGTGTCAGCTACTTCCTCAAGAATGAAACTCACATGGTTTTATCACATAGTTAACAACCCATTAACCAACCATGTCAAACATCATAATATCAACATTTACCCACCTAGCAGGGTTTGGTCAAACCATGCACTGACTGTGCTCTACCCACGTGCCGACCCCTTTATCCTCTACATCACTATGCATGGTTTCCTATGAGTGTTGCATATTTTTCCCAAACTATCACCAATTTGAAACCTATAGAAAATCCTCAAAACCATCAAAAAGTCCTCCAAACTCTCCCAAATGTCACCCATATACTTTACATTCTTAAAAAGTATAATGAAACCGTTACTTATTTGAAATAGGGGTTGCCGCATTTTCCAACCATTGGTCTTTCCATCCCTGAAAAATAGAAAACCCACATCTTCATGAAAGAGTTCTTGCCATTTATCTTTCATTTCTTCTTCACATTCCCACATCTCTTCCTAAATTTGATAATGTTTACACAAAACCCACTGCAGTCAAATTCTTTTACAGTGAAAGAATTTATCTTTCTTATCCACAATCCTCACATGGATATGTAATAATGGAGAATCCAGTTCTACTTCAATATGGTTCCATCAAATCACATGGTTAGAATCAGGTTGATACTTATCTAACAGAGATACATGAAATATATTATGCACTACACTAAATCATGGTTGAAATTCTTATCAATATGCCACATCATTAACTTAGTTTAGTATCTTAAAAGAGCCTATATATGTTGAAGATAACACTCCCTTCTTCCCCAGAACAATAATGATCAAGCCTCGGAGTGATCCTCAAGAACACATGATCACTCACCATGAAAGGCAACAACCATCAATGATGATATTCATATTATTTTTGAAGAATCTGAGCTGTCTCCATCCATTTTAGAAAAAACAAAATCTTCTCATTGTTTCTTGGATAAGGATCAAACCAATTAGTGACGTATCACCTATTTCCACCCAAAAAATGGGTTAAAAACAAGGATTCCCATACAATGACTGAAAAATATCCATTTTTATAGAGGCATGATAAATTTTTATATGATAACTCCACTAACAACACATGATCTTCCAATGAGTCACTAAAATCAATTACACTATCCTTCATCATATCTTCTAATGTTTGTATCATTCATTCAAATTGTTCATCCATATGAGGATGATACGCCATAATCATCGTCAACTATGTCCCAGGGGTTTTTTAAAAGGATTTAAAAAAATGATACGTAAACCAGTATCCTCTACCTAACACGATCATAACTAGTATTCCATGCCTCTTAACTACTTTTCAGATTTTTTTTGAAAAGTCCCCCACCGTATAAGATTCACGAATAGGGATGAAATGATCTGACATTGTAAGGTGATCCACTATCACCCAGATGTCATCATATTTCAAAACTGTTACGAGGGGGGGGGTACTATTATGAAATCCATATATATCTGATCCCACTTTCAAACAAGAATAAGTAATGACTAGAACATAACTTCTAGTCTCTAATGTTCTTCCACAACATACCAACAAGTTAAGCATCTCTATCAAAATCACCTACATTCTTTTTCATTCCAACCCTCCAAAAAATGCACTTACTGTGACTTATAAATCTTCTTTATTCTTGGATTAACATCCCATATGGAATAATGGTATGTATGGAGAATTTTTTCCTAACAAGACATAGGTACAACCATTTTATTTTTGAACCAAAACACACAACTCTCATCTAGCATCCCACCATCAATGGTCTCTCCACCATTGAGTTTTTACCCCCTCACCAAACTTTCTGCATCAGATGTTTTTGCCTCTTTAACCATTTCTACAAAATATGGAACCAAAGAAAATTGAAAGAAAACCACATCATAAGCTCTTTCTTCACATTACAAGTCCATGCATGTTATTACTAACATACATTGTCACCCATATAAAGCCTCTTTTTCCATATGAACATATGAATTTCTACTTAATGCATCCGCCACTAACATTAATTTTAATAGTGTTTACATCAAGTCAAATTAAAACATTTGGATATACTCCATTCATATATTTTGTCTTAGGTTCAAATCATTTTGTGATGAAATATGCTTCAATAGCTTATGATGTGAAGACACATTAAATTTATCACCGAAGAGATAGTGGCACCAAGTCTTTAAAGAATGGACTACAAAAGATAACTCTAAATCTTGAAATGGGTAGTTCTTCACATGGAACCATACCTACCTGGAACCATAATCAATCACTTGATCTCCCTGCATGAGAACACACCCTAAACCTGTTCCCAAAGCATTAAAATACACCATGTAACCTTATCTTAATTCTTGGAAAATAATTATTAGTGCTAA
This sequence comes from Viscum album, assembly GCA_963277665.1. NCBI lineage: Eukaryota > Viridiplantae > Streptophyta > Magnoliopsida > Santalales > Viscaceae > Viscum > Viscum album. The sequence goes on along the minus strand of OY728125.1, from coordinate 908,869,648 downwards.
TATAAGGAGAAATTTCAGGTCTTGAATGTATTTCTGACATTACTCTTCCATTTTTAATTGAACATTATTCTTTGTAAAATCTTTCATAGGAGAATCTAGTCATGATAATTCATGAAACAATATCGATAATAACAAGATAAACCAAGAAAACTCCTTTTTCTCAAACACATTCTTTGGTATTTTCTATGAGATAATAGGTTATATCTTCTCTAGATACACTAAAATACTCTTTCAGAAATTAAAGGTGTAAGAAAGCATAACTCTAGTGTCAAAAATTTTCACTTTGATAATCCTGCATAGAGATGATGATATCTCAATATCCCAATACATTTTCAAGTGTTGCTCATCCTTTGCCTTTGTCATTGAATACACCCGTATGTCATCCAAAAAACCACCACAAAATAATACAGATATCTCTAAAATATCTTATTCATAAATTATATAAATACCAATGGTGAATTCATAAGACCAAAAGGCATCACCACATATTCATAATGGCCATATCTTCTTCTAAAAACCCTTCTTCAGAATATGTTCCTTCAGAACTCGCTATTGATGATGTGATGATCGTAGGTCAATCTTATAGAACCACTATGCTCCTATTAATTTATCAATCATATCATAAATTAATGGTAGTGGATACTAATTCTTTATCGTAACATGGTTAATCTTAAGATAATCAACACATAGACATAGAGTTCATCCAAATTTTTCCAAAAAAAGACCGGTGTAACCACATAGATGCGCTCGGTTGTATGAACCCTTTTCTTTCCCTCTCTTCCAAATACACTTTTAGCTACCTTAATTATATTAGTTCCATTATTAATGATAGAAGGGAAATATGAATTTTCCTTGGAAGGATATCAATTATAAATTACAGTTCTCTTATAGGTGGAATCCCTGATAAATATTTGGGAAACACACCTGGAATCCGATTCACCACTGATGGAATTTGTTTCTTGATCGCATCCATTAATGTTAAAGACAACATTTAGAAATGGAAAGATGTTGTTCCAACTTTATATGCATAAATCTCATTTCACCATCCTTTAAATTATTGTCTCCTCAAAAGAGATGCTCGAAACCATTTTTAGTGGTAAAACTAAACTTTCTGGAATAAGATTTTATATGAGCCTTGAACAACATCATAGAATCCATACCCAGAAGTTTATAAAATATATCCATAAAAAACATATAGAAATCACATTTATTCTCACCTCCATAAATGGTTATAGAACACACTCTACACACAAAGGCTCAACACTAGCTTTGAGAAATAATATCTTTGATGTTTTATCACATAAGGAAAAATCTCAACTTTTAAACATAGAAATAAAACAATAAAAGAATAAATAAAGGAATGGAATCCACCAGTATCAAAAAATACTTGAATAAGTGTTTTATTTAAAAGAATAATACCTCACACCATAGATGGTCCAACCTGATCATCCAAAATAACCCATTCAGCTCCATATATTTTTCCCATTGTTGTGCATTGTTCAATGTTTCCCTAATGGGATTAAACTGACAGAGGATTCATGGGATTCCCAGAATTACCAAGGTTATCTCTATTCTAATGATGTGATTAATTCCACAAACCTCATCCCATAAAGGCATATATGGCCTATGAAACTTGATAAGTTTCCCAAATTCTTGAACTTGGAGCACTATGACAATAAAAATTAAGGTTCCCCATATTTTTTCAATTATGGAATTGTCTTGGTAGATCTATACACTCTCACTTATTATTTTTGAAAAACCACTTTGAAAATATCTAGATTGTCTCCTGGGTGTTCTGATAATAATCCATGATGTATGTACCCAACTTTATTTTAAACTATACTGGTGTGCTGATGAAATAAAAGATATGATTTTTCCCGTTCATCCATACCTATGCCTTTTTGAGTTCTAAATAATCCCAAAATATGGGTGGATTCTGCTTCTAGAATTAGATGAAATGGTCCAATTTACTTGGATCATCCCTCATGTTGCCACTTTCCACTTCAAGAACCATTTAAAAAATACTCAGAATGAGTTTTTGTTTCCCATATGGTTCAGGTGCAACCACATTCTTCATAGATTCTTCCCATTAGTTTCTAGGACGTCAAGTAGGTGCTTTTTTCGATGAAGAAAACAATGTCATAAATCTCACTCTCTATTAATTGAAGTCTTAAAAATTTAAAACTCTAACACATTATGATATCAAAATAATTTTTTTCCAAAATCAACCATTTTAAAAAAATAAATCTATAAAGGATTTTGAAAACCCTAAAAATTTCAATTTGCTGCAATGATTCTCAATTTCAAAATCTTCCATTTGAAAACAAGTTTAGAATGTTCTTTTCAAAAATCCAAACCTTGCACCAAACCATATATCATTACTGAAAATGAAATATTCACTACTATTGGGATACCATTTAATATTGCATTCCATGCTCTCCTTATTAGCTAAACCCATGAAAATGAGATTTCAAATCATATATATATTTCCAAGACACTTATGTACCCAACTCATTGGTAAGATGAATTTCAACATAAAAATATTAGATACATATTTTTATGCTCTAGATTTAAAAATCTAAAAATCACACTCCTTTATATGATCCCAACTCATGGAATAGACCACAATGAATTTAACTCTAATACTGAAAAAAAATTCCAAGTCAAAGGCCAACCAAGAATTAAACAACATGTTCCACAAAGGAAGGACCAAGCTGATACCACTTTTAAAATCCATTTTCTTCTCATTGTCTTGGGAGGGAGAGTTGAAAATACATTGCCTCTAAGAGACATACCCAAGGCACCAAAATAAAGAAATAAACACTGAAGTTCTTCAATACATGTAGGGGGAAGATTTTACATTTAATAATAAAACAACTAACCAAACAATACAGAACCAAAAAAACCACTATATGATGCATGATAACATTTAAAGACAACTCAACATTTATTTTATAAATATAAAACTAAAACCATGTACCAAAACAAAAAACTACAATATAAAAGTACATAGGGCATACAAAAATCAAAAACTTAAATGAAAAAAAATCCAAAGCACAAAACATGATCCATGATCCAACTTCGCCAAAAATTCCATGTATCACAAATCACTACAAGTGAAGTGTGATATTGTACCTTTTCTGATGTATTTATAAAAAAACCTTAAAAAATCAACCAACTGACAAAGTAGGGGTGTGTAATGAAACTCCATAGATTTTTCCAAATGACTTCCCTACTAATTCCAATATGATAAGATGAGTTTTACATTTTATAAAACAATTTATATATAAAACATTATACGAAAAAACTTGATAAAAATTATCACAAAGCAAAACTATTTTGGAAAAAAAAATTTTCACACTAAAACCATTTTGCATGAAATCAACCAAGAAAGTTTTTCAAAACCATTCCAATTTTCAATTTTTTAATATCTTATTATAATCCACAAATCCACATATCCACACATATACACATGCATGATTCATTATTATTTTTCAATATTTTTGAGTTTTTTTCTTGTCGGTCTACAAAGTTATCATAATGTAATTAAATCTTGTGTTCCATTACACATTTGGCATCAAGGACCAGGTCATATTTCAATCGGGCCTTGTAAATGCAATATGTACTCACACCAACCATTCTGCACAACTACGTGAAAACCATCATATCAAACATTTCTATAAATACATTATTTTATTGAAAACATTAAAAAAAAATCAATAAAATTATTCTTTTATTGAAAACATTTAAAAAAAAATCAATAAAATTATTCTTTTATTGAAAACACTTTTTCACACATCAAAACAAAACAATAATTTTAAAATTATCATTTTGAAATCAAGTTACAAAAATCACCTTCCAAAAAAACACCCAATTTCAATAATTCCACAAACCGTCACTCAAGTGGGGTTTTAAAATTAATTTCACAATGAATAAAAAATCAATTTCAATAAAAAAATCAATTTCAAACTGAATATTCATGTTATAAATTGAGGAGATTAGGTGAATCCACCTACCTCAGGTTGTATGATGAAAATGAATAATGACATGAAAACTCCAATAAAACTGGGTTGAAACCCCAAAAATACATCTTATATATCTTCTACTGTAAAAAATAAAACAAAATAATAATAATGGAATACAATATATTAGATCTGTCCACAGAATATTTAGATCTATGAAACCCAGAGAGATAGAAAAGAATATCTAAGAAAACCATCAAGAAGGACCAAGAAAGATCACTTACTATGAGGATCTTGCTTCAAAACAATAAGGTAAGACCTTGGATCACCTTCAAATAAATTGGAGAAGCTTATTCAACCTTTTGGAATACTGAAAATTGAGTTTGAGTTTCATAGGAAAAAAATATTGAGTTATAGGGGAAAATGTGGGATCCACAATTTCTGGATCTCACTTTTAACCCGCACATGATTGGAAAAAACATACACTAACCACGTGTGAGACCCTACCTCAAGGATAAACCTCACGTGGTTACCAAACCCTAAACCGACCATTATGAATATCACTATATCACCATTTCCCCACTTAGCACAGTTTGGTCAAACCATGCTCTGACTGTGTGCCTTCCCTTTAGCCCCTGTCTCACTATGCACAGTTGCCTATAGGTATTGCATGGGTTTCCCAGACCATTCACCAACCATGAACCTATATAAAATCCCTAAACACACACAAAAATTTCCTAAAATTCTCCCAAAATTGACCCATATATTTTACATGCATAAAAATCACAAGGAAATGGTTCTTTACTTGAAATTGGATGTGCTACACATTACATTGAAAACAAAGATTTAATTTACATGTATGCACATAATGTTATCATGATTTATAATACTTTAACTAATTAATAATTTGGTTTTATAATCTTACTTCCATCCATCACATATTAAAATATTCAAAATATTGTGTGGAACATATATAATAAATATCTAATGAGCATGAAAAATAAATAAACCTATGAGAGGATAAATAGTTTCATATTAATTTTTTAAAAAAATATTTCAATGAATAAACATTAAGTAACCTAAAATACTAAATTAACCTATTTTTAAGATATTAATGGATATAGTTTTCAACGGATATTCTGGTATCTCTAATAATATAATATTTAAGAAAAATGTGTACATGGGAAAAAGTAAAGAATAATTAAAATAAAAAGAATGTCACAACATAAATTAACATGGTTTGAGATGAATACCTACATCTAAAAATAGGTAGAACAATTTCAATATTTTCAGGAGCATATTACAAGGAACATGCCATGATTACAGAAGCCCTATCTTGAATATAATTTTATAATGAAATGTATTTATATGGAAATCTGAATTTCTATAGTTCCTTATTTACAAAGTAATCTATGATGTTATAATTCCTAATTCAGTAAAATCGATATAGCTAAAATACCAACTTTCAGAGTCTCTAGTCAGCAATACCATAGTTTTTTATCTTTCTTACATTTATTGGAACCTCTAGTGACCTCACCATAGTTGTGAAACACTATACTTGTGTTCAGTACGAGCATCTTATACTTGTATGTATATCATATGAGGGATATAACTCAACATCTTCAATATAATACAAAAAAATAAAAGGTTACCTATTATACAAATAGGTAAAAAACATATGAATAATTAATGAGATATTTCAAAAATAAATACTTTATCAACATAGTTGCAAGTGATAGAAAATATTTCCCAATAAAAAAATAGAACATGCATATCCCAAGATGAAGTAAAGTTAAAATGAAATAAAGAACCATTAAAAGTGTTTTAATGATAATTTATATGAATCATAGGAAATATATGATGGAAGTGAGAGTATAATTCTAAAAAAGGAAATATTTTGATCATACCCTTACCTTAGGTCTATATTTGTTTTCTCATGTTTACAAATATTATGTACCCAAATTATATGTATTAAAACATTAATAAAAATGTAAATATATTCATTTATATTTTACTCAATCAACTATGATCATTAAAATTTAGTTATAAAATTTTCATTGATATAAAATGGTATGAAAATGTGGTTGTTTGAATTATTCAGTGTTTCAGTTTTGATCATATTTGTTTAATTTATTAGTTAAATTACATCAAAAAACATAAAAATGTGTTCAACCACAAACACGAACATAGATTCTATACATAGGATAATCTTACCATCCACAAATGTTGTGGTATGTAAAGAATTTTAAATTTCTATATCAGTTAATTAACTATCCATTAACAAGACATGTCAAAAAGAGTGTGGGAGATAATATTTATATTATAAATAGTTTATAACAACACTCTATTTGAATAATTTAATTTATTAAATATTTTTATATTCATCAACTAATTATGAGAGGATTGGTTTATAGGTGGAAATGGGAATATAATAATAGAATAAGTAGAAATTTAATGAATATAATAGATAGTTAAGTCATTCCTATTGTTTTCTACTTTTCTAAGGTCCTAATAGAATGAAGGCTTAGAGTGGAGTGAGACTTGAATATCTCTATGGAATTTAAGAGGATTAATCGCATAAAATCCCAAAAATATTGTGCAATGGGATAAATTTTGGATGTTATTTTCCATGAGGATGAGAGGGGGTTTTATACAGGGTGGGGAATGGTATTTTTGTATAAAATAGTGAATAAAATACTATTTTTAGACCAAAACATGAAATAGTGGTATTTTTGAGACTAGGAATAGAATTTAATTAAACAAATAAAGGCTTTATGACCGTTAAATACATCAATGACAAAATGTATTTATTTAAAAAAAAAGTAAGGAAGAAAACAAATGAAAGCAGACTTTTGATGGAATAAATTATCTTTTTGGACTCTAAAAATTAATTTTTAGGTTTTTAAATTAAATTTATTATTTTTAAATAAAATATTTATGTTATTAAACTGGGTATGTTTTTATATATCCATTATAGAATTTATTAAGAAATTATTACACCAATATTTTTTCATAAAACACAATGATTACGAAAAACTATATTTTTACTATTCACTTAATAATTTAATTTTTTAGAAAAATACCGAAAAATAAAACCTGGATAGTTTTTTTACAATAATTTAAAAAATTGAAACTATTTTATAAATATAATTTGAAACCAAAGGAAATATTATTATTATATATATATATATTAATATAAAAATTAATGTTTTTATAAAAAAATTTAAAATATTACTTAATAAAATTATAAGAACATACTTGTTTTGTGTTACCTAATTTGAATAATTATTTTATGGAATTATAATATATATATTTACTTATCTTATTCAAGATAAATATGGATTTCCATTTATTTAACTATTCCAATGATCAAGTTACTATTCTAACAGTTAGGTTATTATTCTAACGATTATGTTACTATTTAATAGATAAGATTAATCTTCCAATGGTAATATTACCTTTATACTTCCATCAACCATCTATTATTTCTTTCATGGACCTTTAAATCATTCTTTTTCAAGGATCTCTTCATCATTTATAAAATGAAAAATTAAATTTATAATGTTTTATTTCTTTTTATAGTGTTGTATACAACTCTGATATTTCTAAAATATTATAATACTTGAGGATTTTAAATTCTAATTATTTATTCTTTTGTGTTTATTTTTCTATTGTATTTGATTTATTTATTGGATGTATTTATCATTTATATTAATTTTTTTATATTTATGAATTAAATAATTTTTTTATTAAGTGGTCCATGTGATTTATACTATACTAAATGTGACATAGAACTGTGTTTGTTAAGGAAAATTTTATATTGAAATTTATGGGTTGTTACATTAATCCCTCTATAAATATTATACTTGAAATTTCAACTCATATCTCATGTTAAGAATATGTGGGTTTAATTTTATTTCATTACATCCTTAGGTTCTCATGTTGCCTATTTGTGATTATGATTTCAGAAAATCACATTAACAATTTGAGTTGTGTTGTTTCATATAACTTTGTCTCTATAATACAAGATCTTTAGAAACTAATATTATAAGATAGGTCTTCATCTGGTTTTACCACCTGTAAATTTATTATACGTGAGAGATCTGGTATATACTTTCTGAAGAGATATATGTGGAATAAATTAGAAACATGACATAGGTTTGGTGAAAGAATTAACCCATATATTGCAACTCATAAGAAATAAAATATCTTTAAGTGAAAATATTATTAATATGAGGTTACCATAATTCCAAAAATTTCATAACACTTTTTCTAATAAATATTATACAGAGAAATTTATCAATAACATCAAAATTTAGGTCTCCTCTTCTATCTTTTTCTTATCTTTTCCATCTTATTTGTGATACCTTAATGTGTTTTTAATGAATTTAAATGTATATATCATCTCTTTAAAAAGTTTTGGTCCAAAAAACTTTTTTCACCAACTTCATCCCAACATATAGAAGTTTTTCATCTCTTCCCATATAAATCACCACATGATTCCATCTAAATACTTGAGTGGAAACAATTATTTTTTGATGACTCAACCAATGGAAGATGTTGATCCCAACATCATTTGAAGTATATCGACCAAAATCTTGAAATGTATTCAAATTTCTAAAAGTTTCTTTTAGATTTACCATTTTATGGGGACTATAGTATATACTAAAATTAGACTCCATGTTCAAGGCATGTTAAAGACTCATCCAGAACATAGAAGTGAACTTGTAATCTCAACTTGGTATGATCAAAAGGGGTTATTCATACAAACATATTAGTTCCTTGATGTAATTTTTTTATAGATCAATTAATGAATCTTCATGAATGATGATGAAATGGGTATTCTTGATAACAAAATCAAACTAAATAGATACGAGGTTGTTTCCTTTAAATTTGTTTTTAAAAATCATGAAACAGTTTATGGTGAGGTTCTTCCATTTTAATATTGGTGTGGGTAAAGATTTTATCATTAAATTTGAATTATAAACCCCTGCCTTATCTTGTTGATATACTAATAACCTTAAAGCTGACACAACAATATTATTCTTCTGATTGTCCCACCCGAAGTTATCTTAAAATTTTAGTTCATTTTGGTTCTTTCTTGGTGGATTTTGAAAGTAGAGAAATTCACACGATTCAATTGTTCCTTCATTATCTATAGTGTTGATCACATTTAGAGTCTAATTACATAAATAATGTATCCATATTTTTAGATTCTAAATTCTTGAATCTTCCATACTTTAGTTTCTCTTACCTTCATTTATAGCTCCAAATCACCCCATTGAGCTTCCTTAGTTTTCTCTTGGATAGATAGTTGGGAAATTATCAGGGAAATTTATGTTTTCATCCTTAAATTTATGATTTCTATTTGTTTCATTTTTATATCCATGATGATATGGTCTTTATCAATCCAAAACATAGATATAGTATCGAGTTCCTTTTTACTGAGAGCATTAGCTAACATATTTTGCTTCATAGGATGGAACAATAATGTGAATTAAAATTCACTGTGTAACACCATAGCATTAAAACCAAACCAATGGCTTGAGATGAAGTTCCAAAAAATCATTGGTTCACCTCCCTACATGATAAAGGTTTCTGAACAGTACTGATAATCATAGATTAATGTTTAACAATAAATAAATAACCAAACAAAATCCAAATCCTTATATTTGAGTATGCATATGGAATTAAAACTAAAAAAGACAATAAAAAATTAAAAAATAATAACTAAATACACAAGGAGTCTCTTATATATACTTCAAGACCAATATAAACTCCATCTCTAATCCATATCCTTTTTTTCAGACCAAATCAACCTTATATCCTTGGATTTGACCTACATAATAGACATGAGGATTGAAAACACATTGGATTGATCCTGTAGGGTGATGAGAAATAAATACCAGTAGGGAAGCACAAATGGGGTCCTTAATATATTCCATTATATACATGTATATGAAAAATATTATAACACACACTACAAACAAGAATACATGTTAGGGTATCGTGTGCTAATTTTTCCACCACAACACCCAAAATATGAAGTTTATGTCGATGATAGAAAATTATGTCACCTAATACCACAGACCCCGGCCCGTGATCTGTCACTTTGGGTAAGTTACTACAATAGAGTCTCAGTCCATACCACTATCACCCAGGGTGAGTATCATAACCAAGTCACAAATGAACACCCATTCTCGCAGGGCTTGTTCTCAAATCACATCACATAACAGCTCCATTTCACTTAGAGTGACTTCTAAAAACGTATCTCTTAGAAACACCTTATTAATCAATGACAAGTCTAATAACTAAGTCCCAACCACTAAAATATCACTCGAGGTTGGGTTTCACACAAATTATAGAACACTATACTCTCACTCTGGGTAAGTATTCATGGTGAATGTCATACCAACACCATATAACATAGGTTAATGTATCAAAGTTAATACACACTAACCATAACATCCAATAAAAAATTAATATCATGGTATAAGAACACACTGAAACACTACATATTGGAATCATATATTCTAACGAAAAAATAGGCCGATCTCAATCTGAGACCGCTACTCAATCGATGTAGCATATAACTACAACCGAGACCTAATTTAACTAAAAGTACTTACCTTTCACTTTAATAGAGTAGAACACATAATTAACTCAAATATGACCATCATTGAGCTCCTAATATACAAAATATTTCCTCATAGGCCAACCTATTAATTCATGAAAAAATCACATGAGGCATAAAATTTTAAACCTGTTGGACTAAAAATATAACTTAAGGAAGGAAATTGAAATTTTAATTTACCTAAAAATGGTATCCTCCCACTTATACAAACCCATATACAGCTATATATTTCATTCCCATAGTTTAAGGATCTATCTTACCCTTTTATCAAGTGGTCAATCCACCCCCTAAAATTTCCCACATAACTATCCTAATCAGAATCGCCATGGATTACCCCTATATTGATATACTTTAGGCCCCTTGATAACTCATTGATATACCCTTATAATACATCTCCCACTTCCCCCATAGAGCCCCCCCATCAATTCCTTCCTAGAAGAGATCTCACTATGTTCCTACAATTTGAAGGCCTTTTTACCTAAAGCCTCAACCCATCGTCCCACTTCCCTTTTAATGTTTCACATAACCATCCAAATCATGATATCTATGGATTAAACCTAGATAAATAGACTTAACAACACTTTAAAACTCATTATTAGACCCACAGAAGACTTCTAGCTCTTACCCCACAATGGTCCCCATTAATCCACTATTAGGAAAGTTATAGAAAACCAATCACTCAAAAGAAACCACACCCACCACACTGAATCAAGAACCCTAGGATATACTATGCTCACCAAAAGAACCAATACTCTCTATTAACATAAGGATTATTTTCCCAGACTCTTGCATGATGAATAGTCATCTCGACCATCTTTTATAGGAATGATTCATCCATTCCTTATATTATAGACTATAGAAAATAAACCAATGCTATTTAAATCTTTTCTTGAACATGTAGACTATATCTGGCCTCTCATACACTAAAAAAGAAACCCTTTCTCCCATGTAGATATTTCCACTGGTCACTTCCAACCACTCAATACATGGAAGATAATTCTCTCTCAGGTTAAGAAAAACTAGGTTAAGTAATTCATAATTTTGGGAACTCTTTATCCCTATCCCATTTATATAATAATTATCCCCTATATAGGAATGAATGGATACCTATAAATATTCATATAGTTATGTATCATAGAGACCAACTAATACAATCATGTATCCATGCTCTTAAATTTGAACCTACGAAAGACTCATCTATGATCACATTAAGCCCCATTCATTCCATTAGTCCATATCTTAAGCCATGATTCTCTATAATTAATTATAAACAATTATGATTAATTAAGAAACAAAAAAATTGGAATAACATCAGAAAACTCATTGAACTATCCAAATATATCCAAATCATGTTCAATATTGTGTGGAAGGCCATGAATCACCTCTAAAACCTCATTGATAAAAATCCCAATTAGATAACACCCAATAAACCACCAATTTCATTTATTTAAAATAATAATTCCAATAAATTTAATAAATAGAACAGATCAATAAAAATGATGAATACCTACACGTTCTCATCATTCCTTTTTATCCTTTATCCATCACATGTTAAAGACACATGACTTACGATGATTCTACCATGCTCTGGGAAATCAACACCAAATATATAACTTAGAATCCACTTAAATCAGTGAAAAATTAGGGAAATAATACGCATGTGAAAAATGAGATACCATACCTCTAAAAATCAACATGGAGACCACATAAAACACCCCTTATCAAGGGGGATCCAAAGGATGATATATTAAGGAAGGGGTCAGTAAAATGCCCCCCAAAGTCCCTTTTCATGTAAGTTTTTAGTGGGAGTATAATAAATAAAATATATTCATTAGAATTATTTTTATCAACCATAACAAACTATACGAGTTACATGATAAGATATCATATATTTGTTGGTAATAATGTTCTAATCCTTAAGACCCATTACTTTTGTTTGATTTTTGCGGAAGATGTGTCATGGGGATTTCTCTAAGGAGTTGGGGAGTGGTTGGTGGAGTGTAGCTATGAAAATTTGTTGAATGAAGTTCTATGTAATAGATCTTAGGGTTTTGTCATGAGGCGTGTAACTACTCCATGGAGAGTCCAACTATGGCGTAGAGGATCAAGGTGGCGTTTTTTGGAGGATCTTCCATTTTTGGAATAGTCATGCCAAAGGAGAAGGACTATGATATATCCTTCTGTTCTCTTTGGTGTGGGTGAATTATATATAGTGTAGGGGCTCATAGGATGTGTTTTTATAGCCCCGCCATTTTTGTAGTAGCTGAGCCAAGGAGATAGGCTGTGGTGTAGCCTCCTTTTTGGTTTTGAATTTTTATAGTCTATTGGATTTTGCTGCACTGTGGTCCTTTCTCAGGGTTTTTAAATCTATTTCATGGAACTCCCCATGTATATTAGATATGAATCACTACAATTCGTACCCTTACAGCACACCATGGTCTAGTTATTTTCACTAATTCTAAAAAATAGATGGGTAGGCTACACTATGGAGTTCTGTTTTGTAGATTGGGTATAAAAAACAAATCCCCTTGAAACATATCATATATTTGGATTTTATCATTTTTCTTAGGCGACCCAAGTATTTCCTTTGGAGGCCTTTCTGTCGTTGATATTTTTATTTTAGGAAAAGTCTTGGGAGATTGATCTGTGGAGGTTTTTCAAAAGCTTATTTTTTCCATTATCCATTCTTTCTCTCCATTTCTTGTCCGAGGGTTGGTTTTTGGGAAAACTTTGGGTTTGATGGTGTTTTGTTAAGGGATTTATATTGGATTTAGTGTTCTATACTAATCAATGTGTATTATTTATCTATGGTTCTAAATGGTTGTCTCCTCTTATTTCATCCTTGAGGATCAGATCAAAATGATTTTTTGAGGTAGGGGATCCTTTATATATTTTATAGTTATACATTTAGGTGGTATCATTATCTTTTATATCTTTGGGAAGATAATATTCATTAACCTAATAAAGATAAATACTTATTTTAATTGATATTGAAATGCAAGGGGAATTATAGAACATATTTTATTACTTTTCATATTTTTATTATTGATATTATGAATGTTTTTTATACCACTAAAAATCAAAACTATTGGGAGCCTTTATTTTTAATGAAAATTAATGTTCTTTAGAAGCCCTATTATTTTCTTTGTTTATGTAACATTGAATAAAAGTGGAAAATTAATTATATATGTCTAATAAATTTTTCCATATGTAAAATATGATTTTCATCATAAATCCCTTGAAAAGTAAAGTGGAATGTGATGAAATCCTCTTAAATGTTATAAAATAATTTACATCCTTGTCATGTGTGGTTGTGTTGTATGGAAGTGATGTGTGGTCATGTTTTGTGGTGGTGATGTGTGGTTGTGATGTGTGTTGGTGATGTGTTCTAGTGATGTGTGGGGTAGATGTGAGGATACATGGTCGTGGTATGTGGTGGTTTTGATGAGGAGGTGGTTATGTTTGTGAAATAGTGTAAATATGGGGGTTTATTTACATAAGGATAATGATTTTTGTGATGTGGTGTATTTTTCAAGATAACCATGTTGTAATGGAATTAAATGTTAACGCTGAATTTAAATAGCATGCGTTGAAATAGTTAGTTAATGCCTGAATTCAAATGGGAAGTGTGGATATAGTGGTTGTTTCTTGAAAACAAAATTAATGAGTTGGATAATGAAGGGGATTAATGAATGAAATTGGTTAGTAATATGAAATATAGAAATTGAATTAAATTAAAAGAAGAGTTGAATATGGATTGTAGATTTTATGTGTGGTGTTATGCATTTAGTTGTTGTAGAAAAAGTGGTGGAGGTAGTAAGGATTGGTGGTGATATTGCAAGTTGGTATAGAATTTTTATTGCGAACCCATAAGTAGGGTATTGTGTGTGTGTGTGTATTTGTATACATTATATGTTTCATGTGATATCTATATACAACCCACCCGTTTCAAGACCCATGTGCCAAAAACCAAATTTTTTTGGGGTGATTTTTCCAATATCATAGTGCAAGGATTGGTGAATGGATTCCCACACATTCTCTCTCTATCTTCCATGTGAGTTTTCAAGCATTGGTTTTTATAGACACTAGTTGAAAGTTCACTAGTGGTGGGTGTTTGATTAGATGATGCGGTGTATCTAGTGGGGAATGTTTATACTAGTAGGGAATGAGAATAATATACTTTATGTTAATGATACCCTACTACTCTGGTTATGGATGTCGATAAGATGTGAGAGACCATGTTTCATCAGGAGAGATATGATGTGATTCCCCTTGTTTCTTCTGGTGAGATGTGATGTGATGTCTTATGTGTCTTTAGGTGAGATGTGATGTGCTGGACAATTTCAAAATAGGGTATTTGGAATAATGTGATGGCCCCGGTGTTTTCATGCAGGGTTTCTATATGGAAGTGATGGGAGTGCTAGGACATATGATGTTGGGGGTGAGAGAGTGGAAAACTAGTCTAAAAGAAGTATAGGGTACCCTTTTACTTACATGATTCTTATTATATTATTATACTTTGATATATTATTTTGTGAGTATCCCTTGGTGAGGATGAGAATGGTTAGCTGACTTGATCAGGTTCAATTAGTTCTTCTGTTTTCTTAGGGGTGAAATAATATACTCTTTTTTATATTTTACAAGATACATTGAGTGTGATCCAATTGAATATAATTGTATGAAATCCTATTCAAATTATTTTTAGGTTTCTAGTAGGACATTTGGGAAAGAAATTTACACAACCTGATTATATTTTAGAGTTTTTTCTAAGTTGTTGTAGGAGATGAACTTTTGGTATTTACTTGGAGACTTTCATATGTATGTATTGAATTTATTCCTAAATTGTGGGATGGTTTTGCTTTAACATTTATATTATTTCCTGGAGTTTCTTCGTGGTTTTTTTGTCATATCTCCCAATCCTATATTATTTGATGGTGATGCCTCAAATATGTGATATTATTATACCCTAAGTTATTTTTAACAACCAAAGACCTACTGTTCGTGAAACTCAGGGATCATTATCTCTGTACCTTTATTTCCATCCTAATAGTGTAACCTTTGGGGAGTGGGGGTGGTGATAGAGTGGCAAGAAAGGTTTTAGTTGAGCGATAGGATGGAGTTTGAAGTTAGCCACAATAAGGGTTATATGGGTTGTTAAGGAAATGATGTCAATTGATCTTGGTTGATGACACATACCAAGGAATATTGCATAGGAAACATGATTTTTGGGCCTTCCATGATCCAATGAAAGGAATTAGAGACTATAGAATGACTAAGTGTGGTGGTTCCACTTATAGGGTAAAGACCTAAGAGAGGTACATCCATCACGATCTCTTGTATTTTTATTTTAATTGGGTTATTTTGTGAACTAAAAATGACTAAAATGAAAATTAATAAAATTCCATACTACCAATATTAGTATATATTTGATTCCCCTTCATTTATGGATCATGGATTTAAATCACGAGAAACTCTAATAGTGTAGCTTCAACAGGTTGATCTAGTTGATTACCATTGGATCGACTAGGTAGTGGTGTATATGGCATGTAAGAGGGCATCATATTTCTTTCCAGAGTAGATTTTTGGGAAATCTGATGAGAGTGTGTCTGATATGGATATATTTCACTTATTATTGGAGAAAGAGATCTCTTTCATTATTATACTGGCCCCTATAGAGTATTGGGACTTATTGACGGTTAGTTATATGAGAGGTGATGCACATTAGTAGTGGATTCTAAATCTAGGGGAGACGAAGGAGGGATATGTGTTGTGGTGAAACTTTCAAAAGAATTTCCTATCATAGTTTCTCTCATAGACCATGAAGGTAAGGAAGAGACATCATCTACTCTTACTTCAATTGGTTATTATGACTATATGGTATATTGGGATCATGTTGAAGGATATTTTTCAATTCACCCCAAATCTTTTTCCTCCCAAGGAGTCCTATGAACAATGTCTTGAGGAGGCACTTAGATCTTATATCCAATATGCAATTACTGCTTTTATATTGCTAATGTACTTAGAGGTTCCAAATTTTGAGGATATGATCAAGTGCATGTACTTATGAGGACGTTTACTATTAGATGAAACATAGTAGGGTTCCTTGATTAATAGAGTTGTTAGTCGAATGTTTCACATTCTATGGACTTGAAGGCTCCGACCCCTGTAAATATGACCTTAGAATCTTCCTCTCTAGGCCTATGGGGCCAATGACTTCTATGATTTTCCTAGTGTTTTGGTCTAGTGTTATTTTTATTTGGGGACAATCACAATCATTATAATAAGTTCCCAATGGTTCCTTGAGATAATTATAGCATAGGTGGTATGGTTCAACATCATTCTCCATATCATTCGATTGTGATGTTGTTTCAGTAGAATGGGAAAACGATTATGCTCTATTGAGGATAGATGGGTTTAAAAGTGGCCAACATCATGATTTTCCTCACCTTCAGGTACATTGAACTCTGTATGGCCATAATTAGAGAGTACTAAGAGATTTGTGTGGTTAAATGAATGTGATGGAGGTGTAATCACCAGTTGGGAAATAGGTTATTCAAGGTATTATTAGTATTCCATATACCGTTATTTCTTCCTTATCTGATTCAAGATATTTTATCTCTTTTTTACCCCTCAAGTCTATTCTTTGGGACTAGAATTGGGGTGGATTCCCATGCCCCAAGTGTTGAACATGCTAATCAGAGGCTTAATTATCTTTTTTTTTTGTGTGTGCCAATATCATACACTGATTATGGGACTAAATCAGTCATATGGATATATTTTCATAGAAGAGATGAATATGTGAAACATCATTCTTGGAATTTATTTTTTCATTCCTTTTAAGTTGTTATCGACTACTTCTGGAGTAGATTCATGTTCTCTAATGTGGATGGTTAGCATGTAGATTTCATTTATGGTCGGAGTTTTCAATTAGAAAGTATAAAAATAGAGAATTTTCATAATTTGATGGCTAAATTGTCTATATAATTGTTACATGATGGGATAATTGAGGTTCCAAGGGTTATTAGGCAGTTTCAGGATATTTTTCTCAATATGGTGGTGAGGCTACCCCCTTGACATGGAATCACATTTGGAATAGACATTTGGCCCAGTCCTTCCCCATTTTTTATGGTTCACTATCATATGACACCCTTTCTATTGTCTGGTTTTAGGATTCAGATAAATGATCAGATGAAAAATGGTTTCATCCATTATAGAGTGTCACCATGGGGTTCCAAAGTGTCATTAATCAAGAAAGTAGACGGTAGTCTCAGGACGTGTATAGAATACCAAAGACTGAATTAGGTGATGATAATGAATCTTTAACATCTTCTAAGGATTAATGATCTTTTATATTGGTAGATTGGGGCTAGTCATTTTGCCAATATTTATTTACGGTCATCATATAACTGTTTGAGTGTGAAGGAGGGGTTGTCTTGAAGAATGAATTCAAATATAGGTAAGAGCACTTTGAATTTGTGGTCAAGCAATTTAGTTTAAATAATGCACAAGACATGTTCATGTGGATATTGATCTTGGTGTACCAAGAGTTCCAAACCAGTTTTTAGTCATGTTCATCAACAATATCTTGATCTCCATGAAGTTATAGTAGGAGAATTATGATTATCTAAGAGCTATTTTTCATTCTATTTGATGTCTAATCTATTTAGAACAATGTCCAAATGTATGTTCTAGGCATGAGAGGTGAATTACCATGGTAAAATTGTCTCTCAAAAGAGTATGACAATGGACCCATCAAATATTGAGGTGGTTGTTCCTTAGGAAGAACTAAAGAATATGGTGGTGGTTCATAGCTTCCTTGGTCTTGTGAGATATTACTGAAAGTTCATATCTGATATCTTATGGATTGTAGCTCCAATTATGTCCTTGAATTATAAGAACCATTAATTTTTCTATATTGATCAGTTTCAGGTTGTGTTCAACTACCTAAATAGAAAACTAATTAGTGATTTTTTGGTCAAGTTTCCAAATGAATGGGTGATGTTTGTGGTTTTCTATAAAGAATTACATTGAGTATTTGGATGAATATGGATATATTATAAGTAATTTATATCTTATGGTTTTATGTTGTTACATCCCAACAAGCGTAAATATTCCATCCATTATATGGTACTTACATCGGTGGTATTTTCAATGATGATGTGGCAACATTATCTCCTTGGATAAATATTTTTGGTCTCCCCCACTCTCAAGTGGATGAGGTATTTCTTTTTTTATCATTAACTGAATCTACAAAAATAGAGGTAGATATTGTTTCTATAGGACTATGATTTTGAGCTCTCCAACACCTTAAGAAAGTTTAATTTCATGGATAAAGCTTTGATTTTGAAGTCATAGAAGGATATTTTTATGATTTTTCAAGATTCATGGAGGGTTATAGAGCATATGGAATCCTTACACTTAGATAAGTGCGGTTTTAAAGGCATAAGATTCCAAATTTCGATGATAGATTAATATTTTTTGACGTTGTAGGTGGAGGACTCAAAGTATAGATACTCTAAATAAGTGGTGATGTGTGATTGTGTAGGACATGGTGATAGTGTGAAGGTACGGTGAGAGTATTTTCAGAACCAAATTTTTTCTTTGGGGAGGTTGTTCTAGTGGTTATGTGTAGTGGAGTGATTCATGAGTCTCATATATCAACTTTAGTTGTATATCTAGGAGTTTCCAAATGTACAATGGTCTGAGGATACAATTTTGGTGATCCGAAATGAAAGAGGCAGTGGAAACATTTATGGCTCACTGTCTAGTTTTCTAGATCATGAAAGTTGATCATCATGTTTATGGGGGTTTTTTGCAGCAATTAGATGTTCCTAAGTATAAATTGGATGACATATAAATGTAAATTATCCTAGTTATACCCTTATATTGGGGAGTTTATGATTATATCTAGGAAAGAATAGATTAGTTGATGAAATATTCCCACTTAATAGCAATCAAGGAGTTGGGTGACATTTATGTTTTTGAAAGGAGGTATATGGATAATGTGGCATGGTTGTATGGGGTTACAAGTTTCATTATCTTTGTCCAGTACTCTCATTTTATCTCATGATTCTAGATATATTTGAAAAATGTTTTTTCACTCAATTGTGCCTCATGACTACTTTTTACACTCGTATGAATAGAAAGATGTAGTGGACCCTCTAGACAATGGAGGGTATGTTGTGGGTGTGTAGGTTGTACTTAATCAGATCTTGGTAAAATCATTTTACATTGTTTGAGTTTTATTATAACAAAATCTACCAGTCATCCATTGGCATGGACCTATTAGAGGATTTTTATTGGAAAACACGTTGTTCTCCTTTTTTTTGGGCCAAATTTTTAGTATCATCAATTCTCATTCCTGATGTGTTGTGGAGAATAAAGGAGAAGGTTCAATGAATTCATAAAGGGATGAGGATAGAACATGACTGAATAAAATATTATACGCATACTAGTATAAGGCCATTTGAGTTCAAGGTTAGGAACCAAATTTTAATTAATGATTCTCCTCTACATGTGAGTAGTGGTTTGGAAAGGTGAGTAATATTTATCCTTGGTTTAGGGGACCCTTAAAGGCATTGGGGTATGTTGGTGAGGTGGCTTGTTAGTTAGAACATACTTCATCGATAGACTTGATTCAAGATGCCTTTAAAATCTATAATCTCCACAAATATCTTCATGATGACTACCATTTTATTGATTGAGGATAGTTTCATCTCAAGGATGATGTAATGTTTTTGGTGCAGCCAATAGATATCCAAAATTATTAGGATAAGTTTCTTCTTGGAAGGACCATTAATTTGGTTACTTTTCTATGGAGGCATGGTGTCCTAGAGAAGTGTAATTGGTAGTGAGATATATAGATGCATTTCCATATTGAGTTTTATTTAAGGTTTTTCCATATTATGTTTTTATTGACAATGTGATGTTTGGATATTTTTGGTTTTGAAATGATATTCTCCTTGATAATTTGATGTCTGTTATCTCTTATGGAATATGAATTGGAAAAAACCAAATTCTTAATCAATACAAATTTACTATTAAAAATTCTAAAAATGTGTATGTGAGTTAGTTACACACAAAGCGGACAATATGTTGATATGGATGATGAAATTACTTGATTTTTGTGAATTGGGCCTTATTGTGTGATGGTTTTTTTGTTGTTTTTGGCTTGAGATGTTTGGGGGTTGAGATCTTAGAGTAGATGATTATGTGAAAAGGGTTGTTTCTTGTTGATTGTGTGGTAATGTATTTGTGTGGGATGTTTGGGGAATATTTTTAGCCGGTTTTGGGGTATTTGGTTAGTTATAATATTTATTTATAATGAGATTCTTGTGTGGTATCTCATGGAATGTTTGTTTGCATCTCTTTCCATTATTGTTTTTCTTTATTGGTTTTGATTCCAGAAGTAGATAATAGTTTGAGTGGTATATGATGGTATGGTTGGGACATTATTAACAAATAATTTATTGGAAATTTGGTGGTGGTGGTGTCCTATGAGATGTTCCGATGAAATTGGGTGTAGGTGGTGGAGTGTAGATATGAAATTTAACTAAATGTAATTTTATGATGTGGAACATAGTGATTAAATGTAAGGGGTTTCATTATAGTGCATGGAGGAAAAAAATGGAATAGAGGCTTGGGGTGGAGTTCTTCATAAGTTCTACTAGTTTTGGGAAAAGTATGCCATCTAGAGAGGCTGCGGCACAACCTTAAATACTTGGCAGAAAAGGGGTGTTATAGATGATGTAGGGGACCATAAGAAGAGTAGTTTTAGTTCTTAAACTTTCTAGTTAACTGTATTATAGAGCTAGGATATGACATTAACCCAATACTAGTATTTGGTTCCTGTGGTGTCTTGGATTTGGTTGTGTCGTGGTCCTTTCCCTACTTTTTTAGATAAATAACATAGAACTCACATTGTGTCTCATATGTGACTTTGATCATCATTATTATGGAGTAGTACCTTGTACTATTCCATGGTGAGGTGTTTTTTCAAAAATTATTCCCTCAGGAGGGGTAGACAATGCCATGGTGTTTTTTCCGGATTGGGTTCAAAAAAGGTAAATCCCCTCAAATCCTATATGGTATTAATATTTTATATTATTTCTTGGGAAACACTAGTGCATCCCTAGGAGGCCTTTAAACCCTTAATATTTTCATTTGAACCCATGTCTTGTGAGATGTATTCATAGATATTTTTGGTAAGTTTCATTCTGATGTAACGCCCTGACCCCAGTTACCCAGCGTCGGTGCATTATTACATAACATTGGCATGATCACAAAAGATTAAGTCTCGAAAGTATGATTAGTTTAGTAGCCTTGGAATCACTAGACACATTCATAAATTTTATATTACAACATAAAGTGAAAAAATACTACAACATCTTGTCTCCATAGACCACACTCATATCCCCTCATACTATCCCTGCAAGTCATTCATAAAATACTTCTTCCTATCCTGGAGAAAATATAACATAAGAAGGGGTGAGATCAGATGCCCAGTAAGGATAACAATATAGCGGGAACTTTCATAAATAAGCATAAAAATTTAAGGAAATGTTTAACTAAAACAGAAGCCTTTTAAACTTGAAGTTCAGCATAATATGGAAGAAATAAAATGAAATAATTCCATTTACTTATTCACATGGATATTCTACTAATCGAATAATCACATGTAATATCAATAACCACTTTCATAATGATGGAATACATAATTCTAGACTATCATAACCACATATTCAAGGCCCTGTGCCAAGACTACAAATAATATTTTGTCAAGGCCTTGTGCCAAGACACTAGTTTGTCTCATGAGACCTACCGATGCATCGAGGAGCTATAGCGGGTGCCACCCGTTACTTACTAACTCCAATGCATTCGTCACATGAAAAGATTTAAATATAACATAAAAATTCGTATTAAAACTGGCATTTGAAATGTCAATACTTTACCCAAAAACCAGGAATTGTATAAAAATAACAAATCCACAGTCACACATATCACAAAACCTTCAATACAATATTGAAGATTTTTATCATAATAAATGAACTTCAAACAAGTTTGAAATCCATTAAAGGATTTTGACATAGATGAAGATGATTTGTAAAACTATTTGAGAGAAATATCCCTTTTTCATGAAAACATTTAAAATTCACACAATTTATAAAGAAATACATTTAAATAAATTTTTGAATCAAAGTGTCTCGTACCACTTTGAAAATTTTAAAAGTAATTGTCATTTTAAAACATTCTTGTCCGTTTAAAGAAATACTTAAAACCATTTTGAAAACATGGACATTAATGAGAATGGTTTAGAATAAAAAATATTTAAAACATTTTAAATGATATTTTAGTAAAACGTCCCTTAAAATAATCCCTTTGAAAACAGTTTTATGAAACATGTACATGGATAATAAATATTTCCCAATAGATACTTACGTAAAAACAACCTCGGATAATAAAGAGATTGTGAAATTAAACCATACCTTGTACTTTTACTTGGTCGAGGGTAGGTTAACCTCCTGTGTAACAGTGAAATAATTTTTATTAAATTATAAAATATTCATGTACATTAATATGATATCATATAGAATCTTTTAACACTGCATTGTTAATAATATCTTAGTATTATCGTTGTTTCGGGTGCTAACGGATTTGTCTTCCTTTATATTCTTTGTTATGTGGGTCGTATTAGTTATGGATGGGATGTATATTATTCATATCCATAATGATATAAAGTCTTTAAACATTATTTTTAATCATCAAATGAGAATTAGTCTTGAATGGATACGATGGGGAATGAATGTCATCATGTTCGTGGAGACGATAGTCCGTACGTACGCACGAGCGACGCTATATTTATTTTGATATTAAAATCATATATAATTGGATGGTATATAATATATACAGAATAATTATAATGTAATATTTATTATTTACTTCAGTTACACATCATTATCGTACCCATACAAATTATAATGTTTTGAATAACAATTACACCATGACGTAGAGACGGTAAACCGTACGTACGCACGTATGGTTACATGTCATTCAAAGGATGGATAGAATACTGAATATGTTTGTATCATATTTATAATAACATCATATATATATAGAATATACTTTATTTATTATTTAAGAATGGAAATAACAAATAAAGAAGAAGTGGAAGAGGAAATGAACTTGAAAGAGGGTGGTGAAATTTTAACCTCTTCTTGGGGTTCTTCTTTTGATTTGATCAAAAGGGCTCCTTAGGTGGGCTTTATGACTAAAGAAAGGCCTATAGGGTTAATTGATGATAGTTTAGAGGGTATTTGGGTAGATTTTGGGCGAGCCAAAATGTTTTTAACGTGTGAATTAGTGAGAAGGGGGAGTGCCCATTTATAAGAGGGGTGAGGGGCACCTTAGGAAAAGCTAGAAATATTATTTTATAATAAATTAATATTCGGTTTATAATGTCTCAAAAGTGGATTATTTATAGGATAATGTGGGGATAGGTCTAAAACCACTCATCCAATATGTTTTAGACAGGTTTGGATCACTATATTAACTTTATTGTTTTGATTTATCTCTTGGTTAAATAGTTTGACATTTACCATGTCTCTTTGTATTTTTGTATTATATAGTTAATACACTTACTATATACTTCCAAGATACCCCAAAGTGGTCCATTAACGATAAAACACTAATTATATAAGTTCTTTGGCTGAACCTTAGATTTTTAGTAATAGAATAGAAATTAATAATATAATATTTGTTTTAAAAACTCATTTCTTTCAATTTTGACACTATTTAATAATTGATTTTTTTAAAGTCTTAAAAACTTTATTAATTCAAAAAAAAAAAATTCATTTATGAAATCCTAACATGTCATATTAACCTATAAAACTCGTGTATGTCATCAAAACATTCAAATTATATTCATTTTATCATTTATAATACCAATTATTTCATTCTTTCATTAATAATGAAAATACTGCATCATTATTGTGTCATAAATAAATTTAATTATTCAATGTCTAAAAATTCTAAATAAAATACCATTATGTATTAAATATTTTTATATTTATAATGAATATTTATAGTCTAAAATATAACATATATAACCCAACGTAAAAATTGTTTTTCTAGAAGATATATGCTTATGCCGTTTTTATTATTTACTTGAACTTAATTAATATAAAGTGTCATTATCACTTACAAGTGGATCCATGGGGTCCCAAAATAGACCCAAGGATGCCCATGGTTGGAAATGTATCAACCAATAGGGTTAGGACATGTTTTAGGGTAATTTAATATTATTATAATATTATTTGTTTACCCTTATTTACCGAATTTACCCTTTAACCACGGTAAATAAAATATTTACCGAAGTAATTATTCAAAATGTCTAAAAATAAAAGGTAACTATTTACGCAATTTGGACATCATGATTCCAAATATGAAATCAATTTTTCCAAATTCAAAACACAGAATTGGCAGAAATTAATTTAAAATTAATTCCCGTTGTCAAAACAAAAAACGTGTTTTTAAGAAATAATAACTATCAAAATATTGACACTTGTTTATATCCGGTTTTAATGTCAAATTATGTCCAATGAGGAAAATTGTATTAAATGGTAAAAATATATCCTAAATATTCTTTAAAACCACTCAAATTCACAATTTATCACAATTAATTATTTCGATTAGAAAAGTTTTTTTTAATTAAAATCTAGTAATTTTCACTATTCATCAAAATATGAAAGTTATTAGAAAAGTACCAAATATTAACCCTAATCTTATTTTGATATTCTGAATCAAAAAATGAATTCCATTTTGAAAGATAAAATGCATAAAATTTCAAAAGTGGGTATTACTATTTATAACGGCTAGTTTGATTGGTTGTGGTGTGTTAGAACTCGAAGTTGTGTACAATACACGCTACTATATTATTCAAAGAGAAGCGTACCATGGAAGATTGGGGTGTTACATTCTCCATTCCATCAAATAATTTCATCCTCAAAGTTTCTAGAATACTAACGTATTAAAAGACTTGGGTGGTTCATCATCATAAGTTCCTCGGGTTCCCACGTTGCCTCTTCCATATTATGGTTTCTCCATAGAACTTTTACCAAACGAGTTGTCTGGTTTCTCAGCACTTGGTCTCTTGTATCAAGAATCTGGACAGGCTCTTCGCAATTAGAGAGATCGGGTTCCAGTTCTAATTCCTCATAGGTGAGTACATGTGTTGGGTCAGACATTTATTTTCTCAACAGTGATACGTGGAACACATCGTGGACTATAGAGAGACTTGGTGGCATTACCAAACGGTAAGCTATAGCCCCAATTTGTTCTAGAATTTTGAATGGTCCGATGTACCTGGGACTTAATTTTCCCTTGTT
Source organism: Viscum album (assembly GCA_963277665.1). NCBI lineage: Eukaryota > Viridiplantae > Streptophyta > Magnoliopsida > Santalales > Viscaceae > Viscum > Viscum album. Next base: position 908,843,669 of record OY728125.1, on the reverse strand, counting down.
ACCAAAACGTATAACACCCTTCCATGGAGATAACTTCAAGAAAACATGATCTCATACATGAAATTACAAATCCTTCCTTCAGTTATCAGCATAACTATTCTGCCTACTTTGAGATTCTTTGATGTGGTTTTAGATTACCTTTACCTTTTCCATTGTTTCCTCAACAAGTTCTAGGCCTACAAGTTTTATTTCACCAACATCATCCCAATAGGTTGGTGTGCGAAATCTATTTACATACAACGCTTCATATGGTTCCATCTGAATACTTGAATGGAATTTATTGTTATAGGAAAATTCTACCAAAGGTAAATATTTATCCCACATAACCTGAAAGTCAAGTGGGAAGGATCTCAACATGCCTTCTAAGGTTTGAATAGTTCGTTCTGATTTTCCATCTGTTTGAGGGTGGTAGGCAGTGCTCAAACGAAGTTCAGTATCTAGGGCCTTCTGAAGACTCTTTAAGAATCTTGATGTAAAACGTGGGTCATGATCAGAAACAATTTATAGGGGTACTGCATGAAGTCTTACAAGTTCATTAATAAATAGTCTTTCTAGATGTTCATGTTGTAGATCTTCTCTTATAGCAAAAAATGTGCTGACTTGTTAAGACAATCAACAATGACCCATATTACATCGTTCCTTCTAGGAGTCTTTGGAAGTCCCATAAAAAATTCCATTATGATATTATCCCATTTCCACTCAGGTATGATAAGAGGTTGCATGACACCTCCAGGCTGTTGCCTTCCAGCTTTCACTTGTTGAAAAACCATACATCTTAACACAGAATCAGCAGTCTCCCTCTACATGTTGTCCCACCATAAATGTTCCTTCAAATCTCTATAGATTTTGGTTCCCTCAGGGTGTATAGAGAAATTGGAACTATGAGCATCGTCCAACAATTCCCTTTTTAGATCAGGTATATAGGGAACACAAAGTCTCTTCCCAAACTTCAAAATTCTATCTTCATACACAAAGTCACTCAATCTCCCATCATTCACAGCTTTAATCTTATTTTGAAACTCTTCATCACTGGTCTGAGAACTCTTTGTACTTTCTAGTAAAGATGGTTTAGAAACCATTTGAAAAATAATTAATGTTTCACCTTCCATGGTTATTACCATATCAATATTTACTAGATCCATATATATAGGATACATTTAAAATCTCATCTTGTTCAAAACTCCATGATTTTTTCTAATAAAATCATCCTCCACATTATTTGCCTTCCCCGGGTGGTAGTGTATGGTGAAATCATAATCCTTGAGTAGTTCAAGCCATCGACATTGCCTCATGTTGAGTTCATTTTGTGAGAAAATGTACTTCAATCTCTTGTGATCGGTATATATCTCACATTTTTATCCATAGAGATAATGTCTCCATATCTTCAAATAAAATATTATAGCAGCTAACTCAATATCATGAGTAGGATAGTTTTGCTCATGAATTTTCAGTTGTCGTGATGCATAGGGAATAACTCTATCATTATGCATAAGGACACAACCAAGTCCTTTCTTCGATGCATCACTATAAATAACAAACCCATCATTCCCTGATGGTAGATTCAATATAGGAGCATTGAATAATATTATATTCAGTTCTTCAAAACATTTTCACACTCTTTTGTCCATAAAAATTTAATCCCTTTACATGTGAGCTTTGTTAATGGGTTATCCAATAGGGCAAAATTCTAGACGTAATGTCGATAATATCCTACTAAACCAATAAAACAACGTACCTCCGTTATACTTGTCGGTGCTGGCTATTCTTGGATTGCCTTGGACTTAAAAGGATCAACGAGAATTCCATCCTTAGAGACAATATGTCCAAGAAAAGAAATATTTTGAAGCCAGAATTCACACTTACTAAAGTTCCCATATAATTCATGTATTCTAAGAGTCTTCTGGATAATGCGCAAGTGATTTTCATGATCATGGTAGTTTTTGGAGTATACCAAGATATCATCAATAAATACCACTACAAAATCATCGAGATATTCCTTGAAAACTATGTTTATTAGATCCATGAATATAGAAGGTGCATTAGTCAATCCAAAGGGAATTAATGTATACTTGTAATGCCCGTACCAGATTCGAAATGCTATCTTCAGAATGTCTTCCTTCTTCACACAAAACTGATGGTATCCAGATCGAAGGTCAATCTTTGAAAAGTATTGATCTCTATGCAGTTGGTCAAATAAATCATCAATTCACGATATGGGATACTTTTTCTTTTTTGTTATATAATTGATTTCCCTCTAGTCGATACATAACCTCATAGATCCATCTTTCTTCTTAACAAAAGGGCAGGGGCTCCCAATGGGGAAACACTAGAGCGAATAAATCCCTTATTACTAAATTCCTCTAGTTTATTCTTTATTTCAACTAATTCCACAATGGAAATTCTATAAGGGGTCTTCATTATGGGCCTTGAACCCAGAATTAAATCAATGGAAAAATCTATTTCTCATTCTGGAGGATGTCCAGGTAAATATTCTGGAAACACTTCTACATATTCTTTCAAAATAGGTACATCCTCTATATGAACATTCCTTTCCTCACTCACAGTTATTTCATTATCTTCCTCCCTGATAACTAAATTTATTTGAGCTACTAGGGGTGGATCTAGATAATAATTAGGTGGTGATGATTCTACTCTAATGATAAGGTGTTCTTTATCATCATTATCAAAAATCAGAACCTATTTCTTCTTACAATAAATCTTCGCATCATGGTCTGAAATCCAATCCATACTGAGGATTATATCAAATTCAATAATGGGTATGATGATGAGATCAGCAGATAAATAACATTTATATGGTCAAATGGGAACTGATTCACAAAACTTTGTAGCAATGATACTTCCCTTAAAAGTTTTGACTGAAAACTCCCTTGTTAAATCAAATTGGGAATATCTAATTTTCATAGCAAACTGGGAAGATATGAAACAATTCGATGATCGAAAATCAAATAATTCATTTGAAAAACTTGAGGAAACCATTAAATTACCCGCCACCACGTCTTCCGGGGCTTTATCTTCAGCAGTAGTGATTGCATAAGATTGACCTTGGTACCTAGGACTTTTTTGAGGTAAGTTTCCCGGACGCTTAGGATATTCATTTTCATAATGTCCCATCTCCATAAAATTGTATCATTGAACATTGGTAATATCATTCTTTCCTTTACAATCACCAGCTAGATGGACTTTCTTTCCACATTTGTTGCATATTCCTTTTCCTTTTAGAAAGGAACCAGTGTGCTTCCTTCCACAATTATCCCAGGGTGGAAATTGAGTTCTTCCCTTCTTCCCTATTTCCTTATTTCCTTTCCTAGTGTGTTCAGAAGATATCTTCTTCTCTTATTTTGATTTAAAGTCATAAGACTTAGAGAATACTTTTTCTCTCTTGATAGCACATGAGACAATATCTTTGTATGATGAGAAGGATTGTGATACTAATGCTCGACAGATAAATGGTTTTACCCCATCAAAGAAATGATCAATCTTACTTCTTGGGTTATGTATATAATCTGCAGCATGCCTTTCTAACCTTGTAACGTTAGCCTCATACTTTTCAACATTCTGATCCTCCTTTTACCTCAGACTCAGAAATTGCCTTTCCATATCTGCTTGATGGTCATGAGGAATGTATTTTTCTATGAAAATAGATTTTAACTCCCTCCATTCAATATTTGATACTTCATTATCTTCCTTTGTGTTTTAAATCAATACCACATTTGATCAACATCTCTAGTGAGGCGGTAAATTTCCATGATAACTTTTTCCCTTTCACTACTCCCCAAGGCATGGAATATTTTCTCTAAGGAATTTATCCATTGCTCAGCCACTAATGGATTTGTACTCCCATTGAATTTCAGTGGTTGTTGCCTTATGAAGTGATCTAACATTGATCCTCCCCGTTGTGGATCTGGGTGCTCCATACAGGTAAGATGATTATTCATAACCTGAGTGAGTTGTCCCAGTATGGTGATAAGCTGAACATCACCGGTTGTATCACCAGCTCCACTATAATTATCTTGAGCAAGAGGGAAATCCCTACATGGAGTGCGTGCATTGATACAGTTTCCATTACTTCCACTAGGCTCCATTTCAAAAAAATTTCATGAACTAGATTAGTTTATGAATCGAAATATATAATTCAAAACTTCTTAAACACTTAACATATATTGAATAGTTTATGGATATAATCCATAATCATAAATTTTTTTTGAGGAAGTATATACTCATAAATCCTTCCTAATGGTTCGTTAAGAAAATGAGAATTATCCTAAGCATATCCCCCGGGAGTGTCGTAACCAAGAGTGCATCAAGGGCCATTGTTGTGAACCAGTTGCCATTCGAGTCTAGCTCAAAGAGGTGTTTTTGAGTTTTACCCCTAGGTACATCTGTTCCAGAGCCGTCTATACCTTCTCCAATCGAGACAGGGATGTATTTCTTGTAAAACTCACAAAATCTCTACAATACCAAAGTTTTAGGATGTTCTTCTATACTATTCCTCAAAGTATATCTTAGGGATATGTGCTCTAATCAGAGTTTATCTAAATCTAGTTTCTAAGGTTTTTACTAAACTTCCTCTGATACCAATTATAACGCCTGACCCCGGTTACATAGAGTCAGTGCATTGTTACATAACATTGGAATGATCACAAAATATCAAGTCTCAAAAGACTGATTAGTTTAGTAGCCTTGGAATCAATAGATACTTTCATATAGTTTATATTACATCATAAAGTGAAAAACTACAACAACATCTTGTCTCTATAGACCACACTCGTATCCCCTCATACTATCCTTGTATATCATTCATAAAATACTTCTTGACATCCTGGAAAAAATAAAACATCGAAAGTGGTGATCTCAGATGCCCAGTAAAGATAACAATATAGAGGAAAATTTCATAAATAAGCATAAACATTTAATGAAATGTAGAACTAAAACAAAATCCTTTTAAACTTGAACTTGAACATAATATATCATAAATAAAATGAAATAATGCCATTTACTTATTCACATGGATATTCTACTAATCAAATAATCCCATTCAATATCAATAAGTACTTTTATAATGATGGAATGCATAATGCCAGACTATCATAACCACATAGTCAAGACCCTGTGCTAAGACTACAAATAAGATTTTGTCAAGGCCTTGTGCCAAGACAATAGTTTGTCTCATGAGACCTACCGATGCATTGAGGAGCTATAGTGGGCTCCACCCATCCCTTACTATGTCCAATGCATTCCTCATATGAAAAGGTTTAAACATAACATAAACATTAGTATTAAAACTGGCCTGCGAAATGTAAATAATTTAACCATAAACCATGAATTGTATAAAAACAACACATCCACAGTCAAACATATCACAAAACCTTCAATACAATATGGAAGATTTGTATCATAATAAATCATCTTCAAAGAAGATTAAAATCCATTAAAGGATTTTGACATAGATGAAGATGATTTGTAAAACTCTTTGAGATAAATATACCTTTTTCATGAAAGCATTTAAAAGTCTCACAATTTAGAAAGGAAGAAATTTAAATACATTTTTGAATCAAAGTGTCCCATACCACTTTGAAACTTTTTAAAGTAATTAACATTTTAAAACATTCATGTCCATCTAAATAAATCCTTAAAACCATTTTGAAAACATGGACATTAATGGGAATAGTTTAGAAGAATAAATCTTTAAATCATTTAAAATGATGTTTTAATAAAAATTACCTTAAAATAATCCATTTGAAATCTATTTTATGAAACATGTACATATATAATAAATATTTACCAGTAGATACTTACGTAAAAACAACCTCAGATAATAAAGAGATTGTGAAATTAACCCTTAACTTGTACTTTTCCTTGGTCTAGGGAAGGTTAACCTCCTATATAATGGTGAAATAATTGTTGTTAAATTATACAAGAATCATATACATTAATATGATATCATATATGATCTTTTAACATTGCATTGTTAATAATATCTTAGTATTATCATTGTTTCAGGTGTTAACATATTCATTTTCTTTTATATTCTTTATTATTTGAGTCATATTTGTTATGGATGGGATGTATCTTATTCATATCCAGAATGATATCAAGTATTTAAACATTATTTTTAATCATAAAATTAGAATTAGTCTTGAATGGATACGATGGTGAATGAATCTCATCGCGTTCGTGGAGACGGTAGTCCGTACATATGCACGAGCGATAATATCATTATTTTGATATTAAAATCGTATATAATTGGATGGTATATCATATATACATAATAATTATAATTTTATATTTATGATTTACATCAATTACACATCATTATCATGCCCATACAAATAATAATGTTTTGAATAACAATTACACCACGGCGTGGAGACGGTAAGACGTACGTACACACGTATGGTGACATGTCATTCAAAGGATGGATAGAATAATGGATATTGTTGTACCATATTTATAATAACATCAAAGTATATAGAAGATACTGGAGTTATTTTTTCATAATGGAAATAACAAAGAAACAATGAGTAGGAGGAGAAAAGAACTTGAAAGAGGGTGGTGAAGTCATTACCTCTTCCTCGGGTTCTTCCTTTTGATTTGATCAAAAGGGATTCTTATGTTGGATTTCTGACTAAATAAAGGCCTCTAGTATGAAGGGAGGATAGTTGAGAGGGTATTTGGGAATAGGTTGGATGAGCCAAAAGTCTTTTAAGGTGTTAATTAGTGAGAAGGGGGAGTGCCCTTTTTTAATAGGGGTGAGGGGAACCTTAGGAAAAGCAAGAAATATTATTTTATAATAAATTAATATTAGGTTTATAATAGATACAAAGTGGATTATTTAAAGGTTAAGGTGGGGATAGTTCGAAAACCACTCAACCAATATGTTATAGACAGGTTTGGGTCACTGTATTAACTCTATATTTTTTATTTAACTTTTAGTTAAATAGTTCGACATTTACCATGTCTCATTGTATTTTTATATTATATAGTTAGTACACTTACTATATACTTCCAAGCGACCCAAAAGTGGTTGATTAATGATACACCTATCGTTATATAAGTTCTTTGGCCAAACCTTATATTTTTAGGAATAGAATATCAATTAATAATATAATATCTCTTTTAAAAACTCATTTATGTCAATTTCAACACTATTTAATAATTGATTTTTGTTAAAGTCTTAATAAATTTATTTATTCCAAAAAAATTCATTTAAGAAATGATAACATGTCATATTAACCTATAAAATTTCTGGATGGAATCAAAACTTTGAAATTATATTTATTTTATCATATATAATACGAAATATTTGATTCTTTCATTAATAAGGAAAATACTGCATCATTATTGTGTCATAAATAAATTTAATTATTCAAGGTATAAAAATTATAAATAAAACACCATTATGTAGGAAATATTTTTATATTTTTAATGAATATTTATAGTCGAAAATATAACAAATATAACCCTATGTAAAAATTGTTTTTCGAGAAGATATATGCTTATGCCTTTTTTGTATTTACTTTAACTTAATTAATATAAAGTGTCATTAGCACTTAAAAGTGGCTTTATGGGGTCCCAAAATTGACCCAAATATGCCCATTGTTGTAAATATATCAAAAAATAGGGTTAGGACACATTTTAGGGTAATTTAGTTTTATTATAATATTATTTTTTTACTCTTATTTACCGAATTTATCCTTTAACCATGGTAAATAAAATATTTACCGAAGAAAATATTCAAAATGTCTAAAAATAAAATTTATCTATTTACAAAATTTGGACATCATGATTCCAAATATGGAATCAATTTTCCCAAATTCAAAAAATATAAGTTGAAGAAATTAATTTAAAATTAATTCCACTGTCAAAACAAAAAACGTGTTTTTAAGAAATAATAACTAACAAGAGATTGACACTTGTTCAGGTCCAATTTAAATGTGAAATTATGTCTAATGACCAAAATTGTATTAAATGGTAAAAATATATCCTAAATATATTTTAAAACCACTAAAATTAATAATTTATCACTATTAATTATTTCGATTAAAAAAGTTGTTTTTAATTAAATTTTAGTAATTTTCACTATTCATCAAAATATGAAAGTTATCAGAAAAGTACCAAAAATTCACCATAATTTTATTTCGATATTCTGAATCCAAAAATGATTTACATTTTAAAAGTTAAAATTTATAAAATTTCAAAAAGTTGGTATTACTATTTATAACGTCTTGTTTAATTGGTTGTGGTGTGTGTTAGAACTCGAAGTTGCATACAATACACATTACTGTATTATTCAAAGAGAAGTATACCATGGAATCTTGGGGTGTTACATCTGATCTTTCACCATTTTTTCGATATTTATTATATTAGGAGGGATGGTGTTATGAAAAGCTTTGTTTTTGGTTTTTTCGGAATGGTTGTAATATGAGATGTAGTTCTATATGATAATTGAGTTATATCCCTTTCTTGTGGTTCTTTTTGGTTGTCTCCTCTCATTTGAATATTGAAAAAATGATCAAAACTATTTTTCAAAGTTAGGGAAACCTTTTTCTCTATTTAATATGTAAATTTTCAAGGGCTCAAGTTAATTTTTATCATTGCAAAGATAGTATGCACTATCCTAATAAAGATAAATAATTGTTTTAATTTAAATTAAAGGGTAATTGGAATTAAATCTGATTTTTATAGATTTTATGTTTTATATTGAGAATATTCATGCTTTATGTACCATCGAAAGTCACAACTATTTTTAGACTTTGTTTGTGCTCAGAATTGAAGTGATTGTGTAACCCTATTATGTGATTCGTCGATGTCATCTTTAATGAAAGGTTCTAATCACTTATATCCATCTAATTTTTTTTTCACATGAAGAATATACTTTGTGAGAGAATTCCCTAGAAAAGAAAAGTGAAATGTTATAAAATACCCTTGAATGATTTGAAATAATTTTTGCGGAGGTGATGTGTAGTTATGTGGTGTGGTGGTGATGTGTGGTCATGTTGTGTGACGTTTATGTGTGGTAGTGATGTGTGGGGTAGATGTGATGGGATGTGGGTACGGTAGATGGTGTCTTTTTATGAGGTGGTGGTTATGGTTGTGAAATAGCTGCATTGGGGGTGGGGTGGTTGTCATAACGATAATGGTTTTTTTGATTCAATATATTTTTCTAGATTACAGGGTAGTAATGGAATAATTTTTTTATTATGAACTAAAATAGAATGATTTAAAATTGATAATGAAAACCTGAATTAAAATGGGAAGTATGGATAATGTGGTTATTCCTTGATTATGATATAAATGGGTTAGATAATGAATTATATTAATGAATGAAATTGGTTGGTAATAGGATATATGGATGTTGACTTTACTTGAAATAATTATGGAATGATGATAACAATTTTTGGATTTTTGTCTGTGGTGTTATGCATTTAATTGTGTTAACAAAAGGGAAATAGGTTTTGAGCCTTGGTGGCGGTGTTGAGAGTTGGGATGTTACTTTTTTCTGAACTAATTGGATGGGTTTTTGTGTGGAAATATATGTTCACATTGAGTGTTCCTTGAGATTTTAATATGAAACCCACCAAAATTGGCCATGATTTATTGAAAACTAGATGTTTGGTGGTGTTTTTAAAAGATTTTTGTGGTGATTATGGATAGATCTCAGCCCCATATTTCCTCCACTCCCTTCCAAGAAAGTTTTTATAGGAAATAAATATGATGTACACAAGTTAAAATTCTACTAGTGCTGGCTGTTTAATGAAATGATTAGTGTCTATGGTGGCACTCATTCATGGAAGGAGGGCTTGAGTTTAATATCTTTCATGTTCATGATACCATACTACTCTCGTTATGAATATTGATGTGATGTTATAGATTAGGTGTGTTAATGCAAGATTAGATATGATCGACCATATGTCTTTGAGCAAGATGTGGTGGACAGATTGTCTTTTAGTGAGATGTGATGTGATAGCTAGTTTGTTATGAATCAGACTAGATACCCTTGTACCATAATACCCGAGGAAGATTTTATATGGTTTAAGGGAATTCATGATCTCTATGGGTTGGAAACTGACATATGGAATCATATACAATAAAATAGAGTATGAATATTCCATAAAATATAATAATATTAAAGATTACAAGTCGGTATGCTAAACACTCAAAAGGGATAAATCCCTAGAATCCACAGGTAAAAAAACCAAAGTAATACACCATAAAAGTACACAGTTTCTAATAAAATAAAATATAAACATCCCATGAAACAAGTGGATAAAATCTCCATCAATCACCAACATTACTCCAAGATAATGGATCAAGAACATCCACCTCCACCAACATGTGGTTTCCCTTTTCTCAGACCTAGTTTAAGAAAATATACATGGGCCTAAATTGAAATATACTGTGTGAGCTATAAATCCCTGTATGGTCTTTCAAAGTTCTCCATAATTGATGTTGACCAATTAAAGAATCATTCTATCAATTTAAATAAAACTAGGAATGAAATTTCATTTTTATATTTAAAACAAAACACAGTTTCACTAAAAAATATAATAGATATATCAAAAAAGATTCTAATAGGATTAAATTAAAACTTTTACATAAAAAATTTATACAAATCAGTTGAAATGAATAAATGAAAATTGATAAATCAAAGGCTTTTATATCAAATCAAAAATCTAAAAGAACTATAGTCAAATACCCTACAATATATTAGTTACTATCTATATGATCCTCACCCATCTCATCGGTGATAATAGTTCAATATGCACTCCCAATTAATGGAAAATTACTATCACACACGCCCAGTTAATGGAAAAATACATCCACTTCCACTTAGGGAGAATTGGATCCACTCCCACTTTGGAGTAAATCATATAGGAACCTTTTTTTATTTGTGTTGTCAACTAAAATCCTATGCAAGGGAATTAAGATCCTAGAATATTTGTCCCAATAACCTACTGAATACCCTGAATACCATGTGCTTCAATAAATCAATAAAATCAATCAAATATGTAATAGATCATATTAAAGAATATAAAATAAAATTTCCCAATTTCTATTTTTAGCATGGATTATCCATTTCAAAACACAGTCATTAGTTTTCATCATTTCATTACATTTTCAATCAATTTTATATTTAATCCATTTTCTAAAGAATAAAATAATTTCATCAAAACAATTTCCAAATCAAGACATCATTTTTCATAAATATACCCCACAATTTCATTTCCCTTAAAATTCGGGGTTTTCTCAATTTCTATGACTATTTCAATTTAGGGGTAAAATCCATGTTTTTAAATAAATTAAAAAATCCTTACAATTTTATTATTTAATTAAAAGGTTCATTCCCAGGAAACTAATCATGGAATCACCTATCGTTAATCAAATATCAATAAAATAACACCTCCATTGAGACTCTCAAACCAAAAATTAAGGCACATTAGATCAAGGAACAAAAACAAGAATCAAGATTAAACCAAAATATATTTATATCCATCAATTATGTATTTATTTGTCAAACAATAAGGTGGATATAATGATATATAAATTGAAACCGCATGATAGAAGATTCAGATACCGAGAGAAGATCAAAGAAGGTTTACCCCACATAGATCCACTAAAAAGGGTTTGGAAGAGACAAATATTTTAAGGAAGGATCTATGTCACGTGAGGGAGGGATTTTGGTCATGTATAAAGAAAATAGTCTATGGAAAACACTTAAAATGGTATGCCTTTGAAATTACATTGTTTGTTACCCCGGTTCACATCTTGAAATCCTTGAAGGCAACTAATGATGAACAATGAATCATCTTTTTATTAGAATCCACTTTTATGACTTCATGTTTTGTAAAATATACATTGTGTGTAATCAAGTCATGTTGTGAACATCTTTAAAGGAATATTACTGACAAAAATTACATAATGTGTAATACCTTTACACGGAATGTAACTGACTAATAGACCAAAAATAGCCCATTTTCTGAACAAAATACTTAAACAAAAATCCAATGGAAAAGGTTTCCTAAAAAGTGTAATGGGAAGTTAAAAAATTTACAGAATTGCTCTCAAATGAAACACATGACACTCTTAGAAATTATATTATAGAATAATTTTATCAACAAAGACTACCATGAACGTATCGAGATACACATGGAAGATACTGTTCATTAATTCGATAAAAAATGCAGGAAAATTTGTTAGATGAAATGGAATATGAAGATACTCATATGGTCTGACCTACTCTAGAAGGTGGTTTTTTTATTTTCAAATTTTTTCATTCTCAACTGGTGATAACCAAATTGATGATAAATATTCTAGATCCACTTTATCCATTTGAACTGGTTAAACCAATCATCTATTTGAGGAAACATATACTAGTTTTTTTCAATAACTTGGTTTAGTTTCTGGTAATACATATATTAGTTAAGTGTTATATTATATATTTTTTTCAAAGATAATAGGTATCACATAAGGTAAAATATTAGGGTGTATAAATAATTTCTCTAAAAGATAATCCACCTTAGTCTTCCAATCTTTCAGTTCAGTTGGTTCCATATATTAAAAAGGTATAGATACCTTCTAAATACCGAGTACTAAATTAATAGGCAAATCTACCTATATTATCAATTTAAATCCTTATAAATCAGAAGGAAACACATGGGGAAATTCAATGACAACTACATATAGATCATCGATCATTGAATCCTGCTCCATATATAAAGTAAACACTACTATTACTTTCCCAAACTCTAGAAAATAAGGCCTGGATCTACTCAACCTCAGGTCCCATTATCCCCGAAAGATACAACTCAAACCATTAAATGCTTTAATGGAGACCATTGAAATACTATAGTCAATTTGGTCCTTATTTTCAATGAGCCAGTCCATCCAAAAGATTACATCAAGTGGTTTCAGGTTATGAAAATAAAAAATCCCTAATAAGGTTAGTCTTTGATGAAGAGAATAAATAAATAGGACAAGCTTAATATCTCATAGTTATAAGGGGAATTTTAATATACACTACATAATAAAAAGTCTCCATAAGAATATTTTGAAAGTTTAAAATATTAGTTGATATAGATGAAGTAGATACACCAATATTAAATAAAACATGAACTAAAATTGTAGCTATAAGGATGGTTCCTTTCATAGTCTCTAGACCTATATCATCTTCCTCCATAGACTCTTCCACTAGGTGAAGAATATTTGTTTCATATTCTTGTTACTAGAAGTCCTTATATATTGAAAAATATAATTATACTGTAGCGATTTTTGGTGATGAGGTTCCTGTAATACTGCACAAAGCATAAAATAATTTGTATAATTTCTATAGGTGTCCTCAGAAACCACAAGAAACTATAGATATTTGGTTCCTCAATATAAAAACATTTAAAATTACCAAACATTACACATTGGAAGAAAGTTAAATTCCATATTACTGGAACTAATGATTTCCATAGGTTTCCTGTAATAAACTACCATGAGACTCATCAGGATTTATATTTATGTGAAAGGAACTCATAGAAGTCCCTTGGGAGAAAAAGGAGAGACCTACAATCCTAAATTACCATGAAAATAAATATCAAAAATAAATTCCTTATCCATTCAATCATCATATGAAGTGAGATTCATTTAGAATAACTGGGAATGGGTTTTAGATCAATGAAACATCTTGAACCATCAAGTCTTAATCATCAGTCTCGATACAATATCAACTGAAGACTACACAAGCTTAGAAAACGACTCACGTAATACATCATGCTCCTATCAATATATTCGAGTTTGAAACACTAATAATCATTAGTCCTATTGAATGTATCATATTTCACCTTAATTGAATTAGGAATTTCAATGAAATAAAACAGAATCACTATCTTTCCTAACCAACCCTTAGCCTCTTAAGGATCATTAGAGACTTGGAACACTTGTGGATTTTGGAAAAGGAACTCTTGAGAATGATTCCAAGTTTCATACCTATGAGGTTCCATAATTGGATCCTGAATGGGATTTTGTATAGATTCCAATCTAAGATCTTGGACATTATGAAAAGAAATCTCAACAATATTCTAGTCCACTGGTGGATATGCTCATTGTGGTTCACCATTAGTTTCATTTCAGAGCTTATTAACATATATTCTATGATGAATGGTTCTAAATAAGGTAAAAAATCTCTGAATACATCATCATATTACTTAGATAAATAAGTAAAACAATATAAATGGATAAAAATACCATCAAATAAGATAATATGATTTGGGTTTCAACATATCCAAATCAAAAGAAGGGGAAGGACTAGAACTAGATGAAAATATTCTTCAACCGATTTTTCCAAACCCCCAATGGTTACTTAAGGATTTTTATGATGAAATATAGATTATAAATTTCTCATAAAAGCCTCATAAGTTCCATCAAGACATCCCAAACTACATATTGACATCAAGGAAAGAAGTTTAACCTCCCTTTGATACGATTTTATCATGAACCATCCATGACACCTTGGTACCCTAATACCCAAGATGGATCAAACATGGAATGAAGGGAATTCCCAATCCCCACAGTTTGGATACTCACACCTGGTATCATAAATGATAATATAGGGAATAAAGTTTCCTCAAAATAGAGAATGAAAAAATATTACTAGTAAGTTTTCCTAACACTCTAAAGGGAGAAAGTACTAGAAATAATATGTCAAAGAAAAAAAGAAGCATTAAGTCATGAAAGTACTTGGTATAAAACAAGATAAAACTCAAATATACTAGAAAACATGTAACAACCCTGGTAATGGTTTAATAATTTGGTTTTAGATTTATTATTTTTATTGAATTAAGTAGTTTAATTCATTACAAATATGAATTAGTTTTACTGAAATAATTTCTTACAAGGTTATATTTTGAAGATTAATTTTAAAATTATATGATTTTAATTTCTCAAAAATAATTTTAATTTTGAATTCATCATGTGAAAATTATCATAGGATTAATTTTTATAATTTTTAAAAAAAGTTAGATTTTTTGGGGAATAAAAAAAATATAGTTTTTTAGAAAAGACATTATCTTTTGTGATATTTTCAAGACACAATAATGATATAAATTTTCTAAATATGGAATCACTATATTATGATATTATAATATAAATATTTTTAAAATATACACCCAAACACAACAATTATAATTTATTTCAAGATAAACATGAAAATAATTTTCCGTGCTGACATAGTGCCTGTGCATCACGGGAAAATTCAAAATTAGTACCTTATAGATAATAATTTTGTGATAAGAAGCCTTTAAATTAATTTTTTATTAAATATTATGAATTTATAATTATTTTTTACTAATATTTTCTAATTTTATAGTTATACAACTGGAATATTATCCAAATGCTTGTTCAATGCTTGCATAAGGGAAGAAAAGACAAATTAAAAATAAAATAATTTTTCTTGACATAGATATGATTAAATATACATAAATAAATAATAAAAAATCTCATATTGAACATAATTTATTTATATTGATGATAATAATTTATTTTAAATTTTTTATATAAAATAATTTCCCTTAATTCTTATACAACAATGAAACACTGCTTGTGCATGCAGAAGAAATATCAATATAATGATTTAAATTAAAATTATAAGAACTATTAAATGACTATTTTTTTTGTAAATATTATGTTATAAGTATTTTTAGACCATATTAATCTTTATATCTAATGTTAGACCATTTGGAGCCATAGAATGGACATTTATTCCCATATAATTTTTTATTTAAAAAGAAAGTCAAACTATTCACCCTATGGTTTCTAATAAGTATAACATTTTAATACATAGTTCTTAAAAATATATGCATGACTAAAAATTTTATTTAGAAATAAAAAATATTTATCTTCAACATGGTATTTTATTTTGAATTTTTAGAAAAGAAATAATTTCCTTAAATGCTTAAACACTAATGCTGTAGTAATTCTTAAATTAAGGGAAAAATCAAATAAATGATATTAAAAATATTAAAATAAATATAATTTGAAATAATTAAGATGAAACATAAATTATATACATAAATATGATTTCATAGGATACAATTAATTTTTGGTTTTAATTTTAAACTGTCTTTGATGTTTTAAATGTCATATAAATGAATAGTATTAAATTTCATAAAAATGATTTTTGATTAATATAGTATTTTATTAAATTATTTGAATATAATAAAATATAAAATAAGTAAAAATGGGATAGTATTTATTTGAAAATTTAATTTACTATTCATTTAAATTATATAATGATGTGTTTGGACCAAGAATAGCCTTGTTATATTTTAATATTTTAAAAAATTCCCTAAATTCCCCTCATCTTAATTATAAAAGGGACCTCAATCATTCACTTAATTTCACAACCTATTTCATTCTAGATCAACCATCCTATAAAAAATTATCTTCTCTAAATCTCTAGACACATTATAGTGTTTTTTATCTCACCAAAATACCAATTCCATGTTCCTTACAGAGGTTCTAACGGAGAAGATATTCAAGTGGTAAAATCATCCTTCTTTGTATTTTAAATTATTTATCTCTTATACCTTATCATAACCCCTATGGAAAGTTTCATAATGGCTCCATTATCATATATGTAATTAAATTTCATTTTGTTAATGGAGTATCCATATTCATATATATTACCTTAACATCTTATTCATAAAAACAATGTCATTTTCCAGGGTATGTCGATTCTCCGACTTCGTGGATGATGAGTTTTTATTTCCCATTACGGAATTCATGGGGAGTTTAATTTTACTTATTATTTTTTAAAATTAACTAATTATATATATTATACATGGTCTCAAATTTTTGAATTAATATACTGACATAATCTTAAACAAAATGAACTAGTTCGCGATGGTCGGAAAATCCATCAATATAAACTAAAATTTTATCATTAATGTTTTATCACATAAATAATTCAAATGTTATAATAAAAAAAATTATATATTGGAAAATTAAAACTTATGTAAGTGAAATAATAGCACATTATTCTAATTCTGGAGCATTATTTCCATTTTACAAGAAAATCTATAATTATACACAAACAAATCAACCATGAAACATAGAAACAAACGCATTCAAAACAATGAAAATAACAAAATATCATTAATAAAAGGGTAGAAATATTTAATAAAAAGATAATTTTAGGTAATATAAATATAAATATTATTTTTAATTAATTAATAACAGACTTTAAACCATTATACATGAGGTTTTAACATGTTTTATGGAAGTTGAATCAAAGGTAAGGGGATGTTTAAATAAAAAACCTTATTTTACATGTTTTAATAATTTTTTTTATATGTAATTATTTTTCCTTTCCCTGATAATAAAATGAATTTCATGTTTTATATATTTAAATAAATGTTTTAAAATGATAATTTAAATGTTTTCTAAATTTTTTCTAAAATTATTTTTATGGTTTCTTGTAAGGGACTTTTAATTAAAATTCATATATTAATGTTTCTTTTTACAGAGTTAAAAAATAATGTCATTTAATATTATATAAGGTGAACATATTTTACCACTTTCATGTCAATTTAATATTTTTAATCTTAATATATAAGTTTAAATGATTACTTTTGAAAAAAATGGTTTCCAAGGTACGCGTACCATTTTTAAAATTGAGCGATTTTAAATATGGAATGCCTATTTCCTTCAAGGAGTAATTTATGTGGAAATATTTCATAATTTATATTGATTTTATTAGAATGAACAGAACTGTTATAAATAAAATTCCCCATTTTTATTTAATTAAATGTTTTATCATGATATATAGTTATAGATTAAAATTGAACAAGTTTTTTATATGCAGTTGGTTTTATATGACCATTAATTATAATTACCATTTATAATATAACCCTTAAACAAAGATTACATGGTTAGTATAAATATTGTATTTCAACAATTCCAATTAACAATGACAATTTTTTTGGCCTGAATGGCCCGGTTGGCTTTATTTTTTTATTGATTTTTTGATAACCCCCCCTTTAAAGGGAGATATTATTTTTTTGGATTTTACCTTGAACAAGCCCAAGATATGATAAAAAAACATAAGCATGAATGAAACTATTTAGGTGATAAGTTCAATCTCAACGAGATCATGATCCAAAACATGTTTGTCAGACCACCCTATGAAAGTTCGACCATCACAGACCTTACTCTTAGGGAGTTTTATGGTTTATTAAAAGGATATGTATAAAGACCCTTTCAATAAGAATATATAATATCTTTTATAGAATAATGAATATATTTTCATCGTATTATTGTTACATTGTCAATGTTTTTTTATTTTTGATTTAATAAAGCATAAATTATAATTTTTGTTAATATTAAAATTCAATTAATAAATATATTTATCAATATATTATTTAAATAAATAATATTTTATTATTTTTAAATAATAATTATTAAATATAAATGATCATATAATTTTATGAAGTCAAATGTAATTTTTATAAGGGTTTGAAAACTTTTATCCTCAAAACAAATTGTATTTCATTAAAAATATAGATTTATTTTAAAATTGACGATTAAAAAATTAAAAAAATTATTTAGATAAAATGAATATTATTTTTATAATTTTAATTAACAAAATATACAATGGTGAATGTTTCATAATTTATTGAGACAATCAAATTTTCGGGTAAAAATTAAATATCATATAAATATAATTTGTGTTTTATGGCAACATAATGAAACAAAAGTGATTTAATTATCACTATAAATACTATCCACGACAAAATAGATTTTTTCATTTTAAAATAATGATATTTTATGTTTATTTGATTTATTTAGTAAGTCTATTATGAATCCTCCAATACTTGAAATATATTTTAAGGTTTTAATATCATTTTTCTAGGAGTATGACTCACCTCCACATAAGAAAGTGAACTATTAAATTTATTAATACCCTTTCCCATATAAATTAATGTATTATAATTAATTTTAGAAAAAACCATTGGTTTATTTGTGGTTTTGGTTATTTTATTTTGGATAGTCCAAAACCTAAATAATAAAGAAATCCCCCTCTAATCCTATATAAACACACCCAAGATAGAATTTATCTTCAATAAAAATACTTAGATCACGACCATAATCTACCTTACCCTCTCTAGATTCCTCCCAAGGTGACTCGAAGATCTATAGAATCCATACCCAAGTTTTTAGAGTCACACACTCAAGTAAGGGATCGTCACCTTCCTCTCATCCTTTCAAATTCAAGCACCTTCTTTGAAATTTGTTCTTTTTACATTAAATTGGTTATATTTAAATTAATTTATAATCATTATATTACTTTAAAGTTTATTTTATTTGTATGATATACCATTTATTATATCCCATATGGACACTTACCTAAGTCGTTACTATGCTGAAATTTTGTAAGGGATCCTTACCTTCTCTTCTTTATTATATGTTTATTTATGAACATAGGAATTATATTTACATTTATTAAAGTTGGTGCATGTCTTTACTTTTCCATATTACTTCCCATTTTATTCCCAAATGACTTGATACCCCTTTCCCTCTCATCATACATTTTTATGAATTTTCAAATAACGCTGTTATGCTACCGAACGTTCACTGCAATTTTCCATTTCAAGTTACTGTGTAGTGAATACCATTAAAATTTTTATATCAAGGGTATTAAAAATTATAAAAAAATAATTATTTATTGGGTACTTAAGTGTATTTATTAAAAATTACTAGATCTTAGAAAAAATTACAATGATGAATGAATCCATGTTGTATGATCTATGCAGCACACTTTAGAATGATAATGAAATGAATATGATGTGTGTGCCATGGTAGCACTAGAAGGAATTGGGTAATTATTTGTATCATGATATGTCATTTTGGTACATTGATTATCCTAATTCTTTTATGGTACTTTATCCACCATGATGAATTTGCAGGTTTAACCATGACCGATGTCTATGATTTAGTGTTTTATGTTATTTCCACATTTCTCATATTATGATTATCTTGATATATCATTAATTATTATTCATTTTCCTTTTATTACTTATAGATATTCCTATTTTCTAACATGTATCATATATTCCATGTTAATTCCCCTATTGGGATTTATATCTCACCCCTTTCTTATGAATTTCCCCAAGTTATCCCATGCAACTTTATGTTTGTTGCAGTATTATGGGCAAGTTTAATATGTTTTCAAAACATATGTGGTATTCCCCAATTTATTTTGTTATTTAATGTACCTAATTTACAAATACACAATTCTTATATATCATATAGTTTTTATTAAGAATATCTGTTGAATAAATCATCTATTATTTCAAAATAAAGAGCAGGTTTGTTCGAGATGATTTCAATGGAAAGTTTATTTATTTTTGGGATTAGTATTATAAAACTCTAAAAAAATAATTAATGATACATCCACGTATAATAAAACATCCCTTAATTTTTGTTAGTATAGAGTATTTGGTTAATCAAGAAAATACGTACCTGTATTGATACAACAAGTGGACATGGCTCTTGCACAGATTACATAGAAGTAACAACTCCAAAAATGTGATCTAGAACTTACTTGGGGTAATGTGGTACAAGAAAATGGTACTTACTATGCACCAGGTTTAACAATCTCTAGTGATATGATTTGGTAAATTATTAAGATCTTTATGAACTATTATTAATAGAAAAAAAATTCCCATTAGAATATATACTAGTATATATATTATGGATAACATATATTGAAACTGATAGTTTTATAAGTTATGAAAATAAATGTAGATTATATGTTATCCCTTTAATGTAATTTCACTCCCATGAACGTGTTTAATGGTTTAAAATACTCAGACCTATGTTTTCTTTTATTATACTCAATGGATAGAAATATGAGAAATTGGGTAAAAAATCATTGAAACGGTCAGTGCGATGACTGCCCCAACGAGATTCCCACTCCAATTGGATCTAGAATCCCAAACATTATGATGATACACTCTCATCTAACTCAGGTTATGAATAGAAACATGGATTATGTGGATTTTACACCCCCATCGATAGAACAAGCTATGGTTGAAATCATTATGTGACAAAGACCTCCAACTTTCAATGGTTCATCTGATCCATTAATCGTGGAAGTATTGATGAAATACATTCAGGATATCTTATCTATACTTCAATTAAATTAGAATGAAAAGGCTTTTCTAGATTTTCTTGTATAGAGGGGGAATCCAATCAGTTGTGGACAATAATCCAGATTAAGAAGCTTTAGGAAGATATCGAAGTAATTGAGTGGAAGGAATATTGGATAATGTTTATCGATAAAATTTTACTCGCACTGTCTAAATTATAATGGAAGGGGATTTCCTTACCCTTATGAAAAAAGTTGATGAATTTATTGGTATGTACGAGGAAAACATCAATAGACTTTCACAATATGCCTCTAGTTTTATTGTTCCCCCTGAATTCAAGGTTGATCAATTCTTTGGTGGGATAAAACCAAGTCTACAAAAATCCCTAGTGATTCATGACTTTGATAGCTATGAGAAAATTGTCCAATGTGTCATCAAAGTTGAAATAGATATTAGTGAATCTCAATGGTATCATGAGGATAAGAAACATAAAGTGGAATTTTATTTTGGTAGTCAGATGGGGAAATCAAATAGTGCCAATAAATTTGAACATCCCACTTGTTAAAGGTGCATAAAAAAGCATTCCAAAAACAACCTAAGGGGAAGAAATAAATTCTATAGGTGTTCAAAATAAAGAGACTTATCTCTCAATTTATAATAGGAGTAAACCACTAATTCCATGGAGGACTGGAATGCTTCTATCAACCCTCGGTTAATTTTCCATAACATAAATTTCAAGGGTCCATGAAACTTTTCAAACCAATGCCCTAAGAAAAGGTTTTTTAGAGACAACCAATAACATCTATGGTTTCCAGGGAGTAATTGTTTCATCAATACTACTGAATTTAATCTTAATAATGAAGTGGTGATAGGTATGATAGATATTAATTCAAAAAAAATATAACATGATTTTTTATTCCAGTTCTATGAATTCCTTTATATCATGAAAGTTTAGTAGAACTATCCAAATACCAGCATAGATTATTGAAGTATATATGTTGTTTAAAATGGTAAATTGGAAATTATTGCATCATAATAATATAACTACTCCCCTATAAAATTTTGTCGGATGAACATCCTAGTAAACTATGTCATACTTCCTTTGGTGAAATTTTATACAATTAATGGTATAGATTAGTTTTCCCAATATAGTAATAACATAAATTTCCATGAGGAAGAAATTACTCTTCGTATTGAAAATCTACCCCCCAATTCTTCACAAGTACAAGGAGGAGGATGAATTTTATTTAGCACAATAATCTCATGCATGGATATTATTACCTTATGATAATGTTTATCTAGGTCAAATGATTGAGTATAAGGAATAGACCATCCTCATAAACATGCATATTGTGAGTGAATACACAGACATGTTTCTCAAGGAATTGTATGGTCTTCCCTCTTAGACAGGAGGTTGAGTTTTAAATTGAGATTATATTAGGGGCATTGCTATAATCAAAGATTCTATATATAATGAAAATTATGGAACTTGAGGAGATGATGGAACAACTACAAAGGAACCTAGATAAATGTTTCATGTATCCATGCACTTAACCATGGAGTGAATCAGTCCTCTTAATGAAGAATAATGATGGGTAATTGTGCCTTTTCTTTAATTATCACGAGCTCAATAAGATCTTGATAATGAAAAATTAGCCTCTCACTCAGATTTATGACTAGTTATATCAACTATGTGGATCAAAATACAACTTCAAGGGGAATATTTGGCATGATTATTTTCAATTAAGGGTGAAGATGGATAGTATCCCCTAGACCCCATTTTGTACAAGGTACATGCACAATGAGTTCAAGGTGATTCTATTAAGACCCACTAATGATCCAACAATCTTCATGGAATTGATGAATAGAGTATTTAACGATTATCTTGACAAGTTTTATTAGTTATTAATGATTATATTATAATATAGTCCAAAATAAAGGAAAATCATGAGGATCATCTTAGAATTTTCCTAAAGACCCTATAAAAGGATAATATTTACACCCAGTACATCAAATGAGAGTTTTGGTTGAAGAAAGTCTCTTTAATTGGGAATATAATCATATGAAATGTTATATTTGTGGACCCATCAATGGAAAAAAAAGTATAGGATGGACTACATGAACATATGTGAAAAATTTCCATAGTTTTTGTAGGTTTTCTATGTATTATTACATATTTGTGAGAAATTTATCAAGATTTTCAAACCCTCTTACTAAGATAATTCAGAATGGAGTCTTTATTTCTTAGAATTATGAATGTGAAGAGAGCACTCTAAAGTTGAAAATAAGGCTTATCACTACCCTGTTCTAACACTTCCCACAAGTGGGGAATTTTTCATTGTATTTAATGATTATCCAATGAAGGGTCCGGGTTATGTGTTAATGAAGAATGAAAAATTGATAGCCCATGCTTCAAGGTAGTTGAAAGTTCCTGAGAAAAAATTCCCATCACATGAGCAAGAGTTTGAAGTAGTGATCTTCACTTTGAAAACATGGATGCATTATATCTTTTGGGAGAAGTATGAAATATAAGTGGACCATAAAATCCCAATGTATATATTCACATAAAAAGAGTATAATATGCACCAATGATGATATTTAGAGCTCATCATGGACTATGACTGCTCAATTCACTACCATCCTAGGAAAGTGAAGAAGGTGGTAGATGATATAAGTAGAAAAGATATATAAATTATATCAACAATGAGAATTGAGAAGGACATGATCTTCTTAGATTTTAAAAGGATGGATGTGGGAATCATAAAGGAAGGAATATCATCAATCCATTCAAAAATTACTTCTCAACCATCTCTTTTGGAAAGGAAAAAGTAAGCACAAATAAATAATGTGGGAATTCAAAAGAAAGATGAAACTATAAGGAAAAATAAAATACTTATAGTTCAATATTAATGAAGAAGGAATTGTGATATTTGATTCATGATTATGTGTTTTAGAAAATCCTGAACTATAGAAGGAGGTGTTGGATAATGCAAACAATTCGACTTTATCTACTCACCCTGGAAGCACAAATATGTATCAATATCTTCGTGAGCACTATTGGTGGGACAATATGAAGAATGAGATCACTGAATATACATCGATGTGCATAGTATTTAAGCCAGTGAATTTTGAAAAGTATAAGTCTAATGGGATTATGCAACCATTAACTATACGAATCTAAATGTTGGATAACATCATCATGGACTTTTTCACTAGAAATGAAAATACAGCTAAGGGAAATAATCCCATTTAGGTCATAATGGGTCATCTTAAAAAGAAATCTCACTTCATTGTGAGTCTATAAGACATGTCTCTAGATCAACTTTAATGGATATAAATTAGATATTTTGTGAAAGTACATATAGTTCCCCTATCGATTGAACCGATTTAGAGTTCAGATTCATCTCCAAGTTTAGGAAAATTAACCAACATAATCTATAAAATGATCTGAACTTAAATAAAACATATCAACCTAAAACTAATAGACAATCAGAGTGGACTATTCATACATTGAAATACATGTTGCGATCATGTTATTTGGACTTAGAAGGAGGTTGGGACCAACATCATCATATGATCAAGTTCTCATATAACAACAGTTTAACTAACACATCCAAATATATTCGTATAAATACTTTTATGGTAAGAGGTGAAGGAAAAATTCATGTAGGGATGACTTTTGGGAATTAAAACAACTAGGTCCTAAAATAGTCAATGAAATGGTAGGAAAGGTTAAGACCATTCAACAACACCTCAAGGCTGCTAAGATTCATAAATATAGTTATGCTAAAAATTGTTGATCATACATAGACTTTGATGTTGGAGACACGGTATTCCTATGCATATTCCTGTGGAAGAAATTGATTATTTAGGAAGAAGGTAAATCTTAGTTTAAGGTACATTGACCCTTTTATGATCTTTGATCACATTAGAGTGGTCTCCTATCAACTATAACTCCCACTAAACCTATCTCATGTTCATGATGTATTTCATGTATCCCTTTGGAGGAAGCATATACCATAAACCACACATTTACTCAATATAGTGGTGGTACCATCGGAAAATTACCTTTTCTATGAGAAGAATTTGGTTAAGATCATAGATCATAGATAAAATGTTCTAACAAATAAGACAATTCCCCTAGTAAAAGTGTTGTGGAGAAACCACAAGTTTAAAGAAGTAATGTGGGAACCGAAGGAAGTGATAAAGTGGAGTTACCCTGATCTATTCTAGTGTGGGAAAGAAAATTTTCAAGGGTGAAATTTCTTAAGGGGGAATAATGTAACAAACTAAAATATTATAAATAAAATCCCTCATTTTGATATAATTAATTATATCATCATGAAATATCATTATAGAAAATACATGCACATATATTTCTTTGTCCAATTGGATTTAAATGACCATTAATTATCATTATTATTGATAATATTCCCATTTAATTGGTATAAGATGGAAATCTTAAATATAAGATTTAAAAAAAATCCAATTAACACAAACAAAATAATTAATGGCCCAAACCAGTTAGTTCATTCCTTATGAAGCCCATTTATCTGAGCATTGGAGGAGGATAGAATTTATGGTATTTGACCTCGAGCAAGCCCAATTTGATATCCACCAACTTTGGAATGAGTGAAGCTATTTATGGGAGATGTTCAAGAACGTCAAGATCCCGACCCAAAAAATGTTCAACGAACCACCCAATGAAAGTCCCACCATTTTGAACATTACTCTTAGGGAGTTTTATAGTGTATTAAATTGATATTTTTTAATACCCTAGAGATTTGAATATGTAATTTTTTTATATAACGATGTTTATATTTTCATCCTATTATTATTACTTTGTAAATGTTTTTTATTTTGATATAATAAACCCCAAATTCAATTTTGGGATAATATTAAAATTTAATTAATAAATTTATCAATTAATGGATTCTTAAATAACTTATATTCTAATACTATTAAATAAATTTTATCCAATATAAATAATAATATATTTTTTAAGAAGTGAAAAATAATTTTTATAAGGGTTTAAAAACTGTTATCGTAAAATAAACAAACATTTCGTTATAAATATTGATTTTTTAAAAAGTAAAAATTCAAACATTTAAAAAATTATTTAGTTTAACTGAATATTATTTTTGTAATAATAACATTGAAATTATCCAATGGTAATTTTTTCTTAATTTTTTGAGACCGTCAAATTTTTAGGTAAAAATTAAATATCTTATAAATATACTTTGTGTTTTATAACATCATAATGAAGAAAAAGTAATTTAATAATTAATATAAATGGGATCCATGAACAATTGTTTTCCCTTTTAAAATATTTAGATTTTATGTTTATTTTATATATTCTGTAAATCCATTTTGAATCCTCCATGTCTTATAATATATTTTAAGGTTTTAAATTCAATTTTCTAGGAGTATGACTAGTCTCCACATAATAAAGGGAATTATTTAATTTAGTTCAGCCCCTGGACTTATAAAATAATGTAAACTACTCCATGTTGGTAAAAACATATTGGAAAAAAAATCATAGGATGGTTTTTGGTTTTGAATATTTTAATATGTAGATTCCAAAACAAAAATAATAAAGAAACCCCCCTCTTTTTGTCAATAACTCCACCCAATATCCCATCCCTCTTCACTGAAACTCCTTGAAGCAAGTCCATAATATTTCTTACACTCTCTAGAGACCTCCAATGGTTCCCCCAAACACTAAACCATTCCCTCCCATGATTTTGGAGTCACACACTCATGTAAAGGATCCTAACCTTCCTCCCATTTTTTCAAATTTAAGAACCTTATTTGAATTTATTTTCTTTAATTTGAATTGATTATATTTTCATTCATTTATAATTACTAAACTACTATCCAATTTATGTTATTTTATTGGGGGATCATTTATCGTTCCTCATTTTCCCCTTACCTAAGACGTTATTATTCCAAAATTCTACATGGGATCCTCACATTCTCTTCTTTATTACAATTTTATTTATGAAATTACACATTCTGTTTAAATTTCCTATAGTTGGGAGATGTATTTCCATGTACCTATTACTCACATATGATTTACAAATGATTAGAGACACTTTCACTCACATAAACCATTTTTATAATGTCTCAAATAATGTTGTTATGCTACCTAAAATTTACCCTGAGTTTCCTTGCCAAAAAATTGTGTAGTGAATACCATACCCATATTTCTATCTAGGGTATTTTACTTTTTTTATAATATACTTATTTATAGGGGAATTTAATGTATTTATTGCACATTAATTGATCTTGTAATTAATTATGATGGTGATTTCCTCCATGTTGTATGATCTACGTGGCACACTTCTGCAAGAGAATGAAATGTATATGATTGGTGTGACCGGATAGCGATCCAATGAATTGGGTAATGTTTAGTATCATGATAAATAATGTTGGTATAGGGAATGAACCTAATTATTTAATTATACATTTTGTACCATGATGTATTAGTGGGTTTGGCCTTTACCTATGTTTATGATTTAGGGTTTTAAGTTGTTTCCACATTTACCATGTAATTATTATAATTATATATCAAGTATTATTATTAATATTCATTTTATTAATCATTAATATGTATATTTTATAACATGTATCACTTATTTAATGTTTATTCTCTTTCTAGGATTATTATCTCACTCCTTTCTTATGTTTTCCTCAGGTTATCCCTTGTATTTTTAAGTTCTTATGAGTATTTTAGGAAAGTTAAATATGTTTTTAATAAAGTTGTTATATTCCCTATTTTATGTTTTTATGTAATGTACCTAATTCAGAAAGTCAATAGACTTCTCTATCATTCAGGTTATATTTTGTGTTGTCTTATGAATAAATCAAGTATTAATGTCAAATAAAGAGAATAGTTGTTAGAGTTATGGTTCATGGGAACTATTTATGACTATGGGTGGTTTAATTATAAACCAATTATGTATGGTTTCATGATAAAACAAGGAGTGGTGGCTGAGTTATCATCCAATGAAGGTTGGTTCTATGATAAACCAAAGACATATGGTGACATCATATCCACCAATGCACTGCATACTACAGAGTTAGAATTTGGCCAAATTGGTTGATCCATTTGTAAGAGTGATATACAAAATGATGTCCCAAGTCACCTACTTATATCATATATTTTTGATTATGAGTCTTATTGAAAATATTTTGATTTTCAAAAGGCATGATAATAATATTTTTGAATATATGACTCATATTTCAATGTAGAAAGGTGTTTTTAATTTAAAATGTTTTTATGTATTTTCAGTAGACTAATGGTTTCCTTTATTTTTCTCACATGATGATATATTTTTTTCTCGTACCATATTTTAAAATGTTTTTCAATGTTCTGAAGGTAGAAATGATACCGTGATAAGGACAAGGGGGATAAATGTGAATATTTTTCATGAATAGAGAACATGTTTTATTTTAAATACCATTGTTTTATGAAAAAAAAGATACCATGTACATGTTATCATATATATTATTTGGGTTTACCATTTATGAATAAGTCCTAGATCTTTAAAATTCTATATCTAAAATATCCTCAAGATTGTATTAATGTTAATTCTAATTTAAAATTTGTGTAATATATAATGTTTAAGTATGAGTCCTTATAATTGTTATAAGGGGAAAATTTATATAAATTTATGGGTTAAGATAATGTTAATATAATACCCATAAGTTATTCTACTTTATAGTAAAATGATATTGAATTTGAACATTACCATGTGACTTCACTTAAGATATGTCTGTTCAGAAATTTTTTCCACAATGGAAATAACGAAACTGTGGTGGGTAGGCATCGAGAGGAAAAAATCCTCTGGAATCAGTATCTTGATATTTTTAGAAATAGAATATATTATTTTTCATGTTAATTGATCAATTGAAACATTATATAAATGGTGGTTGTATCCATGAAATAGAGAAACCATATCTACAACAGGGGAATATGTCAGTAGTGGTGCATTTGGTGATGCAACATCCTCCAACTTTCAGCTGATCCTCAGATCCAATGGTAGATGAAGGATGGATCAATGCTCTCAAAAATATATTCAAAGTCATTGGATATTCAGAACACCCAAATGAAACCCTAACCGTTTATATATTTTAAGGCGAATCTGATCAATGATGGCTTAGGGTTAAGAATACCCGAGAGAACGATGATATGGATGTTATGGAATGTGATTATTTTAAGATTATTTTAATGAAAAAATAATCTACATAAGTATATTTGAATAAAATATGAAAAACAATTCTTGGAAATGATGTAGAAGGATGATGATTTTATTGCTGTATATGAAGACAATTATACAAAATTGGTGAGGATATACATAGTTTTTTTGGTAAATTTATAGTAAAATTTATAGTTTTTATATTGGTTTGAAATAAATTTTTCAATAACCCTTGGATTCACAAGAGTTTAAAATCTATGAGAAACTTTTTCATTGCGTTTAAAAAGTTGAGATGGAGTTTTCAAACACATATATGCCTAGTGATGATAAGAATAAGAAGCAGTTAGGTTGGAAGGAATTGGGGAATAATTCTACAAAGAAGTTTGAAGTTAAGAAAATGAAATTTCCTTCTGATGAAAAGTTTGGAAATAAGAAACATGGGGAAGGTATATCAAAATCTTTGAAATTCTTTCGATGTGTGAATATTTATCACATGGCTCATGAATGAAATGAAAATGAGCATCCAAATGATTAAAATATGGTGGTAAGATTCATTAATCATGATGAATTGAGAAGTTATAATAACATGTGCACCAAGTTAGTGAATTTGATTTGAAATAATCAATACCAAAAGTAAAATGAGTAGAAATATATTATTATACTTATACAGTATAATTTGGTCCATCAAATGAATTGGTGAGAGGTATATTACTTTTGTATTCAAAATATTCCAATACACTATTTGATTTTGGATCTTCAAATACTTTGATTTATTATAAATTTTCTAGAATACTAGGAATATCAAATCTTGAAAGAATGATTGAACTTTTGGTGAAAACATTAGTTGGAATTATTAAAACAACCATGATTGTTTTGAATCTTTTTATTATTATAAATGAAATTTACTTTCTTGCAATTCTTGTTAAACTACCCATAGATGAGTTTGATATTTTTGTGTGTGTGTATTTTATTTTAGTTTATCATTCTAACATATATTTCATATTTAATAATGTATTGTTCCATGTTTTCATACGTTTAATAACCTACTTAGAAGTGGAGAAATTTAATAATTTTTTTTGTAAAAGTTACATATCACATGTCATTGAAGATAATGAAACTATTAAAATTAACGAAGTTCCAATTGTGAATGAATACATATATTTTTTTCTTGATGATTTTTTTAATGTCCTTCTTAATTATTAGTTTGAATTTACTATCGAATTAGTTCCTAATTCAAATCCATTTTTAGAAACCCATTATTGAATGGATCAATTAGATCCTCTATAATTAAAAACTCGTTGCAAGAATTACTTGATAAGGGTTTTATGTGACCCAACAATTCACTATGTGGTTCTTCAATTTTGTTTTCTAAAAAAAATGTTTCCATGAGTATTTTCATTTACTATAGAGATTTTAATATCATATCTATTAAGAATAAGTATCTATTGCTACATATAGATGACTTTTTTTATTAGCTCTAGGAAGCTCTGTATTATTCCAAGATTGCTTTGAGATCTGTGTACCATCAACTGAAGTTGATGTAGGATGAAATTCCAAGATCAACATTATATACTAGATTTGGGCATAATGATCTTTTTATGCCCTTTATGTGTATGATATCCCCAATAATATTTTTAGATTTTATAAATAGAGTCTTCATTGATAATTTGAATAATTTTGTGATTTTTTAATTGATGATATTTTTGTTTTTTCAAAAAATTATGAGGATCATAAAAACATATAATTATTATTATAAAAACCCTTGAAAAAATAATTTATACAGAAAATTTAGAAAATGTTATTTTTGGTTACAACTTATTTTATTCCTTGTGGACATTGTATATAAACATGAAAATATAGTTGATCCTATTAAAAATGAAGTGGTTGATGAATGACCATAACCCACAAATGTTTCTTATATTTGAAGTTTTATTTTTTTATCAGGATATTACAGGTGGGTTTTTGAGATCCTTTCATTTTTATCTATAGTGTAACACCCCAAGATTTTGTTAAATATATATTTTTTCCAATTAATTTAATCTTTTTGATATTATTTGTTCGTGCAACATAGAATATAACATGTGTTATATGAAAGAACCAAGTTATTCATGTTTTTTACTCTAAACCATATTAATATTTTGTTTTAAGATACCACATGATATTTTTGTTCTATACGAAAAACTGTGATGGATTGCGTTATATGCAACAATAAGTAGGATTGCGTAACACGTAAAACTGAGTTTCCACGAAACAACAATACTTTTATTTATAATTAATTAAATGAGATATTTATAACACATCCATTAAAAAAATATGAATAGTAATAATTTTTTTTAAATATTATTTATAATTTTTTTATATAAATTAAACATATTTACAACAAGACATATATTTTTTAGTAAGGTATTAATATGTTTGAAAATACTATTTTCTTAAAAGAACTCATTTTTATGTATTTCTGAGAAAAACAATAAAATTTATATTAGTCACTTGTAGAAATTAAATTTTATAAAGTAAATGTAATTTTATATTTCATAATGTCAAAATTATCTTAGGGTTAATGTTTGGTATTTTACAGAGAAACATCATTTTTGAATGAATAGTGAAAAATACTAAATTTTAATTCAAAACTTCTTTTTCATCTAATTTATTTATAAAGTTAAATTGTATTTTAATATGGGTTTAACTTAAAACTATATCTATTATAAATATATTAATAAAATTTTGGTCATTGAAATCATTTTTATGTTGAATTTAGATATAAAATCTTAATAGACTTTTGAACATTCCAATTTTAAAAACCCTCTTTCTCACCAAATTTGCGAGATTAACATTAAACAATTTTTTTTTGATTCAATGAATTTAATTTTTAAATATTAAAAAAATGGTTTTAATTAGTAGAATATTTATATTATAATAATATCAACTAAATTTTTGACCAAAAATATCAGTGAAAGTGATTAAAATTAATTAGAGTGATTAAAGTAAAATTAAGATTAACAAAAGACTAAACCTTAAACTTAAGAGAAAAAATGACATTTACACATGTAAAAAACTCATTTTATGGAAATATTTCTTCCATAGACCTTCTATTTCTATGTTTGGTTTGTTTTTATGGCTTTGGTTAGGTAAAATCATAATTACACCTCACTTGTTTTAAAAAATTCCAAGTGTGTCCCATCCCTCCCTTATAAATGGCCACCACAAACCCCCTTATCCAAAACTCTCAGAAAACTATTGTAAGATCCCGGATAAATGAAGAATATGTAATTTTAATATTTATTAATATTTTTGAATTAAATATTAATTTTACTTTAAATGGGTTACTATGTTCGATAGCGTACCTGATATGCAACAACATGTTTCTTTGAAATCTTACGTTGCACACTAATAATATAATATTATTATTTTAAAAGGTAGTTAACTCCTAGCCATTTTATTGGAGGGAGTGAACAGAACTAACTAAAATATGATTATACATGTTTGTTAAATGTATTTACATTTATCCAATAAAATTTTAGAGGCTTAAAATAGGAATGAATCAAATTTTAAGCATAATTTACATTAAAAGGCCGATTTACCGCATTTTAATGGTGAACCCTATTTAAATATAGTTTTGGTCACTTTAATACATTATATTTGACCAAATAAATTCCATATTTATAATGGGGACATCCAAATTTACTTTGTGTAAATTTTTGGAATTTTTCTGATAAAGTTCATTTCCTTATGAATAGTGAAAAATATTGTATTTTAATTCAAAACCGTGTTTTAATCTAATTTATTTATATGGTTAGATTATCTACTTAACTGGTTTTAAAATGTAATTAGAATATTTTTTTTACCTTTTAATCCAATGTTGTTCATTGAATTAATTTCACTTTGTAATTGGACATAAATAAGTATCAATCTTTTGATAGTTATTGTTTCTTAAAAACACACTATTTGTTTTGATTACAGGAATTAATTTTAAAATTAATTAATGGAACTTATAAGTTTTTAATTTTTTAAAATAGACATCATTTTTGAATTTGAAATATCAAATAAATCATAGGCTGAATTTATGGTATTTGTTTTGAAAAACTTCAATTTTTGATGAATAGTGAAACCACTTAGTGGTAGTTAAAAAACTGACTTTTTCATTTAAATGAAATTTTACCACTTATCTGAATTGAATTTCTAAAATAAAAGATAAATTGTTGTTATCAAGAAGTAAACTGTGGTCCAATATGATGAAAATAATATTTGGTGAATTGTAACTTTTGACTTTTATTTACCATAATTAAAGGTAAATAGGTTAATTCAAGGTAAAAAGAATATTATAATATTTAAAAATTACCTTAACACTTGTCCAAACCATATTGGTTGAGTCATTAACGACCATGGGAATCTTTGGGTCTATTTTGGGACCCCATTGAGCCACTTCGGAGTGAAAATGACAGTTTAGATTAATTAACATAAAGTAAAGGCAAAAATGACAAAATCAAATATCTTTTAGTAAATTAATCACTTACAAGGGTTTATATAAATTATATTTTCGACTATAAATATTCATTGGAAAGATAAAATTATTTCCTACATCATTGTATTTTCTTTATAATTTTTAGACATCAAATAAATTAAATTATTTATGACACAAACATGATGCAGTATTTACATCATTAATAAATCATTTAAATAAATAAGATTATAAATATTAAAATAATATCCAAAACATGTCCAATTATTATTGGATTGTTTTATTTGTACCATGAGTCATCATATCTCCTACTCTAATGATTTAGGACCTTTTGAAACCAAATATCATTATATAGTAAAATAATATTATCACACTTTCCTAAAGAGCCCCTTCTCTCCCTTATAAAAGGAGACCACTTCTAACGAATTTCTAACACCTCTCAAGCCTTTAGGCTCATAAAAAATCTACCCAATTAATCTCCCAAAATCCCTATCCCCATTCTATAAGCCTTACATTAGGCATAAGACACTTTAAGAAACCCTTTTGATTCAATCCAAAGGGAGTTACCCAAATTAAAGGTAATAGTTTCTCTTAAATTTTTCTTTTTATTTTACTTCTCAAACCCCTAAACTCTTTTTATTACTTTATTGTTTTACAACACCAGTATCTTAAATATACTCGGATGTTTTTATGGGAAGGATTCTAACTACAATTACACACACCTCCATCTAATGGGTGAAGAACATAATGTTTCGGTGGATGGAAAACTAACGCCTCACGAAACGATGATTGTTCGATTATCTTCTACCGCCTCTCATGGTGGCCATTATGATGGAAATATATTTATATATGATATATATTATTTTTATGTTTTCTTTATGCTTCTTTAGTTTCCATTTATAGCAAAACTTTATGGTTTCCATTACGAGTAAACGCAATAATTTCATTTGAGAAGTGCGGACTACCACCCCCTTAAGGTTATATGACTTGTTTATACAATATGTGGTATGTATAAAGGATAGATTTAATGATATTATATGTGATAAAATATTGGAATTATTATACTACTGTGTATCATTATGTTTTAATTCCATTAAATATGAAAAAGAAATGAAACTAGCGTTCATGCGTACGTACAACTTACCATCTCCATGAACGGTGCATTTCATTTCTTACGTATAAATGTTATGTACTATTATAAATACATGTATATACTGGATATATAATATATATATGATATCTACATCATGATTATGATTCTGGATATAATGGACTATTGACCACATGGGCAACTTTTAAATATAAGGTGTTCATTTTTTACTCAAGTTCCAAATATCAACAAAACGACCATTACTAACTTAAATGATTACATAATGTTTATAACATGGTAATAATTGATATAAGAGGAGATATAAACTTGATAAAGGTTATTAAGAAATTATAAATTAACTTTATATTATTATTCAGGAGATTAAAGAAAGATCGATTCAAGTCGGACACGAGGTAAGGGATTTTCGTATCTCAGTTTTAATTCTGTGAGATTTCCATTGTTTGCCACTTATTAATTGCATGTGGTGTATTGTGTACTTACATTTGATATATATATTATCCTAATTCTAATTATATTCATGGTATTTTGGGATTAATTTGGTGGATATTAACTTTTGGTCATACGACTCAGTTGATTACAATGTGGTAAAGGGTTTCATCTCACTTTTTATTCCCGTGGGATTCATGCTATATTTGCCACTATTTTCCTTTTGTGTGGTGTATGTAATTCCCATTATTGTACACTTTGTGTAATATAATTTCATTTATGAGTATTTAAATCTTCATTTTATGATTCTTTGTTTCATGTGTCATATGTTTTGTAAGTTACCAAATTGTTAAGGGAACCTTTCACCCTCTTTTTTTTAAAAGAATTATTTTTGTTATGTCTTCTAATTTACATATTATTAGGCTGGGATATGTTCTTATATATCCTTATTGATTTAAATTTTATGTACAAGTGATGAGATACCATTTTTATCTCATCAAAACATTTTCTGAATTTTAAAGTGACAGTGTTAGGCTTTTATATTTTTGCAATGGAACTTCTTAACCCAATTTAAATTCATTGGGTTAAACTTGTACTTCTTGAATATGTCATCTTATGAATATGTTTTAATGACCTATGATTGTTTTAAACTTAATATCCACTTATATTGGGTGTATTTATATTTTTCACACATAATTATGTGATTGATTTATGCTTAATTTAAGGATACCATATTTATAAGGGATTTCATCTTAATTTTCATTTCCATTGAGACTTCATTATTGTTATACACCAACTCACTCTTATGTGGTGTATATACTATCATTTGTCATATTATATCATGAATCCCTTTATTCTCATGACATTATAAAGTTCTGATTAAAAGTTATTCATCAATTATTTGTATTCAAGCGTCTCTCTTTTTGTTAAAAAACTCTTTAACTAAAATATCATTTTAAATTATTTAAAGATTTATCCTTATAAATAATTAACATTAATTTACATGTTTTTAAATTGGGTTTTAAAATTTATTTATATAGACATTAATGTTTTCAAATTATAATTCATTTAAAAGCTTCAAAGTGGTATGAGACTTTTTGATTCAAAAATCTCTTTCTAAATGTTTTATGAAAATGTTTTGATTATTTCAACATCTTGAAATTACTTATTGTGATTGAAACTGAAATATTATTAGATAAATGTTTACATTTTCAATATTTTATGTGTAATGATGGTACTTGGACATTTGACGGGTGGTTACATGATAAACCATATGACGGGTGGTGTCGTGAATACCAGGACGGGTTGTTACGTTATAACATCCAATGCATTGTGTATGGAAGTCGACCGTATGGCTATTCCATTTAGTGATATGTGTGGAAGTCGAACGTATGATTATTCTATTTAGGTATGTTTATTTCCCAAGTTACCTTTATATGTTATGTGTTCTTTATATGGGTTTTATCGTAATATTTTGGTTACAAAAGAGTAAGTATTGATCTTTTATTAAGTGAAGAGTATTTACTACTTCATAAAGGTGATTAGTTTTACTTATGATAGTGTATTCATTTTTTACTTGTTTTTTTGAAAAATTAACAATTTCCCTTTTTTGTGTATCCCTTACTGAGATTTTTATTCTCATCACATGTTTTTTTGAAATGTTTTTCACAGAAATAAGGTGGAATAGGGTCAAGGATGTGATCATGGAAAAGTCTTGCTGTCTAAAACATGGAACTAGACATGAATATTTTTTTAAGAGTTTTTATTTTATGGAAAAATGGATACTACGTAGTAGTTTCTACTTGTAATATTCAAGTTCTTATGTAATTGTTATGGCCTAATTATCTAAAACTCTAAACCTGAAAATATACTCAATGTAAATTATTTATTTAATTAAATATTTTGTAAGGTTTAAGTCCGGGGACTTATAACTATGTTTTGGACAATATTTGCATAATAAACTTTAAAAAATAACTAAATTACCTCTTTAGTCCTCCCTTTGTATATAAATCCAAATAAGGAATCCATTTGGCATAAACCAAACGGAGTTACACAATGAAGAGGTAAGATCCTTCCTCAAACTTCTTTATATTATTTTAATTCCCCAGTACCTAACATAATCTTATTCCATGAAAAAATAATATAATAATTTTTCTAAATATATTTAAATGTATTTTTTATGTATTTTACTTTCAATTACACACACTTCAATCTAATGTGCAGCAAACTTACTGTTCATGTGTACGGAAAACTAGAACCTCACAAAATGATGTTGTTCCTTTTTTGATTTACCTACTCTCATAGTTGGTAATTTTGATGTAAACTATATCATT
Source organism: Viscum album (assembly GCA_963277665.1). NCBI lineage: Eukaryota > Viridiplantae > Streptophyta > Magnoliopsida > Santalales > Viscaceae > Viscum > Viscum album. Next base: position 908,805,987 of record OY728125.1, on the reverse strand, counting down.
ATGTTTTATATATTATATATAAGATTTATTTATTCTTATTTATTTATTATATAATGCATACCTTATTTCTTTCTATTTGGTTTAAATTCGATAATTTCTTTTGGGGAAGTGTGGACTACCGCCTCCTAAAATTGATGTGATTATTTCACACACTACATGGAATGTATTAAGGATGAGTTTAGTGAAAATATATTATATATATAATATATAAATTACACTTTATTGATATTATATATATACATATATTCCATTCAATTTCATTCATTCATTATTACAAATAAAAACAGAAATAATGTCCATGCGTACAAATGACCTACCATCTCCATGAACAGTGTATTATATTTAATAATTATATATTATATAGATTGTTATAAATATATATATATACTTAATATAAATGATATTTATATCATTCATTACAATTTTTAAATCATGATATAATTTTTAAGAAAAAATATATAACAAATTAAGAAACATGTGAAAAACAAAGTGGATATAACCAAAAGGGAAACCTTAACTTAGAATTGTTAATTAGGGGTTACTATAAAGTCAAAATCAAACCATATATTTTATTATATATAATAATAAATTTTTCTAAAAAAATTATAATAAACTAATATTTATTATACTTGAGGGTTCTATAACTATTAAGAGAGTCAAGACATAAGGTATGAGAATTTCATCTCACTATTTATTTCTTTGAGATACATGTCTTATTAACCACTCCTTTATTTTATGTGGTGTGTATACAAAAAATGGATGTATTATATGATTCATATAGTTAAATTAATGGATATTTACCTATCCATTTAATGATATTATTTTCATGGGTTTTATATTTCATAAGTTACTAAATCAGAAATGTAATTTTTTATCAGTTTTTCTTCTTTGATAGACATGTCATGTGATGGACCTGTATTTTTTATGAGGTGTATATACCACCATTGAAATTTCTTATCATGAATCTAGTTATTTTACTGATTTTTTTAAATTAATTAAATTTTATACTTTAGATTTTATTATGATTCAATGTTTACAAATTGTTAATGGTTTATAGCTACACTCTCAACGTTTACGGAGATTGTTTATTATGATAATCCCATTAATGAAATATTATTATCTATATATCAAGAAATATCTTGAGTTTTATTAATATATGGTTATTAATGTGATATAAAATTATTGGAACCAATTTTCAACTCTTTGGTACATATTATGATCAATAAATTGTTTTTAAGAAAGTTCAACTTTACCTCTCTCTTCAGTCAGAAATCTCTATTCCTTAAAAACCATGTTCATAAAAGGTTTTAACAAATATTATACGATTATATTATGATATAATAATTATATTTATTCCAATTTATTACATTTTAAACTATTTTTTTTATTAAAGAAGAGTCTTCTTGTCATTTTTTTGTTGATTCACTTTTCTAAACTTTTTACGGTGCAAAATTAATTTTTGAAATGTATTTATTTACCCAACGTCATGCTCTTCATTCAGTTGAAGCTTCCTTTACAAGATTACACAATTTTCGGGACATTTTTTCCTATTATAATAAAAATTCATCTTATTAATGTTTGTTTCAAGGAAAAATGTTTTCCAAAACGTTTTATGTTTAAAAAGTGTTTTAAATAATTATCAATAATTTATTTATGTAGTTTCAAATAGTTTTTAAAGTAAAGGATTTAAATGATTTTGAATCTATTTTTATATAAGTTTTAAAAATATTTTCAAATAAAAAAGGTTTTAATTTTTTTCTAATATTCTTTTATACCTTTTCAATGAAAATGTTTTTCAAAATCAATTCATGATTTCTTCCAAAATTTTAAAGTATTTTTAATGAAAATGGGTTTCAAAAGGATTTATGTTTTAAAGATACTTTTTCAATAAATTAAGATTATTTTCACCAATAAATGATTTTAAAATATATTTCAAAAATATTTTCCATCTAGGATGACAGCCATTGATGTCCCTCATTCCATTATCATAAATGAAGCAAAGGTTCCACTCATATTCTCACTAAATGTGTTTATGTTATGATGGAAAAATAGTTGTGACACCCATTTCTATTTCAAAATTTATATTTTGATTAAAATATGTTTCTCTATCATAGGTTATATTTTTATGAAATTAATTTCTCTTTAATGGGTTATATGTCTATGAATCCCCTTTCTTTTTACAGGTTATGCTGTGATGAAATTATCATGAAACCTGTCTCTTTTACACCTGTTAGGATAAGGTTACATGTTAATGATACCCATTTCATTTCATGGGTTATGTTATGATTATTATTTATTATATATTGGAACATGTATGTAGATTTCATTACAAGATGTGGGGGACCTATATCTCCCTCCAATTAATTAGGTAAATACTTATATTTCATTAGACATATATAAATGACCTTGTCCACTAAGATGGTATTAGGAGTGATCCTTGACTACTAAGATGGTCATGAGATGAATCCATGAATAAAAATATTGTTTTGGAAGTCCACCATGATTCCTAGATTGTTTGGCGAGTGATCCAATACTACTAATTTGGACTTGTTAGAGATTCCTTTACTATTATAGAGATAAATTTAATATGCTTATTCATCTGCTACAATCATATGTCTTACTCTTATGTATTGCTTTCATGGATTATAATCATAGTTTTATTTTTATTCATTCCTTATTAAATGATAAACTTTATACCATGAGTTGGGTTTGTTATATATAGTTGTTGATCTTTAAATTCTATGATCACTTTGTCATGCCCTTATGCTTATGTTTATTCCTACATATCTCCCTTATTTACCCTTACTAAGAATATGAGCTCACTCCGTCATACATTTCATTCCCCTTGTTATGAAGATATATTCTAGGTATGATATGTATAAGAGGTTTTCATGTCTTGGGGAACCTAATGGTAGATAATTTATATCAATCATGTACCAGTGTATACATCTCTGTGTTTCCAAAGGCACTAAACTGATACAGCTTTTGGGGGTCTATTTTTGTAATGTATGAACTATTCTTCAAAAGTGATGTCATGTATATGTATGTTAAGAATATTTTATTATATATTTTTTAAAAGTTAAGGTTTAATTATCCTTTGAAAACTTGGATGAGAAAACATTAGTGAGATCCCTAGGAATATTTCTAAGGAAATTTCTAGTTATGTCTCTAAGGATAATATTTACAATAAGGAATAGTATATGAAAAAGTCCTGCAATTTTGGGGGATTATATATAGAGTGGTTTCCTTTAAATAAATCCCTGTATGGATTCTAAAAGTGAATGTGGCTTTAGAATAGATTTACATAAGAGTAACAACTCTGAAGAGACTTGTCGTCCATGACTTGGCGTCATCTTGACTATAACAATGGGGATTGCTGCACACATAGTTTAAAATTATTAGGGGATATGATTTGGGAATTCACAAAATCTTCATGAACCATCATGAAGGATTGAAAAATAATTTTATTTATGAATATCCTCAGATAAAATTATAATTTCATATATTAAGGAAGGTATCATGACTTAAACTTCCTATAAGTAATTATTTTTCATAATTATGTGGTTCCTTACTATGATAATTATTTCTTACTCACTGATTTATTGTTTTATGCAATATATAGAACCAGGAGGAATGGGGGTAAACGTTGAATATAATGATCAATTTTTTGATGTAAATTCAAATGCGATGGTCAATAGAGTAAAGGATATTCTGATCAGGCCTAGTAAGTTTTTATAGAACATGTTTAACAATATTTTCCTTAACAAACACCCAAACACACCTAGGAATAGATGGAACACATTTGATGAGATTTCAGGTAATGTAGACGATGGATAAAAGAAGAGTAAGTTCCTTTTGTACCAAGTATGTGGAAATAATCACACAATTTAATGTCTTAGTGGAAGAATAAGATGGTTTGACTTTGGAAAACAAGTACACAAATATAGTAAATTAAAAGGAAAGATGAAGTGTTTAGATACCAAAATGGATGAGAATATTTTCCTTGATAGGAAATCATAAAGGGATAAATGATTTAAATGTGGAATGAATGGTAATTATAAAAATTGTTGTCCTAAGTGGAAAGATCCCAAAGGGAATCTATAATGTGGTATGTGAAATGGTTATTTTTCTACTGATGATGAGACTTCATAAAGTGGTATTAAGTAATAGGATGATGTAACCTTCTAATGAATTTTGTATGATGTGGAATATTCAAAGTTTCTATATATTTGGATTCAAGAACTATGTCATATTAATGATGAAATACAGAAGGATTAACTAGTTTAGATTTTTTACAAAGGATTTAAAATATTATATTGAATTTTGTTTGATGGAAAGAACTAGTGATTTAATGAAAAGTTTATATTTTGACTTAGGGAATATAACCCTTCATTTGTTTCATATGTTAAGATATTATTTTGATAAAGATATTTCGTACTTGAATAAGTAAATTGGATAGTACTGATTTCCCTAAAACTAATTAATCCCTTACTGACAAGTGGTTTATTCTATCATAGACTATGTTTGCAATTTTTTTTGTATTTGAGAACTGTATCCATTAATCATGGTAATTAGGAGGAGTTATTGTTTTCAAAGAGGATTTCTGGAAATTTAGGTTATTAATATGTTTCAAGAGAATATGTGTTTAGAGTATTCCCATGTTTGTATTTTGAAACAAGTGATACTTTTTTTATATATATGGAGAATCAATGTTAATATGATTTCATGACATTATTTATCATGTTTTGAATTTTCACCTTTTAAAGGGGTTATAAGTTTAACCATTTATTGAATGTATATGTTAAACTTTCGATGATGTTTTTGAGAATAAAATATTATCTCACCATAGGAGGATCTATGCATGTTGGTTATCCTACTCTACCAAATTTGTGTTGATGGAAACTGATGAGAGATGCGATACCTTATCTTGGATCCGATGATCTGTTAGTGCTTCAGGAATGAAAAATTCACCTTCCTTTTTGGGGAAAGAGATGAAGTGGAAATTGTTCAAGACACGACAAAAGGATGAAATTTTACCTATGAAAGTGTATGAAACAAATTAAGTATAACTTCTCAAGAAAATTTATCAACTCTAAGATAATAATCTTTAATCCTAAAAGGTTATCCTTATACCTTCTTTTACTATGAATCAAATGGTCCCTTAGATAATAATAGATTTATAGAGTTGTGATTATAAACTTTCCCTTGAACATTTCTCAAACACTCTTTTGTAGAACTGGACCACGTCTATATTTTCACTTTCCACCTTAATATCATATGTGGAAACCCAACTATGAGTTAATTTGGGTAACCATTATGGTTCCAAGTTTCCTTTTTAAAGGATTTTTCAGTGTTAATTTCATATGATGTTAGTTTCAATTAAGGGAACTTAAAATTATTAAACCATTGAAAAACCAGACAAATTTCATTGATGGAATTCATTTTAAAGGGGTAGAATGTAACACCCTAAGTTTTTGTGATTTTTTATTCAAATTAATTTAATCTTTTTTATATCTTTAATTCCTTCAAACACTTAATATAACATGTATTATATGAATGAACCAAGTGATTCTTGATTTATATGCTACAATATGTTACAGTTTCATTATAAGATACCCAAAGACAAGTTTTCTCTTAACAAAAAACTGGTATGGATTACATTATATGCAACACTAACCTGGCTTGTGTTACACGCAACACTAAGCTTCTATGAAACAACATTCTTTTTATTTATAATAAATTAAATGAGATAATTATAGAAGAAACATTAAAAAATAATATGAATATTAATAACCAATTTTTAAATATGATTTATAATGGATTTATCTTAATAAAACATACTAATAATAAGAGATATACTTTTTAGGCAAGTAATTATATGTTTGAAAGTACTATTTTATTAAAATAATTTCTTTCCATATCCTTTAATAAAAAATGGTAAATTTAAATTTATAAGATTTTATATATTTAATTTTGTAAAATAAAAATAATTTTTAATTTCATAGTTTATAGATTAACTTAAGGTAATTTTTTGGGAATTTTATGACAAAATTTATTATTTGGTGAATAGTGAAAAATACTGAATTTTAATTCAAAATTTCCTTTTCTTCTAAACTATTTATATATTTAAAAAATAGTTTCCATTTTTTTAAATCCAAAATAGATAAATTATAAATATATTAATCTAATTTAGGTAATTGGAATCATTTTTATGTTAAATTTAGATATAAAATCATAATTAACTTTTGAATATTCTCACTTTAAAAACCTACTTTCTCGCCCTGTTTCTGAGATTAGAATTAAAATAATTTTTTTTCACTTCTCAGAATTGAATTTAAAAAATGAAAATAAATTATTTTAATAATTAAAATTTATATATTCCAATATTATAAACTCAATTTTCGAAAAAAAATCTTAGTGAAATTTATTAAAATTAATTACATCGATTAAGGGAAAAATACGCTTAACCACATACTAAACCTCATACATAAGGGAAAAAATGACATATAAATTGGTCCAAAACATATTTTCTAGCAATATTTCATCTATAAACCTTACATTATTGATTTTAGTTGGGTTTCTATTTCCATTTTAGGTAAAAAATGGGTATATCGACCTTGTTTTCAAAAATTCGAAGAATGTCCCCATCCCTTATAAAAGACCACCACCTACCCCATTCAACACAACTCTCAAACAACTTAGGTTCAAAAACAATCTTCTAAATAAATTCCCAATAATATCTCCCTTATTTGTTTAATCATCCATTTAGGAATAAATCCATCTAAGGAATCCCTTTGGTGGAAACCAAAAGAAATTACCACAAAAAGAGGTTACATCCTTCCTCAAGCCCCTTTATGTTATTTTCCCCCCACCTCAATTAATCTTATTCAATTAAATAATAATAGACCAATTATACTAAAAATAGTTATATATTTTTTATATTAAGGGTTTAACATACACTTATATATAATTCCATATAATGAGTAATGAACATACCGTTCTTATCTGTGGTGAATTAAAACCACATCAAACACTATTTTTCGTTTTTTCCTTTACCACCTATCATGGTTCAGAATTATGATGGGATATATATTTTTATACGATATATAAGATATTTATAATGTATTTATGCTTCTATAATTATTATATAACACATACCATCATGCTTTTCATTTTCTGTAAGTACGATAATTTGGTTTGGGGAATTGTGGACTACTGCCGCATCAAAACAATGTGGTTCATTCCCACACTACATGGAATGTATTATTAATGAGTTTAGGGAACATATATGATATATAATAACTATTAATTATACTGAAATTATATTATACATATACATATAAATATATGTTATTTACTTACTTTCTTTCAATATTACATATAAAAACGTAAATAACGTTCATGTGTTTGTACGAAATATCATCTCCATAAATAGTGCATTACATTTCATATTTATATATTAAATATATTCTCACAAATAAATATATAATGATTATAAATAATATTTTTTTTTGGTTTAAAAATTTTAAATCATGATATAAGTTTAAGGAAAAAAATATAACAAATTAAGACACATACAAAAAACAAAGCGGATATTGCCCAAAGCAAAAGCTTAACTTGTAATTGATAATAAGTGGGTAATATAAAGTCATAATAAAAACATATGTGGTATTATATATAATAATATGGTTCTACAAAGGTTTTTTAATAAAATTATATTTTTTATACTAGATTTTTTTCCGAGTCTGAAGAGAGTCTAGACATATGGTAAGGGAATTTCATCTCACATATTATTTCCATGAGATACATATCTTATTCACCACTCATTTTTATGTGTGTTTTGTATAATGGAAATAGATTTATTATATGATTATTATAATTAAATTTATGGGTATTTTCAAATCCATTTTATGATATTTCTTTCATGGCGTTTGTGTTTTAGAAGTTACCAAGTTGGTAAAGTAATTTTGTCTCAATTTTATTTCTTTGAGACACATGCCATGTTATGCAGCTATATTTGTTCTTGAGGTTTATATATTTCTTTGACATGTCATATAATAAATATAATTATTTTCATGATATGTTAATATATATGTAAATTTTTGATCCCCATTATATTATGATTCAATGTTACCCAATTTTTTATGGTTTATAGCTACAATATCACTATTCACCTAGAGTGTTAATGATTATTCTCCCATTAATGAAATATTATAATCTATATCTCAAGAATTATCATAATATTTCTTAAGAACAGTTTATGGAAGTTATATCCAATTATTGTTACCATTTTCCACTCTTTGGTGCATAATGTTATCAGGAAAGTGTTTTTATGGAAGTTCAACTTTTCCTCTCTCTTCGGTTAGAAACCTATGTTCTTTCAAATCCATGTTTTATAAAAGGCCTCCAAAATTTTCTCCTATTGTCCTATGATATGTAAAATACATTTTTACCCTTGTTTTACATTTTAAGAAAGATAGAATTCAAAAATTAATGTTGTTGTTGTTTTCTGATTGAACAAATTTTCTAAACATATTATAGTGAAAAAGGAATATTGGGCTTGTACATACTTTCCTACCGTCATGACCATAATTCCCTTGAAGATTCTTTTACAATATTAGAAATGATATTATTTGTGAAATTTTTTTCTTAATGTTCTTGAAATTTAATTCTTTAAGATGTTTTTCAATGAAAAAGTTTTTCAAAAAGTTTTTTATTTAAAAGGTGTTTTTAATAATTTTCAAAAAATAATATACAAGTTTTCCAAATGTATTTTTCAGAGAACAATATTTAAAAAATTATGATGTTTTTTATAAGTTTTCAAAGTATTTTCTAATAAATGTTTTAATTTTTTTTCAATATTATTTCATATGTTTTCACAGTTTTTTAAAAACTTATTTCAATATTTCTTTCTAAATTTTGAAATTATTTTATATGATAATGATTTTCCAAATGTTTTATGTTTCAAAGAGCCTTTTTCAAAGTGTAAAGGATATTTCCATCAAGAAATGTTTTTAAAGGACGTTTCAGAATTATTTTCCATCTAAGATAATTTTTTTTAATGTTACCCATTCCCTTCGGTGAAATGAGAAATTGTTCCATTAATATTATTTCATGAATATTTTATGTTTTTATGGAATGATTTTTATGACACACATTATCTTTCGCGGGTTATTTGTTAATGAAAATACAATTATCTTGCACAATTTCTACATTTGTGAAATACAATTATCTTTCACGAGTAATACGTCTATGGAACCCATTTAGTTTTATGGGTTATGCTTTGATGAAATGATAATGAAACCACTCTATTTTCGATAGGTTAGGATAAGATTACATGTTTATTATACCGATTTCATTTCATGGGTTATGTTAGGATTAATGTTTATGATCTCATGGAACTTGTATGTATGATTTCATTATGAGATGGGTGGGACCAATATCTCCCTCCAAGCCATTGGCTAATGATTTATATCTCATGAGATATAGATAAGGGACGTTGTCTACTAAGATGGTCTTGGAGTGTTCCTTGACTACTAAGATGGTCATAAGAGTAAACCATTAATACCATTATGGCCAAGAGAGTGAACCATGACTAACAAGATATAGTGGGGAGTAAACCCATACTATTAATATGGCCTTAGAAGTTATGAATTGACTACTATGGAAATATTTTTTATATGATTATGTGTCTTCCAAAATTATATGTATTACTCTTATGTTATGATTTCATGGATTATACTCTTTATTTCATCATGATTCATTCCTTATGAACTGCTATTCATTACGACATGATTCATGTTTATGTTATGCAGGGTATGAAAAGAACATTTGTGATAAATTGTTTTAATATTTTGTTTTATTTTTTGACATCTAGCCTTTTTTATAATAATGTTTTCTTTATTTAGGCATCGAACCCAGTACCTCATAATTAGGTTTGTTGAAATTTGATGAAAGGTTGAACGCAAAGATAAAGGGGGAGAAAAGTTTTGTTTTAAAAAATATTGTTTTTGTAGACTCAGAGAATCAGAATTAGGTCCATCGTCATGATGTTGAAGATCATAGAATCTGAAAGAATCAGAGGCAGAAATTATTGATAGATTAAATTTTATTTTTCTATAATCAGAGAAGGAAAGAAGTTACTAAGTTAGAAAGTCAAAAAAATTTGTATGAATAAGTCATAATGATGCTGAAGATCTTTGTATAAGAAAGTATATTCAATGATTAGAAAGGTTTAACACTTTCTAAAACAAATAAGATGATGATTTTCTAGCTGTAAAGATATCAAAAATCATGAAAACTATAATGACAAAGGCTTTTGAAGAAATGGTTAAGAGGTTTGAAGAATTTTATAGTTGTAGTATTGAGATTCCTTCATAATGGGAAAATGTATCATAATGGGGAATTCCATTGTAATGAAAATTCCATCATAATAAGAAGAAGATGAAAAATAATTCATAATGGGATAAGAAGTAAATATATTCGTAATGAGTTGAGAAGTAAATAGAATTCGTAATGAGCTAAGAAGTAAACAAAATTTATATTGACACAAGAATGAAACGAAATTTGTAATGAGATAAGAAGGGAAAAATTATAATGAGCTATGAAGTATACGTATTCCTAATGAGATGAGTAGGGAAGATAATTTGTAATTATATGAGAGTGAATCCAAATTTTTAATGAGATAAGAACAAAGTAAAATTTGTAATGAGATGATAAAGAAACAAAATTTTTAAAGATATGAGAAAGAAATATATTCATAATTAGCTGAGCCGGAAGAAATTCATGATGATATAAGAAGGAAATGAATTTGTAATGATCTGATTACATAGAAGATTAAAAAATATGGATGTTCTATGAAGAGTTGAAGATGTAAAACTTTAAATTCAATTTTGTGAAAATATTGGTTAAATATTAGGAGGATTGAATAAGTCAAAGTTGAAGTTTAAATGTGACTATTTTTCATAGTTTTGACATTTGTGTAAGTGGGGAGTGTTTTCCAGTTTTCTTATTTTGTTTTCCGAGTCACCTATAAATACTTAATCAAAATATTATTTCATTAATAAAATTCATGCAAGTGGAAAAGGTAGATCCCTGAAAAAAATTATGTGAAAGTTATTTCTAAATAGAGATATTGTGAAGAGGATTAGATAATTGAAAGTTTGTATACCATATTGAGAAAGAACATTTTGAGAATATCATCTTGAGTTGATGAAACTGAAGAAGGTCATATTGATAATTTGAGCTATGACTGAGAAATGTAGATTTAAAATTAAATTATCAAACCGAGTTCATAATATCTAGCATCAACATATTGGGTGAATCCGATCAAGCCTCATCATATTGAGAGAATCAGATCAAGCATCATCATATTGAGTTAGTCATATCCAACATCATAGTATTGATATAATCAGATATAACATCATCAGTTTGAGAAAATCAGATCTAACCAAATCAGACTGAAGATTCTGACTGATCAATTACGAAGAATTTTCAAATAGGTGTTTGTTCTTTTATTTGGCACAATTTTTTTATAATAAAAACTTATAATGTGTTGTGATTCAATATTATAATTACTATTAGTAGATATATGATTTTAAATGGTAGTTTTCACAAGTTGTATTACCTTATTCATAAGAGCGGTTTTCCATAGACCCATGAGAGTGGCATTGTATAGGATGCAAGTTATCACACTAAGGATGAACCTTGTAAATATTTTTTCATTAATTTTTTTCATACTTTTTCATTCATGACTATATACTAGAAGTTGATAAGGAAATAAATCATAATATATTACATGGGTTATGTTTTTAAGGGGTTGGAAACTCATAAAAAGTGAATAACTAATTCAACCACCCTTTGAAGATGTTATTAAATACTTTGAAACATTAATGTTATAATCAAATTGTCATACCCTTATGACTATGTTCATTCTTACATAAATCCATTATGTAGACTTACATAGCATATGACCTACCCCATTTTTATGTTTCCTTCCCTAGGTTATTAATATATATTATAGGTATGATATGTCTAATTGGGGTTCTAGTCTTGGAGAACCTAATGGGAGGTAATGTAGTTCACTTATGCACCGTCATCTATGTTTCTATGTTTCCAAATGCACTAAAATAACACAAAAATTGATAATTTATTTATATAATTTATTAATTATTCTAAAAATTGATTTAATTGATATGTATGTTAATAATGGGTTGTTATATTGCGCACAAACTATGTTAAGTTGGTAAGGATTTAAATTTATTTGTATAAAATAATGTGATGATTATTTTCAGGAAGTAAAGAGAATATTGGTGAATGCTCTAGTTTTTCTCTTTCCCTTAACAAAAATTGTTTTCTTTCACCTACAATTTTTCTTCATTATAGGGACTTGGTTGAGTTCTAATATAGAATTATTTGATAATTACTTATGATTTCGGGTAACTAAATCCTCACGATTTATATTATCCTACCCATGATTTAGAGTTGCTTCTGGTTTTTCCTTTCAATATTTGGATACGTCATCTATATAAAGAAAATTTTGAAATATATACTTATAATAAGAGTTTATATATATTTACTCATAAATAGTTGAACACGCGGAAAAGGAGACGGCTGGAAATGATTAAAGATTCGGATTTGATGAATCTCCTCCATCCTAAAAAATAAAATAAATTAACCAATTATTTGAGTTAGAAAAGTAAAGCTATATTAACCATGTTTTGTTAGGAAGATAACCATTTAGTTAATGAATTGTTAAATTTTTGTCTAGAATTTATGGGTGAAGAATTATGCTATTTTTTTAATGGTTCAATGTAATAAACACTGTCACAAAGAATTACAAAATCATAGAAGGGAGACCATGAGTTACAGAAAAAGATAGAATTGGTAAAGAAGGGCATGTTTTCTTAATTTAATGTTGATTAATAAAGTATATTGATATTTTGGAAGAGATTATGTGTGCCTTGTGATTCTCATATGATGAAATATCTGTTAAGTGAATCTCATAGTTCTATGTTTTTAGTTTATCCTAGAATTACTAAAGGTAAAGTGATATTCAGAAGTATTACTTTTGGTTTGAAATGGAAATATAAATTTCTGAATTCACCATGAAATGAAAGAAATATAAATAGGTTAAAGTAAAATTTATATTACCAAAGTAGAAGATTATGTCTTTTCCAATTCTATAGTTGAAGGGGGAAAATATATCAATGGATTTCATGGTGGGACTACCAAGGAATTATGGATGTAACAATCCAATATGGGTTATTTTTTATCAAATGACTAAATATAAAAATTTACTTCCTATTTGAGATACCCTGTCTTTAAACCAACATTATCGATTTTTTGTTAAATAGCTAGTTATGTTACATGGAGTTCTTACCTCTATTGTATCTAAACGTGACCCTCTATTCACTTCTATCATTTTAGTAATTCCTTAAAAAGCCCTTGGGTGTTGAATTAAATTCTAGCACAAACATTCATCCTTTATAAGATGAAAAGTCAGAATGAACAATTCAACCCCTTGAATACATTATACATTCTTGTTCAATGGATTACCATAGAATTTGGTATTAGTATATTTATTTAGTTGACTTTTCTTATCATAATCGTTTTCATTCTAGTATACATATGACAACTTTTGAGGAGTTTTATGGAAAGTGGTATCGAAACATATTTTTTTGGGATGAATTAGGTAAAATAATGTTAATGGGACCATAATTAATAGAGGAAATGGATGAGAAGGAAATAATGATTTTGAAATATATAAGGATAACTCAGAGCATGTAGAGATGTTTTATAAATAACAGGAGAAAAGATATTTTATTCGAGGTAGGTTACTATGGTTTTCTTAAAATACCTTCATGGAAAAGTGTTATGTATTTTGGTAGGTCAAAAAATTTATGTACAAGGTTCATTAGACCATATTAAATCTTAGTTAAATTTGGATCAATTATATACCGAGTGGTTTTATTAATGAGTTTATCCTAGCCTCACAAAGTATTTCATGTTTTGATGTTAAAAAAGTATGTGATGGATTCATCTCATGTTTTGATCCTTGAAGTAGTTCAGTTGGAAGTGATCCTTTATTATATGAAAAATCCTGTACAGATTCAAGATCCCAGAGAACATGTATTTTAGAACAAGGTAATTCACCAGGTTAAGAGTTTTTGGAGAAACCATGTTGTTGAAGAAGTAACATGAGAATCTGAAAATGAAATGAGATAATGGTATTCTGATTTGTTTAATAAGCGAATAAATTTCAAGGACACAATTTAAAAAATGGGGTTTAATGTAACAACCTAGGTAGTGATATAATTATTGTTTTTTATATTTATTAGTTTTCTGGAATTAAATAGTTAAATTCATTACAAATATGAAATAGTTTTATCAAAATAATTTCTTATATGGTTATATTTTAAAGATCAATTTTCCAATGAAATAATTTATATTTTTAAAAAATAATCCCATTTTTAAATTCATCATGTCAAAATTTTCTTATGAATATTTTATTTAAAATTTTCTGAAAAAGATACATTTTTCGGGAATTGTACAAAATACCGTTTTTTATAAAAGATAACATCTTTTGTGATATTTTCAAGACATAATAATGATAAAAAAATTATTAATATTTTGGAATGAATAAATTATGATAATATAATAATTTTTTATAAAAATAAATCAGAGCATGTAAATTATAATTTATTTCATTATAAATAAGGAAATCATTTTCAGTGCCAATGTAGTGACTACGTAGTGTTGGAAAAGTCAAAATTGGTTCCTTATAGATACTAATTGAGTGATAATAAGTATTTTCATGAATTTCTAAATATAAGGTATTTATATTGTATTTTATTGATAGTTTATAATTTTATAGTTATATGAGATGAATCTTATCCAAATGCTTGGGTTATACTTAGGTAAGGCAAGAAAAGTTAAATTATGAAGTTATATAAGTTTTCTTAACATGGATTTGAGTAAATATACATAATGAATGAATATAAAATATTATATTGAACCACTTTAATATATATTTTGGATATTATTTTTTTACTTATTATATATGAAATAATTAACTTTTATGCCTATGAAACACTGATGCAGTGCTTGTGCACATAGATGAAAAAATAGTAAAATGATTTAATTAAAATTATAAGATATTTTAAATGACCGAAACATTTATCTAAATGGAATTGAATTTGTATCTATAAACCATAATAATCCTTTTGTTTAATTTACGACCCTTTTGATCCTAAAATTTGAAAATAATTCACTTTAATATTTTATTTAAAAGAATTTCAAACTATTCACAATATGTGTTTTTATATGTATAACTTTTTAATATATAGTTTTTATGAAGAAATGTTTGACTATAAATTATATTTGGAAACATAATATCGTTATCTCTATCATTTGTATATATTTTTAATTTTTTATTTTATAAATAATAAACCTATTTGTTTCACAATTATTATTTAACAACTTTTAAATTTTGGAGAAATTAAATATATGATATTAAAAATATTAAAATAAATATAATTTGAGATAATTACGTAGAAAAATGAATTATATAGACACCTATAAAATTTATAAGACATAATAAAATTGTTTGTAATCATATTTGACACTTTTTTGGATATTTCTAAATTCATAGAAATGAATAGTTTTAATTTGGACAATAACGATATTTCATGAATATAATATATTATTAAATTATTTTAAAATCATAAAAATCTCTAATAAGTCCAAATTGGATTAGATTTGGTCTATAATGTAATATCATTTTCATTTAAATAATATTTTGAAGTCTTTTTTCACAGAATATACTTAATATATTTTAATATTTTATGAAATTTCTAAAATTCCCCTCACATCAATTATAAAAGTGAACTCACTCCTTCTATTAATTTCACCACATTGAGCCCTCTGTCATTAACATTATCTGAAAAATTATATTATCCTCATCACTAGGAACATTTTAATTTTTTTGGTCTCATGAAAATACCAATTCCAAGTTTCTTAAGGTGGTTCTCAAAGAGAAGATATTCAAGAGGTAAAATCATTTTTTCTTATATTTTAAATTCTCTCCCTCTTCTACATTATCCTCAACCCAATACAAAGGTGAATAAGGTAAAAAATATCATATATATATATATATATGTTATTGTTTTAATGTAATATCCATTATAAAATCTCTTATATTCCCCTTTTATTCTTGAAAATTAAATCAATATCCATGGTATGTCAATTCACTACATTCAGGGATGATGTGTTTTGGTTTCCCATTTATTCCTTCATTGAAAGTTTAAATTTAGTTGTAATAATTCAAACGTAACAAGATAAATATATTATATATGGTCACACATTATTTAATGAGTATATGAACATAATATTAAATAAAATGAAACTAGTTTGTAATGGTTGGAAAAACAAAAAAAATAAACAATACATTTATTATTAAAGTTTTATCAAATGAATTATCCTCATGTCAGAATTAGAAAATGATATATGGGAAAATTTAAATTTATCTAAGTCTAAAACATACAATATAATTACACTTTTGGTGTATTATTTACATTTTACAAGAAAATCTATAATTATACACAAATGAATTTACCATAAACCATGAAACGAACGAACCCGAAACAATGAATATAACTAAATATAATTAATAAATGGGTATAAAGATGTTACAAATAGATCATATAAGGTGTTATAAATATGAATATAGTTCATTAATAAATTATTAATAATTCTTTAACTATGATACATGATGCTAAAACACATTTGAAGGAAGCTTAATCTAAGGTAAGTGACTCTTTAACAAAAAACAATCGTTTTAAAAGTTTTAAGGATTTATTTTCGAAGTATTTAAATTTACATTACATTATAATAAAATTATTTTTTAATTTTATTTATCTATATATGAATTATTTAAAATTATAATTTTTTAATTTCTCTAAAAATATTTCAAAATATTTTTTTTAAGGTTCATGTAATGAACTTTAATTTAAAATTCCTCTTCTAATGTTTCTTTTTACAAAATTCTAAAAGAATATTTTTTAAACTTATATTTCATATAAATAATTTCCTACATTCATTTCACCTGAATATTTAAAATATTAATTTAAAATTTTATATGGTTAATTTTGAAGAAAATGTATTCCATTGAATGTGTGCAGTTTTTCAAAATGAGTTATTTTAAAAATGGAAGTTCTAGTTTTTTCAAAGAGTATATTATGATGATAAATTTCATAATTTATATAGATGTTATGGTTCTTGGGAATAGTTTATGATGACTTGTGGTTTTATTATAATTCAATGATGATCGTATCCATGATAATCTAAGGATATGGGGTTACATTATTATCCAATGAATTGTGATTTTGAGATTAAAAATGATGTGTGGTTACATTATAACCTCCAATGCATTGGGTAATACGAAGATGAAGGATGACCATTTTAGTTTCTCTATTTGTAAGAGTAATAAGTATAATTTTTTTACCAATTTAATAACCTATATATTATATTCATTTTTATATTTTTTCTTCAAAATAGTTTGATTTTCAAAATGTAAGGTGATGATATTTTTGAAAACAAGATTCCCTTTTAGAGTTAAAAAGTTATGTTTATTAAAAAATGTTTTTTTAGGTTTTCACTAGACTAATGGATTCCATTATTTTATGTACCTTAATGGGTTTTTTGTGCTCATCCCAATTTTTAAAATGTTTTAATATGAATCTTTATAACATTAGAAGACATTTACGTTTTTACTGAATCTGGAAGAACATGTTACAATCATAACACAATATGTGGATAACAACACCACTGATCACCTCCATCACTCCAAGCCAAAGGATCAATAAAAACCCCCTCCCCTTAGAGTCCCTTTACCTTTTCTTAGATCTGGAATAATAAAATTTTGAAATTAATTACGTAAAAGTTATGGTGTGATCTATAAAAACCATTAGTGTCTCACCAAGTTTTCTGTAATAGTTTTAATACGATAAACCAAAAATAATATCAATTTAAATAAAAATAGGCATGACATTTCTTTTGAATATTTTTTTTTAAAAAAGTTTCCTTAAAAAATATGGAATATATATCAAAAAAATGTTCTAATAATATTAAATTACCTTTTCTACGTAATTTTTTATATAAATTATCCATCATGAATAAAACAATTCCCTAAATCAAAGGTATGTATATCAAATAAAAAAACTCATAACACCATTCTGAAACTCCATGCAGTACATTATTTACTATCTATTAGATCTTCACACATTTAATCAAGGATAATGGTTCAATATGAAATCCCAATTATTGATAAATTAATGACATATAGTCCCACTTAATAGAAAATTACATCCACCCCCACTTTAGGGAAAACTATGTCCGCTCCCACATAATGGAAAAAACAAAATCCATATGTATTTTTTCCTGTTTAAATTGTAAATCCAGTTTTGGGGGATCAAGATCATGGAGTTCCTATCCCAAACCCTTAATAACATCCAAGTCTCCCTAGTGATTCAATCAATCAATCAATCAAACAAGTAATCATCCATTTTAATACATTTTGACATAAAATTACACAATTTCAGTTTTTAACATGAATTTTCCATTTCGAAACCAATTTTTTTTCATTATTTCAATCCATTTAAAATGAATTTTCAATTTATTCCATTTTCTAAAGAATAAAATCATTTCATCAAAGAAAGTTCCAAATCAATCTATCATTTTTCATTAATACTCCCCAGGATTTCTTTTCCATTTAAATTGGGGTATTTCTCAATTTCCATCCCAATTATAATTCCTGGATCAAATACATTATTTAAATAAATTAAAAATAATCAAAATTTAATCAAGTCATTCAAGGTTTTAATCAAGGGTAATAAATCATGTAATAACGTACCTTTTATCAAAGGTCATTAAAACAACACCCATAATGGGACTCACCAAAGAAGAATGAAGACCTATAAGATATAGGAACACAACCTAGAATAAATATTAAAAGAAAAAGGAGTTTCGATTCATCAATTACATGATTATTTAAAAACATTAAAGAGGATATAAAGAGATACCACAATTAATGGAATGATAGAAGAACCACTTACCCGATAGAGATGGAACAAAGTTCACATCGTTTTGATCAACCAAGGAAATGGTTTGAAGCATACAAAATTACCTAAGGATGGATCTATATCATATGAGGGAGGGGTGAAGGTTGAATGAAGTGAAAAAAATTCATGAAACACACTTAAATACACATTCCTTAATAATTACATGGAATTTAACCCGGGTTCATGTTTTAAAATCTATGAAGGACACTTACACCAAAAAGGCATCTCCTTTTTATTATAAGTTTATTTTTAACCATTTCATGTCATGTAAACCGTATATGCCTTGTAATAATTTCAAATTGTGCACTAGATTAACTTGATCTACCCAAAAAACATTACATGATATGTAATTCCTTTACATGACATTTATTCGGCCAAAAGACAGCAAAAAACTAGTTTCTACATGAAATACTAAAACCAAAAACCAAAGGACAAGACATACCTAAAAATAATAATGGTATTTCAAAGAGTTTCCTCCAAGGTTCTTGGCATGATGTGATAACCTAAGTGTTTTTAGTAATCGATTCTTTACTTAAGGGAGAGGAGTTCTAAGACATACCATGTTGGGGTGTGAGAGCGGTAAACCAGTGATGAGTCTATGAGGGGTAAAAGTTTATGTGTTATTGGGTAATTGTTCGATACTAAGGGAGAGACTAGTTTTTTTAGACCTATTTAAGTCTTTTGGTAATAATTTTTTTCTCATGAGTGTTTTAACATTCTCTTTCTCACATGTACATGGGACACTTTAGGTGTGAACCTACTATGTATAATTTCATTCTCACCCTATGTATATAAAATATATTTTTATAGTTCCTAAGAGGACTTTGGATAATGACATAGACATTTCTACCTTGGGTTTTTGGAGTTTTTGTTGAGATTCACCCATATGACTTGTCTTTTTCGTATTTACTATGCAACATTCATTTATATCTATTTAAATTATTCATACATTGTGGGATGGCTTGGGTTTAATTTTTTATTATATACTAGAATTTATTTGTGGTTATTTATCTTATCTCTTTAACTTGTATTGTAAGTGGTTAATTCCTCCCATATGAGATATTTCTATACCCTTGGTGTGCATATCCAATATGATGCCTACTAGAGGTGGGGATCATGGGTAATTATTTATCTTTCTTCATTTTCAACCTATAAGTGGTGCGTCTTTTCGGATGGGGTCATGACATTAGCAATCTATATAAGTCCGCATATATAAACATTAAATAATATTGAGTCAAATAATGAATTTACATTCATTCACATTGAGGATCTTTTCAGGTTTATAGTTTCATAGAATTACGCTGTAACTATTTCATAACATCTCAAATATTACATAGTAGAAAAGTCTACATGCTATCCATTTTTTCATAATCTAAACAATTTAAATCAAACATGATTTTTTTCTTGAAAAAATTCTTCATAACATTCATCTTATCTTCTTCCTTTCTTTTAACTATCCTTATACGCAGTGGAAAACAATTCCAAAACATGAGACACATAAAAAAATCTCAGTAAGGGATATAAATAAATAATGAAACCAATAGTCCATGAATATTTTAAACTCATGAAAAAATCACACTTTTCACCCATAAAACTCATGTTATTTAACATTCCTCATGAAATTATAAGACAACTATAAAATTTATTTACGATCATAAATCATAAAGTCAACATGTGGATTCCATATAATACTTACATTTTAGATTTCATAGCTATATAGGGAGTAAACTTCATGGATATGATTGAATTACACATAAAATTATATTCAAGAAATCACTTAGGAGAACCCTTATTATTTAACTCTATATCATTACCCAATGAATAGAAGAGATATCAGGGGCTCACCGCCCCCAGTTTATCATGGAAATAGCCGTATACATAAGAAATTCCAAAAAACCATAACATAATCATATCACAATAAAAGGAGTAAAGGGAAAATAACTTTTCCACTTTATAATAACAGGATATCATTTCAAGGTATTGATACAATAAATCCATCCTCAAAAACATTTTCAATACCAAAATACAATAAAATGTAATATGTTTTTTATTTTCCTTTTAAAAAACATCAAGGCTTATTGAAGAAGCAAAATATGAAATAATGGTCACGGTGACAAATGAGTTGATGTCACCACGTATATTAAAAAAAATATTACTTGTTTCATTTGGCAAAATTATTTTTAGAAAAATATTTATTTATAAAACCTTTCATTGAAATTTGAAGTCAGCTGGGTTAATTATACACCGTATCAAATACTGTGGTTTAAATTTTCAAAACATGCCATAATGAAAGGAGATTGAGACGAAGTCCCTTATCGTGAGTTCGAATCATCATGTACAATATTTATATTCTTGAATAATAATCTTAGGTTAATTTTTTTTAATTTATTTAGAACATTTTAATGTTTTTTATTTGTTTTATATAACTTATTACTATGTTATAAAAATTATGTATTTATTTTAGTTTATATCAGACTTTCTGTCGAGATTCAGTACTTGAGTTGAAAATGAACTTGTTATGAAGTTAATAGTCCATGTTGTCATAAGTCCATAATATCATGAATAACATTAATAGCATAAAAATTATATTTTTTGATTAATTATTATTTTAAATAAACCATTTATTTATGGCATGAAAAATTAAAAACGTTATAATCATGGTGAATGTAGACTATACTTACACATGAGTAACATTTCCATTTTTCATTAATCAGTATAGAATAAGATAATTTTTATTTTTTCTCTAAAAATTTATCATAATATAATTAGAATCACAATGGTTATTTAAATATACTTATATATATCATACATGTGATGTGGTGAATAAAAACGATTCACATTGCTTTATAGGGGTGATAGTTCACTTGTACGCACAAATGAAGCTATCATTTTTATGTGCACGGAAAGTAAGAAAATAATTGATATATTATTCTATTATAATTATGAATATTTATGGAACATAATATAAAAGCATTAATTCCTGCATTATGACAATTCATTAGAGATGTTAATGAAGAAAGAATTATATCGGTTCGCGGGGCGATAGTCTGCCGTACACACGAATGAAATGTTTATTTACTATTTTCAGAAATTGGGGATGCATTTGGGTGATGATATTATAATAATAAAATATAATAATTTTGAGGATACTATTTTTATTATTTCCTCAATTTTTTTATAGAGATATAAAGAAAGTGGTAGAAGAGATAAAAAAACACTTAAATAAATACATTATATTTTATTGAGATGATCACATTTGGTAACACTTAAAAAACTCTAATAAGGGCGATATTACTAAAATAAGGCATAAATAATGTGGGGAGGGATTATAGAAATGGGATTGGGTAGATATTTTCTGAAATAAATGGTTTTAGGTGTTATAAATAGAGAGGAATGATTTCCGTTTTAAAGGATAGGGGTGGGACACCCTTAGAATTATTAATGTTGTTAAATTAAAATCAATTCAATTATGATTCCAAATGGGACAAAAATCATATAACTATAATATTGGATGATTGTGGGTAGATATCTAATAATCAAATGAATATTATACATGTTTTGAATATTTTTTAATCCTTATATTGTGTGTTTGAACCCTTTTATCTCTTACTGTTTTATCAAGTAATTTACAAATTTAGGGTGAAAATAATTACCAAATCCTACCAAAATACCAATGAATGAGTCATTAATAAAATTTTAGAGTTATATATACCTTTTTCTGAATATTGGATTTTCATAAAATATTTATCATATAATTAAATATTTTATAATTTATGTTATGAATTATGTCAATTTTGACTCTATTCATTACATGACTTTTTAAAAAAATCATAAAAACTTGATTCCTACTAAAAACCATTAATAAATAATAACATATCATAGTCATCGAAAAAATTCACGTATCACATCAAATATTTCAAAATATAAATATTTTAATATTATTTATATCACTGGTTTTATTATTTTATTAATAAATGAATTAATGAATTATCATTGAGTCACAATTTAATTTAATTATTTTTTACAAAAATTTATAAATAAATTACCATGATGTAGGTAATATATTTATATTTTTGAATAATTAATATTCAAATATATCACCCATATAAATTCATATTAAAACTATTTTAGTATGGAGAGACATATTTATGACATATTTGGTTTTACTTTAATTTAAATGTAATAAATGTCATAATATCACCCAAGTTGCTTCCAAAGATCACAATTTCAGCCCAAGGATGGTCTTGGTCAATAATAACTCTGAAAGTTGTATTATGAAATGTTTTAGGGTAAGTGTACAATATTTTAACTTTAATAATACCTTTAATTACCATATTGACCATTAACTATGGTAAATAAAATACTAAAGTCATTACTCACCAAAATTATTTACATCCTATTCGACCACATTTTTTCATAATTAGTACAACCAAGAACATCTGCTTTTTGAAAGATCAATTCATAGAATTGGTTAAATTATTTTTAACACAAATCTATTTGACGGATCGAGAAAACTGGTTTTCTATGTAAAATGTTCAAAAGTTTACATTGTTTTTCTATTAAATTTTAATTTGAAATTGAATCTAATTAAATTCGTTGGATTAACTGATAAAAAATTAATCTAGTTATACCCTCAAACCATGTCAATGGATAATCTAAAAATATAAATAAATTAGAATAATGGGAAGTTTTAAATAGAAATATAGTATTTCTCACAATTCATTAAAAATGAATATTATAAAAAAACAGAAAATTGAACAAACGTAAATTTTGATATCCCTATGAAATGAATAAGTTTATATTTTCAAATAGAACATGTAAAAGTTTCCAAAATGGGATTTAATAATGGTTCTCTATCAAAAGGTGGTAACACTACATTTTATAAATATTAGAGTATTTTAGGCTTAAAATTGGGTTTATTCTCATTACAATACTCTAAAATATATGGGAAGAAAGGAATAATATTTAATAAAAAAGTGTAAACATAATATAATTAGTTCTGTTCATTCCCTCCCATACAATGGCTATGCGATAACTACCGTATATAATAATAATAATATATTATTATTATTTTTGGGTATAACTCATTCTTCTGTACAATAAAAGATTTTAGAGAAACCCATTATTTCATGTCAAGTATGCTCTTAGATATAGAATCAAACATAATGAAAAATTATTATACAACTCATAAATAATAAAATATTTGAAATGGTCTTATTCTATAATTAGTTGGGATTTCACATCCTTCCCCCTTTTGAAAATTATATCTTCACAATTGTTTTTATTATTAAATAAGTATATTTGTTTCTCCCTCATATATTTTTTAGATTACTATGTTGACTCTTCAACCATATGGTTATTCCACAAAACCTTATCCCGATGAATCATTTTATTCCATAACACTAGTTATTTATATTGAAACATATAGACTGGATATTTCTAATAATAAAAATTCTCTTCCAACTAAACTAATTCAGGACTCAAAACATGATATTGATTCGAAATATACTTTATTAATATAAAAAAATGAAAAACATTATGTAACTAGGATAAACGAAGAGGTAAATCCACTTTGTAGGTAACTGGTCCCACTTTCTCCAGGATTTCATGTGGTCTAATGAATCATTGACTCTACATCCTCTTCTTACCAAAACACAACACACTTTTACTTTGTGAAACTTTGAAAAATACTTGATCACCAAACTCAAACGAAATATCCTTTATTTAGTTGTATGCATAACTTTTATGCCTTATTTAAGGTTTCATCATGTGTCTGTGAATCATATAAACTTTTTTTACCATCTCTAGTCCCAACAACTTCTTTTCTCTGACATCATCCAAAAAATCTGGAGTTCGGAACCGCTTTCCATATAATACTTCAAATGGTTCCATTTGAATACTTTAATGGAAACAATTATTATAATAAAACAAAACCAAAGAAATATTTTTATCCCAACTTCTTAGGTAATTCCTTGAACAAAAAAATATCATATCCTCCAAGGTTTGAATTTTTTGTTATGTTTACCCATATTATTGTGGAAGAAAAGTTGTACTAAAATTTAATTCAGCACCCAATGACTTCTAAAGACCTTTCCAAAAATTAAAATTGAACCAAGGATCATAATCAGATTTAATAGAAATAGGAACCACATTTTACCTGAGTATATTTCTAAGATAAAATAGAGGTAGTTAATCTAAAGATAGTTTATCTATAATAGAAAGAAAATGAATATATTTTTTCTAAATATAAATAATAACCCAAATCACATTGTTACCTTGAGAGAATTATTTGAAAGTCTAAATAAAAAAAATCCATGGATATATTTTTTAATTTCCACTCTGGTACTAAAAAAGTCTAAAGCACCCCCTTTAGAAAATTCTACTCTTCATTTAACTATTGACAAGTCAAACACTTCATAGTAAAGTCAGAAATATATCTTCTCATTCAATCACACTAGTAATACTCTCGATGGCCTCTGTACAACTTTGTAAAACCATGATGAACTAGAAACATATAACTACAAGCTTCACATAACAATAATTTCATCATCTTTGAATCAAAATGCACACATAATTTCTACCCAAATATCAAAACAAAATCATTATCAATGATAAATTCAGGAAACATACCCTATGAACCAATTCTACCTCTTTCTACAATTCACTGTCTTTCTTCTGTTTCTTTGTGAACATTGTATGATAGAGATGATTTCACTGAAATATGGAACAAAATAGAGTAATTTCCTCCAACAACAGCTTCCAAGACAAATTTTATGAAATCATTAACCAACGGATTATGTTCCCAACATTACATGGTTAATGTAACATTACATTTCCAACTCCAAGAATCTACCACCTTATAATATTTTTAATGATAGTAATGAATATTGTAATCATAATACTCAATTATTTCCATCCATATTTTCTACCTCATGTTCAAATATTTTTGAGGGAATATATAATTCAAAATTTTGTGGTCAGTATAATGTCCACATTTTAATTGATACAGATGATGCCTCCATATTTTTAAATCATAAAAAACAATAGATAATTCCAAATCATATCTATGGTTATTCAACTCATTAGTTTTCAACTAACATGAAGCATGTGAAATTAACTGATTATTCTACATTAGGACACTACCATGTACTTTCAATGACGCATCACTGTATATAAAATATTAACTATTTCTGAAAGGAAATACGGAAAATAGATAATTCCCCAATACTCTTTTCAATTCTATAAAAAATTATTACATTTTTTTTTCAGATGATAGTAACATGTTTTTGAGTTAACTTAGTCCTTAGGATATATAACAATAATTTGTTTTCAAAAAACTTCTAGTAATTTTCCATTAAACCCATAAAACTACGAATCTCAGTTATATTTGTGGGTTTTGGACATTATTCAACAAATTGTTTTTTAGTGGGATCAAAATTTAATCCATATTTATAAATAATGTAACCAAGGGAAGGTATTTTTTTTGTAAACAAAATTAACTCTTTATAAATTACCCACACAATTTATTTTCTTCTATGTTTTTTAAAATAACCGTTAGTTGAATTTAATGTTATTATTTACTTTTAGAATATACCAAAGTGTCATCAATAAAGGAACCCAAAATATTATCCAAGAAATCAGGGAATATTCTATTCATAAGATCAATGAAAATATATTATGAATTAGTTAATACAAATTTCATAATTATGAATTCATAATTTCTATATATTGTAAGAAATATAGTCTTCAGAATGTCTTCTTCCTTTAATTTCAACTTATGGTACCCCGACCTCAAGTCAAACATAGGAAAATATTTTTCTCTTTTGATCTGATCAATAAAATCATCGATATGAGGAAAAGTATACATGTTCTTAATAGTGATGTTATTAAAGGATAAATAATCAATGAAAAGTCTCCTTGTACTATCATAATTTTTAACAAACAAGACAAGATCACCCTATGGTGTTGTATTAGGTCGAATGAAACCTTTACCTAATAACTCCTTCAATTTCCACATCGAATCTAAAAGTTAAATTTGATCCATTCGATAAGGTGGTTTTAAAAGGGGTGTTACATTAGGAACTAAGTCAACAGTAAATTAAACTTCTCGATTTGGTATAATACCAGGAAAATTATTAGAAAAAATATCAAGATACTCATTTACCACTATCACATCATTAATCTGAATAGTTCCTTTATTTTCAACATTATGTACAAGGTAGCTTTAATTTCCATATTTTAATGTTTTCTCAGCTTCTTGATATGTTACTAATGGTCCGGGTCCATTCTTGTACACAAATTGAAAGTCTTCTGTAAATGAAACCTCTTTAGATATACAAATATTCTCAGAATGGTAAAAAGAGAGCCAATCCATTCCCAGAATTACATAAAACACTAATAGAGGAAAAAAATATGGATTACAGGAAAATTATTTTCACAGATAAGGATAGAAAGATTCTTATAATTTCCTTTTGCCTCAAAATTTCCCCCATGAGTTTTTACCATAAGTTATTTATTTATTTCTTGAGGTGGAATTTCAAATTTACAAGAAAATTTCTTAGAAATGGAAGAATGTGTAGAACCTGAATCAAACGGCACATTATCACAATCTGAATAAACTAAAAATGTACCTAATAACCCTTCATTTAATGGACCAACAACTAATGAAGTATTTTAAAAGGACTTCACCACACCTTTCTACTTATTGTTTAACTACTTCACATCTTTCAAATTCTTCCTCGGAAAGTTACTTGCATAATGACCCATCTCATTGCACTTAAATTTTTTTACTAACTCTAAATTAGATTTTTTCTTACCACTAACTAGATATTTCTCAATGTTGTTAAGATTCTTATGTCATATTTTACCACATTATAAGAACTTAAAATTATTCTAAACTCATTATATAGTGTGTTTTTACCAAAAATTTTATAAAATGTAAACTTAATTTTCTTATGATAATACCTTTTTGAAGAATTATACCCTTTATCTTTCATCCTTAACCTCTTATTCTGCTGTTTTTCAAGGAACACATGATCATAAAAAAAAATTCTATTTCCACCTTATCCACACATCAAAAAAGTTTTTTTGTAACTTTTGAACTCATGATAAGAAAATTCCCTTTAGTAATTTGGATTTAATTTAGAGAAAAAATGATTGATTTTACTATCAAGATACCAGATGAAATTTAGAGTGCACCTTGAAATTCAAGTGAATTTTTCATTGTATACAGCCTCTAAATTCTTAACTTTCCTCAATTATAATATTTCTTCCATCATAAGGTTAATTACCTTCAGAAACAATTTCTCAAGAAACATATTTTTGAATTCATCCCATTCAATATCATCAATCTCAACAATTTTCAAAATATTATTAACGATCAACCACCACTGATCAACTTCACCTTTAAAATAGTAAACACCAAGACTAACCTTTTGATTTTTAAACACTCCATGACATTGAAAATATTTTCTAGGGTCGTAATCAACTTTTCACTAGGAATGTGGTCGGATAATCCCTTAAATTATGGGGGATGATGCCTCATGAAATACTCCACTACCGACAGGTTCCTCTATTATTGATTTGTGTGATTTCATCCATGGATACCACCACCATTTATTTCCTGAGTCAACTGTTTCATCACTGCAACAAATTGTTTAGTAATGATTCTAACCATCTTAGGTTGCGTATTTGGAAGGTTTTTTTTCATTTGGATTTTATCCCGACACAACTACCCTATTTCCCCAACGGAAAAACATTATGAACAAACATATCCTAGATGAAGATACATGGTAATCTTACAATTCTATACTATTTCAATTTTACCATTAAGTAAAAATCATTTATAGGTATTTTGTTAACAATATTCTAACTCCTAAAGTTATCAAAACCTCCCTTTGAAACCAACTATATGGAACAACCATAAACATTACATAATCATGAGTTAATTCAAGAATTTACATTCATTCAAATTAATGATCTTTTTAGGTTTATAGTTTTTTTTAATTTGGCCATAATAATTACCTAACATCTGAAATATTACAATGTAAAAAATTCAACACGCTGTCCATTTTTTTGTAATCTATAACATTTTAAAATAAAACATGAATTATTTTTCATGATAAAATTCTTTATAAAATTCATCTTGTATTCTTCCCTTCACTTCATTGTCCTTTTACCATGTTTAAAATATATCAAAAACATGGGATGAGAAAAATAATAATCGCAAGGTATATAAATTAGTAAGGAACCCGTTAGTCCATGAATGTTTCAAACTTCTGAAAAAACCATACTTTTTATTCATAAAACAAAAGTTCCCTAACATAAATCATGAAGTAATAATATTTTTGGAAAAGTTATCATAAATCATAAATCATAAAGGTAACTTGTGGTTCCCATATAATACTTACATTGTAGCTTTCTGAACTACATAGCGAGTAACCTTCATTGTTACATTTGAAATACTCATCAAAGTGTATTCCCTATATCTCATAGGAGATACATTATAATTTTACTCTGTCTCATTATACAATAAATTTGAGATCTATCATGGGGTCTCCCAACATCTGTATGTCACAGAACCACCTGTATAGATAATTAATTTCCAAGAATAATATCATAAACCTAACTCATTAACAAGCCTAACGAAAAAATAACATGTTTACATTGCAATCACAAGATATCATATCGAGATATTAAAATAATCAACCCATCCTAAAAACAATTTTTTATACCAAAATACATGATAATGTTATATGGTAACTAATTTCCTTTTAAAAACATTATGATTTATGGAGGAATCCAAATATCAGTTAATGGTCATGGCGGTGAAAAATTCGTTAT
The DNA here is from genome assembly GCA_963277665.1 of Viscum album. Lineage (NCBI taxonomy): Eukaryota > Viridiplantae > Streptophyta > Magnoliopsida > Santalales > Viscaceae > Viscum > Viscum album. The sequence goes on along the minus strand of OY728125.1, from coordinate 908,776,027 downwards.
CACTGCATAAGCTAAAAAAACATTTACTTTTTCATTTTGTATAAATATTCATAGAATAATATTCCTTTAGAAAACCTTTTTGTGAAATTAAAATCCTAATTGGTTAATTATAAACCATATAAAAGAAGGTGGTTTATATTATCCAAATATGCCTCAAGGAAAGGATATTGAGACAATGTACCTTACCGTGATTCTAACTCATCGCATATAATCCTTATATTATTGAAAAATAAATTTAGGTTAATTTATAAATTCTTGAGAAGCTTTTTCAAGTTTATTATTTCTTTTATATAACTTATCAATATGTTATAAAAATTACATACATATATAATTTCACATCGGACGTCATGTTGATATTCGGTACTTAATTCGAAAATAGACATGGTATGATGTTAAAACTCCATGTTGTCCTATGTAAATCAACTAAAAATAAAATTAATGACATAATAATCACATTTATATGTTAATTATTCTTTTAAATGATACCAATTTTTATGGCATGAAAAATTAACAACGTTATAACCATGGAGACAATATGATATATGTACATATGAGTAATGTTTCCCATTTTCATTGATCATTATGAAATTAAGGTAACTATTATTTTATATTTCCTGAATGATCATAGTATAATTAAGATAATACTAATAATTTAAATATATTTATACATATCATACATGTGTTGTGGTGAATAAAAATGATTCTTATCATTTCATGGCGGTGATAGTTCACACGTATGCACAAACGACAATATCATTTTTTGGGCTTGGAAAGTAAGAGAATAATTGATATATTATTATCTTCTATTGATAAATATGTCATGAAAATAATATTAAAACATTAACTCCATCATTATAACAATTATTGAGAGACAATAATGGAAAACAAGCTATATGGGTTTGTGAGGCTGTAGTCCTCCGTACACACGAATGAACTGTTCAATTCCCATTTGATGAAATTAGAGGTGGATTGGGGTTACTATATGAAAAAAATAACATCTCAATATATTTTTGATACTAGATTTTTTATTTCCACATAGATGAATAATATTTAAAGTACGTGGAAGTAGAAAAAAATAGAAACACTTAAATAAAAACATTACCCTTCCTTTGGATGGTTGAATTTCTTAACACTATAACACATCTAAGAGGAAATAATTTTTAATGTATGTGGAAGAAGAAATAAATTGAATAAATTTTAATCCTTATATTTTTGTTTTAACTTTTTTTACTCTAACTATTTTATCAAGTAATTTATATTTTGAGAGTTAAAATAATGACTAAATCACGAGAAAAGTCCAATGAATGAGTCATTAATGATATTTTTAGAATTATATCAACAATTTGTCAGAATCTTGGATTTTTCTAAATCTTATATATTTTAATTGGATATTTTACAACTTATTTTATGAATTATGTCATTTTGGATACTATTCATCACTTTACTTTTTAAAACAATCATAGCTTTATTCCTTTAAAAAAGATCATGAACTCAATGCTAACATGTCATAGTCATGTAGGAAATTAAATGATGACATAAAATATTTCAAATTATATTTATTTAAATATTATTAATATCACTTATTTGGTTCTTTCTTTAATAAATCAATTACTGCATTATCAACGAGTCACTATTTAATTTAATTATTTATTCCCTAAAAATTATAAATCAATTAAAAGATATAGGTATTTTTTTATATTTATAAGGAATATTAATAGTTGAATATATCACTTATATAACCCCATATTAAAATTATTATAATAAGGAGATACATATCTATTATATATTTGCCTTTACTTTATATGAAATGTTATAAATGTCATAATCACCCCATGTGGCTTCCAAAGGTCACAATTTCGGCCCAAGGATGGTCATGGTCGATAATAACTCATATAATAATATTAACATAAGTGTTATGGTAATTTTATAATATTATCATATTAATTCTACTTTTAATTACCTAATTTACTTTTAACCATGGTAAATAAAATACAAAAGTTACTATTCAAAAAAAAATATTTTGATCCTATTGTACCAAAACATTCACACTAACTACTACCATGTAAATCCATTTTTAAAAAATCAATTCACATATGTGGTTAAATTTTGTTTAAAACTAATACCATTAAGAGATCAAGATAGCTAGTTTTGTAAGTAAAACGTTCAAAAGTTCACATTGTTTTTCTATTTAATTTTAATTTCAAATTTCATCCGCTAAACTAAATTTGATTAAATTCTAAAAAAACTACCTATTTATATATTAAAAATATGTAAATGGATAACATACAAATATAAATAAATTAGAAAAAAATGGTGTTTTGAATTAAAATGAAATATTTTTAACTATTCATTAATAATGAACATTAATAGAGAAATAAAACAAATTATAGAAGAGTAAGTTTTAATGTCCCGCTTCCAAAGAAGAGGTTTATTTTGGGAAAATATAACATTTAATTTGTCAAAAAAATATATTTAAAAATGGTTCTACATCAAAATTTTGGAAAACTACCTTACTAAAATATAAGAGTATTTTATGCTTAAAATTGGATTTAATGTCATTTTAAGAGTGTAAAATTTATTAGAAGAAAGTAAAAATATTTAATAAACATGTGTAAAATTAATATAGTTAGTTCTGTTCATTACCACCAACAAAATGGCGATATAAGAATTAACATTTATAATTATATATTATTTTTTATATAACTCACTCTTGTGTACAAAATAAGATTTTGTAGAAACACATTGTTTTGTGTTAGTTACTCTATCAGACATAGAACCCACTTTAAAGTAAAATTAATTTCTAATCATAAATATTAATGGATATAAAAAAGTATTATTATATAATTACCAGGTATTTTATAGTCTATATTAAATTCCATTGGACCTAGGAACCCATCAGTTTCCCTAAGGATTCAACTGGGTACTAAATTTTGGATGATGAAGGAATAATCTATAAATAAAATATTTATTATGAAGTATTTTATTATATTCAGCCCTAAGGATACATTTCCATAGAATATATTCTTAGAATCATGATCGATAATAAATTTTTATTAACATTTTATTGAGTAAATTCTTGAGAATACATTGCTACAAACATATCTTTAAGAAATATCCTATGAATACATCGGTACCAAAAAAGGATACTTTCACACAATATAGTGTTCAATTGATAATAATTATCATTAAAATTTTTATTCAACATCGATTTTCATTGAAGGAGAATTATATATGAGGTAATGTGAAAACATATATATGCATTGACTCTCGTATTGACCCAAGAAATATAATTTGTGAGTTAATACTCAAAAAACTCATGGATAATTATCATGGAACTTATGAAGATATATATGAAATTAGATGACATGGGTTGTTAGTTATCTATGCTTGTCTAATACTCTCTATGCCCATAGATCTTATTCGTCTTTGTTCTGCGTGCCACATGATAGTAACACACTGTAGAGGGAGAAGTGATCCAATCTCATGTCTTAAAATGATCCAGCCAACCCATTGATACCTCTGGAGGTTGGATGCCTCTTGATCGCACTTCAATGATCATATTCAAACCCATTGAATGGAATTTGGATAGGCTAAGGCTATAGATATAATACTAGGAATGTATTAAGTTCACTTTTATTGTTTAAAATTTCATTTTAACTAAATCAAAGTGATATTAGGTTTATGGTTTATTATCACATTTATTTCCAGGGTAAGGTGTTTATAATCCACGTAGAAACCTATAACTGCAATAAATGAATCAAATTTACTCGTATTCTTGAAATCAAAATTTTAAATGAAGAACCACAACTTGAAATTATGTTGAACATTAACATAATATTAGGGGAAACCCAGTGGTTAGGTTAATTTGACAACATAATCTACAGTGGCAGTTGACATTATCAGATTTTCATAATGTAGTATACATATAGAGACTTCAAATTATGTTATGAGATAAAATATTCTCAATACCCTCCTTTATATTATACTTACTCGAGAACATATAATTCCATGTATCCCTAAATTATGTTATACAAATAATTTAATTTATAGTTTAAGAAATAATATATATTATATGAAAACATATCCTATATTCATATTCAATAGAAACACATTATCGTTTTACACTAAATATAAATATGTTGAGTCTCACACTACATTACACTTAGTGTCAATTTATTGTGAGGGTGTGTGCTTGAAATTACATTGTGGGACAATGTAATGTCAATTATGGAATGAGTCATGACACTATGTAGTGATGTAATGTTTTACCAAACTCATCATTGAAAAAACATTAGGGGTTGACATATCCACTAGTATCTATTGGAAACCAAAATTAATTAAAATTAATTATCTTTTTCTCTATCAAAATTTTTATTTTTTTTATAAATTATAAGTTATTATTTATAAATTATAATTTAAAGCAATTTTGGTAGTTTAATAATTATAATACGTATACAAGTTAATTAATTGTAAAGTAATTATAATTAACTAGTTAAATTATTTTGAACATTTTATAATAAATATTTTCTAATATTTATAGTTAATTTTAAATATTTTTTACAATATTATATATCATAATTATAATTTAGATATATAATGTTTATATAGAAATTAGAAATGCGATTTATAAATAAATTGAAAATAAAAAAAATTATAAAACAGTACATTTTTGTATTTTAAAATTCTGAATCAATAATATTACATAATTTTATGTTTTCAAATTAATTTCCTTTATTTATATTTTATATATACCACTCCAAAGGGGTTTTTATGATTGACTTGATTAATTGTTTAGATAATGTTATGTATGTGAAAATTTGATTAATTTAAGTCTTTAAAAAATAAAATTGAATTATAAAATGTTTATAATTAATAAAATATCATATATTTAATATAAATTACATATAATGTATAATATTAAGGGGTTAATATTTTGTAATGAATATAAATTTATTTTATTCAAAATTATTGAATGCCTCTAATGATTAGATAATTTATAAAATGTTTATAGTTAGATTTTGTTTATAAATTATTTATCAATATTTATCTCCTATTCAAATATATATTAAATGTTCATTTACGTAAAGGTTATACCCTGATTTATTCATAGTTATAGTTAGTTTATATTATTAGTGGTGTGTGATATAGTTTAATTTTGAAAATACATTTAGAGATTCTCAAACATGCTTATATTAAGTTACATGCTAGGTATGATAGAAGCTATCTAATTCCATCTACCATGGCTTATATTTATAATTGGAGCTATTATCTTGAATTTTGTATCAGAATATAGCTTATATACATATATATAAGGTGTTATAGTTATGATAAATTGTATTCCCTCTTAAGTTTAGTACCCCCGAGTAGAATTAATTTAAGTCAGACTTTCGTTTGGCATTGAGGCTTATGCCTTGTTCTCGAAAGGTGTGAGTTGGCTATATGTAGCTTGACGCTTAATCATGTAGTCATTTTTAGTTTAATATATTTATGATCATTTAAATTATGAGTTAAAATACATTATGAAAGAGATGCATCAAGATATGTGAAAATAGTTTTAACTTCTATCTTTGGGTGAGAAATACAATCTATGGGTTTTGTAAAGATCATCAAGTCAATATGGTTTTAACAATTTTTTTTGGTGGAGGGAATGAGATTCCAAAATAAATCATCAGAATCATGCATACATAAATGTAATGACTTGAGATAAGATAGTGAGATTAAATCTCCTTATAATATTAAGTTTTATATTCCTTATAAAGAGACACTTTCCATGACCACAATCATTAATTATGGGAGACCCTAAGGGATAGGTGACCAATAATTAACTTGTATAAGGAAATAATTTAATGATGTAACCTAAATACTAAGGTTATTTTTTCTTGGGATTTGATTTGTGGTACACATAGTTGGTTATCCCTAATGGTAATGATATTAAAGGATTAGATTTCGGTTTAAATTGATATAATGGATTGCACATGGTATTTTTGAATTGACTACAAAAGAGTCCTATATGATATGATTGATATTTGTTTTATACTAGATATAATAACTTCTTATTTATATAAAAAAACCTGTATATGTCATGATGGAATATGGGTCTTGGCGTACTAATGGATATTACGAATTTAAAAGTGGTCACCATTTTAATGAGTGGTCTTTTAATGAAAGACCTTGTTAAATATAAGTGAATGTTCATAATTATATGATAAATGATTTTTTTTATAAAAAAATATCACAATCAACAAACATAACATTGAGATTAATCATTATGATTTAGATGATTAATACAAGAAACTATGAAGACCAGTAACTTAGGAATTGTTCTTAAGAAAAAAATCAATTTTTTAGAGAAATTATTTCTGGATGAAATAGTGTTAAAGTTGTTCAATAGGTGAATACATATTCTTATAAGAACTTTAAAATGATCCATTTATGGTTTTAATTTCATTATTTTCAAAAACTACCTAAGGAATTTCACTGTTATATACCTAATATGATTAGGTATTTCAGTGGTTCTCATTATTGTTGAGTATTATATTTTCTCGGAGAGACTGTGGATTTATTTATGGTTATTTATGGTTGAGTAAATCATATTATTAACATTATGGACAATTTTATGAAAATATAATTGATTTCTAGAATTTTTATTCAATATTCTCTTGGATTGAGAATATATGAACTTGGGAATAAATTTATAGGCTCTGGTGTAGGGTTGATATTATAAGTGGGGAAAAGTTATCATCAGATGAAGGAAATTTTATTAGAGTGTCAATGATTATTTCTTTAAGTGATTGGTCAAGGTTATTTAGACTTGATGGCATTATAAGGAAAGGAGGATTGATAATTACATATGATGGAATTTTTCAGAATAGCTAATTGTGTTTGTGAAAATCAATTGAATGTACATTTTAGATTTCATTATTATAAAAATAAATTATTCCATGTATTAAGGTATGTGATACCTAGTGTATAATTTACAAGTGTTTTAAATATATAAGAGATAAAAATAATTGGAAGAAAAATTAAATATCGTATTTTGTATATATATGATAAAGTAAAGTGTTGATACATTAATGTCCAAAATGTAAAGAATTTTTTTATGATAATATGGATCATTTTAGGGAAAGTTTATATTCAACTCATTTCTATTATATTATAATACAATTCGACCAATAAAGAGTTTTTGTGAAAAAATGGGTTGATTAATTTTATATATAAGGTTTATGAATCGTTATATGTTTTCCAAAGGGTATATGGATGAAATTTTTTGTTTCTAGATAAATTGTTTATCTAAATATATTTTCAAATATACGGGATAATGTTACTATGACCCATATTTTCAGAGGAAAACATGCTTCAAACTCATATAATACCATATATGATATGGGAAAAATTTTATTTGCTAAATATTTATACTAAAATGAAATAAGAGTCATTTACTAAAAAAATAGTGTTTTTTATCATATAAAGATATTATAAATAGAATTTAGTGTCAATGATACTAGTAAAAGAATGTTTATACATGATAAGTTCAAAGATAAAAATAATTATTATACTAGTCTAACTTTAAAGTGATTTTTCGCTTAAAATCCTAAAGTGTTTAGGATATGTGATAGTAAAGAAAAATGAAAAGAGTTACATTTAGTTATTGAAAGACCCATAGTTTCTAGGTAATTTTTTTATTAAATGGGAATTTTATGAGTCCTTGAAAATTATCAACACGTGATTATGATGCCCAGAGTTTCTTGAATGAATTTATGAACTTTTGTTCGGGTACTTTCAGTAAAAGAGCGAGTGGGTTTTTCTATGTTTTGAACCGGAGCTCAGAATTGAAATCTGAGGGCACCGTTGAACTCGCATCGCCAATATTCGCTTAAAGAGACTTTCACCTCTAGGATTGTTGGTCGAGGGTGGATGTTGATTTTTAGGTTTTTCATGAATGATTAAATAAAAATATAGTTGTGTAGCTTTTATTTTTATTTTATTTGTTAAAACCTCCATGTGGAAGTTGAGAAGTGGGCACCACCAGACCTTAACCTCTCATGAGAGGTTATGGTAGTGGGGACCACCCTAGTCTAACCTCCCATGACAGGTTATGGTGGTGGGGACCACCCGAGGCCTAAACCTCTCAACTCTCTCATTAAATGTGGGAGAGCCTCTTCAACTCCTCCAATATTTATTGTGTGAACCCTCCTCCACAATAATTACGCCAACACACCACTTTAATAGTGCCAACCTATGAGATAAATTTACCCAATTTGAATTATATACCCACAAACATAATATATCAGATAATCTACTATTTTTGGGCTAACATTTCATTTTGGTGGAATTTATTGAGGAGGAGATTTGGGAGAAAAGTTCTGCAATGAAGAATGCCTCTCCTTTGAAGTTTTCTTCTCCAAACTCTATAGAAGGATATCCAACGACGCACAAACCAACAATTGAGGAAAACGACGATGACACTGACGTCCATATTTTACCAAGGATTCGTCTTCTTCCTTGAGACCTCGTCAACATCATCAAGCAAACGAGGTAGGGGTTTATTTGCACGTGAATATTCTTCCCATATTCTTACCTTGGTTTCTTTTGTGGTTGGGAATGAAATGTTGCGGGAGGTTGTAAATATTGACGTTATTATTTCATGTTCTTGTTAATACATATGCTACCACCCTAAGTTGGAGGGTACGGGCCAAACCAACATGGCCCGACCCTTTTGCAAATCTTGTGGTGTTATTCGCAATAGAGGAGGATGGAAACCATCCATGGTTGTGGCAAGAGAAAGGCGGCCAGCACCACTGCCGGTCGCGACGAAGGTGACAGTGCCACACCGTGGCCACCCCCGCCGTCGCCCTGCAGTCGAGGTGCCGCCTCACGGTCGAGGCGCCGCCCCGCGGTCGAGGTGCCGCCCTGTGGTCGAGGCATCGCCCTGCCGCTGGACCGCCACCCCGCAGCCCGACTGCCGCCCCACGTCCGAACCGCCTTCCCCGGCCGAGCTGTATCGTGGCCTCACACCCTCGCGTTACTCTCCGCTTCCCCTTGCGGCCAGCCGGCCAGACCCAGTGGGTTGGGTTGGTCCGATCGGGCCCAACCGGTCCAGGGCCCACTATGACCCATTTACTTTCCTTTGGCCATTACTTGGGCTCTAGATGCCCGTTTGACGAACCGTTCATGGCGCGGGAAATATTAGAGTGAGAAAATCCCTTTGAGTATACCCCATTGGAGTTTTGGATTGATATGGGGTATTGTTCAGGTTGGATCGAGCACGAATCCAACCAGGCCCTCAGGACAAAAAGGCTAATAACTCACATACCGAGCGTCTGATTGACTCACCATCTATTAGGTTGATTCCCCTATGACATGGTGGACCTTGGAGATACTTCTTCATGGGACTTCATGGAATTTGGAGTATCATCCAATATCTTGTGAGTAGAATCCTCCTAGAGACAAGCGAGAAAAGTGTGGGAACCAAGTGGGTATCTGAGACCTGAGGACTACTGGCCGTTTTGACTTAGAGTAAATTGAAATCCCTAGTAAGGAGTGCCTTGGTGACACGACAGACCAATGGTGCTGAGCGCCTTGGTGATGTGGCAGACCCACAAAACTTGACAGGAGGAGTACCTCAGTAGGCCAAGAGGGTGAGCACCTTGATGACTCGGTAGACCCACGATGGGTAGCGCCTTGGTGATGTGGCAGACCCAAGGTACACAATAGGAGGAGTACCTCAACAGTACAAGGTTAGTGGAAAGTGCCTCTGTGTACCACTGTAGGCCCACTGTACTCGATAGAGGTGGAGTTATCCAATAGTAGATGTGTTCGAAATTGTGACTGGGAATGTTACATGATAATACCCCTAGAACAAATCCAAGTGTGAGCTGAGTTCGTACCACTGTGTTTTTCCTCATGATTGATATGAATTACTTGATAAATTAGGTATATGTATGGGAATATACCTAAGTAAGGTTATCTTTTGATTTCAAATTTTGTGTTTTATCCTTGATGGTTTTTCTGAGATCTAGAGGGTCTCGGGGTCCCTACTGAGTATCATTATACTCAACCCTGCACGGGCTATGCCCACACCTAGTTGTGTTAGATGCAGATGATGGACAATGCTGACTGAGGCTGAGAGTACCGGGAATGGACGGTACCTGGAGGTGGACCATACGACATGTTGGTACGCAGAGGAGACATGTGGACATGGAGTGCCTAAGAGGCGATCTGTACCTACCCTTCATGTAGGAACCTTGGTGGAAGATCCAATAGCTATCTATTCTTTTTCTTCAGTTGTATTGTATTTCAGTTGTACATGTCCCTTTATTGTTGGGCTTGTATTCCGACCCCCTTTTTACTTTAAGAAATCTTTTGTTTATACAGTTTCCTTGTGTTCGTATCTTTTTGTGTTCCTAGTTACATGAGTTAGTAGGTTATAAAGGCATTGCATTCACAGTTTTAGGGAAAACGCCTTTTGGTGCTAGTAGCCATCCCCTGGCCTATGGAAGGCGGGCTTGGGGTAGTCACGGAATGGGTCCCGAGGGACAGGTCATTACAAATTAGTATCAGAGGAGCCAGTTCTACCGAAGAACATGGACTCTGATTTTTTCTATGAAGAAATACTGTTAAGGGTAATGAGTGCGGTTTTCAGTTCCGTGAGTTCAATGTTGGTGCGGTGGCCAACATATCCATACACAAGCACCATGACTTCTGATTTATGACATAGTGCCTAAAAACACTGATTGTGTGTGTGTTTTCAAATGTTTTTTTTCGTGAACTTTTGATTCAACTTACCAGGCATAACTTTTTGACTGTGGAACACATGTTTCTTTTCTGGATTCCTCCATGAAGAAAACTAGCTAGTGTTTCGAGAGTTGTACACACTGATAAACCACTGAGCGATGAGGTCTCGGTGCATGGACCTCTTCCAGTAGAGGCACCAGCAGTGGCACCAATGGTACCATTCCCCGTTGGGCCACTGATTCCACCTGCCCCAGCAACAGACGGTGCACGCCACTTGTGCGCATTGCATGAGTTCTCTTTCCAGAGGCCACCCAGGTTCAGGGGATAGACGGACACACAGGTGGATGAGGATTGGATGGATGCTGTGGTGAGAGTCTTCCGACTCGTTGGGACACTAGCCGATCTCATGGTGATCCATTCAGCCATCCTTCTATAGGAAGGAGCAGGAAGATGGTGGAGATTGATGCTCCAGGTTCACGAAGAGGTGATGCTTCTCTGGGAAGACTTCGAGAACCTATTTCGAGCAGAGTTTATCCCAGAGACTCTTCATGCAATGTGCATACAGGAGATTCTTCATCTGCAGTAGGGCAGTATGACTGTAGCTCAGTATTCAATCAGGTTCATAGACCCCTCATGTTACTCCACGAATATGGTATGAGACACATTCTTCAGGGCCCATACCTTTGAGCGGGGGCTCAGGCGGGAGACTGGGGCTTCGATGATCTCACTCAGCATTGTGACGCAGTCAGGGGTGTTAGAAAGATTCCTCTTAGTGGATAGTTTCCTTGATGAGCAGTCACTAATGGCGAGACCCGCCACCAGTCATCACATAGAGGAGACTTCAACATCTGACAATAGACAAACATCGCAGATGTAAAAGAGGAACAGACCTATAGGAGGATAACCGCATGTCTTAGGATCGGTTGTGCGAGGCACCTGAGGCAGAGCCAGTTATTCCAGGAGTGGGAAATGTTTCACATTTGGCAAGATGGATCACATGGCTTGTGACTGTCTGACCCACCATACAGATGATCAGCAGATGGTTGATGTACCGCACAAGTAGAGACAAAGATTCAACTGAGAAGGTCCACATGGATCAGGAGGACGTGGTAGAGGAGCTGACTGAGGAGTTGGCGGTGGGCGACAATTCGAGATGTACGCCCCCACCACCAGGAGGTCCACCCAGACCACAGGGAGCAGGTGGACCGGGGAGAGCTCTGCTCCAGGTAGCTGAGGCATACAAAAAATCGTGCACCGGAGATGATACGAGGTACGATCTCGGTCTACTCCACCTTTCTTGTAGTACTTATTGACACAGGCTCCAACCATTCTTTTATTGCGATTTCCATCATTCCGAGCTCTGAGATTCTGACGGATCCCTTGGCTCGATCCTTACGGCTAGAGACTCTTATGAGAGCAGAATTGATGATTATGCACTGGTGTCGGCAGTGTGAGCTTACTCTAGGAGCTGAGAGCTTCAGCTGGGATCTCCTAGTAGTGGAATCGAGGCCTTACAGCGTCATCTTGGGTATGGACAGGTTTTCTAAAGTCCATGCTCAGATTGACCATATTAAGTTCAAAGTGTGATGTGTCCGCATGGAAGGGACTGGGTTTACCTTCACTGGCGGGAAGGGAGCCTTTCAACGCATGATGGATTTACCCGGAGGAGGGTGCATCCGATTACACATCAATTGGATAGACTTACCCTTAGAGCTGTTGATGTGGAGAGTCTGAGCTATCCTGTAGTGGTGGAACTATATGCGAATGTCTCCCCTGATGATGTTCTGGGTCTACATCCTCAAATAGAGGTGGAATTTTACATTAACTTGTACCACATGACAACATTGATATCTAAACCAGCATATTGGATGGCTCCCATGGAGCTTCGCGAGCTGGGGGTACAACTCGAGGACTTGTAGGGGAAGGGATTCATCTGGACCAGTGTTTCCCCATGGGCAGCCCCGATTCTGATCGCCAAGAAGGCAGATGGGAGATAGAGACTTTGTGTCGACTACCGGCGCCTGAACTAGGCGATCGTGAAGAACAAGTACTCACTCATTATTATTGAAGACCTCTTTGATAAGCTGAAGGGAGCACAATGGTTCTCAAATATGGACCTCAGATCAGACTATCCCCAGATCAAAGTACGATATGATGATGTGGAGAAGATGACCTTTAGGTGTCAGTACAACCATTACGAGTTCTTTTTTATTCCATTCGGTATGACCAACACTCCAGCAGTGTTCATGAGACTCATGAACATGATCTTTTAGCCATACATTGATCTCTTGGTAGTAGTCTTCATCGAAGACATTCAGATCTACTCGAATACTGAGGAGGAGCATGCCTATCATTTTTGGGTAGTACTGGACACAATCTGAGAGAACTAGCTTTATGGTAAGCTCTCAGAGTTCCAGTTCTTGATCTGATAGGTTCACTTTCAGGTACATTCCATATCGGAGGCTGGAGTTGTTGTGGATCTAGTGAAGATTGAGGTGGTACTTGCTTGGGCGCCACCTAGGAGAGTGAAATAGGTATGGAGTTTCCTGGGATTTGCTGGATACTACCAGAGGTTTGTGCCAGACTTCTCCAAAGTTGCAACACTACTATCAGACTTGACAAAGAAGGGGAAACCCTTCGTGTGGTTGGAGAGATGCTAACAGAGTTTTCAAGAGTTGAGGCCGAGGCTGACTAGTGCCCCCATCTCATGGCTTCCAGAGGAGGGAAAATGGAACACAGTTTACTACGATGCATTAGGGACTGAGCTCAGATGTGTCCTGATGCAGGATTGAGCAATGAACGCATATGGTTCTTAATATCTGAGACAATATGAGCAGAACTATGCCACCCATCACCTGAAGTTAGCAGTAGTGGTCTTCACCATGAAGATGTGGCGACACTATCTGATGGGCGATCATTTTACCGTGTACTCGGATCACAAGAGTCTTAGGTATATCTTATCTTAGAAGGACCTAAACCTAAGACAATGACATTTTCTTGAGTTCCTCTTGGAGTATGACTTAGAGATAGTCTATACTCTTTGGAAGTGGAACGTTGTAGAAGATGCACTCAGTAGGAGGTTTGGTATACAGCTTCTATGTGAGGCGACAATGCATTTGGCTGCTCCGCAGATATCCTTTGTAGAACATGATGGAGCATCTTTTCTTCAGTCTCTTATAGTCACTCCCCCACTCCTTCAGTGAGTCAAGGAGTCACAACATGTGGATACTGACTGTGAGACACAACGTGCTCAAATATCCACAAGACATGCACCTGATGGATTTTCTGAAGGTGGTGAGCACATCATCCTCTTCAAATGACAAACCATGGAACCCGTGTCACTTCAAGAGGAAGTGTTTAGGGAGTTCCACACATCCCCTCTATCGGTACATCCATGAGTGGAGAATATGTACCGGGATCCTTGACGACAGCACTGGTGACCAGGAATGAAGAAAGAAAAAGTAGAGTTTGTTTCTTGATGCCTCACTTGTCAGCATGTTAATGCAGAGCATTAGGTACCAGAAGTATTGGTTCAACCATTAGAGGTCCCAGAGTGGAAGTGGGATGAGATATCCATAGACTTTGTGATAAGACTTCCACATACATCTATAGGTCATGACTCGATTTGGGTGATCGTCGACCGAATCACCAAGTCGGCCCAATTTCTACCGATCAGAGAGAAGGGTTCAGTATAGAGATAGGGACACCTCTATGTGCAGGAGATTGTGCAGATACATAGATTACCCTTGAATATTGTCTCTGATCGTTATAATCATTTTAATTCCCGGGGTTGGAAGGGGTTGCAGGAGACTTTCGGGACGTAGCTTCGTTTGAGCACCAACTTATAATCTCAGGCGGAGGGCCAGACTGAGCGGACCATTCCGACCCTTGAAGACATGCTGCATGCTTGTGTCCTCGACTTCAGTCACATCTGGGTGGATCAATTTCCTTTGGTGGAGTTTCCATACAAGAAAAACTATCACTCCACCATAGGGATGGATCCTTTTGAGGTGTTTTATGTGTGACCTTGCAGATCACTTTTGTGCAGGACCGACCCAGTGGAGTCAGCACTCGTTGGACAAGAGATGGTATGGGCTACCATAGAGAAGGTTAAAATCATCTAGGAGTGACTGAAGACTACACAGAGCTAGAAGAAATAGTATGTTGACAGGAGACAGAGACCTCTGGATTTCAAGGATAGTGACCACGTCTTTCTACAGGTCTCACCTCGATGAGGTTTGTGTAGATTTGGCCGAGGTGGAAAGTTATCTATGAGGTTCATTGGACCTTTTTAGGACCTCAAAAGAGTTGGTGAGGTGGATCACCACTTAGATATTCCACCTCAGTTGCACCAGGTGCAGGACGTCTTCCACGTATCCCAGCTGAGTAAATACGTGCACGACACTTCTCACATCATCGACCATGGAGAGCTGGACATCGACGATGGAGTGACTTTTACGGAGGTTCCAATGAAGATTGAGGATTGACTGGAGCAGGTCCTTCGTGGACGGTCAATACCTCTGGTGCGCGTTCACTGGCCGCACGAGAACCTCTAGGAGAGAACATGGGAGCGGGAGTCTCAGATGAATGCTCAGAACCGCCACTTGTTCCCTTAGTTTGAGTTATTGATTACGGGGACATAAATCCCTAAGGCAGGGAGAACAAAAAGACCCGAAACTTCCATGTAATTTTTCTATTAAATGGGAATTTTAAAAGTCCACAAAAATTAACGGCACGTGATTCCGAGGCCCGGAGTTCCCAGAATGAATTTCTCAACTTTTTTTAGGTACTTTCAGTAAACGTGTGAGTGGGTTTTTCTATCTTTTGAACCGGTGCTCGGAATTTAAATCTGAGCGCACTGTTGAACTCTCAGCGCCAATATTATCTTAAAGAGACCTTCACCTCGACTATAGTTGGTTGAGGGTGGAAGTTAGTTTTTGGGTTTTTCGTGAATGAATAAAATAAAAATAAAGTTGTTTAGATTTTTTTTATTTTATTTGTTAAAACCTCCATGTGGAAGTTGAGATGTGGGGACCACTAGACCTTAACCTCCCATGAGAGGTTATGGTGATGGGGACCTCTCGAGCCTAACCTTCCAAGAGAGGTTATGATGGTGGGGACCACCCAAGGCCTAAACCTCTATACTCCCTCATTAAATGTGGGAGAGCATATTCAAATCCTACAATATAAATTGGGCCAACCCTCCTCCACAATAATTAATCCAACACACCACTTTAATTGTGCAAAACTATGGGATTAATTAAACCAATTTGAATTATATAATAACAAACATAATAGATCACATAATCTATTATTTTGGGGCTACCATTTCATTTTGGTGGAATTGGTAGAGGAGGAGCTTTGGGAGAAAATCTCTCCAATGAAAAGTTCCTCTGCTTCGATGATTTATTCTGTAAACTCAGTCAAAGGATCTCCAACGACACACAAACCGACAATCAAGGAAAACACCGACAACACTGACATCCATATTTTCCCACTGATCCGTCTTCTTCCTTGCGACCTCGTCAACATCATCAAGCGAACGAGGTGGGGGTTTATTTGTATGTGAATATTTTTCCCATATTCTTACCTTGTTTTATTTTGGGGTTGGGAATGAAACATTGCGGGAGGTTGTAAAGATTGACGTTCTTATTTCATGTTCTTTTTGAGGCATATGCTACCACGCTAACTTAGAGGGTACCATCAAAACCAATAAGGCCCGACCCTTCTGAAAATCTTGTGCTGTTCTTCACGGTGGAGGATGACAGAAACCATCCCTGTTTGGGGCATCATAACTATTGGAACCATGTATGTTCTATGCAAGAATTGGAATATGGTTTGTGTTTGTTGTCAATCCTCATTGGAAGTTTAGAATGTTTCTCAGTAAAGTGATCATATAGTTCAAGAAGACAACAGTATTGAAGGTGGAACTGTTTCCTAGTGTTTTCCAAATTTTTGGGCCTGAAAATAGGAAAATGATTACATGGATTGTCGGTAAAAGGAGGTGCACTCAAAGAGGAATCGGTGCACGAAAAATGTGGGTTGTGCTTAAAATATTTGAGTTGTGCGGGAAAAAAATCATGTTGCACGAAATAGTGGACTTAGGTTTTTCATGCAAGTTGTGTTTTAGAATCATAACGCCAAAAAATGTCAAAGGCATGGGCTGTGTGAAAAACATAGAGATGTGTGAGAAAAACGGTACATGTGCGAAATATTACGAGCCGAATGAGTGGTTTTTCACACCTAAGGGGGTTTTATGCATGAGGGTCTGAGATTACTATAAATAAGAGGTGACCCCCCTCATTTCGGAAGGTTGAAGACATAGAGAAGATCCAAGGTCTGATGCGCATAAAAATTTCACGTAAATGGAGCTGCACGTAAAATTTATGCTTTTCCGAAATCTTCCGTCTCGCGCATTAAAATCAAGAGTGGCACGGAAATTTTTGGGCTTGCACTAAAAATACTAGCTCACGTAGAAAAATTTAGTGTTGCACGAAATATTCTGTCTTGGTCGAAAAATTCCAAGTTTCTCGAAATATTCCATCTTGTGTGAAAAATTCCAAGTTGTGCAAAATATTCCGGCTTACGCAAAAAAGGTGAAGTATAGAGAAAAACATGAGGTTGCTTGTTAAACTTGGTGTTGCACAAATTTTTCAGTGAAACCTATTTGCGCATTTCTGATTATCCAGTTCAGTGGTTCAGTGCATTCAAGTGCATCATTTCCGGACTTCGATGCAAGCAGAGTCTCGTGCTAAGAAGATACATAAACATCAATGCAAATCTATTGAAGATACCTTCACGTCTATAAACTAACTGGGGCTTCACTAAAGGCATTGAGCCTGGGGGATTCAATGAGAGTGACCCGAGGGACGCAGTGAGCAATCCTTGAACTTTTGTAAAGGCATTGTTCTTGGGACAAAATGGCTGTACCTAAACATTTTAATCTACAACTAGTGAAGTTTAGTGGAATTAGGTACGATGGACAACCTATAAGAGTATGCTTGTTGGATGTATCCCTTTGTGGTGAACCAAGTAAAAGTGCTCTGTCATCTTCCTTCTTTCATTTGTTTGACAGGTTTAACAAGTTCCTACCAATGTGGGAAAATATCCACAACTTTAAAGAGAAAGAGTTGTCACCCTGATTCACCCATCCCCTCTTAGGGTGTTCTGGGGTTCTTCAAGTGGTACCAGAGGTCCGATCACTGGTGTTTGATCTATCATTTACCCTTATGGACAATTCAACCAGTTTTAGACGAGTCCCTCTCTTGGATGTAAGTATTTTCCAGATCTATAAGAACAGAATGAGATCTCATCTAAGATCTCTTGGAATGGATGTTCTTTTTTCTACTATGCAAGTAATACAAGTCACTGATCCAACATTCATGGATATGACTGATGCTGACAGGAAAATTCTTGATGTAGATGCTAAAGCACAAAATGAACTCACCGCATCACTTTCAGATCATATCTATCTAAAGGTGATGAGTTTCACCTCTACAAAATCCATGTGGGATAAACTCCAAAATATTTATGAATGAGATAGAAAAGTGAAGGAGGATAAATTACAAGCCCAACACAATCGGTTTGATGATCTAAAGATGCATCTAGATGAGAATGCAAAATCATTCTTCAATCGAATTACTTAAGTGGTTGGTGCAACTCAGGGTCTAGGAGAAGAAATAAAAGACATTTATATTGTAAAGAAAATATTAATAAGACTTCCACCCCAGTACAATGTAAAGGTGTAATCCCTTGACGAAATAGATCTTTCCAAATATTCTCTGGATGATCTACTAAGCATCTTGGTAGCATATGAAATGAGAGTCAAACCAGAAGATGCTACGACTCGTGTCAGAAAGTAAATAGATTTCAAAGCCATTGAAAAATAGAAAATCTCAAAATATAGTAGTGGTGAAGATTATTAGGAAAAGTAAATTCTTTCTCTCATTGCAATGAATTTCCAGAAGGTAAAAAGGGAAATTAAAAGGGAAGTTACATCTCGGTTGCTTTCATTGTGGAGAAGTTGGTCACATTACCTCTCAGTGGATAACAAAGATAGATGGTGAGAATAGCGATGTTGAAAAGCTTGAGTAGCCTCAGAAATGGTTTTTCAAAAAGGGAGATTTCAAATCTAGAAAGAAAGTACCAACGTAGAGTTTTTTATGTGAATAGGAAGATGATTATAATGATTTCTGTGATGAAGAATAAACAGAATTTAAAACTGGAAATCATGATTCAATGATGGCCACTATTGAAAAATCAGAAGATACTGTTGGAGAAAATCAATTGACAACTAGTGCCAATCCTGAGTTGCAACTTAAGGATGCTATTATTATGATTAAGATTAAATGTAAGCGTTTCAATAAGTGGAAATCAATTGTATTATAATAAACAGAATATGTTGATCAACTTGAAGTTAAAATTTAACGACTGGAAGAATTGCTGAAAGTGCATTCTAAAATACTTGAAAGCAATGATGATGTAGTGGATCTGAAGCTGAGAATTGAAGAGTGGGAAAAGGTCATCAATGACCACACCTCCAGACTAGAGGAAAAGTCCAAGACTATTGAGCTTCTTGAGGAATAAGTTGTTACTCTTAGAAGAAAACTTGAGAGTGAATCAATTTAAAAAATAATCGCAGAAGAAAATACATTTTGGAAGGTTCTTAGATGCTGAGTTGTTGGAAGGAGAAAAAAGTGGTTGCAATGGAGTAGAAAATATTTTGAATGATCAAAGACCTGCTTGCATGGGAAATAGTGGAATCAGTTGTGAGGCTGAGTCATCAAATAATACAAACAAAGGGGACCAAAATAAAGGCAATATGAAAGTGGGTAATGTAGAAAAGTCACATGATGTTCTGAAAAAGAAACAAAAAATTCAATCAAAAAGAATAACAGAAGGATATCCTTGAGCCTCTAGTAATAAGTGGCACTCAATCTATTTTCCCATGGAGGAAGGAATGAGGATAAATAGAAGCGAGAAGACATTTCCTCTCATGAAGGGTCTGTTCTATAGATATCTGGTCCATACCATGTCTTATTTTGAAGAGTCAAGAATCTATTTAAATGGAGAAGATATGGGAATTCAACAATGACGAAAAAAATCATATCCTAATTCTTTTAGAGGAAACACTATCTATGGGTATTGTTTTCGTTGTTCTAAATTTGGTCATAAGGCCGTTGATTGCAAGCTGGGGAGGGACATAGAAACCTCTTCCCAGAGTCTGAGACAAGTCAAAGATCATCAACTAGATAGTGTTTCTATTTCAAACAGGTTTTCTCCTCTGTAAGAATATTTGAACTATGAGAAACCCATGTACACGGAAGAAATAATTGAAATTCCATTAGTGTTCTACACTCAATCTAATGTCTCATGGATGGAAAAGAAAAAAATTGAGAAATCCAACCTTGAAGAGGTGGCCCTCAAAGCTACAAAAAACAATAGCACCTGGATTCTGGATAGTGGTATTTCATCTCATATGACTGGTAATGCAGGCCTATTAACAGATATCAAAAGGAAGGTTGATGGTACAATATGATTCGGTAATGATGGAACTCTAAAAATTAATGGAATTGGAAGTACTGAATTAGCTAATGGAGAGATAAATAAGACTGAAGTCCTTTATATAGATGGCCTACGTCATAATCTTCTTAGCATGAGTCAGATCTGTGACTCAGGACTTATAGTTACATTTAATCAGAAATAATGCACTATCAAGGGAAGGACATGCAATTCACTTATGAAGGGATGACAAACAAAATGCAATTTGTATCAGGTTGATAGTAAAGAAAATGTTTGTTACATGACTGTTGTAGAAGAAAACAATTTGTGGCATCAGAGACTAGGACACATCAATCAACAAGACATGGAAGAAATGTCAAAATTGAGGATTTTCATGGAAATTCCCAGCCTAATGTGTGAGCTGGAAAAGTCTTCTCATGCTTGCATTTGTGGGAAGCTGGTTTGCAGTTAATATCGTCCAAATAAGAAAAGGGCATCTCATCTTTTGGATCTAATTCATACAGATGTCTGTTGGCCGATAAATGTTGCCAGAACACATTGAGAAATGTAATTTGTCTTTTTCATAGATGATTATAGTAGAATGGAATGTGTAATGGTTATTCGCCGGGAACTACAAGTGCTTTACTACCTGAAAATATATCAGCGAATCACTGAGAATGATACTTGACGAACAGTAATAGTACTGCGATATTACAATGGAGGACGATACACATCCATTGAATTTGAAAACTATCTAGAGAAACATGGGATACAACATGAGGTCGCAACAGTGAGAACTCTATAACAAAATGGCTTTGTTAAATGCAGGAATCGACAGGTGAACAACATGGCTCGAACTATGCTGATTGAGAGTCGTATTCCACGACATTACTAGAAAGAGGCTATTCAAGAATCAATGTATATTCAAAATCGAACATGACTTTTTATGGGAGATACCCAGACACCTTATGAATTGTAGCACTTAAGGAATCCCTCTTTGAAATATTTTCGCGGTTTTGGAAGTAAATTATTCATCAAAAACCTAGAAGAAAATCAAGGGAAATATAGTGACAATGCAGATGAAGGAATTTTCCTTGGATACTCAATGAATAGTAATTCCTATAAGTGTTTCAACAAGAGATTAGGAAGGATTTTGGAAATCAGTGATGTTAAGATCATTGAAGAAAAAACCAAAAATGCTTCAAGGATTTCATATGATGATGTGATAGAAAGTGAGAAAGAAAGTGAACATGGAAAAAATACAAATACAGAAATAGAACAAGGTGTAAAACAAACTCAACAGTCACATCATGATGTTGACTTAGAAGAATAATGTAAAGAAGAAAACTGGGATGAAGAGAATGCAACTGAGACACATAGGAGAAATCGAAGAGCTGAGATTGATCCATCTAACATAATTGGGGATATGAGTGCACCCACAAAAAAGGAGGATAAGGAATAACACACAATCTACATTTCTTTTAGTTGTGGAGCTGTCCTTATTTGAAGAAGCAGTAAAGGATGAATCTTGGGTGAAATACATGAATGAAGATTTAGATCAGATTGAAAAGAATCAGATATGAGATCCTGTCCAGAGACCCGAAGGTCACAACGTGATTGGTACAAAATAGATCTTCAAGAACAAGTTTGATGAGCATGGAAGTGTTTTTAGAAACAAGGCCTGACTGGTATATAAAGGATACTCCTAGATTTAAGGTGTTTATGTTGTTGAAAACTTTGCTCCAGCTGTCGGACCACCGCCTCGTGGCCAAACCACCGTCCCTGATGGAGCCACCCTGCAGCCTCGCTCCCTCGCTACACTCTCTGCGGCCCCTCGTGGCCTGCTGGGATGGACCGAGCAGGCCTGGCCGAACCCAATGGGAAGGGCCGCACTGTAGGCCTAGTCGACTTGAATTGGGTCGACTCAGGATGGGTCGAGCTGGGATGGTCCGACCAGGTCGGAATGGACCCGATCCCACTACAACCCATATAAATTCTTTTGGCAATAACTTTGGAACCAGACACTCATTTGACAAATCTTCAGCGGCACTAGAAATATTGGAGCGATACAGTCTATTTGAGTTTACCCCACTAGAGTTTTGTATTGATTTGGGTTATGGTGACGTTGTATTGAGCATGAATCCAACTAGACCCCCGGGACAAAAGGCTAAAAATTCACAGACCATGCGTCTGATTGACGCGGTGTCTGTTATTTTGAGACCACTATTACATGGCGGACCTTTGAGATACTTCTTCATGGTACTTCGTGGAAATTTAAGTATCGACCAGTAGCATTTGGAGCGGATCCTACCAAAGATGATAGATCATAGTCCGAGAACCCTGTGGCTAGCTGAGACTTGACGACTGCTGACCATTTCGACTCAGAGTGACATGACAGGCCCAGTGGGGAGTGCCTTGGTGATGTGGCAGACCCACGGTGGGGATCAACTTGGTGACGCGGCTGACCCACGATACTCGATAGGAGGAGTACCTCAGCAGGCCATGAGGGGAAGCGCCTTGGTGATGCGACAGACCCATGGTGGGGAGCACCTTTGTGATGCGGCAGACCCACAGTACTCAATAGGAGGAGTACGTTAAAAGTCCAAGGTTAGTGGGAAGCACCTCTAAGTGACGTGGCAGTCCCACTGTACTCGATAGAGTAGGAGTTCCCCAGAAGCCGAGGTGTTCGACATTGTGACTGGGAATGTTACTTGATACTACCCCTAGATCAAATCCTGGTGTGAGCTGAGTCAGTAGATCTGTGTTTTTCCTCATGATTGAGATGGATTACTTGAAAACTTAGGTATATGTATGGGAATATACCTAAGTAAGGTTATCTGTTGATTTCATTCTTTTTGTTTTATCCTTGATTGCTATTGTGAGATCTAGAAGGTCTCGAGGTCCCTACTAAGTATCATTATACTCACTCCTGCACGGGCAATGCCCGCACCTTATTGTTTTGGATGCAGATGATAGACAGTGTTGGCTGAGGCTGAGAGTAGCAGGACTGGACTATACGTGGATGTGGACCATATGACGTGTCGGTACGTAGAGGAGATGGGTGGACGTGGAGTGGTAAGGAGGTGATCTGTACCTACCCTTTAGGTAGGAAGCTTGGTTGACAATCTAGTAGGGGTCTCTTCTTTTTCATCTGTGGTATTGTATTTTGATGGTATTTGTACCTTTATTTTTGGGATTATATTCCAGCCACCTTTTTTCTTGAAGCACTCTTTTGGTCATACAGTTTTCTTGTTTGTATCTTGTTGTGTGCTTGTTTACATGAGTTTTCTGGTTATAAAGTCAATACCTTTCCAGTTTTAGGGAAAACGCCTTTGGGTGCTAGTCGCCAGCCCCTGGCCTATGGAAGGTGGGCTTAGCGTAGTCACAGCATGGGACATGGGGGACGTGTCGTGACAAGTTATGGGAAGAAAATGAATATCACTATTTCCAAATGGATAACTCTAATTAAAATGAATTTAAAATTTTTTCAAAAGAGTTTAGGATGCTATAGTAAAAATAATGTAAATAGTCACATTATTTCATCGAATAAGTTTACTGTACTAGGGTTTTAAGTATAATGATGTAAAATATATAATGAGTTATAATAATAAAAAATTATTTTATATCATATCAAATGGTCAAATATATATTTTATAGTAATTCAATACAGTTACAATAACTTAATAATACCTCAAAAAGAGCAGCAAATATAAGGATGATATGGATGTCCATCATATATGGTATCATAGATAGGTTCCTATGTTGTGTTTTGTTAAATATTAATAATTTTTTGCGGATATGGAAGTCCATAAAATATGATATCATAGATAGGTTCCAATGTTGTGTTTTGTTAAATATTAATAATTTTTTTACAATTTAAAAATTATCATATAAAATTAAATATTTATTTTATCATTATTTCATGGTGGTTGTATATATGTATATATTTATATACTTTTCATGATGTGGAATGATAGTTGACCTCTCAAAGTGGGACTTTTGTTTTTCCTAACTAATGTTCATTATTAACCGTTTTAGTATATAATGAAAAGTTTGTGGAAACATGAGTCGGATTCATATTTGGAGATAATAAATATAATAATGAGGTATAAAAACAATGAAAAATATTTTTTGGTATTCTAGATGACCCAATATATATAACACATGAATTTTTATAGAATATAAATTCCTATGGAATTATATGGGAGTTTAGATCATATTAAATCCCCATCAACAACGTTTTGTGAGATACCAAGCATGATAATATTCACAATTTGATAATTTTATTACACAATACATTATATATTAGTAAATTGGTGGGGGTGGGTGGGTATGTTTATGATCATGTTGTCAGTTGGAGCTTAACCAAAAAGAAATATTTCTTCTCGTGTAATAATTATAACATCTTGGATTTCTATTGGGAAATAATGGCATGTTTGAAGACACACCTAGATAGTATATATGAAGGTCTTTATTATTCTAATTATGGTCACATGATTCCCCCATTTATAAATGAGAATGACATGAGATGTATTTTTTGACCATATTGGTCTATGATTAGTGAGTCAAGAAGGTATGAATTGGCTCCATGGGATTAAAATACACAATGAGCCATGGTCACATCATCCATCCAATGGC
Source organism: Viscum album (assembly GCA_963277665.1). Classification (NCBI taxonomy): domain Eukaryota; kingdom Viridiplantae; phylum Streptophyta; class Magnoliopsida; order Santalales; family Viscaceae; genus Viscum; species Viscum album. The sequence continues at coordinate 908,751,154 of OY728125.1, read as the reverse complement.
CCAAAGGCCTTCATTTTCTTATTATATGATAAGACCCCATTTTAAGGTATGAAGGGGGTGGAAACCCAAAGACATCATGGACATATGAAAATCAAACTCGAAGGAAGAAATAGTAAAAACAAGGATGACATCACAAAAATACTCCTCCCCAACATTAGAACATGAAGAAGCTCTCCACTGTTGCAAGGTAATTCGACAAGCAAGTGTCTTGATTCTAATATCAGGCCCGATCCGATGGCTGGTTCCATACTCTCTCATAAAACCAAATCCAAAAAACACTAAAAGGATGAACCAAATGCTCAGAAACCACCTCTGGTGTAAATTCATGAAGTTGATTTTGGTATCACAAACTTCCCACCTTCGAAAAACAAACCGTTCAAGTATAAAACTACCACCATTCCAAATCAAACGATGTAAGTCATAAGGCTCAACACACCAAGAAACCTTCTTCATCTCCATACATACATCACACAAATGCCCCGTCGCCACTATCAAACCTACACATAGAGATCGGAAAAGTTGAACAAAAGAACCCCCTTCCGTAACAAAACACATTTGATGGAACCCAGCCCGTTCACCATGGATCACCCATTCACCAAGGTTAAAAAATGTAGCCCAGATGCAGGAAGACCAGATCATTATCCACACCGCTAGGGAAGGAATGGACTCCATGTATATGAAAGAAGATGGTCACAACCCCGAGAGGTAGCCAGAACACGACCCCACCGCTAGGGAAGAGTGTTCGTGGCACCCACCACCAGAGCATGACCCCAAGACACACTAAACAGTGACCCCAAGGCACACCTAAGCATGCCCCCAACACCATAGAGCATGTAGATCACCTTCCCAATGCACTATATGGGGATACCCTTCACTACAAACACAAGAAATAGACTCACCATATCAATACCTAAAATTCCCAGAGAACTGAACCCTGACCCAGAAACACTAGATCAGGAACACCCTCATTGCAGTGATGGTCTGTGACCACGACGCCACACCGGATCTCGACCCCTTGATGTAGAAGAACCGGAACACCACTTTGAAGCCAGAGAAAACCCAAACACCCTCTCCACGGAATAACAAACACTGAGGCTCATGATCTAGGCCACTCTTCATCATGAAAGCAGCCACCGTACCCTGAGCACGCTGGGAAGTCCGAGGTGGAACCATCATTGTCTAAGGGAAACTGAAAAGAAGGTGGTGACAAGATGAAGACCTAACCCGCTACGCCCTTTATGGGCTCATTCGCCTCCTATTTTTTAGATGATACATAAATGTGTTATCGGTTAACTCCTGTTTAGGTGTGGCCTTACACCACCCATGCTCCCCATTTCCCCGGTGAGGCTCAAGGTGGCCAGAATTGGGATTGGGATAGTTCCTGTTGGGGTAGAGGGGCCCACAAGAGGTTTGTTAGCATATAGTTGAAATTTCATTATGAGGGATCAAACTTGGATCCTTAGGATCAGGATAGAACTGCCTTTAACCAACTCACCCATGCCCCGTGGACATGAACCATGGTCACTTGATGCCTTAGAAGAGGGTAATGATGGATCGGATCCCTCGGCCCAGCAATATTGTCCGCTCTGGCCCAGTTGCTATCCCAGGCCTCACGGCTTTAAAACGCGTTGCTGAGGGGAAGGTAGGCACGGGAATTTCAAGCACCCACCAATCTCCCTCCACAACCGATGTGGGATTGGTTACCGGGGCACAGGCGCCAACAATCCTGGCGGGGGCCCAACAATCCTGGGCCCAGGACACAACATCCCCCCCCCAAGCCCACACCGGTCCCGAGACCAACCACCCTCTGATACCAATTGATGGATCGGATCCCTCGGCCCAGCAATATTGTCCGCTCTGGCCCAGTTGCTATCCCAGGCCTCACGGCTTTAAAACGCGTTGCTGAGGGGAAGGTAGGCACGGGAATTTCAAGCACCCACCAATCTCCCTCCACAACCGATGTGGGATTGGTTACCGGGGCACATGCGCCAACAATCCTGGCGGGGGCCCAACAATCCTGGGCCCAGGACACAACAGGTAACATGTAAGAATTGATACTATTATGAGATTTAGTGGGTGGAAAAAGTTATACAGATACATGTGCTTGATAGAGATCAAACTATCTAGATTTGTAGCTTTGATAACAATTATGCTTTTCAGGTGGCCTCTATTTACATATATTTATAGATCTCGTGACTTATAATTTTTTTTTCAATTCTCAAAACACATATAGCGTCACACTTTTTGGTTTACTAAATTGTGATTGATTTTGAATCACAAAGATACTCTAAAAGTTTTTTAGTTTCAATCCAAAAAGTGTTTTGGATGGGTAATCACCAGGTATTACATATGATTTAATATATGGTGATGTTTGATGATAAATTTCAAAAAATATTTTTGGAGATATCTATATAGATATTTTGGATATGATTTTACATGTTGTTGAATACGATATAATACAAGGTGAAATGGAAAAAATTATTAATATTTTCTTTAAATTGTATATTGAAAGTAATATGACCTAATCCAAATATTTCATATGATTCATTTTTTTATTTTCATCCATCGTAATACATTTCCAAAGAAAGTAGTCTCAGGTGGAGGTCAGAGAATAAATCATTACCATTGTATACTAAAGAGATTTCCTATCAATGTGTTACTCCCAATGTATCATTAATAAATATCCCATGAATACATTTCTTCTGACATATATATAAGTATCCATACATTTCATACAATACATTTCATCTTAAATGATGAATATTCAATAAATAAGATTTTGAACCATGCCAGAATTGTATTGGTATAGTATCTTTAGAATCATGAAAACCTAATAAACTAGTTCTTACAAGTTCTACATGTTATATAACTTATTTATTTATAAATATCACCATTATAATAAAAATCTTACATAATACCCTTCCTCACAACCTAGGTAAATAAAACATAAGAAAAGGGTGGGTTTAGGTGATTATTAAGGGCATACAAGGGAGATATCAATGATCACAGAAGGATAAGATGATAATATGTGTATAAGAATAATATATTAATGTTTGAAAATCATACGATTAATATCAAAGATTATAATATTATTTATGGGAATAAATATAACAATTTTATAAGATGCTAATCATTCTGAAATTAGTGAACATGAACCATGATATAAAATTTTTATCATAATACATGGTATTGTAACATACACATAAGAAGATAAAATAATTTATTTTCTAGTCAAGGATCTTTTACAAGGATATGATTGTTGAATTAATCCACTAACCAAATCATCAGGGTATTTAATGTTAACTCCCAAGTCTATCATAGTGGAGAGAGTCCCTTATTGACATTGTTTTACTCCCTATTCTAGTCCTGCTTATTTCATGAGACATTAAAATGTATCTAATAAATTGGATTGATATATAGGTCCCACCAATCACCTAATGAAAATAAAACATATGTGTTCTAAAAGGCCATGAAGAATTCATCATATTAGAACCCTTGAAAATAAAAGGGTTTCTTAAACATTGCATTATTATATTATCCATACAAAAGAATCGGGTTTCATAAACATTTCATGACATCGTAACCCATGTAAAAGAAATGGGATTTATAAATATTTTATCTATTAAACATAAAATTAATCCATAAATAGAATGTATAAATATGGAATCTCAGGATTATAACCCCAATAATGAATATGTATCATAAAATAATTTTATATTTGATGGAAAATTATTTTGAAAGATCACTTTGAATTATTTTGAAGGGGAGAAACCTTTCCATTTGAAAAACAATTATTTTCAAAAAGCTGTGAAATTATAAAGAAAAAAAATTTCTCTAAAAATAACCCTGTAATAATTTAAATGTTACATATACTAAACATTTAGTCATGATAGAGGTAAAATATGTTCATTCCATATAAGTTCAACAAAATTTCTTCCATATTTTTATATAAGAAGTCACAAATCTCCTAATATGGTAAATGTAAAAATATTCCTTTGAAACCAATTTTTAAAAGTAAAACATATGTAAAAATGAATTTAAATAATCATATGATTTTTTAAAAAAAAAATGTTTTAAGAAAACATGGATATAGAAGAGAAATATTCCCCAATAGAAACTTAATCATCAATAATCCTTAGCTCGAGTTCTATTTTCCTTGAAAGAACAATAAAATCATGTGTAACAAATAATGATTTCTTTTAATTATATATTAGATTAATTTTAATACCCATAATATATTATATATCCCCTTTATTACACTTTAATACCCCATTTTGTTAATAATTTATTATTAATATTGTTATTTCCTTGTGTTAAATGTTTTATTTATCATAAATATATGTATTTAGTATTTTTGTTTTGTCTATATTTATCCTGGTTCCACCATATAATGAATATTTATAATGATATAAATATCATATATATTACATATATAATTTTTTTATACATCTATAAAAGTTGTAGATAGTAAAATGAAATACACCGTTCGTGGAGATGGTATGCCATACATAAGTGTGGAAAGTGTTTTCATTTCTTAACGTATGAAATGAAATAAAGGTAAATAATAATTAACTTTTACAAGATCATTGTTATATCATATATATAATATTTAGTTTTTAAATTATTCCTAATTACAATAAAATTAGAATATAAATGAAAAATGAATCACATCGCTTCGTGGAGGTGGTAGTCCACATGTGCAAATTAGTAACACTATCATTTCTCAAATGATTGGATGGTAAAAAATTAGACATGATATTATTATACCATAGGAATAATTCTATCATTAATATCATATATAAACATTAAAACCATAATAATATTAATACATAAAATGCGGTGATGAAAAATGAATTGTATCTCTATGTGGAGGCGGTAAGCCGTACATACCGACAAACGATACTTTAACTTATTATTTGAAGGGAAAGAGGGTTTATAAGGGTTTTTTTGATAATAAAAATAAATTTATAGAATATGGAGGATAATTAATATATTATTTTATGATAAATAACATAAATTTAAAAGAGTTAAATATGAGTAGAAAATAAAGTGACCGGTTAAGGCGATTACCTCTTCTTAGAAATAACTCCTCTAGATCGCCTCTAAAGGGATCTTGGTTTGATCTTTGAGGAATACATAAATCGAAAAAATATGTCTATTGAACTATATAATGTAAATTTTCATAATTTGGTCTATCTTGAAAGCTCAAAGTTGTGTGAAGTAGTGATGGATGAGGTTCCCTTTTAATATTTATGTGAGGGTAAATTTTAGAATTTCAAAAAATATTAAATTATAATAAATTCATATTCAAATAAAATGAATCCAAATGGACATGGATTCTAAGATAAATTAGTATAGGGTTATAATACCATCAACAAATAGAATTTATGCATGTTTTTATTTCATTTTAAACATCATCCATTTGATTAACACTGAGTTAACCTCATTTAATTTTCAAAATAGTAATACATTTTTAAATATTAAAGGGCCTCAAATTTTACTTATAATGAAACAGTTGGACAATAAATGTCCCATTAATAATATTTAAGACCATATAAAATTAATATTTTCATATTCTAATATATTGATATTTTATTTAAACAAAATAATAAAATATTATTTTATAAAGAATCATTATTAATAATTTTGACAGTATTCATTTAATTTAACATTAAACACATCATGAGCAAGGTATAATTAAAATAAAATTCTATTAAACATACATAACATGTTATATAGATCTCTATTTTTTTTTGGGTCACATTAACACATTATAATTATATCACATTTAATATTTTTTAAAACAATTATTTTATTGTTTTTACTAAATGGAGACATACTGCATCGATGTTTCACATGAAATTAAGGTGATTATATAATAAATAAAAATTAAAAATAAATTTATATTTGGAAAATAATATTATTAAGATAAAAATAAACACTCTTATTCATTTATAACTTACTTTTTTTTCTCTATGTGGACACATAAAGGATTTTAAATTCAAAAAGAGTAACATTTCGTAACTTTTATTAATTTTAATATTATATAAGTCATATTCACCGAAATATTTCAATAAAACAATTACATTTTGAGACTAAGTAAGTAAGGGTGAAATTAATTTCATCAAATATAAATTTGGATGAATAATTATTACTTTATAACATATTTTTAGTCTAGATTAACCAGATTTACCCTTTACTATTGTTATAAATTTACCATAACTTCTATTCATATCGAAAACAATAAAAGGGGACTACTTATATAATTTTAATGACCAAATTAGAAATAAATAATTCATTTTATCTAATTAATGACCTATAAATTTGATAAATAATTATTTAGTATGTTCAAAAATTGGGATAAAACCATTTTTTGAAAAAAATACATTCTAAACATAAAACATTATTTATTCATTTCCAATGCCTATAAAAATATTTTTTTATTGTTTAAAAAATTTTACCAAGTAAAGGGGTGGTACTATTACAAATTTTTAGAATAACCATTATTGTTGGTGGTCCTATTCCAATGATTCCCCCCTAACTATTGGGATCAATAGGTTTTATCAATCCTATCCGAATGGATTTTAAAAAGCATTGGGATATGAAATATACACGTACACAGCCCACATTGGCTCCCCTCCTCCCATATAATTTGCATCTGGTACCCTAGCAGTATTTGGAATTCCTATTTATTCTCCCTCCACAGAGTTCAAGCACCTTTTCCAACTTTGATTACATCCTTCTTTAAAATTAAATCTATAACTTCCAAATCATTCATATATTCTATCACCATCAATTTCATTATTATTCATGATTTAAAACACTATCATAGATTATTTTTTCCCATGTTTAAATTCTATTGAGATTTTTCCTTCCTCTTATGTTCTATTGAAGGACAGTTTTTCCAATATTTTATTAAATGATAATTTGTTAATTTCTAATTTGTTCATTATTTATTTCACTTTTTTTTCTGTATTTAAAGCTATGATATATATAATTTCGGTTAGTCATGGATTATTTTATTTGGTTAATCCCTCTAGGGTACTTCTTTAGTGAGTGGTTTCACACTATAATTATATACATTGCATTTTGGATATGGGGAAACTAATATTACTTTATTGGGAATTTTTTTCACTTATTATTTTTATAGTTTCTCACAAAAATGTTTATTTTGAGAAAATCAACCTTTCAAACAATCTATTTTTTTTCTTCCTGAATAATAAATCGAAACGTTGACCAACAATGCACTAACGAGTTGAAGTAATATAATTTCACGTGAAAATATAGAATTTTTTTGGCCTTTTCATATAATTAAAATTATTATTACTAGTTGGTATTTTTTGTAAAAATATTTTGGATAGTTATTTATTTTTATGACTCTTCATAGAGATCCTAAACACTTTAGAAAATATTTGTTTATCCTATAATAAAAACTCCTATCTGAAAAAATTCAAGTGATCAAAATGAGATGTATCACTCTTAGAATAATTTTAATAATTTCAATTATGTTTTCCTTTCACCTTTAACATCATCACTATTTTATCACATACACCCATTTTTTTAGAAATTTCCAATGCTTCCCATACTTTATGACACAAATAAGTTTTATTTAGTTTCTAAAATATTTTTTAATTTTCATCTCTGTTATCCACTCCATCACACTATTATCCATTATCACAAACACTTACACTAATATTTTGTTTTACCATACTAATCATGAATCCCAATTCCACTTGAAAAATTTTAATGTATGCTATATAGAAGAATGGGAAATTTCATGGTAAATATTAATAGTTTAATGTAATCATATTCAAAATAAACCTTAAAAAACTATTGTTTTCATACAATAATGAAGCAAGAATATTGAAACTACCTATTAAAACTCCAAATTAGTGTTATAGAACTATATCATTATAGTATGTCTGACAATTCCTTTTGAACATAAATAAGATATTAAAAAACCGTAGAACAATTATAAATCCTCATTAAGGTGACTAAATTCAAAATAAATGGGGTCTATACCAAATTCTATATAGCCAAAACAACAGTCATGGAACTAGTAATTTTTTTTATCACATCACATGTTTAACATTTTTTATTTATAAAAGACATGAAAAAGAGGTGAAAAAATATTTTTCATGTATGTTATTATATAATGATGATTAATTTAAATGTTTTTTATTTTCTATATTAGTCACCCAGAAACAGATGTAGAATATTAGGTTTAAAACATCAATTTCATGATTACCAATATTGAAAAATTATTTATAAAATTAGTTATTTGAAACTAATGTTCAAATTTTTTTGTTAGGTCTGTTATTAAATAAATAATGGGATATACCTTTTAAAAGTATAATATAATTCAATTAGTCTCATTTTGGTTTCTTTGTTTCACAAGAAAAAGCCCTCATTTCTCTCACACAAAATCTCTAACCCTTATTTGTTAGATCCAATGGTCTATAGTCTTGCATTGCTTTCTTCTTCCACCAATTGTATTTTCTAGCCTCATCATTACACATTTGAAGATAACTCTACTTATCTCTCATGTAAGCCTCACGCATTAAAAATCCTCTCTTAGTGAGTCATCCCATGGATTATTCCTTGTGATATAGATTATCTACAAGATTTTTTACATTTTTAGGGTTCAGTAAGATTTTATTCATTTTTTTATTATATTGGAACCCATGATTTCTTGAAACTCCAAGTTTCATTAACTAGTAACTCATAAATTATATTGAATAGAAACCATATTAGATGATTTTTCCATTCTAGGTTTTGGGTTTCATATCCTATTTTATTAATTTCTCTTTCCCCCTTGATTATTCATGGTAAAATATATTTTATTTTTAATGAATTTGAATTTTTTTTAAACAAAATATTTTTAACACAAATGTATTTTGTATTTATTTTGTACATTTGATATGTTTTAAATTTTGTTTTGGGGTTTTATTTAGTTTTAGTTTCTTTTTTAATCATTTGTAGTTGTTACTTATAAATTTAATGTATATTATATTCTTTTATATGTATATATATTTCAAGATATTTTATCAATACATCATATTTTTATGCAATATAATATTTGACTAAAAACTATAATAAAAATGTGATTTATTTTAGGTGTAGGTAGAACACAAATTTGGAAAGAAGTATGCTTTTTACATTAAATTAGGTGAAGAATTGAAACCACATGTTGATATAGATTAATAGGTACAGACCAATCTTACAAAATCCAAGAATATTTTATATCAATTCACATAATCTTATAGGCGGTAAAATATGAATCCAGTATTATAGATTTATGAATTAATTAAATTTTATTATCATATGACTATCAAATTCACAGTCTTTCTATATCCTAATTTTATTAGTCACTTTAATTCTTAAAAAAATCATATAATTATGAATTTTTACTATGTTGTTATAACCTCTATTTATTGAGGCTTTTTGTAGAATAATTCAACATTAAACAAAACATACACACTTATTTTATTCTTCAGTATTGTGTTTTTTCGTAATAATATTCAAAATACACAAATAAATATCAAGGAAAAGTATAATAATTTTTATATTAAGAACTCTTTGGTGAAACTTGAATATTTAATTTATTTTCCTCATTTAAAATTAAAATGGGGTAACCAATAATTTCATAATAAAATATATAGCAGGCTAGCCGACATCATATTTTATTTAATATGGTCATATATAAAAGTTTACCTTCTTTTACTATAAAAAATTGATCACTAAGTTCAATGAAATATTTCTTTTATTTAGCTAATTTTTATAATAATCAAATCTAAGGGTGATATTTCTAGGAAATTAGATCAATAAATGTTAATATTTTCATCCAATATTTTATATTATTTAGTAAAATTTGTGATTGAAATTTCACAATGAGTTTCTATCAATGTTGGAAATATTTTCTCATTGAGTGTATTAACTTCATCCTCCATCTTGATTTTATGAAAAAAATACTTCTTTCCATACCTCTATAAGCTACCTCTTATCTTCAACAAATCCATTTTATTCACTAATTATCCTATATTAGTTTTCACTTTTTTTTACATTCAATTGAATTTTTTCTACATATGATACTTTAAAATACTGATACCATATTCTAGGGATTTCATTTATTTTTTCATTTTTAGTATGACACACTTTTAGAGTGTAGTGATTTATATTTATTTCTTTATTTTATATTTTATTGTGTAATCATTCTAATTGAATTTCAAGACCATCTCAATTTTTATTAATTTCTCTAACATTATATTCACTATCATTTAAAATCCTAGAGATAGTTTACTGATGAATAAAACAACAAGTGTACTGATTATCATTGAAACAATACACTATTCAACCCTTACACTTTTATCACAACTATATTATTTTGAAAAGATATTCATTTTTCATATTTTTTAAATATAATAATGAGTTGATGTTGGATTACTGAACTTTGAGTAAGTGATGAATGTGAGAAATATGTTGGCGATTTTTTGAAATTTTCTAAATGAAATTTTCCAAAAAAAGAAATGTTATTATAACCATTATTGAGATTATTAAATATGAAGAAGTTAAAATGTATATTTATCAAATATCATTTAATTTTTTATGGTTTTAATTAGAGATACAACCCTTGGACATGGGATGGTGAAAATGGGATGAATTTTAGATTTATTATTCATTATGTTTTTCAAGATGATATGTATTATTTAATTTAAAAAATGATTCATGATATTTATGTACATGAAATTGATAAAGGATTAAAAATTACAGCTGTGTATAGTGATAAGGAAAAATCGTTGAATCTGGTTTGTATGAAATTTACAGTTTTACCAATGGTGACTACATTAGTTCACTTGAGGGATACAAATGGATGGAGTGACAAGAGTTATTATTGATAAAATTGATTAAATACATTATTATTATAGAAAATGATCTTATATATTCACATTATAATGTGAAAAAAGTTTTAAGCTTGATGAGATTAGTGAACAATAAATTACATGCCTTCCTGAATGTATATGTACTATATAATAAAGAAACAAAATCTCTGTTAGGGTGTTCCAAATATGGGACATCATAGTATATGTTGAAATAAAAATCACAAAATGATTGAGAAGTTACACAGTCCCCTGCCCACACATTTTGGTATCTTCCTATAATTCTTTATTTGAAATATTTATTTGAATATTAAAATAATGTAAAAAAGGATAATACAAAATTAATATGGGTGGATATGTGATATAAATTTACAGTATCCAGAAGATTTTCCATATTGGATGAAAATTGATCCAAAGTTTTATACATTTAGGAAGGAAGTTAGGGATATTAGAGTTGGACTGTGCATGGATTAAAGGAATCCATATCGACACCTTAGCAGAACATATAGTTCATGGCCTGTTTTTCATGTAATTTAAAACTTGTCTCCAAAAGAATGTATGAATTTAAAACATTTCATGGGTTTAATTGATCTATTGACTAAAACAGTCCGGAAATGATATTGATGTTTTCCTATCCCCATTAATTAAGGACTTAAAACATTAATGGGAGAAAGGTATTCGGGCATATGATTCATATAAAATAAAATATTCTCAATTGTATTAAATGATTATGTTCACTTTAAATGTCTTCCAATAATGTGGAATGTCTTCTAGACACAACATTAAGGGGATACAAAATTGTCCAATTTATGAAAAACAGACTTTATAATATCAAATGAAACATGGGAGAAAAATAGTATGCAAGGGTCAACAATAGTTTTTGTCTATGGGCCACACATATTGAATATTAAAAAATGGAATTAAATGGGTCAATTTTTTTTATATTTCTCCAAATACTTTTTACACCGATTAATTTCTGGTGAGGGTGAAAAACATTGATGTGAAACACCTAAAGACACACAAATTTGTAAATGATAGAAATATTTTGAAGAAACTATCCCTATTTTTTTCTCTACTATATTCGAGATATCTTGAGATCAATAATAATATTGATTTCATATACATTTTGAAGGATATCAATGATAGATTAATTGGAATATTGTTATATAATAAATTATTGAATAAATATGAAGTGAATGTGTGATTAGACTAACTCTCAATGGGAATATCTCTGGATTTAACTCCCACTTCTGATGGAAGGAAATCATTCATGCCCTTATCTTTTCATACATTATCCAAGAGGGGGTAAATTATCTTTTTTTCATTGTTTTCACAATATAAAGTGCCGTAAGGTTATTCTTCAAATGTAAAAATTATTCCTTTAAGGGTTTAAAGTTTAAAGGTATTAATTACCATGATTTTACCATATTTATACAATAACAGCTACCAGTTTCATTGCATGGATTGTTACCCATCCATGTCCAAATAAATTTTATGAAGGTGTGTTATTTTTTCAAATCAATTTTTAAAATGTTGATTTATTTAAATGATTTGAAAAATTTGGAGAATTAAGAGGTTTCACTACATTCTCAATTAAAAATTTATTTTCCCCCATTTTTTATATCACAGTGAATTTAATTGTTCATTTGGTGTGAGAGATAAAGTTTTACAGACCTTTATATCTATGTTGGATGTATCCTTTTAAAAATTATAGGAAGATATTGAAGGGGTATGTTAAGAATCCATATTTATATAAAGCCACAATTTTTGATAAGTATATTAATGGTGATGTTAATTTGTTTTGAAGAATCTACTTTCCTTTGGTGGATCACATTAGTTTACTTAAATATCACTATAAATGATTGAATTATGGGGGAAAGTGAATATATGCATTGAAAATAAAATCAATTTTAGGTGAATAGATAAAGAATTTACATTTATACATTTAGAAAAAAATAAGGTTCTTTCCCATATATAGATTTTTATTTTAAAGTATTGAACAAAGATTATCCAAATAATAAATATATATAGATTTTGAATGAGAATAACATTTTTAAAATGTTTAACGAGACCATTCCTAGAATATTAGATGAATAATAAACATTTACATGGTATGTGGGTGGTCCATGTTTAAATTTGATGAAATTTTCATTGTCTAACATTAATGGATATGCATTTCCTACAAAAGACTAGGACAAACAAGTGGAGTTTATAATAGTAGTGTATTGGTTCTTACAGAATTAATTCATTTTTTGAGTGAAAAAGACAAAAAACCAATATCCACATTTAGTACATCTTATATATTCATTGAAGAAATATGGGGTTTTGATTACATTAAATTTCAAGTTCTAGTGTTTAACTATATGTGGTTTATTGGTAATAACATTATCAGACCCGATGAATTTGGAATGACACAATTTAATCTGAATATATTGGAATACACAGCTGATCATTTTATTATGTAAGCACTTGAAAAAAATTATGTTCTTGATCAATGTGATAAACAGTCTTCTTAGAGAAAAATAGTATATTGGTGATGATAAACTTAATAAATATGGTGATTTATATGAGATCCTTAATTCTATTTAATTTTTAATAGATAATATTATGATCCCATCTCAAACATGGGGTTTTCCGTACATATTGACCATGATAAAGGAATTTTTAAATCAATTATATAGTTCATTTATAATGATAGTAGTGAGATATTTTTATTTCCAGTTTACTTTTTAAAATTTCACAAAATAGTTGATATTTTAGTGTTATTTTATTTATTAAAACACATATTATATCAAATAATTTAATTTGATTTTAACATTAGTTTATTTTTGTTCATTTTACCATGTTTACGCTTTCATGACATATCTATTTATTTATTATGCTTAAAAATATTATTTTATATATAATACGATAAACAATGACAATCACATTGTATAAAATACTATAAAAACCAAAAAAATTAGTTAACTATAAAAAATATGAATAAAATGATTTTAGTTTAGATTACTTTTTGATTGATAGTTTTATATTTTTTTTATTTTTTATTTACATTTTCATGTAATAGTTTAATTAGTATATTTTTCAATTAATTGTTTGTTTCGTTGATTTGTAGGATAATAAAAAAATACTTTGTCTTATCCACTACATACTTTTAGTTTCTATTGCACATATTCCTCTCGGGAGGATAGTACACATACTATTATTCATGATCCCCCATATTCTTCTTTATAAGATACATTTAATTTCATGGTGGGGAAATGAGTTCGAGGGTTGGTAAACATAGTGGTATAGATTTACCAAAATTACCCAGTGTTCATAGCTAGGATAAGAGAATAAAAAATTCATTGATGGTAATGATATTTAATGAAATCCAAATTAAAAAATTAAATAATTTTATTGTATTGTAGTGTAAAATAAAAGTTAATATTTTTATTCCTGATTAGAGAAGTTTTAAAAAATGACAATATCTTACTTATGGGAGAACTTTTATTATAATATTGTTTATTATTATTTTACTTATCATATAATGTATATAATAATATATTTTTTTACATTTTTATCAAATGAAATATGATATACTTAATATAGGAGGATTCAAGAGGAAATGTTTATCATTAGATTCTAGGATATGGAAGGATTTCAAATAAACCCATACATCAGATTTCATTTTTCAGAATAAAAAACATCATAATATATGGTATATATATATATATATGTATATATATATATATATATATCAATTTATAGATAATGATACATGGAAGAAATTTTTTGAATGTAAATGAGGAGAAGCATTTTCAGTAAGTGAATTGTTACCTTTTAAAAGTTGTTTATATTAATTATCATATTAATGATTTATTTATTTTTAATTTATAGGAATTGAATATATATCATTATGAGTTCCTATATAGAAATTTATTGCCTCATACCTAATCTTGTGAGGTTATGCACTATTTTAAGAACAAATGAGAGCTAAAAGTTTTTAAAAACTAGGGGATAAGTCTTTAGGATCCATAGAAGTTGACCCTCCCCCCACTAGACATGAAAATAGAAGAGGGATCCAATGAGAAAAAATAAAAATATCTTATAGAAGAGTTGAGGGTTGTAGTTGAGAGGATTCTAAGATTTTTAAATTATTTATTTAATTATGTTAAATCAATTATTTATATTTTGTGATTCCCAATGAATTTTTTAAAATATTTCTTACAAGAATCAATTGAGGAGAAGAGCTCACATGGGTTATTCATAGATGACGATATTAAAAATATTTTAGCCACAACATTGGGAGATCCCAAACACCCAAGTCCTATATGAGGATACCTAGCTAGTGTATTAGAAAAAAAGTTTTTTTATGTTCTGAATCTTATTCAATGGAGGATGTTTGTAAAACAAATTGGATATGTCGAAGCTGTTGTTTTGGATATTTGATAGATGATGGAGGATAGGATTAGAACTCCGGTATAGTCAATTTTTGTAGACATGAAAAAAATATTTCCTAGCTATTGATCCCACTCCTCCATCCATGCCTACAAATCCCACAACGAAAATTTATCCCACTCCACCTTCTCTTGAAGACCCAACTGTTCCTACATATTTTCCTTCTAAAACCCCTCCCCTTTTTCTTCCCATTTATTGTGAGTTATATTTTGATGATCCCCAACATAAAATTGCTTCATATATATTATATTGGTCACACCATTAATCATAAACATATATAGATATAGAATCATAGGGTCACTATGAAGGATATTATTGGTATATCAGCAAGAGTACCATTTCCTATAGATGAGGTCAATATTGTTGGAAAAAAATATCGGCCAATTTTTAGTTTTGAAATCTAGAATGTTTCAACATATTACCATAGAAGTACATGAATATTATATCCTTTATTTCATTTTTCTTGTAAAATTGTTTTAAAATTTTAATTTTTATAGATTTATGTATTATTTCATCAGAATAATTTAAAGGTACATATATTCTATATATTAAAAAAATATACAAATTGTTATGAATTCAGATATAACTTATACTAGTCTTGATAGACTGTCAACATATTCATATTTTTTGTTGGATTTTTATGATATTAAAATAGAAGATAGAATTTTTGTGTGTGATATTACAATAATTCTTTAAAAAAATATATAATGGATCTTATAGCTAGATATGATTTAAGCATAAACATGTTGCATGTTTTTCCATGCAAGTAAATTATGATATATATTTCTCTTATTTTAATTAATTGAAAATTTATAGTTAAGTTTGTTTCATGTTATGTTTCTTTATAAAAACTGTATACCACTTGACATGAAAAAAGTAAAAGGATTTATGGGCCAAAATGTTTTTCACCTAGATAGAAGATAATGACTAATGTAGAAAGAATAGTTTATATTGCATGAATATTTTAGAAGAATTAAATTATTTTGGGATGTATGCTTCCTTAAATTTCAGTGTATGACACATATATCTCATAAAGTGTTATATGTATCTTAACAGAAAAACAACTCAATTTAAATTTTCTTATATATCAGTCGGCATTGGATGTTGGGTGTCCTTTTTCTATGGGAGAAGACATTATACTAGCTCTGCTCTATCCGTTGTGAAGTGATAGAAAAATTTAAGACTATATTGCACATGCAAGTTTAAATATTTTAATATATTTTTATAATAAAATGAAAACGAAATTTATTTTATTCATTTTATTTTCAAATATGAAATGGGATTTCTTTAGAAGGAAAATATTAAATAAGAGCTTCAAGATACAATATTTAAAAAGAAAATTGACTTTTCAAATATGGTTACTAAATTTTTTATTTAGTCATTAAGTCTATTATTTTATATTGAAAAATTCTTTTAGAAAGTTTGGTCTTAAAAATAAGAAGTAAGAGAAAGTTGTAACTTAGTTTTATTATTTATTAATAAAATAATTTCAACATGGAAATTTATGATGTTTTAAAAGGTTATATTTTTTATAAACAATTAATTTAATTCCATTTTTCAGAATACACATTAAATACTCTATTTTTAATTTTTATCTTTTTGATAACCTTATACCTTATACATTACAAGGGTTGAGATGATTAATAATTGAATGGATAAATCATTTTTCTTTTTTTATTGTATTTTATTGTATTTATAATATACAATATAAAGTTAAAAATTAAAAATTTAAATGTTTTTTGTTTAGTTTCTACTAATAATATTAGTCTATTTTTTCTATTTTATCTGTTATTTTATTGTTTGGAGGGGAATAAATTTTTTTATTTTATTAAAAAAAATTAATTTTCAGGTTATTTATTTTACAAACAATTTTAAAAATTAAAAAATAACTTTTACCACCTTTGTTTTAAGAATTAAAAACCTAGAATTGCTTTTTTGAAATTATTTATTTCATAACCCATTTCAAAAAGGTTTTGTATGTCGGTTATTCTAAAAAACGTTGTGGTAAATGATTAATCATGATGGATATGAAATAATAGATGTGAAATACTTCAATCTAAATGAATTTACAACATATATTTTTTATTAACCAACATTAAAAACACACATACAACATCTGTTGTAATAACATCTCCTATAAACTAGTGTTAAAGACCCAAAACCTGATGTTAAAAAGATTGTTTTTCACTAGTGTGGGGGTTAATTAATAAATATTAGGAGGATTAAATTTAAAATACCTTAATATTTGAAACCATTAATTATGGATTTATCTGACTAGACATCATAATTTATGTTTACTACAGAAGATTCATACCTAGAAATAGTAATATTTTATACATGATTTTATAGAAGAAGAATAACTCAAGTTCAAATGAGAAGTTACAAAAAAAGAAATTATACACTCAATTATTTATAGTATGCATATATTTATTACTGATTGATATATTGAAGTTTAATATAATGGTTTTAGATTTATTGTATGTTGTTATATTTTTAGTATTTTTAGTATTTTTTATTTTAATTCTCATATTGGCTAGTTTTTCAGTTTTGGTTTCCAAATAAATGAAAAATTCATGTTTATTTAAATATATTTTCAATTTAACATAAATCTTATTTAATTGAATTTATGACATGACATATATCATAATTTAATATATTGGATAAAAGTTGGATGTATTACACTGATTAGATCTCACATTATTTTCAAAACAAGTTAGAGGAATTTGAAATTTTGTATTTAACAATGCTTTAGATAGTGGTTATATACACTAACCATGTTATAATTGTGTTGGAATACATGGTTGAGGTTATGAAGAAGTTATCTACTATATAACTAAATATTGTTTTAAAAAAACATTTATAGATATAGTATAAAACTACGAAGGCAATTAAATATTAAAATTTTCATGATCAGAATTAGAGGAATGGGTTAGAGAATTTATTTGGTGACAAATTTCCATTTTTATTCATCACATGAAAGAAAGGATGATTACCCAATAATAATTTGATACGATCAAACATGTTGCATGTAATGAAAATGATGATTTTGATAGGGTGAAAAAATTGAATGATGCCACCACGACTCTTGTATATCAAGAATGTGTTAAAACAAAAAATATGGAATTTTTAATCAAACTATTTATCGGGGTAACCATTATTGGGATTTATAATTCTGACATCGATCATATTATTACCTTGACGAAGGAATTACTTCTAGATGATATAGAAATTACATCAACCCTTTATTTAGAAATGGAGTTAGTTGGAAAATTGTATTTTATAAAGAAATCACGCTTTCACAAAATATTTTTATATTATTTCAGGAGGAATCTACTGAAAAAAATCATTTTATAAAATGTGAAACATCCTTATGGAAGGAAAATGATAATGGAACACCATCTCATTTTTCATAGAAATTAATGTTACAATTTTCATTGATTCTGAGACTCCAAAAACTGTCCATTCCTTATAAAATATTAATAAATATTCTATTGAATGATACTTAGATAAAGAAATATAATGAAGAGTTTGTTCATCATAAAGATGGACTAATAGGGAGGACATTTATTCCATTATATAATAATTTTTTCAGACTAAATTCATAATGTCAGGTTGGGTATATCATATGTTGATTTTAATATTTTTAAAATATTCTTACTTCGCATAGTACATAAATGATTTTCAGGCACATTTATAACCTTCCTCCATGGATGTTTAATTTTTTTTTAAATTTCATTAGTATACTCATATCTCGACCTTAAGATCCTGGACTGGTGTGCTTAATGAATTTCAATATTTAAGCATTAAATTATGGAAGGGTTAGATGAATTATTGAAATAGGATATATGTTTTCACTAAAAAAATTCCATTAAAAGAAGAAAAGTATATTCTTTTAGATTTGTTTAGTCAACCATTTTGTTACAACATTTCTTAGATTTGAAGTACAATGAAAAAATATATGTAAAATGTTTCTTTTAATTCTTCTAAATGTGAAGGGATATAATTTTTTTTTCATGATTTGGCATCACCTGTTGTATTGGGTCTTCGGAATATAATTGCATACTGTGTCTATCAGAGAAAATAAATGTAATGTTCTTTTTTCCTTTTATGTGATGAAACCTATAAAAAAATATTTCTATAATTGCTAGACATTTAAAGTTTCTAATCTATATTCAATAATTATATAAAATAGTTCCGAATAGAAGAGTTGAAGTTGACATCTTTTAACACTTATGATTATCACATCATTTTGTATGAGTTGATTCTAATAGAAATACACCTTCCACTATCAAATAATTTAGTGTTGGAAGTTATTTATTTGTGTCAATTTTATAGAGATATATGTATTCAGAAATATTCAAAGCCTTTCTTGCAATTTTTTTTGAAGAGGAAGCATTAGATTTTTGTGAGTTAGAGAAAATATTTCCATCACCATTTTTAACATGCATGCTACATCTAGATGTCCACATTCCTATTGAAAAACTTCTTGGATGATCTTTTTATTTTCTTTAGATGTATCCAACTGAAAAAAATATACACATTGAAGTCTTATGTCTGGAATAGGAATCATTGTGAAGGTTATATTGTGAAAGGATAATTTTATCTAGAATGCATGGATTTATATTTGATGTATTTTTCGGATGCAACTGCATAATAGAACAAAACAATGAAAAATAAAGAAGATTAGTATGATAAAATTGAACCCATTTTTCAATCACTTCCCCAAACAGGGGGAATTATTGAATTATATACATTTACTACATTAATCATTAAATTGAATGTAATCACATATCACAAAATTTGGTTTAACATTGATTTTTTAATGACTACATAACGTTTGTAAATTGAACATGTATATGTTTTCTCATATCAAGTGATTTTACATATCTATTTACCAAATTCAATTTTTTTTCCAAAAGGAATATAAATAAATTATAAAGAGAAATCATAATTATTTATCATAGAAAGAGATATAATTTTCATAACAAAGAGTATTAAGCTTTGTTAATGTAATAGGTTTACTATAATAAATTAATAAAATTAGTAAAATTAATATTTAGTTTATTTTAATACTCATTTATATTTTAGGTATTGAATTTCTCTTTGTATTCTTTCTCTAAGTAAATTAAAGCTTTGTATTTTGGTCGTAATTAAATGGTTTTTGAAGGAAATTCAATTATGATTAATGGATACATATTTATTATCAATGAATAAGAAATGAATTCGAGAACACAACATGATCATGTAATGCGAACTGCAAAAACAGATTATTATTCTGGTGCATCAAATAACAGACCTCATTTTTAAAATAAATATTATTTTGGAGTCATTGAGAAAATAGTAATATTGGATTATTATTCTCATTGTCAATTCATCGTGGTCAAATGAAATTGGTTTGATTTTATGATGAGTTATGACCCATTTTTTGATGATTGTGGATTTAAATTTATTAAAATAACTCACACACATTCTTAAGAAGATCCATCTATATTAGACTAAATGTAGAAAAATGATTTTTATGTGAAATATCATCCACGACCGGAATTTGGTGTCATTATTAATGTAATCCGAAGAATTATTTTGAATGTTGGTTATAATGAAATTGAAACCACCACTTTACCCAATTTTACCAATAAATTTATTACTTATGATGGTTCCAAAAGTTCAATTTTCAAAGTTGATTGTAGACATGAATTTTTGTTGGGAATTATATAGAATATTTCATTTATGTTCTTAGTTATTTTAGTTTATCCTTACATGGGTTGATCATGTTGGAACCATTAAAATTGATTTACTATTGATTACATATGTTTTATATCCCACTATAATTTCATGTGAATTCTCAAAATACACTAGTTGCAGTGTTCTTTGAGTTCCATTTAAAATATTTAATTGAACTATATAATATCCAAATGAACCAAAAGAATGATAAAATTCAATTATAAAATTAGAACATGTTAATTAAATTAAAACATATTAAACTAATTATAGAAAAAATCATAAACAGTTAAAAGAATGAAAAATAAAAAATTTCCAAATGACCTAACACAAAACATTAACCAAATCACCAAATACCAAAAATTTAAAAGGACCTAATTAATTTTAAAAAAAACCAAATTACCAAACTGAAATTAAATTTGATCATTTTGAAAATAGAATGAAACTATATCATACCCATTCTAAACATAATACTTTGAATGTATTGATTTTTCTATGATAGGTATTTTATTTTTTTATAATCTTCTACTATATATAATAATATTTTTCTATATCACCACGTATCCATTATTTGGTTTGAAAATCATTATTCCTTAATTATGTCATGTCACATTTTCTTTACTATGTTTCTTACACCTTAGTGTTGTATTTATAATTAAAATAATATTGGTTTTCAAATGATGGAAATGAAAAAAATTAATGAGGTATGAACGAAGTAGATGATATAAAATAATCACCGCATGATAGAGATGGGAGTTACTCCTCTGGTTCTTGTTGTGAGTATTTTATTTCAAGTATATATGTCAATAAATTATATTTTCATGTGATTAATTTAATTTTTAACATTTAATCAACATCCACCACCTAGGAGATAATTTTTATTTTAAAAAAATAGTGGTGGGGGTGCTTAACCAGACAATGCGAGGGGGTGATACTAAAGATATGGGAACCACTCATCGTGCTATATCACACCCTATCCCTTTATTTGATACATCATTTGAAACACATTCTAATCAAACAATTTCATTAAAAGTACATGATATATTTATCTCACCTATATTTTTTCTACCATTTTCATATGATAATCCTTATACTTATTTCCCTTAACTGATGATGGATTATACTCCCCATCTATATTATACATTTCCATTAACATCTATACTTGATTATTTTCATTGTAGTTACTTATACCTTATCTTCTACCTTCTGGATACTTCGACATGTACTCAGAAACATTCTAAGACTCACAAGTAGACCTTGCATATCACTCCAACTATATAGATTAATGATCCCTTTTTGACTTGGGATATAGTGGTACCAACTGATCAAACTGGATCATGTATATTTATAGAACCGCGGTAAAAAAATTTAACCACAATGTTTCTTCGTTATATGATGTATTGATATAGTTTTGTTTTTTTTTGTTCTGTAAATGGATCATCCACTAGGCGGGATGGGTGTCCACACATGTGTGAGGTGTGGAACTGCTACACACAGTAGATGGTTGAGATTAATGAGGATAATTAACTGATTGTAAAAACAAGATGATAATGTTGTATTTTTATTGTGGATATTTCCAAATACCCTGACATCATTCCCATAATGCCAATCTACTGAGAAAACCTTCAAAATAATGCATATAAGAATTCTTGGGAACAAGTATGAGGTTGAAAATTCATTATATATAATGTTATATTATTATTTTATTTATATGATTTTATATTTTGGTTGAATCTTCATTTTTATTTCCCCGACGGTGAGTCTGTGAGGGAAACATAGATGGTGGAATTCAAGGATCTATAGAGGGAATGTATTCATGAGTTTTATTATGGCTAGTGTGCTAGAGTTGGTATATTACTTTAGGTCATATCTATCATGAATGAGTGTTCAATAGCACATTATTGGGAAATTATTTCTTATTGGAAGTGTACGGTGTTTAAATTGTTAATCAAACTTAAAGTGTTGGAATTAAAATTTTACTAATTTTTATTAATATTTTTTTCTTGATTTATTGATTTTTTTAGAAAGTGCTAGAAATAAATAGAAAAAATGGCGCTACAAAATAACTCCTTAATTTGGGGTGGAATACGTTTCTAAAACAAGATAGGAATCAGGTACAACATTCACTTATAAATTTTCTCTTTAAATAAATATGGGAGTTAAATTTATTCAATTATATTTTATATTGACTCCTTATAATTTTCTTATAACAACTATTTTTATGTACTCGAGAATTTAAGAACATTATAATATATTGATGATAAAAAATATATTTATGTGTTTTTAGAATATTGGACTTATGAATTAGTTTTTCTACTCTAAAAATTAATCATTAACTTATCAATAATTCTTAGGGGTTTCCTTCATAGAGTTTATTTTGTATAAAATGATTTCTAATATAAAAAAAAGTGTGTGAACTGGGTAATTATTGAAAACTATAGGAAACAATAATCCAAATTTGGGTTGGGATGTTTTGATAATTTGGAATCCATTGATGATGAATTATAAACATGGAACATTAAAGTGTAGAAAAGTAATTAAGCACTATAATTCCGATTTTTTTTCATTTTAAACTCACTATTTATTTCTCCCTTTATTTCATATTAAAAATCTACTGATTGTATCTTCATAATTATGGTGAGGTTCTATGATTTTTTTTAAAATTGATATACAATTTTGATTTTAGTGGTTAAAATGGTTTGTAATATTTTCTCTGATGATGTATAAGAGAATATGGTTGATTCCATCCACGGAAAGAAACTAAAAATAATGAATTTATCCCTATAAGTAAGAATAAATTCAATTTTGAAAAAAAAATATTTATATAAATGGTGCAGTCGAATGTGTGTGTTTAAATAAAATTGAAATTATCAAAGACATTCCATTATAACACTAAGTTCTCATACTCTCTCAAATCTCTCAGATGAAACATAAAAAATCATGATACCAATAATTCTCCTCACTTCAAGAACCAAATTAGAAACTCACATGAAACGGTTATAAAACCCATTAATGTTAATTGGAAACTTAAATCAAAACCACAAGCTTCACACATATCGCATACAAGTCTAATTTTTCCACACCCGACCAAAAAGTTTCTTTTTTAACCCACATCAAAAGAAGCCATCACCTCACGTGATTCATTTATGAAAATCCACAACCACTTCTTTTGATCCCACTATTTTCATTATGTGATAACTACTACCTTTCTGAAATGGGATTCATGCATGCCTAAACTAACTTTACCATTTTTTAATCAATAGATAATCCTTTAATCTTATAATATTCCTAGTAATGCATAATGTTAGTCAGAAACTGATCCTTATACTATGAATATCACTATATCAAACATTTTCTTTCCCCACCATCTCAAAACACATTCATCCTTAAAAAATAGACATTACCACTAACTCTAGTTTAATTTGA
Source organism: Viscum album (assembly GCA_963277665.1). Lineage (NCBI taxonomy): Eukaryota > Viridiplantae > Streptophyta > Magnoliopsida > Santalales > Viscaceae > Viscum > Viscum album. The sequence continues at coordinate 908,726,696 of OY728125.1, read as the reverse complement.
TCATATAATATATAATCACCATTCAAGATACTTATCATGTTCTTTAATGAATTCCTATGTGAGTAAAATATATTCCTCTAACTCCAACATAGAATATCAATTATCCAATCCATATTCTACTAATTACCGAGACCTACCACAAGTCTTCATCATACTAAACATACTGTACTTATATGCATATTTTAAAGGTTCCATGAAGTAGTGAAGCCATTGAATATCTATGTAAACATCCTCCAAAACAATTTCTCTTGATAATTCCAACATTTGAAGTTATAAAATCAAAAAATTCTTTTTTAGAACAGAAATTATTAATAAGAGAACATTCACTTTATTTATAAATAAGGAATTCACTTAAATTCATTATGAAATGTATACTTAAACCTATACCAAAAACATATTTAAGTCCAAAAAAATAATCCTTATTTATACACAAATACCCAAACACACCACATTAGGACTCATCTCCTTGAGTTTATTAATTAATAATTTAATCATCAAATTTAAAACTTATAACAAGTATTTAACCATTATTAATTTTAATCAACCCCCTTTTAATTATGTCTATAAACTCCCACAGTGGTTAAAAAAATATCTTCGTAACTCAAAGGTGGACCTAAATAATTTTTATAAGATTACAAGATGTAATTCCTTACTTTCCATCAATGAAAATTACAAACATTTCCATATTAAACCATTATTTAAACTACATTTTATTCCCATTTAATAACTCTTTATCTTAATTAAAACTCATAGATTTTTTAGTCACCTACACCACTCTTAATCTCATGTTTTATTTAAATTAAATAAGTATGCACAAGATATTCAAACCAAAAAATAAATTACATTAGGTAAAATATCCTTTAAAAGCCAACATGCAACATGCTGATTTCAAAAAATAATTATAGATCGTTAATGATCATCCACTACACACAAAGAAATATTAAAACAAAAAATTCTAAAAATTCAATAAAATTTAATGTTATTAATTAAAACAATTAAACCTTTATCACCTATAAATAGAATTCCATCTATTTACCACTTTAAATCACCTGGAATTTTTAAATTGTACTCAATCCATTTGAAATCATTTATTTTTAATTAAAAAAACCATGAAATTTTTTTGCAAAAATAATTAATAATATAACCGAGGGGAGAACTCATTAATTTTAACATAATCAACATAGACACCCATTTTTAATTATTATTTAAGAATTATATTCACAAACACATAAATGCATTTAAATGAAATGTAGAGGGTTACCAAAATATGAAACAAATCACTTATTAAACCATTGATAACCACTGTTAAGAAACCAAGAGACATGAAAATTCTAATAAAATACATATTAATGATTTTATGTTGAAAAAAAAGTAAAAATATACAACTAACATGACCCAAGACACCACATATGGGTCAAATTCCGAGCACATATCCACACAATAACTCCTGATAATTTCTAAACAATTTGATTCAATGGGAAGTGAGATTAAAAACCCTATTAAACCATTTTAATCATATGATCTACTGTTTATGATTAATTTTACTTCTATATATCTATATAAGGAAAAACGTTTCCTTCCAATTTACATAATATAACTCAACCAAGTAAGCTTATCCATGTGGTAGTGTTACATCATCCATATTCTCTAATCCACTATCAAGGCATCCAATGAGGTTAGTACATATCTCGAGAATTATATTGAAGAAATTAGAAAAATCACATAATCTAAGGGAATACATCATTTGACAAGAAATATCATTCAGACATAATTTAATAATCACCACCACAATGGAATCTATTATAACTCATCCCCCAAATTTCATGGAACACCAAATTAGGTTTTAATTCAAAATCATAGGAAGGTCTCCTTATTCATTAATATATGGAAGAAAAATCATAACACTAGAAGAAAAAAATATTAATAAGTTAGAAAAATAACTTCAACATGTTCCTGAAATATTATAACAAATAGGGGATATATATACGTAAACACTATTATTAAATTCAATATCATTAAAAATTTTGAAAAGAATAATTATTAATAAAAAATTAGCTAGTAAAAAATCCATAATTACTTAACCACTACATCATTTTTTATCTTTATCATTAAGAGTTCACTATGATAATTTTCAAATTTCCTCTACTAAAATGGTTTATAATGGGTGTCATTGGGTTAGTGGAAAAATAATTATTGTAAAATATCATTTATTCTTACTGATGCTTTATGTCAATCATACCACTTTTTATTCATTCATTAGCTAGTGTTTCTGCTTAGACTGTGATATATTTTAGATATTTATAAAAGTTACATTATGTCCTTAAATACTAAAAAATACAAATATTCTTGTTTATTTTAATAAATTATTGACTTTGGTTTTCTTTGTAATTTTGGGTTACTACTATAAGCATTTTTTATTGTCTTTTGACCAATTGTTTTTTGAATTTCCATTGGACGTATTCATTATCACTATTAGACATATGCCTCGATGATTTTTGACAAATTATTTTCTATATTTAATTTCATTATAGAGGGATGTATTGAATATTTAAATATGTGTTCCTTGAGAATTTTTTTCTCTGGAGTATAAATAAGAATGATAGAAGCACGAAAAACAAATTGACACAAAAAATGGATTGAAATTTTTAATTTTTTAATTTTATATTTTAATATCTATTTTTCAATTGAAATGTTCATTTATATTTGTCATAGTTTTCTTTGGAGGTGGATAGATTTGGGTCAAAATACCTTTTGCATATGGTATATGGAGATGAGAACCCTAGGAGAGTAAACTTTCAAACAGTTAATAATATTGTTCCCATAAGATATTGGACCAATTCATGTGCCAGTTCTAGTCGCAACAAGTTGCAAACAACTCGTGTAGAGGCAACACAGTCCAATACCGAGGCAGAAAATTCAAAACAAATGGCCATGATAGAGCATGAACATAATAAAAATTCCAATGATGAATTTTTTAAATTTATGGAAGCCTTATGTCTATCACTTCCATCAGAAACCTCCAAGTATTGTGTTACAAATATGTCAACAATGTCAAAATCAAATAGTTCACCAAGTGATGGTCTTAGTAGTGACTGGGATGTAGATGTTCATGGTTTTAGTCAATGTGGTGTTTAGGATGATGATGTTCCTAGAGATGGTGATGTTGAGGATGAGCATGATAGTGAGGATGAGGATGATGGAGAGGATCACGACGATGAGGAATATGGTGATGACATCGACGCCAAAAATGACGATGATATTGGTCACGATGAGAGAGAGACTGATCCTTTAATTTTTTTTTCTAATATTTATGACACATGTTGTTTTACGACTGTATATGAATGAATATATGTGATTTTTAAAATGTGTGTTTTCACAAGTTTAATTCATTAATAATTTTTTTGTGTTATCATTATTCATATTTTTCTTGGTGATATTTGATGAAACTATTTAGCGATTTCAATAGGAAATTGGGAAAGGTGTGGGTTATACTACCTCGGAATTTATATATAGACTATACCAACAGTTTTCAAACCATTTTCCAAGACCTATTCAATTGTTTTATATAACCATTGGATTAAATTAAATCCATTAAAATATTTTATGATGGTTTATAAACCATTATGGTATGGATTTTACCAAGAATTTTCAAAACATTGGTAATGATATATAACTATGGTTTTGTTGTAACCGTTTGAAAAATGAAATTCAAGTAGTCATATTCCAAAAGTTTGTTATAAATCATTGGTATATGTTTATACCCACATCTAATAACCCAACGGTTTGAGGAACTGTTGGTATGGACTATACCAATGGTTCCCAGCATTATAAAAATAGTTTAAAACCATATGTATATTGTTAAAATATAGAAGTTTCATGATTATTATATAGAGATACAAAATATACTATTTAGGTAAAAAAATAGAGAAAAAGTTTTTGTGTGTGTGCTGGAAGCCCAACTATGTATATCACATGTAATGTTATACACTAGATATTCCTATTGTATTGAAGGGGTGCATAGATCATATTGCATCCCTATTGAATAAGGATTATAAGATACCTAGAATGATAATATTCATAATTTGATATATTTTTATTCAATATATTATGTCTTTTCTAATTTTTCAGGGGGGGGATATGTTAATGTTCATGTTGTCAGTTGGAGCTTAACAAAGAGGGAATTTTTCTTATCATGTGATGATTTTTAACATATAGGACCTCGATTGGGATAAGATAGGGACTATGAAGACATTCATAGACATTACATATGATTTTATTTTCTATTAAAATAAGGTTTATGTGATTCCCTCATCTATAAATGTGAATGACATTTTATTTATTCTAAGACCATGCCAGTCTAACATGGTTCCTCATAAAAGTGGAACTTAGGATAATGGATAATATTACGAGATATTGTTGGTGGAAATAAGAATATAGATACAAGTGTTTGAGAGAGATCAGAATATATTAATTTTTTTCCTGTATATCAATTATGCTTTTCTAGGGGCTGATATTTTAATACATTAACAGATATAGTGAATTATATTTGTTTTAAAATCTCTCACATTTTGGTTGACTAAATGGGTATTGAGTTTGAATCACAACACCACTGTAAAAGTGTTTTAGTGTTATTCAAACATTGTTTTTGATGTGTAATCACAAGGTATTATATATATTGTAATATATGGTGAAGATTGATGAAATAGTTACAAACACGTGTTTTGGAAGATATCTATAAGGATATTTTGGATATTATTTCACAAGTTGTTTTATATTATACAATATATAGTTAAAAGGACAAAAGTATTAATATTTTATTTAAGGGAAATATTGAAAATAATATGTCCTAAATAAAATTTTTCATATGATTCCTTTTTTGTGTTTTCATCCTTCAGAATACATTTCCATAGAATGTAGTCTTTGGGGAGAAGATTGAGAACCAATGTAAAATTAATAAATTTCAAGAGAATATATTTCAACCAATGTATCATTAAGCAATAGAGTATGACTACATTGCATCTATCATAGGTCTATGGATTAAAAAATTTCATATATACATATTACATGTTAATACATCAATATTCATTACCTAAATCCATTCTATAACCATTTAGGTATTGTATCCCTGGAATCGTGGAAAAATAATCAAATAGTTCATAAAATACCTTCATCAACTCCAATTATTTATTTATAACTAGTTACTTTATTATACATATCATCTGTAATACCTTTCTTTATAACCTAGATGAAGGAAACACGAGAAAACAGTGAGATCATATTCTCATTACGGGATAATAAGGGAGATATTGATGATCACTTAAGAATACCATGATAACATAGTATGAGAAAAATATCTAATAATTTGAAATATATAGCCCACATATCAGTGATCATAATATTAAGTCATGGGAAAAATATTGGTAGTTCATAAGTACCGAATCATAAAATAATCTTATAATATGAACCATTCTATAATAATTTTGCAGTAATACATGGAATTGTGGAATACTTATAAGAAAAGAAAACAATATATCTAGTAGTGAAGGATCATTTACAAAGCTATAATAGTAGAATGGGTTCACCCCACAAACCATCATAACATTAATGGTTCAATCTCAAGATAATCATAATGAATAGAGACCCTTACTAAACTGAGTTCACACTCTATTATCGTTTTTCTTATCTCATGAGATATCAATATTTACCCAATGATTTTTAAGAAGATATAGGTCCAAGTCATCACATAGATAAAATCACAAATATGTGCTCCAGAATGTAATAAATAATTATTCATATTATAAACCATGACAAGAATTTTGTTTGATAAACATTTCATTATAACATAACCCATGTAAAAAATTTGGGTTCATGAAAATTTCATCAAAACATAGCCCACTAAAAACAAATGGGTTTCATAAACATTTTTTCATTTTATCATAAAAACTCATCCTAAAGAAGAAAAAATATGGTATCCCAGGATAATACACCCAATAAATTTTAATTAACACCAAATAATATCATCATAAATAATTGTTTTTTTAAGGATCACTTGGAAAAATTATTGACAGTAATGACCTTTCTATTTAGAAATAATTTATTTTTCAAAGATTCATAATTATAAAGGAGAAAAAATTATTTTAAAATAAACTTAGAATATTTTATTTTATTATAAAAAGAATATTATTTTCATGATGGTGGGAAAATCTATTCATTTCATATAAGATAAAAAAATTCCTTCATTATGTTTGTCAAAAAATTCACAAAGAACAACATTTAGAAAGTGAAAAAAAAGAGTCATTTCAAATGGGTTTTTAAAATGTAAAACAAGGGTAAAAATGAATTTAAATAATTAGATTAGGATGAAAAAAATTGAAAACATTTTTTGAAAACATAGTTATGGGTGACTAATTTTCTCCAATATAGACTTCTGCATAAACAATATCAAATATTGATGAGATTACGAAATAAAATCTTACATCACATTTTCATTACATTGAAATACCTTTTACCTCATGGATAATAAATTATAATTTATTATAATTTTTTCAAAGTGTCATTTTAATACTTATAATATCATATATATCACCTTTATTAAATTTCAACAATAAATTATGTCAAAACCTCATTATAAAATTATTATTTATAGGCATTAACAGTTTCGTTTATCATTAGTATATTCGTTCAGCAGTTCTTGTACTCTTATATTTATCATTGTTAAATTTTATCAAGAATATTTAAAGTTATTTAAATATCATATATATTAATTATATATATATATATATATATTTATAGTCATCTATAATAGTTAAATGCAGGAAAATGAATTACACCATTCATGGAGATGGTAGGCCATACATATGCTTGAACATTTTTTTCATTTTTTAATGGATTGAAAGAAACAATGTAAAATAATAATTCCAATTTTAAATATCATTATTATATTATATATATCATACATATTTATTAAATACATCCTCATTACACTCCATATAAAATATAAATGAAAAACGAACCATATCACTTAACAGTTGTGGTAGTCTATATGTATGCACGAGCGACATTATCATTTCTCAAAGGATTGTAAGGAAAGAAGGTAAAAATGATATTATTATTTAATAATTATAATTATTTTGTTAATATATTATATAAACATTAAAACCACCATAGTACCCATCCATAAAAGGTTGTGCTGAAAATGAATTGTATCTCTATGTGGAGATGATAAGTCGTATGTACGAACGAGGGATACTTTCACTTATAATTTGATGGGAAAAGGTTGTATATTTGTGTTTTAATAAACATACTAAAATTTAATCATATTGAGGAAAATTTATTTTTTAATTTATGATATGCACAATGGAATTAGTGGAGTTAAAGAATAATAGAAAATAAAATGATAAGTTAAAGAGATTACATATTATTTAAATATAATCCTTTATATCTCCTCAAAAGAGATTCAGGGTTGGTATTTTGGAATAATAAACCATAAAAAATGTGACTAGATTATTATATAATAGAAATTTTAGGAATTTAGTCAATATTGAAGTCTAAAAGTGGTGCGAAGAAGTGAGGGAGGAGGCTCCCTCTTATAATTGAGGCGAGGGACATTTTTGGAATTTCTTAAAAGATTAAATTATAATAAATTCATTATCAATACAAATACCTCAAAATAAAAATATATTAGAAGATAATTTTTGATAGGGGTTTAATACCATAAACTAATGGAATTAGGAAATGGTTTTCTATAATTTCAAAATTTATCATTTGATTGACTCTTAGTTAACCAATTTTAATTTTTACTGTGGTGACAAACATTTAAACATTAAAAGGGTGATATTTTTACTTATATGGTGTCAATTGGACCATTAATGTACCATTTATAATATATTAGACCATAACATTTTTAAATTTTATTCTTTTAATGAATTTATTATTTTCCATTAATTTTATAAAATATTATTTTGATAAAATACCATTACTGTCAATTTGGATACTATTAATTTAATTTAATGTTAAACAAATAAATACCAAGAGGGAATTAAAATATAATAATTTTAAACAAACCTAATAATTCATATAGATCTATAAAAATAATGGTTCATGTTAAATGATTAAATTTATATCACTTTAATAATGTTTAAAATTATTTATTATTTTTTTATTATGTAAAGTCATACTCCATCAATATTTCAAAATAAATTAAGATCATTATATAGTTAATAAAAATTAAAAATAAATTCATATCATATAAATAATTTTATTAATCTCAAAAATTAAAATTTATATTCATTTAGAACTTACGTTTTTCTCTCTGTTCACACAGAAAGGATATTAAAAACAAATAGAGTTACATTTTGTAAAATTCATTAATTTAAATAATATATAAGTTATTTTAATAGAAAAGTGTCAATTAACCAAATAAATCTTGAGACTAAACTAATAAGGGTCAAATTAATTTCCAGAAATAATAATTTTTTAGGAATTAGTATTTTCTTATCACTTATTTTTAATCAATATTAACCTAGTTTACCCTTCACCAAGGTGATAAATTTACCTTTGTTACATTCATACTAAAAACAATAAAGGGAACTATTTACCAAATTTTATAATCATAATTATAAATATGTAATTAATTTATATATTCAATCACTTATAAATAAGACAAATTATTTTTTATATTGGTGTATTTTTTTTGAAAAAAAATACTTTTTTAGAGTTAAAACATTTTAAACACAAAACCAGATTTATTCTTATGCTATGCCAATATTTTTTCTTATTTAAAAAATTTAATGATGTAAATATTATATAAATTTCATTAAAATAATTTACTAATATGGATTTATTTAATTTACTAATATAAAAATACATTACATGCATAAAAAATGTTTTTCAGAAAAATATATTTTTTCTCTCAATGATATTTATTTTCATTTATATTCTAATGAAGACTAGTTAATTAATTTTATACAAATATAACCTTATATTATTCTAAATTTATTTAGTAAAATTAATAATTACCTGCCCAATGTATATGCGATGACTTCCCTTTTAGATAATAATATTTTAGTAGTATATCAATGTTTGTTTAAACATGGTGTTACGTATAATGCCTGATGTTGAATAAATAAAATTACTATACAAGAAATATTAAATAAATATATGAGTGTCTTAAATTATACAACACTTAAAATGAATTTCACCCTCCAAATTCATCACTATGATACAAAAAGCCGGGGATTATTTTTTCTTGTCATATCTGCAAGTTCCCACAGAGCTTCTTCAAAAAGGTGATTTTTCCAAAAAACATTGACTAGGTGAGTGGTCTTATTTCAAATAACCTTTTCTCTATGATTCATTGTATCTACCTGTTCCTTTCCATTATAAATATCCTTCTATAGTGGTATAAACTATATGTTTAGTACATATGAAGGATCAGGTATGTTGTTTCTCATGAGAAATACATGGAACACATTACGAAGTTGAGAGAGATTCAATGGAAGCACAAATCGATAAGTTACCATCCCAATTAGATGAATAATTTAAAATGGGTAGATATACCTAGGTCTTATCTTGTCCTTATTTCCAAATATCATCACCCTCTTTTATGTATATATTCATATGAGTACTTTTCACCAACTAAAAACTCTAGAACTTTCAAATAATTGTCAACATAACGATTAGTCCACTATGTGTTACTCTTATTTTTTATTGAGTAGATTTTACCTTATTTACCATTTCCTCAACTATTTTACTTCCCAATATCTTTCTTTATCCAAATTCATTCCATTGTGTTGGATTTCACCACTTTCTACCGTAAAGGGAGTCAAAAGGACCCATCCAAATTTTGGAGTGAATGTTATTGTTGAATGAAAATTATACCAAGGGATGGTGTTGATACCAAATAAATTTGAAATCTATTGATCAAGATCTCTACATGTATCCTAGAGTTTTTATCATTCTCTCAGACTGGTAATATTTCTGAGGATGATATAATTTTTAGAAACATAACTTTATATCAAGATCTTGCTAAATAATTCTACAAAACGTCAATATAATCCCCAAATCAAAATTAGATATTTTGATAGTGGAACACCATAAAATATTACCACTTACTTAATGTGTGACGATGTATGTTGATCATGAAAGAAATATTATATAATGGAAATGAATTGTATTAAATTCATAAGGTGATCAACTAAAACCCTTGTAGAATTATTCCCTTTAGATGTTATGGAATGTCCATGGCCAAAATCCACAGTGATGTTTACCCATTTACATTCTAGTATGGGTAATGGCTATAACATCCCATTATAATTATATGTATCTACCTTAACTTGTTGAAATACATGGAATCAAAAACAATACTTTACAATATATTTCCTCTTTCTATCCCACCAAAAATACTTATTCAAATCTCAATACCTATTCATATTGGAATGAAGAATAGATATTAAAGAAATATGTTCTTCATCTATTATCCCCTTCTTTAGATTTGGTACCGATAGGATAAATAAATTTTTTAACTCTTATTATTCTTTTAAAACTAAGGATGAACTCCAAAATATTTATCACCTTCGTTTATAGCTCCACATCTTCCTTTTATGCCCGAATGGCCTGAAGTCCTTCATGTTTATTAATTTTTTGATAACCACCCTTTCAAGGGATGAAGGGGAAACCTTACCAGGCCCTTAGGCTTAGAGATTACAAGGACCGTAGGCTTAGGAGAATACATGACTCGAAGGTCTTAAGGAATTCAACAGACTATCTAAAAGATAGTGCCCCTCCCGAGCATTTGCGCCATGATAGTATCTCTCCACCTTTGCATGATCATCTGGCTAGGCTTCTAGTGTAAGCACAAGCTGGTCTCGATGGAAAATCCATACCCTATCATTTTGAAAAGTCAATTTGGCTCTACTATGGTGAATTCACCTTCTCTGAATCATCTTTTGAGGCTGCTCTTTTTTTGTAGTGTGTCTCGGGCAATTGCATGTGGCCCGAAGGCCTTGAGGTGGCCCGAGGGCCTTAAAGTTGGCCTGAAATCCCTACTGACCAGAAGGCCTGGGTGGCACTAAAGCCTGAAGGACTCCAAGAACAAACCGATGGCCCAAGGTGAATAGTTCCAGGTGCTACAGTACCGAACAGTACCTACTATAGTTACTGCTACAGTGCTTGCTGCAGTACTGCTACAATACCCGGAAATATGCCTCTACTTGGTTTTGAACATGGGTCTTGTGCTTGAACCTAAGGATACCTCACCAACTGGGCTGAGGCTCATGTGCCATCTTCCTTTTATGCATCTTTAATATTTACTTTGATAGATATAGGGGAACACATTTGAGAAAGATTATATTTCTAACCTTCCATCAATATATTAAGATCCATGCATTGAAATATCAGAAAAATTGGAAGATTTTTGATCCTCGTAATAGATAAGTACAAAATACCCTTTCGATGTAGAGAATTTTACACATTTGTTGCTTTTATAGGGTAGTATTGTATTGAGTGGTCATAATATTTGATCAATTCTATCCGTATTCTCAAGGTAATATTCAACTATTTCTTTCATAATATATAATTTAATCATTCATGATCAGAATATATGTCAGAACATTCTCCATATAGATATTATCTGCATATCTCTAATACAAAAATTACCATAGGTGAACCTAAATTATTACTTGGGTATGTCGTCTCCAGAACTTTAAATTTTCATGTTTTAAAATTAATAACCATACCGTTCTACATGATGAAAATCCTAGTACACTCTTTGATGCATCAATATAGATTAGAAACCCTTATCTATAGATGGGTATCATAATCATAGCTGCATTGAAAATCCTTATCTTAATTTCCATAAAACATTTATCACATTTATCCATCTAATATGAACTTGGATTCATTATGAGTTAACATGGAGAGTAGACTCTATATGCATGAAACATTATCTACATAGTAAAAATAAAATATAACCAAACCCAGAAAACTATTGATATCAATCACAATGGTTTTTCTCTCCCAATGTTAAATAACTTCTATCTTTTAAGGGTCAACTAATAAACTATAATTTTAGATTATATGTCACATTAATTAAACTTTACAAAACCAAAAATCACACTTGGTAAATTTTTTATACAGATTATCCTTCCATAGGGTCTTCAAAAAAATTATTAAATGAGTTATATTCTCTTCTTTCCCTTTCTAATAAATAAAAATATCATCTAAAAAGCCTACCATAAACAAACCATGGTAATTTATAAAGACTCAATTCATTAAATCCATGATGATTGTGGAGGAATTATAAATCCCAAATGTAATCATTATAAATTAATTGTGTCCATACATTGTATGAAATGTTTTCTTGGGTATATTCTCATTCTCGCCCATAAATTGATCATATCGACAACGAAGATCAATCTCAGAGAAGTATTGGGATCCCTACAGTTGATCAAACAGGTCATCAATATGGGGTAGATGATACTTGTTCTTGATAGTGATCTTATTATTTTATTTATTTTCCATATAGAGTCTCATTGATATATATCTATTCTTAACAAAAAGAACAGGTTTACCCCAAGGTGGAGCAATTGGCTGAATAAATCCCTTATCAAGATTCTCTTAGAGTTTCTTATTATGTTCTTATAACTCAGTCAGATCCATTCTATATGGAGTCTTTGAAGTAGGATTAGCATTAGGTACGAATTATATTGAAAGTGCACCATTATGATTCAGGGGAGGACGAGACTACTCTTCCAAAAGGAAACCAGTAAACACCCACATAAAAGACATATATTCTATGATGAGTTTCTCCCTATCCTTCTATGATAAACACCCAATTTCAAAAGAAATCCTAATTCATACGATGGATGATGTTTACATTGGAATTTTATTTTATTCATGACATTGATTAGAAATCATAGGTTTGTTTGGAGTATCAAATGTAATATCCCTTCCTAAAAAATTAATGTGTAATTTAGGAGATGAAATCCAATCCATTTCCAAAATATCATTGAAGTCAAATAGAAGAAGAATGAAAATATTTAGGATAAAAATATTCCAAAAAACATAAACAAGAGAATCATCATAGACATGGGATGAGATAATCATACCACTAAGGGTTTCTACTACTAACTAAAAATCAATTTTTTGAGGTGGTACTATGATTCCCTTAGAAGAGTATTTAGTTATAAATGAGTGGGTAGATCTAGAATCAAATAGGACATTAGATTTTATAGAGTGTATGATAAGTATACCTTTAAGAATGTTGTTATCATACCACTCATTAGAAATAGTGATCACATGAAATATACCTTTATCTCATGGTTTTCAGTGATTTTGATGTCGATCATCATTATTAACTATCATATTTGGGCAATAGTTAACATAATTTATACACTATATTCACTTAACGAACTGGAGTATGTGTGGTACATTATTTGGATATTTATCTATATTCTCATCATTAGGTAAATTAATCCCATAAATTTGGTATTGTATTTCTCGATGAAATTTATTTATTCACATAAAGAGTTACTAATTCTCTTCAGACAGTTTCCCCCTATTTCCTTCCACACTTCGATCATAATGGAAAGAACATCTTCTTATATCCTTATATTTTATAATTATATTTGAATTAAAATTTTCTTTTCTTATCATATCCATGATATTGGTGGGTTACATCACTATCCATCTCCACCTTGAGATAACATCAAATAGTCTCTTCATAGATATTGATGAAATTTTTTGATAACACCATTGAAAGACTTGATTTTATGAAACTGAAGAATATATTGACCGTATATTATTGTTGGATGATAATACCAATAGAATACCTCTACAGTCTTGTGAAACATTCCTTACAAGTACCAATATCTTCATCATCCTTCTTCTTAAACCCAATGAATTATTTATTTATTTTCATTTGATGAATGCAAGGAAAGTACTTAGTAAAAAATAATATTTCAGACTCACCCCGCACTAGAGATTAATTTTCTTATTATTATATCTTATTTCTGATAATATTATAACATTGATCCTATTTTCCTTTCAAATTCTAAATATCTAAAAAAATATTTCCATGTTCTGAAAGATGGATAATAAAAAATATCTTTCCTATGGTATTGTTTCCTTTCTCAGTAACTGGTAGATTAGTACACCCACTAAAAAAGTGGAAATTTCTTCATGATGTACTAAGAAGAAAAATATTCCATCATTTTATCATTTTAAATATTATCATGATTCATATCTTGAGAAGTATGTGTGAGAAAAAAATATTTTACATTCCATCTCTATTAAAAGTTGGTTGCTTGAGAGGACAATCATTAAATTATCCATTTCATTCTGTGTTAACATGTTTCCTTTAGGTTTTGACAGTTTATTAAAACCAAAAATCATAGTATGAGAAATATTTATAATGTTCCGAAACCATATAGTAATGAAAAAATTTATAGATTTTCTACATCATGATACTATATTATATGAAATCTTTGGCTTAACATTGGACATTCATAATCATTACCAAAAAATTAGAATTTTACCCAATACTCAGACTTGTCCCAATGGTTCTTTATAAAGTTTCCTAATCATATTTTCCTATTATTAACTAATCATTAATATGATACCAATAGTAGCGGACCATACTTTTCAAACATAGTTTATAGATTTTAATATATAAATATTCATTTCATCGCATTTAAACCCATGCAAGAATTTTTTAGGTCAGTATCTTTAGAAAATTGGAAACATAAACATTCGGTTAATATAATATGGGAATCTTCTTCCACTTATTTTTTCATAACTACAAACATTATTAAAATAAAATAACTAATAACTTGCTTAATAACCTAGGGAAATGAAACATAAGAAAAGGGTGAGATTAAATGCTTAGTAAGGGTATACATGGGAGATATCAATGATCAAATATGCATAATGTGAGCATAAGGTAATAAGAACATGATATTAACATTTCAAAACCAGAACATGAATTTTGAAGATAATAATATTAATTCATGGAATAAATATTGGTCTTTTATAATACCTTAATCATAATGGAATAATAGAATATAAACCATGAGATTATAATTTTGGCATAGAACATGGAATTGTGGCATATACATAAGTACAGTAAATAATTTCATTTATTGTAAAGAATCATTTTCATGGATATCATAATGTAATAAGTTCACTCCAAAAATAAATTTAAAACTAATGATTTACTACCATGGCTATCATAGTGGACATAATCTCTTTATGAACTGAGTTAACTCCCCTTTTCAGTTCTATTTATCTCATGAGATATAAATCTTCCCCTGATTCATTGGGGGGAGATATATATCCCACCCATCACCTATTGGACAAATACATATGAGTTCCATAATATTATAAATCATTATTCATATTATAATCCATGGAATAAAATGGGTTTCATAAACATTTCATAATAAAAAAATCCTCGGAAAAAATGAGTTTCATAGGAATTTTATATCTTCATAATAAATATAAGCCATCCATAAAAGGAATAAATATGAAATCATTGGATCCACATTCTAGTAATGAAAAATTAACATCAAATAATTTCATCTTAGATAGAAAATGATATTGAAATATCTCTTGAGAAAAATAACAATTCTATTTCAAAATAATTTTTTAAAAAAGATACAAAATTTTATAGGAAAAAATTCTCTTAAAAAGCAAATTTTAATATTATAAACTATGCCTTAATGTAAAATATAGTAATGACTGTGGAAAAATAATTTCTCGCCATATAAATTTAAAAATACCCACCTATTTTTTATTGAAAAATTCATATGGTTTATCATTTTGAAAAGGAAAAAAATATTCCTTTCAAACAATTTTGTATGAATTAAAACCTAGGTAAAAATGAAATTAGACCACCATATAATAATGATAAAAATATTTTTAATTTTTTTATAATACATGGGAGTGAAATAGTAATATTACCCATTGGATTCATACACCTAAACAAATCTGAATATTGTCAAGATTGTGAAATAAACCCTTACACTGAGTGAGAATTGATTTGAAATCACTATAATATAATCTATAATACTTTAATATTTATTATCATACTTTTTATAGAGTTATTTTAATAATTATAATATCATATATTATCCATTTATAATAATTAAACTCCACCTTTTGTCCATAAGTCCTTGTTAAAATTGATATTTATTGGTGTTAACTATTTCATTTATCTTGAGTATATCAAATTAATAGATCCAATAATATTACAATTATGTTTGTTATATAATATAAAATATATTTATCATCATATAAATATCATATATATTCATTCTATACATAATTATATTCATACATTAATGTTATAGATAGTATAATGAATTACATCCGTCATGGAGAAGGTAGGTCGTACGTACGCATGAATGTTGTTTTCATTTTTCAACAGATAGAATAAAAAAAAATTTAAATTAATTAAACTTTAAAATATATTTATTACATCATATATGTCATATATATTTATCAAATTAATCCTTCTGACTCTCTATATAAAATATAAATTAAAAATGAATCACATCCCTTTATGGAGGTGCTAATCCCCACGTACGCACGAGCAACAATATCATTTATAAATGGATTGGAGGGAAAATTGTATAAATGGGTTTATTATTACATTAGTATAATTTAAATTAATATTATATATAAAAATTTGACCCTTCAAAATTCCCATCCATAAAATATGGCAACGAAAAATGATTTGTATCACTATATAGAGATGGTATGCCATTTGTAACTATCAGTGATACTTTCACGTATTGTTTGATATGAAAGAGAATGTATAATGGTGTTTTAATCATAACATTAAACGTTAATAATATAATGGATTCTTAAATTAATATATATTTATAGATAAATGTTGACACCGAGAAATGTCTTGCTTGCACTTTTCTGAAAAATGTCCTTTATTTGTATGGAAGATTTTCCCTAAAGTCTAATTGTTCCTCTAGTCTCCCTAGTGCTTGGCCCATGTCTTCCGAAACATTCAAGGTAGTTATTAAACACCTATAGTAGAGGATTTGAAGGAGTATAATTGGAATTAATTACCTTTATTATTTTAAATCCATAACACTTGTGCAACTATGGCACCCAACCACCCAGAATCAGAAATACTTGTGTGCCATCTATTCCTCTCACAAGAGGTTAAGCACCCCACATCTAGGAATTCTTGTGAATACTCTTAAAAGATTGAGCCATGTCTCACCCAAGTACTAACATCTAGTTTGTTCATCAGTTACATGAAACATCAGGTCACTCAATCCTCCTAATGTGTTCATACTTGTGCGCCACCACTTAATTGGGCGCCCTTCTTTGATTCACTTACTCTCTTCAGTCTACAAGACATCAAGACTTCATCAAATCCATTCATGGAAATGGTTCTTCTTCATGGGATCCCTTGTCTGGTTGGGATTATGTTAAATCCTCCACCAAAACCTCTAGACATATCAATCCTTTAGGAAGGGAACATCATCATGTATCTTATATGGGTTTGTATATCCGTAGTGAGAGGTTTACCACATTTATTTTACAATGGGGTTAGGATTCACAGAGTTTCTGTGGGTTTGTATATACATAGTAACATTGACCTTTATCCCAGGAACAATTTTGGGGAGTTCCCTATTTGGAGAATTTGGGTTTGGGTTCTGTCCTCTCCTTTTTGACTCTAAAACCCCGAACCATTTATCACGTGTAGGGAAAGTATGGTTCATACCTTTTTTTACTTTTTAAAAAATGAGAAGTCTCCCTCCTCTACCAGGACCAATATTAGGTCAACCATCCGGGTGTAAGTCCCTAACCATTCAATTAGGAGGTTTCAGTAGTTATCCTCTCAACTTCCTTCACCTTCACTCCTTCCTTTCATTGGACCCCCATCCAATGTAAATAGAATAGAGGGATGTCTCTTTACCTCACCCTCTTCCTCGATCATCTCTCACTCATCCATCATTACTGCTGTAGGTGCGAAGTCTTCCACCAGAGGAGGAGGAAAAATGTCGGTGCTTTTCTTGAATCTCTCACATCATCTTGTTTCTCAAACCAAGAATGAATCACATGGGAATAGAGTTTTCTGATGATTAAAAAATTTGCAAAGACACCCATAGTGAATTAACTTTGAGAACTCTGATTCCCACCATAATTGGGATACATAGGAAGCCTTCTTTGGGCCTAAGATCAATGGATATCCTCTTTAGGAATGCAACCATAATTCCATTAATCTGGAAATCTGTTGAAGAAATAAGCCCAAAATTAAACCACCAAATTATCAAGGCATCCTTTTCAAGAAGTTATCCTAAAATTAGTTCTCTCAAAGGACTACACTCTCCCATGAGACTCATTGAATTACATGGGTTTTTATTTCCATAAAATTTGGATATGTAAGAATCCTCTTTTTGGTTCAATACCAACACTTCAAATCAACCATGTTCTCCTTGGGCCATATTCCCAATAGGGTCTAATATTACTTAGAAACCCATATTTTTTCCATGTTCCTTGGGCCAATTAGGCATAAGTCCCACACAAAACCTTGTGTAACATCCTAGGTAAATAAAGAATAAGACATATTTAATATTTATTAATATTTATGGATTAAATATTAATTTTACTTAAAAAGTGTTTCTATGTTCGATAGTGTTCCCGATACACAACAACGAGTTTCTTTTCAATCTTACGTTGCACAGTAATAATATAATATTATTATTTTAAATGGCAGTTAACTCCTTGCCGTTGTATTGGCGGGAATGAAAAAAACTAACTAAATTATGATTAAACATGATTTTTAAATGTATTTACATTTATCCAATAAAGGTTAGAGGCTTAAAATGTAAATGAATATAATTTTAATCATAATTTACATTAAAAGGTCAATTTACCGCCTTTTAATGGTGAACCCTATTTAAATATAGTTTTGGTCACATTAATACATTCTAATTTACCAAATAAAATCCTTCTTTAGAATAGGGGCATCAAATTTTACTTTTGCTAATTTTTTGGTATTTTTCTGATAAAGTTTATTTTTTAGTGAATAGTAAAATATATTGTATTTTAATTCAAAAGTACCTTTTAATCTAATTTATTTATATGTTTAGGTTTTCTTTTTAGTTGGTTTGAAAGTGAAGTCAAAATATATTTTTCCCATTTAATCCAATGTTGGTCGTTGGATTTAATTTCACTTTGAAATTGGACATAAACAAGTATCAATCTTTTGATTGTTATTGTTTCATAAAAACACGCTATTTGTTTTGATAACAGGAATTAAACTTAAAATTAATTAATGCCACTTCTATGTTTTTAATTTGACAAAATAGACATCATTTTTGAATTCGGAATATCAAATATATCTTAGGCTTAATTTTCCGTATTTTTCTGAAAAACATCAATTTTTGATGAATAATGAAACCACTTAGTTATAGTTAAAAAATTGACATTTTCATTTACATAAAAATTTAGCCACTTTGGAGTGATAATGACAATTTAGATTAATTAACTTAAAGTAAAGGAAAAATTACAAAACAAAATATCTTTTAGTAATTTTTTTTAGAACGGGTTATATAAATTATATTTTCGACTATAAATATTAATTAGAAAGCCCAAACAATTTCCTATATCATGGTATTTTGTATATAATTTTTATACATAAAATAATTTAAATTATGTATGACACAATAATGATGCAGTGTTTACCTCATTAAAAAATCCTTTAAATAAAAAAGATTATAATGATTAAACTATTATCCAAAACCTATCCAATTCCTATTGGATGATTTTATTTCACCCATGAGTCATCTTATCTTCTACAATAATGATTTTGGGACCATTAGAAACCTAATATCGTTATATAATAAAATAATTGTTTCACACTTTCCTAAAGAGCCCCTCCCCCCCCTTATAAAAAGAGACCATTTCTAACAAATTCCTCACACCTCTCAAGCCTTTTGGCTCATCCAAAATCTTCACAATTAATCTCTCTACTCCCTATCCACCTCCTAGAAGCCTTACCTTAGGCCGAAGGCACATCAAGAAGTCCTTTGGATAAAACCAAAGGGAGTTACCCAAATTAAATGTAACAGTTTCTCTTAAATTGGTTTCTTTTATTTTACTTCTCCAACCCATATACTATTTTTATTACTTTATTTTGTAAAAACAATAGTATCATAAATATACTAGGATATTGTTATGAGATGGATTAAAACTACACTTACACACACCTCCATATAATGTATGAATAACATAATGTTTCTGTGGATGGGAAACTAACGCCTCACGAAACGATGACTATTCAAATATCTCCAACCGCCTCTCATGGTGGCCATTATGATGGAACTTTATTTATATATGATATATATTATGATTATGTTTTCTTTATGCTTCTGTATTTTCCTTTTATAGCACGCCTTTATGTTTTCCATAGTGGGTAAATACGATAATCTCATTTGAGGAAGTGCAGACTATCGCCCCTTTAAAGTGATGTGACTCGTTAATGGCTTATGTGGGATGTATAAAGGATAGAGTTAATGATATTATATATGATACTATAATGTAATTATAATATACCTATGTATCATTATATTTTAATTCCATTAAAATAATATATAGAAATGAAAGTTGTGTTCATGCGTACGTACAACTTACCGTCTCCATGAATGGTACATTTCATTTCTTACCTCCAAATGTTATGTACTATTATAAATACATGTATATACTGGATATATATGATATATATGATATCTAAATAATTAATTTCATTCTAGATATAATGAACTATTGACCACATGGACAACTTGTAAATATAAGGTGTTCATTTTTCACTCAAGTACCTAATATCGACCAAATGGTCGTTATTAACTTAAATGACTACATAATATTTATAACATGGTAATAAGTGATATAAAAGTAATAATAAACTTGAAAAAGGTTATTAAGTAAGTATAAATTAACTTTAGTTTATTATTCTGGAGATTAAAGAACGATCGAGTCAAGTCGGACACGAGGTAAGGGTCTTCGTCTCAATCTCCTTTCATTGAGGCATATTTTCATTTATACACAACTTTATTTTATACAATGTATAAAAACCCGTGACTTTTCAAAGGGAATATTTTTCTTCAAAGAGTTTTACTAAATGATAAAAACGAATGTTTCTTTTAACGTAAGCGGTGACAAATACCTTTTCCTCTACCGTGAGTATTATTTGATCATTGACTTCCTCAACAAGCCGTAATGTTTTTAAAAGAAAATAAATACCATATACTCTTTTATGTATTTTGGTATTGAAAATGGTTTTGATAATGGATTTTTTATGTCAATATTTTTAATTGATATATTGGGATTAAAATGTGGAAATGTTTTCTTTCTTATATATTTGTATTATGTGTTAGGATTTTATAATGGTACATGGAAATTTTATTGGTGGTTATGTGATAAACCAAATGACTGGTGGTTCCATGAATACCAGGATGGGTGCTTATGTTATAACCTCCAATTCATTGGGTATGTAAGTTGGCCATATGGATATTCCATTTAGTGATATGTGTGGAGGTCGACCGTATGATTATTCCATTTATGCATGTTTATTTCTCAAGTTACCTTTTTATGTTACGTGTTCTTTATATGGGTTTTATGGTAATCATTTGGTTAAAAAAGGGTATGTAATGATATTTTATTCAGTGAAGAGTATTTACAACTTCAGAATAGTCAAAATTATTACTTATGATAAAGTATTCATGGTTTATTTGTTGTTTTAAAAAACGAACAGTTTCCTTCTTTGTGTATCCCTTACTAAGATTTATATGTTCATCCCCAATTTTTGAAATGTTTTTCATAGGACATAAAGTGGAATAGGGTCAAGGATGGGATCAAGGAAAAGTCATGCTCTCTTAAACATGGAATTATACATGACTCTTTTTTTCAAGAGTTTTTATTTTGGAAAAAAATGGAAAATTAGTAGAAGTCTATACTTTTTATTTTTGAGATGTAATGTAATAGTTATGGACTAATTCTCCAAAACACTAAACCTGAAAAGATCCTCAATGTGAATTATTCATTTAATTCAATATTATATAAGGTTTAAGGCTAGGTCCTTATAGTTGGTATCAGAAGTTGGTTTAGAAAACTTTAGGAGTTAGGGTATTATTTAATTAATATCCATAAAGTAATTTATGTTAATGTTGAAATGATATAGCATTTACAAATTACTATGTTGCTTCGCCTAATATATTTATGTGTTCAGAATGGTTTTCCGCAGAGGAAACATGGAAGCTATATTGGGACGACATCAGGAGGAAGAAAACCTTCCAAACCAGAAACCTGAGATGGCCGGAATCAGAACTGAACAGTTTTTTGTAGTGATGGCACAGTTGAATTAGGCTATAAATGTTGGTAGTATCCATGCACGAGATCACCCAGATCAACTGTAGAAGAACATTTCATTAGTGGAGCATTTCGTGAGGCTACATCCCCCATCATTCAGAGGATCATCTTACCATGTGCTAGCTGAAGGGTGGATTAAAGCACTGGAGAAGATTTTCGATGTTATGGGGTGTTCGTAACATCAAAAGGTTAGTCTTATTTTTTACCATTATGAAGGTGAAGCGGATCAGTGGTGGTTGATGGTGAAAAATATCAGGGATAGTGAGGAGATTGATGATCTTGTTTAGGATTAATTCAAAGGTATGTTTCTTGAAAAATATTTTTCTAAGGTGGTTCATCTTAGGATGGAAATACAATTCCTAGAATTAAGGCAGGAGGATGATTCAGTGGAAACTTATGAAGAAAAGTTCACTTGACTAGCAAGGTATGCAACAAATTTCATCCGAGATCTTGTTAGTAAGATAAATAGATTTTACTCATGACTAAATCCATGATACGAAGAGCATTATCTTATCGTGAGTTCAAAAGTTATGAATTTTTTTTTCATTGTGCGGTGAAGGTGGAAATGGAGTTTGCCGATGATCAAGTGTTCTTTGACAAACAACAGAATAAGAGGTTCATTTGGTAGGAAAAGGGGAATAATTTATCAATGAAGCCTAGATTTAAGAAAATTAAATATCCAACTGGTGAGAAGTGTGGTAAAAAGCATCCTGGAGAATGTTTATCAAAGTCTGGAAAGTGCATCCAATGTGGTAAGTCTAGTCATATTGCTCATAACATTACGAAAGATGAACAAGAATGCAATGAAAAGCCATCGGTAAGATGTTTTAAGTGTAACGAAATGTGTCATTATGAAAATGAGTGTCCAACGAAGAAATGAACTGATGGAAACCAGTTGGACTACAAGAAGAAAGGGGTGGTGAAATCCTTTGCAACAACTTTAGAAGATATTGGGCCATCAAATGAAGTAGTATCAGGTACACTGTTTGTTTGTTAAGATTATGCCAATGAGTTGTTTGATTCAGGGTCTACACATGCTTTCATTTCTGAGAAGTTTTCTAGTAAATAGAGAATTCCATCTCATGATATGAATACTGAACTTATGGTAAAAACCCCTGGAGGAAATGTTGAGACAAAAATAAATTATAAGAACATTCCCATCCTTGTGTGCAGGAAGAATATAACTTAAAACCTTATTTTTTTTCCTCTAGTAGAGTTTGATGTTATTTTGGGCGTGGATTGGATTTTTGTTTTTCATGATAAGTTTTAATGTAGTGAAAAAGAGGTTTCTTTTCAGAAATTTTTTCAGTTTGCGTACAAGAATTAACCCTTGCATTGGATAACATATCTGGAAGCTGAGAAACTAGTAAAAATGGAAATGAATGTTACCTTGCATATATTGTTGAAAATATAGGAACTGTTCAGATCAAATATGTGACAATGGTAAATGAGTACCTTGATATTTTTCCTGATGAGTTTCCTGGCATTATACCTGATCGAGAAGTTTAATTTACTGTTGACTTAGTTCCTGATGCTAATTCAATTTCAAAACCCCCTTATCGAATCGCTCAAATTGAAATTTTAGAGCTAAGGATGAAATTGCAGGAGTTATTAGATAAAGGTTTCATTCGAACTAGCACATCCCTTTGGGGTGCTCATGTATTGTTTTTTGAAAAGAAATATGGTTCAATGAGACATTACATTGATTATAGAGCATTGAATAACATCACTATTAAGAATAAGTATCCTTTTCCTCATATCAATGATTTGTTTGATCAGCTCCAGGGAGCTTAGTATTTTTCATAGATTGATTTGAGGTCGGCGTACCATCAGTTGAAAGTAAATGAAGCAGACCTTCCGAAGACTGTGTTTCATACTAGATATGTCCATTATGAATTTGTAGTTATTCTGTAACATCCCGGTTCCGGGTGCCACTAAACGGGTTCCCCGAACTCGGTTCACCACATGAACTCAAGCGTATTCCCCCAAATGCCAGAGGCTGCTGACTAGCAGTGAGGGCCCATGTCTGATAGTGGGAGAACTATGCCATCAGTTGTCAAAGTGTAGTGCAGTGGAATTAAATAAAACATACAACAATAGCGGAAGCAATATCCATTCATATATAATAGAAAGGGATAACAGATAAAAAGGGAACCAACTGTCATATATATATGAGAAGATGCATCATGTCACTATTCTATAAAACAGCCAGAACATGGTACACGATCAATACAGTACAATACAAGTACATGAAAGAAAAACAGAACAAATCAGCCAGTAGCATCGCGAGCCAAAACTCGGTCCCATGATCCCCTAATCCTCAGCAACAATCATGTAACTGTATAAAGACCCTTGCCCTTATCTACACCTGCAGAAATGTAATCTGTTAGGGCCGAAAAGTATGGCCCAAACAGGGTGTGGGAAATAAATCTCAGTAGGCACCCACCAAAGGCCAATGCGAACTGCATGTAAACATGCAATAACAATGTGCAGTAGTAAAATGAAATAAACTAAGCAGTACTCAAAAGTAACTAACTTAACAGTTATATTGCAATTTTATTATTCATTTAATCCATTTAAGATAAGAAAACACCAGAGTTCCTTTCTAAGTAAACGGTTAGCGTCCTCAGACAAGAAAACCTTACACTCAGGTAATCAGATTCCAACCCGCAGGTATTGCCCTCAGGCGTAACATAAATTTCCCCCAGGCATACGAAGTGTCGCCCTCAGGCACAGAAGTGAAACCCTCAGGCATGAAAGGTTTCCCTCAGGTGAAATAGTACGTTTCCCTTAGGGTAATCTAGTCACGCCCTCATGCCATAGTAAAACACCACCCTCAGGTGCAGGTAACCGGGCCATTCCCAACATATAAACATGCACTTTACATAAAATTCCTCTCAAGGCAAAAGTAATGCATAATTTAAACATGGAGCACCCTCGGGTATCCTGGCCAAACGGCTAAACAGATGAATGCACCCCCGGGGTGGTCCTGGATCCAAGCAGTAATCCCAAACAAAATTTTAATATCACATTTAATTACCTATTCAATTCTAGGTATTAAAATAGCCACGAACTCAGCCACACGACACCCCAAATATGGGTTCGTATCTCAAAAACACACAAAAACGCATGACAGTTGGAAAATAAACATCTATCCACCTACCTTATACGCCCCTGATCAGTATACTCGAACAACGTTCCACGAATCATCCTAGTACGAGGTAGATCTGAGGTGAAAGGAACCCGCTCTTAAATTCAAATAACTCCCTTTAGGGGAAGAATTGGTAAGAACCATTATAGAATAGTGGAGGTCTTACCCGTGCGGTTCCAACGAGATCGTCCGAGGTGGAAACGGATTCCCGACGTGCGGTCGGCAGATCTCTGAAGGTTCGGTCGTTCTCTCCCGAGCTCCATTCTGGTTCTAAGCCTTCCCTGTGAACAGGGGAGGATACTGCCCATTTTAAGCGAAAAAACAAAGTACACGGCATGTGTTTCCATGTACACGGTGTGTACTTCCCATTTTTGAAATATTCCTCTAACGGATTCCCACCAGCGTGGCATTGTTCACCTGCCAACATGACTACACGATGTGTCTTCATGAGTACACGACATGTGCTACCCCACAGCTAGCCACCACCTGACTATTTTCCCGACGACTGACTACACGGCGTGTAAAGGACCACTACACGGCGTGTAGTCTGTTCCTACACCCTTCATCGCCGACATGGCCACATGCCCTGTGTACTAATTACACACAGCCAGAAGTACATGATGTGTGGAAAAGTCCCTGTGGAAAAGTACACGACGTGTACTTCCAAAATTTGGGATTTTTTAATATTTTCCATATTTTCTAAAAAACACTTAAGGAAAAGGGAAAAAGTGATGCTCGTACCTCAAAAATAAGAACTGGTTTTTAAAAACATCCCCCCTTAAAGAAACTCGTCCCCAAATTTCCCTTCCAAGGGTGGTGAAGATATAGCTCATAACCGCTCTAGCCACTAAGCACGTACGTCGGTCTCCCGCTCCCAGGTTTCGTCCTGCACTCGGCCATGCTTCCATAACACTCGTATGAGAGGAACTAACCAACCTCGGAGAACCTTCGTGCTCCTATCAACGATACGAATCAGATGCTCCTAAAAGGATGCATCCATCTGAAGCTCAACCTCCTCTGGCTGAATGGTGTGAGACGGGTCTGAATGATAGAGATGCAACTGAGACACATAGAAGACGTCGTGCATGGCTCGGTACCGCTGCGGTAACTGTAACCGATAGGAAACCAGCCCGACTCTCTCCAGAATCTAAAATGGCCCCACATACCTCGGGGAAAGTTTACCCTGTCTCTTGATCTGCCTGTGTCTCAGCCTCGATGAGACACGCAAGAAAACCTGATCCCCGACCATGAACTCCAAAGGTCATCTGAAACAATCATCATAAGATTTCTGACAGGACTTCATGGTAGCCATCTGCTTCTGAATCCACTGGACCTGCTTAGAATTCTCCCACACAAGACGTGGTCCCAGCAAATCTGCCTCACCTACCTCTGACCAGCACAAAAGTGATCGGAATGGCCTACCATATAAAGCCTCATAAGGTTCCATCGTAATAGTCGTCTGAAAAATATTGTTATAGGAAAACTCGACTATGGGTATATGCTTCTCTCAGGAGCCCCCAAAGTCTAGGACGCATGCATGCAGCATGTCCTATAGCACCTGTATCATACACTCTGACTGGCCATCAGTGTGAGGGTGGTATGCTGTTCTTAGAAGCACCTGTGTACCCAGTTCCCTCTGAAAACTCTTCCAGAAACAAGACGTAAAGTGGGTGTCCCTATATGAAATGATAGAACGAGGGACCCCATAAAGACGTACGATCTCTCAGATATACAACTTTATGAGCTCGACAACCCTGAAGGTCTCCTTGATCGGAAAAATTTGAGCTACGTTCATGAGTCTTTCCACAACAACACAAATGACATCGTTTCCTCTAGGTGACCTTTGCAACCCTGTCACGAAATCCATCACGACATCATCCCATTTCCACTCCGGAATGGGTAACTGCTGTAATAGTCCAGCTGGTCTCTGGTGCTCTGCCTTCACCTACTGATAAGTGGAACATCTCATAACAAATCCAGCTACATCTCTCTTCATACTCGACCACCAGTACTGACGTCTCAAGTCACGGTACATCTTGGTAACCCCGGGATGAACTTCCCAAGATTAAGCATTAAACTCCTGCATCAGCTCCTCACATATATCCCCTGGAACCCATACTTGTCCATGTAAACACATAACCTCATCATCGCCTATCGTCCAATCATGAGGAGGGTCCTCACTTGCCACCGACTCTCGTAGAACTAGGCCTTCTGAATCAGATAGTTGTCTCATCCTCACTCTGTCTAGGAGGGTAGAGGTCACAACTAAAGATGAAAGATAGGTCTGCCCCTGGTTGTCGTGCACCTCCAGATGAATCTCAGAGAATAAGGCCATGGGCTGCCACTCACCACTGGCCTCCTGCACAGGCTCTGTCTGAGTCTTCCTGCTCAGTGCATCACCTAATGCATTACCCTTACAAGGGGTATATGCAAGCTCAAAATCAAAGGACTGTAGGTATTCGACTCACCCCCTCTACCTCAGATTCAAGTCACGCGGAGAAAAGATATACTTGAGGCTTTTCTGGTTGGTGAAAACCAAAAAATTCTCTCCCAATAGATAATGTCTCCAACAGCATAACACATGCAAAATAGTAGCCAACTCAAGATCATGCGTCGGCTAATTCCTCTCATGTGACCTCAACTGCCGAGACCCGTACGCAACGACTCGATCGCCCTGCATCAACACTGCTCCTAGCCCAATACCTGATGCATCACAGTAAACTGTATATCTCTTCCCCTGCTCTAGGAGTATTAGGATCGGTGCGGATGTCAACCTTCCTTTCAGTTCCTGAAAGGATGTCTCACTAGCTTCTGACCAAATGAACTTCACACCCTTCTTAGTCCCACCCCTCAACGGCGCTTCTATGTGGGAGAAGTCTTGTATGAAGTGTCTGTAGTAACCAGCCAGCCCTAATAAAATTTGTATCTCAAACAAGTTCTTAGGATGCTCCTAGGAAACTACTGCTCTCACCTTCTCTAGGCCTACTGCAACTCCTACCTATGAGATAATATGACCGAGGAAGTGAATCTGGTCCAAACCAAAAGTGGCACTTTGAGAGCTTAGCATATAGACGATGCTCTCTCAGTGTACTCAATATGATCTCAAGATGGGTGGCATGATCGTGTCGAGTGTGAGATTACACCAAGATATCATCCACGAATACTACCACAAAAGAATCTAGATAATGATGGAACACACGATTAATCAGAGCCATGAAAACTGCTGGCACATTCGTGAGTTCGAACGGCAAAACCAAGTACTCATACAGACCATAACTGCTTAGAAAATCTGTAAGCGGTATATCCGATGGTCTTACGCGCAGATGATGACATCCGGATCTCAAGTAAATATTCGAGAACACTCGTGATCCACAAAGTTGATCAAAAAGATCATCAATCCTCGGTAAGGGATATCGGTTCTTAACTGTCAACTGGTTCAGATTTCAATAATCCATACAGAGTCTGAGGGTTTCGTCCGCCTTCTTCACAAAAAGGACCAGAGAACCCCACAGAGAAGTACTGGGTCAGATGAAACCCTTCGCTTGTAACTCATCTAACTGCCTCTTGAGCTCATGAAACTCAGGTGTAGCCATCCTATAAGGAGGAATGGACAACTGTGATTCTCCTGGCACAAGATCAATAGAGAAATCCACCTCTTGCTCCGGAGGTAGACCTGAAAAGTCGTCCGAGAAGACATCCCTGAAACGATCAACGACTGGAGGGAAGTCCGTCTGACATGTCCCCTGATCATCCAGATATAATCTCGCAATCTGGGTTGTGACTCCACCATGCCCATGATGCTCTGGTCCAGCTCGACTCGCCTGAACATCTCATTCACCCTTGTATAGAAACTCTTCTCCCTCTGGTTACGTGAAACTCACCCAGCGATGATAGCAGTCTACAAAGGCTTGAAAGGGAACCAACCAGTCCATCCTGAGAAAGACATCATAAGTTGTCATCTCTAAGACATAGAGGTCCCAAAGAAAGTGACACACACCAACCACTAGGGGGCACTCCTTGAACTAACGCACACCGGTCGTTCTAGTACCCAATGGAGTGTCTAGCATCATAACATCAAAAGAAGAAGATACACAGAGCCCAAGGCTGTCCACAACGGGCACGAATATAAAACTATGTGTAGAACCCGTATCGGAAAGTACTGAAGATAAGAAAAAAGCTACTAGAATAGTACCTCTGATAGTAGAAGGTCCGGGATCCTGCTCTTGCTGGGTCTGTTGCACTGCATATGCCTGCCCAGTGTTGTGGCCCTGCGACACAGCCTGACTACCCTGAGCTATCCCGCCCTACTACCTCTGAGATCCTGGTGTTTGGCTATCACGGCCATGAACACCATCTCTGCCTGCACGACCTGACGTATTCCAGTTCCCCGACTAGTAAGTATCCACTAGTCATGCTCTCGCACACAGAGTCTGCACATAACCCCTCTCACTAGCCATCAGTGGGAATGCTCTACAAAAGCGCTGCAGATGACCCATCCTGCCGCAAGCTCGGCACTCCACTGGATCATGTGGACACTGCGGTCTCTTGTTCCCCTCTTTACCACACTGGTAGCACCTGATCGGGCCACATGATGAGGCTTCCTGGATGGTACTGCCTCCCTGAGAGAATTCCATCTATCTCTTCCTCTTGCCAGTAGAAATAGTACCAGTAACTGGTGCTGAACCGCCCTTTCCCACACCACCAGATTCCCGGAGGTTCCCATCTGTGATCAGTGCTTGATTAACAATAGCATGTATTAAAGGAAACTTGAAAAAATTCACCAGCGCTCGAATGTCAAACTGGAGACCATTCTAAAAGCTCCTGGCTCTCAACGTTTCATCACCCACCAGTATGGGTGCAAAACACTGATGTTTGGTGAAACAAGCAGAATAGTCCATCACTGACATAGCGCCCTGCAACAGATTCATGAACTCTCGAGCTCTATCTTCCCTCATCATCTATGGGAAAAAGAATTCATAGAAGACTGCCTGTAAATCTTCCCACACCATGTCTCTGTGATGCTCTGACTAGGTGGTAACATCCCACCACCTCTTGGCGGAATCACACATAATATATATCGCGAGCTTGAACTTCTTCCCTTGAGGTGTCTCGAGATGCTTGAAAATATTCTGAATCGACCCCATCCAAGACTCTGCAGCCTATGATCTTCCATCCCCTAAAAACGGAGGCGGATGCTGCTGCTGGAAGATACGCATCAGCTCAACCATAGATGTAGCGGCCTGCGGTGATCCCTGAAAGGTCTTCATGAACCGCATAAATCCTTGACAGAAATGTGCCTCCACGCCTATGTCTGGTATAACAGCTGGCGCTGCATCTGGATCTGCTGGAGGATCCACTGGTAGCCCATGGCCCACCATCTCTGAAGTATACATGTTGCCACTCTCCTGGTGAACAATGTGCGGTCGTCTAGGTGGCATGACACTACAAGGTCAAAACACACCTTAGATTCAAGATTATCAAGTCCGAAAGCGAAGGAACCACAAAGGGAACATGAGGAAGAAAGCATTAAAAATTTGCATAACAATGCTACACAGCGCGTATACTGACTACACGGCGTGTACCTGACTTCTATTCCCCTGCCCAGGTCCTTCCACATGGCTAAGCCACACGACCCCCGTTGAAAAAAAAAAACTACACGGCCTGTATAACATCTACACGGCGTGTATGGTGATATTTTACAACTGCCTGTGTCGTTTGGGACACAGCCAACTACTCAGCTTGACACTACATGATGTGTTACTCCCGCACACGGCGTGTACACCACCCCATTTCCCAGCCACACGGCTAGACCACACGGTCTGTCCTCAGAAAAGACTACACGGCGTGTCCCAGAGGTACACGACGTGTTCAAGGAGAGGTGACACCGACACGTGTTGTTAGTTACATGGCCCAGTCTCCAGGTCACACTACACAGCGTGTTCATCATTGACACGACATGTTCTATACAAGACTTCACCGGCCCATGTTGTTAGTTACACAGACGGACTCCGGGTCAACACTACATGGCGTGTACATTCGGTACACAACGTGTTTTTACCCAAACCTTTCCCTACCCCGTGTCGCCGTCCACACGGTTTGTGACACGGGAAGCGACTACACAGCATGTACTCTGGGTACACAACATGTGCTTAAAAAGTTTATTTTTCTTCCCAAACAGAAGGCCATACACGACGTGTTTAAAGATACTACACGGAGTGTATACTGGGTTTCCAGACAGTATTCCTCAGAAACTTCCCCGAAACCCAGAAAATACTGAAAAACATCACCTAAGTGTCAAATTCCAACCTCTGATGGCCCATACTCTCCATGAATCAAAGTTTGATATCTTATCTTTGTTATAACAAAATAAACAGTCAATGAGACACAAAATTCCAGTCAATGAGGGCCCATACTCCCCAAAGATCAATGTTTGGCATTCATTCTATAAACCGGATCAAATAAAACTACCCTATCACACTGCATGTATTTTATTAGAGCAGCTATCAGAACAGCATGCTTTACTAGCATAACAACTATCACAACAACATGAAAAATTCTAATTCACCTACATGGCATGGAAACTATGCATGGAATATGATTTCCAGCATGTGCCAAAATGATGCATGAGATGGAATACCCTCATCTCATCGGCTTGTAACTAAATAGAACCAATAGATAAAATTTAACCAGCACAATCTCAAGTGTGTCACCCCATGGTGAAATCAAATCAACTGTAAATTAAAAAATCAGTAAAATTGCAATCACGAGGTAAATTGGCTTTTCCCTGTACGTGGGTTAGCTATGACCAGGCACAACTTATTACCAAATACCATTCATCCTATCCCTGAATACGGCTCCAAATAGTAAGTCATGGAAAAGAACCCCTCTGATACCACTTTGTAACGTCCCGGTTCCGGGTTCCACTCAACGGGTGCCCTGAACCCGGTTCGCCACATGACCTCAAGCGCATTCCTCCAAACGCCAGAGGCTGCTGACTAGCAGTGAGGGCCCAGGTATGATAGTGGGGAAACTATGCCCTCATTTTTCAAAGTGTAGCGCAACATAATCAAATAAAACATACAACAATAGAGGAAGTAATAACCATTCATATATAACTGAATGTGATAACAGATAAAAAAGGGATCTAGCAGTCATATATATATGAGAAGATGCAGCATGTCACTATTCTATAAAACAGCCAGAACATGGTACACGATTAATACAGTACAATACAAGTATAGGAAATCAAAACAGAACAAAGCAGCTGATAGCATCGCGAGCCAGAGCTCGGTCCCATGCTCCCCTACTCCTCAGCAACAATCATGTACCTGCATAAGGACCCTTTCCCTTATCTACACCAGTAGAAACATAATCTGTTTGGGCCGAAAAAACCTGGCCCAAATTGGGTGTGAGAAATATATCTCATTAGACACCCCCTAAAGGCCTGTGCCAACTGCTTGTAAACATGGAAGAATAGTGTGCAGTAGTAAAATGCAATAAACTAAGTGGTACCCAAAAGTAACTAAATTAACAGTTATATTTCCATATAATTATTCATTTAATCCATTTAAAATAAGAAAACACCACAGTGCATTTCTATGTAAACAGTCAGCGTCCTCAGACATGAAAACCTTACCCTTAGGTAATTAGAATCCAACCCGAAGGTATTGCCCTCAAGTGTAATAGAAATTCTCCATAGGCATACAAAGTGTCTCCCTCAGGAACAGAAGTCAAGCCCTCAGGCACAAATGGTTTCCCTCGGCAGTAATAGTACGTTTCCCTCAGGCTAATCCAGTCACGCCCTCAGGCCATAGTAAAACATCGCCCTCAGGCGCAAGTAACCGGGCCATGCCCAACATATAAACATGAACTTTACATAAAATTCCTCTCAAGGAAAAATTAAAGCATAATTTAAACATGGAATACCCTCAGGTATCCTGGAAAAACGGCTTAATAGAGGAACGCACCCCTGAGGTGGTCCTGGATCCAAGCACTGATCCCAAACAACATTTTAATATCACATTTGATTACTAATACAACTCTAGGTATTAAAATAGCCACATACTTAGCCACCTAACACCCCAAATATGGGTTCGTATCTCAAAACACACAAAAACGCATGGCAGTTGGAAAATAAACACCAATCCACCTACCTTATACGCCCCTGATCAGTATACTCAAAAAACATTCCAAGAATCGTCCTAGAACGAGGTAGATATGAGGTGAAATAAAACATCTCTTAAACACAAATAACTCCTATTAGGGGAATAATTGGCAATAACCATTATAGAAGAGTGGCAGGCATACACATGCGGTTCCAATGAGATCATCTGAGGCGGAAACAGATTCCCGACATGCGCTCGGCGGATCTCCGAAGGATCGGTCGTCCTCTCCCGAGCTCCCGTCTGGTTCTAAGAATTCCATGTGAACATGGGAGGTGAATGCCCTTTTTAAGAGAAAAAAACAAAGTACACGGTGTGTATTTCTATGTACACGGCGTGTAATTCCCATTTTTAAATTGTTCCTCTGACGAATTCCTGCCAGCGCGGCACTGTTCACCTTCCGACATGACTACATGGCGTGTCTTCATGAGTACACGGCATGTGCTGCCCCAGAGCTGGCCACCACCTTACTATTCGCCTGACGACTGACTACACAGCGTGTAAAGGACCAATGCATGGCGTGTAGTTGGTTCCTACACCTTTCATCTCCGACATGGCGACACGCCCTGTATACTCATTCCACATGGCCAGAAGTACACGACATGTGGAAAAGTACACGGTGTGTACTTCCAAAATTTGGGATTTTTCCCAATTTTACATACTTTCTCAAAAGCACTTAAGGAAAAGGGAAAAGAATAAGCCCATACCTCAAAACTAAGAACCGGGTTCTTACATATGCCTTTTGGTTTAACCAATTCACCTACGATATTCATGGATCTTATGAATAGAATTTTTCGTGAGTTTTGGGATAAGTTTGTGGCTGTGTTCATTGATGATATTTTAGTTTATTCAAAAAGTAAAGAGTAGGATGAAAGTCATTTAAGGGTCATCTTGAAAACCTTAAAAGAAAATAAACTTTAATGGAAATTCATCATGTGTGAGTTTTGGTTACAACAAATTTCTTTCCATGGTCACATGGTTTCAAAAAATGGCATAAATGTTGATCCTTCTAAAACAAAAGTTGTTGAAGAATGGCCAAGACCCAAAAATATAATTGAGATTCATAGTTTTCTTGGTTTGGCAGGTTTTTACCAGAGGTTTGTTGAAACTTTTGCACGGTTATCTAGTCTAATGACTTAGTTAACTTGGAAAGGTGTTAAGTTCATCTGGAGCAAAGAATGTGATGATTGTTTTCAGGAATTGAAAAGGAGATTGGTGAATGCTCCAGTTTTGGCACTGCCATCTAGAAATGGTGAGTTTTTTATCTACAGTGATGCTTCGTTGAAAAAATGGGTTGTGTCCTAATACAGAATGATCAGACAATTTCTTATGCTTCACATCAGTTGAAAACACATGAGTTAAATTACCCTACATATGATTTGGAATTAGTTACTGTTTTTTTTGCTTTAAAAATTTGGCGACATCATTTGTATGGAGTAAAATGTGAAATATATACTGACCACAAAGATTTAAAGTATATATTCACTGAAAAATAATTGAACATTAGACAAAAGATATGGATAGAACTAATCAATTATTTTGATTTCATGATCCATTACCATCTGGGAAAAGAAAATAAAGTGGCTGATGCTTTGAGTCGAAAAAGTAATGTCTCATTACCCATTCTACGTTTGGAACGAGATCCTTTGGTTTTTGATTTGATGAACCTTGGAATTGACGTTTTTGGTGCATGAAATTCTTCTATTTTGATTGAGGTGTCAGTAAAATCATCTCTATCATACAGAATAACGAAAACAGAGAAAGAAGGCAGTGAGTTGCAAAAAAAAGGTAGAATTGTTTCAGAAGGGTATGTTTCCTGATTTTAACATTGATAATGATTGTGTTTTGAGGTTTGGGAATAAATTATGTGTTCCATGTGATTCACAGTTGAAGAATGAGTTGTTATGTGAAGCTCATAGTTCCCCGTTTTCAGTTCATCCTGGTAGTACTGAGATGTACAGAGATCCTTGGGAGTATTACTGGTGGGATGGAATAAAAAGAGATATTGATGATTTTACTGTAAAGTGTTTGACTAGTCAGCAGGTTAAAGAAAAGCGATAGTTACCAAAAGGAATGCTTCAACCTTTACTGGTGCTAGAGTGGAAATGGGAAAATATATCCATGGACTTCGTTGTGGGATTACCGAGAACATATCGAGGTAATAATTAAATCGGGTTTATTGTTGATTGATTGACTAAATCTGCTAATTTTTTTCCTATTCGAGATACTTTATTTCTTGACCAACTATCTCGGTTGTATGTTAAAGAGATAGTCAGGTTGCATGGAGTTCCCCTCTCCATTCTATTAAATCATGATCTCAGGTTTACTTCTAACTTTTGTAAAGGCCTTCATAAGTCATTGGGTACTGAATTAAATTTTAGTACAACCTTTCATCCTCAATCAGATGGGCAGTCAGAACGAACCATTCAGATCTTGGAGGATATGCTACATTCTTGTTTAGTAGTTTATCAGGGATGTTGGGACCAACAACTTTCTTTGGTTGAATTTTTATATAAAAACCGTTTTCATTCTAGTATACAGATGTCTCCATTTGAGGCATTATAGGGAAAGCGTTGTCGAACTCCAGATTTTTGGGATGATGTAGGAAAAAGGAAGATGATGGGACCACAATTTGTAGAAGAGATGGTAGCGAATATTCAGTTGATTCAGAAGCACATGAGAGCAGCTCAGAGCAGACATAAACATTATGCAGATAACCGGATGAAGGATCATTCATTTGAGGTTGGTGATCATGTCTTTCTCAAAGTTTCTCCATGGAAAGCTGTGATGCGTTTTGGTAAGAAGGGAAAGTTGAGTCCGAGGTTCATTGGACCTTTTGAAATCCTAGAGAAAGTTGGATCAGTTTCATACAAAGTGGCTTTACCTCAAAGTTTATCCAAGGTACATAATTTTTTTCATGTCATGATCTTGATAAATTATTTTACAGATCTATCTCATTTTTTATCCCAGAGGTAGTACATGTTTTTGATATCTAATCTCTTTATTCACATTTTAAATGCCTATTTTCTAACATGTATCACTTTATTCCATGTTTATTCCCTTACTGTACTTTATATATCACCCCTTTTTTATGTTTTTCTTGAGGTTATCCAATGCATTTTAAAAATACATGGAATTGTAGAATCATATTAAAGAATTTTTCAAAAAAAATTCGTATACCATGTTCAATATGTTTTTCTATGTACCTAATTCCCATATAAACATGATTTCTCAATATTTTTGGTTTTATTATGTGTACCTTTATATAATATATAATGAATTAATATGTAATAATTAATATGTTAGTTATATCTTCCCAGGATATTATTCTCCAAAATATTCTAAAAAAATATAAATTCAAATTCTGAATCCTGTGTTGAGTAATTTTATTCATAGATATTTAATTATCATGATTC
Source organism: Viscum album (assembly GCA_963277665.1). Classification (NCBI taxonomy): domain Eukaryota; kingdom Viridiplantae; phylum Streptophyta; class Magnoliopsida; order Santalales; family Viscaceae; genus Viscum; species Viscum album. Next base: position 908,689,575 of record OY728125.1, on the reverse strand, counting down.
ATTGGATATTAACTTATCAATTTTCGTGAGGATTCATATTATGATTTTTATTGATGCATAGATATATATCATAACAAAATTTCTTCTAGATGGTAGTGTGATCAAAGGTGTAGTGAAAAGTCTCTTCTTGATTTCCCTGAATATTTTTTGACATTTTTCCTTAAAGAAAAAAATATATACCCTATTGTGTTGGATTTGTTAATCTGATAATCAGTCTAAATAAATTTATCAAAAATATTCAATAATAACTTTCAAATTTATGAAAACTATGGATGTATATGAAAATTGTTTTTCTAGGTCATTCCTCATTTTCCTTTTTAATTTAACTGTCCATAAAAATTATTATCATATGATCACAAGCCTCAATAATGTGATTAGATAAATCAAAAAATTAACTCTTTTTGAACTTAATATATCTTCCCCTTTATTAAATAAATTTGAATAATCCTTATATGTTTCTATTTTATTTTTATCTATTGGAGTATATTGGAATACCCATAATAAATAAAACAATAAATTTATTGAATCTATTGATAAAAACACTATTTATAAATCCCAGGAATATTTTTGGGGTGTTTGTGGGTTCAAATGAAATCACTCTACACTTATAGTGTTCATATATAGTATAAAAGATTTTATTTTTAATATATTCTTTCTACACTATTATTTTATTATACCCTAATAGTGAAACACTTTTGAAATGTATTAAACTCTATTATATTATAAAATTAGTCATAAATTTGTGGTACTGGATACTTTTTATTTATAGTGATCTAGTTTATATCTCATTAATCAATGAAATTAAAAATCGACACCTTATTATTCTTGATAAATCGAATTTTTACACCCATAGAGGCTCATTGGGGAGTTTAAACCCCTTTTCCAAATCCAGTTATAGTTTCTGGTTTAATTCCTTAAGTTATCTTATGGTCATTTTTTTGGAATCTTGGATATAGTTGTCAGACCAAGTATATGTTCTATTTAGAACGCTACCTCAGGATTCTGAGTAAAGAAAAGTAATTCTTTAGGGAATACATCAATATATCACCATAATGTTTGAAGTCATTAATTCTTAATTTTTTACATTTCCATGACCCTATAAGCAAGATATGATTTTTCATTTGGTATCAATACACACACAATTGAATGATTTGTCAAAATAGATTCTTAATTTTCCATCAATATACCAAATAGTGTATAGTCATTTATGAAAAAAATGGGATTTACTTTTATTACAGACTGATATAAGACCTATATTAGGAGATTCAATCCATGTTTAATATTGAATCAAATTCAATGTAGGGAATAGTTATGAGTAATTATGTAAGATTCTTCCTATAAACTTTAATTGGGGGAGTTTTAAAGATTTTGGGTGAAACAATTTAACCACATGATGGTTTTAAAAATATTGATACATTAAGGTATAAATACAGTGATTCAATTAGACTTTGAAAAATTCATGATATGAAGGAATTAATTTACCTATAATCAAGTAAAAATTTCTCTATCCTTGAGTGAATACTGAGTGCCCCTTCACTAAATATTTTTCTTTCTTGAATTTAGTGGTGGTAGTTGAATAAGGATTTTATTTTCATAATGTGTTATGGGGTTCCCAAAATATAATATCCATGAAGAACCTTGTTTAGTTTTATATTCTTGGTTAGTTACCATTTTCCTTATCATTGTAGGATCAATCCATGGGTGGTGCATTTAAGGATCCTATCATTCCTTAATTTTATCAAGTAACCTATTCATGTAACTTTTATAATATTTTTCTTGATTTATTCCTTATCCATGTTGTAATCATTTACTAGACCCCTGAAGGATGTTTCATTGGTTATTATGAAAACATATTTAATATATGGTTAGGTGAATATTATTTCCTGTATGCCCTTTTAAATTTGACCCCAAGTATGAAAATCCTTCATTATTTTATTTTCTTCATATCTATGGGACCATTCTCAAAATCTATATTTAATTTGAGTTTACATTAAGAAATTATTAATAACATTGAATGTTCTAAATATGTTACTTTTTTTAATATTTTATAAATCAATAAATAATCAATCTATTTTCATCATGACTGATTACAAAATTAAAGGCATACCATACAAGAAGTGTGAAATTCTCCTCATATGCCCCAAAAAAATTATTCTTATTTTTTGAGCTCTATAAACTAACTCCCTACATTAGTATGATTGATATGAGGAACATACTGTATAAGTAATTTTTTATAACGTGTTGTTCCATTATTTTATAATTAGTGGATTATGTGATATATTAAATAATGGAGTTCAAAGTAACATGAAATTAAAAATGACTAATTGATGAATAAATGTTGATAGTGGATGTTCTATATAATTTATGTTATTTTTCACAACCTAGGACACATGTTTAAGTACCACCATGATAATTCTAAATCTATATACCATTTAATTAGGTATATTGTTTGGATAATCATTGCATTATTCATTACATGGGTTGTTGGAACATCTTATTTCGGCTCCCACCATTGTCTAAGATATTAAATGTTAAAACAATTGATATGAAATTAAATAATGCATCGAAAAATTATTTGTATGATTAAATCATTGTAATGTTATTAACTTATAATTTACCAAAGTTTATTTTAATATATAATTTTTTTTAAAAATTTCATAAAACCTTATTAGATACTAACTATAGTGACCCTTAAATACATTTCATTATTATAATATCATTTTTAAGACAAGAATTTATAATATTGTATCTCCCAAAATTGATGGGTTTAGTGAAATGGAAAATTTGTTTTATGCAAGATTTATATATAAAATTATCATCCTTATTTAATTCATTCCTCACAATTCTCCTATAGGTTTTCATAATATTTATAATGCATGATATTACAGAAGAATATAAATTAAAAAATGGCAAGAAATAAAATCATTGTAAGAGGATGAATAACCTAATGGAACATTAGACATGAATCCAGATAAGTTGATGGGTGATCAAAATAATAATCATCACATAATTTGAATAGTTTAATATCCAAAATCATATAGAAATATTTTTAAGGTGATATAATATTTATCATATGCGTAACAATTAGACATTATATGTCAAGGATAATTTATAAGATATCAAAAAAAATTGAAAGGATAACTGTATCAAATATATGAATAAAAATGTTGAAAAATATATTTGCATCAGGTAAACAAATAATTATCTAATGAGGTATAATACATTACCTAATTAATTGGTAGTTTTTGTATTTTTGGGACAACCTGTTACATCATAATATGTTCAAAATAATTCCTTACACATATAATAGTAACATTGTACAATAATAAATAAGAAATAAACCCACAAGATAATGTGTTTTATAAGAATGTCAACAGGAACATGTTAATGAATATATCTATGGTTACCAAAAATGTTAAGGGAGCACATTATTTTGAATTTTCATGAGTGGAATCAATAAATAAAATAAATAGATCATGAAGATAAGAAGAAGAACATTAGGAGAATCAAAGAGAGGTTTTGAAAATAATCTTTATCAACATAATTTAAGGTGAGTCATAATTTCAACTAAATAAAATAAAATATGAATATCCATATAAAACGATATTGTAAAATGAAATAAATAACCTTTTAGTAGGTATTTAATGAAATATTTTAAGAATCATGAGGAAAAATGACAGAAAGAGAGAGTATAAACACAAAATAAAGGAAAGTGTTTGAGATTCCTTTGAATTCAGTACAAAATTTAGTTAACCATGTTTATACCACTTATATTACTAAATTATGTGTATTAAAACATTAATCTAGAAGTATATTACAATTATTAAAATTATTCTCAATTATTTATAAGCATTTTAATTTATTTTTAAAATTTTCATTAAAGATAAAATGGAATGAAAACATGTTTATTGATTTATTAACTTTTAAATTTAAATGTTTTAGTTCTGATATATTTATTATTCATTAGTTAAATGACCACTAGAAACATACATATTTATCAAAACACCAATAAAAATGCTGATATATAAAAAAACACACACACACTATACATAGGATACACCAAACATCTATAAAGGTGGTAAAAAAAATTATTTATTACTTACTTGTGGGTGGGTTAACTAACCAACAACATGTAAAAAATATGGATAAAGATACATATTATAAATTTTTAAAATAAAAACTCTATTTGTTTCATAACATTCATTTCTTGTTTATATACGCTTTATTTAATCGTTAGAGGATTGGTTTAAATATTGGATTGGGAACTGAATAATAGAAGTGTCAAAACCTAAACTAACCGTGGTTAAACTCTTCAATGAAACCTTTACAAGGATATTGTATTGTGAATTGTGTTGAGGTATCCACATATGATAGGATTAATTACCTATAATAAACCTATTATCCACTCAAAATCATTAAAATCCACCATGACATGCATGAGATATAAACTAACCAATAATGGACACTCAATATAACATAAGAATATATAATGAAAACTATATCTTAAATGTAAAAATATTTATATAAATCACTATATACAATCATCTCATCTCAAAAAGATTCTGTATAGAATGTATATGGTGTTAAAGTGTCCATTTAAGTGAAATATCCACTCCACCATCTATCCATATGTATCAACCATCTCTAATATCCATGATGTCCCATCCTCTACAAGAGATGGTCTTCATAGACCCAAGGAGAGAAATGAAAAAGTACACATGTTAGGTGGTAATAATAAAAATTATTATGTTCATCCAAACTAGTGAGAAAAACCAATAAACATATACTTTTGATATGAAATGACTGCAAACAAAGTGCATACGATTTGAATTCAACCAACATTATCAAAATATATAAAAATATTCAAGGTCCATCTTGATCCAACATCCTATTCCAACCATGATCACTAAATAAAAATGTTTCATTAGTAAAGAAGATTAGTTTAAACTCACAATCCCTTCATATATTTCCCTCTATGTAATGCATGATCTATGAATGTATCATGACATGTTTAAAGAAATAAATATTTCTATAAATATTTCATATTCAAGAGGGAAAGAGAATATCTAAAGCTAGTAGCTGCATATATACCCAGAAACTTGAAGAAATACATTTCTCCAGGTCTAAAGCTATATACTAGAGAAATAGATGAAATAAACATCCACTATTGTAGACATAGTTCTTCAAAGTACTAGAGTTATCGGAAAGATAAAGCCTAGTATCAAGTGGATCATAGTTCACCCTGATCCTATGGTTGTGGGAGAGGAAGGGTGACACCACTCAAGTAAACAATCCTCAATTACATTATCACATCAACACTGTTGCCTAAATTACCCATTTCACATAACCCATCCATCATGGTCCCACATAATGTGTACTAGAATGAATACCCATCTTGACCTATACCATAAAAAATATGTTGGAGGAATTAATTTTCACGAACATTATCTTATAAATGCACGATCTTTGTTATCCAAGGTCAGTTTGTGAGTATGGGTTGATATATTTGTTCGTATTCAACCATCACTAGCTAGATATATGGTTGATAGAGGTATGGTAACAACCATATCAACTTATTCCTAGTGAGAGGGAGAGATAAAAGAAATCTACCACAGCATCGCTTCATCATCGATATCCAGTGATCACAAGTTGTGACATGTCTCAAAGCATTGAGTACACATAATAATTCACTCAATCACAATCAATAACCTCCTTTATCATTTACAATTTACTTCTATGTTTAAATCTATGTACTACAGCATCCTATATGGGATTCATACTTTATAAACCCATGAAAATGAAATTATATTATAGTTAATGAAAAAATATAGTTATTATTTTTTCAACTACCACATCATAGCTTGATCAAAATCACTTTACTCGTGAATGTCCTGTTCATGAATTGAAAAAACCCCCAGATACATCCACTATATTTTATAATAAAGTAAAAAAATCCTGAATCCTTATCATAATATAAATAAATTTATTCTTAAATATACATATCATCATTTCTCATTTCATCCAGATTAATAATAGAGTATTTTTTGGAAACTTCCCATCATTTCTCGATGGTGTATCATCATTAAGTAGAGAAATACACCATTAATGATATAGGATTAATGAAAATAATTTATCCAATTTTGTCTATATATTACTTAATTTATTCCCTCAAACATTTTTTCCTTGTGTATGCTTTGATACTTTTAATATAGCACACCATTTCATTGGATTGGTGATTTTTTCTTAATTAAGACAATTTGTTAACATAATTGATCAATTAGGTTTTTGGAATAAAATTAAGGGTATATTCTCTAAAAATATTTTGAGATATTATAGTTAGGAAGAAATATTATTTTCAGAAGAAAATAAAGTAAGAAAAACATTTTATACCTGTTGAAGGATTCTAAAACCATGTGGAGCAATTTATGTTGAGTTAACAGGAAATCGTAGGCCATTTTAGGTCCCATCAATATGTCAAGAATCAAATATTGGATAGTGGTTCCACTGTAGGGATAATATTCATTTCAAATGGATCCTACCATCATGAATAGAGAATAAACCTGGTATATAATGGACCGAGTGTCTATATTACTACACTATATATATGAAAACATAATAAGATGCCCCCACTAGAGGCTTTGTCAACTCCCAAAGCTACCTATATCCATTCCAATGAAAAAAACCAAAGAACAGTAAAATTACTCACTTTTAAACAATAAAATATACTCACTCACACATATTGGTTCATTATTACCCATGTCTATGTTATATGAATAATGTAATGAGTATTGGAAAGATATAAATTCAGGGAAGTTGAATCATCATAGTTTGGAGCATATATCAGCTTCTCAATTGAATACCACATCATAACCTATGATTATGTCAAACACTCAACACTATCTTGATCCCAATCCCAAAATTACAACCCATGAAAAATTTCCATTATTTATATTTCATGGATAGATCAGGTGTTGAGATACCTCAAGGAATGCAACCTCAGACTATGTCTAATGACAATGAATTTTTTATCCAATTTTAATTGAAATACTATGGCCACCATCAATTTAAATGGAAAATACATCATATAAAATCTATGAAACATAATGAGTTCTTTGAAGATCTACTCGGAATTATTAATTTAACTTCATGAACAATTATACCTGATGGAATCCTATACCATAACACAACATATTTCATAGTTCCGGCACAATCAAACTCACATTAAAACTCCTTGGAAAACGTAATTTTATCAAATAATGCTTGGAACATTCTCAATATAATGTTGTTTAAACCTTTAGTGACAAGAGTAAACACATGAATCTTGGAAATCCATTGATCTTTAATTAGAACCCATGAAGAGAATGTAAGTGATGTAAGGACATAAATAATCATTATTCAATCTGTTTAACCAAATCCATAAATGAGAAAATAGACTGAAAAAATGGAACATAATCCAAGAGTGTGAAATAACTAGTTAAGAATGTGGGGGTGTATCAATAACTCAATCAATCAAGTAATATTATATAGATAATGTATAATTAATTCATATCATATTAGTGAAACAATGAATGATGCAGGGGATGAATAATCATATTCATTGGAAATAATACTATCATCAGGGAGATTTTATATTTTTATGTTACTGCAATAATTTTAATACTTTTTAATTATTGATATCTTTGACTTTGATATTTTAAATGGATGGATAAAACCTTCATCATTTAATTATTTAGTAGGGGATATCCATGAAATTTCTTGAATTTTGGTAATATTTTTAATTCTTATCTTATTTTTAATATAAATTTCAGATTGTATAATTCTTGGTTCTTTTCATTTAAGGTTAATAAGTGTTACATTTTTTTTTATTCTTCAATTATTATCCAAATCTCTCCATATATTTAATCATCCATGTATGTCATGGAACATGAGTGATTTATTGGTGATGTGTTATATATTTATAACCTATTTTTTAGAAACAATAATCTCATCATTTGGTTCTTTGGATCAATATCTCATAAATGGGAGGTCTCTTAATAGTTATAGGTGAGTGATATATCCTATGATTGAGTGATTTCACCAAAATATTTCATTCACATGGGGGACGATATAGTAAATTATAATTTTTTTTGTATTAGAACTCTCCATCACTTAAAACCAGAGGTGAGGAGTTTTTGATTATGAATTCCTAATTGATCAACTACTAAATATATAAGTCATTCTAAAAAAGATATAATTGTTTCTCATAGTCACTCCAACGATTAGATTAATCACTGTCCCTCCATCTAATAATTACACTTTTCATTGATCAAACATTCTTTTATTATCTCAATAATACAAAATTAAAACACAAACATGCATGTTAATAGATAATTTTATGAAAACATAGGAATATAAACATTAATTTAAGAAAATATGAGGTCTCAATACACTACATTAACTTAAATTTGAAATATATGTTCGACCCTCTCATAATAATGTCAAAATAAAACTTCTCTTAAATCCCTTGGAACAATTACTAGGGAAGTGGTGTAGATTATCTAAAACATAAACACAAGATTAAAGTGCATGACCTTATAACATAATAATTACCAATTAAATATTTATTCAAATAATGAGTGTAATTAACTATTTATAGACTATATAATTAATAAATCATGGAAAATTTAAAATCAAAATCAGAGAACATTTCACTAATATACCCCATTGAAACCAAAGTGTTTACTATGAATTTTGATTTTCTATAATGGATGTCAATAAGTTATTTGTGCACAATATAATCATTAAATAAAAATTAAAAAGTTATTTACCTAACTTTGTAAGATGGATTTTAATTGAATACAAGACTAATCCCATCACTACCAATGCTTCATCCCCGTCATGGAAAGATCCAAACAATAACAATAAGGAATTTTTCACAGTCTATGTAGAGACCAAGGACTGGTTAGGGACCAGAGAGGGGGGATGGATAATTTGTAAAATATTTTTAAGAATAAAATTTATTTTAATTAAACATCTCTTGTTATGTTTATCAATCCAATCAATTGTATCACATAATCCAACCTTAAGAGAAAAGGTAAAAATAGAGATATTGCAACATAATATTTCCATGTTTTTGTATAAAATACCACCCATTTCCTTATTGGCTTGACACCCCAATATTAATTCTCCCCCAGAATCATATTATCATCTATAATGGATCTTGGTTCTAGAGGAGTGTGATTGGTTATATCCCCAATCACTTATCAGGAGCTATAAGTATTTACAATACCTAGTTGTGAATACTCTATGTTTTATATGATTATACACCCTATCCAACAAATCTTCTTAAATGATTGGTTATACACCCCAACCATCCTTCATCCTTGATTTTTTATACACCACATCTAATATTGTCTTCAATTTTTGATCTAGTAGTACAAATATTTCCTGAAACTCTTTAATAATCTTCCCCCACTACAATACAAGACCTAGTTAACTCATTTAATATTCCACAAGATGTTAAGAAACTACATGGAATAGGTATAATAGTATTTAAAATCGCCCTAGATCTAGTAAAATATATATTCTCATTAGTATTTGAATACTCAGGTGTCTCCTTAAAGGGGTCCTAGATTTGGCTCACCTTCTTCACTCATTGATTCTTGATGTATTAGTCTCTATGAGTAATCATCAAATTAGCATATGGGTTCTCAAATCTCTAATGAATCATTCAAAACTTTCCTCTTATATTTATTTACAAATGAAAAAGTTCATTTTTTCTCATTATATTAAATTACCAAGTTTTTTGATAAATGAAAATCCTTTGTGATTACTATCATTTAAATAAATTTAAATCTCTATCAAAACTAGTCAAATATTTACTACTAATTCTCATTTAAATATGATATAATATCTCATCCAAAACATATTGGAATTATGTTTGTTTCTTCTCATTTCATATTGAATATTTTCATAAATATCTAAATTAATTAAGACTCAAAATTTATTCTTCTATGAATTCCTACACAAAATCCATATCATCAGCATGTATCTTGAATTATATTTCACAAAATAGTGAACTCAAAACCACTACCCATGATGCTTCTTTAATATATTTCACACCGTAAAAAAGCGAATGCATATTTATATGCACAACCTGTGATGTGTAATATCCCACTACAACATGGAAATCATCCATATCCCTAGTTAGTATATTCTTATCAATGTAAAATATGAGTTAAAAGTTCATTCTAATCTTAAAATAACATCACCATGAAGGTCTACACTTGTGATCTTCATATTACAATGGATTTGTGTCATGGAAGCACCCTTACAAATAATTGTTCTTATACAACATAACCTTATGTCATCAGTATCATTTATCCAATAACATTACATAGATATATCTCATGCATTAACCTTTACGTACCTCATAATAGTTTTACCTAGGTTTGGTGGTGACCATACATAATCTTCATATTCAGTGAGAACATTTTACATATCTCCTTCAGTCTATAATTATTCATGTGCATCTCATGATGGAATCCAATTTTTTGATGTGAATGGTTATCTCACAATGTCTTCTGTAGTTGATCAAACCATTATTGTGGTATGTTAAACCAATGTGGTCGATGAAACACCCTTTATACAGTCCATTTTCATTGTACATGAAATATATTTATCTTCAACTCCTTCTAACAGTAAGTCAAAAAAATTTATGCGGTTGGTTTCATAAATTATGGTTGTTAAAGGAATTTTCTACATTTTTATATTCAATTTAACTATATCATGGTTGATATGCAATAGCATGTTGAGATACCAAGGCGACTCAGTTATAGAAAATTTCCAAATGGTTATATGGTAGATTAATCTAATGTGAGAGTATAGTCATGGAAAAGTCCTTATTCATTCTAGGAAAAATATATAAACTCTCCCAATTTAGCATTCCCATAAGTTTCATGAACTCACTTCATTAATTTCATATTTTTCAATATCTTAGATAGATCTGAAAAATCATAACATGCAATTCTACTTCACATATATAATAATTGGTATGAGGTTGAAGACAATGCACATGGAAAATTATTATTCTACACAACGTCATTTACATCCCATATACACCACATATAAAAATACACATCACTAATATTTCATTGAAACCCACATAAAATCATAACGTATTGAAATAATCTTAACAAAACATCTCATATCCTAAGTTGGCCAAAAATATCTCGTGGAGTACCATATTTCACCCTAAAGCCTCCAGTTCCACCTCACACATGAGAGGATAAGGTACTCATTAACACAAACATTCCTAACTGTTTGTATGAGACTCATGTTCTCATGATTAAATAGGTATAATCTATGCTGCTATCTCACTCATGTATCAAAATAAGCTAGATAGGTAGTTCTGGATCCCATGAGGATGACTTACTATCACATGTGCGGATGATATAGTTTATTATTTGGCCTCTAAAGGGATTTTTTTAAATTAAAAACATAAAAATACACAAAAAATTTAATCCAACACATCATCTAAAAAGTTCTTCCCATAAAATATACCTATTGGAGAATAATATATTTTATCCATGGATTTATAATAATCTTACATGGTCAAATATCACTTATTTTTCATGTTGTAGACAACTTTTATCATCCAAACTCCATTTTCACTTGTCATTGATGTTAATAATAGATATCTAATTGCGATATATCATTTTTAGGATGTATCCATAATAGTAATCTGAGAATAATACCCAACTCCACTAAACATAAATTAAGACATTGAAAATGTGAAATTATTATTTAGGAGCTTCTATATTCCCATTTTTATTTGCGGTGAATACCATAAATCCTCAATATTAATATTTGTGTTCAAATGGATTATTTCTCCTTCCCTTTATTGAGAATAAATTAAAATGTTTATGTAAGGGTCTTCTCACATGTTGTTATAAATTTCAAGGGACTCAAATTATTTTCCCCATTTTCTAGATATGATAAAAAGATGATACAATATAGTTTTATAAGAAATGAGCCATTAGTTGGTCTATTTTATGTTTGTGTGGGTTGTCCGATTGTATAAAAAATATAGAAACAACCAAGGTTATCTCTATTTATCGTAAACTATCATTAATGTGATACCATGATTAGAAAACTCAACACCCCTCATTTAAGTGGAAATATAAAATACATTCTTTTTATATAAGCATATATCCACCATATATCTCAATAAAATATGAGATTAATTCATGTAAAAGTTATGTAACTCCCCATTGTTTCATCTTTTCATCAACCAAAAACCAAATATAAATTATGTTTCATGTAATGAATAATAATAATTATGAGTTTGTTTGGAATTAAATTTTCTCAATATTTTATAAATCTTTCCCTGAATTCTATATTGCAAGGAATATTTTATTTTTAAATGAATATTCCACAAGTTTAATTGTCTTAAGGATGCACATAATGTTTCTTAATGGTATCTATAAACTCTAGAAAAATAATTTTGTCTTATTTTCCATGTAGTTATAGCTTCAAGAACCTTCTATAATATCATATTTATTTTTTACAAACACATAAAATAATAGGGAATATAGAGGGACATCTTTGTTTGTTCAGAAGTAACACCCAAGATTAGAGTTTCATCTCAAAGAGGCAAGTATTTTCTTCCAATCACAATATAGGAAAATTCATTTAGACTCCCAATTTTGTTTTATATCTTAATATTACACCTATAGTGTTTCTTTACATAGGATTATTGTCTATTTTCAATACATTTTTTCACCAAATTTTTTGTTTTCTATTAAAAATTCCTTTACTATTTTGTCCATCTGAGAACCAAAACCTTAATGTTATTTAATTTTATTTCTATACAACTCCCACTATTTAGGTGAATCTTGAGGTGTTTTATTGGAAAATGTATACATTTACCACACAATTGACACAAGTCACCATATTTATTTAAGTTATCGTTGATTGGAATCATTCATTCCTTCTTTGGATTTATAATAAAATCTCGTTTAATTATTTTCTTATGGTTTCCCCACAATGAATACTCATGTTTTGAAGAATTATTTGTATTTTCCAACCTTTTATCATATATTGTCAACTTTTATATCCCTTTATTATTCCCTTTAATTATTTTCATGAATTTATATATTATTATAAAATTCCATGGATTTTTGCCTAAACTTCTAGCAACACTATCAATAGCCCATGATCCAAAATTTCTTATCATCAAGAGTAATCTATCCAAGTTTCAATTGGTTTTAACACTTCTATTGTTTGTGTAACCACCACCAATTTCGACACTTCTTATGGAACATATAACCACACACTCTCTTTCATCCACACTTGATTATGTGGTCATTTTTTAATTATTATTCTCATCCAAATTTTCTTATAATTTTTTTAAAACAAATAATTTAAAGTGAGATAAAATTTTATCATAATATAGTTTGTCTATTATTAGACACCTTATTGTAAAAACGTGAGAAGGATTCATATAAAAATAATACAATGATCATTAACCCACCATTTTATTCTTCTTATAATAAAATAACTTTCTACACTTTTGTGGAATCATTAATTTTCTTAGTAGATTGGGATGTTATAGCATTTTATTTTTTTAGATGTTGCATTTTGATTCAAATCACTAAGAACCAAATTTTGAGAGTATTTTTCTCATCCTAAATCAATCTTAGGTTCTCTTGTCAATACTATTGTGACTTTTTTATTTTTTTATAGTTCACTTTCATTATTTATTGGACTGAATTGTGAAGATATTTAATTATTTATTATCTTAACGAAAAAGTGAGTATTTTTTAATTCCAAATAGTTTTATTGAATTTTTTATGTTTATTAGATATTACATAGAAAATCTATCAAAAAACATTAAAACAAGTATGATTTTTATATTACTTTTCAATAAATGAATATCTTTTATTTAAATGAGTTCTTAAATGCTTATTTTCATTTACATGGTATATAGGGTCAATTGAAATTTAAATCATCTAACTTATTACATTCTCAAATTCTTCATTTTTTTTCTTCTATTTATATATTATAAAAAATAATTACTATGATAATATCAAAAATAATTTTTTTAACTTTTTTTGTGATATTTATTTTGATGATATTGTAAATTCAGAATGAGGATCCCTAAGTTTAACATAATCATCATATATTTAACTTTAATAATAACAATAATAATAAAAACAATTAATAAAAATTGTATCACTCTGATCATCGTTGATTTGTGGTGTTTCTTCCTTTGGATTCTTCTTCAGCTTCTCTACCTCTCTTTTCCTCATGTTTTTCTGATTGTTGGTAGAAATATTGAGATTTATATGTTCATAAGTAACATATATTTATCCATTTAATAAGAATTAAACCCTTATAAAAGGTTAACTCAATTAGTGTATTAAAATAAATCAAGGAAAAAATAAATCATCATAGGTAACCTAGCTATAATACCAATTGTAGAGCCCTCAAATCAGTTAAGTAATAACGATAGGTGGTGGGTAAATCAGTGATACACACTTTTTAAAAATTATATTTATTTTAATACCAAATCTAAAACTTATTAATGTTTTGATCCAGCCAATAGTATCTTATGATCTCATATTGTGTGAATTAGTTATATTAGATAGATCATCATAGAATATTTACAATGTTCAATATAAAATCTGATTCCTTATTATGTTTTGTAAAAAACTAAATATGGATTGTACACTATGATATTATGATCAACTACAATAAGTTTTGATTTGATATTAATTTGATTGGTTTAACCCCTCAATCACATGTCTCCAACACCCATAGGTTGAACTCTCCATTAGTCTATCCTCTATTTGTGTCTTGTTTTTTACCCGAACCAAAACTCATTTTAAATAATTATTTATACATCCCTACCATATATCCTACTAGACTAGTTATACACCACATCTATTATTATCTTCATTATTTGATCTAGTTGTACAAATATTTCCATAAAATCCTGAATAATTTTACTCTATCGGTGTACAATATTCTGTTCACTCATGTATAATTATACAAGTACTTCAAAAAAATCGTGGAATAGATCTGTTAGTCAAGAAATTCATTTTAAATATTGGGAAATATATACCCCCTTAGTATTCACATAATAAAGTGTGTCTCAATTAATTAATCCAAGTCTCAAATCACATTTTTCTATTCTTGATACTTGATTTATCAGCCTCCTTGAATAATCTTCTAATATTCACAAGATTTCCGAAATCTATAACATGTTCTTTAATACCTAAATTATATATATATATAAATAAAAGAATAAATAATTCATTTTCATTCATATTATTTTTAATTACCTGTAATTTTGATAATTCATGATCCCCCACAATTATTGAAATTTAAATCAATTTAAATTCTTAACAAAATTAATAAAGTCTTTATTTAGTCAATTTAAATATAATAAAATATCTCATTCAAAAAATTATAAGGACTCATGATTTCTCCTCATGTGATATTGAAATACACGTACTTATTTAAATTAATTTAGACTTATAATTTATTCTTCATTGAATTCATCCATAAAACCCACATTATCAACACAATGTTTGGATGATATTTCTTGAAACTATGGACATGGATTGAACTCCACCCACTATATATTTAAAATATTTCACACCTTCGAAAATTGGATCCATATTCATATACATCACGTGTGATGTAAAAATGTCCTCCTAAATTGTGGATCACATCTATAATACTTGTATCACTTTTATATAATGTAAACTATGAGTAAATAGTGAATCATTTTATTGAAATCAAATGTCCATAAAGACTCAAACATGGAATCATTATATTATTTTACATCTCTATCATGGTTCCACCTTATGAAGCATCTATTCTTATTTACATGCCCTTATGTGACCTGTATAATATTTCTGTGACCTTTACATAGATACAACTCACACATTATCCTTTAAATACATGTGGGTACTTTTTTATATGTTGGGTTGCAGCCTTATCTAATATTTATATTCATTGAGTAACTTTCATGAAACTTATTACATTCAATCATTCAATATGTTACTCTCAGGATGGATTCCACATTCCTTATGTGGTTGATCATCTCCTAGTATGTTTTCTGATTAACTAGAACCTCGTTTTGGTATTCAAAACCCATGGGGTCAATGATTCAACCTTAATTGAGATATATATTATTACATTTATATATTAAAGGATAATATAAAGAGTATATATAAAACCTACATCTAGGATAATTAATAACTCGTGATGAGTTTCAAAGGAGTTTTTTAAAATATTCTTATCAACCTCAAGTATAATTTAATTAAGAAGTTAAATGTCTTCAAAAAACATCTATGAGTGAAATTTTACGAGGACTTGGATATATTCAAGAATCTTTTTCCAATATTAATTTTCCAAGACACATAGGAATCTCTTATATCAGTGGTAGATAGTGAATAATAAGTCATAGGTGGAATCTAAAGGTCTCACTGAGGAGATAACATAAAATGTATGGCAATTCTAAAATAGAGCTACTATATTTAGGGGATTCAATGAGGTAATATTAATTTTTACTTGTATGTTTTAGTATAATATATAATAACTAACTACTTTTTTAAGATTAACATATCTTATAAGATCAAATGAGAAACTGAATTTTTTTAAGGTTTATGGAATTTTATTTTCTTTAAATAATTTCATTGACCAGTGTCTAAAATGAAAGAAAATAATAGTTGTGATAACACTGTTTAACAAATACCCTTTCAATATCCCATGAACAATTGTTTATGAAAATAGAACTCACATTTTTTCAAGGAATTTTAAATTATTTGAACAAACGGAGACCAAAATTCTAAAAAACATCCATCCAACATCTACTATTCTAATGGAATTTTAAACAAGGATACCAACAGATTTACCAATGACTTATAATTTTGTCCCTAAAACACCATCATAAACCATCATTTAAATTTAAGCCAAAATACATAACCAATCATACTCAGACATTTAATAAATAAAAATTTTCTACAAGAATTCAAAAACTCTATAGGATGTCTTGTTGAAAGGATGACTAAGAATCCTGAAATAACACTAGCTCAAAACTCACCAAATAAAAAAAAAGTGTTAGTGTGGTAACAACTAGGATATTGTAGAAAAATCAACCCATTTACATGAAACAATAATAAAAATTCAAAACAATCAACAAATATGATAGAAATTATAATCAGGCTAATAATGAATCAGGAATTGAATTTGAAAAGTAAAAAAAAGATAAAGAGATCATTCCACAAACCATTCCTTCAAGAATGATTAAATCAGATACGATCCATGTGGATGAAATTAAAAAATGATTCTAGAAACATTTAAGAAATTTAATACCAATACAACCCCCATGTAATACCAAAACAGATTCCCAATTATTTTACTTTTTTAAATATTTATTCAGAAAGAAAACGAGGCTTCATGGGAATAGAGTGGTTAGCTTAACAATTAATGTTTCAACATTGATAACACCAATATTACATAAATAATATGAATATATAGTGGTATTATTGAATACCTATACCACTGTATATATTCATTTAATTGATTATTTATGTGATTCAAGATATTCAATATATATAGTGCCTCATTCTATATTTTGTTCCTAATATATTGGACTAATTAAACCAAAACGGGTGGTTGTCAGGTTAATTAACCACACTACCTTATTTATTGATGGATTACATAAAGATATGTTTGTTATAGTACATAAATTTCTTTTTAAAACCGTTGTCTTCATCCTTAATATAGAAGAAGAGATTGAATCGATTAAATAACAATTCATTATATACAAACCATTCATAATGAGACATAAAAATAATCAATATATATAAAGGTACATTAAGCATGATGTTTGAAGAAAGCGTACTACATTTATTTAATTTATATTTAATGAAATATATAAAATAATAATTTTTTTACTTTTCACATTTACACACTTTTATTCAGATGATTAATATGACTTGTTAAAATAAATATTGAATTTGGGTTATAATCTAGGATTTTAAAAGATATAAAAAATGTTTGTGAGAAAGATGGAATTACAATGTTGGAATATTAGATAGGGTAACATATGAATTCTTTGCTGGATTTAATCATTTGTCTTCAAATGAAAAAAGTAAAACAATACATCTATTTTTGGGAATTACCAAGGGATTAGGTCAAAAAAACTGAAACTATTAAATAATTATTTAAAAAATAAAATCTATTAACAAAATATTTTCCACTAGAATTTAAATTTGTATATGAAATTTGTGAGGAGACATTTAAAGTGATTATTTATAAAAAGTGTTCCACTATCTAAGAACCTAAACTCAAATAATTTCTAATGTAAAATGTAAACTCTATAAGATGGATTATTGGTGACATTTCTTATATTAGTCCTAGTATTTGAATATATAGAATATAAGAAAAATTATGTTAAACCAGTTAACCAATATAAAATAATACTAAACCCAATCATGAGGGTGTTACTTAAAAATTTTGTTAAGAAACTATAATATTATAAATAATCCACCAAATTTTATTCTCATGGTGGGTAGACCTTATATTTAGTTTTCCAAAAAAGGTATGACTTTCAATTTTTTTGAATTAGAACAATGTGTTGATCCGAGTGAGAGTGAATGATAAATGGAGATTTTATATTGAATAGAAGAAATTAAAATAAGTTAGCATAAAAGATAATTTCATATTACCATCATTTACCAAAATTTTGAAAGAAAATATGAAAATACCCATTACTATTTCATGGATGGATTTGTAGGATATTTAAAAACACCCATTGCCTTGAATAACTTCGTGAAAAACCACTTTCACCTAACCATATGAAATATTTTCCAAAAAAATTATTCCATTTTGATTATATAATTCCTTAGGGGAATTTTGAAATACATATATTATATTTATTTTCTAATTTGATTATGAACGGTCTTGAATTGTGCTTATAATAATTTTTTTGGAAATTAATTTGATCATTTGTTTAAAAATCGAGACAATTTTTTGAAAAAATCAATTGAAAAAGATCTTATTATCAATTTTAAAACATTCCATTTTGTGGTTGCAAAAATAATTTTCTTTGGATATGATATGAAAAATAATGTAATCAAAGGTGTAAAATAAATGATTATATACATTAAATAATTTTTTTAATCCACCTGTCTAAAACATGTTAGAGAATTTTTTTATTGGTTATTTTTTAATAAATTTGGTCACATATCTAATGTTTCCATCATGGTGCATCTTTTTTGAATAAATTATTATCATCTATATACTATATAAGTGGAGAGAGGGGTCCATCCATAGGAAACACTGTGTCTAGTTCAATAAAAATGTCACTTTTGGCAATGTTTAAGTGGGCGATCTACGGATGGAATTCATATTTTTTTTTAAAAAATTCATAAAACCCAAAAGTATGAAATTGAGTTAAAAAAATTAAGATGAAATTGAAAAAATTAAAATTAAAAATGTTCATAAAAATTTTTCTATGATGATAACATTTTAATAAAATTGTTGCACATCCATAAAAAATATTTTTCTTTTAAATGAAATAGAGTCCTTTTATCCAGCATCATACAAAAAATTAGAGACTAATTAAACTGATGTACTATTTATTAGAATAACATAATCCAATTCTTTAAAATTAGCATCATATATATACTCTACATTTAGTAAAAATGGTTAAAAATATCATTGTCGTTCGATTAATTGATAATTAAAAATGGATTGTTTTAGTTTTATAAAATAATTTCATCATAAATACAATATAAGAATATGAAACTTAAATTGAAAATAATTAAAATGGAGAAATTTATTACAAAATTTAATGTAAACATGAAATGCACAATAATTTTAATTATTCTATCAACTTCCCAATATAGGAAAAATTAACTGATCATAAAACCCAAAAAATCTATGGTAATAAAATTATAATATATTAAAAAAATAACAAAATTACCAAAACTTTGATCATATCGGCCTTCACTCTAGCCACACAAGGTAACATGAATCCCATCGATCACCAAAAGTTATTTTCACCCTCCAAATGAGTGAACCAGTCATGGATCACTAGATGTGGAGAGAAGGAATCATTGATAATGTCTTAGAGAATGAAATGTACTTAGGGATTGTTGTTTTTGCAACACCTTAACATTTTATGATATATTTCTCTTCAAAAAATTAATTTCTTTGATAGCATGTGATACTTGCAAACCTAAGATGAAATGAAAAAAAATACAGTATACTGTTACAATCTATCCCTTAAATTAATCCAATGAATATGAATGATTATTTTTTTTAAATTATATATAGTTTTTTCTAGATAAATCAAATATATTGATAAATAAGGACTCATTTTTTAGAAACACCTTTATATGAATCTAAAAACATTTTTCTTCAAAAATTATTTTTATTGGGTTTTTGAGAAAAAATAATAAAATTTATTTTTTGACCTATTTAAAAAATTTATTGGAAATAATCAAATATATTTTTAAATTCAATATGTTAAAATTATCATAGATTGAAATTTTGCAAGTTTAAAAAATTGATTTTTTGAGGAATAGTGAAAAATACTAATTTATATTTTCAACTAACTTTTCATTTAAACAATTTAAAAAGTTCAATTATTTTTAAAATGGTTCTATAATTAAAATTATTAAAATTATATTATTAGTAATCTAATTTATTTCATTGGAATGAAATTTATATTTGACTGTAATATAAAGTTGTTTTATACTTTGGAAAATGTTTTTTGAAAACAGGTTTTTATCACATTTTTTTGATCAATTTTAAATAAATTTCCAAAAAAAGATAAATTAAAGTTAATTTTTTTATATATTTTGGATAATAATAATTAATATTATGAAATAATTGCAACATAATTTTATAATTTATAAAGAAATTTAAAAATAGAAAAAAATACTGGGGATATTGTTAAAACAGATTTACAAGGGGGTTAAACCAAGTGATAAGGTTAATTTCACCAATTAAACATATATAAATAATATTGGATTTACTTATTGTGACCTTATCATATCCCATATTTCAATCTCGGGCCATTTGGAAGCCTTTTCTTGGGAATGAATTTAAAATATTTTAATCCTTTAATAAATTCAATGTGTTTCCACTCCTCCACTTATAAAAGGACACCACTAAATTAAATTTTTTACAAGATGTTGAGAAATATGGATTGAAAAACAATGAAAAATATTCATTTAAACTTTATTATTCATTAATTATAGGTAATGGTCCTCTTAAAACTCTAGTCCCAGGTTCCTCAGTAAGTATGTAAGAGAGGATTACCAAATAAGAGTTAATCAGCTTACCCAATATTACATCACTAATTTTATAAAAAGGTATAGAATATTTTTTGGGATAAATTCATTTAAATGAAACTAATAATAATTTTTTATCATGTTTAGGAGGTCTCAGGTTCTTCTGGTGTTCATTTGGATTCCAAAGCCCCAAAATTGAAGGAAATGACTGGGTCACAAGTTTAGAAGAAACTGTGCCACCAAACCCTTAATGTTTATGTAAACCATGTTTTTTTAGATAGTTGGGTGTAGGTGTCCCCATGGTTTTTCTGCAACCATTTGACCTAGGCTCATGGCCTTGCAGTGCTCGAGACATTTGGTAGGTGGGTAGTTATCATGTTGTGTGCACGGTTAGATAAAATGTGCACCTAAAAATGAGAAGTTCCCCTTATAATTTGTAACTGGAACACGATATATCCAACCAATTGTCTAAACAGTGAGCCCCTATAAATGATGGTGGAATTACATTTTTAACCCTTTAATGTTATAAACCTTTCTTCTTCTATTCCAATTCTTCTCAAGCATGTGATCTCTCGTCCCACATATGTATCCATATACTCCCCCTTTATAGGGTTTGATACAAAACCTCCATATAAACACTATTTTAACCATCATCAGATCCATTATGAATCTAGAGGAAAGATCATCAATCATCCCCGTAATATTTCATGTTATTCTTCCCATGTTTTTCACTATCTCAGTGTAAGATCATGTTCCCAATTTTCAGGTCATTTGATGATTTATTCAATTTCTTCCAAACTAGATTGAACCAGAGGTCATGAATGGATGTTAGAAGCTCTATGAGGATAAGGTAGGTGGTCAATATTCTTTCACTTTGTTTCTTTTTTTCCCATAAAATGTTCCATTGTCCTGTGATCCATTCTCCTACAACATTACCTACAGATTCCCTTTTTAAAATGTAAATTAATGTCTTACCATTTCATTTGTGATGCAAGATAATGGAAAATCACCCCTCAGGATAATTTCCATGAGTTATGATACCCCTTTGGGTGTGTTTCGCCATAGAGCTGAAATTTACCTTTATCAAATATTCCTAATGAACCTTGGGGGATAATATCTTATAATCAATAACCTTTTTAATAAATTTTTGGAATTGGTTAATATTCATATAATAAACCCTATACCCATTCCCTCGATGAAATAATTGAAGTAAATCTACATGATAAGTTCTTAATATTATCATCTCATGCCCTGAATGGACCATTCAATTGAGAAAGCCTTGATTAGGGTCAATTTCATTTTTTATTTTCTTAGAAAAATGAGATGGTCCTTTGTTAGACACATTATATATATATATATATATATATTCCTTGATTATGGATGATTTAACATAGTTCCATGGGTGAAAAAATGGATTTCAATTTAATGGCCCCTTGGATAGACTCTTTTACCATTCTGTAAAATTGTTTGTACTTTGTAAACAAGATGGGGGGGATATCAACTATTACTAAGATGTACATTCCAATAATTATATATTTTTAACTCGAAACAGGTGACACTAATTCCCTAGTGGGGACCCCTTGAATTTCCTCCAAATCTTGATTGTTGTACCATGCCTCAAGAGAGAGTCAAGAACCTACGTGCAATACCATGTATGGACTCTGAAGTTTTTTCTGGAAATATATCAAACCATGCCTAGAGTGACGCCATGTAATTCTTTCTTGGGTCACCTTGGACGAACTACATGGAATTAGACTTTTACCGAGCCCTAGAGCGACACATGAATCCATTTAGAGTAGCCATGGATGGGATCTGGTTGTTTCACTATACTATATAAAGAGGTTTTCATGAAACTAAATTTAAAAGGTAAATACATGTATTAAAATGGGATATGAACAATCCATGGAAAGGGGATGGAGGGGAAAATGCTCAACGGTCAGGTACTCTCGTCACCATTGCCGCTCATGCTAGGGTTTTCCAGTTTTGACGACTTTGCAGGCCTTAGTTCTCTTCGATAGATACTTCTTGATGGGTCGCGACTTCGATCCTGAATGTGAACTTTCATTTAAACCTAAAATCTCGGTCCAACATGATGATTTCCTTGTGAAAGGTAAGCCTAAAGGCATATCCTATGTCGAAGATTTCAAAGGTATTGATCATTGCAAGTCCTCTAAGACGTGTGCGGCTCAATGAAAGAAACTCAGAGATGGTAGATTTACTGTTGAGGCCTAAGATGCGCCTCAACAGCGACCGTTACTCTGTAAGTTCTCTGTTCTGACCTGTATTTACTATCTCCAATGGGACATGCCCTGGTCGAACCCGGAGCTCAAAACAAGAATTGCAGGTATTTGGGATTTTTCTGACTGGATTCTCGTCCCTCTCGGTAAGGGTTATTTCCATCTCATACTTAAATCACATGAGGATTTGAATAGAGTCTGGAAATCTAGAAATCTGCAACTCAAACCGGGTTCCCTATGTATCTCTGAATGGGACCTCTCCTTCGACCCAAATAACACAAAGAATACTTTAGTTCAAATCTGGGTGCGTTTGCATGGTTTGAATTGGTACTTTTGGAACCCCTGGATACTCAATGACATCGCTCCGTGTATCAGCACACCTCTAAAGATAGACTAAAGGTGCTTGATATAGAGCTTGGTATATATGCTCAAGTTATGGTGGAAGTCGACATCGCTAAAAAAGTTCTGGAATCCGTCGTCTTCAGTGCCAACGATTATCGAGAAGAAGTTCACATTGAGTGTGAGAGGATGCCTCCCTACTGTGAACTGTGTAAAATCGTTGGCCACTCCTTGTTGAAATGTCATGTGATCAAAAATCATTTCAGTCAACCTGAAGACGAAGGGTGGACTGATGTGAAGTGGAAGAAATCTGGTAAGGCTGTGACTCCTGCCATCCCTGACCCCCTGAAGAAAAACCCCGATGTTTGTGTGAAAAAACCTCTCTTCGGGGTGAGAGCTCCAGAGTCACCTGGGCTGACCAAGTCGAAGAAGAGGAACTTTTGGAGCTTGATCATGACATTTTGGAGGACATTGAGAAGCTCATTCTGGACACCTGTGCTTCTAAACCTGGCCTCCATGAGGTGTAGGGTGATGCTTCTTTCTCCCCTGCGCTGTTCTCACCCGTCTCTGCTCCTGTGCCTCAAAAAGACGGCCATAAGGATTAAAACCAGGTTGGAACTTATGTCAGTACTTGGGCTCCTCGTCATAGAACTGCATTTCCAGCAAAATCTTATGATCTGGAGCATCCAATTCCGACACAGACTGATTCGTCACATGCCACTACTTCTAAAGCTGGTATTTCTGGTATGAACTCATCTGGTCATCTGGTTAAAATCAATAATTGAACTACAGTGAGTTCATATATTCCCTCTGCACACTCCCCTACCCCACTGACCTTGCAGGATTCCAACCTCGGCCTCCAACACTCACCTATGCTGCCTGTGTCTTCCGGAGCAGTAGACACACTGGTTCCTCCAGTGTTGACTGCTGCCAACTAGACCCCAAACTTAAAGGGGAAATCATCCCATATTGCGATGGATTATTCTAATTCTTCTAACGAATTGAATTTTTTAAAAGAGACTAACATCTTGTCTGCTTCTCCTATGAGTAAACGGGATATAAAGACTCTTTCAGACTCATCCTCAAACCTTAGAAGATCTAAGAGGAACAAGGTCTCAAATGGATAAAAAAAGGATCTCGGGCTCCAAAAAAGGATTCAATGGATGTATTTTTTTTGGAATTGTCAGGTTTTGTCCAACTCTGACAATATTTTGGTTCTTAAAAGACCCGTTGTAACTCATAAAACAATAATTTTAGTGCTTGCTGAACCCAAAACAAATTTATCTATGAATTTTATGCACCGCTTTTTTGTTGGTTATAATTTTCTTGGTGCTTGTGCTAATGATAGTAATGTTGAATCTCTTTGTATTCTTTATCAAAACTCCTTGAATGACGCTAATATTAGAATTTCCTCTGACCAAATGATCAATTTTTTTTCCTATGATAGAAAAAACATTTTTTTAACATTTGTTTATGATAAAAAAAGATATCAGGATCTTTGGACTCTTTGGAATGACCTCTCTTCCTTATCTAACTCCTTGCAAGACCCTTGGTTGGTGTTAGGGGATTTCAATGCCATTCTCTCTCCAAATGAGAAGCTGGGACCATCTCATTCACCCATACATCTAGATAATTTCGAGCCCCAATTGAAGAATGTAATCTGGTTGATGTTAACCTCACATGTGGTAAATTCACATTGTATCGTTGTCACTATAATCGGGTTGTTGCTAGAAAAAATGATCGGTCTCTTGTGTATGTCACAACCCTTGATGCTTGGGACACCATCTATAGCATCACCTTACATAAAATTAATTCTAATCATCATCCTATTCACATTACCTTTTACTCAAAAAAATCCAATACTAGTATACCCTTCAAATTCAATAACGCTTGTCCAATGATCAGGACTGTTCTCATCTCTTTCAAAGTTGTTGGAATTCTATGAGCCATCATTATGATGCTTTTTTGCAGCATCACCAAGCTCAAGCATCTTAATCACTGTCCCAAAGTTTGGTGTAGTTCTAAATCTAAAGAGATTGACTAAGACATCTCCAACCTTGAGAATGATCTCAATAAAATTCAAATCACCTCCACTAACTCTGACTTTACCTCTGACCCCAAGTTGAAATAAACATTTTCGTTAAGCTCATCTCCCTTTTATCCCACAATGATAACCTTCACAAACAGGTCATCAAAACGAAATGGCTCACTGATGGGGACAGAAACACCAATGTTTACAATTCCATTTAGAGGATTAGAAAAGTCACTCACCCTCTATCTTCTATAAAAGATAATGATAATATCCTAACCTATGATGCTTCCATTTCTAATCATGTTGTCACTTATTTTGAAAACATTTTATTTGGTCCTCATATTAATAAGAAAATTCTACCTGGGATCCTCCCGACATTGATCAATGAGGAAGATGATCATTCTCTCTTGACTCCTCACCTAGACCAAGAAATCAAGGCCATGATCTTTAGTCAGAATTCTGACAGTGCTCCTGGTCCTGATGGCTTCAATAATGGTTTTTTTCAACATCACTGGGAGGATGTCCACACTGATGTCTGTAAACTTGTTAAATATTTTTTTAAGGCCGGCTACCTTCCTGATGGTCTAAACGCTCAATTCCTAACGTTAATTACAAAGGTGACCAATGCCTCTGAAATTCATCATTTTAGAACGATTGATCGGATCTAATCTATTATAAAATCATCACTAAGATTCTTGCTAATAGACTTTCTTCTCTATGTAACAAAATTATTTCCTGGAATCAATTTGGTTTCATCAATGTTCGATCCATTCAAGGCTGCATTTTCCTTTCTTCAGAATGCCCATACTCTCTAAATAATGTCTCCCGAGGGGGCAACATTTCCATTAAGCTTGATGTTATGAAGGATTTTGATACTATTTACTAGTCATTCATTTTCAAAGTTCGCAAAGATTTTGGTTTTAATTATATATTCATTAGTAAGATTCAATCTCTCTTCAACTATGCCTCAATCTCAATTCTTTTTAATGGCTCTCCCAAGGGATATTTTAAATGCTCTAAAGGAGTTCGTCAATGTGATCCTCTCTCTACCATTCAACTTGATAATATAGAAGACTACCTTAGTATATTGCTCTCCTCTCTTTTTCATCAATGTAAACATCAACCCATCTCGGTGTCCAAGAATCTAGCTTTCCCGACCCATCTTCATTATGCAGATGACATGATCCTTTTCTTCAATGGAAGTAAAAAGAATGTTATTAACCATAAAAATACTTATCCCACTATGAAGAGGTTTCAGGTCAATCCATCAGTTGGAATAAAATCTTTATTTTATTTGTGAAATTCCTCCCCCTCTCTCAGAAAGGACACATTATAGAAAATCTTGGTATCCAAGAAGGTTCTCTTCCTTTCACTTATCTAGGAGTTCTCATTTTTTGGGGTAGTACTGAGGCTATTTATTTTAATGATGTTGTTGATCAGGCGATTAACCTACTTACTACCTAGAGAGGGAAATCCATGTCCATGGATGGAAGGATTTTCCTTGTGAAATCGACCATTATCTCCATATTGGTTAATTCCCTCATGATCTACAAATTGACTCTTGGTCTTCTCAAGAGAATAAATATGTCAATTAAATTTTTTTTCTAGTCTGGTTGCATCATTTAGTGAAACTTGTTACCATTCCCTGGTTGACCTGCTGCACCCCTCTTGAAAAGGGTGGCCTTGATATTAAAAATCTCAAATTTTTCAATGAGGCCCTTCAAGCTAGGCTCACTTGGAGACTGATCAATAATATATCTAACTCCCTTTATTTCCTTAGAAATAAATTTATTATGAGGTTAAAAAATGGGAATCTAAACTATGTTCAATATTCTCTTTGGACCTCCTTAAGAAACTTGTTTGTCCACATCATGAATAACTCTAGGTGGTTGGTTAGCCTGGACTCCACCCTTCGTTTTTGGCTTGATAACTGGAATGGCTCCCATCTTATCTCCATGATTACTCCTAATACTTCCACTAATAACATTGACTACACTATAAAGGAAGTTATGATTTCCTGAACCATGGAGCCCAATGAATCTATCATGTAGGTGGTTGATGGTTACCCTTTATCCAATGATGATGAATTTCTGGTTTGGGAACCGGCTCAGAATGGTATTCTAAACTCAATTTTTTTTTACAATCATTGTTTCGCGGACATGGAATCTGACTTTTCTTGGTTGATGTTTTTTAAAAAAATCATGGATTAAACCTTCCAGGCTTAATCTAATTTTTCACTTGGTGAAGAATCATATCCCTACTGAGACTTGTATCCAATATTTTGGCATTCATATTTGTTCTAAATTCCCTCACTTTCATCAACATCGAGAGGATATCAACCATCTATTTTTATCTTGTTCTACTGATTTTACTATGTGGAATTTTATTTTTGACATCGTTGAATGCAGGTGGCCTTCTTCTGACAATATTCTCTTGCAATTAAAGCATTGTGTGATGCTCTATTTCTCACCACAAGTCCAAAAACTCTTCATATCTGTTGTGGCGGAGCTCATACACATTGTCTAGTATGATTGAAATGCCATTATTAACAATAATCACTCGCCCAATCTCATTTCAGGCCGTACGAGAATCATGATTTCCATTAATGATGTAGCCTCGATCCAGAAATCTAATTGTGACAAATCAATTGGTGAATTCGTGATCCTACAAAGTCTGAAGATTGAAGGCATTTTTCCTCAGTTAAAAAGTCATCTTGAGGTCTTCTGGAAAGCCCCGCTACTGGGGTGGATCAAGATCAATGTAGATGGAGCTTTCAAAGGAAATGTAGGCCTTGTAGTTTGTGGAACAATCCTCAGAGACTTTGAAGGTCACTGTCATGGTGGTTTCTATGGTAGATGCGAGGTCACCTCCTCCCTTGAAGCTGAGATGTTGGCTCCCATCCATGCCATCTGGTTTGTCAAGTATAAAGGTTGGAACAACATCTAGATCGAAAACGACTCCACCACCATTGTTCAGGAAATTTGGAATGGGGACGTTCACCTCTCTAGGACCCTTAATACGAGTTGGAAGATCTTCCAAAACTCACTTCTAGAAATTAGATATATTGTCACCCATGCCTACCATGAAGCTAATATGGTGGAAAATGATCTTCCCAACAAGGGGATCAACCAGACCATCACATGGTCTAATGAGTTTCTGGATGAACTCTTCCCTATCCTTGCTAAAGATTGTAATAAAATTCCCTCTTTCCGACATTTCTAATCTTATTTCTTGTATTTAATAAATTCTGTCTTGTTCATTGACCAGGACATTTCCTTTTAGAAAAAAATGGGAGATGATCCCTTAGTTTTAAAAATATAGGTACATGACATCCATAACCAAGAACAAACCTGAGGATAGTCCATCAATGAGAACCATGTACCTCTTAATTTAACTATCCATGTCCCTTTGGTATAAAATCACTAGTTTATGGAAAATAAAGCAATTTAGATGGGTTTCCCAGTGGAACCCAATGAAATGAATTTATTTATTTAGTTTTATTTGGAAATTAATTCATATGAAATACTGATTATTTCATGTTTAATGAAATGGATTGGCCTAGAAACCATGGGTTGATGCCTACCTAGATTGTTTCCCACACATTGCTTGGGATGCTCTTGGCACCCAAGAAGACTTTATAGTTTCAGGAATTTATAAATAGATGTAGTCTGATTCCAATGATTGAATATCAATTATAGGATGAATATTAGGGAAGAGGACCGAGCTTATGATCGAGATGACATGCTTAGAATTTTTTGGTCTCTTCGTATGTTTTGTTAGCATGTGGTCTATTTATATATCACCTGACCCTGTATAGTCATTTTTATATAGCTAAATGACATAGAGTCATCTTTTATAACTATTACGATCATTTAGATTTTGTCTACCAGTTACTTATGTTGCATGGTTATTATTTTATTTTCGATGTCGTCTTCCTGCTTGTACTACTTCTGCTACAACAGGATACTTGTCCAGTCATTTAAAATATATTTTTTT
This sequence comes from Viscum album, assembly GCA_963277665.1. NCBI lineage: Eukaryota > Viridiplantae > Streptophyta > Magnoliopsida > Santalales > Viscaceae > Viscum > Viscum album. The sequence continues at coordinate 908,659,672 of OY728125.1, read as the reverse complement.
CTTATTATATATATAATTTTATCTAATACACTCTTATCAATTAGGTAATAGTCTAACCATGAACACACCCTCAACCCATGTTACTAGTCAGTAGCCTATGGAATTTGGGGAGGCGTGCTCGGGGTCTTGAGGCACGCTGTCTCAGGTCAGATTTAAATGGAATCTGGTACGGGGCAATAAAAATTGGAATCGATGGATCAATTTCCCTTTTTTTATTTTTTGGGTATAGACATGAGACTAGGATACCAAAATTTGGCATTGAAAAATTTCATAGGAGTAGCTACTCTATGTATAGAGGAAACCCAAATTGTCTGGGATGGGGAAATGTGGTCATTTCTAGTTGTTGAAGTTGATGGATTTTAACATAGGGTGACACAATTCCTTTTAATTGCTATTATCTTGATACGATTTATTTTAACATTATCCCGATGATACAAGGTCCCATCAATACTCATGCATCATACTAGGCACCCTATGATTTAAAATTCCATTAATTATGCCCAACCATATTTACTTTCTACTTGCATTGCTTATTTCTCATGTGATTTACATTATTCCATGTTTTTCCGTTGTTGTTTTAAATATAAATGTGTATATTTTCCCTTAAAAGATTGATAAAAAAATGGAACTTAAATCACCTTCCTTATCCAAACTGTGTTTTTCTATAAAAGTTAAAGAACATTCTTTATGTAGCCAATTTTAGAACATTGAGTTATGGAATATTTGTCACATGGGTTGGAACCTATTTTGGTTTAGATAAATGGACACCACTGTCCAATTTATTTGGTTTATGGGCCCTTAATAATTGGAGTTGATGATTTATCTAATTAAACCACTTAATGGAAATCTAATTACATAAATGAATTAAATGGACATGGTTCTTAAGAAGAATATGAAACATTTTAGGTAATATGACACCTTAACCACGAACCAACATAGTAGTGGTTAATAGATTGTATCTCATATGATCCATCTGTGAAATACTCTAATCACCCAAACAGGGATGCTAGAGCAGGCTAAGGGTTGTAGAGTGATTATAGGAAGGCATTATACCTATCATTCTTAATCAATTTATCTATCTATTATTAATCCTATTTGATGTGTTAAATTGGAAATTGTATAGTTGTGATACTATGATGACCTTTTCATGTTTGTAAAAAAAAGTGGTGATGAACATCCTCTTGAGGTGGTTTTTACTGACCCACCTATGATACCCCCTAGAGTGCTATATGGGGAACCTCTTTCATACCTTCCACTTGGTGTTGACTCCCATTACATTGATAGATTCTTTTTGTTTTTGAAATCTGTTCTAGGTGCACCTCGACTGGACCATTTGTGCGAAGATCTGACCTATGAATTCCAGTAGCAACACCATGCTACCTTATTTGGGGATGGTGGAACTTATTCTATTGAGTCTTGATTAGAGGTTATGGTTTCAGTCTTTGTGTATACTTAGATACCTATGGAGTTGAGGGACACGTTTCTGATCCATTTTTTTTATTCCACCTCAATTTGAAGGGATGTTCTAACATAGGACAGTCGACATCATGGTATGTTTTGATCAGACTTCCAAATAGCCTTGTTCAACAATTTCATTCCAAAGACCTTAAGAAGGTATCATGTTTGGGAGTTCATGCACCTCCAAGAAGATGATATTTTGGTGATGGAATAATCATAACACTTTAATGAATTATAGTGCTTCACAATGACCTTGATCTAGCATTATTTGACTAATACGAGGCTATTTGGGGATGAGATTGCCTTTTCTATTTTCTCATAGGTGAAAATCTTTTGTCTAACCACCATTTAAAAGATATTGAACTAGGATATCATCACTAAGAAAAAGATAATGGAATTAGGTGACGTAAATAATAGTTGTTCAGATTTTAGGAAGAGTTAATGTTTATCAGGTGGTAGGAAGTAACGCTTCGATGGTACATGCGGCTATAATAAAATCTAGGTGTAATTCACTGATATCAACATGGTGTGTCATTAGTGAGATAGGGAAAACCACAAAAATAAGTAGTATATGAGGAACTTGATTGAGTTCCAGACTTCTAGGAGGATGGGTCATCTCTAACTTTTATGCAGATCCTTTCCTCCTGTGACATTAGAATGGGGTTCTATTAGAGTACCACCTTCCTATGAATGATAAAAAACTCCTATTTAGGAAGAAATATAGTCTTATATAGTACATTTGTGTTGAGTGAGTGGTCATGGGGTAGGCAATCGATCCATATAATTTCAGTGATGAAAGAGTGTACCTACTCAGGATACTCTGGAAGCAAATCAAAAACATGGTTCATAAAATATTTATGTAGTGAAATATATTCCAAAAAGAGTAGAGTCTAGGGACATCTATAGTTTGAGTTAATAATATATTAGCCTATACTTCAATATCTTCTTTATTTGGTATAGGTGCATCACACTATTATCGATTGTCTTTGGACATGGGAAGTCTAAGATAGTGATAGGGTTCTACTGTGGTTTTTGACTTTTAAAACACCATTAGGAGTTCAGGTTGTGGTCATATGCCAGCGGAAGGAGTTCCCCTTGAAATATGTGGTTACCATTTTCTTTGGATTTTCTTCATGCTTGAGATGACTATCATTGATGTCATTCTTGCGATGGATTGGCTTGGGCCTTATCAAGCCTAGGTTGATTGCAATCATCATCAGGTATCTTTCACATAACCTAAGGGAAATTCATATATCTATAATGGAGAATGGGATATCAAGGCTAGTAGAGATGGACCCAAGAATACCGGGCTAGGCAGAGTGACATCTTAGATGGATAGTGTCTTTATGAGGGATTAGGGAATGTATGTCATGGAATCCTATCTTATGGTGAATCATTTCATAGATGTATTCCCAGACGTTTTTTTCATCTTACCTCTATATAGAGATATTGAGTTCACCATCAAGATTGTGATAGGTGTGGAACCAGTGTCCTTACTTCCTTTTAAGATAGTACCTATAGAGCGCAAGGTACTCTAGAAGACACTTGAAGATTAACAGGAAAATGGGTTCATCCATCCCATCACATTACTATGGGGTTCACTAGTACATTTCTCTATAGAAGAGAATGGTACCCTTAGATTGTGTATGCATTACCATTGATTGAACTAGATTACAGTCAAGAAGAGGAATCCACTTCTTTTTATTGACGACCTATTCAACCATCTCGATGGAGAAACTGTTTCCCCCAAGAACAATTTAAGGTCAAGATACCATCAGGTTCATTTGATTCCATCAAACATACCATGTATAACATTATGGATAATGTATGACAGGTATGAGTATATGGATATTCTATTTGAGCTGAAAAACACACCGACAGTCTTCATGGATCTGATTAATTGGGCTTTCCATCAGTATCTTGATTCCTTCACGGTGGTCTTTTTAGATGAATACTTAGTGTATTCGCACATTAAACATGACCATGCCAATTATATTGAGATCATGATGTATATTGTGAGATATAACTTTCTATATGTGAAGCTTAGTAAATTCAACATTTGTAATAATAAGCTTCACTTCATGGGTCATATAATATTTGAGGAAGGCGTATAATTTATCCCAGAGAAGGTGAGAACTATGTTCTCCAAGAATCATACCAATAACGTGTTTGAGATAGGAATCTTCTTAGGGATGGTTCAATACTATCGGCAGTTCATATTGGAATTCTCATGCCAGGATTCACGGCTTATGGGTTTAACCAAAATGGTTGTGAAATTAGATGGGATTGACCGTTATGAGACATCTTTTCATTATTTAAATGGATGAATCACTTTATCACCAATTTAAATTCATTCTAATTGGGGAAGAAGCTATAATATTTGTTGTAATGATTTAGGAATCTAGCATGGGGAATTGATTATTCATGGTGATTAGGTTATGGTGTATAGTTCCCAAAAGCTAAGGCCTCATGATTGGAATTATCTTATGAACAAACGCAATCTAAAATCCATGGTTCATGATCTACACTACTGGAGAAACTATCAATTGGGTGAGTGATTCCATAATTACATTAACCATTAAAGTCTAAAATACATATTTACACAGAGAGTCTTGAATATGAGGTAGTGCTGGTGGATAGAATACATGCTATTCTTTGACTTTGTGCTAGGTTAGATGCCCAGTAGGGGAAATGATATAATTGATTCATTGAATTAGAAAATTGAGTAGAAAGACATTAATGAGGAAAAAAAGAAGTGGAAGTTGATGGATATTTTCTCTAATATGCATCTATAGGTTCCAAAACAATACGACCATCTGATTATAGAAACTATTGTAGTGAAATCCTCCCTTCTTGAGAGGGTCCGAATGAGGCAGTTATCTGACTCCACAGGGCTCATCTTTGGGGAGAGATTTATTGGTGACATTCTACCTCTTGGTTGGGTTGTTGATATGAGTAACACCTTGATCCTCTGTGGGTGTGTAGGGGTGTCTTCATATATTTTAGAATAGTTAATATAAGAATGTCACACATCTTTTTGGGTAATTCAAACAACCATAACTTTTAATCTGGGAGTCAGTTTGGTCTATACCACATATCAAATTACTACCTGAAATGCGTTCTATTCCCTTATTGACATAGGTAAACCTCGGTAACATTCTATATATTTTTAGACTTGTATTAGGGGTTACTATTTCAGTTTTTTAGTAGAGGCTAAATTTATTCTAAGGTATTACATTCATATTGATATTTTAGCTATTAATTGTTTTTTGTTTTTCAACATGTAATTTATTTATAATTAAATTTTTGCATGTTTTCTTTTATTTTCTTATAATAAATCCCTCATATATATAAATATATCAAACAATTTTTATAAAAATCCATATTTTAATATATGTAAATCAATAAATATTCTAAAAATGAATTTAAAACAACATCTAACCATTTTTTACGTAATAATAATATATTTATAATGTTTATATATACATATATGTGTGTATTAATCTAAATATATATATATATATATATTAATGAATAGAATATAAAATATAATTAAATAAATATAAGTATATATCACACAGACACATATATTGAATAAAGATAATTATAAATAATTATATAAATATATGATTAAAATATATATATATATGTAAATATATATAAAAATAAAAATAAATATCATTAAATAGAAAAAAAGAAACGAGGTATAGTGGAAAAAAGAAATTCATATTTGAAGGAGAGGTGTATAGTTTGAATCTAGGTGGGTGCGCATGAGGCTTGAAATTCACAAACCACTGATAAAAGGTGTGGTGGGGTGAAAGGCACTAATAAAGGTGATGGGGCACTGTTAAAGGTTTCATGGAAGCACTAATGAAGGGTTCAGGCTCATGGAGGTCCTAAAAAAATTACCCCATTTATAACACTGCCATTATCAGTGCTAAAAAGGATCCATTAAAGGACCCAATTAATAGTCCGAAAAAAATTCTATTAAATGGACCCTTTAATAGCACTAACGAAATTCTGATAAAATATTTAGTCTTTTAACCACACTATGATTATCAGTGTTTTTTACCACTAATAAAGGCCTATTCTAATTCTATTAAAGGCCTCTTTTTTAGTAGTGAGAATTATGATATTTCCAATCTTCAAGTTCTCTTCATTTGTAAATAATATCTTTTATAACTTTAACATAGTGGCAAATTTTCATTACTTCTTTTTCAGAATGAATATTTATATGAATATTCTTGAATATTTATATGAATTTCAATAATTTAGAATTGATCTTTATTTTGATTAACCTTTGTGGGAATGAAGTAGGTGGTGTTGGAGATTTCATTCTTTCATTGACTACATATTGTTTTTCTTTTCTTTTTATTCCTTTTCAAATTTTACATGGTTTTTTAATTTTCATTATCTTTGTCTTTTTCTTCAATCACTTTTCTACCAAATCACCATCCTAAAGAACAAGTGAAATTATCACTTCTACTAGTTGCGAAACATTCCTTTAGAACTCTGTAAATTTTATAACACTATTAAATTTTTTATTTCTTCCTTATTATCATGGGGTGAATCTTCTGTTTCCTAAAATATTTCTTGGTTTTTGGTCTTATATTTTTTTGGTAAATGGTAAAATTTATTTTCAATGTTTTACATAGATGATTATAAATTTTGGGTAATAATTTAGATATTTTGGGTCCTTGTCTCTTATAAATAAAACCTTGATTAGTTGTAAATCATTAATTTTTCTATATTTTTTAACATATCTGGTTGAATTTGTGTTGTGTTAGGAGCATATTATGTTGTTAATTTTTATCCTTTTTTTAATATTTTATTAGATGATGGTCAATGTATTTGTTGAGATCCTTTCCATTGCGATTGAGCTACTGATCGTAAAGTATAATGAGAAGGGAACACATGCAAACCCATGTTCTTGTTGTTCAATTGACAATCCGTTATATGAGATTGGGTTACTGTTTTAGAATTTTTATTATAATTGATTTCAAAATTTTCAATATCACAACTGAAAATTATATCTTTATTCATGTTATTATCAGAGGTTTTATATAGACATAAGGAATAATTAGGAGGACCCACACCATGTAGGAAATTTTTATTTTTGATGAAAAGGACCAGCTTAGCAGGGGTCATTAACAAGTTCTCCACCCCCTTATTGAGGTCCTCAAATTATAATGATATGAATGTATGGGAATCAACATGATGAACTCATGATATTTTACCTAAAAAATATTCTATCCATTTGAAATTGTGTTCTATAATATATTTAATTAAAGTGTACAGATCTTATAGATCCATTTAGAAGAATGCATATTAGTATTAGTGTGATTATAGAAATACTATTTGGTTGAAATATATTGTATATGGTTTGAAACTAGTTTTTAACATTATACGACGATGATGAAAACACTATAACAAAAACTCGAATCTCTCCCTCTATTCTCATAGTGATTCATATTCGTTTTGACAAAAGGATTCAATGTCCCTCTTATTTCTCAATTATTTTGATGTTTTGGAATAACTATTGAGAAATATTCTTCCTAATACTTCCCTAGTGAAGAGGGTGCATGGAATAAGTGTTCTAAACATTCGGAATCATTATATTATAGTGAGAATGATGCAAGTCTTAGGATCATAATGTCATCGGTCAACCCATTATATTTCATTGTTTTGAAGAATTGGAGAAATCTATTCACATAAATATATGGGTCTATAATATCTAATCCATGAATCAGTGTATGATTATATGGAGGGTTTATCATCAAAAACTTTAGTTTAGAATGTGCCACTTGAATACATGGACCTTTGATAACTTATCTGACTTCGATTGTATTGGGTCTTAATTTTTTCACAATGGTTCTTTGTGTGTGATCATTAAGATAGTTCTAAGAAAGAGGATAGAATTAACCACTAGGGATCATTGGAATAAGTGTTTCTATACTCTCTTCAAGTGGATTCAGTTTATTTCTGAATGAGGTAACCATTGGGTCCTTCTCTTTACATTGATATTCTAACTTTTGTTTTATGCGTGAGTAATTTTCAATAAATTAGAGTTACTAGTTCTCACCAACTAGATAAAGTATTAATAAAACAATGTCTACTTGATACTTTTTTCAATGCTAGAATAGTTTGTGTTCTTCGTTAAAGATGTTAAATTTTTTTGTTCATGATCTCATGATATATCTAAGTTAAAATTTTATAACCTAATGGTTTTTGTAGAACTAGAGACTGAGTTCGATCCATAGTGATGATAGTGGCGGGAAATCTATTGATGGAAATACTATTTTGTTTAATTTATTTTATAAAACTAGAAATTATGATAGAAATAAAAAATTAAATAAAAAATGAAATTAAAACAATTACAATTATTTTTTATCACCAAATTCTTTTTGGCATACTAAAGTAGAAATCAAACAACTCAGAAGCCACGTAAAATATTCTATAATTAAATATGTTTTTTATCTAATTATCATCAGTTAAAAAAGTATAATCCTTTTTTTAGAATACTATTTTTATCTATGAATTTATTTAAAGTCTAATTCTCTAATGTTACAGATACAATAGGAAAATAATTAAATTTGTGAACTATTAGGTGAAAAAACACAACATGTTTTTAATAATTTTTAATCATATAATTATCATATGATTCATGAATATGATTAAACATAGAAATTTCACTGAATTAACTAAGAATTAAAATGAAGTGTTTATATTTTGGAAAAACATTTCACTGAAAATATAATTTAAAAAGAAATAAATTGAAAATAAAATTAATTTATTTAAAAAAGTAATCAAAAAAAATAAAATGTTACCATTTTATACAAAATAATTAAAATTATTCATTCAATATCCCGATTAATGAAAAATCACGATCACACAACACATGAAAAAAATTACAACTAATAATAAAATTATAATGCATTAGACGAAAAAAACAACCCCCACATGAATTATAGAGACATGAATCGCCCAATAATAATAGTTGGTAACATTAGGGTTGGAGTGAGTCATATCAAGTGGTTTTGGTTCACTACAGATGGAAGTTGAGCTCAAGTGGGGTTGGACTGGTTGTTGTGAATGTAGGGGGTTTATTAACTAGTGTGATGTCGTGGAATGTCGTTATTTTTCTGGTACGTGACAATGGATAGGATCCAGGAGTTTGGGTGGATGATGGTGAGATGAAGCACTGCAAGTATGTACAGATGAGGATTTCTGTGGATTTTGGGTGTGGATTTTTGGGGGCCACTCAAATTTAGGAATTGATTTGTGGGGAACTATTAACAGGAGTATTTTCCTCTTTTTTGGCAAAGAGATGGTGGTGGGATTTCTTCAACCAGTAACCAACCGGGGCATCCAATTCCACTGGAGTGTCCTACAACAAGGATAATTTTTCATGGGTAGATGAACTACCCAAGCTAATGTTAAAGAATATTTTTTCCTTCATCTATAAAATGGGATCAAATCCCATAAATTTTAATGTGGTTATAATTGAAAATTTCATATAGAAAAAAGAAATAAATTGGGTAGTCATTTCTCCCATGGATATAGTCAACTTTACAAACCATGTTAAATCCTTTTGTGTTCCTCATTGTTCTCTTTTGTTTTATTTTATTTTATCTCTAAGGAGTCCCACTTCCCAAAAAGTGGCTTTAGGGGGACTGTAGTTGAAGTGAAGAGGTGAAGAAAGGATATTTTAATGAACATAAAATTAATGTTTGAAGGAATTTATTTTGAATCTAGATACAAAAAGAGGTCCTTGAGAGGACTCCAACTATGAAAACAGTTTCAAAAATGAATCTAAAATGAGGTATGTAGAGGCAGTCAATGTTTTTGTCAAACCCCAGGTGCTAAAAAAATCTATTTTATGAGAAGATGGTCATGTTAACATCAATGGTGACTTTCAGATGGGGTTTTCAGAAACTATTTCAGTGAGACATGTTAGCACCACCACATCAATTGATTTAGACCGTTGAAACTATTTTTTCTATATATTAGCAAATCTGTGTCCATTTTCCGTGATCCCGGAGTCATTTCCAGCTATTTTGACCACTGTGGATTCAACCAATTGTTATATTTTCCGAATTATAATTTCATAAAAGGATGAAAATACTATTAGTATGATTATACTCATCACATTTAATTATTAATGCTAGATTCACAAAATAGAGGATATTTTTTATAATAAATACTTTTGGAAACAAAATGTTGAGACCACTAATGACATTATAGTATAACCAAAGGTATCATTAGAAATTGTATAATAAAGTGAGAAGACATTTTCATGTACCCCACCAATTGATGAATAGTGTATCATTATCAATAGGATGTGTGCTTTCCAAATGAGGTAGTGGATCAATAAGAGTATCTTATTGAATCATTCCAATGAACATGATGCTTCAATTATATGGAGAAAATTATATAACATTTATGAAAGGAATACCATACAGAATAATGAAAACCTTAAAATATTACTTTTCTACATTAATTACAATGTTGAGACAAATGTATTAGGGCCCATGATCGATTTTCATGGTATTATCAATATGTCGAATTCCATGAAAATTATGGTTGTCGATGTGTTATAATAATCATTGATGTTGGTTTCTTTAAAACGTATATGGGAAACTTGAGTTGGTTTGATTAACAATTAAACTCGAGATGGAGTTCTATAAAATAGAGACAGTGAAAGATAAAATTATAAATGAAGAATTCATAAGGAAAAAAGATTGATATATACCTGAATCAGAGGCACTTTTCATTGTAAAATACGGTAAATATAAATGGACGGGAAGTATTACAGGATTAGAACCTCATGAACAATTTCTATTAAGAATAGATAGATTGAATTCCATATTGAGATATGCAATGATGTGACACTTATGTGGTTTTTCTATACAATCCATCTAATAGTGTGGAAGGTTGAATTCATAGTAGAGGAATAAATAAGGTAAGAAACAAAATAATAGTGGTTAACTATCAATAAAGAGGTAGTTATTGTTCAGGAGGGTTAACAAGTTAGTCTCAGAAGACATGAATCAAAATGGGATATTGATTCAGAACATGATACCATGACACTTCCATAAGTGATTGTTTCAAGTTTCGGTCTCGAAACGCCCAACGGTTCCGTATCCAATGACCCGTGGACCTACTTTCCAAAGGCAGGCGTTCGCCGGATGGTCTGACCAGTGATGCTTAATAACTCACATTGGTCGAGGGGATGGGAAGTTGGGCTCATCACACCCTTTTGAGGGGAATTATTGCCTATTCCGGGACTCTCTTATATATTTAAGACGTATTCATATGTTCGCGAATATTTGGTTTATACCCAAACATATTATCCACGGATTTAACCCTAGTGGGGAATGGTCAACTATTCATAGGGGTTCAGAATCACTTATGCTCGAGGTTTACCATCCCTAATTGGATTAATGACCCCGAAGAGTCGGAACTCGCTTGAGGCAGCACCAAGAATGGTGCAGTGAACCGATGTGAAGATAGTCAGATCGACTGGTTGTCGGGCTTGAACCTCTTGGAGGCTTCCTATGTCCCCTTCCTAAGAGACAGGGATTAAAGTCCACGTAGTTCACGTATAAGTGTTAGATAACTGACCTGAATATGGACCGAGGGTTCGATGGGTAGTGGGATTGAACCTCATGGAGGCTTCCTACGTATCCCTGCGGTAGAGAATCAAAGTCCTCGTAGTTCGCGCATATAGTTTAATGTCTTGTTAGATGGGGCATACAGTTTAACATCATGGTGGATGAGGGCATACAGTTTAACGTCATGTTAGACGAGGGTGGAACTCGACGTGAAGAAACGACCGAGTGGTGGGCTTGAACCTCGTGGAGGCTTCCTACATACCACGCCTTGACATGGATCTAAGTCCCCATAGTTTTTTGAGTGGGGATTACACTCTTAGGAGGACGAAAAGAGGAAGGCATGGTCCATGCTTAATCTAAGATCATATGATTCATGCTCGGTGTGAGAAACAAGAGACAACAAGGATCAGACGATCACGTCGCGAAAGGTGCGTCCGTGAGAAGTGGAGTGGGGCTTACGCATGGAGCGGCCCAGGCGAAAAAGCCTAGTGGGAGAGGGAAAGGGGGTTCTCCTGTGCCCATCTCCTCTCTTGCAGTGTGTGAGGGATACTTTATGATACGTATTTTACTACCCACGAGGAGCACTTAATAAGCGGAGGGGCAGAAAGGGGATTCCCAAGCTCAGACTCCACATTACCATGGGAATGTGAACCGAGGAATGATTTTAGAATCTGCTCAAGGGTCAGCGCAACCCATTCACCTCTACTTATCATGGGTATGTGAACTCAAAGTGGTGTGCTAATGCACCTGAAGGTTACACCACACGGGTCAGGTGGCTCTGGTGGAGGCCTCGGCTCAGGGCCGATGAGCAGGCCAATGTGGAGGCTGTGGAGGATCAGGCCAGATTGGAAGGATTTTATCTGGCTCGGGGAACAGGAACTCCGAAGGCTCTGAGGAGCCACACATATGAAGGAGTGGTGGAACCCTTCACGTAGAAAGGTTCTATGTGGCTGGAAAAGACATCCGCGAACCAGGGTGGTCCGCAGACTAAGGGGAATCCCACGAACCAGGGTGGTCGGCGAACTAACGAGCATCCCGTGAACCAGGGTGGTTCGCAGCTTCTGGTTCAATCCGAGAACTAGGGTGGTTTGCGGAGGGTTCCATGTGGCCAGTGGCGGCCAAGGGCAGTTCCAGTCGGGGGTTCATCGGTTGAGGCTTCGCCCTCATAGGAGGGTGCTACGCGGTGCGACGGATGGGAAAAGAGGCATAAAATCCCCGGTCCGCAGGGAATTCATCCGCGTAGGGGGTATGGTTTGTGGTTTTCCTTATTTTTGTTATTTTAGGTTCATGGTTCATCAAGTTATTATGAGTTTTCCAATTCCTATTTAATTCATATACCTGTTGTGGTTAGCGAATGGGAATTTCGCTGTTTGCGAAATCTTAATCCTTCCTTCGACCGATATCCTTCCGAATCTCCAATACCTCTCAATCTGATCCCCATTCCCTTCCCCCTCCATCTCCTTTTATAGAGTGGGGAAAGAGATGTATATCTGGCCACATGACACCTTTTGCGGAGGTCCATGACCGAAAAACTGGTTTACAGCTGACTCGGTCAATCTATAATTCACGGTGGGTATTGAGTGCTCCCCCCCGTGAACCGAACTCAGGGTGTGTTTCGCCACCACGGAGGGTTCCGCCTCCATTCTGCGAACGATAGCAGATACAACTTGAAAGGGTTGATGTGGTCTGCGGTTGGGGTGGTTCATGATGGTGAACCAAATTGACACCCATTCTGCCTCACGACCGCGGAGGATCTCCACCTCCATTTCACGAATGATGATGGTTCGTGGTGGGGGTGCTTCGCGGGGCCTGGCCACATTGCATTTTCATTGGATCGGTCCACGTACCAATCTTTCTTGTGCCCCTTCTTTGAATTTTCTCCATTATTTTCCCCAATTCTTTGGGGGATTTGGGTATAATCTCCTTTGCGGATTTTTTAGGACCCTACAAATGCCCCCATTGGAATGGGGTCCGATCAGAATGAAGAGGAGGCCATTCTGATTCAAAGTATTCCTGAAACTAAGATGGTTTGCGGTAGAGATGTGGAACCATTAGTGGACCACACCTATAAATATGTGGGCCCCTTCATTTGTCCTTTACAGAATTCTTCACAAAACCAAAGCTCCCTCACCTCTGCCTGCTCTCTCCTTCGCGAAGTGCTTCTTCCGCGAACCAGCAGGGACTTCCACGAACCATTCCTCCTTCGCGGTCGCCTTCACCCATGAACCAATTTCCCAACTGTGAACCATTACTCTTAATTAATTAAAAAGTAAGTCATGACAGGCTACGGAGGAACTTGCTTTGCGTTTTCGGTGCTCCGTAGTTTCGATGTTTCGTGGTTTCCATTCTTCGCTGACTAAAAATATCTTGAACTTTAAAAGTTTCTTTGTCTTCCGAACGTAATAACATAAATTCGGGATTGAAATTCCGCGGAGCAACTTGGTTCGTGGTTTCCTGGACAATGCTCCGCGGGCCAAGGTTTCGCGGACTGCTTTTGCGAAGGGTTGGTTTGAGGGATGCTGTCATAGCGAACCATCCTTTGAGGCCTCCTTGAGGATTTTTCTTCTGAAGGATCCTCAACGCTTTTTCCATACAGCTGGTATTTGTTTCTAGATTTTATTATACCAGACTAACCATTTGCCAGGTCTTCATAATGCAGAAAGAAAATATGATTCCCCCTCGCCCCGTGCCTAGGCCTGCTGTCAAGCCCCTCTCAATTGGTTCAGGGAGACGTTTAGCTATGATTCACAGAGCAGATAACATCCAAGAGGACCCCGATCGGTCCATCATTCCTGAAGATGGCATCTTGAAAGATTTTCTACCTCCTGAGCTCCTAGATTACCCACTATCAAATCGGCTTCCACTTCATGGATTCGGTCATCAAGATGATGTCCCTATTCCCCCCACTTTCTCAAGTCTTCCTTCTCCTTTCTTGGAAGTGTCGTCCAAGTGTATTCAAGTGAACCTTACCCAATCTGGGGAGATGGTTTCAGACTCTGACCAGAAAGATGCCTTTATCTTGAGATGCTCTATTTGGACCCAAAGTGATCAGCACGCTCGAGACTTTTCTCAAGAAGTCTTCTTCAATATTTACCCTTATATTATCAACCTCACTCGAGTAGATCCTGATGCGGGGTGGATTCCTTGGCGGGATCTTCGATCTGGCGAGCTCTTATCACATGACTAGGTATGGGCTTTATGGGTCCATCATCACTTCCGGGAGTCTCTCGAATCACTGGAAGCAGTCAATTTATACTCTGCAGTGTGGGTGTCCCAATTTTCTATTTACCCGCCATCCTTGGTCCTTCCAGACCTACTCAGTCGCTGGTGTTCAAGCACCAATACTTTCCACCTTGCCCATGGTGAAGTTGGCATTATTCTGTGGGATATCCATCAATTTGGAGGGCTCCCAGTCATCAGTGAAATGTATAAAGAATTTCGGCCTTCCCCTAATGCATGGGATGACGTCGAACAAGTGCCTCTATTGGTGAGAGAACTGTTGGTTATGGTGGGGCAATCACTGGGTCAAACCTTGCATTCCCACTCTCTTATTCCTTATAGTACCTGGAAAGAGTTATTTTCTAACATCGTTGGTCATGTACCAATGATCAAGCGCCCCAGGACCCATCTTTCCCAACAGTCACAAACCTCCCCAGGTTCCTACTGGACGGTTCTGGAGGCGAGAGACTGCCTTTCATGGGGTTAGGAGGTGCGCCCCGATGTGTCGCCTATTCTCCGGTTTGCAGGTTTCTTTGCTATGTTCCTGAGCGGGTGGCTATTCCCTTCTCAGGATATTAATCCTGGCATTAGGACTTGCACCCAAATGATAGCAGATGAGCTAGCAGAGGGCTGCCTGGTGAATTTGGCCATGCCCACATTGGCTCATATTTATGAACTACTAGGTCACATGCAGCAGAGTGGGACATGTATCCGTATGAGTGGACCATTTCAATTTTTGTACAGCTGGGTAGCGGGTCACTATCACTGTTATGAGTATCGTCACAACACGGCCATCCCGCTTCCTACTTTTCGGCCTACCCTGCTGGATATAGATGGATTCTGCTTGAAATCCCACAGCTCTGGTGAAGTCCCCGAGCTTCTAAGTGACTTCTCCCAGTTTGCTTTCACTCCCTACCCCACCCCTTCTGGCATCTTATTTGAAAACCATCTGGGAAGCCTGGAGGAGCATTCCTACATGATCTCTCCATGGGACGTATTTCTATATGCACAGATCGACAGAGTTTCTATGTGCGAGCTGTATGTCCCGTATCGTTTCTCTCGCCATTTTGGGTGAGTGCAAGTCCAAGTTTCCCTTCCACCTTCTTATGCTCGAGGACTGCACCCGGCCATTCATCGTCAATGGTGGCTGATGTTGATGTGGGAGGGATCTGACACGAGCATTCCCCTGCCTGTTGTGCGGGCGGCCGCCGACCTTTCCATGGACTATGAAAAGGCGTGGGAAAAATACTATCCTGATGGGATCCTAGGGAAGGCCTTCCGACATGTTCCCAAATCAAGGGGTATTGCGGCTGTTGTATCCCCCACACCTTCCTCATCATATCTAAGGGAGGATCGACTGATGGCTCCTCGATCAAAGCGACTCGGGGGATTTTCCTCCCCTAGTCCTGCAGTGGCTGGGGGTCAGACGGGTTCATCCTTCTTGGACGTGGATAAGGATGACCCTGTGGTTTCAGGTCCTAGCGAGGCAATCCCGGAAGTTTTTCCAATTGATACTGGGCTTAGCAACATGAACCCCTAGCCTGAACCAGGGTTAGAGACTTCATACTTTCTAGTTTCGGAACCAATTTCTAGCGAGCACATTTCTTCACTGGTTGCAATACCAGATTTCTCTCCCATGATACCCGGCGAGGATACCAAATATCCTCATGTCATGGAGGACCACCGAGCGGTGCGCAGGTGGGTCTGGACTCAGATTTGCGCGATTTTTGTCGAAACCCATCTAGCTAAGATGGAAACTAAGACCGAAGCTCTTCGTCAGCTCTTCCTGGGTTTGGGGTCGGGTGGCTTTCACTATCGGCATCTCCATTCTGGTGCTTTCCAAGTTATCATGGCCCGTGAAGAAGCTTCCACTAGTGAACACAAACTCGCTCACTTTGCTGACGCTCATTGCGGGACCCGAGCCCTTGACGAAGCCACAAAATAGCTCCATCAGCTAATAGCACAGGAGGAAATCTCTCTGAGTTGCATGAATGTGAAGAACGGGTAGCGATGTTGAGGGATCGGTTATCAGATATGACTAGTCATCTTTCAGCCACCAGAAAAGGGATCAGCGATCGCCAAACAATAGTGGAGCATACTCATCCGGTGGATGAGGTTGAAACCAGGGAGAAGGCCATGTTTGAACAGTCCTACAATGACCTCCGCCGCATGGTCACTGATCTGGTGGAGAGAGCGAGTCCGGAACCTTTATAACTATCAGAGCCACTCTTGTACCCTCTGTTTTACTTACCCCTCTTCCCTCTCTTTTTTTTTTGTGAGGGAGAGACCCCAGCTTGTGGACGTCCTCCCTTTTTGTTTGAACGAAATACAGTCTCTATCAATCAATTGTTGTTGTGAAATTGGATTGTTACTAGAACAATTTTTTTTATAAATAACAACTCAATGAATCAGAATCAATCATATCCCAGGAAAACAAACTCAAACTTTTTCCTGGACCATGGGATCCATCGAGTATAGTTTGACTATTGCTGGGGTTTTGTTGAAAAACCCCCCACTAAGTTGTTTTCTTCTCTTTTCAATGCCCTGATTTTTCCTGGGCCCATTTGGTGTTGACCCAGCGGGTATAACTCAACTTTTTCTTAGATCGCCCTTTTCGGGTTTTCGGCCTAACAGGATTTGTTCCTCTTTTCTTGGGCGGTTTGAAGTCCCGCCTTCAAGACAATCATTACTGATGTTTTTGGTCGAATAGCTTTGACCACATATGGTGGGGCGAGGGCCCCAATGGGGTTCAACTGATTAAAAGATGTATCAATACTCTTCAAATGCACATGGGGGGGGGGGTGTTTAAACTTGAACGTCATGTAGGGCATGTATCAAGGCATGGGAGCCACGTCGGCGTACAGAGGTAGGAAGAGCATTGCCTAAGGAAGAATTGCCTTTGGTAGATTGGTGAGGGGCGATCAATATGCAGAGCCACTGAGGGAATGGTTTACATAGTCATACAAAGGTGTCCTTAAGTCGATGAATATCCATTTATGATGGCCAGGGGACTTCATGGAAGTCCGGATCATGGAAACCATGATGCGTGGCTTGGAAAATTATGAAAACCACTAGGGGTGGCTCAGAAGGGGAATGTGACAACTGAAAGGGTTTTGGGAACATTCGTACTAATCAGAAGTGTGGTCAAGAGACCACTTCCCTATGCATTTAGTTTGTATAAGGGATAGTTGAGACTTGGCGTAGTTTATAGTCATGCAGTTGGGGTGCCATTTAAAATGGAACGACCTCTCTTGGAACTCGGTTATCTTTTCAGAGACATTCCGCTATATCCAGGAAGGGTTGTGAAAGAGGTTAGTAAACTGTAGCTCAGAGGGTTTCTGAATCCCAGGATAGACATGGGGGCTTAGAGGCCAAGTGGCCTACAGAGAGAAGGATCGCCTAAGGAAATCATTCCTTTGGTAGATGGGCCAGGGGCAATCAATATACAGATCCGCTAAGGGAATGGTATGCATAATCATGCAAAGGTGTCCTTAGGACCATGATTGTATTCTCCTGATAGCCGAGAAACTTTAGGGAAGTTGAGATTTGGGGCCACCGGGGGTGGATTATGAGAGTTCAGCTTTTTTTCTGAGTACAAAGTATGGTTTATGATGAGAGGGTGGCTAGATATGGGGGAGACATCTAGACTAAAATCCCGAGAATGGGTGAAGTAATCCCTTCTCACACGAGTGTGAGATGGTGGCTTGTTCTGGTCTGACCTGTGCACTGAAGGATAGAGAGAAGCCTCTGTTCCTTACTGATCCCATGATGGGTTTGACCGTGATGTTTATGGTCATGCGACAAAGACAAAGAGTATTATTAGAGGATGTTGTGCAGTTTATCGTCATGCAACGAGGACGAAGGGAATTTTTGTTTCTTTTTCCAATGCTGTGTAGTCTAATTTCGTGCAGCAAGGATGATTGACCATGCAGTTTAACATCGTGCGGTAAGGACGGGAAGCATTAATAAACCAGTGGAAATGGTTTTTGATGGAGGAATTCCACTGGATGTTTAATGATTGGTCATTACAGCCTTACGCCAAGCAGCCAAGATCTACTCTGTGCCATTTGACGTCATGCGACAAGGACATAGTTAATAAGGACTCTCTTGGTTAGAGTGTAACTGGGCCCGAGTATCCTGGAATGTACCAGACATGGAGGGGGTTGATGGTGTAAATCATGGTTCCGAGGCTTCTTGGATCAAGAGAGATGATATGGAGGCTCTGAGGCCGGTAAGCGTACAGAGCTAGGAAGAGTATTGCCCGAGGAAATATTGCCTTTGGTAGACGGTCCAGGGGCTATCAATATGCCAAGCCGTTGAAGGCATGGTATGCATAGTCATGCAAAATTGTCCATGGGTCGATGGATTTCCACTTACGATGGCCATGAATGGTTATGAAGATCCGCAATCATTCGGGCCACGAAGTCTGTCATTGGGGAAGGAAATGTCTGAACATGTCGGGAATACTCGGCCATGGTTGCTGTTAAAGCTTATAGAGCTCCCTGAGCTGATTTAGCTTGTTTGCGGGGGTGTACCTTTACTCCGTGCAGTTTAACGTCATGCAGGAAGGATTATGTACTCCTAGTTTAGCAGTCATAGAGCTCGGACCATTGGGTGACTATTACTGCTGTCACTCGAAGGATAAATGGGTCAACATGCTCTGATATACATGGAAAAAGGTGGGGGATGAAGGTTTTAAATTGCAACTTTGAGTTTTCCTGGATCAGGAGATGTGGTGTGGGGGATCTGAGGCCGGTAAGCGTATGGAGCTAGGAAGAGTACCACCCTAGGAAATCTTGCCTTTGATTGACGAGGCAGGGGATATCATTATGCCAAGCCGCTGAGGGTAGGGTATGCATAGTCATACAAAGGATTCCTTGGGTCGATAACTTTCCACTTTCGATGGCCATGAATGATTATGAAAATCCGAAATTGATCACAGTGCATAGTTCGACACGTGGGGATAACGGTTTCCGAGCATAAAAGAAACATCTTCACTGCAATTGTCCATTGAGTCAAAGTAGCCTAGTCCTAGAATGACGTTCGCTGATGCAGGTCACTATGTGAACCACTTGAAGACACATAGGCTAGTAATATAGGGGAATCTTGGAAACATTTTGATGAGAAAAGGGGAATGAACTTGTAAATAACAGCTCCATAAATATTTGGATTGGGAGATGTGATACGAGGGCTCTGAGGCTGGTAGGCGTACGGAGGTAGGAAGAGTACCGCCCGAGGAAATACTACCTTTGATGGATGAGCCAAGGGCTGTCATTATGGAGAGCCGCTGAGGGCATGGTATGCATAGTCGTACAAAGGTGTCCCCGGGTCGATAACTTTCCACTTCCGATGGCCATGAGTGGTTATGAAGATCTGTAATTATCCGGGTCATGTAGTATGATGTATGGAGTGGATGAATCCAAATGTGAATGGAGTATCTCCACCTCGTATCACCATGTGTCTTGGGTGGGTAGCGATGAAGTCCGTGCATTTTAACGTCATGTCGTGAGTACAAAGTCTGTGCAGTTTAATGTCATGCGGAGAGGACGAGGTATACACCCTGTGCAGGTTTGGACCGTACACTAGGGAATGTGGAATATTTAACATTACTATCCGTGCAGTTTAACGTCGTGCATCAAGGACACAAAAATACACCTCGTGCAGGCCTAGACCCTATACGGGGGAACGGAAGAATTCTGAAATATCGCTATCCGTGTAGTTTTACTTCGTGCGGTAAGGAAAAGAAGTACACCTCGTGCCAGTCTGGTTCGTACACGGGGGGAGAGGGGAATTTATTTCTTTTATTCAGGGGGCTAGGATAGGACGGGGAACCTTGGCGTCACTATGTATCCTATGAGGGAAGGAATCAAGCCGTACGTAGTTCTCTGCAAGAGTGATACACCCCGTGTAGTTCTGGTTCGTACATAGGGGGCGAGGGAATTTTTTTTATAAGTGGCTGGGTCAGGATAGGGAATCCTGGCGTCGCTAAATATCCTACAAGGGCATGAATCAAGCCGCACATAGTTCCCCAAAATCCGTGCATTTTAAAGTCATGCAGTGAGGATGAAGTCCATGCAGTTTAAAATCAAGCAGTGAGGACGAAGTCCATGCAATTTAACATCATGCGGTGAGGACGAGAAGTACACCATGTGCAGGTATGGCCTGTACATGGGGGAAGGGAATTTTTAAATCATTATTTTCATTTGGGAGTGGCTGGGAGAAGATAGAGGATCCCGACGCCACTACGTATCTTGCAAGGGCAGAAATCAAGCCGCCCGAAGATCTCTGCAAAAGTGATACACCCCGTGCTGGTCTGGTCCGTACACTGGGGAAATGGGCATTGTTAAAACTTCTTGTCTCTGCAGTTTAACATCGTGCGATGAGGACGAGGGATACACCCCATGCAGGTCTGGTTCGTACACGGGGGGGGGGGGGGGGGGGGGTGAAGAAGGCATTTTTAACGTTTATTATTCGTGCAGTTTAACGTCGTGTGGTAAAGAAGAAATCCATACAGTTTAACGTCATGTGGTTAGGATGAGGGGTATTATTGGACTCCATGCAATTTAATGTCATGCGGTTAGGACGTGAATACACCCCGTGCAAGTCTGGTCCGTACACAAGGGAAGAGGGAATTTTTAAATCATCTTGTCCGTGAAGTTTAACGTTGTGCGGTAAGGACGAAATACTCATAGTTTAAGGTCATAGAGTTTGGACCGTTGGGTGCTTTGCAGTTTAACATCATGCAGCTCGGAAGAAGAGTACACCCCGTGCAGGTCTGGTCCGTACATGGGTGGAGGGGCATTCTTAACTCTTATTATCTGTGTAGTTTAACATCGTGCGGTGAGGACAAAGTACTATTAGTTTAAGGTCATAGAGTTCAGACTGTTGGGTGCTTGGTATTTTAACATCATGCAGCTCAGACGAAGAGTATTGTTAAAGGTTGCTACGTAGTTTATCATCATGCAGCGAGGACGAAGAGTACACCTCGTTCCTTTTTTTTCTTTCCGTGCAGTTTATCGTCGTGCAGTAAGGACAAAATTCTCTTGGTCTCTATGAAAAATAATTCTTCAGGAATCTTGCATTGGTAGGAGCCGGGGTGAATTGCATGTCCATGGAGATCACGACATATGCTCCATTGGAGTAGACCTTGTATACAACATATGGTCCCTCCCACTTGGGCTCCAGCATTGGAGGTTTCTTGCCGGGTATCATTGGTGTCCGGAGGACCAACACTAGTTCTCCCTCCAAGAAAGACCGAAGACGAACCTTTTTGTTGAAGGCTCGTGCAATCCGTGTAACACCCCGAGCTTCCACGATACACTTTTCTTTCAATAATGCAATAGCTTTCATTGTACGCAAGTTCGAGGTTCTAACACACAGTGACCAATAAAAGTAGTAGTTATGAATAGTAATACCCACTTTTTGAAATTATATAAATTTTATATTTCAAAATGGACTTCATTTTTGTATTCGGAATATAGAAATTACCCTAAGTTGAATTTTTTGTAAATTTCTGAGAACTTCCAATTTTTTATGAATAGTGAAAAATACTTAAAACAAATTTTTTAATAAAAATAATTTATAGTGATAAATTATAATATGGAGTGGTTTTAAAGTATAATTAGAATATATTTTTTCCATTTTATCCAATGGTTGTCATTAGAATTAATTTCACATTCAAATTGGACATAAACAATTGTCAATCTTTTGATATATATTGTTTCTTAAAAAAACGCTATTTGTTGTGACAACGAGAATTAGTTATAAAACTAATTATTGCAAATTATATTTTTGTAATTTTGTAAAATATACATCATTTTTGAATTCTGAATATCAATTATAGCTTAGGGTGAAATTTTGGCATTGTTCTGAAAAACTTCAATTTTTGATGAATAGTGAAACCACTAAGTGGTAGTTAAAAAACTGATTTTTCATTTAAATGAAACATTAACACTTCTGTGATTTTATTTTCAAAAATCTGACATACATGGTTGTCATTAGGAAGTAAAATGTGGTTCAATGGGATTACGATAATTTTTGGTGAATAGTAACTTTTAAGTTTAATTAATCGCGATTAAAGGTAATTAGTGAAATTTAAGGTAAAGATAATGTTATAATAATTTGAAATGACCTTGAAACTTGTCCTACACCTATTGGATGAGTCATGGCCGACCAATAAAATCCATGGGTCAACTTGGGGACCCCATGGAGCCACTTTTTTTGGAAAATGACATTAAAAACGTTTTATTTAATGTCAAACTAAAAATGTCACAAACATGAGTTATTTTACTAAAACAATTTTTAAATGGGGTAATAAAAGTCATATTTTTTACTATAAATATTCATTAGAAAGATAAAAAAATTTCCTACATCATGAGATTTTGTTTATAATTTTTAGACATTAAATAAATTAAATTATTTATGACACCATGATGATGCGAACGATTACGTCATTAATTAACGATTTTAATAAAATGGAAGGATAAGGTAAAATATAAAAATTACACTTTTCCAAAGCCTATTGGATGAGTATATGTCTAACCCTTATCACCTTATCCTAGAAATATATAAGTGTTGGACCTTTAAAATCCGAAACGCATTATATAATAAAGTAAAATTTCATTACTTTCCAGGACTGCCCCTCCTCTCCCCTTATAAAAGGCCCCCACCTCTACCACCTTATTCACACCTTCAAGCCTTTTGGATCTACCAACATCTGCCCAAATTCTCTTTCAACTTCCCGATATTACTACTATAAGCCTCAATTTGGGCAGAATTATTCCCAAGGAAGATTTTGGCTCAAATCAAAAAAGAGTTACCCGATTTTAAGGTAATGTCTTCTCTTATGCTATTTTGTTTTATTTTGCTTCTCCAACCCCCTAAACTCCTGTTATTCATTTCTTTTGTAACAAACCCAATATCATAAATATACTAGGATGTTTTTATAATAATTATTCGAGCTACACTTACACACACCTACATCTAATGGTTAATAAACATACTATTTCTGTGGATGGAGAATTTCTGCCTCACGAAACGATGATTGTTCAACACACATATAACACCTTCAAAGGTGGACATTAAGATGTCACTATATTTATATATGATATATAATATGTTTATTTTTTTACTTAAGCTTCTTTATTTTTCATTTATGGCATACCTTTATGGTTTCCATTATGGGTAAATGCAATATCTTCATTTTAGGAAGTGCGGACTACGACCCCCTCAAAGTGATTTGAATATTTAATGCCATATGTGGGATGTATAGAAGATGGAGTAAATGGTATTATACATTATATTATAATGGAATTATATTATACCTTTATATAATTATAACTTAATTCCATTAAATATGAAATAGAAATGAATGTAGCATTCATGCGTACGTACGGCTTACTGTCTCCATGAACGGTGCATTTCATTTCTTACCACTAAATGTTATGTAATATTATAAATTCATGTATATACTGGATATATAGGATATATATGATATCTAAATAATTAATATAATTCTGGAGATAATGGATATTCTACCACAAAAACAACTTGTAATTATAAGAAGTTTATGGTTGACTCAAGTACCAAAGATCGACAAAATGACTGTTATTAACTTAAATGACTACATAATTTTTTGCAACATTGTAATAAGTAATATAAAAGGGATAATGAACTTGAAAATGGTTCTTAATAAAGTAGAGATTAACTCTAGTTTTTATTCAGGAGGTTAAAGAGCGGTCGAGTCAAGTCGAACACGTGGTAAGGGAACTTCTTAACCCAATTTCCATTATATGGGTTAATCTCCTACTTTAAAATTATGTCATTATATTATTATGTCCTATCTTGTATTTGTAATTTATTTATGTGTACCTATAGTGAATGCACAAAATAGATCTATTTTATTTTAAAAAATGATCTTTGCAAGGGACTTCGTCTCAATCTCCTTTCATTGAGAAATATTTTGTTTTATACACAACTTTCTTTTATATGATGTATAAAACTATTTGACTTTTACTTTTATTCAAAAGGAATATTTTTTACAAAGAGTTTTACTAAACGACAAAAGGAATGTTTTTGTCTTACGTATGCGGTGACAATGACTTCTCCGCCTTTGAGACCATTATTTGTGTTTCGGCTTCCTCTACAAGCCATAAATTTTTTTTAAATGAAAAATAAATAAAAAGTTTTAATTTTCTTTTATTTTGGTATTGAAAATTGTTTTGAAAGTGTTTTTTTATTATATCAATGTGTTCTATTGATATCTTGTTATTGAAATGTAGAAATTTTATGTTTCCTTTATGCAATTTTTATGTGATACGATTTTGTTATGGTTTATGATATGTTTAAAACTGTTCATATGAGGAATGAATTAGACTTAATAAGTGACGGGTGGAGCCCGCTATAGCTCCTCGATGCATCGCCAGGTCTCATGAGACAAACTAGTGTCTTGGCACGAGGCCTTGACAAAATATTATTTGTAGTCTTGGAACGAGGCCTTGAATACGTGGTTATGATAGTCTGGCATTATGCATTCTAACATTATGGAAGTGGTTATTGATATTGCATGTGATTATTCGACCAGTAGAATATTCATGTGGATAAGTAAATGGCATTATTTCATTTTATTTTTCCATATTATGCTGAAGTTAAAGTTTAATAGGGCTTTTGTTTTAGTTATACATTGCCTTAAATGTTAATGTTTATTTATGAAAGCTTCCGCTATATTGTTATCCTTACTGAGCATCTGAGCTCACCCCTTTCAATGTTTTAATTTTTCCAGGATGTGAAGAAGTATTTTAGGAATGACCTACAGGGATAGTCTGAAAGGGATATGAGTGTGGAAAATGGAGAATATGTTATTGTAGTTTTTCACTTTATGATGTAATGTAACATTTATGAATGTATCTAGTGTTTCCGAGGCTACTAAAATAATCGATCATTTGAGACTTGATCTTTTGTGATCATGCCAATGTTACGCAATAATGCACCAACTCTGTGTAGCGGGGGTAGGGGCGTTACAGTTGGTATCAGAGGCAGTTTAGTACTAACCTTGGAAGCTAGATTTAGATAAACTCTGATTAGAGAACATATCCCTAAGATAGACTATGAGGATTAGTATATAACAACTTCCTAGAATTTTGGTATTATCGAGATTTTGTGAGTTTTCTGAGCAATACATCAATGTCTGGATACGAGCAGGTAGTGGCGGCTCTGGCACAGATGTACCTAGGGGTAAAACCCGAAAATTCCGCTTTGAGATAGAATCGAATGGGAACTGGTGCACGACAACGGGCCTTGCTGTACTCTTGGTTACGACACTCTCGGGGGATATGCTGAGGATAATTCTCATTTTCATTACAAACCATTATGAAGGGTTTATGAGTATATACTTCCTCAAAGAAAACATTTTTTATGATTATGGATTATATCCATAAACCGTTAAATTTACATTAATTATTTTACAAGTTTGAAATTATTTATTTAAATTCATAAACTAACTTAGTTTATGCCATTGTATAGAAATGGAGCCTAGTAGAAGGAATGTGAACTCCATCAATACATATGATCCAAGGAGTAAGAAGGATCATATCTTTCATGGTATTAAGACAACATTTAGAAGGGAAATAGTCTCCCATGTGTTCTCAACATATGAATAAATAGTATCATGTGTTAATAAGAAAGTAAAGAATTCTCTGAGTCTTATGGATTTGAAGGGAAGAAAGAGAAGAAAAGGATGGAAAAGAGAATGATGGATAAAGGGACGAGGGAAAAGAATAATTTTCCAATATGTGATAACTGTCGGAAGAAACACCTTGGAACTTGCCAGAAGGGAATGAGAGTTTGTTATAAGTGTAGAGAAAAAGGACACAAAGTGCATGACTACAAGGGTAATAAAAAGGTTTCAAATGTACAATGCTCCATCTTTAAGTATTGGGGACACTACACAAACCAATTTCCAAATCATCAGAGTATGCCCCAAATGATGTTGTTGGATAATAATCATGTTATGATATACCACAGATGAGGAGGGATGATTAGAGTCCTTATGTTGTTATTAAATAATTTTGTCATTTGAGTGTTGTATCAATGATGTACTGGTTATAATAATTATGGAGTATATAAGGATTGTACTGCAGTACTATTTCATCAAGGACTTGAGATTGCGTGGAACCAAGAAAAGTGACTCCACAGCAGGTTAAATTTTTGGAAAATATATGGTTGAGAGAAAGATAAACCATAATATGGTTCTGATACCGAGATAGTGATTTTGGAATAATACATGATTTATTTGGATAAATTATATTGGATATTCATAACTTCCTTAAAACTGATTAATGATTTGTATACATTTTTGGATAGAAGGAGTATATCTAGTATTCTATAAGGAATAAGGGATCATGAATGTAATCAATAAGGATTTATGGTAATTTGGTATGTTTTAGTGTTTTAAAAGAATACATGATGAAGGTGTTCACATGTTGTTACGTGGAAAAAAGGAACTTCATTATGTTTACCTTCCTTATAAAATTTGGACTATGAGTTGGACAGAAGTATTTTGGATAACTATAATGGTTGGAATGGATTAAGTTGAACCTTGGATAGTATTGTTTAAGATGAAAAAAGTTCTGAATATTATTTTTGGAATATTATAATACTATAGTTTTAGTAAAAGGACAACCTGTAGGTCAGGGGATAACCCGTCGCGTCAGAAAAAGATGTAGGAATTGAACCCACAACTATAGTGCAACAGGCCTTTATTACCTACCACTAACCTATAGGAAGTACCGGGTTATTACAAAATAGTTTTCCTAATCAAAATTGTATGTGTTAATATTTTGAACCTTGTATGATTAGGATAAATATAATATTTTTGAGTTCTATTATCTTTTTGAGGGAAAGACGAGTTTGTGGTAGAAAATAGTTGAAGGTTGAAACTATCCTTTTCAAGTATATATAAATATATACCTCTCTCTTATTCTATGAATAAATTAATTCTTAAACTTTAGGAAAGGGATATTAAAAAAAATGTGTTATCATAATACCTTATGTTTTGTTGAATAGATGATATTTTAAATCACCATAGATTGAAGACTTTGAGACCCTCAATTTTACACTTGTTTATGATTGATGACCTCAATCAATCTCTATAAATATTTACATTTTTCCTCTAATTATGTGTCTATAATTGCCACCAATGTTCTCCTATTAGAAACCCTAATTTGGTGGTGGCTTTCTCATTTCCATTTCCCTCTTATTAAGGCTAAATTTTATTAACCTTATTTACGATGTGGGTTTTCCACAAAGGTATTTTCTACTTTCATCCTTTTATTTTCAAAGAAAAATTTCAAATTGCAAGGACACAATTTATTGAAGTAGGGGAGAATGTAACACCCCGAGCTTCCACGATACACTTCTCTTTCAATAATGCAATAGCTTGCATTGTATGCAAGTTCGAGATTTTAACACACCACGACCAATAAAAGTAGCTGTTATGAATAGTAATAACCAATTTTTGAAATTATATAAATTTTATATTTCAAAATGGACTTAATTTTTGTATTCTTAATATGAAAATTACCCTAAGTTGAATTTTTTGTAATTTTCTGAGAACTTCCAATTTTTTATGAATAGTGAAAAATACTTAATACAACTTTTTTAATAAAAATAATTTATAGTAAAAATTATACTATTGAGTGGTTTTAAAGTATAATTAGAATATATTTTTACCATTTTATCCAATGGTGGTCATTAGAATTAATTTCACATTGAAATTGGACATAAACAATTGTCAATGTTTTGATATATATTGTTTCCTAAAAACACGCTATTTTTTGTGACAGTGGGAATTAGTTATAAAATTAATTAATACAACTATTATTTTTGGAACTTTTTAAAATAGAAATCATTTTTGAATTCGGAATATCAATTATAGCTTAGAGTGAAATTTTGGCATTGTTCTGAAAAACTTCAATTTTTGATGAATAGTGAAACCACTAAGTGGTAGTTAAAATACTGATTTTTCGTTTAAATGAAACATTACCACTTCTGTGATTTGATTTTCAAAAATCTGAAATACATGGTTGTCATTAGGAAGTAAAATTTGGTTCAATGGGATTAAAATAATTTTTGGTGAATAGTAAATTTTAAGTTTAATTAATCGCGATTAAAGGCAATTAGTGAAATTTAAGGTAAAGACAATGTTATAATAATATGAAATAACTTGACACTTGTCCTACACCTATAGGATGAGTCATGGCCGAGCAATACAATCCATGGGTCAACTTGGGGACCCCATGGAGCCACTTGTTTAGGAAAATGACATTTAAAACTTTTTATTTAATGTTAAAATAAAAATGTCACAAACATGAGTTGTTTTACTAAAACAATTTTTAAATGGGGTAATACAAGTCATATTTTGGACTATAAATATTCATTATAAAGAGAAAGAGATTTCCTACATCATGATATTAGTTTTATAATTTTTAAAAATTAAATAAATTAAATTATTTATGACACCATGATGATGCAGCGATTACCTCATTAATTAACGATTTTAATAAAATGGAAGGGTAATGTAAAATATAAGAATTAAACTACTCCAAATCCTATTAGATGAGTAGATTTCTAACCCTTATCACCTTAGACTAGAAATATATAAGTGTGGGACGTTTGAAATCCGAAACTCATTATATAATAAAATAACATTTCATTACTTTCCAAGAGTGCCCCTCCTCTCCTCTTATAATAGGCCCCCACCTCTACCACCTTATTCACACCTTCAATCCTTTTCTCACGTCCAAACTCTTCCCAAATACTCTCTCAACTTCCCTATATTACTCATAGAAGCCTCATGTTGGGCAGAATGCTTCCCAAGGAAGCCTTTGACTCAAATCAAAAAAGAGTTCCCCGATTGTAAGGTAATGTATTCTCTTATGCTATTTTGTTTTATTTTGCTTCTCCAACCCCCTAAAATCTTGATATTCATATATTTTGTAACAAAAAAAGTATCCTAAATATACTTGGATGTTTTTATAATAATGATTCTAGCTACACTTAAACACACCTACATCTAATTGTTAATGAACATACTGTTTCTGTGGATGGTGAATTTCTACCTCACGAAACGATGATTGTTCAACACTCATATTACACCTTCAAAGGTGGCCATTAATATGACACTATATTTATATATGATATATAATATTTTTATTTTTTATTTAATATTCTTTATTTTTCATTTATGGCTTAAATTTATGGTTTCCATTATGGGTAAACGCGATATCTTCATTTTAGGAAGTGCGGACTATCGCCCCCTCAAAGTGATTTGAATCGTTAATGCCATATGTGGGATGTATAGAGGATGTAGTAAATGGTATTATACATTATATTATACTGGAATTATATTATACCTTTATATAATTATAAATTCATTCCATTAAATACGAAATAGAAATGAATGTAGTGTTCATGCGTACATACGACTTACCGTCTCCATGAACGGTGCATTTCATTTCATACCTCTAAATGTTATGTAATATTATAAATGCATTTATATACTAGATATATAGGATATATATGATATCTACATCATGAATATAATTCTGGAGATAATGGATATTCTACCACATAAACAACTTGTAATTATAAGAAGTTTATGGTTGACTCAAGTACCAAAGATCGACAAAATGACCGTTATTAACTTAAATGACTACATAATTTTTGTAACATTGTAATAAGTGATATAAAAGGGATAATGACCTTGAAAAAGGTTCTTAAGAAAGTAGATATTAACTCTAGTTTATTATTCAGGAGGTTAAAGAGCGGTCGAGTCAAGTCGGACACGAGGTAAGGGAACTTCTTAACCCAATTTCCATTCTTTGGGTTAATCTCCTACATTAAAATTATGTCATTATATTATTATGTCCTATCTTGTATTTGTACTTTATTTATGTGTAACTATAGTGAATACACATAATAGATCTATTTTATTTAAAAAATGATCTTTGTAAGGGACTTCGTCTTAATCTCCTTTCATTGAGGCATATTTTGTTTTATACACAACTTTATTTTATATTGTGTATAAACCCCTTTGACTTTTACTTTTATTCAAAAGGACTATTTTTTACAAAGCGTTTAACTAAACGACAAAAGGAATGTTTTTGTCTTACGTATGCGGCGACAATGACTTCTCCGCCTTCGTGACCATTATTTGTGTCTTGTCTTCCTCTACAAGCCATAACTTTTTTTTAAATGAAAAATAAATACAAAGTTTTAATTTTCTTTTATTTTGGTATTGAAAATGATTTTGAAAGTGTTTTTTTATTATATCAATGTGTTGTATCGATATATTGTGATTGAAATGTGGGAATTTTATGTTTACTTTATGCATGATTTATGTGATACGATTATGTTATGGTTTATGATATGTTTAAACCTGTTCATATAAGGAATGCATTAGACTTAATAAGTGACAGGTGGAGCCCGCTATAGCTCCTTGATGCATCGACAGGTCTAATGAGACAAACTAGTGTCTTGGCATGAGGCCTTGACAAAATATTATTTTTAGTATTGGCACGAGGCCTTGGCTACGTGGTTATGATAGTCTGGTATTATGTATTCCAACATTATGGAATTGGTTATTTATATTGCATGGGATTATTCGACCAGTAGAATATCCCTGTGAATAAGTAAATGGCATTATTTCATTTTATTTTTCCATATTATGCTGAAGGTCAAGTTTAATAGGGCTTTTGTTTTAGTTATAAATTGCCTTAAATGTTAATGTTTATTTATGAAATCTTCCACTATATTGTTATCCTTACTGAGCATCTGAGCTCACCTCTTTCAATGTTTTAATTTTTCCAGGATGTGAAGAAGTATTTTAAGAATGACCTGCAGGGTTTGTCTGAAAGGGACATGAGTGTGGAAAATGGAGACTATGTTATTGTAGTTTTTCACTTTATGATGTAATGTAACATTTATGAATGTATCTAGTGTTTCCAAGGCTACTAAAATAATCAGTCTTTCGATACTTGATCTTTTGTGATCATGCCAATGTTACACAATAATTCACCAACTCTTGGTAGCTGGGGTTGGGGCGTTATAATCCGGTTCTGGTATACTTCCAGATGGCGCAGAGTGTGAAGCTGCTTCTTGTCTAGCTGTTCCAATTCACCTAGCCGCTTTTCTGATTGCTCATCGTTGGATAAATGATCACAAATGGCAATGCGGAGCGAGGGTAATTGGAGCTCAATGGGAAGGACCACCTTTGTGTCGTACACTAATGAGTACGGGGTACCCCGGGTAGCGGTGCAGATTATGGTTCGATAAGCCCACAATGCATGGAGGAGTTTATCCGGCCATGACTTCTTATCTTTGTCCACCATTTTAGGGAGAATATCGGACATGTTCTTGTTGAAAGCTTCTATCTGTCTGTTGGCCGCTTCATGGTAGCAGGATGAGTGGTTAGCCTTGATACCATACTCGTGGTATAGCTTCTCCAATTCAGCAGAGCAGAAACTGGTGTCATTATCTGTCAGTATGGTATGAGGGAAACCAAATCTGGTGAGGATATTGGTCTTCACAAAGCTGAAAATATTTCTTTCCCCGAATTCCTTGAGGGGTATGGATTCTTCCCATTTGGAAAAGAAGTCGGTTTCTATGAGGATATATTTAAGTTGTTTGGGTGTGGCAGGAGGATATGGTCCCACGACTTCCATCCTCCAGACGGCAAAATGGCCAGGAGTACTTGTCTTGATGAAGTAACTCTGGGGTCGGTGTGTTAAGTTGGCATGAATCTAGCATGAGTTTCATTTTGCGGTAAAATGCTCATAGTCTCGTGCAACTATAGGCCAGTAGTACCCAAGCCTTCAAACCTAATCTGAAATCTTTGTCCCTGGTTGATGTTCTCCAAATGCTCCTGCATGCACTTCAGTCATTACGATAGCGGTTTCATCTCCATCAATGCATCCGAGGAGCACTCCGTCGAGGTCTTGTTTGTAGAGGACCTCTTGCTGACCCACACCCCCATATAGGACAAAGTTGATTTCCCTCCTCCATATTTTCTCTCGTTAAGCCCTGTCTGATGGAAGTTCTCCCCATTGAAGGTAGTTTTCAATGGGGGTCATCCAGCCGGTGGCAGGAGTGCATGGCTCGGGGACAGGATTGACTTCGTGGATTTCCTCCATCTTGGCTTGAACAAACGGAAATAACATTCGACGGTGAGCAATAAAGATGATTGTTTCATCCCGGTCTGGATCAGTTAGGACTGTAGCTGCATTGGCTAATGCATCATCCTGAGCATTCTAAGACTGGGGGATATAGGTCAATGTTGGATCTCTGGAGAACTCAGCCATTAACCATCGTACATGGTCAAACAGGGGGAACAACTCATCCTTTTTAATAGCATAGTCACCATTGACTTTCTTGATGACCAACTATGAGTCACCTTTTACCTTAAGGTGCTATACTTGTGCCTGGAGTGCAAGCTCCAGGCCTGCAATGAGAGCCTGATATTCCACTTCATTATTTGTATATCTCTCTGATAGGAGGAATGAATATGGAAAGACTGACTTTTCTAGGGACATGAGTATTATCCCCAGACCCACATTATTCAATCTTGGATCCTCCATCCTCTTCCTGGTTGGGCTTTGGGACGCGCCATCAATGTACATTTCCCATGCTGGGAGCTCCTCTTGAACTGAGAAGATGTCTTCATTAGGTATCTCATTGTCTGGTGTAGTGGTCCCTGTCGAAGGGTGCTCTACCAGAAAGTCTACTAATTCCTGGCCCTTGATGACTCTCTGAGGCACGAACCGAATGTCAATCTTTTGAAAGATGACCGCCCATCGGGATAGGCGTCTTGTTAACATCGGGTGACTGAGGATGTACTTGAGCGGGTTACTCCGCGAGATCAAATGGACTTCATGATGATGCAAGTAATGTCACAGATTTTGAACTGCGAAGAGCAGGGCCAAACAGCTCTTCTCGATATTTGAGTATCGAGTATGAGCATCAATCATGGTTTGACTGAGGTAATAGAGACTGTTTTCGCTGTCGGCGTCATTCTTTTGTGCGAGGAAGGTTCCCAGTGACCGCTCTAAGGCTGTCATGTACACAATGAGAGGTATTCCTTCAACCGGGGGAATGAGCACTGGTGGGATAAAGAGGTACTTCTTCAAGTTGTCGAATGCCTCTTGGCAGTCATCCGTCCATTGGTACGTGACCCCCTTCTTCATTAACCTGGTGAAGGGAAAACATTTGCCTACCAGGTTGGCTAAGAACCGCCTAATATAGTCTAGGTGTCCTTGGAATCCCCTCAACTTAGTGAGGTTGTGGAGAGGTGGCAGGCCAAGGATAGCCTTTGTCTTCTAAGGGTGGACTTCGATGCCACGATGGCATACGACGAAGCCAAGGAATTTCCCTGAGGTAACCCCGAAGGCAAATTTCAAGGGGTTCATCTTCAATCTATGCTGTCTGAGTTTGTTGAAGACAGTCTCAAGGTCCGACAGGTGATCCGAGTGGTGTCTGGATTTGACCACCAGGTCATCCGTGTAATATTCAACGAATTTCCCCAGGAACGTCTTAAAGATCTGATGCATGGAACGTTGATATGTTGCACCAGAATTCTTGAGACCAAAGGGAATGACCCTGAAACAATATACCCCTTGAGGGGCCCTAAAAGTAGTTGCTTCTTTGTATTCCCAGGGTATCTTGATTTGGTTATAGATGGAATAGCCATCCATGAAGGACAAAGCCTCATACCCAGCTGTTGCATCGATTAACAACTCGGTGATTGGAACCGAGAATTCATCTTTCAGACAATGCTGATTAAGTTCTCTGAAGTCAATGCAGACACGGATTTGCCCATACTTTTTCTTGATAGGGACGATTTTGGAAAACCAAATAGGGTATTAGACCTCTTGAATGAAGCCTGATTTAATGAGCTTATCGACTTTAGCCTCTACGTTGGAGGCATGTGAGGGATGAGCCCTTCTGGAGGCCTGTTTGTATCCTCTGTGGTCTTCTAGAAGACCCAAGTGATGTGTCTCTACTTTGGGATCGAGTCCCGGCATCTCTGTGTAATTATAGGCAAAGACTTCCCAGTGTTGCCTTAGGAAAGAGGTATATACCTCGTGCTCCTTAGGAGACATGGCTGCACTAATGAGAGTGGGCCTCAGGTATTCCTCCGTACCCATGTTTCTTTCCCTGAGTTCGTCCACAGTGGGGGAGATACCTTCCTCAAACACAGGAGGTGAATCCCTGATATCTTCCCCCTCTTCTTCTTTCAAATCTTTATCTTCTTGGTCCGACGAGGAGAGAGCTCCGGACACGAGATCTTGGGAGTCCGGAGGCAAGGTTTCATGGGCGTCCTTGTTCAAGTTTTCATCCCCATATTGAGGGTCCGCTGACGTTACCATGTTGTCACACTCAGCCGTTATGGATGAAGTCATGAGGAAATCCGAGTGAATGTCCAGACATGAACTCCTACCCTCCATGTTGTTAATGGGCAAGACATAATCTCCACCAATCTTCCTGAGGGGGTCATCAGGAACAATTTCCAGGCCATTTGGAGTGGGAATCCAGTCGACACCATCGACCAAATGCTTCTTTTTCTTTTTCTCATAGAACCTGGCATCCATTCAATGTGACTCAGAGAGCTCAAAAGTGGCCTTGTCAGTATGCAATGTTCCACTTTTTCCATTGACACAGTAATTGATACATTGGGGGTATGATGAAGGAACGAACATGTGATTATGGAGCCATGACCTTCTTAGCAGGGCATTGAATTCTATGCTTTGCTGGACCACCATGAATTCTGTGTAGGCTACCAAGTCACCAAAATGGTTCCTTAGCTTAATTTTTCCCATTCGCTTCTGTTCATTCCTATCGTAACCCAATAGAGTTGTGGCTGAGGGAATTCAATCGTCCTTACTATATCCCAACTTGCGGAGTGTTCGTAGGGGATGGAGGATAACTTCAGAGCCATTGTCTATAAATAATTTCCGGATCTGAATACCATTCAGTGTGCCAGACACATATAATGGTCTAATGTGTCCTTTCAGGATGGTATCTTCGTCCTGATCGATGAATGAAATCACCACATTGCATTCACCCAGGCTAGTCTCCGTCCGGTAAATCTCGGCGGCAGGTACCTCGACTTGAAACTCCTGGGGGCTGAAAAAACTTTTGATAAGCGCCTCCCTAATGTCGGCTGACAAACTCAGGGCATCCAAGATTGACAACTTGGTTGGTACTGATGCCAGTTGCATAAGTATTTTGTATTTTTGCTCCAGTGGTCGACGTTTCTCCGTTGGCAAGAGATTCTTAGTGGGTGCTTTGGGAGATGGGGCATTTGACGAGGAGGGACCGGCCCCAGGGACGGATGTCGATGGTGTTCCCGTGTTTTGAGGATTTGGCCCGGCTGGTCTGTTTGTGAGCACTAGGCGGCAAGACACTTGTTCCTCCTCTAGTGGGTATCGCAGGACAACAAGGCCAGAGTGGTTGCTTGTGGAGGTGGAGGGGCATTCCTTCTCCTGATGAGTCCGTTGAAGGGCTCTCCCAGTGGTTTCCACGATATAAATGGTTTGATTCGGGGTCCAACTGTAGGGTTGGTTTCGACCACAGCTGTGCCTCCCCTGGTGTCCCCTACCTATGCGATTTCTCCTCCCGACTCTTCATGCAGGTAACTCAGGTTCGTAACCATACCCTTCATCAGGGAATGATTACATAAGATGGATGACGTTAATGGAACCAAAGATTGGTTCTTCATCCTATGATAGGTCAACCTGGTCGGTCGTCCCTGATGGTAACATTTGGTGGGTCGGTGCTCGTGGCACCAAATTTGAGGGCATATAATCTGCCAAGGTCAGGGCTCACTTTGGCCCCATTGTGGACTGCTCCTCTTGGGATTGTTTCTTCCTTCTATTCCGCCTAGATGACCAGCTCGTAGAGGATTTTGAGGCCGATGCTGTTGGTTGTGCGGCGTCAGGGGCTATTGGTGGCAACACTGGCTGCCGTAGCTGAGCTCAGATTATGCCCTGGGCTCAGTTCATAGTCTTCCGAGTCATATTGTCATTGAACTTCTGCCCCTACTTTCTGGTGACTTTCTGCCACCCCTTCTCTTTGTCAGAGTCAGTGGTAGAAATATATGCCACATGTGTTGGGGGTGGTCCCAGCTCGAACTGTCTGGAGTATATCATCCTCTACAGGAGGACTTTGAAGATGAAGCATTCTCCAAAATTGTTCCCCAACATTCTATTGTAGGGAGTGTAATCTAGCATTTCCTCGCGGCTAACCTCTTCAGGTTTCCTCGGCCCCGGGAGGCGGAGAAAGTTGTAGTTCATGGAGGAAATGAAGAATCCACAGACTTGATCATCTCGGAATGGGTATACTTTTTGTCTTCATTCCTCAAACTGGTTCCACTTTGGTCCTCGCTGATCATCCCGTTTAGGCGGCGGAGGCCGCTGATATGCAGGGGGCCCTTGACGATTTGGTGGAGTCCTGAGTGGTGGAGTGGGCAGAGGGGCCAGCTTCAGCGTGACAGTAAACACTTCATCTCTAGGGGCTCTTTTCGTAGGAGCTTGTGAGGCTATTCAGGACTCCTAATTAGTCCGCTGCAGGGAGTCCTAAATTCACAGGGAAATGGACGAGAGATGGCGGAAGCCAGTGGTGCACTACACTGGTATGAGCAGTGTTCACAGCTCATCTATATGATTATCGATGCATTTGGATAGAATATCATATTGAGGCATTGGCCTGTTCAGAGAATAGGTTAGACCTTTCCATCTGGCAATGAAATCTGAGACCCTCTCGTTCTCCCTCTGCTTGTAGTTCATGAGGTCGCAGACTGTTGTTTTGGGCGACGTCGAGATGAAATGGAATAGGAATTGCTGCCGAAGGTCCTCTCAACTATTTATTGACTGCGCTGGCAGACTCATGTACCAGATGAAGGAAGATCCTTGCATGGTCCGTACGAAGAAAGTGATTTTCACTACATCTTGTTGTTCTGGGGTTCCCATCATAGGGTCCCAATAGGATGCGTAGTGCATCAAAGGCTGTTCCGGATCGCCTGACCCATTGAAAATAGGGAATACATGGCTCCCAAAATTGGGTGGAGGTGGTCTGTTGGTCACCCAATCTGGGTAGGGTTTCTGCTCAGGCTGTATCAGAGCACATCGACCTTCCATCGCTTCCAATCAAGCTATTAGTGCGTCGATGGTGTTGGTGAGACCCTGGTTTACATCCTGTTGGGCCTGGTCCTGGGCAGGCGTAGCCCGAGGCATTGCTTGAGGATCTGGATTGGTCGGCACCAAGGGTGCATATTCTGTTCGGGGCACCCTCGGAGGGTTCGGGTGTACTTTCTCTGGTTTCCACCTAAGTGGAGGGAAATCTTGGTATTCATCATCCACATTTATGTAGTTGAACGAACCAGGCGCCTCATTGGGTAGGAGCCCTGACCGTGCCTCTTTTGCTGGAGCAAGCCTTAGCCTTTGAGGTGCGCTTTCTAGGAGTGCATCATGTGGCTCTTTCTGGGACTCACTTTCATTAAGGTGGTTCCTCTAGAGTAGCTCGACATTAAGCCGCCTTAATTCTTTCATCTCCTCTTCCTATCGAGAAAATCTGTCTACGAGCGTGAGTGGCTAGTTTTTATCGAGAGAAGGAGGCGGGTTAAGGGTAACTAGTCCCTTATTCTTATCCTTATTGGATGCTCGCTGGGTAGGCAGAGGAGGGTTGGATGGAAGGATGGCCATATTTAGGGCAACCCTCTTGTTCCGGGTGTGAACACCAGGGGGTTCATTGTGAGTCACAACCTGACCGAAACCGTCGTCTCCCGATTCATCTGGATTTTCATTTTTCCCAGTGTCATCCATGGGGTTAGCCTCTATGGTGTTGATTAATTCATATCATGGGGTGGAGGGGATGTCGTCTTCCAAATGGGATGAGGATCTCCCGCGTCTTTTGCTGGCCTTCCCTTTCATGGCCTAGGATTGGCTTCAGAATTCCTTATGAAGGGCGACACAGAGGGTTCTTTGATGCGACCTTACGGTGCGCCTTCCTCTCGGAGGGGATGGTGATTTAAATGACGGGATAGGATGATAACCTCCTCTTCTGACTGTCATCCCTAGACGAGAAAATACTGATTCTCGTGGGGGGGGGGGGGTTGTTGTTGAGGGGGTAATAATGCCCCCAGTATTGAGGGATGGGGTTGGCTCTGTTCCCTAGATGTTGAGTCTCCTCACATTTTTATTGGTCTTACGGTGGAATTTGTTGTTAAAAATGCTCCATCCCTACAGGCTGGGATGAACCTGGGTTGGGGTAGTGGTTGCTGCTATCGTGACCTGCCTGATCTCATGTGCCCCATTCAGGGGTGAACCGGATTTGGTGTCAAATTTACCTGTGAATCAATCCCTTCTGGGGAGGTAGGCAAAGATCGCTGAGTGACCTCCTTTTGGAGAGAGTCCTGTTGTATTCTCTCGGTGGCCTGATTCAGGAGTTATTGAATGGCTTGTTCCTACCGGGCTTGGAACTTCTGGGACTTACTCAAGGCCTGACTCTATTGGGTGTGTTGCGTTTCCAGAACATGGGGACCACTCGATTTCCATCTTTACATGATGAATTTGCAACAAACCATGCCGAACGGGTTCTTCTAGGCAGGGAGAGGAGTGAAATACAGAGCTCCGTGTTCCCCCCTTCCCCTGATAGAGACTCCCGTTGGATCGTCACCAATGAGGCAGCGTAGTCAATGCAGTGTGTGGAGGCAGGCTATCTCCATGTTTCCTTTACATCTCTTATGGCGCATTTGTCGTGCCGTAGGAAGGGCCTCCAATTCGATGTGACGCAGGGGGTCTCCTATCATCTTGACATGGTCTACATACCCTTCATAGGGCAAGAAGTTCATTTCAGCTGATGGGGGGTCATCCCTATATTATGGCGGATGTCATGCACACATTCTTCTGACAAATCTCTAGGTATATTGAACTGAGAGGTGGCCGTAGGCCAAAACATAACTGGTATATCATTTCTGGCCAGTCATTTCCTCATGTACAACATGTCAGCATACTCCTCCGCTAGTGATTCCTCTACTTTTTCAGCCCAACTAAGACACTCACTGTCAATGTGGTCGGAGGTAGTGGGACCGGTAGGTGCTGAATCATTATGTGGGTGATTCTGAGGTGGTTTGGAGGATGAACGCGGCCCTGGACCGTCTCCTGATCAAATAAGGTCATCTTTAGCGACAAGCTGGGAATCTGACAGGCTCAATCCCGTCCTCCTGAATGCCTCAGCATACGAGGGATTTTTTGTGCTTGATTCGGCATGGGGAGGGCCTTCCTGTCGATTTGATATTCCATCGTGGGGAGGACCTTCACAATGGCAGTTTTAATGGAATGTACTACCACTACTGCTTGATGCATCACTTCATAGAGGAATTTTGTAGTGCACGCCCTGGGGAGGACCTCCAAGGCATGTCGCAGTAAGGGGCGGACTTTCTGGCTTCATAGTGCTGCTACGGGGAGGACCTTCGCAACAACCGCCATCATGGTGAGGATTACCATCATGTCTTGACATTCGATGTGTATCCTGGGGATGACATTCAGGACACACTACGACAAGGAGAGGACCTTCTTGTCTCTTGGGGCCAGTGGGAGGAGGGCCTTCGCAATGGCGGCCGTGGTGGCGAGGACTGTCATCACAGCTGCAACAATGGAGAGGACTACCATTACTGCTACCATAGGGAGAATATCTAAGAGATACATACTGGGGAGGGCCTCTTGAATGTACCGCAACAAGGGGAGGACCTTCTTGTTGTTTGACATCTCTACCGGGAGGACCTCCATTATTAGGGTGGCGAGGACAACCACCGTGATCTGATGCCAGGCTGCGCGGAGTGTCGTTGGGGCATAACCCTTGGGAAGGACCTTCAGGGAAGACTACGACAAGTGGAGGACCTTCTTGTCATTATGAGACGTCACTGCGGGGAGGGCCTCCATAGTTGAGACTATGATAGCGAGGAATACTATCATAATCTGTGGTCCCACTGCATGGAGAGTGATTGCAGTGTATACCTCAGGGAGGACCTTCAGGGTGGACCTCAGTAAGTGGAGGACCTTCTTTCCACTCATTCTTCTGGTCATGTAGAGGGTTTCCGTGACTCACATCAAAATACGAGCTCTCGTGATCGATAGTTATATGCCCGCGGGGGAGGACCCCACATGTGCTCTTGGTAAGACCTTCAGAGCTGCTGGTAGCGACATTGCGGGGAGGACCTTTGCAACTGATACTGCCACATCCATAATATGGTAAAGGGCGTGCAAGAATCTGAGCCTGTGATGTATGTTTAGCAGCATTGGGAACCCCAACTTCCAGCGAAGTGGAGTCATAAACCTGCTCTTTATTTTCTGGATTCCTTCAGCCTGTTCAGGGTGCTTTCTTGTGGGTAGCTGAGACCTTCTGCTGTTGATAAAAGAAATCACCTTTGGGTCCCTGTCTAATTGTGTCCCAAGATGCCGTTGGGTTACGCCGACAAACATATTGACTTTTAGCAGGGATATATGCCTGCTCTGGAGCATCCACCGTGATGTACTGGTGTCCCCCAGTTGGAACGAGTGAAGCTGCTCGATTCGGTTGCCCTTGCATCACAGAATATGGCCGGTGAACCTCCTAGGAAGAAGGAGGGATGCAGATCTTCTCCGAGGCGGCTATCTCGTCTCTTAGATGAGTCAACTCAATTGGGGAGACATGCTCATGGTCCTGAGTCCTTTCTGTTGCCGCTGATGCAATTATATTCTGGAAAGTCTGCAAGATATGATCTGGGATCGATACCTTCTCCTCCATCATCACCATGATATGTAGGGAGACATCTTTGGCTGGAACGGGTATGAAGGCCCATTCTGGTATCGGAGTAGGAAAATCCTACTCTGGTCGTCCATTGGTCAGAGGGTACTGAAAATTATCCTGTGTCGGGGTAGGTGAACGAATCTTCCCCTATACCATGATATGCTGGTTTATCTCTCTATTCGCCGCCACATTGGGGTGGTGAACTTTACTTGCATCCGCAGGGAGCTGGCACTGCATATATTGGTTTCCCACAAAATCGAGTCAGTGGACTTTGTTAGCGGGGAGACGTGCTCGACTATGAGTTGCCGCTACATCTGGGTGGCGGGCTTTGTTGATCACCACCATGTCAGGATGGCGGGCATCAGAAGAATCTACTAGGAGCTAGTCCTGCAGGCGCTGGGTCACCACCACGTCAAGCTGGTGGGCTTCACAACCGTGGGCAAGGAGAGGTTCCTGCTGGGTAAGTGCCATCCTGCATGAGCGACGGGCTTGATAGAGCTCGGCGGGGATGCACGCTGGCTCGTATAATTCCGCCATGTCTAGATGGAGGGCTCGGGAGGAGCGAAAGGGTGTAGGTGCCTGTTCGTGGTACGTCTTTGTGGCTGGGCAGCGGAGCTCCTCCTTAGAGATGAGGGTGATGACCGGACCCTGATTGTACGTCTGCCGCCCTCATCGGGCGGTCCGAGGGGCTCGAGCTCGGGGAGCATGGGCCTAAATCCTCGTGGAAACATCCTCCTTGGCGCGAGGATGTCGATTCGCGGCATGACCAAGATGATGCCTTCTGGCGGGGTCCATGGAGCATAACCCGCTTTCAGCAGGGATGAAGTCCTCAGCGTCGACCTCATCCACCTCCCTAAGATAAGGGAGGTACGCATTGTCCCGTTCGGAGGAGAGACTCCTGAAACGGTTTGAGACAGCAACAGGGGTCATCTAGATATGCCTTTCCATCCGCTGCTGGGCAAGCGACCGACGAGTTCTGGCAGACTGAAGGGTGTGCATGGCTGCCTCCACTATTGGGAGAGTACCATTCATGTGGTACTCTCGGAACAGTGCATCCTACCCAGCGCTGAAGACACTGGCTGGGTGATGGGGTCCTCCGTAGGTGATGATGTCCATTCCTTGCGTTGTTGGAAGTCCGCTCTTGTGAGACCCTTTGCAATTCCATTGGATCGAAGGGAGTTCTGAAGATGGTACATGTAAAACATATTTTAACA
Organism: Viscum album; assembly: GCA_963277665.1. NCBI lineage: Eukaryota > Viridiplantae > Streptophyta > Magnoliopsida > Santalales > Viscaceae > Viscum > Viscum album. The sequence goes on along the minus strand of OY728125.1, from coordinate 908,617,329 downwards.
AGTACATAGAGCAAACCCGTCAAAACACCATCTCATGATCCCATGCGTAATTAGTGACCTTTCATGGCCCTTCTTATGAGTTTAAGGGGGCATAGGGCGAGATTTGGTTAAATCCGTCATGTTTGTTAAAATATTCACATTGGGTTCACCATTTTTGTTTCGGGTTTCGGTCTCGAAATGCCCAACAGTTCCGTATCCGATGACATGTGGACCTGCTTTCCAAAGGTAGGAGTTCACCGGATGGTCTGACCAGTGATGCTTAAGAACTCACATTGGTCGAGAGGATGGGAAGTCGGGCTCATCACACCCTTTTGAGGGGAATTATTGTCTGTTCTGGGACTCTCTTATAGATTTAAGACGTATTCATATGTTCGTGAATCATTGGTTTATTCCCAAACCTAGTATCCACTGATTTAACCCTGGAAGGCAATGGTCAACTAGACGTAGTGGTTCAAAATCACTTATAGCCAAAGTTTACCAGCCCTCATTGGATTAATGACCCCAAAGAGTTGGAACTCGCTTGAGGCAGCACCAAGAATGGTGCGGTGAACCGATGTGAAGACAGTCAGATCGACCAATTGTCAGCCTTGAACCTCTTGGAGGCTTCCTACGTCCCCTTCCTAGGATATAGGGATCAAAGTCCATGTAGTTCACATATAATTGTCAGAGAACCGACGTGAAGATGGACCGGGGGTCCGATGGGTAGTGGGCTTGAACCTCATGGAGGCTTCCTACGTATCCCTACGGTAGGGAATCAAAGTCCTCATAGTTCGTGCATAAAGTTTAACTTCATGATGGACGGGGGAATATAGTTTAACGTCATGCTGGATGAGGGAATACAGTTTAATGTCATGCTGGACGAGGGTGGAACTCGACGTGAAGAAACGACTGAGTGGTGGGATTGAACCTCGTGGAGGCTTCCTACGTACCACTCCTTGACATGGATCAATGTCCCCATAGTTCGCTGAGTGGGTCTTACACTCTGAGGAGGCCCATAAGAGGATTTCATGGTCGATGCTTACTCTAAGCCCACGTGAGTCATGCTCGGTGTGAGAAACAAGAGATAACAAGGATCAAACGATCACATCGCGAAAGGTGAGTCCGTGAGAAATTGAGTGGGGCTAACGCATGGAGCGGTCCAGGTGACAAAGCGCAGCAGGGGAGGGAAAGGGGGTGCTCCTATGCACATCTCCTCTCTTGCATTGTGTGAGGGATTCCTTCTGAGGGGTATTTTACTACCCTTGAAGAGCCCTTAACAAGAGGAGGGGCAAAAAGGGGATTCCTGAGATCAAACTCTACATTACCGTGGGAATGTGAACCCAGGAATGCTTTGGGAATCTGATCAAGGGTCGGGGAAAATCTTTCACCTATACTTACCGTGGGTATGTGAACTCAAAGTGGCACACTGATTCACCTGAAGGTTACACCACACGGGTCAGGCGGCTCTGGTGGAGGCCTCGGCTCGGGGCCGATGAGCAGGCCAATGAGGAGGTTTTGGAGGATCGGACCAGATTGGAAGGATTTTATCTGGCTCGGGGAATGGTAACTCAGAAGGCTATGAGGGGCCACACGTATGAAGGAGTGGTGGAACCCTTCGCGTAGGAAGGTGCTACGCCTCCGGAAAAGCCATCCGCGGACCAGGGTAGTCCGCGGACTGAGGGGCATCCCGCAAACTCGGGTGGTCCGCAGACTGACGAGCATCCCATGAACAAGGGTGGTTCCTGGCTTCGGGATCAATCCACGAACTAGGGTGGTTCGCAGAGGGTTCCATGTGGGCAGCGACGGCAAAGGGCGGTGGCGGTCAGGGGTTTGTCAGTCGAGAATTTTCCCACGTAGGAGGGTGCTACGCGGTGCGGTGGAGGGGAAAAGAGGCATAAACTCCATGGTCGGCGGGGAATTCATCCGCGGAGGGGGTATGGTTCGTGGTTTTCCTTCTTTTTGTTATTTTAGGTTCTTGGTTCATCAAGTTATTATGCATTTTCCAATTCATTATTAATTCATATACCTGCTGTGGTTCACGAATGGGAATTTCACTGTTTGTGAAATCCTAAGCCTTCCTTAGACTGATCTAATTCCGAATCTCCAATCCCTCTCATTCTAATCCCCATTCCCTTCCCCCTCCATCTCCTTTTATAGAGTGGGGAAAGAGATGTATCTGTGGCGACACTCCACCTTTTGCGGAGGCCCATGACCGAAAAATTGATTAACAGCTGACTCGGTCAATCCGTAATTCATGGTGTATATTGAGTGCCCCCCCGTTAACCGAACTCAGGGAGTGATTCGTGGCCACAGAGGGACCCGCCTCCATTCCGCGAACGACAGCGGATGCGGCTTGAACCGGTCGACATGGTCTGCGGTTTGGGTGGTTCATGACGGTGAATCGGATCGGCACCCATCCTGTCTCACGACCTTGGAGGATATCTGCCTACATTTCGCGAACGACGATGGTTCGCGGTGGGGGTGCTTCGCGGGGCCTGGCCACGTCGGATTTTCAGGGGACCGGTCCTGCTTGTGTCCCTTCTTTGAATTTTCTCTATTCTTTTCCCCAATTCTTTGGGGAATTTGGGTAGAATTTCCTTTTCTGATTTTTTAGGACCCTACAGTGATTTCTTATCATCTTACACTTTAGGGTGGTTTTAACATGTGAAATTAGGTAATAATGGGGCATCAAAAATCATTAATGTTGGTAATATTTTTATGGAAACTAATATTAGACGTGGGTTACTATTGAATCTATGAGGCATGTTCTTCGATTTTCTAGTCAATATGATATTCACTAGAACTCTTGATGACGATGGATAGATCAGTTCTTTCAGAAATGGGAAATGAAATCATACCAAAGAAAATATGGTAGTAGAAAAAGGAATTAAAGTTACTTATATTTATGTCAATGATTCCAGACTGTGTGGAGGGGAATTCAATAAATCCAAAAAATATGTTCTTGTAGATATTTGGAATATGAGGATTAGTCATAGGAGCCAGATATGAATTATAATTCTCTCCACGAAGGATCTATTACTAGAAAAAAGGTACACATTTGGCTACTAATGTTCATTGCATCATGGGAAAAAACAAAAAGTATCATTCCGTGGTTATTTAACATTCAGAATATTAAATGTTTTAGATTTGATTCAAACTAATGTCTTCATGTTAGAAGTTAGTCAATGGGATGTGATACTTATTTTGATAACATTATATATCATCATTCATTAAAATTTTGGGTGTTTCCTTTAAAAAATAATGATCTATTGTAGGATGCTTTCGATATGTTCCATGTGTAGGTGGAAAGAGAAACATGTATATAGTTAAAGATTCTATGAGAACACAATGGAGGATATTAACATGGTTCACTTAATGGGTTCTACAAGAATTTCAACATTAGGATGGATAAATAAGTATTGAATATGTCTCTGCATAAAGTTGTTTCTTAAAGGATGAACATAAATATTAGTGGGAGATTATGTGGTATACTCTCATATAAAATGTTTCCAAACACCTATTAGTTGGAATAAATGATGACTATAGTTGATAATATCAACCTTTCTAGATCAGATCCACTAAACTACGATGGTCTAGAAATGGTTTGGATCGGTAGACTTGTTTTATAAAAACCCATGTGAGTATTTTGGTGTAGGGAATTTGTTCACAAACTGAAACATGAGTGGGAGATGCTATATGAAAACAAAAAATATTGTATGTTTTTTGGTTATTCTAATGAAAATTTTGGACACCAACTATAGGATCCAATAAGTTGGAGGATTTTCCGACGTAGATATCTGGTATTTCTTGAGGATAAAATGAATAGTTTTTTTAAAATCCATAAAATATAGAGAATTCATTATCTAAGGAAATTCTTGTAAATTTTGAACTAGTCTAAACACCATTATATCCACATACTGTGAGATAGATATCTGACACTAGTGACAAATAAATACTATTTTATATGCCTTCATTGACTTATATGTGTTAATAATATGGTATTCTAAAATAAATCCCCTTGAAGCTCAGTTGAGGGGATCAACCAGAGATTGAAAATAAAGTCGAAGATACTCACTACATGAGGAAGTGTCTCACTAATATTGTATATTACGAATTATATGATGATGCGACTTGGATTCAGTAGATGGTAGATTGATAAATTCGAGAAAATAGGAGGTGATATCCTATCAGAAGAACCATAAATTTGACTTGGTGGAGTTACCATATGGAAAGAAGGAACTCAAGAGCAAGTGGATTAATAGAATAAAATGATAATATGGAAACACACAATTTTTTCTATAGAGAAAACATGTATGTGAAGGGATTTAGTCAAAAGAAAGGTATTAAATTGGATAATAGTTTTCCTCACATTGTTCAAATGACTTCTATTAGAGTTGTTCTTGGATTGACAGATAGTTTCGACCTACATCTACAATAAATGTACGTAAATATAGTGTTCATACACGGTGATATTGATAGGGAGATATATATGGAATAGACAATGGGTTTTCTAGATAAAGGTAAAGAAAAAAGAGTATGAAAACTCAAGATAAATTTATATGGTTTGAAACAGGCATTGAGAAAATGGTAATGAAATTGGACTTATTCATGGGAAAAAATGAGCACAAGAGGATGATTGTTGACCACTACATTTTATCAAATAGTTTTCTGATGGAGATTTCATTATCTTATAGTTATTTTTTGATGATTATATGATTATTGGGAGATATATAACCAAGATTGATAGATTGCAGAAGGAGTTAAAGAATCCTTTAGAGATGAAGGACTTCATAGTTGCTACTAATATTTTTATATGATAGTTACTTGTGATTGGAGAAATCACATGATTTGGATATCTTAGGAGCAGTACATTGAGAATTTTCTTGAAGGATTAAACATTATAAAGGAGAAACCAGTGATCACACCACTTGTGAGTCACATATAGGTTAAAAAAAGTCATATTCCACCAATTGGGGATGATAAATCAGAGATAGAAAATGGTCCATAATAGTCATTATTTTGTAGGCTTATATATACCCTAATTTAAACGTTGTAGATATTTCTCACACTATTGGTGTTGTGGGAATATTATTATCAAATGTAAGAAATGTTCATTATAATATGCTCAAAAGGGTATCAAGTAAAATCTATGGTACAACTAATGATTTATTTATGTTTTATAAATGATAAACCTATTCTAGAAGGATTGAATGATGAAAATATGGTTGATGTTGTAGAAATGATGGCATCCATATCCTAGTACCAAATATTATTTTTTGGGGGAGAAGTCTTAGTGAAATCACAAATTCATTTGTCTTTGAATTTTCTACTATAAAAGAAATATACATCATAGTCACTAAAGGCGATAAAGAGATGTTATGTATGATGTTTATTTTTGAAAATCTCGAACATAGCCAAGAGAATTTTATTCAATATTGCGATAGGAAGAGTACTATTCACATCCATAAGACCATGAAATTTAATTCTAGGTTCAAATACATCGATGTGTTATATAATGAGATTATAATTTATTTGGATGTAATATTGATGAAGGTTTAGAAAATACACACCAACGATAATGTGCAGACATGATTATGAAGGTTCCACTGAAAGTGTAGCTGAATGCCTATAATGAGATGGAATGTCAAGATTCTACACTAAGATGGTCATCAGGGAAATATTTTTATGGGATGCTACCAATTAGGGAGTGATTTTTGGAGGAATTTAGGCATGGTATTTTTATTCATTTTCGAAAAATTGTGGTGGTGAATTTTTTAGGCATCAACAAACCTCGACAGTAACCACAGTGGAAGTATCCATCGATGTTGATGATTTTTTCATGTGTAGTTGAACTACAGATACAAAAATTAAATAATCTATTTTTCCTTAATATATAAAATTGTATAAAATCCCATGAATTATAACGTGGTGATCTTTAAATGTTTCATCAACAGTTATAAAATAAACATGCCCCTTTCTCCCGCGGACATAGACAACTTTCCTAACCATGTACAATCTTTATGTGTTTATAATTTTCCCCTTATTTTATATTTTATTTAATCACTAAGGAGTTTTTCTACCCCAAAATGTAAAGAGTGGTGGATACATATTGGATATGTAGGTCTGGGGGGGGGGGAGGTGGTACGGTATAGTTTTTGGGTTCATGGAGAGCTCGATACCTGAGGAGGTCTATAGAAGTCCCTATAAAGATGGTGTCCTGGTAGGATTTTTGGGTTGAGGGAGATCCCAATACCAAATGAGGTATTCGGCATGCCCTATAAATATGGTGTCTCCCCATATCAATGCCATCTTATTGGAATTATCCGATGTATATACCCACGGTATGAGAACTCAAAATCAAAAAATTAAAATCAAATATGGAAATTTAAAATTCTTATTATGTTAAACAGTTAAAATAATAATAAAATAATAATAATAATTTGATGAAAACTAGATAAAAATATACACATGAAATTAGGAATACTAGTATAATTATAGTTATATAAAATTATAATATTTACACAAAATAATAATAATATTATTAAATGATATATTAATTTAATAGAGATAATAAATTAATAATTTTAATAATACTAATTTTTATAAAAACATACAATGTTAAATAATATATATATATATATAATACTAATATAAAAATTTAATACATATAATAGTATATATTTTTAAAATAAAATGATATTAATGTAACTATATTAAATAATAATTTGGTGTTAAATATTATTTTTTAATAATATCGAAAATTGATATAAACTAATAAAAATAATACATTACTACTTTCACTATAAAAACAATTAAAAATTTAAAAAAACATATGACTAAAATACTAATAAAATGGTAACCACAGTTAAAAAATTAACTAAAAAATGTTGAAAATTGTAAAAATTTCTCTGAAATCGATGAGTATCAATATCCATACCACATACTAATTTTATTAAAAAATATTTTGAGATCAATTTTGATGATTATTGGAAGAAATCATTCGATTGTCTAAAAAAATTTTGATTACACCATGAGTGAACTATTATATTATTCCTCTAGAGGAGTTATAGGTATAATATTTAAATAATGGATTTCACGTAGAACCCGTGTTATAGCATATGCCTCAAAGACACTAGATTATTTCAGGAGAAATTTTTCTACAAATCATCAGAACATTCATGCAATTTATATAATTTGGAGATGTTTAAATAGAATTCTATTAGTGGTTATAATATTTTTTTTACCATGATTAACTTTGGTATTTAATGAAGATAGAAGAACCTATGTCGAAGCTTGGTAGATGGATGTTACTCGTCTAATTATTCAATTCATAGATTAATGGAAATAGAGAAACTATAAACTAGGTGCTTTAACACATGAGTACACTACCCCACACTACTAATGTAGGCATTTAATTCAATTGACCAACCAATTACTCTATTAATTGTGATAAACTGTTCTATATTAAAGGTGAAATACCATGGTATGCTAGATTGGTAAACTATTTAGTAACTTTCCAAGTTCCTTCACACATTATTTGATATTAGATTTTGAGATTATTATATGTATCAAAGTTATATGTGGGGAATGATACATCTATAGAAAATATATTGTGACCTTGTACTTAAGAGATGTCTATCTATAAGTGAAGTTAAATATATGCGAAATATTTTCCACAAATTAACATTTTAGATATAATTTAGACCACATGAAATAATATTAATGTTCCAAAATCCATATTATACTATTAAAAACATTTCAAGGAAACCCAAGAATTCTATAAGATGTTTTAAGAATTATAATTCACTTGTAATATCTAAAAAAGACAATAAATACAACAATGACCCCTGAAATTTTGTAAAATATTTTACATATGAGTCACGTATGTTATGGGATCATTTTATAGGTATTTTAGTTATTCATGCATTTTTATTAATATTTATTATGTTTCTAAATGGGTAGAAGTCAAGGCCACAAAAACTGATGACTCATTTTTTGTCTATGCCTCAGCGAGAACTAAATTATGTTTTTGATTTAGAATACCGAGGGTCATCATCAATGATCAAAGGACTCAATTTTTAAATATAATCACAAAAACATTGATAATGATATTTTTAGTAAACCATAGGATATCAATGTGATACCTCCCCAAGAATAATTATCTTATAATGTTTAACAATAAAGAAGTAAAAAAATTATTAAGAAAACTATAAACCATAATAATAAGGGCTGAAGGAAATGGTTGTAAGATTACATATGCGATTAGTGAACAATTTTCTAGTCACCAAGAGGTATGAGTTAATAAAGGATTGTTTACCTGATGTTTTATCATATTCATATTGTATTGGAGAATAAATCCTACCAAAAATTAATGTAAATGAACATGGAATTGGATAGAGTAAGATACTAAAGGAAGATATAAATATAGGATTTGGATGAAATTAAAATTGAATCATTTGAGAAAAAAATTTAAATGGTGAGAGAAAGGATTTCACATTACGTATTGTTATAGAACATAAATATTAATTCTTTAAAAAAAATTCTCTATAAATTCATATTGAAATTTATTCCATGTATGATTGATTATAAATTTCAAAGAATATTTTTGTAACTAATCCTCTGCCATTTGGTGTAGTTGAGATAATAATAGGATAAGAAAATAATCCTTTCATTGTGAATGGATTGAGAGGGTTTAAGTATTGTAGATATTTTTATTTGAGCCCCAGATTTAGATTAAACTACAACATCCATTCTACAAGTGAATCCATCGTGTTATCATTCTCCAGTAATTAGTGTTTTTTTATATTGTATCATTATCTTCTATTTATGATTATAAAAATTAGGATATAATGAGAAATTTTCATCAAAATGTTTCTGGGGTAATACATTTATGTAGTAAATGTTTTTATGCATTTTCTCATTATTTTTCATGGATTATTCTTTTTTTTGGTGTGTTTTAAGACAATTTTTGCTTAAATTAGGTCCTCTATAAGAATTAGATATAATTACATAATGGGGAAAAATTTATCCGAATAAGAAAAATTAGGTTTAACTGATTTTCTTGTTGTATTATGTTTTGACATAAACACTTTGGAATGGTGATCTCAAACTTAGGTAACTTGTCTATTGAAAATATAGCACCACAAGGAGCCTTTATAAATGAAATTTAAGTAACTCATATGAATCGGGATAAATTGATCAAATGGAAATTGTTATGGATATATTCATTGGATAACACATAATAATGTGTGTAATACAAATCCATTAATAATAGCCAGAGTGTTCTTAGTGCTGATTGTTCAAACCCTAATCTTGTTCCCTGTTTATCAAAAATAACCTCCGGGGATGGATTCAATTTAGAGTGAAATAGTTATATGTTATCTTCACTCATCAAATACATTTTATGAAAAAAATGGATTCGATAAATATAATTACCACATATTTATTAAAGTGGATGGAGTGATTTTGTGAATTCTAAAATCAATTAAAGTAGAGTAAAATGATTCTTGACCTATATGTAGTATCAAGGATGCATAGAATTAGACTGTGCGTGGAGATCATAAGAGATATATTTTTAAAGGTGTTGAATTTTGGTAATTTTATTCAACAGATCATTTACATATAATCTTAATTTAACAATTTCATTAGCATGATATGAATTAGAACATGTATGGAGGATGTTGAAATTTATTAATTTAGAAAAAGTAATAGTTAATGCGTCTAAAAAGTAATTCATGTAAATAGTTCATCATATTTTGTTCATAGAACATTTATTTTATTCGCTAAAACATTTTTTTAATGAGAATTATTTGATATTTTATTAATGACGCCTCATTTCCATAGATTTGGTAAATATTTATTAATTTGAACAATTATTTAAAATAATTGTTCTGTGATTTTATGGTAATAAAATTAATTTTTAATTCTAAAAAATAATTTTATTTTTTGATTTTTGGAAAAGATTTTATAATGGAAAGAGATTTAAATAAGATGGAGTTGAATATATATTGATGAATATGAAAACCGTGCATTGAGACTCATATATGTTGCATTGAAAGCACTACACCATCCTTGTTTGGACCCAGAGATAGATCTAGAATCCAAAAGTGGCCCATTATTAAAATTGTGTTATTATTTTTCTTTAAAAAAACCTCTGATAATTAAATTATAATATGATATATCCATAATAGATCCTGATTAAACTTGGTATCCCTATGTGTGTTCCAACGTACTATCAAAACACGATGTTACATTAAATCTAAATGGTACCTATGTTAATGCCAAGGGATTCTCTTCGATGAAAATATAACACCAATTTTTTGGCTATGTACTCATTCTAATGTTTTGTGAAATTTTCACCCAAGGATATTTTTATAGGACAACATAATGAGCTTTGTAAGGCTCTGGATTTTGGTATGTTAAATAATCACATACTTGAGAAGACATTATATTCTAAATGGAATATCAAATCATCCCTGGATCATCCATCAGCCATTCAACACTATTTTTACCTGATCCTTATATTAAACCCCAATGAAACAAAAACTATGATGAATTTCCAAGGATACATCATTCCCAGTGGTACCTCATAGCCTACTTCCTTTAAATATTTTGACTATGAACAAATACTAGGTACACATGTTGGTCTTGTATTGTACCTAATGAAATAACATTAATCCATCACATAATTTGAACTCCATATAATGTAATATGGTTTTTGATGCACTACTATAAAGCATGTGACCTTGTAATGTAAATCCAGTGCAACCACCCAATAGAATCCCAAGATCTAGAATAACATTTTTCAGACTTCATAAAAAATATGCTTGTATAATGAATAAGTAATTACCCTAAATAGAATAAATTTGTGACCTAACATAGGAAAATTTCTAACCATAATATTTTATAATCCTAATGTTATAAAATAAAACACACAAATTTATATATATCATTATATTCTCAATATAGGATATTTGGATAGCATGCAAGGGTTTCTAGTAAAAAATTAAATATTCATTAAAGATATATAATAAAATTATAAAATAGAGTAAATTATTTCTAGTCGTCACAAGATCAAATGCATATAATTAATTAGTGGATAATTTGGGAGTATAAGATCCACCTGAGCATTTATGGACGAGTTTTAAGAACCACATAGATAAAATCAAGAGCATCTATATGAGTTTTGGAAATATCCATGATGAATAATAAACATATGAAACAATAAGAACACAATCATTGGTAATATTTACAGATTATATATTACTATTATAATTTCAATTCATTGTAGATATTAATTTTTGTAGCTGTGATTTTCAGATTGAGTGATAAAATCCTAATTTGTGATTGATCCAGTGGGTGAGAGACATGTATTTTTTTGATTTTGAATGACATTTCTCATTATTTTCTTGATGTTAATATCAATTTTAGATAAATTTATTATGGTTTTTTACTCACAATCAATATGTATTATATTTGTTTTATTATTATATGCTTCTTAATCAATTATCTCTCTCCTATCAATCAATCATGTATATGATAGAATAAAAGTGATTTAAGGTGGAAGAGTTAAATATTATTGAAACATGTTTGGAATATATAATCACACCCTTAACTTATTTAGATGAAAATATCTTGAATATAATGTATATTAACAGTGTATAGTTATTCCTCTTTTAGAGGATTCAGTGATTTCTCAAAACACACCCACTCATATAGGAAAGAGTTAATATTAACAACGAACAATTTTTTCTTGAAACTAAATATCGATATAAAATAGAGATGACAGGTTTTTGATTATGAATTATCTCATTAATAAATAAATAAATGATGTTTTTATTAGTGAGAAACATAGATATATTTTCAATAGTACTGATAACATTGGACAAATCGCTGATCTATCTTATGATTTTTACACTTTTCAATTTTATAATTTTCTTTTGTTCTTAAAATAATACAAGATTTAAACATAGAATCCCCAATAAATATATGAAATCATTATTACCTAGAAATTAAACTATTATTTGTAGAAAATATGGGGACCGACTACACCATATTATGTTGGATTTAAAATTAATGTCTGACCACATTATGGAAATAAAAGGTTAAATATTCCATATAGTCAATACACTGCCGATTTATCTATTTTAGTGTCATACTTTATTATAACACCTCCATGAATTCTCCAATTCCTAAAATCCCAACTTTGTTATTTATATAGATATCATAAATTTCCCATACTAATTTAAAATTCCTTTGTTCTCATCCCTTCCATGCATGTGATTATTTTTTATTATATTTTTAATAATATTTTTATATTTATTAATCATGAATAACTTAATTCATATATATATCATCCAAAAAAATACCAAAACATAGTTCCCTTGTGTTTATGATATTAAAAATTTTCAAACACTTTTTTAGTTCAAAAAAATGAATCCCAACATGTCCCCAAATTCTTGGTAAGTACCCAGACAATTTGTGGGGGGTGGGGGTTCAATGTGGGACTCCCACGAAGCATTATGCACAATACCCTTTCTTTCGTGTCATAAACACCATGCAAGATGATTTTTTACATTATATAATTATTTGAATGAACTAGAGATCTATGAACTAGGTGTAATCATTCCATATACCATGAATGACACCAACTCCTTCAAGTGGTCTATATACACCACCTCTTCTAGGGATGACATGGTGAGATGGTTTACATATAATTTGTAATAAGATGACTAGGATATCCTCCCCGACGTAACCACTCCACCCTCACTTAAAATCATATCCTCTATATTCAATAATCCTTTTACCACATTTACCACCTTTTATCTTCAACAATGATCATATCTTTATAAATATATAATAGTGAATCCAATGTCCATCCATTTTTTTCTCAAACATAAAAATCTATATACCAAAAAACTAATATAGAAATAGAGAATTAAATAATCTTCTATATAAGATATTATTAAAACAATAAGTCCAATTAATGAAATTATAACTGTAGTTGATTAACCTCCTTGAGTCCATTCATTTGATATATGGGATTTCTTGTGAATCAAATGGGGGAAAATTTTATCAACGATTTATCAAAAATGGAAATAAAATTTCACTCTATCTTATCTCGAAATCCTTGTGTTGGGTTTTTATGAATCCAAATTTTTTGGATTCATTTCACCACATTGAATATTGATAAAAAATGGTTTGGTGTTATTAAAATAGAAATAATTCTAAATCTATGAAATTACTTTTTGACCTTAATACTTTTCCAAAACATTTCCAGAATCCCATGAATTAGACATCTAAAGCTCTATTGGTAGTGGGTTAATTTAATTAAGAGAAAAATATATTTGAAATTCATAATCAGAATCAATGATTTGTTTGTATAATTTGAATAATAGTTTTTTATTTAAATAATAACATATAATATTAATTAATAGACTGTTGAATTCATTTTTCTCACACGTCAAATTGATAATGATTTAAATTTTATTTTATAGTCTAGGTAATACCCTAGGTCATCTTTCAAGAATTTGTTATAGGTTTAGAGTGTGTATTTGTAATAAAATGTAATAAAAGAGGGGTTGTTTTTGAGATAGATTTATTAAAACCACTTAATTAAGGAGTTGAATGGTTGGAAAATAAAGGTGAGTTATTAGCATTAGGTGATAAGGTGGTCATTTAAAAATCACTACCCATATTTTTTGGTTCATTGTTCTGAAAATTACACATGGTTTAATGGAATCCTTAATTTGAGGTTTATCGAGATCTTAATTCCCCTTCATTCCATTTTTAACGGTGCACAAAGAACCAACCCATAAAATAAAAATCATGATGTTGTGGTTTGATTTAATTAAAATATCAAGGGTACTAAATAATAATGGAATATTATGTATGTTTGAAAGAAATATGAAGCTTTTGTTTTCCAATTTGAACATACCAAGATTCCCACTTAATTCGTAACCTAATTGGTATTGAAATGAAAAGTTTTACACATAACTGTACCAAATAAATTAATTCCAAGGAAGATACAGTTAAAAATAAACTTATATTCAATGTTTCAAACACAAATTACATCAAACCATAAAATGAAAAAGTACAAAAATCCCATTACAAGATGTGTAGCTCTCTTGAAATGATTTTCCACTATTTATCTATCCATTAAGAGGAGAATGAGGCCTGGGAGAAACTTCACCTTTATCCTTGACCCCCCTATGAGGATAGGGGAATAAAGTACGAATTGGATCTGGATTGTACACCATTTGTTCTAAAAAATACCTGATTATTGGCTCCTGGTCTAAATTTCAATTGAGGATACCAAGGTTCCATTTTATAGGAAAATTTGAAGGTGGGTTTGGGCACACAGATTTTATAAAACTATTTGGTATCTAGTTTTCAGCATTGAGAAAGTATTGTAATGATTTATAAAAAACTAAAAACATTATTCCCCACCTCAAAAATATCTACACTATATATTTGGAATCATTTGGAGGTAGAATACTCAAGGTATTGATGAAACGCAAAACACCACATTTGACTTCGTATTAATTCAGCGACTTGGACATATATGTTTGGTAGATCCATTTAATTGAATAACATGGATTGGGGATCTTCTGATGTGTTCTATCCCATTGAATTTAGGATTATAACACAAAATACATGACAATTGGATTCACATATTAAAATCAGTGTGTAGTTGAGTCAATTGGTGTTCTTGTATTCCTACACATTGTGCACTATTTTCCTTAACTTTGTTTGGGCCCTCCAAATCACCTCCACCAACAATGAAATAATACAAAAAAGTGAAATTAACCATTTTAAAAGTTATTAACTCCAAATAATTTAATCAAACATGAAGTGAATATTTATATTAAATTAATAATTTATGATACGAATTCTGTTTAACATAGTGGTATTATGGGTGGAAAATAATGGCGAATCTCTATGTGATCACACCCCCACACATAAACATTTTCTACCCCAAAATAGTAACATTTCCAAAAATTATAAATGGAGATTTTATCATCTTTATTAAGATTAAAAATTAAAATAATATTTAATATGTGATATAAATGAAATCAAAGAAAAAATCACACCACTGAGTTATTCTTAGTGATCAGGGGAAAATACCTCCTAAATTGTATAGAAAATAAATTCTATGTGACACATAATACCAATATGAGAAAGAAAATCAAAATTTAACCATTCCATTAATTATCCAAATGTGTTTGTGACAACCATTTCATGTTATTTCTTCCAATTTATACCCAGTACATATGGGTTACTTTAATAAATTTATTCTTAAATGATTCTATCCGCTGAACTCGTCGTACATCATTTGCAATCAAATTTCAAGACTCACTCACGGGATAATTTCCAGAAGTAAAAACAAAATCTCAAGAACTATATATGCCCATATGTTTCACATTTAATCACTCCCCTCATTAATTATTATTTTTATTATTTTTGTTTTTTTAATTTAACATGGAACAAATTTCACACTTTTCACTCAACCCTTTCTTGATCTCCTCAAGAACTAATTTTAATAGTTATAACATGATCCAATGTTGAGGAAGCGAGGATTTTTACCTTCCTAAGACACAACCCATAATTTTTTTGTTTTTTATTATTTTATGATAGTGTACAATAATCAGATAACATGTAGAAATACATCGGTCAATCTGGTAAAATTATGAAAAAGATCGGATAAGGAATGAACGTATGGAAAATGAATTTTGGAAAGTAGATAAATATTAAAAAACGTGTATTTACATTATATTGAGTGATTAAAATTCACACTACATGGTTGGGTGAATATGTATAGAGATATTAAGTGACACAATTTTCCCATAAACTACTCACACAATGGGTACCATTCTTCCCAAAAGTTTCAAAGTGACACAACCGATTATATTACAAAATAACCAGTTTTCAAGAAAAAATATAACCTTAATGTCAAATTCATACCAAAACACACATTCTATAAGTGTTTTTTAATCATAAAATATAAAAATTCCTCAGGCATATTAAATAACTTCCATTTTTGTGGAAGTGTCATTTTCCATGATAAAGAGAGAATAAAAATTTAACATTTTGAGAAAAATTGAGGAGGGGTGGGGGGAGGTAAAAATACTATCCTATAATCCAAAGATTGAAAAAGGACAAAAATGTTGAAAATTATTAACTAAACTAAGAATATACCCATCCCCCCTCACAAAGAGTTTGTAGTTCCCTCACAATAACAAAACAAAATTTGGGTATAAAGGATAAAACATGGTGGGTTTAAATCATAGGTTTCTTATTGAACATAGAGTTCCCCCATTGGGGACTCTAGAATGGCTTTGTGAAAGTTCTTCAGATGCTTCCCATTGATATTGAAGGTTTTTTTATTCTACATTTTGAACCTGAACGACACCAAATGGATAAACATTAGTACCAGTGTATGGACCAAACCTGTGGGTTAAAATCTTACCTGGATGAAATATTAGCGTCAAATTATAAAGTAATACCGTCTTCACAATGTTTAATTAATGATGAAGGATGATATGTTCATGGGTAACATTTATTTGATCCTTAAATTCCAAGAGTTATCATAATAATCTCGTTATATTTCCTCCAAATATTGCATCTTCAGCTTCCTTTATGAAACTGTAGGATAAATATTTTAATTGAATTTTTAATGGCCTAGTAAGATTGTTTCTCTATCTCATAAGTGAGGTGTAAAATCATCTAAAACACCAGCCAGTATGGTGAAATTCCATTTGGAGTTTTAAAGGAAGTATAATAATCCCTTAACGAATCATTGAGTCTAAGACTCCAATATTTTATATGGTACTGAAATATTTCTTCAAGATTCTATTATACCTATCTATTAGACACCATATCTTGACCAATGTTTATTGGGTGACATGTAGAAGACACTCGATGCCCAACCCCCTACCGACACAAAGTGATTGTATTGTTCTATTCAAGAAATGATAAACTTGATCACCGATGATGAACCCAAGCAATCATAATCTATAGAATATTTGGGTTAAAAAAATACTGAAAATTGTCTTGGAATCATTTTTCCTTGTGGATTTTTCCTCTACCCATTTATTACACATAATCAACTAACTAATAATAAAAACGTTTCCTTAGGAATTGTGAAATTTTCCCATAAATGCAATCCCTCAAACATAAAAATTTTCATGAAAGAGAAAGGGTTATTGTGTCATTTCACCTCTTTTTGATATATTTCCTATTATTTGATAGTGGGGACAATATTTTCAGAAATAATGGACATCTCTAAATAATTTTTCTCAAAATAGAATGGAATCAGGGACCTAGTTACAATTACGTTGGGGTCTAAGGTGGCCTCCTTAAGTGAGAGTGTGTAAGAACCAATGGAAAAATTGAAACACTCTACCAGGAACACTAATTCGAAGGAATTTCTCACTACATGTGTTCCAAATATAGGGGTTATCCAAAATGTTCCAATGTGACTCATTTTTTATACAAACATATTGGTTTTTGTTGAAATCAGTAGTAATGAATGAATCCACCCAATAGTTTATATTTTTGGAATACCAAAGAATAAATTATATCACTCAGTATAATTTCCCATCCGAAAAGGTGTCATTTATGGGAATACAAAGGTATGATTCAATGTATGAGGATGGGAGGATCCCAAATATATGGCCATAAACCACATTATTTTGTCATCTTTCACCTTTAAGATCTAGGTTAAGTTCTTGAATGAGGAGAATCCCATGAATGAGATGTTTTTTTGTATTTTGGTTTCCTAAGGAGATATTAGAGGTCTGTATGGTATTAGAACACAATGAAATTGGACCCTAAAAGGTATTCCCTAAATTAATCCAAGGAATACATAATGGGAAGGAATTATTTTTTTGTTTGGGTGTAGTTTTCTTGGGTACAATCTAGTGTGTGAGAGGCATAGGTGATGACATGTGGAGCTCAATCAACGCATTATGATATGATAAGATGAACTACCTCATTAGAGGCATCACACTTGAGATCAAATGGTATATACCTCTAAGGTGGTGGGATTACTAGGGGTTATAGGAGACTCCAATGCAATTTGTTGAAACCTTCCTCACACATTTATGAAAAATATATTCTTTTTCTTTTTGGAGTAATTGATAGAGTGTGAGATCAATCATACTGATCCCATGAATGAAATGACGATAAAATATAGCATGGAAAAAAATAATGGACATCCCACCCATTTTTGGGGAATGGTAGGGAATAAATGACATCCACTTTTGATTTATCGAATTGTATTCCATCCCTAAAGTGAAATTCCCAAGTATTATACCATTTTTCACCATGGAATGGAATTTCTCATCATTCAATATTATATTATTTTCAATACAGCGATGTAGCACATAACCATGAATAATAAAACATTCATCAAAATAGGGGCCATAAATAGTAATATTTTCTATGAAAACTTCAATGAAATTTTCCATGTAATCTGAATAATATTAAGCATGCATCAATATAAATTACCTAGAGCATTTCACATACCAGATGTCATATTCCTATAGGAAAATATTCCAAAAGGGAAAGTGGATGTTTTCTTTTCTTGATTCTCATAGGAAATATGGATCTGAGAGTATCTAAAATACCCATAAAGTAAATAGTAGTGGGACTACCCCACTAGATTTTCTAGCATCTATTCAATTAGTTGAAATGGGAAATGGTCCTTCCTAGTGTGTTGGTTTAGTTGATAATAGTCTATGTAGACATGAAAACTATTATACACATCGGTTGGAACCAATTCAATGTTTTCATTTTCAATTAATGTAAGATAAGTTTTTTATAGGAATTAATTGTGCTTGATGGACCCAATGTCCTTCAAATTTATGTTAAATGATTATAGCAGCCAGTAATTTGGTTGCATAATTTTTAATAACATTAAGGAGGTTTGAATTCAATTGACGTTTTCCCTACCTCACTAGTATAGCCTCATCATTTAAAAATATAAGATGTGTGAAAATTGATGGCCTAGTACTAGTGATGTCATAAGTTGTACATCAAAAATATTTTTTATACTCCCTCAAATATTCAAGCAATCAAAATTTTGAATCTAGGGGGATTGAACTAGAAATGATGATAGACATCATACTTTTATTTGCAAGATTTGATTATTATAAATCTGGATGAAGTTGTTTATGTTACACTTCAGGAGGTCATTAGATTGATGGGAGTTAATTTTAATGTGATAGGTAAGTGATCTCATCTATTTTATCAATGGTAACATCCACATATTAGGAAAGGTATTTTAAAATCTTATTAGGATCATCGATGGTCATGAGATCCTCAGTGTTCAACAAATCAACATTTAACAAATATGAATTAAAATTTTCTAAATCAGTTCAAAATTATATTCATGATTGATTACCTAGAATGTCAATAAATATTTAAAATATATAAATGGGATCATGAAAAAAAATATGTTTTTATGGGGAAGGGAGTACTGCAATTGAATCATTTTAATGTTAGGAAATCTCTTCAGAGGAGTACTTCATGGAATCAAGGATCATGATGTGGAAAACGTCCCCAACAAACTCTGTAGATAATGTACCACTATGGAAATTAATTATGGTTGGGGATGTTTTCAATAATGTACCCACCAATATTACTAGGTCATTTCCATTCATCCTATCATCTTCCATTTTTATAAGATAAAAATTACCAGGATAAATTAAAAATTTCACCCTCACAAGAATATCCCCTAACACAGGAGGGTGTGTTCTGTCCTCCAATTTTCAAGCGGAACCAAAATTCTTATGGGATTTAGTTCTTCCACAAGTAATTAATATTAACTAGATCCTAGAATCACATTTATAAAATCAACCAAATCAAGAATCTCATACGAAAAGAAATAATACCCTATAGTTCATAAAATCGAGAATGTTTTAAGATCATTGGATTTGGTAGGAAGTGATTAATCTATCAATGATGAGACATTCCACCCTAGTCTCACGTTTTCATTACCTAAAAGTATATTTCAGTGTGTACATATCTCCTTGGAAAATGGTTTGTATCATGTAATTTTCTTTTATGGAATCAATCAAGGGGATGTTAACTTGTACCTTTTTAAAGGTTTCAAAGAATTATTTAGCAAGTTCAATTTCTATTTGTTTACTTTGTTGGGTGGTCCTTTTTTGGAAATGTAATAAGAATGTTTGGGATTATTGGTTAATCAAATGAAAAATTATTTCCATTAGAAGGGTTTCTATTATGACATTGTTTTTCCACGTTAGTCCATTTTCAGTAATTGGTATGGTGGTTTCTTTATGAGGGGATGCGTCTAATAGAGGGGTCATCTAGATTTTATGTTTTTCAGTACCAAAGGGTGATGGAACTAACATTTCCCTTATCTATGTGGTTGACTTGTGGTTGAGAAGGTATTTTACCTAACCCATGGATTTATATTTCCCCCACCAATTTGGAAGGGCTTCATAATTAGGTTTAATTTATTGTATGTATTTATGAGTGGTTTTATAAAATTGGAGATTATTTTCATCTCTATGTTTCATTATGAATTCAGGTATAGTCTTGAACTTTATAGGGGTTTGTTGGAAAGTCTATTGTGGTGGTTGAGGATTTCTGGGTGGTGGTGGTTCCCTACTCTTCCCCTTTGGGTTCCATGGTTCTTGTGGTTGGTTTGAATACCCCTATTTCCTATAGTCTTGGTTTTCTATAAACCCTTGGTTTTATGGATAATAGGGTTATTAATTAAAGGGATTGTTGTTGGGGAAGCCTGTAAATATTTCTTCACAAATCTTATCTGTGTCTCTTAGTTGAGGGAATTGGTCAGAATTGTGGGTTTCTGAAGAACATACACCACAATGGATGGGAGGATGAGATTAGGATTTCCCTTGGGAAAGGGAAAGTTTTCAAATAGGGGTACATATATCCTAAAACATCATCTCCATATTCTTAATGAATTCAGTCCATTGCAACTCATGAAAAAATCAAATGAGTACATTGGACCTTGAAACGAATTGTTGAGGTTTTTCCCCATGTTCTCAATGCGTTTATTTATTGAAATTGCGGTTCTATTAACTACTGCGCCACCAAAAACATCATCAACCATGTTTTGATCAATAGGAATTAAAACTTTATAAAAATAATTTATTAAACATTGATCACTTATTAGGTAGAGTGGGATTCTTGAACAAAGTATTTTAATTATTTTCCGATATCCATGAAGTGTTTTCCGTAGTGATTACCTTATCCCACAAATTTAATTTCTTATTTTTTTCGTTCTAGAGGCTGGGAAGTACTTTTCAAGGAAAAGGTGTTTCATGTTCACCCAAACTCTAATATGTGAGTAAACATAATATTTCTAATCCATTTTAGTGTCTTCTAATAAAAAAGGTAATGACCTAAGACTTATTTATTTGTTATCCACATTAGTTGGTTTTAATGCATAACACATAGTATGAAATTATTTTAAACGATTATGTATAAATTATCCTAAAAGTCCTCGGAATATTGGTAATATGTTAAGTAAACACAATTTAAGTTCAAAATTTAGTTCCTCGCATTGTATTTGAATATAGGTTTGTTGAATATCGACATCATCTTAGGCTAGTTATTTCAATTTTTGGTCGTTTTTAGACATATTATAAAATATTGTTTTAGTATTGATGTTGGTTTCGGAAGAAGAATAAGGATCAATAATTGCATTGATGTCTTGTGTGTCCTCTTTAAATGGATCCTTGGTTGCTTCTTGGTGTCGATGATGCCCGATCATCTCTTGTTCATTTTAGAAAGGAATTAGTTCCTCAACTGAGGATCTGGTCATGAATATGGCCTAAAAAGGATCTTTTTAAAAATCAACTAAAAAAATTATTGAAGAAAATAAGTGAACAAATACTTTTTGAATACACAATATTTTAATAAAAAAACACACACTAAAAAAAGAGCGCCCCAAAAATGGTGCCAAAATTTAAATGTGTTATCCGGAGACATCAAATTGATTATGATTTAAAGATGATTTTATATTCTATGTAATACCCTAGGTCATCTCTCAAGGAGAGTTGATATGCTTATAGTGTGTATTTTTAAGAAAAAGTGCAAAAAGTGGGAGTGGTTTGGAAACATATCTAAAAAAATAATGTAATTAAAGAGTTTAGTGGTTGATAAATAAAGGGGATATTTTTTGAATTATAAGAGATTATGTCTTTTCAAGTTCACTGCATAGCTTTTTTAGTTCATTCCATTAAATACAACACATGATTCAAGGGACTCCATCGATTGAGGGTAATCAAGATCTCAATTCCCCTCTCGCCCTTCAAAACGATGCAGAAAGAACCAACCCTGAATGAAACAACTATGTTTTCATGTTTCGGATCTAGGGAAAAGAACAAGTAATACAAAATAATATTTAAATCATATGTATTTGTGAGAGAAATATGATGCTCATGTTTTCCAATCAGAAAACCAAATATTACCACTTAAGTATCAAACCAAATGGCATTGAAATGAAAAGTGTTACACATATGTGTACCAAAGAAATGAATTAAATGGGGGAAAAAGTTAAAATAACACTTATATGAATTGTTTCAGACAAATATTTAAACAAAAATATCATAATAACAACTGCTAGAACTTCCATTAGAAGATGTATAACTAGATTGAAATTATTTCCCATTGCTTAGCTCACCATCAAGAGGTCGATGAGGATTGAGTGGAACTACGAATTCATCCAGGATACCCCAATGAGGATTGGGGACAGAAAAACATATTGAGCGGGGATATGGATTATTCTTGTCTCCCAAAAATCATTGTTTTTCTTCATGGTTTAATATGCAAATGGGGTGCCCAAGGATCCATTTTTTAGGGAAACTGGAAGGTTGTTTTGTGGACATTGATTTCTTAAAACCACTTTTCACATGGCTTTATGAATTAATATAGTATTTTATTTCTTTTTAAAAAACTAATAAAATGTTTTTACACATCTTGGATATCTCTGACGAAAATTGGTCATCATTGGGTGGTCTACAGCTTGAGATATCGATGAAACACAACACATAACCTTTTTTACTTCATACTGATATGATGGCTTGGATAGTTTATTTTGGTTGGTAACTTTAAAGGGAAAAATTTGAATTTAGTGACTTTATAATAGTTATATCCAATTTAATTTTAGATTATATCACAAAATATCATTCGAATTGGATGCATAGATTTATAAAATTGTGCGATTGAGTGCAATGGTGTTCTTGGAGTCCATAACAATTTAGAGAACTTTTGTTCAACTTCGTTTGGGCCATAAAAATAACCTCCACATAAAATGAAATCATCCAAACAACTTAAATTACCCATTTTAATAGTGATTCACAAAAGATAATTGTATAAAAAATGAAGTGAAATTTTTTATTAAATTTAAATTTATGATACAAAATCAGTTTAACACAGTGGTATTTAGCTTGGAAAAGAATAGTGAATCCCTATGCGATCAAGAATAATACCCCTTTTCAAAAATCAAATATTCTTTTACCAGGTTAATAAGATCCAGAAGCTCCCTCCATATAGGTTTTCTCCACCATGAACTGTAAATAAATCCCCATTTATTTTTAATGACCAATATATATATATATATATATATATATGTGATTCTAGGATTAGTGATGTTATAAAAATTATTATTTATTTTATTGATTCTCAAAATACTCCTAATGAAAATGTCACATGAAAATATAGAAATTATCATCCAAGAGTAAATGCACAATTGCATGATCATGGATACAACCCTATTCTCAATATGGTACCTGGGTTTATAGGAATTTACAATTTTTTACTGTTTAATCAACACCTAATATATTCGCTAAAAACCAATTGTAGTGATTAACAACACCACCAGAGCACTTCATTTAAATTCAAATGAGTGATTATAAATCCAGTGATACTGGACAAAGAATCAGGTTCTATGCAAAAGAAAATCCACACTCTGGTTAAAACATTTTCTATTACATCCTTCATACCATAGATCATTTTATCCTCAAAAGGAAAAAACACATAGGTAACCACATTAATATTACTATTCACTCAAAAGAAGTAAAATCTCTAAAAAACTACTGACTAATATATGGAATGAAATGATTAGTATGTATTCTACTAGAAATATGATAAAACATCCCAAAAACTTAGGAAAACATAATAATAAAAGTATGTAACACATACCCAATCAAACTATCTCAGAAATGTTTTCTATGATAATTTAATTTCCCAACTAAAATTCAGATAAGAATCAAAATTCAAAAATCCTACCCACAAATAAAATATATCTATCATAGGCAGTAACTATTTTAGTAATCCCAAAAACTATCTAAATAAGTCACTTACTCTATTTTGAAACCATCGAAATCAAGATGAATGCGCTATCATCATGTAATGGTATGAGTCCATCTAAATATTTAATTTTATATCCCATTATTATTTTTCAAACAAAATAGTATGAGCATCCCGATCCCTATATCTAGAGAATGGATCTTGGTTTTTAGGAAAATACATATAATTACAGAAAACCTTCTAATCAACCAGTTCTCTTGTTTTAACAAAAATGTGTAATCTCTTATAAATGAGGTATCAACTTGTGAATAAAATAAAACATAACAATCCATTATATTATGGTTAAGACAACCACTAATTAAAATTAGAAAAGATATGAACATTTTGTTATCATTTTCCTAGTTCACGCTTTAATAATTTCCTTAGATATTCATGTCCATTTAAATCCCCAATACATTTGGTATATAAGGGTGTTTACAAGAATTAACCTTATAATTAAAATAAGGATATTCCATAACTTTATAATGAAACCAATGATAAAAGGTAAAAATAAATTTCATACCAATTCAACTCTTGATGGTGATAATTTTGAATAGAATCCAAAAAAATGTATATGTTTCATTTCAGCCTCTTTAATTCAAATAATTTACTCCATATAACACAACTTATCATTAAATATAATGAAAAATTATTCTTAACAATCTTTACTATATCTACAATACATCTCATAACCACACTATATCATCCCGTTACACTAGAATTATCATCTCATATCTAATTATTTCAATCCATTGATAACCACTCATGGAAAAAATGTATATTTATTACCCAATGAATGAGAATCTTTTACATTAATAAAGATAATAATTCATAGCTCCACGTTCCTAAAAAATTAAAATCAAAAAATAACTTCTTTCTTCACCATTGTATGAACAACAATAAATTTCCATGATCACTTTATCACATCATCCAACCAGACTTCTAGAAAACGTTATTCACTACCGTATTCAGTAAATTAGGATTTCCGTAATATATAATATAAGGTCTAATCATCTCATTATCCATATGTTGTAGAAAATACTTTTTAGGAGGTATAAAATATGTATTTCTCTCTCCCCACAATGGAAGGGACATGTTGGTAGTTTATTGGGACCCACATCAATACACCATAGTAGGTGGCCCTATACATATTCAAACGAGCCCAAATGGGTTGTTTTAGGATCCAACATCGCACTTGACATGATAAAAGAATCATTGATGAATATATTCAAAGACTTAACATTAATATTCTTATAATTTTCATACTGTTCCCCATTGTGTATAACCACTATACCTATAAGTCAAATCAATAGATAATTTGATCTTTAATGAGAAGAATCATATTATCTTACCATATAAATTTTGGTTTTTGAGTAACTGTGAATACATTCATTATTTAATTCCTTTATAAAAATGTAATATGTTATTTTTTAATAATAAATTATATCTTTGAAGGAATTCCGTAAAAGGGAAACCACAACTGTATTTAAAATTCCAATATACCACAACACTTATTATATGATACTATGATCATAACGATCCAACATGTTAAAAACACCCAATGGTAGAAAAACATGAAACTGAAAAGGTGCTATTACGACCTACATGATGGATTTACTACCCAATTTACTATCCATTATAACATACTGAAGTATAAAACATGTCTTATCTATGTGTTACAGGATCAAGAATACATGAACCACCAAAACCATTAAAAAAATTTCTATTTTAACTTTATGAACTATATAACCAAAGTAAAATATAGTATAAACAATCCCAATAATCTTCATATTTTACAAACTGCATACTCCATATCATCACTCCGATATTAATATATCATATCTAAAATTACGGGTCTGTGAACTATGTATGTCAACCTCCTCGAAGTTAGTGTCTAGTGACTAATTATGAGTTGTCCACATGATCCTGGGATCAATTATCACTAAAAAAATTCAAATTCTATCAAACATGAACACCCAATGTGACATTTATGAACTATGAATTAGAAACATAAAATGATGCAATATAATACATACATATATAATATTAAATCCATTTATGAAATCAAAAGATACATATGAATCACTATGTAAAATCATCATATCTCAAAAATATTTCTTCTAGAATATTAATGATATGAGATTGGCCATCATTTTAAGATATAAAATCCGTTAACTATTCTAATCAGTTATCCGTTCCATGATCACTGACCATATATACTTTAAATAAAAATATATGAATAAAAATAAAGCAAACAACCTAAGATTAAAAATATTTGGGGTTGTAATATGTTTAAGGAATAGAAGGGACTTTAGTAAGAAATACCTTAGTTGGGTTAATCTGGGTTTGAAACTAATTCCAATTTCACCACCTGAACCCCAAATTTTGACTACCCTATATGATATTGAACTCCATATTAACATATTCAATCTTATATTATTCTGTCGGTGATGATCTGATTGATACTTTACTTATATAATCAATAAGATTATCTTTTTCAAGATTACCTAACCACACACATCTAATTACATAATGGAAAAGGTAAATAAATTACGCAAAGAAGAAAAAATAATTTTTCTTGGTTCACCAGAATTGGGACAATATGAGTAGAAAATGTAAATTTTCTAAAGGACATGAATATAATCAATCAATTTTGGTGGTGGGTTTAGGGAAGTTCACTCTTATGCCCAGGTTCACTCCCATTACAATGATTTGGGGTTAGGTCACACATCACCCTTGGACACTAATTCACACCATGGGTCACTCCCTAATTATCTCCTCTAATAAATACTCAAGAATGAATAAAACTTTGGCACAAACACCAATGTAATAATTCAACATCTATTTATTCTTCCAAATATGTGTTGGCTCTCATTGATCTTCATACACTTATCTTTCCTACATTACATGTGAATTCTTTCATATATTGTGAATATCGAATACTAAATTTCATAAAAAATGATCTTGTGTATGTATATACATCTACGTTCATATGAAAGAATATATTCAAGACATTTTATATAAAAATGAATATCCTTCAAACAATACCAAAGATCACACAAATAGTATGTTGAGGGTACATAATTATTTTCACAAGCTACTCATGAAAGACATTGGTTCGTGTAAGCCATTTGCACAAATTTATATTAATTAAAATCTATTTTTTATCATTATCAATATAATTACCCATACAATTCATATCTAAATTTTTCCTTTTGGGATCAGGTAATTATAAGAAAAACACCTTCCCTTTTTTCATCAAAATACTCTTCCTTTACGCAACACTATATGATGAAACTTTGGTTCAGGATACCATGCATCGTAAAACCATCCTATAAAAAAACCATTTACAAGAAACCTATGTTCAGTGAATTTTTCAGAATAGTATAACTTCAATATTTAATGGATCCTTTGTTTCTCCAACTTCAACACACTCATGAAACTCAACATTTTCACTAATCCATACATGCCTTCACATAAAAATTATTCAATTTCTATAATTTTCACTAAAAATGACCCAAACACCTTAAAAAAAAATCAAAAACCATCCTTTATGGTATATATAATGGTCTTAAAAGTCCTATAAAATCATCATGGTATTTCTAGGTCTCTTCTAGTTCTTGATGATCATCTATATTGGTAAATTTTTAAGGAGCTATTGGTGACTGAATCTACATCACAATAAATTTACTACATAATCCAATCATTTTTATTTGATTAACCCCAACACTAATTCACATAAATTCAACATTATTAATCCTATAATATTCCTAATAGAAATACTTTTATCTTAATTTGTTGAAATAGTCTACTTTCAATCTACCTTTTCATCCTGTTTTCACAGTAGCACAAATTATCATATAGGATGCTAACATTCTGTATAATGGGAAGTCCAACACATCAATAAATTGTCCAAATGGGAAAAAATATCCAAAATTATATATTTTACTATATCAAGGTTTAAAATAAATATAACACAATTGCTAAAAATATCATTAAATTCTAACAATACCCACTTTTGGATTTATTGGCTATACTATCATGTATTCAATTCTAGCCCCACATCATGACGCCAACCACCTTCCTTATAAGATCCTTGATGTTTCATGATTATATATTGTAATTTGTTAGATTAATGAATCTCTTTTCTAAATTTTTTTTTAAATCAAGATCTTATCTTATACCAAAGCTAACACCAGTAGAATCATTCGAAAACCATTACCTTTTCATATAATGTAACAACCCTTGTTTTTTTCTCTTTAAATAAATAATGATTTCAATATCTTTTATTACATGATAAACCTAATATAAATGAAGGAAAAAAAAGTAAAAGAATATTTTAATAAATACATAACATACACTAACATGGAAATCCATTAAAATTTATTACCTTTATAAGGAAATTAATTAAAAACAGTATATTATAAAAGGTTATTTTCAAAAAATCATTATTCAATATATTTAGTATTTTATTTAATTTTTTTTTTCCAATTGTAGAAATTATATTTTATACAATGAAATTCTTATTTTAAATCTTTAAAAAAATTTAATTTTATGTATTTTTTATTTTTTTCTGGAAGGATTGATTGTTTTGTCGAAAATTATCTCTTTGTTAAAATTATAAATTTTATAAGTCTATCACCATTTTAGCATATCCAGTAAGTTTAAAAAATATTTTTTAAAAGTAAAATAATTATTTAATGAATAAAGTTTTTCAATTTTATATAATATTTGAGATTATAAATCATACATCTATCATCGTTTTACATAAATTAAAATTTCAGTGTAATTAAAATGGTTTTTTGTGTTTTAATTGATTCATGTATTCAATAGGTGATATTATATTTTTCTATGAAAATTAAATGCTAAAACCTTTTTATTTTCTTTATTATAGACCAATTTATGTCCTGGGAAGTGATAATTTTTATAACTATAGATTATATATAAATTTTTATCATAAAAACACAATTTTTATAAAAACAGTTTTATGTATTATGTGTGCTCATTTTGAAATTAACATTCCAAATCATTCAAAATTTTATTTGATAAAATTATTTCCAATCGTGAAATAATTATATTTAAATTATATAAAAGTTTCAATATTAATTTTTCTAATTAAAATTAATTAAAGAGGTTAAAAATAAGTTACTAAGGTTAAAATAAATTTGGGAAAACGTTTTAATGTTAAAATAAAATACAAAAAACACTATATTTTGACTCCAAAAATTGTGTTTTAGTGATTTTAGACTGATTTACAATTTTATATATACTTTTATCCAATTTTTTCTTTTGACTATTGAATAGTGACTATAGATTATTTAAAATTTAAGGGTTTCTTGGAAAACTACAATTCTCTTCACTTATGAAAAGAATGAAATTACACCACTTAAAGGCTAAAATTACCATCAACTTTCTCCATGGAAATATACAAAATTTATCATAATAAAACACTCTTACCATTAAAAATCCACTCATCAAAATAAATTATCAAAATTATTTTATTTCAATGGAAAAAGTCTAGAAAAAATTTAAGTCCCCAATCTATGTATCCCCTTATACATAGTGTTTAATTCTCCAATTATAGTATAATAACCTTATATAACGATATTAATATAACTAAATAAGTATAATTTATTTAATTTAATGTAATTATGTTAATTGTGCATTAATTATACAGCAATGTTTTTCTACTAAGAAAGATATAACATCAATATTTTGTATGTGCAGATTACCGCATCCACAAAGTAATGTTTTTAATTTTTTAAAACTCTATCCTTTTTTCCAGTTATAAATATCGACTTTATAAATAAATATTATTTTTACGTCAAAAATAAAATTATACAATGGGTATTTTTCATATACCATCATTCTGGCCATTCATTGAGAAATGAGACCATTAGTCTTATGTATGATGGACAAAATTCTCCATGAATAACAAATTGTCTTTTTCATCACAACAAATAATTAATAGTTATAATAATATATTTAATGAGTA
The DNA here is from genome assembly GCA_963277665.1 of Viscum album. Lineage (NCBI taxonomy): Eukaryota > Viridiplantae > Streptophyta > Magnoliopsida > Santalales > Viscaceae > Viscum > Viscum album. The sequence goes on along the minus strand of OY728125.1, from coordinate 908,587,007 downwards.
TATGTGATAATAATAATTTTTTCCATATTTAGAATATTTAATCTTTTCCTTTTCTACATTTATTCCCATACTCATGAAAACATTAATGCTGCGTCTTAAAAATGTGTTATCCATAAGATAATGTTGTTGCAATGTTGAAATTATTTGATGTAATCATCTATTAGAGAATGAAGCAAGAACCTCTCAATATTATGGGGAAAATAAAAGCAAAGTGGAGTGTCATGTAAGTACTGAAGATAAGACACATGAGATAATTAAATCCTAATTTACTATATGCAAAAAATGTGGGAGAATCACATGGGTAATTATCTCAAGGGATCATAGAAGTTTTGTAAGAGTGGTAAATAGGGACACCAAGTCCAGAAATATCTAACTATGGATAAGAGGTTGATTTAACCAATGGAAAATATACAGGACCTATCTAATCATCCACTCAAACTAATTTGTTTTAAAGTGCAATGAGTTTACCAGATTAACCAAGGGAGCATGGAACGAAATTCATGATAACTAACTCTATGGTAGAACAAGATAATGAAGAGATGTTTGGTACACTTTATCTTTTTTCTATATCTCCTTATAACATATTTAATTCCAGTTCATTGCATTATTTTATATAAAAAAGCATTCTATGAATGTGTAATCACCACCCTAAATAAAAGATATTGACTATAAGTGAAAACCCCAAAAATAATAATGATCACATATAAGAATTAAAATTAGTATGTGATTGCGATTTTTTGGAGGATATATTTTTGGCACTTAATTATTCATCACTTGGTTGAATTTCTCATAAATCTGGTTATGGATTAAATTTCCATATATAAATCTCATATTATCTATCAAGATAAGGGAGTCTTATTTCATATCCCAAATTATCATGTAATCTTATATTGACCCAAAGTTGATTATGAACTCTATGTGGAATAAAATTAAATAATATGGGTACTGATTTTTAAAAAATAGGTAATTTTGAGTCAAATTATTAGTGATGAAGTGAGCATTGATGGTATGCCTTTTCTATGAGAATATACTAATGTATTTAAAAAAGAAAAACATTGTGTTCCCAATGATAATGAGGTTTATTTTTTCATAGAAATCATACTTAGATCCATTATTAACTCAATCATTCTTTATAGAAGGTATATCATTTAATTATAGGAGATAAATAAGAAATTATATGAAAATTTATAGAAGTGTTTTATACAGTGCAGTGCTTTACTGTGGGGTGCACCGGTCTGTTTTTTTTCAGAAGTATGGATAGATCAATGAATCTTTTCTTTTATTTTTATGAGTTTAATAAAAATTTTATCAAGAATAATTATATTTTACCTAGTATTTTTGATCAATTTTATCAATGTATAAGAGTTAAATACTTATAGAAGAGTGTCCCTCGATCCTGATATCATTAGTTACGTTTTGAGATTGAATATATTTCCAGAAGAATGTTTCTATTTGAGGTATGAATTTCACATATTTATAGTGAATACATTTGGAATTACAATTCCTCTTTTTATCAACATGGATCTAAAAACTATATTCTTTAGAGGCTAATCAATTGGTGATATGATGCATTCTCAAAATTATTATTTACCTGAAGAGGTTATGCATATCATTAACCACTACTATTTCTAAAACATTGATCATCATCAGAGAGTAATTTTATATTAAGAAGACACAACAAAATGACAACATGCATCAGACCTCATAGAGGCATAAAGTAGGGAAGGGCACGGTAATCCCTTCTAATCAATTTGAACCCCATCAGGTTTCAACAATACTGCATTATGAAGGAAAATAGGGTCCAAACTGAGAACCTCAAGGGAAGTAAGGTGATATGTAACTTGATGCCCTCTCGCCACAAGTGCACCACTTTGGTGGTATTGCAAAGCATACCCCTAAACTTTTAATCGTATGGGTAATTGACCAAGTGGTGTGACATAGGCTATTGGGGACATTATAGAGGATCTTGGAGTCGGTTTCTACCTCTTATATTTCAATATTTTATTAATTGCACAGGTTAATGCCCCGAAGGAAATCCCCTTACTCAGCCTAGAGGGAAAAACCACTACCCAAGCGGGCTGACAATGCCATAGTCCCTAAAACCTTTACATATTTAAAGAGGCATCCTATGTTCATGGTCCCCATGTAGTAAGATCCATTAGTACGGATTTTAAGACCACTGGAGGGGGTTTAAAAAAGACCCAATGACCCCTGAAGTTTCCATTGTCGGGCTGGGTGGTATTGGAGTTCCTTTGAATGAAGATGAGGGAGGTAGCCTCCCGCCATTTGGGGGAGAGAAGGGCCCGATCAAGAAGAATATTCTTGGTCCTGATGATGATGGACAAGCCAGAGAAAGGGACCCCATCATGCCCCACCTTATTTCTAGTCTTCCATATTCTCAATAAAATTGTATTTAGGATCATGGTGTGTGCCTCTTTCTCCGGTACCCTATCTCCTAAGCCATGGAATCACCTCTTCTTGAAATGGTGTCCAACCATTATGCTATCAGCGAGTGCCATAAAAGCATCGAGAACACTCCACTTCACACTCACCCTGTCTCCCCAGAAGAAACTATGAGCAACTCTCTTTTCCTTACAGTTCATACATCAGGGAAATCAAGAAACTAGTTTAATACTACATCGATGAATATTTTTTTCCATTGGAATTTCCCTATTTATTATACACCATGATATGAAATTGAACTTCAAGGGAATATACTTTGGATTCTGGGTCTCGTTATCGCTAATGGGGCTATCTTAAGTACCCAGAGTTCAACTAATGTCATGAGAGGTGAAGGACCTCAAGATGATGGAGTGAAAATGCATTTTTCAGTCTCCAAGGTCAATTCAATGAGGTTGAAGGTGTCTTGTTGATATTTTTCGAGCACCACTTTGGTAAAATGAGCGTCTCAACTAGCTTCCCTAAATTAGATGGTAGGAGTAGGGCATCCTGGGAACCCAATAGCCTCCTCAACCAAGTTGTGCTTCAAGAATAATATATCTCCTCTCCCCAAAATCCATCTAGAATGGGGTTGCTGATGGAGAATGAGTGGGAAAATGCTAGACTAGAGTGTAGATCCTGGGGTCATCAATTGAGAAAGAACTTCTAACTAAGAGGAGTGCATGGTTCAACCTCAGAGCATACACTATTCTAGTAATTCCCATGCATGTTTCACATGCATATAGTAGATGGTATCCTCAAGGCCTTGTAAATTGATGATGCCTTCCCAAACTGGCCTATACACCTTACTCCATAAATACCCATGACATTTCCCTTCTGAATAAGGGTCCAATATGAAGTCAGTAATTATCTTTTCATTATTGCAGATCACCCCTACAAAACTTTGATGGAGGAGTGAACATGAACTGGGGTTGAAAGAACATCGTTGTTGATGATAAGAATGCGGTATCTAGAAGAGAGATTCCTTTTCATCTAGTCCAAGATGCATTCCATTATTTTAAGGGATATAACATCAAAATCACTAATGTAGATTATTTTTTATGGAGATGGGTGCCCCAAAATATTCCATGGAAAAATACGCCTTATTCATTTTAAGGTACTGATGGACTACAAGAGCTCAACTTGAAATTCATATCTTGGAAATGTTTAACATACTCTTATCCTTTTTAATCACCAGACTAAACTAGTGAGAGTAATCCTCAAGAAAATTCATAAGGCCTTTGATCGATTTGATACCAACATTCTTAAAGACATGGGTATCATCCGAAAACATTGGGTTGGTGATGGGATGTGCTCTATTACTCCGTCTGAATAAAACCATCTCACCATTGTTGAAATTCTTATTGATTGTGGGGTTGAGGACATCCTAGGAAAGGGTGAATAGGATATGGGAAAGATGATCGTCTTAAATAATCGCTCGACTGGACTTGATGAACATGTAAGTCTTTCCCATAAACGCAATCGCCACCCATACCTTCCTAATAATTGTTGATGATGCCCCACTCCACGTGATTATATTCCTTGTTCATGTCCATCTTGATGGCCATGTTGGAACCGAGGGTCTTGAGGTTGATTTATTTGATCATCTCTTGGTAAATGGAAATGATGCCTTGGATTTAGTGTCCTTTTATGAACCTGTGCTACTCTTCTAAGACCCACTGATGGAGGATCTTAGACACTCTTGTGTTTATGACACTGGCCATGTTTTTTTACATGAACTTACATATGATCACCAGGATGTAGTGGAAAATAGAAGCAGTGTTTCAGGACTTTGGAAGGAGATAAAAGGTAGTGGAACATGTGATCCACATAAGGCTACCCCCTCAGAACTAGTTTTGGATGGACTATACAACATACTCCTTCACAACCTCCCATGAGGACCTGTTGAAAAAACCTTGGAAGCCATCAGGTCCTGAGGCACTGTCAGGTTTAAGGCTCATCATGGTGCTATAAAATTACTATTCACCAGGCTAGGCACTCAGCCTCTCATTGTCTGGGATATAGAACATAGATTGGATAACGTGAAATAAACCTACGTCATTACCCAGATACCCATTAGGCCTCAAAGGATTGAGACCAGTGATATGATCTTCAAAGAAGGCATGGTCTTGTGCTCCCATAACGTCCCTGTCTTCAGTGTAAGTACCATATTCTAAGAGAATGATGGGTTTAGTTGTCTGCTTTCCCACATTGATTCATACATGGATGAATGTGGTGTTCCTGTGTCCCACTTTGATCCTCTTGACCCTCTATTTATATCTTGTCATGTATTCATGTATGAGTAAAACATACTCCAAGAGTTCTTTCTTGTTGGTGATATCCAAGAACGCACGATTATCCTAGGTCTCTTTAAGATTTTTCTCCTGTCAATAAACATCCTGCATGACACACTCAACATCATTGGCAATGAGGAGAGAGTCCTTTGACCACTCCTGTAAAGATTCCTAATACAGTCTATGTTTTTTGTGAATTTCAACCCACGTGTGCCCCCGGGAAGGGTCGTTCCAAGAATTACTAACTAGAATGTGGTATCCTGGAGTTGAGGCCCATTTTCGGAGAAATCAGATCCTCTCTATGGTACACTGGATAGAGGATAGAATTACTAGAAGGGGGGAATGACATGATAAGAACCGAACCAGGCGGATAACTTTCAAATTTGAGAATAGGGTGTTGTCTTGGATGTTGTCCAAACAACTATCCAATTGGCTTCATGAGTGGTGGGTACCCTTTGGTTATTTCACCATGTAATGTTGTCCCCAGATAATCCTAGATGAATGATGACTTTACCCACCAATAATTGAGAATACTCCATGAATGATTTACTTTAAACAGTACCCCTACCTTTCCTTTAATCTAGGGTGAAAACAATGTCGAAGTCACCCCCAAAAAGATAAGGTAGTTTTCCCTAATCGAAGGCATTGAGATCACTCCATAGATCTGCTAAAAATGTAGATTCTACAATCAACACCAAGAAGACACTAATCATCTATTCTATTATTAATCTACTTATTCTGATATTTTGAACTATATTTTTGACATTTTAGCTACAAAATTTTGATTATTAACTCTTTCAACACTCTATATAGGGATTTGTGGAAGCGGAAAATTCTTAGAAAATTAAGAACCTCTTCCTTCCAGCTATTACTGAGCCCCATCATGTGATTTGGTATGATAGAAATGCTATTATAAATATCTATTACTATCTAAATAGTAATCACAGTCAAACATGGATTTGTTTTTTAATGTGTGAAGCTCCATCGATAAAAAAGGGTCACTACAATAACATTGTTCATGACTTTACAATTCTGCGAAATATTCGGATTGATGGAAATGTTTTTCAACCGCATAATAATTTTTAAGTGATTTGGAGTGCTCCGTTTCGTTGTTTAAATAATATTAATGTGGATGTTTACACTAATGGTAATCCATGTCCCACAGGTTGTGGTGCTATATTCAGAAATCAATTGGGTCAGATCCTTGGATAATTTCTTGATAACTGTGGAATTTTCTCTTCTCTGGAGGCCAAAATGATGAGTATGATACATGCTATTACTTTCACAAAGAGATAGGGTAGAAATAATATTTTTATTGAATGTGATTCTACTACCATTTTGAAATAAATTTGGAATGGTGTGGCACAACTTGCGTGGCATATTACTACCAGTTGGATGGATTTCACCCACTTCTTTTACAACATAAAGTACATTATAACCCATATTTATCGTGAAGCTAATACAGTTGAAGATGGTCTTGATAATAAGGGAGTAATTCAGGCCATTACCTAGCTTTAGGATATCCCCAATTATATTCTTGTTCTTTATGATATGGATTATAATATGATTCTATACTTTAGACTCATGTAATATATTTTTTTATAAAATTTTTGCTTTGGTATTTATTGGACATGGCACCACCACCCAAAAAATATAATATATCATTCCTGTGTCATGTAATCATAATAATGGGAATATCAACAAATCCACCAAAGACAGAACTTATTGAGAAATATCCTAGAAAGGCAACTAAAACTAAGATTATTTGTTTTCAAAGGATATTAAGATATTATCATTTTTTTTAAAAAAATTCATTAACATAATAAACACTAACCATGTTAAGACATAAGGGTGTAAAGATCCCTGGATAATGGAATGTGAATAAATTTTCAATTAACTTAATAAGTGGTTGGTCACTACTCTTCTACTTACATTACCCAATAGTGGGTAAGGGTTTTTAATATATAGTGATTGAAAAAAAAGGTTTGGGTTATATCCTCATTTAGAATAATAAGGAAATTTATTATTTTTCATGAAAATTAATGACTAATTGGTAAAACTACACAAGGAATGATTTAGGGTTTCCATCTGAATTAATTGGATTAAATATTTTTAAATATTATCTTTATGGAAAAAAATATGATATATATAGTGACAGTAATATCTTTAAATATACATTCACATAGAAGGAATTGTATATGAGTCATAAGTGATGGTTGGAAGTGATAAAAGATTATAACTGCACAATATTTGACCACTGATGGAATGAAAATAAGGTATCTTGTAGCATCCCTAGTTTTCATTACATAACTATTTCATAATATTTAAGATAAACAACATAATAAATATAAAAATCCGAGATAAAAATGTTTAGTGTCCTGGGAAAATTTAAATCATAAATTACATGAACCTAATTAAAAAAATATTATATTTAAATAATTTATCATTATCCTTGAAATATAACATTCTCCATTGTACATGTTATTAACTTAGGATATACATCAATGAATAGGGTGAGCTAAAATCCAAGTAAGGGGATAAATTAGGGACATGAATTGATATAAAATTAGTGATCATAATAATAATCATCATATCACAAGTGTAGTATCATAATTAATACAATCAGAGAAATATGTGATATAGTTAGGTAATATGGAAATTCATAAAAATGTAACATCATATCATGGTGGTAAAATAACATGCAGAGTTTTGGTCAAAGTTGGCATCAGGTTCATGCATAACATTTGTGCATAATCAAAACATCATTATTGTGAAAAAATCTAGCATAATTTTATTAGATATTACACATTATATTTTGATACACATAACATTACCTAATGAATTATAGGTATATATAATTCTGATCCCACCCCTCACATCATAATATTTACCTAATCATGCGGTCCACAAAAAAAATATATCAATAACAATCATGAAATCACCCATGGAAATGAATGAGTATCATAATTATTTTCATTGGAATACATTCATGAATTAAATGGGGGGTTCCAAAAAGGCAATGGGATAACATAAATTGGATTAAAAAATAATTTTACTTTGGATACGAAATAATACATGAGGAGTTAATTATTTGTTTTGGAAGGAAATGTTTTTTTTGAAAATCAGAATATTTGGATAAAAAAGGAAAGTTGAAACATTTACATCCTCATAATAAATGGGTGGAAAAATTAAATTATATTTAAGTAACATTAAATGAATACAAATTCTTAAATTTTTGTTAAATAGGTAAGACCCAAATAAAGGGACTTTGTTTTGAGAATCCCCTTACCATTATTCCCACTTTATTTCATCACTTTTATCCTCGTGAATAATAAACATAGATTAATGAAAACATAAATAAAAAATTGAATTATTGTAAATTTTACCATAATTTATAGATTATAGTAATTTGATTATATTTCTTAATTTCCTTGGTTTTAGTGTAGTCATCTTGATATCTTGTTTTACTAAAACATTTTCCATTTTACCTCAATTTTTCTACTTTGTTCATTATAATTGATAAATTAGTAAAATTAAATATGAAATATTATAACACATAAAATTACATGTTTATATATTTTATATAGTAAATAAAATCCATCCATGTTGAATATTATATGTGTTGAAAATTAAATGTCTTCTAAGGTGGTTAATCGACCTTTGACAGGACATTATCAAGAGTGGAGGAATATGAAGTCTGATAAATATATATACACACACATGCATATATAGTATATGTGATACATATTCTAGGTTTAAATAATTAATATAATGTTATATTACAACTTAATTAATATTATATGTTTTGGCTATGAAATGGGTGGTGAAAAAAATAAAGATAAGAACAAGAAGAAATAAAAAGAAGAAGAGTTATGAAATCTTACTTAATCCCCATTCTAGATTCTCTTGAATGACACTCCTACTCCCTTTATGTTTGGAGTTGGGTAAGTCCAGAATGTTCTTAAGGATTACAATGGGACTAATAGAAAGGATTTTAGTAGATTTTAGTCTTTGGAAAGTGATGTATTAGTGTTTTTTCAAGGGGAGGGAGTGGGGTTGTTTATACTGGATGATAGGTTTATCTTTATAATAAAATATTGAATAAAATATTATATCAACTTTAAAACATTTAATAGTGATTTTTTATTATATACATAATATATAAATATAATGTAATGGTTTTAAGACTTTAAATTCAATTTATAATTCAAATTAGTTAATTTATTAAATAATAAATATGAGAAAAAAAAATTATTTTAATGAATCATTTTCGACAATAGGTGTTGGAATGTTTTTTTTTGATTTGGAAATTAAGTTTATTGAATTATAATTGCTCATTGATCAAATAAAATATATAATTAAAGAAGATATTATTCCATAAATAATTATATTATTATTAAATCATGATTAATATAATTTTAGATACACCAATAGTTCTGAGAAATTATATTTTTACTATTATCTAGAAAATTGATGTATTTTTGAAAATTACGAGAAAATTACCATAAGAAAATATGTACACATTGATTCAAAAATTATACGTAATTTATCAAAATGAGTTTTATCATAGGTTATTTAAAATTTTAATATAAAAATAATATCGTTTTGGAAATACTTTAAAATAAAGTCTTTTAAAATTATGCTTATATTTTATTTGAGTTTATTAATCATGGTATTTATTTTTGATAATTAAAATATTTATATTTACTTATATTAGTTAGTATAAATATAATTTATCTTATTTTTTTATTATTTTAAGGTTAAATTACTATTCCAATGGTCATGTTACTATTCACAATGATCATGCTACTCTTCTAAATAGTCATGTTACTATTGGAAAAGTCAAATTAATATTACAATGTTCACCTTCCTCTTATAAATAGCACTATAATGTTTCAGAAATCATGCAACTTAGTTCCAATTATAGTTCTTTATTTCCATTTAATATTATGTAGATTAGTGTATTAATATTTTATTTCTTTTATTTAGTTTTTATATTGGGGATGATGATTCTAGTAGATTGGGTTCGTCCATATTTCCACATTTTCTATTTCTAATTTTTTATTTTCTTTTCAGTTGTAATGATGTTGATTTTAATTGGTTACATTGCTGAATAATGTAATAGTATTTATTAATAAAATAAATTGTTTTTGGTTTCTTTATCTATTTAATACTACAAAGTATATTATAACAAACATTCATATAAAGAGAAAAATATCATTTATAAACTTTGGGTTGTCATATAGCTAATGGTAAAAGAAGGAAATACCATGCTACTATATCCAAGATAGGGATCGAAAATGAACCAATACTCTTGTATTTTAAGAGAATGAATCATGAAATCATAGGGGAAGGAGAGAAGTCCTAATTTACAAACTCTCTTGTCAATATTTTAATCTTTTAAAGATTATATAATCCAAAAAAAAAGATATATAATTACAAAAAATTATAGCCAAATTCTATAGTTCGACTTTGATAAATAAAGAGTTAATGTTTTGAATGCAGATATGTCTCCCATAAAAACTATAGCTGAAGATGTAAATTTTGAATGATGTGCATTAATTATACTTTTATAAATATACATGAAGTATAAATTTGTAAATATATCCAAACCCAATATTATGTTGGGATAATATGCATAATGAAATTGCAGAATACATATCTTGATGCTTGGTATACCAGTAAGTTAAGGCTGAATGACAAAAGTATAATTATATTATTCAACCATTACCTATAAAATTATGGAAAATAGGAAATTATTACCCCTGTCTTCATTATAAAACTAAACAAAACTTCTATTGGACATAATTTTATTTACATTGTATTTGATCATTTTATAAAGTCAATGCATTTTGTTACAAATGAAGAATTTTTCTCCATTAACAAAATCACTATGTTATACATTACGAAACTTGTTCAGATATATTGAGTACTACTATCCATTTTAATTTATTTAGATCCATTTTTTACTATGAGGTTCTTGGAATGGATTTAGAAAACATTAGAGATAAGTCTTAGCTTTGTTATTCTATATCTTCCTTAAATAGGTACTCATACTGAGACGACGTTTCAAAAAATTAAGGATATTCTAAGATATTTTTCGATGGGTTTACATGGATGTTGGGATCATAATTTCTCCTTGATAGAGTTCTAATATAACAAAAATTTTCATTCTAGAGTTTAGTGACAAGAAATTCATTTGAATATCTCTATGAAATAAAGTTATATGATTTGGGAATTAAGAAAAATTTAACTTTGGATACATTAGTCCCATTGAGAAGCATGATTATTTCTCGGTTGTAGTGGTCCCACCACACCTATATCAAGTATATTATTTTTTATATATTTATTTTTGGGAAGTAAATCTATGATCCAATACATGAACTAAGCATTGAATTATTGCAATAGAAACTATAACTTTCTTATGAAGAATAGAAATGGAAATGTTTGATGAAAGATACAAGGTTCTGGGGAACAAGAACAACCATCAAGTCAGTTTTTTGTGGGAATAAAAAAGTTGCGTCAGATAAATAAAAATCCAAGGATGAGATGAGAGAAAATTACCCTCACATTTTTCCCTCAATAGAAAAAAATTTCATGGTTGAAATTACTTTTAAAAGGGAAGAATGTAATGACCTAAATTTTTTACCTAGTAAATATTATGTTCGATAACATTAATTACATGCCACACCACAATTGAATTAACCAAAACACATTATAAGAACATTGTTAATAAATAAAAAATAAAAAATAGGATTTGAACCGTTACTATCTATTCAATTTATATGATAAATATTTTATATGAGTTCGTATTGAAAATGGTTATTTTCCATAAAAATCAATTTAATTATATTATTTACTTTCATAAAAAAATTAATTTAAATATTTTTTAATTTAAATTTGATCAAATAATATAAAATTATAAATTCATCACATAAAATTTTAATAAGTACACTTTTTAATTTTTTTCTAAAAGATTGATTTTAGTCAAAAAATACAGTTTTTATGAAAATAATATTTTTTATAAATTTTTCATTAAGTAATTATATACTAGATGTTTTAAAAACCAATTATGTTTTAAATTATTTATTTATGGTATACCATTATTAATTTGAATATATTTTCTATGGTTATAAGTCCTTCATACAACATTTTTGGAACTAGATTAAAATGCTAGTTTATTAAAAACTATTTTTTGTCTTTTCATTGAATGATCTATTTTTATATGTGAGATTTAGTGTTATCTTTCCATGAAATCCTCACAAATTTTATTTATTTCATTATTAACATATTTATGATAGGGGAAATGATAATTTTAAAAACTATGTCTTACCCTTAAACTTTATAATTAAAGGAAACTTATTCTAAAAATGGGTTTTTAAATGTTATATGTCATAGTCAGAAAATTAACATTCCAAACCATTGTCAACCTTACATGATAATATTAGTACCAAATCGTTAATAAAAATTTCAAATTAGGTAAAGGGGTCAATATTAATTTTTTTGTAAAATTTATTTACTAACGTTAAAAAATAATTTTAAGGGAAAATTAAATGATGTCTAAATTTAAAAAGATAAAAGAAACACTGAAAAACTGTAGCGGTTTTCTCCAAAATGGGTCATTAAGTTGAGTTTCAGCCAACATTTTTTTTCATATTTCCATTATTTTATATTAATTATGGAAAAAATTCTATAAGTGAATATTACTTTTTATAATAACTTTTATTTTTAATTTTTTTTAATTACATTATAATGTATTTAATTATCTATTTTTTGGAAAATTAATAATATCATTATCAAATTTTATAATAATAAAATTTTTGTTTTAATTTATTTAACCTTAATTTATTTTGATTTAATTTATTTATTTACATTTTTATTATCATTTTAATTTTTTATCTTTTTTTTATTTTTATTTTTCTATATAGTTTTTTTAATTAATTTTTTTGTTGAAATGTTAAGATTCTAAATGTTATTTTTACAATTATGAAATTTTTATTTTTCCTTAAATATTATTTACTAGCATTTTATTAGCCTTATGTTGCTCCTATTTTAGCCTCACACAAGTAATAGATTTCTGATTCTACCCTAACATAAGTTTTTATTACCCTTACATGGATTCTTGCATACACTTATGTTAGTAGTTGAATTTTATGTATAATTTTACAAAAGAATTTAAAAATATTTTTTACCCTTATGTAGCATATAGGTACACTTACCCAAATGTTTTATTTCCCTTAAAAGGAACATGAATTTCTAGTTTAACATTATGAAACATTAATTATACCGTTATTTGAGTTTACTTAACTTTGCACATCAACATGTACACGAGACAACATACCCTTATATGAGCCAATTTACCTTTAAAAATGATTGTTTTATTGACTTACCTTTACATAACCTATGTATTTTTTTAGTTGCCTTCATGCTTTTTATATATTTTATGAGTCACCTTTATGCATGCATGTTATCTTGCCCTTCAATGGGTATTAATATTTTAAAACATCCAGGTAAAAGGTTTCTCCTATTTTCCAAGAAATTATAACTTTTTGTATGTTAATTATAATTTTTAATTATTTTTATGATTTTATAAATTGAAAAAAATTTCATATATTCTATGGGAATATTTTTTTTCACTATTTTAAACACTTTTATGATATAGATTAATCTTTTTATTTCTTATATATTTTAATATAATTTTTCTCAAATAAATGGAATTTATTATTTTGATTTTTGTATGATTTTATTATATATAAAATAATTATTAAGCTAAACAAAATTATTCAGACTTATTTATTTGGTATTAAAGTTCGATATTTAAATATTGATATTATTTCTTATTTTAAAAATGGAATGTTCATTTTTGAAAATTTTTAACAGAAATATTATTATTATTTCATTGACCTATCTTTATTAATTTGTTTTAAACTCTCTAAATAGTAATTGAAAATTATTTTTAATTGATATAAATTTATTAATCTCAATTGATAGTTATTTTTTATAATAGACTTCCAAATTTGATAATTATAAATTGTTATTAATATTAATTTTATTTGAATTTTTTAATGATTTCATTTAGTGTTATGGAGTTATTTGTTCTTTAAAGGTGTCGAGGCTTGAATAGAATCAACTATAGTCAAGATTAATTTAATGAATAATTCAATAATTTAATGACATGAATTTTTCCATAATATTTATGAATGAATTGAAGGATATAAAAAGTGACATATAGAGGCTTGGAAAAGAGAACAACTATTCTATGACATCTTGCTCGTGCTTTTCTACCAATGTGATCAAAGACATTCAATCTCTAAATATCTCTCTTTACTAAATAATCTTCTTCCTTAAATGAGTTTATATCAAAATTCTAATATCCTTTTCAATCCCTCTATAATATTATTCTCTCATTGGGATCATATTTTTATTGTGGGGAATTGAGACTTGTCTAAAAAGGTATTCTCATTCTAATTTTTTTAATTTGGTTCTCATCACCTTTAAAGTGATGGAATTTAATTTTTTTCCTTTTACCTTTCCAAATAAAAGGTTATTTTCAACATTAGGTTTCTGTATTCACTATTATAGAGCTAGTGTCTTCATATCTGATTTCATTCTATAACCTATGTAGAATGGGATAGTATTATTAACTTTTCTCCTATTAAATTCAAGGGAATAATATATTGAATCTTTAAGCATATAATATTTTTTCATGGGGGAACCTTTTTTACTATTAGTTTATTCTCATACAAAATACAGTGTCCTATTTACATTCCATAATTTAATATTTTTATCTCTCATTTCATATTTTTATAAATACATAAAAAAAGATAAGTATATTTATTCTAAAGTATCCCGTTCTTTTTTTTCATGTAATTTTATGATATATTTTTATATTTTTCTAATTTTAATAATTTGATTCTTCAATTATTTAATAAACATTTGTTTTATAAATGTGATGTTTTTCTAAAAAAATTAATGTTAAATTCACCCATTATTTCCATTTTATCCTCAATATCTGACCTATATTTAGGTTGAAAAGAGTTATGATTTATTTAAATTCTATATTTTAAAATTCATTCAAAAACATAACCTTAAAAACCATTAAAGTTTTTTTTAAAATAAACCATAATTTTAAAATATATTTTTTAAACATAGATGGTGGTCTCTAAGGTCTTTCACTAATTCATGTTATATTTTTTGACCGTACTAATTATTCTTATTAGAAGTACAGATTATATAATTTCTATGATCTATAGTTTATCTTAGTTATATTGTTATTATCAATGTATATTCACTTTCTTCTGATAAATAAAAAAATGGACCCTGAATGATACATCTAATTTTGAAATATTTGTTAAAGTAATGCATGAATCAAATTGAGGTTTGGATGTTAATGAGATAAATATGATTTCTTTATTTAAACCATCAATTTAAAATTTTAAATTATTCTAATTTATGCATTATGGTACAAATAAAGTTTAGGATACTTGGTTTCACATGTATAAGAAATATTTTGAATGTTTCTCACTACATTTTAACAAATCTATAAGTCTAATGTTTTCTAGATTTACATATATTATCAATGTACAAAAATAATTTAAATACACACTTTTTATAGAAATTTTGGTCAAGAAAATACTTTCAGTTTTACCAAGAATTTGGTCTCTAAATGTCATAATTATCCAAGAGGCTAAAGAGGTCAAACACATGATTTTCAAGGAACTCACAGGTTCTATCGTCAAATTTAAAATAACCATGAAGATGAAATATGAATATAAGGATAGGAATGTTAAGGATAATAAATGAACTATTCATTTTAAATAAAATAATTCCAACTCATCTGGGAGTAACTACGATGTTACCATCATTACCACGATGATGGGAATATATAATTTAAATAAGATATCCACTCAATAGTTGATAAAGAAAAATCATGAATTTAACGTTATTTGTTTTTATTTAAAAATATGTGCCACATTAAACATAATTTCCCCTAAAACTAGAAATGAATTTAATATAATAAGAAAGGAAAGAAATATTTAAAATTCTTGACATGGAGCACTAGAGAGTACTCAACTTCAAAATAAGAAATATGAAATGAATATCCCAAGTGTATCATTACACATGTCTAGTATAGAATTGATGTTATTTTTAAAATTTAACTTTCTAATTATTATTCCACTTCATAATCTTCCTTATCTTCTACCTATTATTTAACTTATAAATATGTTCTAAATGAAAAAATGAAATAAAAAATAGTTTTTGTGATCATATTTCAATATTCTAAGATCTTGAAAATATATAAAAACTTGTTGATTAAGAAATAGATCAAATTCTAGAAGAAAATAAGTCTTGCATTGGAAATTAAATAACCAACCGAAAACATTCGAATTGGAATTCCAAATTAATGATCATAAAAATACTCTTTCTTATTTAACAAAAGTGTAATAAAATTTAAAAAAGATTTTTATTTTTAAATAACCTACTAAAAATATCTATGGTTTTGGTTTTTCAAAACGATATTGTTTTTCAAATAATTATGAAAATATTACTTTTGTAAAAGCAATTTCTCAAAATAAATTTACAATTTTTGAAATAATGACGGTTATTTAGTATATTAATGAAATTATAAAAATGAATTATAATGTAGAACTAAAGTAATTCACATTTCTTCCCATTTATCAAATGGTACAACTTTTTCCAAATAAGTGTGGATTCAAAAATCATAATTTGGTTAGTTATGTAGACCTAAGATATGGGTGCCAGTAGATTCATTTTCCAATTATATTCTAGAAAAATAGAAAAAAATAAAAACTAAATAATATATTAATATAGGGTGATCAATGTATTTGTGTGGTGAGTCTTCGGAATTCAATAAACTTAATGATTTATATAGAGGTCATGCAACAATTGGAGACGATTCAAAATAAAAAATCCCAATTATAGGTACGATTGGTTTCTCCAAATCTATTCTTAATAAATACATTTTATTTTTCAATGAAATGAAATATAAATTAGTAAGTATTTGTAAATTGTATGATGTTTGTTTTAAAATTAATTTTAAATATAATTTTTTTAATGTTTTTTTAATTACATATAGCTCATCCACTTTGATATTTTTTGACCAACTCAAGGTTCTAGAAGTGAAGGAAAACAATAAAACCTTTTAATTATCGATGACTTTACATGATTTACATGTGTTTTTTCAGAGTTAATATGAATAAGTACTTTAAAATATTTTTTAAAATTTTAAGGATTGACAAAAATTAAAAATGCTACAAAAATATTTTACCTTCAAAGTAAATTTTTTTCAAAAGTTTGATTAAAGTGGATCTGATGATTTAGGTTCTTATCATGGTTATCAACACACCTTTTATTATTCTAGAAGAAAAAAACAAAATGGGGTTGTAATGAGAATAAATTTAATTTTCTAAGATATTACTAACAAAATCATTATTTAGTTTTCCATTCCACAATATTTCTGGGCGGAGGCATCAATACCACATGCTTTATAAATAACTAGGTCCTTATAGTTCCCCAATTGAGAAAGCATCCCTATGAACATTGCTAATGAAAAAAATACTCTAGAGTCTTTTTTTTAAATCCTTCATTCATTATTATAAGGATAATTTAGAAACTCTTGAACCGAAATCTGATTAAGAAATTTTTTTGGTGCCCAAACTCATGTAAAGACTTTTAAGTATTCAATAAGAGGAGAAAGAACCTATTATGTTCAATTCACAGAAAATTTTACATGAATATTCTTTATTGAAATATAAAATGTGAGGAGGATGTTGACAAACCAATTTTAATAGATACTGAACTTATGCCTTCAAAAATAAATAATGATTATTTAAAAACCCAATCATATTCTTTTCCAAATTCTTGACCTCAATCCAAATTATATCCAATTTAAAATGTTATATAGAATAATTACAATCCCGAATTCCTACTAAAATATCTATATTAAATGTGATTGAACGGGATGATTTTCATTGTCATATTGTACCTTATTCCATTGATAATGCTGTTGCTGATGAAAATTGGGTACATTGCATACTAGAGGAGTTGAATCAATTTCAAAGGAACAAATTTTGGACTCTAATGGAATGTATCAATAATCACCATATTATTCACACCAATGGGGTTTTGGAATGAAATATGTAAATCAATGACTATTTATCCTTAACAAGGCTCAACTTGTTACTAAAGGATATAATCTAGAAGAAGGCACTGATTATATTGAAACCTTTTCTTCTATTTCTTGATAAGTTTATTTTAGAATTTTTTTTAAATTCCTTAATCATTTTTATTTGATACTTTTTCAAATGGATGGTAAAAGATCTTTTTTAAATGGTTTCAATTTTGAAAATATATTTTGGACCAACAAATTGCTTTTAAAAATATTGATTTTCTAAATTATGTTTCGAATTTAACTAAATATCTACAATGTTTAAAAAAATCCCTTAAATCTTGTTACATGTAGTTAACTAAATTTCATTTATAACGTTATTTAAAAATTAGATAATCTGATTTCAACTTTTTTTATAATATTTTCTAATGATTTATTAATCATGGAAATTTATGTTGATGATGTTATTTCCATATCAACTAAATAAAACATTTTAAATTAAAATTATGATTAAATTAATAATGAGTTTGGGAAGGGTTTTAAGGGAGAAAAAACATTATTTTTTAATTTTTTTTTCACAAAACTTAGATGTGTCCTTTAAAAAATATTAAATATACTAATGAACTTCTAAATAATGATGGAATTGATCATGATATAGAAATTAGAACACCCTTTATTATAACTTATAATCTATTGTTGGATGAATCTGGTCAATTAATTAATAATAAGATTTATCAAAGTACAATTGGATGTCTAATTTACCTTTTAGGGAACCATTTAGAAATCATGTCAGTTGTATACGTTTGTTATTGGTTTCATCTTAGTCCTAATGAAACTCATTTAAAATACATCAAAATAATTTTATGTTACATAAAAATAACCAAAACCCATTGATTATTAAATCCTATGGAAATATATTTTGAATTTTTTTATTTCTTCCTTACTTATTTTAGCGAATTACAACTAGATAGGAATATTACTTGTGGATCCTATCAAATACATGGAAAATACCTCATCTCTCAGTGTAATAAGAAGTTAAATTCTATTTTTATTTCTATATCTAAATTAGATTATGTAACTACAAGGAGGTGTTGCTCTCATGCTATATGTATAAAACATACCCTCTTAGTATTTGGGATAATATTTTCCCCCATTCCAATAACTGGATAATGAAATTTTTGTGATGTGGAAATTAAAAGGGGATCCCTTCACAAATGACCTTTTGTGATGGGGTCTCCTTGCAATTGCCCTATTACTGAAAGTGGCGTACCAAAAACAATTTTTGAAATGGGAAACCATATCGTGACAAATATATTATCCGTGATTTTTTTAAAACCCCTTTCATGGTTGGCCCGTCTCAAATAAATTAAAAATTAAAAATATTAATAATAAAAATATAATAAAAAATATTAATATAATAATATTATAATAATAATATCATAAAAGAATACATGGAATAATAAAAATAAAAATAATAATAAATAATAATAAATAAAATAATAAAATAATAAAAAATTAATGAATAATAATAAAAAGATAATAATAATAATAAGATAATAATAATAATAATAATAATAAAATAAAGAAAACTAATTAACTTAGTAAAAATATGATTATAATATAAAATTGCAGAAAATATAATATTTTCAACAATATAAAAAAATAATCTTAATAAAATAATAAATAATAAAATATAATAATTAAAATAATAAAAAATAACATAAAATAATAATTAAAATAATAAAATAATATAAAACAGAATATTCAAAATAATATAAAAAACACACTATATAAAAATATAAATATATGGAATAATAAAAATATTACAAAAATATTTTTCATTCAAATATTTGTCATAAAAAAAAGAAAGTACGTCACTAAGTGGGAGGGTCATCTGGAGGAGCTAGTAGAGTGGAAGGAGGGAACGTCATCCCAAAAGCATGAGTCAGATGTCACATGTACTCCATCTTCTACTTGTACTGCTACTTCTTCCATAGAAACATCTCTTCCTGATGCTACTATAGTCTATGAAGCTCTTCCTACTCCATATGCACACTCTTTATAAGCTCAACTTGAGCTCATTGTTCATCCTGATACTATGCAATAGATTCTGATAACTCTCAACGAGCTCCTCCCGAAAACTGTACACAAATCTAGATAAGTTTATTATTAGGCAGATATATCATAAAATTCTAAACCAATGGAGGTGAACTTTAACCTGGAGAAAAAGGAAATATTGAAGAACAACATTCATTATAGTTTTCTCCCATGATTATTTCAATTATAAGGTTTTGAATTCATTGGATCTAGGTTAATCGGAATAAAAACAATCATCTTGTGAATATTTAATATCCTATGTTAATTGCCATAAATCCTTTATTACTTGGACAATAAATCAAACATTTCATGAGTCGAACGATGAGGTATATAGGAAAAAATATTTAGGCAGACACTTGGACCCAATCCTACTTCTTATCTGGTCTGCAATTTAGAAACATTTGGAGTACTATTTTGGAGCCTAAAATTTCACCTTACCCCCCCATAAAAGTGTGTCTCTTGTTCATTTCAAGGGGTTCTAAACTAATGGGTAGGATTTTTTGGGAAATTTATAAAGGTTATTCTTGTATTTTATTTTATTTTCATTATTTATTTTCATTTCATGTTTTAATTTATGTGTTATAATTTCCCTCTTTTTATTTCCCTCTTTTGTTTTCTTCCACCATTTTATCATCACTATTAAATCTTATGCTCCATATCATTAGTATCTAACCAGAGGATGTTCCAAGATGAGTAATTTTCTGATGAAACCAATTATTTTAGAATTTTTTCTGAATTTTTATTATTTTATTAGTGTTATTCATAGGGATATCTTATTGGTAAAGGGAACTTTGTGTCTCCACTTTCCACCCGAGGTTTTTCTTTTTACGTATGAACTATTTTCCTTCGATCCAGGAGGTGGAAGTGCCGTATGTCAACAATTATTATGAGAATGTTATATTCACAACCATATTTATTTTATTATGTTCTCACAGACAATGATATTATTTTTGTTATGTAAATTCAAAACTTATTAATTAATGATGATTGTCAATCAGGGGGGGTTCTCTTTGGAAAGTCTCCATTGATCATTACATCATTCTATCTAAATTCATTTCGTTTTCATTTCATTTTCATGTTGTATTTTGGTAATTAATTTTAAATTCTAAAATGTCAATTTATTTTTATTTTACAAGATAAATATAATATTTATAAAAAATAATGATTTAAATACTGAGTGATTGACCACGACATCTCCTCAATAGAACGACCTAGGTCAGACCCTACTCGAAAATTATTTATAAATATTTTTGAGAGCTTGGATGATAGCAATTCATAAAATTGGAAAAATTTTAGTGAGCCAAGTTGTCTTTATACATTATTTTTATTGACACTTGTAAAATAATTTACACTTAAAAATCATAAATTGAAAAAAATATCATTGTTCAGAATTTCTCTAAAGTATAATTATAATGCATGGACTGACCAAAATAGGGCACGCAAATTTTTTAAAGTGATATTGATTCTATGTTTCAATAGATTAGTAATGTAGTGGGAAACGTGGTGAAAAAAAAATAGAGGGGATATCTGAATACAGACATGCATTTCAAGAGAAACTTGAACTTGAACCTGAGCCAGAACCTAAACATGAATGAATGGTAAGAGAGATTTCACCAATCATTTTCTATGAAAAGGAACCTAATGTGGGTAAGAATGATCTACTAAAGTAATTAATAACACCTTTTCCTACAAAAATATTTCTACATGAGGTATATGATTGAAACATTCTAGCTGATATATTTATGAGAGATCAATATGTTTTTGGAATAATCCTTGAATTTATTTATTGAAAAAAACCTACAACTTGATCTTCCCATATTTAAAAATAAAAAATAATCACTTATATACCTCTCTCTTCCTTTGGAAGAAAATGACAGAGATGCACCTGATGATATTGAGATTCTAATGCTATTTCTTGAGGAGATCAATTTCCAAGCCGACTAAACTAAAAGGAAATATTTCATAATTAATTATTCATGTTTTAATATTATTCAAGGGGATTTGTTTTCTAAATTCTCTTTCTATGAAATTTATTATAAAAAAAATGGATCATGTCTTGATTATTATTGAATATACCACTTATGAGGTGGTGATTAAAAAAGAATATCCGGATAAGATGGTGTAGGTGGGACCACCTTCTCTACAAAAACTTGGATACAATATGGATGAGGAAACCACAATAATCAATAGTTAGAACCCCTATATTGTTTTACCTCCCACTTCGGAACTCAAATTTTATATTTATTCTTTCTTTTGGGTTTGGTACATTCTTATCTTGTTTGGGGTTCTCCAAAAAAATTTCAACCATGGATACTAGAAAAAGTTACATGTGGTGATTAATCTCAAAGAGACCACATATACAATCTGATAGGGGATAATCCACTACAACTATCAGACTAGGGGAAGTAATAACTTATAACCCTCTTGGGGGCCAAACCGAGCATTTATATATCCTTTATATCTCATCTTCATTATATTTAGAATATCTTTTCCTTTTTTTCTTATAGTTTTAAAAGTGGTAGAATGTAGGATATTATCTCATGGATTCCACTGAAAAATAAATCATCTTGTTTGTTTACTTTTCTTTATTTTGTTTACTTCACAATTTATATTTTCATTGAAAATATTTCATGATCTAATTGGAGATAAAACGAGGTTAGTAAGAGGAATAAGTGTGGTGGAGGGATGTGAACCAAATTTCTTAGGATTTTTTGTGTTCTATTTTGTTTTTCATGTAATGATTATGATTTTTTTGTATTTTATTTTTCATATTTTGGGTTTGTTGTTAAGCATTCTTGTGTTGGATCGATCAATTTGGAAAATTCAAAACATCTTTGTTTTTATGGAACATTATGTGATTTAAATTTTTGAGGAATCGAATTATTTCTTAATTGATTTTGTTTCTTGATTTATAGTCTTTTCATTTGATGAAGTTTGATGTATTGTGAAGCTATAGAGCATTAGTACTATTCGAATTAAAAATCATTCCCACCCCGAGAGGTTTATAAACCTGTTTAACAACATTTATAAATTTCTATTTTTCTTGAGAATCTTGATACTCGTTTTATGAAGCATAAATTTTTATTTTTATATTTTTAAAAGCTATTATATTTAATGAAATTTGGTATGTATGATTGAGACACCACATTTAAATAATGTCACATCTTCATTGAAAGGGGTTGGAAACATTGGTGTTGCCTTTTTTGACCATTTTTTTATTTTATTTTATTATTTTATTTTCATTTCATTCTGTAATTTTAGTTCTTGTTTTAATTTATGTGTTCTCATTTCTCTCGTTTTCTTTATCTCTTCTGTTATCTTCCCCCATTTTCCACGTTACTGTGAATTCTTATACTCGTAATCATGAGTCGCTAACCCGAGGATGTTCCTATGGGAGTAATCTAGTGATGAACCCTAGAATTTGGGAATTCAGTCTTAATGTTTCTTATTTCCATAGAGTTATTCTGAGGGGGATCTTTTTTGATAAGGAACCTTTGTTTCTCCACTTTACACCTGGGTCTTATCTATAAATTTTTTAATATTTTTCCTCAACCGAGAAGGTGGATGTGCGGTCTCTTAGTGATCATTGAGATAACCTTATACTCACTATCATATGTTTAGGAGTATGTTCCCATGTATGATGGAGTATGTTTGTTATGTAAATTCGACACTAATTAATATATGAAGAAGGTTCACTTTGGGGGATTCTCTCACAAATGTATCATTTCATTCTTACACCAGTTTATCTGTATTCATTCATTTTTCTTTTCATTTTAATGTTTTATTTTAGTAATATATTTTAAACTCTCAATTATCTATTTCTATTCATTTTAATTGATAAAGAAAAAATATAATTGTGATTTAGAAATATAGATTTATTGACCATGACAGCTCCTTAAGAGAATGACCTAGGTCAACCCAAGTGATGAACTTTGTTATAAATATGTTTGATAGTGTGCATGACTGCACTACATCAATATTTTAGTCAACACATTTCCTTCATGTAACAGTGTTTTAACAAAAGATAATTTCTGATCAAAAAAAGTATTTGACATTCCATTATCAGATTTAATAGCCATAATTTTTTTAAACACTTCATATATTCTGATCGTGAAACCAGTATATAAGTCAACCCCTTAATACCTCTAAAACTCATAAAATTTAGATGGATCCAACTCAGAAGTTAAATCAGTATCATCTGGAGTTTCGGTTTTTTCAAAAGATGGACCTACCACATCAAGACCATATTTTGAATCCATGATGGATGTAGAACCAAATTATTAGTGTCTTCTTTATAACTGCATTCACCATATTGATACCAAAAAACATAATCTGTTCAAAGTAAAAAAAGAAATGGATGACTCCCAACATTTAGAATTGTGTCAAATTTCCTCAGATCACATTTCTTATAGGGACACTAAATTGTCCCTTATGAAACAAACTCTATTTTTGATGATTTAAGTGATAAGAAAAATTCGACACTTTCATTATATACCATATTTGTACTAGAACTATTTTGATTCCTATGACATGTTGTGAAAGCATGGTAATATAATAATGACTATTTTAAACATCCTTATTTCCTATATCTCAACAAAATATAAACTAATTTTTTTAATGAAAAAAAATATATGATTCAAAAAGATGATTTTTTTATTAATTCTTCCTATGTTTTCCTAATTTTTAGTAGTTATTCTTAATTATTAGTAGTTATTACTAATTATTAGTAGTTATTGATAGTTATTACAAATTACTACTAATTAATAAAAATTAATAGTAATAATTCCTAATTTTCATTATTTATCCATAATTGTTTCTAATTATACCAAATTACCAATAATTATTACAATTTATTACTAATTATTACTAATTATTACTATTTATTACAAAATATTTCTAATTATTACAAATTATTTCTGATTATAACTAATTATTTCTAATTATTACTAAAATTTACTAATTAATACTATTTATTAATATTAGTTTATATCTATTACTATTTATTGATATTTATTACTATTAATTACTAGTTATTATAATTTATTACAATATATTACTTATTATTAATAATTAATTCCAATTACATCCAATTAATGCAAATTACCTTTAATTATTACAATTTATTACAATTTTTTAATATTTGGTTACTATTTTGAACTAATTGTTACTAATTACCTCTAATTACTAATAATTACAACTAATTTCCACTAATTAGTAAAAAATATTAATATTTTTTACTATGATTTACTATTTTTTACTAATTATTACTAATTATTTCTAATTATTACTAATTATTTCTAATTATTATATTTTTACTAATTATAAGACATTTTTATTAATTATAAGTATTTTATAATAATTGTTACTAATTCTTACTAATTACCTCTAATTATTACTAATTACCTCTATTTATTACAAATTATTTATATTTACTAAATATTACAGCTATTTATTACTAATTACTTCTAATTATGAGCAATTATTTCTATTTAAAAATAATTATTTCTATTTATTAGTAATTACCGCTATTTATTTCTAATTCTTTCTATTTTTTACTAATTAACGGTAACTATTATTAATTTCCACTAATTATTAACAATTACCACTAAATATTACTAACAACCATTATTTATTTATAATTAAAACCAATTATTAATAATTAAGCCTAGTTATTACTTATTATTACTAATTATCACTAATTATAATTAATTATCAAAAATTATTTCTAATTATTACTAATTATAGCTAATTATTACTAATTATTAATAATTATTACTATTTATTTCAATTTATTACTATTTATGGCCAATTATTACAAATTTGTTTTAATTGTTAATAATTATTTTTGAGCAATGTATTGTTTTCAACAATACATAAAAATGTTATTTAAAGGGGGAGATTATGGAAAATAATACTCTGTATATTTACTATAATTTTGATCCTCACAAATATCCTTAGTTATTTTCTAATGATTTCATTTAGTATTTTTCAGGAATTTATTAATTTATTTTACTCTTGAAATAACGAGAATTTATTACTTATTCAGAATCTTCTTTAGGGAATTATGGAATCAATGTTTATACCTTACATGGATAAATATAGCGCGGAATCTGCTTTAGCGCGTTCTGAAATCACTGTTCATACCCTATGTGGATAAACGTAGCGTAAGGATGAAAAGCGTGTATACTTTTCGAGATAAGAGAAAAGTATGGTTAAACAACCATACGTTTTCAGCAAAGTATGGAAGAAGAACCTTACATTAGAAAGGAACCTTACGTTTTGGTTATCAGCAAAGTATGGAAGGAGAACCGTATGTAAATACTAAACGTTACATTTGTTTCTCAAAAGTATGGTCCATCAACCTTACTTTTGTAAACAACCCAAAGTTCTTGTAAAAGTATGGATCAAGTAAAAGTCTGGATCTTTTGACGTACGTTTGAGTGTTAAAGAAGAAGTATGGATGATCAACCCTACGTTTATGTTCAACCTTACGTTTTCAACCTTACGTTTGAATACTATGTCATCAATCCTACATTTGGAGGCCACATCATCAACCATATGTTTGGCGTCAGAAAATTTGAAAGACGATATTTTTATGCAGAGGTCAGCAAGCTGATTTTTGGGCGGATTTCAAGACGGATTTAAAGTCATTTTTAAATTATGAATTTGACTAATTCAAAGCTGTTTTATCGATGGATTTAAGATCGAATTAAAAGGAGATTTTTATTCCGAGTCTTAAGGGAAGTTACGACTTCTCTGTAAATTCAAATTTTTGAATATCGCGAATCAGATGGTGACTTTAATGGATCTAAATGTGCAGGAGATATGCTCAGATTTATTATATATGTTCTCTCTAAAACCCCAGGTACATGTGTGTATGGTGATCGATCTATAATTAAAGTGGTGGAAAACAGAGACTGCAAAAATTCACGTTAATCCACTGATTCAAAAAGGAGTGTCAAAGCTCTGTTCAATTAAGAAGAAAGAACTCGATAGAAGATTCACCTGTTCTACATCGAATATCTACTATGGATCTACTACTTCTGAAGATGTGAACTATATCTCTATATCTATTGCAACCGGATCAACTCAAAACTGCTTCGTCTTGATGATCATTATTTCTAGAGACTTCGATCCATCTGCTGTTAATTGCATTCTGTTGCAAATGTGAAGATCAACTGGATTTTTTTTCTAAAATTCTTTTTATTCATGAGTAACCAGCTTCTCATTCTATGTTGTGTTGGTTCGTGTTTGAACCAGAAGGCTTTGTTAGCCTGAAGATTGTAAAGGTGTCAACTGCCTGTACTCAGTTGTTAACCGGTCTGTTGAAACGAGGACCAAATAGAGAAAATCACCAAGCTCGTGGAGTTGAGCGTTGGTGGAGTGGACTAGGGGCCTTCTGTTCCCTGAACCACTATACATCTTTGTATTCTTGTTTTTACTTATTCCGCTGCATGATCAAATCTGATAAATTATAGAGGACAGAACTCGTTCAATCAAAGAGTTACCGAAAAATTTCAAAAGACACAATTCACCCGCCACTTTTTTATAATATGTAGATTCCGATCCAATAATTGGTATCAGAGGTGGAGGTTTGGATAGAGCCCTAGAAATCTAGAAGCATTTAAAGATCATACAACAGAGCATCATGACTGATACAAGATAAGGGATGTCAATGGTCAGAGCACCATATTTTAATGGAGACAACTATGGTTGATGGGAATCGCGCATGATAACATATCTGAAAAACCTCGGATATAAAGTCTATTCAAATATTCTGACTCCTTATGAAATTCCTAAAAATCCTGAGACATTGAGTGCTGCTACAGGGGCAGAGTACGATATGAACTCGAAGTCTATGAATGCAATTATATATCGTCTAGGACCATATGAATTTAATAGAGTATCTCAGTTCCCCACAGCATATGAGATGTAGAAAACTATAGTCGTGGAATATGAAGGAACATATAATGTGAGAAAAATGAGATATGTAACTGCCAAATTGAAATTTGATACTTTCAGAATGTTTGAAGGTGAAAGAATTACCCAAATGAATGGGATATTGATAGAAATTGTCAATAATATAACAGATATAGGAGAACCTATCAAGCAGGATAATCAAGCATTAAAAGTACTTAGGGTACTTCCTACTTGATGGAATGGTATCTTTGCTGCAATCAAACAGTCAACACCTCAAAGATCTAACCATGAGAGAGATGATTGGTACACAGAGGATGTATGAATCCAAAATTAAATATGAGGAAAATAAACATAAGGTCTACATCAAAAGAGAAGATACTGCCGTGAAAGTAACTTTACAACAAAATAATAGAACAATGAAAAACAAAGAAGTCAAATTTAATCAGAAAGCTATGACTCATCCAACCCAGATGAAGAACTGGCTCAGCTAGCCAGAAAATTTTGAAAATTCTACAGCAAGAAAAGAGGCTTCAAAAAATATTTTAAGGGAGATAATAAAGAAATAAGATGTTATGAATGCAAGAAGATGGGGCATATCAGACCAGATTGCCCACAATTGAAGGATACAAAGAAGAAGAAATTATTCAAAAGAAATGACTATGAGCAGAAAGACAAGAAAGCTATGAAATCTACTTGGAGTGTATCTGAAGACTCCATTAGCTCTCCTAAATCAATCTCAGAGAAAGAAGAAGTCAATCTAAAAGAAAACATGTGTTTTATGGCAGAAACTGATGAGGTAGCAGGACACCAGAGGTGAAAAGATATATGGTACATGGACAATGGCTGCTCAAGACATATGAGTGGAAACTCATTGAAGTTTTCTTCACTTACTCAAAAGGATGGAGGACCTGTCACATTTGGTGAGAATGTTAAAGGAAAAATCATTGGCAGTGGAACTGTTGGAGATCCAAAAACAGTCTCAATCAACAAAGTACTTTATGTACAAGGAATAAAATACAATCTAATAAGTATCTCTCAACTTTGTGATGATGGATATACTGTTGATTTTACTAAAAATTTTTGTAATATTTCTAAAGATAAACTGTTTAAACTTAAAGCACCAAGAATTGAAAATGTCTATACTTTGGATTTAAATTCCATGTGTAAACAACAAGTAAACTGCTTGACTGCTAAAGTAAGTGAATCCTGGATCTGGCATGGGAGACATGGACATTTCAATGTATATGTTTTACATAAGTTATCTAAGATACATTTAGTTTTTGATTTACCTTGTCTCAAATTTGAAAGTGACAGATTTTGTGATGAATGTCAACCGGGAAATAAACACAAATCATCCTTCAAATCTGTTAATAAGGTTGCTACATCTAAACCACTAGAACTTATTTATATGGATTTGTTTGGACCCTCAAGGGTAGCAAGCTTAGCTGGTAAATTATATGTATATGTTTTAGTTGATGACTATTTAATATTTACATGGATTTTCTTTTTGAAATTTAAAAATGAAGCTTTTACTTTATTTGAAAGTATCTGCAAATCTATTCAAAATGAAAAGGGATTCAATATAATCTCATTGAGAATTGATCGTGTTGGAGAATTTGAGAATCTAGAATTTATTCCTTTTGCTCAAACATGGGTATTAAACATACCTTTTCTGCACCCAGAACACCTCAACAGAATGGGATTATAGAAAGGAGAAATTGAACAATTCAAGAAATGTCTAGAACTATGTTAAATGAATATAGCCTACCTATATATTTCTGGGCAGAAGCTATGAATACACCTTGAAATATAATTAATAGAGTTTTAGTTATACATATTTTGAAAAATACACCCTATGAACAACGGAATAACAGAAAACCTAATGTTAACTTCTTTAAAGTTTTTGGATGCAAGGTTTACATCTTAAACACCAAGGATAATCTTGGTAAGTTTAATCCAAAATCGGATGAAGGTATTTTCTTAGGATATTCTGCTACTTCCAAAGATTATAGAGTTTATAATAAGAAGTCAAGGATTGTTGAAGAATCAGTTCATGTGAAATTTGATGAATTTGATCACTTTGAGAAAAGGACAGAACAAATGGATGAACTTGACTCTAATGATAACATGAGACTTGAGAGCTTAAAAATGTTTTTGAAAAGGATATAAAAGAAATTCATTCCAGTTCAGAGGAACATGATACTGAAGACCCTTTAAATATATTACCTAGACTATCTAGAACCCTAAAGAATCACCCTTTAGAAACTATAATAGGTGACCAAGAAACTGGTGTTCAAACTAGAAGAAACTTAGGAAACCTAGTTTAATTCTCTACCTTCCTATCTCAACAAGAACCCAAGACTATAGAAGAAGAATTATATGATGAAAACTGTGTAATAGTAATGCAAGATAAACTGAATCAGTTTAAATGAAATGAAGTTTTGGAATTAGTGGAAAGACCCAAGAATTATCCTATAATAGGAACCAAATGGGTCTTTAGAAATAAACAAGATGAAAAAGACACAATAACTAGAAATAAATCAAGATTAGTAGCTAAAGGATATAATCAAGAAGAAGGAATAGATTATGATGAGACTTTTCCACCTGTAGATAGGTTAAAATCCATTATAATCCTTTTAGCATATGCATCTTATATGAATTTTTAATTATTTCAGATGGATGTTAAATCTGCCTTTTTAAATGGTTATTTAATGGAGGATGTTTATGTTGAGAAACCTCCTAGTTTTGAAAACTCTCAAAAACCTGATTCTTTTATTAAACTTACTAAAGCTCTTTATGGCCTTAAATATACACCTAGAGCCTGGTATGAAAGATTAAGTTCTTTTATTTTGAAAAATGATTTTACTGTTGGAATGGAAAAACCAACACTCTTTAAGAAAACTGTAAAAAATATTGTTTTATTGTTTCAAATTTATATTGATGATGTAATCTTTTGATCAACTAATAAAACACTTTGTCATGAATTTTCAAAATTAATGCAAGAAGAATTCTAAATGATTATGATGGGAGAATTAAATTTCTTTTTGGGTCTTCAATTTTTTAAAAAGATTTTGGAAATGTTTTAAATCAAAGAAAATACATTACTGATTTACTTAAGAAATTTGTACTTGAAAAGAACAACTCCTTTATAACTTATATGTGTACTAATATGAAACATGATTTGGATGAAACTGGGAAATCAGTCGACAACAAGTTATGTAGAGGTATGATTGGTAGTTTGTTTATATCTTACTGCTAGTAGGCCAGATATAATGTATTCAGTATGTCTTTCTGCTAGATTTCAATCAAATCCTAAAGAATCCCATCTTACTGTTGTTAAAATGATTTTTAGATATTTAAAATGAACTGTTTTTCAATATATTACTTATCCTAAAACTTTTGATTTCAATTTCATTTCATATTTAGATGCTGACTCTGGAAGATGTATATTAGATAGAAAAAGTACAACAGGAACATGTCACTTTTTAATAAAGCCTTTAGTATCATGGTCTAGTAAGAAACAACATTCAGTTGCCCTATCAACAGGTGAGGCAGAATATGTTTTTGCTGGCAGCTGCTGTGCACAAGTGTTTTGGATGAAAAACACTCTTATGGACTTTGGATTGAATTTAAATAATACACCTATTTTATGTGATAATACAAGTGCAATTAATATTTCAAAAAATCCAACTAGTCATTCTAGAACAAAGAATATTGATATAAGGAATCACTTTTTAAGAGATCATGTTATTAAAAATGATATATTTTTAGAATTTATAAATACCAAAATTCAATTAGAAGATATTTGTACTAAACCACTTCCCACTGCAAGGTTTGATTTTATTAAGGGGGAGATAGGTTTAATTAATTTTAAGTATTTTTTATTTTTATTTACTTTTATTTATTTTTGTAATTTTTTAATACTGTTTAAGATTTTTTCTTTCGTCATATGAAAATTCTATTTTTTTTAAATATATGTAATGATTAGTGATTAAACGGGAATCAAGGCTGTCAGAGCCTTTTCGACTTCTAAACCGTTTCACTTCTATCGAAACACTTTCGAAATCTGAAAATCGCACTTCTGATCCTAAATCCTAATCATCGAACCTCTGAAACCCTAACCTTGAAACCTTCAGAGATTCTCACAGAGATGGTAATAACTAAAAGATACAGTGTATCCGAGCCAAGTAACGCCAAGATACAATGCTCTGAGGGAAGAAAAATATAACAAGGCAAGGTAATCGATATCGACTGGTTATTTCATAAAAATCTGCTGTTGAAGCAAGCGCTGTCATTTCAGAATCTTGAAAAGACATTCAACAGTGAAAATATGGAATTTCTGTATGATGTATAAGTTAGATACTTCTTCAAATATGTATAGTTTAGTCTCGGATATACTGAGGATAGTATGATGGCTAAGATAAAAGATAGGGATTTCTCATTCTCATCAGTAAAGATTGGTTAG
Organism: Viscum album; assembly: GCA_963277665.1. Taxonomy (NCBI): domain Eukaryota; kingdom Viridiplantae; phylum Streptophyta; class Magnoliopsida; order Santalales; family Viscaceae; genus Viscum; species Viscum album. The sequence continues at coordinate 908,554,663 of OY728125.1, read as the reverse complement.
ATTCTCAACTACCCTCATGAGGGAGTTTTTCATTTCTATTTAAAATATATTGGAGATTATGTGAATAAATCCGAATACATCATGTCTTTTCTTTTTGGTACTAAAACTATAAAGAAAATGTTTACCAAGGATTTGGAGCCTGATCAGAAAATTTTGGTCAAATTTATTCAGACTGGAATAGCTCCAAGAATGGCAGAAATGGAAATGATTTTGTACCCTGATATGTATATAATGTTTCTTCTATTAAGTGATATTAAGTTAAACTTCCCAAGGTACATGGTAAAGAATCTCAATTACTCCTGTCAAAGGGATGCCCGGATGAATTTCCACCCTTTTGGTCAGTTTATTTCTAAACTGCTACTTAAGAAAGACATGGTGAGATTAGTTGATGCCCGAGTTAACTGTCATCACAGTAATACGTTTAATGCTGGAACTTTAATGAAGGTTGGATATTTCTGGAGCACAATTAAAGGAAAACTTTTTCCAGTAGGAGCTAAGGAAGACTTAGAGAGTGCTCGGGATCAACCTGCTAAGTCCAAGGAGTGACAAGATGAATTCAGAGCCAGCAATGTAGCAAGAAGGATTCACTTTGAAGTGGAAGATGTTGAGGAAGACATAAGTTATGAGGGATTTCAATAAAAAAATAAAGAGACCTCTCAATGAGGAAATTACTTCCCCTGCATTGGAAACAACAACATAAGCATTATTTTCTAATACTTTTATAAGAGAGGCTGTTGTTGATAAGATCAAGGAAGATATTACTTAAAGAACATCACCAGTAGAGGGATCAGGAGTTACAGAATAAGCTCCAAGGGATACTGAGCAACAAATTCTAGCTGATGTTGAAGTTTCACTTCAACAGGAACAAGAGAGGGAGGTAGTGTCTGGTGACGAAGTGGCCAGACCTCAGAAAACTACTGAAGATATTGTTCCTGAAATTCGAGTGGAAGACAACGATGCAGATGAATGTGACGAGCATGCTTCTGAAGCTCCAACAGAGGTACTTCAAGAGGATTTTTCTGTAGAAGAGTTTTAAAATTCTAAGGAAAAATCTGTGGACCAACCTTCTCAAGACAGAGAAAAAGAAAAATCTGATGCTGAATCATTACCTTCGGTACTGCTGAATCAACCAGATAATGTGAATATGAATAAAGAACAGGGTGCATCTGATTTAAGGAAAGAAGTAATTGAGGAACTATATAGAAAAGTATCTTAGTTAGAATCTGAGATTGTCATTCTAAAAAATGCCTTAGACTTAGAACATTTTAAGTTTCAAAAGCTGAAGGAGTGTATAGTCTCAAGGAAAGAATTTGAAATGTTTAAAGAGGATATACTGACTGCAGTTGTATAATTGAAATATGAAATGGTTATGAAGTCATATTTATCAGATCTGAAGTCGTTTATGGAGAACCAATTTGCATCAGTTGTAAATAATGTTGTTAGTGGATCAGGTACTTTACCTGATTTAATCATAAGGTTTCAAGCGATCACAACTGTGATGAGCAACATAAATGAAAGGTTACATGATATTCAATGTTACAGTGATCCTTTGTCAGTGTTGCTGGACAACCAGAAGTTCTTAGTGGATCAACTGAAATATAGTGAGACATCGGTCAGAATTCTGTTAAATCTTTTATCAGAGAAGCTGTCAGTGTTTTTCGAAAAAGAGGAAAGGATGCATGAGTTTTACAAAGTCAATTTAATCAAGGTTATTCACATGACTCAAGAGAATAGAGAGCTCATTATCAAACTTGGAGATGGGATGATGAAGAGAATTCATGAACAGTTTATAGAAATTAAGTTTGCAATCTAGAGGAGATAGAACATGTTGCCTATCTTACCCAAACCTTGATTCCTATGTATATCATTGTCATGTATATACTGCTATTTTTGAATGAAAATTTCCATCATTGTTTATTTGTTTCTTTCTCTATTTATTTTACTGACTTTATTTTTGATATTCCAGTACTCTAGATTTAATTATTGATAAACAATTAATCATAATCATTTACCTACAGTTCAGTGCAACATTTAATGTGTTAAAATCCATTATTTTTCATTCTTTTTTATATCACAAAAAGGGGGACAATTTGGATAAACATCAACATTTTATTTAGGAGGATAATTAAAGGAGAAATTAGGATAACCATAACATTTTATTTTACAAATCATTATTTCAATAGTTTTCTATATATTTGTTGTTTAGTATAAAGGTTATTTAGAAAGAGAAATTTTGCTAAAATTAAATATTGTTTCATCCTCTCAAAATTCTGAAACTTTATGTATCTAATTTTTGAAAGTTAATTTCATTTAAATAATTTTAAATATTTTATTGGTTTTGTGATCATCAAAAAGGGGGATATTGTTGAGAAAAGTATTGTTTTTAAAAATACATAAAAAATTTATTTAAAGGGGGAGATTATTGAATATAATACTATATCTTTTTACAATAATTTTGATGCTCAAAAACTTCCTTAGTTATTTTCTAATGATTTCATTTAGTATTTTTCAAGAATTTATTAATTTATTTTACTCTTGAAATAAAAAGAATTTATTAGTTATTCGGAATCTTCTTTAGCGTGTTCTGGAATAACTGTTCATACCTTAAGTGGATAAATATAGCGCGGAATCTTCTTTAGCGTGTTCTGGAATAACCGTTCATACCCTACTTGGAGAAACATAGAGTAAGGATGAAAAGCGTGTATACTTTTTGAGATAAGAGAAAAGTATGGTTAAACAACCATAAATTGTCAACAAAGTATAGAAGAAGAACCTTATGTTAGGAAGGAACCTTATGTTTTGGTTATCAGCAAAGTATGGAAGGAGAACCGTACGTAAATACTAAACGTTACGTTTGTTTCTCAAAAGTATGGTTCATCAACCTTACTTTTGTAAACAACCATATGTTCTTGGAAAATTATGGATCAAGTAAAAGTCTGGATCTTTTGCCGTACATTTGAGTGTTGAATAAAAAAGTATAGATGATCAACCCTACGTTTATGATCAACCATACGTTGTCAACCTTATGTTTGAAGATTATGTCATCAATCCTACGTTTGGAGGCCACATCATCAACCTTACGTTTGGCGTCAGAAATTTTGAAAGAAGATATTTTTATGCAGAGGTCATCAAGCTAATTTTTGGGTGGATTTCAAGCCAGATTTAAAGTCGTTTTGAAAGTATGAATTTGACTAATTCAAAGCTGTTTTATCAATGGATTTAACATCTAATTAAAAGGATCTTTTTATGCCGAGTCTTAAGGGAAGTTACAACTTCTCTATAAATTCAAATTTTTTAATATCGTGAATCAGAAGGAGACTTTTAAGGATCTAAATTTGTTGGAGATATGCTCAGATTTATTATATATGTTCTCTATGAAACACAAGGTACATGTGTGTATGGTGATCGATCTATTATTAAAAAGGTGGGAAATAGAGACTGGAAAAATTCACGTTGATCCACTGATTCAAAAAGGAGTGTCAAAGCTATGTTCAATTAAGAAGAAAGAACTCGATATAAGATTCACCTATTCTACATCGAATATCAACTGTGGATCTACTACTTCTGAAGTTGTGAACTATATCTCTATATCGATTGCAACCAGATCAACTCAGAACTGCTTCTTCTTAAAGATCAATATTTCTAGAGACTTTGATCCATCTGCTGTCAATTGAATTCTGTTGCAATTGTGAAGATCAACTGGAAAATTTCTTTTTGAAATTCTTTTTATTGTTGAGTAACCAGCCTCTCGTTCTAAGATGTGTTAATTTGGGTTTGAACTATAAGGCTTTGTTAGCCTGAAGATTGTAAAGGTGTCAACTGCCTGTACTCAGTTGTGATCCAGTCTGTTGAAACGAGGAATAGATAGTGAAAATCACCAAGCTCGTTGAGTTGAGCGTTGGTGGAATGGACTAGGGGCCTTCTGTTCCCCGAACCACTATACATCTTTGTGTTCTTGTTTTTACTTATTCCGCTGCACGATCAAATCTGATAAATTATAGAGGACAAAACTCGTTCAATCAAAGAGTTACCGAAAAATTGCAAAAGTCACAATTCATCACCTCTTGTGTATAATCTATAGATTCAGATCCAACAATTATTACTATTTATTACTAATATTTACTACTTATTAATAATTATTCCTAGTAACGACTATTTATTACTAATTATCAGTATTTCTAATGAATCACTACAATTTATTATTAATTACCTTAAACTATTCCTAATTGATACTAATTATTACAGACTATTACTAATTATTACAAATTATTACTAATTAATTCTAATTATTACTAAGTTTTACAATTTTTTTATAACTTAGTACTATTTATTAAAATTTATTTATATTTATGACTATTAAGTTATAATTATTACTTATTATTACTAATTATTAATTTTTATTTCTAATAATTACTATTTATAACTATTTATTACTATTTATTGTTATTTATTATTAATTATTACTAATTATAAGGAATTATAATAAATTATTACTAATTATTTATATGTATTACTATTTATTGCAATTTATTACTAATTATTACTAATTATTGCTATTTATTATTAATTATTACTATTTATCACTAATTACCTCTATTTATTAATCATTATTACTAATTATAACTAATTCTTACCCATTATTACTATTTAATACTAATTACTACTAATTATTGTTAATTATTATGCATTATTAATATTCATTTCTAATTATTCCTAACTAATTCAATTTATTACTATTTTCTACTATTTATAAATTCTTTTACTAATTACTACTATTTATTACCAATTTTTCCAAATTACCGTTATTTATTACTACTTACTACTAATTACCACTATTCATAGCTTCTTACAACTATTTATTCATATTATTACTATTTATTACTAATTACGTCTATTTATAATTAATTATTACTAATTTCAGCTAATTATAACTAATTACCACTAATTATTAGTAATTACCTTTAATTATAACTAAATGCCTCTAATTATTACTAATTTCTACTCTATATTACTAATTACCGTTATTTATTACTAATTATTACAAATTATTAGTAATCATTACTAATTATTACTAATTATTACTATTTATTACAAATTATTACTTTTTATTACAATTTATTACGAATTATTTCGGATTATTTCAAATTATAACTAATTATTACAAATTATTACTATTTATTATAGATTATTATTAATTACTGTTATTTATTCGAAATTATTATTATATAAAATATTTATTACTAATTTTTACTAATTAGCGGTAAATACCACTAATTACATCTAATTATTACAATTTATTACTATTTACTTCAATTTATTACTATTTTATACTATGTAATACTAAATAGTACTAATTTATACTAATTTATAAAAATTAATAATAATAAATACTAATTAATACTGATTACTATAAATTAATACTAATTAATACTAATTACACATAATTATAATTATTTAATGATAATTGAGAAAAATTATTACAAATTAATCCTATTTACTTTAAAAAATATTAAATGTTAATGAAAGAATATATTTGTACATATAAATAATGAAAATAATACAATATAACTCCAATTTATTTTCAACAAATGTAATTAATAATAATTATTACTAATATAAATTAAAATTAATTAACTATCTAATAAGAGCAACAAATAAATACCATAAAACTGGATCTTTCGAAGGATGCAGGTCATAAAAGTTGTTACTCTGTAAAATTTAAATGTCAGAAAAAAATGAAACCAAAATAATGAGAGGATAGAATGAGAGAGGAGTTGAGAGAATTGTGAAATTGGAAATAATCGGATGAGGGTACCTATAGGTTAGACCATTGGCGATAGACGTATTTACAAAGGGTCTCATCGCAAATACTATCCTGCCGACATATTAGTTATGACAGGCCATCACAAATATTAGTTTTTACAACGAGGCCCATTGCAAATAATTCACCAGTTATTAATTGAGGCGACGATAAAAGATAGTATTTGTGACGGGTCCCGTCACAAATACTATTATGACAACAAAATATTGGTGATGACCCGTTGAAAATACTATCATGTTGAAAAATTTTTTATGACGGGGATCCTCCCCCATCACAAATATTGGAAACCTAGGAAGAGTATTTGCGACAGAGACTAAACCCTTATCATAAATACTCTTCCGCACAATCACACGCACAACACACCAAAGGAATTTGCAATGAACCGTCACAAATACCTATTTTTATGGACAATTTACGACGGGCCCTACGCCCAACTCAAATAACCCATCACAAAAACTCATTTTTCCTATAGGGTCCAATATAGTTTTAAAACAATAGTGTGAGAAGTATTTTTAAAAATACAATCCAAATATCTCACACTAAGGACATTGATATGAGACACCATTTTCTACTTCATCAGTTTCAATAAGTTGATATCATTATTGGCTTGGTTTTTATAGACAATCGACTTTCTGATATCTTCACTAAACCATTTCTTCATGATTTCATAGACTTTATAAACGGTGAGTTTAGTATGATTTTCTTGTGAATATTATATGTTTATATCTAAAAAATATTGACAAGTTTTTGTTTTTAAAAAATTTCCTTTCTCAAAATAAATTTCCAAAATGAATTCGGTTGTGTTTTTTTTAAAAATGTTTTTCATAATTTTTTTAATAATTTTGGAAAATTAAATTAAGTATGAAGCTCTATAAAAAAATTCATGTTTGGATACCAAAAAGAGGATATTCCTTTTTTGTAAATGCCCCAAGGGATTTATCCCAAAAAGAGTTTTTTGGGTTCGTTAATCCTTTTTTCATCCTGGTTTGGTGAGTGGGAATTTACGGCACACTTAGTTTGACACTTTGGGGGAATTTTCTATGGATTATTAATGTAATTTTTTACTAAACCTTAATAATGAAATGGATTTATCAAAATATATTTTTCTTAGTATTTTATTTCATTGTTTTTATTATTTCAATGGACATGATCCCTTTAACATCCCTCGATGCATTAGTTCAGAGGAGCAAATATTTTTAATACTAAAATAATCCTAGAAGAGGCATGTTCTTCTTCAAATAATTCTAAAATTTTTCTTAAAAAATATTATTTATTTTTAAAATTTTTATTTCTCCAACAATCATTTGAACTTATAAAGACTTATTTAAAAAAATATATTTATTAAAAATCCTTCTTTTAATATAGTTCTTGTTTTCAATGAATACTAATTAAATTATTTTTTTAACTCACAAAAGATAATTAATAATGAAAAAGAGAGATTTAATTTGAATCTATTTTTTCTCTAAACACATGTTTCACCCATTTTTGAAAATCTCAATGGGGATAAATATTTTTTTGGGAGATATTTCTAGTTTTCTTATTTTAATAAAATTTGTTGGTTTTGGAATATATATATATATATATGGATTTATAATTTTAGTACCTCTTATTCTCTTGTTTAATTTAATTATATTTTTGAATTGTTTGTGGTCATCAATAGGGAAGTTATTGTTGTGATTCTCAAATTTCTTTGATTTTAAGGATAAAAAATATTCCTTAAGTGTTTAATCTGTTTGTTATATTTTTTGATTTTATATTTTGATAAACACATTAGAATAAAATTTTTAAGTTCTTTTTGGGAAAATTATTACACGTGCGTGCTTACCTTTACACATCTCTTGTATTGTTATCTTATATTTATGGAACCTATTTAATTTTTAGGTCACATCAACGAAATTTATATATTTTATGAGTTACATTACACATTCATGCTATCTTATCATTATGTAGGTATGAATATGTGGAAATATCAAGGTTACTCTATTTTTTATTCTCCATGAAATTTTTACTTGCTTCATGTTACATACAATTGTTTAAGCTTTTTTAAGATTATATAAATTCATATTTATTTTTCAGATTCCATTTGATTTATTTTTAAATTATTTTAATCACTTTTATTATATAGATCAAATTCATTCTTATTTCTCATATATTTTAACAGCATGTAACTAAAATATTTTGAATTTTTGTTGAGTTTTTTTGTTTAATTTTGGTATTTCTAAAATATTGTTTAAGATAAAAAAAATTATTTGAACATGATTTGTGGTTTTTAAGGCAATATATTTAAATATTGATATATTATGCTGTTTAAAAAATGTAATGTATAATTTGGAATATTTTAAATGTTAAATTCTTGTTATTTCTCTAACCAATCTTTAATTTGTTTTATATTATCTAATTAGTGATTCATAATTATTTTCAATTGATTTAATGTTTTTAAATTAAAATGATAGTTATTTTTATAGTCAACATATATACTCAATAATTATAGAATATTATTATAAATATTTTAATTGTTTAACGATTTGACATAGTCTTGTGGGGTCGGTACTTTTTTAAACGTGTTGAGGCTTTTGTTGAATTAGTATTGGTCATGATTCATGGAATGTGGACTCTAACGATTTTAATACCTGAATGATTCCATAATATTTTCTGATAGAATTAGAGGCTATAAATAGATACATCTACAGGTTTTCAAAAACAAAACAACCATTCTATGACAGCCTACTCATTCATCTCATCCAACGTGATAAAATCTCTTCAAGTTCTCAAGATCTCTCTTTTCAAAAATCATATTATTCATTAAAAGAGTTTTTATCAATACTAAATTATCTTCATCACCATTTCTATATTTTTTTCTCCCCATGTGCTCATCATTTTGTTTTGGATAATTGAGACTAATCCAAAAAGATATTATCTTCTTCTTTTCTTATTATTTAAAACTCTCTTCCTTTAAAGTGAGGGACTTAGTTTTTCTTTTATTTAAAGAGATAACATCTTTTTATCTATTTTATTACAAAAAAATAAAAAAATAAGGGACAATTTTATTAAGTTAGACACCATTATATCATATGGACTAATACATTAAATCCATAAGAAATTGAGGGGTTAGACATTGGGGTACCTTATGGCACTATTGATGAATTAGAATACCAAATATTTTGTCCTATTTACAATCAAAATTTTAATTTATTTTTTCCTTAAAATATTACATTTCATAAATTTAAGCCATTATAATGTGATTAGTCGATTTATCCTCAAAACACCCTTTGTTTTATTCTTCTGGTTTTATCATATTTTTTTTATTATTGTACTTTCAATACTATGATTCCTTTATTATTTTATGGATTTGTTTTTATAATTTTGATTTTATTATTTAAATTTTATTATGTGAAGTTCACCCCACTTTTTAATTTTATTCTCATTCTCTAACATACACCACACTAACTTCCGCCTCTATATGATACCATTTTTTAGCATTTGAATCTTGAATCGTGACTTTACCCTTCTCTTCACTGGTAAATTCTTCCACTACCACTATTTAAATAATCACCTTGCCATCTAATTTATACTCAAAAATCCTGAAAAATTATCCTCTTAAAAACTTGTTCCACTTAAAAAATCCTCTTACCACAATCAATAATAATAATGTTTTTATTTCTGAGGAAAATTCCTCATGAAATGTAATTCCCCCACATAAGTTCCCACTTCTTATTAGTGATATCTTCTTAAATTATTCTCAAATAACATTCTATAAAATTTTGAATATAATGAAATAAATATCTTTATATTTCTAAATATCATATTATTAACTATACAACAATTATTCTACCATTTTCATCCACTATGAGAATAATATAACATCATGCGTATATGTGGATTACTACCTCCACGAATTCATTTTTCATCACTTCCAATATAGGAAGGTACCGTGGATGGATTTGATGAATATATTTTTCTACATCAAAAAAAAAATTATATATTTGTCATTTTTCATATACCACCATTTTGACCATTTATTGAGGGGTGGGATCATTTATCTTGCATATAGTGGACTACCATATTCACGAACAACGAACATTGTTTTCTCATCAACACCCATCGTCGATGGTTATAAAAATTGATTTAATAAGGATATATGAAAAAAATATAATATTTATGTATTTTAATATGCCATATTATCATCATATAAATACATTCTCTTACTCATGAAAACATTATATTGTGAAATCATTTTAGTCGATTTTAAAACCTATGTAAATAATGCTATAAAGAATATGTCCTAATTGATTATGCGATGTCATATATTGGTAATATAATATGATAATAATATATATAAGATATATTAATGATTATTTAAATTATTTTTTAATATTTAAAATGTGTACTAACATATCACCTTAAAATTTTTAAACACATTGAAACCTATTTCATTACGATTTCCATTTTCACCAGATGTATTCTAGCATTTCACCAAATGAAATTAGAACAGAATTTTTCTTTTGATAAATGATAATTATATTATCGTGAATAATCTAGTAATAATGAGATTAAAACCACTTAGGGAGAAACTATCCCATCTTCAAGACGTTTGTATGAAATAAATAACACCCTATAATGAAATTAAAATATAACCGATTTATATTTTTAATAATATATGATTATAAAATAATTTAAAAAGGGGAGTTTGTATATATTAATATTCTAAGATAAGTTATTATTAATTTTATATTAATTATAAATGGGGTTAAATCATTTATTTGGATGTAAAATTTAAATATAATGGACTTAGTAACTCAAACTAATTTCTTTGAGTTATAAAAATTATTACTTCCAACCAAAAAGACATTCCATTTTCAATGATGTTATCTCTTAATTATAGGTAATTTGTCATATATAAAAATATGTTTCATTAAAGTGTTTTATTTTCACATTCTATTTTAGAAAACAAATGATAATTTTTTTAATAGAGGCTTATAACTATGATTTTATAAGGATGAATACAAAATAAATTCAAAAATATATTTTCATGATTTTATTTTATATATCAAAAAATAATCTATCTCCAATGGAATTATATTTTGTGTTTCACATGTTATTTATTTTTTTATGTTATTATCATTGGTTTTCAATTTTTAGGTATTAAATGATTAACTCATTATGTTATCTTGTAATGTTTTGATATTTTATGAAATCGATTTTATTTTCGTGATTTATTTAAAAAAATAGAATGATTTCCATTTTTATTTTTAATAGACCCATTCTTTTACAAGGGTTCTTTAATATATGATGATGATTGTTTTTAATTGGCACACATATGTATGGATAATGATAGGTGGGATCATATATCACCCTCCAATGAATTGATTTAAATTTACATATGTTTTAGCAAGTAGGAATGGACATAATGAGTTAGTTAATAAAGGAGTGGTCATGATAAGTTCTATCTTATTTTTAAGCATGTAAATAATGATTTTGTTTACATAGGAATTGGAATTATGGGTATCTCACATTTTCATGCATATATATAAGTATTTTATTCACATATGTGTGGGAATAATGTGTTTTCTCACAAAGGATTTCTTATGCCTAGGGATGTTCCACATTTCTTATTTTTCTATAATGTTTTTCTTAATTTTTAAGATGTAAATAATTTCCTTTAAATTCTAGGGATTCATGATTATGAATTGTTTTTAATTTATTGAATAGGTTTATGTCATTCTCACATGTTATATGATTATTGAGTAGTTTATCGATCTAGTTCATATCATTTATGCTTCCTTAATGATCTTTTTATGATCTTATGTTACTATAATATGTTTTAGGATTATAATATAAGTTATTTTAATACCTTATTAGGATATTTATGTCTTAATCAGGCCCTAATTCATTTTATGATATGTTTGTACCTTATTGATCATATGAAATCATAAATTTATTATGTTTTAATTCATTAGTTACTAAAATGATTATATAATTTGATATTTCTTGATAAGTGTTTACAAGAGAATGATTATTAAGAATGTTTTTCATGTGTTGTAAACGAGGCTATTTATGTATCTAATATTAAAGACACTATACCTTTTAGCCTTGGTTTATGTTATTTCTTGCATGATTAGTTATTTAAATGATGAGATTATTGTATTATTTAATTAATGATTGTATTGGGTCACTTTAGAAAAGGGATACATTTCTTTACTCTACTACCCATTTTAAGTGATTTCAAACATGTTAGCTCAATCTTGTATTTTAAACCAATGAGACCATGTGTTGATAAAATGAACTATTTTTCTCTATCAATGATGTTTGTAGTTTGATATCCATGAGATATTATTCCCACCTTTTTAATATGGATATTTCATTAGATTAAGGGTTACTAGTCTCCCCTATAATATAAAATTCCAATACACCTTCCACATGATAGGCCTATATGTTCTCTTCTCTGTCAATTCCATTTCTAATTCTTTTAATGTTTGTTTGATCAATATATAATGGAAAAAAATGTTATTCAATTATTTCTTCATTATAAAACCTTTTCATTAGGTGTTCTCGTCACATATATAAGATCCATCAACAAAACCTATAATCAAACTATGTAGGAAATTGTTGTTGGAAACACGATTGTAGTTTAATAGCACCATTTCAGTCAATTACACTCTCTTACTTACATGTGTTTTTGGATCCACTCAATTAACACTATAAGAAATCTATGATATACCAATGGATTTAAACTGTTGGTATAGTTTGGACAACCATTGGTTTAATATATACCAACAGTTATCCAAACCATTGGAAACTTATCCATGGGGATAGACATATCCCAACAGTTATTCAAAAACCATTGGGGGTATGTCATCTTAAAAAACATTATACCAAATTTTTTTTATAATCGTTGGTATAAGTTTTTACCAACTCTTTTACACTGTTGCAGTATAACTCAGTTTATATATATACCAATGGTTTTCTAAACCATTAGTAAATACATTTACCAATGATTTATAGAAACCATTAGAAACAATTTAGTTAACAGGTCGATAACAACGGTTTGTAAACTGTTGGTATAGACTTTTACTGACAATTTGATGAAGCCATTGGTATAGATTCCATTTTCACGTATATAACAATAGTTTTGAAATCATTGTCATAGATTTGTTGCCACTCCATCAGCAGGCAGTACGAGCCTCCTCTTCTGCAGAATTTAGAATTAATTTCCTTCAATTACTTGTTTAATTACCTGCAATTGCAATACGCTATACCGAATTCAAAATAACACAAATTAAGACAAACATTATCCAAATAGAATTCCATCAGAATGACACCAATGAAATTTTCAGTACACTATAATGTCATCTGAATAACACCAATACTCCCAAAAAAATACTCCACTAGAAACCCGAACACACTGAAAATAAACATCTTCATAAACACAACACTTGAAAATTTGATCTATGTGGTTGGGGGTGGGGGTGTCCAGGGGGTGGGGGATATCCATTAGGGAGGCGGTGCTTGGGGGGGGGGGGTGCCAAGGGGGTGCGTGTGGTGGTGGGGGTGTCTAAGGGGTGGGGTGTCTGGGGATGTGTGGGTGGGGTGGGGGGGGGGGTTCCTTTTGGGTGGGAGTGTCTAGGGGGGTGGGGGCTCCCCAAGGGGTTGGGGGTGTCCCGAGAGTGTGTTGGATGTCCATGGGGGTTGCGATGTCCGGGGGGTGGGGGGGTCCAAGGTGGTTGGGGTGTCTAGGGGGTGTGGGGGTTCTCTAATGGGGGGGGGGGGAGCTGTCCAAGTGGGTGGGAGGATGTCGAAGGGGGTGGGGGTGTCATGGGGGGGGTGCAGGGGGTGGGGGTTTCGAGGGGGTGGGGGTGTCTTGGGGTTGGGGGTTGTCTAAGGGGGTGGGGTTTTCAATGGGGTGGGGGATGTCCGGGGTGGTGGGTGGTGTCCATGGTGGGTCCGGTGGGGGGGGGGGGGGTATCAAAGGGGGTGGGGTGTCTAGGGGGTGGGGTGTCAAAGGGTGGGGGGGTATCATAGGGGGTGGGGGTGTCCATGGGGCAATTAAAGGGGGTGGGAGTGTTCAGGGGGTGCCCAGGGGGTGTGGTGTCTTTCTTTGAGGCTGGGGGTGTCCAGGGGGTGGGGATGTCTAGGGTTGTGGGGGGATGTCCAAGGGGTTTGGGGGGGATGTCCAAGGGGTGGGGGGTTTCCAGGGGTGGGGGTGTCCAAGTGGGTGTGGGTGTATGGGGGGGGGGGTTCAAGGGGTGTGGGGTGTTTTGGGGGTGGTGTCTAGGGGGTGGGGTGGGGGGGCTCCAATGATGGTGGGTTGTCCAAGGGGGGTGTACAAAGTTGGTGGGGATGACCATGGGGGTAGGGGTGGGGTAGGGGTGGGGGTTCTTGGGGGTGGGGAAGTAGGGCTATCCAATAGGGGGAGTCCAAGGGGTGGGGTGGGGTGGCTGTCTAGGGGGTTCGGGGGGGGGGGGGGTCCACGGGGATAGGGGGTGTCTAGGGGGTGAGAGGTGTCCAAGAGGGTGGGGGTGTCCAAGTGGGTAATGGGTGTCTAGGGTGTGTGGGGGCTGTCCTAAGGGGTGGGGGTGTTTCGGGGGGTGGGTTGTGGGATATCCATTGGGGTGTCTAGGGGGTCGGGGTGTCCAGTGGTGTGGGGGTTCCCAGGGGGGAAGTCTAGGGGATTGGGGGGGGGGGGTGTCCAAGGGAGTCAGGGGTGTCTAGGGGGTAGTGTAAGAACCCGAATCATCATTTCGGTTATAACCTTCTTTTTTAGGTGTTTTTGAGAAAAAGAGGAGATTCTCGAAATTTTTGCAGTACATGCCTTGTACATTATGAGTACACGCCATGTTGCGTCCATGTGTGGCGACCAAGATACCACTTAATGTGAGGCTGTTAAAGCCAAGTACAAACCATGTACTTATAAATTACACGCCGTGTACTTTTTTTTCATGAAACGCATCGGGGTCGCGTATGACAGACAAACAACCTTCTTCTAGGTTTTGTTCATCCTAGAGTGAGAGAATGGCACCGAACATCCTTCGAGCTCCCGACCGAGCATCTGTTCTCCGAATCTACCACCGACGATTGCGCTGGGATCACCTTGTTAAGAAATTCCTTCACCTAGAGCTTTGTTTCCTGATTCCTCCACTATCTCAATTTTTCTTCGGTTGAGCGTTTTTAACATTTTTTTAGATCTAGGGTGTTCTAGGGTGATTCAAGGATTTTTGTTCATGTATATCGATCCTACGATGCTGAGGTAGGTGGTTTGTGCCTTTCTGTTGAAATTATTTGAGTTATATGTGCAAAAGTGCCCAATACCCTTGAACGGGGTATCGCGTGTTGACTGTTTTATCCCTGTTTTTGGCCTTTCGTACTTGTATTCTTGAGTAGAGGTTAATTCAATGAGAATAGGGTTAATTTATATGCTTTGGTGGTGTTTGAACATGCATGTTTTTTATGACCATATGGTCTTGCTTAGCCTGTTCGGCTGCCTTCTTTGTTTCCCATGCCTAGTATTATAGGATGGAGTGATGGTTATCTGCCATGCTGCCATGCTGTAAATTGTTATCCATGTAATTCTTGAGGTTTAATTTGGGGGAAACACATTGACATGCCTTCTTGACTTACACAGGGCCATGAGTAACTGGTGTATTAGACCATAGGGAGAATGGACGTAAGGTCTTCTCAAGAGTGTCTGTTTTTACTATTAAGATGTGAGACCATAGGGGGAATTGACATTAGTGCTTCCTCAGGGTTTCTACAGTTCCTCAACGTGGTCCACAGGGGGAATGTGATATAAGTGCTTCCCCAGAGTGACTTTAGTTACCGATACAAGACTATAAGGTTAATTGACCATGATTTATTTCCCAAATAGTCTATTTTATAGCTGAACTAGAGGGTTTAGACTGTGTGTACTTTCCAGAGGGTTTCTTGTGTTGGAAGGTAGGACCAGAGGGGATAGGCTATGAGTATATCCCAGAGGGTTACTTGTTTTGGATTAGTTGGTTGCTTTATCTGTGGAATTGAATGCTTTGAAACTGTGGAAATGTCTACTACTGAGTACTACCTTGTTTACTACTTCTTTTTACTTATTGCTTGCCATATATATTCACAGACTACTAGGCATAGATCTTTTGGATGTTTCCTATTGGGATTAGTCTCACACCCAGTTTGGGTCATGATTTGGGGCCCAAATATATTATATTGTTGCCGGTATAGATAAGGGCATGCACCCTTCTACTTCCAGTAATTGATTGATGAGGAGCTGGAGAGAATAGGACCAAGCTGAATCTTGCGTTGCTGAGGACTTTACCTGTTTTTCCTGTACTTAGGTTTAGTTTTGTATCTCAGTATTGTGACTTGTTTGGATACTTTCATAGACATATGTATCATACATCATTTATATATATGTTTTGAAATTGTTTCATCATCAGTCTTCCATTATTTACTGTTGTTGGAATTTTTATTGCTTCTTCCATTGTATACATTTTTTACCTCTGTTGTGTTACTCTACCAATAAGGGTATATTTTCCCCACTATCACACCCAAGGTCTTTGCTGCTAGTCGGCAGCCTCTGGCGTTAGGGGAAATTCACTTGAGGCTATGTGACCTACTGGGTATGGGGAGCCTTGTGGAAGCTTCCAGAACACGGACGTTACAAAGTGGTTTCAGAGGAATTCTTTTCTCTTGAATTTCTGTTTGGAGCCAACATACATGGATAGGAAGGAATTGGTACTTGGTAATAATTTGTTCCCGGGAGTACCTAACCCATGTACATGGAAAATCCAATTTACCCCATTAATTGCAATTTTTCTGGTTTTTTGAATTATTAATGTTTTTTTAGAGGAGGGAATTAATTATTAAAGTTGACTAGAATTCACCTTGGGTAATTCAAATGTTTTGTACTATTATTTTTTATGTTATTGATGTTCTATTTCTATTGCAACCCAATGATATCAGGGTATGCCGTAGCATGCATCATATAGGCACTTTCTAGAAATGACATGTAATACATTCTTGGAATGAAATTTAGGTTCCATTAGTGATTTCATGTTATTGTGATATATGTTGTTCTATATATTCATGTTCTTGTGATAGAAGCCTTGATAAAAATATTTGATGTTTGATACGGTATTTGTTTTGTAAGGTTTTTTTTGAATGAATGCCAAACATTGGTTCTTTAGGTGTGACGGTCCCTCATGAAACATAATTTGGTGGATCATTTCCCTGTTATCAATGTTTATAACATGTATAAGATGTCAATATTTAATTAGTGGGGATTATGGGCCCTAACGGATCGGAATTTTGAACTTTAATGTTCGTTCTGTGTTTTTATGGGCTCCAGAGTAGTTTCTGAGGATTATTGTCCAGAAAAACCCAGAATACATGCCATGTGTTCTTATGTTCAGGAAGAAACTGTTTTTCTTATGTACATGTCGTGTACTGTATTTACACTCCATGTAGTCTCTAACCGTGTATTAGGTTGTGTGAGTAGAGACACGGGGTTTGAAATCTTTGGTAGGACACGCCGTATACCAGTTGTACACTCCGTGCTGATGAACCGTGTAACCGGAAGAGTCACAAACAACACGGGTCGATTCGGTCTTTTCTAATACATTCCATGTCCTTCTAGAACACGCCGTGTAGTTTAATCCCTGAAATTTGGCCATGTGACTAACAAAACGGGTCGTTTGGGTCCTTTTTTATACACGACGTGTCCGTCTGGAACACGGAATGTAGTGTAACCCGAGTATCTGATCGTGTGACAAGCAACACAGGTTGGTTAAAACTTCTTGTAAACTCCATTTCTAGCACTAACACGACGTGTATAGTCAGCTGTGTGTTCACCAATGTGGATAAAAATAGGGGCAGTTGAAACCCAAGCAGTACATGTCGTGTCCATCAGGAACATTCCGTGTAGTCTGAGCCATGTATCCTGCTGTGTCACTCACAACACGGGTTGGTGAGGTTGGTCTAGTATACGCTATGTATGAAACTAACACACAGTGTAGTCTTGTTCTAAGAGAACCGTGCGGCCTAGCCGTGTAAGGGATCCCGGGAAGGGGAAGTGGATTCAAGTACATGCCTTGTGTAAGGACAACACACCATGTATGGGGTGTTACACGACCAGTTTTGGTAGAGGTACACGCCCATGCGAAAGGCTTAATGGAAAACATCTTATAGGCATTATACACGCTGTATATCCATGTTTTGGAAAACATGAATGATTTATTTATTCAGTTCCACACTTACTCTTATAGTTTTCAGTCCTTGATAATCTTGATCTAAGGAGTTCACTTGACCATGCAGAGTCATGCCACTGAGAAGCCCTACGGTTGTAAACTAGTTACCGGGAAACAATCAGACACCAGACATGACTGTTCAAGGATATCCAATAGATCCTCCAGTAGTTCCAGTATTGGCACAAGCCGTCATTCCAGACCCATGTGCAGATGCAATGTTTCGAGAGGGCGTCATGAGGTTCAACTAGACCTTCCATGGAGTAACGCATCCTACCCCGTCAATGGAAGAATTGAAGATAGTTTTCCAGCTGCATCATCTTCCCACTTCCAATGTGAAAGGTGGACCTCAGGCTATAGTGTAATGGTTAGAAGCCGTGCGGTCTATCTTCGAGAATATGGAGACTCCACCAGAGAGGAGGGTCAAGATCTCTACATACATGTTTCCGTATTCTTCTAAAAGATGGTAGGATGTGATCTCACATGCAGGATGCTAGCATGTCATCGATTGGGATGAGTTACAATGTGCCTTATATGACTACTTCTATCCAGAGACTTTGAGGGCCGATCTAGCCCAATAGTTCAAGAGTCTAGAGTAGGTTAATCTTTATGTTATGGAGTATTCTTCTCATTTCACAGAGTTGTAGCGCTTAATGCATATTCTAGGAGGTGATGAGTTATTCCGGGCATGGAAGTTTGAGGATGGTCTAAGGCATGACATCTGATCACGGATGAACATATTCAAGTTGACTTCTATTACTTCTATCATCAACCCAGTACTGATCACATAGCAACAATTGAGGGATTCTAGAGTTGTAGGCCAAGGTGGGTTGGTATCTGGAGTTAGTATCCCTCATACTGACAGAATGAAGCACCGTAGGGAGTCTTCACGCAGTGATCCAAGGAGAAGATACACTTCTTCGGTTATCCAGGTGGTGTGCTACTAGTGCGGGAAGAGCAGGTATATGAGGACACTTTTCCCGAGAGACCCAGTGGAGGGACGATCTTGCAGAAAGATGTGTCATCTGCAGCATTTATGTTAGATATTCTCTCCAACAGCTGGTGACTGTGGTTATTCTATGACTCCTCGTTCATTAGTAGCACCACCAATTTTTCATCAGTCTCGGAACTAGTGTTCTTATGGTCGTACAAGATGAAATAGAGGTTGCGGCCATGGTAGTCAGTCTCCAAGATTTCAGTGATAGCAGGGTGGATCATCTTATATTGGTTAGGCATGGTCACAGGGCCACGATGTAGGTAAGAATTTTGTGGTGGAGCAGACAAAGTAAGAGCAGGATCCCAGACCCTCTACAGTTCGAGGTACGATCCTAGTTTCCTTAGTTTTAGCTTTTACTATTTTTGATACAGGGGCTTCCCATAGCTTTATATCTGTTTCTGTTGTGGAGAGCCTTGGGATATGTATCTTTTCTTCTTCTGATTTCTTAACATTGGACACACAGTTGGGGACAGGAATGACAAGTGTACGTCAGTGCAAGGTGCACCCTCTTGAGGTTGGTTGGTGTCACTTCTTATGGTAACTTTATGTCATATATATGACAAGCTATGATGTCATTATCAGAATAAACTTCTTAGTTCCCTTCCAGGTAGTCGTCGACTGCTATCGTCGTAGGGTGAGTTTCACATCGCCTGAAGGAAGATCATTTCTTTATAAGGGTGAATGGGGTGTCCAGACGAGAAGAGCGGGACCCAAGCATAATGGGTTGAGAGGAGTTACAACCCAGATATCTAGCCTATATATGGATGACCAGGGGACTTCTCCGATGGAATTTCCTATAGTGTTGGATCATTTCAAGGATGTCTTTCAGAGGAATTTTCAGTTTTGCCTCCAGAGTGAGAGGGGGACTTTTCTATTGAGCTTGATCTAGGAGCGGCACTAGTGTCCATCCCTCCTTACATGATGGCTATGCCTGAGTTACAGGAGCTCAAGAAGAAGTTGGAGGAGTTGAAGGCTAAGGGTTTCATCCAATACAATACTTATCCTTGGGGTTTTCCAATCCTATTTGCGATGAAGGTGGATGATACCCTCAGACTTAGAGTGGATTATCGGAAGTTGAACTAGTTGATGTTGATGAACTGATATACCTTACCGAGTATTGATGATCTCGTTGATTAGCTTCGAGGATCCGAGTGATCTCAAATATTGACTTGAGATCTAATTATCATCAATTGCACGTTAGACCATATGATATTCATCTTACAACCTTCTAGAGCTGGTATGGTCTATAAGAATCTGTGGTTATGCCATTCTGTCTCACAAATGCGGCTGTAGTCTACATGGAACTAGTGAACCAAGTGTTCCATCCATACATGGATTCTTTTGTGGTGGTTTTCATGGATGATATCTTAGTGTACTCTCACACTCGACATGACCATGATACCCATATTGAGTTCGGTTTGAGTACACTGAGAGAGAATCAATTATATGCTAAGATCTAAAAATGAAACTTCTAGATGGATCAGATTCACTTCTTGGGACATGTTATCATGGAGACAGGATTATCAGTAGATCCAGAGAAAGTGGGAGCAGTAGTTTCTTGGAAGCATCCAAAGAATGTCTTTGAGGTATAAAGTTTTCTAGGTCAAGTTGTATACTAAAGATCTTTCATATAATACTTTTCACGATTAACATCTCCATTGACGGGACTGACTAATTTGGGTGCGAAGTTCTTGTGGTCATATTCTTATGAGTAATCCTTTTTGGAGATGAAAAAGAGGTTGAATTCAGCACCAATACCATTTTTTCTAGATCCAGGAAAGAGATATATTGTGTACTGTGATGCTTCAGGTATCAGTATTGGAGCAGTGTTTATATAGCAAGAAATGGTCGGGGTGTATGGGTCTCAGT
Source organism: Viscum album (assembly GCA_963277665.1). Taxonomy (NCBI): domain Eukaryota; kingdom Viridiplantae; phylum Streptophyta; class Magnoliopsida; order Santalales; family Viscaceae; genus Viscum; species Viscum album. Next base: position 908,533,749 of record OY728125.1, on the reverse strand, counting down.
AGTTGAGGCCACATGAGTGGAAATACCTGAAAAATTATCTTGAGTTTGAGGGAGTTGTTCATTACATATGTTTTTGGAGACATTATCTTATGGGAGATCATTTTGTGTTTTTCACAGGCCAAAAAAGTCTCAAGTATATGTTCTCTCAACGTGACTTGAATTTGAGACAACGAAGGTGGGTTAATTACCTTTAGTCCTTTGACATTTATTTTTCCTATATTTCTGGGAATGGAAATGCAATGGATGATGCGTTGACCATGAGGATTCAGATATAGGTAGTTCAGGAGGCTATTAGTGAGTGGCAGATTATGGCTCCATTCTTTGAGATGCATTTGGAGGTGCACAATAGGCAGGGGAAGATGTTTTTTTATATAGTTGTTACCTCTACACTTCTTGATCGAAGGAAAATGAGACAAGTATTAGATTATGAAGGCCCAATCCAATGGGGAAGTGTGTCTGGAGAGGACCTTATTCCTGGATGGATCATAAATGAGGATGAGATCTTGAATTTTCATGGGTGCATATTGGTGTCAATCGACATAAGTGAGGAGTTGATGTGGTACTCTCATTCCTCAGTTTGGACAGCTCATCCTGGTGTCACCCAGATGTATCGTGATCTAGACAGTCAGTATTGGTGGCCATATATGAAGAGGGATGTACTGGTTTTGTAATGAGGTGTTCCACCTATCAGGAGGTAAAGGTGGAGCATCAACGACTAGAAGTGTTTTTGCAATAGTTACCTATTCCTAAGTGGAAATAGAATGATGTTGCGTTGGATTTCATGATAGGTTTGATGTGGTCATCTCTAGGGAATGATGTTGTTTGGGTTGTCATTGATAGACTCATGAAGGTTTATCTATTTTTGATAATTTGGGAGACCTTCAATGTTGATGATCTAGGAAGGTTTTACATCCGAGAGATTGTAAATTTAAATGGGGTTCCACACTCCTTTGTTTTAGACAGGGATTTCCTTTTTACTTCTCGGTTCTAACAGGATTTGTAGAAGGCCTTGGGTGCATAGGTACTTTGGAGTAGAACATACCACCCCCAGATAGATGGAATTTCTGAGCGTATGATTTAGGTTCTTGAGGAAATGTTTCGAGCATGTATTTTGGATTTGGATGTTCTTGGAGAATCACATACCTCTTGTGGAGTTTTCCTTTAATAATAGCTTCCAACCAACTATTCAGATGGAACCTTATGAGGTTTTTTACGGCAGTCCATGCCGATCAACCTTATGTTGGCTGGAGGTAGAAGTGGAAGCTATGTTGGGACCTCATCTTGTCTAGGAGACCATAGAGCAGACATAGTTGATATGAAAAAGGATGGCTACTGCACAGTCTCGACATACGTCTTATGCAGATAAGCGGAGATGATATTCTGGAGTTCGAGGTTAGGGATCGGGTTTTCCAAAGTGTCACACTAAGGTCGGGACACCAGGGGATTAGGAGACAAGGTAAGCTTTTTCCGTGGTACATCAGTCCATTTGAGGTGTTGGTGAGAGTAGGACCAGGGTCCTATCGATTTCAGTTACCTTAGAGGTACCAGGCTATGCATGATGTATTCCACGTTTCTTAGCTCCAAAGTTACTTCTGAGACCCTTCTCATGCTTTTCAACTCGAGGAGGATGAGTTAGAGGTGGACGCCTCATTCGAGGAGCATCATATCCGGATTGTTTATCATAGTATGAGGGATCCCCGTGGCCATTCTGTTCCTCTAGTACGAGTGCTATGATAGCAGGAGCGAGTACCAGATGAGACATTGGATAGGGAGATTGATGTGTGATCATAGTGGCTGAAACTGTTTAAGGAATCATCTTCTACACCTCTATTCTATGGAAATTCAGGGAAGAATTTCTTTAATGGAGGAAGTTTGTAAGAACCTGGATCTTATTTTTAGGAATGTTTTTCTTTTTCGGTGTTTTTGAGAAAAGTAGGAGTTTCTAGAAATTTTTGAAGTACACACCGTGTACTTTATGAGTAGACACTGTTTACTCAGTTACCGCGGGGAGCCGGGTGATGGCCGTGTACTGCCCATGCACATAGCTGCGTGTGGTGACCATGAGACTGCAGAATGTGGGGGCCAGTGAAGGCTAGTACACACCGTGTCCTTATAAAATACATTCCATGTAATTTTTTTTCATTCAATGCACCAGGGTCACGTCTGATTAACAGAACCACCTTCTTTTAGGTTTGGTTCATGCATGAGAAAGATAACGACACTGATTTTCCTCTTATATTCAGATCGAGTATCTGTTCTCTGAATTGACTATCGTAGATTGCGTTGGGATCACCTCGGTAAGCTCTTCCTTCTCCTAGATCTTCGTTTCCTAATTCCTCCTCTTTCTCAAGTTTTCTTCAGTTGATAATTTTTAATTTTTTTGTAGATCTTTGATGTTGATGGGTGATTCTAAGAATGATGATCATTTATATCGATTCTAAGATGCCGAGGTAGGTGTTTTGTGCCTTTCCGTTGAATGTCTTTGAGTTATATGTGCAAAAGTGACCAATACCCTTGAACGAGGTTTTCTGTGTTTACTATTTTATCCCTGTTGTTTGCCTGCCTTACTTGTACGCTTGAGTAGAGGTTTATTGAATGTGAATAGGTTTAATTTATTTTCTTTGGAGGTCTTTTCCATTGCATCTTTGTTTATGACTGTTTGGTTTTTCTTAGCCTGTTAGGCTGCCTTGTTTTTTTCCCATGCCTAGTATTATAGGATGGAGTGAATATTATCTGTCGTGCAGTTATGCTGTATATTATTAGCCAAGTATTTATTGATGTTTACTTTGTCCGATACGCATTGTCGTGCTTTCTTGACTTAGACAGGGCCATGAGAATCTCATGTAGTAGACCATAGGGATAATGGGAGTAAGGGCTTCTTGAGAGTGTCTGTTTTTACTATTACAATGCAAAACCACAGGGGGAATTGACGTAAGTGCTTTCTCAGTGTGTCTATAGTTCCTCGACAAGGCCCACAGGGGTAATGCGATGTAAGTGCTTCCCCAGAGTGCCTTTACATACCGATACGAGACTATAAGGGGAATTGAAGGTGAGTGATTCCCCCAGAGAGTCTATTCTAAAGATGAACAAGAGGCATTACACTCTATGTACTTCAAAGAGGTTTGATTCTATTTCTAGGATAGACTAGAGGGGATAGGTCAGGAGTACATCCTAGAGGGATACCTATTTTTGATTAGGTTCTTGATTGATATGTGGAATTGAATGCTTTGAAACTATGGAAATTTCTACTACTGAGTACTTCCTGGTTACTACTTCTTTTTACTTATTTCCTTCCATATATATTCACTAACTATTATACACATATATTTTTGTGGTTTCCTACTGGGATTTTTCTCACACCATTTTGGGTCATGCTTTTGGGACTAAAAATATTATATTGTTGCAGGAATAGATAAGGGAAAGCTCCATTCAACATCAGGTATTTTTTTGCTGAGGAGCTGGAGAGCATGGGACACAACTGAGGCTTGCGATGTTGAGGAGTTTACTTGTTTTTCTTGTACTTTGTTTAATTTATTTATTTCAGAATTGTGACTTGTTTGGATTCTTTCCTAGACATATGTATCATGCATCAATTATATATATGTTCTCCAGTTTTTTCTTCATCAGTGTTCCGCTATTTACTGTTGTTGTCATTTTTATTTCTTCCTCTACTGTATGTATGTTTTACTTTCACATTGTTACTCGGTCAATGAGGGAATAGTTTCCCCACTATCACACCTAAGGCCCTGACTGTTAGTCAGTAGCCTCTGTCATTTGAGGAAATGCGCTTAAGGCTAGGCGATGAACCGGGTACAGTGTTCCCCAAGGCGGCTTCTCGAACAATGACGTTACAGGTAGGGGCTGTCTAGGGGGTGTGGGGGAATTTCAATGTGGTGGGGGTTTCCAGGGGGAGGGGGATGAACATAGGGATGGGGTGTCAATAGATTGTGGGGTTTCTATGGGGGCATTCCAGGGGTTGGGGGATATTCAAGGGGGGTCATTGTATCCCGGGGTGGGGGTGTCCAATGGGGTGGGGGTGTCTAGGTGGGCGGGGGTTGTTCAGGGGGGTGGGATTTCCAGGGGTTGGGTGGTGTCTGAGGGGGGGGGGGAGGGGTCTAGGGTGTGGGGGTTGTCTATGGGGTGGGGTTGTAAAAGGGGTAGGGTGGGGTCCAAGATGAGGGGTGGTGTCTGGGGGGTGGGGTATCCAAGGGGATGTGGGTGTTTGGGGGGGTTGTTCGAGGGGTGGGTGTGTCTAGTGGGTGGGGTGGTGTCTAGTGGGGGATGTCCAAGGGGGTGGGGGTGTCCATGGGGTGTCTAGGTGGTGGTGGTGTCTTGGGGGTGGAGGTGTCCAGTTGGTGGGAGGTTTCTAGTTGATGTAGGAGGGGGGTCTATGGTGGTGGGGGTGTCCAAGGGGGGTGTGGGGGTGGGCGGTGTCTAGGGGGTGTCCAGGGGGTGGGGGTGGGGGAGGGGGTGTCCATGGGGTGTGAGGGGTGTCCATGGGTGGTGGGGTGTCCAGGAGGTGAGGGGTGTCCATGTGGTGTGGGTTGTCACGGGGATGAGCGGTGTCTAGGCGGGTGTGGGTGTCTAGGTGGTGGGGGTGTCCATGGGGTGGGGTGGGGTGGGGTGTCCACGAGGGTGGGGGTGTCCAGGGGGGTGTGGGTGTCTAGGGGGGTAGTGGGGAGGGGAGTTTTGTCAATGTGGAGGTGAGGGGAGTCCAATTGGGGGGGTCTAGGGAGTAGGGGTGGTCCAGGGGGTGGGGGTTTCTAAGGGGTTGAGGGGTGTCCCGGGGTAGGGGGTGTCTAGTTGGTGGCGAGTGTCTGGGGGGGGGGGGGTTCCAAGGGGGTGGGGGTATCCAGGGGTTGTTCAGGGGGTGGGGGTGTTTCTAGGGGTTGGGGATATCCAAGGGGGTGGGGGTGTGCGGGGGGGGGGGGGTGTTGTCCAGTGGGGGTGTCTAGTGTGGGGGTGGTCAGGGGTGTCTGGGGGGGTGTCTGGGGGGGGGGTGTCCAGGTGGTGGTGGCGGGGGGGGGGGTGTTCAGGGTAGGAAATACCAATATTATACCTTGAAAATTACTTATACCCTATCCAACCAACATCACTATTCAAATCCATCACCCAACCAACACCCAATTCATCCTCAATATAACTACCCTTCCCATTATTTCATGACCTAAAACTATAAATTCAAAATCCAAAACCAATTTTCAACTAAACTAATGTCTATAGAGAATACCATATCACCCCACTAAATAAATGTAAAATCAAATACAAAACTACCCCAATAGTCCCCAATCCCTTCATAAGTACAGTCCTTATATCCATTACCCATCTCATGACAATTTGACTAAACAAACCCTTTACCATCTTTGAGCGGGGATACACTACCACCTCTAGTAGTTCATATGGTTCACTAACTCTACATGGAAAGAGTGTCTATGAAGACTTCAAATAAAGGTGATTCACACCATCATGAGACATGTAGTGTTCAACAGAAACAAAAAACAAATGAAAGTTCACTTACTGGGTATAACATGCCACACACCGCAGAGTCATCAGGTTTATGCCAAATCAAAAAACAAAACAAAAACAATTGATAGAGAACATTTAAACTAAGTTATCACTTATCAATTTGATGTTTAGAACTAAAATATATCTTTACATGAGATGGATCTATCGGTTGGAAGGAATTTTACAGCCTACGGTAAAGAGAGAACTTCATGAGCTTCTGTTTTGGGCTCCAATTGCACAAACGGTGGAACATGAGCTGCAGTGTAATTCGAGGAAACATTACAAATAGGTTTTTTAAAAAACATTTGGGAAATATATTCATTACCAGAAGTTATTTAAAAACAATTGGAATAAATTATGAAAATTAATTCTTTCCCAACGGTTTACTCAAACCATTGGTAACGGTTGATTCAAAAATAAGTATACCAACACCTTGTTCAAACCATTGGGAAAGGTTGATCTAAAAATTGTAAACTAATGGTTTTAAAAATCCATTGGAATAAAACTATTGGGAAATCCTCTATATCCACCAGTGTAATCTTTTTCCAAGGAACTTCAATGTTATCTCAACATAATTTCAAAAAACCATTAGTGAATAAACCATAAATTACAGTGTGTTAGTAACACCAAATTACTTATTTAAAAATATTCTCAAAAAAATAATATGATTCCAATTGATAAAATTTATTTATTCATTCATATACTAGGTTTATTTGTTTGGTTCATAGAGATATGATATTTCAGATCTTTATATCAAAACTCCCCTAATATATTTTAGATTCATCAGCAAATATATTATTGATATTTGGAATGAGAGTCATCCATCTATAAAATATTTTCTTATCTTGATAATACTAAGATTATACACATGCTCGATCAAAAATATGTAAAACACGTTTACATGTAGATTATTCAATTAATTTTCATCTTTAATATTTAAGGACTAATTATAATTTAAAATATGTGATCTTTATTCCAACAATTCATTTAGACCTTGATAACAATTTTGATATCGGTTTTTTTACTCTGATGACTCTTTTTGTATTTATATACATGTTGTTCCATATTCAATAACATATGAATTTCTCTCTTCCAATATCAATTTGAACCTCTAATAATGCATCAATATTACTTTAATCTATATATTTATAATTACTATGGATATCATCTATGAAAAAATACTGAACACTTTAAGAATAGTTATAAAATTTAAATACACAAGGATATGGGATCTTATATTTACTTATGTTATAGAATATGATATGTTTATATGGACCACCATTTTTATTTTACAATTTTATTTTTGAATAAATTGTGGTATTTGAAATTGTTTTGATAACACTAAATTTCTCTTAAATTTTCTAGGTCTAGTTATTATATTTATAAATAAAATCACAAGATTTTAATCCATTGGTTCTTTTCCCACTAAGGATCTCTTAACACATCACTATTTGTTCTTTTATTATCCAAAATATTTTACCACCTTATTTATCCTTAGATGAATTATTGTACTTCAAAACCCATAATAGGTTTTGTGAAACTTATTTCATATGAGATACTTTTATATTTCCTTCAAATATATAAATCATATTCATGAATTCTGAACAATCCTTATATTCACTAAAAATTCAACTTTTCGTAATGACACATTTAGCATGGTAATATTATTTACATAACCCTTAAAATAAAACTCATTAAAGAATAGGTCATTCATTTAATTCATGTATATATTCTCCATTAATTCACGTGGAACATCTCCTCATACTCATCCTTTGATCCTAAAAACTTTTAGGGAACTTCTTGGACATGTTTTTGGTAAATCCATTATTTTCCCAATTACTGGGAACTACCACAATACCAAAAATCTACTACCTTATGGAATATTTTGGGAAACCACTCCATAATAATTTAGGTATTTCTTTTTAATATTCATTAGATTAACCTTGTATATTTAAATCCTTTGTGAATATCTATTTTCGTGCTAATCCATCTTTCTCTCATCACGGGTAACTTCCTTAGTTTCTCATTGAGTTTGTTTTCTTTCTTTATATCTAGGTTTCTTTGAGAAAACAGTTTTCTTTTTTGGTTCAACATTGGTTGTGGTCCCTTATTTTTTTTAAATGTGATAAATATGTTCTAAAATAAAATATATGTTATATCAATCCAAAATTTATTCCCATTTTTCAAAGGAAATAAGAAATTACAGACAACGCAATTTGTTCCCCTTTTTCTATAAATTATAGCCATATGTTCATGGTTAGATAAAATATGACATCTCCAAATATACTAAAACATTCTATGATGATTCTTCAGTTGAGATATTATTATAATGAATTTTTTATTTTAGGACCATGGGATTATAAATAAACAGAAATGGTATGTTCTATGATTCCAAAAAAAGATCAATTTGTTTCAACCTTTATTTGAGATACTTTACCAACATATTTAACTTTCTCACTAACTCTAAATTTCCACATTTATTGACTCTATTTTTTTTATCCTATTATGGTAGGAATATTTATTTTCATATGATTTTTTTAACCACTCCATTAACAATTTAATATTCTTATATTTCACCATAAATTGTATATAATTATTCTCTAACCATGAGTGAGCTTGATTTCTATAATTTATCCTCTATTTATGTTGTCTTTTGAGACATATTATTATTTATTAATGTTATAAATTTATTATCATTTTTTCATCTATATTTTGTGAATTTTTTGAAGTGAATATCTTTTTAACTTCATTTTTGGTCCAATTTTCATAAAAATTTCATTTATGGATATAAAAAATTTCATCATCCTCTGATTATACTTGAGCAATTCTACCATGTACAAAACAATCCTTCTTTCTTGTAATTTTTTTTTAATTTTTTGGGGTCATGCCTCTTCCCCTTGGAATTGGTTTTAATGTTTTATAATTTTATAGAATTATCCTAAAGTTTTTTTGGTCTATGTATTATTTTTATTCACTAGATTAATATAAACTTCAATCAATCATTTCTTGAAGATTATAAACTATTGAACCTCAATCATTATCATAGTTAAAATCTTATCTCGAGACTTATTATTCTTAATCATCTTTAGGTTTTCTATTTCTTTCCATGATTTATGTCATGTGATAAGACAATAGATTCCGTCATTGATTTTATTCATGTCTCTTCACCATATAGGATGTCAACATCCTCAAATAATTATACAACTTCATTGAATGAATAAATATAATGACAATCCAAATCATTCAAACCTTTATTTTGAATGATTATATGATCTTCCATACAAATCACTCTATTTCCAAAAACATATTCTAATATAAGTAATTCCCTTGTAACGTTTATTATTATCTTGATTAATTCTATTTAGTATTTCCAAAAATGGATTAAATGGTCAATTAATAATACTACCACAAAAAATTAACTAATAAAATTAAAATAACACTAATAAAAAATAAGAAAATTTCTATAGTAAGTATTTTCTCACAAGGGTTTTAAGTGATTGTTACCCTAAGAGTGGTAGGGTAGAATAAATATGTGAAACTCAAAATAATTTCACCACTTAAACCCCTAATTAATGGTTCCTAAAAGGATATTAAACTAACTATTAAAAAATTAACTATTGTGTAGTTTTTTGAATAATGATATAATTTATACATTTATTATATTTTACTTTATTTTATTTTGGTAATGATTACATATCCCACACACACTGATTTAGTTCTTGTAAAAAGTTTGTAATCCAAGAACAAAAGTCACAAAAATTTTACTTAGATCACCCATATTATGTTAAGTAAAAGAGTATAAAATGGAAATAGTTATAAGTTCTATAATCTAGTAAATAATTTTGCGTTGTGGATTTTGAAATTTACACTCCAACCATTGGGTCATTCTGCTTATAATAATTTAGGATCTATCAATCTTCAATCATGGTTACTCATTCACTTCACAGGTCGATCCCTTTTTTTCTTCCTATATTACTCCTCAAGAAAGTTTTAATATTTTTCACACACTCTAAATCATGACATAAACAACTATTTCTTACCCTAATTATAGTTATGTTTTCAATCATTTTCATGAAATTATCATTCAGAATTGACATGTGTAGTCCTCTATATGGTGTGAAGATTCAATTCGTTCTTAAACACATTTTTTTTCAAATAAGTATATATTTGGTGGATATTATACAATATTTTTTTCAAGATATTTATTTTATTCAAGTCTAAAATTCATAAAAAATAAATGTTCACACAAATAGTATATTTATGGAACATAGTTGTTTTCAAGATTGACTCATAGAAAATAGTAGTCTATGTAACCATTTCACACAACTTCGATTTTGGTTAAATGATATAATTTTTAGAACTATATAAACATCTTAATATAATTACACTCTAACATTATTATTTAGGGGTATTGATTAATTATATGAAAAATACCGACCCTTAACCCATTGAAAAAATATTCATCCATGAAACTTTTCACTATGAAACTCTTATTCACTATTCATTGGTTTGTTAAAATATATTTCAAACAAAATAAATACAAAAACAGTCTTTATATGGCACCTCTAGTTAACCAATGCCATCTAATTCAAACAACTTTACCCATTCATGGATTATCTATTTCTCCAACACCAGTGAACTATCTGAACTCCCCATTTTACATTGTGCCTAAATTGTTTTCTTTGCGAATGATTTATTTTTTCAAATTTACCTTGAAAATTTCATGAACACTGGGATATTCTTTCATACCTATTAATTCATGACAATATCATCGTCTCGATTGTAAAAATTCTTAATATTTTATTTTTAATGGGGTATATCTATCTTGATAATCATATATATTGGGAAATAATTCATATTCTGTTATTGACTAGATATTTTTTTGAGAAGACTCTGCATATTGTAAAACATACTATTGGATTCTCCCCAAAACTCCTTCATAAAACACCATCCGTCTTTAAAATATAATTGATAAAAATATGGAGGTCCTAATACTAAACACTAGGATTATTGAAGTTTCATTTTTGGTCCATCTTCATAGTAATGTAAATTCTCATATTTTATGCTAACATGTTATATAATGGAAAATCTAATAACACAATCTACTATTGAAATAGGGAACAAAAAATATACGAATCTCTAACTCACCATGTCATGGTTAAAAAAATACAACACATTTTCCCTAATTCTCATTGAATTATAGTCATATATCCCTTTATATTTTATGGAAACACTATAATGAATCCAATAAAAGCTGGACACCATAACACCAAACACACAAATCATATATTCCATGATGTTTCATGATGCCACTTATTCCTTATCATATTAATAAATATCTTTTACCCCCTTCGACATAATATATAAATCAAATCTAGTCCATAAGGAAACAAATTTAAAATATTTCGAAAACCATTTACTTAGGAGACAATAATTTCAATTTTCTCTCTTCTACCATGGTCAAACGATGTCAAGAATATCAATTACTTTAGATATACCTTCCCACAAACAATATGGGTTGTTTTAATTAATTAATTCAATTTTATCAATGATGTGAATATATTTATTTTTAATAAATCTTATCCATACCTTTCAAACATGTTCCTTGAATTAGAGAAAAAGGTAATAAACTCTCATTATGATATAAAACTCTTATATATCTTCTACGTTTTAGGATAAAAACTTCAATTATTCTTAAAAATCATTTCTCCCATTTGGAATATAGTTTTGAGAAATCTATCAACATCTAAAATTCCACTGAAATATATTTATATTTTGAAAACTTTTTAGTGGTTGTACTTACCTATTAAAAAATATACACAAAAAAACCTCTAAATCTACTAATAATTAAGATAGTATAGGAAATTAGAGTTTAAGGTAATAGAACAATCATTATCAATTTTAGTAAATAAATTCAATATTTTTTACATCAAACCCATTAATAATTTACTAGGAACTCCCACTACGAACTAAAAAAATATATTCAAAAAACCAAGTGAATAAATCATTAAATAAAATGTGTGTGTAATACCCAATTTTTTCTTTACCAATCACATTTATACAATAATATGAAAAAAATGAATAAAAATATTTTTTTCATCCATCTGGTGTGTTTTATTAGTTGATAGGGATATGAAATTTCATATCTTCATATCCAATCCATTGACTCTCTCAACCTAAACACAATATATATCATTTATATTCATCAGGAGATTAATCCATATATAAGAGCTTTTAATATCCTAATTATAAACCAATGATTACATATGTTAGATAAAAATAAATAATTTTTTAAAAAACGTTTTGATGTTTTTTATTACTAAAATTGTTGTATTATATCATCATTGAATAATTATAGAAGATAATATGTTCTATAGACACCCACACATTAATTAGGAATTGATACCGATTGTGATACCAGTTATCACAAAACTATTCATTTTTTAGATGCTTCTTATTACAGTCATATACTCATAGTTATAGATTCAATATGATACCACTTTCAATGTTACTAAATAAATTTGAACATCACATATTTTCAAAATAAAACTTGAATATATTGATACAATCTCCCCGAAAAACTTTATAACTTCAGTAATTTCCATCACATGTAAATATAGGGTGAGAGGGCAACTTCCATATCCTCAAGTTGAGGTAGATATTGAGTCATGACAGATTAATAATTTTCCTTATCCAATATTTTTAAATCCATCATGAGATTTCAATCCTTTTTAATAAAACCAAATTTATCTGCATTTTCATTGGGATTATTCTTTTCTTCATAGACAAAATCATAATATTTTAATTGTTAAGTACTTTTCCCAATAAGGAAATCTTTACTTGTGTCTAGTTGCACCTTTATTCTGAAATCTTTATTATTTACCTACCTATACATACATGAATTATTGGAACTTAAAACCCAAACCTTGTCTTGGGATACATCTTTCGCATTATTAGATTTTAAAGGAATTTCAATTTTAAAAATATTCTTCTTTTTCTTTTAGAGAAATTATATTTTCAGTAACCTATTTATAACTCATCTTAAAGACATTTTAGCATGTTAATATTATTTATCTAGACCATGAAATCTACTTATTATACCAATATATCTATTATTTAAGGATACAAATTTTCCAATTAATTATAAAAGTACTTCTCCTATAACTCTTCATTTTGTCCTTTCCACATGGTGGAAATTTCTTGCACATGTTTTCATTTAGTCCAAGAATTTACCCTTTATTGTAAAACAAAATACATGTCTTCATCTCGTGATTTTTTTTAAATTTTAAGAAACCACTTATGAATCCTTCATATATATCATATTTAACATCCATTAGAGGCACCATGTACTTTTCTATACTTAATAAGTTTTTTCATTGCATGCACATTAATCATTCTAATAGCTTGTACACCTTCATTCTTCTTCTTATAATTTCATTTTCTTTATTTTTGAAAGGGGTTTTGATCATACTATTATTAGTTATTGGTGAACCATTTTTTGATATGTTTCTATATTTTCCTAGGTGGTAAACCTATAATCCATAACAACAGATTTTCATTCATCAAAAAATTTATTACCGTTTTTTTATAAGAGTGGAGTAATTTTTTTGAGTCTTTTATTTACTATATTGATAAAATTTCAAGCCATTTTTTATTCCTTGTAATGACCCAAATTGTTATAAATAAAATTCCCCTTTCAATTTATATAAATGTATTATTCTATAATATGATTATAGAAAAAATGTGCACTAGTTTGGTTTTATTATATTCTATTGTTTTTTGTTGGCTATTAAGAATCATTAATATTGATAATATAACCATTGAATAATGATCTCATTATTTTTTAAAGTCTATGGTTTAAAAAAATCCAATTTACATAGGAAAATTAAGTGATGCCTCAACTAGTAGGATTGTACCCTATGAAGCCCATTTATTAGAGATTATGAGGTAGGTAAAATCTCTAATACATTCAATTGAACAAGACCAATATATGTTCTAACAAATTAAGTATTACTGAAATGGTTTATAGGAGAAGTTCAAGATCATTGAGATGACGACTCAAACCATGTTCATTGAACCACCCCATGACTGACCCACCATCGCAAACTATACCCATAGGGTGTTTTCCGGTTTATTAATGGGATATGTTCAAAGACCTTATAAATAAGTTTATGTAAACTATTTTTTATAGAATAATGACTCTATATACATCCTATTATTGTTACATTATAAATATTTTTTTAATTCAATGAAAGATAAATATAATTTTTTCTTAGCAATAAAATTCAATTGGGTAATCTATGTAGATAAAGTATGGTATTTTTTAAATAAAAAATATTTTATTTTTATTTTTGATTTTCTTAAATATAATTGACCTTATAATAATTATGAAGTCAAATGTAATTTTTATAAGTGTTCAAAAACTATTGTTGTCAAAAACTCATAATTTCATAATAAATATCGATTTTATTTTAGAACATAAAATTCATAGATTTAAAAAATTACATAGATAAAATGAAAATTATTTTTGGAATCATAACATAAAAAATTTTCCAACATTTAATTGTTAATAATTTTCTAAGACAGTATAATTTTCTAGAAAAAATTAAGTACCATGTAAAAATAATTTATATATTGTGAAATCATAATGACCTAAAAGTGATTTAATAAATACTATAAAGGGTATCCTTGACTAAATATATGTTTCACTTTAAAATAATTTGATTACGAGTTCATTTGTTTAATTTTATAATTCCATTGTGAATGTAGAGACCCAAAACTTGACGTACATGGACATTACATTACTTTTGCGGAATACTTAGTACATAACAAAAACACACACACAAGGATCATAATAGTTTAGTGTCTTTGGAAACTTGGAATATAATCTTCTAATCGTGGTGAAAGATCTTCAACATCTCCCATAATGATCTTCCTTTTTTTTATACCTAAGACCTTTCTTTATATCCTGGGGAAAATAAAACATAAAAGGGTGAGCTCAAATGCTCAGTAAGGGTAAGAAAAAGAAATATCAATCACATCATATTCATAAGAACATAACATTTTGGAAATCTTAACCTGCAAAAGAGAGCATAATTTCATAACATGGGATAAATCATAGTAGTGAAATGAAATCCCAATAATCATAACTTAAAACATGAAACTTTGTGGAATACACACATAATCATAGAGAATCATTTATTATTAGTCAAGACTCATTGCCAAGATTATCTTAGTAGACAAAGTCCATTTATGAACCGAGTCACCCTCGTTTTAGTGCTGTTTCACTGAACCGGTATAACCTACCGTTCTAGCAATGTCTATCTCATGAGATATAAAATCTTTACCCAATGCATTGGAGGGATATATAGGTCCCACCCATCTCATAATGATACCATTCTTATGTGTGACACAAAATCATAAACCATACATCATAGCATAACCCATGTAATAAAAATGGGAATCTTAAACATCGTGACTTCATAAAACAATTCATATAATATTAAGGAATTCATAAAAATAATTCCATCACAACATAATCAAATCAATGTAATAATAGGGATAAAAACAAAACCCTTTATTATCTTATATAGAAAATAATTTTTATAAAACACTTGAACTCCATTCTTGAGGAAAATATCCTTTCAACTTCAAAAACACTTTTCCATTCTTAACATGTCATACAATTCTAAACTAAAAGAAGTTGATTAAAAATAAACTTGAAAAATGACAAAAGATTCCTTTCATATCTTTTACTAAAAACTCACCGAAGGGTAAAATTGGATTTAAACAATTGTAGGTGGATGTAAATAATATTAAATATTGAGGAAACATGGATGTGGATGATAAAATACACCCCAGTAAATTCCAAAGAATAAACAATCTCGGAAAAAATGAGATTGTGATATTTCCCTTACCTTAGGTCTGATATGCTTTGTACGTATCCGAAACTCCTGTATAATGATTTAAATAATGTCATTAACTTATTACAGAATCATATTCATTTTTATAATGTCATATATGGTTCACTTATGACTTTATATTACCCGTTCTTTTGTAAATTCCATGTTAAAGAAGCATTTTGGGTAAAATCGTTTCATTTATTGTAGGTGTTTGGACTTGTTGTTCTTGACATTATTATTACTTATATAATGATTTACTTACTTCCAGAATATAAAATATGATTTATATATCATATATATTCAGTATATATAAATATAAATATATATATATATATAATAGATAGATAAATGAAATGAAACACACCGTTCATGGAGAAGGTAGTCCGTATGTACGCATGAACGCTGTTTTCCTTTACTAATTGTCTTGAATGGAAGTAAGTAGATGAAATATATATATAAATAAATCCAGTAGATTTACCATGTCATATATTTCATTATTATTCATTATATATACTTTATAATCATTCTGTAATGGTTAACATGGATAATGAATCGCATCGCGTCGTGGAGACGGTTGTCCGTACATATGCACGAGCGATGATATCGTTCCCATGGTCGTGGAATTGTGTTGAAGTGTATGTATACTATTTCAGTATCAATATCCATTTATAATAATCATATATAGTTACTCATTACACCATTATACCCATCCAATTAAGGTTGTGGCGGAAAATAGATTACACCACGGCGTGGAGACGGTATTCCGTACGTACGCACGCGCGGTGATTTCCTTTTTCCGTAGGATGGATAGAAAGTTAATTAGAGTTATTTCATATTTATAATAACATATCATTATATAAGAAATACTTATGTTATTACTTTATCATGAAACAACTAAATAAGAAGAAGATGAAGAAGAACGAAATTGAAAAAGATCGGTAATGGATATTACCTCTTCTTGACGCGCCTTCACTTAACCTCCACTTAAAGAACTAAGGATGGTCTTTGAAGAATACCATGACCTCTAGGATGATACTAGGGAAGTGGAGAAGAGATTTTGGCAGGGGTTGGCCGAGCTTGAATGCTCAAATTTGTGTGAGGAGGAGAGGGATAAGGTTCCCTTTTATAAGGGAGGAGAGGGGCACCTTAGGAAAAGCTCAAAATATTATTTTATATTAAGGTCAAATTCGGTTTATAATGGTTCCAAAGGGTATTATTTAGAAGATAAAGTGGGGATGGGTCGAAAGAATCTCATCCAATAGAATTTAGACAAGTTTAGGTTCTTATATTAACCTTATCTTTTAGTTTTAACTCTTAGTTAATTAGATTGACATTTTCCATGTCACTTTGCATTTTTATATTATATAGTTAATAAACATACCATATACATCCATGCGACCCCCATGTTGTGTTTTATTAATATATATAACCTTATCTAAGTCATTGGACCGAACCTTAGATTTTTTGGAATAAAATAAAGATTAATAATATAATATTTGTTTTAAAAACTATTTTATGTCAATTTTGAAACTATTTAGTAATTGATTTTTGTGAAAATCATAACTGAATGATTAGCTCTAACCAAGTTAATTACATCAATACTAACATGTCTTATTAACCTATAAAATTAGTGTAATTCATAAAAAGTCTCAAATTACATTTATTTGGGTATTTATAACATCAATTATGTCAATATTTCATTAATAAGATAATTACTGCATCATCGTTGTGTCATAAATAAATTAAATTATTTAATGTCTAAAAATTATAAATAAAATACGATTATGTAGGAAAAACTTTTATATTTCTAATGAATATTTATAGTCGAATTTATCTTATGTATAACCCTATATTAAAAATGTTTTAGTAAAGAAACTTTGATTTTAACTCTTTTAACTCTTCTTTGAATTAAATAATAATAAATGTCCTAATCTAATCCAAGTGGGCCTAAATGGTCATATTTTATTCCTAAGGTTGTTTTTGGTCGAATTAAACTTTTCCAATAGAATTAAGACATGTGTTAGGGTAATAGTAATAACATTTTTACCCTTAATTACCCTATTTACTTTTAACCGTGGTAAAAAAAAGTAAAAAGTTACTATTCAACAAAAATTATTTTCATCTCATTGAACCACATTTTACTTACTGACATCAACCGTGTCTCTCGGATTTTTGAAATTCCACTCAAAGAAGCGGTAAAATTAAATTTTATGAAAAATTAATTTTTTTAACTACCACTTAGTGGTGTCACTATTCATCAAAAAATGATAGTTTCCAGAAAAATACCAAAAAATAGGCCTAAGCTATATTTTATATTATGAATTCAAAAATGATGTCTATTTTACCAAATTCAAAACATATCAGTTGCATTAATTAATTTAAAAATTAATTTCCATCGTCAAAACAAATAGCGTGTTCTTAAGAGATAATAACTATCAAAAGTTTGACAGTAGTTTATGCCTGGTTTGAATGTAAAATTACATCCAATAACCAAAATTTTATTAAATTGTAAAAATATATTCTAAATATACATTAAAACCAAAAAAATTAATAATATATCACTATTAATTATTTCTATTAAAAAGGTTGTTTTTAATTACAATTTAGTAATTTTCACTATTCATCAGAAAATTAAAGTTATCCGAAAAGTACCAAAATTTCACCCTAAGCTAATTTCGATATTCCGAATCCAGAAATGAAGTCCATTTTGAAAAATAAAATTTACAAAATTTCAAAAATTGGTTATTACTTTTCATAACGGCTAGTTTTAATAATATTTTAATAGCATATTGTTGTTTAGTGAAACTCGGTATTGCGTACCACACACGCTATCGAGGAAGGTCGCGATTGCGTGTAATGTAAGGAAAGTCCAGGATGAGTGTTTTGAAAGCTCCTATTGGTGTAGCGTACAACACAAGACATTAATGAAATTAAAAATAATATTTTTCATAAAATCTCAGGGTGCTACATGCTACCCCCCTTGAAATGAATTTCGCCCTCGAAATTCATCGGGGGTTATAAATGGTTTACTATTCGAATGTTTCTTTAATAGAAACCCACATCGTAAAAAGGAACACCAAAACCAATCTTTAAAAACAAAAGTATGAAACATAACGGTTACCCAAATAAAATAATCATTGGGTTTCGACATAGGTGAAAATATGGATATGGAATAGAAATTTAACCATCATGTTCTGATGGAGGGTGGTAGAGAACATGGCTATGGAAGAGCCATCAATCACAAAGCCATAAATTTGTGATGATCTAAGGTACCATCTGATTCATCAGATATAAGAGAACTAGGACAACATTTTTGGTTTTCAAGATCATTTCCCTAAAGTTGAAAATTTTGAATTAGAAGAAATACTTACTTGATTTTGCTACAATCTCACTGTTGTTCATGCTTTGAACAATTTTCACTTCATCTATTAAAGAAATGAAGTTGAATTTGTTATTCGTGAAGTGTTAACAGATCATGTGATAGAATGATGGGTCATTCCATCTATTTAAAACAGAAGTTTATCAATAGTTATCAAATATACATAAGTCCGTCTTTGATGAGGTTAATCATATAAGATTCCAAAAATGAACTTATACTTCATATATCATACCTCTTAATAAAATAAAACTATTTTCTACTAACCAGGGACTTTCTGTAGGCCAGTGGTATGCGATAAAGGACCGTCGCACTTTAGTTGTGGGTTCGATTCCCACAGCCTTGGCCGACACGATGGGTTGTCGCACATCCTGCAGGTTGTCCTTTTTCTAAAACTACATTATTATAACATCCCATCAAAAATATCAAAAAAAACTTCTATCCTTAAACAATACTAACTTCTGTCCAACATAATCCATTCCAATCTTTGGGCTTATCCATAATACTGCAGTCCACTCTCATAATATAGTGAAAACGATTACTAGAGATTTAATACCATCGTCGATCCCCATATATCATAAGATATGTCTTGTTGGTCACATTCCAAACATTCGAAGGCCTTAATCATGTATTCTCTTGAAAAATGAATACTAATTGAACCATATTGAAAACATGAATTCTGTTAAAAGTTAACTCTTTCCACATACCAAAATCCTCAAACCATTATATAACTATTTCCTTATATCATTCATGAGCTCATGAATACTGTCAAACATTTCATTTTCTACTTATCCCTTCATTATGCGCATATCATCTTTTTTTTCCAAAAATATATCAATCACTTTCCATGGTTACCGGTACCATGAAATTATTTAAACCACAGTAGACCAATACATAAATATTCCAATATTCCACGATATTATATAAAACATTATTTTGGAATAACATTACATAAACACTTAATCATTCCACCAAATCGTTGTCATATTTAACATCGCCTATAGTGATCGCATGTGACTTCCCTTTGTCCTTTGCCTTAAGCGGTTGCTCATGTCGATCATCACTAACCCTTGGATTAGGGAATTTATTAGCATAATTCCCCATTTTCTTGCACTTGAAGAATTGAAGTGTTGGTGGTGTGTTCTCTACAGTTTTTTCTTTATTCACATCATTAGAAACCCTTTTTCCATTACTTGGACACTCAGCTGCTCGATGACCTTCTTTTCCACACTTAAATCATTTTCGAGTCCCTTTAATACAATCTCCACCATGCTTCTTTCAACACTTTGTGCATAAGTAAACATTCATCTTCTTTTCACCATTATTCTGAGATTTCTCCTAGAACTCCATCTTTCGTTTCTTGTCAAAACCATGAGATGGATATGTAACACCAACTTCCATTTCTACCTTGATAGAACAACGCACAATTTCTTCATAGCTACTGAAGTCTCTTATAGATAATTCCCTTAGAAGACTTGGTTTTAATCCACTGAAGAATCGATCAACATTACTTTCAGGTTGGATGATAAATCCAGATGCATATCTTGCAAGCCTTGTAAAATTCGCTTTGTATATACCAACAGATTCATCTTCATTTTGCTTTAGTTCAAGAAACTCCTTCTCCATATTTGTTCAAAGAATACGAGGGATGTACTTATTGAAAAATAAGTTCTTGAACTCGTCCCATTCCATGGCCTCAATTTCTTCTCTTTGCCTCGTATTCTTGATAAGATTCCACCATTGATCAGCTTCACATTCCAAACGATATACTGCAAAGATGACTTTATCATGTTCAGAACATTGAAGAACTGAAAATATCTTTTCAGTGGTACTGATCCATTGTTCAGCAACAGGTGGATCAGAAGACCCACTAAAAGAAGGTGGACGTTGCCTCATAAAGGACTCAATAGAATGTTTTTCCATTATCTGCTCATTGGGAAGTCCAGAATGATTCATATCTTGTGTAAGTATAGCAATAAGATTTTGCACTCCATCTCCCATAACATTTGTTTGTTCAGGAGGAAAATCATTGCATTTTCCATTGCATTGATGAACACGGTTCCTTCGGGTTCCAGCCATCGTCTAAAACCCAAAAAGAATAGTGTGAGAGGCAAAAATAATGCTAGGGAAAACAACATAATAAATGGGGAGTACCCTTAATATCTAACATCTTAGGTTAAATTCTAAGATCGTTACCGTAGTTCTAGGACTATGTCCTATACGTATACTTATCCTTAGAGACATCCCTAGACATACCTTAGAAATATCTCTAGGTATCTCACTAACGTTCTCACATCCTAGTTTCCAAAGGTTAACTAAACCTTTCCTCTTATACCAACTGTAGAGACCCAAAGCATGACATACATGGACATTACATTACTTTTGCAGAATACTTAGTACATAACAAAAATACACACACAAGGATCGTAATAGTTTAGTGTCTTTGGAAACTAGGAATATAATCTTCTAATCGTGGTGAAAAATCTTGAACATCTCCCATAAAGATCATCATTTTTTTACCTAAAACCTTTCTTTATATCCTTGGGAAAAGAAAACATAAAAGGGTGAGCTCAAATGCTCAGTAAGGGTAAACAAAAGAAATATCAATCACATCATATTCATAAGAACATAACATTTTGGAAATTTTAACCTGCAAAAGAGAGCATAATTTCATAACATGGGATAAATAATAGTAGTGAAATGAAATCCAAATAATCATAACTACAAAAATGAAACTTTGTGTCATACACACATAATCATAGAGAATCATTTCTTATTAGTCAAGACTCATTGCCAAGACTATCATAGTGGACAAAGTCCATTTCTGAACCGAGTCACCCTCATTTCAGTCCTGTTTCACTGAACCGGTATAACCTACCGTTCCATCCATGTCTATCTCATGAGATATAAAATCTTTACCCAATGAATTGGAGGGAGATATAGGTCCCACCCATATCATAATGACACCATTCTTATGTATGCCACAAAATCATAAACCATACATCATAGCATAACCAATGTAATAAAAATGGGAATCATAAACATCGTGACTTCATAAAAAAATTCATATAATATAAAGGAATTCATAAAAATAATTCCATAACAACATAATCAAATCAATTTAATAATAGGGATAAAAACAGAACCCTTTATTATCTTATATGGAAAATAATTTTGATAAAACACATGAACTCCATTCTTGAGAAAAATATCCTTTCTACTTCAAAAACACTTTTCCTTTATTAACATGTCATACAATTATAAACTAAAAGAAGTTTATTAAAAATAAACTTGAAAACTTGTAGAGGAATATTCTTGGAAATAATGTTTTAAAAATCCATTCATGCCGTATAAGTTAAAAAAACTTTTTTCGTACTTTTGTCGGAAAAGTCAAAAAGTACCTCGTACGAAAAACGACAAAAAATTCCTTTCATATCTTTTACTAAAAACTCACCGAAAGGGGAAAATTGGATTTAAAAAATTGTAGGTGGATGGAAATAATATTACATATTGAGGAAACATGGATGTGGACGATAAAATACACCCCAGTAAATGCCAAAGTATAAACAATCTTGGAAAAAAATGAGATTGTGATATTTCCCTTACCTTAGGTCCGATATGCTTTGTACGTATCCGAACCTCCTGTATAATTATTTAAATAATGTCATTAACATATTACATAATCATATTAATTTTTATAATATCATATATGGTTCACTTATGACATTATATTACCCGTTCTTTTGTAAATTCCATGTTAAAGAAGCGTTTTGGGTAAAATCGTTTCATTTATCGTAGGTGTTTGGACTTGTTGTTCTTGAAATTATTATTACTTATATCATAATTTACTTACTTCAAAAAGATAAAATATGATTTATATATCATATATATTCAGTATATATATATATATATTAGATAGAAAAATGAAATGAAACACACCGTTCATGGAGATGGTAGTCCGTATGTACAGATGGACGCTGTTTTCCGTTCCTTATTGTCTTGAATGGAATTAAGTAGATGAAATAAATATATACATAAATACAGTAGATTTAAAATGTCATATATTTAATTATTATTCATTATATATACTTTATAATCATTCTGTAATGGTTAACATGGATAATGAATCTCATCGCGTCGTGGAGACGGTAGTCCGTACGTACGCACGAGCGATGATATCGTTCCCATGGTCGTGGAATTATGTTGAAGTGTATGTATAATATTTCAGTATCAATATAAATTTATAATAATCATATATAGTTACTAATTACACCATTATACCCATCCAATTAAGGTGGTGGTGGAAAATAGATTACACCACGGCGTGGAGACGGTATTCCGTACGTACGCACGCGCGATGATTTCCTTTTTCCGTAGGATGGATAGAAGGTTAATTAGAGTTGATTCATATTTATAATAACATATCAGTATATAAGAAATACTGATGTTATTACTTTATCATGAAACAACTAAATAAGAAAAGTTGAAGAAGAAAGAAATTGAAAACGATCGGTAATGGATATTACCTCTTTTTGACGCGCCTTCAATTAACCTCCACTTAAAGAAATAAGGATGGTCTTTGAAGAAGACCAAGACCTCTAGGATTATACTAGGGAAGTGGATAAGAGAATTTGGTAGGGGTTGGCAGAGCTTGAATGCTCAAATTGGTGTGAGGAGGAGAGGGAGGAGGTGCCCTTTTATAAGGGAGGAGAGGGGCACCTTAGGAAAATCTCAAAATATTGTTTTATATTAGGAACAAATTCGGTTTATAATGGTTCCAAAGGGACTTATTTCAAAGATAAAGTGGGGATGGGTCTAAATCCTCTAATCCAATAGAATTTATACAAGTTTAAGTTTCTATATTAACCTTATCTTTTAGTTTTAACTCTTAGTTAATTAGATTGACATTTACCATGTCACTTTGTATTTTTATATTATATAGTTAATAAACTTACCATATACATCCAAGCGACCCCCCCCCCCCAAGTTGTGTTTTATTAATATATATAACCTTATCTAAGTCATTTTACCAAACCTTAGATTTTTAGGAATAAAATAAATATTAATAATATAATATTTGTTTTGAACACTATTTTATGTCAATTTTGACACTATTTAGTAATTGATTTTTGTGAAACTCATAACAGAATGATTAGCTCGAACCAAGTTAATTAAATAAATAATAACATGTCATATGAACCTAGAAAATTAGTGTAATTCATAAAAAGTCTCAAATTACATTTATTTGGGTATTTATAACATCAATTATGTCAATATTTCATTAATAAGATAATTACTGCATCATCGTTGTGTCATAAATAAATTTAATTCTTTAATGTCTAAAAATTACAAATAAAATACCATTATGTAGGAAAACATTTTATATTTCTAATGAATATTTATAGTCGAATTTATCTTATGTATAACCCTATATTAAAAATGTTTTAGTAAATAAACTTTGATTTTAACTCTTCTTTGAATTAAATAATAATAAATGTCCTAATCTAATCCTAGTGGGCCTAAATGGTCATATTTTATTCCTAAGGTTGTTTTTGGTCGAATTACACTTGTCCAATAGAATTAGGACATGTGTTAGGGTAATAGTAATATCATATTTACCCTTAATTACCCTATTTACTTTTAATCGTGGTTACAAAAAGTAAAAAGTTACTATTCACCAAAAATTATTTTCATCTCATTGAACCACATTTTACTTACTGAAATCAACCATGTCTCTAGGATTTTTGAAATTCCACTCACAGAAGCGGTAAAATTAAATTTTATGAAAAATTCATTTTTTTTAACTACCACTTAGTGGTGTCACTATTCATCAAAAAATGAAAGTTTCCAGAAAAATACCAAATATTAGGCCTAAGATATTTTTGATATTATGAATTCAAAAATGATGTCTATTTTACCAAATTCAAAAAATATCAGTTGCATTAATTAATTTAAAAATTAATTTCCGTTGTCAAAACAAATAGCGTGTTCTTAAGAGATAATAACTATCAAAAGATTGACAGTAGTTTATGCCTGGTTTAAATGTGAAATTACATCCAATAACCAAAATTGTATTAAATTGTAAAAAAATATTCTAAATATACTTTAAAACCAATCAAATTAATAATTTATCACAATTAATTATTTATATTAAAAAGGTTGTTTTTAATTAAAATTTAGTAATTTTCACTATTCATCAGAAAATGGAAGTTATCCGAAAATACCAAAATTTCACCATAAGCTAATTTCAATATTCCGAATCCAAAAATGAAGTCCATTTTGAAAAATAAAATTTACAAAATTTCAAAGAGTTGTTTTTACTATTCATAACAGCTAGTTTTAATAATATTTTAATAGCATATTGTTGTTTAGTGAAACTCGGTATTGCGTACTACACACGCTATCGAGGAAGGTCGTGATTGCATGTAATGCAAGGCAAGTCAAGGATGCGTGTTGTGCAAGCTCCTTTTGGTGTAGCGTACAACACAAGACATTAATGAAATTAAAAAGAATATTTTTCATAAAATCTCGGGGTGTTACAGTGAATCCTCCAAAACCATTAATATATTTTTTTGGTTTTAAAATCATTTATTTAAGAGTATGAATCACCTCCACATGATAAAGGGAGTTATTATATTATGTTCAGACATTAGAATTATAAAATAATGATAAAACCTGCTATTTTGTAGAAACCATGGTAAAAAACCATGGAATGGTTCGCAGTTTTGGTTATTTTGTTATGTAGAGTCTAAAACAATAATAATAATTAAATTCCTCTCTTTTCCAATATAAACCCACCAAAGTTCTAATTTATCTTCACTGAAACTCCTTGTATCTTGTATATACTCTTCCCTCCACAATATATAGTACTATCAATGCACCTAAGGCTCTCAAAAAAGCCCCTCCAAAGAATTTGGTGTCACACACTCAAGTAAGGTATATTTTCATTTCTCCTATTGATTCAAGTATATTTTTAGCTTATGAATTTTATATTAATTTAATTATAATTGGATATGTTATTACATATCCCCATTACAGTCCAATTCATTTAAAAATGACAAGAGACCAATTTCTCTCTCATCATTTAAGAAAACATATCTTCTTTTCCGGTATGTTTTTCCTTTTCTGGTCGTTTATTTAGAAAAAAGGAAATTTGGGAAATTTTCTATGTACACATCGTGTACATTATGAGTACATGCCGTGTACTACCATGTTGTAGGAGGTCGTGTGCTGGCCGTGCGGTAGCCACATACACGGCTGTGTGGAAGTGACTTGTAGGCCGCCTAAAGAGGAGTCCAGAAATAGAGAGTACACGCTATGTACTTCAAAAGCACATGCTGTGTACAATCTTTTTTCATTAAATGCAGCAGGGTCGCTCTAATCTCCAAAGATCTATCTTTTTAGGTACTATTTGACTGAAAGCTCTTTACGGCTGTGGATCTTTGACGAACCCCTGGGTCACCGTCCGTCCTCCGAAACGAACACCGTCGGTTGTGTTGGAATCACATCGGTGAGTTCTCTCTTCTTCTTGAGTCTCATTTCATGATTCCCCTTCTTTTCCAATTTATAATGGTTTGAATTTTTTGTATGTCTTCTTAGATGTACAACATTCTAAGGCGATTCAAGACACAAGCTTCAAGTATAGAGATATCCTATCCCCTAGGTAGGTTGTTTGTGCCTTTCGGTTGAATGTATTTTAGTTTTATCTGCTAATTTTACCAATACCCATGAACGAGGTATTGAAAATTTACCGTTTTAGCCCTATTGTATGTCTTCTATGTTAGTATACTTGAGTATATGATAATTGTTATAAATAGGGTGAATTTATGTTCTTTGGATGTGTTTCCATACATGCTTTGCCTGTTTTGGCCTTTGGGTCAAGTTTGCCTATTGGGATGCTATTTACCTTCCCATACCTAGTATTTGAGGATGGGTGACTATTGTTTTGTTATGTTTTTGTGATGTAGAATTCTAGAAAAGTATTTCTTGAGGTTTATCTTGCTGTTACGCGCTTCTACCCTTGCTTAACTTATACAGGGTCGCGAGAACACAGTGTATTGACCATAAGAATAATAGACATTGAGGGCTTCTCTAAAGTGTCTTTATAACTTACGATGTGAGACCACATGGGGAATTTATGTTGAGTGCTTACCGAGAGTGTATGTAGTTCCTTGACACGGGCAAAAGGGGGAACAAGACATTTAGCACTTCCCTAGAGAACCTTTAGTACTATTACGAGATTATAGGGGGAATTGATGGTGAGTGCTTCCTAAGAGAGTATATTCTTAAGCAGAACTAGAGGGGTTAGACTGAGTGTCCTTCCCAGAGGGTTAATTGTACTTTTTAGGTAGGACCAGAGGGGATAGGCTATGATTACTTCCCAGAGGGTTACCTTGTGTTAGCTGAATGCTTGTGATGCTAGGTAGGACCATAGGGGATAGGCTGTGGGTACATCCCAGAGGGTTACCATTTGTGTTTATCTGCTTTGATTAGATGTTTCATGTTGTGTGGTGATTTGAATGCTTCGAAATTGTGGAATGTTTACTGCTGAGTAGTTCCTTGTTTCCTGCTTTCCGTATTTTACCTGCCATATATTCACTGACTATTAGGCACATATCTGTTGGTGGTTTCCGATAGAGATTTAGTCTCACACCTAGTCCGGGCCATGCTTTTGATCCCAAACAGATTATATTGTTGCAGGTATATATAAGGGAAAGCACCCTTCTACTTCAGGTACTTGATTTGTTGTGGAGCTAGATAGTATGGTACCAAGCGATGGCTTTCGTTTATGAGGAGTTTTTATTCTTTATTTTGCACTTTAGTTTGGCACTGTTGTATTCCAGCATTGTGACTTGTTTGGATGCATTCCTAGAAATATGTATTATGCATCATTTATATATGTGTTCTGCAGTTTATACTCTCAGTTTTCTACTGTATTTCATTATTACTGCTTCCACTCTTGTATGTACTGGTTTACTTCCACTGTGTACTATGCCAATGAGGGCATAGTTTCCCCACTATCACACCCAAGGCCCTCGCTGCTAGTCGAAAACCTCTAGAATTTAGGGAAATGCGCTTGAGGCCATGTGGCCGACTTGGTATGGGGTGCCTCTGGGTGGATTACGGAACTGGGACGTTATAAAGTGGTATCAGAGGAATTTATTTTCTTCTTGACTAACTATTTGGAGCCTTTATCCATGGATATGACAAAATAGGTACTTGATAATAAGATGTGCCCAGGAGTAGCTAACCTGTGTACTGGGAAAATCCAATCTACCTAGTTTAATTTCAAGTTTTCTGGGTTTTCAATTATTATAGTTTATTTGATTTCACCTTGAGTGATTCACATGATTTCTGCTGTTGTTTTTGATATTATTGAGGATCTATTTCGGTTGCAACCCTATGATATGGGGGTATTCCATATCATGAATTATATAGGTACATGCTAGAAATCACATGTCATGCATTTTTTCCATGCCATCTAGGATGAATTAGTGATTTAATCTTGTTGTGATAGATGTTGTGTAAATTATACATGCGATTGTGATAGTTTCCTTGATAAAATAACTGTTGTTTTATTGAGTATTGTTTTGTGTATTGTTTTTCTTTAATGGAAGTAAAACTTTGGTTCTTGAGGTGTTATGGGCCCTCATGGACCATAATTTAGTGTACCATTTAAATCTATTCCATGTTATAATGTGTAAAAGATTCCAAAATTTGATTCATGGGGATAATGGGCCCTCACTGATCGGAATTTGTCACTTTCAATGCTCATTTTTGTGTTTTTCTGGGTTTCGAAGTAGTTCATGAGGTTTACACTCCAGAAAAGCCCAGAATAAACGTCGTGTAATGTTAAGTACATGCCATGTGTTATTCTGTCCTGGAATAAATTTTTTTTATTATGTACACACCGTGTAGTCTCTAACCGTGTCATAGGCCGTGTGGGAAGAGATACAGGTTGGGGAAAGTCTCGTAGGAACACGCCGTGTACCAGTTGAACTAGTCAAGTAGTGTGGACCTTATGTCCTCCCATGTAACTAACAACACGGACAGATAAAACCTTAAGATATACATGCCGTGTCAGGATTGAACACGCCATGTATTCTGACCTAGGTACCCAGTCGTGTCATGAACAACAAAGGTTGGTGTTAACCTTTGACTTACACACCGTGTCCACGTTGAACACACCGTTTAGTCTGACCCAGGTTCCTGGCCGTTTCACGGACAACATTGGTCACTGTTATCCTTTCACATACATGTCATGTCCACCTTGAACACATCGTGTAGTGTGAGACATGTTTTAGGCCGTGTCAATAACAACATGGGATAGGTGAAGCTTGTCTAGTACACGTCGTGTCTTTATAGAACAAGCCATGTTGTATTATCTTAGGAGATTCGTGTGGCTTAACCGTGTAGAAGGAATCGGGTGGGGGAAGAGGATTCTAGTACATGCTGTGTGTTAAGACAACACATCATTTTTTTGGGGTGTTACATGACCAGTTTAGGCACTATTACATGCCCATGTAAATGACTTCAGGGAACACACCATGTAGGAAATGCACACGCTGTGTGTTAAGACAACACATATATGTTGTGCGCTTGACATTGTAGATTCTTTCCACAGAGATGTCTTCCGGTTGTCTTCCAATTAGAGGGCAGTGATCAAACGCCGGATACGGCTGATCAGGATTTTCTAGCAGATCCTCCTATTGTGCTAGTCCTGGAGCCGGTAGTTATACATGATACCATTGCTGATGAATAGTTCAAGGAAGGTTTCATGAGGATGATGCAGAATTTTCAGGGAGCAAAACCTCCTGCCCCGTCGATGGATGATTTGACGCATGTCTTCTAGCAGCAGCATCCTCCCACTTTCTCAAGGGAAGGATGACTTCAGTCTGCAGAGTGATGGATAGAATCCATGCTGATGATCATTTAGAATCTGGATACTCCTCCGGAGAGGAGGGTCAACCTCGCTACCTATATGCTTCGATAATTCTTCAATAGGTGGTGGGATATGATCTCATAGGAGAGATGCCAATAGGTTTTGGCGTGATATGAGTTTCAGCATATCTTGTTTGATTACTACTATCCAGAGGTGTTGAGGGCCGATCAGGCCCAAGAGATTATGAGTCTAGAGTAAGGTACTCTTTCTTTAATGGAGTATTCCTCCCGCTTTACCAAGATACAGTTCTTCACACCTATTCCAGGAGTCGATCAGTTGTTCAAGGAAAGGAAGTTCGAGGATAGTCGGGGGAACACCATATGATTGCAGGTGAACATATTCCAGTTCACTTCTATCACTTCTATAGTCAAGAAGGTGATGATCAAAGAACTCAATCTGAGGGATTCTAGAGTTGCGATCTAGGGAATCTCAACATCTGAGATTAGTATTCCCCCTACTGAGAGTAGGAACCGCCACAAGGAGTCTTTGTGCGGTGATCTGTGGTGGCGAGACACTTCATCCAGTAGCCAGGTGGTGTGCCAACAGTGCAGAAAGAGCGGGCATACAAGGCCACATTTCTCGAGAGACTCAGTGGAGGGCCGATCTTGTGGAAATATGTGTCATCATCAGCGCTTCTGCCAGATCTTCTCATCAGCAACTGGTGACATGGGTTCTTCTATGACTCCTTTTTCAGGAGCAGCACCACCAGTTTCTCACCAGTCTGGGAACTGGATTTCTTCCGGCTGTTCAGGCTGAGGTGGAGGTTGTGGATTTGGTATCCAGTCACCCAGTTTTCAACGACATTAGGGTGGATCAGCTCAGAATGGTTAGGTAGGGTCACAAGGTAGTGGAGCAGGCCAGACTTTTGTAGTGGAGCAGACCCAACATGACCAACATCCCAGAAGTTCTACTGTTCAAGGTACGATCGTAGTAGCCTCAATTTTAGCATCTACTCTTTTAGATACAGGGGCTTCCCGTATCCTTATTTATGTTGCTTTCGTGGATATCCTAGGTCTCTGCATCTTTTATTCTACTGGTATCTTGATTCTAGACACTCCATTGGTGACTAGAATGGTGAGTGTACGTCAGTGCAGAGAGTTCCCCCTGCAGGTTGGTGGGTGTCACTTTTTATTGGACCTCTATGTCCAAGAGATAATAGGCTATGATTCCATTCTCATAATGGACATGCTAGTTCCCTTACAGGAAGTCGTCGACTGTTATCACCGTTGGGTGACTTTCATATCACCATAGGGTGGATCCTTTTTCATAGGGGAGATTGAGATGTTCACGTGAGCAGAGCGGGTCCAGAGCATCATTGGTTGGGAGGATTTACAACCCAGATTTCTAGTCTATATCTAGATGACTAGGGGACATCAGTGTTATACTTCCCTCCGGTGGTGGATCATTTTAGAGATGTCTTTCTATAAGAATTTTCAGGTTTGACTCTGGAGAGCGATGTAGACTTCTCGATTGAGCATGTTCAAGAGGCAGCACCGTTGTCTATTTCTCCTTATAGGATAGCTACACTTGAGATACATGTTATCAAGAAGAAGTTATAGGAGTTTCAGGCAAAAGGTTTCATCCGACCCAGTACTTCTCCTTGGGGTTCGACTGTCCTATTTACGAAGAAGGTAGATGGTACCCTCAGGATTTATGTGGATTATCGAAAGCTAAACCAGTTGAATGTCAAGAATCAATATACCTTTCCTAGGTTTGATGATTTACTTGACTAGCTTCGAGGAGCCTATGTGTTGTCAAATATTGACTTGAGGTCTAGTTATCATCAGTTGCACATTAGACCATCTAATATACCTCTCACAACCTTTCGGAGCAGGTATGGTCTATATGAGTATATGGTTATTCCATTCAGTCTCACAAAACGCACCAGTAGTTTTCCTGGCCCTGATGCACCAAGTGTTCCTTCCAAACTTGGATTCCTTTAGGGTGGTCTTCGTGGAAAATATCTTGGTGTACTCTCACACTGGACATGACCATTCTACCCATCTTGATATTGTTTTGAGTACACTAAGGGAGCATCAGTTAAATGCTAAGATCTAAAAATGCCACTTTTGGAATGATCAGATTCACATCATGGGTCATATTATCTATGAGTGAGGAGTATCAGTAGACCTAGAGAAAGTGAGAGCAGTGGTTTCCTCGGAGTATCCAAAGAACGTCATTGATGTAAAGAGTTTTCTAGGGTTGGCTGGATACTAGAGATGTGTAATAAAGGACTTTTCATGCTTAGAAACACCACTGGAAGGTCTGACCAAGAAGGATGCGAAGTTCTTAATGTCAAATTCTTGTGAGTCATCCTTACAGGAGATGAAAGGGAGGTTGACTTCAGCACCGATACTAGTGTTGCTAGAGCTGGGAAAGAGAAATACTCTTTACTGTGATGCGTCATGTATCGGGCTGGGAGTTTTTCTTACATAGGGAGATGGAGTCGTTGCATATGAGTCTCGACAGTTTGAGACCATATGAGAGGAATTACCCAACACATAATCTGAAGTTGGTAGCTATTTTTCATTCCCTAGGTTTTTGGAGACATTATCTTTTGGGAGTGCACTTTGTGGTTTTCACCGACCACAAGAGTCTCAAGTACATCTTCACTCAGCATGATCTGAATTTGAGATAGAGAAGGTGGGTTGAGTACCTTCAGTCCTTTGACATTAAGGTTTCCTATATTCCTGGGAAGGGAAACGCAGTGGCTGATGCATTGAGAAGGAGTACTGAGATACAGGAAGTTCAAGAGGCCAGCATTGAGTGGAAGCTCGTGGCTCTGTTCACTGAGATGCATTTAGAAGTGCACTTAAGTCAGGGGTAGACTTTTCTCTCTTCTGTGGCTATTACCTATACTCTTCTAGATCGAGTGTGAATGAGACATCTATCAGATTCTGAAGGGATTGTCCTATGGGAAAGAGTTTCAGGAGAGGAATGTAATCTGGGATGGACTATAGGTGAGGATGAGATCTTTCATTTCCAGGGGTGCGTATGGGTGCCAGTAGACATACACAAGGAGATAATGCGGGAATTTCATTCCTCAATTTGGGTAGTTCATCCTGGCATCAATGAGATGTATCGTGATCTACACCATTAGTATTGGTGGCCAGGTATGAAGAGGGATGTTTCTGGTTTTTTCTTGAAGTGTTCCACCTGTCAGCAGGTGAAATCAGAACATCAGTGAAAAACAATGTTTTTCCAACAGTTACCCATTATTCAGTGGAAGTGTAATGACATCATGATGGACTTCATGATTGGTTTTCCAAGGTTTTCTCGAGGGAATAACACAGTTTGGGTTGTCATTAACAAACATACGAAGGATTCTCACTTCTTTCTGATCAAGGATTCCTATAATGTTGATGTGCTGAGACATTTGTACATCCGTGAGATAGTGTGTCTGCATGGAGTTCCACACTCCATTGTTTCAGACAGGGATTTAAATTTTACTTTTCAGGTCTGGAAGGGGCTTCAGAAGTCTTTGGGTACATAGGTTCTTTTGAGTACAACTTACCACCCCCAGACAGATGGCCAGTCTGAGCGTACAATTCAAGTTCTTGAGGACATGCCCCGAGCATGCATTCTGGATTTTAGAGGTTCATGGGAGAAGCACATACCTCTTGTTGAGTTTTCCTATAATAATAGTTTTCACGCAACTGTTCAGATGGAACCCTATGAGGTTTTTTACTTTAAGCCATGTCATCCACCCTTATGTTGACAGGAGGCAGTAGAGGTATCTTTTCTAGGACCTCTCCTTATTCAGGAGACCAAAGAGAAAATAGAGTTGACTAAAAAGAGGATGGCTACTGCAAAATCTCAACAGAAGTCTTATGCTGATCAGCGGAGACGACCTCAAGATTTTGAGGTCAGGGATCAGGTTTTCCGACGTGTCAAACCGAGGTTGGGACACAACAGGATTGGGAGACATGGTATGCTTTCACCGAGGTACGTCGGGCCATTTGAGGTGATAGAGAGTGTTGTGCTGGCTACCTATCAGTTATAGTTACCAAAGTGGTAACGAGCTATGAATGATGTATTCCACATTTCTTAGCTTCAAAATTACTTCTCAGACCCGTCCCATGTTTTCCAACCTGAGGAGGTTGAGTTGGAAGTTGACACATCTTTCGAGGAGCATCCTATCAGGATTTCCAATCACAGTACAAAGGTTCTCCGTGGCCGGTCTGTTCCTTTGGTATGAGTGCTATGTCAGTACATGCGAGTACAGGACGAGACTTGGGAGAGGGAGGTTGATGTATGATCAAAGTGGCCAGAACAGTTTGGCGTTTCTTCTTCTATGCCGCCCTACGGAAATTCAAGGACCAATTTCTTTAAGGGGGGAAGTTTGTAAGAACCCAGATCATATTTTCTGGTATGTTTTTTCATTTCTGGTCGTTTTGGGAGAAAAAAAGGAAATTCTGGAAATTTTCTAAGTACACTCCATGTACTAACTTTCTATATGAGGCTATGTGCTGGCCATGTGGTAGCCACACACACGGCCGTGTGGGAGTGACTTAGAGGCCGCCTAAATCAGAGTATGGAAAAAGGGAGTACACACCATGTACTTCAAAATTACATGTTGTGTACTTTATTTTTTTTCATTAAAAGCACCAGGGTCTCGTGTAATCCCAAGAGAGATCTCCTTTTAGGTCTCGTTCGACAGAGAGCTCTATACGACTGCAAATCTTTGAAAAACCCCTGAGCCTCCATCTGCCCTCCGAATCGAACACCTCCAGTTGCATTGGAATCTCATCAGTGAGTTATCTCTTCTTCTTGAGTCTGGTTTCATGATTCCTCTTATTTTCCAATTTATCATGGGTTGAATGTTTTATATGTTTTCTTATATCTATGGAGTTCTAAGTAGATTCAGGATAAGAGGTTCTAGTATAGAGATCTCATAACCCCAAGCTAGGTGTTTTGTGTCTTTCTGTTGAAATTATTTGAGTTTTATGTTCAAATTTTCCCAATACCCATGAACAATGTATTTCACATTTACAGTTTTAGCCTATTGTTTTCCTGCTATGCTGGTATGCTTGAGTAGATGATAATTGTTGTGAATTGGGTGAATTGTTGTGCTTTGGATGTGTTACAATGCATGTTTTTCTTGTTTTGAACTTTGGGTCTAGTTTTCCTTTTAGGATTCTATTTAACTTCCCATTCCTAGTATTATAGAATGGTGTGACTGTTGTTTTGTTATACTGTTGTGCTGTAGAATGCTAGCCAAGTAGTTCTTGAGGTTTACCTTGACTGTTACATGCTGCTACACTTTCATGACTTTCACAGGGCCATGAGAACTAGGTGTACAAACCATAGGATGAGTGGACGTTGAGGGATTCTCTAGAGTGTCTTTATAACTTACGATGAGAGACCATAAGGGGAATTGATGTTGAGTGCTTCCCCAGAGTGTCTGTAGTTCCTCGACGTGGGACACAAGAGGAATGAGATGTTGAGTGCTTCCCCATAGCCCCTTTAGTACCATTATGAGACTATAGGGGGAATTGAAATTTAGTGCTTCCTCAATGAGTCTATGATTAAGCTGAACCATAGGGGTTAGACTGAGTGTACTGCCTAGAGGGTTGCTTGAACTGGTTAGGTAGGACCTAAGGGGATAAACTGTGAGTACTTTCCATAGGTTTACCTTGTGTTATCTTCTTACTTGTGATGCTAGGTAGGACTAGAGGGGATAGGTTGTGCGTACTTCCCCGAGGGATACCTTTTGTGTTTATTTGCATTGATTAGCTATTTTATGTTGTGTGGTGATTTGAATGATTAGAAAATATGGATTGTTTACTACTCAGTACTTATTTATTTACTTCTTTTTGTATTTTACCTGCCATATATTCACTGACTATTAGGCGCAGATCTTGTGGGGGTTGCCTACTCGGATTTTGTCTCACAATCTATTTGGGCCATGCTTTTGGGCCCAAAAATTATGTTTTTGTAGGTATAGATAAGGGAAAGTTCCCATATACTTCAGGTACTTTATTTTCTGTGGAGGTGGAGAGCATGGGACCATGCTATGGCTTGCGATGCTAAGGAGATTATCTTCTTTCTTTTTCACTTTGGTTTAGCACTGTTGTATTCTAGCATTGTGACTTGTTTGGCAGATTTCCTAGACATATGTATTATGCAACATTTATATATGTCTTCTCCACTTTATACTCTCATTTTTATGCTATATGTTATTATTACTTCTTCCACTTTTGTATTTATTTGTTTACTTCCACTATGTACTATGCCAATGAGGGAATAGTTTCTACACAATCAAACCCATGGCCCTTGCTGCTTGTCGGTAGCCTCTGGCATTTGGGGAAATGCGCTTGAGGCCATGTGGCTAACCGGGTATGGGGCTCCTCTGGGTGGCTTCCAGAACCGGGACGTTACACATAAACCCATTTTTATGATTTTTTTAGAGACACTATTATGATTCAAAACATTCACTACAATTTTCCATAATAAAACAATAGTTTGGTGAATACCAGACCAATTTCCTATAAATTTTATTAAAAATTATAAAATTATTCTAGTTTTACAGGGAAATATCATGTATTTATTCCAATCTCCTTTATTGTGAAAAATATATGCAGATGAATGAATTCATGTTGTATGGTCTACATGGAACACTTAAGCTTGAGAAGTAAATGAAAGTGATGGGTGGACACATAATTATATATCACTCCAATTAATTGGGTAATGATAAGTCTCATTAGAAATCATTCTGGTATAGGGAGTGATCCTATTTCTTTTATGAGACTTTTTTCACTATGATGTATAAAAATTTATCCTTGACCAATGTTTCTGATTTAGTGTTTTATGTTTTAGCTACATCTCCCATGTTATGATTATCATAATATATCATATCTCATTGTTCATGTTTATGATTTAATCTCTCTTGATGTCCCTTTGACATTCCTATTTTCTAACATTCATCACAATTTTTCATTTTTATCTCCTTACCAGGATTTATAGCTCACATCTTTCTTATGGTTGTCCCGAGATTATCCTGTTATGCTTTAAAAGATAGGGAATTTTAGAATAATGATATAAATGTTTTCAATTGTGTTACTATATCTATGGTTAAAGATGTTATTCTATGTACCTAATTCCCAAATAAATGATACTTCTTAATATTCCAGGTTTTATTATGTTTATATTTATGTAATAAATCGTTGATTAATGCGTAATAAAGAATAGTGATGTTATATTTTTTATTATAGGAAAATAATAGTTATATATGGGATAATGATTATAAAAATATTAAGAAATACATAGATATAAGACTATGTATATTAAAACATCCCTAAATTATGGAAATTATAGGTTCAGTTGTTTATCAATAAAATACATCCTTGTTTGGATACTTCATGTGGACGTGATTTTGTTACAAATGTATCTTTGGGTAACAACTATAACAAGGTGTATCAGGAATAACTATGTGTAACTTGGTACACAAAAACATGCCTTACTACAAACCTAGTTTGAAACTCATATGGTATATGCTTTGGGAAATTCATAAGCACATTATGAACCATTATTAATGTAAAAGAATACCCATAAGAGTATATATTGGAAAATAAATCATGGATACCATAAATTGAATCATAGAAATATATATGATAAACAATAAATTCAATTTATAAGTTATAAATTTAATGTCATTAAATTACACTTTATTTTTTCAATAAAATATAATAATCATCCCTAATTTTCATTTTATTTTATCAAATGGCTGTAAATATGATGAATCGGGTAAAAAATCAATGAAGAAGAAAATATGATGACTGTCCCCAATGAGATTACCATCTATATTGGAGTAGGAATCACAAAAATTATGATGATACTCTCTTAGATGATTCGGGTTTTGAATAGAATCCTAGATCAGGAGGTTCATTTAAATCATCATAAAAAATTACAAGCTTCAATTGAATCCTTTATGTGACAATGTCTTCTGAAGTTCCATGTATTTTCTGATACCTTAAGCATTAAAAAATAGATCAGATCCAATGATAATATATTCTCCATTATCCAATGTTATGTAGAAGATAATTTTAGAATGGCTATTTATCATAAGTAGGGTGAAGCTGATCAGTGGTGGACATAGATAAAAAAATTTAATATTGAGGAAGGGATCCAAGTGAAGGAGTCCAATGAATTCTATAATTTATTTTTCAATAAATATTTTCCTATCACTCTATATCATAAAATGGGAAGGCATTTCCTTTCCATCAAGAAAAGGGATGAAAAATATTTCTACGTGTTTGAGGGAAAAATAAAAATACATTCTAAACAAGCATCCATATTTTTCATGTCCCCTGAATAAAAGGATGACCTATTTTTAGTGGGATAAAACCAACTCCATGAAAATCCCTAGTGATATACGATTTTGACAGCTAGGAGGTAATTTTACGATGTTGCCTCAAATCAGAAGTGGCGATTGGTGAATATCTAGGGTTTTGTGAGGATAGTAAGTAGAAATGGGAGTTTATTTTTGGTTAAATGAAAGAAAAAATTAACAGTGGTTAGAAGTTTCCGTCTCCGACTTGTCAAATGTGTGGAAAGAAAAACCCCTTAAACTTTTTAAGGTGGATGAAGAAACGATTAAAGTGCAGGAAGGAAGGGAAATATGATAACTATTGCTGATATAAGAAACCCACTAATGCGATGGAGGAATAGAATTATCTTGTCAACCCTTGTTTCGTTGTTCATTTTTAAACTATAAGTAATCATGACACTTTGAAAACCAATACACTAATAAAAGTGTTTCCAAAGACAACCAAAAACCACCAAGGTAGAAATAGATATATTTTTTTCATCACAACCATATAAGTGGATCTTGAATACGAATTGGTGAAATGTATTCTTGTTATTCATTCCTGGATAGAGAACATAATTTTTCATTCTGGTTCTATGCATTAATTCATATCGGGAAATTTTAGTAGACCTATTCAAATAAAACCAAAAATCGTGGAAGTTTAGTTTTTAGTGAAAACGAATAATGGTGAAATTATTACATTCGGAGTATATAAATCCTCACATATCAGATTTTTGGTCTATAAATTATATAGATCCTTGTCATACTCCATTTTGTGGAATTTGTCGCAATTATGAGCATGTATTTTCTTTCTATATATATAACCAAAATAAATTTACACAATAATGAAATCACTCTCCATATTGAAAATCGACCCCCAATTCTTTACAAGTGTAAGTAGGAGGATGAATCCTATTTGACACCAACCTCTCAAGAATTGATATTATTTCCCTATGAGAAAAGGAATCTATCTAAAATGATTGATTCTATGAAAATAATAAATCTCTAATCCATTCCTATTTTGGAGTAATACACTGATGTGTGTCCTCAAGAATTTCCTCAAATTCCTCCTTGTCAGGAGGTTGAGTTTTCTATAGTGATTATTCCTAGGCTGTTTACATTATCGATTACTCCTTATATAATATCTATTTTGGAAATTGAAGAGGTCAAGAAACATCTACATGAGAATAGGGATAAAGGGTTAATATTCAAAAGTACTACACCATGGGGTGCATTGATCCTGTTTGTCAAGAAAAAGGAATGGCCAATGTGCCTTTGCATTGATTTTCTTGAGCTAAAAATAATAATAAAAAATAGAAAGTATATTCTGACACTAATTGATAACTTGTATAATCAGCTACATGGAACACAATACTTCTTCAGGCTGGATCTTCATTCAGGATATTATCATGTAAGGGTGAAAAAGGAGGATATATAGAAGACCTATTTTTCATACAAGGTACAAGCACTACGATTTCATAATAATTCCATCAGGACTCACAATGTTTACATAAATCATCATGGATTTGATGAATATAATATTTTTATATTACTCCAACAATTTATGGTAGTATTTATAGATAGCATTACGATATACTAAAAATGCAAGGAGGTGCATGATGAGAATCTGAACACATTCCTAAATACCTTACAAAAGGAGAATATTTATTCCTACTATATAAAATGTGATTTATGGTTGAAGGAAGTCTCATTATTCGGGTATATCAACATAATAAATGGGATATAAATGGATACATCACTTCCAAATGTAATTAAAGGATGGATGAGGTCATAATATGAAATATATATATATTGTTTCAATGTATTAGAAGGGTATTATAATTTCTTTGTGTGAAATTTATCACAATTGTCAAACTCTCCAACTAAGAGATCTTGGAAGGGGGATATATTTCTTTGAAATGATAAATATAAATAGAGCTTTAAGGAACTAAATAATGAGGATTATCAATGCACTGGTGCTCACACTACAAATAAGTGGAGAGATTTTTTTGGTATTCATCGATGATTTGAAGAAAGGAGTTGGTTTTTTGTCAATGAAGAATGATAAATCAATATCCTATTTAACAATTAAGTTGAATTATCACAAACATAACTACCCAATGAAATATTTGGAGTTGGATAGAGTGATATTTTCATAGAAATTATAGTGAAATTATCTCTTGGGGGAAAATTGTGAAAAATATATATATCCCAGAAGCCTCAGGTATAAATTCACAAAACAATTAGCTAAATATATGTAAAAGAAGATGGTTATAGGTGATCAAGGACTATGAATTCTCAATTAACTACTATCCAAGTAAGAAAAATAATATTGTGAACACTATAAGTAGAAAGGATCCTGAAATTATATCATTTCTGAGAATATAAAGGGGTCCAATGTACTTAGATTTATAAATGTTGGACTTTGGAATCATAAAGGAAAAAACATCATCAATTCATTATTAAATGATTTCTCTACCATCCACTTTAGAGAGGTTAAAAAATTCTCAAAGGTATGATGTAGGAATTAATAAGGAATTGAAAAATATAATAAATGGGAAATCCGCAGAGTTCTATGTTAATGAAGGAGTTATGAGATTTGGGTCATAACTATGTACACTATAAAATCACGAGTTAAAGAGGTAAATTTTGGATGACACACATAGTTTTTGTTCCTAAATTCACTCAAGAAGCACAAATATGTATTCAAATCTCTGAGAACACTATTTTTTGGACAATATTATGAATGTGATCAT
The DNA here is from genome assembly GCA_963277665.1 of Viscum album. Taxonomy (NCBI): domain Eukaryota; kingdom Viridiplantae; phylum Streptophyta; class Magnoliopsida; order Santalales; family Viscaceae; genus Viscum; species Viscum album. The sequence goes on along the minus strand of OY728125.1, from coordinate 908,492,960 downwards.
GAACTATACATAAAGATGTCTTTTATGGTATAATGTAAAATCCCAAAGGTAAAAATACAATGTTATGATGTAACCATAGCCCATACTTATATGGAAACGAGAAAAAATCATCACAGAATTTTTCCCTGGTCTTCTAAATAAATCATGTGATAATAATTATCTATGGGTTATGGCAGATCGTATTATAAAGACAACACATTTCATTGTGATTTGAGAGGATTTCTCAGTAGATTGACTTGCTTGGATATACATGACAGAATTAAAAGAATTCTCCCATGTCTGGTGAAGTTAGGGAACCTAAACTATTATTTCCTAGAATGGTTGAAGAAATGGTAGAAAAGGTTAAGACCATTCAACAACACATCAAGATATTTCAGATTTGAAAAAATATCTATACTGACAATCATCTATGAGACATAGAGTTTAATTATGGAGTCATGACATTCTTACACAATTCTTAATGGAATAAATTCATGATATTTAGAATGAAGGAAAAAACGAGTCCAAGATATTTCAACCCCTTTTAAATACTTGGTCACATCGTAGTTGTGGACAATTGATTATCACTCACACAGAAGATTCATCAAGTACATGATGTATTGAATGTATGAAACCTGAGGAAGTAAATACCAGACCCCTCACATGTACTCAATAGAGAGGTGGTACCATTGGAGAATGATATTTCCAATGAAGATCAGTCAGTGAAGATCTAATATCTCCTAGAAGAAGTTCTATGAAATAAGATAATGAAACTTGTAAAAGTGTTTTAGATAAAACAAAAGATTGAAGAAGAAATGTGGGAACCAAAGGAGGAGAAGAAAAATATTTTCCCTCAACTATTTTTGTATGGGAAAATAAATTTTTTAGGGATAAATTTATTAAGGGGGAAGAGTTTAACAACATGAACGATTATAAATAAAATTACACTTGTAATTATTTAATTTTATTATTAGGTAATATGGTTATAGAAAACACATGCACATATTTTTTTTGTTATATCCTATGAGATTTAATTGACCAATAATAATCATTATCATTAATGATATATCCTTTTTATGTGGATCACATGATTAGTTTAAATGTAGGGTTTTAACAAATTAATTGATAAAGAAAAATAAAGTGATGGACTCAACTAGTAGGATATTACACTATGAAACCCATTTATCAGATCTTACAAGGCATGTAGCATCTCTAGTATTTTCCCTTGTCCAAAACCATGCTGAGAATGAAAACTTAAGTATGAGAGAAACTGTTTTGAGAGAATTTCAAGCTCATTGAGATCACATTTCTAACCATGTTCTCCGAATCGATGCCTGAAAGTACCAGCATCGCACACCTTACCCATAGGGCGTTTTCTGGATTATTAATGGGATATGTATTAAGAACCTAGAAATATGAGTCTGTACAATATTTTTTATAGAATAAGTAATATATATAGATACTATTATTGTTATATTATAAATTATTTTTATTTTCATTCAAAAAAGGAAAAAAAATTTTGGTTAACATTCAAATTAAAATTAGGAATTTATTTTGATGAATTAATGTATTTTTGAATTTTTTTTTATTTTTCTAAAAAATTATTAAATATCATATAATTTTTATGAATTAAAATGTAAATTATATAAGGGATTGAAAACTGTTATTGTCAAAAAAACCCAAAATTCATAATAAATGAAGATCTAATTTTAAAATTGAAAATACAAATATTTATAAAATTATTTAAATTAAATGAATATTTTTTTTATAATTAAAAAATAAAATTATCCAATGGAAAATTCTTCATAATATTTTGAGATTGTTGAATTTTTGAGTAAAAATTTAATACCATATAAATACACATTGTGTATTATGACATTATAATGACCCAAAAGTGATGTAATAAATACTATAATTGGTATCCATGAAATAATGTTATTTTATATTTATTTTATTAATTTTATAATGTAATTATGAATACTCTAATTCTATTAATTTATTTTAAGGATGTAAAATCATTTATTTAAAAGTATGATCTCCTCCACATAAGCAGGGGAATTATTTTACTATTTTTTTCACTTTGACATATAAATATATTGAAAACGACTCCCCTTTGGAATAAAACACTGGAAATAAAACCATGGGATGGTTTGTGGTTTGATTATTTTGTAATATAGAGTCCAAAACCTATATAATTAATATATACCCTGGATTTCCTATAAACCCACCCCTGATCCCATTTCGCTCCACTAAAACACTTTGTAGAACATACATAATATGTCATACACTTTCTAGATTCCTCAAAAGGTGCCTCCAAGCTCTCAAGAAGCCCATCTAAATCCTCTGTAGCCTCACACTCAATTAAGGAATCCTTTCATTTCCCTTCATTATTCATGTATCTTCTTTGAATTGTGTCTTTTATTATCATTTACATAGTATGAGTTATGTTTTTCCATATCCACATTACTGAAAAAATTATTATAAAATTATGATTGAACCATTTATCTCTCATCAACCCATATTTATGAATTTTTATGTTACGTCATTATGATACAGAATGTTATCCACAATTCTTCATGCCAAAACAACTGTGTAGAGCATTCCCTTCCCATTATTATCAAGGTTATTCAACTTTAAACACTTATAACTCTTTTACATGGGACATACACGTATTTATTCCACACTCCTTTATCATGGAATATATTATGACGATTAATTAATTCAAGTTGTATGATCTTTTTGGCACACTTTGGAATGTGAATAAAATGAATGTGTTGGATGCACCCATAATTATATAGTGCCCCAATACATTGGGTGTTTATTAGTATCATGAGACATCATGTCTTGATATGTAGTGAACCAAATTCATTTATAGAACTATTTACACAAAGATTTATTGGAGGTTTAGCCTTGACCTATATTTATGATGCATTGTTTTAAGTTGTTTCTACATTTCCCATGTTCTGATTATCATACTATATCATGTATCATGGTTCATTTTTATTATTATTACTCTACATATTACCCTTTAACATGCCTATTATATAATATGTATCACCTTATTCCATTATTTTTTCCTTACTGGGCTTTATATCCCATCCATTTCGTATTTTTGTCCCTAGGTAATCCCGTGCAGTTTTTAAATCCATAGAATTTTCGAAGCACGTTATGTAACTATTAAATAGTTTTATTATATCCCATTTTCAAGATGATATAATCTATACCTACCAAAAAATACATTATACTTCTTGACATTTTGGGTTTTATTATGTTTAATTTTAATTAATAAATCACTAATTAACCTGTAATAATGAATATGGTGGTTATAGTTGGTATCCGAGGAAATGTTTATTTTTTTAGATTAAAATTAGAAAACTATAGAAAAATCCTTATGGTCAATAATATGTATAAGAAAAATTAAAATTGTTTTTTAAATATAGATTAATTTTATTATCAAGTAAATGAATCCATGTATGGATAATACAAGTGGGCATGATTTGGGCCCAAATGTACCTACACTAGTGGGAAATTTTATTTCCAACTTGTTTTTTACATTTTAAGATCAGTTTTTAACTGACATATATAAAGGATAATTTGAAAATGGTAGTTTCAAAATTATTTTTTTAAAACATGACATCAAAAAGAAACTTAAAATACAGTTTAAGGATTTTTTTGCATCATTTTTTACAATAAACTGATTCCTAATCATTGGTCCAATGGTCTTCGCAATGTTAATTAAAATAACTGATGAAAAAACTCAACCCTTGAGGGTCCTCAATGCAAGTTTCATAAAAACTGATGTTTAAGGTACATATATAGGGATCTTTGGTGTTGGTTTTTATATAATACAAGGATGAAATTATGGTCTTCAGTGTGAGTTTTTATATAAATTGATTCCAAAATTCCAACTCTATTGGTTTTTGGTGTCAGTTAAAAAAAGAAAAGTTAAATAGATAAAATATATTTTTCATGGCATTTATAGTAAAATCCATCACTGAAAATCAGAAACCATTAATAGTGGAATGAATTTGGTTCCCCAAGAATTGATGTGACTTGTCCTCGAGCTAAAATAGACCTGTGGATCAAATGTTATAGGCGTTGTATGTTGAATATATATTAGTTTAAATAGATAGAAACCACTTAAAAATTAATCATTAGAAACATGAACTACAAATTATAAATACCAAATGAAATAAATAAAGATTAAACGTAATGATTAAACCTAATTTAAATTATTTTATTTGTTTCATTTGAATAGAAATATTTTTTGTTATTAATTATGTTTTTTCAGGTTGAAATCACACTGTAAGGAAAATAGTTATTGATATAATGATGATTGGTAAATAATTTTTCACCTCTGTTGGTGAACATCAAGTTGATGTTTTATCTTTGTATCTCGATCAAAATATGTAACATGTGGAGTTTTTTAAAAAAAAAATTAATATTTAATGAATGAAACAACAAGTCTCTGCAAACACCACTTTCTTATAACCTATCCATTAAACATAATTTATCCACCTATGTGATTTTAATTTAAAAAAAATGACACACACAGTTTCATTCAGTAGGATATTTAGAATTTGATAAGACATACATAATTTTGGGTGAATAGTAACATTTAATTATAAATATTAATATTAATAGTAATATGAACCATATGAATAGTAAATAATATAATAATTTTATTGTATTAAGTTCATAAGATAATGAGATCTTGATTTATTTTTCAGGGTGATATAAAAATTATTTTAGATTTTAAATTGTTATTTTTTGAACACATGATGATTTTATTTATAATTTAAATTCATAATATTTAAAAAATAAATTTAAATAAATAGAATAAATTTTTGAATTCTACATGTCAAAAAATGGTTTGGGTGAATATTTTTGATTTTTCTGAGAAACATGAATTTTTGATAAATAGTAAAATACAATAATTTATCATATATACATTATCTGTTTAAATCACTATTACTAGAATCAAGGCTAATGTAAGAACGTTTTGTTCGAACTCACATGCACATATTACTATTATTGGTAATAATAACAAATAATACTGGTTTTATTTGGAAAATAATAAAATAATGCTAAAATAATGGGAAAACCCTCCTCTCCTCCACTTTAAAACCCCCCTCACCCCCTTTTCTCTTTAATCCACTCAAGCCTTGGGCCTTATCTGAATTTTGATCAAATATTCTCCCAATATCTTCCCCCATTCCCATCATCCCGTGGTCTCAAAAAAAAATACAAAAACCTCTTTCCTAAAGAGGCTATCAAGGAAGATTATTTCAAGGGGTACATTTTTCATTTCATTTCATTTATTCCAAGTTACATTATTTTATTTTTCTTTCCCCACCTTCTTCCATCCAAATGTAGTGATTTATCTAGTACCTTACATGTACTGTAATTTTTTAATGATGATAAAATAGTAATTTATCATCTTGCATTTCCCCTTCTTTTATACTACAAATGAAAACACCACATGAGATGTGTTAATTTATCACACTCAAGGAAGATGAGTTTTCAGTTTCTATTACCATCTTCAATTATGGCCATGAAATTATTTTTATGGTTGAACCAGACTATAATTTATGTATGGTTTTTGAATCCTTTTTTACACATTATATTAATTTATAAATAAAAATAAGTTCGTTGTGACCAAGAACTGCCCATTAACCCAAACAATTGTCATTAATGTTTTATATAAAGATCCATCTTCACTCCCTATAACCAAAATTATTTTATGAACATCTAATTCTATAGTTGTAATCTAATGGAATAAAAATTAAATTCTGGATAACCTTTCTCATTCTACATTTTTATCCTTACATGAATATAAGTAAACCGATCATGAAAATCAAGGAAGAAGATGCTCCCAAACAAAGAAATTGAATCTCTTAACACATCACAAGTCTATTAATGAACTTAATATGGTTATAATAAATCAATTAAATTTATAATAGGTTCTATAATAATTAATTTATGAACCTATATTTTATTATTTAAGTCATTAAAAACAAGTGAGGAACACCTTCAAACATTAGGTAAGGCTTTCATAATATCACCTCCATTTTTGTGAGATATTCCATATTCACAACTATTAGTTATGTATGGTGTATGTATACTTACCATTGATGTTTCATATCTTGAATATATTTATTTACATGATATTAATTATATAATTTTATGAATATTAATTATGTTCCATATAATTCAATTGATTACAATGTTATAAGGGTTTTCTACATAAACCTCCATTTTAATTCGGGATACTCTTATTCTCTACATACATCAATTAAATTATTATTTATTCATATATACTCATAAAAATTATTTATTAATGTTAAATATATATTTATCAACCTGAATCTTACATTTATTTATGGGTATTTATATGTTTTAAAAGGATCTTTCAAAAATTCATCCCGAAATACAAGCCCGATTCCTGGAAATTTATCAAATTCTTATATATTTTCAATGGAAATCAATAATCTATTTTTAAAAACCATTTTATGTCTAAAATAACTCATTTTATTATGATAATAAAATATTACATCATTTTTTGTTTTATAAAAAATATTTTTCCAAAATAACCCTTCTTTTCAATGTTAGAGTATTTATCTTAAGAATTACTCGTTGATTTTATACAAGAATGTTCATCTACACCAAAACTATTTTGGATTATTATATATTATTGGGATTAATATTTTGTGATATAATATACCATATTTATTGTATTGGTTTATGAGTAGTTTTATTTTGTATTTTCTCACTTAAAACCATTCACCAATTTACTCTGAATGGTTTGTGTGTATGCTTAATGTTTAGGGAATGTTATTTAAATGCATGTGTTTTTTACTTATTCTCGATGCCTAATTTTTATGTTTATGATATCTTCCACTATATTCGATACCCTTACTGGTAATTAGAGCACACCCCTTTCTTATGATTCATTTACCCACGAAATGAAGAGGTATATTATGAATGACATTAAAAAATAACCTGGGAGTTATGGATATTGTCAAAGTTGTTTCTAAATTGATCTTCATTTCATATCATAATGTTGAAATTATCTGTGTATCTTATTTTTAAAGCTACTAAACTACTCATTCCACCAGGAGGAATATTCCTTGTTTATAAGTTAATGAAATAAAATAAGGCACCAGTTCTAGGAAACTGAGTAAGGTATTTTAAAAATAATTCTTCATCATCATATGATTTTTTTTTTATTATTTTTAGCTATAAGGAAAAATAATAATTAAAATAAATGATAGAAATAAGTACCATGTAGAAATCATCGATTAAATAAGTTTTGAAGTTTTTATTAGATCGACGGTGTCAAAATTTTTTAAAGAAAGGCAACGCGAATATATATATATATATATATATATATATATATATATATATATATAATGCAGTTGAAAATATTTTTGATGGTGATGTATTATAATTTAGGTGGGATTTTGAAAATTGAAACGCATGTTCAGAAAAAATTGAAATACCAAACCCAATTATTTAAACTTTATTACTTTTAATGTCATTTAATTTTTTTTATTAAGACACTTTTAATAATCAACTTATGATGTCTATTACCTTTGATTCATATGACTTTTTTAGATCTATGAAAAGACAATTCAAAACATAAGAAATTATCTAATCTTAGTAATCAATATTATGTCAGTTTTTTAAAAAACGATGTCAAAAGAGACCTTTAATGTAATCACAAATCAATACTTGCACACATGTTTCAAAATAACTTTCAAACTTGCACACAACTCCATTTTCCAAAAACACTTTTCTCCATAATGTAATTTTTCTGCCCAAAAATTGGTTAAACACTAGAAACGATCCCCCCATAAATATTGTTACCTGATTAGACTATAAGATCACTTTTCATGAAAACTCTCTAATCTAATATGTAAGGATTTCAACAACAACAAAAACTTTGATCAACCCAACGAATATTCACAACAAATAAAAACTGATCTCCATTTTCCTTAGTGAACATCCTTTGTTCCAATAATGATGTATTTAATAAATTATTATGTATTTTAATAATTGATACTGAATGTAATATCACCATTGTTCCCAATATCAAAATCACTAAAAATTACAAAAGTATCATTGAAGACTTGACACCATATTTCAGACACCATTGAACTGACGTTTCCCAATATGATACATAGTTTGAGAGGAATTAATTTATGTTTTTTTAAATTACCATTTTCATGTGAAAACTCTCGTGATGATTAACTAATACACTAGTGAAATTAATTTAAATTGCAATGAGTGATAATATATTCAACTAAAATGGAATAGTCATGAGATATTTATCACAATAAAATTAAAAAATTCATGAACACCAATACTACTACATGAAAATGAAAAATTAAATGAATAGCACAAAAGTTACATTATTCATGAAGTTTTCTATAATGATATGATGTTACTGTGATGAAGGTTTGGAGTGTTTTCAGACCATATTATCTCAAAGTCAACAAGAAGGATCACAAGTAGGGAATTGAGAAATTATTAGTAAAGGGAATAAATTTTGTAAGTGATTATCCGTGGGGGATGATAAGGGTATTCTATTTTTCATAGGGAGTTGTATTCTAATTTAAAATATTGAGAAAATACACATTCAATACCAAGGGTTTCCATAATGCAATTGGGTATGAATATGAATCGTATTTGATTAAATATATATATATTTAAAACTTTTAAACCATCCATCCATTGAATTTATTTGTTTATATCGAATAAATGAATAAAAAAATTAAAAGTTGTTTTTAGTCGAATAAATTAAAATGTCATAATTTGAAAATAAATTTTTAGCTTTGGAAATCGAATTTATTATTGTTAAGTACATTATTTGTAATCTTAATGTAATTATGGAATTTTATTGGAATTATAAAATGTATTAAGTAGTTATTACATAAATATTATTTTGTAGAACATTTATTTTTTGAAATGATATATTTTACAATTCATCTAAAATTTATTTTTTTGGTAAAATATCCAAATATCACTACTAAATATATTTGGAATATTGATTAAAAAATTGAGTAAATTTTTTTGAAAAATTAAAATCTATGAAATTTTTATATTTTAATATTAGAAAAAATATTAAAATTTTATTACAAAATTGTTTGGAATGTACATAAAGGTATATACATATATTTTCATTGAATATATAATTAGAGTATCCATTCTATGAAATTATTATATTTTTATTTAGATGTTTTTTAATGATAAATATTTTTATCTATTTTTTTTACTATTATAATGTAACACTCCAAGATTCTCTAGTACGTTTCCCATTGATTAATATAATAGCTTGCGTAGTACACAACTTGGAGTTTTAACACACCACGACCAATCAAACTTGTCGTTATGAATCATAATACAAACTTTTTGGAATGTTATAAATTTTATTATTCCAAATGTAGTTCCTTTTAGAATTCAGAATATCGAAATTATCTTCATGTGAATTTTTGTTATTTTTCTGAAAATTTTCAATTTTTGATGAATTGTGAAAAAACCCCGCGTTATTGTTGAAATATGACTTTTTTATTTAAATAATTAGTTATTTTATTTAAATTTATATTTCTTAAAAATAGATACATAAGACCTATATATTTTCAATTCAATTCATTGAAGATATCTAATAATAATATAAGAAATATAAAAATTTATCTAACTTTTTACCATCTTCTACCCACCTTCAAGGAACATTTACAAATTTGCATAAAATGTAATTTTACCGATTTTGGGAATTTAATTTCTAAAATCCAAGATACATGGTATACATCACTATGTAAAATGTGGTTCAATAATACAAAAACAATTTTCGTTGAATAGAAACATTTGACTTTTATTTACCATGGTTAAAAGATAATTGGGTAATTAAAGGTAAAAATGATATTATAAACACATGTATTAATTATATTAGTTTAGTGTATTTCGGCCAAAATTAACCTTAAGAATAAAAAATTATCCTTTTTGTTCACATGGATTATATTAGGACATTTTTTATTATTTTATTTAAAGAAGTGTTAAATGTGTTAAATTCAAATTCTCATAATTAAAACATTTTTAATATAGGGTTATACAAGAGATAAATTTGACTATAAATATTAATTAGAAAGATAAAATTATTTCCTACATAATGTTATGTTATTTATATATTTTAGACAATAAATAATTTTATTTATTTTTGACACAATGATAAAATAGTAATTACCTTTTTAATGAAAGGTAAATATAATTGATGTTATATATATCCAAATAAATGTTAATTGAGACTTTTGATGCAATCCACTAATTTTATAGATTAATATGAAAAGTTAAGGTTGATTCAATGAATTTTTTTGATGTAATAATGCAGTTATAACTTCCACAAAAATTAATTACTAAATTGTGTCAAAATTGACATAAATGAGTTTTTAAAACAAATACTATATTATTAAATGCTATAATAGTCCTATAAATATAACGTTTAGACAAAATAATTTTATATTAATAGATATATAATTAATGAACCACTTGTGGTTCTCTTTCCATTTTTTTGTATGATTATTAACCATATAATATAATAATACAAGAATACATTGTAAAAATTAAATTATTTAACTAAGAGTTAAATATAAAAGATAAGGTTAATATGGTGACCAAAACCTATATTAAACCTATTGGTTGAGAGGTTTTAGACCCATACCAACAATATCCTCAAAATAAAACATTTTGGAGCCATTACAAAGCAAATATAATTGTATAATAAAATAATATTTCTTTCTTTCCCTAAAGTGACCCTCACTGCTCTTATAAAATGGTACTTCCCCTACTCTCAAAATTGCACCTTCAAAGCCTTTTGGATCGGCCAAATCCTACCCAAATATCCTCCCAAATACCTTACCTTTGACCTAGAGGCCTTAAATCGATCACAAAGACAACATAAAGTTCCTTTTTGATCAAATCAAAAGGAAACACCCGAAGAAGAGGTAATTATTTCACTACCTCTTTCAAAGATCATTTCTTCTCCCACAACCTCTTTATTTGTTGTTTCCAAACTAAAATAATAAATCCAGTACATTATACATACAAGGATGTTATTATAAATATTTTACAACCATATTCATTATTATATCCATCATATAAATGAAAAATCACCATACATGCGTACGTAAGACTTACTGTCTCCAAGTCGTGGTGTAGTTTGTTATTCAAACAGATTATTATTTGGATTGGTATAATAATGAGTATAACTGATATAAATAATAAATATAGCATGTTAGTGATTCAGTATATATGATATAATATCCTATTACATATGATTTCACCATCTATATAACGGTATTGTCGCTTGGGCATACGTACAGATTACCACCTGCATGAACGCGAAACGATTCATTTCTCATCGTAACCATTCAAAAATAAATTTCATTTTATGATTAAAAAATAATTTTTAAGAACTTAATATGATCATATATATGAATCCAATACATCGTATAATAACAAACATGACATACGTAACCAAACATATAAAATGAATCAGTTATCACCCAAAACAATGATACTACTGAAATATTATTAAGAAAGAAATATTAGAAGATCATATATGATATCATATTTATGTGTGTGGTTATTCTATAATTTAATAACAATTATTTTAACTATTATACAAGAGTTTAAGATACCCTATACCAAGTAAAAGTACAAGGTAAGTGTTAATTTGACAATGTATTCATTATCTGAGGTTGTTTATAAGTGAGTATTTACTGGGACCTCTTTGTCATCCACATCAATGTTTCATAAAAATGTACTTTAATTTTTTTAGTATTTCCTAGACTATAAGTTAAAGACATTTATACACTTGTTTTACTTTTTATATGATTTTTATAATGGAATCATTCCGTCGTTTTCCAAACAAGGTCCATTAAGAACATTTCGACAAAATTAAGGAAAGAATGTTTTTTAACTTATACGGAACGTGAAGCTATTTTCTGCCATTATAACACCTTCAAATCATCCCTTGCATTCTTGTAAGAATATTTCCAATAATAATGTTTTCTTTTATAATTACATTACTTTTAAAGGGTTTCAAAATAGAAAGAGGTATTTCTTTAAAATAGTTTCCATTTCATATATGTCAACATCCTTTGGTGGATTTTAAACTTGTTTGATGTTGACTTATTATGATACAAATGATCCATATTGTATTGAAGGTTTTGTGATATGTTTGACAATGGATGTGTTATTTCTATACCATTAACGGTTCATTGATAAAGTATTGACATTTCATATGCTTCTTTTAATACCAAAGTTTTTGTTATGTATAAACCTTTTTATATGAGTAATTCATTAGACATGGTAAGTCATGGGTGGAGACCACTGTATCTCTTCGATGCATCAGTAGGTTTAATGAGACGAACTTGTGTCTTGGAACAAGGCCTTGACAAAATATTATTTGCAGTATGAGCACAAGTCCAGGACTCTGTGGTTATGAAGTCTGGCATTATGCATTCTATCATTATGAAATTGGTTATTGATATTGCATGTGATTATTATACAAGTATAATATCCATTTGAGAATCTAAATTTAATTAATTGATTTATATTTTCCATATTTTTCTGATGTTTTAAATATAAAAGGCTTATGTTTTAGTCGTATAAATTTCCTTAAATGTTTATGCTTTTTTATGAAAGTTTCCACTATATTGTTATCCTTACAGAGTATCCAAGCTCACACCTTTCTATGTTTTATTTATCCCAGGAGGTGAAGAAGTATTTTATGGTTGACCTGAAGGGATAGGCTAAGGGATACAAGTGTGTTAAAAGGGGAAAAAATGTTGTTGTTGTTTTTACCTAATGATATAATGTAAAACTTATATATATATATATATATATAACTAGTAAATAAAAGGATACAAAACAGATTAGTCTTTCAGGAATTGATTCCTTGTATCATGCCAATGATATGTAATAATGCACTGAATCTGAGTAGATGGGTTCGAGGAATTACATATTGTAACACCCCAGGTAAATAAAGAATATGAAATTTTTATACTTATCCATATTTGTGAATAAAATATTAATATAACTTTAAATGGGACGCTATGCTCGATGACGTACCCAACACGCAACAACGAGTTTCTTGGGAATCTTACGTTGCACTCTAATAATAAAATAATATTATTTTAAAAGGTAGTAAAAACAAAGCTGTTGTATTGGTGGGAATGAATAGAAATAACTAAAATACGATTATATATGTTTGATAAATTTTTTTACTTTTATCCAATAAATTTTAGAGGCTTAAAATACAAATGAATCCAATCTTAAGCATTGAATACACTAGTATTTTTAAAAGATTGTTTTACTACCTTTTGATGGAAAACCATTTTTAAATAAACCTTTTGACAATTTTATAAGATCAATTTTTCAAAATAAACATATTATTTATGATTGGGACATTGAAATTTACCTTGGGATAATTTTTGGTATTTTTCTGACAATGTTCAATTTTCAATGAATAGTGAAAAATACTGCATTTTACATCAAAACTGCTTTTTCATATAACTTAATTATATTGTTATATTATCTTTTTATTTTTTTTTAAAGTGTAATTAGAATATATTTTTACCATTTAATACAATTATGGTCATTGGGATTAATTTCACTTTGGAATTGGGCATAAACAAGTGCCAAACTTTTCATGAATATTGTTTCAAAAAAACCTGCTATTTGTTTTGACAACGAGAATTATTTTTAAATTAATTATTTAAATTTATGTGTTTGGAATTTGGTAAAATGGATTAAATATTTGGAATCAGAAGGTCCAAATTATGTAATTAAGAATCTTTTATTTTTGATAATTATGAATAGTAACGACGGTAATTATCTTTAATTATCTTGATTAATGAGTAATAAGGTAGTTAAAGATAATAAAATAACATCATAATAATAACAAATGACCAAAAAATGTGTCATAAGGCTACTGGCTGTCTCATGGAAGACCATGGGATGCCTTGTGCCAAACTTGGGGGCCCCATGGAATCACTTTTGTGAGAAAGTGACTTTTTATCTTTTTATTTTTTAAAGAATGTTAAATGTAACAAAGAATGTATCACCCGAGTAAACTATTTTTAATTTTGTGTACATAAATTATCTTTTGGACTATAAATAGTAATTTTAAAGATAAAAAGATTTTCTACATCATAGTAATTTGTTTTAAAAATTTTAGACATTAAATAAATTAAATTATTTATGACATCATGATGATGCAGTGATGACCTCATTATTTAAAGATTTAAATAAAATGGAACGATAATGTAAACTCTAAGACCTTTACATGACCAAAACCTATTGGATGGGTGGATTTCGAACCCTTATCACCTTATCCTCGAAAAAAATCAATGTGGGACCATTAAAATCTGAAAAACAATCTAATACAAAGTAACATTTCTTTACTTTCCAAGAGTGCCCCTCCTCTCCTCTTATAAAAGGCCCCCACCTCTACCTCCTTAACCACACTTCCAAAGCCTTTGGCTCAGCCAAACCCTTCCCATTTCGTCTCTCCACATACCTATCTAACTCCTTGAAGCCTCACTTTGGGCATAATTCTTCCCAAGGAAGCCTTTGAGCTCAAACCAAAGGGAGTTACCCGATTTTAAGGTAATGTCTTCACTTGTGTCCTTTTGTTTTATTTTGCTTCTCCAACACCCTAAACTCTTTTTATTAATTTATTTTGTAACAAATACAGTATCTTAAATATACAATGATGTTGTTATTAGAAATATTAGAGATACACTTACTCACATCTACATCTAATGGTTAAAGAACATACTGTTTCTATGGATGGCGAATTTCTGCCTCACGAAACGATGATTGTTCAACATTATTCTAACACCTTAAAAGGTGGCCATTAAGATGACACTATATTTATATATGATATATAATATATTTATGTTTTACTTAAGCTTCTTTATTTTTCATTTATGGCATACCTTTATGGTTTCCATTATGGGTAAACACGATATCTTCATTTAAGGAAGTGCGGACTACCGCCCCCTCAAAGTGATTTGATTCGTTAATACCATATGTGGTATGTATAAAGGATATATTTAATGATATTATATATGATACCATACTGGAATTAAAATACTATTATGTATCATTATGTTTTAATTCCATTAAATATTAAATAGAAATGGAAGTAGCGTTCATGCGTACGTACGGCTTACCGTCTCCATGAACGGTACATTTCATTTCTTATCTCAAAATGTTATGTACTATTATAAGTAAATATATATAATGGATATATATGTAATATATTAAATATAAATTATGGATATAATTCTGGAATTATAACATATATATATCTTTCATTTGGTTTTAATTCCATTAATATGACAAAAAAATTAAAGTAGCGTTCATGTGTACGTACGGCCTACCGTCTCCATGAACAGTGCTTTTAATTTTTATCTCCAAATGATATGGAATAGTATAAAATAAATATATACTAGATATATATGATATTTAAAACATAAATACTATTATAGATATGATGTACCTATAACTACATGGAAAATTATTTTCCAACAAGTTCAATGTTTGACTAATGTACCAAACATCGACAAAAACATCTGATATGAACTCATATTATTAACCAATTATTATAACATTAAAATATGTGATATGAAATGAATAATAATATTTATAGGAGTTCCTTAAGCAATTATCAATTGAACAATGTTTATTATTCAGGAATATAAAGAAACGAACAAGACAAGTTGGACTTGAGGTAAGGGATCCTACTCCTCTCTTTCTTTTTAAGTACGCTCTCTTATGTAATTCCTTTTAAAGCTCATATTTCTTGTTATTGGGATGTTATTTTATATTAATATTACTGTAATTTTTATGTTAATATGATGAGAGACCCGATTCTCTCTCATCAATCCATTTTGGACGTTTTGAGTGGCGCTGTTAGGCTGTCGAATTTTCGTAAGAGATCTAACCTCTCTCTTTCATTTTAAGTACTCTCCTCTATGTCACCTCTTTTAAGCTCCTCTTTGTTATGTTGGGGGATGTTCTTTTATATTCATCCTTCTGTAAACTTTATTTTAATATGATGAGATACCCTATTTGATCTCATCAATCAATTTTTGTAAGTTTTAAGTGGCACCGTTAGGCTGCCGAGTTTTCGTAAGGGATTTTTCATCTCACTTTTATTCCCGTGAGATTTATGCTACATTTGCCCCAATTTCTTTTGAGTGATGTATGTACTGCCAATTATTTTACTCATTGTGTAATATAATTTCATTTTTGAGTATTTACATCAATGTTGTATTTTCTTTCTTTCACGGGGTGTATGTTTCCAAAGATACCCATGTCGGTAAGGGAACCTTTTTCCCTCCTCTTTTTAAAAGACTTATTTTGTTATTTCTTTTAATTCACATACTATTATGTTGGGATATGTTCTTATATATCCTTATTTATTTAAAATTTATATACATGTGATGAGATACCCTTTTTATCTCTCATCAACTCATTTTCTGAATTTTGCAGTGACGCCGTTAGACTGTCAAATTTTTGCAAGGGAACTTCTTAACACAAATTTGATTCTTTGGGATAAACTTGTACTCCTTGAATATGTCGTTCTATGAATATGTGTAAATAACCTCTGGTTTGTTTACACTTAATATCCACTTCTATTTGTTGTATTCATTTTTCACACATAATTATGTAATTGATTTATACTTAAACCAAGGATGTCGTCTTTGTATGCGAATCCATCTCAATCTCCTTTCATTGAGGCATATTTTGTTTTATAAACAACTTTCTTTTATACGGCGTATAAAACCCTTTGACTATTATTCTTATTCAAAAGGAATCTTTTTTATACGAAGTGTTTTACTAAAAAACAAAAGGAATGTTTTTTTGTCGTACGTATGTGGCAACAACGACTTCTCCGCCGCCGTGACCAGTATTTGAGTTTCAGCTTCCTCTACAAGCCATACATTCTTTTTAAAAGAAAAATAAATACCATGTTTTAGTTTTATTTAATTTTGGTATTGAAAATGTTTTTCATAGTGTTTTTGTATCTATGTGTTGTATTGATATCTTGTTATTGAAAGGTGGAAATGTTATGTTTCCTTTATGCATGTTTTATGTGATAAGATTATGTTATGGTTCTTGGTAATTTTTATGAAGATGGGTGGTTCCGTGATAAACTAAGGGCGGGTGAGCCCAATATAGCTCTCCAATGCATTGGGTAACACGAAGGAGTGAAACGTTAAGGTTTTTCCGAAGAGATTTATGGAATATACTATGGTGGGTATTCCAAACGTAACCAAGAGGGTTACTCCCTACGTAAGAATTTTATGAATGCCTCATTTTACCTTTATGTCTTGTGTTTTCTATTATTTATTCATGATTTGATGATGTATGTTAAAGTTCTGATGTTTTATGAGTAAAGTATGATTTCATTGATTCTTATGTGTACATGTACTCATGTTTCCTTTCAATATATTTTTATATCCCTTACTAAGATTTTTATGCTCATACCAAGTTTTTGAAATGTTTTTCAGAGGTCAAGGGAAAGGTACATTATATGATGATAGTGTTAAGGAAGTGTCAAGAAATAATCCATGTTTTATTTTAAATATGATTCCGTTGATGGGAAAAATGAATACTATCTTTTATGTAACCACTTTGTTTAAATGTGGAATGTAATGCATGTTTTATGATCTAATTCTCTAAAACTGTAAACCTGAAAAGATCCTCCATGTGTAATCTTGTAATAACTCAAGATTAAGTAAGTTTTAAGGCTGGGGCCTTATACATATAATGTATACATTATTATTCTATGTGCAAAGATGATATTCCAACAGTCATGTTACTATTGTAATGGTCGAATTACTTTTCCAATAATAATATTACATTCAATATTTTGATAAATTTATTTTATTTCATTAATTTATCATCCAATTAGTTTTATTTTTAAATGTCTCCTCTTTTATTTTGTTTATATAGTGTTGTCCATGATTGTGATTATTTTGGATACGATGAAATACCAAAATTTTAAATTCATGTTATTTTTTTTATTTGTGTTTATGATTCCGTTGTACTATTTCTAATTATATATAATGAATTTAATATTCATATATAGTGACCTATGTTTGTGAATAAGTGTATTTTTTTTATTATTAGGCGTGTTTAGTTTATAATGTACTAAATTTTATGGAAAATATATTTCAAAAGGATAATTTAACTTAAAAAATTAGGTGTAACTCGAGCTTGTTAGACCATTAAAGCACTTAGGTGATTCTTCAACACACTCTTAGGAACCATTGTTCAACTAAAGGTCCCCGTGAGGGTTCTTATACATGTTGTTCTAAGGATGGTTAGTTATATTTTTCTTAAATATGTATGTTCTTTGAGATATTTGGTTACTGTCATATTTCAAAACTCATGTTATTATCCATAGTTCATATGATGGTTTAAAATTAACTTTACTTCACCCATACTCAAGGATTATATAGGAGGTGATCAAACTAATATTGAAATATGTACAAAACAGAAAAATATCATGCATTCAATTCACTCATGTAGTCAAAATATTCATTAACTCAATATAAAAAATACCCATTTGTGATCCAGGGGGCCACGATCATAATAAAAAATAAAATGAATATAGAAAAAAAGAAGTATCTTTATGGTTATCCTTGATATAATCGACCACAAGATGGAGTAATTCTACCCAGTATTATAAACTATAAATATTACTTTAATCATTAGCTTTCATTTATCTATAACTTTTCATTATTTTTGTAACTTCCCTATGAAATTGTAGTTTTCTAGGATCATTTGATGTAATCCATGAGTTCTACAATAAATCCTATTTTAAATATATAACATGTAACCTCTACTTTATCAATCATCATTTGAATAAGAACTGCATTAAATTTAAAAACCTAGGTTTTCGTTCAGTTATGGATCCCTTTAGATTTCGATTCAATCCTTCTTGCAGATCTCTTTTGGATTCTACTCAAAAAACACACCTTAAGTTAATTTTTTTTGGGAAAAAATATTGTAGGGTACTATGTCTTACTACAGGCTAGGTACACGTCATTTATTTGGAATACATTTTGTGTACCTAAAACGTGATGTATATAGGTCTGGTCGTCCATGTTCATAGTGTGTAATGAACTTCCTATTGAATGGAAAACTAGATAATTAGATGACATGTGAATAATCTACATGCCATGTAATTGTGGGAATTATTTTAAAGGTGAATAACTATTTTATTTTTTCCATACCCCTCTCTTCTCTATTTCTCTCACAAAACTCCACCAAATAGGCTCTCCATTAGACCAAACCATGGTTAATCAATCATTCTTTTTTTTGGGTTCTGATTTGAGATCTAATCGTCATGTTGGATTTATCCTGGTATGTTATTCAATCCTTTGGATCCGTTCATTGTTTAACATTCTCTCAATTAATCTATTTTATTGTCGGTTCATATTCCCTATTTGTATGGAGTTAATATGTTATTTGGGTTTCTTTAGATCCATTCCAACCTAAGGTCAAATACTAGATGCAGAGTTTTCTACAAGCATAAAGTAGGTTGTCTTTGACTCATCCTTTATTTTCATGTGATTTTATATATTTTCATCATTATACACACACAAATATCACTATGAATTGCTACTTAAATTCATATTCCTTATGTATAATCATTGAAACAATACTCTAGAATCTTTTTATATATGTCCATTTCATAATTGGAGGTAATAAAATCAATTAATACCACCATAAGTCAGGTGATCTTGGACTTTAACTTGAAAAGGTATGTGTTATTAATTAATTAAATAATTTTTAAATGGAAATTACACTAATGATATCTCATGGCATTGACTTATATAAACTTAATTGGTTTCCTGCCTGAATTTAAATCTTTAGGATTAATAAAAGGAAATGAAATGAACATTCCAAATGAATAGATCTATATGAATTTGGTTTCCAGTTCTCATCCCACCTTTTCATGTCTTATTAATGGTTGGGGATTAAACATAATAAATTATTATGTAATTAATGGTTACATGTCCTTGACATGACTTATAACATTGATGAAAGGTAATATAATGAACCAAAATGACATATAAAAGGAATTTGTATTACATGGTCTAAATTAAATGATCACATATGTATTAAGGGACTATAGAATATGAAACTTTTTATCTTCATAGGAGTGGTAAAACATGAGAGCACCTAGGATTCCAAAGGGAATTCCTTGAGAACTCGATGACCGAAATGATGATGTATAATCCATTCACTATATTTCTAAATATTATGCAGCCCGACTAGTTTTTAGAAATAAAAACTATGTTCGATAATGTACATGATACTCTATAAAGAGATTAAACAAAAAAACTAAATATTATTAACTAAATGTTACTATAATAACCTAGATGTTGAAATTTCTATAATGAAATTTATTAAATAAGTTGTGAAAATACTTTTTACACATGTTTATATAATGATTATTTTATTTCCAAATTAATTATGAAATTAAATAAAAACCAATTTAATATAAAGGACGGGGTTTTCTAAAAGAAAATTTTTTTAGATGAAATTAAGTGAGTTTATAAAATAATAAAACAACTCTTTTTGGATCTTATTAATGAAAATTATATACAATATATTAAATTTATTATTTAAACTTTATCTTATATGTTTTATATTCACTGTATAAGAACAAATTTAATTTTAAAGATAAAAGGAGTATTCTTCTAAAAATGTATTTTTACCACCTTTTGATGGTAAAACATTTTTAAATATTGTTTTTGAAGACCTTATAAGTTATAATTTATGAAATTAACATCTTATTTGAAATATAGAAATAAAAATTTACTTTGGTTGATTTATGTTTATTTTGTTGACTTAATTCATATTTTAATGAATAGTGAAAAATACTTTATTTTAATTCAAAAGGAAATTTCATCTAACATATTTACATAGTTATATTTTAATTTTATTTTGTTTTATATTATTAGTACATTATTTTTTGTCATTTAATCCAATTTTCTCCATTGGATATAATTTAACATTTGAATTTGATATAAAAATATGATAATCTTTCGATGGGTTTTGCTTTAAAACCCATTTTCTAGTTTTTACAAAGGGGGTTAATTTCTAATTAATTTATGGCAATTATATCTTTTTAATTTTAAAAAATGGACTCCATATTTGGAATCTTATGGTCGAAATTTGGTAAATAGGCCCCTTTTTTGGACACTATGAATAGTAACATTTGTAATGAATTTTATTTCCATGGTTAAAGGTAAATTGAGAAAATTAATGGTCAATATAATATTATAATAATATAAAACGACCCTAAAACATGTCCAAATATAATTAGATGAGATTATCAAGACAATGATAATACTTGGGTCAATTTTAGGACCACTTGAAGCCATTTGGATGTCTTTAATGCTTCTATAATATTATTTTCCATGAACCTACATTTTGATAGACTTTTGTATTTAAAAAGTAATGTATTTTAATATGGAGTTATATGGGGGATATATTAGACTATAAATAGTAATTGTAAATATGAAAATATTACATAAATCAGGATAATTTTTTTTATATTTTTTTGTAAATTAAATAATTTAATTTAATTATGAAACAAAGATGAAGTAGTAATTTATTAATTAATGACAGAATAAAATAATTAATTTTATTAATATTAAAATAAATATAATTTGACAAAATTTATGTCATCCACAAATTTTATGGATATATTTAACCTATTCTTAATAGATTAAATGTGTTTTTTTTTAAATTATCTTACTGTTATAATATTTGTTAAAAGTCAACTAATGAATATTTTCAGAACTGTCGCTATTGATATTTTGAAATATGAAATAGTTTTTTGAATATTATAAAATTCCTAAAATTTTAAGATCTAGAAAAATAGTTATGAAAAATTCTAAAATGTCATAAATTACACTTTTTTCATTTCACATGTTATGGAAATTACATTAACCCACAAATTTTAAATAACATAATATCACGATAAGTTTAAAACGGAAAAAATAAGGGTTAAACAAAAAATGGTAAGGATTAAAAAAAATTCAAAACTTGTATAATTTTAATTGTATGTTAACTGTTATTCCTAAAATAAAATTTATTATAAATAAATTATTTTTGGACCATTTGGAACCGCTTTAAGAGTTTCCCAGGGTGCCCCTCTTCTCTCCAAAAATGTATACACTCTTCTCTAAAAATTACTCATACAAAGAATTTTTGTTCAAACAGGATCTACCCAATCCCCTACCTAAGATACATACCAAAATTCATTATTTCATAGTTTATGCTAGACACCCTCCTTGTAGGTGTTATGGTGTTCATCAAAAGTGATCAACTGAAGAAGTGGTATCATTTTTTAAGTGTTTTTATTTTATTTATTCTTTCCCTTCCTTTAAATAAAATTAATCCATGATGAAATATTAATTAATGTATCCTCAATATACTTATATTTTTTTATGTTAATATCATCACCAAAATCCATCTCTAATTTCATCAAATTTAGAAATTAACAATTCGTTCGTATGAAGGGAGGACTACCGGCTCTAGAACCGATATAGTTGTTTTTCATTACCATCAATCAGTACTGGTTATAATGATGTCATAAATGTTTATAAATGATATTAATTACATATTTATTATTTTTAAAAAATAATATTTCCATCTTGTTCTTAATTTCCATGCACATAAAAATGATAACATCATTCATGTGTTCGTGGGAATTATCACCTCTATGAAGCACTGAAAATCATTTTTATTCAAGACATCTCATGTATAATATAAATAAGTATATTTAAATAATTTTTATGATTTTAATTATGTTATGATAATTCTGGAAATATGAAATTATAATTACCTTATTTCTTTACTGATCAATGAAAAATGGAAACGTTACTCACGCGTACGTACGACCTACCATGTCAGTGATTACAACATTATACATTTTTCATAACATAAATGAATGGTTGTATTTAAAAAAATGTTGTTTTTGTAAAAAAATATTATTATGTACTAAATGTTATCTACGAGATTATAGAATAATGACAACATGTACTTGGGATATCAAACCATGTTCATTTTGGACTCATCTACCGAATATCGATAAAATGACCTATATGAACTCAATGAATTATGTAATTTTTTTAGCATGGTTATAAGTGATTTAAATAAAATAATAAAAATGAAAAAGGTTCCCAGCCATGTATAAGTTAACCAATGTTTATTACTCAGGAATAACAAGGAAAATACACGATGAATACAAATTAAAGTAACAGATTCTGCCTCAATCTCCTTTCATTGAGAAATTTCTTGTTAATAAGCACCATTATTATTTTATAAGAGGTATATACAACCTATATGACATTTAAAATACATATTTTATCTATAATGATGTTATTTTTTTACATTGTTTAATGTATTAATTTATCAAGATTAAGATTTAAATGTTCAATGTAGTATAAGACACCTTGGACTTTTAAAGATTTAATTAATGAATGTTTTTATTCATTATATTAATTTACATATTTATTTATTTAAATATAAAATTGTTATACACTTTATTTTATATCTTTCTTGAATTTCATTCAATGGTTTTCAAAAGGTATCATTTCTACTTTATGCTTTTTACTTTATTTACAAAATCATAAAATAATTTTTTTTTACGTATGGGGAAATAAAAACACCTCCACCATCGTAACCACTATTTTATATTTGGATTACACTTTAAGATTTAATGTTTTTAAAATAAAAATAAATCCATTATTCCCCTTTTTAGTGTTTTAGTGTAAAATATAGGTTTTAAAGTGGATTCATTTTTTAAATATCTTGAAATTATTTCTTGTGATTTCAAATGTAATTTGATGAGTGAAATTTTGTTAATTTAAATATTGTATGTGTTATGATTGTATAATAGTACTTGTACATTTTATGGGTGGTTACATGATAATACAATGATGGGTGGTCATGTGATAAAACAAATATGGGTGGTTTTTTGGTTAACCAAGGATGAGTGGTTACATTATAACCTCTAATGCATTATTTATGAAAGTCGACTACATGTCAATTCTATTTAGTGATATGTATGGAAGTAGACCTTGTGGTTATTCCATTTGTGTATGATAATGTCCAATGTTACCTCTATTTTATAATTTTTTCTTTCTATTGTTATTATGGTAATATTTTAGTTATAAAAAGCGTAATCGATGTTCTTACATTTAGTGAAGACGATTTACTACTTTATAGATGTAAAAAGTATTTAATTATAATAAATTATTCATAGTTTACATGTTTTTATATGGCTAATAGTTTTCCTTATTTGTATTACCCTTAATGAGACTTTAATGATCACCCCATGTTTTGAAATTTCATTCACATGATTTAATGGAGAATCGAGTCAAGGACGGGATCAAAGAAACATTATGATGTTTAAAAATGAAAAAAACAATATTTTATTTTGAAAGTTATTGTTTTATGAAAAAATAGACTATGTGTTAATGTTAATACTTTTGGACATTTAAGTTTTTATGTATAAGTTATGGATTAATTAGCACAATCTCTAACCTGAAACAATCCACAATGTGAATAGAAGTAAAATTAGTGAGTTAAATTAATAATAGGTATTGTTTACTATTGGGGCCTTATATATTATGATGCATTGGATAATGTCTACTATCCATATTGATGTATTCAGAGACATGGATCCATGGATTCACCCCAATGGTCGTGGTCATTTTTAGCCTAATATTACTATGGATAAGATCCATGGACACCTATCAGAATCTATTTGTGTGGAATGTTTTAGGTGTTTCCCCTTGGATTACACACATAACCCTATTTATTTATAGAATACATGAGTTACTACTTTGAATTGGACTACCACTAGGGTCAAGGATACCATAGTTTCACCTTGTATCCTCTTTAATTTTTTAATGATCTAGTTCGATGCTCTTGAAAATTCATGTGTTTATCTATACAAACTATTCCTAAATGAATTAATTAAATGATATCTAGTTTAGAGTCCCTTCCTGTTGAGGCTAAATTAGCTATGTGTTATCAATTCAGCATTTCATTACATTTATATATACCTCCATATTATTCAATTTATATATGGATAGACTAGATTTTATAGGCAATGTTAGTGGTGGACGAATGATTTTTATCTCACACCCTATCTGGGTGACCATTGAGACCTAGGAATATTATTTGTATACAGTTGTTGATTAGGTGAGTAATCCTACTTTAGATAGTTGACTTTCTCAGGATGGATCTTGGTAGCAGATGAATGAGCAAAATCTTGGGATTCATGGATTTTTGGTCTTTTTGGTATTTTGTATAGAATGTATTTCCTACTTCCATATATACCCATTTTCATAATCTATAAAGATATGAAATTACATAATCATCTTTTATATACTATACAGTTCATCCTTGAGTTTATTTTTATTGATGGATGGTTATCCTTATCTTCTTCAAACAATATTATTCTTTTATTATGATATTTCTTATAATTTTGACCCATATGAAATATATATATATATATATATATATATTTGAAGTATTGTACTCTAACATGAGTGAATAGTCTCCCCATGGGCACACCCAATGACCTAGATGCTAGTTAGTAGCCTCTGGAATATGGGAAGCTGATCTCAAGGCTATGTCACTCAACGAATTAGGTGACCTTTGAGTGTAACACTGTTCAAGACATCACGAAGTTGTATCAGAGAGATTTTCGTTATTTTTGTATCAATATTTTTATGAATATAGATAGGATATTAGCAACATTGTAGGAAATTCAGAATGAACCCTGCCTAAGAGTAGCCAACCCACATTCTTTGTAAAAACCAAGTTCCTTGGGAATGGGAAACTGTTGTTATATATTTTTCTCATTAATGTTGGTATACTTTGACCATTGGATGATGAACATTAATTGTGGTATTTGATACATTATATGGATATTTACATTAATTGGATTTGTATGATAAGGAGCATTGATACATACATCTTCCTATACACTTATAATTCATTATTCATGCATATTCCATGCCATATAGGTTCATTTCATTGCTTCCATTGCCTGTGATTCCTATGATTTTTGAGTAATTAATTTTGTTTATATATATTCCTTATCTTCTATTATATTATGTTGGTTAAGGGGACTGATTTTTTAAAGTGTATTCATCAATATAAATAGTGTTTTCATATACAGGTTGATGATGAAACCATGAATAGCTTGTTTCTACCCATGTAATCTGTGTACCCCATGTTACATGACATGGGCTTTTTCTATGATTGAGTGACTACCAATTTCAATTCCTGATTTTTATAGGCCCTTAAGAATTTAAATGGTTAATTAATCGAGTTGATAGATCATATATTACGAAATTTATAGTAAT
Organism: Viscum album; assembly: GCA_963277665.1. Classification (NCBI taxonomy): domain Eukaryota; kingdom Viridiplantae; phylum Streptophyta; class Magnoliopsida; order Santalales; family Viscaceae; genus Viscum; species Viscum album. Next base: position 908,466,498 of record OY728125.1, on the reverse strand, counting down.
ACGAAATGTGGAGGGGGCTATATAGAATTAAATTGTTTTCAATTTCAGTTATAATTTCTATGAGACTTTATTAGATAGGAATTATGATCCATTAATTTGAACATTGTAATCTATATAATAAAATATAAACATTAAATGTAAATATTGAATTATAAAAAAATGGTTTCTAGTAAATGATGAGGCAAAGTGCAGTTGAACCTTCACCTACTAGAAATCATATAACATAAATTCAACCACTTACCAGTACCCTAGCTTTCTACATTGATAGTTGAGGTAGTACATTTGGTAGTGAGCCCTCATTCCTATAATCAATTTCGGAGAGTGATTCTATATTCTTCAATCTTGTTCTAAATCTTGTTCTTGTAATTTGTAGAGCTATTCCACCATGACATCCACTAGTTGTATGATAGGAAGGTTGCAATGATCACACTCTAGAAGTGGCGGGACCTCCCCCACCAGTGATCCCTCCAGTAGTTCCACCGAATCCACCACTTGCTATACTAGAATTGGGAAGTGATTCTCAAATATTATATAGTTTCTTACACTAATGAACTACAAGAAAAGTTCTACATGATAGGAAATTATTATGAATGATATGAATTGTGTGTTCTAGCAACAGCATCCCCCTATCTTTTTGGGGGATGTTGGTCCTTTGGATGTTGAGTCTTAATTGGAGGGTATCCTATCTACATTCTAGGATCTGAGGTATTATCCAAATATTATAGTTAATATGATAACATATAACATCCATCCACTAAATTCTTGTGTGATGTGATTACTAAGACTATCCATCATCAAGGCCATGTCGGGGTGAACTTCCAGACCTCCTTCTATGATTAACTTTTCCCATTAATGTTGATAACTAATTGTGCAAGGGAGTTCATGAACCTAGAGTAAGGTGATGTTTCTGTCGTAGACTATTCTACACATTATATTTAATTTCATTGCGTGTACCCAATCCAACTGGGGATGATAAGTAATAATAAAGTCTCCTTAAATATGGGGTCAAATATGATATCAACTTGTTGGTAAATGTCACTCACCTACCTACGATATATGATATCATTAATTAGACACGTATCACTGAGTGCAATTGGATAGAAGATGATTGTATTAGGAATAGAGTATCAGTGTTGAGACATGATTGTATTTTTCCGGTATAAGTTAGCGTTGCCTTGGGTTTTCTCATCAGAGTAGTGGAGGCTAGAGTATCCTCATTGGAAGATCTGTGGCATGCCATCAGTGTGAGAGGCATTGAAATATGAATCCCCAGTGTGATAGAGACACTATAGATTTTTTGTGATTTCGGAATTATGGGACATCTCCATAGATTAAATAGGATATTTCCACATACTTTTACTGGAAAAAGAACTTCATGAACTCCCCCGTCAGGTGTGGGATTAGTTACAACATGTTAGGCTGGGAGTTGGAGTAGCACCAGCTGAACAAGATGAGGGCGAGGTCAAGGATGTTGTACGAAAACATTTGATTATCAATGATAGTAGAGTAAGAATGCTTATGGTAGCCTAGTAGCATCATAAGTCCATAGATTAGGAAATTTGTCTGCCTTATATTTGTTACTCAAGGTCCTGAGTAAAGGACCATATATAGTACGAGGTATTTTTCTAGTAGTATCTAATATCATATAAGATTTATTAGACACATGTACTTCTCATTCCTTTATCTATTTATCATATGTGGTATCTATCAGGATGGAAATTTAATTTTCATACGTGGTGATGGCCATACACTCACTTTCGGGCATACTGCCCAAGTAAATATGACAATATGGGGATTGTCCCCTTAAGGAAGGTAGTTCTACATTCTTATGGAAATTTTCAACCATGAAATGACTGACATTTATTTCATTCTCAGGATAGACTGGTTTGTTCCCCATCATTATTATATTGTCTTCTATTGCGACAAGGTGTCATTTAAATCACCACAAGGCTACAATTATCACAAAAATGGTGAATGAAATGTCTATTCCAATAGATCTATACTAGAGAATCATGGACAAGGTGGATTGACCACCCAGATTTCTCGTCTTGTTCTTTTATTATAAACATTTTTATATTGTTTATACATATATATTATATATATTTATATTATGTTCCACTGTGATATGATGAAATAGTCTCCCCCGGTTCACACCCTAGGCCCACGCTTCTAGTCTGTGTCCTCTGGCATAAGGGGAGGCACTTGTGATACCATGTGGACCATTGGCTTAGGGCACATTTGAGTGCCACCCAGGTAGGAATTCCACCCTAACCATTACCAAATTAAATTATTCTATCTCATCAGGATTAGTTTCCATCTATCTATACTATAGAAGATTACTAGAATTAGATAGATTACACATTAAATATATTATGTTCATTTTTTATATTCAATATGTATTTAAAATATACAAATGGATCCTATAAATTTTTCCTATTTCGAAATATAATAATTATTAATGGTATTATATAGTTTTACTATTTTTTTTAAATATTCATTAAAATAAATCCTAGATTTGTTTTTGAAAATGTGTGACTTGTAGTAAAATATTAAGAACAATATCCATAAGTGTCCAACACCATCTTAATTATCATAACATATGACATCATAGGGAATGAAACATATAGAACAAAACATATAATTGATAATATATGTTGTTGTGACTTTGTAATTATCATTCCATTTTTGTTTTTTTCTATCATGTATAACTTTAACATTTTTCAATTTGTTGATTTATTAGTTTTTAGGACTGTATTTGAATAACTGGTATCAATACATGAAGGATCAACTTCTCTATAAATCTAAAATCACAAGTCTATCTCAGTTCCTTCTTATAAATGAATTGGGAACACACGGTAGAATAATTTATAATGTTTAATTATCTTATGAAAATATGAATATAATTTTGTGTTAGAAATATTTTCCAATGCCACCAATCTATATTAAAAAATTTTGTGTTTCCCTATACTTATGGGGGTCATTTTTTATGTGTCTTCACATAGTATCACTATTTTGGTATGTTGTCTCACCAAATATTCAGAAATTATTTCATTATTAAGTAATTATTTTGATAAAATCATATTTTCTCCCTCCTTGTGGCTCTCACATATAATACAATACCATAATGTCTCAATTTTTATACATATGACTCAAAAATAGGGCTTCTAAACACACACTTTTTAATTCTAATGTGGATAACATTCTTCCTCTATTTTTATTTATGTCATCCTATTTTATTCATATTCACCACTCTGTATTATTTATTTATCCTTAGGTATTATTATATCATTATTGTAAAAATAGAAACATATTAAATTAATTATCCATATGCATCATATTTTAATTCACATACTCTAAACAACTTCATTAAATTAATTTACTAGTATGAATTATAAATATCCAAATACTATCCTAAAAATATCAAATTATATATTTCCTACAATATTATCAAAACATTTCCATAAAAATGAAAAATATATACTAAAATTACAATATGATTTTTGTTCAAATCATATTCTCCCACACACGATCAGTTAAATGTTATGAAGTAATTAATCTGAAAATGTATTTATAAGTAATAAAATTTATTTCTAAATTGATCACATGGCTATTGAATGTCTAATGATAAGGATTTAGTAAAATATGAAATTTAACAAATTAAACATTTAAATTTCCATTACAAAAGATTCACACCACTATTCTATTTTACTCATTTTGATTTATATCTATAAAAGAATACGATACTTCAGTTTCAATTTAATTATTTGATCTCATTATTCCCCATACAAGTCATCTCCATTAGTGAAAATGCACATAATGTAGTATTTTTAAGCCATTTATTATAAATTATTATTTGTAAACAATTGAGTAAAACAAATCCAAAAATAAACATTACTTAAAAAATGAATCTCCCAAGGTTAATCTTAATAAATTTACAATATAGTCATCATTAAATATTGACTACAAAATTTATCTTATCTTTTATTTAGGGTTTTTTTCACACGCACACACACAAACACACACACAATGTTATGTTTCCTTAAAATATTTCCATTTTTAATCCCAATAATCCATTTTACTCCAGCTCAAAGGATGAGTCACTAATGTACTAGACCTATAATAAACCATATAACACATGGTTGTGTTCAATATTTTTTTTCATTCCAACAAAATATTGATTCACTGAAAAATCATTAAATTAAAATCCAATATAGAGGTTCTAAAAACAAGATATTTCATTATTTACAATTCATTTTCACACCTATAGTATGGAATAATAATTTTTTTCAAATAGCACACTACACATTCACTCTACCCTATACATTATTGTTTTTAATATTGTTATTATAAATTAATTTGAAGTTATAAAATCCAAAATATATGAGAGAATTTTTCCCAGAATCAAATTTGAATAATAATAAATACTAAAAATCATCTATTGTTATTCCTTCCATGTCATGAGTATATTTATACACACCTATGTATTTCATTATATACATATAATTTAAAAAAACACACCACAAACCCAATGGGGTAAATATATATTTCTTATATATAAAAGAAAATAAATAAAAACCCCATTAGTTTGGGAACCTATGATTAGTTATTTTTAAATTATTTATCGTAACATGTGTAAGATCAACCTTCCAGCCCTACAATGTTGAATTTCCTTAATTTTACTCCTATAATGATTTCATTTAGAATATTCTTGTTCACTAGGAATTTTTTTATTTATTTATTTAGAACATACACAATTAAATATGGATTGAAATATAATTCCTTGAATGGTTTATACCTCTTGTAATTTAGTTTCTGGGTAAAATCATGATCCTTGAATTATAAAATATAACTTATTTACATTATTTAAATTCCTTTTGTTTAATAAATATCTCCTGAATTAATACATAATTTTACTTATCAATACTATAATTATCATATCAATATCTTCTAATATTCTCTAACTTATTCAAATAAAACTTATTTTCAATGTTAACCATGCAATCTATGTTTATTACATTACTGATAAAAAATTACATGTGTTCTGTTTCAATAGGTATGTATATTTATTTTCCAAAAATCATTGTATAGAGAAAAATTCCAACTACTTTTTTATCTATAGTTTAGTAAACCTAGAGTGGATCGTCAAGATTTAGTGTCTACATTTTTAATGAGTTACAACTTATTTTCTCAAGGGTTCCCTTCAATTATATTTTTACACCTTGGATAAACCACTACATTGTGGCTGATATTCTTTTCCTATTCTTTTTTGCTATCCATAATTCTTCAAAACATATTTAAAAAAAACTCTTCAAAAAATGAACTCAATTATCAGTAATTATATATCAGGGAACTCCATTCTCATAAAGGATATATTTCATCACAAATTTCACCCTTAAAGAACCCAGATTTATTTGTAAAGAAACTAATAGAACCAATTTTGATTAATTATAATATAAAACAAGTACTTATTCATTTCAATGTGGTTTTGGAAATAGACAATGAAATCCAGTCCCCATATATTAAAATTTTGAAATTTTTAAATCCTTTATTGACACATTCCTTATCTTTCTCTCAGATTACCAATTCTATTACTGTTATCCCAACCCTTTTAATAATATCTTTCATCCGTATTTAAATTATTCCATTAGTGACTACATTACAATACCTTATCAAATATATTCATATAACTAAAGTTTCTATCATAGTGTATTGATTTGAAATGATTCAAAATTGAGAACACAAATCCAAATCACACACATCCCTATATAATTCCATCAAGTACCACGTTGTATAAGAATGGATCTCCCAAAGTTAATAATTTAATGTCCTTAAACCTCTTCTTCCCCTTTTTTGATAAACCTATAAGTATCCTTTCTACAACAATATAATTTTCATTCCTTGAGTTTCAAGGAATAATTTTTTCTTTTTATTATCAATATGTTCACATCTAGTAATTCTCCCAAAATTAGACCAAAATGATCTTCCCTTGAGTCTTTTTAGAATGCACAGATAGCCCACCACTTGACTTTTTGGTCCCATTTATCTTTAATCTAAATATAATATTCTTATAAAACAGGAAAATATCTAATTAATCTTGGCTTATCCACTTTATGGGAGATACAATATTTCTATTATAAGTGACATATGCGTACAATTATTTGGATTAAAATTAGGTACTGTATGAATTTTCCACAATATGGACTTCTACAATTATTAATTTTGTTAATAGAATAGCTCAATGAGGCTCCATTGATTATTTTTACAGCATTTTATATGACATGACAATTCCATTATTTTATTTCTTGAATGGTTGATCTTACTACCAGATACCTTGCATCACAAATAATTTAAAAATGTTGTTCTTAATCAAGTTTTGTAATGATTGGATATGAGATTATGTCCTTCATTATCCTTTCAAATTTTTCCAAAAACTCTTTATAGAATTGAAAATTTATATCCACCACTAAACATGACCAAAATGGTCATCAAATACATGATTAATCAATAATAAATCTCCCATAAAAACCTACATGTACTCAGCAACATCTTATTACCTTCTCTATATTTAGAGAAGGAAATCTTGATATCAATTTATTTGGTTTATTTTCTACTAAAATTATATATTTTTAGTTATTATATCCTTACATTATACATTATCTTACCAAGAAGTGGAATTTTTAATTGTTAAATACTATATTGGTATCTTCACATGTATCCTACTCCTTAAGCATATTCCATTAAAAAATTTAAGACAAAATCCCATTAAAGAGAATTTTTATGTTAAAATATCATTTATCCTTTTCAATCATATCGTAAAATATTTACATCATGAATTTTAGAATTTATAGGGGAACTACATAACCTAACTTGTATCCTTCTATAAGTAAAATATTCAAATGGGAATTTGAATAAGATTTTATCATGTTTAAATATATCAATTAGAACTTGATTTTATCCTGAATGACAATTATGTAAATTGATATGTGAATGTACAATAGGTTTCTCAAGAATTTGATCAATTAATTATAATGGGAAATGTTTCTTAACCATTCCATTATTTTTATTACTATAGATATCACACACTCTCTAGCTCATATTTTTTCAAAATCTATCCATTATTCTCATTAGTTAATACCATCATTCTCACATAATTAGTCACCACATGGATCATACTTGTAGAAGTAATACCTGAAAGTGAATATATTATTTTTTTCATAAAAAATATTATAATTTTACCCCTTAACTACTCTTTTATAATTGGGTTCATCCTTTTTTCATTAGAAAGCAGGATTTACATTTATCTTCTTTTAATATTTTATACAGGCATATTAAAATTCTGATCCCTTTAAATTGTGTAATTATCCATGTTATAATACACTTTTATTTAATTCAATAACTTCATCTATTTTCCTATATATTCATGATTTTATTATACAGGAATACAAAAATAAATGTTTATTTCTTCAAGGTATGAATATTTATTTGTTTATTATTATGTTTTCATTGGAAATGTTTGTGGTTCTTGAAAACATAGTCTCAAAACATGTTTTTATACATATGATTGTATTCTATTTAAGTTCCAATGATAATATTTTAGATATTTGAATCCATTAATTTATTATATTGTTTTTTCATGTCATTTAATAATTATTATTTTTAGGTATCTCAATGCTTAACTGAAACATTATTTCTCATTTAATGTCTCTATCCACCACATCAATTGAATAAAAATAATCTAGAATATTTGGATTTTTAATAGCATGAAAGGTATTTAATTTTCTCCACAAACATTAATTATTAATTTCCCTTGGGGTGAACTAATAAAAGAACTTTCAGAAGCATAGAAAGGATTCAGAAGTATGAAAAGAACATCCCTATTTGCTTCCATATCAAGCACCAAGAAATTTATTGATAATAAATGTTTTGAAATTCTTATCAATAAATCTTCAATAACATCCATAAAATCTTTGATAATTCTATTTTTATTTTTTACATATACTCTAGTTGGTTGTATCTCTTTCATTTCCAATTGCTGGGAAATAATTGAATGAATGTGATTAATGTTAGTTTTTAATTATACTAGATATGAAATATCTATTTTTTCCTTCAAATTTATAAGTATTATTATAGCTTCTAGGATCTTCCACCTTCTATAGTATATTCTTATGGATTACTTATCAACAAATATAAAATAAATGTAACAATAGAAACCTACCCTGACCTCTTATTATTTGATATTATATTCTTTAAGAACATTGATTATGATGATATCTTAGTTAATTCCTCTACAAATAACACATACACTCAAATATTATAAATTATTTAGATAGATACTTTGACTCGTTCATATACCTATAATTTGTTTTTCCAATTTTTAAAATGGTTTACGAATTTTATATTCTTTAACTATATTATATAATAAATTAATGAGGAATTTTCCAGAGTTGTTTTCCTTAATACTATTATTTATATCGTTTTTTCAATTATATATTAATTTTTTACTATTTAATTTAATGTCATTTTAAATAATGGTTAGTCTTATATTCTTACCTAGAATATAATTTATATTATTCTATCATTTTATTATTTTTACCCCTTACAGTTTTCCTCCTAATGTAGTTATTTATATGTCTCCTCCTCTTAGAAAAGTTTCAACTGTAGATGGTAGTTTTTGTTAATCTCTATTAATTTGTTTCATTATAATTTTTCCCACTATAATTTTATAATTATGAATGCTTTATTAATTCCATTTATAATGTTATTCTATCCTAGAGAAGTTGTAGTTAGTAATTTGAAAAAACACATTCATTTTTTTAAGGGTTTTTGATTTCTAATGATTCATCCAAAATTTCTCTCACTTCCCTATGTGGTTTTATTGAAACATAAAGGTTTCTGGCTGTAAATATCTTGTTGAATCCTTACATGATAACTAAATTATTTTCATCCCTTAATTTTGAAATTCTTAACTTGTTTGAAATTTTCTAGTTTATTCCAATACAAAATAGGATGATTATTTATTCATTGATATTATATTCCAAATAAGGGGTCATTATTCATAGGATGTATTCAAAAATTTCTCATTTAGTTTACTTATTACACTGGATATAATTATTATTTTGATGTATGCATGAAAAAAATACATACAATGAAAAATATTATTCTCAAAAAGTCCCTATTAGTTTCAATGCTCCTGGATTCAATATAGTTCTAACACATGATTTTGAAACTACATTTGATGATCAATATTTCTTGAATTTATAACAATTTTTTGTTAAATAATTAATAATTAATCTTATTCACCCAAAAAAATTTATGTCTTCAATTCATTGAATCTATATTTTATATATGTTTAAGATCCTCATCTATCTTATCTTTATAATTTCCTCATTTAGATGAATAAATGATTGTTTTTTTCTTATGGAATTCATTCATTTATAAAAACTTTTATAAAAAACGATGGAATGAATTAATGATATGGTATTTTTACTAGTAATATTTGGTTAAATATTGTAATTAATAGAATGTAACATTATATTTCTTTTTAATTAATGAAATTCTGGACTTTAATTCCTTGGTTTTTCATGTGTTATAAAATCTTATAATGAATGAATTATAAATTATTTCTCATTTTTTGAATGAATTCATCTCTCACTGTAATAGAAAATTTTTAGGTAGTCCTTTGATACATTAAAAAAACATAATTTGAGTACATACTTTGGAAGACCATATATTGGTACATACTCTACAGTTTTCAAGATTTCTTTAATGAAATACATTTCTTCCTTTGATGGAATTTAATTTAATATTGATAAGTACTATAATTGGTGATGCATCACCTCAAATATTCCAATGATTGGTGTTAGTACGATTCATAAAGAATTACCAAATACTTTTGGAACTTTTATATGCCTTATCCATAGTACCACATGGATATTATTAATTATTTTAAATACAAAGTGTTGAGTTTTAATATCTTACTAATTTTTCACTAAATAATTCTCCTTATTATCGTCGATTATTTTGGCTATCATCCAATAAAACAATATTTATATTTATGGTATGAAAGGAACTAAATCTGTATTTAGAGGTCTCCTAGTCCACATAAAACTATAATTTAAATAAGTGTTTTAGAATTTGATAATCTATAACAAATATAGAAGATATATGACTTTTTAAAATGATTTTCATAAATATACCTTATTATTTTCTATATAAATTGAGAACTAAAATTTGTTTAAAGAAGTATCATTCCAAATAAATGATGTAAGGACCCAGCCTTAAACCTTAAATAATCTTGAATTAAATTAATAATTCACATTGATGATCTTTTCAGGTTTAGAGTTTTAGAGAATTAGGCCATAACTATTACATAACAACTTGAATATTTCAAGTAGACACTACTACTCAGTATATATATTTTTTCATAAAATAAAAACTCTTAAAAAGAAGCATGTCTCGTTCAATGTATTAAACAACATGAATTTTCCTTGATACCATCCATTACCCTATTAATCTTTAAGTGCTATGGAAACAATTTCAAAAACTTGGGATGAGCATAAAAAGCTCAGTAAGGGATACACAAAGAAGGAAAACTGTTATTTTTTCAAAACTACAAGTAAAACATGAATATCATGAGTAATACTTTTAACCTTATTGAAGTAGTAAATACTCTTCACTAAATACAAGATCATTGCTTACATTTTTGTAGCCAAAACATTACTATTAAACCCATATAAAGAACAAATAAAAAATAAAGGTAACATGGAACATAAAAATACATAAATGGAATAACCATACAGTCTACTTCCAAACATGTCACTTAATGGAATATCCATATGGCCAACTTCCATACCCCATGCATTGGAAGTTATAACGTAACCACCCATCCTAGTATTCACGACACCACCCATCATTTGGTTAATCATGTAACCACCCATCAAATGTCCAAGTACCATTATAAAATCATTGCACATAAAAAACTGAAAATATAACCATTTCACTGTCACAATATATCATTTCAAGATATTGAAAAAATCATTGCTTTATCAAACTATTTTCAAAACCATTTAATAATGAGATTTTTTGAATAAAAGTGCCCCATACCACTTTGAAGCTTTTAAAGTAATTAAAATTTTAAAACAATAATGTTCATATAAAAAATCCTTAAAACAATTTTTAAAATAATGAAATTAATGAGAAATATTTAGAATAATAAATCTTTAAAACAGGTAAAACGATATTTTAGTTAAAGAGTTTTTAACAAAATGAGAAATGTTTGAATACAAATAATTGAAGGATAACATTTAATCAGAACTTTATAATATCATGATAATAAAGGAATTCATGATATATCATGCCAAAGGACAATATATAAACCATATTATACTGAATTGGTGCATAAAAACAATTAAGTCTCAATGGAATGTAAATTGAGACGAAATCCCTTATATAGATGGTATCCCTAGATTAAGGATAAATCAATTAGATAATTATGTGTGAAAACTATAAATACACTAAATATGATTGGTAATTCAGTGTAATACAATCCAATTTCATTCAAACATATTCATTGGATGATATATTCAAGATGTACAAGTTTAACCCAAAGAATCAAAATTGGGTTAAGAAGTTCCCTTGCAAAAATTCGCAAAACTAACGACGTCACTTTAAAATTAAAAAACTGAGTTGATGAGAGAGAAAAGGGTATCTCATCTATTTGGCATAAATCTTACAGAAATAAGGATATAGAAGAATGTATCCCAACATAATAAGATGTGAATTAAAAGACATATCAAACAAATCCTTTTAAAAGAGAGGAGGGTGAAAGGTTCCCTTACCGATTTGGTAACGTACAAAACATAAACCACATGAAAGAAGGACCATAAAATGTAGATTTAAATTCCCATAAATTAATTTATATTACGAAAAGTTTAGAATAATGGGTAGTATATACATCACTAAAAGGAAACAGTGGCAAATATATCATGAATGTCACGGGAATAAAAAGTTATATGCAAACCCCTTACCACATCGTAATTCAATCGAGTCGTATGAACAAAAGTTAATAACCACCAAATGATTCAAAGAATAACATGAATATAAAGAGGATCATGATAATATATATCAAATGGAAGTACACAATACACCACATGTAATAAATAAGTGGTGAACAATGGAAATGTCACAGAATTAAAAGTGAGATAAGAAATCCCCTTACCTCGTGTCCGACTTGACTTGTTTGATCCTTGTTCTTCCTGAATAATAAACTTAAGTTAATTTATACTTGATTAAGAACCCTTTTTAAAGTTTATTATTACTTTTATATCACTTATTACTATGTTATAACATTATGTAATCATTTAAGTTAGTAATGGTCATTTTGTCGATATTAAGTACTTGAGTAAAAAATGAACACCTTATATTTACTAGTAGTCCATGTGGTCAATAGTCCATTATATCCAGAATTATATTCATGATTTGGATATCATATTTATCAAATATATCCAGAATATACATGTATTTATAATAGTACATAACATTAAGAGGTATGAAATGAAATGCACCGTTTATGGAGACTATAAGCCGTACGTACTCATGAACGCTACTTCCGTATCAATTTCATATTTAATTGAATTAAAACATAATGATAAATAGTAGTATGATATTTACTGTATTTTATCATATATAATATCATTAAATATATCCTTGATACATACCACATATGGTAGGAATGAGTCATATCACTTTGAGGGGGCGGTAGTCCGCACTTCCTCAAATGAAATTATCGTGCTTACCCATAATGGAAACCATGAATCCATGATATAAATTGAAATTACATAAGCATAAAGAAAACATAAACATAACATATATCATATATAAATACAGTTTCATATTAATGGTCACCATTAGAGGTGGTAGGAGATAATCAAACAATCATCGTTTCGTGAGGCGTTAGTTTGATATACACAGAAACATTATGTTCTTCACCCATTAGATGTATGTGTGTGTAAGTGTAGTTTGAATCCTTCTAATAAAAACATCCTAGTATATTGAGGATACTTTTTTTTGTTATAAAAGAATGTAATAAAATGAGTTTAGGGGTTGTAGAAGTAAAACAAAAGAAAATAATTTAAGAGAAACGGTTACCATTAATTTGGGTAACTCCCTTTGGTTTGAAGCTAAAGGACTCCTTGAAGTGCCTTTTTCCCAATTAAAGGCTTCTAAGAGGATGATAGGGGTGTATGGAGATTAATTTGACAGAGTTTGGATGTGATAAAAGGCTTTATAGGTGTGAGGAATTTCTTAGAAGTGGTCTCCTTTTATAATGGTGAGGAGGGGCTCTTTTGGAAAGTTAGAAAACATTATTTTATTATAAACTTATCTTCGGTATCAAAAAGTCCAAAAAACATTAAAGTAGAATATAAGAAGACTAATATTCAAAATAAAATCATCCAATAGGAATTGGACATGATTTGGATAATATTTTAATCAATATAATCTTATTTATTTAAATCATTTATTAATGAGGTAAACACTACAACATTATTGTGTCATAAATAATTTAATTTATATGATGTATAAAAATTATAAAAAAACATGATGTAGGAAATAATTTATTATTTCCAATCAATATTTATAGTCTAAAATATAATTTATATAACCCCTTGTAAAAAGTAATTTAGTAAAAGATATTTTCTTTTTTCATTTTTCCTTTTTCTTTAAATTAATTAATCTAAATTGTCATTATCAATCCCAAGTGGCTCAATGGTGTCCCAAAATGGACCCAAATATTCCCATGGTCTTTAATGACTCAACTAATAAGTTTTGGACACACGTTAAGGTAATTTTGAATTATTATAATACTCTTTGTACCTTGAATTACCCTATTTATCTTTAACCGCTGTAAATAAAAATCAAAAGTTACTATTCACCAAATATTATTTTCATATTATTGAACCACATTTTACTTCATGATAACAACCATGTTTTTCGTATTTTCAAAGTTCAATTTACAAAAGTGGTAAAATTTCATTTAAATGAAAAGGTCACTTTTTTTAACTACTATTAAGTGGTTTCACTATTCATCAAAAAATTGATGTTTTTCAGAAAAATACCAAACATTCAGTCTAAGATTTATTTGATATTACGAATTCAAATATGATGTATATTTTGATAAATTCAAAAAATTTAAGTGGAATTAATTAATTTGAAATTAATTCCCATTGTTAAAACAAATAATGTGTTTTTAAGAAACAATATCTATCAAAAGATTGGCACTTGTTTATGTACAATTTCAAAGCGTAATTCTTTCCATTGACAAACATTGGTTTAAATGGTAAAAATATATTCTAATTACACTTTAAAAACCATTAAAAAGATAATATAGCAATATAAATAAATTAGATTAAAATGCGGTTTTTAATTAAAATACAATAATTTTCACTAATCATTATAAAATGATCTTTATCAGAAAAATACCAAAACATTACCCAAAGTAAAATTTGATGCCCCATTTCTAATGAAGGATTTTATTTAGACATTTATAATGTATTTAAGTGAACAAAACAATATTTAAATAGGGTTCTCCATTAAAAAGGCGGTAAATCGACCTTTTAATGTAAATTATGCTTAAAATTTGATTCATTCACATTTTAGTCCTTTAACATTTTTATTGGTTAGATGTAAATAAATTTAACTAACATGTATAATAATAATGTAGTTAGTTTTGTTCATTACCACCAATAAAAAGGCTAGGAGTAAACTACCATTTAAAATAATAATATTATATTATTAGTGTGCAACGTAAGATTCCAAAGAAACCCGTTGTTGCGTATCGGGTACACTGTCGACCAAAGCAACCCCTTTAAAGTAAAATCAATATTTAATTAAAAAATATTAATTAATATAAAAATTTTATATTTTTCATTTATTCAGGATGTTACATCCTTCCCCCCTTTTGCGAATTGCGTCCTCGAAATTTTAAAATTTGGCTCAAAACTCCATTGAAAGTCCCACATCAGAAAAAGAGTCAATAAACTATCACTTTAATATAATGAAAGAGATGTTAAAAGGTCACCCAAGACAAAAGATACTAGGATTCCATGAAAGCATGGATATAGAGGAGAAAACGAACCATCAAGATCTGATGGAGTGTGATAGAAAACATGATTTGGAGAAAGTTAACAATAAGAAAACCAAAAATTTGTGATGGGTTAAACGGTCATTGGTTTCCCAGAATGAAAAGTAAACGAACAACATTTTTTAAGTGCCTTTTCATAATATTGGAGGATTTATTTATGGGATTGAATAAGAACATAAGGAAACTTATTGGTAATGTAGACTTTCATCATTTACTAAATTTCTACCACAAACTCAACTTTTCTCCCAACAATTAGTATTCAAACTGACTTGGTAACATCAAAAGTGATAGAATAAACTTGTAGAGTATCAAATAATCCTCAAAAGATGAAAATTATATTTCCCATGTCTTTAGAACTTAACCAAAACCAAAATTCGTTAGTAGAAGGTAAGATAATCCCCAAAAGTATAATCTTTTAAAAAAAGAAAAACTGCTCTTAATCTCCAAAATTTGTCAAACAATACCCAAAGTTCAACCAATACCATTCAATAAATAATTGTCCATAAAATTATTCAAGGTAATATAAACTATGATTGAAACCCAAATCTCAAAAGGATCTAATCACATAGTATTCCAAGATAAATCCTAACATTTATCTCCAAATAACATCACTTACTCTTAAAGTCTCATATTGAAAAGTAATTAACCTAATCACATATCCTCCGTGATAGGTTAATCATTTACATATATAACCCAAAATCAATTTCTTCTTGATTCATTAAATCATTTAACTAAAAATTATAAGTCATACTCACCAAGGACTTCACGTAGTCCAGTGGTAGGCGATAAATACTAACTGAACATTGGTTGTGGGTTTGATTCTTGCAGCTTTGTCTGACATGACAGGTTGTCACACGGTCTGCGTGTTTTTCTTTTTGAAAAACTATATAATTTTATAACATTCCAAAAAAAGAGATAAAATTATCAAAAATAGCGATAAAATTATTTAACAATGAAGGTTTTCTAATAACTTTCAATTTGCATCCCAAAAATTTATTAACCTATAATTTCCTCAAATTCAAGGATCATATAAACCCAAATGGTTCATTATAACTATATCGACAAAAGAAAATAAAATTATTCCTTGAATAGAATTTTCATATATCAAACATCAGGGTTACTCATACTATAAAAAGTCTTATAATTTAATTCCCATCATCAAAAGAGCCTTAATACTTATATGCATTTCACCATCCTAAAATCTACCATAACACTTGAATCCCATATATGTTGACTTATTACTCATTCAACATTATTTATGATCTATTAACCATTCCTTTCCAAATTATTCTGAGATACTTCTTCCCTACAAAAAAAATGGCGAATCATATCCTAAGATTTAATAATGTCAAAACATATGTTAAGAAATAATCCATACCTTTCATTGGTCATTGTCAGTTTCTTAATCCATAATCGGAATGGCATCAGGTATTGGTAAACATATATTTGTACGATCATGGTGATCCCAATCCCAAAAATTCTTCGTAGGACACGTGTTTGTATAATGACCATGCACACCACATTTAAAACATTCAATTGATCCGTCATAAAGAACATCTTTCCCTTTCCTAGAGTCAACTGGATGCTTCCTTTTTCCATGGCATGTTCTTGCTTTATGAACTTCATTTCCACATCTATAGCATATTCCTATCCCTTTGAAACATTTTCCTTTGTGTTTATTACCAAATCCATGACACATAATTTTTTGAACATACTTACCTTTACGATTATTACCTGATCTTCCGTGGGGATTTGTTTTTCGCATATACAATGCCATATAAAAATAACCAAGGTTCAAGTGGTCAATCAAGACTCCAGATATTTGGTTGTGAATAACCACAAGAGTTCTCATTGCATCTCCCATTTCATTCAATTGCTCATTCAGAAAACTGTCATAGTTTTCTTCACATCCATTGTTACTTTGATTCCTTATAGATCCATCCATTGACTAAAACCAAAAACTTAAGTTTGAGTATATTAGTAAAATCATCATATAATATCTTATGAAGAGGGTAAATACTAAGATATACTTATTCATGTTATCTTAATCTCAATCACATTATCTAAAAAACTATGAATCTTTCTGAAATCCTGATCATTATGGTAATGTCACTTATGCTTAAAGAACACCCTAACCTCTAAAGTTATCTAAACTAACCTTTGATAACAACTGTAAGGATCCGACTTTAAAACATACATAATCTTTAATTAAATGAATAATTCACAATGAGGATCTTTTCAGGTTTATATTTTTAGAGAATTAGGCCATAACTATTACATAACAACTTGATGATTCCATGTAGACACTACTACTCAGTATATTTGTTTTCATAAAATAAGCACTCTTAAAAAGAAAAATGTCACGTTCAGTGTATTAGACACCATGAATTTTCCTTGATCCCATCCATGACCCTATTCATCTTTATGTCCTGTGGAAAACATTTCAAAAACTTGGGATGAGCATAAAAAGTTCAGTAAGGGATACACAAAGAAGTAAAACTGTTAGTTTTTCAAAACAACAAGAAAACCATGAATATCATGAGTAATACTTTATCCTTTACGAAGTAGTAAATACTCTTCACTAAATAAAAGATCATTGTTGACCCTTTTGTAACCAAAAGGTTACCATAAAATCCATATAAAGAACACATAACATATAATGGTAACTGGGGACATAAACATACTTAAATGGAATAACCATACGGTCGACTTCCACACATGTAACTAAATGGAATAGCCATACAGCCGACTTCCATATGCAATGCATTAGAGGTTATAACGTAACCACCCATCCTGGTATTCACGGCACCACCCATCATTTGGTTAATCACATAACCACCCGTCAAATGTCCAAGTACCATTATGAAATCATAGCACTTAAAATATTGCAAATATAACCATTTCACTATCATAATATATCATTTCAAGATACTGACAAAATCAATGCTTTATCAAAATATTTTCAAAACCCATTTAATAAAGAGATTTTTTGAATCAAAGTGTCTCATACCACTTTGAAGGTTTTAAAGGAATTAACATTTTGAAACAAAAATGTACATATAAATAAATCCTTAAAACCATTTTTAAAACAAGGAAATTAATGTGAAAGATTTAGAAGAAAAAATCTTTAAAACAGTAAAAATGAAATTTTTGTTAAAGAGTTTTTAAAAAAATGAGAAATGTATGAATACAAATAATTGAGGAATAACATTTAATCAAAACTTTATAATTTCATGAGAATAAATGGATTCATGATATAAAATCCCAAAGGAAAATATATACACTATATAATAGTGAATTGGTGCATAACAACAATTAAGCCTCAATGGAATGTAAATTGAGATGAAATTTTTTATAAAGGTGGTATCCTTAGATTAAGGATAAATCAATTACATAATTATGAGTGAAAACAATAAATACACTAAATATGATTGGTTATTAAGTGTAAAACAATTATAGGTCATTCAAACATATTACTAGGATGAAATATTCAATATGTACAAGTTTACCCCAAAGAATCGAAATGGTGTTAAGAAGTTACCTTGAAAAAATTCGGCAACCTAACTGCGTCACTTTAAAATTCAGAAACTGAGTTGATGAGAGATAAAGGGTATATCATCTCCCGGACATAATTCTTACTGAAATAAGGATATATAAGAACATATCCCAATTTAATAATATGTGAATTAAAAGACATAACAAAAAAAGCCTTTTAAAAGAGAGGAGGGTGAAAGGTTCCCTTACCGATTTGGAAATGTACAAAACATACACCACATGAAAGAAGGACCATAAAATTTAGATGTAAATATCCATAAATGAAATAATATTACACAAAGAGTATTATCATGCGCAGTACATACACCAGTCAATGTAAAATGTGGCAAATATAGCATTAATCTCATGGGAATAAAAAGTGAGATGAAAACCCCTTACCACATCGTAATTCAATCGAGTCGTATGAAAAAAAGTTAATAACCACCAAATGATTCATAGAATAACATTAATATAAATAGGATCATGATAATATATATCAAATGGTAGTACAAAATACACCCCATGTAATAAATAAGCGGAGAACAATGTTAATCTCACGGAATTAAAAGTGAGATAAGAAATCCCCTTACCTCATGTCCGACTTGACTTGTCTGTTCCTTGTTAATCCTGAATAATAAACTTAATTTTGTTTATACATGATTAAGAACCCCTTTTAAATTGTATTATTCCTTTTATATCACTTATTACCATGTTATAACATTATGTAATCGTTTATGTTATTAATGGTCGTTTTGTCCATATTTAGTACTTGTGTCAAAAACGAACACCTTATATTTACAAGTTGTCCATGAGGTCAATAGTCCATTATATCCAGAATTATATTCATGATTTGTATGTCATATATATCATAAATATCCATCTTATACATGTATTTAAAATAGTACATAATATTAAGAGGTAAGAAATGAAATTCACCATTCATGGAGAGGGTAAGCCGTATGTACGCATGAACGCTACTTCCATTTCTATTCCATATTTAATGGAACTAAAAAATAATGATAAATTGTTTTATTATAATTTAAGTATTGTATAATATATAGTATCATTAAATATAACATTTATACGTACCACATATGGTATGAACGTGTCATATCACTTTGAGGGGTCGGTAGTCCGCACTTCCTCAAATGAAATTATCGCGTTTACCCACAATGGAAACCATAAAGGTATGCTATAAATGGAAATTAAATAAGAATAAAGAAAACATAAACATAATATATATTATATATAAATACAGTTTCATCTTAATTTCCACCATGAGAGGCGTTTGGAGATAGTCGAACAATCATCGTTTCATGAGGTGTTTGTTTGCCATCCAGAGAAATATTATGTTCTTCACCCATTAGTTCAAGGTGTGCGTAAGTGTAGATAGAATACTTCTCATATAAACATCCTAGTATATTTATGATACTGGTGTTGTTACAAAATAATGGAATAAAAAGATTTTAGGGGTTGGAGAAGTAAAATAATAGAAAAAAATTTAAGAGAAACTATTACCTTTAATTTGGGGAACTCCCTTTGGTTTGAACCTAAAGGACTCCTTGAAGTTCCTTCTGCCTAAGTTAATGATTCTAGGAGGAGTATAGGGATGTATGGAGCTTAATTGGGAAGATTTTGGATGAACTAAATGGCTTGATAGGTGTGAGTAATTTCCTAGAAGTGGTCTCCTTTTATAAGGGGGAGGAGGGGCTCTTTAGGAAAGTGAGAAAACATTATTTTATTATAAACTTATCTTCGGTTTCAAAAGGTCAAAAACAAATTAATGTCAAAGCTACGATGACTCATATTCGAAATAAAATCATCAAATTGGAATTTTACATGTCTTAGATAATATTTTAATCATTATAATCATATTTATTTGAATCATTTATTAAGGAGGTAAACACTATATCATTATTGTGTCATAAATAATTTAATTTATTTGATGTATAAAAATTATAAAAAAAAAGCATTTTGTAGAAATTATTTTTAGCTTTCAAATTAATATTTATAGTCGAAAAGGTAATTTATATTACCCCTTGTAAAAAGTAATTTCCTAAAAGATATTTTCTTTTGTTATTTTTTCCTTCACTTTAAGTTAATTAATATAAATTGTCATTATCACTCCCAAGTGGCTAAATAGGGTCCCAAAATCAACCCAAATATTCCCATGGGCGTTAATGACTCATCCAATAAGGTTTGAAAATGTGTTGAGGTAATTTTTAATTATTATAATACTCTTTTTACCTTGAATTAACGTATTTATCTTTAACCGCGATAAATAAAAGTCAAAAACTACTATTCACCAAAAATTATTTTCTTCTTATTGAACCAAATTTTAATTCTTGACAACAAACATGTATGTCAGATCTTCTAAATTCAATTCAAAGAAGTAGTATAATTTCATTTAAATGAAAATGTCAGTTTTTTAACTACTACTAAGTGGTTTCACTATTCATCAAAAATTGAAGCTTTTTAGAAAAATAAAAAAAATATTTCCTATGATTTATTTGATATTCAGAATTAAAAAAATGATTTCTATTGTGTAAAATTCAAAACATATAAGTGGAATTAATTAATTTAAAATTAATTCCCATTGTTAAAACAAATAACTTGTTTTTAAGAAACAATAACTATCAAAAGATTGACATTTGTTTATGTCGAATTTCAAAGTGAAATTAATTACATTGAATAACATTGGATTAAATGGTAAAAATATATTCTAATTACACTTTAAAACCAATTAAAAATATAATCTAACCATATAAAAAAAATTAGATTAAAAGGTGATTTTGAATTAAAATACAATATTTTTCACTAATCATTAAAAAATGAACATTATCAGAAAAATTCCAAAAAATTACCCAAATTAAAATTTGATGTCCCAATTTTAAATAAGGATTTTATTTTCTCAATTATAATGTATTAATGTGACAAAAACTATATTTAAAGAGGGTTCTCCATTAAAAGGCGGTAAATTGACCTTTTAATGTAAATTCGGTTTAAAATTTGATTCATTCACATTTTAATACTCTAACATTTTTTTTGGATAAATGTAAATAAATTTAACAAAACATGTATAATCATATTGTAGTTAGTTTTGTTCATTTTCGCCAATACAACGGCTATGAGTTAAGTAAAATTTAAAATAATAACATTATATTATTAGTGTGCAATGTAAGATTCCAAAGAAACCCATTGTTGCGTATTAGGTACGCTCTCGAACATAGAAATCCCTTCAAAGTAAAATTAATATTTAATTCACAAATATTAATAAATAGGAAAATTTCCTATTATTCATTTATCCGGGATGTTACAAATGATATAAAACTTGTTAGTTGTAATTGGATAGTGTAAGGGAAACATACCTTAAAAGTTCACATAATCTCTTAAACACATAAACTATAGGTATCTAGTCAATATATCAATTAAGATATTATTCAAAATTAATAAAATTCACTTTCCCATATATTAAAATAAATTGAAATAATATTTAAATGGTTTTTGTTGCTAGTGTATTAAAAATAATTAAATAATATTTTTGAAAATAAGTCATGTATAGTGTATGTGTTCTTACAGAACAATAAATAATTTCTTGAATATTAAATGAGAAAATAATGGGGAGTCCTAGGTCAGCCTTTTTGAATCATAATAACCATTCATAAATTACTTGAATATATATAATAAAAACAACTCAATCCCTTAAGTAATTATTAAAATAATTCAAGGATCCTAGGGATAGTAATAAGTCCTTGGGAATTTGCCTATATAATATACACTAAGGATGTAAGGACATAGAACTATATGAGTATGTAATTCTACACAATTTCTATATTTTAATTTCATTTTAGGTGATTATTTTAGGAAAAAATCAGATTAGTGGGTTTCAAGAGGTCATAAGATTGAAAAGAGAATGATTATAGGTGAAGAAGACATGAGGAACTAAGTGTCCTTATATGGTTACTTGATGGGGTAGATGTGGGTCTGGTTGTTATATATAGATATAAAATGTTCTTGGCACCTTGTTTTAGAATCATGGAATATTTCTATGGGAAATTAACTTAATTAATGGTATTTTTTAATTGTAACCCCAATATGAATCCTAAATCTAATAGTGGATATTGATTTAACTCCATTTTATGTCTCCCCAACCTTGATTATTTTCTCAACCCTCACCTTCACCACCATTATAAATCCTTAACTAGTATGGATCAGTGGTGGCATAAATTGTTCACTAGGGATCACCCTCAGAAATAAAGTTCATTGATAACCACTAACCTCATATATTTTATATTTTATTTATTATTTATATTATAATTGTATTTATTCTAATAATATGAATTAAGTAATGATTCAATATCTCTGATCTTATCCTGGTTTAGGTATTGAATTGAATTTCTTCTTTTATTTAATATTTTATTCTATGAATGGTTTAATCCCTATGACTCTTTGGGTTCTGGGCTGATCTAAAAATTCAATTAGTGAACTTTTACACTTCGTTGGTCTCCTTAGAAGTATTAAATTTTGTAGTTTAAGGCCATCTATATCTTATATTATTAAATTGGATTACTAAAAATGAAATATTTTCAAGTTTATAATTTTAATTAATAATGGCTTCCTAAAATGTTTTTATAGAAAACCTATCATGATTTTTTCGATAGGGGATGTTTTTAGGTTTATTGGACTTGAATCATATACACTCACATGATATAATTTGGATAAATTGTATGGTATATATTGTATTTAGAAACTATAGATAGATAATAGGTATTGAGATCGTTGAGTATTGGTTATAAACCAGAATTGTTTTATGCAAAAAAATGATTTTATAGTCATGTTATATGTTAAAGATATTAAGAAAATGTTGTAGAATTTTTATTGTTAACTGGTTGTGATAATTACATATATATGTAGTATATTATATTATTGAATAAATGTGCTAAAATAAAAATATTATTCAATGAACATGTTGACAATATTTGAAGGGCTCTCAATGACCTGGATTTTGCATACCCTTCTTTAATCAATGAATGGGGCGTGAGCATTGGTTTCCACAACATTTTTTACACTGTTCCTTTCCCCATAAATGGGATGGATGCTTCACCCCGACTATTGTTTTTCTATTTACTCATATTTTTTGTTAATCACAATGTAGATATAATAGGTATTGACCCTCATAGAATTGTTAATTTATTTTATTCATTAAATATTAAATGATATAACATTTCTAAAATTTTTTGAATATTGTATACAAACTCATCAATACTTAATTTTTTGAATACACTTTAGATCATGATAGGTTGTTTTCGGTGGGTTCTTACCACTTACTGTGTATGTCATTCTCACATGCTGAATCAGACACTGTTGAGATTTATGTAGATTAATTTGTATATGACCCAAGTTTTGGGAAAGTGGATAATCATGGGGTTAATCATGCTTGGAGTATATATCTGGGTAGGGCCTTTTTCAATTTCTGGACAACATGTGGAGTATGTGAATTAGTGATATCCTCTATTCTCTCTATGGAATATGATAATTGGTAAATACTCCCTTTGGATCTTAAGGACACGTTTTTTTGTTTTCTTTTGTGTATATATGTTCTAATATGGTCTCACATATTTTGAATTTCCTTCAAAATTTTATGGCTATTTTAGGTATAATAATGTATGCACATGATATATTTTTCATATTCATATGTTTTTTTAATCTTCACACTTCCTTATTGTATAATTAAACCCATGATTTATTTATGTCATATTGGTAACAACAACATAGGATTATATCATGTCGTGTCTATTACACAAATCAAAGGGGGGAAACCATATCTTATTTACCTAAATTCAATCAATGGTGAATATTCTAGGCTTTAGTGGTCCATAGGTATGATTAAGGTGTTTTGATGTTTTGATACAGGTTATATTTTGGTGTTTCAGTAACCAAAATGTCTAAATGGTATCCTAGTACACATTAAAGGATTATTAGTTTGAGATATGATAGTATCCAAGAGATAGGACTGCAAGGGATTATGATATAACCCATAAATATACATGGATATAATAATTATAGTGGATGGTTGAGTTACTATGGCCATTCTACAAAATTTTATTTTCTTTTAATATATCTAATATATTAAGTCCCAGTCATCATGCTAGGAGTTATTAGGTGGAATAAGTTAGGGTAACATGACAAACCATGTGACACCCTATTAATTAAGATATTATTGTTGGCACAAATTTACGATTGATATTATTTTTAATATTAGGTTACTATGATCCAATAATAAATTCCCTTAATTGTGAACCCTACATAAAAATAGGTGATATGTGACTTCTTTTATGTTATACATGTCACGACCCGTCCTTGGGGCCCGTGCCGTGACTACCCCAAGCCCGCCTTCCATAGGCCAGGGGCTGGCGACTAGCACCAAGGCGAAATTCCCAATAAAAGGGAAGGCATTGCCTTTGTAAAGTAAACAATCACCGCAGAGCAAGAAAGCAATAGAAGTAAACACTAAGTAAAAACTGGGTACAACAGTAGGTGTGGAAAAGTAAGTGGGCCAGTATACAAACCCAAACTGAAAGTAAAGTACAACTGGAAGGGAAAACAACAACTGAAAAGTAAAGCCGCAACGTCGAGCTGTCCACTGGAAATCCCGCCTGAAGGGTGATTACAGATAGCCTCCACAGCTCCTCGGGTCCAGCCGTCCGCTTCCAGAACGTCCCGCCCAGTGGTCCACCTCCAAGTACCATCCTGCTCCGCAAGCCTCAACCATGATCAGCACGGTCCGTCGTCTGCAACCAACACAACGTAGTGTGGGCATAACCCATGCATGGGTGAGTATAAGCTACTCAGTATGGTCATTGAGATCCCCGATGGTCTCCCAAAATCCACAAAGGATAATCCACAAATGAAAGATACAATCACAAAGTAACATTCGACACTGCTTAGGTATATGCCCATACATATACCTAAGTCATCAATTCTCGTTCGGCTCCAACATTCGAGCCCAAGTACAGCCCAGTCCACACAGGAAAGCAAAACGTAAATCCACACAGGATAGAACAACACAATCCACATAGGAAAGAAAAATAAGATTCAGCTCACACAGGTATACTTCTTCGTATGACGATAGAGATGATCAGATATAGCCACTGATTCATCTAAGCCGTCGGACCCACAAAGGATCGAAAGGTACTGTCCCCCACAATGACCGAAAAAGGATCGGACCCATAATGGATCGATATGTAACTAACCCCCGCAATGACCCACAAAGGATCTGACCCACACAGGATCGATAGATAACTAACCCCCGCAATGACCCACAAAGGATCTAACCTACACAGGATCGATAGGTAACTAACCCTCGCAAAGACCCACAGAGGATCAGACCCACACAGGATCTGTAGGCGCATACCCACACAGGACCGTTGAGCACTGAACCACATAGGATCGGACCCACACAAGATCTGTGACACTAATCCACGTAGGATCACTGAGTGTCATAGTCGTCGTCGTTGAGTCCACTGAGGAACTCTGTACAGTCGTCGTCGTCGTCGTCGCAGCCAGCTCTAGGGTTCCCGCACACAGCAACATCGTTCAGGAGGGTCCGCTCCACAAGCCGAGAGGCTGATACATCAACTGACACATAGTATGGAGTTGATGTATCCAAAAGTTCCGTTTCGTCAATAGGAACTCAACGTCGCAGATGGTGCGTCAATCAGACGCCGGGTCTGAGAGTTATTGGCCTTTTCGTTCCAGGGGCCCGGTTGGTTTTTAAGGAAAAACCAACCTGACCGTAATCCACCTGGGTCCAACCCTCAGGCGGAGTAATCCAAAAGATCCTTCTCACTTAGAGGAATCCAACATAGTCGACGGCACGTCAATCGGACGTCCGGAGCTCAAGTTATAAGCGTTTCCGCTTCAAGGGCCCGGTCAGATTCGTGTACGAACCAACCCGCCTGAACCAAAAGTTCCCCGAAACCATGAGTGTAATATGTAGAAACTACCTTCTTGTTCCAAGGATCAAATCGCCACTGACGGTCCGTCGATTGGAGGTCCATAGCCCATGATATGGGCAAAAGACCGAAGAGGTCCGAAAACAGGGGGTCTGGGCCCGGACCGACCCGGGTCCAGGTATGACGCAGATGGCGCGACCCGGACCAGCCGGCGTGGCCCGGCCCGGCCTGGGCGTTACCCGGCTGGTGCTGGCTGGGTGGCCAGCGGGTCGGCTCGGTCGTTACGGCCGAGCGAAGCGGGGGGCGCGCTGCCCCCGCGTGAAGGAGCTGCGGCCCCGCGTGGGGCTGCCCTTGCCAGGAGACGCGGCCGGCTGCCGTGTGTCATCCCCCTCCGATCCCATGCAGTCATGGGACCACACCCAGCCGCCGCGGTTTCAGCCATGGCGGCTCCTTCCGGCGGTGCACATGGCGCCACTGCTACCTGCCGCCGTGCCGGCGAGGCGCGCCGGCGGTCTGCTCCATGGACCACCGGACTAGTTCCGGTGGTCAGAATTGGGTGTTGTCTTCACCAATTTCCCTCACGGGGTCCGTCCTTTACTACAAGGACCTCACATCACCCGTGCGTCTTACTTTGTCATCACCCACCAATCCACACACCAAGAACGAAAGGACGGTGGGTTCCAACTTGTTTGTTCTTCCTCACCCACCGTGTTAGTGGTTTTAAAAGTCTCACAAAAAATATTTAAACAAACCACGGATAAAATCACATAGATTAAAATGAACAAAACCCCTACCTCGACATTGTCGTCGAAGATGAGTTCGTCACGGAATTGTCCGTCGCGGAAGAAGAGGATCGTCGCGTCGCAGAAGGGGCTTCACTGGGAAGGAACGTCATGGAAGAAATGTCACAGAAGGAACGTCGCAGAAGGAGGATCATCGGCGTCGCGATACGAGACGTCGTGTCATCGATCTCTAAGGGTTCATAGTTCTTCATCGCCCTTCGTCGAAGGCCGACGTTCTTTTTCGGGGACAATGCGTTCTTCGCGTTCTTCGCATTCTTCATGTTCTTCAACGAAGGAGGATGAAGATCTTCAAGCTTTAGAGTTTCTCCAAAACCACTCAATAAGCAACCCCTCAACAAACCTAGTGTTGGTCTTATTTTATTACAATGCCAAAAATTTGAAAAATCGATGTTAAGAAATGAACAATTAATTCTATGAATTAATTGTAATGACTTAACTGTCCAATTAATAGGGGCGTTTAGAATTTAAGAAAACGCACCGGTTGACTTTATTTAAAAGAGGTTTTCGCGGGTGCGTTACATAGAAGGAAAGAAATGGTGGGTCTCATGCGGGCCCCACCTCACAAATATCCTACCAAGTGGGTAGGATATCGTGGGTCCCACATTATCCGCTTAAGCTGGCTTAAGTGGCATTAAGTGAAATAAAATAAAGTGTCACACCACTTTTATTTTATTTCTTAACTTAACCCCAAAAATTAAAAACCACACCCAAACAAATGCAACTTCAGAAAAGGCGTTTCTAAGCAAATACCGGGGCTGCGATTCTATCAGTGCCCTAAGAATTCGATTCCGAGCACCGGTTCAAAAGATAGAAAAACCCACTCGTTCGTTCATTGAAAGTACCCGAGCCAAACTTCGGAAAATGATTCCGGGCACACCGGGCCTCAGAATCAGGTGCTGTCAGAAGCAGCATTCTTGTAAAATTCCAAATCAAATTAAGAATAAAAAATTCCTTGAATTTTACGGGTCTTTACAATACATAAAAAATGGTATTTTTATTTTACTGGGATATTCTATGTTTTTAAATTAAAATGATGTTTTTCAATTTAATATTACATTATTAATGGGAGGAAGAGAGGTGAGAATACAGTTAAACCTAAACCAAGTAATTCGTTTTTAAATATTTAGAATTTTATTATATTTTGGAAATTGTTTCATATTATTATGTTTTTTATTATTGTTTATTTCAACTCTAAATCCAATTCATCATATATAGATAATAATATATGAGCATATGGCACTTGATCAGACTGTAATTGATTCTCAGGTCCTTAAGGGGATTTCATCATTTCGTCAAGATATTGTTAATATATATACTTGAATGGATCCTACAACCTCTTATATTATGATAGATTTCTAGTTCCATAATCCTAGGTTTTTTATAGTTATGTATCTATTCTTGAGGATGAATATTTGAACATTATTATTTAATGGATATTTGAAATAAATTAGAATATGGAGAAGCACCATTCTAGTTGATTTACATTAATGCTAGATGGAATGACACACAAATGGTGAGATTTAATTATTGAAGAAAATAAGGATATAATTTTAAAATGAAATAACATCAATGTGTCATTCAATAAGTAATTTTACCTTGAAATGCTACATTGGGTAATGAAAAGGTGTCGATGGACATTTTGGGAGGATTAATTTTGGTTATATATTATTCTATTAGGGTCAAAAATTTATATCTTGTTTCTTTTTTTTCTATGTATTGATGAGGAGTATAAAGTGAGAGGATTTGAGATTGGATAGAAAGGGACATTCAACTATCATTTGATGATATTTAATCTTTAAAACTTCTATAAAGGGGTGGTGAAATCTATTCCGATTTATAATGGATCCAAATGAAGATCTAGATTGGGCAAATAATTACCTTGAAAGGCCATAGGTGATAATTTCAAATGTGGTTGGAAGTAGCGATGGGAGGACATGAAAAATGGGGTCTCTTAAAGAGTATCATGTGTGGGTAACTCATTACTATGAATTCATGCTTTATTGCACTGCTACCCAAGAAGAGAAATGCAATTGATATTAAGGATTTTCGGGAAGTTTCACTTTGGAACACACTTCTTCATATCATTAGTATGATCATTATGAATAGGATGCGAGAAATGGTTAGTGGCATGACTAATCAAAATCAATTTGGATTTTTTCTTGGTAGAAACATCCATAATTGCCTCATTGCAGCCGTAGAGAGTGTTAAATTAAGGAGGAGGAATGTGAGAGAATGGAACATTGTAGTAAAAATTAACATCTCTATGGTTTTTTATATTTTAATATGTGGATTGAAATTTTATTTCCTCATAAGGTTTGGTTTCCCGAATGAGTTTATCATCATTATTAACACTATTATAATCTCATCAAAGCTATCCAATCTTATAAATGGATTACCCAAAGGATTTTTTCAGTGCACTAGAGGTGTGAGACAAGGTGATCCTTTCTCTAAATCACTATTTTATATTTCTGAATACTATATTAGAAGATTCATAAATGAACTTTCTTATTTTCACCTCTAAAAACTAATTTAGGATGGTAAAAATGACTTTTTTTGCTTCATATTTGATATACATTTATGAAATTATTTTGTTTGGGAAACTTCTAAGAAAAGAATTTCTTCCAACAAGGAATTATTTTCGTATTATTAGAGGGTTGTGTGGTAGCCAATCCGTTAGAAAAATACTTTATTTTTTCGGGAATGGGCTTATAATTGGTAAAAAAAATATATAATTCGAAGCATTGGAGTGAAAAAAGGAAATATCCCTTTTCGATATCATATTGTTCCCTTTTTATATGGAATGGTGAAAAATAATTACATGGAAGGAATTTATTCTGGAATTGTGAATCATCATTATATCTGGAAAGGAATGGACATGTCTCTGGATATGAGGGTGTGCCTTATTAACTCAGTGATTACATCTATGTTTTCATTAACTTTCTCATTGTATAGATTTCCCAAAGTTCTTATCAAGGAGCTTCCAAGTATGGTAAGTTAATTTTTATGGACTGGTTCAGTCCATGAAAAGAAGATGGTTACTATTTCCTGGAAAGAGTTTATCATTCAAGTTGATTTGGTAGGACTTTGGGTCATAGATTTAAGGATTTTTAATGATGGACTCATTGGAAATTCAACTTGCAATTTGATTTCCAATGATGAATCTGAAGATTTTTTTACCAACAGATTTAGAGAGATATTGCTAATTGTATATAAGTAAAATAATGGGTCATCTGTGTGGGTATCATCAAATAATTACTTGAAAAAAAAATTCATGAAAATAAGTGGATTGTTTGTACGAATTCCAATCTCAATTGATGGAATAATACATGGCTTGATTGGAATCTTCTAGAAAAAATGACTATTCATCCTAAGTTAAGGAACTTTTCCATTGCTACTTTTTTATCACAAAAAAACTACATTTAGTGTATGCTCCCCTATCAAATCGTGTTGGAGATAAAAAATTACAAATTCATGGATTATAATAATGTAATATGGTAACCAAATAGGCATGGTTTCATTAAAAACAAGAATTTCAATAAGATAGAATATGGAGGATCCACTCACCTACCGGCTTGGATCAAGCCTTTCTGAGAATCTATCATTCAGCCATCCAGATTTATATTAATCTGGAGAATCTAGAAAAACATAATCCCCTTGCATAATTAACTCAAGTGTACTGGAATCCATCTTTCTTCAACATGTTATTCATGTATGCAAGAAGAGGAGATCATACAACATCTTTTTATGGAGTTTAGTTATGCAAAAAAACGTTTGTCTTATAAAGGTTATCAGTTCTGGATGGATGTGGAAACAAATGTTTAGGTTCCTAACCTAAATGAAATATTTTCCAATGTTGGACAGATTTCAAAAACTTAGAACCTTATTTGGGTGGTTATCGCTATAATTCAATCAGATGTATGGTATGACTTCAATATCATACTATTTAAAACCAATATGATTTATATTAAAAATGGAATGATAGCCATACAAAAGGAAGTGTTTGTAGAATATATGGTGAAACTGGTGGGATGAATAAATATTTGTTTGACCGGCAGATCCTCAGATTGTTAGGTGTGTCTAGTCGATCATGGAGGCCCAAAACCCTCAAATATATTTGATAGGGATATAAATAAATGTTTATGGGGTATCATATGTCATTCCATTTCCTTTATAATGTAGAGGTGTCTTCCACAATTATCATATCTTTGTGAAAGGATGATTTTATCATTATACTGATGTTGGAGTGGCCTATGAAGATTAATTATATATTGTGGTTTATGTAGTCAGGTATGTTGTTCAATTTTAATGGAACTTGTTATGGACTAAATCATATTCTCCACCTGCGATCTAATACAAGAAAAAAGAATCTGGAATGTACCATAATGATTCAAACCTCAATGGATTGAGTGCCTCAAAGAGGCTACTCAGCTCAACCTGATAGTCGTACAAGCATATAGGGAAGCAAACCAAGTTGTAGACACTTTGTCAAAAAAATTAGGGAGAAGAATATGATGTGGTCTTTCATAGACCCATGTTATTGCAGTCCAATGGTGGATGTGGACATGTGTGGGGTTTTGTATTCTCATCTTTATAATAACACCTTGTATGCATGATTCCTTTATATCTTTTTTATAAAACATTTTAGTATCATGTTTGACCATATCTTGAAATTTTGGGTATACTATCATTACTACTGGGATTATGGATATATCAATCATTATTTTAAATTGGAGGTAAATATAGAGAGATACTCTTAAAGGTTCTTCCACTAAACTTAAATTATGACTATTAGGAAATGGCCACATCTGGCCCAAGAATCATATGAAATGTTAGTGGATCATGATGATAGGGGAATCCAAGAACCTTCTAAGAGAATAGATCAAGTATGATGATTTTTGAATTTAAGGCCACATCACTTTAGTATAGTCTTCTACATTGGACTATTTCCCTTAGTTTTATTACTATGGTATGTAATGGGTATATGGATTAGAGAAATATAACAGCAATTATATTATATATCCATTAGTTGTGAGTGGTCTATTCTAGTATATTATACACTATCTTAAGATTATTTTAATAGAAGTGATTTTATTTCATCTAACTCCATCAAATTGGTATCACATATGGAACATAATGTGGAGACTCTATTATTATATCTCATCCTTGATAATCCTCTCAATAGGAGAGTAGAGTAATCCTATAAGTGTGTATCATGTTCCTTGATTATTTTTTATTATGAGAATTTCTGTTATGTCATGGATCTAAATATGTATTCCATCAATGAAATTTTTGAAGTATTCTAGCTCACTAAATGTAGAATTTTCATATATTTCTATACAAAAATAGTATCATTATCATATCTAGGTAGTTCTCAATATGTTCAAAATGGGTACTAGTAGATTCATTCTTATTAAGAGGGTATTGGTCATGGGGAGGTCTAGGTTATTGCTTCTTAGAAGCATGTATATATTCGTTGGTCCATTGAATATAAAGGGATCCATACATTAACTAAAATAGTATACGTTTATACATATATTATTCCAATATACTTATATGTTTTACCCTTAAATTTATAGGTTTAAATTATTATCTACCATTAAATTTTAAATAAAAATAGATATATTCAATTTTATATGTGAATAGAGAGTTGAAAATTATGATTGTGCCAATTAATGGAAAAGTGTTGGTTTTTCTATCAACAGCTCCTTAGGGAATTTTGTCCTTTTCCAAAAAAATACTGATGAAAGTGAATGAAAACATGCTTAACATAAAAATTTAAATCCTATATCAATAAAAAAATCGTTATCATTGACCTATATTTGATGATATTTTAATGATTTATGAAGGGAAATTCAATTTTATATGGCTTAACATCACCTCAGTTTTCAAAATTTATTGGTTTGTCCAAAATTCATTCCTCAAACCACCCTCGAGTGTTGATATAGACATTTAATGTTTATATTAATTCCATTTAAGATAACTGATGTTCATACTATGTTTATGTCCCTAATGATTTTATTCTTGCATTTAATGTTAGACTCATTCACTATGGTCTTGGTGAATGATACCTTTGTTTATTTCAACTATCGACCTAAGAAATCATAAAATATTTTAAATTTAATGGATACCATCATGAATTATTATATAAAAATTCAACATTATCTAAATATTCATTTTTTATCGAAGAAATTATGTTTCTCAGGCTGGTTTTTTATGATGCTGTAATTTTTTTGGACCCATCCAAGATAGAATAGTTAATATCATTGAAAATATAATGAAATTTTTATATATAATAAAATTTCTTATATTTTTGGACTATTACATCATTTCTATTCTAGAATTATTGAATATATCCATATATATGAAAACTCTAAAAAACATTGAATCTAAATTCATATGGTCTAACCAATGTGAAATAACCTTTCAAAAGTTGAAGAGGATATTTATTTTGGCTTTACCTTTTATATTACTTCAACTAGGTAAAGGATTTGATATGAATTTTGATGATTTATTTGTGGGTGTTTTCTTTTCATGCGAGGTCATCAGGTAGTGGAGTATGGATCTATATTTCATTTTACTTATGAAATGAACTACCCTACCAATTATTTTTAACTAGATATTTTGGTTCATGCATTATAGTGTTTCCTTGTTTTTTTTGTTTTTTTTTTGTTTTTTTGCACATATTAGTGTTCAATGATCATTAAATCCTTACATATATTGTGTCTCAAATATATTTATACCTGAGAAAATAAGTTTGGGTGGACTTCTCATAGTCATTTAATATCAGTATTTTGTTTTCTATATTGAAAGGCAATAATGTTTTCCTTGATAAAAGTTTGACAATTCCCCCCAAAAATAAAAAATAACTTCTCTGCATGTCATGTATCCCTTGACACATCTTGGTGTAGTGAAAATGGTTATATATAATGGACTCTGATAAAAAATTAGAAATTATAAAAAATTACTGATTTGATACCACTTAATGGTCTTGAGAATAATAGAGGCATGTAGTGGTTGGAGATATATTAAATTTTCCTTTTATATTTCAATGCATGAAACCACAAAATAGGATATTGAACATTAAATTTATAATATATTTTTTATTTTAATAAAAAAAATGGCATCAGATCTTTCTTCTACATGGTTTTTGATCATCTGAAATGTCACATTTTGATTACATTCACTTGATTGTGAGGATCCTAGGATCGAATCCATCAACTAGTTTTTAAAATGTGATTCTTTAATCTCCAAGAATAATCAATCAATAATGGGGTTCTACAGTGGTGTATAAATTGTATATTATTGTTTTTTTGATCACTCGTACTTCACTCTTTTAGAAATCTATCTTAGTATTCTTATTCTTTAGAGGAAGAGAGAAGGATGAGTTCCAACACATGCATATGAAAAATATTATTTACTACATTGTAAATAAATATCCATCATCACATATGGTATAGGTCATTTAAAAATCCTAATAACTTGATAAAATACTAAAAAACAATTTTATACAAAAATAAATATTTTATTTACCAATAAATATTTTCAATCTATAAAACCTGAATTAAATTATTTCTTGGAATCGAGAATATTATATATTATATTAATTAAATTTACTTATAATTTAATCAATATAATCAATGAACCATAGAGTGTTCCCCAATTTGATTCTTTATTAATGGTAGTATACCGGCTTACCTGAATTCTAAGATTACTATATAGTAATGGGTCAGGGAACCCTAGAGATAAATATAATGTAGCATTGATGAAAACCACATAAGAATGATCTCTTTGAATATAATATATTTATAACAATATCCCTTCATAAACATTTGTCATCTATTTCACCAACATTTATTTTCGATATATTTTTCATTAAATATCTAAAATAAAGACAACTTTACACAATGGCTCTGAAATTCAGTGCAAATGTTCTTTTATAATTAAAGGGATGAGATATCAGCATCTATAAATATAGAAGTGATAAATACTTCTCTAACTTATCCATTCATAGAATGTCATTAGTGATGCTTCCATATAACCTACCTCAATGCGAACATTCGTCATCATGATTTTGGTTAGAAAATCTATGTGCCAGACTTGTGACATTCATTAATGATAATATTAATGTCTAAGGATAATTGTGCAATCCCATACTGAGAAATGTTCGATGACACAAAAACATGTGTAATTACCTCTGTAGTGTCTATTTTGATAATCACAATCTTTGAGATTACCAAGTGTGAAATGATTGGGAAGGCGACTCATCCACTTAAGAGTACATGCACCTGACAATCATGTACTATGTATCCCATCATAGTATATTTCCCAACCATATAACATTAAATAAGAATATCATCAAAACCCTTCAATGTTATAAACCTAATGGGGATGTTATATGACCTTATCAGTGCCACATATACTCTAATACATTATTTGATATGATTTTTTCAAGAAAATGAACAATATGTAATAATAAGATTTATTAATATTCAATAATTGAATATAAATGTAATCAACATAAAAACAGTTGTTCCTAGGATTCCAACTTGAACTAACTCCAACTTGGACTAGATCCAACTTCTTATGAATTTTAGTCTGCTATACCTCTCATGAAAATAATATATTTATTGTTTCAAGTATTTAGTTAAAGGGAACTCTATGATTTCTTCAATTGAAATACTACACACTATATCTTTACAGATTTGAGAAAAATATATCTAGATAAGGTTCTTGTAAAGTATCTTCAACATATTTGGATGTGACCATGGATCTTTTTCAAGATCTAACCCTACTATATTATCATAGAAGAGTGTTTTAGGATCATTTCTAATTATTTACCCATAAAAATATTATATGAAGCTATACATCCTTAATACTTCTATAGATACATTAGAATACAAAATATACTGACAATATGATTTATAACATGTGACCACAACATGATTTGTTCACTTTTAACTCATAGAACCTACATTTATAGTGGACCTATGTCCCGTTTTTGACTTTATTTCATCTTGACCACATTAGAAACTAGAATCATCATATCCTATAATTACTAGTTCCTCTTCTCCAACATAAAATATGGGCGTATCCTTAGTAAGGTTTATGTAATAATGGATATTCATTAATTCTATAAAGTAGATCTCACCCGAGTTATCGTGATATATTTCTACAACATATAATGTATATGATATATACACAATAATACATAATATAACAGACCATACATGCCTAATACTTAATGTGTATTTAATATTTTTTATTCTTTTTGTTACCTCATGTGTCTAAGGAAACATTTTCTAGGAATGATAAATTACATGTGACACTAGAAACAATAACCTCTTTGATTTTACATAGAGGATCAATTTATTATATTGTGAATGTATTTAATTTGACATTGGTCAAACAACCTCTTGGATCTATCATGATAGATATTGATCCCAAGTATATATGCTACATCTGCCTAGTTATTTCTAGAGAAACATCTATTCTACCCTAAATTATAGACGTTTAAACTAGAATTTCATTTCCAACAAGTATTATTTCATAAAATTATAATATTAAAGAAACTAACACACTCCCACTAATCCATTCATAGATAGAAGCCCAAAATCATTTTTTATAAAACCAAATTCCATTATGGCTTAATAAAAAATAATGTTCAATGACATGGATGAATATTATAATATATAAATTATTTTTTTAAATTTTTATATCTTATTGGAATCCTTTGGAGTACAAAACATTTATATTGTGTCACATAGGAATCTCCATGAAGGATCTTTTTAAAGAATGATATTTTGAAATCCAATTTAAAAATCTCATTGTCCTGGTAAGCTATTATGGAAAGTATAATTTTAATGTATTTAGTTATTTCAAATTGTTAAAAAGTTTCTTATTATTAAATTCCATGATTCTCTTTAATCCCTTTTGAAACAATTTACACATTATCGTTACAAACTAGTCCTTTCATGTTTAGTTTCATCTTTAATACCCATTTTCAACCAATGGGCTTCCATCCATGGGAGGATATCCCAAAATACAAACTCAATTTAGGTAAATGGAATCCATTTTGAATTCATGTATTTTTACTATTGGAAACATATATTACCCTTACCATATCCTTATTGGTTATATAATCATTATTTTCAATTAAAAATGATTCATCATCCTCAGTGACTAGAAAAACATGAAGTTTTGGTTCACTAACAAATCTTGTACTCTTATGTAGTACTTCTGTTTTTGAAACAAAATATTCTTCCCTAGGGTTTTATATAATTTTTTAATGTTATAACTATTTTGTATCATGATTCATGACTTCATAAAAGTCTATATGGCACCCATTATCTCTTTTTGAGTGAAGATCGTTGTAAAAAAACATGGGATTTATTTTAATTAAAACATTCTATTTATAAAATATTTGTAGGTAGTATCCCTTTGTTTCAATATGATATCCTATAAAGGTACACCTTGTGCCTCTGGGTTCTAGATTGTTATATTAAGTGGCTTTAATAATTGATTCGTGATCCCTAACATGTATGTAAGAAAACAAGAGATTTATTCAATTCAATAATTGTTACTGTATACCTTTCGACATATTAGTTGGAACTTGATTTGGTATGTATGATACTCATTGAAACACATACACCCAAAAGATAATGGAAGACATACATGACTCATCATTGATTTCACCATGTAAAAAAGGTGTGATAATTCCATTTTAAATACAAATTTCCTCTGGAGTGGATAAGGAATATTGAGTTGAAATAATATCCTAAACTCCCTTAAATAACCAATGAAGTATTCATTATGATATTCTCACCCATGATCTGAGTGGAGATTCTTAATGTTATAACCAAGATGATTCCAAAATTCATTCATCTATTTTTGAATTTATCAAAAAAAATTCTACTTAATTCTCATTAAGTATACATATCCAAAATCTACTAAATTAATCTATAAAAGAAATGATGTATGAGTAATAACCCATTTCTTCAACAGAAAATGGTCCACAAACATTAGTAAAAACTAATTCTAGTTGATTTTTATCCCCTTAACATTTCCAACTAAATAGGATCATTGGTCATTTTTTATTATAAACTTGTGTGAGAAACTAAAAGTTTCATTAGTTTATAAGAATATTTATATCCATATTGATGTAATTTAGTCAAGTATTTTTCAATCATATTACCTTGAATGTGATTCCCATGTTGGGTGTGGTATGATTCATGTCAAGTAACATCATTGTTGATTTCCATTACTTTGTTTGAGTAATCCAACACTTTAAGACCATTATTTAAAAGTTTTCTTCTATAAAAATGATATATTTTTAAAATAAGCAATTTTATTCCTAAAATTTGAAATATATCCATACATATAATGTTTTGATATAAAATAACGTTTTTGGTAACATATG
Source organism: Viscum album (assembly GCA_963277665.1). Taxonomy (NCBI): domain Eukaryota; kingdom Viridiplantae; phylum Streptophyta; class Magnoliopsida; order Santalales; family Viscaceae; genus Viscum; species Viscum album. The sequence goes on along the minus strand of OY728125.1, from coordinate 908,427,651 downwards.
AGACAAAATAAAAACCCTTCAAAACCATGATCATTTTGGTCAGAAATGTGAGGCGGCATTCCCCAATATCTGTAAAAAAAGTTTTTCTATATTTTCTATTTATAGATCTATCTCCCCTAAGTTAAATTTTTTAAATATACTTGGTTCAAATTTATGAATACATATGTGATACCCAAAAGTTTTTAATGATACCTGGTCTGTAGAAACATATAAAATTCACTCAATAAAAAATTCACCTGAAGAATTCCCTTGTATCTTTGGAAGGGTTCAGTTTTTCTTCCACTTTCTCTTATTTATAGATATAAAAATGATAGATTATTGTTTCTTTACATTCCCCTAGATCAGCCACTTTTTTTAGGTAATGTAAAATATGTCTAGTCCTTAGGGATTTTCTATTTGCCTTCCTATTTTTTCACCATATGGGGAGAAGGATTCTCAAACTTCATATAGTTATCTACATAGATAAAGAAAGTAATTAGATATTGTAGATATTTCTCATTGTCATTCATTTTAAATTTTACAACAAATAAAAATAAGATTCAGGGGTAGTGATTCAATAATGACATCAGTTCTCAGTTTTTTGGGGTGTCTAAACCCAAGAACATTTTGGTTCTCAATATATTCAATGATATTTAATATATCACGCTAGATTGGGGAAACCACTCTATTATTTCTTTGAAAAGGACACTTGGTGATATCAAATCATTTTTTCTAGATATCTCTTAATAGAGGACATATTAAACCGTGATCATTCTATAAGATTACTTATTTTCAAGAGAAATCATGAGTTCCATAGACATTGATGATATCATTAAAAATTTAAAATCAACTGTATTGCTCAATATTTTTTCATCTAAAAGTTACTCTTCATCACTTTCCACTTTCGCAGGAGGATCCGGTTGTGAGGATTATTTCACCTAAGATTTCCATCCATGGAATAACTCAATATGAAGGTTTCTTAACCACTATTTTAAGTTACTAGTAGTGAAAGGGATGTCGTTAAATAATATTGATCATAGAGATAGTGTGAATGATAAAACATCCATTATATTATTAAATTTATGGTCTATATTATAGTATTATATCACAATTAAAAAATATTTCAGAAAAATAATATAATTGACTTTGTTAATTTTCACACTACTTTATAAAGTCCCAATAGCCATCCCATATGATCTTGGAATCTCCAGTTTCCATTTTATTATAGTGGCAAGGACCCCCATGTATTTTCTTATGGATATTGACTTTTTCCATAACAACCATAAGAATTTAATAAGGTAGGAAGTATTTCTAATCATGGGATTGCAGATCCTCGATACATTCAGTGAAATCCCCTATCCTGATATCCTAAAATATATTTCCTCAACACTTACCTCCAAAATCTATCTAATATACTTTGTATATTAAAATAAATTGATGTTTGGTTAAGTCACCCAAAACACTCATCTAGAATACCTGATAAAAGTAAATGTCTTGAGTTTGGCCACATTATTTACTTTTTTATATAGATTCATTCCCAATTATGTAAAGGAACGATTATTATAACATAATATTAGGTTGGTGGATTTTAATTAATTTGGAATATATTTTATCGAGTTTAATATTTTACATGTCTTGATAATATTGGGTGGATGTTAATTAAATAACCATGTTAGATAAAACATTTATACGTAATCCATTTATTAAAATTCCATATTTAAACATCAATTCAATTATTTATGTGATCACAGTCATTCATAGATAATGTATATAATGAATAAATATAAATAAAACATAAAAAATGACCCCATCCTGACAAGATATTACAGTTTATTTAATGAGTGTACAATAAATAAACTTTTTAGATGTGGTAAAGAAATCATATTGTTGATATTATCATGGGTAAATGCATTCCACCCATCCACTTATTTATCTTTTGGTTTTTCATCATTATGGTTTTATCTTGAACCATATCCAAATTCCCTAAGATACTCCATTAATTATATGTATTAATAACTAAAATTAAGGTGAGGGGAAATAAATGATTGGTTAAGGGGGATTACATGAATAACCACATACACATAGGTACTACATAATAATGGAGGAAGGTATAACTCATAGACCCTTATTAGTAATTTAATAATAACTAATTGGAAACCCTTGCAGTAAATTAAATTAAAACATAAAACACATACACAAGTCTTGGTCAGGATTACAAAATTTCATACATGTAATGTATACACAAAAATAAATGGTTAGTATTCATTTCTTATTTTTTCTATTTTTTTAAGATACAATCACTTTAATTACTTAATTAATTAATTTGTTTTGATTCATCATTTTAACCATACAAATATCCTTGTAGATAACCATCATAATGTAATTAATAGAAAATAAACGATATACAGTTGTAGATTTATTAATATAAATTAATAAAGCATTTAAATTTACTAAAATACCCTTTTATATTGTAAAACACATAAAGTTACCATAAAATAAATAAGGCTTTAATGCATATTTTTATTAATTTAGTTTAATTATTATTTATTCCATTAATTTTGGAGACTAAAACGTGTGTACTATCTAGCTATACACCGTGTACCAAGTTTCCATGTATCTTGGTTACATGCTTGAAGCTTTGACATGTTGAATCAGTCACACTACCTAGCATGTATATTATAGATAAATTACGTGTTTCCCCTTCCTATGTGCTCAAGATAGTCACTTGATTCTTCAGTGTGTATCTCGATGGGATCACATGATGTGTATAAGTGATCTAAACACCATGTATGCCCTACGTTGTGTGTCCACTGTTCTCACCGAGTGGCTCAACATGTATTTCAGATATGGGAAATGATGTACTACACTATGTTTATAGGACATATATGTCATGTATATCATAAATTCTATATCCTCTCAGTCTCAAGTGGTTTAACCTGGTATAATGACCACACGAATTGCATGATTTACACTACTATGTCATGCAGACTATATGATGTGTAAAATAGATACAGTATATGTTATCTGACATCCAATGTGCTATGTTAGCCTGATCTACACATCGGGTGAAATAAATTCACAATATGTAACTAACAACTTAACATTCCTTGTATCCATAAACACATATGTGTGTATTGAACTTGCATATAAGGCATGTATGTCAACTACATGTTGTGTATCATAGTTTTATAGGAAACAACATTGCATCTTTTTTATGGATTCTCCAGTCATTCTTCATATGTTCGTAGTGCTTTATGATAATGAAACACTAATTTAACAATATTAATATATTGATAACCTCTTAATTCAATTTATATAAAATACAAAATTATATGAAATGAAAAAATTAAACCATGACTACATATAGATCAAAAATGAAATAAATAATTATAAATCTAAAAAGTGATTGATATGACACCATATGAAGGTCCCATGCATAAAAAAAGTGTGCAATGGTGGGAGATATATTTAAACATCTCATAATATTTAATGCTCGATACACCAATAGAGTATATTTCAGATTAAATTTATAATCTTTTTATTTATGTTGGAAGAAAGAAAATACCTTGGATTAGGATACATCTTCAACGTGGATGTAGATCATCTGAAATGTACCATTCATATTTCCTTCATTGTGTTGTGAGGATCCAATTATAGAAATCCTCTAGTGGTTATCCACATATTATCCTTTGATTTCAAATCAATAGTAATTGATCTACTACAACTAACGTGGCATATCTATTATCTTTCATTGTTTGTGTTGATCATTATCCTCCAGTCTTGAATGAATCTATCTTGCATTTATCATTCCGGATTGGAGGAGGGTAGGAGGATTTGATAGATAATTAATTATGAGAGAAATTCTCAATTTTAAATTAAGCCTACATAATCACAAGAATGAATATATATTGCGCTAGTTTTTTTGGTTAAAAAATATTTTAATTTCATATAGGACCTTAAAATAATATCATATTCTTAATAACCCCAATTCCACAAAATGATAATAACAATAATAATATTATTACTTTTTGATTCATACCAATATGATCATGCAGTAAATATTATTTACCTACTCGTAAATAAATATCCAACACCATAATATTCCTCATCAATTCAAACTATTTGGAATTTATTGAATACCTGAATAAATAAATATTTATAAATAAATATTTTATTCACTAATAAAAAAATTTGATCAATTTCCTTTAAATTATTCTTTATTTTTTAGAATAATATTTATTATATTAATTAAATTCACATTGAATTTAATCGTGATCATTAGTAACACTTAGTGTGTGACAATCTAGGATTGTGTCTCATTGGCCTTAGGTGAGCTTTCCTGATGTCCAAGATTGCTATCTAGAAATGGTTCAATTCACCCAAGAGTAATAAATTAACAATTTAATGATTAATCCCACATAGGATTGCTTAATATGTAATTTAATCACTTTATGAAAATATCTCCTTACAAAGGTTTCACATCCAAGTCACTAACCTATATGGTCGATATGTCTTTCTTTTTCTATCTGAAATAGACATGTTATTACACTATGGAAAATGAATTTTTTTTTCGATTTTATTTGTAACGACCCGAAATTTTGAATAAATACTGTTTCCTTATTTTATGTGTTATTTTATTTTATTTTTATACTCAACAAAAATGTTTCGTTTGATAACATGAGTATAATTAAAATAAGACCATTGGGTTTTAACTATTATATGACCATTGGTCAATATGACCGCTGGAAACTAAATGTTTTGATTATTGTCTCTAAATAAAAGTAATCTTGGTTAATTATTATAGAAAGAAGATTCGATGGCCTCACCCAGTAGTCTTGGACCGATCGAAGCCCATCTAACAGAACTTGGGAAGGAGATAGCACCACTGGGCTTTGCTCTGGACCAAACCCACGCCGAACATCATTGTGTGAAGATAGAACGAAATCTCCTTCACGAGAAGTTCAAACTGATAGAAATTACTACTCGTGCGATGTTGGTCGATCCTCCCTCGGATTATCCCACCTTAGCACACCTTACACTTAGTTCCTATGCTGGTGTGATAAAGGGCTTTGTAGGAGACCGTAACTGCCTTGTGTAATCTTTTGTTTTAAATAAAAATTCTAATTTCTTCTTATGATGATGTTTATAACTTTTCAAATGTCCGGATAAATATAGTATGCATATTTTTTGTGGATTTTAGAGAAAGGATATTTTATAAAATGTTTATGTAAACCTTAAATAATTAAAAATGTGTAATGATTTTAAAAAAATGGTCTTCTACAATTATGTTCAGTAGGAAATTTGGAGTCTAATGAGATAAACTTAATTTTTGATGAATAGTAAATTATGAATAGTGATTTTACACTTAGGATTAGTAATGTGACCAAATGGATTAGTAATCTCACTTAAAAAAGGAATTAATATAATCTAGTCACCTTGATTAAGTAAAGTGATTCAATAAAATGGTTAAATAACGGTTTCATAAATTATTATTCAAGTATTAGTTTTTTTCGGGTGAATAGTGTTTTTTAATTAACAAATTAATTAAAAATATTTAGAAAATTATTTTTATAAAATCTATTTCATTTTTGAACTCAGATCATCGATATTATGTTAATGTAATTTTTGGGGATTTTTCTGAAAAAATGAATTTTCGGTGAATAGTGTATTTATTTAAAAAATAAATTAAAAATAGTTAGAAAATTATTTTTATAAAATGGAGTTCATTTTTGAAATCAGAGCATTGATATATGGTTAAGGTTAAATTTTTGGATTTTTCTGAGAAAGTTGAATTTTCAATGAATAATAAAAATACAGTTTTAGGGTTTCGGTATGTTTAATGACATCATAACTATGTCACGCTGATGTCATGGGATATTTTATGGTTTGGCTGACCAAAGGTGATGAATTATTGTATGTGGGCCCCATGTGGCCTAACTCCATGGGAAATACCATGGGAGAGACCATGCTTTTGAGAAAAACACTTGTGTGGTGTCCCTTGGCCATTAATGTCTTGTCCCCTCACTTTCCCTATAAATACCAAGCCATACTCTCATCCATTTCGACTCCCCACTCTCCCAAACGATTTTCTGGTATCATTACCTCCAAATGAGTCCTCCCTAGGTTCCCCGAAGCCCTAAAGGTCCCAACCTTTGAGTTTTAAGAGTTACGTTTTACGGTAAGAGATCCGACCTCTCTTTTTCTTTTCAAGTAATCTTTTTTATGTCATTTCTTTTATGCTCCATGTTCTTATGTTAAAGGATGCTATTTTATATTCCTCTTAATACCCTTTTCAATTTAATATAATTATAGATCCCCTCTTACTCTCATTATTTCATTTTATGAAGTTTTAAGTGGCGTCATTAGGCTGCCGAAAGTTTTGTAACAGATTCTTTCTCCTTTCTCATTTTTCAAGTTCTACTTTCATGTCAAGTCTTTAAAGATACTTTTTATTATGGTTGGTTATGATCTCTATATCTATCATTCTGAAATTTTATGTTCATATGATGAGAGACCCCATTTTATCTCTTCAATTCAGTATTTTTAAGTTTTATGTGGCGCTGTTAGGCTGATGAATTTTTAAGTGCTTCTTTCACCCTTCTCATTTTCAAGTTCTACTTTCATGTCAAGTCTTTCAAGTTCTTTTTTTTATGTTGGGGTATGATCTCTATATCCATAATACTGATATCTTATTTTCATATGATTAGAGATCCAATTTGGTCTCTTCAATTCAGAATTTTGATGTTTTAAGTGGCGCCGTTAGGCTGCTGAATTTTTAAGTGGTTCTTTCACCTTTCTCCCTTTTCAAAGTTATAATTCCATGTCAAGTCATTCAAGATCCTTTTTATTATGTTGGGGTGTGATATCTATATCTATAATACTGATATTTTATGTTCATGTGATGAGAGACCCTATTTTATCTCATCAATTCATTTTTGGTTGATGTTTATGTGACACCGTTAGGCTGCCGAAATTTTATAAGTGAAATCTAATATTTTTCTTACTTCCATGTTTTTCATTTCAAATGGAATGTACTTAAAATTTAATTACCATGATTCATATCCTTTATATTATGTCCCTATACTATTTTTATAGATAATTTATGATTTTGTGACCCATGTCCCCTCTCTTTTAAACGTTTTCTAAAACCCTGTAACGTAGTCGTTATGCTGTAGAATTTTCGTCTCAAAATGCCTCACTCTTTTTCTCAAAATTATTTCATGTTATTAAGTGAATACTCAAAGTTATTATTTCTACATGGGTATTCACACACATATATATATATATATATATATCAAAATTTTATATTTTAAATTCTTGGATTTACATACATGAAACTCGCTTTCCCTTTCTGTGGGTTAAAAGTGACATAAAGATCATGTCTTTAAAGCAGTTTTTAAAACGTTATGATTATGAAATGAAACCCATTTCTTTTATGATATATGGGTTTTTTTATGAAATTATTGATGATGATATATGTGTCTCACATGATAATAAAGGGAAATTTAAGGGTGCACCCTGATAGCGCTCCAATGCATTGGGTAAAGACTTAATCTCTAGAGATGACCTTTTAGACTGATACCTTTGTGAATAACCTTGGTAATTTTTAATGACACCTTGTGGATGGACCTTGGTGAAATGAAATGATTGTCAAAATTAAATTTTTTATCCACATCTTCATGTTATGAAAAATGTTATTTTTATTATGATATATCTCATGATTTCTTTCTCATGCATTAAAGTTCTTTTCATGATCTTATTGAAGTATCTCAAGTTCACATGTAAAATGTTTCTCTTGTTTCCCTTACTGGGACTTCTGCTCACCCTTTCTTTTGATGTATGTCCCTAGGTTATGAGATGCAGTAATTACCCTAGGATGAACATGAGGATAAGACTTTCAAGTGTTTAAGAAGAATGTTTTATGTTTTCATGTTTTAAGTTCCTGGTTTCCAAGACACTAAACCTTAAAGATCCTCAGTTTTGTAAAATGTAATGAAAGTTTATATGATAAAAAGGCGGGATTCTATAGTTGGTATCAAAGGATGGTTTAGTTATTTTTGGAAATTAGGATATGAAAACTTAGGAAGAAGCCTATAGAAAAGTTTATATATAGGAAATATTCCTTGTATTTTAGTGAGTATTGAGTAATGGGATGCCAAACAAATCTAACCCTGTCTGGATACGAACAGGTAGAGGTGGCTCTGGAACAAATGTACATAGGGTTAAAACCCGAAAACACCGCTTTGAGCTAGACTCAAACGGGAACTGGTACAGGAAAATGTGCCTTGCTTCACTCTTGGTTACAATACTCCCGGAGGATATTCTTTGGTAAATTCATATGCTTAGTATGAACCATTGTTAAAGGAACAAAGATAAAATAAAATAAAGATTCACATAAGAATATATGATCATGGATAACCTAGATGGGAACCTAGGGGATCACAAGTTAGGGCATAATTTTCTTCTACAAGTTATCCTTATATGCTTTAAGTTCCTATTCATGATTATTGGCTAGTGTATTTAAGCCCCTAATTATACTTTCTCTTTTTAGTTAATGGTGGGAAATGGAAAAACATGTCCCAACAACCAATGTGATATAAAATGCGACAATTTCCGTATTAATATGACAGAGATGATTAGGGGATTAAAAGATGATTATTATTTTGGAAGACGTTTTTTATTTTGGGGACCCTATATGATTGAGGTAAATAGATTACTACGGTATTTTCATTGAGGAGTAAGGTTGACTTATATTTTGAGGAATCGATGAATTTAAGGTGGACTTATATTAATTTAGGTTACTTATGGGAATGATTAACCTATCTTGGGTAAAATATGTTTAGGTTAGCTAATTTTGTTATAAGATGGTTGGAGTGGTTGATGTTGTTTGGAGATGAACAATGAAGTTTATTTTGGAAGACTATGTTATCAAATCCTTCTTGTATTTGGTTTTAAATCTTAGTTTGGTTTATTTTGAGGAATTTTTTAGGACTGTTATTTATGGAATGGTCTATGATGATCTTTGGGTAGTACCATGGAACTTTGAAGAATTAAAATTAGTTTCCATTCCTATGGGAGTCTTTCTTTTTAAAGAGTTGTTTTACCTTACCATTTCTATTTTTGGGATAATATATAAAGATAGACGAAATAGATAATTAATCTTTTGTGGATTATGTTATTCTCTAGAAGATGATTATTGTGTTTCGATGAGGCTAAGTAGTTTTGAATGCTCATCATTTGGAGAAAAGATTAGTTTTGGAAGAAACTTATTAAAGGATGAAACTCTACATGAAGTTAGGTATATTTTCATATGTTTTTGTTCTATGTGGTAAATGAATTCCTCAGAATTATTAAAAGGAACGTAAAACAAAAACGTTGTTTGTTTACGTTTCATACTAGGTAATCAAACACCATTTAAACACATCATAAGTTTGGGATTTTATTATTGTTAACTTTCTCCTAATCATGTTTTCTATCACCCTCCCTCAGAACATGACCCTTTGTTTTCTCCTCCATGTCCATGTTTTCCTACATGGAATCCTAGTGTGGGTTAACTCAGGTGACCTTTGTACTTCCCTTTCTTTCTTTTAAAGTAATAATTTTACTGACTCTTTTTCTGATGTGGGACTTTCAATTAAATTTCAAAACCCAATTTTAAAAATTGCGAGGACGCAATTTCTTAATGGGGGAAGATTGTAACGACCCGAAATTTTGAATAAATCTTGTTTCCTAATTTTATGTGTTATTTTCTTTTATTTTTATACTTAGCTAAAATGTTTCATTTGATAACATGAGTATAATTAAAATGAGACTGTTGGGTTTTGATTGTTATATGACCATTGGTCAATATGACTGCTGGAAACTAAACGTTTTGATTATTGTCTCTAAATAAAAGTAATCTTGGTTAATTATTATAGAAAGATGATTCGATGGCCTCACCCAGTAGTCTTGGACCGATCGAAGCCTATCTAACAGAACTTGGGAAGGATGTAGCACCACTGGGCTTTACTCCGGACCAAACCCTAGCCGAACTTCATCGTGTGAAGCTAGAACGGAATCGCCTTCACGAAAAGTTCAAACTGATATAAATTACTACTCGTGCGATGTTGGTCGAGCCTCCCTTGGATTCTCTCACCTTAGCACACCTTACACTTAGGTCCTATGCTGGTGTGATAAGGGGCTATGTAAGGAGACCATAACTGCCTTGTGTAATCCTTTGTTTTAAATAAAAAATGGGATTTATTCTTATGATGATGTTTAGGACTTTTCAAATGTCCGGATAAATATAGTATGCATATTTTTGGTGGATTTTAGAGAAAGGATATTTTAAAAAATATTTATTTGAACCATAAATAATTAAAAATGTCAAATAATTTTCAATAAATTGTCTTCTACAATTATGTTCAGTAGAAAATTTAGAGTCTAATAAGATCAACTTAATTTTTGATGAATAGTAAACTATGAATAGTGATTTTACTCTTAGGATTAGTAATGTAACCAAATGGATTATTAATCTCCCTTAAAGAAAGTATTAATATAATCTAGGCACCTTAATTAAGTAATGCGATTCAATAAAATCGTTAAAGAACAGTTTCATAAGTTATTATTCAAGTATTGGTTTTTTTCAGGTGAATAGTGTTTTTTAATTATAAATTAAATTAAAAATATTTAGAAAATTATTTTTATAATGTGGATTTCATTTTTGAACTCAGAGCATCGATATTATATTAAGTTAATTTTTGGGGATTTTTCTGAAAAAAATGTATTTTCGGTTAATAGTGTATTTATATAAAAAATAAATTGAAAATATTTGGAAAATTATTTTTATAAAATAGAGTTCATATTTGAAATCAGAGCAATGATATTTGGTTGAGGTGAAATTTTGGGATTTTTCAGAGAAAGTTGAATTTTCAATGAATAGTAAAAATACAGTTTTAGGGTTTCGGTATGCTTAATGACATCATAACTGTGTCATGATGATGTCATGAGATATTTAATGGGTTGGACGTCCAAAGGTGATGAATTACTTTATGGGGGCCCCATGTGGCCTAACTTCGTGGGAAATACCATGGGAGAGCCCATGCTTTTGAGAAAACCACTTGTGAGGTGTCCCTTGACCATTAATGCCTTGTCCCCTCACTTTCCCTATAAATACCAAACCATCCTCTCATCCATTTCGACACCACACTCTCCCCAAACGAAGTTGTGGTCTCATTATCTCCCAACGAGTCCTCCCTAGGTTCCCCCAAGCCCTCAAGGTCCCAACCATTGAGTTTTAAGAGTTACGTGTTAAGGTAAGGGATCCGACCTCTCTCTTTCTTTTCAAGTAATCTCTTTTATGTCATTTCTTTTATGCTACATGTTCTTATGTTAAAGGATGTTATTTTATATTCCTCTTACATCCCTTTTCATGTTCATATAATGAGATATCCCCTCTTATTCTCATTATTTCGTTTTATGAAGTTTTAAGTGGCGCCGTTAGGCTGTCGAAATTTTTGTAACAGATTCTTTCTCCCTTCTCATTTTTCAAGTTCTACTTTCATGACATGTCTTTCAAGTTCCTTTTTATTATGTTGGGGTATTATCTCTATATCTATCATACTGAAATTTTATGTTCATATGATGAGAGACCCCATTTGATCTCTTCAATTCAGTATTTTGACGTTTTAAGTGGCATTGTTAGGTTGCGTAATTTTTAAGTGGTTCTTTAACCCTTCTCATTTTCAAGTTCTACTTTCATGTCGAAGTATTCCAAGTTCCTTTTTATTATGTTGGGGTATGATCTCTATATCGATAATTATGATCTTTTATGTTCATATGATGAGATACCCCATTTTATCTCTTCAATTCAGTATTTTGAAGTTTTAAGTGGCGCCGTTAGGCTGCCAAATTTTTAAGTGGTTCTTTCACCTTTCTCCTTTTTCAATGTTCTAATTCAATGTCAAGTCTTTCAAGTTTCTTTTTATTATGTTGGGGTATGATATCTATATCTATCATACTGATATTTTATGTTCATATTATTAGATACCCTATTTGATCTCATCAATTCATTTTTTGTTGAAGTTTATGTGACGCCGTTAGGCTGCCGAATTTTTATAAGTGAAATCTTATTTTTGTCTTAATTCAATGTTTTTTATTTCAAATGGTATATCCGTAAAATTTCATTACCATGATACATATACTTTATATTCTGTCCCTATACTATTTTTTATAGATCATTTATTATTAGGTGACCCATGTCCCCTCTCTTTTCAACGTTTTCTAAAACCCTGTAACGTAGTCGTTATGCTGCAGAATTTTCATCTCAGAATGCCTCTCTATTTTTCTTAAAATTATTTCATGTTATTAAGTGAATAATAAATGTTATTATTTCTAGATGGGTATTCACATATATATATCAAAATGTTATATTTTAAATTCTTGTATTTACATACATGAAACTCGCTTTCCCTTTCCGTGGGTTTTAAGTGACATAAAGATCATGTCTTTAAAGCAGTTTTTAAAATGTTATGATTTTGAAATGAAACCCATTTATTTTATGCTATATGGGGTTTTTATGAAATTATTGATTAGGATATATGTGGCTCACATGATAATAATGGCAAATTTAAGGGTGCGCCCTGATAGCGCTCTAATGCATTGGGTAAAGACTTAATCTCTAGAGATGACCTTTTAGACTGATACCTTGGTGAATAACCTAGGAAATTTTTAATGACACCTTGGGGATGGACCTTGGGGAAACGAAATGATTGTCAATATTAAATTTTTTATCCACATATTCAAGTTATGAAAAATGTTATTTTTATTTTGATATATCTCATGATTTCTTTCTCATGCCTTAAAGTTCTTTTCATGATCTTATTGAAGTATCTCAAGTTCACATGTAAAATGTTTCTCTTGTTTCCCTTACTAGGACTTCTGCTCACCCTTTCTTTTGATGTATGTCCCCAGGTTATGAGACGCAGTAATGAACCTAGGATGAACATGAGGAGAATCCTTTCAAGTGTTTAAGAATAATGTTTTATGTTTTCATGTTTTAAGTTCTTGGTTTGAAAGACACTAAACCTTAATGATCCTCGGTTTTGTAAAATGTAATGAAAGTTTATGTGATAAAAATCCGAGATGCTATCCTATTCCTATCAAAAGGATAGGTAATTATCTCATATAATTATAGATGTGATATATCCTTCCTCGACTTATCCATTTTTGGAATGTCAATCATGACACACCCAATGTACCCTACCTTGCTGTGAAAATATGGATTCACATTTTTATCAACAAATAAAAGTATGCATGTAATGGCATGAATTATTGATAAGATTACTATCTTAGGACTGTTACACAAGATCATATATATGAATATCCAATGACATAAAAACATGTGGAATTCCTTCCAAGAGGTATATTCATATAATCTCCCATTATGGAGATTACCATGTTTAAACGTCATGAGAGGAATCCGCATCCACTTACGACAACTTTTACTTGACATTCTATGTACTATGTGTCCCATCATAATACGTTATCCAAACACATAAAATTATATAATAATATCATCATAACACATCAAGGTTCTCATGATAGCATGGAACTGTTATAACATTATCAATGTAGAATATACTCTTTGACATTATTACAACATTGTCATGTGGAACAATTAATGATATATAATAATATAATTTATTAATATTAAATACATATAATATATACATAATAAAAATACAAAAAGATATTATTAATACACCAAATCCAACATTACTCATATTGTACACACACATCCTTATGAGAATATAGATATTATGCACCTTGAAATAGGTAATGGAAAAGAATGAGTTATTGATGGATGAGATAGAATACCATATTTAGTGATGGGAGATGTGACTGTGAATGGAATTAAGTTTGGTGTGTTTTTTTTATTACAAATTTTGTATCAAGTTTTATAATATCACCCCATTAATGCTATTTTTATTTCTATGTGACACTTTTTATAATATAGTTGGTGTTTTTGATAAAGCTTGTGGGATTTTATTTACTTATGTTTTTCTCACAGTTGTAATGTACTTACTAAAATTTTATATTGTGATTTATGTTATTATTATTTACTTTTCAATTATTTATGGTTATATATAAAATATGGTATAATATTACCGTACTATTTTATAGACTTTTACTACTAGTAAGGAGTGTCTAGTGTACAGGGAGTCTTACCTATGGCATGAAGAACCCTAATTCATCCTTACATCAAGTGGACCAGGATGAGGAAATTGCGATGTGGTGTTAGATCATTGTTTCCTTCTAAATTAATCATTGTAGAATGATTGTTAGTGGTACGATGTTTTTGGGACATAGGATAATCCTCAGGAATCAGAGTAACTATCCCATTTATAGGGGAAGTTTGAGTTTCGATGTATCAGATTATATTTATTGGTTTTAGAATGTTTTGATTTCATGATTTATAAGGAGTGTGGAATATTACATTATATTATTATTTACTATTATCCCAGGGGTTGTAAGAGGAATTTTTTCCGGAATAATACTCAGCATGTATGATTCATAAGAAATTTATATGATTACATATTATCGAGAAAGATGATTGTGATATGAGTATCAATTAATTATAGAATCAAAACCAACAACTTATATTTGTGTATTTACATATTAAATGACAATGATATCATTCTTAATATAGATTTAACTTTTGGTAATTATAATATTCATTGATATTTGATATTTTGAATCATATATGTATTTTATCATGTACCTATGAGTGGGTAGGTGAAGAATATTCATAACTTATGTGAGACCATTGTATTAAAGGGTTTGTGTATAATATTGTAGGATTCCATTCCCAATAATGATTATCCTGCATATGAGAGGAAATTTTATGTTTATAGAAGTGTTTTGATTCATTAATTTTGGGTTGTAGTGACATTCCACTCTGAAGACTACTTATTGAGTTCTCCAATGGAAGAGATGTACATACTCGACCGATTATTGAGTTAGATAACATAGTTGAACATGTACCTACAATTTAATAGTATATCTATGATAATATTATTTATGTTATATTTTTTATTATTCTTTGGAAATCCAATAGTTCAACAATATTTGATATGACTTGGGAGTTTTAGTAGTAACATCCCCATTTATTTTTTTTGGGTGTGTGGACTATAAGATACTGATATTTTGGTTGATTCTATATACACTATCTTATAAAAAAGTATGGAACTAATTTAGGGAATGAGGGAAATTTATTTATATGTATTACTCAGATTAGGGAATCTTCTTTTTGATATGTTGGTATTTGATGGTAAAAATCAAGGGTTATCCAAGAAAGAGTATTAGAAATAAATTTAAATACGTTTCTACTTGAGATAATGAGAGTTGATATAGATAATGGGAATATTCATATTCTTATGAGATCATTCTAGTGATGGAATTTTCATATAATTTTATTGATTTACATTAGTTTTCTTCTATACTATAAGGGCTTGAGATAGTTGATTTTGTCCATTTTGAGGATAGACTGAACCATTCAATGTGAGTTTAGGAAATGTTTCATACCTAAATTATTTTCAATAAAAGAGGACCAAATAATTATAATTAAGAGGAACATAGTATGAGGTGTTAAATAATAGAATTATTTCATGTATTTAGTGTGTATTAATATATAATCTAGTAATAATATGTGATGATATGATGATTCTCAGTAGAATGGTGATAGGTACATCAGTAATGGCCCTATATCTTTTTTTCCATGAGTGGGGGACAATTATAATGTGTTATCCTTGTAGAAACGTAAGGAATACCCAACAAAAATGACACTAATAACCAATTGAGAGTCTATCATGATGTAGGATGGGGTATTTATACTAATTTTCTGTATTTATTCTTAGGTAGGATTAGACCATGGTGATGGTCAAGCACATGGATTTGAACCAGGATCATGTGATTTTCTATAGAGAGGTCATTTCAGTTCTTCCATATCATCATTGTGTACATGAGGTAATAATGAGTAGGATTAGTATAATGACTAGGGTAGGTATCCATAGTGTAGTATTGGATATGGGTTCCTAGTTAGAAGTAAAATATTACTCCAATTTCGTGATTTGGATATAATTTATATGTTTCATAATGAGAGGTCATTGATTTTTAGAGTTATGATTTTAGTGGTGCCCACCATTGCATAATTTTTGGATTCTCTTGATGCATTCTCATTTATATATGTTTATTTTTTTAAGGTATGGGGTTAATTATTGAGTACCTATATTGGGTTATAGAAATTTATACACACCTAGGGGTGCGATCCAAGGGTATTCAGAGATGTCCAAAGTCTAACATTAGGAATTTTGGTCATAGTAATATCAAGGACTCTATTATATTAGATATTTATATTTTGTATGTCATCCATGGGATGGATTCAATTATTTAATATTGATGGAACATGATCATATATCAACATTGGGAATCTTTCACATATAGTAAGTATGCATTCAATAATCACATCGAAGAGTGAGATCTGCATACATGCCATTCGAGACCTAATCATTGACATCCATGGAGTATTTATCCCAGTTTATCAGAATTATTTTTCGAGGTTAGGGTATGACAAAATTGGTATTACCTCATATTTAGGAATATGTAAAGACCCGTAAAATTCAAGGGAATTTTTTTCTTAATTTTCTTTAGAATTTTACAAGAGCGCGGTTTCAGACGGCACCTGATTCCGAGGCCCGGAGTGCCCAGAATCAATTTCTGAAGTTTGGCTCGGGTACGTTCAGTGAACGAACGAGCGGGTTTTCCTAACTTTTGATTCGGTGCTCGGAATTGAAATCCGAGGGCACCGATGAACTCGCAGCACCGATATTCGCTTAAAGAGACCTTTTCGGAAGTTGTGTTTGTTGCGGGTTGAAAGTTAGTTTTGAGGATTAAAAGATAAGTAAAATAAAATTGTGTGTGAATTTTATTTTATTCGTGGTGGTTAGACTCTCTCATGGGAAGTTGTTGGTGGGGCCCACAACCACCCAACTTCCCATGTGTGGTTATGAGGGAGGTGGGGCCCACACGAGCCCCCACCTTTTCAAATTCCCTAACCCCTCTAAACCCCCTCTTAAATTATGTGACACTCCCCTACATTAATTCTTGCCAACTTAACTCTTCATTTAATTTTTGACAACTCTAGATTTAATTAATGTAATGAATTCAACTTTTGAATTTTTGAAAAGTTGGCAAAGTGAAAATAAAATAAGGTGTAGCTTATTTTATTTTGGGAGTTGCTGTGTTGTGTGGAGATTTGAGAGAAGAAGAGTTCTACACTTTGAAGAACTTCATCTTCCTCCTTGAAGAACGCGAAGAACACCGACACGCCGTTCTATCTTCTCTCCACGTCAAAGAAAGGGAGACACCGATTCCTCCTCGGTTTCCCTTTGTCGACTTGAGAAGTTTCGCCAACGACGTATCGCATCGGACGCATCCCTTCGTCAACAGATTTGACGAACGACGACCGCGACGCCCGACCTCCGCGACATCGTCTTCCGCGGAACGTAGACAAATCTTCGAACCTTATACCAAGGTAGGGGTTGTTGATCTCTTTTTGGTTTAATTATTTTATTCTTGATCGTGATTTTAACAAGTCTAACGTGTGGCTTGAATTATTTAAAGTTGCGTTATTTTTTTAACGTGAGGGGGCCGGACCGCACGAACACGGCCGAACCCCCTCCATCGATCTTGTTGTTTATTCTTGCGGTGGATGCAAAGTGGCGTGGTGCCGTCGCACCACGCGGATAATCGTGCAATTATTTTACGTGGCGCCGTTGCGCCACGCCGAGGAAGAATCTTCAAGAACGCGACGCCGTCGCGCCGCGTTGAAAGGAATCAAGGCACGACGAAGGGGTGCGGTGCCGTCGCACCGCGCCGGATGACGAACACCGCGGCCGGTTCCGGGACGCGGTGGGATGAGGAGACCACGGCCGGATCCGGGCCGCGGCGGGAAGAGAAGACCGGCGGCCGGGCCGCCGGCGTCGGAAGCCGAAGGGGGGGACTGGAATTTTCCGGTCCGTTGGAGAAAACCTGCCGGCCAGCTGGCCGGCCGGAAGGCATTAAACCGGGGGAATTAATTCACCCGGCCAACACACAAAACCACCCTCTTTATGAGGGGGGTGGTTCTTTGAAGAGAAGGGGGCAGCCGGCCCCCCAGTTTGTTTCCAGCCGGCCCCCACGTGCGGGGGCCGTTATCTGCAAATGGCGCGGCACAAAGGCCGCGCCGCTTCCCAATCAGCGGGGGCTTGCCCCCCGCGTGCCGACCATGTGCGGCGCCAGCCGCCGCGGCTCCCCGCGCCGCCGCGCCGCCCCAGGGGGGGGGGGGGGGGGTCGGGCCGGGTCGGCCCGGACCCGGACCCCCCCGTTTCGAACCAGTTCCGGTCTTTTGGCCATATCTTGAGCCTCAGACCTCCGAATGACGAACCGTCTGCGGCAACGCGATCCTTGGATCGAGACGGTCGTTTCGGTATATCGCACTCAAGGTTTCGGTTTACTTTGAGTTCGGCCGGGTTGGTTCGTTCACGAAACCAACCAGGCCTTCGGAGCGGAAACGCTCATATCTTGAGCTACGGACGTCCGATTGACGTGCCGTCAGCTGTGTTGTGTCCCTCTTAGTGAGACTAATCTTTTGGCATACTCCGCCCGAGGTTTGGACGCAGGTGGAGTACGGTCAGGTTGGTTTTGCCTTAAAAACCAACCGGGCCCCGGAGACGAAAATGCCAATAACTCTCAGACCGGGTGTCCGATCGACGCGCCGTCTGTTGCGTTGAGTTCCTGTTGACGATACGGAACTTTTGGATACATCAACTCTGGTCTTCGTGACAGTTGATGTATCAGCCTCTCGGCTCGTGGAGCGGACCCTCCGAACGAGCTTGCTATGTGCGGGAACCCTAGTGCTGGCTGCGACTGTTCTACTGCTACGACTACTGCTGCTACTGTGACTGCGACGACGACAGTACAGAGATCCTGTGTGGATTCGACGACGACGACTTCAGCACTCAGCGATCCTATGTGGATCAGTGCT
This sequence comes from Viscum album, assembly GCA_963277665.1. Taxonomy (NCBI): domain Eukaryota; kingdom Viridiplantae; phylum Streptophyta; class Magnoliopsida; order Santalales; family Viscaceae; genus Viscum; species Viscum album. The sequence goes on along the minus strand of OY728125.1, from coordinate 908,408,609 downwards.
ACAGGTCCTGTGTGGGCCCGATCCTGTGTGGGTCCTTGCGCTCAGCGGTTCTGTGTGAGCCATCGCCTACAGGTCCTGTGTGGGCCCGATCCTGTGTGGGTCATTGCGGGGGTTAGTTACCTATCGATCCTTCGTGGGTCCGACGACTTAGATGGATCAATGATCATCTTTATCGTCCTCTGAAGAAGTATACCTGTGTGAGCTGAATCCTATTGCTTTCCTGTGTGGATTGTGTTGTGCAATCCGGTGTGGATTACGTTTTGCTTTCCTATGTGGAATACGTTTACTTTCCTGTGTGGACTGAGTTGTACTTGGGCTCGGAGGTTAGAGAGTATTTGAATTGGTGACTTAGGTATATGTATGGGCATATACCTAAGCAGTGTCGGTTATTACTTCGTGATTGTTACTTTTCTTCGTGGTTTATCCTTTGTGGATTTGAGAGACCTTCAGGGGTCTCGGGGTCCCTACTGAGTAGCTTATACTCACCCCTGCACGGGCTTTGCCCGCACTACGTTGTGTTGGTTGCAGACGACGGACATCGTTGACCTTAGCTGAGGCTTGCAGAGCGGGACGGTACCCGGAGGTGGACCACTGGGTGGGACGTGCACGGAGCGGACGGCGGGACCCGTGGAGCAGAGGAGCTATCTGTACCCACCCTTCAGGTGGGATTTCCAGTGGACAGCTCGGTGTAGCGGCTTTTACTTTTCAGTTGATGTTTTCCCTTTCGAGTTGTACTTTACTTTTAGTTTGGGTTTGTATTCTGGCCCATTTACTTTTCCGCACTTTCAGTTGTACTCTGCTTTGTTTAGTTTTTACATTCCGCTTGCTTACTCTGTGGTGATTGTTACTTTTCAAAGGCGATGCCTTCCCTTTTTACCGGGATTTACGCCTTGGTGCTAGTCGCCAGCCCCTGGCCTATGGAAGGCGGGCTTGGGGTAGTCACGACATGGACCCCGAGGGCGGGTCGTGACAAATTGGTATCAGAGGAGTTCGGTTCTACCGCGAACTCTGATCTTTTCTATGTGAAGCAATAATGTTTAGCGTATTGAGTGTGGTTATCAGTCCAGGGAGTCCAGTGTTGGTGCGGCGGCCGACGTATCCGTACACCAGGACCCTGACTTCTGATTTCCGACTTAATGCACGAAAACGTTGATTGCGTGTGTGTTTTAAAGTTTTCATTGTGATTACTTATATCAGCTCACCAGGTATACTGTTCTAACCGTGGCGCACCTGTTTCCCTTTCAGGATGGCCCCACGACGGCAGCCAGCTAGGGTTTCGAGAGTCGAGCGAGACGACAGCCCACCGAGCGACGAGGCCTCGGTGCAGGGCCCTTTTCCAGTAGTGGCACCGGCGGTAGCTTTACCCGCCGATCCCCCGATGCTTCCAGCAGCAGCCGCTGACGATGCACGTCGCCTCAGCGCACTGCATGAGTTTCAGCGCTAGCGACCGCCCAGGTTTCGCGGGGAGACTGATCCTCAGGCAGCAGAGGACTGGCTGGAGGCAGTGGTTCGAGTGTTTAGGCTAGTGAGGACACCAGCAGACCTCATGGTGATCCTCGCTGCGAGCCTACTACACGCAGCAGCAGGACGATGGTGGAGCTTGATGCTCCAGGTGCACGATGAGGCATCCCTACTTTGGACGGACTTTGAGAGACTCTTTCGCTTGGAGTTCGTCCCAGCCACCCTTCGTGCGGTGCGTATCCAGGAGCTTCTTCAGTTGCGGCAGGGCAGCATGACAGTCGCTCAATACTCTGCGAGATTTACCGATCTCTCGCGCTACTCGACCGACATGGTACGGGACCCATTCTTCCGGGCCCGGACCTTCGAGCAGGGTTTGAGACACGAGATCAGGGCATCGCTGATCTCCCTCAGCATACCGACTCAGACAGAAGTACTGGAGCGGGCCCTTCTGATCGAGAGCTTCCTTGCTGAGTCTACACCAGTACAGAGACCCACCGCAGGGCGGCACGTGGCAGAGTCATCTGCAGCAGGCAGTCGACGGATGACTCAGGGGTCCAGGCAGACCAGACCTTCGGGCAGACGATCTCAGGGCACTGGCTCAGCAGTGCGGGGCACACAGCGCGGAGCCAGTCTTACAAGAGGCAGACAGTGCTACTCGTGCGGCGGGCAGGGCCACATGGCTCGCGACTGCCCGACCCGCCGTGCCGAGGAGCAGCAGTCAGTTGATGGACCACCGAGGCAGAGGCAGAGGGTCGACCGTGGCGGTCCGCAGGGAGGAGGCGGACGAGGCAGAGGAGCTGGACGAGAAGCCGGTGGAGGGCGACGCTTTGAGGCTCTGCCACCACCACCACCAGGAGGTCCACCCCGACCACAGGGAGCTGGCGGGCAGCGACAGGCACAGCTCCAGGCAGCAGAGGCCTACGACCACGGCGCACCCGAGATGATTTGAGGTACTATCTGTGTCTATTTCACCCTTTCTGCAGTTCTTATAGACACAGGAGCGAGTCACTCTTTCATTGCCGCTGCCCTTGTTCGGAGCTCGGAGATTCCGACAGAGCCGTTGGCTCGATCCTTACGGCTAGAGACTCCTACGGGAGCAGACTCGACGATTACGCACTGGTGCTGGCAGTGTGAGCTTACTCTAGGAGGTGAGAGCTTCGGCTGGGATCTTCTTGTAGCAGCGTCGAGGCCTTACGACGTCATCTTGGGCATGGATTGGCTATCTACGGTCCATGCACAGATTGACTGTTTTAGGCGCAAGGTGCGATGTGTACGCACCGACGGGAGCAGGTTCACATTCACCGGCGAGAAGGGAGCCTTAGCAGCACAGGATGGACTTCCGCGGAGGAGAGGACAGCCCATCACTCATCAGTTGGCTAGCCTCATCCTTGGAGCAGTTGACGTGCGGAGTCCTGGTTTTCCTGCAGTGGTGGATCAGTTTGCGGACGTTTTTCCCGACGACGTTCCAGGGCTACCTCCTCGCAGAGAGGTAGACTTTTATATTGACTTGTACCCCGGGACAGCCCCGATATCCACTCCAGCATATCGGATGGCCCCCGCCGAGCTTCGAGAGCTACGGGTACAGTTGGAGGACTTGCAGGACAAGGGGTTCATCCGACCCAGTGTTTCACCCTGGGCTTCCCCGATATTGTTCGCCAAGAAGGCGGACGGGAGCTTGCGAATTTGTGTTGACTATCGTCGCCTGAACCAGGTGACAGTGAGGAACAAGTATCCTCTACCGAGGATTGATGACCTCTTTGATCAGCTCAAGGGAGCACGGTGGTTTTCGAAGATAGACCTCAGGTCAGGCTATCATCAGCTCAGAGTCAGAGACGAGGATGTGCAGAAGACGGCCTTCAGATGTCGGTATGGCCATTATGAGTTCTTGGTTATGCCTTTCGGTGTAACCAATGCTCCAGCAGTGTTCATGGCTCTCATGAACAGGATCTTTCAGCCATACCTCGATCGGTTTGTCGTGGTCTTCATCGACGACATTCTGATTTACTCTACGACTGAGGAGGAGCACGCCTATCACTTGCGAGTTGTTCTTGACACACTCCGAGAGCACCAGCTTTATGGTAAGCTCTCGAAGTGCCAGTTCTGGATACGTGAGGTCCACTTTTTGGGACACGTTATCTCTGAGGCGGGAGTTGCAGTGGATCCCGCGAAGATTGAGGCTGTGTTAGCATGGGAGCCACCCAGGAGCGTGACTGAGGTTCGGAGTTTCTTGGGACTAGCTGGATACTATCCGAGATTCGTGCCAGACTTCTCTAGAGTCGCGGCATCACTCACAGCTTTGACGAAGAAGGGGAAACCCTTCGTGTGGTCAGACAGATGTCAGTAGAGCTTCCAGGAGCTGAGACAGAGATTGACTAGTGCACCTATCTTGAGGTTGCCTAAAGAGGGAGTAGGGTACGTAGTCTACTGCGATGCATCAGGGACCGGACTCGGATGTGTTCTGATGCAGGAGCGGGCCGTGATCGCCTATGGATCACGTCAGTTGAGGCCGCATGAGCAGAACTACGCTACCCATGACCTGGAGTTAGCAGCAGTGGTCTTCGCTCTGAAGACATGGCGACACTATCTGATGGGCGAGCGCTTTACAGTCTTTTCCGATCATCAGAGTCTCAGGTATATCTTCTCGCAGAAGGACCTGAACCTGAGACAGCGACGATGGCTCGAGTTCCTCCAGGACTATGAATTTGAGATAGTCTATACTCCTGGGAAGGGGAACGTAGTAGCTGATGCCCTCAGCAGGAGGACGGGCATTCAGCTACTTGAGGAGGCGACAGAGCAGCTAGCCTCTTTGCAGATATCCTTCGTGGATAGAGATGGAGCAGCCTTTCTTCAGTCTCTCACAGTCACTCCTCCACTACTACAGCGGGTGAAGGAGGCACAGCGTGAGGAAGCTGACTGTGAGACACGGCGTGCACAGATATCCTTGGAACAGGCACCTGATGGTTTCTCCCTTGGAGTAGAGCACAACATCCTTTTCAGAGGACGTATCATGGTACCAGTCGCTTTGCGAGAGGAAGTTCTGAGGGAGTTTCACACTTCTCCTTTGGCGGTAAATCCTGGAGTGGCGAAGATGTACCAGGACCTCAGACGACAGCACTGGTGGCCGGGCATGAAGAAGGCAGTAGCAGAGTTCGTTTCTCGATGCCTCACCTGCCAGCAGGTGAAGGCAGAGCATCAGGTACCAGCGGGCTTGGTACAGCCCTTGGAGGTTCCGTAGTGGAAGTGGGACGGCATATCTATGGATTTCATGACTGGACTTCCATGCACTTCCAGAGGTCACGAATCCATCTGGGTAATTGTTGACCGACTCACCAAGTCGGCACACTTCTTACCCATCAGAGAGCAGGGCTCAGTAGAGAGCTTGGGACGTCTCTACGTTCAGGAGATTGTGCGGCTCCACGGCGTGCCATCATCTATCGTCTCCGATCGAGATGCCCGATTTACTTCCCGGCTTTGGAAGGGGTTATAGGAGGCGTTCGGGACGCAGCTACGTCTTAGCACCGCTTTTCACCCTCAGACGGATGGTCAGACGGAGAGGACCATTCAGACACTCGAGGACATGCTCCGCGCATGTGTCCTCGACTTTGGTCATAGCTGGGAGGACCACCTACCCTTGGTGGAGTTTGCGTACAACAACAGCTACCACTCCACCATCGGGATGGCACCGTATGAGGCGTTGTACGGCCGACCTTGTAGATCTCCTTTGTGCTGGACAGACCCTGGAGAGTCAGCACTGGTGGGACCGGAGATGGTCCAGGCCACGACAGAGAAGGTCCAGGTCATCCAGGAGCGGATGAGGACAGCTCAGAGCCGGCAGAAGTCTTATGCTGACAGGAGGCGGAGGCCACTAGAGTTCGAGGATGGCGACCACGTCTTCTTGCGGGTCTCACCTCGACGTGGTATTCGGAGATTTGGCTGAGGCGGCAAGTTATCTCCGCGCTTCATCGGACCCTTCCAGGTCCTCAGCAGGGTTGGCGAGGTGGCTTATCGCCTGGCTCTACCACCTCAGTTGCACCGGGTGCACGACGTTTTCCACGTATCCCAGCTGAGGAGATACGTGCACGACCCGACGCACATCATTGATCATGGGGAGCTTGACGTTGACGATGGGGCGAATTTTACGGAGGTTCCGGTGGAGATAGAGGATCGACAGGAGCGGGTCCTGCGTGGGCGATCGATTCCTCTCGTGCGCATCAGATGGCAGCACGGGAATCTCCAGGAGATCACATGGGAGCGGGAGGCTCAGATGCGTGCTCAGTACCCTCATTTGTTTCCCTAGTTTTTGATGTATCTTTACGGGGACGTAAAGCCCTGAGGTGGGAGTAATGTAAAGACCCGTAAAATTCAAGGGAATTTTTTTCTTAATTTTCTTTAGAATTTTACAAGAGCGCGGTTTCAGACGGCACCTGATTCCGAGGCCCGGAGTGCCCGGAATCAATTTCTGAAGTTTGGCTCAGGTACGTTCAGTGAACGAACGAGCGGGTTTTCCTAACTTTTGATTCGGTGCTCGGAATTGAAATCTGAGGGCACCGATGAACTCGCAGCACCGATATTCACTTAAAGAGACCTTTTCGGAAGTTGCGTTTGTTGCGGGTTGAAAGTTAGTTTTGAGTATTAAAAGATAAGTAAAATAAAATTGTGTGTGAATTTTATTTTATTCGTGGTGGTTAGACTCTCTCATGGGAAGTTGTTGGTGGGGCCCACAACCACCCAACTTCCCATGTGTGGTTATGAGGGAGGTGGGGCCCACACGAGCCCCCACCTTTTCAAATTCCCTAACCCCTCTAAACCCCCTCTTAAATTATGTGACACTCCCCTACATTAATTCTTGCCAACTTAACTCTTCATTTAATTTTTGACAACTCTAGATTTAATTAATGTAATGAATTCAACTTTTGAATTTTTGAAAAGTTGGCAAAGTGAAAATAAAATAAGGTGTAGCTTATTTTATTTTGGGAGTTGATGTGTTGTGTGGAGATTTGAGAGAAGAAGAGTTCTACACTTTGAAGAACTTCATCTTCCTCCTTGAAGAACGCGAAGAACACCGACACGCCGTTCTATCTTCTCTCCACGTCAAAGAAAGGGAGACACCGCTTCCTCCTCGGTTTCCCTTCGTCGACTTGAGAAGTTTCACCAACGACGTATCGCATCGGACGCATCCCTTCGTCAACGGATTTGACGAACGACGACCGCGACGCCCGACCTCCGCGACGTCGTCTTCCGCAGAACGTAGACAAATATTCAAACCTTATAACAAGGTAGGGGTTGTTGATCTCTTTTTGGTTTAATTATTTTATTCTTGATCGTGATTTTAACAAGTCTAACGTGTGGCTTGAATTATTTAAAGTTGCGTTATTATTTTAACGTGAGGGGGCCGGACCGCACGAACACGGCCGAACCCCCTCCATCGATCTTGTTGTTTATTCTTGCGGTGGAAGCAAAGTGGCGTGGTGCCGTCGCACCACGCGGATAATCGTGCAATTATTTTACGCGGCGCTGTTGCGCCACGCCGAGGAAGAATCTTCAAGAACGCGACGCCGTGGCGCCGCGTTGAAAGGAATCAAGGCACAGCGAAGGGGCGCGGTGCCGTCGCACCGCGCCGGATGACGAACACCGCGGACGGTTCCGGGCCGCGGCGGGACGAGGAGACCGCGGCCGGATCCGGGCCGCGGTGGGAAGAGAAGACCGGCGGCCGGGCCGCCGGCGTCGGAAGCCGAAGGGGGGGACCGGAATTTTCCGGTCCGTTGGAGAAAACCGGCCGGCCAGCTGGCCGGCCGGAAGGCATTAAACCGGGGAAATTAATTCCCCTGGGCAACACACAAAACCCCCCTCTTTATGAGGGGGGCGGTTCTTTGAAGAGAGGGGGGCAGCCGGCCCCCCGGTTTGTTTCCAGCCGGCCCCCACGTGCGGGGGCCGTTATCTGCAAATGGCGCGGCACAAAGGCCGCGCCGCTTCCCAATCAGCGGGGGCTTGCCCCCCGCGTGCCGACCATGTGCGGCGCCAGCCGCCACGGCTCCCCGCGCCGCCGCCCCGCCCCAGGGGGGGGGGGGGGGGTCGGGCCGGGTCGGCCCGGACCCGGACCCCCCCCCCCCGTTTCGAACCAGTTCCGGTCTTTTGGCCATATCTTGAGCCTCGGACCTCCGAATGATGAACCGTCTGCGGCAACGCGATCCTTGGATAGAGACGGTCGTTTCGATATATCGCACTCAAGTTTTCGGTTTACTTTGAGTTTGGCCGGGTTGGTTCGTTCACGAAACCAACCAGGCCTTCGGAGCGGAAACGCTCATATCTTGAGCTACGAACGTCCGATTGACGTGCCGTCAGCTGTGTTGTGTCCCTCTTAGTGAGACGAATCTTTTGGCATACTCCGCCCGAGGTTTGGACGTAGGTGGAGTACGGTCAGGTTGGATTTGCCTTAAAAACCAACCGGGCCCCAGAGACGAAAATGCCAATAACTCTCAGACCGGGTGTCCGATCGACGCGCCGTCAGTTGCGTTGAGTTCCTGTTGACGATACGGAACTTTTGGATACATCAACTCTGGTCTTCGTGACAGTTGATGTATCAGCCTCTCGGCTCGTGGAGCGGACCCTCCGAACGAGCTTGCTATGTGCGGGAACCCTAGTGCTGGCTGCGACTGTTCTACTGCTACGACTACTACTGCTACTGTGACTGCGACGACGACAGTACAGAGATCCTGTGTGGATTCGACGACGACGACTTCAGCACTCAGCGATCCTACGTGGATCAGTGCTACAGGTCCTGTGTGGGCCCGATCCTGTGTGGGTCCTTGCGCTCAGCGGTTCTGTGTGAGCCAGCGCCTACAGGTCCTGTGTGGGCCCGATCCTGTGTGGGTCATTGCGGGGGTTAGTTACCTATCGATCCTTCGTGGGTCCGACGACTTAGATGGATCAGTGATCATCTTTATCGTCCTCTGAAGAAGTATACCTGTGTGAGCTGAATCCCATTTCTTTCCTGTGTGGATTGTGTTGTGCAATCCTGTGTGGATTACGTTTTGCTTTCCTATGTGGAATACGTTTACTTTCCTGTGTGGACTGAGTTGTACTTGGGCTCGGAGGTTACAGCGTATTTGAATTGGTGACTTAGGTATATGTATGGGCATATACCTAAGCAGTGTCGGTTATTAATTCGTGATTGTTACTTTTCTTCGTGGTTTATCCTTTGTGGATTTGAGAGACCTTCAGGGGTCTCGGGGTCCCTACTGAGTAGCTTATACTCACCCCTGCACGGGCTTTGCCCGCACTACGTTGTGTTGGTTGCAGACGACGGACAGCGTTGACCTTAGCTGAGGCTTGCAGAGCGGGACGGTACCCGGAGGTGGACCACTGGGTGGGACGTGCACGGAGCGGACGGCGGGACCCGTGGAGCAGAGGAGCTATCTGTACCCACCCTTCAGGTGGGATTTCCAGTGGACAGCTCGGTGTAGCGGCTTTTACTTTTCAGTTGATGTTTTCCCTTTCGAGTTGTACTTTACTTTTAGTTTGGGTTTGTATTCTGGCCCATTTACTTTTCCGCACTTTCAGTTGTACTCTGCTTTGTTTAGTTTTTACATTCCGCTTGCTTACTCTGTGGTGATTGTTACTTTTCAAAGGCGATGCCTTCCCTTTTTACCGGGATTTACGCCTTGGTGCTAGTCGCCAGCCCCTGGCCTATGGAAGGCGGGCTTGGGGTAGTCACGACATGGACCCCGAGGGCGGGTCGTGACAAATTGGTATCAGAGGAGTTCGGTTCTACCGCGAACTCTGATCTTTTCTATGTGAAGCAATAATGTTTAGCGTATTGAGTGTGGTTATCAGTCCAGGGAGTCCAGTGTTGGTGCGGCGGCCGACGTATCCGTACACCAGGACCCTGACTTCTGATTTCCGACTTAATGCACGAAAACATTGATTGCGTGTGTGTTTTAAAGTTTTCATTGTGATTACTTATCTCAGCTCACCAGGTATACTGTTCTAACCGTGGCGCACCTGTTTCCCTTTCAGGATGGCCCCACGACGGCAGCCAGCTAGGGTTCCGAGAGTCGAGCGAGACGACAGCCCACCGAGCGACGAGGCCTCGGTGCAGGGCCCTTTTCCAGTAGTGGCACCGGCGGTAGCTTTACCCGCCGATCCCCCGATGCTTCCAGCAGCAGCCGCTGACGATGCACGTCGCCTCAGCGCACTGCATGAGTTTCAGCGCTAGCGACCGCCCAGGTTTCGCGGGGAGACTGATCCTCAGGCAGCAGAGGACTGGCTGGAGGCAGTGGTTCGAGTGTTTAGGCTAGTGAGGACACCAGCAGACCTCATGGTGATCCTCGCTGCGAGCCTACTACACGCAGCAGCAGGACGATGGTGGAGCTTGATGCTCCAGGTGCACGATGAGGCATCCCTACTTTGGACGGACTTTGAGAGCCTCTTTCGCTCGGAGTTCGTCCCAGCCACCCTTCGTGCGGTGCGTATCCAGGAGCTTCTTCAGTTGCGGCAGGGCAGCATGACAGTCGCTCAATACTCTGCGAGATTTACCGATCTCTCGCGCTACTCGACCGACATGGTACGGGACCCATTCTTCCGGGCCCGGACCTTCGAGCAGGGTTTGAGACACGAGATCAGGGCATCGCTGATCTCCCTCAGCATACCGACTCAGACAGAAGTACTGGAGCGGGCCCTTCTGATCGAGAGCTTCCTTGCTGAGTCTACACCAGTACAGAGACCCACCGCAGGGCGGCACGTGGCAGAGTCATCTGCAGCAGGCAGTCGACGGATGACTCAGGGGTCCAGGCAGACCAGACCTTCGGGCAGACGATCTCAGGGCACTGGCTCAGCAGTGCGGGGCACACAGCGCGGAGCCAGTCTTACAAGAGGCAGACAGTGCTACTCGTGCGGCGGGCAGGGCCACATGGCTCGCGACTGCCCGACCCGCCGTGCCGAGGAGCAGCAGTCAGTTGATGGACCACCGAGGCAGAGGCAGAGGGTCGACCGTGGCGGTCCGCAGGGAGGAGGCGGACGAGGCAGAGGAGCTGGACGAGAAGCCGGTGGATGGCGACGCTTTGAGGCTCTGCCACCACCACCACCAGGAGGTCCACCCCGACCACAGGGAGCTGGCGGGCAGCGACAGGCACAACTCCAGGCAGCAGAGGCCTACGACCACGGCGCACCCGAGATGATTTGAGGTACTATCTGTGTCTATTTCACCCTTTCTGCAGTTCTTATAGACACAGGAGCGAGTCACTCTTTCATTGCCGCTGCCCTTGTTCGGAGCTCGGAGATTCCGACAGAGCCGTTGGCTCGATCCTTACGGCTAGAGACTCCTACGGGAGCAGACTCGACGATTACGCACTGGTGCTGGCAGTGTGAGCTTACTCTAGGAGGCGAGAGCTTCGGCTGGGATCTTCTTGTAGCAGCGTCGAGGCCTTACGACGTCATCTTGGGCATGGATTGGCTATCTACGGTCCATGCACAGATTGACTGTTTTAGGCGCAAGGTGCGATGTGTACGCACCGACGGGAGCAGGTTCACCTTCACCGGCGAGAAGGGAGCCTTAGCAGCACAGGATGGACTTCCGCGGAGGAGAGGACAGCCCATCACTCATCAGTTGGCTAGCCTCATCCTTGGAGCAGTTGACGTGCAGAGTCCTGGTTTTCCTGCAGTGGTGGATCAGTTTGCGGACGTTTTTCCCGACGACGTTCCAGGGCTACCTCCTCGCAGAGAGGTAGACTTTTATATTGACTTGTACCCCGGGACAGCCCCGATATCCACTCCAGCATATCGGATGGCCCCCGCCGAGCTTCGAGAGCTACGGGTACAGTTGGAGGACTTGCAGGACAAGGGGTTCATCCGACCCAGTGTTTCACCCTGGGCTTCCCCGATATTGTTCGCCAAGAAGGCGGACGGGAGCTTGCGAATTTGTGTTGACTATCGTCGCCTGAACCAGGTGACAGTGAGGAACAAGTATCCTCTACCGAGGATTGATGACCTCTTTGATCAGCTCAAGGGAGCACGGTGGTTTTCGAAGATAGACCTCAGGTCAGGCTATCATCAGCTCAGAGTCAGAGACGAGGATGTGCAGAAGACGGCCTTCAGATGTCGGTATGGCCATTATGAGTTCTTGGTTATGCCTTTCGGTGTAACCAATGCTCCAGCAGTGTTCATGGCTCTCATGAACAGGATCTTTCAGCCATACCTCGATCGGTTTGTCGTGGTCTTCATCGACGACATTCTGATTTACTCTACGACTGAGGAGGAGCACGCCTATCACTTGCGAGTTGTTCTTGACACACTCCGAGAGCACCAGCTTTATGGTAAGCTCTCGAAGTGCCAGTTCTGGATACGTGAGGTCCACTTTTTGGGACACGTTATCTCTGAGGCGGGAGTTGCAGTGGATCCCGCGAAGATTGAGGCTGTGTTAGCATGGGAGCCACCCAGGAGCGTGACTGAGGTTCGGAGTTTCTTGGGACTAGCTGGATACTATCCGAGATTCGTGCCAGACTTCTCTAGAGTCGCGGCATCACTCACAGCTTTGACGAAGAAGGGGAAACCCTTCGTGTGGTCAGACAGATGTCAGTAGAGCTTCCAGGAGCTGAGACAGAGATTGACTAGTGCACCTATCTTGAGGTTGCCTAAAGAGGGAGTAGGGTACGTAGTCTACTGCGATGCATCAGGGACCGGACTCGGATGTGTTCTGATGCAGGAGCGGGCCGTGATCGCCTATGGATCACGTCAGTTGAGGCCGCATGAGCAGAACTACGCTACCCATGACCTGGAGTTAGCAGCAGTGGTCTTCGCTCTGAAGACATGGCGACACTATCTGATGGGCGAGCGCTTTACAGTCTTTTCCGATCATCAGAGTCTCAGGTATATCTTCTCGCAGAAGGACCTGAACCTGAGACAGCGACGATGGCTCGAGTTCCTCCAGGACTATGAATTTGAGATAGTCTATACTCCTGGGAAGGGGAACGTAGTAGCTGATGCCCTCAGCAGGAGGACGGGCATTCAGCTACTTGAGGAGGCGACGGAGCAGCTAGCCTCTTTGCAGATATCCTTCGTGGATAGAGATGGAGCAGCCTTTCTTCAGTCTCTCACAGTCACTCCTCCACTACTACAGCGGGTGAAGGAGGCACAGCGTGAGGAAGCTGACTGTGAGACACGGCGTGCACAGATATCCTTGGAACAGGCACCTGATGGTTTCTCCCTTGGAGCAGAGCACAACATCCTTTTCAGAGGACGTATCATGGTACCAGTCGCTTTGCGAGAGGAAGTTCTGAGGGAGTTTCACACTTCTCCTTTGGCGGTAAATCCTGGAGTGGGGAAGATGTACCAGGACCTCAGACGACAGCACTGGTGGCCGGGCATGAAGAAGGCAGTAGCAGAGTTCGTTTCTCGATGCCTCACCTGCCAGCAGGTGAAGGCAGAGCATCAGGTACCAGCGGGCTTGGTACAGCCCTTGGAGGTTCCGTAGTGGAAGTGGGACGGCATATCTATGGATTTCGTGACTGGACTTCCATGCACTTCCAGAGGTCACGAATCCATCTGGGTAATTGTTGACCGACTCACCAAGTCGGCACACTTCTTACCCATCAGAGAGCAGGGCTCAGTAGAGAGCTTGGGACGTCTCTACGTTCAGGAGATTGTGCGGCTCCACGGCGTGCCATCATCTATCGTCTCCGATCGAGATGCCCGATTTACTTCCCGGCTTTGGAAGGGGTTATAGGAGGCGTTCGGGACGCAGCTACGTCTTAGCACCGCTTTTCACCCTCAGACGGATGGTCAGACGGAGAGGACCATTCAGACACTCGAGGACTTGCTCCGCGCATGTGTCCTCGACTTTGGTCGTAGCTGGGAGGACCACCTACCCTTGGTGGAGTTTGCGTACAACAACAGCTACCACTCCACCATCGGGATGGCACCGTATGAGGCGTTGTACGGCCGACCTTGTAGATCTCCTTTGTGCTGGACAGACCCTGGAGAGTCAGCACTGGTGGGACCGGAGATGGTCCAGGCCACGACAGAGAAGGTCCAGGTCATCCAGGAGCGGATGAGGACAGCTCAGAGCCGGCAGAAGTCTTATGCTGACAGGAGGCGGAGGCCACTAGAGTTCGAGGATGGCGACCACGTCTTCTTGCGGGTCTCACCTCGACGTGGTATTCGGAGATTTGGCTGAGGCGGCAAGTTATCTCCGCGCTTCATCGGACCCTTCCAGGTCCTCAGCAGGGTTGGCGAGGTGGCTTATCGCCTGGCTCTACCACCTCAGTTGCACCGGGTGCACGACGTTTTCCACGTATCCCAGCTGAGGAGATACGTGCACGACCCGACGCACATCATTGATCATGGGGAGCTTGACGTTGACGATGGGGCGACTTTTACGGAGGTTCCGGTGGAGATAGAGGATCGACAGGAGCGGGTCCTGCGTGGGCGATCGATTCCTCTCGTGCGCATCAGATGGCAGCACGGGAATCTCCAGGAGAGCACATGGGAGCGGGAGGCTCATATGCGTGCTCAGTACCCTCATTTGTTTCCCTAGTTTTTGATGTATCTTTACGGGGACGTAAAGCCCTGAGGTGGGAGTAATGTAAAGACCCGTAAAATTCAAGGGAATTTTTTTCTTAATTTTCTTTAGAATTTTACAAGAGCGCGGTTTCAGACGGCACCTGATTCCGAGGCCCGGAGTGCCCGGAATCAATTTCTGAAGTTTGGCTCAGGTACGTTCAGTGAACGAACGAGCGAGTTTTCCTAACTTTTGATTCGGTGCTCGGAATTGAAATCTGAGGGCACCGATGAACTCGCAGCACCGATATTCACTTAAAGAGACCTTTTCGGAAGTTGCGTTTGTTGCGGGTTGAAAGTTAGTTTTGAGTATTAAAAGATAAGTAAAATAAAATTGTGTGTGAATTTTATTTTATTCGTGGTGGTTAGACTCTCTCATGGGAAGTTGTTGGTGGGGCCCACAACCACCCAACTTCCCATGTGTGGTTATGAGGGAGGTGGGGCCCACACGAGCCCCCACCTTTTCAAATTCCCTAACCCCTCTAAACCCCCTCTTAAATTATGTGACACTCCCCTACATTAATTCTTGCCAACTTAACTCTTCATTTAATTTTTGACAACTCTAGATTTAATTAATGTAATGAATTCAACTTTTGAATTTTTGAAAAGTTGGCAAAGTGAAAATAAAATAAGGTGTAGCTTATTTTATTTTGGGAGTTGATGTGTTGTGTGGAGATTTGAGAGAAGAAGAGTTCTACACTTTGAAGAACTTCATCTTCCTCCTTGAAGAACGCGAAGAACACCGACACGCCGTTCTATCTTCTCTCCACGTCAAAGAAAGGGAGACACCGCTTCCTCCTCGGTTTCCCTTCGTCGACTTGAGAAGTTTCACCAACGACGTATCGCATCGGACGCATCCCTTCGTCAACGGATTTGACGAACGACGACCGCGACGCCCGACCTCCGCGACGTCGTCTTCCGCGGAACGTAGACAAATATTCAAACCTTATAACAAGGTAGGGGTTGTTGATCTCTTTTTGGTTTAATTATTTTATTCTTGATCGTGATTTTAACAAGTCTAACGTGTGGCTTGAATTATTTAAAGTTGCGTTATTATTTTAACGTGAGGGGGCCGGACCGCACGAACACGGCCGAACCCCCTCCATCGATCTTGTTGTTTATTCTTGCGGTGGAAGCAAAGTGGCGTGGTGCCGTCGCACCACGCGGATAATCGTGCAATTATTTTACGCGGCGCTGTTGCGCCACGCCGAGGAAGAATCTTCAAGAACGCGACGCCGTTGCGCCGCGTTGAAAGGAATCAAGGCACAGCGAAGGGGCGCGGTGCCGTCGCACCGCGCCGGATGACGAACACCGCGGCCGGTTCCGGGCCGCGGCGGGACGAGGAGACCGCGGCCGGATCCGGGCCGCGGTGGGAAGAGAAGACCGGCGGCCGGGCCGCCGGCGTCGGAAGCCGAAGGGGGGGACCGGAATTTTCCGATCCGTTGGAGAAAACCGGCCGGCCAGCTGGCCGGCCGGAAGGCATTAAACCGGCGAAATTAATTCCCCTGGGCAACACACAAAACCCCCCTCTTTATGAGGGGGGCGGTTCTTTGAAGAGAGGGGGGCAGCCGGCCCCCCGGTTTGTTTCCAGCCGGCCCCCACGTGCGGGGGCCGTTATCTGCAAATGGCGCGGCACAAAGGCCGCGCCGCTTCCCAATCAGCCGGGGCTTGCCCCCCGCGTGCCGACCATGTGCGGCGCCAGCCGCCACGGCTCCCCGCGCCGCCGCCCCGCCCCAGGGGGGGGGGGGGGGGGTCGGGCCGGGTCGGCCCGGACCCGGACCCCCCCCCCCCGTTTCGAACCAGTTCCGGTCTTTTGGCCATATCTTGAGCCTCGGACCTCCGAATGACGAACCGTCTGCGGCAACGCGATCCTTGGATAGAGACGGTCGTTTCGATATATCGCACTCAAGTTTTCGGTTTACTTTGAGTTTGGCCGGGTTGGTTCGTTCACGAAACCAACCAGGCCTTCGGAGCGGAAACGCTCATATCTTGAGCTACGGACGTCCGATTGACGTGCCGTCAGCTGTGTTGTGTCCCTCTTAGTGAGACGAATCTTTTGGCATACTCCGCCCGAGGTTTGGACGTAGGTGGAGTACGGTCAGGTTGGTTTTGCCTTAAAAACCAACCGGGCCCCAGAGACGAAAATGCCAATAACTCTCAGACCGGGTGTCCGATCGACGCGCCGTCTGTTGCGTTGAGTTCCTGTTGACGATACGGAACTTTTGGATACATCAACTCTGGTCTTCGTGACAGTTGATGTATCAGCCTCTCGGCTCGTGGAGCGGACCCTCCGAACGAGCTTGCTATGTGCGGGAACCCTAGTGCTGGCTGCGACTGTTCTACTGCTACGACTACTACTGCTACTGTGACTGCGACGACGACAGTACAGAGATCCTGTGTGGATTCGACGACGACGACTTCAGCACTCAGCGATCCTACGTGGATCAGTGCTACAGGTCCTGTGTGGGCCCGATCCTGTGTGGGTCATTGCGGGGGTTAGTTACCTATCGATCCTTCGTGGGTCCGACGACTTAGATGGATCAGTGATCATCTTTATCGTCCTCTGAAGAAGTATACCTGTGTGAGCTGAATCCCATTTCTTTCCTGTGTGGATTGTGTTGTGCAATCCTGTGTGGATTACGTTTTGCTTTCCTATGTGGAATACGTTTACTTTCCTGTGTGGACTGAGTTGTACTTGGGCTCGGAGGTTACAGCGTATTTGAATTGGTGACTTAGGTATATTTATGGGCATATACCTAAGCAGTGTCGGTTATTAATTCGTGATTGTTACTTTTCTTCGTGGTTTATCCTTTGTGGATTTGAGAGACCTTCAGGGGTCTCGGGGTCCCTACTGAGTAGCTTATACTCACCCCTGCATGGGCTTTGCCCGCACTACGTTGTGTTGGTTGCAGACGACGGACAGCGTTGACCTTAGCTGAGGCTTACAGAGCGGGACGGTACCCGGAGGTGGACCACTGGGCGGGACGTGCACGGAGCGGACGGCGGGACCCGTGGAGCAGAGGAGCTATCTGTACCCACCCTTCAGGTGGGATTTCCAGTGGACAGCTCGGTGTAGCAGCTTTTACTTTTCAGTTGCTGTTTTCCCTTTCGAGTTGTACTTTACTTTTAGTTTGGGTTTGTATTCTGGCCCATTTACTTTTCCGCACTTTCAGTTGTACTCTGCTTTGTTTAGTTTTTACTTTCCGCTTGCTTACTCTGTGGTGTTTGTTACTTTTCAAAGGCAATGCCTTCCCTTTTTACCGGGATTTACGCCTTGGTGCTAGTCGCCAGCCCCTGGCCTATGGAAGGAGGGTTTGGGGTAGTCACAACATGGACCCCGAGGGCGGGTCGTGACAGAATAGTTCCCTGAAATTTTTCTATATGGAATTCTTAGGGTTTCCACCCTAGAAAGTGGTCAATTTTATGATTTTGTTAATGGAATGCATGATTCCCATACACATTCAAATAATTTGGATTGATCTTTTTGAGCTCATAGAGATAAGGTTATTGATAGAGTACCTCAAGTAAAAGCGATTAGTTCACTTGGACATGTACCACTTGGGATATTATATTTTATTCTAAAAAAGGTTCGTGGTTTTTTGATTTGATGCATGGATTGAAAGATTTTGAACCAAGTTGTGGTCAATTACTTATATCCTATTCCATGTCTATCTGAAATTCTTGATTTTATAAAAAGAGACATGTGGTTATCCAAGATAAACATGATATCCTCATACCAATATATTTGTGTGATTATATTTGATATTACATATTTAAAATTTTTAATAATTTATGTACTTTATGAGTATCTATTGATATTGTTAAATTTTATGAATATAAAGAGGTTTTTCTTACAGAAATGATTTTTTGTAAATTAATTGATTCCACTGTGTTTTTTAAATATATTTTTAATAATCTTAATAGAAGGATGAACATGGAATAAACATGGATATTATCTTCATTACACAAATGAAGGACTGAATATATTCCAATATATTAAAGTATACATTTTATTTTAGCAAATTTTTATTCTTATGGATTTTGATATCAATGAATAACATTTTAATAAACCCTAACATGATCTATGTAGTATTTTGATAAGTGTTTCCAAGATTATTTTTTAGACAAGTAGCATAGTAGGATTATAATGATAATAAGAGTGATTCATCAAAGGATCATAGCAACTAGAAGAAAAAAATTATAGCCTAAAAAAATAAGGGTGTGATGATTTGTAGTATAATTTTTGTGATATTGTTTTCAAGATATAGAAGAAATATTTATATATATGCCTATTTTAATACCACCTAATATTGTTAGATAATATTCCCTATATAGTGATGTTACATGGTTTTATCATATTGTTTTTTTGATATTGGGATGGAATGCATTCACTAATGGATCCATGTACTTGGGGAAATATGAGTAGGGTTATCATATTTATCATTTGGTGCATGCAGTGGGGGTAAAAATGTTGAGATATCTACATTAATTTATATTGGGTGAGTGGTTCATGTTGTACACTAACCATAATATCCTCATATATTACATTACATTGCATGACTGAAAATTTTAGTAATAGAGGTTGGTTAATAAACTATAAAAACTTTACATCAAAATGAAATATACCTCATGGAAGGGGGAATTCATGGTTGAAAAATTGAGTAATAATGCTTATCATAATTTTATTTATTAGGAATGTGGTGAGTGATAGTTTGTGTACCCACTCTTTGAGATGAACCATGATGTTTATAACGGTTCCTGAAGAGAGAAAATCATGTTTGGATATTTCCTATTCACTACATGGAAGATTTATGTATAGTCAGTTTTATAACTCACATTATTGGTTTTTGAGTGATAATATAAATGGCGGGGAACAACCACTGGATTGGTCATTAAATTTTGACATGATCCCTATGTGTGATATTTATTTATGGTACCGAAGAGCATTAATGTTGATTTGATATATGATTTATATACCTGGTGATAAGATCTATATTCAAGGTTTACCAAGAAGTAATAGAATATATTTAGGAAATATTTTTTACTGGGGTTGATGAAGTACATCTGGATGTTTTTATAATAGTCATTTTCCGATTAACAGGTGGAAACTAATATTTAGTGACATGAAATTTAACTTCAAAAAATATCCATTAATGGGTAGAATTGGGATGATACGATGTTAGTTTTTATTGTCTTTATATGATTACACCAAGGAAGTAATGTTGTATGGGTCATTTTGGATCAACTGAACAAGGTGTCTTTTTTATCACTAATTTTGGAAACCCTCTCCATCGACGAGTTTTTCCAATTATATGTTAATGAGACAGTTTAGTTACATGTTTTTTAGATCTATATTATTTCAAATTGGGATACATAATTTTCATTTTGATTTTGGAAGGGGACATAAAATGTGATTGATAATGAAGTTTATTTGAGAAAGACATACAACCCTTAAACTGAAGGACATTAAGATATCATTATCATGGTGTTAGATGTAATGTAGTGATATTATGGCATGGATTTTTATTGTCTTTAAAATTTAAAAATCACCTTAGTCAAGTTCACTATAACAACACTTAACAGGAATACACTTAATTTTATATAATGTATCGAAGACCGTAACAATCACCTTTGTGCTAGTTAGACGAAGGGAAGAATTCTATTCCCAGGATGGGTGTCATGCAAGATAATATAAGAAATGTTTTATTTGGAATTTATTTCGAGAAACTCAATTTAGGAATTTTTCATATGAAATATGTACACACATTTCCTACTATTTCCAAGGTAGGTGACCCAGTTTTATATAGGGTGAAGCCACAATTAATAAATTGATGAATTTGTGGTTAGGGAAAATTGGAAAACGTATATATATGTAAATTTTCTAATTTTCTAGAGGATCATTTTTATAGCCTACTAATTATAACATCATAATATATTATATTACATACATGATGAATTATATATACATTAACATAAATAATATAGGTAATATATTTTGCACAATTTTATTGTCGATGATTTCTAGCAAGAGTCATACAGGTCCTTTGAGAAATGACAGTTTATTTTATTATACTATAGTGTAAATATTAAATCTGGGGAAAAGATTAATTTCATAAGAGTGTAGTGTCAATACATGAATATCATGGAGGGGACATGGTATTACTATTATGATATACAGATTTAGTGGTTGAGACTTATTTTTGGGGAAAAACTACTACAAAACACAACATTAATTGCACCGAAATTTATTAGCGGTAGAAAAATGCACTATGAAAATCCATATTTATTATTACTAAAATTACTATGGATAAAAAGAATGCTCTATTAGTTATTTTTTTAATTATAATATAAATAAGGCCACCTTTACAAATAATTTATTTTAGCGCCAATAAAGGTTACCCTTTATCAGTGCAATTTTTTTATCACTGATAAAAATTACACTTTATGATCACTAAAGATTATGTGATAATAAATGGTAAAATTTATTAGCACATTATTAGCACTAATGAAGGTGCATAATAAAATGAAATAATTAAAAAAATAAAATATTATTTTAACAACTTCATTAATTAAATAATTATTGTTAGATATGAATAAATTGAATAGATATATATATATATATATTAAGAATTAATAAATAATATATATTGAGTATATATATTTAAAATGAATAAAATGAAATAATTAAACAAATAAAAATTCAAAATGAGCAAATTTAGAAAAATAGTAAACATCTTATTAAATGAATAATAATTGAAAAAATGAATAAATTTAACACACACACACACACATATATATATATAGGTTATAAATATTTGTAAATAGTACATATTAAATGTAGATATATAAATAAATATATAATTAAACAAAAAATTAAAAATGAATAAATTACAAAATTATATAAGAATTTATTAATGAGACAATTTAAAAAAAATATGTATATAGTAAATATATATATATATATATATATATATATATATATATATTATTTATAAATAGTAATTACTCATATTGATTAAAGTTTAATATATTTAAAATGAATAAAATATTAATTATAAATATATTAATCTTTGATTCATTTTTTATATTGCTTGATTTTTAATTTTTCATATATCAAATTCAATGGGTTACACTGATTTCACATATATATATATATAATTAATGTATTTTTATATACAAACACACACTCAAATATAATTGTACAAAACATATAAACACATACATGTAATATTTATATAATTTATTCAAATTTTCATATATTTTATGATTTCATTATATTATGATAAATTTAATATATTATGCTTCTAATTGGGAAATTTTATTTAGTTTTTTTAGTACTACTACAGTAATGGAATTAATTATTTAATATTAATATTATTTTTTATTTTATTTTTGAATTTGATCATTTACCAATATTTATTTATATATATTTATTTACCATGCTTTAGTATTTTAATTATTTATTCATCTTAATTAAATATATATATATATATATATTAAAAAACAATATTTAATTAATAATACATATCGATTTTTCAATATTTTTATATTGAACTCATTTTGAATTATCCAATTTCACTCATTTTTAAATTGCATGTATTTAAGATTATATATCCACTAATAATGTTAAAAATATATTTTAAAATAAAGTTTTATAAATAAATATATTTATAAATGTATATTTACTATTTTTTAAAATTTATAAATTTCTAATTATTATAAATAAATCATTAATTTTTTTAATAAGTTTTTATATTATTATAAATAATATAATATAAAATATTTATAATGATAAAATTATAATGAAATTTTTGTAAATAAATGAATTATCAATAATAAAAAAATTGCGGCTAAAAAGAATATTTATCAGTGCTAAAATATTCTCACTAATAAATATGTTTTGTCATCATTTTTTCTGTGCTAATAAATTTCCCTTTTATCAGTGCTTATAAATTTAATGTAGATAATAGATAAATTTATCAGAGATTTTTTGCAATCCCTGATAAAAGTTATCCTAAGCTATTTAAAAGAAACCTAATAGTTGCTCAATCAGTAATGGTTCTCAAGATCTCACAGTACTCCTATGTTGTTGGCATAGTCCTCTACGTTCCCTCCAATGAATCAATCCTGGAATCCAATGTATTTTACCTTCTAGTTTTCCTCTATCTTTGTGTGA
This sequence comes from Viscum album, assembly GCA_963277665.1. Lineage (NCBI taxonomy): Eukaryota > Viridiplantae > Streptophyta > Magnoliopsida > Santalales > Viscaceae > Viscum > Viscum album. The sequence continues at coordinate 908,386,420 of OY728125.1, read as the reverse complement.
TCTATAGGGATCCACAAGTGTTAGTATAGAAACAAGTTCCATAGGTTCCAAGTGGAAGAATTACTTCTTGATACATAAGTACTACATAGAATCTCATAAGAGGGAAGGGGAATAGAGAGATATAGTATTCTAGTCACTGAGGATATTGACACATTATAGTTGTAAAATGATGAACCTAGGTCTTAGATGGAGAAAATATAGACATTATAAGATACAAGATGGATAGATTTCATGAATTATGTGTTGAATTCCATATTTTCGAACCGATATTCAATTCTAGTCGATTAACCAATTCAACTAAACCAAATTGGGAGTAAATGGGTATTCCAGAAGTAACTGTACATGGAAGGTAAATTAAGTGCCTATAAAGCAAGGCCAGTAGATAAAGGATTTAAACAACATCACAGAATTTACTATAATGAATCCTTTTCACCGGTTTCCTTGGTTAAATCTATAAGAATCTTATATTCCAAATCATTTTACCATGACTATGTGATTTGGAAAATAGATGTCAAAATTGAATTCCTTGACGAGAACCATCATGAAGATATCCATATGACACAAATAGAAATGTTTGTGACATAAGTTGATTCCAAAAGGGTTTTCAAGTTATAGAGTTCAATTTAATGATTGATGAAATCATTCAGGTTATGGAATATTCAATTCAATGAATCCATTAAGGAATTTGGATTCATTAACAATGAATCTGAGCCATGTGTTTGCAAAAGGTTTAATAGGATTGCAGTCATTGTCCTAGTAGGATATGTTGATGAAATATTACTTTTGGGAAATGACAAACCATTCATAAATTCAGGTAAAGATTGGTTGCACAAGTGCCTCTCCATGAAGGGAATAGAGGAATCAACCTACATTTTGGGGATCAAGATCATTTTTGATAGACCCAAGAGGCTTATTGGACTAATTCAAAGTACATATACTGAAAATTTTATAATTAAATTTAGTATGGAACAATCCAATATGGTATTTGTTCCAGTGTAACATGGTTTACATCTTTCTAATACAATTTGTACCCAAACACAATAGGATATTGATATAATGGGTAAGATCGCATACACCTCAGTGTTAGAATCTATCAGGTATTCCATGTTATGTACAAGACATGATGTTGTCGATTCACTAAGCATGATAGAAGGATATAAATAATGTGTAGTATAAAAACTTTGGAATGTTTTTATGATTATCCTGAAGTATCTTATAGAAAATAAGGATATGATCCATGTTTATGGAGGAGATGAGGATATTGTCATTTTATGGTATTATAATGCTGGGTTATATATATATTATAATTATTTGAAGTCACAATCATTAAATGTTTTCTGTCTCAAAGAAGCATCTATGAGATGGATGAATTCAAAGCATCCAGCTTTCGCTGATTCTATAATGGAGTTCGAGAATATAATACCTTTTGATGCAGCCATGGAAGATGTCTAGATTCAGTACATTGTGAAAGATCATGATTTGTTAGCTATTAGTAAAGGCCATATCACATTTCATTGTGATAATAATTTAGTGGTGGATCGGGAAAAATATCCAATGTCACATCCATGTAAGAAGCACATACTCAAAATGTATCACCTCTTGAGGGATTTATATCGAAGGGATATAGTTTCAATGAGTAGAGTATCACCAAAAGAGAATATTGTGGACCCCATGACTAAAGGCCTATCTCAGTAGAAGCATGGATATCTTTTGAATGATAGCCTACTAAATTTGTTAGCATTTGGCTCTAGTTTATGTGGGAGTCTGTTTGAGTTGGTTCCATAGAAACAACTTCTTTTTTACATTATAATAAACATGTATTTATAGGGTAGATATTAATAAACTTCTTATCACATCATGATTATTCTTATTTAAGACATTGTATTGGATAATGTCCTAAGAGTAGCTGTCAAACTAAAAGGTCATAGCAGATCCCTGCTATGATGAGAACCCTTAAGTTCCATGAAACTATTATTGAATATATGTTCTATAGATAGATGATATAATTTGTATGGACACAAATGATATAGGCTATTAGGTGTGGAGACTCATAGGACTTCGGGGCACCTCCTCATGGTGTAATCCCATGGTAATGTCCTGGTGAATATATTGAGAACGAGATCCACCAATAGGAACCCCACATTTATAAGTGTAATTTGATGTTCCTATCTTCAGATTTGTGTATTGGTACACAGACATTAGGATTATTATAAATGGGTATTATTACTTGAAAAATTATATTAATTGCTGAAAAACATGTTGATATATGTTCATGGTGAGGTTGAATATATATTGTGTGTCACGAGTAGTACTACGTTAATGAATAATGTGAGAAACGATGTGTCCCTTCTATTCCATAAAAGAACTTGTGATATCATGCCCTTTGATGGAAACAATATAGACTAAATAAATCCATGGCATGGTTTTCTAAAGGCTTGTTCAATTTCTAGGAAGTCAAAGAATGGGAAATCGAGCACATTGGTTATTGTCACTTGAATAAAACACACTTGATTGGAGATATCAAGAAAAAATGACTATATTACAAGGTAATCATTCTTATGATGTGACACATCATTGCAAAAATAACTTCTTTATCTATGGGTTCCTTAGCATGTTGCTAGATGCAAACCACGTACTTTAGGCTTCTTTGCATAATGCCACCGATAAATAGGCATAGAGGATCAGAAACTAAGTGTATCTAGTATATTAGTAAAATAATATAATATTTATTATTTGAAATGTTGAATTAAGATTATTCCCAGTCTTAATTTAATAATTATTAATGGATCCTTGATCACATTTATTTTGACACAAGTTATTTGATAGAATATTTTGTGGGTTGAATAATTAATAAATAATTATTTTCAATTTAATGAATATAATATAGATATATATTTATTGGTGAAGAATACAGTGACATTTATTTGATAAATAAATATTCATTATTCAAGGTTAAATAAATCTACTGGAGGATTGGAAGGCCAAGCTAATGGTCTAGTGAAATATAATTATAATGAATATTATTTGTTTAAATACTATTTAATTATAACTCACAAAATAAGTGCATGTCAGGAAATAATATTATTGACGTAGTTATTTAACATTTTTTTTGTTTAGGATTAAGAATATAATTAATTCAGTTGGGAAATTATTTATTATTAACCTAGTAAATTAAATATCTGGTTATATTATTCTATTATTAGCCATGTGCTTGCCAAATGATGCAAATTGTGTTCTTCACAACATTTGGAGAAAACCACTCAATCCCAATAGATCTTCCCTCTCCAAAAATGATCTCATGATCAAGTGCGATTATCCTTTGAATCATGTAGAAATATTTGTTAGTGCTTATCAAGGTTATCAAAGGAGGACACCAAAAATGCAAGAATCTTATAAACTAGCACCCAGAGACTACATTTGAAACATCCAGAGATACATGGAGCACATGTGGATCACCACTAGAGGAGATCAACATTGATATCTACATCGCAATGAAAGAGAACTCCAGATCTTGGGATGAATGCATAAATTAAGAAATTATAAACCATGGAATAAATTTTCATTTAATTCAATTAATTACAAACAAAATATATTGATCCTCTATCTTGGTTCCAGTTTCTAATCTTTTGTCCTATGTCATTGATTCATTTCCATGGGTCACGATGTTCATCATCTCCTTGACCCCAAACTGTTCATTGAATATATAAAAAATTATAGTTGGGAACCGACCCTCTCATAATTCTTCTATTCTTGGAATCTACATTGAACACCTCCAAGATATGGTTTCCTTTTCTATGAAGGTTGTTTCATAGGATCTATTGAATGATTATTTTTTCATTGGGGGCCTTCATCAAGGGACAACAATGACTTTACTCTTATCGAAGGATATCTATTTTTAGAAGCTGATGTAGGAAGAGTTTTTGGATTTTTTATTGTGATAGAAACATACAACACATTGGATGGGTTGTTGTTTACCATGTTGGGGTGAAGACATTAGGTGTTTCCTCATATTTGTTTTTTGGCTATTATATGTTAATTTTTTATTTTAAAATTCTAATGAAATAATCCATTCAGAGTTTAAATGTTTTTGTTTTTATGAATTCAAACCTTTAAATGGTTATCCTTTCATGAATTAGTTACCCTATTTCTATCATCCCTATTTAGAGATGTTGATTTTTGTGGAAATCACTCAATGGTCCTTGGGCATGGTTTTATTGTTCGGTTCGAGATGTTTGTTTGATAAAAATAATTCTATTGTTTTATATGATAGGAAAAAAAATTAATGGAGGTTTTTACTTCAATCACACTTAGGGAAATGATCCATAAGTCATTTGAGACATGTAAAAGTCAGATGAACCCCAATTCGACGAATGGTGTTACTACTATGAATCAATGTGTAATTCCTTTTCAAGAATTAGTATCAACTCCAAAATTAACCAACACATTTATATTGTTTTTATACTATAGTTAAAATATTTACCCACACTTAAAACCTATCAAACATGCTCGTATTCTCTTGATAATTTAAAAAAAATGATTCAAAAGTCATTTGGGACATGTAGGAATCTGTTTTAAATCAAACTGATACACTATGTGATCTGAATGAGTAAAAATTTCATGTTTCTAGTTTTAAATGACATTTTATAAAAAAAGACAACTAAATTAATTAAAACAGAGAAAAAACATTCCTATTATTTAGTTACTTTAAGAAGTTGATACACAAGTCATTTGAGAAATTTTGGAATTAGCCACAGCACGGTGTGCCCGGTTTGACTTAAGGTGTGTCTTCTTATTTAATATTGACATCAATTATAACAAATTTTACACTTTAAATTAATTTATTTCAATATATTGTTATTAGCATAAGAATTGTTTTATATAGGAAAATTATATTACTCAATAAGGGGTTGTTTGTTATGAAATATCTTGAGTCGGGAGAAGATCAAAAGATAAAGTAACATTGATGTTTTTTGATATTTATAATAATTTTTATATCTGTATTTGTAAAAACCAATGTTTGAAATGTCTCTAATATAGTGTTTTTATTTTGATTTTGTTTTAAATTTTCTTTCCTTTAAATACTATATTGGGACTTGTTTTTTTTATATCTGGTGTGTTTAAGTTTCTATTGTGTCCTATTTTAGCACAATGAAGAATGAACCTTTATCATAGATCCTATAAGAACTAATAAATGATTCATATTACAACGCTAACTTAATGCATTGATAAATGTTTCCTTTATGAGAGATAATAAGTGCACTGATAAAGCTCTCATTTATCAGTGCTGATAAAGGCCACCTTTATCAGTGTTTTTTTAGCGCTGATAAAAGACCATGGATTTTAACCTCACTCACGTAGTCATCACTTTTATAGTGATGATAAAGCCCATTTATAGCACTGTTAAAGGAATATTTTGTCACGGTTTGATCAGTGAATGAACTCAGGGATGATCTGTAAATGGTGTGGTTTTAAGACTCTTCCTATTTAGAGATATAAAATTATTTATCATTTTATGAGCCATATATATTTGGATGGTGTTAGTAAATGAGAGGAGTTTTTGGATGTGTGATATTTTTATTTTGGGATTCCATATTAGTTTGAATGGAAAGTTTACTATTGGTTGATGGTCATGTCTAAATAGAGGGAAATGTGGAATTTCAGGGGATGTGTAAGATTACATTTCGGGGATAAAGGTGTATTACACCTAAATTGTTATGGGTTTTCAGTAATCACCTTGATCAAGGCACAATTCGTCAAAAATGACTTTTTGGTGTAACCTAAATATGAATCCTTTTACCATGATGTGGTATTTGACACTATAACATGACATAGAATTAGAACATTACATCATAACTGATGTGGTCACATAGTAATGTCCATCATATTAATTTTTTAATAAATTAAAATTATAAAAACATAATAAATATTTGATGCACATTTACCCCCTAAGTCAAATTAACATATTTTTTTCAACGTTATTTTCTATGATTCCACGTTGATTCCTCATTTGTTTGTTATTTTACTTGATGTATATTTATCCTAATGGAACACTATATATATGTCAACATTTACTCTTATATGTCATAAAAAAAATTTCACTATTTTCGTGTTGATTATTTGTGAATCCATAATTAATGGGTTTCAATAGAATTAATTAAAATTAGTTCTTTGAATCAATTTCTTATGATTATCTTTAAGGAGTCTGATTCTATTTGATCTCAATATTTTGTAGATGAAATTTACATTGATTAATAAAATTTTCATGGGTAGTGTGATATTTAGATTTTTTAAATAATGTAACCATTGGATTTTGTTTATTTTCTTAAAGTTGTGTTTGTTGAATTTTTTATAATTTTTAGCAGTTTTTAAATTTTCTAATTGATTATATTTTTCAAAATTGTGGTGCAGAAATGGTTAGAAAAAAATGAAAATTCCATAGAGTTGTTTATTATTTTTCTCTGATATAAGAAATAATATCACAAAAAATTATGTTTCTTACACCATTAAGTGTAGATATGACCTTTTAATTAGAAAAATACAATAGATATATATAGTATTAACATAGAATTATGGAGGATTTGTAAGAATAAAAAATATTCCATAATTATATGAGATAATGTGCCCAACTGTGACCCTCGATATAAAAGATTAAAAATTCTGTATCTAGAAGTGTGAAAAACCATAGTGAAGGTGAAGAAACTATAGTAGCTATTTTCTAAGAATAAAACATAAGAGAATTTTGGTAGAAGGCGAAGGTGACACACTATTTTCTCTGATGGTGATAATATAGGGAAATGCTATTTTTTTAAATAAAGAGATCATTCCATTGTCATGCTAAAAACTCCTCAGTGGTATTAAATAAAGGCTGAACATTCCATGATATAACTAGAAACACCCTGAAGGGTTAATTTATGGTAGAATGTTTTCATGTTTTTATATGGAGTTTTAAATTTTTACACCATCCGGATTATGACAACATAACTATTTAGGATCTTGAAAATGAATTAGGAGATCACAATGTGATATTTTTGGATTTTAAATATGAATTTTGGATGGATATATAGATATTATTATTAACTGGGATCATGCCTTGGTGAAAGAAATAAAATTGTAATCTGGGAGATTTTTCTGAGAATCACTCCATAAATGATGTAGCCACATCATGAGGAAGATAAATTAAAGAAATTAATGATGTATGAATCCATCATAGATTTCATATGATTATGGTTGACTTTGTTTTCCTAATTTATGACTAATGGGCCTTTTGAATTCCCAATATGTGATTGGAATGTGAAAATTCATGGATAATGATCTTAAAAAATTGATTTTTTTTAATAAAGTGGATATAAAAAAAGAAAATTACATATATTATAAAAGGGAATATGCTATTTTATTGAATACTGTCGAAGATTATGATTTAAAGAAGAAACTGAGGCATAATAACAACATCATTTACGATCTAGAGTTTAACCGTACTTAAGAATCATTTAAAACCATATTAATGTTTTATATTCGTGTTTTAGTTATGAAAATATAGTTTTTAGAGAGATAACATGGGGGAATTAACATGGGATCAATAAATCATTTTTATGGAATCTTTGTAACACTAATTGTGAGTATTTTTACAGAAATACATTAACATGATATCAGCATACATTCCTTATATTATCCATTTATGATGATCCAATTAAAACATCTATGTATTTATATTTATTTTATGCATAATTATATGCCTTGGAAAGGGAAATTTATTGGTTAAAAGTGTCATTTCTAACATGAGAACAAGATATAGTTAGTGAAAAAATGAATAGAAAACCTAATTCACCAACGCCTAGGGTATAATAGGTTTATGATTGTAAAAAGTTTTATCAGATAACAAATGTTTATTAAATGAAAATTTTAATGTGATCCCAATTAAAATATTTTAGACATGACGTTTTTTCGTCTACCATTCATGGAAAAGTCATTTTTGATATTATAGAAATTTCAATAATTGAAGATGATAGAAATCTACTACATATTGATGTAATGGAAAAAATACATCATCTATAGCATTTAAAAAATAAATATATATGAAGGTGATGAGTTTCGCATCAAAATATTCCATTACATTCTAATTTAGAAATAATTATGTTGGGTCCATCATGTTATATGAATAAAATTACAGTCATTTTAGTAAAATTTTAATATTTTAACAATTATCCCGAAATAGAATATTTATAGTTACTTTATCCATATCATTAATGTTATGAAACCCAGTCATGGGCATAGTGATATGGTAAAACATGTTGAAATGATAAAAATTATTCTCAGAATACTACAAACCCTATATTATTTAAAGTATTTAACACATGAAGAAATTGATATCAAATAATTATCTCATAGATATCTATATATAATAATGATGTATTATAAAATATTTGTGAACCCCAAAAGAATATATATCCTTTTATTAGATTATATTAATTTTATATCCACGTATATTTGAGTTATACATGATTCCCAAAGTAATGATAATGATGTTAGTGAAAAATTTCTATTACTCCTAGAATGAAAAATCAATCGAGGAAAATGGAGGTATAGATGTATGTTACTATTAGGTTGATTAAATTATAGAAATTCTCAATGTGAAACTATAATTTATCTATGAAATAATGAAAGTGGATATGGGTAAGATGTTGTACCCACTTTCTTGAGAAATATTACTTGATGAAAAAAATATAAATCTAGGAATCCAGCTAGAATAAAATTCCATAAAAAAATTATTGAAGAAGGTAATGATGATTAAAATTTCCTAGATTGTGATGAGATAAATTTTATTTAATTTATTGAATATTATGAAATGAAAAATTTAAAAGAACATAAATTTAAAATTAATAAGTAATACCAACTTAATGGACTTGTTGTCTTTAATGTCTAAATTGAATGATCAATTGAAGATTTTTAATATAGTGTGATATAATATCTAAATGTTTTTTGGTTTTATAAACAATTAATTAGAATACATTGATTTAGTCAAAGGTAAAAAATAATAATTAGAAAAATAATTTGTAAAGCATGATACTCCTTAGAAAAAATCTAGAAAATATTTTAATATAAAGATAAAAACCAGTGTGTACCAAAAGATGATTGATTAAATAAATGGACATATTAAAGAGAGAAAAAAGGTTGAATTTATAGACAAAGAGATTGTTAGTATAATAAAATGAAGTAAATATAATTGAAATATAGTGATCATAGGAACAATATTAAGTTTTTAAAATACATAGAAGAAGAATTATTGGAATGAGAAGAACAAGGACATAGGGATGTTGAGGAATTACTATGTGATCAAGGACACAATTACAAGGAATTAAGGATAATTGGTTTTAATTGTGAAGAATCATAACATAGAAAACAATAGAATAGAAAAAATGGAAACAAAAGTTTGATAATGATTATCAACAATTGAGAAATACACAAAAATTGAGAAACTATATGGAGGTTACAAATATGAGAAGAGATTGTAGGAATATCTTTTCCATAATGATTTATTTGTTGTGTAATAGTCTAAGTCACACTATGACCTAATATAAGTAGGAAATAATTATCGTTACATGTGAAACACCTGGGAGTCAACAACAAAGAATGTGAACATATCCCACACCTCAACGATAAATTTATTACTATGTATATTTATATTATTGATCTAACATTGGCCAAAATATATAAATTATCGGAATTAATAAAGAGAAAATTACATTAATGGAATAAAAAGTGTTATTGATTGTAGATTACCGAATGAGATCATATTCTAAAATAATTTCTATCAATTGGAGGATGATTAGTATTATCCCACTAAATATAATGAGGATAATTTAGAGTGGAAACCTTTTATCTTAACATAGTCAGGAATTAAGTGAAATTAATGAAGGAAGAAATAGAGGAAAATCTTTTCTAAACATGATCTATATACAACTAAAAATAATAACAATTTGATCCTTGACTATAGATGTTCAACCTAGATGACCTATAATATGAATATATAAATGAATGTGAAGGGTAGTATTAATTATATGGTTAGATTTAGAAATGATGGATCTTTAAAAAGAAAATGAATTTGAAAGCAAATGGGGACTGAATATGATCAAAGGGGTAAATAATTCATTTTTAGGACAGTATTTAACAAGATCTATTGATTTTTAGTCAACTTTGTACCTTTTTAGTTGAGGCTGCATTCAATCATAAGGTTTTTTTATGGATAACTAGAAAATCATTGATAAAGGGTTAATTACTAATGAGGATATAAACCATATGGACTGTAAGAAAAGCACTTTTCTCTTTTGTGTGTATGAAGATATAATCCTTTGAAATCAATATCTTGGGAATATTAATCAACAAAAAATGGATAATTTTCCAAATTTGAATTATATAGATGATAATCTAAAATTGAAATATAATATAGAGAAGCCTTGTGATGGAAATATGGGGGGGAGGGGGTGGGAAATCCATATTAATTGAATGTAATAAGAGAATTAAATATTGTAGGTATAACTCAGATTTATTCGTGTGGTCCTACGATGTTTCATAGAACATATAGTGAAAAATAATCACTCTTTTTTATTGATCATAATAATATAATGGCATGTATCATATTAATGTAGAAAAAAATGGAAGGGGGTTGGATAATTAAGTTGTTATAAAGGATATTTTAAAATGAAATGTTGATGGGAAAAATTATTATATCTAAAAATTAGAACACAGTATACCACTCATTAATTAAAAAATTACTTTGAGAAGCATGAAATACATAATGAAATCTCATAATTAAGAACATAATCCTAAAATCACGTCATAGAAAAACAAAATTCAATGGTATGTAGCATTGAAAATATAATGGTCCCTGAAAGATTAATATATAATTATTATTATATGGAATCTTTTATGGATTTGGTGTATATGAAAAATAAATATTTTTCTAGTTCTAGAGTAAAGAAGATACCATATGAGATGTATACTAGTTGGATGCTAACTTTGAAGAACAATTGAGTGTTTAATAAAAAAATTTACATCCATAATTTTTTTTGAAATTAAGTTAAATATAAATATGTAGTGAAAAGGGACATATTTTGGATAACATTTAAAAATTAATCCCTATACGTGTCTCTATAACAGGCTGAATAATATTTAGGAAAGTGGTGATATTAATATTTTTTAAAATATTTCATTGAGTCGAAAGAAAACTCAAAAACATTTCCATGGTATGTGATGATGAAGAGGAAATTTATAAAATTATAATGGGATATACAACACAACATACAAAGAAGATTATAAGTCTGAATTAAGGAAAAAAGAAATTGGTTAAGGGGTTTAACCATTGTCTCAATAGAGGAATATACACTCTGTGATTAAAAATCAAATTATTATCGATGAGAGATACAATGTAAAAAAATTAATATAATTATAAGTAATGCACACACTGCTCCATTATCTCAATTAGATCCATCCTCTATTGATGAACAAAGAAAATATATATCATTGTTATCAAACATGAATGTTGTATTACACTAAATAGGGAAAATTATGGAAAAATGGATTGTAAAATGGAAAATAGTTAACCAAATTATTAAAACAATGTCTCATTTGAATAATATTTATTATAAGCCTGAAATGGTTATTTGAATCAAAGAATGTTCGGTTTGACAGGTATATGTACAAATATATATAATTAATATAGAATAATCCTTTACAACATTGGTGATACTTGGATCAGTTTGAATTTTTCATGTTTTTTATATTGATAGAAAATTTTATACTACCAAATAGATGTCAATTTTTTTTAAATGAAATTCTCAATTAGGAAGTCTACATCAAATAATCCATGAGATTTTTAAATAGATAGGATGAATCAAAGGTGTTAAAGTTGAGTAAATCCCTCTATAGATTAGAAAAGGGATTTCAAGAATGGTATGATAGGATGGGTAGTTTATTAATGATGTCAGAATTTAGAAGAGTTTTAGTTTACCAAACACTTCATGTGAAATCCCCCACGAAAGATCTGTACATGTTTATCATCTATTTATAAGAAACTATATTCAGAGGAATAAAATTGAATTTGATGGAGGAATTTTAATTTTAATTTTGATCATATTTTGAGATATCAATTATCAGAGAACTGACATATTTTTTTATAATTTAAAGTAATTAAAAATAGGTGATTCTCATTTGTTTCACTAGGAAAATACATGATTGGTACTCCAATGATGTTTGGTTACCTGATATCAAACCAGTTTCAGTCCCAAACATATTTAGAATAAATTTAGGAAAACATGATGAATGAAAAGATATTTACCCCACTCCCTACTAACGAAAGATTGTAAAATTCTCATAGAATGGGTTATATGATTAAGGTGTGGGGGGTTGGGTTGGGGGAGTCAAATATGTAGTAATTATTTCAAAGTTTCTTCTTTATAAATATACCTCTATAATATATTTCATTGTGATCCACTCAATTAAAATTTTCAACCTTACCTGATTAAAAAAGAAGTGAATATAACACATGTAACTTTTTTTCAATGTATAGTATCAATGTGGGTACCTCATCTTTGTTGTGATTAGTTCCAATTTTAGTCAAATAATTTTTAATATAATGAATGAAAAATTAATAGTTGATATGGTTATATCATCCTTCACTTATGAGTGTTTTCCAACACAGAACATCATGTTTATTGGACTAACATTATATAGTAGACAAATATTTTTGAATATGGTGTCTAACATAACATGTGAGTTTTAGATAATTTTTATAATGAACCATGGACGAAGTACATATAACTTAGATTACATTTATTGAATTCTTAATACATTACACAAACAAAATCCCAAAGATAGAATTATTTTACTGCCTTTGGAAATACGGAAAACAAACATATAGTCTAGTGATAAATCTTTGATGTTTACCGAAAAGATCTTCACTTTTTTGTACTCCTACCTAAAACATTTCTTTATAAACTAGGGAAAAGAAAACATAAGAATGGGTGAGATTAGATTCCTAGTAAGAGTTAACAAGGGTGATTTGTAAACAAAAACATGAGCATAAAGGGTATGATAATGTGATCATAACATTAGAAGATTAATCCCATCATATCTAAGGTAATAATGAATCATAAATAAATAAAAAAACAAAATCCATAAGATCATAAAATAGACATATGTAATGAAATTATGGCATACACATCAACTTGTAACATTTTGAACAACTATAACTAGTTACATGTTCAATCATTATTGACATGAAATCGGGCCATCGAAGAAATATTAGGAAATGGAAACTAGGTCTACTCAAACAATTATGGACATGAAAACAAGGTCCTCATATAGAATTGTGAACATTAAATTGGGTTCATGTGTAAAATATATTACTCAAGAGTCATCCATCCTTACCTAATGCATATGAGGGAAATATATGTCCTAACCATATCATAATGATATAATATATATGTGTGTCACAAAAATAGAAATCATTCAGCATAAACATTACCGAAGGAATAAAATGGGTTTCTTAAACATCATTCTATCATAAAATATTCTATAAAAAACAATTGGATTTCATAAAATGAATAAAAATAATCAAACCATTTGAATAATAAGGATATTATACTTGAAAAATACCCTTATTAAATAATGTAATTTTATATGGAAAAGTGATTTGATAAATTACTTGAAATTAATTTTTGAGGAAAATATATTTTCTTCTTCAAGAAATATTATTTTATTTAAAACCACCCAATTTTAAAAGAAAATAATTTATTTGAAAGTGGATTTGAAATATTGTAAATTAGGCTCCATGGAAATAAGTCATTATGAAAATGTTGAAACATGTTCAAACCGTATAAGTTAAAAAAAATACTCTTATCCTCCTTTTGTTGGAAAAGTAAAAATGTACCTCATACCGAAAACAAAAAAGTATTTCATTCATACCATTTAATAAAACAAATGGGTAAAAATGGATTTAAATATTTGTAGAATAATAGAAAAAATATTGTTAATACATATTTAAAAACAAGTACATGGATGATAAATACACACTACTAAATATTTACGTATAAACAAGCTCGGATAATAACAAGATTGCTAAATCATCCCTTTCCTTTGGTACGATTTTTTTCAATACGTGTTTGAAACTCTTGAATAGCGGATTTGAAGATAATATTAACTTTTAATATATTAATAATAACAATTATTATAACATATATGATTCATTTAGTACTTTATATTACCCATTAATTTAACAATTCCATATTAATGCAATGTTTTTTGTAATAATTAGTTCGTTTATCATATGTGTTTTGATATGTTATTCGAGATATTATTACTAATATCATTATTTACTTATTTATAGCATGTAAAAAATGATTTATATATCATATATATTCATTATATAAATATATATAGTATATAGATAAATGAAATGGAAGACACTGTTCCTGGAGACGGTCGACCATACGTACGCATGTACGTTGTTTCCATTTTCTTATTGTATTGAATGGAAGAAAATATATGAAATATACCTAAATATATATATATTATTATTATTATTATTTAATTATTATGTCAGAAAGTTTTTAATTTATTCATTATATAAAATTTCATTATAATTCTTAAATGGTTGTAATTCGGGATGAATCTCATCGCGTCATGGAGACGGTAAGTAGTACGTACACTCCCGTGATGATATCATTATAATAATTGAGAAATGGTCAATAATTTGATGTTATATTTTTTTAATAATCCATGTGATGTTATAATAATAAAAATATATAGTAATAATTTGCATTACTATATCCATCTATGTAAGATGGTGGTGAAAAACAGATCACCCCATGACATGGTGATAGTAAGCCATACGTACACAATAATTGTTATATTGTATTTTCTAGGATTGGTAAATGGAAGAATATGGTAATCCATTAATCATGAAAAAATATAATAATATATTAGATGACATACTTATAACTTTAGTGGGAAATCTATTTAAAAAACAAAAGTAAATAATGAGAATAACATTGAAACAGTTAGAAAAACATTTACCTCATCTTCGAGTGTCTCCTTTTTATTTTCACAATAGATCACCTTAGGTTCTATTTATGCCCAAATTATGGATTCTTGGATAAAAGATTGGATATTTTTAGGAGAAATGGTCATGTTTTGGCTGATTCAAAACACATTAGAGGTGTGTATTAAAGAGAATGAGAGGTTTCCTTTTATAAGAGAGGGGAGGGGCACTTTAAGAAAATCCAAGTCTATTAATTTAACATAAGTTTATTTTGATTTAAAATATCTCAAAAGTGAATTATCTAGAGGATGAGATGATTATGGGTCAAAATCAACTTAACCATTAATTTTAAAAAAATTTTGTTTATAAAATCGACTTTATCATTTGATTTTAACCGTTAGTTAATCAATTTTATTTTCACCGTCACATCTTGTGTTTATTACAATATAGGGTTAATATAGTTACAATAAAATACCAATCAAACCCAAATTAGCTAAGTTATCAAATATTAAACATTATTCTGTACATTTTTATAAAATATATATTTTTTTTAAATTTTTTATCATTTAATAAAAAATTAATTATTTTAAAATCTTGTTTATGTGAATTTTGACACTATTTATTACATGAATTTTTATAAAAAAAATATTCATTAAAAAATACATTAAATAATCCCTAAAATGGAATAAGTATCCATAAAATTTGTGTATGGCGACAAATATTTCAAATTATAATTATTTTAATATTTTTAATTTCATTTATTTGATTTTTCCTGTAATAAATATATTACTAAATCATCATTATGTAACAATTAAATTAAGTTATTTAAGGTCTAAAATGTATTAATTAATATTTTAGCACATATATTCTAATTTTTATTTTGTATAACAAAATATTAAAAATTATTTACTTATTAAATATGAATTATTCCATTTTTAACTTATCTTTGAATAAAAAAAATAAATTTCATATTCTCACCCAAGTGAATTAGAAATGTAATAATTTACACATAAGGATGATTTTGGTTTAATCCAACTCATCCAATTAAATTAGGACACATTTTAGGGTAATTTTATAATATTATAATATTATATTTACCCTCATTTACCTGATTTACACTTTAACTATTGTAAATAAAATACTAATGACACTCTTCACAATTTTTTTTATCTAATTAGAACAAAATTTTCATTCTCATTACCGTCATGTATGATTATTTGTTAAAATTCCATTAATATAAGTGGTAAAATTAAATTTAATTCAAATTCTATTGTTGTTTCTAGAAGGTGGGTAAAAGAGACATTAAAAAGATCAATGCTTTTTAAAATCTAAACTCAATATAAAAATTATCCCAATTATAAAAAATATATTAATAAAAGTGTTATTGACAATTTTTAACATTAAAAATCTTTTTAAATTATAATAATTATTTAAATGATAATTTAGTCTTAACTATAATTCAGTATTTTTAAATATTCATCAAATAAATGAAATTTCTTAGAAAAAATCAAAATATTAACCCTAAGTTAATTTTGATACTCTCCTTTCAAATAAGAAATTTATTTTCTCAAATATAATATAAAAATGTGATAAAACATGATTTAAAATAGGTACACTATCAAAACATGGTAAAAGTTCTTTTCTGAAAAATAACAGTTTTATCTGAAAATTTTAATTTTTTATTATATCATATTTGAAAAAAATATGTATTTAAACATTATATTGAATATATAAAATTTCATCAAGGGTAATTTTATTATTTTATAAACTCACTTATTTGTGTTTATATAGTTTTTTCAGAAAAATATTTTCAATTATTTGAAAAGTTTTTTATTTTCATTCATAATTAATTTATAACCAAACAACTAATTATATATAATGGTGAAAATAACATTTTCCTAATTTAGTTAATACTAATCATACATTCCATTATAATGTCTTGGTTAAAATGTAAAATAATAAAATTTAGTTGTTCACCTAAGCTCAATCATACGTGAAACGAAATTTATAAAATGAACATGAAATGATGTTTAACGTAAGCCAAGAATAGTATTGAATATACCACAAGATAAGCCGATGTTTCATGTAGAACAATATAATCATGTCTTAGCGTATAACCTAAGAAACAAAAGAAACTAAAAAACCATCTATATCATTAAAATATTAGTGTTTTGCATTCTACACCCCTTAAAATAAATCTCTCCCACCCAAATCATTTAGGTTATAAAATTATTAATACATGAAGGTTTATTTCATTTAATCCCAAATCATAAAAATGAAGTCCAAAAATTCTTTTTAAAAATGAATATTTGGAAAATAATAGGTACCAAAAGTTAATCATATCTAGTTATCTATGTTTGAGGACATACACGATGATATGGGCATAGAGGAAAAGTGTAAATAATAAAATAGATTGATAAAGATCACAAGTCACAAGAATGTGGGTTACCTAAAGAAAGTTAAAAATCTCAAAACCAAAAACAATAGAAGTGTGAAAGATGTCATTGATATAATAAAAAATGACTATAATAAGACACCATTTTATATCATGGCCCCTTTTAATAATGTTGTGAATTATCATGAGAAGTTATACTTATATGATTTTAGTATAATCTCACCATTTTCCATTCCATGAACACTTTCCACATCATCTATAATTTAATGAAATGAAGTGGAATTTTTGATTCTATAAGAGTGATCATATTATGTAATCCATAAATATAATTATAGGTTATTCCATCCATCTTTATAACAATAAAAAAGGTTAATAGATGTCATCGAATATGCATTAATCCACCTATAGTGAGATAATAATTTAATCTAACAAACTTTATTAAGAGTTTAAATTATAAAATACATAAGTGGATAAAATTAAAATCCTTATGAAAGCAGAAAACAAAAAAATGTTAGTGAAATGTGTACTAAATTGGAATAACATTTATCTCACATATATCATAAGTTAGTTCTGGGTTGCCACATTCCAAACATGTGAAGACCATAATCATGTTTTCTCTTGAAATATGGTAATAACCTGAAATACCTTAAATAATTTTGGAAAACAAGCATGATTCTTTATTTCATAATTTACTGGATATATTCCTTAAATTCAAGTTGTTTTAAACATCATCCATTATAGTATTGAAAAAAATTTCAACCAATTAATAATCAGATCAATGGTAATCTGTAACATCCAATTCAATTATTTAAATATAACATATCTCTTATTCAAAAATCAATATCGGAACATTAGGAACACATCAAGGGTTATTTTTCCTATAATCTTTTGTTTCTCATAAATATAAACTTGTCTTTAAATAACTTTTCTTTCCCATTAAAACTGTTCCACATATTCTAAAAATCTTTAGGGTAAAACATAAACCAAATACTCCTTATATAAATACTATTCATAATTCATGGACTGAAAAACATAAATAATTAAATCCTTTATAAGAATAGGTCTTTAAATGTTTTACAATTAGATTCTAGTTCTAGGAAATTTTGTTTTGAAATGACCATGTTTTACAGATATGAGACATTAAACTATATAACAATTCGTCACTCTATGAACCATTTTCCCATAGAGAATACATGTTATCCTCGGTTTGAGGGATTCCTATATGTTCATCTTCACATTTTAATAACTTGTAGGAATAGTAATTTTCCATCCTATATGATTCTAAAAATTTAAACATTTATACAAGTTCATCTTACTCTTATGGTATTTGTAAGGAATGTCACCAAATTTCACGTTGTCAATCATAAATCGTGATAGCTGATTCAAAATAATTTCAATACCTTTATCTTCAGTCATTTTCTAATTTTGTTGCTCAAAATCACATTGTTTTCCATCAAACTCAATGTTAACCCAATTCCTTATAGTTTTCTCTATTAACTAAAACTAGATAGCACAGGGTGAGAAACACATCCCATATAAAAAATCCACACAATCAATTGAAAGTACACTCAATATATAATATGTTAGCTAAAATCATTAGTTATCCATGATTGTTAAAAATATTTTAGGATTGTAACATATAATTAGAATTAACATTAGGAAAACCTAATAAATATCTTTTAAAATATCTCAATGGATCTCAGAAAAGATTACGTTTCTGTGATTCCAATTGTTAGCTAATCCTTTTCACTAATAATAAATAAAATGACCAAATCATGAAATACATGGAAATTAAATAACTTTTGAAGAATACATAATACATTACATAAATATATTACCAAATATAATATTAGTTTCGTTCATTTTAAAACATGGAACACAAACTACAAGTCTAGTGACAGATGCTTAAATTTTCCCACAGAGAACTTCCCCTTTTTGAACTCCTACATCAAAAATTTCTTAAAACCTGGGGAAAAAAACATAAGAAAGGGTGAGATCATATTCATAGTAAGTGTAAAAAATGGTGATATGTAAATAAAAAAATGATCATAAAGGTTATGAAAACATGATCATTACATTAGAAGAGCATGCTCTTTATATCAAAAGTAAAATTGATTCATATAAAAATAATAAATCTTAATTTATAAGATCATAAAATTGACATAAGTCATCAAACTGTGGGGTAAAATTAAACATGTAACTCTATGAACATGTATAAATTGTAATAGATTCAGTAATTAATGACATGATTCAGGACCTTGCATAAACATGTGGACATAGAAACCAGGCTCACACATAAAATTATGGAAATGAAAACAACGTTCTTTCATATAATTGTGATCATGAAATCTGGTTCATGCATAAAATATTTGCCTCTTGAGTTATCCATACAAAACCATGGCATTGGAGGGAGATATAGGTCCCAACCATATCATAACAAAATATACATATATGTTCAAAAAATAGAAATCATTCATTGTAAACATAACCCAAGGAATAAAATTAGTTTCTTAAACATCATTTCATCATAACTTAATAAAAGGGGAAAAAATAATTTAATAAATAAAATAAACAAAAAAAATCCATTAGAATAATTGGTATAGTATACTTGATACATACCCTTATTAAATAATTTCATTTTATATGGAAAATAATTTTGATAAAATTCTTTAAATTAATTCTGGAGAAAAATATCATTTTTTCTTCAAAAATGATTTATTTTCTTAAAACGCCGTGTAATTTTAAAATAAAATAATTTACTTTCAAAAACCATTGAAATATTTTAAATTAATATTCACATAAATATGGACTTATGAAAATATAAAAATCTGGTCATTCCATATAATTTAAAAAACATTCTTCACGTACTTTTTCCAGAAAAGTCAAAAAATACCTTATATTGAAAACGACAAAAGAGTTTTTTCATACCATTTTATAAAAAATCAAGAATGAGTAAAATTGACATTAAAAAATTATAGAATAATAGAAATAGTATTTTGGAATATATATTTAGAAAATATGTACATGGAAGATAAATTTAGCATAAAAAATATTTACGTATGAACAATCTCGGATAATAATGAGATTGAAAATTTATCCTTTACAATAGGTCTCACTTTTTCAATAAATGTATGAAACAAATGTATATTGGTTTTAATAATATTATTAACATTTAATAGATTGATAATAATATTTATTATTTCATAAATTATTCATCTATGAAATTATATTACCCCTTTATTTAAAAATACCTTGTTGAGGAAACATTTTGGGTACTAATCACATTGTTTTTCATACAGGTTTTGGCTTATTATTATTGATCTCGTAACACATATCATGATTTAAAAACATTAATACTGTAAAAAATATTTATATGGCATATAAATTGAGTATACAAATATATATAATAAATATATATTTCAGATGGACACACCTTTCATGGAGACGGTGGGCCGTATGTATGCATGAATACGGTTTCCCTTTTCTTATTGTATTGAATGGAAGAAAGTAAATATGATATAAGAAATATATATATATATATATTATTCCAATAGAATTATTATTTCATATATTTCATACTTTATTCATTATATACATCTTCATAATCATTCTCAAGTTGTAGTAGTGGAGAATGAATCTCATCGTGTTGTGGAGACGGTAAGACATACGTACGCATGAACGACACAATCATTTTAATAATTGAGAAATGATATGGAATTGGATGGAATATGTTTTGTTTAAAAATTAATATCATGTTATAATAATCATACATAGTTATTATTTTCATCATTATCCCCATCCACGTATGGTGGTGGTGAAAAACATATTACACCACATTGTGGAGACGATAAGTCGTACGTACAGAAACGCGATGATATTTCTTTTCATAGGATGGGTAAAGGGAGGATTAAGGATGTTACAAAATCATAATAACAAATATGAATATATTAAATACTATATTTAGTACATTATTATGGAAAAAATGTAAGAAAATTATAAATAATAAGAAAATAACATTGAAAGAGATGGTAAAATAATTACCTCATCTTCGAGTGTCTACTTTTTATTTACACAAAAGGACTTCTTAGGTTGGATTTAGGCCCAAATAATGGTTTATAGGATGATTTTTTTGATGTTAGAAGGTGAAATGGGCATGGTTTGGCCAAGTCCATTGGATTTATCGGTGT
This sequence comes from Viscum album, assembly GCA_963277665.1. Taxonomy (NCBI): domain Eukaryota; kingdom Viridiplantae; phylum Streptophyta; class Magnoliopsida; order Santalales; family Viscaceae; genus Viscum; species Viscum album. The sequence goes on along the minus strand of OY728125.1, from coordinate 908,364,804 downwards.
TTATAAAAGAGAAAAAGAGGCACCCCTTTTTAAGAGAGTGGATGGACACTTTATGAAACTCCAAAATTATTAATTTAACATATATTGGTTTTGTTTTAAAATAGCTTCAAAGTGAATTATTTATAATATGATATGTTTATGGTTAAAAATTTTTCTAACCAATGAATTTTAGACATGTTTATGAGACAAAATTAGCCTTATCTTTTGTCCTTAACATTTAGTTAAACAATCTAACTTTTACCATGACAACTTTTCTTTTACATTATGATGTTAATATATTAACTAAAATATTAGAAACAAACCATAATTAGATCAATTAAGACATATAAAACAGTATACTAGTTATTTTTCCAAAATATATATTTTTATGAAATTTTTATCATTTAATAAAATATAAATTATTATATAATCAGATTTTTGTAAAATTTGACACTATTCATTACATGACATTTTATAAAATCATAACAATATTATTAATTCAAAAATATATATTAAATCATCCCAAATATTTAAAAGTTATAAATAAATTTTTTTTGGCCTCAAATATTTCAAATTATATTTTTTTTTAAGAATATTCATATCATTTATTTGATTCATCCATTAATAAATATATTACTACATCATCATTGTGTCACTATTAAATATAATTATTTAATATATAAAAATTATAAATACAAAAACATAATGTACATAAGTGTTTTATCTTTCCAATTACTATTTAATGTGGTACACTTATCTTCCCCCCTTTTAAAGAATCCAATGAATTTTAGTGGTTATTATAACACAAAATAATGTTTTAGGAGAATGTAAAACAAGAACTTTAAGCCTTAAATCAATAAACCTATATATTAACATTTTTTGTAAAAGAATTACCAATATGATCATATTTTGAATCATATTCTAGATTCACATCTCTACTAGAAATAGTTTATGTTATGAGATGTTATTTTATATCAATTTTATTAGATATGGAAATCTGGAAAGGATTTTTTATTTATCTATATAGATTTTATTTTCATAAGACCCTTATTTTTTATTCAACATTAAAATCATCTTGTTGAAATTTATACCAAATAATATGTGTGTATGATTGTGTTTCTGCAAAAAATTCATCATCTCTTTTCCTCAAAGTCACTATATTAATATAGTTTCAATTCCAGATCACATATATTTCTCTAAAAATAGAAATCAATACATATTTTAGGTTTCCTATCATGGTAATCACATCGTAATAAATATTTGAAAATTAGATACACCATAGTTAAATATTCATTTGACATATCATATTCTTTTTCTGATTTAAACATGAGAGGTTCCATTAAATCACATTGATATTATGCATAGATATTCACTCTAAAAATATATTTTTTGTCAATTTTTTATGTATCGAAGACAACTAGTGATTCTCTTAATTTTTTTAATTAACTATAATTGATGCACTATCTTTTCTCAAACTCATTGAAACTGAAATGGTTATTTATTCTTAGATAAAATACAATGTGAAAAATTATTTTTATAATTTTATAAGGAAATTTTATTATAAAAATTATATGTTTCCATATTTTTATTCATATTCTTTATTATTAGTTTTACTTGCATATATTATTTTATCCACATTAACTTTGACAATTAGAGTATCTATGAAAATCTTCTATATATACAAATTGATTTGGATCATAATTTATGTAAACCCAATTTCTCTCATACATCTATCGAATTTATAATACCACACTCTTAGGGACTATTTTACTCTAAATTGATACAACCTTGGTTTTCATATAATGTTTCAATCACTATTGAGATTGAAATCTTCAAAATTTTCAATGAAATTTCTTCTTCCAGATATCCATTTGGGAAAGAATACATTAGATCCCAATAGAGTACCCCATAATATATTTTATCTATAATTAAAAGAAACAATATGATTAATTCTTGTCTTTATACAATTTAAAGCATCTCTTTTAAGTACTTTCCATTATTTTTTGAATACTATTTTCATATAATTATTTATTTGTTTCCTAACACCTCATATTTTTCATTAAGTTTAGTTTTGAATACTCACGTGGTTCCTAACCCATATGTTATTTTGATTCTAGGAAAAATATCCCAAGTGTATTTCTTCTAAATATGATCATGTTATTTAATCATAGATTATAACCAATCCTCATTATGAGTAACTTTTGTAACTATTTTTTACTCCATTTGTGAAGAGAGAGATATTCTGTTTTCAATTAACAATATCCTTCTTCTCTATGATGGATCCTGCTGACCACAAATAATATATTTTGGTCAAATAGGTTTCTTTAATACCTAATGTTTTTACATCTCATCTCTGAAAAATTCATCCTGAATACTAGTTTTATCCAAATAAGGATAAAAAACTATTACTTGTTATTCCCATTCTACATGTTTTTACTATAATGTATCATTACATTATCTTCAATGTTCCAAAAACACATATCATTTTTCATATCCTTTTAAGGTTGATTTTCAATGATATTTACATTCAAAGAACCACCCAGTTTGAGATTTATTTTATTTTAGATCTTTAATTATATTCTATTTGATATTTATCCCCTTAATATCCCTTCTTCAGCCATAACATAAATTTTTTTATCAGATTAATGATTCTAATATTCATATAATATGGACTAGTAGACACTTTGAAATACATCAATGTAGAATTTATTATTTACTACATTTCATCTAGTTTTATTTTCATTTTATATATCATGTTATATCTTTTTTAAATATTTCAAATAGTGTATAAACCTACATTTTATAAATTTTTAGATTGTTTTTAATCAAAAATAATTTGTCTACACCTTTTAACCAACTCGAATTTTTTATTTCTAATATCCCTTCCTACATTGGAGAATAAGGGTCACTATATATTTTCATAATTACATTTTATTCCAGTAATGTTTTAGAATAATTACTTGTGAAACCCCTGCCATTGTAATATCTCAACATTTTGATATTGACTCCAAGATTCTCTCAACCCCTATCTGATTTTTTTGAACATTTCTACAACATCAGTGTTATCTTTTGGGAATGATACATTTTTCATCTGGGAAACATCATAAATGAATGATATTGAATATAATTCAAGTTTGGTTGATTGATATCTAATAATCCAAAATAAGTCAATATAAATTAGTTCAAGTTGATGAGATGAATTAATCTTTACTCTTTTTCATGTTTCATGAACTAAATTCTCCTTCTAATAAGTTTTACAACCAATATATATATTTATAACTTTTTGGGGTATATATCCTATGAATTTATTTTTTTGTGATTTTAATGATATTTAATTTTATAACATGTGAAATCATTCCACTTTGTATCATTTTTTCATGACTGGTACTCAAAAAACAAGAAATAGTAAGATCAAAAAAATTACATGATTTAAACTTGTTATTTTTTCCTTGGGTGATTATATATAAACCCTATAATAAATTAATCAAAAACACTTTTTAGTTTAAATAACACATTTAAATCATCTAAAAGCTTAATAACATATAATATATTTTTGAATCTTTTATATAGATAGACTGTTTTTGGATTTTATCTTTTGGGATTCCATTTTATCAGTAGAAACTCCTCAAATTTTTAGATAGTTGTCATTTCCAAAATACACTTCCACTCTATCATGTTATTAAATATTATTTAATATTATTAGGTTATCGGTTATATGGGAGGATCATACACTCTTAATGATTTATAATTTAATTCTCTTCTAATATTTCAAAGAAACTTCTTTAATCAGTGAATTTTCTTCCATTATAATTTTTAATTTCATTCCCTTTTCAGCGTATGAAAACTTTATAAGAATATTAACTGTACACACATAAGAAAAATTAACCCTTTTTTAATCCTACTTCATTTTTATTTCTAGAAATCAAATTTAATCAATTTTTATAATCCTCATGAATTTTTAGTCACAACATTTTTCTGTTGAGATTATCATGACATTTTTTTATAATTACACCCCCTTGATTCATGCCTTCCCCAAGGAAGTGAAGTGTTACTATATAATGAATATGAATTATTCCAAAATATTCCTCAATATTAGAAATATAATTCAGATTTAGATCTCTAATGATTATTAGATTTATATCTTGAGAATCAGTGTTACTGACCATGAATATATCGCACATACTTTTTTATTGGGGTTTAAGATCTTATTGATATTTTTTTCTTATTACTTGATATAAAAAATTATTTATAGGTATCTCTATTGGTTAAAACATTACATATTTTTATGGAACATTAACTAAAATAAAAATATATTTTTATTGATATTTTTTATGTGTAGAGATAATTTGAATTTTTAGGCTCACATTTTCGATAACTTATAATTACTTAGGATTGACATATAATATTTTTGTAATGTTATATCTTACAATATTTGGGTATTTTATATTTAATACACATTCATGGTGTATTATTTCTCTCTTTTTAGTTTAAATCCACATCATTAATAATTCAATTCACCATTTCATCTTCATCAAAAAATTTCTTCTCGATTCTTTTATTTTATTCGATATAATAATCATCAATTTTGATGAACTATTACTTTCCAACATTCATAATTATATTTTATTCGGTCAAAAAACTATTTTAATTTTTATTGTAGTGCTTTTAATAGGATACGATTCAAGTTATTCTTTTAATATGAACACCGTATATGATTCCTCAATTTCTTATTCACAATTGTATAAGGTTTCTTCTTGTTTCTCAATTTAATCTATTATTTTTTTTATTTTTAGTAGATTATTCATTATATGGTCCATTGTTTTAGTAGTAATATGTTTATTCTTTTCTCATAATTGTTATTATTTTTTATCAGTTTTCTCATTCTCTCAGTAAATTTTTTATCTTCCATGGACCTAAAAAATAATTCTCTTATTTGATGTTTCTCATCTTCCCCGTCATCTCAATTGTCATAACTTTTTTTCTTTGGATGTTTGATACAAAAATTCATAATTCCAATACATTTAGGTGAATTTAATGTATTTTTCCATATTAATTTTATTTTCCTATTGTAATGTTTATTGATGTAAGAGAAATAATTCCTTTATATTTTTCATTTTCTCGTCATGTTTATGTTCATAATTATCCTAATAATCCTCATCCAAGATATTTATTTTTATCATAGACTAAACTTTATATACTACTTTATATAATTATTTAATACTTTATTATATTTCATCTTATAAAAATATTATTTTTCTTATAGACTAAACTTTATATACTACTTTATAGGTAATCATGATATATATTTAAGTATGAATTTATATTTGAATACAATGATTAAAAAAATATATTTTTATAATATAGTTATTCCCTCTAGAATATCCTTCCATATCATTCATGATAATAAAAGTGCATTCCTAAGAGAGGAAAATAATATTGGTAAGCTGATATTCCTAGTAAGATTTATGTGGTGTGGAAGATATCATGAATCAGTAAGCATAATAAACATGGAGAGGTAAATAACCTAATGTACATTAAATTTAAATAATTTGGCTATATTTTTTGTAAAAAGAATAAAGAATATATATAATATAAATTAGATAATAAACATACCATTTAAAAAACGTTACATTCATGAATTGACAAGGAATAATAAATTTTGAAATATAAATAACAGAATACACATTTTATTTAATTAGAAAACTTATAATGAAATGAATCTAGAGATAATATCATTGTGAAAATATCATGGAAAATAATAACTGAATTTTTAATGATTGGAATGTATAAATATTAGATTCCATGTTTTCAGGAATCATGATACCTATACTATCAAGATCTTTCATGATATAGTTTAAAATAGATGTATAGGTATACACCAAAAATCCAATTAACTAAGTCTAGAAGTCTAATTCACCACATGAGAACATAGATGTATCAAGGTGATATCAAAAACTAGGAATCACCTATATATTAATTTGTAAATAATTCCTCGTTTATCAAATATTTGATTTAATTCACGTATAATGTACCTTATCATTATATATCCTCATTGGGAAATGAATTCAAATTAATTAGTATTCCCTAGAAAATAAAATAAACTTCAATGTAGAACAAGATATATAGAAATTATAAATGGTTTAATCAATAAATATATCCATAATAAATTTTATGGTTACATATTACAAATTTAATGTGAAATTATCAAAATTAATTGATTATTTCATGGGAATGATAAATACTACAAAAAATGTATCATGAATGTGAATGCCAATACATATCTTGGTCAAAATTATTGTTAATCATCCATATAAAGAATAAGGATGGGGTCAGTACATTATATACCTAAGTGAGTATAATTAAAATAAATGGTTGTTTTCCTTGAAAAATATAAATACTATATAAAGTTCATTAAAAATATTCTTTTGGAAAAAATAAATATTTTGAAATTTGAAAATATTTTTAAAACTGAATGGTCATAAAATATTTTGAAAATTTTATTATTTGAAAATAATATTTGAATATTATAAATTAATATATAAATTAGTTAGGGGTCATGAAAATAGAAAAATATGCACATGTCATACACGTTAAAATAATGATTCCTTTTGTGGAATAAATTAGGCTTCCTTATGACTTTTTCATTCCTCTATGTTTTGAAAATCACAAACACTTTATCTTATGGAAAATTATCTTTCCATAAGGATTATTTTCTTAAACAAAATTCCCCTTCTATAAATTTTATTATCCATACATTATTTTCATTGACACATTTTATAATATCTCTAAACAAATTACATTTTATTACGAAGTATAAAATTTTGATCCTTATCTAAAACCCTTGAATATTATAGTTACTTGTATATAGAGTCTTCTATATTCAGACTCTAAATTCTCTGAAATTCAGACTCCAAATTCTAGGAAATTCAAATTCCAAATTCTTCGAAATTCAGTCTCCAAATTCTCTGAAATTCAGATTCTAAATTCTATAAAATTTAGACAATGAATTCCTCAAAATTCAGATTCTGAATTATCTGAAATTTAGACACATAATTTTATGTAATTCAGATATTTAATTCTATGGAATTCAGACACTGAATTCTCGGAAATTCAGATTATGAATTCTTTGAAATTCAGTCTCTAAATTACCCAGAATTCAAACTTTGAATTCTATAAAACTCAGAAACCGAATTCTATAAAATTCATATTTCGAATTCTATAAAATTCAGTCACCGAATTCTCAGAAATTCGGAATTAAAATTCTATGAAATTCAAATGCTGAATTTCTCAGAATTCATACTATGAATTCCTCTGATTTTAAACTTTAAATTCCTTATAATTAAGAATCCAAATTCTTCATAATTCAGACTCCGAATTCCATAGAATTCAGATTCTGAAGTCATTGGAATAATGACAATGAAATCTATAAAATTCATATTCCTAATTAATTTTTAAAACAGAATCCGAATATGCTTGTTTTTTTAAAATTCAGTAGTTTATATGATTAGATTACAAATTCTATTTTTATATTATACATGAGATATTTAGATTTGGTAAATATGATCTATTTTCTTTGCACATGTTATTATTTTAAAATGATGTCATGAAATATTTTTCTTACTAACTGTTGATTGAGTGACACATGTATAGGTCCCTCAAAAACTCAAGGAGAAATATGACCATTGATGGTGGGAAAAAATCATTGGAGTTTTTCCTATAAATAGAAGCTCATTTTAAAGAGCTACTAATCGACCTGTTGATCAATCTAGAGATTACATATTGTGAAGTGATTTCTAGAGAGAGGGGGATTTTAATGCTTTTTGTATTCTAAACAACTTATTCAGATTACTTCGTCTGAATCTAATTATTTCTAAGTTAAATCGAGGGCTTCTAGGTATATGAATATTGATATTTTGAATTCCTAAATTTTCAAGGACATCCATATATAGAAAGACAGAGGTGCCGACCACCTTAATGATCAATGGATTACAAGGATTTCTAGATATATTTCGATATTCCTGTCAAGGGACTACCCTGGTGTGGGTAAAATAAAATTTCCTAAAAGTATAAATCAATAGACCTTTATTCCAGGTTTTTGGATACCCTATTCTTTGGAATAAAATAATTTCATCTTTTTACATGTTTTGTTTCATGTTTTATTTTCACTGTATTTTGATAAAGAGATAAATAACAACTTTCATATACATGTTTATAATTTTATTTACTCTAATATGTATGATTCTATACGATTTATGGTATAATATTTCCCTATGTAAACTTTTTTGAAGATTAATTTCTTCACCTATATTTATGGAACCTAATAAAGTTTTTCATATAGAACTAATTCGGGGTTTTTGAATTTACCTTGTTTATCTTTTTAAAACATGGTGTTCACTAAGGATAAAAAATGGGTTTTAAACATATAATTCATCCCCTCTTTTAATTGATCATATATGTACACTATTTCTATACTACAATTGGTATTATAGGAGGTCCTTGAAATACTTATACTCAACTATATGTTTTCCTTATCGTGTTTCTTTTGTTCTAAATTCATATTTCTTGACTTTTCTTGTTCACTGTTATTTAGATTCTTATATTTGTTTATAAACATTTTATATTAACAAGTTTGGTGGAAAAAGTATTTTCTTATAGAATGGAAGGTACAAATGTTGGTTCCATAGACAATTTAAATCCTACCAGACCACCTATTTTTAATGGTAATTATTTTTAGTTCTAAAGAGATAGGATGAAGACTTTTGTAATTAACACTATAGTAGACAATTTTATTATGCTTACTTGTGATTATTAAATTTAAGACAAGGATGTCAAAACCATCACCAACCTAAAAAATATGAATTTCAACATAACTACAAGGTATGAAATACTTTTTTGCGTTCAATGACCTGGAACATATATTGTCAAATATCATTTTGTGAAGCTACCGACTACATTTAAAGAAACATAAAGTTACTAATTTTGGGACATCCAAAGTGATTGAATCTAGTAGAGATATATTGAGAGATAAATATCATGAATTTAATTTTCCCTATTACGAACCAGTTTTCCAAGTACAACAACAATTTTATAACCATTGTAAATAGACTTCAATCTATGTGAGAGAAATAACTTGATGATGAATCTCTTGTAGACAAGATAATTGATATAATTCCTAATTAGTAGGAATCATGAATAAAATACATTGATGAAAACATGAAAGTTACTCAAATTACTCTTGGTGAGATGTTTGGTACTCTCTTAAAACATGAAACAAGAATGAATAGAAATACTAATATAAAGAAGAAGAATAAGGAAGTGTAAGTGTAGCCTTTACTACTACAAATGTCTAGACTTCAGAAAGGTTTACTAGATCTATGTCTAAAAAATAAATTGTTCTCTCTTGGTCTAGTGAAAGTGAACATTACAAAAATTAGTGATCTAATCTTTCTTGTAGGGTGAACAAGATTGTGGGAACGAAATAATTTCACAACAGAGAAAATAATAAATATAGGAATTAGAAAATAGATTCTAAAGTAACCTATTATGAATGGAAAAGGTATGGACATTTCAGACCATATTTTCCTATTCTTAAGAAAAAATATTGGAAGGAAAAGCATTTTGATAGAAACATTAATAAGTATTACAAGACTAAGGCTATTTAAGTCATTAAGGATGATGATACATGAAGTGCCAGTGGTGGTGACTCTTCATATTGTGAATTTTCTAGTTAAAAGAATATTTTTCTTAAAGCCTAAGTACCTATTGAAAACATTATATAATGGATATGTTACACAAATATGAATCTTTAACCAATATGTCTTTAATTGAAATTTTTTCAAATGAATAATATTAAAAATCATCATATGATGAATCTTCCTCATCATAATATAATACCATACCTTAATTTTAATATGTTTGTATTTTTTGTAAACAACATGAAAATGAAAATTGTAAGATAAAAAATAAGTTAGAGAAAGCAAATTATTGAATTTCTATTTTAACTAAAGAAGTATCATATTTTTATAAAGATCTAGATCAGAGAACTATTGATTTTTAATGTTTTTAAAAAATCCTTAATGAACTTAATTTTTCTAAGGATAAACATTATAAGGATCTTCAAAATTTTATTTCTAAGAAAAATATTTTAGACGTTAACTGTAGTTCAAAAATTAATAACTTTGAGGAAGAGAACTTTATTATTAAACAAATGTCAGAAAGATTTTTCATACCAAAATTACTATAAAATTTACCTTTGGAAGGGAAGGTTTGAAAAAATTTATTCCCAAATTAATCCTTTAAGAAATAATTCTAGATTTGGTTATACCCACTCAAAACCCATTTTTAGTAATAACTATTTTTTGCCCCAAAGTGCTCCATTTTGTTCTAAATATTAGTGTGGTGGAAATTTGGGGAAAATTTGTTCTTGGAAGAAAAAAAAATCTTTAGGTTTTCATAAATCTTATATTTCTATGATAACGTGGATTCCAAAAATCATACTTTCTGAAATTTCTAGATACAAGAAAGATTTGATTTCAAATGTCAAACTATTTTATTTTCATGAAAATAATGAAAATACCAAAAAAAATACAGAGTACAAGGATAGTGGATGTTCCCAGAATATGACTCGTAATTAAAACTTGTTTGAAAAATATTATCAAGAAGAAAGGAGGAAAAGTAACCTTTGAATATAATGCTGAGGGATAAATTATTGGAATAAGTAACATTATTCTTCTTGAAAAGACATTAATTTAAAATGTCTAATTTTTCAATGGCCTTAACCAAAACATCATTAGAATAATCCAATTATGTGATGAATGCCACCTTGTGAATTTTTGGAATGATAAATGCATAATAAAAAATTGTAAAGAAGAGTTCATTCTATCTTCCCATAGGTAAGAGAATGAATACACCATAAAAATAGAGGACATTTGGATCGAAGATCTACCTTACCTTTCTACAATGGTAGATAAATCTTGGTTATGTAATAGAAGTATGGGACACTAAAATATTTTGAAACCTTTTAAAATCTCAAATAAAAAACTTCTTAAGGATCTACCAAAGTTTTGTTTTGATTCTTCAAATGTCTGTTATCCTTGTCAATATGGAAAGCTACATAAATCATGATTTCAATCATTCTGTGATGTCTCAACATATAATGAATTACAGTTAGTGCATATAGAACTTTTAGAGACAATGTAAAAAATTGAGAAAAACCTTCCATTGATAACTATTCATAGTGATCATGGTTGATAATTTCAAAATTCATATTTTGAAAATCAAACTATAAATACAAGAGGTTCATTAATAAATGAAGTAGAACATATATAATTTCATTCCTATTTAGAAAAAACAACTGATGAAGGTTCAGGTGATGATGATTGTATTAAATCCATGAAAGATTAGCTAAACTAATTCGAAAGGTATAATGTTTGGACCTTGGTTGAAAGACCAATAGAATCATCAATATTTGGAGTAATATGGGTTTTCAAAAATAAGTGTGATGAAAATGTAATAATAGTAAAAATTAGATCTATATTAGTTGCTAAAGGATATATTGTACAATAAGGAATACACTATGAATAAACCTATTCTTCAGTATCTAGAGTTGAATCTATTCTCATTTTATATGCCTTCACGGGATTATTTAATTTCAAACATTTTCAAATGGATGTGAAATGTGCTCTCTTTAACAAATATCTTCAAGATGAATTTTTTTGTTGAAAAATAACCTGGTTTTGGTGGTAAAAACATCATGACCATTTTTTCACATATACCAAACTTTATATACACTTAAACAACATGCTAGTGCCTATTATGATAGACTTACATGATTTTTGTTAGAAAACAATTATGTTAAGGGTACTGATGATCCAAATCTTTTTATAAATAACAAAAAAAATATTTTGATTGTTAAAATATATGTTTATGAAATTATATTCAGATCAAATCACCAATCTTTAACTAATTCTTTTGCGAATACAATGAAATCAGAGTTTGAAATGAGCATGATGGGTGAGTTAACAATTTTCCTAGGATTTCAAATTTCTCAAAGACTAAAGGAACATATATATCCCAACATACGTATATTAATGATCTTCTTAAAAATTATGGATATGACAACAATATATGTATAAGCAATCCAATTGATTCCTCAAATTCTCTTGATCTTGATGAAGTTGGGAAATGAGTAGATCAAATATCATTTAGAGTTATGATCAGAAGTTTATTATACATAACAACTAGTCATCCAGACATTATGTTTTTAGTATGTTTTTGTACAAGATATCAGTCCAATCCAATGGAATCTCACATAAAAGTAGTGAATATAATTTTTCTCTATTTAAATGGAACCATGGATTTTAAAATTTTCTACACTTCAGGAAATTATTTTTTTAAAAAGATTTTTGGAGGCACATTTTGGTGGAAGTAGAAAGAAGAGAATAAGTACACATAGAATATGTCATTTATTAAGAGATTCACTAGTTTCTTGGTCCGGTTTGAATCAACAATCAGTATCACTTTCCACTACTGAAGATGAACATATAGCAATTGGAAGTTTCTCTACCCATGTGATGTGAATACAACACACACTCACAGACTATGTCATAAGTTTTATAAAAATAAAAAGTTTGTGTGATAACACTAGTGCCATTTCCCTAAGAAAAAACTATACACATAACCATCATTCAAAACAAATAGATGTTATGCATCACTTTATTAGGGATCACACACTTAAAGTGTGTATCATTCATCAATTTATCAGAATGCAAGATCAACTTGTTGATATTTTTAAAAAATATTTACCCTATGATAGATTTGAATACATTAATCAAATTTCAAGAATGATAACCATAATGTAATCTTGCATATTAATTTTTTTTGAAACCTATATCCTTAACATTAAAATACTACTTTTCATATGAGGAGTACATTTTTTTGTTAACCAAAATTTTTCCTTAATCAATTTTTTTTAACTAATATTTTTTCTAAATAGAATTTTTCGTAATAAAATTTTTTCCTTAATCAAAATTTTCATAACCACAATTTCTTCATAACCAAATTGTTCGTAATAAAAATAGAATATTAATCAATTTTTTAGTAACCAAATTTTCCTTTAATCAAAATTTTCATAATCAAAATTTATCCCAAATATTAATTTTTGTAATAAACATTTTTTCTTAATCAAATTTTTCATAACTCAAATTTTTCCATAATTAAATTTTTTGTAACCAAAATTTTTCCCTAATCAAAGTTTTTATAACTAAAATTTATCCTTATGATTTTTTAGAACCTAAAATTCTAATATAAACAATTATCATTTCATTAATAAAATTTTTCGGAATATAAATTTCATCTAGTTGAATATTTTTCATTATAAGAAATTTTCCTAGAAATCCGGAAGATATGATTTTATACTTAGGATTTCATAATGGAATTTTTTTACTTATGTTTATTTTTTCACGTTTAAGGAAATTTTGTTTTCGGATCCACATTTTCATAAATCCAAATTTTTACCTTGAAAACATAAAAAGATCATAACCAACCAAATCCTTCTTTAATTCTGTTCTCAATTGGTAGATTAGATCAAGCTTGTTTACACCATTGAATCAATTTTAGGAATTTGAACCATCACTTTGACTCCTATATGAGGGCCCCATATTCTTTTTCCCTCATAGGTTTATATAACTTTTTTTGCTGAAGCTCAGCCTCGTTTAAAAAATCTTATTCCTCTTTTCTGAGTTTGCTTAGAGTACAGGAGTATATAGAAGTATCTCCATATAATCAGATGTCTTTAGCAATGAAAATCACAGAATAGAAAAATTTACAGAGAAATTTTAGTTGACTGAATATTATTCAATATGAATAATTCATTGATTTCGTAAAATATTAAGATGAATGAATGGGATTTCCACTACATAGCTAAACCAAAAAGTCTAGAATCAGCTTTTCCAGAGTTTATTGTTGAATTTTATGAGACAATAAGTTTTTTTAATAAATGTGTTGGTGATATGTCTTCATTCAAGAGTTATGGTAAATCCATTTCCATTTCTATCAACATGGCAACAAGTATCATTGGAATACCATATGAAGGAGAAGAAATTTTCTACCCCCATAAGCTGTTAGATCAGTTAGGATGCTTTGAGAAGGAAAAGGGAATAGAGTACCCTGGACTTAATGGATTCAAAACTCCAAAGATCCATCATCTGTAAACAAATTTTAGGATTCAATAATTATTTGTACATGGTTTTATAATTTCGAGAAAAGGAGATCGTGTATCTTTAAAGAAAAGTAACATTTATGTTCTATATTTTATGGTTAACAAGAGAATGATAAACATGATGAAGTATATCTTTCCAATGATAACCAATATCATGAATGAAACTCTGTAATCAAAAATCATCATGTATCCTAAAATTCGTTCTATGATCATATTGTTATACCAAGGGTCATTCGAAATACCATTTAGTTATAAGAAAGTAACTTTCCAGATTTTGTTGTTAAGTGATTAAAATTTGAAAAGGATGAAGGTCGGTTTCAATTACATGTCCTAATAATTCTATGATCTATCAGAAAGTGAAATTTAGGCTTTAGAAATGTAGGAGGATGTAGAATATACTTCCAATAATGTTTAAAAAAAGAGAAAGAAAAAATAACTATAAATCAAAGATAAGCCTTATATTCTAGAACGTTAGTTAGCACCCCCAAAATGAAGGAAGCAAAAAACATTCCTGGGGGGATATTGTTCCAATGCGGAGGGAACACAAGAAAAATAAGAAGGAAAGAGATCCTAGTTTTGTCCTAGAACCTACTGAAGCAAAGGAATTTAAAATTCAAGATTGTGAGGAATACGAATGGCATGAAAATAATATGAATATAATGAAGAAAATGTATGGGGTAAAAATTGTTCAAGATCTTCCCAAGGATACTGACAATGTTGCTGAACAGACTCAGGTACCTGAATCTTTTCTATAAGAATACATACTACTGACTCTTGGAAAGAATGTTATAATTCTGTAACCCAATGTAGAAAAAGAGATATTTCATGTAGATGAATCATAAGATGAGAAAGAGGAGGAAGGAGATGAGAGTGATGATTTGATAAGGAATGTATAAGAATATCAAGAGAAGGAAATCCCTTCTAAAAATCTATCAGTATGGACTTCCCAGGCTAAATCATTGAAACTTTATTCTCAAGAAAAATATGATGAGGGCCATGTATAGTTTAATAAACCTATTATTGATGAAATAAGAAATCATGACTTCCTTTAACATCATGATCATAAGAAAGATACTGAGAAAGAAAATGTATATGAAGGTAAAATCTTATATCTTTTAGATAGTGAGCATAAATCTCCAAAATATGTGGATACCACTTCCATAGTAGACAAATGGAAACGTTAATTGATAATACACCTAAGACGGGTGTTGGAGTTAAGAAGGATGCTTTTGGTTCTTCCTAGAAGAAGGCTGGGGAGTTAGACAAAGAATATTATCCTACACAGGAATCAGATTCGGGATTATCTTTGATGGGTTTGGAATTTTCTATGCAATTAATGAAGAAGTTAGTAGATACCATACCCATGTTTTCGAGTATTGACTCAAGGTTTTATACTCTTCAACATTCGTTCAATCAAATTTTTGATTCAATTAGTCTTCTAATGTGAAAATTCATCATGCTTGCAGAGGATTTTTAAACATTCTGTATCTATTATAATACTCATAGGAGATCTTCTAAGGAAATTAAAATGTTTTCTAAAAGAACAATTGATGAAATGAGAATCTTTGATGACATCCCTGACTCAGTGAAATATTCCCTTGATAAGTCAAATTTCAAGATAAATAATCTTACAAAAAGTTTCACAGAGAAGAAAAACATCGAAAAATTAGCCCAAAATGAAGAAGATAGAGTACTGAATGGGAAGCTGAATTTAGATGTCTTAAATTTGAAGAGAGAAAGGGGACTCAAGATAGTGTTCGAAGAAATGTTCAATTGACAAGAAGTGATATTGCCGTGATTGGTATAATTTCTTAATATAGAGAAGAGAAAACCAAGGCTCTAGAAAAGAATAATCCAAATCAATAATAGAAGCCCAAATTTTTTGAGGCAGATCATATGGAGCATAAAAAGTACAAGTCTATCGCAAACAATGTCATGCCGAAGGAAAAGGAAGGATGGATATTTTTTCTTTCAATTCTATCTTTTCTTTTTATTTCATCATTTTATTAATTTTTCCAATCATAATGAAAAATCTTGTTTCTCTTCTTTTGTTTTTTGTATAGATTTAATCATGTAGGTATCATATATTTTTTCAATTCTCTATGTTCCTTTTTTAAAATAAAAGAGGAGAAATGAATGATAAAAGTAATACTATGTTTAAATACTATAATTCCCTAAGTAAGGGGGAGCTTAAGAAAAGGAGAGTATATTTAAAGAAGACTTTTGTATGAAAGAAAAAGTAAAATCTCTTTAATGAAGTTAATAATACGATCCTTAGGGATTTCAAAACATATGGTTGGGGGGGGGAGTTTGTCTTATTCATCATGATTTATAGGTAAAGGGAGATAAGTTTTTATTTTAACGTTCATAAAGCCAATTCATATTCTTTATATTCTTTTTTTGAAAGGTTGTCTATGATTTCCAAAAAGGGGGTGATTGTTGATTCAATAAGGTTTCTTTATGACTTTTCCATTACTATATGTTTTTAAAATCACAAACACCTTATCTTATAGAAAATTACCATTCCATAAGGATTATTTTCTAAAGTAAAATTCCACTTCTCTAAGAAAATTGTTACACTTACTTTGTTTTCATTACATCATTTTAGAATCTCTCAAAAACAAGTTCATTTTATTACTAGGTATGTAATCCAGATATTTAATTAAATACTCAAAATCGTATAGATCCATGAATATAGAGTCTTTTATATTCAAACTCAAAATTATCTGAAATTCAGACTCCGAATTCTCTAAAATTATGATTCTGAATTTTTTGAAATTCATACTCTGAATTCACTGAAATTCAGATTCGGAATTCTCTAAAATTCAGATTCCGAATTCTTGTAAATTCAGACTCGGAATTCTATAAAAATAATATTCTGAATTCAATGAAATTCATACTCCTAATTCTTCAGAATTTACACTTTGAATAACATAAAATTCAGACTCTGAATTCTCAAAAAACTGATTTCAAATTCTTGGAAATTCAAACTCAGAATTCCTCAAATCTCAGACTCTGAATTCCCCAAAATTTGGACTCTGAATTTCTCATAATTGAGGCTCCAAATTCCACAAAATTCAGAGCCCAGAAACTATAGAATTCATATTCTAAATTCTTTGAATGACAAAATCCGAATATCCATGTTATATAGTATCTGATTTTTTATATGATTAGCTTCTGAATTCTATTTTTCTATTTGACTCTTGATATTTATATTTAGTTAGGCTTATCAATTTTCCCAACATATGATATTTTTATACAATGATGTTGTACACTATATTTCTATCTAACCTTTGGTTGAGTGACACGTGTACATTTCCCTCCTATATCCAAGGAAAAATATGATCGTTGGACGAGGGACACACCATTGGAGTTTTTCTTATAAATAGAATATCATTTTAAGGATCTTATCATTGATATGTTGATCAATATATGATATTACATGATGTGAAGTCATTTCTAGAGAGAGATACTCTCATGTTTTTTGATATTTAAACACCTTTTTTAGCCTGCTCCATGCGACTCTAATTGTTGCTAAGTACAAGAGAAGGATTCTAGGGATATGAAGACATAGGTTCTAACTACCTTAAAGTTCGAGGACTTATGGGGGTAGGAAGATAGAGGTGCTGGCTACATTAATGATCAAAGGCTTGTGGGGATAGTAAGATAGATTCTGATATTCTTTTCAAGGGCTTACCCTGGTGTGTTTAAGATAGATATTCTTGGATGTATAAATAAAGAAACTTTAACCATGGTTGTTGGATACCCAACTCCTTGTGTTAATTTTTTATTACTTTTTACTTTTTTCATGTTTTAATTATGCTTTATATTGATAAAGGAAAAAATTATAAGTTTATTATACTTTCATATACTTATATTCCCTCTAGAAATTAATATTTTATATGCTTTAAGGTAGATTATTTTCCTATATAAAATTTTCTTATGTTACATTTTTGTAACCATATATATGGAACCTAAGATAGTTTTTATTATAAAAATATTTTAGGGTTATTAAATTTACCTAGTTTACCTTTTTTAGACATAGTTTATATTAATGTTTAAAACAAAAATTTTAAAACATACAATGCACCCCCTCTGGTAATTCAGAATATACATACACTATTTTGATCATAGACCTTTTAAATATTTAGTAAAATCTATATAGTCCCTACTTAGATTAAAATTCCTTTCAATTTTTATAAATTCAAAAAATAGGTAAAAATTTTGTTAATAAATCATCTGGTGAATTTTAACAGAGTATTGAAATCATTTTTTCATAATAAGGTATTGCAATAAAAATATTTTATTCTAAAGCGAGCAATAAAATTAGATTTTATTTTAAAAACTCATAGTCATTTTATGTACCAAAGAGTGGTAAAATGGAAATTCAAATTGAAAAATTAGTCAATAAATAGAGGAGAATAAAATTAAAGTGTTTTATTATATAACGATCAAATAATATCCATCAATGGATATTGAATCATAAACAAGATCTATTGAAATGATATTGTTATATAAACCATTAAGAAGGTCATAACATTGTAATGATAATTAACCAATGCATCGATTATGCGTATCAAATTTAAATCAGTATAAAACATGTATATATAAATCATAATATTGTTAAATATAAATACACACATAATCATATAATATCAAAGTCAATGGATAATTTTTATATCTAAATGAAAATAAATTGAGTTATGAAGTTATTTACTACATGGTGATTATCAGGTCAAATATACATGGATGATATAATTTAAATAAAATAATTAAATACAATGAATTATTAATGAATCAGGATATTATAAGTAAAATGGGTAATATATATACCGTATAAAATTAATTATGTGCACATTATTATCGTATGCCTCAATAAAGGGACAATGAGACAAAGTCCCATAACTCTCGATTATTTTGGGTTTAACATGAATTAATATACAATATAATGGTTTTAATACTATTATTAATTTATAATAGACCTATATTCATATTTATAATATCATATATTATCCTATTATAACATTTTACAACTGATTTATTAATAATAGTTTATTATTTTTAATGTTTCTAGTGTTATTTTCCACTTTTTCTCATGTGTGTTTTGTGATGAATGTTTTGGTTCTTTGGTATAAGATGATGATACCTCATATCTATAATTTTATTAATTTTATATATATCATATTGACTCATTTTAAATATTTTTATAATCAATCTTAAGGTTGGACATGGAAAATGAATTGAATCGATTCCTGGAAATGGTAGGTCATATATATGCACAAGAGACGATATCA
Organism: Viscum album; assembly: GCA_963277665.1. Taxonomy (NCBI): domain Eukaryota; kingdom Viridiplantae; phylum Streptophyta; class Magnoliopsida; order Santalales; family Viscaceae; genus Viscum; species Viscum album. Next base: position 908,345,313 of record OY728125.1, on the reverse strand, counting down.
TTCTGGTAATAGGTGAAAGGGTTTGTAATTGGGTGATATATTAATTTAATAGAATCTATATAATTTCATATACATTATATAGTGTGACCCTATACCAAAAATTTTGGCCTAAACCTTTGGTTTATGTACATTAGTGAGACCATATACCATTGGTTTTGGAAAAACTATTGGTATAGGTACAATAGACATTCTTTTTACCATCATTTCACCAAAACCATTATTTTTTGCCTATAAAATCAGTTTAAATGACCATTACTATATTTATATTATTTTTTGAATTATTTTTTCTATTAACATTAAATACAGCAATAATTAAATCACATTTTAATATATATATTTATATAACATTTTATGATCAAAAATTTAATTTTAGCTTAGTGGTTATGTCATTTTAATATAAGTAATTAGTTTGTTAGTAAAAATCGACCAATAATTTTTTCACATTACCTATACTAATGAATTTTGAAAACCATCAGTATAGGTATTTCATATGTTCTATATCAATGGTTTAGGAATAATATGTATAGATACCTGTACCAATGGTTTTGAAAATGGTAAATGTATAAACATACGGACAATCGGTCAATGGTCCTATAAACTATCGGTACATACAATTACAATAGTCTATTGGCCAATACTAATGTTTATAAACTGTTAGCATAGGCATTATTTCCATTATGGGGTAGTCCACAATACACATGAATGATGTTATCATATTTTTAAACACATGGAAAATAAGAAGATATACGTGATATAATAATTCCAGAGTATAATAATTTTTTAAAAATTATATATATACATTAAATACATAATTATTTCGAATCAGGCTATTTTATAATGGAAAATGAGTTAAATCGGTTTATGTGGCCTTATTTTTCCGTAGACACTATCACCAATTTTGTTTACCATTTTACAGAGCAATAGATAGATAAATAGTGATTATTCAACCTAAGAAAATCTTTGTATATGGTAGATACAATAATTATTATATTTCAAGTTTAGAAAGATAATTTAAGATTGATGTAGTGGAAAGAAAAAGATATAGTTTCGTTACAAAAAAATACATTCTCTTAGAGAATTGTCGATTGAATAACAACTTAAGGACCATAGGTATGGTCTTAATTGAATATTGTAATATCTAGAATTCTTATTGGGATTTTTGGGATATTGTTTCTTGTTTTTTTCGATCCAAATGGCTTAAGATGTTTGAATAATTTAATGGTGGAAGCGGCCTTTTATAAGTTGGAGAGAAGGAAAAAAATTCAATTTTGTATATTTTAAAGTGATAAAAAAGTTTTTATCATCCTAAAATCATCCAAAATTGGTCATTGTGAAATATTATAGGTCATAAATTCCAAATATGCCCATAAAATGGGATTTTTACAAGATTTAAGTCATTTAAAGCCTTATCTTCTTGGTTTAGTTTCTAGGAAACTCATTTTCACCTTAACTACGATAATTACTTTTTACTTATTTTACTATTAAATATGGTCAACAATTAATTTCAACTATTTGTTAATATAAATTTTTATAATTAACACTATGGAAACCATTTTTACAAATTAAATTCATAATTAGTGGTAGAATTTATTTTAAAATTATACCCATAGATGCAATAAAAAAGAAGGGTTCTAAATAAATAATTCTAACAAGGGTATAATGTATTAATATAAAAATTAAAAAAGGAATCAATTAAAATGGAAATAATAATTTGAATTATAATATAAATTAAATAAAAATACATTAAAAATAATTTTTAATATAATTTTACTTTGTGTGTTATTTAAACGAAAAGGCAGTTTTGAATAAAAATTAGTATTTTCATTATTCATTGGAAAATAAAATATTTTATAAAAGTACCACAAATTCAACCAAAGATAATTTAGATGTTATTGTTTAAAAAATATTGTTCATTTTATCATATAAATTTTGTAAAAGTGAAATTTTTTTAAATTGTTTTGAAAATTGAGACTAAATCATTTTTAGAAAAATATAGTTTTTTAGAAAACAATTATTTTTCATTTAAATGTCTCTGATTTTATTTATAATCCATATATAACCATAATATTTAGTATTTTCTAGTTATATTTACACAAATTAATTTAACGTCTAGGTTATTGTGGTATACAATGTTATCATATATATATACTCGAGGCTGTATGTTTGAAAAGTTATAAAATAAGAGAAAAAAATTATTTAAAGAAATATATCCAGAATTCTTTGGGTGTTACATTATAGTCTAAGATCAGTGTATCATTTAATATATTATATTGGTCCAAATATTCTCCTGTTACATTTATTGGGTTTTACATTCTCTCCCACATTAATTAATTATGTACTCACAATTTAAGCATGACCTCAGTAATCAAGGTTTTTGACATTTAGAAATACCATTGTAGGAAAAAACATGTGGTAAATAGCTAAAAAATATATCTTCTTAAAATAGGGAAACATAAATATTTATTGTAATATAGAATAAAAATAAATATCTTTTTAAGAGGGATAACATAAGTGTAATGTGATAATTCTTCTTTTGAAGATACTTTTATTAATGTTGATAAATTATTTTACTCTACAAAAATATATGGAAATATACTTACTTGATATATATATATTTCATCTTAACAATTTCTTCCTCCAGTCAGGATTCAATCTATTTACATTTCATCAACTATTCCAAAAAATGAGTATCATAATTTAATATTTATTTTTAAAGTACTAATAGTATATTTTAATAGATCTTAAGATCTATAAAAGAGTAACAATTATTTCCATCTATATCTAATTGTATTCTAAACCCAATATGGTCAAGACAAGTTACTAATATATAATCTTAAACAGTTACACCACTAGTTCATCAGTTATTTTTATTCTTCAAATTATTTATGTAAAACATTACATATTGAAAAGAGCATCATGTGAGCCAGTGGTAGGGGATAATGCCTTAGTAACCATTATTTGTTGGCTCAAGTCTCACAATATTCATACGATGCAATGAGTTGAAACATGAAACAAGGTTTGGAATTTATATAAATCCATATTAATATAATTTATATAATTTTTCCAAATTGTGATGAACCATATTTATTAAAAAATCAATGATAAGAGAAACTTTAATGGTTAATAATGCCTTTAATCATAATTCGAAAACAATGTAAATTTATTATTCCTCAAATAATTTTTTTACATAGAAACCCAATAGGTTTTATCCCTATAAATGTTTCCAAAAATTATCTTAATCTTGTTATATTCCCACCACTCAAATTTTCAAATGTGGTGTTTAATACATTGAAATTATGATCAACCATAAACTCATAATCAATGATTGTTTCCAAAAATAATAATTTTATAAATACACATATGCTTATTAAATTTTACACAATCTATATGTGGTTCATGATTATTATAACAAAAATACCATTGTTAAAAGAAATACTTGTACAATATAATTTCGGAATCCCAATACATTTATGGTTTGGAAATTTTATTTAAATATATGAACCTAATTTTTCTAGGGGTTAATATTTAAAAGGGTTACATGCGTCCCGAAATTCCTAGGTTCCCCACATTGAAGAAAATTAGATATAAATGGATCCCTATGATGAAAGTTATATTGTTCCTTCATACTATTCATTTTTCCGTGGTAAATAATTTGTTTTTTAGTTTTTTTTCACACATAAAACATTTTCCCATCACATTGAGACATTTTACAAGGTGTCTCTTTTATCATTTCTAGCATGAAGGAAATCAAACCTTCATAACCTAATGGTCTCCACCACTCAATACATAAAATAACTCGATCTACATATTCTTTGTTGCAACCAAGGGTTAGTTAGGGTATAATATTTTAATCTTATTTTGAGATAATATATTAAAAATAATAATGTTTTATTTCATTATTGTCATCATCCCATATGGTTTCTAAGAGTCAAGACATTATACATTATATTCAATTTTAACATGATTCTTTCTGGTTATTTCCATTAAATAAATCAAAAAACATAATGTGAGAAACAATAATCCTAGTGGGAAAACCATATAATTTTTTATCGGATATATAAATTATGATTCCTTATTTTCAATCTAAGACACATTAATTTTATTTCCGTTCATTAAGTTTCATAATATATTCAAATCATTCATAATATTTAGTAAACAAAATTTGAATTATCCAAATAATATCCCCTAGGAGTTTCCAACCAGGTATGTAGTAAGACCAGTTTTCATATAGAAGGTAACACTCGGGTCAAGCAGGACGTACCTTTTTAAAATTCATTACCCCTAGGTACTTATGTTCTTGAATCATATTCACATGTAATATCCATATTCAAATACATTTCTTAGAATATCCACATAATATCTACCTTATATTTTTTTTGATATTATTCTATACATATCGTCAAATTCTATCATAGGGTTTTATGACCTAATATATGTTTTCATAAATATTGTTTTGAATGTTTATCTTAAAAATCCACTAATACAGATGGTAATGACCCCTTCCCAAGTTGTCATGGGTAGGTGTCTAATTTATTACATTGGAATGTGATACAAGCAATTTAATACTGAAGGAATGAATATTTTACCAGTCTTGGTAAACTATATAAATAATTGAGTGTTGAATAACATTTTAATACACAAATTAAAAAATAGTTCCTTTTTTGATAATAAAATTATTCACTCAATAATATCCTTCTGCGTCATTCAAAATAAACTTCCTGGAAATTAAATAAGGATGTGGTCAGATTCTCAGTAAGAGCTACGTAATGTTGAAGATAGCATTAATCTATAAGAATAATCAATTTGGATTGGTAAATGATTGAATATACATTATAATTAAATATTTTTACTATCATGATTAGATAAGGAATATTCAACATGGAATGGTAAATAACTGAACACAAATTTCATTTAAATATCTTGACTATCATGAAAATATATATCTTTATATACATGGAAATGAAAATAACTGGATACACATGCTATTTAATTAATAAAATTAGATAAAATGGAATCAACAGATAATTTAATTTTGAAAATATCATGGAAAATGGTAAAAAATCGTAATGATGGAAATTCTTAATAGTTTGACTTTTTGATCTCAGGAATCATGATACCTATACTATCAAGACCATTCTCCCTGAAGTTTAATATTTATGGGTATGTGTACTAAAAATATATTTAACTAAGTATAGCCAAATGATTCATCAAATGATAACAATGACAGATAAAAAGAATAATGATAACCAGGCCCCACCTATATCTTCATTTTGAAAGCATTCATTATATATCAAATAATTTATTTAATTCTCGTAAAATGTTGCATATCATCGAATCTCCGTATTGAGTAAGGAAAATAGATTTATCAGTACATCCCTTGAATATAAAATTAAATTAAATCCCGAACACCATATGTATAAATTATATATGTTTCACATAATAAATATAACCATGATAAATAATATAGATATTTAGGTATTATTTAATGTCCAATGATCATAGGAATGTGAATATTTCATTAAAATGTTAATGATTACAAAATTAATAAAAATAGTCAATGTAATTACTTTACATAGTCAAAATGATCAGTAATAATATAAATAAAGAATAATTATGATATTAATAAAACATATCCCTAGATTAGTAAATATAAAATAATGGGGTTTTCATTGATGAATATAAATACCATAAAATTTTCATTAAAAATGTTCTTGAGGAAAATATAATTTCTTATTTTGAAAAACATTAAAAAACTATAATTTCCAAAAATATTTTGAAGAAAAATTGATATGAATGTAATCATAAATACTAGTATAGTAGTCCATAAAATATTGAGTGTTTATGATTACATAATATTTTATAAATGTTGAACACTTTAAAATAAATATTTCTTAAACATTTTTGGTAATGAAGAAAAAAGACTTTTTTGGAAAGAGAAATGAAGATTAAGTTCAAATAAATAAATAAATAAATAAATGAAACATTTGTAATTTTTTCATTTATATCCCATCTGAATAAATTTCAATAAACAAGAAATCATTTTTATAAAATCTGTCGTGGAAGAAAAAGGGGTTTCAACCGAAGAGAGAAATAAAGTTATATTAAAAAAACATATTTAGAAACATTTTAATAAAAAATTGTGGGGAATGGTACTATTACATGAAAAATTAATAATTATATCGAGTATAATAATATTAATGGGGTTTATTATACAATTATCATAAAATTTCCATTAATTGAAATTCAAGTATAAAAAATCCGAATTATATTAACGCTATGAAATAAAACCTTACAATGATCATAACATTAAAGTGATAATGAACCAATTAATAAATTGTGTGTAAAATTGTTAAATCCAAATAAAACAAGTTGATATAAAACATAATGTACAGAAAATGCAACACACTGATTATAAGGCCCCAGCCTTAAACATTAATTAATCTTGAGTTACTTCAAGAATACACGTTGAGGTTATTTTTACGTTTAGAGTTTTAGATAATTAGATCATAAAACCTACATTACATTCCACAATTAAACAAAGTGGTTATATAAAAGATAGTACTCATTTTTCCCATCAATGGAATCATATTTAAAATAAAACATGGATTCTTTCTTGACACTTCCTTGACACTATCATCACATCATGTACCATTCCCATGACCTGTGAAAAACATTTCAAAAACATGGGATGAGCATAAAAAGCTCAGTAAGGTATATAAAAATATGGAAAGGAAACATGAGTACATTTATACATAAGAATCAATGTAATCATACTTTACTCATAAAACATAAGCACTTTAACGTACCTCATCAAATTATGAACAAATTATATAAATCATAATCCATAAAGGTAACTTGAGGCATTTATAACATTCTTACATAGGGGTAACCCTCATGGATACGTTTGGAATACCCATCACAGTATATTCCCTAAATCTCTTCGGAGAAACCTTAACTTTTAACTCCTTCATGTTACCCAATGCATTAGAGAGCTATATCGGGCTCACCCACCCTTAGTTTATCACGGAACCACCCGTCTTCATAATAATGCCCAAGAACCATAACATTATCATATCGCATAAAACATGCATAAAGGAAACATAAAATTTCCACTTTTAAATCACAAGATATCAACACAACACATTGATATAAAAACATTATGAAAACCATTTTCAATACAAAAATAAAAAAAAGTAAAACATGGAATTTATTTTTCATTTTTTAAAAAAAGTTATGGCTTGTAGAGGAAGCCGAAACTCAAATAATGGTCACGGCGGTAGAGAAGTCATTGTCGCCTCATACCTACGACAAAAACATTTCATTTTGTCATTTAGTAAAATGATTTATATAAAAAATATTCCTTTTGGATAAACTTAGAATTCAATGGGTATATACACTATATAAAATAAGGTTTTGTATAAAGAAAAATATGCCTCAATGAAAGGATATTGAGACGAAGCCCCATACATCGGGTCCGACTTGACTCGACCGTTTTTTAATGTCGTGAATAATAAACTTGAGTTAATTTATACTTTCTTAAGATCCTTTTTCAATTTCATTATTCCTTTTATATCACTTATTACCATGTCATGAACACTATGTAATTATTTAAGTTAATAACAGTCGTTTTAACGATCATTGGTACCTGAGTAAAAAATAAGCACTTTATAATTACAATTTTTTCATATATCCATTATATCCAGAGTTTTACACATGATTAAGATGTCATATATATCATATATATCCATTATATACATGCATTTATAATATCACATAACATTTAGAGGTAAGAAATGAAATGCACCGTTCATGGAGATGGTAAGCCCTACGTACGCATGAACGTTACTTCCATTTCTATTTAATATTTAATGGAATTAAAACATAATGATAAATAATAGTATTATAATTCCAGTATTGTATCATATATAATATCATTAAATCTATCCTTTATACGTACCACATATGATATTAACGAATCAAATCACTTTGAGGGGGCGGTAGTCTGCACTTTCTAAAATGAAGATATGACATTTACCAATAATGGAAACCATAAAGGTATGCCATAAATAAAAAATACAGAAGCTTAAGTAAAACATAAACATATTATATATCATATATAAAAATAGTGACATCTTAATGGCCACCTTTTAAGGTGTTATATGAGTGTTGAACAATCATCGTTTCATGAGGTAGAAATTCTCCATCCACAGAAACGATATGTTCTTTAACCATTAGATGTAGGTGTGTGTAAGTGTAGCTCTAATCATTATTATAACAACATCATATTATTTTTAAGATACTATTTTTGTTAAAAAAGAAAGGAATAAACAGAGTTTAGAGTGTTGGAGAAGAAAAATAAAACATAAGAACAGAAGAGAAAACACTACCTTTAAAACGGGTAACTCTTTTTGATTTGAGCACAAAGGCTTACTTGGGAAGACTTCTTCCCAAAGTGAGGCATGAAGGAGTAATAGAGGAATGTGGAGAGACAAAATGGACAGGGGTTGGCTGAGCCAAAGGCTTGAGAGGTTTGAGTAAGGTGGTAGAGGTGGGGGACTTTTATAAGAGGAGAGGAGGGGCTCTCTTGGAAAGTTATAATAGGTTAATTTATTATAAAATTATTTTCGGATTTAAAAGGTCCCAAAATTATATATTTCTAGGATAAGGTTATAAGATCTCAAAATCAACCCATCCAATTGGTTTTTTACATGTCTAGGTCTTATATTTTACATTATATTTGCATTTTTTTAAATTGTTAAATAATGAGGTAACCGCTGCATCATCATGGTGTCATAAATAATTTAATTTATTTAATGTCTAAAAATTATAAAACAAATATCATGATGTAGGAAATTATTTTATCTTTACAATGACTATTTATAGTCAAAAATCTTACATGTATTACCCCTTGGAAAAATTGTTTTATTAAAACAATACATGTTTGTGTCATTTTTTACTTTTACTTTAAATAAAAGGCATTAATGACATTATCTTACACAAGTGGCTACATGGGGTCCCAAAAATAGACCCCTGGGTTTTCATGGTTGTCCATGAAACATCCCATAATGGTAGGACATGTGTTTAGGTGTTTTCATTTTATTATAATATCTTTTTCTCCTTCAATTACACTAATTACCTCAAATCACGATTAAAAACATAAAAGTTACTATTCAACAAAAAATTATTTTAATCCCATTGAACCAAATTTTACTTCCTAATGACATCCATGTATGTAAGAATATTTTATTTCAAAACACAGAGGTGGTAAGATTGCATTTAAACGAAAAATCAGTTTTTTAAGTTCCACTTAGTGGTTTCACTATTCATCCAAAGTTGAAGTTTTTCAGAAAAATACCAAAACTTCACCCTAAGATATATTTGATATTACGAATTCAAAAATGATGTCTATTTTACCAAATTAATATCATAGATGTTTAATTAATTAATTTTATAATTAAATCCCACTGTCAAATCAAATAGCGTGTTTTTAAGAAACAATATCCATCAAAAGATTGACACTCGTTGATGTCCAATCTCAAAGTGATATTAATTCCAATGACCACCACTAGATTAAATTGTAAAAATATATTATAATTTCACCATAAAACCAATTAAAAAGATATTCTAACTATATAAATAAATTATATTAAAAAGAGGTTTTGAATTAAAATATAACACTTTTCACTATTCATTAAAAAATGATCATTATCAGAAAGATACCATAAATTTATCCAAAGTAAATTTCAATGTCCCAATCATATAGAATAAATTTATATTGACAAATATAGCCTATAAAATTGTCAAAAGATAGATTTAAAAATGGTTCGCCATCAAAAGGTGGTAAAATAATCTTTTAAAAAATATTAGACTATTTCATGCTTAAGGTTGGATTTATCCTCATTTTAAGCCTCCAAAACACTATCTAATTAATAAATAGACATAGATAACTATATCTATTATTCATTACGTACTTGGGATGTTACATCCTTCCCCCCTTTTGGGAATTGTGTCCTCCCAATTTTATTCACTTATCAAAATAAGTGGGGTATTTATCCCTCATAGAATTTTCAGATTCCAATGTTGCCTCTTCAACCATGTGGTTTTTAAATAAAACCTTTACCTGGTGAATTACCTTATTCCGCAACACTTTCTCTGTATGGTCAAGAATCTGGACTGGTTGTTCTTCAAAAGAGAGATTCTCTTCCAACTGAACTACCTCTGGGCTCAAAACATGAGATGGATCTGGCATAGATTTTCTCAACATCAAAACATGAAAAACATTGTGTACCTGAGATAAACTTGGAGGTAAAGCCACTCAGTATGCAACTGATCCAAATATCTCCATAATTTCATATGGTCTAACGATCCTTGGACTCAGCTTTCCTTTCTTACCAAATCGCATCACACTTTTCCACGGTGAAACATTGAGAAAAACACGATCACCTACCTTGAAAGATATATCCTTCCTCTGGTCATCAGCATAACTCTTCTGCCTGCTCTGAGCTGTTCTCATGTGTTTCTAAATCAACATAACTTTTTCTTCCATCTCTTCTACCAATTATGGTCCCATAAACTTCCTTTCACCCACTTCATCCCAAAAAGCTGGAGTTCGACACTGTTTCCCATATAATGCCTCAAATGGTGCCATCTATATATTAGAATGAAAATTGTTATTATAAGAAAACTCAACCAAAGAAATATGTTGGTCCTAAATTCCATGATAATCCATCAAAAAATCATGTATCATATCATCTAAAGTCTGAATCGTTCTTTCTAACAGCCTATTTGATTGAGGATGAAAAGCTGTATTAAAATTTAATTCAGTACCCAACGACTTCTGAAGGCCATTCCAAAAGTTATAAGTGAGCCTGGAATCACGGTCAGATACAATGCAGAGGGTAACTCCATGTATCCTGACTACCTCTTTATGTTACAAACGAGAAAGTTGATCTAGGGAAAAAGTATCTCGTATAGAAAGGAAATGAGCAGATTTAGTCAAGCGATCAACAATAACCCAGATTGCATTATTACATTGAAGTGTGTTCGGCAATCCCACAATGAAGTCCATGGATGTATTTTCCCATTTCCACTCTGGCACTGGTAAATTATGAAGCATCACTTTCGGTAACTGTTTCTATTCCTTAACCTGTTGACAAGTCAAACACTTCACAGTAAAATCAGCAATATCACTTTTCATTCCGTCCCACAAGTAATACACCCGAAGATCTCTATAAATCTTTGTACTGCCTGAATGAACTGTAAACAAAGAACTATGAGCTTCACATAACAACTATCTCTTCAACCGTGAATCACAAGGCACACATATCTTCCCAAATATCAAGACACGATCATTACCAATGTTGAATTCAGGCAACTTACCCTTCTGAACCAACTCTACATTTTTCTGCAACTCGCTGTCTTGCTTCTGTGCTTGCTTAATTATGTCTGATAGTGAAGATTTCACTAATACCTGAAACAAAACAGAAGAACATCCTGCACCAAAAACTTCTATTCCAAATTTCATCAAATCTTTAACCAAAGGATCACGTTCCAAATGCAACATTGTTAATGAAGCATTACTTTTTCGACTCAAATAATCTGCCACTTTATTTTCTTTTCCCAGATGGTAATGAATTGTACAATCATAATCCTTGATTAATTCTAGCCATATCCTCTGTCTCATGTTCAATTCATTCTGAGTGAATATATACATTACACTTTTGTGATCGGTATATATTTCACACTTTACTCTATACAAATGATGCCTCCAAATTTTTAAAGCGAAAACAAGAGCAGCTAATTACAAATCATGTGTAGGGTAATTTACCTCATGAGTTTTCAACTGTCGTGAAGCATAAGCAATTACCTGATCATTCTGTATTAGGACGCAACCAAGTCCATTCAATGAAGCATCACTGTAGATAATAAACTCACCATTCCTAGAAGGTAGTACCAAAACTGGAGCATTCACCATTCTTCTTTTAAGTTCCTGAAAAAAATCATCACATTATTTTGTCCAGATAAACATAACACCTTTCTGAGTTAGCTTAGTCATTGGACTAGATTACCGTGAAAAATTTCTAACAAACCTTCGGTAATAGCCTGCCAAACCAAGGAAGCTACAAATATCAGTTACATTTGTGGGTCTTGGACATTCTTCCACAACCATTGTTTTTGCAGGATCAATAGTTATCCCATCTTTAGAAACAATATGACCAAGAAAATAAATTTGTTGGAACCAAAACTCACACTTGTTGAATTTCCCATACAATTTCTTTTCTTTTAAGGTTTGAAAAATAACCCTTAAATGTCTTAAATGCTCCTCTTTAATTTTAGAAAACACAAAAATAGAATCAATGAAAACAACCAAAAACTTATCCAAGAACTCATGGAAAATTATATTCATTAAGTCCATGAATACAATAGGTGAATTGGTTAGCCCAAAAGGCATTACTACAAATTCAAAATGGCCATATCTTGTATGAAATGTGGTCATCATAATATCTTCTTCCTTTACCTTCAACTGATGGTACCCCGATCTCAGTTCAATCTTTGAAAAATACTGAGCTCCTTGGAGCTGATCAAACAAATCATCGATATGAGGAAAAGGATATTTTTTCTTAAATGTGATGTTATTCAAGGCTCTATAATCAATGAAAAGTCTCATAGAACCATCTTTCTTTTTAAAAAATAAAATATGAGCACCCCATGGTGATGTGCTAGGTCGAATGAAACCTTTCTCTAATAAATATTAAAATTTCTCCTTCAACTCTAAAAGTACAATTTGGCCATTTGATAAGGGGGTTTTGAAATTGTCTTAGCATCAGGAAATAATTCTACAGTAAACTCAACTTCATGATCTGGTATTATTCTAGGAAACTCATCAGGAAAAACATCCGGATACTCATTTACCACTGGCACATCATTAATCTGAACAGTTCCCTTGTTTTCAACAATATGTGCAATATACCATTTATTTCCATATTTTACAAGTTTCTTTGCCTCTTGATACGTTATCAACAGTAAGGGTTCATTCATGTACACAAACTGAAAGTATTTCTAAAAAGAAACTTCTTTAGCTCTATAGTCAATATTAGCATGGTAAATAGAGAGCCAATCTATACCCAGGATAACATCAAACTCTACTAGAGGTAAAACAATAAGGATTGCAAGTAGGTTCTTTCCACAGATAAGTATAGGAAGATTCTTATAAATTCTTTTTTCCTCAACATTTCCCCCAGGTGTTTTTACCAAAATTTCAGGAGGCATTTCTTGAGATGGTAATCCAATTTTAATAGAAATGTTTTCCGAGATGAAAGAATGTGTAGACCCCGAATCAAACAACACACTGGAATAATCTGAAAAAAACAAACAAAGTACCTGATATAACTTCATATGATTGTCCGACATCTGCTGAAGTAGTTTCAAAGGATTTCACCACCCCTTTCTCCTTGTAGTCTAACTGCTTCCCATCACTCGAGCTCTTTGTAGGACACTCATTTTCATAGTGACCCATCTCATTGTACTTAAAACATTTCACTAACTGTAAATGAAATTTGGTCTTACCATCACCCTGATCTTTTTCAGTGCAATCACGAGCCTTATGTCCCATATTACCGCATCGGTAGAACATTCCAGAATTCAGAAGACATTCCCCAGCATGCCTTTTACCACATTTATCACAAACTGGAAACATAGTTTTCTTACCGTCATACCTTTTTGAAGAATTCTTTCCTTTCTCCTGCCACCTCGGTCTCTTCTTCTGCTGGTTGTTATAGAACAATTGATCATCGACAAACTTCTTTTCCACCTTCTTAGCACACCGAACAAGCTTTTCATAACTTTTGGACTCACGAGAAGCCAATGCCCTTTGATATATTGGCTTTAATACTGAGTAAAAATGATTGATTTTACTATCAAGGTCTCAGATAAAATTTGGAGCATACCTTTCCAATTGAGTGAACCTCTCTTCATAGGCATCCACTGAGTCTTCCTCTTGCCTCAAATCCAAGAATTTTTTTTCCATCCTAATTCGAATAGCCTTAGGAAAATACTTCTCAAGAAACATACCTTTGAATTCATCCCAGTCGAGATCATCAATCTCATCAGCGTCCCTGATATTTTTAACCATCGACCACCACTGATTTGATTCACCCTCCAAACGGAAAATAGAAAGACAAACCTTCTGATTGTATGAACACCCCATGACATCAAAAATCTTCTCTAGTTCTTTAATCCACCCTTCAGCTAGCACAAGGTTAGATGATCCTCTGAATGATGGGGGATGTTGCCTCATGAAATGTTCCACCACTGACTTGTTCCAATCCAGTTGATCTAGTTGATCTCGTGCATGGATACCACCACCATTTATCGCTTGAGTCAAATGTGCCATTACTGCAGCAAACTGTTCAGTTCCAATTCTGACCATCTCAGGATGATGATTCAGAAGGTTATTTCCTTCCGTATGCCTTCCTAGCATTGCTTCCCTATTTCTTCTGCGGAAAACCATTCTGAACAATCATGTCTTAGATGAAGCAACATGGTAATATTGAAATTCTATATCATTTCAATTTTACCATAAAAAAATATTTTTGGATAAACATTTAATAGAATTCTAACTCCTAAAGTTATCTAAACTGACCTCAGATACCAACTATAAGGCCCCAACCTTAAACATTACTTAATATTGAGTTACTTCAAGAATACATGTTGAGGATCTTTTCATGTTTAGATTTTTAGATAATTAGATCAAAAAACACGCATTACATTCCACATTTAAACAAATTGGTTACATAAAATATAGTACTCATTTTTCCCATCAACGGAATCACATTTAAAATAAATTATGAATTCTTTCTTGAAAAATCCTTGACACTATCATCACATCGTGTACCTTTCCCTTGACCTGTGAAAAACATTTCAAAAACTTGGGATGAGAATAATAATCTCAGTAAGGGATATAAAAATATGGAAAGGAAACATGAGTACAAGTATAAATAAGAATCAATGTAATCATACTTTACTCATAAAACATAAGAACATTAACACACCTCATAAAATCATGAACAAATCATAGAAATCATAAGACATAAATGTAACTTGAGGCATTCATAACATTATTACGTAGGGGGAAACCCTCATGATTACATTTGGAATACCCATCACAGTATATTCCCTAAATCTCTTCGTAGAAACCTTAACGTTTAACTCCTTCGCGTTACCCAATTCATTGGAGAGCTATATCGGGCTCACCTGCCCTTAGTTTATCACGGAACCACCCGTCTTCATAATAATGCCCAAGAACTATAACATAATCGTATCACATAAAACATGCATAAAGGAAACATAACATTTCCACTTTTCAGTCACAATATATCAATACAAAACATTGATATAAAAACTTTATGAAAACCATTTTCAATACCAAAATAAAAGAAAAGTAAAACATGGTATTTATTTTTCATTTTTTTAAAAAGGTATGGCTTGTAGAGGAAACCGAAACTCAAATAATGGTCACGGCGACGAAGAAGTTGTTGTCGCCGCATACGTATGACAAAAACAGTCTCTTTTGTCATTTAGTAAAACGCTTCATATAAAAAAGATTCCTTTTGGATAAACGTAAAAGTCAAAGGGGTTTATACACCGTATAAAATAAGTTTGTGTATAAAGAAAAATATGCCTCAATGAAAGGAGATTGAGATGAAGTCCCATACCATGGGTCCGACTTGACTCGATCATTCTTTAATGTCCTGAATAATAAACTTGAGTTAATTTATAATTTCTTAAGAACCTTTTTCAATTTCCTCATTCCTTTTATATCACTTATTACTATGTCATGAACACTAGGTAATTATTTAAGTTAATAACGGTCGTTTTAACGATCATTGGTACCTGAGTCAAAAAAAAGATCTTTATAATTACAAGTTGTTCGTGTATCCATTATATCCAGAGTTATACTCATGATGTAGATATCATATATATCATATATATCCAGTATATACATGCATTTATAATATTACATAACATTTAAGGGTAAGAAATGAAATGCACCGTTCATGGAGACGGTAAGCCCTACGTATGCATGAACGCTACTTCCATTTCTATTTCATATTTAATGGAATTAAAACATAATGATACATAATAGTATTATAATTCCAGTATTTTATCATATATAATATCATTAAATCTGTCCTATATACGTACCACATATGGTATTAACGAATCAAATCACTTTGAGGGGGCGGTAGTCCGCACTTCCTAAAATCAAGATATCGTGTTTACCCATAATGGAAACCATAATGGTATGACATAAATGAAAAATACATACACTTATGTAAATCATAAAAATATTATATATCATATATAAATATAGTGACATATTAATGGCCACCTTTGAAGGTGTTATATGAGTGTTGAACAATCATCATTTTGTGAGGCAGAAATTCGCCATCCACAGAAACAATATGTTCTTTAACCATTAGATGTAGGTGTGTGTAAGTGTAGCTCGAATACTTCTTATAACAACATCCTAGTATATTGAAGATACTGGTGTTGTTACAAACGAAAGGAATAAAAAGAGCTTAGAGGGTTGGAGAAGCAAAATAAAACATAAGAACACAAGAGAAAACACTACCTTTCAAACAGGTAACTCTTTTTTATTTGAGCTCAAAGGCTTCCCTGGGAACACTTCTGCCCAAAGTGAGGCTTCAAGGAGTAAGATATGAATGTGGAAAGACCAAATGGAGAGGGTTTGGCCGAGCCAAAGGCTTGAGAGGTGTGAGAAAGGTGGTAGAGGTGGGGGCCTTTTATAAGAGGAGAGGAGGGGCACTATTGGAATGTTATAAAAGGTTACTTTATTATAAAATGATTTTCGGATTTAAAAGGTCCCAAAATTATATATTTCTAGGATAAGGTGATAGGTGTTAGAAATCCACCCATAAAATAGGTTTTTTACATGTGTAGGTCTTAGATTTTACATTATCTTTTCATTTTGTATAAATCGTTAAATAATGAGGTAATCGCTGCATCATCATGGTGTCATAAATAATTTAATTTATTTAATGTCTAAAAATTATAATAAAAATATCCTGATGTAAGAAATCATTTTAGATTTCCCATGAATATTTATAGTAAAATACTTGACGTGTATAACCCTATGTAAAAATTGTTTTATTAAAACAATACATGTTAGTGTCATTTTTTACTATTACTTTAAATCAAAGGAATTAATGTCATTAACTTACCCAAGTGGCTCCATAGGGTCCCAAAAATCGACCCATGGGTTTTCTTGGTCGGACATGACACATACAATAAGGGTAGGACATGTTTCTAGGTATTTTCATTTTATTATAATATCATTTTTGCCTTATATTACACTAATTACCTCTAATCGCGATTAAAAACTTAAAAGTTACTATTCACCAAAAAATTATTTTAATCCCATTGAACCACATTTTATATCCTAATGACAACCATGTATGTCAGATTTTTGAAATTCAAAACATAGAGGTGGTAAAATTTCATTTAAACGAAAAATTAGTTTTTTAAGTACCACTTAGTGGTTTCACTATTCATCAAAAATTGAAGTATTTCAGAAAAATATCAAAACATCACCCTAATCTATATTTGATATTATGAATTCAAAAATAATCTCTATTTTACCAAATTCATAACATATAAGTTTCATTAATTAATTTTATAATTAAATCCTGCTTTCAAATCAAATAGTGTGTTTTTAAGAAACAATATCTATCAAAAGATTGACACTCGTTGGTGTCCAATCTCAAAGTGATATTAATTCCAATGACCACCATTGGATTAAATGATAAAAATATATTCTAATTTCACCTTAAAACCAATTAAAAAGATAATCTAACTATATAAATAAATTAGATTAAAAAGAGGTTTTGAATTAAAATACAACACTTTTCACTATTCATTAAAAATGAATATTATCAGAAAAATACCAGAAATTTATCCAAAGTAAATTTCAATGTCTCAATCATAAAGAATAAATTTATTTTGACTAATATATCTTATAAAATTGTCAAAATATAGATTTAAAAATGGTTCTCCATCAAAAGGTTGTAAAACAATCTTTTAAAAAATATTAGTGTATTCCATGCTTAAGGTTGGATTTGTCCACATTTTAAGCCTCTAAAAAACTATCTAATTCATAAATAGACATAGATAACTGTAACTATTATTCATTACTTTCTTGGGATGTTACACAGATAATCATAAAATATTATATAAAATTAACAAGAAATATAACCTAATGAAAATAAATTTGTATATGAAATTATTTTCCACATTGTAATTTTCAATTAAATTCCACTTGAATGAAATTATTAAAATTGAAATATTAAATTAAATTAATTATTAATTATTCATGATATACAATTCAAAGTGGTAGTTTACACACCATATAGAATAAATTATGTGTATAACATTACAATATTCCTCAATGAAGAGAAATTGATATGGAGTCCCTTATAGCAGACTAATTTTTTGATGATAATTATATAATATCTTGTAAAATAGATTTAATAATGTTTCTAATTCATACTAAGAACATGTTCATTTTTATAATACCATACACTGTCTTATTATAACTTTTTCTCGCACGTCTGTCAACAATATTTCATTACGTTCATAGTTTCATGAGTTAATTGCCTTGCTTTCTCATGCATATTTTATCATGAAAGTTATGGCTGCTGGGTATATGATATATATCCATAATATATTGAATTATAATTATATTATAAATATCTAATTGAATAATAAATAATTTATTTGAATCATTCTTGATGGTTGGTCATGAGAATGAATCGCATCGCTTCGTTGAGATGGTTGGTCCAATGTACAGACGAGCAATGATATCATTCCATTAATGAGTGAAATGGTAAAAAATATGGTGATAAATTAGTATTATACAAATTACACCTTTTCATATATATTAAATATATTTATTTTTGTTAACCTTATCACTATCCACGTAAATCTAAGTGAAAAACGAATTGCATCGTGTTGTGAGGTGGTTGTCCTTTGTACAATGAGCAACATAATCATATTTTAAATGACATGAATAGTAACAAGGAATACATTATATTATATTTAAATAAGTATAATAATATCATTAATATTATATATATACATTAAGTTAACTGTTATAAAAAATTGTGAGATATATTGATGAAAAATATTGATAACGGTTCGCATGGTGGTAGTCCGCCAAACACACAATTGAATATTTATTTTCCCATTTGATTGAGGACGAGAAGGATTTATATTATGAAAAAATAATACTAAAATATTATTACATGAAATATAATTTTTTTATTATATATTATGTGTTAATACATAATTTAATTTAGAAAAAAATAATGAAAATGAAAGATCATTAGGATGATTATTAACATATATTAGAAAAGATCAACTGGATCTATTATTCCAGACCCCAGCGTTAGTATTTTTTGAATGAAAGATGCTCAAGAATGGAAATAATGATGTTTCTGTGTGATTTTTCTAGGTTTTAGCTAATATGAATGGCTTGTTAGGTGTGAATAATTGAAGGGAGAGAGAGAACTTTTATAAGAGGGGGAGTGGACAACCATGTAATATTTAAAAAGATAATATGATAACCATATTGTTCTCCTTCCAAAACCCAAAAAAATGATTCATTATCAATAGTTAGAGATGATATGGTTGAAAAATGTCAATAAAATTGGTTTTGTAAAATTTTCAGTTCATTTAAACCCTTTTCTTTTTAGTTTAACCCCTGGTAAACTGGTTTTTACCTTAACCGTGGTAATTATTTTATGATTTTTACAATTCATATTGGTAAATTATTTATTTTTCTTTGTTATATAATATTAATTATGGGGATTTAAAACATGGAATCTATTTTTCCACATTAAATTTATTCATGTGGTAGAATCCAATTTAAAATTTTAACCATAGAGGTGATGAAAAATTAGCTTTCAAAAGTGAGAATTATCATATGTATATAATATTTAAATATAATGATTCATAATTAAATTGATTAAAATTTCCTAAATTTGTCTAATATTATTATAATTAAACTAATTTTACTTTAAATTTAATTTTAAAAATTATAATTCTGTGAAAATTGTTTTAACAATAAATATAGTTTTGAATAAAATATTGTATTTTCACAGTTTATCATAAAATGAAACATTTTAGAGAAGTCAAAAAACTTATTCCTAACATAATTTAGATAATTTCATTTAAAAAATAAATTTAATTTTCTAAAAAACTTCACTAAAACTAGTAATAATTAAATTTATATTATGTGGGTAACGTGCGACTAAATCATATTTTAGAAAAATCCTTTTGTCAGAAAATATTTATTTTTACATTAAATGATTATTATTTTAATTATAATAAATATATAACCATAATTTTCAAATTTTAGTTATTACTATTCATACCTACCAATTTAATTGGTATGTTATGAAATTATATTATCTTACTTATCATTTAGACTTGGGGCTACGAGTTCTACAAACTCTTGAATAGATCGAATTTATTTAAAATTGAAATGTAGCATAATTTATCAAGGTCTTAAATTTTTCTATTAGATTGATGTTTTTTTATCATATATTGTTTCAAAGGTAAAATTATTCTATTAAAATCTTATGGTGTTACAACTTTGACAACTTTAATTTAGTATTGAACCAAGATTAAAGTTCCTTGCCCACTACTTCTATAACATTAAAATTTACCTTCCTATTTTTGGCTCACTAAATACCCAGGGTCAATATATTCTATTAATTCTAATAGACTCCCGAATATAACCCATAATATTAATTACATTGGAATCATAAATAATTAATATTTATTCTTATTTTCATTTCATCAATTGATGCAACGACCCGACACAACGGGGCACGAGCTGCGACTCCCCAATAATTCTTCCAATAGGCCCTGGGATGGAAACTAGCACCATGTAGGCTATCAGACATATTAGAGGAATTAGACTAAGGAACCTACACACACACACACTCACATACAACTCCATGTAACTGTGCAATGATATATATAGAAAATAAAAAGATATGCATGAATACATCTAACCCAGAACCAGTGTAAAAGACGATCGAAAAAGGGAAAATACATGGCCCACCAAAAGAAAACTACAAAGGTGTCTAGCCTATATTATTTGAGGGGATCAATGTCAAAAGAACATGTCAAAAAGCTCCTCAGCAAAGCTCCGGTAAACACCCCAGTTAGTATAGCTCAATAAGCTCTGCCTGTTCCAGGTCCTCCTAAGACTATGTCTAATGGCATGTGGTCTTAAAAAGATAGAAAACATTTTTGGGAAAAGCCCAAGAAGGGGTGAGTATAATGATACACAGTATGCTCCCAAAAAACCATAAATGAAAAGTTAGTAGCTGAAAGGAATCAGCCTACTCATCCCAGCCAGAGGGAAGCCGAATGAGACGAAAACTTCATCTCTGGAACGCCCTCAGCTAAACTTAACTAGAAAGATCAACTATGTATATGATCATACATATAGTAAAAAAATCCATATAAAATATTATCAGGAACCAAATATCATGAGGTTCTGACCTCATCGCCAATGTCATATTCTACATGAGGTTCCATGGAAAAAATAACCAAGAGAACACGCTCGTCATGCTCTGTCATCCATATATGACACCCGCCTCTGAGATACCATCCCTCAGATATTTTCATTATGTATGTCACTCCATGAAATAGTAGAAAGACAAAATGCCATGGATAGGGGATCAATCCAGGGGTCTACTTGGGGATACAAGAACCCAAGCCAGTAGCTCAAAGGACTCTCCGAGAGGGGATCTCTCCTAGGTTGCACTGGGGTAATACACCCAAATCTAACATTACAAAGATCACAACACTCAGATAGAGGATCCTATCCCATATAAAGGTGGGCTCGAAGTTGTTGTGATCCCCATCTAGTATAGCTCACAATGTAGGGGATCAAAATGTTTATACCACAAACACCACCGAAACTGCACACTGAGAAGGGGATCGTAAAATAGGAAATTTAGAAAATCAACTAATACTCCCCACTCTATAGGGGTTCATACTCCCAAATATGCCTCAAACCCTACAGGTTTGTCATACTAGATAGGGGATCAATTCCCCTGGTTAAGTGGTCACAACAATACCATGAACACGATAAAGGGAAGAAAAGCTAGATGATCCTGCCCCGGACTCACTGGAGGGATGCCACAACACTATCTGAAATTCATCTCATCGAGAGGACGACAAAGCAATATTGGGGTTGTAATGCCAAATGAACCCTCATAGAAAAAAATGGAGTTCACCCAACTACTGCTGGTCCAAAAGTCTCTAACCCATGCGACCCACTACATCACCACACTGTGCACCTCCAAGGCCCAGATAGTAGCCACCATTGCGTTCTACACAAAAAATGAAGGATATGATTTTTACTCGTCCAAAAAGTAAAACCTATGAAAAAGGTACTATTCACCATAGCAAGTCCGAGAAGGTCCCACACCTCAATTTCAAAACTCATCAAGTTGACGAAACTATTGAAATCCCCTTGAAAAAATGCACGAGATCGACTACATGTTCAACCAAAATAGACACCAAACGAAAAGGCCATGTTTCTCCGTAAATGCCGAAACCCAGAATTGTGGGGCCCACACCTAGATCATGGTATAATAACTGGAAATATATCTTGAAACTTCCACTTCACCATTATAATCACAACTCTTGTGATAACATGTCAATCAGACACTCTGTGCATATGTTTTGGCTGGTTGAAGCAAAATAATAATAAAATATAATTATTATTTAATCATTTCGTAGCCCCGGGCCACAAAACCAACTCATAATATTCCCAATTTAATGAAAAATGCCTTTTCTTGATGCATGTAATGTTTCTCCATAAAGTTCTCGCAAATTGGACTTTTGATTTTCATGTTTCGGGGGTTTAAAGAACCACTGTCTTGAAATGGGTTGGACCGACCGACCGGGATCTGCCCGCCTTGGCAGGCCCAGCTACCACCGCTGGGGTTCCACACTACACCGCCTCATGGTGGTGCACCACTTTCCTAGATGGCTGGCCACTGCCCTGCGACGCCACTACATCGTGGCTCTCCGCCACCCTACTGGCCCCATTGCCACACCGGCTGTACATCCGTAGACCGTCGGGGTCACCCCGATGGTCCGAATCACGATCTGAAACCACCTACATGACCCTTGGGATTGTATCTACAATATAACAACAAAAAAGATAATAAATTAGAAGAATTACCATGATCAGGAAAATTAATACTCAAACCACATACCTCTCTTGCCAAACGCCAACGTTTGAGCTTAGATCCGCACTCCAAACTGACCGCTACACGATATGGGAGCACCCGCCGTCTAAATTGGAACTCGTCATCATTTAATTAGCTCAATTTTCCAGTTCATAATAGAAGAACATTAGAGTCCTTGGCTTCATTAAATAAACATGAGGGAGGGGATTAATGACATATTTTTTTCAATCAATTAATTAATTAAGTCAAAAATCACCTTCACTATCAACCAAACCTTGCGGCGCGAAAAAGATAATGCCTCCCATAGTGTAAACGCAACATTAAGAACTCAAAGGTGAACTCATAATTTCGATTCAAAGCTCAGTTCAAATGTTATTCAAGTCAAAGTCCATAAATAAATAAATTTATTTATTTATGAAAATTCCATTGGTCTCCTTTTTCTATAGAAGGATCGTACACGCAACGGTTATACCCCACCTTGGGTAACTAGAACACTCAAGATGCAATTGGGCCCTCAGATTTCTAAACAGAGAAACTATCTAGTAGATCACTCATTTCCACTACGTGAATTACATAAAAATACATTATATTTTTAAAAAATTAATTCCCGGAACACCGAGCCTCATAATCGAACACCGTCTCCCTCCTAGATCTGAAATTATTTGTAGGAATATTCCAATGTATATGATGACCAAAACCTGAGTCACTACATCCTCCCAACTTTAGTAATTTTTGTCCCCAAAAAGATATAAGCCTGGGGAAAAGAAACTAAACTCTGAATCATTTTTCTGATACCAGTGAGTACACCCAACAATAACCACAACAATTCCACTAAGAGTTCCCAAGATTCCAAAAAGCACACACTGATGAAAACAAGGCCTTTCGCATTAATTCCCCAATACACAACCCTACCCAAAATAGAGGGGGAATGATTATTATTCTTCATACAATTGAATCAAGTCGAACAACACCATCACATGGTCTTTCCAATTCCCCAAACGTTCTGCAAGAAAGAAATGAAAAGGGAAGAGTACAACCTAAATGTGTCTATAAGAACTACTACAAAAATTAGAAAAGACACAATGTGTACCTCTATACCTTCACAAAGCCTCGAGGTCAAAAACCGCTATGTTTTAAAGTTTTCCTCACCCCCATCATCTAGCTCCCTGAGCATGGAATGGACCACCTAGGGGCGGTTGTGGCAGAAACTCGTACCGCCTTCTACCTCCTGCTCCTGCACCATGGTCATTAGTACGTCTGTCTCCCTACAGACCTACATACTCGAAGCAATTCTTCTGCCAAGGAAGTATGTTGATCGCATCCCTCATAGATTCATGGCGATTTAGATAATCTCTATAAAGACGTCACAATCCTTCACAATAGTAACTCCTCCTATCCTATGGATGAACAAAACCGGACTAAGTTCCCTGAGATCCCTGAGCCATAAATCCATCATCCTGTGGTCACCTCCTAAAATGTCGGGGACGCCCAGACTCATGTGCCTACTGTCAGCTTCTAGATACATAACCAGCTGATGAGGTCTCAGACCCCATGTGCCCAGATCTAATGGGTTGAATCTACTCTTCCGAAAAGCTCAACACCACCTAGGCTCACTCGAGCATTCCAGCCTAGGTGGGAGGGAACATGGAAACCACACCTGCCCAGATATCTATGCATTGGACCTTCTTCATGGTTTATGCCCTAAATAATGGGTCTCAAACCATATCAAGGGAGTAGCACGATAGTCAAATAATCCTCATTGATTGGCCTGACACAGTCATGTCCTCCTGCTGAATCTGTAGAAGATCCAGGATCCGCACTGACATGAGCTTCATCGTATAGAACTCTTTCTTAACGATACACTAAAACTCAGTGCACGTAAGAATCTCCTCATCATGGGACTGCATAACCAGACTGCAACATCGCCCGACCATACAAAATAGATGGCTCGCTGCTATGACCACTATCAGATCTGGAGGTGTAGTCCCAAGGAAGAAAACTCAGATGACTGCTTCAAGCTAGTCATTAGCTGTCTATGGGTGTGGATCACCTGTGTACATTAGAGGTCATTTCCTTTGGACACATGTAGCACATTAATCCTGTACACATCCTCGTCCTGCACTTCTGGCACAACCAACTGCTCGACTGGTTGTGGATCAACTAGCATAACACCTAGAGGTCCATCCTTAGAACCTGTGCCCTACTCCAATGCCTCCACTCAGGGTGGTCATCACCAAAATCACACTACATAACCCTCACTGGCTATCATTATAGTAGAATCCTAAAATAAAATCAAGACACACCACAGTGAACGAGTATATCTGGGGAAATCAATCGAGTAGGATAAGAAAACCCCAAAACCCAGTACTATAATATACATGTACCATTATTTTCATTCGACCAGTGTATTAATGTCCCATTTCGAATGACATGTAATCAGAGTCCTAGTGAATGGATATGTTGGCCGCTGCACTAACACTGGAGTCCCTGGCCACAAATACGAACTTGAAACATCCTAACCCTACTCCAATGCAACCTAAACCAAACTCAGAGCAAGACTTACTATGCTCAGAGATCCAAAAGGTTGAACCTTATCTAATACCACTATGTCATGACCGGACCCAATGAGGATTGAGTCGTGACTCCCCACGCCCAACTCCAACAGGCCAGCGGATGGCGGTCGGCACCATGTAGGCTATCAAACACATTGAATTCATTAGCGTAAGGTACCTATACACACGCACTCACATACACCTCCACACAAAAATTCATAGATATAAATAAAATAAAAATAAATGCAAGCATACATGTAACCTAAAACTAGAGTACAACAAAAGTAAAAAAGGGGACATACATGGCCCACCAAAAGAAAACTGCAAAATATTCCAACATGCTCAGAAATATGGGATCGCTCTCAAAATCACCCACTAGAATGATCCTAGGAATTGATACAGTAAATCCCCCAGTCAGTCTAGATCACTATGCTCTGCCTACTCTAGGTCCTCCTTGGACATCGCTGAAAGGCATGTGGTCTGCATAAGATACAAAACTTGTGTGGGAAATGCCTGTGCTCGGTTAAGTAAAAAGTCACCCAGTAGGCACTCCAAAACCCCTAAATAAAAGTGGGATACAGAATGGAATCAATTTGCTCATCAAAGCAAGAGGGAACAAAAACGAGAGGTTAAATCCATCGAGGGACCTCCCTTAGATAAATTCTACTAGAAATATCAAACACGTATATTCTCGTACATATAAAAAGATCATCTAGAGAAACTCATATCTAGCACCAAACATCATGTGGTTCCGACCTCATCACCAATGTTAGATTATACACGATGTTTCAAGGAAACACATAACCAATAGAACATTCTCATCAAGCTCTGTGATCCAAGATGACACCCGTATGTGAGATACACTCAATTAGATATCGTCATTAAGGATTTCACTCTGAAACTTAGTAGAAACACCAAAACCCTCAGACAGGGGATCATTCATAGGGTCTACTATGGGACACAAGAACCCAAGATGGAAACACGATGGTCTCTCAGATAGGGGATCACTCATCTGATCCACTGGGGGATACTAAAAACTGATCTGAAGTTCAAAATATCACAAAACATAGATATAGGATCATCATCCATATAAATGTGGCTTCGATGTTGCCGAGAACACCAAATTCTATATCTTATAAAGTAGGGGGCTGAACTGAGATACCACAATCACCACAGAAACTGCACACTTATTAGTGTATTGTGTACCCAAAGATTCCACAACCCTACTAATACCACCCACTACGTAACGGTTCGAACTCCTGATGATGCCTCAAACCCTACAGGGTAGTCTTGCTAGATAGGTGATCAATTACCATGGATATCCAGTTAGAGTGATACCAAAAACCCTATCTAGGGTAGCAAAGATAGAAGATCCTGACCCAGAATCACTAAGGGATTCCAAAACGTAATCTAAAAGTCTTCCTATCATGGGGATCACAAACCTATATTGGGTTCGTATGAAACACGAACCCTTATAGTAACAATGAAAGATATTTCACTCAACTATTACTAGTCCAAATGTATTGAAACCAGGGGACCCACATATCTCCACACTGTGCACCTACTAGGATCTGATCGAGGACATCATCATATTCTATGCAGAAACAAATGCAGGATAGGTTATTTACTCACTTGAAACAGTCAATCAGTGAAAATGGTACTATTCACCACATCAAGTCTGAGTGGATCCCATAGCTCAATTCCAAAACACTTCAATTGAATGACAACTTTGTGACCCCATCGTAAAAATGCACAAGATTGACTACATGTTCATCCCAAATGAACAACAGACGAAAAAGTCACGTTTCTCCATATATGACCAAACCCGGCATCATGGGGCTCGCACCCAGATCTCAATCACATCACCCAAAATCTATCTTGGATCATCATCTTTACAATCCTTATCAAAACTCCACTGATAATAAGTAAATCGTATGCTCAATGCACAATTTATGGCTTGTCAAAGCTGAATAATAATTAAATATTATTATTATTTCAATGTTTTATAATCTTGGTCCATGAAAACAACTCATAAAATTCCCAAAGAAATCTAAATAGTTCCAACTCAATGCAAGGAATGCTTCGTCAAAAACAGATTGCAGATCAGACATCTAGATTGTGAGTTATAGTGGTTTAAACAAACACAGGCTAGAAATGGGCTTGACCGGCCGACATGGACCATCCTGGCCGTACAGTCCTAGCCGTCGTCGTCACTGGCCTGCCAATGCTAGCTTCCATCCACCATGTAGCGTTATGTGATAGTGATGGCACTGGCTAGACTTCCACGGACCGCTGGGTTCACCCCGGTGGTCCAAATCACGATTCGTGACCTCCTACGTGACCCTCGTGTCCTGATCTACAATGTAAAGATGACAAAGGGATGAAATTAAAAGCATAAATGGGATCTGGGAGCATCATCTACCTTAATTAGAGCTCTTTGGACTTTCATCCACTCGATTCTATAGTTCATCGCCGAGGAACGTCAGAGGATTCTCCTACAACACAACGAACATGAAGGGCGGGGGGGGGTAATTTATTTATTTTATTTTCAATTAATTAAATAATTATATCAACAATCATCTCTGCCCCTAAGAAACCCTCCCATACAGGAAGTAATTAGGTCACCCCTAGAGTAAACACTGTCTTGTGAACTCAATAGTGTGCTCATAATTTCAATGTGACACCCCATTCCCTTATTATTCAAGACGATGTCCATAAATAAATAAATTTATTTATTTATGAAAATAAAATTGGTCACCATTTTCTACAGTAGACACATGATAGTAATGGTTATACCATATCCAGGTTAAACGTAACGTTCCGAGCACAACTGTGAACTCAATTTTTTGTTCTGATCTACTGTTTAGTATATTACTCATCCCCTCCACGTGCATAGTATAAAAATACTTAATATTTTTATAAATATAATTCTGGGCATACCGAGCCTCATAATCGCATGCCATCTTCATGCATAGCCCTGGAATTATTCATAGGAATATTAGAATGGTTGAAAGGGACAAAACCCAAGTTTATAGAATTTAAATTTGACCCCAGAGCATCTTATAAAATTTTATTAATTCTCAACTTTAGTCATTCACATGATCATTGAAAATTTATCTGTGAACATTTCATTAAAAATACATAAATGACCAATAATAATTTTCCCTCTACTTATTTATTAACAACAAATAATGAATCATCAAGGTTGGATATAACCCTTCACTATGCGAATTCTCTTGTTTAATAACAACATAACACTTAAATCATTAACTAGAATTATACTCAACTATTTATCTTTCATCATGGCATAAAAATGTTCCATTGATATTTTTAATTCCGGAATAAAACAACATCATCATAGATAATTTAAAAATATATCGTTTGGAACTCATTATTATTTCAAAAAAAATTATAACTACAAAAACTCACACATCTCACTACAGAATATGGATTTGGGTTAGATTTATTCATTTGAAAAATTTCTCAAAATTTTAATCATGTGTTTTATATTATAATCCTTATATATTGTATGATGTTTTTACCATTTCCACTATAATGACCCATATTTTTCATACATAGGTATCACATGATAATATATTCATATTCATTTCATAACATAACGATCCACACCATAATAGTATAATTCTAGTTCTATTAGAAACATGGAAACATAAATAACCAATTAATAAGAGACTCCCATTATGTTATTTATAACTAGAACCATTCTTATACATAAAATTCCAAGAACATTTCTTTATAACATGAGGGAAAGGAAGCATAACACATAGTGATATCATATGGAAATCAAGGGTAAACAAGGGAGATATCAATGATAAATAAAATAAAATGAGAATTTAGGTAGGGTATCATGAGGATAACATTTTAAATCCATTACCTGAGGATCATAGATCTTAATATTGAGTCCCGGATAAAACTATTGGTGGTTAATAATATATTAATCAATAATTAATTAAATAAAATGATCAATTAGAGTAGTATATTAAAAATTACAAAAGTGTATTGTAGAGACCCAAGCTTAACTTTCATGTACATTACATTACTTTTGCAGAATAATTAATACATAACAAAAACTGACATCCTAGGACTGTAATAGTTTAGCGTCTTTGGAAACGTGGAATAGAAACTTATAATCATGTTTCAAGATCTTAAAAATCTCCCATAAAGATCATCCCCTTTTTATTTCTTACCTCAAACCATTCATTATATCTTGGGGAAAAGAAAACATAAAAACGGTGAGCTCAAATGCTTAGTAAGTGTAAACATAGTGAACATAAAACAAACCATAAACATTTTTACGTAAAAACATGAACATAAAAAATCAAAATCACGAGTAATGACATAATTCATTGCAGTACATTAGGCATAGATCATAAAGAAACATTAACCATGATAAAATAGAATGGGATAAAACATGTAATTGTCGAATCCAGTAAGAACATGTTATGATTTCTATAGTATCCAATGCATTGCTTCTAAGACCATCATAGTGGACAAAGTCCATTACTGAACCGGGTTTACATTCCGTTCCTGCCCTATATTACTGAATCAGATTCACTTTCCGTTCCATCCATGTATATCTCATGAGATATAAATCTTTACCCAATGCATTGGAGGGAGATATAGGTCCCACCGATCTCATAATGAAATCATTCTTACTTGTGCCACAAAATAAACATTAATCATTCATCATAACCCAAAGAATAAAAAGGGTTTCATAAACGTCATTCCATCATAACATAATCCATATAAAACAAATGGATATCATTTCATAATAAGAGGAATCAATCCATATAAATAATAGAGACATTATACTTGAAACATAAACATGCTAAATAATGACATCTTATATGGAAAATAGTTGTTATAAAACACTAGAAACGAATTCTTGTCGAAAATATCATTTCTTCCAAACGATAATTTTCTTTTCACCAAATGCCACAAATTTTTAAAAGAAAAAGATTTTATTCAAAATAACCATGAAATATTTTAGAGTAAACTTCATGAAGAAAAGGCGTTAAGTGTCCGTTAATTCTGTATAAGTTAAAAAAATATTCTCCTCATACTTTTGCCGGAAAAGTCAAAAAGTACATCATATGGTAAACAGAAGAAAGATTTCTTCCATACGATGTGGTAAAAGTAAAAAAAGGGTAAAAATGACTTTAAACATAAATAGAAGTAAAGTAAAAATTTATGAAAACATTTTGGGAACATATGGACAAGGATGATAAACATGACCCCAGTAAATACTTATGAATAAACAATCTCGGATAAAAATGAGATTGGAATAATTATCCCTTACCATATATCCAATTTCTTTTGTATGTGTCCGATACTCATGTATAGTGGGTTTAAACCTATTATTATTTTATAACAGAATCATAATAATACAAATGATATCATATATGATTCAATTATGACTTTATATTAACCGTTCATTTTTCTATTCCATGTTAAAGTAGTGTTTTGTGTAAAATCGTTTCATTTTTCGTACGTGTTTGGACTGGTTGTTCTTGATATTATTATTACTTATATCATGATTTACTTACTTACAAATTTTAAATCATGATTTATATATCATATATATTCATTATATACATATATAATAGTTAGATAAATGAAATGATATACACCGTTCATGGAGACGTTAGGCCGTACGTATTCATGAACGTTGTTTTCCTTTCCTTATTGATTTGAATGGAAGTAAGTACATGACATTTATATATACTCATAAATCCAATAGCTTTTATATTTCATATATTTCATTATTATTCATTATATATACTTTATAATAATTCTTGAGTGGTTAACATGGAGAATGAATCTCATCTCGTCGTGGAGACGGTAATTCGTGCGTATGCACGAGCGATGATATCGTTCCCATAATTATTGAATGGAATTGTAATGGATGATATAATATCTCATAATTAGTATAATGTTATCATAATTAGATATATTTATTCTTTACACAATTATACCCATCCAAGTATGGTGGTGGTAGAAAAACATATTACACCATAGCGTGGAGATGGTATTCCGTACGTACGCACGCATGGTGATTTCATTTTTCGTAGGATGGAAAAATGGTGAAATAGGGTTGTTAAATATTTATAATAACATATAAGTATATAATTAATATTTATGTTATTAATTTATAGTGAAACAACTAAAGAAGTGGAAGTAGAAGAAGAAATAAAGTTTAAAGGATCCATAGAAGAGATTACCTCTTCTTCGACGTGCCTCTTTTAATATTCCTCTTAGCGAACTAGAGTAGGTCTTTTGAGAAGACCAAAACCTCTATGATATAACTATATAGGTTGAGAAGAGAAATTTTCCGGGGTTTTCCAAGATTGAAGGCTCAAAATCGTGTAAAGGGGAGAGGGAGGAGTTTCTATTTTATAAGGGAGGAGCGGGGCGCCTTAGGAAAAACATAAAATATTATTTTATAAAAAATTCATATTCGGTTTATAATGGCTCCAAAGTGACTTATTTAGAGGCTATGGTGGTTATGGGTCTCAATACTCTCAACCAATAGGTTTTAGACACGTTTTGGTTACCATTGTAACCTTATCATTTAGATTTAACAATAAGTTAAATAATTTCACTTTTTCCGTGTCTTCTAGTATTCTTACACTATATGGTTAATAAACATACTATAAACTACAAATAGAACCCTAATTGGTTCTTTAATGTCATATATATTGTTATATAAGTCTTTTTTATGAACCTTATAGTTTTAGGACCATTATAAACATTATTAATATAATATTTGTTTTAAAAACGTTTTTATGTCAATTTTGACACTATTCGGTATTTTGTTTTCTCCAAATTCATAAATGCATTATTACATCGAAAAAATTCATCTAACCAACCCTAATATGTTATATGAACCTATAAAACTAGTTTAATTCATAAAAAATATCAAATTTCATTTATTTGGGTATTTATAATATCCATTATATTAATATTTCATTAATAAGGTAATTACTGCATCATCATTGTGTCATAAATAAATTAAATTATTTAATGTCTAAAAAATATAAATAAAATAAAAATATGTAGGAATATTTTTATCTTTCTTATTAATATTTATAGTTGAATTTATCTTATGTATAAACCTATATTAAGTTATTTTAGTTATTAAACTTTGTTTTTAACTCTTTTAACTCTTCTATAAATAAAATAATAATAAGTGTTCTAATCTAATCCAAGTGGAAAAAAGAGGTTCATGTTTTATTCATAAGGTTGTTTTGGGTCGCATTATACTTATACAATAGAAATAGGACATGTGTTAGGGTAATAATAATACCATTTTACCCTTAATTACCCGATCTACTTTTAACCGTGGTAAATAAAAGTAAAATGTTACTATTCATCAAAAATTATTTTTATCTTATTGAACCACATTTTACTCCTTGATATTAACCATGTCTCTCGGATTTTATAAATTCAACTCATAGAGGCGGTAAAATTACGTGTTATGTAAATTTTCAAATGCTCCTAAGAGGTGGGTAAAAGACGGTAAAAAGTGCAATATAATTTTTATATATATAAAATTATTATAAAATGACTCCAATGAATTGCATTGGAATTATATAGGTATTATTTATCTATTTTTACCTAAAATAAAATAAAATAAAATAAATTATTATTTAAATAAAAATTCGGTTTTAACCAATAACTTAGTGTTTTCACTATTCATAAAAAATTGAATGTTTTTAGAAAAATACCAAAAATTCACCCTAGGATAATTTCGATATTCCGAATCCAAAAATGAATTCCATTTTTAATGATAAATTTTATAAAATTTCAAAATGTAGGTATTACCTTTCATAACGGCTAGTTTATATAATATTTTAATAGCATAACGTTGTTTAGTGAAACTCGGTATTGCGTACAACACACGCTATCGAGGAAGGCCGTGATTGCGTGTAATGCAAGCCAAGTCAAGGTTGCATGTAGTGAAAGATTCCTTTGTTGTTGCGTATAAAAGAATCCAACCATATTTCATTTATACATTGAATATATTTATATATATATATATACACACACACACTCCATGTTTCTTTGAATAACGTCTATCAAACGAACTTGAAATTGTGTGTAACACGATCCAAGAATAGTGTTGTGTATACTGCAAGCTAATACGGTGTTGGCTATAGCGCAAGATAATATTGGTGTAGCATACAAAACAATACATCAAATAAATTAAAAATAATACTTCTCATAAAATCTTGGGGTGTTAAATTTTACCCCCCCTTAAAATGAATTTCTCCCTCTGAATTCATCGAGGTTATAAATGTTTTTCTAATTGAAAGTTTCATTCATAGAAACCCACATTGTAAAGAGGAATACTGAAACATCATTTCAAAAAGGAACATTAGAAACATAACGGATACCCAATGAAACTATTCATTGGGTTTCCACATATGAGAATCTAGTTGGATGTATAGATATGCAAGAGAAATCTAACTGTCATGTTCTGATAGAGAGTTGTAGAGAACATGGCTATGAAAAATCCAACCATCACAATTCCATAAATTTGTGACGATCTAATGTACCATATGATTCATCGGATATGAGGGTAGTAAGACCACATTTTTGGTTTTCAATATCATTTCCCTAAAGTTGAAAATTTAGAATTAGAAGAAATACTTACTTGATTTTGGTACAATATCACTGTTGGTTGTTCCATGAACAATTTACACTTCATATATTAATGAAATGAAGTTAAATTGGTCATTCGTGTAGTGTTAGCAGATCATGTGATAGAATGATGGGTCATTCCAACTATCTCGAACAAAAGGTTAGAAAAAGATATCAAATATAAATAAGTCCATCTATGGTGAGGTTAATCGTATATGATTCCAAAAATGGACTTATACTTCATCTGTCATACCTCTTAATAAAATAAAACTAGTTTCTACTAAACAGGGACTTCCTGTAGGCCAGAGGTAGGTGATAAAGGCCTATCGTACTTCAGTTGTGGGTTCGATTCCCGCAATCTTGTCCGACGCGACAGGTTTTCACCCATCCTGTAGGTTGTCCTTTTTCTAAAACTATACTATTATAAGATTCTAGAAAACATTTTTTCCTCAAACAATACTATATGATGTACAACTTAATCCATTCCAACCTTTAGGCTTATCGAAAATACTTTTGTCCAATCTCATAGTATAAGGAAAACGATTACTAGAAATGTCATCAACCAAACACGTGAATACCATCATTTATCCCCCATATATCATAAGATATATCTTGTTGTTCACATTCCAAACATGTGAATACCTTAATCATATATTCTATTGAAAAATTAATACTCATTGAACATTAGTGAAAACATGAATGTAGTCAAAAGTTCACTCTTTCCACACACCAAAAATTCGAAAAATCCTATATACTCAAACCATGATATCACTTTGTCCTTATATCAGTCATGAGCTCATTAATACTATCAAACATTTCATTTTCTCCTTATACCTTCATTATGCGTATATCATATACTTTCCAAAAATATTTCAATCACTTTTCATGGTTAGCATTACCATAAAATTATTGAAAAACATAATAGACCAATATATAAATATTTCAATATTCCACGATACTATATACAACATTATTTTGTAATCCCATTACATAAACACTTAATCATTCAACCACATCATTTTCATATTCAATATCGCCAATATTGATCGCATGTGACTTTAATTTGTCCTTCGCCTTAAGAGGATTCTCACATCGATCATCATTAACCCTTAGATTAGGGAATTGATTAGCATACATCCCCATTTCCATGCACATGTAGCATTGAAGTGTTAGTGGTGTGTTCTATATAGACTTTTATCTATTCACATCATTAGGTACCTTTTTCCCATTAAATCAGCACTCAGCTACTCGATGACCTTCTTTTCCACATTTAAAATATTTTCCAGTACCTTTTAGTAAATCTCCACCAAGCTTCTTTCTACACTTTGATCATAAAGAAACATTCACCTTCCTTTCACC
This sequence comes from Viscum album, assembly GCA_963277665.1. Lineage (NCBI taxonomy): Eukaryota > Viridiplantae > Streptophyta > Magnoliopsida > Santalales > Viscaceae > Viscum > Viscum album. Next base: position 908,309,441 of record OY728125.1, on the reverse strand, counting down.
ATTGTTTTGAGATTTTTCCTTGAACTCCATCATTCGTTTCTTTTCAAAACCATGATATGGATATGTAACACCAACTTCCATTTCTACCTGGATAGCATAAAACACAATTTCTTCATAGCTACTGAAGTCTCTTATAGCTAATGGACTTCAAAGGCTTGGTTTTAATCCAATGGAGAATCGATCAACATTACTCTCAGTTTGGATGATAATGCCAGATGAATACCTTTCAAGCCTTGTAATAATTTCCTCGTATATACCAATAGATTCATATTCCTTTTTCATAAGCTCAAGGAACTCATTTTACATCTTTGTTCGAAAAATATGAGGGAAGTACTAATTTAAAAACATGTTCTTGAACTCATCCCATTCCATGGATTCAATTTCATCTTAGGGCCTTGTATTTTTAATTAAAGTACACCACTACTCTGCTTCACCTTCTAAATGGAAAAAAACTAAAATGAATTTTTCTAGTTCTGAACAGCGAAGTATGGAAAATATATTTTTAATGGTACTGATCCATTGCTCAGCATTTAGTGGATCAGAAGACCCATTGAAAGACGGTGGGTGTTTCCTCATGAAGGACTCAATAGAATATTGTTCCTCTCCTGGCTCATTTGGAAGTCCAGAATGATTCATATATTATGTAAGTATAGAAATAAGATTTTCCACTCCATCTCTTATAATATTGGTTTTTTCAAAAGGACAATCATTGCATTGTCCATCATATTTATCAACACGGTTCCTTCGGGTTCCATCCATCATCTAAAACCCAAAAAGAATAGTGTGAGAGGAAAAAATAATGCTAGGAAAACAACATAATAATGGGGGATTAACATCAATATATAACATCTTAGGTTTAATTCTAAGATTGTTACCGTAATTATAGGACTATAAACTATACTTATACTTAACCATAGAGACATCCCTGGACATACCCTACAAATATCTCTTAGGATATCACTAGAGTTTTCGCATCCTATTGTCCCAAGGATAACTAAAACTTTCCTCTGATATCAACTATAGAGACCTAAACTTGATGTACATGGACATTACATTACTTTTTCAGAATACATAATACATAAAAAAACTACCATCCAAGGACCGTAATAGTTTAGTGTGTTTGAAAACATGGAACATAAATTTATAATCATGTGGAGAGATCTTCAACCTATCCCATAAAGTTCTTTCACTTTTGTTTTCTTACCTAAAACAATTCTTTATATCCTGTGGAAAAGAAAACATAAAAAGGGTGATCTAAAATTCTCAGTAAGGGTAAACATAGTGAACATAAAACAAACCATAAACATTTGTATGTAAAAACATGAACATAAAACCTCAAAATCATGAGTAATGACATAATTCTTGCTAGTTCATATGGAATATATCATAATGAAACATTAACAATGATAATATAGAATGGGAATAAAAAATGTAATTATGGAATCCATTAAGAACATGTTATGATTTCCATAGTAGCCAAGGAATTGCTGCCAAGACCATCATAGTGGAAAATGTCCATTACTGGACCGCGTTTACATGCCGTTCCAGCCCTATATTACTGAACCAGATTCACTTTCCATTTCAGCCATGCCTATCTCATGAGATATAAATATTTACCCAATGCATTGGATGGAGAAATCAGTCCAACCCATCTCATAATTAAATCATTCTTACTTGTGCCACAAAATAAACATTAATCATTCCTTATAAACCAAAGAATAAAATGGGTTTCATAAACATCATCCCATCATAACATAATCCATATAAAACAAATGGATATAACTTCATCATAGGAAGAATCAAACCATATAAATAATAGAGACATAATACTTGAAACATAAACATGCTAAATAATTTCATCTTATATGTAAAATAGTTTTGATAAAACACTTGAAATGAATTCTTGAGGAAAATAACATTTCTTCTTATAAATCACTTTCTTTTCACAAAATTCCAGACAATTTTAAAAGAAAAGGATTTTATTGAAAATAACCATGAAATATTTTAGAGTAAACTTCTTGAAGAAAAGGGGTTATGAAACTATTAAAGTCCTTTCATGCCGTATAAGTTAAAAAACATTCTCCTCATACTTTTGTCGGAAAAGTCAAAAAGTTCCTCGTATCGTAAACAAAAGAAAGATTCCATCCATACGATGTGGTAAAAGTCAAAAAAGGGTAAAAATGACTTTAAACATACATGGAAGAAAATTAAAAACTTATGAAAATATTTTGAGAATATATGGATTTGGATGATAAACATAACCCCAATAAATACTTACGAATAAACAATCTCAGATAAGAATGAGATTGGAATAATTATCCCCTACCTTATGTCCATTTTTTTTTGTATGTGTCCGAGACTCCTCTATAGTGGGTTTAAAAATATTATTATATTGTAACAGAATCATAATAATATTTATTATATCATATATGATTCACTTATGACTTTATATTAACAGTTCATTTGCCAATTCCATGTTAAAGCAGAGTTTTGGGTAAAACCGTTTCATTTATCGTACGTGTTTGAACTTGTTGTTGGTGATATTATTATTACTTATATCATGATTTTATTACTTACATAATTTCAATCATGATTTATATATCATATATATACTGTATATATATATATATATAATAGATAGATAAATTAAATGGATACACCGTTCATGGAGAGGGTAGGTCGTACGTACGCATGAACGCCGTTTTCCTTTCCTTATTGACTTGAATGGAAGTAAGTAGATGAAATACACACACACACACACACACACAAGAAAAATATATCCAGTAGCATTATTATGTCATATATTTAATTATTATTCATTATATATACTTTATAATCATTCTTGTATGGTTAACATGGAAAATGAATCTCATCGCGTTGTGGAGACGGTAATCCGTGCGTATGCACAAGCGACGATATTGTTCCCATAATTATTGAATGGAATTGGAGTGGGTGATATAATATCTCAGAATTAGTATCAGGTTATAATAATCATATTTGGTTATTATTTACTCCATTATACCCATCCAAATAAGTTGGTGGTAGAAAAACATATTACACCACGGTGTGGAGAGTGTATTCCGTATATACGTACGCGCGATGATTTTGTTTTTCATACGATGTATAGAAGGTGAAATAGGGTTGTTTCATAATTATAATAAAATATTAGTATATAATTAATACTGATGTCATTACTTTATAATGAAACAACTAAATAATAGGATGTAGAAGAAGAATGAAGCTTGAAAGAATCGGTAGAAGAGATTACCTCTTCTTCGATGTGCCTCTTTTAATCTACTTCTTAGGGAACTAGAGATAGTATTTTGAGAAGACCAGAAAATCTATGATATGACTAGATAGGTTCAAGAAGAGAGATTGGCAGGGGTTGTCCGAGCTTGAAGGCTCAAAATTGTGTAAAGGGGAGAGGGAGGAGGTGCCCTTTTATAAGGGAGGAGAGGAGAACCTTAGGAAAAACGTAAAATATTATTTTATAATAAATTTATATTTGGTTTATAATAGCTCCAATGTTACTTATTTAAAGGATATGGTGGGGATGGGTATAAATCCTTTCAACCAATAGGTTTTATAAAAGTTTATGTTACCATTTTAACCTTATAATTTATATTTAACTCTACGTTAAATAATTTAACATTTACAGTGTCTTCTTGTATTCTTACACTATATAGTGAATAAACATACTATAAACTGCAAATCGAAGCCTAATTGGTTCATTAATGTCATATATATTATTATATATTTCTTTTTGATGAACCATATATTTTTAGGATCATTATATCAATTAATAATATAATATGTTTTCCAAAAACTCTTTTTTGTCAATTTTGACACTATTTGGTATTTTGTTTTCTATAAATTTATAACAGCATTATTACTTTGAAAAAAATTCATCTAACCAACCCTAATATGTTATTTTAACCTATATAATTAATTTAATTGATAAAAACTCTAAAATTACATTTATTTGGGTATTTATAATATCAATTATCTTAATATTTCATTAATACGGGAATTACTGTATCATCATTGTGTCATATATAAATTAAATTATTTAAAGTATAAAAAATATAAATAAAATATAATTATGTAGGAAATATTTTTATCTTTTTGTTGAATATTTATAGTTTAATTTATCATATGTATAACCTTATATTCAAAACGTTTTAGTTATTAAACATTGATTTAATCTCTCTTAACTCTTCTTTAAATAAAATAATAATAAGTGTCCTAATCTAATCCATGTGGACCAAATAGGTTCATGTTTTATTACTAAGGCTATTTTTGGTCTAATTATACATATACAATAGAATTAGGACATGATTTAGGGTAATAATAATATCATTTGTACCCTTAATTACCTGATTTACTTTTAATAGTGGTAAATAAATTTAAAACATTAGTATTCACCAAATATTATTTTTATCTTATTGATCAACATTTTAATCCATGATATTAACCAAGTCTCTCTAATTTTCAAAATTCTTTTCATAGAAGCGGTATAATTAAGTTTTATGTAAATTTCCAAATGCTCCTAGGAGGAGGGTAAAAGACTGTAAAAGGTTCAGTAAATTTTTTTATATATCTAACATTATTATAAAAGGACTCCAAGGAATTAAATTTTACTTATATAGGTATTATGTATCTATTTTGACCTAATATAAACTTAAATAAAATAAATTATTATTTAAATAAAAAGTCGGTTTTAACCAATAACTCAGTGTTTTCATTATTCATCAAAAATTGAAAGTTTTCAGAAAAATTCCAAAAATTCACCGTAGGCTAATTTCGATATTATGAATCCCAAAATGAAGTCAATTTTGAAAGATAAAATTTATAAAATTTCAAAAAGTGGGTATTACTATTCATAAAGTCTAGTTTATATAATATTTTAATAACATATCGTTGTTTAGTGAAACTCGGTATTGTGTACAACCCACGCTGTCGGGGAAGGTCGCGATTGCGTGTAATGAACACCAAGTCAGGGTTGCTTGTAGTGAAAGATTCTTTTATTGTTTCGTATTACAGAATCCATTCATATTTCACTTATACATTTAATATATATATATATACACTAAATGTTTTGTAGAATAACTTCTATCAAACGAACTTGAAATTGTGTGTAACAGGATCCAAGAATAGTGTTGTGTATACTGAAAGCTAATACAGTGTTGCGTATAGCGCTAGATAATAATGGTTTAGAATAAAACACAAGACATCAAATAAATTATAAAAAATACTTCACATAAAATCTCGGGGTGTTACATTTATGGTATACAGGAAATTATAGAAAATCATTTCCTTAGTAGTAAAGTATCTTTTTCCAGACTAATATAGTGGAATGTGTTTTCACATTAAACAATCATAGTAGTGAAGGTTCAATCCTAATAATATCAATTTGATAAATTCCCTTATTGAACTTGGTTCACTACCCATTCCATTATTATTTATCTCTTGAGATATTGATCTTTACCCAATTAATTGCATGGAGATATAGGTCCCCCTATCCTTTGTTATAACATGACCACCATACATGATTATAATGTCAACACTTTTACATAATGAAAACCGTATATATGTGTGAAATAATATTATAAAACCTTCATAATGTCATATCATCCTGATCCATGAAATGTAAATTAATTTCATAAACATTTCATTAATTCACAACAACATAACCCATGAAAAATAAACGGAATTCATAAAATTCTCATAATTATAAAAATTAAACATCCAGTAAAAGTCTATTAATATTATCATTGGATCATATCCCCTATAAAGAATAATTTACATAAACTATGTCATCTTTTAAAAAAAATGATTTTGAAATATCACTTGGAACATATCTTGAAGAAAATACACTTTTATCTTTGAAAAAACATTTCTTAAAATATAAATTCGTTTATATTTTTTATAATAATTTTTTATTAAAAATAATCATCAAAAAATTATTTGAATCATAATAAATTTGATCCATAATAATGGTGGGATATTCTATTCCTACCATATATGTTAAAATATAACAATCCTTTCACACTTTTTGAAAAAAGTAAAAAAGTAGCTTAACACTTCAATAAGATTTCCTTTAACCCAATTTTTCAAAAGTCAATAATGGGTAGAAAATAAATTAAACAATCATAGTAGAGTAATGAAAATATTATTTTAAATATTTTTAGAAAATAATGAAATTAAGAAAAAGTTATTTCATCAAAATAAAGAAATGAATTTGTTTTTTATTAAAAACACATTTTTGGTAACATGAGTAATTATGTTTGGAGAAATGACTGGAAAATATTTTTTTTATAGAATAAAAATCTTTGAATAAAATAAATATTATTGTTGGGATTTATTTCATAGTATTTCATTATCATAACATAACCATAAAAAATCTCAATAATCAAAGAGATTGTAACCTAAAACCCTTACTAATGTGGTTAATTTTAAATAATAAGGCCAAAAAATGTTGAACAATCAATGGATAAGTTACTCCCCAAAAATTGATTTTACCAATCATAAAATTAATTCTTGGTATGTATATATACCATATAAATGAAAAAAGTGGTGAATATGGAATGTGTCCCATAGATGTAAAATTGTGGAGAAAATGCCTTACCTTAATTCAACCTTCCTTCATAAACATTGGAAACTCATATATATTAAATATACATTGATTATAAAATTATTTATGACACATACTCTAATTTATAATTTCACATGTGATTTAATTATAACCTTATTAACCCATTTGTTAAAAATTATTTATTAAAATTAATGTTTTGAGTGATATTTGTTTCATGTTTCATGTGTGTTTGTGTTCAGTAGTTTTGGTCCTTTAATATTTATTATGGTTCCATAATATATATAATTTTAGTAATGTTAAAAATATCATATATATATATATATATATATTTATTACATATATGTGTGTGTGTGTTTAGATTCATTCAAAAAATATGGAGATTGAGAAATGAATTACATCCTTTATAGAGATGGTAGTCCATACATATGTATGAATGTTGTTTTCAATTTTTTTCAACGGATGGTGAAAAATAATGTTAAATAATATATACCTTTTAAATAATAATTACTATATCATATATATCATATATATTCATCAAATATATCCTCATTACCATCTCTGTAAAACTAAAAATGAAAAACGTATCACATCATTTTATGAAGGTGGTAGTTCACACATTTCCATGATCGACATTATATTTTTTCATTTTTTTCTATGGTATAAAGGTACATATTATATTATAATTATAGAACTGTAATTATTTGAAAATTATCATATATAAATTAAACCCATCATAATATTATTTCTTCAATGATCATGATGAGAAATGATTTGTATCACTATGTGGAGAGGAAACATTGTATGTTCACATGAGCGATAATTTCACATCCCATAGGATTGAATAATCATGAATAATGTTGGTTTAAAATAATAAAAATTAATTATTTTAATGAAACTGAATTTTTTTATTTATCAAAAAAATCAATAGATTTATATGGGGTAAAAGAATAATAAAAATAAAGCAATTGATTAAGGAGATTACCTCCTCTTTGAAATAACTCTTTTAGATATCCTCTTGAGGGATATAGGGATTATATCTTTTGGAATAAAACTGCCTATTAAAAATGAATATGGATGATTTTAATATATTTTGGAAGGGTATGGTCATTCTAGAAGGCTCAAGGTGGTGTGAAGAGGTGGAAGGAGGGGTTTTATTTTATAATTAAGGGGATGATCACTCTTGAAGTTTTATAAAATATTAAATTAATATAAACAAATTTTGACTTAAAAACTTATAAAAATTGAAAATATTAGAAGAAGATCTGTGTTTTAGTTTACATAATCTCATTAAATAATATTTTGATAATTTTGGATCACATTATTACACTTATCATTACTCTTTAACCCTTCATTAACCCTTTTGAAAATTCCATTATATTAAAGATATTTTACCATTCAGGTTTTACAATGTTTCTATAAAATGAAAAATGACCCCTAAATGGATCATGGATGGATTTCTAAAACCATATACCATTCATTTGTTAGAATGTAATATTTTTAATAATTATATATCTTCAAATAAAATATTAATTTTTATAAAATTTCATTAATGTTACATCCAATACAATTAATTTAATTTGACTTTAAATAAATAAAAACAAAAGAAGGATTAATATATAACAATTCCAAACCTCTATATAATATCTTATTGAACTAGAAATTTTTTTGTAATCATTAAATCATTAAAATTATACCACAATGAGAATTTATAAAAAACATTTATTTTATTTTTTCTCTTAATTGAATAAATATTCAATTCACATTGCATAAAAATTTATGGTCCTTATATAATTTATAAAAATTATAATTAATTTTCAATAACTAAAATAATTTCATTAATATAAAAATAGTTCTTTATATTCATTTATTAAATTCTTTTTTCCATATGTGGATTTATAAAATATATTTAAGTATAAGAGAGTGACATTTTATATCATTATTTTATTTATATATTATATAAATAACTTTCACCAAAAAATGTCCATTAAACAAGTAAATTCTTATCCTAAGGTGATAAGGGAAGAATTAACCTTACTTCATAAGAATTATGTAGAAAAATCGGGCCTTACCACATTTTTTAAACTATGTTAAGAAAATTTACCCATTACCGAGATGATCAATTTTACCTCAATTACTATTCATATTAACTAAAACTAAATGTGGAATAATTTAAAAATATAAACCTATTAATTAGATACAATTAATACATTTCAACAAAATTTTACATAAATACAATTAAATAATCTAAATAATTTTTATTGTGTTGCCTCTGTGCAGCAAAATTAATCTCTGATAATACTACTAAACCTATATAACAAAATTGCAAGCATAGGGTGAGAATTTAAAATACCCAATACGGGGTTTTAAAATAGTTGATAAATTATATTAAAAAGAGTCATTACAAATAAATAAATATAATTAAATTAATATTTTAATAATATTTGAATTCTGAAAAAATTAATAGGTAAAAGTAGTATTTTCTCAAAATAACTAAAAGTGAAAAGATATTTGGGAATTAACCTTTTCCATTAATAATTTCTGGTGGTTCATTAATGATACAAGGTAGACCATACAAAAATTGTAATGATGATATTCTTATCTCATATAAAACCAAGTTCTCTTAAAGATTATGACATCACTCCCCATGACGTCACATAACATTCATTATACTAGTGCCATTTTTTAAAACACTTTCAATAGACCAACCTCTCTGAGTCCCAACCCAAATTATTTCAGAAATATATATATGATATTATTTTCTTTAAAATTAAATAGCATTTCTTATCACATTTCATCAACATATTCTTATTGGTTACTAAAAACATTTTAGGAGAATCCTATGATTGAAATAACTATCTTTATTGTTAATGTCATAAATAAAATGGATAATGAAATTAATAAACACATGATCTAAAAATACATGGAATGTAATTTATAATCTAGATGATAAAGATACCTAATTACTCAGGATATACCTAAGTGTGAAAAATACAATTTCATATAAGAAATGATAGCTTGTTTTGTATTGTCACATAAAATGACAACTGTTATCATTAATAAATTAAGGATACACAAAAACATATACCATAAATTAAAATATTAATAAAAAATTGCAATATAATATATATTTTTTGAAATAACATATTAACCATTTTTAACAAATAAATTTATATTAATATATTTATATACACACACAGATATATATATATATATATATATATCATTATACCTTATACATAAATTGATGTTTTGAAAATAAAAGCAAACCATTTGATAAATGATTTATCTTGCAACATATTAGTTTTGAGTTAAATTTTTGAACAAAACATTTATAAACACTAAAAAGATGAAATTTATAATAATATATATATATATATATTTTTATATATATGTAATCAACCTCATTTGATCATAATAAAATCAAACCTCACATGTCATAGATATCAAAATAGAATTTAATATATAAAACCCATATATTCAATGTTTTCAAAATTTTAAAATTATAAAACTATATATAGACACACACACACACATGCATATATACAAAAATACAAATATTTATAAAATGAAAAGAATTTGATTAAAATGAAAAACCCTTAAATTCATAAGAATGAGGTTTTTATAAGATTTCTTTAATAACTACATTTGAAATAAACATTTTTCCTCAAAATTATTAGAAAAAAATATAGGCTTTCATATATATATATATACTATTATATATTTATATAATGTTCTTGTAGAATAAAATAAATTGAATCCCTTTCCTTATTCTGGATCTATCATAGACTGCGAGCTGCTGAATTTTCGAGCGAGAATGAGAGGAGAGTCAGGGAAGTTGAGGGTTGGGTGTAAGGTGAGGGTTTTTATAAAAAATATTTATTAAAATAATACACCCCTTGAAAAATTGGATATGTTTTGGGGATAATTATTCTAATTTTCTGGAATTCAATGAACATTTAGTAAAAATAGTTGTTAAAAATGGAAAAGGTGGTAAAAATTGATTTAATTAGAATTAAAAAAACTAAAGGTGTCAAATAACAAAAAATCATAGACATAAATATATATATTATAAACAAGGTTTGTAGAGGAAACTAGGAATTGAAATATGGTTTTGGTTTTATGTTAAAAATATTTGTGTTATTTTGGAAGAATTGTAAATCTAGATGGGTGGAAAGAAAATATATCAATAAAGGATGATAAAGGAGGGATGATGTATATATGCCATAGACTGTTTTGACATCGACCTACGGTGTAGCGTGATAGAGCTCGAAGATGGAGGAGACTAGAAATTAGATAGAAGATCCAGATTGAAGGAAATTTGATCTAAGGGCTCGGATAAAACCATAACATCATAAAGTGGTGGTCTAAGAGCAAAAGAGAAGGGGACATCTAAGAAAGATCAGAACATGATCGAAAACTAAAATATTTTTATGTGAAAAAATGTGCATCCTACATCGAAACCAAATAGTTTCGGGGAACACCTTTTAAGGATGAAGGTGGAATAGTCTCTCTGAAAACACCAACACACACCTAGAGATCCATATACTTGAGATCCCACCCTTGGCCTTTGACTAAACTATACAGGACGACCTGTACTCAGTCCAGCCATGCTCAATCCAATTTGGCCCCCCCTATACACAAGCCTACCCCTACAACCACTCAAGTGGGCTTACACCTTACTGTGCTACCACTGGACCTTATGTGCTAGGCCTTAATGGTTTTACTAAGTTATGGTTGGAACCTGGAATAATTGTTTTTGTATAAATATATGCATAACAAAATAAAATATATATAGTTATATATATATAAATATATTTAAACCAATTTTAAAAGGTTTATAATTATTATAAAATTGTTTTTATTTAATTATATGTTAATAATTATTAAACAGTAATGGTCATCAAATTTATTATTTGAAAATATTATTTTAAAATCATTTAATATTTTTAAAACAAGAAACGATAAAATTAAAAAGAATACCTAAATGATAAAAAATTCTATATTTAGAGAATATTTTATAAATACCGGTATTTCATGTTATCCGAATGAATAAAAAAATTATGTAAAATCATGTTTTACATACTTCTTGTTCATAGCCTTATTACTGTTTAATTTTTTATTTTGGGGGATCTAAGAGATGAATACGACAATATTAGTGTTATTTCATTGATGAGAGGCCTTATAGTGGCATTACACAGGATTTAATGAGTTTTCTAAATTATTTTTATCTGTTTAATGTTATAAATTATAATTTTATTTAATTAATAATGTCTCCCATGTGTTCTTATCTTCTAGAAATCATTTGAATTAATAAAATTTATTTTCATAAAATAATAACTAAAAGTAACAAAAATAATGATGATATTCACATCATTATTATAACTCGATTTCCAGGTGTTAAAATTTTCTCAAAATCAATTCCTATATCTTTTCAAAATTATCTTTTAAATATGTGGGAAAATTTTATGAAAAAATACTTTTTGAAAAAAAAATAAATTCTTGGTATAAAACTAGATTTATTCTGATATCCTAGCTCAAAAAATTGTAGTTGAATGTTATAATTTTTTATAAAGTATATAGTATAGAAATTTAATTAAAACCCCTCAAAAATATTGAACAATTAAATTTATTCAAATAATAATACATTTCTTGGAAAAAGTTATTTTTTTCTGGAAAACTCATATTTACCTTAAAAAATGTTTCATACTAAATTAAAAACAACAAATTTATTCCAATAGACTAAATTTTACTATTTTAAAAATAATTAAAAATAATTTTACTTTGAAATTATTTTGAATCAACATGGTAGTTTATTCATAATGTTTTCAATAAAATAATTATTTTTTTAATATTCATTTAAAAAATCAGTTTTTTAAAAAATTCTAAGATATTAATATAATGAAATTTTTCATATGTTGATTTAAATAATTATGCCATTTTATAAAATATAATTAAAAAATTTTCTATAAATTAATTATAATATTTTATCATAGAAAGTAATAAATAATTTTTTCGATAAACCGTATTTGTTTAGAGTAAAAGAAATTTACTAAAAAATGATCAGGTATTTTATAATTATTTATCAATAAATTTTTTTAGTATGATATTTATATATGTTTCATAATTTAGTTAATTGTTTTCATACCAACTGATTTTACAATTGGGTTATAACTATTAGAAATAATAATATTTTAATAGTACATTGTGGTTTATTTAGACATGATGTTTTGTGTAACACATGGTATGAATGAAATTTAATTATTTAAAGAGATATATTTTATAAAATATTTTTTTAAATTATCCCACAATTAATAAATTAAATTCTCATTATTTGAAATTCTTCTTGGAAATAATTGGTTATATATTTTAAAAGTCCATAGTTAAAACCCACATGAAAAAAGTGTTAAAGAACATTCCTTCAAAATAGGGTAATGGAAATATGAAGGTCCCCACGAAACATGGTTTTAAAATTGGAGAACATTAGTGGGATGTCAAAACATGAATATGAAGATACACCTAAATCCCAAGCCTAATACAGAGTGATATAGAACATGATCTAAAGAAATTAATGAACTTGATAGGAATTTATAAGTTAAGGGTTAAAAGAAAATATATTCATTGAAATTGAATTTTATAGAACATTTTTTATCAATATTCATTTCTAGGATTTGGGACATTATTTTACTATCTAGACTAAGAACATAAGGAAATATACTATCCTGAAATGTATAATTTCATCATTTAAAAAATTTCCACCACATTCTAATCAGCTTCCCCAATTGTTGTGTATTTGAAATATTTTTTTATTCCTAAATATCTTAAATCATGTTATATCAGATTATGAATGTATATCAAGAAGTTACTCCAATATTTATGGATTATCCTAAATAATTGTTAACACAAGATAAATCTATGAATGAATAAACTACCTTATGAATAAATAAAATATTACTATCTAAAACCATAAGTACATAAATATGTTTAACATTAAAGAAAGTTAAAATAGAAATTTCTATATCATACCATTAAACATACATCATTAAAAAATTCCATTCATTCAAAACAACCATCCATGTTATATTACATGTTATACCTAAGGGTTACATATACCTCAACCTAGTGAAACATCCCCCAAATATCATTTATCGCCATGAAAATTTAATATATAATCATTTAACATAGTGAAAATTACCAAATTATCTTTAATCAAATTTATATTCTAACCTAAATGGTAATACATAACATAAACCATAAACATCCCTGAAAATATCAAATCATCAATGGATCCGTATTCATCCATAAATATTATCAATATCCCACTATCTAGAAGTATATAATTAACTTATCATGAAATAATATATCAACCCAAAAGGGTTGTTTAATCAAAATTATTTTAATCATTTTAATAACTAGTAAATATGTCAAAACACTTCAAAAATACAATATCTAAGAACATTAAATTGGGGTGTCGAAAACATTGAACTTATGACCATATTTAAACACATAAACCCATGATTGTATGCATATCTTTTATGTTAACCCCAATTGAAATAGTTTATTCTTAAAAAAATATTTATATCTTAAATATATTAAAAAACTATTGAATATATTCTATAAATCTAAAAGAATAAATATTCAGCATCAAAGATTGAATAAAACCCATTGTAATCAACTAATCAATTTGAATTTCAGGAATAATATTAATGTCAATCATCCTTATATACCAATAAAATTTTATTAACTCAACATCAAACACATATTAATGTTATCTTCCCCTTAATAACATGTTCACTAAAAAATATCATATTACTAATAAAATACTTTAATGGGTTATTAGTATAATTCAAAATGTGTATACCAATCCATAAATAAAAACAACTTCTTAAAAATCCTTATAAGTATCATGTTTTTTATGATTATAATATCATCAGTATAACACTTATAAAACGCAATTATTTCATCCAAATACAAAAATTTTATCATACTACTTCTTTCTTAAACTAGTCACTATGATTCATCATATTATTTTGAACACTTATTTCCTATAATATGAAATATTAATAACTCCATAAGATCCATCAAAAGAGATATATATATAATTCGTTATTTTGAAAAAATTAATTTTGTTACAACTTCCCAAACCTTTTATATATCATTTTTATTATGTTAAACATAATTATTAAGCCATAACTAGTACAACGATGCCAATTCATTTTCTTGGGATTCACCCCTTGAGAATAGATTTTCATATTTCACATACTTTCAATATTAATAACAGTCAATAGTTGATGATACCGTAGGAAAAATAATATTCTCATCCATTTTGTTTACTGAACATTCCATTTTTCCACATTTATTACTTTATTTGTTTCCCTTTTTCAACACTCAAATAATCTTCCCCTTCTTCTGAGAAATTAAATTGAGTGTTTATTCTCATATTCTTAAAATTCTAGAAGTTGGATCTTCATTCTTCCAAGGTCTTTATAAAGCACTATATTTCCTTTATTAGGTGTGTAAACAATCTCAAAAAATTTGTGAGTATTTATCATATAATGTGAATGATGATTAGATATAATGACAAGGTTTCTCATTACATCTTTTATTTAAATTGTTTTTTCATGAGGAATGTAATCCCATTTACTGCCACATTAAATACTAACAAGATTACTCTAGGTTTCATCTATTGAATAAATAAAAAAATCACATTGTGAGGAACAATAATCCTAGTGATAATTATATACTCCCAAAAAATTATTTCTTGGATTTAGAAATCCTAAAACCTTATTTTATGACTCAATATGTATAAAATAGGGAATTTTGGATCATTACCAAAACATTTGGATTCTAATATTTACCTATACATGTCTCTAGGGCTGTCTCTAATTTTATCTCTCCCTATTTATAAGGCTTAAATAATCCATTATGGATACCAACTTAAAAGACCCACATTTTTGATACATTGCTATCACATCTTAATGATGATGATTTATTACATAAAAAAGGATCCATGTTGGACATATATTTTTCCAGTGCATGTAGAAACTTGGAAACATTAAAACATTCTTAATGGGAGCCTCTATATATATTCTTCATAACTAAAAAAATAAAAGAAATTACATTCCTAAAACCATTATTTATAACCTATGGAAGAGAAACATATGAAAGTGTGGCATAAAATTCAATATTTAGGCAAATAAAAGATATATCAATGATCACTAATTCTTAACATGAGTATAAGGGTTGACTCCATGAGATTTACTATTTTAATTTATACCATTCATATCGTTGAACATAATCTTGTGTCATTGAATAAATCATGGTAGTTCATAAGTCATAAATGATAAAGGATTCGAAGAACATGTTCCATGTGAGTATATCATTGAAATAATACATAAGTTTATAGCATATATATATGCATTGAAAATGGGTTTCGTTGTAATCAATTATCATTTACAAAGATATTTTTGATGAATGTGTTCACTCATCAAACCATCAAAATAGACATGGTTCACTCCCAAGACAATCATTTTTGAAAAATTCTCATACTAAATAGGGTTCAATCCTCATATCACTCCATATTATCTCTTGAGATACTAATATTTATCCAATGCATTGGATGGATATATAGGCCACACCCCTCAATGTTTATAATGCAAACATAATCCTAGGTTATAATATTACAATATTAAGATAAGGAAAACCATTTAGATGTGTTCCACAAGATCATAAACCATTCATCATTTCATCATTTCATTACCCCTGCAAGGGAAACAAATTTCATAAACAATTTATCAATTCACTATAACATAGCCTATGGAAAAAAATAAGTTTTAAATAAATCTAATAAATATAATCATTAACCATCCCAAGAAATAATAAGAATGGTTTAATTGGAATATATCAATAATAAATCATAATTATCATTACATAAGTCATCTAATTTTGAAAATGATTTTGAAAAATCTCTTGGAATATTTGTTATGAAAAATTCCCCTTTTGACATTGAATAAAATTCTCCAAACATAATATTTTCCAATTACTGAGGAACAATTTTAAAAAAAAATCATTTTAAATACCTATGAAATCATAAAAACATTGATTTATTATGGTGTAATGATGTTCATTTCATGATATATATATTATAGTTTAACATGCCTTCCACACATTTATATAAAAATTCCACAAGAACGTTGTTCGAAATATGACATGAAAATTTATTATAAAACAATTTTAAAAAATAAAAATATAGGTAAAATTGAACATAAAAATTATATTATTATAAAATAATTATTCTTTAAGAAATTAAGTATAACAAATGTATGTGGAAGAAAATGTTTTTTCAACCAAATAGTGAAATAAAGTCAGTTTCCCTTAAAAACACATTTTTGGTATCATTGATACCTAAGATAAAGAAAATAAATCAAAAACATGTATTTTATAGAAATAGAAATATTGTAATAAAATTAATTTTATTCTTTTTGGATATTCCAAAATATTTTATCATAATTAATTAACCATTAGCAATCCTGATAAAAAATGAGATTCTAACATAAAACCCATTCTACATTTGTATCTTTTGAATCCAAAGCCGCATGAAAGAGAAATATATAAAGGGATATATAAATACCCATAAATTATAAAATTAGAATAATTAATGTTATTCATGATAAGTATATACACAATATAAAATAAACATGTCGTGAATATGGATTTCATCTCAAAGATGTAAAAGTGAGACCTAAATCCCTTACCTTAGGTCTGATTTCGGTCATACACATTGAAAACTACTATATAAAAAATATATATTTATTATGAATAAATTAAAAATAATACCCATTTGTATTATTCCATATATTATTTAATTTTAACATTTTATCAGCAGTTTGGTAAAAAACCTTTATTAAAATCGTTCTTTCAGGTTATATTTTTTCACGTATGTTCTGGTTTGGGGGTTTTGTTCCCAATATTTTGGATAGGGTTCTATCATGTATAAAAAAATAATCATGATAAAAATATCAAATATATATATATATATATATATTCTTTATATAAATTTTTCATTTATTCTTAAATGATAGAGACAGATAAATGAATTACACCATTCATGGAAATGGGAGGCCATATGAATACATGAACGTTGTATTAATTTTTTTCAATGGTTGGAACGAAAGAAAGGTAAATAATATCCCAAAATGATTTAATAACTATTATCTCATATATATAATACATATTCATTAAATTATTATTTATTACCATCCATGTAAAATATAAATGAAAAAAGATTCACATCACTTCGTGGAGATGGTGGTCCATGTGTATGCATATTCATCATTAATGTATTCCAATAGCATGAATGTTAAGAAGGTAGATATGATAATATAATTACCAAAGTAAAATTAATTCATAATTATTATATATACACATTAAAACCATAATAATATTCGTTCATATAATATTTTGATAAGAAATGAATTGTATCTCAACGTGAAGACGTTAAATCATATGTACGCATGAGCGATACCATTACACCCTGTTTGAAATGAAGACCCTTAATAATGGAGTTTTAAGAAAAAAAATATTTCATCATATATAGGATAATGAATTTACTATTTTATTAAATATATAATTGATATTTGGGAGAAAAACAAATAATTTATATGAATGTTATAGATTATGGAGACAACCTCCTCTTTGAAATAACCGTTTAATATATACTATTAAGAGATCATTGGTTAGTATTGATGGGAATAAAATCCCTTATATAATGTGAAGTAGAAATTTTATGAAGTTATTTGGCAAGGGATGGTCAAATTAAAAGGATCATGCATGTGTTGAGATGGTAAGGGAATGGTTCCCTTTTATAAATGAGTAGAGGAGGACTCTTCGAATTTCATAAAATATTAAATTAATATAGATTTATTTTGATTCAAAAAATTGGCCAAAATTTGTAATATCTAAATATTACATGATATGTTGTTTAAATCCTATTTTTGAAAACATTTTAACAAGTTTGGATCTCATTTCTACCGTTATCTTTTTATTTTATCCTTTTATTAACCCTTTTGACAATTAGAGTAATATTTATGTTTTCTACCATTTATGGATTATTAAAGCTAATATAGAACAATAAATGACCCAAAATGGACCAGAGATGGTTTTTAAAACAATATATAATTAATTTGGATGGAAAAATGTTTTTATCAATTTTATATCATTTAATAAAATATTATTTTTAATGAAATATCATTTGTGTAATTTTTAGCACAATTTACTTTATTTTTCATTAAATACATCAAAACAAAGGGTGTATTCAAATATAACTATTTAAAAATCTAATTTATATAATATATATATTTATAAATTTTGGTATAATTTAACATTTTTAAATTATATCACTTTTCATATTTTTTAAAATCATTAATTTTATTTTCCTATGAAATTAATAAATATTGTATTATTATTATAGATGAATTTAAAATCATTTTATAATTTTTAAAATTATAAATAAATTTATATCATGATTTAAATTTCATTAATCGTAAAATATACCTTTAAATTCATTAATAAAATGAATTTTTCCAAATGTGGACATATAAGAGTTATTTAAATAAAAAATAGTGACAAATTGTAACATTATTTTATTTTAGTATTATTTAAATAAATTTCAAGGAAAAGTTTCCCTTAAACAAATAAATTTGAAGCCTAATATTATAATAGTATAATTAACTTCATCTAATTATTGTTATCATGAAGAAATACAGCTGAATTTGTTATTTTTAATCTTTATTAACCTAATTTACCATTTAGTGTAGAGATAAATTTTACGAGGATCACTATTCATATTGACCAAAAAATAAAAATTAAAAATTTACCAAATATAATAAACCTTATTAAAAATATAGAATACATTTTAGCAAACTTAATACATGTATGTTGGATCAAAATTTATTTAAAATTATGTGCGCAAATTTCGATGAAGACCAATTTTTTAAAATATAAATTTTTTAATAATAAAAAATTATTTATTATTATCCCATGCCTAGAATGATTTTAGATGAATGTGAAAACTTTTTTTGTGTATATAATATATAATGTTTATGAAAATAATTCAACAATAGTGATCAATGTATTTTATTAAGATAAAACACATTGCACACATAAAAATTGTGTTCTCATGAAAATGAATCATAACAAATAATAATATTTTATACTAAATTAAATCATAAAATTTATTCAAATTTAATTTATTGAATTATTTAAAATATAATAAAACACTGGATACATTTAAACTCTATAAAAATTGGACCTTTTTATATACAATTTTTAGTAAAATCCCTGTTTTTTTACTATTCACTATAAAATCTATCTTTTCATAAATTTCTCAAAACTACATACAAAGATAATTTTAATATGTTTTTTAATGATGATATTTATTTAATAAAATCAAATTTTTAAAATTTCAAGAAATTAATCAAAATTGTTTCTTAAAAAAATAAATAAAATTCTTTTTCGAAGAAGACTTGTCTTTGAATAATAAAATGGATGTACATAAAATTTAATGATTATTTACTAATAATTTATCAATAAATTTATATATAATATGATTTTTATATATATTCTATAGTACAATTAATCCTATTTATAACCACCAATTTATCCACTTGGTCATAACTATCACAAATAAAAATATTTTGATAGCATATCAAAGTTCCCTTAGGCATGATGTTGCATGAAACCGAAGATATCAAAAAAAATTATTATTTTAAGAAAAATATTTTCTAAATTCTTATGGAGTAAAAAATACCCCTTAAATGAATTTAAATATCATAATTTTAACTTAGGCCCCAAAAACAATGGTTTGCGATTTGAAAAGTCATTTATAGAAAACACACATTTTAAGAAGGGTTAATATAACTTCACATAAGAAATGAAAAAGGAAGCATCATGGTCACCAAAAAATGGGGATTAGAAGAAGGATAACATTAGAGGGATGTAAATATATGTATAGGGAATAAAAAACTATTTTCTAAGGACTGAAATAGAGTGATATAGAATATTGTGTGGAAAAATTTAAAAACACCAAAACTATGAATTAGTGAGGGGTTGAAGGACCATCAATTCCACATAATTGAATGTTATAAGGAAAATGTTTAATATCATTTTCCTAGAGTTACAGAATTTCTGTACAATATTGACTAAGAACAATAGTAATTATTGTTACTTAATATTTATAATTCCCTCCTTTAATGAATTTCCACCAGAATCTAATTTGTTCCTCCAAATAATGAGTTTTCATGGTGAATTTTGTTTCTCTTTGAATCAGTAGAATCAAATTTTAAAGGATTGAAGATGTATATCAATATATTCTTGCAATATTAATGCATTAAAAAACAAAAAATGGATATCATATAACAATTCTAAAAATGAATAAATCATGAAATAGTGAATGAAAAAATTAATATCCAAAAAAAACCTCAATAACCTAAATGTTAAAGAATGATTTAATGTAAAAGGATGTATCATACCCTTGAACTTGAATCCTAAAAAAATTATTTTCATTATTCCAAAATAAAATTCCATGTCATATCAAATTATATACATATGTTTGAAATATACCTAAAATGACAGAAATATCTACCAAATATCATGAATCACTATGAATAATTAATATAGAATATTTTAATGAATTGGAATTCACAAAAATATCATGAAAAATATTTAGATATTAATAAAAAGGGTAATCATTAACGTGGCCACAAATATCATTGGAAATATCCCTCTACAATGAATCACTTTTAAACAATAAAAACTATCTATATCCTACTATATTGGAGTAAAAAAATTAAATTGTCATCAAATCATATATATACCACAAATAGTAGTTTAAAATTCAATTGAGTATTATTCTTAATTCCCAGTAAAAGGTTCAAGTCACTTCAAAATCCTATAATATAAAAAATTAAAAGGGGATTTTATTCCTTTCAACATAAGATCAAATTTAATTAATAAAGTAATGATGGTATATATTTTATCAGAACGAGATACATAATTATGTTGACTAACCATGTGGTGAGAACAAAATTTTTTGACAATAACTCAGAAGTTTATCCTATTTATATTGTGAAACAATACCACCCTTATATGATTTCCCAACAAGTTTACCATTTTATTCTCTTCGAAAAAGACACAACTAATAATTCATTTTTCCATGATGATTAATTGAGGGTGCTCAATTGTTTTCATAATCATTCATGTTAGGATCATCATTAATAATTACCTCTCACAGAAACGCCCAAGGGTCCCCACATCCATAATGGAGTACAGACAAGATTTCTAGAACAAGATTTTTCTTTTGGGTCTTAGCAACAATAATTTTTAGGATCTCACTTTTGTTGAGATTATATAAGGTTGGGATTTTGAAAACTTTTTAGGCAGAATGGTTCCATACTATGTAACTCTCTTATACATTTAAGATATGTTTGAGAATATCTTCCACATCCAAATAATAGAATGGTTACCCTATCATGAGGATCAAGAGGTAAACCCTTCCACTTGTTAAAGGAATGTTATATTCATGAGTCCATCTATATGTATCTAAGGTTATTATTTAGTATTACCATTAATGGGTAGCTTCTTATATTTTATAACCATGTAACCATGTACATTGTGATTGTTTCAATCTCATGAGGTGATTAATATTTATAGGATTTGATTTCACCATTATGAGGTTCCCTATGTATCTAACATATAAAAGGAATCAAAATGAACATTGTTCATTAATTCCATGCCATTTAATTTCATGAAGTAAATATATAAATGAGGTAACTTAGCCACAATGTATTTGATTTCACACCTGAAGGGGGGTTTCCTATCTATCATGGTTAAATATAGAATCTGGGTGATCATAGTTTTTTTCAGTACAAAATCCACTACTAAATGAGAAAAAGGATCATCCAATGGGATATATTTGGTTTTTATTGTTGAAATGTTAGAGACACGAGGAAAAAATTTCACTGAAGTGGTTATTTATTCAGGATCGGGTAGCATAAAGCTGTACAATATATCATGGTTATAAATGTAAACAAAATCACCATAGTTTAGATTCATATGGGATTACACACTAAGGATACCCTTATTTGTGGTAAATATCATATTATGACACTGATTGGGGATTAAACATAGTGGTTTCACTGGTTTCTAGAAATTCAAGAGGTGAGTGATAGGATCATTGAAACTCTCTAAACCTATATGAGGTTTTCTTGGTGTGAGATACATGGCACAGAATGTAACCAATGTCACGACTTATTGATGTTGGACATATATGATGGGAAAAACCTTTGTATTTCTAATATACAGAGTTGGCATTAGGAAAGAACCATACATATCTTGGTTATAGAAGGAAATTGATTGGGTGTAGTTTGGTTTGAGTGGGGCTTAAAAACTGAGGATTCCCATATATTCCCACTAGATAGGGATATATTTTCCCTATATGTCTAATTGATATGGCCTGGTGGTCACCTCAACCAACCTATTTTTATTCTTGACATGTATGAATATGTTTGAACATTTCAAAGTACACCCCGACTGCATCGTTTAAAAAAAATCAATGATCCAGTTGACTTTTATGATGTGTGTCCCACTGTCCAAGTTGACATGTTTTGAGGTCATTGATTGATCCCACCTGAAATTAATGGAGGGTGTTGCATCACCTTGACTGACATGTCTAGATTACATCATTAAATCTAGATAAAATTTACTTATATTGTCATGAAATATTTATAACATGCTTGGGAATGCTGCAATATCTGGCTGATAATCCCAAAGGACATTACATGATCAAGATGACATACACTAGAACCACCACATAACATGGGTGACATGTCTAGAGGACATCCAAATAACTATATTTTGACCCCATATGGCTTTGATAAACTCATATTCCATGCCTGGAGGGCATCACATGGCATTATTTATGTGTTTGGAGGACATCACATGATCCGAATGGTATGTTGAGGGGACTTCGCATGACTTGGGTGAAATTTCCAAATGATGTCACATAATATGGATGAGTCATGAGAAGCACATGAGGATCATCGACTATGTTATTCACTCATGTCACCAATATTTTAGTCATTATTCAAGGTTTTATTTCATATGTTTCTATTATTTGTTCATTTTTAGTTTTTTTATGTTTCACCTGATGCAACAGATTTTTGGGAACTCCTTCTCATAACCATACAAGCTTTCCCAGAGTCCTTCACATGATTTCAAGTGATCATGTAATTTTCCTATGCATTCTTCATGATCCTCACGTTGTTCATCGATATTTACCCTTGATGGAAAACATTTTCGATTAGGATAATAGACGCTAAGATAAGTCTACTTTGATGCATTGATACATTGGTATGTTGATGAAAATAATCCTTTATTTGTGATAATGTTAAGGAATATATAAGAATATCCTCCCCAATTATTCTATACATGGTTTAGTGTGTATACCACATTTTAATGCTGGTGTCGATATAGGTATTCCATGTTACACACTTTATATGATCTTGTTGCAGGTGTCACATGATTTTTAGTTACCACATGACTGTCCTTTTAGCGATCCATCAACTAGATTTTATCCAATCAAAGGGGTCTTTCCCAATCATGTGGACATTCTAAGTGGATTCCGTATGGTCTGGACAACATGTATATGATCCATGACGATATTAGAATAACAGATAAACGGATTTTATGTGATCCGTGGAAACTTATCTGAGACCTTTTAGGATATAATTGTCTCTTGTTAAGGGACCTTTGTGAGATCAGGATATCAAACCCAAGAGCCTTGCAGGACTAGGATTTATTGTTGAGGGAGTTTCACAGGATCAATGGTGATCTCGTAGGGTGTAAATCCTAATTCACATAAAATCAGCAAATCCTACCCACAAAAGAAACTATCGTCATTTCATTTTTTATTTCCATGTTTTTTAATAATGGTGTTAGATCTTACGATTTTGTTAGAATTTTGTTCAATACATTCAGTCTCCATTCCAGTGATGCATCATGTGACCAATAATGGTTCTAGTGGTGATGTGCGGAAATTTTCATGGAAAACACATTTCAATTGTCTATGGAGACTAAGTCATTTCACTAAGCCCTTGTGTGGTATGATGGGAATGTTTGAAGGGAATTTATGGTGTCTTGTGAACTTAATGGGAACATTGCATTAATATTTTTGACCAAAAAAGGATTCCAATTTTTTATACTTAAATATCTTATTTTACATGGATTTTTGGATGGTTTTCCATCCCATCTCAACTAAAAAGTCACAGGACTTTAGAGATCTTATATAGAAACCATTTCATGATTAGTGTGTGTCCTGAGCACCCTCATAAGAATAAGGGGGTCTAAAAATGTGTCCATAGGTTATATTATATATGCTTATTCACTTCATATTAACATTAAAATGGCCTTCTTATGGTCAAGTGGTTACTTGTGCATTTGTAGCTTATGTGATCCGTAGGACATGGACGCATTCTCTTCCACAGTTTTCTAGAGAAAATTTATTCCCAGAATTTGTGATTTTAATCCCTTATAGATTTTTCGATTCCCATTTAGTTGGAATCAAATTCCCCTAGGAGCAATGAATTTTGGAATAATAGATCTTTTCTGAGAAAGGAAAATTCAACATGAGGCTTTATTGATATCACCAATCCGTGTCTTTGGAGACCATTGGTCTTCCGGGAAAATATTTTTATTTTGAATAAGTCCCAAAAAATAAAAAAAAAATTGAGGGATGATCATTCAATGTACTCCCAACTCATATAGCTCCGGTGATCTTCCTCTATTGTTTGACCCTTTCACAACACCTCACTCAAGAACTAATCATAAGATCAGTTTGTGGGACCATTTTGTGACAACACCATCGCAACGCATTATTTTCCTATGAGATTGTTTGAATCATCCAAGAATTCAACATTGATAATTATTTTAAACATGGAAATATGGATGCATGATTGTATTTAAAGGTTTATAAGGATATCCATGTTCTATCACATGATCACTCAATTATAATGTTATTTGTGTATGCAGGTCATAGTCATGTGATCATTATTATTGTGGTAGGATTCAATTATAATTTTCAAGATAACATTAGTTTATGTAGCGCAGAAGATCTTCTTGGTGTAGTTCGCAAAATTTCCTATGGATTTAGGTGGTGAACAAGATATTCATGGGTCTAGTGATTCATGAGTTCTATATGTGATCGTGAATCCCCAAATGATTCATTCAATTTTCATAAGGCTACCAGAACATTGTATTTCTTTTGACAAGATTTTATTATCATATACCTAATATATACATCAATGTTATGTTCATATGTATTCTATCTCTCATTATATATTCCAAAATCCTTTAAAGAAATACTCTATAGTAGTGATAACTAATTATAATGATATCATAGAATTTGAGGATGAAACCTATTGGAAAAATGTTTGGTCATTTCATATGAGTTGGATAGACTTGATGTGAATGATCCTTTGGGAATATACCCTTTCTGAATTTCTAAACCTCCCCAGTTTTCATATTTCCAATGAAACTCACATTATGTCACATTTGTATTCTATCATACCTCCCTCTTGGGTCCTAAAAACCATAATAGCTTATGGGAGAAAATATCCCATACATGCATTTTAACTGCAGAAGGAGAATGCACATATGGTTATATACAAACATACATGAAGAAATACATTAACGAGAATAGTCGCAAACATGATTCAAATGTCCATATGTATGGTTCAATAATACGGAATTCTACCACCATCCAAATTTTTTGGTGGTTTCTCACCTAGGCCTTTCTTCAGTGGAAGTTATGGAGTGGATTGGGTCTGGCCCTAAGGGGTAAAATATATTGCTTCAGAGTTTTCCACAGAGCTATTCAGTTCCTAGAGTCCGGATACAAACACATTCCAATGAATTCATGTTGATTTGGGCGTTAGTCTCTATGAAATTGATCCTGACTATGGTGAACCCATATTGTAAGATACATATGAAATGTTTCCCCATACGGTCCACATTGGAAAACAAAGAGAGGATTCCTCCTACCACTTGAGAGCTTATATGGCTAGACGAAATGGCCCTCCCAAAGGATCTACTTCTTGAGGAAGATATCATGCTCAGTGCATCGGTGAGATATTTCTTCAAGAAAACCTATTCCAATCTAAAAGAAAACAATCATTAGGCCTGACCCATGATGGTCTCCCGTAGTGTGGAGGTCACTTATTAGAACATAGTTGAAGAAGTGAGATTTAATGACCAGGGATGGTAGATTGTCTCCAATATTGACCAAACGCTTCAGCTGGGTTATTTCCTTTCCTTTTACCTGAGTGAGTACATACATCGAAGAAATTAAAAGGGTGGATTTTGGGTGTCCACATTCATGATGGAGAATTCTACGGATGTAGGTCAGCATATCGAGATGGGCATCATAATGATGGAAAAACATTATATCTCTATGCCATATTCGTAGTGGATAATCCCCAAATAAAATATCATCCCCCTTTCAATTGTTATGGGGTTTTATGTGTCTCATTTAGGAGGTTAAAAATACCTAAACATCTTGAACATCCCCAACATCCATTTGAAACCATTTTTATAGTTTATCACCAAGGTAATAGAGGTGGCACTAAAGTGGTAGCAGTGAAGTGTGTACTTTAGTCGTCAAGATTATTTATCCTTTAAACACTACTTTCTATTTTCCAATAGTGAATTGGTTGATAACTAGAGATCCATGAATTATGATCAGACCTGTATGATGTCTCTTCATGAGGGAATAATTTTTACTCACATTGAAGGGGGACTCTTCTATGAATTATATGCATGTTGATATTTTAGCCATCGGTGCCTATGTTTTTAGTTGAGATGTCATGCCCCTATTCATGTTCGATCTTAGAAGAATTCGATAGTGCGTCACCAATTTTTGGCGATGTTTACCATAGAGGAGACTGAAGATTATATTAAACTCCCCCATATGGTTCATAGATTATTTTAAAACAACATTATACTAAGAACTGGATCCTGTAATATCCCAATGAGAAACAATCCATATTGGTACATTATGCTATCTAATTACCACTATATGCTATGGAAAATCTGAGGCCTAAAAACAACTAGATCTGAGAGGTATAATAACTTCATAAGTACCTCATAAATTATAATAATGCATTTACCATTACTCTCTGTGTTAGAATAAGATCCAAAGAATGAGACCAAAATGATTGTTTTTTAAGTGGGTGAAGATGAATCATAGTTATTATTTCATATCATATTTCCATAGTGGATGAATTGGAGAATGCTGAACACATAAGATGTTATCTTAGGTATACAACATTAGGAAAAAATACCTTTATATTGTTTTCCCCTTTTACCACCCTCATAGAATTACATTCGAAGACCAACCTGATGATATCAAATATTTCCTCTAATAGCATGATGTAATGTTTGAAATAGTCATGGGATAGGTTTTCTATTCACATTTGGTTCAATAAATTGTTGTTTCAGAGAACAAAAAAATTGGCTTGTTTTTATAGGGATTTCCAAATTCATTGAAATTGAATGGATTTATATACTACTATGTTTAATGGGTCTTTATTCCATTTCAGCAATAATGGTTTCCTTTGGGTCTTTTTGATACAGTTGATGGATGAAAAAGACTGACCCATCCTCTTGTCTCCCCTATATTTTATTTAGGGTACAACTGTTGGAGGTGGATTGGGTAGTGTCTAGAGGACTAATGATGAGGGGTCCCATGGTCAACTATATTTGACGATGTTAATGATTTCTATCCCTATATAATTTCTAACATCATCATCTCATTCTCCGATTCCTTTCCTAAGTCTTTTAGTCTCATTAATTTTTTGAGACATTTCCATGGAGGGAAATAGAAATAGAAGAATTGGGAATTTTCAAAGCCATCTCCCCCATAATCCATAAGTATATGATACAATTCACTCATTTTTATGTAGGTTGTTATAACAACACATCATGATTTTTCAAAAATCTTTAGGCCCCATCTGACCTCACTTCGGGGTTCATATATCCACCTCTGGGTATGTGGGTGAGAGTATTATATTTTATTAGAACATTTTTTGTTGGTTGTAGGACATAAAAAGTAGACATGGATGATGTTATGACTTCATTAAGAATTTTTCCGCCTATAGGTGTCCCATTTGTAATTCCATTTGATCCATTAATGGAAATCATTTTTGTGTAGGATATTGATATATGTATATATTTTTAATCTTATTCAGCCTTTATATAGTGGAGTATTGGAGAAGTTGAATACTTATTAAAAATTCTGTCAACTTTATTCACTTTTATTAATGATCACGAATAATAAATATTGTTCTTTATGACCTTAAGGCTTGATATAAAGGTGTGCCTTCTGAGAATTTACTTTCCGTACAACAAATCTGTTCATCGCAATAGAGTTTTACCTCTTCACTAGAGGATGGGGATGGGGAAATGGATGTAGCCAATGATGCAATAGAGAAAGGTATGTTTCTAACATCTGTTACATCCATTCATTACATATAAATATAATATATTTATCAACTGAGTGATAAACTGATGTTCCCATTTTAACAGTATATTCTTCATAGAGCATAGAGTTTCATGTACCTACTCCCTTAGTGATTCCTATGAATGTGTCGACCAACGTAGAGGCTGGATCTGTTACTAATTCATTAAAGACTGTGATCATGAATTTTTCTCTTATATAAATAGTCCTTAAATATTTTTTTATTCATAGGATGGTCTTAGATAATAGACCGAGGTCTGTGTCATTTTACAGGTCGATGAAGTTCCAAATATGGAAGGTGTTTTGTTCCTTAGTTTCTGAGAGCCATTTGGAAGGGATTAAGGACCAACTAATTAACATTAGATTAATTTTAACCACCTATGGTTAAAATGGTTTTGAATATTCAAACTTTTAAGCCTAGGTGATAGAGGTTATCTCTCAATGATAGAAATAAAGAGACCTATAGTTTAGAGTGGTATGCACACTGGAATTTAGTTCAACAAATAAAAGTTGGGATGAGGCCTTACAAAGATTCCAGGAATGTGGTGGCAAAAAAACTCACCGAGACGGGGTAAGCACTATTAAGGTTGTAATTGAACATCTCTAGTATATAATTGTCTATATTCATGTTGTTATATTCTAGTATCATCATGCAGTTGAGAAATCATAGAGAACTATAATAAAACAACATTGACTCCTAGACATGGAATATAAAGGCGGAATTTATGTATTTTCCATGGAAGATGAGTTTTAGAATGTATTTTAGGTATAAAGTGAACATGTTGATCAATTATTCTAATATACTATCTATTTTGAAAAATGGGGGTTCAAAACCCATGGGGTGGAGGTACTGTAGCAGAACTGTAGTAACAGCGACATAATAGAAATAACGGGAACTGTAGTGGCGACAGGGTACTCAAGCAGCGGCAGGTGCTGTGCGGTACTGTAGCAGGAGGGTACTGTAGCATTACTATTCACAAAATTGTCCTTGGGCAAAAACATTTGGCCTACAGGCCATGTAATGGGCTAAATGCCCACTAGGATTTTGGGCTATGTAATGGGTCTCCATCTACCTAGTAAAAAGTGGTATTTTATTTACTTTAATAATAAATGAGGCTTTGTCACCAAACTTTTAAAAAATAGATCTTAAACTCCCCTCCGACCAGATTTTGTTATAGGATTGTAATTTTTATTACATCCCCTTTTATATTAATGGGAGATGATCTTATATTAGGATACTCCACCTCCTACTTTCTATCAATGAATAGATATTAAAATCTTTAAATAGTGGTATTTGGTTTACTTTCATTCATGATATTAATGGTTGTTCATTAATCTGATGTAGTATGAATCAAAAAAATACCTACCTTTTCATAATATCAAGTAAACCTGGATGTATGGATTAAATTTTAAAAAATATCTTTTGTTAGATCGGATCATATCAAATATACAAAAGAGGGGGGGTGAATTGTGTCTTTTCAGAAATCTCTGTGAGATTGTGTTCTTCTTTTTTACTTTAATCAGATGAATAATGCAGTGGAAATATGAAGTGAAAGGACACACGATGTATAGTCATTCGGGGAATAGAAATCCGCTAGTCCTCTCCACCAACGCTATAATCCATGAGATTTGTGATTTTCACTATCTAGTCCTCATTTCAACTGAGCTTTCAACAACTACGTATAATCAGTTGACAGATTTACAAATAAAGGAAAAATAAAGCATTCTGGTTCACTCACAGAACCTACACAGCTTAGTACGAGAAGTCGGTCACTCAAGAATAGAAAATAATGATTTTGGTATTATGAAAATACTTTCCTGATGTTCTCCACAATTACAAAAAGATGCAATTGACAGTAGATAGATCGTCACCTTCAAAAATAATGATCTTCAAATAAGAGTTGTTTTGAGTCGATTCCGTTGAAATAGATATATAAATATAATTCACAATTTCAGCAGTAGCAGATCTATAGTAGATCTTCGATGTAGAACCAGTGACTCATCTATCGTGTTCCATATTCTTCAATAAACAGAGCTTTGACACTCCTTTTGAATCAGCAGATCTGTACGTTTTGAGTAGTCTTTTTTTTCTTTTTCCATCCTTTTTGAATGATAGATTGAGCATCATTATCTGTTTCAGAGAAAACACACACATATATAATAATGACGAGCACATCCCCTGCAAATTTAGATCCATAAAATTTGCCTTTTGACTTGTGAAATTCAAACATTGGAATTTATAGAGTAGTTGTAACTTCCCTCAAGACTCGGCATAAAAGACGCCTTTTAATTTGATACTTAAATCATTGATAAAACGACTTTGATTCGATTAAGATCATACTTTCAAAATAGCTTTAAATTCAGTTTGAAATCCGCCTAATAATCAGTTTGCTGACCATTGCATAAAAATGTCATTTTTCTAATTTCTCCAATGCAAAACGTAATGTTGATGATGTGGCCTTCCAACGTAGGGTTGATAACGTATGGTTGATTACAAACGTAGGGTTGTCCATCCATACTCTTCTCTTCAGCATTCAAACGAATGATAAAAGATCCATACTTTTACTTGATCCATACTTTAGCAAGAACATATGGTTTTTCACAAAATTAAAGTTGATGAACCATAAATTTGAGAAACAAACGTAACATTTAATACTTACGCACGGTTCTCCTTCCATACTTTTCTGATATCCAAAACGTAGGGTTCCTTCCTAACGTAGGGTTCTTCTTCCATACTTTGCTGATAATGTAAGGTTGATTAACCATACTTTTCTCTTACCTCAAAAAGTATACACGCTTTTCATCCTTACGCTACGTTTCTACACGTAGGGTATGAACGTTATTTCCAGAACATGCTAAAGCAGATCCCGAATTAGTAGAGAATGAACAGTGTTTCCAGAACATGCTAAATACGAATACTTTAGTAATAAATTCTCATTATTTCAAGAGTAAAATAAAATAATAATTTCTGCAAAATACATAACAAATAAAATCATTAGAAAATAATTAAGGATATTTGTGAGCATCTAAATTATCATAAATAGATAGAGTATTAATTTCAATAATCTCCCCATTTAAATTGTAACACCCCGAGATTTTATGAAAAATATTCTTTTTAATTTCATTAATGTATTGTGCTATACGCTACACCAAAATGAGCTTTCACAACATGCATCTTTGACTTGCCTTGCATTAAACGCAATCACGACCTTCCTCGATAGCGTGTGTAGTACGCAATACCGAGTTTCACTAAACAACGATATGCTTAAAACTAGCCGTTATGAATAGTAATAACCACTTTTTGAAATTTTTGAAATTTTATTTTTCAAAATGTACTTCATTTTTGGATTTGGAATATCGAAATTAGCTTAGGGTGAAATTTTGGTACATTTCGAATAACTTTCATATTCGGATGAATAGTGAAAATTACTAAATTTTAATTAAAAACAACTTTTTTAATTGAAATAATTAATAGTGATAAATTATTAATTTGAGTGGTTTTAAAGTATATTTAGAATATATTTTTACAATTTAATACAATGTTGTTCATTGGATGTAATTTCACATTTAAACCAGACATAAACAAGTGTCAATCTTTTGAAAGTTATTATCTCTTAAGAACACGCTATTTGTTTTGACGACGGGAATTAATTTTTAAATTAATTAATGCAACTGATATGTTTTTAATTTGGTAAAATTGACATCATTTTTGAGTTCATAATATAAAATATATCTTAGGCCTAATTTTTGGTATTTTTCTGAAAACTTTCATTTTTTTGATGAATAGTGAAACCACTAAGTGGTAGTTAAAAAACTAAATTTTTCATAAAACTTAATTTTACCGCTTCTCTGAGTGGAATTTCAAAAATCCGAGAGACACGGTTGATGTCAGTAAGTAAAATGTGGTTCAATGAGATGAAAATAATTTTTGGTGAATAGTAACTTTTTATTTTTTTTTTACCACGGTTAAAAGTAAATAGGGTAATTAAGGGTAAAAATGTTATTATTATTACCCTAACACATGTCCTAATTCTATTGGATAAGTGTAATTAGACCAAGAACAAACTTAGGAATAAAATATGACCATTTAGGCCCACTTGGATTAGATTAGGACATTTATTATTAATTTATTTAAAGAAGGGTTAAAATAGTTAAAATCAAAGTTTAATACGTAAATAATTTTTAATATAGGGTTATACATAATATAAATTAGACAATAAATACTCATTAGAAAGCTAAACATATTTCCTAAATAATGGTATTTTATTTGTAATTTTTAGACATTAAATAATTTAATTTATTTATGACACAAAGATGATGTAGTAATTATCTTATTAATGAAATATTGACATAATTGATGTTATAAATACCCCAATAAATTTAATTTGAGACTTTTTATGAATTACAATAATTTTATAGGTTCATATGACATGTTAGTATTTATTTAATTAACTCTTTTATCACTAATAATTCTGTTATGATTTTAAAAAAAATAAATTAATAAATAGTGTCAAAATTGACATAAAATAGTTTTTAAAATAAATATTATATTATTAATTTTTATTTTATTCCTAAAAATATAAGGTTCGGCAGAAATACTTAGATAAGGTTATATATATTAATAATAGACAACTTGGGGTTCGTTTGGTTTGATATAGTAAGTTTATTAACCTTATAGTGTAAGAAAACAAGAAGACACGGTAAAAGTAAAATTATCTAACTTAAAGTTAAATATAAATGATAAGGTTAAAATAGGAACCTAAACTTGTCTAAATTCTATTGGATGAGAGGATTTTGACCCATCCCCACCTTAGCATAGAAATAAATTAATTTGGAGCTATTTAAAATCAAATTTAGCTTTATAATAAAATAATATTTTTATTTATTCCAAAGGTGCCCCTCTCCTCCCTTATAAAAGGGCACCCCTCCCTCTCTTTCTCACACCACATTGAGCCTTCAAGCTCGGCCAACCCCTGAAAATTACTTCTCTCCACTTCCCTAGAGACATCCTAGAGGTCCTGGTCTTCTTCAAAGACCAATTTTAGTGCCCTAAAAGGAGGTCTCAAAGAAGCGCTTCAAAGAAGAGGTAATGTCTGTTACCGATTGTTTTATCTTTATTTCTTCTTCCACTTCTTCTTGTTTAGTTGTTTCATTATGAAGTAATAACATCAGTATCACTCATATACTGATATGTTATTATAATTATGAAACAACCATATTTCACCATCTATAAATCCTACGGAAAAAGAAATCACCACGCGTGCGTATGTACGGAATACCGTCTCCATGCCGTGGTGTAATCTATTTTCCACCACCACCTTACTTGGATGGGTATAATGGTGTAAATAATGACTATATATGACTATTATAAAGTTATATTGATTCTGAAATAGTATACATACACTCCAATACAATTCTACGATCATAGGAATGATATCATCACTCGTGCGTACGTACGGAATACCGTCTCCACGATGTGATCCGACTCGTTCTACATGATATTCATTTAATAATGATTATATAAATGAATTTAATGAATGAATATGATATATATTACACTAATACCATTATGTAAATGAGGTATCTATAACCTAAAGAGAAGAATAAGAATTTATTCGACAAAACACGCATAAGAACAAAAAGTAATAAACACCCGAATAACAAGTAATTATGAAATATTACTAATAAGAAGCTAATAATATGACCATATATGATATCATAACAATACGTATGATTCTTTAATAATTCAATAACATTATTTAAATCATTATACAGGAGGTTCGGACACTTATGAAGCAAATCGGACCTAAGGTAAGGGAAATATCACAATCTCATTTTTTTCCGAGATTGTTTATACTTTGGTATTTACTGGGGTGTATTTTATCATCCACATCAATGTTTCCTCAATATGTAATATTATTTCCATCCACCTACAATTTTTAAATCCAATTTTACCCTTCGGTGAGTTTTAAGTAAAAGATATTAAAGGAATCTTTTGTCGTTTTTCGTACGAGGTACTTTTTGAATTTTCTGACAAAAGGACGAGAAGAATGTTTTTTTTAAATTATACGGCATGAATAGATTATTAAAAAATTATTTCCAAGAAGCTTAATTTTCAAGTTTTCAAATTTATTTTTAATCAACTTCTTTTAGTTTAAAATTGTATGACATGTTATGAAAGGAAAATGTTTTTGAAGTAGAAAGGATATTTTCCTCAAGAATGGAGTTCAAGTGTTTTATCAAAATTATTTTCCATCTAAGATAATACAGGGTTCTGTTTCTATCCCTATTATTACATTGATTTGATTATGTTGTGATGGAATTATTTTTATGAATTCCTTTATGTTATATGTATTGTTTTATTATGTCATGTTGTTTAGGAATCCAATTTTTATTACATGGGTTATGCAATTATGTATGATTTATGATTTTCTCACACACATAAGAATGGTATCATTATGAGATGGGTGGGACCTATATCTCCCTCCAATGCATTGGGTAAAGATTTTATATCTCATGATATAGACATGGCTGGAACGGTAAGTTAATCTGGTTCACTGTTACAGGACTGAAACGAGGAGTGAACTCGATTCAGAATGGGACTTTGTCCACTAAGATGGTCTTGGAAGCAATGCCTTGGCTACTATGGAAATCATTACATGTGCGTAAAGGATGACACAATTACACGTTTTATTCCGATGCTATTTTATCATGGTTTATGTTCCATTATGATCTATTCCTTACGTACTTCCATGTTTTATGTCATTGCTCAAGATTTTGATGCATAAACATTATGTTCATGTTTTTAAGTTCAAATGTATATGGTATGTTTTATTTTATCCATGATCACCCTTATTGACCATTTGAGCTCACCCTTTTTATGTTTTATTTTCCCCAGGATAAAAAAGAAAGGTTTTAGGTAAGAAAAAAAGGGGGAATATCTTTATGGGAGATGTTGAAAATCTTTCACCACGATTAGAGGATTACGTTCCATGTTTCCAAAGACACTAAACTATTACGGTCCTTGTGTGTCTATTTTTGTTATGTATTAAGTATTCCTTAAAAGTAATGTAATGTCCATGTACGTTAAGCTTTGGGCTTCTACAGTTGGTATCAGAGGAAAGGTTTAGTCAACCTTTGGAAACTAGGATGCGAGAACTTTAGTGAGATCCCTAGAGATATTTCTAAGGTATGTCTAGGGATGTCCCTAAGGTTAAGTATATGTATAGGTTATAGTCCTAGAATTACGCTAACAATCATAGAATTAAACCTAAGATGTTCGATATTGAAGGTACTCCCCCTTTATTATGTTGTTTTCCCTAGCATGATTTTTGCCTCTCACACTATTCTTTTTGGGTTTTAGATGATGGCTGGAACCCGAAGGAACCGTGTTGATCAATGCAATGGTCAATGCAATGATTGTCCTCCTGAACAAACAAATGTTGTCGGGGATGGAGTGAAAAATATTATTGCTATACTTACACAAGCTATGAATCATTATGGACTTCCAAATGAGCAGAGAAGAGAACAATATTCTATTGAGTACTTCATGAGGCAACGCCCACCTTCATTCAGTAGGTCTTCTGATCCAGTTGTTGCTGAACAATGGATCAGTACAACTGAAAAGATATTTTCAGTTCTTCAATGTTCTTAACATGATAAAGTCATCTTAGCAGTATATCGTTTGGAAGGAGATGCTGATCAATGGTGGAATCTTATTAAGAATACAAGGCAAAAGGATGAAATTGAGTCCATGGAATGGGACGAGTTCAAGAACTTATTTTTCAATAAGTACTTCCCTCGTATTCTTCAAACAAAGATGAAGATAGAGTTTCTTGAACAAAAGGAAAAGGATGATGAATCTGTTGGTATATACGAAGAGAATTTTACAAGGCTTGTAAGGTATGCATCCAGATTTATCATCCAACCTGAAAGTAATGTTGATCGATTCTTTAGTGGATTAAAACCAAATCTTCGAAGGGAATTAGTTATAAGAGACTTCATTAGCTATGAAGAAATTGTGTGTTGTGATATCAAGGTAGAAATGGAAGTTGGTGTTACTTATCCATCTCATAGTTCTGACAAGAAACGAAAGATGGAGTTTAAGGAGAAATCTCAGAATAATGGTGAAAAGAATATGAATGTTTCCTTATGCTCAAAGTGTGGAAAGAAGCATGGTGGAGATTGTATTAAAGGGACAAATAAATGTTTCAAATGTAGAAAGGAAGGTCATCGGGCATTTGAATGCTGCAATGATGGGAAGAAGATGTCTAATGATGCAAACAAAGGAAGGGATACACAGAATCAACCTACAACACTTCAATGCTTCAAGTGCAAGGAAATGGGGCATTATGCTAATAAATTCCCTAATCCAAGGGTTAGTGATGATCGACATAAGCAACCACTTAAGGAAAATGACAATGGGAAGTCAAATGTGATCACTATTGGCGATGTTGAATATGAAAACGATGTGGTGGAATGATTAAATGTTTATGTAATGGGATTCCAAAATAATGTTGTATATAGTATCGTGGAATATTAGAATATTTATGTATTGGTCTATTGTGGTTTTCAATAATTTTATGGTACCGGTTACCATGGAAAGTGATTGAGATATTTTTGGAAAAAAATATGATATGCGCATAATGAAGGGAAAATGAGAAAATGAAATATTTGACAGTATTCATGAGCTCATGATTGATATAAAGACTAAGTGATATCATGGTTTGACTATATAGAATTTTGAGGTTTTGGTATGTGAAAAGAGTTAACTTTTGACAGCAGTCATGTTTTCACTATGATTCAATGGGTATTCATTTTTCAAGAGAATACATGATTAAGGCCCTAGAATGTTTGGAATGTGACCAACAAGACATATCTCATGATATACGGGGATCAACGATGGTATTAAATCTCTGGTAATAGTTTTCACTATATTATGAGAGTGGACTGCAGTATTATGGATAAGCCTAAATATTGGAATGTATTATGTTGGGAATAAGAAAGTATTGTTTAAGGATAGAAGTTTTTCGATATTATTGATGGGATGTTATATAGTTTTAGAAAAATGACAACCTGCAGGACGAGCGACAGCCCATCGCGTCGGACAAGGCCGTGGAAATGGAACCCACAACTGAAGTGCGACTGGCCTTTATCACCTACCACTGGCCTACAGGAAGTCCCTGTTTAGTAGAAACTAGTTTTATTATATTAAGCAGTATGATATATGAAGTATAAGTCCATTTTAGGAACCATATATCATTAATCTCACTATAGATGGACTTATGTATTTTTTTATAACTTTTCAAACCTTTTGTTTGAGATAGATGGAATGACCCATCATTCTATCACATGATCTGCTAACACATCACGAATGAAAAATGCAACTTCATTTCTTTAAGAGATGAAGTGGAAATTTTCCAAAGAACGACCAATGGTGAGACTATACAGAAATCACAAAAGTATTTCTTCTAATTCCAATTTCATTAAATTTAGGGAAACGATATTGAAAACCAAAAATGTTGCTCTAGTGCTCTTATATCTGATGAATCAGATGGTACCTTAGATCGTCACAAATTTATGGCTTTCTGATTGCTGGCTTTTCCATAGCCATGTTCTCTAACACTCTCTATCAGAACATTATGGTTAGATTTATCTTCCATATCCATATTTTCACCTATGTGGAAACCCAGTGATTAGTTTATTTGGGTAACCATTACATTTCGTACTTTTGTTTTTAAATATTGGTTTTGGTATTCCTTTTTACGATGTGGGTTTCTATTAAAAAAACTTTCAAATAGTAAACCATTTATAACCCTGACGAATTTCAAGGGTGAAATTCATTTTAAGGGGGGTAGAATGTAACACCCCGAGATTTTATGAAAAATATTCTTTTTAATTTCATTAATGTCTTGTGTTATACGCTACACCAAAAGGAGCTTGCACAACATGCATCCTTGACTTGCCTTGCATTAAACTCAATCGCGACCTTCCTCGATAGCGTGTGTAGTACGCAATACCGAGTTTCACTAAACAACGATATGCTTAAAACTAGCCGTTATGAATAGTAATAACCACTTTTTGAAATTTTGTAAATTTTATTTTTCAAAATTGACTTCATTTTTGGATTCGGAATATCTAAATTAGCTTAGGGTGAAATTTTGGTACATTTCGAATAACTTTCATATTCTGATGAATAGTGAAAATTACTAAATTTTAATTAAATAAAACTTTTTTAATTGAAATAATTAATAGTGATAAATTATTAATTTTAGTGGTTTTAAAGTATATTTAGAATATATTTATACAATTTAATACAATGTTGTTCATTGGATTTAATTTCACATTTAAACTAGACATAAACAAGTGTCAATTTTTTGATAGTTATTATCTCTTAAGAACACGCTATTTGTTTTGACGATGGAAATTAATTTTTAAATTAATTAATGCAACTGATATGTTTTGAATTTGGTAAAATAGACATCATTTTTGAGTTCATAATATCAAATATAGCTTCGACCTAATTTTTGGTATTTTTCTGGAAACTTTCATTTTTTTGATGAATAGTGAAACCACTAAGTTGTAGTAAAAAAACTGAATTTTTCATAAAACATAATTTTACCGCTTATGTGAGTGGAATTTCAAAAATCTAAGAGACACGATTGATGTCAGTAAGTAAAATGTTGTTCAATGAGATGAAAATAATTTTTGGTGAATAGTAACTTTTTACTTTTTTTACCACGATTAAAAGTAAATAGGGAAATTAAGGGTACAAATGTTATTATTATTACCCTAAAACATGTCC
This sequence comes from Viscum album, assembly GCA_963277665.1. Lineage (NCBI taxonomy): Eukaryota > Viridiplantae > Streptophyta > Magnoliopsida > Santalales > Viscaceae > Viscum > Viscum album. The sequence continues at coordinate 908,269,478 of OY728125.1, read as the reverse complement.
TAATTCTATTGGATAAGTGTAATTCGACCAAAAACAACCTTAGAAATAAAATATAACCATTTAGGCCCACTAGGATTAGATTAGGACATTTATTATTAATTTATTTAAAGAAGGGTTAAAATAGTTAAAATCAAATTTTAATAAGTAAATCATTTTTAATATAGGGTTATAAATAATATAAATTCTACTATAAATACTCATTAGAAATATAAAACGATTTCCTACATAATGGTATTTTATTTGTAATTTTTAGACATTAAATAATTTAATTTATTTATGACACAAAGACGATGTAGTAATTATCTTATTAATGAAATATTGACATAATTGATGTTATAAATACCCAAATAAATGTAATTTGAGACTTTTTATGAATTCCACTAATTTTCTAGGTTAATATGACATGTTAGTATTGATTTAATTAAATTTTTTCTAACTAATAATTCTTTTATGATTTTCAAAAAAATCAATTACTAAATAGTGTCAAAATTGACATAAAATAGTTTTTAAAACAAATATTATATTATTAATTTTTATTTTATTCCTAAAATTCTAAGGTTCGGCCAAATGTCTTAGATAGGGTTATATATATTAATAATAAACATATTGGGGTTCTTTTGGATTGATATAGTAAGTTTGTAAACCTTATAGTGTAAGAAAACAAGAAGACACGGTAAAAGTAAAATTATTTAACTTAAAGTTAAATATAAATGATAAGGTTAAAATAGGAACCTAAACTTGTCTAAATTATATTGGATGAGATTATTTCGACCCATCCCCACCTTAGATTCGAAATGAATCAATTTGGAGGTATTTAAAACCGAATTTGGCTTTATAATAAAATAATATTTTTAGTTATTCCAAAGGTGCCCCTCTCCTCCCTTATAAAAGGGCACCTCCTCCCTCTCTTCCTCACACCACTTTGAGCCTTCATGCTTGGAAAAACCCTTCTAATTTAGTCTATACACTTCCATAGAGACATCCTAGAGGTCCTGGTATTCTTCAAAGACCAATTTTAGTGCCCTAAATGGAGGTCTCAACGAAGCGCTTCAAAGAAGAGGTAATGTCCGTTACCGATTCATTCATCTTTATTTCTTCTTCCACTTCTTCTTCTTTAGTTGTTTCATTATTAAGTAATAACATCAGTATCAATAATATACTTATATGTTATTATAAGTATGAAACAACCCTATTTCACCATCTATTCATCCTATGGAAAAAGAAATCACCACGTGTGCGTACATATGGGATACCGTCTCCACACCGTGGTGTAATCTATTTTCCACCACCACCTTACTTGGATGGGTATAATGGTGTAAAGAATGACTATATATGACTATTATAAAGTGATATTTATTCTGAAATAGTATACATACACTCCAATACAATTCCACGATTATAGGAAGGATATCATCACTCGTGCGTACGTACGGAATACCGTCTCCACGATGTGATGCGACTCGTTCTACATGATCTTCATTTAATAAGGATTATATAAATGAATTGAATGAATGAATATGATATATATTACACTAATACCATTCTAGAAATGAGGTATCTATAACCTAAAGAGAAGAATAAAAATTTATTCGACAAAACACGCATAAGAACAAAAAGTAATAAACACCTTAATAACAAGTAGTAATGAAATATTACTAATAAGAAGCTACGAATATGACCATATATGATATCATAACAATAAGTATGATTCAGGAATAATTCAATAACATTATTCAAATCATTATATAGGAGGTTCGGACACTTACGAAGCAAATCGGACCTAAGGTAAGGGAAATATCACAATCTCATTTTTTTTCCGAGATTGTTTATACTTTGGTATTTACTGGGGTGTATTTTATCATCCACATCGATGTTTCTTCAATATATAATATTATTTCCATCCACCTGCATTTTTTTAAATCCAATTTTACCCTTCGGTGAGTTTTTAGTAAAAGATATGAAAGGAATCTTTTGTCATTTTTCGTACGAGGTACTTTTTGACTTTTCCGACAAAAGGACGAGAAGAATGTTTTTTTAACTTATACGGCATGAATGGATTTTTAAAACATTATTTCCAAGAAGCTTACTTTTCATGTTTTCAAGTTTATTTTTAATCAACTTCTTTTAGTTTAAAATTTTATGACATGTTAAGAAAGGAAAATGTTTTTGAAGTAGAAAAGATATTTTCCTCAAGAATGGAGTTCAAGTGTTTTATCAAAATTATTTTCCATATAAGATAATATAGGGTTCTGTTTCTATCCCTATTATTACATTGATTTGATTATATTGTGATGGAATTATTTTTATTAATTCCTTTATCTTATATAAATTGTTTTATGATGTCATGTTGTTTATGAATCCCATTTTTATTACATGGGTTATGCAATGATGTATGATTTATGATTTTGTGGCACACATAAGAATGGTATCATTCTGAGATGGGTGGGACCTATGTCTCCATCAAATGCATTGGGTAAAGATTTTATATCTCATGAGATAGACATGGCTGGAACGGTAAGTTAATCTGGTTCAGTGTTACAGGACTGAAACAAGGAGTGAACTCGATTCAGAATAGGACTTTGTCCACTAAGATGGTCTTTGCAGCAATACCTTGGCTACTATGGAAATCATTACATGTGTTTAAAGGATGCCACAATTACATGTTTTATTCCCATGCTATTTTATCATGGTTTATGTTCCATTATGATATATTCCTTATGCACTTCCATGTTTTATGTCATTGCTCAACATTTTGATGTTTAAACATTATGTTCATGTTTTTAAGTTAAAATGTATATGGTATGTTTTATTTTATCCATGCTTACCCTTAATGAGCATTTGAGCTCACCCTTTTTATGTTTTCTTTTCCCCAGGATATAAGGAAAGGTTTCAGGTAAGAAAAAAAGGGGGAAGATCTTTATGGGAGATGTTGAAGATCTTTCACCACGATTAGAGGATTATGTTCCAAGTTTCCAAAGACACTAAACTATTACAGTCCTTGTGTGTCTGTTTTTGTTATGTATTATGTATTCCTTAAAAGTAATTTAATGTCCATGTACGTCAAGCTTTGGGTTTCTACATAAATAAAAATATTATGTATTGTTGAAAACAACACTTTCTCAACATCTTCCTCAAGAGATAGTAATAAATTACCACCAACAAGATCTTCATCATTTATGTATCTACATCAGTTACCGTGAGATAACATTATATAAAAAATGGTAATCTTGGAAGAATATAAGTCATGAGAGGAGTGTTTTATATATTTTTCCTAATTCAATGGAATTGGAGAGAAGAGATTTATTTTTTCTAAGGACATATGGTAGCCTCCCAATCATTGTATCATTATCATTCTTCCATAATAAATCATTGTTGTGCTATATTATAAGAACTTTTTTCTTGGATATTATATTGCAATAGTTTAGGGTCTTTTATCGTGGACCTTTTATTGTTTTCATTTAGGGTAATTTATCTCAAGCCATATGTTGTTGTAGTTTAGGTTCTTTTAGCTTGGAACTTATGTTTCTTTAATTTATATTATTTTATATCGGACCTTTTATTGATGTAGTTTATGGTATTGTAGCTCATACATTTTATTTTTTTAGTTTAGGGGATTTTATTTTGGATACTTAATTGCTCAGGTTTATGGTATTTTATCTCTTACCATATATTCCATTATTTTAGGTTCATTTATCTAAGACTTTATATTGCTTTAATTTAGGGTATTTTATCTAAGACATTATTTTTTGAAAGTTTAGGGTCCATTATCTTGAACTTCTTATTTACGTAGTTTAAGTTCTTTTAGCTTAGACCTTATTTTGTTTAATATGAAAAATAAGGAAGAGATTCCAGGGATGACATAGGGAACCATATGTTTCTTAGTTCTGCCATAGTGTTTCCAATTCTGACATGGATCAATGTTTATTTCTTACAATGAGGGGATGCCTCTAGTTGGTAGGTAAAATCCCTTTTTTGTTAATTACGTAGCTAAACTAATGTTTCATCACACTTATCTAAGGACCTTGGAATATTTTAAGGGTTAATTTTAGTTTATGGCGAAATACTAGTGAAACCAAGTCCAATAGGAAAGTTGGACTATGGGTTTAATAAGCCATAACCCAAAATTTTGAGATTAGAAATATGGGATGGGGAAGACATGATGGGGATTCCATAACACCCTAAGGTTTCATGATTCACCGTTGTGTTACCATGGATCACAAGGATCAGGGTCCCTTTCATGAATATAGGGGATGCATCTAGTTGGTAGGTCAGTGAAATTATTCTTTGATATAATTGTAAAATATAGATGTGCCTACTATATACTAAGGTCCTTGAATGACTTTTGAATACTCAAATGCCTGGATGATGAAGTTGGGTATGGAGGAAAGACCATCAATGAAGGGTTCTGGTACTGTAGTGAAATTTAACTCTTATGTGAATCTTGATCCCTTATTCTTTTGATATTGAATCATGATGTGTGGTCCATAAGAAGGTTTAGTAATGGAGGTTCACATTTACTCTTTGAGAAAGGTTAAAAAACATTGTAAGGAAACATTAAATATGATGAATTTTCTAGAATAGTATGGTTACAGGGATTTAAAATCATTTTCCAATTTGATTAGGTCACAAATATGGTCTGGGAAAATCATTATAGGAATGGACTATAACAATATGAGGTGTTATGTTATGCCATGGTGAAATCATGGGACAAAAATATTAGGAAACCATTTTTGTAGAGTTACAGATTCGATTAACGAACATAGGTACATTTGAAGGAGCCATATGCATACATGAATTTTCAAATAAAGTGCCTCTTGATATTGGTTATCCTTTTAAGAAACTCATGGACTCATTGCAGTGATCTGTGGATCACAAATCAAGAAGTGTGATTTTCAGAAAATGTAACATTCAAGAAGGGTTCAAGTACCCAAAATTATGGGCCACCATATAGTGAACACATTAACATGGAGAGGAGATATAACAAGTAAAAAATATAATTTTTTCACATACTAGGGGTTCTATGGAGCATGGATCATATTTTAATAGGTATAAAAAGTAGTCCCTATGATCATTATGCCCCATTTATTTTTTCCCAACTTTTTTCCAAAACTATGGAGATGATGATTTAAGTGAGCGAAGACATATCTCTTGCTGCGGATACCATATTATGGTTCTCAACATGACATGTTTTGTGTCTCTTCAACTAGCGGTTTAAGGTATTGAGATTTGGAACATCAATGGATTAAGATTAAGGTCATATATATTTGAATAATGTGCATAATGTTTATGTTCAAAACGAAAATGGACCTATAATGAGGGGTATGTTTCACAAGATCGTAATTAGGATAACTTGGGTCAAAAGTGCTCCAACATCCTTATGAGTGGGTGATCAATTTTTTTTTCAAATCTTGGCTCAAGGATATCAGGTCATGAGTAAATATATTTTAAAATAAGGATGAATATTTCCACGAACAACCTAAGGTGATGAGTCCAACCAAAATGACGACAGTCCTCACTAGGATTGGAAATCCCTTTTGCAAAGTGACTAATTTGGTTGATGACTGTGGAAACATATATTGAAGCCATATGCATACTTTCATTGAAAAAAAGTTTCTATCGAATCCAGATACCCTTTTATGAGGTCTATGGAAGGTTTATTGTGCTCCAAGGTCCTAATATCATGAGTCATGATTAATGGGACTAGGGGCTCGATATATTAATAAAGTACCCCATTATATGGTTGAATGAGGTTAGGAATTTATGGTCCTTCAAGAGGGGATGATTCTGGGCGATGACCTAAATGTTTTAAAATTTTGTATTAAGGATTTATTTATCATGAATTTTTAATGTCTCGTGATGATGACATTTTCATTGTTGATTATCATCATTTGGTAAAGACAATAGAACAGATGTTCCCAGTGCAGGCCTGAACCTTACACAGGGATAGGAGACATTTTTTATCACATCTGGACACAATAATTGTATTTTTGGGGATAAGTATGTATATTGTGGGGACAAGAATCAATAAACATGCAGTTCTTGAATTGGAAACACAATATGTAGGTCTAACCCATATGTAGAGGGGGAATTATTCCAATCAATTGTTTTACCTAGGCCCAATATTGGAGGTTCCTACATCACAATGTATCCTATGATGAAAGGAGTCAATCAAATAATTTTCCATACTAATCCTTGATGTTTAAAAAAATGTGACAAGGACATAGGCTCCCAAATGTGAAAAGGGGGCATTGAGTATGGGTCTGAGAGAGGAATTAAAAGTGTCACCATGTGTCCCGTAGTAATATGAATCAATCCAAATATATTTATTAAACTTGATCTCACTACATAAGTATGAACTATACCAAGGGAGGGGCATTTTTATATTTATTTATTGTGATTGGACACAGGGTTGGAGATTTGGGAAACACTATGTATCCTATGGTGATCAGAATAATGATACACAAAGTTATTGAATAGATGTATGGTAAGAGATGAATACAAAATATATAGGGCCTATCAGATGAGGTCCATAGGAATGTGTAATTTTATGTCATGAAAGTGACATAAACCATGTAGTTTAACTTCACACAATGGGGACTCAATGTGGTCTTTTTATGGTCTTACATTCAGGACCATGATAATCCTATCATGAGATGATATGCTTTGTTCGGGTTGGGAATCCATTACCATATATCCCAAGACTAAATGATCTATTATCATTCTAAGAAATATTAATTTTAAATTATTCCTCTAGCCATTAAGAAAATTTAAATGAGGGCAATTTGAATCATTTTATGGCTATGGAAAGATATAGGATTTAGGGGTCTCTATGAATCTCATCAAAATTAGATTCAACATGTACATATTTCAAGAAACCCATGATGTTTTTCCTCATATGTAGTGGATGTTAGCAATGAAATTTAAATCCATACTGTGAGGAAAAAGGTTTTCTGATTTGAAAGACGATTAATGTTTTAGATATTCCCCATAATGATGGTTTGAGTGCCACAACATATCTTGTCATGAAAGGTATAAACCCACACATAGTTCTTGGAAACCTTGTAGTTTTGTGTCATGCAGTGAAGATATCATTTTTTCAGTTTAATGTCCAATGGAGGAAAAATGGTTCACTTGAAACACACAATGATGGATGTTGGGGATCTCTTCTGTTATACATGATGCTATAATTTTTATTTCCTTGGTTTTTAACATCATGCATCAAGGACAATGGTTGTTGTGTATTTAATTGTATTGTTTCTAAGAAGAGCATTTTATTTTTTAACATCATATGGTTAGGATGTCTTCCAAGTAGTTTAACATGATATTATGAGGAACAATAATGTTTTCCAGTTTACCATCTTACTACCAAGAAGATCTTCGTACATTTTAACGTCACAAGGTTTGGATTTGTTCTGTAATTTTTTTTTGTCACACGGTAAAAAAATGACGCTTTGCAGTTTATCATATTTTTTTCAGGTGGTGCAACATGTTACATCCCGGATAAATGAGGAATATGAAATTTTCATATTTATTAATATTTCTGAATTAAATATTTATTTTTATTTAAATGGGTTTTTATGTTCGATAGAGTACCAGATACGCAACAACGGGTTTCTTTGAAATCTTACATTGCACACTAATAATATAATATTGTTATTTTAAATGGTAGTTAACTCCAAGATGTTGTATTGGATGGAATGAAGAAAAATAATTACAATATGATTATACATGTTTGTTTAATTTATTTACATTTATCCAATAAAAATATTAGAGGCTTAAAATGTGAATGAATCAAATTTTAAGCATAATTTACATTAAAAGGTCGATTTACCAACTTTTAATGGAGAACCCTATTTAAATATAGTTTTTGTCACTTTAATACATTCTAATTAAACAAATAAAATCCTTCTTTATAATGGGGACATTAAATTTTAATTCGGGTAATTTTTTGGGAATTTTGTTTTATAAAGTTCATTTATTAATGATTATTGAAAAATATTGTATTTTAATTGAAAACCTCCTTTTAATAAAATTTATCTATATGGTTTGGTTATATTTTTAATTGGTTTTAAAGTCTAATTAGAATATATTTTTACCAATTAATCCAATTTTTGTCAATGGAATTAATTTCACTTGGAAATTGGACATAAACAAGTGTCAATCTTTTGATAGTTATTGTTTCTTAAAGACACGTTATTTGATTTAACAATGGGAATTAATTTTAAATTAATTAACTCCACTTATATGTTTTTAATTTATAAAAATAGACAATATTTATGAATTTGTAATATCAAATAAATCTTCGGATGAATTTTTGGTATTTTTCTGAAAAACATCAATTTTTGATGAATAGTGAAACCACTTAGTTGTAGTTAAAAAAACCAACTTTTTCATTTAAATGAAATTTTACAGCTTATGTGAATTGAATTTAGAAAATATGACATACATTTTTGTTATCAAGAATTAAAATTTCATTCAATAAGATTAATTTTTTTTGGTGAATAGTAACTTTTGTCTTTTATTTACCGTAGTTAAAGATAAATAGGGTAATTCAAGGTAAAAAGTGAATTATAATAATTCAAAATTACCTTAACACATGTCCAAACCTTATTGGTTTAGTGATTAACGACCATGGGAATCTTTGGGTCGATATTGATACCCCATTGAGCCACTTGGGAGTGATAATGACAATTTTGATTAATTAACTCTATGTAAAGGCAAAAATTACAAAAGTAAATATCTTTTTGTAAATATCTTTTTGTAAATTACGTTTTACAAGGGGATAAATAAATTATATTTTAGACTATAAATATTCATTGGAAAGCTAAATATATTTACAACATCATGGTGTTTTTTATAATTTTTTGACATCAAATAAATTAAATTATTTATGACACAATTATGATGTACTCTTTAACTAATTAATAAATGATTTAAATAAATAAGATTATAATGATAAAAATATTATACAAACCAATTCCAATTTCTATCAGATGATTTTATTTAGAATATTAGTCATCTTATCTTTGACTTTAATATGTTTTGGACCTTTTGAAACCAAAGATATGTTTATAATAAAATAATGTTTTCTCACATTCCTAAAGTGCCCCTCCTCTCCCTTATAAAAGGAGACCACTTCTATGCAATTACTCACACCTCTCAAGCCTTTTGGATCATCCATACTCTATAAAATCAAGCTCCATAAATCCCTCTACTTATCTTAGGAGCCTTACCTTAGGAATAAGGCACTTCAAGGAGTCCTTTTGATTCAAACCAAAGGGAGTTACCCAAATTAAAGGTAACAGTTTCTCTTAAATTGTTTTCTTTTATTTTACTTCTCCAACCCCTAAAATCTTTTTATTACATTTTTTTGTAACAACACCAATATCCTCAATATAATATGATTTTGTTAAGATAATTATTCTAACTATACTTACACACACCTCCATCTAATGGGTGAAGAACATAATGTTTCTGTGGATGGAAAACTAACACCTCACAAAAGAATGATTGTTTGATTATCTCCTACCACCTCTCATGGTGTCCATTAAGATGAAACTGTATTTATATATGATATATATTATGTTTATCTTTTCTTTATGCTTCTGTAATTCTCATTTATCACATACCTTTGTTGTTTCCATTATGGGTAATCATGATAATTTCATTTCAGGAAGTGCGGACTACCGCCCCCTCAAAGTGATATGACTCGTTCATACCATATGTGGTAAGTATAAAGGATAGATTTAATGATATTATATATTATTCAATGATGTATTTATAATACTACTATTTTTCATTATGTTTTAATTTCATTAAATATGAAATAGAAATTGAAGCAGCGTTCATGCATACGTATGGCTTACCGTCTCCATGAACGGTGCATTTCATTTCTTACATCTTAATGTTATGTACTATTATAAATACATGTATATTCTGGATATATATGATATATATGATATCCAAATGATTAATATCATTCTGGATATAATGGACTATTGACCACATGGACAAATTGTAAATATAAGATGTCCATTTTGAATCAATTACTAAATATCGAGAAAACAACCATTATTAACTTAAATGATTAAATAATGTTATAACACGGTAATAAGTGAAATAAAAGGAATAATAAACTTTAAAAAGGGTTCATAATCATGTATAAATTAACATAAGATTATTATTTAAGAAGAACAAGGAACAGGAAAGTCAAGTCAGACACGAGGTAAGGGGATTTTGTTTCTCACTTTAAATTTCGTGAGATTTCCATTGTTCGCCACCTATTTATTACATGTGGTGTATTGTGTACTTCCATTTTATATATATTATCATGATACTATTTGTATTCATGTTATTCTGTGAATCATTTTGTTGTTATTTAGTTTTTTTAATACGACTCGATTGAATTATGATGTGGTAAGGGGTTTTCATCTCACTTTTTATTCCCGTGACATTCATTCTATATTTGCCACTATTTCCATTGAGTGGTGTATGTACTGCCCATGATTCTACTCTTTGTTTATTATAATTTCATTTATGGGTATTTACATTTACATTGTATGGTCTTTCATTAATGTGTTGTATGTTTTGTACGTTACCAAATCGGTAAGGGATCCTTTCACCCTCCTCTCTTTTAAAAGTCTTTTTTTATGTATTTTAATACACATCATATTATGTTGGGATATGTTATTATATATCCAAATTTATTTAATATTTATGTGAAAAATATGAGATACCATTTTATCTCTCATAAACTTAGTTTTTTAATTTTAAAGTGACCCCGTTAGGTTGTCAAATTTTGGCAAGGGAACTTCTTAACCTAATTTCGATTATTTGGGTTAAACATGTACTTCTTGAATATGTCATCCAATGAATATGTGTGAATGAGATGTGATTTTTTTACACTGAATAACCAATCATATTTATTGTATTTATATTTGTCACACATAATTCTGTAATTGATTTATCCTTAATCGAAGGATACCATCTTTATATGGGATCTCGTCTCAATTTACATTCCATTGAAACTTAATTGTTGTTATACACCAATTCACATTTATATGGTGTACATACTGTACTTTGGCATGTTATATCATGAATCCATTTATTCTCATGATATTATAAAGTTCTGATTAAATGTTATTCCTCAATTATTTGTATTCAATCATTTCTCATTTTGTTAAAAACACTTTAACTAAAATATCGTTTTAACTATTTTAAAGATTTATTCTTCTAAATATTTCTCATTAATGTCCTTGGTTTTAAAATGGTTTTAAGGAATATTTATATGGAAATTAATTTTTTAAAATGTTAATTACTTTAAAATCATCAAAGTGGTATGGGACACTTTGATTCAAAAAATTTCTTTATTAAATGGTTTTGAAAACAGTTTGATAAAGCATTGATTTTTTCAATATCTTGAAATGATATATTTTGATATTGAAATGGTTATATTTGTAAGATTTTATGTGCTATTATTTTATAATGGTACTTGGACATTTTACGGGTGGTTACGTGATTAACCAAATGATGGGTGGTTCCGTGAATATCAGGATGGGTGGTTACGTTATAACCTCCAATGTATTGGGTATGGAAATCTGTCATATGGGTATTCCATTTAGTGACATGTGTGGAAGTTGACGGTATGGTTATTCCATTTACGTATTTTTATGTCCCAAGATACCTTTATTTGTTATGTTTTCTTTATATAGGTTTTATGGTAATCATTTGTTTACAAAAGGGTAAGAAATGATCAGTTATATAATGAAGAGTATATAGTACTTCATAAAGGTTAAAAGTATTAATCATGATATTAATTGTTTACTTGTTGTTTTAAAAAACTAACAGTTTTTCTTCTTTGTGTATCCCTTACTGATATTTTTATGCTCTTCCCAAGTTTTTGAAATGTTTTCCACATGACATAAAGATTAATAGGTTCATGGATGGGATCATGGAAAATTCATGATGTCTAATACATGGAACTAGACATGTTTCTTTTTAAGAGTTTTTATTTTATGAAAAAAATTAATACTGAGTAGTAGTGTCAAATTGTAATCGTCAAGTTGTTATGTAATAGTTATGGCCTATTTCTATAAAACTATAAACCTAAACAATTATCAATGTGAATTATTAATTTAATTCAAAATTATGTATGGTTCAAGGTCGGGTCCTTACAGTTGGTATCAGAGGTCAGTTTAAAGAACTTTAGATGATAGGGATTTCTTTAAGGATAAGTGAAATTACCATAATGGTCATGATTTTAGAAAGAGTCATAGTTATTTTTAGATAATGTGAATGAGTTTTAGATAACATGAATATATATATATATATATTAGTATTTCCACTCCTCATAAGATATTATATTATGATTTTAAAGATATACTCACCCTTACCTTTTTGGTTTTAGTCAAAGGCTGAATATAGCAGGCATCAAAGTAACAATGGATGTGAAGAAAACAATGAAGGTTTTCTGAATGAGAAATTGAATGAAATGGGAGCTGCAATGAGAACTCTTGTGGTTATTCTCAACCAACACTCTGGACTCTTGATTGACCACTTGAACCATGGTGATTTTTATAAGGCATCGTATATGCGAAAAACAAATCCCCATGGAAGTTCAGGTAATAATCGTAAAGGTATGTATGTTCAAACACCTATGTGTCATGGATGTGGAAAGAAACACCTCGGAAAATGTTTCAAAGGGATATGAAGATTCTATAGATGTGGAAATAAAAGTTATAAAGTAATAACATACCATGGAAAAAGGATGCATCCAGTTGACTTTAGGAAAGGGAAAGATGTTCTTTCTAAGGGATCAATTGAATGTTTTAAATGTGGTGTGCATGGTAATTATAAAAAAACATTTCCTACAAAGAGGTTTCAAGAATGGGATCACCAGGATCATACAAATATAGGTTTACCAATACCTAATTCCACTCTGATTGGGGATGAAGAAGCTGACAATGACCAATTAAAGGTATAGATTATTTCTTAAAAAATGTTTTTACATTACTTAATCTTAGGATACGATTCGTCATTTTTTGGTAGGGAAGAATTATTTCAGAATAATTTGGAAAGTAATGGTTAATGGATCATGATGAATGTTGAATGATTAAGAAGTCAAAAAATATGTGATTCAAGTGTTATGTTAGATTTAAGGATGGTGAAATGCTTAAATGTATTAAGGATCTTTTGATGATGGGAATTAAATTATAAGACCTTTTTATTGTATGTGTAACCCTGATGTTTGATATATGAATATTTTATTAAAGTAATAATGGTCTTTTCTTTTGTGGATATAGTTATAATGAACCATTACGGTTAATATGATCATTGAATTTGAGGAAATTATAGGTTAATACATTTTTCGGATGAAAAATGAAAGTCATTTTAAAACCTTCATGGTTAAATTATGTTATGGTTATTTTTGATAATTTTATCTGTTTTTGGGAATTCTATAAAATTATATAGTTTTTTCTAAAAGGACAACACGCGGACCGTGTGACAATACGCCGTGTCAGACAAAGCTGCGAGAATCGAACCCAAACCTAAGTGCGATTGGTATTTAACGCCTACCACTGGACTATGTGAAGTCCCTGGTTAGTATGAATAATTATTTTTAGTTAAATGATTTTATGAATCAAGAAGAATTTGATTTTGGGTTATATAGGGAAATGATTAACCTATCATGGAGGATATGTCATTAGGTTAATTACTTATCAATATGAGACTTTAAGGGTAACTAATGTTATTTGGAGATAAATGTTAAGATTTATCTTGGAAGACTATGTGATTAGATCATTTTGAGATTTGGGTTTCAATCTCAGTTTGGATTACGTTGATGATTTTTATGGACAATTATTTATTGAATGGTCTTGGTTGAACTTTGGGTATTGTTTGACAAATTTTGGAGATTAAGAGGAGTTTTTAATTTTGAAAAAGATTACACTTTTTGGGGTTTATCTGATATTCTAAAACAAATTTTGGTTTTGGTTAAGGTATAAAGACATGGAAAATATATATTTCATCTTTTTAGGATTATTTGATACTCTACAAATTGATTCTATCACTTTTGATGTTACCAAGTCAGTTTGAATACTAATCGTTGGAAGAAAAGTTGAGTTTGTGGTAGAAATTTAGAAAAGGATGAAAGTCTACATGACTAGTAAGTTTCCTTATGGTCTTATTAAATCTAATAAATAAATCCTTCAACATTATGAAAAGGAACTTAAGACAAAAATTTTGTTTGTTTACTTTTCCTACTGGGAAACCAATGACTATTTAACCCATCACAAATTTATGGTTTTCTTGTTGTTAACATTCTTCTAATCATGTTTTCTATCACACTCCATCAAAACATGATGGTTCGTTTTCTCCTCTATATCCGTGATTTCATGGAATCCAAGTGTCTATTGTCTAGGGGGACATTTTTAGTTCTCTTTGTTTATTTTAAAGAGATAGTTTTATTGACTCTTTTTCCGATGTGGGACTTTCAATGAAGTTTTTGAGCCCAATTTTAAAATTGCGAGGACGCAATTTCCAAAAGGGGGGAAGGATGTAACATCCTGGATAAATGAAGAATATTACATTTTCATATTTATTAATATTTGTGAATTAAATATTTATTTTACTTTAAAGTGGTTGTAATGTTCTATAGCGTACCCGATACGCAACAACGAGTTTCTTTGAAATCTTACGTTGCACACTAATAATATAATATTTTTTAATGGTAGTTAATTCCCTGAAATATTATTGGAGGTAATGAACAAAACTAACTAAAATATGATTATACAAGTTTGTTAAATTTATTAGCATTTATCCAACAAACATTTTTGAGGCTTAAAATGTGAATGAATCAAATTTTAATCATAATTTACATTAAAAGGTCGATGTACCGCCTTTTAATGGAAAACCCTCTTTAAATAAAGTTTTGGTAACTTTAATACATTATAATTTAAAAAATAAAATCATTCTTTAGATAGGGGACATCAAATTTTACTTTGGGTAATTTTTTGGTATTTTTCTGAAAAAGTTCATTTTTTAATGATTAGTGAAAAATATTGTATTTTAATTCAAAATCGCCTTTTAATCTAATTTTTTTATATGGTTAGATTAACGTTTTAACTGGTTTTAAAGTGTAATTAGAATATATTTTTACCATTTAATCCAATTTTGGTCAATGTAATTAATTTCTCTTTGAAATTTTACATAAACAAGTGTCAATCTATTAATAGTTACTATTTCTTAAAACACGTTATTTGTTTTATCAATTGGAATTAATTTTAAATTAATTAATGCCACTTATATGTTTTTAATTTAGAAAAATAAAAAAAAATTTGAATTCGTAATATCAAATTAATATTAGGCTTAATTTTTAGTATTTTTCTGAAAAACCTCAATTTTTGATGAATAGTGAAACAACTTAGTAGTAGTTAAAAAAACTGACTTTTTCATTTAAATGAAATTTTACCACATCTGTGAATTGAATTTTGAAAACCCAACATACATGGTTGTTATGAAGAAGTAAAATGTGGTTCAATGAGATGAAAATAATTTTTGGTGAATAGTGACATTTGACTTTTATTTACCGTGGTTAAAGATAAATACAGTAATTAAAGGTAAAAAGAGTATTATAATAATTCAAAATTAACTTAAAATTTGTACAAACATTATTGGTTGAGTAATTAACGTCCATTGGCATCTTTGGGTCAATTTTGGGACCCCATTGAGCAACTTGGGAGTGATAATGATAATTTAAATTATTTAACTTAAAGTAAAGGAAAAAATGACAAAAGAAAATATATTTTAGTAAATTACTTTTTACAAGGGTTTTTAAAAATTATATTTTCGACTAGAAATATTAATTAGAAAGATAAAAATATTTCCTAAATGATGGGGTTTTTTTATAATTTTTATACATCAAATAAATTAAATTATTAATGACACAGTTATGATGTAGTTTTTACCTCATTAATAAATGTTTCAAATAAATAAGATTATAATGATTAAAATATTATCCAAAAAATGTCCAATTCTTATTAGATGATTTTATTTCTAATATGAGTCATCTTATCTTCGACCTTACTGTGTTTTGGACCTTTTGAATCCTAAGATATGTTTATAATAAAATAATGTTTTCTCACATTCCTAAAGAGCCCCTCCTCCCCCTTATAAAAGGATACCCCTTTTTAAGAAATTCCTCACACCTCTAAAGACCTTTTTCGCATCCAAAATCTACCCAATTAATATACATACATCCATATCCTCTTCCTAGAAGCCTTACCTTAGTCATAAGGCACTTCAATGAGTCCTTTTGGTTCAAACCAAAGGGAGTTACGCAAATTATAGGTAACAGTTTCTCTTAAATTGTTTTCATTTATTTTACTTATCCTACCCCTAAAATCTTTTTATTCCTTTATTTTGTAACGACACCAGTATCCTCAATATACTAGGATTTTTTTATGAGAAGGGCTCTAACTACACTTACACACACCTTCATCTAATGGGTGGAGAACATAATGTTTCTGTGGATGAAAAACTAACACCTCACAAAATGATGATTGTTCTATTATCTCTTACCACCTATCATGGTGGACATTAATAGGAAAAATTATTTATATATGATATATATTATGTTTATATTTTCTTTATGATTCTGTAATTTCCATTAATAGAATATCTTTATGGTTTCCATTATGGATAAACGTGATAATTTCATATGAGGAAGTGCGGATTACCACCCCCTCAATGTGTTAGGACTCGTTCATACCATATGTGGCACATATAAAGGATAGATTTAATGGTATTATATATGATACAATAATGGAATTATAATACTACTATTTATCATTCTTTTTTAATTTCTTTAAATATGAAATAGAAATGGAAGTAACGTTCATGCGTACGTACGACTTACCGTCTCCATGAATGGTGCATTTCATTTCTTACCTCTTAATGTTATGTACGATAAATGATTGTATATGATGGATATATGTGATATATATGATATCCAAATCATGAATACCATTCTGGATATAATGGAATATTGACCACATGGACAACTTGTAAATATAAGGTGTTCATTTTTTTCTCAAGTACTAAATATCGACAAAACAACCATTATTAACGTAAATGATTACATAATGTTTTAACATGGTAATATTTGATATAAAAAGAATAATAAACATTAAAAAGGATTTTTAATCAAGTTTAAACTAACTTATGTTTAATATTCAGTAAGAACAAGGAATATACAAGTCAAGTCAGACACGCGGTAAGGGGATTTCTTATCCCACTTTTAATTCCATGAGATTCCCATTGTTCACCACTTATTTATTACATGTGGTGTATTTTGTACTGCCATTTGATATATATTATCATTATCCTCTTTATATTCATGTTATTCAGCGAATCATTTGGTGGTTATTAACTTTTTTTTATACGACTCGATTGAATTACGATGTGGTAAGGGGTTTTCATTTCACTTTTTATTCCCATGAGATTCATGCTATATTTTCCACTATTTCCTTTGAGTTGTGTATGTACTTCCCATGATTCCACAATTTTGTGTAATAAAAATTAATTTATCGGCATTAACATCTATATTGTGTGTTTTTTCTTTCATGTGATGTATGTTTTTTACGTCACCAAATCGGTAAGGGAACCTTTCACCCTCCTCTCTTTTTAAATCCTTTTTTGTTATGTCTTTTAATTGACATCTTATAATGATGGGATATGTTTTTATATATCCTTATTTCTGTAAGATTTATGTCCAAGAGATTATATACCCTTTTCTCTCTCATCAACCCAGTTTCTGAATTTTAATGTGACGCCGTTAGGTTGTCGAATTTTTTTGCAAGGGAACTTCTTAACCCAATTTCGATTCTTTGTGTTAAATATGTACTTCTGGAATATGTCCTCATAGGAATATGTGTAAATGACCACGGATTGTTTTACACTGAAAAACCAATCATATTTAGTGTATTTATCATTGTCACACATAATTTTGTAATTGAGTTATCCTTAATCTAAGGATACCGTCTATATAAGGGATTTCGTCTCAATTTACATTCCACTGAGACTTAATTGTTATTATTCCCCAATTCACTCTTATATGGTGTATATACTATCCATTTCCTTATTATATCATTAATACCTTTATTTTCATGATATTATAATGTTTTGATAAAATGTTATTCCTCAATTTTTTGTATTCAAGCATTTCCCATTTTGTTAAAAACTATTTAACTGAAATATTGTTTTAACTATTTTAAAGATTTATTCTTCTAAATCTTTCTCATTAATGTCAGTGTTTTAAAGACGGTTTTAAAGATTTATTTATATGGACATTATTGTTTTAAAATGTTAATTCCTTTAAAAGCTTCAAAGTGGTATGGGACACTTTGATTCAAAAAATCTCTTTATTAAATGGTTTTGAAAATAGTTTGATAAATCATTGACTTTGTCAATATAATGAAATGATATATTGTGATAGTGAAATGGTCATATTTAAGATATTTTATGTTCTATGATTTAATAATGGTACTTGAACATTTGACGGGTGGCTACGTGATTAACCAAATGACGGGTGGTGCCGTGAATAGCAAGACAGATAGTTACATTATAACCTCCAATGCATTGGGTATGGAAGTCGGTTGTATGGATACTTAATTTGGTGACATGTGTGGAAGTTGACTGTATGGTTATTCCTTTTAAGTATGTTTATTTCACAAGTTACCTTTATATGTTATGTGTCTTTATATGGGTTTTATGGTAATATTTTTCTTACAAAAGGGTAATCTATGATATTTCATTTAGTAAAGAGTATTTACTACTTCATAAAGGTTAAAAGTATTACTCATGATATTCATGGTTTACTTGTTGTTTTCAAAAACTAATTGTTTTCGTTATTTGTGTATCCATTACATAGCTTTTTATGCTCATCCCAACTTTTTGAAATGTTTTCCATGGGACACAATGATTAACAAGGTCATGGATGAGATCAAGAAAAATTCATACTGTCTAATACATGGAACTAAACATGTTTCGTTTTAACAGTTTTTATTTTATGATAAAAATATATCCAGAGTAGTAGTGTCTACTTGTAATCTTCATGTTGTTATGTAATATTTATGGCCTAATTCTCTAAAAATCTAAACCTGAAAAGATCCTCAATTTGAATTATTCATTTAATTCTAGATTATGTAGGGTTTAAGGTCGGGTCCTTACACTACACATAGTTTAATGGTAGGTGGTTAAGACATATCTCTCTTGATTGAATCTATGTAGATTGTTTTTTGGAATTCATGAATTCTCTATGAGTGTGACATCTTCCCCATCCATTATGGTCAATGAGTATGTTTCATTTCGACCGATGTTATATATGACATATGGCCCTTTCGATTAGGGTTACAACTTTGGAGGCCTGTATTCAGGTATAATTGATATTATAATGACAAATACCACTTCTCCTTGGATAAATAAACAAATTTGTAACATTTTATTGAATCCCCATGCGATATGATTCTCATGGAATTCAAGGTAGTGAAATGTAAAAAACCTATCTGCCTTGAGCCGCTCTAGTTCATCCTGCCGGCTTTGAGATTTCTCATCATCTAAGAGATATCTAAAAGTGGATATTTGTATAAATTTATATTGGAATATTGTGGGAAATAATACATGATTCCATACACCAATGAGTATGGATTTTATTGTGTTGCAGAACACATGGTTGTATGATAGGCCCCTAAAGTATAGATGAAGTTGTCCAGCTAAGAATTCTTGCCTTTATTTACAATCTTCTGGATTATATTTTACAAAGTCTTATTAAAAGAATTTATTTTACATTTTATGCTACATGATATCAGGATGAGTGATTGGAATCGATGATGTACTCTAGGTATAATTTCAATAACTATGTAGAGTATAATTTGGTGACTTTATTGGTAAATATTGATTGAGGGAGTCTAAACTAGTTGATGATTTGAGGAATTATGAAGTTGATGAATTTTTTTGTATTGAATTCATTGAGGGATATTTATTTTTCCCAATTGGAATGTAATTTTGTAGCATTAGATGTGAATTTAAAATGATTAGCTATACATGGCGGATATGGCCCCACAACATCCATTCCCCATATAGAAAACAAGTCAGAATATTTATAAGTATGAATAAAGTTTGGTGGTTGATGGATGCAGTTTTAATGTATCTGGAATGAATTAAATTTCATGTTGAATTTCACTGATAATTGTACCATATTTTTCTAGATGTAATCCAACCTCTTGGTTGGGATCCTTATTCGAGTCTAATGAGTGTTACAAGGTCCTGCATGTACATTATCTAGGATGACACGAATTTGTCATTCTTCTTTGAATCCGTGGAGGATTCCATCAGATACTCACATATTGAGGTATTTTATTTGGACAACCCCACAGGTTAAAGTTCCATGAACAACACCAGATCTATTAAATTTCGGCTCGATTTGTCGAGGGGATCCCATTTTAGAGATAACTGGTTATGGGATCAATCCTTATAGGGGTGGATATCCATTCATCTTACTTTGGGGACATGTTTGAAATATTTATTTATTCCATGTTGTTGATGATTTTCAATGAGACCATTATTTTGTTGTGTGATTTGGGATATTTCATCCTCATGATCCGGGTTATCCACAGATATGGATGCATTAAACAATTCATCGATGTGATCAATCTATGATTGGAGAACATGGTGGGACATGGGATCTAAAATAAATATATTCCTTTATTCATCTGACATAGAAAATAAGAGGGTAAAATATATCCTTTTTTATAACATATTCTCCCTTGATATACTTTATAACCATCTAGGAATTACCATTTGATTTTCAGGAAGTCAATATATAAATGTAGGTCCAATTATATGATAGCAATGAGGGCTTGGTATTCTTCATCATTATTCGTGACTCATTTAGATACTGAGAAAGAGAAGGAAAAAGTATGTCTTACAAAGAAACAAACAAATTATCTATGAAAAACTAATTAAGTTATGGATTTCATTCTTTTTGATGACCAGACTTTAGGGGGGCCATCAAAATAAATATCACAACTTTGTGGAGTTTCAATGGAATAGAAATCCTCATTGTCTGGGAGATCATTGTTCACCATTGTACATTATAGGGTGGGATGTGTCATGAGGAAATCAGTCATGGAAAACCCTTTCAATGACATAAGTGATATAAAATAAATGTAAAATTGTGTTGGAAAGACTTTCCATTCGTCCAAAAGCCATGCTTCTTAGAGATTACCAAGGATTAACTTTAGAAGATCAATACAATAGAACAAGTGAACTACATGGTGTTCAATTTAGTTATGATGATTTTTTACATCAATGATGATTGAAAGATAGTTATTCTTGACATCAAAATATCAAGTCTCAATAGAAATAATTATTTGGAAGTGGTAGTAAAGATTTTTCACATTTCCTGCATCATTATTATGTGTGAGGACAGTTCTATGTGATCCTTCCACAGTAGCCACATATAATATGTGTCGATTTCCATCCACTAACAGAATCTTGATCGATGGGTGAAACATATATGTTTTTATACTCTCAAAGGCTTGTTACAAATCCCCATCCCATTGATAAGAGATACCCGTCTTCATTAGCTTAGAGAAAGGGAGAGATATTTCAGCCATGTTAGCTATAAAATACCGAATGCAGTTGATGTTCCCTTAGAGACCCCATTATTTCATTGAAATTATGAGGGAGTGTAATTCCAATGATTAAATTGGTATTCATAGGGGAAATATAATTGTTTTTGAGAATATAAGGAATTTTTCTAATGTTACTCAGAAAGTTCATTTTTGTAGATTATTCTTCATGTGATCCTATTGCAACTTTTCTATGAATGTTCAGAGATATTGGAATGGATTTACATTCTCTCAGTATTTGACAACCATGTCTTCAAAATAACAGTCATATTTTCATTCCAAAATGGATTATTTATTGGATTCAAATTCTGTTGATAAGTAGTGATGACATTCATTATGCCAAAGATCATGAACTAGTCATAAATGTTCTATGAGGGTGATCTGAAGGTAGTGAATTATTCATCTATAAGGTCCATATTTATTTGATAGTACTAGTTGTACCTATCCATTTAGGAAATGGATTTTAAGCTATAAATATCTTCAATAAAGAGTAATATGATCGTTAATGTGAATGTTTCCTTTGTTTAGTGTTTATTAAGGTATCTAAAATCAATAAAGAACCTATTATTCCAATCATTATTCTTGATAGGGATGATGTTTTCCACCAACATGGGTATTTAACTTATAAAAAATGTTTTATTTGTTGAATTTTAAAATTTCACCTCACATTAATTATATGATAGTGGTTCACCTTCCCGGTCTCCTGCTAAAACCCTTGATTATTAATAGGTTGTCGAAGATGGTGTGTAGGAACATCTAGATTCAGTTTGAGAATTTATATATAATTACAAGTGAACACATACAAATGTTTCCTTATAAATTAGAAGTACATAAATTGATTCTTGAGAGGTATGGTGTCAGTGGTCAATGTAGGTTGTGGGGCATCCCTAATTTTTGTATTTACCCACCTGAGTTCATCCATGGTGGTTGATATGCCTTCCTTGAATGTGGGAGGGGTGTTCATGAGGTCATAGTATTTTTCTTCCACCATCGAGTCTGTGGAGGAATTTTCAGAATAATTCATCAATCTGGGGTAATTTATGTCACTCTTGAGGTGAAAAAGGCTATGAAAAAAGACATTATTATACCCTACTACCAGATTCATTGCATAGATATTCTAGAGTGCATTGTATTTTACACTGTCATTGGGGAAATAAAGGTATTATAATAATGGGATCATGTCTATTTCATTAACTAGATTTATTGGGAGAACATAATCAATATCGATCAAACTCCAAGGATTCTTAAATGTGAGCCCCAGGATTTTAGGGTCTGCAAACATTATATTTTCATTCACCATGGTTTGTTTCACTTACCTTTATAGAAACGTGCTTCATCATATGTATATTTCAATGTCTCCATTGATAAACTAACACCATATTGTAAGCCTAACTTTACCATTATTGGCTATATAAGACATTGACAGAATGTTGTGTGTACCTCCACATTCCTTTGGAGCATGGTCCATTTGAGTAAGAAATTGTATGTGGTTTCTTTATAGAAAACTATAATCTCTATTTTATATGTGAGTTCCCAAAACTGTTCATTGATATTGATCTTCCTAAGAGTTTATTTTTATCTCATATCATTTCATTGTGTGAAAATCATTGTGGGAAAAAAATTTAATTTGATATTCCATGAATGTTGGATAGTTATAATCGGGATGAGTTTGATCCTAAAACAATTTTCAATGAAATACCTTCATCTAATGAAATTATTGAGCCTAAATGAAACATTTGTTAGTATGATGTGTCCTTGGATGACCACTTCTTGATCCTTCTATGTGAACAAGATGAAGACTACAAATTCTTCTGGCAAGGTCTCCATTCGATAAGTCTAAGTTATGGAGACTTATGACATGAAATCCTCTGGGATATGGTGGGGTTAAACACATTCATCCCTAAGATCTATTTAAAGATTGATCACATGATGTATTTGAGAGATTTTCTAGGTAATTGACCATATATTTCAGAAATCACAAGTTTTTTTCCCTTGGTTAGTGCATCATGTGGTGGGGCTTCCCTTTTATATATCGTTCAAGAAATGATATATTTCATGTAGATGTGAATTGTGATGTTGATGAGTTTGAGTTATAATCTATTATTAGTGGTGTGGGTATGGCTAGTCTTCCATGTTTCATAGGATAAATGGATAATCACACCCTCTCTAGGTGGTCATGCATTAATACTGGGTGTGGATGACCATTGAGGGTCATGAGAAAACTCAATGTCTATGTTGGTATTTAGTAATAAATTATCCATGGTAATAAACTACTTATATGTCCTACGAGGGGATGTGAATAAAATATTAGGTCTGACCCCACCCATTATATCCCTTATATCCTCATTTACAACACATTTTACATCATGTTCCATAACAAGGTGTGGGGAACTCATATTCAGCAGCATATTCATCATCTGATAAGGGGTATTCTAAGTTTATCATTTTAAAAAACAAACTATTATATCGTTATCCAATGATAATTCAATTTGGTAGTGGTTCCTGTACATTTGTCATTCTAGTGAAGAAATATAAATTCAAAAGATCTTGGATCAATATAGAATATGACTATTATAATTTTTCCTCTTCTTATATATGACGATCACATTCACCATTTGGAGACACATTTTTTTTCACCTACTTGGTTGGAAAAAATATTGTGGGCCTTTGATGAAATTATCTCTGGGTGGAATGATATCATTCAACGATATTTTATGTCATCCATTTTTTAGAATTTTTTCTACACATGGATAAAATATTATACTAATCACCTTCTTTTTCTAAATGGGAAATGTCTAGGAAAGTCACACATACCATAGAGTTATCTGAAGTCACATATCCAGAATCAACCATGGTTTGGATAACTTCTTTAAGGATGATGTTTTATTGGATGTTGTGACATAGTCTTCTATAAAAAATGAAGTATTTTGGATGATTAGTGAGGTCATCCTCACTGGGATTCATGGTTTGTGCCAACATGGTGAGGTTATTTTCGAAGATATTATAGGAAATAATGAGGGAGTTGTTTATTTAGAATGGAGTAGAATTTATTCATTGGTTTATCAAATCTTCGGTTACCATAGTCTCTTTTCTCCTCTATCCGTTGGTGATTTTGTGTTTGTTTGTTCTTGATAGGAGGTGTCATGTCGTTTGAAACCTTCTTACATTCTCATAAGGGCACCAATACTTGATGTAGAGTGATAGTTGTATTATATGACATGTTTAGCCTTTTCCCATGTGTGAAAGAAATTATTAGAGACTATGACCAAGCCCCATGAATGGTATTTTCCAAGCCTTATAACATTTCTGAGAACTCATAGAACCAACCTAGTTACATAATTATAATTATGGATGTCTTCAACACGTATTAGATTTTTTCAGTATAGATTTTCAGTAATTGTTTCGGCGAGAGAGGTATTCTAAGGGAATCGGTTAAAACCTTCCATATAGCTATGAAGTCTGTCACCCTCTCATTTTTTTCATTTCTTTCTATTTATATAGATGATGGTTTTTAATTTCCTCAGTAGGGTGCTAAACTGCTAAAGTAATTGACAGAGAAGGTATTACCATTCTACCGTAGATCCTACATGAAGGCTACTATAACAATCAAATGTTGTCCCTATTATTGTATGTTCAAAACATCTCATCTTAGTCACAACTTACTAATCTTAAGGCCCCCTCGCTAGAAATCAATGGTATTCTATGTGAGTGAGATATTGTTCAGGCTTTCCTATTCCTTTAATGGTGAAAAGGGTAGTATTTCCAAAATTATGTTAGGGAAAAGTGTCATCTAAACATTTAGTACATGGATTCCTCTTGTTCATCA
Organism: Viscum album; assembly: GCA_963277665.1. Taxonomy (NCBI): domain Eukaryota; kingdom Viridiplantae; phylum Streptophyta; class Magnoliopsida; order Santalales; family Viscaceae; genus Viscum; species Viscum album. The sequence continues at coordinate 908,243,963 of OY728125.1, read as the reverse complement.
CTAGTTCACATCGCCACTCTATCTTATGAATTCTTGTATCTAGGCAGTCAATATTGTTGAGAAGCTCTAAAAGAAGTACTGACTAGGATGCCTCCCATTATTAGGGAGTGGGTGAGACTTGATGATGTGGTCTCATTTTTTTCTCCCATAGATTCTCAAAACATTAAAATAATAAGTGACTATCCCTAAAATGGAATGTATGATGAAATAATGGAGGAAGTCATGATCATTTTTGGTTTCCACACTTAATAGACCAAATTTATGGTTAAAGATATCATATAATGCTTAGATATTTCTCTTGCATATAGATCAAATCAGTCTATATGTATGGGAGGATGTATATTCTCTATTATCTAATACCTCTATTACGTGGAGGTGATTATTAAGCTGCCAAAACATTCCCTATATCCTAGTAAGTGTTCTATCATGGTGGTGGAAAATCTATATTAAAAGGTTTCTAGTTTGGGATCCTCCTCTGGTTCTGGGTACATACATCCTATACAGTTTCATCAATATTATTATCTCACAGAATTTTCTCCATACTTTCTCCCTCTACATATATTTATTGATACACATTATCTGTTGTGTTGAAGGATTCAAAATTCATGGAGATTTATCAGGGAATGGTAGTTGTCCCATTATGTTTAACGCAATAGAATGACTCTTCACTACCAATATTATTGTTGTTTCTTGAGCCAATTTTTATATTGGTGTTTTCAAGGGACCTCAGTTGTGATTGATTTATTTATATGTATGATCCTTCTATCCTGGTCTGTGAGTGGTTACAATAAATGATTTTATTGTCTTTATTTCAGAATGGGCCCTGATTAGAAGATATTTTTCTTTTGGTGGGGGGAACATATGGGATGTTGACCATTGATATTTACCTCCCAAATTAGGGAAAACATATTTACTCTATGGAGATGATGATGATGAAAATTTCCTAATCCATGTTGGTTGTTGAATATTCTGGGCCACCAATGGAACATCATGAACTTGTTGTTTGGTACTTGATTCTTCTTTTTAGGGATTTGATGATTCATGGGATAAGAATTGAGATATAAATTCCCAAAACCTACTTGTATAGGGAAAACCTAGAACCTCCATTGATTTCCCCAAGACCGTCTTGGGGTGTAATTACCTTGGTGACAACGATTGAGATAAAAATTCACCTATAGTGGAATCGTGTTGGTATGCTACTACTCCCGACATGTATTAAAACCTATAATTTATTGATGATTTGAGGGGTTGTGGTAGTGGAATATATTCCCCAAAAATGGAATTCTAGGTTCACTCCGGGGTGGCTATTATGGTAGCTTATGCAGTAGCTTGTTGGATGTGGAACAACAATGATTGTGTTAGAGTTGGGTGCAATGGTAGCCTTTTAGGGGAGTTAGTTTCTACGTGATGTTACTCGGTTGATCACATATTCATCTTATATGACAAAAAATAATTCCTATTATTTTGAGGGTACCAGATCAATGATCTGTTGGCAATCATCTTCCTCTATTTGTGATGTCATGGAACCATTTACGTTGGGAATTTTTTTAGTGACCAACTAGATGTCATGTTACCCAATCCCTAATTTTCCAATAGAATATTGATTTATAGGATGTCGTATATGAGGGTATATACTATTCTAGGGTTGTAGTAATTTTCAATGCTCCATCCTTTCCCCATCATCGAATAAAAAATAATGGTGTGTCTTTGGATATCAATTTTTAAATAGTTTTGATGAAATGGTGGAAACATTGTTATTGATTTTCATTGCTATTTTTTGGTTTTGGACCCCAAACCTTGGAGATAATATAGAAGTCTAGTTGGCAATAGAGTATCATGATGATATAAAGGTAAACCTTAAATCCTATATAATCAAGGTTCCTATTCTTTAGTCGTTTATGATTTTCCCACATATTTTGGAATATATACATTATGAAATCCTCCGCTAGATCATATGGGTTCTCACAGTAAGAAGTTGTAGGGGGATGAAAATAGTGTGGTGGTTTCTACTTGATAACTCTCTGCATATGTCAATGCAGGATACCTCTCCATTATACATACCTGCCTTTATTTGATTATACAACATGATTTGTTTCGTCGGGGTAACCCTATTATCAGAGTGGAGTGTTTATAGAGGTTTATGGGGAACTATATGTAGTTGAATAAGATGTTTCGAGAAACTCTATTTACACAGTAGTCTTCAGTTTCATCACCTCTTCATACAAAGGTGTCTGGGTTAGTGGAGGATTTTCTTGTCTATGGGATATATCACCATTGTGGTGGTTGGTGGGGGTCACCATGGTGGATGTTAAGAGTAGAGTCAATGTGATCCAAATCTACACTACCCTGAGGAGGACTATCACAACAATCATCACCTTTTTCTTCTCTTGAAGATTTGATTGACGCTTGGTTGGGAATGTATCTCAGAAAACCTCAAGGACACTCTCATTGAGAATATTAAGGATATGATTCTATTTTTTCCCCATGTCTAGAATATGCTGGACTACATTTTGAAATTGTTTAGGGATATAAGCCTGCTATATGATAGCCTCCTATCTTTGTTGATAACCGTTTAGTGATGTGGGAGTATGAGATCAGTACTAAGAATATTCTAGAATATTACAATGATATTATTTATTATTGGAAGGAATATGAGTTTTCCCTAAGGGATGTGAGTATGTCACTTGGTGATACATAGTTAGAAAAGTGGTATGGGCCTGATACTAACCCATTTGAATTTGTCATCAATCTTTTTTGACAGAAATATGAGTCGCTCCGTAGTCATGTGTCGCTCTCATTTGGTGATCCCTAGTTGGAATTCCGATATGATCCCAAAATGATTACGAATTACCCGTAAGAATATACTAAAATACTTCTAGAATGGGAGAAGGTATATGAGCCTCCTATTGAATTACTTTTGAATGCTTTTTTTAAATTCCTTTATCAACATAATTAAGAGTATGATCCTGGGTTCTATGATCTATAGGAATATTCAAGCTAAATTCATAGATAGTAATATGAGACTATCTTGAATTGTGTACCACTATCACTTGGCGTGCCTAGACTATAACAATGATATGATCCCTATCCCGATAATTTATAGTTTTCCACTACTGTTTTTGGATTTTAATATGAGCCAATACGAAGGAATGTTCCTCTCTCACTTCATAATAAATGTCTAGAACTCGGATATGGGCACAATCATGGGCCTTTAGAATATGCTGCCAGTTTGTTTCAACAGGAATACTACCCTATCATGAGGCATGTGCCACTTTCACATGGTGATCCCTGATTGTTATGTGAATATGATCCCAGTCCTATGCCTTATCCATTACTAAAATATCATGATAACACTTGTAGATGATAAAAATAATGTGTAATTTCTTGGGAGAAACCACATGTTCATATTGATCAGCATGTTCTGCTCCCGAACATTAGTTATATGAACATAGTCCTACCCTAGTATATATAGTAGTTCCCAAATATAAAAATAGGGTTATTTAGATATTGAAAATATGTAATTTAATTTTAAACAAGTATGTAAAATCATGTAAGACTACAAATTTTTCTTCTCTACTATATACTATCCAAAATCTTCATTTAAGGGGGGGGGGGTATATGAGTCCAATTTTCCCTCATAGTAAAATCATAAACTTTTGGTGGTCTTCATGTACAGGGGGTGGACTCCAGGTCTCCTCCATGATTGCTCCAACAATATTCCTATAGCATTCTCCCGATTGAGCAAGAAGATGATATTTATTTCTGGTAACTAATGTAAAATTCTAGTAGACAACATTAGCATTAGTGGGTAAATTTTCCCAACCTCAATTATCCAATAACATTACATCCCAATGTGTCTTCCTTATTTCCCATGCATGGTTATAAGAGTTAGTAGTGTGTTAGGTGGTACTATTAGTAGGTGACCAATTGGTACCAATGGGATGGATCTAGTGAAGGTGGTCTAATGGATTCCTCCTTGCCATCCCTTGAAATATAAGGGTGAAATATTTTACTCCTTGGTCAAAATTTTCCATGAAATGAAATTGGTTATTATCATGCTCTGGGGATAATAATTAAAAGTAGTTGTTTGTGGAAATGAGAACCAATAGATATAGTGAAGATTTTTAGGATAGTGGGGTACATTGGTTTTAGAGTTTGGAGACCCTATTAGGTAGACTCAAAGGTTGGGATCGTTCCATGTCAATGGTATTTTTAAACATTTCATTTTCCACCTCATATTGACGGTAAAAAGCATGTGAGGTCATTATGAGTCCCACATGTATTACATGTGTATATTAATTTCTATAATGGTCAGTAGTTGGATACTTTATCATAGGGTGAGTGATTTTTGTGAGAGTGTTATTTTTATTCATGATGGTCGGTGAAAAATAAGGTCACTGATTAATACACCATTGAAGGTATGATATGTGATCAATCATATATGCATGATTAAAAAAACAATATTTTATTATTATATATTTTACCATTCTTCCCATGTGGTAATATGAAATAGAGGATGGAATTATTTCTTATCAAACCTTTCTATGGAGTACCAACCATTAATTTGATTGATTTATATATGGTTTTCCATGTTTTTTGTGTAGGATATTTAATGAAAATTTTCTATTGTAAGGTAAACTGGACATCATATTTTTGGATAGATTCACATAGGGTTCTTAATTTTTGTTTCATTGGAAATAAATACATGAAATTTTTGACTAACCATGTGGTGAGAACAAAATATTCTGAAATGAATTGGATAGTTTTTCATTTTTATCTTAGGAAAGAGATACCACAATTATATGATTTCTTATTAGGTTCCACATTTTTGTCTCATCAAAAAAGAAACATATGGGAATTAAGTTCTCCCAAATATTGATTAAGATGGGTTCATTCATTTTAAAAAATTCAAGTTGATTTCACCATTATTATTTTCTTGTCAAAGAAACTAACATGTGTTCCCACATCAGTAACATAGTACCAATATGCTTTCTAAAGGTAGGTGGTCCTTTTGGGTTTCATCACAAAAAATTCTTGGGAAATCACATTGGTCGAGAGGATGGGATCTTGGGAAAAAAAACTGGGGTCTAGGATATTTCCTACTTTGTGACTCTCTTAGGGATTTATGATATGATCTCAAATCTCTTCCTAATCACGATAAGGGACTGGATCCCATAATAGGATGATCAAGTGGTAAAACTAGTCATATTTGATGGGATATGTATATTTATGAGTCCATATATATGTATATGAGTTTCTTGATCCATTTCACCATTAATGGGTAGATTTGAAAATTTTAAAACCATTTAACCATTCACTCTATGATTTTCTATCTTCCACAGATGGGATAAATATTTGGATGGTGGGATTCAGCAATTATGAGGCATCATATATATCCTGTTTAAAATAGGAATCAAAACACACATAGTATTTTAATCTCATGTAGTTTAACATCATAAGGAATGTACGTAACAGAGGGAACTTAGGCACTGGTTATTTGAGATCATTCCACAAGGAGACATCCTATGTATCCTAGTAATAGAAGGAATCCGAGTTATTATAGTATAGTTTGACAATTAGTCTGTTGGTGGATGATGAAGAAATATAATCCCATTAGAGATATTGTGTTTTGATGATTGAAATTTTGGAGACATGATAGAATGTTTTCAAAACGATGTGGATATTTATTTAAGATCTATACATAAAAATGTATTCTAGTTATTTTAGTTATAAAATTAATCATATTCATCATAGCTGTTGTTTATTCAGGGTTACACACTGAGGATTTCCTTATGTATTGGAAATATCATATTATGATGCTGATTGGGGAATACAAACTAATGTTTCCCTATCTGGTGGAATTTTATAAGGATAGTGATATAATCATTCCAACTCCCCAATTTCACATGTAGTTTTCATGGTGTTGGAAAAAATTAATATAAAGTAACCAATATCACTTCATATGGATGTAAAATGTATTTGATTAGAAAACCCTTTGGAACATTATCATATATCTCAAAACATAGGAATGGTACTCAACCTATCATGAAATTTGGAGGAATAATTTTTCTCATAGTTCTGTTTTATCGGGGATGAAACGTGGAGGATGCCCATATATGCCTGATGGATATGGTGATCTTGTCTCAGGAAATCAACATGACATGGAATTTTTGTCTAACTGAACTACCTTATTGTATTACTATCTTGTTTGAGGATTTATATACATATTTAAGCATGTTTCGGTTACATAGTAGACATTTTTAAATACAATCTAATGATCTAGTTGAGTAAGCTAATGGGTGTCACATGATCCAGACTCAAATGTCGGGAGATCATTGCATGATCCATGATGGCATGCCTAGGTGATATCTCAGTACCTCAACTCATATTTTTAGAGGATGTCATGTGATCTATCTGAAAAGTCCTAGTGTCATTAGGAAATATAGATATCATTCCTGGAGGATGCTGTATGTCCTTAAAAATAAGTTCGATGGACATAACCTGATCTTGTTGACATGCACTTGTTCCTCTACATTGCTTGGTAGACATTCCTAGATGACATTAAAAGAACTGGATGGAAATCATAAAGGGATCTATGAGTCTTGGGTGGAATACACAAAGGAAATCATGTTATTTTCATGAAGTGTTTATAGGACATAACATGATCAAAATAGTATGTCCAAGGGATATCACATTACTTAGGTGACTAGTCCTTAGACTATTCCATGATCTAAATGAGTCATGTGAAGCTCATAAGAATCGGCATATATTTTTTTCACATAAGTCTGCCATGATTTATCCCATCATTTACTCTTCATTACATATTTTATTGAATATACTCCTTATATTTTTCTAGTGTTAGTTTCATTAGGCTTCATGTGATGCCTTCGATCTGCGAGGCCTCCTTTGCATAAACTTTATGGAAGGAAAAGACTCCTTTTCATAAACCCAATAGATCACACATTTCAAATATTCATGCTTCATGGTCCTTAGGTAACTCTACTATGTTTTAGCAGGTAAAAAAACTTTTTCATCATGAGATTTGCTACAATATGATGTCTAGTATGATGCATGAATGCATCGAAGTGTGTATCAGAAGATGCTTTTCTGTGATGATGGGGAAGAATTTAATGGCCTCACCACCCCTATTATTTTATTCATTTTTTGGAATTTATTTCACACATTTTTGCTGGAGTTAGTGGAGGTATTTTGTGTTACTAGTTTCTCATGATCCATATGTGGGTGTCACATTATATGTAGTGACCGTAAGACCATCTTGTAAGTGATCAGTCTATTGGATTTTTTCCAATTAAAGGGATAATTACTAAACAAGTATACATGAAAAGGGGATTCCATAATGTTTAGAGAACTGGCATAGGGGAATTCATGAAATTATAATTCCTTCTTAAAGTCATTCTTGAATTTTAGGTGACTTCTCTCAGACCTTTCACTATGTAAAGGTTGCTAGTTCGTGGTCCTTTGTGAGAAATAGTGGTCATGCCAAGGGGTCTTGTAATACTATGATGTCTTATCGAGGTGGGTATCTCATAATTAATATTGATATTCTATGTTGTAAATACTCATTCACATAATATTATAATATAATCCCCTCTCAAGAATCTATCTTCATTTCCTATTTTATTTCCTTGTTTATTTTACAAGGTTTGGGGATATTGTGAGCTTGTCAAAATGTTGTCGAAGATATTCACTATCCCTATTGGTGATTCATAATGCGACTAATAAAGGGTACTATGGGGACACATGAAAATTCTCATGGAAAATTCATTTTATTGTATATGGATCCTAAGGCATTCCATTTGGATCATACATGGTAATATAATCATATCATCAAGGTTTAGACGGTGTATTGAAAACTGCATGGGCCCATCACATTAAGGTTTATAACCATGAAAGGATTTTGTCTTATTCTTATTTTAACACCTTATTTTGCAATGATTTTAGTATTGTTTTCCATAACATACTGGCTGGACAGACACCCCACATGGAAGTTCTTATCTAGAAACCATTAATGAATTTTTGAGTGTTTTGTAAGCATTTGAAAGAACAATAAGGGTTTATCAATGGGGATATGCATAATCTTTCAGAAGGTATGCAATGTGAATTATTGTTTTATTTACCATATGAATGTCATGTGATCTCATTTTAATTTCTATGTTATGAGATCCATATGTATTAGCCACCATTTCTTCCATTTATTTACAGAGAAAAATTATACCCATGCATCAGTTATTTCATCCCTTATAGTCTTTCTGATGTTCATTTAGTGGGGTAAAAAGTACCCCTAAATTTTTTGTTACTTATTTTAAAAAGGTTTTTTCTTCCATAAATAAGAATAATCATTAGTGGTAAAATTATTTAACATAATATTAGATTTAATTTATAAATTAAAAAAATGAAATAAACAAAATAAAATATAACCTAAACCATTTTTCATCAACTAATAAATTTCATGATTGCCAATATGATCAACGTGAGTCATATCATCATAACAAAAAAAATAATTACTCGACATTAGACAAATATTAATTTATATATTTCTCTTAGTGATGTGTTCTAAACAAAATTCAACATAATTAAAATAAATATTTTTTTGTCTACCAGTTCCATTCAAAATATGTTTTGAAATCCTTAACCAATTAATAATTTGGGAAACTAATTATATATTTCATGAATTTTATGACCATAAATTCATTAGTAAAAAAATAATATAACATAATACATGAATCCAAATACATAAAAACATCAATCATCCATATTTCTTAAATCATTCATTGTCCTTCATCATCCGATTCCCCTATAATGTTTCTCAAAATATGAAATATGAATCACATGTTAAGATTAATCAGCTTATATTTAGTCATTATTCTTACCTTTAACATAAGGAGTAATTTTAAAAAACCCATATATTTCAGAATACTTTCTTATTCTCTCCATCATCATTAGTAAAACCATTACTCATACAAAAAAGATATCTGTTTTATCATTATTTCAACCTATAAGATTAATTTTCAAAATAAAAATACACTCCACATTGAAAATATTGAATCTTCAATGATACCATAGTACGAGCATTATTCTCATTCATGGTATTAACTAAACTTTTCATTTTTCCTGGAGAATTACTTTTTTTCATCATTTTCCATAATCAAAGCATATTCCTCTTCTTATGAATCAATCATTCTAGGGCTTATTCCCACATTCTAGACATGTTGGACGAATAATATTCTCTTCTCTATAGTCTTAATGAAACTGAATATTTCTCTTATTAGGTATTTTAGTAAACTCACCAATGATTCTATTGTTAATCAAATAAACAGATAGATAATTAGGGATATGAATAAGGCTTAAAATCATATCTCTTATTTCAATTAGATTATGATGAGGAAAAAAAATTCATTGAAAATCACTTTCAATATTATCGTGATTCATTTGGGTTCCTACCAATACCTAAAATAAAAAAGAATAGTGTAAGAAGAAATAAAAAAGTGAAAATCCCTTTATATAGAGAAATCAATTAAAGGATCTCTAAATAATTAGAGTATATTATATGAATCTTAAAGTTTAACCTACATTATTTTAGAACTTTATAAAAAATTAGGATTTTATCCTGTACTTAGAAATATACCTAGGGTTCTCAGTCTTCTTTTCTCATTCAATTTTCCAAAGGATAACTGAAATTTTTTCATATACAAACAGCAACGACCCCGGAATTCTATACATAGCTATAAAATATTAATATATGAATATTTATTACAATAATTAATGATCCACATGATAATAATATATGTCTAGTACCATTGGAAATATTGAAAAATAAAAAACACTTTTATAATATTCTCTCCGTGTGTTCCCCATAACTAACACCCTTCTTAGACCTACCTGTCTTAAAATAGTCATCATAACCTAGGGAAATGAAATATAAGTAAGTTTGATTTCTGATTCTCTATAAAGGTAAAAAAGGTGATATCAATGTTCGCATAATCATAACATTAGAAAACGGGTTTGAGAACATGATCATAATATTATAAATATATGCCCTCTATATAATAATCATAGTCTTGGGTCATAACATAAATATTTTCAGTTCCTAATAATTAAATCATAAATTAATCAAATAACATTAGCCTTAGAATAATAAAATTAGCATAATACATAAGATTTTGGCATACAAAATAGAACATATAATCATTTACTCAGAGTCAAGGATCATTTCCAATAATATAGTAGAAAAATTGGTTCACTCCCCAATCTGTCATAGTAGTCAATGTTAACCCCCCTGATTATCACTATGGACAAAGTCCCTTACTAAATTTGGTTCACCCCCATTCTATCCTTTTTATCTCATTAGATATCAATTCTTATCTAATGAATTGGAGGGAGATATATGTCTCCCTTGTACTTGTTTATAAAATTGCTTCCATCCTTAATTATAATGTAACCAGCTTCATATTAAGAAAAATAGACTTATTTTTTCCACCATATCAAAAATATTTATCACATTATCACATTATAACATGTTTTAATGAAACAAGGTTCACAAACATATCAACAATTCACTATAACATATCCCATTCAATGAAAATGGTTTTGATAAACATATAATCAATATAACAATTTACATACCATAGGTAGAATAAGAACATATTATTTTTTTCATATCCCCATAAAATCATAATTAACATTAAATATTTCTACTTAGTTGAAAAATGGGTTTGAAATATCACATGGAAAATTTCAAGAGAAAAATACTCTTTTCATTTTGAAATGACATGTTTAAAACATAAATATTTTCAAATTATTTTGTAAAATATTTCTTTGAAAATAATATTGGAAACTTGTAATTTCTACTTAAAAACATTTTTTAGTCATGAAGAGCGTAAATTCCATTCATTCCATATTTATTAAAATTAAATATTCCATACACACTATTCTATAAAATGTAAAAAAGATCCTTATTTTGAAAAAAAAAATGAAGAATATTTAAATTATATAATTTTATAGAGTCAAAAATGGGTTACAAATAAATTAAAAAATAATATGATAAAGAGACCATCTTTAATAAATTTTCAGAAAACATTTATATAGAAGAAAAATGTTTTTCAATGGAAGAGTGAAATATAATCAATTTTCCTTAATAATACATTATCAGTATCTTGGGTACTTAAGATGGTAAAAATGAATAAAAAGTTAATTTTCTAGATATAAAAATAGGGTAATAAAATTTAGGGGATTCTTGAGATGTAGTAAAAGATATTTCATCATCATAACTTAACTATAAATAATGTCGAAAAATAATGTGATTATAACATAAAACACTCATTATTGTATGTTTTTAATCATAGGCCCCACGAAAGATTAAACAATATATGAATATATAAGTCCCTATAATGTTCATAATATGTAATATAAAATCCATTAATTAGTATTATATATACCATATAAAATAAACAAGTAATGAATATGTCTTATCTCTTATAGAAGTAAAAGTGAGACCAAAATCCATTACCTTAGGAGTGACTTCATTCATAAACATTACAAACTACTATATAATAAATATTGGATTATTATAAATCTATTATCGAATCATTCTCATATTTATGAAAGCATATATGATATACATATATCCTTTTTTCACAAGTTGTTAATAAATATTGATTGAAATAACTCTTTCAGGTCATATTGGATTTGTTTTTTTATGTGTTGGTTTCATATTTTTCGTCCTTCTATTTTGATAATTTTAACATAATATCCAGTTTTAATCAAGATATAAATTATATATATAAATTCATTGTATACATGCTTCAATACATTTATACAAGATAGAGATAAAATTAAATTACACTGTTTATGGTGACGATAGGCCATATGTTTGCCTGACCACAAATTTAATTATTATTTGTGTATTAAAAAAGAAAGGTAAATAAAAAATCACATTTCTATAATCATTATTATATCACACATTTAAAATATATTCATTAAATCCAACCTTAATACCATTTAATTGTAAAATAAATAAAAAGGGAATCATATCACTTCATGGAGGTGGTAGTCTACACATACAACGATTGGAATTATAATTTTCCAATGGTTTGGAAAGTAAAAAGGTATATATGATATTACAATAAAAAATATAATTATGTCATAATTATGAAATATAAACCTCCAAACCCATCATTATAATCATACACAAAATATGGTGATGAGAAATGAATTGTATCACTACATGGTCATGGTCTATCACACATATGCTAGATAAAGACATTCCAATGACTTTTGGTCAAAAGTGGGTGAATAAAGGTGGGTTTATAATAATAATAACATTTGAATATATTTATGATACTGAAGATAAAATTTTATGAAAAATATAACAGATTTTAAGAAGGTAAAATAGAAATAATGAAGAAGTGATCAGTTAAGGATATAACCTCTACATCAAAAGAACTCTTTTAGATATCATATTATGTGCTCTAGAGTTATAAATTTTGGGAAAAAAGAGAACCTATAAAATTTAACAATGTACTTTGATAATGTCTTTTTCTAGGGCATGGTCGATCTAAATAGCTGAAGGTGTTTTTAATAAGAGAAAGGCGGGGTTCCCTTTTTTCATTTAGAGGCGAGGAACTCATGGAATTTAATAAAATATTAAATTAATATAAATTATATTTTAAGTACATATTATTTTTGGAGGTATAATACAAAAGGAATCAATAGGGTGTGAGTTGAGTTCATTAAATTTTCATTTATTAGAAAACCACACTCTTTTGGGAATGACCGACGTCTTATATTTTCCTAAATATAGGAAGAAAAGAAATAAACCCCATAAAATAAAAGGAATATTACATGGATATTTATTGTGATTCTGGGAATACGATTCCTATAGGTCAATACACCGACCATTTTCTCTATGAGTTTGGTGATTTTCACTAGACCTATCCTTTTGTTAGAGACTGTCAGTCTGTTTTCTAGGTATTTAATGATTGTGTGCATGAAGTTCACACTTTGTAATGTAGCAAAAAGTCTTTAAATTAGGATTTATCAAGGTCTCACAAAAATAACCTTCAGGTTATTTTATATAGAAAAATTTAAAACAATATATTAGAAAATATAGATTTTACAGGTTCATCACATAGTATTAAAATAAAACAGAATGAAGGATTAAATATTTAGAGAAATAATAAGAATAGAATATAACTAGAAGAGTGTCAACTAAAATAACATCACAAATTACCAATATCACATTGTTTTATATCATGATGCTTCTTCCTAATATATGAAAATTATATTTTCTCAAACAAATTATTCAAGAAATAAATAATTCATCTATATTTTTAGGAAATTTACCTTTTCCTATATATTTGTTTGCACGTGATAGCTCATTCTATCTATATCTTGAAAATAATTGCAGTTATTATAACTTAAATTCAGAAAACTAAATTAGTAAAATCCAGGTCTACAGAAATGTATTTTTTTCTTAGAAATATCATACTATTATAAAAGACACAAGAATTAACCGTTCAATTTTTTCCTATATCGGTACTTAATTATTATTCAAATTAATTTTTTCCTAAATATGAAATTTTATATTTAAATACTACATGGAATATTTAAACGCTCACTAAATTTATTCAACATTTTTAAATAAATGTTTCATCATGATTTATCTAACAAAATATCATCCAAAAGATGATTTCTACATTTGATTTCACATTGGTGAATTATTTATGTATCTAAATTAATATATTCATTCTTCATGTAACCTTTTTACATCAAATATCTAATTTATTAATGTAGTCAAATTAATTTATCAAAATTGATTCCCATTGAATTTTTACTCATGTAAATTTTTTTGACATGGTTAAATGGAACCATGTAGTAGATTATACAATGTGTATGATTCAAGTACCTTATGAGTCCATGTTACCTATTGAAATAACCAATTGATCAATGTATTCAATTAATCAGATATTTTTTGACCAATGTGGATGATTCTTCCATTGGTGATTCTATAAAAAGTCAATTTATGTAAGAGGATAATTAAATTATGTGATTCACATAGTTCAATGCTCTAGTATCCATTTCTCAATTAAGACAAATTTTGTATGTAGTTGATTATTCCAGACTTATAAAACATTCTACTTGAACATCTATGATTTAGACTTAAGGATATTATTACATGAATATAATAAAATAGAAAAAAAATGTGATGAGTTATGTTTAAAAATAATTTGTAAATTATGATGTACATTTGGGGTCATCAAAACCAAATAATACATAGGATATTTTGGAACAACATTATTAGTCTAACAATAGCCTCCTATATGATCAAAAATTTTAAACTAAATTAAACATGAAATTTTGAAAAGGATTTAAAATATTTTTCAAAAAGAATATTATATATATATAGGTAAATATATATTACATTTACAATTTCATGTTTATCCCCCTATGTTAGAAAATTATTTACGTTTTATTAATTATTAAATTCTCCCTAGTGGAATAATCTTACTAAAAATATATCTAACTTCTCCCAATTTTGGGTCCCTAAAAAAGAAGTATAAAAATATAAATATTTTTAATGTACCACTTAGAGAAATGATACATTTTATAATTATGCTACAACTAAGGATTTAATGATTGAAAAAATGAAATTAATGTAACAAAATTATGATGTTAAAAAATTTAATAAAAATAACTAAGTAAAAGATAATAATGAACAGAAGTAAATGTCATTAAATGAAAAGAATCTCTAAGAGAGACCATATGAATTAATGAAGAGGTATTCTATTCATTATAAATTTTATACAAAATTACATCATATCAACGATAATAAAATGAAAAAAACAATATATATCATATAGAGGAAATGGGATTATGGATGTGTGTTAACTAAGAAGGATCTTTGGGTGAAGGTTTTTTAAAATTAGTTTCCGTTAGGGACGTGGTTAGAGTTTTCAATTCATATGAAATCATTTCATTAATATACCATGAACTAGATCCAATTTTAGATACAATAATAACGATAACTTGCACACACTAGGTAGGAATACTGATAATATTTATACAACAACCTTAATCCATATAAAATTCATAATAATCAGATTCCAAAAAAAGGACTTACATGAGTGGTTTATAGGTTGAGGTTTCTTTCTCGGAATGATCATCAGCTAAGGATTCATTTACATTTCCTTTTTCTTTCTGATTTTATAAGGATGGATCAAAAAATAAGTTGAATTTATATCTAGTGCCTATGCATATATTGAAGTATCAGGACCAAGAGTTATATTTATTTTCATATAAAAAATCCATCATCCCACATTTCATTCCTGGGGACAATGATTAACTTATATAACTCATTAAAAGTAACATAGGACAATTTATAAAATTTAGTGAAAGAAGATAAATCACTTTTTACAATTCCTTTTAAATATTCAATCTATCGTAATGAAAGACATGAAGGATAACTGGATTTATGATTTCATAGAGTAGGAGAAACGTTTTTAGAATTTAGAGATAATGTATTTTCCACTGAAATATTCTTTTTAATACACTCCACTAAACATTTCATTCCCATCATTCCACCATTCATAGATTTTGGCTTTCAATCCACACATTCAACTAGCTCAAACAAAATTCTAAAAACATCCTAAAGGAAATTTATAAATGTTTTTTGAATTTGAGAACTCAAATCAACATTATTACATTTAACTAGAAAAAATACAACAAGAGAATAATGAACATGCTGCAATTAAGGAATGGTCCTTGTAGTTATTTGGACATCAAACTCTATACCTATTGAAGAAACTGGCTTAGTTGAATCTTTTTTAGTTTTTGAATTCAAATCTTCTTATATAGAAAAAAATTTCATCCTTTCAAAAATACTAAATACATTTCACAAAAACGAAAACAAATCATGATATTCCATGGGTGCTCTATAGAGAGACCTAAAATCCATACCTTGAGTATATTTAGATACATTAAGAATCTATTCAAAATTTGTATCAACATTTCTAAGGAATCGAATTTTTTATGGACCTGTATGTTCCAAAACCATGATTCCCAATAGCATCTCTGAAATAATTGAACTCACCCAAAAGATCATTTTTATCTCTTAGAACATGTCTATTGTAACTAGGACACACTAAAGACAACATATATGAGAATACATAGAATTTAATTTCAAAAACAATTAATCAACTCCACTATGAAAAGTAGGGAAAACTGAAGGTCATGTTGTAGAAACAATAGAGGTCTGAAACTTCTTTATGGATTGGAATTGGATTAACAAAACAAATTATAATATGTGTAATGTTTTCTTCATTTATTTCCTAAAAGGTTTAATCTGACCAAGGGCTTCTTGAGACATGTCTGATTTCACCACTGGATGATTCTGGAAGGAGTCTCTTTAAGATAAAACCAAAACACTAGATTTATTATTCTTTAATGTTCTATGGAAAATTTATTTCAATCCAATTACCATATCATTCATTTATTAGTATCCCTCTGAAAATATCATATAATTTTATTGATACTATCTTTACAAGAATCAATCTCCACCATCAAATCATATTTATCTACTAGGATATTTTAAAAATCTATCATTATGATAGAATGAATTTTTTTCCTTCAAAATATGAGTTTCTATTATCTATGTTGTATTCTTCATGAAGAACTAGTTGTGGTTATATTGTAGGTGGTGTGTGAGAATTATAATCTATCTTCATATCCAAATCACCAACTATATCTTCATTAATAGGTGATATATGATGAATTTGATCATCGGTCTGATGATCCACGTCTAGTTCAACTCTTATTTAAAATTTTGAAACAACATACATTTTATCAACTATAATCTTATTAGTAACAACAATAATTATCTCAACAATTTTCTCCACATTCTGACATACTTCACTAGATTCAAAAAATTGTTTGTGAAAAGCCTCTTACATTGGAATCTGAATGGTCTAAACTGAATTAGGACATACCACTAAAAACTGCGTCTCTATTATTGCAGACATATTCTCTTGTGCCACATTAGTAGATACCTTCTCGAATGATTTTTTTCCCTAGGTAATAATGTCAAAGAAGACTCCATCTAAGCTACATCATTAGAAACAGTAGGTTTCCTGGAATTTCAGATAGAATCCCAAAATTATCTAATGCTATTCAAAAGATCCATATATTGTGCAATAATTTTCACACACTTCACTTCACCTCCCTCATTAATATCAATATCTATTTTATTTATAACCAGAGAGAGAAATCTAATATAGGGATAGTAGTTAATAATAACCTTTAATTTATGATAATTTCTTGTAAAATTTATTATTTAAATTGTGAAATTACTTTAATATTATTTATCACAACATACATTATGTTAATGTCTTGAAGTAAAACCATATTTATCTCATTATCTCTTTGAGATATCACTTTTTTCAGAAATATATGAAAAAATTACAATCTACTATTAAATCATTTACATGTTTCTACTCATAAGTAGAGGAACATAACATAATAATGAAAAACTATATCAGTATAATATATCTTATTCTAAAGATATTTTGAGTAAAATAAATCTCCCATTTACGGGGATTATGAAAAAAATCATCCATCATAGTAGATGAAAAAAATTACATTACCAATAAAGTTCAATGAGATAACATGATCTATCTGACTATAATGGAACTCTGTGTTCCTCATTAACTCCTTTAATTCTTATTAAATGAAGAAACCAGTCTTCTTATCATTACAAAAAACCATGTGTGAAATTGAATCACTTTCATAAGAAATATTTTCATACTTTATAGAGACACCATATTGATTAATTTCCCATAAATAACTCCACACGACACACTACTATTGTATTTCATAGAAGAACTAAAACATCCCTCATCACTTTTATTTAACTTTAACATAGAATATATTTTAATTTGATGGTCAAAGAATGGTCAAAAGAGTATTTGGTATTGTTCATATTCTATGAGAAGATACATATGTGGGTAGAAAAAGTTCATGTTCCAAATTTAGTTTTATGTCACAGACCCAAATCCACAAAATATTACATACCCGAAATAATTTCCAATTTGAAGTTAACTAAAAAATAAATATAATTAAATAAAATATAAAATAAATATTATTCATTTTCTAAAACCTCATTATCAATGAAGATAACTAAATATATAAATAAAAAATGATAATAAAATATAAATATATGGAACATTTATATTTTTTAAAAAATAAAGAAAATTTTATCAAAATAAGATAAAAAAATTTATCTTAAATAACATAAAACCAATTCACCATTGATGAAATCAAAATGTTCACATGAAAGGGGATAAGTGAAAATAAATGGTAACAAATTCTCATTTCAGATTAACTAAAGAGTAATATCATGATTTTGAGAAATATATCTCAATAAATGATGTAATAAATAAATATATATATTTTTGTTAAATGATTTATCAGATTCTTAAAAAGGTTAATTGAACTTATGTTATCATAATTAATTGAGACTATATTAAAATTGAATTCAAGAATCCATAAATTTTTGTTTCATCCGCAATAACTTTTCAACAAAAACTACCAATAATAATATATTCTATAATAGGAGTATATAATACAACAAATTAATTTTTTTACTAGATTTGGATAGAGGATATTTTCCTAGGAAATGGAATTATTAGGGGTACCATTCTTATCTAATCTACATCCATTAATTATTCCACCAGAATGTGAAGTTACATTAAAAATACATGTGTTTAGAAAAAGTAATGAAATATAAATTGTTCCTTTTAAGTAATTCAAGTATGTATTTGGATTCATTCATCACATTCTCACAACATTTTATATGAATTTGAAAATCTAGAAAATAATTTAACTCACCCATCACACTCATTTCATATTATTGTTCACGAGTTTTCAAAATTAATTAAACTAATTTTTTTGATGAACAGAAAAATAAATCAACAATGAATTTATATACTAACAAAATATATGAAGATTAATATTTATTAAATAGAATAGGATTTTCCCGACATACGAAAAAACCATTTGATACATTAGAAGAAATTAATCACTGAAGAAAAATATCTAGGTGCTTGTGTAAGTCCATAAAGAGATTTTTATGTTTCAATACTAAATTTGGAAAATGGGGATTTTCAAAACCATTAGGTTATTCCACATAAATATCTTCTATAAGGTTATGCTTGCAATTGATGACGAAATTATTGAATTAAAGATCATTTAAGAAAAAATTAAAAAGTTCAAAAATGACTTTAACAATATTGGTCATGAATCATCCACCTATAGGTGTTCAACTGTTTACAGTTATTGTGCTTCCCGTGGACATTAAATGAGCTATTTTCGTACAATGATTAAAAGTACATATGTTCGAAAGCCCAATTGTAAGGGTGATGATGGACCTTCCATTCCTGTTGGTAAGAAAAAAGCAAAATTGTTGTTCTTGAGGATGTTTTCCATCCTATATTTGATGATAATAGTCACATATATGCCTCTACTTCTATGAAAAATTTAAAATCAGGGGATTCTATCTTTTTTGAAGAGGCGAATCTGCAAAATGTTGAGACTCAATATCAATACAAATGTGCTGATTTACAGCAAACTAAAATTTCTTCACCTCCTCAATTGTCAGTACATATTGATAACTCCAATGCTGGAAAAGGGACTTAATATGTCACACAAAAAGAAGCTCACAATCCAACGTAAAATGATGGGATGTTTTCTTCAGATACCATAAAGGGTAATAAAACATTAGAAATTGACTCTATTGTAGTTTAGAATCCTGGTCATGCTTCTTCAAAACCCCCTATGGATAGTAAGGGCTTTCAGATCATTTCTTACAAGAAGGAAAATTCTCCAGCTGTAATGATTGTAGGTAACCCTTCCTTTGGTCAAAAAATTGATGGTGATTTTATGTTGAAGGATACCACTCAAGTCTCTCATGATGAGACTCAAGAGACACTTTTCCAGGCTACTTATGTTGAGGGGATTGCTTCTCCTAGAAAATAAAATGAGCATGAAAACAGCTCTGATTCTCACAACACTAATTCTAAGACATTTTTAGAAAGGCAACAAGTGATTCCTTCTAGTAGAGGAAGATAAAGAAGATTTGGTCGAGGTCGTGGAAGGAAAGAATGGAATGAAATTCTAGAAGAAGAGGGAAATCAAGATGCCATATTAATGAAAAATATAGGTAGATAACTTTTTTCCTTGGGCTTTTCCATGTTTCCTGCAATCTATTTGGATACTCTTTGGGTTGCTTTTAAATTTTAGAGGCACTGCCCCGACCTTTAAAAAAAATCTCCCAATGGTCGTACTAGTTTAGTGCCTTCAGAAACATAGAACACATTATTCTAATTTTGTGAAATATTATCAACATCTCCAATAAAGATCTTCCCCATTGGTCTCCAACCAAAAACGTCCCATTATTTCTGAGGGAAAAGAAAACATATGAAAAGGGTTGTATAAGATGATTAGTAATGGTAAACAAAGAAAATATTAAAAACATGAAAAATGGAATGTAAAAAAATAAAAATTTCGTTTGAAAAACCATTCCACATATAACATATACCATAATCTTGGGTCATGAAATAAATCCTGGTAGATCATAATTCATAAATCACAAATGGACACGTTTCATTTGAAAATATAACTTGAACATCCAAGGAACTTTTACAATATTATCATTGCGAAACAAGTCCTTTACAAAACAAAATTTACCCCACATTCCATCCATGTATCACTGGACTAAGATTACTTACCATTCCATCACTATATTAAGGGATTAAGATCATATCCTATTACAGCCCTATATTAATGAACTAAGAGAATTTCCCATTCCATTCATATATATATCATAAGATATAAATCATTACCCAATTAATTAAAGGGAGATATAGGTACCACCAATATCAGAATGAAATAATTGTAACATGTTCTATAAAAACATAAATCGTTCATCACAACATAATCGTAGCACTAAAATGGGGTTCTAAAACATAATTCCATCACAAAATAATCCATCTAAAATAAATGGATTTATTAAATGTTATTACATCATAAACCTAATAAAATAATAAGAATAATAGGGAAAATATAAATGAAACATAACCCTATCATGTAATTCCATATTAGATGGAAAATTATTTTAACAGAACACAGGAAATTAATTCTCATGGAAAATATCATTTCTTTTAAAAAACCATTTTCTTTTCCAAAATGCCATGAAATTTTAAAATAAAATAATTAATTTTAAAATAACCTTAAAATATTTTAATATAAGGTTTATTTAAATAATTCATTATGAAAAAATAAAAATATGTTCATACTTTATATGTTAAAAGAAAACATTCTTCTCTTAATTTTTTCAGATTAGTCAAAAAGTACCTCGTATCGAAAATTAAAATAGATTACTTTCACATTGTTTAGTAAAAATTCACCAATGGGTAAAATTCACATTAAAAATTGTAGAAAAAGATAATATTTTATAACACCTATTTAGGTAACATGAACTTGACTGAAAAATATACCCCAAAAAGTACTTACATATAAACAATCTCAGATAACAATGAGATTGAGAAATTATCCATTACATCATTTTTATAAATAGAATCATATAACCCATGAAATAAATATAATTATTAGTATACATAAATAAAAAATATAATAATAAGACTCATAAATACATTCGTTAACAGTGTAAAAACCAAACAAAAATGTGGTGTATAAGGAAAGTGTCCCGTAGAAATAAAAGTGAGACTAAGTAATCCCTTACTTTAGGTATGATATCCTTTTAATCTATCTGAACATCTTATATAATGTTTTATATATTTTCATTTCCTTATTATATAATCATAGTAATTTTTATTATATTTTATATGATTTAATTATTATTTGTTAGCTAATATCATTTCATTATTACTTGTTATTTGGGTATTAACAAATTCATTTTCTTTTCAATGTTTTGTTGAAGATGTTCTACTTATCCTTATTAGTTCATAGTTATATCATTAAAAAATTATATAAACATAATATATATCATATATATTCTTTCTAAAAATTTATATAATCAATCTTTAATGGATATCATGTAGAATGAACCACATCTCATCATGGAGATGGCTGGTCGTATGTACACACGAGCGATTATACCATTCCCAAAATTGTGAAATGATATGGGAGTGTATGCTATATTTTTTTTCGATAATCTATATAATGTAATAATAATAACATATAGTAATTATTTCCATCATTATACACATCCAAGTTAGTTGGTGGAGAAAAACAGATTACACCAGGGCATCGATACAATATGTCCTACGTATGCAGAAATGTAGATTTTTTTCTTAGGATGGAAAAAGGGTGGAATATGGTTGTTCCATAATAATGATATCATCTCAGTTTATAAGTGATAATATATTTTTTAAATTATAAATGAAAAAACTCATGAAGATGAAGTAGAAGTTGAAATAACTTAGAATGAACTGGTAGAGAGGATTACCTCTTCTTCGATGTTGTATCTCTATATCTCTTCTTAAAGCACTAGAGATTATCTTTAGAAAAGACTAGAACCTATTGAATTCATATAAATACGTTTATAATATAATTTTGATGGTTAGTTTCGAGCATTAATGTAGAATGTGAAGTGAATAAGTGAGGGAGAACGTGGTATTTTATAATTTAGGTGAGAGGAACTTTTGGAAGGTACAATTTTTTTTAATTTTTAATATAACTTAAACACATAAAAAACCCAAAAAATGTACTAATTTAGAATATTAGATTATATATGTTTGTAATATCATCAATCAATAATTTTATAAAATTGTTTCTATCAATTTAAACCTTATCAATTTAATAACACTTAGTTATTCTATTTAACTTTTAACTAAGGTAAAAAATATTTCAACATAAAAAGAGTAAAGTATTTACATAATTGACTTAAATTAGAACATAAATGAATAATTTATAATATTTGAGACAATATCATAAATATTATATATTTTCTTAATAAAAATTATGGGGTATAAATAATTTTAGAGCACATTATTGTGATAAACCATCAATTGAGTCAATTTTGACACTTTTAAATTCATTGACTTTTCAAAATATAATAATAAAAACCTATCTTCTAAAAAAATATTTTATTATTTTTTGAATAGGCTAAGGTCATCTCCAAGATTAAATTGATATATTAATTATCCAAAATTAAATTTATTTTAAAATTTTTATAAACATTTATTTGGTATATCTATTAGAAATCTAATTATTACCTCAGGTTTGTGTTATAATTTTTTGAACAAATATTTAAATTAAAATACTATGTAAGAATATAAATCCTATAGATTTTAGAAAAATATATATAGTTAAAAATAGATTTTGTTAAATTATATATTAAAAATGTTATATTTATTAAAACATGAATGTGATTACATTAACCTCACTTTGAAAAAAAAATTATAAGTGTCATAATTATTTATAAATGGATCAAAAAGGTCAATAACTCTTACCTTGGGTGATTTTTGTCTATATATAATAGAAAAATAATTTTTAGGCAAGTTTTTTGGTCTTTTAATGGGTATTATTATTTTAATAAAAAATATTTTATTGATTGTTCAATAATTAAATAATTTCTACATCAAAACTATATAATCATTTAATGTAATTATTTATTTCCCAAAACCAAAAAATAAATAGCAATGAAAATGGAAAAAAAAATTATATTTCAGATGAGTATTTATATCCTAATTTTTCTATTAAATAACCATATATTTTAAATAATATGTTTACAGAAATTTGAGTAATTCATAATTAACTTTTCATAAAATAAAACAAATTAAATGTCTTGATCTCATCCATGTGGATTATAAAGGATATCATTCCAGAAAAAGGATGTTTTAGATTGATATAAAATTATCATATGATATTAGCACAAGTGTTTGTGCAATTTTATAATATTATTTTTACCCTAAATTACCTCATTTACATTTTTTATCATATTAATAAAAATTACCAAAGTTAAAATTTATAATGCCAAAAAATTAAACAAATCTATTTTCATATTTTCAATCAACTTATTCCAATTATAGAATCAATTTTTCAAAATTCATGACACAGAAGATTCCATAATTAATTTAGAATTAATCTCATTGTCATAATTATAAAATGCGTCTTAAAAGATAAAACACGAAAAATATTGAATGAGGTTTAAACGTAAAATCAATATAATATTAATTTCCATCACCTAAATTATATTAAATTAAGAAAAATATAATCTATTTATAATTTAAAATAATGGAATAATATAATTTAACCATATAAATTATTTCATTGAAAATTGTTTTTTCAATTTAAATTTAGTATATTATTATTTTTCATCAAAATATGAATGTTATAAGAAGAATTTCAAAAAATCATATAATGAAAATTTTTTATTCAGATTTCAAATAAGAACATTATTTTGTTAAGTAGAACAAATAAAATTGTCAAAAAATATATTTAAAATGAGTGTCACATCAAAAGGAGGTAGAACTCGATATTCTGAAAAACACTTCTTTTGTCTGAAAAATGAATTTGTTCTGATATCATATCATGAAAATATAAAAGATTAATATGAAACAATATATTAAATATAATAAATATATATTTCATTAATAAAATCTATCAGAGTGTGATTTTATTATTTTATAAACTCACTTATTTTCATTTTAATTAATTTTTAGAAGGAAGTTAACACTGTTCATACCCGTTATTATAATGACTGTTATAATGTTACATAATATTAATTTTTTCACCAAAATTTGGTCTTAAGTGCAATGATTTCTATCAAAAAACTGTTAAGTTGTGTCTAACAAAATCCCAAAAAGTGTTGCATATACTACAAGTTAGGTCAATGATTCATGTTGTATAAAATTATCACGTTGTATTGTAGAATACAAGACATAAGAGAAATTAAAAATTACCTGTCTTATAAAATTATATGGGTGTCAAGTTCTTCCCCACTCAAAATTAATTTCTCCCTAAACAGTCATCTGCATTTTAAAATAATTAATACTTGAAATATTCTTTCATAGAAACCCAAATTACAAAAATAAATACTAAAACCTTATTTTTAATGGAATGTTAGAAACATAAAGGTTATGTAAAGTAACTGATCACAAGGATTTTGCATAAGATAACATATGTGGAAAGTAAAAACATTGATATGAAAGAGAATTATTACATTCATGTTATGAAGGATATTGATAGAGAACATCATTATGAGAAAGTTAACAATCAAAAATTTTATATCAGCAACGATCTGAAAAACCATCAGATTCATCAGTCAAAAATATACTAGGATAACCTTTTTTATTTCGATATACTTTCCATAGAGTTGAATAATGATAATAAATAATTCCTTTATTAATTATAATATGATCTATTTAGCATGGCCACATCATCTCCTTTTTTCAGGAAATGAATGTAAATCGTTTATTCTTAAATAATTAGCAAATCATGAGATCTAATAATAGAATGACATGTGATTCCATCTATACATATCACAAGAAAATGTTATAAATAGTTATAAATATGCATAAGTCCACCTATATTTAGATATTAAATTAATCTAACAAACTTCCTACAAATTTTAATTTATACTTTCCATAAATTGATAACCTTATAATCATTATGAATGCTGAAAATCAAAATGTTTAGAAAGAGGTGAGCTAACTCTGCTTAACACTTATCCCCCATAGATCATAAAGAATTTATTATTTGTCACATTCCAAACATGTGACTTCCATGATCATTTATTTTCTTAGAATATAGTAATAACATGATTTATTGTATATCCTTACTGAAAACATGCGTTCATTCAATAATTAACTCTTTCCATATACAATTAATCTAAAAAAATATCCCTAGTCCATGATATCATGAATCATATTTTAATAATTTTAACCTCGTGGTCATTAATACTATGAAACATCTATTTATTACCTTATCCAAACATTATCCACATTTTAATGGTTACCCTTCACTTAATACATTTGAAAAAAATATCTAAATAACTTTTCATAGTTACCAATACCACAAACCATATATTCTTGAATACATATGTATAAACCATATTGTACCAATAGATAGATATTT
Organism: Viscum album; assembly: GCA_963277665.1. Lineage (NCBI taxonomy): Eukaryota > Viridiplantae > Streptophyta > Magnoliopsida > Santalales > Viscaceae > Viscum > Viscum album. The sequence continues at coordinate 908,217,794 of OY728125.1, read as the reverse complement.
CATCATTCTATAATACATTAAAAGTGGTTCAAGAACATTATTCTCTATTCCCATTATGTAGAAATTCAATTATTCCTTCAATTTTTTTTTTGTAATCTATAAAATCAATAGAGATCTTATAATATATTGATTTGTATTGGAACTTAAGAGGTTGTTGACATAGATAAAAATTGATAACCATTATATTAAGACAATAGTTATCATAATTCACCATTTCATTTCATTTGTAGCATTGATTTTGTGAGGTTCATTCAATGTATAATTTTCTCTATTCGCAGCATTTTACATATTTTTTCCATTACATCGACACTCAATGGACTAATAACATTATTTTACACACTTAAATCATTTAAAAGTCCCTTTAATATAATATCTACCGTTATTATTTCAACACATCGAACATAACTAAACACAAAAATTTGTTTCACCATAGTTCTTAAATTTACCCTTGACCACTATATTCTTTTTCTTGTCAATACCATGACATTTTTATGTAACCCCACCATATCATTCTTCTTTGATAGCATAAAAAAATTTCTTAAAAAACTTAAATCAATTATGTATAATTAAATTTTAAGTCATATTTTTAATCAATTGAATAAGAAATCAACATTACTTTTAGGTTGGATGATAATGCCAGAAGCATACCTTGAAAGTCTGGTAAAAGTTTCCTTGTATGTACCAAAATATTCATCATCATTTTTATAATCTCAAGGAACTCTTTATCCATCATAGTACTAATAATAAAAAGAAGTCATTTACTAGGAAAAACATTCTTGAACTCATCAAATTTCATGGATTAAATTACACAATGTTGTCTCATATTATTGACTAGAGTCCAAAACTGGTCCACCTCACCTTCATAATGATAAACAACCAAAATCACATTTTCATGTTTAAAATAGAGAAGGATGGGAAATATATTTTCAATGGTAATGATCCATTGTTCAATAATAAGAGGATCAGAATACCTAATGAAAGAATGTGGGAGTTGTCTCATTAAGGACTCAACAGAATGTTGTTCTCTTTTATACTCATTTGGATGTCTAAAATGACTCATATCTTGTGTAAATATCAATATATGATTTTTCATTCTAGTTACCATAATATTTAGTTGTTCAGGGGGATAATAATTTCATTTACCATTACATTAATCACAAACACAGTTCTTTCGATTCCCATCCATTGTCTAAAACCCCAAAATAGTAGTGTGAGAGGAAACAATAAGACAAGGAAAACAACATAATCAAGGGTGAGTACATTAAATCTTTAACATTATATGTTTCTTCCATGGTTAACCATGATCATTACATAAATTAAAGTATTTTACCTATACATTGAATTATCATTAGATACATACCTATAAATATACTTAGAAATATTCTAGGGATATCATTATATATTTATCATCATAGTTTCCAAAGGATGTCCAAAATTTTCTTTGATACCAACTCTATCGATCCAATCTTGGAATAAATGGAGATAACTTTAAATTTTTAAAATATGTAACACATTACACAAAAAATATCCCAATGGACATATTAGTTTGGTTCCTTCATAAAATTGGGTAAAATTCTTCTAATTTTATGAATAATTTTAAATATCTCCCATAAAGAGATTACCCTTTGGTTTTCCTACCCAAAACCATCATTTATATACTACGGAAAAGAAAACATAGGAGAAATGGAGAGATCAGAAGCTCGGTATGGGTAAATAATGAAAATATCAAACAAATCATTAAAAAAATAACATAAAAAATGAAAATAACTTTTAAAAATCATACGTTATATAACTTATATCAAAATATTGAGTCATGATATTAATCTTGGGAGGTCATAAGGTATAAATCATAAAGTAACACAATCAATGAGAAAATAGAACTGGAATAAAACATGATATTGTGGAAGGCATAAAATCATAGAAAATAATTTCCTTATTACAAAATGATCATTTAAATGACCTTCATAGTGTAAAATTCTATTATTGATCTATGTTCACTCCTCGTTCTATCCATGTATTACATAACATGGTTTAAATAATATTCTAACAATGCATAATTAAATCGAGTTCATATCCCATTCTGGACCGATATTACAGAATCATGATCATTTCCCGTTATATTCATATCTATATCATGAGATATAAATCTTTACCCAATGCATTTTTATAGAGATATAAGTATTACCCATCTCAAAATTAAATCATTGTTAGTGTACCATAAAAAATATCATTCATCATTGCTTAACCAAAGTAAAAAAATGGGTTTCTTAAAATTCATTCCATCATAATATAATCCATGTAAAACAAATGGATTTCATAAATTGAATTACATCATAAAAATAATCAAACCATATGAAGAAAAGGCACATTTTACTTGAAATTTATCCTTATTATATAGTTCCACCTTATATGGAAAATAATTTAGATAGAACACTCGAAATTGATTTTTGAGGATAATATCATTAATTCTTTGAAAATGTTGTCTTTTGTCAAAATGACACAAAATATTAAATGATAATAATTTCTCTGAAAAACACATTGAAATATTATAAATTCAGATTCATCTTAATAATTAATTGTGATTAAATATAAATATGTTCATTCCATATAAGTTAAAAGAAAATAATTTCTTGTACTATAGTCAGATAACTCCAAAAGTACCTCATTTCAAAAATGGGGAAAACATTACTTTTATACCATTTCATAAAAATTAAACAATTGGTAAAATTCACTGTAATATTTTTTAAAATAATATAAATAGTATTTTTTAATACATATTTAGGAATCATGGATATGTATGATCAATATACCCTAGTAAATACTTACGTACAAATAATATCTGATAGTAATTTGATAGTGAATTTATCCCTTAACACTTTATAATAAATAGATTCATTTGGACTAGGAATTAAATAAAATTATAATTATATAAAAATACTAAAAATTTCATAATAAGACTCATATAAACATTTTATAGTTGTATAAACGGTAAAAAAACTGATGGTGTATAAGGAATGTGTCGAACAAAAATATAAGCGAGACGAAAAAATCTCTTACCTTAGGTCTGATATCCTTTGTATATATATGAACATAATTTATAATGATTTAAATAATTTAATTGACTTATGAAAAAATAATAGTAATTTTTATTATATCATATATGATTATATTATCATCTTATTTTTAATAACATTTCATTACTATTCACTATTTTGGTATTAACTGCTTCATTTTTTTGTGCATGTTTTGTTGAATATATTCTGTTAACACTTCTTAGGACATAGATATATAATTCCAAAATAATATTAAAATAATATATATGATATTTATTCATTAAATATATTTATCTAATGATTCTTTAATGGATATCATGTATAATTAATCACATCACATCGTGGAGATAGTAGGCTATACATACGCACTGCCGACAGTCCCATTCCCTAAATTGTGAAATTATATGTAAGTGTATGTTTTATGTTTCTTAAATAATCCATATCGTGTTATAAATATGACATATTTTCATTATTTACATCATTATACCCATATATGTAAGGTGGTGATGAAAAACAATATCACCACAGCATGGAGACAGGAAGTCGTACGTACACACACGTGGGGATTTCATTTTTCAGGAAGGATAAATGGTGGGATATGGTTATTCCATAATTATAATTAATATATTTATATATTTTTTACTGTATTTAATACTTTATAATTAAAAAACTCATGAATTTGAAGTAGAAGAATAAATAAGCTTGAATGAATTGGTAGTGAAGACTGCCTCTTCTTCAACGAGCTCCCTCTAGATCTCATCTTAAAGCACTAGAGTCAATCTTTGGAGAGGAAACGAACCTGTACAATGCGAATAGGGAAATTTATAATTGTAATATTTAGGGTATGTAATATATTTAATTCTTGATTTAAAGTGAAGAAGTGAGGGAAGATATTCCTTTTTATAACTAGTGTGAATGATACTTTTCGAATCTCAGAAAATATTAATTTATAGTAAAATAAAACAACATTAAAAACCTCCAAAATGTACGAATTTTTAATATTGTATGAGATAATGTTTTAATATCATCAACCAATAAATTGTAGACATTTTTGGGGTCAATTTAATCTTTATCCTTTTAATTAACACTTAGTTATTCTATTCAACTTTCTTCTAAGGTATGAAATACTTCAATATTAAAAGTGTGAAATATTTTCTTATTTGATGTTATGTTACCATAAGTTAATAATTTATAATATTATTGTCCATACAATAACTATTAATTATTTTTAAAAATTTATTAATTCTTTTAATAAAATTAATAAAACATTACTTTGATAAACAGTCTAGAGTGTCAATTTTGACACTGTTCAATTCATTGATTTTTCAAAATATGAGGATAACAGTTTAACTTTGAAAAAAATATTATATTGTATTAATAATTAGTAAAGGTAATCTATTAATTTTAATTGGATATATTAATTTTGTTAAATTATATTTATTTTAATATTTATAATAACATTTATTTGTTATCTACGTTAATAAAACAATTACTGTAAAAGTATTTCTGTAATTATTTAATATAATTATTTGTTGAATAAAAAAAATTAAATAATGTGAAAATATAAATACCAATTATTTTAGAATAATACTTATAGTAAAATATATATATTGGAAAATCTTATATTAAAAATGTCATATTTATGGAAACATGAATGTTACAACTTTAGCATCACTTTAGATAAAATATTATAAGTGTCATAATATTTTTCATATGGATCTAAATGGTAAATAACTCGACATTTAGATGATTATTGTTGATATATTATGATCCACTAATATTTATGAATGTTATTTTTTATTTTATGGGGTACTGCTATATTAGAAAAAATTACATTTTTTATTTTTCGTCAATTAAATTATTTATGCATCTTGAATGTTTAGCCTTTAAGGTAGTTATTTATTTCCTAAAAAAATTTATAATATAAGGAAAAAAATTATATTTCAAATGAATATTTATTTATGAATTTATATTTTGTAAAACCTTATATTAAAAATTATATAGTTATAAGTATTTAAATAAGACATATTAAACTTTACGGAAAAGAAACTATAGTAAATTTCCTAATCTCATACAAGTGGATTCCAAAAGACACCATTTCGAATCAATGATGATTTATGTCAACAAAAATCATCCAATGATATTATGATAAGAGTTAGGTTAATTTTATTATATTATTTTTAATCTTAATTATGAAATTTACCCATTTAATTTTTTGAAAAAAATTTACCAAATTTACTACTCATATAACCTCAAAATAAAAGAAAGATATTTACATAATTTAGACCCAATGATTCTAATTATTGAATCTATTTTTCAAAATTCAAATCTTAGAATTTGTGGTAATCAATTTAAAATTAATCCCATTGTCATAATGAGAAAACAAGTTTTTAATGTTAGAACAACAAAAATATTGAAATGTTTCTACATCTTAAATCAATGTTAAATTAATGTAAATGAAAAAAATTATATAAATTCATAAAATTATAATAAATTTATGCCTAAAAATAATTCAATACTATAATTTATCTACATAGATTATTTCAATGAAAAATGTTATTCAATTAATATTTAGTATTTCTACTATCCATCAAAACATGAAAGTTATGATAAAAAATATAAAAAATTAAACCAAAGTAAATTTTTATATCCCACCTTAAAAAATATGTTTATTTTGTTAAAAATAAAATACAAGTGTAAAAATAAATATTTGAAGTGGGTGCACTACCAAATGTGGTAAAAATGCATTTTCTAAAAATTAATTCATTTATATGAAAAATTATATTCATTTTTATATCATGTCTATAAAATATATATGTTAAACATTAACATTATATTGTATATATGAAAATTTTATTTCATTAAAAAAATATATCAAGGGTGATTTTATTATTTTATAAAGTAACTTTTTCATTTATATAGTATTTCTGAAGATAGATAATATTGTCCATACCCTCCAATATAATGACCATCTTATAAGGTAACATAATAATATTTAGTTGTTAAATAAAACTTGGAATAGTGTAAAATTAATTATATAAAAAAATGAAATTGTGTGTAACACAAAACTAAAATTGTGTTGCGTATACATCATGCTAAGTCCTGGTAGTGTGTAACTCAAGCGTATCATGTTGTAGTGTACAAAGAAAGATAGAAATTATTTTTTAAAAAATACATATCTCATTAAAATATAGGGGTGTGACAAAAAATTTAAAATCATATTTTACATTCATATGATATATCCTGAAAGTCATATATGATGTATAATCTAAGATAATCCTAATGGCTTCAAATCTTGATATAAGGGAAAATGCCTCCTCACCATCTATACCTTATTCCTCAAAAATAAATTAGCTAACAATATATGAATATACCAAGTTATCACACTTTTATCATCATGTTTATTCAAAAAACCACATTTTATTCCAATAATAGGATTATGAGGGGATTTATCAACTAATTCGCAAACTTTATTCATATTGAACTAGTTAAGATCATCTTAAATTTCTGAAACCCTTAATATCATCCACTAAGGATTTTTATAGTCTTAGTCTCTAGTTGAGATAAAAATTAGAAAACTCCACAATGTTACCTACACTCCATCTAGTCTTAATTACTTAATCTAATCATAATTTTACAGTTTCGAAGCATCGGTTCCTTAAGGTTCTAGGTTTTCTAGGCATCAATATTTTTGGTTCACTGGTATCCATCTTATTAGGATTTGGTTCTTGAAAATAAAATTCTAATCCTAAATCCTTTTTACTTGAAAAGATAAGTTCAAGTATCATGTTTTAATAAGAATTACTTAGCTCATAAATTTGAGTCATATTTCGGTTAGATGGATCCATTTTGTAAAATTTCACAAGAGTTGATTATTCAATTATTTGTGACCTTATATTAAAAATTCTATATTACATTGAAGTAGTAGTATAAGGTATAGATATTGAATCATTATCCTTTAGATAAAATTTACCACGATCATATGTGGTGCATAGAATATAAACCATTCCCCATAAACCATAAAGTACCAAACTTTTTATTTTCTATCATTACATATATTATATTGTGTTTTATTTAAGATATGACTTATTGTTACTCTCTTAATGACATAACATGCTACATTTATAGCTTCATCCCAGTAATATTGTTAGGACCCACCATCTTCAAGATTAGGGAAGGCACATCAAAGAGCCTGGCCCTTCCTTCTTTGGATTAATCATAGATAATGACCCCCGATACCCACCATCAATAGGCCCTGGATGGGTGAATATCATCATGGGTATAGAATATCATTCAAAATGGAAGGAATTAACATTTTTATTTTTCATTTGATAGGGAGATAAGATAGTAAAATCCTAGACAACACCAAACATTTATGAAAATGGAAAAAAATCCAACCCATGCATGATTTAAATGTAAATTGCGACAAAATTACAAACCATGCACAAATGATAGTACCAAAATAAAGAGACAAAAAAGTATTAGAAAAACTATCCCAACATCCGATATAGTAAAGTCCAGTATTATCCTCAATTTCACCTTGGAAACCTGAAAATAATTTTACAAATGTTGGGTGAGTATACATGTATACCGAGTCGTAAAACTTAAGTTACTCATGCCCATGTGGTGGAACATACTAAATCCATTGAGAGAGAATAATAGAACCAAAAAGAACCTACCATGGAGTACTAACTAGCCCATCCATTCCAGGGAAGAATCAACAAATAATGTGAGTCAAGTAAAGTAGTATTATAATAAGATCAACATTTTTTTACACAGAACAACTTTTCCACTGGTTATATGCACATTCCAAACATCTATGATATTGATTATACCACTTTTCCAAAATGCAGTCCCACTACCACAACCTGCTCGCACACACTTGGTCCTCAAAACCACACACAAATACCACTCATGGACTCCAAGTCCACAAACTCACCACACATCTCGCTCACAAACACCTTGACCCCACACTAGAACCAAATCATTCCTGCAGACACCTGTTTCACAACCACACTACACACCTACCCTGTAGAAACCACAACCACAACAAACATGCCTCTTGCCCGAAGACTCCTGAGCCTCATCATGAAGAAATGTGGGGGAAAAAAATAAACCCACAAACACCTAGGACTGTCACCCAAAACAATACCTTCTTGATGGATCTTGGGAAATAGGAATCGTCAAGACATTACAACATGCCCAGATGGTCTCGAGAAGAAAGAACTGAAATAAGGTGTGGGGAATAAAGTCAGTATGCAGCCATCCATCCTCCCACTTTGGTTCTAGGAATGACACACTCCCTCAAGAAATGTGGGTGTTCGACTTCACAACATGGTTGGTGTGCATATTAAAAATTACAAAGAACTAGAATTTGTACATATAGGTAAGTAAACACTTATACCAACCAACATGTTTCAAAAATGTAACCATCCCTCAAAACCCACCATTGATGATACCCCTACATGCACACATCACCAGGAATGATAGGCACTTTCGTGTGTGGAAGTATACCCCCAGGAGTCCATTTAAACAAAATTCATTCTTCTTTTATCAATTTTTCATTTATTCATTCCATCCATACTCTCGAAACTAAAAAAAACAATATATACAACCATTTTTAGAAGGCTAAAGAACACTAAACACTACCAAGGAAAAACGATGTTGGAAAAAGGTTAAGGGAATATATTTTAACACCCATTCATAAAAAAAGAGAATAATCATCCTTCATAACTACTATGCACCCCATTTTTCCTAGACAACCATCTAACCACTTCAAATTATAATTCATAAAAGTTTTCCCACACAATCATGTCGTTATAGCCAAACCCAAAAGCTCCACTCCACAATAACACGACTCCTGCCAGACCTAAAAATAGAATGTCGTGACACAACCAAGTCCTACAGCCCCACTGCCCAACCACTAAATAGAATTAGTCCCAGGGAACACCATATTTTATGCCCCCAAATAAACTAATTGTAATACCACTTCATATATGTTTATCTAGTCCACAATCAAGCAATTTTTCAACATGTGATTCCCTCACACCTCTTATACCACCCCATAGAAAAATACTACAAAAGCAACCATTATACAAAAAACCCTCTTCACATACATATAAAACCCTTCTACTAGAACTAACTCCTTTTTCTACCACTATACCCATAACTACGCTCCCAAAAACATTACCAAGCAACCCAAACAAAGTCACAAACCCCAATAGAACATAGCACACAACACCACCTATCAAAATTGAGCTTCTCAGATTTGGTAAACACTATTATTAAAATCCACATTGATAAACTTGGGTGATCACACATGAGATTCTATGCTGGGGAATCCATTTACTTTTATGAGATATATGTTTTTAATCCGATTTATATTTACACTAATTATTCATAAGTAAACAACCAAAATTATAGTGCTTTACACATGCATAGACAAAGAACACTAATGTCCAGGATTTTCCAAATCCATATGGCCACAACAGATCACATCATCAATAAATATAACAAATAAAATAGCTGATCAACATAAAAATTCTTCAATCACCTACCTAATATCTTTTAATCATCACTTACATTCCATTATTTATTACCTTTTTAAGAAAATTATTCACATGTTCTTTAAATAGAATCATTAGTACACCAAAAATGCATGATACACATATAAAGAGATGTGGAATAATCCCCATTATAAGAAAATAGGTGAAAAAATTCCTCTTTATGCCAAAGTGGAGGATCATGTGAGCAGCAGGAAACATGAATAAAAATTTGAAGGAGGGTACTATAGAACATGTGTGTGACTCATCTAGAGAGGAAGGTACTAGTCTCACCAAGATAAAAGAGAATAAATGACCTCATCTTTTAGAAAAATCCAAATCATATATCAACGAGAGGAAATGTTTCCAACGACCATTAACATGGCATCGTGACCAAGATCATACTGTTTGAATATTTCAAAGTCCTCAGAAAGTAATGATAGTAATGATGTACTTAATTTACTTTTAATCATACATAAAAACAACCAAAAATGGATTTAATCTTTTTTTCATCAAATAAAATGTAACCTGGGAGAAATTTAAAATCTAGAGATACATTGAATTTTGAGAAGTGTGAGACAATGATTAGTAGGCCACCATGATAGTGCCACCATTACGATGCAACCATTATTGTGCCAACATTTTAGAATTCCACCATTTTAGAGCTGCCATTATAGTGCCTCCATTTCAGTGTCCCATTGTTTCAATGGGAAACCATTTCGATGGGCCAAAGTTTTGATGCCACCATTTCGGTGCCACCATTTCAGTTTTCCACCGATTCGGTGGGCCTACATTTTGATGCCCCCATTTCGTTGCCACCTTTCTGATGTTCCACCGTTTGAGTTCTACAATTTCAGTTCCACCGTTATAATGACACCTTTTCTGTGAAAGCATTTGGTGAAACTAGATTATTGGAATAATCTGGAAACCAACCAATGTGACCACCAAGAACACCTTAAGAACTTGATTTTAAAAAAAATTACCTGGGGAAATCTAGGTCATTACATTAGACACATCTCCAACCATTTTCATCCATGAGAATCTAAAACCAAACTTAGAAAAAGATGGTTCTGAACAACCACCCTGTAAGATAACTCTCAGGGACAAACCACCCACATTGTTAGAAAATTAGAGAGAAATAATTGACATCAATGAACACCTAATAAACCTCTATCTTCTGAAAAAGAATACAAAAAATAATTCCCCACTTCACATATATATGGATTAGGGAATCCCTTCCTCCATGAGAAGATACTATCAACTATGTGTGGCATTGAATCACCCGCATTTGTTTAATTGATTCCACATTAATGTGTTTCAATTAGGGATCTGGCCCTCCCCTCTCCACATATTAGGACATACATCAAAACAATGAGAAAAAGGGAACAAAGGATCTGATAATGATCTATGTCAAGAATTAAATCATAAAATGAAGCATAGAAAGTAAAACATAGGAACAAGACCTAGAACAACTCTTAGTACTGGGCATGCATCAGTGGCTGCTGATCCCAAGTTCTCTCTTCAAGTCATCCATGGAACCAAAACACACAAACCAATTGAATTTCCCGTCTGCAAAAAAAACATCTCATAATGAACCTCAATTCATACTAGTCGCTCCCTAAATGTTTCATTTTTCTCGATATCCATCTATCCCCATTCAATGATGTGGGAGTCATGGTGTAGATACCAACGAAGAAAAGAGACATAGATGACTGTGTGGATCCTCACAAACTGTTGTGGAAATTCCACCAATATTCAACCTCTCCTACTCTTCCCAACACCTCTAAAGGTCTGATGAACAAGGTAGAGAGATTTATCCCTCTAACAAAACTCTTTTTCCCAGGTCTAGGGGAAAACATCAAGAATACATGGTCCCAACCTTGAACTCCCATGGAATCATCCTATGATCATAAAATGCTACTACTGAGGTGCACATTGAACTTGGTCACCCACACCATACTCAACTCGAACTGGGAACTGGGACCGAAGATATCCATGGCCTCCACAGACCGTGAATCTCACTGACTGGCCCATGGGGATATGGATAGGAGAAGTGGATGAAAATTGTAATAATTGAGGCATACTTCTGGTTGGCTAAAACCTGGAAGGTCCTGACGTCGGAGACCTGATGCTGATTATGTTCCACTTCAATGAACTGTTCTGGCTCCCTTGTCGAGATACACCTCCCTGTTAGTGCATCCCACAAACTATTTCAACATTCTTCTAAACATCAAAGTATGTCAGAAGGTTAAAGGGAATGATGAAATACTAAACAGAAGTTCGAGGTGCCTCGTCCAATCATCTCACCCACGACTCCTCATACTGAAAGAGGCCCAGAGAAAAGTATATAATATAATTGAACTTGATCTATATTTCCATCACTAACACACTCCCCTAATGGATGGAGAGAATCTCCTACCACTTCTCATCCATCATCTTCATGGAAAGAAAATCTGCACGAAACTCCTTCTCAAAGTCATACCATGAGACATCGATCTCCTTCCTATCGCTGAGGATAAGAATCCACCACTAATGCACCACTACATTCATCTGGATCACTAAAAGTGGAACCCATTACTCCCTCAGACTAAAAGAAAAGGTAAATGTGATTTTCATCACCTCAATCTATCCCTCCAACTATATGTCAGATCCTCTACCTATGTACTTCCCTATGGTCTGCCCCTAGAATGAACAAAGGGTATTTTTCCCAAATTCATCTTCCTTCTCTTGAATAGACCTCTGTTGATCAACCATGTCCGCCTGATGGGCATGGACTACTCGTACCACATGTGGGAGATGTCTGGGTTCCATAGTTGTAAAGGTAAATAGGGAAATCTTAGCCTAGTTTGTATGTAATTTTACATTAGTATTTATTTTAACTCTTTATTGAAATTAAATTCACAATACTCTTAAGGCCCTCATGAAAAAAAGTAATTATGATGATTGTACTTTTCCCAGGGTCACTATGACACATTCAGTGTATCCTCTCTTGGCTATTTATTAGATCCAGAGTCCTTGCATCGGATCACGGGGGGCCATAAAATTTGGTCTCTTACTCTGTCTTCCCTCCCCTATTTCACGCATCAAGATTTCCTAACACTGTTTCCCTACCCTACCATCAAATCCTCACTATTTATAAATCCAATTTCCATCCTACATCTCAACCATAAGCTCTAATACCATTCTGTCACAACCTTCCTTCATCATGATTAGGGAAGGGACATGAAAGTGCCACACCCTTCCTTCTTTAAAATTAAAGAGAGATAATGACCCCTGAGTTATTCCTTCAATAGGACCCGTAGTGAATACTAGCGACAAGGGAATATAATATCACACAAAATTGAAGGCACTACCATTTTTAATGAAAATAGGAATTATATATAATATGGTAAATTCACAAACCACAACAAAACTTTACATAAAAGATACCAAAATCCAACACATAAGTGATTTTAATATAAATTGGAACAGAAGTACAACCCAAACCCCAAATCAAGTACCAAAAGAAACAAAAAATGCAGCAGCACAACAACTATCCCAATGCCCAAGCTAGTAATGGATAACACGGTCCTCAAAGTCATCTTGGAGACCTTAAAAAAGTTTTACAAATGTATTGTGAGTATACCATTATACATAGTATAAAAACTAATGTCACTCATATGCTCGGTGGTAAATATACTAATGCCTATGTGATAGATTATTAGAACCTCAAAGAACCTAACCTGGAGTAATAACCAGCCTAGCCTCACCAAGTCACACTCATAAAATAATGCATGTCATGTAATGAAGTAGTTTATGAACATTGAAATTTTGGTACCCCGCACCACCTTCCCACTGTTTATCTGCTCATTCCAAATAGTGAATGTCTTGATGCAACCACTCATCCAAAATTTTGTCCCACTTCCACAACTAGAAACCACATACCAAGACAAAATACCACACTCAAATCCCACCCGTGGATGCCTAGGTCATAAACTCACCACAGATCTCACCCACAGACACATGAGCCTCAAAACACACACAAATACCACCCGCATACACATAGGCCACAACCACACCACACATGTCTCCTGCAGACACTGGGTCTAGAACAACCATGAATCTCACTCGAAGACACATGTGCCTCATCCTAAAGGCACTAGGGAGAAAAACCTGGCCCGCAAAAAACTGAGGCCTCTCTCCCACACCACAACCTACCTGAAGGATCATTGGTTATTTGAATCCTCAAACCATTATAGCATGATCAAATATTCTCTATTGGTACGATGAGAATTAGGGTTCAAGGAAGAAATTCAATAACCAACTGACAATCCTCCCATCGAGATGTCAGGAAACACACCCTCTCCTATTAAAGGGGGAGCTTTATAGGTAGTGGTTAACATGGGTGTGGTGCGTATTAAAAATCACAAGGAAATAAACATTTTTACATATAGGTATGTAGTCACTTAACCCATCCATTAGGATTGGAACCAGCAACCTGACCACACAAACCCCCTTTATTTCTACACCTACATGAACGCATCACCATGAACGATGGTCACTTCTGTAAGTGGATGTATACCCCGGACCAATCCATTTAACCAAAACTTATTTTTTTTATCAATTATTCATTTATTTATTCAATCCCTACCCAGGAAACTTGAAATCACAACATCTACAACCATTTTCAAAGGGATAAAGTCCACTAAACACTACCATAGGAAAAAAGGAAGTAGGGACTAGGGTAAGGAAATCAATTTTAACACCCATCCATAAAAATAACATTGAACAACCAACCTATAGTCCCACTACACAACCCCTTTTTCTTCGACACCCATACATCCCCTGCCAACTATAATTCTTAAAATTTATCCCACTCAATAGTGTCCTCACAACAAAACCCGGAAGCCCCGCTGCACAAAAAAACCACACCCGACACACCTATAAAAATGAATTCGCGATAAAACCCAGTCCTACACCCCCACTTCCCTACCACTACGCAGAAACAATCCCATTGGCCAACAAGTTATATTGACAAAACATTAAGCAAAGGTAGTACCACTTCCAAAATGTTTATCCATTCCACAATCACTCAATCTCACAACATGGGATTCAGATACACCTACTGTACCACTACATACCCAAAGCCCATAAAAACCAAAATTATAAAATAACCCCACTACACACACATACCACACACTTCTCATAGAACCAAAAAATCTGTCTAGCCCTGTTCCCATAATAGTTCTCCAAACAACAACACCACATAACCAACACAAATTCATAAATCCCAACAGAAGGCATCACACAACCAAACCTAACCAACATGATGTATTTAGAATTTTTAAACATTGTTATTTAAATATAATTTGATAAATGGTGGTTTTCACACAAAGGATTTAATTCTATTGTATCCATTTCATGTTACTAGGTATACACGACTAACAAGATTGATATTTACACCAACAATTCATTAGGAAACAAAAATAATTACGGAGATTAACTAATCCAAATACAATGACCACCAATAGAAATGATTTTTAGAATCCATATAAAAATAAAGGATCACATCATTATCATAGATAACAAATAAAACAAACGATCATCATTAATAATCATCAATTCCATACATGTAATCTTTTAACCATCACTTCCCTGTCGTTATTATTTACTCATATAAGAAACTATTAAATTTTTCAACACAAAGTTATATTAGTACACCCACCATTCATGATACAAAAATAAATATTAGAAGAAGAATCTCTACCTTGAAAAAAACCAGGTGACCAAAACTACTCTTTTCATTAAAACGGTGGATCACACAAGCAATAGAAATTTCTAAAAAAATGATTATGATGGGGCTCTAGCCCAATTTCATGAATCATCTAGAGAGGAAGGCTCTAGGTACACCAAGATAAGAGATAATAGAGGACACCACCTTTTAGGAATATCCGGATCCAATATCCATGGATGGAAATAGTTCCAAAGGACATTAATGTGGGTTTGTGGTCAAGATCAGGTAGTTTGAATATTTCAATATCCATGTAGTGTTAATATATTAATGATATAAATTATATCCTTTGAATCGCCATTAAAATTACCGAACAAGACATTAAATTTGGATTGATTCAAATAAAACATAAGAGGGGAGAAACTGGAAAATCATGAGAAACTAGAAATTTATAAAAGGGTGAGACACCATTTCGGTGTGCCACAGTCATAGGGACTCCATTACGATGACATATATTCAGTGTGAAACCATTTTAGTGTCACCGTTATGGTTTCATTGTTTCAGTGTTCCAAAGTATTAGTTCCACCATTTCGGTACCACTATTTCGTTGTGCCACCGTTTCGGTGCCACTATTTCCATTCCACCATTTCGGTGTGCCACTATTTTTTTTCCACTTTTTTGATGCCACCATTATAGTGACATCGTAATAGTTCCACCATTTCTGTGTGTTACCGTTTGGTGAAACCTGATTTTTTGGAAAATTCTGCAAACAAACCACTATGGACCCCATGAACACAATAAGAACTTAATTATCACAATGCAAATCCTAGGGAAATCTTGATCCTTATTAATGTGTTGACAGGTTCTATTAAAATAACATTTATTAGGAAAATTCTTGTGAGGTCCTATTACTCCTTTCAAAAAAACCATTTTTGTACTTTTTCCTGGGAGAGGAAAAAATATGTCTAATACCATGTTTTGAAACATAGGAATTAAAAACATGGTATTATAATTATCCATCATAGTCACTTCTTAAAGAAATAATTTAGCATCTTTTATATTTGGAACCAACTTAATTTTTTTTAAATAGAACAGGTATCACTCTAAACACTTAATAAAACCCATGTAAATCTTGAAAAATCACCAAATAAAATATTGTTACAGTTTTTCACTCTTATTCCTGAATATATGTATTTCCCAAAGAAATCATATGAATATGATTTGGGTCCTTATAAGTAGAAACATATATAATTGGTTTAAAATATGACTTTTTTCTCTCCCATTTGGAATACATCACATAGATTCTTATTATTAAAATTAATTTTAGGTTAATCATATACAAAATAACTATTAGATAATTTTATCAAAGAGTAAGAATTATAGTGTCCTAATATATTATTTTAATTTCAAGATTCATTTTTTTATTCATTTAAATAGTTATATTTTTTCTACATAGATAATTGATATCTAAAATATAGGAATTATTTTTCATAGGTGACATTAATTTAAGAATTATATTTTTTAAAAATGAATATGAATTTTTTAAAGAATCAACAAAATAGAATTTATTATAAGTTAAGAAATACTTATCATATTATGTTTAATTACTTCTATATAAATAACCTTGTTGATGGGGACTGAGAATGGATTTACAGTTGTTCCAACACCTATAATTTTTATCTAGAATTATCATTAAAAGTCACGTAGAATCCATAATACTTTGAATAGAAGTGAAAATTATAGAAATACCCACTAACAATCCTTAAACATTTATTTTTCATGTAAAAATTTTAACAAATTCTATTGGGCATTGCTTTCTATAAAGATAAATCAAGAAATAATTTTTTTGTAACTATATTTTCTTGGGTCCTACAAGGTTACTAACTAATGATTTGGGAACCCAAATATAATGGTGCTATCTATAAAATAAAACACTGAGCTTTAGAAAAGAAAAGGTAAATATAAATTTTTTAACAACCCAAAATTGTGGTTTTCTCAATATAAAATTATTAGAAATTTTTTCTAAATATCAACAATGAAAATGGGTTATTTTATTGAGAGTCTTGTTCATAGAACTAGGTATAATTAATTTTCATAGAACATCATCTTTTCAGATTCAATTCCCATTCTATAATTATTTTTATGAATTTTCTTTCCAAACAATTTGATTTCAATAGATTTAGAAAATCATAAAAAAGTTAACAAATAATTGTAATATTGAACATATTTTTGAATTTTTTGGAACTTATTTCCATGTTCAATAAAATATGCAACATCATTTTACTTATAAGTTTTAAACACTGATATTTTTTATATATTAGGTTTTGTAATTTTCCACATAATTATTAAATATTATAATATTTTTTTTCAATGATTATAAATGAGTTTCCGGAATAATAAAATATTCATTTATGCCATCATTTTAGGAATTTTATATTTATAATTCAGACTCATTCTTAGAAACATAAGATTAATTCACCTTATTACAGTGTTCTATAATGCTCCCGTAAGCCTTATGACTAGTATGTATAGCTACTGATTCAGAAAATTTGACATCATAATAATCTTCTGAACCTCTCCATATTTACTTCATGGATTTCATGGATTTGTTTCCTGTAACAAACTTTAATGAATTATGTTTTCTTTAAATTCTTCTTATCTTGTATCTGTGAAAATATGGTTTGATGTTTTCATGATTTTTTCTTTCATACCTTCTCAATTATTTTTAATTTAAATCAGACTTATTATACTTATTGAATTTTTTTAAACCTATTATATTTTTATAGAACATTTAATAATTTTTTGCAATGTGAGAAATCTCAATTTCAGAAGAAAAACTAATTGATGTACCTTCATCAGATGATTTAGTTTTATGAATTTCTTAAATAATATTGTAATCTTTTTATGTTGAAACTTTTAATAAAACAATCTACTTGATAACTAATATGTGTCCTCCAGCATCAGCTTCTAGATCTACATCATAAATCATTAAATACCTATTGGGATCTTTAATTTTATATTTATTGAACTCAATTATTTCTTAAATATCAGCTAAATTTTCCATCCACGTCTGTGGTAAAACTATTAGCACATTCAATTTAATATCTCGGTTTGTAATTGATAATCCTATAGAAAAAAATTATTTAAATTAATTGTGAGTCTCTCAATGATCATAGTAATTCTTTCTCTTTTATCTATTTCAATGGTGTCAAACATAAGTTTCATAGTATCATATTAAATAGAAAACACAATAATTTTACATTCATATGAAACCACTATAGTAGTATATATTTCACAAGTTTTTTGACATTAAGAAAACCAGTTAAACTCATTTGGAACTAGTAAAAAACAACTAAATTAATTTATTTGTAAATTTAATTGTAGTTAGATTTAGTATCAACCTCTCATGTTGTTGGTTTTGTTTTTATAATTTCATGGGGATTGAAGTATTTAAGGTAAAACTTTAGACAAATGCTCGTTAGATAGAAGATCATTGGTTCCTTCATGAAACCATTTTTAAACATTGAAATAGGATGTTATTACCATCGATATACCATATCTATTATTAGTTATAGAACCCATCATAAATATGATATTTAAAACTCAACTATTAACAGTTATGAACTCAAGAGTCACACTATATAATATAATACCTTATTGGAGACAAACAATACAATGGATTGAGAGGGGACTAATTGAGTTATTGAAATATTATTTTCATAGAAACCTCAATAGATTAGATATTGCATAATATAATATCATATTAAACAATATTATTTTCATATATAAATAAAATAATGTAAAATAACATGTCAAATATAGTTATAGATGTCTGAGGAATAAAATTCCCCTTTTCCACTCCACTAACCCTCCTCTTCATGAGTGTGGTGATTATCACTAGACCAACCTTTTTTCGAAGGACATGCAGTTCATTTTCCAATGAATGCACGGATGGTTTTACGTAGTCAACACTTATTAAAATAGAACTATATATTTCTATAGGGATCAAAAAAGGTGTCAGAAATAATAAAATTCACATTTTTTTTTCTTGGAACATTTTTCAATGAGAGACATGGAAACATAATGTTTCTAGATTTAGAACACAGTTATACTATACAACTAACAAAGTGAATAAATCCCCATTACAGATGATAGAAAAGTAATAAATTCCAAGGATATTCTAATAAACTAACAATAAAATTAATAGATGTTACATAGATCTAGATCAAGATTATTATTTTTTCATGGATAACAGAGTTGCAAATAGAAGCCTAAATAAATAAATTATTCCTATTTTTTTCAAATTATTTCCTTATTATATGTATTTCTATCACATGAGATATCAACATAAATATATCATGAAAATACAAGAAAAAACTTTTCACATAAATATGCAGCACATGATTCATAAAATCTATGATAAATGACCCATTATTTTCTCATAAATACCTCAAAAATAGTAAATGAAAAAACACCTTGTACTTGTTTCCAATAATTGTAATTACTTATAATTGTAGTACTTTTATCCATTAAGAGGTCATCTATTATTTAAAGACTCCATGGAGTCATTAAAATCTCACTCACATTATTCAATAGTAATAAATATATGTTGTATCACATTGTAGCTAATTTCATAACATCACATAACCGATTTATACATTTGAATTCACGTAACTGAATTAATTATATAGACAAATTTATATAGGCATTATTTATGTATCCAATTTGATAATATATATAACTTTGATATGTATTTTAATTCACTTTCCCAAATGGATTTACAATGGACATTTTCTCATGTAGCGAAATTTGACATAACGAAATGGAACAAAGTTGCCGATTTTACCATGAAAATATTTAATTTTGTTGAATACCTCACATAACCTATTAATTTAATACATTAATCTATGTTTCCAATTTCTCAGGTAGATATTTTAATGATGTAGATGTTTTAGACATTTGTGATTCCATGGTGTAGTAGATTTTCATAGGTTAAAATTTCACATATGTGATTAACCTTGTTGAATGTTCTTGTAACTATTTATCCACAAAGACAAATACCATAAATAGATTATTTATATAAACATAGAAAAATTTTACTAGGAAAATATATAATTAATAATTTAACGATTTTAGCAGTTTAATAACAATGATTAAATAGAAAAATTAATGAAAAAATTAACGTCAAAATCATTAGAAAAATATAAAAGGTTTTTAGGATCATCAAAACCCAAAGGTACATGAGATATGTTGGAACAAAATTAGTAGTCCAACATTAATGTTTTAAAATTTATAATATTAGAAGATAAGAAAAAAATGATTTAAAATAATCTCATCTAATAATATTTGTACATGTTTGGATCAGATTTTTAAACATCAATATGCATTTTTACAATTACTATAACATTAAATATTTCTTCAATTTAAGGGTTAATATTGTTACAATAAAATTTCAATTGAACCATTAATTGACTATGGGTCATGTTTAAAAATATATACGATTAATTTAGCAAGAAATATTATTTTAATGAATTTTATAAAATTAAATAAATTATTATTTATTATAAAATATCATCAATTTATTTTTTTACATTATTCATCTAATTTAACATTGAATACAACTAGAAAAGTTTGAATTTTAATTCAATTCTTCCACATACTCCTTTTATGTGATATAAATCTATAAAATTATTGGGACGCATTAACTCATTCAAATTATATCACTTTTGAAATTTCGTAGAATTTTCTTTGTTAATTGACTAAATACTCTATTAGCATTCAAAAAGAAATTAATGTCATTATATTATGTAAAAAAAATATAAATAAATAATTATCATGAAAATATATTCATTAATCTCATAATAGATAGTTATATTCATCTGTAGGATGCCCTTGACTCTATGTCGACACATAAGAGATATTAAAAACCGAGAGAGTGACATTTTGTAATGTCCATTGATTTAAATACTATATAAGTAATTATAATGGACAATATATCATTAAAATACTCAATTGAGAGAAAAATGGTGATAATTTTATATTTCCTTCCATCCATTAAGAATTTTGATTTATTCATTTGGCCCTATCACTTATTTTCATCCTTGATTAACATTATTTATATGTTACGATGGTGACAAATTTTACAATCGATACAATTCTTATTGAACCAATATATAAATTTTTTACTAAATATGAAAATCCTATTTTGAAAAATGTATTCCATTTTATCTAATTCAATACCTATAAGTCACAAAAATTAATTTCAAAACATGTTAAAAATATATGGCGAAAACTATTTTTTTTGAAAAACATTCAATTTTAAGCACAAAATCAATATTATTTAAATCCAATGACTAGGATAAAATATGATGTTTGATGAATCATTTTATTGATTATATAATATATAAATGTTAATAAAATAATTTAGAAATAATGAAAAATTTAACTTATTAAGATAGAAACTTATTCCACACATTAAAATAGTCTTCAAAATTATTCATTTTTACATTTAAAATTTTTTAACACAAAATTAAAACAATAAATTGATTATAATGTAATTAATTAGTCTATTTAATTAATATTAAAAATAATTTTACTTTGAAAATATTTTTAAATAAAACTTTTCTTTTTATATACATTTTTTAAAAAAAATATGTAGTTTTTTCCATTCATTGGAAAATCAATATTTTTCAAAAAATTATTAAAAATTCATACTAAGATAATTTTTGTATTATTATTTCATAAATTAAGTTCACTTTATAAAATAAATTCTCTAAATATTCAATAAATTCATCATTAATGTTTTTCAAATAAAGATTTTTTTTTGAAAAAAAACGTATTTTTGATGAATAAAATGAATTTACTAAAAATGGATTGATTATTTAAAAAAATTTACCAATATATTTATTTTGAATAGGAAATTAATATTTATATAATAAATTATTTTATCGTATTTATACTCTATAATTTAATAACTCAGCAATACATATAACAAATACTGATATTTTAATTGTATATCACGAATCTTTTAAACAAAGAGTTGCATGCAACATAAGATATAGATGATATAATGTTATTATAAGAGAAATATTTTATAAAATATTTTCTTCTTACTACCACATTTCATCTTGAGTTATAGAAAATTTCATATATAGATTTTATAAAAAATCATATATATGAGCCTAAATATCTTATGTATTATGTATGATTTAAGGAATCGTTTCATTTTTATGTGAATATTATTAATAGAGTTATATTTTATTAAAATATATTTTCCATTATTTAAATTATATGTTATTGACATATTTCTTCACTTATCTGAATGAATGTCTTGTATTATATAATTTGTTTATACATTATAGTGGACACCCAATCTTTTCCAAATTATCTATTCCATGAAAATATTTTCCATGTGGGAATAATATCTTATTTACCAACACAATGTCAATCATTTATCAATTTTTGAATCATATTTATTAATTTTATTATATTTGATCACATTTATTTTAGGTATATAAGGAGATACAATCACACCTTTTATATTTTTATGATCTAATATAGAAACATATATATTTAATGTTCCTTTTCTATATTGATTTATCTAACTCATCTACATCTAGAAACAAATATATTTAAAAAAATTAAACAAATTCTCTATTTAATATAATATAATGTATTATTGAAGTTATATAAAACCAATTAACACTTCATCAATAAACAAATAAACATTCATAAAAATTTAAAAACTATCTGAACAGCCTATAATAATACCCAATCATAGTTATCGACAAATAAATTATCCCTTTTAAAATTACATATGGTCTTAATATTATATTTTTATAGAACCTTATAATGAGAGGAACATACAACATTTATGAACCTATTTTGATTTCTCATTTTAAGTGTTATTAGAAGTTATAAAATATTTTTTCTGTAAAATGAATCATTAAGTACATTAAAGGAACTGTTGATTACAATTATATATATTTTTCATGTAAGTATTGTGATTTACTTGCATACCAAATTTTATATTTGGTGGGATACATTGTTAGTAAGAAATCATAAGTGATGTTATCCCCATTGTCAAAAGTATGTCCCTTGGTTCAAATTAGTTTGAATCAAGAGAGAACCACTCCTAGTGAAGATAAAGCTGATTATATTTTAGAAATGAAAGAAACCCCACAAATTAAATGGAAGAAAAAATAATCAAAGTGTATTGGATAAAATTTGTCGTTTCCAATGTTTTTATGTTATTAAAATAATGGTGAGATTTAGATAATGAAAAAATATATACCACATTAAAGAACTACACATACTAAGAGAAGGTATAATTTTATTTAGTAGAATATATGGAAAGACATTATCAAGATGGAAGATATTATTTCCAATCAACAAGTGGAATCAGTATCCAAAAACATTGAAATCATTAATATTTGACAATTATTTGTTTAAATTTTATTCAAACACCTATCTCGTCTAGAGGCAATATTGAAACTCACCTCAAAACTTATTTAACAGATACTTAACATGATTGAACATGATTTATATTACATAAAAAACTAATGTTTTTAATAAAAGTGGATAAATGTCATTTCAATGATCATCATTGATATAATATACTCTCAAAAGTGAATTTTCATTTTGAGGGGTATACTTTATGTAAGACATGGGGATATATGATTCATTTGGATGGTTCTTATAAAAGGTAGTGTTTTTCTATAAATACATGGAATGGTTTCAAAATAATTTAGTTTTTATAAAAAAGTGTTTTGCTAAAGTTATATGGAATATGTTTTTCTATTGATATTTTTTTTTCTGAATTAATATTTTCTCATGTTTACTTAGAGTGATAGAAGAGAAAATTCATTAGTATTGGTATCTAATAGAGTGTAGTAATTATAATTTTTTCTACTGATATATCAGATTTCTTATAAAACCAAAAGTAAAAAATATTTCATCAAATTTTAACATTGGATTTTTTTTATTTTCTTAAGGATATGTTTCTCGATTCCAAGATGTTTTTTATTTATTTTTAGAGTTCATACAAATTATATTTTTCATAACCTATTGCTCGAAGATATTTATAGAAACCTATAAAATCATATAGGTTGTTTGGATTTTTATCTCTCTTAAGAGATAGGATTTTGTGAATATTATTATTCTCACATTGAGAAGAGAAGCCATTTCTATTAAATTAGTAAAATATTAAAGAGATAAATAAGAATAAATTCAGAATCTATAGGTTACATAAGAATAAACCAGTGTCAATCACACTCAATGGATATGTTTCATTCATTAAATTTATTCTTGACGATTAAATGATTTTAAAAAAGTTGTTTTTTTCCTATGATGAATTGGACTACACTATAGTGGATGATTCATTAGAATAAAAAAAGGGGAAGCCTGCAATATGGGGTGAGGGACACACCATGGCTTCTAGTCCTGAAAATAATGTATAATTCTATTTTGTAAAAAATAAATTGATTAGGATGTGTTCATGTTGACGATTTTATAGTGATGATAAAGACAATGTTCTGATTCCATCATTTTCTAGGTGAATCCATAATGTGAGAATTCTTGTAAAAATCCTACAAAGCTCAATTTTTGGGAATAATAACCTTAAATCACTATTAGGAGGACCATGTTGCCGCTATTTTTGAAAATGAGCTAGTGTGGAGCGGGACGAGAGTGGAGGGGTGGCGGCTGTAAATGGGAGAGAGACGAGAGTAGTAAAAAAAAGAAGCATCATGCTAGGGTTAGAGGAAAAGAGGGGGAAAGAAAAATAGAGAAAAGAAAAGAGATAAAAAAAGAAATATATAAATGAAACAAAAATAGTGATAATAAAAAAAGAATGATAATAATAAAAATAATAATAACTTTAATCTCTAATAACAATAATTTCATTTCATAATAATTATTTTATTTGAATAGCACAACTGCGCGGTCCGCACATGCCTCTAGCGACTGTGCGCGAACTAAGCGTGAGCTTTTGTCTGATCCAGAAGTTGTCAGACCGGTGTCCAGGCTGTCCGCACAGTCTCTGCCAAGCATGTAGTGCATGCGCACTAGTCTAAAACTCACCCCAACTCTCGAAAAGAGAAAATAAATAAATAAATAACCATAATAATTAATAACATCTTTATTAAGATCAATTATAATAATAATAATAATAATTATAATTATTATAATAATAATCATGATGATAAAAATACAAATGATAAAAATACTCATTTCATCTTAAATAATAAAAATAATTATTAATTTATAACTATAGATTTGCGCATTAAATATAAAGACTCTATTTAATTTTTTTTTTCAAAGACAACGAGATGCGCAAAAACACCGGGCAGGGACGCGCGGGGCTTCCAGAACAGTCTCTGCTCACGCGCCCCACGATGTCGCGTCAAAACGCGCACTTTTTAACAAAAACTCAAAAATCTAATCCGAGACTGGACACGAACCCCAGCAAAAATTTTCAAAGTCAAAGAAATCATAAAATAAAATAAACGTGCGTGTCGGGGTGTGACAATTCTCCCCACCATAACGCTTTCCGCCCCCGGAAAGCCACAACACCAACCAGTCGATCGATCAACACCTAAGGATTTCACAGAACACGATCCAACCTCTTACCTCAAGGAAATCATACCGACTACCAATGGAACTAAACCTCATTTCCCGAAATAAATCACCAACAGAGAGAGGCCCGAACGAGCTCCCCACCATAAGAGATCCACTAGAATTCTATAATTATTTAAGAGAAAACCCAACGAAACTCATGGTGGGTCTCCCCACCATAAAAGGACTGTCCTCTTAGCGACCAACTAGAAATCCAACTTAGGCCAGAACCGGGCCTTACTCAAGCTATAAAAGCACAGCAAAAACATTTAAACCACTTACTCCCGTCCGAAAGGGGTAGAATCTTAAATGGATACTTTGCGCAACTAAAACCCTAACCCCATGGGCGGGGAGGGTGGGCCCAAGGATCAAATCACTTAAACGACGACATACGACTACTCACGACCCATCACTTCGGGATGGACACAAACCAGGGCCGCAACTGATTTACATCAGTGGCCCACGCAAATTCACGATCAGCAACTTACAACCAAAAGGCACAATTCCCGACGTTACATGAGGGATAAGTCCATCGCGCACTTTGCGACAAGAGAGAACCACAACGACAGAGAAACTAGAGCAACAACACCAAAACTATCACACCACGACGATAGAGGCACGACTTTCACCAGACTCTTTAAAATCTCCCCCGGGGGTTCCCGACTACGCGCTGGCTTCACTCCGAGACCTTTTGGTTGGAGATCTGATGGATGAAGCATCTTCTGCCTCGCAGTCAGGTTCTGATAATCCCAATGAGATACATACATCTTTTGATTTGACAAAAGAAAGGACAAGATTTTAAAATTAAAAACACACCAGCATTGAAAGGCGAAGTTCATCAAAAGACCCATGAAGTTCCCATACATTTCAAACCCAAAACACCACCAGTATAACTACAACGATAAAAGATCCCTTAAACTGAAAGGAAACTTACACCAAGAACTCTGAACAAAGACCCAATAGCACATTACTTCTGAGAACACCCTCTGCGACGCTTTCTTGCAATGCCCCGAAAAAATCGTCGCAAGTGACCCAGACGTCCACACGCCTGGCAGGGCTTCGGAGCGCTTGGGCACGATGACTTCTTGTGACCCCGCTTGCCACACTGATAACACACAATAATCTCTCGCTCCGAAGAGGTTGATGAAAGATCTCAAGGTCTCTTGATTCCACGACCTGCTCCATTCACATTCATTTTCTTACTCATCTCCTTTCCCGAATCTTCACCACTGTTCTTGGGGATCGAAGGTGGGAGAACTACTTCGAGCACTCCTGCCATCGCGGCTTCGATACGAAAAGCTTGTCTTGCCATATCGACAAAAGAAGTTAGGTTGGACTCTGACACCTTTGACTGCAGATCAGGGTGGAGACCCGCCTCGAAGCGTCGAGCCTTCACGGGGTCATTTGTGGCATACTATGAATCATAAGGTACTAGCTCCACAAAGCGCTGGAAATATTCTAACACGGATCCGTCGCCCTGTTGCAGACAACACATTTCCATCCCTTTTCTCACCCTATCTTCCTCAGAGAAATACTGGCGAATGAACGAGGCCTTGAAAAACTCCCAAGTAACCTCTTGACGGGGCTTGTTCCGAGACACTGACTTCCACCACATCCACGGTGAACCTTCAAGCATGAAGGTTGCAAACTTGACCTTCAATGACTCGGGCAACTCAATGAGGCTAAAGTCCCTTTCAATCTTCCGCATCCACTCCTCTGCCACAGAAGTTTCTTCTTGACCATAAAAGAGAGGTGGATCGAGCTTCCGAAACTCAAGCATAAAATCCTTAGGTTGATCAACCGCACTACGATCACCCATCAAAGCTTCAAAGGATAACCGCTGGACAAGGAAAATTCGAAAACCCAATCAAGGCCAACTCAACGAATGAATAACAACCTCAAAATCAAACACTGCATAGGTGAAAAGCTCGAAATCCGAGAAAACAAGTTATCATAACATCAAAACTTTTCTCTTTGAAAACATCTTTAATTTAAAACAATCTTGGTAAGTTAAACCCTCGCCATTGGTATCCCTTAGATTCTCACTCACATGCATGTATCTGTGGCACCCAGGGCATCCATCCACATTTCCAACACACCAAAATGCATGTGAGTACTCATCGGAACACCAAGGCCAAAACAAAGCAACTTCATTTTCCAAAAACAATTTATTCATACCACTTCTTTTAAAACAATCCACAAATTAAACATGTCATTTCAAACAACACCTTTTTTTTTCAAAACCAACTTTTCTGATTCAAACCACTTTCAGAAATCAACGGAAACCCAAAACAAATCAAACAGGGGACTAGTGTCAGTGAGTGACATGACCATATGGCTGGCGGCCACATGCCAAACACGTCACTGACACAGAGAGCCTTCTTGGACCATGCCCCCAGCTCCACATGGCTTGCCAGGCCATGCGGCTTAGGACTATTAGCCCAACTACATTTGTCGTACCCCAATCGCAAAACATTTCCATAAAAACCCAAACAAACCAATTAAACCGGACATCCCATGGAAACCTGAGGATCGGTACGAGCAAGAGTTCGCGACGCTCTTCTCGCACCTACCCCTCAAGTCCCGAAAATCCTACTCCATCTACCTTGACATCCCAAATAACAAAGGGCGCTCTGTAAAGTGAGGTCGCTCAGAGCTGACCTCCTCTGATACCATTTTGTCACGAACCAACCCGGGTCGACCCTGAACCGGTCACCAGAGCCGGTCCGCGACATGGCCCGAGAGGCGTTCCCGATCCTCCCGGGCTGGCGACAAGCGCCAGGGCATCATTAGAGATTGTGGGAACGATTTCGCCCAATATAAATAAATGAGACAGTGAAAATAATACAGAGCAGCGCAGAAAAGATAAACCAAATAAAGTGAATAGACGGAAACAAACAGGAAACAAACTAACCAAACACGACGTCCGAACAACTCCGTGCGACCTCGCGGGTCGCTCTCCGACTCAACGATCAAGCGTCGCCCAAGGCGAGCACATTCAAGCTATAGCCTGCACAAACACTAAAAACAGAAAACAACTATAGGCGTGAGTATTAAAACTCAGTAGGGTAGCCCGACATCTATTCCCAATGCACTACCTTTAAAATAAAAGAAACATCATTTCAAGTTTGAACTACAATCTATAAAAGTATGTTTTTAATAATATTCTACTCAAAAACAAAGTACGAACCATTGCCCTTATCCATTTTCCAAATTCGTGTTCATTTCATTAGTGCCAATGACATTTCAGGAAAAAGGGGAAAGTGATGTTTAAATTTTCAAATTTGTACAAAAGGGATTAAACACTTCAATTTGAAAACAATTTTTAGAAACCCATTAAAAAGAAATTTATCAGTTTCCAAGGAAAACAATATGCCAGAATGCACAAAGTAAAACATACAGCAAGGGCAATGTAAGTATACACGTGAGCATCATAATCATTACTGCAAGCTACAAAAGCTGAATAGACATGGGTGAACCTAGGAGATCGAGAATAAACTAGAAGACACCAATACATGAGAAATCATCCTTATTGACATGTCACGATGAAATCAAAACGCACAAAATGCTCGACCATCCACTCACAGGCAGGTCGAGGGAAAATCCCATAGTAATAAACCCAATATATCCACCTACTATGGGCCACTGGTTAGTACCATAACCTACCAGTGCAGCAATCGTTCTTAGAATATTCTCTCAATATGCCAGATTCCCATGTCTCAAGTGTTTAAAAAAAATGGGTGAGCCAACCGATGCCAACCGAGCATCCAATCAGATATATCTATATATAAAGAACAACAGGCATTCCCCGAGCCACTCCATGGGACAACCTCTTGCCTTTAACTACTCAAGTACCCGGGAGCCTCTAAGTGCGGCCTCCCAAACAATCCATTGCAACCAAGGCATGAGAGTCGCCCTAAGAGGGTTTTTATCAAAACATTTTTATCGCTTTCTATAAAGTGCAAAACGGGCATTTAATACATTTCACAAACACTACTCAAAGACAGGTACAACTTCTTTATGAGACAAAATCCAGTTTAAAACCGTTTAAAGAACCCCAAAACACTACTTCACAGGTTTCCAGTATTTTTATAAACCAAACCAAACCATTTTCTTTTCCAACTAAACTTTAAGAGCCAACCAGGCAATTTCTCAAACGAACCAAAGTATTTGTTCACGCATCAAAAGAAATCATTTCTCATTAAACCAGAACTCTATTTTATATTTCGTGAATTATGTTTAAAATCCAAACGGGCATTCTTTCATTATTGGGTGTCCGCTCGTCAAAAGGATGCTTCATGTGTCGTGTATAAAATAAACGACTCCTTTTGACATTAAATAACCATTTAAAAATTAACCATCTTATATTAAAAATTTATTATCGTATATTATCTCATATTTATTACAACTAATAAAATGTTGATTTTGAACAATTAGGGTGCGCAAACAGCATGAAATAATATAACTTAAATTTTAAAAGCAGTGCAAAGGGGACCTACCTCAAAATCAAGCGCGTCGACAAACGACCTCGGATCCAAGGCGCGATGACACGACGTGTGTCCGAGACTACGTGACCAAGTCTAACACTCTGCATAGTCAGTACCAAGGATTCAGACACATCCAAAACTCACCAGAGCATGCCAAACCAAGCGTCGGAAAGAAACGCTCACCTCGGAACTGAAGCGCGACAACAACGGAACCTCGGAGACAAGGCGCGGCGATGACGCTCACTCGGAAACACCCTGCGCGGGTCCTAAAAGTCCTAAGCCAACAAATAAAAACCAACCATCAATTAAAACCCATGATCCAACAAGAGTACGATGATGAAGATAATAATAATAATAATAATAATAATAATAATAATAATAATAATAAAATTAGTATTAATTATAATAACAATTACACTAATAATAATAAAATTAATAATAATCATAATAATAATAAATAATAATAATAATAATACTAACAATAAAAATAATAATAATAATAATAATAAAATTAATAATATTAATCATTAATAATGATAATAATAATAATAACTAATAATAACAATCATAATAATAGGAATAAGAATAATAATAATTGTAGTAATAATAATAATAACAATAAAAGTAAATAATAAATAAATAAAATAAAAAAGAAAAAAACAAGTAACCTTCGGGGAGCAGAACAGGAGGCGCGGCCGGGGGGGAGTGCGACGGGGCGCCGGGCTGAGGCAGGGAGCAAGCGGGGGACAGGAGGAAGGAGAAAGAAAAAAGAAGAAGAAGAAGAGAAGAAGAAGTGGAAGAAGAAGAAGAGAAGAAGAAGAGGAAGAAGAAGAAGAGAATAAGAAGAGGAAGAAGAATAAGAGAAGAAGAGAAAGGAGAAGAAGAGAAGAGAAGAAGAAGAGGAAGAAGGAGGGGGCGCGGGTGCTGCGGCTGCTGCTGCGGAAGGAGGCAGGGGGCGCGGGATGGGTGGTTGGCGCTGCTGCGGCCGAGCGCTGCAAGGGAGAGCAGGGATGCGCTGAGGTGGAAAACAGGTGGTCGGTGGTCTGCAAGGGAGCGAACCAGGGGGGAGAAAGAAAAAAAACAGGAGGGTTGCGCGGGGCTGTTGGGCGGAGGTGGCCTGGAGCAGACCAGGTCGAGCAGGGGGGCGACGCGAGGTGGCACGATAGAGGAGGGAGGTCGTCGAAGGTGTGGGAGGAGGGAGCAGGGGCGACCGGTTGCATCAGGTTGGAGCGGGGGAAGGAGGCTGAGGACGCTGCTGCTACGCGGCTGTGCTGCAACAGGAAGGGAGGCGGCTCGCGGAGGAGAGGGAGGTGCCGGGCAGGGAAAACCAGGGAGAAGAAGTAGAGCGGGATGAGAGTGGAGGGGTGGCGGCTGCAAATGGGAGAGAGACGAGAGTAGTAAAAAAAAAGAAGCAGCCTGCTAGGGTTAGAGGAAAAGAGGGGGAAAGAAAAATAGGGAAAAGAAAAGAGATAAAAAAAAGAAATAAATAAATGAAACAAAAATAGTGATAATAATAAAAGAATGATAATAATAAAAATAATAATAACTTTAATCTCTAATAACAATAATTTCATTTAATAATAATTATTTTATTTGAATAGCGCAACTGCGCGGTCCGCACATGCCTCTAGCGACTGTGCGCGAACTAAGCGTGAGCTTTTGTCTGATCCAGAAGTTGTCAGACCAGTGTCCAGGCTGTCCGCACATTCTCTGCCAAGCATGTAGTGCATGCTCACTAGTCTAAAACTCACCCCAACTCTCGAAAAGAGAAAATAAATAAATAAATAACCATAATAATTAATAACATATTTATTAAGATCAATTATAATAATAATAATAATTATTATTATTATTATAATAATTATTATTATTATAATAATAATCATGATGATAAAAATACAAATGATAAAAATACTCATTTCATCTTAAATAATAAAAATAATTATTAATTTATAACTATAGATTTGCGCATTAAATATAAAGACTCTATTTAAATTTTTTTTTCAAAGACAACGAGATGCGCAAAAACACCGGGCAGGGACGCGCGGGGCTTCCAGAACAGTCTCCGCTCACGCGCCCCACGACGTCACGTCAAAACGCGCACTTTTTAACAAAAACTCAAAAATCTAATCCGAGACTGGACATGAACCCCAGAAAAAATTTTCAAAGTCAAAGAAATCATAAAATAAAATAAACGTGCGTGTCGAGGTGTGACATGAGATAAGGCTCACTAAACATGGAGAATGAGTAAACCCTAATTGCACATGAATTAGCATGAGTAAACCCTCATTTTACTTGCCTTATCATGACACTAATCTTTACCCAATCCATTGGACCGCTATCAGGGTGCACCCTTTATAAAAATTTCATTTCATGTATAAGTGTGTCAGAGGGACCATATAACTTGGATTCATTATGAATCATCATATATTACATGATAAATTAATGTTGAATTAATACATGAAACTCCATAATCAATATTTAAATGATCATAAAGGTTAATACCCTTGATAGAGAAATGAGAATTGTATTCAATACACAATGACATTGGCACGAAAAATCACGGTGCAATTTCAGCAGCATGACAGCGTGACATAAGAATTCGTAAAAGAATTTGATGAGATATAAATTGATGTATCATCATATTGAATGAACTTTATAGTAATGGGGTCAAATAGATATATTTTACTACATAATTAATGAATGTTTAGATTTATAATATAAAAATAATTTCTTGAATGTAAATAAGGAGGGAGAAATTGCTTACGGAATTTCGGCATGGTAACATGGGTACAAGGGAGGAATTTCTGAGAGAGAAAGGGGTATTTCATCATTAAAAAATAAAGAAGCATGTATGGGGTAGGTGGAAAATCATACCCCAACATTCAAAATTGAAATTACAGTGCATAACAACATAATTAAATTTGGACAAAAATCAGAATGAAAGACATCTCTTACATGGAAGTGTGATCCCAAAGGCTTGAGAGAGGACTTAGAGAATATTCAAGGTATCAAGGGGCACCTTGGGAGGATTATAAATAGAGGAGGGAAGATGATGGTCTAGCTACAAAGGCATTGATAGAAAAGGAAGTGGGAGCTCGGATGGGTTTATATAAGAAATGAGAGGGAAATCTTTATTATTTAGGTTTGGGACACCACACATTAAACTAATCAAAAACACAAAATAACCAATGATTTTCCCCAATATTATTTCCCAGGGGGATTGAAAAAAAATATTTTATAAGTCCAACGGCCTAACATTTTAAAATAATAGGGTTTCTTATGTGGAGTAGTGTCACACTCCATGTTAATCAATTTAAAAAGGTTAAATGTTTTATAAGTCTTGGAGGGTCCACTAAGTCTTTGTAAAATAAATAAAATAAACCAAAAAATCATATTGTGTTAATCTTAAACCATATAATGGAAAAAAATTTGTTTATATTAATTTAATATATTACAATTGGGTCATTATGATGTCATAAGACACATTAAATAATTAAACGATATTTAATTTTTACCCATAAATTTGATTGTATCCAAAAATTATGAAAAATTCACCAATGGATAATTTCAAAATCTAGATTCCAAAAATAATATTCATTTTATATAAATTTTTATCTAAATATTTTAATTTTAAATTGTAAAGTAAAAAATTATATTTATCGAAAATTCATGGGTTTTGAAAAAATTGGGTTTCAAACAATAGTATAAATCAAAAATATATTTATAAAAATTATACAATAATTTATAATTAATAAAATAAAATTTAGTAATAATATTTTATTACAATATTATTTAATTAAAAAACAATTAATTTTTTAAAATGGATTTCCTTATTGAATATTAGCTAAAAATAATATTTGTTCTTTATAAACTATTTAGAATGTTACAATACTAAAATTAATGTATATTCTTTATAATAAAGAATAATGCACATAATAATAGTGCTAAGGTCTTGATACATAACCCCTTATAACACCTGTATATGATATAAGGGTACGGTGTGTGATGGTGACCCACGTTGGGGTGGATCAGATAACATCACTCAGGTGGTAATCTCGTTTGATTCCACTTCTCCCATAGACGGTTACACTCGAGTTTAATGTGTTGAAGCTCAGCTTGACCTTTGTCAAGAGATAATCCCATTTGTTCTACCTTCTTTCCAATATCCGATAAATGGGCTTCGTATGGAGAAATTCTATTGGATGAGTCCATCACTTCCTTTTTCTGTGTAAATTGTAATTTTTTAGATCCCTATATTTATAGTAATCATGTGATCACAATTTAACAACTACATAAGAAAAATTCACAATTATTAATGGAATTTTAAAATCAAAAAACAAAAAACCCAAGAAGTTCATATGTTATATAACCATTTTATATAATAATACTTTTAAATAGATCAAGATGAATTTCCATTAATAAATTTTAGGGTCGTTACAATCTTCCCCCCTTAAGAAATTTAACACTTGAAATTTCCTTTTCCCAAAATAAAAATGATGTGGGTAACTTTGCATCATCACTTTCTCTGATTCTCATGTTTCATCTTTATACTTTTAGTTTCTCCACAATACATTCATGAGGTGTAATTTCTTATTTCGTAGAACGTTTTCTCTACGATCTATGATCTTCACCATCTTCTCTTCATTGTGGAGGAAATTCACTAATGGTACCACATTTAGATTGATTACATGTGATGTGACATGGATTTATTTCTCTAAGAGTGATACATGAATTTCATTGTGTACTTGAGACAGGTTCGGTGGGAGTTTTATTGGATATGACACAACTCCAACGTGATCAGGGATATGAAAAGGGACAATGTACCTTGGAAAAAGATTCCCCTTTTCCAAAATCTCATAACTCTCATCCATAGTTATATTCTAAAGAATATAATGTCTCTGACAACATACTCTAGGATGCATCGACGATTATTAGTATACCTCTTTATCGACTCTTAGAAGAATTAATGTGTTGATGGATGGTCTTAACCTTCTCTACCATTTCTTCGACCATATTTGGACTTAGGAGTTTTCTCTCCCCAGCTTCATCTGAACATGCTAGTGTTATGCACATTTTCCCATATAAATATTCATTAGGAGCTATTTGGATGCTTGAGTGGAAAGTGTTATTATAAGAGAACTCAACCAGAAGAAGACATTGATCCCATTCTCCCTTGATGTCCAACGAGAACTCTCTCGATATGCCATAAATTGGTTTCACATTCCACTCATATTTTCCATCATTTTAAGGATGGTAAGACATAATAATGTTCATCTTATTATTCAGAGAATGTCAAATACTTTTCAAAAAATAGAGGTGAATCTTGGATATCCATCAGAAACAATCGATAATTGTACTCTATGTAGCCTTACCACATCTCTGATGTATATCTGTGCCAGTTTATCCAATGAGAAATCCTACTTATTTTCAATTAAGTGTGGAGTCTTGGTAAGATGATCCCCAACAACTGAGATATAATTGTTACCTTTGGATTTCTTCATATGTCCTGTGACAACATCCACAATGATGTTCTCCCATTTCCTTGCTGGTATGGGTAATTGTTGCATCATCCACTTAGACTTCTCCCTCTTATCCTTCACTTGCTGACATACCAGTCACATTGATGTATACATAGTGATCTCCTTCTTCATGTTATCTGACCAATAATTCTGTCAGAGATGTTGATACAACATTGTGCTTCCTAGTTGAATGGAGAAATTTGAACTATTTGAATAATCTAAATGTTAATTCTTTATCTTGGATTTGATGAAACACATAGTCTTGACCCAAATTTCACAATTCCTTCTTCATTGAATTTTAAAATTGAGGATTTATCTTTTTTGATATTTTCTACCTTCTTCTTATTTCTCAATTCATCCTTTTTAGAATCCTTTAACCTTTCCTAAAGAGAAGGTTGAGAAAAAATTTGTGAAAGGGTTGATGATGTTCCCTTCTTTATGATTCCCATGCCCATCTTCATCAAATATTAGATTATTGGATTCTTTTCATTTCACATCAATGATAGAATTTATAGATCCTTTCTACATAGAGCATCTTCCACCATGTTCTCTTTCCCATGGTGGGAAAGGATTGAACTGTCATAGTCATTGATCAAATCTAACCATAATCAATGACACATGTTCAACTTTTTCTGTGTGAATATATAATTGATGATTTTTTGATCCATGTATATTTCACACTTCTCCCCAAATAGGTAATGCCACAAAATTTTCAAAGCGATGATCACTACAGCCAGTTCCCAATAATGAATTTGATAGTTTTTCCATGAACAACAAATTGTCTTGAAGCATAGGAAATGAAATTTTCATTTTTCATCAACAAATAGCCCATGAACATTTTTGAAACATCACTAAAAACCTCAATAGTTATTCACTTGTGTGTAATGTGAGAACGAGCGCAGTGATAAACCTCTTTTTAAACTCTTTGATGCTCTCTTCAAATTCATCATGCCAAGAAAACTCGAATCCCTTCCACGTTATCTTGGTTAGAGGATTGGACAATCATGAGAAATTTCTCACAAATCTGTAATAATATACATATAACCCCGAGAATCTTTGGATATCCTTTACTTATGTTGGCCTTGTCCATCCCTCAATTACATATGTCTTTGAGGGATCCAAGATATCCAATTGATTATGATGATATGACCGAAGAATTTGACCTCCTTCAACCAGAACACACGCATGTTATACATTGAATATAGATTCTCCTACCACAAGTTCTCTAGTGCAGTTCCTAGATTTCCATCATGATCCTCCTTAGTTTTGTACTTTATTAGAATATCATCTTTAAACACTACCCCAAATTTGTCGATGTAATCTCTAAAGACAGTATTCATCAAGTCTGTAAAGATTGATGGAGAATTAGTGAGTCCAAAAGGTAGTACTATTAATTCATAGTTCCCATACCTTGTACGAAAAGTTGTCTTGGGGATATCCTCCTTCTTCACCCTTACATGGTAATATCTTGACCTCAAGTCCACTTATGAGAAGTATTGTTCTCTACCTAGCTGATGGAACAATTCATCAATTTGTGGAAAAGGACACTTGTTCTTTATGATGATTTTTTGAGCTCACAATAAACAATAAAAAGGCACATTGACCCATCCTTCTTCGCGATGAAGAATACGGGTTCACCACATGATGAAGCACTTGGGCTTATAAAATTGTTATCCAGATTCTGTTGTCATTGTTTCTTCTACTATTAAAGATCCATAAAAAACTTTCTATATGGATTCTTGGATACTGGCAACACCCTAGGTATATGGTCAATTGATAATCCCACATCCCATCTAGGAGGAAGACTAGAAAATTACTTGAGAAACACATTAGTGAATTCCCTCACAATAGGCATGTATTCAATGATGGTTACTTCTTTTTACTCAATAATCTGAGCCAGGTACGTGTGCTCAAAGGGCAGTAACATCCATATTTGAGTTGATGGTGCTAAATAATATTCATCCTCCTCCTTGAACTTGTACATAATATTGGGTTGAATCTCAATATGGAGAGTGATTTACCTCTCATAGAAATTAATTTTGGCTCCATATAAGGAAAGGAAATCCATGCTGATAATTGCATCAAATTCCACTAGAGGGAGTATTAAGAGTTTCTCAAGGATGTTATTTCTACAAATTTTGATAGGGGAGAAATTATATTCATGGTTTTAAATGATTTACCCATTTTTCATTATCATCGAAATATTTACTTCCATGATTTTCTATTGTATTGGGTTTTTTCTACAAATCTTTCGGGGTAAAAAATAATGCATAGAAATATGAACAATAACCCTAACATTCATTTCTTGATTATGGTTCTGAATTATCTGATATAGACAAGAGATGAGTACCATAAACTATTAAGCACATAAAGTGTAATCCAATCACAAAAAACGGATGACTTATAAATGACATTTATTTTTTGAACTTATGAATTTTATGCTTCAATCTACGTTATCCATGATCTAATTCCCAACATATATATTATTAGGGGAATTTTTTTTATTCCCTTAAAAATGAATCATTATAAGATTTTGAATTTACCAAAGCATTTTCCCAAAGAGTTTTGTAACCAAAAGTGTAGAAAATCCCATTGTAGTGTACTATGATACCTCGGGATAAGCATGAAACTCCTTGTCGGAGTTTTCAATATAGGAACATATGTGCCTGAGCTGCCTCTCCCAGCTCATACAAAGATGGGGGTGTATTTTCTTCATAAACCACATAATCAATATTTAAAAAAATTTAGGGTTGTTGTTATTTTATGTAGTCTTATCCCCATGGCTTTCACTTCGGGTTTCTAATCCTAATTCCAAAAATAACCAAACCAATCCACTGATACCTACTATAATTACCTTGTTTTTAATACACACTCTAACATGATTTATTACATAACTTTTTTTCTTGATAAAACATATGATATCTATAGGACTAGTGTATTTGTGGATTAGGATCATTAATTATTGAATTAAAACATTAAACACAACATCTTTATTCAAAACTTCATTTACATGACCCCAACCTTCCCTCGTCCTTCGCATTACATGGGATAACCTGGGGAAATGCATAATAAAATGATGATCTACAAATCCAAATAAGGGAGTAAAAACAAAATGACATGAAGATTAAAATAAATGTCAGGAAATAGGCATATCAATGGGGCATAAAAGAAACATGAATATAATGGCATG
Organism: Viscum album; assembly: GCA_963277665.1. Lineage (NCBI taxonomy): Eukaryota > Viridiplantae > Streptophyta > Magnoliopsida > Santalales > Viscaceae > Viscum > Viscum album. Next base: position 908,178,676 of record OY728125.1, on the reverse strand, counting down.
TTATAACATGATTATAATAACATGGAAATGATACTACAACCCATAACATGGTATTAGCAAGAGAGAAGGCTCATTGCACATAGAGAATTAGTAAACACTCATTGAACATGAATTAGCCAGAGTAAACCATAATTTGATTTGATGTGTCATGATACTAATCTTTACCCAATGCATTGGAGCGCTATTTGGGCACATCCTTTATAAACATTTTATTTCATGCATGAGTGTCCCACATGGATCATATAACATGGATTAGTTATTAAACATCATTTATTCCATGATAAAGGAATTTATAATTAATACATGAAACTACATAGTCAATATTTAAATGTCTATAAAGATGAATACCATCTATAGATAAATGAGAATGGTATTCACTACACAATGACTTATGCTTGGAAAATCATAGTGCAATTTAGGCAGCATAACGACATGACATAAAAATTCATAGAAATGGTTGATGATAGGGAAATGTATGTCTCATAATATTTAAATGAAATAGAGAGTAAGGGGTTCATATAGATACATGTCTCAACATACGTAATGGAATTTAGATTCATAATTCAAAAGAATTTCTTTATTGTAAATGAGGAGAGAGAAATTCATTAAAGAATTTTGGCATGGTAACAAGTGTACATGGGTGGAATTAATGAAAAATAAATGGTAATGTTATCATTAAAACATAAATAAGGAATTTTGGAGGAGGTTATAAATCATACCCCATATTTGTTAATTGAAAATAAAATTCCATTATAACATAATGAAATTTGGACAATAATGAGAAAGGTAGAAATCCATTACTTGTAATTGTGATCTCGTAGGCTTGGGAAAGTATTGAATGAGGATTCATGGGAACATGGAGAACATGTGTAGGATTAATGAGAGATGAGGTCAGATTTTGAATGTGCTCAAATCCATTGAGGGAAGATAATGTGGGATCTTGGGATGGTTTATATAGGGAATGTGGGGGAATTCTTTATAATTTACGTTAGGGACACCACACACTAAACCAATCACAACCACAAATTAAACCATGGTTATTGCCCATGGTTTTTTCCAAAATTGATTTGGAAAACATTATTTTATAAGGAAAATTTCCTATCTTTATAAATTAATATGTTTTCTTATGTGGAGGTGAGTCACACTCTCAAGGAATTGAATTTAAAAGGTTAAAATGTTTTATAAGTCATAGAGGGTCCACTAAGGCTTTGTAAAAAAAGCCTAAAACTAAAATATTTTAATTTTAAAACATATATTGTTCTAACATAATGTTTATATAATTTTATTACATAACTATTGGGTCATTATTATTTCATAAAACACGTTATATATTTAAATGGTATTTGTTTTTTACCCGAAAATACTACTGTCTCAGAACATTATGAAAACTACACTGTAGGATAATTTCAACATCCTAATTCCAAAAATAATATTCATTTTATCAAAATAATTTTCTAAATATTTTATTTTTTTTATTTTAAAATTAAAACCAACATTTATCAAAAATACATGTGTTTTGACAAAAATGACTTTCAAACCTTAGTAAAAATCAAATTCTATTAATAAAATTTATAAGACCATTTATATTTAATAAAAATTAATTTAGTCATAATATTTTATTAAAAAAATATTTATTTTAGAAGTCCATTAGTTAATAAAAATATATTTTGTAATTGAATATTAACTAAAAATACAATTTGTGATTTAAAAAACACTTCAATGTAACAATAATAAAAATAATATATATTCTTTATTATATTAAAAAATAATGTACATAATCATAGTTCTTAGGTCTTATTACATAGCCCCTTATAACACCTACATACGAACTATGGGTAAGGTGTGAGATGGTGATAGACTCTTGGGGTGGCTCCGATAACATCACTTTGGTTGTAATATCTATCAACTTCCACCTCTCCCATAGGCGGTTCTTCTCCAGCTAAATGTGTTGAAGGTCAGATTGGACATGGTCCAAAGTGGATCTCAGTGATGAAATATCATTTATGACCTCTAATAAATTGGCTTCATTTGGATAAATTCTACTAGATGGGGCCATCTCTTCCTTTTTCCGAGTAAATTGGATTTGATAAATCCCTATATTTATACTAATCATGTGATAAATATTTAACGGATTTATTTGAAACAGTCACAATTAATAACAGTATTTTAAAATAGAAAAAACAGAAAACCATAGAACTGCATATGTTATATCACCATTTTAAATAATGAGTCATTTAATTTGATCAAGATTAATTTACTTTAATAAAATTTTGGGTCATTACATTTGAAATACCGACAACCGTTAGAGTGGTCTCATGGTACATTGAGAGATCATCATTTTATAACCCATGGATTAGCACATTGTAGTGATCCTAGAATAATTAACAAGCTCCAATAATTTTTTTATGTATCTATATAATATGTTTACTTGAGGGTTGAAATTTTATAAGTCTTACTACTAACATGAGAAAAAGATTAGTGGAATAAAAGAAAATTTTAACCCCCGCCAAATCATCCCCTGTTTAAGTGAATTTGTAATATGGTTAAAAAACTAAATTTTACTTTCATTTGTAGATGTTCATAGAAGGAACAAATTTTGGTATCCTTATGAATTGTGGATATTATAAACAGTGTTAAATCCTTGAGTAATCCTTTGTCATTTTTCTTATGTTTACATGGTATGTAATTACCATCATTATATTCATAAATGTTTATAGTATGGAATATGATACCTAATAGCGGTGCCCCATTCATGAAGTATAATAGGGTGGAACATTAGGAGGCTCAATTTAGCCTCTTATGATATGTCAATGTGTGATAGTATTAACTGTTTCCTTTAATCTATAATTATTTAAAACTATTGTGGTATCATATAACCTTTATAAATTTGATAAGATTAAGGGTTGAGTATTATTTCTCCATTTTATTCTATAGTTCATTCTATATTTTGTTTATTTGGAATTTTAAATATATTCATCTAGAACAAGGTTAGTTTCAAAACTACATAGAACGCCATAGTTATTGACATCACCACCAAAAAAACACGAAGTTAGATTGATTTTCAAATGGTAATATAGAAATACTACAGTGGTGGAGGGTGCTATAGCTGGAATTATAGAATTTGATGCTATAGTAATGGGACTATTGACTAAATTGGAATTTAATCCAAAAAGGGTTCTTTGTGGATTTAAATATTCATTTCAAGTAATAATTCCCTTGGACAATAAAATGGTACGGTTCAAGGGAAATCCATATTTTATGGACTTTATAACTCTATGCCCTTGGGCCTTAAAATTCCTCTCTATACATGTCATGTAAGAGGCTACTCTAAAACCAATTAAATAGTGGTTTGTTTCATTAATAAAATTTTGTTGACACTAACTTGTTTTAATTAAATTATTATCAATAAAAATCAATCAATATATCATTTTTTTTCTTAAATGATGATATGTACAAACTTATTACTAGATTTGGTCAGTGTGGTTTCTTCCTAAGGTGTTTTTTATAGTATTTGGGTATGATATATATTTATTTTAATCATATATATTTTTTTTATAAGAATATTTTTATATGTATAAATTTATAAAACTCTAATTTTTTTTATAGAGACCACTAGTGGTGACCTATTGAGTTGTAATCACATCTTTTCTGAGAAACTAGATGTGTGTTCAAAATTTATGGTTCGTAAAATAAAAAGGGGAAAGTATTATGAAATTTTTGAATGATCTTCAATTTCAAGGTGAGAGAAAATAGATGTTATTGAGTAGGGACTCTGGTCTTGTTTTCTTGTTTTTTTATTTTTTTTATTTTTAATTATGTTGTATATTATATTCAAATGAGTGATGAAGTTTATTTATTTATCTCTCATGATTCATTTCTATAGGTCATTATTTTTTTAAAGGATGGGGCCAAACCTCATTTATTATTAAATCAAGGAAAAGACCTCTTTAACTGGGTAGAGGGAGACCCATTACAAAGCCCAAAGGCCCTGTGGGAATTTTTCCCATTACATGGCCCATAAACCAATTTTTTCCCAAGGCCCATTCTATTAATATTACTGCTACAATACCCCATTCTACTATACCACACAATGCTATGTCGTCACTATAGTGCCCGACCACCGCTATAGTGACATGTCGCCGCTATAGTGCCCAATGTTGTTACAGTGACCTGCCACCTCTACAGTGCCCTCTATTGCTACAATACACAATAGTACCTACACCCAATGGGTTTTGAACCCTCATTTTTCCTGAAGGATTATATGGTGGTTACCTCTAAGCCAAACCCCAACTACTTTCTAGTTCATTATGTATAGCATGTGTGGTGTTATTTTCATATTGATGGATTATAGCTATAATATGCATAATATGTCTCCATATTATGATGATTATTTTTATTATTATTTCTTCCATTATTATTTATCTTTAATTATATCAAAGGTTATAGTCTACCCATGATCACCAGTTGACCCTCACCACTTGTAGATAGCCTTTGGAATACATGGAAGAACACCTAGGGTATATAAAATTTTGGATGGACAAAATATATAGTGGATTGGGATAGGGTTGTTATAATGTAGAAATTTTATGAGATCTTCCTACGAAACATAAAATATTATATTATATAAAAAACATCACATATTACATACCTTATTTTAAAAAATAATATTTTTCTAGGTTTCATGGAATATTTGATGGTTTCCTAAAAAATACTCACAAATTATCTGTTTATGATAGATGTTTTATAATACTATAATATATATTATAGTCGTGGTGAGAGTTGGGTAATGAAAATATAATATTTTTTATATAAGTTAAATCACATAATATTAAATTATTTTTATCTAATTTTTGAACATTATTTCTCACTCGTATACTAAACTGTAGGCGTAAGAAATTCAGATTCTTTAATGACAGATGAGATTGTCCTCCTCAACACCCTCTTTGAATATCCCTTTATCTCAATGTATCAGTGACCACTAACATCCTCCTCATTGAAAAAGTATTCTTTATAATTGAATCCGTCACTTTCACTTCCTTCACTCCCACTACCACCACATCATTCGATTTGATTATTTATTCCTCCCATTTTTTTAAACATTGGTTGTTTTTTAGTTTTCACATTGAATTTATATTTTTGGATTTTTGTTTGGGTAAATTTTGAATGTTTTTATGTATTCATTTTTTAATTTATGTATTTACATGTATATTTCTTGTATATATATATATATATATGATTATGTTTCTGTTAACAGATTTATGTGTCAGTTTTTATGGTATCTATTTTGGAAAATATGTTTATGTCTATTTGTATAGAATATTATTGTTTTTGAGTATATATATGAGTTTTGTGAGTGTTTATTGGAATTTCAGGGAATGATTATGAAATTTTTTTGTATGTGTGATTTTTGTTTAGAATATATATATATACCTATGTGTATGGGTGTGTGGTGGAAAGTGTTTGCAAATAATCAATTTATGGTCATGTTCTTTTGATATTTTTTGTATTTAAGGGATAATTAATTCAAGTATACCTACCAATTAATTTTAGTATATTTGATTGAAGTGATCAAATTAGTTGAATATTCAATTCAATAAGTGGAACAATGATACAATACCATATTCCCTTGTGTGAAATGTGGTATGTACAAGTAGGTTACCAAATCTCAACATAAATAAAATATATTGCATCAATAAATTTATGAATTATAATGTTTTTTGACAAAAAAAGTGGAAAATAAATTTAATCAACCTTATTTATAATAATGGTTATATCAGTTAATCCCCTAGTATAAATAACTATTTATAAATCTAATCACCTTTGAAACCTAAAAACTTTCATCAAAGAGGTGCATGAAGATTATTCTATATAATAAATAGTAAAATTAGAATAATAGACTCCTTTATACTATGGCTGTATTTGTTTTACATGATTTTAAATGGTGTTTATTTTTTATAATTTGAAATTAAATAATTGTGGCATGATACAATATTTTGAGATTTGATTTCAATTTTAAAAAGTTATTTCTATAGGTTGATTCCCAGCCGGGAAAAACATTTGATACCAATTCATTTCATAATATTTGATTAGGTTAGGAAGTGATACATACCTATATAAAATATATCATTTAAATAATAAATAAAAATGTATATTAAATTAATTTTCCTAAATTTATTGAATAATTTTTCATAGAGAACATAAATATTTTGTTGATTTTTTGGAACAATATTATCTATATATATATATATAGATTCTTGTATAATAATGTTAATTATAATAAAAATTTATTATTGCGAGAAAATGAAATGATTAAAAGGGGGATGATTCAATATCCATAAAATTAATTTCAATTAATGAATATTGATTTCCAGAAACCAAAATGTGCTCATTATTTGTGAAATATACACCCTACAATTTAATATGAAATGGTGAATCTACATGGTCTTAAAAGTATTATACATTGTACAAATATAGTGATTCAGATGATTTATAACCTTTTGGTGTGGCCATTCATGATATTAATATATATGAAAATGTCGATTATAATATCTAGTCTAAAAAAAGTAAATTCTATTGACACATGTATGGATATATTAACCGAGTATTTAAGAATACAATAGAAAAAATTTATTTGTGGTGTATTTTCAAAAAATGAAACAAATGTTTTTCTTAAGAGGTATATTATTTCATATAATTAATGATTTTCAAGTATATAATAATTTATTATGATAACACATTCCTGGGAAACATATATTCACTTTTTTAGAATTGTGTACATATTTGTTAATTTGGAACATTTAGTGAATAATATAGTTTTTCGGTATAGAAAATACTTGTATGAAAATCCTAATTTAATTAAATAAATATAATCTTTCATATTGAATTAAAAGTAACTAGGTTTCTTATTCAGTTAACTAGTGATAATCAATTTGAGAAATATAAATATTATTTTCATTTTCACATCCTTTTATGAATAACTATGTGAATTGTTAATAGAAAAATACTCACATGGAAGATAAGAAAACATGATTTTTCTATAGATGAGACTATTAAACATTAAAAAATCAACATTGTATATTATTGTATATTTTGTAAAAAACTCCATGAGGAGAGTGTGGACAATATATTCTTTGAGGGTGAATTGATGTAGGATGTCTAGAACTTCTTTGGTGAGTTCACTATATTCTCTAATAATTATATTCTTGATCACCCATTCCTGGATCTATGGTACCATGGATCGAGAGTTGGGGTCCCATATAAAATGGAATGAACCATGATTATTCATGTTGGAGGACAGTGTATCTGGCGGGAAATGAATAAAGTGATACATGAGGGGATTGAAATATCAGGTGAGTCCATCATTGTAAGAAAAGTAAAATACTCCTCGATAGGGCCAGAATCATAAACAACTGGTGTGAGGCTTCATCCCATAATCTAATTCAATTCCATAGCCAAGACACCCAGACTAGTAGCATTAGATTAAGGAATCATTTCGTATTATAGAAACCACCATCCCTCACTCTGAAACTCGACATTGATGGATCTTCCGACTTTTGAGTCTTGGGTGGAGGATAAGTCATTTGTGATTCTATAGGCTCTATAATTCTAGTTCCTTCAGCTCACCTTGGTTAATGTTCCTCTCTTAGGGAAGAGGAAAATGATATTCTCACTGGTTTAAGTGTACAATGATAGGGGAACATTGATATATTGGAAGTGAATACTAATTCTATAATCCTATATGAAACATTTCATAGCACTAGGTCTACTCCTTAGTCGATATCCAACATTATCCAAAAATGTTGAAGTATGCTTAACAACAATATCGAATTGTTCCACACATGGCATGAGGGAAATAAAGTTATGGACCACCTTACTTTACCTGAGGTCCCTGGAAATGATGTCACTAGATTTTATAATATGATATTATAGATGCCAAATTTTATTAATTTGGTTAGAGGGGATTCAGTCAGGCATCACTATTTTAGCACTCCAATGGCTCTTGGTTTCCCCTTAAACTACATTTTATCCTTTCCTTTTAGTACAAATAAATATATTATGATTATGATAATTAAAAAAGATGCATATTTTCTTTTTTACTATAATATTTTGAGATAGTGGATGTGGGTCATTTTATTAATATGAACTGTATTGAAAAGAATATGTGGGGTTGTATTTATGGAATACAACATCAATTTTTTAAGAAAAACATAGATGATGAATTTCAATGATAGAAATTGTTTTTGGGGGATTATAAAGTACTTGAACGTTATGGAAAAAAGTTCACATTCATATCTTGGACCAAAATCTCATGATTTATTTGGAAAGGATACAAATTTTCAGTGTAAATTCCTACTGTAATTAATTTTTAATGGATTATATGATAAAAATAGGATCATTTTATCAATTCATGTCATTAATATGAATGGTTTAAAATCCAATCATTCTAAAATGATGATGAATAATTTAATTTTGACAACATTATGTTATATAATACCATATATTGGTTAATTAACAATCTATGGTTTGGGATATTTATTTAAATCAATTTATATAGTGTAATTGAACACATGAAATGACATCAGAATACTTTTCTAATTAAATAATTAATAACAAAATAGTTTTTTAGTTTATTTTTTAATGATTATAATTTTGGTAAAATGGTTGATATTATCCCTAGATGAGATACTCCATGTAGTGGCATACCCATGGAAACAAAACGCCATGCTAATAGTTTATCTGTTAATTGGATAAATATATTCCATAATTATGAAAAAATAACATAAATGATGAATAAGATTTTATCTTCATAGTATGGGGAATTCTATGAATCTTTTCATGTAATTTATTTCTAGTTCATATTGATTATTACTATGAGAAAAAATTCTTGGAGAAAATTAAAATTGGGGACGAATATACTAAGTAATATGAGGCTAACATTTATATATTTTAATAGAGATATTCCATTAACTTAAAAAACAATTATTATAATTTTTATGATTCCATAATCAAAGAATTTATAATACTTTTTCAATCTATGTTTTCATAATTTATTTTTTTTCATTAATCTGGATAGGAGAATAGAAATCTTATGATTTCATAGTGATCCCATAGATCCTATAAAAATACATTAAGAAGAAAACATCTTATGAGAATATTTTTACATAATAAAATAGAAGAGGTACATTAAACACCCATTTATTCGGGTATATGGAGGGAAATACTATAAAAAGTTTCTTTTATAATTTTTAATATAGTTTCAATATTGACTGAATGTGCAAGGAGACAAATACTGTTTTAATGGACAGTATCCTATTTGATAATGTTGTTACCAAAGAAATGAAAATAAGGTTTTTGAAGATATCATTCCCCTTTAATGATGCTTTTAATATAATAAATTTTTGTATCCTGATAATTATTTCCCCATTAAAAGGATTAATACTGAGAATAAACCTTCTAAACTATCAAATATATTGGTTAACGCAATTGTGTGTACTAAAATGAAAACTAATTTGGAGAAACGAGAACAAAATTTCACATCCATTAGATACATTTACACAATAATGATAAATGTTTTATTTTATTAAATATCAATTAATTAATTTATATAATGATAGTTCATGGTACACGTGGGTCATCCACCAAAAACTTTTAGAGGTCAATTAATCCACAAAACATCTATTAATTATTTAATATCCACCAACATATACAATGATTTCCCTATCTTGATTTGTTGAACATTATTACATTCAAAATTTTTTGTTTTCCACTCTGATGAAATTGGATCCTATAATATGTTTATATATATATATATATATTAAATATTATATTATAAAGATGTTATAAATTATCATGATAATGTAACTATATTTATCCTATTAAATTGACCAAAAATAGTAAAAATAATTTTAGTATAATCATGAAGTTCCTTCCATAATATCTTCTTTGTGATTTGAAATGATTGTTTGAAATTGTGTTTATGGATTCTTCATATAAATAATAATAAATCATTAGAGAATAAATATAGAGGTTGTACTCATTGGTAAATAACTACTATAAAATTCCATTAAAATGTATATTAAGGGAGTTTTATCCGTGAAGGATGCCACCAAATTTGATCATGATAAAAAATTCCCTAATTTTAGCCATAAAACCAAATAACAAAGAATTTGAAAAATCAGTAAATGATGAATGAAGAGGTAATATAGGGAATATGAAAGAATATAATTTCTTGGAGAGGATCACCCATACCAATGAAACTGTGTATGATACAAAATGGAGGATTTTAGAATTCCAAAATGGATATTAAAGTCAATATAAAAACAAGTGAGGGTAGAGAGAGTTGGAGAGATAGGTTAAAGGGGTGTTTTAGATGAAATTATATATGTTACCTAGTGTAATTTAAGACAAGGATATTGAGTACCTGATCACCCATAATTGGTTACTCGGTTTTTCATTGGTTAACCATTGTTTATACATAAGAAGATTAGTGGGTTTTAAATCCCCCATGACCATAACATAGTTCCAAAAGAACCTTGTCTAAAACCAATGGGTACCATGTACCCCTCTATGGAATAATATATAAAGATGAATATGATACCATCAATTATATTTCAAAGTAATGAAGACTAAATATATATTAAGTCATGAAATAAGGACAAAAAACAAACCTAAAATTTGAGGCTTATTACATGGTCTAAAATTCCCTTACATGGGATCCTAAATTCTAAATCCCAAATATGGTTAAAATATTACGTTAAGAACATTCCTTGATCCCAGTAGGATAATTTTAGTCTAATATATGGAATAGGCCCTAAGAGGGGATGGGATTCATTTAGAGTATTTGGAATCGAAATATTGGATTTCAGTGATATTGTTATAGAGATAAGGAAAAATAATATCTCATTCACATTAAATATGAATGTGATAAGAAATAAAATATATGAAAACGTGATTTTTATCAGTCCTCCTACACTAGGATATAAAAATGGTACAATTAAACCCAAAATTCAAAAATCATAGTTCTTTTTTGTAAAATGATCATAGTGTTCTTTCTAACCATGATGATTTTAAACCATAAAAAATGAAAGAAATAACTAATCACCTCAATTAGAAGTATTTCACTCATCCTAAAGAGAAATCCTCTATCGTCCCTAAACCATGAATGAAATTTTCACCTTGGTGGGTGTACTAACATACTCATCCATTATCCACATTAGAAATCCCAACTAATTTCCATGAAATACATTGTGTAATACCACATCTTGTTTTTATTTTCTAGGAAACTATGTTCAAAATTTTTCGTCTCTCTCTATTTTTTATTCTGCATACATATTTTGTTGTATGAAGATAACTTCTTATAATCAGTAGTTTATTCCCAATAATTATTTAAACTTATACCTTAATTTTTTTATAAATTGTTTCCAGAACCCAGGAATTAGTACTCTATAAAACCAAGTCAGGATCATTCAATTTTGGTCATAAAATATCACTAGAAATGTGAGAAAATGAAATTCAAAGACTTTATTATAATTATGTCAGCCATTCCATAGAAAAAACACCTCATGAAAAGGTATCCAAATAGTCAAACGTCGAATATTCAAACCAAATCCTTCAAATCACCAGCTTCACCATAAATAATATCTATTAATTTTTCTATTTTCATTATCAAACCCCCACAATGATATATACATATTCAAATATTAAATAACACATCATAAAAAAAACCTTACTCCCAAAATTCTATAATGGTATATTTATAGTCTTCAATTCAATAATAAAAAATCCATATGCTTTGTGTAGTCCTTTGTGGCTTGGATTACTCAAGATCCTTTTATTAGTTATTATAACGATAATTAATCCATTGATTCCCAAACCCCATTTAATTAATTCATTTTTATTATTATTATTTATTCAAAACACCATGATTATTTAAATTCTAAATACCACTAGAAATATACCCATTTTATATTATATATATATATATATTATGCCTATTTTAGGGACAAATGTCTAATTTTAACCTTGTTCACATGATAATGAAAATGTATCTTTTTCTCAAACTCAAGGTATATACGTGTTTTGGAAATAATAATGTTTATAAAAAATGTCATAAAAATCCTATACTACCCATTGTTAGAGCTAATATTTGAAAAATAAATAAACCACCCACTAATCCAACAATTTTAAATAATAGGATATAAAAATGAATATACTATAACATAAATTGGATGTTTAGAAAAACTCCAACCAACATCAATTCAATATAATTTTGAACTATATTTTAATGTATGTAACGATTAATTAATAATTTAATTAGTCTATAATATTATATCAACCATAAACTTACAACAAAATTGATCTAAAAAAATGAACATGATTTTTTTATAACAATATCTCCCTTTGGGTCTATTAATAACACATTTCATCATCACATCAAATATTAATAATTTATCTTCAACCAACATTCATTAGGTTAAACCTAATAAAAAAATTATTCACTAAATTATTTATTAATAATAAACTCTATGCTCACATTAATCAACATTAATATAGACAAAAAAAATTAGTTCAGAAGCACATTTAATGAAAAATTGGGAAACCAACAATTATAAGAATACAAGTAATTCTATCCACCTAAAAAAATATCTAACAATTCTAGAACAATTTAAAATGTTAATAATTACTTACCTTAACTCTACACTATTCAATTTAGGCAACGTCTATATAAAAATTTTCCTAAATGATTTCATTGAACTGGAATGTCACCTTTCCCCAGGTAAGCACATGTTTCTCCAAATTTGTTTTCCCCTCATTGGAAACCCATGTATAGTTCATATTATGTTTATCATTCCATGAGGATGGTTATTTGTTAATATCAAAAATAAATAACATATAAAATAGTCTATGATTATCCTCAATTGATATATGGATCCGGAATGATTCCTTTTTCATTTTTTCATTTGATTACATGAGACAATCCAAGGTGTTTTCTTATTCTAGTGCCTCATTATATACATTCGAAAGATAAGAGGTATATTGTTCCAATAGTACTATTCACTAGTTTCATCCACATCTATATCCAATGTTATAATAGACCCTTTATAATTAATCTTTACACTTCCATCAGTAGCATTCAATTTCTTCTGCTAGAGGTTGTTTTTGCTGGATGAATTTGTACAAGGAAGACATGGAAAATTTCAACTGTTGTTCCTTTTCCACAGCATCTACACATGCTGTATGAAACTATATGAGTCCATGAAAGTTTTATTTCCTTTTTTTGAAGAGTCGTGAAGGTAAATTTCTATGATTTTTTTCTTTCTTAGGCTTTGAGGTCCATGTTTCAGAGGTTGAGTCTAAGTCCTCTCCCTTTTCATCCAACCTACCTACATGTTCTTCCCCCTCAATAATCTATTCTTCTAATCCCAATATTGCAAAGAGGTTCTGAAAAATATAACCAAAAACTCCATATTTAACTATTCTTTTGAAAGAGGGATGCTTTTTAGACTCACCTATAACATGTTATTTATGTTCCCTTTCTGTGCATGACCTAGTTCTAGATCTTAATCCAACTCCCCATCCCACTACAACCTCCTACCATGAAAGATCATGATCCTCTCCTGTTCTGTGTATAATTTCCTTTTGGGAATAAAATAAGTATGATTAAACAGTGTTTGCAAATGTGGGATGTTCATTTGAACTAATTAGAACTACACACACCCACATATTCTCCCAAAAATATCTGATGCAACATTGACATTGAACTTATTCCAAAAGTACACCTCAAATGAGCATAAATGTCCCCTATATGCGGCTCAGAAATCAACTATCTTGACTACACTGTGACAGTTACTATTAATATAAGAAACCAGATTTAAATTGAAATTTCCCCATCAATCACTTTTTTCATGCGCATGTATCAATCTCAACACCACTTAGAAAAATAACATTGTGAAACACTTTACTACTAATAAACATTGGGAATCAATTTTAATCACAAAAACCATAGACACCATTTATCACTTATGCCAAAAATAAATTGGTAATCAAAAAATTTGAGACACATGATTAAAATAAATATTTCTTATGAATTTCAATCCATAATTATTGAACATTCCTGAAATAGACATTTATATGTTATTCCCCAAAAAATTAAAATAAATGTTTTATATTTTATCAATAATAATAAAAATATTTTGTTATATATATTACCTATGAATATTATTGAGCCATATCTCCCTCTTTTTACAAATCCCCAATAAGAACATCCTAGATGGTTTATAATAGTGAAATAGTGGATCACTTAATCAAATAATGATAGATAATTTAATTTTTCTTGAACAACTTGATGAAGATACAAAAAGATTATTATAACATTATATCTCTAATAATGAAATTTAATATAACATAGTATATTGGGGTATAATTACTAATATTTCTAGATCGTTGGATATATTTTAACACCAAGATACTACCATTGTATCCTATGTAAATCCTTGGATATGACCTTTAACAAGACATCATAAACATGAATTTGTGTATATAGATATTCCAATCTCACTAGAGGTGGAAATATTTTACCTATTCTAAAGTTATATTTGATCTTAATATGCTTAATCCATCAAAAATATATATGATTTTTTTCTAATATTAATAGCACCTAAGTTATCACAATTAATTTCAATAGGATATTTAACTTCATATTCATTATCATCATGTTGTTTCTGCATACATTAGTGATTTGTGAATGCTTGATTTACAACTATATATTCACCTTCCTTAGTTATAAATGGGGTTCAATATTACATCTTACTTATCCACTGAACCAACCCATCACATATCTATATATGCGAACTACTCCTATTGCGGTGTTGTGGGATAAAAAAATAACATAATAATTTATGGAAATTTTGTGTTATTAACTTTAATGGATGCATGTGGGTTTCATTGGTAGAAAATCAATAACATAAACAAGATAGATATAGGGGTTAATTTTCATTCTTATCACTATTTATCACAATATTACCACACTAATTTACCTATCCTCCTTAACATGATCCTATTTTCCATTATTATCTTATCAAAATGTTATTTAAGAAGAAATAGGTATTTTTATACCCTTTGAATCCATCATTGTTAATATTTTGACCACTTATTATTCATATTTATTATTAAAAAAAATTCTATGTGTTCCTTGTTTCAACATGAATCCAAGAAAACATATTAACTCCCCAAACACAAGTTTTTTGGAAATAATTCCTCATCAATTCCACAAATTGAATGAATCATGATTATTAAGTTCCAATAAATATTAATTTATTAACATATATAAGCATCATCATCCGTTGAACATTATCCAATTTTAAATATAGAATATAATCAACTCCTATACAATGGAAATCAATATTTTTCAAATACTGATATAAACTTTAATACCATTTGGTTGATGTTTTCATTATATTATAATGTTTATTTTTCAAATAACACACAATATTTTCCAACACAGGAATATTAACTCCATTCAGATACTCAATATAAAAATCGGTTTCAATGAATTAATTAAATAAATATTATTTTAATTAAATTTATAAAATCATGAAATTATTTTATACCATAATCACTTATATTAATTGTATATTTTAAAACAAATCCATTAGTGGAAAACAATTTCCACATAAATTCAATCAAATTGGAAATAACCTTTACACCGGAGACTTTCATTGTTTAAAATCAGTCATTCGTGTTTATTGATATTGTTATATGAAAACCATATATTTCTTATAATGTTCCTATTCTACAACCCAAAAATGATATCCATTATTTTTTGTTTAGAAATAATATTTAGTCATTTCCATGATACAATAATCATTATTCGTATCCTTATAAATAGTCAAAGAATATACTTGTTATAAGAGAGAATTTTATTGTATAAATTTAATTCTATTTATTTTTAGTGGAGTTTTCAATTTAATAAAAATATATGTCTCAATAATTTAAATAATTATTCATAATATCATATTAGTTAATGATCTTTTCTCATCCAGCTCATTTTCTATTTCAATTTTTAAATAAATACCATACATTTTTTCTCCCCCTGAGATTATAAATTCACTAACTCCTTCCTATAGAATCATCACACTATTTTGTTGTAAAATATAATCATTTTACACATCCTCGATGGCTGAGTTTTCAATAATTTTATGAATCCATTTAAAAAACAATTATACACATTTATTCATGATAATTTTAAAAGAAATATGACTTTATCTTTTTGATATTGGAATTTCATTTGGTATATCTTCTTGATAAAAATAAATCATTTAATCTAAATATTCAAGATAACATTAATATTGAATTCTTCTTATAATACATCTAAAATCAAGCCTCTTCTTCACCTGGGAATTATAGTGATCTATTTGTGATATAAACCAATGATTATACAAATTCCTTCCAAAAATTATCTTGTTTTTATTTTTCAATTAGAATTTTATGATTCCTATTGATTATTATCTCATTCCAACTCTCTACTACACCATTTTTTTGTGGATCCCTCTCTATTTAATCATTTTTCTACATTTTTACTAATCATATGCTTCTAGATATAGTCATAAATTATTATTTGAGTGAAATCAATGGAATATGAAGTATAAAGTTTCATAATTTATATTCAATGAATCATCTCGAATAATATTATAAAACATATAATGAAATATAATTTTTTATATATGATTGATCAAAATCAACCATGTCATCCAATTGAAAAAAATAAATAATAGAATATAATACCTATTTGTATCGATGGATCTTGAAAATATAATTTTATAAAAATAAATGTGAACCAATTCAAGAATGAACATATAAATATTTTATTATTTTATTTTAAGTCTTCCATATAATCAGTACCTTTTGAAAATTGTCACTTATAAGAGTATGTTTAAATGTACGCTTTGAGATATCATGTGTTATGTCATGTTTCATCAACTCTTAAAAAGAAGTCTTCCAAAACTAATCAATTAATTTGTGAAAAAACCTATTTTTACTTCATGGATATAAATTACATGTCATTATATACAATAATGAGGGAGAGATTCCCATTTATGAACATTCTACATAATAATAATATTATAATTTCCCTTAATGATTTATGTTATAATAGTTAAATATTTTATATTTACAATGTCAAAAAAGTGTTTAGAAATGAGTTATTTTTGTACTAAGTCCCTCAATAACCATAAATTTATTTACATCATTATTTTTTTGAATTTTTTATTTCTTGGATCCAATTATCATCAATCAGTAATTGTGTCTAAACTAAATGAAACTATCACAGTCATATTAGATGTTATTTCCAAGATACATATTTAAAATAATATAGGAAATTAATATTCCTTAATTAATCCAAAACATGGTTTTGAAGATTTATACCAAATAAAAAATCGCTAAGACTGCCTCTCAAGAAGTTAACTTCTTCATTAAATGATTTTTTATCACAACTATTCATTATTAATGATCATGTTCCTCTATCTATAACAGAACATCCTCATTCTAAATTTTTGTATCTGTATATTCATTTTAATCATTTTGAAATAAATGATTCATTTTTTCCTATTCCACATTGAGCCTTCTACTAAATATTACTTCATATCCAAAATGAAAAATTATTTTATTGTGGTCCATATCTTTTGATAAATATAAGTATCCATAAAAACACCCCAAGCATTTTAAATTTAACTCACATAGATCTATTTTCATTTTGACATGCTATACCTTTTAGATATTGAAAACATTTATTCTATATATCAAATAATTCCACCACAATAACAAAAAAAAAATTCTGAATCCGTATGTGACATCAATGAAACATCAATAATTCTATTAGATATTACTCAAATAAATTATCCATTGGGTTTGGGTTTTTTTGGATTTCCATCCAAGATATATTCCTTTACATATGATCATTCATTAAAAATATTTTATGTCCTTAATATATCTTATATTATTGTATAAAAGACACAAAGTGATTGGTTGGATATCCAGGTTTTCTTAAACATTCTTCATATCTCATGAAATCATTCTTTGTAACACTATAGAAATTATAATACATTAAGGTAATTAATATTTTTTAAACATAACATTTGGTGAAATGAAATATGTTTTTATTAAAATATGATGGTTGTAACATAGTTTTTGAATTGGCAGGTATACATAGAATTAACCATATTATGAAATAAAAAGAAAAACCTGATGAAATTGAGTCATGTAGTAGAATTATTCCTTATCAATCTCATTTTCCTGGGTTTGGAAGGAAGGAAGAATCACTTCAGATTATCATAGACCGAGACCAAACAAAACTTCAGAAATTACAGATTAAGAAAAATAGTTTATAGGAGAATATTGTGATCATTGAAATCATTTTAGTATCTATTCTATTGGATTCACCACACACAACTACTACCAATACTTATCTTATCCATAATTCATACTAGAATTTTATTATGGGTTATATTGGTAAACTTTTTGTTGATATAAACATGTATTTATCAATGTAATACATTATATATATATCATTATTGTTATTATACATTTTTTATCAATTTTTTAAAAATAAAAGTTATTTTAAATATAAATTTATTCAGTTAATGTATCTAATTAACTAATAAATTCAATTTATGATCAAAAATGCATTTTATTTGGAAAATGTATTTTCATATGATATGAATTATATTTAATGAATATAAACATATTATCATTAAATGATTATTTTAATAAATTACTTTTTTAATATGAGTAATATATAATTAGTTATTTAACTAGTAAATGAGAGTAAATAAGTTTAAGAACAATTTATATGTAAATATCTAATTTCACAGGATAATAATTTTTAAATATATATTATGTTTTAATTTCAAATAAAATATTATCATATTTATCAAATGAATAAGATTAAATAAATTCCAAATAAAAAATTGATGTGTTGAGATTTGGTAACAAGCGACATCTTATATTTTTAGTAAAATGGAAAATTATGATAATAAATATTTAACCGAGGTTAAAGAGTAAAAAAGTGATATTATTTTATGGATTTAATTATAATAAATTGACATAAAAATAGACCATATATATATATATATGATATTTTTAGTTATTAAATTCATACCCACATATATCACCAACATTTCCTCAGGTAACTCACATAACACCTATGATATTCCATATTAACCCACCGCCTAACTTAATTTTCCATTGAAATGTCCCTCCTTTTGACCTATTAAAAGATATAAATTCCAAACACATCAAGCCACACTTCTAAATTTAAATTTACATAAAAATCTAACCATTTTACCTATAATATAGTAATTTTTCATCATTTTTTGGCCCCTTTCTACAGGAATGTTCCAAATACCTCCATTCCCAAGAGGTCTTCTAGGAGAATATTTAAGTCCTCAACATGTCTACTATAAACTCCCTAACCATTTCATCTTTTTTTTCTCATCCAAAATTATCCATATGTATATTAAACCTAATAATATAATGAAATATTAATCATTATTATGTTTAAATTTTATTTCATTAATTGAGAAAAAGTTATATTTCTCACTCCAATCTAATGGAAAAATTGGCATATCGCCCATGTTATATATGGAAAACCTCCTCCATGAACGATGTATTTATTTTTTTGTCCCTAGTGTTAGTGGATTATTATATTTATTTATCTAGTTTATAAAATATATATTTATGACATGATTAAGATTCTATTAATATAAGTTAGTCTTTTTAGAAATATCTTTCTAGTAATTAATTTTCCATATTTGGTTCACCAAAAATTACCAAAAGAGGATTGATACCAGTTTCATATTCATGAATTATAACTAAAAATCTAATGGAATAAAATTAGATAATTATAAATAATTATAAAAAATACATTTTATTATGTTATATAATTCTATAATTATGGACGTATTTTAAAACAATTAGGATCAATATGAATAATATAATTACATTATGAAACAAATAAAATCAAAAACATTCGATACTAAAAATAAAAAATAGCTAAATAATAATGGAATAATTAATTATTATAATTAAAGTGTATAAAATATAGTATATTTTAAAAACAACCTATAATAATTAATTAACATGGTAGTTCTTATTAAACAAAAGGTCAATGTGCTTTCGTTGATGTTAGGATAAAAGGGAATGTGTTTTCCAGACCTATTTCTTTTCCTTCAGTAATAAATATTCCTCTATAGATATAGTCTTAAAATATTATTTAATTATTTCATATGATGATATTATATTATATTTCAATGATTTTTTATTTTTAGTTCACATCCACATCTAAAAATATTATTCATGGATATATTTATTTCATTATAAAAACTTAGTATGGTTAATTATAATTGTCATCCACTCTCAATAGCTCTTTCACTACACTGTCCATATTCTTTCCATCCTTATAATTATTTCCTTCTAGGAAATAATAATTTTTATTATTTTCTATTTGATTCAAAATTATATTTAACAATTTTGAAGTGGAATCTTTTTATCTTTTTAAATGATGAATATTTTAATGAAGATATTAAAAATTATTAAAAATTAAATTAATTTCATGTTCTTATATTTTATCTACCAGTAATTTTTTTTAAATTGAAAATTATTTCTTATGAATGTTATTATATTTCGGAACATAAAAAATATTTTATTCAAAATTTATTCTTAAAAACCATTTCTAATGGTGATTCATAACTACATAATTTAATGGTATGGTTAAAGCTGTTTTACAAAATCCCTCTTTATCATTTGAAATCCTTTTTCTTATTTATATATAAAGGATATATATCTAATAGAGTTTTGTTTTATGGATAAAACACAAAATTTCCTTTTGTAATGCTCCTTTTTTGTGATTTAATTCTTTTTATCATGAAATCAAAATCTCGATGTCATTTTTATATGATACAATTTGATATTTTGTGAAACCCATCTTCTTTACATGATGTTTTCTTATTATTATGTATGGATTATTTCATTTGGTACACATGTATAGGGTCGATAATTTTGAGATAATTTTTTTCATTAAATACCGAATATGGGTTGGGTTCATCAAATCTATGAGATATAATGGATCCCATAAATCCATAAAATTAATTGGTTAATGATTTATATCTTTTGAGATACTGATTTTACTCAAGTTAATTATTTTAATGTTTGAAACATGATTCTTGGCTGATTTTTTTATGTTCAAAACAATATGCATGAGAAATTTTGAAACGTTTATTAGATATTGTGTGGGTATTGTTTTTATGTTCACAACATGATATGTGGGAATTATTGTTATGTTCTGAGAATGAAGTGTGGAAGTTATTTTACTGTTCAAAGCATTATACGTGGAATTGGTTATAGATTTCTTGGTCCATGATTTTATTATATATTATGATTATGCCTCATTTTAATTTGACAGGGATATGTTATATTCCTTGTATTATGATTAATGTATCTCATGTTTCATAACTCTTATCATATGGTATATTCCTGATCTTTTTAGGTGATATTTTCTCAAATGATTCCTTAAATCCAACACTTATTATTCCAGGACTCTTTTTATCAAATATTTTTCTCGTGTTTATGTTTTATTCTTATGTTTTGAAACATTATGATTTGTTGATACGGTTTTCTTTATAGATTGTTTGATTTCATAACTTCTTATGTTTTCCATTCCATAGGTTATAAATATGTGCATATTCCATAACATGGCCTAGACAACCATTACAATTTGCCTCTATAATAGACCATGGGAAGACTCTAGGTGAGTGAGACTACAACCCAAGAATCTAACAACACCCATAGGAAATAATTTTCCCATCCTGAAATAACCATCACAATATACATGTAGAAAAATATAACAAGAAATAAATAATAACATAATTATAAACATAAATTGGTAGAAAAATTATTATATAAATAATAAAAAACAAGAGAAAATTTCTAAGAATAACAAAAAATAAAAAAACTCAAACCACAAATAGTTAATTTGTATGATACCTAGGATTCATCCCACCAATTATACTTTATCTACCCATTCCCACAAGACATAAAATCCCATTTCATATAGAAACATTTCATTTACCTTTCTTATATTATAAAAACCTTGTTCTACAATCCCCTGAGGTAGTGTACTCAGTTTGAGTGAAACAATGATAGATTGATCCCACAAAATTTTTACATGGAAATCCTATCTCAAATAAACCCAACATTATGATTATATGGAAAAGAAATCACGATAATTTTTTTCAAATTTATATCAACGTGATGGTGAAACCATATCCACTTTTCATAGTTCTAAAATAGATTACATACAAAAAATATCAAATAACATTTTCATATAATTTTTTTTTATAGTATGACCCATTTATTATACTAAGCCCTTAAAAAAGTAAATCTAAACATAAAAACACTGCATCCGTGTACCGACTATGGTTTTTGAGAATCAATCCCCCATAGAAAAATTCTTATAGAGCAGGGGTGAACCCCATAATTTAAACAACACAATATGAATAAGTAAGATTCAAAATAATATTAAACCTTTTGGGATACACAAGGATCACATGTTCTATGTTGTTTAAAACATTTCAGAGGGATTCTTGTACTTCATAAAGAAAATTACCTGATATAATTTTTTCTTCAAAATAATTCTTTGAAAACCAATTCCCAAAACCATCTCATAGTGATCTGAAAATATATTTATTTTTAAAAACAATGTGAAAAACATGTTTTTTTAAAACATTCATAATTGAATATTAGGAACATCAAGTATCATTCTAAATAAAATTTATAAAACAAGGAAAACTAGATCTTGTGAAGCACACTAAACAATTATAGGAGATGGAACCACTAACTTAACACTTGGGTTTACAAAAAAACAAAAATGGGATCCACACAACGAATGTAAATGGATGAAATATAATATATATGGTAGGCCTAATAAAATTATTACCAGATAATATAATATAATATTTTTATGAACAATGTTATAGGAGAATAAAGGAGAATACATAGGTCATAAGACATGAGATCTCCACCCAAACAGACATGATCATTCACATGGGAATGAAACACACTACATATCTATGAGAAGAATGATTGAAAACATCATATGATGTATTAATAATGTAAACAAATCATAAATTAAATTCTATTCGAAAATATTTAGATATATTTGAAGAGATCATATCAAAAATACATATTCAATGATAATTGATCAATCTTGACTTGGAATTTCAATCATATAAGTTTTATAGAGTGAAATACACCTAAAAGAGAAGCCTCTATAATAGGCTAGATATTTTTATGTTCAAAAAAGGGGGATTAAAAACATTAAATGGAATTTTAGATGTAATAAATTATGATACATCACCTTATAAATTATCTGGGGATGACACCACCTGTGAGACAGTGGTGTCCCACAGGCTGGTAGGGTTCAACTGCATACGTATAGTGGTCGCTTCCAACCCTAATAACTGATCGGTAGAGGCCCACTAGCTATATGATTACTACTAGATGCGTTCATGTGTCCTGGGTCCCCCAATAGTGGGTGGTGGACTCCAACTACATATTTTTGGCTACCTATAACCTTGGTTGTCTCTATCCAAAGATACAGGTATCCCATGGATTTATATTGTTACCATTTTTATCAAGATACCATATAAAATCTATGATTCCACCTTTGAACCCTTTGAAAGACAATGTATAACATCTTATATTTAATTTAGTTACATACCTTTACCCAGATATGAAAATTCTCACAACCATTGTACTTTCTATCCCAAAAAATCATCTTCATGAATGGTGCTATAAAAATATAGATGTTTAAAATTTTATCATTGATTATTCACACTCCTTCATCTCATTAGAATCTAAGTCATTACACCATAATAATTTGAGAAATAGAATGGATTTCCCATGAAAGACATCCATTTGAGAGTCAGGGAACTTTATTTTTTTTCTCTGCAACTGATATGTCAGGATCTCGCTTCTAATTCGTAGCATGGGAATGATCAGGATGACAATTAATGAGAAGAGATATATATATATATAAGTAATTTCATGAATTACATTCAACTAATCCTATGACTCTGACTAATATGTTTATTTCCCAATAATATGAGTGATCACAAATGGTATAACCTATCTTGAAGCTAACTTCCCTTCCCACCATTGCAATTAGTATCCCCATTGAGTGGAAACTTTTAAAAAGATCAATCCATCATCTAAAAACTCCAAAATATATAACCAATTATATAATTTTTATGTCAACAATCTCTTAGAAATAACTAATCCTCAGTGTATTTCTGTAATTCTTTCTGATTTCTCTAGAACAATAGGTTATTTCATGAGAGAGTCATTTACCATCTCTAACCAACAAGGAGGTGGAATATTGGTTCATCTATTCACAACCTAAAAACTTGATGAATAAGAACTATTATTATATTCTAACCCAATAAATACTCGATTAATATCCTTGGATTCCATTAAATCCACAGAATATGAATATATAAAATCCTCAATAATCAAAATAGCACGATTGATATTGCCTTTCATCGATGGATGATAAGTTATCCACAACTTGATCTGAGTCCCCATTACCGCTGGAATATATTTCTAGAACAGGGATTGTAACCTAATATCTATATCAGATATGATGTAATGTGGATTCTTATGTGACCTCAAAATTTCAAACATATACAATTTTCCTAGATCAATGACATTGGTTTTGTCCCTAATCAGAATGAAATGATCTAATTTTGGCAGCCAATCAATCACAAGCCATATAAAATTATTTTTTTGGGAGTATGTGGTAATAAAAATATAAAGTACATGGGTAAATGTTCCCATTTAAATATCATAATGGGAATTGTTTGAAGAAAACAATATGCCTTTTGTTTCTCTACGTTAATATTCAAGTAAGCATTCCAATGAGACACATGGTTTGAAATGTTGTGCTACATATCGGAACAACGGAAATGCCATCTCATATCATAATACTTACTTATAACACCTGGAATAATGGACAATAAGGAACAATGGTAATCATGAATCACAAAAATTCTTGACAGTTGAAGTTAATATAAACTGATTGATGATGGTACTAATTCCATACAATGGTATAAAATAGTTAGGATCAGTATCCCCAATATATAGGGATTCCCTATCTCTTTGAAAGTAATCATCCTTCTAATATTAATACAAAAGTAACTCAAGCAGAGATGATGATAACTAACAATGGTAGGAACCAAACAAGAATCATCCTCCTACGCATCTAGATAAAATAGAAAAAAATCAAAATAAGAATTCAATAATCATTAACTTTCACGATGTTCTTTAAAATACAATTACTATTGAGAGGAATAAAACAGCATTCACCTTACCCGAGATGTAGGATATTTCAATGTCAATCATATATAATACTCATCCCATCACCTCTAACTGAGGTTATTGTCCTTCTATTGAACATTTAACGCACACTCTTATGACCAGAAAAAATTATTAAACTCTCCAAAATAATATAGTATCACCAATTATCTATCTCATGGATGATATCGATATGTTTGAAGTCATAACTTAGATAGTTCTTATCATGTGTTCCAAGTTGATAAGAACCACACAATGAAATATGATCATCCTATAAAATTATAAATCCCAGAATAGAACCAGAAGTATCATAATGAACAACATAGCCCTTACCTCATTACATCCACATTAGAAAAATGAGCTCATGTTAGACATCTTTTTAATTCATCGGAAGATTCCCAACACTTATTATTCCATGATAATGTCACTTCATTATTGGTATGATTATTCAATGATTTTCCCTTCTTCAATACATAGTCATGGAATAACTGATAATACCTAGAACCAC
Organism: Viscum album; assembly: GCA_963277665.1. NCBI lineage: Eukaryota > Viridiplantae > Streptophyta > Magnoliopsida > Santalales > Viscaceae > Viscum > Viscum album. The sequence goes on along the minus strand of OY728125.1, from coordinate 908,152,767 downwards.
CAATGAATATTTGTAACTAAAATACATTCCATGGTTAAACCCATGAAAATAAAAACATCACCTTTTCATGATCAAATAATATTCCAGGTTCTAAATTCTCATTCCCTATTAACATAAATGGTCATATCCAGAAATTTCATTTTGGTTACTTTAATAAAGGGGATGAGTCCACTAGATTCAAAAACTTGAATTCAAAAGATTCACAAGATCATTCTCATGTCTGTTATAGTCCAGGATATCCACTAAGAATATAAAGAAATATGTATCGAGTAACAGCTGTGATATAAAGTTAATCCAATCTATAAAAACTATAAGAGTTCTCATTTCACTAAAAGGCATTAAATAGTATTATAAATAGATATAATATCTCTATAAAGTGGTTTTTAGATATTTTAATTCCTTAAATCTGAGGTGATGATAACCTGACCAAAGGTAATTTTTAAAAAATGACCTTTTCCCCCTTTAATAGATCAAACAGTTCATCTGTACATGGAAAAAGGATATTTATTCTTAATTGATAAACTTTTTAATAATCTATGTTGAGTAGAAGGGAATCTGTATCCTTTATGGAAAAGTAAACAATGGGATCCCATGGTGAGTCAGTAGTTCAATCAATTACCTTTTATAATGATTCCTCGAATTTCCTCTTAATGTCCTTAAAATCATTAGGTTTTATATGATAATAGGGTATAAAAATTAGTTAAGCACCCAAAAATAGATTTATGGAGAAGTATACCTCCCTTTCAAGGCGATGATCAGATTTATTTCCTATGAAAAACATAGGAAAATATAAAACAAACAAGGGAATATAAACATTAGAATATTTATCATTACTTTTAATAACAAAATCAATAAACAAATTATAATATCTATATTATAGTGTCATACATGACTAGACCTTAAAACCCACTCACCCTAAAACTCAATGGAGATCTTATCAGTAACAAAGGATGAAACATTCAAATGAAAAAAAAATCATTATAGGATCAGTAAAAAAATACCCAGTTCTTATTAATGAAAATATTAAAAGTATCATAATCTGGAACCATAAATTCTAGACTAATTGCACATCATCATTCAAAATATAACATGAAGGAAAACAAAACCCATTCTCTTTCCTCTTTTTAAAAGGTATTTTCATCTTTATAATATATTCCATGAGTTATGTCTGGCAGTAAAAATATTTCAATAAAGGGGTATATATAAAATACTATGAGGAAACCTTGTTAATTAAATCAATTTCAATTTAAGATGAAAAAACAATTCCCATAATAGTAACTAGAACTGCAAAAGCTTCTGCAGGTAGTTCCTTTACTTTGTGAAAGAACCTCACTCTGAAGGCTTATGGAAAAATCCCAATAGAAATAAAAAATTATTAATACACTAGAACCACAGTTGAAACTGATTATTCCAAACCATATCTTGGTATAATAATATCCTTGGGGAATCAACACCATCGAAATTTGTTACCACATTCATTGTAGGTCCTTGGAGGTGCGAGGAAAGATCTTTTGGGGTTTCCTATCTTTCCACATTGGCAACAAGTCAAGTGAGCAGTACTAATCACTATTGATGGATTCAAAAGAGATCACTGTTGAGAAATACATCCACCATATCTATAATTATTATTTCACATACAATTATTCCTATTCATGCAAATAATGTTTCCTCTAGGTGTAAGGGGAACCCCAAAAAAATCATAACTTATACCCCATATCAATCTAGACTAACATACCCAAATCAACCATCTCAGTACAGGTAGTGAGAATAACCACATACACACTTTGAATAAATATCTGGTCACATGACCTATATATAATTACCAATTATTAATAAACATTCATATTATATATTTTTGGATGAATATTTTTCACATTATAAGTGTACCTGCCAGAGGACCATAATTGTTTATTATTATTAGAAATGGGGAAACATTATCTTCTAACATGATGGAATATACTCGTTATCTCCCATGAATATCTTCCCCATTAGTACTCTTCCTTAATACCATTATTTATAGAATGATGAAAGAAAAGATATGGAAGGGTGAGATCAAATGATCAGTAAGTGTAAATAATGAAGATACAAAAGCATAACATGAACATAATAGTACGAGAACATGAGAATAACATTTTAATATCATACCATAAAAATGAAAGATAATAATCATTAGTCATGGCCTAAATATTGGATGTTCATTATACATAAATCATTAGGGAATCAAATAAGATGATACATGAGAGCATAACATAGGAATAAGACATGAAATTGTGGGATTCACATAATCATATAATTTTTCTTTCAAGTATACCTACCAAGAACATTATAACATGTTAGGCTTGGGATAATCACCCATATACCTACGTCGGGCATGGGATATCCTACCTTGTTCCCTCTTGTTTCGAGCTGGGGATTCATTCTTGTGTACCCTCTTGTTATGAGATTATGATTCCCTCTTTAGTACCCTATTTTTACGATCTCAGGATGCCCTATTTTGTACCCTCTTATTATAGGATTATTATTCCATCCCATGTACCCTTTTTTATGATCATGGGATTTCACCCATGTACCCACTTATTACAGTCTTTTGATTTAACCTTTGTTCACCCTTTTTACGATCATGTATTCCCTCTCGTGTACAATCTGATTAGGTACTTGGGATGCCACCCATGTACTATGTGATCTCATGTAACTTTAATAATTACTCAATTAATTGGAGAGAGATATATGTATGACCCATCACATTATAAAATCATACATCCATGTTCCATTACATAATAAAATATTCCTCATATCATGACCCATAAAAAGTGATGGGTTTTATAAATATCATATCACAACCCAAAAAATTATATGGGTATTATAAGCACATTATCATATCATAACTAGTTGAACATATATTGCCTTATTATTTATTTTATCATAGAATAACATGTGAAGATAAGTGTTTTTCATCAACATTTTATCTTGGTATAACTCATCAATGAGAAATGGGTTTCATATGAAATTTTACTCTACAAAATTAAACCATTAAATTAAATAATAATAATGGTTTCCTAGGATAATATCCCCTATAATTAATAAACAATGTAAAATTATTTCATCTTACATGGAAAATACTTTTCATATTATCAGTTAAAACATTTTAGATAAAAATATCCTTTCCACTTTGAAAAACTCTTTTTAAGACATAAAACATTTTGAAATCATTTTTCATTTAATGAAAGCATTGAAATTATAAAGTAACCTTTGAAAAATATATAAAAAACATTTTAAAACGTAATTTTCTTATAATACTTTTCATATATAGGGATCTTAAAATATCAATTTTAAAAAACTATAATTTTTATAGAGAACATTATTTTTAAATAACACAGATTTCTGAACAACGAGAGTGATAAAGTCATATTTTATTAATGAAACTATGTATGAGATGGTGTAAAGTATTACCACTAATTGAATAAATAATTTCATACTATTGGATAATATTCATCATGATATTTCCTGAGAGATATATCATAATATTTCATCAACAAAAGAATAATCATAAACAGTCAGGATAAATTATGAGATTTTAGTGATAAACTATTACCACTTTGAAAACATTGAATCACAAATTCCATTAGAAAATATCATTATATGAATCATAATAATATACTATAAATATTTATATTCACGATAAAACATATAAATTTTTATTATATACACGTTGTAAAATAATATAGGTGCATAACATTACATGTGTCTCAATGAAGAAAAATAGAGACTATATTACTTTAACGATTTTATAACATAGAACTATAAAACCAATGAATGATTGATAATACAATGGATATTTAAATACACATAATTGAAGTAAAATAATAATATAAAATATTCATGGATAGTATATACACCACAAAAAACTAACATGTGGTGAATGTAGCATAAGTCTAGTATACATGCAAGTGAGACTAGAAATACCTTTATTAATTGAGTAACTTTTGAATCATGAGATCCAAGAATGAATAAAATAAATTGAAACATTCAACATCATTAAGGATATTAAATTAATTATACAGAATTTCATAGGTTTTCATATACAACATACAACAAAAATACATGGCGAATACAACATATATATGATAAAAACAAAAGTGGGACGAGAAAACACACTCTTTAAGTGGTGAATATCATCTTACATGGAAAAATCATGTATCAAATGTTCATGTTTGTTATAAACTAACCACATAACCATATTAATATAAATAATACAATAGATTATTTAATTTTTATTTTATATTACATGTTTAATAAAAATTTCATGTTAATGTTATGTTTTTGGTAACAAATGTTAGTTTTTCGCACATGCACTGACTAGACATTCACAGTCCTACTATATAAATCATGATGTAAATACTTCTAGAATTTAAACCAATATATTTATATAATATATATTCTATATATATTTATTATAATAATACATTAAATATATAAATATGAAATGAAATACACTGTTAAAGTATATGGAAGGCCATACGTACGCATAAATGACGTTTCCATTTTCTGGTCATATAATGTAAATGATGTTTATTTATATTAACATTAAATTATAATTATTATATAATAAATATAAAATATATTTAGTAAAACCATCTTTAATACATTCCAAGTAAATCATGAATGACTGAGATCACTATGAGGTGGCGGTAGTCCAAAAGTCTACAAATGATGTCATCCTACGACCACAAAATATGAGGCACGAAGGTAAGGGTTATATAATAATTAGTATACGATAAATAATTCATTTAATAATATATATATAAATATATATATATATATATAACATAAAAATAGTAACTATTTCATTATTCTCAAACTTGAGAGGTGGTAATGGAAGAACAAACATCATAGGTTCACGAGTTGGTAGTCCACCTTACACACGAATAATGATTGTCTATCCCATTAGACGGATTTTTGTGAAGTTGATGGTCATTAAATTAAAATAAAAACAAATAAATATATAAATGATACTAATGGTACTGCAAAATCATGATATAAAAATAATTTAAGCGGTGAAGAATAAAATAAAACAAAAGAGCTCGTTGAAGAACGACATTTCTTCTTCAGAAAACTGTTATTGGTTTGCACCAAAGGACATACTTGGTTATATTTATTTCAAAATTGATGATTATTGCATTATATAATTTATTTTTGATTCATGTTTGGGAATTTTTTTATTATTCAAATGGATTTATAGGTTTGGAGACGTGAGAGGGAGGGGGTGCCCTTTCAAAGTGGAGGATTCACATTTTCGTAAATAAGATATTGGTAAACATTATTGAGAGGATTCCCATGAATAATTATACTAAAATAATATTACATTTTAAATAAAAGAGTGTAAATGTTATTAATATGTATTGAAAATGGGAATTATAAATTATTCTTGTTCATTTTTTCCCTTTATGTTAAAGTGTATTCCTTTAGTAAACTCATTTTTCTCTTAATCACTGTAATTATTTTAATTTTTTCACAATTTTTTTTTCTAAAAAATAAATTTAAACTTATTATTAGTTATAAATTTTTATTATTCCAAATATTTGAACCGTTTTTTCATATTCTAATTACATAATATTTCAGAAGTAATTTAAAAATAATATCGCTAACGTGATGAAACGGTGAGTTTTTATAGTGAAAATGTTCAATCATTTGATATGTTTTTATATCAAATTTCAATTTAAAATTAATCACATTGAACTAAATTGTAATAATAGAACTATAATATATAAAAATATATTTAAAACTAATATAAAATATACATTAACTATTATTTATAATGGATTTTCCGGGGCGCCCATCCATCTATCATTCAGAGGATGCACAACTGCTACCCCACATTACTACATTCAAAAGGAATGTGACATCTATTCTATGTTCAGGGAAGTTTTCCTCTTGATCAAAACTTGATGATTAGATGTTGGTTCCTCCTTCTGTGGACTCCTACTCAGAACTAGTTTCCTTGTCTGGGTCTCCCTCATAGACTTAAAACGTTTTTCATGAAACTCATCCCATTGCCATTTATTCAGGGATGTCGGTTAATAACATTGAATATGTGAGTACATTACAAGGGGACCAATCAAGTCATTAACCTTCATTTGGGGTTTTATTCATGATGTACATCATTGGTGTGTCAGGACGTTGGAACACTGACACGTTTGGGATTCTTCCCCTTGTGACTGGGAATCTCAAGGGTGCAGAAACCCATGGAATACCACGTTGAATGAGGAGGAATTATATTCTATATGCATGTCTCTAAGGTTTTTTCATTTTTTCATGTTTAACACATGGTATTCCGAGAGTTTAATGTCTAGTGGAGACGGATCAGACTGATCAGAACACTTAAGATGTTGGATAAGATGGTTGCAATTTTAGGAGGCATTGCTGATGCAAGGGCTAATGTATTGTAAGTTACCCGATTACTACTAGGAGTTGCGGGAAAGTGTTTGACATGATCTCACCAGAATGTAGCAGCTTGGGTAATATTTAGGAAGGATATGTATGGTTGAAATTTGAAGAAGAATGAGATGGAACGGATGCGAGGGCGACGGTGAAGTTCGGCCGGAGCCTCGAATATACTTCCTACGTATCCCTGTGGAAAGGAATCAATGTCCACGTAGTTTAGTGGAGAGATGGGACACATGACGAAGAAACTCATGAAAATGGACGTATCGATGGTATCTAGAGGAATTATAACCTCTAGGCTAGGGAATGAACTTCCCAATACACATGGGTTCGAGGGAGAGAGACCACGATGGGAAATGAGTTATGAGATTGACCCTCATAGAGGCTTCTTGCGGATCCCCATAGCAGGGAATCAAATTACACTTAGTACATGATAGGGGTATGGAATCTTGGTGTTCCTAGAGGATAGTGACCTGACGACATACTGAGGCATATGCGTGGTCCGCAACCAGGGTTGGTCTGATGCTTGAGGGGCGAACCAGGGATGTGGGTCCCAATAGGGGACACCAAAGTTTACTCGTGATTGGGGTTAATCCTTAGAGAGGAATCCTACGTACTCTGACTAGGATAATGGTAGAAAAAACTAGTAGTTAATCTTACAGTAGTTTACTCTTTTGTGGGGCTGACAATGTCTTACCACTGGTTGGGTACAAAGACTTACCATCGATGGATGAATGGATTACCAATGAATGGGAAACATGATGACATAAAGTCAATTGAGGATCTCAATTTCTTACCATCTTTTTGGGAACAAAACTGCATACCGTTGATTAGGTATCACAATAGAAAACCATTGGATGGGTATCACAATGGTTTACCTTCTAATTGATATCACAATGGATTATCACTGGATGGGGATCTCAAAGGCTTACAGGTGGATGGGGATCAAAACCGTTTACTATTTAATGGGGATCACAAATGCTTATCGATGTGTGGGTATGAAAATAGATAACTGTTGGATGGGTATCAAAATGTCCTTCCACTGGATGAGGGTGAAACTCATGGAGACTTCCTATGTACCCTACCTAGGAGACAATGATCCAAGCCCACATAGTTTGAATGGGTACATTTTAACATCTTTAGGGATGAGGGTGGACTAACATGGAGTAGGGGGACCGATGGGAGATTTTCTTGAACCTTTGGGAGGCTTTGAACATACCCATCATAGGAGACATAGATTAAAGTACACTTAGTTCAGAATGGTGAATAGAGTTTAATGTCATGCAGGATGAAGGTGAACCGACGTGAATGTGAGGGAACAAGTAGGTTTTGGGATAGAGCATTTGAGAGGATTCCTACAAAAATTTCTTTGGAGAGGATAAAAGTCCACGTAGTAAGGTATGGTGAATAAATTTTAACATCATGATGGATGAAGTTTAACAAACCTGAAGGTGGTTGGGATGAATAGGTGTTGGGATTCAACCTCAGGGCGGATTCCTATGTACCTTGCCTTGTCAAGGATCAAAGTCCACATAGTTCGGGATGGTGAATATAGTTTAATATCGTGAAGGATGAAGTTGAAATGACATGAAGGGGTTTGATACAAGTAGGTGTTCTACATGATCCTCATATATGCTTCCTACGTACCTTTCCATGGAAAGGATCAATGTCCTCGTAGTTCGGAATGGTGGATACAGTTTAACATCATGCGAGTCGACGGTGAAGTGATGTAAAGGCATCGGAACAAGTAGGTGTTGGGCATGAACCTCAGGGAGGCTTCCTACGTACCTTTCCTTGGAATGAATCGAATTCCATGTAGATCTTAATGGTTGATATAGTTTAACACTATGTGGCATGAAGATTAATCAGCATGAAGGCATCGAAGCATGTAGGTGTTTGGATTGAACCTACGGGAGGCTTCCTATGTACCTTTCCATGGAAAGGATCAAAGTCCACACAATTTGGGATAGTGAATACCATTTAATGTCATGCAGGATGGAGGTTAACTGAAATGAATGGGTCAGAACAAGTAGATGTAGGGCTTGAACATCAGAAAGGATTCCTAAGTACCATGCCTTGGCAAGGATTAAAGTCCACATAGTTCAGGATGTGAATTTGGTGATTATATGCTATGGAGGCCTAGAGAATATGTAATGGTTAATGATTACTCTAATCCCACATGAGTCATTATTAGTGTGATAAACAAGAGGAAAAAAAGACGTGACAATAATGTCATGAATGGTTCATCCGTAGAAAGTGGAATGTGTCTTACACTTGTTTAGCGTCCTAAAGAGGAAAAAGTAAATTATGCACGGTTAGAAGCCAATGGTGATGGAGATTGGTACTTACTCTATAATAGAGTCCTGATGGTGAAAAAACCTATAGGGAGAGGGAATGGGTAATTAAGTCCCTTGTGACCATCTCCCCTCTGGTCTTTAGCACGTAAGAGGGGAGTCAGAGTAGGTATGATGCCTCCTACCAGAAAATATAGGGGCTTACACCATGATGGTTTCTGTTCCCCTTGGAGTAGCACTACTCTAGCAAAGAGGATTTTATTCCTTTTGAGGATAATCTCACTCCTTTGAAGACAAGTGGGAACTGAGAATGTACGAGATGCGGTACCCCTCGTAGAATTCATGGGATGAGGCCACCGTTTAACTTCAATTTATGAGGAAGATAGTGGTGGGTGTCTAAATGTCCTACATCTCAGATGAGGTGCGTTCAATATGCACCCATATGTATTAAATAATCGGCATGCTTTAAACCTTGGTGAAGGGAAGGCACCCACAATGTCATGGTGTGGGGGTGTTATGGAGTGATCCATTTATAGGCGCACATTAGAGTGGCAATGTGAAGAATCAATAGCCATTAGAGTGTATATATGTAGAAGAAAGAGGCTAAACAATGAAATGGGAAGCACCACCCATGGGACCTTGAAATGACATCGTATGAACCAAGACGGTCATACGAGAAAATCGTTTGCGGAGAAAAGGTGTTCATAAGAAGAGGCCTTGGGAAGCTCTGGTTCTCCAGGTAGTGGAGGAGCTTAGGGAAGGGGTAAGATTTGTGAAGTGGGGTGGCCTATCATAGGCATAGGGAATAGGTGCATATGGAGGGTTCCTGGTGATGTTGATAGGCTTTCACGGAGTAGGGATTAATGATGCAATGGTACCATACGAAGCATAGAATTGTGAAGCAATGTGCTTTGCGTAGAATAGTGATCCTACCATAGCATAGGGTTTACATGTGCATGGAGGGTACTTCGAGAAGCATGTGTGATTTGTGAAGACCCAAGTCCTCTTGAGGATTTCCTTCCTTCGCGGAGGCATGTGGGCTCCACAAAGGCCATCCCTTCTTGAAGAGGGGTTGTATTTGAGATTAGGGAAGGGAACTTCGCAATTCTCAAGTAACTGTAAGAGATCATTTTTCTCCTGGCTTTGCAGAGAAAAAGTTTCATCACGATTTGAGATCAGAGAAGGAGAAAGGATGTGGTATCCATTCTTTGAGATAGAGGGGAGAAAGATATTTATAGGTGAGGGTTGGCACGATGTTGATATGGCTCCGCGAAACACCACATGAAACTCCGTGATCATCAGAGGATAATGTCATGTTCTTCGTAACCACATAGCTGACCGTCATCTCCACCTTGGCATAGGGCTCTCCTCGCAGTGCCCGGAGATGATTCATTCACTTTCTACAGAATCACCGAGGTTGATTCAGATCCCTTTTTGATGTGAGGCTTTAGGTACAGTGTGTCGTAACCATGGAGCCTCCCACCTCTTTGTTCGACAACAACTGAGGTTTGGCGAACTGTTTTCGCATGGGTCGTGGTGTAGGACTCCGTGAAGGGTCATAACGAGTTATCCCCTTTGAAGTTGATTTTTTCTCAATGATTTTACTTTGACCACATTTTGGCGCCAACAATTTCCCACCCTCATTCTTGAAGTCGAGTAGAAAAAGAGGGTCTGAGTATGAGGTTCAATCACCAAATTGTTCTTGGCCAATCTCACAGAAATGTCACAAAGTTGGATCATGACACAGAGAGGTAGCGTGTGGGATGAGAGCGCCACAGAGATCGCCACAGTAGGATGTGTCATGATACATATTGGATCATTGCATATAAATAGGGTAGGATGAACTCTCTTTTTTCCCTTTATCATCTTTTCATTTTCATGCCTTAGATCTCGATTCAAAAAGATTCACACACTGTAACACCCCCATATTTGATGAGAAATGTTATTTTTAATTTCTTTGATGTCTTGTGTTGTATTATACACCAAGATTAGATTGAAATATATGCAACTTCATATTAGCTTATAGTATACGAAAACACTATTCTTGTCTAGTGTTGCACGCAAGAGCGACCTTCTTCAATAGCGTGTGTTGTACGTAATACCGTGTTTCACTAAACAACGTTATATTGTTATAATATTATTATGAACCAGCCATTATGAATCGTATTAACCGAATTTTTAATTTTATAACATTATAATTCATCATACACATTTTCATTAATCTGGAATGAGAACAAAATCAATTTTTCGGATAAAAGAAGTATTTTTCCAAAAAAAAATGGAGTCAAGACGCCTTTTGATGGCGCACCCATTTTAAATATTATTTTTCACAAGATTATAAGCTCAATTTTACAAAATAAACATCTTCTTTTTTATCAAGATATAAAAACTTACATTGGATAAAGTTCTGATATTTTTCTGACAACGTTCTTATTTTGATAAATAGTAAAAACATGCTAAATTTTACTTAAAAACAATTTTTTTCATCGAGATAATTTATATGGTTAGATTATAATATTAAATTGTATCAAATTATAAATAGAATATTTTTTTACCATTTAATATAATTTATGTCATTAGAATTGATTTTACATTGAATTCGTATGTTAAATCAATTCGATCTTTTTCAATGTTTTAAACAAAACCCCGTTATTTTCGACAACGGGATTAATTTTAAATTAATTACTGCAACTTCTGTGTTTATAATTTGAAAATATGGCTTCCATATTTGGAAGTAGTAGATCCAAATTATGTTTATAGGCTACTTTTAGTTATTGGGCAATATGAATAGTAACTACGGAAAAATTTATTTACCACAGTTAAAGGTAAATAAGGTAATTAAGGGTAAAAATAATAATATAAAATTACCCTAACACTTGTATTAATATAATTAGATGATTATATTTCGTCATATAATATACTTGGGTCGAAATGGTATCTATTAGAAACCACTTGTATGTGATTATGACCTTTAATTGATTTTATTTAAATGAAACTGAAATATGTCTTACTCAAACTTTAATAATTAAATTATTTTTAATATAAGGATATATAGAATATAAATTCTGTTATAAATATTCATTTGAATGCTAAAATTATTTTATTTATCATGGTAATTTATTTTTAATTTATAAGAAATATATAATTATCTTAATAGCTTATACAATAATGATGCATAAATTATTTATTTAGTGAAGAATCATTAATATATTTCTTATTATAATTATAATACCCATAATAGGCCTAAACACCTGACAAAAACTTATTGGTAGTGTAGATGTGAACTCTACTCATCCAAAGGTTGAACTTTTGACCATTTGGAGCTTCGTAAAAGCAATTATGACATTTATAGTTATTTATTTTAAATGATGTCAAAGTTGTCACCATCATAATTTATTAAATATATCATTTTACAAGTTGCGTGTTTTAGAAGATAAATTCAATTAAAAGTACTGTTATAAAATATATTCTATTTATATTCATCATATAATTTTGTTTTTAATTTTTATGCAACAAATAAGTCTGTTAAATAACTATACATAAATGTTGTAGTAATTGTTTTATTATGTGAAATTTCAAATAAATGGTTTTAAAAATATTAAAATAAATATTATATGAACTAATTAACATGCTCCAAGAATTTTATAAATTAAAATACCAGGTTAAGAACTTATTAAATATTTTTGTTTTAAAATATTCTCTATGTGTATTTTATTTAAATTCAAATAAATTAATAGTGTCAAAATTTACACTATTGGTATTTTAAAAAATAACTTATTATTAAAATATTTACAAATCTCAAAAGTATTTAAAAAATTAAAAATTAAAACTTATATTGTCTACAAGGTTATAAAGTCTCTAATTATGGGAAATTTACCACATATAAGTATGTATTTATTACAATTTAAAATTTAGAATATTATTACCTAAAATAAGATTAAATAAATTAAATATGGATAAATAAAGTAGATAAGTTTTAAAATAAATTCCCAACATGTCTATATTTTATTTTCTGGTGATATTAAAATCCTATCTAATCTTATATTCGGATTTGAGACATTTTTTGAGGTTTTTAGGTTCGGTTTGAATTTATTATAATTTAATATTTTAGAGGTTTCCCAAAGTGCCCCTCTCATACCTTATAAAAGGGAACCTCCTCCCTATCCTCTTAACAACACTTTGAGCCTTCAAGCTTAGAAAAACACTGACCATTTATCTTCTCCACTTCCCAAGCAGCATATTAGTTTCCTGGTCTTCTTCAAAGACCAACTTTAGTGCCCTAAGAGGAGGTTTAGAAGAGGGGCGTTGAAGAAGAGGTAATATCCTTTACCGATTCATTCAAATTAATTTCTTATTCTACTTCCTCATATATTTTGTTTCATTATAAAGTAATGAAATCACTATAAATAATATACTGATATGTTATTATAAATATGAAACAACCCTATTTCACCTTCTATCCATCCTACGGAAAATGAAATCACTGGACGTCCGTACGTACTGAATACCCTCTCCACGCCATGGTGTAATATGTTTTTCCACCACCACCTTAATTGGAGGGGTATAATGGTGTAAATAATAACAATATATGGTTATTATAACATGATATTAAATCATAGATATTATATCTTCCACTCTAATTCCATTCAATAATTTTAGGAATGATATCATCGCTCGTGCGAACATATAGATTATCATCTCCACAATGAGATGAGATTCATTCTCCAAGTTAACCATTCAAGAATGATTATAAACTATATATAATAAATAATCATGAAATATATGAAATATTAATTATACTGGATTTATGCATATGTTATTTACTTACTTCCATTCACTTTAATAAGGAAATGAAAAGAGTGTTCATGCATATGTACGACCTACCGTCTCCATGAACGATGTATTTCTTTCCATTTATCGATCTATAATATATATGTATATTCTAAATATATATTATATATAAATAATGTTTTACATTATGGAAGTAAGTAATCATGAATAGTAAACATATGAATAATTAAAAGTCAAAACACGGATGATAAATGAAATGATTTTACCCAAAACGATTCTTTAACATGGAATTGACAAATGAACGGGTAATATAAAGTCGTAAGTGAATCATATATGTTATCATAAATATTATTATGGTTTTTACAGGTTAATAATATTTTTAAAACAACTATACAGCGGTCTCGGACACATACAGATGAAACTAGACATAAGGTAAGGGACAATTTTGCAATATAATTTTTATCCGAGATTGCTTATATGTAAGTATTTACTATGGTTATATTTTTCATAGATGTTTATAAAAATGTTTTTCATAAAGTGTTTAATATTCTTCAATTTATGGTTAAAGTCATGTTTAACCCTCTTTGACTTTTACTTTGTGTTATTGAAGGAATATTTCTTTAGTTTACCATATGTGGTACTTTTTGACTTTTCCGTTAAAAGTACGAGAAGAATGTTTTTTTAACTTATATGGCATGAACGGTTTTTTGAGGTTTTATAACGCCTTATTTTCATGAAGATTTCTCTAAAATATTTCATTACTATTTTCAAAAAAAATCCTTTTCTTTTAAAATTTCAGGCCATTTTGTGAAAAGAAAATGATTTTTGAAGAATAAAGAATATTTTCCTCATGAATTCATTTCAAGTGTTTTATCAAAACCATTTTCCATCTAACATGAAATTATTTCATATCTGTATGTTTCAATTATTATGTCTCTATGATTTATATGGTTTCACTTTTCTTATGATGAAATGATATCCATTTGTTTTATATAGATTATGTTTTGATTAGATAATGTTTATGAACCACATTTTATTCTTTGGGTTATGATGAATGATTTATGTTTATTTGGTCGCACATGTAAGAATTATTTCATTATGAGATGGGTGAGACCTATATCTACCTCCAATTCATTGGGTGAAGATTTATATATCATGAGATTGACATGGATGGAACAAAAAGTAAAATCTGGTTTAGTAATACAGGGCAGGAATGACAGGTAAACCCGGTTCAGTAATGGACTTCTTCCACTATCATGGTCATGGAATAAATGCCTTGGCTACTATAGAAATAATATCATGTTCTTAAAGTTTTTCCACAATTAAATGTTTTATTCCCATGCCATTTTATCAATATTAATGTTCCTTTATGATCTATTCCTTATGTATTGTCAAGATTTATGACATTGCTCAAGATTTTGATGTGTTATGTTCATGTTCTTATTTTCAAATGTTTATGGATTGTTTTTATGGTCTCAATGTTTACCCTTACTAAGCATTAGAGCTCACCCTTTTTCTGTTTTTTCCCCAGGATATAAATAAAGGTTTTAGGTAAGAAAATAAAAAGGGAATATATTTATGGGAGATGTTGAAGATCTTTCACCTTGATTAGAAGATTATGTTCCTAGTTTTCAAATACACTAAACTAATATAGTCTTTGGACATCATTTTTTGTCATGTATTAAGTATTCTAAAAAAGTAATGTAATTTCCATGTACATCAAGCTTTGGGTCTCTAAAGTTGGTATTAGAGAAAAAGTGGTAAGAATGAATCCAATCATTTAGAACTCTCACATGTGAGTGTTGGACAAAGCATGGCTCTTCGCCCAAAGGATTCATGAGGAAATGGATGCCACTGGGGATGGTGGTGTGTCTCGCCTAGGGGGTGTAACCTCCCTTGTAGAGGTCTTATAGGTACCAATTTTAGTCCACTGGAAATACTTCCAGACCACTGGAGTTGGTATCAGAGCGAAGGTTTAGTTAATCTTTGGAAACTATGATTCCAAAACTTTAGTGAAATGCCTAGAGATATTTCAAAGGTATTTTTATGGATCTCTATAAGGATTTGTATAAGTATAAGTTATAGTCCTAGAATTATGGTAAGGATCTTAGAATTAAACCTAAGATGTTATATATTGATGGTACTCCCCCTTTATTATGTTTTTTCCCTAGCATGATTTTTCCTCTCGCACTATTCTTTTTGGGTTTTAGAAAAATGGATGGAAGCATGAAGATTCATGATAATAGAGAATATTATGGACAATGGAATGTTAGCCTTAGTGAGAAACCAAATGAAATTGGATCTGGAAGTCCACATATCGTTATTATGACTAATGATAAATCTCATAATATGATCAATAATCTCTACATTAGTAAGTTTCTTAACTCAGCTAATAAGAGAATGATGGAGTTTCATGATCATCATAGAGGAAATAAAGTTAAACTTCCCTCATGTAAATCATGTGGTAAAAGGCATTAGTGATAATGTATCAAAAAAACTGGAAGTTGCTCTGGGTGTGGAAAAGAAGGACACAAATCCAGTAAATGCAAAGGAAAAGGTTCATTTTACACATTGTGCAAGGATAATGGTTTTTCTAAGACAATAATAATGGTTATTTGTTATAAATGTGGAACATACAAGCATTATGCAAACCAGTTCCCTAAGGGATAATCTCATGAAGAGAATCAGCAGGGTCTTAGGGGTAGTATTTATGTTGATGATGATGAATAGACTACAAATGACTTATGAGATGAAAGAAGTGTTGAGGAATAAAATAATGAAGCTCGGTCAATGGTTTAAGAAGGTAGTGGAATGATTGCATGTTTTTAAAGATTAATGATGTATATGTAATTTCATGGTACAATGGAATAAAGAAACATCTATGGATTGTTACGCTATTGTTTTTACTTATGTTTTTTTAAAGTATATGTTGAATGGTACTGGTATCCATGAAAGGTTATTCCGATATATTTGGAAAGTAGATGATAAAAGCATAATGAAGGGATAAAGAGGTAATGAAATGTTTGATAGTATTAATGAGCTCATATAAGTACTAAGTTATATAATGGTTTGAGTATATAGAAATTTTTGGATTTTGGTATATGGAAAGTGTTGAATTTTAACAGCATTCATGTATTCACAATGACTATATGGTAATTCATGTTTCAAGAGAATAGATGATTAAGGTATTCACATTTTTGGAATGTGACCAACATGATATATCTTATGATATACGGGGTATAAATAAAGGTATTCACATGCTTTGTTGATGAAATTTCTCGTAATAATTTTCTTTATACTATGAGTTTGGATAGAAGCATTTTTGATAAGCCTAAAGATTTTAAATGGATTACGTTGGACATACGATAATATTGTTTAAGGATAGAACCTTTTTTCGATATTATTTCAGGAATGATATAATAGTGTAGTTTTCGAAAAAATGCAACCTACAGGACGGACGACAACCCATCGCATCGGACAGGGTTACGGGAATCAAACCCCCAACCGAAGTACGACAGGCCTTTATCACCTACAATTGTCCAACAGGATGTCCCTAGTTAGTAGAAACTAGTTTTATTTTATTAAAAGGTATGATAGATGAAGTATAAGTCCATTTTTGGAACCATATACGAATAATCTCACCATAAGATGGACTTATGTATATAACTTTTTCTAACCTTTTGTTTGAGACAGATGGAATGACCAATCATTTTATCTCATGATCTGCTAACACTTCACCGAAGGCAAATTCAACTTCATTTCTTTAAGAGATGAAGTGGAAATTGTTCAAGGCACAAACTACAGTGATATTGTACAAAAATCAAGTAAGTATTTCTATTAATTCAAAAAATCTTCAACATTAGGGAAATGATCTTGAAAACCAAACATGTTGTCCAAGTGCTCTCATATCTAATGAATTAGATGGTACCTTAGATCATCACCAATTTATGGCCTTTTGATTGTTGGATTTTTTATAGCCATGTCCTATACCACTATTCATCAGAAGTTGATGGTTAGATTTCTCTTCCATATCCATGTTTTCACCTATGTTCTCCTATGTGGAAAACCCAATGATGAGTTAATTTGGGTAACCGTTAAATTTCATACTTTAATTTTTAAAATTAATTTTTAGTATTCCTTTTTAAGATGTGGGTTTCTATAAAAGAAACATTCAATTAGTAGACGATTTATAACACTGATGAATTTCAAGGGTGAAATTAATTTTGAGGGGGGTAGACTGTAACAACCCAAGATTTTAGGAGAAATATTATTTTTAATTTCTTTGATGTATTTTGTTGTACGCTACACCAAGATTATATTGCACTGTACGCAAAACTGTATTAGCTTGTAGTATACGCAAACACTATTCTTGGCTTGTGTAGCACACAAGAGCGACCTTCCTCAATAGCGTGTGTTGTACGCAATACCGAGTTTCACTAACCAATGACATATTTTCATAATATTATTATGAACTAGCCATTATGAATAGTATTAACCGCATTTTTATTTTTGTAATATTATAATTCATCTTACACCGTTTGTAGAATGAGGTATGAGAACAAAATAAATTTTTTAGAAAAAAAGAGTATTTTTAAAAAATGCAGTTTTGCCGCCTTTTGATGGAACAACCATTTGAAATCTATTTTTGACAAGTTTATAAGTTCAATTTTACAAAATAATCTTCTTCTTTTGAATCAGGATATAAAAATTATCATTGGATAAAGTTTTGATATTTTTCTGACAACATTATTATTTTGATAAATAGTAAATACATGCAAAAGTTTACTTAAAAACAAATTTTTTCATGGAGATATTTTATATGTATAAATTATAATAGTAAATTGTTTTAAATTATAAATAGAATATATTTTTACCATTTAATGCAATTTATGTCATTATCACAGATTTTACATTGAATTTGTAGGTTAAATCAATTCGATCTTTTGCAATGTTTAAAACAAAAAACCATTTTTTCGACAACAAGATTATTTTTAAATTAATTAATGCCGCTTTTGTGTTTTGAATTTGGAATAATGGATTCCATATTTTGAATCATTAGGTCCAAATTATGTTAATAGGATACTTTTTATTTTTGGGGTGTTAGGAATAGTAACTATGGTAAATTTTATTTACAACACTTAAAGGTAAATTTGGTAATTAAGGGTAAAAATAATATTATAAAATTACCCTCACACTTGTATTAATTTAATTAGATGATTATATTTCTTCCAAAAATATACTTGGGTCTCAATGGTATCTATTACAAACCACTTGTATTTGATTAAGACCTTTAATTTATTTTATTTAAAGGAAAATGAAATATGTCTCACTCAAACTTTAATAATTAAATTATTTTTAATATAAGGATATACGGAATATAAATTCAGTTATAAATACAAAATTTAAAGCTAAAATGTTTTTCTTTATCAT
Source organism: Viscum album (assembly GCA_963277665.1). NCBI lineage: Eukaryota > Viridiplantae > Streptophyta > Magnoliopsida > Santalales > Viscaceae > Viscum > Viscum album. Next base: position 908,133,811 of record OY728125.1, on the reverse strand, counting down.
GGTAATTTATTTTTAATTTTTAAGAAATAAATTATTATTTTAATAGCTTATACATTAACGATGCATACATTATTTATTTAGTGAAAAATCAATAATATAGTTTTTATTAGACTACTAATACACATAAAAGGCCCAAAAACCTGACCTAAACTTATTGGTCTTGTACATATAAACAATATTAATCCAAAGGTCTAATTGTTTACCATTTTGAGATTTATAAAAGCGAGTATGAAATTTATAGTTTTTTATTTTAAATAATGTGAAAGTTGTCACCTTCATAATTTAATAAAAATATCATTTTAAAAAATGGATGTTTTAGAAGATAAATTTGGATAAAAGTAATATTAATAAAGAAATTATATTTATCTTCATCATAGTATTTTATATTTAATTATTATGAAACAAATAAGTATATTAAATAATTATAAAAAAATATTGATGTAATTATTTTATTAAGAGCAATATCAAATGAATGGTTTTAAAAATATTAAAATAAATATTATATGAAATAATCATCATTCTCCAAGAATTTTTTAGATTAATATGACTTGTTACGAACCTATTAAATATTTTTTTAATATATTCTCTTTGTTTATTTTTTTAAATTTAAATAAACAAATAGTGACAAAATTTACACTATTGGTATTTTATAAAAAATAACATATTATTAAATTATATAAAAATCACAAAAAAATGAAACTTATATGGACTAAAAGATTATTAATTATACAATTATTGGAAATTTACCACATATAAGAATTTATTTATAACAATTTAAATTTTAGAATGTTATTCCCACAAATAAGACTAAAACAATTAAATAAGGATAAATCAAGTTGATAAGGTTTAAAATAAATTCCCAATATGTCTAAATTTTATTGGATGAAGAGATTACAACCCTATATCATCTAATATTTATATTTGAATCATTTTTGGAGGTTTTTAAGTGGGGTTTTATTTTAATATAAATTAATATTTTAGAGGTTTCCAAAAGTGCCCCTCTGTTCCTTTATACATGGTACTTTTTGAATTTTCTGTTAAAAGTATGTGGAGAATGTTTTTTTAACTTATACGACATGAACGGATATTTACAGTTTCATAACACATTATTTTCATGAAGCTTTCTCTATAATATTTCATTAATATTTTCAAATAAATCCTTTTCTTTTAAAATTTCATGGCATTTTGTGAAATGAAAATGTTTTTGACGAAGAAATGATTTTTTCCTCAAGAATTCATTTCAAGTGTTTTATCAAAACCATTTTTCATCTAAGATGAAATTATTTAATATGTATATGTTTCAAGCATAATGTCTCTATTATTTACATGGTTTCACTTTTATTATGATGAAATGATATCCATTTGTTTTATATGTATTATATTAGGATGAAATGAAGTTTATGAAACCCATTTTATTCTTATGGTTCTGATGAATGATTTATGTTTATTTTGTGGCACACGTAAGAATGATTTTATTATGAGATGGGTGGGACCTATATCTCCCTCTAATTAATTGGGTAAATATTTATATCTCATGAGATAGACATGGATGGAATGGAAGATAAAATCTGGTTCAGTAATACAGGGTTGGAACAACATGTAAACCCGGTTCAGTAATGGACTTTGTCCACTATAATGGTCCTAGAAGAAATTCCTTTGCTACTATGGAAATCATATCATGTGACTAATGTTTTACCACAATTACATGTTTTATTCCCATGAATTTAATCATGATTAATGTTCCTTTATGACATATTCCTTATGTACTCTCAAAATTTATGTCATTTCTCATGATTTTGATGTTTTATGTTCATGTTTTTACGTTCAAATGGTTATGGATTGTTTTTATGATCTCAATTCGTTTCCATACATAGGATTTGAGCTTAGAATTTTTATGCTTTCTTTTCCCCATGATATGAAGAAATGTTTTATGTAATAAAATAGGGTATATATTTATGGGAGATGTTGAAGATCTTTCCCCATGATTAGAAGATTATGTTCCTAGTTTCCAAAGACACTAAACTAAAACAGTCTTTGGGCATCTGTTTTTTTTCATGTATTAAGTATTTCTCAAAATTTTTGTAATGTCCATGTATGGAAGGATTTGGGTATCTACAGTTAGTATCAGAGAAAAGGAGGTAGGAATGAATCCAATCCATGGGAACTCTCACATGTGAGCACTGGACGAAGCATGGCTCTCCGCCCAAGGGCATCATGAGGAAATGGCTACCATTGGGGATGGTTGTGTGTCCAGACCAGGGGGTATAGCTGCCCTTGGATTGCTCTGATAGTTATAAATTTTAGTCCATTGAAATAATTCGAGCACGCTATAGTACGTATCAGAGTGAAGTTTTAGTTAACCTTTGGAAACTAGGATGCGAAAACTTTACTAAAATCCCAAGAGATATTTCTAAGGTATGTCTAGGGATGTCTCTTAGGTTAGGTATAAGTATAGGTTATAGTCCTAGAATTACGATAACAATATTATAATTAAACTTATGATGTTATATATTGAAGGTACTCCCCCTTTATAATGTTGTTTTCCTAGCATGATTTTTGCCTCTCACACTATTCTTTTTGGGGTTTATAAAAATGGTTGGAAACATGAATATTCATGATAATGAAGAATACGATGGAAAGTGGAATGATATTCATCGTGAGAAACCAACTGAAATTAGATCTAGAAGTCCACATATCGTTATTATTCCTAATCAGTAATCTCATAATATGATGAATAATCTCAACTTTGGTAAGTTTCATGACTCAGCTAATAAGATAAAGATGGAGTTTCATGATGGTAATAGATAAAAGAAAGTTCAATTTCCCTCCGTTATATCATGTGGGAAGAGGCATCAGGGAGAACATTTAAAAGGAACTGGAAGATGTATTGGGTGTGGAAAAGAAGGACACAAAGCCAGTAAATGAAAAGGAAAAGGTTCAGTTAACACATTGTACACGGATAGTGGTATTGCTAAGACATCAACAATGGTTAAATGTATAAAATTTGGAACATATGGGAATTAGGCTAACCAGTTACCTAAGGGAAAATATTCTGAAGAGAATCAGCATGGTCGTACGGGTAGTATTTATGTTGATGTTGATGAAGAGACTACAAATGATATATGAGTTGAAATAAGTGTTGAGGAATAAAATAATGAAGCTCGGTCAATGGTTTAAGAAGGTAGTGGAATGATTTCAGGTTTATGAAGAGTAATGTTGTATAAGTAATTTCATGGTACTATGGAACAAAGAAACATATAATGATTGTTACACTATTGTTTTTACTTATGTTTTTTTGAAATAATATGTTTAATGGTACTGGTAATCATGAAAGGTTACTCAGATGTTTTTGGAAAGAAGATTATATTCGCATACTGAAGGGATAAAGATATAATGAAATGTTTGATAGTATTAATGAGCTCATATAAGGACAAAGTGATATCATGATTTGAGTATATAGAAATTTGGAGATTTTGGTATTTGGAAAGAGTTGACTTTTGACATCATTCATGTTTTCACAATGATTCTATAGTAATTCATGTTTCAAGATAATACATGATTAAGGTGTTCACATTTTTGGAATGTGACCAACAAGATATATCTTATGATATACATGGGATAAATGATGGTTTTCAAATGCTTGGTTGATGACATTTCTAGTAATCGTATTCTTTATACAATGACCTTGGATAGAAGTATTTTTGATTAGAATAAATATTTGAAATGAATTTTGTTAGACATAAGATGATATTGTTTAAGGATAAGACATTTTCTCAATATCATTTATGGAATGTTATAATAGTGTAGTTTTAGAAAAAGGACAACCTCTAGGATGGGCGAAAACCCATCGCGTCGGACAGGGTTGTGGGAATCGAACCCACAACCTAAGTGTGACAGGCCTTTATCGCCTACTAGTGGCATACAGAAAGTCCCCGGTTAGTAGAAAGTAGTTTTATTTTATTAAACGGTGTGTTAGATGAAGTATAAGTCCATTTTTCAACCATATACGATTAATCTCACCATAAGATGGACTTATGTATATAACATTTTCTAACCATATGTTTGAGAAAGATGGAATAACCTATAATTCTATCGCATAATCTGCTAACACTTCACAAAAGACAAATTCATCTTCATTTCTTTAAGAGACGAAGTGGAAATTGTTCAAGGCATAAAAAACATCGAGATTTTACGAAAATCAAGTAAGAATTTATTTTAATTAAAAAATTCTACAACATTAGGGAAATGATCTTGAAAACCAAAAATGTTGTCCTAGTTCCCTCATATCTGATGAATCAGAAAGTACCTTAGAACATCACAAATTTTTGGCCTTGTGATTGTTTGATTTTTCATATACATGTCATCTACCACTCTTCATCGGATGTTGATGGTAATATTTCTCTTCCATGTCCATGTTTAAACCTATGTTCTTCTATGTGGAAACCCATTGATGAGTTAATTTGGGTAACCATTACATTTCATACATTACTTTTTAAAATTAAGTTTTATTATTCTTTTTTAAGATGTGGGTTTCTATGACATAAACTTTCATGTAGTAAACGATTTATAACCCCGACGAATTTCGAGGGAGAAAATCATTTTAAGGGGGGAAGAATGTAACACCCCAAGATTTTATGAGAATTTTTTTTTCCATTTCGTTGATGTCTTGTGTTTTACGCTACACCAAGATTATATTTCCCTATACGCAAAACCATATTAGATTGTAGTATACACAAACACTAATCTTGGCTTGTGTTTCACGCAAGAGCGACATTCCTCAATAGCGTGTGTTGTACGAAATACTGAGTTTCACTAAACAACAATATATTATTACAATATTATTATGAACTAGCCGTTTTGAATAGTATTAACCGCATTTTAAATTTTATAAAATTTTAATTCATCTTACATATTTTCTAAAATGTGGTATGAGAACAAAATCATTTTTTCGGATAAAAGAACTATTTTTCAAAAAATGAAGTTTTGCCTCCTTTTGATGAGACAACCATTTTAAATCTAATTTTTGACAAGTTTATAAGTTCAATATTAAAAAATAAACTTCTTCTTTTGAATCAGGATATAGAAATTTACATTGGATAATTTTTTGATATTTTTCTGACAACGTTCTAATTTTGATGAATAGTAAAAACACGGTATATTTTACTTAAAAACAACTTTTTTCATAGAGATAATTTATATGGTTAAATTATTATAGTAAATTTTTTTAAATTATAAAAATAATATATTTTTACAATTTAATATAATGTATGTCATTGTCATTGATTTTAAATTGAATTCGTAGGTTAAATCAATTCGATCGTTTGCACTGTTTTAAACAAAAACCCATTTTTTCGACAACGGGATTAATTTTAAATTCATTACTGCCACTTATGAATTTTTAATTTGAAAAAATGGACTCAATATTTGGAATCAGTACGTCCAAATTATGTTAAAGGGCTACTTTTTTTTGTGAGTTATGAATAGTAACTATTTTAATGTTTATTTACCACAGTTAAAGGTAAATTAGTTAATTAAGGGAAACAATAATATTATAAAATTACCCTAACACTTGTCTTAATATAATTGGATGATTACATTTCGTCCTAAAATATACTTGGGTCAAAATTTTATATATTTGAAACCACTTGTATGTGATTAATACCTTTAATTTATTTTATTTAAATGAAAGTGAAATATGTCCCACTCAATATTTAATAATTATATTATTTTTAATATAAGGTTATAGAGAAAATAAATTCGTTTATAAATACTCATTTAAAAGCTAAAATATTTTTATTTATCATGGTAATTTATTTATATTTTTTAAGAAATATATAATTACATTAAAAGCTTACACATTAATGATGCATAAATTATATATATAGTGAAAATCAAAAATATAGTTTTCATTAGAATAACAATACCAATGAAAGGCCCAAAACCCTGAACAAAAATTTTTGGTCCTGTAAATATGAACCATAAGCATCCAAAGGTAGAATGTTTGACCATTTGGAGCTTTATAAAAGTGATTATGACATATATAGTTTTTTATTTTAAATGATTTCAAAGTTGTCACCTTCATAATTTAATAAATATATCAATTTAAAAGATGGGTGTTTAGAAAATAAATTATACTAAAAGTACTATTATGAAATATATTAGATTTATATTCATCATAGTATATTATTTTTAATTTTTATGAAATAAATATGTATATTAAATAATTATACAAAAATGTTTTTGTAACTATTTTATTAAGAGAAATATCAAATAAATGGTTTTAAAAATATTAAAATAAATATTATATAAACTAATTAGCATGCTCCACTATTTTTCTAGAATAATATGACATGTTAGGAACCTATTAAATATTTGTTTCGAATATATTCTCTTTGTTTATTTTATTTAAATTCGAATAAATGAATAGTGTGAAAAGTTTATGTATTGGTATTTTATAAAAATAACATATTATTAAATTATTTAAAAATCACAAAAATATTTAAAAAATAAAAAATTGAAACTTATATGGTCTAAAAGGTTATAAATTATCCCATTATGGGAAATTTACCACATATAAGTATGTTTTTATAACAATTTAAAATTTAGAATATTATTACCACAAATAAGATTAAAGAAATTAAATAAGGATAAATCAAGTTGATAAGGTTTAAAATAAATTCCCAAAATGTCTAAATATTATTTTATGATGATATTGAAGCCCTATATCATCTCATATTCGGATTTGAATCATTTTTGGTGGTTTCTATGAGGGTTTTGAGTTTATAATAAATTAATATTTAAGAGGTTTCCAAAAGTGCCCCTCTCTTCTTTTGTAAAAGGGAACCTCCTCCCACTCCTCTTCACAACACATTGAACCTTAAAGCTCAGAAACACCCAACCCATTTCACTTCTACACTTCCATAGAAGAATAATAGATGTCCGGGTCTTCTTCAAAGACAACATTTAGTGCCCTAATAGGATGTTTCGAAGAGGCGCATCGAAGAAGAGGTAATATCATTTACCGATTTTTCAAATTAATTTCTTCTTCTACTTCCTATTATTTTGTTGTTTCATAATAAAGTAATAAAATAAGTATCACTATTATACTGATATTTTATTATAAATATGAACCAACCCTATTTCACCTTTAATCCATCCTACGGAAAATGAAATTACTGCACGTGCGTACGTACAGAATACCATCTCCACGCCGGGGTGTAATCTGTTTTTCCACCACCACCTTATTTGGATGGGTATAATGGTGTAAATAATAACTATATATGGTTATTATAACATGATAATAATTCTGAGATATTATATCATCCACTCTAATTCTATTAAATAATTATGGGAACGATATCATTGCTCGTGCGTACGTACGGATTACAGTCTCCACGATGCGATGATATTTATTTTCCAAGGTAACCATTCAAGAATGATTATAAATTATATATAAAAAATAATCATGAAATATATGACATATTGATTATATTGGATTTATTTATATGTTATTTACTTACTTCCATTCAATTTAACAAGGAAATGAAAACACTGTTCATGCGTTCGTACAGTCTACCGTCTCCATGAACGGTGTATTTATTTCCATTTTTCGATCTATTATATATATGTATATTATGAATATTTATTTTATATAAATCATGTTTTATATTCTGGAAGTATGTAATCATTACCTAAGTAATCATATAAATATTACAAGTCAAAACACGGACGTTAAATGAAATGATTTTACCCAAAACGCTGCTTTAACATGGAATTGAAAAATGAACGGGTAATATAAAGTAATAAGTGAATAATATATGATATCATAAATATTATTATGGTTATGTTACAAGTTAATAATATGTTTAAACCCACTATATAGGGGTGTTAATCACATACTGAAGAAATTGCATATAAGGTAAGGGATAATTTTGAAATCTCATTTTTATCCGAGAATTCTTATACGTAAGAATTTACTGGGGTTACATTTTCATCCATGTCTATAAGAATATTTTTCATAGAGTTTTTAATATTATTACATGTATGTTTAAATTCATTTTTATGCCTCTTTTACTTTTAATTTTTGTTATGGAAGTAATCTTTCTTTTGATTACCATACATGGTTGTTTTTGACTTTTCCATTAAAAGTATGAGGAGAATGTTTTCATAACATATACGGAATGAACGTATTTTTACGGTTTCATAATGACTTATTTTCATGAAGATTACTCTACCATATTTCATGACTATTATCAAAAAAATATTTTTCTTTTAATATTTCATGGAATTTTGTGAATAGAAAATGATTTTGAAGAAGAAAGGATATTTTCCTCAAGAATTCATTTCAAGTGTTTTATCATAACCATTTTCCATCTAAGATGACATTATTTCATATGTGTGTTTTTCAACCATAATGTCTCTATGATTTACATTGTTTAAATTTTCTTATGATGAAATTATATCAATTTGTTTTATATGGATTATGTAAGGATAGGATGATGTTTATGAAACCCATTTTATTCTTTAGGTTATGGTGAATTATTTATGTTTATTTTGTGGCACAAATTAGAATGATTTAATTATGTGATGGATGGGACCTATATCTACCTCCAATGCATTTGGTAAAGATTTATATCTCATGATATAGACATGGCTGGAATGACATGTAAAATCAGATTCAGTAATACCGGGTTGGAACTGCATGTAAACCCGATTCAGTAATGGACTTTTTCCACTATAATGGTCTTGGTAGAAATGCCTTGTATAGTATGGAAATAATATCATGTGCTTAATGGTTTTCCACAGTTAAATTTTTCATTACAATTCCATTTTATCATGATTAGTGTTCCTTTATGATCTATTCCTCATGTTATGCCAAGATTTATGTCATTGCTCAAGATTTTTATATTTTATGTTCATGTTTTTACGTTAAAATGTTTATGGATTGTTTTTATGTTCTCAATGATTACCCTTACTGAGAATTTGAGCTCACCGTTTTTATGTTTTCTTTTTCCCAGGATATAAATAATGGTTTTATGTAAGAAAACAAAAAGGGAATATGTTTATGGGAGATGTTTAAGATCATTCACCATGATTGGAAGATTATATTCTGAGTTTCCAAAGACACTAAACTAATATGGTCTTTGGGAATCTTTTTTTTCATGGATTATATATTTAGAAAAATTAATGTAATGTCTATGAACGTCATGATTTGGGTCTCTACATTTGGTATCAGAGAAAAGTATGTAGTAATGAATCCAATCCTTGGGAACTCTCACATGTGAGCGTTGGACGAAGCATGGATCTCTGCCCAAGGGATTCATAAGGAAATGGCTGCCACTGGGGGATGGTGGTGTGTCCCTCCCAGGGGGTGTAGCCACCCTTGGAGTGCTCTAATAGGTATCAATTTTAATCCACTAGAAAAAATTCCAGACAACAACAGTTGGTATTAGAGCGAAGGATTATTTAACCTTCAGAAACTAGGATGTAAAAACATTAGTGAAATCCCTAGAGATATTTATAAGGCATGTCTAGGGATTTCTCTAAGGTTAGGTAAAAGTATAGGTTATGGTCCTAGAATTACAGTAATGATCTTTGAATTAAACCTAAGATGTTATATATTGAAAGTAATCCCCCTATATTATGTTTTTTTCCTAGCATTATTTTTTCATCTCACACTATTATCTTTGGGTTTTAGAAAAATGGCTGGAAATATGAAGATTCATAATAATGGAAAATATGATGGAAAGTGGAATGATATTCATCATGAAAAACCAAATGAAAATGGATCTGGAAGACCACATATCGTTATTATGCCTAATCAGAAATCTGATAATATGTTCAATAATCTAAACTTTGGTATGTTTCTTGACTCATGTAATAAGATAAAGATAGTGTTTCATGATGACAATTGTGGAAGGAAAGTTAAATTTCCCTCATGTAAATCATGCAGGAAGATGCATCAGGGAGAATGTTTCAAAGGAACTGGAATAAGCTTTTGGTGTGGAAAAGAAGGACTCAAAGCCAGTAAATGAAAAGGAAAATGTCTAGTTAACACATTATACAAGGATAATGGTATTTATAAGACATAAAAAATGGTTAAATGTTTTAAATGTGGAACATAAGGGCATTATGTAAACCTGTTCCCTAAGGGAAAATCTCATGAAGAGAATAATCATGGTTGTACGGGTAGTATTTATGTTGATGATGATGAAGAGACTACAAATGATATATTAGATGAAAGAAGTGTTGATGAATAAAATAATGATGCTCGGTCAACTGTTTAAAAAGGCAGTGGAATGATTGCATGTTTATCAAGAGTAATGTTGTATAAGTAATTTCATGGTACTATAAAATAAAGAAACATCTAAGGATTGTTACACTATTTTTTTTACTTATGTTTTTTTGAAATTATATGTTGAATGGTACTGGTAACCATGAATGGTTATTCAGATATTTTTGGAAAGTAGATGATATGCTCATAATGAAGGGATAATGACAGAATGAAATATTTGATAGTATTAATAAGCTCATATAAGGAAAAAAATGATATCATGGTTTGAGTATATAGAAATTTTGGGATTTTCATATGTGGAAAGAGTTAAATTTTGACAGTATTCAAGTTTTCACCATGATTCTATAGTAATTCATGTTTCAAGAGAATACATGATTAAGGTATTCAAATTTTTGTAATATGACCAACAAGATATATGTTATGATATATGGGGGATAAATGATGGTATTCACATGCTTTGTTGATGACATTTCTAGTAATCATTTTCTTTATACAATGACCTTGGATAGAAGTATTTTGGATAAGTATAAAGATTTGAGTTGGATTATGTTTGAAATATGATAATATTATTTAAGGATTGAACCTTTTTTTGATATTATTTTTTGGAATGTTATAATAGTGTAGTTCTACAAAAAGGATAACCTGCAGGACGGGCGACAACCCATCGCGTCGGACAGGGTTGCGGGAATCGAACCAACAACCAAAGTGCGACATGCCTTTATCACCTTCCATTGGACTATAGTAAGTCCCTGGTTAGTAGAAACTAGTTTTATTTTATTAAACGACACGATAGATGAAGTATAAGTAAATTTTTGGAACCATGTACCATTAATCTCACCATAATATGTACTTTCGTATATAAATTTTCCTAACCATATGTTTGAGATAGATGGAATGACCTATCATTCTTTTGCATGATCTGCTAACACTTCACAGAAGACAAATTCAACTTCATTTATTTATGAGATGAAGTGGAAATTGTTCAAGGAACAGACAACAGTGAGATTGTACCAAAATCAAGTAAGTATTTCTTTTAATTCAAAAATTCTTCAACATCAGGGAAATGATCTTGAAAAGAAAAAATGTTGTCTTAGTGCCATCATATCTGATGAATCATATGGTACCTTAGATCATGAAATAATTATGGCTTTGTGATTTTTGGTATTTTAATGGTCAGGTCCTCTACCACTCTTTATCAGAAGTTGATGGTTATATTTATCTTCCATATCTATGTTTTCACCTATGTTCTCCTATGTAGAAACCCTGTGATGAGTTAATATGGGTAACCATTAAGTTTCATACTTTAATTTTAAAATTTTAGTTTTATTATTCCTTTTTACGATGTGGTCTTCTATGAAAGAATCTTTCAAGTAGTAAACAATTTATAACCCCGATGAATTTTGAGGGCGAAATTAATTTTAAAGGGGGTAGAATGTAACATCCCCAGATTTTATGAGAAATATTATTTTTTATTTATTTTATTTATTGTGTTGTACGCTACATCGGGATTATATTGCGCTATACAAAACACCGTAATAGCTTTTAGTATACGCAAACACTATTCTGGGCTTGTGTTGCATGCAAAAGCGACCTTCCTCAATAGCATGTGTTGTATGTAGTACAGAGTTTCACTAAACAAAGCTATATTGTTATAATTTTATTATTAACTAGCCTCTATGAATAGTATTAACAACATATTGAATTTTATAACATTATAACTCATCTTACTGATTTTCTAGAATGAGGAATGAGAACAAAATCAATTTTTCGGATAGAAGAAGTACTTTTCAAAAAATACAGTTTTGCCGCATTTTGATGGTGCACCCATTTTAAATATAATTTCTGACAAGTTTATAAGTTCAATTTTACAAAATAAACTTTTTATTTTGAATCAAGTTATAAAAATTTACATTGGATAAAGTTTTAATATTTTTCTGACAACGTTCTTACTTTGATGAATAGTAAAAACATGCTAATTTTTACTTAAAAACTAATTTTTTCATCGACATAATTTATATGGTTAAATTATAATATTAATTTTTTTAAAATTATAAATAGAATATATTTTTACCATTTAATATAATGTATGTCATTATCATTTATTTTACATTGAATTCGTAGGTTAAATCAATTCGATCTTTTGCAATGTTTTAAACAAAAACCTATTTTCTCGACAACTGGATTAATGTTAAATTAATTTCTGCAACTTTGGTGTTTTTAATTTGAAAAAATGGATTCCATATTTGGAATCAATAGGTCCAAATTATGTTAATATGCTACTTATTATTTTTGTGCATTATGAATAGTAACTACTGTAAATTTTATTTACCAAAGTTAAAGGTAAATTAGGTAATTAAGGGTATAAATAATATTATAAAATAACCCTAAAACTTGTATTATTATAAATTGATGATTATATTTCGTCCTAAAATATACTTGGGTCGAATTAGTGTCTATTAGAAACCACTTTTATGTGATTAAGAAATTTAATTTAATTTATTTAAATGAAAGTGAAATATGTCTCACTCAAACCTTAATAATTAAATTATTTTTAATATAAGGTTATACAGAATATAAATTAGGTTATAAATACTCATTTGAAATATTAAATATTTTTCTTTATCATGGTTATTTATTTGTAATTTTTAAGAAATATATAATTACCTTAATAGCTTATACATTAATGATACATAAATTATTTATTTAGTGAAAAATCAATAATATAGTTTTTATTAGACAAATAATACACATAAAAAGCCCAAACACCTGATCAAAAATTATTTTTCATGTACATATGAACCATAAACATCTAAATTTCGAGTTATAGACCATTTGGAGCTTTATAAAAGCGATTATGACATTTATAGTTTTTCTAAATGAAGTCAAATTTGTCACCTTCATAATTTAATAAATATATCATTTTAAAAGTTGGGTGTTTTAGAAGATAAATTCGACTAAAAAAATATTATGAAATCTATTATATTGATATTCATCATAGAATTTTATTTTCAATTTTTATGAAAAAAATAAGAATATTAAATAATTTTACAAAAATGTTGTAGTAATTATTTTATTAAGAGAAATATCAAATAAATAGTTTTAAAAATATTAAAATAAATATTATATGAACTAATTCACACACTCCACTAATTTTTTAGATTAATATGACATGTTAGGAACCTATTAAATATTTTGGTTCGAATATATTATCTGTGTGTATTTTATTTAAATTCAAATAAATAAATAGTGTCAAAATTTGCAGTATTGGTATTTTAAAAAAATAACATATTATCAAATTATTTAAAAATCAAAAAAATATTTAAAAAATGAAAATTGAAAATTTTAGGGTTTACAATATTATAAAGTATCCAATTATGGGAAATTGACCACATATAAGTATGTATTTATGACAATTTAAAATTTAGAATATTATTACCACAAATAAGATTAAAAAAATTAAATAAGGATAAATCAAGTTGATATGGTTTAAAATAAATTACCAACATGTATAAATTTTTTTTGATGATGATATTACAACCATTTCTCATCTAATATTCGGATTTGAGTCTATTTTTGAGGTTTTTATGTGAGGTTTGTGTTTATTATAAATTATTTTTTAGAGGTTTCCAAAAGTGCCCCTCTCTTCCCTTATAAAAGGGCACCTCCTCCCTCTCCTATTCACAAAACATTGATCCTTCAAGATCATCCAACCCTTTTCCATTTATCTTCTACACTACCCCAACAGAATACTAGAGCTCTTGGTATTCTTAGAAGACCAACTTTAGTGCCCTAAGAGGAAGTTTTGATGAGGCGCTTCGAAGGAGAGGTAATATCCTTTACCGATTCATTCAAATTAATTTTTTCTTCAACATCCTCTTATTGTATTGTTTCATAATAAAGTAATAACAAAAGTTTCAATCATATACTGATATGTTATTATAAATATAAACCAACCCTATTTCACCTTTTATCCATCCTACGAAAAATGAAATCACTGCGCGTGCGTACGTAGGAAATACCGTCTCCACGTCGTGGTGTAATCTGTTTTTCCACCACCACATACTTGAATGGGTATAATTGTGTAAATAATAACTATATATGGTTATTATAACATGATACTAATTAATATATATTATATCATCCACTCTAATTCCATTCAATAATTATGGGAACGAAATAATCGCATGTGCGTATGTACGAATTACCGTCTCCACGATGTGATGATATTCATTCTTCATGTTTACCATTCAATAATTTTTATAACATATATATAATAAATAATAATGAAATATATGACATATAAATTATACTATATTTGTGTATATGTTATTTACATACTTCCGTTCAATTTAATAAGGAAACGAAAAGAGCGTTCATGCGTACGCACGACCTACTCTCTCCTTGAACGGTGTATTTAATTCCATTTATCGATATTATATATATATGTATATTCTGAATATATATTATATATAAATCGAATTTTACATTCTGGAAGTATGTAATCATGACCTGAGTAATCATATGAATAATTACAATTCAAAACACGGACGATAAATGAAATGATTTTACCCAAAATGATGATTTAACATGGAATTGAAAAATGAACGGGTAATATAAACTCGTAAGTGAATCATATATGATATCATAAATATTATTATGGTTTTCTTACAAGTTAATAATATGTATAAACCCACTATATATGGGTATTGGACACATACAGAAGAAATTGGACATTAGGTAAGGGATAATTTTGCAATCTCATTTTTATCTAAGATTTCATATACGTAAGTATTTACTGGGGTTATATTTTTAATCCATGTCCATAAATATGTTTTCAATAATGTGTTTAATATTATTCCATGTATGTGTAAAGTCATTTTTACCCCTATTTGACTTTTACTTTGTGTTAGGGAAAGAATATTTCTTTTGTTTACCATACATTGTACTTTTTGACTTTTCCTTTAAAAGTATGAGGAGAATGTTTTTCTAAATTATACGGCATGAATAGATTTTTACGGTTTCATAACGCCTTATTTATATGAAGATTAATATTCAATATTTCATGACTATTTTCAACAAAATCATTTTCTTTTAAAATTTCATGGCATTTTGTGAAAAGAAAATGATTTTGAAGAAGAAATGATATTTTCCTCAAGAATGTATTTCAAGTGTTTTATCAAAATCATTTTCCATATAAGATGAAATTATTTCATTTGTGTATGTTTAAAGTATAATGTATCTATGATTTACATGGTTTCACTTTTCTTATGATGAAATGATATCCATTTGTTTTATAGGGATTATGTTATGATGGGATGATATTTATGAAACCCATTTTATTCTTTGGGTTATGATGAATGATTATTGTTTATTTTGTGTAAAACGTAAGAATGATTTAATTTTGAGATGGTTGGGACCTATATATCCCTCTGATGCATTGGGTAACGATTTATATCTCATGATATAGACATGGCTAGAATAGAAATTAATATCTAGTTCAGTAATAGAGGAATGGAACGACATGTAAACCCGGTTCACTAATAGACTTTGTCTACTATGATGGTCTTGGTAGAAATGCTTTGGCTACTATGGAAATAATTTTATGTGCTTAATGGTTTTCCATAATTACATGTTTTATTACCTTTCCATTTTCTCAATATTAATGTTCCTTTATGATCTATTCCTTACTTACTATCAATATTTATGTCATTTCTCAAGATTTTGATGTTTTATGTTCATGTTTTTACGTTCAAATGTTTAAGGATTGTCATTATGTTCTCAGTGTTTACCCATACTGAGCATTTGAGATCACCATTTTTTTGTTTTCGTTTCCCCAGTATATAAAGAAAGGTTTTAGGTAAGGAAAAATGGGAAGATATTTGTGGGAGATGTTGAAGATCATTCAGCATGATTAGAAGATTATGTTCTTAGTTTCATAGACACTAAACTAATACATTATTTGGGCATTTGTTTCATGTATTGTGTATTATGAAAAAGTAATTTTATTTCCATGTACGTCAAGCTTTGTGTCTCTACACACACTCGGCTTTTCTCTTATCGAGTATGGCCTTTTCTGCTTCATGGAACACAATGACTCCTTCGACATCGTGAGTGTGTGATCCACATCTTACATTTGCAAAGTCTATGGAAGGGCTCTGTGAACTATCTCTGCAATTGAGCTTCGTGATTTAGGATTCACGATCAAGATCCGCGATCTTGGATATTTTTTTAAAAAAATTATAGATTGAATGGATCATCATGAATATTTCAGGGCGTTCCTTACGGATGCAGCCTAGAGAGAAGAAATGGCTGTCAACTCGGGCATCTGAGAACAAAAACCAAGCCGTTAAGACCATGAGTAGCTGGTGGGAGTTTCTGTCAGAGGGTTCGAAGAACTACCCCCTATTAAAAATGTTTCCTTGGTATAGATTTGGTTTGAGGGGGTGATGTCTTAATTTCCTGAAGTGCGTATGGATGATCTCTCTTACTGGTTCATGAGTACAACATGCTAGATCCAGTGGTCTAGGGTGGTTGAAGGCTATAATTGGGAGGATATCACACCCATAAACAATAATATCTTGTACAACCATGTGAATAATGTTGACCGGAAGACATTGTAGTCATAGAAATCCCCTCCACTAAACCACACCATCTTGAAGGCGCCCCTAGGGCACCTGGAGAAGGGGTGTAATGATGAATGGGATTTGCGCCTGGGTGGAAACTTTACAGAAGATTTTGAATGGGCTTGTTGGGTTGATGCCTCATGTGAGGAGTTCTGGATGAAGTTGAGGTGAGTGGGCATGTAAAAAGCGGCTTGGGATTCCCAATTTCACATTTATCAGCTCAAGCAGCTGATGCCAGAGTTGTCGAGTAGGTTGTCATCAAGGGCCAATACCTTCCATCTTTACCATGTGGAGGTTTCTATCATCCTCTAGAACAGGAACCAGATATTTGGGGTCCTGATATTGTTGTCAATGTACGAGGAGTTCCTCCCTGCCGCATATACATGGGAAGACCCGGAGTAGATACCACTGCTAGAAATGGAATTGATAGACCATGTATCAGGGCAAGAAACATAGTTGGTGAGGGACATCCACTTTAATCATTGGTACAAGTAGTTCCTGATTTTCCATGAATATAGACAGTTCACAACGAGGCCTCGGACCTGCATGATGATCATTCAACAAGGCAAAGGGCATTCATATTGTTGACTCCTAGAGGATATCATGTGGAAGACATGGGGATTTAGTGTCAATACTGAGCATCAAGAAGTGTTTAGGTTGTATGGATTCATCTTAGTGCTTCTCTATGGCTGGACTCTTCTGATGAGGGACACAAATATGGGTGTGCACCCGAGCACGTTCATCGTAGCGTCCACATTGAAAACCGAGCAGTGGGTCAACCTGGGAATCTCGATTCTTACCAAGCTGTAAAAAGTGTAGTGGAACAACCAAGAGGGGAAGAAGATACATAGGATATGAGGGCCATTCCATCTTTGGTATGGGTGGATAGTGGTGCATATTAGAGGTGTCTATGAATATAGAAACCCCATTTCCCCTCTAGTATTAGGATTATTTCCATCCATTTTGAATACGATGGGGAGCTTTCTGACTAACTTAACCTTGCATTTGGTGCTGAACCAGGTCTACAAGGCAGAAGAGTTCCACTTACACAAGTTCCCATTTCCAACAGTTTTGTTCAATGATGATGGCCAGGGGGCATAAGAGCATCATTCATACGTCCTAGACATTCGGGGTTGATTTCTGGTGGCGCGGGTTTTACGAAAGCCTCTCTTCAAGCCGTACACCCCACACCTCTACATGAGGAAGTTCCAGTGCATGTAGAGGATGAACCCATCGTTATAAATGTTAGTGTGCGATGAGGACCACCTGTGTGTGGTGAGGAAGATGTTTCTCAAGTTCACATGGGATAATGGGAAGACTCGGAACGAACTACCTCCACCCACAACTATCTTTGGGTTGGTAAAACAATATGCAAAGAGTTGGGAGGAATTATACCCAGAGGAGATGCAAATGTCATATACCACCTATGTTAGTGATGGAGTGCCTCCCCAACCTTGAGTTTGGGGTCAGAAGATGGAAAGGAAACCCTTTGGTGGTGAGGTTGTAGTGTCAGAGAGACCTGCACCGGTCAAGAGGTAGGAAGCAGTAGTGGACATGGCAGTCCCATGGGAGAAGAGTCATTCAGAGGGGAGATAACCAAGGGGATTCACCAGGATATCACCCTGGATCAGTGGAAGCATCTATGCCACATATAAATGCATGAGAATGATGTATTCCTAGAGTAATGGGTTATCTGGGATGTCAACAGACAATTCTTCAATTCGTCCAAGATGTGGAACCAAATGAACCATCTCGGGATGTATTTTCTGGGGATTGGTCTTATAATTACCATCATTGAAGTATCCCTTATATTAGGAGAGTAGTTCCATACTGAGATTGAAGATTTCATACACTTATTTGGTGCTCTGTGTTTGATGACAGACCAGGTAAATGTGTTGATCGATCAAACGACCCCTCCACAATTGCCAGATGCAGAATTGAGAGAATGGCCCCCCTACCAGAATAGTTGAAAGAGTCCTCTTGGGTGCTGGAGGCTGCTGGAGGGAGTCCTAGGGGCGAGGGGGAGGTCGGTTACTCCTAACCAAAGTAGGAATAGTTTGGAGAGGCCCATTAGGTAAAATCATAAACCACTTCCTGGGAGTATTCATCGAAGTAATTTATGACCATTAAACTAAACATATGAACTGTGAAGGAGGGACTCATTTGCACCACCCTCTCCCATCCAATAGTAGATGTGGTTGTGGTAACTTCAGGATCTCTGCCCACAAATATTGTGATTACTGTGATTAGTAGGACGACGACACTCATGGTGGTTCTTCGAAAGTATGTAGTCATCCCAATAATATATTGAGGGCCACACGTTGGTATTCCAATGAAACAAAATCAGCAGCGAGATCGACTATTCAACCTCTTTATGATTCATTTTTGGTATTTGTGACTTTCATCCATTAATTAGGTCAACGGATGCCCGCGAATGTTTTGTATGAACAGTTATTCAAATAGCATAGGCTGCATTGGCATGGTTGGAATGATATCACAGAGTTTACTCTCCCTAGGGGATTCTGGTGGTCGTTGAAGTGGATGCCCCAACTGACCAAGTTGTAGCACTTTCGATCATAGGTGGGACCATTAGCAGGATAGATCCAAATATCAATTAGGTGGGATCCGACCATCAGGTTCAATCAGATAACACGTGTCCTGAAACACCCAATCTAACACCTGTTGCAGACCCTACTAGTGAGTTCATAGTGGCATTTCCCGCATACCATTTTTTCGACCCCAAAGATTTTGATTAAACGAACATTGAAGAATACGAGATCAAGATTTTCAATTGTCTGAAATAGAAATTCGTCAACTGCATTATCAAGAGGACAACTCAAACTCAATGGATATGTCAGATGGGGAGGCTTCGCTCCTGGCTACACGAGATGTGCACTGGGGGAGTGGATACCCAGTGTCCTCATATTCTCTTTCCAGACCTCATGGTTGAGAAGACTCGGGAGCATGATCATGGCCATGGTGTTGGCTGACAATAGAAGAAATCAGGGAACATCAAGAGGCTCTAGGAGGCCTAAAGTTAGATTCAACAGTTTCAGGAACGAGCGGACAAGAATTATGTTTTCCTCAATGCACAACCAGAACTCATGTTGCACCTAATGGCCCAGCTTGCAGAGGTTTAATAATTTATGGAGTGAGCCCCTGAAGAGATGGATATCATTTGAACTGATGAGGAGCATTCCTAGTTCATGGAAATGAATTATTCCCCATTGCAGTCGAGGATGAGCAGGATGTAAACAGGTGACATCAGATCATGGATGCCACAATCCAAAGAGTGGAAGATCTAGAGTGCTCTATTAAAGAGGACAAACCATCCATGGAAGGGTCCTATCATCATGTTTCATAATGTGCATAATATTTTAAACACACATTCATTCTTTTACTATTTATACTAAATGCATGCATGGGTTCTGTCATTCGTTTTGGTCTACTGCACATCTGTTACACTCATGAAATATCTAGCGATCAATATCTAAGCTCACGTGGGTTGTGCCTAATGTGATAATTAAAGGATGAAAACCAAATTACTCCATAAGAATATAAGATATCTGAACATGTTTCTAGAATCTAGGGTTTGAACAACCAACCTAGATTTCCAAGAAGAAAGGGAGAGGCCAGACTGGAGGAAAAAGTTCATAGAAAAGTCAAAGTGCCATTTACCCAACGTGCTCTAGTGCATGATCTGGGTAACTCCAGGGGATTTAGAATTAATCAGAACATAGGGAAGTGGAAAGTGTGAATCATGAAACCCAAAATTTGGAACACTGTGAAGGTGGTGGTGTGACGATGTAGGATAACTGTTGACCATGTTCAAAACCCAACTTCCCTCTTGCATTATCCTAGTATAGGGAAAAAAGAGGTCTGACCATTTACCATATTCGAAACACAAGGCCTACCTCCAGAATGTTATCCATTGGTCTCCCAGAATGTTGGAATGAAACAGTTGACGGGCCATATGCTGAGAATTAGTAAATTTAGGGGGTTTTTTAGAAGTGAGAGAGGATGAGGTTTTGAATAAGTGTCACTCAATGTGTAGAGTGTGGGGGATTTGTTTTTCGAATAGAGTCCACAATCATGATATTACGCCACAATGGTGGAAACACGTTAGGTGAGGGAATCAGTCTGATCTGGGATCAAAATTACTTTCAAATATGATTTTTATGATAAGTACCTGTAGTGAATTTTAGTTTTATGTTATACTAGTAAAGAAGATAAGAACGTATTTTAAACGTCACGTGGTGAGGAAGGTGCATATAGTTTTATAGTCACACTGCCTGGACCATGATTAGGGATGAGGGGTCAGAAGGGTTAATGAACTAGAGGATTTGCCTAAGGTGAATGGATCAGAAATTGCTACATATCTCATATATATTAGAATCAAGCCAAACATAGTTCTTAAATCACGGAGTGGTCAAAGAACAACACTGGTGGGGTGGGGGAATCCTTTCCCATGATGATTCTAAAGCATCCCATAATTAAAATGGGAATTCCTAATCCTATTTAGGGTAGAACCCCAATTTAATGTCATGCATCAAGGGAATGTGTACTTGTGTATTCGAGCTTCATATGATAGAACAAGGAGTGTTGGGGAGATTGCAAAAGAAGAATATGTGATGTGGTAGCTATAAACCCAATGTGAATGCGGACATAAGGATACTGAAACACACCATGTATCCCTAGAGGATGTTTTTTAGGTCAAGGGATAGAAATTGAATATTAGTTTGTGCCCGATTAAAAGTTCCTAGGAATTCTTACATACCCCATTAGGATGGGAATCCAGCCGCATGTAGGTATGGAATAAAAGTTTAAAATCATGTGGGATGAAGATCCTGTGTGGTATGTGCATACCATTAAAAATCCTTCCAAAAACACTATTCCCATGTGATTCATGATAGATGTGTTAAACAAGGAGTAGTTTCAGGACTTTCCTGGCATAGGGAGGCACACATTACGGGTGGTGGAATGCTAGAAAAATGACATCCCATAATTATTGACCCACCTTCCAAATTCACATAGTTTCACGAAGGTGAAAAAATGAGTGTGATTGAATTCATCTTGAATATAAGGGGGTGGGAAGACATTAATCTAGACACCTAGGATCTGGATCACAATGATAGTGGCATGACGATGGAGGATAATTATGGACCGTGTTTGAAACATAGTATACCTATTGTGTTATCCCGGAACAGGGACATACAAATGAGGGTCCACAGCTGACCATATTCAAAACATGGGAGTTGTCACATAGGATGTCTGAGGTCTTCAGGGGCATTGGCTCAAGAAGGTAGGTGAGCCAAGGAAGAATGGGAATAGGCAATTAGGGGGTCCATTTAGAAATTAAAGAGGATGTGGTTCAAAATTAATGGGTTATGAAGCCTAGACATAAAACATGGGAATGTCAATGTAAGAATTCCACACTTGGGATCTCTATCATGACACATCTGAGTATGAAAATAAGATGTATCAGATAGAGGGAGTCGAGTCCCTTTCCTAGGCCAAGGGTCCTGGGGTCTCATGCTCCTATATTAAGGACGTAGAGTGGACCATTAAGAGGGATCCTATTTTAATGAAATTCTCATAGGGTGGTGATGTTGTCAAACCTAATGTGTAGTTTCCATAGGGACATCATAGTTTAGGTTCATTGGACTCAGACCATGCTAGAAAGACACAAGGGTGGAACATGGTGTGGTTGTTTCCTAACCTGGTGAAAATTAGATCCTAAGAGGTACTCACCCCACCACATACTACCAAAGGAGTTTGGTCCATGGGGCCAAAGTGGGGGGCATGATTAAAAATATCTAGGGCTTAACCTATAACAGATTGTCTGGGCATTTATATGTATCCCATTAGGATGGGAATCAATCCACATGTAGTTCATGAAGGTGTCTTGAAGTTTGGTGTCCTATGGCAAGGGTGGTTGGATCTTATTTGAATGGTCTCTGAGCATGGACCATAGATAGAATAGAGGGGGGGGGACCCTGATGAAGTGATTAAAAAACCTTACGTGAATGAGGATGGTAGCAGTCTGTATCACACCATGTCCTCCCTAAAGAGGTTTTTAGTCAAGGGACAGAAAATTAAAGTTGGGATTAGCCTATGTAAATGTTCCCAGACATTTCT
Organism: Viscum album; assembly: GCA_963277665.1. NCBI lineage: Eukaryota > Viridiplantae > Streptophyta > Magnoliopsida > Santalales > Viscaceae > Viscum > Viscum album. Next base: position 908,110,756 of record OY728125.1, on the reverse strand, counting down.
ATGTACCCAATTATGATAAGGTTTATTCCATAAAGTGTTCTTGAGATGTCTTGGTAGTGTATTAGTGAAAAGTACAATACTTTCGTGTGGGTCTGGCCCCACGCACCAAAAGAAACAGCACTTGATTGAAAATGTTTGTTCTTTAGGATAGATATGTTGGTGTGTGTTTTTTTGAAGCGATAAAATTAGGACAGAGAATCTAAATGTATCTATAAGAATCAAGACATATATGGTTATTAAGAAATAATATGGTGTGTAACCATTACCAAACATGACGTCCCCTCGAGTGAATACATCACAATGTAGTATTGTTTTTCGTTGTGCGGACAGAACAATAATTTCATAGTTTAGGGTCATATGATAGGACCGACCAATGTTTTTTAACATAGTGGAATAAATACACAACATGTTTATGTCAGGTCGGACTAGGAAGCACAATTTAAGGCCAAATGTCATGGACTCATACTGAAGAAACAATGTTTTAAAGGGAATGTGCATGGTGTGATGAAACATACTCAACATGAATGTGGACATAAGCATGTACCACTGCACACATGATTCAAGGTATGAAACCTCAAACGGAGGGGTTAGAAATGGTTATAGAATATGGCACTGGACCCGATGATGTAACTTCTGGTGTTCCTATATATCCCATGAGAATGAGAATCCCGCCATACATTTTTTTGAGAGTATAGTTTAATGTAATGCAGGATGAGAGGTAGTAGAGACAATACCTTAGAAGGTTATTGGGTGTTGTGTTTACTAAAAACATGATGTGAGTGAGAAAATAATCCCATACATGACACCCCATACAGTCCTGTGAAAGTTAGGGCCAAAAGGCCGAACAAAAGAGGTAATCAGTAGAACCTAGGCTAGACCTGAAGATGAGAAGCTTGGGCATTCCAACGTATCCCATGAGGATGGTAATCATAATATACATATCTCTAATAATATCTCACATCTTTACATCTTTTTTACAATGTCGTAGAGAGATCTTAGTTTAAGGTCATAGTGATCAGACCGTTGATAAATTAGACTCTTCCAAATGGGCACAAACCTCGACCGAATCCCTAAGCCCACATGACCTAAATTCGATGTGGTAAGGAAGGGAAGAGAAGTTCATTGAAACACGTGGAATAGATGGAAAGGGAATATTGGTGTAGAGACCCAGCTGACACATCACCAGGACATTGTCCTCCTAACATGCCAATGTGCACTGAGGGGTGTTAACAATAGTGTCAGAATTTCACTTGTACATGAGGGAGTCGAATAAGGTGTGAGTCATATGATCAACATTCAAATATTAATGGGGGTGGTGAGACAATGGATGATAACTATTGAACATGATTGAAACAAAACATCCATATAACATGACCTGAAAAGGGCACTAAAAATAAGAGTCCACTCTTGAACGTATTTGCAATGTGGGACTTGTATCAAATTGTCATTCAGATTCTTCATGGATGTTGGCCCGTGATGGTAGGAGATCATTGGGTCCTAACATCTATGTTGTTCGAGGGTTCTTTAGGACGTGAATTATGGAGGCCCAAAATGATGAGGAATATGATTTTTGAAAATGGTTGAGAATATGTTTTTGTAGAATCCAACACTCTCAGACCAAAACCAGAGTGCTCCTAGACACATTGGCAAAACTTCAGAGAATGGAGAGGGACACAATTCAAGAGAAACCAACATGAAAAGTTGAGTTTGGGACATGTGGGAAAATATGTCATAGGAGAAAGAGGTACATGGCATGTTTTTTACAAAACCAACATGAATGAGTACATAAGGCCATACCAAACCGTATACCCCTTTCCTGGGTGAACTCAGGCCAAGGGGCCAGGTTGATAGGGAGGTTTCTATGAAATGGGGCTGGACCTGAAAGATAAATGTTTGGGAGGTCCTATGTATCCCATAATGATGGGAATCTCAACCTATATAGTTCTTGAAAGATTAGTGTAGTTTTACGTCATGTGACAAGGATGAGGATAAGGGAAGGGTATCTCATTGTGGGATGTATAGAGAACGACGAGTAACCTTATGTGAATTAGAATAGGAGACAATAACACACCTTACAATCCATAATGAGAACTCGATCTAAGGGGACAAAATGTTCGGGGGATCAAAGATGGGATTTCTCAACCAGTTTATAGTTTAACGTCTTGATGTGAGGACGATGGAGCTCTAAATTTAGGGTCATATGGATCAGACCATAGATACCCAGTTAAATGTCATGTTTTTCGGAAATATGGGTAAAAAGGGTGAAACACCATGACTATTATGTGGCAGACCAATGAATGACAATAATTATCATGAATAACTATTTTCCTTGTTAGAAACATAGTATCTTCATTATCTGACCATGGATGGGGAAAACAATTGAGCATCGACCATTAACCATATTAACAACACAGTACTGGTATCAAATTTTCACTCGAGATCCTTGAAGAATTTGGTATGAAATGGTAGGATGTCCCTTAGGCCAAAATTTTGTGTTTTTCGGGTGTCCATTTGGATGTGAATAATAGAAGAAACCCAAATGATGTGACACACAATGAATGGTGGGACCTATGTAGTTTATGGTCTTACAACAAGGAAAACGATGGAGGGGCGTCAAAAGGGGATGTATTCATCATGGAAAAAATATCCCTATGAGAATGTGGAAAAAGATTCTACACCACCCCACACAATCCTAGGTGAGAAACTGGGCCAAGGGTCTAAAAGGTTGAGGTACTAGAGACAGAAAGTCATAGCCAGTTTTGAGTTTAACATCTTGTGATGAGGGAAATAGTTATATTTGTTTAAGGAACTAGATCATGGACCACATATATGTTCCCCCTTTATGTGGGTATTTCCTTACCAAAGATCGAAATGCAAAATGAGAAATACTCGGTGTGGGAAACAAGGAATAGGACTAGGATCTCCCATACATGTAAGGATATGGAAGCTAGACTCACACTCCTACCTGAGGAAGACTGAAGTGTGAAGGGATATTGGGGAAGAATGAACTAGTACACCCAATATTTGAGACATATGGGGGTTGTGACAATGATGATGGAAATCTATTGACCATGTTTGAAACATAGAATTTAGATCATGTGACCTGAAATGGGAACAAACAATGTGCAGTGACCACTAATCTCATTCTCAATGTAGGACTGATATCAATTTCTCGTTCAAGATCCTCGAGGACGTTTGCCAGAAATGGTAGGAGATCCCATAGGCCTAAAATCCATGTCGTTCAGGGGTCCTTTTGGACATGAATGACGATAAAGATACAAATAAAAGAAATATGTGCAGCATCAATGTTCTTGAGCAGTTTAGCATCATGCAGGATGACGAAAGTGGTGGAGATCTCTAGGGGATGGATAAATGTGTGGTCACGATGAACATGATGGGAATGAGGTAAAAAGAATTATCCACACCATGTGTTTCGACCTGAGGGGAGATCATTATGTTGGGTACTGGTCCTATGGACGAAATTTCTAGGCATTCATACATATCCCACAAGGGTGGGAATCAAGACACACATAATTATGAAAGGGTGATGCAGTTTAGCGTCATGTGGGGAGGACGCGGGTGGATAAAAGAACGAGGAGGGGAACATGGTGAGATTATCGTGATCCCACCATGAGTGGGGCCAGAGAATCCTACTCCACACCACGTGGGATCCTCTAAAGAAATGGTACACATAGGGTATAGTTAAAGATGGTTTTGTGGTTTAGAATAAGGATGATGTGTCTGAGCATTCCTATATATCCCATGAGGCTGGTAATCAAGCCATAAATATTACATGAAGGTGCCATAAAGTTTAACGTCATACGGTGAGGATGAATGCTGAATAGTTTTACGTATTTCTGTGAGGTAGAATCAAAAAATTTAACATCACCTAGCGAAGATGGAACAATATAAGGTTATGGTGGAAAATATCGATCTTAGTATATGTTCAGAGAGATCTGACAATTTTTTGTATTTTATCATCACGTGGGATGTTAAATTAGTTTAATGTCACACTGGACACAACAGTTTAAGGTCATTAAGGACTAGCTATAGTTTAATGTCATGCAGGATGACATTAATTTTATGGTCATGCAAGACATAATAGTTTAAAGTCATGTGGGCCGTATTTTCTCAGGAAAAGTATTCCATGAAGAAGTTTTCATTGGTGGGTGAAATTGTAAGATCACCATCCATGGTAACCCAAGAGTATATGCCATTGGGGTAAACCTTATGAATGATGTATGTTCACTCCCATTTGAACTCCAATTTTTGGTGTTTTATATGTAGGTATCACTGGTTTCCTTAGGGACAATACCATGTTACCTTGTAGGAAAGAGAGGAAGAAAAAATTATTGTTAAAGGATATAACTATCCTGTTCTGAGGCCATTCTAAATTATGCTAGGCTTAAAGCCTATTCTCATAGAGCGCTACCAATTTTGACAAATTAATTTCGTCCCCCTTATTTGGATCTTGCTAATCATTGATGGCTGTGCGTAATGAAGTAAATTGATTCTAGATGGGTAGGACATCCTCTGTTAGAAAAATAAGGGAATATGGGGTCACCTGTGTAGAATTACGAGTCATTGTTTGATAGGCCCATAGGCCGTTTGGGGATTTTGTTCCAGCCAACTCTTATTGTTCTTCCCAACCATTTTATGCAGAATATTAGAGGGGATTTTGTTGAATGAAATGATCATCCAATTTTATTACACGTGATAATGAGAGGTATGTTTAGAATGAATTTTGTGCTTGTCATAAAATTTCATCTTCTCGGCTTCCCAGAAGATGGCAATATTATTGGTGAGGATATCCTGAAGGAATCCAAATTTTTAGATGATGTTGGAGCTCACCAAGTTAACTATATAATTGGACTTTACCTCCTTGAGAAGTAAAACCTCTTCCCAGTTGGAAAAGGAATATGTAGCATTCATGAATGAATCAGCACTGGCCAGATGTTGAAACTGGATATGGTCCCACGACATCGAGTCCCCAAACCACATATGGCTAAGAATACATGGTAGTGTGGAGAGGTTCTAGTAGCCGATGAACAAAATTTTCAAGGATTTTGAAGGCATGACACCTCTTGGAAAACTCAATACAGTCATAGATTATAGAGGGCCAAAAATACCCAAATCTATGGATCTGGTGAGACAATTTTGGCCCGGTGTGATGAGCCATGTAGGAACCAGCATGAAATTCCTACATGAATTGAGATATCTAAACACCAAGAATGCAACAGAGCATAACCCCATCAATCCTATGCTTTTATAGGATCTGCTCAAAACTGGGGATGCCCAGGAGAGTAAACTTTAATGCACGAACACATATTTTCTCACGCTCGACTTGATCTGTAAGGAGATTTTCATGATGGAGGTACTCAATTATGGGGGTATTCCAGTCGGGAGTCACTTCCAATAGTGCATCAGGGAGACATGGAGGTCCTGAGGTGGAGGATCCGACAGTAAGGTGGCTTACCTATGGGCTATCATATTAATCTGGAGTGGAAGGGGATATAACTCTTCGCTGTTCCATGATGATAATTAAATCATCCAAATCAGTATTAGCAAGAGATGTAGATTGGATTTCCAAAGCTTCATCTTGCCCATTCTATAAACATGGGACATGAGTAACCTCTGGCTGAGATGGGAAATGAGCCATCAACTGGAGAATACATTCCCATAGTTTTATAAGTTCAGAATTCCTGATGTTATAGTCACCATTGACTACATGATGACTAGTTTGGAGTTCAATTACACATAAAAGTGGGGAATTAAAATCTCAAGGGCCAACTCGAGGCTAGTGACTAGAGCGTGGTTCTCCTCCTCATCGTTGGTACGATACTCTATTAGCAGTAATGAATATGGAATAAAAGCTTGTGCTAGAGTGATGAAGATGATACCCAAGCCTACTCTGTTGGTTATTGGGTCATTGAGCCTTCTTCTGGTAGGGATTTGGGAGTTCCATCATAGTGCTTTTACCATCCCAAAATTTCTTGGCCTACCGAGAGGATTTTTTCATTAGGAAAATAATGGTCCAGAGGCTGGTCTGTGGGGGATGGACGATCGGTAATTAATTCATTCAATTATTGGCCCTCAATATCCTTTTAAGGGACAAACCTAATGTCGAACTGCTAGAGAGAAACTGCCCACCAAGCTAGATGACCTGTCTACATGTGGTGGTTCCGGAAATAGTTATGTGGATCCACTCGAGACACCAGTTGTACCTCATGGTGCTATAAGTAATATCCCAATTTTTTTTTCTGCGAATACCAGCCCAAGGTAGGTCTTATTGACAGGGGTGTATCTACTCTCTATATCAAGGATAATATTTCTTAGATAGCAGAGACATTCCTTCATTCCCTCGTAGTTATTTTGGGAAAGAAGGGAACCCGAAGATCAATACATGGTGGTCACATAAAGGACCAACAGCTTTCCAGAAACAGGGGGCATCGTGACTATAGGTTGGAGTAGATACTGGTGGATTTCCTTGAAGGCAGTCTAACATTCCATGTCCCACTTATAGAAAGTGACATTAATCCTGATCCATGAAATTTGATTACACTTTCAGACCAAATTCGTGATGAATCGGCCTATGTAAGACAATTGGCATTGAAATCCACCTAGCTCCTGACTGTTTCATGGAGGAGACATCTGATTGATGGCCCTAATCTTCACTGGATCGATCTCGATGCCTTTATATCTAACATTGAATATGATAAACATTCCAATGGTGATTACAAAGATGCACTTTAACGAGTTCATCTTTAGGTAGCGTGAACGGAGGATGCTAAATAGTATTTAAATATCTTTGAGATGGTCTAGACACTGGCGAGATTTTACCACCAGATCTTCCACATAACATTACACCAATTCCCTGAGGATCATCATAATTATGCAATTCATGGAATGCTGATAGGCGGAATCTTCATTCTTTAGATCGAAGGGAATTACCTGGAAACAAAAAGTACATTGTGGTGCCATGAATGCTGTAGAAACCTCATCTTCTATGGTCATTCAAATATGATTATACTCAGAATACCCATACATGAAATAGAGATCTTGGAATCTAGTTATGGAATTGATCAATATTTTCGTCACAGGAAGGGGAAAACCATCCTTCGGATAGTGGCGGTTGGGATCCCGGAAGCTCATGCAGACTCTGGTTTCTCTATGGTTCTTTCTGATGGGATCAATGTTGGATTTCCTTCTGGGGTACTAGACCTACTTGATGATATTGGATTGTATGAGATTATCAACTTCGTCCTTGACCACAACACCTTGAGAAGGGGTCATCTTTCTAGGAGGATGCTTAAACCCATGCTGATTTGCTAGGATACTGAAGTGGTGGATGACTACCTGAGGATATAATCCTGGAATTTCTTCATTACTCCATGAAAATACATCACGATGTTGCTTCAGGATTTCCACAAACTATAATTTTTCTTTGGAAGGCATAGAGTCACTGATCAATGTGGGTTTCAGATCTGTCTCGCTACTGAGGTTCACTTGTACAAGTTCAACGAACATGGTGGAGACACCCTCTTCAATGGAAGGGGTTCATCTTGAAAATCCTCATATTCACTTATGGAAGAGATATCCTTGGAAATAAGAGATTCCTTTTAGTCAAAAAATCCTTATGGTATTCTCGGGCCATACTGAGTAGTGGTAGACACTGCATTGGGGAACTCCTGCACTATCGAAGCCATAAAAACGAAAGTTATCGATCTGATCTCATCTGGTCTCTGGCCCCCGGGGCCACACTTGATGATATAAAAAAAATAATGGTGTATCTTCATGATCCAGTTTATCCTAGACTAACAGATCAAGTAATTATAGAATATTGTTGTTGCCTTTGGGTACACATCCCGATAAATTATGGGAGCAGGGGGCTATGGGACCACAAGAGCATGATTTGTGTAGGAATACAAGGTGATCATCCGGAATCACATAGACTTGGGAATGTTCTCCCCCATATTCCATAAATAATGAATCATGTATCGTATCTGGGGTGGGGGACTCTAATTGGTGGATTGAAAAGATGTAGGCATCATCCATGTCTATCCACGGGTTAGTTGTAGTCGTAGCGTGTTCAGCCTTGTTAGCCTGAATCTGTTTGTCCTTCCTATTGTAGTAACTGACATCTAGGTAGAAGTATTATCTAGTAGAAAAGTGAAATGTTTCACCTTGAATTATGATCACTCGATAATTATGGGAGTACTTAAGTCACACGTTATATGATGAAGGGACCACATCATGTAGGTGGAGACATGGCCAACCCATCAACGCATTGTAGGTATTGTTCAGGGCGACAACCTTGAATTCTGTGCAGGATACCAGACCCTCATACTGGGTCTTCAGGAAGATCATTCAATCATACATGTATTACTTTGTATCATAACATTATACTTTAATGTCAGAGGGACTCAGGTCACCCTTAAACAACCCGATTTGTCAAAGTGTATGTGTTAAGATTGGGTTAATCCTAGAGCCTGTGTTGACAAGATGGTGACGAACCTCCATACCTTTGAAATGGTTTGTGATGTACACTGACTGGATGTTCACCTGTATGGGAGAGCCTTCATCTTCTCTAGAGAATGAGATAATCGTATGACATTCATCATGCCCGACTACCTCAGCATGGATGGCTTCTGTAGCTGCTACATCCGTCTAAAACTGAAGGGGGCATCTTAAAGCCTCAACAAGGGCTTCATGCATTTATATTGATAGGATAAGTGCCTCATGGATAGATCTACTTGTCAGAATACATGAAATATGATTAAGGAAATTATACTTTTGTACCATGTGTGAACATCAGCTTATAGGAGGTCATTTAGCGTAAGGAGGGATGATTGGCCCTTTCTACAAAACCGGCAGCTAGCTGGTGCTTGGATTGAGCCATTTTTCTCTAGTAAAATCATGTGGAGTGACTACCAGATGTTATATAGATGACTGAGGTTAGTTTGTAATAGAGCATGGGTGATCATGCTACGGTCGAGGCAGCTCTACTGGATCAAGTTACACAAACAACGGTATAGGAGGACCTGATGACACCCAGTGAGAAAGCTGCATGTGCTGATATTTGTGCTGGGCCTGCTGTATGGTTTCAGTGGCATTCAAAACCTGGCTATAAGTATAGATATAATAACTTCAGATGACCCCTATAGCCACAACTCCATCGAAAATGGTGATGGGTGGGAACATGGGGAGGAACTGCGTGGCTTTACTCATCATCAAGATGCATGTAAGAGTTTACCAACTCCACAATATTATCCAAAGTGTACCACTGACTATCACCTAAATAATCCTCCACTACTGGATATATTCTGGTGGGAATTTCTATCAATGGGGTTATAAATTCACTAAGAGTGTGGGATGACGACCACATCAGTGGGATAATTTTTTCACTTATGTCGCTGATGCTTGCTATTCTGAGAAGTTGAAGGATGAGCTATTGATGTCAAAGTGCTGATTATGGATGAAGTAGCATCTTATAAAGCCTCAGGTCAATTCAAACATTCACGGATAATAACATGGACACAAGCGACTATTTTACAAGACATCCATTTGTCATTTTTCTAGGACCCGCATTTAGAATCCAAATTCCACTCTCCTTCATAGTCACTGCCATTGTCTGGATTCATGAATACACATGATATTGTGCTGGAGCTGGTCCTAACCTGACTGTGTGGTTATCAACATGGTCTTGAAGCTAGTATTTAAACACATAACCATGTTGGAGGTTGTTCCCTAGGATCAGGTGATATGGGTAGTAGATGGTGTGATCTGTTATATCTTCCTCTTCTGGGATCCTTCATTCGGGAAAACATAGAAGTTCCTATTCCAAGGTTCTTTGTAATGAAATGGGGACCTGAGCCTCATTGAATGATTAAGTCTGGTTTCTCTTATCCTGGAAGGTGGCTCTCAGAGCCTATCACAAACAAGGGGATATAAGAGCCAATAAGGGAGGTGTAATGTGGATATCTCACCTGGAAGGTGGTGACACATTACGTGGGGGTGCCTTCAAATTCATAGGTGGGCGCTGCTAGGCTGGAGTTTGTGCCTGATGAGGAGGGACCCTGAAGTGCTGTAGATTTGGTTCAATTAGTAACAACTCCAGTTTCCTAGGGGCCTCTATTTTTTCCACCACGGTGGGATCTGCCTTAGCATCCCTTCTTGTGGGAATTGTAGGAGGAAACAAAAGTTCTTTCATGGCTTTATATAAGGTTTCTTCTAGTATTTGGGCATTATTAGAGAAGTCTCAGAATCCCCTAGGATAATTCGGTGCAATGAGAGAGGGGACTAGTTCGGTCTGGACTTTCCCCACACACATTTCCTGTAATTATTCCTGAGTCAGTGGTATATCCAAGGAGTATGTGAGGCCTTTCCACAAGGTTGCAAAGTCTATGACGCGTTCATCAGGCCTCTTATTAAATTTGATGATATCTAAAATACTCTTCTTCTGGGTGGTGGAGCTGAACTAGTAATGAAACTGTCTATGGAGGTCATCCCAGCCATTGACCGACCCGATGGGTAGCTGGATGTACTAGAAAAATGAAAGACCTTACCTAGAATATATGAAACATAAAAATTTGGCAGTTTCATGCTACACTAGTGTTACTAGCATATATCTTCACCTTGATATGAAATGGTATAGATGCTGATGTGGATCACCCATCCCATTAAAGGGAGATATGGTGGGATTTCCGAAACATGGGGGTGATGGCACAACATCGAACCCCCGCTAGATATGGCTTTCCATCATGTGGGATTACCGCCTACAGAGTTTCCAATTCCTCGAGGTGAGAAATGAGTGACACCATCAGATCATCCTGATGCATATTCTTGTCTTAAAGAGGATCCCTAACCACCAGTTCATTGTTTGGTTCTTCAACATGATAAACGGGCCCAACGGCTCATGGATAGACTAGTGGGATGACCTGTGGAGTGGCTGGGGGAACCTAGCCTGGGTCTCGTGTATTATTGCACTAATCACATGGAATTGGTGACACATACTATTCCCTCTTATCATAAGTCCCATCCTCTATGTTGTCTATGTGGGTAGGATAGTCAGGGTCACCCGAAGACAATTCACAGTGTGACTGTTGTACCTGGCCCAGCTGCCCTGACCTGGGATCACCTTAGTCCAGTCATCACCTTGACATGTTCTGCAGGGAGGAAAATGGCCATCTTCTTGTGATATGCGATCTGTTGATGCAACCTGGATTTTTGGGATCATCTTCCATCTTCTAAAATGATTCAGATGGGTCAAAGGGTTTGACAACCCCATGTTGTTCCTTTCCCTTATTGGAATTCTAGTTGAGGACTAATGACTTGGTAGGTATCTGAAGACCTAGAAAATTTCTTTGATGGCGAGTGATCCTTCCCAATAGATCTAATAGGTGAGAAACTCGCTCATCGGTATGTCCTCTCCAAGGGTCTATATCTTGTTCTCTCCCCCTGGTAGGTCAACCATGTTAATTGGGACTCTTCTTATATGAATAACCTCAATATCACCCATTAAATCGGGCATGCACTAGATAGAGCTAAAATGGAAGGCATCATACTACCCCAACCACAGATATGAATGTGGGGGGAAGACTCCTTGATTATCCGGAGTAGATATTTATACCTCTGAATGCATCATTGTTGGAGGTTCCTATGGCGTCCTGGTGACTCAGGGTATTAGGCCATGGGGATTATAATAGAATCAACCAAACGAAACTGTTGACGAATGTATTTGAAGTGTTCCTGAATATTGGGTTAATCCACTACCCAATGAAGAATAAAAAAGCGTGTCATCCATAGGGTTTGGTTGAAGAATCCAACATCCTCTTGGGTGAGTAATTCTAGTGCACTGGAATTTGGTGATGTGACTAACCAAAACATCTCCGGAAAATGGTTTTTTGCATGAATTTTCCACATGCCCCTCAGCTCCGGATCGAGTTCTGTCCCTTGGTTTCCCCACTCATCAACTAGAGAGATATGGGGAACTAGTAGTGTCAATAAAGAAGACCGCTAAGATAGTAGAATGTTGGTGGAGAATATGACGAGGCGGGCTGACAATACGCCACATCTTGGGATATCCTACGAAGAGCGTAGTGACTTAGCCACCACATCGCGATAATATTGGATAGTGACCACAGTTTTGGGAATGGGGACAATGGATAATGGGGGTATACCATGTTGTTTCTCATCTTCCATTAGTCCCCAGAATAACTCTCTATTTTCTCTGGAAAAGGTGGAGATTTCTCTTGGCGATGATGGTGGGGATAACATGGCCATACCCTTGGGAGACTCCAAATCATCATCCTACTAGATGTATGTATGGAGGGAATTCGGGATCTGGAGGATGTTGCATACCAGATGTATAATGTCAATACGCCTCATTCCTACCCTGACCATTGATATAGAGGATCATGGTGAGGGTTCCATCACTATGTCATATTCTATCTAGGAATTTGAGAAGAAGACATGATTAATAGAATTATGAATCATCTCACCACTATTTTGATGGCGTTGGAGACCCACCCTCCTACCGTATGATGGATCTTTGGGACATGGTTGATTTTTGGACTGAGGAGGACCTTTGGCCGAACTAGTGCTAGGGAAGAGAGGTCTTATACCAGGAAGAGATGGGATGTAAGGAGAACCTGGAAAAATGTCAATGGGAATACCGGGAGGACCTCCGCGTCCAATGGCTGATGCAAATAATTGATTTCCACAGGAAGTGATAGAGTGGGTAGGACCTCCGCTAGAGCAGGTAGGAGCATGGGTAGGGCCACCATTATTGTTTCCATTGGAAGTATTTGTGCGATGAGGTATCTCATTCAGGTCGAGTAGAACAAGGGTAGGACCTTCGTGTTGGGTGCCTATGAAGTGAGGAAAACCTCTGCATCTCCAATTTATGGGATGAGTATGACCTTTTTCTGTAGTAAGGACATGGGGAAGAACCCATGCTGGCGGTTGGATGAACGGGTAACTTCTTTACATCAGAGACCCACGATAGGAGGAATAAATCCATACATGAGGTCATGGGTGTGGAGGTGACTTATGTATCGAGTTTTACTATAGCGGGGAGGACCCTTATTCGGATTGAAGGTTGTATGGGGAGGACCTCCATGCCAAGCATGGGAGTGGGATGGACCTACGATCTCATTGGTAATGTTATGGGTATGATCTATGTACTGGGTGCCATAACCATGTGTCGGCCCGCTTCGAGCGCTACCTGTGTCAGCGACTAGGAGAGTCGACTTAGCTTGCCCATGGGGAGGATGGGGCCTCGTTCCGGGCTAGGAATCTATGTGCCATTTCTTAACATTTATAGGGAACTGAGTGTATTCTCCAATAGTGTCATGGGCCATGATAGCCACATATGATGATGCTCCATGGTTGGAATCCTCCTCAGCGTGTGCCTGAAGCTGGCATCGGGTCAACCCAACTAGAGCCATTGGTGCAGGGGCATTGATTTCCTTCACCTCTGCATGTGGGGATGGGTTGCGGAGCTGGTGCAGTCTAGTGGGAGCCCTCTTTAGTGGCCACTGGGATGAGATTCCAGCCAGGCTGTCTCGGACATCCCTCATCTCATTGGTGTAGGGGAGGGATTCATGAATGCGTTCCGAGTATAGGTTCATGAAATGGTTATTCATCGAAGTAGAGAGTAGGGTCTCCATGCCCGGTCCTTGGGACTAGTGGTGGTGAGGAGGAACATAAGACTCAATGTCTTATCGGGCCATATATTGGGATGGAATAATCCACTCTTCCTTGAATCTTTGAACGTGGTCATTTATCACCCTTCTCTGAATGATTTCAGAATGGGATATTTGGTGTGGGCACCCATCATCCCAGGACATGGAGGATGTCAAGGTGGAGATGAGGCCACACATTATTTCCATGTTTATATTTCCCCTACATCAGCTTTGGTGTGTGGGAAGTGATCAGTTTCCTGTTATGACATCTTGGGTCCGGAAAAGCCTGGAGAGTTAACCATTAGTGCTGAAATAAGTAAAGAAACATCTAGTTCCCCAACACCATTCCACCTCCAATGGTTGGTAAGAAGTATCTATACTGACAATGTCATAAACGGGTATGTCCAATATTCAACTGTGCCAATTTCTGGTGAGTTTCACTCCAAGCCCTCTATTTTCTTGTGGGACATAGAGGTGGATACATGGATCTGGTAATATGTCAATTCACTGATGTCTCGAGTGATACCAATATCCAAATTGAGGATAATTATTTCACGTATGGTTCCCCATTTATGTTTCTGACACTTTCTCTGGGGCATGCATCTATCTTCATTCAGAGGACATGTAGCTATTGCCCCACATTCCCTTTTTCCAAAGCTAGGCATCATCCGTTCATTATTCCGGGACATTTTTCCATGATCAAAATGGGATGATGGGATGGTGTATACTCTTTCCATGAACTCCACCTCAGATCTCATTACCTATTTTGGGACTCCCTCATAGACTAAAGACATTGTTCTTGAAACTATTCCCAGTGCATTGTCTTCATTGATGCTGGTTAATTACACACCTTCTGTCAAGACATTCCAAGTGGTCCTCTCAGGGAAACAACCTTCATTCAAGGGATTAGTCATGATGGACATCGCTGTCGTGTAATGATGCATGATCATTTACACGTTTGGGTTTCTTCCACTTATGATAGGGCTTCTCATTGGCACAGAATCCCTAGGAATCCAAAATCGAATATGGGGATTTATATACAACCTTCATGTCTATGAGGTTTTCCTCAGATTCCATTGTTTAACACTAGTGATGCCACAAGTTTAATGTAAAACATAGACATATCATACTGATCAGAACACTGATGGGAGTGGATTAGAAGGGGGAAACCCCAGGAGGTAATGATGATACTTTGGCTAACACATGGTTAGTTACCCGATTACTGCTAGGAGGTACAGAAAAATGGTTGATAAGATCTCATAGTAATGGACCTACCCGGGTGAGAATTTGGCTGGATATGTAGGGTTTAATGTTGATGGATAATGAGATGGAATCGATGTGAGGGAGACAGTGAGTTCATTCTTGATCTTTCAATAGACTTCCTATATATCCATGTGGTAGGGAATCAAAGTACACGTAGTTCAGCAGGGAGATGAGACACCTGAGGAAGCGACCCATGAAAATGGACCTATGGATGGTATCCAAGTGATGTAGAACACTTGGGCTAGGGAATGACCATCCTGAAACACATTGCCTTGAGAGATAGAGGACACTATGGGACAAGCGTGATGGGATTGAACATCAGGGATGGCTTCCTACGTATCTTAGTATAGGGAATCAATGTCCTAGAAGTTCATGATAGGGGTATTGATTCGGGGTGTGGGTAGAGGACAACGACCTGAAAACATATTGGGGATTATTCAAGGCTAGTAACCCTAGTTGGTCTAATGCCAGAGGGGTGGACAATGGATGGGGGCCCCAATAGGGGGGACACCAATGTTAACTAGTGTTTGGGGTTGATCCTCGTAGATGATTCTTACACACTCTATCGAGGAGAAAGGGATCAATCCCATGTAATTAATCTTACAACAACATTCCGTTGTGTGGGGTGGACAATGGATTACCGATGGTTGGGTAGAACGAATTATCGTCGATGGATGAACTACCTACGTCAATTATGGAACACGAGAATTTACCATCGATTTGAGGTCCCAATGACTTACCATTGATTGGGGAATACAACAACTGAACATCAATTCGGGATCACAATAGCTTATAGTTGGATGAGGATCACAACTAATTACAGTCGGATGGGGATCACAATGCATTATCTCTATATGGGGATCACAATGGCTTACTACTAGATGGGAATCACAACGGTTAACCATTGGATAAGGATCACAACGTCTTAATGTTGTATGGGGATCACAATGGCTTACCACTTGATGGGGAACACAACGGCTTACTGTTGTATGGGATTGAACCTTAGGGATAATTCCTATGTACCCTTCATATGAGACAAGAATCAAAGACCACGTAGTCCTAATTGGTACAGTTTAACATCTTTTTGCGAAGAGGGTGGACCGATGTAGAATAGTAGGCACTGATGGGTGTTGGGATTGAACCTTTTTGAGGCTTCCAACTTACACTACCTAGGAGACAAAGATCAAAGTCCATAGAGTTTGGAATGGTGGATATAGTTTAACATCATGTGGGACAATAGTGAACTGACGTGATAGGGTTGGAACCTGTATGTGTTGTTCTTGATCCATAGGGAGGCTTCCTATGTACCTTATCTAGTTAAAGATCAATGTCCATGTAGTTCAAGATGGTGAATACAATTTAACATCATGGGGGATGAAGTTGAACCGACGTGAAGGGGGTCAGGATGAATAGGTATTGGGATTGAACCTCAGGGAGGCTGCATATGTACCTTGGCTTGGAAAGGATCAAAGTCCACGTAGTTCGGAATGGAGAATACAGTTTAACATCATGAAAGACGAAGGTGAACTAACATGATGGGAGTCAGGACAAGTAGATGTTGGGATTTAGCATCTGGATGGCTTCCTACGTACCTTGCCATGGCATGGATCAAAGTCCACGTAGTTTAGAATGGTGGATACAGGTTAATTTCATGAGGGAGGAAGGTGAACTGGCATGAGGGGATCAGAACAAGTAGGTGATGGGATTGAAACTTAGGGAGGCTTCCTACATACCTTTCCATGGCAAGGATCAATGCCCACATAGTGTATAATGGTTGATATAGTTTAAGGTCTTGCAGGATGAAGGTGAACCAAAGTGAAGGGGTTGGAACAAGTAAGTGGTGGGCTTAAACCTAAAGGAGGCTTCCTACATACCTTACCTTTTAAAGGATCAAATTCCACATAGTTCGGGATGTTGAATATAGTTAAGGTCAGGCATGATGAAGGTGAACCAACGTGAATGAGTTGAAACAAGTAGATGTTGCGATCGAGCCTCATGGAGGCTTCAAACATACCTTTCCATGAAAGGATCCAATTTCATGTTGTTTGGGATGTGAAATTTGGGGTTTACACTCTAAGGTGGAACATAGATGATTTCATGGTCAATGCTCAACCAAATCCCATGTGAGTCATGCTCGGTGTGAGAAACAAGAGGCAACAAAGACCTGATGATCACATTATGAAAGGTGCCTCCATGGAATGTGGAATGGCGCTTACACAAGGTTAGCAGCTCAAGGTGGAATCAAGGGATTATGCATGGTTAGTATCCTGGTGCTTTGGATATTTGGAATTACTATGGGATGGAGGCCTGATGGAAACAAATCCCAGAGGAAGAGGGATGTGATAACGATGTTCTTTGTTCCCATATCCCCACTGGTATTTTCCATGGAATATGGGAGTATGATCAAGGATGCTACCTATAGAGACCCAAATCATGACGTACATAGT
Organism: Viscum album; assembly: GCA_963277665.1. Taxonomy (NCBI): domain Eukaryota; kingdom Viridiplantae; phylum Streptophyta; class Magnoliopsida; order Santalales; family Viscaceae; genus Viscum; species Viscum album. The sequence goes on along the minus strand of OY728125.1, from coordinate 908,093,361 downwards.
CATTACAATAATTTTGAGGAATAGTTAATACATGAAAAAAACTGATGCCCTATGAACGTATTAGTTTACTGTCTTTGGAAACTCAGAATATAATCTTCTAATCATGGTGAAAGATCTTCAACATCTCCCATAAAGATCTTCCCCTTTTTTTTCTTTCCTAAAACATTTCTTTATATCCTGGGTAAATGAAAACATAAAAAGGGTGAGCTAAAATGTTCAATAAGGGTAAACATGGAGAAAATAAAACAACCCATATACATTTGAACTTAAAAAATCATGAACATAACCTTTAAACATCAAAATCATGAGAAATGACTTTAAACGTGGTAGTACGTAATGCAAGGATCATAATGGAAAATAAATCATGATAAAACAGAATGGGAATAAAACATGTAATTGTGGAAAACCATTAAGTACATGATATGATTTCCATTGTATCCAAGGAATTACTGCAAAGACCATCATAGTGGACATATTCCATTACTGAATCGGGTTTACATGTCGTTCTAGCCCTGTATTACTGAACCAGATTCACTTGTCGTTTGAGCCATGTCTATCTCATGAGATATAAATCTTTACCCAATGAATTGGAGGGAGATATTGGTCCCACCCATCTCATAATGAAATCATTATTACGTGTGACACAACATAAACATAAATCATTCATCTTAACCTAAAGTCTAAAATGGGTTTCATAAATATCGTCCCATCATAACATAATCCATATAAAACCAATGGATATCATTTCATCATAAGAAAAGTGAAACCTAGTAAACCATATAGACATTATACTTGAAACATACACATATTAAATAATGTCATCATAGAAGGAAAATGGTTTTGATAAAACACTTGAAATGAATTTTTTTGGAAAATATCCTTTTTTCTTCAAAATAATTTCATTTTTACAGAATTCCATGCAATTTTAAAAGAAAAAGATTTTTTAGAAAATAGTCATGAATTCTTGTAGAGTAGTCTTCATAAAAATAAGGCGTTATGGAACCGTAAAAATCATTTCATGCCATATAAGTTAAGAAAACTTTATCCTCGTAGTTTTAACTGAAAAGTCAAAAAGTACCACGTATGGTAAACAAAAGAAAGATTCATTCCATAACAAAAAGTAAAAGTCAAAGAGGGGTAAATATGAATTTCAAAATACATGGAAGAATATTAAACACTTTATAAAAAAAATTATTTACATGGATGAAAAATATAACCGCAATAAATACTTACATATAAGCAATCTCGGATAAAAATGACATTGCAAAATTATCCCTTACCTTATATAAAATTTCTTTCGTATGTGTCCGAGACTATTATATATCAGGTTTAAATATATTATTAACTTGTAACATAACCATAATAATATTTATGATATCATATATGATTCAATTATTACTTTATATTACCCGTTCTTTGGTAAATTCCATGTTAAGCAACATTTTGGATAAAATTGTTTCATTTATCATACGTGTTTTGACTTGTTGTTCTTACTTATATCCTGATTAACTTAAACCCAGAATGTAAAACATGATTTATATATAATTTATATCCAGCATATAAATATATATGATAGATCGATAAACAGAATGAAATAAACCGTTTATGGAGATAGTAGGTCGTACGTACACATGAACGTTGTTTTCGTTTCCTTATTGAATTGAAAGGAATTAAGTTAATGAAACATATATGTACATAAATCTAGTATAATTATTATGTAATATCATTCATGATTATTTATTATATTTACTTTATAATCATACTTGAATGGTTGATCATGGAAAATTAATCTCATTGTGCTCATTGAGATGGTAGTTCGTACATACGCAAGAGCGATGATATCATTATTTTGAAATTAAAACCGTATATAAATGGATGGTATATCATATATATAGAATCATGATAATTTTATATTTTATATTTATATCATTTATACTCATTATTATACCAATCCAAATGATGAAATGTTTTAATAACAAACTACACCACGACATGGAGACGGTAAGTCGTACGTATGCACGTGTGGTGACTTTTTCACTAATAAGATGGATAAAATAACTAATATGGTTGTACAATTTTTATAATAAGATAACATTATATATAATATACTGGTGTTATTATTTTATAATGTAAACTACAAAGAATGAGGATGTGGAAGAAGAAAGGAACTTGAAATAGGTGGTGAGATATTAACCTCTTCTTCGGGTTCTTTCTTTTGATTTGATCAAAAGGGATCCTTACATTGGATTTCTGACTGAAGGTAGGATTCTAAGATGAAGGTAGGAAATTTTAGAGGGTATTTGGGAAGTTTTTGGCCGATCCAAATGCCTTTGGATGTGTGAATTAGAGAGACGGGTAGTTCCCTTTTATAAGAGGGGTGAGGGGCACCTTAGGAAAGACATAAAATATTATTTTATAATAATTTCATATTCGGTTTAAAATGACTCCAAAGTGACTTATTTCAATGCTAGGATGGGGATGGGTCAAAATACTCTCAAATAATAGGATTTAGACATGTTTAGGTTACCATTGTAACCTTATCATTTAGATTTAACTCTAAGTCGAATAATTTAACTTTTAAGGTGTCTTCTTGTATTCTTACACTATATGGTAAATAAAATTACTATAAACTTCCAATATTACCCCAATTAATACATTAATGTCATATATATTTCCATATAATTCTTTTTGACGAACCTCATATTTTTAGGACAATTATATCAATTAATAATATAATATTTTGTTTAAAAACACTTTTATGTCAATTTTGACACTATTTGGTATTTTGTTTTCTCTAAATTCCTAACAGCATTATAACTTCAAAAAAAATTCATCTAAAAAAACAAGTATGATATATTAACCTAGAAAATTAGTTTAATTCATAAAAAGTCTCAAATTACATTTATTTGGGTATTTATAATATCAATTATGTTTTTCATTAATAAGGTAATTACTGCATCATAATTGTGTTCTAAATAAATTAAATAATTTAATTTCTAAAAAATATAAATAAAATACAATTATGTAGTAAATGTATTTATATTTTTAATGAATATTTATATTCATAATTATCTTATGTATATCCCTATATTAAAAATGTTTTACTTATTAAACATTGTTTTTAACTATTTTAACTCTCCTTTTAATAAAAAAATAATAAGTGTCCAAATCTAATCCAAGTGGACCAAAGATGTTAATATTCTATTTATAAGGTTGTTTTGTGTCTAATTATACTTATCTAATAGAATTAGGACACGTTTGAGGGAAATAATAATATCATTTTTACACTTAATTACCCTATTTACTTTTTACCGTAGAAAATACAAGTCAAAAGTTACTATTCACCAAAAAAATATTTTTATCTTATTGAACCAAATTTTACTCATTGATATTAACCGTGTATTTTGGATTTTTGGTATTGAACTCACAGAAGTAGTAAAATTATGTTTTATGTAAATCTGCAAATGCTCCCAGGAGGGGGGAAAAGATGGTAAAAAATCAATAAAAAATTTATATATAAAAAATTATTATAAAATGAATTCAATGAATTACATTGAACATAAATAGGTATTATGTATCTATTTTGACCTAAAATAAATTTAAATAAAATAAATAATTATAAAAATTCAGTTTTAAACTATAACTCAGTGTTTTTCACTATTCATCAAAAATATAAAGTTTTTAGAAAAATACCAAAAATTCACCCTATGCCAATTTTGATATTCCAAATCCAAATATGAAGTCCATTTTGAAAGAAAAAATTTATAAAATTTTAAAAAGTGGGTATTACTATTCATAACGGCTAGTTTATATAATATTTAAATAGTATATCGTTGTTTAGTGAAACACAGTATTGCATAAAACGTAAGCTATCGAGGATGGTTGTTCTTGCATGTAATACAATCCAAGAGTAGTGTTGCGTATACTACAAGATAATACGGTGTTGAGTATAGAACATGATAATCTTGGTGTAGCGTACAACGAAAGACATCAAAGAAATTAAAAATAATAATTCTCATAAAATCTCTGGGTGTTACATTCTACCCCCCTTAAAATGAAATTCTTCCTAGAAATTCGTCGAGGTTATAAATGGTTTTCTACATGAATGTTTTTTTCATAGATACCCACATCGTAAAAAGGAATACTAAAACATCATTTTAAAATGAAACGTTAAAATCATAACAGATACCCAATATAACTCATCACTGGGTTTCCACAGAAGAGAATATAGGTAAAAATATGGATATGGAAGTGAAATATAACCATCATGTTTGGATGAAGAGTGGTAGAGAACATGGATATGAAAAATCCAATATTCACAATGGTATAAATTTTTGATGATCTATGGTATCATCTGATTAATCAGATATGAGGGCACAAGGACAACATTTTTGGTTTTCAAGATCATTTCCCTAATGTTGAAGTATTTTTGAATTAAAAGAAATACATACCTTATTTTGGTACAATATCATTGTTGTTTGTGCCTTGAACAACTTCCATTTCATCTCTTAATGAAATGAATTTGAATTTTTCATCTGTGAAGTGTTAGAAGATCATGCAATAGAATGATAGGTTATTCCATCTGTCACAAACATAAGTTTAGAAAAAGTTATATACCTAAGTCTATCTATGGTGAGATTAATCGTATATAGTTCCTAAATGGACTTATACATCATCTATCATACCTATTAATAAAATAAAACTATTTTCTACTAACCAAAGACTTCTTATAGGCCAATGGTAGGTGATAAAGGCCACTCACACTTCGGTTGTGGGTTCGATTCTTGAAACCTTGTTCGACGTGATGGGTTGTCGTCCATCCAGCAGGTTTTCCTTTTTCTAAAACTTCACCATTATAACATTCCAGAAATAATATTGAAAAAAGGTTCTAGTATTAAAACATATTATATAATTTCCAACTTAATCCATTCCATTGTTTAGGCTTATCCAAACTACTTCTATCTAATCTCATAGTATAAAGAGAATGACTACTAGAAATGTCATCAACTGAGCATGTTAATACCATCATTTATCCCCCCATATATCATAAGATATATCTTGTTGGTCACATTCCAAAATTTTGAATACCTTAATCATGTATTCTTCTGAAACATTAATTACCATAGAACCTTAGTGAAAACATTAATTTTGTCAAAATTTAACTCATCCCACATTCCAAAATCCCAAAATTTCTATATTCTCAAACCATGATATCAATTTTCCCTTATATCAGTCATGAGCTCATGAATACTTTCAAGCATTTCATTTTTTCTTTATCCATTCATTAGGCGCATATCATCTACTTTCCAAAAAATATTTAAATCACTTTTCATGGTTACTAGTACCATTCAGCATGTACTTCCAAATACTTTAGGGAAAACAATAGTGTAACAATCCATAGATGTTTAATTATTCCATAGTACCATAAATTATTCTTGATAAACATGAAATCATTCCACTACCTTCATAAACCATTGACCGAGATTAAAAACTTCTTTCATCTCATATATCATTGGTATTCTATTCATCATCATCCTCATAAATACTACCCATATGACCATGCTGATTCTCTTCATGAGACTTTTCCTTAGGGAATTGGTTTTCATAATGACCATACATTCCATATTTAAAATATTTAACCGTTGTTGATGTCTTATCAATACCATTATCATTGTCCATGGAGTTAACTGAACCTTTTCTTTTGAAATTACAAGATTTGTGTCCTTCTTTTCCACACCGAAAGCATCTTCCAGTTCCTTTGAAACATTATCCTTGATGTCTCTTCCCACAAGATTTACATGAGGGAAATTTAACTATCTTTCCTATATGATCATCATGAAACTCCACCTTTATCTTATTAGCAGAGTTAGGAAACATACCAAAGTAGATATTATTGATCATATTATGAGATTGCTGATTAGGAATAATAATGATGCTTGGATATCCAAATCCCGTTTCATTTGGTTGCTTATAAAGAATATCATTCCATTGTCCATCCTATTCTCCATTAACATGAATCCTCCTGTTTCCTCCCATATTGTAAAACCAAAAAAAGAATAATATGAGAGGAAAAACTCATACTAGAAATGAGAACCTAAAAAAGGGGGATTACATTAAATCTATAAAATCTTAGGTTTAATTCTATGATCTTTACAGTAATTCAAGGACTATAACCTATAATTATACTAATCCTTAGGGACATCCCTAGACATACCTTAAAAATATATCTAGGGATCTCACTAAAGTTTTCACATCCTAGTTTCCAAAGGTTAACTAAACCTTCACTATGAAACCGACTTTGGAGAACCAAAGCTTGACGTACATAAACATTACATTACTTTTGCGTAATACTTAATACCCGAAAAAAATAGTCGCCCAAAGACCATATTAGTTTAGTGTCTTTGGAAACTCAGAATGTAATCTTCTAATCATGGTGAAAGATCTTCAACATCTCCCATAAATATCTTCCCCTATGGTTTTATTACCTAAAACTTTTCTTTATATCCAGGGGAAAAGAAAACATAAAAATCATGAGCTCAAATGCTCAATAAGGGTAAACATGGATAAAATAAAACAACTCATATACATTTGAACTTAAAAAAACATGAACATAAAGTTTAAACATCAAAATCATGAGCAGTGACATTAAACATGGTAATACGTAACACATAGATCATAATGGAACATAAATCATGATAAAATAGCATGGGGAATAAAACAAGTAATTGTGAAAAACCATTAACCACATGATATGATTTTCATAGTTTCCAAGGCATTTCTACCAAGACCATCATAGTGGACAAAGTCCATTACTGAATCGAGTTTACATGCCCTTCCAGCCCTGTATTACTGAACTAGATTCACTTGTCATTCCAGCCATGTCTATCTCATGAGATATAAATATACACCCAATTCATTGGAGAGAGATATAGGTCCCACCCATCTCATAATGAAATCATTCTTACATGTGCCACAACATAAACATAAATCATTCAACATAACCCAAAGAATAAAATGGCTTTCATAAACATCATCCCATCTTAACATAATCCATATAAAACCAATGGATATCATTTCATCATAAGGAATGTGAAACCATGTAAATCATATATACATTATACTTGAAACATACACATTTAAAATAATGTCATCTTTGATGGAAAATGGTTTTTATAAAACACTTGAAATGAATTCTTGAGGAAATTATCATTTCTTCTTCAAAATAATTTTCTTTTCAAAAAATTACATGAAATTTTAAAAGAAAAGTATTTTGTTGAAAATAGTCATGAAATATTGTAGAGTAAGATTCATGAAAATAAGGTGTTATGAAACCGTAAAAATCCATTCATACAGTATAATTTAAAAAAACATTCTCCCCGTACTGTTAACGGAAAAGTCAAAAAGTACCACGTGTGGTAAACAAAAGAATGATTCATTCCATAAAAAAATTAAAAGTCAAATAGGGGTAAATATGAATTTAAACATACATGGTATAATATTAAACACTTTACGAAAAACATTTTTATGGACGTGGATGAAAAATAAATCCCCAGTAAATACGTACGTATAAGAAATCTTGGATAAAAATACGATTGAAAAATTATCCCTTACCTTATGTCCAATTTCATTCTTATGTGTATGAGACTCCTGTATAGTGGGTTTAAACATATTATTAACTTGTAACATAACCATAATAATATTTATGATATCATATATTATTCACTTATGTCTTTACATTACCCGTTCTTTTGTAAATTCCTTGTTAAAGAAGCGTTTTGGATAAAATTGTTTCATTTGTCGTATGTGTCTCGACTTGTTGTTCTAAATTATATCCTGATTAACTTAATTCTAGATTTTAAAACATTATTTATATATAATATATATACAGAATATAAATATATATGATAGATCTATAAACGGAATTAAAATACACCGTTTATGGAGACGGTAGACCGTACGTATGCATGAACGCTGTTTGAATTTCCTTATTGAATTGAATTGAATTATGTAAATGAAAAATATATGTACATAAATCCAGTATCATTATTATGTAATGTATTTCATGATTATTTATTATATATACTTTATAATCATAATTGAATGGTTAATCATGGAAAATTAATACCATCGCGTTTGTGGAGACGGTAGTCCGTACGTACGCCTGAGCGATGATAGCATTCTTTTGATATTAAAATCATATATAATTGAATGGAATATCATATATACAGAATCATAATAATTTTATATTAATTATTTATATCATTTATACTCATTATTAAACCCATCCAAATGATGAAATGTTTGAATAAAAAACTACACCACGACGTGGAGACGGTAAGCCGTACGTACACACCTTTGGTGACTTTATCATTCATAGGATAGATAAAATAACTGATATGGTTGTAAAATTTTTATAATAACATCACAGTATATATAATATTATGGAGTTATTATTTTAGAATGGAAAAAACAAAGAAGGAGGAAGTGGATGAAGAAAGGAACTTGAAATAGGTGGTGAGATATTTACCTCTTCTTCAGGTTCTTCCATTTGATTTGATCCAAATGGATCTTTAGGTTAGCTGTATGACTAAAGGAAGGCCTCTAGAATTAAGGGAGGACATTTGAGATGGTATTTTGGCTGGTTTCTGCTGAGCCAAATGGATTTGGAGGTTTAAATTAGAGAGAAGGTGGAGTGCCCATTTATAAGAGGGGCGAGGGGAACCTTAGGAAAAAATTAAAATATTATTTTATAATAAATTTATATTCGGTTTATAATAGTTCAAAAGTTATTTATTTCGAGGCTAGGGTTGGTATGGGTGTAAATCCACTCATCCAGTAGGTTTTAGAAAAGTTTATTTTACAATTTTAACCTTATCATTTAGATTTAACTCTAAGTTAAATAATTTATCTTTTACCATGTTTTCTTGTATTCTTACACTGTATAATTAATAAACTTACTATAAACAACCAAACGTAGGCCAATTGGTTCATTATTGTCATATATATTATTATATAAGTTGTGTTTCCAAACCTTATATTCTTAGGACCATTATATCAATTAATAATATAATATTTGTTTTAAAAACTCTTTTAGGTCAATTTTGACACTATTTGGCATTTTATTTTCTCTAAATTCATAACAGCATTATTACTTCAAAAACAATTCATCTCACAAACCATAATATGATATATTAACCCATATAATCAGTGTAATTCAAAACAAAGTATCAAATGACATTTATTGGGGTATTTATAATATCAATTATGTAAATATTTCATTTATAAAGTAATTACTACAACATAATTGTGTAATAAATTAATTAAATTATTCAATGTCAAAAAAATATAAATAAAATACCATTATGTAGTAAATCTTTTAATATTTATAATGAATATTTATTGTTGAATTTATCTTATGTATATCCACATATTAATACTATTTTAGTAATTAAACTTTGATTTTGACTATTTTATCTCTTCTTTAAATAATATAATAATAAGTGTCCTAATCAAATCCAAGAGGACCAAAGAGGTTCATATTTTATTCCTAAGGTTGTTTTTGGTCGAATTATACTTATTCAATAGAATTAGGACACGTTTTAGGGTAATAATAATATCATTTTTACCCTTATTTACCCTATTTACTTTTAACCGTGGTAAATAAATGTAAAAAGTTACTATTCACCAAAAAATATTTTTTCCTTATTGAACAAGATTTTACTCCTTCATCTAACCGTGTATCTCGAATTTCTGAAATTCAACTCACAGAAGAATTACAATTAAGTTTTATTTAAATTTTCCAAGGCTCCTAGGAGGTGGGTAAAAGACGGTAAGAAGTTCATTAAAAATTATATACATATAAAATTTTTATAAAATGACTTCAATGAATTAAATTGAACTTATATATGTAGTTGGGGTTTAGCTTAGTGGTAAGAACCCCTTAATTATATATGAAAAATAGGGGTTCAAAATCCATTGGGCGTAGGGTATTGTAGTAGCACTGTAGCTTACTGTAGCTACGGAGACACTATAGCAATGATGGGAACTGTAGCGGCGGCAGGTCAATGTAGCAGCGGCAGGTCACTATAGCTGCGGAAGAGTATTGTAGTTGTGTGGGTATTATAGCAGTATTATTCACAGAATGATCCTTGGGCCAAAAAAATGGGCCTATGGGCCATGTAATGGTCTAAATGCCCACTGAGCCTTCGAGCTATATAATGGGTCTCCCTCTACCCAGTTAAAGAGGTATTTTCATTGCTTTAATAATAAAGGAGGATTTGGCCCCAAACTTTTTAAAAAAACATTGAACTTATATAAATAATTATGTATCTATTTTGACCTAAAATAAATTTAGGTAAAATAAATAATTATAAAAAATCAGTTTTAAACTATAACTCATTGGTTTTCATTATTCATCAAAAATTGAATGTTTTTAGAAAAGTACCAAAAATTCACACTAGGTTAGTTTCGATATTCTGAATCCAAAAATGAAGTCCATTTTGAATGATAAAATTTATAAAATTTCAAAAAGTGGGTATTACTATTCTTAATGGCTAGTTTATATAATATTATAATAACATATCATTGTTTAGTGAAACTAAGTATTTCGTAAAACAGAAGCTATCAAGGAAGGTTTCTCTTGCGTGTAATGCAAGCCAAGAATAGTGTTGTGTATACTACAAGATAATACGTTGTTGCGTATATCATAAGATAATCATGGTGTAGCGTAGAACAAAAAACATCAATGAAATTAAAAAGAATAATTCTCATAAAATCTTGGGGTGTTACACTACCTCTTACAAGAAAGGCTTGGGTCTCACACTAAGATGGTTTCCCTTCCCCATTGACATGCACTGATCCAAAAAAGAGTATCTCATTCCATGTGAGGAAGATCTCACTCTTGTGGAGACAAGCAGGTGAAGATAATTTCCATGATGGGGAACTCAACATAGAATGCATGGGGAGAGGACATGGTTTAACGTCATGTGTTGAGGGAAATATTTCATGGTAGTTTAACATCCTACAGCTGAGATGAGGTGGGTTCACTCCTCACCCCTAGTACATACATAATCAGGATGCTTTAAACCTTGGTGAAGGGAATTATCTTAAAATTATGTGGTGAGGGTGTGTTTTGGAGTGATCAATTGAGGGGCTCACATTAGCATGGATATGAGAGGAAACAATATCTGTTAGTGTTCCTTTGCGAAGATTCATGAGGCTATGCAATGAAACATGAAGCACCACCAAAGGGACCTTGAAAACATTTTTTTAATAACCTGGAGTGTCGTACGGGAAAAGGGTTTAGGGAGAAAAGGGGTTCATAGGAAGAAGCCTCAAGATGCTCTGGAGATATATGTATTGGAGGGGATTCATGAAGAGGTAGGTTTCGCAAAGTGGGGTGGCCTAGCCAGGAATAGGGAATAGGTTCTTATAGAGGGTGCTTTACGAAGTGGAAAGGCTTTCGCTTAGTAGGGCTCACGTAGTAGGGGTACCCTATGATGCATAACACTAAGAAGAAATTTGCTTCACATGGACAGTGACCCTGCCTTAGCATAGGGTTTATAGGTTCATGGTGGGTTGTTCTCTGAAGCATGTGTGATTTGCGAAGACCTGAGTCCCCTTGAGGATCTCCTTCATTCGTGGTGGCCTGGGGGATATGCGAAGGGAATCCCTACCAGAAGAGGCGTTTTATTTGAGATAAGGGAATGGTACTTCGCAATGCTCTTGTACTTGTAAGAGATCATTTTTTTCATGGCTTTGCAGTGCAGAAGGTGTTTCGTGATTTGAGAGAAGAGAAGGAAAATGGTCAGGGTATTTGTCTTTTTAGTTTTAGGTTAGCCTGATATTTATATGTGAGGGGTGCCGCAATGTAGATATTTCACTATGCAATTCCATGTGATGCTCTGCGATCGGTTGAGGACTTTATCATCTTCATCGTAACCACAGATCCGACCTTCATACCCTCCTCATCGTGAAGCTATCCTCGCATCACCTGTGGGGGAATTGGTCAAGTTCCCTGGTCTCATCGAAGTCTATTAGGCTCCCTCCATAGTGTGAGGCTTTTGGTCTAGTGCGTCGTAACCATGAATCCTCACGCCTCTTTTCTATACAGCAACTATGGTGTGGGGTTCTGGATTCGCGCCGGCTGTAGTGCAGGGCCCCGCAATTGTTCTTTGTGAGGCAACCCTTTTGAAGCTGATTTTCTCTTTGTGATGCTTTTCCTCTTCCCACATTTTGGTACAAACAACTATATAATAAAATTAAATGAAAATTATTTTTTAATTAAAATTTTGCATTTTTCAGTTTTGATCAAAATAAGAAACATTTCAAAAAATTAATTTTTTTTCAAAATATAATTTTTTAAATTAATATTTCTAAATTTATCTTTATTTTCTCATATAGAAATTATAAAATTGTTAAAATTTAGTTTCAAAACAAGTCTACCATTAAAAGGGAGTAAACCAACCTCTTAAAAAAATTCATCCTTTTCTCCGTAAAATTGGATTTATTCTTATCTCTAATCTAAAAATTACGTGAAGATGAATGCCAATTATTTTGTTGAATATATAATATATATATATTACCTTAAAATTAGTAATAAAAATTGTATTCTGTGATTTATTTTAAGAAAAAATGTTTGTTCATAGAAAATAATTTTTCTGCAATAAAATTTCATTATTTTCAATTAGTTCATACACTAATATATAATTAATTCATTTCCAATGAAATAGTTTTATGAAAATGTTTAAAAAATAGTTTAATAATTTATTTAATATTATTAATATATTCCATTCAAATGGATATGTGATAACAATAATAACATTTTAATCATAACATTGTTAGTATATTGTAGTTCGGTAAAACTCAATTATGCCTGTAACACAACATAGAGATAAAATATTAGATGTGTATAACGAAAGAGAAGATAGTTTTGAGTGTACCACAAGATAATTTACATTTAGTGTATTGAGAAATCATAACTTGGTGTTGTGTATAATGAAATATTAACTCTGTGTAGCATGTAATGGAATCCATGAAATAAATTTAATTTATTCAAAATAATAATAATTCATAAAAACATAGGTTATTTCATTCTACATGTAAAAACCTAGAATAATATAAAAGAAAATTTTACCATATTATAATTATTTCATATATTATAAATAACATAAAATCATATATATAAAATAATTCCTTCTTATAAATGATGAATGAATGAAATAAGATGTTTTTCTAGAAATTATGGAACCTGTCCTAATAGAATAGTAACATGACTTTTGAAATAGTAATACGACCCTAATGGATAGTAAAATAGTAAAGAGAATATTAAACACACCAATGAAAGTATAAATAGTATTTATTTATCTAATAAATGATAATATGATATAATTTTATACAATAACTAAATAATTGTTTTGAAAATGCTAAATTAAGATTTCGTATTTTTATGTAATATAAATGTCTATTTATAATGATATAATTAATATATTTATTTAAAATAATATATTTTTAAAAAAATATAAATTCATAAATTAATATTTTGGTATATTATGATTATAATACAATTTTATGGGACCATGATTATTTTTTAGGGTCTTTTAAAAGAAATTATAATATAAAAAATGGGATTTTTTGAATAAATCATGATTTTATTTAAAAAACTAAAATTTTTATTTTTATAATATTATTTTCATAAAATTGGGTTAATTTTTGAATTCTACATGCCAAAAAAAATATAGGGTGATGTTTTAGGATTTTTCTAAAGTAATTGATTTTTTTCTGAATAGTGAAATACAATAATTTACAGTATAAGCTAAATACTTGAATTATTGAGTCATGAATGACATTTGGATAATGTATGGAACATTGGTTCTAAATCACATATACTAGTTACTAAAAATAGTTATAATAATCTACAACATACATTATTTTGATACAAAATTATAATAAAATGAAAAAAATAAAAAACCCCACTCCTCCCTTATAAATACCACCCCTCACCACCTCCTCTCCTCACACCTATTTAGAAGTTTGGCTTATCCAATTTTAGACCAATACTGTTCCTATGTATCTTCTCTACATCCAACAGGTTATGGTCTCAATAAAATACCAAACACAATTTCCCTAAGGAGGTTCTTATGGGGAATAATTCAAGATGTAAAATAATATTTCGTTTTATTTAATTTCATTTCATGTTCTTTTATTTTAATATAATCTAATAAAATCCTCTATACTAAAATTCATGATTTCTACATTTTCAAATAAATAATGGAACAAAATTATGTTAATGTAAATCAATAAGCAAGTCTATTCCCTTATTCATTTTTTTTCAAAAAATGAAAATATCCTCCACGAGGTATTGATTGATCACCATTGAGAATGAAAAATTTTCATCTTCCTTTTACCATTTATGGATGGATATAAAACAATTATAATGTTTTTATAAAGATTATATAATCTATGTTATAACTCTTTTTATGTTCTGAAACTAAATTTTATACAGAACAATGAATAATGAAACAAAAGTAGTTTGTGATGACAAAAAAACAAAATAATCTAAATAATTATCACTAACGCCAAATCTTTTGATTCATGACCACCCCAAATAACCATAATACATATATAAACATTTAAAATTATCTGTGTTCATCAATAACATATAACATAAATGATTGATATATATTCTCATTTTACATGATCTTTTATACATTTATTCAAGTGAACCAATCATGAAATCCAAGGAATCAAACACTCCAAAATGATGAAACTGTATCTTATATGTCATCAAAATGGACATAAATAAACATAATAAAATAATATTAAATAGAATTAATATGTAAAATTTTATTAATTAATTAATTAATTAATGTAATTTTATTGTACATGACATTAACATCATGTTCATGACACTTTCAGACATAAGGTAAGAGATTATTTCTAAATATCCATTTTCCCTTCAGATTATGGATTCACTCTCAAAATCTGAATATAATTATTTTTTTATTATGTAATCCTCATAAATTATTTTGGAATTTTCTAACCCCTATTATTATTTTTATATTGAAATACATGTTTCATAATGTTCCATTCCCATTTCTCTTGATAAGCAATACCGACTAAAGGAAATATCTCAAATTCAAACTAATTTTCAGGTAAAATACATACTATATTTTAATAGACTTTTACTTTTATAATGTCACTCATTTTATCCTGGAAAACTATTTTTTCTCATTTTATAATAATAATTATTCATTTTCCATTTTAAATAATCATTAAAATTTCCCCTTAAACTGCACCAAAGAGGCTCAATTCACATTTTTTAAAAACAATAATTTTACATGTTTCACTTATGTTTGACATACATTATCTTGATATATGTATATTTTTCATTATTAATTTTTATATATGATTTAAATCAATTCGTTCATGGGAAAAAATATGGCATTCTCTTTTGTTATTCCTTTTGACATGGTTATAATACTGAATTATTTCCATGTGTAACCCTAATGTTTATGTTTGATTACATATTTATGATTATTCATGTGGAACACATATGCATGAACATGTTATGATGGGTGTAACCAGATAGTGATCCAATTCATTGGATAATTTTTGTTCTAATGATAAATCATGTTAGGACATCGAGTGTGATATTCATTTGTGGGACTTTTTCCTCTATTTACAATGGTCTTAACAGTTATCCTTGACTCATACTTATGTCATTTTGTATGTTGTTTCCAAATTCTGATAATTAAATTATTACATTTCCCCATTATATACATGTTATTCTTACTTAGGTTTATTAATGATCCATGCATTTTTATGTCTTTATTTTATGTCTTCTAACCCATGTTCATTGTTTTATACCTTTGTTTATAACCTTACTGGAATTTTTATCTCACCGCTTTTGTTCATGTATTCCATTGGTGATCCTATGGATATGTAGAAGATTAATGTAATATAGTATATATTTATAGATTATTTAAATAAATTTTCTTTTTATTCCCATGTTTTCTATTTTCTAATGCTAATCAACCAAATACACTAACCTTTACGATCCCTATCTTGTAATTTGATGGATAGTTATGCATAAAATCATGTAATAATTTGTGTAAAAGGATAATGTTTCTAAATTTGTTATTAGATAATGATATATATATATTTGGAGATTGTGACATGACTACTTCAGTATGAACCCTTGGGATAATTCTATCACCATGGATAACAAAGATTGAAAATTAGGGTATCAAAATTTAGGATATAGTTTTCATTTACCACATTATCCTTATATTTTAAATGTTTTATTTTAATATGATTAATAAATATGTTATCAAAACTCCTCAATATGATTTCATGTTTCATATTTAATGGGTGTAAATAGATGAACTAGATCCAAAAATCAATGTGATAGGAAATGTGAATATTTTCCTAATGATATTCTAAATATGATGGGAATAGGAGCCCAAAAAAATGACAACACTTTCTCATCTGCATCATGTAATTAATAATGTAATAATTCATGTGGAACACCCTCCTTATCATATAAATGAGAATATTGTGGTTAAATCCTCCATCTGAAAAAGGACCCCCGATCTTTTGTGGGGCTTCTGATCCCATCATCAAGGAATAATGGATTAAATTAATTGAGATAAATATTATCTATCCTGTAGAACTCAAAATAAGAGAAATTGGTATAGGTAGTATATCAATTTGATGGGGAAGCTAATCAGTTGTGGACAGTGGTTAAGAACCCAAAGTCCAAATGGGAAATTAATTCTATGGAATGGGATGATTTCAAAAAAATATTTTTCAATAAATATTTTCCTCATACCGTCCATATTAATATAAAATGGTAGTTCATTGAACTAGAGAAAATTGATGATGAGTATATTGTAGGGAATATGGAAAACATCATGGGGAATAACCAATTCACCTCTATCTTAGTCAGGAACACTGAAATCAAGGTGGATCACTTCTTTAGAGGAAAAAATACAAGTATAAGTAAATAATTTTTTATTTGATATTTTTATAGTTATGATGAGATTTAATGTTATAACCTTAGTGTATAAATGAATATTAGATACTCTAAATGGGCCCATTGGTCCAATAAAGAAAAGAGGAAATGGATTTTGATATGGGTGGATCAACAGATTAATCTTATAATGGATGTAATACCCAACATCCCACATTCAATAATATGGGACGGGGAATCCTAGAAAGTACACAATTAGAACTAAAAATTGCATCAAATGTTTAAGATAGAGAAATATGGATAATAGACACCTTTGGGATTTAGTGAATCCCACTAATGTGGAAGTACATAGGATGGTTCAGATCGAACATCATCATGTAGTCTAGTGTTTCAACTATAGGAACATTGGTGTAATGCGTTCCATTTTCCTAAGGCAAGGGTTTTTGGAGGAAATCCATAACAATAGTATCCATTGAAACAAGGAAGGGATTATGATATCACTAATATTGAGGTGGAACCCAAGAATGATTTGGTGACAGGTACATAGGTTATTCATTCTAGATTTGAGAATGTACTCTTTGATACCAGTTCAACTTGTTGTATTATATAATTTGTGTTAAGTAGAAATATACAAAACACCACAAAAAAATATAAGGGTTGATTTATATGTGAGAACATAAAATGGGTCAATTATTGCTTCAATATGTATAACTCCTCCCTATTTAATCTTTATAGACTAAATTTCCATAAAATGTTGTATTACTTACTTTTGTGGAGTTTGATGATATATTGTGCTAGGATTTTCTATTTTTATACCATGCCAAAATCAGCTTCCAGGAAAGGGAGACTACTCTTTACATTATGAGGCATCCTAAATTTCTGTACAAGTGTAAATATGAAGATGAATCTATTTTTGAATCATCACCTTTATTATGGATTTTATTTCTTTATGAGAAATCATATACATCTAAAATGATTGAAATATAGGGTATAATTATTCCTGAAGAAATTCTTATTGTGAGGGACTACACCAATGAGTTCACCAAAGAAGTGTATGGTATTCCTACTACCCGATATGTTGATTTCTAAATAATACTTTTCCCTAGATCTCAACCTATATAAAAACCCATATAGAATGGCCACTTTTGAGTTGGAATTACCGAAGAAGTAGTTACATGAGAGTCTGAATAAGGGTTTGATACACTTGAGTGATTCACCATAAGGTGAACTAGTTCTCTTCATTAATAAGAATTATAGATTAATATTCATATGTATTTATTTTCATTAGCTCAAAAAATCATGATAAGGAAAAATTATCCCAATCTAAGTATTGATGATTCTTTTGATCAACTATGTGGGGCCAATAATTTCACAAAGGTGGATCTTTGGTCAAGATATCCCCAATTAAAGGTGAAGAACGAAGATATTGGGAAGACCACCTTCTAAATGAGTTATAGACACAATGAGTTCATATTGATTACCTTTAGTCTCAATAATCCAACATAAATAGTACCGAGAATAATGAATAGAGTCTAGAGGGTTTATAATGACAAATTTATAGTAGTTTTTATTTTTTATATTCTCATATACTCGAATGTAATGATAGAAATGAAGATCATTTGAATATTGTTATTAAGGTTTTGAGAAGGGGAACAAATTATGAAAATTATAGTAAATGTGAGTTACAGATGGATGAAGTATCATTTTTGGGCCATGTTATCACTATAAAAGAAATATTTGGGAACCCTTATACATCAAAGGCTATTCAGAAGGGTCCCAAGAAAATATCTATAGTCAATATTTGTAGTTTCTATTGTCTAGCATGGTTTTGCTTAATATTTATGAATAACTTGTCTTGATTTTGAAACCCAATAACCAAGATGACTCGAAAGGGACTGAAGTTTGTATGCATCAACGAATGCGATGACTTCCTTTACAATTTGATAAATTGGATTATCATTTCAATAGTTCTCACTCTAATTACATATGAGACACTTTTTATGGTGTGAAATGATTCTTGAAATAAGGTCTTAGTCTATTTATTGATGTAAAAAGGATAAAGTGGCATATTAAACATCAGGGTAGTTAAAGAGTCATGAGATAAACTATCCCTCACATGATCTGGAGTTGGTGTTTATGATATTAACATTGAAAATATAGTGAAATAATAACTATGGGAGATGTAAGATATATTTGGATCAAAAGTGACTCAAACTAATATTCATATTGAAGGATCTTAATATGTTCCAATAAAGATGGTTATATCATATCCTAGATTTTGATGGCTAATTCCACTACTATACTAGGAAAAAAATACTGTTGCATAATATCTATGTAAAAATAATCCTATAGAAATACGAAGGATTAGAATTGAGAATGATATAATATTATTATATTTTCAATGGATGTACACGGGAATCATTATGGAAGGTTTTCACACATGGGTTTTCTTGTTTTACTTCGTTCCAGTTCAGTTCAGGATCTTGGTCTTTTTCTCAGGAGCTGGGAGTGACATGTTTGAAATTTTGGGGTGTTATTTATCTTATATTCTCTGCATAAAATTCCAACTATGTTCCCCCTAGGACCCATTGAATTTTTAATAAAATATCATATTTTTGGGTGGATAGAACCGGGCTCACGGTTTGGCTCCATGGTTTATTAAACCATGTAGCCAATGTTTGCACATTTTCTAGGTCATAAATCAATTTTATGTTATTCCAATTTTTACTTTCTATAAATAAACCTAATCCACCCCTTTCTACCCTATATGACCCTAGTATCCAAGGAAGGCTTCCAATATCCCTCAACATCTCTTGTAACTCATTTTTGAAGGGATGTTTTTTGTGGGGAAAACTCAAGGTTCATCGAGTAAGTGACTATTCCATTTTTTTCATTCAACTTTCTTGGGTTTATTCCCTATTCCATGAATATAAAAATTTATAGAAACTAGCTATTCGTACGTAGGGTTTGATTTTTTGGTTATTGTTTCATTCTTGTTGATTAGTGTTTGTCTTCACTCCCTTGTGGGGGCTGTTGTGGTACAGCGGAAGTTCGACACAATGATTTGTGGGTTTTTACATTTAACGTAGGTGATTCAATTTATTGAAAATCTTTTTTGATTTTATATGAATTTATTGATCGATTTGGAATGTTACTATTACATTTTGTGATGTTAAAAAATTATATAATTGGTTAGGTTCTTTATTTTATAGATTCTTTTTTTTTTCTTAAAAATGATTGTTTTTATTGTGTATCTCTTGTGGTATCATTTCCAGGGATCTTATAAAATAGTATAGTGGTTTATTAAATGTTCATAGGGCTTCCAATTATATATTGGTGTGGTATTGTGGTGCATTTGGCCTTAAAATATGGTTTTTGAATAGGTTTCATGAGTAAATACTTTAATTATTTCGTAAAATTATTTTATGAAAATTTTATAATGTTTACAATGTTACACAATAGTGGAAAAATAGGTAGGGGTACTATATTGGTGGGTTTAGGTTATAAAATGTGGTTTTTAAAGATAAAGTGATGATTTGTGATTTGAAATGTTTTGATAATGTTTTATAATTTGTCGAAATGATTTATTAAATTTTAAGAAAGGTTCAAGACATGTTTGTGGGATGTTTTGGTGTGTGTATGATGTTAAAATGAACTTGAATGTGAAAATGGAATAATGTGAATTTTGTGTGGGTTTTTTGGTTTGTTTTTATTTCAGAATTGAATTTTCATGTTCAAATGGTTTTTAATGACATGTGGAACTTGATTGGGAAAAAAGGGAAACCCATATATTTAGGAGGGATGACTAGGTATAGCATGCTAGTGAACCTGTAGTGGTCTAATTTATATTTCACATAGAAATAATGAATATGAAAACAATAACTAATCTATGATGATGTTTTTGGGACCACTTGTTCATTGGGGTATCCCTTGATAGTGGCTCATGGACGAGTAAGTTATTGTTTATGCTTAATTTTACAGTGAGATATGATTTACCTAGGGCCAAACAACTAAATAGTGGATAGGTGTGTTCCTATGAATGGTTCTCAAAATATATATTGTATATACCATCAAAATATGGTGTGTTTTTTTGGAAAAATTATTAGCATGTGTGTGTGATTAATATGAGAACATCCAACAAATTTTACTCTTGAAAACTGTTTTCATTTAAAGTGGTATCTTTTAGAAAATATTCTATAATTTCTTGTTTAATAAAATGTGGAAGATTTATTCATAAAATGTTTATCACATGGAATATTTGTTAGTTGAATTATATTTGTCTTAGTCACACAAACTACTTACACACTTAGGAGTATGTTGACCTGGTAATGTTTGACACAGGTATGGGAAAGGACTTTGGTGACGACTATTCGGTGTTTCAGCTTCTTTTCTCAGTGTGGCGTTGTGAAGATTAATTGTGGGTGTTTCCCCCATGTTTTGTGGTTATTTTTATGTTAGAATTTATACTAATTTTTTGTTTTTTCCCTCATATGGGGTTTTTATATCTCTTTACTTTAATTCTAAATTTCCTTAAAAGCTTGTTTGGATTAAATTTTCATACTCATATTATTTATTGTTGTTGGTTGTTTAATTCTTATAAACTTGAGTAAATAACTCCCAAACCATTAATAATGATACCCTAGAACATGTGTTATCTCGTGGTAATAGGAAACTCCCTTCGGTCCCTTCCACAGACCAGGTTGAGTGTAGGTTTATATGAGAAAAAGATGAGGTTCATGAAAAAATGTTATCAGAGCCAAGTTCAATTTTTTGGGCCATGTTATTTTGGGAAAAAGTCTAGGTAGACCAGATTTCATATTTTCAAAACATTATGTTCTTGTTATGAGTAAATTTCTTACCGAAAAAAACTCTTGGAGGGACTTCTGTTACTAGGGGATGTTGGGTCCCATCTACATCTATTGGCCATTCTAGTTGTTCCTTATATTGGAAATGAATATGGATATGAGTGGATGGGGTTTATTCTATCAAGATTTAATTTTAT
The DNA here is from genome assembly GCA_963277665.1 of Viscum album. NCBI lineage: Eukaryota > Viridiplantae > Streptophyta > Magnoliopsida > Santalales > Viscaceae > Viscum > Viscum album. Next base: position 908,071,387 of record OY728125.1, on the reverse strand, counting down.
TAATTTAATCATGATTTTAAATGAAATTAATTGGTTTTAATTCATAAGTTTTATTAATGTGCGTTTTTACATATTTTTTATATGGTAATTTAATGTTGGAATGGTGTGAATTTTAAAAGGACTGAAATGGGGTTTCAGAAAAGTATTGAATGAGGTTTTTAAAAGGTTACTTTTTATAAAATGCCATCTATGTAAGTTAATATTGTATTTCTATAATTAGAACATTTGTATTGACAAACTCGATGGTTTGGAAAAAATGGATGATTTTAAAGTTGGTTTTGAAATTCTTTTTTGTTTTTGTTGAAACATTTGAAATTTCTGTATATGGTTTGAGAATGAAATTTTGATGAGATGATTATATATTATAGAAAATCTTTTTTTTATTATCAAAGTGGATTCAATTTGAAGGTTTTGTGCTTTTGGGAAGTGGAATTTTGTGAAATTTGGAATGGGTTTAACATGGTGACTCATGGTTTTCAGAAGATTATGTGTGGGTTGATTTTTGTTTTAAAAAATGTAATGAAATTTTTATTTAACCTTCGGTTTTTAAATGAGTCTTCAATTGAATATGATATGTGTGGGATGTGAAGGGGTGCCCTGTTTGGTGTGAGAACAATGCTTTTAAAAAGCATGGGGGGATACCATTGGTGAATGTGCATTCCACCTATACATTTTTACTTTTAGAAGTGATTTGAAAGAATGTACGGTGTGTTTGCTGACAAATAGTTGTGCAGTGAGTCTTCAAGTGTTTTGGGAATGTTGTAGGGGGGTGTTTTTGGATCGAAATACATTCTTGTTTGGACCATGTTTTGGGATTCTGTTTTGTTGGTAATTGGGATTAAATTTTTGGATAGTGGTCTTTTACATGAATTTTTTTGGGAAGCCTTTATGGGGGTACCCCACATGTGTTTAGTCCTCATTGGTGGTATGTTTTCACTAAATGTTTAGATTTTTTGGGTCCTCATGTTTTAATGTTTTCTAGGGTGTGCCTCCATAAATTATTGAAGTATATTCGAAGTGCGGCTCGGAGGGATCCACCAATGGTAGAACCACCTGTTGATCAATGTAAGAAATCTCTTACATTATGTTCATGTATCCTCTTTTAAGGTTATTTGGATCCTATTGTAGTGGGAAAATGGTTTAGGAAGTCTGAAATATACATTAGTCTCTTATGTTTTCTATGTTGTCAAAGGTGATTTTTGATATCGTTGTGTCTCTAGGTTCTATCTGGAAGTGGTGAAGGGGAGTTCTAGCGAGTAATGGTAAAAACGACTAGATTTGATGGTTTTTAGTGTAGTATTTAGGGTCATTTGGGTATTTTGTTGGTTTATTATAATAAAAAGATTACTGTTAGTCCACCAGTGTGGAAACTTTTTTCGTTCATGTTTGTTATGGCTACTTGCGGTAATCTCATGCTTCCTCTGACCTAGATCAATGTCCAACTCCTTATAGTGTCAATATAGGTTTTTATGTTCATGTTTCTTGATGTATTTATATTTTGGGTTTCCTTTTATTAGAAAAGGTGGTTGTTACAGTAATTTTCGAGGACTTCCACTTAATTGGATGCATGTTTACTTCAGAGAATTCTTGAAATTCATATTCTTGAATGAAGGTGTCGTCCCTTTGTTCTTTCTTATTATGTTTCTTGTTCAGGGTGAGAGGGTAAATGCATATACATCATCGAGTCAACTATCTTGGAAATGGTTCCATGTTAGAGTATAATGTTATTCAAAGTGTGTAATGTCCAAGTGATTTTGGTTGAGAGGGGATGTGGTTTCTTGTGGTACTAGATGAAGAAGTTTTGATAGGGTAATTTTGAATGCTCGATTGTGAGGATAAAGATGATTTAATCATATACACTCCATCTGTAGGTCCTAGAGTGAATCTCGCATGTATTTAGGACAAATCCCAGAGATGTAAAAGATCATGGTTTAGCTTCTATAACTCGTGTGGGATATGGAGATAGTTTGAGGTTACGATTTGGAAGTTTCATTTCATGTGTTATGGTGTGGAGGAATGGGGCATGTAGATCCTATCCCATTGGATTTTAATCCATATCCGTGTAATATCCCCATATTGGTTTTAAGGAGGTTTGGTGGAATTGTATTCTCAAAACCCCAATGATTGAACCCCTTTGGGTACAAATCTCAGTATGATTGTTCATGTATGAATAACCTTGTAGGTCCATTTTGACCATATTATTTGTTGGACATATATGATTATTTTACTTCTTATGGGAGGGATGAACCACGTAGTGTCTCTATTCATTTGTAATTTTTTTGAATGACCCTCTTTTGGAGGGGGAATATGTTGTGTGAGAATCACCCATGCTATCCCAGGTTGAGTTTCTTTTATAGAACCATTATAGTTGGTTTTTATGGTTGGGAGATCTTCCATGGGAATCATGTTTGTTCTTCTAGAATATATCTAATTTTATTCAACACATTTTATAGGGTAGTCCATTAGGTCTTCCCATATAGGTTTCCCAGTTCTATATTAGAAAATTAATTCACCTCTTCTATCTGGAACTCACCATGTTGGTGTCTTAGTTCAGTTTTAGGTGTTAATTTTATTCTATGGTGGGGATACCATTTGGGTATCCTCATATCAGTAATTAAGTTGTGTTCCGGGTGTTGGATTTGAGGTATGTAATCTCTTTCAGAGTTATCTATCCACAAAATTCTTTTTTGGGTAAATATTGAGATTGGAGCATAACCAACGATTTTTTTAAAGAAATATTGTGGTAACCTCGTTCGAATCAGTTGTTCTTTTTTGGTGTAATGTATTAAAATATAAGAATTTATATGGTTCTTATCTCAGGATGTTGGTTTTAGTGTGGCGAGTAAATCATTTCTTTTGTTTGATCACCTAGAGGAGTCTTTTTATTTGGTGTGGGTGACCCAGAGCGGGGGGGGGGGGGGTTCGTCTTAGCCTCTCGGGTAAGCTCATAGGCCTCTTATCTCTATGGTAGTGTCTTTAATGTCTCTTCGTTGGTAATACATTTTTACATGGAAAATGAAATTTATATTTTAATATAGAATTTCTATGTCTTTCTTGGGGTGGAAAGCATTTAGGTGGGGAGAATTGTCACACCTAGGTTTTATATTTTACTTCATTTCGGTTTGAGTCTGGTTCTTTGACATATTCTTGGGAGATAGGTTGGACAAGTGTGATATTTTTTGAAATATTTATCTTATATTCTGGGGCTAAATTTTCCCCCTTGGTTCCCATAATTCCTCATTGTATTTTGAAGAACATTGTAAATTTTCGGGCGGATACAACTCAGTGCATGGTTTCACCACATCGTTTACTAAACCATGCAGCCAAAACGTGCACAATGTCTAGATCAAAATTTTTTATTTTTATTCCAATTTTCCCCTTTCTAAAATAATATAATCTTACAATTTCATCCCCAATTATACCCTATAGGATATGTACGGTTTCAAAACTCCCTTTACCTCTCTTGGAACTCATTTTTAAAGGTATTTTGGTGTGGAAATATCATGATTCTTCAGGTAAGTGATTCCTCATTTTTTTCTTCCTTCTCTCTAATGTTTCTTCCCACATTAACAAATATATAAATGTATCACAATGAGGATTTTGAAAATAGAGTTAAAATTTGTGTTTCTCGGTTTAATCATGTGGATTAGGGTTTGTTTTCACTCAATTACGGTGCGGTTGTGGTGCGATTGAGGTTACACACAACGTTTTGGGGGTTTTGAAATTCAAGGTATGTGATTTAAATCGTGTATTTTTTTTTGATGAATTTACATTGATTTATTTTCCTACTATTCAGGTTCATATTCTATTGTGTGAGGTGAAAAATTAAATTCAATATTATTAGTTAGGCACTAAATTTTAAAGATTCCTATTTTATTTAAATCTTGCCTTTTTCCTGAGTAACTCAAATCATACCATTTGAGAGAATATTATTATGTATGAAATTGGATTATTAAATGTTTAAAGGGATCATAATTCATTGGTTTCTTGGTATTGGGGTGCATTTTTCATTAAAAGATGCATTTTGAATTGGGTTCATGTGAAAATCATGGATTGTTTTCTTGAAATTGTTTTATTAAAATTTTATATGGTTTTTTGGGTTACATAATATGTGAAATATAGGTTTAGGTATTGTTTTTTTGGGTGAATGTTCTTAAAATTGGGTTTCTAAATAGAAAGTGATTATTTGTGATGTCAAACATTTTGCGAATATTTTATAAATTGGTGAGATGATTTATTAAATTGTGAGAAAGGTACGAGACATGTTTGTTGGCGGTTTTGGTGTGGGTGTGATGTTAAACGTAATTTTAATATAAAATGGAATTATGTGACATGTGTGTAGTTTGTTTAATCTATGTGTGATTTAGATAAATTAATTTTCATATTGAAATGGTATTTCAAGACATGTGAAACATTATTGAGCACAAATAGGGAAACCTGGGTATCGAGGTGGGAAGACTAGGATTAGTATTTTAGTGATCTAGTAGTGGTCTTGTCCATATTTTAGTTAGAATTTTTTTTGATTGCATCCCCAACTAAACTATGTTGATTTTTGTGGACCATTATTCCTTTTGGGTTTCTCCTCCAAGTGGCTTGTGTGTGATAAGGCTATTGGTTATCGTTACTTTTACATTGACATACGATGTACATAGGGCCCCACAACTAACTAGTGCCTAGAGGTGTTCCTATGACAAGTGATCATTTGATATGTTGTAATTAACATCAGAGTACATTGTGTTTTGTTAGAAAATTCAATTGCATGTGTTATTTATTTAAATAGGTAAATAATTCAATGTTTCCCGCTTGAAAATTATGTTTATTAAAAGATTGATGTTTTTAAAAATTTTCTACCATTTCATTTTTATAAAACCAAGCAATATTTTTTTATAAAATGTTTATCACATAGAATATTTCATGGTGGAATCCTATTGGTCTTAGTCTCAAAACATACATACAACCTTGTGCATAAGTATACTTGATAATCTTTATCATAGGTATGGGAATGGTCCTTGGAGATAATGATTTGGTTTGTTAGATACTTTTATTTTGTTAATTTATATTTTTTTTGTGGTTCAATGATTCAAAACATAGTTACATCATTCCCAAACTATTATTTCTGATACTCAGGAACTTGTGATCACCCATGGGGGTAGAGAATATGCTTTGGTCCTCGGCACAAACTAGGTTGGGTTCAGGTTTTGATGGAGACTAGATCTGGTTCATGAAAAATAACATAGTCAATCCATTCTTAGATGATTTCTTAAGCACACCTAATCAAGAAAATAAGGGATTCTCAATGAGATTATGTAGAAATTTAGAATAAGGTGGAAACATTGAGAAATGTGATATCCTTAGAGGAAATAATTGATGAGGAAGGAGTTATACGATTTGGGTCAGGACTTTGTGTACCATTAAATCTAGAGATCAAGAAAGAGTTTCTATGTTGGAAACATAGCTCAACATTCTCTATTCACACGAGTAGTACAAGGATATATTGAGACATCTGAGAATAATATTGTTGAAACAATATGGAAAATGTATATTTCTAAATATACATCGATGTGACTCGTATGTTAGAATGTGATGGATGAAATGAAAAAGTTTAATCAGGTGATGTTGTCATTACCTACAACAACAATGATATGTAAAAAATCACCATGGGCATTTTCACTGGACTTCTGAACAAATCCTAATGAAATAATTTTATAGGGGTTTTGTGGATAGTCTCAAAAATAAAAATAACTTTACCACAATTTTTCAGGACTTCTCATTGGATAAACATTCATGGAAATTACATAAGAGAAATGGTAAGCATATATGGATTACCATAATAGATTGTATCTGATCAAGATCAGAGATTCACCTGCATGTTTAGGAAAAATCTATGACATACTCAAAACACTGAGCTGAACTACAGTAAAAATTATCATCCTCAATGAAATGTAAAATATGAATATGCTATTCAGAAATTAGAAAAAGTGTTTATAGAATATTGTAATTACCTAAAATGATGATGAGAACAACATCTACCTCCGGCTGAGTACTCCTATAAATATTATTTCCACTAATGCATCCAAATGAGTCCATATGAATCCTCTTATGTGAAAATATTTTTAAAATTGGCATACTAGGATGAAGTTCATGAACATATGAAAATTGTACATGAAAGGTTTAATGAAATGGCGGAAAATGTAAAAACACTCAACCACACATGATAATAGGCCAACGTCGATTGAGGAGATATTTATATTATTTTTTACTATACCTTGAGTTTATAGACAAAGACAAGTTATTCCCTCATATATCACTAGGGAAGAGGGTCATGAGATTAGGGAAGGAAGGAAAATTATGTCCTAGGTACATTTTTTCATTCGATAATCTCGATCATATTAAATCCATGAAAATTATACTGGAACTTCCAAGAATCATATCTCAAGTACATGATGTATTCTATGTATCCATCTCAATTAAGTACATACCATATCCCAAACATGTACTGAATTCAGTGGTAGTGCAATTAGAAAAATTATTTCTCTTATGTGTATGTGAAAGTGATGATCTTGGATAATAGAGATAATGTTCTATGAAACAAGACCACTCACCTAGTAAATGTATTTTGGTGGAACAATAAGTACAAAGATGCAATTAGGGAACCAGATGATGTAAATAATGAGAAGTACCTTGACCAATTTTTGACACCATTTAAAAAAAATCAAGGAAAAAATTTCAAAATGTCGAAGAATGTAACAACCCATAATTCTATCAATGAAAAATTCTCCCTCTTATTATTATTTCATATAGTATAAATCCAGTAAAATGACCTAGAGGAAACAATGAGAACATTATAAATGAATAATGAATGAAATAAGTGGTATTTCAATAAATTTAAAAACTATACCAATTGAATAGTAATTTGTCCTTTAGAATAGTAACATGAATTTTATGAATAGTAAGTAGGGTAATCAAATAGTAACCTCACCCATGAATGTATAATTAAAATTTAGGTATCTGATAAATGAAAATAAGATATAATAATATAGGAAAATTAAATAAATGTTTTGGAATTGATAAATAACATTATTGTAATTTTGTGAAAAATAGATTTTTATTTGAAATATTATATTTTATATAATGATATAAAAGAAAATTTATTTTCAGAAAATAAATTCATAAATTAATATTTTATTTTATTATGATTTAAATACAATACTATTAGACTATAATAAATGTTTCAAAATCTTATAAAATTAGTTATATTTTTAAAATTGATATTTTTTAAATAAATGATTATTTTAATTAATAATTTATGTTATAATATACAGAAAATTATTTTCATAAGTTTATGTTAATTTTTAAATTCTACTTGTTGAAAAATAATTAGGGTGATTTTAGGTATTTTCTAAAATAATTTTGTTTTTTGTTAGTAGAGAAATACAAATATTTATGGTATAAGCTAAATACACTAATTTTTGAGTCCAGGATGATGTTATAACCACGATTCAAAATCACATGCAATATTTATATTAATTATTCACATGAATCAACATTATTCATATTATTGATACAAAATTATAAAATGAATAAAATAATCAATTTAAACCCCTCTCTTCCAGTATAAATATCTCCCCTTACCACATTTTCTCCTCACACCTCATAAGCCGTAAATATGGTACAGTTTATACCATATCCACATCCAAAGTCTCCTACATAAATCTACAAGGCTCTGGTCTCAAAAAAGAAACAAAACAAATTTCCCAAATTAGGTTCTCAAAGAGAAGAATTCAATAGGAAAAATCCTCATTCAATTTCTTTATTTTCTTATCACTTTGTTATATTTTCTTAAACTATCCTAAAATCCAAAATCAAAACATGAATAATAATTGTAATATCTTATATATAATGTAATGTTATTTTTTTAATGTAAAATGACCTATAATCCTTTATTCCTCTTCCTTTTATTCTAAAAATGAAAATATCATCTGTGAGCTGTTGAATTATCACCTTCTAGGAGGACACATTTTAATTTTCATTTACTACCTTCCATTTTGGATAGAAAAACATTATAATGGTTGTTAAATATTTTAAAATTTATGTTATAACCCTTTTTATTTTCTTAAAATAACTTTTATACATAATAATAGATAATGAAACAAATGTAGTTTTTGATGACATAAACCCCACCAAAATAATCTAAAATTTTATCACCAACATCTTATATAATGATTCATCCTCATCCCAAAAACCCAAATTAAATATATTAACATTTAATATTATGTATGTAAATTAATAACTTATAAAATCAATCATGGATATCTCTTCCTAATTTACATGATGTTCTATATATTTATTCAAGTGAACCAATCATGAAAGCCATGGAAACAAACACTCTCAAATGATAAAATTGTATCTTATAAATACTAAAAAATCCATAAATGAACCTAATAAAATAATTGTAAAAAAATAAATGTTTTAAATTTTATTAATTAATTAACTAATGGACATAATTTTATTATCCATGATATTAACATTAATTGCAGTAAACTTTCAGATATAAGTTAAAGGATTATATTCGATCCTCAATTTTTTACTCCAAGTTATGATCTCTCTATATTTATCCCAAAGCAATTATTAATTATTAGTTTTTTTAATCCTCTTAAATTCGATTTTTATTTTCAAAAAAAAAATTTATCCACATTATTTCTTTTTTGAAGGGGAAATACATGTATTATAAGGTTCCCTTCCCATTTCCTCTCGGTAAGAAATACGGATTAAAGGAAACATATCCAATTATTAATAATTTATCAATTAAAATCCTTAATATATTTTAATAAACCATTATTTTTTGTAATTTTTCTTATTTATTCAGGAAAATAAATTTTGGTATCTATTTTTTATACAAACAATTATTCATTTTTGGTTTTTGGGAATCTTAAAAACATTCCAATAAATCGAATTATAGTGTCTCATTTATAAAGTTTCACAAACAATATTTTTTTATGTTTACACCTCATTTTGACATCAAATTTTTTGATATATCTTTATTTTCCCTTTTTAATTTCCATGTATGTTTTGTAACACTCCTAAATTTGTTTTATATATTCCAAACATATTTGTGTATCCCCATTATTCCTTTTTTTAATGTGAAATACATGTTTTATAAGGATCCCTTCCCATTTCATCTCGGTAAGAAATAATGATTAAAGGAAACTTCTCAAATTATTACTCATTTATCAAGTAACATCCTTAATATATTATAATAAACCATTATTCTTATAAATTAACTCATTTAATCATGAAAATAAATTTTGGTTACTTTCTATTTTTATACAATCAATTATTCATTTTCTTTTTTAGGGAATCTTAATAAATTTCCCACAAATCACATTATACTGTCTCATTTATAATGTTTTACAAACAATAGTTTCAAATTTTTACGCCTCAATTTGACATCAAATTTTTTTATCTATCTATATTTTTCCTTTTAATTTTCATGTATGTTTTAAATACATTCTTTCATAGATTCCATTATGATTTTTCCTTTTGTTAGGACTTTTTAAATGATTATAATACCCATTATTTAGATGGATATCACATATGTTGATGTTTGATTTATTATGTATGATTATTCATGTGGAACATATATTCATGAAAACTTTATGATGGGTGTGCCAAGATAGTGTTAAAATTCATTGAGTAATGTTTTGTCTCATGAGACGCCATGTTGGGATAGAGAGTAAACCAGATTTTTTATGGGACATTGTCCCCCATATGTAATGGGATTGGAATATTTCATAGACTCATCATTTTATCATGTTGTGTGTTGTTTCCACATTCAAATTATTAAATTATTAAAATTTCCCCTCTCAGTATATTATTCTTCCTTATGTTTATTCATGATCCATTCATTTTTAAGTCTTAATGTTCTACCTTCTAACCCATGTGATTTTATTCATTCTAATGTTTATACCCATAATATGATTTTTAGATCATCCATTTTGTTCATTTATTCCACAAGATATACTATGAATATGCAGGATCTCAATGGAAGATATGTTTTCATTATGAATGATGAAAATTAATATGTTTTATTATATTTCATTGTTTTAAATTTAATGTACCTAATCAACAAAAGACACTAGACCTTACAAAACATGGATTGTAATTTGATGGTTAATTAGGATTAAAATAATCTAATAATATGTGTAAAAGTATAATGTCACTACACCAACCCTTATAAATAATTTCACCATTGAAATTATTCATGGTTATCAATGGTTTGATAATTGAATGTTCCTTTCATAGGAACCCAGATTGTAAAAATGAGTTCATGAAATTCTTTTAAAAAGATAAATTTGGAAAAATAATGGTCAGTAAAAATAGCTCATCAATAATTTTTCACAAAGTTGAACAAAAATGGAAAGTTAAAACATGGATATGGAAGAGAAATATAACTATCAATTTATGATGGATAGTGATAGAAAACATGTTCAAGAGTTTTTTAATGATCACAAATCCATAAAACCAATTGTAATGAAAAAGAATATTTATATAATAAAAATATCATGATAACGGGAAAACAATTTATTTCTATAACATTTTCGTATAGTTGAAAAATTATCACTATAAGATACACATACTTGATTTCATTTCCTTTTAATAAAAAAATACCACCTTTTGATTATGACTTGATCAATTTCCACTTCATATCTTATACTACGAAATTAATGTGAATTTTTTATCATCAAACCACTAATGGATCATAATTCCCACACATATACCGATAAGTAATTCTACTAATAATTAGGTATGATAAAAAAATAGTAATGTTCAGTCAATATACTATGTCTTCAAATAGAGAATTAATATGATAATATCTAAAACCACATCCAAATATTAAATCGAACTATTGTATGAATGGTTAACCTGTAAACACTTCAAAAAAGATGAAAATATAGAACTTTAGAGATAAGGTTGCTAAATTTCAAAAAATCATCTTATCATTGATTCCCCATATATAAAACTATATTTAAATGTTGTCATATACCAAACATGTGAATAAATTTTATAGGTATTCTCTTAAATAATGGAAATAACCCGAATTACTATAAATTCATATTGAAAACATACACACATATTAATTTCATAAATAGAACACATATTGTTATATATATTTTTTAAATCTAAAAAATGATGTAAACATCATAAATTATAATATAATTTATTTTTTTCAAAAAACCTTTATCAGCTCTAAGGTCATAAACACTATCCAATTTACACTAACCATGTCAATATTCTCTTTACCCATGTTAAACAAAATTTTCTCCACATCCTAATGAAATTAAGGGTTACCTTCCCTTTATTAGAATATAATATTTCGATTAAATCACCTTTAGAGGGCATCATCACCATTTAATGTATTTTTTTCAAATGCTTATTTAACATGTACTTAATTTTCAATATAAAATAAATATTAAATTACAATGATTGTTCAATTCAATCATCTAACTTCTATGTTAAAAAAATAATCTTAAAATTATCATCTTATTCATAAATACACCTTCTTAAAATATGAATTATGAATCATGAATTAACATTTATCAAACTCAATTTAATCATTCATATAAACCATACAATTATAATAGCACAATCCTTTCATGCGTTGTTTAGGGTTTCTTCATCATTATCAGCAATCCCATTACTCTTATAACCATACTGATATTCCCCTAAATTGTTTCCCCTAAGCCATTTATTTTCATTATCGTAATACAATCCACACATGAATTTTATTTTCTGATAATACCCAAGGGAGACCAATATTACCATCCATTATGTACTGAACAATTTTAGTCTTCCTTTTACATTTACCTTCTTAGTTTCCTTATTTTTGAAAATAAAAACATCTTCTCATTACAGTATGATATAAACTTGTATTATCTGGAATGGATTTTTTAATATGAAACCAATTCCTCCATCCTTTACAAAAATTATAGGATATTTTCCTATAGTTTAAGGCATATCCATAGAATTATCAATTGATACATCAATAGAGTTTACTCATCCTAGTTTAAAATGTTGAATAAAACATAGATTTTATCAAAATATTATTGACATAGGCATAACATATATGGATATAACATCATTATAGATGATAATCGTTACATCATCAAAGTACATACCTGAGGATCATAATAGTTAGTGTATTTGGAAACAAGGTAACACAATCATTAAACATGGTGGAAGATCTTCAATGTCTCTAATAAATATATTTATCTTAAATTATCCTATATAAAACCAATTTTTATATCCTAATGAAAGGAAACATAAAAAAGGGTGAGCTCAGATGCTCAGTAAAGGTTAATAAAGGTGATACATAAGAATTACATGAGAAAAGTGGTATGAGATAATGATAATTGCATTTGAATATAATACCCTAAAAATCAAATATCATATTACTGAGTGACATAATAAAAATTAGTAGTTCATATGATGTGAATCTTAGGGGAATCAAAGAACAAGAGCCAAAAGATCATAAAATGGGAATAATACACAAAAATTATCGAATTAAAAATATTATTTCAACTTCACCTATGAAAATATTCAAAACATGTAAGGCTTTATAAAATCAACCCTATACCTACTTATTGTTTGGGATTTACTCATGTACACCATAAATATTTGGTCTTGGGATGACCCACCATGTACCTTCTTATTATGGTTTTGGGATTCCATTCTCTGTAACCTCTTGTTATGGGATTGGGATAACCACCCCTATACCTTCTTGTTATGGTATTGGTATATCCTCCCATGTACCTTCTTATTATTGGCTAGGGATTGCACCTAAGTATCCTTTTTTATAGGATTGGGATTCCCCCAGTTCCCCCTCTAATAAATAGATTAGGATAGCCTCTCATATAACTTCTTGTTATGATCATGGGATGCCAACTGCAAACCCTCTAAATATAGATAATATTAATCATTAAATAGTGCATTATAGGGACAGATATTGGTCACACCCAACACATTAAAAATCATTCATCCATTTCCAAGAAAATAATTAAACTACCATTATATCATGACTTATAAAAAGTGATGTGTTTCATAAACTACATATCATAACCCAACAAATAATGTTGGTATTATACATATTTCACCCTATCTGCAATTGTAGAAAAGAGAGTGGCTTCAATGAAATTTCATCATATAAAAATTAATGAAAATAACTAGGGTTAATTATCATTTTAACATGGTATAACCGTTTGGAGAGAAATGGGTTTCACAAGAAACATTTCATTATTAACATAAACAATTAAATGAAAGAATAAGAATGTTTTCCTTCGATAATGTATATGATAAATAATAAAAAATATCCAATTATTTCATCTTAGTTGGATATAATATTAAATAGAATATGTTAAACATTTTAGGTGAAAAATATATTTTTCTCCATGAAAAATGCATTTTGAGACATAAAACTTTTAAATTTTTTTTATTAGAATGTAACCTTTAACAACTATAAAAGAATATTTAAAACTTATTTAATACACTATATTAAAAATAAATTGTTTTTATAATCATTTAACTATAAAATAACCATAAAATATCATATGGAAATTATTTTTTATAAAATTATTTTAAAACTATGTTTTTGAATAACACATATTTTTGAACGAAGAGAGAGATAAAGAAAAATTTTATTAAAAAACATAAGAATGATTATAAGTACAAAATAAGGTAAATATTGTACCATTATAAGGATATATAATGAATAATAATAGGAAAATAAAATTCATTATTGTTCTTGATAGGTCGGTCATAATATTTCTTCAATGAAATCATAATCGTAAACAATTATGATAAATGGTGAGATTGTAGCAATAAACTATTAGAACTTCGGTAACATTGAATCAAAATACACTTTAAATATATCATTTAATGATATTTAAAATTTTGTTAATATTAGGATATTTTTGGTAAAACAATCAAAAAGTAGTATATACACCTTGTGGTATAATATAGGTGTGTAACATAACATGTATCTAAAATATGGATAATTGAGAAAAAATTATGTTTCCAATTTGGTATCTTTTAAACCATACCCCCATGAAAAAAGATCTCAAATAAAATGGATATTTAAATACCCATAATTTAATAATAATAATAATAATTATTATTAATGGTTAATATATATACCACAAAAAATAAATGAGTGTGGAATATCTCATAAGCCCCACAGAAATAAAAGTGAGACTACAAATCCCCTCACAAATCAAGTAACATTTGAATCATGATATACATGAAAGAATAACAAAAAATGAAACACATAGAACCATGAAATAAATTAAATCCATTATATAACATGACACATATAAGAATATACACTACACAACATGAATATGTTGTGAATGTAGCTTATATATCTTTATAACAAAAGTGGAATGTGAAAACCCTTACCTTAGGTCTTGAATCTCATACTACTTTTTCAAAAATAATGTATAATAAATATATTTTTAATATAAATAAATCAGTGCATGACACTAATTATGCAACACACCAAGCTTTCACGGTATGTTTTCCCATTGAATAATGAAATATCTTTCACTGATTTCAACATAGAGTTTTAACACGCCATGACTAATCAAACTAGCCATTGTGAATAATAATACTCAATTTTTGAAACATTATAAATTTTATTTTTCAAAATGGACTTCATTTTTCGATTCAGAATATCAAAATTCGCTTAGGGTGATATTTTTTTTATTTTTTAGAAAATATTCAATTTTTGATGAATAATCCAAAATACTATGTTATTGTTTAAAACCGAATTTATATTTAAATAAATAATTATTTTATATAAATTAATTTTAGGTAATAATAGACAAATTATAAGTATATATGGTCAATTAAATTCATCGGATTCATTTTATAATAAAATTAGATGTATTAAATTTTATTGATCTTTTTACCATCTTTTACCCATATTCTATGCATGTTAGCAAATTTGCATAAAACAAAATTTTACCTCTTATGTGAATTGAATTTCAGAAATCTGAGTGACATGGTTGATAGCAGTAAGTAAAATGTGGTTTAATAAGATGAAATTAATTTCTGGTGAATAGTAACTTTTGACTTTTATTAACCAAGGTTAAACAAAAACAGTTTAATTAAAGGTAAATATGATATTATTATTACCCTGAAACAAGTCGTAATTCTATTGGATAAGTGTACTTCGACCAAATAAAAACTTATGAATAAAATATGATCCTTTTTTACACTTGTATTAGATTAGGACATTTATTATTATTATTAATTCAAGAAGAGTTAAAAGTGTTAACTTCTATATTTAATAACTAATACTTATTTAATATAAGGTTATATATACGATAAATTCGACTATAAATATTAATTAGAAAGATAAAAATATTTCCAACATAATGGTATTTAATATATATTTGTTAGCCATTAAATAATTAAATTTATTTAGGACACAATGATGATACAATAATTACCTTATTAACGAAAGATTAAAATAATTGATATTGTAAATATAAAAATAAATATTGATTGATAATTTTGTTGAATTTAAATAATTTTTTATGTTAATATTACATTTCAGGTTTGATTAAATAAAATTTAGTCAATGTTATAAAGTTTTTATGACTTCCACAAAAAAAATCAAAATATTGTCAAAATTGACATAAATGAGTTTTTAAAACAAATACTATATTATTAATTAATATAGTAGTCTTAAAAATAATTGGTTTTGAAAAAGGACATATAAAATGACATATATGTAATTAATGAACTACTTGGGGTTATCTTGAAATTTTATAGTAAGTTTATTAATCTTTTATTATAATAACACAAGAATACAAGGTAAAAGTTAAACTATTTAACTTAGAGTTAAATCTAAAAGATAAGGTTAATATGGTGACCTACACTTCTGTAAAACTTATTGGTGGAGAGTTTTTAGACCCATCCCCACCTTAGACTCAAAATAAAGCGTTTTGGAGCCATTATAAAATGAATATGATTGTATAATAAAATAATATTTCACAGTTTTCTTAAAGTGACCCTTATATCTTTAATAAAAGGGTACTTCCCCTTCTATTAATTTCACACCTCCAAAGACATTTGGCTCAGACAAAACCCGCTAAAATATACTCCCAAAAAACATCACTTATAACTAGAGTCATTTATTTGATTATAAATCCATCATAAGGATCTCTTCTGATCAACTTAAAAGGCCACACTCAAAGAAGAGGTATTAAATTTACTACCAATTTCAAAGTTCTTTTTCGTCTTCCACTTCCTATATCGTTGTTTTTTTCATAAAAAATTAATAAATTCAGTACCACATACATACTATGATGTTATTATAAATATTTTATAACTCAATTTATTATTCTATACATCCTATGAATGAGAAGTCACCATACGTGCATTAGAACAACATATCGTCTCCATGTCATGGCATAATTTGTTATTCAAACACATAATTATTTCGATGCATATAATAATGAATATAACTGATGTAAATAATAAATATAAAATTTTTATGAAACTGTATATATGATATAACATCCAATTACATATGATTTCACCATTAATAGATTGATATTATCGCTCGTGCGTACGTACGGAATACTGCCTCTACGAAAATGATGAGATTCATTATCAATCATAACCAATCAAGAATAATTTTCATTTTATGATTAAAAATAATGTTTAAGAACATAATATCATTCAGTTTATGAATCAAATACATCCTATCCATAAAATACATTTCTTACAAAAACAAGCAAATAAGTGAATATAAATTAGTTAACAACCGTAACAATGATACTACATAAATATTATTGACAAAAAAATATTAGAAGATCATATATGATATCATATTTAGGTATGTGGTTATTTTATAATTTAATATCAATTTTTTTACTATTATACAAGAGGTTAATGTAAACCCGATTAAGGAAAATTACACAGTAAAGTTTAATTTCACAATCTCCTTACATATCCGTGGTTGTTTATATGTAAGTATCTACTATGACATATTTCTCATCCAAATCTGTATTTATTAAGTATGTATTTCAAAATTTATTTACTATTTCATAGTCTATGGGTTAAAGTCATTTACACCCTTTTTTGAATTTTTATAGATTTTTTATAATAGAATCCTTCTATCGTTTTCAAAAAGGTCATTTACGACCTTTTCGACAAAAGTAAGGACAAAATGATTTTTAACTAATATGGCGGGTCTATCTATTTTATGCCATTAGAAATCCTTCAAATCTTCCCTTATAAAAATATAATAATATTTTGAATTTTATTACTTTTATATGATTTCAAAATAAAAAGAGATATTTCTCTCAATTTGTTTAGATATCATCTATGTCAACATCCTTTGATGTAATTTAAACTTGACTGAAGTTTATTAATTGTGATACAAATCTTCCATATTGTACATATGTTGTTGTGATATGTTTGAATATTGATGTGTTATATTTATAACATTCATGGTTTATGGATAAATTATTGACACATCATATGCTATTTTTTATACGAATGTTTATGTTATGTTTAAACCTTTTCATATGAGGAATGCTTTGGAATTAGTATGTTATGGGTGGAGCCTGCTATATCTCCTCGATGAATCAGTAGGTCTAATGAGAAAAACTAGTATCTTGGCACAAGGATTTGACAAAATCTTATTTTTAATCATGGCACGAGTCCTGGACTATGTGGTTATGATGTCCGAATTATGAATTCCATCATTTTGAAATTGGATATTGATATTTCATGTGATTATTATACTAGTAGAATATCCATGTGAATAAGTAAATGAAATTATTCAATTAATATATTCCATGTTATTCTAATGTTTATGTTTAAAAGGATTATGTTTTAGCATTAAATGTTTCCTTTAATGATTATGCTTATTTATGAAAGTTTCTTCTATATTGTTATCCTTTATGAGCATCTTAGTTCATGACTTTATGGTTTTTATTTTTCCCAGGATGTGAAGAAGTATTTCATGGTTTACCTGATGGGATATGCGATGGGATATATGTGTGTTCATTTTGGAAAAATATTGTTGGTGTTTTTATCTCATGATTTAATGTAAAACAAATGTACGTATCAAATACTTCCAAGGCTACTAAACTGATTGGTCTTTCGGGATATTATCCCTTAGGATCATTCCAATTTTATGTAATAATGCCCCAATGATGGGTAACTGGGGTCTGGGTGTTATAGTTGGTATCAGATAAAGTTTAGTAAAATCCTTGGAAGCTAGATTTAGAAAAACCTTGATTAGGGAACATTTCCCTAATATAAACATTGGGGATTATGATCGAAGAATATCCTAGAATTGTGGTAATATATAGATTTTGTGAGTTTTCCAAGAAATAAATCCTTGTCTAGATATTAGAAGGTAGTGGTAGATCTGGAACAGAAGTACCTCGGAGTGAAAACTCTGACAAGGTGTTTCGGGCTTGACCCGGGGTATCCTGGTACACGACAATGGGCCATTATGCACTCTTGGTTATGACTATCCCAGGGGATATTCTTAGGATAATTAACATTTTCCTTACAAACCATTATGAAGGATTTGTGAGTATATACCTCCTTAATGAAAACATTTTTATGGCTATGGATTATATCCATAAACTATTAAATTTATGTTATGTGTTTTTCAAGTTTGAAATTATGTATTGTGATTCATAAACTAATATATTTTATGCCATTGTTTAGAAATGGCACATAGTGGAAGGAATGAAAACAATATCAATACACGTGATCCATTTTTGGAATTCCATCCTACTAAAAATAATTATAGTGGTGCTAGTGATGCAACATGTTCTTATCTTCTTATCACCATACTGGGAAAACTAACTGAGGTTATGAATAATAACCTTACCCAGATGGAGAATTCTGATCCATAATGCATAGGATCAATATTAGACCGATTCATGAGTAAACCGCCAAAAAAATTAAATAGGACTAAAAATCCATTTGTAGATAAGAAATGTATATGTTCTTTAGATAAAATATTTCATTCTTTGGGGAGTTACGAAATGGAAAAAGTTATCGTTGTAGTTTATCAACTCACGGGTGATGCAGATCAATGGTGTTCATTAATTCAAGAGACAAAGGAGGATTAAAACTATCAAATAGGGTATAGAGGGAGTTTAAAGATATTTTCATAGAAAAATGCTTTCCTTGTGACCATCGTTATTGTATAGAAAGAAAACTTTTGTTTCTCGGGAAAAAGGAGGATGAGAATGACGCAATGTATGCGGATAATTATATAAGGTTAGAAAGGCATGAAGCATATTATATACATAACCCAAGGAGTCGGATTGATGAATTTTTTTATGGGTCAAAACCATTTCTCTATCGAGCATTAGTCTCACAATCCTTCTCATTGTATGAAGATATTGTCTCATGTTCTATCCAGACATAAAAATAATTCTCTAAGTCTTGAGACATTAAAGTAAAGAAAGCGAATAAGAGATCTCCAGAACACATTGGAAATAGAAATAAGGGGAATAAAGAAAATTTTTGAATATCTATCCTATGGTAAATTTGGGAAGGAACACCCCGGTACTTTCCTGGAGGGAATGAGAGTCTGTTAAATTTGAGGTGAAAAGGCCTATCAAGCTCGTGATTCCATGGTAAATAATAAGTCTATCAATATTGAATGCTAATATTGTTGAGAAAAGGGAAATTATGAAAACGAATGTCCTATGATCCAAGTAAAATTCTCTCAGAAAAGGAAAAGGGAGCAAGGCCAAGCTCATGAAATCAGTACTGCTGAGGTTTAAGCTCCGAAAGACATGCTGGCAGGTAATTTATTGGTATCCTCAAGTTTTGAAAATGATTTATTTTATTCTGCATCATCGCATTGTTTTATATCTTCCTAGTTTGCGAATAATATTAGATATTTACAATTTAATTTTAAAAGTGAGTTTTCATACAAAACTCCTAAGTGATTTATCATTTCAAAAATGTTTTGTGAATCAGTTCCCATTAGGGAATATAAAAGTTCTCTATATGTTGATCTCATTGTCATACCCATTATTGAATTTGATATAATCCTCGGGATGGATTGGATTTCAGACCATGATGTGAAAATTTATTGTAAGAAGAAGGAGGTTAAAAAGTTAGATGATGATAAGATGTTCCTTATCTTTATATCAGAAACGTCACCACCTAATTCTTTTCTAGATCCATCCTCAGTAGCTCAACAAAATTAAATTATTGGGGAGGAAGAAAATGAAAAAAATATGGGTGATGAACGGAATGTTCAAAAAGAGGACGTACCTATTATGAAAGTATATGTTAATGTGTTTCCAAAGGGATTTACATAGAAATCCTCCAGAACCGTAAATTTGGTAATAAGGGATTTCTTCTCCCTACTGTTTCACCATGGGGAGCCAACAATCATTTTGTTACGAAGAAAGATAGATCTATTAGGGAGTGCATTGACAACAGGGAGACCAATTCTATAAAAATAATGAACAAGTATCCCCCACCTAACATTGATGATTTATTCGACCAACTTCATGGTTCTCAATATTTTTCAAATATTGAATTTAGATATGGATTTCATCAGTTGTGTGTGAAGAAAAGACATTCTCAAATTTACATTTTGAACCACGTATAGGCATTACGAGTTTACAGTAATTATTTTTGGACTAACTAATGCACCCTCTGTTTTCATACATCTATTGAATAGATGTTCTAGGAATATCTTGATGAATTTGTAGTGTCATATTTTGAGGACATTTTGTTTAATAAAAAATATATGAATATCATAAAAATCACTCTAGAACTAATATAAAAAAACTCAGAAGAAATGTATTATATGGAATGTTTAGCAAGTGTGAATTCTGTATTTAGGAAAATTCTTTTATTGTCCATATTTTCTCTAAGGATTGAATCTCTATTGATCATTTTATGACAAGAGAAATACATGAATGGCCACCACCCATGGGTATAATTGAGGTACACAGTTATATTGGTTTATCGGGTAATTATCGACTTTTTATCAACAATTTTACCCGATTGGATAACCCATTAACCAAGATCACACGTAAAGGAGTTAATTTTGTTTGGAAAAAAGAGTGTGAAGAATTTTTTGATGAACTAAAGAGAATATTATCCAATTATCCTATATTGACTATACCATTGGATAATGATGTGTTTTTTGTTGATAGTGATGCTTCAAAGAAAGGACTTCGTTGTATCCTTTTGGGGAATGATAGAGTTATTACCTATGCATCATGACAACTAAAAATTCACGAAAAAAACTATCCCACCCTTGGTCTTGAGATAGCATATGTAATCTCTACATTTAAGATAAGGAGACACTATCTATATGGTGATAAATGTGAGATATATAACAATCAAAAAATCATGATGTATATTTTCTCATAGAAAGAAATCAACATGAGGCAATGTTTATGGCTATAATTACTCAACTATTATGATTTCACTGTACACTACCACTAAGGGAATGAAAATATGGTGGAAGATTCTTTGGGCAGAAAGGATCATGGAGTTTTGAACAAGATGAGAGTTGAATGGGATCCAATGTTCATCGATCTTGAAAAAATGGTAATGGGAATAATCATGGAGGGTGAAACATAAATATCGTTATCAAATGGTTTCCAAAACACTTTTATTATAATGGAGAAATAGTTCTCAAACTGGTGATAATATGTTTCAAAAGAAAGTTAATGCTGTGAATGATGCGAGAATGATTGACTTCGTATATAAAGATGGAATTTAGAAATTTAGGAAAAGACTTTGTGTACTCGATATACCTAATTTAAAAAGTAAATTATTGGATGATTCTCAAAGCTCCAATTTATCTATACACCCTGGTTTCTTTAAGGTGTTTAGAGATTTTATGTGACGTTTTTGGTGGGACAACATGAAAAGGAAAATTACTGATTATGTGTCAAAGATATATGGTTTGTCAACAAGTGAAAGCTGAAGACAACATCCTAGAGATGTCATGTAACCTCTTCCTATTCCTGAGTGGAAATGGGATGATATTACGATGGATGTTTTCATGGGAGTACCAATGACTCCTAGAAGTAATGATTTAATATGGGTTATTGTTCATCATCTTAGCAAGTCATCAAAATTTCTTGCAATAAGATAAGATTTACCATTTGAACCTCGAGCAACACAATATATTAATGAAGTTGTACGAATTCAATGAGTAACTCTATCGATTTTTTCTGATAATTATCCCCATTTTACATCAAGATTATGGAAAACTCTTCAGAAGGCCTTGGATACTAAACATAGTTTGAGAACATCCTGTCACCCTCAAACAGATGGACAATAAGAATGGATTATTCAAACCATATAAGACATGTTGAGATCATTCTAACATGTCTTTCACGGTATGTTGGATCAATATTTACCTCTGGTATAATTTTCCAATAACAATAACTTCCATTCATGTATTCAGATGGTGCCATATTAATTGTTATATTGAAAGAGATATCACACACCAACTTGTTGGGATGATGATAGTGAATGAAAACTTATAGTCCCAAAACATTTTGAGGAAAAAATGTAAAAGGTGAAGATTATCCAAACCCACATCAAAGAATCTCAAATTAGGGAAAATAGCTATGCTGATAACCAAAGGAAGGGTTTGGAATTTCAAGTAGCTGACCAAACTTTTATGAAGGTATCTCCATGGAAGGGTGTTATACATGTCAGTAACAAGGGTAAATTAAGTCCCAATAACATCAGAACTTCTAAAATTCTATAACGAATTCTTTTTGTAGATTATCATTTTAAAATTCCGTCAAGTCTCTCCAAAGTTTATGATGTGTTCCACGTAAAATTTTTGAGAAAATACAGGCCTGAACCAACACTTGTACTCACCTATGACGAAGAAAAACTACTACATGATTTGTCTTATTGTGAATAGCCTGTCAAGATTCATGATACCAGAGAACTAGTGCTAAGAATCCAGATGACTCGTCTGGTAAATGTTCTATAGAGAAATCATATGATGGAAGAGACAACATGGGAACCCATGGAAATTATGATAATGAGTCACCTGAATCGTTTTATATAGTAATATTGAAGAAATTTATAGGGAAAAATTATTAGAAGGAGGGGAGAGTGTAACACCCCAATCTTCCATGGTAAATTTCCTCTTTGAATAATTCAACAGCTTGCGCAGTACACAACTTATAGTTTTATTAGAGCACGACCATTGAAACTATTCATTATGAAAAAAATACAGTCTTTTTGAAATTTTAAAAATTTCATTTTTAAAAATGGGCTTCATTTTTGGATTTGGTATATCAAAATTAGTTTTGGGTGATATTTTTGGTATTTTTCAGAAAACATTCAATTTATTATGAATAGTTAAAAACAATGTGTTATTGTTTAAAAAATTATTTTTATTTAAATAATTAATTACTTTATTTAAATTTATTTTTTGTTAAAATATATACATAATACCTATATATGTTTAATTCAATTCATTGGAGTCTTTTGAAAATAAAATTAGATATATAAAATTTTATTTAACTTCTTACTGTCTTTTACCCACCTTAAAGGCACATTAACAAATTTTCATAAAACAAAATTTTTCTGCTTCTATGATTTGAATTTTAAAAATCCATGAGACACGGTTGATATTAGTAAGTAAATACTTGTTCAATAAGATTAAAATATTTTTTTGGTGAATTTTAACTTTTGAATTTAATTTACCACAGTTAAAATTAAAAAGGGTAATTAATTGTAAAACTGATATTATTTTTACCCTAACAGATGTCCTAATTCTATTTGATAAGTTTATTTCGTCCAAAAACAACCATAGTAATAAAATATGATCCTTTTTTCCACATTGATTATATTAGGACATTTGTTATTATTTTATTTCAAGAAGTGTTAAAAGCGTTAAACTCAATGTTTAATAAATAAACCATTTATAATATAGGGTTTTACATAATATAAATTAGACTATAAATATTCATTAGAAATATAAAAATACATCCTACATAATGGTATTTTATTTGTAATTTTATGAAATTAAAAAATTAAATTTATTGATGACACAATGATGATACAATATTTACCTTATTAATGGAAGATTAAAATAATTGATATTATAAATATCCAAATAATTATAAATTGAGACTTTTTATGAATTTGAATAATTTTATAGGTAAATATGAAAATTTAGGCTTTAATAAATAAAATATTTCTACGTTATAATGTTTTTATGACTTTCAAAAAACAAAATACCAAATACTGTCAAAATTGACATAAATGAGTTTTTAAAACAAATACTATATTATTAATTGATATAATATTCTTAAAATTATATTTTTGGGCCAAAGGACTTATATAATAATATATATGTCATTAATGAACCACTTTGGATTCTATTGGAATTTTATAGTACGTTTATTAACCATTTATTATAATAATACAAGGATACGTGGTAAAAGATAATATATTTAACTATGAGGTATATCTAAATGATAAGGATAATATGGTGATCTAAACCTATCTAAAAAATATTGGTTGAGTGGTTTTTGACCCATACCCAACTTATCCTTGAAATAAATCATTTCAGAGTCATTATAAGCTGAATATTATTGTATATTAAAATGATATTTCAAGGTTTTCCTAAAGTGACCCTCACAACTTTTATAAAAGGTTACTTCCCCTTCTCTTAATTTCACACCTCCAATGAAATTTTTTTCAGCCAACTAAAGCTCAAATATCATTCCAATTACCATCATTTTTACCGATAGGCCTTACTTTGATCATAAATCCATCCTATGGAGCCCTTTTGGTCAACTCAAAAGGAAACACTCGAAGAAGTTGTTATAAATTCACCACCTCTTTCAAAGTTCTTTTCTTCATCAAATTCCTATTTCATTGTTTTTTCCACAAAGAAATAATAACATATGTACCTTATACATACTATGATGTTACTATAAATATTTTACAACCATATTAATTATTGTTTCCATCCAATGAATGACATGTAACCATACGTGTGTATGCATGACTTACCGTCTCCACGTCATGGTGTAGTTTGTTATTAAACCCCTTCATTATTTGGATGGGTATAATAATGTGTATAACTGATTTAAATAATAAATATAACATGTTAATTATTATTTATATATGATATACCATCCAATTAGACACTATATCACCATCAATATAATGATATTGTCTTTTGTGTGTACGTACGTATTACCGTCTCCACGAACGCGATTAGATTCATTCTCCATCAGAACCATTCAATAATAATTTTTTATGACTAAAAAAAATCTTCAAGAACATAATATCATTTTCAATATGAATCTTATACATCCTATTGATAACAAACATGGCTTATGTAACCAATCATATCAAGGAAAATGAATTAGTTAACTCCTGAAAAATTGATACTACTGAAATATTATAAACAATGAAATATTAGAAGAACATATTTGATATCATTTTAATATACGTGGTTCTTTTATAATTTAATAACAATTATTTAAATATTTTACAAGAGTTTAATGTATAGTCTATTAAGGAAAAGTACAATTTAAGGGTTAATTTCACAATCTCTTTACTTATCTGAGGTAATTTATACATACGTATCTACTGGGATAGATTTGTCATCCACATCTGTGTATCTTAAAAATTAATTTCAAAACATTTTTTTTTCAATTTCATAGACTATTTTTTAATTTCATTTATACCCTTGTTTTACTTTTTATAAAGTTTTATAAAGGAATCCTTTCGTCGTTTCCCAAACAAGGTTCTTTATGAACATTTTGACAAAATTGAGGAAAGAAGGTTTTTAATCTTATATGGCAAGTGAGGATGTTTCCACCATTAAAATACCATCAAAGCATCCCTTTAAATATTATAAGAATATTTTCAGTCAAATTACTTTTAAATGATTTCAAAATAGAAAGAGTTATTTCTCTCAATAAGTTTTGATTTCATCTATGTCAACATCCTTTGATGGATTTTAAACTTGTTTGAAGTTGATTTGTTATGAAACAAATATTCCATATTGTATTGAAGGTTTTTTGATATGTTTGGCTGTGGATGTGTTCTTTTTATACAATTAATGGTCTATGGATAAATTATAGGCATTTCATATGCTACTTTTAATACGAATGTTTATGTTATGTTTAAATCTTTTTATATGATGAATGCATTATACTTAGTAAGTGATGTGTGGATCCCACTATACCTCATCGATGTATCAGTTAGTCTAATGAGGCAAACTAGTGTCTTATCACAAGTCCTTGACAAAATTTAATTTTTAGTCTTGGCACGAGGCCTTTACTATGTGGTTACGATGTCTGACATTATGAATTCCATCATTATGAAATTGGATAATGATATTGCATGTGACTATTCTACTTGTAGAGTAACCATGTGAATAATTAAATGGAATTATTAGATTTTTATTTTCCACATAATGACTAATTTTATTTTTAAAAGTCTTACATTTTTGTCTTATACATTTCCTTAAATATTTATTCTTATATATGAATGTTTTTACTATATTGTAATCCTTACACATCATCTGAGCTCACCCATTTCTATGTTATATTTTTCCTAGGATGTTAAGAAATATTTTTTGGTTTATGTACAACAATAGGATATGGTATTTAAGTGTGTTAAAAGGGGAATTTTTTTTATCTCATGATGTAATGTAAAACTTTTGTATGTATCTAGTAATTCCAAGGATAATAAACTAATCGGTCTTTCGGGACTAGATCCCTTGTGACAATGCCAATGTTATGTAATAATGCACCGACTCTGGTTAACTGGGGTCAGGGCATTGAAAATATATATAATAACATATATTATTTAATAACTCCTTTATATTATATGTTTATTAACCTTTCCAAGTTAGTGTTATGTTTCAATTAATTACCACGTTGTTTTTCGTACATGTTATGACTTGTCATTCCTAGTCCTATTACATAGATCATTATTTACATATTTTAAGATTTTAAATCACGATATTAATTTCATATATATATTCCTTATATATTTATTTATATAATTATATATAATATATAAATAGTTAATTAAATCCATAGGTCATGGAGACGGTAGACCTTACATCCGCAAAAATGTTGATTTGATTTTCTAGTCTCAATGAAAGAATTAAAAGTAAATGAAGTTTATATATATATATATCTATATTATAATTAAATTTTAATTATTATTTCATAAACATAAAATATTTTTCATAAATATATCTTTAATATATTCCATTTAATGTGTGAACAAATCACATCAGTCCGAGGAAGTAGTAGTCCACACGTCCACAAATGTTGTTGTTGTAATCCCACAAAATAGAAAGATTAAAGATATGTGTTATAAAATATTTCTAAAAGAAACAATAACTCATAAATATATTATATATAATACAAAAATAGTTTATTCATCATTTTTGTCAAACTTTAGGTGTTCTAATGGATGAATGTATGACATCGTTTAGCGAGCTGGTAGTCTTCCATAAACATGAATGATGATTACATATCCCATTTTATGGAAGTGTGTGAAGGTGTATGAATTAATATTAGCATAAAAAATATTATAATATATTTTATAATTAGTGAAATTTATAATAATTATAGAAAAATAATTTAATGGTGGAGAAGTAAATTGAAAAAGTTATTATCAAAGAACATTATATATTCTTCAGGTTTCTCCTTTTAGTTTCAAACTATGGTCTTACTTAGTTTTTTTATACCCAAATGTATGATTATATTAATAGAGGACATATATCGTGAGATTATTTGTTCTGATTTATAAGAGGCAATGGGACTGAGAGGTGTGAAGAAGTTATGGGTTGATTTTCCTTATATAGTAGATGATGAGTGTCATTATTTCCAATTAATTAAAGACACGCACTATTGTGAAGTATCTATTACACTGTGTTCCCTAAATGAAGGTCCATATTCTATAAAATATGGGACATAGTATAAATATATCATGTAAATGGGTTTTGAACATGTTTCTATGTCGTTTTCCTCTTATTTTAATGTTCAATCTCTTATTAAATTTGACTTCTCTTTCATTGTTATAAATTTTAACCAAGTTCACTAATTATTTTTTAAAAAAATTAATTTTATCTTATTAGTAATTGGAATTAATTCCAATTTTAAATATTGAATCCATTTTTCCACATTAAATTTAAAAAATTGTTAAAATTAAATTTAAAAATTATCCCACATACGTGATTAAACAACATGTTTTAAAATTTAAAATGTTCGAAATATTGAAATGTTTTTTATATCCCATTTCAATTTTAAAATTATTCATTTTACCTAGATTAATTTATTAGTTGTTTAATTCATCTAATTATACTTAAAAACAAATTTACAATGTAATTTTATAACAAAAATAAATAATATTAGTTTTTTCAATTAAAATTTGGTGTTATTCACTATTCATGAAAACATAAAACATAATAAAAAATTACTTACAATTTTCCCAATGTAAAGTTTAATATTACTCCATAAAAAAATAAATTTTGGTTCTAAAATAGAAATTATAAATTTTTTATATGATTTTTTAAAAACAATTCTTCTATTAAAAGGTTGTAAAACTTCT
Organism: Viscum album; assembly: GCA_963277665.1. Lineage (NCBI taxonomy): Eukaryota > Viridiplantae > Streptophyta > Magnoliopsida > Santalales > Viscaceae > Viscum > Viscum album. The sequence goes on along the minus strand of OY728125.1, from coordinate 908,042,746 downwards.
TCTTAGAAAAGTACATCCTTTTGTGCGAAAAAAATTGAATTATTCAAATATATTGTCTTGAAAATAAATACGATGAATTTTAAATAGTTGATGTACTATGACAAGAGCTGACCCATGTTGGGTATTTATTTGAAAATACCCCTAGAATACCTCCATTTTCCAGGGGTTGAAACCAATGTTGAAGGAATATCCAATATGGGGAGTCCTTTTTCTATGTACTTGTAAACACACAAAAATCTATATTGATGAAAATGTGCGAAGGGAAAGTGTAAAAGATGAAACATAGCTAGAATGCAAACCAAGAATCAATAACCACTAAGGAGTATAAATTTATGATAGTGAAAACAATTAAGTGGGAAAAATATAATCCAAACGTAAATATTTCCCAACTAGAAAAAATGGAAATGTAAACTGTTGAGAGAGAAAAGCTCTTAAATCCAAAGATGCAACCACCATATGCAGTTTTAAATTCCAAGTATCCCTAGGAACCTCTGAATTCACATCCTTCTTTCCCCTCATTAGTATAATACAGTACATGTGTGGTCAAGTCCCATGGAAGGGTGAATATAGATATACAGTGAAGGACACCCCAAAAGATAAAGAGGGAAATATAAGAGATACTATATCAAATGAATGATAGTAGATGAATGAAATAGTTTAAAAGACCATATCAACACAAATAAAGTATTGTTATCTTCATCTAAGGACTAGGATCTCTATAAGTCTATTAAATGATCTACACATTAGGTCTTCACCACCAATAGCAGGAGTGTAGACTCATTAACCCATAAGAAGAAAAACATGAAAAACGCATGGAATACCTGACACATCTTCACCTCTCATTGAAAGAGGGTAACCAAATCATGGTGTGGATAATATATATATGTATATATGATCAGTAAAATGAATACCAAACTAGAATTTATGGGGATCCACATATCACATTTCCACACAGGAAGAAGAGTCGCCAATAGTTCCATAATTCCCTCTTAGATTCCCAACATCTAATATTTCTACCCAAAAGTAACAATGAATGTCAAAAAAACACATCGTCATTATGAAAGAAATTCAACGGGGGCATAAACATTATCTAGAGGAAAAAATATATATTATTCAATGGGGGTTCCATTGTGATAGTATCCACAGACAAATCGTGCCTAAGCTGCTTTGGGTTACACAATAGTGTCATAAGGACCCTTACCCAATCTGGATTGGGGGTTTTGCTCTATAAGTATTTGTATATGACCCATACAACTGGTGATAGGGGGTTCCACTAAATTGTTACATGGTCCCACACCCTATGATTATAGGGGGTTTCCACCATATAGCTAGAGGACCCACAATCATGCAGACATGGGGTTCTACTATATAGGCCTAGGACATGTTCCCTAGTGTGACATGGGTGTCCACTCTTGTCATCGAGGACATGCACACAACCTGGTAGGGTGTTCCATTCAGATATTGATGAACCAAACCCTAATGTTTAAGTGGGGGAGTATAGTCATTGGGACCCTCTCCCTAGCATGGGGTTTCACTTGGATATCGATGACCCATGACCTGGAACCACAAGGGGTTTCCTCTCTAGTCATTGATTATCCACTCCCTGATAAGTTTGGGGGTTCCACATGGAAGTAATTTAAATTTAAACAACTCACATGTTGATGGGGTGTTCCACTCTAATAACTATGGAATTGAAACCTATCTGGTAGTTTTGATCTTCACGAAATATGCCTATGGTGATCTTGTTAGATCATATCCATCATCAGGCATTGCCTCAATAAGATCTGTTACTCTAATAGTTCACATCATATATATTATGATTGAATATTGGGAACCAATGTGTTCTGTGTCAAAAAACAATGAGGATAAGCTACTCATGAGCCAAAATATGAGTTCAAATGAAGGAGATACAGAACCTTGATGTTTCCCCAAAAAGGTCAAGGGGATACACGACGTGTTATGGGACCCAGAAAACCTGGGATCCCACTCTACTGACTAGTTCTCTCACCAACTAGGACATGGATCCCAAATTTTTAGTAGTACACAACATAAAAGAGGACTACACTACATGACTATTATACCCAGGACATGGGTTATGTCCTTCTAGCCATGTCCATGTGTGAGACCCCATTTCCATTTACTCAAGTACATCGTCGGGTACCTGGACATGCACATCAACATGACATCATGACTTTGTGATCCTCCACATGGGTTTACCATCTAGGAAAGGGGTAGATTGTGTGTAATAGGGATACACACTACCACATCCTTAACTGTTCATAAAAACCTAGCCACTATAGAACCCTAGATATTGTAAGTTCATCCCTTTACATGTTTTATATACGTGTTTTCTCCATGTTTTCAAATATGTTTTCTACACATTGATTCAAGATTAACTACTACTATTTCAGCCACTAATACAACTAAAAAAAGTATATCTCGGATGAATTTATAGCTTTCGTCCCATTGGGGGATAGAAATTAATCTCTTATTGAATACATTCAAACCCATACACCATTGTACATCGCTAACCCTTCCACCTTAGATATATTAATCTGCAATCATTGATCTGATCCTACATTCCTTGGAAATATCCTAGATCAAGCCTGATGTCATAGATATCATCCAAGCTCATCTATCCTTCATGATTCTGGGGGTTCGATTCGGATGGGTATTGCCCGACTATGTCAAACCAAGACTTCATGGTCCAACTGGTGTGGAATGTGATGAATAATTGGAAAAAAGGAACCAAAACAAAGTATTAACCATTTTTATAATATAATTTTTTATTGATCATGAATGAGAATCCAGGCTTTGAAAACAATATATAATCAATTAATATTTCATCATATGGGATCATGATCATTCCACAATTGGAGAAAATCCATGAAGAGGAATCGACCATCTTAATATATTTATTAAAAAGGGAGTAAATCACCAATTGATGAGTCATACATGAATATTGGATCAGTTTTCATCATAGAATGCACTCTCCAATTATTAAACAAAGTCATCATGTTAACTGTGTCAACATATTATCCAATCTAGAGTTTCTTCTATGTGTTGTGTGATCCACCAACAAAAGGAGGAAGGAGAGTGTTGTTGGTGATTATTGGATTATGAGACTAACCCTATGTAATATTCTATGATGATTAATTTTTATGTGTATTTTTTGGTCAATTTATATTAATTAATTAATGAAAATAATTATTTAATTAACTCCACTTAATGTATTTCAAACAGGCGAGGAGTCTGAACCCCCAAAGACAACTTGTCTTCTGTCACGTCTAGGTTAAAAACATTATGCTAGACACAACTGTGGTCTCGAATATATGATCTGATATTTTATTTAAGGGTTATATAATTTTATTTTAAATATTTTTGTTTGCAATATATTATTTTATTAATATTTTTATAAAATTATTAATTTCCACACTGGGCCTCATAATGGCACGCTATCTCAGAACATTAATCATCAAATATAAATTGAAATATTTTTGATGTATTTTAAAGGGAAATATGGGTGTAAAAATTATTCCATAATTCATGTTCTTCATCCTCCAAAAGTAAAACTAAAAAAACAACCTGGGAAACTAAGAATATGATTGGAACTCCCGCTCCTATGAACTCTCCTAAATGTTATCATGTGACCACAACATCAAAACCTTGGGTATAGACCCTCAACATTGTGTCCTCTCCTTTCATTCATTGATCTCCAATGGATGCTCCGAACACTATTTTCTATCATCGATTTACAGATTTCCCCCATCGATAATGTGTATAGGGTCATCTATGTATTTTCTAAACAACAACATGTAGAAGACATCATGCACCTGCTCAAGATGTGGAAGTAGGATGATGAGGTAAGGAACCACTCCAAATATCAACATGAACTAAAACTACCTAATGAACATCAGTGAAATTTTTCCTCTCCAACCGAACCTCCAAAATCCTTATAGTAAAGAGAATCAAGAGATACATGGTCCCCATACTCAGACTCCAAGTTTTTGCAATAATACTTTTTGAAGGATTTTTGTCTATTCTAGGTCGTCCTCATCCGCTAATGGATGACTTGGACCATTCACGTTGTCACATGAACCATCTATGGGCACACAAGATATATCTCACCAATATATGTCTGATAAAAGGAAGAATGGTAGGGTCAACCCTACATGGACTCAAATGGTTCAATGCTGATGGTAGAATGGTAGATGTTGTTGTATGCTAACAATACCAATTGAAAGTGATCCTCACACCACTGGAAAAATTTAAAAATGTAATACCTTGAAATATAATCTAACACATGGAATGTTAACTCATTATTTCCATCAATCTAGTGTGATAGGTTGTCCTCATTCATATTTGGTTCTTGATTTAATCTTGTACACCTCTCCATAATTAAGACATAAATTTCACATAATGGCCAAAATAAATCATCATGGAATCCCCAGAAGGAGAACGACCTCTCGTATGTATAACTACTCTAACAAATTTATATAACTATGATCCAAGATAGCAAGGAACATTTCTAGAAATGTTTGTTCGATATATTTAACCCATTTGGCGTCATGGACCTTTACTGTGTATGGAATATCTATCAAAAACTCCATGGATAAACCATCCCTCTTCAATTAAGGGATTTTAGGGGGTTGGAATAAACCTACAGTGACATGGTTCTCCCACATCACCTATTGAATTTTGAGAGTATTAGATATGAAATCTTGTATGCTCAATTTCATGTCGGACCACCAAAACTGTCATTAAAGATATTTTTACTTCTTCCTCACATTGTGATGTAATTTTTGGGGAGAACATTGAAACTCTCAAATCTCCTCCTCCCACATCTTGAGTGGAACCAACATCCATACCTGTAAAATGATAACAAGATTACCTCATTTATAATACATATATGATGACTTGAAAATTGATATATTTTCACGCAATACTTCAAAAATTATGTCTCCCAACTGGGACTCTCTCACTTGCTCCATAAGTGGAAGATTCAACACTATAAATTGAAGAAATATGTAGCCTCCATCTCTAATATGGAATTATGTAGGGATTCCAACCACTCCAAATCATCATGCACCAAGGGATCCTGGTTATTTCTTATAATGTCATATTCTACTAGGTTTTTCTTCTCTAGAGTGTTGCCCATCATAATGTCATTGTCTTGTAGGAACTACAACAAGCGTCACTATATAAGGTTCATGTATCTCTATTTGAAAACAATCCCAAGATACTAATGGTAAGAGTAAACCACAATGCGCTCTCCCAGAAGGTTGTGACTCCTCGTCATCTAGGTGAAGACTACTAATACATGTTCTATGTCATGGGTTATGAATTTATTCTAAAGTTTTTTAACATCCTTGACCTGTATGTGATAATTATCTAATGTTGCATCCACACATAGCTGATCTCATCTCTTGAGGCAATGAAATACACTAAGAAATCCAATCCTTCTATAGGTAGTCTCAAAAATTGAGCACTCTTCAGCCTCATACTCAAATCCTTAAATTATTTCTATCAGTGATTAGACCAGGTAAATGGATGCTCTTTTTATATCAGGGAAGTCAAATGGGATGCAGTTCAAGAGATATCTTCCTCAAACCTCTAGTAGTATTCTTACCATCCATTAATTCTATACACCCCATAAATTCTTTTTTTGTGGATAATAAGTAACTCTACATTAATATTTTCATGGTCCATGACTAAACGATGTTAAAAAATGAAATTACCTAGAAATTGAATGACCTTAATATATAACTAGAACATTGAGAGATTTCCGTGAAGCTGGTTCTCTAAAAGAAAATCTAGAACCACTCTAATGTTCTTGAAATTATCCTCCTCTGATGTTGTGTATATTAGTATGTCATCATTTTAGAAAACCAGAAGATAGTCTAAATATTTCTGGAATACATAGTTCATAAAAACCATAAACACTGCGAGTTAATTAATCCCACCCAAGGGAACCACTACGAACACATAGTGTCTATAGGGACCTAGGAATGCCAACGTTGGTATATTAGCCTAATGAATATACAAATTGTGGTAGATGGACCTGAGATCAATCTTAAAGAACCACCTATCCCCCCTGTAACATGTCAAAGAGGTCATAAATATTTTTAATGGGTTACATTTTATTTATCATTCCTGGTTTAGGATACAATAATTAATGAAAATATTCAAGATCCCAACAGTCCATTTCATGGAAAACACTGGATCTACTAAAGGGGACACATTGGGACTTATGAAACAACTCTCTTGATAGTCCATCAATTACAAGTGCATCTACTGGATCTCAGTAGGGGTCATATGATATGCTAAAGAATTGGTCATCGGTTTCTTGGTAATAAAAATTAACATATTCAACATTAGAGGTAGTCCCCTAACGTCCACGTGAAGAAGTCCATATAATATTCCATGAAAGAATGTATCCTGATTCTCTAAGAGACAGTTGCAGAAAGGTTTATACTCTATAATTTTTTGGTGATGAGTTTCATCCTCTTACTTGAAAACATGTCCCCCCTACCATGAGATATCTCTCACTATAAAAGGAGTAGCTTGACCTATTTCTGTATATGCATCTAAATTTTCATCATTGAACGTTAATCTGGTCATGGAACACAAACAACCAATCCATTCCCAATATGATGTCAAAGTGTTCCATCAGGATGACCAAAAGGCCCCACATGATCCTCTCTCCACCAAGAGATAACTCCCACTATCGGTAAATAAATTATACATAATATTTTTCCATAAATAAGACACAAGATGAATTTGTTGGTCTCGCACCTCAAATGGGAGCTCCAGGTCTTTCACAAATAGTATATATATGAGGGAATGTTATTCCCCTACGTATATAAATACAATTCAAGAGTATAAAACACATAGATCATACATATAATCATCTCATCCACTACAGGTTCATATGACACCAATGACTATAGTTGTCCATAGGAACAATATATAGCTCATTTAGTGTGAAGTGGGACACATGGTGGTGTTGGTGGAAGAATCTCATGTAGCCTTTAGCTAACTATATATCCTCCAACTCCTCTTCTAGTTCTGCCTCCATGTGGAACTCCCTATCCTCACATTGGATATATCTAATCATAGTGCTTCCACTGTCGTGTAATTCCATCATCTATCTTCTTATGTTTCTCCACACATCTAGTTGAGAAGTATCATGACATGTATACATTCCTTCCATAAAAAAACGCATACCTTCATTGAGAAGCCCTGGTCCCCTTAGGTACCTCTGACCACGTGCTGGATTCTGATTAGTTAGAAGACTCCTATAAGGATATCCTAGCATCTAGAATCTATTAACTTTTTTCGATGACTCTACACTATGGTTCCTACTGCCAGATCCATCTATCTAGTGTCCTTCATATCAAAATTACTATCACTAATTCCCTCTAAATCACCCCAACATAGGACGAGATGGACAATGTCCCCACACTGGAACATATCTCTCTGCAGAGTCATTTATCAAACATCTTCACTCATAAGTTTCCACCAATAATCATTCTAAGGGAGTACTAGGAAGGTTGGGTGATACTTTCTATGTATTCCTCCACAATCCGCACGTATTACAGCTCAAGAAGAATCAGAATTGAAACTGAGCTTAAGAAGGTTGGCTAGTTCACGACTCTTAATATATGAAGGACTTCGAGCCATGTGAGTGTCGAGTCATCATGAATCTATATAAAAAGACTCCCCTAGATCCCACCATCTAGGAGGAAATTGATAGCTTTTAGGTCAACCACCTGCTCTATCACTGTTATAATAAGACTAATGATACAGACCAATGACTATATCTAATTGGCTTCTACATATGGATATGGACCACCAATGAAGCTTTGTGGCCTCATGAACATAAAATTATATAGTATTCTAATATCTACCCATCCTTATCATTCTATTCATGAATTATTATCTTCGCGACTGGTGGAGGTGTTTCATCCTTTCCACGTGGTTAAAGGGGTCATTAAATGGATGAAAAAATGAGACCTCATCACTCATCAGATAGTTGTAATGATCTGAAAATGGTATCCTGGCTTGCTGTAATTACAGAAGAATCATTATATTTATAAATATAAATCATGGTTAGATGAGAATATAGATATTTTTATAAATGAGTAGACTCAATAAGGATAGTAAAAGATTAAATCCTATATTATTCTTTTACCATTGATCCCTATAAAAATTTTCTTGGTATGCCGATTTGACAAGTATTCAATCAACGTCCTGGTGAATTGATATGTTGAAAACTCGCATCATCACTAGATTACCTATCCTGAGAGATCCCTTGAGAAACTATGAAATTATTTCCATGTGCCACAACCAAATCCTCTTAAGGGGACTGTTCTTTAAAAAATCTCTAGGAATTACCATAATCTGATAATCATCTGTCATGAACTGACCCAAGTAAGGGCTCTAGCTAGAACTAACCTAATCCATCATCCATTAACTAGGGGGTGGCAACCATCGCTAATGGAATATATAACATGAGTAAGTCTTTTCTTACGTACCTTCAAACGCACACATCCAAATAGATGCAAAAGTTCTTGGTGGAATGATTAAAATATGAAACATAGCTAGAATGTAAAACAAGATTTCATAGCCACTACTATATAGGGGTACAATAGTGAAATCTAAAAAATAAATGGAAAATTGTCTCAAAAAATTATAAATTGTCCCAAAATAAAAAAAACAACAAATGTAAACTAATGAGAGATCCCAAATCCTAAATCCCATGTTGTGACCATAATACACAGTCCAATGTACCAGGTACCCTTAATCTCATCTAAAGTCACTAAGGACCTATTTTTCATCTTCATAAGATGTGACATGAGCTATAAAATTCCATTAATGTTGGAGTATATACATATCAATTATAACACCCCAGAATATAAAGGGGGCAAGTAAGAGAAAAAATTGGAAAATAATTATAATAGATGCAAGTTATATTCAAAAAAATATCTCAACTAAATTTTTTTTGAAAGTAATATTGTCATAGCATAAGGGTCTCAAAATGATGCAAAAATGAACTAAACATTGATTTATCACCTCCTATATTAGGATCATAGGTTCATACAATCACAAGAATCTAAAATACAACGGATGTGGCATACCCAATGCTTCGTCTCCTATATTGGAAAGGGAGTAACAAAATCTATGGTGTCAATACAGAAGAATATATATATATTCTCAATGAAATGAATACCGAATGATTTAGTAAGGGGATCTCTATATCATATCTTAGCATAGTAAGAGGAATTTCTAATTGTTACAAAAGTCTACAATTGATGGAAAACATCACACACATCTTCCTAGAAGAAGATGTGAAAGTCATTCCACATCTCTTAACTATCCCACCCAGTCTAGGGGTCACAAACTCATACTAGAGGTTATTTTAGCTACTATATCACAAGGATCCACTTCAATAATATCCATAGTGGACTGGTGCCCATGATGTTGGTTGTTCCGATCTAGTATCATGTGGACATGTATCCTATTATAATAGGGGTCCCACTCTATATATATCTATAGAGGACCCGCTCCCCTATAGATGGTGGGTTCCATTACAGTGTGACGAGGACATGTTCCATATGCTGATAGAGGGGGTTCCACATGAAATCTGGAGGAACTTTGGCCAACTTTATAGTGGGATTAACTCTATAGGTTGAGGACCTGAACCATTGTGTGATAGGGGGGACCACTCTAGTCATCAAGGTTCTACAACCAACAAGATATGGGGTTCCAGTTGGAAGTCGAGGACCAATTCTCTGGTTCGACATGAGGTTCCGCTATAGTCATTAAGGACCCATTACCTACCTGGTAGGGGGCTTGATTAGGAATTTGAGGATCTATGTCCAAGTGTAATAGGGGGTTCCACTCATGACATTGTGTACTCATGTACTACACAGTTGGAGGATTCCATTCAGAAGTTGAGTACCCACACCCTTGTACCATAGGGGGTTCTAATCTAATCATCATGGACCCATTCCCTAGCACATCAATGTGGTTCCACTCAAATGGTAGATTTAGAGGACACACACCCATTCTGATGGGGGTATTCCACTCTAATCATCAAGGACCCACACCATATCTAATATGGGGTTTCACTCTGATGAAAACTCTAGTGATCAACCCTCATCACTTTTATGATTTTGTGTCACCTCAATATGAACTATTCTAGGAACATTTCATACCATATTTATTAATCCAAATTGAAAGAACCATCATGTTCAATGGAAAAAACAACCACGATAGGCTACTCAATGGTCAAAATATGATTTCAAACAATAGAGATATAGAACATCAATGTTTCCACTAAGTGGTCAAGGGGTACACTAATTTTGTTGGGACCCACAAGATGTGTGGTTATACTCAACCAACTAGTCGTGTCCCTGGGAAACACACATCTATATACCATATAGGATTATGCATTGAACATGTTAACTACATGGCATGTCCATACTACCCTGGAACTAAACCACGGGCTTCTTGTCGTGTCTGTGTATCGGAACTCGTGTCCTTGTACTTGGGTACACGATCATGTACCTAGAGGTTTATTTATACAGGATTTATAACCCATGTGATTATCATCCATGGAAGGATAATATAGTATGTTACATTCCCACAAGATGTTCCATCCTTAAATATCCCTAAAATACTAGCCACTGCTGCTAAGGGGTTAGATGTCTTGTGTTCATCCCTGTACATGGTGTGTAGTTAGGTTTTCTCAGGGTTCTCAAATCCAATTTCCATGCATATATTATAGCTTCATCACTTTAATTTTGGAATCTAATATACCTAATAACATTAGATCTAGGCCAGATTTATAATTTTTGTCCCCCCAATGGCCGTAAATCGATCTCTGATTCAGTTCATGCAAACTCGTATGCTATAGTACATATCGAAGACCTGTATCTTCAATTTCTCTATATCAAATAGTGGAAAATATATTTTTGACCTTTAATAGATCACAAATATACATTTATTTCATAGATCAAATCCTCTCTCCTTGATCCTTCGTGATTCTGGTGGTCCGATCAGGCTTAATATTGCCTGAAAATGACGAACTAAGACCGTATGTCCCCCATAAGTGATGAAAATGAGGAATAATTAGGGATAAAGAAACCAAAACAATGTTTTAACCATCATTGGAAAATAATTAATGGAAAAATGACATCCATATGGTGTTAGAAAAGATTATATAATAAATTATGAATTCAATATAATAGTACATGTTCAATCAACAATTTGCATAGATCCATGAATGGAAATCGATATGCGCATTAAATTTAATCAAAAGGGTGAAAATATAAAATTGATGAGTTCATTCTGGATGTTGGAAATTTTTTTCGTCAATGATCACACTCTCTAGTGATTGAATGACATCACTCTGTTCACTACGACCCATTTTTCTCTGATCTGATGTTTCATCTTAATTCAATGTGATCCACCAATGGAAGCATAAAGGAGAGTATTTTTTTGATTCCAGGATTAAGAGACTAACCCTACATAATATACCATTATTGTGTATTTTTTAGGGATATTTTTACATCAAATAAGATTCATTTATTAAGTTAATAAAATAATTAAATACATTAAACATGACACCAATGACGAAGGAGTCAGAACTCCCCACATTGAACCTTCTAATGCCAATATTAGGTTAAAAACCTCATTCTAGACTCAACAATGGTCCCATTTTTTTGATAGGATCTTATATTTAAAATCATTACCATTGTTTTTAAGAAGTTGTGTTCATTTAGTATAATATATACTTAATGTTTTCATAAAATTAATTCCGGGCACATCATGCCTTAGAATCACACACCGTCTCTGTTCCTAGATTTGGAAAATGTATACAAAATTATCTACAAGTATTAAAAGTAATAAACAAGATATCTATAGAACATATATTATATAAATTCCATTAAAATTATTAATTATATGTGTTTTTTTTAATTTAATGAGACAAAACATGTTTGTTCATAGAAAAATATTTTTTCTAAATGAAATTTCATATTTTCAAATTTTTCATTCTCTAATTAGTAAATAATTCATTACTGAAGAATTAATTTTATAAACATTTAGAACCATAGTTATATGATTTGGCAAACAATATTCAAATATTTCATTCTAAAATCAATGTGATAAATTTAATAATTACTATAGTTTATTATATTTAGGTAAATCTCAGTCTCGCATGTGACACCAGCAATCAAAGAAACTCATCATTTTGTTTAATAGAAGACTAAATTGTGTTTAATATACCCTAAGATAATTTATGTGTTGTATATAGCGCAATATTAACATGGTGATGAATGTTAAAAATCATAACATGTTTTAGTTTGAAATTAAATCCATCAAAAAAATAAAATTTATTAAAAAAACAAATTAATAAAAATTTAGGGTGTTACATTACATGTTTTTTTCATTAATCCATTAATTGATCACCACCATAGTAGGAAAATGAACCAACTGACCATAGTGGTTTGTATACTATATCACTGAATGATATCCATAATAATACAAAAAGAATTATTTTTTAATTCCATATCATCAAGTATTTCTAGTAAAAATAATAAATAAATGGTACTAAATTAGTCTATTATAAGATCATGTTCCAAATTTCTTGAATTGTAGTGGAACGAAACTTCTTTATGGTGCCCTAAAAATTAAATTCACACACTTCATCATGATATATTCAAAGGTCTCAAGTAATTCAACCTCAAAAAATTTTAATAGGTAACCCTATTCATCTAGATGATCATTAATACTGTTAAAAGATGGAGGCTTCTAGAGTTGGAACTATTTCTCATCATCATTATCATCTTAAGCTCATAGTATCACCTCTTTATCTTTGTTCAGAAAATTTATTACATTTTGTTCCATGATATGAACTGAACACACGATATCCTTTAGGATATTATAATTAATACAAGGACTCCCTTGCGGAGGATTTCCCAGTTTACCCTCTAGAGGAATCCTTTTTACATGTATATGATGCATGAATCCACATACAAAAAACAAATGGATATTATCATTCAAGAAAAAATTCTCAGTTTAAACTTAAAATATCACCAGATAAAACAATTCTATATTATAAAACTAAATATAGGAGACACAAAACCCATCATCCGATCAATAATTGAGGCTCATTACTTTGAGATATGGTTAAGATATAAAAAAACTCACATATAATGCTTTGAAAAATATTATCTCCCATATACAATATTCTGAATACTAATAAACATTGAGAACAAAATTGGCTGGAATAATAAATTTTTAGGACCCAACCCAGTAAACACATCAAATTATGCTCTGAATCAGACCATATAAAGTTATGATGGGCATTATAGATCTATAACGGTTGGAGAATAGAAAATGGGAATCCCAGAAAAAAAATTGGAAATTATTTTCAATACCTCATATAACCATAATGGAAGGCATGATGATAAATATATAAAATGAATAATTTTGATAAAATAAATCAATAATGGTAGTAAAATATATGTGGAAACATTTCAAAACCAAGTAATGTATATAAGATCCAAATAATAGAGAGAAAATAATCCACTGATAGCTACATCATGTGAGATTTCAAGAACATCCCACTATCTAACCACCAACTACCCTTACCCATCTAACATAAAACCCCACTATATCACTAAGTCATCTTACCCTTTCTTGTATCTGAATATAGAACTCCTACACCCCTAGAGAGTGTATATGGTGTGTACGAAACATGCCTAGTAGGATCTTTATAATGTTTTAAATGTAATTTAAATTCCAAAAAACCCATATAATCATTATATGTGAACAAATCATCATCATAAAACAATTTAGTCATATCTATCAAAATTATATAAGAATTATATCTCATTTCCAATGTTTTAAAATGGATTCCATATAGAATAGATCAAATAAAAATTTGAAATCATATCTTTATTAAATCATGAATCTTTTTTAATATCAAGGACATCAAAAGTACAAGAAAAAATATAAATGCACAATTTAGATCACATATAGGATAAAATAGGTCTAATATTTCTAGGTCACTTATTCATCACTTATCTGGTCAATAAATAGTGGGAACAAAATAATTTTCTAAAAAAACATTGATATGGTAATAGAGGAACACCCTAGGAGTGATACTTTTATAGTGTATAAAAATAGAGTCCCTAAAACTACGGTCTAGGGATCATATAAACACACCATGTATGTATCCCTCAATAAGAACAATTACATGGACTAATACTACAAACCCCTCCTCAGTAACTTAGGCGTACATGTTTTTTATGTGTCAAAAAATTTTATAGGGATTATCACATTTCATAAAATAGTTTAAAAAAACACTTATTCAATGAAATCATGATTTTAAAACCAATTCAATGAACTATTTCATGGTTCTTTGAAAACATATTTATTTTACCAAACCTATGGTAAAACCAAAGATATAAAAAACCATTCAGAAATGAATATCAAGAAGATATAGTATTATGAATATAATAATTTATAATCATTTAAAACCATAGAATCTATGGTTCACTAAATTAATAGTAGAGATTGGTACACCTATCTTACACATTAGTTTACATGACAAAAAATATGGATCCACACAACAGAAGGAATGTGAACACCCAAGGAATTGAGGGGAGTCCATCAATATTAATTAAAACATGTTATTTTTGAGTATCCTTAAACTGAATGCCACTATAGATGTTATGTGATCATATTCTTCATATTACATGATATCCACACCCAATTAAACAACATTTGGTCTCTGAGAAATTAACACCCAATGAATCATTTATATTCTATATTAAAAATGCAGGAGGTATCTACTAAGTAAGTATCTAAAAGGGATGAGAAATTTTTTATATATTGAAGGTATAGCAAAAAATTTATAATTATCTTACAGATATGATGAGATTGATTTCCACACTATAATAAAGAACCATAAAAAATTTAATTCTCCATGTGTAAAGAGTTTGGGAATAATGATAATAAATTCTCCAATCCCCAGGCCAATGAGGATAACAAGAACCAAAAAACTCCATGAAAAATTAAATAGGGATGTTCTATTGAATTCTGTTTGACTAAAGGGATCATGATAATGAACTGGATAATAGAGTTTTATGAACTCCCTTTGGAAGAAAACCCTTTAGTATGGGTATTAAGACCCCAAAATGATGTACACCTCACTCAAAATAATGGGGGAGAACTAAACATTAATGAAATTTCTATTTTAAAATAGTATAGTTAAATATTACTTGACTAATTATATAAACCTTCCCAAAATATGAGGTTAATATTTTAATTCAACTTTTTCTTCTTATTATTTCTGAATATAAGTTTTCTTATAAAATTGATCCCATTGAATTTGAATATTTGATTATTTAACTTTAGGATAATCTATAAAAAGTATTTATAAACCTTAGTAATTTCCTATATAGATAACATGTCATCATTTATAAAACGTTGTGTTGATCAATGAATATATTCATAGAATATCACAATCCTAAAAACATAACGATAAAATATAAGTATCATATAACCCTTATGGATGATATTTTTATTAATTTATATGTTCTTAGTACTTCTCAATGGTGTATATTTGATCTAGATACATTCAATTAAGAGTAAATATAAAATATATAACCAAGATAAAATTCCAAATAGATTAAAAACACTATGAATTCATAGTGATTCTAATTTGACATACAAATTTTTCTACTATCTTTTTAGATTTGAATAATAGAATCTTTAGATATTACATTGAGAAAATAGTTTTATTCCTTATTGAGTATATTCTCATATTTTATAAATTTAAGGGAGAAAATTAAGAGAATTTTATGATTCTTTTAAAGTCCCAATGGATGTATAAATTATATTAAAAGAAGAAAATAGTGGATTTTTACTGAAAAATAAATCCTACATAGCTCATGTAATCACTAGTGAGGTTATATCCTTGGAATCATCAGGGGAAAAGTGATTGAATAACTGTTGAGACTAAACAACGTGAAAAAAATCTATAGTTTTATTTTTTTACCAATATACTATCTCGGATATCATGGTTACACAATCCTTTATCCTTGTTACCATTTCATTCATGTGAAGTTCTTATACAAAATAAAATTTAATAAAATATTCAAGGATAATAAAATTAGACCGCACCTATACTTACATTACCCTACAATGTATAAGGTTTTTTAATATTAATTTATTATTTATTAGAAGATTTGGGATTAATTATTATGAATAATTAAAACTTAATATCATATTAATCACATTAATAAAATACTCATGATTTAATTAACCAATTAATGACCTAGAGCTAGTGGTTTTTATATTTTCCATGATAATATAGCACTTTTTTCTTTATATTGAAATGTGTGATATATACTTTAATAATAACATGTTAAAGTACTTATTCACATAGAAAGAGTTAATCTTAAGAAAAATATAATGGTTGGAACTAATATTATATTATTATCACATAATTCATTACAACCCAAGGAATAAAAATATTATAATTGTTTCTCTAAGAAGAAAGGATCACATTACCATATAACTGACAAGGATGGAAAAAGAACCAAACATTATGGTTATTTAGATGTAGTATATAAATATAATAAAATATGGGATGAAATCAAACCATTAAAAAAAATTCTCAACCATCCATCAATATGAAGATCAAGGTGTAAAAAGATGATATTGATCAATAAAAGAAGCTGGGAAATATCTGACAGTTATATCTTGATGGAGATATAATTATATGATTTGGAATCTGAATTTGAGTCTCAATCAGAATAGATATGAAGTGGGAAATTCATGGTGACTGACATATCTCTTTATTATATATTCTTCTTGAAAGAATAAATATGTATATATATGTTTAAAATAAATTATATTGGTACAACAAGAGGAGTAAGATTTTATAGTTTCAATCTCAATGAATGGTATTTCTGTATGTAAGTATCAAACAAAAAAATATAAAGGGGTGATGTAACTATAATCTATAACTATATGGTAATGGGGGAGGATCTGTATAGATTTCATCACTAGTGTTCCTAAGAATTATAAATGATAAAAAAACATTTGGGTAGTATTTTAATGACTTATAAAATATTCACACATCATTTTTTTTATAATACTACTCTTTTGGTCAATTTTCAATGTCATATGTAAAGAATGTGGTAATACTACTTTGAACACCATTTTATATTATATATAGTTATGATCCATGACATATTTCAAAATTTTGGACGATTCCTAAATAGTAAATGGATACATAGTTATGTTTTTTCATAAATTACCATCGTCAAACTAATGTTAAATTCGAAAGAACAATTCAAACATTAGAGAGAATTTTAATTTATTTCCCAATTCATTTAAGTAGAAGTATGGATAATGACCATTCTCTACTAGAGTTTTCATATAATCATATTTTACACTCTAGTATCAAAATGGAAGCATATGGGGAACTAAATGGGAGGAGATGTAGCACTCTAACGTATTGTAATGAAAAAAGCGAAAGAGGTCGTTATGAACCGATATTTTATGAAAAAATGATAAAAAATTGATCCAAATGTTCATTGAGACATTAATGTGGAATAAAATAAATAGTAAAATTATATTTACAACTACATAATAGATTTATTGTTTGAATTTTATGAGAAGGTATTTTTTAAGATACATCCTTAGAAGAGTAAAATGAGATTTGGGAAGAAAGGTAAGTTAATCACTAGATTCTTTTGTCCCGTAAAAATTTATGATCAAATCATGGTTGTATGCTTTCAATTATAACTCCCTAAACATCTTTCATAGGATAAATACATGTAAAACGTAACAATATTTATGATGTAAATACTAGATCCATCATATATACTGAACCTAGAAACTGTATAGTTTGAACATGAATTCTCTTAATATAATAATCTTTTAGAAACAATACATCAATGATATAAGGTTCTTGAAATGAGGACCACCCACCTAGTCTATAGTTTTTTAAAAAAATAATAAGTTTGGGGAAGCTATGTGGGAGTGAAAAATTTAATGAAACAAAAGTACCATCATTTTTTCATCTAAGTAATGAAATTTATACGGTGAACTTATTATGTGGGTGTATAGTGTAACACCCTAACAATTATAATAAATTATTGTTATTGAAATACTTTAATGTCTGAAATACTAATAGAAAATAAGCATTTATTTAAATCAAATATTATTCTTGTAACATAGATATTATATTTTTTAAGGTGTATATATAAGTCTTCATATAATGGAATACATAGAAAAAGTAGAATAAATGGATTGAATTTATAGATGTCTCTAATATGAAGTTCATTTTTTTCTTGTTTGAAAATGTGGTAGATTCACTAAGCCTTTCCCTAGACCAAGACCAAGATGATCTATTACAAGCGTAACACAAGTAAAACAGTTTTTTAGTGAATTTAATGCTTAGGGAAATCACAGTGAGATCCATTCTAGTGGAATCACCACCCATGATTATAACAACACCTTATCTTATCTATTGGTCTAACATAGAGACGTTGATAGGTTTCGTAAGTAGAAGTTAGGATGATATAGACATGTATTTATCAGTTTAATAAATTATATACCTATATCATGTGTAATTTTATAAATTTTTAAAGCAAAATTTTAATGAAAAATAAATGTTATTTTGGATTAAAATGTATTCAATTAATGTAGTTATATAATCAATAGAATTATTTTCTGCATAAAATGTTATTTAAAAAAAATATTTTCATATTCTATGAAGTATATATTAAGAAAATATGGATAGAATGGATAAATAGTTATTTTACTAAATCATATTTTTTGTATGGATAATAATAACACTCATCTAAAAAGTAATTGATGGAAAATAAAAATAAGAATTGTTAATATTTTAAAATTGATTTTTCTATACACGTAGTTTTCTTAAATATATTATATGTTAATTTAAAATATAGTTTCAAAATAATTATAAATTTAAACAGACTAATATTAGTGGAGATTCATAATAATTATTCAAAAAAATGGTAAGAAATGTAATATTAAATGTTTATTATAAAGGATAATTAGCATGGTAAATATTTAACCACGGTTAAAGGGTAAAACGTAGGTTATCTAAAATGGCTCAAATTGAATGAAATAAAATTTAAAATTAGATATATAGGACACCCTTTTTCAGGAGTTAAAATCATACCCACTTATCTCTCCAACATTTCCTATCCCAACTCCCATGCGAATCTATTTTTATACTTCACATAAATAAATGTTATGAGTAAATTCCCCACTTTTATCATCTATAAAAGGATGTTAATTATAGACATGATAAGACACAACTCTTCATTAGGTTTTTTGAAACTCTACCAATAAAACTTCCCTTATATCAATTATCCATTATTTGTCTCCCATGGTCTCAAGAAAGTGTCCAAGGTACTCTATTTCCATGAATGTTTTCAAGAGATGATTCAATTCTTTAATGTGATCATTAACCATGGCCTAACCTTTAAAAATATATCATTCTCATAAACCCACCTAAAAACAAATTATAACCATAAAATTATAATGAAACCAGTATAATTATTTTTTAAAAAAATTATTTTCATTATCGAACAACCATTACCAATATCCCTCCCATCTGCTAGAAAACTGAAACATAGCCTATATTGTTTACATAATATTTCCTACAAGAAAAACATATTTAAACTAGAATAACCAAATTCTATTTCTTATTTTAATAATATATTTAATAAATAATTATTGGAATTATTGGATGATTAATAATTTATAAATAAATTTTTTGATTATATTAATATCTAATCTATTATTAATATACAACATTTTGTTTGTTAGAAATTACCATAACAAGCTCGACATTAATATCGTCATTATAAATTATTACAAAAAGTATCATGGAATTAATGTAAAAAAATTATTAATTATTTTGGAAAATATATTCATGTCCCTTAAATAACATGGGAATATTGAACATGGTAACAAAGAAATATGGATCAACATCAACATTAAAAATTGTTTTCAAAACAATCAAAATCACTAACCCCCGATGATGATAATAAAAAATAACTATCTAATAAATATACAATTAATTATTTTAGTTAAATAGTATAATTGAAAATTTATTAAAAAAAGTCCAAAAAATGTTATTAAGATTTTTTATGTTCATTATATAGGAGTTTCAAAAACTTTTATTGAAGTTAGGGTAAAACATATGGGTTTTCTTAACACAGTTCTTTTCCAAGAGTTGTATTCGTTTCTATTTTATTATGGTAGAAAAATATCAGTTTATTATATGACATTATGATAATTAATTATATTTCATCCTTATACTTGGGGGAATTTATATGCCCACCTCAATTAATTATTACACAGTGGATTTCATTCTTCATAAAAATAAGACATCATTAATAATAATTCAAATCCACTCTAGATAACTATTTATGTTCAATGTTTATATTATCTTTTATCTTAATATATTTTCTAAATAATAAACCATAAACTATATAATTTTATACATTCTTCATAATACCCATTAAAAATTTTCAAAATGAGTCTCTATTCTTCTTTTGATGATATGGGTTACAATAATTATATTTTAAAATATAAAAAAGGAATTTAATTTCTTGTTCATATAATTTTTCTTTCAATCAACCAATTTTTTATTCACCTTTATTTTTTATCAATGTTCTATTATTGTGGGTATTTAGAAAAATTAAACAAAATTTCTTGAAAATTATTTTATAATGTGAATCATAACATTATCTTTTGACAAATAGTCTAAATGGTTTTATGAAATATATTTTTACGATTTATTATTCATTTACATCTTTATCATTAAACAACCAACAACTCATGGAGTTATTATTAAATAATCATCCTCTAAATTACCTAATGAAATATTAATTTTGGGTTATTTAATTTTAATAAAAAGCCATCAAATTATTCATTTAATTTTTTATTTGATACCATTTGATATTATAAAATACCAATTTTAGTTCATTTTTTGTTTTATATGATGTATGAATTATTTAATGTAAGATACATGCAAATGGTTTTTCATTTGGAGATGAATTGGGTATATTAAATCCCTTGGATTGGTTGGGACTATGAGGTCCCTGAGATGGTATTGGTATATTAAATACTTCCAATGATTTTTTAATGATTTATATCTGATGAGATTATGATGTTATGTGTGGGTATTATTTTTATGTGAAAAATACTATATTTGGAAACTTTTGTTATGTTTACGACATAATGTGTAATGAATTTCATAATATTTACAACTTAATCTGTGGGACTTACTATTCTTATCAAAACATGATGCAAGTACAATAGTGTTATTCTCATATCATGACGCATGTAAAGACCCTAACCCTAGTATCCTCGAGTCAATGGTAACTTAATTATATTGTTAGTAGATTGAATAGATCATCTCCTAAAAGTATTGAATTGTTTAGTAGTATTGGAAAACTAGATACATAGTTTAATCTCACATTATATTTGAAAACATAAAATTCATAAAAAAATTAATGTAAATATTCTACATCAATGAAACGATTTAAATATTTTTTCCTCATATCCCGAGTAAATGATAAAATACGATTGTCATCAAAGATACTCAATAATAGTCATTTAGAATTAAATATATCATAAAACGTAAGTAATAATCAATATGTAAAGGTAAATAACTAACAAAATAGTCCATTTAATCATTATCTTAGGTATAAATAATAATGTTTTTAAATTAAATATAGATAAAATGATTTCATATAAATAATAATATGATATTGAATCTAATCCCCATATATAATGAATAATAAAATATTCACATTGAAAACAAAAACATAGTTAATAATGGTGGAATGATCAACGGAATAAATCAAAAAAAAACCACCACCATGGACTTGTTGTGTTATATATAGAAATACCATCAAGGTCTTAGTCCAAGAAATCTACATAAATGGGTAAGGATCAACCATATAACATAACTATTTTTTCTCATGATAACTTCTGATGCATCAATATTCTTTATAATTTCAGTCCCCACCCATCACTTAATAATTCCAATGTATTCATCATATTAATGAATAATACGATTTAATAAATTTGACTTAAGAGTCAATTATTATTCATATTAGAATATATAGTATACATAAGATCAATAAATTACCTATAAAATCAGCATATAAAATATCCATAAAAATATGGCGGATGGTATACTTGTAGTATATCATTAGATAAAAATTATTCAATAACTGATGTTGAAATAGATGAAAATACATTAAAATATACCATTAAAATTTCTTGATGAAAAATAAATTTTCACTTTAAAATTAGTAATTAAAAATCTTAAAATTTACCACTATTGTGGAATAAATTTCATTGAAAATAACCTTGTATAATCCTAATGTATGCTCTAAAAAATTATTTAGTCTTTATGGTGGGATATTGTTTTTCATGTTTTATATGTTAAAAAAATACATTACCCAATTTGTTTTAAAAAGAAAAAATGGGCCTCATTTGAAAAATATTAGGAAGATTCATTTTAATTCATTAAATAAAAGTAGAAAATGGGTAAAAATTTCATTAATAAATGATTATACAATAGTAAACATATTTTTAAAATATTTTTAGGTAAAATATTTTATATATCAGAAAGGGATTCCTCATCGAGTAGAGAAACAAGGCGATTTTTTTATAATAACATGATTTCAGTGTATTGAGGAATTATGGGAAATGAAAAGAAAATAATTTAATTTGTATAAGTGTAATTATGGGAGGAAAATATAAATTTTTTAGGATAGATAGATGTTATAATTCATCTAAAAAATAAATTAATATAAAGAATACCCAATAATGATGATATTGAAAAATATACACACACCACTTTGTTAAAAATCAAATAATAACCTCAATGATAGAAATAAATTTAAATAATGCATCAAATAAAATTAAATGAAGTTATTAGTTATATAAAATATAAAATTTTAATTATATACACCTAAAAAAATATGTGTATAACATCAAATACATCTAAATGATATAATATTGAGATAATAAACCCTTACCTCCGTTCTCAATTAATTTTTATTTGTTATAAACACATTTATAATAAATATATATTTATTTAAAAAATATTCTAGAACCATTTTAATGTATATAAAAAAATATATGATTTACGTTTAACCTGTTATCACCGATTTATTAATAATTTTTATATCAAATCAGGATTTATGGTTATAACTGCATGGAATTTCATTTATGTTTTGGTTTGGTAATTTTTGTGCTTCTACTTTGATCATTGTTTAATCACACATAAAAGGATTAAATATAAAAATGAATTACACATGTTATTGAGATGGTAGGTCGTACGTACACTTGTATGCTGTTTACAAATTTTCATGGATAGAGTGAATGAAATTAAAATAATAATTTACCATTCTATAATTATTTATAAATATTATATAACATATAAATTCATTAATGTTTTATAGTTTCCATACATGTATTTAATAAATTAAAATCGAATCACATCACATTATAGGTCTGGTAGTCAACAGATATGCACGAGTGACAATATTGTTTTCCTAAGAAATATAATGTTTGAATATATATATATATATATATATATATATTTATGAAATTATAATTACAGATGAATACATAATTCAGTAGTTCTATATTTATTACAATTTATTTAATGTGGTAATGAAAAATGAATTACATCGCTACATGGATATGGTGAGTCATACATATATAGAATCCATGTTTGAGATTTTCATAGGATAGAGATGAAATGGAATATTAGTGTATCATATTCAATATAAAATATACAAGTAATGATGATACTATACTTATTATTTTTTAAGGTTACAACTCATCATGATAAAGTTGAAGAAAAAATGAACTCAAAATTGTCAATAAAGTATATTACATATTCTTCGATAGAAATTATTTAGATATCCTTTTAAGGGACCTCTAGTTGTACTATTGGAATTTTGAGAACCTATATAAATGTTATAGGAATATTTATCTCATAATAGATTAGTGTTTTTTAAATCTTGGTTACTCAAATCTGTGTAAATGAAGAACGGAAGGTGAGTCCTTTTATAAGTGGGGTGAGGGGAATTATTCAAAAATTATATTGTATTTAATTAATATAAATTACTTTTTAATATAAAAAATCTCAAAATTTATTTAATTTTATGTTAATATTATTATGAGTTGAGATAATTTTATGTAATAATATTTTGATAATGTTTATTATGTATTCACTATTATATTTTAGTTTTTACCCCTCTTAAACCTTTGGTAAATTACCTCAATATTAAAGATTCTAACACATTAAGGGTCTAGAATCATTCTATCACCCTAGGTTTTTCCTTAGTGGAAGCCTTGTGAGGGAGGTATCTCTCTGATTCCTTCCTTGGCTTCCTCTATGCCCCCCTCTTTCTCCCACCAATTCTTTTCTCCTTTCTCGCATCAATCCCGGAGTCTGGGCTTGTCACGATTTCTCTATAGTTCTATGTTTCGTGGTTTCATCTATTGAGTTACGTTTTATTGTTGAAAGTACCACATGAGGTTGTTAAAAGTACCACATGAGGTTGTGATGGACAAGATGTTGGTGTTTTGTTATTTAAGTTCCAAGCCACCATGATCCTATTCTAACCTCACATTCCATTTCACCTCCCCATGTCAGATCTAAATAAAACAATCACATGGGTTTGGGGACATGAGGTTTAGTAGTTGTTGACCACCCTATAAATCCTTTACATCTCAATATTCTATTTGTATATACATTCCCTCATTCCATTAGGTTGGCATTTAGATCCTTGACTATTCATTTCACTACCTTGACCTCAGTCCCACCACTCTTATCATGGTCATCTCTAGAGCGGCGGTTTCACCGAGTTTTTTGGATATGGGTATTGGTTCCAATGGTTCTCCTAAAATCACCATTATCATCTATCTCTTTTTAATAGTGTTCAATGGTTTATTTGGTTGTGTTTATTCATCAAAGAGTAATTTTCTGGTTTCTGGTATCTCTATGTTTTATTTTTCTTGTGGATGTGAGTTCACGACATTGTCATCCAAATTATTTCAACATTTCTATTGATGTGATATCATTCTCTATGGTACTGGGTTTGTTCTGGTTCACTGGGGATGACAAGGACATTGTTAATGACGTTTTACAATAGATATGAGGTCTCCAGACTTTCGTTGTTGTGTTTGTATAGCAGAGATGACGACGACTTTTGTTATACGATGACCAAATTAATAGTGGCGACTCACGATGGATGACAATGAAATTTTTCTAACATGGGTAAATCCTTGATAAAGATCTCATTGGGTTATTTTTTCTCATTCAGTTTTTGAATGTTGAACTTCAGATTTTGGATTCCTTTATTTTGGTGACCATGTGGTCTATTGGTAACCA
This sequence comes from Viscum album, assembly GCA_963277665.1. Lineage (NCBI taxonomy): Eukaryota > Viridiplantae > Streptophyta > Magnoliopsida > Santalales > Viscaceae > Viscum > Viscum album. The sequence goes on along the minus strand of OY728125.1, from coordinate 908,017,254 downwards.
CTCATCCTAAAATATGTTTATTTAAAATAAAATAATGATCTAATTTTAATTCAGTTATGGTCATGAATTCCACCATAAATTCAAAAATACCCATAATATTTATTATAAAATATAATAAACGTTATTTTTGGCACTATTTATTTGATATTTGTTTAAATATTTCAAAACAAATAGACAGACTGAATTTAATATTTTATAAAATACAAAAAATGTATTATGTACTTGAAAAAATCATGTAAATAAATAATTCATGAAATTTTTATTACTCTTAAAATTTATTAAATCATTTATTTTACTTTTATATTAATTAAAAAAATATTGTGTTGGAGATTCATAAGCCTTTAATCAAATTATTCAATCATTAATAATTTAGAATAAATTTCTATTATAAAAGAATTATTCATCTATAAAATTACCTTTTATAACAAAATATATGTTATATTTATGCATATGAAATAAAATATTGATATTATGTGAAAAAGGCACATTTTGGCGTTATCTTTCACTTAAATATTAAAATGGTCAAAATCAAAGAAATTTGTCAGATAATTTACATAGTCTACAAAAGTGGATATCAATGGATGAAATTAACTCATATAATAATATATACTCATGTTTTTGGGACATTTTTTGTCCTTATCGTATTATATTTAAGCTTAAAAACCTAATTTATCATTTAGAGAGGTGATAATTTCTTCCACGATAACTATCCATAATGACAAAAAATAACAAGGAACTACATTTCCAAGAAAATTTCCTCTTGGTAAAAAATAATAAATCAATTTTACATGTAAAAATGTCAATAATATAAATAAATTAATTTATTATTTAAACACAAAACACAATGAGTTTCTTCAGAAAAAAACCTTTTAGTTATAAATAATATTTTTATAATAAATTTTACAATAAACATGAATATAATGAAATTAATTAGATTAATAATAATATATAGTTGTTGATGTTACTTTTATAATAAATTTAATTGATATTTAACTTCTCAAATTCATGAAAAAACAATTTTAAATAAAATGTATTATTTTTCACAATTTCACAAAAATAAATGTTTATAGGAAAATAATAAAATTATCCATAAGTTAATTTTCATTTATTTATTTGAAAAATAATATTAGTTTTTTTAAATTAAATTTATAAAAGTTCTAAAAATTAAAAATTATATTTTATCACAAATGAAATAAAAACTTATTTTAGGAAAAATGTATTTTTGAAAAATAAAATAACTTAGTAAAAATGGGCTACTAATTTACTAAAAATTAATCAAAAATTTTGTATTAATTATGAACATTATATATTTATTGTAATACTATGAATCTTATTCATACCTTAAAATTTAATTACTAGGTCATAGAAGTTATATTTAAGTAATAATATTTAATGATTTGTTTAAACTTGATGATCAATGTGGTATATGCAATTAAAAATAGTGTTCTTATAAACCCATGGGGTGAAAAATTATACCATGTAAAATAAATTGTATCCAATGTTTTTTAACTTTTTTGTAAATCATGGGTTGGAAATCTTGAATTAATTATATGGAAAACCAATAACCTCAAAAATAGTTTATAAAACATCCCCTAAAAAGGGAAGGGGAAATATTGACATAGAGTAGAAAACTAACACGCAAGACTAATAAGGAGTGGTAGATAAAATGGTTTGGTGTAAGTTAACTGACACTAAACCCTAAATATTTGATTGGTGAAATGACCATTTACTCGTCAAGAATGATGGTAAATGTATTAATTCTTTATTTCACGACCAATTTTTCAAGAGTAGATGGATTCTATTAATATTATAATTGGGAAGAAAAGAAAATATAATTGACTCTTATATTTATATTTCATAAGATAAATTTCATCTTTTGGTTGTTATTTGATAAATTTATAATTCATCACTTACTCTAATTAATTAATATTAAAGATGAATTGTTTATGCATGAAGCACTAAAAATAACATTTAACCAATCATAAGATTCATAAAAGAATGAAAGGTCAATCCGTGTATGCCAAAATATTTACCATAACTAAAATTGGTAGAAAAAGTTACCCTACATAATAAATTAATATCTACAACCTCAACAATAAAACCCAATGTTCAACATAATCCATTCCATATATATTTATCCCTAAAAACTCTTTAGAATACATCTGACCAAATTCAAAATCAAAATATTTGTAAAGAAGGCCACTGAATATTAAAAAATCAACTAATCATTAATCCGTTGAACATTATAATGTTTACCTTAATTAAACATACTAAATATTTGAATACATTGGTCACCATAAAACCTCAACGAAAAGTTAACATCTTCCAAAAATCCACTATATACTTATTCCTCAAATAAAATAAAATATTATAAAATATATTCCATGAATAAAAAAATGTATTAAAATCCATCATAAATTGTTTTTTCATTAAATATCTAATCATTTTCATTGTCAGTAATAAAATATAATTTACTTCATAAATTCCAAAAATCTATTTATATAAAGAAAACAATATTACATAAAAATTAAAAACATTTTAGGGTTTTCCTTTCCCTTGTTCTTATTAACATCACAAAATCACTTTTTTGGTTATTAAAACCATTAAAAATATTATATCAAATCCTAAAATAAACAAATAAAAAAATATTATATGTCTCATGATTCTAATAACTCAAATATCATTGCTTAAACACTTATTAAAAATGAATATCAAATTCCAATACATAAACACATCAACCAATCTACTTAAATGATTGGCATGTCATAGGTTCTTCCTTTGATTAGGATCAAAATCATGGATTATTCCATTGACATAGATAATTCCTATCTTCCATACATATAATAAATTATTGTTGTCTGAAATCCATTTTTTTGGGACATTCATTACCAGATATGAAAAACATTCACTTTTAATTGATTCATTCCTCATCCCATCACTTTCTATATATTTAGCATGAAGGAAATTAATCCTTCTATTTTATATTGGATCCCTTATAGGAGTTCATAAAATACTCTGTCATCCTATTCATTGGTGGGTTTTAGAGTTGGTAAATGTGAAAGATGTCAAACATATATTATGAAAAAAAATTATCCATAATCACAATATATTTCACTACAATCGTCATATTTTTTGGTTTGTCACCACAAAATTACAATAAAATTTAATATTAACACAGTTTATTCTACTTACAACCATTTACTCAAAACAAAAAACATAGTATGATAAACAATAATAATTATGGGAAACCACAGAATCCTAAATATTAATTATAAGATCTACATGGCCCTAGCATTAAAAATTACAAAATCACGAGTTATGTGACGAATTTATAATCATTCACATAGAGGACCTTTTCAGATTTACCGTTTTAAGGAATTAGTTAATAACTATTACATATAATATCAAATATTAAAAAGTATTAAAGTCTACATGCTATCCATTTTTTCATAATATAATAAATTTTAATAAATAACATGATTAAATTTCATGAATTTGTTTTAATAAATTTCAATTTTTTTCTTCCTATCTCTTTACCAACCCTATTTCTTGTGGAAACAATTTCAAAAACATGATCTGAGCACAATAATCTCAGCAAGGAATATAAATAACAAATTAAACCATTAGTCCATTAATATTTTAATCTCATAAAAACATTTTAAAAAATTTATAATTTTTACCCATAAATCATAAGTCCTGTAACAAAATTCATGAAATCATAATATTCTTGAAAAATGCCATATAAGTCATAAATCATAAAGCTAACTTGTGGAATCCATATCATACTTAATTTTAATCCATTACAACTATATAGGTAGTGGACATTATGGTAACATTTAGAATACCCATCACAGTATATTCTCAAAATCTCTTAAGATAATCCATATCATATAACTCTATCTCATTCCCCAATGCATTAAAGAGTAATCATAGGCTCACCTGAATCAATAAATTATCAAAACCATTTTCAGTACCAATATATCTGATAATAGAAATGTTATTTATTTATCTTTCAAAAACATTAGATCTTATAGAGGAATCTAAATACACAACAACAGTTATGATAGTGTAAAATCCATTATCTCTGTAAATGTTAAACAAATCCTTTTAATAATTAAAATTATTTTGAGAAAAAGATTCCTGTAGATAACAATTTAATGAAATGAAAATTAAAATTGTTTAATTATACACTTTATAAAATAATTTGGTGTATATTATCAAAATATTCTGCAATGAAAGAAGGTTGAGGCGATGTCCCTTACCATGAGTTGGACTCATAACATACAATATTTATATTCTAATATTAAAAAATTAGGTTAATTTATCATTTCTTGAGAACCATTATAAATTATATTATTTCTTTTATAACACTTATTACCGTGTTATAAAATTTAAATAATTATTTAAGTTCATATCATATGTTTTGTTGATATTCAGTACGTGAGTCAAAAATGACCTCGATATGATGTAAATAGTCCATGTGGTTATAAGTAAATCATATCTGGAATAATAATAATGAAATAAACATCACTTTTATAGATCGATTATAATTTGAAATCTAACCATTTATAATTAGTTTGAAAATGAAGAATGTTATAATAAATGAGACGGTATGCCATACATACGCATGAGTAACATTTACAGTTTTTATTTATTTTTTTCGAAACAAGGTAATAATTATTTAATGTTTCTAGAATTATCATAACATTATTAACATCATAATAATCATTTAAATATACTTATATATATCATACATGTGATGTGGTGAATAAAAATTATTCATTTGTCTTCATAAGGGTGATAGTTCACACATACATACAAAAAAATGATCATTTTATTGTGCCTGGAAATTAAGAAAATAATTGATATATTATGCTCTTATAGTGATAAATATTTCGTTAATATAATAAAAAATTAATTCCATCATTATGACTAATCCAAATATAAGGTATTGAAAAACGAACTATATCGGTTCGTGAGGCGATAGTCGGCTATACACATGAATGAAATATTCATTTACCATTTGATGAAATTGGAGATATATTTGGATGATGATATTAAATTAATAAATTATCAGTATATTTAGGATACTTCATATTTTAGTTCCTCATTGATGATGGTAATATAAAATATGTGAAAGAAGAAATAATATAGAAACACATAAATAAAAACATTACCTTTCCTTCAGAGGATCACATTTCTTGACCCGTTAAAACCACTAAGTAGGGTGTTCTACATAAAATAAGGCCTCTGAAATACAAGAAGGTATTATATAAATTGTTCTGGGTATATATTTTATGGACCAAACGGTTTTTGAACTATGAGTAATAGAGAGGAGTTGGAGCCTTTTAAAAGGAGAGCGAAGGGGAACCCTTGGAATAATATAAAGTATTAAATTATTATATATTCAACATCGATTCAAAATGGGTCCAAGTTGAGTTAATTATAATATAGGATTTTTATGGTTTTGAAAATAATAATCCAATAGTAATTAGTAATGTTTTTAATAATTTTTTATCCTTATCTTTTTGTTTTAGCCTTTTTAACGCATACCATTTTATCAAGTAATTTACACTCTTAGAGTTAAAATAATTATCAAATCCTTCCAAAAGACAAATTAATGAGTTATTAATGAAATATTTAGAGTTATCCAAACATCTTGGTGAATTATTGGATTTTTATAAACTTTTTATCATTTAATTAAATATTTTATCACTGAATTTATTAATTTAGTCAATTTTGACAATATTCATTACATGACATTTTTTTAAATCATAAAAACATGATTCCATCAAAAAAACTACATTAATAAAATCTGAAAATGTCATATTAAACCCAAAAACTCATGGATGGAATGCAATATTTCAAATTATACTTATTTTAATATTATTAATATGTTTTATTTGATTCATTATTTAATAAATCAATTATTGCAATACCATTGAGTCACTATATAATGTAATTGTTTATTTAATAAAAGCATAAAAAAATTACAATGATTTAGGTAATCTATTTATCTTTATTTTTACCATTAACAGTCCAACATAGATATTATATAACTCTATATTGAAAATTTTTTAATAAGGAGAGGCATATTTAGGATATATTTTCATTTACTTTAAATTAAATATTATAATTGTCGTCATCACACCAAAGTGTCTTCAAAAGGTCAAACTTTTAGCCCAAGGATTGTCATGGTCGATAATAACTCATCTAGAATGATTAATACAAGTGTTATGGTATGTATATAATATTATAATTTTAATTTTAACATTAATTACCCTATTTACCTTTAGCCTTGGTAAATAAAACACTAAACATACAATTTAATAAAATTTATTTTATTCCAATGAGAGAAATTTTTTACTTTGTACCACTATTTATTTTTGTTTTTAAAAAATAATATCACATAAGTGGTTAAATTATGTTTAACACTAATCAGGTTGACAGATCGAGAAAACAGGTTTTTGAATTAAAATGATCAAAAGATCACATTTTTTTATATTTAATATAAATTAGAGAGACAATCAAATGAACTAAGTTGGAATAATAGAATAAAAATTAATATAATTATACTATAAACCCATGTAAATGTATAATATAAAAATATAATAAAATTATATGAAAGGTTGTTTTGAATTAAAATGCAGTATTTAACATTATTTGTTAACAAATAAATATTATCTGAAACATAAAAAAAATCAACCAAATATATTTTTATGTCCCAATTACAATTAATACTTTTATTTTATCTAATATATCATATAATAGTGAAAAATAATTTATTTAAAAATGGTTCTCCATCAAAAGGTTGTAAAACTACCTTTCAAAAATATTAGAGTATTTTATCCTTAAAAATGGATTTCATATCATTTTAAGCCTCTAAAATTTATTGGAAGAAAATAAAAATATTTAATAAACTTTTTTAGACATAATATATTCTCTTATATTCATTCCCAACAATATAATTTCTAGGATATAACTAAAATTTAAAATAATAATAATATTATTATATTATTTTTTTGTATATCTTAGTCTTGTGTGAAATATAAGATTTTAAAGAAACTCATTGTTGTGTGTCTGGTACACTATGAGAAATAGCATTCCCTTTAAATTAGTATTAATATCTAATTAATAAATATTAATAAATATGAAAAGATCATTTTATATAATTACATAGGATTATTCAACTTTCCCCCTTTTGAAAATTGCATCATCACAATTTTATTTAATTATCAAATAAGTGGGGGTATTTTCCCATAATTGCATTTTAAAATTCCATTTTTTCTTCATCAACCATGTGGTTTTTACACATAACCTCAACTAGATGAATCAAATTATTTCAAAACAGTTTCTCCTTGTGCTCAAGAATCGTGACATTATATTCCTCATAAGAAATATTATCTTCCATATAAATTACTTATGGTCTAAAAAAATTAGATGGATCTAGAATATCCTTTCATAACAATAAAACATGAAAAAAATTGTGTACCTAAGATAGAATCAGATGTAAAGGAAATCTATAAGAAAATTGTCTAACTTTCTCTGGGATTTCATAGTGTCTCGTGAATTGTGGACTCAACTTCCCTTTCTTACCAAAACACATAACATTTCTTCATAAAGAAACATTTAGAAATCCATTATCACCTAACAAAAACCAATGATCCTTAATCCATTTATCTATAAAACAATTCTACATACTTTAATCTATCCTCATGGGTCTCTAAATTTGATGAAATGTTTTTCCATCTCGTCTACCAAATCTTGTCTCATCAGCTTATTTTATCCAACATCATCCAAAAAAGTTGGAGTTAGTCACCTCCTTCTATATAATTCTTAAAATGTTGACTTCTTTACACTAGAATGAAAACTATTATTGTATGAAAAATCTACCAAAGAAATATATTGTTCCCAAATTACCTTGTAATCTAATGGAAAAGAACATATAATATCGTATAAGTTTTTAATTATTTATTCCTTCAGCCCATATAATTGTGGTTGATATCTGTACTAAAATTTAATTCATTATACAATGTCTCATGAAGGCCTTCCAAAAATGCTGAAGTTGACATGGTATGATGATCAAATACATGGAAGATAAGAAATCCAAGAAACCAGACTATCTACTTAAGATAGACCGAGGAAGATAACCCAGAGACAACGTATCTTAAATAGAAATAAAATGGGAATATTTAGTCAAAATATCAATAATAATCGAAATTGAATTGTAACATCGAGATATGTTTGGTAATATCACTACAATATTCTTTGATATATTTTCTCATTTCCAATATGGTACTATAAATGTTTGAAGCATCACATTTGGAAACTGCATCTCAACTTTAACCTGTAGACCAATCAAACACTTCCTAGTAATGTAAGAAATATCTTATTTCATTCGATCAAACCAATAATACTCGTAAAGTATATATACATCATAGTACATCTAGAATGTACTAAAAATATAGATCAATTATCTTCACATAACAAATCATTCATTAATAGTGAATCATAAGGCACATAAAATATATTCCAAAAGATAAAAAAAATCATTAGCCATGTTAAATTTATGAAACATTACCTTTTGAACCTATTATACAATTTTCTGTCATTCATTATCTTTATTCTATGAATTCTTAATTCTATATAATAGTGATGATTTCACTAAATCCTGAAAAAATACGGAAACATCCTACAAACAATAAATTCCAATACAATGTTCTTCAAATAATTATCAATGAAACACGTTCCAAACATAACATAGTTAATTTTGCACTAATTTTCCAACATAAAGCATCAATCACCTTATTTTATTTTCTAGGATGGTAATGAATCATGAAATCATAATCCTTGATTACTTCCAACCATCTTCTCCATCTCATATGCAATATTTTTGAGTGAATATATACTTCAAACTTTTATTGTCAGTATATATTTCCCACTTTACTTCATATAGATGATGAATCCAAATTAAAAAAGAAAAAAGCAACAACTAATACCAAATCATGTGTTGGGTAATTTAACTCATGTATTTTTGACTTCTAGGAAGAATAAGAAATTATCTAATCATTTGGCATTAGGACACAACCATGTACTTTCAAAGAAGCATCATTTTCTATAAAAAACTCACCATTTTTTGTATGCAGGGCCAGAACTAGAGAATTCACTAATATACTTTTCAATTCCTAAAAAATGTTGTCACATTCTTTTCTCTAGATTAAATTAGCACATTTTTAAATTAGTCAGGGGCTATATAACTGTGAAAACGTTTTAACAAACTGCTGGTAATAACTATATAAAACCCAAAAATCTACCAATGTGGGTTATTATTGTCAGTATAGGCTATTTTTCAACAAATTTAATTTTAGAAAGATCAACATTTATCCCATATTAAGAAAAAATGTGACCAAGGAAATAATTTTTTTGTAACCAAAATTCAGACATTCTGAATTTATAAAACAATTTATTTTTTTATGGTTTGAAAAATAATCCTTAGATGACATTCATGATCCTCTTTACTTTTATAATACACCAAAATGAAATTAATAAACACAACCACAAAATTATCCAAAAACTCATGGAATATTATGTTAATAAGATTGATTAATACATGAGGTGCCTTAATTAATAGAAATGGTAAAATTATAAATTCATAATGGCCATATATAGTAAAAAACATAGTATTCAAAATGTCTACTTCCCATAATATAAAATGATGGTACCCCAAAATCATGTCACCATTTAAACAACATTATTATCCCTGGATCCAATACCACTTCATATGATGGCCCCTCATATACTGAATTAGTTTCAATTCATTTCACCACACCTTTCTTCTTATATCATGGCTACTTCCCATCATTGAAATTTTTACTTGGACACTCATTCGTAGAATGACCCTTCTCCTTACAATTAAAAAATTGTACTAACAGAAAAAAAAAATTTTTTATTACCAATAGCATGATGTTTTTTGGTGCAGTAATGAGGATTTTGTCTCATATAACCATATCATAAGCACATATCATAATTCATAATGCATTCTCTAGTTTGTTTTTACAACAATTTTCATAAACATTAAACTTAATTTTCTTACCATTAGACTTTTTGAAGAATTATTTCATTTCGCACTGAACATTGAACTCCTATTTTGGGTTTTTTCAGAGAACAAATTATCATTAGAAAACAACATTTCCCACTTCTCAGCACATAAATAAATTATTTCATAACTTTAAAACTCATGATAATCTAACTACCTTTGAAACTTTGGCCTTAATAATAATAAAAAACAATTGATTTTACTATTAAGGTCCCAAATAAAATTTAGAGAATACCATTCCAACAAAGTGAATTTTACATTATATGTAGCCACTGAATCCTCATCATGCCTCAATTCCTTGAATTGATTTTCCATCCAATGTCATACCTCCTTAGGAAAATATTTTTCAAGAAACATATTTTTTTAATTCATCCCACTCAAGAGCATATATCTTCTTAATATCCCCGATATTCTTAGACATCAAACAACACTAATAATATTAACCTTAAAATGGTAAATACCAAGACAAACCTAATGTTTTTTGAACAACCCATGACATCAAAAAAAATTCTAGTGTTTTAGTTCATCCTTCAACTAGAATGGGGTTTGAGGATCCTCTGAATGACAGGGGATGTTTCCTCAAGAAATGTTCCACTACTGATATGTTCCTATGTGAATTATCTAACAAATCTATTGAATAGAAACAACCATTATTTATTTTCGAAGTCAACTTTATCATCACTACAACAAATAGTTTAGTTCTGATTCTCACAATAAATGGTTGTTGATTTGGAAGGTTTTTTTTCTATTGATGTCATCCTAGACAAGCTTCCTTATTTCATCTATAAAAAATCATTCTGAACACATATATCTTAGAATAATAAACATGGTAATAAGCAAATTCAATATCATTTCAATTTGAAAATAAATTGAAAATAATTTATCAATATTATATGAACAATATTATAACTCCAAAAGTTATTCAAACCAAACTTTTATACTAACTATATGGCCCCATATTTAAACAGTACACAATATTTGTTTATGTCATGAATTTACATTGATTCACATTGAATATCTTTTAAGGTTTATATTTTTATGGAATTGGGCTATTTGTATTTTATAACATCTCAAAGATGACAAATTAGACATGTATACCTTCGATCCATATTTTATAACAAATATTTTGAAATAAAACATGAATCATTTTTCTTGATAAAATTAATCATAACATTTATCATGTATTATTCCTTTCAATTAACCACATTTATACACTACGGAATAGTTTTAAAAACATGGTATTATTACAAAAATTTCAGTAATAGATATAAATAAAATATAAAACTATTAGTCCATGGATATTTTAAACTCAAGAAATAATTTTAGAAAAATAATAATTTTCCCCTCAAATCATAAGTCCTTTATCATATCTCATGAAATCATAATATTCCTAAAAAATATATTATAAATCATAAATCATAAACATAATATTTTTAATCCATATCATACTTATATTATAGATTTCATAGAGACATAGGGAGTAACCATTGTGATTACATTTGGAATTCCCATCATAGTATATTCACTAAATATATAAAGAAAAACATTATCATTTAACTCTACCCCATTACCAATTCATTGGAGAGATATAACAGGATCACCGACACTCTATTTATCACTACACCACCCCTATAATTATTAAATACCCAAGAAACAAAACATAATCAAAACATTTTATCAAGCATAATGAAAAAATAAAATTTCCAAATTGTAATCACTGGATATAATTTCAATATTTTGACATAATAAATTAATTATCAAAACTAATTTCTATATAAATTACTAGAAAATAGAAATGTAATTTATTTTTCTATTTAAACCATTACATTTTGTAGAGGAATCCAAATAACAGATAATATTTTAGCATTTGAAAATGCATTGTATCCATGTATGTTTAATAATTTTTTTTCAATTAGTAAAACGATTCTTAAAAAATATTTCTTCATAAAACATTTGAATGAAATATACATTCAAAGAGGTCAATTATACACTATATAAAAGAAGGTGGTGTATATAATCAAAATATGGCTCAATGAAATGAGATAGGGAGGATATCCCTTACCATGAGAGAAACACGTTAGGTATAATTTATAAATTCATAAATAATAAACATAGGTAAAATTATACCTTATTGAGAACCTTTTTAAAGTTTATTATTTATTTTATATCTCTTTTTACCATGTTATAAAAATTATATAAATTTCAAAGTTCATATTTAATGTTCTGTCGATATTCGTTACTTGATTCAAAAATGAACTTTGTATAATGTCAGATGCTAATGTGGTTGTACATCCATCATATCAAAAATAATATTCAAAAATAATAATAAATTTGATAAATCAATTATAATTTTAAATCAAACCATTTTGGGTAAGAAAAATAAATGATGTTGTAATCATGGAGAAGGTAGGCCATACTTACACATGAGTAATGTTTCCATTTTTCAAAGATCATTATGGAAATAAAGTAAATTATAATTTTATCAATATAAAATGAATATAATATTATTAAAATCAAAATAATTATTTAAATATAATTATATACATATCTATATATTAGACTGGTTATGTGGTGAATAAAAACGATTCACATCGCTTCTTAGTGGTGATAGTTCACAACAACACAAGAACAATGTTAACACTTTTATTTTCCTGGAATGTAATTAAATAATTGATATATTAATGTCATATAATGACAAATATGTCATTAATATCAAATAAAATCATTAATTACATCATTATAACTAGTCTTGGTAGACGGTAATGGAAAAGAACTATATCGGTTCGTTAGATGATAGTCCACCATAAACACAAACAAGATGTTCATTTCACATTTGATGAAATTATAGATGGATTTGGGGGATGATATTAACATAATAACATATAAGTATATAGTGGATACTAGGGTTATTATTTCTTCACGGATTAAGGATTTTTAAAGGATTTTGAAAAGGAAATAAATTAAACATTTAAATAAAATCATTACATTTCTATGAGACTATCACCATTTATAAAACCTTAACACATAAAATAAGGGTGTTCTAACGAAGATAAGGAATAAATAAAGGTGATGATATTATAAGAAGGGGTTTGGGTAGGAATTTTTGAAAACAACTAGTTTATTAGTGTTTGTAATATAGAGTAATGGGTGAACATTATAAGAGAATGGAGGGACAACCTTGGAATTATTAAAAGAATTTAATTAATATAAATTGAACATTGATTCCAAGTGTGTATAAGTTAATTTAATTAAAATATAGGTTGATTATGGGTTGACTTATAGTCATCCAATAATAATTAGACACATTTTAATAAATTTTAATGCATGCATATTTTTACTTTTTTAACTCTTATAGTTTTATCAAGTAATATACAATTTGAGAGTTAAAATAATTACCATATCTGGATAAACGACCAATTAATGAGTCATCAATGACATTTTTTAGATTTATCTCAACATTTTGGTCTAAGATTGTATTTTTATAATTTTTATATCATTTAAATATGTATTTTCTATTTAATGTTAATTTAGAATTTCATCTAATGAACTACATTGAATGTGCTGATAAAAAAATCATCTAATTATACCTAAAAACCATATAGAAGAATTATATAAATATATATATTTAAGAAAAAATGTTATTTTGAATTAAACGAAAATATTATTCACTATTCATTAAAAAAAAATTAATATTATCATAAATATAACTAAAATTCAAAGAATATAAATTTTGATGTCCTGCTTCTAAAGAAGAAGATTATTTAGTTAAATAGAACGTATAAAAGTGATAAAAACTAGATTTAAAATTTTTTCTCATTCAAAAAGTGGTAAAACAAGATTCTAAGAACATTAGATCATTTTATGAATAAAATTGGATTTACTCTCATTTTAATAAACTAAAATTTATTGGAATAAAGTAAAAAATGTTTAACAACATTAGTAAACATAATATAGTTATTTTTGTTCATTCTTACTAATACAATGACTAGGAGATAACTACAATTAAAAATAACAAAATGATATATATTTTTGTACAACTCACTCTTGTGTGAACATAAGGTTTATGAGAAAACTATTTTTTTATGTTTGGTGTGCTATCAGACGTAGAATCCCCTTTATAGTAAAAATAATATCGAATTAATACATGTTAAAATATATGAAAAAAAATTATTCTATTATTAGATGGGGTGTTATAGGATTACTAAATCATGTAACCTTATTTTCAATCAAAGACACATTCCGTTTAACCTAAGTCAGTTATGGAAATCATATATTAAAATAATTGATAATGTATTATAATAAAAATTCGAATTAACCTATTAAAATCCCATGGGCGTGTTTAAGAAGGTGTAAAGTAATGTAAAAATCATTTTTCACTACAATGATGTATGTCATATATTAATAAAACTATTCTTAGGATTATTACCCCAATATGCATCTGTTCCAAAACCACTATAGTGACATAGGCTTAACATAAATGAATATCAAATCATTTGAGATGAGTATTTAGAACAATATAAAATTATACTCCCTATAATGATAATATTTTAGTGTCTTTTAAAAATTGGAACACATTATTACCATTTTTTGAAATAACATCAACATCTCACCTAATTATATTCCACATTTGTACTCATAAATAACACCATTATTTATAACATGGGGAAAAGGAAACATAAAAATTATGATATCAGATGATCAGTAAGCGTAAAAAAGGGAGGTATGTAATCATTATACTGAGAATAAGGTTATGAGTACATTATTACTACATTAGAAGATCATACAATGCATATCAAAGATCATAATCATGAGTCATTGAATATAGATTAGCAGTTCATAATACATGAATCATATGGGAATTAAAATGATACACCATGAGAGCATATCAGAGGAATAAGATATAGAATTATAGTACACAAATAAATATATAAAATTATTTCCATAGTATTGAATATTGATTCCAAGACAATATTAGTGGAATAGTCTCGCTCCACAAACCATCGTAGTAGTCTAGGTTCACATCTAAGACCATATTAATAGACAAAATCCTTTACTAAATCAGGTTCACACCTTGTTCCAACAGTATATTAATGAACCAAATTCACTCTTCATTCAATCCATGTATTACTAAACTGAGTCCACCCCCCATTTTTGGAATGTATTATTGAACTGATTTCACTCCTCGTTTAGCCACGAATTACTGAACTGAGTTCACTCCTCATTCTAGCCCTCTATTAGTAAGCTGAGTTCATTCCTTATAACAACCCTGTACTACTAATCCAATTTGACTTTTTGTTACATTCCTATATATTTCATAATATATGAATCATTAACCAATGTATTGGATAGAGATATAGTATCCACCCATCATATAATGAAATCATACATAAGAGTTCTATATGATTATAAAAAACTATTATATCATAATATATAAAATGAAATGGGTATAAAAAACATTCCATATTGTATTAATCTATAGGAAATTAATAGGATTAAAATTAATTTCATCATATAATTACCTATAAAAATATTTTGGATTCATAATAATATATCATGTGGAATAGAAATATAATTCATGAATAACATGTATTCATATTTAAAAACCCCTCATAGAAAGAATAATAATGATGAACTTCAATCATAACCCTAAAAAGAATAAACTATATCAAATGATGACATATTCTATGGGGAATTATTTAGAAATATCACATGGAAATCCTCTAATGAAAAATAATTTTTCTCTAGAAACATCATTTTTTTAATATGAAATATCTTCAAAATACTTTTATTTGAATAAAACTTTGAGAAACATATAAAGGTTGTTTTAAAATTATTGAAAACAAGGTTTAGATATAATATTTTTAAAATTAAATTTTTTGTAAAATGTGTTTAAAATATAATTTATTTTTTTAAACATAAATGGGAAATTTTTTTTGAAAGAACATGAATTTTTAATCGAAGTGATAGATCAAGTCCCATTTAAAAAACATTTTTTAAGAATATTTTTTACGAAAGAATGGAAAATTTATTCTATTACTTGATTATATCATGAATAAACAATGTATAGTAAACATCATTTGAATTATTGAGATATGGGTCATAATATATTATCAATGGAATCATAATAATAAACAATCTTAATAATTGATGATATTTTATCAATTTATTTTTGCAACATTGGTAACCTTGAATCCTAAGTCATATGAAGGAATAACATAAAATGAAACAAAAAATTTAATGAATTAGAATAAATTCGTGATATTACATTTGAAAGGGTATTTATATACCCGAAATTAAATTTTTTATGTTTTTAATATAACGTAAGTCTTAAAGAAGAAAAATTGAGACAAAATTACATTGCTAATTTGGTAACTTTTCAACCGTGGCTCCCATGAAAGGTTGATCATAAAATTGATATGTCAATACCCAAAAATTTTAGGATAATAATAATAGAATAATTATTTTTAAATAATATACACCACACATAATAAAGTAGTTGTGAATATGGAATAAGTCATTCTATAATAAAATAGGGACTAGAAATCTGCTTACCACTTGAGTAACTTTGGAATCATGATCCCCATGAAATAATAAAATTAATTGAGGAATTTAATATCATTAAATAAATTTAATTCCTGATGTAACATTTCATAGGGATTTATATTCACCACATTAAATAAATGGTGGGTGAAAATGGAATGTATCTCAAAGATATAAAAGGTGAGATAAAATTCCATTACGTTATGTATTCAATCTAATCATACATGATAAAACATATGGTATAATAAATAATATTTTATTATACATATATAAAATAAGAATATTAAATTTTTTAATACTAGATACATTTTTATTATAACATTATATTACCCCATTGTTATCAATTTCTTTTTTATGTTATGTTTTGAGTAATAACGGTTTTTTTCATACATGTTTTGATAGGTAAGTCTTAGTCCTTTTATTTAGTTAATGATTTAATTATATAGAGAAATAATTTATTATAACTAATATCATATATATTTATTTTATCTGTATTCATATTAATCTTTAAAATATTGTGATAAGAAATGAAATACACCATTCTTGGATACGGTAGGTCATACATATGCATGAACATTATTTCCTTTAAATTATCATATTTAATGAAAGAAAAGTAAGTTACACAAACAAACCCACACACACATACACACACATGTATATTATTATTCCATAATAATTAATATTTAATAAATATCATGTGTTTTTATTAAACATATTATCACTAAAATCCATGCAATGCGTGAACGAATCACATCTCTTTGAGGTGGCGATAGTTCATATGTCCATAGACGATGTTATCATATTACAAAAAAATATAAATCTTGAAGGTATATGTTATATAATAATTAGATATGTGTAAATTAATAAAAAAAATATCATATATATTATATTAAATAGTAATTATATCATTATTCTCAACAATGAGAGGATGTAATGGATTAACAAAAGACATCGTTTCACAAGGTAGTATTCCTCTGTATATACGAATAATGATTTTTTTCTCATTTTATGGATGTGTGTAAAGGTGTAGGTAAAAACATAAAATAAAAACTTATACTTATATTTAGGATACTTACATTATTATTTATTAATGTAATTTAAATAATTTGTTTTTTTTATGATAAATAAAAAAATCACATTGTAGAATTTTATCTATTCTTCGAGTAACACCATTTGGTTTTCAGTAAATGACATTCTTGGTTTTATTTATTCACAACATTAGTTTTCCAGAATTAGATATGGGGTTTTGAGATTTTATTTTGGAATTTTCTGGATGAAGCAAAAAAATACTTATAGGTGTGTATAAGTGTGGGGGTGAGTCCCTGTTTAGAGTAGAGTAGGTATGGTATTCTATTAAATACAATATGGTATCCACTATTGAGAGGTGGAACTTATCTAATGTTCCTCCAATAATGTTCCACATTTAAAAACATTGGAAAATTTTCTAAATGGGGTAATAAATTTTCTTTTGGTAAGGTGTCTAGGTCATTTTCCCTTATATTAACGTTTAACCACTAAGTAAACTTGTTCTTCTCTTTATCTGTGTAATTAATTTTAATTCTATTCAATAATTTTTTTAGTCCAAATATAAGTTGGAAATAGCATAAATTATATATTAAAATTATTCAAAATATATAATTCATTTTTTACGAATTCAAATAACATAATTGGTATAATTCATTTTAAAAATGATCCCACAGATATGATGAAACAAGGAGATTATAAAATAAAGTTTTTCAAATTTTGAAATATTTTTATATTCAACTTCAATGTGAAATTGATTCTGATGAATTAAATTTTAATAATTATATTATAATTTATCTAAATACACATTATGGCCAAATAAAACTATAATTTAAATATATAAATAATTTACAAGAAAGGCCATATTTCAATCAAATTTTAGTATTTTTTACTGTTAATAAAAATTGAATCCTCTACTAAAATTATCAAAAATTAACCCTAATATAATTGTTAAGTTTTTATTTCAATAATATAGATTATTTTGTCAAATATAATTGTTAAATGGTTACAAATTTAATATTAAAATAGGTATTCCATTAAAAGGTGGTAAGACTGTCTTTTAGTGAAATATATCATTTCTCCTAAATTTGGATTTATTATTATCTCTTGTCTAGAAGATACATAAGATCAATGTTATATAGTTGATTTAATATTTAATATTTAATTTTAATGAATATAATTCCTCCAAATTGGGTTTTTATAATTAATTGAAATAATTTTTTTTGATAGAAAAATAGATTTTTTATAAAAGGAGCATCATTATATTCAAATCGTTGTTACTCACATTTATAATTAATTGGAAACCACGAGATTCATTTTACTTTCTTGTGTGAACCAAATTTTCGTAATTTATTTAATCATATTCATAACATCTATTTCAATGACTAAGTGATAACCGGAATGAAATATTAATTATATTTTTAATATTATAGTGTCATTTGGTAAATCTCGGTCTTACATGAAACACATGCTATTGAAGGAACTTTACATTGTGTTTCAAAAAAGATTAAAATAGTGTTTCTTGTTACATTATATAATATATGTTTTATGTAAAATTAAAGCGTTATAGTTGTATATAAATTAAAATAACTTGGTATACCATGAAATACAATCCATTAATGAATTTTAACTTATGAAAAATATAATTCATTAAAACATGAGGTTCTACATTCTACCACCCTCAAAATGATTTTCACCCAAGAATTTTATATGAGTCATATAATTTATAATAATTAAATGATTCTTTCATAGAAACCGAGATAAATAATAAATTATAAAACATATTTTTTTTGGGGGAAGTTGCAGACATAACGTTTACCAAAAGAAACACATAACTATATTTCCACACAAGAGGACTTATCTGGAAAGAGAAATCAGGAACATAGAATAGAAAAAAATCATTCAATTACTGAGGGAGAATGATAGAGAATATTTATTGGATGAAGTGGGTAATCAATATAAAGTTAAAAATCAAAAAACAATATATCTATGATGATCTAGTGGAGCATATAATTAAACTAAAAATGGAGGTATTAGGATTACCCTTCTTTGTTTCATGAACTCTTTCCAACTATTGAATAATATTCAAAATAATATATACATACGTGATTTCTTTCAAATCCAAATGCATAATCTCACCCTTTGGTTATTCTATGATCATTTCCTACTTCATATATTAATCTAGGGAATAAAGGTGAATTTTTCATTCATGAAGAACTAATATAAAATAAGATCCATAAATAGAATGATTATTTATTCCACCCATGCTTATTTAACACCAAAAAAATTGTTATCACAGTTTTGACCCCCAAAACAATGTGACATTAAATATTACATTAGGCACTTAACAGGTTCGTAGGAAATGAACAAAATATTAATATACTACATAAAGGACATGAAGTCTGAATCTTTGAGAAATATCATTCAACTGTAAAGTGGATACACTTTGGACATTTTCTGGACACATTTTACCTCGAAAATTATTCTATAAAGCCTTGAATATTATTCCACCTTTTCGAAAATTGGTAAATGACCCCAACAAGAATGGCTAGCATGTCCAAGGGTCATGCAAGAGTCGCCTCAACCAATCCTATGAATCCATCCCAACTAGCTTGCCCCAGCGGCAGAGGGTGTGTGGGATGGTGCCTATGTAAGACGGGATAATCCACTATGTAGGTTGGCAACGAAGCAGTATAGTGGGCGGCCACAGGGCGGTGCCGAAGGAGTTCAAGAGTGCACCCTAGTACCCACTATTGGGGACCTATTTTCTTGGTTTAGATTTTACATAATAAGGATGAATAGTAGAATTATCGATGTGGGAATCAATTTTATGTAGACACAGTTTATACATAATAAAACTCCATTGGATATAATCACAACAATCAAATCATGTCTCCGGAAGTTCTATGTAATCCATTCAATTCAACACATCTTGAGTTAAAATTAAAAAAATCTGGCACTATGATCCCACTAATAAAAAAATAACATGTTATCATATTCCTCTCAACACTACTCTATCAACATAATCTCACAACAACCATCCAACACATTGACCTCAATAAAATCTCAAATCGAAACAATGTATGACAAGAAAGTTTTAATTTCATGTCATTGAAGAAAGAAAGATGTTGTGGGAATCTCGTCCCAATAATAAGTGTAATTACACACTGAAATACACATACCTGTATGTTCATCTATTAATAAACTTTGGATCATGTGGTCAAGAAAATAAATACAATAAACTCATCCTATAATGTTTATGAGCATGATGAATGAAAATTTCTTGTAGAATTTATTAGCATCATTATATTTGAATTATAGGAAGATGTAACATTGAGTTGCAAAGGAAAATATAGGAATTTCAGTATCAAATAAGTGAACATGTGATTATAAAAATCAATCACATGCAGAAATCATTGGTTGTCTTCAAGAAAGGGGAAACAAATTCCTCTCATGAATAACAATGACACAAGACCCTCCCACCATAGGTATTTTATGCATTTATATTATTGCATGAAAATTTCAAAAATCTATCCACTAGCATGTGATGGGTTCATGTGAAGAATCAAAATCGTATCATGTGAACCCATGGTGGCAATATGACATACCGACATGAGAGTTTATCTAACGATAACATGATATTATTCATGTGAAGCAACCACTACAACATCCATCACACGCGACACCATAATCATGAAAGGTTACATCATCATAGGCCTCATTAGACCCATAAATACCCTAATCCCATTCAAGAAATATATGCAAAAGGGGTTTGGGGATAGAAATTGATAAACAGAGGACCACCATAGTTGTAGAGCACCTTAGGGTAAATATGAGGCTCCCGTTATGGGACCCTATCATGGGATTAGCAATAAAAGAAGTAATGTATTTAGCATGCTACACCTCACAAGTCCATAATCTTGAACTGGATGCACTTATAATATGATCCCCATGTTTGACAGTGGGCCAACCATCCCCGGCTGAGAGCCCCTCTCTTTGTATGAGAATCTAGGGGGAATACCGATCACATATCCATGGAGCCCCTTTTATAATTCCTTAGTGATCATGTTTTATCATGGTTATCAAGCGACAAATATCATATCATGTATGGTAAATATTTGGGAAAATGTCTCTTGGTCATGCAGAGTTAACATGCTACATCCCAGGTACCGTGATGAAATTCCTGCTCATCCTCATAATGTTGGCCTTAGGACATGAGTCCCCACATTCCACGAAGTCCACTATTCCTTGAAATGTTTTCTCTCATTCCTAAATAAGATATATTTTATATAAAAACCTTGTGCATATGTATGAAACCTGTCACATGTCCACATAAAGTTCATGAAGAATGCATGAATTTAGGAATCATATAGTGTCAATATGAATATACCCATTGAAATGCAGGAGACTTTGGAATTGGTATAAGACAATGAAAAACCCCATCAGAAGATCCGATTATGGTAATGTTAACCACATGAGTAGCTGGGATTCATGTGGTGCCATCATGTGTTCACCCCTCTACATGTTTGTAGCCTTGAAATTGATGTACATATCCTATTATCACCATGGAAGACATATGAGGTGTGTTTTGACAAAAACACTTAGCTCTGCGCCCCTCTTCCTAGGAAAATTGTTATTCATGGAACTATGAGGGATTAACCCTTAGGTAATCAACATCAATAAATTAATGGTTGAAATATCATAGACTTGTTCAAGAGACCCCTCCATGTGTTTAATTTGATTTCACATGATAAAAATATTATTCACAGGTCTTGTCATGCCTTAATGTTGCCTTGGATAAACCAAGTTGACCAAGAGATAGTCTATGGACAAGTCTAGTAGATAATTTGATGGCTCGGGGATAATTCATATTGATCCCATGATAGCTAATTTTTATGATTTGAATTTTCATGCGACAAAAAAATCAAATGTTAGTATTTTCATGTTACAGTCCTAATACAAGTCAAGTTAAACATGTGAGAACATATAGTCATGCCTACATCAATCACATGCAAGACCCCAAACATTCCCTCTTTGATAATATGAGTCCATACAATACCAGTTGATGGATCATGTGAATTAATATATACATGTATTCATTGTAATATAATATACCCTTACATGTCCTCTTTGATTTCTCGAAGCATCAGAGACATGCTGGAATTGTCATATGAAAAACCCTTGACATTTCATCATTGTCATGTGACAGCCCAAGGGAAATCCATGTTGATATCATGATAATTTAATGACATATCTCCATTATCATTTAATTTACCATTTTAATGTCTACATTTTCATGTGACTTCCCTTAGACAAGCTATGATGATTACGCGATAACATAGAGACATGTCTTCTTCAATCATGTGATGAAATCCCACACAAATAAATTATGTGAATCCTCTTTGACAAGTCTAACTCTATCATGTAAATAAATATAGGATGGGTTATATAACCATATGAATCATCTTGGACATATTTGTGATGCACCCTTGAATGTGTCTACCATGTCAAACTGAAACCATAATCATGTATTGTTGACAATCAAGACATGTACCCTAGGACAACCAAGAAATATTGTGTAGATTACCTAGGACATTTACACCTCAACCGACAATCACACTTAGAATCATGTCATGTGGAACCCAAGGAATAACCTTCCACCACAAGACCCTTTATAAATTGATGTTTCCTTAATGGGATAGGGTTTCACACTCACATGACAATATTAGTGGCATGATCTTAGATCAATCCTACATGGTCATCATCTCTATTTAACTGTATAAAGATAGAACTTGGGTATGAAATAGGGAATCCATCTTGGAATTACCCCATATAATTCTTAAAAAATCATGTATAACCATAATGTCTCCAAGTTTGATCACCAATTTTAACACATCATCGGGTTACAGAGACAATGAACTATAAGAACTCTAATTCCTTACTAAAAAAATGTAGGGTGCCTTTATAAGGCCCATGATCCAATGGTCATACACTTCGGTGTATGTCCACTCAGGACTCACACATTTTAAATTAGTGGGACCAAATAATCTCCCAAAATTCTATCTTCCTTATTCACCAAGCATCATCTAATCATAGGTTGTATCATTCACTGGCATCATTTTATGTATAATCCTTGATCATTCCCTCATGTTCCTCAAACCCATCACCATGTTAGTGTTGAATCAAACTTTGAGGCATCTAATTCCTATTATAAAAAAAGATATGTTTTACACAAAACTAGGTCCCTTGTTTCAAAAGACATACTTCATGATATGATAAATCATAACTCTTAATGTTATTATTAATATGTAAGCTCCATAATAATGTTCTCTCATTCATTACTTCAGATCTACCACTATCTCTTATTTCTCACACCAAACATAGATAACAAGTCCTTAGAGACTAGAGATTATAATATCAATAGAATGATGGGAATGTCCCAAGTGTGGGCTTATATTTGTATAACAATATATGTATCAGTCTAACCTAAGGCCTCTATTTTAAATCTATCCTGAATTAGATACACGTATAAGATCTATTTACTCATAGATTCATATCTCAAACAAGATACATGAGACACCTCACTGAGGTCCAATCCCTATATTTACATCCTTAATTCATTTTGTTACTCTTCTTTGGTGGGTCTGGTCACACAACCATAAAATATATCTAATGAACTACATGTGTTTTGATTCCAATTTTAATAGGATATGTATAACACAATGTTGAGGTTAAATCCCATCTCTTAGGCACAAACTTCCTCCCTATATGGAAATGAACTCTATAGTTCTTGAACATGGTCATCAAATGAAGAATCATAAATAAAAAATAGTGTGATGAAGAACATGTGACATGTATACACTAATTACAATAAATTAATGTTCTTAATTAATCTATTTACATAGGGGTAACCATCCCTCTATCAATGTTTCGGAAGGATTGAAAAAACATATTTTACTTCTATAAGAGTTTTATGCAGTAGGAACCAATTCACCCTATAATGGTGTGATCATCCCGACCTCTCATCCTCTCGACCAATGTGACTTCCAAATCATCATTGTATTTGAAACCCTAAAGGATCAAATCACATTGTAAAAAACGTCTATACCCAGTAATGTTATGGGAAAAATTAATTTCTAAAACCAATGTGAGTGATTGAGAATGGAATTTAACACCCTAGAATCAAATCATTACCTAATCCTATCCATGTCCTTTATAAGGAAATAAAAAATTAAACCTAATATGAAATTATTTTATTATGTTATCCATTTAATGGATCAAAAATTTTTTACCTCTTGTTCACATTATGACCATTTTCTTCCACATATGTTATAAAAAATGAAAACACCCATTGGTATATTTTGACAACACTAAACCATGCTTAAAAAGAAAGTACCAACTCTTTATTCTTTAACTGTGATTGTAATGGTTCCAACATTTAATCTTATATATAATGATATACTAATAAGGTATCAGGTTTCCTCATCTGGACATTATTTATTTTGTAGAATTTAAATGATGTCATCCAATGTCCCAATGGATTTTGACATCCCCATAAATGGTTCTTTGGATATGAGGTCGAGATGTATGCTCTCACAAAAAAAACCATCAGTACCATTTGGTGAACTCCATGGTATTGGAGTACCACATAAAAATCTATATCCCAAATCATTAATTAGTGCATGAAATCCTTTTGTGGTTGAATTCCCACTACACATATTTTATGTTATAGTCCATAGAAGTTGAGGTTTCACTTATGGCCACATTTGACCACATTGGGAGATTATCCCTAGAGTGAAGCAATGAATTCCTTCCCTACCTCATACAGGTTCATGAGACTAGAAACCATGTAAAATCAAATAATTAGGATTTTCTTATGTGGACTTACATCATTTCTATTCATCATCAATGACATGTGACCCTTATTTCACAAGGATCTATAGATTAGGATGTACGTACACCAACTATACATGATGTGGAACCCGACAAGAGAGACATCCAAGGGTATATAAAATTGCATCTTTAGAGCAGGATTACATCCCTACTACCACCGATCTATCAAAGGCCCATCAGTGTATCCTAAAAGTGGCCCTAAATTAATCGCAAATCATCATTGACCAAGAGCTCTATAATTCATCATAACTATCCTTGAAAATTTTGGTATCCCAAGGAGCACCCAAACCCACAAGGTTGAGGGAATGTTTATCATATTTTATATTGGGAACATTATCAATATGAGCATGAAATGTCCAAACGGAATATCAAAAAATGGCCTTCCAAATGAGATTCTCTGTTGAGTAGGAGCCCCAACCCTCTTATGTCTCAGTAAATATGTAATCAATCAGATATAAATACACCTGATTTGATTTGGAGAAGAACACTCTTGAAGAGTACAACCATAGTCTCCTATAGTAATTAGAGATACGCCATATTGTCTAAACTTCTCCCACAAGTATAATAAAATAAAAGAACTGCGGTATGATTTAGACATCTAGAAATGGTGCTACAAACCATGTTGGTATTTCAGATTGTAATTAAAATGGTGACTATGGTCAGTGGAAATATTTGAATTAGTCTTTGGGGTCCACTCCAGAACTCACATCATTATCCACTCACCCTACCATCGGTATAGGAAATATTGTTGTCATGGATCCAACTAGAAATCCCATAGATTATGAAATTTTAATATCTATATAAACATTTATCACTCAACTCCATCAAGAGAATATGGATCTTTAATAAATAATTATTGCAATAATCTTATGATCTCCACTTCAGAATGATGTACCAGTAACTTACAATAGAATCTGACCACATAGTGAAGTTCCCCATCACACATGGTTAGGGGAATACTCATATTTATCATCCACTCATCATGTGAAATACCTAAAAATTTTCAAATATTCCCATCCCAAATTTCATTGCGAGTTTCTATATTATCTATATCCTCATTAGGGATATTCTGGAAACCATATGACCTCAGAAGTCACCAGAAAACTTATATGAGAGTCAGTATATTTTAATAAACTGGAAGTGTCTACATCATCCAATACCACGAATTCATTAGCATGTTCCCTATACTTTTAATGATTGTGAATCTATACCATGGGATCCAAATTCATCCATGTGACCACCCCAATTGTGTTATAGATACCTTATTGGAGAATCATCATTCTCAAACATCTTATAAGGTTTGATGGTAAAAATTATATTCCTTTCAATCAAAACACATTATATGGAAGCCTAATTATGCCATGAAAAATGGTTTGATAGAGCTCACGATAATGATAAAACCTAATGAGGAAAGAATGATAGGCCATTTAAGTCATTCACCCAAACATCAAAATTATTGGCACATAATAGAGGGATGATTTATTCCGTGAATTTTTTGGATATATAGGAGAGTGGGTGATTGATAGAGTTGAAGGATCCTAAATATCATTAAATATTTTGAGGAGTTATCCAAACAGAAGAGCTACTCTCATGGTTTGTAGTTAATGAAATCTTTACCACAAGATTAAAAACCTCACAAACATCATCCTTACAAGAAGAAGTTAAACTATCTAGACAAAGTCCTTATTAGAAGATGTTAAATATCATAGACCACAGCCCGACTGAAATACATTAAACTTAATGAATCATGTTCCTACATCATGAAATTAAACTACATGGATTTCTAGAACTACGAAATTCTTGATTCATTTTATCGCAGGATACATAGGGATGCATGTAACCAATATCTTGGCCCATACACCTATATTCAAGTCCTTACCACAAGACATTAAACAAGACAAATGATATTCTTACCTTAAATAATTAAACTAATATAGTTTTTATTACAACGTATAGATTGATTTTCATCCAAATGAGATATGTAGAGACACATAGATACTATATTTTTTCCATCTATCGATGTTTACTTCATTAAAACATGATGATAAATTTCATGGAACACTTCCCAGTCACAGGTTGATATACACTAAGGCATCTTAAAATTTAGGATACATGGTTAACATTAGGTGAAAATTTTAGTTTCAAGAAGAACGAATAATACAGTACAATATCGACCCCATATATATCACAATATCTACAATACCCCTCATATGTCTATTGAGGTAATTCTATAATAGGTCAACTCCCCAAACCATCATATTTCTTCCTCATGAAAACTTTTCTCGATGTTTAAATCTTATAACCTAATAGAGAGGGATCATATACCCATTATAATGAGTGATCACCAAGTGAGAGTGGCACATGCCTCGTGACATGATCATACTTATTTCAATAAACAAATAAGGGAATATTCCAAAGGAATGGGATTGGGATCATATCTGTGTAAGAGGAAATAATTAAAATATTCCAATAGCTTCTCCAAAGATGGTGGAAATTCCTACAGTGGCAGATGTTATCAAAATATTTTCAGAGTCGTCAAATAGGATGCTTATATCCCTACTCAACCCTGAATGAGAGAATGAAACATTATATCCATAATTCATAGTGATGATAATAACCCATATATTCTCAATTCCAAGGGTCCTTGAGGTTATTCTAGGAACATTATCAACATCCCAAGGTTCTTTTTACTCTTCAATCGAAGAAGAAGATGGTGATAACCATGATAGTCCTCCCAGTGGTAAGGTGAAGATGAATCATAGGATCTCTACTAATGACGTATTTATTTGTCCAGTCTACCTATTATGATATATCCTAGAAACAAGAAAGAAACACCATTCTCAAACACCTTCTTATAGAGAGATGCTGAAAAATATCAGGAACCTCCATATAGAAATATTCTCAAAATACAAGGGAAAACCATATATAGTACCCCATAAACCACCCAAAACACTTCACTATGATCTGAAGGAGATATAGAGAGGAAAGATATATGATATATCCGGGAAATGATATATAAATATAATGAGGCAGCAGATGGAAATGGAGATATAGAGATTGATAATTAGAAGAACTTTCCCAAACAAGCCTCGACCCATAGCCACATCCTATTACGATATCCAAAAAAATTTGAAAGTGGAGGTGCAAATTTTCCCTGACCACATGGAATTAAATTTTATGGAACACGTCATAACCACAATATGTTAAACTATACAAAGTTCATGCTGACCAAATGATGATAAAATACATGTAGTTAATCCTGACCACATGATGTGGAACTATATGGAGTTTTTTCTAACCACATGACATTAAACATTAAGAAGAACATGCTAGTTTCATGATGTTAAACTGTGAAAATACATCCTAGCCACATGATTCTAAACATTATGGATCTTATCATCACGAAATGATGTTTAACATCATGGAAACTCCCATGGTTCATATTCTTTAATATCAAGTGACCCAGGTCATAAGAACGGGACTTTAAACTACCCCACATCTCATGTAAAACACACAATGTTAAGTTATATGGTATAAGTTCATACTGTATGAAATTAAACAACACAAGAGATATCCTCACCGTATGATGTTAAACTTCCTGAGAAAAACCATATTAGTAATGAATAAACACACACATACTAGATCAATGAAAAATATGGATGAAATTTACCCATCCCCATCTGAGAATCATCTCCACATAATGAATGTACTCTTCCAAGAATAATGTGTGGCTTGATCCCTTCAACCATAGAATATATAGTAACTCTTGAATCTCTAAACCTTGGTCAAGTAACAACAAATATTCATAATAATTCCAATCCCAATGTATGAGTGATACTTGCACAGGAAGATCCTTCTTCAAAAACATCATGTGTCTTTATTCCTATTACCATAGGATACATAGTGAAAACTATATTTCCATCCATGGATCCAATCACAAAACACCCTATCACATAAGGATTCTTATTCCCTTATATCATGATGTGGAAGAACGTGGTTCCTTGATAACTATACATTTCTTGAATCCTAATATCACACTATATGTAGTGACACCTAGATACAAATTACATGGTCCATCTAGAAGAATAAATTGAAATAATTCCCACCCCTACGTATGATTCAAAACTATGTAGAGAGTTTCCCATTCAAGAATTACATGTGGTTTGATTCCTATTAGCATAAGATATTTTGTGATTCCCGAATATCCAATCCCGAGTCCAACTGCAACTACCAAAAAAAAGTCACCCATAATGCACAAGGGAAGAATCATATAATAATGTTTTACCATGATACAAGTTAAATATATGTGTTACCTACTTTTTCATGTAACGTACCTTGAACAAATTTTCACATCAGTTCCCACATCCTTACCTCATTACATTAAACTTAATGAAAACAAATATATCTATACCTCATAGAGTTAGACTACCAGTCGCGTGTCCTAGTCACATGACATTAAAATTGATTAAAAAATATGTCCCCACTACATGAAATCATAATGTGTAGTTCATCACCCATTATATTTCATTATAAAATTGCAATATCCATACCCTTGTCAACTACTGTATGGTATGCTTCATCCATATTTTACGAACTAAAATCTATACAGCACACTTCTTATATGGACCCAACCTAAAAAATTACATAATCCAGAATTAAATGATTACTTCACATTGATGATCTTTTCATGTTTAATGTTTTAGAAAATTAGTCCCTAACTATTACATATCAACATGAATATTACATTTAGACACTACTACTAAGTATCAATTTTTTCATAAAAATAAAAGAAAAATGTCTAGTTCAATGTTTTAGACAACATGAATTTTCCTTGATCTCATCCTAGACCATTATTCATCATTAATTATAGTGGAAAACATTTCAGAAACATTATATTAGCATAAAAGGATTAGTAAGGGATATAAAATAAGGAATAAAAACATTATCCCATCAATAAATACAAAACAATGAAACCATATGTTTCAATCACAACATAACTTATGAAATCATAAGATTTATGAATAACACACAGAAATCATAAATCATAAAGGTAACTTATGGAATACATAAAATACTTACATTTTAGCTAACATGACTTTGTAGGGAGCTATGTTGGAATACCCCTAACAATGTATTCCCTAAATATCTTAGGGGGAACATTAACGGTTACCACTTTCACGTTACCCAATACATTAGAGAGCTATCTCGGGCTCACCCCCACTAGGTTTATCACATAACCACCCACATACATAAACAATTACCAGGAACCATAACTAATAAATAACACATAAAACAAGAATAAATGAAATATAAAAATTCCACAATTCAGTCACAATATATCATTTCAACATATTGACATAATCGATGCTTTATCAAACCATTTTCAAAACCATTTAAAAGATTTAAAAAAGAGATTTTTGAATCAAAGTGTCCCATAACACTTTGAAAATTTTAGATAAATTATCATTTTAAAACATTAATTTCCATATAAATAAATCCTTAAAACCATTTTTAAATTAATTACATTAATGATAACGATTTAAAAGAATAAATATTTTAAACATTAAAAAAGATATTTTAGCTAAAGAGATTTAAACATAATTAGAGACCCTTGAATACAAATAATTGAAGAGTAACATTGAATCATAACTTTATAATATCAAGAGAATAATGGTATTCATGATATAATATTCCAAGGGACTATATATTCACCATATTATAATGAATTGGTGCAAAAAAACAATAAAGTGTTAATGGAATATAAATTGAGACCAAATCCCTTATAAAAACTGTATCCTTAGATTAAGGATAAATCAATTACATAATATTGTTGGAAAAATGTAAATATGATCAATATGATTTGATAATCAGTGTAAATAAGTCATAAAACATTCACACATATTTGTGTAAAAACAAAACCAATGACTTGTATGTTTAACCGAATAAATTTTAATTGAGTTAAAATTAATCTAATCAAGTTTATATCGATGACTTGTGAATTTATAAATGGATTGATTATGTGTATCATAAGTATATCCGCTCAAAGGGGAGTTTAAATTACTACATATGTAAATAAATCCGGATTTTACTCATAATATTTTAGTAAAATAATCAATGAAGTATGTGTAATGCCCAATGAGTAGAAATTGAAATTAGAAATTCCCTTACTGATTTGGTAAATTAAAAAACCTACATCCCATGAAAAAGGATCATACAATGAAGATTTAAATTCCAATAAATTAAAGTATATTGAACCATGAATACAATCATGGGTAGTACATACACCTCATAAATGGAAATAGTGGCTAATATAGTATGAATCTCATGGGAATAAAAAGTGAGATTAAAATCCTTACCACGTTGTAATCAATCGATTCACATGATCAAAAGATAATACACACCAAATTAATCACCAAATTCCATGAATATAAAGAGAATAATAATAATATATTTCAAATTTCCATACTCAATACACGAAATGAAATAAATAAGTGTTGAACAATGGAAATCTATGAGAATTAAAAGTGAGATAAGAAACCCATTACCTCGTGCCCGACTAGACTCGTTGGTTTCTCTTTCTTCCCGAATAATAAACATAAGTTAAATTATACATGATTAAGAACCTTTTTAAATTTTTATATTCATTTAATATCACTTATCTCCAAGTTATAAACATTTTTTTATCATTTAAGTTAATAATGGTCATTTTGTGGATATTAGGTACTTGAGTTAAAAATGAACACATTATAATTACAAATTTTCCAGGTGGTCAAGATCACATTATCTCCATAATTATATTCATGATTTATATATCATATATATATATTATATCCAGTATATATATGCATTTATAATATTACATAACATTTAGAGGTATGAATGGAAATTCACCCTTCATGGAGACGGTAAGCCGTATGTACGCATGAACATTGCTTTTATTTTTATTTTGTATTTAATGGAATGAAAACATAATGATACATATGTATATTATAATTATAGTATAATATAATATATAATATAATTAAATTCATCCTTTATACATCCCACTTATGGAATGAATGAGTCATATCACTTGGAGGGGGCAGTAGTCCGCAATTCCTCAAATGAATTTATCTCATTTACCCATAATGGAAACCATAATATTATGATATAAATGAAAAATAATGAAGATTAAAAAAATTGACATAATATATTTCATATATAAATACAGTTCCATTATAATGGACTATATAAGAATTTGTAAGAGAAGATTTAACAATAATCATTTCGTGAGGCGTTAGTATGTCGTCCACAGAAACAGTATGTTCTTAACTCATTAGGCAGAGGTGTGTGTAAATATAGTATGAATAATTCTCATAAAAACAACCTAGTATATTGTGTGTACTAGTTTTTTTTAAAATAAAAGAATAATAAAAGTTTAGGGTGTTGGAGAAGGAAAATAAACTAAAGAACTTAACAGAAGTTGTTACCTTTAAATCGGGTTACTCCATTTGGTTTGAACCAAAATGGTTTCTTGATGTGCCATAAGCCTATGTTTAGGATTTTAGGTGGAATAGAGGGATATTGAGAGCTTATTTTGGAAGTTGTTGGATGAGCCAAGGGGGTGTACAGATGCGAGGAATGGGTTAAAAGTGGAGTCCTTTTATAAGGGGGAGGAGGTGTTCTTTTGGAATGTTTGAAAATATTATTTTATATATATAATGATTTTCGATTTATATTTATCCAAAACTCATTAAAGGAGAATATATGATTACTCATGGTTGAAATAAAATCATCCAATAAGAATTGTATAGGTTTGGATATTTTTATAATCTTTATAATCTTATTCATTTAAATCAATTATTAATGAGGTAAACAACGCATCATTATTGTGTCATAAATAATTTTATTTAAATGATGTCTAAAAATTATAAAACAAATACTACCATGTAGGAATCTATTTTATATTTCCAATGAATATTTATAGATGAAATGATATCTTATATAACACTATGTAAAAATTAATTTATAAAAATTATATTTGATTATATCATTTTAGACTTTACATTAGGTTAACTAAAATAAAGTGTCATTATCACTATTAAGTGGTTAAATGGGGTCCCAAAAAAGACACATGGATGACCATGATTTTCCACGACTCATATAATAAGGTTAGGACAACTGTTAAGGTAATTTGGTATTATTATGATATTCTTTTTACCTTGAATTACCCAATTTACTTTTAGTCATGGTAAATAAAAGTCAAATGTTTCTAGTTTCCAAAAACTATTTTCATTTTATTAAACCAAACTTTACTTAAAAATAACAACCATGTATGTTGTATTTTCTAAATTCAATTCACAAAAGTTTTAATTTTCATTTTAATGAAAAAGTTAGATTTTTTCCTTCTACTTAGTGGTTTAATTATTCATCAAAAATTTATTTTTTTCAGAGAAATTCCAAAAATTCAGCCTAAGATATATTTGATATTCTGAATTAAAAAATTATTTCTATTTTACCAAATTTATAAGAGGGGAGATTGATTAATTAATATAAAATTAATTCCTGTTGTAAAAATAAAATCATGTTTTTAAGAAATAATAACTATCAAAAGATTGACACTTGTTTATGCCCAATTAGAAAGTGAAATTTATTCAAATGACCAAAATTGGATTAAATAGTAAAAATATAATATAATTACACTTTAAAACCAATTTAAAAGTTAATATATCCATATAAATAAATTACATTCAAAGAAATATTTGAATTAAAATACAGTATTTCTCACCATTCTTTAACAATTGAATTTAATTAGAAAAATACAAATAAATTACCCAAAGTAAATTTTGATTTCCCGATTCTAAAGAAAATTTTATTTTTTTGAAATAGTAAATATAAAAGTGACCAAAACGAGATTTAAATTTGGTTCTCCATCTAAAGGTAGTAAATCAACCATTTAAATAATATTAGAAAATTTATGCTTAAAATAGGATTGTTTCTTATTTTTAGCATCTAAAATTTATTGGATAAATTTAAAAAAATTTAACAAACATGTATAATCATTTTTTAGTTAGTTAGGTTCATTTCCACCATTACAATGTCTAAGCACTAACTTCTATTTAAAATAATTATGTTATTGTTTTATTTTTCAGTACAACTCAACATTGTGTGCAGCGTAAGATTTCAAATAAAACATTTATTGTGTATCAGGTATGCCATCGAACATAGAATCCCCTTTAAAGTAAAATTTATAATTAATTTAAAAATACTAAAAAAATATGAAAATGTCATATTCTTTATTTACTTAGGATGTTACATCTTCCCACCCTTTGGGAATTTCATCTGTGAAATTATAAAATTGTGCTCGGAATCATAATTGAAAGTCCCACATCAGAAAAAAGGTCAATAAATATATCACTTTAAAATAAAGGAACAGAAGTACAAAGGTCAACAATGAAAAAAGATAATAGGATTAAATGAAAATATGGATATAGAGGAGAAAAAAACCATCATGTTCTAATGGAGAGTTATAGAAAACATGAATATGTGAAAGTTAACCACTAGAAAATCACAAACTTGTGATGGATTAAACAGTCATTGATTCCCCATTAGAAAAATTTAACAGACAACATTTTTGTTTAAAGTTACATTTCATAATTTTGAGGAATTATTTATGATATTAACTAAAAAAAGGAAACATAATTCCCAGGTATAATTTCATTCATTACTAAATTCATACCACAAACTTATTATACATTCAAATTATGAGTATTCAAGATGACTTGTTCAAATTTAAAGTTCTATAATCAACCTTTAGAGAATAACGTTATCCAAAAAAAGTGAACTACATTTTTTCGATGTCTTTATAGATTACCCAAAACCAAAATGGTTAGTAGAATATTAGGTAATCCACAAAAAGGATAAACTTGTACAAAAATAAAAACTAATCTTAATCACCAAAATTTGTAAAACAATACCCAAAGTTCAACAAAGACCATTCAATTAACAACTGTCTGTAACATTATTCAATGTAATCAAAACTATGATAGAAACCCAAATCGTAGAAGGATTTAATGAAATAGTCTTCCAAGATAAATCTTAATATTTATCTCCAAATAATATAAGTTCCTCTTAAAGTCTCATATTGGAAATTAATTAACCCAATCCCATATTCTCAAGGATAGGTTAATCATTTCCATAGATAACCCCATATCAACTTATTCTCAATTCATAAAACCATCTAACTAAAAAGAATTAACCATACTAACCAGGGACTTCACGTAGTCCAGTGGTCGGTGATAAATCCCAATCGCACTTTGGTTATTAGTTCGATTCCTGCAGCATTGTCCGACAGGACGGGTTGTCACGTGATCTGTGTGTTGTAATTTTTAAAAACAATATAATTTTTTAACATTCCCAAAATAGAGATAAATCCATCGAAAATAACCATAACATATTTTAACCACAAAGTTTATCTAATAACTTTCATTTTGCATCCCAAAATGTATTAACCTGTAATTTCCTCAACTACAAGAATCATATGATCCCAAATGGTTCTTTATAAATATATCCACAAAAGAAAATATAATTATTAGTTTAATTAAATTTTAATTTATCAAACATCAGTGTTACACATACTATAAAATGTGTTCCAATATAATCCCACCAGCAAAAGAGACTTAATAAATTTAAGCATTTCACCATCCAAAAATCTATCATAACACTTGAATCCCTTATATGTTGACTTCTTACTAATTCAATGTTATTCCTGATCCATTAACCATTCATTTATAACTTATTCTGAAATAAATATTTCCCACAAAAAAATCAGAAATCATATCCTAATATTCAATAATGTATAAACACCAGTTAAGAAATAATCCATACCTTTCCTGGGTCATTGCAAGGTTCCTAATCCTCAATTGGAATGGCATTAGGAATTGGTAAACATATATTTGTATGATCCTAGTGATCCTATTCCTGAATCTTCTTTATAGGGAATTTTTTTGTATGATGACCATGCACACCACATTAAAAACTTTCTATTGATCCCTCAGAAAGAAATTCTTTCCCTTTCATAGAGTCAATTGGATGCTTCCTTTTTCCATGGTAGGTTCTTAATTTATGACCTTCACTTCCAAATCTATAACTTCTTCCCATACATTTGAATCATTTTCCTACGTGTTTCTTTCCACATTGTTAACTCATTGTTTATTGAATATACTTACATT
Organism: Viscum album; assembly: GCA_963277665.1. NCBI lineage: Eukaryota > Viridiplantae > Streptophyta > Magnoliopsida > Santalales > Viscaceae > Viscum > Viscum album. The sequence goes on along the minus strand of OY728125.1, from coordinate 907,980,492 downwards.
TATGATTATTACCTGATCTTCGGTGGGTATTTGTTTCTTGCATATACGATTCCTTATAAAAATCACCAAGGTTCAGGTGGTCAATCATGACTCCAGATAGTTGGATGAGAATAACCACAAGAGTTCTCATTATGGATCCCATTTCATTCAGTTTTCCATTCAGAAAACCATCACAGTTTTCTACACATCCACCATTACTTTGGTGCCTGCTAGATTCAACCATTTACTAAAACAAAAAAGTTAAGTGTCAGTATATCATAAAAATCATCATATAATATATTATGTGGAAGGTAAATAGTATGATATAATTATTCATGTTATCATATACTCATTAAAATTATCTAAAATAACTATGACGATTTATAAAATTTTAACCATTATGGTAATGTCACTTATTCTTAAAGAATACCCTAACCATTAAAGTTTTCTAAACCAACCTCTGATACAAACAATAAGGACCTAGCCTTAAACATTGCACAATCCTAAATTAAATGAATAATTAACATTGATGCTTTTTCAGGATTAGAGTTTTAGAGAATTAGGACATAAATATTACATTTCAACTTGAATATTACAATTTGACACAACTAATCAGTATCCATTTTTTCATAAAAAAATGAAACATGTCTAGTTCCATGTTTTAGACAACATGACTTTTCCCTGATCTCATCCTTGACCCTTATTCATCTTTAATTCCCATGGAAATCATTTCAAAAACATAGTACTGGAATAAAAAGCTTAGTAAGGGAAATAAATTAAATAATGAAAACATTAGCCAATCCTTAAATAAAAAACAATGAAACCATAATTTTCAATCATAACATACCATTTGAAATCATACGATTTATTAATTACACATAGATATCATAAATCATAAAGGTAACTTATGGAATACATAAAATACTTACATTGTAGCTATCATAGCTACATAGGGAGTTATGTTGGAATACTCATAACAGTATATTCCCAAAATCTATTAGGAGAAACATTAACGTTTACCTCCACAACATTACCCAATGCTTTGGAGAGCTATCTCGAGCTCACCCACTGTAAGTTTATCATGGAACCACCGGTATACGTAATCAATGCCCAAGAACCATAACATATCCATAACACTAAAAAAATTAATAAAGAAAATATAAAATTTATACATTGCAATCACAATATATCATTTCAACATATTGACATAATCAATGCTTTATCAAACCATTTTCAATACCATTTAAAACATTTAATAAAGATATTATTGAATCAAAGTGTCCCATACCACTTTGAAACTTTTAAATAAATTATCATTTGAAATCATTAATGATCATATAAATAAATCCTTAAAATCCTTTTTAAAACAACGACATTAATGATAAAGATTTAGAAGAATAAATATTTAAGGAATTTATAACGATATTTTAGTTTGCGAGTTTTTAACAAAATGGGGGACTCTTGAATAAAAATAATTGAGGAATAACATTGAATCATAAATTTATAATATAATGAGAATAAAGGTATTCATTATATAATATTATAAAGGACTGTATATACACTTTATGATAGTGAATTGGTGCATAACAATAATAAATTCATAATAGAATGTAAATTGAGATAAAATCCCTTATAAAAACAGTATATTTAGATTAAGGATAAATAAATTACATAATAATGTGTGAAAAATATAAATACTCTCAATATGATGGGATATTCAGTTTACCTGAATCAGAGAACATTCACACATATTTTTGTAAAAACAACACAAACGACTTGGATGTTTAACTCAATGAATAGAAATTGAGTTAAAATTAATCATATCAATTTCATATCGATGACTTTAGAATTTATCAATGGATTGATTATGTGTATCAGAAGTATATTCAAAAAAGGTTATTTGAAATTACTATATAAGTAAATAAATATTTATTTTACACATAATCATGGCGTAATATAATCAATGAGGTATATGTAAATCCCAATGAGTGGAAATTGAAAATTGAAATTCCCTTACTAATTTTGTAGCATATGAAACCTACACCCCATGAAAGAAGGTTTATAAAACAAAGATGTAAATACCCATTAATTAAATTATATTACACCTAGAATACAATCATGGGTATCACATACACCACATAAAATAAAATAGTTTCTAATATAGCATGAATCTAATGGGAATAAAAATTGAGATTAAAACCCCTTACCACTTTGTAATCAATCAAGTATAATGAAAAAAACTTAATAACCAAAAAATGAATAAAATAATACCATTAATATTAATAGAATAATGATAATATATTTCAAATGGCAGTACACAATACACCACATGCAATAAGTATGTGGTGAACAATGTAAATCACATAGAATTAAAATTGAGATAAGAAACCCCTTACCTCATGTTTGACTTGACTCGTTGGTTCCTTGTTCTTACTAAATAATAAACTTTAGTTAATTTATACTTTATTAATAACATTTTTCAATTTTATTATTCCTATTATATCACTTATTAACAAGATATAAACATTATATAACCATTTATGTTAATGATGGCCATTTTGTCTATATTTGGTACTTGAGTTAAAAATGAACACATTATAATTACAAGTTGTCCATGTGGTCAATAATAAATTATCCTCCAGAATGATATTCATGATTTATATATCATATATATCATATATATATCCAGTATATATAGGTATTTATAATATTACATAACATTTATAGATAATAAATGAAATGCACCGTTCCTGGAGAAGGTAAGCCGCACGTTCACATGAACGCTACTTTCATTTCTATTTTGAATTTAATGGAATAAAAAAATTATTATACAAACGTATATTATAATTATATTATAATATAATATATAATTTCACTAATTCCATCCTTCATACATCCAACATATGGCTTGAAAGATTCATATAACTTTGAGGGGGTGGTAGTCCTCACTTCCTCAAATGAAATTATCGCATTTACCCATAATGGAATCCCTAAAGGTATGATTTAAATGAAAAATACAGAAACATAAATAAAAAATAAACATAATATATATCATATATAAATACATTGACTTCATAATGTCCAACATATGTGGTGGTAGGATAAGAATGAACAATCATCATTTAGTGAGGCATTAGTTTGTTGTCCACGTAATAAGTATGTTCCTTACCCATTAAATGGAGGTGTATGAATGTGTAGTTAGAATACATATAATAAAAACAACCTAGAATATTTTGGATTCTTTTTTTTTATAAAATAAAGGAATAAAAATATTATAGGGGGTTGGAGAAGAAAAATAAAACAAAAGAACTTAAGAGAAAACACTACCTCTAAATCTGGTATCTCCGTTTGGTTTGATCCAAAAGGGTTTCTTGATGTTCCTTATTTATATGTTATGTCATATTGGTGAAATATATGGATATTTAGAGATTATTTGGGTAGGTTTTGGATGATATAAGGGGATTTATAGGTTTGAGGAATGTTCTATAAGTGGTGTCCTTTTATAAGTGGGAAGAGGGGCTCTTTAGGAAAGTGGGAAAATATTAATTTATTATGTAATGATTTTCGGTTTCTAAAGATAAAAAATAACTAAAGTCGATGATACAATGACTCATGGTCGAAATAAAATCATCCAATAAAAATTGGACTAGTCTTGGTTAATTTTTAATCTTTATAATTTTATTTATTTACATCATTTATTAATGAGTTAAACACTGCAACATTATTGTGTCATCAATAATTTTATTTATTTGATGTCAAAAAATTATAAAAAACTACCATGATGTAGAAAATATTTTTATATTTCCAAATTATATTTATAGTTGAAAAGATATCTTATATAACCCTATTTAAAAATTAATTTACTAAAAGATATTTGTTTATGTCATTTTGTGTATACTTTATGTTAATTAAAATAAAGTATCATTATCACACTTAAGTGGCTTCATGGGGTCCCAAAATAGGCCCAAGGATTCCCATGATCGGCCATGATTCATTTAATATGGTTCGGACAAGAATTATGGTAATTATGTGTTATTATGATATTCTTTTTACCTTAAATAAACCTATTTACCATTAATCGCATTAAATAAAAGTCAAAAGTAACTATACACCAAAAACTATTGTCATATTATTAACCCAAATATTACTTACTAGTTACAAAAATGTATGTTTTATTTTATAAATTCATTTCACAGAAGTGGTAATTTTCATTAAAATTAAATAGTAATATTTTAAACTACTACCTAGTGGTTTGATTATTCAGAACAAATTGATGTTTTTTTAAAAAAATTCTAAAAATTAATCCTGAGATATATTGGATATTAAGAATTAAAAATGATTTATATTTTTCCAAATTCAATACATAGAATTTTGATTCATTAATTTAAAATTAATTCTGGTTCTCAAAATAGAAAGCATGTTTATAAGAAATAATAACTTTCAAAATATTGACACTTGTTTATGCCCAATTTCAATGTGAAATTTCATCAAATTACCAACATTGGGTTAAATGTTAAAAATATAATATAATTGGACTTTTAAACCAATTGAAAAGATAATCTATCCATATAAATAAATTATATTAAAGGCAACTTTGAATTAAAAAACAGCAGTTTTCACTATTCATTAAAAATTGATTTTTATAATAAAAATACCAAATATTTACCCAAAGTTAATTTTGATTACTCTATTCTAAATAATAATTTTATTTTGTAAAATAGAACATATAAAAATGAAAAAAACTTGATTTAAGGAGGGTTCTCGAACAAAACGTTGTATATTAACCTTTTAAAGAATATTAGAGTATTTATGTTTAAAATCATGCTCTTTCTTATTTTTATCCTTTAATTTTTTTGGATAAATATAAAAATATTTAACAAACATGTATAATCATTTTTTTAGATAGTTCTCCTCAGTCCCTCCATTAAAACGGGTAGGCGTTTAGTACCATTTAGAAAAATATTATTATTATATTATTTTCAGTACAACTCAACATTTTTGCAACATAAGATTTCATAGAAACCCATAGTTGTGTATTAGGTATACCATCGAACATAGCATCCCATTTAAAGTAAAATCAATAATAAATTTAAAAATATTAATATATATGAAAATTTCATATTATTTATTTATCTGGGATGTTACACTCCTTGTCTTGAGTGCCTTGGGTTTCTACAAACCATTAATAGAACTTATAAAAGAAAATGGTATTCTCAAATTGAAAATTATTTTGATTAATAAGGGATAAGGACTACCTGTCAAAGATATAATGTCTTTATAAGAATGCATTTCTAATCCACATGAACATGATGTTACCATGGTGGAATGCATCACCCGAAGGTGTTCTGGGCCATCACCGGTATGACTAGCCCATTTCAGTACTCATGACCTGGGAACATTGAGGCATGACTTAAAACATATTCATATCCCAATCAAAAGGATTCTAAAGTCCTCTTGGAACTAATTTTCGTAATTGGACACTTGTGTAACAACCCTTATATTATGTCCATGTGCATCCCAACCTTAAAATACATGTACTTTGGTCAAATCAATACGAACATAAACCCTGGCCAATAATCGTTCAAATCATAAGACCGTAAAAATATTTTGAAAGAGACGTAAAACTTTCCAGGTTAAAAACCTATAAAGGATGTCATGAGAAAAAGTCAAGGCTATCATCTCTAAACTCTTCGTCTCCAATGCTTGAAAAAATTAGATAAAAAATATGAGGCCAAAATCTAAAAGCTACTACATTGTATCCCTAATAAAACATAATCTATCCTCACTTGACCCAATCGTTTTTAAAAAAATTTGATTTATAGGTTTTCAAATTTTCTCACCATGAGAACGTGTTCTCAAAGAGGTGATACAACACCCATGGTACAAAAACCCATCTTTAATCTTAATTTTTTCACACCATTGGTCATCAAAAACCATTCATGACCATTAAAATGGAAAATAGTCTATTTGTTTGGCCATGATAATAATGTAAAAGGGATTTGAGATAACAAAAGGATACATCATTGAAACATGTAAATAAGTTCATATTATTGTCACCATAACATCATTATAGAAGAACCTAAAAATCAAAGGTGTTTTTGGTATTTCCTAGACCGATTTTCCCATAAACATTTCAGGACCTAGGCAATTTTGAACATGATTTAAAATTCTCATAACAAGACTATTCATGTGGATTCTACATCATCATTGTTACATCACTGGGAACTGTACCATTTTTTAGCATAGAGACTCAACACTCCATACCCAAACATTCTAATGAAACACCCCATTTTACTCAAAACGAAATATATTAGGGATCATGCATCCTAATATATGTCCTATACATCCCAATAGTTTTATAAGGCTTGATGGATAACCCTTTATCCATATCTAACGTCTTCACCAAGATGCTTGAATCATAGAAAATATTTCATGGCCCTATGAATGGAGTGAATATCAACACTACATAACAGTTGATTTAAGTCCTATGGACTCATGTGTAATAGTTTATAGATAATAATTAGAGCATCCCCTCTATATATAAAAGTAAATCCAACCACTATGATCCCTGATGACACCATGGATGAACATAATATATTAGGTGGTTTTGAGACTCCCCTAATATGTTCCCCACATCCAATGATCCAAATATTCAATTTTATGGACAAATTATTTACACAAACAATATTACAACTATCCAAGAAGGATATGGAATCCCTGATAATTTTTTTGTACCAATAATATTACCTTCATAATCATTAATAACTCTTGGAAAAGAGTATAGACACCTCGGTTTGACCGTGCCAGTGATGTATAAGGTCATTGAAGTACCAACTAGAGGCATATAAACCTTGTAAGAAAGGAACTCCATTCCTAATGGGCCATAGAAACACCATAGTACAACTCCGAACCTTAGGGTGTTTTGGGTCATCCCTGGAATTTATTCTCAATTCCATACTCATCAATCATGTCTTGACAACATGAATTTAAACTTCATATCATCTCAAGGTCCAAGTTATAAGATTTGATACTATATCACCTCAAATGTAAAATCTATAAGACAGTAAACAAAAACACATAATAGGTCAATTTTAGAAGACCCTAAACTACATCACATTACATGTATGAGATAGAAGTCCCAAAAATATAGTACAAAAAAGGTCTGAGTTAAAAGTATCAAAACAACAACACAATGATGGTATAGCCTAAAGGGCGTTAAAACACCAACTAAATGATACATAATTCTTTGTTTGATGAAAAATGTCAACTAAATCTGGGTCTAAAGTCATGTGTCTTCCCATTGGACATGTATTTTGTATAAACCAGGAAATATTAAAGATCTATAAGATGGAAGTGGAACAAAGCTTTCCAGGCCCAAAAAAAGTAAAAAGGTGACCGGATAAAAATAGAAGTCCACACCTACTAATGTATTCCTTCATATGAAGAAAAAAATAAAAATTCCGGAAAATATAAATAAAGTGATACAATTATTTTTGGTCCCACCATTGGACCCTTTAAAAAAATCTATTCTCGCTATGTACACTTACTTAAGAAGACATTGGGGAATTATACCATCGAGGTGGATTCCATAGGATAATTATCCTTGCAAATCAAGTGATATAAAGAAAACAAGAGAAGGTAAATCAATGGAGAATCTATTTTTGATGGGAATTCAGGAAAATTTATCAATATAATCTTATTTAATTTTATGCACTCAAATCCAAATGGTTCGATCTATTTGGTATTACACAGAAAGGAGGGTTATCATTGATGTTCTGAGAAAATGTCCACTAGAACATGGATCTCTACGCAAGATTTCATCTCAAAATAATGAAATTCCACTTAGTATATATGATATAGAACAATATAAGGACATTTATCATAGATTTATTTATCCATGAACCTATGTTCCCTTTTCTTGAGTTTAATCTACACCGTTTTATATTTTATAACACTATATGTATTGATTCCCATTCTCATGGGATATATAGTGATTCCCACAATCCTAAATTTGGATCTAGATAGGTATTCATTTTCACTGAATCCTTGTTCCATTGTGTAATTCAAATACATTACAAATTTAATGACTAAATTACCCAAGACACAACTACTTCCAATATTGGACTCAACGAAGCTTCCATGGTTTGGAGATTTATATTCATAGCACTTGAAAAATCCTAAAAGAATATATAATTCTACGTATCTTTGAATATTATTTCCCCATTGCTAAAAAATTGGTCAAATAATTGTAACAATACCAGCTATCTCGATCATGGCTCCTGAACGAGTCACCTCAACCATGAAAAGAGAGCCAACCCAGTTGGAAATCACCAACGATAGAGTGTGTGTAGGTTGGCTGCCACACAGGATGGGAAGATCCTCTTAGAAGGGTATCTGTGAAACAATACAATGGTATTACATGGGTAAGGGCTATTAGAGTTTTGAATCAAAATCTGGTACCCACTTCTGGTGTCCTATGGTCATTTTTTATCTGATTAAGTGGAGGGTTGAACGGTGGATGTTTCTATGTGGGACATGATTTTAAATGAACACTATTCATTCATATTAAAAACCGGTCAGATATAAGCGTAGTAGTTTGATCATGGATCTTGATGATCTGATTCATCCATTCAATGTATGACATTTCATGTTCGAATTAAATAAATAAAATGTTTTGATCCCACACAACATAAAAGTGTATGCCTTCTTCTTCCTCTCGTTGTTCCCTTATCCATCCAAGATCACAAAAACCACCCACTACAATGAAATCAAGAAAAATCCCAAATCAATTTGAAGTTATACATGAAACTTTTTTTGTGCATCTCATTGAAGAACATAATCTACCACATGAATCCCCCCACGTAAATCTATGTAATTCCACAAGAACTTCCACTAGTGCATGGGGACATCATGTGATGATCTATTGATGAAACATTCAAGAGAAAATAGCCAATAAACTCATCAAAAAATGTTTATGACCATGATGAATGATAATACTTTATAGGATATATTGGCTATATAAAATTATAATTATCCAAAGAGGTTACAAGTCATTACATAATAAAATTGAGGCATCACATGATGAAATATGTGATCATGCGATGTAGAATAATAAATCACATGATGATATAATTGGGGTTCTTTCACCACATACAATGAAGGATTGGAAAGTCATGAGCCACACTATCCTTATATAATTATATATATATAGAATGGATAATTCCCATGTAGATGGTCGTGCAATCTCAAAGATCCATCTTGAGAGGAATTATCATTTTTTCAATGAAAGGATTCAAACCAACAAGTCGAAGAGAACGTTACCAAATTCCTTCATGGATAACAAAGACACATGTTCCTCCTACGTTAATATTTTTGGAATTTACCATCACTCAGAAATATTTAATGCTATTTTCCACTAACATGTAGTAGGTTTATGAAATGATTCTAAAGATGATCTTAAAAATTCCTAAAGATTAGATGATGTACCACCATGATAATACATCTCTCAATTATGTGAATATTTTCACACAAAGCATCCAATATTTCAAAAATCACATGTTGCACCATCACCATGAAAAATGGTGGAAACCATGGCCTCCTATAGCCTATAAGTACCCCTTGTCCCCATAAAAAATACACATGTGAGGGAGGAGGGAGATTTACAGATAAATAGAGGTGTTATAAACCACCAATGGAGATCACCTATAGCTAAATATGAGTCTCCCTACATGATAACCAATCATGGGAGATCCGCCTCATGAAATAATCACATTATAAATAATATCACATGATCACATGATAGATTAAACATCATGATAAGAACATCTATGAAACAACATCTCCACTCATCCAAGAACGCCCCCCCCCACTCATTCACATGATCCACTGAAGGACCGCACTCTAGATCGCATGTTTACATGAGTGATAGAACATCACATGACATGATAACACACACTCTAGAACATGTTGGACACCCATACTCATGTCAGATATCATGAACCATTTTTTCACACATTTCGTGATTCTGTGAACACTTAGCATTGAGATCTTGGAATACCACCAAGGAGGCAATGTATTCAATAGGATACTCCTTGAATGTCCTTGGCCATGTAGAAGCGGAACAGAGAATGTTAAAACCATTCTAATGGTGTGCCAATAGCCATTGGCGGTGTTTCGTTGTCTGTTTATGCATCCCCATTTGTAATTACTATTGTAAAACTATAAGTTCTCTTAAATAATACCTTATATATCAAGTGGTCTCATGGTGATCATGTGACCACATTCATATAGTTTATGGGTTATTTTTGGGAATAAACCTCTCTAGGATGCAGAGATAAGAATCCATTCCATGGTTTCATGATGAAACACCTTCCTGGCCTCACAGTTCCACCCTTAGGTTATGATCCCCCCACATGACATGTTAAATTATTTACAATGGAATGTGATCTTTAATCCATGAATGCAATAACCTCGATATTCATTCCCTACACGTAAGCACAAAACAAATTGAAATACCTCAGGATGTTCATGTGGATTTATTGAATTTTGTAATCATGTAGTGCTAATATGAATACCCCCATCAACATGATGGTGGATTTGAAACATGTATAAGACAATGGAAAAACCCTCAGTTTTTAGGAAAATCCCTCACAAGACACAATTATGGTCATGAAAATCACACGGGCAGTGGGGATTCAATCAATGCACTCATAGGATAAATACTCTACATGTTTGTTTCCTTGAAACACATCGATATGACCTTCCATCACCATGAAAACTCTTGGAGGATCCATAAAAAGAAAACCCTTGAATATGAACCCATATTCCAAAATGAATTGTTTTCCATGATGCTATATGCTATGATCCCATAGGTTGAGATCCCTCAAAACATGGGTGGGTAAAATATCATATACATGTTTCCAAGACCCTACCACATGATTAATTTATGGTAATTTGATCGCAATATTCATCACTACTCTCAGGTTTCCCTTTAAGGGCCTTTTAAAACACAATTTGATAACCAGATAGTCTAGCTGAACAAATCTTGGATCATGGAAAATCTAGTTTGATCACGAGACAACTTATTAACATGATTGGAACTATCGTGTATCGATATAAAAAAATTTCAATATTGACATGCGACATTCCGAAGACATGTATGGTTGATCATGATATATAAAATATTTATCTCTACATTGATCAAGAACATGTCCCTAGAAATATCTCCTTTGATTATACTAGGATATACGATTCATATCAGTGGATCATGTAAAAAAATCTATACATGTCATTATTTTCATATAAAAGGCCCTATACATCCCTTCTAATACTTCTTCCCATGTTCCAAAAATGCTCTAAATTCCCAAAGGTTGCTGAAATGTATAATGGATTCCCTAACATTCTGATTTCAATCGTGGAGTTTAACAAATATTTTACCTTCCTCAACCATACCCTGATTTCTCAATTATCACAGGTTAGGAAATCAGTGGACATGATTGATAAATTCATTTTTAGTTCTTTGGATTTACAGGATTTTGAAAATATGTGTTATCTCAAGAAAATTAACATCATAATATGTTTTAATTCAGAGGAAACCATATCAATATTTTGTCTAGAACTCCTCGTAACTGTAATAGATCCCAATTCTATCGATTCAGATTGAACTATGACTTCCATATAAATCTTGGTTATTTGGGTGTGTTTCCCTCCCATTGCAATACAATTTCCAAATCATTCAATTTTTAGGATTCTTAGGAACCTTGTAGGTAGGTACTCATGCTCCGATTATAGGACTAAGGATTTTTTTCATCCTTTTAATCCATGGGTTTTTTATAGAAGTTGTTTCCAAAAGAGTTCTATTCTATTTCATATGTATAATTCTAGGAATTGAATTTAGTGGTATGAATAATTTCATTTATGAATCATGGGTTTAATTTTGTGACTCTTGTTTGAGGAAGGGGTTTTCATCAGTGACCTATAGGCATGGGTCCAGATAACATGATAATAATAAGGGTGAGGGAACAACTTGAGGAAAGGATCATGTGTGCAGGTTTTTTTATGGTTCCTCAAGCTTGGGGAATGTGGGCATGGACACTGTAGAAAATGAGTAATAAAGTGAATCATTGGAAGAAAATACATTGCTATAAAACTTCTTCAATCAGTTGAGAAAGGACCTAGATGATCCTTAGTAGTCTTTAAAAGATTCTTTGAAGAAATAGAGTTCGGAGGTGGAGAAGGATGATGGTGTTTGGGACCCTCAAGGTTTTTTGGATCCTTATTATGGAAGTGGGCATAATTCCATTATGGATCCTCAAAATGGGGGATACCTCAAGACTACCATGGGTTCCTCATATGTTGAGGTGGTTTGTTTGGGGATTGGTAACAGAAATAAAGTTCAGGTGAAATATTCTAAAGAATCCAGTGGGGATAATCCAACAGGATGATATGAATTGCTCTATGTTTCATGGGGGAGATCTCAATCAAAAAAATACCCATAAAGGAGGTGTAATTTATTGAGCTGAACAATCACCTTGTACAATCTTCTAATAATGGTATGGTTAACGAGATTGAGTAATATTCAGTTAGTCCATCCTTGGATGGGTAGAAGGATACTGGAAATGATCCCAGTGAGGACTGTTCTAGCTATTATGTATGAGATATAGTGGATGAGGTACAAGGAAGTATTCCCCCAGGCACTGAGAGGATTAATTTCTTGAGTATTAACCATAAACAGAGAAAGAACAACACATATTGTTTCACTCTGAATGGAGAATCAATCATTAAAGAAGAAGAAAATCAAGACAATGGATAAAGATACCCCCTTCATCCAAGGATTGTTTCGAGTAGTGGATGTCAGGTGGCATGTTGGATCATTCCTTGGAATTACATATGAGATATTATGAAGAAATGGTTCAACATGTTCTCCCAATAAATTTTAATAAGGAATAAATTGACAGAATGATGGGAAGGTTTTTAAAGGAGGATCTCAATGATGAGCATTGTTCCCTGATTGAAAAACATGACCAAATTTTAGTATGGGGGTTCAATAATTGTAGGATAAGCATAGAGGAGTATATCCAGTCTTAGGATAGGATGGATTTTCAATTAAAATATCTCATATTGGATGAACAAGAATCCTAGGTAAACACAATTTCATTGAAATTATTTACAGAGGTAAAATATGGGTGGCATAAATTAACTTTTAATGGATTTTTGTTTTCATTTTATGGTTGTAATCATGCTTTTCCATTTTTTCCTAAAATGTGATTGAATAAAAAAATGAATTTTCTATCAAAGGACCCAAGACATGTCTACTTAGATTAAGAGATTCATTAGGGAAATCCCATTGTTTTTAAGCAAGAAACTCTTAACATGTCTACATTTTCAAGTTACATCTAGAGTACTATCCACGTTGATCTTATGAGGGATTATTTACATGTCTCCATTATAATGTGATTTCTCCTTAGCATGGTGAAACTTTCATGCGAAAGCCCAAGGGAATGTCTGGTTGGCCATGTGATAGCATAGTAACTTTCCCACCTAAGGCATGTGAAAACATATTGGAAAATTCATTTTGTTTATTCAAAGACTCTTGGAAATGTATGCTTCAATCATGTGATAATATCCAGGATAGGTTAATTGACCATAAAAATCACCCTAGAAATATCATAGAGATAACCTTGAATGTTTCTTCCATTCCATACTGAACCCCCAAAAATGACATATGGACAATCAAGACATGTCCAATTGGAAAACTAAATCATGTAAGGATAATCCCCTAGGACATGTCCACCCCATCCGATAGGAATATTCAAAGTCGTGTCATGGGGAACTCATCCAAGATCCATCTACAACATACCCATTGGAAAATGAAACTATCATTAATTTGATATGGTTAACACCAATGATATCTTATTGGTGAGATTCTCTTGGAAGAGCTTACATAGTCAACATATCTCTCTATCTGTCTGAAGAGAGATAATGAGTATGCAATGGGTAATGCATCCTGATATAGGACCATATGATTCCTAAAACCACAAGGATAATGATAATTGGTCCATGTGTGTTCACCCACCTTAACCCATTAGAAGGTTAGGGGGAATATGAACTGTGAGAACTCTGATTCTTGTCCAAATATGATATATAGGATGCATTTTTATGGCCAAAGCTTCATTGGGCATCCAATTCAGTGTAACAACCCTTATGTATTTGAAATTTTAACAATTGGGACACATTCATCTCCAATACGTCTCCCATCCATCTTCACCATCCATCAGCTAATGAGAGGTTTCATTATACACATCCATAATTTTAAATATAATCCTTTATCATACCGTCAAGTGACTCAAAATCAACATTAGGATAGGGATGAACAGTGATGAAAATAATTCCTATTATAAAACATGATATATAAGATGCCTTACTAAGGACTGAGTTGAATTGAACATCCTATATGAGATGGGAAATGATACCTCTCTAATCTAAATTCTAATTTGTATTCCACAGAGAAGTGTTCTCCAATTCAATGTGACCTACCTCCAATTGTCCCTTTGTTCTCTCACCGAGCATGGATCTTGTGGGCTTAGAGACTAAAAATAATTTTATTAATAAAATGATGGTAATTCCCCTAGTGTGTGCTTATAATGGTGTAGCCCTATATTTATAATTCTTCACTAAAGACTCCATTGTTGTGACTCCCATAATGTAGACACACATATAATAACTATCTAGAACTAATTCTTTTCTCAATACTGACATGTAGGAAACCACATTGAGGTCTGATCCAGATATTTAAATTATTAACACATGATTTCAAACTACATGGATGGGTCCAGTCACACAACCACAAAATACTTCAAATGAACAATGTGGTTTTTGATTAATGTTTTCGCTGAATATGTAGAATGACTTGTAGAGGTTCAATCCCACCTCCAAGACACTAATTGTCACCATTGATGGTAGAAACAATAGAATGACTAAACATGGTCCAAAAATAAAGCATCACAACTAAATAATAGTGTGATGGAGAACCAATGATATGTATATTGTAACTCTTTCCAATACATGGTCTTAATTAATATTAAAAAACATTGGTAGCCAGCACATTATTATATTCTGGGAAGGTGTTCACAAGAATTTCATAAATCTATAAGAGAATCTTTGAGTTTGATAACCCCTCGAAAGGTGTGTTGAGAATGACCACCAATCTTCTAGACCAATGTGAGTTCCTAGGAATTGCATGGATTGAAACACCTAAGGACCACCTTCCTTTGGAAAACAATTATGTACTAAATTACGGGTGTAGGAACCATTACAAATTTCTAGGGAAGACTAAATTAATCGTTAAGGTGATGTGAGTGACTGAGAATGGAATTGAACCCCCTAAAATGAAATGGTTTCCTAATCCTATCCATGTATTTTCCAACGAAACACATAGGTTATCCAATATACCTAAGTCCTCAAACAGTGAGATAATACCTTAATATATGAAACCTAATCCAATTTTTAACGTAAACCATTCCATATATCATCAACCTTTTAATAATTTCAGAAGACAATGATCCAAAAAGATATAAATAATTTCACTAAATTTATCAAAATCTTTTTAACATTGATCCCCTATATATTATAAAGTATTTTTTGTTTGTCACATACCAAACATGTGAATGAAATTATCATTTACTCTCTCAAAACAAGGTAATAACCTTAATTTCCACAAATCCATATTCAAAAAATGCAGTTTCTTTATGACAAACATTATTGGATGTATTCCTTAAGTCCAAAAATGTTGAAATCATCATAATTGATATCATAAAACACTTTTCCACGGATCCTTTATCAGTTAGGTTGTCATAAATACTATCCAATTTACTTTATCCATATCCTTATATCTTTATCCATAATAAATATCATCTTCTCTTATTAAAGAAGATGTTAAGGGTTACCATACCATAATGAAACATTATAATTAAATAATTTTTCTAGGATTTCAGTATCATTTAACATATTACTTAAAATAGTTTAAGAAAACGTTAAAAATAATTGATTTTTATAATAAATTATTCATATAACAAAATCATTGAATTCAAATAAATTAATACATTGATCATTCCATATCTTCCTTAATCCATTAACTAATATTAATTATCTCCATCCATAATACATCTCTCCTAAAATATGAAATATGAATAATGTCTTATCAATATTACCATCCTTCTTACATTAAATGTAAACAATGAAATTTTAACACCCCATACGTTTCACATGACGTCCCTGGTAGCATTATCTTCAACAGTATAACAAATAATCCTAACACCTTCTTGATTCTCATCATGAGATTGACACTCAAGGCATTGATTTCCATTATTCCCATACAATCTACATCTAAAACATTCAATGTTAATCCAATTCATTCTTGTTTCCCGTTATTGATTAAAATGAGAAATCATTGTGTGATAAACACATATCATAGAACATGAACCACATAATATATAAAACATATAAGATGTCTAAATCATTATACATTATTTTATATATATGAAAGCCTAGCATTATACTTAGAGACATCCCCTTTAGTGCTCCAACATAAAACCATTCATCTTAACATGGGGAAAAGGAAACATAATAAAGGGTGAGCATAGATGCTTAGTATGGGTAAAAAGGGATATATAAAATTATAATCAAGAGAATAATGGTACGAGAACATGATCATAAAATTATAATATTATACCATGAAAATAAAATATCACCATCATTATTCATGGAATAAGTATTGGTAGTTCATAAGACACAAATTATAGGGGAATCAATAGCATAATACATGAGAACAAAACATATGAATAAGACATGGAATTATGGTACAAATATAAATATATAAAGTGATTTTCATAAAAGTCAAGGCTAACATACAAGGCTATATTAGTGGAATAATTTCACTTCCCAAACCATCATAGCAGTCAAGGATCACTCCCAATAATATCTTTGAGTAAAAATTCCTTTACTAAATTGGGTTCACTCCCCTTTCCAACCTTGTATTTCTAATGAGTCGACTCCTCTTTCTAGACCTATATTAGTAAACCGAGTTCACCCCACATTGCATCCATGTATTAATGAAATGATTTAACTCCACATTACAACCAGGTTTTATTGAATCGAGTTCACTCCATGTTCCAACCTTCTATTACTTAACTGAGTTCACTCATCATTCTGGGCCATTATTATTAAAATGTATTCACTTACCATTAGAATCATTTATTTCTAATAAAATATAAATATTTACCAAATACATTGGAGATATATATAGATAGCACATATAACATAATGAAATAATACATACATGTTCCACAATATCATAAAAACAATCACATCATAAACCATAAAATGAAGTGCATATCAAAAAAAATGCATCATATATTAATCTATGTAAAATTGATAGGATTAATAAAAATTTCATCATATAATTAACCATTAAATTAAGAATGTTTCATAAGCATATAAACTATTTAAGAGAAGAAAGTTTTGCAAATAATATTTCATCATAAACATAAAATATTTAAATGAATAATAATAATTGTGTCCTTAGATCATTTGCTTTGAAATTATAAACTATATCAATGGATTAAATATTAAATAATGAAGGATTTTAAATATAAAAAGAAACATTTCCTAATGAAAATAATAAATCATTGATTTTTTTAAACAAGAATCATTTTCACAATCCTTTTATTTGAAAACCACTTTTGAAAAAATATAATGGAATCTTTTAAAATTCATTTAAAAAAATATATAAACATAAAAATATTATTAACATCAATTTATATTAAAATAAGTTTAAAATACTATTTTAAAACATTATTATAAAACATCGAAATGAAATAACACATATTTCTGACCGAAATGATGAATAATGTCTTATTTTGTTATGTATAAATAGTATACATGAGTGAAAAAATGGTGACATTATTTGAATATAACGTTAGTAAATATTATAGAATAAAATTCAATAGTATTATCGGGTGGTGGGTGATAATATTCTATCAATAAAAGCATAATCCTTAAAAATATCTACAAATGATGATATTGTGGTTATAAAATCAATCAACATTAGTAACATTCAATATTAATCCCTATGAAGGAACAACATAAAATGAAACATGAAATATAATGAGGATGAATAAATTAATGATATTACATCCTAATATAACATAGGTGTGTAATATAACATACATCTCAAAGAAGAAAAATTGAGACAAAATTACTTTACTGATTGGGTAACTTTTGAACCATGAATCCCATGAATAAGAGTTCCTAAAATTGATAAGTATATAATTATATATTTAAGGATAAGAATCATATAATATAGTCATGGAAATATTATACACCACAAAAAAGGAAAAAAATGGTGAATACACCTTACGTATCACCGAAATAAATGTGAGACTAGGAATTACTTTACAATTTATGTAACTTTTGAATCATGATCCAGATTAAATTATTTTAAAAATTGAATCATTAAAAATAATTAAATAAATTAAATTTATGAAATTAAATTAAATAGTACATTAAATACACCGCATAAAATAAATTATTGGTGAGTAAGGGGTGTATGACACATATATAAAAAGTTAGATGAAATTCCATTACTGTATGTATTGACTATCTTCAAACATGTCAAAATATTATTTATAATAAATATAAGTTTATTAATAATATTTTAAATAAAAATATTCATATATATAATACCATATATTATTTATGTTGACTTTATATTCCCCCTTTATAAAATAATCAATTCTAATGTTTTGTTTCGGGTAAAAACCGCTTGGTTTTTTGTACATGATCTGACAGGTCATTCTTAGTTCTCTTTAAAATACAATGATTTAATTACATTAAAAATAAAAAAATGATATTAATATTATATATATTTATTATTTAAATTTTCATACTAATCTATAATATATATAAATGTCAAATGAAGTGCGATGTTCATGGAGACGGTATGTTGTACGTATAGATGATCACCATTTCCTTTTTCTTATTATATTAAAAGAGAAAAGAGAAAAATATATATATAGATAAATTATTTTTATATTAGAAATATTATTTCATAAATATAAAATCTGTTTAATAAAACTTACCTTAATACAATCCAATCAAATATTGAATAAATCACATTGTTTTGATGAGGTGATAATCTACACATCCACAAGCGATGTTATCATATTCCCAAAAAATCGAAACCTGAGTTATATATTATATAATAATTAAAGTGGAAACAATAAATCGTATAAATTATATATATAATATATAAATAGTAATTCCTTCACTATTCTTCACCTAGATAGGTGTTAATGTAATAACAAAGGACATTGGTTCGTGAGAAGATAGTCTCATGTACCTACGAATGATGATTATATATCAAATATTATTGAATTTTTTATAGATTTAGGTTGAATCAATTACATAGAAATTGTCATTATATTTATGATATTTATGTTATTATATAATATTTGAATCATAATAATTCTATTTATGTAGAAATTAATAAAATACTAGTGCTTGTTGAAGAATGTTACATCTTCTTTGGGTAACTTATATTTGTTTTCTCAAAAGGAAATACTTGGTTTTCCTTCTTCCCAATGTGAGTCTCTTAGGATTATAGTAATTATGTTTGGATTTATTTATTCAGAAATTGAAAGTTCCTAAAGGCTTTATTGGTGTGAATAATTTAGTGGGAGAGTTCCCTTTTACAATGGAGAAAGAGAAGAATTCTTATAAATAAAAAAATTACACAACTATTGAGAGGTATATCCTACATCATGTCCCTCATATATTAGTACATATTTCATCCAGGATGGTTAATTGGAGGGATATGGGCATCCAAAGTCTTTTGGATAAGTTTTTATTTCATATTTTCCATTAATGTTTAATGATTGACCACTATATATTATTGGCTTTATCTTAATAGCTATAATTAATCGTAATTTATTTTACTAATTTATAGGATCAAAAATAATTTTACATAGATTGGAATTATAAATTAATATTATTAAAAAGGGAATCCCTTTTTTAGTATTTAAATAATTTAAGTGGCATAATTAAATTTAATAGTAATCTTACAGACATCAGAAAACAATGGGTCTTTAAAAGTGAATATGTTTAAATGTTTTAAATGTGTTTATTCCCAATTTCGATGAAAAAATGTTTTTCAATGGAAAAAAATTTATTATTAGATGCATAATTTATCTAAATATTCTTTATTTCCAAATAAAATTACATTTTTAAAATATAAATAAATTATTTGAATAGTCATTTTTCAAATAATATTCAATATTTTACATTATTCATCAAAAAATGAATCTTCTCATTAAAATATAGAAAATTCAACAAAAGATAATTTTGATGTTCATATTTCAAAAATATTATTTTTTCTTTCAAATATAATTTTTCTATTTGTAAACATTTACTTTGAAAATCGGTTCACCATTAAAAGGTTGTAAAATAGTCTTTTAGAAAAATATAGCTTTTTATGAAAAAATTTGCAATTATTAATATCTATTGTTTAGAAAACACATAATATTAATGTAACGTAGTTGATTATATTTATAATGTATAATTTTTGGTTAAAATAATTCATAAAAAGTGTTTTGTTTAATTTATTAAGATAAAATGTGCTCTTTTATTGAAAAACATGTTTTCTTTAATGGAATTTCTTTATTTTCAAATAATTATTACTCCTATTTCAAATTAATATGTAACCAAATGATTTCTTTATATACATGTCTAAAATGTGTTTTCATGTTTTAGTTAATATTATATTTTTACTTATATTCTAATGAATATGTGATAATCATAATGATATTTGAATAGTAATACTAATAGTATATTGTAGTTTGGAAAAAAGCAGTATTGCCTGCAACACCAGCAGTCGAAGGAACACGACATATTATGTCACACAAGGAAAATAATGTTTTTCATGTACCAAAAGCTAATATAAGTGTTATGTGTAGTGAAATCATAAATTTATAGTATAAATAATGAATAAATTAGTATAGCGTGAAATAAATTCCATCAAACAATTTTAATTTATTAATAAATAGTAATTCATAGAAACATGACATGTTACAACCACATCTACATATAGTATCAAAAAATAGATATATGTCTATTAAACCACTAAAATAAAATCCATTCGAACACATTATCATTAATTCTTATATATATTTAATTGACCCCAAATACATTAATATTGACATATTACCTATTATATGTTTTCCTAAATATAGAACATGAGGATACTACTAAAATTTATATGAAAAAGCATTAAAAACCAGGACCCCAGTATCCCAGACCTGGTCATTATTTATTAAATTGGAACTACATAAATTGATCAAATCCAAAATTTCTAAATTGGTTATTATTCTGGATAAACTATATACACACATCAATCTTATATTTCAATTGAAAACATAAAATAAATTATACAATGAATGAATATTAATTAACTCTACGAACTCATTAAATGATTCCTTTATCATATCCTGGGTAATGGATACAAAATAATGGAGATCATAGATGATATGTGTGGGTTACCCACCATAGAAGGTATCATTATTATATAAGTCCTAAACAGTATGGAAGGGTTAATAACTAATAAAATATCTATTTAATAAATAACATTAGCATAAATAATAATATATAAGAAGTAAATAAGGATCAAATGATTAGTTATAAATAAAGAAATGATACTGAATATTATCCATGGATATCACAACAATTCCCAAAATCACATGAACATCAATATTTTATTAAATAATGATGGAATTAATGATTCCAAAAAACTAAAACATACCATAAATTCCTTGTACTGAGATATCATAAATTACCACAAAATCCTTCTTTTAAGACATCTATTTAAATGGGTAAGGCCTCATAAAAATATCCAACCAATTCTATCTCAAGATAACCGCCAATTCATCAAGGGAATATATATTCTAGATCCAAACCGTCAACTTTATATATCAAATTCCTTTATGTTCTGAATACCCAATACAATATTTGCAATTTTTTTTAAATAATATATAATTATCCATACTAGAAGAACAAGAATACAAAATATTAATACATTCCCAATCAAAGATGAATAAAAACCATCCATAAGAATATGGGGTATGATATCTTTTTATAATATCCATAGTAAATCACAATAATCAATAAAGGATATAATAATAGAAAAAAATTATTTTAATGATTACTTGAAACATTTCTTCATAAAAATAATCAATTCACTTGGAAATCAATTATTTAAAATATTAAAATCTCCCAAATAGTAAGGAAAAATTATATTATATAATTTCATTATAATATTTTATATTATGATTCCAAATATTGATTGTTCGTGAGATTTTAAAAGTCTCTTTATTCCTTATAAGCTAAAAAACATTACACTCACACATTTGTATGAAAAGTAAAAATGTGTGTTTTTTAGAAAACAAAAGGAAGATTAAATTTAATAGATTATGTGAAATTAATACAAGAGAATAATATGTTTAATAAATAAATGGATAATATTAATATTATTATTTAAAAATTTTCATGAAAAATATGGATATGGAAGAAAAATATTCTCCAATCATGTAATAAAAAGCTAGTTTTCTTTATAATCATGGTCTTGATACCATAAGTACATATATATAGGAAATCTTATAGTAATACTGAAAATTAGTAAAATAATTGAGTTCAGATGAATATTATTAGGTTAATTTTAAAATATCAATTAAGTCCCCAGTGGAGACTGTAAAATAAACAATATCTTAAAATGGTGAGATTGCGAAATAACCCCTTACCACATTGGTAAATTTAGATTAATAACCCCATTAAATAAATAGCTTCAAATGAAACATTAAGTAACCTAAATTTATTGATAATCATTATATTAAAATTTAATGGTGTAGTATATACACTTCATAAACATAAATAGGTGTATAATATGAAACATGCCTCAATGAAACATTACTGAGATGAAAGAGACTTAATTATGGGATGAATTATTTCATATGTTTTACAGTATTATATATAATAAATATATATTTATTATAAATATATTATATAACAAAAATAAAAAATATCATACCATATAAGATTTAATTAAAAACTTTTTTACTATTTTATTGCTAATTTCATATTAAAATAATTTTTTCGTTTGATAACTTCATGGTTTTTCAAGTATGTTTGTACTTAGTAGTATCGGTCTATGTAATTTGATCAATATTTCAAATTAAATTTTAATTTAAAATTTCTTCAAACATATTTTTTTTTCATTATATATATATATTTATAATCATCCGGAAATGGTTTTTATAAAAAAATGAATTAAACCGTTCATTAAGACGGTTGGTTGTACAAATGCAAGAATGCTGCATAAACATTTTGAAGGAATAAAATAATGATATGTAAATAATAATTAAAATATAAAGAATAATTATTATATTATAAATATTATATATTTATAATAAATATGTATATATGACCACCTATGTAATGAATAAACTAAAAATAGATCACATCGCTTTGTGGAGGTGGTAGTTCAATGAACAAACAAATGACATTATCGATTTCCCATGGATTAATAGGTAAGAAGGTATATATGATATCATGATTCAATAATAATATTTATTTTATAAATATTATAAAACTTTATCATATCTATCTTTATAACCGTTCAAGTAAATTGATGATGACAAAATTATTACATTGATCTATGGAGACAGTATGTTGTATGTATGTAGAAGTGATGTTTTCAGTAGTCAAAGGATGGAGAAGAGATTAAATATTGAGGTAGAATAATACAAATAACTTGCCAGTATAATAATGATAATTGAGTTATTATTTTAGTCTAATTTTAACACATTTAGCGTAATTAGAAGAATACATAAACTAGAAATGGTCTATAAAGACAATTACCCCTTATTCTATAAACATACATTTGATTTCATCTTAAGGGATTTTGGATTGGAATTTGGGAAGGTCCAAAACCACTGGAATGTGGATAAGAATTTCTATAATATACTTGACTAGGTTCTGGTTGATATATGTAGCTTAATTTGGTGTAATGAAAATAGACAAGGGG
Organism: Viscum album; assembly: GCA_963277665.1. Taxonomy (NCBI): domain Eukaryota; kingdom Viridiplantae; phylum Streptophyta; class Magnoliopsida; order Santalales; family Viscaceae; genus Viscum; species Viscum album. The sequence goes on along the minus strand of OY728125.1, from coordinate 907,956,386 downwards.
TGTTGTTTTATAAGTGAGGGGGGAATTCATAAAATTTTAAATGTACTAAATTAATATAAATTATATGTTAAATTAAACATGAAAAAAATTAATTTCATTTTTATAAAATAATAGTATAAGTCTAAATAATACCATAAAATAAATTTCATTCACATTTTTATATATGACCACCATTATCATTTTTTAAACCCCATCATGGCTTTAGAAAATTACGAGGTCCTTAATGATTCCTACCATTTAGGTCCTTGAATGTTATTATAAAAGGAAAAAAGACCCATAAATGGAAAATGGTTGATATTTTAAACTATATTCCATTCATTTTTAGAAAAAAAATATTTTTATGAATTATAAAATATTACATATAATATTATTAAATATTAAATATCATTATCCTCATTTATTACTCTATACATTTAATTAGACATTAAATACATTATTAAAAGTGGAGAACTGAAATATAATCCTTTAAAACATCCATAACATTACATATATATGTCTATACAATTACTATAACAAAAAAATAATCTAAATTTTTATTACTTTTAGAATTTTGAATCTCATTAATTTTATTTTTATAATAATTTAAAAATATATTGTGTCAAAATTGCATAAGAATTTAGGTTAATTATTAAATCACTAAAAATTTAATAGAATAAAATTTAAATTTTTGTATTTGTCTCTCACGTAAATATTATAAGGGTAGAAATAAAATATATATTGTACATAGTAGAATTATGTTCATAAAATTTTTGTAAATGGATTAAATTGACACATAACATAATATATATGTCTGTTTTAGGGTCATTTTTAGTATAAATCATATTAGTTTTTACTTTAATTAGCAGATATACCATTTACGGATGTGTTAGATTTTATCATGGTAAATATTCATAATGAAAAAAATAAAAAGGGAATATTTTATAAATATTGACCAAATTATTCCAAAGATAGAATCCATTTTTCAGGATTCTATTTTTGTATTTCGAATAAATTATTTTATGATTAATGTAAAGACCCGTAAAATTCAAGGGAAATTTTTTCATAATTTTCATTGGGATTTTACAAGAATGCAGTTTCTGATGGAACCTGATTCCAAGGCCCGGTGAGCCCGGAATAATTTTCCAAAGTTTAGCTCGGGTACGTTCAGTGAATGAACGAGCGGGTTTTTCTAACATTTTATCTGGTGCTCGCAATTGAAATCTGAGGGAACCAATGAAACCGCATCACCGATAATTTCTTAGGAACACCTTATCCGGAGTTGCGTTTTCTCGGGTGAGGTTATTAAATTTTTGGGTTAAGTAAAGAATAATATAAAATGGTAAACCAATTTTAATTTTTGGTTCAAAGTATTTTAACCTTAGCTAAGTGATTGGAGTGGGACCCATTGATGTTTTAAACTTCCCTTGAAAGAATTTAAGGTGAGGTGGGGCCCACACGAACCCCACCCCTTCGATTTCCCAAGCCCCCCATAACTCTTCCCCTTTAAACCCCCCTTGTATTAAATGATGTGACTTCCTTCCACATTAAATCATGCCATTTAATTCGGGAGTTATGCATTTGAATTTTGAAAATTTAAATGCATGGAATGTTATAATAAAATAATTATAACTCTTATTTTATTTGGGGGTTTTTTCATTGTGTTGTGTTTTTGAGAGAGGGAGCATCTTTCCTCTGAAAAAGTTCATCTTCCATGTTGAAGAACGCGAAGAATGCCACTCTCCGACGAAGAACGCTGACACCAAAGAAAGACGACTTGCCTTTCTACTCCTCTCTATAGCCGGTGTGAGACACTGCCCCACCTCGGACGATCTCTGTGAAGTGTGTACGGAACCCTGTTCTGCGACGCCTTCTTCCGCGACGTTCTTTTCCACGACGAATCAACAAATCTTGTTATCAAGGTAGGGGATTAATTTTTTTTGTTCGTTAATACTTCTGTCTCCATTCTTCATTTTCAAATTGAACCGCATGTTATCACAATAATGGGAGGAGGTCGGACCACAGGAACACGGCCAACTCTCCTCCCCCCTTGATGCTTGAATTGTTGCGGCCCGAGCAAGGCAACGCGGTGCCGTTGCACCACGCGGAAATAATAAAGAATGGGCGGAGAAGCTCGGTGTCGTCGCGCCACACAAGAGAACCTCGAAGAGGCCGCGACCGGAGCGGGGCCACGGCAGAGGGGCGCGGTGCCGTCGCGCCGCGCTGGTTGGACCAAGGCCAAGGCCTTTGGCCGTGGCGGAGCAGGAAGCGGCAGCCGGCTTCCGGCCACTGGCACCGGAGCTGGAGGACGGGACCCTGGCGGTCCCGCCGCAGGAGCAACCGGCCGGCCGGACCGGGTTGGCCGGCTTCCAAGAAGCCAGGGGTCGTAACCCCCGGCTGGACGAAGGAGCGGCCCCCCTTATGGGGGCCACTGTTACACACATAGGGGGGCAGCGACCCCCCCCCCCCTTCGGCTCGGCCGTTTCGGCCGAGCTGCCTAGCCACGCTGGCCAGGCCGAGCACGCCAGGCCGGGCTGGGCCACGCCCAGGCCGGGGCGGGCCACGCCCAGGCTGGGTCGGGCCGCTCCCAAGCCGGGCCGAGCCACGCCGGTTGGGTCGGGCCACGCCGGTTGGCCCGGGCCACGCTAGTTGGGCTGGGCCGGGCCGCGCGATAATGGGCCGGACCCGGACCCCGGTCTGGTCGACCCGGTTCGGGCCGACCCAGAGGGTATCGGGCTGGGTCGGACCGGGCCCGAACCCCCATTTCACAGACTTCTTTCGGACTTTTTCTCATAACTTGGGCTGCAGACCTCCGATTGACGCACCGTCAGCTACGATGCGATCCTTGGATCGAGAAAGTCGTTTCGGTATATTATACTCTTGGTTTCGGAGAACATTGTGTTCGGCCAGGTTGGTTTGTACACGAAACTAACCTGGCCCTCGGAGCGAAAACGCTTATAACTTGAGCTCCGGACATCTGATTGATGTGCCATTGACATTGATGGCTTCCTCATAGTGAGACGGATCTTTTGGATTACTCCTCTCGAGGTATGGACGCAGTTGGAGTACGGTCGGGTTGTTTTTGGATTAAAAACGAACCGGGCCCGTCGGACGAAAAAGCCTATAACTCTCAAATGAGGCGTCCGATTGATGCGCCGTCTGTGACGTTGAGTTACTGTTGATGATACAAAACATTTGGATACATAAACTCCGGACTTCATGTCAGTTGATATATTATCCCCTCAGCTCGTAGAGCGGACCCTCCGCGAATGAGCTTGCTGTGTGCGGGAACCCTAGAACTGGTTGCAACTGCGACGACGATGAAGATAGTATGAGTAGCCTCCGTGGGTTCGACAATGATGACTACAGCACTCAGCGATCCTCTGTGGATCAGTTCTTACCGATCTTGTGTGGATCAGATCCTGTGTGGTTCAGCGCTCATTGGTCCTGTGTGGGCCAGCACATACCGATCCTGTGTGGGTCAGATCCTGTGTGGGTCATTGCAGGGGTTAGTTACCTATCGATCCTGTGTAGGTCATTGCGGGAGTTAGTTACCTATCGATCCTGTGTGGGTCATTGCGGGGGTTAGTGCCTATCGATCTTGTGTGGGTATGATGGATTAGATGAATCAGTGGCTACATCTGATCATCTCTATCATCTTACGAAGACGTATACCTGTGTGAGATGAGTCTTGACTTTCAATCTTTATCTTCGATAAGATTGACTTTATATCCTGTGTGGATTACGTTATGATTTCCTATGTGGATTGGGATGTGAATTCCTATGTGCAACGGGTTACATTTTCCCGTGTGGACCGTGTTGTACTTGGGCTCGGATGTTGGAGTCGAACGGGAATTGATGACTTTGGTATATGTATGGTCATATACCTAAGTAGTGTTGGATGATACTTCATGATTGTATCTTTCCTTTTTGGATTATAATTTGTGGATTTTGGGAGACCTTCGGGGGTCTCGAGGTCCCTACTGAGTATCGTTATACTCACCTCTACACGGGCTATGCCTGCACCTTGTTGTGTTGGTTGCAGATGACGGGCAGCGCTGACAGAGGCCGATTGTTCGCGGACTGGATGGTACCTGGAGGTGGACCTCACTCGAGTCAGTATCCAGAGGTGGACTTCCCGATGAGACAATACTCGTAGGAGGTTGACGGGTGAGAGCGTTGTGGAGGCTATCTGTACCTAACCTTTAGGTAAGATCCATAGTGGACGATCCAGGAGGTGCGATATCTGTACCTACCCTACAGGTAGGATCCGAGGTGGATGTACTAGGATCTGCTTCTATTCTTCCAGCTTCTTGACTTTCTGTTGTGCTTTCGTTCTGTTGTAGATGTACTTTCGATTGGGTGTGTATTCTGGCCCATTTACTTTTCAGCACATCCTTTTGTACTTAGTGTATTACTTCTGATTGTACTCTTTGGTGTTTTGTTTACTTTTATAAATGAAATTACTTCCCAATTATCGGGATTTATGCCTCTGGTGCAAGTCTCCAGCCCCTGGCCTATGGAAGGTGGGCTTGGGGTAGTCACGGCACGGGCCCCGAGGACAGGTCGTGACAAATTGGTATCAGAGGAGTTCGGTTCTACCGCAGAACTCATGACTCTGATATTTTTCGATGTGAAGCAATAGTGTTAAGAGTATTGAGTGTGGTTATCAGTCTAGGGAGTCCAGTGTTGGTGCGGCGGCCGACGTATCCGTACACCAGGACCCTGACTTCTAATTTCTGACCTAATGCACGAAGACACTGATTGCATGTGTGTTTCAAGTTTTCGTTGTGATTACTTTGTGTCAGCTCACCAGGTATACTGTATTGACCGTGGAGCACCTGTCTCTTTTCAGGATGGCCCCACAATGGCAGCCAGCTAGGGTTCCGAGTTTTTTACGTGACGACATCCCACCGAGTGACGAGGCCTCGGTGCAGGGCCCTATTACAGCGGAGGCACCGACGATACCACTACCCACCGAGCCACCGATGCTACCATCCCCAGCCGTTGAGAGTGCATGCCGCCTTAGTGCACTGCGCGAGTTTCAGTGTCAGAGACTGCCCAGGTTCCGTGGGGAGACGGACCCTCAAGCAGCCGAGGATTTTCTAGAGGCGATTGTGAGAGTTTTCAGGTTATTGGGGACACCAGCTGACCTCATGGTGATCCTCGCAACGAGCCTCCTGCACGCAGCAGCAGGTAGATGGTGGAGCTTGATGCTCCAGGTCCACGACGAGGCATCACTTCTCTGGACGGACTATGAGAGCCTCTTACTCTCAGAGTTCATCCCAACCACCCTCCATGTGGTGCGCATCCAGGAGATTCTACAGTTGAGGTAGGGCAGCATGTCGGTCACCCAGTACTCGACGAGATTTACCGATCTCTCGCTCTATTAGACGAACATGGTACGTGACCCATTATTTCGAGACCGGACCTTCGAGCAGGGATTGAAGAATGAGATCAGGGCATCACTGATCTACCTCAGCATTCTGACGCAGGAATTTGTACTAAAGATAGCCTTTCTCATTGAGAGATTTCTTGTTGAGCCTACACTAGCAGCGAGACCTACCGCAGGGAAGCACATAGCAGAGTCTTCTGCTGTTGGAATTCTACGGATGACACATGGATCCAAGCGGACCAGACCCTCATGCGGACGACCTCATGACAATGGCTCGGAGGTGCAGGGTACACGCAGAAGAACTAGTCTTACCTGTGGAAGACCGTTCTATGAATGCGGCGGGCAGGGCCACTTGGCATGTGACTGCCCGACCCGCTATATAGAGTGGCAGCAGACGGTTGAAGAACCACCCAAGCAGAGGTTCGACCGTTGCGGTCCGCAGGGAGTAGGTGGACGAGGTCGTAGAGCTGGTCGAGCGGCAGGTGGTGGACAACGTTTTGAGGCTCTACCACCACCACCACCAGGAGGTCCACCCCGACCATAGGGGAGAGCACAGCTTCAGGCAGCTGAAGCTTACGATCATGGAGCTCCAGAAGTGGGTGGACAAGTGTGGGACTAGCTCCATGCATGGAGGCCTTTTCTCATAATGCATCTAGATTTGTTGTTTGTGTTGCTTTGTGTCCTTGTTCTTTTAGTTGCGGTAGTAAAAGATTCTTGAAATAGTGATGTTTTCTTTCTTGTCTTTTGTTTGTTAATACTAAGAGGTTTTAGTTAAAAATTGTTGACTTGAACCTCACATACTAGATTCCTACTGGAGGAGACTCAGTGACCACACACTGATGCCGACAGTGTGACTCAACCCTTGGAGGTGAGAGTAACAGTTGGATCTCTTAGTATTAGCGTCGAGGCCTTACGACCTTATCCATGCAATGAATTAACTGATCATGAAGGGATTTAATGTATTAGGAAAGGAACGTGGTTCATCTAGTGGATGAGACATGATTTCTATTCTCGGAAAAGGAAAAATATTTGAAGCTTTGCAGAACATTAAGGAAGAAGGGGAAACCCTTTGTGTGGTCAGACAGATGTCAGCAGATCTTCTAGGAGCTGAGATATAGATTGACCAGTGCACCTATCTTGATGAGGTGTTGAGGGAGTTTCAAACTACCCCTTTATAAGTACATCCAGTATTGGAGAAGATGTACCAGGACCTCAGATGACAGCACTAGTGGCCGGGTATGAAGAAGGTTGTAGCAGAGTTCGTTTCTCGATGCCTCACCTGCCAGCAGGTGAAGGCGGAGCACCAGGTACCAGCAGGATCGGTACTGCCCTTGGAGGTCCCGGAGTGGAAGTGGGATAGGAAATCTATGGACTTTGTGACTGGACTTCCACGCACTTCAAGAGGTCACAACTCTATTTGGGGGACTGTTGACTGACTCACCAAGTCATCCCACTTCTTACCCATCAAAGAGCAGGGCTCAGTGGAGTGCATCTGATGCCTCTATGTTCAGGAGATCGTATGGCTTCATGGTGTCCCATCATCTATAGTCTCCAATCGAGATGCACACTTTACTTCATGGCTTTGGAAAGGGTTGTATGAGGCATTCAGGATGTAGCTATGCCTGAGCACCGCCATTCACCCCCAGACGGATGGACAGATGGAGAGGACCATTCAGACTCTCGAGGACATGCTCCGCGCATGTGTCCTCGACTTTGGTCGCAGCTGGGAGGACCACCTACCCTTGGTGGAGTTCATGTACAACAACAGCTACCCCTCCACCATCGGGATGGCACCATATGAGGCATTGTATGACCGACCTTGCAGATCACCTCTGTGATGGACAGACCCTGGGGAGTCAGCACTTGTGGGACCGAAGATGGTCCAGGCCACGACAGAGAAGGTCCAGGTCATCTAGGAGCAGATGAGGACAGCTCACAGGTGGCAGAAGTCTTATGCTGACAGGAGGCATAGACCACTAGAGTTCGAGGATGGCGACCAGGTCTTCTTGCGGGTCTCACCTCGATGGGGATTACATAGATTTGGCCGAGGCGGAAAGTTGTCTCCACGCTTCATCAGGCAATTCCAGGTCCTGAGTAGGATTGGTGAGGTGGCTTATCTCCTGGCTCTACCACCTCAGTTGCACCGATTGCACGACGTCTTCCACGTATCTCAGCATAAGAGATACATGCCCGACCAGACGCATATCATCGACCACGGGGAGCAGGACATTGACGATGGGGCAAATTTCGCGGAGGTCCCATTAGAGATCGAGGATCGACAGGAGCGTTTCCAACATGGACGGTCGATTTCTCTAGTGTGCATCAGGTGGCAGCACGGGAACCTCCAGGTAATCCCTTGGGAGCGGGAGGCTCAGATGCGTGTACAGTACCCACATTTGTACCCCTGGTTTATGATGTATCGTTACGGGGACGTAAATCCCTGAGGTGAGAGTAATGTAAAGACCCATAAAATTCAAGGGAAATTTTTTCTTAATTTTCTTTGGGATTTTAAAAGAATGCAGTTTCTGACGGCACCTGATTCTGAGGCCCAGTGAGCCCGGAATAATTTTATGAAGTTTAGCTCGGGTACGTTCAGTGAACGAACGAGCGGGTTTTTCTAACTTTTGATCCAGTGCTCGGAATTGAAATCTGAGGGCATCGATGAAACTGCAGCACCGTTAATTTCTTAGGAACACCTTTTCCGGAGTTTCATTTTCTCAGGTGAGGTTGTTAAATTTTTGGGTTAAGTAAATAATAAAATAAAATGTTACAACCAATTTTATTTTTTTGTTCAAAGTATTTTAACCTATGCTAAGTGTTTGGAGTGGGACCCATTGATGTTCTAAGATTCCCTTAAGAGAATTTAAGGTGAGGTGGGTCCCACACGAACCCCACCCCTTCAATTTCTCTAACACCCCATAACTCTTCCCCTTTACACCCCCTTGTATTAAATGATGTGAATTTCTTCCACATTAAATCATTCCATTTTATTTGGGAGTTAAATATTTGAATTTTAAAAAATTAAATGCATGGCATGTTATAATAAAATAATCATAACACATATTTTATTTGGGGGTTGCTTCATTGTGATGGGTTTTTGAGAGAGGGGGAAATCTTTCCTCTGAATAAGTTCATCTTCCACGTTGAAGAACGCGAGGAATGACACTCTCTGACGAAGAACGCCGACATGAAAGAAAGATGATATGCCGTTCTACTCCTCTCCACAGCTAGTGTGAGACTCCGCCCCACCTCAGACGATCTCTGTCAAGCATGTACGAAACCCTCTTTCATGATGCCTTCTTCTGCGAAGTTATTTTCTGTGACGAATCAACAACTCTTGTTATCTAGGTAGGGGATTAATTGTTTTTGTTCGTGAATACTTCCGTCGCCGTTCTTCATTTTCAAATTGGACCGCCTCTTATCGCAATAATGGGAGGAGGTCAGACTGCACAAACACGGCAGACTCTCCTCCCCCCTTGATGCTTGAATTGTTGCGGCACGAGCAAAGAAGCGATGTGCTGTTGCACCGTGAAGAAATAATAAAGAATAGGCGGAGAAGCGTGACACCGTCGTGTAGCGTCATTGAAGATGAAGAAATTCGTGGCGCCGTCGCGCCACGCCGAAGAACATCGAAGAGGCCACGACCATTGTGCGGCCGCGGTGGAGGGGCGTGACGCCATCGCGCCGCGCCTGTCAGACCAAGTCCACGGCCTTTGGCCGCAGCAGAGCAGGAAGCGGCGGCCGACCTCCAGCTGCCGGCACCAGAATAGGAGGGCGGGACCCCAGCTGTCCCGCGGCAGCAGCAACCGGCCGGCCGGACCGGGCCGACCGGCTTCCAAGAAGCCGGGGGTCATAACCCCTGGCTGGCCGAAGGAGAGGACCCCCACATGGGGGTCACGGTTACACACACAGGGGGGCAGCGAGCCCCCCCTTCCGCAATTTCGTTTCGGCCGAGCCGCCTAGCCACGCTGGCCAGGCCGAGCATGCCAAGTCGGGCCACGCCCAGGCCAGGCCGGGCCGCACCCACCGGGTCGGGCCGCACCCACCAGGCCGGGTCGCGCCCTAATGGTCCGAACCCGGACCCGGGTTGGGTTGACCCGTTTCAGGCCGACCCAGAGGGTATCGGGCCAGGTCGGACCGGGCCTGAACCCCCTATTCACGGACTTCTTTCGGACTTTTTCCCATAACATGGGTTGTGGACCTCTGATCGACGCACCGTCAGCTGCGATGTGATCCTTGGTTCTAGACGGTCGTTTAGGTATATTAAAATCAAGGTTTTGGAAAACTTTGGGTTTGACCGGGTTGGTTCGTACACAAAACCACGAAGGCCCTTGGAGCTAAAACGCTTATAACATGAGCTCCGGACGTCCGATTGACGTGCTGTCAACTTTGAGAGATTCCTCTTAGTGAGACAGACATTTTGGCTTACTCCAATCGAGGTATGGACGCAGTTGGACTACGGTCGGGTTGGTTTTGACTTAAAAACCAACCGGGCCCCTGGGATGAAAAAGCCAATAACTCTCAGATTGGGCGTCCAATTGACGCGTCGTCTCTGACGTTGAGTTCCTGTTGACGATATGGAACTTTTGGATATATCAACTCCAGACTTCATGTCAGTTGATGTATCAGCCCCTCGGCTCGTGGAGCAGACCCTCCCCGAACGATCTTGCTGTGTGCGGGAACCCTATAGCTGGCTGCGACTGCGACGACGATGAAGACAGTACGGGAATCCTCCGTGGGTTTAACAGCGACGACTACAGCACTCAGTGACCCTCTATGGATCAATGCTTACCGATCCTATATGGATCAGATCCTGTGTGGTTCAGCGCTCAGTAGTCCTGTGTGGGACAGCACATACCAATCATGTGTGGGTCAGATCCTGTGAGGGTCATTGCAGGGGTTAGTTACCTATCGATCCTGTGTGGGTCATTGCGGAGGTTAGTTACCTATCGATCCTGTGTGGGTCATTGCGGGGGTTAGTACCTATCGATCATGTGTGGGTCCGACGGCTTAGATGAATTAGTGGCTACATCTGATCATCTCTATCATCATAAGAAGAAGTATACCTGTGTGAGATTTCCAATTTGGGTTTTGTTTGTGTTTTGGTTATATTTATGGATATTCTGTTATTTTCAAAAAAAAAAGTATACATGTGTGAGATGAGTCTTGACATTAAATCTTTATCTTCAATAATATTGACTTGATATCCTGTGTGGATTACATTATGCTTTCCGATGTGGATTGGGTTGTGAATTCCTATGTAGAACGGGTTACGTTTTCCTTTGTGGACTGGGTTGTACTTGGGCTCGGATGTTGGAGCCGAATAGGAATTGATGACTTAGGTATATGTATGGGAATATACCTAAGTAGTGTTGGATGTTACTTCGTGATTTTATCTTTCCTTTGTGGATTATCCATTGTGGATTTTGGGAGATCTTCTGGGGTCTCGAGGTCCCTACTGAGTGTCGTTATACTCACCCCTGCACGGGCTATGCCCGCACCTTATTGTGTTGGTTGCAGACGATGGGCAGCGCTGACAGAGGCCGAGTGTTCGAGGACTAGACAGTACCCGGAGGTGGACCTCACGACGAGTCAGTATCCGGAGGTGGACTTCACGATTAGATGACACTCGGAGGAGGTTGATGGGCGAGAGCGTTGTGGAGGCTATCAGTACCTACCCTTCAGGTTGGATCCGTGGTGGATGATCCAGGAGCTACACTATCTGTTCCTACCCTACAGGTAGGATCCTTGGTGGATGACCTAGGAGCTGCTTCTATTCTTCCAGCTGCTTGACTTTCTGTTGTAATTTCATTCATTTGTAGCTATACTTTCTATTGGGTTTGTATTCTAACCCATTTACTTTTTAGCACTTCCTTTTGTACTTAGTGTATTACTTCCTCTTGTACTCTGTGGTGTTTTGTTTACTTTTATAAAGGAAATTCATTCCCAGTTATTAGGATTTACGTCTTTGGTGCTAGTCGCTAGCCCCTGGCCTATGGAAGGCATGCTTGGGGTAGTCACGACACGGGCCCCGAGGACTGGTCGTGACAATTAAAACACAAAACACAACAGAAAATAGTATTTTCGATAAATTCCTTTTATGTATAAGAAAATTATACTAAATTAAATCATAAAATGTTTTTAAACAAACTTAATTAGATTAATAATAACATAGGATAACTAAATTTACATTAAATCAATTTTATAAAAACTTCATGCTTTTACATTTATGAAATTAAAATATAGTTTTCAAAAAAATCACAATTCCTTAGAAAAACAATTTTTTTCAGAAAGAATCCCAAGAATTAACCGGTAGATAAATTTGGAATGATGAATTAAAAATATATATTATTTTTATTAAGTAACAAATATGGAAATTAATTATAATATTCTATCATAATATAAATGAAATCAGTTTTCAACAAAATGTATTTTTGAAAAATAAATGATATCCCAAAAAATTGAGTGACTACTGAATTTAATAATAACAAAAATTCATACATATTTTAAAAATTATATATTTCGTATAGCACAATTCATCATATTAATACCCTTCAATTTAATTACTGTGTTATAATAGTTATATTTTAAAAATAATATTTTTTTGGTTTGTTTATGCATGATGTTCTGTGTTGGATACACTTTCAAACATAATGTTCCTTTAAAATAGCAGGGTGTTATAATGAATGGACATTATTTTTATGTACAAAAATTATATGTATATTTTTTATATATTTATTTTTCTATTATTTTATGATATCTTATCCTTGTTCCTTATTTTTCTTTTATATGCCAATGTTATGTCATGTCCCAACTTGGATCCCAGTCTATCTTGGCTCCTAATTGGAAAACAACAATATACGAACAATGTTCCTGATCCGTACGACACAGATACCAGATACCATGAATCAATAAATAACCGAATATAATGAAATCAACTATGAAAAAATAATAAAAATATAATATATACAGAAAAAAATAGAAAAAATGAATATTCCATAAACAAAAGAGACAAAATAGTATAAGAACTAACCAAACATAGACCGACAAAAAATCAAAATTACAGGTATAAAAAATCAAAAGATGAATAATATAACTTGAAAAATATACACCATTATATATGTGTACATCACATCCTACAATATCAATTAAATCTACTCATATAAAGCTTGCAGAATCCTTACAACCTCATTATGGAACATTTCCATTTCCTCCATTAGATGACAATATTTGTTTAAAACACCAACAACATATTGTGTATTGTGTGATATAAATATGATTAGTAGAATCCCACCCATGTTTTATATATAAATTCTACATTTAAATATCCAATATGATCATGATGAATGAAAATTAGGCCTGATAAGTTGTTAAATATATTAATACCAAATTCATTTTTAGAGTTCACCTTTTTCCACAATTCAAAATAATGGCAGGTAAAATATTTTAAAAGTAAAATTTTGATAACCATTTTGATAAATTAAAGAATGTATATTTCCATATATTACAATGTAGTAATAATTCACCACAAAAATTAAACCAACCCAAGGGTTACACAAGTATGGCTAGATAGTTCACTCTCACTTCAATATTAATTAAATAATGGTTCATACACCACCTTAAACCTAACTATCCAGGTATATGTTGTGAGTAATACTTTAAATTAACATAAAAAATTATTTTTAATTTTATAAAAAATTAAAAATAATGAATTATTATTATTTTTTTAAATCACAATTTTCAATCCATTTTAAAATGATTTGAAAATACCATTGTCTTACATGAAAATGAGGAGGGGAGGTCATTTCTCAAAAACATATTTACAAAAAAAAAATTAACTATCACACCAATTTATTTATAAAATATATTAATAAATAAATATCATTTCTTATTCACCCAACGTATGAAAGATATGGAACCACCTACCAGTACAATTTGACTGCACACCGGCTTCAATGGGATCCACACACATTGGAATGTGTATAGAATACAAGAGAAAAAAGTAGAGGCCAAACATCAAATCTTACATTGTAAAATAAAATTCCTAAAATAAAATGTCCATTAAAGAAGTTATATAATCATATAATAAATTATTGTCATAAAGCACACAATAAGTAATAGGATCCTGAATATTGAAGTCAATCACAGAACTAACCAAGAAAGGAGTATAGGGGAATCATCATATGATGAATGATACCTTGAAAGAAACACATAACTGCATCCAATTCCAAGATAAATAGATAAAACAAGAAGAGAATGATCATACATATCCAAAGAGGAGTAGAAAAAAACCCAAATTTCAAATCAACAAAAGGTGAAACTCATATTAGATTGTATCACCCAAAATTACATTCCTATCCATAAGGATAGATGGATAGAATAGCCATAAAATTTATAGAAGTGTTAGGAATGTATAACATAAAAACTACTCAAAGATGAACATCTCATGTCATGAATTACCATTTCAAAATGTGAACGCACAGAAAGGCATATACAATGAGGAACATATTTCCACTGATTGAAAAAACTAAATATGAATTCATGAAATGAATTATGAATTCACATAATGAATGTATTTTAGTTCATGAAAAAGATCCATGGATTTTGTTCAGGGTCAATTCTTGTTAGTGAATATCAAATCCATTGTGTGAATAGGCTCATATTGTCGGCGCCTATCCCTGGATCTATCAAAAACCCCATGAACCTCTTTGAAACTCCTAAAATTGATGTAAAACCTCATTAACATTAAAAATTTTGAATTCGAAATCCATATTCCCATTCAATAGAGCCAGTAATACCAACCAATTTGAAACATAACCTATGCACCCAGTGATATCAAATGGTCTAACATATCCCGAGTCCCACTACCCCTATTTACAAAGATATTGGTGAAACAATAAATGATTAACATTTAGTAAAACCTTATCACAAATGGGAAACTCAAATGGATTGTGTTGAAGATATGTATACAATTCTTATAAACTTTGAGCTAAAATAAATAATCACCTTATATACAAAACCATCACCGACCACATGTGGTATCAAAGGTATATATTTTGATCGATGACTTGTAGATTATATTATTATAATACTCAACCAGTCCCAAATAAATACACCATGATACACCAAAATAAACATTATATGCATTAATTCTATCCTGGTAAATCTGAATGTCATGATACATCTGACCACATATTTGTGGATGGTCTATTTCACACAACATGACCAATGTTTCAATAAACACATCAATTTTCTTCCTAAATCTAGAAGTAATATTAGGATTCCTATAAAAGAAAATGGAATAGGGAATTCCATGCGACCATATAATCTACTACACATACATCTTACCATGATATATAACAATGGTGTTTCCCCAAATAAAAATAATATGATCTTATTTAATTAATAATTAAATCACTGAAAATAAAATATTATTCCCTTGGGGATTCCATGGTAATACCATGATTATGTCGATGTAATCATCATACCAGTTATAAAATGTATTTGGATGTAACTAGCATAAACCCAAAGGCTTTGGGTGCTCTAATTTTATCTGATGATCAGTGTAACATTAGGTCACTAAATCAATAATATAACACATCAAAATCAGCCCCCAAAAAAAATTTGTATGTCATAATATATATTCAAAATGATAGGTTTAATGATCTATAAAAAATGAAAAATATTAAACAAAAAATTTCTAACGGATGATGGAATGGAAAACAAATCATGGATGATGATAATACTATCAGAAGGGAGAGACTGAAAAAATGGTCATTTTCGATATATGAGTTATATGATTCCCTTTAACATATTATCATGCTACTAGTATTGTAGAATGGACACAAGGATAAATTATTATAACTATAATATTTTCAGAATCATATTTGTATCATCATCTTTTCTGTCCAAAAACAAAAAATCAAGAATCCTTTTAAGGTTCCACTCCTCCTTTAATTCCAATACAGTTTGGTAATGTAAGTTCCCACTGAGGGAATAAACACAGTCATTCCACTAAATAAGAGTTTAGGAGATCCCAATTTATAATTTCAAGATATATTCCACCCATAAAATATATCTTATATTCATGCCCTTTTTAGAAAATATATATTATTAGTCTCTAATTTTTAGAAAAGAGAGTGATCATCTCTAAAAAAATATAGTCCTACCAAAAAATATTTTCATTAATAATCGTGGAAATATCCGAATCATGAGTGGGGTAATATTTGTCATATTTATAAATATGGAGATATTTTTAAGAAATAATGTGGTAATAATTCCTATGAAACTCACCCAAACCTTTATCAAAAGTGTCATGATATATCAGAAACCCCTTATCGAGATCAGGAACGAACAAAATAGGAGCTGATGATAGAATCCATTTCAATTCATCAAATTTTGTATCCCAATTTAATTTATCTACTTTATTTAGAATATATGTCAATGGTGATGCTAACATTAATGACTAACTTGAAAATCACGATGATATCCCACAAGAAAAATTGAATCTCTTAATCTCTTAGATGTTCTGTGGTTCTTCCCCTGAAATGATAACCCACTCAAACCCCAGATCGACTGAAAAATGCTATTTTTAAATATCATACACTGATAAATACACATTCTTGGATCCATAAAATTAATTATTAGAGATTCCCATCAAGTTTATGTATCTTCAAAATCTATAAATCTAGATTTAGATTATGATCATGCTCATGCATGGATCTCGATTAATCAAAGATATCATCAAGGAACAACATGAAAAAAGTTTCAAGATACATTTTGAATGCCGAAATCATAAAATTGATAAAAAAATATAGGTGAGTTAGTTTTTCCAAAATGAAATTTTTGATATTAATAATGACCATATCTTCTTTATAAAGTGATCTATGAGATATTAAACTCTGAATACATGAGATTATAATAACCCATTTTCAAATATATTTTCACAAACAACATTCCCATTTAACTAATCAAAACGGGTCATCAAAATGGGTTAAAGAACAATTATTATTTATAGTCACATGGCTCATCTTTTGATATTCCATGAAATAATGAATTAAACAATCGACCATTTTAGAAAAGAGAACATGGGCTTCGCATGATGTAACATCAGAGTGAATAAAACCCTTCTCAAGTAGATCATCCATGTAGATATGGAGATATTTCATCTCAGTGGGTGACATATTATAATAGGGTTTAGAAATATCATTACTACCACACAAAAGGTAAATTATGGATATACCTCCATTTCTAGTGGAAGATGCAACAAAATTATTTATAAAACATCATTAAAGTCCCTAACAACGAAGGGAAGATCAACAAAGAAGGAAACACCATTATCCTGGATTTTCATAGAACAAAAAAAATAATATAAAGGTAGGATGTTCCTATAATAATGGGCCTCAAGCCTCACTGTCCCTAAAAACCTATGAAAACCCATCACAATAAGAGAATTAAACACCCTGATAATAATAATAAATCTTATCAGGAAGAGAAAAAGGAAATACATCCTAATAATGATGTAAAAAAGAACAAATAGATAACTCATAAATACTAGAAAATCATTGCATTAGATATCAATAGAGAAAAAAATTCAATGAAAACCCTATTCATTACTCTTTCCAAGAACTATGTCAAGTTACATAATATAAATCATGAGATCCATTAGACAATTTATTATATAAAAAAATGGGATGATAAAATTGAGTGTGAGGAACTTTTATAAAAAGAGATTTTTTTATAGGTGATGCAATGCAGATGGTAAATCACAATATATTACGGCTCATTTCAACTATCACTAGAAAATCAGAAATGTTTTTATATATTTTCACTCTTTGGGGCTATGGCTAGAGAATTTTATAATTTTAATCATATTATCATGGCACTTTGGCCATTTGAGATGAGGATCCCCATCCATAATAGTGTATAGACAATGTATTATCCCAAGTAATTATAGAATAAGAAATTTTAATATTTATTAATATTTATGATTTAGATAATAATTTTAATTTAAATGCGATTCTTTTTCTGATATTGTACCTGATATGATACCATGGGTTTCTTCGATATATAATGTTTCACAGAAGACTGTGTTATTCAATAATATAATATATTATAAATATTATTATTTTAAATGCTAGTTATCTTTTAACTGTCATATTAGAGAGATTGAATAGAACTGAATATATTATATTTAATCATGATTAATAAATATTTTTACATTTTCCATTACTTTTTGGAGGCTTTAAATGGGAATAAGTAATTTTTAAGGATAAAATACACAAATATGTTTGAAATATCTTTTTAATGCCTTTTGATGCAGAGCCCTTTTTAAATATTGTTTTTGTAACTTTTATATTTTATATTTGAAAAGATAAACTTAATATTTGGAAGAGGGGTATAGAAAATTAATTGTGTTTAATTGTTGGTATTTGTATTATAATATTCATTATAAACAAATAGTAAATAAATACCGCATTTTAATTCAATACTATAGTTTTTCTAATTTATATATATTTTTTATTTTCCTTTTACATGATTTTAAGGTATAATTACCTAATTTTTTTATTAATTAATCCAATGTAGTTCATTGGATAAAATTTAAAAATAAAATTAAATATAAAAACAATGTAAAAGTTTAACCTTTTACATTAAAACCCAGATTTCTCGATCATTCAATAGAATTAGTGAAAATCCTTATTTATCCATATTTATGAATTGATTTTAAAAAATAGACATCATGTTCAAGTTCTATATGAAACATTTTCTCAAATAGGATCAAAATAATTTTTTTAATAGTAACATGAGTATTTTATTCACTATGGTTAAAGGAAAATTTGGTATCTCAAAGTAAAATTAATATTATAATATTATCAACCAACCCTAACACTTGTAAAATTATTATTGTATGAATTATTATTGACCCTCACCAACAATGGGTAAACATTGTGTCACGAACCGAATCTGGTCGTCGCCAAAACGGGCACCAAACTCAGCCTGTGACATGACCCGAAGGGCGTTCCCTATCCCCACGGGCTGGCACACGTTCCCGGGTATCATTAATTTAGGTTTGGAAACGATTTACCCGAGTATGAAAGCATAAAACATTAAAAACAATCCATAATATAAATCTGAAAATTTTAAGCCAAACAAGACTTAAGTAAAAACCAGAACTGAGTACATTGGTTTAAAGATAATACAAGTGGTCCAAATAAAAATAATTATAGCATCAAGACCACCCTAAGGACTCCACACGACTAGGGGTCATCGCCCCCAAGCTATCTCCACAACTCCACACCAAGGATGGGAACTAACACCGAGAACCGCTATCACCCTTAGCATTTCCTTTACCTGAATCAAAAATAACCAAGTCTACTTACACCCAAGGGTTGAGAGTAGGGTGTGAGCCTAATCCCAATAGGATACCACCCAATGATTCCAAGGAGTAAGAAATAAAATGTGAAAAAGCAAGCAGTTTTCAAACACATGGAAAAGTAGTGTTAAAATTTAAAGAAATGAAACCTCCAATTGAAAAGAGTTTTCGATCCAAAATTTTCAGAATATTAACACATTAAAATATAAATTATAGATACTGTAATTTACTTCCAAACACACCCTAAGACATGGGTAAATACTACAAATCCAATGAGCAAAAACATTGGGAACACCCCTAGGCACTAGGTTGTCTTGGGCCCTATGTACCTCGTACCTCAGTGTAAAGTATCCATAGAAAAATCCGTTCTCGTGCACGAGCCACTAGTAGGGAACATACCCATAACCTAGTGGTCCCCAATAATCATCCACATAGTTTAGTTAGAGTTTTCGTTATCCAAATGCTAAGTGAAACATGGACAAAACCCATCCGGTCCACTAGCCGTACTAGTACAAATCCACCCCACCTAGGTACTCGGGCTTCCCCTTTTGTGCTCAAACAATTTAAGCAGGCAACATTAATAAATTTTCATATAAAACACCATTACTGGTCAAACACAACCAATATAGTTTCTATCAAATTTTATACCACTTAATACACGCAACAAAACACTTAGATTTTTTATAAATCAAATCGTCAAAATCCCGTAGGGTTTCGGACACAAAACTCCTTATAAACCTCACTTGCATACTATGTGCAAATTTTTATGTTTCCAAAATAGAATGGTCAGCCTAATAAATTTTAGTGAAAACACAAAATCATTTTTAGGGCAGCCCCATTTGATTCAAGAAATGATATCATTGCAAAATCTCCATTTTTACACAACACAACTCTGAGAATTTCATGTCGTTCACAAACACCATTAAAACCAGATTTTGCCGCAAAAAAACAAGGTATAATCATTAAAAAAAGTATTTTTATCCCTATTATAGTTCAATAAAATAAAATAATTACTTATAGGGTATCCCCAATTAAACTAATAAAACATTTCTATGAAGAAACCCCCAATTTCATATGAAATTGGCATTTAGGATTCATTCTAAATACAAACACCAATAAACCTATTTTTTCAGAAATAATAAAATTAAATAAGAATGAATATACCATAAATACAGTAGACAATTCACAAATATTTCATACACAATGGAATCACCTACCAAAACCAAGGAAACCCTTGAATCCTTTTTGCGAAAACTCAAACGCACCACCGCCGCACCTCAAGGAAGGTAAACCAGACCTAAAACCAAAATTTAAGACCCTGAAACACAAGATAAACCCCTAATTTTTAAACTATACTTTCGGGAAATTAGGAACCTCAATGATAAGGGAAAAAACCCTAAGTACATTGGATGTAACCCTAAACAAATTGAAAGAAGAAAGAAGGAGAATAACTTACTTAAAATATCTTGTAGAAATCGCCCCCAAAAATTCCAGTATCTGATTTTAAAAATACTCAAACCTTAAAGGGATGTTAGAACAAGGATGAGTAGATCATTTAGGAATTTGAATGGGGGAAAAGAGTAAAAATTGAGAGAGTTATGAAGGAATGAACTTACCTCTTCAAATATGGACGATTTGAGGAATCCTATGAAGTTCGGCACCAAATCGCGATAAACCAGAGCTCCAAAGAGGGGGGAGAGGGAATGGTCGCACAGATGGGATCAGTGGTCTTGGGATACTCTTGGAATCACTGAACAATCCCAAAAATTGAATAAGTTATAACATAATCACAATTTATTTTTAAAACAGGAATTGGGCTTTCGGGCAGGACCAACCCCTTAGATAAAAACCCAAATAAACCCTAGTTATGGATTTCTAAAAGCTCCAAATTACCTTGGTGATGTTAATAGGTTAGGGGAGGTCATGTAGGAATTTTAATGGATGAAAAATGTTGAAAATTTAAAATGTTATAAAAGATACAATATTTATTTTTTAATCTAAAATTGGGCTCACAGTTTGGACCAATTCATGAATACTCATCTATTCCTCCCTAAAACATAGGGAAACCCCCAAAACAAAGAAAGGATGAAAATTAAAAGAAAAATACCTTTAAAATATGTCTTTTATGTGACAATTCTCCCCACCATAAAGCATTCCGCCCCCGGAATGCCACAACAAGACCAGATGCAAAAGCAAAGCCCAAACGATAGACCAAGACAGACTTCCTTGCCACGTTTTCACCCGCTTCAAAAAGGATGAACATCTCCAGTTGATCAAACAAAGGAAGATAATAATCTCACCAACCAAAAATAACCCCACTTTCTTAAAATTATTAAACACATTCAAAAAAAATCCCAAAACCAAACACCTCAAGCACAACAAGACGATGCTCAAGCAATCCACTTGAAATGAACAACCAACTCAAATAACGCTACCACAACATTACGTAAACAAAACCATTGGGTGTTATCTAACCCCAAATTTACCCAAGTAACAAATTTGTGGATTGATATACTTGAACGATACTACCTATTACCTAGAATACACCATGGAGAAAACTAAGTCACTAGTACGGGGTGACCCAATCCGGATATCCCACCACCAGGGACAACTCAATTTCTAAGACAGAATAAGGATAACAATTGGGGAAGGAACGAACATTCTCCCCATCATAATGGGTAAACTAACATTATTCCTTTTCCAAGATAACACACATGATACCCATGACAGGTCTCCCCACCATAATAACAAACACAACTTTCCTTAAGACAAAATCAAGACACTAACAGGGGGCCTCGAACAAACTTCCCTGCATTAGGGGTAGATTAATATCAGAATTCTTCCAATGAAAAATATATGAGTCTCGTTGTGGGTATACCCCAAACAAAACCCATTCATCTTAACTAAATAGTATGGGATAAAAACAAAGAAAACAACAGAATTTTAAGGAGCTGGCATGGCCGCACGATTGGTTAACACGGTTTGGGAAACCGTGAGTTAACTGTGCGGATCATTCTGTCCAAAGAGGAAAATTCACACAGTTTCATTGGCCAAGGATCATGGATGTATGGAGACCATGTGGTAGATACTGTCTCCTATCACATGGTCACCTGGGTTGGCACATGGTTACTACTAACCACGCATAAACTATGCAATTCAACCTGCCTAACACAAATTTTAAACTTTTCTCCAAAAACACAACCGACCCCAAAGGGGAAAAAACTCAGGGTATGACATGGGAAGAAAGGCACTCACACCTCTTTCCACCAAATGTGAGAAATTGGAACAATAAGACAACGCCAGAGGTTTAAACTATTCCTATCTTTCATATAGAGGATATGACCTTGACCAAAAGTTTGAACGTCTCTAGGATTTCCCCTAACTATGCGCCAACTTCTCTCCGGGGCCTATGGCTGGAGCTCAATGGATTGAAGCATCTTCGGCCTCGCAGGTAGGATTTGGAATCCCCTAAACTGAACATCTTCTTCCAGTTCCAAAAACAATTATACTATAATCTCAGATGGTCTCATTGAGACATGACACACTTCAAACCCGCTTTTCCCCAACCCATCATTTTACCAAAACAAGAACTTAGAGGATGCACACACGTCGCCCCTTTTTTTCTTCAGATGATAAACAGCGGAATGAAATGACATATAGAAACACATTCCTCTAGAACATAGGATTTACAATTTCTTATAGGGATACACACATCCAACAAAAAATACTGACTCTCATAAGATTGTACAATCTTCCCCCTTATAGTCAAATGAACACATTCCATCGCAAGGCATCATCAAACACAAACATTGTGGATAAAAGAAAACACAAGGATAGGGACCTTGTACTGAGTCCCAAATAGAACATGATTCCAGAAAGTGTCCATAATAGCCACTCTTAGCTAGATCTTGCTCACTGGTGGCCTAACATGAACTATTGCATTAATGAGACAGACAAAAGACCTAGAGGCCCTTTAAGACATCATTCTACACTAACAACCCTGAACTTCATTGAACTTAGACAACTTAGGAATCATAAGAAACTAAGGTCTATTTAAACCACCCACAAACACTCTCCCACTATAGGGGGATCCACATAATTGAAAAAGAAGAGGGGTAAACACAATATCCAAACCTCAAGAATAAAGTCCTAATGTTGATCAACTGGAGGATCATCCAACGGTGAATCACCATAGGCCAAACATGAATCATACATTAACACTTTATGGGGGCGTACCCTAGCCTACAGGAAAACCCAAGGACCCAACCAATCTGGTTATTTGGTCACAAAAAACCACAAACCTGAACCGAACACATGAGGGAATCCACCTCATTGGCCTCCCAAACTTTTCCTCAAAAGAAACCACTGACCAACACTTTATTCCAACTTATCAATGAAACACAAACCGAAAACATCGTTCAAACAAGAGGGGTTATTGAACTCAAAACACACCATAATAATAATCCTAAAAACACATAATCCATACCTCCCAACCATACATTATCAAAACAAAACACTTTTCTTCAAAAACATTATTTAGAAAAAACAGTGTTGGTGGGTTGCGCGTTTACCAATAGTATCTCATGAGCCTCACACATGCATGTTTACATGCCACACTGGGAACCCACCTCATATCCATCAATATTCCCAAATAAACCTATGCATGTGGTCACCCTTGAGAATACCAAATACTAAAAATCAAACCTTCCCCCTTTTTAAAATCAAAACTTTTAACCACACTTTCCCTTTCTCAAAAACAATAACCATAATATCAAAACCCAATTTTTCATATCACAAACCAATTTAGAAAAGAATCCATAATTCAATAAAATCACATATTCATGCCTTTCACAATCGTTTCAAAACATTTCAACCCATTTCAACCCATTTCAAAACAAATCTAATTTCTTGAAAAACACCATTCCATAAATCTCCATTTAATTAAGAACTCAACTCTTCTCATTTCAAGACAAGGATCTAAAATTTCATATATTTTTTTTGTTTAGTACACACCAAACCCAAAATCCATCTTCAAACCCCACACAAAAATTCTAGAACACTTAATTCAATCCCAAAACACTTTTCCTCAGTTTAATAAAATTCACTAAAAACATATTTTCAAAACCCCAATTAACATAGTTCATACTTTCAAAAGAGGTGTAAAAACATAATTTACCCTTTTGAAATAATTCTGAAATTCCATTTATAGGAAATAAAAAATTAATACCATTTTCACTTTACTAGAAAATAACTTCACATAAATTCACACTCCTTAAAGTGAAGTCATTTTTTTTGCTTAAAAAAAACCAAGTTTCCAGGATTCCAAAACAAAGAGACACAAGACAATGTGAGAGGAATCTAGTTTTGGTGGGTGACTTGGACATATGGTTGCTAGCCATATTCCAATCACTTCTCCATCACAGAGAGTATTCTAGGGAAATATCCATGGCTCCACATGGCTTTCCAGGCCCTACGAGCTCACTCAGATTATTCTCCCAACTCTTTTTTCATTTCCCATTGTCATCATTAAACCAAGAAAACCATAGGACTCAGATAAATCCATACTTCCCCTGGTGACTTGAATCCAATCATGAGGTGTGCTGGCCAGGCACCCTACCCATTACTAAAATTTCATGTCTCGACAATCCTAGCTCCAAACTATCCCGACTCTTCCCCAAATAACATGACCCAAAGAGCAAACCTCCTCTGATATCATTTTGTCACGAACCGAATCTGGTTGCGGCCAAAACCGGCACCAAACCCAGACCGTGACATGACCTGAAGGGTGTTCCCTATCCCCACGGGCTGGCCCAAGTTCCCGTGTATCATTAATTTAGGTTTGGGAATGATTTACCCGAGAATGAAAGCATAAAACATTAAAAAAAAAATCCATAATATAAATTGAAATTTTTTAGCCAAACAAGATTTAAGTAAAAAACCAGAACTGAGTACATTGGTTTAAAGATAATACAAGTGGTCCAAATAAAAATAATTATAGCATCAAGACCTCCCTAATGACTCCACACGACTAGGGTTCATCGCCCCCAAGCTATCTTCATAACTCCACACCAAGGACGGGAACCAACACTGTGAACCGCTATCACCCTTAGCCTTCCCTTTACCTGAATCAAAAATAACCAAGTATACTTACACCCAAGGTGGGTAAGTAAGGTCTGAGCCTAATCCCAATAGGATACCACCCAATGATTCCAAGGAGTAAGAAATATAATGTGAAAAAGCAAGCAGTTTTCAAACGCAGGGAAAAGTAGTGTTAAAATTTCATGAAATGAAACCTCCAATTGAAAATAGTTTTCAATCCAAAATGTTAAGAATATTAACACATTAAAATATAAATTTTAGATACAGTAATTTACTTCCAAACAAACCCTAATACATGGGTATATACTACAAATCCAATGAGCAACAACATTGGGAACACCCCTAGGCACTAGGTTGTCTTGGGCCCTATGTACCTCGTACCTCGGTGTAGAGTAACCATAGAAAAATCTGTTCTCGTGCACGATCCACTAGTAGGGAACATACCCATAACCTAGTGGTCCCCAATAATCATCCACATAGTTTAGTTAGAGTTGTAGTTATCCAAATGCTAAGTGAAACAGGGACAAAACCCATCCGGTCCACTAGCCGTACTAGTACAAATCTGCCCCACCTAGGTCCTCGGGCTTCCTCTTTTGTGCTCAATCAATTTCAGAATGCAACATAAATAAATTTTCATATAAAACACCATTACTGGTCAAACACAACCAATACAGTTGCTACCACATTTTATACCACTTAAAACACGCAACAAAACACATAGATTTTTCATAAAACAATTCCTCAAAATCCCGTAGGGTTTCGGACGCAAAACTCCTTATAAACCTCACTTGCATACTATTTGCACATTTTTAAGTTTCCAAAATAGAAAGTTCAGCCTAATAAATTTCAGTGAAAACGCAAAATCATTTTTAGGGAAGCCTCTTATGATTCATGAAATGACATCATTGCAAAATCTCCATTTTTACACAACACAACTCTTAGAATTTCATGTGGTTCACAAATACCATTAAAACCAGATTTTGCAGCAACAAACACAAGGGATAATCATTAAAAACAGTATTTTTATCCCTATTATAATTCAATAAAATCAACTAACTACTTATAGGGCAGCCCCAATTAAACTAATAAAACATTTCTATGAAGAAACCCCCAATTTCATATGAAATTGGAATTTAGGGTTCATTCTAAATAAAAACACCACTAAAGCTATTTTTTCAGCAATAATAAAATTAAATAAGCATGAAAATACCATAAAAATAGTATCCAATTCAAAAATATTTCATACACAATGGAATCACCTACCAAAACCAAGGAAACCCTTGAATCCTTTGTGCGAAAACTCAAACACACCATCGCCGCATCTCAATGAAGGTAAACCAAACCTAAAACCATAATTTCAGACCCTGAAACACAAGATAAACCCCCTAATTTTTAAACTCTACTTTCTAGACATTAGTAACCTCAATGATAAGGGAAGATACCCTAATTACATTGGATGTAACCCTAAACAAATGGAAAGAATAGAGAAGGAGAACAACTTAATTAAAATATCTTGTACAAATCACCCCCAACAATACCAGTATCTGATTTTAAAAATACTCAAACCTTCAAGGGATGTTATAACAAGGATAAGGAGATCATTTAGGAATTTTAATGGTGGAAAAAGAGTAAAAATTGAGAGAGTTATTAAGGAATTAACTTAGCTCTTCAAATCTGGACGATTTGAGGAATCCTATGAAGTTCGGCACCAAATCGCGATAAAATAGAGCTCCAAAGAAGGGGGGGGGGAGGGAATGGTCGCTCGGCTGGGTTCAGTGGGCTTGGGCTCCACTTGGAATCACCGAAAATCCCAAATATTGAATATGTTATAACATAATCAAAATTTATTTTTAAAATAGGAATTGGGCTTTCGTTCAGGCCCAACCCCTTAGATAAAAACCCAAATAAACCCTGATTATGGATTTATAAATTCTCTAAATTACGTTGGTGGTGTTAATAGGTTAGGGGAGGTCATGTAGGAATTTTAATGGATAAAAAATGTTGAAAAATTTAAAAGTTATAAAAGATACAAAATTTATTTTTTAATCTGAAATTGGGCTCACGGTTTGGCCCAATTCCTGAATACTCATCTATTCCTCCCTAAAACCTAGGGAAACCCCCAAAACAAAGAAAGGATGTAAATTAAATGAAAAATAACTTTAAGATATGTCTTGTATGGGACAAATTGTGAGCTTTGGAAGCCACTTAGGTGTGATTATGACATTTATAATATTTAATTAAATGGAAAGGAAAATATGTCATAAATATGTACCTCCTTACCAAAGAAATTACAATATAGGGTAATATAAGTGATATCGTTTTAATATTAATATTATATAGAAATATAAAATAATTACCCAAATTGTTTTAATTTATTTATAATTATTAGGAAATAAATTATTAAACAAAATAGTGACTGAATGATGATTTTTAATTGATTTATTAATGAATGAATCAGTAAAATAAAATTAATAAGATTAAAACAAATAAAAATATAAAATATAAAATTTTATCCAATAATTATATGAATGAATGTTTTATTTTTTACTATGTTATTGTTGTTTTCTATGAAATCAGGAAATTAGGATTTTAAAAAAAAATCATGTGAGGAATAGTTTCAAAATTTACATAATTCATAACATAAATTATAAAATATATAATTAAAAGGTATAAAATTTATAAAAAAATAAAATATTAGACCAAAATGATTATATAACTCAAAAAATTTCATTAATGACTCATTCATTGGACTTTTTTTTGATTTGGAAATTTTTTTAACTCTCAATTTGTAACTTACTTGATAAAATAGATAGATCTAAAAAGGATGAAACAGAATGATAAGGATAATTTTTTTTGAAAAACCACATACTTCAAATTGGATGATTTTAATTAGACCCCTAATCATCCTATCTTCAATGTAAATTAATAAGGACCCATTTGGAATCAAAATTGAATTTATATTAATTTAATAGTCTTATAATTCCAATAGTGTCATCCCCTCTCCTGTTAAAGGGAACCGACTAATCGCTTTTAACAATATATAAAAACCCATTATGTTTGGAAAGTATCTGCCGAAAATTCTACCTAGATTCCCTACCCACATTATTCTGGACTTAGTTTAGGCCGAACACACTTCATATAGGTGTTAAGTTGTTTGGAACTTTGATAATATGAAAGAGTGGTAATGTTTTTATTTGTGTTTCTATTTTATTTCTTCTTACACTTCCATCAAATCTCCTTCAATAATGTTCAGATTATAAATCCAGAATCTTAAATATACATATTGGTTATTATGATAAAATTATCACCTAAATATTTAATAACTCAAGAATTTATAAGTTGATTTAATATAAAATTCATGAAGCACTAAGTCTCTAAAAACCCCACTTCATTATAACTTATCCATGTAAACATAATTTTTCCACCTTTGTGATTTTAATTTCGAAATAATGATATATATGGTTACTTTCAGTAAGATATTTAGAGTCCAATAAGACAATCTTAATTTTTAGTTAGTAATAATATACCCTTATTAATAGTAACATAGTCGTAGGAATAGTAATGAATAGTAAATCAGCCAAAAAAATATAAACATCACCCATGAATATATAAATACAATTTCGACATCTTAAAAGTGAAAAAATGATCATAGTATAAATAATGTTATTTTGGAATGCTATAAATAATTTAATTACAAATTTATGATTAATTTAATAATTTAAAATTGAAATTTATTTTGATAAAATGTAATCATAAATTTTTATGTTATTTTCTAACTGTTATAAGATAATTTTATGGGACCTTGATTAATTTATCAATGTGTTATAAAATGAGTTGTAGTCTTAAAGATGTTTTTTTCAAATAAATTATCATTTTATTTAAAAATTAAATTAAATCTATTTATAAAATTAATTTCATAAAATGGATTTCATTTTTTAATTCTACTTTTCGGAAAATGGTTGGGGTGAAATTTTGGTCTTTTTCTAATTTTTTTGAATTTTTGATGAATAGTGAACTGTGGTAAAATACCATACATACAAATTATCAGTTAACGACACTATTTATGACATCATAAGTGATGTAATTACTCTGGTTTAAATTTCACATGAACTTATTATTATTAAGGTCCACATGAAACAACACTATTGGTTGCCTTGAGGGAAATAAAAAAATAATGATTAAATTATTCGAAATTCACTCATCTTCTTCAAAATAACCCCCCCCCCCCACTCCCTTTTATCCTCAATATTATATGCTATGAATCACCTAAATGTTACGCCAAAATAACATTCCCTAGTAACTACCCACGTCTAAGAAGTTATTGTTCTTTCAAAAACAAAAAATCCCTTCCCTTAAAGAAACTTTTCAATGTGGTTATTTCAAGAGGTAAAATACCCTACTGTTTCATTTTGTTTCATTTCAATTTATCTTATTTTGATTTCCTCTCCCCACCTAATCTATCCAAATTACCATGATAACTTTATTATAATCCAAATAAAATAAATTTATGAGTTTAATGGAATAACCATCCTCAAAATTTATGCTTTCACCTTTTTATTTTATAAAATATATCAAAGAGCATGATGTTTGAATTTATGACCTTCATTGAAGATGATATTTTGTTCTCCAATTTTTCCTTCATTACAGGTCATATTACAATTTTTATGGTTGAAACAGACTATAATATATTTATTATAACCAAATTAATATTCAGAATATTGTACACGTACATATTATTAAATCATATGACCAAAATAGTTCATAATAATCAAAATACCGCTAAAATAATCTAACTGAATGTCATTAATATTTAATCTAATTATTCATCAAATTTCAATGTAACAAAATGATATAAATTACCATTAATACATTTGGATGTTCATAAATAATATGTAATTTCAATTCATGAGTTTTACATCCATTCCACTGGTACTTTTTTACATAAAAATAAGTGAACCGAATATGAAAATGAAGAAAATGAACACTTTGTAACGATGGAAATCAACAAAAATAACAATAAATAAAGACATAAATGAACTGAAATATTTTTCTATAAAATAAATACATGTTTAATAGTTCTTAAAAAATTAATTAATAATTCTAACTTCATAATCTAGGACTTTATGTTCAAGGGCAGAACACATTCAGTCTTAAGGTATGGTGTTTCTTCATCTCAC
Source organism: Viscum album (assembly GCA_963277665.1). Lineage (NCBI taxonomy): Eukaryota > Viridiplantae > Streptophyta > Magnoliopsida > Santalales > Viscaceae > Viscum > Viscum album. The sequence continues at coordinate 907,926,367 of OY728125.1, read as the reverse complement.
TTCCATTTTTGTGAGATATTCATTATTCACTACTAATACTTGAGTATGATTTATGTATACATCCTATTGATGTAACATATCATTAATATCATTATTTTGATGGTATTCAATGTATCATTTGAATATTATTAATTTTGTGTCATACGAATTGATTGATGATAAAGAGGTAATGGATTTCCACATGAATCCCCATTTTCATTCAATTTAATTTTATTGTCTAATTACCACAATGAAATTATTATTTACTCCTCATAAATTCTGATTGAGTTTTTTTATATATTTTTACAAACCTTAATCCTTCCTTATATTATGGGGTGTTACATGTTTTAAAAGAATCATTCCAAAATCCTACTAGAATGCAAGCCCAATCACTACTAGATATTTTAGTTTCGGCGCCTGTCATAGCGGGCGACCGCCATTGGCGTTCGCTACTGATAGTTTTAGCGACCGCCAAAAGCGGTCGCTAAAACTAAAATGAAAATCGCGGGATTTTTCCCACCCCCCGCACTGTCTTCTTCGATGAAACTCGCTGCAACATCGTCCGCGCCTCCTGCCGCCGCACCGCCACCACAGGTCACCCCCGTCGCCGCCACCCCGTCTCCTCCCGTCACCCCCGTCGACGCCACCCCGCCACCCCGTCGCCTCCCGTCGTCTCTCGTCGCCACCCCGTCGCCTCCTGTCGCCGCCACCCCGTCGCCTCCCTTCCTCCGGCCACCGTGGATCTTCCATGGCCATCGACCGAAGCTCGGGGTCCATCCGAACATCCCACGTGCGCCCCAGTATACAATGGGCACAAAATTTTCATCGGTTTTTGAAGACAGTATTAGCGACCGCCATTGGCGGTCACTATTGATTAATAGCGACGGAGCAACTGCGACCGCCAAAAGCGGTCATAGGGCGGTCACTAAAGGGCATTAGCGACCGCTTTTGGCGGTCGCTAATACCCACATTACTAGTAGTGAATTCAAGGAACTTCTCGAATTCTTTCATATTTTTAAGTGCACCATGTAATCTGTTTTATGGAATATTTATGATTATAAAATCCTAAATTATAAAATGAGATATATTTTTTTGTTTTTTAGGGTTTTATTAAATCAAACAATAATTTTTTATTTAAAATCCATTAATATTTTTTTAAACCACAATTAAATGTCTTATTTCCAAACATTACATAAAAAATAATTTTAAATGATTTCACCTAAATAAGAAATTAATTAAAATAGAAATATAATTTCAATGAACAGAAATTTTATTTTCATTGATATACATGCTTAAAATCTGATTTCATGGAAAATACAAACGATTTTCTAATAGAACTATTCTTTCCAAAGAAAAAACTATTTTTCTCATCTCACTTTATCTTTTATGAGATATATTCCTTGTTCACCACATAATTATTACATGTGGTGTATGTACTAACCTTTGGTATATCATACTATGACTCTCTTTATTATCATGATATTCTAAGGTATTATGATTTGAATGTTTCATGGTGTTATTGGTCACTGTAGAATGTTTAAGGGTTATTTCCTCAAGAATTTTTCAATGGTCTCATTTAGAAGATTCCTCACCATTTGCAACATCCATTATTGAATATTTCACATAATTGATTTTGATATCATATTATATAATCCACCATGTATTATTTAATGGGTTATTTTTAGTTCTATTATAGTTGGGCTATCATGAAACCATTCATCGTATTATGCCGAATAGATGTGTTTTTTATTAATGATTGGGGAACAATAATTACATTTCATATGATAGTTTCAATATGAATTTGTATGTTTTTTTGTCGACCCCATTCATATGTGGAATTAATAGGACTAAGTAAGTTTCATTTGGGGCCCACTATTTCCCCTTGATGCATCGGTAGATCTCATGAGACAAATATACGTGGACTTGGATGATGCCTTTCCCTATTTGATATATGGTTTTGTCCAAGGTCTTAATCATTTTTTGAAGTCTTGTGAGAGGACCTTATGGTATGTTTTACAATGTCCAACATATAAATTTCCCTCATTATGAAGCTATAAATTCATTTTTATGTGGCTATTGTACAAGTACAATACCCAATATTATGTTTTGTTATGGAAATATTTACTCAGCTCATATTCCATCCATATTATGTTAATTTTTTTAATATGTAATTCCATTTTAGTTATTTATATGTCTAATGTTTATGTTTATGATATATATTACTAGATTGGTTACCCTTACTGAGAATCTGAGATCACCCCTTTTATTTGTTTTTTCGTCCCCATGTTATGATGAAGAGAACATTTATTGAGTTTTCAAGTATGTAGTTTATTAGTGTTTTTACCGTATTATGTTTCCATTCCCAATGTAAAATGGGTTATATATGTGTATCTAATTTCATTGAGACAAATAAAATGATCAGTCCTTTGGGATTTTATTCCTTTTAATCATGCTCATGTATTAAAATAATGCACCTGCTCCAGAATTTTGGGATCAGGGCATTACAATTTCTATTAGAGGATGTTGAGTAGAAAACATGGAAACTAGATTTAGAAAACGTATATTTTTGAAAAAAACCGAAATACTAACATTGAGGATTGAAATAAAATAATGTCTGGGAATTTTGGTAAAAAAACAGATTTTGTGGATAATTATATCAAATACAACCATTTCTGGATACTACAAGTGGACGTGATTCTAGCACAGAGGTACCTAAGAGTAAGAAATCTGACAAGGGGTTTCGGGCTTGACCTGGGGTATCCTGGTACAAGGAAAAGGGTCTTACTGGACACTTGGATAGAAACTCTTGATGGATATTCTTAGGATAATTCGCATTTTAGTTACCCACCATTATGAAGAATTTTCTCTCCCAAAGTGACCAAAGTATATGGTTCAAGGATTTATGATTCAAAAATTTATGTTTTGTTTTATAAAATGTTTTAAGATATTTATAGTTCATAATTTTATGATCTAACATACAATATGGAATTTATTATAAATGTCACCTGGCAGAATGAATGAGAACTTCACCAATACACTTGATGTGAAGAGTAAAAAGGATCATATATCTAATGGTATTAAGATGTATTTTTAATGGAATATTGTCTCTCAAGTCTCCTCATAATATGAGGAGTTAATATCTTGTATTAACAAGGTATGTAAAGATAAATCTGATTCATATGTATTTAATGGGAACAAAAATAATAAATGGATGGTAGATAAATACTAGGTTAAAGGGAAAAGGAGAAATATAGGTTTTCTAACATGTGATAACTGTGGAAAGAAACACGACGGTATATGCTTGAGAGGATAAGGAGTTTTCTTCAACTGTGGAAAATTAGGCCACCATGCTCATAATATCAAAACAAGGAAATAATTTTCTATATTCAATGCTACAACTGCAAGGATATGAGACATTATAAGAATCAATGTCCTAAGAGTCAAAGGAATATACCCCAAATGATGATTTTGGATAATGATCATGTTATGATGCTACCGATGATGGAGTAGAATGATTAATATGGCTTGTCAATAATCATGAAATTTGACTATTTTTTCTATAATGTAATGGTTGTTAGAATTCTAATATATATAAGGATTATAATGCAGTTCTATTTTAATAAGGATTTGAGGTCATATGATGAATGGTATAAAGAAAAATTGATTCAGTAGAAAGCTAAAAAATTTATAAAAAACATGATTGAGGGAAAGAAAACCCTTAATATATATTCGATGATGAGATCATGATGATGCAATGATTTATTCAGATAAGTACTGACTACCTTGGATGTTATTAGGTACTTTTTGAGAAGTGTTCTATTCTATAATCTATGGAGTTTAAATATTTTTCATATTTAAGGAATACATGTAATAACATATATCTTACTTAAGGAATATAGAAGAATACATGTTTCCAGTATGGATTTTACCTTAAATCTAGTAATTACAATTTTTCAAGAGGATAGACGATGATGTTATTCACATGTTTAGAATGTGAATTTTAGAGTTGATTCTTTTTGATTAATGGGTATTGATATTATATTCCTTGATATTTATATACCTTTATTATAATGGGTTGAATCACCATATTATGGAATTTTTAACCATTTAATAAATATTTTATGTTGATCAATGTATGTGGTGTTAGAGTTTAATGACATTCCATAATGGTTTGATTTTTTTTTCATGACAATTTTGTCCAATTAGAAGGTGTTGTTTTTTAGTAACTAATGCATTTCCCTTTCCAGTTATTAATATGATATTTTAAATATATTCATGATGTGGGTTTCCCACAAGGGAAGTTTCAAGTATCATCCTTTTAATTTCTAAGTTCCATTTCAAATTTATAGGATGAAGTTTTTTTCAGGAGGGGATAATTCCATGCCCCAAGAATTTTAAAATAAATTTAATATAGAATTCATGAAACACTGGGTCTATAAAAAACCACATTGTTAGAACCTATCCATGTAAGCATTATTTTTCCACCTCTATGATTTGAATTTTGAAAAACTGACATACATGGATGCATTTAGTATGATTTTCAGAGTCTGATAAGATAAACATAATTTTTGGTAAATAGTAACATACCGTTATGAAATGTAACATAACCACATGATATAGTAATGAATTTTAATTTGGACAAAAAAATACAAACTTCTCCCATGAATTTATACGTATAATATTGACATCATAAAAGTTAAAAAACGATCATTGTATAAGTATTTGTATCTTTTTATGCCATTAATATTTCAATTAAAATTTCAGGATAAATTTAATAATTTAAAATGGAAACATATTTTCATAAAATATAATCATAAATAGAATATTCATATTCATATTGTTATAATATAATTTTATGGGACTTTGATTAATTTCTAAATGTGTTATAAAACATGTTATAGTTTTTAAGTTTTTTTGGAATAAATTATTATTTTATTTCAAAATTAAATTAAAAAATTTAGAAAATTATTTTCCAAAAATGGATTTTGTTTTTGATTTATAAATGATGAAAAATGGGTAGGCTTAATTTTTTTGATTTGTCTGAAATTTTGAATTTTCCAAGAATAGTTAAATCTCGTAATATACCGTATTTAAAATTATCACTTAAATACCATATTTATGAAATCATTCATGATGTAAAGCCACTTGAATCATACTAAAATGAACTTACTACTATTATGGGTCACATGAAACAACATTATTGGTTGTATTCATGGAAATAATATAATAATAAATAAAAGTTTCAGAAATCACTCCTCTCTTCCCCTATAACCCCCCCCCCCCCACTCCCTCTTCTCCTCATTCCACTAAGCCTTAAATATCCTCAATGTTCTTCCCCTATAACCTTCTACAATCTCTCCCCACATACACAAACCTCATGATTATTTTGAAATACCAAAATCCCGTCCATTATGGAGGTTCTCAAGGAGCTTATTTCAAGAGGTAAAGAATCCTTGTTTTTCATTTATTTTTCATTGCTATTTATCTTCATTTATTATCATCTCCCCACATCATCTATCCATGTGACAATCATAACTACAGTATCATCTATATACTAGAATTATATCTTGTGAATAGAATAACCGTTATCTATTTTGATACTCTCTCCCTTTTATTTTATAAACGAAATCAATATCCAAGAGTTTCCAATTTATAACCTACGTGGAAGAAACAGTTTTTTATACAATTTATCCTTCATTACTGGTCATGAAACTATTTTGATGGTTTAACCAAACTATAATCATTTTATTAAAACCTAATTAATATCTCAGAACGAGTATACATGCATATTATTAAATCTTATGACAAAACTAGTTCTTAATAATCAAAATACCACCAAAATAATCAAAGTGAATTCCATTGATATTTCTTCAAATGATGCATACTATTTCTATGAAACAAAATGATGGAAATTACCATTAATAGTTTAGGATTTTCATAAATAATATTTAATTTCAATTCTAAAGTTTTACATCCATTCCACGTGAACTCCTTTACTTATAAACAAGTTTATCGATTATGAAAAAAACACTCTTGGATGACGAAGTTAAATATAATAAATCATCAACATGTACATAAATGAACTGAAAATAATTAGGATTAACTAAATATAGGTATAATATGTTATGAAATAATTAATTAATAATTCTAATTTCATATACCGTGGCCATATGTTCAAGAGCGAAACACATTCAGACATAAGGTAAGGGGTTTCTTCTTCTCACATCCATTTTTGTGAGATATTATTTATTCCCTACTAATACTTGTTTATAGAGTATGTATAATGGACATTGATGTAACATATCATTAATATATTTATTATAATGGTATTCAATGTATCATTTTAATATTATTAGTTTTGGTGCATATGAATCTATTGATTGGAATGTGGTCAAGGTTTCTACCAGAATTTCCATTTTCATTCAGGTTACTTTTACTATCTAATTACCTCAATGAAATTATATTTAATTATTATGTACTCCTCATTAATTCTTTTTGAGGGTTCTATATATTTTTACCAACCATAATCCTTTCATATATTATGGGGAGTTAAATGTTTTAAAATAATATTTCAAAAATCCTTTTGAAATGAATAGTTGATTCAAGGAACATCTCAAATTCTTACCTATTTTGAAGTGTATTATATAATATGTTTTATGTCATATTTATCATTATAAAATCAAAACGTTTAACATGAGAATGATATTTTGGATCATTTATTTTCTTATGAATTCAAACATGCATTTGTTCTTTTAAATCCTTTAGTATTTTCCTAAAACCACACTAAAATGTCGTATTTATAAAGAATCCATAAAAACTTTTATTAAATGATTTATCCTCAATAATAAATTATTTAAATCTATGATATAATTTCAATGAACTTGCCTTTTATTTTCCATGATACTTATGTTTGCAATCTGATTTCCTAGATAATACCAAGTATTTTTCTAAAGAACTCTTCTTTCCAAAGTAAAAAAGGATTTTTATAATTTCACATTATCTTTTATGATATATATTCCTTGTTCACAACATACATATTAAATGTGGTGTATATACTACTCTTTGGTATATCATATCAAGAGTCTCTTTATTCTCATGAAATTCTAAGGTTATTTGATTTTAATTTTTCGAGGTGGTATAGGAAACGTAGGGATGTTTATGGATTATTACCTCATGAATTTTTCAATGGTCTAATTTAGAAGTATCCTCATCTATGGAAACATACATTGTTGAATCATGTACCTCATTGATGTTTATCTCATACATTATCATCCACCATATTTTATTTAATGGTTTTTTATTAGTTTGATTATTGATGTTCTATCCTCAAACCATTCTCCATATTACATCGAATGGTTGTGTTCAGCATTAATGATTGGGAATGTTATTTAAATTTTATATGTTAGTTTCAATATTAATGTGCCTGTTATTTATGTTCACCCCATTCATAAGAGAAATGAATTGGATATAGAAAGTGTCAGATGTTTCCCTATATTTCCCCTCGGTGCATCGGTAGGTCTCATGGGACCAATAGACATGGAATTGGTTGATTCCTTTCCCAATTTGATATATGGTTTTGGCCAAGGCCTTAATCATTTTTAGACATCTCGACCGAGGCCCTGGAAGTATGTTTTAGAATGTCCAGAATATGAATTTTCCTTATTATGAATCTAGAAATTCATAGTTGATGGGGATATTCGACTAGTTGAATACCCATGATTATGATTTATTATTGAAATATTTACTCTGATCATATTCCTTTCTACTATATTCTTCCTTATTTCGAAAAGGAATGTGTTTTTAGTTATTCACCATGTCTAATGATTATGATTATGATATCTTCTAATGTATCTCTTACCCTTATTGGGCATCTGATCACACAAATTTCATTTTTTTTCCTTCCCATGTTATGAAGAAGATATCATTTGTTGAGTTTTGAGGTTGTAGTTTATTATTTTTTTATGTTTCTTATTTTGTTTCCCTTCCAAATGTAAAATGGGGTCCATGTATGTATCTAGATTCTTCAAGACTACTAAACTGATCAGTACCCTAGGATTTGAATCCTTTTAATCAGGAAACTTTTTGAAAATAATTCCCTTGATCTGGGCTTCTGGGGTCGGGGTGTTACAGAATACATCTACAATTTCATCAAATGGGATAATGACATTTCGTTCTTGTGTATGCTGCTCCACTGCCTCGCTATACGATATAGTCCTTTTTTTATTACCCTCTCCCAAGACTGGTCATAATAATGAAATTAATGATTTTATATGATTTTCATGACATATATATCATTAAAATATAATAATATAACAATTATGTTCTTACATTTTATGTAAATAAATATAATAATGTCATTCATTCGTAAATGTGAACTATCACCCCCCGAAGTGATGTGAATCATTTTTCTTCACCACTCCACATGTATGATATATATAAATAAATATATGTATATTTAAATGATTATTATGATTTTAATAATATTTTTATCATTCTATAATGTTAAAATAATATTAAACCTACTTTTATAATGATCAATGAAAAATGGAAAATTCGTTCATGTGTACGTACAACCAACCCTCTCCCTGATTATATCTCAGTTCATTTTTCATACCCTAAATAAAATTTTTGATTAAAAAGTATAATTAAAGTATAATAGTTATTGTTATATCATTTATATTATTCTATATAAAATAGACTAATGACCAAATGGATGATTGACATCAATCCATGTTCATTTTCAACTAATGTACCGAATGTCGACAAAAATTATGATACGAACCTAAATAATTATAACATTATTATAACATGGAAATAAGAGCTATAAAAGGAATAATAAACATGAAAATGGTTCTCAATCAAGTAAAAACTAACTTATATTTATTATTAAAGATTATAAATATTTTTCGTGACGATTTAGACTCACGATAATATATTTCATCTCAATCTCTTTTTATTAAGGCATAATTTCTATAATACACCAGATTTATTTATACAATATATAATCTACCTATTTGAATTTTAATTTCATTATAATGTTTCAAAAGAAATAATTTTATGAAAATAATTTTATTAAAAAACATAATGAATTTATTTTTAAATTTATATTGCGATAAGAACTATTCATCTGTGATGACCATTATTTGGTATTTAGATTCTAGTACAAGATGTACTTTTTAAAAAAGAAAAACAAATACCATTTTCCATTTTCAGGTATTTTGGTATTGAAAATATATTTGATAATGGATTAACTAGATCAATATCATGAAAATCTATTTTTTTAATTCAAATTGTAAATGTAATTTTCCTTTATGCTTGTTTTATGTGCTATGATTATGTTATGGATCTTGGGAATTACTTATGTATATAAGTGGTTCTATGATAAACTAACAGATGATGAGACCGTGATAGTGCTCCAATACATTGGTTTGTGTGATGGAGTTAAAGGATAAGGTTTCTTATTATTTCATGAGGTATGTTGAATAACATAATATTTATCGGTGAAAAGTTTGATTTTGTGAAATTATCATCCTGAGTTTAAAATATTTTGGGACTAAATGTTTTATTCCTTATTTATGTCCCTTATTGAGGTTTTTGTTCTTATCCCATGTTTTTGAATGTTTTTATAGGGTATAAGTATGGCTAAGTGTAAGGAAAAAAGGAAAGATGGTTGTTATCAAGGATTCTATCAAGAAAAATTATTCATGTTCTATTTTAAAATGTTTTAGATTATGAAAAATTCAACAACATATCGACTAGTCTGCGTTATAATATTTGAGGTTTTATATAATAATTATGTCCGAATAACCTAAAACACTAAACCTAAAATGTTCCTAAATGTGAATGAATGTCAATTCATTACTAAAGTCAATATAATTTAATATTTAATGTTGGATCCCAATAGTTGTTTTCATAGGTTGGATTATATTACAATCGGAGTTAGAATATTGTTTTTTAGAATACCCAATTATTATTTTCACTGTATTTTCATATTGAAGTTGTAGAGACCTGAAAATTTCAAGGAATTTTTTTTCGTAATTTCATTGGAATTTATTGAGTACGCATTTTCTGACGACGCCTGATTCTGAGGCCCGGTGTGCCCGAAATAATTTTCTAAAGTTTTGTTAAACTTAAATTAACGCGCTTAACCAGTTTTACTGAAAAAGTGTAATAACTCTTAAACGGTTACTCGGATCATCAATCCAAGGGCAGCACTGCACTTCGGATGACGGGTTTACCCTAGGCACGACTTAATTGTAGTCAGCGCGGGACTCCTGTGAGAAATTCCCAGAATGGCATAACCGTTAATAAAATAATTAAATAAATTATTTTATTTTTAAAATGCTTATCACTCACAAACGGTAGCTCGGATTAAAAATATGAGACCACCAGTGAACTAGTGAGGGAATGTTTTATTTAAGTAGATACTAACTTTGGCCGGTGCGGCCCTCCAGAAAAAGTTAGTTTTGGCCGCAAATAAAATAATTAAGTGAAAACTATTTTATTGTAAAATTCATAACTTCTAAATGGTAACTCGGATTGAAAATATGAGAGTATCAATTAGTTCTTTGGGGCGTGTTTTACTTAGGCAGAGTGTAACATCGACCGGCGTGGGTCGATGGTGACGGATAATAATTTTCTCAAACTTTTTTTTCGGGTACCTTCAGTAAACGTACGTGCGAGTTATTCTATATTCTGAACCAGTGCTCAGAATTGAAATCTGAGGGCACTGATGAACTCACAGCGTCAAGAATTGCTTAAGGGAACTTTTACCATAGTTGCGTTTTGAGAGGGTTGAGGTTAAATATTTGGAAATGAGATTAAATCAAATACAATTTGATGTGTACAAATTTTATTCAAGGTAGGTGGTTATTTTCAACAAAGGGGAAGTTATAGGTGGGGCCCACACCCACCTAACCTCCCATGGGAGAGTTTAGTGTGGTAGGGCCCACACGAGTCCCAACTCCTCACCTCCCCATAACTCACCCCTTGTTAAATGGAAGGCAACTCCACTTTATCTTTTATTGATCTGGAGCCTCTCCACCTCCAAAGCTTAATACAACTAAGATAATTAATAACCTTATTAATTAAATTTGTCACACCTCTTTGACTTCTTTTGAAATGCTTGGAATCTTTTAAAAGATGGGGACTTAATGAAATATGGGTTTGGCTATTGTTGTGTGGAGGATAGTAGAGCTCTTTAGGTTTTTTTTAAGGGTACCAACTCACCAACGAAGAATGATCATTCCTTCATGATGAAGAATGCTTCCCAGTTCTCCATCAAAGGAGGAGACTCCTCCATGGGGAATCTGCAATGACGACGGCTCATCCTCCAACGTCAACGGAATCGGCACCGATCTTCTGCGACGTCCGATCATCGCAACACTCTCCTCTTTCTACGGCTCGACGACGTGCGGAGTCTTTGCGAGGTAGGGGGTTTTCGTATAAAGTGTATATTTTAATTATACCCTCATGCATGCATATTTTAATTGCAAGGTGTTTGTATAATTTATATTGAATAAATTAAACCCTTGTCATTTATGAGTTATGGATTGAGCTTCTAATGCGGAGGGCACATGCTAACGAACAAGCCCAGACCCTCCACTGGTTGTTCTTTTGTGTGTGGGAAGACATTCAATGAAGAAACGGGCCGCAATGGCAATTTGAATCTGTCGCAGTAAAGAGGTGGTCCTGAGAGAGACCTGGGCAGAGACGGTAGGCGAATCGGACCACCGGAGCGCGTCCGGTGGTCCGCGGAAAGTGTTGCTGGTGCGCCACGCTGGGACGGAAGAAGTCCGAAGGAATCATATTTTTTTGGCGTTGGAGGAAGCCCGCGGTTTTGGAGGAGAAGAAATCATGAGAGTGAATTTTCGTGGGTTGTAGAATAGATAGGAGAGAGAAGATGTTTTGAAAATAAATAAAATAGGATCAAAACAAATAAAAAGAAATCAATCAAGGATGGGGAGTGGATGGCATGGAGTCAAAGGAGGCGGTTTATTTTTTGTGGTGCATGGATTTGGCTTGTGAGTTTTAAGGAATTTAATTAAATTAAAAATAATAACAATATAATAATATTATTATTATTTTTGTTGGTAAAAACGTATTTTGATGGTATCTTCTTAGTGCGACCTCGGTTTCACGAACCGTCTGTTGCAGTGCGCCCCTGACTTCGAGACGGAATATATGAGTCCAATATTGGATATTTTTTTCGGGTTTTTGGATCATGTACCCGAAGCTATAAAGGATCGTAAAATTCAAGGGAAATTTTTTCTTAATTTTCATTGAAATTTTACAAGAACGCAGTTTCTGACGGCACCTGATTCCGAGGCCCGGTGTGCCCGGAATCAATTTCTAAAGTTTAGCTCGTGTACGTTCAGTGAAAGAGCGAGTGGGTTTTTCTAACTTTTGAACTGGTGCTCGGAATCGAAATCTGAGGGCACCGATGAAACCGCTGCGCCGGTAATTGCTTAGGAACACCTTTTTTGGAGTTGCATTTTCTCGGGTGTGGTTATTAAAATAATGGGTTAAGTAATGAATAAAATAAAATGTGTGCAACCAATTTTTGTTTTTAATTCGATGAAGTTAAAACCTAATCTTAGTGGTTGGAGTGGGACCCACAATATCCTACTCCACTAGGTAGGATATTAGTGGGGGGGCCACACGAGACCCACCTATTCAACTTCCTCAAACCCCCATTTTGTAACACACCCACACCCCCATTAAATGCCGATTCAACACTCACATTAATTGTACAGGTAAAACTCTTAAATTAATTCAATTAATAGAATGATTTATTTTTGAATCTCAAATTGAGATGTTGTCTTGTGTGTTAATTAAATAAGACAAGTATTATTTCATTAAGGGTTGGTTCGTTGTGGGAGAGGTATTGGAGAGGAATTTCTCAATCCTTGGAATCCTCTTCTTCCTCCTTGAAGAATGCAAAGAACGCACCGTCGCCGACGAAGAACGCCGGTCTCCGACGAAGGACGACGAAGAACAATGAATCCTCAGAGATCGACGATGCGACGCTGGGTACCGTGACGCCGACGATTCTATACTATGTGACGCCGATGATGCTTACGGAACCTTATTCCGCGACGCCGTCTTCCCTGATGATTATTTTTTGCAACGAATCTTCATTCGATGACACCTTGAGGTAGGGGTTAATTTTGTTCGTGGAATGATCATTGTCGTTCTTCGTCTTTTATTTGGGGTCGCTTGTTATCAACTTAACGGGAGGATGTCGGACCACATGAACACGGCCGACCCTCCTCCCCCCTCGGTTTTTGTATTTGTTGCGGCTCGAAGGAAGGCGGTGTGGTGCAATTACATCGCGCGGACACATGGAGGGATGCGGTGAAGAAGCGTGGCGCCGTCGCACCGCACCGTTGAGGTCGAAAAAATTCGCGGCTCCGTCGCGTCGTGCCAGTCGGGCAAGGCCGCGGCGGTGCAACGTGGGGTGTCCGGAACCGCCGACCGCTGGCACCTCGGAGGGCGGGACCGCAGCGGTCCCGCGGTGGCAGCACTGGCCGGCCGGACTGGGACTACCGTTTCAGGGGGAGACCGGGGGTCGTAACCCCCGGCTGAAAAAAAGGAGTGGCCCCCACATGGGGGGACGCATTTTAAATCAGGGGGAAGCGCCTCCCCCCCACCTTTCTGCCCCGCTCGGCCAGCACTGAGCTGGCCACCCGTGAGCCACGCCCGCGCCAGGCCAACCGGCCGCACAGGCCGGACCGACCGTACCGGGCCAGGCCGCCCAGGCCGGGCCGGGCCGCGTCGGCGTGGTCGAGTTGTGCTGGTTCGGCCGAGCCGCGCCCAACGGGTCGGGCCACACCCTAATGGGCAGGACCCGGACCCGGGTCGGGCCGACCCAGGGGTTCTCGGGCTGGGTCGGCCTGGGCCCAAAACCCCCTAAAACCGGACATTTCTGTTCTTTAACCCATATCATGGGCTACGGACCTCTGATTGACGCACCGTATGTTGTGATGCGATCCTTGGATCGAGACGGTCATTTATATATATTACACTCAAGGTTTAGGAGAACCATGGGTATGGCCGGGTTGGTTCGAGCACGAATCCAACCGGGCCCTCGGAGCAGAAAAACTTATAACATGAGCTCCAGATGTTCGATTGACGTGACGTTGACTTTGTTGAATTCATCTTTGTGAGACGGAACTTTTGGCTTACTCCGCTCGAGGTTTGGACATAGTTGGAGTGCGGTTGGTTGGTTTTGACTTAAAAACCAACCGGGCCCCTGGAACGAAAAAGCCAATAACTCTCAGACCGGTCGTCCGATTGACGCGTTGTCTGTCACGTTGAGTTCCTGTTGACGATACAGATCTTTGGGATACATCAACTCCGGACTTCATTTTAGTTGATTTATCGGCCCCTTGGCTCATGGAGCGGACCCCCCCCCCCCCCCGAACGATCTTGCTGTGTGCGGGAACACTAGAGCCGGCTGCGACTGCGACGACGATGAAGACTGTACAGAAATCCTTTATGGGTTCGACAGCGACGACTACATCACTCAGCGATCCTGTGTGGATCAATGCTTACCGATCCTATGTGGTTCAGATCCTGTCTGGGTCAGCGCTCAGCAGTCCGATGTGGGCCAGCGCATACCGATCCTGTGTAGGTCAGATCTTGTGTGGGTCGTTGCGGGGGTTAGTACCTATCGATCCTGTGTGGGTCCGAAAACTTAGATGAATCAATGACTACATCTGATCATCTCTATTTTGTCTTATGAAAAAGTATACCTGTGTGAGATGAGTCTTGACTTTCAATCATTATCTTCGATATGATTGATTTTCTTCCTATGTGGATTGTGTTGTGATTTCCTGTGTGGATTGGGTTGTACTATCCTGTGTGGATGTGATCAAACATGGGATCGGATGTTAGAGCTGAGCTGGAATTGATGACTTAGGTATATATATGGGAATATACCGAAGTAGTGTTGGTTGTTACTTCGTGATTGTATCTTTCCTTTGTGGATTATCCTTTGTGGATTCTGGGAGACCTTCGGGGGTCTCGGGGTCCCTACTGAGTAGTGTATACTCACCCCTGCACGGGCTATGACCGCACTACGTTGTGTTGGATGCAGACGATGGAAAACGCTGATCGTGGTTGAGGCTTGTGGAGAAAGTCGGTACCTGGAGGTGGACCACTGGGCGGGACCTACATGGAGTGGACGGCTGGACCCGAAGAGCTGAGGAGGCTATCAGTACCCACCCTTCAGGTGGGACTTCCAGTGGATGTCTTGACGTTGCTGCTTTACTTTCAGTTTATGTACATTCATTCCCGTTGTACTTTACATTCAGTTTGGGTTTGTATTCTGGCCCATTTAATTTCCGCACCTACTTTTGTACCCAGTTTTTACATAGTATTTACTTCTTCTTGATTACTCTGTGGTGTTTGTTTACTTTATAAAGGAAATGCCTTCCCCTTTTAGTCGGTATTTACGCCTTGGTGCTAGTTGCCAACCCCTCGCCGATGGGAGGAGGGCTTGGGGTAGTCACGGCACCAGCCCCGAGGATGGGTCGTGACAAATTGGTATCAAAAGAGTTCATTTCTACCACAGAACTCAGGACTCTGATCTTTCTGCTATGGGAAGAAATAGTGTTAAGGGAATTGAGTGTGGTTATCAGTCCAGGGAGTCTTGTGTTGATGCGGCGGCCGATGTATCCTTACACCAGGACCCTGTCTTCTAATTTCCGACTCAATACATGAAAACATTGATTGCATGTGTGTTTCAAAAGTTTTCTTTGTCATTACTTTGTGTTAGCTCACCAGGTATACTTTTTTACCGCGGCGCACCTGTGTCTTTTCAGAATGGCCCCACGATAGCATCTAGCTAGGGTTCCGAGCCTTGTGCGAGACGACACCCACCGAGCGACGAGGCCTCGATGCAGTACTCATTTTCAGCGGAGGCACCGGCGGTACCTCTACCCTCCGAGCCACCGATTCTACCAGCCCCAGCCGCTGAGAGTGCACGTTGCCTTAGTGCACTGCACGAGTTTCAGCATCACAGATCGCCTAGGTTCCCCGGGGAGATGGACCCTCAGGCAGCCGAGGATTGGCTGGAGGCTGTGGGTTGAGTTTTCAGGTTACTGGGGACACCAGCTGACCTCATGGTGACCCTTGCAGTGATCCTCCTCCACGCGGAAGCAGGCATATGGTGGAGCTTGATGCTCCAGGTGCACGACGAGGCATCTCTCCTCTGGACTGACTTTTAGAGCCTCTTCCTCTCAGAGTTTGTTTCATACACCCACCGTGCGGTGCACATTCAGGAGCTACTATAGGTGCGGCAAGGAAGCATGACGGACGCCTAGTACTCGGCGAGATTTACCGACCTCTCGCGTTATTCGATGGATATGGTACGGGACTCATTCTTCTGGGCCCGGACCTTCGAGCAGGGACTGAGGCATGAGATTAGAGAATCGCTAATCTCCCTCAGCATTCCGACATAGGAAAGAGTACTGGAGCGATCCCTTCTCATTGAGAGCTTTCTTACTGAGCCTACACTAGCAGTGAGACCTACCGTAGGGAGTCACGTAGCGGAGTCTTCTGCAGCCGGTAGGAGACAGATGTCGTAGAGGTCCAAGCGGACCAGGCCATCGGTCGGATGACCGCAGGATATTGGCTCGGAGGTACGGGGAACACGCAGTAGAGCCAGTCTTACGAGTGGAAGACAGTTCTATGCATGTGGCGGGCAGGGTCACTTGGCTCATGACTGCCCGACCCGCCATGAAGAAGGGCAACAGATGATTGAGGAACCACCCAGGTAGAGGCAGAGGTTCGACCGTGGTAGTCCACATGGATCAGGTGGACGAGGCCGAGGAGCTGGTCAAGCGGAAGGTGGTGGACAAAGTTTTGAGGCTTTACCACCACCACCACCAGGAGGTCCACCCCGACCACAGGGGAGATCACAGCTTCAGAAACCTAAAGATTACGATCATGGAGCTCCAGAAGCGGGTGGACAAGTGCGGGACTAGCTGCAGGCATGGAGGCCTTTTCCCTTAATGCCTCTAGCTTCGTTGTTTGTGTTTCTTTGTGTCCTTTTACTTCGACTTACAGTAATAAAATACACTTTCAATAGTGACATTTTCTTTCTTGCCTTTTTTATGTTAATACTAAGAGGTTCTGGTTAAAAACCGTTGACTTGACCCTCACATACGAGATTCCTTTTGGAGGGGACCCTGGGACCAAACACTGATGCCGACAGTGTGACTCAACCCTTGGAGGTGAGAGTAACAGTTGGATCTCTTGGTAGCAGTCTTGAGGCCTTACGAAGTCATCCATGGCATGAATTAACTGATCATGATGTGATTGACTGTATTAGTGAAGGAACGTGGTTCATCCAGGGGATGAGATCGGATTTCTCTTTTCGACAAAGTATAAATCTTTGCATCTTTGTAGAACATTAACGAAGAAGGGTAACCCTTCATGTGGTCAAATAGATGTCAGCAAAGCTTCCAGGAGCTGAGACAGAGGTTGACCAGCGCACCTATCTTGAGGCTACCAGAGGAGGGAGTAGGGTACGTAGTTTACAATGATGCATCAGGGACCGGACTCGGATGTGTCCTGATGCAGGAGAGGGCATTGATCACCTATGGATCACGTCAGTTGAGGCAGCATGAGCAGAACTATGCTACCCAGGACATGGAGTTAGCAGTTGTGGTCTTCGCTCTGAATATGTGGCGACACTATCTGATGGGAAAGCTCTTTACAGTCTACTCTGACCACCAGAGTCTCGGGTACATCTTCTCACAGAAGGACCTGAACCTGAGACAGTGGCGATGGCTCGAGTTCCTCCAGGACTATGACTTGGAGATAGTCTATACTCCTGGAAAGGGGAACATAGTAGTTGATGCACTCAGCAGGAGGATGAGCATTTAGATACTTGGGGAGGCGACAGAGCAGCTAGCCGCTTTGTAGATATCCTTCGTGGATAGAGATGGAGAAACCTTTCTTCAGTCACTCACAGTCACTCCTCCACTCCTTCAGCGGGTTAGAGAGGCACATGGTGGGGACGTTGACTGTGAGACGCGGTGTGCGCAGATCTCATCAGGACAGGCACCTGATGGATTCTCTATAAGTGGAGAGAACGACATATTTTTCAGAGGACGTACCATGCTACCAGCTACTTTACAGGAGGAGGTACTGAGGGAGTTTCAAACTTCCCCTTTAGAGGTACATCTAGGAGTGGCGAAGATGTACTAGGATCTTAGACGATAGCACTGGTGGCCAGGTATGAAGAATGTTGTGGCAGAGTTCGTTTCTCGATGCCTCACCTGCCAGCAGGTGAAGGCAGAGCACCAGGTACCAACATGCTTGGTACAGCCCGTGGAGGTCCCGAAGTGGAAGTGGGATAGGATATCTATGGATTTCATGACTGGAATTCCACGTACTTCTAGAGGTCATGAATCCATTTGGGTGAATGTTGACCAACTCACCAAGTCGGCCCACTTCTTACCCATCAGAGAGCAGGGCTCAGTAGAGAGGTTGGGACGCCTCTACGTTTAGGAGATTGTACGGCATCATGGTGTGCCATCATCTATCGTCTCCGATCGAGATTCATGATTTACTTCCCGGCTTTGGAAGGGGTTGCAGGAGGCATTCGGGATGCATCTACATCTGAGAACCACCTTTCACCCTCAGATGGATGGTCCGACGGAGAGGACTATTCAGACTCTCGAGGAAATGCTTCGTGCATGTGTCCTCGACTTTGGTCACAGCTGGACAGATCACCTACCCTTGGTGGAGTTCACGTACAACAACAGCTACCACTCCACCATCGGGATGGTACCATACGAGGCATTGTACAACCAACCTTGCAGATCACCTCTGTGCTGGACAGACCCTGGGGAGTCAACACTTGTGGGACCAGAGATGGTCCATGCCACAACAGAGAAGGTCCAGGTCATCTAGAAATGGATGAGGATAGCTCAAATCCGACAGAAGTCTTATGGTAATAGGAGGAGGAGATCACTAGAGTTCGAGGATGGAGACCACATCTTCTTGCGGGTCTCACCTCGATGTGGATTACGGAGATTTCGCTGAGGCGGAAAGTTGACTCTGTGCTTCATCGGACCTTTTCATATACTCAGCAGGATAGGAAAGGTGGCTGATCGCCTGGCTCTACCACCTTAGTTGCTCCGGGTGCACGATGTCTTTCATGTATCTCAGCTGAGGAGATATGTGCACGACCCGACGCATATCATCGACCATGGAGAGCTGGACATTGATGATGGGGTGACCTTTGCGGAGGTCTCGGTGGAGATCTAGGATTGACAGGAGCAGGTCCTACGTGGATGGTCGATTCCTCTAGTGTGCATCAGGTGGTAGCATGGGAACCTCCAGGAGAGCACTTGGGAGCAGGAGGCTCAGATGTGTGCATAGTACCCACAATTGTTTCCCTAGTTTATGATGTATCTCTATGGGGACGTAAAGCCCTGAGGTGGGAGTAATTTAAAGACCTGTAAAAATGAAGGGAAATTTTTTCTTAATTTTCTTTGGGATTTTACAAGAACGCAATTTTTGACAGCACTTGATTTCGAGGCCCGGTGTGCCCGGAATCAATTTCTGATGTTTAGCTCAGGTACGTTCAGTGAACGAGCGAGCGGATTTTTCTAACTTTTGAACCGATGCATGGAATCGAAATACGAGGGCATCGATTAAACCACAACATCGGTAATTGCTTACGAACACCTTTTCTGGAGTTGCGTTTGCTCAGGTGTGGTTATTAAATTAATGGGTTAAGTAATGAATAAATTAAAATTTGTGCAACCAATTTTTATTTTTATTTCTAAGTAGTTAAAACCTAAACTTGGTGGTTGGAGTGGGACCCACAATATCCTACTCCACTAGGGAGGATATTAGTGGGGTGGGTCCCACATGATACCCACCTATTCAAATTCCTCAAACCCCAATTTTTTAACACACCTGTATCCCTTATTAAATTCCGAGTCAACACTCACATTAATTGGACGGTTAAAAATATTCAATTAATTCAATTAATTGAATTATTTATTTTTTAATTTCAAATTGAGAAGTTGTCTTCTGTGTTAATTAAATAATACAAGTCTTATTTCATTAAGGTTTGGTTCGTTGTGCGAGAGGGATAGGAGAGGAATTTCTCAAGCCTTGGAATACTCTTCTTTCTCTTTCAAGAACGCGAAGAACGCACCGTAGCCGATGAAGAACTCCGGCCTCCGACGAAGGAAGATGAAGAACGCCGAATCCTCGGAGATCGACGATGCAACGTCGTGTACCGTGACTCCGACGATTCCCTTCTCCGTGACGACGAAGATGCTTACAGAACCTTATTCCATGACGCCTTCATCCGCGATGATTATTTCCCACGAAGAATATTCGTTCGACGACACCTTGAGGTTGGGGTCAATTTTGTTCGTGGAATGATCATTGTCGTTCTTCGTCTTTTATTTGGGGCCGATTGTTATCAACATAACAGGAGGAGGCCGAAATGAACAAACACCGCCGACCCTCATCCCCCCTTGGTTGTTGTGTTTGTTGCGTCTCGAAAGAAGGAGGCGATGTGCAATTACACCACACAGAAACATGGAGGGATGCGGCGAAGAAGCGCGGTGCCGTCGCACCGCGCCGTTGAGGTCAAACAAAGATGCGGCGCCGCCGCGCCATGCCGGAGAACCAAGAAGAGGCTGCGGCCGGAACGGGGCCACGGTGGAGGGGCGCGGCGCCGTCACGCCGCGCCGGTCGGACAAGGTCGTGGCGGTGCAAGGCGGGCCTGCCGGAACCGCCGTCCGCCGGCACCTCGGAGGGCGGGACCGCGGCGGTCCCACGGTGGAAGCACAGGCCGGCGGACCAGGCCGACCGCTTCAGGGGGAGACCGGGGGTCGTAACCCCCAGCTGGAAAAAAGGAGCGGCCCCGATGTGGGGGGCCACGGTTTTAATCGGGGGGAAGCGCCCCCCCCCCCCCCCCTTTCTGCTCAGCTCGGCCAACACCGAGCTGGCCACCCGCGAGCCTCACCCGCGCCAGGCCAACCGGCCGCCCAGGCCGGACCGGCCACACCAGGCTGGGCTGCACAGGCCGGGCTGCACCGTGCCAGTAAGGCCAGACCGCGCCTTAATGGGCCGGACCCGGACCCAGGTCGGGTCGACCCGGTTCAGGTCGGGTCGGTTCGGGCCCAAAACCCCCTAAAACCAGACATGTCTGTTCATTAGCCCATATCCTGGGAAACAACCTCCAATTGATGCACCTTCAGTTGCGATGCGATCCTTGGATCGGGACGTTCATTTCAGTATATTACACTCAAGGTTTAGGTGATCCTTGGGTACGACCAGGTTGGTTCGAGCATGAAACCAACCAGGCCCTCGGAGCGGA
Source organism: Viscum album (assembly GCA_963277665.1). NCBI lineage: Eukaryota > Viridiplantae > Streptophyta > Magnoliopsida > Santalales > Viscaceae > Viscum > Viscum album. The sequence goes on along the minus strand of OY728125.1, from coordinate 907,905,027 downwards.
AATGCTTATAACTTGAGCTCCAAACGTCTGATTAACGTGTCATCGACTTTGTTAGACTCTTCTTAGTAATACATACCTTTTGGCTTACTTTTCTCGAGGTTTAGATGCAGTTGGAGTGCGGTCAGGTTTGTTTTGACAAAAAAACCAACCAGGCCCTTGAAACAATAAAGCTAATAACTCTCAGACCAGGCGTCTGATTGACGCGCCGTCTATCACGTTGAGTTCCTGTTGACGATACGGAACTTTGGGATACATCAACTCCGGACTTAGTGTCAGTTAATGTATCGGCCCCTTGGCTCGTGGAGCGGACCCACCCCGAACGAGCTTGCTAGGTGCGGGAATCCTAGAGCTGGCTGCGACTGCGAAGACGATGAAGACTGTACATAAATACTTTGTGGGTTCGACAGTGATGACTACAGCACTCAGCAATCCTGTGTGGATTAGTGCTTACCAATTCTATGTGGGTCAGATCCTGTGTGGGTCAGCGCTCGGCAGTTCTGTGTGGGCCAGCGCATACCGATCCTGTGTGGGTCAGATCCTATGTGGGTCATTGCGGGAGTTAGTACCTATCAACCATATGTGGGTCCGATAGCTTAGATGAATCAGTGGCTACATCTGATCATCTCTATTTTGTCTTACGAAGAAGTATACCTGTGTGAGCTGAGTCTTGACTTTCAATCACTATCTTCGATATTATTGATTTTCTTCCTATGTGGATTGTGTTGTGCTTTTTTGTGTGGATTGGGTTGTACTATCCTGTGTGGACGTGATCGAACTTGGGCTCGGATGTTGGAGCCTAGCTGGAATTGATGACTTAGGTATATGTATGGGAATATACCTAAGTATTGTTGGTTGTTAGTTCTTGATTGTATCTTTCCTTTGTGGATTATCCTTTGTGGATTCTGGGAGACCTTCGGGGGTCTCAGGGTCCCTACTGAGTCACGTATACTCACCCCTGCACGGGCTATGCCCGCACTATGTTGTGTTGGATGCAGACGACGAATAGCGCTGATCGTGGTTGAGGATTGTGGAGAAAGTCGGTATGTGGAGGTGGACCACTGGGCGGGACGTACACGGAGCGAACGGCTAGACCCGAGGAGCTGAGGAGTCTATCTGTACCCACCCTTCAGGTGGGACTTCCAGTGGATGGCTTGACGTTGCTTCTTTACATTCAGTTGTTGTAATTTCTTTCCAGTTGTACTTTACTTTCAGTTTGGGTTTGTATTCTGTCGCATTTACTTTCTACACGAACTTTTGTACCCAGTTTTTACTTAGTGTTTACTTCTGTTTGCTTACTCTATGGTGTTTGTTTACATTATAAAGGCAATGCCTTCCCCTTTTAGTCGGGATTTACACCTTGGTGCAAGTCGCCAGACCCTGGCCTATGGGAGACGGGCTTGGGGTAGTCACGGCACGAGCCCCGAGGAAGGGTCGTGATAGATGCGCTCTGAAAATAATAGATTTAATATTATTATTAAAGCATCGACTCGCCATAACACATGTGTGCGACGTTCGATTGACTTTATGTCAGTGGCAATGTAATCCCGTCATTAATACGGTCAATTAAAGTGTAATGTTGGTTACTAAATTCTGGTTCATGGCTCGGTTCCACGAAACACCGAATAATAATATTATTACTGTTACTACGGTCTCTGGTATCTGACATATCTCTCTCATACGGGGTCGGAATGAAAAACTGTCTGCGACGTTGGGACCCTGAAATTAAGAAGAATGTTTCAAGACACATTTTGGATATTTAAGTCGAGGTCGAGACGCGGGCCCCGCGAGGCCCGGTTCACGCGTGTTGCGGTGAAATGAAACATTTTCACCGGCTATCCATGTTGGGCCAATGGGTAGTATATCTTGTGTGTTATTTTGTATGGATTGCAATGGTGTGACCGATTTGGTTAACCAGCATCATTTGAAGTACGTCTGGGTTGGTTCGAACCCGAAACCAACCGGGCCCTCGGAGCGGAAACGCTTATAACCTAAGGAGAGGACGTCTGATTGACGTGTCGTTGACTTTTTTGGATTCCTCTTGATGAGAGGCTTATTTTAGCATACTTCACTTGATGTTTGGATGCATTTGGAGTAGGGCAGGGTTGGATTGTACCCGAAATCCAACCGGGCCCCTGGAACGGCAAAGTCAATAACATTCAGACCGGACGTCTGTTTGAGGAACTGTCAGTGGCGTTGTCAATCACGTTGAGAAACGGTCCCTTTGAGTATACCCTACTAATGTTCGGGGTACAGTTGAGATATGGTCGGGTTGGTTCGTACACGAAACCAACCGGGCCCCTAGGACTAAAAGGCTAATAACTCATAGACTGGGCGTCCGATTGACGCGCCGTCTGTTGCGTTGAGACCCCTATGACGAGGCGGTCCTTTGAGATACTTCTTAGGGGGACTTTTGTGATGGTTGGAGTATCGACCAGTATCTTGTGGATCGGATCCTCCCGGAGACGAGCGTACGGAGTACGGAGACCTTGTACCTAGCTGAGACCTAATGATTGCTTTTCTGATTCGAGTCAGAGTGACTTGTATTGCCTAGTGGGGAGCACTACTATGTTTGGGTGGCAGACCCACGGTGGGGAGCACTATTGTGTTAGGGTGGAAGACCCGCGGTACTCGAAAGAAGGAGTACCTCTGCAGGATATTAGGGGGGGTGCACTACTGTGTTTGGGTGGAAGACCCCAGCGGGAAGCACTACTGTGTTTGGGTGGCTGACCCACGATACTCGATAGAAGGAGTACCTCAGCAGTCTAAGGTTAGTGAGCAGTGCCTCGGAGTCGCGACAGGATCATGACACTCGACAGAGGAGGAGCTCTTCAGCAGTTGCAGTTTTGATAATGAAAATCCTGGTTTGAGCTGAATCAATAACCTTTTTGTTTACCTCATGATTGATATGGGTTACTTGATAACTTAGGTATATGTATGGGCATATACCTAAGTAAAGGTTATATGTTGAGATCTTTATTTTTGGTTTATCCCTGTTGGATTTTAGTGAGACCTTGAGGGTCTCGGGGTCCCTACTGATTATCGTTATACTCACCTCTTCACGGGCTAGGCCTGCACCTCATTGTGTTGGTTGTAGAAGATGGACATCACTGATCGTTGTTGAGGCTTGTTGAGCTGGACGGTACCCGGAGGTGGATTTCACAACGAGTCAGTACCCGGAGGAGACGAACGGACAAACGGTCGAACGCGGTATGCTAAGGAGGATATATGTACCTACCCTTCAGGTAGGATCCGGGGTGGATGATCCAGGAGCTTCTTGTCACCTTTCAGTTGTTGTCCTTTAAGTTGTACTTTACTTTCAGTTGTAGTTGTACCTTTCTGTTGGGCTTGTATTTCTGGCCCCTTTGTATTTCCAGCACACTTGTTTACTGCTTTACTTAGTGTTTCCTTCCTCTTGTACTCTACTGTGTTGTTTACTTTTATAAAGGCAATGCCTTCCCTATTTACTAGGATTTACGCCTTTGGTGCTAGTCTCCAGTCCCTGGCCTATGGAAGGCGGGCTTGGGGTAGTCACGGCATGGGCCCCAATGACGGGTCATGACAAATTGTATCAATGGAGTCTGTTCTACCGCAGAACTTAGGACTCTGATATTTTCTTTCTGTGAAGCAATAATGTTGAGGGTACTAAGTATGGTTTTCAGTTCAGTGAGTCCAGTGTTGGTGCGGCGGCCGACGTATCCGTACACCAGGACCCTGACTACTTATTTCCGACAAAGTGAACGAAAACATTGATTGTGTGTGTATTTCAAAAGTTTTCATTAAGTCATCTCAAACTAGGTCATCTCACTTGGATTAAATCATTTAACCGTTTCGCATATGTTCAGGATGTCTCCACACAGACGGTCAGTTGAAGTTTCCATGTGAGTACTCGATGACAGATCACCTAGCGATGAGGCTCCGGTGCAGGTCCATCTTTCTATGTTGGCTCCATCGGGTGGTGTACAAGCAGCACCACCACCCATTAGGCAGAAGATGCCACCAGCCGTACTAGCAGACGGTGCACGCTGACAGAGCGCGTTGCACGAGTTCCAGCAGCAGAGGCCTCTGATGTTACGAAGCGAGGTAGATTCCCAGGCAGCAGTGGACTATATGGAGCTGATTTCTAGAGTTCTACACCTAGTTTAGAGCTATTAGAGAAGATTGTGATATTGAATATGGGTTTTTACCAGTGAGTGACCTTGAGGAAGGTCCGCATAGTGATGAGGCTTTGGTAGGTGAACTGATGCCTGAGATAGTACCTCCGGGTAGTGTGCCAGCTATATCACTACCTTTTGGTCAGCAGTTACAACCGGTAGTACTGATAGAGGACGCATATAGGCTTATTGCCTTAAACATGTTTCAGCATCAGATACCCCTCAGGTTCTGAGGTGAGCCCGACTCATAGGCTGCTGAGGACTGTCTTGAGGAGGTGGCTGAGAGTTTTCTAGAGCTTATACAGCTTCGGCAGGACGACATGTCAGTAGCTGAGTATTCATTGAGGTGTACTGATCATTCTTGGTCCTTGATGACTACAATATGATCAGTGATTTAGAGCTCGGACCTCTGAGCGAGGTGTGTTTAAGTATATACGAGTAAGCACTCTTTCCTCTATGAATTCCTTCTTATGCTAGGGTGCTAGAGAGAACCTTTGTGGTTGAATAGTTTTTGGCTAATCGGTTATAGCTAGTGAATGTTAGCAGTGGGAAGATTCGAACTGGCGCCAATCTCATAGACATGGGCATGTAAAATGTTTCAAGAAAAGGAAGTGTTATGGACAGATGAATCTGCAGAGCAGCAGACGTGGAAGCAGAGCTTGGAGAGCAGCATGACGTGGTTTACATTTTGACTTGATACAACCACCTGCCTTTTTATTCCCCGCCAGGATCAGGGAGCTGAAGGGAATGGTAAGAGAATAGCTTCATGCAGTCATGGAGTGTGACCCAAGGGCTCTAAGAATTATTTGAGGTACAGTCTGTGTCCACTATGAGATTCCATATCAATAGACATAGGTACCAATCATTCCTTCCTTCCACAAATCTTGTCCCATACCTACAGTTTCTGGTTAAAACCGTTGACTTGACCATCAAGTCTGGATATAACTTTGAGAGGAGAATCGATAAACACACTTATGCCGACAGGTGTGATCTGACCCTTGAGGCGAGAGTTTCAGTTGGAACCTCTTGGTGGAAGCGTCGAGGCATTACGATGTTAGTTTGGGTATGGACTTGGAAACCACAGTTCATACATGGATTGACGGTATTAGGAAAAAAGGTTGTGGTTTACTTACAATGATGGGATGGGTTTTCCTTGGTCGGCAAAAAATAAACCCCACGCAGCACATGAACCTCCAAGAGAGAACACGGTAGCGGAAGGCTCAGATGCTTGCTCAGTACCACTATTGTTTCCCCTAGTGTGTGTTGAAGCATTACGAGGACGTAAATCCCTGAAGTGGGAGTAATGTAGAGACCCGAAAATTTCATGGAATTTTTTTTCTTAATTTCTTTATCATTTTACGAGTACGCAGTTTTTGACGACACCTGATTCTAAGCCCCGGTGTGCCAGAAATAATTTTTTGAAATTTTGTTAAGCTTAAATTAACACGTGTAAACAGATTCACTAAAAAAGTGTAATAAATCTTAAACGGTTACTCGGATCAGAAATCTGAGGGCACCATTGCGCTCAGGATGGCGGTTTTACCCTAGGTGCGACATAAGTTTAGTCAGTGCGGGCCTCCTATGAGAAATTCCAAAAATGGCATAATTGTAAATAAATTAATAAAATAAATTATTTTATTTTTCAAATGCTTATAACTCACAAATGGTAGCTAAGATTAAAAATCTGAGACCACCGCTAAAGTTGTGAGGGCCTGTTTTATTTAAGCAGATACTAACATTGGCCGGCATGGGCGACCAGAAAAAGTTTGTTTTTGGACGCAAATAAAATAATTAACTGAAATTATTTTATTGTAAAACTCATAACTTATAAATGGTAACTCATATTGAAAATACGAGAGTATCAATGATTTATTTGGGTCATTTTTTAATTAGGCATAGCCTAACCTCGACCAGTGTGGGTCGAGGGTGACTGATAATAATTTTCCTAACTTTTTTTCGAGTACGTTCAGTAAACGTACGTGCGAGTTATTCTATCTTTTGAACCAGTGCTCGGAATTGAAATCTGAGGGAACCGATGAACTCGCAGCGTCGGTAATTTCTTAATGGAACCTTTACGCATTTCTGTTTTGAGCGGGTTGAGGTTAAATATTTGGGAATGAGATTAAATCAAATAAAATTTGATGTGTACAAATTTTATTCAAGGTAGGTGGTTATTTTCAAGAAAGGGGAAGTTAAAGGTGGGGCCCACACCCACCTAACCTCCCATTGGTGAGTTTATTGTGGTGGGGCCCACAAGAGACCCAAACTCTTCACCTCCCCATTACTTACCCCTTGTTAAATGCATGGAAACTGAACTTTATCTTTTATTGAAGGGGAGCCTCTCCACCTCCCAAGCTTAAGCCACCTAAGATAATTAATAACCTTATTAATTATATTTGTCACACCTCCTTGACTTCTTTTGAAATGCATGGAATATTTTAAAAGAAGGGGACTTAATGAAATATGGGGTTTGCAATTGTTGTGTGGAGGATTGGAGAGCTCTTGAGTTTTTATTTTTGAACAGCACCAACTCACCGACGAAGAACGACCATTCCTTCACGACGAAGAACGCTTCCCAGTTCTCCATCAAAGGAGGAGACACCACCCCGGGGAATCCGCAATGACGACAACTCTTCCTCCAATTTCAACAGAATTGGCACCGATCTTCCACGACGTCCGATCATCGCAACGCTTGCCTCTTTCCACGACTCGACGATGTGCGACGTCTTTGCGAGGTAGGGGGTTTTCGTATAAAGTGTATATGTGAATTGTACCCTCATGCATGCGTATTTTAATTGCAGGTTATTTTTATAATTTATCTTGAATAAATTAAACCCTTGTCCTAGATGAGTTATGGATTGAGCTTCTAATGCGGAGGGAACGGGCTAACGAACAAGCCCGGACCCTCCGCTGGTTGTTCTTTTGTGCGTGGGATGACGGGCAATGAAGAAATGGGCCGCAACAGAAATTTGAAGCCTTCGCAATAAAGACCAGGTCCCGGGAGAGCTGTGGGTGCAGACGGTAGGCGAATCGGTCCACCAGAGTGCGTCCGGTAGTCCACAGAAAGTGCTGCCGGTGCGCCATGTCGGGATGGCGGAAGTCCGAAGGTGGCATATTTTTTTGGCGGAGGAGGCAGCCCGCGGGTTTCTAAGAGAAGAAATCGTGAGAGTGAATTTTAGTGGGTTGTAGAATAGATTGGAGAGAGAAGATGTTTTGAAAATAAATAAAATAGAATCAAAATAAATAAAAAAATAAATCGAGGATGGGGAGTGGATGGCATGGAGTCAAAGGAGGTAGTTTATTTTTTGTGGTGCGTGGATTTGGGGTCTGAATTTTAAGGAATTTAATTAAATTAAAAATAATAATAATATAATATTATTATTATTGTTTTTGTTGAGAAAACCGTATTTTGACGGTATCTTCTTCATGAGACCTCGGTTTCAGGAACCATCAGTGGCAGTGTGCCCCAGACTTCGAGAACGAATTTATGAGTCAAATATTGGATATATTTTTCGGGTTTTTGGATCAGGTACCCAAAGTGCTCAAAAAATAATAGATTTAATATTATTATTAATTCTTCGACCCCCCATAACACATGCGTGCTACGTCCGATTAACTTGATGTCAGGGGCGATGTAATCCCGTCATTAATACATTCGATTCAAGTCTAATGTTGGATACTAAATTCAGGTTAATGTCTCGGGTCCTCGAAACACGGAATAATAATAATATTATTATTATTACGGGCTCTGGTATCTGACATATCTCTCTCATACGGTTTCGGAATGACAAAACATATACGACGTTGCGACCCTGAAATTAAGATGAGTGTTTCAAGACAAGTTTTGGATATTTAAGTCGAGGTCAAGGTGCAGGCCCCACGAGTCCTGGTTCACGCGTGTTGCGGGGAAATGTAACCTTTTCACCGGCTATCCTTTTTGGACCAATGGGTAGTCCATATCGTGTGTGTTTTCGTATGGATTACAATGGTGTGGCCGGTTTTGTTAACCGACATCATTTGAAGTACGTCCGGGTTGGTTCGAACCCGAAACCAACCGGGCCCTCGGAGCGGAAACCCTTATAACTTAAGGACTAGACGTCTGATTGATGTGCCGTTGACTTTGTTGGATTCCTCTTGATGAGATGGTTCTTATGGAATACTTCACCTGAGGTTTGGACGTAGTTGGAGTAGGGCCGGGTTGGATTGTACATGAAATCCAACCGGGCACCTGGAACGGAAAAACCGATAACTTTCAGACCAGACGTCTATTTGACGAACCATTAGTGGCGTGATTGATCATGTTGCGAAACGGTCCCTTTGAGTATAACCTATGAGAGTTAGTGGTATAGTTGATATACGGTCGGGTTGGTTCGTACACGAAACTAACCAGGCCCCCGGGACTAAAAGGTTAATAACTCACAGACAAGGCGTCTGATTGATGCGTCTTCTATTGCATTGAGACCCCTATGAAGAGGTGGTCCTTTGGGATACTTCTTCATGGGACTTTGTGATACTTGGATTATCGACCAGTAGCTTGTGGAGCGGATCCTCTCGGAGACGAGCGTGCGGAGTACAGAGACCTTGTAGCTCGCTGAGACCTGATGACTGCTTGTCTGATTCATGTCGGAGTGACTTGTATAGCACAGTGGAGAGCACTACTGTGTTTGGGTGGCAGACCCATGGCAGGGAGCACTATTGTGTTTGGGTGGCAGACCTGCAGTACTCGACAGAAGGAGTTCCTCTACAGGCTATTAGGGGGTGTGCACAACTGTGTTTGGGTGGCAGACCTCGGCAGGAAGCACTACTGTGTTTGGGAGGATGACCCGCGATACTCGACAGAAGGAGTACCTCAGCAGTCTAAGGTTATTGAGCAGTGCCTCAGAGTCGCGACAGGATCACGACACTCGACAGAGGAGGAGTTTTTCAGTAGTTGCGGTTTCGATAATGAAAATCCAGGATTGAGCTGAGTGAATAACCATTTTGTTTACCTCATGATTGAGATGAGTTACTTGATAACTTAGGTATATGTATGGGCATATAGCTAAGTAAAGGTTATATGTTGAGATCTTTCTTTGTGGTTTATCCTTGTTGTATTTTAGTGAGACCATGAGGGTATCAGGGTCCCTACTGAGTATCGTCATACTCACCCCTGCACGGGATATGCCCGGACATCGTTGTGTTGGTTGCAGACGATGGACATCACTGATCATGGTTGAGGTTTGTTGAGCTGGACGGTACCCATAGGTGGATTTCACGACGAGTCGGTACCCGGAGGAGACGAACGGATGGTCGGTTGGACATGTTATGCTGAAGAGGACATCTATACCTACCCTTTAGGTAGGATCTGTGGCGGATGATCCAGGAGATGCTTGTCACCTTTCAGCTGTTGTCCTTTGAGTTGTACTTTACATTCCATTGTAGTTGTACCTTTCTGTTGGGCTTGTATTTCCGACCCCTTTTTATTTCCAGCACACTTGTTTACTTCTTTACATAGTGCTTGCTTCCACTTGTACTCTATTGTGTTGTTTACTTTTATAAAGTCAATGACTTCCGTATTTATTAGGATTTACGCCTTGGGTGCTAGTCGCCATCCCCTGTCCTATGGAAGGTAGGCTTTGGGTAGTCACAGAACGGGCCCCAAGGATGGGTCGTGAAAGAAATGATATATAATTTTATGATAACCATGTTTCTTATTCTTATATATGTTTGTTTATAATAATTTTTAACAAAGGAAAAAACGATGTTGTGCTAGGAAGACATCTAGAGGAAAACATCCTTCCAAATCAGCAACTTAAAATGGTCTGACTTAGACCAAAATAGTTTTTTTGTTGTGATGGAATAGTTGACTCAAGAAATAAATTATAGTGGTATCGATCCATGATATTATTCAAATAATCCAAGTAGGAACATGTTGGTAGTGGATCTTTTAATGAGGCAACATCCCCCATCATTCAGAGGATCGTCTGACTCCGTGAAAGCTACAGGTTTGATTAAAGAACTAGAAAAAGTTATCGATGTCAATGGGTGATCAAAAAATCCAAAGGTTAGTAATCCTATTTACAATTTTTTAGGTGAACCCAATCAGTGGTGGTTGATGGTTATGAATAACAGGTCAAAACAAGATATTGGTTCTCCTAAGAGGTATGAATTCAAAAATATGTTTCTTGAGAAATATTTTCCTAGGGCAGTTCAACATGGGATAGAAAAATATTTATTGTAATATAGGTGAGATGTGGATTCAGTGGCTTCATTTGTAGAAAAATTCACTGGACAAGGAAGAAATGTTGCAAATTTCATGTGGGATGCTGATAGTAAAATCAATCACTTTTACTTAGGATTAAAGACAATGTATCGAAGGGTGTTGGATTCTCGTGAGTTTAAAAGTTATGAATAACATGTTTGATGGGTGGATAATGTATAAATGGTGTATTTAAAATGAAGATGTGTTCATTAAAAAATTACAGAATAAAAGGTTGAGGTGGAAATAAAAATAGAAGAATTATTCAAAAAACACTACTGGTATGAAAATTAAGTTTACAACTTGAAAAAATTGTGGTAAAAAACACACTGAAGTATGCCTTTTTAATTCTATCTAGTTCCTCTGATGTGAAAAAATGGGACATAAGGATCGTAAATAAGTTGAAAAATATCTACATATTGGTACGAAAAAATTATGATTTATAGTCATTAAAATATTTAATGTGTAATGAGATGAGTCCTTATAAAAACGAGTGTCTAGGGATGAATTTGAATGATGAAATGTAAATAGACTATAAGAAGAATGGATTAGTCAAAATCCGTTGAAATTACATCTATAGATGCTAGACCTTCAAATGACGTTGAATCATCTCGAGGGAGAAAAATATTTTTCAATATATGACTTTAGGTCTGGGTAAAATCCTTTGAAAGTAAAAGAAGAAGATATTCTGAAGAATGTGTTTTGTACTAGATATAGACATTATGAATTTTTAGTTATTCCATTTGGATTAACTATTGAACCTTCAATATTCATCGATCATATGAAATGAATATTACATGAGTACATGGATAATTTAGTGGTTGGGTTTGTTGATGAATTTTTTTTATATTCTAAAAGTAAATAGGCACATAAAAGTCTTTTAGACATTATTTAGAAAACATTAAATGAAAATAAATTGTATGGTAAATTAAGTAAGAGTGATTTATTATGGTAAAGAATTTATTTCCCTCATAATATATGATTTGAAAAGATAGAATAACTATTGAACTTCCTAAAATGAATATTGAAAAAAATATCAATGACCCAAAGATATAACTGAGATTCGTAGTTTTCTATGTTTCTCATGATATTACTAGTGGTTTGCTGAAAATATTTCATGTTTATCTACCCCATTGACTATGTTACCTCAAAAATGTTTTATGCCCAATTAGAAGAAATAATTTGATGGTTTCTTTTAGGAATTGAAAAGAACATTGGATGATGCTCTATTATTGGCCCTGTATTCGAAAAAATGTGAATTTTTAATCAATAGTGATGCTTTGATGGAAGGACTTGGTTATATCATAATAAAAAATAATCATGTAATTTCTTAAGCTTTATGTCATTTAAAAACTCATGTGTTAAATTACCCTACCCATCATTCCAAATGTGCTCTTGTTGTTTTTAATTTTAAAATATTGAGTTATCATCTCTTTGGAGTAAAGTGGGAAATATATACTGAACACAAATGTTTGAATTATATATTCACTCAGAATTAATAGATCATGAGATAGAGAAGACTGATGGTACCAATCAAGGATTATGATTTCATGATTCATTACCATCCTCGAAAATTAAATAAGGGGGAATATGCATTGAGTCGAAAAATAAATTCTACATTAACAATGTTACATTTGAAACATGTTCCATTGGTTAATTATATGTAGAACTTTGGTATGGAAGTTGTGGGCATAGAAAATTCCTCTATTTTGTTTCAGGTTTCAGTGCAATAATCTCTATCAGATAGAATAAAGCAATCATAGAAGAAATAAAATAAATTTTAGAAAAACTTATACTTTTTTCAAAAGGGTAGGTCGGATGAATTTAACATTTCAGAGGTTTTATTTTGAGATTTGGGATGCGATTATGTGTTCTTGGTGATTCATAGTCAAAGATAATGTTGTTATGTGATGCTTTTAGTTCTCGATTTTTAGTTCATAATGGAAGCACTATTATGTATAGAGACCTTCTAGAGTATTACTGGTGGGATGTAATAATGAAATATATCACTAAATTGAGTATGAACTGTTTGACTGATCCGAAAGATAAATCAGTTCGGTAATTGCCTAAGGGGATACTTCAGCCTTTTCCAGAACCCAAGCGGAATTAGGAAAATTTAAACCTGGATATTGTAGTGGGATTACAAATGACATATCGAGGTAACAATGATATTTTGTTTGTGGTTCAAAGAGTGAGTAATCTAGTCATTTTATTCTTATTTTGAATACATTGTATCTGGATAAACATTTTGGAATGTATCTTAAAGATATTGTTAGGTTACATTGAGTTTCTCTCTCTATTTTATCTGATCATGATTCCAGGTTCACTTATAACTTTTGTAAAGGCCTTTAGTAGTCGTTAGGTGTTGAAATAAATTTATGTAAACCTTTTCATCAATAAAAAATGGGTATACATAATGAAAAATTGCAATTGTGGAGGACATGATAAATTCATGTTATATGGATTAATAGGGAAGTTAAGATCAACATAATTCATTTTTTGTGTTTTCCTATAATAATAGTTTTTTTTTTAGTATATAGATGGAACCATTTAAGGCAGTATATAGAAATTAGTGTCGAACTTTATATTTTTGTGATGATATGGAAGAAAGTAAGCTAATGGGTCCAAAGTTGGTAGAAGTAATGGATGAAAATATTTACATGATTCAAAGACATATTATGATAGCTCAGAGTAGGCAGAAATTTTATGTGGATAATAGGAGTAAGGATATTTCATTGACGGTTTGTGATCACGTCATTCTCAGTGTTTCTCCATGGAAAAGTGTGATGCATTTTGATTAGAAGGGGAATATTAGTCCACAATTCATTGGCCTATATGAGATATTGGAGAAAGAAGGATCTGTTTCCAATATAGTGGATTTACCTATTATTTTATCATAGGTACACAATGTTTTTCATGTTCAATGTTATTAATGTATATACAAGATCCATCTCATATTTTGAGTCCAAAAGAACTTTAGTTGGAAGATAATATTTCTTATGAGGAATAACCAATATATATTATTGATCCTAGAGAGAAATTGTTCTGCAATATGGAAATTCATTAGGTAAATATTGTATTGAAAATGCATATGGTTGAGGAGGCAACAATGGAATATGAAAATAAAATGAGGGAATAATACCCCCACATATTCGATAAGTAAATAAAATTTTGATAATGAAATTTCCCAAAGGGGGGAATAATGTAACATATTATGTAATTAAAGAATAAGTATTTTTAATATTTATTATTATTTATCAAATAGTTGTTAATTTTAATTTAATGTATATTATATGCCAGATAGTGTACCTGACACATGATAATGGTTTTCTTCAAAATATTATGTTTCAAACAATACTGAGTTATAATGAAATAAAATATATTATTATTATTATTATTTTAAATGATAGTTATCTTATTTCCATTGTATTGTTAAGAACGAATATAACTTACTATATTTTGATTACTCATGTTTATAAAATATTTGTTACTTTCTTCTAATTAATTTTAGAGGATTTCGATGAGAATAAATAAAATTTTAGTCATATAATACTCTAATAATTTAAAAGGTAGTTTTACTACATTTTGATGGAAAAACATTTTAAATATAGTTCATGTCATAATTATTAGTTTTATTTTAAAAAAATGAACTTTCTATTTGGAAGATAGATATAAATATTTACATTTGTTGAATGTTTGATATTTTTCGAATAATATTCATTTTTTATTGATTTTTGAAAAATACTGCATTTAAATTCAAAATATCATTTTCGTATAATTTATTTATATAGTTATATTATTATTTTAAATGGGTTTAAGGTATTATTAGATTATTTTTTATTTAATCCAATGTAGTTCATTGAATGAAATTTAAAATTAAAATTAAATAGAAAAAAAATTTGATCTTTTGAATGTTTATCTTTAATAACCCTTTTTCTAGATCTATCATCAACATCAGTATTAAAAATAATTTAACCACAACTACTAATTGAATATTAAAAAACAAACATAAATTTATTTACTCATTATAAAAAAATTTGTCCAATCAGATCAATATAATTTTTGGTAAATAGTAATGTTATTATTTTATTTAGCAAGGTCAAAGGTAAAGATGTAAATTAATGGTAAAATTATATTTAAAATATTTTAAACATACCCAAACACTTTTAATAATCTTATTGGATGAGTTATTATTGACCATGACCATCCTTAGTCAGAAATCGTGACCATTGGAACCCATTTGGGTGTGATAATGACATTTATAACCATTAATTTAATGTAATGGAAAATATGTCATAAATGATTCTCTCATTACACAATTTATATTAATATGATGTTATATTAGTTATATATTTATATACTAATAGTACTTAAAGACCTAGAATTATTACCTACATAATAGATACTTATTTATAATTTTTATGAAATAAATAATTCAATTAAATCGTGACTGAATGATGATGTACTAATTGATTTATTATAGAAAGAATCAAATAAACGATGTGAATAATTTCAAAAATAAATATAATTTTAAATATTTAATTGCATAAATTAAATTTATCTATGACTATGACATCTTAGGATTTAGGTAATGTAGTTTTTTTCGAAGAAATCAAGTTGTTATGTTTTTTTAACAAAAAGTCATGTAATGAATAGTGTCAAAATTGACATAATTACAAACTTAAATTATTAAATATCAAATTAAATTATTTAAAATTTATAAAAATACTTAAATTGACCTATAAGATATGATAAAATTAAAAATATCACTAATGACTCATTCTTTATTCCTTTGGCATGACTTGGTAATTATTTCAATACTCAAAGTGTAAATTACTTGATAAAACAATAAGAGTTAAAAAAGACAAAACAAAAATATATTGATAATTTTTTTTTGAAAACTTGTCTATTTATCATTGGATAAGAATATTTTCACCCTCAGTAATCATATTTTCTAAATAAAACTTCTTGGAACCATTTTGAATTGAAATTTATTTTTATTAATATAATACTTTTAATCATTCCAAGGGTGCCCCTCCACTATCCTATAAAAGACTACATATTCTCTATTAATCACAATTAAAAAAAAAATTAGTTATAAAAATATCTACCCAATCCAATTCATATAACCCCTTACTACATTCTTGAGTCCATTTTTTAGGAATTATACCCTTCATAGAGGTGTTTAGGTGTTAAGGTGATCTTCTGAAAGAAATATAATTTTTTTTATTAATGTGTATCTATTTCAGTTATTCTTCTACTTCCATAAAATCTCAAAAAAATGATGAGATAATAAATCCAGTATAAACAATAAAATAATATGTTTTTATATCAACATCATCACCTAAATCCTTATCTAATTTTATCTAATAAGAATTGAACATTTCATTCGTGTGTAAGGCAGACCACCACCCTATGAACCGATATAGTAAATATTTCAATACCATATCTGAAGACCGGTCATAATTATGGAATTGATGTATTTATATTATTTTCATGAAGTATTTATCATTATAAGAGAATAATGTATCAATTATGATCTAACATTCCATTCACATAAAAATGATAAATTCATTAATGCGTACATGTGAACTATTATCTCTATGAAGTAGCATGTATCATGTTTATTCAGAACAAAACTTTTATGATATATATGTTTAATTAAATGATGTTTACTTTGTTAAAAATATTATGATAATTTTGGATACTTAAAATAAAAATTACGTTATTTTCATAACGATCAATGAAAAATGAAAATATTACTCATACGTACGTACGACCTAGAATCTCCATGATTATAACATTGTTCATTCATCACACTATAAATGAATGGTTTTATATAAAAGTATAATTGATGCATAAAATTGATTTTTATTGCGTTGATATTTTTTAGAGATAATGGACTTATGACCACATGGATAAATGACCTGAATCCATGTTCTTTTTCAACTCAATACCGAATATCAAAAAACTGTTGGATATGGACTTAAATAATTATTAAAATTTTATAAAATACTAATATGTGAAATAAATGGAATAATAAACATGAAAAAGGTAATAAGAAAATATAAATTAACTTATATTTATTATTTCTGAATATTAATATTTTACCAGATGAGTCAGACTCACGGTATGGGATTTCATCTCAATCTCCATTCCCTGAGGCATAAGTTGATGTTATACACAACCTTCATTTATACAATGAATAATCAACCCATTTGAATTTTAATTTCATTATATGGTTTTAAAATGGAATCATTTTATATGAAACATTTTACTAAATTATAAATGTATTTTTTTAAACGTATATGATGATAATGAATTTTTACCTACTATGACTGTAATTTTGTTTTTGGATTCCTCTGTAAGCCGTAATGTTGTTTAGTAGAAATGTTTTTCCAATTTCCCCCTTTTTTATTTTGGCATTGAAAATAGTTTTGAGAATGGATTAACTATATCAATATCTTGAAATGATTTTTTTTATTTCCATGTGGAAATGTTATTTTCTTTTATGCTTGTTTTATGTGGAATGATTATGTTATAGAACACATGCATTACTTATGTATATGGGTGGTTCTATGATAAACTGAGGGAATGTGAGCTTGTGACTTCCCTCCAATGCATCAGGAATTAGATGAAGTTAAATGATAACATTTCTCCAAATTGATTAGATAATATACTATGATCGGTATTCCTAATGTAATATTGAATGTTACTTCCTATGTAACTATGAAAGGAATAATGAATATATGGTGAGGTTACCAAAAGTTACCTTTTTGATTTATGATTTCCAATAATTATTTCAGGAATATTATGTTTTAATGAGGTATAGTAAAGAACTTATAATTTATATTTGTAAAGTACGATTTTGTGAAAATATTTTCATGAGTATAAAATATTCATGGACTAACAATTTCATTACTTATTTATATCCATTACGGAGATTTTTTTGTACCCATCAATTTTTTTTGAAATGTTTTACAGAGGGTATAAGGATGGTTAAGAGAAAGGAAGAATAAAAAATAAATGCAATGAAGAATTTTATAAATAAATTAAATTCATCTTTTATTATAAAGTGTTTTAGATTATGAAAAAATGGACAGCGTATAGAATTGTGTACTTGGTAATATTTTAGATGTAACGTAATGATTATGGACTAATTCTTAGAAACTATAAATATAAAATTTTCTTTAATTTTAATTAATGACAATTCTTGACTTAACTAACAATTACGTAATATTTAGGGGTTGGGCCTTATAAACAAGGCCCATAAGAACCATCAAATATGGCCTTAACAACCACAAGTATTTTAAATAATTATGGATGCAGTACAAGATTCCATCGTGTGCCCTACCCTAACACAATGTTATCTTGTCATGGTAACACTTCATTCTACTATGGATGGTGCATTGGATTCATGCATCTAATAACTACCTCTTCCACCATTTTCATTATCCCAAAATTCCCTTTTATTTCCCTACACACAACAGAATATTCCTCTACATGGAATGGTAAAAACAAAGTAGCCAATGTTACATGCCATATATATTTCTTACACTCTTGGATTGTATAAAATCTCACACATATAGAAATATTCAACTGATAATTCTTTGATATTTTTTTTAGTCACAGTCCATAACGGTATTTCTCAACCTTCAAATGATCATTCATTTCCACCTCCAAATAAAAACGAACTATCTCCACAATATGGTTGGTTTACTCTAACGCCAAGTTCCCTCTATACTAAAAAGAGTGGAAATCCATAGACTTCACTTCCATTACATAATCTAGATATAACATCTAATATAATAGCTTCTTGAAACCCTTCCAATGCAATACCATGTACCGACATACATGTACCAGAAAATGCCACCTCCACTTTAATGGAACCATGATCTTGAAAATTTTACCTTTAACATTGATAGCATCACGGGTATCCATGATGTTGATGACCTAATCATTCTTGTTCATGTAGTTTTATTCCTCTTTAGGTCCATTCATACCAAAAAAGGATGTGGTTTTCTATAATAGAAATTATAATACTCTACCCATATCTAACACAATGCCCTAATTTCACCTCAAAATATTGGTTCTTAACATGTAGAAATTTACTATCCCAAAAATAGATTACTACTAAAATATCTTCTAAACGATTAAATTATAAAGGGAAATTCCCTATAGGATAATCTCTCAATTCACCCGGCTGAAGAAGACAAGGAAGATGTTTTAGAGGTATGCATTTATACTAGACGAAAAAAAGAATAATCTTACATTAAGGTAAAAACCTATCATAGGAGACACACATTCCATCTTACCATGTTTACATAAGGATCGTCATGGAAAGAGTGGGATAAGGAACTACTATAGGAAACCAATAAATTCATGAAAATATTATATCAGGATTGCAATCCATATATGCTCTAAAAAAGATCAAAAAAAACTTGAAGGGTGTTCTGTATACCCATTTTTGGATGACTATCATCAGAGCATCAAAAAAATGAAAGGAAATTGTTTCACACAAAAAGAAACAAGGAACATTTCAAATATACATACATAATATATGAAAAATTAAAATGAGATATTCCAAAGAGATAAAATGGTGGAAGAACAACCCAAATGTTTCATGATCAAAACCCAAATTCCATAGAAAACAGAAAAGGAATAATAAAATATAAAACATCAACTCTATCTGATTTTTGTGTACCATGTAACAAAATTTCAACACTATCTAGCCATACCCATATTTTAAAAAATATGCTGCCTCAATGTAGTGCCATTCACTTTTTGACATCTAAACACTATGCACTATCTACATACCCTAAAGGGAGTGTGTAAGGTGGGATCTATACCAACACAGTTGGATCCCACACAGGTGTACAATATCAATAACTAAATCCACTATATATATGATAAGTTAATGGAATAACACACTTTAAATTGAACCCCCTTACAATATGAATGTACAAGTCCCAATACCGAACCTTCCGCCTATGTGCGCGAGGCCCCATGTGTGGAATCCTTATAATGAATTTAAAATGGAATTCAAATTTCACAAAATTTATAAATAAACAATTATTCATAAAAAATATTATTTTAATATCAATTTTTCAAATCCATTTTAAAAGGGATTTAAAATATGTTTTTCTTTCACCAAACTGAGGGTAAACCAATATTTTCCAAAAAAATATTTCCACAAAAAAATAAATATTTAAACAACCATGAAATTTGGTTTACAAAATAATTTAAAAAATCAAGTGCATTCTTGGATGACCCAAAATTGGATAGAGAAGGAACCACCAACACCAAACATAAAATTCCCACTAACTATAATGAGATCGACACAAATAAATGAGTGATAACATAAGAGATATAATGTAGGAATTAACATCCATTAAAAAATATTAGAATTTATTTATAGAATCAAATGGGTTAGTGTAGATGATAGATCAACAAATAACATGAGATTCACACACATTGCACCACAATAAACAAAATTTGGAATCTAGAAGACAAGAATGAAATAAACCTAAAAATATTAAAGGAGAACCATCATATGATCATAGATCCCATTAACGCTTCCGAAAAGTACTTATAGTTTAAATATAAATTGAGAATCATGGAAGATAATGATCACCTTTAAAAATAAGACAATCCATCACACCTCGAGATCAAAACACCAAAAGAAGAAACTCAATTGGGCTGAGATTTCACATAATCTTTTAGTGTAGTGCTAGGATTAGAGGGAAATAATTGGAAGTTGAATGGGAGAAGGGTTTGGTGGTGAAACACATAAAAATAATGTTAAAATTAATGTTTAATATTTTGAATTACCATTTATTAATGTTAAATCCTAGGAAGGATGATATTTCCACAAATTCACCATCTAATATTAATATAAAAAAATTATTTAATAATGTGAATAAAGCATTCAATAACTGAAAATTTTCATGTCATGAATAATATTCATGCATTCTTCCTAGTTCCATTAGAATCATGAATATAAAATTCAATGTGTGAAAATTATCCTATAGCCAACTCCAAATTCAGTCTTATTAGTTAACCCCCAGTTCATCTCCAATAACACCTAAAGCCGAAGAAAAATCTATTAAAAATTAAAAATATATAATAACATACATAGGATGTTACAATTTTCCCCACCAAAGACTTTTTGTACATAGAAATTCATGTTGATGATGAATTCTCAAGAAGAGGTGATACCCCTATACCCTCACAAATAAATTACACATCCAAGTCCCATGATAATATAATCCTTCCAACCACAGTGTTTTATACAATATAATATACATACCACACAATAATTTCATACAAGAATCAATAATATAAACTATTTCCTCTATAATGGAAACATATGACTCCAGCTCAATCTCCTCCCAATATTGAACTTAGAATAAGTATTATAGTTACTCCTTATGATGAGATATGTGTGAGACATTATGTATACCTGTCAAATGAGCCTATAATTTCAAATGAAAAAAATTAACTAAGACACTAAGTGATCTAAAAATATCAATATATTTCGATGCTATCTACCCTTATTTCCAAAGACGATTTCGAACAAACCAAGGATAATATTTCATGAAAAAATGATCACCAACAAAAAACTACAATTGATGCAATCAATGAGTCACATGTGATTTACATAAAATCCCATCTGTGTCCATGATTCAAAAAATATTTGGAATCCTCATTAATATCTCTTGAATGATATTAAGTACCATAAGAGTGTCCTTACCCATATCTTCAATTAAATATGTGACCTTCATGAAGGACCAAAAAATCTTATATGGGATCCACTATAATCAATGACTAGTGGCTATTATAATAAGAAAAATCAAATAGTCCCCCATGGTTATCCCATGATCCAAAAAAATCCAAGAGTGTGGATGGAATATCATCAAAAATATAAATAGTGCAATCTGTCGGACCCTTGGTCTATGGATTGTATGTTTGGATCAACATGACATGAGTCTCGATCAACTTGTAGAGAATATTCTATATTATAAAAGTATACATGGGATCCCTAGCAGGGTAATGGTAGAGGTAACCCCATGAAACCTTAAAATCTCCCTCATGTACATATTACCATGATCTTTTACCATGGTGTTGTACGTGACTGGGATAAATGGAGCTAATATCATTAACTGATCAATCTTCACCCTGATAACATTATTCATTTTTAGAGCCCATGGAAATATAATGATAAAATCCATGAAATCATTATCCCATTTCCAAATAGGGACCAGAAGTGGATGGATTATACCATAAGGCACCCGGTGATTTTCCAGTATCTGTTTACTAGTGTAATAGTGGGACACAAAATCAACTATGTCATTTTTCATATCTGGCCACCAGAAACACCATATCATGTCACAATACATCTTTATAGGCCATCGGTGAACTTCACATGAATAAATATGACAATAACTAAATATTTAATTACACATGTATTATTGTTATAAAAACTAATCCCCTTAGTAGATAATAACATCTAAAAGGAGAAACTAACTTGAAATAGTCTCCCCCACATATATGGTTTTCTTGATTACATTGATCTCATTATCCAATTGTAGGTCCCATATAATAGACTTAAGTAAGGATGGTGATAATTGAGCACTAATTATAAGCTTACCTAAGAATTATCTATTGCATCCAGATGCTACTAAGTAATAAAACCAATATGAATCCACTTCTCTTTCAATTATAAGCCTGGATGGGAAGGAAAATTACAACCGAGGGAATCCAACAAAACATTCCATTTCGTAGGAGTTTAGGTCATTTCAATGTCAAACATCTTGAGATACTCCACCAAATCATTTTTATAAGATTCATATCATTGTGAAAATAGATATATCTCAAACTATTTTTATTTGAAAATACAGTTATCCTATCCCCAAAATATAGTGTATTGTGCATTTATTCAATTTTATAATATAAGAATGTTCCAAATCATGAGTAGTTTACTTTCTTATTATGTATATGAAGCTAGAAAGAGACATATTCCACAATGTGATCATCCTACAAAATAACAGAAGCCAAAACCACACTAGAATCATCATGTTATACCACATACCCCTTACCGGGCTTTGAAATGGTCAAATTTGTTGATTGTGTCAGAAGCCATTTCAATTCCATATTAGAAGCCTGAGATTTTTCATCCCATGTGAATTTAACTCTATTATTATTAAGTGAAGTCATATGTGATGATAACATTGATAAATCCTTGTAAAACATACTATATATTATAGTAATACTGAAGAAGCCCCGAATATTAGAGATTTTCTACAGTTCTTCCAATGAAAATTGATCATTCCACTTCTAATGATAAACTGGAAGTCCACCATATAAAATAATATTTCCCAAGTACATATCATATTAGATTTATAAAATGAATTTTAATAGCTTCTCATAAATTCATTAGCTCATCAGGATGTCTTTGAATTGATTAAGATGGTGCTTATGATCATTATCAGATCTCATATAAACAATGTTATCTTCCACAAAACCAAGACAAAATTATTGAGATACTAATAGAATATCGGGTTCATAAAATAAATAAAAATATATGATCATTAATTTTCCCAATAGGCATTAAATGATATTTATAACTTTTATACCTAAACATGAAAATTATCATTAGGTTATAAAACTACCAAAACATGAAAACATGACAACCAGAACAAGATCAATTGTCAAAAAGCACTTTTCAGCATTTAACTAATCAGATAGAACGTCCACATTAGGAAACTAATAATAATTATTTAAAGTCACCGTGTTCATCTATGGATAGTCAATGAAAAGACAAAATGAACTATCAATCGTCTTGAATTTTAATAGTGTGTCCACCTATGTTTGTAAACATAGATGAATAAAAACCATCTCAAAAAGATCATACAACTAGATATGGACCTCTTTTATCATAGAAGGTTCCATAAAATAAGAGGTAATATTAATTAATTGTATACCACACACCAGAAAAATCATGAACTCTACCTCCCTTGTAGAGGATGGCCAAATATTCATATGAGAAAACAAACAGGGGGTCCCAAACAATTTTGGGATAATAAAAAATGTGCGGAGACATCACCAATATAGATTTTAAAAGTAAGAAATAAACCTCAACTCTATGGGAAGGAATGTTTTTCATGAATATACATTATGCCCACTTGCTCTGAAACACCCATGATCTCCCATAGGTAGTAGAGAACATGACACAATAATGATAAAAAATAATCTTAGCATGATATGTTGTTAAGGTCCAAAAGATGACACTAAACTAATCTAAATCGAGATATAATAAAACCTATAATAACTTTTCCCTAGGAATTGAAATAGAATAAAGCATTGAAACCACTTATCTTTACAATTTCCAAGATGTTTCTTTGAATCCATAACAATGGGAATTAGATCAGTTTGATGATTCATAATACAAAAAAATAATATAGATATTTATAATTATGTTGAACATTTATAAAATAAATATGTTTTTAAAGTAGATTAAATGAATACGGTACTCTTACTATAGTCAAGATCTACTCAAAATCTATTAGAAAGTCATCAATTATTTGAAAGTGATTCACTACCAAGTAATATGGATGGATCCTAGAAGACTTTCAAGCATATGGGTATTGTGTTGTGGACTTCTTAGTAAAAGATACCTAAACATACCAAGGCATAAACATGATATGTGATTAACCTTAGTAGAAGGACTTGGTAAATAAAAGCACGGTAAATATTTATAGGTATGGGATATGTCCATCGAGTGTACCCAAACCTTCCACACTGATAGTAAGTCCGGGTACACTGATGGCTGTAATTGATGGTGTAGAGGGGGATCGCTTCTGTGAACCACCTAAACCACCCTTGAGATTACCATTTAAATTCCACTTCATTCCCAACTTTCCACTGAACTACCACTTTGTAGAATGTAAATGACAGTGTATCCAATAATTCCAACCATATCCATTTTCCTTTTAAATCCTTGTGTACTTTCTATGCCTAGGTTAAATGATTCAATATTTACACATGTGAACTTTTTCTAGACAAAAACCTTATATGTATTTCTATGATTATAGGTAATTAATCATAACCAACTAAAATGAAAATTAAACCATCTTTTCCAAAGGGGTTTTTACCTTGACCCAGAGCACTGTACCTATTACAAAGAGAGGAAATATTGAGTCTTTGCTATCATGTGAGACTCGAGGAAAAAAAATTTGAAATTTTTTTATCTTGAAACTCATTTAATCCAAGCTCGCATTTTTAATTTCCTATAACTTATAATATTAGAACATATATCTAAGACAATCATGATTGTATGTTGTACATTTCACCTTGATAGGATAAAGTGTATCATGGAACTCAAAGACCTAATAAATCTTTTATAGTCTTTCATCCACCGCTCAAGGTTCATTAAAAGCATTAAATTAAGTGAATTTCTCAAGTTTTAACTATCGAGCACAATACATTCCTACATCATCCCCTATTTGGGACATAACATCATTGTTATGAACATGTGGAAAAATATTTTCAATGAAACAGACTACTCATATGATATCTTATAAATGATTTTGATCGTATTGAGGATTCCCTGGAGAAACATCTCACACTTCCCCCTCCCGAGGTACTAGAGGAAGAAATATCTATGGAATATATTTATACTCACAAAAAATAGAAGATGAATATCATATAATTAAATTCTTTGAAATTGAAAATGAATAATGAATTAAAAATACTGAGATCATAGTCAATACCCTACATAAAAGACACATATTCAAATATTCTATCATAATTTAAGGACCATTACTACAAGATCAAGATAAGAACTCACTAGAACCGACCTATCATGTCCCAAAAACCCTATATCTCATCATCCCACATACAATGAGTAATAATAACCATGAATAATACAAAACTATCATTTACAAGATCTGATTCAAATCCATATATGCTCTGAACTGAATTGTGGCAAGGCCTATAGTGTGTTCTCAATCCCTATGAGTTGTTTACTAGAACATGAGAATTAAAAACAAAAGGGGGTGATTTATTCCAAACTAAAAATATAAACATGGAAAATATATAGAACAAAATCCAGAAAAAATAATATACATTAAACCAAAGAGATCCAATGATATCAAAACTAACCAAACATAGATCAAAACTAAAAATTACATGTCCAAAAAATGATGACGAAAACCAAATACAAATATAACATGTGATTAGTGTAGAAAACGTCCCACCATATCACTAACAACATAACATATGATTATAAAAAAAAACCTCACTACCTCACTATTGTGACATTAACATTCCATCATTAGAAGATAATACACAGCCAATAAAAATCAAAAAG
This sequence comes from Viscum album, assembly GCA_963277665.1. Lineage (NCBI taxonomy): Eukaryota > Viridiplantae > Streptophyta > Magnoliopsida > Santalales > Viscaceae > Viscum > Viscum album. The sequence continues at coordinate 907,879,268 of OY728125.1, read as the reverse complement.
AGTGTTAAAAGTGTGAGATAAATAGGATTTGTAGGATCTAAATCATGTTTTCAATATATATTCTAGGTAAAAAAATTCCAATAATATCATTTTTAAGGGAAATAGACATATTTAGCAGTTTAATAGTTTAGTATCAAAATCATTATAAAGAGTTCCCCTTTTTCCATAGTTTTAAAATAAATCTTGGTAAATGAGGTTCAAAGAATAATTTCAATTATCATTTTTATGAGTCAATGGTTTTATCATATCATAGTAAACAATATAGTAAACATATAGTTCATTATGGTAACAATACAATGAATAAAATAATTAAGCATAGTTCAGTCACTCATACATTAGCATCAATCAATGTATATCTCACACCCATGTACTTAGAGACCATGCATCAAGGATTGGGGAACTGAGTAACACCCATAAAAGTAAACCCCATTTAATATTAAACAATTAATATAACCAATTCATAGAATTTCTTTGAATGAAGAAACACCATATAAAGTGAACCACGTCACAATACTAAAATATGAAACTATATACTTCAGCTTCCACATAAGTACCCAAGGCCACCACCTGCAATAAATTTCAGACCAATTTCAATTGGATTTAACATTCCGAAAATAACTATAAATAAACTTTTATTAATGAAAAACATGATTTGGAATCCCATTTGATAATCCATTTCTTATTTATTTGAATATAACTTTTTATTTTGCCAATGTTTGGGGAAAACAATCTTTTTTAAAAACCCCATTTACACACACAAAGTGTAGCGAGATCCACACATTAATTAAAGGGAAGATAATGAAAGTGAAACAACTAGAGGTACTGAAAAAAACTATTATGTCATAGAATTTAATTCCATAATTAAAATTTTTCACAGAGAAATTATATCAACACATATCTTGATATTATCATTCACTACACCATAACAAACAATATTTGACCTCTATAAGAAATGTAAACAACATACATTGAATGGATTAGAGATCCATAATCATATGATCATAAATCCCATGAAAACATCTAAAAATCAGTAGTAATTTAATGATTAATAGATAATATGGGAATTAAACATCCAGACTTACAAAAGCAGAGCATCTAACCAACCTAGAGATCCAAGAAGCAAAATGAGAAGCCTGAAAGGGATGGGATCACCCAAAATCACCAAGTGAATACCTATGGTTCTACGGAGAGAATATTATGGTTAATGGGAGTGGTTTTAGGCATGAAACACAAATAAACTATAATAATAAAATTTCATGTCATGAATTTCCATTTCAGGATGTGACCTCATGATAAGGTACAGAGTTTGAGAAATATGTCACCTCACATTAAAAGTTTGTAGTTTAATTCACTAAATGAATAAATTATTTACATAATGAATGTTTTTTACATCATAAATGATATTCATGGATTTTTACATGGCCAATTATTTCTATGAATATAAAACTCCCAATGTGATCATGTTCATAATGCTTGTGCATATCCCATGTTATTTAGAAAAACCATCGTTCATCCCCGAAAACCCCAAACCCACAGAAAACCTCCTAAACATTAAAAATATTATTCATGTTACCCATGATGTCAAATTTTATACACCATGGATTGTTATTATTGTGCATCATATTTTCGAACTCTTATCCCATGGAATATGTTTCATCTCTTGTGGCCACTGGTAGATGGTTGTGGCGGAAGGGATTTAGGGGTTTGGGGTGGTGGTCGTGGCATCGAGTCCTCAGACTGGTTTTCATTCATTGTGTGAATTGTATAAATAAATGTTCAATATGTTTAATCTTTTAAGGTTTCATTGCATTTTGTAATTTTATGTCCATTTTTTATTCTTTTATCATTATGGTAACATTTTTTCCTTGTTCTTGTTTTTTATTATGGTTATAATCTAACCATTTATGAATTTTAAATATGTTATTCCCTTATTGAGAATTTGAGTATACACAATATTTGGTTTTCCATTCCACAGTTTATGATGACGAGTACAAAATATGTTATTTCTAGAGATGGTCCAGTGTGCTTTGATTCACATTATTATTGAATTATTTGTTTATGATATTCATCTACAAACACCCAGATTACTTTTGATTCAAGGAATATATGTGAAAATTTTAAAGATAAAATATTAAATTAATTACATGATATTTAAAACAATGTATGTTTATCAGGGTCACATTAGTTTTTATTAAAGATAATAATTAAATAATTTATTTTTAACACATATTCTTATGGTGGAGGTTTATGGAACCAAAATATCTATAATGTCCTCCCATGAGTCTTCAATTATTTTACCATATACCATTCATCTCATGTCACTAAATTTTACTTCATGTTCTTCTATCCATTACTTCTTATCATTCAATATATGAATCAATATACTAATCATAATGGATTGATATTAAACATATTGTATGAGATTAGAGTCATTTTATATATTTAATAACTCCTAAGATTTATTCATTTCAATATCAAACATTTTATCAGCTTTATATTCTTATTAATAATTCATGTCGAGTTTTTAATAACATACTAAACGATTTTATTTCTATAGTTTTCATCTCCAATCATATATTCCATTATCTATACCCAAAAAATCCACTTTGAGGTCTACCACACCCACAACCTCAGGATCATCAAAATTAATTTTGTATTCATTTTTTATGTCTATGGTAATGAGAAGGAAAACCACATTGATTTAATTAAATTCCCCAATTTCATTCACTTATTTTTCTTCTGTGTCATTATCTTCATATTAAATCAATTTTTTAACCTAGAAGAATAAATTCTAGGTATACAGCATGCCTTTCACTCATATATAATTTCCCTAAAAATCCCACTTTGTGTATGAGTTGTAGTTGTTTAAAATGATTAATATTGGTTGTCATTGGTGATCAATGTGATAACAATTTCCTTGATGTAAAAATATTAAAGAATTTAAAACGAAATTATTTTTTGAAAATAGATTATTCAAGATATACAATGTATTTAAATATGAAGAATATAACGTGGATTAATGGATGATTAATATGGTACTCATGTCTTATTATTTGAAAGAAACTATTTTGAAAACATTCAGTTTAGATCACTGATGATTATTGAACTTGTTCTAAGATCAGTAAACTTGTGTCAGTGGTGACACATTTTATACAAAAATTAAGGTGACGAGAGGAATATATTATTTTATTTTAAATATAACTTCATGATTGATATTAAAAAATGGATGGATGAAAATGAAGACCAAGTAAATATTGATTACCATGAATATGAGTTTAATTAAGATAACTAAAAATATATTTATTCATAAAGAAGAATGTTTCCATGATTTTTTGCAAAAGATGACATGCACTAATAATGCATGATATAATTTTAATCTTGGTATATCTAGAATATTTAACTAATATTTTATTGTTCATTTGATGATAAAAATGGTGAATGCACATGCCTCTCTAAGAGGCCAGTTGACCCTAATATATAGGGAAAATGGTAAACCCATGCAGGAGCCAAACTGTTCAGGGTGAACAATGGTGGTAAAGGTGATGTCGATCACTTACATAGGAAAAACAGGATGTGATAATGAATATAGTACACTTGCATAGTGCATGTAGTGTTCTGTGGGTGTTAGTGGGTCAGCCAACCTCATATAGTTGTTTGGATGTATATTTGGGTACTAACCGTAGTGTCGGATCGATAAATCATGGGGAATGTAATCAATGATATTGTTTTTCCAAATAGTTTGTAGACTTCATGTGGAACAAATGTGGATATGAAAGTTTTTCTCAATTTTGAAAATTCATAGACATAAAACAACTATCCAATCCAATGCACAAGAGATTTTCTATTGTAATGGTGGATCATAGATTACAACTAGAAATTTTAGTGTATACCTTTTAACAATTATTTTCATGATGAAATTATAAATAAATCAGATTGAGGCTTTCTCTGATCAGGAAGATCATATTTAAACAATAATAAGATCAAAATGATAAATTGTTACAGTAACACTATCATGCAAAAAAGTTAAATGAGGGATAATATTAAATGAGATTCGAATGAGTGAAAAAGAAGTTTTAGAGGAATGTTTTTCATCCAATATTGATGGATAAATTTCATGTTATGATTAAGGATGAGATTATATTCTTAGGCATGCGCACTTCATCACGAAAGATGAATCCATGATTCATTATATTAAATGGACATGTTTCTTGATGATAAGTTAACTGCGATTGATGAATAATATTTCCAGATTTTCGGGAAATAAATGATCTAATTTACATGACAAAAAAACCAGCATTTGTGTTGGAGAAAATATGAGGAAGATCTAGTGAATATTTCTAATAAATATCAAATACTATAATATGAATGGTTATTATTATGGTCATATGTTTATTTGATTGGTCATGATTTCTCAAAAAACAAGTATCTATTCCTTTTTGTTTACCCAAGTAAGATGGTCTATAAGCCTCCCTAGCTATGCAAAGTGATTTGTTCCAAAAAAATATTTGGATGAATTAGAAGACTGACGTACTTCTTTATGTGAATAAGAATTTCATTCCAAGAAATAATTATTAATTAATGCACTATTAGTGAGTTATGTAAATATATAGTGAATGAGAAATGTGATCTTTCATTCGTGTTTATCAAAATTGAATATCTTCAAGAAGAACTTATTCCATGAATATCTATACTTCCAATAATCTACATGGACATGTGTATGATTTTTCTTTCCCAAATACATTTCCAATATAAATGAAGGAGAATTAATTTCATGCACATAATAATATACTTGTAAAAGGAAGAATAATAAATCACATACCGATTATATTTTTCCTGTGGCATTTAGTTCATGCATGCACTTGTGATTTATAAATATAGATTGAGATACCCAATTCTTGTTCTTGTTTAATGATACAATGTGATATAGGGAAGATAAAGTGAATAGAAAGATATAATATGTGAAAATAATTATGTGCATCTGAAGAATATAAAGAGAGTGTGTATACATGCATACATGAAAAAAATAATATAATTGATACAAAATTAATAAAAAGTAAACTAAATATTAAGAATGATATTATATATATGTTCTAGGTCAATTTTTAAATAATGGGAACTGATACATCAAAAATTATAAATATTATGTATATATGAATTCATATATAGATAGTCTACTACACATTCATATCCTCAAGACTAAACAAGAGAATTATTTTTCCCAACTAAACATTTATAAATATTTAAGGGAGAAGAACTATGATTTTTTCAAGATAGTCATTTTATTATAATGATAATCTCAATTGAAGTTCGTGATTCTAGTAATAAGATTTATAAGAACTAGTGCATTTTGTTTTTCCCTAAATAATAAGAATAATTTGTGACCAAATTAATATTTTATTCATTATACATTGGTAAAAATAATAATTAAGATATTAAATTTCCGAAGAACATTTTTATTAAATTTACAAAATTGAGGAGAATAAGAATTGATCGTTTGTGGTTGAGAATGTAACAAGTGTAGAATAAGGAGATCAATGTTATACTCTGAGATCTAATAGGTCATAATAGGTAGAAAAAATTTCTAGTTTTTCAAAACATTAAGAAGAATAATAATGTATTCAATTGAAGTATAAAGATCAATCCATGAGCTATAAAATTGGTACATCTAATTGAAAATATTGAAATTTAAGTAAAATGATATTCCCTACAAGATGTAACCATGTTTAAATTATTTGTTTCTTGTGGTTGTGTGGTTGGATTTTTTCCATAACATTCCAAGGAAAAGATAATATCATTGTGTAGAAAACCATGAAAAACATCAAGTCATATCATTTATTTCATTCATATACATGGATAAAATATTAAAATAAGATCATGTGATTCATTATTTTTACAAATCTAAAAGGTAATAGGGATAAAAGTTTAAATTATTGAAAAGGACTCAACAATGATTCACACTCCCTCTAAATGCTGACATATCCCAATGTGGTGTTATCATTTTCATTATTGGGGTTTCGTCATCTTTATGATATATGAATTTAAGGGGAGGTATATAAAAATGAAGACCAACTATTTAAATTTTAAAACAAGTAGGTGGATGCATAACATTATAATTTCTTTTAATATATTCCTATATAATTAATGTAATGATATAACTTCTTCAACCTCCACTAATAACATATTCTGTTATTTCTATTCCAATTCATAGTATTTCTTCTTTTTTACAGAATGAACAACATTATAACTTATATTATATACAATAAGGGTACTATAAATACTATCTAATGTTAACACATTATGATCCTTTCCTGGGATCAGGAAAACCATTATATTTAATGAAGGTGTAAATTTCTGAAAAATTGATTCGTAATTATTATATTTTCAATGATTTCTACAATTAAACACATATCCTCAAGAATCACTTTCACCAGAGAACGTGAATCATTAATGAAATAATTTTTGTGTGTCTTAAAATCATGTTTAATGTTCCATAAAATCTATAATATATATCAACACATCTTTCAGTTTCCATCATATATAGTACATTACTTTTCACACATGGAACGTGGTATTTAAATAATTTAACCTTTTTGTTGATTTTGTACGAAAATGACCCCCCAAATTCATTTTTTCCTTTTGAATTGACATAAAAAAATTTATAATCCATTTCTAATAGAGATAGACTATCCATATTGACAATAATTATATGTATTATGACCATAAGAACATCTATTCAGAGGGATCAAAAGTAATATTTCATCTGAATTTTCTAATGATCATAATAATTTTCCATAATTACCAAAGTTATTATATGATTAACAAGTAGAAACACTGATTACATGGTGAGAAAAAATATTCAAATAACATAAATTACTATGATATCCCTTACTAGACCCCCACAAGTAAGATGTCGTTATAGGGGAACGGAGAAACGTTATGTCCAATAAAAATGATCATTCCAATGATCTTGTTCCATGGTAATGTAATAAAAAATTCTCACATTCATAGATTATATAGAAGCCACAAATCACAAAAGAGAGACCTAAGTGATTTTATATAATTAATGAACACTAGGAAATTTAGAATGAGAATAATCTCAGTGATATACCTTTGTATAAATATTTCACTAAGCCCATGACTTTTTTGTTACAAATTTTTAGTTCCCTCACAATTAATATCTGTCTAAAAACCAAAAATAAATATCAAAACTCAGTAAAATCCTCACGTTGAATGATTCTACTACTCATTCATGTAACACCATCATCATATATAACCATTCCATATATACATCATTTATCCAATTTGTGATTCTTTATGTATTTTCAAGAATGATCTCCTATAATGAATATTCTTATCGATATTTTTCTAACACACTATGGTATCTAATTCCTCCCTCACCCTCTCTCTATTCCAAATATCTATTAATATTACATTTTTATAGGAAGATATACTTCACTATTGAACTATAGATTCTCTAAATCGAATCTATTAATAACATTAATGCTATTCATAATTGTGGGTAAAATGATTGACATAATTTTCTCCCAATATGAGTCACACTATAAGATTTTGTGTCAAAAAATATCATAAAAAATATAAGAGGCATGATTTAAATGATTTTCCATAATTAATTATAATAAGTAATTGGAGAAACTCCAAGTTTGAGGTCTCGTTATTTTTAATCATTGAATACATATGATATGACCTTCCAATATATTTTAATAAAAAAAAATCAAATTATTTCATAATTAAAAACTCTATATATGGTCTCCACTATAGTGTAGTTATGTTAGACACATTATTATCCATTCTAAAAAATATTTCTTTCAATCAATATGTGGTTCCCTGTTTAATATTCTTGTTACTTAATGGAAATATTCATTTGGTATGTGATATTCTCAATAACTAAAGGGCCCCTGAACACCCTGAGAGGGGAGGGATGAATAATTTTTTCAAATTTTTCTTTTAAATTGATTGATCATGTTCCCATGTCGGTAGGAACCTATTTAACCTCTCTAAACGGTATGTGCATAAAATAAACAATCACTTGTAAATCCAAAACTAAAGAAATTATCATGCTTCACCACTAAGGGACACGTCCAAGGAATATATGTCAACATTGTGTCGATGGAACCAAAACCACTTACATTCACATGTTGAGGAATACATGATTTTAGCAGAGTCACTCTGTTCCAAGATTATTACATTTACACGGTTCAAAGATTCCACACTGCATCCCTCGGATCACTTCCGCTGACGCCCCCTGACTCACTACACTAGAAGAATCTTTACTCAGATTATCGACATGAAGGTCTCTTTAATGATTTACCATTAATTCATGCATCCATAAATGTAAATGGATGCTATGTTGAAGTCCCATAATCATGTAAAGATGTAATTTATTTTCCCGTACACAGATATGTTTTGATGATTTATTTCACAAACTGATTTGGCCAATTTTAGGCTTCCTTGGGTGTTCCACGTACTGCTGATGTTTCCGTGCACCAAGGATTTTTTTTCATAATTTCCAGCTCCTCCATGTACCATCATGATCCTCCACAAACAGTGCTGCTCTACATTTGTCCCTACTCCGCATACTTATCCACACCTCCACATACCATCCTACTGCGAGTACTTCTTGGCTCCACCGTGTACTGCAGGTGCTTCCTATGTGAACAACACACTCTTCTGCAAACTATTTTCCTTAAACGGATGAGTCCTTCCACATTCTATATTCTTTCCCCTGAAACACTACAGACATATTTATATTTCTTCCCAAAATTTTAATCTTCAATATACTCCATTAACAAAGTGGATTACAGTACCATAAATAGGCACATAACTCCACAAATTTCGCTAAACCGATTTACCGAAACATTGAAGGTGGGACAGTCTTAACTCTATTTACATATGGTTGGCCTCCACCATGTACCACTCCTGTTTCACGACCCACATCAATCCTTCCAACCTTCATCATTCCACGTTCCTCAATTCCTTCACCACGTACCGTCACTAGTATCCATTTTTTATTTCAACATTCATCATTATGCATACCGAATTCCTTCACTCCGTACCATTGTTGCAAACTATTGTCATTTCCACGCACCACTCTACATACCGTTCCAACTACCTCTACAGCGTACCGTGCACCTTCACTGTGTACTGTGCACCTTCACCACTTATCGTGTTCCCTCACTGCATACAACAGCCCTTCACCGCATACCGCAGCTCTTACCCGCATACCGCACACCTTCACCGCGTATCACGCACCTTCACCACATACTGAATGCCTTTAATTCATGTTTATATTGAGAAAAAATACAAACCAAACTATATTATTATCAACAAAAAACCTTGGCTCCAACAATCTTCCACTTTGGGTTTGTTTTCAATCTCTTGAAAAATTCACATATGCGCCAACCGAGATCATGACATTAATATTCAAGAAACAACTCATCAATCACCCTATGTCTACGTGAGAAATGCTCAGTGTAGGAAAAAAGAGAGAGGACAATAATTGAGTTCTCATTCTTTAAATTTACCCTCCTTTATTGTTGTAGCTCTGGATTTTTTCTGTATAAAAAAATAGATCATTTTTCCATTGAAATTGAATTTATCCCTTCGTCCTAATAGTAAATAAACTGAAAGACTAGTAATTTACCATTTTAAAGATCTAAAAATACTCCTCCTTGATCATATCTCCCCCATAAACCTGCAACACTTCCAAAATCAAATTAGAATAGTTAAAAAATCTGGTGAGACTAGAATATCATAAACTCGTTATGCACAAAGAGGTGGCTGAACAACAAGGTTCAACCGATGATTCTCAAAAAAAATCTATTGATAGTGGCTTTGTCATAATATAATCCACCTTCTCATCAGTTCCCACATGGTCCATTTTGATAAACGCTGGATCAACATTTTCATTGATGAAGTGATATCTGATCTCAATATGTTTCGTACGAGAGTGTTGAACATGGTTCTTCATAATATCAATTACACTTTTGTTATCACATTAAATCACCATTTCTAGTTTCACCTCATCACCTATGTAACTCAGTTTCTTCTTCATCCAGAATAACTGAGTGTAGGACATTAATTCAATTATATATTTATCTTGAGTAGTACTAAGTGAAGTACTTTTATGTTTCTTGCTTAACTAGCCAACACATTTCTTCCTAATAGAGAATGCTCCATCACTCGTATACTTTCTGTGAACTACATCTCTAGCCCATTAAACATTAGAAAATAATGATAGTTCACCATCTATTCCTACTAATAATTATATCACATAATAATGTGAACCTTAAACGTATATAATGATTCTTTTCACTGCTCCCATATGTTCTTCCTTCAGATTACTCTGAAAGCGGGCGAGAAGGAAATTTGCGATGATAATATATGGTCAAGTCTCCATCAGAAATAGTAGGCCTCCAATGATTATTTTGTACATGGTGGGAGACACAGAAGTCACTTATTCAAGACTTCCAATCATTGAACCAACAATGGTCAGGGTCGTCATTGGTTTGGAATCATGCATATTGAATTTCTTCAATATCTCTCCTGCATTGTTTTCTTGAGAAATGAATTTTTAATCTATCATCTGAAGTACCTGTTACCCTAAAAAGTATGTTAGTTCATCATTCAGGGAAATTTAATATTCATATTTCATGGGATATGAATATTTATCCACTAATCCATGTCTACGTCCAACAAAAATAATATCATCCATGTATACCAATTCCATGAAAAGATCCAGTTGAGTGTTTTTTCACATAAAGATTGTAATCAACTCCACCATTATTAAAATCATTCTTTCTTAGATAAGAGTAAAACTAAGAGTACCACACTCTGGTGCCTATTTCAGGCCATAAAAAGCTTATATTAATTTGAAAACATCTAGTTAATCAGTACCAAGAAATAACCCTATGAGTTGTTCAATTTAAACTTCTTATTCCAATACCACATTAAACAATTCCATCTTGACATCAATTTGATACACTTTATAACCTCATTGGATTTCTATGGAATGAAATATCCTGATTAATTGTAGTCTTTCTTCAGGAGTAAATTTCTCCTCTACTTCAATGCCTTCTATTTTTGAATATCCTTTACGGACCAAGCACACCTTATTTCTGATCAAATTTCCATGTTCGTCAACTTTGTTCTTGAAAATCCACTTCGTACTAATCGCATTATGATTATCACGTGTTTTAAAAATATCCCAAGTTTGATTTTTTTTCCATCTGTGCTAAATCATCATTCATTTTATTTACTCATGACTCGTCCTTTAAAGCCTCTACATAAGAGGACGGTTCGAAAGCTGATAGAAATGAAAAATGTGCATTATTCCTCACTCTCTTTGTCTGTGTCGGTGCATTCTAATCCTCTATAGTGTTAGAAAGATCAATCTATGCTCTTCGATTTCTCCTTTTCGTTAAACCAAATTCTCTCCAGCTAAGGATTCCTCTATATATTCTTCTTCAAAGTCAATAACATGATGTGAATCCTGGGAGTTTTTTATACCTTCATCTAACTCTGTATTATAATTTTCTCCATTTTCACATCCTTCTTCAGCTTTAATAAAAATATCATAAGAATTACTTGAAGCATTCATGATTTTCTCTTCAATGATCATTATATCACTACATTCCAAAATTCTTCCCAGAGCGTATTAAAACTCCTGTAGGATTTGTTTATTATTGAGTATTCATGAAATATTCCTTCATCTATATTGTCTCAATCCTTCCCTTGATTTCCTTCATTGTTTTGGATAAATAAATTTGCTTCTAAAAACACAAAAATATATTAGAGAGGGCCTCCTTCCATACCATAATTGTCTTGGTGTCTTTGTGTCACCCTTATATAGCCCTATTTTCTTTTGAATATACACTGCTACCTATAATGTCTCTTTCTAGTAATGTCAATGAATACGACTCTTGGTTAGCATAGTTCTGGCCATCTTATTTACCTACAAATTCTCGCGCTCAACAACTCTATTTTTTCAATAGAGTTATCACAAAAACCTCCTAAGTTTGTATCATATGCTTCTCTAGGTAATTTTCAAATTCAATGGAAGTGTATTCCCCTCCATTTTTATTATGCATGACTTTAAACATCCATCCAGTATCATTCTTGGTGATTCGATGATAGGTTTTCATAAAATAAACCACCCATCACATCCTTTGTATAATGATCTCAAATGACATTCTAATATAATCATCTTTGAAATTAACAATGTGCCATTTTCCATTGGTTCTTGGAACATTAATTGGGCAACAAACATCTCTATGGATGAGTTCAAGGAGTTTTGATGCACTTTTCTTCTTTGTCCAGAAGGAACTGCATACCTGTTTTTCTCATATGCATGCATCAAAGGTCTTTTCTTGTTCACGCTTTAGATTAGGGATATATTGGACAATCTGCAACTTAGATATCTTTTCCAAGTATTTCTTATTGATGTTCCCCAATATTCGATGTGATACGTTGTTTCTTCTACAACTGTTAGGTAGAAAATATTCTCTTTTTTGTCTACTTGATATATGTTTCCATCTATTCTATAGCCTTTGATGAGCGTAATCCTTGACATTCCACTTATCGTAAAACCATTCTGATTGAATGTCCCAACAAGACCTGAGTTATAGAGTTTACTCACACTAAGATGATTGTGACACAAACCATTTACATAATGGACTTTAGTTTTCTTTAGCTATACATTAAAAATCTCAGCACTTCCACTTCCATTTATATTTAAAGCATAATCATTACCAAACCTTATTGTTCAATCAACATTTTTCTTGACATTCGTTAATAGGTCTGCATTACCCATCATATTGGATGATCATCTGCTATAAATAATCCAAGTTCTTTTTTTCTTTATATCTTTGAGGAATACTTCGGCAAAATTAGACTTTTCAATTTTCCTTTTTTCCTTCCCTAAAATATTTGATTGAGTGTATGATGTTGATGGCCTTTCAATTATCTTTTACATGTACATGGGTTCTTCATATTAAAATTCTTCTTCCAAAGGAGAAAACCTGTTTGAAATAGAAATATTTTCTAGTTGATGTGTATTGACTTATCTTTGAGTATTGAAAGAATTTCTCCTGTCACACCTCGGCATAAAATACACAACATTATGGCCAATGTTAGAAAAAAAATATATATATAATAATCATATTTATTATATAAGATATAAGATATGAATATGTTCCCTTTTTCTAAACTCTTAACACTTCCAAATTCATATTGCTCTTTTCCTCATCACAGTATGACATGATATGGCCGAAATAACCAAAAAAAGAACACTTCACAAAAAAATATCTTCCCACTTCTATTTCTCCTCATTCCTTCTTCCTCGAGAAAATAAGTTGACAACATATCCTTTCTATAAACTCAAGGATAATCTTTAGTTATTCATTCAGTTTGATTTAAGGACTTTTTTTTCAACACTTATAGAGGCTTTTAAATATGATAAACTATAATATTTCATTTATTATAGTTCACTTTATTTATAACATTTGATGTTTTGGAATCACAACCAATTCCTCTATTTCCCATGAATTTAGGTATTTGATCACTAAATATTTTTTCATCTTCATCAGTACCACATTTTTCTTCCTCTAGAACCTCAACTTCTGAGAACCTTCCAAATTGTATTTTCTTCTTTTCTTCTTTAGAAACTAAATCTCTTTCGAGTTTACTTCTCCAAGTAGTAGCTTATTCTTCGAGTACATCAACAATCTTTTACTTCCCCTACAGTCTAGACGTAAGGTCATTGATTACCAATTATTGTTCTTTAGTTCTATGTTTTAGTTCTATAACATCATCAGAGATTTCATGTATTGATGATTGAATATCCACCAGTTCTTCCAGTCGTTTAAATTGCACTTCAAGTTGGTCAATATATTTCGATGATTCCTCCACCATTGATTTCCACATATTACATATCTTTTGTTTAATATCAAGATTACCAAATGAATTCTTATATTGCAACATGGGATCAAAATTAACTGTCAATTGATTATCTATTGCTTTATCTAACAATATCATTGAATTTTCAATTGTATCCATCATGGAGGCTTGTTTTCAAGTCTTAATTTCAGGTTTATCTTCCTCAAATAATTCATTATCATCATCTTCCTCCTCACAAAAAAAAATCTTCTTCTATACTATATTTGAAAACTAGGATTTTACCTATTTGAAAAATATTTTCTGATTCTTCTCCATATTTACAACTTCAATCTCTTCATCATCAAATTATATTGAGCACTGAGAGGCAGTATTTCCATATCTTATATAGTGAAAACAATCGAGAGATATCTTTCCTTAAATTTTCCTTATTCCCTTCTTTATATTCATTATAATGATAGATAGAGTTTCATTTTCCTCATTAACTACATTCCTAATATATACTAAATCTTTTAGTTTTTCCATGGCATTGAATTCCATTTCCTTTCCCACATGAGTCATAGATTCTTTTGGTTTGATTCTCATATCATAAGCTGACACATTGCTTAGAAGATCAAACATTGATAGTTTGACAAGATCTATTTCCTCAAGACCTAAAACCATTGTATTTTAAATGAGTGTAATCCTTCTCAATATTTTCATCAATAGGTTATTCTCTTTGATTTCTTCACCTAGACCTCATATTCCTCCTACAACTTTAGTAATTCGATTTAAAAAGTAGTATGCATTCTCAAAAAGGTTCATATTTATATCATCAAACTTGTTGTGTAGTAACTGAAGTTTTTCCTCCTTCACATTGATATTTACATCATAAATATTTTTCCACTTTATCCCACATTGACTTGGAAGATGTTAAACTCATTACAAAAATTTGATCAGAAAAGGTTGTAATGAGAGCATTATGTGCTTTTTCATTAGTATTAAGTAATTTATTTCCTATATCTATCAATGATAGGCCTGTAAGATCAGTGGATTGTATTCCCTACACTGTAGAAAATATGAATTCCATTTTAAGAGATATTAGTTAAGATCTCATCATGTTTTTCCATATTTTAACATTATTTCAATTGAAGTGGGGAACTCCCTTAAGGTTAACTGGGTTCTCCATTAAAGCAGAAGGCAGATTCAATACTAGTAACCTTTACCTTCTAATACCACTTGAAGGACAGTAGATCACCCTGAGAGGGGTGGTGTGAATTGGGGTGTCAAATGATTCTTTCAAAATGATGTATCTTATACCCACGTTGGTAGAAACATGTTAAACCTGTCTGAAAAAGATGTGAATTTTATAAATAATCACATGAAAATAAATGTCACAACAATTTTAGTTAGTTAACCACCAAGGGATACATCCAAAAAGAATACCCCGACAATGTATCAGTCATTCCAAAATGAATAATCTTTACAAATTGGGGAATACAATAGTTTAGCATCGTCTCTCTATGCCAGGTGCACTGTCTTTAAAAGGTTCAGTGATAGCACACTGTGTCCCTCAGATCACTTCTGTTGACTCCCCCTTCCTCACTGGGCTGGAAGAATATTCACCCAGTTTATCTACATGATGGTCGCTTCAATGGTTTAGCGTTAATTCATGCATCCTTAACTGTAAATGGATTCTCTTTTGAAGTCCCCTAATCTAACACAGATTTAATTTATTTTCCCATACACTGATATTTTATGAATATTAATTTTGAAAACTGATTTGGTTAATTTTAGGCTTCCTTGGGTGTTCTACGTACTACTGTTGTTTCTGTGTACCACATATGTTTTCACGTGTTGTCCAGATCCTACGCGTCCCATGCAGTTCCTTCGCAAATTGCACTAATCCATGTTCCATCCTACTCTAGTACTGCTCCACAACTCTGCATACTATCTTGCTCTGCATACTGCCTTGATCCACCAAGTATAGTGAGAGCTTCCTACATGAACAACATACTCATCTGTGGAATATTTTCCGTATGTGGATGAGTCTCTCCACATACCATCTTCTCCTAGGCGAAGCACTTCATACTTCTTCATATTTATCCCAAAAAATTTTATTCTCTAATATCCTACTTTAAAAAAGGGGATTAATGTTCCTTTAATAAGCACTTAACTTCGAAAATGTTTCTAAACCAATTTACCCAAACATTCAATGTAGAAAAATCTTAAATCCATCTATGTAATGTTATCCACCCCCACATACCTCTCATGTTTCATGAACCAGAAAAATCCCTTCGGCCTTTATCATTCCACTTACCGCATTCCTAAATAGTCTACCTTCGCTATAGACCATTTTTTGTTTAAAAAATCATCATTACGTGCACTAAATTCCATCACATCATACTATTTCTTCGCACTATTTCCATTTCCTTACATCGCTCCGCATTCCATTCCCACTACATCCACCACGTATCGCGCACCATCACCGAGTACTGTGCACCTTCACTGCATATAGCACACCTTCACTTCTTATGACCTCATTCATTGAAAACACCCTAGTCATATCTATGCTGATTGACAACAAACACAAAACGAACTCCATTATTATCAACAAATAGCCTTGGTTCCAACAATAACATAGTATGTTATAACTCCGTATGTCTATTATTCTTTTTGAATCTAAGTACTACTGACTCATAACTCATTTTGGGAATCCTTTTTTATTAAATGGTTTTATAAAACACACTATAGTTATCATAATTCGTAAGAACAAAATTAATTTACCTATTTTCTAAAATGAATTTTCAATACCCCCATTTCATAATCACATGTCCCATATATGTTTTATTAAAGTGATCATGTCAATAGATAATTTTATCTTCCCCTTGATATGAATGAAATTTCATAGCATGATATGATAATACATATAATATAACTCACATTTCCATCATTTTTGTCAAACCCTTTATGATCCTTAATGACTTCAACAAAAATAATGGTTGACTTCCAAATTCATAGTCTACACCTCAGTATTGACACATAGGATATTGTAAAAGAACCATAGTGGTACTGTAGCAATGCCGTAGAGGATACGAAACTATAGCATTGGTGGAAATATAGTAGTGGGGGCACTGTAGAGGCAGTAACATTGTAGCAAGTACTATAGAAACCTAGGAATTATAGTTTCGTTATTCATGGGTGGGCCTTTAGGTCACAAATTAGGGACTGTGAGCTATGTAAATGGATTTCATGCCCAATTGAACAATTTTCCATGTAATGATATTCATACACACTCGGTCTACTTTCCATGTATTAAATAATTATTTTTTGATGGGTGGGATATCCTTTAGGTGGGGGTATGGCTTGCCTTTTTAATCATTGTGTGAGGTGTGTGTTTTTTAAAATCATAATTTTCCCCCAAGAACCTAATATATATATATATATATAAACAACTCACCAACACTATAAATGCTAAACCACAATTAAAAATATAAACCAAGATCATTCATTGCTTTTTTTGATCCCTCCTATACTCGATGTGATGATTATATATTAATTTTATAATTATTTTTTATTATATTTACCATAATGTTTCAATAACAATGACCGAAAAATGTAGGAGGGTATTTTTATAACCACATAAAAAAAGTCGAGTTAGATAAATTAGTTAGGGAATTATATTCACAAAAATACACAAAAATTATTAAAAATAATATAAATATAAAAATGCATCACAAAAAAACATTTGAAACAACCCGGTAGTAGTTTTACACCTATTTTATAAACCCAATACAAGTTTAATTATTATAATACTCTAAATGAGACACTTTCTGACATAAAATAACGATATCAAACCTCTATGCTATGAAATTCTCCTCCTTACCTCAAATATAGACCATCGATTGAATGAAAATGAAGAATATTTCAAACCCATACCATAATTTTGTTAAAGCATGTTTATATGTGCTCAAATTAGCACATATAGGTGGTATGTATACACACAATATGATTTTCCCAATGAAACCAATAATCATTAATTCATGATAAATGCAAATATGAAATTTTATTTAGACAATCCTAATTAGAATAATTTTAAACATATTTATTGAATTTTTGAAACATTTTAAATACCAAATTGTTAAAATACATATGAAATTAGAAAACAAAATTTTATTTTTTATAGAAAAAACAAAATAAAAACAATTTATTTCAATGAATTCAAAAAACACATTTTATTCTTAAGAAGATCATTTCCAATACCATTTCAATTTTCCAAACTCAAAGAAGAATTTAAATTTTGATAACTCGAATTTAAATCCTTATTTTATATAAATCATATAGAAACTCCCTATTTTTATAAAATCTAATGGAAAATACCTATTTCACCAATTTACCTTTTTCTGACTCAATTTCAATAATAATTCAATCTATTCATATCGAGGTTACATGTTGATGTTGTGGATCCATATTCACTTGCCCAAAACTCACACCATAGTGAGTGTTTCACTTCAAACATTTCTATATCAGTCCTTTATCACCTCGATTCATGCAAATTAAGTCCATACTTTACCATGGATGAATAATAGAGGTTTCGAACATAAGGTATAACCAAAATCAATTTCACTAGAACATCCTAATGTTGTGAGAATTCTATGTAAAATATTTAATTCAATTCATTAAATTAGTCTCATTCCAATGGTGTCTTCAATGAAATTAAAATAGATTTAAAACATAATTTCAATTTATAGAAAAAATCAAAGCATCTAAAATTCAAAAAACCAAAACAATTCCATTGAAAAACTAAAATTTCATGCTTATAATTTTAATAAAACACCAAATAAAATAAATCCCAATTTAGATAGTTTTTAAAATATCATAAAATTACCTCTTCTAGAAATTATTATTTTTATAGTAATAATAATTTTAAATCTATAAAAAATCATAAAATATCCAAAAGCAATGCAAAAAGATCCCATATCCAAAAATAGATTTTAGTCACCATCATGACCAGATTTAATTGGGATTCCTCACATGTCTGTGACAATATAGGTTGTGGTCCCCATTGTCAATATACTATAAGAAATTGATTAGTTAAAATCACCAATGTTATAAACTCATAATATGGGAAAATTACTATAATTATAATTTGGATTGATAAATAAAAAATCAAATCAAATCTATGAATTTTATTAACTAATAAAATCAACAACAAAATATTTCACTATATGTCAATGTTTTTAATAAAATTAATATATGATATTCATAATAGTATCTGATGATTCTATAGAATTAACAAAACTACACGCATAAAAAACTCTAAGATTATATTAAAAACCTTCAATATAATATTATATGAAAAATTAGGGGGTTGAGCACCAGAGAACACATAGAAGAATCATATTTTGAACAAATAATCTTCCATCTGAAATAAATCTGAAAAATTTTATATGTATAAAAACAACCGAAGAAGTAAAAAATAAGTATTAAATATGACATTAAGATGACATTAAATATCCTCTTATTCCATAACCTTCAAAATTGATTATACCACCACTCCAATTTCATCCCACCAAAAAATGTAAAATTCCAACACTAAACCACTACACTATCAATAATACACATGTTAACACCTTCACTACATTAACCCCCAAATAATGAATGAGAAGGAATATATGATCCCCAATAAGTAATAATGCCTGACCAAATTTATAAAATCTATAAATAAAATAAAATCCCAATGGATTAGAAATATATTAAATAATGATCAATAAAAATGACTAAAATCCATCATCCCAAAACCACACATATTTTCTGTCAATAATAATATGATAAAAGTGAAAAACAATTCAATATGGTGATCACCTACAAGTTTATAAGTCGCTCAAACTCCTAACATGGTAAACAGACATGGTAGGAAAACCGCTCACTAACTAATGATGAATTAGATAAAAAAATTAAAAACCCAGGTTTAAATAACCACTATATTTATTATCACAAAGTATATACTACACCATACACAACCACTTCCTATTCAAATTATATATTCATGTCATCCATGATTCTATATAACTATTTCTACCACATTATCACCGAACTTCATTATCCCCACATAGATACAACACAACGATCTTACATTTCTACATTCATCTCTTCAAAACTTTTACATCAACCATGACCACATCACAATAAAAAAACTATCTCCAAAAAACAAAAAAATATACAACATGAAATAATAATCATGGATTTACTCTTGCATTTGAATCTAAACCAAAAATAAAATAATAAATTTTAAATCAATAACCTCATTAATATCTAAAAATCTAGGTTTATATATATGGAACTACTAATCAAACTATCACACATCCATCCCAATGAACATTCATACTTTTTAATAGAATGAAATCCTTTCCAAAACCCCATTCAATCCCAAAAACCATGAACAACCCTTGAAACATAATTGAAACAAAAAGAACATAAGAAAAAAAGTAAAATAGCCTAAACAATGCCATTACAACTTCAATTACAAATATCTTCACCTCATGAAGTAACCCAAAACAATCAATAAATATATATTTTTAATTTCCACTAATCTCTAAGCATAGATACCAAGAAACTAGTTAAAATAAAAAACAAAAAAAAGAAAGATAAAGAAAACACATCCTCACATAATGACAATTATCAAACATCACAGCCAAGATAAATTATATAATCATTTAAACATTAATATATAAATCATAATCACCATAACTCTTTTTCCAAAATAGGATCGTATGGTGAATATCTCTAAACTAATAAAATTAATGTCTAAAACAACCTAAAAACACAATCCCTCACAAATAAGTACCAACCATGCCTCAATAATACTACTGCCACTCTAAACACCCCACAGATAATCCCATCTATTTAAAAATCTATAAAAAGGCTAAAAAATATGTAAACCATGATTAAAATCAACATAAGTTATAATCTACCACTTTTTTTTTAAAAAAAATAGACAATCGATATTAAAAAAGAATATAAGGAATAAAAAAATTAAAATCAACTAAGTATTATTTTTTGTTTATAGAAGATAACTCAAAAATCAACTACCTCAAATTAGTTCCTAGAATCTCTTTTAAGGGCCTCCAAATCGACTGATACATGTTGGTAAATGTGTTCACCAAAAAAGTTTAACTCTAAGTGACGTAAATAGTATATCAAAATAAGAAAACCTCTTGTTGAATACATGTTTCTAAAATTAGGACCCTATGGGTTTCCTAGGATATTCATGATCAAGAGAAATCATGATAATAACTAATTGGATATGAATTGATAATTTATTTTAACCATGGTCAAAATAGTTTGGTATCTCTAGTACTAATACATAGATGAGTCACTCAAAATATACCTCAAATAATTTATCCTAAAATTTTTCTGTTATATAAGTCACATGACCCATTTCTGTCATCTTCGTAAAAAATATGAATATGACCATTACATGCCTTCTACCACCACTACAATGTGTTCATACTAAATTGAACCCCTCAATTAAAAGATAATAATCACCTATAATTAAATATATATTACTAATTATTCATAAACTACATAATGGATAATTTCAAAACCACGATTAAATGTTCATCAAACCATAGAATAATACATCATGGAAACCAAAATGTGTATTTTCACATTTTTTAAGGATGAACATATTTCCACTTCCTCTAAAATAAATAATATTTCACTATATATCAATTAATTTTAAAACAAAATAAAAACTAAATAAAATATTTATTCAAATCAATTTTTCAAATTTAAACCAACTTTAAATTAGAAAATTAAAATCAATTTGTGACTACTCATGAATGAAAATTATGTTATCTTATAAAAGCCTATGTAACATCCCAAGATAAAAACTAACCACCGACCAATAGTTTAAAATAATACAAAAATAATGGAAATTCATACCATTGATGAACCGCATCATTGAAATAGAAACAAATCAAATCACTTTCCATAATAGAACATTAAAAACTCAATCCAAGAGTCCAAATAACAACTCTAACACTACAATATCTCTTTAATATCTTATTTTATGTACAATAAATTCAAAACCTCATGTATTCATCCAAAATACCTCTTAAATTTCTATGTGACATCCATGGAACTCGTATATCTAAGGGGAACAATTCACCACAACATTTATAAAATCTCTCATCTCTAAAAAATATTTTAAACTACATAAACATAATGGATACGTGGATATATAGGAATAATGTGGCCGAAAATATCATCACCTATCATATTAACCTAATTTGAATTTGTTTAAACATTATATATATAGGAAACTTCTAACATGGGAAATTCAAAACTTGTTAATAATCTAAGAAACTCTTACCAAGATAACCCATCTGAGTTGCTACACATCATTATCCACCCTACTTTTACTATATTTCATAATAAGATGAATTAAAATGAAAAAAGAATTTGATCTGGAGTCTTCCCCAAATTTTAGGAAGCTTAGATATACCCTTACAATTCCATAGACTCATAACATGTTTCCCCACTAGGAAAATTCTGCTTTCATTACTACTAAATCTCCAACAAAAGTCTCTTCCGTGATTATTCTTCTACTTATCATGCCTAAGGATTTAATGATGAATCTGTAAAATGTTTTTAATTAAATATTTTAAACAAATAAAGTCATAAAAAACATAAATTACATCATACATCATAGAAAAAAATATACTATTTAGAATCACATCTATTAAAAATAATTGACATTCTTAAAAAAACATTGAATAACCATAAAATATTATACTAGTCTTACATGAAAGAGTATATGATATACTTATGTGAGTAATTTAACAAAAATATATTCATATTTATTATAATATTTGGATGATTGAAAATGTTAAACATACTAAATTTATTATTAATATAATTTCATCATGATTGTAATTTACCAAAGTGAAATACGAAATACTTATCTTTTAGAATTCATGCCTTACCATGATATTTTATGATATATTACTCTTGAATTAAAATTTATTTTTTCAATGTATTCTTATATATGCAAACACGAGTCTAATTGTATCATAACATAATATATGATTAAAATACAATAAATAGATTTTTTTGATAGAATCGGAATAAACCCATTTTGAATAATATTTATAATGATGTTAGATAATGAATATATAATGACAAATAAGTTCATAATTTATAGTAATGTATCTATGTTTATATAAATAACATTTTCAAAAATAATGATTTTACTTATTTTTTTAAAAATTAATATAATTTATTTTTTCTACTTGTAGAAAATTTATTTTAAATAATTATCTTTAGTTTTGAAATTTTCATGTTAAATTATTTATTGAGAGAAATTTTTGTAATTTTATGAAATGATTGGGTTTTTGATGAATAGTGAAAATGCCAATTTTTATTAAAAACTACCCTTCCATTTAAAAAATTTATAAATATTATTTTATTTAAATTTTTAAAATAACATCAATAGGTTAATTTTATTATTAATAAACTAATTCAAGTTAGTCAAATCAATTTTATATTTTATTTTGATATATAAACATTTTAAAGTTAATAAAAGTCTTTTTGGGAAACCGCTAATTATTGCATATTTTTTGTTTAATTTTAAATTAAACATTACTGATTTAGTGAATTGAATTTTAAAAAATAGATTTTATGTTTGGAATAAAAATAATAATGTTATGAAAACTATATTAATTGTTATTTTCTTAATTAATATTAAAAAATATTAATAATTTTTTATCACGACTAAGGTTAAAACAAGTTTATCGGGGGAGTTAAGAGAAGATAAAATGATATTTTTTATTATTTAAACTTTAAAAATAAAATTATATATAAATATTTAGACTTAATCCTAAATCAAATTAAAATCAATATCAATATTGAATCATTTTTCTTGACTAATACATTGTAATATTTTAAT
Source organism: Viscum album (assembly GCA_963277665.1). Lineage (NCBI taxonomy): Eukaryota > Viridiplantae > Streptophyta > Magnoliopsida > Santalales > Viscaceae > Viscum > Viscum album. The sequence continues at coordinate 907,855,426 of OY728125.1, read as the reverse complement.
CGTTTTATAAATATTAAGTCTTTGTTGTACCCCCCATATAAATGGGCAGCAAATATTTATTCGCTTTACAACAATTTTATCGATGTATATTGATCCTAATCTAAAAAATTATATTTTAAAAATACCAATCAAATAATTATATGTTTTTTTATTCCTAAAATACTATTCCATGTGTCTTTACGAAATGATCTAAAGTATCCAGACCGAAGAAGAGGTAATCATATTACAAGAAAAAATTCAATTTATTTAATATAATATCTACTATAAAACTCAGGAATTCATCATAAAATAATAGATTTTTTATCCTGAAAATAAATAAATTTTGTTTTCATTATGGATCTAACAATTCCCCCCTCAATACTATCCAATGTGAGCTGAAAGTATCACTTGGGTATACATCTTCACTACTGTTGCAACGTAGTGATTCAAATATTTTCCCATAACAAGATTTCATGGATGATTATTATTATGGATTTTATGTATATATATATAATATTTATGATATATTAATTCTTTTATAATTATAATATCATATCATCTTTATTATCATCTAATTTGATGTAAATTGATAATATCGCTCGTGCGTATATGTGGACCACAACCTCCATGAAGTGATGTGATTCATTTTTCATTTAAACATTACATTGATTGTAATAAAGACATTTTTAATGAATTTATATTATATATATGATAAAATAAAGACTATATAAATTTGAATTAATATTTACATTTCATTCGTTCCATCTATCGAAAACTAAATGCAATGTTTGCGGTAATGTATGACCCACCATCTTCGTGAACCATGTAACTAATTTTTATATATATATCATTTATTGATGAAAATAAGTAAATAAATAAATAAATATTTATAATGAATATATTTTATATTTAAATAATGATAAATATTCTTTAGATGATTTATCCAAGATTAAATTACAAGGAAAGAAAATACCGAACCAAAATTATGTGGAAACTTGAAAGAGTTAACAAAAAAATGATGACATTAATAAATAATTTTTAATAAATGAGATTGAAAATTGTATAACTGTATAATATATGATAATATAAGTATATACTTGATTGTTTTTAATTAATAAAATAAATTAAAATTTACAATACTAGAAATTAATGATCCTTGGAAGAACGTCGAACCTGAGTTAATATATTTGTGTTTTACTTTTATTTGTACAAGTCTAAAGCTATATGCACCTATTTTTTATTTTCTATTGTATATATATTTTATATGAATTTATTTTAAGATTATGATGTTGAAAATTATTTGTATCTAAATATCTATTTAATTTTATCTATCTCATATTTTTTTGATTTTTATGTTACCAACATGTCAAGAGATTTATGTCACAATCTCAATTTTTATTTATATTGTTTATAATTAAGATTTAGATGAAATCGAATTATTAATAAATCTCAATAATTCAATTAATTTTATTATGCTGTTTTATTTATGAATATTACAGGTTTTCCTTTCATTATCCACTCTTTATGAAATCAAGTGACATATATTATATTTATAAGGAAAATCGTATTTATTTTTCTCTTTTGATGAAAATCATTTTTCTTCCATATCTATGTTTTCAAAAATGTTTAGAAGAATGTTTTAACTAATGTAAAATAATTTTTATATGTTATTTTTAACCAGGATTTTATTTTTTCAAAATGTTTTAAATATAATTTTCTTTTCTTCTCCGGAATGTGTCTTTATTTAATCTTTGGAGAAACAATGTAAGGAATATTTGTTTTTACATTCAGGACATTAATATAATATCTTGGAAACCTGACCACTCAATTATTTGATGATTTATTTAAATATTTATATGATTAATTTGTAATAAAAATTTTTATTTAATATTATTATAGTTTTTAGATATAAAATAAGTGATTTCAATGTCAAGAGTGTCTTTTCATGAAGAAATGTTCTAGTGATTTTTCTGGGCATTTTTATCAATGTTTAAATTAATTTATGTTACATATTATTTAATAGAGTTATGATATAAGGATACCAACTTTATCATTTCTTTGTTTTTTTTAATTTTAAAGGGATGTTATTTTTTGAAACCTGTTTACCTACAATGGCTTATGCTATGATAAAATGCTGAAATATTTATAAAACCAATTTCCTTTACAATGGAAATCATATATGATGAATTATTTATTATATTGTATCACACATATTAATGGGTTAATAATTTTTGATTGATTATCGTAAAATTATGTATCATTCCATTTCTTTGGTTAAATAACGATATCTCAAGAGATAATAATGTGTATAATGGGGAGTGAGCCCATTTTAGTAAGGGACTCTCTCCAATATGATAGTCTTCGACGTAAAACTTGACTAAAGATATAATTAATCCTTGAGTGATCCAAGTGATCTATTATTTTTTTGTTTTCTATCCTTGACTAAGAAAACTATTTTCCACGATTAGGTGTTTTCTACAAACCTATGTATTAGGATAGTGTTATTCCCTCAATGTAGATGTTCTCTATTTACTTTATGGTTCATGAATTATGAATTAACCAGATTTATCTCATAATACAATATAATTATCTATAAAATATAATGTATGTTTTTAAAATATTATAGTGATGTTCTCATACCCCACTACTCATTTTTATAATTTATTTGTCGTTCATATCATCATTTTTAACACTTTCTTAAGTTTCATTCATTTGGATTATGAAGAATGGTTATAATAATGATATTTAATGTATAGTGATACATATGATGAACTTAGTAGGGTGTTATGTAGAGCTCTTGTAAAAGAACTATTTATTTATCAAATTTTCAAGATACGCTAAACCTATAAGACAATAAAGATGATCATATAGTAATATAATGAATATTAATTTATTAATATGTATTATCTATGTAATAAAATTATGGATTTCAAAAAAATTTATCATTGAAATGATTAGTTACCTTTTGAAATTGGGATGAGAAAAATTTTGTGATAACCCTTAGAGAAATCCTACTAATAGTCGTACATCCTACATTATGGTAAAAAAGACATGTTATTTTCCAAGAAAAAATGACTATTTGGATAATATAAATGGATGTTGTTTTAGAATAAAATAATCAACTGATAATAACATCAAAAAGTGTTCCCAATTATATATATACCCTCATTCTAGAGATGAGAGAGTCTTCCCATTATGTGCACTTGGGTTGAAACCCCTGAGGTATATTCTGGGGTTAAATCAAATTATCTATATGAAACATTAGGATTCATTTGTATAAATGATGTCTATGAATGAACCAGATTAAATATAAGTGGTAATAGGTTAAACAAAAGATTTCATGGTTTTAATTTATAGGAAATATTTTCATGATTATATAATTGATAACCCCAATTAATGTGGATTTAGATTCATGGATATAATTTTTGGTTTTACTGAGGTATTGAATATTGAATGATAAAGTCTAGGTGTTATGATAAAATATTTATTTATCCTATATGATTACAGTTATATGAATTATTTTATATCCTAAAATGTATCCAAGTATGCTAATTATTATCCTCAATGATTATATATTGAATTTTTAGTGAATAATACTGATGGTATGATGATTACATCTTAATCATATGATTTTAATCTATTATTTTTTTGGGAATTTAGTTCAATAAATATTATTATTCCTCATTTTGTTGAAATTTTTTGTTATATTATGAATTTTTTTACTTTATTAACATACGTTAAACATTAATTAATGTGGAAGGGAAGTAACTTTTGATATTCCATACCAACTTATTATTTTATATCATTGAGACAATAAATATAACCTTGTTATTGAAATTATGTCTATTACATGGGTCTTGATTCCTTTTCAAAATTGGTGTCTATCATATATTGTTGAGGACAAACTCAAAATTTAAGATTTTCCTATATTAAGAGAATTTTTCAATCTTATTTCGGAAATAGATATTTTTCCATCCATTGAATTATGAATTTTTATTTTGAATCTGACTCAAACATGATTTTGATGATATTTCGAAAACACCATATAGAATGGAACAAATGTTTTTTGGAATTAAAAAAGTAACTTATATAAAATCATGAAAATGGATTCATTTATAAATGATCATAACCTTAGGGTGAAGAAGTTATTTTTCATAGGAATATAGGTTGGTCAACATAAATTTGCATTGATCATTGTGAACATTATTAGATAAAAATCATGAATAATAATCCTATATCTTTGTTTTAATGACATATTTGATATATTTATAAGAGATCAATACTTTTATATTATTATAATTAATTTTGGATATCATCAATTGAGGTTCAAAAGGTGGATATACATAAAAACATTCAATATTATGATGGGACACTATGAATGTATAGTGATTCCATTCAGGCGTACTAATTCAAATTTTTTCTTAATAGATTTATTAAATAGAGTGTTTTGAGATTAAAATGATTAGTTTTTTACTATTTATAGATGATATCGTTATATATTAATAAGGAAAGGAATAACATGAAGATAACAAGAGTATTATATTAATGAACCCATGGAAGGATAAGTTGTTTTCCAAATTTAGAAAGTGTAAATTTAGTATTCAAAAAGTTTTATTTTTGGGTCATATAATTTTATGTGAAGGTAAATATATGGATCCATCAATGAAATAATTTATTCAACATTATCATTAAATAACATATTTTACTAAGATGTGTAGTTTTCTTGTTTTGGATTGTTATTATTGTTCATTTGTAAAAAATATATTACGATTGTTTAGTCCACTCACCATGTATACTCTATTGTGGGTATAGATCCTCTGTTTGAATTACTTAATGGGAAATTTTGTGGAACTAAAAATAATAATACTCAGTGCCACAGAACGTATAGTACCTTACAACAATGTAGGGCTTAATAAATATAGTGTTGTATTAAAAATGGAATAATATGTGTCCTGGCGTAGAATGATATAGTGATATCTTATGCCTCACTCCAATTTAAGATTGACGAGAACAATTACATAACTACTGATTTTGGGATAGCTATGGTAATTTATTAACTAATGTCCTAGAGGAATTATCTTTAGCGAGAATGGTGTGATATATATATGTATCATAAAGTTATAAATTATATATTAACTAAGTAGTTGATAAATATAAAACAATGAAGATGGAAGGAGTTGATTAAATATTATTCTTTCTCAACAAATTACCATCCTTGCTATGTTAACAATGATTAATATGCTCTGGGTAAAAGGGAATAAAAATGATGATATATGTTATAGATAAAAAAATATCTAATATATATTGATTGGAAAAGTATGGATAAGGAAATTTTCATGGAAGGGAAGAAATATTTTATTGATCAAATGAGTATGCAACCAACAATAAAAGTGAATATTTAGAAGGCCATGATGTTATATGGGGATTTATAAAGTTTGGTGAGAAATTTCCTTGAGTAAAATATTTAATATATTGGAATTATAATGTTTTTAAACCATGTATGTGTCAAATCTTGTAGTATCCTCAGCTTTGCTATTGATTTATCGAGGTCAATTGAAGGATCCGGGTGCAGTGGAAGAGCGTGGGTGGATGTGACCACATGGATTTTTGTCATTACCAGTGATCAATCCGGGATCAATACGATGATAAATGCCAATCTCCATGGATCTAATCATAGAAAAAGACAAAGAAGAAGGTTTTCCCAGAACCACAAACAAAGATCGTTACAGGTTGATTATAATTAATTTAATTAATTATAACGAAATACCTTTTGGGTGTACTTTCTTCGTTGATTTTCTTGATCATGTTGTCGATGTGATCTGTCATTTCATTGTAGAAGCCAAGTGTAGACTCCCTCTAGTGGTAATCCACACATGTACCTCGTATCTCTGGATGTCGCCAAAGGATTCTCCAGGTGCTAGCGTGGATAAGCCTTTGTTTGCATTGTCCGACTTAGATTGTCTTGATCCGATGGAAGAGGATCTCTCTCGGTCTTGAGAGTGTTCTTGGAGGAAGAGGTTCTTTTTTCCTTGAAAGAATTATCCAGAATTGTTGTGTTGGATTGAATTGGGGTTTTGAGGATATTTATAATCAGGTTTGAGGATGTAGAGGTATGATAATAAATAAACGCGTTACACATTTTATTTATTTCATTGACTCTCATTTAAGACCCCCATGTCTAATAATTAATTTCTTGACATGCGTCCACGCTAATTATAATAAATATTATTTAAAGCAGTATTATATCCTCAAAAACCCGACTGGAAAAACTACACGGTGTGTATTAATAAATACACGGTGTGTATTAATAAATACAGGGCGTGTATATGTTTCTCATTGAAAACTACACGGTGTGTACATTCAATGTACACGGCGTGTATATCTTGTTTTCATTTATTAATTTCCTTTCCATAAATAAAACTATATGGCGTGTATTTATTAATACACGGCGTGTACTTGTTTTCCATGAAAATCTACACGGTGTGTAATCTTTAATACACGGCCTGTATATCTTGCTTTTCATTTATTTCTTCATCCATCACTAAAACGATTTTGGCTTACTTGAATAATTATTAAACCACGTATAGGAATAATCTTTATTCTACTTGAGATAATTTAATACACTTAGTTTGTGACCCTCTAGGCCTCTTTCTCCTTGGCATTAGGTGAGCTTGCCTAAAGTCCAAGATTACTGTCTAGCAACGGGTCAAGGCACCCAAGAGAAATAAGTTGACGCCGCATTGACGTATCACCCCATACGAACACATAGTGTGTAATTTAATCCCTTTGTCACGATATCTCATCAAAAAGGTTTCATGGAAGTGTCATAAACCTATATTCTTGATTCGTCGTTCTTTGACTACCTGAAATAAACTCTTCGTTCACACCATGTCCATGGAATTTAATGCGACAGTTCTATTTCAATCAATGGGCCGAGATATCAACTTCCATAAATGGAAGGGACAAATCCTTCCTCGACTTATCCATTAACAACATGTCACTCGTGACGCACCCAACATACCCTAATTCCCGCCAACTATCTGCGTGACAGTTTTCGTCCGTAAATCTAAGTGCGGGAGACATGACATGAGTTAATGATAATCTTCGAGTCTAAGGACCATTACACACGCTTGTAGATAGCAATGTCCGATGACACCAAGACATGTGGAATTTCTACTGGCGGGTATGTTCCCATAATCTCTCATCTAGGAGATTACCAAGTGCGAACTCCATGAGAGAGAGTCTCATCTTCTTACGAGTACTCGCACATGATGGGTTGTATACTATGTGTCCTATCATAGTATGTCATCCAAATGTAGAACATTATTTATGAATATTGTTATAGCATTTCAAGGTTCTTATCATAGCGGGGATCTTCCATGACCTTATTAATGCACCAAATATTCTAGAACATTATTATATTATAGTCATGCAGAACAATGAACAATATATAATAAGTGAACATTCACGTAATCAAAGTACAAAACAGTTGGTTCTTAAGACACCAACCCTTACAAACTCCCACTTGGACTAGAGCCAATTGCCTACGACTTTTAGTCCTCTAGACCTCACATGATGATCATGTTTCTTCTGAGTCAAGGCTTTAGTCAAGGGGTCTGCCACGTTGTCTTCTGTGATAATACTACTCACTGCAACTTCACCTCTCTGAGAAAAATCCCTTAAGAGATAATACTTTCAAAGTATGTGCTTTGTCCGCTGATGTGACCTTGGCTCTTTTGCAAGTGCCACCGCTGCAGTATTATCACAATAGAGTGTGATCAGATCTTTACTGCTCGGTACAACATCCCTCTCTTGGATGAAGTTTCGCATCCATACTGCTTCTTTAGCTGCCTTAGAAGCTGTGATATACCCCGACTCTGCTGTAGAATCTGCCACCATACTTTGCTTTGAGCTCTTCCAGCTCACTACACCTCCATTCAAACAGAAGAGGTATCCAGTATGCGACTTCATGTCATCATGATCAGTCTGGAAACTTGCATCTACATGTCCTCTGATGACTAGTTCCTATTCTCCCCCATAAACCAGGAACATATCCATAGTACGCCTCAGATACTTAGGGATAGTCTTGACTGCCATTCAATGGCGGTCTCCTGGATCAGCTTGATATCTGCCTACCGCACTTAATGTGTAAGAAACATCTAGCCTTTTACATAGCATAACATACATGACTGACCCAATCGCGGATGCGTAAGGGATCCTTGCCATTCTCTATCTTTCCTCATGTGTCTGAGGACACATTTTCTTGGAAAGATGAATGCCATGTGACACTGGAAACAATCCTCTCTTGGACTGTTCCATATTGAATCTCTTCAGTATCATGTCAATGTATGTACTTTGACTCAGGCCCAACATTCTCTTGGATCTATCATGATGGATCTTAATCCCAAGAATATATGCTGCCTCGCCCAAGTCTTTCATGGAGAAGTAATTATGCAACCACGCATTAACTGACTGTAAGACAGGTACTTCGTTTCCAATTAGTAATATGTCATCAACATATACAACTAGTAAAAAAAATTCACTTCCACTAAACCTCTTGTAGACACAAGTCTCACATTCGTTCTTAACAAATCCAAATTCTGTTACAGCTTCATCAAAATGAATGTTCCGTGACCTTGATGCTTGCTTTAATCCATAAATAGATTTCTGCAACTTGAATACCTTGTTGTCATCCTTTGGAGTCACAAAACTTTCAGGTTGTGTCATGTAGACATCTTCCTGGAGGTTCCCGTTAAGGAAAGATATTTTTACATCCATTTCCCAAATTTCATAGTCATGGTAAGTGGCAATGGCCAATAGTATTCTAATGGATTTATGCATCGCAACCCGTGAAAAGGTTTCATCGTAGTCAATTCCTTGACGTTGTCTAAAACCTTTTGCAACCATTCGTGCCTTATAGGTGCTGACTTGCCCCTCCATGTCCAGTTTCTTCTTGAATACCCATTTATTACCAATAGGATTTACATAAACTGGAGGATCTACCAAAATCCAGACTTTGTTTTGGTACATGGAATCCATTTCATAATTCATGGCTTCTTTCCACTTGGAAACGTCTGTGCCTTTAACTGCATCCTTGTAGGTAAGAGGATCATCATTGTCAATCAATAATGAGTCACCATCCTCGGTGACAAGAAAACCATATCGTTCTAGTTCTCTCACCTCTCTCGTGCTCCTACACAGTTCTTGTGTCTCTAGAACAGATTGTTCTTCCACATGTCTTTGTGGAATCTGTTATTGTACCAACTCATGTGTATCTTGAGCCTCAACTTCATCAAAGTCTATCTTTCTCCCACTATCTATTTTGGAGATGTGCACCCTATCAAGGAATATGGTGTGTCTTGCCACTGTAAACTTTTTGTCTGAGGGTTTTTATAGGTAATATCCCCTTGTTTCCTTGGGATATCCTATAAAGATACACTTTCTGACTCGGGGCGCGAGTTTGTTACCTGAAGAGGCCTTAACATATGCTTCGCTACCCCACACATGTAAATTCGATATCATGGCTTTGTGTCCATTCCATAATTCATATGGAATACCATTTATCGATTTAGTTGGTACTTGGTTTAGTATGTGTGCTGCTGTTTGTAATGAAAACCCCCAAAAGGATAATGGAAGACTCGCATGACTCATCATTGATCTCACCATGTCCAATAGGGTGCGGTTCCTCCTTTCACTTACACCATTCCACTGTGGCGTGTAAGGAGGAGTGGGTTGAGATAGAATCCCAAACTCCCGTAAGAAATCAACAAAGTCCTGATTAAGATATTCTCCTCCTCTATCTGAGCGGAGTTTCTTAATATTCTTACCAAGCTGGTTCTCAACTTCATTCTTGTATTCGTTGAACCGATCAAAAGAATCTGACTTATACCTCATTAAGTAGATATATCCATATCTACTAAAATCATCATTAAAAGTTATGAAGTACGAGAACTCACCCCTGTCTTAAACTGGAAATGGTCCACACACATATGTGTGAACTAATTCTAGATTCTCTTTATCCCTTTCACCTTTCCCACTAAATGGGGCTTTAGTTATTTTTCCTTATAGGCACGCATGACATACACCAAGTGGTTTTAGTTCGAAAGAATATAAATACCCATCTTGATGTAATTTTTTCAAATGTTTCTCATTGACATGACCTAGATGGTGATGCCAAAGTTGGGTGTTGTATGAGTCATGTGAATTTACTTTTTCATCGATTGCCATTACTTTGTTTGTGTAGAATAACACATAAAGGCCGTTATATAAATGTGCCCTACCAAAACAAATATTATCTTTATAAAAGTAGACACATTCATTTCCAAACATGAATATGAATCCATCAATATCTAATATGGATACTGAAATAGTTTTTTTAGTAACAGAAGGAACATAATAATAACCCTATAACACCAAGATCATCCTAGCAGGCAATGTGAGGTGGTAGTCTCCGAAAGCTATAGCAGTGAGTCTGGCTCTGTTGGCTGCTCGTAGATCCACCTCACCTCGGTCAATCTTTCTAAATCTACTTGGTTCCTATATTTGGATACAGATGTGAGAACCAGAATTAGTATCTAATACCCAATTATTAGAAACAGATAGACTGAATTCGATAACAAATGCACCTGAAGCTTCCCCTTGCTTCCTTGAATGGGTGGAGTTTTTCTTCCAGTAGCCCTTCTTGCCACATGCGAAACAAACAACATCCTATTCCTTTGCCTCCCCTTTGATCTTCTTTTTCTTGGAAGGCCTTGAAGAAGCATTGGGATTAAATCACTTCACCTTCCCTTTCCTTTTATTCACCATAAGGACAGAAGGTTTTGAACGCTTCATGTCATTATCCACTTGCCGAATAAGGATAAAAAGATTAGCACCCAGTTTTTCAGGGAGTTTAAACCCTAGAACCTCCAAGCCCTCAATGTAGCCAATGAGTTTGACTACATGAGGCTCTGCTGGGGCACCATCTCCAAGATTGCTCTGAAATAGAGCCTTGGAGATCTCAAACCTTTCCTGTCTTGATCTCTCATGGTATAGACCACGGAGGAGCTCGAGCATGCTGTAGGAATCCATGTCTTCATGAGAATTCATGAGCTCACTAGAAATAGATGACAACGTCAAAACTTTAATGTGCAGAGCATTGTTCAAATGTTGATCATAGATGAGAAAATCTTCATCACTCGCCCCTGGGGCAGGAGAATCAGGAATCGAGGACTCCAGCATGTAAAACTTTCATTCATGGAATTGGATAACCCAAAGGCGCCTAAACCATTCCTGAAAGTTACTGCCGCTGAGGATATTATCTTTATCTAGAATTGATCGCAGAGAAAATGTGGTTGACGAGTTTTTCATCCTGATTCGACAATTTAAAAGAGAAGATTTATTAGTACTTTCTTGATTACATTTTTTGAGAAATAATAAATTTTATTAAGTTTCCCACTATTTTATCAAGTCTCAACGGACCTCACCATTGAACATGGAATGTACAGTTGCTTGTAAATTCTACAGGAAAGGATCCATATTCCCCTTCGCATAACCCCAATAAGCGTTGGTCAAGCTATTTGAAGGTATTTAGGTAGGTAGGTATTTGCCAACTGTGAGCTTACAGTTCCTTGATCTGTTGAGTAGACTCCCCAATCCTGAAATCCTGACTTGGATTTCCTCAACTCTTTCCTTCAATATTACATCATTTCTAGCAAGGGTTGCTCCTCTTGATGCAATATGGTTAAGTCAACCCGAAACCTTTTCATAAGGGCTACCTTTATAAAAGTAAGTGTCCGAACAAGGGTTGGTCAAACACATAGTTTTATTGATTCTTGCCCTTAATCAAGTAACAGAAGGCTTGGTCTGACTTAATATGGTATTTGAGGGATTTTATTCTTTATGCATAGTTTTTCATTATCACATGCATGTTAATATTAAGTGATGCTTGCTTAAGTGGTTAACCATTCTCCGATAATGTTTACGCATTGTCTGATTTTTATTATATTCCATCTTTGCATGCTTTATCATTAATTATGTGATCATGACAACACATACATAATAAATAAACTATGAAATCAGACAGAAATAAAATAACATGGCATGATCATGAGCTTCTATTGGTTAGATTATCTAGCGGTTTGATAAGCTAACCCTAACCAATGGAAAAACACATTGAACCCGATGGTTTGTGTTTTGCAGCTCCCACCTATCCACCATTGTATCTTCTTGCGCCGGCTTCTTCTCAGCATCGGTATTTGAACCATCTCCTTTGGATTGGGAGATCCTCCATTATATGGGTTTACATTAAAGAAACCATGGGCACACGTGCCCTACATTTTAATGGAAGAAGGCTCGAAGGCCAAAAAATTTAAATTAAATATATTTAAATGAAACCATACACATACAAAGGTTCTTTGGTCTAGCTCATGATCATCCATATCATGCAACAACATTTACACATATTTAGAATTCAAATTCTTTTAGCCGTTCTTTCATTTAAAATAATTCGCGCTCAAATTAAATTAATTATGATCTTACAATTAATCAATTATTTATCTTAAATTCCATTTTGAAATTTCTTGAGATTCTTTTCATCCATATTCCTTGTACAAGTCTTTCTACATTTGGAGAAAAGCTAGTGAAATTTCCTGAAAGTACACGACATGTAGTTTATATTTACATGGCGTGTATTTCTTTTCACCAGTTATCCAAATTACACGCTGGGGGATTTGGCGAGTTTTCTCTACTTTGGAAATTTTGGAGTACATGGTGTGCAGATGAATCATACACGGCGTGTACTTCCTTGTTACACGGTAACATGCTTGGCAATCCCGTGTATAGGTATGCGGCTTATCCTCGTACATGGTTTCACCTGGGCCGGAATGGACTACACGGTGTGTTGCTCTAACATACACACCGTGTATTCCGGTTCCACACGCCGTTCAATTCTTGTCAACATGGCGTGATTAATACTTAGGAATATTCAATTCACACGGCATGGTTTGGCAGACCAGTGCCGGTTCATTCAACCTAAGTACACAGCGTGCAGTTTTAATTACACGTCGTTCAATCCCGTGTTGTACAAAAAGAAAGAGCGGATCCTCCAGATGAGTCCCTCGTTTTTATTTTAATCAAAAATTAAAATTAAAAGGTTGTTTCTGTGATATGAATTGATAAATGAAGGAGGAAGAATAGATCTCATTTATTCAGATTAATAGAACAATATTTTTCGATTTGAATCAAATATAAACGCGTAAATTATCAACAAAAATTAAATAACTATAATCAATGTTGTAACCTCGCTCTGATACCATTTGAAGGTTCTGGGCGTAGCAGAAGCGCGCGGGTGGATATGCCTACTTGGCTTTGTTTCATTATCAATGATCAATCTGGGATCAATACGATAATAAACGCCACTCTCCATGGATCAAATCACAGAAAAAGAAAAAGAAGAAGGTTTGTCCCAAAACCACAAACAAGGATCGTTACAGGTTGATTATAATTAATTTAATTAATTATAAAAAATACCTTTTGGGTGTTCTTTCTTCGTTGATGTTATTGATCACGTTGTTGATGTGATTTGTCGTTGCGTCGCAGAAGCCAAGTGTAGACTCCCTCTAGCGGTGATCCATACGTGTACATCGTATCTTTGGACGTTGCCAAAGGATTCTCCGGGTGCTATCATGGCGACGCCTTTTCTTGCTTTGCCCATCTTAGATCGTCTTGATATGATGGAAGAGTATATCTCTCAGTCTTGAGGGAGTTCTTGGAGGAAGAGGTTCTTTCAGCCTTGAAAGAATTCTCCAGAATTGCTGTGTTGGAAAAGAATTGGGGTTGTGAGGATATTTATAATTAGGTTTGAGGTTTTAGAGTTATGAAAATAAATAAACGTTTTACACATTTTATTTATTTCATTGACTCTCATTTAAAACCCCCATGTCGAATAATTAATTCCTTGACATGCAACCACGCTAATTATAAAAAATATTATTTAAAACAATATTATATCCTCAAAACCCTGAATAGAAAAACTACACGGCGTGTATTAATAAATACAAGCAGTGTACTTGTTTTTCATTGAAAACTACACGGTGTGTACATTCAATGTACACGGCGTGTATCTATTGTTTTTATTTATTTATTTCCTTTCCATAAAGAAAACTACATGGAGTTTATTAATTAATACATGGCGTGTACTTGTTTTCCATGAAAACCTACACGGTGTGTAATCTTTAATACACGGAGTGTATATCTTGTTTTTCATTTCCTTCTTCCTCCATCATTAAAACTATTTAGGCTGCATTGAATAATTATTAAACCACATACGAGAATAATCTTTATTCTACTTGATATACTTGAATACACTTTGTGTGTAACCCTCTAGGCCTCTTTCTCATTGGCATTAGGCGAGCTTGCCTAAAGTCCATGATTACTGTCTCACAACGGGTCAAGGCACCCAAGAGAAATAAATTGACGCCTCATTTATGTATCACCTCATACGAATGCCTACTGTGTAATTTAATCCCTTTGTCATGATATCTCATCAAGCAGGTTCCATGGCAGTGTCATAAACCTATATGCTTGATCCGTCGTTCTTTGACTACCTGAAATAAACTCGTCGTTCACACCATGGCCAGGGAATTTAATGCAACAGTTCTATTTCAATAAAAGGGATGAGATATGAACTTCTATAAATGGAAGGGACAAATCCTTCCTTGATTTATCCATTAACGACATGTCACTCATGACGCACCCAACGTACCCTATTTCATGCCAACTATCTGCGTGACAGTTTTCGTCAGTAAATCTAAGTGTGTGAGTCATGACATGAGTTAATGATAATCTTCCAGTCTAAGGACCATTACAAACGCTCATAGATAGCAATTTTTTATGACACCAAGACATGCAGAATTGCTACTGGCAGGTCTGTTCTCATAATAACTCATCTTGGAGATTACCAAGTGCGAACTCCATGAGAGAGAGTCTCATCCTCTTATGAGTACTCGCACATGACGGTCTGTATACTATGTGTCCTATCATAATATGTCATCCAACCGTAGAACATTATTTAAGAATATTTTTATTGCATTTCAAGGTTCTTATCATTGTGGGGATCTTCCATGACCTTATTAATGCGACAAATATTTCAGGACATTATTATATTATAGTAATGAAAAAAATAAACAATATATAATAAGTGAACATTCATGTAATCAAAGTACAAAACAATTGGTTCTCAGGAAACCAAACCTTACAGTTTACAGGTACTATTTTACTTCATTTGAGTATTTTTTTGAATGGGTTGTACCTTGGGTAGTTCTTGGGTGATTTTAGAGAAAATTGGAAGGAGTATAGGTTTTACATGGTGAAAGAATGGGTTTACCAAATCATAAAAACTGGCCTGCAAACCGAAAAACCCTAAACAAAGGGGATTCACACCACTAATGCCTGATTTTTCAAACAATGTACCCACTTAGAAAAAACTGTGCACCCAATAAAACATCCACATGGTAAAGTTTTATGGTTTGGAAAAACTTGTGTTGGTTGATATGTAAATTGTAATTTTAATTTAAAATTAAAACCCCAAATTTTATCCCAAAAGATTACCTTAACTAGAAGCTAAAAGATTCCTTACTTTTTAGAGGCATCTGAATGAATTTCTTAGGCTATAGACATCAATTCTTGACTATTTGAAACCCAAACTGAAGATCTGAACCCCTCAAAGTATTATATCCTAATCCGATGTGGTTTGAACCCTCTCTCCCATGTTTGTATCATCCTTTATAGGGATGGTTATTATTGTTTTTATGGAGCTAGATCTTGGATATTCGGATATTGATTCATTTGATTGTGGATTTTGCATCCCGATCCAGATATAGTTCATTGTTTTTGTTTTGTATATATTAGAAATTTTTTTGTTTGCATTCCCCCTCAATCTTGTGGTAAGTTTTCTAATTTCAATTCCAAAGTACCATTTCCAATTGCACGCATACATTGTTAGAATTCAATTGGAATGTTTTGAAATTGAATCTTACATTGAATAAATAAATTGATTAATAAATTTATGGTTTTATTAAATTATATTAATTATTTTTTAATTTTATAATTTTATTTTTTAAATAGGGAATTGATGAGAAATTAGGATTTGTTAAATTGGAATAATTAATTATTTAATTAATTATTTTTTAATTGAAATCATGAAATTCCAATAAATAATTATTTCTTGGTTATAGGGTTGTTGAGATTATTTGATTAGTTTAATTAATTTTTGAATAAATTATTTGTGATATTTAAATTATTCAAGATGTTTTAAATTATAGTTGAATTAATTTCTGGAAAATTGAGATTGTTAAATTGTTTTAATTTTTTGTTGAATTAATGAATGATAATTTTTGTGATTATATTATTTATTGAAATGGGCCTATTAATTTTTGAATTATTTAACAATTTTATTAATTCAGAAATGTGACAATATGGTTAATGGTGATTAACCTTGAATGATGTGATATATGTTATATATATTTTTGATTGATAAATGTGGTTTGGGACATGGAATAATACTGCAAATACCCACGGTGGGTCCTAGACATGGCTTATTAGTCCCATACTCTTCATTGTGAATATTTTCATGTGACATGGACTAATGCTCCAAATAACCATGAGGTGTGGGACATTGAATGATGCTCCAATTACCTACAAGGTTCTATACATGACATTCTGCACCTGTGGGTATTTCATTGGACTATGGTTCCAATATGCTGCATTATGAATTGAAATGAAATTGATTATGAAAGAATATATGTTATAATGAATTGTGAATTGAATATGTGGGATATGGAATTTTTCTCATAATACCCATGGGTTTTATATATGCTATTATACATCCTTGATATTATGCATCAAATTAGCTAAACAATGAATTGAGATGTAATGGAAAATGAAATCACATGTGTTATACTAAATGATGAATTGAATAAGTTATATATTTTAGACTCACACATGGGATGAAGAATGTATCGGGTGGTTCAAGTGTCCTTTAGAACCCGAGGGAGTTATGTGGTCAAATTAAGCATAATAAAATAAATGTAAAATATTAAAAATAATATTTGTTTATTCATCATTAAATGTATACACTATTTTATCTGGATATTTATTTAGATGTCGTTGTTGGTTGCCTAATAAGTTGAAATCCCAACCTACTCAGGCATACAGATCGATACCCAAATAGATTTCATGGTTTTAAGATATGTTTAGGTAAATACCAATATATTTTGTGGATTATTGTATATGGACCATGGATGAGGGAACTTGACATGTTTCAGGACCCCCATGGGAGTACTTATTATCTTTATGTATTTTGGGATTTGCATATTGTGACTTGATGTTTATTTTCCATGACATATACACTATTTAATGTTGAATATTGTATATTTTCTTATGTTTATCATGTTATACAAGTTTGGTTGGGTGATTTGGTATATCATTTGGTTATTATCATTTATTTAAACTATTTTTATACTTTGATAATGAGGACATATTCTCCCGATTGTTGATATTAACCCTCCATGCTATTCGGATTCCTCTGAAATATAGGGTGGTGTTTATGATGTCATTTATCAAACCGGATTAGTGCACTGGTGCGTGGTTCCTGGTTCAGGATGGTACAAAGTTGAGTCAGAGTATTTTTCAATTGTTTTTATTCTATCATACTATTTGTGAAGGAAGACCATAGAATAGTATTACTCTGTCCTTGGTTAAGAGTCTAGGCTTGTGATTAGCTAACCCATGTTAGAGGGTAAAAGCCAAGTAATCATGGTGGGATTGTTTCTATTGATGTGTGTAGATATAATTGATGTTATTTAACCTTGAGTGATGCACTTGTTGTGATATGTGATAATTTTTTATTAATATTTTCTGATAATTCACTCATGGAACATAATAACTTTAGATTTTTGACTGTATTCCTTTTTCTAGGAGCATAGGATTATATTGTGACAAGAATCATTTTTGGAAGGCAGATTAAAATTAATTTTGGGTATGTTATTGAAATTAAACATTATTTATTTTCTTGGGATTTTGAAATGTAAATGGTTCCGAAAATTAAATTTATTATTTCAAAATGATGGAGAATTTGAATAAAAGTGTGTCTAATTAGAAGCATGAATTTGAGTATGAGTTCAACCTTATAATCCATGACCATGACATAATATGGTTATGTGAAGTGATAGAGCCTCATTTATGATTGTGTGGAGAGGTTTTGGAAAGATTCTTTTTGTTCATTATTCTGATACTACACTTATGAAAATGTGTTAAATTTGTGTTATGTCTCCTGTGGTATTGGTCAGTCATTATAGAGATATTAATCCATGAATACTCGTGTTGAGTGGATGATAGGAGGTCATGGATTAATATTCTCTTATAATAGTATAACCAAAGGCACTAGATATTCCAGATGAGGATTTGGGTGGGATATTATGAGAGGTACTTTCTTAGTTTTCGTATATTATTGAGGGAGGCAGAGAGTTGGTTATGGGAAGCATGTCTGAATTGAATCCAAAGATTCAGTTGATGCACCATAATATGTTTACCAGGGAGGGTGGACCTGAGGTATATTTTTTCTGGATTGAGTCTACCTAGACCATATTTGATCATATAGAGACCCCTCCTATAAAGAGACTAAAATTATATTCTTACATGTTATATGGTCAACTGAAGTGACGGTGCAACATCTAGACTCGGAATGAACAACAAGAGACAATTTAGTATAAGGATATTCAAGAGAAAGTCCTAGAGAACTGTTATATTGAGCCTCTCAGGTCGGAGAGAGAAGCTATGTTTATGATTTCGACTTAATGAAATATATATGTGATGGACTACGTTGAACTATTTCTCGATTTTTAGTGCTTCATTCCAGCATTGTCGGGAGATAAGGATACATTAAAAAATAGATTTAGGATGGGATTAAATGTGATGTTCTGTCCTGGATGAATAATTTTTATGATGTAAAAGTTTTTTGAGGTGGTGAATTCAACTCAAATTTATGGGTGGATCCTGGATGATTATTCTAGTAATAGGCATGTGGTTTTTGTTTTATGGATATAAGCTAAATCATTATGGGGTATGAAGCGTATGTATGAGAGTGTTTCCTAGATAAGTGGGAAGAATAGTGTCTAAGAGGAATGATTAGTTACACATAATCTTATATGAGTTATTTTCTACTAGTGTGGTTAGCCAGGATACTATCACTGTCACTATACCCGAAAATTGGTAGAGTGTTGATCTTGTGGTAGGATGGGACATATATAGAAGTTATGTAGGAGCCTGTAAAATATGATTAGTGATGGAGTATCTTGTAATAAATACAACATAGGATGGGTATCTTCTACATATCATTAGTATGGAATTTCTATTTCAACTATCCATGGAGGTATAGGTAGTGAACATAGAACTTTAGTGAAAGGGAACTCATTTATGCCGAATTTTATAGCACATGGGACCCATAATATATCACATTAAAGTGGGGAAATAAAATTACATTCCATTTATTATATTCGTTTGGATTGTGTGGCTAGATCTTCAAGAGTATGATATGTTATTATTTAATCATATACTCATTATAGAGAATTATTTCATACTAGTTCCTCTTATTCCTCTATTTCGGTGATAATTGTGAATGCATTGAGCCTAGTAGTGGAGTTCATGAGTGGGGTGTTGACAAGAGATACACAATTGGGAGTACGGTCAGGAGACATCCATTTTTTCAAAGGGTGTCCTCTCATGTTTTGGGGATAATCAATTTATGGGGTATCATTATATTCACTAAATTTAAGGTTTTTCCCAAATTTTCCACATGAACTCATCATTAGATTACAGAGTACCTATAAATTGTTACCATAGTATAGTGACCTTTACACCTCCTAAGGATGAACATTATATTTTTGGGGGAGAGTGAGATATCTAGGTGGGATATGTTTGGTCAGTTCATCAGCAGCAGGGGGGATCATTACCTAGGTTGTTAGTCTATTAATTGATAATGAGGGTGTAACACATAATGTATTTCTACTTGTTGTAGAAATTTTATTGGATATATTTCTTAAGGAATTATCAAGAATTCTACCTAATTGAGTTATGGAATTTATAGTTGATATCATTCTAGGGGATGATCAAGTTTTTATTAGACCATAATGAATTTCCAAAAAAAGAGCTTAAATAGATAATGACTCAGTAGGTATAGACGATGGGTGGGGTGTTTATCCCTTCGAGTACAACACCTTATGGTTATCATGTTTTTTTTAAAATATGGTTGATGGGACTATATGCATATTTGTTGATTACTAGAATTAGAACCAAATTATTGTGATTAACCGGTATCCTCTTCCAAATAACAAAGATATTTCTAACCAGTTGAGGGGAGATTACATTTTTTCAATGATGGATTTGAGATAATTTTATCATTAGTTTAGAGTTCAACCATTTGAGATATCGAGGACTTTATTCCAAATGAGGTATATAATTTTTGAGCTTGTCTTAATATTTCTGGATTAAAGAATGAACGTAATATATTTATGGGCTTAATGAATGAAATATTTCTTCATTATATAGATCAATTTGTTGTTGTGTTTGTGAATTACATATTGGTGTATTCCCATAACTTTTACTATCATTTAAAACATCTTAAAATCATTCTATGTAAACTGATAGAGTATTTCCAACACACAATGCTATATTAGTGTCAGATTTGGATTTATCAAGTAAACTTATTGGGTCAGAAAATATTGTAAGAAGTTGTGTTAGTGGACCTAGTGATGGTTTAGGTAATGGTTTCTTGGGAGTATCCAAATAATGTTTTGGAAATATTTAGTTTTCTCAGGTTGGTGTGATATTATTGGACGTTCATCTAATAATTTTACTGATTTTCAACACCACCATACGGATTGAAAACAAGGGGTATGGTTTTATTGGTCTCTTGCATGTGATGATGATTTCATGGAGTTGAAGAAGAGCTTTTCATGGACACTGATCTTGATCCAACCTGTTTCAATTGAGGAGTATACAATGTTTTGATAAGCTTATCATATCAAGATTAGAGTAGTGTTGTTGTATGGAGATTGAGTTATACGGTATGGTTCATTGCTATTGAGGCCAAATTAAAGGAACAACCCTATCCATGACCTATAGATAGATTCATTGGTTTATTCTATGATGTGCTGGAGGAATTAATATTTGGGTGAGAAGATTAATATGTATAAGGATAAAAAAATATTGATGTATATATTCTCAAAATTTTATTTGAATCTCCAATATTGAAGATGAGTTGAGTTTAATATCTTATTATTTTGATCTATCTCATATGATTTTTAAGGGAAATACTGTTGTTGATGATTTAATCTGGAAAAATTAG
The DNA here is from genome assembly GCA_963277665.1 of Viscum album. Taxonomy (NCBI): domain Eukaryota; kingdom Viridiplantae; phylum Streptophyta; class Magnoliopsida; order Santalales; family Viscaceae; genus Viscum; species Viscum album. The sequence goes on along the minus strand of OY728125.1, from coordinate 907,834,065 downwards.
ACACAAGAATATAATTTTACTAGAGATGAGTGGAAGATGATGAATTTACTAGTTGAGATGAAAATTGTGGTTTATGTGGGTCAATAGAAGATACCAAATATATCAGCATTAATGGATTATACATTTTAGAGTTTATTCATGGAAATAAATATGATGATCCAGAATTTTTCGCCTAAACGGAAAGACTTGAAGAGGGAGAGACACCATCAGACTCGATGATAGATGAGCATGAGATCGTCTATGTCAGAAATAGGGTTATTGTTCATATGTTTATATAGGAGGAGTTGATGCATGAATTTAAATCCTCGAATGGAAAGATGCATCCAGATGTGAAAAAAATGTACCATGACTAAAAATAAATGTTGTGGTGTCTGGAAATGAAAAGGTGGAATGCAATGTTTGTGACCTAATGCTACACCTATCAACAGATGAATGCTTAACATCAATGACCTGGTGCTACACCTATCAAAAAATGAATGCTTAACATCTTTGACTTGATGCTTTCCTGCATCCATTTCCCTTTCCATAATGGATTTGGGGTGATGTTACCCAAGATTTTATGGTTCATCTACAAAGGACAGTTTAAAATAATGATTCTATTTGGGTAATTATGAGCCGTTTGAAAATGGTAGTGCATTTATTTCAAATACGGTAGACTTCCTCTATTGAGTATTTGTTAAATTTTAATGTTTGTGCGACATTTAATCTACATGGTATGACACTTCCAAATTTTTTATAATGTGACTCGTGTTTTACTTCACATATTTGGGTAGGTCTTATAGAAGGAATGTATATGGACCTGGCCGTAAACATTACATAATATTGAATTAAATGAATAATTCTCATTGGGGATATTATCAAGTTTAGAGATTTAGAGAATTAGGCCATAACAATTACATTACATCTCAAAAATTACAAAGTAGACTTCTACTCAGTTTCCATTTTTTCATTAAATAAAAACACATGGAAAAAAGAGTCATGTCTATTCCCATGTTTTATATAGAATGACTTTTCCTTGATCCCATCCTTGACACTATTCAACTTTCGGTCTTGTGAAAAACATTTCAAAACATGGGATGTGAATAAAAAGCTCAGTAAGGGTCATAAAACATAGAAAGAAAACATTAGTTCATCATCTCATAATAAACACACGTTTTTAACATACCTCATGAAATCATAAGATTTATGAATTAGATATATAAAACATAAATCATAAAGGTAATTTGTGGCATTCATATCATACTACATTGTAGCAATAATAGCTACGTAAGGAGTTACATTTGGAATACCCATCCCAGTATATTTTATAAATCTCTTAGGATAAAAATTCACTTTTACCTCTACCACATTACCCAATGCATTAGGGATCTATCCCGGGATCACCTGCCCTAGGTTTATCACGGAACCACCCATTTGCGTATGCAATTCCCAAGAACCATAACATATTCATAACACATAAAACAAACGTAAAGTAAAGATAAAATATCCAAATTTCAATCACAATAAATCATTTAAATATATTGACATAAAAATCAATTATCAAAAACATTTTCAATACCAAAATACATAAAAAGGGTATATGGTATTTATTTTCCTTTTAAAAAAATTTCTACTTGTTAAGGAATCCAAATATCAAATAATACCCACGGTGGTGGAAAGGTCATTGTCACCATGTACGTCAAAAAGAAACATACATTTTTTTAATTTAGTAAAACGCTTCAAATAAAATGATTCAATTTTAATGAAATAAAAATTCAAAGGTGTTTATATAGCATATAAAATAAAATTGTGTATTAAAACAAAATATTCCTCAATGATAGGAGATTGAGACAATGTCCCTTACCTCATGTCCGACTTGACTCATTCATTCTTTAATATCATGAATTATAAACTAAAGTTAATTTTTACTTTCTTAATAACCATTTTCATGTTTATTATTCCTTTCATATCACTTATTATAATGTTATATAAATTATGTAATCATTTATGTTAATAACGTTAGTTCTGTCGATATTTGGTACTTGAGTCAAAAATGGACGTTTATAATTACAATTTGATCACATGGTCAAATGTTAATTATAAAAAAAATGGTATTCATGATTTCGATATCATATATATCATATATATCGAGGATATACTTGTATTTATAATAGGACATAACATTTGGTGGTAAAAATGAAATGCACCGTTGATGGAGACGGTAAGTCGTACGTAAGCATGAATGCTACTTTCATTTCTATTTATTATTTTAATGGAATTAAAACATAATGATACATTAGTATATTTTAATTCCACTATAATATCATATATAATATCATTAATTCCATCATTTATACATCCCACATAAGTCATAACGAGTCATATCACTTTGAGGGGGCGGTAGTTCGCACTTCCTCAAATGAAATTATCGCGTTTACCCATAATGGGAACCATAAATGTATGCTATAAAATGAAAATACCTAAGAAAAAAGAAAAAAATAATATATATCATATATAAATATAATTTCATCTTAATGGCAACCATGATAGGCGGTAGGATATAATCGAACAATCATCGTTTCATGAGGCGTTAGTTTTCCAATCACTGAAACATTATATTCTTCACCCCTTATAGAGAGGTGTGTGTAAGTATAGTTCAAATACTTCTCATAAAAAAAATCCTATTATATTTAGGATTCTTGTTTTTTTTATAAAAGAAATGAATAAAAATATTATAAGGGTTGGATTAGTTAAATAAAACAAAAGAAGTTAAGATAAATCGTTACATTTAATTTGGGTAACTCCCTTTGGTTTGAGCCAAAAGGACTTCTTGAAGTGCCTTCTGCCTAATGTAAGGATTCTAGGAGGTGGATATGGATATACAGAGATTATTTGGGCAGTGTTTTGATGAGGCAAGTTGATTGAGTGATGTTAGGAATGAGTTAAAATTGAAGGCTTTTTATAAGGTGCAGGGGGGGCTCTTTATGAAAGTGTGAAAATATTATTTTCTTATATAATGATATTAGGTTTTGAAATGTCCAAAACTAATTAAAGTAGAATATATGAGGACTAATGGTCAAAATAAAATCATCCAATAATTATTTCATAGGTTTTGGATATTGTATTAATATTTATAATCTTATTTATTAAAATCATTTATTAATGAGGTAAATACTGCATCCTTATTGTGTCATATATAATTTAATTTATTTGATGTCTAAAAATTATATAAAAAATTATCATGACGTTGGAATTTTTTTAGATTTCCAATTAATATTCATAGTTGAAAAGATAATTTATATAATCCCTTTTAAAAATTAATTTAATAAAAGATATTTGTTTCTGTCATTTTTTCCATTGCTTCAAGTTAATTAATCAGGAGTGTCATTATCACTACCAAGTGGATCAATGGCATCCCAAAATAAACCCAAATATTTCCATGTTCATAAATGACTCAAAAAATAATGTTAGTACAAGTGTTAATGTAATATTTTAATAATTATAATAGTATTTTTACCTTGAATTACCCGATTTACATTTATCCGCGGTAAATAAAAGTCAAAAGTTATTATTTACCAAAAATTATTTTCAATTTATTGAACCAAATATTACTTAATAATAACATAAATTAATGTAGTATTTTTTAAATTTAATTCACAAAAGCAGTAAAATTTCATTTAAATGAAGTGTCAGTTTTTTTAACTACTACTTAGTGAGTTCAGTATTCATCAAAAATCGATGTTTTTCAGAAAAATGCAAAAAATTAACCCTAAGCTATATTTGATATTATAAATTCCAAAATTATGTCTATTTTACCATATTCAAAAATAGAATTTGAATTAATTTATTAATTCCCATTATCAAAAAATAGTGTGTTTTTAAGAAACAATAACTATCAAAATATTGATACTTGTTTATGTCCAATTTCAAAGTGAAATTAATTTCAATAACAAAAATTAGATTAAATGGTTAAAAAACTATATAATTACACATATAAACCAATTAAAAAGATAATTTAACCATATAAATAAATAAAATTAGAAGTCACATTTCAATTAAAATATAGTATTTTTCACTATTCCTAAAAAAATGAATTTTATCAGAAAAACAACAAAAATTTACCCAAAGATAATTATGATGTCATGATTTTAAAGAAGAATTTTATTCGGTAAAATAGAACATATAAAAGTTAATATAACTAGATTTAAAGAAGGTTCGCCATAAAAAGGTAGTAAATCAACCATTTAAGGTAAATTATGCTTTAAATTACATTCATTCACATTTTAAGCCTGTAACATTTATTGGATAAATGTAAAAACATTTAACAAACATGTAGAATCATATTTTAGTTAGTTCTATTTAGTCCCATTAATACAATGTCTAGGCAGTATCTACTAATTAAAATAATATTATTATATTATTAGTGTGCAACAAAAGATTTCAAAGAAACCTGTTGTTGTGTATTGGGTACACCATCGAACATATCAACCCCTTTAAAGTAAAATTAATATTTAATTCACAAATATTAATAAATTTGAAAATATATTATTTTTTATTGACTTGGGCAGTTACATCCTTCCCCCTATTGGGAATTGTGTCCTCACAATTTTATTCACTAATAAAATAAGTGGAGGTATTTATCCCTCATAGCCTTTTCAGATTTCCACATTCCCTATTCAACTATATGGTTTTTTCATAAAACCTTCACCTGATAAATTACCTTATTCCACAATACATGCCCTCTACGGTCAAGAATATGGACTGGTAGTTCCTCTTAAGAGATATTATCTTCCAATTAAACTACCTCTGGACTTAAAACATGAGATTGATCTGGCATATACTTTTTCAACCTTGAAACATGGAAAACATTGTGTACCTGGGATAAACATAGAGGTAAGGACACTATGTACGCAACTGATCCAACTTTCTGTAGGATTTGATAATGTTCAATTAACCTTAGACTCAACTTTCCCTTCTTAAAAAAATACATGAAACTTTTTCAGGGAGAAACATTGAGAAAGACATGATCACCAACCTCAAATGATAAACCCTTACTCCGGTTATATGCATTACTTTTCTACATGCTTTTGGCCGTTCTCATGTGCTTCTAAATCAACTGAACTTTTTCTACCATATCTTCTACCAATTATGGTCCCACCAACTTCCTTTCACTTACTTAATCCCATAATGATGGAGTTCGACACCGCTTCCCATATAATGCTTCAAATAGATCCATCTGTATACTGGAATGAAAATTATTATTATATGAAAATTCAACCAAAGAAAGATATTTTTCCCAACTTCCATGGTAATCCATTGAACCATCATGTAGCATATCTGCCAAGGTTTGAATTGATCGTTCTTACTACCCATCTGATTGAGGATGAAAAGATGTACTGAAATTTAATTTCGTTCCCAATGAATTCTAAAGGCCTTTCCAAAAATTAGAAGTAAACATAGGATCATGATCAGATACAATAGAGATGGGAACTCTATGCCACCTGACTATCTATTTAACATACAACCATGAATGTTTATCTAGATACAAAGTATCTCCAGTAGGAACAAAATGAGCAGATTTTTTCAACCGATCCACACTAGCCCAGATATCATTATTACCTTGAGATGTATTTTGTAACCCCCCAATGAAGTCAATTGATATATTTTTCCTTTTCCACTATGGAACTGGTAATGACTGAAGAATCCCTTTCGATAACTACCACTCTTCTTTCACCAGCTGACAAGTCGAACACTTCACAATAAAATCAACAACATCTCTATTCATTTCTTCCCAGTAGTAATACTCCTAAATATATCTTTACATTATAGTACTGGCATGATAAACTAAAAATGGGAAACTATAGGCTTCTAGAACAACTCATTCTTTAACTATGAATCCCAAGGAACACATAATATTTTCCCAAACCTTAAAAAACAATCATTAAAAACGTTAAATTCAGTCAAATTATAATTCGGAACCAACTCTACCATTTTCTGTAACTCACTGTCTTTTTTCTGTGCTTGCTTATTTATTTTTGATTAAGATGATTTCATTGACACCTGAATCAAAACAGAAGAATTTCCTACACAAAAAACTTCTATGAAAAAGTTCATAAAATCAAAAAGCAAAGTATCTCGTTCCAAACTTTTCATGGTTAATGAAGCATTACTTTTTCGACCCAAAGAATCAGCCACTTTATTTTCTTTTCTCGGATGGTAAAGGAATGTGCAATCATAATCCATGATTAATTCCAACCATCTCCTCTATCTCATGTTAAATTATTTTTTAGTGAATATCTTCTTCAATATTTTTTGGTCAGTATATATTTCACATTTTACTCCATACAAATGATGCCTCCAAATTATTAAAGCAAAAAAATAGTAGATAATTCGAAATCATGTGTAGGGTAATTTAACTCATGAGGTTTCAATTAACGTGATGTGTAAGAAATTACATGATCATTAAGAATAAGGATACCACCATGTCCTTTCAACAATGAAACTCAGTAAATAACAAACTCACCTTTTCAAGAAGGTAGTGCCAAAACTAGAGCATTCACCAATCTTCTTTTCAATTCTTGAAAAAAAATAATCAAATTAATTTTTCCAAACAATATTAACACCTTTTCAATTTAACTTACTAAGTGGACTATATAACCATGAAACATTTTCGGAAATCCTATGGTAATAACCTGCCAAACCAAGAAAACTACGAATCTCAATTATATTTGTGGGTCTTGGCCATTCTTCAACAACTTTTTTCTAGTAGGATCAACAGTTATGCCATTTTTTTGAAACAATGTGACCAAGGAAATAAATTTGTTGTAACCAAAACTCACACTTGTTGAACTTCCCAAATATTTTATTTTCTTTTATTGTTTTCAAGAAAACCCTTAAATTATTTTCATGATCCACTTTTCTTTTAGAATAATCCAAAATATTCTTAGTGAACACAACCAAAAACATATCTATGAAATCACAGAAAATACTATTCAAAGGATCCATGAATACAGAAGGTGCATTGGTTAAACCAAAGTCATAACTAAAAATTCATAATGGCCATTTCTTGTACGAAACACAGTCTTTGGAATGTTTGATTCCTTTACATTCAATTGATGGTACCCTGACCTCAAATAAATCTATGAAAAATACTGAGCTCCCTGGAGCTGATAAAATAAATCAACGATATGAGGAAAAGGATACTTGTTCTTAAAAGTGGTGTTATTCAATGCACTATAATCAATGAAATGTCTCATTGAACCGTATTTCTTTTTAACAAATAATACAGGATCACCCCATTGTGATGTGTTAGGTTAAATGAAACATTTATCTAATAACTCATGCAATTGCATCTTTAAATATAAAAGTTCAATTTGATCCATTCGATAAGATGGTTTTGAAATTGGATTTTCATCAAGAACTTTGTCAACAGTAAATTTAACTTCCCGGTTAGGTATTATTCTATGATAATAATCAGGAAAAACATCAATATACTCATTTACCACTGGAATGTCATTAATATAAACACTTCCTTTATTTTCAAAAATATGTGCAAGGTAACATTAATTTCCATCTTTTACTAGTTTCTCTGTTACCTGATTTGTTATCAAAATAAAGGGTTCATTGTTGTACACAAACTGAAAATAATTCTGAAAAAACCTCTTTAGCTCTGTAGTCAATAATAGCATGATAAACAGAAATCCAATACATAACCAAAATAACATGAATCTCTACTAGAGGCAAAATAATAAGGTTTGTTGGTAGATTCTTCCCACACACAAGGATAATAAGGAACTTATGTTTTCTTTTTGTCTTAACATTTCATCAAGGTGTTTTTACCATAAGTTTATTAATCATATATTGGGATGGAATTACCAATTTTCTAGAAAACATATAAAAAATGAATGAATGTGTAGACCCTTAATCAAACCACACATTGGCATAATCTAAACAAACAAATAGTATACCTGATACTACTTCATTTTATGGCCCAACATATGATGAAGTAGTTTCAAAGGACTTCACCAACCATTTCTGGTTGTAGTCTGGTTGCTTTCCCTCAATTGAGTTCTTCGTTGGACACTTATTTTCATAATCACCTATTTATTTTCTCTTAAAACATTTTACTGACAGTAAATCATATTTTGACTTACCATTACCTTGTTCTTTTTTAGTGCAATTACAAGACATATGTCCCATTTTACCACATCAATAGCACATACGAGAATTAAAAATACATTCCCCATCATGCTTTTTAACACAATTTTCACTAACTGAAAACTTTTGTTTCTTACCATCAGAATATTTAGAAGAGTTCTTCCCTTTCATTTGAAACCGCAGCCTCTTATTATGTTGTTTTTTAAAGAACACCTTATCATTAGTAAACCCCATTTCCACCTTCTCAACACAATGAAAAAGTTTTTCATATCTTTTTAACTCATTTGAAGCTAAATCCCTTCGATATTTTGGCTTTAATCTTGAGTAAAAACAGTTGATTTTACTATCAAGATCTCGTATGAAATTTGGGGCATTCCTTGCCCGTCGCGTGAATTTTGCTTCAGAAGTAGCCATTGAGTCATCCTGCTGCCTCAATACTAGGAATTGTTTTTCCATCCTACGACGAACAACCCTAGGAAAATATTTCTCAAGAAACATACATTTGAATTCATCCTAATCAAGAGCAACAATCTCCTCACTATACATGATATTTTTCACCAACAACCACCAAAGATCAGTATCACCTTTAAAATGGAAAACAAAGAGATTAACCTTTTGATTTTCTGAACTCCCCATGATATAAACAATTTTCTCTAGTGCTTTAATCCAACCTTAAGTTAGCACAGGGTCAGATGATCCTATGAATGATGGGGGATGTTTCCTCATGAAATTGACCACTACTGACATGTTCCTATGTGGTATATCTGGCTGGTCTCATGCATGGATACCACCACGATTTATATCCTGAGTCTATTGTGCCATCACTGCATCAAACTGTTCAGTTCTGATTCTGACCATCCCAGGTTGCTGATTTGGAAGGTTGTCTTCCTCTTGATATCTTCCCAACATAGCTACCATGTTTCCTCTACAAAAACCATTCTGAACATAGAAATATCTTTGGTTAATCATCTTGGTAATCTGTAAATGATATATCATATCAATATTAACATCATGTAATTTATGGATATTAATTTGAAAATACCCTAACTCCTAAAGTTATCTAAACTGACCTATGGTACCAGCTATAAGGATCTAGCCTTAAACATTACATAATTTTGAATTAAATGAATAGTTCACATTGACAATATTTTTAGGTTTAGAGTTTTATAGAATTAGGCTATAACAATATCATTAAATCTCAAAAATTACAACGTAGACACTTCTACTCAGTTTCTATTTATTTCATTAAATAAAAAATCTTGAAAAAAATAGTTATGTCTAGTCCCATGTTTTAGATAGCATGACTTTTCATTGATCCATTCCTTGACTCTATTCATCTTTAGGTCATGTGAAAATCATATCATAACATGGGATGAGTATAAAAAGCTCAGTAAGGGTTATAAAATAATGAAAGAAAACATTAGTTCATCATTGCATAAATAAAATATGATCTATATCATACCTCATTAAATTTTAAGATTTATGAATAACAAATAGATAACATAAATCATAAAGGAAACTTGTGGCATTAATATCATACTTACATTGTTGATATCATAGCTATGTAGGGAGTTACATTTAGAATACCCATCACAGTATATTCCCTAAATCTATTAGGAGAAACATTCACATTTACCTACGTCATGTTACCCAGAGCATTGGAAAGTTATCTCAGGCTCACCAGCAATAGGATTATCATGGAACTATCTGTATGCGTAAAGAATTCCCAAGAACCATAACATATTCATAACACATAATAGAAACATAAAGTAAAGATAAAATTTCCACATTTCAATCACAACAAATCATTTAAATATATCAACATAACAAATCCCATAACAAAACCATTTTTAGTACAAAAATAAATAAAAAGGGTATATTGTATTTATTTTCATTTTGAAAATTTTTGTCTTGTTAAGGATGCCAAATATCAAATAATACTCATGGCGGCATAATGGTCGTTGTCACTACATACATTAAAAAGAAACATTCTTTTTTGGTCGTTTAGTAAAATTCTTTTTTGAAAAAGATTCCCTTTGAAAGAAATGAAAAGTCAATGGTGTTTATACAGTGTATAAAATAAAATTATGTATTAAAACAATATATGGCTCAATGAAAAGAGATTGAGATGAAGTCCCTTAACTCGTGTCCGACTTGACCTATTTCTTCTTTAATCTCCTGAATAATAAACTACAGTTAATTTATACTTGATTAAGACCCTTTTTCAAGTTTATTATTCCTTTTATATCTCTTATTACCATGTTATAACCATTATGTAATCATTTAAGTTAATAATGTTCCTTTTGTCGATATTTGGTACTTGAGTCAAAAATGGACTACTTATAATTACCAGTTGTTCACATGGTCAAAAGTTCATTATATCCCAAATGGTATTCAAGATTTAGATATCATATATATCCAGTATATACATGTATTTAAAATAGTACGTAACATTTGGAGGTAATAAATGAAATGCACCGTTCATGGAGACAGTAAGTCGTACGTAGGCATGAACGCAACATTCATTCCTATTTCTTATTTTAATGGAATTAAATCATAATGATACATTGGTATTTTATAATTTCATAATAATACCATATATAATATAATTAATTCCATCTTTTATACATCCCACATATGGCACTAACGAGTCATATCACTTTGATGGGGCGGCAGTCCACACTTCCTCAAATGAAATTATCGAGTTTACCCATAATAAAATCCATAAAGGTATTCTATAGAAGGAAAATAAAAAAGCATAAAGAAAAAAATAAACATAATATATATCATATATAAATATATTGGCATCTTAAGGGCCACCATGAGAGGAGGTAATAGATAATTAAACAATCATCGTTTCGCGAGGCGTTAGTTTTCTAATCACAGAAACATTATGTTCTTCAAACATTGGATGGAGGTGTGTGTAAGTGTAGTTAAAATCCTTCTCATAACAACATCCTAGTATGTTGAGGATACTATTGATGTTATAAAAGGAACGAATAAAAAGAGTTTAGGGGTTGGTGAAGTAAAATAAAATAAAAGAAGTTAAGAGAAACTATTACTATTAATTTATGTAACTCTCTTTGGTTTGAAACTAAAGCACTTCTTAAACTCCATCTAGACTAAGGTAAGGAAACTAAGAGGAGTGGGATCTTGAGATATTATTTGGGCATGGTTCGTATGATCCATGTGGCTTGAGAGGTGTGAGGAATGAGTTAGAAGTGATGTCCTTTTATAAGGGGGAGGTGTGGCTTTTTGGGAAAGTGTGAAGATATTATTTTATTATATAATGATATTCGGTTTCTAAAGGTCCAAAAAAAATTACCGTAGAATATAAGATGACTAATGTTAGAAATAAATTCATCCAATAAGAATTGGAGAGGTTTTGGATATTGTTTTAATATTTATAATCTTATTTATTTAAATCATTTATTAATGAGGTAAATACTGCATCCTTATTGTGTCATAATTAATTTAATTAATTTGATGTCTAAAAATTATAAAAAATACCATAATGTACGAAATATTTTTTACATTATAATTAATATTTATAGTCTAAATGAAAAATTATATAACCCCTCGTAAAAATTAATTTACTAAAAATTATTGGTTTATGTCATTGTTTCCTTTACTTTAAGTTAATTAATCTAAAGTGTCATTATCACTCCCAAGTGGCTCAATGGGGTCCCAAAATCGACCCAAATATTCCCATTGTCGTAAATGGCTCAAAAAATAAAGTTGGGACAAGTTTTAATGTAATTTTTTATTATTATAATTTTATTTTTACCTTGAATTTTCCTATTTAACTTTATATGTGATAAATAAAAGTCAAAAGATACTATTCACCCGATATTATTTTCATCATACTAAACCAAATTTTTCTTACTAATAATAAAGATATATTTCAGATTTTTGAAATTCAAATAACTGAAGCGTTAAAATTTAATTTAAATGAAAATTCAGTTTTTAACTACTACTAAGTGGTTTCTCTATTCATCAAAAATAGATGTTTTTTAGAAAAATACCAAAAAATTAGCATGATCTATATTTGATATTCCAAATTCAAAAATGATGTCTATTTTTTCAAATTCAAAATATATAGGTTTTATTACTAAATTAATTCCCATTATCAAAACAAATAGCATGTTTTTAAGAAACAATAACTATCAAATGATTGATAATAGTTTATGTCAAATTTTGAAGTTAAATTAATTCCAATTACCAAAATTAGATTAAATGGTAAAAACATTATATAATTTCACTTTAAACAACTTAAAAATTTAATATATCCATATAAATAAATTATATTCAAAGGCACTTTGGAATTTAATAAATTATTGTTCACTATTAATTTTAAAATGAATTTTATCAGAATAATTCCAAAAAATTTCCCGAAGTAAATTTTGATGTCTTTATTCTAAAGAATAATTTTATTTGGTCAAATAGAATATATAAAAGTGACTATAACTAGATTAAAATAGTGTTATCCATTAAAAGGTGTAAAATCAATCATTTATGGTAAATTATGCTTAAAATTAGATTCATTCACATTTTAAGCCTCTAAATTTTATTGGATAAATGTAAAAACATTTAACAAACATGTATAATCTTATTGTAGTTATATCTAATCATTTGCATTAACTAAAATTTAAAATAATATTATTATATTATTAGTGTGCAATGAATGATTTCAAAGAAACCAGTTGTTTCATATTGGGTACGCCATCATACATACCATCCCTTTAATATAAAATTAATATTTAATTCACAAATATTAATAAATATGAAAATATATTATTCTTTATTTACTTTTGATGTTACAAAATTTTCTACAAAGATTTTAGAGAGTACAAAATTCCACCCGTAGACTAATGGGTTGTTAGAGTGTAATATATATATGCCAGAGGATATTCATTGGGTGTGTATCCTAGTCATTGGTGGGTCTTGGGAGAAGCACCCATATTTGTTTAAGTTTTATTATAACAATATGTTGTTGGAAACTATACATATGGGACTATACAAACATTTTTATATAAGGAAATGAAGATAAGCATTGTGCTGGGTAGAGGTAGGTGATTTAGAGATATTGTGATCGACTCTCAAGTCAAAGACTTTAGATAAAGGTTAGCAATTTGGAATGCATATGGATGCATCTCAGAGAAGAGAGAAGTTGTATATTGATTGAATTTTAAAACCCCAAGACTTTAGGGTGAACATGAATTCCTTTAGGTGTCACATATATTGGTTCACCTTAAGATATAAAGATATGGACATTTTGCACCCATGTTTGTAGGACCATTTGAGGTTGTGGAATAAATCGGGCTACTCGTGTACCAATTAGCTCTTCCACATAGGTATAGTTCCATACACGAAATTTTTCATGTGTCACAACTTCTATGGTACAACAAGAACCTATCATGTGATCGATGAGGATAATGTAGAGTGTGATATAGATTTCTACTTTGTGGAGAAAATAATATGCATGTTGGATCATAGTGATAATGGGTCATAGGGAAAGACTGTACTAATAGTTTGTGTATTACGGTAACATGGTCGAGTGCCAGATAAAACATGTGAGAAAAATGAATATATGATGGATCTCTAGAGTAATCTTTTTATTGTAAATCTATGATATGGATGGGAGTATAGCTCAAGGATTAGGGGAAATATTTTTGGGAGATTTTATGATCTCATCCTATTCTAGTTATATATCATTCTAATTATCTTGTACTATTTTGTAAAACGATGTACCCTTTCCCATGAATTTGTTTGAGGGTTCTTAATTACCATAAAACTATATTTAAAATTACAAGACTACACATTTTTACACAAAATCAACCCTAACACATACCTAATTGATTCAAATTGTTTTTTGGTGGTTATGTAATAAATTCCTAAGGCTCCCAACCCCCTTTCTTGATGATTAAAATCCAGGATTGAATATTTTTACACACGAGTAATATATACTTATTCATTGTTGTTTTGACCCTCTATATCATGTTTCATTAATCATTTGGAGGGTTTTCCCCTATTTTTTGGATCTTGATTCATTTGATAATGGATTTAGTCATATAATATATATATCATTCTTATTCATTGTTCTGTTTAAATTGGTGATTTCCATTCGTGAGCGCGCTTCTCAAATATAGAGGTATGTGGTCTTATTTCAAAATCCAATTACCTCATTTCCAAGTGCATGTTTGAATTTTTAGAATTATATTTTCATGTTTGGTATTTCAATATTGAATTGTATAAATTAATTGATTAATTAATTTATGGAATCATTAATTTTGAATAATTTATTGTCAATTTAATATTTGGTTTTTTTGAATGGGGAATTTATGGTAAATATGTATTTATTAAGATTGAATAATTATTTATGAAATTAATTAGTGGGTTATTGAAATCAATAAATTGGAATAATTAATTATTTCACTAATTATTTATTTTTTTGAACTTTTTAAATGTAATAATAAATTTTAAAATTAATTATTTGAGATCTTAAAATGCTTGTGTCAGAAATAATTAATAGTTTAACTAATTTCTCAAAAAATGAAATTTTTATGTTGGATTAATAAATTTTAGAATTAATGAATGATAAATATTTTTTGTATGCTATTTATTTAAATGGATTAACTAATTTTTGAATTATTTTATATATTTTTGGATTGTGGAATGTGATAGAAAGGTTAATGTTTATTAAACATGAATTATGTGATATACATGAAATTGTTGTTTGATTAATAAATGGGGTGTGGGCCATGAAATGAATCACCAAATAACCAATGAGTTCCAAGTCATAGCATTCTAGTCCCAAATTCAAGAAAGTGAAATGTTTTATGGGACAGGGACTGATTATACAAATACCTGTGACTTCTAGGATAGGAAATGAAGCTCTAAATACCCATGGGGTGCTAGAAACAACATTCTATGACCATGATATTATCAATAGACAATGGTTCCAATTAACCATATTATGAAATGAAATAAAATGGATGATGGAAGACCATGTGTAATAATAAGTTTTGAATTGAATATGTGATGTGGTATAGACTATGTGATTGGCGGAGGTAGTTATTGGTTGGTTTGAGTGTCCTCCAGAACCCGATGGAGTTATGTGGTTAAAGAAAGAAGAATTGAATAAATGGAAATTTTTTACATTGTTGATTTTATTTATTCTTTATGTAATATAATACACAATTTTTACAAGATATTATTCCAGACACTATAGGTGGTGTCTTATTGAGCTTTACTCCCACCCAACTGAGTATGTCTGATCGATACATGAATACATGTCATGGTTTCAAGACTGGTTAAGGGAAAAAGAGTTATGTCAGATGGACGAGAAGGGATGGGGATTGGATGAGGGAACTAAACATGGTTTCATAACCGCTTGGTAGTTTTCAGTGACTTATTTATGTTGGCTATTTAATATTTTAATTGAAATACATTTGGCTTCACATAATTTGTATTTAGTTATTTATTTTTATCATCTTTTAGGGTAATCCTGTGATATTAGTTTTTTTGGTTATTAGTTATATAATTTAGTTATACTTATTTATTTCTATGGTTCTACTACTTTTATAAAGAGGGTATAATCTCTCCATTAAAGATATTGACCCTCGCTACAAGTAAGGAGCCTCTGGCATATGGGCAGGCATGCATGAGGTCATCTAGAAAACTAATGGGGTCACTGTTTTTTGGAACCTTGTTTGGTATATTACACATCCATACAAGATATGATTTTTTATTCATTGAATAGAGATAAAAATTTAATATTCTAAATTAATATTGTAGTCAATATCTATATGAATTCATCACACTTTACTCTCATTATAGAAGAGTTATATATTTATCATCTTGCACTAACATTCCTTATGTAAGTATTAATTTTAATGGGAAAACTTCATCATACTATATTTGATTGGGATCCATGGTTTACCATGATGTTCTAGAAACATCTTCAATAAAATCTTTATTCAATGTTCACCTTCTTTAATACTTAACATCCTTAGAGAAATGGTCATTTATAGATAATATATAAAACCATAGAGGTTATTTTGAAATCCTGTTTTATGGATATCAAAGGTGGTTGGCATCATCTCCTTCCTCTAGTCATGTTTCCATTCAACAATATCTTTCACTCAAGCATTCATACATCTCCTAATGAATCTATCAATGGAAGGAAGTTTATAAATTCAATGGTATGGTATGAAGATGAAAAAAAAGATATTTTTTTTATTCCTTCTGAGGAAATAATAGAGAATTTTTATCACATACACTAAATAATGTGTTCTTTGTAGGTAACTGATGGAAGTACTGACCTGATATATCACATGCACTAAATGATGATGTTTTACCACTAGAGCACAATCGTTTTTATTAATAAAAACTTATAGATATCAATGATAATAGAGATCATGTGCTATAGAACAATAATACTCACTTGGGTAAAGTTCTCCAGTGGAATCATAAATTAAGAGAATGTACTGCAGAATATGTGGATATGGTGAATATAATATATAATTTTTTTTCATAGTGATATAATTATGAGGTAAAATTTCTTTTAAATGGGGTAGAATATCAAACCCTTGGAGTTTCTAAAATATTTATCTTCAAATAAATTAAATTTATTTTGTATCTTATGATGCATGAAAACCTGAGTATGACTAGTAATAATATTTTATACCAATATAAAAATTTCCTTCAAATTGTATGAATGAACTGAAATAACCATATTTTAAAAATTATATATAATTTTTTAACAAAAAAAATATTGATAAATAAGTTCTTAATTTATAATAATGTCCTTATATACTTCCAAAATACAGTTTTCCTAAAATACAATTACATTTTTTTGAAAAAATAAAACAATTAATTTTTCATGTTATATATTTTGTATGAAAAAATTATATTCATCTATAAACCCAAATTTAAAAATTATCTTAAAGTGATATTTAGATAATGTAATGAAAATATTGATTTTTTCAATGAATTTTGAAAATACCCATTTATATTGAACATTTCATTTTCACTTAATGAATTTATGATGTTCAATTTTTTATATTGTTTTAAAATTATAATTATTTAAATTATATTTTACGTAATACAATTTTGTTCACTAGAATATATTTAATGTAATGTTTTGTAAAAAAATTTAATACAAGGACTCTTTTTTTGGAAAACATTTTTTCATTATTATTTTCAGAAATAATATTAAATTATATTATATTAATTGTTCAATATAATTTGAAAAATATTGATTCCTTATGTTTAATAATAATAATTAATAACATTTTATAAGGTGAAGTTATTTTTTTCATAATTAATATTAAAAATAGGAAAACAATTTTATGGTTCTTAATGTGAAAAAATATTTACTAGGGGTTTGACACTGAGATATGGGTAATTTTTCAAATTTATAATTTCAAAATAAAATTATATTTTCATATTAAAAATATTATTATTATAAATTTGAATATTTTTACATTTGGAAGCATTTGGTTTGAGTATTAGGATACTAAATTTGAATCATTTAAAAAAATTCAAGTCTTTCCTCTCCCCCTTTTATTAAAATAAACCCATCTATTTTCTTCTGTAGAGAAGATTCATCCATATATATCAACTTAGACATGAATAAATCTCTTATAAAATTAAATATCAGTGAATTATATGTTCATTTCGTCTTATTATTCAATTATATGGGTCCTTAATAGAGTATTTAAAGAAAGCCTACTAAATAAGTGGTAATCATGTTACTTGACCACTTTTAAATTATTTCTTATTCTACACCGGAATAATTCATAATAAATAATTGATTACATAAAATAAATACACCTAAATGTTATTATACCTTTTTTAAAACAAATATCCCCCCACTTTTTCATCAAATGGGATTAATTAGTATCGCTCGAGCATATGTGTGGACTACCTTTTCCATGTTGAGATTCACATCATTTTTCATAACCATATTTCATTCATGATTATTATGATGGGTTTTAATTTTATAAATGAAAAATATAAAATAAATATTCTTCAATAATTTTTATTTGATATATAAAATTTTACTTTCAATTTTTTTGAAAATGGAAACGTTTTTCATGTGTATGTGTGGACTACCACCTCCATGAAGCGAGGTAAATTTTTATTTTATATTTACAAGGAACGTAATAAAGATATATTTGGTGAATATATATGATTTAAAAATGATACTTTAAAGGTGAATTATTATTTACCTTTCATTAATTCCATCCTTTGAAAAGTGAAAACAGTGTTCAATGTATGACCTACCATCTTTATGAATAGTGTAATTCATTTCTTTATGGAAAATTTTTAGATATTAGTATATATATATAATGAAAATATATATGATAATTATATAAAGATTACTAATTTGTATATGAAGGATCTATTATCAAAAAATAAGGGCTGAAACTACTTAGCAATAATTTTATTACAAAACAAAACAGTTTGCACCAATAATTGATAGGTTTTATAAGAAATTAACTATAAATTTTGGTTGAAATATTATGATTGGAAAATATATGATATTATAAGTATATAAATTCTTCTAGTTTATTTGTATAATAAAATTAATTTTTTTATATATTATGTTAGAGTTTTTTTGAATTAATTCAATCTTGTAGTAAATTATTTTCTTATCACTTTTATTTATATGGGACACATTCTAAATTAACAACTTTTTTCACTTATGTGATATATATAGTTCCCATGAATGTATTTTATTACAATTATAACAATAATTATGGATATTTACAAATACATATAAGGTTCTATATTTAATGATATTTTGATTTTAATGTTTCTAAAGTGGTAAGATATTTATGTTGTGATCTCATTGTTTATCAGGATTTTTAATAATCAATTTTATTATGGTAATATTTTATGAAATATTTTGAATAATGCAATTAATTTTATTCTTCAATGGTTATTTATATTTATTATAGGTTCTCATTTTCCGATCTATATAAATCAATAAAATGAATGAATGATTTTTTTTAAGAAAACTAGAATTATTTTTCTCTTCGACTGAAAATAACTTTTCTTTCTTTTCCATGTTTTATAATTTTCCTTTAGAATTATTATAAAAATATCCAATGATTTTTCAATGTAATTTTTACCCATTATTTAATTTTTTGAGGATAACATAATTGTAATATTTTTATCTTTTATTGAATGATGTACTTTAGACTTTAAAAAAAGTTTAAAATGAATATTGATTTTTTATTTATGAGAAGAACATAATTTTCCAACATCATGAATCGTTTATATATAAATATTTATTTACATTTTCCAATATTTATTATAAATAAATAATTTTATTTAATATTTATGAAGTTTTTAAATTTTATATAACTTATTTCAATGTGGATAACGTATTTTTTCCTGAATTGTCCTGATGATATTTCAAAAACATTTTTAATCTATGATAACATACAATTATTTTAATTATGATTTTATAGGGTTATGATCCAATTATACCATTTCTATTATTTTTTATATTATTTGATATCATGGTGATAATATGTTTTTGAAACCCATTTAGTTTCTATAGGTTATGTTACGATTAAATGATGACATTTTTATAAAACCTGTTTTCTTTTTATTGATTATGATATATAATCAATTGATTATGATGATGTGGAACACATATGGAAAATATATCAGTATATGATGAGTGTTTCTAGATTAATATAGTCATATAATTTATTTATAAATTATGGATATCTGATTTGATAATATAGTCTTGAATGGGGTGTTAACCAAGTTTAGTAAGGGACTTTGTCCTCTATGATAATAATGGGAGTAATACTTAAATAAGTATATGATGAAATGAGGAGTAAAAAAAAGAATAATAGTATAGTAAGTGATCCTTGAATAAGGAAGTTATTTTCAATAATTATGTATATGACACAAACTTCTGTCTTATTGAAATGTTATGTTGTCATGGGTTATGTTCTCTAATTTTGTTTTGAACTATGTCTTATGATCATCAATTCATTATTCCATGATGCATGATTATGACTGATGAACTGATGGTATGGTTTTAAAATGTTAATTTCATGTTCTTATACACTTATTCACATGTTATTATTTAGGGATCATTGATATATGTCCTATTTACCCTTTTGAAGAATATGATATCAGCGTTTCGTATGCTTCCATTCCTTCAGTTATGAAGAATGGTTTTATATATGATTTGTCTAAGAAGAGTTCAATTCATTGATAGATTAGTGGGATTTGTTGTAGATATATTATGAACTAGTTATTTATATTTCACTGTTTATAATGACACAAATCCTATATGTTTTTAGTGTGGATTGTAATTTTATGTAATTAATATTAATCTTTTAAGATGAAATATCAATATATGAAAAGTATGGATCACTATAATTCATGATTAAAAGACATTGACCAATCATATTAATAATAATTTAACTACCATGTTCAAGAAATTTTATATCAAAACTAGATCATTTTTGGATGTATGATGAAATAATAATAACATATCATTTATAACATGGAATCAATTACTACTCTAATAACAAGTTATCAATAGTCAATATTTGACATCTCAAATACATTTACTTCCTTACATAAGAATTTTCATAGAATCCCTAAAAACAATTTGATCCTTAACATGTTATCCATAAATATTAATCTACATTTTCTACATTACGTTCTTATTCTAATCATTCAGAAATAATAGTTTTATGTTAAGAATATTATATATTAATAATGCTGTCTCAACATTTTGTATAAAATAATTAACATTAACTACTCAAAGTTTATATAATAATATTTATGAAATAAAATAATTTCATAAACATTCATGAAATCCATCATATATCTACCGCATAAATTATACGGTACTATAATACGTGTCACATAAATTCGTATTTGAGTTATAATTAAATGTTATAATTTATTTTTATCTTTATGTCCAATATCAAAATTCAAATAATCAGATAGGGTATTCCAAATGTGACATGTAGTTATATTAATAAATGGGATTCAAGTAATTTTAAAATATATCAAACAATATATGATTTGTTTAAAAAATTTATTTATAATGAAAACATTATAGTGTATTTACAAAATAAAACACATCTTTACTATATAAATTGTTGTTATAATTTTAAATAACATATCAAATTAAATTTCTAACATTGACATTTATAAAAAACAATGCCATGAATTATAAAATTAAATTTATTATAAATAATTAATAAATATTCCCAACCATTAATATATAATGGATTAGTTAATTAAAACATATCATATAAACACAAAAAGATTAATTTTTTTTAATGAAATTCAAATTAAAAAAAACATCATATATAATTAATAACTTAACAACTCTAATTAAATAATCTCCAAAAAACCTAGTATTAAAATTCTTCAGAAATAATATCTAAAAAAATTAATCGTAATTTGAATGGAAAACTAGCTAAGACATTATTTAATACATATCATATGTTTTTAAAAAGTAAAATGTAGTTTTTTCCTAAATATATATAGTATATTTATAAGGCCCTTGCATTGTATCATATGAGAAATTATCCTCTAAATTGATCTCTTTATGCTAGATCAAATTTTATGTTTTAATAAAACATGTTTCCAGAGTAAAAAATAAGAATTTCATCTATATTTATCCCTAATATCTATCATAACTCTTATCCTATGGAATTATTGGTTTAATGGATAAGTCCCCATATTAATTTTTATAAATTTCTCATTGTGTTTATGATTTATTTTCATAAAAAATGGATTTTATTTTTTGTGAATGGTCCTAGTAGTCATGTAGTAATGAACATGAAATCCATAAGTGCTTAATTGATAATTATTCATGAATATGCAATAGTCTTGAGGATTATGCATTATCCGTATTCATTTATGGTTAGTTTTTATTAAGGCCCACTTAGTTGGTACATAATCCCACATAACTAAGTGGGATTACCCTCCAATCAGGGTGGAGTCTATGGATTTAATATGAAAAAACCTTATTAGCCTCTTTTAAACCACATTAATATGCCTAACTAAACTTTTAATGACTCTAAGGATTCCTATGTGGAATAGTTGATTTTTTTCATGGATAAATTATTTTAATATCTCTAGGATTTATAGTATCTCCCTTATATAGGATGTCTCAAATGATTGATCTCACACACAATTCCAACTATAACATCTATTACTGTTTATTTCATGTTATTTAGATTGATCTGATTCATTATAATAGAATTTGGGATATGAAATTATGGTTTGATTCCTAACATTAAGAATCATGAATTTATGTATTTATTTCTAGTGTTTAAAGTATCAAATTAGGTTTTTTGTCATCAGATCTAGTGTTTATAATCATCACGTGTTGATTTATAATTTAGGTTGCTATTATTTACTCTACAGTGGATTATGATTCTTACATCTGTTGTTGACATCGTTTTAGTATTTTTTTCGTTTGTTCTGTGAATATTATTATTTTAGGAATCGATTTGATAATTGATATTTACTATAATTGTTAAAAAAACATGTTTTAGTCTATTTAAATTTATTTAATATATTTGTTTTTCTAAATATATCATCTATTGGAAAACAGGGATTGGTGACCATTATTTTATTGGATTTAAGATGTATATTTTGGTAATTTTTTTAGATAATTTATATAAAAAAACATGGGATTTGAAATTTCTTTTCAAAATGTTATATTTAGGTATGACAAATTATCGGGAATTTTTGGGTATATATGTTTGTGTTTGGTAGTTATGTTGAACATAAAGATATATCTCATGTATTAAATAGATGGGTAAGGGAAATAATTAAAGAACCCTCACACGAGCAAAGATCCATAGTACGCATGTTCTATAATCATCAGAAAAAATTTATTCTTGGTAATTTATTATTACTTATATATACATTTATTAAAATTATAATTGTATAATGAAATATTTTTTTGGAGCTGAGATGGGTTTCCCTAATTTTGGAAAATAATAGGATTTTAATTATTCATATTTAATCTAGTTTTTTCTTGAACTATGATAAATTGATTTTATTCTTTTAATATATGGAAAATAATTTCAAATTAGTTATATGGATGAATATTTCAAACATGTGATTATATGATAATGGCTTTTAGAAGTCATATTGGTTATTTTTATAATCATCCCAATTGAAAATCATTGTATGGATGTATATATCTTATTTCTAGACACGGGTATGGTAAAGTGTCTTCTTTTCATTGGTGATAGATCATTTGATATTAGATTTTGGTGGGTGTGGGGGTGTTTGGACTTGTTTTTTTGGAGTTAGGACATCCAATGGGGTGGTCTTTGCCTTATAATTTTATTGTTTCATGTTCGGACTATATTTGAATTTGTTATTATTTTGTATGTTTTGTATTTAGTTTACATTAAATTTTGGTTTGAATTTATCTTCAAAATTAAAATGAAATTTCACCTCATATCATATAGTTTATTATTTACATTTAATTAAAATTATACAAAAACATTTATTGTTAACCTTTTATACTATTTTTTATAAATTAGGGATAATGTGAAGAGAGGAAGGCCATTTAAATATACTATATTAGGTGTTGGGACATTGAAACTTGTGATAGAGTAATAAAAAATATTTCACAATATTTTTCTAATGATTTTTTCTTGGGAGGATGGTAGGAATACATATTAGGGTGGTAGACCATCAAGAGTTTCCAATAAAAAGGAGTAGAAAATGATGTTATGGTGAGACCTTATTTAACTTGGATGTAAGGTGGAACAAGTGATTAAATTGATCTATTATAGGATATATGTTAGTTAAACCCTATATGTGTCTATAATAATGACAAGCTATTAATAGTGGATTACTCATAAAACATAGTAGGCACATATATGGATGACATATATTCACATTATACTTTCAAAAACATTTTTTATTTTATATATAACATCATATGATTTTATATTTTTCTATCGAGATGAAATTGGGTTGAAATTATTTATTTATGTGTTTAAAATTTAAAAATGAATGAATAAATCACACAAATGAGAATAAATCCAATTATATGTTGAATGATGAAATAGTTTTTTCAGGGTTCCAATATAGGATAAAGAAAATTCTATGTGTTGATTTTTTTTTGTTTCTATTTTAGTTTGTAGTGTTATAGAGATGAACCCATATGGATTGAATGATCATGTGGAATAGTCTATGATTGTTGGAAGTTATCACATTTATATGTAAGGTTATAATAAAATAGAGATTTCTCATAAAATCTTGAACTAACTACTTTTTGAAATCCAATGATTTTTAAGGGAGTCGAACATGAGATGCAGAAGTATATGGATCATTATTCAATGTTCATGAAGAGGAAACATCATTTATTTATGGGTTGAGGTAAAATATATTAAGAAGGTGGATGTATGGAGTGGATCAAAAAAACATCTATTTAATTTTTCCCATGTAGAAATAAAAGTTGTAGTTCAATGCTTGTTAGATTAATAAATTACATTTTATGTGGTGTGACATGGTTGTAGAAGCAAATAATTATGTGTATCTTGTCTAGATTAGATTCAAACAGATATAGTTTCAATTTGTTTATCTATAAATGTCTACGATATTGAAATATTCATAGATATTATCTTTATATAATAGGATTATGAAAACTATATTTTATTTTTCTTTATTTATTTAGTTGGTTGAGTTTATACCAGAGTTGATTACCATTGAAAGTCACAAGGTGTGATGGTTTGAGATAACTCTCTAACATATGATATATTCAAGTAATTTTTAATTGAATTACATACATATATGGTGGTGGAAAATAATGTGGATATATATGAGGAAGCTATGATGGTTTCAAATCTCATAAATTCTTTTCTTCCCTGGAACGTGGTTGGAATTAATTATTATGGTGAGTAGAAGTGGAAACAAGATAAATCACAACATGGAGGTTTTCATTAAACAACATGGGAACATTAACCAACCAATAACATGGATTAGTGGTGTTATTGATCTTTTAGAGATGGAAACAAACACCACTAATGATGGAAATAAAGGTGAGTATATTGATGCACCGCAGTAAGAACTAAATAATATACAATAAATGTTCCATCATACTAACAGGAAAACCAAATACAAGGCAAAAGAGCAAAAAGGGGTCGAAGATGATAAAACCAAAAATTAATGACCTAAATGAATGAAAAATATCCAAAAATAAATTATTTATATACAAATTTGTCATGTACACTTACAAATTAATATATATATATCTATTCATAACTCAAAGACCAACCAAAAAATCCATGCCGACTAAAGTTGCACCTATAATGATGACTTTCATGAGCTTAATTACCCAGTAGGTATAATCCCCATATATAATGAATCTCTTTTAAAATTATATCCTTTTGATGATAGTTTTTAAATATATGTATAAAGTATGTTCTTTATATTATTTTATAACTTGTATTAAGTTATTCATTTAGAAAACTATTATTCCAAAACTAGGATTTTTTTTGAAAAAATCAATGTCTGGATTACAAAGGAAACTGTGAAGAAGATATATATAAAACAATATATAGAATTCAATCAGAAGTATTATATATATTATCTTATATCATGGTAATATAAGAGAACTAAGGATTATTTTGGACAAAGAATACATATTCAATACGAAGAAATATCGATGTATAATACCAAAAAACATTTCTCAATACACATTGTTAACCTCACTAGTCAAATTGAGGGGATAAATTCCATATTTATTGAAATTTAAACTCAAGTAAACTGGTCATATCTAGATTTTAAACTTGTTTACCATGTATCCCAATACATCACACTTATCTACCCATGTATTTAAATTATATATAAATGGAGGTGAGTTAAAATCCCACGCATATGTATAATTACTTTATGAATATAAAAAAAATTAAAAAACACACTCTAAAACACCCATAAATGAAAAGACCCATGTTTATTAAAAAATTTAAATAATACGGAGGACCCTTCACTGTTCAATGTTCATATACAATCTATCGATCAATTTTTTTTATCTTTCTATATGGAAATTCCATAAGATCCCAAGATAAAAAAACATTTTAAAACCCAAATGCAGGAACCTAATTATATTCCATGACTATTTAGGTGATTTAAAATTATTAAAATTTCAAATAACAATGATAATTTTTGACGTAATCCTTTTGGATAAGTAGTTTTCTAACAATAATCCATCACTAGGTGGGATTAATCATATTTCATGTCTATACAAGAATTTCAATGAACACATGATGTGCATTGCATTTGAATACACAATTAACATTTAGTATCAAGATAAAAACAATAAAACCCATTATAAATTCATAAATATGACATATTTATTCATCAAAAACATTAAACATATTTGGATGAGTTCAAAAAACATCGCAAACATCAGTTGGAAAATACAAGTAGTCATTTTTCTATGATAAGAGTGTTATATAAGGGACCAAATACATCCAATATTCATACTTTTAAATGATTATGTATAATCATACCACATGATGGTGATCGGGTAATTAGAATATCAAACCAAACAATATAAAAAATCCCCCAATTATATTTTTCAAAAATATGAAAACTAGTTCACTGATACCTAATAAAAACGGAGTTAGAAGGGAAATGATGATGGAAAATAATCTTGAAGAACATACATTGAATAATAAATATTAAAAAATGAAACAAAATGACTTTAACATGACAAGGGGGAGAGGTTAAAATTAAGAGAGGAGTGTCTGTGGTTGGAGGATTTAATTATTTGGTGAAAGGGTGGCCTAAGGATTTATTTTTAGAATGAAAAATTATAATGTAAATTTTCAATAAAACTTCACAGAACACATGGTTTGGAAACATGGGTTTCAAACCCATTCAACATCCATAAAAATGGATCAAATAAAATAAAAAAATATCACATGGGTAAAATAAAAAATTACGTAAACCTAATGCTAATCTTGAGATTTTCCTCATAAATGTACATTAGGCCCATTGGTTGATTGCCACTTTATTTTTTTTAATAGTGTAGCCAATATTGTACCCCCAAAATCACTAATCATTTAAGGGTATCATCCCAGAATTAAATATAAAATTTAAAGAAAAGAAATTTAAATTAATAATAGAGTATGTTAGTTAGGGGTGTGATAATTATCCCAACCATAATACTTTCTACCACAAAAAACTAATAGGAGAATTTTTTAATTCAAGAAGGAATGTGGTCCAATGTCCTCCTTAATGAAATTATTCCTGAAATGAAGGATCATAAATACCAACCAAATCTAAAAACCAGAATATGACATATTTTAATATAATTAAAAATAGATAAAAGATCAAATACCAAATTCTATTCCTCACAATTAACCATCATAACTCAAGGAAGAGATAATTGAAAACTCAAAACATGAAAAAATAACCTTAAATAAGAATACAATAATTCATTAGAACATAATAATAAAAAGAGTAGAACATCTTAAATAAATTTGGGAAATATTTTGAATAATTATATGATGGTTCCCCAACCGACCAAACCACTTTTCCATGAGATATATAGGAACATATACATCCAATGAAAACTGGAATTCCATATTGCATTCATAGACAGTGGTCTACCCACCATATTCATAATTGAGTAATATAATAACAATTTAAAATAAATTATTATTATTATAAACAAAAATATCAGGATAATAATAGATAATGTAGGAATCACAAGGGATACACAAAAATTTTAGTAAAACCACATTATGATTCCTTCTCTAGTAGACTTTTGATGTTCTATTAAGGTAATGATATCAAGATGAGTACCACTTCATGTAAGGAAAATAAACATAGTTATAACAGGGAAAGAAAATACTTATCTCAAAACATCTTAAAGAAATAATAATAGAATAATAAAAACCCACACTATCCCTAGGGAAAAGGTGGAAGGTTTTGTAACCTAGTACAACAGCATCGAAATAACAATTCATTGAAACCCCATTTAAATAAACAATATATTGTCTAAGTCACAACATATGATGGGTAAAGACCCATCTTATTTAAACAAGATTTTGACAATGACATTTAAGTGAAACCCCCTCCAAATTTACAACTTACTAAGAGATGATCATTAACAATATATTGGAAGACACAACATATCACAAAGGCACGAAAATTCCTTAATTTATCTAAATTACTTAAAGAATATTTCAAGATAAAACTCCAAGAATAAAACTAAATAATAACCAATATATAAAATTTATCTAAGCTGGGATAAAAAAAATAACATGTCCAAAAAAATATAACCATTACAATTCCAAAATATAACTACACCTCAATGGTATGAATAACCACCCTAGGGATCACCCCTCAAGAAGGAATTCACCCATTATATCAGGATATTTCTGGGAATAAAAATAAAAATTGCATGGGATGTAAACCTGAATGGCTCAAATTGATCAATTTTAAACTACACCAAGTATAAGGTCTCCAAATGAACATTAATAATTTTATAAAACCCCTTTAAAAAATTATTTTTCCCTTAAAACCCATACATTTTAAACCGGGTGTTTAAAAATGGTTTCATAAAATAAAATAAAAAATAAAAAATACATATCCCATTAAAAAGAACAAACCCCCACTAAAAAGTTTATCATCTAATTAAAAAAACTCATTTTATGAATCCATAATTAATTAACTCCCCACCAACAACTAATCAATGTGTACAACACAATAAGACCATAAAACAAAGATAAGAAATAATTTTATTTTTATTGGAGAATATTCAAAATTACATTTAGTAATAAATATAAATAAATTCAAAACCCCAAATGAAATATTATAAATTCACTTTTATTGTTTATGATAACTAAATTTAATCATTGAAATCATTAATATTTTTGAGTATTTATGAAAACCAAAAAAAAGTATTATAAAACCTCATATAACCATTTGAAATCAACTATACATGATAATGTATGAAATATAAAAAACATTTAGATTCTAAATTGATGTTTTAAAAAAATTAATCTCATTTTTTTCCTTAATTAGTTGAAAAAAATCCCATAGTTATTTAAAATTATATTTTATTTTAAATTATACCAAATGCATCTTCAGTTTTCCAAAATAAAATTATCTGTGATATCATTTGTAAGAAACTAGATCATAATTTCAAGTATGGATATTGAATTCATGTTTTTTTATGAGAATGGATTTTTTGTAAATTTTTTATAATTACATGTCATGTACTTTTAAGTACACGTTGTGTTCTAAGTTTAAACATGTAGTCATGTAGTAGTCATGTTAAGGCCAAGTACATGGCCTTTTGGGTCACCTAGAAGACCGCCAAATAAGGTGGCTGGTATAGGCTAGTACACAACATGTACATTAAATTAACATGTATTGTAATTTTATTTTTAATTGATTAATCAGAGCGGGGTCATGTCTCATCTCCATAAGGAACTTCTTCTCCCCATGTTTTGTATAGCAGAGTGACATATGACTGAAGATCATTGACCTCCTCCAGTTCCTCCTTTCGACCTCCAATTGAGACATTACATGGTGTGTTAGATTCGCAGTGGTTGATTTTATCATCACTATATCCTCTCTTCTTGATTTATCCTCTCTATTTATTTATCCAAGGTTGAATTATTTTAACCTTTTTAAGGATATATGTAGTTCTAGGTCGATTCAAGTGCCGATGTTCTAGAGTGTTCATCATACAACATTGATGTATGTGGTTTGTGAATTTTTGGGCTGTTTTTGGATTATATAGGCTAAAAGTTATGAATACGCTGGTTTAGTATATTGTGTGTTTATAATTTTTCCATATTTATGACCTTTTGTGGTGTTTTTGATTGAGAAAGGGTTATTGTTTATGCATGATGCTTATTTCCATGAATAATGGTGCATTTCCTATATTTGATTGATTATGGGTATTGGTTCTAGAAATAATGATATGTTTTATTTTTTTCCATGCCTAGTGTTGTTAGGATGGATTTATTTTTTATTTCAGATGCATGTTATTCTCATTATTAAAGTATGACCAAGGGGAATTGACTGTGAGAACATCCCTAGGCAGGATTATTTTTGTATAATCATTTTTATGTTGACCAAGACGTATTCATCGTGAGAGCTACCGAGTGGGCGTAGACCAGATGGGTTAGACTGTGAGTGCTAACTAGAGGGTCATTATTAAATTAATGTTGTACCATAGGTAATTGAATGTGAGAGCTTCCAATGGTCATTATATTTTATTTATTCTATACAGAACAATGTGGTGTTGACCGTGATATCTACCTAGTTGGTCGAATGTAAATGATTTGTGTCTTGTAGGACCAAAGGGGTTAGACAGTGTGAGATTTTCTAGAGGTTTGTTATTCATTTGAATTGATGATAAGATAAACCATATGGGTTAGATTGTGAGAACATTCTAAGAGGGTTACTTTTTTTATGATTGGGAAGAGCCTACCAGGCCAAATCACATTCTTGGACTCAGTCACACTTGACTGTTAGATTGTCTTTAGAGAAGTATATTTTTTTTGTCATACAAGTAGATACATAGATTATTCTAGATCCCAAGAATACAATATTCAATGATTTGAAAAATTTATAAATATCAATTACTGTAATTGGAAACTGTAGGATTTATTAATTTTATCTAATTCTAGGTTTATTGCTTAATTTATGCATATTCCATGCTATATATATTTACTGATAGTTAGGAATATATCATTTGTTGGTCGCCTACTAGGATTCGTCTCCAACCTTATTTTTGTCATTCTTTTGTGTCCAAATAGATTATATGGTTGAAGGTATAGATAAGGGAAAGAAACCATAATAATCATGTACATTATTGTTGTTGTATCTGGAGAACATGCGACCAATTTGGGGCTTGCGATGCTATTGGAGTTTACATACTTTTTAGTACATTGGTTTTGGTTTTGTAATTCTAGTATTGATACTTTTCTGGAAACTTTCCTAGATACATGTGACATGCATCATATATATGCCCAGTTTGTTTTATAATATCATGCTTACACTCTTTAATTCTATTGTATGGTATTACTGCTTCCCCTTGTGATTACTATATGTTATTATCCTGTGTATACTCTTCCAATTAGGGAATAGTTTCCCCAATGTCTTACGTTGGACCTTGGATATATTTTGTAGCCTCTAGAATTTGGGGAAATGAGCTTGAGGTCATATGAACAACCGGGTATGGGGCTCCCTTAGGTGGCACCCAGAATGAATATGTTACAAAGTGAGACCAAAGGTGTTTCTTATCTTCTTTGCCATAATATTGGGAGCCTATCAACAGGGTTAGGAAGGAATATTTAGTTGGTAATAATCAATGCATAGTTGTAGCTAACTTTTGTATAGGGAAAAGTTATGTTCCCTCGAATATTGAATATTTTCTAGTTTTTCATTTGTTACTGTTGATTTGATTTCACTGTTGGGTGACACAATTGTTTTTTATTGTTATTATTGATATTATTTTGGTCCTATTTCTATTGCAACCTAATGAGATGAAGGTAATCCATATCATTCATCATATAGGCGCTTGTTAGATACCACATGCGAAAAATTATTGTCATTATATTTTGGGTGAATTATAGATTTCATGATATTATGATAGATTTTGTGATAGATATGCATGTTTTTTTGATACATTCCATGATAGAATACCTCCTATTTTAATTGGGTTTTGAAAAATTTAATGTTTCATTTTGATGGACACACATCTTTGGTCCCTGAGGTGTTATGGTCCCTCTTGGATTGGAATTTTGTGGATCTTGTTTTAGATTTAGTTTAATTTTTTCATGTTATGATGTGAATAAGAGTGCCAAACATTGATTCACGGGAGTATGGGATCTAGAGGATTACTACCCTGAATCCTTGACAACACGGTGTGTGGTGTTATAGACACACACCATGTGTTCTACTGTTCTAGTGATAAATACTTTTCTTAAGTACATGTCGTGTACTAGGAGTACACGTCGTGTAGTGTTTAACCATTTTACTTACTATGTGATAAGAAGCATAGGGTTGGGAAACTTTCGGTATGACACACCATGTTTATATTGTACATGATGTGTTGTAGAGAACTCTGTACCCATCCTTGTGACCAAAAAAACGGGAGGATAAAACATAGGTTGTACTCACCGTGTTTCACTTTTGATGATCTTGTGGTTGCCAACCGTGTAACTGATCATGTGACTAATGACTCCTGTATTTAGAACAAAAGTAGTGCACATTTTGTTTATGGTGAAAGGCCGTGTAGTACTACCTTGGATAGAATCATTTAGTTCTAGATGTGTAGATGTACTTGATGATGTGGGAAGAATCAAATACATGTCATGTCTCAGGAGGAACACAATGTGTGTATTGGAGCTATACGACCATATTTGGAAGATGTACACACTATGTTAAAATCTTAATTGTACATGCCTTGTAGGGTTTATACACACTGTGTAAACCTATTTTGTAAAACATGAATATTTCTTCTCATGTCCTTTAAATTAACTTCTTTTTTTTCAATGATAATCATTTAATGAGGTGTGTTATTGACCATGCAATGTCATGCTGAAAAGACATCATCTGGTTGTATGCCAGTTGAAGGGTGATGACCAGACACCAGAAACAACAGACCAGGTACTACAAGTAGATCCTCTCATTGTTCCCGTTATGGAACCAATTGTTATAATGGACACAAGGGTTTATTAACTGTTCCATAAATTACTTTTTAAGATATTACAGGCCTTCCAGGGAGCACAAAATCCGTCCCCATCCATTGCAGAAGTAGGAAGGTTGTTCCTGTAGCATCATCCTCCCACCGTTTTTTGGGATGGAGAACCAAGGGAAGCAGTGTCATGGATGGAGGACATTATTTCCATATTTGACCATCTGGAGACACCTTTGGAGAGGATGGTGAAGCTCATGACGTACATGTTATGTGATACCACCAAGATATTTATAGATGATATCCCACATGTGAGAGGTCAAAGGAATCTGGCTTGGGAAGAGTATCAGAGGACTTTGTATTATTACTTATATCCCAAGACATTGATAGATGATCGAGCCTATGTGTCCAGGAATTTATAGTAGGGAACTCTTTCAGTGATGGATTACACTTCTTGTTTTATAGAGATTCAGTGGTTTGCACCTACTCTAGGAGGGTATGGGTTAACATTGATGAGACGATTTCAGGATGGTCTTAGGTATGAAATCTAATCATAGGTTAATGTCTTCGGGCTGACTTCCGTGAATTTTATATTAAACCAGATGCTAATTATTGAGCGCATTCTAAAGGATTTGGGAGCTGTGTGCTGGGGCGGTTCAGCATCCAGGGTGGGTACTTCTTTGAAAGATAGTAGGAAGCTCCAAAGGGATCTTTCACTTGATGTTTATTCAAGTATCCATTTGGTATTCTACAAGTGCGATAAAAGTGGGAATATGAGACTGCATTTCTTGTAGGACCCAGTTGATGGCTAGTCATGCGGCAAGATAGCTCACATTCAATGTATTTTTTTTATTTTTCTTACCAGAAGCTAGTTAGAGGGGATCAGCAATGAATCCATATTCAAGAGCTAGACCACCAATTTTTTTCAGTGTTAGGGAACTACCGTTCTTCAGGCCGTTTAGGATAAGGAGGAGATCATGGACATGGTTGCCTATTGGTAGGCCTTCAGTGACATTATGGTGGATCATCTTAGGGTTGTTAGGAAGGGTTGTAGGGATACGGTATAGATCAACCATTTTAAGTGGATAAGACCCAAAAAGAGAAGGTTCCCGGACCCTCTACTGATAGAGGTACGATTCTAGATTCCTCTATTTTACATTCTGCTCTTTATGATACCTGGTCTTCACAATGTTTAATATTTTATGCCGTTGTTGAGAGCCTTGGGGTCTGCATCCTTACTTTTGAGGATTTTCATATTATATAAACTCTATTAGGGATTAGAATGGTTATTTTATGTCAGTGAAAGGAGTTCCGTCTTGAGTTTTTTGGGTGTTACTTTTTATGGGACCTCTATTTCATAGATATGACCTGCTTCAATGTTATTCTTGGAATGGACTTGTTAGCCCCATTTCAGGCCTTTGTTGACTTCTATCACCGTATAGTGTGTTTCATGTCACCAGATTGAGCGTATTTTCTATAAAATGGCGAATGGGATATCTAGGAGAGCAGATCTAGAACAAAGCAACATGGGTTAGGAGGAATTATAACCCATATTTCTAGTTTATATCTGGATGACCAGGGAACATCGCATGTGGACTTTACTCTAGTGGTGGATCATTTCAGAGATGTATTTCCTAAAACATCATCAGGATTTCCTCCAGAGAGTGGAAGATTTATCTATTAATATGATTCCATTAGTGGCACTGGTGTCCATTCCTATTTATAGGATGGCTACACCAGACTTACATGAGCTTAGGAAACTGTTAGATGAGTTAAAATAAAATTGTTTCATCTGACCCAGTAATTATCCGTGGGGTTTCTCTATCTTGTTTTCTAAGAAGGTGGATGATAACATCATACTTTTTGTGGATTATGGGAAGCTAAATCAGTTTACGGTCAAGAAACGCTATCACTTGATGAGGATTGATGATGTCTATGATTAGCTTCGAGGAGCCCGGGTGTTCTCGTTGAATGACTGAGATCTGGTTATCATCACATGAGTGATATACCATCAGATATACCTATTATATATTTTGGAGTAGGTATAGTATATACGATGGTTTGGTTATGTCATTGGGTCTCACGATCGTGCCATCAGTTATCATGGAACTGATGAATTGAGTATTATATCCTTATTTGGTTTCTTTTTTGGTAGTCTTCTTCGACAATGTCATTCAGCAATCTAAATCACTACAAAACCATTCTACCCATCATCAGACCATTTTGTGCACAGTGATAGAGAATCAGTTTAATCATACGCTCTCAAATTGCCACTTTTTTATTGATCCGATTCAATTCTTGGGTCGTGTTATCTTGGAGACAAGAGTATCAGTTGACCTAGAGACAATTAGAGCAATAGATTTTTGGGAGAAGATGAAAAACTTCTATGATTTATGGAGTTCTATGGGGATGGCTGGTTACTACATAAATTTTATTCTAGATTTTTCAAGTTTAGAAGATCTACTAACTGGCCTGACAAATAATGGTACAATGTACATGTGGAGATATTCATGCGATTATGACATTCAAGAGCTGAAAGGGAGTTTGAATTCAGCCCTGATACTGATTTTTCCTAAGTCGGAAAAGAGTTTCACCATTAAATGTGATGTATCAAGTATTGGACTGGGGCATTTCTCATTCCAGGGAAGGATTCATTGCGTAAATGTCTCGGTAGTTGAGGCCACATGAGAGTAATTACCCATGGCATGATCACATGTTAGCTGATGTTGTTCATGCTTTACTCTTTTGGATACACTATCTTTTGGGAGATCGTTTTGGGGTATACAGATAACACAAATGTATCATTAATATCATTACCTATCCTGATCTGAATTTGATATAGAAAAGGTGTGATGAGAACCTTCATTCCTTTGACATTGAGATTTCATACATGAATGGGAAATGCAATGTAGTGGCTAATGCATTGAGTAGAAGGACTTAGATACAGGCAACTCATGAGGCTAGTATTGAGGGGAATCTTATGGTTTTGTTCTCTGAGATGAATTTGGAGATACATGAAAGGTAGGGGTAGATGTTTTAATCTTCTATAGTTGTTACATATACTCTACTCAATCATGTTCAATTCAGTTAGAAATCATATTTTTAAGTGCTAGTATTATGATAGAGTGTGTCAGCAGAGGACCCAACTCTTTGGATGACCATAGGCGATGATGACATCATTCCTTTTCATGGAAACATATGGGTGTCAGCTGAAATGTGTGAGGAGATGATGTGAGATTTTAATTTCTTATTTTGGGTAGTTCATCTTGGTTTCACATAAATGTATCAAGATCCAAACCATCAGTATTGGTGGCCATGTATGAAGAGGGACGTTTTAGGTTTTTTTATGAGATGTTCCACCTGTTGGCTAGTGAAGGTGGAGCAACAACGACCAACATGTCTTTTATAGTAGTTACCCAATTATGAGTTGAAATGGAATGATGTTTTGATAGATTTCATTATGGGTTTATTGAGGTTGACTTGAGAGAATGATGTAGTTTGGGTTGTTTTTGACAGACTCGGGAAGGAAGCACACTTCTTACCGATTAAGGAAATATTCACTGTTGATGATCGTGGATGGTTGTACATCAAAGATATTTTATGTTTTAATGGGGTTCCACACCATATTGTTTTTTAAGGGGATTCCTGGTTTACTTATCATATCTGGAAGGAAATATAGATGGATTTGGTTACACAGGTAAATCTGAGTACAACCTACCATCCCTTGACAGATGTCCATTCTGAGCACACGATTGAGGTGTTTGAGGACATGATTTGAGCATGCATCTTTGAATTTGGGGGCTCTTGGGAGAGACAC
Source organism: Viscum album (assembly GCA_963277665.1). Taxonomy (NCBI): domain Eukaryota; kingdom Viridiplantae; phylum Streptophyta; class Magnoliopsida; order Santalales; family Viscaceae; genus Viscum; species Viscum album. The sequence goes on along the minus strand of OY728125.1, from coordinate 907,797,415 downwards.
ATAACCTTAGTGGATTTTTCTCCCAATAATATTTTTCAAGTGATGATTCAGATGGTACCTTAAGAGGCTTTGTATGGTAGATCATGCCAATATGTCCTATGATGGATGGAAGTAGGAGAGGCAGCTATGCTGGGAACTTTTCTAGTCCAAGAGACCCTTGAGTAGGCAGAGTTAATTATAGAGAAGGTGGATACTACATATTCTTGTCATAAATAATAAGCTGATCAAAATATATGACCTCAGGAGTTTGAGGTCAGAGACTTGGTTTCCTTACATGTCCCATTGAGGTTCGGACACAAGAGGATTAGGAGATAGGGGAAGCTCTCACTGAGATACGTTGGTCCATTTGAGGTTTGGGAAAGAGTCGGGTCGATTTATAATAGCTTGAAGTTACCTCAATGGTATCAAGATATATTCAATTTCATTCATGTTTCTCATCTATTCCATTACATTCCAGACTTGTATCATGATTTCTAACCTATGGCGGTTGAGTTGGTGTTGGATGCATCCTTTGAGGAGAACCACATTCAGATTGTGGATTGTAGAAAATAGTTTCTCTGTGGACTGTCTATTCCTCTGGTACTGGTGATATTGCAGCATGGGCCAATACATGATGAGACTTGGAAGAAGGAGGATGACGTACGATCACAGTGGCCAGAGTTGTTTGAGGTTTCTTCTTCTACAACAATAGAAGTAAAATTCAAGGACACGTTTGTTTAAGGGAGAGTTTGTAAGAACCGTGATCTTTATTTATGTTACGGATCTTGAATTTCAGTTGTTTTTTAGGAAAAAAGGAAACTTTGTAAATTTTTTCTAATTTCACAGCGTGTACATTTGATTACCCTCTATGTACCAAGTTGCTTTGTGTAGCTGTGTACTGGTCGTGTAACAGCCGAGTACAAAGTTGTCTGGGTGACCTAGCAGACCGCCCAAAGTGGGGTCCAGATGAGGCTAGTACGAGGCATGTACACTATACGAAAACACAGTGTACATTTATTTTTAATTGATTAATCGGAGAAGGGTCGCATCTTATATCTAGAACGATATTATTCAACATGTGTTTTGTATAGGAGAGTGATGTATGACCAAATATCATTGACCTCCTCTTATTCCTCCATATGAGCCCCGATTGAGATGTCGTCGGGTGCCTTGGATTCCCACTGGTGAGTTTTAAATTCCACTAGAGCCTCTCCTCCAGTTTTCTCATATATATTGAGTTTTCCATGGTTGAACGATTTTATCCATTATATAGATCTATGTAGTTTTATGCTGATTCAAGGGTGTAAATTCTAGAGTGCTTATCCTACAACATCATGGTTTGTGGTTTGTTCCTTTCTTCGGTTGTGTTTGGATTATATGTGAATAATGTGCTGAATACCCATGTTTAGTGAATTATATGTTTCTGAATTTTCTCTACATATGACCAGTTATGGGTTGTTTGATTGAGAAAGGGTTATTGTTTTTTCATGTGGTTTATTGCCTGGATTGTGGGTTTTTTTCATGTTTTTTAGATTATGCCCATTAGGTCTATAAATCAAGTTGGGTTTGGTTTTTTTTCATGCCTAGTATTGTTAGGATGCAGTTATTGTTTATTTGAGATGCATGTTATTTTCATTATGAACATATGGAAAAGGGGAATTGACGTGAGATCTTCCTAAGGTAATATCATTTCTATATAATGGTTTTTATGTTGACCTATATGTAGTGACTAAGAGAGCTATCAGGTGGTCATAGAACAGAGGGGTTAGACTGTGAGAGATACTGAGATGGTCGTTATTAACATAATGTTTGACATATGGCATTGAATGTGAGAGCTTCTAGGGGACATTATAATTTATTTTTTCTATACAGACCAAGTGGGAATTGACCATGAAAGCTACATAGGGGGTCGATTGAAAATTATTAGTGTCTTGTAGGACCAAAGGGGTTAGACTTTGTGTTATTTTCTAGAGGATTGTTATTTTATTGAATTAATGATATGTTAAACCATATAGGTTACACTCTGAGAACATTACCTTAGGGTTACTTTTTAATGATTGTGACGAGTCTCCCATGCCAAAGCACAATCTTGGACTCGTTCATACTTGATTGTTATATGGTTTTTTAAGATTTTTATTTGATATTATTTTATTAAGGATACAATGAATATGATAGATATCGAGGTAATTTTATTCAACTATTTGAATAATTTATAAATGTAAATGAATGTTATTGAAAATTCTAGTATTGTTTACTTTTTAGTACTTCCAGGTTTATTGCATCATTTCAACATATTTCCTGCTATATATATTCACTGACTGTTAGACATAGATCTTTTTGTAGTACTCTACTAGGATTCAACCCACACCCTATTCTGGTCATGATTTTGTGCCAAACAGATTATACGGTTATAGGTATTGATAAGGAAAAGAACCCTTCTTCATCAGGTTCTTGATTTACATTGGAGTTTGAGATCCTGAGACCAAAATTAGGCTTCTAATTTTTCTGCAGTTTACTTTCTTTTATGTACTTTGTTTTCGGTTTTTTTCCATCATTGTGACTCGTTTTTCATGATTTCTTATATACAAGTGTCATGTATCACATATATGCTCCAGTTATTTTATATTATTAGTATTTCGCTATTTAAATCCATTTTAGGGTATTGTTTCTTCTGTTTTTGTTTACTATTATTTATTACATTGTGTATTGTATGACATTGGGGTATAGTTTTCTTAATGTCTTACCTTTTCACTCACTTCTAGTTGGTAGTCTACGACGATAGGGGAAATGCACTTAATGTCTTGTGAAAAACTGGGTAATGGGAACCCATGGGTTGCACCCGAAACTGGGACGTTACAACATAGATAAGTCCCATCAAACATCTTAATAAATTATAAATAAATAAAATGAAAGAATATATCAACTTAAAACCATCAAGAAACTAAAATTTAAAAAAATGGAATTTCTATAGCTACAAATTCTTTGTCTGCATGATCTAGTAAACTATTCTCCAACTATGTGAGTCCCATCGGAAGCCATCCAGACTGGTTTTCATGATTTTTCAACAGTTTTCAAAAACCAAACATAATAAACATAATAAACCTAAATATCATATTAATATTACTACATGGTAAAATATATCCCAAAACTACCAATATGTTCACAAAGGAATTTATGAATCTCAAATAAATAATCAAATTCAAAGAAACAATGAAGATATCGGCTTGATTTCAGGATTTATTCATCTATAAAAACCTTGTAAATGGAAGAGTTCTTTGGAAACAATTTTTTCTAGATACATATTCTCACCTACACCTCATTTTCTAAAAATCCTAGTTCATGTATATGAGACACCCCAAATGAAAACAAGGACATCATACCACTTTTGGGGATGAAAAACCCAGTTGACCCTGATCTGAGCACCCAAATTGGCCTATGATAATAACTATGTGGTTTTATTGAACCCCGTAGGATAGTGGAAAGCCTTAGGGTAAACATAAAGAATATTAAGAAATTATTTCAACTGATGAATAATTATAAAATCAGGGATTTTAACCATAAAACCTATGATGAAAATTCTATACACTGAAATGAACCACCAATTAATACATAGTTCCATGTAGAGGTAAAAAGAAAAAATGAATAATTAAGAAAACAAATTAAAATTAAAATAAAATATATAACCATGTTTGTTAAAATGCATCAACAAGAACTAAATAAAATGAAATTAATGTCCCATAAAATAAAAAATTAAATAGAAAATAGAATTTAAAATAACATAAAAAGGAAAATTTAGCTGATAAAAATAAGATACTAAAAAAATAATGGAAGGAAAATAAAACTACTTAGGTCCTAGTAAAAGTGTTACAATTACACTTATAACATCATACACATCATTGTATATCTCAATAAACAATCATAGTATCAATGTAGACTAAAAATACATATTACATTTGGAAAGGTGTTAACACAATTTCCTGGTAGATATTTTCCCTACATCCCATGCATCCCATTTAAATGTAAAACCATTTCATACGTGTTTTTTTAAATTTATCAAAAATTAATTTATTCACATTATTTTTTAAAATATATCAATCCATTCATTTTAGAGACAATTCTTTTAAAACCAAGATAAATAACACTTTTATTACAGAATGTGTTTTTTAAAACAAATAATATTTAAAACCACTACTATTATAAAAAACAATTTGATGAGGGGAAAAAAGAAAACATGGAAAATTATTATATAAATCTATATAGAGAAGTAACAAAAAATAATTACAAATATTAATAGTTATAAAGGTAATATAATATCCAAAGGAAAAAACATGTATATATATAGCACAAAAAATATAATTGAATATTGGTGTAAAATATAATGAATCATACCCTAAAAAATGGTGATTCCATAACTAATTTTATAGAGGGATGGAATTCTACTTGTAGTGAAAATTATAATTCAGGTTCACTTTGTATATCATGATCATTATATAGTACATGAAGGGTACCCTAACATAAAACAAAGATACTCATAGCTTCCCATGAAATAAAAATTGAGACAAGTTAAAAAAATCATGCAAATATATATAAATACTATATAAATCATGTATAAGTGTAAACCTCAACTTAAAAAATCCATTATATAAATAAAGAATTTTATTTAATACACATAAACAAAACACATGCCCCATCACTAGGAATCACCCATATAAAAGGTATACATAAAATTTCAATCATTTTTTAAATGAAAGGGGAATGTCTAAAAGGATCATGTTATTTTGAAATCTATTTCAAAAGTTTTAATTTGGCCTTAGAGGACTTCATTATGAATATAGGATATAAATGAAATTATTAAAACCAATTACATAAACTTCATAAAATAACTTCCCCATTTGGGTTGTTCAGTCTTTGTAAATGAGATAATAAAACCCTTAATTATCGAGTAAAACCTTAATTACAAGTGTTAATATGACCAAAACATCTCATTATGTATATGAAATCCCTTACTATTCCATACATGAATTTCATTAAACTCACAGATTTCATTATATTATATAATATATTTGAAAATTGTGTTTCTAGAGAAAAAAACTTTTTTACCAAATGAAATCATGACGAGACTATATTTACAAAATAAAACCATAGAGATTACGATGTATAGTTTCTAAAATATGAAAAAATATGTTATAATATACAACAATTCATGGTTCTAGGTATGAAGAGCAATGAATGGGACCACTCACCTCCAATCATGTCACTTTTAAAAACATAGGCATAAATATACTCTATAATTTAAAGAGGGGGATTAAAAGACAAAACATAACCCTAATTAATGAAAACCCCTAATTAAATTATAAACAAGTATGAACCCTCGGATGCCAAAACTTCATTCGGAATGATTAATGAGGTAAAATAATTAAATTATGAAAGAAATAATAAAAATAACTTTAAAAAATCACACATAAAATTTCTACAAATCAATTTAAATCAGTAAGGGGGAGATGAGAAAAAAAAATAGGGGAATCTATGCTAAATGGTCTCAACGGGGGAGAAATGATTCTATAAGGTTTTCTTTCAAGAATTAAAAAAAATCAGTTTTTATTCAATTTGGAAAGGGAAAAGTTATAGGTTCAAGGTTTTCAAAATCAGAAGCAAACATTGAAAATGAATCTACTCCCCTAGATAACTTTTCATGATAATACTACATGGTTTTATTTACATTCTACCAACCATTCACCGTTAACATAAATTATAAGACTATTTGGAAGTTATCAAACAGTTTTTACTAACCTTGTGAAAACCATGAAACTGGTACTGTGGACCTGAAATCTCTACAAAACAAGGGGACTTGACCCAAAATGAATGAGAGATAAAAAATTAAATAATAATAAATAAAATAATAGAGTCATTTTAGGTGGGGAATTGATGAGGTTTCACATATTTGTGAGATTGAGTTCATCTCATCGGTGGATATATATTATTTGTTACTAGAGTGGTTACATGGAACACCTGAAATAATATTATAATGATCTAGACCCATTATACAAAGATATAGTGCTCATAAACAAATTATTTATCGACCTTCTATGAAATTAACATAATAAACATTATTTTATTCATCAATAATTAAAAAATTTGTATCAAATACTGATTCACATACATTTAAAGGTCATTTTAATATTATATATTTAGATATATGGTAAAAAATTAACTGAAAAATCACAATGCACTCTGATCAAATGAAAATTCATACATTACCTCAGAAACTATGTATCACGAAATAATTCTCCAAAATCTCCCACAATATTATCAATGTATTATTATATTTTAGAAATACAAATTTTAATACTTTTTTATTTAACCTATGTATATGGGATGATAAAAAGGGTGGCCTCATACACTTATTAAGGGAAATCATATATTATATTATATAATGGAATAAACACAACATGAATAATATGGTAGAATAAAAATGACCATGCTAAATTAAATATGATTGATTTTAAGAGATTTAAACAAATCCATGAATGACATAAAAATTTAAATAATCATGGGGATAGAAATAAATAAATCCATTGTAAAAAAAATACTTAATGTTGAACATCTTGATCCTTACAGTCCAAGACCAAACTAAGAAATTATTCTAGTTTTCAAGGCAGCAGCCTGGAAACCATTCTTATCAGCATGGTTACAACCATTAAATAATACATTCATTGGATATAAAAACACAAAATACCCACAACTATTTTTACAGGAGTTAAACTTATGCATCGATGGGATATATAATATCAGTCCCTAACCCCCACAACATCATTTTCAGTATTCACACTATATAGAATATATGAATATAAATTAAATTCATGATCAAATTTCCTTATGAATCAATTAAAATTCTAATTGATATTAAAACATAAAAAACATAAATACTTTCTAAATCATTAAATGTGGTATGATGGTCAAAATATATATACAAAAATAATGTGGCTGAGTAAAAAATATATAAACAATGTGCAAAGAAATAAATGACAAAGTATGTTGACATGGATGATTAACATCATATAGGTAGTATATAAAACATATAAAAGTGGGCTTTTTCATTATTCAAAACATGTATGAAAAAAATAAATTTGAGATGAAAAAACTGTTATGAAATTTATAAAATTTGAAACAAAATCCCATGAAAGAGAGAGATTGAATTTGAAGTTAAAATACCCAAAAAGTAATTAATAAACCAATATTGAGTCAAAATGTTTCACAAGATGTCTTTCCATAATACAAAATGTGGGTTTTCAATCACTAAGGATTTTTGACATCCCCTAGGGTATAAAGACTTACAATAATGATAAAACTTTCTCCATAAAACAAAAAAACAAAAAATATAATATATAATAATTTAATGATAAACAGTAAGAGTTCATTCAATGAGAATAGGTATATAATACTAAGATAAAGAAATCCATAATGTTAAACATGAAAATTGACCAAAACTAATCCATATGTGATATTGTCCAAGAGAATTCATTAGGCTAAATGAAATAGTTTTCATCATCTATATCATATAAATCCAAGTCTTCATAAATTTTTTTTATATTTAGTGTATGAAGAAAATTCCAAAAATAAAACAACCATTAGTTCTTGAAATATAATAAAATTCATAACTCATGTCATTTGAAATCATTTCACATGTAATATGCATTGATTACATTTAAAAAAATTCATATTCAACTAAATCCAGAATAACCCAAGTTGCAAGAATTTTTAATATATGTATAAACTAAAAAAACTATACGATAACTCATAAGATTACCTTGTGATCAATTAAAGGATGTAAAATTACTATCATTATTAAAAGTAATAAAATATATGATCTATCCTATGGGAATAAAAAAATAACACACCAAAGTGAAACCATCTGACAAAATTTCAATCATAACGATACCATGTAATGTCGTTGTATATAAATATCAAAAATTAAAATTACCATTGTTTCCACACAATTTAGAAATGAGAATATGATCATAACCATACACACCCAACATCACATTGTGCAATATTTTCTAAAAACATTCTTCTAAATCAAGAAGACATTTTTCGGAAACATTTATACATGGGAATCCCAGCCGCTCCCACGATAGAAAACCCCTTATAAAGGGAAAAAATATTTTCGATGTTTTATCTAGCTCATGAGGTGTATAAAACAATTTTTAATAAAAAACCCCATTTAAAACCATTTTCCAGACCAACAAATATATAGTAACAAAAAAAATCTCCCATTAATACCAAATCAACCATTTTTATATTACATCCAAAAGAAAAACTCAAGAAACCAAAGGTTATATGAGAAAACATCATTGAATAGAGACACATATCTCTTAAATGGTGAAAAATACAATCACATTAAAATGAAGAATAGATATAAAGAGCCTGAGATCTGTAATAGTCTAGATCAACAATAACATTCTTGAGAAGGTAAGGACACCCCTAAGAATCTAAAAAAATATTGGAATAATGGATGTAACCATTCCCATAATTAAATGGATTATAAACCATAAGAATATGAAGAGGGTTAATAGTTTAATAGAGGTAAAATCAAGTTAATAATTGATTAAACATCCCCTCTTAATGATCTTATGTATCTTAATTAATATATATTATTTACCCAAGCAGATGAGTAGATGAATTTGAAATATCATTTTTTGAGAAAAACCATCACTACACATATTGTATCCCACCATGACTATGGTGGTATTGATCCTAATTATTACACAAAGCCTAATAGGGATACCCATCATAATGTGCTGTCGAAATGATAGGTGTTTTGATCTGACCTTGCCATGAAAAATGTTGTGGTGAGGTCAGATAAGTTATAGTTCGATGATATTATTCCCATGATTTATTATTAAGAACACACCATGAACTGGGCATGTTTTTCATTCCCATGGTATAAATGAAATGCACAATCACGTAAAGGATTGGACCATATTGTATTTTTATCAATTATTGCATCAAGAAATTCCCAAACTATGATTCCCTTAATGGGGGAAACCATAATTAAAAATATATCACCTACTAAAAAATCCAAAAGTTTTTTTATAATGGTCCTCATAGTTATTGTCTACTCTATGTTGTTTCTATCCATGATGTGATCTAATAAGACTTCTCGTTCATATCTTGAACATGACTATACCAAAAAAAATACTACTCTTACAACTCCACCCATCACAAAGGAGATCTATATAAATACCAATAAAATGACTCAAAATATATAATTTTAAATTAATACAAATAAATCTTATGATATGAAATCTCAACAATGGGATTATTCAAGTACCATTGACCACTTAAATAAAGAACATATTCCAAAATCATATCAATAAGTATTTCAATGCCCCTCTACGTATTTCTATCCTTCTAAGAGTGATACACTAGGATTAACATCAACTTGGTACACATTATTTCTTACAAACATTTCTAATGCAAGGATGTATGTCATGTATTTTTGCTAAACATAATACTATAAAGAACTCAATAGAGCTTCATGATCACTAATAAATAAATTTTCAATATATTTTATACCTACATCCTCTCTTTAATATGAATAAAATACAATGATTTTGTTAGTTTTTAAATGATCACTCAAATAATAATTTCTGATAAGGAATAAATAGTAAACAAACAAAGAAGTACAAGGGTAATTAATCCACCTCCATACAATAATGTGTAATGGATGAAATAAAATTAAGGGTGAATAGTTATTTGACTCAAAATTTTGGTAGTTAAGACATCATGATTTGATGTTCAAAATCGACTACCTCATCCCTAATCCCAAGTACTAACATCTGAAATCTTAGTCCCATGGTGTAAGGACCAACTTGATAAATTTACACTATCTATGAACTCCTACATCAATGTTATTTAAATGGATAATATGCTTTGAAAACACAAAACACCATCAAAAGACAATGACAAGTCAATGGCCATTATTCAAATAGTTCATTCTATAATTAAGTTGATGAATTCTTACCAAACATATAATTGATAACGTTATCTTTTATTTGTGTTTATAATATATTAAATAAAAATTACAAAAAATAATAATCCTAGATTCTTCATCATATGATAAATTTCATCTAGAAAAAAATATACTTCAAGATCTTATGATATGACTATACATTAAACTTCTCATGAAATAGATAATTGTTCCAATTATTGAGGGCTCATATAATCATTTAATGTACATGATCATTGTAGGTAAAATTATTTACATTATTTAAAATTGTATGAGATACATAATCCACCACCTATTTCACTTATATCAAAACAGATCATAAGAACATAATAAAGGTTTTGAATAAATTACATAACCAAAACCCAGTTCTGGACGAATCATAATTTGATCTAAATTTAAACTCAATTTTAGTTCCCTAACTGATATTTGACACTTATCATTATATTTTAACTAATAACCTTATAGATGATTTATATCATAAGAAATTAAATATTTTATAAATCTTAAAAAATGAACCTATGATAACCAGCCATGCCTATGAAGTACATAATATCAATTACATTTCAAGGTTACTCCGAAGAAACCACCATATTAATCTTTTTAGGATCCATTTAGATACCCCTTTTATATTTAATTTCCATCCTAATTTTCATTTATTCTTTATAAAAATGAAATTTATAAATACTTCCATAAATATTTTGTTCATTCGTATTTGAGGGAACAATATTTGAATGATCTTCTTGTTCTTCTTTCATCATAGATTATCCAAAAATATCATCCATAAAAACCACCATGAAATATTCTGAGAACTAATGAAATATTTGATTCATAAAACCCATAAAAAGTTATGGAGAATTATTGTGACCAAATGAAAAAACCAAATACACTTTATATCCTCATATTCTATTAAATGTTGTAATTTTGATATCCCACACTTAAACTATTATATGATCATACCCAAATTGTATATGAATCATTAAAAATTTTCTAGATACCATGATTTGATCAAACATAAAATAAATCCTAGGGAAAATAAAAAATTTTAAATAGACACCAAATTTATCTTATTTTAATCATAGTAATGTCAATTCCTTCTATATACCTTTATTGTAATGCGATGTTGTAAATACCTATGTGATACTCTTTGAGAATAAATCCCTAAGCCTCATGATCCTCTAGGTGAACTACGGGTTCCTTCATCTTTCTCATTTCTATATGATAGGATTGAATTGATATGGGACTCATCCCTAGGAGAAGGTCAATAGAAAACTCCACCTATCTCTAAGGAAGTAACCCATAAAGATCATCAATGAATATTTCACAGTTTTGATTACCCATTGAAGAAAGTGGACCCATAAATTTATAGTCAACATCATCAAAAAAAATCTCCCTCAATTTTCATTAGATTATTCCACACTTGGGATAAAGTGGCCCCACTCTCTCATATGTAGTATCCTAGTAACCCTGAATGGTATGAGTTACTACATCCATAGATAAAAAATAAACATGCTGGTGTTAATAATTTATATGTAACATTAAAATAATCAACTAATCAATGAAAATAATGTAGTCGAAGATATCTTTATTGGGGACTAAGAAATTCCCCGTGAACCCATAGTGGGAGATTATAAATCACCATTAAAAATATTTAAAATGATATTCCTTCATCCTTACCAAAGAAGCGGAATGATCGATCATAAATGGAATATCATATAGGCATATTCCTAGATCATAAAACAATGTAAATTATAAAAAATGAAATTCTCTATTGGTAAAAAAATCTAGTACCACATTGGTGATGATAAATACTATACCTATGATAGTAGATAAACCCACATCAAATTACTCTATTCCATACCCGACTTAATAAAGGAATCCACCAGCAATCCTTCATGGAGCCTTATATATTTCATGAGTATGCTCGTATATAAACGGATGAGACCCAACACCTTTACATGGATCATTCCTATCTAAGAAATCACCTAGTAAGGGTGGATCCACCTACACTATACTGAGACACATTTCAAAAAAAACTTATGAGGACTGGGTTTTCAACAATAATAGAAACTTTTGGGATATAACTCATAGTTAGGATAATATTTATATATCATCCTTGATGGAATAAAACAACCAAAAGTTATCCTGATGAATACACATAATCTGGTCCTGATATAAATTGACCACCCTTACAATGATTCCTTTTCTATCCAAGTGATAGATCCTAGATATTACATTTTATAATAGACGAACCCTTATTACCTATCTACTAAACTATTTCATCCTCATATATAAATGGTTCTATTAATTACCATGGAAATGGTAAGAAAGAACATGTGAATAGGCATCGATCAAATTTGAATATTCAATCCCTTATCAAACCATTAAGATTTGAGATTTTTATTGGTTATAATTTCTATAGGTAGATGAACTAAATAAAAAATGAGCTTCATACTCCATAATTGTATGGTCTTCTTGATGAATGGTTAAAAACTCCCACTCCTTGAAAAAATAAAAAAAATACCATGAAAGAATTGTTGATTAAAGGCTTTCATGAAAATGGTCCAAGTGGGATCCTAATTTAATTTAGCATTCATAATGGTATGCCAATATTTTCTTCCACATATCATAAAAACATATGTGTACAATTTGACCTTAGTGACCTATATTGTCTTAAAAATGTGAAAATTACTCTATTATATCAATACATTCCTCATGTTCTTATGTAGAGTCCCCACTAAGACATACATGGATATTACATTTATTTTTCCAGAATACTTAATATATGAAACAAATTGATGACCAAAGACCATATTAGTTTAGTGTAGTTTTGAAACTCAGAACATAATCTTCTAATCATGGTGAAAGATCTTCAACATATACCATAAAGATCATCCCCTTTTTCCTACCTAAATCCTTTATTTATACACTAGGGAAAAGGAAACATTAAAATGGTGAGATCAAATTATCAATAAGGGTAATAATGGGTAAAATAAAACAAACAATATACATTTGAACATAAAAACATGAACATAATGGTTAAAAATCAAAATTACAACTCATGAAATAAATCTTGGCAGTATGTAAAGAATAGATCATAAAGGAACATTAATAATGATAAAACAGTATGGGACTAAAACATGGAATTGTGGAAAACCATTAAGAACATAATAAGATTTCCATAGCACCAAGGAATTGCTGTTAAGACCTTCATAGTGGACAATTTCCATTATTGAACCGAGTTTACATGTCATTCCACCGCTGTATTTCGGAACCGGATTTTCATGTCATTCCCGCCATGTCTATCTCATTAAATATAAATCTTTACCCAATTCATTGGAAGGAGATATCGGTCCCACCCATCTCATAATGAAATAATTCATATATGTTCCAAAAAAACACAAATCATTCATCATAGAATAACCTATTAAATAAAATGAGATTCTTAAACATCATTTCATCGTAAGATAAACCATATATGATAAATGGACATCAAAAAAATAATTCCATCATAAAAACAATCAAATAAAAGTAATAATTGGGATTCAAAAACAACCCTATGTCATCTTAGATGAAATATAATTTTGAAAAACAACTTAATATTAGTTCTTGAGGAAAATATCAAATCTTCTTCAAAATGACTTCTTCTATTAATGCAACAAAAATTTAAAAGTAATGAATTTAGTTGAAAATAAACATGAGATAATGTAGAGAAAGAACCATGAGAATAACATGTTATGAAGATGTAAAATTATATTCTTTCCATATAAGTGAAAAAACATTCTCCTCATACTTTTACCAGAAAAGTCAAAAAGTACCACGTATGGAAAAAAACAATGATTCATTCAATACCACATAGTAATGATAAAAAAGGGTTAAAAATGATTTTAAAAATATATGTAATAATAGTATAAAAAATTATGATTTTTTTTATAAATAATGGACATGGATGATAAATATAACCTCACTAATAATTAAGAGTAAACAAACATAGATAAAAACGAGATTGGAAAAGTCATCCCTTACCTTAGGTCTGATTTCTCTAATATGTGTTCAAAAATCCTATATAGTGGATTTAATCATATTATTAACTTTTAATAGAACCATAATAATATTTACAATATCATATATGTTTTACTAATGACTAAATATTAAATGTTCATTTGTCAATTCCATGTTAAAGCTTTGTTTTGGCTGATAATCATTTTATTTATAATAAGTGTTTAGACATGTTATTCTTGATATTATTACTTATATCATTATTTAATTACATTAATAATGTAAAACATGATTTATATATCATATATATTTATTATATAAATATATATAATATATAGATAAATGAAAGGGAACACACGGTTCTTGGAGACGGTAGGTCATATGTATGCATGAATGCTGTTTTAGTTTCCTAAGTGAATTGAATGGAAGTAAGTAAATGATATATATATATATATATATATATTACTAAAATTAGTAGAATTAATATGTAATATATATAATTATTATTTATTATATATACATTATAATCATTTTTTAATGGAAACGTAGAGAATGAATCTCATCGTGTCATGGATATGGAAAGTCGTACATACGCAGGAGCGACAATACAATACCCATACTTATTGAATGGTATTGATGTGGATGGTTTATATTATATCATAATTAGTATCATGTTATAATAATAATATATAGTTATTATTTTTAACATTATACTCATCGAAGTATGGTGGTGGGGGATAACAGGTTACACCGCGATGTGGAGACGGTAAGACGTACGTACGCACACAGGATGACTTCATTTTTCGTATGATGGATAGATGGTAAAATAGGGTTGTTTAAAATTTATAATAACATATCAGTATGTTATTGATGATTATTTTACAACATTATAATGAAACAACTTAAGAATACGAAGTATAATGAGAAATAAAATTAAAATAATTAGTAGAAGAGATTACTTCTTCCTCAATGTGCCTTGATTAGATTCCCACTTAGGGTAGCAGAGTTGGTATTTTAAGAAATCCATAACCTCTATAATGTAACTATAGAATTTGATAAGAGTTATTTTCAGTGGTTGGACGAGCATGAATCCTAAAAAAGAGTTAAGAAGAGATGATGGAGTTACCCTTATATAAGCAAAGAGAGGGGAACTTTAGGGAACTCTCATAAATATCCTAAAATAATTTTTTTTCCAAGTTTTGAATATTTTTCTATCCATATATTTCGGTTTTACGTTCATTTTACCCTTTTTAATCATACTGTGCTATCATGTTATTTACAAATTGTGGGTTAGTGTAATTACCACATCATGTCGAATGACTCAAAAAAATTTATTTATCACATATTTGGACTAATATTGACCATTTGGACGAATATTTGATTTTTAGGAATTAATATCATTTAATAAACAATTTTATGGTTTATGTTATGAATTGTTTCAATTTTGGACACTATTCATATTTGACTTTTTGAAATATTCATAATAGCCTGATTACTTATAAACCAAGGGATTAAATCAATTATTATTTTTAAATATCATTCATAAAATTCGTTTGGTAAATGAAAATTACCAAATTACATTTTTTTTAATATTGAGAAATTCATTTATTTGAATCATTCATTGATGATGTGATCATTATATTATAATTATGTCATAAATAAATATCATTATACGAGGTCTAAAAATTATAAATAAAATACCATGATGTAAGAAATATTTTTATATTTCTAATGACTATTTATATTCATATAGATAAGTTATATAACCGTATATTAAAATCGATTTTGTAAAAGATATATATTTAGTTTATATTAATCTTTAAATTAAATTAGTTATTATAAAATGTCATTCTCACATCCAATTAAATCCATGGGGTCACCAAATCGAAACAATGATTACCATGGTCTTAAATATATCGTCCAATGGGATTAGTACATGTGTTAGGGTAGGTTCATATTATTTTAATTTTTTTTTACCCTTTTTACAAGATTTACCTTTTAACACTGGTAATTAAAATATTTATTGATGTTACTTTTCATAATGTCCAAATATAAAAGGTAACTATTTACACAATATGAAATTTATGATTCAAAATAAGGAATCAATTTTTCCAAATTCAAAACACAAAAGCTACAGTAATTAATTTAATATTAATTATTGTTGTCAGAACAAAAAGCGGGTTTTTATGATGTAATAACAATCCAATGATTGACATGTGGTTATGTCCAATATAAAATTGAAATTATTATAATGAACACAATTTAATTAAATGATAAGAATATATTCCAATTAAAATTTTAATCCCATTAAAAATATTATCTGACAATAAAAATAAATTAGATAAATAGGTAGTTCGGAATTATAATGCTGCATTTTTCATGATTCATTAAAATTTTAATTTATTATAAAAACAACAAAAATTCAAAAAAAGAAAAATGGTTATGCCCCGCTTCCAAATAAGAATTCTCTTTTTTAAAATTCAACTTATAAAAGTGTCGAAAACTAGATTTAAAATGGTTGTGCCATCAAAAGGAAGTAAAACTGCATTTTTTTAAAATAACATTATTTATCTAAAAAATATACTTTGTTCTCATATCATGTTTTTGAAAAACTTTAAGATGAATAATAATGTTATAAAATTCAAATTTTGGTTATTACTACTCATAATGGCTAGTTTATATCCCATTAAGTTATAATTTGTTAATAATATATAATTTTTTATGAAACTTAGTATTGCATACAACGCTTGCTATTGAGGAAGGTCAATCTTGTGTATAATGCAAGCCACGTTAGTGTTCCATGTAGTGCATACTTCTTCTGGTGTTTCATATAACAGAATCAAAACATAGATCATTTATACATTGAAAAATATCTAAATAACCCTTAAGGGTTACCGGTATCATTTAACATATACTTTCAAATAATTATTGAAACAATACAGTGTCACAATCCTATGAAGTTTCTTTATTCCATAGTACCATAAATTATTAATGAAAAACATGCATTCACTCCATTATCTTCCTAACCCATTGACTGAGCATCATCCTTTTATTCCTCAACATTTCATTCATCTTATATATCATTTTTAGCCTCTTCATTATCATTAATACAAATACTACCCATAAGACTTTGTTGGTTCTCTTCATGAGATTTTCCCATAGGGAATCTATTTCCATATTTCCTATACATTGCACATTTAAAACATTTAACCGTTGTTGATGTATAAGTAATACACTTATCATTGTCCATTGTGTTTACAAAACACTTTCCTTTTCAATTATTTGATATGTGTACTTATTTTCCACACCAAAATAATCTTATAGTTCCTTTAAATCATTACCATTTATTCATATTCCAACATTATTTACATGAGGAAAATAGAACTTTCTTTCCTCAATGATCACCTAGAAACTACATCTTTCTCTTATTAGTAGCTCAGAAAAATCAGCAAATTTGATAGTATTGATTATATTATTGGATTACTAATTAAGAACAATAATTAAATTTCTCCCTCCAAATCCCCCATTATTTGGTTTCTCATGAAGAATATCATTCCCTTTTGTATCATATTCTCCAGTATTATGAATCCTCCAATTTCCAACCTTTTTCTAAAACATAAAATGCATAGTGTGAGTGTAAGAATCATACTAGGGAAAACAACTTAATCATGGGGAGGGGGGTAATTTCAATATCTAACATATTATATTTAATCATAGGTTATTCATGATCTTTTACATAATTATTGGAATTTAACCTATATTTACATTTAACCATATGAACATATCTAGTAATACAATAGAAATATCTCTAGTGATTTCACTAATGTTGTCGCATCCTAGTTTCCAATGTTTTACTAATCCATTACTCTAATAGAAACTATAGATAACCAAGCCTAGTGTATATGTAAATTAAATTTATTTTACAAAATACTTAATACATGATTAAAAACTTCACCCAAAGACAGTATTAGTCTATTTTCATTGGAAACCCCGAACATAATCATCTAATCATATGGAATGATCTTCAACATCTCCCATAAATATATTCCCCTTTGTTTCCTACATAAAACATATATTTATATCATGGGAAAAAACATAAAAATGGTGATCTCAAATTCTCAGTAATGGGAAGCATGGAGAAAATAAAACAAATAATATACATTTTAATGTAAAAACACGAACATAATGTTTAAACATCAAAATATTGAGTTGTGAAATAAATACTAGCAGTATCTAATGTATTGATCATAAAGGAAAATTAATCACGATAAAATAGTATGGGACTAAATCAAGGAATTATGGAAAAAAATAATCACATAATATGATTTCCATAGTACCTGTGGCATTGCTTCCAAGACCATCATAGTGAACGAAGTCCATTACTGAAATGGGTTTACTTGTTGTTCTATCCTTATATTACTGAAACAGATTTACATGTCATTCTATCCATGTCTATCTCATGAGATATAAATCTTTACCCATAAATTTTTAGGGAGATATAGGTCCCACCAATCTCATAATGAAATAATTCTTACATGTTCCATAAAAACATAAATCATTCATCATAGAATAACCTAATTAAATAAAATGGGATTCTTAAACATCATTTCAGCATTACATAATCAATATAAGATAAATGGACTACATATAAATAATTCCACTAAAAACATAATCAAATAAAAATAATATTAGGTATAGAAATATAATCTTATGTTATCACAGATGAAAAATAATTTAATTAAACCACCTAAACTTAGTTTTTTGAACAAAATATCATTTCTTCTTCAAAAACTTTATCTTCTCATACAATGGTACGGAAATTTGAAAGAAAAGAATTTAGTTGAAAATAAAAAATAGATAATGTACAGGAATCATCATGGAAATAAGGAATTATGATGATGTAATAATCTGTTCATGACTTATAAGGGAAAAACATTCCCCTGGTAATTTTACTAGAAAATTCAAAAAGTACCACATATGGTAAAAAAATAAAAAATCCTTCCATACAACATAGTAAAAGTCAAAAATATAATACACGGCCCCACTAATCTAGATTCAGTGCATTACTAATAACATTTTCATGGTTAAAAGGGAAGAAAACTCAGAAGGAATGCTTAGTTTAGTAGTCTTTAAGAAACCAGATACATATATGTAACTCAAAGTACATTATAAAAGGTTAAAAATAAAATACATACCAAAAAATAAAAACTGCGTTCGAAGGAACACAATAAATGATATCCTCATCATCACATGTTGATGTTAAACAATTAATGGGGCAATCTCAAAAGCTCAGTAAGGGATACAAATAGAAGAAGATTTAATTTAATAATAAGTGAATCATAAAAAATTTGACATAACCAATATGGTATGGTGAATAAATGAAAAAACTCAAGCCAATAATAATTTTAGAATGAAACTGCATCTATAATTTTAGCATAGTGAAAACCTCATGGTTTGTAAAAATTGATAATGAATAAAGAGAATACTAATTAATTGGATGCCATGTATATGAAACATGATACCATAATACTTTTAAAATGGTTACCTTATATTGGTAGAAACATGTCTAATTTTCAAAAATTTAATTGGAAAATAATTTCAATTGAAAAGTGATCTCAATTGGAAAGTAGGTATACCACATAAGGAAGAGTAGGTGCACAATACTTAGCTAGTCACAATGAACTGAAAATTGAGACAAAGCTTAATACGTCATTGTAATAAACTGAGTCGCATGAAAAAAAACGATAATTAAAACAAAAAAAATCATATAATACCATGAATATAAAGAGAATCATGATAATATATACCAAATTTCAGTACACCTATACCACATATATGAAATAAGAGGCAAATAATAGGAATCCCATAGAATTGAAAGTGAGATGAGAAAACCCCTTACAAACATTTTGGCATTTTAGCGAGTGTTCTTGAGAGGGATTAATGAGAGGTAATGTTGTATCCCATTATTTATATATCATAAGGGAAGTATGGGGGAGGTTCAAAAACCTTCCACAACATTATGTATTACAAATAAACGGGCACAACATAGGAGATATTTTGGAAAAAGTAAGATAAAGGATCCCTTACCTTATGCACAAAAGTATTCTTCATGGTTCTTAATGACCTGAATAATCAAATTTAGCTTCATTAAATGAAGATTAGAGAACACCATAAACATTTAATTGATATTTTATAACCTTATTAGGTTCATTAATGTTCTTTTTAATGGGTTTATGAGGTTCAATTTTTTGGAATCATTTTCTCACATGGTTTTTATGATCCAATTAATTGTATCCATGAGTGGAAGTTCGTTTGAAATATGGTTAAAAATTTAGTTTTTTTAATTTATAATATTAGTGACATTAAAGAGACAAGAATTAATATATAGTGATTCTAGTTATATACCATTAGGATGACTTATTCGAGGAGTTAATGTTAAACGCTTGGATTGAATTGGTGGTTCTGGGCACAATGAACTTATTTTGTATTATTATTCCTTTTTATGAGTGTGTAAGGATTTCAGAACATTAAAATTAGATAAAATACATATATTATGATATGTTTAATCCATATAAAATATTTAATGACAAGTCTTTAATATAGTAATGAGAATTGATAACCCTTCATCATTGAGTGTGATAAATTAACACATCTCAGACGGTGTTTGAATTTATAGTGTAATATAAAAGAATGAAAAGAGATTATGATGAAGTATTAAATTATCACAATGAAAATCTAGTATAGGTATTTTAGTGGAATTATCATTCCATTTGGATGCGATGAGATGGGAATATAATAAAAAATAATTGAACTTGTAAATGGGATTGAAAGAAAAATGAAGAGTGGTTCAGCTCTTGATTACTTCTCCTTGAGAAACACATTAAGAATTTTTTTCCATTTTCCTGAGACCGACAGGTCATGGATGTGGTGAGAGGGCTTGGGAAGAGTATTTATCCAAATTTAGGCATATCATGAATCTTGAGTGGTGTGGGAGGAAGAGGGGGTGAGGGGTGGTTTTTATTGTGGATGAGAAAAGAGTTTTCTTAATATTTTAAACATTAATTTACTATTTTTGTCAAGATAAGAAATAGTGGGTATTCCATGTCCAATAATATTAATATAATCATGTGAGTTCTATATTTAGGTTCTTACATCACTCATGATTCTATGAGTATTTCATTTAAATTGTAATGTATTTATATTGTAAATTGATGTATTTTACTATTCCCCAAAAATTCATGTATTTTAGAAAAACCCCAAAATCACACCCTAACCTTTTTTTGATAGGTAGAATCCAAACAATGAAGTCCATTTTTCAAAAATAATATCCTAAATATGAATATTTAAATATTTAATTAAAATCATTATTTAATTAAAAAATATAAACACTTAAATTATTCATCTTTATTTTAAGGTGCATAAATTTATTTATACATTCATGGTTGTGGATACCATTCATATGATTCATATTAATATTCATAAGGGTATGTTAATATTCATAAGGGTAGGTTACTATTCACTAAATATTATGTTATTTCTATCAGACTCTAAATATCATCCTAAACACAACTGTGAATGTCAGATTTTCAAAATTCAAAACAATCAAGTGGAAAATTTAAGTTCAATGGCTAGGAAATGACTATCTCGTAAATAACAATGTATTGATTCAATGAAACTCAGTTCAATTTGAAATATATTCTATGACAATAATTTATTTTATAGAAACATACCATGAAATGTGTTGGGTGCTATATTATTCCCTCCTTCAGAAATTTCATCCTCGAAATTTTTCTTTTATAAAGCCCACCAAAAATATCTGAGTGGTTCTTCTTCATAACATCCCCAGGTTCCCAAGATTCTTCTTCCATATTATAGTTTCACCAAACAACCCTTACTAGACGAGTTGTTCTATTTCTCAATACTTTCTTCCTTATGTCAAGAATCCTGATAGTCTTTTCCCAATATGAAAAATTAGGTTCCAGTTCTATTTTTCATAGGTGATTACATTCATTGGGTTTGGAATGTATTTCTTCAACAATGACACCTGGAACATGTCATGAACATTGGAGAGACTTTGAGGCATTGGTAAATGGTATTTTAGAGCTCTGATTCTTTCCAGAATATCATATGGTCTCATGGACATGGGGCTCAGTTTCCCTTTCTTGTCGTACATTAAGACACCCTTCCATGGAGATACTTTTAGAAATACAAGATCTCCCACTTGGAATTCCAAATTCTTTTTTTTTGTTATCATAAATATTTTTCCCACTTTCAGATTCTTTAATATGGTCGTAAATTTTCTTCACTTTTATCATGGTCTCTTCATTATGATCAGGGCCTATAAGTTTCCCCTCGCCAACTTCATCCCAAAAAGTAGGAGTTTGACATATCTTTATATATAATCCTTCATATGGAACCATTTGAATACTATAATGGAAACTATTGTTGTAGAAAAAATCAACCAATGGAATGTACTAATCTCACATACCTTGAAATTAACGAGAGAATGCTCTCTACATTAAGCTCAGTATTCAAACCCATGTGGAGACTTTTTCGGAATTTTGATGTAAACTAGGTATCATGATCAAACACAATAGATATAGGAACACCATAAATTATTTACACTTCCTTAATATAAAGTCTTACAAGGTACTCAAGTGTTAAATCCTCTTTTATAGGAAGGAAATGTGTTGATTTTGAGAGATAGTCAATAATTAACATTATTACATCATCCCTTCTAGGTGTCCTATGTAGTCTTGTTACAAAATACATCATTATTTTATCCCACTTTTACATAGGAATAAGTATAGGATTCCTCAATCCTCTAGTATTTTGTCTCTCTGCCTTCAATGGTTGAAAAACTATACACCTTGACACGTTGTCAGAAATTTTCAACGTCATATAATACCACGAAAAATATTCCTTCAGTTCTCTATACATTATTGTGCTACATGGGTGTACAGAGAAATTTGATATATGATCATCGTCCAATAGTTCCCTTTTTAGATCAGTTACTAATTGAACACATTACCTCTTCCCAAATTTCAGAACTCCTTCTTCACACACAAATTCTACCAATCTCTCATCCTTGATAGCATTTATTCTATTGTTCAGTTTCTCATCATCAGATTGAGAGATTTTTATCTTCTCTGATAAAGATTATTTAACAAAAATTTGAAAGATTAAATATGCTTCCACTTTGTTAACAATTTCCATATCCATCTTTAGTAGATCCATGAATATTCGATCACTTTCAATCAACATTTGGGTCAGAAGTCCATGATCATTCCTGCATAATGCAGCTGCCACGTTATTTTCCATTCCAGGGTGGTTGTGTATTGAATAATTGCAATCTTAGAGTAACTCAAGACATCTCCTGTTCATCATGTTGAGTTATTTTTGTGTGAAAATGTATTTCAAACTCTTATGGTCCATATAAATCTCACATAATTCTCTGTACAGATACAGTATCCTTATTTCTAGAGAAAATATTATGACTGCTAATAGAATATCATGAGTTGGATAATTTTTCTTATGAGTCTTCAAATTACTTGTTTCATAAGTAATAAATTTACCATTTTGAATAAGGACTCAAGTTATCCCATTACAATCCATCACATCATGATGTAAGAGTAAAAATCGGAGTATTGATTAATCTTCTTTTAAATTCAACGAAGCATTCTGTACATTATTTTCCCAAAAAAACTTAACTCCTTTATGTATGAGTTTAGTTAGTGGGTTATCTAGGTGAGAAAAATGCTATATGAGACGCCTATAGTAACCTAATAAGACAGTATAATTGTGTACCTAGGTTATATTTGTTGTCTTCTGCCAATCTTGGTTTACCTTTGTCTTTTCTTGATCAACTCGAATTCCATCCATAGAGACAGTATGGCCTAGAAAAGAAACTGATTGAAGCCAGAATTGCCACTTTCTAAACTCCCCATATAATTCATTTCATCTAAGAGAATTCTGAATAATAACCAAGTGATCCTCATTGTCTTCAATGCTTTTTGAGTATACTAGGATGTCATCGATTAATACCACAACAATGTTATCATGATATTCCATGAAAACTCTCTTCATTAAATCCATGAAAATAGAGGGAACATAAGTTAGCCGAAAAGGCATCACTGTAAACTCATAATCCCCATCCCTGGTTCGAAATGGTTTCTTATGAAATTTTTCCTTCCTCACACAAAACTGATGATATCCGGATTGAATTTAAATCATCAAAATGTATTGAGCTCCATGATGTAGATCAAATAAATCATCAATCTAAGTCAGATGATTCTTATTCATTATAGTTATAGAATTTATTTCCCTATAATCAATACATAGCCTCATGTGTCCTTCTCTCTACTTGGAAAACAGGATAGGGGCTCCCCATGGAGAAACACTAGGTCAAATCAATCCTTTATCACTCAACTCCTCTAGTTGTTTCTTTATCTCCACAAACTCGACAGTGGCCATTCTATAGGGGGTCATTGATATAGTTCTTTTATGAGGAATTATGTCAATGGAAAACATAATTTCACTCTTTGGAAGATGTATATGTAAATCCACTGGAAATACATCAGTGTATTCTTACACTATATTCACATATTTAATTTTAAGATTTCATTGCTCAGCCATAGATATTGGGTTCTATTACTCTCCAAGAAAGGCATTCAATAAAGTCACTAGTGGTGGGTCTAGATAAGAATCATATGGAGAGGTCTCTTATCTAATGATATGATATTCTACACCATTTTCAAAAATTGTATCTTCTTTTTTCTGGTAATAAATATTCACATCATAGTTTGAAAGACAATCCATACAGAGATGATAAGGATAGAAACTAAAGCACATATATGATGATATGGTTAGCAACTAAAGCACATTTTTGTGTCATGGGGGCGGGGGGGGGGGGGACAATTTGACATTCCTTTGTTGCAATGATGCATCCCCTAACTGTTTTTACTGATAAATCCTTTGATAAATCAAATTGGACATGTCTAATTTTCATGAAAAAAAGGGAATATATAAAATAATGCGATGATCTTGAATCATATAGAGTGTTTTCTTTGTTTGGGTAAAAAATTAAAGTACCTATCCCCACATCATTAAGAACTTAAACATACATGGTTTTAATCACATAATCTTTCCATTCCCTCCTGGAACTTTCCGAGGCATATTTCCTTGGTTCTTAGGACACCCATGTGCGTAGTGGCCCATATCTCTACAATTGCATCATTGAACATCATAAATTGTTTTCTTCCCATTGCATTAATTAGATAAATAACCCCTTTCTCCACACTTATATCATACTCTCATGACTTTCAAGCTTTTTTTTATGATTCATTGCACAGTTCTCAAATAATGGAAATTTTTTTGTTCCCTTGTTCTTCTTTGGCGCTTCACTTTTCCATTGGTTATCAGAGTACTGGTTTTTATCTTGATTTTCCATGAAAAAATTTTATTTAGAAAATTCCTTCTATATTTTCATGGCACTTAATACAATTTCATCATATGAATAAAATGTTTGAGAAGCCAGTTCCCTTTGAAGACATAGTGTAAGACCTTAAAAGAAATGACCAGTATTGTCTTCCGAGTAAAGTATATAATCTAAGGCATACCTAGATAGCCATGTGAAGGTAGCCTCATACTCTACAACAATTTCTAATTTCCTTTGATTCATTCCCATGAATTTATTCATCATTTATGTTTATTTCTCATGAGGGAAATATTTTTCAAAGAATATTTCATTAAAATTCCACCAATGAATATCTACTATTTCTTCATCTTCTGTGGTATTATGAATCAAGGACCACCATTAATCAGTGTCACCCTTGAGAAAATATACTACCAATACTACAATTTCAATTTCATTGCATCTTAATTCCATGAATATATTTTCAAGGGACTTGATCCATTTTTTAGAAACCACTGGATTAGTAGTCCCACTGAAAGATTGGGGAATTTTCCTCAAAAAATGATCCAGCATAGGCGTGGAATGGTTATTCGTTACAACATGAGTACGTTGTCCTAATATGGTCATGATCTGATCTACTCCAACATTGAATGTGTTGACTTTCCTAGTGGGGAGATCCATAACTTACCCACAAGTATTGATTCCTCTCCTTACACTAGATTCCATATCTAAATAATGGCATACAATATATTAGGTTATGAATATAAAATCAAAAAGCACTTAACAAATATTGAAATTATTTCCATAACTAATCTCACAAACATGGATTCTTTGAGGAATTATTTACATTAAAATTCATCATAATGGCTTCTAATTAAAATATTAATTATCTTAAGAATCTCTCTTGAGTGTGTCGCAACCAATAGTGCAGTAGGTCCCATTATCGTATACTAGGATACCCCGGGTCAAGCCTGAAACTCCATATCGGAGCTTTCACTCCTAGGTAATACTGTTCCAGAGCCACCTCTACCTGCTCGTATCTAGACATGGACGTATTTTCCTGAAACATTCACATAATCTATTCCATGACAAAATACCAGGGAAATTTTTTACACTTATCCACAATTACTACGTTAGGGCTTTGTTCCATACTATACATTTCCTACTTTAGTTTCCATCTCTTCTACTAAACATCCTATGATACCAATTAAAATTCCCCGACCCCTATAAACCAAATTCGGTGCATTACTAATTATATTGGAGTGGTTATAAGGAATGAAAATCCTGAAGGAATGATCTGTTTAGTAGTCTTTATGAAACTAGATACATATATGTAACTCAAATTATATTGGAAAATGTTACAAAATACAATACATAACAAAAACTAAAAATTTCATTCATAGGAACTCAATAAAAGATCTCCTTTTCATCACCTATTGAAGGTAAACAAATGAAAAATGTGATATCAAATGCTCAGTAAAGGTTAAAAATAGAAGAATAATGAATTAAATATTAATCTAATCAAAAACTATTTGACATAATCAATATGGCATGGTGAATAAATGAAAAAAACTCATGCCATTAATAAACTGAGAATTAAAATACATCCATAGATTTTTTTCATAATGAAAACCTCATGGATTATAAGACCTAATAATAAATAAATAGATTTCCTATTAATTGTACATCATGTATCTAGAACATGATACCACAATACTGTTAAAACAACTTTGTTTTGTGGGTAGAAACACATCAGTTTTTTTGGAAACAATGTCGATGCATTTCTAACCAAAATGATTGTCTCATGAGACCTGTCATTACATCTAAAGGGATATAGCGGGCCTACCCACCATTTCATGTCCAAATAATTCTTTATACATTGATTTAATATAATATCAATATTCCTTTTCAATATCCATACAGAGTAGATGATAAGGATTCACCAATATTTTCCCATGTAAAATAACATTCACAAATAAATATCGTATATAAAATATTATACAGATTAGAAAATAATCATATCCATGATTTGAGAATATGTAAATTTAAATGGAATATAATTTCAATTTTAAAACGATCTCAAATGGGTAGTAGGTGCACCACATAAGAAAGTGTAGATGCACAATACTAAGCAAGTCACAATGGGTTAAAAATAGAGATAGAGATCGTTACCACATTATAATAAATTGAGTCGTATGACCAAAAGTTAATAACCCCCAAAAGAATCCCAAAATACCAGGAATATAAATTGAATCATGATAATATATATAAAATGGCTGTACACTAATACCACATATAAGAAATAAGAGGCGAATAGTGGAAATCTCACAAAATTGAAAGTGAGATGAGAAAACCCCTTACAAACATTTCAGCAAGGTAAATATTGTTCTTGATAGGGATTAATGGGATGTAAAGGGTTATCCCATTATTTATATATCATAATGGCAGTACGGGGGAGGTTTAGAACATATCTTATCATTAGGTATTAAAAATAAAAAGTGAAAACATTGGGGAGATTCTCGAACAAAAGTGTTAGAGAGGATCCCTTACCCTATGCTCGAAGTTGTTCGTTATTTTTCTTAACGACTTGAATAATCAAATTTTTCTTCATTAATGAAGGAGTTCGGAACATTGTAAACATTTACTTGATTTTCTATAACCTTATAAGGTTCATTAATGTCTTTTTTGATGGGTGTATGTGATTAAATTTTATTGTTTCGGAAGCATTTTCTTACACGGTTTTCATTATCCATTTACATGTATTCATGAATTGATGTTTGTTTGAAATGTGATTAATGATTAAGATTTTTTAATATATAATATTATTAAAATTAATGATATATAAATTATCTTATAATGATTCTAGTTATATACCATGATAATGAATCATTCGATGAATTATGTTAAACACTTGGATTGGCTTTATAGTTTTGTGCACAATGAACTTGTTTTATATTATTATTACATATTATGAGTGTGTAAGGATATAAGAACATTAAAACAAGATAAAATAAATATATTATGATCTGGTTCAACCCTTGAATAGTTTTCATGACTAGTTCCTAAATATAGTAATGCAAATTGAAAACATATCTTCCTAGAGTTTGGTAAATTGACACATCTCGGATGATGTTTGAATTTATTGTGTAAAATGAAAGGAAGAAATAAGATTATGATGAAATATTACATTAGAATAATAAAAATCCAGTATTATTATGGTACTAGAATTATCATGGCATTTGAATTATGTGAGTTGAGAAGATAGAACAAAATAATGAAACTTGTAAAAGGAACTGAGAGAAAATGGAAGAGAGGTTCACCTCTAGAGTAGTCATTGAGAAACTCCTTAATACCTTTGTTTTTTCCTTTTGGTGAGACCATAAGGTCTTGGGCATGGGGAGAGGGATTGAGGAGATTAGTTGGCATATTTTAGGAAATCATTGATGCTTGAGGGGTGTGGGAGGAAGAGGGGGTGAGGGGTGTTTTATATAGTGGAGGGGAGAAAAGTTTTCATAATTTTAAAAGCATTAATTTATTATTTCATCCCATGAAAAGAAATTGTGATTATTCAATGACCATTTTTATAAATATATGCATGTGAGATATAGATTTAGGGTTTTACATCACTTATGATTCTAGGAATAGTTAATTTACATTATATTATATTTATAGGGTAAATTAATGTATTTTACTATTCACAGAAAATTCAAGTATTTTAGAAAAATTCAAAAAATTCCCCTAACCGTTTTTCTATATGCAAAATCCAAAAATAAATTCCTTTTATCAAAAATAATTTATTAAATATGATTAATTAAATATTTAATTAAAATCGTTATTTAATCAAAAAATATAAACAATTAAATTATTCCTCTACATTTTTAAGGTGCCTAAATTTATTTATAAATTCATGGGTGTCGATACCATTCATAAGAGTAATATTTCTATTCATAAGGGAAACTTATTATTCATAAGGGTATGTTACTATTCAAATGGGTATATTACTATTCACCGAAAATTAAGTTAATTTATCATAATCTGAATATCATCCTGAACAAAACTGTGTATGTCAGATTTTCAAAATTCAAAACTCACAAATGGAAAATTTATGTTCAATGGCTATGCTATAACTATATCATAAGTAACCAAGTGTTATTTCAAAGAAACATTGTGCTTTATGAAATATATGATATGACTTGAATGTACTTAAGAGAAACAAACCATAAAATGTTTTGGGTGCTACAAAAGGGGTAAAAATGACATTAAACATACATGGAATAATATTAAACATTTTATCAAACCATTTATATAATACATGGATATGGATGATAAATACAAATCCAGAAAATATTTATGAGTAAACAATATCTGATAAAAATGATATTGGAAATGTTATCCCTAACCTCAGGTCGGATTTCTTCAATATGTGTCCGAAAATAATGTATAGTATGTTTAAAAATATTATTAACATATAACAGAACCATAATAATATTTATTATTTCATATATGTTTTAGTGATGCATTTATATTACCCTTTTATTTTTCAATTCCATGTTAAATAAATTTTTTTGTAAATAATTGTTTTACTTTTCATACGTGTTTGGACTTGTTATTATTGATATTATTAATTAGATCATGGTAAAATTACATCCTTTATTTGATACATGATTTATATATCTTATATATTCATTATATATATAATAGATAGGTAATTTAAATGGATACACCATTCAATGAGACGGTAGGTTGTATGTTCACATGAATGCTATTTTATTTTCATTATTGAATAGAATAGAAGTTAGTATATGACAAGTATATATAAATAAATTAAGTAGCATTATCATGTCAAATATTTCTTGATTATTAGTTATATATACATTATAATCATTCTTGAAAGGTTAACATGTGAATGAATCTCATCGCATTGTTGATATGGTAAGTCGTACGTATGCCTGAGCGATGATATCGTTCCAATAATTAATAAATGGTATAGTTGTGTATTCTATATAATATCTCAGAATTAATATGATGGTATATTAATCATATATAGTTATTATTTATTCCATTATTCTAATCCAATTAAGGTGGTGGTGAAAAACAGCTTACGCCACGGCCTGGAGATGGTAAGCCGTACATACGCACGTGTAGTTATATCATTTTTCATAGGATGTATGGATGGTTACATAGGGATGTTTCATATTTATAATAACATATTAGTATATATGTGATAATTAGATTATTACTTTATAATGAAACAACTAAAGAAAAGAAGTAGAATAATAAATAAATTTGAAAGAATCGGTATAAGAGATCACCTCTTCCTCGACGCGCCTCCTTTAGATTTTCTCTTAGGGAAACACTATAATGACACAAGAGAAGTTGATAAGGTAAATTATCTTGGGATTTATGAGCTTGAATGCTAATAAAAGAGCGAATAGGAGAGGGATGTGGTGCCCTTTTATAGGAGAGGAGAGGGGTAATTTAGGAAACATTAAAAATATTAATTTATCATATATTTAATTTGATTTAAAATGGTCCAAAACATATTTAAATCTAAGATAAGATTGTTTTTTAATAACTATAATACAATAATTTTCTTACTAGTTTTTAATATTTTTCAATCCATATCATTTTTGCCTTACCCTTATTTTACCCTTTTTAATCATAACCTGATATTTTGTTATTTACATATTTTGGGTTAATATAATTACCATATTATTTAAAAATAACTATAAAACGTTATTTATGATATATTTGGACAAATATTAACCATTTTTACTAATCTTATATTTTTAAAAATTTAATGTATTTTAATAAAATATTTTATGTTTTAAGTGAGGATTTGTGTCAATTTTGGGAACCATTCGTTGTTGAATTTTCAAAATATTTCTAACCGCATAATTCCATTGAAATTATCAAATTTTGTCAATGATAATATGTAAATATTATTCAAAAATTTATTGTAGGACATAAAAATAACCAAATTTCAATTGTTTTAATATTTATAATTCATTTATTTGAATATTTTATTAATGAAGTGATAATTACATCATATTTATGTCATAAATAAATAGATTTCTCTGATGCCTAAAAATTATAAATAAAATAAAATGATTTATTAAATCTTTTTAGCTTTATAATGACTATTTATAGACCTATATATATGTTATATAACCCCATATTAAAATCAATTTAGTAAATGATAAAAATTTATGTTATAATTATCCTTAAAATAAATTAATAATTAAAAAAATATTCACATCAACGTGAATCTCTGAGATCCCCAAATTGACCCATGTAATCCCATTGTCAGAAATTTATCATCTAGTAGGATTATGACATGTTTTAGGATAGTTTAATATTATTATAATGTTATGTTTACCCTTTTTACCAGATTTACCCATTAACCATGGTAAAGAATATATTTACTGATGTTTCTGTTCATAATGTCCACTAATAAAAGGTACCTATTTAAAAAATTTAAACCTTATGAATAAAAATAAGGAATCCATTTTTCCAAATTAAAAAAAATGTATGCTGCAAAAATTAATTGAAAATTATTTCCCGTTATTGAAACAAAGAAGTGGTGTTTCAAGAAGTAATAACTATCAAAATATTGACATTTGTTTTTGTCCAATTTATATTTTAAATTACGTAAAATGACCTAAATTGGACTAAAAGATAAAAATATAATATAATCAAACATTAAAACAAATTTAAAAGATAATATACCTATTAAAATAAATTAGATAAAAATCCTTTTTCAATTAAAATGTTGCATTTTTCACTAATCATTAAAATTATAGTATTATAAGAAAAATAAAAAAAATCAACAAAAGAAAATTTTTATGTACCACTTCCAAAGAACAAGTATACTTCGTAAAATTTAACTTATCAAAATTTCAAAAAACTAGATATAAAATGTTTTCACCATCAAAAGGCGGTAAAACATCATTTTTTTTTGAAAAATACTTCTTTTACCCTGAAAATGATTTTGTTATCATATCATGTTTTAGTAATAGTGTAAGATCAATAAAAATGATATAAAATTAAAAATGTCATTAATACTATTCATAATAGCTAGTTTATATCCCATTATGTAATAATATTTTAATAATATATCATTGTTTAATGAAACTCGGTATTTTATACAACACAATCTATCAAAGATGGTCGCTCTGGCATATAACCCAAGACAAGTCTATGTTGCATGTAGTACACTATTCCTTTGGTTTTTTGTATAACATAATAAAAACATAGTTCATTTACATGTTGAACACAATCTATACCCAGTGTTGCATGAAATGATTTCTATCACAAAACTTGAAATTGTGTTCAAAACATGCCAAGAATAGTGTTGTTTATACTGCAAGATAATACGGTATTGCATATAGAACAGGCTCATATTAGTTTAGCATACAACACAATAAATCAATGAAATTTAAAATAATCTATCTATATAAATCTCAAAGTGTTACATCTTGGGTAACATTGTAAACATAATATTTGTTTCTCTTTATAAATTCAAACACATGATGCACCATCAAATCCCAGTATCCACCACCAATTTAATTTGTTGACTCATTATTTTATATTACAATTTACCCTAGATATGAGTCAAACCGAGGGTTTTCCTATATGTTGATCACCATATATCCATTCATTTAATTGTTATAAAACTATTTATATGAAATTATGAATTAAAAAAAAGTTATGATACATGATTTATTTTTTTATACATATCTGAATAAAAATATCAACTTAAAAAATCCATATGAAATTCCTTGAACAACATTTATTTAAGAAAAAAACAGATTTTAGGAGTTAGAGGTGAAGAAATCTAAAACATATAGAAAATAAGATATGTTATCTAAATATTTCAAAAAAAAGATCTTGGATTAATGAATAATCTATGACCACCAATGTAAACGTGAGATCAAATATGAATGTTAGAAGTTCAAGAATACATGCACACATACCACCTCATTCCAGATGGTCCTGACTAAATTATACAATACTACCTTGAAAACCTGATCACTATGATTAAATTTTTTAATGAAAACCCTTGGTAAACCTGGAATGTCACCAAAGATGTCTCATTATATGGTTTGAACATAATTCTTGATTGCCCTTGGTTAGAGACAAGAATACGGGAATAGATTCACATAATCATGGAATTGATTTCATCCAAAAATGAAAACATAATGAATGTTAAGGAGGAAAACGCATATCCATTAATGCTTGAGGAAATTCTGAGTATGGAAGATATTGGGGTCTTTAATAGAATTTCTTTATCAGATGAGGCAGATAGATGTTGTTTTACTGGGTCTTCGTATGTGCTCTTTAATGGACTTGATTTTAGAGAATTGATGCATCCAATATCAGAGCGAGATGAATGGGATTTGTGGTTATGGTGTAAGGACATACCTATGATGATGAACTTTTTTTTCTATAGGTTGCGGAATCAGTCAATTGCAATGGAAGAAAATTTTCAATCAAAGGGTATTTCTCTGGCTTCACATTGTTTCTGCTGCAATAGTTCGAGCATTGAGTCTTTATTACATCTGTTTTGTATGAGTTATTAGGTTGTTGGCTTATGGTATGCATTTGATTCGCAGATTTCATCTAGGCGCGATTACGATTCTAGGAAGGGATTCATCTCTTTCTGTTTTATAGAGTCCGATCATAGCACGATGCAGCATAAAATTCACAGCATTACTTTCAGTTCCATTTGATGGATTATCTAGGAGTCTCGGAATACAACCAGGTTGTACAAGCGACCCGCTCTGTCTAGTCTGCTGATAAAGGTGAAGGTACTCATTTACGAGTTAGCGTTATGTGTGAAGGGTGGGAAGAATTCTCAGGCACTGAAAAAGTTCCTTAATAGACCTATTAAAACTAACAGTGATCCAGGTTAGTGGGTAAAGTGGAATCCTCTTGATAGTGGTAACAATGTTAATGTTGATGATTCTTTCATGAATGGATGAAAACAAGGGGTCGCCAGCTCAGGGATTCAAATGGGTCAGTGTTCCTAGCTTTTAGCGCGTACTATAGTCCAGGGAATTCCTTGTGCACATAAGATAGGGACATTCTCACCAGAGTTTCCCTTTACTAATGGTTTGGATTCCAGATATGTGTTGTATAATCTGATTCTGAGATTTTGGTCTGGTCTATACAAGGGAAAAGCAATCCACCATGGAATTTGATCTATCTCGTTAGAAGATGTTCTAAGGAAATCAATGAAGGTTTTTGGGTCCATCATATTTGGAGGGAAACTAATTTTTTAGTTGATGCTCCTGCTCAAGCAGGAAGAGTGGAGGAACTATTGGTAATTTACTCCACTGTTGAATCTCTTCCATAGGAATTTAAGGATGTTGTTCATGGGGATGACCTTGGACATCACCATTTTGAAACTCCGTGAGCTTTATAATTTTGGTGTGTGTTCTTACATCCTTTAATAAAAAATTAATTGTTGATCGACATGTTATATAATGAAATAATAGGTATATAATCATGAGACATACCAAAAAATATCTAGAAGGATAAACCCAGAAACAATCAAAAACCATGTCTCCTTGTGACCATCCATCACCACCAACCCAAACCATTACCATGTGTCATCGATGAAGAGAATTTGTGAATATAATATTACACAATCCTTTCTCCCTAAATCATATAAGACCAATTTCATATACACAGAAATAAATATTCAAAGAGTGAGTAAAATTATTTGTAAGATACAACCATGGATCTGGACAATTCCTACCACTATTAAACCATTAGTTCCATATTTAAAAATAATAATAATTAATTCCATTTGAATACATTACCAAAAAAAGAAAATTTGGTTTCCTTTAAAAATTTCATATTCAAATTAACCAGTATTATGAAAAATTTTATAAGATATAAAAAGATGTAAATAATAAGAACCATCCCTAGTAACTTATAAGATATTCAAATGAGTAATAAAATCATTAAATTATACTATCATAAACAAAACAAAATCTAAATGTGCTCTACACTATAAAAATAAATTAATAGGAATCACAGTGAACACTGGTCAGCATAATGTTAATCATAAAACTAATATTTCCTACCACAATCTATCAACATCACAATAAAAATCTTTTCTCATGTCACACCAACCATAATTGTGCATATGTCCCAAACTTGAAACATTCAATCTTCATTTGTGCAATATGCTCCAAAAAAAATATGTAGATCCTCAAGCCATGAAATCCGAGAGTTGAATTCTATTATGATTAAATTGTATTGATATTTAGGAAACAAATCCCAAAGGACCGACCAATTTTGTAGTATTAGAAAACTATATACACAAATGATTCATGTATTAAAAATAAATAAAGAAATTAAAACATAATTTTTTTTGATAATAATAAATTTATTGACTCTATAATATCTCTGCATATCCTTTCAAGTACATTTCATTGAATATTAGGGAAATGAAAAAAATAAAGGTGAGCAGAAATGATTAGTAGAGGTTATGTACAATGACAAAAATCGTGAATCAATCAGAATAATCAATAAAGAAAGGTAAATAATTGGGCACACATGCCATTTAAATAATTGGATAAGGCATAATCAATATGGGAAGTTAAATAATTGAAACAAATGAGATTTAATCAATTATCTATGATTGAAATGGTTCCATAGATAATGTCAATGCAATGATCTAATGGACAAATAATAATGAGAAGAATTAAATTTTAAATGAATGCAATGTTTAATTATAGGACTTCATGTATGATGCACATGTTTACCAATTTATCACCACCATTGACAAGATGGTTCAAAAATATAATTAAACCCCCATTTAATTTTTCCAACTAATATATCTCATGAGAACCAGTCGATGCATCAATGGTCTACATAAATTCTTGTGACCAAAAATCATTTCCAGTCCAAAGAATTCCTGATATATCAAATAATCGATTTAATTAATAAAAAATATTCCTTATCATAATATATATATATATATATTATGAAATAGATAATTATTAATTAATATTACCACAGTCAATCTAAAAACTTTTAAAGAAAAAAATTATATTTAGAAATTAGATGTGGTTTAATAAAGAATCATATCTCTGATAAATGATTTTGATAATTATGTTAAAATTAATGTCTAGTGATTATTTCAATTAGAATACAAAAATTGAATCATGCATGTGAATGTAAATACTATCCATGGTTTAAAAAATCAAAAATCACCAAGAATAATATTATGTATTGTATCAAAATAATTTATACCAATTAGGGTAAGAATATGGTTGTTGACGCTCCTTTCGTCACAGAATCTAAAGATCGGAAAAGGGAATATCTGAGCTCAAAGTGATTCAACCTTTGATGAAAACATCAAAAATAGACAAAGTCATGAACAAAGGATCGACAACAACGGCACCGTGCATGTTTTATCACTGTCGCGCAAGTACACTTGCGCGACACCCTTGGTCACGCAGGTGACTTGCGCGACCTAAGTGGTAACCGCCCGGTAATCGCCCGGGGTCTTCTTTTGCCTATAAATAGACCCTGTGGGCCCCCCATTCGAGAATATTTTTCCAGAAACTCGGATTGAAGCTCTTGACGCCCAAGTCTCTTCTCAATGCTTCCGGAACACTTCTAAGGTAGTTTCTTACCTAGAACGGAAGATCTAAAGAGAAGAAGGATGGCCTAAGTGTTGAAACTTATCAAACACTTGCGCGCCGACTTATTTCCTTCAATATAACTTGCGCGTCCCTTTTCTGGAAGAACCTTAAGAAAATTCTAAAGGCTTTAAAAAAGAGTCGCTCAAGTATTTCAGTGCTGGTTGAAAATCGTGCAAGTACACCATGTGTCGCGCAGGTATGCATGCGTGACCATACTTGCGCGCCCACGGAAGACTTGAACGCCTTGCAAGACCTGCGCGCCCCTATCTTTTTGGGTGCCCATCTTGCCCATTTTTACCTCTCTTAAAGCCATCACACCTTTCCTTTTCAAGATTCAGTCTTCAAGACACTCTTCAAAGCCATTTATGGCACGATTTCTTGATTTGACTTCCTTATCTGAAAGGAATTCTGTGGAATCTCTCTCAAAGTCTAGTGATTTAAATATCCTTATGTCACTAAATATGGAGAGTTAATTTATTCAACCTCATCCTTTAAGATGAGAGAATCCTAACCTGGGTCTCCTTTTTAGGAATAAGACTCAGTCATAACCTGGGCCTTCTTTTTTAAGAGTAAGTCCCAGTCATAATCTTGGGCATCCTCCTCAGGAGTAAGCCCCAAACCTTAATTCCTTAACCTGGGTATCCTTTTCAGGAATAAGACTCAGTCATAATCTTGGGTTTCCTTTTCAGGAGTAAGCCCCAAGTCCCCTAACCTGGGCCTCCTTTTTAGGAGTAAGTCCCAGTCATAACCTTGGGTTTCCTTTTCAGGAGTAAGCCCCAAGTCCCCTAACCTGGGCCTCCTTTTTTATGAGTAAGTCCCAGTCATAATCTTGAGTTTCCTTTTTAGGAGTAAACCTCAAGCCCCCTTAAAATTGTCTTAACCAGTCATAATTTACCTTTGATTTGGGTTTCCTTTTCAGGAGTAAAACCCAATCATAAGTCCCCTCCTAACTTGGGCATCCTCCTCAGGAGTAATCCCCAAGATTAGAGTATTCAATTCTCCATAAAGCACATATACCTTTATGGACCCTGTTCCTAGATTTTCTCCCTAAAAGTAAATCCTAAACCTTCATCTATTTTGGGCAGTCATACATACATAAGCCCCAAACAAATTCTTATGATTACATCTTTCATGGAACAATTGTCTAAATTTTACCAATACCTCTTGTTTCTCACACCGAGCATGACTCACGTGAGCTTAGAGTGTAAAAGTAATTATGACATTCTTATTCGAGCCATCAATCATAAACATCATACTCTGTTACTCGAACTACGTGGGTTCTGATTCCTTTTCCAAAACAAAGGATACGTAGGTAGCCCATTTATGGGTTCGATGCCAACTTTGAAATAATCTCTGTCCTTGTGAATGATGATAAACTTCAAGTTCCCCACTGAGTGGCTTTAAAACCAGCCTGGTCATTATAATGACCAAGAGACTTTTATATAAATGTTTTGAAGGATACCATTGACCAGGAATCTCTAAACAGATATAGATGATTCTCTATTGATGAAGAACCTCGAATACATATAAAAGATTCACTAAATTTCTTGAATATTTAATCATTGATTGTTAAAACTAAAGGAAAGCACATTTTATACTTGGTAATGTAATAAGGATTCACGAACATAACTTAAATCTATAAAGAGAGTCCCTGAGTAGACAATAATTCCCCTAAAAAAGGTGTGATGAGTCCGACCTCCCATCCTCTCGACCAATGCAAATTCCTAAGCCTCATTAGTCCACAAGCTAATGAGCGCTTGCCTTTGGAAAGTAGGTCCAAACGGATGTGGAATCATTGGATGTTTCCGGTTCTACGAACAAACCCGTTAGAAACCGATCAGAACGTTTGAATCTCCCGTCCAGGAGGTCATCCCCGGATTCCGTGACGAAACAAAAATGGTGAACCCGACGTGAATCCTTAACCAAGTTAAAGTGATATTCTTATTATTTGTTAGGCCCCTTGGGACAACAAAGAAATCATTGACATGTGCTCATCCAAAAGATGCAGTGGCCGGATTCATCTTGATTATGTCTGTTATATGGAACAGGC
The DNA here is from genome assembly GCA_963277665.1 of Viscum album. Taxonomy (NCBI): domain Eukaryota; kingdom Viridiplantae; phylum Streptophyta; class Magnoliopsida; order Santalales; family Viscaceae; genus Viscum; species Viscum album. The sequence goes on along the minus strand of OY728125.1, from coordinate 907,758,305 downwards.
ACTCTTTTCTCAAGATCTTCTGCAAAATGGCTTTCCTTAAATTCACCTTTGTGAATACTGCTGCTGTGAACACCTCTACTGTGAGGTCTGCTGCTGTTAAAACCAATGCTACTACTCCTACTGGAACGTCGTCCGCTCTGAGGATGACATCACCAACTCAGCATCTTCAACGCTGGGTTTCTAATGCACTGGTTAAGGAGTACCGTCGCAACGGTACTATCCCAACTCTGGAGGCCGCTCGTCAAGCCCTCCAAGTTAACAAATCTACCTGGTCATCCGGACAACGGCGGCCAGCAATCAAGAAGCATGCGGTGCTGACTACCGTCTCCAACCGTTTCGGGTCGTTATCCCCAGAACGCAATTTCCATTTACTCCCTTACTCTGAGGAAGTGAATGAGCAGGTCCCGCAGGACCTTAATTCAAAAAGACAGGAGTCCTTCCCGAGGGCTCCCATCAACAATTTCCGCCAGACTTGTGCGGTAGTGCGCCCTCAACATGATGAGGGTACCGACTCCAGGCTTTCAGCTCAGGTTCCTCGAACCCGAGCAGGCAAGATGAACCGCCAGAGACGGAATCCGGTTAACAATAGGCAGGTTGTCATCCCTGCCATCTTCGGAGAAGTCCACCAACCTAACTTGGTGGCAAATAACGAGCAGGCAGAATCACCTGCCCATTTTAATTCCGTTGTCCAGCAGACTCGTCTGGCAGCATCAAGCCGATCCCGCCAGGCAATTCCAGCGGAGTACCATAGGCAGGAACATACACCTGCTTATACATCACCAGTTAGTTAGCAGGCTTGTCTGACTACATATGATGGATCTCGTCAACCACGTTTGGCGAAGTGTAATCAGCAGGCACATATACCTGCTAATACTAATCAAGCCTACCAACAGTCTCGCTTGGTAGCGCACGGAGAAGTCAGTCAGAAAGTCCCGACGACAAACTGGAGGCAGACTCAACTCTCTGCCTCCACACGTGAGTACTGTCAGGATTCACTGACAGGAAAAGGAGGACAGGAGCAGGCACGTACACCTACTCCAAGCCCGGAATGGACGTATATCCCCGTTCCGGCGGCTGAAGTCACCAAACATATTTTGTCAATGGTGAAAGAGCAGAAGCAAATTCCTGCTCATATTCTGGATGCTTGCCAGGATATCATAACAGCTTCGGCATCATCACAAGGACAGACACATAAATCTATCCCAAGAAATGGAGTGACACATCAACGATTCACTCCGGAACAGACACACACATCTGTTCCAGTCCAAGAGGGTTATGGGGCATACTCCCCCATATCATACGGACAACCAAGTCAGGCACATACACCTGATTTTAGTGGAGATCGTCAGCCTAACCTGACCATCTTTCCTGATCAGGCACATACACCTTCTCAGAGCAATCACTTTCGTCATCAAGTGGTTTCTAAAGCGAGTAAGAAGGCATCTAAGAAAAAGATCCGCCCAGCACAGTCAGGAGATCAAAGGCCAATCTGCAACCAAGCCTTACTCGATGCTGGAGTTCTTGAAGCCCTCAGACATTTATCTGTCGGAATTCAAGATTCTACTCCCTCAGTTCCCAATAACAGGAACATTAATTCTGAAGGTCTTCAACAGACACTTCTTCATGAAGACTTGCTTCATGAAAATTTGGTCAATCTTGAAGTTTCTTCTTCAGATGAGAGCCACAGGAACCCTCTGTGTGGTCAGAACACCAAGGAACAAGAGATTTCATCTTTTGCTGTAACCCATCATGACGGTCCTCCTCATGGTGATGAACTTCGCTGCGAAAGTCCTCTCCACAGTAGTGATTCACGTTGTCTCGAAAATTCTTCAGAAGGCAATGTAGTGACGAGAAAGCCCTCCTATCTTGAGGCACTTGCAAACGTAAAACCAGTCATGTCTGATGCTTTACTATCGGCAGGTGAAACTCTTTCTCCATCAGAAGATAGCCTGGGGTTCAGGTTATTCTCCGAACCATCCCTGGGTCATTCATCTTTCAGCATGAATAGTGATCTCTCTACCAATCTTGTTGAATCCGATGAAGCAACAAGGAAACACCAACTCTGGTCCAAACAGGTAGAAGAATCTTCATTTAATGATAAAGAGGAAATGCTGAACATGAGGAAAAATCTGGCAAAAGGTGAAGAACCAGTCATGTTTTGGCCTTTGGCTAACTCCCAGTACGACATTCCAAAGATGTTGACGGATGATGGAATCCATGATATTCGTCTCAACATATGGAAAACTCTTTGTCAATTAAAGAAGAAGGTATTATCTTACGATGAATATGAAAATCATCTTAAGATAATAGAAGGGCTACAACGTCAGATTGATTTGGCATCTCTATCAGTCTCTCGGTATCCAAAGGCTGAAAAGCAACAGAGAACCCTTCAATGTTCATGCCTTGGCGCACTAAGAAAATTGCGTCAGTTAATTGCCAATGCTCCATCTAATGTTCATATCAGAGGATGGGGTGTTCACAGAGCACTACATTTCACAGTGATTTCCGGTCAGCAAAGCCCGCCGAAAATGGTCTCATGCAATGTTATTTCCCATGGCCGGCCACAGTCAATGGGCTTTGTTCATAATAAAAAGCTTGATCAGGAACAGGCTTCAACTAGTTTCTCTCAAAATCAAGTATATAGAGAACAAGTTGTTGAATTACTCCTACATCAAGCAGGCGAGAATATTGCACAATCCTCTCGTCTGGAGCAAACACGTCATCAAATGACAGAAGTTTCGGAAATCATCCAACGGTCTGTTGAACCAGGTGATAAAAGTGGATACAGGTTAATGCATCCAGCTAATTTACAAACTAAAATTTGCAAGATCAAGAGAGATTTTAAGAAGATCTCAGACATAGCATGTCAAGAGACACCCCAGCTTGCCAGACTGGGGACTTCTCTAACCCAACCCTCAGAGTCAAAAAATGGGATTCGAGGAGTTGAGCGGAAGCAGCGGGAACATCCCCAGTCTACCAGACTGGGGACTTTTTCAAATCCTCAATCCCTCCCTCAGAGAAAGTCAGTATTCTCTCGATTAGGTAATAAGCCTCAAGAGGAACGAAGAGCCAAGCTATCAGGAGATTCTCTCCAAGTGACGGTTGTCCAAGAAGTTCCTAAGTGATCAAGTAAACGGAATTCCATGTCTCATCATGGACATGGAAGAATACAATATCATAGAAATGATGATAGAAAGGATTCCATGCAATATGCATCCATTAATGTCATCAATGCCGTTGCTGCTGATTCACCAGATGAGGCTCAATCAGAGGGATCAGACGAAGAGGTTCCTGCTCAAGAAGTTGCGCACACAGACCTAAATGAAGAAGGTGTGCGCACACGTAATCAAAGGCTTACCCAAAATCTGGGTATTCCTTCAAGTAACCCACTTCCCCCTCTCCGAAAAGGATCCAATAAGGGGAAAGGAAAGAATCAGGTTACTTCTCACCCTTCCTCTGAAGGAGGTCAATCGCTCTCATTAGAGCAAAGGTTTTCACAACAGGAGGAAGAAATGAAAGAATTAAGAAGGTTGAATGCAGAACTACTTCAGAGTAGTCTTCTTCTTAAGAATGCTGAAGTCCGATAGCCGAAGGAATTTGTTGTAACTACTGAGATGGATCAAGAATATCCTCCTTTATCAGTACACCCACAGAGGTCTAATCCAACGGGTCAAACGCAACAATGGTTGGCAGCACTACCATCAGTTGCAGCACCAACCACCATGTCTGTCCAAGCTCCATTCATTGCACCTACCCAAAACCAAGTTCAACCTGACGTTTCTCAAAAGTTAATAACTACTATTGAGTCATTAACAGCTCGGTTAGAAACTATGGAAGGGAAACGGGCACAGGTTCAACCTGAAAAGAAAGTTTACCCTGAATGGGTAGATTCAAGTTCTCCTCCTTCCAGTTTTGGAAACCCTGTTTTCCCTACTTTCAATAGATCCGGAGACCCCGAACAACATTTGACGCATTACGTGTCTTGTTGTGATCCTATGATGGGAACTCCAGAGCAGCAAGAAGCAGTGAAACTCAGATGCTTCGTGCGAACCTTGCAAGGACCAGCTTTTGTCTGGTATACAAGCTTGCAATCCCGGTCAGTCATCGGGTGGGAGGATCTTCGTCAAAAATTTCTTCTTCAGTTTAGCTCAACTTTGCCAAAAATGACCGTTTTCGATCTTACAAACTGCAAGCAAAGGGAGAATGAAAGAGTCTCTAATTTCATTGCTCGTTGGAAGGGACTAACGTATTCCTTGAGTTTAGCACTCCCTCAGGAGGAATTGTTGCCAATCTGTTTGGAAAATTTGTGTGACGAATTACGCACGCCATTGATCCCTATGAAATACACAGGAGGGTTTCGAGACCTTACTTCAATCGCTCAACAGATTGAAGATTCCCTTATACAGGCTAAGGTTAAATCTCGTATAATTTCATCAGCTCCAAGAAGAAGAATGGGTAAAGTAGAAACTGCTACAGTTATGCTTAAACAAGCACCTGTACCAATTTCTACTTCAAATCCTTCATCTTCTCGAAGGGCTCCCCCTCCTGAACGCCAACAACAAAGGCTGTTTCGTCCAAATGATCAAAAAGATCAATGACGGAAACAATATGAGGATATGAAGAGTAAAACATACTCTTTCCGAAGTGAGCAAGTTCTTGGTTACTTCATTTCAGCTCTGGAAAATAATTTGGTTCAATTACCAGTGCCCAAGAGACCAAACAAGGAAGGAGATGAAGACCTTCCCAATTATTGTCCCTTTCATCAAATGTTGGGGCATCCCATCCAGGAGTGTTTTGTCTTTAAAGACCTCCTACAAAAGATGGTCGATTTAGGACAAGTCAAATTGAAGGGTTCTTCATCTCATGTAGCGTGTATTACCACTACAGATCCAAATGAAGGAGGCGAGTGGCAGGAAGTCAAAAGCAAAACTGTGAAAAAATATGATGATTGGATGGTCAGAAAGACAATCAATCGGACCCATTCCATTTTGCGAACACAATTGAAGAAGCCAATTGTGTCTCCTACAAAAGCTGCAGTAAAGCCTCCATCAAAAGACAAATCCTCAAAAGGACAGCGCAATTCAAAGAATAAAGAGGAATCAGGAGAAGATGAGTATGTATCAAAGCCTAAATTGTCTTTGACTCTGGCAGATTTCATGCCATCTACTTCAAAGCCACGGGCACCGCCCCATCAAATGGAACAGCCTAAACATGCTAACCAGGCAGAGTCTTTATCAGACGAAGAGTTAATCTTTGGTTCTGTTAATATGATTCAATGAACAGATCCATATTCCATTCTTGATGAGCCTGAATTCCATGTATCAAATAAGGGAACCCGAGGAAGTTCAAGAGGTTCAGGATATAGGGGAAGACGTGGATCTTTCCGAAGCCACTACTCTAATTCTACCCCTGCTAGCACTGTATATGCAGCAGAAACTCGTGGTAGAGCCCTTCAGCGAGCTCAAAAAGAACAAGCAAGTTCTTCTGCCAATGGCCAACTCAGTTTTGGTACAGTTATTTTGGAAGACCGATTAAAGGTTCAATATTCTTTATCTCAGCAAGTAAATGGATCTAATCAGTTTAATCTTCCAAAACCAAGGATGTTGCCAGCTTCAATACAAGATGCATCAGTTTCCAAAGCATCTGCTTCTAAAGTACCTGATAAAAAGCATATTCCTATTGGGAAACGCAGACCTCTAGATCAAAAGTATGATATATTGAAACACTTGGCCCAAGTACCATCCAAGTTATCAATTTTGGATGCTTTGAATCTGTCAAAAGATCTTCGGGAAGCACTCATCGAAGCTTTGTCAAGTCCTTAAGAGTTTGAAGCTGAAATTGCTGCAGCTGAAATCTATCACATAGAGAATAATCCTGCAGAATGCCATGCAGTGATATCTTTTACTGATAAAGATGAAGATGATGTTGTGCATGGGCACATAAAACCTTTTTACTTATCTGGCAAAGTAAATGGTATAGATGTTCGAAGAGCTTTCATTGACAATGGTTCAGGAGTCAACCTCATTCCCATTCGTACACTTCGTCGATTGGGCCTCATGGAATCTGATTTATCTCCTTCTACCATGATGTTGCAAGGATATGATAAAAATGAACAAGAACCACTGGGAGAAGTTACACTCAGAACTCAGTTTGGAGATCTTGTTTCCAATTCAGATTTCATGATTGTTGATCAAGACTCAGCTTTCAATATCTTGCTTGGAAGACCCTGGCTACATCAGCATGCAGCTATTCCGTCATCATACCATCAATGTCTCAAATACTGTTTCGATGGTCATGTTGGAACATTGTATGGTGATAAGGCCCCGTTAAAGACATGTGAGTCTCAATACATTGAGGTGGAATTTTATCACATGAAGGGAAGAGAAAAATCTACAATGAAGGAAATTACCAAAGTTAATGCTCTATATGGTTTGGAAAAAATTCCAATAAATCCATTTTCACATGTGAGTACAGATTATGTGTTACCTATCAGTCAAATTGAAAAAATAGGACCAAATCAAAATACTCTTATGGAAAGATCCATAATGTCAATTACGGTAATCGAACCAGACAACATGGGAGAAATTGGTAACTTACCAAGCAGTGATGAAAGCATAAGTGGTGACGTTTTCATTTCGTCTGCTGAAATCCAACAAGTCTATACTTTGATAATCATACTAGAAGATGTTATAGAAACACCATAGGTGAATAATGATGTCAATTCTCAATCCATCATCTCCTCTTTATTTCCCAAAGAATACCCTTTATCATCAATAGGGTCGGAAATGGAAGCTTCTTCTTCAAAATGTGAAAATTTTGACATCTCTTATGATCATGAGAACTTCGTTTTTTCATCTACTTTGCAAGTAGAAATGGAAGAAATAACATGTGATGAAGAGGAAGAGGAAGATCTTAGAGATGCTCCTCCAGCATTTGAAGAGGGTATCTCTACCACTGTGGATGAACTCAGAGAAATAAATCTAGGTATAGAGAAAGATCCACGCCCCACTTTAATTAGTGCGGCCATGACCCTTGAAGAGAAAGAGATATATATTTCTTTTCTAAAGAAAAATAAAGATATTTTATCTTGTAATTATACAGAGATTCCTGGCCTTGATCCTGATGTTGCTACTCATCATTTGGGTTTACCAAAAGAACATCGAGGATTCAAGCAAGCCGCAAGAAGAACACACCCAACCTATGCTTCCAAAATTGAGGCTGAAGTGGATAAGCTTATCAAAGCTAACTTCGTCAGAGAAGTTCAATATCCCAAGTGGTTGGCTAATATTGTCCCTGTAAAGAAGAAGAACGGACAAATTAGGGTTTGCATCGATTTCAGATATCTTAATCGGTATTGTCGTAAAGATGATTTCCCAGTTCCGATTACAGAACTCTTAATTGATGTGACGGCTGGATATGAAGTACTTTCTTTCATGGATGGATATTCTGGATATAATCAGATCCGAATGGCCCCAGAAGATGAGGAATATACAGCCTTCAGAGCTCCTCAAGGTGTGTTTTCTTACCGGGTAATGCCCTTTGGTTTGAAGAATGCTAGTGCATCATATCAACGCGCCATGCATCGTATCTTCAAACCTCTTTTAGGGAAGTTTGTTGAATGATATGTAGATGATTTGGTGGTTAAATCCAAACAACTTTCTAATCACTTGGATGATTTGGAAGTCATATTCCACAAGCTTCGACAACATAATTTAAAGATGAACCCCTTAAAATTGTTGGGTCGGAACAAACGCGAGGAAAAGATGGCAAGAGGGGGGGTGAATTGCCTTTTAAAAATTGATTGACAATTTAAAAACAAATATCAAAGTGCAGCGGAAAAAAGAGGCAATCACACAAGAAATTGATAACGGAGTTCGGCCAAAACCCGGCCTACGTCTCCGCTCCCAACTCAACCGTTGAGAGATTCCTACAGCTTGCTTTTCAATGGTTTTAGCAAGAAACCCACTAGGCTTTGAGGTAGCACTAGGACCTATTACAGCTTGCTTTTTGTGGTTTAGCAAGAACCCACTTGCTTTTGATGGAATAGCAAGAACCCACTAGCCTTTTTAACGGGTGAAGGCTAGCTCACCGAAACACAAGCCTTTTAAAAGGAAAGGCTTGAAGAAACCTCTTCACACCTTAATGGTGATGTGAAACGCAAAAGAAAGGGGGATGAGAAAAGGGTTGGGGTTTGTAGGCACAAACCCAATTTTAAGCTCAAAATAAATAAACAAGCAAAACCGTATATGAGGAAGTCTTGGGCGCCTTTGATTGGATGGATATGTTGAAGGCCGCTTCCAAGCTTCTTTGAAGGAGCTCCTTGGATGTGGAATTGGATGGAGCACTTGGGGTTCCCTTGGAGGAATGCACCGGAGGTTGGCCAAATGATGAGAATTGTGTACGTTGGCTTCACAAGTGTTCCGGTAGGTGTCCGGGGCTTCCTTGGCCTTTATTTATAGGCATGGAACCCTTGGGGAGGCTTCGGAGCCGTTGGAGAGGTCTTCGGAGCCGTTGGAGGCCAAAAGATGGTTGATTGGTCAAACCCAACGGCTAGTTTGACTGGGCCACCGGCTGGCCGGTACAGCTCCACCGGCTGGCCGGTGCCTTGGTAGAGAAGAAGAGTCTTGATCCAGGCTCCACCGGTCGACCGGTGGAGGAGCCACCGGCTGGCCGGTGGCAAGACAGTAGCAAAGACTATTTGGGCTGGGTGCCACAGGTCGACCGGTGACAGAGCCACCGGTCGACCGGTGGAACCTGGCAGTGGGAAATCCCTCTGCCAGTTCCACCGGCTGGCCGGTGCTATCACACCGGTTGGCCGGTGGACTGAATTTCAGTCCATTTCTTGTCCATTCTTGGGCCAATCCTTTGGCAATCTTTTGCCTATCATCCACAACACTTAAAAAACAAAGTTAAACATATATGAAAGTGATTGTGATCATGAAAATCAAAGAGTGTGGGGTACAACAATCTCCCCCTATTTTGATGATCACAATCACTTATCTAAGCAATGTAAAAACTTAAATGAAAGGCATGCTTTAAATGAAAAATTGAAAATAAATACTAAGCATGAGAGAAAAGATTCTCCCCCAATCAATCAAGAAATTTCTCCCCCTTTGTGATTATCAAAATAGAATGGGGCATAAAACTTGATTGAGGGTAAACGATGAAAAACGAGATTTGAGAATTGAAAATTCAATTGAGATATTTGAAATTGAAATGAAAGTTTTGAATCAAAGTTTAAATTGAAAGTTTGAAATGTAAAATTGAATAACAGTTTGAATTGAAAGTTTTGAAAAGAAAAATTGAATAAAAAATTTTTGAATTGAAGAAATTGATTCCAAGTGTTGAAATTGGAAGTTTGAATTAAATGAAAACAAAGGCTTAAACAAACATAAATAAAAACAACAAATCACCGGGGAGAGGGATTTTGAAAAGAGATGATTTTAGGCCCGGAGAGACTCGCTAGAAGAGATTTTTCAATCCACACTTGCCTTGTAGCGGGTCTTCTCCTATAGAATTCATCCGAATAAAAAATCGATTTGGGCCTACCATACCGGGCATTTTTACAATTACATTCATAAATAAGGTGCCCGGTTTTCTTACAATAATTGCAAAATTTAAAATCGGAGCTCCCCCTTACAAAAATAGTGGGTACATGGGAGGAGGAAGCTACATTGGTATATCCTAGCCCTTGGGTGGTTCTAGATATACGTTGGGAACCTAGGAGATTGTTCAAATTTTGTTCCCCTTGGGTGAACTTAGCTAGGGTCTCCCTTAGGTCTTTGATGGTTGATTCCATAGAATCAACATTGGGAAAATTTTGGATTTTTAGGGAGAGTTCCTCCTTCTCTTTAAGAAGTTGGTCTTTTTCGGAGGAAAGTTTTTTGAAAGACTTTTTCAAAGAAACAAATTTTGATGAGAGTTCATGAAAACCATTTTCTAATTGATCTCTAACGTGTTGGAGTTCTTCATATGAAAAATGATTGAAAGAATTTGAAGAACTAGAAGACGAGGAAGAAGAGTCGGAAGATGATACCTCATGATTTGCCATTAGGCATTTTTTACCTTGGTCGCTCGAGAAGAAGGAGGAGAATGAAGAGGTGGAGCTATCACTCCATGTTGCCTTTGAAGCCTTCTTCTTTTTCTTCTTGGCCCTTTTCTTGTGAGGTGGGCAAATGGGCTTGATCTTTTCGTCGGGTTCTTGCTTTTGATCGGATTTTTGCTTTGGAGCCTCGCTAGTACCTTCATAGGTTAGTTCTAAAAACTTCCAAATGTCATGAGAAGATGTGCAAGAAGAAATACAATCAAAAACATTACGATCTAACCCACAATGTAGAGCGTTCATGGCTTTGCCATCAAGCTCGAAATTTGCAATGTCTACGGGGGTCCATTGAGATTCATCTTTACTAGAGAAAGTAAAACCATGCATAACAATTTTATAAATTGGATAGCTAATGCTTTTAAGAAATGTGGTCATGCGGGTTTTCCAAAAAGTATAATCGGCTCCATCAAAGAATGGAGCACGATCCAAAGAATGTCCTTCGTGGGCGTAAGAGGTTGAAGCGGTAGAAGCCATCAAAAAGGATCTTTAATTTGAAACCGGTTAGGGAATTATTCAAATACGTCCTCTGATACCAATTGTTGGGTCGGAACAAACGCGAGGAAAAGATGGCAAGAGGGGGGGTGAATTGCCTTTTAAAATTTGATTGACAATTTAAAAACAAATATCAAAGTGCAGCGGAAAAAGAGGCAATCACACAAGAAATTAATAACGGAGTTCGGCCAAAACCCGGCCTACGTCTCCGCTCCCAACTCAACCGTTGAGAGATTCCTACCGCTTGCTTTTCAATGGTTTTAGCAAGAAACCCACTAGGCTTTGAGGTAGCACTAGGACCTATTACAGCTTGCTTTTTTTGGTTTAGCAAGAACCCACTTGCTTTTGATGGAATAGAAAGAACCCACTAGCCTTTTTAACGGGTGAAGGCTAGCTCACCGAAACACAAGCCTTTTAAAAGGAAAGGCTTGAAGAAACCTCTTCACACCTTAATGGTGATGTGAAACCCAAAAGAAAGGGGGATGAGAAAAGGGTTGGGGTTTGTAGGCACAAACCCAATTTTAAGCTCAAAATAAATAAACAAGCAAAACCGTATATGAGGAAGTCTTGGGCGCCTTTGATTGGATGGAGATGTTGAAGGCCGCTTCCAAGCTTCTTTGAAGGAGCTCCTTGGATGTGGAATTGGATGGAGCACTTGGGGTTCCCTTGGAGGAATGCACCGGAGGTTGGCCAAATGATGAGAATTGTGTACGTTGGCTTCACAAGTGTTCCGGTAGGTGTCCGGGGCTTCCTTGGCCTTTATTTATAGGCATGGAACCCTTGGGGAGGCTTCAGAGCCGTTGGAGAGGTCTTCGGAGCCGTTGGAGGCCAAAAGATGGTTGACTGGTCAAACCCAACGGCTAGTTTGACTGGGCCACCGGCTGGCCGGTACAGCTCCACCGGCTGGCCGGTGCCTTGGTAGAGAAGAAGAGTCTTGATCCAGGCTCCACCGGTCGACCGGTGGAGGAGCCACCGGCTGGCCGGTGGCAAGACAGTAGCAAAGACTATTTGGGCTGGGTGCCACAGGTCGACCGGTGACAGAGCCACCGGTCGACCGGTGGAACCTGGTAGTGGGCAATCCCTCTGCCAGTTCCACCGGCTGGCCGGTGCTATCACACCGGTTGGCCGGTGGACTGAATTTCAGTCCATTTCTTTTCCATTCTTGGGCCAATCCTTTGGCAATCTTTTGCCTATCATCCACAACACTTAAAAAACAAAGTTAAACATATATGAAAGTGATTGTGATCATGAAAATCAAAGAGTGTGGGGTACAACAAAAATGTGCTTTTGGGGTAACCTCAGGAAAATTCCTCGGCTTTGTTGTACGCCATCGTGGTATTGAATTCGATCCTGAGAAGACCAAATCAATCCTTGGTATGTCACCTCCTCATAATTTGAAAGAATTAAGAGGACTTCAAGGGCACTTAGCCTATATTCGGCGTTTCATCGCCAATTTGGCAGGAAAAATTTTACCCTTTACCAAATTATTGAAGAAAGGAGTCACTTACCAGTGGACTGAAGAATGTCAAGAAGCATTTGATGTTCTCAAGAAATACCTCTTGAGTCCACCGGTACTCATGCCACCTGTTGAGGGTAGACCTCTTATCCTCTATGTGACAGCTTTAGAGCGATCATTGGGTGCCTTTCTCGCTCAAAAGAATGATGCTGGGAATGAAAATAGTCTCTACTATCTCAGTAGAACTATGCTTGAAGCAGAAACCCGGTATTCAAGTATTGAAAAGTGCTGCCTAGCATTAATCTTTGCAGTTCAGAAACTGAGACACTACCTGAAACATCACGAGGTCCAATTGGTATCTCGTAATAATCCGTTCAAATTCATCCTTAGTCGTCCAATGCTTACAGGACGTCTGGCAAGGTGGGTGGTTATTCTACAGTAGTTCAACATTCAGTATGTGTCTCAAAAGGCAATTAAGGTCCAAGCTCTGGCTGATTTCCTGGCTGAACATCCTTCAGTGGAAGACACGTATTCAGATATCGAACTCCCTGATGAGGAAGTTTTCTCTATTCAAGAGAGTCCTCAAACATGGGAAATGTATTTTGATGGTGCTTCTAGAAGACCAACAGGGAAGAAAATGGAAAATCCTAAATTCAACAAAGTTGGTTTAGGAATTGTGCTCATTTCTCCAGATAAGGCAGTGTTACCTTATTCCTTTTTGTTGTGGGAAGGTGGTACCAATAATGAAGCTGAATACCAAGCTCTCATTACAGGCTTGGAATTAGCGCTTCAAGCACAAGTGAATCACTTAAAGGTGAAAGGTGATTCAGACCTGGTAATCAAACAAGTCAATGGGGATTATGCCATCAGAAAAGAAGAATTAATCCCTTTGTATGATTACGTCAGAGAGTTAATGTTGGAATTCCCTTCAGAGCCGACATTTTCTTATGTCCCAAGATCACAAAATGCTCAAGCTGATGCACTGGCTAATATAGCCACAGCTTTAGCAGATCCAAATCGGGACGAGACAACCATCTGTATTGCCCACCGTCGTTCAATTTCACATTATGTTCAAGTCAGAACAGAGGAAATTAATGAAATTAGTCCCATTCCCGAACTGTATGGTCATACTACGGGATGGATTTCACCTATCAGGGAATACCTTCAAAATGGAACACTTCGACCTGATAGAGCCGAGAAAGAACAAATTCGGCGACGTGTGGTCAATTTTACTCTTTATGATAGCCCAAACCACCTCGAGAAAATTCTCTACAAACGTGGTTTTGATGGAGTTCTCTTCAGATGTATTGATGGTGAAGAGACAATGGCTGTCATAAAAGAAGTGCATGCAGGAGTCTGTGGTGCCCACCAGTCTGGACATAGACTATCTGATCAAATTCGAAGGCTTGGATACTTTTGGCCTTCAATGATACAAGATTGAGTTAATTTCACAAAGAAGTGTCATTCATGCCAAGTATATGCCAACTTCATTCATAAACCTCCAGAGTTGCTTCATACAGCTAAATACTCATGGCCATTTTCCACATGGGGAATGGATGTGGTGGGACCTTACCCTTCAGCTACGACCAAGTAGTTTAAGTACATTCTTACTGCTACTGATTTCTTTTCCAAATGGGCAGAGGAAGTACCTCTCAAAGAAGTCAGTTCTAAATGCATTGTTAGCTTCATCAAGTCTAACATCATCACTAGATTTGGTGTCCCTCATACCATATTGATGGAAAATGGCACCAACTTCTATTCTTCTGAGGTAAAGAAATTGTATCAAGAATACAACATTAAGTCCAACCATTCATCTCGATATCATGCAGCGGCTAATGGCCAGATAGAGGCCTTCAACAAGACTCTTTCAAATATACTGCAAAAGATGGTGGATAAAGATAAGAGGTCATGGCCTGATAAACTCTTTCATGCTTTATGGGCTTATCGGACTACCACTCGCAATAGAACGCGGTCAACTCCATATTCATTGGTATATGGAACAGAAGCAGTCTTGCCAATTGAAGTTCAATTGCCCTCACTCAGAATAGCCATTTGTGATCAGTTATCTACAGATGAGCAATCCCAAAAGCGGTTGAATGAATTGGAACAGTTAGATGAGAAAAGATTGTGCACATTGCACCACATTGAAATCTATCAGAATCGAATAGCACGAGCTTTTAACAAAAAAGTTCGTCTTCGTTCATTCATTCAGGGAGAATTTGTATTGGTTCTCAGAGCACTAATGATACCAGGAAAGAATCCTCCCAAGCTTGAACCAAAATGTGAAGGACCTTATTCAATACATAAGGTCTACTCCAATGGAGCATATTCTCTAATCTCAATGGATGGAGAACACATCACGACTCCAACTAATGCCAGATTTCTGAAGAAGTATTTTGTATAAACACAAAATATTGTTCCCAAATCCAAAACAATCACATTGGTTCATGTTAGTTTGTCCCTGCTATATGACATTAAACTGTGCAGCACTAATAGTCCTAACTACAAGACTTTAAACTGCATGGTCCCTGTATTATGTCCGAGATGACATTAAACTGTATTAAGTCCTAGCTACATGACTTTAAACTATACAGCAATGTTCTATCATCCAACATGACGTTAAAATGTATAAATATTTAGTCCTACATGACACTAAACTGTATTATGTCCTATCTACATGACATTAAACTGTACAAAAATTCCATATTTTATCCGAGATGACATTAAACTATATATTGTCCGAGAAGACATTAAACTATATTGTGTCCTAGCAACATGACATTAAACTGTTTGGCACTTTCATCGTCCAGCATGACGTTAAACTGTAAAAATTCCCCAGAACTGATATCCTCATATTGTTTCACCTTAGTCCTAGATACATGACTTTAAACTGTACATCACTGGTTCGTCCTTGCTATATGACGTTAAACTATACAGCAATGGTCCAGTATGACTTTAAACTGCAACTTCGTCCCACACGACATTAAACTGTGAAAAATTTCCCTGAACCGTCCAGCATGACCTTAAACTGCATCATCCCTGGTCCAGCAAGACGTTAAACTGTGACGTCCTAACTACATGACGCTAAACTGTATGAAAGTCCCTCACGTCCGGAAAGGCGTTAAACTATATAATCATCAAAGGTCCAGTATGACATTAAACTGCACCATTCACGGTCCATGCATATGACCTTAAACTATTCGCACTTTCGTCCGACATGACGTTAAAATGGTACACGCTTTTGTCCTTATTGCATGACATTAAACTACACAATCCCCCTTTCGTCCAATATGACGTTAAACTATTTTATCCCCATCGTCCTAACTACATGACGCTAAACTGTACAGAAAGTCCTTGATATGTCCTACATGACATTAAACTGTGCATCGTTAAGGTTGTTATTACCTCTTGTTTCTCACACCGAGTATGAATCACGTGAGCTTAGAGCGAACATCAACCATAACACTCCCTTTGGGCCACTAACCATGTGTAAGTCCCAACAACATTTTTTATTAGATCATTGCCCCCAAGAACAACTTGATCATTAATTCATTCTTTAATTGAACTACACGGACTTTGATCCTTTCCCTCCAGGCTGGGTATGTAGGCAACCTCCCAGGGTTCAAGCCCAAAAATAATCTCTTCACATCGGTTCACCACCATCTCATTTGATGTTGATTCGTGAAACCGCCCCTAGAATCAATATTTTTTACATTGATTCACTTTCGTCCTTGTTATATGACGTTAAACTATACAACACTTTTGTCCGGTACAACAATAAACTACAATATTCTTTGATTTCCTCATTTGAGAGAGAACTATTATTGACATTGATTTTTCAATCATGGTTTTCATTTTCAAAATACTACATGCATACATGGTAATGCCTAAACTTTTTATCTTAGGTTAAAACCATCATTGCACTAAAGTCCCCTTTCACCCTTCACATGTACTAACCAAATTTGTACAAAGGGTAGTCCTAGAACTACGTGGACTTGATTCCCATCCTTATGGGATACGTAGGAACATTCGAGTATCCCTCAAATCCAGTCCCAAGTCTTTTGGGCCTAACCCCAAATTTCACTTTCAGTCCCTTGGCTGAAAAGTCCTCATGAAAACACACACTGTGTATTCATTATTATGGTCCGAATTCTATGACCCTAAACAAAGATCACTCATACTTTCGTCTTGCACGACGTTAAACTGCATTTCAAGAACTACGTATGGCTTGATTCTCATTCTTATGAGATACGTAGTGAATTCCAAAATTTCAACTCAGGACCTAGCCACAACATGATTATGGTTTTCATTGACCTATGTATCTCTATATACATTGGACAATACCCATATTTATGTATTATAATCCTAACCTTAAATATTTTCAGATCTTCATAACCCTTTTCATGACTTCTAGTCACAAAAATGTCAAACTTATGAGAATTCTTTTTCCTGACTATGCAGCACGTGCCCATAGGTGGCATTGCATAAACAGACCACATAACAGACTTGTCAGCCAAAAGATGATATTCATTTGACCATGCAGCCAATGCCCATAGGTGGCCCTGCATATTTCAACCCCCTAACGGGTTTTGTTAAATAATAGTAACTTCATTCCTGGGAAGAATGCCTCTTTTGTCCTTATTTGTCTTAAACGACAGTATGTAGGGATCCGCAAAAAAAATAGCCATCCTTAACATATTTGTCCCATATCCTTTTTCATGATCTGAAAGTATTCAAGTCTATGGTTTATTCTTCTTCCCTACGTTTGGGTCAGACCTTCGTAGGAGTGATATTCATCCAGTTCTTCGATATTCTTGTTCGGAAATATCTTCTCCATATTCAAGTACCTCTTTCCATACAACAAACTCTATACTTTAGAAAATTCGAATATCCATAAACTTTCACTGGCTTTTAGCACTAGGAAAGTAAATTTCTGGGAGTTCTTTTTCCTGACTATGCAGCACATGCCCATAGGTGGCCTTGCATAAACAGTCCACATAACAGACTTGTCAGCCAAAAGATGCTATTTATTTGGCCATGCAGCCAATGCCCATAGGTGGCCCTGCATATTTCAACCCCCTAACGGGTTTTGTTAAATAATAGTAACTTCATTCTTGGAAACTACTTCTTCTAATGCCTTTTAGCTCTTTTTCATATCATTCCTCAGATTCAAATATTCTTAAGCCGTAGTTTACATTTTTTTCCCTCATACTTGAATATGGTAATATGTTTTCAGATAAATTGTCAAGGAATTGAATCCATTTTTTTTCCATTTCGGTCAAAGCTATTTCGACCTTAAACATTAGCCCCTTTATGTCCGGTGTGCATGACTTTAAATTTCCCACACAAAAGACAAAGGAACTCTGAATAAAAGTCAAGTTCCAACTCACTAAATATACATTTTTTATATGATTTAGGTAATATTGAGAAATTAAGAGATTCAATGTTTGTAGGATTATTTGTAAATAATCCTAGTAAAAATCAAACCATGCTTACTAGGCCCATTGGCTTAAGTAAATTTGAAGCAGGTAGTGAAAAGAATGCAGGTACAAATGATTGAAGACAAAAGTGTTTTTCATTGATACACAAGAGTTAGAAGGACATACACAGACTGGAGTCTCTTCTCTTTTTCGAGAATTACAAGAGGCTTTCAATATAACACTTCATTTGATTTATGGCATCCCGAGCTTCATTAGAAATCACCTGGAATTCATTCATTCAACTGGATACAATAAGAGATGCAGTGAAACCAGCTCTTCTTGGAACAATTGTAAAAGGATGTTCTTGAGTGCGGTTTGAGAAAATTTTCTACTGATCAAACAGTGACTCTGTTTCTGTCCAAGAGACTTGGAAGATGGATACATGGATTTGAGAATGGAGCATTGGAAGTAAAGAGCCATTTGGAGAGAGTACTCTTTTCAGATATTGATCTAATACCATGTTTGTCTTCTCTCCACCAACCATTAGTGGAAAACATTTCAGCCCATGGGTTTTCCATTTTCATATCTGCAAGGAAATGACATGGAGGAAGAATTTGAAAGTTCACACCATTATTGTTACTCTTAATGCACAGCATAACCAAAATAGAGAAGTAGCAGTGCAGCTGCATCTCAGGTATATAATTGTTTGCATTTGGAACATTGACTCCTTTCAGATGACCATGACCACACAGAGACAGGTAGATGCTCTGTGGGAATTTAAGATGATATTTCTTCAAGTACTTATTCAAATCTGGGAAAGTGCTGTCACAGATATCATAGTAATCATGGCCAATAATGTTCATCATGTCATCAATCCGCTTGCTAGCCAGTTCATCAGCCGTTCCAATTCCCTTAGGAGCCATTGAATCTGCACAAAAGTTGAACAAATTTAACTCTTAAATGGGTTTATTTTTCATAAAATTTGTGAAAAGAATTCGGAAAAAATGGCCAAGGCATTAAGTCGCGCAAGTCTAAACAATGGCGCGCAAGTATTTCGTGTGCCGCGCTAGTTGTTGACGCGCAAGTATAAACCGCGCAAGTAAGAATACCTTTACAGGAGCGCGACAGCAAGGGAATAGTGGAAAAGAGACTTGCGCGGCTTAGGTGACCTGTGCGGCGAGAGCTCGAGAAGGTATGAAGTCCGGAAATCCGGATGCTTGTACGGAGGTGAAGCCGTGTATTTATAGGCCAGGAAGCCTATCTGCGCGCCGCACTCCGAGCGCTTAAGGCCTGCGCGACGCAAACTTGCGCGCCGCCCTCTGTGCACTGCAGACTTGCACGCCTCCCTTTTCCTTTGGAGGGATTCGATTTCCTCAGAGTCAAATCCTCATTTTTTCTCCGGATCCAACTCTGAGGGGGGACTTTTGTTGACGCTCCTTTCGTCAAAGAATCTAAAGATAGGAAAAGGGAATATCTGATCTCAAAGTGATTCAACCTTTGAAGAAAACATCAAAAATCGACAAAGGCATGAACAAAGGATCGACAGCAACGGCACCGCGCATGTTTTATAACTGTCGCGCAAGTACACTTGCGCGACACCCTTGGTCGTGCAGGTGACTTGCGCGACCTAAGTGGTAACCGCCCGGTAACCGCCCGGGGTCTTCTTTTGCCTATAAATAGACCCTGTGGGCCCCCCATTCGAGGATCTTTTTCCAGAAACTCGGATTGAAGCTCCCGACGCCCAAGTCTCTTCTCAAAGCTTCCGGAACACTTCTAAGGTAGTTTCTAACCTAGAACGGAAGATCTAAAGAGAATAAGGAAGGCCTAAGTGTTGAAACTTATCAAACACTTGCGCGCCGACTTATTTCCTTCAATATAACTTGCACATCCCTTTTCTGGAAGAACCTCAAGAAAATTCTAAAGGTTTTAAAAAAGAGTCGCTCAAGTATTTCAATGTTGGTTGAAAATCGCGCAAGTACACCATGTGTCGCGCAGGTATACCTGGGCGACCATACTTGCGCGCCCACGGAAGACTTGCGCGCCTTGCAAGTACACCATGTGTCGCGCAGGTACACCATGTGTCGCGCATCCCTTTTATGGACCCTGTTCCTGGATTTTCTCCCTAAAAGTAAATCCTAAACCTTCATCTATTTTGGGCAGTCATACATACATAAGCCCCAAACAAATTCTTATGATTGCATCTTTCATGGCACAATTGTCTAAATTTTACCAATACCTCTTGTTTCTCACACCGAGCATGACTCACGTGAGCATAGAGTGTAAAAGTAATTATGACATTCTTCTTTGAGCCATCAATCATAAACATCATACTCCATTACTCGAACTACGTGGGTTCTGATTCCTTTTCCAAAACAAAGGATACGTAGGTAGCCCATTTATGGGTTCGATCCCAACATTGAAATAATCTCTGTCCTTCTGAATGACGATAAACTTCAAGTGCCCCACTGAGTGGCTTTAAAACCAGCCTGGTCATCATAATGACCAAGAGACTTTTATATAAATGTTTTGAAGGATACCATTGACCAGGAATCTCTAAACAGATATAGATGATTCTCTATTGATGAAGAACCTCAAATACATATAAAAGATTCTCTAAATTTCTTGCATATTTAATCATTGATTGTTAAAACTAAAGGAAAGCACATTTTATTCTTGGTAATGTAATAAGGATTCACGAACATAACTTAAATCTATAAAGAGATTCCCGGAGTAGACAATAATTCCCCTCAAAAAGGTGTGATGAGTCCGACCTCCCATCCTCTCGACCAATGCAAATTCCTAAGCCTCATTAGTCCACAAGCTAATGAGCGCCTGCCTTTGGAAAGTAGGTCCAAACGGATGTGGAATCATTGGATGTTTCCGGTTCTACGAACAAACCCGTTAGAAACCGATCGGAACGTTTAAATCTCCCATCCAGGAGGTCGTCCCCAGATTCTGTGACGAAACAATGGTTATTATCATTGAGGAAATGAAAATATCATTAAAAATATTCTTGTTGAAAATATCCTTTTAATTTTTAGTATTTTTAAATAACTTTTTTTGAAATTCACATTGGAAAAAAGTTTCTATAAAAAATATATTTTTAGAATTTTAATGTAATAATCAATGAAATGAGAGAGGTTAATTATATATGAGGTAAAAAGAATATACATTTTTCATTATAAAAAGGCATGAAATGTTCCGTGATATGAAATGGATAAGAATATTCCATTGAAAACGTTTTTTAGATGAAAAATTTGGAAAAATATATTTTAATAAATCATTTTCAAAATGATAAATAAAACATTTGTGAAAATATTTTTATAAAATAGGATATTTTATGAAAATAGATTTCCAACCGAATAGAGAAGTGAAGACAGATTTTATGAAAAAAATTTATAAATAAATTTATGTACCAAATAGTAGAATAACATTACCTTTCCTGGAAAATAATAATTAATATCCAAAGTAGAATAAAATCAAAATTTTTAATAGTTAATTGTCAAATAATTTCATTTAATGTAACTTATAGTGTAAAAATCCTAAATGAAATGATATTTTGATGTAAACACATGAAAAGATGAAAATGTTGCAGTGAGAATCAACCAATAAATAAATTCTCTATATCAAATGAAAATACACATAATATAGTTTTATATGATTAACTAAATAGTAAAAATTCATTATACAAAAAAACATATAATATTAACGACAATGAAGAAGTAATATAAGTCAATAAAAATAAATTGACTTATGAAATTGACTACCACATAATAAATCTTAATTAAAATACACTTAGATTAAATAATTCAATGTAGACCTCAAAATACAATGAATAATTAATTATTCATGACATTAGATGTCAAATAACAATTGTATAAGCCATATAGAATAATTTAGGTTAATACATTAGGATATGGATCCGTGAAATGAAATTGAGATAGAATCCCTCACAACTATGGTTACATCTAATTAAGTATCCCCCAATGTAATAATAATTAAATGAATGATTTAAATACTACTAATTTTAAATAATTCAGGAGACAACATTTTTAAATTCCTTATAGATACAGCACACAAAATAAGTGCGTTGGATATGAAATTTCACTCAAAAAACTAAAAAAGTTAGATAAGGAACCCTTTTCGTATAATCTTTTATTTAAACACCCATTAACCTAAATTAAAACGGTTATAAAAATGTTTATAAGTCATTAATAAAATATATTAATATATTTTATAACATACATGATACTTTTATAACCTATTTGTTTATAATATTTATTTATTTTCACAATTTTGGGTTTTAATGGCCTTTCTTTTTTAGTATGTTTTGACATGTTATATTCCTTCCAATTACACAGATCAGGATTTCATCATCTATAGAATTTTAACAATTAATTTTATATATTATGTATTCATTATATATGTAATCATAATAATCCATAAAATTTATGTTTGAAGTACATTATTTATGGAGATGGTATGTGGAATGTTCGCATGCATGTTGTTTCCATTTTCCTATCTTATTAAAAGAACAAAAATTATATGATTCAAATTTATCATATAATTACAGTATAAACTTTATGTAATATTTGTCACATATTTTATTAATTTTTTTGTAATATATTACATGTAATGTGAAATGAAATCACATAACTTTTAAGAGGTGGTAGTCCACACGTCGACAAATAATGCTATCGTATTCCCATAAAATGGAATGCACGAAGGTAGATGTTATATAATAATTCCAATAGTATAAAGACATAATTAATACAATTTATATCACATTTAAATAAATAATCCATCATTATTACCAACTATGAATGGCAGTAATGGAAGAATGGATGACTATGATTTGTGTGGTGATATTCCATCATACCCAAAAACCACGATTGTGTATCCCATTTGATGGAAGTGTGTGATGTTCGATGCCAAAATATTTAAATAAAAAACTATATGTGTATTTAAAATAATTATTTTATTATATAATAATTATTTAATCATAATATAATGAGTATAGAATGTAATAAAATTAACGTTCTCTTTTAAGAACGTTACCTCTTCATTATTTAACTCAGATTGGTTTATACCAAAATCCTTCATTTGATAGATCTCTACCGAATGATATGATTCTAGGAATATTAGAGTGATATTTGGAGCCTTTATTTTTTGGTTTTATAGAATTCCAATGGCTTTATACCTTTTAATAAATGATTGGTATGCGTTTCCTTATATAGTGGAGGAGGAATGACATTCTTTTAAATATAAAAAGGTAAACACTATTAGGAAGAATCTCTTACATAATTTTCCTACTATTATGAAATATAATCCTTATAAGAGGTTATATGGTCGGAATATGGACATCCATGTGGTTTTGGGAAAATATATGGGTATCTTGGGCCCCTATGATTAAATTTTAACAACTATGAAAACACATTTTTACCTTAATCACTGTATTTTATTTTAATTTATTTCAGTAATATTTTATGTAAAAAAACTAGCTATAAAATAATATTAAATATAAATTATGATTATTTGAAATATAGAATCTATTTTCCAAATTTAAATTTCATAAGAGAAATAAAATAATTAAAAATTAATCCCAAACACAGAATGAGAGGGGGGATTTTATGTGGAAAATGTTCAAAAGTTCTATATGTTTTTTATAACAAAATTAAAAATAAAAAGTGATTAAAATAAACATAATTGTACTGATATATTTAAAATTTATATAATTAAAAATTAAAAGAAATTTAAAATATAATTTAAAAATATATATTATTTATATGAAAAGTCGGTTTTCAATTAAAATTTAGTATTCTTTCACGATTCATCAAAAAATTGAACTTCATAAAAAAATAAAAAAAAATAATCATAAGATAATTTTTATATTTAAATTTCAAAAATTATGTCTAATTTTTATAATATAATTTATAATGGTTTCAAAATTATGTTTTAAAATAATTCATCCATTAAAATGGGACAAAACATTATTTTAAAAAATATTGATTTTAATGCCATAAATTGGATTTGTTATAATCTTATGCTTATAAAATTTATTAGATTAATGTTAAAAATATTAGATTAAATATATAATATATATATTTCATTGAAATAATTAAATTTTATTAATTAATTTAATTTATTTAGAAAAAAATCTTGTTGAATCCAAAATATAATTCTTTATAAAAAACATTTCCTATACATTCAAATGGTTTTTATATTCATTTAAATTAAATTTTCAACCAATGAATTCTGAAATGTATTTTCATTATTTAGTTATTTATAATCATAATCAACATTCTAATAGTTGGGATTAATTTTATAATAATAATATTAATAGTATTTTATAAAAATTCGGCATTGCGTGTAACACAATCCATGGAAGGAAGGTGTTGTTGCTTGTATTTCAACAATAACATGGTGTTTTGTAAAGATAATGATATTTAATAATTTTAATTTATTGAGAATAGTAAAAATAAGTAATTTAAAAGAATATTATATTATCTTCCACTCTTTTTGTTTCTGTTCATACATGTTGTTGAACAATATTTTATTCTTTTAGAATTTTATCGGTGTTACAATTTATTTAACTCCTGAAATTTTTTTAATAAAACATTTAAAAAAGAGAAACATTATTACCCCAATGATTGAAAAATCATTTTACATTAAAAATATAATAAAATTAATTTTATCTGAAAAATTTAGTGTGTAGAGATATTTTTTTAGAAACCCACATTTATATCCATTTTCAATGGCAAAATATACCTAGTTACACAAAAAAACCCTCATAGACATAAAATAAAAAATTTTAATATGATACACTAAATGAAAACTGATAAAAAACAAGGTGTTATATGATAATGAACAAATTTATTGAGATTCAAACCTCTTAACTAGAGGAATATATTGTATTCCTTTGAAACATTCACTAGAGGAATATATTTTATTCCTTTGAAACATTAACTAGAGTTGAAGATGTTGAGATCCCCATGAGCCTTAATAAAAGAGGACAGGGCTAAAAAAGAAGGTATCACCATAAGGAACTTATTGATGATGGAAATATTATTAGAAAATTTTATATTGTTGAATGGATCTTAAAACCTATAAAGTGGTTGAAATTGACTATAAAAATAAAAAATTTAAAGCTAATAACAAATTAAATACCATTTTTAAGGATCAAATGTATCTTCATTACGATGTGTATCTTCTCCATATGGCCAGGAACTGAATTATGCATTTTATATTATAATGAAACCATCATAAAAACATAGGAATTAATAAGATGGTAATGGTTGTCTATATCACACTAACCCCCACTGACCTAATATGGTTACCCACCATGGCTTGGTGTTAATACCTCACCATTTTAACCATAATAATCATTGCAGCATGGTGTGATGAAACCATTCTATTGATTGTCCCAAAGTATAATCCAAAAAATCTACACATAATTCAAAACACTAAATTGGATATACTAGTCCTATACATGGTACACAAATTATTATTAGTCTCAACATTTCATTATCCATGGAGTGGTTAATCCGTGTTGAACTGAGAAAAGTCAAAACACATTTTAATCTACCTGATGCTGAAAAAGACATCCTCAAAAGAAAAAACCATCATCCCAAATATGAAAATTGCATACCTCAGGCTAGGATGTGATATTGTATTAAATATTACCCATGATATAATTAATTAAATAGGGTTTATATACACCATATAAATTAATCTAGGTTAATATTAAATAGCATGTCCCAAAGAATGGAATTTTAGATGAAATAACACATTTGGTATAGTTGACGTAAGAATAAAAAGAAGATGAGTGGGTTTAAATAAGATAATTGAATAATTAAATGAAATTTAGTTGTTATACATGAATTAATTAGGGAATTAAATACACTATATAACATAAAATATGGTGGCAATATCAAACATGCCCCATGAAATTAAATATAGAGACCAATAAGGCTTATGAATTTTGAAATATTAAAATCAAAATCATTGAAAGGATTGAATAAAATAATTAAATTCCATGAATAAATAGATAATTATTATATTAAATATAAATGTTTAATTAATTACACTATAAAATTTTGAAAATGTTTTGTCACATTTATATGTCTCGAGGAATTGAAATTTGAGACAATTAGCCACTTATCATGTACTCTTGGTTAGTCTAATGTGTTGTATCCCACAAAATAAAAACTAATTTACATAATCAACTAATTTAGAACCTTATTATAATCTATCTATGTTTATATACTTATTTTATAAACATATTATATTAATATATATTTCAGTTATAATTTATTTTTATTATCAGGTAGTAGGAAATTTTTGTTGTTCGTTTTGTACAAGTACCACAATGATGAGTCGATTCATACATGTTGGTTAAAATATAATAATTCACATATAATACAAGATAATAAAATAATTTTATTAATGTTTCTTCATGTCCAATTTCCAATGGTTGAATTCTAAATGTTTCCTTTGGGAAAATAAAGTGGTAAGAAAGAAATTTTAGAGTGTTTAATGAAAAGATGGGAATATATTAATAAATATATTAAATATCAACTAAACCATTCCAAATTCAATGAAAATATAAATTCTATTATTATAAAATTATATCATCACTATATAATATTTCATAATATTTCATAAAAAATTATTATAACATCATTCTCATAGTTGGTAAAACTATCCAAAATAAGAGTGTATTGTAATTATTTAATTAGTAAGGACATGTTTTCATATATTTTTAATATAAAATTTAAATAATAACAAAATTGTAACAAATATAATTTAAATTCCTAAAATTCATTGATATAAACATCCATAATGGGTGGTTATGAAAAATGAAATTCATCATTTATGGATGTGGAAGTCCACATGTACGCACGATTATCAAATCAATTTCACCAAAAATTGTATGTAATGAAGTAAAATGATAAATTAAAATATATGAATTATATTTTTACATAAAAAATATTCATTCATAAAATATATCCCCTTCACCATTGATGATTGGGTATAATGATAAATAAACAATAACATTTCGGGGAGGTTGTGGTCTGCACATTCTAATGATCAATGTCATATTGTTATTTTATTTGAAGGAAAGGATTGAATAATGGATGTTACACTAATAGAATAACATTTTAGTATAATAATAAAATTTATGCCATTATATTTTGGTGGTTTTAATTTTATTTGACAAGGTTTATTAAGAAGAAACATATAAGAGTTAGAAAAACACATGTTGAGAACTTATGATTTCTCTTGGAAATCTTGTTAGCAAAGTATGACTTAGGCTATCTAATTTAGACCATATTCATTTTAAAAAGATAGAGCATTAATGTAAATGAAAAATCTTATAGTTTTCTGATGCAACTTAATTGAATAGCTATAAAATGGTAGAGTATTATAGTAAGATAATAATTCTATTTTTTAGATGAAATTAGATTCAATACGGGAAACACGATGTGTTTGATTATTCTGCTTCTATAATTAAAGAGAAATTTAATTTTTGAATTAATCATTATATTTTAATAATGGTATGTAACAATTCAATAATAAAAGATTCCAAAAGTGGTAATTGATTAATTTTATTTTGAGATAAGGTCAATAAATAATCAACCACTAGTTTCACATATATTATAAATAAGAATCATGACCTTTTCCAATAGATATTTTCCATTTACCAATGTTAAGTTTTATGAAGATAAATAATTTTAACCCATGTAATTTCTATTTAATGATTAAAATAAAATCTAAATTATTATAGAATATTGACCTATTGATTCTAAATATGATATCTATTTTATCAAATACTATTCTTATATGTAATGAAAATTGATTTTAAAATTATCACATTTAAAGAATATAATTTTTTTAAAAAAATATGAATAATAATGATTTGAATTTATTTGTTTGGATAGAATTATCAATATTTTCTATTTTAATTAAATAAATTTCATTATTATAAAAAATATATTTATCTAGCTTTAAAATTGTTATGAAATGGAATTTTATCATAATAATATTAATTTTAAAGAAAATAAAAAAATAGATTCTTTTATCGTGAAATATTAGTTATGTTTGTGAAATGTTAAAAATAAGTTCTCTACATCACAATAGTATTTTTCAAATGTGTTTTTTTATTAAAAAAATATTTTATCATGTAAAATATTTTATATGTATTTTAATTATACATACTTCTTGATATATCTATAAATACTATGGATTTTTTTTAAACATAATTTTTCACTATCCAATGAAAAATAAATTATTTTTGAAAAAACATAAAATTTAATTATTAGCTAATACTATTATGTCTAATCTAAAAATAAAGTCAATATTTTCAAATAAATATTATAAAATTTGAGAATTTTACTTTTAAATGAATGAATAAACAGATATTGAGATGTGTTGTCACAACCCATCCCTCGGGACCCGCATTGTGACTAGCCCAAGCCTGCCTTCCATAGGCCAGGGGCGGGCGACTAGCACCAAAGGCATATTTCCCTAGAACTGGGAAGGCATTGCCATTATAAAATGTAAAAACACACAACTAGAGAACAAGAGGAAGAAAACAATAAGTAAAGTAGTATAACAAGTGTGCTGAATGTACAAAGGGGCCGGAAATACATGCCCAACAGAAAGGTACAGCTACAGCTGAAAGGAAGTACAACTGAAAAGAAAAACAGCTGGAAGATGGATGCTGCTCCTGGATTATCCTTTGGGTTCCTACCTGAAGGGTACGTATAGATCCCCCCTCAGCACTTCACGTCTTTCGGTCCGCTCCATGTTCAGTCACACTGAGGGTCCACCTCCGGGTACCGTCCAGTCCTTGTACAATCTACCTCGGTCAGTGTTGTTCGTCGTCTGCATCCTACACAACGAGGTGAGGGCATAGCCCATGCAGGGGTGAGTATAACGATACTCAGTAGGGATGTTGAGACCCTCAAGGTCTCACAAAATCCAACAAGGATAAACTAAAAAGAAAGATCTCAACAGATAACCTTTACATAGGTATATGCTCATACATATACCTAAGTTATCAACTAACCCATCTCAATAATGAAGAAAACACAAACGTCATTGAATCATCTCAAAAATGTATTTTCATTATCAAACCACAACCACTGTAAAACTCCTCCTCATTCGAGTACAGTGGCCCTATCAAGTCTCTGAGGCACTACTCACTAACCTTAGACTACTGAGGTACTCCTCCTGTTGAGTACCACGGGTCTGCTCCCAAATCGGGCGCTCCTCCGCTGTGGTTCTGCTGCCAAACCGGGCGCTCCCTCTAATAGTCGTCATAGGTACCCCTCCTGTCAAGTCGCGCGGGTCTACTGCCAAACCAAGCACTCTGTTTGCCATGGGTATACCACCAAACCAGGTGCTCTGTCTGCTGGGCTAGTCGAATCACTCCGAGTCTAATCGGTCAAGAAATCGTCAGGTCTACAACTACTAGGTCTCTGCACTCCGTATGCTCATCTCTAGGAGGATCCGCTCCATGAGCTACTAGTCGATACTCTAGGTGACACTAAGTCTCTGGTGGAAGTATCTCAAAGGACTGCCTTATCATAGGGGTCTCAACGCAACAGACGACGCGTCAAATGGATGCCCGGTCTGAGAGTTATTGGCATTTCCATTCCAGGGGCCCGATTGGTTTTTAAGCTAAAACCAACCTGACCATACACCAAATACGTCCAAACCTTAGGTGGAGTATGCCAAAATAACTTCCTTATCAAATGGAATCCAACTTAGTTGACGACACTTCAATTGGAGGTCTGGTCCTTAAGTTATAATTGTCTCTGCTCCGAGGGCCCGGTTGGTTTTGGGTTCAAACCAACCCGGTCATAGACTGACTTTGCCGAAACCTTGATTGTAATACACCTAAATTACTGTCTCAATCCAAGGATTCCTATGCAACTGATGGCGCATCGATCAAAGTTTCATAGCTCATGTTATGGGAGAATGACCGAAAACTGTCCGGAAAGGGGGGTCTGGGCCCAGTTCGACCTGGCCCAACCCACCCTTGCTCAGCCCGAACCAGGGGGACCCTACCCGGGTTCAGGTCCGGCCCGGCAGGGTGCGGCCCGGCCCAGTGGGGCAAGGCTCGGATGGACTGGTGCGGCCCGGCCCGGCCGGCACGGCATTAGGTTGCGCCTCTGTTTTTCTAGAACGGTTGATCCGTTCCAGTTCCAGTCGCCGCCACGGCTGAGCCGTGGCGGCCTTCTCCGGCGACGCACTGCCACCATCTTCCAGGAGCCACCGAACACACTCTGGTGGTCTGTTTCTCCCACCCTCTATGTTTAAGATCATCTCGGGACCTGAACACCACTGTGAAAGCTCCAAATCATTGTTGTGGTCCCGTTTCGTTGTCTCCAAACATTCCACGCATCAAGAACGATATGGAGATGGGTGCGGACTTGTTCGTTAGTCCGTACGCACCACGTTAGTGGTTCAAATAATCACCCAACAAATAAATGCCCATGATCGAGGGTATAAATCACATAACAATATTCCCATACCTTGAAATGACGTTGCACGTCGTCGAACCGCGGAAGATGAATGTTGCGGTAGTCGGGCGTCGTAGAATAACGGTGTTGATTCCGTCAATGTCCGAGTGCACATAAAGAAGAAATGTCATTGGTGACTTTGTTTTCTTCTAATAGTAGACTGTTCTTCGTCGAAGAGAGAAACACTTCAAAATCTCAAGAGATCTCCCAAATCCCCTCAACACAACGAATTCCCCAAAATAAAATAATACCTAATGCTATTATTCTAATTCGCCCTTGTAATTTCAAAATTAAAACTCTTTAATTAATTAATTGAAGAGTTTGAATTCATAAATTAAAATGTGTTGGAAAATATTAAATAGAGAGAGAGGGAGGTGAAGAGATCTCATTCAATAAGGGGGAGTTGTCAAAAATTAAACCAGGGGTTTTAGGGAGTTAAGGGGGAGTTATGGGGAGATGAAAAGATCAGGATCATGTGGGACCCACCTCACAAATATCCTCTCATGGAAGGTTATCTGGGTGTGGGCCTCACCTCTAACTCCCATTGGGAGGAAATAACCAACCTCCCTAAATAAAATTTGTATAAAAGAAATTTTGATAATTTAATCCTAAAACCCCAAATATTAACTCTCAACTGGCATTAAACGCTACTACGGTAAAGGTCCCCTTTGGCGAATACTGGAACTACGAGTTCATCGGTGCCCTCGGATTTCAATTCTGAGAAGCGGTTCAAAAGATAGAAAAACTCGCACATACGTTTATCGAACGTACCCGAACAAAACTTAAGAAAGTGATTTGGGCACATAGAGCCTCGGAATCAAGTGTCGTCAGAAACTGTAGACATGTAAAATTCCAAAAAATTAAGAAAAAAATTTCTTTGAAATTTCCTGGTCTTTACATCACTCCCACCTCAGGGATTTACTTCCCCTTAAAGCAACAACATACACTATGGAAACAAATGAATGTACTGAGCACGTATCTGAGCCTCCCGCTTCCATGTGCTCTTCTGGAGGATCCCATGCTGCCATCGAATGCGCACCATAGGAATCAACCATCCACGTAGGACTCGCTCCTATCGATCCTTGATCTCCCCCGGGACCTCTGTGGATGACGTCCTGTCGTCGATGTCCATCTCCCCGTGGTCAATGATTGGGACGGGTCGTGCACCCGGTGCAACTGAGGTGGAAGGACCAGGTGGTAAGACACCTCGCCTACACTACTGAAGAAAAAGGAGGAGTGAATGTAACAAACTATAGAAAGGCTACACTATCTCTATCCACAAAGGATTTATGAAAGGCAGCCAGCTACTTAGTCGCCTCTTCTAGCAGCTGAATATCAGTCCTCCTACTAAGCGCATCTGCCACAACGTTCCCCTTCCAAGGAATACAGACTATCACGAAGACATTGTCCCAGAGGAACTCAATCCATCGCTGCTGTCTCAGGTTCAAGATTATTCTGAAAGAATACACACATGAGACTATTGAGATTGGAGTGAATCGTAAACCATTCTATCAACGAACAATGGGTGAAACTAGCCAATTGTAAGATCTCGAATTCACCCTTCTTCGCTTACGTTCTATAAGATCTGCTAAGATTTCTCCTTTGCGAAAAGGAAAATCAGGTATCATCCCCTAGATGAACCATTCCCTTTGCCTAATACAGTAAATCCTAACATGAATGATACTAATTCATTCCATTGATGATGTCGTAAGGCCTCGACGCTACTTCCAAGAGATCCAACAATTACTCTCGCCTCCAAGAGTTGAGTCACACTGTCGGCATCAATGTGTGGTTACTGCGTCTCCTCCAGTATAAATCTCAAAAGTGAGGGTCAATTTAACAGTTTAAACTGGAACCTCTTAGTATTAACCATACAAAAAGGAAGGAAAGAAATCATCACAAGGACATGTGTATTTTATTACTGCATCTCAAAGTACAAAAACCCAGAGGAACCCCAATAACGACATTAACGAAGCTAGAAGCATCATGAACAAAGGCCTCCCTGCCTAGAACTAGTCCTTATCATGTCCACCTACTTCTGAAGATTCATAGTAGTATGATTCAGCTACCTGAATTTGTGCTCTCCCCCGCCCACCTGTTCCCTACAGTCAGGGTGGACCTCCTGGTGGTGGTGGTGGTGGAAACACCTCAAAGCGTCGTCCACCACCAGCTGCATGACCAGCTCATATGCCTCAGTCTCATGCTCCTTGTGGTCTGCCTCGATTGAACCTCTTACTCTTTCTGGGAGGTCCCTAATCTATCTTATGATCGTCTGTATGGCGGGTTGGACAGTCACGTTCCATGGGACCAGGCCTGCCACAGGAGAAACATTGCTCATTTCTGGTATGTATGGCTCTGTCTCCACTCTCGGTGGCCCGCACAACTGATACTTAGTTATTTGGTTGACTGCATGTGGGTCTGGTCCTCTTAGACCTCTATGTCATATGTCTACTTTCAACTCTAGAAGACTTCGCTGCATGTCAAATAGTGGTGGGTTCTGCTGTTTGAGATTGATCAGCAAGGAAACTCTCCACTAGGAGAGCTCTCTCCAACACCCCAACCGGCTTCGAGATGCTGTGATAAACAACTAAAGCTCTAATCTCTCACCTGAGCCCCTACTCAACGGTCCAGGCCCTGAAGAACGGGTCTCGTACCATATATGTCAAGTAGCATGAGACTTCTGTAAACCTCGCTGAGTACTGTGCTACTGTCATGCTGCCCTGCTGCAGATGTAGTAGCTCCTGTATACGCACCGCTCAAAGTGTGGCTGGTACAAACGCCGCCCGGAATAGGCTCTCGAAGTCTTCCCATAGAAGTGACGCCTCGTCAGGATTCTGGAGCATCAGGCTCCACCATCTACCTGCTGCTGCCTAAAGGAGGCTGGCGGAAAGGATCACCATAAAATCTATTGGCGTCCATACTAGCCTGAAGACTCTCACCACAGCCTCCAGTTAGTCCTCATCCACCTATCGGTCCATATCTCCCCTGAACCTGGGTGGTCTCTGGTGCTGGAACACGTGCAGCACGCTCAAGTGGCGTGCACTCTCTGATGTTGGGGCTAGTGGCATCGGTGGAACAACTAGTTGTAGTACCGCTGGTGCATCTGTTGGTGCTTCAATGGTAAGAGGGCCTCGTACTGAGGCCTCATCGCTCGGCGGGCTGTTAGTACGTAAAACACTCGGGGGTCAAACTGGTCATCCACGATGAGGCATCCTAAAAGAACAGATGTGACACAGTCAAAAGACTATACCTGGTGAGCTGACCTGGTTTGAGCTGACATAAAGGGAAATTTTGTAAAACACACACGCAATCAGTTTTTCGTGAACCAAGCCAGAAATTAGTAGTCAGGGTACTTTTGTATGGATACGTTGGCCTCCGCACCAACCCTGGACTCCCTAAATTGAAAACCACACTCAGTACTCAAAACACTATTGTTTCACAGAATGAAAGATCAGAGTCATGTGTTCTGCGGTAGAACCATCATCCTATGATACCAATGTGTCACTACCCGTCCCTCGGGGCCTGCATCGTGACTACCCCAAGCCCGCCTTCCATAGGCCAGGGGCTGGCGACTAGCACCAAAGGCGTATTTCCCTATAAATGGGAAGGCATTGCCTTTATAAAATGTAAACACACACAACCAGAGAAAAATCGGAATCAAACACTAAG
This sequence comes from Viscum album, assembly GCA_963277665.1. NCBI lineage: Eukaryota > Viridiplantae > Streptophyta > Magnoliopsida > Santalales > Viscaceae > Viscum > Viscum album. The sequence goes on along the minus strand of OY728125.1, from coordinate 907,724,636 downwards.
TAACGTAGAATTACAAGTGTGATGAAAGTACAAAGGGGCTGGAAATACAAGCCCAACAGAAAGGTACAGCTACAACTGAAAGAAAGTATAACTGAAAAGACAAACAACTGGAAGATGGAAGCACCTCCTAGATCTTCCTCCGGGTTCCTACCGGAAGGGTAGGTACAGATGTCTTCCTCATCACTCCTCATCTTTCGGTCCACTCCGTTTTCCATCACACCGAGTGTACACATCCGGGCATTATCCAGTCCTTGTACACTCTTCCTCGGTCAGCGTTGTACGTCGTCTGCATCCAACACAACGAGGTGCAGGCATAGCCCGTGTAGGGGTGAGTATAACAATACTCAGTAGGGACCCCGAGACCCTCAAGGTCTCACAAAATCCAATAAATGTAATCCATAAAGAAATATATCAACAGATAACCTTTAACTAGGTATATTCCCATACATATACCTAATTTATCAAGTAACCCATCTCAATCAAGAGGAAAACACAAAGGTCATTGACTCAGCTACAACGAGGATATTCATTATCAAAACCACAGGTGCTGGAATACACCTCCTATGTTGAGTACAATGGCCATGTCGCGACTCCGAGGTGATACTCACTAACCTTAGACTGCTGAGGTACTCCTCCTGTTGAGTATCGCGGGTCTGCTGCCAAACCGGGCACTCCTCCACTGTGGGTCTGCCGCCAAACCAGGCGCTCCCCCTAATAGCCTTCAGAGGTACCTCTCCTGTCGAGTATCGCGGATCTGTTGCCAAACCAGGTTCTCCGTCCGCCGTGGGTATTCTTCCAAACTGGGGGCTCCGTCCACTGAGCTAGTCGAATCACTCTGAGTCGAATCGTTCAAGTATTCTTAAAGACTACATCTACTAGGTCTCCGCACTCCGTATTCTCGTGTCCAGGAGGATCCTCTCCACGAGCTACCATTCAATACTCCAAGTTCTGCGAAGTCTCTAGTGGAAGTATCTCAAAGAACCGCCATAATATTGGGGTCTCAATAAAACAGATGACGCGTCAATCGGACGCCCAGTCCGAGAGTTATTGGCATTTCCGTTCCTGGGGCCTGATTTGTTTTTAAGCTAAAACCTACCCGAACATACTCGAACTGCGTCCAAACCTCATGTGGAGTATTCCAAAATAAACGTATCATAAAAAACAATCCAACGTAGTTGACAACACGTCAATCAGACATCTAGTCCTTATGTTATAATAGTATTTGCTCCGAGGGCCCGGTTGGTTTCGGGTTCGAACAAACCCGGCCATACACAAACTTCGCCTAAACCTTGAGTGTAATATACTGAAATAACCTCCTCAATCAAAGGATTCCTACGGAACTAACATTGCATCGATCGGAGGTCTATATCTCAAGTTATGGGAGGATGACAAAAAACGGTATGAAAAGGGGGTCTGGGCCCGGTCCGACCCGGCCCAACCCACCCTGGGTTGGCCCGAACCGAGGAGACCTGACCCAGGTCTGGGTCTGGCGTGGTGCGGCCCTTCTAGCATGGCCCGACTCGCATGGCCTACCCCATCTCGGTAGGGGGGTGCGCTGGCTCAGCCAGCTGTATCGACATTAAGTAGTGCCTCTTTATTTCCCGAAGGGCTGATCTGTTCCGGTTCCACCCGCCACCGCCGCGCCACCTTCTGCGGTGCACCGCCTCCACCTTCCGCAGACCACCGGACCTGCTCCGGTGGTCCGTGTCCCCCACTGTCTGTGCCTAAGATCATATCAGGAACCGAACTCCACTATGAAAGCTCCAAGTCGTCGTTGTTGTCTGGTTTCGTCGTCGCCAAACATTCCACGCATGAAGAACGATACGACGATGGGTCCAGACTTGTTCGTTAGTCTGTACCCACCACATTAGTGGATCAAATAATCACCCAACAAATAAACACCCATTCTCGAGGGTATAAATCACATAAAAAATTCCTCTACCTCGAAAGGACGTTGCACGTTGTCAAACCACAGAAGATGAACATTACAGAAGTTGGGCATCGCGGAAGAACGATGTCGATTTCGTCGACGTCAGAGTGCACCTAAAGAAGAAACGTCATTGGCGACATCATGTTCTTCAAATCATAGAGTGTTATTTTTCTAGGGAGAAATTTGTTCTTTTTCAGGGGTGTTCTTCGTCGGAGGCTTTCTTCGTCGAAGAGAGAAACACTTCAAAATCTCAAGAGCTCTCCCAAATCCCCTCAACACAATGAATGCCCAAAAATAAAATAATATCTAAGGATATTATTTTTATTCACACATGTAATTTCAAAATTCAAACACTTTAATTAATTAATTGATGAATTTGAATTCATTAATTAAAATGTGTTGGCAAATATTAAATAGAGAGAGAGGGAGGTGAAGAGATCTCATTCAATAAGGGGGAGTTGTCAAAAATTAAACAAGAGGATTAAGGGAGTTTAGGGGTAGTTATGGGGAGATGAAAAGAGTAGGCTCATGTGGGCCCCACCTCACAAATATCCTCTCATGGGAGGTTATGTGTGTGTGGGACCCACCTCTAACTCCCCTTTGGAGGAAATAACCAACCTCTCAAAATAAAATTTGTACACAACAAATTTTATTTATTCAATTCTAAAACCCCAAATAATAACTCTCATCCCGCATAAAACACAACTCCGGTAAAGGTCCCCTTAGGTTAATACTGGTGCTGTGAGTTCATCGGTGCCCTCAGATTTCAATTCCGGGCATCGATTCAAAAGATAGAAATACTCGCACATAGGTTTACGGAACGTACCTGAAAAAAACTTTAGAAATTGATTCCGGGCACACTGGGCCTCGGAATCTAGTTCCGTCAGAAACCACAGACTTGTAATATTCCCAAGAATTAAGAAAAAAATTTCCTTAAAATTTCCAGTTCTTTACATGTGTTTTCATTGGAAACTAACTTTTTAAAATATTAATTCTTCATATAATTATTATCTATGATTTTATTATAAATGTTTTTATTAACTTATTATTCTTATCAATAATTTTTTAACCATATAAAATGTTTTATCTTAAAACAATGTACATAAAATAGAATTTTATAAGGGTTAAATTTTAAATCATAAATCGATATTATTAGTTACACAGGTATGTTGATTGATGTTTATTAATACCATTATATTATTAAAAAAATTATTTTTTGACACATATTTAGTAACTAATGTTCGTTAATTTTAATAAAAATATGTTATTTTAAGATTTGAATGGTTGAAAACTATTATGTGGTTCAATGTGGTTCAAATTTTTATTTGAATTAATATAACCAACAAATTAGTTTTCAAAGGAAAATAAAATTTAAAATATCTTGGTGTTATATGTATTAAACGAATAATACATGTTTTCTCATCAATGTTGGATGATTTATCACCTAATGAAGTTCTGTAATTTCTTATATTAGAGTATTATTGTAGGAGGATCAAATTAGACTTGGTGATCAATGTTTTTTATGATGAATCCGAAGACAACATGGGATAAATCTTAAGCAAGGTCTGGTGGAATTTTTGTTTCAAGTCAATCTCTAATTAACCAGGGAATGATTTTTACTATAGAGACTATGCTATAGGAATCCAAGGAAGGTTGTTTGTTATTAAAAGGAACTTGGTTTTTCTTATAGAAGAATTCAATTAATTATTTAAAAAGGTATTATATTGGATTCAATACATATATATTATGTTATGAAAAATTAGAAATCAAAGAGTTTAAATTGGATGTTGTGTTTGGAATTTTAGAAAATATAATATTGTGATTATGTTTGAATCTAATGTTTTAATCAATAAAATATATGTTTTGGATTTTTTTATTTTTAAAAAAGTATATAGCACTTGTGATTTTTAGAAAAACCTTATTAAATGCATACTAACTATAAAGAAAGTATGATGAATTATAAATTATGTTATGTAAATACTATTATGTTCTAAGATATGATCTATATGGCAATCTAAATGATTGTTATATAAACATAGATAACCCATAAAAAATCTATTTTTTCCTTAATAAAATATAATGAACCCTTAAAGAAATATAGGTGTCCCTTATAAAAATCATGATCACCCATTTAAGATATTCCAAAGTGATTATTAAATGATAAGAATTATATTTTACCCTTAGAAAGTAATCATTATTCTTTAAAAATCAGAAATACGAGCCATATGAATTAAATATGAAATTTACATTTTATAAAGGAGTTCGAAGATCGATTTTTTTCTAACTATTTTTCCCTTAGGAAATGGATGAAATTTCCCTTTCCGAATAAAATTTACTTTAAAAAAGGATTCATGTACTTTGGATATTTTAAATAATGATATATTTTACTATATTTGTTCATTGATAATCTTTATTTGAATATTTATAATGGTTTTATATTTTCAAATTCAATGATATTTTATGGAGTTATGTTCTACTATGAATAAATGTTTAATTTTAAGGAGGATTGAATAAGCTCAAATAGTTGAATGGTTATCTATTTACATGGAATATATTATATACATCATTGTCTATATTTATCTATTGAATAATATATTTTTCTTCCAAATACACTTAGTGGAATATTAATCATTATATAAAGATGGATTATAATAATTTGTTTTATTGAATAGTCATAACTACTATACACTACGATTCTTCATTCCTCTATATATATGAGTTTGTTTTTACTATGGAATAGAAAAAATATATTGTGTTTCACTATTTTGATAAAATGAAGATACATAATTCCACTTAATGTTTCTTTTAAGAGATACACTTTTTTGAGATACACATTCTCTAATGTAAATTCAGCATTTGTGGAGTTCCATATGGAATTGATAAAGGAGCTTTTATTTGTAAAAAACCACACCTAACAATTATTAGTTGTTATTTACTTATTTCTCATGCTATATGGAATTTCATTGAGGTTATAATATGTTACCTAAAAAATTGAAGCACTTTTGTTGTTAATTTAGACAAAATTATGTTACTGTGTTGGACAAGAAAATTGTCTGAGGACTGGATCTGTTTTCAACATTCTATCAATACATAAGGGTTATAAAAAGTATTAAATGATTAAATTATGCAATTGTAAGAATAATTTTAGATTTACATAGAGACCACCTAGTACATGTGATTGAAAATATAAAAATCACAGTCTTCATAAGTACAATCCTTAATGTTTAAATGAATGCATCCTGTAACATATTGAGGATCATCCAAATACATAGGAATTATGTTTTAAATTTTTTGGATTTTTTAGAAATCCTAATGATCATCTCCATATACATAAGAGTGATCATTGAAATCATAATGAAAAAATCAATTATAGTAAGGGTTATTCCTAACTAATGTACGGATAATTGTGACTTCATAAAGTTCACCTCTTAAAGAATTTATTTAGAAGTCTATTGTATATAAAATCATATATTCTAGAATTTAATATATTTATGTTAATTAAATAATATGATTATTAACCCCGTAATAAATTATATAAATATTTAATTTAAAATTTAAATCAAGTTGATAGAAGTGAGAAATAAATTATTTTTGATGTCATCTTAATATATATAATGTATCAAAATTATATTTATGTGAAATGTTGAAAGGGTGACAGCTGAAGTAGAAGATGAATCCCTAGAAATTTATTCTGAAATTATAGTGTGATGATTATTTTCTAATATAAAGTTCAAATTATTACATGAAACTATTTGTGTAGTGGTGATAGATGATGTTTAATAATTTTGAATAATCATGTCTGTGAATAATCTTTCTCCCATGTTTTTTAGTAATATTATTCTCTATTATTGTTTTACATGTCCTAAAAACGTGAAGTTGAGCAAAATAAATGATAAAAATATGAAAATTATAGGAAATAATTTTTTTATTTCTAGATATCACAAATAGAATTATTTGTGAATTATTTTGATAGTGAGCACAATTGGGTATTATTTAGATTAAGTTTTCATCACTTTTTATGATTAAATTAAATTAAGATAAGGGTTGAGATCAAATTTCACTAAATTAATAAAGTAAATTATTGTAATTATATTATTATATCCTAAAATGTGTATTTTTTCGTAAGGAACAGAATAAATATAGAGGACAATGATGTATAATTCTGTGGAAAGAATTGTTTATAATGATGTGATGGATATTATTTCATGAAATATTTTATGTTATAGGAATATTTTATATCGATGAATATGGGGTTTATTTTTCACATGGAGAGAAATATCATTTATTTTATAAATATTATTCAAATTTTAATTTAAAAAAAAATTCTTTTATTTGGATCATGAGAATATAGAAAAACTTTTGGGAACCTGATTATTTAGTGACTTTGGTTTTAGAAGATGGTTGGGATGTAGAAACACATATGGATCTAAAACTTCTAAAGACATTTTACCTATTATAACATTGATTTTATTATTAAAGGAGGATGAGGAATTGGAAGAGGTTATCATATTATTCTATCTACCCTAAAGGATCAAGGGGAAGATTATCAATCGATTCAAGAAAAAACATATTATGAATTGTTTTTCACTTCTTATTTTATTAATATTTTATTTAGTGGGATAATGTGTAAAATCAGTAGAATACTGAAACATTATTGGTCATTTATGATACCTCTATAACCATGTGTAGTTATTTATACATTATTAGTTTAAAATATGTGGTTTGATATATCAATTGGTAAAAATATGGTCTAAGTCCCCACACTGAGGTAGATCCTAGTGGAATAATAATGCGCACATTTTTTATTTTCTTTCAAAATTTACTCATGTGAGGTTTTGATTTAATTTATTATAGGATATAATCATAAATATTTATATAATATTATTTAATGTGTGTGAAATAATAGAATATTATCACTACTTATTCATCCCCCCTCCATCAGTGGTTCACCCATTCATGGAGAATATCAATTGGTATCAAAGCCTTAAAGTCACCTATTTCAGATCCTTGATGTTTTCAACATTGTAATCTAGTTTCTTATAATATTTTGGTTGTTGACACAATTTATAGATACTAAACCATATTTTTATAAATATTAGATACTTTAGATAATGCCCTGAAGACTCTACCATTATGAAGAATCCACTGTGAAATGTGAAAAACATTGTTGATCCTAAAATATTGGAATTAGAAGATAAGGAGGATCATTACCTTTATAAAAGTCATAATATTTTAATATTTTATAAATTTATGACAAAACCTATGTTAAAAAATAATATAAAATAGGAAGTGGAATTTAAATCTAAGAGGTAGATGACCATTAATGTTGATAAATTTTAACGGTCGTGTAATATAGATGATGATGAAGAATATGATAAGGATGATAAGAAAATAATCTCTCTCGTAACTAAAAAACAAAAATGGAAAATATAAAAGATAACATCCTTTAATTTTGATGGAATAATAGTTATTGAAACCATTTTTATACAAAACCTAAAGTACAATGGTTGATATTACATATATGATGATTTAAATAATATGGCTCAAAGGATAAATTAGAGTAAAATTAGAAAAGATGTTTCCAAATATGTTGAATGTAAGAATATATTTCCAAGAATGAAAATATGATGTGGTTTATATCTTCTAAATAAATTAATATTATGATTAATATATTTATAAAACAACTAGATTTATAGATCTTTCATATAATAGTGAAGTGTACATAGAAAGTGTGGAAGAAGTAGGTGAAAATTCATTATAGATCACATGTTGATCTATGAATTGGAACCCTACCCTGGAAAAAACATTAAGCTCAATAAAAAAGTCAAATTATTTTAGAAATATGACATATATAATGTTTATGATGAGGGAAAACTTATTAAAATGTAATCTTCTTTTATTGATGAAATAAAAAATTTGATGAAGACAGTTATAGAGATTAAAAATGCTATGGATGTTGTTGGAGTAAAACTCATGTTGGAAGAATAATAATTTTGGAAGACTCAATATAAATGTTTTGAAGATAAAAAGGAATTAATGAACTTTAGGGAATATCATTATAATGATTTTGTTGTTAATTATAAGACATAAAAATCCACTATGAAATTAAACATAATGGATCACATAAAATAATCACCAACTATATCTATATATAAATATTCATTAAATAAAACTTTCTGTGAAAACTCTAAATTTGGTCATGTTTGTTCCATGAAGGGTGATGCAAAACCCTTCTTCCACATATATGGAATAGAAAAAAATAACTAGAAGAACATCCCCCTCATGGATGTTGAATGAATAATTTAGGGTTGTGAAATATACCAAAACTTATAGCATATTTATTTTAATTATAGATTACCCAAATTTAGTGAATTATATTGGTGTTATGGAATATTTAAGAAAAAATATTATTCATATTGGTATAATATGTTACATTCATGGAAAAGGAATGATGTAAGGGTGAGTATCTTAGAAAATATTAATAGACAAGGACAAAATTAGAAATCTATTTGGTGGAAGTTATCTAATTAATCCAAAAATATATATTTAAATCATCGTTTGAATAAAATATGTTATTTTTGTGAGCAAAAATGTCACTATATAGAGGAATGAATGACTAGTCTTCCAAGAAAATATTCCAACTATAAAAAGGAAATGTAAATACCTAATCCTTATAATTGGAAAAGTTTAATCTTATTGAATTATCCCTAAATGCTTTCATGAAAGGGAATCTATAGATTATTGATAGTGCATGTTCCTCACACATTTCTAGAGATACAAAAAAAAATTAAAATATAGAAGAATATAGTGCAGGGTTAGTGACCATTGGGAATGATAGATCATTATAAATTAAAGGCATTGGTATTGTTGAGATTGAATAAAATAATTTCGAATAAATATATGAACTTTTTTTATTTGTTATAAAACATTATATTCTTAGATTGATCTAATTATGGGATGATATGAATGAGGTATTATTATTGAATGATTTATGATTCATAAAACATAATATGGATAAAATGGTCATATTTGATGATGAAATAATATATTCTACTAAATAGAATTTGATGACCCAATCAGTTCTTGCCACTTAAGTGATAAAATGAGAATTATATATTATATATAATATTAATAGAACTATTTATTATAAGAATGAATAGAATATAAAATTAGAGAGTGGTAAGTGACCTTTTCCCAAATAAAATTTATAGATTAGATACTTTAGAAACATTCTAGAAGGGGAAATGGTCTAACTAACACATAAAAGAGTAAATATTTATCCCACTAAACCACTTGAATTCATTCACTTTGATTTGTTTGGTCCTATGAGAAGTTATAAACTAGGATGTGTTTTTTATTTCATTACCTTCATAGAGTAATTTAGTTGAATGAATATAGCTATGTTCATGATGAAAAATCATTAAGCAATTAATATTTTTAAAATCATTAAAAGATAGTTGGGAAGGAGCTGGTAATTCACATTACGAAGCTGATGAATGATAATGGTTTAGAGTATTGTTAATATTAATTTGAAAACTTCCTTGAAAAGTATATGATCAAAAATTATTCTAGTTTTCCCTACACATGTCTTCCAAATGGGCTTGTTCAGTGGAAAAAAGGACTACGATAGTGATAGTGAGGAGAATCCTAGTAGACCATAAACTCTCTAAATTTATATGGATAGAATCATTTTTCAAATCTATCCATGTATAAAAAGATATATATTTAGACAAAAAACTATGAAATTATATAAATTTTGGTTGAAAGGGAATCTAATTTTATCTATTTCAAATTCTTCAGATTCCATTGTTTTTAAATGATTTATGGCACCAATCATGGAATGATTGACGAGAATTATTGACAGGTAATTCCCAGGGACTACCAATATATAGTTAATAGATATTATTGTTGTAATAATATATTTCAAAATCATGTAGGTTAATGTGATATTAATATTAGTAAAAATTATTAAAAATAATTATTATTATAAGGTAATATGATAAGAATGATGAAACTATAAATGAGTGTATTTATGATATATAGATTCAAGAAAATGTTAGAAATGAGTGAAATAAAGTTAAAACTAGATCAGATAATGCCATTATGGAAAATGGACATAGAAATATGAAACTAAGGCATCATATTATGAGGAAAGATATTAATTTAGAAATTATTATTTGGAATAGAGAGAAACTTATTTTAGGGACTTATATTGAATCCCTAACAAGTAAAACATTATTACATAAGAATTAAAAAAAGTGTTTTCGAAGGGCCAATCTCTCAAGGGTTTCACATAGACAACACTATTTATTTATTATCATTATTTATTAATAAATTATACTTAAAATATATATGGTAATGGATTTATTTTCAATTAAATTCATGTAAAATTTAAACATTAATATATGAACTCGAAACAAAAATAAGTAGACACAAAAAAATAATGTTAATGCGAAAAAAATAAGATACTATTCTGGGGAGTTCGTGGTGAAAAAGTTATTATTAATTAAAATAAATAAAATATCAATGTTCTATTCAGTGTTTAGATCAAACCTATAACTTATTACCTTATAGTTTGAAATGTTATTACCCCACACAAAATCTCTACATGTGGGATAATATCCCTCATTAATCACTAAAATTCTACACCAACACAATATTTACGATATTATAGCTCTGAATGAGTGGACTAAATATGAAATAAAATTAGAAAATAAATTTGGAAAAAGTAGGGAAACCACCACCACTATCAGTTTAAAAATAATATGAATTTTAATATTATAATTAAAAATATTCAAATCATGAAAAACTCATATCATCATCACCCAAACCTGGAATGAAAATAAGGGTCGGTTCTCCATTTTCAAAGAGTTGTGATGGAGTACTAGGAGGGAACATAAAATTTGAATGTAAAAGAAAATTAAAAAGAAAATAAGAATAATTTAATTTGAAATTATGAACAAATGTTACAGATGAAAAAATCATATTCTATTTAATTGTGATAACTAAAATAGCTAACTCAAATTGGAGATCAAATGATAGGGAGTGGAAGAAATTCTTTATAGTGAAAAGGTTGGATCATTTAGGATATAAATCTATCTAATTAATGTTTTTATATTGTATGACCATGAAAATAAAAAACTTTTAAAAGAATACTTCAATTATATCATTAAATCATATCTCTTAAATATGGCCTTAAAATTTCATCTCATTTGGATAGGTTTAGAATAAGTTATGATTTTTTTACTTTGAAGAAAATTTTTATCCAATGGAATTTTCATATTATAGTGTTCTAAATACCATTTAATTTATGACTTTAATGATATTGAATACCAAGTGGCTATAGTCTATATAAAGTTTTCTAGAAATTATCTCTACCTCCATATAAAATTTCCACATAATGGGTTTGGTGCATTATGATACAAGGACCCATTCTTAAACATCATAAAAATTGATCACAGATTTAGAGGACTAACTTATGTGTTTTATTTGTACCTAAAATAGTTAGATTCACCTCTTTATCCTATTTGAGAAACATTATTAATTTAATTTTTTTAATCATACCAATAGATAATTTAATATTTTTTGTTAGATTAGAAATAATTATAGAGAAAATACTGAGACTATTTAAAAAATAAAAATTACTGATTACACTATTCTAACAATTAATATTAAATTATATGAAAAACAAATATTATAATAAATAAAAATAAAATGATAAATTAAAGGGATTATAAACAATAAATACAGAATAAAATGCTGGAAATTATGAGATTCGTGAATACCCAAAACAAAAACATTTCATTCATGACTTCAATCCAATTACAAGTTTCAGTTATAGGATTGAAACAAATAGATATATTTAGAATTATAAAGATAACAAGAACAACATTTCATTTCAGTATATTCCTATGTTTTCATATACAAATATAACATTTTCCACCTCCCTGATACAACTCAAATGATATTACAATATCTTAATTTGCCAAATTATTCATCTGGTGTTCTATTCCAATATCTCCAAAATGAATACATTTTAAAAAATTAGGATGTAATTAAGATTTTCAATTTATTACATGTTAAAATTAATTGTTGGGATGAATAATAGAATTTCTTTACCCCGACATGAAATGATTAACATTTCTATTCAGAACCAGGTTGCAGTCCCATTAAAATAGACACCTGACTCAACTCGTGGCATAGCTTGAATGGTGTTACCAATCCTTAAGGGCTTTAATATAGTTCCTAGGTATGAATAATACAATTTAGGAATGATTTTACCAATTAATATATAAATACACAACCCCTGAGGATAAAAATAAAATAATAGATTATTATAAAATAATGATAATTTTTTTTTGAGATTCAATGTTTTCCAATGCTAACCAATACTAATTGATCCAAAATATAATGAGAAAAAAACATCCCAAAAACCTCCATTTAAAAAGAGGCTCGACAATCTCAATCCCCCACCACCAACACTTGTAATAAGAGGAACACTAGAAACTGGATCCACCATCGCCACTATAGAACATCTTACCATTACATGGTTCATACATAATAAACCCTATATATTGCCAAAGTTGTATTTAGTGTGTATGATAAAGCCTAGATGGATTCCATGAAAATTATGGGTTCAATGCTATAACATTAGAATATAAATAACTAGTTACATTTTCATAGGAGAATTTGGAAACATTCTCATTTAATATTTCATGGAAAATATTTTTAGGAAAATAGTTATAAAGAAAACAATTTATCAAATGAAATAAGATTTGAAACCATAATGTGCACAATTTTAACCTTATAAAACGATTAAAACCACAAAAAACGTAGCACGTCCCCATAGGTAACTAACACAAGTGGGACCCTATGAACCTCATACCTCAGTGATCTAATAATCTTTAGACAAAACCAATAGCTTTCTCTTACATGAGCTACTAGAAGTGAATTACTCCCAATGTATTGTGGTCTCCTCTTCATAGTCCATAACCATAAATGTTTCCATAAAATATCCACTAGAGGGGATCCCATCCTATGTTCTAGTGGTCCTTGATCATATCACACGTTTAGTTATTGTTATATTCCCTATCCTTCTAGAAGAATTTGGTTCTCATCCTCTTCTGAATCAACTAAATTACTAGTTCTAGTCATCCACTATATATACATGGAATTACCTTTGTTCTCAAAATCCCTGTCACATATCACATAAATAATCACTTTCTCATACACATTCCCATAATCATGAAAAAAAATAAAACTAACAATTTCACAATTCACATTTATCAAATGATCAATACTCAAAAATAAACCACCATTTTCTATAGTCAAAACCACCTTCATATTCAAATAACATCGAAACTATTTTAAAATACTTTTCATAGAACTTTTAAAACTTAAAAATACACAATTGAAAACTCCAAAACAAGGGTACATATGAAATTAAACTATTTACATTGGGAAATTCCCTTTGACAATCCACACACGTACCAAATCTACTTTATAACATGATTCACAACACATTAACACTTCAAAAAACACATTTAAGGTGTGCAATAAAGAATCCCACATGCTACCAAATTCCTTAATTTACGAAAAACAACACTCAAAACATTTTCACCTCGTGTGTGTTTGAAAACACATTTCACACCTTTTCTAGAAGGCATGAAAAAGAATCACGATGAACAAAAATGAATCACACATGAAACGTAATGGTTTATTTATAAAAAAATAAACATTTATCACATATTCATGTCAAAACCTTATTGAATCTTGTTTTTCACAACATAAATAAAATAACTAACACATTTATGATACCATGAAAGAGAGAAAAAATCATTTAATAATGTAGATTAATGGAACCACTGACCTCAAACATGAAAACATCCAAAAAAATACTGGAAAACCAAAACAATACCACCAAGAGGCCCTATAAAAAAGATCTAACCCAGAAATTCATTATTTCACCCCCAAAACTCATTATAGACATCTCATTAGGTCAAACACAAGACTAGATAAGATTAACCCAAGAGGTATGGAGATAGAACCATTTAAGAATGATGAAATCAATAGAAAGTAGACTTTCTTGATGATTTATAGAAGTTACCTTACCAAAACCACCAAAATTATAGATTTCAAGAGGTACAAGAAGGTGTGGAGGGAGCTCCAATGGACCAGAGTCCAATAGGTTTTAGATTAGATGTGGTTTCATATTAAATTAGAGAATGAAATAAGAGTAATTTAATAAAAAATAATACCTGGACAGGTCACATGGTAAGCCTGCATTGTTTTCCAAACCGTGCAGCAATAACATATCCCTTTGATGTAGGATTTGGATGGTGGCCTCTCGAGATCTCACAGTGGCGATTCCGCAGTTGGTAGGGTTTCTCTTCTCTGTTCTCGATCGGTGCGATGCAAGGTTTTAACTCTCCTGCATCATGGAGGGATTTGATCCACATGGGGAGAAAGCATTCGTGGGAAAAGAAGGTTCAGCGCAAAATGAGGAAGTCATACTGAATGAAAAAACAAAGCGGATTTATTTCCTGGAAGCTCTAAATAAAATGGATCTTTACACGGAAATCTCGAAGAAGTCATTGCACTTCAAGAAATTGGATGATTGACGATTTGTTGTGGAGGCAGATATTGAGGCGTTGGAGCAACGATCGCAATTCTAAAAGTACTCGGTCTTGGGTCGCATTTCGTATCTGAAGGGTGACAAGCCATGGCCGGCCATGGAGCTCAAACCGAGGATCTCACATATATGGGGATTTAACGATTGGAATCTCATTATTACCAGTTTTGGGTATTTTCAAATCCTGTGAAACTCACAGGAGGAGATCGACAGTGTTTGTAAGATTGGAAATTTCCAACTGAAACCAGGGCTTCTCCGCCTCTCCGAATGGGATTTTTCTTTCAACCCTCACACCCACAGAAATTCAATTGTGAAAATCTGGGTGAGGCTCCATGGATTGAGTTCCTTTTTTTGGCATCCCAAAATTCTTAATGAAATTTCCTCCTGTATCAGAACCCCACTGAAGATAGACCATAGGATGATTAACGCCGAGCTTCGTATGTATGGGAGGGTGATGGTGGATGTAGACCTCGAAAATAAGCTGCCAGATACGATTTCATTCAAAGAAAATGAGTACAAAGCAGAGGTTCATTTGGAGTATGAACGTCGAACACCCTTCTGCGAGCTATGTAAGATGGTCGGTCACTCCCTTATGGATATTCTCATGATGAAGAACCAGGTGAAAAGTCTACAAGATTAGCCTAAGGAGGATGGTTGGGCTCAGGTTTTAAGGAAGAAGAAGGATCAGGCCATCTCCTCCAGGAAGCATGAAACTACCATGAAAAAATCAGATAAATGGGTGAGAAAGTTACCCCATTTGGGGGAGACCTATGTTTTAAAGTGTTCTGATTTGGTAGAGGAAGAGGAGTTCGAGAATTTTTTTTGGACTCGACTGATAACATCTCATGCCATCGCATGTTGGACGATGGTCCACTGGCGGAGTTTCAGGTGGACATGATCGGTGGCAAGGCTCTCACTGCACTGGTGGTCTTGAATGGACATCACCTCTGCTCTGATGGGACTGATGCATGTAAGCAGACTATGGGTGCGGTTTTAGGTAACTATTCTAGCTCAAACATCTATATTCAAAATGCTTTTATACCTACACTGGGTACACAACCCACTGCTATGCCTATTGACCCTTCAAATGATTCTCATACACAACATGAAAAGAATGATTTGAGTTCAAGGGATCATACTATTTCTATGGTTTCAGAGGTTAAATCTGATAATATTGACACTTCATTACAAGTTTTACCAGCTAATGAATCCATTTTTTTAGTCTCAAATGATCTGATAGTGGCAGTTGACTCTATAACCACTCTATTTGTCTCCTCAGGAACAACTAATTCCATTAAATCTGATTCTATAAATCCAAGAGATTTCCCAGAGACTACACATGTACCTGCAATTTCTTTCGAAAATAATCAAGGTGTTGATATTGCAAGTGCTTCTAATTCATCTACTGCCTCTGCTTCTGATTCCACCCTTAGTTGGTTGAAAGATTTTAGCAAGCTTTGGATCAAGCCCTCGAGACTTACTCTTATTTGGTGTATTTCCCATAATAGGGTCCCCACTGAAGTGTGTCTGCAATATTTTGGGATACCTATTTTCTCTAAATGTCACTTGTGCAACCAACACTGAGAGGATTCTAATCATTTGTTTTTATCTTGTGCTACAACGACAGCTCCTTCGAATTACATTCTTGACATATTTGGTTATAGATGGTCTTTTCTTGATACTATCAGCACCTAATTATAGCAATGTGTTAATCAGGATTTTTCTATGCAGATCAAGAAACCTTTTTTGAGTGTAGTGGTAGAACTCTTGCATGTGATCCGGTATGATAGAATTAATTTTATTCATAATAATTTCTCCTTTAGTATAAACTGCAAGTAGTACGCATATTCTCATTGCCATCAAGGATAAAACTTCTCCCCCGAAATCTCACTGTGACAATTCTGCTGGTGATTTTAAGATCCTTCACCATCTTAGGGTTTCGGGTTCTTACAAGCAGCCTCATCAAACCCTTGAAGTATTCTGGCAAGATCTACTTCCATGATGGATCATGGTGAATGTCGATGGTGCATAGAGAGGGAAACCGGTCCCGACAGGTTATGGTGCCATTTTTAGAGACCATCTTATTAGGTTCCATGGATACTTCTTCGTCAATTGTTGTACAACCTCATCCTTGGAAGTAGAAATGTTGGGAGTGATTCATGCTGTGGAATTTTCCAAACAAACTGGTTGGAAAAAGATGTGGGTTGAAAGTGATTCAACCACTGTTTTCCAAGCTATCTGGAATGGGTTGGTCCACCATGTGTGGCCTCTTACTACTACATGGATGCATTGTCTTGCTTCTCTCATGGAACTAAACTACATAGCCAATCATGATTTTCGTGAAGCGAAAATGGTTTCTAATAGTCTTTCAAACAAGTGGATCAATCAGGATATTACCTTCCTTGATGATTTTCCCGGTGATCTACTCCCGTATTATGAAAGGGATTGTAATAAGATTATGTCTTTCATACTTTTGTAGCTCTTATTTATTTATTGATCAATAAATTGTGCCTTGGTCTTTTACTGAGGCACCACCTTTAAAAAAACATGTCCCTTTCATTCCAAGATAAACGATGTAACAAAAATTCCTTGGTTGTGGAATATAGATGTATAGAATCCCATGAAACCTTAATAGTGCCACTATCTACTGTTCTTTTTTAGAACTAAGATGGCACAAAGTTTCCCTTAACTATGTTCCAACCCTATGCCACCTTCTGTATAGACCAAATATCACATTTTTCAACAAATATGATGGGGAAAAAAGATACCATGATAAGAAATAAATAAAAAATAGAATTGATAAAATTAAATTCATATATGTGACAATTATTCCAAAAATGGAAAATTATTGTCAACAAAAAGTCAGTCTAAATTCTGATTAGAGGAAAACTAATACTCCTCAAATCATGATATACACTCCCATGTATCATGATCCTCACTACCATGCTACCAAAAATACTCTGAAAAAATGTATGTAATTCCCATGAAGAACATTATCATAAGAATCGATAATCTATGATGGCCTCTCAAACATAGAAAAAATGGGCTCTCATTCCAACTCTTCCTAATTCATCATAATATTTGAATTTGGATTATACTCTTTCAACTAAGATAAATTGGAAGAATCATGTATTCATGAAAACTATGATGGAAATACCAACATGTATTCCACCTTACATAATTTTTAGGGAATCTAATTTAGTCCAACATTCCTTGAAATTTTCTTCCCTTTCTTACCCAAATGATAATGAACCAAATGAAGTTCCACTTTCAAGAATACCAAATCAGTCATGTAAAATTCCAAAGCATGATTCCTCTAATAATTTGAAGAATTTTTTGGGATTTTTTCAATCAAATAACGTTTCCTAGAAATCATATCTTTATCATAAGTTTCCTACACAAGGCTCGGTCCGAACAATGATGCATCACCCACTTTATCCAAACACAAAGGAGACCAACACAACCAACTATATAGTGAATCAAAATGATCCAATTTAATTGAGGACTGGTAGCTACTATTATATGAGACCTTTACCAATCCCTAATGTATATCCCTAGATCCTCTGAATTCGAACACACATTCTTGATGCATGTCTTCCATGATATATTTCGCTTGCACGATATGACCACACATCTGAGGATAATAAGTTGTGGTCAACTTAACCTAAAACCCCCTCACCTTTTGAGGGACTTTGAAAAATCAAGAATTATGGTGAAGGAACCTATCCAAAATGATAGAAGATGACAGATAATGGAGCCTCACTATCTACTAATCATACATCCAAACCAACTCATATATTATTACTAAAGCCATGATCATAATTAAATTGGTTGGTAGGGGAATATGGTCAATCACTTACCAAATGGTATTCCATCCTTAATGTGTGTGATGAAATCCAAAAATAAAGTTCACGAATATCTCATACCACTTATATGTAGGAATGTGTACTAGATAAAGAAAATTGGATGACCATTGGTGCTCTAATTTAACCTGCTGACATGTATATCACCATGATACAAAGTAAGTTACATCCCACCTCATACATGGAACCCAACAGTACAGACGCACATCAAAAAAAATATTTGTATCACCAGGAGGAATAGACCAATGAGCCTGTTGGCTATCATACCTCACCTCTTTACGAAATGACATAATTACCATTAAAAACATCAAATGAAAATGGGGACCCTCTAGAGAAAATGACCATTCACAACGCTCCTACCCACAATTTAGGAACTGCTTAAAACTCTGGCACAACTCATCACTTAGATGCTCTTTCCAAATTAACTCTAAGGGGGAAGTTGTAAGTTGAACCCTGGCAATGAACACACCTCCACTATTTTTCTTGTTCTCCATATGAAATTGGTCAAAAGATCCTTCATGATACACTCATCACTGAGATCTCTCAACACTATCACTAGAACATTACCACTCATTTCCACAACAAAAAATTTATTTATCCTACATTATAGATGATATTGAAATAAAAACCTTCTAGGTACTCAATCCAGTGATGCTACCTACAATTTATTTCTTTCTAGGAGAATATGTAATAAATCATTCATGAACTAAATAAACAAAAACACATCCCAAAAAAATTATGCATGCCACATCCTCAAGACATCCATCATTTATTTTAACTCCAGGTCAATGATTGGTTAATTATTTTTATGTGGTCATAGATGGTGAGAACTATATTCCACTACATGATCATCCAACATAATCACACACACAAGACCCATAATAAAAGCCTCATAGTAGAACACATACCGCATTCTATATTACAGAATAATCTAAATAGGGGTTGTGGTAAACAAACACATAATGTCCTCAAAGGACGCTTGACATTCAAGGATCCATAGAATGATACCCTTTTCTAGGTAAGTTCAGTCATGAATGAAACAAGCTGAGATAAATCATAAATAAACAACATACAATACTCTTCCATGAACAAAAATAATATGATTTCTAAAACATTATTCTTTAATTAACATGAGATTAATGCACTGAATTTCTTGGGGTATACTAAAAAACCATGTTCCAATACCTCATAACCAATAAATTTCACCTAATTAATCTAGAGGATACACTTGGAAAACATCACATATAAAAAATGATCTCGAAGGATACCTAGTAAAATCCTCAAATTCCGACCACACTGCTCCTCGGTCCCAAGATGGACTAGGATTTCATCATAAAGTATACCAACAAAAAAGTCAAGATACTGATCGAACACCATTTTCAAAATTTCCAAAAATACCACTGGATCATTCTTCAACCTAAAAGGCATGACCAAACAGTCAAAATGGTCGTACCTACCTCACAAATCTGTATTTAGAACGTCCAACTCCTTCACTATTACATGGGGACACCTGGAATGTTGATCGATCTTGGAGAACCACCATTCCCCCATAAGCTAATCGAAAAGGTCACCAATGTGGGGAAAAGGGTATTTGTTCTTGATCTCCCCCTTGTTCAGTTTTCAGTAATCGATAAAAAACTAATTAGATCCATCAGTTTCTTCACAAACAGCCCTAAGGTGGACCGAGGTGAGACACTTTGGAAAATTATTCCTTTAGATTCAAAATCATACAATTATACCTTGAAATCTATCAATGAAGTGGTGGCCACGAGGCATAAGGGAATATATATTACATGTGTTCATAATGCCTAATCAATAGAAAAATACTCATCGCTCTCCATGGGTAAACCAAAAAAACCCCCCTAGAAATAACTCTGGAAACTAATACACCACATGAGGAAATCCAACTTCTATACCAATATCACCATCCTCCAATATAACTGATGAGATATAACAAAAAACATTTCCCAATTCAGGATGTGGAGGTCTAGTTCATCCTGACCAAGGATCAAATTCACATTGAAAACCCTGGTTACATTCATCACGTTCCACTAAACATAGTCTCCTTTGATAACAATCTATATGCGACTAAAAACAAACCATCAAATCTAAAATTTGAATCATGTTAAAGAGTTCCATATCCAAAACTAGAAAATAAAACTTTAGATTGACCAATGACGTGGTAGGTGCACAATATGGACACCTGAAACCCTCCTCCCACATCATCCCAAGATCCACCACCAACTCTATCATGTATGGTATAAGATCATTTGACAACATTAACACATTAAAAATATGGGTAAATTTAAAATAAAAAGAGACACTAATATAAAACAAAAAAAAAGATATCCATGATTTAATAAGAATGGTGCCTTGAACTATCCAATGCCACAGATCTGATTTTGTTGGCCCTCGATCAACAACATAATGAAACTATGTATCATTTAATGTATGAGAAAGTCCACTAACATGAATCTTTTTCATGAACTGACTATTCCATTAAGCATATCAAACCCTACATCCATGAACACCAAAACCCTAACCCACTATCCTAGACAGTTCTGACTAGGATAAAATACACTTTAATGTTTCTGATCCTTCAATTGGTTTATATGGTCATTCCATATTGAAAAACTAATTTATGTGTCCAATGGTACCACACTGATGGAAAGGCCTACTGCTGACACTTCCCTGTATAAACTACATGTTCCACTATGATAAATTTTTACCATTATATAATGATCAACCACCTCAACAAATGTCTTCCACGAGAATAATAATATATGAGATCATATATCCCATCGCTACCTCATATAAAATGTTTGGGCCTTCATCTTTTCATTAGAAAAAACCTCCTGTATGAACCAAAAAATGTCATCTAAATGGTAGGAATAATCAATCATCATCTAATCCCCTGAATAATGATAAAAAAACTATTAGTCATGGTGAAGGCCAAGGTCTCCCAGTAATATTTCTCACTGAAGAGGACCTTGAATTATTTCCTCCTCATCACCTCTTAGTTACCTACTTCCAAAATCGAGTCCTACCACTTTTTACAGAGACCTTCCAACATGAACAAAGAAAAATTAACCCATGATTCCTTAAGTGTTTGAATAAATTAAAACATTTATTTAGTCTTTTGAAGATGATCCCCATCATCTGGTGTATTCATGGTACCACAGAAATAATAAGGCTTATTCGTAAGGAACTCCCATTCATTTTCCATTCCAGGACTTAGTTGGGATTGAAAAACATGAGTAGGACTGAACCCACTCGATGATCAAATTCATGGATACCCCAAACCAAATATTTAACCTGTGTATATTGAATTGTTGAGGAAGAACTCTCTCAAGCATCTTCCTGTGGTCTTAGAGGAATTCTCCAAGAGGCATTTTTGTATAAAAAGAAACAATAAAAATGGAAAACCATGAATCCACTATTAATAAATTTTTCTAGAAACCAAAAAATATCCAATCAATTTCATAGATAAAACAAAACCATATCAAACCCAATAATGACCCAAACCCAAACCACTCCACCTATACTCAGTGTCCATATTCAGTTTTTAGCTGATATATCTCACCTTGAAGAGAATCAAAACCGTATTTACCAACATCATGTGGTTACCCATGTCCTAACAGGAGGTATGTTTTCTAGACAACCCAATCACCACAGGGACCTCAATCCCGAAAAATTATATATTTGGTTTATCCAAAATGTTCCTAAAAATGTGACCCAAAGAGATCAAAACATGATCTGATGACATTTTTTCAAGAACCAATTGGGTTTCCATGAAAATTGGAACCTGAACTAGGACTTGTCTTGGTCCAAAGGGAATTCCTGATCCCCACCAACTAGAAACTAATTCATGGGCGTTACAATACACATTGGGAATGATTTCTATAACAACCGGGTCCTGGTGATAGCATAGACACCCCGCCTTAACAAGGTCGTCGGGTCCTGGCCTACCAAGTACCACCAGTTGCCCCTGTAGACACGTGGGGGCCACCCTAGGGTCCACCCACATGCCGAAATGACTCATCATACTATTGACAGTACACACAGGCCAACACATGTCTTTTCTGGTGTGCCTTGTCCTCACTCACACACACACACTGGGAAACTGCCCAGAAGGTCACCCATCCTGATCACTACTCCAAGCCAAGCACGCTTATCTTTGGAGTTCTAATCAGATAGGTTCCCGAAAAGGTTGGTGCACCTTGTTGACATGAGTCATATCATTTATTCATTTAAACCTATATCATTTGGGGATGTTACAATTTCACACATGAATATGTTAATAAAAAACCTAATCGGATAAAAAATCACATAACTAATAATCAAACCAAAATTATTTACAAAAGTTCGCATATTGAATGTATTACAACATTAAAAATACCAAAAGTACACTAACTAAAATGGAATAACAAAAACATATAAAGAACATCCATGTAACATGGGGGAAATCACCCTCAAGCCACCACAACTAACACCTTCAATAAGATAAAAACAAGAAACCAGATCCACCATCACCACTAAGAATCATTTTACCTTTACCTGGGTCATATATAACAAAGTCAACATATGCCCAATGTTTTATATAGGGTGTGAGAAAGACCATAGTCAGTTACCATCAAAAACAAGGATTCCTTGTTATCAAATTATAAGATTTTTCTAGATGACCATTCTCATAATAATATTTGGAAACATTTTCGAGGAACATTTATATGATCTTTTTAGAAAAAACTCTTTTAAAGAAAACATTTTCTCATAATAAAATCTAGGTGACACACAATGTACTCAAGGTACACCGTATACTGACCATTAACTACGCATAAAAAAATCATAAATCCATCAGAGAGAATCAAGAAAATCCCAAATTGTTACAAGAACATTTAACGACATAGTCTTAATATATATGGATATTAGATCATTTTATATGAATATTTAGATCATTGAAAAGATACATGCCCAAGGACCATAATATTTTAGTGCCTTACGAAATGTGGAAACAAAATCTTCCATCCCTATGAATGATCTTCAACATATCCCACAAATATATACACCTTGATTACTTCTATCTAAATCTTTTCTTCATAACCTCTAGAAAGGATACAATAGAAAGTGGTGAGATCATATGGTTAGTAATGGTAAGTAAATAAAATATGTAATCATAACATGAAAAATATGGAATGTAACATGATGATAAAATTTGAATAACATAAACTACATATTAGAGATAAAAATTAATAGGGGTAGTTTATAAGATATAGATCATAATAGAATTAGAATCATAAGTCATGAAAGTATAATATGGAATAATACAATGAATTTTTGTCATGTACATTGTTTTAAAACATTTTGAACATTTATAATTAGATATAATTTCACTCATTGTGTTAATGAATTTAAATTAGGCCCCAACGTCTATATGTGGACATGTAACTTGGTCTATGCAGAATAGTGTGAATGTGTAATCATGTGCATGTATAACTTTATGGATATGAAACTGGAACCATTTATAACATTCTGAACATGTAATCTGGCTCACTTTTAATATTTTGAACATGTAATAAGGTTCACACATAAACATATTGAAATGAAAACAGGTCCCTTCATAACATTGTAAACATGTAATCGGGATCAAAT
Organism: Viscum album; assembly: GCA_963277665.1. NCBI lineage: Eukaryota > Viridiplantae > Streptophyta > Magnoliopsida > Santalales > Viscaceae > Viscum > Viscum album. The sequence goes on along the minus strand of OY728125.1, from coordinate 907,700,563 downwards.
ATGACATTGTGAATATGTAATCAGGTTTATGAATAATCATATAGATATTAAACTAGGCCCATGAATAAAATTGTGAACATATAATCAATATCACACATAAAATTTATACTCATGAGTCCCCCATCGCTACCCAATGAATTGGAGGGTGATATAAGTACCACCCATATCAAAATTAAATTATTCATACATGTGCACAAGGTAATAAAACATCATCATATAATGAACCATAAAAAGATATGGGTTTTATAAGTATCAAATGATGACACAAAAAATTAATTGGGAATCACTAACATTTCCTCATAGCATAAGCTATGATAAATTGGTAGGGGTCATTTCATTATAGCATAAAACCAAAAAAAGGCATGTTTCCAAAGTATATAACTCATGGAAAAAAAATTGGTATCATAACCATAATTAACTAAAAAACTAATACTTCAAGAAAGTATATGAATGGAAGCATTGGATAATTACCTAGATGGGCATTTGTAACATAAACGGATTTCATCTTTGAAGGAAGATAACATCGAATGATATTTTGAAAACCATTCTTGGGGAAAATATCCTATATTAGTTGAAAAACTCTCGTTAAAAATTAATAACTTTTGAAAACCATTTCTGTAGAAAATAAATAGAAAACATTGAAATAAGGATTGAAACCATACTAAAACCCTTTTTCATTGAATATTTATAATATAAGGTTGAATGCATTTTGAAAATCATTTTCCTTTAAAACATATAAAATAATCATGGAAACATTTTATATGTCTTTTTTTCTTGAATACATATAAAAGAACACTGAATAAGCTTGGAAAACCATTTCACTAAATATACAGTTTTTAGAAAATTTTCTTAAAAAATAACCTTTAAGCATTAAAATAATGTTTTAATGTATTGAAGGTATAAAATTTGTACATTTTTTACGATGTAAAATGAGAATTTATTTTTCATGGTAAGAAGGTTAGAAAAATGCCTCATTTAGAAAGGTACAAGATGATTACTTTGAAAACATTAGTAAAAGTAAAAAAATGATAAAAATGTATTTTATTGATCAAAGATGATTATTAGAATATTATTTTTTACCCTTTTCATAAAAACATGTTTTTAAATGAACGTATATTGAAGAACAAAGATAGGGTAATGGTGGTATTTCTTAAAAACACTTTTTTAAAAATCTAATTTACCGATGAGGGTAATAAATGGTACCAATATATAAATAAACATTGATTAACCATGTGATAAGCAAATTAATGAATTTTATTGATATATAAGTCACTTTATTTTCTTAACGAATGCATAAATATAAAAAATCATGAAAAGAGATGACATTATCACAATAAAATCTTATAACTTGGTAACTTGGATCATAATATTCATATAAGAAAATGAAATTTCATGAATCCTAAAATATAATAAAATAAATTAAATGCATGATATAAAATGTAAAATGTAATTATATACACATAAAATGATAATTTAGGTGAATAATAGAATATGAGTCACAATGAAATAAAATTGAGACAAAACCATTTTATTGAATTTGTATCTTTTGAAAACTAAACCCCATGAAAGAAGGGTCAAATTATTGAAATTTGAATTCCCAGGAATTTGTGTATAAGATATATAAAATAAAATCATGTGAATCATATACACCACAAAATTGTAAATTAGTGGAAATCATATCATATATCTCAGGTAAATAAAATGTGTGATGAATTCTGCTTACCTTGTGGTTATACTCCCATCGTACTCCTTCAAACCACCACTTAATTAGGTAACTCCTTTGACTTTTTTCAAAACGATTTCTTGGAAGAAATTATTCTAAAATGGAGTTTCTAGGAGGAATGTAGGGAATTTTTTATATAATTTGAGTATAATTTGGGATAGCCAAGGGGCTTGAGAGGTGTGAGGAAGAGGGAGTGGTGGTGGCCTTTTAATGAGAAGGAAAATGGATCACATGGAATTTCTACAGACATGTTTGGTGGAAACATTTTAATTGTTACAAAGAGTCATACCAAACATAAACAATAATTAATTTATGGTTTATTTACTAAGTATGTCTAGATAATGGGTTTTGGACAAATTTGTATGGCATTTTAACCCCTAATATTAAAGTCTATTCCCAAATTAAGCATATTTTTACCATAATTGTTGTGAATATTTTAATCACGTGTAATAATATTTTGGGAAATAAATTTGATCTTATTAGACTATAAATATTATAATTATTACAATGTTTTATGTTGGTTTTTTTTTAAATTTAATATATAGAAGCGGAAAAATTAGGGTTAAAGCTAATCCCACAGACATAGCGAGAATTCCATATTTTAATGCAAAACGTTCAATATTTTATTTTGTTTTTATATTCAATTTCCAAGTGAAATTTATTATAATGACATAATGGTATTAATATAACTATAAATGAGCAAATATAACATAAAACAATTAAGACAAAATTAAACATAAATAATAATTTTAACAAAATAAATTATTAACTAAAACATAGTCTTCATCTCTATTAAACAAAATATGAATTTTACCAAGAAAATCCCAAAAATTAACCCTAAAATAATATTTAAATTATAAATTCAGATATAAATATTATTTTATAAAATTAAACTTATCAATGTCTCCAAAAGTAATTATATTTTTAAAATCATATTATTTGATAAAATCATAATTTTAACTATAAAAGGACATTACAAAAAATAATATCATTCAATACTAATAAATTTTATCTATATATAAAAATTATAAAAAATCTTGGAAAATTACTTATTACTATTCATAAAAATCTATTTTAATGCTAAGTTATGATTATATAATTTAAATTATTAGAACAATAAAATGATGTTTCGCGGAAACATCTATGTTGCGATAAAAAAAACAAAGTTGGTGATGCAGGTAGTGCAAGACAAGTGGGTATTGCATAAGGCGCAAGCCAAGTAAGTAATGAGTGAAGGATACGACTAGTTGGTGTTGTGTGAATGAAATATTTGACAAAGGTTCTTAATATATGTATATAATAAATAAAGAACTATTTTGAGTGTGAAGTGAAATGATATATATGGAAAATATAAATTAGTTACAAAAAAAATATTTCACCAATTATTAGGTTGTCACATTCTACCCCCATTAAAATTAATATCACCATCGAAATGCATCTTGGTTATGAAAGGTTTAATAATTTAATTGATGATTTATAGAAACCCACATCATAAAAATGAATATAAAAACTTCCCTTAAATTGGGAATGTTGTAACCATAAAAATTACAGAAAAGTAAAATATAATTATGTTTCCACATTTGATAACATAGGATGTGTGTGAATATTGGTTATATAAGAAATGTTTAAATATTTTTAGGGATTGATTTAGGTCATCCACCACAACCAAGTGAATGATCAACGAAAATTTGAGGGCCTCAATGTCATAAATCTATGATGATTTATAAGGACATTAGTTCAAAAAAAATAAGTTATTAAGACACCAAATATAATTTTGATCATCAACTTAATGTTTAGTAAATCATTTATTGACTTTGAATATAAGGAAATATACATTATTGATATATTTCTATAAATTTCATTCATTAGTTTTTGTTTTATCGATTTTCAATTCATTTATTAATTCAAGTAATGGACATCCATAAATTGGCATTTATGTCTGTCGTGATAAAATAAAATTTTTGCAGATCTTATGGCCCATAAAATAATGAAAATCCTAACTATTTATCAATAACTATTCTAAAAAATCAACATGTTTTATACATTAATCTCTAAACATAATAAGTAATATAGTTGTTTCATCATAAATAATTATTCATTAAAAATAATTATACATTAGCCATGATAGCTCATAGGCCAATGGTAGGTGTGAAACCATTTTCATCCTTTGGTCATGGGTTCCATACAAGTATCCATGATAGACTTGATTGGCTGTCACCTCAAATACATAATTTCTATTAAAAAAACATGATAATATAATATCCAAAAATAAATAATATCGACATCCTTGTAATAAGGTTAATAATTAAATATCATTTTAACCGCGCTTTTAAATGGAATGACATTTTATAAATAGTTCCTCTGAAGATAAACATGAACTTCTCAAGAATATTTAACCTTATAACCCTTCTAAAATTCAAAATTCGAAATAATTAGAAAAAAATCAAGAAATAAGATTAAAATTAATTCAACCTTATATCCTAATGTATCTCTTGGTTTTCAAATTCCAATCATGTGAATACCCTCAACGTAAATTACCATAAATCCTTTTGTAAAACATGCATTATTCTTAATTCCAATGATTACTAGATATATTCATTATAATCTAAGTAGTTGTAAACTTCATGCTTGTTGACATGGAAAGCTTTCTTAATAATATGTTAAAGGGTAATATGTACCATCCAATTATCTTATTCATATCCAATATATCATTATCCAAAAATCATTATCTTAATTCCAAGAATTAATTAATGATTTCCATCCCTTTTTAAAAGTATCACCTTTCAATGAAATCACATTTCTATGTCTCCATTACAATTATTAATTTCCATTTACTCCAAAATGAAAACATATACTAAGAACAATTATACATTTCAGGATTCATATAGTATAATTATTGAATTCCAATACATAAATACTCCATTCATCCTACATTATTCTTAAACCATTATTTTGTCTTCATCAACATATTCCATAATACCTCTTAACTATAATATGAAAAATTAATCATTTATTAAGGTTCATCAACATTAATATATAAATGTTCTTATGATTATTGTAAACTATATTGTGAGAAAATTACAAACATTTTACATTTTATTTTCGGTCTCATCATTTTCAGTTGTATAACCAATAATAATATAAACTTCTTGATTATATTTATGAGATTTTCCCTTGGAAATATATTCACATATTTACCATTATTTCCAAATTTGAAGCATTAAAAGTTAAACATGTTCCTTATATATCCATTCATTGAATAAAAAAATAGGGTGAGAAACACATATCATATAAGAAAGCCACATAATGATGAAAAATTACTTATATGATGTCTAAATCTTATATCATACTTCATTAATCTTTGAAAACGTTGTTTTATAATCAGTTATTAATTAACTACATGTATCTAAATCCTTCATGATGTTTCATGAAGAGTTTTTAATTTCCAAAGTATATCCTTGTGAGTGTCAAACCAGGTATTTAGTAATGATAATTATCATGTACCAGATCACCCCGAGTCAGGACCAAAACAACTTTTCAGAGTTATTACTCCTATGTAAACCTATTATCAGTTCACATCCACTACTAGAATCCAAAAATGGATCTATTTCTCAGAAACCACCCACTATATCCATTACCAAAATTCTTGGTCATTTATCTAACCTCCAATTGATCCTTATACTAATCCTCAGATACACATATAGACATATCCTTAAGAATATACCTAGGTATCTTGATAATGTTTTATCATCCGAGTTTCCAATAGTTGACTAAACCTTCCTTTGATGTCAACAATAGTGACCCAGGATTAATATAAATTGATATTATATCATTTCAGATGAATATTTAGTACATTGTAAAAATACATGCCCGAGGACCGTAATAGTTTAGATTCCACGGACACATGGAAAAAATATCTTATACTAGTGAAAGAACTTCATAATATTCCATAATGATCTACTCCTTTAGTACATATTCCTAAAATAATTCTTCAAAACCAAGAGGAAAAAAAGATTCTCAATAAGGGTAAATAAAGGAACGTGTTAACATAAGATGGACAAATAGGGTATGAAACTTAAGAATATCAGTCAAAGATAATACCCTAAATATTAGATGTTGTAATAAAGATTGGTTTTTTAATATAGATGGATCATTAATAATTTAGAGCATCAATCAAGATTGAATTTCATAGTAATAATAAATGGAATTTGTGTCATACACATTGGTTTATAACATCATGAACATGTATAATTATAAACATGTTTACTAATTATGTAATGAAAATAAAATTAGGTGACAATGTCAACTTTTGGACATGTAAAAATTTCCATGAATAACATTTTGAACATGTTATCATGTTCACACATAACCTTATGGACATGAAACCACATCTATGCATAAAATTTTGAATAAGCAATTGGGTTCACATATAAACTTATGAACATGAATCTAGGTCCATGTATAACATTGTTAGACTTCTATCAGGTTCATGCATAACATTATGAACATGTAAGCAGGTTAATGCATAAACATATAGTCATGAATCCAGGTCCATAAATAACACTGTAAACTTTTAATCAGGCTTATAGATAACATTTTTACTCATGAGTCATATATATTTTCTGAATGCATTGTAGGGAGATATAGATCCCACACTTCTCATAAAAAATCATTCATACATGTGTACAGTGTAATAAAACATCAACATATTATGACCCCTAAAACTATAGGGTTTTTATTAAATTAAAATGATAACACATGAAATAAATTTGTAATCATTACCATTTACTCACATAATATCATCCGGAAAATAGATATGTTTTATTTCATCAAAGAATAACCGATGAGAAGAAGTGTATTTCAAAATAATATACTCTTCATAATAGATATAGGTTTCATAAGTATCATTCCTTCAAAACATAACCATTCAAGAAAGGATATAAACAGAACCTTTGAAATATTTCCTATATAGGAATAAGTAACATCAAACAATGTCTTATTAGTAGTAAAATAACATAAAATGATATTTTGAAAACATTTATTGAGAAAAATATAATTTTTGCTTTGAAAAACTCTCTTTTAAAAATATATACTTTTGAAAACCATTTCCGTTGAAAATACTTTGAAAAATTGAAATATGTCTTGAAAAAAATTTGAAAAAAAAAATTCTTTGAAAACATAAAAAATAACCTTTAAAATATTTTCAAAACCATTTTCCATAAAATATTAAACAACAATATTCAATGTATTTATGAAAAATATTTTCCTTAAAAACTTATAAAATATTATTAAATACAATTTTCCTTGAAAAAAATTAAATTAGCCATAAAAAGATTTGCAAATCGTTTCTTTGAATGTATCTTTTAGAAAAATTCATAAAAAAACAATAAACATGAAAATACTATTTCAAAGTTTTGAAGGTGGATAAATATGTACATGTTGTATCTGTTAAAAATAACTTTTCTTTTTCATGGTAAAAAGGATTAAAAAATTCATCACTTGAAAAGGCACAAAAATATTCTCTCGAAATCATGGTAAAAGAAAAAAAAGAGAAATATTTATTTTAATTATTATAGTTGATAAGTATAATATTCAAGTAAACCCTTTTTGAAAAAAATTATTCAAATATAATTATTATTTTCCCACCAAATATAGGGTATTGTCTGACAATAAGAAAAAACACTTTATTTATTATCTTATGTACCAAAGTGAGGAAAAATGGTTCTAATATATTATTAAATATTAAAGAACTATAGGAGAAGAAAAATAATTATTTTTCTTTGTATATTGATATCAATATTTCATCAAAGTAAGCATAAATATAATCAATATAGAAAAATGGTGATATTTTCTAAATGAAGTCATTTAATTTGGTAACTAGTTATCACAATACCCGTGTAAGGAAATAAAATTACATGAAATGTAAAAAACACTAAAAGAATTTTAATTCATGACATAAAAGATAAAATAGAATTATATAAAACTATAATGAAAATTTAGGTGCTTACCAAAACATGAGTCTCAAGAAAAGAAAATTGGCACAACTGTTTTTACAAATTTGGTTGCTTTTGAAACATAAACCCCGTGAAATAAGGATCTTAGAAAGGATATATGAATACCCATAAATTTATAAATAATATACATAGAATAAAATAATTTTATGTACATACAATATAAAAAATTAGAGAGTGGAAAACAAGCCATTTATCTCTTGGAATTATAAAATGAGATGAAACCCCCTTACTCTGTGTCTTGACTCTTGATGTACAGATTTGAACCACCTCGTAATCGGGTAATTCCTTTTGGTTTGTGCTAAAATGATTCATTGGAATAATTTATGCTCTAAATTTTTATTTAAGGGGGAGGGGAGGTATTTTAGGAAATCATATGAGAAAATATGGGGAGAGTCATGGGTTATGGGAGGTGTGAGGAAGAGGGAGTGGTGACGACCTTTTATAGGGAAGGAAAATGACTCACTTGAAATTTATGAAAACATGTTATCTATACACATGTTCTTAAATCTAAAAATTCATAAAAACCCAAAAAATCATGAATAGAATGTTAATAGACGAAATAATTCTAGCTAATTGGTTTTTTATGAATTTCTATGTCATTTGGGGATCTTGGGAATAAATCCCTCAAGGTATCATTGAAGCATTTTTGAGGTGATTTTGTTTTTTGAAAAAATAGACAACTGTGCTGTGATTGTTGACAAAGAAAACCATGACATACAAATTTTTTGACATAGGGGATTTCAAGGCGGAATGTTGAGTTCAAGGGCTGTGATCAATGATCCATGTTTGATTCAAGAACGTCGACAAAGGAATGGATGATCTGGAGTGGGAATAAAAAGAATGGATATAAGGTGGTGCCATTTACTTGAAGTCTTGGAAACTTGTACCAAATTTGTTTCTCAAGATCAGATCTTCAAAATATGGAAAAGTGACAAGGGTCTCGAATGTATTGAGTTGGTCACGCAAGTGACTTGCGCGCCGTGAAGAGACTTACGCGCAGGTACTTAGGAAGCTTGAGAAATTGTGCACCTGTTGTTTTTTAGGATCAGAACTTCAAAATACGACAAAGCAAGGTGGGTCAAAAAAGTATTGGTTTGGACACACAAGTGAGTAGGGCGACAGAGGCTAGGGCGGTTGAGCTGTGCACCGATACTTTCATGCCGGAGGGGGACTTGCACATTGTCGCGCAGGTAGTTCAAATTCCTATAAATACTGGACCACTTCTCCTCATTTACAAGGGGGTTCAATACTTAGAAAAATAAGAGCTCTTTTCGCGCAGCTGTGGATGTCTCACAAGTGGTCTATGGTCGTGCAAGTAGGGACTTGTGTGCCAGTGTTGATGTTGTGTGCCATCTATTTGTTTTGCGCCTAAGGTGGATTGGGCAGCAAAGGAAGTGTGTCGCGCAAGTTTGGAGAATCTTAATCTTGAGATGCGCAAGTGTTAAGAAAGACTTGCACGCCAGTGTTGACATGCATGACGAGACTTGCGCGCCACCTTAGAGAAGGGCGCCAAGTAAGGTTGATTTTTGAAAGGGATTCAGGGCTGTGTGAAAGCTAGGAGATTTCCTAAAACCTTCAGTGCAAAGAGAAATTCATCTACGGGTGATGGTTGAGCTTCAACAGAGCATCTACATGCAAGAGAGGATGTATTCATTTGTGATAATGAAGAGACCTACACGTCTATAAACTGTGAGTGGATCATTTCCGGATCAGTGAGAAAAGGAAGAGGAAGAAGGAAATCCTCTCCCCCAGCAGTGATCGAGAGAGAGAGAGAGAGGGAGTGACCCTTGGGAAAATAGTGAGATGACCCTAAATCTTGTAAAGGAATTGAGCCTGGGCATAGAAGTGATCTAGGCCAATCCTTGTAAACATTAGTGTGCTTTAGTGAATTTGGTACATTGGCTAATCGTCATTGTATGCTCCTTGGATGTTTCCCAGTGAGGGTGAACCAAGTAAAAATTCATGTGTCATGTGCATGCTTTACTTTATATTTATATTGTGCAGTGGGAAAGAGAGAGAAGAGTGTTTTTCTTAACAGCGAAACAAGATCAGAACAAGCTTTTATTTTTAATTAGTCATACCCTGATTCGCCCCCCTTCTCAGGGTATTCATCCTTGTGGACCTAACATGGGCCCTATTATTACGGTTTAGTCTATAATTAAGCAGAACTTGGCCTCAATCATTGTGATTAATTTTATTCACTTTTTATAATTTTTTGTCAAAATTTATTTTGATCTTATTATACAATAAATATTATAATTATTAATATGGAATCTATTTTTTTCGATAATCAGTTCGTAGAATCAAAAAAATTATTTTTAATAATAATCCAGTAGACATAGCGAGAAAAGTGGTTTTTAAATTCAAAATTCAAAAGTTTATTAAGTGTTTATATTCAATTTCAAAGTGAAATTGATTATAATAACCTATATTTTATTAATATAATTATAATTGATCTAATATTACTGTCAAAAATATTAAAAATATAATTTAACATTAATAATTTTTTAAAATGAACATGAAATTATTAACTAAAATGTAGTATTTTTCACTATTCAACAAAGAAATTATTTGTTTAGAAAAATCAAAAATATAGACCCTACTCTAATTTTAAAATTCTAAATTAAATTATTTTTTCAAATTAAATTTATAAATGTGTATGAAATAAATTTTATTGTTAAAAAAGGTTTATTTAAGAAAATGGTATTTTAAAACATTAATGGACATTACCAAAAATCATATCTTTCATTAACAATAAATTTTATCTTTATAAAACAATGATAAATAATATTTAATAATTATTTATTACTATTCATATAAATATTTTTAACAACAAGATTATAATTACCACATTTAAATAATTATAATAATAAAATGATGTTTCATAGAAAAATCATTATTGCATGTAATGTACAACAAGTCAGTGTTGCAGGTAGTGCAATCCAATTCGGTATTGCATATAGAACAAGAAAGTATGGTAATTGGTATTGTGTAATCGATGATAGTGTTTTGTGAAAGGAATATTTGAATTAGTGTTTTAATATATATATATATATATATATATATATATATAAGGTATTATTTCTAATGTTATGTGAAATGATAAATAACGAAAAGTGAAATTAATTCCAAAAAAACTATTTCACAAATTCAAATGGTGTTACAGAATTAGTGGGACCCTATTAATAACACATATCAGTGAACCAAAATCCTATAATGAAAACCAAAAACATTCTCAGGAATGAGCCACTAGAGGTAAACATATCCCATGGTCTAGTGGTCTCCATATAATAATCTAAAACTAACAGTCTTTACAAGCACGAGCCACTAAAGGGGATCACATCCTATAGTCTAGTGGTCTTTGATAATATCACATGTTTAGTTAGTGACATTTCATCAATCCCTCTAGAATAATCTGGGCCTAATCCTTATCTGAATCAACTATCATAGTAGTTCTAGTCCAACCACAAAGTTATTCAGGATTCCATTTGTGCTCAAGTATCATTTCATATATATCATAAACAATAAATTTCACATACACATTCCAAAAATCATGAGAAGAAAAAAATTACAACATTCAAAATTAAAATCAATCCAATGATCAAGTATCAATAGGAAACCTCCATTTTATATAAAAAACAACTTCCATATTCACACTGAAACCAAAACCTTTTTAAAATACATATCTCAACACTTTCAAAACTCATAATAATCAATTTGAAAACAGAATAACAAGGGAACGTATTAAATCAAAAAATATCCACAGGAAAACCCCCTTTTCAAATCCATATATATACTAAATCTAAATAATAGAATTAGTCACATCACATTCTCATTCCAAAACACTCTTTTAATGTTCACAAAAAAATTATCCCACATGTAACATAATTGATTTCATTTTTATGGAAAAAATTTACCACATTATGAACTAAAGATACATTTGAAAACCCATTTCATAGTATTCACATAATGAATGAAACACAGTGATGAAGCACCACAATGAAGAACACATGAAACATAACCAAATTGTTTTATAAAATCAATTCTCATCAAATGTGAATCTCAACATATTGTATATAAAAATTCAAAACAACCCCTATAATCTATAGAAAACATTTATGAAACCAAACAAACCATGAAATATCTTCTAATAATCTAAATGCATGGAACCACCAAACTCAAACTTGGAAACTTTTGGAAGATAGTGTAAAACCACAACCGATGCACAAAGACACTCTACACTATAAAAATAAATCCAAAAAATTCAATATTTTACCCCACAACTAAATATCTACTCTGTTTTAGAACAAACATACTTATAGAAAATAATATCCCAAATAGGGAGTGAGATAACCATAGAGTATGGATGAAATCGAGAGAAAAGAGGATTACTTGATGTTTTGGATGTTACCACTACAAAACCAACCAAATATTGGATTTCAAGAGGTACAATATATTCTGGAGGGAGCTACCATGGCTACAAATCCCAATGTTTTTCTGTTAGAGGTTGATTTGGGTTAAATAACAGGGGGGAATAAGAGTAATTTTTTAATTTTTGAGGACATGGATAGGTCGTTTGGTTAGTCCATACAGTTTTCCAAACTGTGTGAAAATATTGCCTCCCTCTCTATCCAAGAGGAAATAGGTCGCATGATTTCTTAGTTAATGGAGAATCTTCATGTGGAAAGCCATGTGTTATGGATAGTTACACTATCTAGGGAACATATTCTTCTCTGGGATGGCGCACAGTTTCCCTTGACCATGTTCCAACCATACACCACCAGTTGTCTGGCCTAGAATCCCATTATCACCTAAAAACACAAGGAAAATAAGTGAACATGATATGAAAAAAAGTAATTCATATAAATAAAATCATGGATGTGAGAATGTAATATATTTAATCTCATATCCCATTTTCTCATTTTTACCATAGCATCAATGGACTAATATGACTATATTTTGAGTTGGATACTTGTGGTGTGAATTTTCCTAAAATAAATGTTACCTAGTTATTTAGTCTAAATATTTTGATTACTAAGGTTAAAATACAATTACCAATGAAATATTTTTAACCACAATCAATTTACTATATATCACAAGAGAATTTTCATGAAATCAATTGAGAAATTCAGTGAAAATTTATTCCATCCTAATAATTTTAGAACCAATGAATTCTCATAAATATAACATGAAAATTTATTCTGTTACATAAAAATTTGAGATATATGTTTACCGAAATAAAAAAAAGAATTTCAAAGCATAAAATGATATTGGAAACCTTAATCTTATTGGTACCATCGCCCCAACACATAATCTTATTCTACTACATTTTATTTTAAAAAATATTCCCTGAACTATGCATACATAATTAAATTGGGCTACAAAGAAATTATGTATAAAATAGAAATACAAACTATCTTATTGATAAAAAAGTCTTTTATTTATTCCCCAAACAACTACATAATCATACCTAGTAAACATTTTCAAAAAATGACACGTTTTTAGACATCAAAATAAATAAAAATAACGGGAAATGAGAGATTAGAGTGACAAGAATGTATTTGGAAAACAATGCGGGAAATGGGTTTGACTACCTCTAGTTGTCAATTCCAGGTGTAGCGCAGAGTCCAATGAGAGATAAGACTTACATTATATGAACCCCTGAATTATTTTACTTAAAATTTACATGTATTCCCACAATTTTCAGATAACTTCATAGATATAGTAAAATAGTTCCATTATCTATGTAATATAATATGAATTTTATGGTAGGGGAAGTAGAATGAATGGGTCTTGCACTACTTCATAAATAAATAATTTAGCTTCTTCAACTTCACCATCTAGGTAGTTATCATTTGATGTTGTTTTGAAATATTTATTAAATGGATTTTCATAAAAATGTATCATTAATATTATTAATATATTAACAATTAATATAAAAAATATTCAATTTTCTCTAGGTCGTCTTAGAAAATTATTACTTTTGATAGGGCCATTGGTAACTCAGTTTCATTAGGTGTAGCTTCTAATTCATATTCCACGGAAATACATGTGTTAACTAAATATAAAAAATTCCTTGTAGTGGGAGGTATTACATGATTAATTTTTTATGAATTCATAAATAAATAAATTCTAATAAAAATATTCTATACCTATGTAATATCATCTTTTTATTTTTCTCTTCTTTTCATAATGCCCCTAGGAGTTCATTTCAGAATGTTAGAGGTAGGTTATCAATCTATATTATCATATCTTAGAACTCTACCACCCAATTTTATCTTCATCAAATGATATATAGAGCTATATAGGTCCATATTTTAATTTTTAAAACATTTAAAATGATACACCATTTCATCTTCTAGAAAATAGAACCAATATTCATATAATCCATTTTGATCTCCTAAATTAGTGTCAGTTGGAAATTATTGTTCATTAAAATTTTATAGAAATAGAATACACAGGTTCAAGGCTCATACCTCTTTAATTCAAACATAACATGGTTTATTAACTGGAATTTTTTACAAATAAATCATTGATACAATCTTTTAAAGAGCTCAATTTGTTTCTTCCAGGACCCCCACTCACGTTGCAATACATTCTATTTTATTCCACATTTCAAAATCATTTGATAATTTAATTTAATTATATTAATATATTGATTATTCCTTCTCAGAATCTTCCAAAATAATTAATAGTTTAATCATATGAAAAATAACATTGAAATTTAATTTTTGTGTCAATTAAATAATGTTTTGAAATAAAGTTATATTTTGTGGTTTTTAAAATATATTTTTATTTGGATTATTTTTATATAAATAGTGTGCATAATATCTTTTAATAACTGAAAATAATTCTTAAAAAAATAAGATGTATTTGGTGTGAATCCCAAACCAATAAACTTTTATCCTTGTGCATGCTGCATAATGTTACCCACAGGTTTGATATCTCAGGTCGACCAATCACAAAACACAATTTCATTATTGTTACTATTTCATACAATGGAAAACTAACTTAATATATACTTGTGGAGTGATGGTCTTATGAATTTAATTTGAAATAAATACCAAAAATATATGAATGACAATCATAGAAAACGATCTAGGAAATAAATTTGTTAGAGATAAATAATGATTCGATTTCCCATGGGAGTTCACAGAAAATCCATCCACATTAATTTTAGAAAATATAATATCAAAATTCAATCTCGTGTTGAGAAATACCTAAAAACCCTAAACATTGATTTTTTAAATGTTTTTACATGACACGAATACTACTAATATTATATAATCACCCTCGCATCATAACCACACCAATAATCTGACCATATTCTTGCAATATTATGGTATCAATAGAGAGGAATAAAGATCAATCATGAAAATAGAAAATTAGTAAAAACTGGGTTGACCCTAAGAATAATTGGTTTATCCAATATTCGAAATCAAAGGATATAATAATGAAAATAAATGAATCCTAAAAAACACAAAATCTCATAGTTCCCCTCCCCTTACAAATATTAATGAAGGCTAGTTCTATATTTTTATGGAGTTGTAAGGGAGCATTGGGGGGAGGAAAAAAATATAAAAATATGAAGGAATAACAAATTTGATTAGACATATATATAAAGATATTAAAATTATGTAAAACTAATATATCATGAAAGGAACCCCTAACCTATAGAAATTGTTTAGCTGAAAGGGGAAACCAAAATTTCTAACCCATTAAGAGAGAATCGAGGAAAATATTTGTTAGTAAAGGGGAGGTCATTTTGGATCTAAAATGTTAAACAACATGTTTTTAATGGTTTTCCCATTAATTGAAAAAATTTGGACAAGTGGCCTTGATTTAGGTTTTTAGAACATATGTCCCCTATTCACCATCAATATTTTATCTTATTTGAAAAAGTTCATCAAAATGATGTCACTTTTTTCAAAGATTTTTTTTGACTCAAGGATGTTATTAGTTTAATAGGATCTTTTACCGAGAATTAATAAAAATAAAATACATATAATGATTATTGGAAAAGTTTTTTAATTGTTTATCACAATTTTAATTATTTTAATGTGAAAAGTTTTATAATCTAGTTTGGTGCATAAATAGATATGCATCGATCCTTAATATTAATCTAAATATGGAATAAATTCTAAGGATGTACTTTAGATAATTATTTACCCTAAAATTTTTATATTAAAATCTTTATTCTACTGGATA
The DNA here is from genome assembly GCA_963277665.1 of Viscum album. Lineage (NCBI taxonomy): Eukaryota > Viridiplantae > Streptophyta > Magnoliopsida > Santalales > Viscaceae > Viscum > Viscum album. Next base: position 907,684,618 of record OY728125.1, on the reverse strand, counting down.
AAATGTATCCCATCAATCTTGTATGTCTAAAAAAATTATACCCCATATTTAATTACTGTAAAAAAATTTATTGACTAAATAAATATATGTTTTAGAAAAGTATAAATAATTAATTAAACGATTATCTAAATTAAGCCCAAAATATTCACATAACATAAAAATATAACTATTAAACACAAATTGATAATTTTTTTGGAATTAAATAATAAAATATATAGAAGTATGAAATTTATCTTAAACTAGTACAAAGTAAAATAAGAGTATGAATTGAGATCTGTAGTACAGTAATTATCAAACTGATCACATATAAATTCTAGAGGTACTTGAATATGGAGAGTGAGTAAAATTATTAAATAAATAATTTTATAATATTGAAAATAAATCCAAATTGAAATTTATTACAATAAATATACATAAGAATGTTATTTACATCATGTAGGTGTTTTGAAACAATTTTATTGGGAGTGGTGAAGTAAAAAAGTAATGAAACACAACTATTTTGCATGGGATACCCCCAAAAGGATGATATATATTAAAAAAAATTACACTAGTTGAAAAAATAAAATCCATTCGAAATATTTTTTGAAGTGGGTTCAAAAAAAAATAAATGGTTTAACATTTGGATGGGATGTATTTTATCCATAATTGGGTATCAAAGTAAAAAAAATAGTAATCAACAAGGTGGTTTTTTATAAAATAATGATGGTAGAATTGATTGAATGTTATGGAAATATTTGTTTAGATTAGACCAGGTCATCAGATCAAGTTACTCTAATATTAATATGTGTTTTTAGAAATAATGAAATGACAAAATTAAATGTTATCAAATACCTTTATATGAAAGATCATTACACAAAAACTCTAATTGTTAATATATATGTTAATGATATAATATATATTGGTTTACAAGATTACTTTTATGAGGAATTTTTGGAGTATATGGAAAAATAGTTTGAGATGTATATACTAGGGGAAATTATATAAAATCTAGGGTTATTTTTTGATTTAAAAAATAAGAATATATATTAATTCAAAGATAAATTAGCTAAATAATTGTTGATAATTTTTGTAATGGAAGATTCAAGTCAAATTTCAACACACATTTTTGTTAGAAAAAATATATACACGGTTGATAACGGAAGAAATATATATTCAAAGGGATATGAAAAGGCAAGTTGGAATCATATTGTTTCTGGAAGCATCAAGGAAGGGTATAGCTTAAATAGTAAATCTATGAGCTCAATTTGTATGTGATATAAGAGGGACACAAATACAAGTTGCAAAAAATGATACTATGGACTATGAAAGGAACACTAAAATACTAGACAATATATAAAAACTACACATATTTTAACTTGTTAGGATTCACATAGAATTATTGGGGGTGGTGATTACAATTATTAGAGGTTCCATTTTGGTATAACATTATTTAATGGTGAGAGATATGTGTGTTGGTACACCATAAATAAAAATTAAGTGAAACTTATCATAGCTGATGAAGAATTACGGTTTCTACACATAAATGTAAAAATCATATATGAATGAAGGTACATATAGTAATTATGAATAGTGATGTTGAGTATCAATATAAAATGCATTCCATTTATCAGATTTTAATAGATTTTCAACACATATTTTGAAAACCTCAATTTCTAATTATAAGATATCATTTTAATAAATGAAATTTGGAAATATAAATATATAGTTGGAATATGTTTAAATTAGAAAAAAAATATTATAGATGTCATTATTAAATATTTTTGAAGAGATATGTTCTTTAAATTAATGTAGAAACACCATGTTCAACCCTATCACATCACATTAATATTTTTGAAAAATACCCAATAAGTCTTTGGATTGTGTTTTCAATGATGGATAGAAAGTATTTATCTCTTTATAATAATAGATACACTCTTTGTTAAAGGGGGTTGTTTTCATGTCAAAGGAGAAGTTTTATATTTCATTAAATGTTTTAATATGAAGCTATGTATATTGATTAATGGAGGAGATTTTTAAAAGTGAGTTATTGATTTTTTATTTTCAGATGATATCATTTATATCACTATCTAAAAATAAAATGACAACTATGGATGGAATTACCTAAATAATATTACCTTATATAGTAGAGTGGTAATAGAAACATATCATTAGGGAATGTTTGGGACTTGATGATTCACAAGAGATTTAAGATTTCAAAAATGTATTAGGTTGAGATAAATTTGTTTTATGGTGTTATAAAAAATAAAAATGAGAGATTGAGGTTCCATATATAATTGTTGAAGGAGGTGTTATATGTTGAAATTTTTTTTCTGAAAATCCTTTAAAACTATTGATATGTTTCTCAATATTTTTGGATTATGAATAAGATTTTCATATTTTCATGGAAGAGATTTGATGTAATTATTTGGTTATATGGATCAATATAGAATTATTTGTTCCAGATTATAATGTTTTCTAGGTACATTTTATATAACAAACATTACATCACTGTGTATAACTCAGATGAATCATTATAGAAGTCAAATCACTTTAAAAAATAATTATATATTTCTATATAATGATCACCCATTTAAGTGGATTAATAATTTATAAGGTACAATGTCTATAAGTATCATCTTATATGTTCATGTGGACATATATCATTACTTTGAACGGATCATCCCAACACATAAGTATGATGTGATACAATATAAGAATGAAGTAAACATCATAATTATCATCTAGAACTCCGTAAGGATGATTCCCCTGAAATTATACAGTGGTTAAAATATCATATTTAAAATGTGATTCAAGATGGTTCCTATAAGAAATTAAAATTAGTGATCATTTATCAAATCATTTAAATACTCGATGTTTATTTTATCTGAAAAGATAAAATTGTGATTGAATTATTAGAAACAAAATTTACAAAAAAAATTCCAAAAGTTTTTTTTATTATGATTTTCTTATATTAATATCAAATAATTAATTATAACTTCTAATATATGGATTCTAAATAATGTTTTAAAAATATTTAATTCTTAGTAGTTTGAGTTATCCTGCATATATGATATATATGTTGTCGTGTTTTAATTATGTTATTCACATCATATAAAAATCGATGTTATTTTAAATAAATTATTTTCCAATCAAGTAAACATTAAAAATAGGTGTGTTTTTATGGAAATAAAAAATAAATTTCTTTGATAATTTATTTTTCTGATGACCATAGTTATATAGTTTCCTGAGTGGTTTTTTTTATAGTATTGATTTCAAAAGAAATAAATAGAAAGGTAGTAGTTGAATTTCACAAGACACATGTGTTTAATTGAGAGATGAATATCCATGATCATGGTTATTTCCTAATCAAATAAATTAATATAAAGTATTGTGATGTAAAATTATATCGAAATATTTTTTCTAAATTATGAGCCTGAAATTATTTTTTAAAATATTAATATTTGATTGAATATTATTTTAACATAAATATTGGGATATGATAGGTGTTAAATACAAATATAAATAAGAATAATATGAATATAAAAAATTAAATAGAAAATAGATCCAAAAGGGGGATAATGATTGAAAAAAAATGTTGTAGCCTATATTTTCAATGAATTGAGTTTGGAAATATTTGAGAATAATATCAATAGCTAGATCTGAGACTATTCAAAATATTTTTAAATTATTTATAATATTATATAATTTTAAATAACTGTATTACTTAAGATTAGTATTCTACTTAACAAGAATGTTTGTGAGGAATATCATCTATAGTTGTTGAAGAAACCAGATTCTACTGGGATCTTTCTCATCATGTTCACATATCATTTTAACCAATGGGATATTATATTATTCTAGTGTAATAATGATAAAAAATAGGTAATGGATTCTATATCCCTTAACACTTTTAATAGGATATGTATTTTTATAAGAAACTATCTGGATATATATTGAAACTTAATAAGGAAAGATTTTTGTTCCCATACTAGGGCTCATCCTTGTAAAATAGTTGTATGTTCCATGATCACTTCATTTATGCATCCACACAAGATTGAGTGTTAATTTGTATTTATATAGGATAAAATATTAATATATTTCAGTGGTTTATTTTAAGTGGAATAAATATAAAAATATTCTCACCATAGATTGACCCCTTGACCTCAGTGGTGCACCCATTTCCAGTGCATCTTAATCTATTAGTTGTTGTAATAAAAATCTACGTGTTGTCGACTGTATATTTATTTCTATTAATTTTATTTTGTATAAGTGTATAATCCTTGTGAAGAATGTGGAAATAGTTTTTATCAATACTTATTTTAATAGAGAGCCTATGAAAATGACTTTTAACATGTAAAATAAGTAATAACTCTAGGCACTCAACTATGTGATACCTATAAATGAAATCATAATATAAACCACCAAAGTACAATCGAGTGTTATTTGGGTGGCTAGGGGATATAATTATATCCCAGTACTAGAATAATTTTTTTTATTCTAATATTTATTTTAACTTTATTTTTATACCACATGTCATATTGTATAATAGATAAAAGAAAATAGTTAAAAATCGGGGATTGTAGTTGGAGAGAAATTTGAGCACAGAATTATACCCCTCCTTTTTTTAATATTTAATTTTACTAATAACAGACTTGGTATTAGGGAAAAATATTTTTAAAGTTCTATAATTTTTCATGTTGAAGTATAGTGATTTTGTTCTAAGTTCTAATATTGTTGAGCATGGAGAAGCAATGTATATGGTTTGGGAACCCTACGTAAATGTATAAATATTTTGTTTTTAGAAATAGATGAATGAAATTTATTTAAATCATACTAGATTAAGATTCTATAATACTAAATTTTCCCTATAAAGTTCTTTTTGGATAATAGGACTTATATAGTGGAGTTTAGGAGGCCAAATATGAGCTTATTTCTAAGTACATAAATTCGATTATACGTGTTATCTGTATGGATTATTTTTACATATTTTATTAGTGTCCTATAATATATGTTATGTGGGATAGTATTATAATTTATTTTTATGATATTCTAGAAATGGATCCAACTTAATATGTTCCTCGGGCCTAGTGGGCCAGATGGCCTCCTTAATAGAATACAATGCATAAGATAAATAATAAATAAGGGGAAATAGTGAAAGAAAATTAATTAAGTAGAATGTAAAACATAAAGATATAAAACATTAAAAATAATTGAAACAATTATAATAACTAATGATGAAATTTAATGTCTATAGAATATTTCAAAACCTGGGTACATGACAACAAGAATAAAATGTCCCAAAAATTTATAAATGAAATCAAAAGATAATCCCAAGAATCCCATGATCTGGATCTATCATCTTCTACTAAGCTCCATCCTATACAACAATCAATCAAGTGTTCTATGTTGTATTCATCCCTTCATCAACACCTCCATTCATTTATTCTCCCCTAAGTATCAAACGACACTCAGAGAGTGTGTGAATGATATCTCGGTGGGCCACCACAAACAGTGTCTATAACATCTGGCTCATATAATAAAAATGAAAAAGTGTACATGAATTTATATATAATGTAAAGTGGTGCAATGTAACTTAATACCTTTGTACCTATATCATACATCGAATACTATCCAAAGATGTAACCAGTCTATTTTTTGGGTGTTTCCGGTTTATAAATAAGCCACATTCTAAAATAATTTGGATCCAAGATGTATTAAGAAAACCTGTAATGATATTAAATAATGAAGTTCCATAATAATTAAAAAGTCAACGTAGACCTCAAGAGTTTCTAAATCAAAAATAACTATTTCATCGATATGGGTAAGATTTTAATACAAGGAGAATAATCCAAGGAATTCACTAATAAGACTCCTATATTGTCCAAGATGTTCATTTGGGGTAAAACATGGATAAAAATGATTGGGCCAGATGGGCTTTAACCTTGGTACCAACTTGTCGATGCTGGATCCAAGTTTGTATCAATGAAATCCTATAATTATAATAATGAAGGGATCATGTGGGGTCATATCGGGAATCAAGAAGTATACATTGATCAGGATACCAGGAACATCTAACCCAAGGAAACCAACATCCTTGAGTCGAAATGATATCCATGAGTACCAGAATAATTCTCGTGGGTGTCCAAGATCTAACAAGAGTCAATCCTTCCTATAAAAATTCCAATATCCATGTGCATAATGGGTCACCATACATTTAATTTAATTAATGTTATATGGGAATATTATTACTATTCCTTTTATCAAGTTCACGTGGTTCAAACCATTACTTTCATTAGTTTCACAAACCGATGTAGCCTAAAATAATTAAATTTCACTATATATAACAAAATAATATTATTTTTTTCATCTGTAGCCTTCCACCATAAGTGGCATGGGGTGTTATGGAATGCAACCAACCATTAATTTTCAATTAATATGGACAATTCATATTCATAATATATACTTGCGAATTTTTCTTCTTAATAAACTAATTACACTTAGTCGATTAATTTACGCATGTCAAGTTGAAGCGACATGGTACATTACATTACATTATTCTAAGTATTTAATATAAGGAGTCTTACCATTACTATGGTGAAGCATGTGCACACCCTAATGATGCCTCAAAAGTGTCAACACACTAAAAACTCAATTACTGAGTTACACCCAACATGGGGTGTTGGGACTTGGATACATAACTACAAAAAACTAATATAATATATTGAAAGTACATAACCATACAATTCTAACCACCATAATCAAGAGATATAAATTTTACAAATGGAACCTGATGAAATCATTGGGCCCCAAAAGAGAGTTCCAAAATCAATGAACTTTAGGGATGAGTTATAGACCACAAGCCTTAGTCGTGTACGACCCTCCACCTCCGGTATCATCCTCTAATTTGTCATGGAATATTGTAGATCTGAGAAATGGGTAAAAACATGCACACCTAGAAAACTAGGTCAAGAGGAAGAGAGAAGAATAAGGGCTCAAATGGACTCGAGTACTTACATGTGTGCATACGAACACCCTTGGGACATTCTCAAACTCACTAAAAATCCCTATTGTTTCAGAAATAAATAATTATGCTGACATTTTTTGGATATATACCAATTTGAAAACTTATGTCTTACAATTTGAATGGTACATATAATATAAATAAATTTAGGTATCACAATGGTAAAAATTAGTTTGACACTTTCAGGTGGCTTAACAGAGAAGCTATTACATCGATGATTTGAAAACCTAAATAAATAGTGAATAATGCTTCATAAATGGTAGTTAGAGTGAAATAATATAATTAGGATTTAAAATTTATTATTATATTACTTATATGGATTGGTACCCGAGATAGAATTTGAATATCTATACACCTTAAATACATGATGATACAATTTTTGATTGTGAATCTCTAGATATATGATGAAGAAATAACAGATGATTTAGATGATCATATTATAGTTAAAGGTTAAAATGTTTCATTTCTAATATTTACATCAAAATTAGATTAAAGGTCAAAAATCATATTATTAGATCAATCTAAAAACATGTAATCAAGTTGTTTTAATTTTTGTGATTCAAAAAGGATATATAATATTTGTAGGAAGAGAAGAGTTTTCAATTAACACTTTATTATATTCAATAAGAAGTATGAAATTTTCATGGAAGTTGTATTTAATGAATACAAATATCTTGACCAAATATAGTTTGATTTCCCTTATCATAAAGAAATGAATAATCCTTGGAAAATGATTAAAAATAAATATAAATTTCGGAAAAAATAAATTTAATTAGCTATAAATTCCACATAGAGTTATTCTAAAACAATTTTTATTATTCGTGTTTTGACTATAATGATAAGTAATCAAATCAAAAAAATTACATTTTTTATGGCTCTGACTAAATGTTTATAATAATTTTACTCTAATATTATTGAATTTGAAAATGAACATTATGAATTTGATGAAATAAATTAATATCTATAAATTTTAAAAGATAAATATGATTATCTTAAGGATAATCATAAATATATTATTAAATCATATGATATTTTACATAGTGAAAATGATATGTTATCGAATAATTTTTAGTGATAAAATCTAAACATGATAAATATTTTTATATTTTTTTATATTATAAAAATAAAATTTTGATTTGTTAACTTAGTATGTCTCATTAAATTTAGATACCATGTTTTTTACTTGGAGGTTAACATAATGAAACTAATTTAATGAATAAAGTAAATAAAAGAAAACCTAGAATTCGAACTACTGGTGAAAAACAAAATCCACAAATAAATTATTATGTTCTATGATCTAAATGTAAAATCATGTATAATAATTCTTTCATTCATTGTTGTTTTTCTATCCACTTTGAAAATGATTGTTATTTTAAAAGTCCCATGTTTTTAATACCTAATTATACCATTAATTTCGGTTAACTTTTGTTTAATGTTTGTAAACACTTATATCTATTTTTTCCTTTTGATTATTGTATTTTTTCAATTCTTGGTAATTATTTTAATACAATTTGAGTAGATTTAGAGTTTTTGGGTGTTTTTTGGGACAACATATCCAAAAAAACACTTTTAGATCAAGATGTGTTATACTTAATATTATAAAATTGTCCATGCAATGGTCAGGCCATGTTGTGTACATGTTTGTGGATCACACAATGATATCTTATAAACCATGCCCATGGTAACCTAATGAAAATAGTGTTTGAGGCCATAGTGATGGAAATGGGCTAATGATTATAAACACACTATAGTGGTGGCCCTATCAAGAAACATGGCCTTGGTGTGTTCGTGTATACTACTAACATGGTGGAGGACATAGTGGTCGATTCCTGGTATATGAAATGGTTAAAATATCACAGTTTTTCCTAGATATTGATCATTTAAAAGGTAAAATTCATTTGATTATGTTGAGTGATCCTAAATGAGTTATTAATTTATTCATTACACTATTAAATAATTATACCATGATCTCTTAAACATTTCGTCAATATTGATTATCTTTAAAAAACATAGGGTGAATTTGTTTGACCCTTTTATATTTTAGTCTAATACTTTATATAACACTATTTTTTCTGGACCCTCCATATACAACCATTCTAGAAACTAAAATCATGGAATATGGAGTTATTTCTCCAAGATTTAAACTCAAAGGTGCATGACTACCTTCTATATCTATTGTTCCTTATTTATTGGATCCTCCGTCCTCCAACTTGACTAGGTGATAGTCATTGTTAGTATTTAATGTTGGTTTTCCAATTTTTCTACGCCTTGTTTTTATTCATGTTTCTCATTGTATATAAATAAAACCATTATTAATTTAATTTCTTATAGGGATCTTGTGGAGTCCAAAACAATTTAGGTTGGTGTGAAAACATAGAAATAGTGTTAAAATTATTTAAGAATCCTGATGTTGAAATCAATATGAATAAATTTGGAAGTCCATACCATTTATAGAAATGATATTGTGTTGGTTTATATGTTAATTTTTATGTTCATACATAGCCATTGACACCTTGTGTGATATGAAATATTGGTCTGTTAATAAACAAAGATAAGAGAAACATTATGTAAGAAGGTATGCATGTGTGTGAATGTGTATCCAGTGAGATCAATCTTATTATAACATGCCTGTAGATATATCTGATTGATATGATTAAAATAATTCCATAGGAATTATTTTATATATGATTTTATTTTATTGTTTATTGTGTGGAACCCAAGTGATAGGTTGACCCATTGTGACATGATGGCCCTGGAGGGGGAGCATGTTCACATGACATATGTAACATGATGAAATGACTGAGGTAGATTTTAGGGAAAAATATTCTTGTGTGGCCAAAACTAGGGGAATTAAGGTCCAAAATGATCTAACCTTATAGGTGATAGTGGGGCATGACGGTCTTATGTGATTGACCAATGTGGTAGTAATTGTACATGATGTCCTATTGTGTAATGACCTATTGACTTGGGTAATATACTATTACCGAGTGACCTAGTTGTTGAATACTATCTTTATTATATTTTTATGATAGAAAAACATATATGTTGTTTAGAAGATGTTCTATAGCAGTGGTTTACTAAACCAGTACTAAAAATAATTTCACTAATTTCACTATGGTTTATATAAACCACCCATAAATTCTATGATTTTAATAAAAAACAGGATTTTTCCTACTCCCAACCCTTATACCTTCCCCAAACCTTCTCCCCCATTCTCCCCTCCCCCGGTCCCCAAAACCTAGCATCACATCCCCAAATATGGAACACATAATCCCACTATCTAACCCCCACCCTTGTCCCCCCAATCTCCCATTCCCCTTGACCGTGAACCCTAGCACCCCCACCAATCGGTGATCACAAGCCCTCCAATATTCTCCACCCACTCTTATCCCCCTTGTTTACCTTACCCGCAACCAAAAACCCTACCACCACCCCTCACTAGTTAACCAAAAAATCTACCACGCCCCACCATTCCTCCTAGGACCCCTTCCCACACCTTGAACTCATGCACCATCCATTCTCTTCGGACCTCTTGTATCTCCTAGGACCTCCGTCATTCCCCACCCTTCACCAAAGAACCTTCTCCCCTAATCTCCCATTCCCCCTAACCCCAACCCGTATAAAAATCATGCTTCCCCCACATCAGTGCCCAAGAATGTTTTTATCCCTCCAATCTTATCCACCTGGAGCCATTTTTTGCGTTGCGATCACAACCCCCAACCTGTCTTCCCTACCATTTCCATCACCTATGTTTTCATCCTCACCCAACCCCTCTCCCTGTTGTTTCCTTTGCATGATCCCATGTTGGAAATTAGGTTATATAGGTTTGATTTATCTGTTCCTTTTCATTTAGAGAATTATTCGTGAATTTATTCTCTCTATTTTGATTAGTATACCTTTTCACCATTGGTATTGTTAAATTGTTTTTATTTTGTTTATTTTCATCAAGAAACACATATAATTAAAAAAACAATGTTTACTAAGGTATCATGGTTTGAAATTTCAGGTACATATGTTATAGTATTATTTTTATTTAGGTTTCATGGTTTGAGTTACAATATAAAGATTACTGATATTCCAATAAATATATTCAATTTTGTGATTTCATACAATTTTTTTATTATTTCATTCCATGATTAAACTAGATAAATATCCATACAAGATATCATAAGTCCACCACTACTACTAGAAAACCTTGCGCATATATGTATGCATTACGGGGGTCATATAACATCATTTAATTGGTTATAAATGAAATTAAATTCATTTTAAATCAAAATACAAGATATAAATCATATTTATACAACCTCTAATGTTTACCTACCTAAGAAAATAATTATACCTAGGTATTTGCAGCACCATGAAAATTTGAATGAAATATCAAAAAATAAAGAAATTATTATATAATAATATATATAATAATAAAATAAAAATAAATAAATAAATATTGATACCCAAATATTTTCCCATGTCTTATCCATGATTAAAAAATTGATATTACACTCTCCGACTAGCATTGGGGGAATTATATAATAATATCTATATAGTGTTGACATGACACATTTGAAAATGGTCTATTTTTTGCAAATTAAAATATGATGTGCATTATAGTCCACCATGACCTTTCTATATTGATTCAAGATAGAACCCATCCATATACAGTCTTGGTCTTTGGTACGATAAGTATAATTTTAAGAAAAAAATAGGCAAATGTTATTAAAAAATATCAATGAATATAAATAAATAATATTATGGAATGAAATACCATTTACATGATGTTCGAGAATGATCCACCACTATATCTATAGGATGATCAGCATCCCTAAAATCCTATATGGATGGGTAGGGTTTATACACTTATCAGTGATACACAGATGAGAAAGCACTAGTGATAGGGTAGTTGTTTTAGGTCCCAATAGCCCTGGGGTATATAAATAATGTTATAATGAGGTTGAAATAATGGGATATGGGTATATCGAGATGTACATCATGGAATAAGGTTTTTTCTTAATAAATAAAGAGGGTATAAACTTGATGTCACTAATATCAGAGGCTTGGTCATGAAATAAAAAAAATCAACATGGGCCAACCTACCGCATCATTGAAACTAATTTTTCACAATGCTGGAAACATGTTCATGATCAATATGAGTTTGTGAATAAAATGGAGTATCAAATAAAAGACTGTGGGGATGGTTTCGCAATCATGTTATAATAAATAAGTGGGGTATGATTATCAAGAATATAAAATAGTACATACATACCATAGATTTACTTATAAATATATATTTAATAATAATAATTTATAAAAAAAATATCAATAAAACATTCCATAATTAATATATATAATCAAAATAAATTTGAAAATATAAACCATAATAAATAATATAATAAAAATAAAAAATGAAAAGGAAACCTAAAATAAAACATCATGGTTGAGTTGGTTGGTATAAAAATTTTCATATAAACCCTAAATATAGGCCACCATAGGATCACTTGAATAAAACATGAGGTCTGGTCCATATAAAAACATCAATTAGGGGAATAATGAAATACACGAATCATGGAAATGTGACCCGAGAACTAGTATAAAAAATTAAAGTTCATTTTTCATTCAATGGTGTGTACGTAGGCTGTGAACTAAACATACCCAATAAGATTTCAACAAAAGGTTTTTAAAATTTCATTTTAATAAGACAGTTGACAAACTCTTAGTTTTACACCATTTAGAAAATATGTTTGTATAAGATGAACTGTGAGGAAAAAAATATGATACATTCCTTAAGGAAAAATTAATCACCTATTTACATACAAATATAGTAAAAACCTTTTTGAAAAAATAAAATTAGAAAATCCATCATTGAAAATGATGATTTTGAAATTATCAAGATACAAAATATATATGATTTCCATTAAAATAATTCTTTAAAATCCACTTTTCATAAATAAAATTGTTAAACACCACATTGTAAGGACATAGTTTATATCATAGTGTTATAAACCAATAATAATTTATATGAAATATTATTGAGGTCGTGAATGATTTTTTTGGTTTTTTGAAAATTATATATTGATAGATATAGATTAAGTAAGATTTAATGTTTTGATTTTTTGGGGAATCACTGGGTATGTTTCCAATCAATTTTAATAGTCTCTTATGGGAGACTATGATTCTACATGGGAAACAGTATTGATGGTGTTATGGTTCTAAAAAATGATGGAATATCTTTAGAAATTGTTAATATGAAGTGAAAATGGTAGTTTTTAGTGTTTGTAAAGGGTGTGAGAGATTTATAGGGTGATAAATATTATAATTAAAAGGGATATGGTAATTACATGATTGGATTAAATTGATCTATTTTCATTATATTTTCTATTAATAGGGTTTTATAAGCTACACAATCATTACATGTTCCAAAAAAGAAAAATTTAGTAATTTTTATGAATTCAGAAAAATTTTGTAACACACGGTCACTATATAACATGTGTATAATTTTTTATATTTAAAAATATCATAAATGGTTTGTTTTTTACCCCTTATTTAATCCTCATTCTCAATGAATCATAAATATATTATAAATTATTAAGGATTCATATTTTCATAAATGGTATGAAACTAAATTTTATTTATATATACTTTATAACTATTTCATATTTATAGGTTTTAAAAAACAAATCACTCATTGAGGGTAACATTTTTTAAAATTAATATTGTCATGAAATTATGAGTTTGTGGTTTGTAGTATTTGGATCATGTCGTGATTTGTCCATAAATCCTTTTTTAAGTTATATTTTATGTGAAAAATCCAATATGAAATAAATTTTTTATTATTATTGTTTTTAGATGACCAATTACCATATTTCATAATTATATAAATCTACACACTAGACAAGACCCCATTATATTTTTATTGATTATCTATTAATTCAAATAATATACATTTTAATTCATGCTTAAATATATTTAATTACAGCTAATGATACTAAACCAGATTTTACAATTATATATTTTCCTAAAAATTAATATATATGTGTTTTAATTTTTCATAATAAAGTGTTGGCACATTGGGATATATATGGATAAAATCTTGATCACATTACCTAGGATCATGCCTTAATATACTAAGGGTTTTGAGGGGTTTTATATTTTTCTATTTCTGATCGATCCGTTGCTGGGAGAATATGATGTTCATGATGTAAATGTAAATCTTGATGATGGATGATGATATATGCAGTTTTGAACACTTCATATTGAATTAATTCCCTAGTAAATATTTATGCAATTGTGTGTGATTGATGTGGCAAAGAAAATAAAACATTACATAATGTTTGAGAACTTATGTCAGTTTAGAGAATGAGGTCCCCAGAATGTTGAAAACAGAAAATGAACTAGAAAACCTTTTAAACGATGCATGAGGCATTGAATAAAAATAAATTCTACATAAAAACATATCAGAACAACTTGCTGAGGGTTCTAAAAATAGAAACATGAAAAGTGATGTTTTTTAGCCTATAGAAAAATCAGATCATGATTGTATCATATGTTTGGATCCTCCTCTTCATTTTGTGGATGAAAATGATAGAGAAAAAGTAATTGAGAATAAAAATGGGTTTCATAATTTTTTTTATAAAAATCAATAATTGTATAGTTTATGATTGAAATATTAAAAATACTTGTCTCTAATTATGATGTACTATAAAAATGACTATGTAGAATTACTACTATGTTGATGATTATGAAATTATAGTTTTTTCATGCTTCATTTCCAAAAGCCATTAAAACTAAGTCTTTGTGTGATATGAATAAATTTTTTAATAATCTTGGAATGAATTGTATATAAAAACATCCAAGTCCCAATGACTATTTTCTTTATTGGGGTGAGGATTCATGTAGTCATGATTGTGAAAAACAATTCTACTTCTATATGTTATTCAATTAGTGATATTTGAAGTCTGAATAAACATAATATAATGAAGAATAAGAAAACGAACACATCTATAATGTTTTGTGTTAATTTCATTTAAATCATCAATTTTTATGATTTTTCATGACATCAAAAACCACTGAGAACATGAAATGGCATTCTATAGATAATAACAATGATGGGTTAATGCAACATCCAATAGATTCAAAACTGTGGAATACATTTGATTCAATACATATTGATTTATCAGGTGATCCTAGGAACATGTTATTGGGATTTTTTAGATAGATTAAAACCGTTTTGGTTTTTGAGAAATAGATATAGAATTTTGATATTATTTTGATCTCTTACAATATACCTCCATAGATGTGTATGAAAATAACATACTTTATCATTTTAATGATTATTCCTGGAATAATATTATTGGAAATGATATTGATGTATTCTTTCAACCTGTAATTGATGGATTATAGGAGTTATGGAGCAACAGTGTTATGAAATATGATGGAGATTCTAGAATAATGGTACAAATTCATGCTATTATAATGGGGACAATTAATGACTTCCTTGGACATGAGAATTTAGGTGCATGTAAAACATACATGGGATTGTATTTTTCTGTTTGTAACATTGATTTGGATCCCAAAAGACTATTTCATAACAAAAAATTGTGATTCGTGTGTCATGAAATATTTCTCTACTTATCTACTAGATTATGGTTGAAAAAGAGAAAATATAATGGTTTTATTGATCATAGATCACCTCCAAAGATTTTGATAGGTCCTGAAATATTAAAACAACTTATCAATGATGAAATAGAATTTTTGGAAATTGAATCATTATAGTGATAGTGTAAGATGAGTTTTAAGTGAATCATCATGTAAAATTTGAACAAAAATTGGAAGAATAAAACTATATTCTTAAAACTTCTATATAGTGAACATAATTTATTTGCATCATAATCATGATGTAATTTATATTGAGAGTAGTGTTTATGAAAATTTTATAGTCACATATCTTAATGATCATGGAAAATTGATGAATCATCAAAATGGCCAGAAATACATAAATACAATTTAAAACACATGAAGGACAATTATGGTTATTAAAGTAACAACTAAAGTTGTGTATATATTAAGAATCATGTTTTGGATAGATTGAAAAGTAACGATTAACATAATTTGTTATAGTTGGGAACACCATTGAAATTTTTACATTATTAATTGAAATATGTGACAGATGTTGTACTCCAATTTATCATATTCTTCAGAAAACTATGTCAGAAAAATGTACATGCATTTGAGCTTGAAAGCATTCCAGAAATATTTTTTTACACTTTGTTAAAATTGTTATGTTATTTGATCCTTCTTTTTTTACTATCCTGATGTATTTAACAATGCATTTGGTCGAGGAGGCTAAATTGGGAGGCCCCATAAATTATTGATGGATGTATCCAATTGATAGGTAGTTAATTTATATTTTTTTCATTTATGTAAACAATTATTACCACATCATTAAATACAAAATTAATTTTTTTTATTTCACATATATCATGAGAATTTGAAATTATAAATGGAACATATATCTCCACATAAAGGATCTATTTCTGTTGTCTATTTGGAAGAAGTGTGTATTACCTTATTTCTAGATACATTAATGATATTGAGTCAAGATTCAGTCAAGCTGGATGTTTTGAAAACGCATAGACTCAATAATAACTACACGGGAAATCAAAATCATTCTGAACATTGGCTGATCAGTTTTTAGGAGCATAGATATTATACTAAAAAATGGAATTATTATCAGTACGTAGATATGTCCTGTTGAAAAGATAAATTTAGGACACATTTATTAAAGAGTTCAGGATACAAATAATGATATGAATGAGAGTCTAATCACAAAATGAGAATGATATTACAGAAGTTGTTAATAAAGTTCCATTAGAACAGTTTGCTTGACTTATAAGTTCAAAAAAATTTAAATCAATATGAATAGTAGTTTAAAACTTTTATTTTTTAACTATAATAGTGTGTATTAAATTTTATATATTATGAACAGTGATACTCGATATGAGTTCTCTTAATTTCTTATTTTTATGCTCAAGGTCTTGTAAATCAATCTAGAATGTTCAAAACAAACAAAGTGAATGACTTTAAATTTCATATAGTCAAACAATAAGGCGGTTTGAAAACATATAATAGTAGTATTTTTAAGTTTTCCCAAGTTTGGTACTATGGAATGATAACTGATATTAAAAAATTAAACTACCATTGTAAAATTTTTAGTTATCTTATTCATATTCAATTAGGTTGATATTACCAGGGGTATTAAAATATATTCCTTTTAATCAGCGTATAAAATATTAATTCACATGATAAATTTTAGTGACTATTAATTACATGATCTTTATATATTATCATCATAATAAAAATGGTATATCATGTTGAAGATGTAGTGGACTAATGGTGGAGTGTAGTGTCTCATGTAATACTAAGAAACTTGTATGATGTGGGTGATGAAGTTGAAGATATAAACTCTAACCATGAATCACATCAACAACTAGAATAAAAATTATTATTATATCATGATATTGAATATATTTTTCTTTCACGGGTAGTTGAAGTAGATGGGGTAATGATGGAGAAGGAAAATGACATGATTGAATGAAAAACTTATTGTATTTATAGTCATCCATTAATTTATCACCAACTGATGTTTCTTCTGAATAAATTAATTATCATAGATATGCATATTTTTTGGTAATATTGTGCATTAGTTTCTATTTCAAATTTTTTTCCAGAATTGTTTTAAATATATGTTTTTATGTTAATTTTATTTAATTAAATAACATGAATGCTAAGGGGGGAATCATTTTACTTATCCTAGTCCACTCTCATTCATCTTTCCATCAACCATACTGTAGATGATGATCCATCGGTCTCCATTCCTACAACATATAATACATCCTACAATTTCCCAATATACTGTCTCTCAAACCCTCGATTCTATCATCGTCTGATACACCCTCTATCAGCATCCCATCATTAGATCAGCCAATTCCTCCACATTCTTTTGTTTCAATAGGGAGGGATAAGGACATAATTCTCATTTCTTTATAGGGATATTTGATGGTGGATGTTATGTAATTTTTTTTAATTATTATGGTTATTACACTTTTTTATTCTTCAAAATATATATTCATTAAATATGGAAACAATGATACTAAATAGGGAAATATGAAACATTAATATGTCTGGAATCCGAATGGACTGAATATATTTCATCCATTTTACTAATATGAAGTCCCTAAATATGATGTTAAATGATTTTTTGGCAATATTCTAGACCATCTAGTGGCAGAGAATGTTATCCTTTTGATGACATATGCTGATTGGAGGCATATGCCTCAATATAGAAAAAATGTTGTTTTTGATTCACATATAAGAGTAATTTTAATACTTTATGGTTTAATTTAAATTAATTATATTATTAAATTCTAATATTTTAAAAATTAATCTCTTTGTACAGATATTTTTTCACTTTACCATTTCTCATCATATAGCATGAAAGTGGACATTGATAAATTTCTGTAATAAAATGAAAAAAATTTATATGGTTATTATGGAATGAATTCAATGATACTTTATTGAGTACCAATAAATAATATTATTAAGTATTAAATGATGTAACTAGAGAGAAATGTATTATTTTTACAGACAGCCATCTTCATCAGAAGAACATGTTATTTAAAAATAGATTATTATATTAATATCATATTAATTATTTATATGCATATGAAAAAGATTTAATATTTCATACATTATAATTAAATTACATTTATTTATTTGAGGATGTTTCAAGGATTAATCTATCAAGTCATGATAAGAAAATCACCCCTCATACTATCGGGAAAAAGAGTTTTTCCATAAACTGATCGAATTGGTTAATCTGTTCATTAGTTTACATATTTATAAGACAATATTATTTTTTTCATATATTAAATTGAGTATTTATCATTTTTAATGTATTTTATTAAATTATGTAACCAGGTATCCCAATAAAAAGTGTGGTTGGATGTTCATAAAAAATTAGATGGGAGTTATGCTAATGATCTTTCTAAAAAAATGAGGTATGAATTCATTTTTTATAGAAATAACATTTTTTAATTTTTCACTATGTCAGTATGTATTGGTTAATATATGACTGATATTAAATTTATAATTAAAAATAAAACAACTATGGGATTAAAATCCTTCCCAATCCTTCACAATCACCCATAATGATCCATTTGGTAAAGACAAAGGGGAATAACATTTTGGTTGATTTCATAGGATGTTTTGGGATCATTTACTATATAAGTTATTTGGAAGGCCATTAGGGATTTCAGCTATATCCACTAATAATTTTTTTAAATCCCTTCATCGAGATGGTAAGAGAGAGTTTGTTTCTATGAAATGAAAAATTATAGAATAGGGGTTTCATATAATTCTTTTGCATAAAGGATTGATTTATTTATTTCACAATAAGACTCGATTTATCCCTAGTGATATTTCATAGATAGCTGGTGGAGATAATGTATGTAAAAAACTTCAAAATAATTTAGTTCATAATCATTTATTATTTCTATTTTTAAATATGTATATATATATATAACACTCTTTAACTTTCAATATAATTTTAATGTAGGTGATAGTAGTAGGAAGTAAAGATAGAGATGGAGATGGTTTCGAGGAGAGTTCATCCTTGGGTAGTGATTAGTGCTCCCTTTGATCTACTGGACCAATATGGAAAGAGAGGGTTTTTTCATGTATCATTTTAGGCACAGACAATTCACATGTCATTTTCTTCATTTTCCATGTTTTATTATCAGATTTACAAGACTATGGTCATGGTTGGTTATTTAATGAGGATGGAACCATTTATATCATCTTTTTTGGAATAAATTTATGGTGGAAAATTAATTAACCGATCAATTGAATATATAAAAGACGTGTTATATTATCTATGTTGTGGTATGAAATGTTCTATGAATTTTTTGTTTTTTTCAAGGGTTTTCTAGGGATGCAGATTCTATAGAGTCGTTTCTTTAATCAGCATATAGAGGTGGTTTAAACTACTAGTAAATATATCATACTATTTTAGGTATTTATTTAAAATGAAACTATTTTATGATTCTTCTTCATGGTGGTTCAAAAAGTAACTAAATATTCCATACTATTATTTATTGGTGGTTTTTTTGTTTTTATGGAAGTTTTTTGTTGCAATTTTTTTTGGACATATAAACGTATATACTTCCTCTAAATCCATGAATTTGTTTCGGAAAAAATATCGCTATTAAAACCCATGAAAATAACCAATAAATATACATTCTATGAACTTTAATAGAAACTAATTCTAAATGGAAGGAATCTCCCCATGATGGATGCCGACTCAAACATTAGCATCAATTTTTTGAACTATTCCATGAAACATTTGTAGATGGTTTAAAATTACAATGAAAAAAATAACTTCTACAAACATGAATTTTCTTTATAGTGTGTCCATTTAGAGATTATCCCAACATGGATCTAAAGTGGATATGGTTGGGGTTCATGGTGGCTTGGATAGAATATAGACACTTGGTTCAATGTTTTATTTTAGATTGAGAATTGATTTTTTTTTATCAGTGAATACGTCATTATATATATATTTACATTTTATAAGGACACATTAGTGGTTTCCTTTTGTGTTATAATCACACTATTCATGAGAATCATGCCGCACTTGCATATTTCATGACTATGGATCTAGTGTAGGGAAAGGGACTTATTACA
Source organism: Viscum album (assembly GCA_963277665.1). Classification (NCBI taxonomy): domain Eukaryota; kingdom Viridiplantae; phylum Streptophyta; class Magnoliopsida; order Santalales; family Viscaceae; genus Viscum; species Viscum album. Next base: position 907,663,881 of record OY728125.1, on the reverse strand, counting down.
AGGAGTTAAGGATACAGAGGCTCAGAGTAACAGGAGATGCCAAGACATAACATGGACTATTTCTACTATTTTAATTTACTCTTTTATTTTTTAATACGTCGTTTGATCTTACAAAATTGTGGATCCCAGAATACTTTTGTATAGATCTTCATGAAAACAATTGTATTATTTATTTGGTTTATTCTTCTATATTGATATTTTATTAGTTAATTGTTATAGTTTACTAACCTATTGAAGTTATTATTATGGAGGGTATAGTCTCCCCAAATTCATTTGGACCCTCAACACTACTTGGAAGCCTCTTTTGTATGAGGAGTGTTCATGATGTATTTTAGAATCTCAACTATAGTGTTTCATTGGAAAATATAAGTTGGGGTTTTAAAACATGTTATCGAAGGCTTCATTTTATTTTATTTATTTTAATTTTTGGTTGTTATAGAAAGGAAACTCTTGAATAGAACTCAGGTGGGGGAGTTTCAACATGCCTGGAAGCTCATGTGTAATAGACCAATGTGATATGGGTGTTGATATTGTTGTTAAATATTTATGGGATATGGCTATTTTCATTAATCATGAGTAGGAATATACGATCACATTCCTTATATAAACCTCATGTGTTTTATATAATAGTTCTTCAATTAAATTCATTGGTCTATTCTAAATTCTGGGTGAATGTTTTCTTCTATTCTGATATATCTTATGGAATTAGTAAGTTTAATGTTATCATATTTTCATTTTTTATATATTCTTTGGAATAATTTTTATGTACATAGTCTAGGACGGATTCTTGGGAAGAACAATGAGATATTTAACTTATGTGTATTCATATACAATAATTGATCTTGTGACACAAATACCATTATTGTTCCTTCAATATAATATTTTTTCTCTTATTAAACTTTTAATATGTGTTATAAAGATTTATATAGAATATCATAAAAATACCACCCTAGGGACGTTAGATGAGACAACATACTATAGTGAAATAGAAAACTCCATCATGGAATTAAAAACATGTACCACGATTAAATGTACATGAATGTATACCTGGGAATACTCTTACTTTTTCTCTGATAATTAAGTAAGAAGGGTTTTTTAGCCGTGAGTCTTTTGTATAGTGAATTTTCAAGACATATCTATTTTTAATATTAAGCTAGAATAAGATTAGAACCTTCATTCAACCCCCTCGTAATTCTTATTGTGAACCGGTGTGATTTAGTTTTCTTAAAACTACAATAATATCATTGAGGGAATATTTGTCTCGGTAGAGAGTACTAAAGACATATGGATTTAGTTATATTCCATTATATTTCATGCAAATGGCAGGTTATCATGGAGTATGATGAACCAAACTATTATATGTGAGGTTCTGATGTGGCCAACCATTATGAAATTAATCTATGTCGATTTCATTTTTTACATGATGGAGCTAAGATGAATATAGAAGTTCATGAATATTCATTAGGTAATGATGTTTGTATCTTAAAATTCATCACATTTCATATACTTACTCTATTTCACACCTCTCTTGGCATGTAAAATTGTATTAATTATGAGGATTTATAACATAGGTAATTTCTAGAGATCATATCCCAGGTCAGGAACATTAACTCGATGACCTACTTTGAGCTGTTATGCTATTATATCACCATAAGTAAGTGATTGGAGGAGGAATCTAGAGTATCTATTATTCAGGTTTATGATTGGTTAATTGGTGGAAGACCCAGTGCTACTATGAGTACTTATTTTGGTGGAAACAAATGTAGGTTTGAAGAGTTACTGGTGAAAACTTATTGGATGATGGTGCACAATTGTTCTTCTTTTGGTTCATTTGGGTGGAGGGGTGTTTCCTAATGTCAAAAAAATGGGAAGAGTTTATAATACTAATTTTTTTTACAAATCCATATAGTATGTTCTACCATTTAATCAATAAGGGAAATAAAAAACTTTTCCAGTAAAAGGAAACACATATAAGGTCTCACATAGGTTTCTGTCAGACGAAGCCATCAAGCCATGAGATTTTCTTTGGTTCTTTGTAGAAGGTACAAAACTATCTGTCAATAATGCATTTGGAGAGTCATGAATATAATGGGTATGGACATGGAGATGAGAAAGGATAGATGTTCTCATTGGGCAAGATTATAGCTGACATTAGAGAGGGAACATCGATCATTCGAGGTACAATATTGAACTCCTATAGTATTTCTACAAATTACTTTTATATAGGTTCCTCACATTAAATTATATTTTCTCATGAAATATGATCATATATTTATATGGTTAGGGTTTTGAGTATTTTTTGCCAGATATAAATATCATTGGTCTTTCATGACTCTTTAGATGAGTATCTTGGATGTGATCATTGGAATGATGTATATGATAAGATCACATGCTCACATGGACTATTATAGGTGGTGGGTGTCCTTTATATCACATAAGGGATAGATATTTGTTAGGAATAATGAGTGGGATTTTAAATATAGAACCATGGGACTAGATTTATTTCATTTTGGAGTTATCATAATGAATGTTCTAGGCTTGAATTTTTACAATATTTAGATTTAGATCCCTTTTCATTTTATCTAGAAGTTGGTAATTGTCACAATGTATTCCCTGATGAATTAACAGGTCTTCCTCTAGAAAAATGTATCATGTTTTGATTGTCAATTCATTAGGATTGAAACCAACATCAATATTTCATATTAGAATATAACTAATCGATTTGATATATTTGAAGGTGTAGATGGAGGACTTTGTAATGAAAGGGTTTATATAACTAAAAACATCACCTTCGGTAACATGGTGATGATTAATATGACGTGAAACAATTTCTCCTATTATTTGAAGACAACATGAAGAAAAATAATAATAATGAAGAATTGTTAAACATTACCCAATATTGATGATCTATATTAATTTTTATGGGTATCTTTTTGGATCTTCATGAATGATATACCTTCATGATACCATTATCTACGAGTAAGGTAATACAACATTATAAATAAAATGTTTAGGAGTCAGTAATGGTGGTATGAGTATATTTTTTTATGTGTTAAAAAATTCTCTATAATTGTTCCTGGATCTCATGAATAATAATTTCCTTCCATATCATGATAGATTCATCCTTTTTATCATCGATGATATCAATATAGACTCTAAAACATCAAATATACATTCTAGCAACTTAGAACCTACATTGATCATAGTTACAAACTATGAGATTTATTTGACAATATTAATCTGATGCTTATGAATTTTAGAGGTTATTTTATTTATCCATGTGATTTGTAATGTATGAAACTAGGTGGACCTGGAGAAGGTAGATTTTGTGATGTCTTAATATTGTCTCCAGAATGTGTTCAGGATTTAGAGCTTCATTAGGGTAGTGTGGTACTTTTGATGCTTCATTCAGAACATCTCATTTATAAAAAACTATTTCTTTGAATATTTAATAGATAATAAATGACATAATTTCCTCACATTGTGCTAAATATGTTCATTTATGAAATATTTGGGATAAGATTTTTCATTTGAAAATTTAATTAAAATTTCAGTTTTTCCCTTTTAAAATGAACTATAGTATTTTGATCATAAATATATTAATACTAATTATTTGAACATTAATTTTTGTAATAGTGTTCCTCAAGAAATTTTCTACAACTTTTATTCAGGGCACTAGAGCTAAAGAGTTCATTTGGTTTGTGAAAATGGTCCATGAAATCAAAGTTGAGCTGGACTCACCAGAATAGACATGGGTTCTGTATTTGGGCCATAACTTCTTCATCCATGATAGGGTTAGGACCGAATGTTGAGAGAATATTGGGGATTAATTTTATCAAAATTCATAATACTAGAAGGAGAGATGGTTCATGCGTTTTTGGAGGATAAATGTGTTGTACAAGTTGTATTAAAATAGTTGTCTGAGATTCCCCATTCACACATTAAAGCTCTTTAAACCTAGCCCTACCTCCACTCTATAAATTAGTGTTTTTATCATTTGTAGTGATTGGAACTTGCATTAGGATATTTGAGGCAGAGTATAATTGGTTTCACCCCAATTATAAAACCATTGTAAGAGGGGAATCTCTTGAAGTAAGGATCCCCTCATCGAAGCCTCCTTCTTTTCTTCATGTTGTAATATTTTCATTTGTGTATTAAAATTCATTATTATTCTATTATTTCTTCTCTTTTCTTATGTTTTATTCAAATTTATTATTCTCTTTATATTACCATTTATTATGGAATTCTTGAGTATAAGTGTAATTGGGTTATATCCATTATAAACCGTAAAAAATGCAATTTGCCTCAACGGTGATTACGCCACCCATGAAAGAGTAGTCTTTTTAGTAATCGATCTATATCTTAACTTATTAATTAATTTATCTTGAATCAATGATATACTTTAATCCACTTAATATGATATATTAAGTGAGTTTTCAATTTAAATTAAACTAAGAAAACAATTGAACAATAAACACAAATCACGCAAGGTCGAGAATTGTGTGAAATTTTAGAGCGCGAAATTAATGGGTAATTCAAAGCCACATGGGATCAATTTGTAGTGTTAAAATATAATCTCTAAACTCCATTAATTCTAATTTCCAGAGACAATATGTGCCTTAATTTTCCACTGACCATAAGCTAACGTTAGAACATCAATCAAAGAAGGGTGTTGTGATTCCATGTTTCGAAGTTAGCCTAGGGTTAAATTCACTTCATCTTTGTGGTAATGTTAATTATCGTAGGGTTCAGGATTAAACAAATTATGGTATCATAATTAAGTTGGAATTAATTTATATGATATTTAATAGTAAATTATTTAAGAGGTAGAGTCGGATCAATTACACTTTCTAAAAATATTTTTCTAAAAAAAACATTTTCTCGTTGTGCTTTGTTAATGAACTTACATTTCAAAATAAAAAACAAAAAAATTTGAAATATTCATCCAGAAAACATCTTCTAGTATTTTAAATTATTAAAAAACCCCATCCTTTCAATTAGTTTTCTTAATTCCATTTATTTTATTTTCAAAATACTTTTAATAAGTTGGAAAATTTACTTCCTCTATTGAGAGACGACCTTGGTTCGTCACCCTACTGCACCTAAGTAACCCAAAAACCACTAATAATTTGAGGGTTCCCATGACAGTTATATTTCACTCATATTTTTAAATTTTATTGGTTGATATATACATTAAAGTATGTGGTTTGTTTGTGTTGTCTAATCAATGTGAAGAGTAATTCCTTGAGATAAATATGTGATTGAAAAAATAATAGTTTTTCCCTTCCTCATCCATGGATTAGATATGCATTGTATAGAGATACATAATGACTTGTTTTAATATCCATTTTAATATAGAGAGATTATGTAGTCAATTATGGATCACTGAAGCCTTTACATCTTGATCTGAACTAACCAATGTATAATTTAGAGTTAGAAGTTCTGGTTAATGCCCCAAATTATTGGTTGAAGTAATTATTTGATGTGATGTTTTTCATCCAAACATACCAAAAGATCCTATAATATATCATCACTTATTGGGATCTCTGTTTCAGTCAGAGGTATTGGTAGGACTGTCTCTTTAAATTCATCTTTTAAATTTTCTATAAGTCACCAAAAAATAATTTCATTAAAAATAATCTTTACCATAAAATGATGGTGAGAATATAGCTTAGAAATAATACATCATATGGGGAATTATGTATAATTATTTTCATGTAGAAATTGGTAGTGGATGCATTAGAAGATCATGTTTGGATGAATTATTTATATATTTTAGTTACATCATCATTGGTGGACCATGTAAAAGTACACCAAGAGTTGGACCCTGAGTGCATAGTGATGTGAGAATTCTTGGAGAGGGAAGATTATATTATTATGTGGTCTATAGATGATGATGATGTTATTTACATACATGGGAGGCTCATATTTTTTTATTTATTGATGTTTGATATAGTGAGAGACTCTTTTTTGAAATGGGTAGTGAAAATATGGTTAATGAGGATATACCCTGACGTTCTATTTTCATTCTAGTGGTATGGTCTAAAATGGGACATCCCTTGTTTTGTTTCACAGTTCCATATAATAATGTGGGAAAGGGTTGTCCACCATCCTTCTTGGGGTTTGATTTATCCATATATAGTGATGGTGAAAAATTGGGATGATGTGATGGTATTTTTTTGGGTTTATCTGATCCCTAATGAGTTGTGACATGACATGGGTGGTAGTTAATTAGTTACCAAATGTTTCCCATTTCATTCTGATTCTATATTATAATTTTGTAAATGAGTGGGTAAATATTTATTAGTTGGATAGTTTAAATATATGTAATGTAACATTCACAATCATATCAAATAATGACTTATTTTTTAGGTTGTAGTTCTAGAAATGTATGTAAAATGTTTTGCATAAAAAATTGAAACTTGGTGTGGAATATAATCCATAGAATGATGGAAAGTAAGAGAGTATAATTCAAATAATTGAGGATATTATTCAAGAATATTTATTGTATTAGGGATGGAAATGTTATGAGAACCTTTCCTCAATTTAGTTTTTTTACAATAATATTTTCTATGCTTCTACTGAAATGGTATGTTTTGAGCCTCTCCATCGATAGTCATGACACTGGATGGTGTGTCAAAAAGAGGTGGGTGAGGTAGTAGTTTTTTGGAAGGGTATGGTGATAGAGACCAATGAGATAATTTGGTTGATTAAGAAGCAGTATTTTACCACTCAGTGTTGGTAGCGATCTTATGCTGATCAGAGGATATGGACTTGGATATTCACTACTTATGGGTGTCACCTCAATTGGGGCATCATAATTTTTTTAAGAATGGTTTAGATGGAACAATATTTTATTAAACCAATTAACATCACCCAACATATCTGAGAAGTTAATTACCAACTAGAACTTCTAGAAATTATCAAGGAATGTGTGATGTGTTCCATGATTCCCAGTATCATAGGTATATGATTGCTCACATGCATGTGATCCACTAGGTTGATATCGAGTTAGAACCTAATATAACTATTGTGGAGAACATAGTGTAGATTATCGATTGAAGTAAAATTTTGCTAAGGGAGAATAATATTACACTTGTTTGAGTATTGTGGAAGTATGGATTGGTACAATAGATAATGTGGTACAGTAAGTACGACGTATGTGGTATGTGGGATAGATTGTTTGTGAAAGATAGCTAGATATTCTTCTTGATGATGGGAATCTATAATAAGGGAGATTTAATTCCTTGGATTTTATTATTGTATGTAAAACCATTTATCAATCTTATCCTTATGATTATATCAGTTGTGTCATTCTTGTGTAAACAATTGTGAGATTTCTAGTAGCATCAATGTTTTTAGATGATGTTTATCAATGACCGGAACCACACCCATGGTGTAATCATTTATTATCTCGGTTGTGTAAATAATGAAAGAAAATTGTGAGGATTGGCAGTGTCAATGGGTGTGGTGCAATGGGGTAAATACAATAAACAAAATCCAATGATACCACTACTTTCCCATAGTGAAGTATGTGGTGTGGGAAAACATAATAACCTTTGGGAACACGTTATAGTGGTGTCCAGGTTTGGAGACCATGGGTTGTTGTGAAAAAGAAAACTATGGTTGTGGTTGAATCCATGGTTGACATGATAGTTGTAGTTATAAGGAATTTGAATTAGATAAGAATTATACTATTATCTAGGGTTCTCAAGCTTTCTAAAGGGGAAATGTTTATATTCTATATAGTGGTATTAAATTAATTACTAATTAATTCCTTCTTCTATTAACCAATTCTGATCTCATCTACTAATATTACCTTCAATCTAGATGCTCTTCCTAATAACCTTGTGTGATTTTGGTTGGCCATTATTTTTTTGAGGTTTATATTACGGATATGATCTATTTATCTAAACCCTATTCATTCAACCTTTCTAGAATATCAAACAATTTAATTAAGTGGTTGTCCTCTTGGATATAGGATAATATGATCCTTGAATCCCTCATCTGTTGATTTATCCTTGACCAACATGTCCTTCTTGCTTTAACCTTAAATGAATATCTATGTATTTAGTATTTTTTTGAGTATGTGGGTTTTCTACCAATTATATTGTATCTTCATTCTCAATCTCACACAAGAGCTATTATTATGCTTAAATTGGTTATAGGGAATTCAAAGCATGAAAACTTATTCCGGTTATTGTGTACCAATGTTTCAGGTGATTAAACTGCAGAATAATAATGATGTTGAGGTAGAAATTATTGTGTTAGGTTATCCATACCATATAGAGCCTTTATCATTAGATTTATATTTTGATTTTTTTTGTATATATGTACATATACATGGTTTTTTGTATCACATGACATGCAAGATCATATATAGACATAACATAGAGAACTATTGTTTGATATTCCATGTTTGTGTGTTAGTGTCTAGCCCTTGAAACCATACATTAAATGTTTTTATTTTGGATATATGTGATTTATATGATGATATTATTTCCATACTTTGTTTTACTTTCACCATTAATGGGAATATCGATTTTCATGAAAATTTCATGATTAAGGATCAAGTGAAGGGAAAGGTCCTCATTACAGGTAGTTGAGGGGATGGGTTATGGGGTCATAGTCGAAGTCAGGATGTACCACGTACTATTTCTACAATATTTATTCACATATTTGTTTTTGGGAAGATGGTTTGACAAGCTACATTGGGGGTTCGGTGATTACTTTTACATGACATGGTACATAATTTGTTCTAGTATTTTTTATTCATATTACTCGGTGTTCATTTGGATTATGGTTATATATTGCTAACATGTGATGGTTATGATTACCAAGGGTATAGTAACCCCTCATTCCTTTACACCCTCTATATTAGTTATTAACATCCGGAATATGGGGAGACACGCATGAGGTATAACAAAGCCTCCAATCTGGTGTTGTTACAAATTTTTGGTTAGGGTATTTTAATTACATATATTTTTAAATGTTTATTTCAATTTAAGATTATAAACTAAACCCATTTAATATATATATTATTGAAAAAATATTTAGTTTCTTAAAATTAGCGATAAAGAACTATATATGTACAAAAAAACTTATCAGTTTTACTTTTATAAATAATCATACAAATGAAAAGTATTGAAAATGGTATATAGATATTGGGTAATTAAATAATATGAGTGGTGTTTTTTTTCTTCAAATTTTCATTCATTATAAATTATTTATATTGATTATAACATATTTATAGGAATTTAAAATGGTAAGATCATTTAATTTGGATCATTTGGGCATCTTTATTTCATAGACATTATAAAGGTATTTTATTTTAATGGTAAAATGGTAAACTGGATAAGTATTTATAAACATTGTGATGAAGGTTATTTAATTGATTTATATAGTTATTTTTGTTCTTTGTTCAATGAAACATTATGTCTATTTAAGGTACTAAGGATAAAAGGTTATTAGATATTAGATCTAAATTTATTATGTAGATTGTTTTAAACTACATGAAAATTTAAATTAATGAATCATGGATTTGCGATAAAAGACTTAGAAATTGAAATTTTTATACTTTAATGAAGTTAGTTTAGTAGAATATGTTTTTTTATTTTAATCACTTTAGGATTTATGAAAAAAATTTATGAAATTCATGTCAAATAGGAAATTAACATAATTGAAATTTTAAATCAATCAATAGGCCTACTACTTCTAGGATTTTTGCAACTAATAAATTTGTGTTTTTTTGGACTTTCTTGAACAGATAGAATTAGCACAAGTTCTTATTCAATTTTAGTTTCTGAATTTTAGAGACTTCTATGGATGAACATTTTAGGGAATAAAAGTTATTCTTTTGTGGTCTTCATGATTATTTGGAAACTAATTTGAAATTATAAATTTGAAAAAAAACAACTTTTATAATTGACCATAAATGATTATTTAAAACCAATGAATTTAATTCTTTTACATGTCAGGTAATTAAACATAGTCAGGTATATTTTTTTTCTAAACCATTATATTCTATATGGAAAATTATTTTTTGGGCTATGATGGTTTTACCAAAGATGAAATAACTATAATTAATTCTCAATACTGTTAAAATAATTCTCAATAACATCCTATAGTAAATCAATGATAATGGTTGTTCATAGTGATAAAGAACATGAATTAGTGTTGTGTGGGGACCATCATTCATAAAATATAGACAATGGAATTTAACTGAAAAGGATTATGATAATTTAATTTTGGTGAATCTGTTACACTTTTATTTAAAAGTGGAATATGTTAATGAGGAACATCAATTTATATTACATATTCCTAACATGAATAGTTATATTTATTATTTATCTATATTAAGTGAGATTTCTTGTATGATAAACCAAAATAACTCTTAAATAAAATATGATATATCCAATTCATCTAGAGGTGTTAGGTTTTCAATTTATAGTGATTTATTATGTCTGGATTATTGGTTTTTTTGGTGATTACTTGGATGTTCATGAGTTTAATGTTATCCCAACTAACACTATATAGTGGAATTATTATAAAATAAAAAAGTTTATTTTCTGAAAAAATGGTAATACACATACTTATTTTATCATAGGAACTCCTCAATAAAACGGTGTTTTTATAAGGATAAATATATCATTAAATGAAATTATTATAAACATATTAAATGAAATTGGAAAGCCTAATTGTTATCAGGATGAAGATATTTAGACAAAATCATATATAACAAAAAGTGTTATAATATTTAATATTTTAAATACGACACCTTATGAGTTATGGGAAAATAAAAAATGAAACTTGAATAAATTATTATTTTCAGATGTGTGGTTTATAAAAATAAAATAATGGATAATATTGGGTTTTTACCAAAACACTAATCAATTAATCTTTTTTACCTATTCTAGGACGCTGAAATAATATATATTTATCGAAAAGTGTCTTTGTTTGTTGAAGAATAATTTCATTTTATGTTTGGTGAATGTGATATATTTGATTAAAAAATAATTGTTGTAATTTTTAGTTATTATTTAGATAAAATTATATTGGAATATTTTGTTATACTTTTTTTGGATGATGGTACAAAAAACCCTCAAGAAAAACAAATTAATAAATTTAGTAATAACATGAACCCTATGCTTTTTTTCCTAGAAAACCTAGAAATTTAAATAACCAAAATGCATTAAACTATTATAGAAAGAATAGATATAGGAGTTTGGACTATAATAAATTTTATAAGAATTGATGTATCCCCTCCCATTATGTTCCATATTGAACCATAAATTTTATATAATGCCTTTATAAATGAGAGATCGATTTTTACTAAGAATAAATTATTAAATGAATTCTAAAGGAACATGGTTTCATAATATTTTGATAGTCATTTATATTATATTATTATTCCTAAAAATATATTTTATATATATGAAACATGTACATGAATTTATTTTTATAATTAATGATATATTAGTGTCTAAAATATTAAATCGAGTTTAATTATTGGATTATGAGAAATACATTTTTTAGGAATATATTAGTTCATTTATTTTACGAAATATGTAATAATTTTTTATAGCATGGGATGATGTTAATTTATTTAATAATAATAAATCATAATGTATTATTATTTTTTCATAAATAAGTTTCTGATTTAATTTTTGGTTTATCTAGGATGATTTTTTGTGTTTAATTTTCTAAAATCACACAGCAAATAATTGAAAGGAGTATGATGGATATGATAGATATCATTCTTTGTTTTTAAATCATTTAATATGTATTGAGGAATGTGATTAATCATATAAAATACATAAATTTCCAACCAAAAATGTTTGGATATGAAAATAATAATGTGAAAGAAGCATTTATGAGTTATAATATTAAACATGATATTGATAAATCTATAATAAAATTTGAATACATGTTGTATATAGTTATAATTTTTATTTTTTTATATCTAAATAAAACTATACCATATATTATGTTTTTGGGTTTCTTTTGACTATATTTCAATATAATACTAAATAATCATATTTCAAGGTACCTTAACTAATTTTCAAACATTCTATTTTTTTCATTTCTATTTTTAATTATTTTAAAATTCTCTAGATTTTATTTTATTTTATATTATTACAATAATTATAAAGTTTTTAGACATGTTAGGATAAGTAATCTAGAATCATTCCCATTTTGGGTAGCATAATATTTTATTGGTTTAGTATTGAATTTTTTTTTGTTTTATCTACTACTGATGTTGAACACATTCAAGATTTTAGTTTTTATATATGATTTTTAGATAAAACAGTCATTGATGGAGATAAATTTTGATTTTGATCGTCTGCTAATAAAAAGTGGTACCACTTGTTCTATAAACATTTATTTAAATCTTATAATACATTATATAATGTACTGTATTGTATTATGAATCAATTATTGAGGGATCAAAAAATAGATGGATATATCTATCATCAATGTATTGACACTAAACCTCAGTTATCTTATATATTCACTAACCCTCTTCATTCTATTGGTTTGGTTCAAATAAATTTTAATTAATTGATTTATATTTAAATAAATATTACATATATTATTTTTCTGTTTTATTTAAAATGGATAATTCTATTTTATTTTTAAAACTATAAGTAATATTAAATTTTATAGGAAATTTATTTATTTAAAATTATTTATTATTTTCATAAAATTTCATTTTATTTCACTATTAAAGTCACGGTGAGTGATGATTAATAAAAAAATAATTTTTTGGAATTTAATATTTTTGCTTGAAATCTATGAATTAAATTAAAGATTATGGGAAATATTTATATCTATTTTTTAAACATGTTACATTGAATATACAACCATAAACTGAACCTAGGAAATTCAATGGTTCCAAATAAACATTATTATAAAATATTAAATAAAACATGTACTTCCAATTCAATAGGATATATCTTACCTATAAAATATGTCTAAAATACTAGTCACAATAAGTAGATATAGAATTTATTACAATAAGGTGATTTTTTGGGAGAAAATTGAATAATTGAGTTGAAGGGACTGTGTTTTTAGATTGGAAATTTTCCCTATTAATATTAATATTACATATAGAAGTTTTTATTTTATCTATTAATATTATTATTCTATTATATTTTTACAATTCATAAATCATAGGTGAACTAAAATTTTATGTCAGATAATTAAATATGATTTATGCACTAATTTTCATTGAAATACATGAAATGTTTTATTGATAGATTTGTCACTATGTTCAATAGTTCTAAATGGAATTTAGAGTCTCTAGCTAAAGGAATGGTTGAAGATATTATATTTTTGTATAGAAAGATAGTAGAAAGGGTAAGAAAGACCATCCAAGTGAAGATAAATTTTTCCTTAATGTTTTGAGAAGTTTTAGAAGTCCTCAGAATGTGTGGGAAATTTTTTTAAATTATACAGGAAAATCGTCAATTGAAGATTATATCTTAAGAAAAAAAAGGATGAATAAAATTTTTATTAGATATTTTCTTTGTGTTTGTATATTCAGATACATGTAAGATATTTTTATAACATGTAAAAATTATAATACAATAATATATCTTCATGTATAATTAAATTAAAATATGTGATAATAATTTTTGTTACACATATGCTATTTTTCATACTCATTATATAATAATAAAAAAAGATGTTTCTCTTTGGGAAGAAACATAGATTTTCTGAATTAGATTATTCTGAAGATTTTAAATATATGGATTCAATGTATGATTATATCTCAGTTTTACAAATATATTGATTCTAAAATTAAATATTCTAACATGTTATGAAATAAAAATAATAATTTCTATGTGACTTGTACCACAAAATAATGAACCACAATGAAAACAACATTACTGCATAGTTTTTACACATGTGGATGTTTTTTTAAACAGAAAATCAATTTTATTCATTGGATGTTTAAGGATGATATTTATCAATTTTTTTATGAGATATTATCATGAATACTAATTTAGGTAATTTAGAAATAAATATTTGATATTCTGTGATATATTGAATATAGAGAAAAATTTAATAAATATTGACCTATGAAAGAGAGAAGGATAGTGTTTTCTTGAGTTTCCATTTGTATTTATAAGAATAACATTTCATATATTCAATTAATATAGAAAATATGGTCGAATAATAAGAATATTTTATTGAGATATTCTTAGAAAATATAAAATCCACAACAATGTTGAACATATATTGTATCTAAGATTGATTGAAGAAGAAGAATCAATTCTTACTCACAACTATGTAATAAATCGATGAAGGATTATATAATTGTGATAATGAAAGTAGGTAATATATCAACAAGAATAATGATTAATTTAAGAAATTTTTTGGTATGGACTCTCACATTATTTTGATAACTTTCTCAATTATATCAACTATGGGAGGTGCACAAACACTATTTGGATACTAAGTGTGTTTCAAAAGATATGCATGTTCCCTAATTTTTGTAACCAGAAGTTCTTTCTAGATTTTTTCAATTATTTGATACTCTAATTGAGTAGTTATAAATATACTTATGATTTTATCTTTTTGTATGCTTATATGTGTGGTAACCGTATAGTTATTCCCCATGTATAGGTGACGAGGGTTGTTTTAAAAGGGAGAACTAATAAAGAAAATATATAACTAATTCCGCCATAGATCCAACATATGCATTAGGTGGCCATACATGTTGTATTAGATAAAGGCCCACCATTGACTCTAGTTTATTTGAATATAATGTATGATACATTTTCAGTCATAGATTATTATTTTCTATAACATGTAATCTAATCTCAGTGAAAAATAAAGGGATTTCCATATTTTAATGACCTTTTTACAATATATAGAGGGAAATTATTTTTTCATAATTATGATATTTCAAATTGTATTTCCCAAAAGTATAAAATTATGGATTAAATCCTCACTTTGATGGTCCGACTTTGACAACAACATCTAAGAATAATATGGAGAACTATTTACACACTAAAAATTATTTAGAATTCTCTCATTCAAAGAGTAATATTTTTAATGTTAAAGGAATGAAAATAGTTAAGTCAGTATTGTAAAACATGGTGAATATTTTTAAAGGTAACAATGATGTGAATATGTGAAATTTAAAAATACTAAGACTAAAATATAATGATTAAAAATTTGAAGGATGATGGGTATGTCGATGGGTTCACCAGAAGAAAAACATATTTGGTGTAACATCATGAAACATTATTGGGATGTTTGAATATTTCATTGAGTTAAATATGATCCTAAATATTATTCAAGATATATTTGATGTTAAATTCTCATATTTGGAAGATAGAGAACCAACGTCACTTCATCTTGACTACTTACACAATATTCTCATTGTCTATTCTAACAGAAGATACAATGATATTGAAATTATGGGAATGATTTAAAAGATATTATTCTAAATACTTAATGCTATTATTTTTTAATAACATGTTTATTGACCAGTAATTAATCAGTTGAAATTTCAATGAATATGGGAATTATATTTATGATGAACTTAGGTCTCTTTTCTTTCGGCAGAGGAGAGGTAGCCCAAGGAATTATAAAAGAATCCTTGAGTTATTTTTTAATCATGTAGAGAAATTGGGAATTTTTCATAATTTTATCCATTATTAAGAGAATAAAGTCTATTTGATGATGAAATTGAATTACCAAAAAGATATTAAAAGAAGAATTTTGAAAATACAAAATCTATTAGTGATGTTACTCATTGAAATGGAGAATAATGAAAATTTCATTATTGATTAAAATCTTAATTGTATTAGTGAGTAAAAGAGAAACTGTTATGGATTTTTTTGGGAAGATAGGGTGGGATTAGTGTATTTCAAAAAATTAAATTCAGGATAAGGGAAAAAATA
The DNA here is from genome assembly GCA_963277665.1 of Viscum album. NCBI lineage: Eukaryota > Viridiplantae > Streptophyta > Magnoliopsida > Santalales > Viscaceae > Viscum > Viscum album. Next base: position 907,647,964 of record OY728125.1, on the reverse strand, counting down.
AGCTAAATAAAAATGATCACCCTCAAGTTACAAATAATTTGAATTTGTGGATGAAAAACAAATATGATGAAAAATAAGATGGGTGATATATATAAGAATATTAATTGTGATAATACTATGAATATAAATATAGAATTAATTATTAATTAAAAGGAGATATAAATTTAACTCACATAGTAGAAATTTATAACTATTTAGAAGGAAATAGTCATCCTAAGACTCATTTTGCAGAACTATATCCATGATATTAATTAAATTTTAAACTGTTGTTTGGAGAAATATTGCATCAAGGGGAGGGGTGAAATTACCTTTTCAAAATAATTACCAAGGAAAAATATATATTTAATGATAAATAACATATATATAATAAATTTAAAATATTTATGTGTATTAAAATTTTGATTTCAATATAAAATATTTTATTATTCAAAATCAGAATTAAAATATCATATTTTTGAAATTTTTTAATCAAGTTAGATTTATGAAAATTGTAAATTAAAAGTGAGAGAAAACAAAATTTGATAAATGTGTTTAGAAATATCATGTTTTTCCCTTTCAAATCCTCTTCGAGGGTTTTTATTTTTGTTCAATTAATCCATGGATCTACGGGGTGCTCAAAAAAATAACTACTCTTAATTATAGTTGTAATAACCCTCTATAAATTTTTTGTTATCCAAAGAACCAATCCACTTCTACTGATTATTATTGAATACATTGTAGAAATTGATTAGAAAAAAGTATTTCCTGGAAAAAACCATTATAAATATTCTCACTAAGTATATCATATAGATTTGTAAAATTGAAATGAAATACAAACAGATAATGATATTATGTCGTTTTTTGATTGGAGAAAAATTTAGAGTTAAACATTGAGAGAACATTATTATTCGTAAATATTTCAAATGATTATATTATTGATTTGAATGTAATTATTTTTCAATTCTACCATAAATTTCTTAACATCCATGTTCCTAATTTTATAGCCAGTTGACATGAGTGTTACATACATATATGTTACATTATATTATATGAATATAAAATCAACCTTATAATAACCCATTCTCAAGAACCAAAATGGTTTAGTGTCTTTGGAGGTTATATACATAACCATTTCATTCATAAAATATGGTAAACATCTCACAAAAATATCTTCTCTTACATTAAACTTCTTATATTTACCCTACATAAAACCATTTATCGTAACCTAGGTAAAATAATCATAAGAACTAGTGATCACAAATTCTTAGTATGGGTAAAAATAAGATATAATAATTAATAATAATAAGTTATCATATGATGAGAATTAGGGTATGAGAACATGATCAAAACTTACAATAATCATACTTAGTCATTCAAAGATCATTTATCATAAATTTTGGAAAATTATTTATCATAAAAAATACACAAGTCATATGTTTTTGAACCAATAATAATAAATTATGATCTGTGAGAATATATTATAAGAATAAAACATAAGTTTGTGGAATTCAAATAATCATATAAAATAATTAATTTATTCCTTTATCATAATAATGAAGATAAAATTATAGTTATTTCACTCTTAATTACATCATTTACAGAGAATATTTTCACTCAAAAGATTTAATTATCGATCTGATTCTTATACCTAACTGGGTTCACCCTCTTTCCAAGAACTTATTGTCTCATTAAAGATACATTTTAACCTGATTCATTATAAGTCTATATATTTCTACTCGGAACCGTCGCATAATTAAAACATTTGATATTTGTAATAAAACATCATAAATCATTCACCATATCATTATTGAATAACCCATGTCAAATAAATGGATTTAAAAAACATATCATCTTCATATAATCATAATCAATCTAGTGAATGAAAGTGGATGTCATCTTAATAGCATTCATTATCTCATGTGAACTCATTTATCCCTTGGGAATGAAATTTGTTTTATGTATTATTCTTAAGATAATTATCACTATTAGTAATCCAAAAAATTGGATTTAAACATAAGATCATATTCCTTGTGATACAGTAAAATATTTTAAGGTTGTTTACTGAGATGAAAATACCTTACAAAGAAAATTTGATCTTTTATTATGAAACATGATTGAAATTTATTTCTCTTTTGTTAACATATTCTATATAAAATCACAAAAAATATTATGAAAATATTTTCTATAAAAATAACCATTTTAATTTTTAACGGATTCTACGATGAAAATAATGGTCTTGATAGAGGGGAAATTAGATAATATAGTACACATTAAAAGCGTACTTTTTTTTACTATTATATAAAAAGTCAAATATAACATGTTTAGAAAACTTTTATTTCATAATATCAATTCTTATCACTTTAAATAATAATGAATCCTATAATAATTAAACTTTTAAAAAAATTGTATAGGTAAAAATATACATAATACAATTTTGAAATCAAGGGTATGTAAGAAAATGAACATCGACTGAAGAGAAAATGAGGTTGACTATTAAAAAAATCACACAATCATTATAAGTTCCATTATGAGAAATAATCATGTGATATATATTAATTACATCAATAAATATAGTATAATAAAATATACTAGTTTTAAATAATGATATCTAAATAATTTCCCATAATTTTAATTTAGTTTAGACATTCCCAAAAATAAATTATATTGTATAAGAAACCCGTACTTCATTTTAAATCTTTCATTATATGAATTCAAATATTCTCTATATAAAATATATATTAATTATAAAAATATTACAAAAACATATTCATATTTAACCATCTATATATCAACCCTTTCTATTTTATAATTTTCCTTTTATTAATATTTTTTTATTTAATGGAATATTCTGATGAAAACTTATTCCTATTTAATGCATGTTTTTGATTGATGGTACTGGCACATTGACCTTTGTCAAGTTTTCATTTTCTATAGAATATTTATGAATAAAAATGTATCATATTTTATCATCATAGAAGATTTTATATTTTTTCATATAAAGTGGTGATAAATAATAAATCACATCACTTTTTGTAGGTGGTAGTCCACACGTACGAATGAGGCACATTACCATTTTTCAATGGATATAAAGGAATGTGGGTGGATAAAATATTATAATTATATATGAAAAATTATGTAATATATATAATTTAAATATATTAAATACATCATAATAACTATCCATAAATTATGGATATTTAAAATTATTTATATCTCAAGGTGGAGGTTCTAGTCTACACGTACACAAGAGAGATACATCCATTTTCTATTTATAAGAATAGTGATGGAAAATGATATTCTGATAATTATATTAAATTATACGTATATTTTTTATTCAATATTAATTATGTTTGGATTGATTCAACAGATTTATAAGAAGTATAATATGAATGAAACAAAGAAAATATCAGTATGAATATAAAACTCTTTTATAAAAACATATTTTGGGTATTTTCATGTGTACCTCTAGGTTGGTCATTTAATAAGATAATAAAATATATAAAATTGATAGGGATGTTTATATAATACTGTTCCATGATTTTTTTTTAAGTTAAATTTCTAATGATGTGTGAATATAATAGGAGAGGGGGTTTCATAAGTGAGGGTAGTGTCACCCATGCAATTATTAAGAATATAACAATTTAATAATGTCACTCTCACTGAAATGTAGAACCAAATTGAATCTATATTTAAGATACTATGATACAGAATCCATGTATATTTATTGAAATGTATTTATAAAATTTTTTAATTCATTTTTATCTGTATATCTTTAGCTTTGTCCCTTATTAACCTCTTTAATATTTAAGATAATCATAAATCATTACATTTGTTATTATTCATAATGATAACTATTTTAGTTTAATATATTACATATTATTAAATACGATAGTTAAAAATATTAAATTTATTTCACATGATCCAATTTCTATAAGTGGTATAAAATCATATTAAAATTACTGTGAAAAACACAACAAAATATTTTTTTTAACGAATAATGCATTTTTACGCAAAAAACTAGGTTTAACTTAAGTTATTTCTATATAAAAACTATTATAGGAGTTCATAGAATATTTTATTTAATATATTTGATAAACATTTAATTTATATTATTCATCAATAGATATTAATTTAATTATTTATGATAAAAACATATTGTGTTCCTTAAAATAGTTTTTTCAGAAAAAATATCCTCTAACCTTAATATGCTTTAATTTTAATTGATTACCAAATTAAAAGAAATAAATTAACAGTATTAATAATTTTTATAATATAATTCTATTAATTTATTTTATTCTATCCATACCCACTAATCTTGTAACTAGATGATAACTAGGAAAATAAATAAAATAATTCAATTGTATATCAGAGTACAGTTAAACTTAGTATTTAGTATAAAATAAGATATCAAATAAATTAACGTTATTTTAATAGAAATATTTCATAAAATATACTGATATTTAATTATATACACTTATAAAAAATTTCCCACTATATCATTTTACTATGATGCAATCAACGGAGGATTCATCTTCCTCATTACATATTCTAGTTCCCATGTAACTTCTTCGAATTTTTATTTCCACCACAAAACATTAACCTTTTGAGTTAACTAGTTTCATAGATATTTTAACCCTTAATCCAAAATCAATGTTATATTTTCCTTATAATATTGATAACTATCCCATGGTTTGAACATTGAGTTTAGTATACATGAAGAATCATGTATGTAGTTTCTTAGAAGAAATACATGGAAGACATCGTGCTCTTGATATAGATTTAGTGGAAGTGTAAGAGATAAGAAATTATCTTGATATGAAAAAGAATTTAAAAGGTAATAGTTTATATTGGGATAAAATTTCCCTTATTTATAAATATTATAACCTTCATCCAATGAATAATTTGTCGGAATACCTTATCACAATCACATAACTCGGGATCTTACAGATGAATGTCAATAAAAGCATTTTGTTGACAATAAAATTCTCTGGTGTGATGTAGAATGGATATTACCTACTAAACCATTTCCATAGCTAGATCAGGTCCCAATATCTTTATTTATACAAATTAATCTACTCATGATGAATTTTTGAACTTACATCCATAGAGGGATACATAAATATTCATCTGAATTCTAGAGTGATATATATTATTTTAAGAAAATTCATTCAAATAAAGCTATTTATCTCAAAAACATTTTAAATCTATAGAATATGATATCAAAATAGAATATATAATTGGAATGTTCCTCTCATACTGAATGTATTTCTATGTTTGATTTTTTTTCTAAATGACAATCCCATATTCAAGGATTTTTTTATTATTTATCCTAAATCTCATGTTAAAACTTTGTTACTAATGAAATAAAATAGAAGGTTGTAATATATAAAACCATACCACTTACATATTGTATTTCATGTGAATTTGATAAATAGATATGTCTTTACTTATTTAAATTATATTTTCTAATTTCAAAACGTGATCCACTATATCCATCAACAACCTTAATTTTTATAAATGAAATTATATTTTCAAATGAATATATTCATTTTGAAGGAATGTAGTTATCAAAAAAATATAATGATTCGGAAAATTTTTATTCATATATTTTATATCCTATATTAATTAAAATAACATTAAACATCAAAAATATTTATATTATAGTATTCATATAGTGATATTATAGTTCAAATATATATAGGTTAATGATAAATACAAGTGACACAATCAAAGGAATTGATTATCTCGACCAGATTGATCATAACCTATGAATCCCACTAATTAGATCATTCAAGGAAAATTGAAACAATGGGATATTACTTTGACTAAGGAAAACCATATATAAAATAATTATGGCATGTGAAAATTCGTTTATGGGAGAAGTTTTAGCACATTAAGATCACAACCCAAACGAAATTCATCAAATCACCCAAAGAAAATGTCATTATCACACACCTTAAAAATAAATAATTATATATTTTAATATAATGATATTTTTATAGACCCTAATAGTGTTCATTTAAATATCTTTATATTTAATAAAATAATTATTCAATCTATATTTTATTTATTTATAATGGTTAAAATATATAATTCGAGAAAAAATATATTTTGTAATGGTGAAACAAATTTTTTTCTGAAAATATATAGATTAAACAATAAAATAATTTTGACACATTGATGAATTTATAAAATAATTCATATTTTAAAAAATATAATTATTATATATTATTTGTTAAAAAATAGTATAATAGTTTTTGGAAGAAAAATGTAATTTCTATAAGGGTCCGAAATTTGTTATTCTCAAAAAATAATTATTTCCCAATTAATGGATATTTTTTATTTAAAATCGTAATTTGTAATATTTAGACAATTATTTTGATAAAATAAATATTATTATTTAAATAAATATGTTGAAATTATCCAGTAGTTACTTTTTAATAATTTTTTGATCCTGTGAAATTTTTATGTTAAAACTAAATATTGTTTAACTATATTATAAGTGTTATATACACACAAAATCTTAAAAGTATTTTAATAATTACTATAAATTGTATCCAAAAACAAAATTATTTTTTCCATTTCAAATAATTTTTGTTATCATGTTATTTGATTAATGTTATAAACCTTTAATGAATCCTCCATAACCAATATTATAATTTATGGTTTTCAAATCAATTATATATAAACATGATTCACTTACACATCACCAAGGGTATTATTTTAATGATATTAGTTCATATAAATCATAATTATTGTAATACACTCCTATTTTAAAAAAAATTAGAAAAACATTGTATTATTCATGTCTTCTATTGCTTTATAATATAGAATCCATAACCTATTCTTAGAAATTAAAAAATAACTCTCCTCTCTTTTGATATAGAAACCAACACACCCACCCATTCATGGTCACTAAAAACCCTTGGATATTGAATTTAATTTTACCTTGCCTGTTTAGAGGCCTCCCAAGGAGTTTATAATCTCTTAATAAGCTTCTTTTAAGATTTTAGAAGATCCCTCACATGGTATGGGATCATATCCTTATCATATTTATTTAACCAAATTATATATATTATTCCATATAAAATCAAAGTTTTAATGTTGGGATATGTTTTCATAAATCCCTTATACATTCCATAATATTTATAGGTTATGAAAAACCACTTTAAATCTCATTTAACCCTTCCATGTATACTTTTTTACAGTTGTAATTTAGTTAAAATTGTATTATGATTTTTTGTGTGAAAACAGTTTTTTGTAAATACCCAAGACTATTTCCTCTCCAGGGTATTCACATAAATTTTAAGGTCCTAAATTAATTTATGAAATATATATTTGTAACCCACACTCCTTAATTGTGGGTTTAAAAGTTATGAAATATGTTCTTATGAGGAATGATCTATATAGAATACATATGCATGCACTATATAATTGTGTTGGGTGGGCCCCAAATTATATATCCCTCCAATGATTTGGGTAATGTTTTTACCTCATTAATTACCATTTATGGTTCATCAACGGTTTCCTAAAGCACACAATGTTATGATTTCATGGAATTTATCCTCAAATTAATCTTATTTGGTGTGGTCTTACGTTATTTCTACATTCCCAAGATGACCTTATGTTAACATCTTATATAATAATTCTATGTTCATGTTTATGATTCTCACCCCTATTATGTTAACCGAATATTCCTAAAAAGTCATACACATTACATTAAACATGCAATTATTTGATTATTATGATACCGTGATTTGTAACTCAGCTCTTTCTTTTGTACATCCCCGTGTATCCCATGTAGTTTTAGATGATGAATTTATGGGAATGGTTTGGTGGTATAGTTAATACCTCTTCATATCAATTTGAAATTGTTATACTATGTTACTAATTTAATAAAGACATTATAACTGATGGATTTCTATCGTTTTATTACATGTATCTTTATGTAATAAATAATTAAAAAATGTGTATTCAATTATGGGTTGTTATAGTTGGTATTATGTAAAAGTTTTTTGTTATTAGAATATGAAAAACATACTGAATGTATTAGAGATAAGAAAAAATAAACAAAAACATAAATATATTTTGTTAATGTATAGTAAAATTTTATTCCAAAAAATATATCCCTTTTAGGATACTAAAAGCTAATATGGCTTTGGAAAAGATGCACATAGGGGTAATAACCCTGAAAATGGTACATTGTTCTAGACTCAATCATTGCTTCATGATTGAATAATGTCCTTTCTAAAAACATTGTTCGACACTCCCATGGGATTTTATTTGGTAAATTCAAAATATTTTTTCAAAACCATTTTGAATGGAATAAAAATTCCCAAAATATTTTATGTTTCCAAATTGATCATCGATATCATACATTGAATCCTAAAAAGTCACATGTTAAGGATTATATTTAATTTTTGTGATATCCCTTAAATATTTATATTATTTCTATTATATGTTTGTATGTTTTAAAATTATCATCACTATTTTCCCCACAACTTTAATCTATGGATATTAATGAGAAGAACCAAGTCCACAACCAATGTGATGAGCAATGTAATGACTTCCAAAACAAGATTTCTAAGATCATGAGAGCATGGGTCAAAATATCCATTAAAATAATTTCTAATTTAAATATTGTTTTAAAAATAGACACGAATTTGAATGAAAAAACTACACCCCCTAAGAAATATAAGGTGTTAATTTATACATTTATATGATAATGGACTTCACGTTTTAGTGGACCTTTTGATCCTTTAAACATATAATTATGGATCGAATTTATTAAAATGTCTAATATGCCTTTAAAATATTTGAGAAGGGGAATTTAATTTTGTATGTTCATATTTTGGAATTTAAGGCTTAAAATTGTGGAATGTTTTCAAATATATGTACAATAGGATGAAATAAATCTGATGGAGTAGGAGGAATCTCAAAAACATTTTTTAAATATTTTTTATTGCACTCTACAATGTAAAATGCATGGGTCTTTAAATAGCCTCAAGAAAAATGATATAGAGTCTACATGAGTGTACAAGTAAAACATCATAACACTTGGATTTCATGCCTACATGAAATTAATTTTCATTGAATGTAAAATTGACCACCACTTTTGGGGGATAAATCTGAGTTAATGAAGGACATTATTAATTATCGAAATTTACATCTATTAGAAAATGTTACAATGTTCCCTCATTTTTTAAATGGAAATATGTCAATATCAATTTTCTCATGTATATAGAGATAAGAAGTTACTAGATTATTTTAATTATTGAGGTGTTATGGGAATGTCTCTTAGGGGAAAAAAATACAATATAAAAATTTTGAAAAGTTTGGGGACAAGTAACACGTAAATTTCCTAAAGGAAGAAGGGAAATGATTTAGGTGTGAGAAGGAAGGTAACCTAGATACTAAATTTATTCTGGATTAATACACATATGTTATTTAATAAATGAATGCTTCGATCATCCCTAATCCAAATTTAGAATATGTAAATAATAAAGAACAAGGAAACTATGAAGAATAATGTACTAAGATAAGTTTTATCATCGGCAACTGAAATTAACATCCTTAAAACCCTATAGAGTAATTTATGTGTTATTAAATTGAAACTATTGAGGTATGTCATAATAATGACGTTTTGAATGATATGCTAGTTATTCATTCATGAGTTTAAAATGTACTTTTTGATTCTATTTTTATACATTAATTTTTATAATATAAGACTAGTAAAACTATTCAATCACCAAAAAATAACAAGGAAGTATATATTTTGGTGAAAATTGTAAATATGGAAATAATTGCATCCCATGTATATATTTTTTTTCATATAAAACTGTTTGGGATGAATTTCTCAATAGACATTATGATACACTCTTTTTCAAATTTTGACTCTATTCTGGGAATGGATTGCTTTTACTTTTTTAGAGAGAAAATTATTTTCTGAGAGAAGGAAATCACTATCCATATCATAGATCACCTAATTATTCTGTAAAATAACATTGTTGATGATGATATAATTTTTTATCATCATATAATGCTTGTATATTTTTCCCATTTTTTGTAATAATATCAGGATCAAATGATTGAGATACGGAAATGATCATCCATGATGATATTAGTATTATAATGGAATACAATGATGAATTTCCAATAAAAATTGGAAGGTCTTACACCCATCCATGAGGTTGAGTTATTAGTAAAAATTACGCATATGGATTTTCTAATATCCAATACTCCATTAATAATGTACACTATTAAATTTTAGTAGTTAAATAATAAACAATGGGTGAATCTGGATAAAGGGAATATACGACCATGTGCTTCACTATGAAGTTCCCCAGCCCATTTCATCAAGAATAATGATTGGTCAATGGAACTCTTAATTATCTATCATCAGCTCAAAAATATCACAATAATGAATAAGTATACACTTTTTTAGATTTATGACTTATTAAATCATCTACATGAATGCCAATATTTCTCCATGGTGTATCTTAGATTGGTATTTTAGAAACTAATTCTAATGATGGAAGATATCACTAAGACTACTTTTAATATGATTTTAGTGAACTAATATTTGATAGATAATATCTTTAGAACACCCTATTGATTCATAAATTTTCATGTAATTAATAAATTGAATATCTAGGGATTACCTGAACATCTTTCTGGTACTATTTATTGAAAACAAAGTCATCGACCATAAAAGACTATAGAAACATGAAGAGTATTTTAATTCTATAATGAACATATTATTATAAGAAAACATAATTTTTTATTATTGTAAATGTGTGTCATCTATAGAACAACTACATTTTCTGGGCAATTTTATCCCTACAAATAGGACATCATTGGATCATCCCAAAATGGAGGCAATTGAAGGATGGACCAAACCAATACCTATGATGGAATTATATTATTTCCTTGTATTAGTTGGGTACTATACTTGATTATTGTGAAACATCTCATTATTTTCAGTTCTAGAAAGCAAAATAACTCAGAAAAGAGTCATGTTTTTCAAGGATGATAAATGTTAAGATATATTTAGAGTGTTAAAGAATATGCTAATCACAACCCATATTCTCACTTTAGGAACATGTGGGGAAGGATTTGTGATCAATAAAATTGTGTCAAAAAAGGTCTTGGGTTGTGTACTCATGAATGATAAAAAATGATATTTTCTATGATTCTCTCTAATTATTAATTAGTGAGAGGAACAACCATAAAAATGATCAAGAATTGGATACAATGATATTCTCATTGAATGTTGGGTTATATTACCTTTATAGGGATAAGATTGACATATACACAGATCATAAAATCCCAAATTATGTTTTCAAATTAAATAAGATCAATATGAATCAATGAAGGTGGTTAGATATGATCGACGGTTTTTATTGTTTAACCCATTACCATCCTTAGAGGGTGAAATGTTTGGAAGATTCTATTAGTTGAAATGATCATGCAACCCTAGTCATGATGAGGAATGTAAGTGATGCAATATTCTTGGACATGATGAGGTTGTACATGGTAATAATAATAGTATATTAATCCAAATGTTCCCTAATACCTTCTCATCCATTTATTACTAAAAAGGAAATATGTGGACCAGAAATATGATGAGTTTCCATAGAAAAATGTAACAAATACTCTAGAGTTAAATGTTCATAAATATTAAGTTATAAGGTATGGAACATATATATGTGTCACATCAAAAAAAATTGAAGAAATAAATTTTGGATAATTTTAATAACCTATCCCTATCTATTCATCTAGGAAGAACATATCTGTATTGACATCTAATGAAAAAATATTGTTCATATACCATGAAGAGTGAGATAATAATCCTTGTATCATGATGCTCGGTATCCAACAAGCCAACATTGAACAAAAGAAGTATAATGTTATGATGAAACAATTTCACATAGTAGTGTTTAAATGGTAACAATCACTATGGATTTCATCATAGGACTCCAAATAAAACCTTAAAGCAATAACGCCATCTGGGTGGTAGTTGACTATCATACAATGTTTTCACATTTCATTGATATCAAATATGAGTGATTTCTTGAGTAAATGGTTAATATATAAATTAGATAAATGGAAATACAATAATTAGTTACACCATATATTGTATTTTTTCGAGATCTGAGGTTTACCACAAGTCTCGAGACAAGCCTTAAAAAGGAATTTTATACCAAACTAAGCTTCAACACTATTAATAACACACAGATTAATGTTAAGTCTGAATGAACCAGTCACTATCTAAAGTATATTCTGAGATCTTATTTTGTAAATTTAAAAGGATGTTAGGATAACCCCCCCCCCCAAGTGGAGTTATCTTGAAATATTAATTTACATTCAATCATTAAAATGGAATCTTATGAGCCTCTGTATGGGTAGAGTTGTGAAACACCCATAGTTGGGATGAATATGGAGAGAATAAGATGATGTGACTTGATTTTTTATAATATATGATAGATAATTTTCAAACCATTCCAAAATATATAAAATATACACAAATTATCTAGAAAATATATGCAGTAAATCATAGATGAGTCCTCATGTTTGTGGTTGGAGATAAATGTTTTCCATTTTATACGACTATTGCATAAATTCATAATCGTTGAGAGGAAGGGAAAACATAGTCTAAGATATATCACCCCCTTTGATATCCTGTCGAAATAAAGATGTATCCTATGGAATAGAACTCCCACCTAACCTATCTCATGTACATGATGAGTTTTTGGAATCCCACATGATAAATTGTTTTACAAACACAACAATTTTACTTGATACAAGTGGCAGAATTGGAGAATGATCTTTCATACAATGTGAATAAGGATATGATATTAGAACAGAGATAAAAATTTCTAAAAAACTAAAAAGCTCACCTTATTAATGTGTTTTGTTAGAGACCCATGTTTATGAATCTATTATGGGAACAAGAAGATTTGATGAAACAAAAGAATATTTTTTTCATCTTCGAGATGGTGCGTTTATGGGGCATGTGGAAATGGCATGATGGGGATAATCACATGTCCATTTTTTAATTGAGACGGGCCCCTATCGAGATTACCTCCACTTTGTTTTGACCCGTTCAGTGTCATTGTTATTTAATGATGGTAGAATTAACCCTGTGGGGAACTGTTGGTCCCATTGGGTGATTGCATGGGTGTCAAGAACGCTTGAAATCATTCTTTCTCTGATATGAGTTCCTCATATGGTCTCCAACGGGTTCAATCATGGAACTAATAATGCCCAAAAATCCTAGTATCATTGATTCATGGACCTACATTTCTAAGGAAATCGCTCCTTGGACAATGATTGGGCCCAAAACACTTGAGGACTTCATTGGTCAAGAGGATGGGAGGTCATGCTCACCTCACCATTCAGGGGGAGGGTTGTCGCCTGTTCTGGGACTCTTATAGATTTATGTTGTGGTCAATGTTCATGAATCCTTTGTTCATTTTTGAAGATTGTGTCCACAAGATACCCTTAGTTTGTGTGATTGTCATGTCCATGTACATGTTTAATTTAATGGATGTGATGCTGACTTATCCATAATATAAGCTTGTCTAGAGTTTATCATCATCCAGGGGGACGAATAGTGACTTGATATTAGGATCGAGCCCACAAAGAGGGATTCCTACGTATCATCGAGAGAGAAATTTTAACCCACATAGTTCATGACGTGTAGGGATTATGCATGGAAACTGACCATTTTAGGGATATAATTGGGTGGAAACTTTCATATGGGAACCTTTTTGAGCCTTGGTCTTCTAGCAGGCATCCTACGTATCCTGATTTAGTCAGGAATCAGAGTTCATGTAGTTTAGAATGATTGTTGATGTTGTAATCCTCGCAAACCTATAATCCCACGAAAGTCATGCTTGGTGTGAGAAAAATCAGGATTTGGAGGATTTAACAATGAATATTCATCCTCCCTTGTTGATGTGGGGTGGAGAGCCTGTGGCAGAAGAGGCCGGGGAGATCGTGGGTGAGTGTGCGGAGTGATGAACCATTCCATGTGAAATGGAATTAATGGTCGCACGACACTAACTTTAACTATTAGGGACTTAACATAATGGGTGGGACCCAAAGTATGATCTGGGAAGGGCAGGAGTTTCGTCCTCATCATAGGGGGGTGTGAGCATTACCACATAGACTGATCTTTATTCCTCATTGAATGGAAAAGCAATTTATCACTCACAATCTCAAGAATAGGGAGGATCACGTCAACATCCCAAGGTTGGAATCCATGTTACTAAGGGAATGTATCCTTACAATAATTCCCAAAGTCCATACATTTCTTGGGAGGGCCTTTGTGAGTCTGCATAACATTGGTATGTATACTCAATGGGGTTCATTGATGCACCCGATGTCCTCATCATACGGGTCCGGTGGATTTCGAGGAGGCATTGGCCTAGTGTGGCAGAACTGGTTAACAAAGGTATTAATGAGTAATGGATGGTAATGGAGGGGTGAGGTTGGAACCGGAATGAATAGTTCCCAATACACCCCATTACGTGTGTAGGTTTCTCATGTGGGATTGGGGAGGCTCCACATATCATAGTGGTAGTCAGACATGATGGAAATCTTAATACTGATGTGCTACAGGGGCATGGGTATCACCAAACGTGTTCTTGAGTGGTACACGGATCACCATGCCGATTTGGGTTACATTTTCATAACGATTGGGTATGTGACGTTGGTACCCTCCTGCGTTGTGGTACACCATGCGGGGCATCAAACATAAGGAGGGACTAATGGATTACTATTCTCGGGAAAATCATCCATGATAATTCTTTGGTTCTCAGTTTACCAGTAGGTTTCATGGTTCCATTATTGTTATTCCATCCCCCCCCCCATTTTCATGGTTGACAACCAGATGTACCTACGGAGGAAGTGTTTCATGGTTCGTGCTTCATCGATGAAACTAGACAGATTCCAGAGTGCAACCTGTGAGTCTCCCCCAATCTTTCGTCACCCATACTTCTCCCTATATGGTGTGTCCTTTCTTTTTTCTCTCTTATACCATAATACTTTTATAGAGCATCTGAGTGATTGTATCTACTAGGAACCCAACACCATTTTTAGAGGCCTATTGAACCAATATTTTGACCCACAGAAGACTTGGTAATCCAGGGTTTGTGGAGACTTCAGTTCACTATAACGGTTCATGTAACCCGACCTGTCCTCTTAATATGTGAAATGATGGATTTGCATAATGGTATGTAGACCATACTCTGTGCAGAACTCCTTCAGTTGACGTTGTTCATGGTTGTCCTTTCTCATGGGCCTTCACTTCATGGGCTGGCGGTCCGCGGACTGTCCCACAGACCTGGAGGATCACAATCCTACCCCATTGCGTACCATTCCTGGTGATGGAATGTGGGCCATTTGAAATCAAGAATTACCTCAAGTTCCTTTAATGGATTGTAACCCAATTTGAGTCCCTTCACCTAGATATACTTTTAGAATTGCTTGATTCCTTCCGCAAATAGATTGTGGGAATTTTTCTTCTCCTTGGCGAAATTTTCAGGACCCTACAAATTCCCCCATCAGAATGGTGTATGTTCAGAATGAAAACGAGAATATTACGATGTAGAAGTGGTCCTGAAATGAAATTGTTCATGGCAAAACATGTAGACCCAGTAGGAGGGGACCACACCTATATATAGGGTACCATGCCTTTTGTATTTTTCTATTTCACGCTGCAAATAGTGATCCTGATTTTCTGGCCTCCACCACATTTGCATCCCATTCCCCTTGCAAAAACCACTTTCACGAACTTCTCTGTATGTTATGAAAACTGATTTCCCCTCCATTTCCCCATCCGCGTACCACATTTTGGTTTCCACGAATGGTACTTTGGAAACATAAAACATAATATCCAGATTCTTCATGGAAGTAGGATATGTGGTTTACTTGTTGTCATACCGAACTCAGAATGGCGAACCAAACCTCAAAAAATATTAATACATACCTAAATTCTAATTCATATATTCTAAACAAAAACATAACTGAGGCCGAGTTTTGCTGTTTATAAAATCCTCAGATCTTTCTATTTATCATCCAATGGTTCATGGGCTTCTGCATCATTTTCATTTCATGTGCCATGGATTTTTTCGGTTAATTGAAACTATGTTCCATAGCTGTAGGCAGAGTATCTTCTATGTGTTATGCTATATGCATAATGCTCTTTCCACATAACGATTTTCAGAATAGTACACCAAGCCTTTTGCAGACATTTTGAAGTCCTTTTATCCAATTTTAATAGCCTTTTCCCAAATATTTTTAATACACTAGCTTTTTATCATATTCTAGATCTTTCCATGCAGGCTACATTAGCTTATTCATAGGCTGCTGATAAATCGATGAAGACAATGGCTGCCATGGTGATTAATATAGATGAGAAATATTAAAACCAAATCATTCCTTGCGATATATTTCTGATCGTCTTCTTAACATCAGGGATTCTAGCTTACCTTTGGTCCATATTGTTTCTACTTTACGGCTTTGGTATTCTCGCCAACGTGACTCTACTATTACCCTACCCTGACATCCATTTCCTCCTTTTAGAGGCACCACCTGATCATGATCTTTCCAACATTTCCCCAACTGTAGATTTCATCATCATTCCTCTTCAGGAAAATGTTTTCATATTGCAAGGTTCAGCATGGAATCATGGAAACCACGGGCGCCACAATGGTGTCCCGAGAATAGACATCCGAGAATACCCATCCATTATCAGCATTTCTCGAGAAAATATTATTGATGTGTGGAGCACCAAGGGGGATTTTTGGGTGGGATGATGTTTCTCTAATGAGTAGGCCAAGTAATTCTATGTGAATTAGACCTATCTAGAGCCCCCCTGATCAATTGGAGGCAGGGGGCATGCAATAGGCATACCAGGTTTCTCAATTTTCAACCTTCTCATTGGGAGAAATCCTTCTGGAATTGATGAGTCTCTTGTGTTCGAGCACCAACACCTTTCGTCTTCTGCATGGATAGTTGGGGATCACTCTATGGGACATCAACTAGTTTGGAGATCTCTCTATATTCAGAGATATGTAAAAAGAGTTTCTCCATGTAGCCAGCACGTGGAATGAAATTAATCACATGATTTCTTTAACAAATGACTTACTGGTCATGACAGCAAGATCACTAGATCATCTCGTTGAGGCTTATTCCCATATCCCATTCAATGCATGGATAATGTTACTCATACAGATGAAATGGCCTAATCCGAAGGCATTCCATAGTCGAACTCACCCATCCCATTATTCCCGCTAATCTCCAGGGTCATATTGTGCTATCCATGATGCAGGATGGTATGAAACATGGGGATATGATCTTCGACCCGACATTTCTCCTATTCTAAATCTAGAAGTTTTCGTCACTATGTTCTTAAGTGTATGGCTCTTCCCATCTTGTGATGTGTACACCAAGGTTTGGGTCGTCACCTTGATGATGGAGCCCACACTGGCGGAGTGTCAACCCATTAATTTTCCCCTTCCAAACCTTGCCCAACTTTATTAATTTTTGGGATAGATTCAAGAAGGCAAGTCTCCACATCATCTAAGAGGATCATTCCACTTTTTTGTATGGGTGGATGGTAGAACACATCCCCTGTTATGAATATTGGAATACCTCATGGGTTTCCCCATTCTATCCATCATGATGATCTTCTTAGCATTTCTGATGTTCGTCTTAGGACCCTGAGTGTCACCAATGTTGTTGGGCTATTGAATGATGCCTCTCATTTCTCATTTTCACTTCATCCTACCCCTCAAAGATCATTGAGAGGTGACATGGGAGGTTCCTTGGAGGAATGCGCATAACTCATCAATCTTTTGGATGTGATTCTCACCGCCCATGTATACCGAGTAGTTATTTTGGAATCATACCTCCTATACTGTTTTTCGCGTAGTTTGGATGCCTTCAACAGACTGTGCTTCTTCCAGTTGTTCAACTAAGGAAAAAATTGCATCTTGTGGTCCTCCATCAATTGTGCCTTATGATGATGCATGATTGTGCTTCTAGAGTGATCATCTTTCTAAACACGATGGGGCCCACCTTTCTATCACTAGAGAATTACCTATTATGGGTTGATTGTTACCCTACGAGGTTGCTGAAAGAACCAGTTTGGTCAGAACAGAAAACCATGACCATTTTCTATCCTGTTTTGGCCCCAATAAGAACAACACACATTCCATTTATCACGATAGGTGTAACAAAATTGCCTTCTACTTCCACCCATTCAGCATCCAAGATGGATACACCTCATGCTCCTGATCTTGTGGTGATAAGGCACTCGATCTATAATCAAAATCATTTGGGAAGCGTTTCATCTATACAACCCATTTCGGTGGAGAGAAATTTATAGTACCCCCTCTTGTGGATATAGACCAAGATCTTGATGATACAGCCACCAACCGAGCATCGCCAATCATCCTAGTGACCATTTTTATTCCTCTACATCCAGCTCTTGTGGTTGAGCCATATGAGGGAAAAAGATAGTTTCCAAAATTGGGTTACTAGATTCAAGTCCCTCCCCACTCCTACAGTGACACTTCCCGCTTACAGAAATGTGGCTATAGGGGATGATCGAAGTGTCGTTGTCGTGGAGAGACACCAAGAAGTTCACAAAGAGGTATGGCTCCAGTTATGTTCTCTTGTTGCAGAAACACCCCAATCCAATTTTTCTTACAATGGTGAAAATTTTCAGGGGTTATTTACTGAGCTGGATTTTGACTGATTTGATTATTAGCACCTGAAAATCATTATTTACCAAATCGTCATTGCTTTGGAATACTTCACCTCCGACGAGGAGAAGATGGATAGGTTCAATTCTTCACATCACCAGGTGGAATCGTTCTGATATATTTTGGAAGAATTTGATCATATGACGGTTAAAGAGTTAAAGGACCATGATTTGGTGGCATCTTGAGATGAGGATCTACTGGCGTACAAATCCAATACAACCAGGTTGAGGGAGAAAATGGCCTCTTCGTGTGCCAATTATGAAGCCATACAGAAGAAAATAAGGGGCCTTAAAGTAGTCCGAGAGTAGTAATGTATGACGGTCAATGCCAAGACGGAGGAAAAAAATTATTTGGAACCAATCATTGATATCCCACGACATTCACTCACCATCCATTTGGAGAGGGTGAACCACGCCTTGTGGTAGTTCTTTCCCAAATTTTGTCAGGTACCCTTTCCCCCATTTGTTACTCTTGGGAGACTCCAAATTGAGGATGTTCCTTCATTTTTTCTAAACCCAATGAGAAAGATTTAGATTTTAAATATCTTCTCTCTATCTCTTCCTTTTTTCATCATTTCAATGAAGTGTTAATTTTAAACCATATATTGAGATCAGTAAACTGAGATAACCGAATTGAGCTCTAATTTTTTGTTGAGCCAAGGGACTCTGTGAGTGTAGTTCAACTATTGCTATGTTTTAAAGGAATACCTCATAGACATTTACCTATTTTTCATTATTATTCTAATTTTTTTCCAAAGTCATCTTGACATTGGATTAGTGGGAATAACGTGGTTCTTTCTTAGGTGTCCCTTTTCAGGGTTTCCAGGATAATAATTTTTTTCCTTTTCAGACGGCTCAATTCACTTTTTTAGTAAACAGATACTCCACTTTTTCCTGGAGGTTCCTTTACCATATTTTCTCTCTAGAGAGCATAACATCTCTTCTTTTTTTGTCTAGTAGTTCACATTCTTACAAATCAAAAATAATATTGATGTATTAGGTCGAACAACATTGACCAAACATAATGGGGTAGGGCCCCAACTCGAGACCATTAGTCAGGAATGTTCTAGTATCTTTCAAACATGGGTTAGGTATTTTTCATGACCATATATTTGTGAATTCTATACATCCATGAGGATCAAGATCCTCTTTATCCATACATTAGTAAGAAAAGTCTCTAATTGATATGAAATTTCCTTTGATTGAGGGCTATTTTTGTGGGATACATATGCAGAGCCACCAAGGCATGATGTGAATAGTCAATCAATGTTGTCCCCATGACACCGGCCATCACTTCTCGATGGAATAGTGGGATTTTACACATTTTGAATTTATCATAATTTTGGGAGCAATAATTGGTGGCAGTATTGAGTAGGGTTGTTTGAGAACATTAGGAAAATTCATATCAGCCTTGACTGGGAAATTATTCCCTCACATTTCATACTTGCATGAGGTAGATCTGGTAAGTGGTCAATTCAATTAAAATTATTTTCTATGTCAGGGGTACTAGGGAAGAATGAGGTACATAAGTCTTCATCAAGGTGTTTTTAAAATCTGGGGGGAGGGACAAGATGTGAATGTCATTTGTGCATACGAAAGTCTATAAAGGACTCTCTTGTTGACAAATTTTCCTTTGATTGATGACAATTTTTGTGAGTAATGTATGTAGAGCCACAGAGTCAAGATATTCATTGCCAATAAAACGTGTCCATGTGAAACTTTCCTTTCACATTTGATAGCCTTTGAAGACTATATTGATTTGGGAATTTCTGAATGTGGTGCGTCACCATCAACCAGGGGTCCCTCTAGTCACAAAGGCAGGATTTGTTTTCTGAACTTCTTCAGGGAATCCCAAAAATGAGTGGGGTAACTCTTTCATTTCATGCATATCAATCTCATTAATGAGGCTAGGATATCTTTTAAAACCCTCAAAAGATAACAGAGTTTAACCATGCCCATATGTTTTGATATATCTTGGATGTGTGAAATGAGGAAAATGTAATCCATCGCTTTGAGTGCCCTTGAATTAGGGATGATAGAATGAGGCGTGCAATCCATTGGGTGTAATGAGGTAGGAGAGGACTCTCATGGGGACAAATTTTCTTGTGATTGACAACCAATATTGTGGTAGATGTATGCTGAGCCACTAGGGCATGATATGAATAATCACTCAAAGGTGTCTCCAGGACACTTTCCTTCCATTGCAGTTGTCCTTGGAGGGTTATGAAGATTCAAAATCACTTAATTCATGAAGTTTAGAATATGGAGGAGGTGTATATGGACATATTTGGGACATTTGGGTAGTGACTTACTCATGGAATGGTGTCCTTTAAATAGATTTGACCCATACACAGGGTAGAGTATTTGTTTTAACTTTGGGATACCCGATCATTTAACATCACATGGCCTAGACACGAGGTTCCTCTCAGGGGAGGGAACCATGAAATTCCTTTTATGGTTGTGCTACTAGGATCAAATTCCTGGTCTGTTTTAACATAATGTCATAGTTGATATCATTCTATGATCCCTAATATAATGTGATCTATGCTCGGTGTGATAAACAAGGGATCAAAGGGGTTCCATGTCACCATCTAAGAATTCTAAATTCAACATTAGTGGGTACATTTAGGCTAAAGTCATTTCATTGTAGTTTAGTGTTGTGCGTTGAGGATGATGTTTGCATCACAGTTTAACATCTTGTGGGGAATACGATTTTTGCCTTTCAATTTAAATTCATGCAGTGAAGATGCTTTTGGACTTGTAGAGGTCTTCAATAGTTTTAGGTTAGTCACAGTTGCTGTGTTCTAGTGCTCCTTAGATGTGAGTGATGATAGAATTTATAAACCATAGTCCCGGGGGTGACTTTAATCAGTTAGTATCACAAGGGTATTGAAATCCATTCGGCGTACTAAGGTGGGAAAGGACTCTCCTAGGGATGAATTTTCATTTGATTTACAACCATTACTCTGGGAAATGTATACAGAACCACTAGGTCATGATAGGCCTAGTCAATCAATAGTGTCTACAAGACATTGTCCTTGTATCCCAGATGGCCATGGATAGTTATGAGGATCCTTGTTTTCCCAAGGTATGGAGTGTGAAAAATAGGAATGGTGTTCCAAGGAATGTGAGGATACCAAGACCCTGATTAGCGGTGACCTTCTTCGAGCTTCCACATAGGTCTGACCGACGCATGGGTGGGAAGGGGAATTGTTTTGTATGTGGTTGGGCTAGGATGTCAGATCCGAGCGTCACTACATATCCTTAGAGGGATGAAATCAAGCCACGCGTAGTTATGGGTGTTCCCTACAATCATTTGTTAAATGAGTTGGGAACACTTGAGGGAATTTTGGTTTTACTTGATACGGGTGCCAGGCCTACCATACTCTCCTATGGTTTATTTTTTTAAGAGAATCCCCACCAATGATTCTAATCTCATTTGAGTTATAATAGATGTCAGAAATAAAGAGTTGTTATATATAGTCTCCATCACAAGTGTGACGTGACTGAGAATATGATGGGGGCCTTTTCATTTTTTTCTAGTGTGGATGGGCCTTGATCGAGGATTGAGGCATTTCTTTGTATCCTACAAGGGAAGGAATCAAGCCACAAGTAGTTATGTGGGTACCCCATACTGATTTGGCATCATCCAAAGGGTAGAGGAACTTTCATTCTGCCCATCATGGTTTTTAGGTATTAAATTTTAACCCATATTTGACCTTCCTAAGAGAATATCTATCATCATTACTATGCTCACAAGAGTTGTTCTTGATTTGAGAAAAAAGGAGTGATAAGGTTTTCCTTTACAAATATGGGTGATAGTTGGTGTTATAAAGGACATTTGGGAGGGGGGAGGTCAAAGATCGACGCATTTCCATGTATCCTGCTAAGGTAGGAATCAAGCTACACATAGTTCTGTTAAAGATCAAGCAGTCTATTTTCATGCCATTAGGATGTTTTATGCTATGTAGATTAACATCTTATAGTGAGGACAAGACTCACAGTTTATTTATGTGTTCCAGGGATGGGTTTCTTAGATTTTAACGTCATATGGAATGGATGATGAATCATTGTTTAGGTTCATAATTTTTAGACCATTTTAACTCCAAGTTTTAGATCTTATAGTTTGGTTCTTGGAATTGGAGGCAATATTTACTCATAGTTTAGGTTCATAGAGTTCGAACCTTAAAAATGGGGTTTTTTATGACCTGTAGTATAGGGTTGTATAGCATGGAAGTATGATATGAGAGAGAATTTTTATAATTCATTATTTTGGATTGTAGAGATTGGACCATGATATGGGTGAAAATTTACCTCATGAATTAAGGAAATATAGTTTGGACCTTGGTATGGGAGAATTTTTACCTCATATTTTATGGTCTTAGTTTTTGGATATTGATATGGAGAATTGTTACCTCATAGTTTAAGGTCATAGAGTTTGGACCTTGATATAGGAACATTTTTACCACATATTTTAAGGTCATAGAGGTTGGACCTCGATATGGGAGCATTTTTACCTCATAGTTTAAGGTCATTGAGTTTGGACCTTGATATGGGAGCATTTTTACCTCATAGTTTAAATTCATAGTGTTTGGAACATGATATGGGGAATTTTTATGAGAAGTATTTCTCCAAAAAATTTGAATTTTTGGGATCTGTGACGAGCATTCCCTCCATTGATATCAATGATTATTACCTATTGAAATAGACACGATGTATGACATATGGTCTTTCTCACATTGGTTCAATCTTTGGGGGATTCATCCCTAGTAACATCAGGGTTTTGAGGACAGACCCCATTTCTCATTCAAGGAAATATCAAAGGAAAAAAATTTGTTTATGGCCCATGAAATCTGATTTTAAAAGATTTCCATATGGTGTATAGTGTGCAGCATTTTTTCATCTAACTGATCCAAGTCATAAAACCATCTCTAGGATTTCTCATCCGAGGTAAATTGATCGCAAATGGCCACATGTAGTGACGCCACATGGATTTTGATATGTGACACCGCCTCTATCACATATACTAGTGAGTACATGGTTTCAAGAGTGGTGGTGCAGGCCGTGGTATGGTAAACCCACAAAGCATGAAGGATCTTAATTGGAAATGATTTCTTATCCTTGTTGACGACCTTTCGAAATATGTTGGAAATAGATTTCTTGAATGTCTCTATCTGCACATTGGTCGCGGCATGTTAGAAAGATGACCAGTTGGCCTTGATTCCATATTCCTGGTACAGATTATCCAGCTCAGAAGAGAAATATTTGTTGATTTTGTCCATCAGTATTGTATAAGGGACACCAAATATGGTTATGATGTTGGCATCCACAAAGCTGAAGATGTTTTTAGACCTGAAAACATTTTGGGGTATGGATTCAGACCATTTATAAAATAATTTAGTTGCTATTAGTATTAACTTGAATTTTCTGGCTGTAGTGGTAGGATATTGACACATAATATCCATCCCTTCGGTGACAAATGGACAAGTGTACTTAGCTTCCTGAAATAACTATGTGGGCGGTGTGTGAACTTAGCATGAACATGGTAGGAATGGAAAAACTTAGTGAATATTTCAGAATCTTGTATCATGGTGGTTCAGTAATACACATTCTTCCGTACATGGTGAGAGAGCTTGGTTGATGGTTGGTGCCATCCACAAGCTCTAGTGTGCACTTCATTATTGAAAGAAACTGTATCTTATCCATAAATGCACCATAAAAGGACTCCATCAAGGCCTCATTTGTAGAAAACCTTCTATTGGTTTACCCCATTGTACAGGGTAAAATTTACTGCCTGCCTTCAGACATGCTCCCTTTCATTCCTAACTAGTGGGAGTCCACCATTCTGAAAGTAAGTTATGACGTGTGTCATACAACCGGTGGTATGACCACATGGGTCAGGAATGGGGAAAATTCATCAATTTCCTCCATATTGATCTGGTTGAATGGAAAGACCATCCGACGGTGAGAAGTTCTAATGAATGTTTCATCCAAGTCAAGATTGGCCATGGTGGTGGGTATATTTTCCAAAGCGTTAACTTGAGCATTTCATGATAGGGAGACATGATTCAATGTTGGTTATGATGGGAATTCTTCCATCAGTGCTCAAACATGGTTAATCGAGAGAACCCAAACTTCTTCCTTGATAGAATAGTCACCGTTGACCGGTTAAATGAATTGTTTCGAATCACCCTTTATTTTTAGGTGGTTGAATTTCACTTGGAGTTCCAATACAAGGACCACGATGAGATCCTGATATCTACTTCATTGTTCATACACCCTTATGAAACAATGAAAGATTAAATAAAGATGTAATTTTTGGGATATAAGAGTAAAAATCCAATCCCGAAATTTTTAGCTTGGGATTATCCATCATTTTCCCTATTAGGGTTCGAGATGCACCGTCTATGTACATCTCCCATGTCTGGGGGTTCCCTCGGATGGAAAACACTTCTTCATCCAAAATTTCAGTATCTAAATATGATTTTCCTTATGAGTGGTGCTCAGATAGGATTTCTGCTAACATATATCCTTTAATGGCCTTCTGGGGCACATATCGTAAGTCAAACTATTTGAGGATGACCACCCATTGTGATAGGTTCCCCTTTAGTAAGGGACAGTTGAGGATATATTTGAGAGGGTTTCAGCAGAATTCTAGGTGGACCTCATTGTGTTGCATGTAACTCTGGATCTTTTGAAATGTGAAGATTAGGGCTCAGAAGTTTTTTTCAATCATTGAATACCAGTTTTCAGCATAAATCATTTTCTGGATGAGGTAGTAGAGGTTGTTCTTGCAGCCAACATCATTTTTTTGTTTAAGGATGGCTCCTAATGACAATTCTAGGGATGTTTTTAAAAAAATGAGTTTTCTCCCCTAAATTGGTTGCATGAGCACCAGTGAAATGAGGAGATATCTATTTAGGCTGTCAAATGCTAATTAATAATAATTATCCCATTTATACTTAACTCCATTATTCAAGAACTTTGTGAAAGGTAATCATTTACCTGATAGGTTGGCAATGAAGTGCCAGATGTAGGTGAGGGGCCCTTGGAGACCTATCAACTCGGTGTGGTTGCGAGGGGGGTTCCAAGAATGGATTTTTCCTTCTGGGGGTCGACTTGGATACCACGATGGTGTATGACGAAGCTGATACATTTTTCCATGGTAACACTAAAGGTGCAATTTAGGGGATTCATCTTTAAAATATATTATCTAAATTTGATGAAGATGGTTTCACGGTAGACCAGGTGGTTCGAATGATGTCGTGACATCACCACCAGGTCATTAACATAACACTCAAGGAAATTTCCCCAAAAGGGATTGAAGATGCGATGCAAGACATGCTAATATGTGGTACATAAATTCTTTAGTCCTAAGGGAATCTATTTATGATTGAAAACTCCCTACGAGGCCCTAAAAGAGGTAGTTTAATCATCTCCTCGGGTCATCCGAATTTTATTGTATCCAGAATAGCCATCCATGAACGAGATAGAGTCATATCTAGCTGTGGCATTGATCAACAATTCTATGATCGGGAATGGGAAGTCATATTTTGGGCAATGCAGATTAACATCCCTGAAGTCAATATAGATTATATTCTGTCCATTTTTTTGATAGTGACTATAATGGCTAGCCCGATCAGATATTGGACTTCATGTATGATGTTAGATGCGATCAGTTATTCAACTTCAGCCTCTATTTTATAAGAATGTGTCAAGTTGATCCTTCTAGATGCCTATTTATAGCCCTGATGATCTTCTGGTAAGCCCAGATGATGGGTGGTGAATTCAGCATCAAGGTCAGGCATCTCTGTGTAATTCCAAGAAAAAACGTCTTCATTATTTTTTATTAAGGAGGCATAAGCCTCTTGTTACTCAAAACGAATTTACACATATATTAATGTGATCCTTGAGTCATTTTCAGTGCCCATATTTTTCTCCTTAAGATCATCTATGGTGGTTGAAACACCTTCTTCTATGGTAGGAGGGGAATCTTTACGGTCACCCTTTTTCTTCTTCTTATTCATATTGGTCATCTTACCCTTTTATGGATAATTTATTTTCGAGATAAATTTTAATATATTAGTAAATAAATCTTCTTTTACCTTAGTTTGTGATGCAAGGGTAGTTTTATGTCCCATGGATGGGCCGGGAGAATCTTCAGTAGGGCTTCTCCAGAAAACATGGGAGTTAGCATGTTCTTCTATGTATTTGGACATGGTGGTCGTAGAAGAGACCATCCAGTCAACTGAGTCTATATCCAATATTGTACTTATGAATTCAACTCAGTTGATGGGTAGTACGTACCCCTACCCAAGCTGCTAGAAGGGGTCAGTGAGAGACATCTCCAGTCCATTTAGGGCATTGATCCAATCAATATTGTTAGCTGAAAGATGTTTTTCATCCAATTCCTTGAAACATGAATCAATATAATGTGAGTAAAAGAACTAAAATAGGTATTTATCATCGTTCAACATCCCATTTTACCATTAGTGAAATATTTTATGCACTGATGGTATAGAGATGGAATTCCAACTTGCTGATGCAGCCAAGGCCACCCTAACAAAAAATTGAAGGCCATACTTTTCCACACCACCAGGATCACAGAATCTAATTTGAGATATTCAATCCATCTTTTAAGATTGATTAATCCCAATGGTTTCTTGTCAAAATTTTCATATACCAAAAGAGTTGTATTTGAGGGTCTTAGTCATTCTTCATCATATCTGAGACGATGAAGCATTCTTAGGGGGGGAGGTTAACTCCAGAGCTGTTGTTGATGAAGTTCCTTTGAACATAAATTACATTTATATTGATGGACACATATAAGTGTTTTATGTGCCCTTTCATGACAGCGTCTTCATCTGTGTCTGTGAATGAGATAAATACATGGAATTCTGTGAGACTCGTCTCCATTCGGTAGACTTCAGCCGTTTCAATTTCTGCCTTAAACTCATGGGTATTTAGTAAGGCTTCTATGAGTGCCTCCCTAAGATCTGCGTACAAACTCAATGCATCTAGGATTGACATATTCTTTGTTAATGAGGACAACTTCTTTAAAATATCATACATCTGCTCTAAGGGTCGGTGCTTCTGGACTCATGGTTTCTTTTTAACCGACACTTTAGGGGTTTGAGCTTTGGATGTAGATGGTTTGTTTGTGTAACAGGTGATGGTGTTTCTAAACTCCTTTCCATGTATTTTTTTACTGGTCTTCATGTATACCTAGGGAGGTTTGACAATTTTTCTTCCTCTTATGGATACTCTAAGATGACTGAGCTTGGGTTTCCTCTGACAGGGTAGAAGGAGCATTCCAGTTCTTTTGGTGTATATCAGAGAGTCCTTTTGTGATTTTCCACGATAATAATGGTTTGACTTATGTCATGGATAGGATGTTGACTCATGGACTTTGCGGCCTCTTCATTGGTATTAATAGTTAGGAATATGGATTTCGAGTTCATGGCCATAGTCTTCATCAGAGAAGGGGTCCGACAAGTGAATTGCATTTATAGAGTTGAAGATCAGTTCTTGATATGATACTATTCCTGTATGACTGCCTTGTTCTGATGGTACTGTATGGAGGGGCAGTGCCCGTTGAAGCATGTATATTTGAATGATGTTTTAAAGGGTCAACCATGACTTCATCTTTGGTATTGGATCATCTTCTTTCTATTTGTTTCTGACCTTTTGTACATTAGAGTTCTTTTGTCATGAGGAGGATTATAGTGTTGTATTAGGTGCTTCTAGGGGCACAATAGGTTATTTAAACAATGCCTGGATGATTTCGTGGACTCAATTGATGGACTTCTAGGTCATCCGATTTTCAATTTATTGCACCATCACGCCGGTGACTATTTTCTACTCTTATTCCATCTCTTGAGTAGGAGGTGGAAGCATACGCCACTTGTGATGGAGGTGGTCCCAACATGACATTCCCAAATTTTGCCATCTTTTTCAAGAGATAAATGAAATCAATGAATTCATGGATAGTTTTCCCTTGTATCTCTTTATACTGACAATAATTTGGACTGTCATCGAGACCCACTTCATCATCTCACTTTAGCTCTGGCAGCTACAGCAAATTGAAATTCATGGTGGTTATGAAATAGGTATAAACCTGGTCATCTCAGAATGAATGAAATCTATTTTATTCATTATTTGAACTGATTTATTTTAGTACCTCATTTCTAATCATGCCATGGTGGGGATGGATGTTCGAATCCACGAGGTCTATCACAATTTAGTGAGGGCCTCACAACTGGGGCTGGTGCTGGGGTGGATTAAGAATGACAAAAGCTACTCCAGCATTTCCCATTCTTTTCCTAGGGGCCGGTGGGGCTACATAGGAAATAAGATTGGTCCTTTCATAGAGTCTTCTATCCACTGGGCAATGGAAGAGAAGTCTCTAAACCCACTATTGTACTTTACTGGGATAAGCAGAATTCGTAATTCATCACAATGGTTATCGATGCACATGGAGAGAATATCCTCTTAGGGGAGTGGTCAGTTCAATGAATATGTAAGGACATTCCATCTAGAAATGAAGTCTGGGACTCTATCATTCCCTCACTACTTGTAGCACATGAGATCAATGATTCTTATCTAGTGCAACATCGAGAATAACTGGATGGGAAACTGTCATCGGAGGTCATCCCAGCAAATAATTGAATTAGCTGGTAAGCTAGTATACAATACGAAAGCCCATCCCTGTAGGGTTTGTATAAAATAAATGAGTTTTATGGATTCTTGATATTCTTGAGTGCCCATAAAGGGGTCACACTAAAAGGCATAGTGCATCAAATGATGTTTTCAAACCCCCGGTCAATAGAATACTAGGAATACAAGGTTCATGTATTTTGGTGGTGGCATAATGTTTCTCACCCACTCGGGGTAGGGTTTATGCTCAAGTTGTATTGGAGCGTGCCTCCCCTTCATGGATTCTAGTCAGGATATTAGCTGTTCAATAGTGATTAGGATCCCTTGATGTATATACTGTCGGGCTTGAGATTGAGCTGTTTCAACAGGGGCCATGAGTGGGTGTGTCAGCGCAACTGGAATCTGGGGTGGATGCGCAGCCGGGGGCATCATTTTTGGGTTTACCAGGGTATATTTCAGATGCCTTCCTAATGGATGGAAATCATGATTTCCTTTTAGGGATGGGCTGAATGACCCTATGAACATGGAATCATTCACTGGAATGAGTTCATGTGGTATTGGAACCTCTTCTGGGAGAACCGAATGATGTTCCGTGGAGGGATCACATTCAGTGAGATAACTCCCTCGACGTATCTCAATAATAATTCACCTGAGATCTCTAATTTATTCCTCCTCCTTGGAAAACCTTTCCTCAAGGTTGAGGGACACACTCTCATGGTGAGGAGGAGATGGGTCATAGACTGCATTTGATATATATTTCAATTTTTGGTAGGTTCGTTAGGGAGGTAATGTTGGATTGACTGAGGGGGAACCCAAATTTTGAACCTCCCTCTGGTTCTGGGAATGCACAAAATTAGACTCTGTGTGGAATTACTCTTGGAGGGAACCATCTTCCTTTGATTCTTCTCCCCCTGTGTCATTTTCTATGAGATCCATGGTGGTTTACGCTCAGTACGTTCACTGCGGCATACCACATTAGGGGTGGTGTACTCAGTGCCAAATGGAAGGAAGTCTTCGTGACCCCTTTATTGGAATTTATCCTTCTATTATGAGGTATTATTCTTGCTTCTTGACTAATATTTACTTGAAGGGAGCCTTGGGCTGACATCGTAATGTGCCTTCGTCTCGGAGGTTGTGAACCATGAGAAGGGGTGGAATGAGGAACTCATCTTTCCATCATTCTTCCTAGAAAGTGTAAGACAGACGTCTGTCATGTGGGGATTTGAGGTAAATGTTTCCCTATCCCTGTGGGCTGGGGTTATTCCCATCGTCCTATCATTGCTCTTCAGCCTTGGTATGTTGGTCTTACATGCACTTTTTGATTTACAAATTCCCCCAACCCTGTGGGATGGGGATGTTCTTGTATCGCGATGGTAGCTTCATCTATTGAAACTCTTTCAATTTCACATACACCCATGTAGGGTTATGTTTAGTTTGGAATTGGGCTATCACAGGGACTATGGTCTTTCAATGACATGAGCACTGCCTTCTTGTTGAAGTCCCTTAGGTGGGAAGCCTGCTGGATATTCCTGGTCACCGAAATCAGATGTTTTTGGATTGATTGATCTCTTCATCCTTGAATCTTTTGAGTCATACTGAGGGATGGTATTTTTTGAATATCCCATCTTTCCTAAGATGGGTTTTTTTATTGTTTCCTCTGGTCGATGACATTGTAGGATGTCATTTCCAATGGGGCCTGCTAGACAGAATGTGGGTGAATTTTACAGCTCCATGTTCTACCCACCCCATAATGTGAACTCCAGATGGGGTGATTCCAATGAGATGATGCAATTTACGGAGTTCATGGAGGCAAGACAGTTCATAGTTTTTCTTTCGTATTTATGATTGGGGTTGTCTTGCTGAAGGGAGAGCTTCCAAATCGATTAGACGGAGGAGGTCCCATATCGTGCAGTCATGGTCCGCATACCCTTTGTAGTGTAGGAATTTTTCTATTATATTTTGAAGAGTTGTCTGTATAATGAGGAGAATGTAATCCGTGCATTTTGCATACAATTACCCTAGAGTTATGAATTAATAAGTGGTTGTAGGTCAATACATCACCGGTATATTATTCCTATATTGTTGTATTCTCACAAGCATCATATCATGTTGTAGTTATATTGGAGGATCCTCTAAATTATATGAAAGAACTGATTGATTCTCAATGATTCCATTCCAAGAAATAGGGCTAGTGGTAGCCTTATCTATTTATGAACACGATGGGGGTGGCTCAAAAGATGAGTGTGGAACTAGGCCAACCATTGTTTGAGAAATAATATCAATATTTTTAGATGGAGTGCTCTATATGTATTACTCTTTTCAGAGCACTTCAACATCGGAGGGCTTCTCATAATTTTTTTGAAAAGGGGAGGACATTTTTTCTGGCAAGTATGTTGGTTTCAAGGAGGACATTCAGAAGTGGTGTTGTGATTGTGAGAACTACAATTGCAACTTGATGCCTAACTGTAGGAATTTTCTGAATGTCATGTACCCTGGAGGGGACTATCAGGGTGGGCTGTAGAAAGGAGATGACCTTACTTCTACTTGATTTCACTACAGTGAGGGATTTCATAGCAATTGTCATTGTGGGGAGTGCCTTTGAAATGACTTTCATCATGGAGAGGACTACCATCATGACTTGATATCTGGTTGCAGGTAGAGTTTCTGCGGTGAACATCGAGGGAAGGACCTCTTGGAGGTATTGCAATGAGAGGAGGACCTTCTAATTGCTTGGTGTTACAATGGGGAGGACCTTCACATCAACTTTCAATGTGGGGATGAAATTCACAATTTCCATCATCATGGAGAGGACTACCATCATGACTTGATACCCGAATACAGGAGGAAGTATATCTGAATCATATACCCAATGGAGGTCCATCAGGGTGGATGACTGCAAGGGGAGGACCTTCATTCCATCTGATCTTTAGGTTGAGGGGAGGGTTACCCTGACATACATTAGGAGATGCGATCTCATGATTGATCATTCTTGACCCATAGAGTAAGCCCTCATGGGTGATATATGGATAACCATTAGAGCTGCTAGCAGCGACATTGTGAGGAGGATATTCTCAACTGCTACTGTCACTTCTATAATCAGGTAATGTAATGATGGGGTCTTGATTTGTTATTGATATATGTTTGAGTGCGTCGAAAACCCCATTTTCCATCAGAGCAAGATCATGTGCGTGCTCTTCACTTTCGAGTTTCCTCTCACATTTTTGTTCTTTGGGCACACTATTAGGGATAAATAGAGACATCTACTATTGGTAATGGCTTTCATATATGGTTCCCTATCTTTATGGGTCTAGTTAAGTCATCGGGATATGATGCCTAGCATCTGGAGTTTTAGAAGGGATATGTGCCTGTCCTAGAGCGGCCACCACGTTCGACCAGTGTCCCCCAGTTGGAATGGGTATTATTTCACGATTCGATTGTCTGTCAATTATTGGATATTGAATTCTACCGTCCTTGACTAGTGTAGGGTTGCTTAACTACTCTACAGTTACTAACACATTATGGGAGTCATTCATTCTATTCGAGGAAATCAGTTCGTGGACCCGATTTCTTGCATTTTCTGCTGATGCACTAATTTCTTGTCATTTTTGGAGGATATGGTATGGAATCAACATATGATATTCTATCATTTCAAATTTGTGTTGAGATACATCTTTGAAGGGAATGGGTATGAAGGCATATTCTGATGCCCGAGCAATAGTTTGTGCCTGCTCCGGTCCTTCGTGAGTTTCCAGTAGATACTACTAGTTCTCTAATGTTGGGATTGGGGAATGAGTCTCTCACATGTTGTCTTCTCATGTTACCATTATATTTGACTATTGGTCTTCATATTCATGATTGTGGATTTTTGTCCACTTTCTCTCCATTATATTTCTTTGATGATATTGTTACGTATTTACAAGAATTTGACTCTACTCATATTTGGTTATCACCCTATTTGGATGGGGGATTGATATGAATCAGTAGGTATTTTTTCATGCATATATTTTCATTTTAGCCTATTTAGTTGGCCGGATTTAAATTCATTAGTAGGTGTTTTTTCCGGCGTGTACCTAGTTTCCACCCTATTTGGATGGTGGATTTCTTGTGCATCGGCAGGTTTTTGTTTCTTCCTATATCCAGTTGCCTCCCTGTTTTGTCGGTGGTATTTTTGTGTGTAGCCCAACATTATCATCATCCATTAGCATGAAACTCTATCTACATGACAACATAGGTGACCACTAGCATGAACATGCATTTCCTCATATGGTGCCACCCTATTTCGGTGGTGGGATTAAGTGGACAGTGTAGATTTGTGTGTCTTCCCATTGAACACGTCTACATTACTATAGTGGAGCTACTCCACAGGAACTATGTTGATAGCATGTCTGTGGTTATATATTCACCTCCCTTGGTGGGTAGATCAAGGGGATCAGGTCTCTTGGACTTTGGATGGTGCCCTCAGCATAAGATCCTCTATGGTGGTTGGTGCTCTAGTCCTCCATTGTCAGCAATGATGCTCTCTGGCAGGGGCCCGTGGGTAGGTCCCATGTACAATACGAATAAAGTCGTTAGTATTGACTTCACCTTCCTCCCTATGGTAAGGGAGGTAGTCATTGTCACATTCTTGGGAGAGGCTTCTGAAATGGTTTGATACATCCACCAGAGCATCCATGTGCTGAGTTACCGAAAACAGCTGAAGAGGCAGCTAGCAGACCTTTGTTGACGGTAGGGCTTGTCATATGGCCTCCAGCATGGGGAGAGTTCCATTTCAGTGGTACTCTTTGATCAGTGCCTTAGAAACCTAGAATTGATGATGTTGGGTTGGCGAAGGGGTCCTACTCTTCATTGAGGTCCAGACCGCCCATTGGATTGTTGATGCGTGCATTTTCCTGGATCAGGTGGATGTAATTTGGATCAATGGTCACTCTGTGAGAAGTTGAAATACATGTATGACCTTCATACCACTCAATATCATCAAAGTATCAT
Source organism: Viscum album (assembly GCA_963277665.1). Lineage (NCBI taxonomy): Eukaryota > Viridiplantae > Streptophyta > Magnoliopsida > Santalales > Viscaceae > Viscum > Viscum album. Next base: position 907,613,568 of record OY728125.1, on the reverse strand, counting down.
TCCTTTAAACACATAAAAAAATTTCAATTAATATTTTCCCCTTACCCTTTTCATTTACTGCGGGGCAAAGGGGTCTGAGTGGGGTGAAACTGCCACCATGGTTTTGGACTCACATCGAGTTCACCATTTTTTTATGCCTCTAAGGTGGCACATTTTGCGTTTACTGGGGCAGAGAAAATGGTCTGACGTGCAGTGTCTTATTTTCTTTTATTATTGGGGTAGAACAACCACCTTGGTTAAAGATTCACTTCAGGTACACCATTTTTCCCAACTCTGAGGTAGCACATTTCGAGCATACTGGGGCAAAAAATAGACTGACATGCAGTATCCTTTTTTATTTTATCATTGGTGTTGAACCACCACCTTGGATAAGGTTTCATGTCTAGTTTTTTCACTCCTTCATTTCGACCCGTTAAATATCATTACACTTTAATAAAGGTTGAATTAACCATATGGGGAACTGTTGGTCCTAGCCTGTTATTCTGTGGGGGTCAAGAACTCATGAAATAATTCCATTTCAGATATAAATTTCTCAGATGGTCTCCAATGGGTTGATTCATGGAGCCAAGAATTCCCAACAGCCCTAGAATTCATGATTCAAGGACCAGAATTAAAAAGGCAAGTGCTCGTTAGCTGACGATTTGTTCAATGACACCAGAGTACTCCATTGATCAAGAATATGTGAGTTTGCCTAACTGCACCCTTCTGGGGGAGAATTTATGCCTATTCTGGGACTCCCATATTGATTTAAGCCGTGTTCATATATTAGTAAATTTTTGGTTCATTCACAAAGAGTGTATCCATGGGCTACCCTTGTATTGTGAGATCATCATGAGTATTAACATGTTTAATTTAATGGAGGGGATGTGGACTTATCCATATTAGATGGAACTCTAGAGTTTATCATCATCCAGGGTGGACATAAGGTGACTTGTTATTGGGATCACGCCTACAATGAGGGATTCCTACGTATCCTTGGTAGGGGAATCCTAACACATGTAGTTTGGAATGTGTAGGCTTACACATGGAGACTTCCTATTCGAGGGATATAATTTGGTGGAACCTTTCAGATTGGATCCTTTTTTAGCTATGGCCTTCTAGAAGGCATCCTACATATTCTGATTTGGTCAAGAATCGGTGTTCTCATTGTTTAGAATCTTTGCTGATGTTTTAATCCTCACAAACCTCTAAGACCACGTGATTCATGCTCGGTGTGAGAACTAGAGGATTTTAATGATTCAACAATGAACATGCCTCCTCCCCTATTGGTGGGTGAGGGAGAGCCCGTAGTGGAAGAGGCTAGGGAAACCATGGGTGAGGGTACAGAGTGATGAACCTCTCCATGTGAAATGGAATTAATGGTCACATGGCCCTACCTCGAAAGATTGGGGACTTACCTCTGTGGGAGGGCGCCAAAGCATGTTCTAGGATGGGGAGGAGTTTCATCCTAATCCAAGGGGGAGAGAACATAAACTCTTTGACTGATCGTTATTCCTCAATGAATGGAAAATCAATTGATCACACCTAATCCTATGAACATGGATATTTACATCGGTATCCCAATTTTGGACTTCGAGTTATGGAGTGAATTTATCCTTACAGGAATTCCAAAATCCTGAACGATTTTGGGAGGACCTTCGTGACTCCTCTTTCCATGGGTATGTAGACTCGATGGGGCATGCATAATCTGCCGATGGCCTAATCATACATGTCATGTGGCTTTAGAAGAATATTTTTCCTAGAACTATAGAACTGGCTAATAGAGGGGTTATAGAGGACTAGATGGTAATTGAGGGGTGAGGTTGGAACATGAAGAAATAGTACCCGAAAACACCCTACTTTGTAAGTTGTTTTTTCATATGTGATAGGGAAAGCTCTATATACAGTAGAGGAATGAAGACAGGAGGGCCATCCACATAGTGATGTTGTATGGGAGCATGTGTATCACCAACCACAAACTAGAATAGAATGCGGGTCACCATGCCACATTGGGTTACATCTGCATACTTATTGGGTACACAGTTCCTGGACCCACCCACGTAGTGGTACGCCACATGGGGCATTAAACCAAAGGAGGGTCTGATGGATTACCATTCATGGGAAATTAATCCGTTAGAAGTCTCTAGTTCACAGATTACTAGTTTGTTTTTCTTTTCTTTTATTATTACTAAATTCCACCCATTTTAATGGCTCAGGGCCAGTTGTACCTTTGACAGAAGTTGTTTGCAGTTCGTGCATCATTGATGAAACAAGGAAGAAGCCAAAGTGCAACCTATGAGTCTCCCTCAAACTTTCATCATCTATCCTTCTACTTATCCATCCTTTCTTTTTTATCTCTAATATTGTGTTCCTTTTATAGAGAATAAGAGAGATCATACCTACTAGGAATGTGGCACCATTTACAGTGGACCATTGAAGCAATATTCTGACCCGCGGAAGCCTCGGTCAACCATGGTTTGCAAAGTTTTCGGTTTGTTATAATGGTTCATGGAACCCTGCCCTTCTACATAATCCTTGAACAAAGGCCTTCACATCATTGTACGTAGACAGTCTTATGGGCATAACTCCTTCGGTTGAGGCGGTTCACGGTTGGCCTTCCTCGCTGGCCATCACTTCACAGGCCGGTGGTTCATAAAAATTCCCGCATATGTGGATGTTTGTGATCCATCCTCTTCCCATACCTTTCCTGGTGATGGTATGTGGGACATTAGAAAACTTTAATTCCTTCATGTACTTCAATGAAATTCAACTCAATTTGATTCCCTTCACCAAGATTAACTTATAGATGTACATGATTCCTTCTACAAAGCGATTTCAGGGGAATTTCTTTACCATGGATGAATTTTTAGGACCCTAGAGACCCACATCTATTTTAGTGTATAAAAATATTTTTCTTGTAATGTTTCTTCTGGGGGTGAATAAAAGCAGAGGTTTTATAAATGAAATTCCCTTTCCAAATGAGTAAATTCACTATTATGTAATATATTTAAAGAAAACTCATTTTATGCTTTTCTTATTTTGGGAAGTTAAATGTTATATGTTTTCATATTTAAAAGGCATCTAAACATCATAATTTTTTACAGTATCTTCATTATATGGTGATCATATGGTATGTATATATACAATATCATCATAAATCCAATTGACACAAACAAAGGATGTTATGTCCTCTACCAGTATGATTTTACCTAATAAAGCAACTTTATTGGAACTTACAAAGGATATAGTATCACTATAATTTTAAATTGAATAATTCTATGTCTATATTAAATAACTAATGAATGTGTGTTACTATTTATGAGATAAGTTCAAGAACATCGAAATCACAGACTGAACTATGTTCCTGAAACCACTCTATGAAAATATCACCATGGCTCATTATACCCTTATGGCATTCACATGTGTAATAAAAGTATATAAATATACACCATAATATTATGAATTTATATAATATTATGTTTAATTAAATTATGATTATATTAATAATTTATAATTTTCTTATGGTAAAAAAATATTTTTGATAAAAAAAAATTTTTCTTGTTATGATAAAACATAATTTGGGTTTTAAAAATATATTGTTTATATCAGCAAATATTTTGGATGAATTTAAATTCTTTTAAAAAATATTATATTTGAATTAAATAATATTATTAAATAATATTTCTTAAATAGAAAATATACTTGAATTTTATTAAATCAAATGTAATAGTTATAAGGCTCCAAAAACTATAATTCTCATCACACCCTAGTATTTTACCATAAATGGGTATATTTGATTTTAATGGTTAAATTTATAATAATTAAAGAATTATTTTGATAAAATTATACATTATTTTGAATACAAGAACGTCAAAATTATATAATGGTTAATTTATAATTGTTTTGATAAAAAAAATTTATTTTTGGAAACCAAAACATCCAAATTGTACAATGGTATATTTTTCATAATATTCTCAGGCTGTTTATTTTCGGGAAAAAAATAAATATGGTATAATTATACTCTATATATTATGTAATCATAAAATACCAAATGTGAATTTATAAATACATGAATGTGTACAAAAGACCAAATTTTTTTTCCTCATTTAGAACAATGTGTTCTCTACGTTATTTATTTACTTTTTAAACCCTTAAGAAATCATGCCAAAAATTATATTTTATTTTTTGGTTTTAAAATCAATATTTATAATCATGACTCACATCCTTGTCAACAAGGGTTTGATTTTTTTAGTTAGTTATATATGGTTATAATATATTTAAATCAACTCTTATTTGGTAGATACCATGGGAAGAATCTATGGTAATGTTTGTTTCTTTGATTAATTTTTCATATATAGTCGAAAACCTATGTTTGGAAATTAATTAATAAATTTCCTATATTTTCCTATAAAGAACCCACCTACCACCGATTATAATTAACTCAAAAATTATTTTCTCATGACTCTATTAACCCTTCACTCAATATAGCTCAATATATGTGCCCAAATCTCATGTAGTGTTCATACATAGCTTTTAGAAGTGCCCTCCAAAGGTAAGGGAACCCCTCTTTCTCCCCTTTATTCATCAACAATCATTATATTATTCTTTTTTATTTCTAATTACTCCTGTTGGGATATGTTTTTTCAAATCCCTATAAAAGTCCATATTTTTTCAAGATATTATAGACCCCTTTAAATTTCCCTGAACCCTTCCATGAAACATTATATACCCCCATTATGTTGTTGAAATTATCCTACGATTTCCCTGGGAAAACAATTTTATAGTTATTACCCATTCCCATTTCCAATAATGTGTATTCACATAGATGTATCTATAATTAATTTATTTTTGAGTTCCCTATATGTAACCCACACACATTATTCATGGGAAAAATTTATTAAATATTTTTTGTTGTTGAATAAAATAGGTGGCACCCCAATGCATGTATGTGATTTTAATATGACTGGTGGGTCTAGAATTATATATCCCTCTGATTAATTGGTTAATGTTTTTATATCATAAAATTCAATATATGGGTCTTGTGATGTTATCTTAAGAATTCTATTTTAGTATTTCTTGAAATTTATCCTTGATGTATGGTTATGATTTCATGTATTATTTTATTTCCCCATTCCGATGTTTCACTTATGTTATCATCTTATTTCATTATTAAATGTTCATGTTTTTATTCTCACCCAAATTATATTACCCATATATCCCTATTGACTCACATATCATATTTCCATAATGTTTTTCAATTATTATGACCTTCAGTTATCTCATGAAATTTTAGAACATCAATGATATTCAAGAGATTGTTTTTGTGTTTTTGTTTATATATTAAAATTCATTTTTCTATTTATTACGATATGTTTATAATTACACAAATACATTATAACTTATGATATTATGGGGTTTTATTATGTGTATTTGTATGAAATAAATCATGAAATAATGTGTATTAAAATAAGGGTTTCTATACAACCAAGATAAAATTGTTCACATTATATATTTTGGGGAGTCTTGTGATGAAATACTTGGTATTGTTTTTTAATATAAATTATGTAATGGGTAATGGTTGAAAAGTACCCTTATAATTCAACCTCTCGCTATTAACTTTCTAACATTCCATTCAATTAAATATATAATATGCAATATCCATTTACACGTTATCCTACTAAAAATACTCTTTCAAATCTAAAATCATATTCATTATTTTGGGGTGAAAATTGAATGAATAACTATATGTTTCATTCAATATATCCTTATTGTATTATCTTTATAGGCAATATACTCAGTTCCCAAACCATACCATTCCATCTCACTCATGGTAGAACTCAGAAACTATTATCACATTCTTCTTTATTTCAAAATCCACCTTTTATGAATCTTTAATCCCCTCAAGGTTATATGGCTGAAAATTCATTTGAAAAATATTTTATATATCACTTATTATCCAAATTTCATTATCCATATTCTAAAAAACGATAAATATTGAATCTATTTCAATATTCATGTGGATAAATTATCATGGTCTTTCTAACTCATAACATCATCCACCATATGCACTTTTACATGACGGTTATGTATTAAGTAGCCATAATATTTAAGGAATTCCAACCATATCCTATGTCTCATATTTAACTCTTTCTATATGAATATATACTTAATTATTTTACGATCAGTATATATATTCCATATTTCTCCATAAAGACAATTCCTACATATTTTCTATGAAAAAATTACTATTTCCCCCTCCAAATCATGATTCAGGTAATTTATATTATTAATTTTGAATTATTGTGAGGAAAAATCTATCCAAATATCATTAAACATGATGGAACATCTATTCCCATTATTTGATGCAGCAATATAGATTATAAATTATCCTATACTATATGGTACTATAAGAATAGGTGGATTGACCACCCATCATTTTACATACCTCAATTTTTTCTCACACTTATATATACAAGGATAATTTGTTCTATTATATTAAAAAATGTTTATTATATTTAATAGCCATGAAAATTATCCTCCAAAAACATCGATTTTATTCATCCGACCCCAAATAGTTCTAGCACTAGGTATGAGCTCTTTTAAAAAATTAACATTACTATTCCAGGGATGAATATGAATGTCATCATGAAACACATCATTATAATTAAAAAAAATATACATATCATTTATTTTGAGTTTATCGTCAACCATTCTAAATAAATACCCCTCTTAAAGAGGTATTAAGACTCATAAAATGAAAATAATCCCATAGGAAATTTATATTCACACTCACTCTGAAATATGGTTATAAAATTACTCGTAAAATATGCATGGATTACCTATGATGAAAATTTATATAGGATATATATATATATAATCCATTACCAAAATCACATCAAATTCCACTAGATGTAGAATCACTATATGTACAAGTAATATATTTCCAAAAACAGATGTTGGAGAAGAGATATATACTTCAGTCATAGTTATCATTCCATTATGAGTTTTTATAGCTATGTAAATATAGAGATGTTATAGTGGTGAGAATATACAATTATAAAGATATTATGATATAAAATAATTAATAAATCCAAAATAAAATTAAATAATTATAGATATTGTGTTGATGGTATGTATATCATTCACCACTTCGTTCTCATGACCCACTTCAACAGTTGTGATCCCATGAGATTTCCCTTTTTCACTAGGCTTTAGAGGTTTCTAGTGCCAATTTTCATCATTAACAATCAGATTCATGAATTTATTATATAAATTTACATTCTATATAAAATTATATAATTGGTGTTTCGTTGGAAAATTTATTTTAGTTTTCTTTTTTCTTCTTTTCACTCACTAACCTCTTCATATCCAATCAACATTTTTTAATGATATCCTTATTATCATTAAATAAATCATTTATAAAAACCTATAAACCAATTATATATGTCCCCATTGAATAATTTGGACATGAAGTAATATAAATATTATTTCACCAATGATTTTTATTATAATAATTTCCTTGAAATTACTTCTTTACCTTTTTCCCCAAATCTAAGAGAACAATGAGAGTATCAAATTTTAATTTCCATCTTCAGATAACCTCAAAAGTATTCTTCGTAGATTTAAATGTCTTATAGAAGGTGAATCAAAAATATTTTTTCTAATTTCACTAAATAATTGATCAATTTTTTAGGATGGATGATAAAATCAAAATCATACCTTGCAAGTCCATTGAAGTTTTTACCATCGGTACTGATGTATTCAACATCCTTTTGCTTCGGTTTTAGTAATTCCCAAACTATTTATTAAAAATGGTTGCGGAAAAATACTTATTAAAAAATTAATTCTCAAACAATTCCCATGTCCTGGAGTCATCTTCTTCCTCTTTCCTCATATTATTTATTAGATTATTCTATTCATCATCTTCATCCTCCAAATGATACACAAAAAAATTAACATTATCTTGGTCTGATAATTGAGAACATAGAATATATTATCAATATAATTGATCCATTTCATATGAAAATAAGTGTAAAATAGGAACTAATTATATAAGGTTGAAATTTAAAAATAAAATACTCAATAATTGGTTGTTCTTTCCTTTTGTAAATTTTGAATTTTTTCATTATTTTTTATATCATTTATACCTTGAGATATTTTTTTGACAATTACTACATGATTTTGCATCATAGACCCCATATGATTTTGTTCCTCAATAGGATGTTCCTTAAATTAACTCTAATATTTAGTTTCAAAAATTTCCCATTGTTTCCAATCATTGACTTGGAACAAAAATCTTATTGTGTGAAAATATGTGATTAATTAAGTAATAATGAAATAAGATTAATAGGATTCATAAATCCTTACACATACGTTTCAATAATTGAAACCAAATTTTAACATTGGTAATTAATAGTTATTATCTATTATAACCATTTATAATATTCCATATAGAGAACGTGAATTAATCCAAGCATATACTTCTTGAGTGTAAAGCTAGAATTGATGTCATATGTCCACTAATTGATATTTGGTGATGGTCAAGTTAATATCCATTATGTTTGGTTTAGATTTTTTAACTATAGGATAATTTGTTCAAAACCCATATACACATTATATGATATATTTAGGGATTTATTTTCTAGGAAAAATGCATAAAATCTACATTACCAGTGATATATGATGATATATTATCCTTACACATCTCGCAGGGATTCTTTCAAATTTCTTTAATCAAAATCTCCCTAAATAAATAATCGTGTCACAGATAAGAACTGAGAAAAAAGGACCATTATATATATAGACAACCATAATATATAAATATTTAATACATTTCATAATAATACCTTCCCTAGCACTGTAATGTTTAGGTGTAATTGGATACTAGATACATAATAATCTTATTTCATGAATTTTATTCAAAAAATACAATAATATTATACTCACATTGTGTACTTATTTTAAATATCATATTTAATACATTTCATCATTACCTTGGTAATGAAGGAATAATAAATGTTTATCAATGATACCTAGTAATTAAAAATAGTATAGATATAAATAATTTATCATAAGTAACAATAAGATGATAATAAGTTCATGATAACTCTATCTGAACAAATAAAAATCTTACCCATAAGTTAAAGACCATTAATCATAAATCCTGTTGAAATGATTTTCTATAAAAAAAAATATATGTGTTTGAAATTATAAATATTAAACCATGTCCAACAATAAAACTGTAAAGACCCGTAAAATTCAAGGGAAATTTTTTCTTAATTTTCTTTGGAATTTTACAAGAGCGCGGTTTCTGACGGCACCTGATTCGGAGGCCCGGTGTGCCCGGAATCAATTTCTGAAGTTTGGCTCAGGTACGTTCAGTGAACGAACGAGCGGGAATTTTTAACTTTTGATCCGGTGCTCGGAATTGAAATCTGAGGACACCGATGAACTCGCAGCGCCGATATTCTCTTAAGGAGACCTTTTCTGAAGTTGCGTTTATTACGGGACGAAAGTTAGTTTTTGGGAGAATTATAAGAAGTTAAATAAAAATGTGGAACACTTTTTATTTTTCTTACTTGTTGGTTAACTCCTCTCAAAGGAAGTTAGGGGTGGGACCCACACCCACTTAACCTCCCTTGAAAGGATTAAGTGTGGTGGGGCCCACACGAACCCCAACTTTTCATCTCCTCTCAAAACTCCCTTAACTCCCCTTTTAAATGAAATTGAAAACTTAGCTTATTAATTTGGTTGAGTTGTTTAAATTTTTTCAAACCTTTGAAATTCAAAAAGGTTTGGTTGAGTAAATAAAATAAGCTCTTAGCTTATTTTATTTGGTTAGAATTCTCTAGCCTCTTGAGAGTTTTGAAGCCTTCTCCATCTCCTTCTTCTTCTTATTCTTCTTCTTCAAGCTTGACGAAGAACGCGAAGAACCTTCGAGCTCCGACGAAGAACGCCGCTCCTCTCTTCTTCGTAGCCGATTATATCCGAAGATCGACGACGCCTTCTGTGTCAATGAAAGGGAACGCCGCTTCCTCCTCGGACTTCCTTCATCGGCTTACGAAGATTCGCAAACGACGTACCTCTTCGAACGTACCTCTTCGTCATCAGATTTGACGAACGATTACCGTGACGCCCGACCTCCGCGACGTTGTCTTCCCCGGGTCGTTGACGATCTTCGAACTTGAAACCAAGGTAGGGGTTGTTGTTGGTTATTTTTATTTATTCTCGTTCGTGGTTCTAGCATGACAAATGTGAGGATAATTATTTTTGTGTTATCGTTTAACGTGAGGGGTCCGGACCGCATGAACACGGCCGAACCCCCTGCTTTGTTCTTGTTTATTTATCTTGCGGATGAAACAAGATGGTGTGGTGTCGTCGCACCACGCGGAAATTCGCACGGTTATTTTGCGTGATGCCGTCGCATCGCGCCGTGGAAGGATCATCATGAACGCGACGTCGTCACGCCGCGTCGAAGAAAACCGAAAGCGCTGCGGCCAGAGCGGGGCCGCGGCGGAGGGATGCGGTGCCGTCACACCGCGTCGGACGATGAACACCGCGGCCGGTTCCGGGCCGCGGTGGGACGAGAAGACCGGCGGCTCGTCGGGCCGCCGGTGTCGGAAGCCGGAAGGGGACCGGTCTTGCCGGTCCCGTTGAAGAAAGACCGGACGGCCATGTCGGGCCGGCCGGAAGGGAGGTGCCGGGGGAATTAATTCCCCCGGCTGGCCACATGAAATCCCCCCACGTGAAGGGGGGGCCGGTTACACAAAGGGGGGGCAGCGCCCCCCCCCCCCCCGGTTTTCCTCAAGCAGGCCCCCATGAAGGGGGCCAGTTCTCCAAAAGGTGCGGCTTAAGCCACGCCACCAGCTGGGAAGCAGGGGCGATGCCCCCCGCGCGTGGCACCAAGCGGCGCCAGGCCGCGACTCTGGCCGGACCGGGTCGGACCCGGTTCGGGTCGACCCGGGTCGGCCCGGACCCGGACCCCCCGTTATCGAGACGACTTCGGTCTTTTGCTCATAACATGAGCTACGGACCTCCGATTGACGAACCGTCTATGGAAACGCGATCCTTGTATCGAGACGGTCGTTTCGGTATATTACACTCAGGGTTTCGGAACACTTTGAGTTCGGCCGGGTTGGTTCGTACACGAAACCAACCGGGCCTTCGGAGCGGAAACGCTCATATCTTGAGCTACGGACGTCCGATTGACGTGTCGTCAGCTTTGTTGTGTTCCTCTTAGTGAGACGGATCTTTTGGCATACTCCGCCCGAGGTTTGGACGCAGGTGGATTATGGTCGGGTTGGTTTTGCCTTAGAAACCAACCGGGCCCCTTGGACGAAAAAGCCAATAACTCTCAGACCGGGCGTCCGATCGACGCGCCGTCTGTTGCGTTGAGTTCCTGTTGACGATACGGATCTTTTGGATACATCAAATCTGGACTTTGTGACAGTTGATGTATCAGCCTCTCGGCTCGTGGAGCGGACCCTCCGAACGAGCTTGCTATGTGCGGGAACCCTAGTGCTGGCTGCGACTGTGACTACTACTGCTACTACTACTACTACTGTTACTGTGACTGCGATGACGACAGTACAGAGATCCTGTGTGGATTCGACGATGGAGACTACAGCACTCAGCGATCCTACGTGGATCAGTGCTACAGGTCCTGTGTGGGCCCGATCCTGTGTGGGTCCGATCCTGTGTGGGTCTTTTCCCTCAGCGGTCCTGTGTGAACCAGCGCCTACAGGTCCTGTGTGGGCCCGATCCTATGTGGGTCTTTGCGGGGGTTAGTTACCTATCGATCCTTCATGGTTCCGACGACTTAGATGGATCAGAGATCATCTTTATCGTCCTTTGAAGAAGTATACCTATGTGAGCTGAATCATGTTGCTTTCCTGTGTGGATTGTGTTGTGCTATCCTGTGTGGATTACGTTTTGATTTCCTGTGTGGAATACGTTTACTTTCCTGTGTGGACTGAGTTGTACTTGGGCTCGGAGGTTGGAGCGTATTTGAAATTGATGACTTAGGTATATGTATGGGCATATACCTAAGCAGTGTCGGTTGTTACTTCGTGATTGTACCTTTCTTTGTGGTTTATCCTTTGTGGATTTTGAAAGACCTTCAAGGGTCTTGGGGTCCCTACTGAGTAGCTTATACTCACCCCTGCATGGGCTATTCCCGCACTACGTTGTGTTGGTTACAGACGATGGACAGCGTTGATCTTGGCTGAGGCTTGCAGAGCAGGACCGTACCTGGAGGTGGACCACTGGGCAGGACGTGCTCGGAGAGGACGGCGGGACCCGAGGAGCAGTGGAGCTATCTGTACCCACCCTTCAGGTGGGATTTCCAGTGGACAGCTCGGTGTAGCGGCTTTTACTTTACAGTTTTTGTTTTCCCTTTCGAGTTGTACTTTACTTTCAGATTGGGTTTGTATACTGGCCCATTTACTTTTCCGCACTTTCAGTTGTACTCTGTTCTTACTTAGTGTTTACTTTTCCGCTTGCTTACTCTGTGGTGCTTGTTTACTTTTCAAAGGCAATGCCTTCCCTTTTTGTTGGGATTTACGCCTTAGTGCTATTCTCCAGCCCCTGGCCTATGGAAGGCGGGCTTGGGGTAGTCACGGCACGGACCCCGAGGGCGGGTCGTGACAAATTGGTATAAGAGGATTTCGGTTCTACCGCGAACTCTGATCTTTTCTATGTGAAGCAATAATGTTTAGCGTATTGAGTGTGGTTATCAGTCCAGGGAGTCCAGTGTTGGTGCGGCGGCCGACGTATCCGTACACCAGGACCCTGACTTCTGATTTCCGACTTAATGCACGCAAACATTGATTGTGTGTGTGTTTCAAAGTTTTCTTTGTGATTACTTTATATCAGCTCACTAGGTATACTGTTCTGACCATGGCGCACCTGTTTCCTTTTCAGTATGGCCCCACGACGGCAGCCAGCTAGGGTTCCAAGTGTCAAGTGTGACGACAGTCCACCGAGCGACGAGGCCTCGGTGCAGGGCCCTTTGTCAGCAGTGGCACCGGCGGTAGCTCTACCCGCCGAGCCCCCGATGCTTCCAGCACCAGCCGCTGACGATGCACGTCGCCTCAGCGCACTGCAAGAGTTTCAGCGCCCGCGACCGCCCAGGTTTCGTGGGGAGATAGACCCCTAGGCAGCCGAGGACTGGCTGGAGGCAGTGGTACGTGTGTTTAGGCCAGTGAGGACACCAGCAGACCTCATGGTGATCCTCGTTGCGAGCCTACTACACGCAGCAGCAGGACGATGGTGGAGCTTGATGCTCCAGGTGCACGATGAGGCATATCTTCTTTGGACGGACTTTGAGAGCCTCTTTCGCTTGGAGTTCGTCCCAGCCACCCTTCGTGCGGTGCGTATCCAGGAGCTTCTTCAGCTGCGGCAGGGCAGCATGACGGTCGCTCAATACTCGGTGAGATTTACTGATCTCTCGCGCTACTCGACCGACATGGTACGGGACCCATTCTTCCGGGCCCGGACCTTCGAGCAGGGTTTGAGACACGAGATCAGGGCATCGCTGATCTCCCTCAGCATACCGACTCATACAGGAGTACTGAAGCAGGCCCTTCTGATCGAGAACTTCCTTGCTGAGTCTACACCAGCACAGCGACCCACCGCAGGGCGGCACGTGGAAGAGTCATCTGCAGCAGGCAGTCGACGGATGACTCAGGGGCCCAGACAGACCAGACCCTCAGGCAGACGACCTCAGGACACTGGCTCAGCAGTGCGGGGCACACAGCGAGGAGCCAGTCTTTCGAGAGGCAGACAGTGCTACTCGTGCGGCGGGCAGGGCCACATGGCTCGTGACTGCCCGACCCACCGTGCCGAGGAGCAGCAGACAGTTGAGGGACCACCGAGGCAGAGGCAGAGGGTCGATCGTGGCGGTCCACAGGGAGGAGGCGGACGAGGCAGAGGAGATGGACGAGCAGCCGGTGGTGGGTGACGCTTTGAGGCTCTGCCACCACCACCACCAGGAGGTCCACCCCGACCACAGGGAGCTGGCGGGCAGAGACAGGCATAGCTCCAGGAAGCAGAGGCCTACGACCACGGCGCACCCGAGATGATTCGAGGTACTATCTGTGTCTATTCCTCCCTTGCTGCAGTTCTTATAGACACAAGAGCGAGTCACTCTTTCATAGCCGCTGCCCTTGTTCGGAGCTCGGAGATTCTGACAGAGCCGTTGGCTCGATCCTTACGGCTAGAGACTCCTACGGGAGCAGACTCGACGATTACGCACTGGTGCCGGCAGTGTGAGCTTACTCTAGGAGGCGAGAGCTTCGGCTGGGATTTTCTTGTAGTAGTGTCGAGGCCTTACGACGTCATCTTGGGCATGGATTGGCTATCTACGGTCCATGCACAGATTGACTGTTTTAGGCGCAAGGTGCGATGTGTACGCACCGACGGGAGCAGGTTCACCTTCACCGGTGAGAAGGGAGCCTTAGCAGCACAGGATGGACTTCCGCAGAGGAGAGGACAGCGCATCACTCATCAGTTGGCTAGCCTCATCCTTGGAGCAGATGACGTGCGGAGTCCTGGTTTTCCTGCAGTGGTGGATCAGTTTGCGGACGTTTTTCCCGACGACGTTCCAGGGCTACCTCCTCGCAGAGAGGTAGACTTTTATATTGACTTGTACCCCGGGACAGCCCCGATATCCACTCCAGCATATCGGATGGCCCCCGCCGAGCTTCGAGAGCTACAGGTACAGTTGGAGGACTTGCAGGGCAAGGGGTTCATCCGACCCAGTGTTTCACCCTGGGCTTCCCCGATATTGTTCGCCAAGAAGGCGGACGGGAGCTTGAGACTCTGTGTTGACTATCATTGCCTGAACCAAGTAACAGTGAGGAACAAGTATCCGCTACCGAGGATTGATGACCTCTTTGATCAGCTCAAGGGAGCACAGTGGTTCTCGAAGATCGACCTCAGGTCAGGCTATCATCAGCTCAAAGTCAGAGACGAGGACGTGTAGATGACGGCCTTCAGATGTCGGTATGGCCACTATGAGTTCTTGGTTATGCCTTTCAGTGTAACCAATGCTCCCTCAGTGTTCATGGATTTCATGAACAGGATCTTTCAGCCATACCTCGATCGATTTGTCGTAGTCTTCATCGACGACATTCTGATTTACTCTACGACCGAGGAGGAGCACGCCTATCACTTGCGAGTTGTACTAGACACACTCCGAGAGCACCGTATTTATGGTAATCTCTCGAAGTTCCAGTTCTAGATACGTGAGGTCCACTTCTTGGGACACGTTATCTCTGAGGTGGGAGTTGCAGTGGATCCTACGAAGATCGAGGCTGTGTTAGCATGGGAGCCACCCAGGAGCGTAACTGAGGTTCGGAGTTTCTTGGGATTAGCTGGGTACTATCGGAGATTCGTGCCGGACTTCTCTAGAGTTGCAGCACCACTCACATCTTTGATGAAGAAGGGGAAACCCTTCGTGTGGTCAGACAGATGTCAGCAGAGCTTCCAGGAGCTGAGACAGAGATTGACCAGCGCACCTATCTTGAGGTTTCCTGAGGAAGGAGTAGGGTACGTAGTCTACTACGATGCATCAGGGACCAGACTCGGATGTGTTCTGATGCAGGAGTGGGCAGTGATCGCCTATGGATCACGTCAGTTGAGACCGCATGATCAAAACTACGCTACCCATGACCTGGAGTTAGCAGCAGTGGTCTTCGCTCTGAAGACATGGCGACACTATCTGATGGGAGAGTGCTTTACAGTCTTTTCCGATCATCAGAGTCTCAGGTATATCTTCTCGTAGAAGGACCTGAACCTGAGACAGCGATGATGGCTTGATTTCCTCTAGGACTATGACTTTGAGATAGTCTATACTCCTGGGAAGGGGAACGTAGTAGCCGATGCCCTCAGTAGGAGGACGGGCATTCAGCTACTTGAGGAGGCGACGGAGCAGCTAGCCTCTTTACAGATATCCTTCATGGATAGAGATGGAGCAGCCTTCCTCCAGTCTCTCACAGTCACCCCTCCACTACTACAGTGGGTCAGAGAGGCACAACGTGAGGACGCTGACTGTGAGACACGGCGTGCACAGATATCCTCGGGACAGGCACCTGATGGTTTCTCCCTTGGTGAAGAGCACGACATCCTTTTAAGAGGACGTACCATTGTACCAGTCGCTTTGCGAGAGGAGGTGCTGAGAGAGTTTCACACTTCTCCTTTGGCGGTACATCCTGGAGTGGCGAAGATGTACCAGGACCTCAGACGAAAGCACTGGTGGCCGGGCATGAAGAAGGCAGTGGCAGAGTTCTTTTCTCGATGCCTCACCTGCTAGCAGGTGAAGGCAGAGCATCAGGTACCAACAGGCTTGGTACAGCCCTTGGAGGTCCCGGAGTGGAAGTGGGACAGCATATCTATGGACTTCGTGACTGGACTTCCACGCACTTCCAGAGGTCACGACTCCATCTGGGTGATTATTGACCGACTCACCAAGTCGGCACACTTCTTACCCATCAGAGAGCAGGGCTCAGTGGAGAGCTTGGGACGTCTCTACGTTCAGGAGATTGTGCGGCTCCACGGTGTCCATCATCTATCATCTTCGATCGAGATGCTCGCTTTACTTCCCAGATTTGGAAGGGGTTACAGGAGGCGTTCGGGATGCAGCTACGTCTGAGCACAGCCTTTCACCCTCAGACGGATGGTCAGACGGAGAGGACCATTCAGACTCTCGAGGAAATGCTCCGCGCATGTGTCCTCGACTTTGGTCGTAGCTGGGAGGACCACCTACCCTTGGTGGAGTTTGCGTACAACAACAGATACCACTCCACCATCGGGATGGCACCGTATGAGGCGTTGTACGGCCGACCTTGTAGATCTCATTTGTGCTGGACAGACCCTGGGGAGTCAGCACTGGTGGGACCGGAGATGGTCCAGGCCATGATAGAGAAGGTCCAGGTCATCCAGGAGCAGATGAGGACAGCTCAGAGCTGGCAAAAGTCATATGCTGACAGGAGACGGAGGCCACTAGAGTTCGAGGATGGCGACCACGTCTTCATGCGGGTCTCACCTCGATGTGGTTTGAGGAGATTTGGCCGAGGCAACAAGTTGTCTCCGCGCTTCATCAGACCCTTCCAGGTCCTCAGCAGGGTTGGCGAGGTGGCTTATCGCCTGGCTCTGCCACCTCAGTTGCACCGGGTGCACGACGTCATCCACGTATCCCAGCTGAGGAGATACGTGCACGACCCGACGCACATCATTGACCATGGGGATCTTGACGTTGACGATGGGGCGACTTTTACGGAGGTCCCGGTGGAGATAGAGGATCGACAGGAGTGGGTCCTACGTGGGCGATCGATTCCTCTTGTGCGCATCATATGGAAAGACGGGAATCTCCAGGAGAGCACATGGGAGCGGGACTCTCCGATGCGTGCTTAGTACCCTCATTTGTTTCCCTAGTTTTTGATGTATCTTTACGGGGACGTAAAGCCCTGATGTGGGAGTAATGTAAAGACCCGTAAAATTCAAGGGAAATTTTTTCTTAATTTTTTTTGGAATTTTACAAGAGAGCGGTTTCTAACGACACCTGATTCCGAGGCCCAGTGTGCCCGGAATCAATTTCCGAAGTTTGGCTCGGGTACTTTCAGTGAACGAACGAGCGGGAATTTCTAACTTTTGATCCGGTGATCGGAATTGAAATCTGAGGACACCGATGAACTCGCAGTGCCGATATTCGCTTAAGGAGACCTTTTCCGTAGTTGCGTTTATTGCGGGACGAAAGTTAGTTTTTGGGAGAATTATAAGAAGTTAAATAAAAATGTGGAACACTTTTTATTTTTCTTACTTGTTGGTTAACTCCTCTCAAAGGAAGTTAGGGGTGTGACCCACGCCCACTTAACCTCCCTTGAAAGGATTAAGTGTGGTGGGGCCCATAGGAACCCCAACTTTTCATCTCCTCTCAAAATTCCCTTAACTCTCCTTTTAAATGAAATTGACAACTTAGCTTATTAATTGGGTTGATTTTTTTAAACTTTTTCAAACCTTTGAAATTCAAAAAGGTTTGGTTGAGTAAATAAAATAAGCTCTTAGCTTATTTTATTTGGTTAGAATTCTCTAGCCTCTTGAGAGTTTTGAAGCCTTCTCCTTCTCCTTCTTCTTCTTCTTCTTCTTCTTCAAGCTTGACGAAGAACGCGAAGAACCTTCGAGCTCCGACGAAGAACGTCGTTCCTCTCTTCTTCATAGCCGATTGTATCCGAAGATCGATGACGCCTTCCGTGTCAATGAAATGGAATGCCGCTTCCTCCTCGGACTTCCTTCGTCGGCTTACGAAGATTCGCCAATGACATACCTCTTCGTACGTACCTCTTCGTCATCGGATTTGACGAACGATTACCGCGACGCCCAACCTCCGCGACGTTGTCTTCCGCGGGTCGTTGACGATCTTCGAACTTGAAACCAAGGTAGGGGTTGTTGTTGGTTATTTTTATTTATTCTCATTCGTTGTTATATCATTACAAACATGAGGATAATTATTTATGTGTTATCGTTTAACGTGAGGGGGCCGGACCGCACGAACACGGCCGAACCCCCTCCTTTGTTCTTGTTTATTTATCTTGCGGATGAAACAAGATTGTGTGGTGCCATCGCACCACGCAGAAATTTGCACGGTTATTTTGCGCGACGCCATCGTGTCGCGCCGTGGAAGGATCATCATGAACACGACGTCGTCACGCCGCGTCGAAGAAAACCAAAAGCGCCGCGGCGGAGGGATGTGGTGCCGTCGCACCGCGCTGGACGACGAACACCGCGGCCGGTTCCGGGCCGCGGTGGGATGAGAAGACCGGCGGCTCGCCGGGCCGCCGGTGTCGGAAGCCGGAAGGGGACCGGCCGGCCATGTCGGGCCGGCCGGAAGGGAGGTGTCGGGGGAATTAATTCCCCCGGCTGGCCACATGAAAGCCCCCCATGTGAAGGGGGGGCGGTTACACAAAGGGGGGGCAGCGCCCCCCCGGTTTTCCTCAAGAAGGCCCCCACGAAGGGGGCCGGTTCTCCAAAAGGCACGGCTTAAGCCGTGCCACCAGCTGGGAAGCGGGGGCCATGCCCCCTGCGTGTGGCACCAAGTGGCGCCAGATCGCGCCGCCGGCCGGACCGGGTCGGGTCGACCCATGGGGGTCGGGCCGGGTCGGCCCGGACCCGGACCCCCCGTTTTCGAGACGACTTCGGTCTTTTGCTCATACCTTGAGCTACGGACCTCCGATTGACGAACCGTCTACGGAAACGCGATCCTTGGATCGAGGCGGTCGTTTCGGTATATTACACTCAGGGTTTCGTAACACTTTGAGTTCGGCCGGGATTGTTCGTACACGAAACCAACCGGGCCTTCGGAGCGGAAACGCTCATATCTTGACCTACGGACGTTCGATTGACGTGTCGTCAGCTTTGTTGTGTTCCTCTTAGTGAGACGGATCTTTTGGCATACTCCGCCCAAGGTTTGGACGCAGGTGGAGTACGGTCGGGTTGGTTTTTCCTTAGAAACCAATCGGGCCCCTAGGACGAAAAAGCCAATAACTCTCAGACCGGGCGTCCGATCGACGCGCCGTCTATTGCGTTGAGTTCCTGTTGAAGATACGGAACTTTTGGATACATCAACTCTGGACATTGTGACAGTTGATGTATCAGCCTCTCGGCTCGTGGAGCGGACCCTCCGAACGAGCTTGCTGTGTGTGGGAACCCTAGTGCTGGTTGCGACTGTGACTACTACTGCTACTGCTACTGCTACTGTTACTGTGACTGCGACGACGACAGTACAGAGATCCTGTGTGGATTCGACGACGACGACTACAGCACTCAGCGATCCTACGTGGATCAGTGCTATAGGTCCTGTGTGGGCCCGATCCTGTGTGGGTCTTTGCGCTCAGCGGTCCTGTGTGAACCAGCGCCTACAGGTCCTGTGTGGGCCCGATCCTGTGTGGGTCTTTGCGGGGGTTAGTTACCTATCGATCCTTCGTGGGTCCGACGAATTAGATGGATCAGAGATCATCTTTATCGTCCTTTGAAGAAGTATACCTGTGTGAGCTGAATCTTGTTGCTTTCCTGTGTGGATTGTGTTGTGCTATCCTGTGTGGATTACGTTTTGCTTTCTTGTGTGGAATACGTTTACTTTCCTGTGTGGACTGAGTTGTACTTGGGCTCGGAGGTTGGAGCATATTTGAAATTGATGACTTAGGTATATGTATGGACATATACCTAAGCATTGTCGGTTGTTACTACGTGATTATACCTTTCTTTGTGGTTTATCCTTTGTGGATTTCGAGAGACCTTCAAGGGTCTTGGGGTCCCTACTGAGTAGCTTATACTCACCCCTGCACGAGCTATACCTGCACTACGTTGTGTTGGTTGCAGATGACGGATAGTGTTGATCTTGGCTGAGGCTTGTAGAGCAGGACGGTACCTGGAGGTGGACCACTGGGCAGGACGTGCTCGGAGCGGACGGCGGGACCCGAGGAGCAGTGGAGCTATTTGTACCCAGCCTTCAGGTGGGATTTCCAGTGGACAGCTCTGTGTAGCGGCTTTTACTTTACAGTTTCTGTTTTCCCTTTCGAGTTGTACTTTACTTTCAGATTGGGTTTGTATACTGTCCCATTTACTTTTCCGCACTTTCAGTTGTACTCTGTTCTTACTTAGTGTTTACTTTTCCGCTTGTTTACTCTGTGGTGCTTGTTTACTTTTCAAAGGCAATGTCTTCCCTTTTTGTTGGGATTTACGCCTTGGTGCTAGTCGCCAGCCCCTGGCCTATGGAAGGCGGGCTTGGGGTAGTCACGGCACGGACCCCGAGGGCGGGTCGTGACAAAAACATCAAAATCACAAAGCATATTTCTGCATCCTATTCATAAGAATATAATATCATTTCATTAATCAAGTATCACTACAACGATTTTCATAGTGGATTGGGTATACTCCATATTCTTTAATTTATTTCATCAAGGGACACTCCATAGAATATATTATTAACTATAATCTTTAGTGAAACTAGGTTCACTCCCCATTTTATTCATTATTATCTTATGAGATATATATCTTTACACAATGCATTAAGAAGATATATAACTGTTGGTGAACCCATTATATAATGAAAATCATAAATATTTGTTCCAAATGATCATAAAACAATACTCATATCAAAATTTCATAAATTTTTAGAAATACTATTTTTTTAGTAAACATCTCATCATCCCAAAATCATAATTCATTTAGAGAATGAACATGGATAGTATCATATTAGCATTTGTTATCTTTTCATATCAATGTAAAACCATGTGAATGAAATGGGTTTAATGTAATAATCATAATATCATCATTATCAAGAGACCTAGAATTATTTTTTTGGAATAAGAAGATCATATCCACAATGAAATTTAATAATCCTTAAATGAGATAGATTTATATGAACAAAACCTTTAAATTAACATTCAATCCATTCATTGAAAACAAGTATAAAATATTCTCCTCTTTTGATATAATTTTAGCTGAGAAATTGTTGAATATTTAGAAAAATATTTCATTGAAATTATCCATGGAAATGGTAATATAATATTGAAATCATGGGATATTAATGATTTGGTAAAATCCATTCATGTCATATAATTTAACTGAGAACATTAGTTTCACACTATTATAAAAATTTAAATATTACTTGTACAAAAAAAGATACTTTTAAATGATA
The DNA here is from genome assembly GCA_963277665.1 of Viscum album. Lineage (NCBI taxonomy): Eukaryota > Viridiplantae > Streptophyta > Magnoliopsida > Santalales > Viscaceae > Viscum > Viscum album. The sequence goes on along the minus strand of OY728125.1, from coordinate 907,591,895 downwards.
ACTTTTAAAAAAAATTTAATAAACTAAAAGATTATAAATATTGTAATAATAATACATTTTAATTATAGTAAAAAATCATTAATATCGTTTTTATAGAGCGTGTATGTTGAAGAAATATTTCAGATACTTAAAAAGAAATATGGTTGGACATTATTTGGGTAACATTATAAATAATTATAAGAACTGAAGAGATGAAAATGGTATTAATAAATATAAATTATATTAATAACCAAAGTATTATAAAATATATGGTTTATAAATTAAAATATACATATAATTTCCTATAATGAATATTTAGTATGAAAATCCAGAAAATAAATTGGATTCTATAATAATACTTTGCCTCATGTTTTATGAACCTTCAAACACATTAAAATATAATATATAATACATATATATTTATTATACAAATATATTCATAATCATTATTCCTAAATAAAATTCTATGTATCATTTATTTATAATATCAAATTATCCGTTTATAAAAAAATCATTATAATGAACTTCGGGGAGAAACTGGTTGGTTTTCCATCCATGTTTTTGTTCGATGATACCAGTACATGAATCTTGGTAATTGTTTCCTAATATATATAATATTAATCATAAAACTAATATCATATTTATTCATCATATTATCTTTTATATTCTTTCATAAAATTTCATTATGAAAAACGATTCACAACATTTCATGGTGGTAGTTGTCCACATATACGAACAATCAACATAGTCTTCATCAAATGGGTGTAATGTTTTAAGGGTATAAAATATTTTATTATTCATTAAACATAATTATTTAATATATATCTTACCATAAAATAAAATCCCTCAAAATATCCCAACATGAATGATTGTGGTGAAAAATGAATCATATCTCCACGTGGATGTAGTAGTCCACAACTATGCATGAGTTATACATTGATTTTCCATTTGATGGAACAGTGGTGGAAAATTATTTTCCCACAATAGTTATAAAATATCAATATATTTTTTGAAAAATAATATTTATATTTGGATAGATACTACATATTTTTAAGAATCAAAAGAAGAATGAAACATGAAAAATACTAGTCTGAATTTATAACTCTCCTTTCAAAAACCTCCTTTGAGTATATCTAAAGGTGAGTTATTTTGGTATTTTAATATGATAAGAACCTATTTTACATGGGTAATTAATTTTTTTAATTTATTAGGTTTCTTTTTTATTGAGATAAATGGTTTAATTGGTGTGTACAAGTGATTAGATGGTGTAATTTTATTAGAGATGGGGGATACACACTTGTAATTATTAGGAATATTATAAACTAATAAAGTAACTCTCTTAGTAAATTGAATCAATATTTCCTAACATTATAGTATAATATTATCTATGTCCGAAATATATTCCTATAACTTATATGCACAATTTGTGGTCAATTTAGCACTTAACTCATTAGATTTACCCATCATTAACCCATTTAAACCTTTACCGTAACAATATATTTTTACATAAGTTGTTATTCATAATGAAAATATTATGTTGAAATTATAACATAATATTAATTGTGATTATAAAAAATATTTAACCCTTCATAAAATGTTAAATTTCTATAATTAAAAGAAATTAATTTCAAAATAAGTGGTAAAAATGCTATAAAAACGTTTTAAGATATTTCATTTTTAAGTAAAATGATAAGTTTACAATCATTATTTTTCATTTAAAAACTATTAGATTAATGTTAAAATATTTAGTGGAATATATATTATGAATATTTAATCAATGTTAATTGTCAATAGATTTTAATTTTATTTATAAAGATAAAAAAAAGTGTGTATATAAAAAAAATTAAAAAACATATCGTTTAACCGTCGTATGATTTAATAATATTTTATAACCAATTTATAACTGATGAATTACATTTTTAATTTTATTAAAAAAATCAATGAACAAGTTTGTAATTATCATACCCAAAATACCCACGACTAAGTGATAACTCTAAAAAATTAATAATAGAGTTGTATATCACGGTTTATTTAAACCTAGTATTGCATATAAAGAAAGATATACAAGGAAAAAAATAAATTTACTAAGGAATATAAAATAAAATATCAAGGTGTAACATATATCCTCCAAAAGAGTTATAAAATTTCAACAATTAAACTTTTTCATAATGAATTGTGAATTGTAAATTAAGAGATTCGGGGTCTGCCAATGTATTTTGACTTGATGGATTAAAGCCCCAGGCAAGACAGGCACTCTGTAACGACATATGTATTTATAAATTATTAATTTTTTGTTTATATTAATATTTATATATAATTTATTACTTTTTCATTAAAATGTACCCTTTTTTTAATAGTGTACTCGAATCACAACAAAGGGATTCCTTGAAATTTTAAGTTGCACACAACATTGAGTGATACCAAAAAATAATAAAATAATATTTTTATTAGTTTACATGGTAGTAAATGTGTAGGTATTGGAAAGGTGGGAGTGAATAGTATCCATAAAATTTGAATATATGGTTTACACATGTTGAAATAATTATTTATTAGTTAAAAAAATTATTATAAAAGGAAATAAAAAACAACTGAATATAAAGAATGTTTTTTATGAAAACCTATTTAAAAGAGAATAATTATGTTAATAAAATCATTTTACACCGTATAGATTTTTAATTAATGAATCATATATATGTTATATATTTAATGTAATATTCTAAATTCTTTTTATATGTTTTCTATATATGATATAAGAACGCATTCATCTTTTTAGATAAAGAAAGTATTTTTCTAAAAATAATATTTTAACGATTTTTGATGGAGAAACCTTTTGAAATATAGCATTGATCTCTTTTATATGTTATATTTTACAAAATAAACTTCTTATCTTGATGTGGGACATAAATATTTTCTTTGGATGATTTTTTTTTATTTTTCTGATAAAATAAATATTTTAATGATCGTGAAAAATATTACATTTTAATTCAAAAATGCATTTCATCTAATTTATTCGTATAGATAGATTGAAATTTAATTGGTTTTAAAGTGTAATTATATTATTTTATAATCATTTAATCAAATTTTGGTCAATTTAAATAATTTCATTTTTAAATTATACATAAACACATGTCAATCTTTTGATAGTTTTTAATTCTTAAAATATTTCTTCAAAGTTTTGATAACAAGAATTAATTTTAAATTATTTTCTAATAATAATGGGTTCAGAATTTAGAAAAATGGATTCCATATTTGTAATAATAAGGTCCATATAGTTTATATAAGTACCTTATAATTTTGGACAATATTAATAGTAACTTTAGTAATTATTTTTATTTACCATGATTAAAGGGTAAATTAAGTAAATATTGTTAAACAAATAATATTATAATAATATATAATTACCCTAAAACATGTCCAAACCCTATTAGAAGAGATATGTCTGACCATGGCCATCTTTGGGTCAATTTTGGGACCCCATGGATCCACATGGTTGTGATAATGACATCTTATAAGAATAATTTTAATGTGAAGAGAAATATAACATAAACATGTATCTTTAACTAAAATATATTAATATCAAGTTATATGACTTTTCTATTTGACTCTAAGTAGTAATTAGAATGATAAAAATATTTCATATTCCATGGTATTTTATTTATAATTATTAGAAATTATATAAATAATGTTAATTATGATACAACGATGATGTAGTGATTGCTTCATTAATAAAGGATTCTAATAAGTGATATTATAAAAAGTAAAATAAAAATAAATGACATAATTTATGTCATAAAATAATTTTTCAGATGAATATAAAATTTTAGGATATATAATATATATTTTTATTCGAACGAATGAGGTTGTTATGAGTTTTTAAAAAAAGTCATGTATGAATTTTGAAAAAAATTGACATAATTTCATAACATATAATATAAAATAAATTATTAAAAGATATTAAATTACTAAAAATATATAATTCCGAAATATGGTATAGATAAGACCAAATATGTGATAAATGGAATTTTTTGGGACTTTTTACTTGATATATTTATTAAATTAATCCACAATGGGTAAATAACATGATATCACTATAATATTAGAAAGGGTAAATTATGTTTTAAACCAAAATTATTAGCATAAAAAAATAATTCAAACTTGTCGAAAAGTTATTGGATGATGGGTATTCGAACAAAAATCCTTATATTTTATAATGAAACATGTATTGGACAATTTTTAATTGAAATTTAATATATATAATAAATTAATATTTCATGACTTTCCCAACGATCCCTACACCACTTCTAAAAAAGAGAAATTCTTCTTCTCTATTTCACACACATAAAATTCCTTTTAGATTGTAAAACCATAGTACAATACTCTTGTGAGAATCCTCACATCCTCCTAGAAGCCTTACATTTGGCATATCCCAATTCATGAATTCATTTTGGCTCATATAAAAAGAAGTTTCTCGATTGAGAGGTAACGCCTTATCTCAAGTTCCTTTCCTTTATATTTCTTTTCCACTCCCATTGATCTCCATATTATATTGTTACTTAAAACAATTATCCTAAATATAAAAGGATTTTTTTATGAGAAGTATTAGAACTACACTAACTCACACCTCCATCTAATGTATATGAACATACTGCTTCTGTTTACGGCAAACTACTACCTCACGAAATGATGATTGTTAAATTTTATCTTACCACCTATTAGGTTGTAAATTTTCATGAAACTATATTAAATAATATATATAGTAAATATATTTTGTATCTATTATTCTTTAATTTAATTTTTAACATAAATTTATTCTTTCCATAATGTTTAAATACGATATTTTCATTTGAGGAAGTGTAGACAACCACCACCACAAAGTCATATGACTCATTCATGCCTTACATGCAACATATAAAGGATGTAATTAATTAAATTATGTAACATATATAAATTATATATTATTATACAATTATAACATACCTATGTATTATTTTTTTAATCCTATAATATGACAATGAAATGAAAGTAGCATTAATGTGTACGTACGACCTACCGTATCCATGAATGGAGCATTTCATTTCATATCACCAAATGTTATGGAATATTATAAATACATATATACTATATATATGATATTTAAATCATGTATAATAATCTGGATATAATGGAATTCTGATCACATTGATATTTTTCTTTAAAACAAGTTCGTTTTAGATTCGAGTACTGAACATTGATAAAACGTCAAATATCAACTCAAATAATTAAATAATTGCTATAACATCATAATAAGTGGTATAAAATGAATAATAAAATTTAAATTAATATAAATAATGTATAAAATAATCTATTTTTATTATTCTTGTAACTAAATAATTTATGAGGCCAGTCTGATTCCATGTAAGGGAACTTCTTATCCCAATTTCCATTCATGGGGTTGATTTTATACTTCTTGATTACGTCGTGATACGATTATTTGAGAAATGAATTATGATATCTTATCTTGTATTTATATTTTATTTATGTGGATTTATAGTTAATACACATAATTGATCTTTTTGTTTAAAAAAATGATCTTTGTAAGGGAATTTTTATACTCAATTTCCACTCTTTGGGTTTTATGCATACTGCATTTATTATATAATGCCATGATTACATTTGAAATAACTGTTTATTTATTTATGTTATAATTTACAATTTTCATTTGTTTTTATATAATATTAAAACACATAATCACACCATTGATTAATTCTTAGGTGATTTATACGAACATTTTAAGGGAAATCAAAACTCAATCTAATTTCATTAAGGAAAATATTCATGTTATTGGTTTTGTTTTCCCAATAATATGTATGAATGGCTTATGATTGATTTATAGTGAATTTCCACCTATATTCAGTGTATTTATATTTTTCGCACTTAATTATGTCATTGTTTTATTCTTAATCTAAATATATGATCTTTGTATGTAATTTCCTCTCAATTTACATTCCATTGAGACTTATTTTTTTTATCAACCAATTCATATTTATATGGTGTGTATATTTACCTTTGACATATTATATCATGAACTACTTATTTTCATGATATTATAACATTTTTTTCATTTCTTTCATTAAATATTTTTATTCATGTATTTCTCAAGTTGTAAAGGACTCTAATGAAAACATTGTTTCAACTGTTTTTGTGATTTATTTTTCAAAATATATCTCAATAATTTCTGTGATTTCAAGATATTTTTAAGGATTTATATATATGGAAATTAATGTTTGGAAATGATAAATCCTTTAAATGTTTCAAATTGTTATGGGACAGTTGGATTTAAAAATATATTTATTAGTTATATAAAATGGTTTTCTAGATGGATTGAATATTTCAATATCTTGAACATGTTTCTTATGAATGATGAGTGAAATCCTGATAATTTCAATATTTTATGTGTTATGATTATGTAATGGAACATTTATATTTGAAGGCAGGTTACATGATAAACCAAATATGGGTGGTTACATGATAATCCTACAGTGGCTTATCCAGTGATATCTCTATAATTCATTGGGTAACATGAAATATGTTAATGTTAATATTTCTCCCAAAATATTTAGGGAATATAATGTGATTTGTATTCCAAACGGAACCATGAAGGTTACTCCCTATGATTCTATGAATGAAATAATGTATGTATGATATGTATACCACAATTAACCATTATGTTTTATGATTTCTATGATATTTTTTGGGAATCATATGATTAAATGATGTAATCTATGTAGTTTATGTTTTATGGGTCAAAAGTATGATTCTGTGTAAATGTTTTCATGTGTTCTAAATTTTAATAGACTAACGGTTTAATTTCGTATTTTATATTCATTTCCAAGTGTTTTATGCCCATCTGATATTTGGAAATGATTTTCCAGGGGACATAAAGAAGAAGAATGTCATGGATGGGATCATGGTAATGTTTTGTTGTTAAAAGAAGAAACAATACTGTTGTTATTTTTAAACAGTTATTATTTTACCAAAAAATGGATAATGAGTAGAAGTGTCTACTTTTTATATTTAAGTTATTACGTATGATTTATGACCCAATTATCTAAAAATAACAACTTAAAAAGATGCCCAAGGTGATTTTTTTAACTTAAATAATGATTACATAAGGTTTATAGTTGGGGAATTATAGTTGGTATCAGAGGAAAGGAATAGATAGATTTAGGGATTATGAGTTTTTGATAACTACATGGTACGTTTCTTTATCTAGTAATTCATTTAAATAATTTTTAATATCCTTTTTAGATAATGTAATTTTTATTACAAATATATGGATGAGGATCTCAAACAACATTCATATCTTTTCCTAATGAAATGCTTTAAATAATTATTCCAAATTCCTTGTCAAAAGATTGTAAAAATATTTCTAGTATACAACAAACTTGAGAGAAGTTGTTTTAGATATCAAACACCACTACTATACCATGACACAATTTTGGATCATGGGTTGTTTTTAATCAAACCATATTTTCAAAATATTATAATTTCTTAAATAAAGGTTCATATTATCAAGGAATATTCATATATTTTACCTCATCACAATATTTTGTTGTATATTATGATTTTGAAGAAGGTGCTAAAGAAGGACACCCTTGTACAACCTATTAATATTTGATTTTAAAATATATTCATTCAGCACATACATATTGTATTTAAAAAGGACCTTTTATTGAGAGTTTCAACTCAATATTGGTCCTACTATTTTATAAAAATCAAGTTTTATCAGATGCTTTGTAATTATATGACATAACTAATTATTTTCTGAAGCAATTTTTCTATGATCACCCATATAACCCAAGTTGTACAAGAGGTATTTGAATAAAAGATGAAATTTATTTGGAAGGATCTCAAAATAATTATTTTAATTCGTGTACCTTCTATCTATGTGAACAAGATGGCGATAAAATTAGGTGGAAACGATGATCAAGGTACAATGTTTTTTCTCTATGAATAGTTTTATTTTATCACATGTAGGTGAAATAAAAAATGTCAATATATATAAGACTTAATGAATTAATATGTTGTGGTCATTCTGAATTTGAAAGAATATCATATGTTTATGACATCCATTGAGGTTAAAACATGTTAGGGTTATTTTCAAATTTATAAAAGGGACAACCCGTAAGTTGAGTGACCACCCATCACGTCAGGAAATGCCATGAGAATCGATGCATGACTTATTATTTTTTTTAATTGAAATTATGGATTAAGAATAAGTTAGGGAGCATTAATTTTATCAGATATATGTACTTAGTATAGGAAATTGGTTTGGTGATTAAGTGATACATGTTATTTTGGAAGAAATTTTCTATTTTTTCAACATTATTTGATTAAGGTAATTAGAATACTATGGGATTAAATTGAGTAATTATGGTTGATTTATATTTTGGGAATAATGTATGATTTTAAATATAGAATAATGAGGAATTAGAGTATTTAAGGAGATGATCAAGCTATAATGAAGAAAATGTGATTAGGTAAATTACTTTAGGTCTGAGACATTAAGAGTGGTTGATGTTATTTGGAGAAAAATTTTAACATTTATTTGTGAAAAATTTGTGATCAATTTCTTATGAGTTTTGGGTATCAATTCTCATTGGATTATTTTGATTAATTTTATAAGTCTTTTGATTTTTGAATGGTATGTGTAAAATTTGGGTATTACTATTGAATTTTGGAGATTAAAAGTTTTCTTTATACCAAAAAATGTTTATTAATTTTTTAGGGATTATGAAATCTTGTACTAACCATTTGGGTTTTTGTTAATGTCTATTGATGAAGTAAATATATTGGTCATCATTTGTGTACTATATGATCCTCTATAGAAAACATGATTGTGTGGTAGAAATTTATTAAAGGATGAAACTCTATATTCCATGTATTTATATTTCTGTATGTTCTTATTCAATTTAGTAAAAGAATTACTCAAATTTATAGAAATGATTATAAAAAAAAGATTTTTTATGTTCAATTTTCCGACTTTGAAATCAATGACTTTTTAACCAATCAAAAGTTAATGGTTTTATTGTTGTTAACTTTCTTCTAATCATTCGTTCCATCACTCTTCGTCCGAAAATTATGGTTATATTTATTTCTATATCTTTGTTTTACTAAATGGAATCATAGTTCAGGTTATCTCATGGGAACTTTTTACTCATCATTATTTCTTTTAAAATGATAATTTTATTGACTTTTATTGATGTGTCATTTTCAATTATGTTTCCAAGCCAAAGTTTAAAAATGAAAGGTTGCAATTTCCAAAAGGAGGGAATGATGTAACAACCTAGGTATTTATAGAATAATTATTTTTCATTTCTATTAATATTTATGAGTAAGATATAAATTTTTCTTTAAATGGAACACATTTTTCGATAGCGTACTCAACACGGAACAATGGGTTTCCCCTGAATCTTATGTTGCATAGAACAATGAGTTATATGGAAAAACAATACAATAATATTTTTATTATTTTCAATGGTATATTACACCTAGACGTTGGAATAGCACTAATGGATAGTATTTACTACATTTTGATATATGTTTTACCCATGTTTAAATAATGATTCATTGGTTTCAAAATTTATTAGAAATGGAAATTAAAAACAATTGAATATAATTGATGTGTTTTTATTAAAACATATTCTAAAGTGAATAATTGTGTTTATAAAATGATATAAATAGTTTTTGATTTTTTAATAAATAATATATATTATATATTGAACATAATGTTTTAAATTAATCTTATATTTTGTCTATATATGATATAAGATCAAATTAATTTTTTAGGATAAAAGATGTATTTATCTAAAATAACAGTTTTACCTTCTTTTGATGTTGAAACTTTTTAAATTTATTTTAGTCAAATTTATATGTTCTATTTGAAAAAATAAGCTTCTTATTTATAATTTTAAATCAATATTTTTGTTGGAGTAAATTATTGATTTTTCTGATAAAAATTATATTTTAATGAACGGTGAAAATTACAACATTTTAATTCTAAACTGAATTTTCATCTTATTTATTTATATAGGTAGATTATCCTTTTATTAGTTTTAAAGTGTAATTGGACTAAATGTTTATATTTTAATCAAATTTTGTTCATTTAAAGTAATTGAACATTTAAATTTGGCATAAATACATGTCAATATTTTGATAGTTTTGACATCTTAAAAACCTACTTTTTGGTTTTGACAATGAGAATTAATATTAAATTGCATCCCATTGATTATGTGTTTAGAATTTGGAAAAATTGATTCCATATTATGAATCATAAGGTAGATATTTTTTAAATTATTACTGACTCATGCTTGTCACGGGGTGTGGACCAAAACTATTATATTTTTTCCTAGTGTAGTATAGGGCTCACTAGAATCATCTCTCTTGAGGAGCCTTTCAGTTTGGTTCAATTACTATATTCAATATCACTTAAACTATCTATTTTAGTTTTTTTAATTATCTAATGAAAACTATGAAAATATTTTTGTTTTTTTTATATGAAAAATCTAAATTATCATGCCATGCGAACAAAATGAGTTGATAAAGAAAGAACTTGGTTTTGGGGTCCATTCTTGGATTCAATCATTATTTACCTTTATTTGTTTGATTTTATTTTGATCATCCAAAAATGAAATCTCATGTTTGAATCACTATTATTTTCAAGAATAGAAATAGTCTGAGTTTGATTTCATTGCAGACCATCACCCAATCGGGGACATTCACCTCACCAATGAATGTTACTCAAATCTACCACAAAAATAAAATAAACTTTAAATAAAATTCAAGAACACATTGACCTCACCCCAAGCCAAGTCTCATGATTATCCTCTAACTTCCAATATTGCGAGATTAGTTGGTGGAGTGGGTGGAAGAAGAGAGATACATAGAGAGTGAGAGAGGGAGAGAATGAAAAATAATTGAAGAAAAGTGGATGGAGGAACACAAATGAATGGATTAATTTAAACTGAAATTTAAATTAAAAATGATACTAAAACTAAAATAAAATAAAAAAAGAAATGAGGGGGGAATAGAGGAGTAGTAGAGGCCCTTGCCCCGGTGAGATCCCTCCATGGATTTGGGTGTCCAGCAGATGATTTGACAAGGAGGAGAGGGCCTCCTTTTATAGGTTTATTTCTATCCCCCATGAGTTTTCACGTTGTTGAGTCATTTAATGGATGATTCACACTTGGAACCTATTTCGATGTGGTTCATAAGATGTTTTCCATTCACCCTTCAAATTTCAGTGCATTTAGACCCTAGATGATGGAGGTATGAATTATTAATTAGAGGTTTTTGTTTTTTGACGAAGCTTCCAGGAAGGTTCCTCTGAAAGTATGTCATTCCATGGCCACCTTAATGACTTCAAACTCCTCCCAAATTTGTTGAAGATCTGGACCTATCTATCCTCTTGGTATACCAGGTGTAAACACATCATTTGGATGTGTTTAGGCTGCTTTAGGGTTCCATTACGGCGGTGGGGTCCACGTTGTCCGCCTGAAAAACCTTCCAACTTCACTGAATTTTTATGACCTTTATATTGCCGAAGAAGCTCCTGATCCAGAAGATACAGTTGGAGGAAATAAAATTAGGATTCTAAATAAAATTTAATCACAAATTTTGGACATATATTTTATAATAAATGAAAAAAATACCCTTGTAGTCAAAATCTTTCCAAAATCCATAATTATGCACTTTTCTCTATTATGCTCATTTCCATTATAATATTCAAATTACCCATTATTTTAATAAAACATGTAAATAAATGGGGTTTACCATTGAAAAATAGTAAAATAAATAATCATTATTTGATAAAAATATTCATGTAAATTTTCTATGTCAAATACACCACACATAAACCATGCTTGTCCTCAAGCATAAAATCTCAACCTGGAAATCAGAGGACACCAATGTAACCAATATTCAAATTTCAATGCAATAAAATCAAACTATTTTCAAAGTGAAATAAATCATTCAGAAATCTGTATAAAATATCAATTTAATTTCCCATTTTTTCAAAGAATCGATTAATTAACAAATTTTACTTTCCCCCTTTGAAAATTGATGGAAATTTTGATTTCATTCATTCCAGATCCTTGATTCATTTTTATTAAACATGCCAAGTAGTGATTTACCTAACCTTTTATTCTTTTCTCTCTTCACTCATGATACAATTAATGTAGATTTATGCTCATATCATTAGGACTTTCTTCTTATCCATAGGCTTTTAAATGCACTATGTTCTCCTCTTTGTAAAGACAAAGACACATAAAATCATGAGGGCTTGTTATAATGGTTCAAATGACTATGAGGCTTATGGTTGGTAGGATTTGAGGATTTAAAAATTGAGGCTCAAGGAGGAGTCTAATATCTGAAGTACAATGCATGATATCAAAAGTAATAGTGTAGTGAAATTATCCCCTTAAAAGTAACAACACCCACTTCCAAAAACTCACTATAAGGTCATGATCAAATTATGCAGAATGAATGATTTTTGCACCCTCTATAATATATTTTTTTATTTTGTACATTTTTTTTGAAAGTTATGATTAGATCAAACCTGACATCCTTCACCTAACCACATACAATCATAAGATCGTTGGTCTAGAAAATGGTGATTTTTGGTTCTCCCAAATCAAAACCCATTTTTCTACTTTTTTGATATTTTTTCCATTTTTGTCATTTTTTTAATTCAAGTGGGGAAAAAATAGAGTATAATAAATGATTCCACAACCTTTTTAAAGTCCCACAATAAAACTCCCACACTTATTCCTTATAATGTGTATCATCCCATCCACAATGATTCCCTTTACGCCACATGTAAACTTTAATATATGATGCAAATATTAATAGTAAGGATGGAATGGATAAAAATGGCATGAAAAATGGATCATCCCTATAAAGGTCATTCATGCTCTCTATGAACTAAAATTAGGAATGATGTAAAGGTTGTATTTTATGAAAACGTATCTTTTAAAAGGATGCCTCAATCATTTTAAATGTGTTTTTGTGTAGTCATAGCTTTGACAAGTTTCAATACGTGTTCTAGTCGGTTACATGTCCCAAGATCACTCAATAAATCCTCTCATGAATGAGAAATAAAACATTGTAAAATCACTCATTGAATGAAAAATAATAACAAATCAATTCACATAAAATTTTAAATTTAAAGCATGAAAGATGGTAGGGGAATTTTATTTACATGAATCAGTTATCTCCTTCAAATCATGAGTAATAATTTCAATATTCATGCTTCATTTTAAAAATTAAATTCTTCATTAAATCATTTAATCATATCAACATTGAAATCTAAAACATAGAATCATTGGTTTCCTAAGAAATTCATGTCTCCTAGATAAGTTGAGTAAAACATGAATTCATGTGTGGGCATGAAAGTTTATCATTAAAGCTCAAAACATGTTGACTTCAAATTCTACCGCTTGGGTGGTTTCTTCCATCAGTGGTGTTGGCTCTTCTTCCATGTATTGTATGAAAAGATCAAGAAATTATTCAAAATTAATCATGAACTCATCCAATATTTGTAGATACCCCACTTGTGGCTCATCAGGTATGTCATCATCCTTTTCCACCTTAGGTTCTCATTCCTGCTCAGGGTTGGCTTTCTCCATTAATTTGTGAACTTACTCAAATGATATTCCGACTTATCTTGTCAGTTGTTTGATTCTTTCTATAAATTATTTCACCTGATCCCTTTTAAAAACATCTTCTTTTTATTGTTGTTGCTTCACTTGTGAGTAATTCTCACTCCATGTAGAATAATATTCATTTAAATTCATCATGGAAAGATTTTTTTTGTTTTTTTTAATTTTATAAAATGAAATGAAATATATCTAAGTTGTGAAAGTAGAAAAGGTAAGAGAATAACTGATTGTCCCCTTGACAATGGCGCCTGTTTTGACACATTCCTGTTGTGGGGCGTTGACAAAAACTAATATATTTTTTATAGTACAGCACAGTGGATGACCAGGGCCGTCTCTCTTGAAGAGCCTTTTAGTTTGGTTCACTTACTTCATTCTATATCACCTAAACAATCTCTTTTTTCTCTTTTTATTATCTAATAAAAATTATGAAAATATTTTTGTTTTTGCTATATGAAAAATCTAAACTATCATGCAATAAAAACAAAATGAGTTGATGAAGAAAGAACATGGTTTGGGGGCTCAATCTTGGATTCAATCATTATTTTCCTTTATGTGTTTGATATTAGTTTGATTATCCAAACATGAAATATCATGTTTGAATCACTATTCTTTTCAATAATAGAAATAGTTTGAGTTTCATTTCATTGCGGACCGTCACCCAATTGGGGACATTCACCTCACAAATGAATGCTACTAAAATCTACCAAAAACATAAAATAAATTTTAAAGAAAATTCAAGAAAACCTTGACCCAACTATGAGCCAAGTATCATGATTATCCTGTCATTTTCGAGAGTATGAGATTACTTGGTGGAGTGGGTGGAAGAAGAGAGAGATTAATAGAGAGAGAGAGAGAGAAATTGAAATGAATAAAAGTGGATGGAGAAACACAAGTTCATGGATTAATTTAAACTAAAATTTAAAATACAAATGAATCTAAAACTAAAATAAAATTAAAATGAAAATAAAATAAAAAGAAGAAATGAGGGGGTGGTGGATAGAGGAGAAGAATCGGTCCATGCCCCAGGGGGATCCGTGCTTGGCTTTGGGTGTGGAGCTGATGATTTGAGAAGGAGGAGAGGGCCTCCTTTTATAGGAAAATTTCTGTCCCCCTAAAGATTGCGCATTGTTGTACCATTAAATGGTCGATTCACGCATCTACCCCTTATTAAATGTTTTTCTTAAATGTTTTTTCCATTAACCCTAAACATTTCAGTGCATTTAGAACCCAGATTAAGGAGTTATTAATTTTTAATTGGAAGTTTATGTTTCTGGTTGAATCATTCAGGAAGGTTTCTCGAAAGGTATGTCATTCAATGGATACCTTAATGACTTCAAAACTCCCCCAAATATGTTTTAGAGCCGGCCTTATCCATCCTCGTGATATCGCCAGTAGAAACAAATACATTGGATGTGTTTAGGCCGATTTTGGGTTCCGTTACAATGGTGGGGTCCACGCTGTCCGCCCGAAAAACATTCCAAATGCAATGAATTATTAGGCCCTTTATATAACCGAAAAAGATCCTGGTCCAGAAGAAACAATTGGAGAAAATAAAATCAATATTCTAAAAAAAAATTAATCACTATTTTTATATATATATTTTATGAGAAATGAAAAAAAATACCCTTTTGGTCAAAATCTGTCCAAAATCCAGAATTATGCACTTTTCTCTATTATGGTCATTTTCATTATAAAATTCAAATTAAACATTTTTTTAATAAAACATGTAAATACATGGGGTTTATCGTTGAAAAATAATTAAAAAATAATCATTATCTGATCAAAAATATGTATGTAAATTTTCTCTGTCAATTACCTTTAATTTTTGGATATTATGAATCGTAACATCAGTAATTATTTTTATTTACCATGAACAAAGGGTAAATCAGGTAAACAAGGTTAAAAAAAATATTATAATTTTATAAAACTATAATAAAACGTTTCTTTATCCTATTGGATGAGATATCTCCAACCATGGACATCAATGGGAAGACATTGGGACCTCATGGCACCACTTGGGTGTGATAGTGACATCTTATAAGAATTAATTTATGTTAAAGTGAAATATAACATAAAAATGTATCTTTTACTAAAAACATTACTAAAGAGTTATACAACTTATATCATTGACTATAACTATTAATTAGAAAGATAAAAATAGTTTCTACAAAAAGTTATATTATTTATAATGTTTAAATATTATATAAAGAAATTTAATTATGACACAATAATGATGCAATGATTGTACAATTAATGAAGGATTCAAATACATGATATTATAAATATTAAAATAAATATTATTTTATATAATTTTTCCATATAAGAATATTATTGAATAATATTATGTCTTGTGATAGATTCAACATTTTTTTCTGAGGAATCTGGTTTTTATGAATTTTTAAAAATGATAAGTATGAATAGTCACCATAATTGACATAATTCATAACATAAAACATAAAATCATATATTAAATGATATCAAATTACTAAAAATATAATATTAGGTCAAATGGTTAGGATAAGTACAAATATATCATAAATGTAATATGTGTGGGACTTTTGAAAAGATATGTTTATTATATTATCCAACTATTTTTAAATAACATGATGTCACTATAAGATTAAAAAGGGTAAAATAAGGGTTAAGCCAAAAATATAAGGATAAAAAATATTTAAAACATGTCCAAAAATATATTTATGATTGGGATTTGAACAAAACTCATCTTATAATATAATTAAATGAGTTTGGGACCATTTTTAATCGAAATTGTTTTTATAATAAATTAATATTCAAATATTTTCTTAAAGTGTCACTCTCCTCTTCTATAAATGGGAACTTCTTCTTCACTTTATCTCAGACTTAAAAAGCCTCTTAGTCCATAAAATATCTATCCAATAATATTTATAAAATCTATCCCTTCCTCCTAGAATCCTTACTTGGTCATAAGTAAATTCTTGAATTCCTTTTGGGTCAAATCAAAAGAAGTTACCCAATTTAGATGTAACACCTTCTCTCAAGTTCCATTCCTTTATTTTCATTATCCACTTACTATTGTCATATTATTCATCTATTATATACCAAAACCAGTATATATAATATTATAAGATGTTTTTATGAAATTTATTGAAATTTCACTTACATAGATCCCCATCTAATGTATATGAACATACAGTTTCTGTGTACGGAGAACAACTGTCCCGCGTAACGATGATTGTTCAATTTTATCCTACCACTGTTCATGGTGTCCATTATGACGGATATATATTTATATATGATATATATTATATTTATTTTCCCTTTATTCATCTGTATTTTTATATTTACAACATACCTTTATGCTTTCTATATTTTGTAAAAATGATAATTTCATTTGAGGAAGTGTGGACTACCACCCCCTCAAAGTGATATGAATTGTTCATTCCATACATGGAAGATATAAAATATGTAATTAATAAACATGTTTAACATATATAACATATATATTATACTTTTATTATAACATACCTATGTATCATTTATTTTTCATTCCTTTTAATATGGAAAAGATATTAATGTAGCGTACATGTATATGTACGACCTACCATCTACATTAACGATACATTTCATTTCATATCTAAAATTTTTATGGAATATTATAAATAAATATATACCGGATATATATGATATTTTAATCATGAATAATATTCTGGATATAATGGAATTTTTACCACAAGGATATTTTTCATCAAAACAAGTTTATTTTTGGATCAGGGTATCGAACAATGAAAACAAGTCTGATATCGACTCAAATAATTGACTATTTTCTTTAACAATGTAATAATTTATATAAAACGAATAATAAAATTTAAAAAGGTTCAAATTAATTTTTAAATGAAACTATGATTATAATTTAGTAAATTAAGGAATAAACGAGACATGTCTGATTCAAGGTAAGGGAACTTCATAACCCAATTTCCATTCATGGGGTTCAACTTCTACTTCTTGATTATGTAATGATACGACTAAGTGAGAAATAAACTTTGATAACTTCTTTTTAATTTATACATTATTTATGGTGATTTATAGAGAATACTAATAAATAATAATTTTGAATAACAAAATGATCATTTTATGGGAATTTCTGAACACAATTTCCACTCTGGGTTTTATGCATATTGCATTGATTATATTATGAGAAGATTATGTGTGGAATCACAGTTTATTTATTTATGTAATAATTTCCAATTCCCATTGTGTGGATATAATTTTTCTACACATAATCACCCCATTGATAAAGTATTATGTCATTTATAATAAAATGGTAAGGGAAATAGTATATCAATCTAATTTCATTTTGTTAAATATACATTTCATTGGTTTTGTTTTTTCCAAGAATATGTGTGATTGACCTATGCTTATTTTACAGTGAATATCTTATTATATTGAGTGTATTTAAAATTTCCAAACAAAATTATGACATCGATTTATCTTTAATTATAGGATACAGTCTTTTTATGTGATTTCATCAAAATTTACCTTCCATTGAGACTTATTTGTTGTTACAAACCAATTCACTTTTATATGGGGCATATAATACCTCATAACATATCATTTAATTAATCTCATTATTATACTTATATTATAGGTATTGGTTAATATTATTCATTAAATATTTTAATTAGAGTATTTCTCAAGTGGTAAGGGACTCATTTACTAAATCATCCTTTTAAATGTTTTAAATATTTATTCATATAATTCTTTATTAATAATTTCCATGTTTTAAAATTAATTTTATCGATTTATTTATAAGGAAACCAATGTTTTAAAATTGTAATTCCATTAAAATTTTCAAAGTGTTATGGGACTCTTTGATTCCAAAATCTCATTATGAAATGTTTTAAATGATCTCAGAAATGGATTGAATATTTCAATATTTTGAATTGATTTTTTATGATTGATGACTGAAATGTTTAGAATTTTAATCTTTTATCTTTTATGATTATGTAATGGTACTTGGAAATTTGAAACGTGGTTATGTGATAATCCAAATATCGGTGGTTTTGTGATAAACCAAGGGTGGGTGAGCCTATGATAGCTCTCTGATATATTCGGTAATGTGACAGTGGTAAATGATAAGGTTTCCCCTAATAGATTAATGAAATATATTTTTATGGGTATTGAAAATGTAACCATGAAGGTTTCTCCATATGTAACAATTAAAACTATAATGGAAGTATGGTATGAATGCCACATGTTACCTTTATGTTTTATAATTTCAATGAAGTTTTGTTGGAATCTTGTGATTAAAGGATGAAGAAAATAAGTAGTATATATTTTATGGTTGAAAATTTATAATTTTGTGAAAATGTATTCATGGGTTTTAAATATTCATGTGCTAACTCATTTACTTCTTATTTCATATTACATAATGATATTTTTTTGCTCATTCCATTTTTTGAAATGTTTTTCATTTAATATAAAGAGTAATATAGTTATGCATGGTAATTAGGAAATGTTATGTTGTTAAAACATGAAACGATACCATGTTAATTTTTAATGAGTTTTTGTTTTATGAAAAAATTAATAATGAGTAGAAATGTATACTTTTAATATTTAAGTAGTTATTTGTGACTTATGACCTCATTCTCTAAAACTCTATACATTAAAATATCCTCAATATGAATTTTTTACATAAATAAATATTTATTAATATTTATTGTTGGGGACTTATACAATCCCCTAACTAGCATATATTCTAGATGGAGATTTATTGCCTCCAACTACTTCCACTATAATTATGGTTTCGATGAACTCTTGTGTTGATTAATCAAGTTATTATCAATCTCTATATGTGGCCCTTCCAAAATCTTACAATTTCTTGATTCATTTAATTAATTATTTTTAATAATTGAACACTTTTATTATGGATAAAAAAATATAAACAATACATATTTAAAGGAATAATTATTTTATAAAATTTTTATTCATTATCTTAAAACATTATGATTGAATCCATTAAAATCATGACTTGGAGTTTAAATCATATTATTGAAAAACATTCAATGAATTTTTTTAGAATAAAAAATGACTTTTGGTGATCATGAAAACAAAATTATAGAGGGAGGTATAATTATATATCCCATTTTTATGATAAAAAACATAACATAAAATTATATATCATGTTTAAATCTAGAGAGAATTATATAGAAATGTATTCAACATATCTGTTTATACAACGTATTTAAATAAGATATTCAATATTATCATGATAAAAATAAATCAGGCATCCCATAAATCAAAAAAGTGTAAAACATTTAAATCAATAATTATAAAATAATTAAGAAATAACATATATTAAAAAATAAATATCTCATCCTTTATGATAAAAAATAAAATATTCCAATATTTATAAAAAAATTTATCACCTCTGGAAATATCAAAATGAAAAAACCAGAGGGGTAGGAGAAACATAAAAGTTAATATATAAATAAATACTTAATGTATATTTGAAAAATGTTTTTGAAAACAAAAAATATATACCAAAATAAAATTTTAACATAATAAAATTATTATGTTAAATAGAAGTAAAATCAAATGATGTACAATTTTTTGTTGAAAACATCTCTTAAATTCAAAACTACCTATTAATATGATCATTTTAGATAGAGGGATTGAATAAATTTTAAATGAATTTTTAAGAGAGTATAGGAATTATGAAACATCCCATGCCTCAGAGAAACTAAACGGATTCCCCAGTCTGGGTCACCACTTGTCCTTTAGTGTGTGTCCTTGTACTGCAAAAGTTTCAGAATAGAAATGTGGGTCAAAGAGTCATTTGGGGAGACTATACTCCCTTTATCAGAGTAAACCATGGAAAAAAACATATACAATAGAGGAAAGAATATAAACAAACTACTGAACATGAAGTAATAACCATATCCCAATATGGGTACCAAACAAACCCATGTGTAAATGTGACATGTCATGCTACATTACTATGTGGAAAACCCCAAAATAAGAATAAAAAATGGAATCCACAAAAGGGTCCCGACTCCATGTCTTTAACCTCATCTACCCAAATCCCAAATCTAGATCAACTCTTGAGCACTGGACCTTTTCCCTTTCCCAAGATTGCAACCATGAAATTTTCTTGGGTACCTAACAACGGCCCGAGCAAGGTTTGAGTACCATTTAGCCGGCCACCACCAACAGGGCATATAAAATATCTTGCCTAAATAGACAGTGCATGAATATGATCAATAATGAAAAGTTAATAATAGACAATAGAAGTAACCATTATTAATAATGTTTCCCCTACATTCTTCCATCATCAAATCAATATTTGATACTTATAACATCTAAGTGATTAATATCACTTTTTTATTTGTATAATGGATTATGATTGTTTAAAATTATAAAGGAATATTGGAATAAATCAAGTCATATCTCAATCGAGAAACACATCACTTAAACAACATTATCCTCACCTCAAAGCCTTAGTCTTAGAGAAATGAAACCACTAGGGTAATATAACTAATTCCCCTTCCCAAACTCGTGCACTAAGTGTAGAGTTTATAGCTTCAATTTAACTCAGAACGTGGCTGTTGAACCTCATGTCTATTCACCCTCTACCAAGCCATGTGAACATTCGTATTTAGAATTTCACCACACATAACCAAATTACCACCAACAATATCCAATATCATAGTAAAATCACAAAAATAAAATAAAAAATGAGAATCAATATTACTCAACATTCCATTAACACATTTATCATTTCTATCACATAACAATTTAGCTGCATTCCCATTCCCCATTCCTAACTCACTAAGCATATTATTGTAAAAACATTATTCATTAAAAAATTCATTTTAAACCCATTAAACCCATTTACATGACAAAATAATCAACAACTATTCCATTATAAACAACCAGAAACATTTGCACACAATCCTCTCTAAATAATTATTTTAACCCATTTACACATTCATTAAGGGATCTACATAAACACAAGTAAACTTCACACATTATAATTCTGTTAACCACATTTGGTAGGGTCAGAACACCCCATGGGGGGGAACTTAATTGTTAAAGTCAACATCCATGCATCCCACACGGAAAATAAGGGGGTTCAATTGTGTGATTAGACAATAATTACATCAAATATTTCATAAAAAACCAATAACACATCAAGGAAAGAACAAGAACACAACCCACATTCACAAATATATAAAAAATTAAGGGATATAACTTGTATACTACCTCCCTCAAATCCATGATGAACTCATTAATAATTGAACCCTTAGATCCTGATTCAACCACCCATTAGAGACTCAACCTAGATCGTTCCAAAATAATAATGGATTTATAGAATCATATATAGATATGATAAAGATGAAAACCTTAAAAAAAATAAAGGTATAGAGGTATTAGACATAACAGGATCTTCAATCCACATCCAATGACACATAAAATGACCTAATATCGAAGAACAATCTCTTTTGGGATGGTTGGGATCATCCAATCATGCATATAGGGTTATAGGAGGAGAAGAGGATGAAAATACAAATTTAGAGTTAAAAATCATGAGGTGGGAATTATAAAAGTTTCCCTACTAAACTAGACTGTATAGTTTAACCACTCGATTATCAAAACATGGTGAAAAACCTGTGAAAACCACTATCCAATAAAGCTTGGACAAATTGTTAACTGGGAAGGATTCACTTTTGGATATATCAATCAATGGAAATTCATTATGATTCTCCGCAAGGCTTCATGGTTACCTAGGGATTCCACATAGTTTTCTTAATCATGCACCAACCATGAACCTTACACAGATTGGCCCATTTATTCAACTTTTCATGTTCTGAACCTTTGGAACACCCCCAATACCCAACATACTCCTCAAAAACATTTCATTTACCAAAAATTGAGAGCATGAAACTAAAATTTAAATTGGGACATACCTCTATGAAGTCTATCATCTTACAAACTCCCCATCTTATGATGGCTCATCCATGATCCACTCTTTCTGAGATTACTATTTTTTTGAGGAAAAGATATTAGGCCACTATACCAACATATATGAATCTCACTCTCAGGTTTCTTCATGAACGTTTCTATGTTTCCATAAAAATCTAACTAAGGTCACATTCATTCCCTACAATACATTCTCACTACAGTCCACAATACTAACAAATTTCTCCGTAAATGAAACATAAGCCTCAAACTCTACATCCTCAACATTAAATACGTATGATGGGTTAGGGTGATATTGTAGGAGTTGTGAGAAATGAAAAACATCAATCAATCCACTGTGCTATTGATGAAGATCTAATCGGTAATCCACTGGTCTGATCCTCTCCATGATCTAAAATTGTCCCACATATCTGGGTGCCAACTTGACCTTTCGAAATCAATGATCTCCCATCCCTAGATACACCCGAAAAAACACCCTTTCACAAACCATAAACTAGTGCAGCCTACGACGCTGATCTTCATATGACATCTACCTTCTCTGGGAAATTTTCATATATATTTCTGAATCAATTGTACATTCTCCAATGTCTCCTAGACCAGACTCTTCCCAAATAGTTCATATTCCCCATCATCAAACCAGCACAATCGGGATCAACATGGTCTTCCATATGTTTCTTGAAAAGGCTTCATATGAATCATGAAATGAAAACTATTGTTGTAGGAAAAATAAACTAGTGGAATTTTGTTCTCCCAAGAACCACCGAAATCCAGAACACATGATCACAACATATCTTCTCATAGGAGAATCGTATTTTCTAAATTCGCATTTATTTGTGTATGATAATCCACACTAAAAACGAATGGGTTCAAATTTCCTTTTCTAATACTTTACATAAGGGCAATGTGAAATGTAGATAATTATATGAAACATAGGTCTTCGTAAAACATTGAAACCACACTATCTATTTAATATATAACTCACCCAACTGATCAACTATATAGGTCTACTGGATTGATAAGAAATGTGCCACCATATTCAATCTGTCAATGACTACCCATAATACATCTTTCTTCCGACGAATCCTCAGAAGACTTGCTAAAAGGTCCATCATTAAGTCATTTCACTTCCACTCCATGAATGGAAATGACCCCAAAAAACCACCTGGGCACTGATACTCACCCATTATTTATTTATAGTTAAAGTCATCCTGCCACAAAAACCACAACAGTGTTCTTTATTATTAGCCACCAATACATCCTACAAGATCACAATACATCTTAGTCTAACCTGGATAAACAACCCACTTTGATGAATGGATCTAGTGCATCAACACATCTTGTATACACGCGGGTATACCTAAATGTCCAGAAATGTTGAAAATACCATCACCACCAATAACCCAACTAAAATGTGACTCACCACATTTAATACTTTCTTTCAATTCTAGACACTCCAGACCAACTCGTGGGCTTTCCTTGAACCATCTCAAAAGATCAAACTCAATTTTTTAAGATGTAAGGGTAATTTTCCCATGCCCATCCTACACTTCTAGGTGCATCTCAATGAATAACAAAATTATTATACACTTAGAGATAGATTTGTGAACCAATTTATTATTAGTCCTCTAAATCAGAGCATCTGAAACACTATTACCTTTTATTGGTAGGTAAACCCTCTAGGAAATGAAGGATTGAAGGTTCTCAACCAACCTTCACTTCCAATGATTCAAATCCCACAGAGAGATAATGTCATTAAGACATCTATAGTCATTAAACACCATAAATTATTCTACCAACAAGTAATGCCTCCAACACATTATGAAATAAACCACAACAACTAACTCAAAGTCATGATTAGGGTAATTTATTTCATGAGGGCTCAACTATCATGACTCATAAGCCACAACCCGATCATCCTAAAGAAACATTTCCCAAATTCAACATAGGAAGCAACATAATACAAGGTGTACTTTACCAAGTTCTGGTAAGATAGTAATCTGTGTGGTTGTCAACCACTTCATCAACTATAGAAAAAAATCATCACATCCCCATGGAGACTCAAACATAGCTACTTTATTGTTTGAGCTTATGAGTTGTACCAAAAAAATGATAAATACATAATGAACCTTCAAAATGAATAGGAAAATCTTAGGAAGCTCTGAATATTAGATGCATTCTTAGGCTTCTCCCAAGACACCGTAGCCTTCCATTTTCTAAGATCAACTGACACACCTAACTCAAAAATTATGTACCCTAAAAAATTTACTCTATTAATCTAGAAATGTCATTTTGATAGCTTGTAATTAATCCTATACTCTATTTGTGTACTCAAGATGATATCTTGTTGTTTCACATGATCGTCAAGAGTTCTTGAGTACACCAAGATTTCATTATTTAATACGAATATGAACTGATCCAAATATGGGTGAAATATTTATTTTATCAAGTAAATGGACAGAGTTGTTATATTGGATAACCCAAATGTCATCACCAAAAACCCATAAAACACATACATGATTCAGAAAGCTGTCAGTTGTATGTTAGAAGATCTCACCCTCAACTGATGGTATCCAAATCACAAATCGATCATGTAGAACATAGTGACACCCCTTTGTTGACCAATTAGTCCATCGCTTCTAGGATGGGGAGTATTGATTCTTAACCACCATATGATTCCACTTCATGTAATCAAATCATTGCCTTAACGATCTTTGAACCTTCTTTGAAAACTATTTGGGAGACCCCAATGGGGATGTATGTGGATGGATAAACCATTTACGCTCCAACCCCTATAGTAGAAATTTTTTCCCCATGATGACTTCTGGAGACACTCAATATGGTGATATTGAAACTAGATCCACCCCCAGCATAAATTCAATCATTATCTCAACAAATATCTGGAGTTGTATCCCTAAAACTTCTTATAGAGATACATACTAAAATTGATCCAGAATGGAATTAAATACTAGTTCTTCCCTTCCTTATTCATCTAGAATAAGTTTTGTAACATTAGCTATGAGTTCACTAAACTGTTAATAAATTGGCATATTTAGCCTGCTCGAACACCCCACTCTCAAAGAAGGAAATTAATGTCTCCATTTAGAGATGTAAATTTCACCCAATGATGGTCACATTTGATACGGGATTGATACAACCCCAACTAATCTATAAACAAAATCAAGTAAAAAATGACATATATAGGCCAAAATGATTCTAGATAAAATGATATCCACCATCCATGGAAGGAATAACACTTATATTTTCTAATATCATCAACCCATACCCCTAAAGAAAGATCAAGTGATATAACTCTACATGCTCATTCAAATGTTAATCCCAATACCACAAAAAACTATGAATAAAAAATGAATGTCTAGAACATGTATTGAATAATGCACTTGAGAGCATGGAAGATACAAGAATCATACCTTAACTGGTAGATAGCCCTTACTCACAACCTTTAGGTGTAGTTTGATCCACATGGATACACCTTTCCCCTCTACCCTAGGATCCACTGAGAGTATCGTACACTACATTGCCTTTCTATTATGAATTATCTTGCCCCGGAGTTACATGTCTACAACCCCTTCTAGTATGACCAATAGAGATTGAACTAACTACATGATATAAATTCACCAAACATATACCTACAATCATTATCATCATATTCCCTCCACCATTTTATGACTTCTATGGTTCCTGCATAACCATTTCTCATATCCTTGCCTACCGAATGATCTACACTAAACTGGTGGTTGGGGACACCGTGAGTATATAATCCCCACTTTCCAAAAATAATAACCAACAACCTTATTTCTACCCTGAGAGGTTGTACCCTTCTTATGATTACTCTGTGTAATTGGACCCTGATAGAGATTCCCAAAACAATGCTTACTACTCTCAGAAGACGCAACAGTTGACTTCATAGATAGTACCACAAGACCATCACCTAAAGCTTTCTTTGGGTTCTGTTATGAGATAATATCCTGATACACTACCTCATCAAAAAATTCAGATGGAAAATGTTCACCTAGGACCTGATCTTCTATTTCATCCCATCCTGAATATTTTTCACCACAAATACCTTGTCTCCATCCAGTGTTGGATCAAAATGACACAGATCAGTGAAATCACTATAATAATCTATCACTAACGTTTCCCCTTGATTCAATCTCATAAAACCCACAACCTTATTTTTCCTCAATGTTTCAGGATTTAAGTGTTTGGGAAAATTATCCTGGAAATAATTTCACACCACCCCTTTTGCATTATGTATTTGAACCATAATTTCCATCCAATGTTATGTGAAGCCTCACAAAATATAGCCCACTAACGTGACTTGCTTCTCGAATAAAGTCTCCAAATGGTCAATAATAGTCATGATATACTATATCTATAACTATTCTACTTTTATCCCAACCTCTCTAGTTATGGTTGAAGGGTTCTACAATTGAAACTCCCTAGTCAACACAAACATACTCAGTGTGACCCGCCAAGGTCCTATTTTACCATCTATTTAAACGAGCAATGTTATAATGGGACATCTATTCTTTATAATTATGTTTTAAGACATTATTCTACTCCACTATGAGAGGAGTGTTCTCAAAAAAATCATCATGTTTCCCAAAAAACAGACACCTTTGTGGTTGTATTTCTCTATAATTCCAATCACGATCCTTATAACACAAAATATAATGATTTCACAATACATAAGGAAAGTTTTATCACTTGAAAAAAAAACAATCTATTAAGCATACATTACCCGAACATTCCCAATCATACCCAAAAAATACCCTTATCTAACCTCAAAAATGTTACTACAAGCCCTAGATAACCAACAGTCATGGCTACAACCCTTACCTTCCACTCATTTCAAAATAGTTTCCATTTCGGAACATTCTCTGATAGTTGTTTGATTCACTTACTCTCCCTTATCATGAACAATTATATAATTATTATTAAAAATTGTACTTCCCAATTTTAGAAATTTTCATCATCTTATTAGATACCATTTTTATTACATTAAAGAAAATAAAATATCTCCTTCCCATTATTCTCAAACACCCATCTCATGTGTGCCTACCTTGATTTATGTCTCCTATATACGTAATTTCATATAATGATGTATGATTTCAAAACAACATGCCATTTCCTCTACATGAAAAATATAAATAAATAGTCACATCACTCATCATGTGCATCACATATTGGTGAAATATCATCAAATATAAAAAAATAATAAGAAAAACAATTCCAACATTGTGTTACATGGGTTTTCCCTCATACTTTAGTTAGATACTCTATAGAACGCGCTCATTTTCAAGGTCTGACACTTTCCTAACCTCTTATCTACCATACCAAATATTTATTCATAGAAAAGATCTTCTATGATAACACTTTGTAACATCCCTGACCCAAGATCCACTAAACTGGTTCCCCAATCCTAGTGGCCACGTTACTTCATGTGCACCTCACTATACGCCATAAATTCCCTACTAGTAGTGAGGGTCGTAGAGTCACTTGGGGATAATATACCCTATTTATCATCATAAACCATTATGAAAACAAATACAATAATGGAAAAAATATAAAAACTAGTGAAGATGCATAAATAAACATCATTAAAACAGGGTACAAACCACAACCATGAGTAAATATGTCATGTTATGATACAGTTCTAAGTGGACATTACTCAAAATGTAAACAAAAAATGGAATCCCATAAACAAACATGACTATATGTTTGGAACAACTTCCATGGAAATCCCAAATCTGTCCCATGTCTCGAGCACCTAACCTTTTCACTTTCCCTATCCTCTAATAATGAAATATTTTCAGGTACCCAATGGAGGCCCGTGCAGGGTGTGATTAAAACATAATAGGCCACCACCAATAGTGTCAAAAAATATCATGTCTAAAAAAATAGTACATTCATGTTATAAATAAGGACATGTAAATTATATACAATACGATTAACCATTACAAATAAATTCCCCCTATGCCTTCCACCATCAAATCCATATTCAATACATATAAAATATTGGTGATTAAATCTCCCTTTTCTTATGTCTATGGATTATGCATTTTCCACAATCGCAACGTATATGAGAAATAATTAAATTTGGTATCACTTCGTATACACTTCACACCAACTATATCATGCTCACATCAAAGCTCCATTCCAGGTGGAATGTTATTTGTAGCGGAATAAAACTCTTTCCCCTTCCCAAACCCGTGCATTGAGGGTGTGTTTTAGCACCTCGGTGCAACTCAACCCATGCGAGTAGAACCTCTTGCATATACCCTACTCTACCAAGCCATGTGCACATTATTATTTATTCGTTTAACACACATAACAACACTTCAAAAAATAATGGCCAATATCATAGTAAAATCCAAATAATAACAACTAAAATGGAAATATATAGTATTCCACAATCCATAAACACATTTATAATTTATATCACATAACCATTTATAACATTTCTCAGTCCTCATGCATAACTCAGTATGCATAATCATGTAAAAACATGATTAATTGACACATTGCCATTAAATCCATTTACCCCATTTACATGTCAAACAAAACAACCCCTTAAAAATAATCCAAGACAAGAAAAAATTAACCTTACTCCTTTATTAATCATTATATTATCAAAATTACTTATACATCAAGGGTTCCACTGAATCACAAGTCAACTTTGAGATTTATAATTTCGTTAAACACCTTTGAGAGGGTCAGAACACCCCATGGGTGGCACTAAATTGGTCAAGTTATCCTCTATTCATATCATGGGGACCATAACAGGGTTCAATTAGATTCATAGTCACTCATTAGATTAAATATATCAGATGAAACCAAGAAAACATCACGGAAATAATACGAACAGAACCCAACATGAAAAAATCAATATAAAAATAATGGGATATAAGCTATGGACTACCTATCTCAAATATATTGATGAACACACTCCTAACAAGTTCATTAGATCCAAATTAAACCACCCTTTTAAGAATTAAACAATATTACACAGGAAAAGAAGGTTTTAGATCATTGAATGGAGATTAGAGAATGATTCCAACCCTAAACGAAAGAGAAGCAATATTGCTATTAAACATACCTGAATCCACTATCTATAACTAGTGGAACAAAAAATGACCTAGGATAGTTGTAGAATCACCATTGGGGTGGTTGGGTCATCCAGGATCGTAGTTATGGGTGTTAGAGTAGGTGCGGAGGAAAATATGAAGTTGGATCTAAAAATACGGTGATGTAAATTTTTTAATTTTTTCCAACAATACTGGGCAGCATGTTTTACACATATAGTATTCCAAACTGTGTGCAATATACTTTCTACGTATTTTGGATCATAAAATTACCTAGATAGGCTACACATTTTTGTATGTGATGCACTATCTTTGAATTAAGCCTCTACAAGGCTACCCGGTTACCTGGGGATTCCATATGGTTTTCTAACCATTTGCCAATCGTGCGCCTTTAACAGGTTGGACCTATTTTTTTATTTTGCCTCTCTCAATCCTCTAGATAAATCCCCAAGACACAACATACTCCCTGGAACCATTTCGTTAACAAAAAAATTAAGATATTTAATCCAATATTAAAATTGGGAAATTCCTTAATGATGTTAAGGAGAATACAAATGTGATTTCAAATATAAAAAGAACAATGAAATTAAAGAGTGTGAGAAAAAAATTAATATCATATTAAAAGGGAATGGTGAGTGAAAAAGGAATAAGTAAGGAGATGAGGAGAAAATAAAGAGAACATGATATCATCAAAATATTTTATATATCTTTTCCAAAATAGTACTTACCTTAAATAATGGTTTTACTTCAATTGATTTATTCTTTCATTGAAAATCATTAAATGTGTTCATATGAATGTGAAATAATACATCAAGATTTTCCTGGCATTTGTATTTTAAGAATGACCACTCAAAATATTTTTATATAGAGATTTATATTTATAAATTTTTAGTCATCAAAAATATTTCATTTAAGAGATAATAAAAAACATAAAATAGTTAGAGAATGTAAATAATTTATCACATAATTCTTTCAAACTAAGTGTATTGATTTTATTAAAAAAATTAATAA
Source organism: Viscum album (assembly GCA_963277665.1). Classification (NCBI taxonomy): domain Eukaryota; kingdom Viridiplantae; phylum Streptophyta; class Magnoliopsida; order Santalales; family Viscaceae; genus Viscum; species Viscum album. The sequence goes on along the minus strand of OY728125.1, from coordinate 907,561,144 downwards.
TTAAAAATATTAAAAATTGAAATATGAATAATTTCATTAACAAGAGAATTTGAGTTTAATTATTGAAAACAATATAATTTTTTCTGATTTTGAAATGAAATTTTAAAAAAGAAGTCTCTCTTAAAGAAATTATAATAATTTATTAGATGAGTATCCCTTTAAAATGAAATAAAATGTATGTTTTATATATCATATCCATGAGATACAAAAGAAAATAATAAACCAAGATGTTTATGATTTAAAAAAGGATATAGTTTTAAAATATAAAACACTAAAAACATAACCATAATGAAATAGAATGATCCACTGACAAAATATTCGTAATTACCCTTTAATAAATATATAATGATCAAATGTTATAGGTTTAGTGAAAATATATGTGAGATAAATGTATCCCCTTACATATTCAAAAAAATATCACTCTTTTGGTAGTGATATCGTATAAAATTTTTCATAAGTTCATCGTATTTAGTTTAATGGTTTTTATGGTATTTTAAGAAATATTAATTTTACTTTTATTAGTATATCTAATAGGGATATGGTTATATGTAATCATTAAGTATAAGATATATTGTTTTAAATATAATATTTTGGTGAAAAACTCCCTACCGTTATGAATTGAACATCATCTGTAGATAGTGGAAATAATTTTTCATTCCACTAATTAATGAGATGAGGGATTTATTATTTATGCGGGATTTCCAACCTATAATTCTACTATCAAGTTGGTATCCACAAAAATTAGCATCAGAAAAACCAATAAACTCAAAACTAGATACCTTCAGAAAAACATAATTTTTGTTATTTTAAATAATGGAAAAACATTTTCCAAATTTTAAGATGATATTTATTTGAATTTAATTGTAAACGAGCACAAGGAAAAAAATTAACATGATTTCTTTCTGGGTCATTTTAAGATAAAGTGACTACCAATTATACATTTTTGAAGCGTATTATTGATCATCCTACATGATTAATCCATAATTATATTACAAGTTATAATAATGGCCATATTAATTTCTTTAGATTGTTCCATGATAAATTGTTTAATGATTTCGAATTTATGAATTCATTGATAACGGAGAATGACATATCTATATTGAGAAACATGACCACTAATAAAAAAATTGTATACATAAATAAATATCATTTCACATTCATTTATCATTAAAAAAATTTATAACACTTTGAACTATTATTAGAGATGGAAATCATATCATAAACATAAAATTGGATAAGTAAAAATTGAATTGATGTGTTTTTTAGAAAAATAGTTGAATCATTTTATAACATTTTGAATCCATTTGGTAATGTAATATTAGAAAATTTCCAAAATAAACATAAGGGGATTTATTTAATCAAAAAATATATATATTTATTTTTAATGAAATATATAATATTAAAATTTTGAAAAATAGGTGTTTATTTTAAAAATAAATTATCATAATTATTTTTAAAATGGTACTTTCATCATTAATTTGAAGGAGTTTGAGATTGAGGTGATAAGTGGATAATAAAAAGATTCTGATAGATTTTTACTGAGTAACGGGTGCAATGGTTTCACCATATTTGATTATTTCTTCATAGTTTCAATAATTTTCAATATTAAATTCATTATTTTCAAGTTAAATTGAAATTATAATTTATATTATTCTTACAAACACATTTCATGCCTATGATTAGATGATAATTGGTTCTTTCCAAGATTGTACATAAATTAATTATAGTGAGTTGATTTAATTCCATTTATCTGAAAAAACCTATTTTTTGTTAAGTTAATGTTTTTACATTTTATGGATCTATGTGATAGATGCATGTATGATTTTTAACCTTATTTATGATTGATTATATTTCTTGAGTTAACACTTTCACATATTTAATGAAATTTTCAAGGGGATGGTATATATATTTTTTAAATTATTTATGAAGGGAAAATGATAATGATTCTCAGTTTAATTACTCTAATTTATATTGGAAATGCTAATTTAATGTTACAATTAGTTTTAAAAGAAATCATTTTGAGAAATATTCATTGAAATTTTTCATCAAAAAAATGAATTGATCCTAAAAATATTATATCCCATTTTAAAAACACTTTGAATACCATTATTTTTTTAATTTTATCCAAGAAAGATAGATTTATAAGACTTTGAATCAAATTTTCCAATATTATTTTAGTTATTGAGATTAAAACGATTACAGCTTAAAATTTTCATAAATTCTTCTTTTGGTTGTTTCTTATTACAAAGTTGATAAGGGGTCCTTGTAACAACCGAGGTAATTTTAGAATAATAAATATTTATATCTATTAATATCGAAAAAATATATATTAATTTTTCTTTAAAGGGGATTCTATTTCCAATAATGTACCTGACACGCAATAATCGGTTTCCTTGAAATCTAATATTAACACAAGGATGATTTATACAGAAAAATAATATATTAATAGTATTTTTTAAATTGGTAGTTATAATATAGTTCTTCTATTTTCGAGAATTAATTGAACTATCTATATTATTTTTAACCATGAAAATAAAATATTTTAATTTCTTTAATAAATTTTAGTGGCTTAAAATTTGAATAAATTCAAATTGAAGCATAAAATATTCTCATATTTTTAAAAAGTTATTTTTTCACCTTTTGATGGAGAACCATTTTGAAATCTAGTTTTTTTAAATATTATATGTTCTATTTGAAAAAATAAAATTTTTATATGGAATTGGGACATCATAATTTATTTTGGTTGAATTTTTCGTTTTTTTATAATATTCATTTATTAAAAAATTGTGAAAAATATTTCAATTTAATTGAAAACTACATTTTTGAATAATTTATATATTTTGTTAAATAACCATTTAATATGGATATAAGTTATAACTAGTTGATTTTTTTATCATTTAATTCTATATAGATCATTGGATTTAGTTTCAAATTAATATTAAATAATAAAACAATGTGAACTTTTGAAGGTTTTACTTTAAAAACTGATTTTCTCGATACATTAACGAGGTTAGGGTTTTAACTAATTTAACCACTTATCTGAATTTAATTTTAAAAAATGGAAAAACATTATTGTACTCAGTTTAAAAATTATGGACCAATATGATCAAAATAACTTTTGATTAATTGTAACGTTAGTACTTTATATAGTATGAATAAAGCTAAAATGTATAATTATAGGTAAAATTAAAATTATAAAATTATAAACATACCCTACCACTTCTACTAAACTTATTTTATCAGTTAATACCTACCATTACTATCGTGGGTCCAAAATTGTGACCTTTAGATGCATCATGGGTGTGATTATAACATTTATACCATTTAATTTAATGTAATGAAAAATATGTCATCTATATGTCTCACCATTGTAAAAAAACTTTAATATAGAGTTATATATGTGATATATTTTACTATAAATAGTAATTAGAAATCTAAAAATCTTACCTATATCTTGGTAATTTATTTATTATTTTTTTCAAATAAAAAAATAAATTTATTAGTGACTCAATGACTATGCAGTATTAGAATTATTAAAGAAATAATCAAGGAAATAATATTTATAATATTGAAATAAATATAATTTTAAATATTATATTCCATCGAAAAATTTTATGGATTTATATGACATTTTATGATTCAATTAATGTAGTTATTTAGATGTAATCGGGTTATTATTTTTCTCAAAGTCATGTAATTAATTGTGTCAAAATTGAAATAATTCATAACATAAATTATAAAATATCTAATTAAATGATTAAAAATATTTAGAAATTTATGATTCATCAAAATAGTTTATATAACTCTAAAAATATCAAGGATGTCTCATTTATTTGATTTTTTTCATGATTTTTAAAAATCTTTAACTCTTAAAATGTAAATTACTTTATAAAACACTAAGCGTTAAAAAGAACAAAACAAAACGTTAAGGAAAAAAATTTATTCAAAAAAATTATAATTATCCTTAGATGATTATATTTCAACCCCATCACATTTAATATTCAAATTAAATCATCTTAGACCCATTTGGAATATAAATTGAATTTATATTAATTTAATACTTTATTTAATTCCAAGGGAGCCCCTCCTATATCCTATAAAAAGTCACACATTACTATCTATTACTAAGACAAAAAAAACCAATTTTTATTAGAAAATAAAAAACAAAAAACCTTCCTAGTATCCCTCCACGCATTCTTGATCCCTTATGTTAAGCAAAATAACTTCCAGAAAGGTGTTAAGGTGTTATGAAAGTCGATCAACCAATGAAAATGTAATGGTTTTATTTAGTTGTTTCTATATTATTTAATATTTCACATCCATTAAATATCATTAATCCATGATGAAATCATAAATAAAATATATTCAATATATAGAGATGTTATTATTTTAATTTAATCACCCAAATCCACCATTAATTTCATCAAATTGGAAATGAACAAATCGTTTGTGTGTATGGAGGACTATCGTCTCATGAACCGATATAGTTTGTTTTTCATTACAATCTCTTAATAAAAAACATAACAATGAAATTAATGTTTTTATAAAATTTTCATTACATACATTTCATTATAAGATAAAAATTATTCAATTAGGTTCTTACTTCCCTTTCACATAAATATTGAAATGTCATTCGTCCAAACATTGGAACTATCTCTTCCACAAAGCGATGTGAGTTGTTTTTTACCACATATCTTGTATGGTATATATATCTATAATTACATATATATTTTTATTATGAAATTAATTATATTATGATTATTCTATGATGATAAAATAAGAATTACCTTATTTTCATAATGATCAATGAAAAATAGAAGCCCGACTCATCTGTACGTACGACATTTTTTCTCCATGATTATAACATTGTTCATTATTAATATCATAAACAAATGGTTTGATTTAAAAGTATAATTTATGTATATAAGTTATTATTATTTCATTAATATTTTACTGTAGATGATGGTATTAAGACCATATATACTATTTAAATCATAACAAGTTCATTTTCAACTTAAGTACCGAATATCGACAGATCAACCAATATGAACTTAAATAATTTTGAAATTATTATAACATCGTTATATGTCAAATAACTACGTTTATTATACAAGAATATATATATTCCACATGTTGTGTCGGGCTCACGGTAAGGGACTTAATCTCTATTTCCATTCACAGAGACATAATTCAATAATATACACCACCTTTACGCGGTGTATAATTAACCCCTTTAGATTTAAATTTTATTTTATGGTTTTCTAACCAAATATTTTTCTAGGTACTATTTTACTAAATGAAAAAAATTCTATTTCCATAACGTACATGATGACAATAATATTTCTACCATCATATAAATTATTTAGTATTCTGATTCCTCTACAAGATGCGACTTTTTTTAAAGAAAAATAAATACCATTTTTCATTATAAGTAATTTGGGTATTTAAATTTTTTTATATAATGGATATTTGTACCAATAATTCGATATGATATCTAATTATGGAAATGTGGATATTTTATTTTTTTATTATGCTTGTTAAAGTGTTGTGGTTATGATATGGTTCATGGGAATTACTTATTCATATGGGTGGATACGTAATTAACCAAGAGAGGGTGTTCCCATGATATCTCTCTAATGCATTGGGAAATAATATGGAGTTAAATGATAAAGTTTTCCTAATATTTTTATGGAATATTCTGTGATGGGTATTCAAAAGGTAACCATGAAGATTACTCCCTTTGTAGATGTGAATGATATAATGTAAGTAAGATATGGATGAAAAAGGATACTAGTATGATTTATGAATAATAAGAGGATTTTCAAGAATCTTACGATTTCATGAGGTATGTTATAGAACATATGATTTATGGGTGGAAAGTAAGATTTTGTGAAAAAAAATCATGAGTTTAGGATATTCATGGAAAAATGCTTTCATTCTTTATTTATGCATCTTAATGTGATTTTCTACTCATCCTATGATTTTGAAATGTTTCACATAAAGTATAAGGATTAATAAGAGAAAGGAAGAATAAAAGATGAATGTTATGATGAATTTTATCTGGAAAAAGTATTCATGTTACATTTTGAAATAGTTTAGATTATGAACCAATGGATTGCATGCAGACTTGTCTACTATGAAATATTTTAGATTTTATGTAATTTTATGGCCTAATTCCCTATAAGTAAAAGCTCAATAATACCCTTATAGTGAATTAATGTAAATACATGACTTATCATAATATTATGTAATTTTTAATTTTTGGACCTTATAGTTGGTATCAAAGGTCTGTTTTGATAACATTAAGAGGTTGAATAATTTTAATATAATATCATTAAATTTGTTTTTTTAATTTATTTAATATTGAAATGATATATCATTTAATGATTACTATGTTTATTAATCTATGATATGTTTTTTAATAATGGGTTTCCACACAAGAAATTGGGTAGCATTGCTGGGACTACATCCATTGGAAAACAACCATCTAAGTCAATAACCTTTGATTATTGGAATCAGAAGTAAATAGTTTATTGTAGTGATGGAATAGTTTACTCAGGAAATATATGGTTTGGTATACATCTATGACATTATACATATCAACCAGAGAAGAACATTTCAGTAGTGGATCATTTCATGAGTCTACACCCCCATCATTCAAAGGATTATCAAACATTGTTCGAGCAGAAGTGTGGAATAAATAACTAAAATGATTTTTGATGTCATGGGGTATTCAAAAAATGATAAAGTTACTCTTCCTATTTACCATTTTGAAGGTGAATCTAACCAGTGGTGGTATATGTTTAATAATATCAGAGAGAGTGAAGATATTTATTCCCTTGAGTGGGATGAATTTAAAAATATTTTTCTTGGGAAATATGTTCCAATTGCGGTTTGAAATAGGATAAAAAATAATTCCTCAAATTGAGGAAAGACGATGATTAATTGGTTTCATAGGATTAAAAATTAACTTGAATGGAAAGGTATTGTCCAAATTTCATCTGGGATTTTGATATTAAAATCAATAATTTTTTGAAAGGATTAGAGCCAATGTTTCAAAGGGTGTTGGCTACTCATGAGATGAAGATTTATGAAAAACTTTTTCGTAGTGTGAAGAATGAGGAAATGAAATTTTCTGATGGTCATGTGTTCTTTGAATTAAAATTGATTAATTTTTAAAGGTGGAAAACGAAATGGAGTAATTATTTCAAAAGTTCAGATGGTAAGAATATAATGTTAACAGTTTGTGAAAGTTGTGGTAAAAAACACATTGGAGAATGCCTTTTGAATTCTGTTTAGTGCTTCCAATGTGGAAAAATGGGAAATATGGCATTTAACTACACTGAAAGTGATTATGATATTTCTAAGGAAAAATAGAACTTACAGTCCTCAAAAGTGTTTTAAGTGCAATAATATGGGTCATTATGAAAACAATTATCTGAGTAAGAATTTGAATGAAGGGAAAAACCAGACTATAACTAGAAAGGTGTCGGGAAATCTTTTCTAACTACTTCATTAGATGTTGGACCATCAAATTAAGTGGTGTAATCTCCAGGGATCATATTATTTTTCTATCATTGACTAGTGTTTGGGGTAGCATCAGTTGAAAGTAATATAAGAAGACATTCCAAAGACTTTGTTTTGTACTGGATGTGGCAATATTGATTTTTTAGTTATTCTATTTGGATTAACTAATGCACCTTTTGTATTCATGGAAATTAAAAATAGAATATTTCATGAGTTCTTAGATATGTTTGGGGATGTATTTATTAAGTACATTTTAGTATATTATAAAAGTAATGAGGACCATGAAAAAAATTTAAGTACAATTTTTCAATCCTTAATAGGAAATAATGTTTATGTGAAATTCAGTAAGAGTGAATTATTTGTAAAAAAACATTCCTTGGTCACATTGTTTCTATATATGAAATAACTAATGATCCTGCTAAAACAAAAGTTGTTCATCAATGGAAGAGACCGAAAACATAATTTAGATTCATAGTTTTCTAGGATTATAAGGTTATTAATTGATGTTTTTGAAAATTTTTCACGGTTATTTGGCCCCCTGACAATGTTAAAAATGTGTTAAATCCATGTAGAAAAAAATAATGTAATGAATATTTTCAGAAAATCAAAATATGATTTGTGAATTCTCCAATCTTGGCCCTATATTTTAGAAATGGTGAATTTTTTATCTATAGTGGTGATTCATTGAATTTAATTGGTTGTATCCAAATGAATACTGAATATGTAATTTCTTATTCTTCATGTCAAATGAAAACTCATGGGTTAAATTACAGTACACATGATTTGGAATTAGCTAATTTTGTTCTGGCCTTAAAAAATTCGAGGCATCATATTTATGGATTAAACTATGAAATATTAACTGGGAAAAAAGGTTTAATGTATATATTCACTCTAAAAGAATTTAACATGAGACCGAGAATACAGTTGGAACAAATCAAAGATTACGATTTCATGATTCATTATCATCCTAGAAAATAAAATTAGGTGGTCGATGGTTTTAATCAGAAAATAAAAGCTACATTAACGATTTTATGTTTTAAACATTATCCTTTTGTTAATGATTTGATGAATATTGGTTTGGAAGATTTTGGTATAGGAAATTCCTCTATATTGTTTCAGGATTTGGTGCAATCATATCTATCAAATAGAATTAAGAATGCATATAAAAAAGATAGTGAAATATAGAAAAAGGTATAAATGGTTCAAATGGGTAAGTTTCTGGAAATTTTCAATAATAAGATATTATTTTTATATTTTGGATGAGAATGGGTGCGCCTTGTGATTCACTCTTGAAGAAAGATTCATTTGAAGCTCATAATTCTATATTTTCAGTTCATCCTAGTAGTACAAGAATGTACATATAACATTGATAGTATTACTTGTTTGATGGAATGAATAGAGGTATTGTTGACTTTACTGTGAAGTGTTTGAATTTCTAGCTGGTTAAAATAGAGCGATAGTTTATAAATGGGATGCTTCATCCTTTTCTAGTACTTGAGTGGAGATGATAAAATACATCCATAGATTTTGTGGTTGAATTATCAAATACATCTCTAGGTAACAATGAAATTGGGGTTATTGTTCATATATTGACTTAATCTATTCATTTTCCTCCTAATTGAGATACACTATCTCTTGATAAACTTTCATGGTTTTATCATAAAAAGATAGTAAGGTTACATGGAGTTCCACTCTCTTTTTTATCTATTTGTTCCCCCAAGTTATCTTCTAAAATTTAGAATGAACCTTTGATAAAATTTATTACTGATTTAAAATTCAGTATAGCTTTGCATCCACAATTATTAGGAATGACATAAAAATTAATTAAAACCTATTAGCATATGATAGGTTCCGCTTAAATGTATTACCATGGATTATGGGATAAACATCTCTCTTTGGTAGAGTTTCTTATAAATCAATTTCTCATTCCGGTATACAAATGGAACCATTTGAGTCAATATATGGAAATGGGTGTTGAACTCCATATTTTTTAGATGATTTCAATGAATGGAAGCTGATGGTACTAGAGTTGGTATACGTGATGAAAGGAAAAGTTCATCTAGTTTAGATTGCAACATCCCAACATTAATCAGGTGGCACACCACCTTGTCCCTCCCCCCTTCGGAAGACCACCACCCCTCCTTTAATCATCCATTTTTTTTTTCACATTCTGGTCCAATCAAGGCCTAACGCAGATCATAGAATCATTTTCGACCATAAGGCAGGGTTTCTACTCGCTTTCCCTCCATTTTATTGCGATTTATAAAAAAACACAATCGTGTCGTTCATCGGTGCCTACCGAATTTGTGAAATTTCAACAAATATTTTTAATTTAATTGTTTTTCTTAATATGGAAGCCCTATTTATCATAAATTAATTTTTTTCTTTTTTCATCATGGTTGGGAACCCCTTTTGGTGTGCTGACATGGCCGGTATAAATTCCATTATCCCAGACATTTAATTTAATTAACAAAATGTATTTCCCATACCATTTTTTGTGATTATTTTAAATAAATAATTTTGATTATTTGTGGACAATAAATTGTAGGATCATGGGTTGTTATTTTTGATGAATTATTTATTTATAAAAAAATTATTTATTATTTTGTGCTGATACAGTATCTTACCACGTGAAGTTATTACGCTTCAATATTAAATTAATACTTCTTTTACATGGGTGTATTTTCTTGGATTTCAAAGATCCATTACATATTCATGCTATGTCATATCATCTATAGTAAAATTTTAATTAAATTTCGGATCAGGAGAGAAGGTGGGTCTGGTATTAATGGTTATGCCAAGACCCTCTGATTTAGACTGTTTACCAGTATGCGTCGGGGGTGGTGTCATTGGCATGCCAAACCTAGACTTCCCCAGAAATTCTAAATAATTATGAGTATTACCAGTTCCAAAAGGGCCCATCGAGGACTGGTCTATTTGAAATGTGGCTAATCCATCCTCGAATGATGCTCGACCCCTTTTTCCGAGATTATGACAGACCCAATGTAACGCCATGCCTCGAGTGATACATGGTCTTTCAAAAGATTTCCTTGGATGGGCTTTGTGGTATTGGATAATTTGAAGAATTGTCTGTAGAAATACCCTTAGGATGGTCTCTGAATCCAACTCTCAACTTGAACATAATTAATGAGGCACTAAATAATTATGTTAATGCCACTTTCAGTCTCTCATGAATTGTGATATTTTTCTGGTATGTTGAAGCTCACCTGGTTGACAAATGATTTAAACCCCATGTTAAAGAACTTTCATGGGGGTGTACATAGTCCTTGTATACCTTGATTTCCAAGTTTTTATATATATATATATATATATGTTCGTCCTTCTTATTAATGGTACTACATTCAGACTTCTAGCATAGGATGAAGCATGTGATTTGCGGCGGGTATCATTGGGAACGTGGGCCATGTTATTTATTTTATTTCAATTAATTAATTATCTTCATTTGTTATATAATGGAACACCACATTTTATTACTGCACGAAAAGAAATGGTTTAGACACTGTGAGTGCCAGCCTACTAAGATTTTATCTCACACCCTACTTTGGCATTGGTTACACCAATGTAGATTACATTCGAGCAGATACTAACTAAGGGAAGTGTGCTTCTTCAGATGCCTGATTGTTTCTTGATTATTAAGAAGAAGATCAGGTAAGGGGACCAAACCTTTATCTTGATGTAGTTTTTGAACTTTGTGTCTTTTCTTTTTAGTTGATACTATGCTTGTGTTTTGGTTTTCTGTATTTTCAGTTTAGATAGACATCATAGCATGACAATGTTTTGTGAGCTTCGACACATTATTATTATTAAGTTGTATTATTCATATTGAATCTTTGGTAGTTTATTCATTTATACTCTTACTCAATTTATTATTAATTTTTGTTCACTTCCACTGTGATAATACCTAATACCTATGAGCCCATATTCACTCCCATGGACATGAAAAACACCTTCACTGCTATTCGTCATCTTCTGGTGTTCAGGATGATGCATTTGGTGTTGTGTGGCCAACCCAGCTTAGGGAACCATTCAAGTATCTCCCAGGATGGGGATGCTACAATGTGGTATCAGAGGGTTTTTTTTTTCTTTTTTTATTACAATATGGGTTAGAAAAGATAGTATGCTATATGTATTTGGAATTTCACTATGCTTGGACGTATCTAACCCATGTATTAATGAAACCCATATTCTTTTTTTGGGATTGCAGTAATTGAATAAGCCGGTTATTGCTGATATGATTCCACCATTTCATGACTAACTTTTTTGTGTTGTGTTTTTTGTTTTTATTATTGATAAAATTGGGTTTTTAACAATTGCATCCTGATGATACAAAGACAATACATTACATGAATCATATTAGGCACCATAATATTTATATGAAATGTATATTTCCATGTCAAATTAACTTTCATCATGCATTTTCTTGTTAGCAAGTGAGTGTTGTAGTGCATAGTGGTAAATTTTTTGATATTCTTGTTTGATAAATATAAATTTATGATATTCTATTAGTTTTTAACCTGAATTAACCTATAAATGGATAGTATACCTTGTTTTTTAATAATTTTAAGTTTTCTCTTCCATACCGAAACATTGAATTATATGCGGTTATCTATTTTTTAGTGTTCAGTGGCAGGCTCTATAGCTAACCTCTTTTGTGTCTAAACTATTTTCCCCATTTTTTTAAATTTTATATAATGGTGTGCATTTGGATTTTGTAGACCGATTCCATTAAAACATCTTCATGTTGTGCCTCAGGATAGTGGTAATGATCACATTCCAGAGATGGTGGGTCCCGAACCACTAGTGGGACCTCTTGTAGTTCCTCTTGTGGTGCTACCTCAGGTCGATCATCTGAGGGAACCTAACCCTTAGTTCATGCATAGTCTCATCAGGATAATGTAGTTAGTTTAGAGTATTCCCAGAACTACCTTGTATATGGATGACCTCACATGTGTTTTTCTACAGCAGCACCCTTCCATATTCTCAGGGAGTGGCGACCCTCATGTTTTAAAGTCATGGAGAGAATCCATTAAGTATATCTTCAACCAACTCAAGTTGTTTCAAAAGATAAGGTCCAAACAGGCAGTCTGCATTCTTCATGACTCTGCGAATCACGGGTGGGACATTGTTTCTCAGGCTGAGTGGACAAGTGACATGGTTTGGGATGACTTACAAGCGGAATTTTATGATCACTTTTTATCGTAGACCATTGGAGATGATCTTGCATGGGAATTCCTACCTATTTAGAAGGGCTCTTTGACTATTTTAGAGTATTGTACCCATTTCACATAAATTCACCATTTTATTACTTCTCTGACTATCTATGCACATAATACTGCGAGAAATTTTGAGGTCGGACATGAGTATACTATCCGCTCGAAAGTGAACATCATCCATTTGACAACTGTTATAGGGATCATAAATAATTCCCTAATTTTGGTGATAAATGTCAGGGAAGATGAACTAGAGACCGAGGGCAGTTCAGTTCCAAGACAGGGTGATGAATCTTCAGGTAGCATCAAACACCATTTTGAAAGTGCTTGTGGGGAAATCCGAGAAAAAAAGAACATTTAGATGGCTATATCATATGTTATCTGTGAGGTAGAGATGGTCACAAGAATCCATAGTGAACGATTGAGCCAAAGGAGTGTTGAGATAGTGGCAAGTTGGGACACCTTTATCATTTTTGTTGTCCCTTCTCTTTAGCATCTAGTGGAAGAGGATCCTCTCATGCACATCTGTCTGGTATGTGATCAATTACTCCACAACAGGCTTGATGTTTTGTTTTCCATCATATGATCTGGCCAAGGAAATAGTGACGTTCATGGTCATTTAAATCAATATCCAGATTATCAAGGTCAGTAGAGTGGACCTGTTGAGGCCAACCAGGTAGCTTCTCTAGTCCCTAATTCTAGTCTCATTTACACAGTGCTTTCAACACCATTGGATAAGAGTGCAGAACCATCTATGGTTAGTGGAACTATTCTAGTAACTTCTTCTTTAGTTTCTTCTCTTTTTCATACTAGCACATCACAATACTTTTAATCAACTTTAGTTTTTTGAAGTCTTGGTTTTCTGATTAAGTAAACATTCAATGTCATGTCTCTCAACACTTTTCGTGGATTCAATACATAGGGAATACACCATTTCCAATAGTTCCCCTTGATATAGGTGGGTAATATTTCATTTTGAATTTCTATATCCTTGATATTTCTGGCATCAGAGGCATTCCCGGTATGACCTGGCTTTCTCCATGTCATGATCAAGTGGATTTATGTCACTATTGGGCGTCCTTTACATCTCATGAGGTTAACAGTTATCTACAATAGAAGAATGAGATATATAGGTAGACCGAGCAATGCATAAATATTTAGGGTTGGGCAGAGTGACCACTCGGTTTGAAATTCACTTCATGAGCGATCAGGGAACACAGGTGGTTGAATTCCCTCTAGTGGTTGTAATGGTCCGGACCTCTCCGGCCCATTCCTTTGTCCAAAAGAAGGTCACGAAGTGTTCTGGAGGGTAAAATGTACTTTTCCCACACTTTTCAGAATTTTGAAACTACACGCCATGTAGTGTGACTACACGCCATGTACCACCTTTCCGGGTATACCCCGTGTTGATGGTCGTGTCCTTGCTGTGTGAAATAAATGGGTACACGCTATGTGTCCAGTACTACACGCCATGTAGTCCTTTCCCGCGTACGCGTTACCAGTCAACGGTTGTGTGCCATGTTGGAGCCATGTCCTTGTCGTGTGAAATAAATTGGTACACGCCGTGTGCCCAAACTACACGCCATGTAGTCCCTCCCCGCATATGTGTTGCCCTCAAACCGTTTGTTGACCAGTCAACGGCCACGGAGCCATGTTGGAAGTCGCATGGAGACCGTGTGAAATAACTGAGTACACGCCATGTAACATAAAGTACGCGCCGAGTACTTTTACTTTTATTTCCTATAAAATGAGGGGTCCCCTCCTCCTTTTTAAGTCACCCCTCTCCTCCCCTTTCCTCTGAGCAGAGTTCTCCCAAGAGACTCGAAGGCTCTTTCTTCCATAACGTCTTCTTCCGAGCTCCGATTTACGATCCATCAGTGGCCACGGGATCGTAACGACGAGGAGGAACTTCTGAGCTTGGATCCGTTGTTTTTCCTTCTGCCTTTCCATCCCGACTTCCACCAGAGGATGTTTTTCTGAGACCCAACAGAAGTGACGGACGCCGACAGACGTCTTCTAAAGTTGATCCGGGGGAGCGTTGTGATCAGAACCTGTTGAGGTAGGTATCTTACCTTCATCTCTCTAATTTTTGCATCATGCGGGGTAGGTATCCTCTTGTTTTCATGAGGAAAAAATGAACCATTAAATAAATATAATAACATGTTGAAGAACGGGGATGGGAAAGTTGTTATGTTTATCATTGTTTATCCTATTGTTATGTTATGAATTGAATAGGATTATGCCTACTAAAAATCACGGTCGTTGGGGGCCTTTTCTTGCGCAATTAAATGTTTCCCTATCTTCTAGAGCTGTTTTTGTGAAGGGAACTTTGTTGAATGTGGAATTTGGTTAATCACATAAAGTTAGATGATTTAAAATCCGGAACCCTTGTGTGATCACCCCGGTTGAAAAAAATGGAATAATGAGCATGTGGGTGTTGGCTTGGATATGTGGCATGTAATGGGGGTGTTTTGTGGGTTGTTGTGGGTCGGGTGAGCAGCGGGGCTGCGGTTGACTTGGTTGTGGGTTGGTGTGAATGCTATGTTAGTGATAGCAGCAGGGCTGCGATAAATGGTATTAAAGGGAAAATTATGTATGGGTTCGGTGTGATTGTGGTTATGGTGGTTGGAAGAAGGGCTTCAGGGATGGGTTGGAATGTGAACAGACTATGGGTTGTGAATAATAAATAAAAAGTGGACGAGTTAATGAATGGTGTGGATTGGTAACGGAACAGAAATAATAATCAATGGGGTTAGTTGGTTAATAAGAAGGGACTTGTTTGTGTTGCTTGTGTTTTCCTAACTTGATTTGTGGATGGAAGGGATATGATTTATGAACGATTGATATGGTTAGTTGTGGATAGTTTCCCAGTAGTTAAGGAACTAATAAGCTAATTCTGTTGAAACGTGAAAACCTAAATGGGGTTGGGGTTGTTTGTTGTTTCCATGCTTTTTAGAAGCAGTGCCGAGGCACTTGCTCAGTTTCTCTATTTAGAATCCATAGGTTGGGATATGTGTTTGGTATACTTATATATATCTGTATCTTTTGTGTTTTATCTCACCCCACCCATGTTGATCACTTAGTGCCGAACACTCCCATTTCATGGGAGATGGTGTTTTCCCATAGTTACTAGCTCCTTTCTACTTTTTCTTCCCTAGGTTGTGATGGCTTGAGGAATCCTTACACCTAAGACCCTTCAGGTAGGTTTCGATTGGGGTGGATTATCCCAAGACTCTTCGGGAAGGTTTCACTGTTTTCCAAGAATCTTCAGCATGAGGCCCAGGTGTGTGCGGGTGGGATACGTGGTTGTGAGGCCCAGGTGTGTGCGGGCGGGGTATGTGGTTGTGAGGCCTACGTGTGTGCGGGTAGGATATGTGGTTGTGAGGCCCAAGTGTGTGCGGGTGGGACAGGTGGTTGTGATGCCCAGGTGTGTGCAGGCGGGATACGTGGTTGTGATGCCCAGGTGTGTGCGGGAAGGATACGTGGTTGTGAGGCCCAGGTGTGTGCGGGTGGGATGTGTGGTTTTTGAGGCCCAGGTGTGTGCGGGCGGGGAGAGTGTGGCACCGTCAGGACATTCCTCGTTAGGAAGAGCAGCTAACTAATGGTAAATGGTGTGGGGTACCCAATACTCTTGTTATTATATAAATACTACCTGTTGTGATTGAGTTTTTGGTGAGTGTGGATGGTGAGGTTGGGTGGATAGAATTCCTTTCTAGGTTTCTTATGTTGTTCTCAGGGGACATTAGGATGTCTCCCCACTTGTGCACGAGAGATTTAGGTCTCCCTACTGAGTATACTTGTATGCTCACCCTACGTTTACTTTCAGGTTTCCAGGAGGTCTACCAGGGCCATGCGGGACCCTACTAGTCGGACAGTTGGAGTTGTTGATGTTGTTGTACACTTGGTTCTTTTGGTATTGTACTTTGAGCTTTCTTGTACTTTCACCTTGTTATAAAATTGTTTAAACATGCACGTGGGCTTAGTTTGGGTTTATTTCTATACACTTGTTCTTTTCCTTTTTGGTGGTTTACTTTTCCTATTTCCAGATCAAGAAAATAATAAAATGGTAATGCCTCCCATATTTGTGAAAAGTCATACCCTTGGTGCAAGTTGCCAACCCGGGGCCTACTGGAGGTAGGCCTAGGGTGTCGTTATCTCCTTTTCACCATTACTAGCTCAGGAGGGGCATCTTTGGTGGGAGGGGGTTGTGACAGAATGGTATCATAGGTGATGGTTGAGAGATAGGATGGAGTCTATAGTTAGGCACAGTGAGGATTGCATGGGATGGTAGGGAAACAATGATAGTTAATCATGGTGTGTGACATTGGCCAAGGAAGACTGGATAGGACACGAGATTTTAGGGGCCCCCATGATCCGATGCAAGGACTCAGATCCTACCGAACGACCAATTGAGACGACATTGATTGTAGGTTAGAGACCCTAGGGAAGGTACATGCATCATAATGATTGTGTTTTACTTGATTTGGGTGTTCTGGGAAATAAGTTGAAATAAAATGATAAAATAAAACCTTGAGAAATTTCATTACTACTTGGTCTCAGGCGATCATTGTTTACCATACAACTATGGCACCTGGACGTCGTCCCTGGGTGGCTCAGACAGCCGAGGCCCAGCAGATTCAGGGGGTTGATCAGTTGAGGATTGACCGAGAGGAGGAAGATAGCCAGTGGCAGAAGACTCTCCGTTCATTCCAGCGACAAACCCTCAAGAAGTATGAGGGTAGTACTTCGGATACGGAGATGGAGGGGTGGCTTGAGGAGCTAGGGATCTCTTTTACCTTGATTCGTGCTTCAAGGGAGTACTGGGTTCCCCTAGCAGTCAGTCAGCTGAGAGGTGCAGGGAAAAAGTGGTGGATTCTCTACCTCGGAGAGAGGATAGAGGCAGAGGTTCCATGGGCTGACTTTGAGAAGGAATTCCGAGAGGAATTCCTTTCTTCCATTATAAAGGTAGAGAAGCGACAGGAGTTACTCTCCCTTCAGCAGGGGAGTATGTTAGTACGAGAGTTGGGGATCAAGTTCAAGGATCTCCTGTGCTTTGCTCCAGATCTCTTTCCATATGAGGAGTCTCGGGTGAGACATTTGGAAGAGGCACTTCTTCCTTCGCTCTAGTATCGTGTTACCCCCTTCACCCTTATGATGTACTTGGCAGTACAGAAGAAGGCAGAGGTTGTAGAGAGGATGCACTCACTGGGAGGTGCACCACGAGAGGGGATCCATCCAGGCTCATCGAAGGGGAAGGTAGTCAGTAGTAGGTCTCCTGTGACAGGACCATCGAGGTTCAGGCCAGTGGGGAGTATGCCCCAGCAGTTACAGTTCGGATCTTCAGGTCCTCGTCCCTTTTTCACAAGCCCAGGACCGAATTGTTTTTCTTCTGGACGTTTCGGGCACATTTAGAGTCGGTTCCTGGCCTGATCTCAGTACGATGGAGGTGGGTAGGTTTAGCGCCCACCTCATCAGCAGCACTTTCCAGCGAGGCCCTTCCAGTATCAGCAGGACCATGCTCCTCCGAGGGCAGACTTTGCGGGAGGAGGCTGACCTCAGGGTGCTCCTCAGGGACCTTGACCAGGGAATGGTCGGGGAGGTGGATGACATCCGAGAGGCAGAGGAGCTGGGCATGGACAGTTACACGCAGCAGAGTTGACAACTCCGGCAGGACTAGAGGTGGTGCGAGGTACGATTTGTTTGTTTAGCACTCTCATTTTTTGCATTGTTCGATTCGGGACCTTCACACTCCTTCGTTGCACCTGGTCTAGCCCATGCTTTGGGACTAGACGTAGAGATACTTTCTGTAACACTGGTGCTGAGTACACCAGTTGGAGGACAGACCAGTGTATATTGTGTTTTCCGGAGATGTGGGCTGACGTTGGGACCACATCAATCTAGTGGGGACCTTCATCTGTTATAGATGCAGCCATACGATGTCATCCTAGGCATTGACTAGTTGTTTTCTGTTAGTGTCGTTATCGACTACTTCCGGAAAAGAGTCGTATTATCTGACGTGGATGGGAAGTATGTATCTTTTGTTTGCGAGAGGAGCTATCAGGTAGGAAGCGGGCATGTGAAGCCTCTCCTCTCTTTGTTAGGCGGGTTATCAGTGGTTCCAGCTGATACAGAGATGATGGATGTCCCATATGTTGTTGTGGAGTTCCTCGATATGTTTCTTGAGGAGGTTGAGACTCTACCCCCACCCCCACCCCCACCCCCCCCCCCCCCCCGACGTGACATTGAGTTCGAGATAGGCTTACAGCCTGGTGCCTGTCCGATTTTGATGGCCCCTTATCGGATGGCACCTTCAGAGTTGCAGGAGTTGCGGATTCAGATTGACGATCTGATGGAGAAGGGTTTTGTTCGACCCAACATATCGCCTTGGGGTGCTCTAGTTTTGTTCGTGAATAAGGAAGATGGTGGTATCAGGCTGTGCATAGACTACTGAAGGTTGAACCACGTAACGGTCAAGAACCGCTACCCCTTCCAAGGATAGATGATCTCTTCGAGAAACTAAGGGGAGTTGGTTTGTTTTCCAAGATTGATCTATGATCTGGATATCATCAGCTAAGGGTAAAGGACAATGACATCTTGAAGATAGCTTTCAGGTGTAGGTATGGGCACTTTGAGTTTTTGGCGATGCCGTTTGGAGTTACGAATGCACCGGCTATGTTCATGGGACTTATGAACTTTGTCTTCTGAGAGTTTCTGGACCGGTTCATCATTGTTTTTATCGATGACATCCTGATCTACTAAAGATTAGAGGAGGAGCACGTTGAGCATCTTAGGGCAGTCTTGGAATTCCTTCGACACCACCAGCTTTATAGGAAATTGTCGAAGTGTAAGTTATTGACGCAAGAAGTACACTTCCATGGGCACGTGGTGTCTCAGCATGGAGTGTCAGTGGACCCGTTGAAGGTGGAGGTAGTTGTTTCTTGGGCAGCACCCAAGAGTGTGTAACAAGTTCTTAGTTTCCTGAGGCTAGCAGGTTACTATCAGAGGTTCGTTTTGGACTCCTCTCAAGTTGTTACTCCATTGACATCTTTGACTAGGAAGAACCAGGTCTTCCTAGGGATCGAGTAGTGCTAGAAATCTTTCGACTACATGAAGGAGAAGTTGGTCAGTGCTCCCGTGCTCAGGTTGCCAGAGGAAGGATTGTTGTATGAGGTGTTTTGTGATGCTTCTGCCCTTGGTCTGGGGTGCGTTCTGATGCATAAGAAGGGAGTGATCTATTATGGGTCAAGATATTTACGCCCTCACGAGCGTAACTATTCCACCCTTGACCTAGATCTTGCAGAATTAGTGTTCGCACTGAAGTTGTGGTGACATTACCTCTTTGGGGAGCACTTTGTGGTCTTCTTAGATCACAAGATCCTGTGTTATATCTTCTCCCAGTGTGACCTGAACATGCGGTAGCGGATATGGGTTGAGTTTCTCCAAGACTATGACTTTGAGATCTCTTACACTAAAGGTAAGGGCAATGTTGTGGTTGATGCCCTGAGAAGGAAGTCACATAAGGAAGTGGTTATGGAATCCACTGATGCTTGATAAGCGATGGGAGAGTTGGCCTCCTTGCACTTGGATGTTAGGGTAGAAGGTGTTAGATTCTGTTTGTTTCAGATGATGGTGCAGTCCTCCATGTTGCATCAGGTGGAAGAGTCTCTGTGGGGGGACTCCGAGGCGGAAGTGATGTGGGATCATGTCGATCAGGGGAACGCTCTAGAAGGACTGTCAAAGGACAGCTGACATCAGATGATTTTCCATGAAAGGTTGTTTGTCTCGGTGAAAATGCGTGAGGGAATTCTCTATGAGTTCCATAGCTCAGCCTTGGCGGTACATCCAGGAGTTTCAATAATGTACCGATGCCTGAGGGAACAGTTTTGGTGACCTGGGGTGAAATGAGCAGTGGCAGAGTTTGTGGCTAAATGCCTATTGTGTCAGCAAGTGAAGGCTAAACACCGTGTTCCCAGTGGTTTGTTGCATCCTTTAGATGTCCCTCAGTGGAAGTGGGATGACATCTCAATGGACTTCGTCACAGGACTACCCAGAGCTCAGGGTGATTATGATTCTATCTGGGTAGTGATGCATCGACTGACGAAATCATCTCACTTCTAAGAAATTAAGGAGTTATGCCTGGTGAGTACCTTATCAAAGAGGTACGTAGACGAGGTGGTGTATTTTCATGGGGTCCCGAAGACTATCGTCTCAAATCAGGATACTCAGTTTACCTCACGAGTATAGAGGGGGTGACAACATGCTTTTGGAACCCAGCTACCCCTTAGCACTACTTTCCACCCCCAGACCGATCGGCAGACAGAGCGGACTATCCAGACGTTGGAGTACATGCTACGAGCATGCGTTCTTCATTTCGGAGGATCATGGGTACGACACTTTCCTTTAGTAGAGTTCTCCTACAACAACAGCATCAACTCTACTATTGGCATGGCACCGTTTGAGGCTTTGTATGGAAGACCATCTCGTTCACCCATTTGCTGGGCAGAGGTTGGTGAGACAGGTGCTCTTGGGCTAGAGGTAGTGCAGAGCACCACAGACAAATTCTAGCTTGTGCGTGAGAGGATGAAAGCGGCTCAAGACTGAAAAAATTCTTATGCTGATCATCGGAGGAGGCCCTTGGAGTTCGAGGTGGGAGATCATGTGTTCTTTAAGGTTTCCCATCGACGGGGGTAGCAGAGGTTTGGGAAAGGTAGCAAGCTCTCACCTAGGTTCATCAGACCTTTTGAGGTGCTGAGGTGAGTCGGCGAGGTGGCATATCAGCTAGCCCTTCCACCTCAGTTGGAGAAGGTTCATGACGTCTTCCACGTCTCCCAGCTTCATCGGTACTTACACGACGACTCTCACGTTATCGACTGGGGAGAGTAGATATGGGATACGACGCGAACTTCGAGGAATGATCGGTCAGAATCGAGGATCGTAAAGAGAAGGTGCTTTGTGGATGAACCATTCTCTTGGTTCGTGTGTTGTGGAGGCATGGCGGCCTCGAGGAGAGCACTTGGGAGAGGGAGGCCCAGATGCATGCTCAGTACCCAGAGTTTTTTTGGCTTATGTTTTCCCATCTTCTTCTGATCTTTGTTCTTATACTCTGTAACTTTTATATATGTGAAATTCTTGGCTTGTCGGTTATGAGAACTTTTTGTTTCCTTGTTCTCTGGAAATGTGTAGCATGTACGGATGTGTGGGGAAAGTGAAAAAACCTGACTCTTAATCGAGACGCATTAATGAGGATGATATTGAACCCATACGACATATCAGTGCCGCCTAAAGTGGATAATATCTCAACATATGAGAATAAATTTTCCCCAAACCACATGTTCAGGAAGTGTGTTAGTTGTGTGGTGTTGGGGGCAGTGTTAGGTGGAGAATCCTAATATATGGAAGTGGGAAGGGCCAATCCTTAATCAAGACGCATTAATGTGGATGCGATTAAACCCGTGAAGCTGAGTCGGCGCCACTTAAAGCGGATAACATCTTGACATAAGAGATGGAATTCCTAACACCTATGATTAGGGTTGTTGGTTGGGTTCCTATTATAACAAGAACCCTAAGAGGTATCTTTTTGGGTTCCTCTGGGTTGGGTTTTGAATTCTCAAGGACGAGAATATTTTAAGAGGTATCTGATGTAATGGCCCGGACCTCTCCGGCCCATTCCTTTGTCAAAAAGAAGTTCACGAAGTGTTCTAGAGGATAAAATGGACTTTTCCCACACTTTTCAGAATTTTAAAACTACATGTCGTGTAGTGTGACTACATGCCTTGTACCACCTTTCCAGGTATACCCCGTGTTGAAGGTCATGTCCTTGCTATGTGAAATAAATGGGTACACGTCGTGTGTCCAGTACTACACGACGTGTAGTCCTTTCTTGCATACGCATTACCAGTCCATGGCTATGTGCCGTGTTGGAGCCATGTCCTTGTCATGTGAAATAAATGGGTACATTCCATGTACCCAAACTACACGCTGTGTAGTCCCTCCCCACGTATGTGTTGCCCTCAAACCGTGTGATGACCAGTCAACGGTCGTGGAGCCGTGTTGGAAGCCGCGTGGAGACCGTGTGAAATAACCGAGTACACACCATGTACCATAATGTACACACTTTGTACTTTTTCCTTTCTTGCCTATAAAAGGAGGGGTCCCCTCCTCCTTTTCATGTCACCCCTCTCCTCCCCTTTCCTCTGAGCAGAGTTCTCCCAAGTGACTCGAAAGCTCTTTCTTCCATAACGTCTTCGTCCGAGCTCAGATTTACGATCCGTCAGTGGACATGGGATCGTAACAACGAGGTGGAACTTCTGAGCTTGGATACATTGTTTTTCCTTCGTCCTTTCCTTTCCTACATCCACCCGCGGAGGTTTTTCCAGGACCCGACAGAAGTGACGGACGCCGACAGACGTCTTCTAAAGTTGATCTGGGGGAGAGTTGTGATCAGATTCTGTTGAGGTAGGGATCATAACTTCGTCTCTCTAATTTTTTCATCATGTGGGGTAGGTATCCTCTTGTTTTCATGAGAAACAGTTGAACCATTAAATAAAGATAATAACTGGTTAAAGAACGGGGATGGGAAAGTTGTTATGTTTATCTTTGTTTATCCTATTGTTATGTTATGAATTAAATAGGATTATGCCTACTGAAAATAAAGGTCCTTGGGGGACTTTACTTGCGCAATTAAATGTTTCCCTATCTTCTAGAACTGTTTTTGTGAATGAAACTTTGTTGAATGTGGAATTTGGTTAATCACGTAAAGTTGGATGATTTAAAATCTAGAACCCTTGTGTGATCACCCCGGTTGAACAAAATGGAATAATGAGCATGTGGGTATTGGATTAGATACGTGGCATGTGATGGGGGTGTTTTGTGGGTTGTTGTGGATCAGGTGAGCAGTGGGTCTGTGGTTGACTTGGTTGTGGGTTGGTGTGAATGCTATGTTAGTGATGGGCAGTGGGGCTGCGATAAATGGTATAAAATGGATAATGATGTACGGTTTCAGGGTGATTGTGGTTATGGTGGTTGGCAGTAGGGCTGCAGGGACGCGTTTCAATGTGAACAGACTAAGGGTTGTGAATAATAAATAAAAAGTGGAAGAGTTAATGAATTGTGGGGCTTGGTAACGAAATGGAAATAATAATCAATGGGGTTGGTTGGATAATAATAAGGAACTTGTTTGTGTTGCTTCTGTTTTCTTAACTTGATTTTTGGATGGCAGGGATATGCTTTATGAACGATTGATGTGGTTGGTTGTGGATAGTTGCCCAGTAGTTAAGGAACTAATAATATGATTCTGTTGAAACGTGAAAACCTAAATGGGGTTGGGGTTGTTTGTTGTTTGCATGCTTCATAGTAGCAGTGCCGAGGCACATGCTCAGTTTCTCTATTTAAAATCCATAGGTTGGGCTGTGTGTTTGGTATAATTATATATATCTGTAACTTTTTTGTTTTATCACACCCCACCCATGTTGAGAACTTAGTGCCAAACACTCCCATTTCATGGGAGAGGGTGTTTTCCCATTGTTACTTGCTCCTTCCTGCTCAATCTTCCCTAGGCTGTGATGGCTTGAGGCAACCTTACACCTAAGACCCTTCAGGTAGGTTTCGATTGGGTTGGATTAGCCCAAGACTCTTCGGGTAGGTTTTAATATTTCCCAATAATCTTCAGGATGAAGCCCATGTGTTTGCGAGAGGGATACGTGGTAGTGAGGCCCAGGTGTGTGCGGGTGGGATACGTGGTTGTGATGCCCAGGTGTGTGCGTGTGGGATATGTGGTTGTGAGGCCCAGGTGTGTGCGGGCAGGATAGGTGGTTGTGAGGCCTAGGTGTGTGCGGGCGGCATACGTGGTTGGGAGGCCCAGGTGTGTGTATGAAGGATACATGGTTGTGAGGCCCAGGTGTGTGCAGGTGGGATGTGTGGTTTGTGAGGACCAGGTGTGTGTGGGAGGGGAGAGTGTGGCAGCGTCAGGATGTTCGCCGTTAGGAAAAGTAGCTAACTAATGGGAAATGGTGCGGGGTACCCAATACTCTTGTTCTTATATGCTACTACCTGTTGTGATTGTGTTTTTTGTGAGTGTGGCTGGTGAGGTTGGGTGGATAGAATTCCTTGCTAGGTTTCTTCTGTTGTTCTCACAGGACATTAGGATGTCTCCCCACTTGTGCTCGAGAGCTTTAGTTCTCCCTACTGAGTATACTTGTATGCTCACCCTACGTTTACTTTCAGGTTTCCAGGAGGACTACCAGGGCCGTGTGGGACCCTACTAGTCGGACAGTTGGAGTTGTTGCTGTTGTTGTACACTTGTTTCTTTTGGTATTTTACTTTGATCATTCTTGTACTTGCACCTTGTTATAAAATTGTTTAAACATGCATGTGGACTTAGTTTGGGTTTATTTCTATACACTTGTTCTTTTACTTTTTGGTGGCTGACTTGTCCTATTTCCCGATCTTCAAAATAATAAAAGGGTAATGCCTCCCATATTTGTGAAAACTCATACCCTTGGTGCTAGTCGCCAACCCGAGGCCTACTGGAGGCGGGACTCGGGGGTCATTATCTCCCTTTCACCATTACCAGCTCAGGAGGGGCATCTTTGGTAGGAGGGGGTCGTGACAGTGGTGGATCTCTTTTGGGATGTCTTCCCTAAATTATCATTGGCTTACCCTGTATGGGGTATGTGGAGTTAACTATAGAGCTCATGCCAGGTTTGGCACCAGTGTTTATTCATCCTTATAGGATGGCACCAACAGTGCTACATGAACTCAAAAATCATCTTTAAGACATTGAGGATTATGGTTTCATTAGTCCAAGAACATCGTCACGGGGTTCACATGTTCTTCTGAAAAAGAAGGAAGATGGTACCCCGCATGTTCTATGTGGATTATCGTCGACTCAATGAGATCATGATAAAGAATCAAAATCCATTTCCTTGTATCGATGATCTCTTAGAACATCACTATGGTGAAACTATTTTCTCCAAGATTGATGTAAGGTCAGGATATCACCAGGTGCATGTGCGACAATCTGATATACCACGTACATCTTTCCAAAGCAGGTACAACATATAAGAGTATCTTGTTATTCCATTTTTCCTTAGGAATGACCCGATAGTCTTCATGGATTTGATGAACTTGGTTTTCACCCTTATCATTATTCCTTTATGGTAGTCTTCATGGATGAAAGTATGGTGTATTCAAATTCCATAAATGACCATGCAACCCATCTTGAGATATTACTGAGTACACTGAGAGAGAACCAGTTATATGCTTAGCTCTGTCAATGCCACTTTTGAATTGATAAATTTCACATCTGGGGTCAGATTATATCTATAGAAGGAGTATCAGTTGGCCCAAAAAATGTTAGCATCGTAGTTTCCTGGGATCATCCCAAGAGTTTCATTGGAATCCGAGGTTTCTTGATGATTACTGGATATTACAAGAATTTAATACATGATTTATCCTACTTATAAGAAACACTTACGACACTAACTAAGAAGTTTTATAGTTCATATGTTCATAATCTTGTGAAAATACTTTTTAAGAGTTGTAAGGAAGACTAACCTCATCCTAGATCTTGATTCATCTTGAACCAAATAAAATTTATATTGTTTATTGGGATGATTTTGGAATTAGACTGGTGCAGTTTAGAGGAAGGTTGATCGAGTTGTGGCTTATGGATACCTCTAGATAAGGCCCTACAAGAATAACTATCCTATATATGACCTTGAGTTGGTAGCTGTGTTTCATGTTCTATGATTTTGGAGACACTACTTGTTGTGTGAAATATTCATTTTTTACACGATACATTAATGCTTAAAATATATATCCACTCAGTGAGACTTGACCTTAAGATGGTGTAGATGGGTTGAATATAAGCACTCATTCAACATTGAGCTTGCTTATACTGCTGGTTTGGGTAATGTTGTGGCATAAGATTTATGTCGCAAGACACTTTCACATCCCATTATGGTGTCTAGTAGTGAGTGGAAGAAGATGGGCTTATTTTTTGAGAAGCTTCTGTATGTTCAGTAACATCGAGGGAAATTGGTTCTATAAGATCTTAAAGTGATGTATTCTCTTCCAGAGTAAGTCCTCTGGTGACTGTTAACTTATCCTAACGGGCTCGTTTTGAGGAAACTTGTTACATGAGAGAAACCACCTCCTGGTTTTGTTGTTGATGGATGTAATACTATCTTTTACCTTAGTTCATGTATGGGTAACTTCAGGTATACTAGAAGAGCTGATGAAAGAATCTCGCACCTTGGGCAGTTCATCGTGGGATGACCAAGATGTAGAGAGACATGTGTTAGCATAACTGGTGGCCTGGAATGAAAAAATGATAGAAGGTTTCATCACTCGGTTCTCCACCAGCCAACAGGTGAATATAGATCACCAACGACCTGCTGGACTCCTACAACCTCTCTCTATTCCTAAATGTAAATGGAATGACATCACCGTGGATTTTGTTACAGGACTTCCAAGATCAACATGAGGCAGTGATTTAGTATGGATGATTATTGATAGTTTGAGCAAGGATGAACACTTCTTACCTATCCATGAGACTATTAAAACTGATGCGTGGGGAAGGATAAATATATGGGAGATTGTGAGACTTCAAGGAATACCTCATTTTAATATATCATACAGGGATGCTCTCTTTACTTGACGGTTTTGGAAAGGGTTGAAAAATGCATTGGGTTCAGAGGTAATTCTGAGAACTTCATATCACCCTCAGACTAATGGGAAGTATGTGAGAAATATATGAGTGTTCGAGGATATGTTACAGGGTTGTAACCTTTATTTTATATTTTTATGGGATAAGCATATACCTCTTGTTGAGTTTAGCTATAATAAGAGATTCTAGGA
Source organism: Viscum album (assembly GCA_963277665.1). NCBI lineage: Eukaryota > Viridiplantae > Streptophyta > Magnoliopsida > Santalales > Viscaceae > Viscum > Viscum album. The sequence continues at coordinate 907,533,527 of OY728125.1, read as the reverse complement.
GACATTTCAGAGGGATCCATATGAGGCCCTCTATGGTAGACTTTTCCATTATCCTTTATTCTAGATCGATGCATGTGAGGTAGCTCTGTTGGGTCTTCATCTTTTTCAAGAGACATTTGAGAAAGTTCCGATGATTCAGAACCATACTCCATAGCTTAGTCTAGAGAGAAGTCTTATAAGGATTGTCTATACAGACCTCTAGAGTTCTAGGTGGGTTATAAAGTGATTCTTCATATTTCTCTAGCGCTTGGTAATAGTCTTATGAGGTGACATAGAATGTTATCACCGAGATAAGTAGGTTCGTTTGAGATAATGGATAGAGTCAGGTTGGTACCCTATCAGTTATCAATATCTCTTAGGTACAATGCCAGACATGACCATTTCCATATATCATAACATCAACAATATCATTGAAAACCATCTCATTCTTATGACTTTAGAGACATAGACCTTGAATAAAATGCATCATTTGTGGACCATCTGATTCATTTCATCGACCGTAACACGAAATTCCTCCAAGAAAAGTTAGTACCTCTTTTTCGGGTGTTATGAAAACATGGTTGCATTCCAGATGATACCTTGGAGAGAGAGATGGATGTGCCTATCTATTGGTAAGAAAATTTCTCTGAATATGATCCAGTACCATTAGAAGGAAAACTCAGGGAGGAGTTTTCCTAAAGAGGGGAGGTTGTAACATCCCGACATTAATCAGGTGGTGTATCACCTTGTCCCCCCACCCCCTTCAAAAGAACATTTTGTCTCTATTTTTTGTCCTTTTAATTAATTTTCAGGTCAATTGAATGTCTAATGTAGATCATAGTGTCATATGTGACCATATGGTAGAGTTTCTACTCGCTTTACCTCTGTTTATTTTCCATTTTAAAAATGCACAGTTGTTCCTTTTTCTGTTGCCTACTGACTTTGAGAAATATCACACAATCTTTTTAATTTAATTATTTTGCATAATTTTTAATCCCTATTTATCATGTATTAAATTTTTTCTACATATTTAGACATCCCTTTTGGTGTTCCTACATGGCCGTTATAAATTCTGTTAGCCTGGAAATTTAATTTCAATAACGGCATCTGCTACAAAGCCCTTTTTGTTCAGTTTAATTGAAATATTTAATTTAGATTAATTATGGAAAATTAATTTTTGTATATTTGGTAGTTGTTTGTGTTGAATTATTTATTTGTTAAAATTTTTATTTATCTATTTATGTTGATATTGTATCATTCCTAGTTATGTTTTTATGCTTCAATATTAAATTAATACCTTTTGTTGAATGGGAGTATCTTTAAAGATTTAAAACTACCATTACAAATGCTTGCTATGTCATATTTGATACTCTGAAATTTAAATTAAATTGAGGGTAGGGAGAGAAGGTGGGTCCCATCTTATGGGACATGCTTAGACTCTCCGGTCATGAATGGTTACCGATACATGTCAGGGGGTGTCTTTGGCTTGATAGTCCGAGACTTCCCTGGGCATTCTAAATACTTATATGTGATACCAGTTCCAAAATGTCCCATTGAGGATGGATCTATTGGAAATGTGTCTAATCCGACCTTTGATAATTCAAGACCCATTTTTGCGTGATCAGGATAGACTCAGGGTAAATCCATGCCTCAAGCAACACAATGTATTTCAAAATATTTCCTTGGGTGGGATGAAAGGTATTGGATAATATAAAGGATGTTCCATAGTGATACCTTCAGGAAAGTCTCGAATTCCAACACTCAACTTGAACATTAATAATGATGCAATGATGGATAATGTTTAGGCCGCTTTTAGTCTCTTGAGAATTGTAATATTTTTCTGGCATGTTGAAGCACTGCTGGTTGACAATCAACATAGACCCAAAGATGAAGAACACGATTGGGGGGGGGGGGGTGCATCGTTTCCTTATTTACCTTTAATTCCATGTTTAAATATATATATATATATATATATATACATATACATATGTTCATCCTTCTTATTATAGGTATTATTTTTATACTATCGTATTATGCTGAAGCGGATTATTAGGGATGGGTAACATTGGGAACTCGAGCGGAGTTATTTATTTTATTTCACTTATTTAATTATCAGAAATTTTTTATAGTGGCATGAAACATTTTATTTATCTTCAAAAGGGAAAGGTTTAGACAATGTGGGTGTCGGCATATTGGGATTTTATATCACATCCTACTTAGGCGTCGTTTCCACCCAATTATATTAAATGCTTGCAAGTATTGACAAATGGAAGTGTGCTTCTTTCGATTCTTGATTGGGTTTTTCTACGAAGGATATAGACTAGAGAAGAGGACCGAGCCTTTCTCGTGGGGAAGTTTTTTCATATTGTGACATTTATTTTCAGTTGATAGTATGCTTGGGTTTATTTTTCTTGTACTTTTAGTTTAGATAGACATCATAGCATGACATTGTTTTTTGATCTTCCACACTTTATTATTATTCAGTTGGATTGTTTAAATTTCTTCTGATGTAGTTTATTCATTTATATACTTCCTCTATTTATTATTAATTGTTTTTACATCCATTGTAATATTACCTATTACCTATGATGTCATATTCTCCCCCACAGGCATGAATAATGCCCTTGGTACTAGTTGACAACCTTTGGTATTTGGGGAGATGGGCTTTAGGTTATGTGGCCAACTAGGCTTGGGGCACCGTTCAGGTGTCTCCCAAGATGGGGATGTTAATAGATATACATAAATGAATCAAAATGTTGGAAGAAAGGTTATGTAGATAACATGAATAATTATCATTCATGCGAATTAGGTGATATTTTCTTTCTCAATATTTCTCTATGGAAAGTTGTGATGTGTTTTTGTAAGAAGGTGAAGCTAAGTCCACACTTCATTAGACCCTATGAAATCCTGAAGAAAGTTTGATTAATTTTATATATAGTGGACTTATATCCACCTATGTCCCATGTAAACATTTTTTTCGTGTTTCAATTTTAAGATAGCACATGTTGAATCCATCTCATGTTCTGATTGCAGAAGTAGTTCGGTTGGAAGATAATCTTTCTTATGCGGAATTATAATTCATGTTTTTTGACTGCAAAGAGTAAGGGTTGAGAAATATGTTGATTCATTAGGTAATGTTTTTTTTAAAAAAATATATGGTTGATGAGGAAACAAGGGAATATGAAAATAATATGATGGAGAAATACCTCCACTAATTTGATAATTAAATAATATTTTGAGGATGGAATTTCTGAAAGTGGGGAAGGTTGTTACGTCCAAGGTAATTATATAATAAGACCTTTTCATATCTATTAATATTTTTGAATTATATATTAAGATTACTTTAAATAGGATCCTATGTCTGATATCATACCAGACATGAAACAACGTGTTTTTCAAAATATTATGCCGTACACAAGACTAAGTTATAGAAAATATAAAATATTTTTAATATTATTATTTCAAATGGTAGTGATCGGCTAGATATTGATTTAACGATAATGAAAAGAACAAACTATGTTATTTTTAAACAAGTATATTAAATATTTTTACATTATTCTTATAAATTTATGATCCTTAAAATGAGTATAAATCCAATTTAAAACCTTAAATAATATAATATTTTTAAATGGTGGTTTTACAGCCTTTTGAAGGCACCCGTTTTTTTAATGTATTTTTTTTTACTTTTATAGGTTTTATTTAACAATATAAAATTATTATTTTGAAAATGTACATAAAAATTTAGTTTGGTTTAATATTAAGTATTTTTTGATAATATTTTTTTTAAATTAATAGTGAAATGTACTTCATTTTAAATCAAAATTTCCTTCTTGTATAATTTATTTATATTTTTATCTTACTCGTTAATATTATTTTAAGGAATAATTGGCTGAAGTTTATATAATTTAATCCAATTTAGACCATTTTATAAAATTTAAAATTAAAATTATGTAAAAAAATAATGTGAATATTTGAACGTTTTAATTCAAAAAACCATTTTCTCGATCCCTCCATGGGATTGTTGTTAAACCTAATTTGACCACTTATTTGAATTGAATTTTTAAAAATGGACATAAATTATTGAAGTAAATGTAAAATATTTTGTCCAATTTGATCAAAATATATTTTGGTTAATTGTAACTTTAGTATTTTATTTACAAGGTTAAGGGTAAATATGGAAATTAATGGTAAAATTAATTTTATAATTTTATAAACTAACCCTAATACTCTTAATAATAGTACTTTATTTGTTATTATCAACCATGGACATCCATGGGCTGAAATTGTGACCTTTTTAAGCCACTTGGATGTGATTTTGACATTAATAACATTTAATTTAAGGTAAATGAAAATATAACATAAATATATCTCTCCTTACTAAAAAATTAATATGGGGTTATATAATTTATATCACAGACTATTAGTATTCCTTAAAAATATAATAATATTACAAAAAGCATTGTAATTTTGTTTTTATTTTTTAGTAAATTAATAATTAATTTAAATATTGACTAAATGATGATGTAGTTATTGATTTATTAAAGAACGAATAAAATAAATGATATTAATAATGTTAGGATAAATATAAATGGAAATATATTAATATATAAATGCTTTTTATTGATTACTATTTTATGTTATGATTGTGTTAATATCTTTTTTTTGATATAATCAAGATGTAATGAATTTTTTAAAAAGTCATGTAATGAATTCTGTCAAAATTGACATAATTCATAACATAAATTATGAAATATCTAATTAAATGATATTAAATTTATAAAAATAAAATATTAAATAAATAGTTTATATAACTCATAATGTTTCATTAATTACCCTTTCATTTGGGGTTTTCATGATTTACTAATGATTTATCTCTCAAATTCTAAATTACTTGATAAAATTGGAAGAATTAAAAAGCATAAAAAACGATAAGGATTATAAAATCTAAAAAACCTGTATAATCCTAAAATTATAAATATTTTTATAAAAATACTCATACTATATTTTATATATATCACTTTGGAACCATTTTGAACCGAAATTGAATTTATATTAATTTAATAGTTTTTATAATTCAATGGGTGCCCCTCCCCTATCATATAAAATCTATCCCATTACACTAAATGAATCACATATAAAAATTCATTTAATTCAGAAAATATCTTACCAAAACCCTTACTAGAATCAATACCCACATTCTTGAGGACCTATTTTATACAGAAAACCTTTTTTAGATGATTTAAGGTGCTAAAAAAGAGATTTTCGAAATAAGGTAATGTTTTTATTTTATTGATTACTTTTTTATTTCTTCTTACAATTCCATTAAATCTCTATAATCAATGAGGAGATAATAAATTCATTATATTCAATATAATTCTATTAAATAATGCAAATATCATCACCTAAATCCATCTCAAATTTCACAAAATTGGAAATAAACATTTTGTTCGTGTGTTTGATGGACTACCGCCTCATGAACCAGTACAGTTCGTTTTTCATTATCGTCTCTCAAGACCGATCATAATTATGGAATTAATGTTTTTATTTGATTTAATTGACATATTTATCTTTATAAGATAATAATATATCAATAATTGTCTTTCCTTCCATGGACATAAAAATGATAACATCGTTTGTGCTTAAAAGTAAAATATTACCTCAACAAAGCGATGTGAATCATGTTTCGACATGAACATCACTTATCTGATATATATAATTAAATTTAAATAAATATTATGTTGTCAATTATATTTTTATCATTATATAAAGGTAAAATAATAATTAACTTCATTCCTTAATGATCAATGAAAATTGGATATGTTACTCATGCGTACGTACGACCTAGTATCTCCATGATTAAAACATTATTCATTTTTCATACCATAAAAAATATTTTGATTTAAAAGTAAAATTGGATAATAAAATATATTATTATTTCAGGAATATTATTATGTATATGGTGTAATTATTACCACATGCACTATTCACATCATATCAACTTCATTTTCAACTCAAGTACTAAATTTCGACAGAACATCTGATATGAACTTAAATAATATTATAATTTTTATAACATGGTAATTAGTGAAATAAAAGAGATATTAAATTAGAAAAAGGTTCTCAATAAATAATAAATTTACATATGTTTATATTCAAGAATATAAAGATTGTACCTGATGAGTCAAACTCACGGTAGGGGACTTCGTCTCAATCTCCCTTCATTGATGCATAACTCGACAATACACATCAGCTTATTTTATGTTGTGTGTAATTTACCCCATTGAATTTTAATTTAATTGAAAGGTTTTTAAATAAATATTTTTCAATAGAGCGTTTTATGAAATAAAAATGGAATGTTTTTAACATATGAAATTACAATGAATTATCTACTATTGTTACCATTATTTGGTATTTGGATTTCTCAACAAGTCATAATGTTTTTAAGAGAAAAATAAAAACCAATTTCCATTTTCATGTATCTTGATATTGAAAAATGTTTTAATAATGGATTTATTATTTTAATATATTGAAATTATATATTTTTACTTCAATGTAGAAATGATATTTTTCCATTATGCCTGTTAATGTGGTAAGATTGTGTTATGTTTCATGGGAGTGGATTATGTATATTGGTTGTTCTGAGTTAAATCGAGGTCTTGTAATCCCATGCTATCTCTCCAATTCACTGGTTAATGACATGGGGTTAAATAATAAGGTTTCTCCTAAGATATTTAGGGAATATACATTGATGGTTATTCCAAAAATAACCATGATGGTTACTCCCTATATTGTTATGAATTCTACAATGTAAGTAGTATATGGATGCCACATATTACATTTGTGATTTATGATTTCTTAGAAGATTTGAAGGAATCATATTATTTCATGATGTATTCTAATGAAATTATTATTTATGGGAGAAAATTATGATTTTGTTAAAGGTTTTTCAAGAGTTTAAAACATTTATGGACTAATGGTTTCATTTCATAATTATATCCCTTACTGAGAATGTTTTCGTAATCCGATTTTTTTGAATATTTTCCTTAGTGTATAAGGATTTTTCAGAAAAGATATGAATACAAGATGAATATTATGAAGACTTTTATCAACAAAAAAATTAAATTTTTATTTTAAAATTATTTAGATTATGAAAAAATAGATAGCATGTAGACTTTTCTACATTTTAATATTTGAGATGTTATGTTATAGTTATGGAAGAATTCTCTAAAACTATAAACCTAAAATTATCCCTAATATGAATGAATGTAAATTCTAGACATTACTCAAGACTTTGTAAGGTTTAAGTCTAGATCCTTAGATTCATTCTTAAAAAATGTTTTATTAGAAAGTGATTAATGAGAAGAAAACAGTTTTTATTGGCACAAGAAAAAAATATTTCGGTAAATTAGAATAATTTAAAATAGATTAATAAATTTCATAGATTATTTTATTTCACCTCTATACTACCTCATTTTGGTGGGGGTATCAAGAGGTAGAAAAATTATTATTAAATCCTTGAGAATAGAATAAAACCTCAAATTCCATGTTTCCAAATTATGCCCCAAGTAATATTTGAATATAAAAAACAAGAGAAACTTTATTTTAAATTTTATGAAAAATTGATTAATTATTTATATGATTCAATTTTATGAGTTCATAATTAAGCCTATATGAATCTTGTAAAGTCATAAATAATAATATAATTGTATTATTTACCTATGATACTTTCATTATTAGAAGTTCTGAATAAATATAGAAAACTTAATTCATGAAATTTAGAACAAGAACATAAATTGTTTTTAAAAATAATATTTATGTTGTTTAAAATATTGGAATTCTTCCAATGCCACGTCATCTATGAAATTTAGTTTGGATAAGTCTCGTACTTGTTAGTAACTGATGACTTTGAAATGTGATTGTGTAATATGCTGGCCAATAAATATATGTAAAGGAATAGAATCCACCAATTGTGCACTCAATAATCTTATATTTTATCTAGAGATATATTTTAAATTAAATAGTTTAAAATATCAATGTTTTACAGATGTAAACAAAATATTTTTTAAAAAAAATACAAAAATAATTTTCACACTAAATTTAAAATCTACCATTACATAATTGAATAATTATCAGGAATTTATAATTCAATCCATTGACAAAAAACATTAATAATAAGTGTTATGTTTCAAAAACTAACCATACAGTCAGAGATTATCAGGACCTTATTAATTAAGGTGAAATAACCTCCATTACCTTTTTTTTTTAATTTTATGGAATTTAAAAAGGTTTCAACATATTTTTATTAATAAACCACTATCTAGGCAACACACATATTCTGGATGTTTTCTCAGAATACACTATTCTATAAAAATCAACTTACTATTGTTTTCTCACCCAAAAAATATTTCATTTCATAATATTACCCAATAAAGATTTAGGTAGCTATATTTTCATATTTTTATATTTTCTATTACAATTATTCGATAAATGGTGAATTAATTTTTATCACACATACCATTCATTATTGAAACCTTATCCATAAATTAAATGTTTAAATATTTTATTATAATTGAAAATTTTTTATTTTGAGAAAAAATTAATGAAAAAAATTGATTAATATTTAGAGGAAATTAATTGGTTTTAGAATCCAAAACCAACCCATTCCACTCTATATATTTTATTTCCAATTTTGTTGCAACATTTGCAACATTGATGAAATTAATTGAATAATTTTGAATGAACATGAAATAATGATTGCATAAAACAAGAAGGTCATGAAATGTATTATATACATACTTTATATTTTAAATTTTGAATGTGTATTTATATTTCATATTCAATGTCTAATTTTTTGTTGTTAACCCTGGGATAGTCTTCATATTATTCTTTCATAATATTTTTGTATTTGAATTTCTTATTGCTTAGTGAGGATTGTTCATGGGAAGAAGGAGGAATTTCTAAATAAGTATTGTACTGAGGCAGCTGACCATCATCAGGTGATTAGAATTTGTTGAGAACGGACAACACAATTTAAAATGTTATTGAATTTTAAAATATACAGTTTGATCTAAGAAGCTCTGAGAGGAGGACCAACTAACCATCTTATTTGTGGATTAGATATTCTATAGAAGATGATGGAGTTTGTAACTGGGGGTTATAACCATTTTCTGAAGATTCTCTAGAGACTAAGGGTCTATATAGTTAAATGGTTGGGCAGTCTAACCAATTGAGGCAGAAAAGATGGATTGACAGGGGTATAATAGGAATCAACTAGATAATCGATTACTGGGGTTGATAACTAATTTTTTCCTAAAGCATTTTAATTGATAAAAATATTGTAGTGCATAATCCATGTTGGGGGCCTATCAAACAAGGAATGTATGTATATCACAGTACTGAACCTTGTAAAAATACTAACTAATGTGTTTTATTTATATTCTACATTGTATGCATGAACCACTCCTCCTAAAGTGTTACATATGTTTGAATTAATGGCGTAAAAGAATTTAATATAATTGGGAAACCTAATTCACCCCCTCCCAGTGAAACTACTTGATCCCAGGACACTCTACTATCATATCTCATTTCAACATGATCATATTGAACTTTATTATGAAAATTTTGAATTAGGCACTAATTACTGGGAAAATATTTGGAGATGGTGGGGACGTGGAGTAGGCAGTGATGTCTCTTGAACATTTAGGAAAGCTCCCAGTAGTAGGGAGCGATGTTTTGAGGTTTTATATTTTATGGGTACTAGTGAGGCTATGAAGACTGGTAGATTAGTGTTCTATAATCATTGTAGAATATGGTGTCAACAGAATATCCTATGTGATGGTGACCCAGTAGATAGCAATGATTACTGTAGGATGTGCCACATACTTCATTTTTGATGGACCTTCCCTCAAGCTGTGAGTGGTTTGGGGTTATAAAAAAGGCATGGTTCATGAGACATTTTCTTAGGTCTATGTTAGGTATGGATTTTTAGTACTACCATTTGATTAAGATGATGTATTTTTGGTCGTGGTTGAGGCATCCAGACACCAATTACACCCATTCATCGGCGTGGGCCTACTCTAGACAATGAAGTTGTTTAATTGGGCAATGGTTCATGCACGATCTATTATGTAAACACTACCCAAGAATAGAAGGGTGTCAGACCATCTACATTGAGAGGTATGATCTTATTAGAAACTACTATTGCATCACTTTTTTTATATAAATTCTATTTCTAGATTAATATATGGACATGTGGATTAATGTCTTGGTCTTGTTATAATGTATTCTGAAATTATTATAAAGAAGGAAACTACATTGGGAATCATAAAATAGGATTTATTAAAGTTTAGGGAGTGCCCCCTTGTGTTTGGAGCATGTCACTTAATCTGGAATCTTTTAGTCTTTGAGACGATAGGGTTTAACATCATACTCACGATAGACTAGCTAGTCTCTTATAGAACTGATGTGTACTTCTATCATGAGAGGGTGACTATCGCAACACTAGGGGGTGCGGTTTATACTTTCAAATAGGAATAATATTTCTAGAAGGGTTGAGTTGGATCATAGAATTTGTGGAATGGGCAAAATTATTTCCCAGATTACTAGTTTTTTTTCAAATGATATGGGAGAATGTCAGGTGAAAATTCCTCCAATGGTTGACCATTTCATGGATGTGTTACTGAATGTATTTTATAGTTAACCTATTTAGAGATATGTTTAGTTATCTATCAACATATTTATATTATTTTCACTAATATAAATTCCTCCTTACAGGATAGCTAAAACGGAGGTATAGGGGTTCAAGAGGCAACTATTGGATTTGATGGAAAATGGGTTTATCCAACCCAGTACATCCCAATGCAGGATTCCAATACATATAAAAAAAGATAGTTCCATAAGTCTATATGTATATTATTGAATATTGATCCACCTAATGGATATGAACCAAAATCCTCTACTTTAGATAGATTATCTATTTGATCAACTTTGAGTAGTATGGGTGATATCAAAAATTGATTTAAGGTCATGATATCATAGGTAAGTGTTAGACCTATAGACAAACCTTGTAAAACTATTTATAGTTTTTATTTTGTATGTGAGTATTCAGTTTTTTCATTCGATCTCACGAACATGCCAATAGATTTAATGGTTGAGACGTACCATGTACTCCATTCTTATCATTATTCATTGGTGGTAGTTTTTGTGGATTATATCTTCTTTTATTATCACAGACATCCTAGACAAGAAAAACATATTGATATCGAATTGAATACATTAAAAGAGAATTATTTATATGCTAATATCACAACATTCATCATCTATATGGATTATATTAACATCATGGGTCACATTATCTCAGAGACAAGATTATTGGTTGAATCATAGAAGTATAGAACTGTAGTTTCACTGGAAGATCCCATGAACGACTCTGATATATAGGCTTTCTTGGGTACATCAAGATATTAAAATAATTTCATAAAATACTTATCATTATTTGTCATGACATTGATTGGATTGAATAAGAAGTGTGTGAATCTATTATGTTCAGATACTGGTGGGATAACCATTAAAGAGTTGAAAGTGAGATTAACTATATCACTAGTCCGGATACTGGTTGAATAGGGTAGGAACTACACTATTTATTATGATGCATTAGGTATATGATCCATATCAGTGCTGATGTAGGTGGATATTTTCATGTTTTATAGGTCTCACCAACTGAGGCTACACAATAGGAACTACTTGACGTATGAGCTTGAGTTACCTATAGTTGTTCATGATTTTCAATATTGGATACATTACCTACAAGAAGATCATTTTGTGGTGTACATGGACTACACAATATTCAAGTACATATTTAAACACTTTGATCGAAACCTGAGATAGGGAACATGGGTTTAGTACCTATAATACTTTGATTTTGACCTTACCTACACACATGGTAATGGAAACGTTTTGGTTCATGAACATAGGAAAAAGACTTTGATATAAGATATTCAGTAGGCCAGTAGTGAGTAGAAGCTTATGTATCTGTGCTATGAGAAACACCAATAGGGACCTGATAGTTATGGGAATACTTATCTATCATCTATCTTGATGACCTCTACCATACTAGATAGAGTAATAATGTGGCATTACTCAAATTTAGAGGTCCCATTCCTACAAGAGAGTTTGGTAGGTTGGGATCCACCTATTGGTTATATAATAATAGGGGATGGGATTTTGTGTATCCATGGTTTCATTTGAGTTCCATAGGACATATGCAATGAGATGATGTTGGATTTACATGACATAGAGTGGGAATTGCATCCTCGAGTCACCATGATGTACCGTAACTCAATCCATCTGTAATGGTGTCCAGGTATGAAGTGGGAGGTAATTGTTTTTGATATGTGGCATTCCAAAAATAAGTAGGTGAATGAAAAATATTAGATACCATCCAAACATTTACAATAATTACCAATTCCAAAGTGGAAATTGGATTATGTCTCTTTTTATTGTCATGACATATTTATCAAGGTTTCATTGAGGTAATGATGTTTTATGGTTTCTTATAGATGGGATCTGGAAGGTTTATCATTTTCTATTGATCAAGGAGAACTTTAATATTGATAAGACTGTGATGATGTATATCCGTGAGATAGTATATCTTCATGTTGACTCATGCAGTATATTTTTTTATAGGGTTCCCCACTTAACGAATTGTTTCAGGTAGATTTTTCATTGGTTTTTTGGAACATATGTTCTTTTGAGAAAAGAATATCACCATCAAACTGATGGTTAGTAAAATATTATGATAATGTTGCTTGAGGACATGTTTTGAACATTCTTCTATGATTTAGGGGGATATTGTAAGAGGCACATACCCCTATTTTAGTTATCTTATGATAACATCTATCAGAAGACTACCCAAATATCAACATATGAGGTTTTTTACCAATGTAATTTCGATCACCCATGTGCTAGTGAGAGGCATTTGAGAAAGCTTTACTAGGACCATGTCTCATAATGGATACTTTTGAGTATTTCCAATTAATTAAGAAATATATGTATATTTCTTAGTTTGAAAAAACATTTATGTCTATCACTGAAGATAACCTCTTCATTTCAAGTATATAAATTGTGTTTCCATACATGTTTGAATAAGTATGGGATATAGGAGAATCAAGAGATAGGGTGTGTATTTACCATGATATGTCAACCCGTTCAATATTCTTAGAATATTTTTTCCTGAAAACTACTAGTTGAAGTTAACTCAGAGGTACCGATCCATCAATGATGTCATCCACGTATCACATTTGTTTCACTATCACTCAAACATGTCTAATTATTTTCATCTTAGGGTGGTTTATCTAAAGGTTTATGAGTCCTTTGAGGATAATTTGATTCATATCATTGATAGTGGAATGATGGATCTCTAGGGATGTTCATTTTCTTTAGTAATAGTGTCAAGGTAGTATCTCTATTTATAGAATGAGACATGGTAGTGGGAGGCGGAAAGACATGTTCAGTGATGAAAGTTATTATCATATGAATCATAACTACCACTAAGAGAGAATATTTTTGTTTAATTTCTTTATGGGGTAAAAATTTTAAGAACATAGTTTTCATATGAGGTATGAAAACATTTTTTAGTTTAAAATTTTAATAATGGAATAATGTATGTACCCATTTTGATTACAACTACTTCAGGGGGGTGTCTGAGGATTTTTCAGATCACAGAACCCATCATTTAGGATGAAAGATTTTTGGAACATAGTTAGTTCAAACCATATATAGAAGACCACATGGTCTGATAAACCATGTGAAGCATGGGCAGAGAGCAGGGGTATGCCAGACGATTTGAGAAAACTATGCAATTTGGGATGCACGCCCATATGGTAATATTTACAATTTTAAATGTGGGGTTTTTAGTGGTTTTCGTTAGTCTAGACTATCAATGTGAGAAAACTTTTTGAGTGACCCTTCATTATAGATAAACATTCACAGTTGGCATACAGTCTATCAAACATTGCACTCAACCCATGAAATAAATTATTTTTGGGTAATTTTTAATTGTAAATTAAGCTAAAATCTACATTAAAACTAAATCTATTATACTCACCTACACAAAAAATACTCCATTTGAGATCTCACTTGGTTCCTATTCATGTATTTGAGGTAAATCCTCTGTTTTATCGTTGATTCCAGCACTGTTCATATTTTTGGAACCATTTAGATGAGTAATGATTCCATTTTATCCATTATTAATTCTTCTATATATCTTATATGTAATTTAGATCCAAGTTAATATTCCCTAATTTTATGTTCTTCATCATTATTCAATTTTCTCCCAATTTGATTCAAATCCAGAGTTGATATGGGGAGATCACTCTACTACCGAGCCATGATAGATTGTATATACATTTACCATTAGTTTTTGTGCTTTATTGGGATACCTATAATTATTCTTCTATTTGGATATTCCCTCATGACCATAAAATTAAAATTGAAAAATAGAATTAAATTAAATGGGACCTATTAAGGATTCTATTTGGTAAACTAGGGATGTGTTGGTAGTTATTTCCCCAACCATGTCCAATAAAGGGGTGATCACTTTTCATATGCCCCATTTTGGTCCCCCATGTGGAGTGATTTACAATTTTGTTATTATTAATTGCTTAATTATATTCAAATATGATTGAAATTCTTAGTTAATATATGTTTTGACACTTTTCATGTTGATTCTCTTGAATTGAATGGTAATATTGGACATGAATTACATGATGGTTTAATTGGAATTTGTGGAAATAGTGGGTATACACATATTTTCATGTAAACCTAAAATATAATAAATTAGTGGGTATACTCATGGTATGACATGGAAATTGAATTTCTTGAATAAGGGAATGATATGTATTTAGAAATGGAACTGGGAACCTGGGTTGGTATACCAAGTTCCATGATTCCATATAGTTTCACTGGATGGTAATCCATAGATCATTCCATGGTAATGGACATAATTTATAGAATATGCTTCTTGGTTCTTGATTCTATGGAATTACATAGGCCTTTCCAACCCTTAAAAATAGTTTTGATGGACTCACAAAGGAACTGTTCAACATGACATGCTCATAGTACTCCAACAATTTCCTAAGTGAGTTTCCCCCAAGATGATCCTAGGAATCTATGATGATTCCATAGTCTTCTAAAACTCAAATTCAGTCATTCGTGGTTTTAAACTTTGATTATATGTCACTTATTTGATAAATATGTTATTCTTGGTTGAACAGGTCGATTGTGGTTACTCTGACACTTTACTATATGGAAATGTTTTGGTTTACATGATATGTATTGGTTACGATGAGGTCATGTTTGTAATAAATGTATTGATTATAATTATCATGTTAGGATCATGAAACCTTTTTTGTAGGGATACTTGAGGGGATATTTTGGAACCACTTGTTTTTAAAAGGTATCCAATGGGAACTTTACATTTTATACTATTTACCTTCTTTATATTCACACTGTATGGATTATTATTTCACATCCTATAACTGTATAGATATTTGGGTTGTAACATACTAGTATTGTATCCCATACCCTATTTAGGCAGTCGTTGGGTAACTAAAAAGTTTATTTTGATTTAGATAGGGATGGGGGAAATCACCCATAGTTTGATGGTTGTTTTAGTACTATGATTAGGAGCATTGGAGCACTGGATCGATATAAGGCTCGTGTTTCTATTTGGAGATATCACTTTTTGGTATTTTTCTTATTTTGAATTATATATCTTGTTTTAATTATTTTTACATGTTTTGTATTATTTATAAAGACTTTTATCAATATCATTGTGTATATGAGGTTTATTTGAAATGGTTATCTATTTCAACCATGTATCTATTGTCAGCATGTTTTTCTGCATTCGCTATTTATCTGTTATTGATATTCCATTGCATAATACTTTTAAAATGGAATATTCTCCCAACAGACACAACCTATACACTTATTACTTGCTCGTATCCTCTTCTATTTAAGGGGATGCACTTTAGTTTATATGTCCATCTGATCTCAAAGTTGTGTTGAGTGGAATTCGGAACTAGAATGTTACACAAGAAACATAGACAAATTACTTCCCTAGATGATACTTTTGAATAGTACAAATACCTTTAACTATAAGTTTGTCTAGTAAGAAATTACCCATGAAGAAAATCATGGTGCATTATATTGATGGAGAAATCCATATCTTCATATTCTACCTATCTGATTATATTTTAATATGGTTTCTTCATACTATTGATCCTCTTCTTGATTTTATAGCTTTGTATTTTATTAAGTTTTTGACAGAGACATATTAATCTCCAATTACCTACCATCTCATGAAAAAACCATTTGGTATCAATACCCTTCACATTCGTATATATTAGATATCTTTTCCAGTGTACTAAGAATTAATTATTCCATAAATGGACATTAACACGTTCCTAAATATTATCTACCCCAAATACACACCCAAGAATATTATTAAATAATATCAGTATTCATCACATGGGGATTTATAAATATAAAAAGGGTGATCTAAATTTCTCAATAATTGTAACCATAAGAGATATCAATCGATGATCATTAGTGAGAATAAGATAACCGTGTGTTTTTTAGAATATAATCAACAAAACATTTCATAAAATAAGTGAATAATACCCATCAGAACAAATATAATTAAAAAATGATTTTTGTTATAATTAATTTAGAATAAAATAAGAAATGAGTTATTAGATAGTGGAAACATGATCCATGAAATCATTACATCGGTATATGGAATCAAAAAATAATCTGGAATACAAATAAGCAAAAAATATCATTTATTATGTCAAGGAACACTAAAAATACCGTCATCACATTGTGGATAGAGTCCCACAATGTGTTATTATATCAACCCAAAATCTAACATGTCGTCTCATTAAATATAAATATAAACAATTTTCATTAGAGGGGTGTATAATTTTAGGACAAACTATATGTTAGTGGATGGATTCCCTTAAGGGTTTGGGTTTTAATCTATATTCCTTGTCATATCATTAGATAATTTTGAACTATTCTCATTGGAGGGATATAAAATTCCAAGTCAAACCATCCCATAATAAACCCCATACATATCTGTACTGCAAGAACATGAAAACATTATTAATTTCATTTTATCTTAACTAACTAGTGGGAATGAAATGGGTTACATGATAACTTCCATAGGACATTTTTATAATATATTAATAGAAAGAAGGTGTATGGTATTATAAGATTATTTTCTAATGAATAATAATAAAAATTAAAGTAACATTTCATAGATAAACAAAACCACATTACAGGTATTAATATTTACTCGAAGAATGCAGTTGAAACCCCCTTTACATTTTTAATACCTTTTAAGAAAGTATTTTATAAAATAATGCGAGTAAAAAATTATTTTAAAAATTAGGAAAAATTGATAATAATATTCATTATTAAAAATAATTATAAAATAGAGAACAATTATGATGACAAAATTTTAAAAAATAATTTTACATTTTTACAACGAGTCAATATTTGTAAAAATAGCCATATTAAAAACATAAAAATAATTTTTTTAATGAAATGAAAAAAAAAATGAAAAATACCTTATTAAATCATATAGGTTGTAATAATGATATTCATAAAACAAAATAAACAATATACACGTGGATAAGAAATATTCCTAACTATGAAGAAGATGTATGGTCAGTTTCTTTATAATCATACCTTTGGGAAATGTTATACCAAAGGGGAAATAAATTTTCATTAAAATTGTAAAATACATAAAAACTTAATGCCAGTATACTAGTTATAATAGAGAAATATCATTAAATTTTCCGAATGGAAACTTTTGGATAACTGTATTGAATTTAAAATTAGATTGTAATGAGAACCCAAACGTATTTGGTAACTTTTGAATGCAAATAACATGAAATATATAACATGATTTTGATTTTTGTATCCAATTAATTTCATGCGAAGTGTCAATAAATAAATCCATGTATAGTATATTAACCTAAATAATTAAAATAATAGGAGAATATGATGTACATCTCAATGAATGAAATATTGATATGAGAAATCCTTATGGATAATATACCCTTGAATCTAAATAATATGAAATAAAGAACATCATTTGGATATATAATTCCAAAAAATAACATTTAAAAATATAATCAGACCTCAATGGGGTAATGAATAAATAAAAGAGTAGAAAAGATAACATGGTTTATAAAATGAAACATGACTCATGGAATTAAAATTTACACAAAGAAACTCTTACCTTTTCTTCCCATATAGTTATTCAAGCTCTAAACTCTTGTATAATAAAAATACCCTTTAATAATATATTTCATAACAATATTCATATCCATTACTATTTAAAATAATCATTTATAATTATTCATTATAGAAATATATATTAATTATTTTTAATTTTCATTATCATACGTTTTTAATTTTGATCACTTTCTACAAGTTTGTTAATGGAGATGTTGGTCATCATTATTTTATATAATGTTTACAATATCTATATTAATCAATGTAACGTAAAAATTAGGTTTAAATGATTTAATATGTTCCTTATAAATTTTATGTAAGTAATGTGTGTGGTCTTTTAAAATGGATCCATGACGATCTTTTTTTAGGATTGTTTTTTAAAAACCAAAGATCGTATGTGGATAACTTGTTAGATATTGATATTACCTATCCAGAACACAAATACTCATCATTTACATATTTATATCAATTTAATTAATTTAATACATTTTATCAATATCTATGTAAGTAGGTGATGAAAAAAATTATAATGTTCTTGGCAGCGGTAGTCTTCATATAACATGGGTGACGTTTTCATTTTTTCAATGGATGAGAGGAAGCGTTAAAATGGAAATTCCATTAATATATAAAATTTATGTTTTTATGATACTTCTGTCATAATACTATTTTGGTTAGAATATATTTTTTGTATGAAGGATTAAAAATATATAGAATAAATGGTTATTGAATGGATAATACTCATGTTCAGGATTTGAGACATCTCTTAAATGAATTCATAAAAGGAGAGGTTTTATACTTATTCAGGGGACCCAAAACTCATGAAATTGGTTTTAGATTGTTATGTAAGGAAATATTAATTATTAATAAGTGGTATTGAAATTTTTGGTTTGGATTTGAAGGGGTTATAGAGGTATACATTAATAATTCTCATAAGTGTAATTTTTTTAAATACTCCATACATTATATTAAAGACGTATAACTTTTAATAGAAAATTTTTCCAAAGTGAAAACTAATGGAAAATGGATAATTTTGGGTTAATAAATCCCTCCATTGCAAATTCTGAGATATATTTAGATGAAATTTTGAGATTTAACTTCGTAGATTGAATCCTTGTTACCTTATCTTACATTTATCATGGTAAATCATGTTTTATCTTGAGAAATTTTTATTTCACTAAAATATAAAATAATATTTTTAAAAAAAATAATTATTTTCAATATAAAAACCATTTTATATAATCTACTATAGTACTATTTAAAAATTATTTATTATATAAACATTTTTTTATGGGATTAGAATATTTTTTAGAAAAAATATTGCAATGAAAAAAAACTAACCTAAAATAATTAGTTGTGACGATTCCCATTATATTTATGGGTTTATTACTAAAAAATTTATTTTTTAAAATAAAATAATGAAATACAATGGGTCATTGTGAATAATTAATTAATAGATAATGACCAAACTATTTTTATATTTGAAGAAAATAAATTATATGTTCTAAAAGGTCATCTATATATTTCGACAAACAACATATTGTTTTTAAATATATAATTTTTAATTTTTAAGAATGTTTATTTGTTAAAAAGATATATAAAATTTTAAATCAGTCTTTTATCGTGTTTAATTAATTCAATAATGGTATTATGAAAACTTTTTTTTTAATATTTGGTGAAAAAAAAATTTATAAAACCCACCCATAAAGATCATGATCAATTTATGACATGATTAATACAAATATAAATTTCATTTTGAAAAATTAAAATTTTTATTATAATAAGTATTAATTTTAATATAATAACACACAATGTGGAGAAATAATATTCAGAATAAATGTATTTTACATAAGAAAATTTAAATATTTTTATTCATTTTCTAGTTTAAATATATAGATAAAATTTAATAAAGTTTTATATATAATAGTAATTTTTATAAAATATTATTTAGTAGTGAATGATTTTATTAAGGTGACAATACTATACTCTAAAAATTATTAAATAATATATATTAATTTATGAAAATATTCACCAAATACCATTAATATTAATTATTTATATCCTAATAATTTAATTTCAAAAATCCATTAATACTAAAATATTTCATTACGCTTTATAAACACTTCATTCCAAATTCAATTAATAATAATATATATCAGAAAGGGAATATTTTATATGTAAATATGTCAATTAAATATTGTATATTTATTTTATTCTTCGTTATTTGTGAAATATACAAGTATCAATTTGTTTCTTAATATTACACAACTCTATGACACCTATTGGATTCACGTATATAAAAAGATCATATTTAGTTTAACGGCCCTGAATCAAGTAACCCAGAGCCTATTTTTATATTTATACATCGACATGAGATACCAGGTATGACATCTAGATCAACAGAATAGTTTAGTAGTCTTGGTAAACTAGATTAAATCATGATTCCCATATTACATTTTAATATATAAATTATGATGTTTTTTGAAAATATAATTATTCTCACTAAAATATCATTGAATATCATTCATAATACACTTATTGGATTACATGTAATGGAAATAAAATAATGGTGCGATCAAATAATTACTAAATGTTTTGTAATGAAGAATTTATCATGAGTAAATGAAAAATAATTAATATGGAATAGATAATAAGGAAAGGTAAATATCTGAATAGATATACCATTTGCTGAATAATGTGACTATCATGGTTAGATTATTAAAAAACAATATGAAATGGAAAATGACTAAATAAAATTAAATTTAATTAAATTTCCAATCATGAATACATAAGGGATAATCAATAAGGAAGGATATCTAAATAAACACACATACCATTTAAAAAAACTAGACAATCCAAAATAGATAAGGCATAATCCAAATTGATAGTTAAATAAACAGAAACACATGGAATGTAATCAATGAATAAGAATGAAATTATTCAAGCAATAATATCATTATGAATATGTCATAGATAATAATAACCAAATTATTCATGAAGGAAACACATAATTATTAAATTTCATGATCTCATACATTATGAAACCTCTAGAATCAATACCATTCACAAGATAGTATAAACCTATTGGTAAAACCTCATTTCGTGATTTCTATCTAATTTTTCACATGAAACTAATAATTTATCAAGGGGATATATAATTCCTAGCCCCACCCATTACTGCATGTCCAAAAATTCATTATATATAAAATAATCGACTAAATACATAAACAATGTGCATTATCATCAAATATTCATACTGAGAAAAGAATACAGATTTTTCAATAGTTCCCTAGATAAAAAAATTACATTAAATACATAACACTAAATATAGAAATTATATATGGTTTAAGTAATAAATATATCCATGATAAATAATATTTATATTTAGGGAAATTTAATTTCCAATGATCACAGAAAAGTGAATATTTCTAGGTAAAGATAATTATTAAAAGACATGAATGAACAAAATGAATGTAAGTACTTTCCATGTTCAATGTGAATATAAACCATCCATATAATTGTAACGTTTAATGTCAATAAATCATATCATTTATGGAGTATAATTAAAATGAATGCATATTATCATTGATATATATAATTACCATAAATATTTAATTAAAAACATTCTTGATGAAAATATTATTTATACTTTGAGAATATTTATTAAAATAAAATTTCCCAATATATGTTGAAAAAAAATTATTTTAAAATATCATTTAGAACATATAACGTAGATTTAAAACATTGATTGGTCATGATGGAAAGAAATTTAGTACATGTAATACACGATAAAAAAATATTTATTTCATATTTTCTATAAAATACAAATATTCTTTTTTGGGAAAATTTGAAGATGATTTGGATGACATCCAGACCCATGTCACTAGGTTGGATCATGAAGGTAACATGACCTCATGTGTGACTCCCCATACGTAAGATGTTGTTAACTAATGGAATGGGTATGTTTTTTTAATGAAAAGACTACATGCTTAGTATCATTTCCTAGGATCGATAAACAAGAATAAAAAAATATTACTATAAACATGTCAAAATATAAATATGGAATAAAAGGAATACAATTAAAAGAATCTACTAAAATTTGCATTTTTTACAGAATAAATAATGTATATTAGTTATCAAATGATAAACTACAAGTCCCGATGGTGTCCATAAGATCCCAGCACTATATCCTCACTCCTCAGCTTAGCTATCCACCACATGGTCCTCTCCCTTCACTAGATTCCTCATCAAATCTACTAGAACATTGACATTTCTGAGCAGGTTGTGAGTAAAAGATTTAGTAAAACACCACTAATTCATTCTTAGACATGTTCTCCTCAAGTCTACAAGTGTATTCCATAATATTGATAAATGAATAACTAGTGTAAACATACATTCCAAAATCAAGTCTTCGTGCACTATCCAAGCCTCCACAAACCCCTATCCACTCACACTTTGGCCTTGTGATGGACGTATAATCATGGTTTCAGAATAATAAAGTATTATCTATGATGCTATTGTATCATGATAATTAACATTTTTTTTATTAAACTCATAATCATTTTGTATAAAAAATAATAATTTTTTCGTAATTCCCTTAGAATCAAGATTTGCTCGTAATCTCCTAGATATTAGAAACATACACACTAACATCTGATAGACATTGTTTTCATCACATGAAATCCTCAAGGAATTGTCATATCCCCACCCAATGCATTGTCCCCTTGTCTTTATCAAAAAAAATGTTCACTCCACATATAAGGGAAAAATTTCACACTTTTCCACTATCCATAGGATAAATGATATATACCACAAAATACCATATGACATGTTAGGACACGCTAGAAATCATGGCACGTAATCATAAGTATAGTTTCAAATAAAATACATGTGATGAACTCCGAACACGAATAATAAGCAAAAAAATACCCCTGAAAAAAGTGTAACTTATTTTTCTATGGTCTACACACACACTGACATAAGATCATAATATAACATGTTCATAAATTATGTCTAGGAATAATCATATTTTTTAAACATGTGTTACAAGGCACAAAAATATAAGGAACTCCCTACCTTATAAGTTATCGATGTAAAATGAAATGACAAACCAATCAATAACACCTCATTGTGGACTTATAATCATAAAATGCGACTCTTAGGGTTCACTAGGAATCAATTAAAATAAATCCATCCATTTTATTTCAAAAATAAATAAAATATCACATTTAATAATTCTTTCTATCTCATGGATAATTTCTAAATTACCATAAACAATATACCATATAATGATATTTTCTCTCTCTTAGATTATTTCCAAATTATTGTTTCTATAATCAAATGTTCTTGCAATCATCTCCATAATATTTATTATCTTTTTATAATTTATCAAAAATTATTATTTTATAATTATATCTTCAGAATTTATCATAAATTTTCCTTCTGTAATTATCTTTGACAATTTATAATTAATTAACCTTATGAAATTGTCTTATGATAATTTCTTATAAATTATCATTTTCTAATTATCTTTAGATATTTTATAATACCTTATCCACTATAATAATTTCTTGATAATTTATCATATATCGTTATTTTATAATTAAATTTTATAATTTACCCTAAATTATCCTTTTATAATTTTCTTATGATAATTCCTTATTAATTATTAATATATAACTATCTTTTGATAATTTTTAATAAATTATTCTTTAAAATTATATTTTGATAGTTTATTGTATGTTTATATTTTATAATTATATTTTGATAATTCTTTTAGATATTTAGCTTATAAATTTCTTTCTATAATTTATCATAAATTTTATTTTTAAAATTATCTTTTTATAATTTAAACTCAATCATCATTTTATAAATCAAACCAATTATCATTTAATATATTTTATTCCCTAAAATATCCTTTGATAATATATAATTTATCATTTTATAATATTAAATAATCTGTCAATATCTCCAAGAAAATTATTTGTTGATATTTTTTATTATATAAATTATACATTGATAATATAGAAATTATCAATTTTTAATGTTAATAAAATTATCCACCCATAATTCCATGTGATTATTCATTGATAAATTTTATTTCATTGGTTATCCTTTGAAAATATAGAAATTATGGTTTGAAAATTTTCAATAAAACCTCTAAAATTCTAGGTGATTATCCACAATAATATTTCTCAAATAATTCATCCTTTAATAATATAGTAATTATTTTTTGATAATTCTATATTAATTATCCCTAAAAAATTACACATAACTAACTATTGGGAATTTTTATATCATAAATTATCATTTGATAATATGTCAATTGTCATTTCATAAATTATAAAAAATAATCCACCAATAATGTCATGTAATTTTCCATTGATAATTTCTATTCTAGATACAATCATGTGATAATATTTTACAATTATCATTTTTAAAAATTATATATATATATTTACAATATTTCACAATTGTAAAATGATATTGTTTTTTGTGGAAACTCACTTGATAATTTATTTAAATGTATAATTGGATTTCCTTGTAAAAATATGTCTGTTAAAAGATATTTTTTTTCTTATTTTATTATACTATCATTTTTACATAAATTTATAATTATATAATTAATGGAATAAATTTAATAAAAAGTTTAAATTGAAATAAAAATCGCATTCGACAAGCGAATAATGGGGAATGGAGTATCCAATGCTTGAATCCATGAAGAAAACACTAATATGATCATCGTTGTATTCACCCTAAATGAGAAGAAGCATTTTTTGGAACTACAAAACTCAACTAGTCGACCAAAAACAAAGGTGAAATGATTCTAATATAAATAACCCCAAATAATCGAATTTAAAACCCTTAATTAAAAAACCTTTTTAATCTGAAATCAAAAAGAAAAATAATAATGAAGAGATTTATTTCTCTTCATTAATACATATAAATTGAAATAGTTTAAACCAATGATGATTAGGAGGTTTTAGAAATTTTTGGTGTATCATTATTTGATTTTGATGTTATTTTGAGAAGTTGAAACTTTAAATGAATATTTATTTTATTTAAATTAATAATAAAAATATTTAACAACCTAATATCATTAGTGACCTATCCAAATTCATGATGCGCATAGAATTTATACCCCACAACCTTGAACTAATAGTTGTTTTTAATTTATCATTCATTGTACATTTTCATAGATATTAAATTATTTAAAAAATATAAAAAAATTGTAAAATAACTTATTTTCTGATGTTATCTAACCAAAAATTCAATGCACTAAAATTTTATGTCATGTATAAGTTATTCACCACATCCTTGATATAATGGTCGTAAACAATTTCTCTTATGATGAACTATTTGATTGGTATTCTATTATTTTCAGAAAAATTTATAAAAAAATTAAAAAACTTATTTTAATGTTTCATTAGACCAAAAACACGTTGCTCACAAATATTATTCCCCCTAAGGTAAAATATGTGTCACATACCTAAATATGTTATCATATTTATCATATAACACTCCATTTGTGATATATTAAACTATTTCAATTGAATTTTACATGCATAATATAATCTATTTATCATTTTTATTTCTTATTTGTTAAGGATCCATATACCTCAGAATCTCACACTATCTCTATTTCAAACTCTAAAAGTACTTCATACAATATTCTAGGACGATATTTGGTCATTTAACATTAAAAAAATCATTTAAGACATTTATTATGTGATAGTTTTTGAAATTGTCATTCCCTTATCAAAATAAATATAAATCATTAACCAATGTGATTTTTATTAAATTAGAAAATTCAAGGTAATAAAAATCATTTGATTTTTTATTTAAAAAAATTAAAGAATAGGTAAATATGAATTTAATAAATCATTTTAACAATTTCAAACACTTTTTTGAATTTTTTTATCTTGGATTTTAATGAAAAAATATTTAAAACTGAATAGATAAATTAATTCAGATTTGATTTAAAAAATTTTCTCAATAATTTTAAATATTAATGTTTTCCAAAATGGTATTATTTCAGAAAATTTTCTTGAATTACTATATGAGAAGAAAATGGATGGTTTTTTATCCATTGATAAATTAACTCCCTTTAATGGAAATTCAAGAAACAAATAATCCAGATTAAAATTAGATTGTGAAACAAATCCACATACAATTGTAACATTAAAGTAATAATTATTAAATGGATTAATTATGTGTAAGAAATTTAAATCTACATTTTTTTTGGGAAAACAAAATAATATAATAAAAATTCATTACACACTTAATTCTAGAATATCAATGGAAACAAAAAACTAATATAACCCAATAAATAAAAATTGGGTTATGAAATTATTTACCACATGGTAAATATTTATAAAAATCCCCATATATCAAATAATTTAAATTGAAACATAGAATACCATGAATAATTAACGAATCAATGTATTACATATCATAGGGTAATTATATCCACCATAAAAACGAAATTATTTGAATAATAGTTCGATATGATCCAATGAAGAGAAATAGAGACAAACACCCTTAACTCATACATCGTTTGGTTTGGCTATTAGTAAAACTTTTTTTTAACGGTTTTAATCATGTAATTGATTAATTCTAGATAGATATCCATATTTATAATATCATATATAATCCCCTTAAAACATTTTACCACTGTTTTGTTAAAAATAATTCTTTATTTTCCTTCTTTCCTAAGTTAGTTGACTTGTTTTTTCATGCCTATATTTTCATGCAAGTTATGATTATTTCACATATTATATGGTTCAATCATATAAAGAATGTTATTACTTTTAAAAAAGTATATTTTTTCATTATATAATTTTTTGAATCATTATTTATATATAAACATGGTGGATGAATCACATCTCTTCATTGAGGTGATATGCAATACGTAAGCATGTGCCACATTATCATTTTATTAATGGGTGTAAGGTTAATAAAGTGTGAGATATATTGATTTTATATAGTCAATATAATTATATATATATATATATCATATTTTCACAAAATTTAACACTATTACCTTGATGTTAAGCGTAATAGAAAAATAAATTACGTATCTTTATGGGGAAGTATTATGTTGTCCACAAAATCAATGTAATCATGTTTTAAATGGAATAAAATGTAAGAATATATGTCATGAACAAATTCAGGTTCCCATCCAACCTAGTGCCCAACATAGTCTACGGTAAGGCCTGAAGGGTATTCCTGATCCCCATGGGATAGAAGAATTTCCAAATATTAAATAAAAAAAAGGGAATTATTTAACCAAATTAATCATAATAAAATTACCCACAAAAAATCCATATCTTAAAAATTAATACAAAATAGCCTTTACCAATTTCTAGATTTTATGATTACAACTAAAAAAACCAAAAAGGTCTACAAAACAAAGGAAAACTGAAACATCGACCCAAACCACAATACAACAATACGACCAACATCTGAAATACACCACCACGAAGACCCACGACAATATCCCTTAGAAACCCAGTATTCAAAAACTACACATCATTCTATAACCTAAACAAAATAGACAACAGGGTTCGCATACACCCAATAGTGTATGCTGGGTGTGATATGAATCCCAGTAGGATTCCACAAAGATAAATATTCTATGCGCTAAACATTAAATGTTGAAATGGTATGAGAGTCCAGTTATTCTCTTTTGAGTCCCTTTCCTCGGGGTATTCACTAGGTAGACAGGATCTAGGATTGTCCGGACATGACATGTGGGATGTGAGTGGTGCTTCTGGCCCGCACACCTCATGATGGGACTCAAGTTACTAAGGGAAGTCACATTCTATACGAGTTCCTTGGCCCTATTGATTTCTTGTTGTTTGGGAAATGAAATTGGATTTTGTTCAATGGTCTTAATGAGTTCACAAGGCCTTAAAATATATCTAGAGCCATAGAGTTTTACTATAATTTTTTCCATAATGGTGGAGGGATTGGAGTGTCATCACCTCCCATATGTCCAAGTCTCCAAATAACAATAGTCTTCTCTTGTATAGTTCTATTTATTTTATTTGAATCATGGAAATTTAAATTTTATGTAAAAATTATTGGGTTTGGGGGATGTGAAAGGTGAATTTTTAGAATTTAACAAAAGGAAGATTTGGAAATGTGGACTATTTTAAAATAATTTTTAGTAAATGGGATGAGTTTATCAAGGTTTTATTTTTTATGAATAATGATTTTGGTTAATCGAATATTTTTATATTTGGGAAAATTGAATTTTTTTAAAAAAAATATGTTTTGAAAACTAGTTTTAAAATAGAATTTCTAGTTATTAATAAAATGGTTTAGAATGAAGTGAGTTTGGTTGTGAACTGGGAAATTATTTGAAATGGAAATAAATAGAATTTGATGTTAATTTTTTTAAAAAAGTGGGTTGAATGATATGGTTTTGAAAAGTGGAAAGGATTGGTTTTTTTCTTTGGTGATCTAATGGGTCACCACTCAAATTAGAATATATGGAAAGGTGGATGGTAAATCGAACAAGTTGATCATTTCCTGGAAGGACATGTGGTGGGTTCCCGATGTATCATGAAAACATGCATTTATGAGGCCCATAGGACACGACAGATGATTGGTTAATCCACTAACCTTTTTTATTTTAAAAAACTATTTTTAAGTAAATTTAGTGATTTATTAATAATTTATTGTGTGGTGTGAATTTTATTATTTTTTATTCTTGTTTGTAAAGAATTTCAATCCATGAATTTTTTTCTAACTTGTGTCTTGAGTTCCAATTGATTTTGGTATGTTGGTATGAAAATGTTTGGTTAGTGGGTCCTTTTAAAAATTTGTTCAGGAAGCCCTTGCGATGGTTCCCTATATATGATTTTTGTTCTCTTGTGGTATGTCGTGGACTGTGGACAAATTTTATTAGGTCCTTGGTTTTCTTTATTGGGTAGTGTAAGACACAAACATAATTAATTCATGTTTGAATTGCGGCTATGGGTGATTCACCATTGGTAGACTCTCTAGTGGATCAAGGTAAAGACATTCCTCTATGGTTTTGGAAATTGAGTTATGATATCATCCTTTTCAGTTAAGGGGAACCTCATGCAATGGAAGACTCATTCTATATGGTTGAAGATGGTCATATTTCCTTCTTTTACTTGTGTCATCAATGGTGAAGTGTGAAATTATTGTGTCTAAAGGATCAGTTTGAGAGCAATGAAGGAAATCCTAGTAAGGAAAGATGAAAGCAGTCAGGGTTGTTGGTGCTAGACATGTCTGGAAGGGAATTTGGACTTCTCTTTGGATTCATCTATGAGAAGGTTAATGTTAGGCCACCATTATGGAATGTTTGATCGTAAGAGGCATTTATGATCATTTCTAAGAATCACACATTTTTTATAACTTGGTTAATGGTTCCTTCCCTTGTAAGGGATCTTAGTCGGAAATGTTCATGTTTGGTGGCATTATGATGTGTTGTGTTCTTTTAGAAATGAGAAGTTGAATGTTGTGGGACCTTTATAGAGACATTGTTTTACCAAAATCATGTGTTCCGTTCAAGGAATTTTGATTTTTTCTTCATCGTGTGTAGGAATATTTTATGTTCCCTTGCATTTGATGTTTCTCATTTTATGTCCAATGAGATGATGAATGGGAATCTTGAATGTCCCTATACCAATGAAGTACCATGTTGAGGAAAAGTAGGTTGAGGGGTGGGTTGTGTACTCCAGGTTGTGCTAGATCATGGTGTGGTTACCTGTGGCACAAGAAGAATATATTTCGATCAGGGGATTCTAGTGCCTTATATCAAGGTAGGTGATGCTTCAATCATTTCGGCTCCCGCAATACGTATTGGAAAAAACGTGGCGCATACCTAGGAACTTCAGGTGTTATAAGGGACTTAATTCCTATGTCGGTCCTTAATTTGGGAAATAAATTTTTTTTATGTTTTTTGTGTAGTTGTTCCATTAAAAACAATCCTATTGGATGGAGGGATCATGAGGAACTTGTTTCTCAGTGTAGTATTATGTTGTGTGGGAAGCTCTCATGTTATCTCATCTCAGGATTTCGGTGTTAGTCTATGCCATCTAGTTATGCTAGTTGGTCATTATGGTTGGTAGACCCACCATCGGTCTCTTGTAAATTCCCTTGTATTTAATCAATATTTTCATTTTTTATGGTGGGGAGTCCATTCAGGCCTCCCCATGTTGGTATCTCGATTCCGTCTTGGATGTTAGCTACCTCTTTTGGTTTGGAGTTTGATTGGGCCTCCTCATGTCATAAATCCCTTTTCGTCTCTTATTTTGGTTTGGCATTTTCTTGACTCATTGGAATCTATCTAACCCCAATCCCTTCATGGGATTAAATGTGGGGTTCGATGTGCACCCCACAACATTTTGAAGTTAGGTTGTGGTAGCCTCATTTATTTCATTGTTTTTTTATTGTCTTCAAGAGCGTCTTTGAGAATGTATAAGATGTTATGTATTGGGATATTGAATGGTGAATTTTGAGTGTTTCTATCATTAAATTATTAACTGGATGAGTATTTACTTTTAGGGGTAGTCGTCGTATGGTGGGGAGTCCATTTTAGGTCCCCCAAGTTTATTTTGCAAATCCTTTATCATTGTTGATTTTATTCTTGTTTTGATCTCATGCTGTTCGCCAGAAACCACTTTGAGATATTTGGGTCTACCAGTTCTATTTTATAATAAATTTTGGGATGGATTTCTAGGGGGAGATAGAATAATGGTGGAGTGAATTGAAACACACCGGTGTTTAATTTAGTCTTGATCCTAGCTTGAGTCGGTTTTTGGTTTTTTTTCTTGGGTACTGGGTGTGATATTTTTTAGGGGTCAATATTAATTTGATTAAGTTAGGGTAGGTTCTTAGTTTAAAATTTTGATGTTTGGAAACTTTGTGGGATTTTGGCCCTTACACAAACACTGCGTGGTTAGTAGAAGCTGTGGGACCTACACTGGTACCTATACAACCGCTTCTGGTATGGGAAGGATCAACCACATGGTCTATGCACATTCTCTTGAACTATATAGGGTAACCACACAGTTTCCATTCATTAATAATAATTAATTCATTAAAATGGGAATTAAATAAAAAAGATAAATAGCAGATTAATATTTATTGAATTGTTATAATATTATTATAATTTTTAATGTCATTATTTATAAAATAATAATTAATATTATTTTCAATAATAATAATAATAATAACTTTATTTATATTACTTATGTAGTGGATTTATATTTTTTAGGGTTTCCTTGTTCTTTCCCCATCCTCCATGGCCCCCCTCTCCTTGTGTCTCGTGTGCCACCCCCATATGAGACTCCTCCCTACGCTCACCTCACATCCAGCAACCCCTCATTTGACGACCACCCTCCGATCTCCCCGCACCTCTACCCACATGTTCCACTGACCAATGAACTCCCATGCACTACTCAACACCACCAAGTGGTGCCTCCCCAGTGCGTGAACCCTCACCGGCTAGCCCTACTCTAACAGTGGCCCCCTTAACGACCCCTTTCTTCAAAAGATTCACCTCCTACATCTGGCGACCATTCCTTTAAGTAAACCCTTATCTCATTCATGGGGTTTTTAACACTCTCATGGGGTTTGGTTTGGGTTATGGATTTGATCATGTTGGTTTGGATAAATCATTCCTTATTAGGGTTCGATTTTAATCGCATGTGGGCGGCTAGGGTGTGATTGGTGATTTTTACCATGTTTAAAGGATTCTCCAACCGAGGTTGGTGATTCCATAATTAACAACTTTTTTTCAAAATTAATCCTTCATTTTAGTATCTTTTTCATGTCTTATAATTTATATGGGAGATACGGGAGTGGTTTTTCGAAATTGTTGAGGTGTATTTAGGTTAAAATGACTCTACCATAAATGGAGTATATTTTGTGCATAATGATAGTTGTGTTTATTTGGGAGACACCCTATTAAATTTTTGAATGATTCTTTAATTTTATTAAATGTTCCGAATCACGTTTTTATATGCTTATGAATTGTAGTTTTTTTAATGTGATTAATTTTAAAAGTGGATATTTTATGTGATATTGGGTATTTTTCATGTGAAAATCCTTGTTTTCCATTGATGTAATTTTGTAAATC
Organism: Viscum album; assembly: GCA_963277665.1. NCBI lineage: Eukaryota > Viridiplantae > Streptophyta > Magnoliopsida > Santalales > Viscaceae > Viscum > Viscum album. Next base: position 907,501,129 of record OY728125.1, on the reverse strand, counting down.
ATGAAATTGGTTTATTTAACTATATGTGGGCTGAAAATTGTGTTTTGATATAGCATTGATGTGCAGTTGGATTAAATGTAGGTTTTGGGATCAATTTTCTTATAAAATCAAATGGGGTGTTTATTGAAATTGTTTAATACATTGTTATAATTTTTTATTAAATTATATAAAATGTGAAATGCATATTCATAAAATATTTTGAGGTGAATATGTTTTCATAAATGGAATTTTATGTTCATGTAGTGGCTTGTGATATGTAATTATTGGTTTGCATGATGAATTTTGTAAGTTATATTATGTAATGTGTGAAACTGGATTGAACACAACAAGGGAATCCTAGATATCTTGGTAAGAGGACTAGGACTAGTATTATAGTGATTTAAATGTGGTCATGTCCTGAATACACTTATCAGGATGGAAAATGGCAACCCTATCTTAACATGTATGATGAATATAGACCACTAGGTTATGGTTGTGTTCCTTAATAGTGTTTATAACATGAGAACACTTATTATCGTGGATTCTACACCACATTTTCTCCAAGAAATGATGTTTCTAGGGACCCATTAATAGATAGTTCTTAGGGGAAACTCCCATTACTGGTGTACAAGGATCAAGTTTCACTTTCCATTGGCATACATTATGGTTGGTTGGAAGTTTTAAAATCATTGATTTTTTCATTAATCATACTTTCTTAAAATAAATTTCCATTTAATGTTTCATTTATTCAATGATGTTTTTCTTTAATGTTATTAAGCATAAACGTTTTCTATCATTTATTTCATTTAAAAAAATTTCAGTTTATTTGTCATCTAATTTTTAGAGCATGGAATCTTTTATCTGGGTGGCATCCTACAAGTCTTTGGCTCACCCCCTGCATACACCTTTGGGTGTAAGCATACCTAATTGTTATTTTGTTTCATTTTAAGGATAGATGCATAGTATTGGTGATTTATGTTTCTAGTTTAATTTTTATGGATCTTGGGGGAGGCAAATTTGCAATGTCTCTTCACTTGATTCATGGTGGTTAGTGGTGATTGTTTATAATCCCTTTATGTCACAGTCATATTTGTTTTTGTCTTAGTTGTAAACATAAAATCGGTAAATTGATAATGTAATATCTATTTAGGTTTTTCAGATATAGATTTTCTTTTTCAATTGGTTATTTTAATATGATTAAGTCAGATAAACCATTCCCTCTTGTTATATTTTATACTCAGGAACTTGTACCAGCCCGCAGGGATCAAGATTACCCATAGGGCACTACCAAAGACCGAGTTAGGCGCTGGGTTGGATGGTGACCCGACTTGGCTCCGGATAACGTGTTTGTAAAATATTAATTATTAAATAATAGTAATGAAATAAATATCATATAAATTTTTTAAAGACGTTATTATATTCATCCTTAAAATTTTGCAATGAAATATTAATTATATCATTTTCTGTGGTGGTAGTTCATCATACAAATGATCAACGATATTGTTTCCCATTTAATGGAAGACAATATGTATGTAGATTATTACAAAAACATATAAACATATTATTATATTAAATATAAGGATATTATTATATGATAATGGTTTAATACTATTTTAAAAGGATTTAATAATAACGAAAATTAAAAAACTAATTTAATAATGTTATCACTTCCTCAAAAAAAATCCATTATGATTTAACCAAAATCATTCCAAGCATGAAATTATTATCAAAAAAATGGATCTAGGAGGTTATGAAGGGATTATGGTATTTAATTTAGTATTTATTTAATGAAACAAATGTATTTGGAAGTGTGAATAGACCAGAAGAGGGGGTGTGGGTTTATAAGTTGGGGGGACATACCTAGATATTTTGAAAGTATTCACTTATACACAAGTTATTATCAATATAAAATCCTCCAGAATGAGTCAATGTCAAAAATTATTAGGGACTATATCAATATATGTCTATGAAATTATTCATAGATAATTATTTATTTATTTATTTTAAATCATTATTTATTTAGCTTCACCCCCCATAAATCAAATTTTTCATTATCCCCAATAATTAATTTTTAATGATTTCTCTATTCAGAATGCATAAAAATTATGAAAAATTTATTAGAATATATAAATTATTTTGAGTCAAAATATTTTAATCAATATTAAAAATTCAATTCATTTATGTTGATGAATCTAATTTAAAATTATACCTATAGACGTGATAAAAAGTAGATTTACAAAAATAAAATTCTCGTAAATATAGATGGTTTTAATATTAATATTCAATGTTCAAATTATTAAAATGAACTAAATGAGTGAAATTGTAAAATAATTAAACTAATTATTCTCTAAAATTAATTTAAAATATAATTTAACCTTGCATATTATTCTAACAAAAAAATTTGTCAATAAAATCAGTTTTTGTTAGTATACATCAAAAAATTAAAAAAATTCTAAAAAATCCAAAAAAAAATCAACTTAATATAATTTGGAAGTAACAAATTATAAAATTTATTTTCTTTTTTAAAATAAATTTTATTAAAGATGTAGAAATTTATAAAAAATTCATTTCTCAAAGAACGATTTATTCTTTTTTTTAATACTATTTTTCATAAAACATTCCATTTTCATTTAAATTAATAATATTTTATTTTTAATAAAAATATAGCCATAATTTTATAAAATAGTTGTAACCTATAAAAAACACTAATTTAATAGCTATTTTATAGTTGTATACTATATTATATTTCAAATAGGCATAGGGTTTCATGTTTTGCAATCTCTCAAACAGGTTAAATTTAAAAAATATATTATGTGGGTTGTCTCAGATCTGTGTTGTGTGTAACAAATCATATCAAATAAAATATTATTCATTTAAAATATTGTGGTGGTGCGTTATTACCACAGTAAATAAATTTTATCCTCACAATTTCAACACAATTTCATTAATCACGTGGCTTCTATTTGAAATATCCTCTTTCCAAAACACACATCATAAAATTTTTTAACCAAATAACCTATTAGAATTTGGAAAGAGAAATATGAATGGAAATATTATGTTATAGATAAATAGGTTTCCATGTATTATAATGCATGTGGTAAGTTAATATATTGACATAAAATAAAACGGTAATTTAAAAATTATTATTCAATGTGATAGAGGCCATTGATCAAATTAATATGAATGGCCAATATAAAGTCAGCAACCAAAATTCCATCAAACACTAATCAGTCAAAAGACCATTCATTTATCATATATAAAGGTAATATAGTAATATTTATGTTTCAATATCTTATTCATAATGTTGAAAAATTATTTAAATGTCTAAGAATATGTGGAAATATTATTACTTGATATATTTATTTTTCATAAGAATAATATCACTATTAGGTGGTGCCTCAATTAATATCCAATTCATTGCATACTATAACAAACAAATATCCAAAAATAGTTTTTTTATACCTGAAAAATTAAATTACCTTTCAAGGGATCATAAGATCTATTAGTGATTGAAAATTACTTCCATGATTCTCTAACTAATCTCTCAAAATAGAATATTTAGCCCAAGTTATCAAATATAATAAATTAATCTCTAAACCTAAAGTGTAAAACCACTAGTTTATCATTAATAGTTTTTTTAATAAAAATTAAGTAAAAATAATTACATATTAACCATAAAATCACATATGTCAGTTGTAGGATTTAAACCATTATCACCCTTCAGTTTTGGGTATAATCCCCGTTATCTTACCTGATGTAATTATTTTTCACCTGATATTTGGGTTTCTATTTTTCTAAATCCATATTAATATAATTACACTAACATTCTATAAGTGTAATAACACCTAATTCTGTCAACATAAAAATTAGATAAACCCAAAAGGTTACCAATACCTTTGAACATATACCTTAAAATAGTTAGGTAGTTCTTCATTAAAATAATATTTTCATTAAAACATATATCAATCATATGGGTTTCATTTCCATAAATTCCCCCTCAAATATCCTTATTCTTAATAGACTCCTCTCACATAAAACCTAAGATGGGGTGTTTAAGACATTGATGTTATGATCAATATTAAAATCATAAACTTTTGACGGTATTGATTCCTTTTATGTTAATGACCTCATATATGTTATTGAAATTTTACACAATCCTTAGATGCTCTGTGATTATTATAAAAAAAATACCATTGGTAAATATAATTCTATAATTTAAACCATGTATCTCAATACATAAATACATTATATATTTTCAACCTAATTCTTTTATTTTTATAGGGGTTCACATTTAAAAGAGGTTATTAACATAGATAATTCGGAGTTTCCTCACATTTAAGACAACGAACTACAAATGGATCTATATGAATCAATTTATTTCCTTTTATCACACAACTCATTTTTACTCAACAATTCATTTATTTAATACTTTATTTTTGACACTTAAATCATTTTCACATTCCTTTGGGGCACCTTACTGGGTGTCTATTTCCACATTTCTGTCATGAAGGAAATATATCCATCATTCCTCAATGTTTTTGACCACTCCATCTCTTAGAAAACTACATCATTTTCATTTTAGTAAGTCAGACAGTTGGTTAAGGTAATGATAATTTACTAGATTTTTGGATAATTAATTATGTATAATCATGATATCATTGAATCTTGTCATAATCCCATTTTTCTCATTATCTCCATGTTGACCATCACATTCAATGTAAGAATTACTTCTAGTTATAGATAGTATCTAAAATAAGAATAATTTAAGAAATAATTATTATAGTACAAAATCGTATAATCATTTCTTGGATATATAAATTATGAAACATTCCATTTAATATCCAATGCCTTATATTTGACATAGGTCATTCATTTTCTTCATCTGATTAAATCCTTCATAATGGTTATTGATGAAACTATGTATTATCAAATTATATCCCTTGAGATTTTCAAACTAGGGTAATTATAAAACCCCTTTTCATGAACCACGTAGTGATTGATTCAAGACTATAATAAGTTTTTTTATTTATTACCCTTATGTATATATACAGTAGATTCATGTCCACCCATTGTATCTAAACAGTGATATATTTTCAGGAAAACAAAATAATATATACCTTAAAAAACATTAGGTTGTTCTTCTATTCATATCATCAAAGTTTATCATGGGTTTATGTTCCCTAATCTTTGTTTTCCATAATATATATCCAAATTTTGCAACTAAAATTAATATGATACCACCAATAACATACCTAATTCTAATAAATCAGATCTATTGTCTACATTATTACATTAGGATAATATACAAGTAATTAAATCCAAAATAAATGAATAGTTTATAATTTTTGTAAACAAAGATATATACATTATTCCCCTACTATATTTTATTACCAAAATTAAAACATATTTTTTTGATGATATCATTATTCCCTCTCTAATATTCCTGTATATAATTCATAGTACACTTCATAGATATCTCATAAATTAATTAAAATAAGGGTGAGCTGAAATGATTAGTAATAGTAACATAAAGTTGAACCTATCATGAGTATATGAAGAATAACTAAAATGAAATAATTAATATTGAAAGGTAAATATATAAACATACTTTCCATATAATAATGTAAATTATTATCATTATTAGATAAGAAATAATCAATATGGATATTTAATTAATTAATCATGGATGACATTTAAATAACATGAATATCATGAATAGATAATGAATAATCAATATCAGTGGGTAAAAAACTGAACACAATTTCCAATTAAATAACATGACTATGTCGAGTAGATAATGAATAATCAATATGGAAAGTTCAATAATAGATAAAAAATTCCATTTAATAAATAAATAATAATAAAATTAATATATATATATATATAATATAATTGTGTAAATATAATGGATAATAATAAAAAACATATTAATGAAGAAAATTATTAATTATTGGATGCCCTAATCTCAAAAATAATTATACCTCTATAATCGAGTACTTTCACAAGAATGTTTAAACCTATGGGTAAAACCCCACTTAATTATAGTGTACTAATTCACCTCATGTGACTAACAATACATCAAGTGGCTGTATAGTTTTCTGCTCGACCCTTCGTTTTATTTCCAAAGAATTCCTCATATATAGAGTAATTGAATTAATACTTAAACAATATATCCTGTCATATAATATCTATAATGACTTAAGAATAAATCATTATCAATATTTATACATATTAGAAAATCACTTTTAATTTAGAATACTTTATGCAGAGATTATATAAGTTTTAATAATTAAACGCATCCAAGATAAATAATGTGGGTATTTAAGAAATATTTAATGTCTAATGGTCATAGAAAAGTAAACATTTTAAGAAAAATTTAATTACTACAAAATTTAATTCGGAAATTTAATTTCAATAATTCCCCAGTCTAAGTGATCATAAAACATCCATATGTTGAATAATTATAGAATCAATATCATATATCCCTACATGAGTAACTCTAAAATAATGATGCGCGGTTGTTGATGAATAAAAATACCATAAAATGTCATTATAAACATTATTTGTTAAAATAACCTTTTTTAATTTGAAAATATTTTTAAAACTAAAAAATCAAAATAAATTTACATTAAAATAAATTTTTAATCAAATAAATGAATCAATATATTGTTGAGCGGTCATGATTTTGGAAAATTATTTACATTTTACAAAATTTAAAAAAATGATTCCATTAATAATTTTAGTAATGTTCTAATGTGCCTAATTTGGAAAATGACATGACGTTTCCTTTAATTTTTTTAATAAAATTAAAATATGTGAAAATATTTATTTAAAAAAATAGATAATTTTAAACATGTTTTTTAAAATATTTTTAGAAAAAACATATTAAAATTTGAATTTTCAACCAAAGGGATAAATGAAGTAAGATTTTATTAAAGAATTGTTTTCTAAATCGTTTTATTTTCCAAATGTGTAGAAAAAATGTCTATATGACGTGAAAAAATCATGAATAATAATAAGAGAATAAATTTTAAGGGTTTTATTATCCAATGATCCAATAAATTCCTTCAACGGAGATTCAAGCATAAGCAATCTGGATTAAAATGAGATTGTGAAATAAACACTCACAGATATTGTAATGTTAATGTGAGAATGAATAAATTTATTTATTATGTGTTTTAAATTTAAATAATAATTAAACGAGAATAAATAAAGAATAATACATTCAAAATATATTATAGATATAGTCTTAAATGTCAATAGACAATTAAGAAGAAATATAACCCATTGAATGAAAATATTGTTATGAAATTTTCTAGCACTTGGTAACTTTTGTATAAACTCCCCTTGGATAAAATAATACAAATATATACATAAAATAAAATTATTTACTAATAAATACTAATATGACTTGTTAAAGGGGAAACATATAAACAATAAAACAAAAATTTGGTGCATAGCATTTTAATATGCCTCAGTGATGGGAAATAGAGATAAATTATCATACCTCAAGCTTCCTTAAGGATGAAAATGCTTTAAACACATATATAATGGTTTTAATCATGTTATTAATTTATAATAGAACCATATCCAATTTATAATATCATATATGATCCATTTATAATTTTTTACCACCCGTTTGTTAAAAGGGGTTCATTATTTAAATTCTTTGGGTGTAAATAACATTGATTTATAATTCATGGTTTTACATGAATGTTCTAGTTATTATAGATTTTACAATGTTACATAATATCTAGAATTATATTAATTTTATAAATATAATTTTTTTTATAATTTTTTTTATTCATTATTGACATTTTAAAATGGCCAATGTATTAAATTGTTCCAGGAAAAAAGTAAGATGCTCGTACGCACGAGCGAGCATATTATTTCATTAATGGGTGCAAGGATAGAGAAGTGTGTGATATATTAATCTTAATGAATCAATAAAATTTCCTCTAATTAAATTATATTGAGAAAATATATTCTTATTACACTCCTTGTAAAGTGAATGCAAACAACGAATCCCATCACTTCGTGAGGTAGTAGTTCACCATACACACTAGCGTCATTACCATTTTTCAAATGGAATTGAATGTAAGAAGCAATATGTTGTTTTAAAATTAAATAATAATTATAATGTTAAAATAATTAAATAAATATGTTAAATTCTTCATTTCATTCATCATTGAAATATGGGGATGAAAAATGAATTATATTAGTTTATGTGGTGGTAGTTTGTTATACACATGATCGACAGTCTCATTTTCCATTAGAGAGAGGAGTGGATAGATATTGGTAATTATCATAAAATAATAACATATGATAAAATTTATTATAATTATTTTATTATATTATCATGATTTAATACAATTTAAAGTTGTTCTAATAATAAACGAAATAATAACACTCTTTTTAGAATGATACCACTTCTTCAGACAAATTATTTTAGTTTGCACCAATATCCTTACTATGTTAAATCTATTATAAAATAAAGGGATCTAGGATGTTGGTATAGGATTAAAAAAATATTTCCTGTTTTATTTGATGAAGCAAAAGAATTTGGAAGTCTAAATAAGTCAGGTGAGGCGGTGGCCATTAATAAGTGGGGGAGAGGACTTATATAGAAATCATGAAAAGTTTCCATTGAATCAACTTTTTTATCATCCCAAAAGCTTCAAAAAAAATACTTTTTAAAATAGTTATATTTTATAAGGTCTATATAAGGACGTAAATTGTGTTTGGGTATGTTGTGAGGTCATTATATCCATTAATGTTTTATTTTAACCACCTACATATCATTTTTATATTAACCAAAGTAATTTTTTTTCATATTTTACAATTAATATTGGTAAAAAATTATTTTCTATTATTTTATAATATAAATCATTATGTTTTAAAATATTCAGTACATTTTTTAAAATTCATTTTATATAAGTGAAAGGATACACTTTTATATTACACAAATAGATGTGATAAAAAGTTAGTTTTTTAAGGAAAGTTATCATAAGTATAAAAGGTTTTAATATACAAGTTCAATTTGGAAATATTTATAGTTACCAAAATTTGATGATTTTTGATATAATTTTACTAATTTTATATTATACCCAATTTATAATATATTTTATCATTATAAATTATTTAAAAAAAATTAGATTTTCAATATAAATAAGTATTTTTCAATATTCATCAATAAATGGATTTTTTCATACAAATACTAAATATTACAAAAAGATAAATTTTATATGATGATTAAAAAACTAATATTATTTTTCAGTAAATAAATTTTTTAAAATTAGTAAATGTATTTTTAAGTTTTTTTGTTTGAAGCAAGAGAAAGCCATTTTTTAGAAAAATACTATTTTTTAGAAATAATATATTTTTCATCTAAATGATTCTCATTTTAATTATAATAAATTGATAACCACAATTTTAATATTTTAGTTATTACTATTACTACCATAAAATTTAACACCATGGTTATAATGGTATATTATGTTACAGTTCATTTGGTTATGAGGTAGCTTGACATATAAGCTATCAATGAGATTGAATTTAAAGAAATATATTTCATGGGTTATTTAAGATAGGTGTTTTGTGTCACATAAAAATTTAAAAATTATGTTATTCCTTCCAATTTTTATTGTGAAAAAATTATAGATATATTATTTCCATTTTTAAAATCTATTTAATGTTGTAAACCATTATTTTTTTCTTATAAATTCATTACATTATATCATCAAAAAATAACACCTATCATTTACATAGTTTTCATTTCATATGTTTCATAATGATATCTACATTAATGAGGCACTTTATTATTATAGTTTTTTTGGTAATTTGATTCTTGAGGTAGAATATGATCTAGGTTATTTTTAAATTTTGACGGTATTATTCTTTTTATTTTCTATTTTAATTTATACACATCTAATGGGTGTAATCATCCATGATATAAAATAATCCATTAGATACAATAAAATGTTCAATTTAATTTTTAATTAATCTCCCATTATGATATAATAAAATCTTATTATATTGTTTAAAATATTTTTTGGAACATTACTTAATAATTTTTAATTATTTTAAAATAATATAAAAACATTTTTAGGAAAGTAATAATCATTATTTAATGAAATAAAATGTTTCAAAAAACCTAGGATTCTACATTGAAGCCATTTAATCTAGATTTGTGGAATTTTATTAATAAGAGGTAAATAAAAAATTTAGGATAATGATATAACATCAAATATTGGTATTAATGGTGGTAATGAAATCTCTTCACACTCTACTTGAAAAATAAGGCCAGTTCTGATTTTAATGTGCATGTAAATTGACTTACAGCTAAATAATTTTCTGATTTTGATAAGATGAAGTGTAAAATAATATATACAAACAATAATTATTATTATTTAAAAGTAAAATTTTAATAATATAATTAAATTCATTTTCAACATCAATTTTTTTTTGTTATTCAAATATAATATGGTCTCTAAAAATAAACATTGATGAGTTAAAAATAATCAAAATAGCTTAATATAAATGATAAAAAATATTAACCAATTAAAACAGGTTTTCTGAATTCTATTTTTAATGAAAAATATATATTAAATATTATATTGATGTAGTTTCATAAAAAATATTTTTATCAAATGAACAAATTATTTCCTGACAATACAAATCTATCCCTTTGGATTCATTCCATGTCTTCAACAATGTTCAAATACCGTTGATCAAACTAGATAGGGAAGTGGTTCATAAGGATGTGGAGAAATACCTAGATATATATGGTTAAATGGTTGAAAATAAAATCATCATTAAGGAAACATTTCTTAAAAATTATTGAATGTCATAACGAATTGGGAAATTAATAAAGGAATGATAAGCTCTATTAAATAAAAAATTTAAATTCATTGGCGATGAACGAAATATTATTTTTGAGAATATTTATGCACTATTTATTATAACATGAAACTTATTTTTAGGAATATAAAAATTAATAAGATAAAATTCAGAGATAATTTAGAAATGGAAAAGGGATATGTTTTTACAATGTTTAAAACATTGAATTAGTACTTTTTGTTATTTCGTGTGTTGCCCCTAAAAATGGTTGGAAATGAGAAATAGGTAGATTTGTGATCTTATAATGTCTTATGATGAGATGATATTTTTAAATGAATGTTTGAATGATTTTTACAGTGTGCATAAATGATAACTAATTAAAGTGCAAATGACATATGGATACATACCTTGGAAAAGTTATTCTGCATTGCTTGATTACAAAAAGGGTGAAATTTTTAAAAGATTAGATATGTATGGAACTTATACATATGATATTATAGATAACAATGTTATAATTTACACCTAATAGATGATATAATACTACTTAGTAAATTATCACTCGCCTATTTGGGAATCTAATGAAAAATTATTAGAAAGCCAAAGATACTACTAACTATCTACATAAAGAAACACTTATTGCCTCTAAATCCAGATAATAAGCTATTAAATATAAATCCCATGATAAAACCAATAATAATGGGGAAAAAATAAGTGACATTCAAATATTATTTCTTGTTTGTTATGATTTAGATCAATAAGGAAATCATAGGTCTTGGAACAACTATAGATGAACCCATTCTACTTTCACATCAACCAAGAATAATTATTAAATCAGATGTCAATCAACCATTAGACCCGACCTAACGATATGGGATTTATCCTTTTTTTCTTTATCTAGATATTTACTCATCCAATATAAATAGATTATTTATTTTATTTATTTATTTTATTATTAATTTATTATAATTTAGTGAAATTTTTTTTTTAATTCCATTTTATATTCTCCATGTTTATTATTTTTATATTCCAAATTAATATTTTATATGAACTAATTCATCATTATTTTTTACATCTTAAAATGGTTGATAAATAATAGGTAACATAATATTTAAATTTAACCTATAAATTATATTTTTTATTGTACTATATTCCTATTTATACTAGATTAATATATGAAATTAAATTTGTGTATGCTTTTTTATCATTAAAATAGTAGAGATTGTGGGATATACTAAAGTTGATCCAAAAAAAATCTAATTCTATCAATTTTTTTAATGATCATAAAATACTTATTTGTCTTAATAATTGGTTATTTAAATTTTTCAATATTGTTTTACATGATTATATATATATATATATTATGATGTGAAGATTTAGATAACTAATAGTACTATTTTACAAATATGCCATAAATTTTAGAAAAGTAAATAATGTGATCATAATTGACATTTCTGGTTTAATTAATGACCCTAATGTTTTTATGTTTTTTATTTTTTTTAAACAATAAAACCATTTAAACATTCTAAATTTCCCTTATGATGTATAGATTAACTCATATTATTTTATGTATGAATATTATTTTTTCTAAGTAATGAATCTTACATTCAAAGATATAACACCGATGTATATAAGTCCACAGCCTTAAACATTACATTATCTTGAGTTAAGTCAATAATTTTACTTTGATTCACACTGAGGACCTTTAAGGATTATAGTTTTTGTGAATTAGGCCATAAATTATACATAAAAACTATAAAAATAAAAGGAGTAATTGAAAACTCTTGACGACTTTAACCATGAATTCTTCCAATCCCTTAATAACCATTATGTCATGGGAAAACCCATTAAAAACATAGGTTAGAAATTGAATCCCAATAAGTGATATAAATATAGGAAACCATTATTCCATTAACAAACATTTCAACTCCAAAAAATAGTTTCTTGAAAACATATCATTTTACCAAAATTGGGGGATATAACAGTTTGATAAGTTTCATTGATTTTTCATTTTTAATACAAATTATTTCAATTAAAACTCATTAAAAACATTTATAATTCAAGAAGGAACCTTTGTACATCATAACATTTATCCCTTAAAATACCTTTTTAGAGTTGAATAAAAATATGAAAAACTTATAATATAGTTCTCTTGATATTATAATCATTACCCAATGCATTGGAGTGCTATCTAAGTGCCCCTATTATTTAATCTACTTAGAGTCTTACCTATTGCTATCTGGGCACAAATATAATTTACAATTTACAAGGACCACAACATGAAATGAAAAATTACATAATTTTAAAAAATAATTTAAACTCATATAAAAAAACACTTTCATATAATTTTATACAATTTTTATTAAAACCCCATTTTCAATAAAAAATATGAATTTATTTTAAAAATAATTTTCAATAAGAAAATGACGAATGAAAATTATAGAATTTTTTTAATTTTAAAAAACATTAAACCATTCATAGGAATATAAAATTAAAATAATGTCCATGGAGGTTTAAAATTAATTATCATTGTGTATGTTAAGAATAAAACATTCCTTTTGTCATTTGTCTGAATATTGCATAAAAATACATAAAAAGAATGATTTCTTAGAATAATAAAATGTAATTAAAAATAGAAATAATTTTTAATTTATATTCATTTTATAATAATATAAATAAATTTGTATAATAATATCAAGAATATTCAATGTATATTATTAAATATTTAAACATTCAAAGAGTCACACACCACTTTGAACATTTAAATAATAAAAATCATGAAATAATAAAACTAAAAAAATTAACAATGTGATAACAGATAGAATATGGATATATAATTTCTATGGGTGAACATATACACCTTATAAAACAATAATATTTTATATCATTATGAAATATTTCAATGGAAATATATTGAGATGAAATCCCTCACCTTAAGTCTAACATGTCATGTGGGTCTTTATTTTCCTGAATAATAAACATATGTTAATGATATACTTACTCTAGCCCCTTTTAATGTTTATAATTACTTTTATTTCAATTATTATAATGTTTTAAAAATCTCTTTAAACAATTGAAGGTACATCAGGTGATTTTACCATGTTTGATTTTTCATCAAAAAAGAACATAAGTAGGTAAATAATGGTCAAAAGGGCCATCATATGAATATGTACATAATAGTAATAAGGACATAATTATCATATTTATACATCCATTCTATTTAGAACCTATCCTAAAATAAGTTTATGATGAATAAACCAACGTAAAAATCATGGAGATAGAGGTCGTGCATTCTCAAGAGTAATATTCCCATATTCAATGATTGTTATGCAATGAAGGTAAGTAACACTTATCATTACATAATAACCATTATATAATACATAACTTTAAATAAAATATACATACATATATATATATATATATATATATGTATATATTTATTTATTTATTTTAATGTAAAAGGAATCAAATCATGTTAAGGAGGTTGTAGTTCACATGTACATGGAAGATATTATAGCTTTTTCATTATGTTAAATGGTGTAAAATAAAGTGATATATTCTATTTATAGAAATGTAATATAGTCATGAAAATCATATATATATGTGTGTGTGTGTGTGTGTTATTTTAGTCCCATATTCTTAATTAAACCAATTCTTAAACCATTTCATGTTGTGTGTAAATGTATCACATCACATTGAGGAGGTGGTTGTCATACTTCAACAAATGATGTTACCGTATTTAGAAAAATTGGAAAGGGAAATGGTATGTATTATATAAAAATTAATATATAAAAAAAAATTATAAATATCATATATTTCATATATAAACATTTTTTCCATCATAAAAACCACCATGAGTGTGGTAAATGAAAATAAACAAATCATCATTTTGTGAGGCAGTAGTTCACTATACACATAAGCTGTAAGTTTCTTACACATTCAATGGATGTTTGTGTAAGAAGAGGCCAAAGAAATAACAAAAAAAATCTCAGTATATTTAAGCTACTTTTTTTGTTATATTATAATTAAATATGGATAATTTAAATACTGTATAATGGATTAAGATTAATGATCATGAAGATGGTCTTCACCTCTTACTAAGTTAACTTATTTCATTTTTCACCCAAGGGATTCCATTGGTGGATTTCGGCCTAATTTTTGGCTTCCAGGATTAAAGGATAAATTTATTAGATCTATATTGAAAAATATAGGTTGATCCAATGTGTATTGATTGGTGTGAGTAAATGGGAGGGTTGAGTTCTTTTTTATAGTGGAGGTGGAGTGGCTTTTTTGTAAATATTGGGAAGTGGATTATTCCAAGTTTTATTATATGAAAATTGTATCCAATAATTATCCAAATTAATTAAAAGGGAGTATATGGTTGAAATATTAATATAAAATCAATTTCTATCATGTTTCAATGTCATTTTGGCTCTAATGATTAAGGTTTTTTCCCTTGTTATGATAATTTTCCACTTCATCGTTTCAATTAATTTTAATTAGTTTCACTAATATTTTTGGTCAAAACTAAGTTAAAATTATTAGAAATATGGATTTTATTTTTTCAAATTGAAATCCTAGAAGTGGAAAAAATAAATTTAAATTTAATCTTGCAGATTAGATGAAAAAGTGTATTTTAATGTAAATTTTGTTTAAAAGGTTGAATGTTTTATATATGTAAATTCAATGTGATGTATCTTCCAATAACCAAAATTAGTTTACCTAACTAAAAATTTATCTAATTATAAATTAAAATTAAATTAAATTTCGAATTAACCTATATAATGTTATTAGAAAAATATGCAGTTTTGAAATAAAATTCAGCACTATTCACTATTCATCAAAAGTGTATCTTTATAGAAAAAAAAAATCAACCTAGCCTTATTTTTGTTTTTTTTAAATAATGAAGTTTATTTATCCATATAAAAATTATTAATGTAACAAAAATTAGATTTAAAATGGGTTATCTATTAAAATGAAGTGAAATTACAGTTAAACAATATAGATATTTTTATGCTTAAAATTGAATTTATTCTTATTTTAAGCCTATAAAATTTATTGGATGAATTTAAAAAAAATTAATGATAATTTAAAAACATAATATATTTATTTATATTATTTCTCACTAACACAAAGACTCTACTATTACTACCTTTTAAAATAATAATATTAATAATATATTAGTTTTTGGTATAACTCAGTCCTACATGCAATGTTATATTTCATAAAAACTCATTGTTGTGTGTATTGTATGACATAATACATAGACTCACATTCAATTAAAAATTACTTTTTAATTTATAAATATTAATATATGTGAAAAATACTTATTCTATCATTACCCGAGATGTTACATCCTTCTCGCTTTTCAAAATCAAGCCCTCATAATTTTATTCACTAATCAAATAAGTTGGGATATTTTTACCTCATTGCATTTTTATATTCCAATATTGATTCTTCAACCATATGGTTTTTTTCATAAAACCATAACCTAATGAATCTCCCTATTCTAAAACACATTCAATTTATGGTCAAGATGCTTAATTGGTTGTTCCTTATAAGAAATATTCTCCTATTGAAGAACATAATCATGACTAAAAACATATAATAAATATGATACATACTTTCTTAACATTGAAACCTGAAATAAATTGACTACCTAAGAATAAGTCCATGGTAAATCCACAAATTACACAACTAATCCAATAATATCTAAGATTAAATATGGTCTAATGAACCATAGAATAAAATTCTACTTCTTAACAAAACACATCACACTTTTCCATAGAGAAACATATAAGAATACATGATCTCCATACAGAAAATATTGATTTTTCTTCCAGATATCCGAACAAATATTTTTTTTTCTAATTTGAGATACCCTCATGTTTAAATAAATAAACTAAAATTTCTCTACCAATTCATATAATAACTCTACTCCCATCAACTTCCTTACTCCTATATCATCACAAAAATATGACGCTTGACACCGCTTTCGACATAATGACTCAAATGGTTAAGTCTCTATACTTGAATGTAAACTGTAATTATAAGAAAACTCAACCAAATATATATTTAAATCCTAAAATTCTTGATAATCCATTGACCAAGAAAATAACATAACTGGTATGGTCAAAGTCAACACTCTCAGACTCTTTGTCATAATGTCGAAGAAAAATCAATACTAATGTATAATTTTGCGTTGAATGAATTTTGTAGTCAATTCCAAACCTGGATGATAAACAATAATCATGGAATGATACAATAGAGATATTCAATCCATTTAATCAAATAATATCTTTTAGATACATCCTAAAAAGCTTTTATGAATATATTTTATATCTAATGGGATAAAAATTTATATATTTAGATTATTGATCAATAATATCCCAAATAACATTATAACCTTAAGAACTCATTGTCATTAATAACATGAAATCCATTGATATATACTTCCATTTCCACTACATTAACAAAAAGTTTTGTATAATACCCTTGGATAATTTTCTCTCTTCTCTAACCTAAAAAAAGTAAAAACACTTCATAGTAAATTCAAAAAAATCCCTTTTAATTTTTTCCCACTCGTAATAATTTTGAAGATTTTTGTACATTATAGTGCTACCAAGATGAATGGAAAATGTAGAACTGTGAACTAAAGAAAAAAAATTATTTCCTCAATTGAGAATCAAAATTCACACATAATATTTTTTTGAAATTTCAAAACACTCTCTTCATCAATATTAAAATTAGGAAGTTTACAATTCTCAATAGATTCTATCTTTTCATACAAATACTATTCCACATTTGGACGCATATTAATTCTTTTTGAAAAGTTCTACTACACTAAAACATGATAAAATATTGGATTTCCACATACCCCCCACTTATAGGAAAATTTTCACTAAGTAATTGAACAAATGGTCACAATTAAAACATAACATGACTAATGTAGCATTATGTTTTCAACTTAAGACACAATACACCTTGTTGTATTTTTCATGAAGGATAATATATCAAGAAAACATAATCCCTGATTAGTTATAGTAATATTATTGGTCTAACGTTCAATTAATTCTATGATAATATATTCTTCAAACATTTTTGATAAGTATATATTGCACACATTATAATATAAAAATTATTTCTCCACTTATTTAATGAAGAAACAAAAATAGATAATTTCAAATCATGTCTAGGGTAATTTAACTCATGACCATTCAAATTATATGATTGATATCAATTACCTTATCATTATACATTAATACACAACCATGCCCTTTCAATGAATAATCATAGTAGATAAAAAGCTCATTATTTCGGGAAGGAAATTACAAAACACGAGTGTTCACCAATATTTTATTAAGTTCCTGAAAAAAATAATCACATTGATTTTTCTAGATTATAATAACTCATTTTCAAGATTACTAATCTTGTGAGATTGAAAACAGAGAAAAAAAAATTTCAACCAAATATCAGTGGTGTCCCAATTATCCAAGAAAACTACGAATCTTGCTGATATTTGTTGGTCTTTTACATTTATAAAAAACATTTTTAGTAAGATCAATAGTTATACCATATTTAGAGACAATGTGACAAATGAATGTAATTTTTTCCACCCAAAATTATAACATACTATATATCTCATACAGTTTCTTTTCTTTTTTGGTTTTAAAAAAATCCTTAAATTACCTTAATGTTCCTCTTTAATCTTATAAAATATTAAAATTTCATCAATAAATGAAAATACAAACTTATCCAAGAAATCATGAAAAAATAAATTCATAAGATTCATGAATACAATAGGTTTATTAGATATCCCTAACAACATAACTAAAATTTATAATGGCTAAACCTAGTTTGAAATGTAGTCTTTATAATTTCATATTTCATAACTTTTAACTGATGGTTACAGGACTTTTGATTAACTTTTAAAAAGTATTTTGTCCTCTGAGGTGATAAATAAAATCAATGATATGTTGTAAAGGATACATGTTATTAATAGTTATTTTATTCAAGGATCTATAATCAATGAAATGTCACATTAATCCATCATTCATTTAAAAACAATTAAATATCACCCCATTTTGAAGTGAATGATCAGATGATGCATTTTTATAAAAACTATACAATTTCGTTTTTAACTACACAGGATCCACATGATCCATTAGATAATCAAAATTAAAAATAGGATTATTATTGGGTACTAAGTCAATAGTAAGCTCAACCTCTCAATCAAAAATAAAACAAATAAAATCATATATAAAAACACTCATGTTTTCATTTACTGTTGGAACATAAAAAATGAGAACAATTATTTTATATTCAACAAAATGAGAATGCAAACATTCATTTCAGTCATTACTAAATTTATTAGCTTCTTGGTAAGTTAAAAAAGCCATTTAATCCTTAAAAAACACTATATTTACACTTAAATATATAATATCATGACAAACTTAAATAAAATTAGTACAAAGAATGATATTAAACTCTTTAATGGCCATTTCATCATGATTAACAAGAAAGACCATCCAAGAGATGATAATAGGAAGATTTCTATAAATCATGTTTTCTTTAATATATACATGTGGAGTTTTTAAGAAAACCCATATCTTACAGTAATCTGGTGATACTCCAAATTTTATTGAAAATTTATCCAAAAATAAAAAATGGTAAGATCCATAATTAAACATTTTATCGACACAATTCAAAAGCACTACTAAAATACTTATCACCACTTAATTTGACTGACCAACATCAACTGAAGTAGTAAAAAATGACCTCATTACAGCTTTATGTTTATGATAAATAATATTTCCATCCTCTGAAACTATCTTCGTACTTGAGTTAGTATAATACCCATCTTATTACCACTATAACAACTTACTATCAGATGACAATAAATTACCACATTCTTCAATTCCTCGTGATTATTTTCCTTGAATTCCATGGATATGTGGAAAAACAGTCCACATCGGTAACATGTTGATATCTCCAAAAGAAAATCTATAGGGTTCTCTTTATCACACATACATCTAGATTGGAACATCATTTTCTTACATACAAATTTCTTTGTTTCATCATTATCCATCAATTTTCTTCCTAAAAACATCTTACATTCATCATCCAGAGGAAGAGAAGTGTCTAAAAATTATATCTCATCATTTTCAGCAAAATGAACAACATTATTATTTAGTTTAAATTCCCATGTGTCCAATGATCTTCATAGAGTTTGTTTCAATATTAAGTAAAACCTATTAATTTTTCTATAATTTTTTTGAATAAAAAAATTTATATACATGGCCAATATTTTGAAGTTCCATTCATATGAAGATATGGAATAGTCTTCATTTTTTAATCGATTACATGAATTGATTTTCCATTTAGAGTCAAAAAATCATAAGGGAATATTTCTTAATGAACATTTCCTTGAATTTTACCGTCCCTTGGTATCAAGTAAATAATTATGCATGGTATTCTAAACCAAAGTCAATCATATGTCAACATCACCTTCAGAAGAATAAATGGTAAATGTTACCTTTTGACATTCTAAAAATACCATGACAATACATATATTTTCTAGAGAATTGAACCATCATTCAACTATAATTAATTCAGATGATCCTTTGAATAATAATCGTGTTTCCTCAAGAAAAAATCAAAAAAGGGCATGTTTCTTTAAGGTTGATCTAGTTCCTATACAGAATGGATACCACCACCATTTATCACCTTTTTCAAATGAGACATCAGTATAATAAGTTATTTTGTTCCGATTCTGACAATTAGAAGAAGATTATTTGGAAGGATATCATTATTTTGTTTCACTCCCACCACATATACGTTATTTATTCTATGGAAAACCATTTTAAATAAATGTTTTTGATGAATAAATATGGAAATATTCAAATGTTATAAAATTATAACTTGACCATAAGGTAAAAAATTATTAGGTAATGTTATTAATAATTCCCTACCCACTAGATTTATCTAAAACGACCTTCGATACCAACTATGAGGCCAGAGAATTAAAAATTACTAAATATTGAGTTAATTTAATAATTTTAATTTCTTTCACATTGAGGATCTTTTTAGGTTCATTGACGTGGAGAGTTGGGACAAAACACAAACATAACAGAACCATAAAAATAAAATGTAGGAACTTCAGAATAAAATCAATTATTTCTATATTCAACAATTTTATAATAATTCCTTATATATTTTATTAAAAACCATCAACTAATTTCAACATGAATCATTCCAATACATTAGAAACCATTTTTCCTATGAAAAACATTAACAAATTTGGGATGAGTATAATAATATTGGTATGGGATATAAAAAAAGTATTCCATTGATAAACATTAAAACTATGGTATACACTTACTTGAAAAAATAACTTTTTATCCAAATAGGGTAATACCTTAGTTTAATATGTATCATTTACAAATCATTTTGAAAAAAAATGTATTTATATGAATACTCTTTAGAAACATATAAAATTAATGTAGTTACCTTGGGGTATCATCACATTGAACCCTTATAGAACCTTATAGAACCGTTAAATAACACTTATATATTGGAATGACCATAAGTCAAACATCCAATATAATTTTCCAGAGAATATAATAATTACACATTACATTTGATTACTATCTGCAAGCACCCAAAATATAATCTAGAACAGGATCACCTGGTGATATATGTCCACACCCATAATTTATAATGTCCAAGATCTACAATATGAAATAAACCATTACATCATTTAAAAACACTATTATACTCAAATTAAATACACATTCATATATTATAATTCAATTTTCTATTAAAAATCATATTTTCATAAAAATTTAACATTTATTTTTAATTACTATTATCAATACCAAAATAATTAGTAAATTTAAATAAGGTTATTTTCATTTAAATAAAAAATAAATCATTCCGAGGAAGCTAAAATAAATTTTTGGCCACATTGTGGGAGAATTCACTATCACTATGTATGTTAAGAATAGAAAATCCCTTTTGTCACATGTCAATACAATATTTATAAAACATGTAAAAATATTCATGTTGGAAACATTTAAATAAAATTAAAAAAGGCCTAAAAATTCCTTTATAATCCTTTTATATCCATATAAATAAATTTTTACAATAATATATAGAATATTGAAAGGAAGGTATTAAATTAGTCAACATTAATAAATTCACATACCACATAGAACATTCAAATTATAAGTACCATGAATTAATAAAATTTAACAAAACATTAAATAAAATAATAATAGTTAATATAACGATATATATTTTAAAATGGACTAAATCTACACATTATAAAATAATAAATTTTCATTTCATTAAGAAATGTCTCCATAAAAGTATATTGTGATGAAATATCTTAATTTGTGTTCGACTAGTCCTGTGGGTATTTATATTCCTTAATAATAAAATTATGTTAATTATATAAATTCTTGACAAACTTTTTAACGTACATAATCCTATTTTTTCACTTAGTACAATGTTGTAAATAATTGCATAAACTATTTTTTTACATCAGGAATTTTAACCATATTTGGTTTTTATGTTAAAAATGACATTGGAAGGTCAACTATGGTCAAAGGGGTCATTATATAAACATATATAGAATAGTAAAAATGTCATAACTATCATATTTGTACATTAATATAATTGTTAAAACCAGTCATTAAATATGATTATAAGAAATGGAACAACATTAAAATCATGGACACGATAGGTCCTATGTACGCATGAGTTACGTTCCCATTTTTAATTCATATTTAAGAAAATAATGTAAGTACCAATAATAATTATATAATTACCATTATATCATAAATACCATATTATTTAATCATATATTAATACATATATAGTTCTTGTTATGTAAAAGGAATCACATCCTGTCAAGGAGGTGGTAGTCCACACATCAATGAATGACGTTAAAACATTTCTAGTGTTTGAAAATGTGTTAACAAAAGTGATATGTTGTATTTACGAAAATTAATAATTTTTAATTAATCTTATATGGATGTTATATAAGCCTTATATTTTTAATTAAACATATCCTTAATACATTTCATGTTGTGTGTGAACGTATAACATCTTTTTGAGAAGGTAGTAGCCCAAACTTCCTCAATAGATGTTATCATATTTACACAAAATAAAAAGTATAATGGAATATGTTGTGTAAAAAATTGAAGAAGTATAATGAAATTATATATACAATAAATATCATATAAAAATATATTTTCCATGATAATATCTATAATGATAGGTGGTAAAGGAAAAATGAACAATCACCATTTCTTGAGGTTGTAGTTTTTCCTACAATTTAAATGTCGGTTCGTTGCCCATTATATGGTTTCGTTTTTATGTTAAGATAAAAAAATATAAAATAATAACAAATCATTATATTTATGGTAATATTGTTGTTATATAATCATGGAATTGGTATTATTTAAATATTTGTGAATGAAATAAAATTAAATAAGTTGAGGATGGATTTTACCACTTCTTCAAGTAACTCCTTTTGGTGTTCACTGAAGGTATTCTGTGATGGATTTCCAAAAATGTTGTGGATTTTAGGATGAGTAGAAGTATTTTTGGTATATATTTCGGTATATAATTATCATAACATTGTGTCTTAAGGGTTGTGATAAAGTGGTACTAGTGAGTACCCTTTTATATTTGTGGAGGAGTGGCATTCTTGTAAATTTTTGGAAATGGAATTCCAACCACAATTTTCCTTTGAAAAGGAAACCCAATAATAGTCAAAATTATATAAAATGAATAAAACGGTAACAATATGATCGTTAAATTTATTTGTGAAATTTTTTTATCTCATTTTGGATCTAATTTTTTTTTGTTTAGTCCCTTGTTAATATAATTTTCCTTATGATCAAAGTAATTAATTTAAATTCATTTCACTAAATGTTTTTTTAAACAAATAAGTTGAAATTATAAGAAATTAAATATTATTATGATTTAAAATATGGAATAAATTTTCACTAATTAAAATCACATAATTAGAAGAAATTATTTTATATGTAATCTCGTATATGGGATGTCTAGGCATGTTTTCAAAGTAAAAAAGTTCAAAAGATTGCAATGTTTTAATATGTAAATTAAATGTGATATTTATTAAAATGACCTAAATTAATTCAAATACATAGAATATAACTAATTATAAATTCAAAAATATAAAAACATAATTTTCCAATATAAAAATTTAATGAAAAAGATGATTTTCACTAAATTAAGTATTATCCACTATTCATAAAAAAATTAAACTTCCTAGGAAAATACCAATAATTCACCCTAAAATAATTTTTTTATTTCAATATCAAAAATAAAATTTATTTAATAGTATTAAAAATATAATATTTTTCAATATAACTCTGTTTTCCCTACAATGAATGATTTTAGAGAAACTCATTATTGTCTGTTGGGTACACTATCATACATAGTGTACCATCATAGGTAAAATTACTATTTAATTCATAAATATTAATAATTATTGAAAATAATTATTCTATCACAATATTTGATGTTACAATGTGAATCCACATGACCCTAATGGAAATCTAGATGACCCTTACAAAAATAAAAAAAAATCCCCTCTCTGAATTCTATCCTCGCCCTACAAAAATAAATACAAACCTTTTAAAATGTTCAAGAATATTATTAAATTGGGATTTACTCTAATAAATTTAATGTGACCATTATAAATTCCAGATTCCTCTTGCACTATCTAGAAGTTGGGCCTTAAATATAAATCTTAATATGAAATTTTATTAGGGAGCAGGAAGAATGACTTTTTTAGCTAGTTTTTTTAATAAAAACAAAAAAATGACTCTAACATAATTAATGTGGCATTAATGAATATATTTTATACTATAAATATTTTATATTTAAATAAATTCATGGATTTTATATCATTATCGACATTCCGTATAATATTTCCTATGTTATTTTGTTATCAAATTTAGATATCTTTTAATGTCTTATGATCTAGTTTAAACAGAATATTGACATTAAGAAATGATGAAGCTATTAAAATAGTTAAATAGTTATCTATTTTCATGGAATATATTATGAACTTAATTATCATTATTTATGTTTTGGACATTTTATATTTCATATCCATGAAATGATGAAAAAAATATAGATAATTGACACATTAAATAATTATATGTTTAAAATTGATTGATTAATTAATAATATTATATGTTATGATTTTTCTTCTCTAGTATATGAGTTTAGTTGTATAGTGTGACTAAAAAGAGAATATAACTACTTTTTTCAATTTATACTATTTACAAATACTTACAATATTGAAATCTCTATTTCCATTATTAAATTTTATTTATATAAACAACATATAAATGAGATTTATCATTTATTAGTTGCAGGAATCTGCACCTGAGAGATATCAAGTGGAACATTATTTATACATCATTCATTGCTATTGTAAGGGTATACTCATTGTTCTAATAGGAGAATTAAATATATTGGAAATGTATTATATAGAAACCCATTCCACATATACATTTAATTCATGATTGTTAATATAAATTTTCAAAAAATGAATCCTAAGAATGTAGAGGTCCTGTGTTTTGTGAGAGAAGAAACATAATAAGACAACTCAAACATAAGTTACATCATCATTATTTAAAGATCAATTATGGTATCTTTAAACTTCATTGATTATAATTTATTTCAATTTATATCATGGGGAAATACAGAAAGGTAACATGTGCTTTTTAAATTCCAATAAAGGAATAATCCCAGTAATGCATTATGGTACATAAACACTTACAAGTCCAGATACATATAATGATATAAAAATTTATCATAAGCCTGAGATCATGAAATTGTAAAATTAATATTATAATATAATCTAATCATAAATATTTGGAAACAATTTAAATCATATAATCTAAATAATAAGTCAAGGATCACTGCTAAGACATCTTAAAAATGTATTTTTTGCTAACATCCATTACACTATAAATGGTATCTTAATTGATTAAAAAACCACCCAATACATTAGGTCATATATAATATTGGGTCCATACATCACATTTATAATATTTACTTGAATAAATTTTACATATAAAGAAATCAAACATAAGTCAAATGCATAAGAAAAAACAATGAAACAAAAATTGGCACCATAGTCTTATCATTGATCATAATCAGATTTCATATCATAATTATTTCAATGATAGAATGGATTAAATAATAATAGGACTTTAATAATTGAATAAATAATATTTTTTCATGAAACGAAGTGCTTCAAGGATGCTCAAAACAAAACGGTAGGCTCCAATGTTGCACATGTTTAAAGAAAACAAATAACATCTTAGTAGATAAAAATATATTTAGATGGGGCACCTCCTCACTGCAAAATTTATCATTATAACCTATGAGAATTCCTCCTATAAAAAAGAAACATAAATTTCCTCCATGTTCTTTAAAAATTTTGTGGGACTAAAGAAAGGTAGTGCTAAAAAAATGACAAGCAGATCCAAACATGAATCTCCAGGTTAAAAGAAACTACATCTCATCTTCAAGCTATTAAGTGATTACATAACAATATAGACTAATGTTTTATATTGAACATTGAAATATTGTTTTTAATAAATAAGGTAAATGGCCTTTAATATGGGATATTTTGTAATAGTTTCCATAAAAAATGAAACAATGGTTTTCTATAAAATATTTTTTTTATATAAAAAGATGTTTAAAATCATTATATGAATTGTATCATGAATATAGTTAATAATTAGACAATATCCCTTTCAAAATGGGCTTTTATAAAAGAATCAATGTTAAAGAAACTTTAGGAAAATAAATTATCCCCAAAAAATGATTGTTAATTAAATAAGATAGAGATGTAATGAAAAAATATATATATATATATAATATGGAATAATTAAATGAATATAGGAAATTGTAAAAGGGAGAAAATGGAAAAGTATATATAATAAAAAAATAAAGATGTTGGTTCGAAGGATCACTGACCTCAGGTATTTAACTCATTCAATATGTTCATCTAAACTTATGAATAATAAAAGTAAGTTTATTAAGTACTTATGTAAAGAAAATCTAATATATATTTCATTAATTATTTTTTTTATGTTACCTTATAATCAATTTATTATAATATGATGATTACGTTCTCCTTCCCTTGGATGTTCATTACTAGGTTTAATGGTATCATTTTATTATCAGCAATTATATAATATATTATCCAATTAATCCATGATAAAATAAGTGTAATTATATGATATTTATGTAATTATAATGTTTCATCTGATCCCAAATATCCATATGTTTTATAACATTTGGACCATTAATTTATAAAAAATTTAATCATTATACGGTTAGTTCATTTAGATTTTTTTCCAACGATGAGGAAATAGTATGTTTTTATTTAACCTTATGATTAATTTTAATTTAAATAAATTGGAAAATATAAATTATACTTTTAATGATAATTTTTAACAATAATATTTTAATTAAAACCATCCAATAATGAAGTGGTGAAAATGGAATATATTGCCAATGGAGGTGGTGAAAAGACTATAACATTAATTAATTTTTTATTTTTAATTTGAATGAAAGCATTAAAATATGGATATTTTACTAGTATAATAACATTATCAAAGATTAATTATATTTATGTTTTTATACTATATTTGATATAAATTATTTTAGGATTAAAGTGAGAAGAAAATATTAATGTGTTTCTTAGAGAATGTTACATCTCCCTTTGGATGTCTTATTATTGAAAACATTGTAAGACTTATTATAATGGTAAGTTTGTGGGACTAAAACTCCTTGGAAATTTCTAAGATACTTTTAGAGATATATTTTTTCTGTTTTGGCAAGGTATTGTGTTTTTAATGTTTAAATAATTGGGTGGAGGAGGGTGGCATTTATAAAGGGATGAATAGGGGGTTTTGGTATAATATTCATTATTTTATATTATTATTCTTAGTACTACCAATAGTGATAATAATTTTTATTATATGAGGTAATTATTTTATGTGTGTTAGGTATAATTATTTCATACAACATACATTGTGTAATTAGTCCTGTATTTTACTAATAATATAAAATAATGTAGTTTATCATATTTTACTATAACCCAAAATGCATTTTTGTATGAAAAGATAAAAAAATCACCCAATGATAATTTAAACATGATTATTTGATGAAAAAAATTCAAAAATTTCTTTTAAATTATAAACATAATTTTCAAATTAGAATCATTATTTAATGAAAAATACTAGTTTTTACAGTATAAAAAAATTTACAACCCTTGGAAAATATTCTAATATTTACATAAAAATGTATTATAAATTATATTTAAATAGTTAATTTATAATACACCCTTGAATGAAAATAACATTATTTAAATATTATAATTTTTTTATTATAAAACATTTTAACAAACATGAAACTTATATGTTTTCATAAAATTATAACTACGATTTTCTTATTTCAATAATTAATTTTATCATTACCAACCATTTTACTTAATTTTATATAAATATAAATTTCTTGTTTTTTATTTATTATGATACTCAATAAATAATATTTCTATTCCATATATTCATTTACTATTCTCATAGTCTGGTAACAATTCTAAATAGTCAAAATATTGTTCATTATGGGTATATCAAAATTCTAATGGTTATATTGGATATCTACTTCTTATAAATACCATTCACAAACTAAGATGGGTATTTATCCAAACTAGAGCTTGAATGGATCTATGGCTGGCATGAAGGGTGTTTCGGAGCCCCACAAGCTGGAAACTAGTGTTGAGAATCAAAATAAATAAATTTTTTATGACTAATCCCACAAAAGACACATATGTAAATAAAAACCAAGTAAAAAACAATAACTAAGAAAAAATAAACTATAAAACGAAGCATACCTAAGGTGATATCATGGGTCAATATGGAACATAAACCACACTCGCACTAAGAGCGATCCAAACAAGAGGAACATTCAATTGAGAAATAGAGTAGGCATGGGCATTGAGATGTTTAGTAATAATTCCTAGGACAAAAAATACCATATTCCATTTCCATTAAAAAGAAAACCAATCATTATAGTTAGAAAATACTACCACTTAAAAAATAATATTTACCATTGTAACAAATTTAGTAAATCCATTTGCATGAAAAACATTTTGTTTTTTAACATATTTCAAAATAGTTTATAAGACTTCATAGTTATTTCAAAATAAAAGCCAAGCTGTTTAAATCATAAACGTGTGTTTTTATAGAGGGTAAATAATCCTGAAACGAGTAAAATGGAAATCACTTCACTAATTTCATCTCATAAGTAAGCCCCACGGTCAATCCTTATAGGCAACATTCACGAATGGGACCCTAGGAACCTCATACCTTGGTGTAATGTGTCATAGAAACCACGACCAATTGCATTCTAATGAATGAGCCACTAGGGGTAATTGTATCCCAAGGATTACTGGCCTAAAATCATACAAAATATTTGCTATAGAATCATGACCATTAGCATTCTCATGCTAGATTTACGAGGGGGGATCACATCAGAGGTCACAGTAGTCTCCAATCATTACAAATTTTTAGTTGATGTTATAGTATCAATCCTTTTGGATGAAACAGGGACAAAAAACTTCTGTATAATCTTGCTAATAGTCCTTGTCTACCCACATAGATACCCTAGTTTCCTATTTGAACCATTTCATGTGGTGGAGAGCTTTTTCAATAAAAGTCATATAAAATTATAATTTTCATTACATGAAAACATATCCAACCACTAACCACTAATATCCCACCTAAAGAGCATCTCTTTTCTAAGTCACATGATAAAACACGAGCCTTGTAACTAGACACATATCACAAGTAACATATTAACACTTATATCACCTTTCTCAAACATGTATAAGAATACATCTAGATAATGTTTACACCCTAATAAAACATTTTCAAGTGCAAAACAAGCCTAATTAATTTGATGGAATATTTTAATTTTATATGCAATGCATTTTTTCAACACATTTAATTTCCAAAACCATTTAAAAAAATACATTCAAACAAACAAGGTACCAAAAATTTGGAAAGAACTTCAGAACCATTATTAAATCAATGAATCAAATAGATGAAAGTAAATACACTATTTATCCATGAATTCCTTTCAAATACCATAAATTTTTATTAACTTACCAAATCACATAATTTCCATTTTAAAAAATATCACACCAAACCATCATCATTCCAAATTAACTTTCACAAAAAACATAAGCACCAATCCTTTATGAAGAAACATTTAATGATATATCATTTAAAAAAATATTATTTGAAGGGTATTACATTTTCCAAATAGGATTGGGAGCATATATAAATTGGAAAAATAAACATTGATAACATAGATAAATTATGTAAAACAATTATGAAATATTTCTAAAAATTACAACCAGATTGCGTAGATTATACATATATTACATTAAAAACATTTTGAAAACCATCAAGAAATTATGAAATTCAAACTAAAGGGTTAGGAATATGGGACCTACCTCAAACCATGAAACGTTTGATTAAGGAAGCCTGAGACTACTTCACTATACATGCATACACTTTTCAATATATATATATATATATATACGATTTAACCCAGGGTACATATTCCCCACTCTATGGGGGAATATGTACATAGAAGATATATATATATATATAAAGATATATATATATATATATATATATTCTTACTATGTATATACATGTTGGCCTTTGTTGCTAAGGAATCGAGTCCACACTACAATGACTAAAACACTCTACAATAAAAAAAAAGTAGTCTAATAATCACCTATGTCTTCCAATCACTCTAACTTAAACAAGGAAGCAATAGAAACACCACCTAAAACTGCGACTGGCAAATTGAAACGGTCTAAAAAAATATAGTACAATACAAAAAACCATAAATTAAAAACATGAGACTCATAAATTACAAAAACCCCAAATATGAACTAAGAGACAAGAAACATGGAGGAAATTACATACTCGAAATCTTTAGGGGGAGGACCGAATCAAAGAGAACTGCTTCACCATCAGCAGATGATTATGGAAACCATTAGAATAGGTCCTAGGGGACCATTCTCACAATCCTAAACCCCAAGAAACTACAAAAACCAAAATCAAACCCTGATCACAGGTTTCAAGTGATCCTCACTGGCTGTTGAAAGGGAATAAATCCACCAAAGAGATGGAGGAGGAGGGATCCAGGGATCATACCTCGACTAATATAAGGGAAATCAAGAAGATATTGGATGAAAATGGCCATAGAAGGAGGGTCCAGGAGGAGATCATGTCGCTCGCTACAGGAGCTCGACCATGTATTCTGTTTCATTGTAGGAAGTCACGAATAAGGAGGGTCGCATCGTGGGTGTCCGACCAATTGATCTCGAAGGATATGGTATCCATGGAACAAAGGATAGAGGTTCTAGTCACTCACATAGGGTTACCTGAGGGGGGATTATCATGATGTATAAAAGAGGAGACCCCTTTTTGGTTTCTAAATAATAATAATAATAATAATCTAAACAAATAAAAAAATACAAGCATAATAACAAAAATAAAACTGTAGCGGCGGCTGTACTGTAGAAGGTACTATAGAAGCGCAGGTATTGTTGCAGTACTATTCACCGAGGGGTCCTTTGGGGCAAAAAATGGTCTTTTCAAGAATTTTATTCATACCACATGGCCGTGGGCCCTCAGGCTATGTAATTGGTCACCCTCTACCCAGTCTAAAGAGTTCTTTGCTTTAAAATAATAAATGGAGGCTTCGGCCCCAACCTGTTTTAAAAAAAATAGAATAATAGAAATAAATTATAGATGAAATTATTATTTATTTAAAAAAAATATATAATTATTTTCTCATTTAATTTGCATTAATTTTTTTTCCATTTTAACATTAATTTAATCAATTTTATATCTTTAATTAAAAATACACATTACAGCGTCAACTCTTAGAGATAAAAGAATATGACAAATTGTTTCAAAAAAAACAATACCTCGCTAATGGAAATTTTTAATATCCTTCTCTTTTTCATCTAGTTAAAAAACATTTGTCCTATAAACCTTACCAAATTAGAACTTATCATCCCCAACAAGACTTCATAAAAAACGTAGACATTACCCAACCCAAAAAGGTTGTGATGTTTCATTCAAATGGTCACGTTGCATCTCCAAATTCCCTAAACACCACCACACATTGACTAGGAGAGCAACACATAATCCATTAAGATTTTAGAAAACACTGATTTTCCATCTAAAACACTAACACGGTAATTATCCTAACACTTTTAGGTAGAGACATGATGAAGTAGTCATCTAATTAACTAGAATGACAAAGGTAATTCCAACCATTTGCTTCGACATTTGAAACAGGAAAAAATAGGTTCCAAAACACCTTCTATCATATGAATTTCTAACAAGACACCCCCTCAACCATTCTTGTGACACTCTTCATGTGATCCAAATGAAATTAAAATAGTAAATTCCCATCGACCTCAAAGCCCAATCCGAGCAATATTATCATGATGATACCTATGTGATAGAAACCACATTCGCCTATCATAAAGGCATTATAGAAAGGGTATTTCATTGAATTATTCATAGAACATGAGAGATAACTAGTTGAGCCACTCTAGCCAACCATTCAAGAAGACACTTGTCTAAGATGACCTGGATTTTACGATCTAAACTGTGATGCCTTCTTCCTAGGTATGTTTCATTTGCCCCAAACATGTCCAATGATGTCCAAAACTAATGTCTATTGAAAATTAATGATTTATTCATCCCCAATCCTGATAAATTTTCATGGGGTAGCCTTGGATTGGAATTACTAGAGTGAAATGAGATAACTCAAAGTAATCCATACTCCATGTTTGTGAGTGAGAAATTTATATAAAGAAAATACATACACATCAGAGACATGACATTTTCCAAAGAGGCATTGGCATGGATGTCATGTTAGATTAAACAAATAGTCTTCAAGAGTTTTTCCAAGGAATTTTTACATGGGAACACCATTTTCACTAAGAAAAACCTAGCCTCAATTAGAAAAATGAATTTATCTTGAAACACTATTAAAACCATTCAATCAAACCCAATATATTTAAAAAGATAAAATTGAGTAAGACTAAATCTATCATAGTGTACATAGACAAGGCCAGGATACGAGTCATGCTCATCACTAAGAAAGATACACTAAGAGTATTCAATGGTTTCCCATCAACTCACTAAATCTGGAAATAAGAACAGTTGAACCATGAATGGTCAACTTGCATTGAATAAAGATCGACTTCACCTATCGACTCATTATCATTGACCGATCACTGAGACTTTACCCCCTGTGTTATCCAATTATTGTTCAATATTAACAATCGTATTCCACCC
This sequence comes from Viscum album, assembly GCA_963277665.1. Lineage (NCBI taxonomy): Eukaryota > Viridiplantae > Streptophyta > Magnoliopsida > Santalales > Viscaceae > Viscum > Viscum album. The sequence goes on along the minus strand of OY728125.1, from coordinate 907,467,848 downwards.
ATGATCAGTGAAGTTATCCAACGGTTTCATACACTATCAACTACACTAACCTCGTGCGGTCAAGCAATCACCAACACAATTTAATGTTCACAATCCTCTTAACATTTATGTTATCAAGGCCATTCTTTAATGGTCCTCTTTTGCTGTGATCCTTCTACCAGGAGGGAAATGTTTTAACAGAACAACATAAAATTACACGTCGTAGTGTTGTTCTAATTGTCCTGAATAAGAGGTAGACAAGCCACTCAAAAGTGAGCTAGGTCAGAACCGCTGTAAACGTAAATGATTAAAAAATTATCATAAAAACACAAACTAAACCAACTAAGATGTCAAAACACAAGAGTTTCTAGAAGTCATCATGAGCATTGGATGTACATTATTTCTTCAAGTCATAAGTCACTATAATATGATGATGACCCGAATTTATCTGATAGAAAATGGCCTAATGATTACACTACAATCGTCCAGTTTGTTACAACATTAATCACTTGACGGGAATTGCTTTTGTGAACGCATACTACATAGGCGTGATATAGATGAAATATGACACATAACTCGAATAAAAACGTATTTATTCATCTATCAGTATGGATAATAGAGGGTCAAATGACCTATGAAGTATATTAATATTCTTGAGGCATGTGTGACCTACTGAAAATTTTCACTACCTGATACTGAAGCCCGAAAAAAAATTCAAAGATACCCATAACACCTAGCTGAAAAAGGGGATAATTTTGATTGTATAAGTCCTAATAGGTATAACAACATTCAAACTAAACCAAAATGGTAGATAACTCAAAGAATTATCAAGGCTCTTATATTCTAAGGGTGCTACCTACTGTGGGATAGGTCCTTATGAAATCAAAACCGCTGACCCTATCTCTAGGTCAAGCCAATAGAAAAATAAATATGTTGATTAGCCAAATATCTAAGTCATTACTAATGGAAATAGAACATATAGAAATGTATCACACTTCCATTCGAGGAAACTCAATGTAATTTTATCCACGCTAACACAAGGGTAGTATATAGCGGATATCACTAAATGTATCATTTCTTAGAGACATCAACATCACATTTCACAAAAACTTCAAAATCTATAAAACATTTTCCAAATACACTTCTGATTAAAAATTTTTAAAAATTTTAAATGGTCTGAAAACCATTCCCAAAATAAAAAATAATTTCGAAAATCGCTCATTTCATTTTTTAAACAAACCAAGATTTCCATTTTTGAAATACACATTAAATTGACAAATTAGTAATTTTTAAACCTGATATGAACACCCCAAATACAATTAAAACTCACCCAAATAGAATACCAAAGGAACCAATTTACTCAATGAATCATGATTCCGTATTCTCAAATAAACAACAACTACACACGGCTTGGTCACACATTTTGGCTGATAGTGCACCAACCGGGTGAGCACAAATGCAGTCATCAGATTCAATTTCATGGTCTTCACATGGATTTTTAGGCTTTTCAAAGTAACCATGAACCCCTCAAAATGACATCAAAATTTCAAGAATAACCAGAAAACAAAAATATGACTAAGGTCCTAAAAAAATAGATATCCAAGCATAGAATTTGTGGAAAGACCATCCCAAACCTCCATGTAAATTAAAGTGACATTTTGAATAAAATTTGATCAAGAATCTACCATCAATTGACCACTTATATTATAAAAATTGGAACCCCAAAATATCAGACATCCCCAAAGGACATGAGAAAAAGAAATCTATGATACCATTTTTTTCAAAAACCTAACTAGGTCGTCATCTGAACCAGTGCTTGACCCGGTCTTCTGCAATGCCTTATGAGCATTTTAAATCCTAATTAGAAGGAAACTACTTTTAGGAATCAAAATAAAAATGTTTGGAATGTTTTATCATAGAAATGAATGAAATGTAAATAAAAACCAACAAAACAATTGTTAGCAAAAAAATGAAATAAACTAGGCAATAAAAAAACCTCATGTGATCTTGTGGGTCACTACAAAATAAGAAACACACTCACCCCAAGAGAAATACAAACTAAATAAACCTGAAACTAAGATATAGAGTATGTGTGAGCACCAAGAATCTATGTAGTAGTGCCAAGGATAAACAATTCCCTATGCATGTTCCTTTAAAAAGAACTACAATCATGATATTTTGAAAACAAAACAACATAAAAATAAAATTTTCCATTCTATAAATTTAGGCAATACATTTCCAAGTTAAAAATTTCCCTTTTTATCACATTTCCAAATAGATTACAAAAAATCATAGTTATTTAAAAACAAAAGAAAAAAAATTATTAAAAAATGTATTGTTTATAGATAGAGAAACAAGATTGAAGCAACTAAAATGGAAATCATTTCCCAAAAACAATGTCATAAGGGAGCACCATTTTCAATACCTAAGGTAACTAGCATGAATATGACCATAGGAACCTCATACATCATTGATGTGTGGCTATGAAACCACGACCAACTGCATTATCATGATCGAGCCAGCTGGGGGAATTATATCCCAAGGCCTAGTAGTTTCCAATTATATCACAAAAACATTGTATAGAAACCACAACATTAAGTATTCTCATGAATTAGCCGCTAGTGGGAATCATATCCCAAGTCCTAGTGGTCTCCAATCATTATAAATATTTAGTTAGTTTTGTTCATTAATCTGGATACATGAAAACGGGGTGAACCGCTTCTATACAATCTGAAATACTAGTCCTCGTATTCCCACCAAGATTCCCTGATTCTTCGTGTACTTCATTTCAAGTATTAGGTATTTTTTATCAATCGATTATATTTTAACTTATAATTAAAAGTTCATAAAAAATATCCATTATCACACCACCGATCTCCCTCATTCAGTGCACACACCATTATAAGTCACACAAAAAAAAACATAATCACCCTAACTAGGAACATATCACAATTCACATATTAAAACTTATATCGCATTTCTAAAAAATGGAGGGGAATTCATCAAGAGGGGTTTAACACCTTCACCACCCATTTTCAAGTGACACATGTGCCTAATTAATTTATGTGGAATATTGTCATTTTAGAATAATGACATTTTCCAAACACTTTTAATTTCCTAAAAAATTTAAAAGAAAATGAAATTAAACAACCATGGTTCCACACATTTTAAAACAACTTGAAAACCATGAATTAATCAACGCAAATCATTGAATAATGGAAAGACACCATTTATCCATGAATTCACATTAATGGCCATACATATATTCTAACTTACCAAATCAAATAATTTTCACTTTTTTATAAAAAAAACCACACAAACATCCCATATTCATTGAAAATATACATTATCAATTAAAATAGACATGAAAATAATTTAGGGAGGACAATTTTAATGATTTAACATATTTTAAAAAAAATTTATTTATAATGGTATTACATTTTACAAAAAAGTTCGGGAGTATATATCAATAAGAAAAAACACATTGAAAACATTAAAAAATTGTGTAAAACAGTGGAGAAATATTTACACCAAAGACAACTAGATTGCAAAGATTATATAAATACTGTGTAAATAAAAAAATATTTTTAAAAACAAAAAGAAATTATGAAATTCATGATAAAAGAATAGGAATAGTTGAACTACCTCAAAACATGTAACTTTTGACTAAGGAAGTTTGAGATCACTTCACCTTACATGCATATACATTTCAACACACACACACACATAGATATATATATATATATATATATATATCCTTTAACTCAAAGTACATATCCCCATTTCTATGAGGCAATATTTACAAATTGGATACATATATATACATGCTTAACTATGTATATAAATGTAGAAATTTTCTTCCGACAGCTCGAGTCCACAATGCGATGACCAAAAACTCCATAAAAACAAAGGTATATGATGATCACCTAAGTCTTCAATTCAAACTAAATTAAAAAGGTAAGAAAGAGAAACTGCACCTCAACCAATGACTAATGAATTGAAACAGACCAAAAAACTATAAAATCTAATACATCTTAAATTAAAAACCAGAGACTATTATATTAAAAACCCCCAAATTTAAACTAAGTGATAAGAAGAATGGAGGAAAACCATTCCTGAAATCATTGGAGGGAAGACCGAATCAATGAAAACTACTTCACCTTCGATGACGGATCCATAAAATCATATGAATAGGTCCTAAGGGACCATTAACACAATCCTAAACAATAAGAAACCATAAAAAACCAAATCATAACCTAACTAAGGATTTATACTGATCCTCACTAGATTCCAAGAGAGAATAAAACCACCAATGAGATGGAAGAGGTGGGATCCAAGGACCATACCTCGATGAATTTAAAGGCAATATAGAATAGATCAGATGTAAATGACCATAGAAGGAGTGGGTCAGGAGAAGATCCCATCACTTGTTACAAAAGATCGACCATGTGTTGTGTCACGCTGCAAGGAGTCTCGAACAAGAAGGGTTGCAACGTAGGGGTCCAACCAAGGGTGATAGAAGTATATTGCAGCCATGGAGAAGAGGAGGGAGGTGTCGGTCATGCACCTAGGGTTACCGGGGGTGTTGGATGAAAAACGATACCCCTTATGGGTATATAATAATAGTAATAATAATAATAAAATTGATTAACATAATAATAATTATAAAAATAAAATCAAAATTAATAATACTCATGATAATAATAATGGAAAAAAATTAATTATTAATGTATTATTAACATTACAACATTCTTTATTATTTTTCGATTAAATTTACATTAAATTAATTTTTTATTTTAACATTAATTTAATAAATTTAATTTCTTCGATTAAAGAAACACGCCACCTCATCAACTCTCAGGGAGAAAAATGTTCTGATGCTTGGTTTTAAAACAAGTCTCCCCATCTAATGGAACCATTTAATTTTTTTTCACTTTTTCATCCGGTTCCAAAAAAGGGTCATTAAAATGCCTAATATTTACATCCTTCATCTTTCAATTCTATTTATCTCAGGGTTATACTATTCTTTTTCAATAATTTAAATTAATTTTATAATGTTTTTTAACCCTTTTAAAGTGTTTATAATATATGCGAGTATTGTAAGTGGACATGATTATAGGAATTTCAGTATTATGGTTATTTTTTCGATATTTATTATTCCAATATATCCTTTGAATTATATTTAAGTGATATCAATAAAAAAATTTCCCCAAAACCCCTTTATAGTTGGGGGGAAAAACCATGAATCCCCCATTTTACATGGGATGGGGGAAAGCCAAAATTACACAAACATAATGTTTTCTCCACAAATCCTAAATCCAAATTCAAGTTGTTGGACTAGAAAAAAGACACGCCTGAGTCACACCCCATTGCAACACTTTCAATTCATATAATAATATTTATTCTCTAAATGTAATGATCAATAAATATAATTATGTACTGATTCATTTCATCATTCATTTATTAGGATTTATATTATACTGTATTATCTATATTTTATATAAGAATGATTCATAAAAGAAATTTCGTTCATAAATGACTGAGTAAATATATTCTTACACCTTATTTAAATGAACTATTAAAATTTTATTTTTATATAATAATATGTAAATAGATTAACATACTTTTGTTTCTATGGTTTTCGGGTTCCCATGTTACATCTTTGTACTTATGACTTTGTCGAATTTCTTTTACCATGCCAATTTAGAATATTTTTTTATCCTTGACTCTATGATCCATGATTTTCATCAGTTACTCCTCAAAGTAGAGATCATTATATAAATATACCACATATATATTTTGTACATGTGATGAATCTAGTATTTACTTTTCAATAGTGATATCAGGAACACAACATGCACTTGATAACGGTTTTGTTGGTGTTCTAGTTGATATGCCAAAACTATAATATTATAAAAAAATATCATAGGGGAAATGTAATTGGGAATTATTTCCCCTTCTTCCCCAAACCTCATGACTCTCATATATTGATATATTAGGAGTAAAACATTGTTTCCAACCTAAAGAAGTATGTCATATGGTCAATTATTATTATAATTCCTCTTTCGACTCTGAAAATCTCTAAATTTTGAAGAATTTCCTTGATCCTTTCTTCTATTTTTTAAACTAGTTTATTCCCAGTATCATGTTTTTACCAACTTCGTCATAAAATGTTGTAATTTGATATCTCATGGAATAAAGGGATTCATATGGATCCATTTTAATTATCAAGTGTAAGCTATTTTTATATGGGGATCTCGACTAGAGGAACATGTTGGTCCAAAAGTCCATTGAAATCTGTAGATAATGCTCTCACCATATAATCAAGTGTCCATATGATTATTTTTTATTTTCCATAATTTTTTGGTTAATAGGATATAATGAAGATTAAATCTATGTTTAGGTAATGTTGAAGAAGTATCCATAACATTACGGTAACCATAAAATCATAGTATAAAATAATTTATATTTTTATTTTATAGAAGATCACCTCTTCTATGATGTATATATTTTTAATATTTTCTCTTGATATGTAATCACATATAGCATTTAATCTAGGTAGTTTACTGAGATAGCACACTATAATACATATAGAAAAATGTTTTTTGGATTTCATCAGAAGTCCTATGACACAAATCTATTTTGATGATCTCCAATTTCTATGTAGGTATTAATAATAGTTTCATTGTCACTTTTTAAATTTTCAATTTACACACTCATTTATGGTCATATCAAGAACATTAATGTATATTGAAAAATTTACTTCTTTATAAAATCCCACAAGAAGTTCTATTATATATATTTATACATCATAGTTCTTCTATAGTGGAGAGCGAATATTTACTTATGGGTGTCATTCAATTACTCATTATTTATCTCAGGATTTGATGGTATACATTGTTATATCCCTGATGTCAAAACTCTTTATTCATAAATGTTGAAATAAATAAAAATTTATATTCTTTAGAGAATCCACATTATTTTGTATCTTCAAATCATCCCATTGATCTTCCATAATCTTATACAGTATAGTTAGTTGAGTAATCATTTGAGAATGGTAAGATGATGTTAATTCCTTTATGATTCCCATGTAAATCATTTTCATGTTTAATAAAAGGATATAATTTTAAATCATCCTCATGTATAAGTATTTATAATATTTTCTCTTAGATCACCATCCACTTAATACAAATTATTATGATGATTGTGGATTTAGTATTCAGAAACCATTATCATCTTTAACCATTATAATTGGAGTATATTGACTAAATTCAATGTTAATATATACCTAATAGTCTTATGATCTATATATATGTTGTAGATCTCTCTAATAATATAATTTCCAAAAAATATTCAATGAAATGATTAAAGTAAAAAACTCTAGATCAAGTTTTATATAGTATTTCGCATGGATATTACATTGTTGATAATTCCAATATGTCACATTATGATTTTTCATGAGTACACAACCTAATACATTACTTAAATCATTAATATTGATCACATATCCATCTCCAAATGTGGGAAGTGTGAGTATAGGTGTAGTGATTTTAATCTTCTTCAATATATTTATTTTCTCTTCACATTAATTACTCCAAAAATTCATTACACCCGTCTATGTTAGCTTTTTTATCTTGTTTGAAAATCAGGATAGGTTTCTCAAAATTCATATCTTTGACTAATCCAAATAGATACCCTTATTATTGATAAAATGACCCAAGAATGATACTTTATCAATCCAAAAACAAATTTATGCTACTTTTCATGAAAACAATCTTTTATCAATGTATTCATCTCAATACTCAAATGATAGTAATTTTAATCTTTTCTTTTTATAGTATAAGAAAATATTGTATGTAAATATTAACAATTATTTTTGACATAATCTCTAAAGACTCTATTCATCATGTAAAGGTCATTTATTAGTAAAATGGGAATTACAATGAACCCAAAGTGTATGTACCTTATAAGAAATTCAATATTAGGAATATCCTCATTCTTAAAATTTAATTAAGGATATACTAACAGGAAATAAAATTTATTGAAATATTAGGCCCCATATAGTTTATTGAACTGTTCATAAACTTATAGAAGGGGGTAATTTTTATCTATCATGGTTCTAATGAGGTAGTAATAATAAATAAAAATTCACATTGAGTCGTAATTTTTTATAAAATAGAGAATTTATGCACGCCATGGCGATGATTATTAGTGTATGAATCAATTTTTCAGATTCTGTTATTATTTTTTCATTAGTTCCTACCATTATATGTGGGGAATTCAATAGAGAGTCTTGATATTAATTGATCTCTAGGTATAATTTCAATTGATATAATAACTTATTAGTCATGAGGAAGACCAAAAAACTCTTTTGGGAATACATCTGGATATAACCTCTTAATGAGAATGTTTTCAAGAATTATCCCCTCTATTTTAATACTAATTTCATCTTGTTATTCATTCTCATGGGTCAGTATAATCAACAATGGTGGAACAATTTACAATATAGATTCATCCTATTTGTAATTTTATGTAATAATAGGATGAGTTAGGCTATATAAGGTGATTTAATTATACAATCAGCTTAGGGTGACTTTATAAAAAGAAAAAAAATCCATTCCTATGGTAACATAAACTTATAATAAAAGGATTATGTTATGTTTTTATCTGAGATTCAGACCACAAATATTTAATAGGGTGAATTTATATGCCTAAATGTAATAATTTTACTATTTTTATTTTTCACTAACTACTCAAACACCTTGTTTGGTGGTTATGAGTCTACTATGAAACTAATCATTACTGGTTTGAAATAATGTATAAAACCAGAATAAAATTTTATATTTCCCATTGATGAATAAATAAATAGAATATATATCATGAATGTTTTATCGGGATCCACTACATAAGTAGTGATAGAATAATCCCACCCTTTATCCTTTATCCTTAGTGGTCATTAGAATCTATTATATTCAACACCACTTGGATGAGGGTAATGGTTTTCACAGTTTTCATGTACATTATAATTAAAACATTGGACCTAAATCCATGTATTGATCAAAACCTTATATTATTCAACTAAATCAGTTATATTATTCATCTACCTTTGAAATTCATTATCATGATTCCCCCCCCCCTTTAATTCTTTAAACATCTATATATTCCCTTTATAATGTTTGTTTCATTCTTCACAATGTGCTAGTAAAAAGTGGGTAGTTGGATTCGCATCCCTCCAATAGTTTCATATATTGATCATCCAGAATTAAAGTTTATTCCCTACTTCTTATATTATATCCCATGAGACCACTATAAAATAAAAATTTCAATATCAACATTCACGGAATGGTGGACACTTTTCTCGCAGTATTCAAAGCCTTTAATCCCCAAAGAATATAAAAGTCTCATATTTAGACCATTGAAGAAGTGGTAAATCATATATTTAGGGTCAATTAAAATGTTATTGGAATAATTAAAACACCTTTTATTGTTTTTATCTTCATAAAATATATATTATTATTCCATTATCCTAAGTCCATGGAACTCCATCTACATTTTCAAATAGGGAGTGTTAAAAAAATAGTAATTGTAATTTTTTTGAATTCATTTCACTCCACTAATTCAATTCCTTCCTTGGTCGTTGTGTTCGTGAACTGTTCCCACTATTGATCAACGTCCCAAACTAATTGATAATGAAATGGTATAAAATTATCTTACTTAAAGAATTGGAGGATAGTGAATGTATTCTGAAAACATTTATACATTATTCCTTTTTCTATGGGATCATATGATCTAGTAAATCTAGGGGTTATTTTTTGTATAAATAATTCATCCAAAATGTGTTTTTTAAGAGGATGGTTTTTTCATGTGATTAATGTTATTAATAATTACTTGAGTTTGTTGATAATGTATTTTCAAGATGTTTCTGACTCACACTCCCATGAGGTCAAGCATAACATTTGGGAAATCATCAAATTTTCCAACACAGTAATTATTATAACAATTACTTATATTTCCAGTAATTAACTATCATAATTGGAATTCATGAATTATAATAATCAATCAAAGAAGCATATAAACGTATAATTATGAAATATAAGGTAAAAATAATACATGATATGTGTTTTTGAACTTATGAATTTATAGGATTCAATATTGGTTATTACATGGTAATATTCCTATAGGGATATCAAACAAAACTAGTTATATAACCCATAAATAAACCATATTAAAATATATTCATTTCTCTAGAATGATTAATTAATAGTAATTGATTTATCTATTTAATATACCCAGGGATTTCAAACTAGGTGTGAAGTTAGTACCACTTGTTGTACTCTAACTGAAGATGAAGTTTATACATATCATCCTTTTTTATAGTTATTATCTTGTTGTTCATCAGTTCTGGAGACTGCATCCAATTATTTATTTTTATAATGGGATTTAATTTCTAGGAAACCACACCCTCTATAATTTTCCAAACATTATGATTTTTTCCTTAAACGTTATCTACTATTTTTCCAAATATATAATATTCGTATCCCATAGAATAAATAGTCATTTATCTGATATAATATATAACGAATTGACTCTCCAATACATTTTATTTCATGACTCTTAACATAAATTTACATAAAATAAAACCAGGATATTTAAATATCTAGTGAATTTGGGAATAAAAATTTTAGTACAACATATTAAATATAAGATACCCTGTCTTTAATAAATTATCTATAATGTTTTCTTAAAAATCCCATTATACTAAATTTACTATGTAGGATATCTTGGAGGAATACATAATTGAAAAGAATGAGTTATAACTCCCAATACTAGAATAATTAGAGTAAAAAATATGGGTTATGTAACATATATAAGCAAGATACATATCGTCATATTGATAAAATAAACATAATCATGAGATCATGGAATAATATACATAATTTTAATCAATTATAGAATCATAAATATTTTAATACAACAAAATTTGTGACAAAATAATACTATGTCAAGGATCACTACTAAGACACCATAACTTTGTGTTCTTGGATATCATCTTATGCACCATACATGGTATATCATGAGGCGAAAACATTACCCACAACATTAAGGGAATTCATAATTTTAGTCCCACCCATCACATTCATTAATCAATTATAGAATCATAAATATTTGGGGATGTTAGTATGTGAATAAATAATCATATTTTATTGAAATAAAGTTGTATTGAAGTGATGAAATGAAAAAATGGAGTTATATGTTTCTAAATGAACCTCTTAAGTTGGGTGATTAGAAAAAGGGTAATGTTTATTTTAATAAGGTAACATAAAAATAGTTTTCTTAAAATAAAAAAGGAAACCAAATAGTTTTCCATAAAACAATGGCAATTTTAAAAACCCATATAATGAAAACATAATTATATGGAGTGGAATATGAAAATAGATAAGAATGATAAGGTAAATTAGATATATATATCATGAACATATGTTCATATTATGGAATAAGTATATGATAATTTGAAATAAGGAAATATAGAAAAAAAAAATTAAACATTGTGTACCCTAAAAGTGTTGAGGGAGGTTCTGAATATCCCATAACTCAAGTCCAAGGAACATAAAATATGTTCCTTTAACATCATGATTTATAAAATTTATGTTATTAAATTATTAATTTATTGGAAATTTCATTTTCATTTCATTTATTATAGCTCTTTTATGTTAGTTTATAATCATTATATTATAATATTATAGTAATGTTCACCTTCCCATTGATATTTTTTATAGTGTATAAAGGTTGGTTGGTTTTAATAAAAATTATAAACATTAATTTATAATGATACATTAACACCATTACATTAATGGAATGATATTTATATCATTCTAGTGGTTTATGGATCTAAATGTTTGTATGTTTCCTTATTTCGGTATGATTTGTATATTTTAAATATTATCATTATACAATTAACTAATTTATGTGATTTTCATCCATGATGAACTTATATATATTTTTATCTATATGTATACTTTTCCATTAAATAATATGAAAAAAATAAAAAAACATTATTTATAACATTTTTAACCATAATGTATTTTTTTTACTCTCTCGTGTTGTTGGTGGTGAAATATGGAAAATATTGATCATGGAGGCTGCGATCCTACCATATTAATACCAAAGTTATACCTTTAAATTTTAATGTGTTGGGTTAAAATTTTAAATTATAATAGTATAATAAAATTTTAGAATGATAATAATACTATTTTATCATACAATCATAAATATATAACAGATTTTAGTATATAAAATAAGAAATGAATTGGAAAGTATTCAGTTGAAAATGTTACCTCTTCATCTAGAAGCGTTCTCTTACATCTTAAGGCTCTCTAGGATGATCTTTTGGGGATTCCATAACTCCAAAAACGTGTCTAAGGGATATTAGGTGTGATTTTGATGGTTATTTTTCATGTTGTGGTTTTTTAAACTGGAGATAAATTGGTAGATGTGGGTGGTATTTTTAAGAGGAAGTGGGGTGTTTTGAAAAATAATACCCATTAGTTTCTTTTCACAAGACTACAAATCCTGTATATTATAAAAACTATATGGTGTGATATGTTTATATGGGGTATATATTATGCTTTCTTACATCATCAAAAGGGAAATTAATAATTAATATAAATTATTATGTAAAATATTTTATTTTTTCTCCTTTTACTATTCACAAAATTAAACTTTCAACAAATAATAGAAAAAATTATCACTAATTTAATTTCAATTTATTGATTACAATAATGAAATAAACACTGTAAATATAAATATGAAAATAAATTAATTTAAAATTTAAAATTAAAATCCATTTCTATTGAAAAACCCTTTGTTTACAACCTAACCAAATTTATGAAACCTAGAAAATTTACTCTTTATTTTATAAAATCAAATAATCATTTATATTTAATAGGTAAAATTTATTTTATTCACTAATTTTAAACTTATTTATTTCTAAAATTTTAAAATTATCATAAAAATATTTTTTTATTAAAAAATATATTTATAATTTTTACCACAATTATAGTTGTTCTTACTTTTTTACTATCATTTATTATATCATATTAAAAATATTTATTTAATTGTATTATAACTTAAATTTCATATGATTTTATTTTATATGATAATCAATATATTAATTTTCTATTATACTGGTTATATTACTATTATTATTTTCAATTTACAATTCTTAATAGTTAGATTTTTATTCCTAACCATCATATCGCTATACTAATGTTGATATTGGATTTCTACTTCATATAAATACCTCATATTTGGATTCTTAATCATTTACTTCTCTTTTTTAGTGGGTCATAGTTTTCTTTTATAAAAATTTTAAATATATTAATAATGTTTTGCATCATTGCTTCGTATTGTTGATGTGTTTGATTGTTCTTGGAGACTATGATGATCCAAAATTACATATTATTGTTATTTTATATTTCAATATTTATTGTCCCCATATGAAACATTCAATTTTTTTGATTTTTTTCCTCTAAATGTAATGTTTAAATCAATATAATAATGGGTTCTGGGTTTTAATCATGTAGTTCATGTGATTTATATAATAATATATTACTCAAAAGTGATATAGGAAAAAATTCTTAAGGTAAAGTTTATTTACAAAAGTTCATATCAATTAATCATATGAGGAAAAGACTAAGAAAATATCTTGTAACCTATAATAAAATTAACACAATCTTCCACTTATCTATTATATCCCTTAGAAAAATAATATAATAAATATAACCATACTCACATATATTATTGGTGGAGTGAACTATGGGTTTTTATCTTCACGTAAACCACTACAAAAATATTATATATTATGCTATTTATTTTCAATTTAAATTTCTACAGCATGATTAATAATGTATAGTGTGATGTTTTTTTATTGTATTCAATTTAAGAACATAATTCACCCTCCCCTTCAGTTATTTTGAAAATGTACCTAGACAATTAATATGAGTATATCTCATTCATTATTGTTTAAATAGTATACTAGATGAATTTTATGTATAACTAATGTTTTATTCCTTGAAGATCATGACACATCATGGGGAGAAGAAGGAATTGGGATTTAATATTTAATATTTTTTAATTATGAATGGTGATATAGAAATGTTATAGTACTTCTTTGTTCCGGAGATCAATGTGTATTCTTTCACAGCTATAATCGATTGGATGGTGAAGTTCATGGCACTTATTGGCTATTAGAGTCACAAATCCTCCTTAACATCACTTTATTAGAGTGTTTTTACTTACCATGGTGTGGGATACATTCATGGTAGTCGGTAATTACATTCCACTATGGATATCAAGACATTTATTTTTCATCTAGTATGTATGGTTCAGAAAATAGTAGAAACTATATATTAATATAAGTTGATAGAGGTGGTAGAATATTTCATAGATATTTTTCATTAATTCTTATCTGGAATACAACTAGAGTAATATGTAGTGTTTTTCACCAACATGGGATGAGTCTAGTCTAATTTTCATAACTTTAGAAATAACCAAATGTTATAGATATATCAATGTTCAATTAATGAATTTACATTGAAAGTGGTTAATTCAATTGAGTGTTTCACCTTATACAATTCAAGTTCTATTTGAGAATAATAACGATGGAATTTTATGATAGTTAATTGACTATAAAAATTTGAATCAAGAAGTGGTGGAGTATAAATAAACTCTATAATTAATTGATGACTTATTTAGTTAGATTAAAGGAAATACTTTTTTGTATATTTTGACGTGAGATCATGATTTCATCACTAGAGGAGAATAATTTTAGAACAAAACTTCAATAAATATCTAGAATCATTTATCAAAGTTCTTATAGATGTAATTAGGATATATTTATGATTAGCTGAAGTGTATTGATGTCATTCTAAGAAAATATTGGGGATGCTATTAGAGATCTTGTTTCATATAAAGCTATCTAAATGTCAATTTTTGATATGGGATGTAATATTATTACTGAATTATATTTATTAGAATAGTTAATTTTTTAATACTCTGTATGTATCCATCTATGTCATTCAATGAAGTGATAGAGTGTCCCACTAATCACAACTCTAGTAGCCCTCTGGTTGGTGACTACAACTGAGGGTATAAAACATTAAATGGATGGAATTACCCACATATATAAATTCAAGGACATGATAAAAAATGGAAAACATTGATCACCATCATAATATATTAAAATAAACCAAGATCCATGATAACAAATACAATAATTCATTCCAAGTTATATGGAATACATCTTCAAAATAAAACTCCAAAATAACTCCAAAGAAGTTTCTCCAAATTGAAACTCCATGTTGAAGATATATAGATAAATCTCAATCACCGCAACACCTCCATGAAAAAATAAAACTCGTTTCTATATACACAAGATGAGTATAACATCTATACCTAGTGAAATTCTCTATAGGACCTCTTATGAAAATATGATAAATACAGATTACTTTTCCAATGAGTAATGTGTAAAACCAACATGCACCTAACAGATCATCTAATGATTCACAAACTCACCAAGACACACTCACCAAGTATGGATTCCACATAAAATAGAATAATAGTAATAGAATATAATCTAAAGAACCACATAAACCACTTTTCCACTATTACTCTTCTCTGAAACAGCAACATCAAATGTCTAGTCCATAGATTCCCTCCTACCAGATGTTTTTCGGAATGCATCAATACATACCCCAACCATCACAAGGTATAAAATATCAGGATAAAATAAAGAAAAGACTCATTAAATTTCATCACACCATTACCAGATCACATCTACATCTATCACCATAAATCTATAGTAGTAGGGTGTTGCGAATAATAAAGACATAAACCATGTGCCATCTTCCTTCCAAGAATGACCACCATAACAAAATCATTATCCAACCACCTCATTGGGAACCCATTATTCCATTCCTACACATTTCAGTATCATACCAACCTCCTTACATAAAATCTAGTTTAATTATAAATTGATATCACGGTATAGGGGGTAGTAAGAATAATATCGTCAACATCCTTAATGTAGGGTAAAATACCTAGATCCCGAGAATTTTTCATCTATAAAAAATACATGAATTGGGTTGGGTAATTTTATAAATTGTAAAAAATCATAATAAAATAGATACACACAAAACCCATTCTTGGGGTGAACATATAAATACCGACAAAATATTTATATTCCACAATTCCAATGCTGATACTCATCCATAACAATCATACCTCAATAAACCTAACCATCCAATTACAAAAAACAATTCTTATTACAATACACTATTCTATTTCAAATCATTCATTTACCTAATTAATGATTCATATTAATGGTAAAAAATTAGGGTAATTGACAATTTATTTTACATAATAAAAGAAATACCATTATCAGACATCATCCACATTTATCCCAAATTATTACTCATTTATTAATGAATTTATATTCCTACAATAGCTTGTACATATTTATTTTTTACAATAGTTCTTCTCTATTTTAATTAACTTGAAAAAGTATTTGATTCCTCCTGCAAACTAGTTTCCAATTTTTTTAACGTGTCCCCTACCGCACTTCTAGGTATCTCTAACATACCACACTATATATGTCATGTCCACAAACTCATATAAATAAGTATAAAATGTATTTTATGGATATTTATTATATGTCCTGACATCAACAACCTTCAAGCCTCACTTATTGAAAATGATAATTTCATCTAAATATTACATAATTTGTTAACTATATGAATTAATTATAGTGAAAACAAACCTAAAAATCCCATATATTCTATCAAACTAATACCATATAAATCAATGTTATCACACAAACAATCATGTCGCAAAAACAATATAAGGACATAGCCTTAATCCTATCAAAATAAATTAATTTAAACTATATTCAACATCATTACATTCCAAAAGATATTTTCAGTTTAGAGTTTAAGAAATTTATGACTTGACTCGTAGATGTCAACCCAAATGATTACAAAGTTGGTCCCATTAAAACCATATTCATTTCCTCAAAAACCTATAATTTTTAACACAAAACAACAACATGATTTCTTTGAAAAATATCCATAACATTTAACTTGACTTCATTAATTATCATACACATCCTTATAATCTCTGAAAAACAATTAAAAAAATTGGTTGATAATAGAAAAATAATTAAAAGATATAAAAAGAAGTAAGGAAACCATTAGTCCATGAATACATAAAAACAAATGAATTCATTTTCACAAAGACAAACTTCTCACACATATTTATATACTTTATGAAACATGATATTCCCATGAAACATTAAAGATAATATATAAAATAATTAATTTATATTATGGAATTACATACATAACATTGTAACCCCCTTGGATTCCTTATGATTTGATACCCTCACGACTACCTTACAGTGTAACCCTCACTGCTAGCGCATTGTTAACCATCTCAGTTAAACTTGGTGTAACCATATGTCTGACCTCCAACATTCGCAAACCCAATGAATTTGAGGGATATTTAGGCACAAAAATTCATCATATATAATGAAATATAACTAGAACATAATCATACAATATGAAAAATTGAATAAAAACCTTTCTTTTCAATTTTGTTAAACAGAATTCTAAAAGATTATTTTAAAATAAAATTGACTTAAGACTATCATATTATTTAAGTGAGACCTAATAGAGTTTATGGAATATTTATATACATAGTAAAGAAACATATTTCGAGTTAATATAACAAACAATTCATCACACAAATAATCTTAGTACTATATAATTAATGAAGTAGAATATTAACCTAAATAATGGAATATTGGGTAATGAATTCTCGTACTTTAGGTTCTCCTTACTTAAAATATTCTTAAAAATCAGGTATAATGGATAAAATAGTGTTATCAATATTATAGAATTACATATTACTATTTATAATACCTTATATTATCATTTCAACATATCATTTCACCCTTTAATTATTAGTATTTGGTTCCATCCATTGTTTCGGGAGCATTTTTACTGATTTACATGGCCGGTTAGTATTTGATTTTCATGTCATATGGAAATGAAATCCTAGAAGTGAAATGAAATGGTATTAAAATGGTTCCATAATATTGAATTATTTCATAAATAATTTTGGTTATATGGTATGATGATGAATCCTTTGTTAAATCATTAGTTATTTTCATTTAGATCATTTTGGTGGTTCTTCGATAATCAAGAAATAGTTTCATTATATAAGAAAATATTTCAATATAGGATAACTAAAAAACCTGAAATAGAATATATCATTAACATTATAATATTTTTCAACCATTAATATGGTTTTATGATCATCTTTGAATGATTTAATGGAAATTTGAAATAGATCATCTATGTTTTTGGTAAATCAACACATCACATATTGTGTTTTTAATAGTGGAATGAGAGGAATATGAAGGTGAAAAATGATGATGAATTTTATATAAATAATCATGTTAAAATCCAGAATATATAGGATTATCTATCATTAAGAAATCTAGTATAAGGGGAGGGGAATAGATTATATGAAAGAAAGATTAAATGAAAATAAAACAAAAGTAAATGATTGAGGATTATTACCTCATGATCTCTTCTCCTGAAGATCCTCCTTAAGGAATTTGGTTTTTGTATTTTGGGTAGAGCGTGAGGTCATGAACATGGGTAAGATACCTAGGAAAGATATTTTGTATAATTTATATGAATATAATAGTTCAAGAGGTGTGATAGGAAAAGGGATTTGATGGGGGTATTTTAGTGAAAGTCTATGAATTTTTAATTAGATTCAAAGGACAACTCATTAGTGGAATTTGCAAAACCAAGGGCCTGACCATCGTTTTTCCCATGGTATTGGCCCCTTGGGACACAAAATATAATATTTTAATCCTCAAGAGTGTACTATAAATATTACATAATCATTACATCATTATGATGTCATTAAACACCCGAAAACATTGAAACTATTTTTTACTATTCTCTGAAAATACATATATATCCGAAAAAAACAAAAAACGATACCATTTTTTGACATGTAGAATTAAAAAAATTAAATTATTTTTTTGTAAATAGTTTTCTAAAAGTTATTAATTATATGTTAAAATAATATCCAATTTTTTTTTGAAAAATATCAATTTTAAAACAATAAATAATTTTATATCACCTTGAAAAATTAATCAATATTTAATTATCATATAACATCAATAAAATAAAATAATATTATGATTTACTATTCATAAGATTCATATTAAAATAAATATTAATATTCATAAGGGTGTGTTACTATTTAACATTAAACTAGATGGTTATATCTGACTCTAATTAACTTACTGATCACAACCAAAGATGGTTGTTTTCCAAAATTCAAATCATAGAAGTGGGAAAATTATGTTTAACGTCTACTTTATAACTATCACATTAAAAATGTGTTATTATGTCATGTATTTCAATTTATATTTAAAAACATGGCGAGTTACATTCTCCCTACCTTTGGAATTTGCATCCCCAAAATTTTATTTACTTATGAATCAAATGAGGGTACTTTTCCCTCATAGAATTTTAATTTTCCCATATTTCTTCTTCAACCAGGAGGTTTCTCCAAAAAACCAATACTTAGTGGATTAAGTTATTTCACAATAATTTTTCTCTTCGATCAATATCCTGAATAGGTTTCTTTTCATATAAAAGGTTCTCTTTCACCTGAACTACTCCTAGGATAAAAAATATGAGATGAGTTTGGCACATAATTTCTCAACATAGAATCATGAAAAACATTGTGTGACTAATATAAACTCAGAGGAAAAGGTAATTAGTAGGAAGTCTATCCATCATTATTGAGTATTTAATAATTTCATGTAATCCATGGAAATTTATTTCCATTCACACTAAAATGCAAAAAACTTTTCAATGGTGAGATTCTATGAAACAAATGATCACCAACCTCGACCTAAAATTAATTCCTCCTTTTATCTGCATAACTTTTCTACTTGCTCTAACTTGTCCACTTGTGTTTCTAGGTCATCTACCCATTCTTATCCACATCATATATTAATTCTTGTCTCATCAACTTCCTTTACACAACTATATCCAAAAATATATATGTTCAACAACACTTCCCTAATAATACCTTAAATGGTGCATCTGTATACAAGAATGATAATGGTTATAATATGAAAACACAACTAAATAATGATGTTGATCCCAAATTCCCTATAATTACATTGAAAAATATCAAATAATGTCCTCTAATGTCTTCATCATTCGTTCTGACTCACCATCTAATTGAGGATGAAAAGTTGTACTAAAAACTAATTCTATGCCCAATGACTTCTGATGTCCCTTCCAAAAAATAGAAGTGAACATGGGATCCCGGTTATATTCAATGGAATAATTCACTCAATGTAACATGAAAATAACTTTGAGGTATAATATATAAATCTCATCAAAATTCATTTTATCTATAATAATAAGGAAAAGAGGTGATTTAGTGAGTCAATCCATAATAACCTAGATTTCATTATTACATTGAGATGTATTTTTCAATCCCACATTAGAGTCCAGGGATATATTTTCCTATTTCCAATCTGGAACTAGTAAGAGTTGAAGCATCCCCTTTGGTAACTATCACCCTTCTTTAACCTGTGGAAATTTCACAATTTTCTTGGTAAAATCTACAATACCTCTTTTCATTCCATCTCACTGTTAATACTCTCTAAGATCTTCGTAAATAATAGTACTTCCTTGGTAAACTGAAAATAGAAAACTATGAGCTTCATACAATAAATCATCTTTCAACAAGGAATCACAAGGAACACACAATATTTTTCCAAATATTAAAACAAAGTCATTATAATTTTTATATTGTAGAAACATACCCATTTTAACCAATTATACCTTTTTCTATAGCTAATGGTCTTCCTTCTATGCTTGTATACTTCTGTCTCATAACGATGAATGCACTGAAACCTAAAACTAAAAAGAGGTATTTCCTGCACCAATTACATACAATCAAAAATTAATCAAAACATTCATAAAGGGTTTATGTTCTAATCGTAACATGTTTAGTGATTCTTTTTTTTCTACTCAAGGAATCTGCCACATTGTTTTCTTTTCTAGGATGGTAATTTATCATGAAATCGTAATATTTTATCAATTAAATCCATCTTCACTACCTCCTGTTTAATTTAATTTTATAGAATATATACTTTACACTTTTGTGGTTAGTATATATTTTAAATTTTACTCTATATAAATGATTCCCCCAATGTTTTTAAAAAAACATAGATTACAATTCCAAATCATTAGTGGGATAACTTAACTCATGAGGTTTTAGCAGCCTAGAAGCATAAGAAATTACCTGGTCATTATACATCAGAAGAAAACCATGTACATATAATTAAGAATTTTTGTATATGATAAACTCTCCATTTCTAGATGGTAGGGTTAGAACTAGAGCATTCAAAAATCATATTTTCAATTTATGAAAATAATGATTACATTCTTTTTGTCTAGATGAATTTAAATCCTTTTCATGTTAAAATAGTCAGTGGAATAGATAACTACGTAATTTTTTCAACAAACATCCTATAATAGCCTTCCAAACTATGAAAACTATGAATCTCTGTCATATTTGTGGGTATTGTCCATTCATCGACAACTTTCAATTTATAAGGATCAATAGTTATTCCATCTATAGAAGCAATGTGACTAAGGATAGAAATTTTTTCAACAATAATTCACAGATTATGAATATTACAGACATTTTATTTTTCATTAAGGATTTAAAAACAACCCTGATTTGTTTTTCATGCTCCTCATTACTTTTAAAAAATACCAAAATTTCATCATTAAAAACAACTAAAAACTTATTAAAGAACTCATAAATAATTATATTCATAAGATCCATAAATATAGTAGGTACATAAGATAACCCAAACAAAATAACCACAAAATAATAATTCCTATATCTACTACTAAATGTTGTCTTCATGATCTATTCTTTCAATTATTTCAATTGATTTTTCATCAACCTTAGGTCAATCTTTGAAAACTATTGTACTCCCGATTTTTGATCAAAAAAGTTATCGATTTGAGGAAAATGATAATTTTTTAATAGTTATGTTATTAATGGTTGTATAATTAATAAAAAGCCTCATGAAACCATCATTATTTTCAATGAAAAAATATGAGCACCCCAAGGTGAATTGATAAGACGAATGAAGCCTTTATCAAGAAACTCTTGCAACTGCTTTTTGAAATCAAGAAGTCCCATTTGAGCCATTTAATAAGGGGATTTGAAATTGACATAACATTATGAACTAATTCAATAGTGAATTCTTCTTCCCAATTAGGTATAACACAAGGTAACTTGTTATGGAAAACATCAAGATAATAATTTACCACTGGCACTTCATTAATATGAATAGTTACCTTTTTTCAAAAATATGAGAAAGATAGATTTCATTTCCATATTTCGATAGTTTCTCAGCTTCATGATATGTTATCAATTGTATGGGTTCATTATTTTATAAAAATAGAAAATATTTCTATAAAACAACTTATTTATTGGTTCACGCCCAAATTTACCCAAGAGAAGAAGGGTAGAACGGTCCTTTTAGTGTAGCTTGGGTTGTCGATTCCACAGAGACCTAAGAAGATACCTAAGATACACAACCTAAGGGATGGATTTTTGGCTATTAAGTGGACAACTTGGATTGATTTTGGATGGGTTTTAAAGATATCTAAAATATTTAAGTGGATTCAATTTAAAAGAACGAGTTGATCCTAGGTTATCACTCGGGGTGGATTGGACGTATTTTCTTTTTAATGATTTCAATTTCTTAAATTTGAGATGGGTTCATTTAAGGAGATAAAAAAACATCATCACTTAATGGTTTAATGCCTACACCCTCTAATACTAATCACCTATACACTTGAAGGATCAAAGTTTTGAGCACTTCAAGGTAAAGGATCGTATTAGTACTTGAAGTGTGTGGCCTTAAATTCAACAAGGACGATGGAGTTTAAAAATCATCAAATAAAAATCCCAATTAAAGAATTGATTATAAATTAATTAGGTGATAAATAACATCCAATCCAGCCCCTTTCTACTCCCTTGGATCAACCCATAAGTGGGTTAGCCCTCCATTGATCCCATGGTTTCAATGGAAGCGGAAAGTAGACTCATAAGGGAGGAATGGAGAAGTAAAGAAAACAACAAAAATAAAATGATCACTCCACCGTTGTGTGAATAATTTCACAAGGGTTGGTGTGAATAAATTCACACCTTGATCCAACGGTATCAAAGTGATATTAAGAACACCATAATAAGAGTAGAAGAAGAACTTTTATTAAGAAACTAAAGTGAATTGAACAACTTACATGTGAAAGACAAAATTGAGGCAACAAAAATGCAGCATAACATTACAATTAAACAAAGCATCCAAGATCTTCAACTCCTTCACCACCACTGCCTTAAATAGGCATTTTGGGAGCCTTGGTTCGAACCAAAAACAGTAAAAATCATCTTAATTAATTTTTCTAGGCTATAGGTGGTGGAAAGCTTGTGGAATTTGGACTTTTCCACGTTTGACCCGAGGTGGCAGCCAGCTTTACTTCACCGAACAGATGCGTCTGTAAGACCTTCTATACGGATTAATAAGGGAGGGCCATAGAAGAAGAAAATGGAGATCCAGATGTCTTCTAATCGACTGTAACATTTGGGCCCATTTGGAGTTGTGGATTCCGAGATATGATCAAAGTAGTGGACTGTTGTTCTGGGCCGCAGAATCTGGCCCAGAATTTTATCTCTAACTTGGGCCGACTAAATGACCAACATGGAGGCATAATTAGCATTACCTCCTGAAGAGTTATTTGTTCCTATACATTTATTATAGAAGCCCATGAAATTTGGGATTAATTGGGCCTGTATGTTGGGCCCCACAGTCTCATCAGTGGGCAGGTGTCCAATCTGTCTTCTCCAGAATTGCTTCCTTTCATTGCCAAATATCTCCATCATCCTCCATGAATTCTCCACTGATCCCTGAATCAAACATGTTCATATTTAAGTGTAGATCAATTCCCAAAAATATCAAATTAAAATATGTAAAATTCAATTCCTTAAAATCAGATGAATCATTGGGTACTTTAAATGATGTACAAAAATGTACCACATAATAGTGCATTTTAAGAAGGTATTACAAACATAATGTGAAATGATGTTCAAAGTGTAAAATGCACTAAAATTGTGTTTATGAATAACAAAGAACATGAAAATTATGTATATTAACAATGAATATTAGCCTCATTTAGTGGCTAATCACACCCCCCAACTTGAGTTTTGCTAGTCCCGAGCAAAATATATCTCATCAAAAATGAAATTCGAATTCCCTTTTCCAAAAACATTTTAATACACAATGATCACCAAAAAACATTATACCAAACAATCATGAAACCCATCAACATATTTTAATACGAGATAGTTTCATAAGCAGATCCCAATCCCAAGCCCATTCCTTTGATCAAATCCATCATCATTCCTCATCCAACTCAATTAGGTGTAATGATGTGTTGTGAATCACAATAGATATGGGGGTTCATTTTCATTCAAGGGGAAAATCATGGAAGCGCTAGGTGGAATCACATTTAATCCTAATATGAGTATTCTTCATCCCTCTTTTTTTTTGATTTTTTTTTGCAATATTGCTATAGTAATTGAGATTGCAATTAATCAAATTAACCCATGTAGCAAGACTTTGCCGATGACTCCCAGACTCAAAGGCCTTAGGGCACCAAGTGAAACCCACATACTCGGGCATCGTCTCGAGTTAACTTAATAAAAAACAAAGTCATATTACCATAAATAGAGATAGATTGAAAAACTCAGGGCTAGACAACTCTGGAGTCACGATCCCCAAGTGCCGAAAGCCTCGCATTTTTTCAATCCATTGCTCTACACGCAAATTTTTTTTTTTATTTTTTATTTTTTATTTTTTAATAATTTTTTTTAAAATTTTTTTTTTTTTTGGAATACTCATATTATTCATAAAAATAAAACCATCCTATGCTATTTATTATGGGACCCCAAAAATTCAAATTAGTACCCCACAGTCTAGAGGACGTGCATTGTGGCATTTTTTATTTGGATGAAAATATAAACGATGAAATATCACATTGGACAGCCACACTTTCCAAAATCTATGCTCATGAAATTATACAAGGATTAAAATCAGAATCAGGGCATGCTAAATTATTTGATATTCAGTTTCACAGTGTGCAATGTGTATTACCATGTTCAAAGTTAAAGGAATTTTTCCTTCCATTTACTTTTTTTTCAAATCATTCAATTTTTGTTTTTGACACAAAAGCATTTTTTTTATTTTATCTCCCCCCCAACTTAAAACAACACTATCCCCAGTGTTTGAAGAAATGAAAAATTAGAAGGAGTAGAGGCAGGGAATAAAAATTTAAAAAGGAAATTGAAAATGTGGATTATGGAATGAAGTCACCTGGTGGTTGAAGTTTGAAGTTCTTGCCGCTCGAATTTATTCCTTTGATATCCATGTCGCTTGCAAAGTTCCCTAGTGGAAAAAGGAAAAAACAAAACAAACAAAAAAAACAATATATATATATATTTATATAATAAAGGAAGTAAAATATATGAATATATATAAAAATTATAGAATAAGGTAGCACAAGAAGCCGCAGGTCAGTGGTAAGCGCGCGCCCCTGTCTCCCTTCGGTCCCGGGTTCGAGTCCCCGCGGCTTTGCCGGTTGTGACAGGGTTTGCCCCACGGCCTATGGCGTGGAATTTTTTTTTGTATTATTATATTTTTTTGTCTTAACCTATTGAATAATAAAAAAAATAAACTGATGATACATTGTCTTCTTTTTAAATTTCTGGGTAAGGTATTACTCAAGGATCACACCACGTGACACGGATGAATATGGTGCTCCTCTTTCGTACCCATCTATACTCATAATAGAAGAACAGGTCAAAAGTCTATTTTGTTATTTTTAAATATAAAAATGATTAAGTAATCTATTTGAAAAATAAAGATGATTCAGAAATATTAGAAACATAAAAACCACGGGTTGCCTCCCGTGTAGCGCTTTGTTTAACGTCGTTAGCCCGACATAGATCCCAAATTTATCAATTTTTTTCCTGGTTCATAGATTGGATCAATTAACTCAACATCTATTTCCTGTTTATTGAATGATTCAACGAATGTTTTTAACCTTTGACCATTGACCTTGAAAATGTGACCACTGGTGGGATCTTGAATCTCTACTGCCCCATAGGGGAATACATGATGGACTATGAAAGGTCCTGACCATCTAGACCTTAACTTTCCCGGATGTAAATGAAGTTTTGAACTATACAAGAGCACAAGTTTTTCTAGTTCAAAATGTTTGACCTTGATATTCCTAGATTGGTAGGCTTGAACTCTAGCTTTATTGATCCTTGAATTTTCATAAGCCTCCATCCTTAGTTCCTCCAGTTCATTGAGATCTAATTTCCTTTTTGTTCCGGCCAATGAGAGGTCATAATCCATTTTCTTAATTGCCCAAAAGGCCTTATGTTCAATCTCCACTGGCAAATGGCATGCTTTTCCATAAACCAACCTATATGGGGACATTCCTAAAATGGTTTTATATGCAGTTCTATATGCCCAAAGAGCATCTAAGAGTTTCTCAGACCAATCTTTCCTAGAGGGGTTGACAGTTTTTTCAAGAATTTGCTTAATTTCACGATTGGCTAACTCAGTTTGACCATTGGTCTGTGGGTGGTAAGCAGTGGACACTTTGTGAGAAATTCCATATTTTTCCATGAGTGATGAGAATGGACGATTGCAAAAATGAGTTCCACGATCACTTATGATAGCCCTAGGAATTCCAAATCTAGAGAATATGTTTTCTTTTAGGAATCTAATCACAGTTTCATGATCATTGGATTTTGTGGGAATGGCCTCAACCCATTTTGAGACATAATCAACAGCTAAGAGTATGTAGAGGTATCCCCGAGAGTTTGGGAAGGGACCCATGAAATCAATTCCCTAACAGTCAAAGATTTCAACCACTAAGATGGGAGTGAGTGGCATTTGATTCCTTTTTGTGATGGACCCTACTTGTTGACACCTAGGACAGCTTTGACAATATGTGTTGGAGTCCCTTGAAAGGGTGGGCCAGAAAAGACCACATTGAAGAATCTTAGCAGATGTTTTCTTAGAGGAAAAGTGACCTCCACATGCCTCACTGTGACAGAATTTAAGGATGGTCTCTTGGTCAGATTCTGGAACACACCTCCTAATGACTTGGTCAGGGCAGAACTTATAGAGGTAAGGATCATCAAACACATAGTGCCTAACATCAGAAAGAAATTGCCTTCGATCTTGAGTCCCTAAGAATTTTCGAATGACTCCTGTCACTAAGAAATATGCTATGTCAGCATACCAAGGGCAGTCACTCACAGAGTGTAGGTGTTCATCAGGAAACGAATCAGACACAGAGAGGTGATTTGAGTTGTCTTTGAATTCCATCCTAGAGAGGTGATCAGCTACAACATTTTCAACTCCCTTTTTATCCTTGATTGTGAGGTCAAATTCTTGTAAGAGAAGGACCCACCTAATCAGTCTAGCCTTAGCATCTTGTTTTTGGAAGAGGTATTTTAGTGCAGAATGGTCAGTGAACACAGTGATGGGTGATCCTAAGAGGTAGGACCTAAACTTCTCTAAGGCAAACACAATAGCAAGTAACTCCTTTTCAGTGGTGGTGTAGTTGATTTGGGCATCATTTAAGGATTTTCTTGCATAAGCAATGACATAAGGAGTTTTATCACAACGTTGTCCTAACATAGCTCCAACAGCAAAGTCACTGGCATCACACATAAGTTCAAAAGGAAGGTTCCAATTTGGAGATTTCATAATGGGAGGAGAGGTGAGAGAGGATTTGAGGGTTGAGAATGAACCCTCACAGCTTTCTGTCTAAACAAATGGAGCATCCTGTACTAAGAGATCACAAAGGGGACGGGATATTGAACTAAAGTCCATGATGAATCTTCTATAGAAACCAGCATGTCCTAAGAAAGACCTCACTTCCTTGACAGTTTTGGGTGATGGAAGGTGACGAATGATGTCAACCTTTGCTTTATCAACTTCAATCCCCCTACTCGAGACCAGATGGCCTAGAACAAGTCCCTCTTTAACCATTAAATGGCATTTTTCCCAGTTTAGGACCAGATTTTTTTCTTCACATCTTGACAAGACTCTCTCCACATTCTGCAGACATCCCTCAAAAGTATCCCCAAACACAGAGAAGTCATCCATGAAGACCTCAATAAAATCCCCTACCATGTATGAGAAGATTCCCATCATGCACCGCTGGAAGGTTCCAGGGGCATTGCATAACCCGAAGGGCATGCGTTTGAAGGCAAAGGTACCAAAAGGACATGTGAATGTAGTCTTCCCTTGATCCTCTAGGGAGACCTCAATTTGATTGTACCCCGAGTACCCATCTAAGAAACAGTAGAAGGCATGACCTGCCACTCTCTCAAGGACTTGGTCAATGAATGGTAAGGGGAAATGGTCCTTCTTGGTGAATGAGTTTAGTTTCCTATAGTCAATGCAGACCCTCCATCCACTACTCACCCTTGTTGGAAAAATCTCTCCATCCTCATTGGTTATCACTGTGATTCCAGCCTTTTTTGGAACCACTTGGATTGGGCTCACCCATTCACTCTCAGCTATGGGATATATGATGCCAGCTTTCAACAATTTCAGAAGTTCATTCCTTACTACCTCCATGAGATTAGGATTTAGTCGCCGTTGAGGTTGACGACATGGCTTTGAATCAGATTCCAGAACAATCCTATGAGTCCCGATAAGTGGGCTAATCCCAGGAATATCAGAAAGGGTCCAACCAATGGCTTTCTTATGCTTCCTAAGGACATCTAGAAGCATCCTCTCATGATTGGCTTCAAGAGAAGAAGAAATGACAATAGGATGTGTTTGATTTTCCCCCAGGAAGGCATACTTTAGTGCAGCAGGAAGTTCCTTCAATTCAAGATCAGGTTGGTTCAAAATTTCAGCAGAAGATTGGGACATTGGATCAAGATCAATTTCATTTTTTAGAGGTTCAGATAGGATTGATTCCTCACATGTAGAGGTTTTAGCTACTAGATTGGTTTGATCAGATTTAGGGAAGGAATTTAGAGGGGTCTCTATGAAATTGGTTTCTTGAAAGGTTTCACTGATTGTTGTACCTAAGACTTCATCATAAAAGAAATTTGAAAATGATTCAAGCCAAGGAGATAAACTTCCTTCATATGAAAAAAGGAAATCAATCTCATTCTGACTTAAACATTCATCAAATATTCCTTGATGTTCCATGGATTCATTATCAATGCTTCCTATCATGTTTACTTCATGAATATCCTCATCATCCCCTATTTGTGAGCTTGCATTATAGATGTTCAGGTCTAGACTCATGTTCCCAAAGGTGATGGTCATGTTCCCATTTCGGACTCGAATAACAGAGTTGATTGTTGCAAGGAAAGGACGACCAAGGATGATTGGGGTTTGTTCCTTATTTCCTAAGTTTGGATGGTTGTCAAGGACAATGAAATCAGCAGGGTAGATGAAGTTTTCAACCTTTACCAGAACATCCTTTAAAATCCCCTTTAGAACCCTAATGCTACGATCAGCAAGATGAAGTGTGACAGATGTGGGTTGGAGTTCTTCTAGGCCTAACTGGCATTACACGGCATATGGGATGAGATTGACACTAGCACCTAGGTCACACAAGGCTTTGACAACTTTTCTTTCTCCTAGTTCAACATTGATGTAAGGGCAACCTGGGTCTTTCAACTTAGGAGGAATTGTACCTTGAATGGTGGTACTCACATTAGCAGCCAAAAGGACTTGGTTTTTATGTGAAATTTTTCTTTTAAAAGTGCACAAGTCCTTAAGGTACTTTGAGTAGGTAGGTATGGTTTGGATTGCATCGAGAAGGGGTATGTTCAACTTGACTTGTGAAAATATTTCCCTCAACGTTTCACTCAATTCAGGTTTGGTTTTCCCCCTCATGCGTTGAGGAAATGGTGCAGGTTGTGGGGTTGTTTGTTGAAGAGTTGTTTCTTTCACATTGTTATCAGTTTCTTCAGTTTGATCTTGTGGTTCATTTAAATTTTCATCCAAGTTTGAATCTTCAGGTGGGTTCTGAATTAGTTGTTCAGGTTTCTCAATTGATTTACCACTTCTTAAAACAGTCACAGCATTTAGTTGTTCATGAGTTGTTTGAGCACAACTTGACTCTCCCCTTGAAGTTGAGGATGGCACCGCCTGAGTAGGCATGGGTGCCTTTCCTGTTTTGATGGTTTGAAGTTCTTGTTTTATGGAAGATACCTTCGAGTTCATCCTCTCCATTTGTTTGCACAGTTGTTCTAGTAGGCTTTGTGGAACAGTTTGGGTTGGTGCTTGAGTAGGTTGGTTTATCGCTGGGGGATATTTTGGAGGTGGGATGGTTTGTTGAAAATGGACTGGTGGTTTTTGGTATTGGATAGGTTGGGTTTGGAACTGGTTATGGTTTTGGTAGTTCTGATGGGGGTAAGGATTTTGTCCCTGTGGTTGGCTAGGTTGTTGGTTATCATTCCAGCGGAAGCCTGGGTGGTCATTGTACCTTGGATTGAAGGTGTTTTGGTATTGGGGATTTTGAAAGTTTAGGGCATTGACTTCCGCTGGGGGTCCTCCTAGAAGAACATCCTTGATGGATGGAATGGTTGGGCAGTTGTCTATTTTATGGTCATGTTTGTCACAAATTGTGCAAACAAGGTCTACATTTTGGATTTCATGGACTTTCCTAAGGTCTATCTCTTCAACCTTCCTAGAGAGTGCTGCGAGTTTATCCCTAAGGCTTTCCTCTTCTCTAAGTGTATGAATTACAGTGGTTATTTGTGGCTTTTCAGAATAAGGTGAAGTTCCCCAAGTTTGGTTTTGTTCAGCCAGACTTTCGAGATACTCATAAGCATCATTTGGGGCCTTGTTTTTAAAGGTTCCATTACACATCATGTCAATGAATTGTTTATTACCTGGACCCAACCCTTCATAGAAAATTCTCACTTGTTCAGGTATGGAAAACCCATGGTGTGGAACCATGTTTAGGGTGTCTTTGAACCTCTCCCATGTTTCATAGAATGACTCTCCCTCTTTTTCAAAAAAGTTTTGGATGCTCTTTTTAAGTGAAATTGTTTTGTGATGAGGGAAGTATTTTTTGTAGAATTCTCTTTGCAGTTGGTCCCAAGAGTGGATTGATGCAGGTCTCAAGATGTTTAGCCAATTTTTAGCTCGATCCTTTAATGAAAAAGTAAATAGCCTCATCTTAGCGGATTCTAGTTGATGTGGGGGACACATGGTTTCAACAATGTCGTTGAACTCTTTGACATGAAGGTATGGCATTTCTGACTCAATCCCATGAAAGGTTGGAAGGTGGTTTAGGACATGGGGTTTGAATATGTAGTTGGTGTCTCCTATGGAATTGTGTCTAATGCATGAGGGGGCATTGGTCCAAGCTGGAGTGAGGTAGTCGTTCATGGTTTGATCAACTACATTCCCTAAGTTTGGAGCTTCTTGGTTTTGGATTCACATTTGATTCCCCCCAGGGTTTACAATTTGATTTTGTAGATGACCCTCCATTGGACTTGTTTCAAGTTCTGACTTTGGGGTTTCAAGAATATTTGAATCTGATTTAAACAATCCCTTAGTGGGCAGGTGTCCAATCTGCCTTCTCCAGAATTGCTTCCTTTCATTGCCAAATATCTCCATCATCCTCCATGAATTCTCCACTGATCCCTGAATCAAACATGTTCATATTTAAGTGTAGATCAATTCCCAAAAATATCAAATTAAAATATGTAAAATTAAATTCCTTAAAATCAGATGAATCATTGGGTACTTTAAATGATGTTCAAAAATGTACCACATAATAGTGCATTTTAAGAAGGTATTACAAACATAATGTGAAATGATGTTCAAAGTGTAAAATGCACTAAAATGGTGTTTATGAATAACAAAGAACATGAAAATTATGTATATTAACAATGAATATTATCCTCATTTAGTGGCTAATCATTTATCTCTACAGTTATTCTTAGCATGATAAACATAAAGCCAATCCATACCCAGAATTACCTCAAACTCAACTAAGGGGAAAACAAAATGGTTTTAAAGTAATGTATTTACACAGATAACAATAATAAGATTCTTAAAATGAATTTTAATTTTACATTTATCCCTATAAATTTAAAAATAAGTTATTATATCATTGGTTGAAATGATTTTTCTTATTTTCAAGAACATTTCTTAAAGATAATGTAATGTGTAGACCCTTCATCAATCAAGTATTTTAAAAAACCATAGTCAATAAGGAATATACCTGATACCAATTAATTGGATAGCCCAACATCGGCTGATATAGTCACAAAGGATCTCCATACACATTTCTTCTTATAAACTGGATGGTTTTTATCATTCAGATCATACTTTGGGTTGGCATTTGCAAAATGACCCATCCACCACATTTGAAACAATTTACAGATTTCATCTCAGAATTGATATTATGATCATTTTCATTACAATATTGTCCCATATATCTAAATTTACTACATAAAAATCAATTCTTGGTTTTGGTAATACATTCCCCAAGGTGCTTTTTACCACACCTTTCACAAATTGGAAGTTGAACATTCTTACCATCAAATTTATTTTATTGATTCTTACTCATCACTTGCCAAATGAACCTATTGTTCTCTTTGTTCTCAAGGTACATTTGATCATAAAAGGAATCCATTTCTATCCTCTTAGAACATTGGACAAATTTCTCATAACATTTTAATTCTCGAGAGTCCAATTCCCTTTAGTATCTTGGAATCAATCCTGGGTAAAATCGATTGATTATTTTATCAAGATCTCGAATAGGATTTTTAGTGTATCATTATAGTCGAGTGAAGATTACGTCATAAAGGACAACTAATAAAACATAATTTCATCTCAATTCAAGTAATTTATTCTCCATCCTAGGTCAAACCACCTTAATAAAATATTATACAAAGAAAATAATTTCAAATTCTTCCCCCTCTATGGATTCAATATCCTCTCTATCCCAGATATACATGACCATTGACCACCATGGATCCTCTTAAACTATAAAACGTTAAATATCAAGACTAAACTTTTGACTATATTAATATCCCATAACATATAATATCTTCTCAATGTGTTTAATCCATCCTTCAGCTACTGTTGGGTCAGAAGATCCACTGAATGCATGAGGGTGTTGGATCAAAAAATGTTCCACTATAATCATGTTATTTTTTTGGTAGCCTTGGTTGTTCACTTTCATAGATTAAACCACCATTTATTGTCTATATCAGCTAATTCATTACCATCACAAACTACTTAGTTCCATTTCCCACCATTCCCAATTTTGGATTCGGAATGATATGAGCCTCTTAGTCCCTTCCAACATCGGCTTCCATATTCCTTATATGGAAAAAAATTCTGAAAAGACATATCTTAGATGAATAAACAAGGTAATCATTAAATTATATACCATTTAAATGTAATAATAAGGTATAAAATCGTATGTGGTATTCTATTAACATCATCCAAACCCTTAATGTTATCTAAACAATGCTCAGATACCATCTATATGCACCATGCCTTCAACATATCAAAATCTTGATATTTCAAAAAGATTATACTTCTTTATATTTCCAAAGAACATTTATATTTATATTTTTAGAAACATATTACATAACTCAAACATATCATCCCATTATTCATAAAATGTGGGTACCCTTAAAATATTGTCCATTTCATCCAAATCATTGAATTTTAATACAAAACAACATCATGATTTATTTTACAGATCATTGTAACCTTTTAAATGACATCCTCATATTTCTTACACATCCTTATAACCTTTGAAAAACATATAAAAACATGGTATAAACATTATAATCTTAGTACGGTATATAAAAAGAATGAAAGAAACCATTGTTCAATGAATACTTCAAAACATATGAATTCATTTTCACAATGACATACTTCTCACCAATATTTATTTATTATGTGTAAAAATAGATTTGCATAAAACATTAATGATCATATATAAAACCATAAATTTATCCAGGGGAATTAATTACATAATCTTGTAACCCTCATGGCTACCTTACAAGGTAACCCTCACAACTACCTTATTCTGTAACCATCACAGTTACACTTGGAGTAACCATAATGTCAACCTCCAAATTACACATAAACAATTTGTTGGGGGAGATATTTTTTCAAAACATAACCATAAATAGTTCCCAATAACCATAACATAATCATAATTAATGAATAATTTTAGAACCACATTTCTTTTGAATTTTGTAAAATAAAATTTTAAAATAGGGTTTTAAAATAAAACCTCATTACAAATATCATATAATTGATGTGAGACTTAATATAGTGGATTTAAATTATATATACACTAGAAATAATAATATTTTGACATAATATAAATGAAAACTCATCACAAAAATAATCTTAGTACCTTATAATTAATGATGTATAAGATTGACACAATGATTGTAAAATTGGGTTATGAATTCCCTTACCTCATGTTCGTCTTACATAAAATGTGCTTGATCCTTGTGCATAATGGTTAAAATGTTGTCATAAATATTTTAATGAAACATATTAATGTTTATAAAACCTTAAATTATCATTTAATAGCATCATTTAAACCTTTAATTGTTATGATTTTGTTCCATCCATTATTTTGGGTGTGTTCATTACATGATTTCCAATCACAAAATAGTTTCATTACAAAAATAATATTTTGTATATAGGTTAACTCCATAAGATCAAAGATGAAAAATCATAAACATTAAAATATTTTTCAACTATTAAAATGGTTTTATGATCAGATTTGGCAGATTTAATGGAAATTGGAAGCACACCGTCTATGATTTTGGTAAACCAGCACATTATAGATGGTGTTTTTTATTTTTTGTAATGAGAGGAAGAGGAAGGTTAAGATTGATGAAGATTTATTCCCTTAAAATATATAAATTCTCCAATAAATAAAATTTTGGAGATTTTTTCTTATTGGATAAGGGTAGGGGAATTGAGTATAAGAAATGAAACGAAATTGAAAAGAAAATAGATGAAAATGAAAGAAGATTCTTACCTCATGATCTCTTCTCCTTGAGATCCCCCTTAAGGCCATTAGTTTTGGATTTTTTGGGAGAACAACAGTTCTTGGACATTGGTATGAGCCTTGGTAAGGGTATTTGGTATATTGTAGAAACTTTTCATAGCTTGAGATGAGTGAGAGGATGAGAGAGGTGAGTGTGGTATTTATATTGAAAGTGAGGGAATTTTTAATTAATTTCCAAGGACCCATCATTATTTGTATTTGAAATCTATGGTCTTTACCATTTTTTATTTCTAGGTTATTGTCCAAATGGGACACCTTATATCATATTTTAATCCACAATAGTTTACTAGAATGATTAAATCATCATTACAGCCTTTTTATGTCATTAAACACCCGAAAACATTAAAACATTATTTTTACTATTCACTGAAAATTCATCTATCTCATAGAAATCCCAAAAAACACTCATTGCATTTATTGATATGTAGAATTAAAAAATTTATTACATTTTATAAAAATAATTTTCTAAATATATTTTATTTAATTTTCTTAATAAAATCATAATTTATTCAAAAAATAACAATTATAAAACAATTAATAATTTCAGATCACCATGAAATTTTATTCAACACCTCATTATCTTATAACATTATGAAAATTAAATAATAATATGATTTTCTATTCATGAATTTTATATTAATATTAATATTACTATTCATAAGGCTATGTTACTATTCACCAAAAAATGTTGGTTCTATCAGACTCCAAATAACATACTTATCAAAACCATTGATGACCATTTTTTCCAAATTCAAATAATTGAAGTGGAAAAATTATACTTACATTCTATTTTATAACAATGTATTTACATATAAGTGGAAATCTATCATGAATTCCAATTTATTTTTAAAATCTGGGGGTGTTAAAGAAATTGTTATTTAGAATTAAGAGTGAAAAATAACATTTATATTTTAGGGTTTTTAATGCACTTAATTCTTAGAATTAATTTCATCTATTTTATGGCCATGTTTCCTCTTTCAATTATTCATATGATTTAATTCTTGTTAAAAATAAAAATACAATAATATATAAAATAATATAGTTATATATTGAAAATACACATGTAACACTTCCATATTCTAATTTTCATCATCTAGTATTTTATTTTCATTAATTTTATTCATCCCAATTCCCCAAAAAACAAAAATAAAGATATACAAACAATTTACACCAAAATAAGAGATTACATATTCAATCCCTTTATTAGAGAAATGATTCAATAAATAATCCAAGAATACTAGTCATGTAAGAACCTTGTTCTTATTCATGAGTTACAGGTTTCTTCTTTTCCTTTTTCCTTAAGTGTTTTTCAGAAAATAAGGGAAAAGGGGGGAAATCCCAAATTTTATGGGTACATGTCGTGTACTTTTCCACACGCCATGTACATTGGCCGTGTGGGATGAGTACACAGGGCGTGTAGGCCTGTCAGTGATGAAGGGTGTAAAAACTGACCACCCATTGTGTACTGGGTATTTACACGTTGTGCAATCAGTCGGCATGTGAATAGTAAGGCGGTGGGAGTAGCCGCTAGCGGAGCGACAATACATGCCGTGTATTCTAAAATACACATCATGTAATCATGTAGAAAAATGTACAGTGTGGCGGTGGAAGGTAGCCGCTAGAGGAATAGTTAAATGATGAAAATTACACACCGTGTACTTGAGAGTACACGCCATGTAGTTTGTTTTTTCCCCTTAAAATGGGAAGTAGCCTCCTCATTCGGCACAGGAGGCAGCAACATCGTTTGGAGTTTGGGAGGAGATCCCAGAGATTAGAGGAGCTCTCGATCGCACGCCAGGAATCTGTTTCTTCTGTCGTCGATCTTGTTTGAACCGTGCGAGTATGACCTTCCTTCTCCATGAGTCGTTCTTACCAATTATTTCCTGAGGGGAAGTTATTTGGGTTTGAATGGGTTATCATTTTTCCGATATCTACACCGTTCTCGGACATTTCAGGAGGCATCGTTCGCATATATCAATCAGTGGAGATCGAGGTAGGTGGTCTGATGATTAATTCCAATAGTTATGTATTGTTTGTGTTCTATTGTGCTACACGCCCATGATTGGGGTGTCGTATGGCTGAGGCCTTGATTAATTAAATACCTAGAATTGAAAAGGTAATTTAATGAATATGTACAACATCTGTTTGGGATCATTGATAGGATCCAGGGCCACCCCGTGGGTGTGTTTCCCTTTTTTATCCATTTGGCCAGGATACCAGTGGGTATGCCATGATTTATCATTCTTTAAATTTCCTTGAGATGAATTGTATATAAATTGCTTTCTTATGTGTTAATCTCGGCCCAGTTACTTACTTAGCCTTCGGGTAGTGTTTTGTTTAGCCTATGGGAAACTCTTCTCATGCCTGTAGGAAGTAGTTTATGTTCTTGTGGGCGACACCTCGTACGCCTGCGGGCAATATTTGTTATGCATGTGGTCAGTCACCTGCAGGTTTCGATTCTGATTACCTGAGCGTAAGGATTTCCATGTCTGCTGACAAAGTTTACTTTGTATATTCACTATGGTGAATTACTATGTTGTACCTTCCAAGCAAAAGCACAAGTTTGGGATTTATAAATAATTAATAAAATAGAAATTTAATTGGTGGAGATAGTTACTTTTGAGTACTGCTGAGTTTAATGCATTTTATTACTGCACATTGTCGTTGCACATTTTCACTGATAGTTGGGCACGGGCCTTTGGTGGTTGCCTACTAGGATTTATTTCTCACACCCAGTTTAGGTCATGTCTTGGGCCCAAACAGATTATATTACTACAGGTGTAGATAAGTTCAAGTGTCCCTACACAGGTACTTGATTACTGTAGTGGTGTAGGAGATCATGGGACCATGCTTAGGCTTGCGATGCTGCTGAGTTCCTACTGCACTGCTTTGTTTTCCTTTGCTGCACTTGTACTTTGTATTGATTATTCTAGATTGCAGTGTATCCTTTTTTTGTTTTCTTTGGCTTAGAGAGATAATGCATCATTATATATGACTGATTTTCTTTTCATTACATCATCACCCTGTCTATTTCAGCATTCGTATCGTTTACTACTTCCGTTTTTTTGTATGTTTATATCTATTTCCACTGTGCTACACTTTGACAAATGAGGGAATAATTTCCGCACTATCAGACCTAGGCCCTTGCTGCTAGTCGGCATCCTCTGGAATTTTGGGAAATGCTCTTGAGGTCATGTGACCAACCGGGTTAGGGGCACTTGTTGAGTGGCACCCAGATCTGGGATGTTACAAAGTGATATTAGAGGGGTTATTTTCTTTGACTTACTGTTTGGATCCTATATTCAGATATAGGACAAAATAGGTAGTTGTAAATAAACTATGCTTGGGAGAAGCTAACCCATGTACAGGGAAAATCCAATTTACCTCGTGTTTCCATTTTTATGACGTTGTAATTTTATAGTTGATTTTATTTTCACCATTGGGTGATGCACTTGTGGTGTGTTGTTATATTTTTATACTTGGTTACTATTTAGTTGCAACCAGATGAGATGAGGGTATGCCCTCTCATGCATCATTTAGGCACATGTTAGAATCACATTCCATGCATAGTTTCAATGCCATATAGGGGCATTAGAAATTTAATGTTGTTGTGATAGATGGTGTGATAGTAAAAGCATGTTGTTGTGATAAATGAATTAATAAAATACCTTCTATTTGATAGGGTATTTTTATGTAAGGTTTTGTAGAATGAACGTCAAACATTGGTTCTTGATGAATATGGGCCCTCATTTACCGGAATTTAGTGGATCATTGACCTGTTTACTTGTAATAACATGTATAGATGCCAAGATTTGATCCGTGGTGAGTATGGGCCCCCAAGGATCGTAAATTGGCACTTAGGTGTTGGTTTCAGTGTTTTTCTGGCCCCCGGATGAGTTTCTAAGTCTTTTTGTTCAGAAAAACACCAAATACACACCATGTGGAATTTTTTACCTGACTTTTAATCTTCTATTCACGAAGAAATGAAAAATTGTAAAGTACATGTCGTGTACTGTGTGTACACGCCGTGTAGTTTCTACCCATATCTTAGGCCGTGTAAGCAGGAACATGGGATATTGAAACTTTGAGGGAACACGCCATGTAGTTATTATACACTCCGGGTTGTGTTGGCCCTGTATCCGCTGTGTAACTAACAAACATGGGCAGAGAAAAATATGAGCTTATACAGATTGTGTCAATAACGAACAAGCCGTTTAGTTTGACTTGGGTATCCGGACGTCTAACCAAAAACACAGGTCTGTGTTACCTCTTCTTGGACACGTTGTATACCTGTGGGACACGTCATGTAGTCTTGACCGGTGAGAGACAGTGTAGACTTGGCTATGTGGTTGGGGAAACAGTGTGGTGTACACGTTGTGTGTAGGTGTAACATGCCGTGTAGTGTCAGCCGAGTGGCTGGCCGTGTCACTAACAACACAGGTAGTTGGAATCTAATTATTACACGTCGTGTAGATATTATACACATCGTGTAGTCTCGTTTAAAGGAAAACCATTTGGATAAGCCATGTAAAACGACTCGGGCAAGGGAATACAATTCAAGTACAAGCCGTGTGTGTGGAAAACACGTCATGTGTTCGGGGTGTTACACCACCAGTTTTGGATGAAGTACACGCCCATGTGAATGACTTATCGGAACACACTATGTAGTTATTGTACAGGCCATATAGTCTTGTTTTGGAAAACATGAATGTTTTGTTTCTCATGTTCCTTTCTTCAACTCCTTGTTTTCAATCCTTGATTACCTTAATCTAAGGTGTGTGTTTGACCTTGTAGAATCATGCCACCAAGACGACCTCAAGTTGTTCTCCAGGAGAGCGGCAACGAGTGTACTCTAGAGAATGTAGCCCATGAGCTACCAATGGATCCTCCAATAGAGCCAAATGTGGTGCCAACCATTATACTGGACACTGGAGTTGAGACACAGTTTTGTGAAGGCTTCATGCGGTTTATGAAAACATTCCAAAGAGCACCGCTGGATGCCACATCTATGGCAGAGCAGACACGAATATTCCAGCAGCAGCATCCAACCACCATTTCAGGGGATGGCGGACAACAGTATGTGGAGTCTTGGTTGGGTTCTATGCAGACTATTTTCAAGAATCTAGAGATACCTCCTGGGTGGAGGGTCATTCTCACTATATACATGTTGTGTGATTCCGCCAAGAGGTGGTGGGATGTTACAACCCGGATCGAGAATCACATAGACATGGTGTGGGAATATTTTTAGGAAGTCTTCTATGACTTATTCTTCCCGGACAGGCTGGGGGCAGATCGAGCTCGAGAGTTCATGAATCTGATGTAGTTTACTATGTCAGTGATGGATTATTATGCCCACTTCACATAGATACAGTGCTTTACACCTGTTCCGGTGGGTGACGAGATGTTGAGGGCTCGACGCAATGAGGATATTATTCGATATGAAATATTCATGTAGGAAACATTATTAGGTTACCTATATAGCATCCCGCCATTTTATAACATAAACTTTCATTACATTACACAAAACTGAGGATCTTTAAGTTCTAGTGTCTTGGAAACCAGGAACATAATACGTGAAAACAACATAAAACATTCTTCTTAAACACTTGAAAGGCGTCTCCTTAAGTTCATTCTAGGTTCATTACTGCATCTCATAACCTGGGGACATACATCAAAAGAAAGGGTGAGCAGAAGGCCCAGTAAGGGAAATAAGAGGAACATTTTACATGTGAACTTGAGATACTTCAATAAGGACATGAAAAGAACTTTAAGGCATAAGAAATAAATCATGAGGCATTTCATAATAAAAATAACATTTTTCATAACTTGAAGATTTGGCTACATAATTTAACATAGACAATCATGAACATATCACCAAGGTCCATCCCCAAGGTGTCATTTGGAAATTACCAAGGTTATTCACCAAGGTATCGTGAAAATTGTAATCTCTAGTGGTTACATCATTACCCAATGCATTGGAGCGCTATCAGGGCGCACCCTTAAATTTTCCTTTATTATCATGTGAGCCACATATATCATCATCAAACATTTCATAAATAACCCACATAGCATAAAATAAATGGGTTTCATTTCATAATCATAACGTTTTAAAAACTGCTTTAAAGACATGATCTTTACGTCACTTTAAACCCACGGAAAGGGAAAGAGGGTCTCATTTATGTAAATACCAGAATTTAAAATGGAAAATTTTGATATATATGTGAATACCCTTGTAGAAATAAGAGCTTTGAGTATTCACTTTATAACATAAAATAATTTTTGAGAAAAGAGAGAGGCATTTTGAGGGGAAAATTCTGCAGCATAACGGCTAAGTTTCGGGGTTTTAGAAAACATTGAAATGAGAGGGGACATGGGTCACCCACTCATAAATGATCCATAAAACAGTAGGGTGAAAGAGTAATAAGGACATATGGACATGGTAATGAAATTTGAGGGACATAACATTTGAAATGAAAAACATGGAAGGAAAAAATATTAGATTTCTCTTATGAAAATTCGGCAGCCTTACGGCATCACTTAACTTCAAAAGAAAATGATTTGACAAGATCAAATAGGGTCCCTCATCATATGATAATAAGAGATCAGTATGATAGATATAGATAT
The DNA here is from genome assembly GCA_963277665.1 of Viscum album. Classification (NCBI taxonomy): domain Eukaryota; kingdom Viridiplantae; phylum Streptophyta; class Magnoliopsida; order Santalales; family Viscaceae; genus Viscum; species Viscum album. The sequence goes on along the minus strand of OY728125.1, from coordinate 907,425,936 downwards.
CATACCCCAACATAATAAAAAGGAACTTGAAAGACTTGACATGAAAATCGAACTTGAAAAATGAGAAGGGTGAAAGAATCCCTTAAAAATTCGGCAGCCTAACGGCGTCACTTAAACTTTCATAAAACGAAATGATGAGAGTAAGAGGGGATCTCTCATCATATAAACATGAAAGGGCAGTAAGAGTAATATAAAAGAACATCCTCTCCCATAAAAACATGGAGCATAATAGGAATGACATAAAAGAGATTACATGAAAAGAAAGAGAGGGGTCGGATCCCTTACCTTAAAATGTGACTCTTGAAACTCAAAGGATTGGACCTTGAGGGCTTGGGGGCACCTTGGGAGGACTCCTTGGAAGGTAAGAAGACCAGAACTTCGTTGGGGGAGAGTTGGGAGTGAAAACTAAAGGAGGAAAGGGTGGGTATTTATAGGGAAAGTGAGGGGACAAAGCATTAATGGCCAAGGGACACCTCACTAGTGGTTTTGGCAAAACCATGGGCTTGCCCATGGTATTTGCCCATGGTATTGGCCACTTGGGACACCTCACACCTTATCTTACTATTCATAATTCGACCATATTGAATATATACTTAATACATCATTTAATGATGTCATTAAACACCCGTAACTTAAAAACTATACTTTCACTATTCACCGAAAATTCAACTTTCTCAGAATAATCCCAAAATTTCGCCTTAACCAAATATCAATGCTATGATTTCAAAAATGAACTCCATTTTATAAAAATAATTTTCTAAATATTTTTAATTTTATTTTTAAATAAATACACTATTCACCGAAAATTTATTTTTTCAGAAAAATCCCCAAAAATTACCATAACATAATATCGATGCTCTAAGTTCAAAAATAAAGTCATTTTTATAAAAATAATTTTCTAATTATTTTTAATTAAATTTTTAATTAAAAAACACTATTCATCAGAAAAAACTAATACTTGAATAATAATTTATGAAACCGTTATTTAACCATTTTATTGAATCACATTACTTAATCTAGGTGTCTAAATTATATTAAAACTTTCTTTGAGTGAAATTACTAATCCATTTGGTCATATTACTAATCCTAAGCGTAAAATCACTATTCATAATTTACTATTCATAAAAAATTAAGTTGATCTTATTAGACTCCAAATTCCTTAATGAACACTTTTGTAGAAGACCATTTTTTGAAAATCATTACACATCATTAGTTATTTAGGGTTTACATAAATATTTAAAAATATCCCTTTTTCAAAATTCATCAATAAAATACATTCTAAAATTATCTAGACATTTGAAATTTCACAAACATCACTAAAGGAAGAAATCTCAATTTATTCACCCGAAAGGATTACACAAGGAAACTAGGATCTCATCACATAGCCCCTTATAACACTGGTATAAGACCTAAGTGTAAGGTGTGCTATGGTGAGAGAATCTGAGGGAGTCTCAGATAACATTGCCCTAGTAGCAATCTCTACTAACTTGAACTTCTCCCGCAGGCGTTTCCGTTCAAGCTTGACACGCTGGAGTTCGGCTTGGGCTTGGTCCAAAGCGAAGCCCACAGATGCTACCTCCTTCCCAAGCTTTGATAAGTGGGCTTCATAAGGGTTGAGTCTACTAGATGAAGCCATCGACTCCTCTTTCTTCATTAACCATTAACATCTTATTAAATCAATAAGAGTAAGTTAATATACTACTCAAAAAGATTGGGTCGTTACATTCTTCCCCCCTTAAGAAATTTCGTCCCCGAAATTTATACTTGAGGCCTAGTTGAAAAGGTGAGGGTACTTTTGGTTCATCGTTTCCTCAGGATCCCAAGTCGCTTCTTCATATTTATGATTCCTCCACAACACTTTCACAAGGTGGGTAGTATTGTTTCGTAGGACCTTGTCTCTACGGTCCAAGATCTCCACTGGCTGCTCCTCATAAGAGAGGTCATGTTCAAGTTGTACCACCTCTGGGTTCAGTACATGCGAAGGGTCGGGTATGTACTTCCTCAAGAGAGATACATGGAAGACATCATGAACTTGAGCTAGGTTCGGTGGAAGTGCTAGACGATAGGCCACTCCTCCTATGCGATCAAGGATTTCATAGGGGCCAATGTACCTAGGGCTGAGCTTCCCTTTCTTCCCAAACCGCATGACTCTCTTCCATGGAGAAATTCGAAGGAAGACTTTGTCACCAACACCAAACTCCAAGTCCCTTCGACGATTGTCAGCATAGCTCTTCTACCGACTCTGAGCAGCCTTTATGTGTTGTTGGATGGCATGAACCTGTTCTGTCATCTCTTGCACGAGATCAGGCCCAAGAAGCTTCCTCTCACCAGTTTCATCCCAACAAGTAGGAGTTCTACACCGCTTTCCATACAGAGCTTCATAGGGTGCCATCTGAATACTCGCATGGAAGCTGTTGTTATAGGAGAACTCCACTAATGGGAGGTGTTGATCCCATCCACCTTTAAATTCCATTGAGCATAATCTCAACATGTCTTCGAGTGTCTGAATAGTCCTTTCAGATTGGCCATCAGTTTGAGGATGATAGGCCGTACTAAAATTCAATTCAGTATTCAGAGCATGCTGAAGACTTCTCCAGAATTTTGATGTGAATCTTGGGTCACGATCAGATACGATGGATAGTGGTACCCCATGCAGCCTTACCACTTCCTTCACGTATATCTTGGCAAGCTGATCCAGAGAGAAATCTTCCCGAATAGAGATAAAATGGGCTGTCTTGGTGAGACGGTCCACAATAACCAATATCGCATTGTTTCCTTTGGATGTTTTTGGGAGACCAGTTACAAAGTCCATGGTGATATTATCCCACTTCCATACTGGTATGGGTAGCGGTTGTAATACCCCCTTAGGAAGTTGTCTTTCTGCCTTTACTTGCTGACACACCAGGCACCTTGTAGTGTAATCGGCAATCTCCCTCTTCATGTTATCCCACCAATAATGATCACGAAGGTCTCTATACATCTTAGTGCTTCCCGGATGTATAGAGAAAGTATAGCTATGAGCTTCATCCATCAGTTCTTTCTTTATCTCCGGAATAGATGGAACACATAGTCTTGTACGAAATTTCAATACACCTTCTTGATCAATATTGAAATCAGGGAACTTCCCATCCTTTACAGCCTCGAACTTCTCCTGCAGAAAAGGATCTTCTTTTTGAGCCTTCTTGATCTTCTCTAGTAATGAAGGTTGAGAAATCATTTGGGATAGGGTTGATGATGTCCCTTTCCTTATAATTCCCATGTCCAGTTTTACTAGATCTTTAATCAAGGGATCTCTCGGGATTCTCATTGTTGCCAGAACAACAGGATCTTTCCTGCTTAACGCATCCGCGACTTTGTTTTCTCTTCCAGGGTGATAATGAATTGAACAATCATAGTCTTTAATAAGCTCCAACCATCTCTTTTGTCTCATGTTCAATTCTTTCTGTGTGAAAATATACTTTAGACTTTGGTGGTCAGTGTATATATCACATTTCACCCCATAAAGATAGTGCCTCCATATCTTTAGAGCAAAAACAACTGCCGCCAGCTCTAGATCATGCGTAGGATAATTCTGGTCATGAATCTTCAACTGTCGAGATGCATAAGCAATTACTTTGTCATTTTGCATGAGGACTCACCCAAGCCCTTTCAGAGATGCATCGCTAAAAATAACGAATCCTTCTCCGATAGAGGTTAGTGTTAACACAGGTGCAGTAACCAATCTCTTCTTCAGCTCTTGGAAACTTTCCTCACATTCCTTTGTCCAGATGAACTTAACCCCTTTGCGAGTCAACTTAGTTAGTGGATTAGAAAGCCGTGAAAATTTTTTCACAAACCTCCTATAATATCCCGCTAATCCAAGGAAACTACGAATCTCAGTTACTGTTGTGGGTTGAGGCCACTCCTCCACAACCATTGTCTTTGCAGGGTCAACCGAGATTCCTTCATTGGTTACGATGTGCCCCAAGAAAGCCACTTGTTGTAACCAAAACTCACACTTGCTGAACTTCCCAAAGAGCCTCTCCTTCCGTAGAGTTTTCAAAACAACCCTCAGATGATCTTCATGCTCCTCACGACTTTTTGAATATATCAAAATATCATCAATAAAAACTACCACAAAGTTATCAAGGTAGTCCTTAAAGACTCTATTCATCAAATCCATGAAAATAGCAGGAGCATTAGTCAAGCCGAAGGGCATAACAGTAAACTCATAATGCCCATATCTTGATCGGAAGGCAGTCTTTGGAATATCTTCCTTCTTCACCCTCAGTTGATGATAACCAGATCGAAGGTCAATCTTAGAGAATAATTGAGCCCCACGAAGTTGGTCAAATAAATCATCAATTCTTGGTAGAGGGTATCTGTTCTTCACTGTGATCCCGTTCAGTTCTCTATAATCAATGCATAGCCGCATTGATCCATCCTTCTTCTTCACAAAGAGAACTGGTGCTCCCCAAGGAGACACACTCGGTCGGATAAACCCCTTCTCCAACAAGTCTTGGAGTTGTTTCTTTAGCTCCTCTAGCTCCACATTTGTCGTTCTATACGGAGTCTTTGATATCGGTTGAGACCCAGGTACGAGTTCAATGGAGAACTCTACCTCTCTTTCTGGGGGAGGTCCAGGTAACTCCTCAGGAAATACATCCATGTATTCCTGAACAATCGGAACATCTTCAATTTGTATGCTCCCTTTCCCTTCTTCCTCATCACCGATTAACTCCATAAAGAAAGCTATAGGAGGTGCTTCTAGATAGGGATCAGTTCGGGATATCTCTCCTCGGAAGATAACTGTAGGTCGTTCATTCAAGACTACTGAGATTTCCTTACTTCTGCATTTGATCTTAGCATTATACTTTGAGAGCCAGTCCATCCCTAGTATAACGTCGAATTCCATCATGGGAATGACTACTAGATTTGCGATAAGATTGTTCTCACCAAAGTAAACACTAGAGTCTCTAAACACTGTTGATGCATGGATAATCCCACTTGGAGTCTTGACTGACAACTCTACCTCAAGCAATTCGGGAATTGATTCTATATTCTTTGAAAACTTGGAAGAAATAAAGGAATGCATAGAACCAGAATCAAATAAAGCACTTTCTAGTTTTGAGAGGACAACAAGAGTACCTGCTACCACATCATTCGGAACTTCAACTTCAGTTGTTGTGATAGCGAAAGCACGACCTTTCTCCCTTGGCCTCTGCTGAGGTTGATGGTAATTCCCCTCCACCGCCCTCGGATTTGGACATTGATTAGAAAAGTGCCCAAGCTGTCCACACTTGAAGCATGTGACTTCGGGTAGGGCCAGAACCATATTTCCTCTGTCGTTAGTGTTGGGAAGTTGAGGCTTCACATCACCACGAAAATTACGAGAAATATGGCCTTCTTTTCCACACCTATAGCACTTGCCACTTCCAATCAAGCAGTTCCCCGGATGCTTCTTCCCACATTTATTGCATGTGGCATGTTGCATAAGCTTTCCACCTCTTTCCTGATCAAAACTTCTTCCCAGGCTCGGTTCTAGAGTTCTCTTCTTCTCATTAGATTTGTGAGACCACTGTGTCTCCCCAAACTCTAGTTCAACTTTCATAGCACTTCGAACTATTTCTTCATAGCTATCGTAGTCCCTGTTGGCTAGATTCTTCCGCAGATGTGGTCGTAGTCCGCCAAAGAATCTATCAACCTTCCCATTAGGGTCCATGACAAAACTCGAGGTATAACGGGAAAGACTTGTGAAGTTCATCTCATAGCTTCCGACAGATTCGTTCTCCTTCTGCTTCAGCTCGAGAAACTCTTTCTCCATTTTCGTTCTCATGGAACGAGGGAAATACTTGTTAAAGAAAATCCCCCGAAATTCTTCCCACTCCATAGATTCCATCTCTCCTCGTGGATTCGTGTTTTTGATCAGTGACCACCACTGATCAGCTTCTCCCTCTAGGCGGTAAACAGCAAGGGTGACTTTTTCTTGTTCCGAACAATGAAGTACAGAAAAGATCTTTTCAATGGAGCTTATCCATTGTTCCGCAACCAATGGGTCAGTAGATCCACTGAATGTTGGCGGTCGTTGACGCATGAAGGACTCAACAGAAAGTTGTTCCCTTCGTGGTGAGTTCGGCCTCTCAGCTTGATTCAAGTTATTACTCATAACTTGAGTCAGTTGGTTCATCATTCGCATGAATGTTTCCATTCCAGCTTCCATCGGAGGGCCGTCGGCACATGGTGCATTGCGGTCACCATCGGCACGGTTCCTCCTATTGCCCGCCATTTTCTAAAAGAATAAAACCTTAGTGAGAAACTTATTTCATTTATGAATCTTTTAACTAAGACTTCGTTCTTAGACAATTATAGTTCTCTATAATTCCTTCATAATGATTCATAAAAAGCATGTGATTAACCAAACATATCCCCCGGGAGTTTCGTAACCAAGAGTGCAGCAAGGCCCGTTATCGTGCACCAGTTCCCGTTCGAGTCTAGCTCAAAGCGGTGTTTTCGGGTTTTACCACTATGTACATCTGTGCCAGAGCCGCCTCTACCTGCTCGTATCCAGACAGGGATTTATTTGTTTGATAGACCACTTACTCAATACTTACCAAAATACCAGGAAGTTTTCCTATATTTAAAATTTTCTATAGGGTTCTTCCTAAAGTTTTTATATCCTAATTTCCACAAATAACTAAACCATCCTTTGATACCAACTATAGCATCCCGCCATTTTATAACATAAACTTTCATTACATTACACAAAACTGAGGATCTTTAAGGTCTAGTGTCTTGGAAACCAGGATCATAATACGTGAAAACAACATAAAACATTCTTCTTAAACACTTGAAAGGCGTCTCCTTAAGTTCATTCTAGGTTCATTACTGCATCTCATAACCTGGGGACATACATCAAAAGAAAGGGTGAGCAGAAGGCCCAGTAATGGAAATAAGAGGAACATTTTACATGTGAACTTGAGATACTTCAATAAGGACATGAAAATAACTTTAAGGCATAAGAAAGAAATCATGAGGCATTTCATAATAAAAATAACATTTTTCATAACTTGAAGATGTGGCTACATCATTTAACATAGACAATCATGAACATATCACCAAGGTCCATCCCCAAGGTGTCATTTGGAAATTACCAAGGTTATTCACCAAGGTATCGTGAAAATTGTAATCTCTAGTGGTTACATCATTACCCAATGCATTGGAGCGCTATCAGGGCGCACCCTTAAATTTGCCTTTATTATCATGTGATCCACATATATCATCATAAAACATTTCATAAATAACCCACATAGCATAAAATAAATGGGTTTCATTTCATAATCATAACGTTTTAAAAACTGCTTTAAAGACATGATCTTTACGTCACTTTAAACCCACGGAAAGGGAAAGCGGGTCTCATTTATGTAAATCCCAGAATTTAAAATGGAACATTTTGATATATATGTGAATACCCTTGTAGAAATAAGAGCTTTGAGTATTCACTTTATAACATAAAATAATTTTTGAGAAAAGAGAGAGGCGTTTTGAGGGGAAAATTCTGCAGCATAACGGCTAAGTTTCGGGGTTTTAGAAAACATTGAAATGAGAGGGGACATGGGTCACCCATTCATAAATGATCCATAAAACAGTAGGTTGAAAGATTAAGAAGGCCATATGGACATGGTAATGAAATTTGAGGGACATAACATTTGAAATGAAAAACATGGAAGGAAAAAAGATTAGATTTCTCTTATGAAAATTCGGCAGCCTTACGGCGTCACTTAACTTCAAAAGAAAATGATTTGACAAGATCAAATAGGGTCCCTCATCATATGATCATAAGAGATCAGTATGATAGATATAGAGATCATACCCCAACATAATAAAAAGGAACTTGAAAGACTTGACATGAAAATCGAACTTGAAAAATGAGAAGGGTGAAAGAATCCCTTAAAAATTCGGCAGCCTAACGACGTCACTTAAACTTTCATAAAACGAAATGATGAGAGTAAGAGGGGATCTCTAATCATATAAACCTGAAAGGGCAGTAAGAGTAATATAAAATAAAATCCTCTCTCATAAAAACATGGAGCATAATAGGAATGACATAAAAGAGATTACATGAAAAGAAAGAGAGGGGTCGGATCCCTTACCTTAAAATGTGACTCTTGAAACTCAAAGGATTGGACCTTGAGGTCTTGGGGGAACCTTGGGAGGACTCCTTGGAAGGTAAGAATACCATAACTTCGTTGGGGGAGAGTTGGGAGTGAAAACTAAAGGAGGAAAGGGTGGGTATTTATAGGGAAAGTGAGGGGACAAAGCATTAATGGCCAAGGGACACCTCACTAGTGGTTTTGGCAAAACCATGGGCTTGCCCATGGTATTTTCCCATGGTATTGGCCACTTGGGACACCTCACACCTTATCTTACTATTCATAATTCGACCATATTGAATATATACTTAATACATCATTTAATGATGTCATTAAACACCCGTAACTTAAAAACTATACTTTCACTATTCACTGAAAATTCAACTTTCTCAGAATAATCCCAAAATTTCACCTTAACCAAATATCAATGCTATGATTTCAAAAATGAACTCCATTTTATAAAAATAATTTTCTAAATATTTTTAATTTTATTTTTAAATAAATACACTATTCACCGAAAATTTATTTTTTCAAAAAAATCCCCAAAAATTACCATAACATAATATCGATGCTCTGAGTTCAAAAATAGTCATTTTTATAAAAATAATTTTCTAATTATATTTAATTAAATTTTTAATTAAAAAACACTATTCATCAGAAAAAACTAATACTTGAATAATAATTTATGAAACCGTTATTTAACCATTTTATTGAATCACATTACTTAATCTAGGTGTCTAAATTATATTAAAACTTTCTTTGAGTGAAATTACTAATCCATTTGGTCATATTACTAATCCTAAGCGTAAAATCACTATTCATAATTTACTATTCATCAAAAATTAAGTTGATCTTATTAGACTCCAAATTCCTTAATGAACACTTTTGTAGAAGACCATTTTTTGAAAATCATTACACATCATTAGTTATTTAGGGTTTACATAAATATTTAAAAATATCCCTTTTTCAAAATTCATCAATAAAATACATTCTAAAATTATCTAGACATTTGAAATTTCACAAACATCACTAAAGGAAGAAATCTCAATTTATTCACCCGAAAGGATTACACAAGGAAACTAGGGTCTCATCACATAGCCCCTTATAACACTGGCATAAGACCTAAGTGTAAGGTGTGCTATGGTGAGAGAATCTGAGGGAGTCTCAGATAACATTGCCCTAGTAGCAATCTCTACTAACTTGAACTTCTCCCGCAGGCGTTTCCGTTCAAGCTTGACACGCTGGAGTTCGGCTTGGGCTTGGTCCAAAGCAAAGCCCACAGATGCTACCTCCTTCCCAAGCTCTGATAAGTGGGCTTCATAAGGGTTGAGTCTACTGGATGAAGCCATCGACTCCTCTTTCTGCATTAACCATTAACATCTTATTAAATCAATAAGAGTAAGTTAATATACTACTCAAAAAGATTGGGTCGTTACAACCTACAGTACATGCTATTATGAACTAGACACTCATTGTTGAGATGAACCTAAGGGAAGCCAGTGGTGCAGGCCAGGGCGGTTTGGAACCAGTTTCTGGTACTATTTCTATGAGTAAGAAGAAGAGACGGATAGATTTCTCTCACGGTGGAATTACTCTCCAGAATATTTCTTCATGTGGTCAGGTCATGTGCTACCAGTGTGGTAGAGAGTGGCACAAGAGACCTCACTGTCCACATGACTCAGTGGAGTGCCGAGATTGCGGCAGGATGGGTCATCTGCAGTTTTTTTGCTGGGCGTTTCCATCAGTGTCTACTGAGAGGGGTTCTGTGCGGCCTCCGCATGCAAGGGCTGGGCCAGCAAGTTTTTACCAGGCAGGAAATTGGGATACGTCGAGATGTTCAGGCTGAGTTGGTGTTCATGATCGTGGTAGCCAGACACCAGGATCTCAGAGACAGTAGGACGGGTCAGCTCAGAGTAGCCTAGCTATGTCGCAGTGTTGCGGCACTAGGCAAGCATATGCAGTGCAACAGATCCAACATGAGTAGGATCCCGGACCTTCCACTATTAGAGGTACTGTTCTAGTTTCTTCTATTTTTTATTTTGTACTTTTTGATACGGGTTCTACACATAGCGTTATATCTGTGCCCGTTGTGGAGAGCTTTGGGCTCTGTGTTTCTTCTTCTTCTGATATTATGATGCTAGACACTCCGTTGGGCGTTAGAACGGCGGGTGTGCTTTAGTGCAGGGAGTTCCCCCTAGAGGTTGGTGGGTGTCACTTTCTTTGGGACCTCTATGTCTTAAAGATGACGATCTATGATTTCATTATCGTGATGGACTGGTTGGTACCTTTTAGATCCTTTATGGATTGCTACCATCACAGGGTGAGTTTCATGTCACTAGAGGGCGGCGAGTTTCTATACAAGGGAGATTGGTATGTCCATGCGAGAAGAGATGGACCCGAGCATCGTGGGTGAGGTGGAGTGACATCCCTGATTGTGAGCATATATTTGGATGACGAGGAAACGTGTCAGAAGGATTTCCCTCCAGTAGTTGATCATTTCAGGGATGTCTTACCGGATGACTTTTCAGGTCTTCCTCTAGATCGATAGGTGGATTTCTCTATTGATATTGTGATAGGAGTAGCACCGGTGTCTATTCCTCCTTATAGGATGGCTACACCAGAGTTGAAGGAGTTCAAGAGGTAGTTGGAGGAGTTACAGGAAAAGGGATTCATCTTACCCAGTACTTCTATTTGGGGTTCACCTATCATGTTTATTAAGAAGGCAGATGGTACCTTCAGACTTTGTGTGGATTATCGGAAGCTGAACCAGTTGACGGTCAAGAACCGATATCCCTTACCAAGTATCGATGAACTTTTTGATCAACTTCGAGGAGTATGAGTGTTCTCAAATATTGACTTAAGATCCAGATATCATTAGTTACGTGTTAAACCATCGAACATACCACTCACATATTTTAGGAGTAGATATGGTCTATACGATTACTTTCTTATTCCATTCGGACTCATGAACATGCCATCAGTTTTCATGGATCTGATGAATCGTGTGTTCCACCCTTATCTAGATTCTTTTGTGGTAGTCTTTTTGGATGATATCTTGGTGTACTCTCACAATCGACACGAACATTCTACCTATATTGAGATCGTTATGAGTACCCTGAGATATCATCATATATATGCTAAACTCTCAATGTTCCACTTCTGGATGGAACATATACACTTCCTGGGTCATATCATCTCAGAGGTAGGAGTTGTAGTTGTCCCAGAGAAAGTGAGTGCATTAGTTTCCTAGGAGCAGCCTAAGAAAGTGTTTGAGATTCGGAGTTTCATGGGGTTGTATGGTTACTACAGAAACATTATACAGGACATCTCCAACTTAGAAGCGCCATTGATGGGTTTGACTAAGAAGAGTGAGGTGTTCGTTTGGTCAGAAGCTTTTGAGACATACTTTTAGGAGATGAAGGGAAGTTTGACATCTGCACATGTCCTGAGACTTCCAGAGCAAGGGAAGAGCCATACAGTTTACTATGATGCATCAGGTATTGTGCGGGGAGAAGTGTTGATGCAGAGTGATCGAGTAGTTGAGCACGGGTCTCGATAGTTGAGGCCACATGAGAGGAATTACTCGACGCATGATCTCGAGTTGGTTGCAGTTGTTCTTGTGTTACGCTATTTGAGACATTATCTACTGGGAGAACATTTTGTGGTGTTTACGGACCACAAAAGTCTGAAATATATCTTTACCCAACATTACATGAACTCGATATAGCGAAGGTGGGTTGAATACCTTCAATACTTCAACTTTGATCTTACCTATACACCTGTTAAGGGTAATTCAGTTGTTGATGCACTGAGTAGGCGGACACAGATACAGGCAGTGCAAGAGGCCAGTGGTGAGTGGCAGCTCTGGGCTTTGTTCTCTAAGATGCATTTTGAGGTGCACAGTAGTCAGGGGAAAACCTATCTTTATTCTTTAGCTATGCCTTCTACCCTCTTGGATAGAGTGAGAATGAGATAGCTATCATATTTTGAAGGCCTCGTTCTACGGGAGTTGGTGGAAAATAGGGACCCTCCTCCTGGTTGGATGATTGGCGACGATGAGGTGTTGTGTATACATGGACGAGTATGGGTTCCATGGGATATACGTGGAGAGTTGATGTGGGGGTTTCATGCTTCAGCTTAGGCAGTGCATCCCGGAGATACAAAAATATATCATGACTTAAGATTTTAGTATTGGTTGTCGGGTGTAAAACATGAAGTAGCTAGTTTTATTGTGAGATGTTCCATCTATTAGAATGTGAAGGTAGATCATCAGAGGCCAACTGGACTGATACATCAGTTACCCATTCTGTAGTGGAAATGGGATGATGTTGCGGTGGATTTTGTGACTGGGTTGCTGAGATCACCTCAACGCAGTGATGCCATGTGGGTTTTTGTGGACAGACTTATGAAGGTATCTCACATTTGCCAATCAAGGATACCTTCGGTGTTGATGAGCTCGAGAAGTTGTATATCCGAGAGATAATACGTCTTCATGGGGTCCCTCATTCTATCATTTCAGATAGGGACACCCGTTTTTCGTCTCGTTTCTGGTAGAGTTTTTAGAGGGAACTAGGTACACAGGTGCTTCTGAGCACAACTTACCACTCTCAGACCGATCACCCATAAGAGAGTACGGTACAGGTGATTGAGGACATGTTGCGTGCATGTGTCCTAGACTTTGGGGGATCTTGGGAGAAGCACATACCTCTATTCAAGGTTTCCTAAAATAACTATTTTCAGGAAACTATTGAGATGGAACTTTACAAGGCTTTATATTGTAGTCATACCGATCACCATTATGCTGGTTGGAGGCAGGTGAGGAAGCTTTACTTGGACCACGTCTCGTACAGTAGACTTCAGAGCAGGTCCAGTTGATTTAGAAGTGTATGGCTACTGCACAGTCTCTTCAAAAATCTTATGTTGATCGCCACAGATAACCCTTGGAGTTCATGGTTGGGGATCGGGTTTTCTTACATGTTTCACCGAGGTTGGGACATAGGAGGATCATGAGATAGGGTAAACCTTCACTGAGGTATGTGGGGTCCTTTGAGATTATGGAGAGAGTCGGGACGGTTGTCTATCCATTGTAGTTAAAATAGAGGTATTGGGCCATGCACGACGTCTTCCATGTATCTCAGCTACGCCGTTATCACTCAAACCCATATCACATATTTCATCCCGAGGAGGATGAACTCCAGGAAGATGTTTCCTTACAGGAGAATCTGATTCGTATTGTTTATTGGAGCACGAAGGTTCTCAGAGGCTTATCAGTTCCTCTCGTACGAGTGATATGGAAGCATGGCTGATTGCAGGACGAAATGTGGGAGTCGGAGACCGACGTACATGATCAGTGGCCATAGTTGTTCTGAGCTTTATCTTCACTACCCCTGGACAATTCGGGGACGAACTGGTTTAAGGCAGGAAGTTTGTAAGAACTCGGTTATTATTCAGGAGGTATTAGTTTCTTCTTTTCCTTTTAACTTATGTTTTTTTGATAAAACAAGGAAAACCGGGAAAAATTCCAAATTCCATGGGTACACGCCGTGTAATTTTCCACACACCGTGTACTTTGGCCTTGTGGGATGAGTACACAGGGCGTGTAGTCCTGTCGGTGATGAAGGATGTAAAAACCGACTACACGCCATGTACAGGGTATTTACATGCCATTTAATCAGTCGACAGGTGATTAGAAAGGTAGTGTGATTAGCCTCCAGCAGAGCGACAATACACGCCATGTATTTAGAAATACACACCATGTAATCATGAAGATAGATGAACAGTGTGGCGGTGAAAGGTAGCCGCCATAGGAACTGTTAAAGGATGAAAAGTACATGTTGTGTACATGACATAACACGCCGTTTAGTTTATTTTTTTCGCTTTAAATGGGAAGTAGCCTCCTCATTCGGCAAAGGTGGTAGTAAAATCATTTGGAGCTCGAGAGGAGAGGCCGGATTTTGGAGGAGCTCACGATCAAACTCCGGGAATCCGTTTCTTTCGTCGTCGATCTTGTTTAAACCATGCGGGTAAGACCTTCCTTTTCCATGAGCCGTTCATATCAATTCTTTCTGAAGTGGAAGTTAATATGGTTTGAATGGGTCATATTTCTTCTTATATCTATGTCGTTCTCGAACATTTTGGGAGGCATTGTTTATGTATATCGATCAGTGGAGATCGAGGTAGGTGGTTTGATGTTTAATTCCAACTGTCATGTTTTTTTTTGTAAAATTGTGTTGCGCACCCTTGATTGGGGTGTCGTATGGTTGAGGCCTTGATTAATTAAATTCCTTGACTTGCGTATGTAATTTAATGGATATGTACAACTGCTGTTTGGGATCATTTCTTGGATCTAGGGCCACCCCGTTTGTGTGTTTCCCTTGTTTAGAATTTTGGCTAGGAAACCTGTGGGTATGCCGTGATTTAGCATGCTTTAAATTACCTTTATAGGAATTGTTTATAAATTTCTTTCTTATGTGTTGGGCTCGGCTTGGTTACTTGCTTATCATAAGGGCAGTTTTTCATTTAGCCTGCGTGGAACTCTTCTCATGAAAGTGGGCAGTAGTTTCTGTGCCTACGGGTGACACCTCGTACGCCTGCAGGCAATATTCGTTATGCATGTGGGTAGTCACATACCATTTTTTATTCTGATTACCTTTGGGTAAGGATTTTCATGTCTTCGGACAACATTTACATTGTACATTCACTATGGTTATTTACTTTTTTGTACCTTTCATGCTAAATCACAAGCTTGGGATTGATAAATAATTAATAAAATAGAAATGTAATTGGTGGAGATTGTTACTTTTGAGTACTTCCTAGTTTACTGCATTTTATTACTGCACACTTTTGTTGCACATTTTCACTGACAATTGGGCACGGGCCTTTGGTGGTTGCCTACTAGGATTTATTTCTCACACCCTGTTTGGGTCATGTCTTGGGCCCAAACAGATTATATTGTTGCAAGTGTAGATAAGGGAAAGATTCCCTATATGGGTACTTGATTTTTGCAGAGGGGTAGGAGAGCATGGGACCGAGCATAGTCTTGTGTTGCTGTTGATTTCCTGCTGCACTGCTTTGTTTTCCTTTGCTGTACTTGTACATTATGTGCATTATTCTATATTGTAGTGTATCATGTTTTGTCTACTTTCCTAGATGTAGAGACATAATGCATCATCCAATATATATGACTGTTGTTATCTTTTACTTCTATAATGTTATCCATTTCAGTTGGGTATTTTTTACTGCTTCCTCATTTTGTATGTTCATATCTAATTCTGCTGTGCTACACTTTGACAAATGAGGGAATAGTTTACCCACTATTATACCTATGCCCTTGCTACTAGTTGGAAACATCTGTAATTTGAGGAAATGCGCTTGAGGTCATATGACCAACTGGGTTCGGGGCACCTATTGAGTGGCACCCGGATCCAGGAAGTTACAAGTCTCATGCTCCCCTCCCCCGAATGGTACCCCTCCGAAGCTATAAATTATAGAAGGTGTGTAATGATGTCCGATGCTCACCTAAAATACTCTATGGGTTGGAAATATGTTCCAATGTTATAACAAACATAGAGATGTGTTGTATTAACCTCTAAAATATAATAATAGAGTGATATGATATTAACACCCAAAAACACTATCATAAGATAATGGTAAAGAAGGATCAAAATTATATTCTGGTAATGCTATATAAAATAGATATAACTTAAAAGACAATGAAAAAACAAAATGAAAAATCATTGTAGTGACCACAAAATAGAACATAGATCTTCAAAAACCCAAAAGATAATTAATCCCATACTCATCACTAACATACTCCTAATGACCATGAAAATAATTTATATATACTTAAGGTTATCCTAATAGGTATACTCTATTGTATCCTCCCTACATCCACTCATGAAAATTTTGAAAAAACAAGACTAAAGCCATGTTAGTAAATAAATGAAATAAACTCATCACATAACCATGTTTACAATTAATTTTTCATACTCAATATGGGTATCTCTCCCCAGGTATAACATATAATATACCATATAATATAATAACAAAAGATGGTTCCCCGCTACCAATTCCCTGTTAGTTTTTTAGTATGTACCAATATCACACATCTTAAGTGATGTATCTCCAAAATCAATCATGAAGACACATGGGCTAAAGTTAGAAATCCCAAAGGCACATTGGTTAATATAGAATAAACCCTATGCATTACAACCAATCATCATACTAAAAAAACATTATATAGTTAGAAAGTAGTTTTTTGGGATCCACCACTACCTATATGTCATGTATTGGACGTCAATACATCACATCTCTT
The DNA here is from genome assembly GCA_963277665.1 of Viscum album. NCBI lineage: Eukaryota > Viridiplantae > Streptophyta > Magnoliopsida > Santalales > Viscaceae > Viscum > Viscum album. The sequence continues at coordinate 907,409,493 of OY728125.1, read as the reverse complement.
ACACAACATACAAATAATTACCATTAAGATATTATATCTAGAAATATATTTATATGAAATAACAACAATACATTAGATATCTCTTTATGTGAATCTTGGTTCATACATTCAGCAAGGAGTAGAGGGTGATCATGGAATGAATGGTCGAAGGAGCAACAATGGAAAAGACCCATTACATAGAATTTTTGGCCCAATGAAAAGAGGAAAAATGAGGAGGATGAGAGAGGGTTTACATTTCCTCATTTTTATATTAAAAGAGGAGGCCCAACATGAATGCATGGGAGTATAAAATGGTCCTTTAATAAAAAAATTTAAAGCCCAAGAGTGAAACAAAATGGCCCACCCTTTTGATCCTGTGAATTTTAAGCCAATTGCATGAATGAAATCTCTAAAGTCATAAAGTGGTGGGCCACTTGTCTCTAATGTCATGGTGGGAATGTTCAATGATTTAGGGTGGTTCTAAAAAGTCGTCTTGGTGGATATCTTTCCCCCTGATGTTAGATACATGTGTAAAAAATGCCAAAATTCGTTTTTTTGGCATTAGGCTTTTGGGGACTTTTTTTTAACATGTATGTCTCTAATTTGGCTATAAATATCCACCGCTTTGTACCCCTTGAAGTTCAATTATTAATTTTATTGTTTTCTATAATTTATATTCCTGTGTATCTATTTTTCTTGAATAAATTCGAGTAATTATTATAAAAGGAGTGACCAACCTTTATGGTTCTTTATAATTAGGGTTTAAAGGGTAAATTCTCATTGGGATGTTTATTGATCATACCCCTTACCCACTTATATTCCTTTCATTCCATTTAATATCTATTTCCATTGATTTAGTCTCTTTTTTCTCCACATATTCCCCAAAAAATACTACATGCCCATACGATACCATATCATTCGGTATCAGAGGTCGGTAATAGAAATAAGGTTCTTCATTTTTTTTTCACCAATCATTTCTCTTCACTTTCTTCCATATTTTTTAGTCCATATCAATTTCAGGGTGTGACGTTATTATACCATTTTGATGGAATTTAATTTGAGATTCTTGATGTATGATATATCATTTTCATAGTTTATAATCTCATCATTCTTCTCATTATGGAAACACTAAAATACGACAGGTATATTTGGAGATATAGCTGAATCAATTTGTGTTAAATATTCACTATTGTGAAATCTAAAAATATACAATGCATATTTCAATTTGATTTTGAAGTTCTTGTTATCTCACCCATTTACATCATAGCAATAATATTAGAGCACTGTGACTTATTTAAGCTATGGTAAATTTAGAATAAAAACTCACTCTTTGTATCTCATTTATTGATCATCAAAAAAATCATAAAAAATACAGACAAAACATCTCATTTTAAAATTTTTGTTCGCTCATTTCATCACAAATTTGATTTGTTTTTTTATACACTGCATTATTTCCTTTATCCATTTCCAACCATAAAATATAATATTTTCTCCCATTTCTCAATATCTCCCTTTTTTCTCAGACTACAATGATTCAAACCCTTTTAAAATTTCTGATTTTTAGGATTTCTGATTAATTGATTTATTCTTACTAGTTGTCTTCTTGATTATATATAAGAACACTTGTATGAATAAGTTTTCATGATAGTATATGTGATAAATATTTTTGATTAAAAAAGAGATAAATAGTGTGAGGATATAAAAAATTTCATGTGAGGAAGAAATAAGTGATATAAACATTAAATTATTCATGAAAGATGTCACTGTCTAGTTTACAAGATATAATGCTAAGTTGGACGCTTAGAAAATTTCCTCAACTTAAACAGCTCCAAGAAGGAAATAAATTCATGAAGGTGATGAAGAGTACTCTGATTTCAAAGAATCAATTCCTATGCGAGGGAAACATTGTTCATGTAGAGAAAGTGATTTGCAGATCATCAAAATGAGACTTCAATCCATTCATGGTAAGACTAGACTGAAACTTTATTTGGAGTCGGAGCTGATGGTTGGCCACGTGTTTGGACTTCACAAATACTCGGAGGATAATAAGGTAAACTTGTAATCACTTGAGTTCAATGACTATGTAAGTATTTGGTTGGACCAATTACAAGTATGTAGACTAGGAAATGGATAAAGGACAATTAGAACATGGGATGAAATGAAGATAGTAATGTGAAAAAAATATAATACTATTCATTACTAAAGAGATTTTCATTTGATGTTACACAAACTTGTTCAAGGATCCATGTGTCTAGAGTAATAATACAAGTAAATGAAGATATTTATTATTTCATCCACTTTAGAGGGGGATTTCGAAGCTTCCATGTCAAGGTTCATCAATGGATGGAATCAAGATATTAGTGAGGTGGTGGAACTTCAAACCTAGATTGAAATGGAAGAGTTTCTATATAAGGGGGTGAAGTTTGAAAAGTTACTACATTATCGAAGTAGTCAAGAATGTTTCGAGAATATTTAGATGGATAACCATAAATATACAAAATCAACTTCAATGTAGAATGAAACAAAACCAAGAGATTTCAAATTTGTTCCAAAAAATAGATGAGGCCAAATATATATTCTTCATCACTGATTCAAAAAGAAAAATGGAATTAAATCCCCCTTCCCAATCTACTTATATAAAATGTATTAAGTGTTAATAATTTTGTCATGTTACATCTCACTTCTCAAACAAAAGGTCCATGATTGTTTTGGATAATGGATGCATACTTAGTGAGCACTCTAGAGATAATGAGGTGCCAACTTTAGAGGAGTGTTCAGATGTAGAGGATGAAGAACTCATATATGGAGATGATTTGGTGGCAAGAATAGCTTTATACATTCAACAAAAATATTATCACGATGAATAGAAACATGATAATATTCCATATATGAGATACAACATCAAGAAGAAGGTATGTAGTAAGATCATTGATAGTGGTAGTTGTACCAATGTGGCTTGTATCTTGTTGGTGGAGAAGTTGACTTTTTCTAATCTAAGGCATACTAGACCATTAATCTTGTAGTTTCTTAATGATTGTGGAGGTTTGAGGGTAAATAAACAGGATATATTTTCGTTTTTTCCATTGGAAAATATCCTGATGAGGTACTTTGTGATGTTTCTCTAATGTAGGTTAGACATTTTCTACTAGGGAGACCATGGAAATTTGATAGGAGGGTGATCTATGATGGTTATTCTTACCGCTTATCTTTTTATTTCAGTATTTGAAATATTATGTTGACTCCTCTAAGTGTCATACAAGAATATAAAGATCAACTGAGGATAAAGAAATAGTACAAAAATAAAAAATAAATGAGTGAAAAATAATTTGGGAAAATAAAATTTTAGATTGCTAAAAAATAGAGTAATGAGTAGAGAAAAAAATAATAAAAGAGAGAAAAAATAATATAGTTGAAAATTAAGAGTGTAAAATTAGAGACATGTGACATAAAAAAATAAGGGAAATCAAAGAGATTAAAAAAAGAGTTTTGAGTGAAAGGTGAGTTTATTTTTTGTAAAAATAAAGGAGAAAAGTGATTTATTGTGTGAGAAAGTGTTCTTTCACATTTGTAATCATGATTACCATGTAACTAATGAACTTCAAAATTATTTTCCTTCTATTTTTGTGTAATTACTACCAAAATTTGGTGATTTGTTTCCTGAAGAAACACCTAATGGATTTCCCCCTATGAGAGTAATTGAGCATAGTATTTACTTCATACTAGTGTCGCAATTCCCAACAAACCCGAATATAGAGCTAATCTGAAATATTCGAGAGACATCTAGTGTCATGTTGAATAATTAATTTTGAATGGATACGTGAGGGAAAGGATGAGCCCACAAGTTGTTCTTGGGATCCTAGTACCCATGAAAGATGGAACATGGCGGATGTGTGTGGACTGTCATGCCATCAAAAAATAACTGTTGTGTAATGTTATCCCATCCCTCGACTTGATAACATGATTGACGAATTAAATGGGGAAACTTTTTTTCAAAAAATAATCTTAAAAGTGGATACCACCAAATTTCGGTGAAAACGATGATGAGTAGAAAAATACTTTTAAAACTAATATCAGTTTTTATGTGTGGTTAGTTATTTAATTTTGTTTAAATAATTTACCATGTACATTCATGAGCCTAACGAACCATTTCCTTCATTCATTCATTATAAAATTCATTGTTATGTATTTTGATGATATTGTGGTGTATAGAAAATCTTTATACAACTATGTTTAACACTTGAATTTCGTGTGAGCGACCCTTAATGAAAACCAACATCATGACAACCTACAAAAATTTTCCTTTTGCATGGATTCTGTAATGTTTCTTGGCTTTGTTGTCGGGGCAGAAGGGATTCAGGTGGATGATGAAAAGGTAAAATCAATTCAATAGTGGTGAACACTAAAGGGCATAACCGAGGTTAATAGTTTTTTGGGATTGGTAAGCTTCTATAGGCGGTTCCTTAAGGATTTTTCATCCATCGAAACACCTCTTAATGAACTTTTAAAGAATCTTGTTGACTTTAAATGGGGTTAAAAGAATAAAATCCTTTAAGAAACTAAAATAAAAAAACTTAATTCTCCCCATTTAAGGCTACCGGATTTCACAAACATCATTTAAATGGACTGTGATGCATCGGGTTTTGGTATCGGTGCTATTTTGACTCAATAGCTACATCCAATTTCTTAAATTAATGATAAATTGAATGGGTAATAATTAAATTATACAACATATGATAAGGAACTTTATTATTTGATACTAAACATGGAAACATAGAAAAATTACTTATGGCCTAAATTGTTCATTAATCATTCTGACCATAAAATCCTTAAGTATTTGAAGTATGATGTTACTTTGAATCAGTGACTATCATCTGGGATAGAATTCATTGAGATGTTCCCTTATGTGATCAAGAACAAAAAATTTAAGTAAAATATGGTAGCCGATGCTCTTTCCTGATGGTATGCACTTCTTACTTTCCTTCATTCTCTTTTACTTGGATTTGACTTACAAAAGATAATGTATGAAAATGATGGAGATTTTCTACAATTTGGACATCTTATGAAAATATTTATTTAAAGACTATTAAAAAAATAATTTGTTTAATTTCAAAATGGATAGGTTGTGCATTCCAAATTGATCAACTCAATAATTTATTATCAAAGAAACTCAGGTAGTGGTTTGATAGATCATTTTGGGGTTGATGAATCACCAGCTACATAACATGAACATTTTTATTTTCCAAGAATGTGAAAAAAGTATATTTAAATTTTTTTCAAAGTGCATCACTTGTAAGCATGAAAACTCCAATGTTCATCCCAATGGTATTTAATCCCCCTTGAATGTTCTATCCTATCCTTGGGAAACTATCTCTATGGATTTTGTGTTGGGATTTCCTCAATAACAATTGAAAAAAGATATCATTTTTTTGTTGTGGATTGATTCAGAAAAATGGAAAATTTTATTTCCAGCTAAAAAAACTAATGATGTTATTCATGTATCAGTTTTTTATCAAAAAAATTGTGAGATTAAATAAAATTACCAAAACCATTGTAAGTGATATGGATGTGAAATTCCTTATCCACTTTTGGAAGACATTGTGTAATAAACATGAAGTAATTTATTATTATCAACTGTTGCACATACTCTAACTAATAGAAAAAAGGAAGTGGTAAATATGACACATCATTCCCTCTTTAGTTTAATAAATCAAAGAAATCTATTGAATACATAAAAATTTTTTCACACATAGAGTTTTCATATAACTGAGTAATGAATTCCACTACTAATTTGTCACCTTTCAAGATTGTATATGGCATTAACACAATGACTCTATTAGATTTTATTTCATTTACTACTAATGAGGTTGTTTATCCTGTAGGTGATGAGAAGGAAATTTTCTTTCGAGATTTACATTCCAAGGTGAAATCCAACATTGAAATAAGATATGAACACTTTCATAAGCAAGAAAAAAGGGTCGGTATACGGTTGAAATAGAACCCAGAGATTGGGTGTGGGAGAATTTGAGGAAGGAAAGGTTCTAGAAGCATAGAAAATAAAAACTTCAACCGCATGGAGATGGTCCACTTCATTTTTTGTAATGAATCATTGATAATTCCTACAAGATTGAATTTCCTAGCAGGTATGGAAATGTGAGTGCTACATTTAATATTACTATTCTCTCTCCTATTGAATATTCAGATTCGAGGATGAACCCTTTTGAAGAGGGAGGAGATGATAAGAATCATGGAGCACACATGCAATGAGGAGTTTAGGGGGAGCATGGAATGGAAGGAGGAAGGAGCCTTAATTTATAAAACCCATTACATGGTATTGGTGGTCCCAATGACTAGTAGAGGAATGAGGAGGATGAAAGATGCTTTACATGACCTCATTTTTAAATTACAAGACGATTCCCAACATGTATGCATAAGAGGTGAAAATTTTACTTTAATCACACTTATTAAATCCCAAAGGTGAACATAAATGGCCAAACCAATTTTCTCATGAATTTTATGCCACTCCCATGAATGAGATCACCAAATTCATGATGTAGTGTTCCCCTTATCTCCAATTCATGGTGGGAATATTCAATGCTTTTTAGGTGGTGCTAAAAAGTATTCTTGGAGGATATCATGTCCCCTAAATCCATGGACATGTGTAAACAATGTAAAAATTCTTTTTTTGGATTAATTCTTTTTGGGACTAGGTGTTTGACATTTTTCTCTCTTATTTGGCTATAAATATCCACCCTTTTGTACCCCTTGAAGTTTAATTTCGAATTTGAGTGTCTTCTAGTATTATAATGATTTTCATTATTGTGTTCTTGAATGAATGAATGTAAGGCTTATTAAAGGAGTGATCAAACATTATGGCTATTTATAATAAGAGTTTTAAGGGGTAAGTATCCTTGTGTTCCAAATTGATCATCTCCCTTATCCATTTATTTTCCTTGCATTTCTTTTAATTTACATGGTTATAGGGGTAGTATATAATGGAAATTAAAACCATAATTCATACTAGAATATAATAATAAAAGGAGTATTTAACATGGTCAGAGGGGTAGTCATCCATCCAGTCCGCAGTAGCCTAGATGTTAGGGAACACCCCTCCAAAATTCCACTAAGTGTAATTCACTCTACTACATGGGTGGGGTAGCATATAAAATCACAAATTATACATGATATATAGAACTATCACAACCTCACTTTGGGAAACTACCAAACCGTAGAATCAAATATTGGTAATGTTGCAAAGGACTCTTGGAAGGAACTAAAATGGCCATGTTATCAAAATCATATATTCATAATACTTGAAATTAATTAATTAATTATCAATTAAATAATATTATTGAATTATATTTTCTCAGACTATCACTTTAATATTCTAATCCAACTATTTATTGCATTAGTAATTTTTTTATTGTATTTAGAAATAAGTCATTATGATAATTATAGAATCAATAACAAACCTAATTCATTTATTAATTTAGTTATCATTCCAAAATCATACAGGTACTCTAGGACTCATCCCATGTCACCAGATAAATGATACACTCATGGTTCATAGAATTAAACTACTTCTGATAGTTAAAAACTAAAAATAAAAATATCAGCATACTCTCAACCATTAAACAAGAAGATTTATCATCAAGAAAGAATTGCTTCATTTAGTACAATAATAGTGGTAAATCTTTGCGTTAACACATTAAACAATTCTATGTTTTATACCTTACACTGCTAAACATAATATCACATTTGAAATTAAATTCCATATTCATCATCATAATTAGCACCTTGTACCACCATCACTAACTTCGGAAAAATCCTCTCATAATCAACATCTTTGTAATGGGAACCTCACACCACCACCATATCCTCGTTTATCTTCTCCAATATCATCACCATAACTTGCTCCATGTGCTATATCATTATGAATTCCACCAATTATACAAACCACACAAGTTTATTATTAAATCATCTCAAGGATCTAAAACTATAAACCATATATAAATATTTAAATATTTAAATCTATTATTCTACTTATAATCCTAATGAACGTGTGGCCAAAACAAATAAGAAATTCAAGATTTTATTCAAAAGCGTTGGGGTCACTCATCCCCAAGGTAATGAATTATGTAATCATTATTTTTTTATAAAATTCATTTATTGATCTTTTAATATAACAATTTACTCTCCAACTAAAACCTTATGAATTATAAAGTATACATTATATTAATTTCAAATGATGTACTTTATTAAGACACCTTTTAATTTATATCCTTAATCTCGATGGTAAACATCTAAACATGCCTCTTTTTTATAAACAATGCAATACCACCATTATGTTTTCATCAAATTTCAAATCATATCAACGACTCTTATTCACCATGAAAATATATATAAAACTATAAAAAATATCCAAATATTTTGTTTAAAATCATGTGATCACACATCATATATATTTCAATGTGAATATTAATATTCCCACATGAGATAATACTTATGTTTCTCTGAATTTAATAAAAATATGACATGAGAAATATTATTTGATGAGAATAAAAATTTTAAACATTATATAATATTCTTCAAAAAATGAATAATCCAAGAGGTAAATGCATTGAATATTTTATATTCCCCAAATTATATTTTGATTTTTTCAATTACTCCCAATTCCATGCCAACAATCAATAATGATAAAAAAAATTCAACATCAAATACAATCCTCATTTTAATTCTCCAACATTCAGAATTGAAAACTTAATTCTCCTCAACATGATTTTATTATTTTAACACTACAACATGCTATGATTTTTATTTTATCTAATAATAATTGGGATAAAGTAATGTGATTGTATATTTTACTCTATAGTATAGTTACTATAATAATCATCATTATTTTACCAAAAAATTGTTCATATTTTTTATTCAATCTGAAAATATTAGAGATTATTAAGAATAATTATCGACTATATAAAATAAATCATTATCCTAAATTTTTGATATTATTATCAACAATATTAATTTTAGATACATTTAAATAATAAATTATCATATTTTAAGTCAATTTTATTTATACATGACATGAAAGAAAAAATTTATATCAATTATGAAAATAAAATAAGAATCACTTAACCATTTACACAAAATAGTAAAATTCTATTTCAATCCATCATTTTATATTACCCAAATAATTTTAATGCATTAAATTACAATATTATTAGAATAAATAATTCTACAACATAAATTAAAATTCCTTTCAAAATTATGGAATTAATTATATTTTATTATTATTAACAAAATTAAACAACAGTCATTTAATAAGCCACTTTCTAGATTGTCACATCTTAATTCTTCTTGTGATGGTCTTTACCACATTATTATTTCATTTTGGTCAATCACATTCATCTTAATAGATTATTCCTAAGCCTAATAATTCCACACATTGATTGTATAAAAACACGTTGATTCCAAACATCCCCAACCTAGTGTAATCTCATATATATTAATACTCCCATTATATCGGAGAGAAAATGATTTATTTAGTATATAAACACTACAGTTTTGTGAGAGTAATAATTACAAATCAAAAACAAATATACTGCAAGACTGTATATAAGGAAATTATATCCCCCACACATTAGAGAAATAAAGAGGAACTTGAATAAGATAAAGGAACACAATTAAACATTAATAAATTCCCCTACTCAGAAAATCCATCATATTTTTATAAATGATTTTTTTAAATATTTTAAATTTAAGGAAAGTCAGATATATCATTTAAATATATTAACAAGGAATAAACCCACATTTTTGGATTAGATTTCCTTTATTATGTTGAAAATTGTGTTAGAGGATGTTTGGGAAGGGAAATATACAATTTCTAAACAATGATTTATACCCATATACACGAGGGATGAACTATATAAGGGTAACATGCCTTTACCCTTACCTAGCTGGTTACCCGTACATGAGTTGAATAAATTCAAAGATACCTTATTTAGGCTACCATATATTAGGATGCAGTACTAGGGAATCTTGGTTGCCATTATGCAAGTAAATCATTTACCTTACATCTGCATAAGAATACCAGACCCTTAATAAATCTAGTAATACCTTTACAATATTATGAACATATCATTAATCAGGGTGTTAAATCCATGGATTACCCTTATGCATATATGGAGGTACCTTTACATAACATCAAAAAAGTTATAGTTTAACAATATATGAGGAACACATTACCTTTATGTGGGGTTGAGAAAACCATTTTACCCATAAAAATAGAAAATCAAAATCATACCCATACATCGAACAATATAATATAGGGATACCCTTATATAATAAAGGATTACCCTTCCAGAACTATGGGAATCTAAATATTATGCTCACAACTAGGAAACAAAACATTACCATTACAATTCTCATAGAAATTGGTGTATACCTTTACACAAATCTTAGAAAACCAACATTACCAATATACACCCATTTAAAAATAAGTTTTATTCTTATATAAAACCGTGTTCATGTATAAGGGAAAGAATAAAAATAAAAACATTAAATCATAGAAACATAAAAATATAAAAATTGTATTGTACGAACTAATAAATAATTAATAAATGGAATTATTATCACTTAGATAATTATAAAACACTTCTAATAATAATAACAATAATTTAAAAAACATCACATTTAATATAAAAATTAACTTTTAACAATTTCATATTACTTTATAATATTGTAAAAAAATCAATACATATTAATAAATGAAAAAATAATTCTAAAACAACATTCAAATATATGAAACTTCTCTCGTACAACCGATCAACCTAGAATGATAATGGAATGATCTGAAATATTTCATATGTTAGCATAAGATACCTATCAAACCATTTTCTTCCTTAAGATTTAAAATAATTGTGGGAAGTAGAGTAAAATGATTTGGGATAAATCAACCACCCTTGAGATATCTGTCAAAGTTCTATCTATACAAAGAAAGCATGAACCACTCTGGTAGGGATAAATTGTATTTATAAAAAATATATTAAAATAATATTCTATTTAAATAACTCTCAAATAGGATAATGGTCATTACTAATAAATTCCATCAAGGGGTTAATCAGTCTCATATATCAAAATGATATAAAATATATAATCCTAGGGAAAACAGACGCTAATCAATTTTTTAATTTTGTGCACACACCCATGACTGTAATTTCCATGTAAGGTCACATTAATAAACACACATATTTCCATTACAAAACCTAAAATCAATGAATATCAATTCAAAAAAAATAAAATAGAATGAAACACATTTAGAAACAATCACATCACATTGATTTTTATTTAAATCACAGAACCTCATTTTCATTTTTCATGATAGCATATATTAATTCATAATTATTTTAAACATACCCTAATTATTCTTTCATTAGAAAATTAGGTTCACATGATTTCATAAAAATTTATTAATATTTTGGATATGATACTAACAATACATTATTAATTCATTCTTCTTATGGATTTTAATAAATAACCATATTTTCTAAAAAATTACATTATTTTTAGAAAGTTATCAAAACATTTCACATTAAAACTTATTATTTTTCAATTACTTTTCAAAAAATAATCCTTTAAAACAAGTATCTTATGTTTATAATATATAAGGATAATAAATATCCATATTTAAACTCTTTTAAATATATTTTCTATATAAGAAATTTATCATGGGATTATTTTGGAAAACAATTCCAATACGTTTTCAAAACTAAATTTAAAATGAATACATGGTTCATTGATTTATTTAATTAAATTAAGAAAACTTTTTGAAAAGGAAAAAATTTTCCTAAGAGGGTATCATAGAATATTGTTATACAGCAAAAAGAAAACATCCATGTATTACATACTCATTGTAAATTTACCTTTTCTTAAATTATGTCATATTTAACTTATATTCAATGATAACTCAGGCATATAATATTTTTAAATGACTTATTCAAATTATTTTTATCGGATTAACACAACTCCGTAACACCCCAAGCTTACACGGTACGTTTCCCTTGGAATAATGCAGTAGCTTGCATTGTACGCAACTTGTAGTATTAACACACCACGACCAATCAAACTAGCTGTTATAAATAGTAATACCCACTTTTAGGAATTTTATGATTTTTATTTCTCAAAATGGACTTCATTTTTGAATTTGTATTATCAAAATTAACTTAGGGTGATATTTTGGTGTTTTTCTAAAAACTTTCAATTTTTGATGAATAGTTAAAAACATTATGTTATTGTTTAAAATCGAAATCTTATTTAAATAATTAGTTATATTATTTTAATTTATTTAAGGTGAAAATATATATATAATACCTATATGTGTTAACTATAATTAATTGGGGTCATTTTATAATAAGTTTTGATATATCAAATTTTATTGAACTTTTTACTGTCTTTTACCCACCTTCTATGAGCATTAACAAATTGGCATAAAACATAATTTTACCACTATTGTGAGTTGAATTTAAAAAATCATAGAGACATAGTTGAAATCAGTAAGTAAAATTTCATTCAATAAGATGAAAATAAGTTTTGGTAAATAGTAACTTTTGACTTTTATTTACAACGATTAAAAGTAAATTGGGTAATTAAGAGCTAAAATGATATTATAATTACCCTAACACATGTCCTAATTATATTGGATAATTGTAATTTGAACAAAAACTACCTTAGTAATAAAATATGATCCTTTTGGTCCACATGGATTCTATTGGGACATTAATTATTTTTTTATTTAAAGAAGAGTTAAAAGAGTTAAATTCAAGGTTGAATAACTAAACCATTTTTAATATAGGGTTAAAAACAATATAAATTAGACTATAAATATATTTTAGAATGATAAAAATATTTCCTAAATAATTCAATTTTGTTTATAATTTTTAGACATTAAATAGTTTAATTTATTTCTAACACAATAATGATGCAGTAATTACCTTATTAATAAAATATTAAAATATATGATATTATAAATATCTAAATAAATGTAATTTGAGACTTTTGATGAATTAAAATAATTTTCAAGCATAATATGGAATTTTAGGAGTGAGTAAATAATTTGTGTTCAAATTAATCATGCTGTTATGATTTTCACAAAAAACCAAATACTAAATAGTGTCAAAATTTACATAATTGAATTTTTAAAAACAAATACTATTTTATTAATTGATATAATATTCCAAAAAATCTAGGTTTGGCCAAAAGACTTAGATAAGGTTATAAATATTAATAATGAACCATTTGGGGTTTTCTTTGCTGGTTATAGATTTTCTATTAATCAGATAAAAAAATACAAAGAGACATGGTAAATGTCAAACTATTTAGCTAAGATTTAAATATAAAAGATAAGGTTAATATGGTGACCTAAACATGTCTAAAACCTATTGGTTGAAAGGTCTTCAACCCATCCCCACAGTTTCCTCGAAATAAATTAATTTTGATCCATTAGAAACTGAAAAGTATTTTATTATAAAATGTTATTTCAGGATTTTTCTAAAGCGACCCTCAAGTATCTTATAAACGGCTGCTTCACCTTCTCTTAATTTCACACCTCCAATGCCATTTGGCTCACCAAAACCCTTCCCAGATATCCTCCCAACCTTCATCCCTTATTCTTAGAGGCCTTAAATTGGTCTTAAATCCAACCTAAGGATCCATTATGATCCAATCAAAATTAAAAACCCATAGAAGAGGTAAATAATTCATCACCTCTTTCAAGTTCTTTTCTTCTTCCACTTCCTCTTTATTTTTTGTTTCCATTATAAAATAATAAATCCAGTAACATCTAAAAACTTTGATTTTATTATTAAATGGTAAAACCATATTCATTATTCCATCCATCATTTGAATGACAAATTCACCATACAAGTGTTTGTACGGTTTACCGTCTCTACGTCGTGGTGTTGTTTTTTATTCAAACACTTCATTATTCAGATGGGTATATTAATGAGTATAACTGATTTAAATAAAAAATATGACATGTTAATGATTAGTTATATATGATATACCAACCAATTACATACGATTTCTCCATCAATATAATTATATTGTCGCTCATGCGTACGTATAGATTACCGTCTCCACGAACGCGATGAGATTCATTCCCCATCATAATCATTCAAAAATAATTTTAAATTTATGATTAAAAATAATTTCTATAAACATAATATCATTATTTATACGAATAAAATACATCTTATCCATAAAAAATATGACTTATGTATCCAGTCATATAAAGGAAAACGAATCATTTAACACCCTAAACAATGATATTACTAAAATATTATTCACAAAGCAATATTATAAGATCATATATGATACAATATTTATGTATATGATTCTTGTATAATTTAATAAAAAAAATTAACTATTATATTGGAGGTTAACATACCATCTACTAAGGAAAATTACAAGGTAAGGGTTAATTTCACTATCTCTTTATTTTCCGAGGTTCTTTTTATCTAAGTATCTAATAGGACTTATTTATCATCCACATCCATGTTTCGTAAAAATGTATTTCAAAAAAAATTACTATTTACTAGACTATGGGTTAAAGTGAATTATAAACTTGTTTGAATTTTTATAAAATGGTTTGCAAGGAATATTTATGTCGTTTTCCAAACATGGTACATTAGGAACTTTTCGACAAAATTAAGGTCAGAATGTCTTTTTTTAACTTATACTGCAACTGTGGCTATTTTCAACCGTTATATCATCGTCGAAGCATCCCATAAAATCTTATAATAATATTTTCAAGATAAATGTTTTCTTTTATAGTTATGTGACTTTTAAAATATTTCAAAATATAAAGAGGTATTTATTTCAAATGGTTTTCATTTCATCAATGTCAACATCCTTTGATGGATTTTAAAATTGTTTGAAGTTGACTTATTATGATACAAATATTCCATATTGTATTGATGGTTTTGTTATATTTTTTCCTATAGATGTGTTATTTTAAAACCATTCATGGTTTATGGTTAAAGTATTTACAATTCATATGCTAATTTTAATAAAAATGATTATGTTATGTTTGATCATTTTCATATGTGGAATGCATTGGACGTAGTAAGTGACAAGTGGAGCCCACTATAGATCCTCGATCCATTGGTAGCTCTCATGAGACAATATATTGTCTTAGAATAAGGCCTTGACAAAGTCTTATTTGTAGTATTGGCATAAGGCCTTGACTATGTGGTTATAAATACTGTCATTATGCATTTGAACATTATGAAATTGTTATTGAAATATTTGTGGATTATTTAACTAGAAGAATATCCATGTGAATAATTAAATGGAAATATTTGATTTATATTGGATGTATTATTAAAAAATTTATGTTTAAAAGGCTTATGTTTTAGTCTTATACATTTATTTATATTTTTATGCTTATTTATAAAATTTTCCTCTATGTAGTTATCCTTATTGAGCATCTATGCTCACCCCTTTCTATGTTTTATTTTTCCCAGGATGTGAAGAAGTATCTTATGGTTGACCTGTATGGATAGGATAAGGGATATATATGTGGTCAATCGGGAGAAAATGTTTTTGATGTTTTTATTTTAATGATGTAATGTAAAACATAGGAATGTATCTAGTACATCGAAGGCTACTAAACAGATCGGTCTTTCAGGACATGATTCCTTGTAACATGCCAACTTTATATAATAATGCACCGAATTTGGATAAATGGGGTCGGGCATTAATTTTGGTATTAGAGGAAGTTTTGTACAATTCTTGGAAACTAAATTTAGATAAACTTGGATTAGAGCACAATACCCTAAGATATACTTTGAGGATTGGTATAGAATAACTTCCTAAAACCTTGGTAATTTAGAGATTTTTTTTATTTTCCTTGCAATAAATATCTATATGAATATAAGAAGGTAGAGGTAGATCTGGCACAGATGTACTGTAAGAACCCAGATCTTCTTTTCATGTATGTTTTCATTTTCTGGTATTTTTTAGGAAAAGAGGAGTTTCTGGAAATTTCTTAAGTACACGTGGTGTACGTTATGAGTACACGCCGTGTACTTTATGAGTACACACTGTGTATGGTTACCGCGGGTAGTCGGGTGTTGGCCGTGTAGCAGCCCTACACACGACCGTGTGTGGTGACCTGGAGACCACCTAATGTGGGGGATGTTGAGGGCAAGTACACACCATGTAATTATAATGTCCACACTGTGTAATTTTTTTTATTCATTAAAGGCACTAGCATCGTGTCTAATTGGAAGAAAGCCTTTATTCTAGGTTTGGTTCTTCCGAGAGTGAGGGTATGACCACGATCCTTCTCTATGCTCCCGATCAAGTGTCTGTTCTCCGAATAGACCGCCGTCAATTGCATTGGAATCATCTGGGAATGCTCTTCCTTCTTATAAAGCTTCGTTACCTGATTACACATCTTTCAAGAGTTATCGTGGGTTGAGTGTTTTTAGAGTTTTTGTATATCTATAGTGTTCTTGGGCATTTAAAGGCTTTACGTTCACATATATCTATCCTACAACACCGAGGTAGGTGGTTTGTGCCTTTACGTTAAATGTATTTAAGTTATATGTGATAATTTTCCCAAATACCCTTTAAAAGGGTATTGTGCGTTTACTGTTTTAGCCTTTTTAATTGCCTACCATGATTTTATTCTTGATTATAGGTTAATTAAATGTGAATATGGTTAATAGTTGTGCACTGAAAGTTTTTTTCCATGCATATTAAGTTTCTGACCGTTTGGTCTTGCTTAGCCTGTTAGGATGCCTTTTTTGTTTCACATGCCTATTATTTGCAGGATGGAGTGATGTTTATCTGACATGTTGTTATGTTTTAGACGGTTAGCTAAGTAGTTAATGAGGTTTAATTTGGCTGATATGCATTACTATGATTTTTTAACTTACAAAGGGCAGTGAGAACCCTGTGTAGTGGACCATAGGGAGAATGGACATAAGGGCTTCTCCAGAGTGTATGTTATTACTATTACGATGTGAGACCATAGGGTGAATTGATGTAAGTGCTTCCTTAGAGTGTTTTTAGTTCTTTGACGCATTCCACTAGGGTAATGTGATGTAAGTGCTTCCCTAAAGTGCCTTTTAGTTACCAATGCCAGACTATAGGGGGGATTAACGGTGAGTTCTTCACCAAAGAGTCCATGATAAAGGTTAACCGTAGGGGCTAGACCATGTGTACTTCCAAGAGAGTTTCTTGTGTTTCCTTGGTAAAACCAGAGGGGATAGTCTGTGAGTACATCCTTGAGGGTTACCAGTTTTTGATTCAATGATTGATTTATATGTGGAATTGAATGCTTTGAAACTGTTGAAATATTTACTACTAAGTACTTCCTTGTTCACTGCTTCTTTTTACTTATTTCCTGCCATATATATTCACTAACTATTAAGAAAAGATCTTTTGGTGTTTCCCTACAAGGATTATTCTCACACCCTATTTGGGTCATGCTTTTGGGCCCCAACAGATTATATTGTTGTAGGTATAGATAAGGGAAAGCGCCCTTCTACTTCAGGTACTTGATTTCTGAGAAGCTGGAGAGCATGGGACCAAGATGAGGCTTGCGATGCTAAGGAGTTTATATATTTTCTGTGGTACATTGTTTTAGTAATGTATTCCATAATTTTGGTTTGTTTGGTTGCTTTCCTAGACATATTTTCCATGCATCATTTATATATGTGTACTTCACTTTCTTATTACTTTAAATATTCTATTTTTTATTATTTTATTTCATTAATACTGATTCTACTATTGTTATCTGTTTCTTTTCCATTGTTTTACATTTCCATTGAGGGAACAGTTTCCCCACTATCACACCCAATGCCCTCACTACTAGTCAATAGGATCTGGTGTTTGTGGAAATGCATTTGAGTCCATATGACCAACAAGGTATTGGGCGCCTCTGGGCAGCTTACGGAACTAGGACGTTATAAAGTGGTTTCAGAGAAATTATTTTCTCATGAATTACTTTTTAGAGCCTATAGACAGGGATAGGAAGGAATTGGTACTTGATAATAAGTTTTTCCCAGTAGTAGCTAACCAGTGTACAGGGAAATTCTAATCTACCTCGTTTATTTCTTGTTTTTAGGTTTTACAATTTTACAGATGATTTGATTTTCACTGTTGGGTGATTCACATGTATTGTGTTGTTATTATTGTTGTTATTTAGGTTCTATTTCTATTGATACCCGATGAGTTGAGAGTATGCATTATCATGAATCATATAATCACTTGTTAGGGATCACATGTCATGCATTATTCCAATTCCATATTGGGTTCATTAGAGTTTGCATGTTGTTGTGATAGGAGTTGTGTAAGATATGCATGTTGTTGTGATAGATTCCTTGATAAAAAAATACATGTTGTTTGATAGGGTATCGTTTGTGTATGGTTTTGATTTAACGAACGCAAATCATTGGTTCTTGAGGTGTTATGGGCCCTCATGGATCAAAATTTAGTAGATCATTTATCTATTATGCTTGTTTATGACATGTATAATATTCTATGCTTGGATTAGGGAGGATTATGGTCCCTCACATATAAGAATTTGGCATTTTAATGTTCATTTCAGTGCTTTTCTGGGATCCGGAGTAGTTTATGAGGAATACTATCTCAAAAAACCCAGAATACAAGCCGTGTATTGATGAATACATGTCATGTGTTCTTTTGTTCAGGAAGAAACTGATTTTCTTAAGTACACACTAGGTAATATATGTACAAGGCGTGTAGTCTCTAACCATGTCCCATACTGTGTGTGTGGGGACACGGGTTTGGAATATTTCGTATGGCACATCGTGTACTAAATTTACACACCGTGTTTTAGAACCATGTAACCG
Source organism: Viscum album (assembly GCA_963277665.1). Classification (NCBI taxonomy): domain Eukaryota; kingdom Viridiplantae; phylum Streptophyta; class Magnoliopsida; order Santalales; family Viscaceae; genus Viscum; species Viscum album. The sequence continues at coordinate 907,390,636 of OY728125.1, read as the reverse complement.
GCCATGTCACAAAAAACACGGGTCGGTTGAGTATTTTCTAATACATGTTGTGTCTATCTGTAACAAGTTGTGTAGTGTAACCTGAAAATCTAGATTTGTCACTAACAACACAGGTCAGAAAAAACATCCTTGTACATGTAGTTTCTATCTAAAAAATGTCGTGTAGTGTTAGATTTGTGTCTGGCCGTGTCACTAACAACACGGGTTGGTGAGGAACGTCTAGTACGCATCATGTCTCTCACTAAAACCCCATGTAGTATTGTTCTACGAGAGTCGTGTGGCCTGGCCATGTAAGGGAACTTGGGTCGGGGAAGAGTACTCAAGTACACCCCATGTGTTATGACAACATGTCATTTGTATGGGGTGTTACATGACTAGTTCTGGAAGAAGTACATGCCCATGTGAATGGATTATAGGAACACGCGGTGTAGATAAATATACACGTCGTATACCCATGTTTTTAAAAACATTAATGCTTTCTTTATCATGCTCCCTCCTTACTCTTATATGTTTCAGTCCTTATTAATCTTGATATTAGGTGGGTGCTTGACCTTGCAGGGTCATGGAACCGAGACGTCCTCCAATTTTATGCTTGTTATATGGAAACGATCAGACACCGGACATGGATGATCAAGGACTTCTAGTAGATCCTCCAGTAGTTCCAGTACTATAACCAGTCATCATTTAGGACACAGGTGTGGATGCAGAGTTCTAAGAGGGCTTCATGTGGTTTATGCAGAACTTCTGAGAGGTACCGCATCCTGCCCCATCTATAGAAGAGTTTACCGGGTTTTCCAACAGCATTATCCTCCCACCTTCACAAGGAAAGGAGGACCTCATGCTTCAGAGCCATTGTTAGAATCCATGTTATCTATCCTATAGAATCTGGAGATGCCTCCAGAGAGGAGGGTCATGCTCGCTATGTACATGTTTTAAGATTCCACCAAGAGATGGTGGGATGTGATCTCACTGGCCGGATTCTAGCAGGTTATGGTTTGGGATGAGTTCCAGTGTGCCTTTTATGATTACTTATATCCGGAGACCTTGAGGGCCAATCGAGCCTGAGAGTTCATGAGTCTGGAGTAGGGTACTCTATCTTTTATGTAGTATTCTTCTTGTTTCATAGAGATACAATGCTTAATGCATATTCCAAGAGGTGATGAGTTATCCATGGAAAGGAATTTTGAGGATGGCTCGAGGCACGACATCTGATCACAAGTGAACATCTTCAGGTGGACTTCCATCACTTCTATCGTCAACAAGGCACTGATCATGGAGTGAAATATGAGGCATTATGGAGTTGTGAGACAGGGTGGTTTGACATACATATTTAGTATCGCTCTTAATGATAGTAGGAAGCGCCACAGGGGGTCTTCTCTCAGTGATCCAATGAGGAAAGACCCCTCTTATGGTAGTGAGGTGGTGTTGTACCAATGCTGGAAGAGCGGGCATACAAGGCCACTTTGCTCGAGATACCCAGTGGAGTGCCGATATTCTGGAAAGATGGGGAATCCTCAACATTTCTTTTATATCTTCTGACCAACATTTTGTGACAATGGTTCTTCTATGACTCTGTGTTTAGGAGTAGTGCCACCAGTTTCTCATCTATCTTGGACTGGAGCTCTTCCGACCATTTAGGCCGAGGTGGAGGTCACGGCCATGGTAGTCAATGACCAGGATTTCAGATAAAATTAGTGGATAGCTCAGAGTGGTCATGCAGGGTCACAGGGCTGCAGTGTAGGTCATACATTTATAGTGGAGAAGACCCTACATGAGAAGTAACCCTAACCCTCTATAGTTTGAGGTACAATATTGGTTTCCTCAGTTTTAGCTTCTACTCTTTTTGATATAGGGACTTCCCATAACTTTATATTTTTTGCTGTTGTGGAGAGCCTTAGGATCTGTATCATTACTTCTTATGATGTCTTGACGTTGGAAACTATATTAGGGACAAGAAAGACTAGTGTACATCAGTGCATGGAGTTCCCTCTTGAGGTTAATGGGTGTCACTTCTTAAGGGACCTTTATGTCGTTGAGATGACAGGCTATGATGTCATTCTCAGAATAGACTGGTTAGTTCCCATATAGGAATTTGTCGATTGCTGTCACAATAGTGTGTGTTTCGCATCACCAATGGGGGATAGTTTCTTCATAAGGGAGAATGGGATGTCCAAGCGAGCAGAGAGGGACCGGAGAATTAGGGGTTGGGATGAGTTACAGCCCAGATTTCATGTCTTTATCTGGATGACCAGGGGACTTCTTAGATGGACTTTCCTCAAGTGATGGATCTTCTTAGGGGTGTCTTTATAGAGGAACTTTTTTGTTTTCCACCAGAGAAAGAGGTGGAATTTTCTATTTATTCCATGCAAGGTGCAACAATAGTGCCCATTCCTCCTTACATGATGGCAACACCAGAGTTGCAGGTGCTCAAGAAGCAGTTGGATGAGTTTTTGGCTAAGGGTTTCATCTGACCCAATACTTCTCCTTGTGGTTCGCCTATCATATTTTCTAAGAAGGTGGACGGTACCCTCAGACTTTGTGTGGATTATCAGAAGTTGTACCAATTGACGGTCACAAACCGATATCCCTTGCTGAGGATTGTTGATCTCTTTGATTAGCTTCAAGGATCCCTGGTGTTCTCGAATATTGACTTAAGATCTGGTTACCATAATTTGCGTATTAGACCATCTGATATACCCATTACATCTTACCATAGCATGTATGGTCTATACAAGTATGTGGTTATGTTGTTCAGTCTCACGAATGCGCCTGAATTCTTCATGGAACTGATGAACCAAGTGTTCCATACATTCTTGGATTCTTTCATGGTGGTTTTCATGGATGATATCTTACTATACTCACACACTCAACATGACCAAGCTACCCATCTTGAGATCGGTTTGAGTACACTAAGAGAGCATCTGTTATATGCTAAGATCTCAAAATTCCACATTTTGATGGATAAGATTCACTTCTTGGGTCATGTTATCTTAGATACAGGAGTATATGTAGACCTAGAGAAAGTGAGAGCAGTAGTTTCCTAGGAGTATCCAAATAATTTCTTTGAGATAGGAAGTTTTCTAGGTCTAGCTGTGTAACGTCCCGGATCCGGGTGCCACACAACTGGTGCCCCGAACCCATTTGTTCACATGAACTCAAGCGCATTTCCAAAAATTCCATAGGCATCTGACTTGAAGCGAGGTCCTAGGACTTATAATGGGGATACTATTCCCTCATTTGTCAAAGTGTAGCATAGCAAAAAAAAATATAAACATATAAAAGAAGACATAGTAAACAATATAGACCTGAAATAGACAACAAAACTGGAGTAAAAGATAACCAACAGTCATATATATGATGATTCAACTTGTCCCTAATTCTAAGAAATTTTCCAAAATAGGATACACTACAATCTGATACAATATAGTACAAGGTACAAAGAACAACAAAACAAAACCAATGTAGTGAAATAAGAACGCAACAGCATCCCAAGCCTAAGCTCGGTCCCATGTTCTCCTACTCCTCTACAACAATCATGTAACTGTGTAGGTACCGTTTCCCTTATAGACACTTGCATCAAAATAATTTGTTTGGGCCCAAGACATGACCCAAATAGGGTGTGAGAAATAAATCCCCGTAGGCAACCACCAAAGGCTCGTTCTTAACTGTCAGTGAAAATGTTCAATAATAGTGTGCAATAATGAAATGAAGTAAATTTGGAATTAATCAAATGTAACCATTCCTACCCGTTACATTGCCATTTTATTAAATATTTAACAATTAAATATAATTTAATTCTAAGTTTTCTAAGACTCGGCCTCGACTGAAAATCACTTATACGAGTGACACAGCTGAAACCACAACAGTTTATCTGACATGTAAAAGATAATAACAATACCAAGCATGTGCTTTAGCTTGGAAGGTACATCCTAAGAAATCACCACAGTGAATATTAAAAGTAAACATTGTCCACATACTTGCAAATCCTTACCCTCAGAAGAGAAGAAATGAAACCCTCATGTGACTACCCTCAGGCATAACGAATATTTCCCTTAGGCATATGATATATCGCACTAAGACATAGAATCTACTGCCCACGACCATAAGAAACATTTCCCTCAGGATAAAAAAACCTTTCCCTCAGGCTAAACAAAACACTTCCCACAGGCATTCCATAGTAAAAGAAAGTAACCTGGCTGAGACCAATGCATTAGAAATAAATTTATATATGTTTCCTCTCAATAAAACTCAAAATAAGCAATAATCACAGCATAAACATGCGTACCCAGGCCAAACGGATAAACAATGGAAACACACCCACAGGGTGGCCCTAGATCAAAGCAACGATTTCAACAATAGTTTATACTTATTCGTTAGATTCTCTATGAAATTATAGGTATGTCAACCGTCAATGTATCAGCAATACAACACCCCGAACATGGGTGCATGGCACAATGGTATACAAAATACACTCGACAGTTGGAATTAAACACAAGACAACCTACCTCGATCTCATTTGATCGATATACATGAAAGGTGCCTTTTGAAACAACCAAGAACTGTGTAGATCTGAGATAAAGCATTTACCGTTTAAACATAAATAACTTCAAATAGGGAAATAATTTTAATGAACGATTCAAGAAAATAGAATAACTTACCCGTCTGGTTCAAACGAGATCAAAGGCAGAGGAATCAGAGTCCCAGTGAGCAACCGAGAGCCCCTCCAAGTCTTGGCCTCCACTCCCAATTCTCTTGGTGAGCCCACTGCCTCCTCTATCAAATGAGGAGGCTACTGCCTGTTTTTAATGAAAAAACATGACTACACGGCGTGTACTCTCAAGTACACTCCGTGTACTATTCTTTTTAACTAGTCATCGGGTGGCTACTTCCCACCGCCTCACTATTGATCTGTTGAATGATTAAACTGCATGTATTACTAAGTACACGGTTTGTAAAATCCTTTTTAACTATTCATCAAATAGCTACATTCCACCACCTCACTGTTCATAATCCAACTGATTACACGGTGTGTATTACTAATGTACATGGTGTGTAGTATGTTTTTACACCCTTAATCACCGACAAGCCTACACACCCTGTATTCATATCCCACATAGCCAAAGTACATGGAGTGTACCCATAAATTTGGGATTTTTCTTACATTCCCCTTGTTTTCTAAAAAACACTTAAGGAAATGGAAAATAAGAAACTCATACCTCAAGAATAAGAACTGGGTTATTATAAACTTCCCCCCTTAGGAAAATCCATCCCCAAATTTCCCTTCCAAGGGTGGTGAATATAAATCTGAGAAAACCTCTGGCCATTGAGCACCTACATCAGTCTCCCGCTTCCATGTTTTTCCCTGCACTCAGCCATGTTGCCATAGCACTCATACAGGAGGAATAGACCAGCCTCGGAGAACCTTCGTTCTCCTATAAACGATACGAATCATATTCTCCTCAAAGGATGAATCATCCAAAAGCTCAACCTCCTGGGGCTGAAAAACGTGAGATGAGTTTGAGTGATAACGTCGCATCTGAGATACATTGAAGTCGTCGTGCATGGCCTGATACCTCTGTGGTAACTCCAACCGATAAGAAACCGGCCCGAATCTCTACAGAATCTCAAACATCCCTACATACCTCGGTGAAAGATTAACTTGTCTCTTTATCCGCATGTGTCCCATCCTCAGTGAAACATGTAAGAAAACATGATCTCTGGCCATAAACTCCCAGGGTCGTCTTCAGCAATCAGCATATGATTTCTGACGAGACTGTGCAGTAGTCACCCACTTCTGAATCAACTGGACCTGCTCTGAAGTCTCCTGCACGTGATGTGGTCCCAATAAAACTGCCTCAACTACCTCTAACCAGCACAAGGGTGATCGGTATGGCCTACCATATAAAGCCACTTAAGGTTCAATTTCAATAGTTTCCTTAAAACAATTATTGTAGGAAAACTCGACTAGGGGTACGTGCTTCTCCCAAGAGCCCACAAAGTCCCAGACACAAGAAAGAAACATGTCCTCTAGCACATATGTTGTACGTTCTGACAGGAAATTGATCTGAGGGTGGTATGATGTGCTCAGAAGCACATGTACACCCAGTGCCATTTGAAAACCCTTCCATAAATAAGACATAAAATTGTCAACCCTATCTGAAATGATAGAACTAGGGAACCCATGAAGACGTACTACCTATCGGATATAGAACATCACAAGCTTGTCAATGTCGAAGGTCTCCTTGATCGGTAAAAATTGATCTACCTTCATAAGTCTTTCCACAACAACCCATATGACATCATTGCCTCAAGGTGACCTCATCAACCTGGTCACGAAGTCCATCGCGACATCATCCCATTTCCACTCATGAATGGGTAACTGTTCTATAGTCTAGTGGGCCTCTAATGCTTTATCGTCACCTGCTAACAGTGGAAGGTCCTGGATCCTACTCTTGTTGGGTCTATTGCACTGCATTTGTCTACCCAATGCCGCAGCCCTGCGGCACAGCCTGGCTACCAATAGTTGAACTACCCTATTGTCTATGAGATCCTAGTGTCTGGCTACCATGACCATGACCACCACCTCAGCCTTAACATCCATAATTATTCCAATTCCCTGACTAGTATGAAGCTGCTGGCCCTTCTCCTGCATACGGAGTCTGCACAAAACCACTATCACTAGTCATTGATGGAAACGCCCTAAAAAAACACTGAAGAAGATCCATCTTTCCGCAAGCTCGACACTCTACTAGGTCATGTGGACACTGAGATCTCTTGTTCCACTATTTACCACATTGGTAGCACATTACCTGGCCACCTGAAGAAATATTCTGGGTAGTACCACCTCCATGAGAGAAATCCATCTTCCTCTTCCTCTTTCTAGTAGAAATAGTACTAGAGACCATTGTCAAACCGCCCTTGTCTGAACCACTAGCTTCATGTAGGTTCCACTCAGTAATAAATGCAAGGTTCACAATAGCATGCACTATAGGAAACCTGAAAACATTCACCAGTGCTCAAATGTCATATCGAAGAACATCTTCAAAGAATCTATCCCTTAATGTCTCATCACCCACTAGAATAGGTGAAAAATGTTGTATCTTGATGAAGCGGGAAGAATAGTCCATCCCTGACATGGCGCCCTTCTGAAGATTCATAAACACTCGAGTTTGATCTTCCCTTAACATCTCCAGAATGAAAATTTATAGAATACTAGCTGAAAATCATCCCACACCATGTCTCAGTGATGCTCGGCCTGGGTGGTAACATCCCACCATCTCTTGGCGGAATCACGGAGCATGTAAGTAGAAAGCTTGACCATCACCCCAGGAGGAGTCTCTAGATGCTCAAAGATAATATTCATAGAACCCAGACATGACTCTACAGCATATAGTCCTTGATCCCCTAAAAACATAGGCAGATGCTTCTTTTGGAATATATGTGTAAGCTCGGCCATAGATGTGGCAACCGGAAGTGCTCCCAGCAAGGTCTGCATGAACGTTATGAAGCCTTAATGGAACTGCGCATCTGTGCCTCCATCTAGTATAACTGCTGGCACCGCATCTATCACTGCTAGAGGATCCATCGGTAGCCCATGGCAAACCATCTCTAGAGTATAATCGGCACCACTCTCTTGGCGAACAACTCATGGCCATCTCGGCGGCATTACTCCACAAGGTCAAACCCACACCTTAGTTTAATTTACTCTCGAGGTTTCTTTCTTCCGGTTAAGAGTTCCAACCAAAAGTGGAAATATCCACTAGAATTGGAAAAAATAGATTACATGGCATATATTAGGTCTACACAGCGTGTACCCTTAAGCCCTTACATGGTCGTGTTCGGATGTCGGGATGGGCATGTATAACCCTAGGTACACGGCGTGTTACACCTTCAAAAGGTGTGTACACCACCCTATTTCCCCAGCCACATGGAAAATTCAACACGGTCTCTCACTGGTCAAGACTACACGGCATGTCCCATAGGAAAACGATGTGTACTAGACAAGATTCACTAAACTATGTTGTTCAGGACATGGTCGGATACACGGCTCACACTACACTGCGTGTTCTGGAAGGAGATGGTGTGTAATTAAAATGATAACACTGAACTATGTTGTTGGCTACATGGTCGGATCCCAAGATTACACTACATAGCATGTTCAAAATTGACACGGTGTGTATAATCTATGATTTTTTCATCTGTATAGTTATTCACATGTGCGGACACTAGGTCACAATGACAGGGCGTGTACAACCGGTACCTGACATGTTCCTAAAAGAACTTCTTTATCCCGTGTTTCTTCCCACACGGCCTATGACACGATTAGAGACTACACGGAGTGTACAATAAGGTACATGGTGTGTACTTAAGAAAAACAGTTTCTTCCTAAGAATAAGGACACATGGAAAGTAGTCAAAACTACACTGCGTGTATTTTGGGTTTCTCCAGACATTTAGCCTCAGAAACTACTCTGGATCCCAGAAAAACACTGAAACAAACAACAAAGTTCCAAATTCAGATCCATGAGGGGCATACTCCCCACGAATCAAATCATTGCATCTTATACATGTTATAAACAAGGTAAACAAGTCAATGATCCACCAAATTCCAGTCAATGAGGGCCCATAACACCTCAAGAACCAAAATTTGGCATTCATTAACCCAACCATAACATGTACCAATACCCTATCAATAGTAGGCTTATCTATCAAGGTACCTATCACAACAACATTCATTTTCTAGGCCAACATCTATCTCAACAACAAGCAATTTCTAATAAACATATGTGAAATAAAAACTATACCTGAAATGTGATTATAACATGTGCCTAAATGATGCATGAGATGGCATACCCGCATCTCATCGGGTTGCAACTAAATAGAACCCATGTATAAAAATATAAACAACACACCACAAGTTTGTCACCCAATGGTGAAAATCAAATCATCTTTAAAATTGAAAAACTAGAAAAATTTAAATTAAACTAAGTTGATTGGATTTTCCCTATACACGGGTTAGCTACTCCTGGGCAGAACATATTACCAAGTACTAATTTTTTCATATCCCTGGCTATAGGCTACAAATAGTAGGTCAAGAAGAAAAGAAAACCCTTTGAAACCACATTGTAACGTCCCAGATCAAGGTGCCACACAACGGGTACCCTGAACCCGGTTAGTCACTTGACCTCTAGCGCATTTCCCCAAACAATAGAAGCTGCCGACTAACAGCGGGGGCTTAGGAAAGATATTGGGGAAACTATTCCCTCATTTTTCAAAGTGTAGTGCAGCTAAAAAAAATATAAACATACAAAAGCGGAAGAAGTAAACAATATAGACCGGAAATGGACAACAGAACTGAAGTAAAAGATAACCAACAGTCATATGTATGTATGATGATGCAACACATCTCTAATTATAAGTAAGCATAAAAAATTGGATACACTTCAATCTGTTACAATACAGCACAAGGTACAAAGTACACCAAAACAAAACCAAAGTAGTGCAAAATGAACACAACAGCATCGCAAGCCTAAGCTCAGTCACATGCTCTCCTACTCCTCTACAAAAATCATGTACCTATGTAGGGACCCTTGAACTTATCGACACCTACAACAATATAATATGTTTGGGCCCAAGACATGACCCTAACAAGGTGTGAGAAATAAATCCTAGTATGCAACCACCAAAGTCTCGTTCCCAACTATCAATGAAAATGTTCAACATCAGTGTGCAGTAATGAAATTCTATAAACTAGGAAGTACTCAAAAGTAACCATTCCCACCCTTTACATTTCCATTTTAATAATTATTTAAAAATTCAATACAATTGAATTTTTATTTTTCCAAGACTCGGCCTCAACCAAAAATCTCCTATACCAGTGCCACAACAGAAACTACAACATTATATCTAACAAGTAAAATATAACAATAATACCAATCATGTGCTTTAGCTTGTTAGGTACAACCTAAGAAATCACCATAGTGAATATTAAAAGTAAACATTCTCATCATACATGCTAATCCCCACCATCAGGAAAGTATAAATGAAAGCATTCGGTGATTGCCTCAGGCATAATGAATATTTCCCTGAGGCATACGAGATATCTCCCTCAGGCACAGAAGTAACTGCCCACAGGAATAAGAAATGTTGCCCTCGGGCTAAACAAAACCTTGACCTCAGGCTAAACAAAACACTTCCCTCAGTCAATCCATAGGAAAGTCAAGTAACTGAGCCGAGCCCAATGCATAAGAAAGAAATTTATATATGTTTCCTCTCAAGAAAACTCAAAACATGCTATAATCATGGAATACCCATGGGTATCTTGGCCAAAAGACTAAACAAGGGAAACACACCCTTGAGGTTTCCCTAGATCAAAGTAACGATCTCAAAAGTAGTTTATACTTATTCATTAGATTGCCTATGAAATTATTGGTATCTCAACAATAAATGTCTCATCCATACAACACCCCGAACATGGGAACGTGGCACAATGGTACACTAAATCAACTCGAAAATTGGAATTTAAAAAAAACCACCATCCTCGATCTCCTCTGATCGATATAAGTGAAAGGAACCTTTCAAAATAGCCAAGAACAATGTAGATCTGAGATAAAAAATTTCCCGTTTAAACATAAATAACATCCAATGGGGAAATAATTGTAAGGAGGAATTCATAAAGAGAAACAACCTTACCCACACAGTTCAGACGAGATCAAATGTAGAGTAATTGGAGTCCCGGTGAGCGATCGAGAGCTCCTCCAAGTCTCGGCCCCCACTCTCACTGCTCCTGGTGATCCCTCTACCTCATCTATCGAATGAGGAGGCTAATTCATGTTTTTAATGAAAACACATAACTATATGGTGTGTGATCTCAAGTACAAGGTGTGTACTATAATTTTTAACTGTTCTTCTAGTGGCTGCATTCCAACGCCTCACTATTCATCTTCCGAATGATTACACGACATGTATTACTATGTACAGGATGTGTACTGTCCTTTTTAACTGTACCTCTGGCGGATAGATTCCACCGCCTCACTATTCATCTTTCGACTGATAACATGGAATTTATTACTAAGTCCTCTTCATGTAGTTAGTTTTTACACCCTTAATCACTGATAAGTGTACACGCCAGGTATTATCATCGCACACAGCCAAAGTACAGGGTGCGTACCCATAAATTTTGGATTTTTCCCATATTCCCCCTATTTTCTATAAAACACATAATGAATAGGAAAAGAAGACACTCATATATCAAGAATATGAACTGTGTTCTTACAGGCTAGATAATATAGATGTTTCATACATGACTTTTCACGCTTATTAATGCCACTGACGGGCCTGAATAAGAAGGGTGAAAAGTTCTTGTGGTCAGATACATGTGAGTCATCCTTCTAGGATCTGAAAGGGTGGTTGAATTCAGCATTAATACTAGTATTTCTAGAGCTGGGAAAGAGATATATGGTGTGATGTGATGCTTTAGGTATTGGGCTCGGAGCTGTGCCTATGCAGGATGAAAAGGTCATTGTGTATGGGTCTCAGCAGTTGAGGCCACATTAGAGAAATTACTGACGCATGATCTTGAGTTTGATGCATTTGTTCATGCCTAATGCTTTTGGATACATTTTCTAATGGGAGATCATTTTGTGGTTTTCACAGACCACAAAAGTCTCAAGTATATTGTCACTTAGCATGACCTGAATTTGAGACGATAAAGGTGGGTTGAGTACCTTATGTCTTTGGACATTGAGATAGTATAAATTTCTGGGAAAGGCAATGCAGTGGCTGAAGTGCTGAGTAGGAGGGATCAGATAAAGGTAGTTCAAGAGGCTAGCAGTGAGTGGAATCTTATGGCTATTTTCTCTGAGATGCATTTAGAGGTGCACGATAGGAAGGACAAGATATTTCTATCTTCGGTAGCTATTACCTCTACTCTTCTTGATCAAGTGCAAGCAAGGAAGCTACCAGATTCTGATAGCCTAGTCTTACAGGAAAGTGTGTTAGGAGAGGAAAAAATTCATGGATGGACAATAGGTGAGGATGAGATCTTGCGTATTCATGGGCGCATATGGGTGTCAGCAGACCAACACGAGGAGCTGATGTGGTACATTCATTCCTCAATTTGGGTAGTTCATCCTAGTGTCACCAAGATGTATCATGATATACACTATCAGTATAGGTGGCCCGGTATGAAGAAATATGTTTCTGGTTTCATGATGAGGTGTTCCACCAATCAGCAGGAGAAGGTGGAGCATCATCGACCACTAGGGATTTTGCAGTAGTTACCCATTCCCGAGTAAAAATGGAATGATGTCGTGATTTATTTCATGACAGGTTTTCCGAGGATTCCTTGAGGGAATGATTTTGTTTGGGTTTTCATTTATAGAATCATGAAGTTTGTTCACTTCATGTCGATCAAATAGACTTTTAGTGTTGATGAGTTAGAACGGTTGTACATCCACAAGACAGTACATATTCATGAGGTTCCACACTCCATTTTTTCAGATTGGGATGCATGTTTTACTTCTCGAGTCTGGTAGTGGATTCAGAAGGCATTGGGTATACAGGTACTTTTGAGTAAATATTACCAACGCTATATAGATGGCCAATATGAGCATACGATTCAGGTTCTTGAGGACATGATTCGTGCTTGTATCATAGATTTTGGAGGTTCTTTGGAAAATCACGCACCTCTTGTGGAGTTTTCATACAACAATAGTTTTCAAGAAACTATTTAGATGTCACATTATGTTGCATTGTACAGTAGGCCATGCCGATCAACCTAATGTTGGCTGGATGCATGAGAGAAAACTATGATGGGACCTCATCTTGTCCAGGAGACCATAGAGCTGATAGAGTTGATTCGGAATAGGATGGCTTCTGCACAGTCTCATCAGATGTCTTATATTGATTAGCGGAGAAGACCTCTAGAGTTTGAGGTCAGGGATTATCTTTTCTTATGTGTCACACTAAGGTTGGGACATAGGAGGACTAGGAGACAGGGTATGCTTTCTCTGAGTTACGTCAGGTTGTTTGAGGTTTTGGATAGAGGTGGGTTGGTTGCATATCGGTTGAAGTTACCTCAAAGGTACCGACCTATTCACGATGTCATCCACGTTTCTTAGCTTTGAGATTACTTCTCAGACCTATCCCATGTTTTTAAACCCAAGGACATTGAATTAGAGGTGGATGCCTCATTTGAGGAGCATCTTATCCAGATTGTTGATCACAGTATGATGGTTCCCCATGGTCGGTCTTCCCCTCTGGTACGAGTGCTATGATAACACGTGTGAGTAAAGGATGAGACCTAGGAGAGGGAGGCCGATGTATGATCACAGTGGCCAGATTTATTTTAGGTTACATATTCTACGATGCTTTATTATAGAAATTCAAGGATAAATTTCTTTAAGGGGGATGTTTTGAAGAACCTAAATCTTTGATTCATGTATGTTTTCATTTTTCTAGTGTTTTTGCAGAAAATAGGAGTTTTTGTAAATTTCTTAAGTAAATGCAGTGTACTTTATGAGTACATGATGTGGACACGGTTACTGCGGGAATCTGGGTGATGGTCGTGTATCGGCCATGCACACAACCATTTCTGGTGACCTGAAGACCACCTAATGCAGGGGCTAGTGAGGCCAAGTACACTCTATGTACTTATAAATTACATGTTGTGTACGTTTTGTTTCATTAAATTCACTACTGCCCCTTCTAATTGGCATAAAGCCCTGTTTCTAGGTCTGGTTCATCCGAGAGCGAGGGTACGGTCTCGATCCTTCTTCGAGCTCCTGATAGAGCATCTTTTCTCTGAATCAACTATCGTCGATTGTGTTGGGATCGCCTTGGTAAGCTCTTCCTCCAGCAAGAGAATCATTTACTGATTCCTCCTCTTTCAAGAGTTATCGTCTAAGGAGAATTTTTATTGTTTATGTAGATCTATGGTGTTCATGGGTGATTCAAGGATTAAGGTTCACATATATCGATCCTACAACACCGAGGTAGGTGGTTTGTGACTTTATGTTGAAATTCTTTGAGTTATATGTGTAGATTCTCCTAAATACCCTTGAACGGGTAATGGAATGTTTACTATTTTAGCACTGCTAATTGTCTTCCATTCTATTATGCTTGAGTATGGGTTAATTAATTGTGAATAGGGTTAATTTCTATCATTTGGAATTGTTTTCCCATGTAGGTTTTGTTTTGGGACCGTTTGGTCTTACATAGCCTGTTAGGCTACCATGTTTGTTTCCCATGACTAGTGTTTGTAAGATGGAGTGATTTTATCTGAAATAATGTTATGTTGTGGATTATTAGCCAAGTAGTTATTGAGGTTTAATTTGGATGATATTCATTGATATGCTTGTTAGACTTACACAGGACTGTGAGTACCTGGTGTAGTAGACCATAGGGAGAATCGACTTAATGGATTCTCCAGAGTGTCTATTATTAATGTTACGATGCGAGACCATAGGGGGAATTGATATAAGTGATACCTCAAAGTGTCTATAGTTCCTCAAAATGGGACACGGGAGGGAATATGACATAAGTGCTTCCTCAGAGCATCATTTAGTTATCGATACGAGACTATAGTGGGAATTGACAGGGAGTGATTCCCTTGAGAGTCTATGCTAAAGTAGAACCAGAGGGTTGATACTGTGTGTAATTCCCAGAGGGTTGCTTATGTTTGCTAGGTAGGACCACAGGGGATTGGCCATGAGTACATACTTGAGGGTTACCTGTTTCTGATTAGCTACTTTCTTGATATGTGTAAGTGAATGCTTTGAAACTATGGAACTGATTAATGCTGAGTACTTCCTTGTTTACTACTTATTTTTACTTATTTCATGCCATTTATATTCGCTGACTGTTAGGAATAGATCATTGGGTGGTTGAATACTGGGATTAGTCTCACAGCCGGTTTGGGTCTTGCTTTTGGGCCCAAACAAAATATATTTTTTCAAGTATAGATATGTTCAAGCACCATTCCACTTTAGGTACTTGATTACTGAGGAGCTGGAGAGCATGGGACAAAGTTGAGTCTTGCGATTCTGAGGAGTTTTTAGATTTTCAAGTGTACCATGCTTTAGTATTGTATTCCAGCATTGGGTTTTGTTTGGATACATTCCTAGACATATGTACCATGAATCATTTATATTTTCGTGCTTCGGTTTCTTATTAATTTCAATATTCTTCTGTTTACTATTGTTTGTCATTATTATTGCATCCACTATATTTATTTGTTTCTTTTCCACTATGTTACTCTTCTAATGAGGGAATTGTTCCCCGACTATTGCACCCAAGGCCCTCGCGGCTAGTGGGAAGTCTCTTGCATTTAGGGAAATGCACTTGAGTTCATGTGACCAACCGGTTATGGTGCACCTCTGGGTGGCATCCTGAACTGGGACGTTACATGTACGTAGAAGTGAAAACTCTTACAAGGAGTTTCATGATTGACCGGGGGTATCCTAGTACATGACAAAAAGCCTTTCTTCACTCTTTTTTACGACACTCTCAGGTTATATGCTTAGGATAATTCACATTTTAATTTCAAACAATGATGAAGGATTTATGATTATATACCTCACAAAGGAAAAAAAATTATGTTTTTGGATTATATTCATAAATTTTTCAATATATGTGAAATGTTTTACTAGTTCGGAATTATGTAATGTGATTCATAAACTAATCTAATGTATGCAATTGTTTAGAAATGGCTCATAGTGGAAGTAATAGAAACCGTATCAACACACATAATCCATGTATGGATTTCCCTCCTACTCAAGATAATTATAGTGGAGTTGGTGATACAACTAGTGTTGGTCAGCTTATCACCATACTAGGACAACTTACTCAGGTTATGAATAACAACCTTACCCTTATGGAGCACTATGATCCTCAAAGCGGAGGATCAATGTTTGACTTCTCCATGAGGCAACAACCATCATCATTAAATCGGAGTATAAATCCATTAGTAGCTAAGCAATTGATAAATTCCTTAGATAAAATATTTCATGTTTTGGGGAGTAGAAAAAGGGAAAACGTTTTCGTGGTAGTTTATCTCCTCACAGAAGATGCAGATCAATGGTGGTTATTAATCCAAAAGACCAAGGAAGATGAAGAGGTATATAACATGGAATGGAGAGAGTTTAAAGTGATTTTATTAGAAAAATAATTTCCTCATGACCTTCGAGTGGATATGGAAAGACAATTTCTGATTCTAAGGAAAAATAATCATGAGAATGTCACAAAGTATGATGAAAACATTACATGGTCATCAAGGTATGAAATAGATTATATATGTAACCCAAGGAGTAATATTGGTTGATTCTTGGATGGGTAAATTCATTTCTCTATCAAGAATTTGTCTCACAACACTTCTCATCGTATGAATATATAGTATCATGCACTATCAAGACAGAAAAGGAATTCTCAAAGTATTATGACATCAAAGAAAATAAAGAGATGAAGAGATGTGCTGATCACTCTAGAAAAGGAAATAAGATGAAGAAGAGAAAAGAAGAATATACATCCTGTGGTAAATGTCAAATGAAACACCCTGGTACTTTCGTGAAGGTAATGGGAGTCTGTTAGTGTGGTGAAACATGCCACCATGCTTGTGATTGCAAGGGAAGGAAAAAGGATGCCAATGTTGAATGATATAATTATAGAGAAAAGAGACATTAAGTGAATGAATTTCCTAATCTCTAATGGAACATAACCAAGTAAAGGATAAGAGAGAAATTTCAAGCTTATGCGATCACTACTGTTGAGGTTGAAGCTTCGAAAGATGTGGTGGCAGGTAATTTAATCTTATCCTCAAGTTTACCCAATGCTTTATTTGATTCTAGATCATCGCATTATTTCATATCTTCCTAGTTTTCTAAGAAAACTAGATATTTTCTTTTAGAATTAACAAGAGAGTTTTCAGTCAAAACTCACAAGGGAAATATCATCGCAACAATGTTTTTTGAATTAGGTCCCATTAGGGCATATAAATGTTCTTTATCTGCTGATCTCATTGTCATACCCATGATTGAATTAGATATAATCCATGAAATGGATTGGATTTTGGACTATGTTGTGAAGATTTATTATAAGAAGAAAGATGTTACAATTTTTGATGATGATAAAGAGTACCATATCTTTAGAGAAGAAACACCACCACCTGGTATTTACCTAGATCCACCCCCAGTAGATCTACTAAATTCAATTATTGTGGAGGAAGAGAATTAAATAATTATGGGTGAGGAAAGGAATGTTCGAATAGAGGACGTACCTATTGTGAACGAATAAGTTGATGTGTTTCATGAGGATTTACCTAGACATCCTCCAGAATGAAAAATTGAGTTTTCTATTGATTTAATTCCTGATTCAAGGACAATATCGAAGACCCCTTATAGAGTTTCCACTTTGGAATTAGTGGAACTAATTAAACAACTAGAGGAATTGAGTAATAAGGGAATTATTCTCCGTTGTGTTTCCCCATGGGGAGCCCCTGTACTTTTTGTTAAGAAGAAAGACTGATCTATGAGGTTGTTAATTGACTACAGTGAGATCAATTCTATAAAAAATAAGGAAAAAGTATCCCCTACATCACATTGATGATTTATTCAACCAATGTCATAGAGATAAATATTTTTCAAAATTGACCTTCGATCTGGATATCATCACTTGTGTGTGAAGAAAGAAGACATTCATAAAACAACATTTCGAACCAGGTATGGGCATTATGAGTTTACAGTAATGACTTTTTGATTGACTAATGCACCTTATGTCTTCATTGATCTAAGGAATGGTGTTTCCAAGGAATATCTTTAAAACTTTGTATTGGTATTTATTGATGATATCATGGTATACCCAAAAAGATAAAAAGATCATGAAAATCACTTGTGCACTATTCTAAAAACCCTCTAAAGAAATGAATTATTCGGGAAGTTTATCAAGTTTGAATTCTAGATTCAGGAGAATTATATTCCTGACCATAATGTCTCTATGGATGGAATCTATGTTGATCCATCAAAGACCAAGGAAATCCCATAATGGACATCACCAACAAGTATAACTGAGGTATGCAGTTTTATTGGTTTAGCAGGTTATTACCAATGTTTTGTCTAGAATTTTTCCTGGTTGGAAAACCCATTAATCATGCTCACACATAAAGGGTTTAAATTTGTTTGGACAAAAGAGTGTGAATGAGTTGTTTTCTATCACAACTCTACCATCAGGGAATGAGTGGTTTTCTATCTATAGTGATGATTCAAAGAAAGGACTTGGCTGTGTACTTATGTATAATGATAGATTTATTTCCTATGCATCATGACAGCTAAAAATTAATGAACAAAACTATCCCATTCATGATCTTGAGTTATCAGCTATAATATTTTCTCTGATGTTATAGAGACACTATCTCTATTGTGAAAAATGTAATATTTATACTGATCCGAGGAGTTTTATGAATATTTTCTCACAAAAATAACTCAACATGAGGCAAAGTATATGGCTTGAACAACTCAAGGATTATTATTCCACAATACACTACCAGATTGGGATGGGAGATAGGGTGGAAGATTCTTTGAGAAAAAACAATCATGGAGTTTTGAACAAGATGATAGTGGAAAGGGATCCTATTTTTATGGATCTAGTAAAGATGGATATGGGAATAACCATGGAAGGTGAAACATCAATATTTTTATAATGGTTGACAAGCCATCATTACTTGAAAGGATAAAAAATTTCTCTGACTAATGATACGGAGTTTCAAAATAAGATAAAAGCTGTAAATGATGGGAGATTGAGTGACTTCATATATGAAGATGGAATTTTGAAATTTGGGAAGAGAATTTGTGTTCCTGATATACCTGATCTAAAAAGGGAATTGTGGGATGATACTCATAACTCCAATTTCTCTATACACCATGGGAGAACCACGATATATAGTGATTTGAAGGAACATTTTTGGTGGGACCACTTAAAGAGGGAGATTGTCGATGTCGTGTCAAGATGAATGGTTTGTCAACAAGTGAATGATATAAGGCAACGACCTAGAGGAGTCAAGAACCCTCTTCTCATACCTGAGTGGAAATGTGCTAATATTACGATGGACTTTGTCATGGGGATACCAAAGTATACTTGAAGGAATGATGCAATAGGCTTCATTACAGATCCCCTTACCAAGTCAGTACATTTTCTTTCGATGAGAGAAGATTTACCACTTGAACGTCTAGAAAGACTATATATTAATGAATTTTTAAGACTCCATGGTGTACCCCTATAGATTTTATCTGATCGCGATCTACGTTTTACATCAGGATTTTGCAAAAGTCTTTAGAAGGGCTTGGATATTGAACTTTGTGTGTGCATTTCCTACCACCCTTAAACTGATGGATAATCATAATGGACTATTAAAACCATAGAAGGCATGTTGAGATCTTTCTCACATGACTTTCATGGTATGTGAGATATGTATTTACCTCTGGTAAAATTTCCCTATAATAATAACTTCAATTCAAGTATTTAGAAGGGACCATATGAAGCCTTATATGGAAAGAGATGTCGCGTGCCAACTTGTTGGGATGATGTTGGTGAATTAAAACTCGTAGGCCCAGAACTTTTTGAGGAAACAATGGAAAAGGTGAAGGTTATTCAAACCCACATCAAATCAGCTCAAAGTAGGAAAAAGAAATATGCTGATAATTGGAGGAAGTATTTGGAATTTCATGTTGGAGATCATGTTTTATTGAAGGTATATCCATGGAAGGGTGTTATACAATTCGGTTATAAGGGTAAATCGAGTCCCAGGTACATCATAACTTTCTAAATTCTAGAAGGAATTAGAGTTGTGGCTTATCATTTGTCAATGCCCCCATGTCTCTCAAAATTTTATGATGTGTTCCACGTATCATTGTTGAGAAAATGAATGCCTAACCCCGCACATGTACTGACCTACGAGGAAATTTAACTAGTACCCGATCTGTCTTATTGTGAAGAGCCTACCAAAATTCTTAATACCATAGAACAAGTGTTGCGAAACCAGATGACTCGTATGGTAAAAGTTCTATGGGGTAACCATAATATGAAAGAGGAAACGTGTGAACCTGAGGAACATATGATGAAGAACCACCAAAATCATTTTATGCAGTAATATTTTTGAAATTTCTAGGATGAAATTATTTTAAGAAGGGGATAATGTAACACCCCAAGCTTCCACGGTACGTTTCCCTTTGAATATTGTAGTAGCTTGCATTTTACACAACTTGGAGTTTTAGCACACCACGACCAATCAAACTAGCCGTTATGAATAATAATACCCACTTTTTGAAATTTAATAAATTTTATCATTAAAAATGGACTTCATTTTTGAATTCGGAATATCGAACTTATATTATGGTGAATTTTTGGTATTTTTTGAAAACATTCAATTTTTGATGAATAATGAAAAACACTGCATTTTTGTTTAAAACTAACTTTTTATTTAAGTAATTAGTTATATTATTTTAACTTATTTTAGTTAAAAATATATTAATAAT
The DNA here is from genome assembly GCA_963277665.1 of Viscum album. Taxonomy (NCBI): domain Eukaryota; kingdom Viridiplantae; phylum Streptophyta; class Magnoliopsida; order Santalales; family Viscaceae; genus Viscum; species Viscum album. The sequence goes on along the minus strand of OY728125.1, from coordinate 907,370,115 downwards.
ACCTATGTATGTTCAATGTAATTCATTGGTGTCATTTTATAATAAATTTAGATATATAAAATTTTATTGAACTTTTTATCGCCTTTTACCCACCTTCTAGGATCATTGAGAAATTTGCATAAAACATAATTTTACTGCTTTTGTGAGTTGAATTAAATAATCATAGAGACCCAGTTGACATTATTAAGTAAAATGTGGTTCAATAAAATGAAAATAATTTTTAGTGAATAGTGAATTTTGACTTTTATTTACCCCGGTTTAAAGTAAATTTGGTAATTATAGTAAAAAGATATTATAATTACCCTAAAACATGTCCTAATTCTATTGGATAATTTTATTTCGAACAAAAACAACCTTATTAATAATATATTATCATTTTGGTCCACTTGGATTAGATTAGGACATTTATTATTATTTTATTTAAAGAAGAGTTAAAAGAGTTAAATTCAATATTTAATAACTAAACCATTTTTAATATAGGATTAAACACAATATAAATTCAACTATAAATATTCATTATAAATATAAATTGATTTCATACATAATGATATTTTAATTATAATTTTTAGAAATTATGTAATTTAATTTATTAATGACACAATGATGATGCATTAATTATCTTATTAATGAAATATTAAAATATTTGATATTATAAATATCAAAATAAATGTAATTTGATACTTTTATGAATTACACTAATTTTATAGGTTAATATGACATGTTAATATTGATTAAATAATTTTTTTTCAAATTAATCAGGTTTTTAGGATTTTATCAAAAGCCAAATACTAAATAGTGTTAAAATTGACATAATTTTTGTTTTTTAATAATATATTATTAATTTATATAATATTCATAAAAATATAAGGTTCGTCCCAAATACTTATATATGGTTATAATTATTAATAATGAATCACATGGGATTCTATTTCCTGGTTATATTATGTTTATTAATCATATAATATAAAAATACAAAGAGACATGGTAAATGTCAAACTATTTAACTAAGAGTTAAATCTATAAGATAAGGTTAATGTGGTGACATAAACATTTCTAAACCCTATTTGTTGAGATTTTTTCGACCCATATCCACATTATCATCGAAATAAATAATTTTGGATCCATTATAAACCGAAAATGATTTTATTATAAAGTTATATTACATGATTTTCCTAAAGTGACCTTCACCTCTCGTATAAAAGGGTACTTACCCTTCTCTTTATTTCACACCTCCAAATCCATTTTTCCCAGCCACACCCTACCCAAATATCCTCCCAACCTTCCTTACATCATCCTAGAGGCCTTAATTTGGCTATAAATCTAACCAATGGTGCCCTTTTGATCAAATTAAAAAGAAGAACCCAAAGAATAGGTGATAATTTCATCACCTCTTTCAAGTAATTTTATTCTTACACTCCTATTTCTTTTTTGTTTCAATTCTAAAATAATAACTCCAATATCTTATATATATTTTTATTTGATTATAAAAATGGTAAAACCTTATTCATTATTCCATCCATCAAATTAATGATAAAGTCTTCAAACGTGCGTACGTACGGCTTACCGTCTCCACATCGTGGTGTAGTTTGTTATTCAAACACATCATTATTTTTATGGGTATAATAATTAGTATAAATGATGTAAATAATAAATATAAAATGTTAATTATTGTTTATATATGATATAAATTCCAATTATATATGATTTGACCTTTAATATAATGATAGTGTCGCTCGTGCGTACGTACAGATTACCGTCTCCATGAACGTGATGAGATTCATTCCCCATCTAATTATTCAAAAATAAATTTCATTTTTTGATTAGAAATAATGTTTATGAACATAATATAATTCTTTATATGAATGAAATACATCCTATTCATAACAAACATGACTTACACATCCAAACATATAATGGAAAATGAATAAGTTAACACCCGAAATGATGATACTACTAAAATATTTTTAACAGAGAAATATTATCATATCATATATGATATCATATTTATGTCTATGATTCTTGTATAATTTAATAACAATGTTTTAACTATTATACAGGAGGTTAACATACCATCGACTAAGTAAACTTACAAGGTAAGGGTTAATTTCACAATCCCTTTATTATCTGAGGTTGTTTTTACGTAAGTATCTACTGTGACCTCTTTATCATCCTCATCCATGTTTCTTAAAAATGTATTTTAAAACATTTTTACCATATATTAGACTATGGGTTAAAGTCATTTATACCCTTTTTTGAATTTTTAAAAAATGCTATTAAAGGAATCTTTCCGTCGTTTTCCAAACAAGGTACTTTATGTCCTTTTCGGCAAAATTAAGGTAAGAATTTATTTTTTTAACTTATACAGAGGGTGTGGATATTTTCCACCATTATATCATCGTAAATGCTTCCCATACAATCTTATAAGAATATTTTCAAAATAAATGTTTTTGTTTATAATTATGTGACTTTTAAATGATTTAAAAATAGAATGTGGTATTTATTTCAAATAGTTTTCATTTCATCTATGTGAACATCCTTTGATGGATTTTAAACATGTTTGAAGTTGATTTGTTATGATACAAATATTCCATAATGTATTGAAGGTTTTGTGATATGTTTGAATGTGGATGTGTTATTTTAATACCAGTCATGGTTTGTGGATAAATTATTGACCTTTATTAGGCTAGTTTTAATATGAATGTTTATGTTTTGTTTAAATAATTTCTTATGAGGAATGCATCAGACTCAATAAGTGAAGGGTGGAGCCCACTATCACCCCTTGATGCATCAGTTGGTCTTATGAGAAAAACTGGTGTCTTGGTATAAGGCCTTGACAAAAACTTATTTGTATTTTTAGCACAAGGCCTTGACTATGTGGTTATGAAGTATTCCATTTTTCATTCCATCTTTATAAAATTGGCTATTGATATTTCATGTGATTATTTAACTAGTGTAATATTCATTTTAATAAGTAGATGGAATTATTTGATTTATGTTATCTATATTACGCAGAAATTTTTGTTTAAAAGGATTATATTTTAGTTTTATACATTGCCTTAAATGTTTATTCCTATTTATAAATGTTTCTACTATATTGTTATCCTTACTGAGCATCTGAGCTCACCCTTTTCTATGTTTTATTTCTCCTAGGATGTGAAGAAGTATTGTATGGTTGACCTGCAAGGATAGGCTATGGGATATAAGTGTGGTAAATGGGGACCAAATGTTGTTTATGTTTTTATTTCATGATGTAATGTAAAACTTATGTATGTATCTAGTACGTACAAGGCTACTAAATTGATCGGTCATTCGGGAGATAATTACTTAAATCATTCCAATGTTATATAATAATGCGCCGACTCTGGGTAATTAGGGTTGGGATGTTACAACTCAACCCTGATATTTAGTAAATTTATATTAATAAACATAACTACAAAAACATGGAGAAATCAAATTTAACATAAGAAATTCATTAAAAAATAATGTTGTTTAAACAATCCACCTTATCTGGATTTAAAATTCTTCCATGATTTTGATGAAAACATTGTATATCAGAAGTACACACATGTATTAGCTACAAGGGAAATAATATAATTTATTTACTTTTACCATTTACTAATGTTTAATGTCATCACTTTCAAGAGTTCTATATCAACTTCATATAATATTTCTCAATCATAACATTAACCAACAACAATAGAGCTTCTACAAGCATTAAATTCAATGGAACTCACAAAACATTCCAGGATATTATCTACATTGTGTTCCATTGATTCTCCATTATGGTTTTAAAACATTTCATAATATAACACATCCTGATATGTGATGTTTTCCTTCTCTCCATATTCTAATATTTATAACATATGAAAATAGTATGAAATAAATCACTTTTATGGATGTAATAACATTATTCCACAACCATATAAAAATCTTGGCCACCTATTCAACCCACAAAGTAAAAGAATTTAACACATATCAGAGATATTAATTAATCAAACACTTGGTGGAAATAAATTAAATACAAAGATTTAACATTCCTCTTTCCAAAAAATGTCCAATATCATCTAGAATGAGTCAAAATTGTATTAATAAAAATAAACTAATACATATAATAAAATATTTACCCAGATAAAATATCCACCACATCAGGCCCAAGATAGGATTATAGGATTCACATGATGATTGAAACACCCCACCACTATATTAAATAAGGTACCTAGGAGAGAGTAATAGTATGATATAAGAATTTTTAGAGAAACCCTTTCCTCATACCACATTTTCATCTCAATACTAGGCCTATGGAGTATGTTCTACAAACACCCACTAAAAAAAATTTGGTTTGGGTTGTGAACTGAAATGTGGAAATGATAAAAATGTCTATGATAAAGATTTTAGTAGCTGACATTAATCAAGTAAATAAGTAGGTTTACCTATAATCATTTTAAATGCATAGAAATTTGAGAATTATTATAAACCTCGTCATTCCCCAAAATGTGATAGTAATCAAAGGGTTTCAAGCACAATAATGTAATTAAACGATCGCACCATACTTCAAGAGAAGAAATTTGAAATACCATAATAGTTGAAAAAAATAATTGTACAAAAAATATTTCCATGTTGGCTTTTATAAAGATTCAAATTTAGTCAATTATCCTCAAAACATTCCTAAAAAAATCAACTCCTCCATAACCATAAGGAAACACCATTTCTAAAGAACCAACCCATGCATCATCATTACAAAAAATATACATCACTATAACCTCTACGTATGAATCAATATAAAGGCAATAATTACCTATTCAAACAAAAAATATGTTACATAATAAAATACAGATCCCTTGGACTACTATAGACTCTTGTGTTGGAACTCTCAAAGTGTCATGCTTTGAGCATTATCATTTTCATCCTCTAAATTTTTTTGAATTTATTAAAACATATGGTTGAACATTTTTTATGAACATAATGGGGTATTTACATAGATAATACTTACAATGAACAAATTATAGGGACTCCTAACCCATGTAACATATTATTTATTGTTAATTCATTACTTTATCTTTATCCTTTTACCATTTTCATCCTATTTCAAACATAGGCAAAAAGGGTCAGGATGCTTGACCCTTTCCTTGGTCTCTAGTATATAAGTCAATTCACATACCTTAGTATATAAAATGAAATATAACATACTTAAATTAGATCATGGGGGTTCCTAAAACCTTGATTTATAGTTGGTCTCCCAATTTTACATTATATATTTATCCTAGAAAAAAATGTTCCCTACCAACTCATGTGTCATCATCAGTGCCTAACTATATATTATATCGTATATATCAGCCATGAAATTTTATACCACTATTTGATCACCCCTCTCGAAAAAGGCACCCCTCCTAGTGTGGAAATAAGATGATAGTTATAATGGAACAATAATTCCACCTGAAATAGGCAGTAGGTTTGTGAAAAGGCCGGAGGGTATAAAAAACACATAGATGAGACACAATATCCTCTATGATATAATAATCAGAAGATATGTTTGAAACATAATACAATTACTTATAAATATATAAATAATTAAAGATCCCATGTACATGTATAAAATGTTACACAAAATTTATATAACTGAAAATGAAATTCCAAACACCAAAAGAAAAACCCAACAACAACCCTAAAATTCCAAAAAACTCATGAACAACCCAAAATCTTGTAATGTTGAACCTGATCACGAAAATAATAATGAAGACATAAAAATAAGTTTTATATACATAGAGTGAGAATAAAATCTATACTCAGTAACAACATACTTGAAACTAATCTTAAAAAATGTGAATGAAGCGTAATAATGCCTAATGTCTAGATAAATAAAACAATCTCATTACATAAATATGTTCACTATTCATTTACTATCATAACCATGGTCATATATCACCATGTATTGCACACATGATATCATACAATATAATAAACTAATATGGTACCACATTACAATTTCCCAACAGGTTTTTTTCTCTGGCTGAACATTACATATCCTGATCCATCTCTCTCCAAAAGCTTGCTCGAAGATACTTGGGATAAATTAAACCAGTCTAAATAAACATAATATAATATATTAATAACCACATGTCTCTAACCATATAATAAAACCATCCATATCTCTATATTTTAATTGATTCTTTTCCAAGAACAATCACATCTTGTATGTTGTGTATTATTCCTTATGCCATCATAACAGAGACAAAACATACCTATAATAACCATTAGTATATTATATCTAGTGTTATATGTGAGTTAAAAAATGAAATTATATTTTAACCTTCTTCACTAATATATTTTGAAGGATAAAATACTTTGATAACATCATATAATAATAACTAGAGAAGAAATAAGGATCAGAGGGTGTAGTCAGCCTTTCGTTCCCCGCCTACCTAGAAATTTTGGAAAACACCCTCCCAGTGTTCACTAGGTTTCAGTATCTCTACAAACATGAGTGGGGTAGAATATGAATTCAAAAATAATAAATGATATATAGATATCTAAAAACAAGGATATGGGAATATACCTATCCTTAAACTAGTTTTCTGCTAACATTGCAGAAGACTCCCAACCACAATTGTTAATTATAGGTATCAAAAATATAAAAGATCCAAGCCTAAATTTTTTGAATTCATTATCCCTTAATTAATAGTTTTATATTTTTTCATCAAATATTAATACATAAATATTTAGATAGATGTACTAATGGTAATATTAAATCATTTATCGTATTGTTATATAATTGTTTATACTAAAGAATTAATCAAGGACCTATCCAATTATTTAAATAATTCATTGATTATTACATGATCATCAGGTACTCTCTGACTCATCCGATGATACCACATAAAACTTAGACAGTTAGGTAATAACATTAATTTTTTATTGAGGTTAAAAAATTAAAATATAAATATCAACGACACTCATACAATAAATAAAAAGGATCATTATCAAGAAATAATTCTAGTTTTCCACACAATAATTTTGAGAAACCTGAAGTTCAACACGTTTTATCAGTCTTAGTGCGATCCCTAATACCACTACACTTAATATCACATTAGGTATCCCATTCCAACATCATCATTATAATATGAACCTTTTTTCACCTCTGAAACCATGGAAATCCTTACCCATCATCATCATCGTAACTGGAAGGTCATGCCATAATCACATCCTCTTACATCCCCCCTCCAAACAGATAATCACCATAACAATAACCCTATTCCTTAACCTCAAGAACCCTTTTCCATTTTTTCAACAACACAAGGTTATAATTCAATTATATCAATTCCATAAAACCATAAATAATGAATACATATTTAAAAGTAATATACCACATATAATTCCCTGAGAAATATGTCTAATGAAAATGGAATTCCAACCATAATCACAAAACATTAGGCTCATTCAACACCAATGTAATGATTTAATAAATTTATCATTTTGAAAAACATTATATATTAATTTATTAATTTAAAAAACAATTATAAGATTGTATACTTTCAAATTACAAAGGCTAAATATTATTTTTTAATCCCATGTCCCATCTTAATTTTGTTTTAAATTTATATCATCAGTCTTGATGTTAATCATTTCAACATGTCTCTTTTATTATAAATGATTCTTTACCCTCATTTAGTTTTTATAAAAATTCCATAAATATCAACCATGTTTGACAAGAATTTTAATAAATAGAACACTATCTAGTAAATCTCATTAGAAACAAATATATTCCAAAATCATGTTCGCAGAAATCCAAAATATTTCAACATGAACTTTAATATTATTAAATGTGATAAAACTTTGAATTTCCATAATATAATGAAATTATAATGTTTGAAAATATTATTTAATATTTATAATTAACATATTCACGAAAAAATAGGTTTGACAAATCAATAATAACATTGTCACATGCATTCAAAAATTTCTTATACTTGAATTATCATTTCAATTTATCAATTAAACAAAAAAAATGTTCCATTAATCAATTCACTGATAAATATATTTTTCTACAAAAAGGAAATTTTAAATTAAATTCTAAAATAGATTTAATTATAAAAATATTTCTATTTAGATTTATTTAATATGTTTAACCATTCAGCATAAATTGTTTTTTTATTTTTTAAAATTATATTATAGGTATTCCATGTGATTATCCATTTCTCTCTACTAGATAACTTCTAGGATAATTCTCATTTTTCTATGCCAGGAAATTTTTTTCCTTCTCTTTATTTCGATAAGAATAAATATTATCGGATATTATTTCCTACTCTATGTAATAAGTTATTAACCTGCAATGTTGATATTTTTAGGAACAATATTCATTATACTTACATTTTAATGATAAATTTTTGTATTCTCATGTAACATATTTTTCCACAACAAGAGGCATAATCTCTAAATCAATTATAGAAATAAAACAAATTAGGTTAACCAATTACTTCAAGAAATAATGTTATATTTAATTTTAAAAAAAATATTAACATAATAATTATATTTCATGAAATTATAGTACTATAAGAATAAAAAATTATACATCATAATTAAAACATCAATTCAATATTATGGAATTAATAATATTTAATTAACATTAACATAATTTCACAGAATTTATTTTATCATCATCATTCCATATTATCTCAAGTATATTCTTCAAGGAATTATTTATCAATGAATATTATATGATTACAGTTAATCACATTAATCTAAATAGATGATTCATAAGAATAAAAATTTCACACATTCACAATATAAATATATAAAGAAGTAGAATATCCCATAGCTATTTATTTATATAGAAAAATGATACACCCAAAAATGATATAGGAAGATATCTTATATCATGAAACACCACCCTAGTGTGTGAGTATGACGCCTATTTTAACTACAGATGTCTCTAAAGACTTTGCAGAAGGCAATGAGATCGCACAGACTCAATAAGAATAAGGAGGAACTCAAATGAGATAATAAAATTAGTTTAACATTTATAAATATTCCTAATGATATACTTCATAAAATTTCTTTAAAAGATTCATTCAAATCATTAAAATTTAAGGAAACTCAGATATTTAATTGAAAAATAATACCCATGTCAAAAACCAGGGATTTATCATTAAATTACATTTATTACATTGAAGAACACGTTATACGAATTTGAACAAGGAAAATATGTAATTTTTAAACAATTTATGGTAGTCATACGTAGGAGGCACGTATTATGTAAGGATAATATTATTTACCCTTACAAAAGAAGAATAAAATTGCAACTACCCTACATAAGTTAACTACTCCATTTACACAGGGAATGGTAGAGTGATGTTACCCTTATGAAAGTAGAAACATATCCTTACACGATTAGAGGAATACATATATAAATCCTTAATAATTTTGGAAGTACCCTAAAACACTAGGGACATACCTTTATGTATGGAATAAAGACCATGACATACACTTTTACAAGTAAAGAGGTTCCTTAACATTGAACCTAAGAGGTCTTCGTTACCCTTATATAAGGAACATGTAACTTTTATATAGGATTGGGAAAAATAAATGAACCTTATAAAAAACAAGAAATAACCAACATACCACAACACAAATAGAAGGAATCTTGGGATACCCTTAAAAATACAACGGTTACCTATTCACAACTATGGAAAACAAAAGCTTACCCTTCCACAACTAGGAACCAAGACCTTTATCTTACCAAAATAATTGCAATATATCCATAAATTTATTCAAAACATGGAAAACAATCCATATACTTATATATATATATATAAATAGGTGTTTCCCATCGGTAGAATTTGACATCCCAATTTTTGAAATGAAACCTTATGTTCAATATCATTCATGATACTCCACATCAAAATTAAACAATGAACTAAATTTTATTTTTTAAATATAGAAGTTAACAAATATATATTTGAATTATTTTAATGAGTAATATGAAATTAATTATGATAATATACTTGACACATTTTTATAAAAGAAAATTTGTTATTACTAATAAAATATAAATGAAAATAAAAACCAATTAAATATAATGGATTAATATTTTTATACCCACAATGAAATTTTATCATAATAAATTAAATTAAACACTATTTGTGAAATATAACAATGAAAAATATATTTTATGCATTAAATAAAATGTTTTTAGATTTATTCAATATGGTTGATAAGTTTATGATAACAATAAATTCTATTTTAAGAATAGAAATATATATTTTTCTAAATTTGGAATTTTTCTTCCTTTTAATAGTGAAACTATTTTAAAACTAAATTTTGACACATTAATAAACTTTTTTGAATGATTGAATTATTTTTACTGGGTGATAAAAAATTACATTGGGTGAGTTTTTTTATTTTTATAGCATGTTTTATTTTTTATGAACACTGAAAAAGAAAATAGTTTATTTGAAAACTGACATTTCATATAAATAATTTTAATAGTTAAAATATATTTTAAATTTATTTTAATTATAATTAGTTCATTTATACCTGAATAAATCCAATATATTTCATTGGAATCAATTAAAAATTTAAATTAGTGATAAAATTGTTTCTAACATTGGATTTTTTCACATTAAAAACCCAATTTCCTGTTGTGTCTGTAAGATTAATTTTAAACATAATTTTTCCAATTATATGATTTTAATTTGATAAAATGTATTCCATATTTGGGATAATAATTTTCAAATAAGTTATTAGGGTAATTTTCATTTTTAGGAATTCAAAATTTACCATGATATGAAGGATGATTTATACTTGTATAGGTAAAATAATTAGACACGTTAAAGATAAAATGTAAATGATTGAAATACCTAAAAACTACTAAATTTAATTATTTGATGAGGTATTTATTTATCATAATCATCCTTTAAATAATTAATTATCATCTTCAATCTTTCAAATAAATTTCATTTCAATGTAGTTTATTGTAATAATAAAATAATCATTATTTAATCACTTAAAATCACCTCTCCTCAAGTATAAATACCACTCCACACCGACCCATTTTCCCCCAAAAACCATGAAGATCCTAAAATATATAATAGAACATCTCATCATCACTCTCCCACATATATGTTCTTCTGAATAATCAGACGACCAAATATAATATCTTCAAAGGTCGTTCACGGAGGTGATATCTAAGAGGTAATTTTCACCAAGCACCTCCCTTATTTTATTTTCAACTTTTAATTTCACCTCAAATACTTCATACATAAATTAATGTAAAATAAATAATTATGTATATAATCTAGTGGTTTTTTCTAATGGAATCTCTCATATCCATTTAATTTTCCATCGCCTATTATTGAAATAAATGAAATCATTGTCTAAATTATATCGGTTTACCGTCTCTGTGAATGAGGATTTTTCATTTTTCCATTACCACCTATATGGATAGTCATAAAAGTAATATTTTGGTAAAATAATATTTTATTATGTATATTATAACCTATTTAATCATCTAAATCTTACATATCAAAATAATATTAAATAAAATTAAACGATTTATTAATGTTTTAAAAACACAACAGAATAAACTAAACATTTATCACTAATGTTTTATATAATTAACAAAACTCATACAAGAAAGAAAAATTATATATGGGACCACTAATACATATAAAATTAAAATAATAAAATTTAATTCCACTTTTCAATTTTTATTAACATTTTATAATGACATCCATAATTATACATAGATGAACTGATCCTAAAACCATGAAACAAATGCACCTGAAACCATTAACATAATAAAATATTGGAAATGAATGAGTCATAAGATATTTAAAAATCATTTAAAATGTATTATAAGTATAAATATAGTTATTTAATTTGTTTATAACATTATTTAAGCTATTATAAATTAGGTTAAATAATTAAATACTAAATGGAATTGTGAGGTAGGAGTTTCTCATCTAACTTTTATTTCTGTGAGATTTATGAAATTTACACCACTTATTATGCATGTGTGGTTTATATAATTAAATTATATTTATAATATAATGGATCTCATTTTATTCACAGTATTAAATGTTTCATTGGATAATTATTTATCTTATCGTGTTCATGATTCTATTGATTACAATGTTTAAGGAAATTCTTAACCCAAGGTCCATTCCTTTGGTTAAACATCATCATCATTGATATTGTTATGCTAAAATTATGTATGAAATGATTTTAATTTTTTTTATGTATTATTTACACTTTTTAATGTGTATTTAAACATAATACACATAATATATTTATTTTATTAATATTCACTTCAACAATAATATATTGATAAGTGATATTATTTTGAAAAAACATCTTTTAATGTTTCTGTTTACAAGAGTCAGAAAGAATGTTCCATTAACATACATGGAAATAATGGATTCTTTAGAAATCCAATAGGATTTATTTCTATGATTCATTATTTTTAAATTTTCATGTTTAGTTTTAATCAAATTTTATTCTTCATTATGTCACAAAGATTTGATTTAAAAATTAATTTTTAATAATGAAAGGTCATTTTGACAACGAAATTTGATTTTCTTATCAGTTCAAATTTGTAGTTGGAATTAATTAAGATAAAAACAATTATTGAATAAATTTTTTATTCATTATGTGGTACATGATCATTAGAGAAGGGTTTTTATTGATAGGGTCGAGGAAGCCCGGTACAGTTTACCATGGGGTGGCCTATATATTTCCATAAAAGCATATTACAGCTTAACTTGGGCTATCCCAAATACCATTGGGAAATCCCATTACATTATAACCTGGGGAGATCTATATATTTAAGGGAAATACAATTAAATATTAACGTGGTTTGGCCTAGATAGTTTCATGTAATCCTGTTACAACATAACATTGGTGGCCCATATAGATTCATGTAATCCTGCAACAACTCTTGTAAGTGTGAAATGAAAAATGTTGACCCATGTTACTTACATATAATTTAGATTATTTATAATTAGTTTTCATTAAAAACTATTGATTATATAATGGTAATATGTTTTTTTTTTAATTTTTATTCTTTTTTTTGAATAAGATGGTTTGCTTTCATGAATAAGGTTTTATGTATTTCCACACGACTAATTTTTTCCCCTTCTTTATGCCCCTTAGTGAGAGTTATATTCACATCACATGTTATTAATGTTTTTCATAGATTAATCGATGTGTATAGATTATTATGAGTAATATATGATAATTTTGATGACATTTCATGATAAGATAACATGTTTTATTTTAAAATGGGTTGCATGGGTATAAAAACTAGACACTGAATATATGTGTTAAATTATAATTTATGGGTATAACTTTTGAGATATTGACCTAAACATCTAAAAATATAAACATAAAATCATTTTAAATTAGTATTTTTTTAGTTTTAAAATAACTTTAATATGTATCAGTTTAGGTCAATACTTCAATGTTTGTATCAGAAGAGGGTTTAGACAACTTTGGTGATTATTTTGTTTCCTTGTAAGGTGTTCATAAGAGATATATATATCATCATGGGTTTTAATGTAAAATGATAACTATTATTTTGATGTATTTTACAAAAATTTAGTATTATAATGTGACATATTTCAAGGATATTAGTGATATTTTTTTATATTATATTTAGAAAGGTAATTTATTAAGGTATAAGAGATTTTATGGTCAAAGTATCCTAGGGTTTTGATGGGAATAATCATTTAATAGAGTACTTTAATTTGAATGTTTAATCATACATTTAATGTTTAAATAATTTTATTTTCTACTAATTAATTATGTTTTATCAATATGGGAGGGAAGCGATAATTAAAAACCTTATTATCCCTTTTAGATGATTTATTGTAAATTTTATTGAAAAACAATGCTTTCATAGATTTTCATGTATTCAAATCAGGGGAATTAAACTATATAACTTGATAAACAACAAATTTTATTGTTCATGTTGTCTTTTTAATTTTACATTAAAATAAAAACATTTCTGACAGTCTCAAAAATGTAAATTACACCAAGGACATGACCATTTACATTTTTTATGTTTTCCATCATGTTTGGGGATATAGGGTATATAAAAGAAAGCCTAATTTCAGGATTTAATGTATGAACTATTTTCTTATTTTTAAAATATGTATCATTTTTAGTTGATATTGATGAACCATGATGATTAAATTCAAATATTTTATTATTGGGATTAAAATTTGTACCATTCTGATGTTTTTGTGAAATATTTTCTTTAACTAATTTTTATTTTTCAGTATCTTGTGTTGCACAAAATTATGAGTTTAAATAAACTATGAAACTACATTATTATAAAATTACCATTTTAACCTATGTGATAGGTTAGCTGTAAAATGTATAACTAACTTATGAAAATGCATTTTGAATTTGTTGACAATCAATTATTTAGGAAAAAGATAAATAAATTAGATATTTATATTTTTGGGTGAATTGAATTTGATAATAAATTTAATGATATATATATATATATGAATATATATATTTGTTATATACATAATAATGTATTTTTGATATTCATAGACAAGATATTTTAGTCATAGTGTATGAATAAACCCTATTTGATATATAAAAAAAATATTTTTAAGTGGTAATTTTATCCCATTGAATAGAGAACCTATTTCAAATAAATATTTTGACACATTAATAATTCTTATATGACTACATAAACGTTTTATTTTGAATTGGTATTTAAAAATTTATGTTGGATAAATTTATGATATTTTTCTAATAACATTCATGGTTTTGTTAATAGTAACAATTCTATAAATTTTAAGAGAAAAAAACTTTTTCCATCGAAGTAATATAAATGGTTAACTAATTATATATATTGATTTTAAAAAATAAACACAATATATTTTTATCAGTCAATATAATTTTTTCCATTATTATTAATTTTATATTGAATTCATATGTAAAAATATTTAACTCTTTTGCAATGTGGTTACGTTTAAAAACATGATCCCTAATTCCGAAAATGAGACGGATTTTAAATTAATTACAATAACTGCAATGTTTTATATTATAAAAAATGGACTCCATACTAGGAATCAATAGATCAAAAGTATCTTAATAGGCTTATATTTGGGTATTATGAATAGAAACTTTGGTAATTATTTTTATCACCCTGGTTGAAGGTAAATCTGTTAATTAAAAGTAAAAATAATAAAATTACAATCAAACTAGTCAAAGTCATATTTTATGACTAAATTAGACTTTTATTATCTATGTTTCGAAATTAAATGACTTAATGGAGAAATTCCCATGAATATGAAATTAATTTTATTAAAATCAATGAATGTGACAAAATGTCACAATTTCTTTTTATATAAGTACATTAATTTTAATATATGGATAACCAAGAGATAATATTTACTATATATTGTCTCTCCAGATATAAAATAATAAGCTAAATCATAGTAATTTATTTATAATTTTTAGAAATTATATAATTACCATTAATGATGATGCTATAGTGATACGCAAATTAATATATTAATTGAAAAATCAAATAAGTAATTTTTAAATATTTGATAAAATATATTTCGAATTAATTAAATTATACATGAATTTCATAGGTGATTATTTCATATTTTAATTAAATTTAACTTTTTGGTTTGAATTTATAATCTTTGTGGGTTTTATTTAAAATCAATGAAATGAATACTGTCAAAATTGACAATTTTGATATTTTAGAAAAACAATATTCTATTAAATTATTTTAAAATCATAAAAAAATCTAAATTAAAAATTTATAATTATAAGGTCAAAAAATTCATAACATATCCATTTATGGTCAATTAACACCATATAAGTAAATATTTTTAACCATTTAATATTTGGAATATATTACCACAATTAAAATTTAATAGATTAGATAAGGATAAATCAAGATGATTAGTTTTAAAATACAATAAATAAATGTTTAAATTTTATTGGATGATATTATTTTTACCCATTAGCATCTAATATTATAAATAATCCACTTTGGAGGCATTTTAATTTAAAAATTAATTTATATTAATTTAAAAGTTCTGGTATTTCAAATGGTTCCCCTCCACTCCCTTATAAAAGGGAACTTCTCCTAATATTTTAATCACAACTATAACACCCTTTTTTATGGTCAAACATAGATCCTTTCCTCTCCTAACATCCATAAAATCATTTTAAATTCCTCACATTTTGTAGAAATCCATCTTAATGAGGCCTTCTGTTCAAATGAAAAGTTAAAACTCGAAAAGAGTTAATTGTTTTATCACCTATTTCAAAATTATTTTCTTCTTATACTTCCTAATCTAATATTGATTCAATAAAATAGTAATAAATCCAATATATTTTACATTATGACATTTTAATATTGTTATCGGACAACCTTATAACTCATTTTATCCATCCTTCGAATACAAATATCATTATGAGTGCGCACATACGGCTTACCATTTCCATGCCATGGGGTAATATGATATTCAACCATAATTTATTTTTATGAGTATAATTTGGGTTATAATAGATTTAAATAATTAATAGGACATGATTGTTGTTCTCTATAATTAATATACCATCCAATTCAATATCATTTAACCATCAAAGAGAAGGATATCGTCAGTTGTGCGTACGTATGGCCTACCATCTCCACGACGAGGTGACATTCATTATCCATTTTAGAAATTCAAGAATGATTTTAAACATTATATGATGCATCAAAAAAATAATTATGACCCTAATTTGATTATGGACTTCATTAAAATATTCTTAACCATAACAAATAGGTTTTACATGGAAAACGTGAATGAAAAAACAATGCAGTTAACACCTGAAATAATAGCAATATTGAGACACTATAATCAAAATTATATCATAGGATCATATATGATATAATAAATATGAATATGGTTTAGGTATAATTTAAAAACATAAGTTAACCAGTATACAAGAGGTTCAGATACATATTAAGGATATCATACCCATGGTAAGCGATAATTTTTCAATCTCTTTTTAATCCGAGATTGTTTACACGTAATTATATATGGGGGGTATATTTATCATCCATGTAAATGTTTTATTAAAATATTTACTATGATTAAATTTATTTTTAATTTCATTTTTACCCTATTTACTTATACTCTATGCTTTGGAAGGAATCTTTCATTCGTTTACCATAAAACTATCTTTTTGACTTATCTAGCAAAGGTATTAGAAGAATATTTATTTAAATTATAAAGCATAAAAGGATTATTATTAAATAATAATTCCTTATTTCTATGAAGTTCACTTTATAATATTTTGAGTGTATTTTCAATTAAATTATTTTCTTTTAAAATTACTTGGCTGTTTTAGAAAAGAAAATGTTTTTCAAAAAGAAATAATTTTTTTCTTCTAGAATTAATTTCAAGTATATTATCAAAAATTACATTCTATATAAGATAATATTCGGTTATATTCCCAAACCTATTATTAATAGAATTTTATTGTGTTTATGATGGCATTAATTATATTAAAACCATTTATTTTATGTGGATTATGATGGAGTGATGTTTAAGAAACCAATTTTGTTTCATGGGTTATTCAATAATTAATTATTTATGTTTTTGTGGAACATGTATGAATGATTCAAATATGATATGGGTGGGACCTATATCTCCATAAAAATCATTTTCTATAGATTTATATCTCATGAGATTGTCATGACTGGAATGAAAATAAAATTACATTCTGTAATACATGGATAGAATGACAAATAAACCCAGTTCAGTAATGATCTTTTTCCTCTATGATGGTCGGGGCTATAAGACCTGGCTAATATGGAGATGACTTTCTATGATTAATTGTATGGACCAAAACTTCATGTCCAATTTCATGACTTTTGGGTTTATGTCCATTGCCTCTTATAAACTTTTATCCCATGACATGATATAATGATCTTACATACGTAGGATTAGATTTTAAAATTTTGTGTTCTTATGTATTTAGATTAGGTTAAGATTGATGTTTCCATAGTACAACCTTACTGAGAATTTGAGATCACCCTTTTATATGTTTCTCTTCCCATGGTCATGAAGAAGGGTATTAAGTAAGTTATATCAAAATTGAGTCTTGTTTTGATAAAATAAGTGGTATATATTTTAGATGTTTTATGAACTAGTTTTTTTGTATCCTAGTTTCTTCAGACACTATAACTATACTGCCTTATAATGGATTTATTATAGGTTGTAATTAATGTACATCAATTTTGACATAATATCTATGTGTGTAATGTATGGGTTGTTATAGTTTGTATCAGAGCAACGGTTTATTCAACCCATGGAAACATGGATATGAAATGATTGGTATAAATCCTAAGGATAGGTCTAAATATAGGTTTCAATCCTTTTGTTTTATAAATTACATTAAATAAACTATGATAAAATCTAATGTGTCCTAAATTGAAATTTTATTCTTGATTATGAGTTTTTCTAATTATTATTGGTTCTACTCACACTATGATTCATGGTTTTATTCAATGGCTGGAATGTGAAGGAAACATGATAATGATTAAAGTGATGGGCAATGAAATGAGTTCCCCCTGAGAATCAAAATGTTATGGGATTTAGAATGAAAAATATAGTATAAATTATCACAAAACTTTTTCAACCTATGAATCACGCTGGACTTCCAAATGAGAAAATGACGGAGAAACATTCTATTGAGTCCTCCATGAGGTATAATCTACCTCAATTTAGCTATTATTATGATCTATTAGTGGAACAAAAAATGGATCAGTACAACTAAAAAGATATTATCTGTTCTACGATGTTCTAAACATGATAATGTCATCTTATAAGTCTATATTTTGGATCGTGAAGGTTATCAATGGTGGAATGTTATCAATAATATGAGTAAAAGAGAGGAAATTGAGTTTATATAATGGGATGAGTTCAAGGACATATTTCTAAATAAGTACATTCCACATATTATTCAAACAAATATGTAGAAGGAATTCCTTGAAATTAATCAAAAGGATGATGAATCCATTTGTACATAAAAATAAAATATTAAAAGACATGCAATGTATGCTTCTAGAATTTTTATCCAACCTGAGAGTAAAATTGATCGATTATTTAGTGTCTTAACACCAATTCTCATATGGAATTTATCCATAATGGATTTTAATAGCTTTTTATGAAATCGTTCGATGTTCTCTCAAGGATGAGATGAATGTTTGTGTAACCCATCTGTCATATGGATTTTATAAGAAGTGTTCAATCGAATTCAAAAGAAAATATAAAGAACACATTGAAAAAGGGATGAATTTTCCCTTATGCTCATTGTGTGGAAAAAACATGTATGAAATTTTTAGAAAGGGAATTTTAAAAGATTTTTGGGTGGAGAAGAAGGTCATTGGAAAGTTGAATACTTAAGTGATGCCAAAAAATTCAAATGATGTGAATAATGAAAAGGCCACACAAAATGTACCTACTACACTTAAATTATAGAAGCACATAGAAATGGGGAATTATTCCAATCAATGACCTATTCCAAGGGTTATTGATGAAAATCAACATCAACAAAATCATATGACCAAAGTCAATGGAATGTCAGATGCAATCACTATCAACGATGTGGAGTATGATAATGAAGTGGTGAAAGGTACACCAATCATCCACTCTAACGTAGAAAATGCTTTATTTGATTCTGGATTTGACCACACTTTTTTATAAAGAATTTA
Organism: Viscum album; assembly: GCA_963277665.1. Lineage (NCBI taxonomy): Eukaryota > Viridiplantae > Streptophyta > Magnoliopsida > Santalales > Viscaceae > Viscum > Viscum album. The sequence continues at coordinate 907,350,377 of OY728125.1, read as the reverse complement.
ATAAGTATATCACCATATTACTCTAACAATTATATGTTTTTTTATCTGTGACGACTCTTAATGGCACAAAAATCACATCAATAGTTTATAATTCTTCACTGATTTATGTTTGTGGGAATGTGCTTCCTACAAATCTTGGGATCCTTCTTAATGTAGAATTTGATGAGATTCTTGGTATTGATTTTATTTTTCTATATTGAGATCATATAAATTTATATGGATGGTTAGTCAAATTTCATATTCCCTATCAATAAATGAGAATCTATCGATGTAAGGATGAATATAACCATTTAATAGAAATTTCATCCATCTTATGGGTTTTGATTCTTATAAAGTTTATTTATCCCCAATTGTTGGGAAGAAACTGATGATTATGAATACACCCATTTTATATGAGTTTGATGATGTCTTTCTAGAAATAAATCATTGTCTTCAACAAAATCTTGATGTTGAGTTTTCAAAAGAACTCACACTGGGTTTTATTAATATTAAAATTGCACCTTATAGGATGGCCCCAATAGAGTTATTGGAATTCATGAAGCAACTCCAAGAGAACCATGATAATGGATTCATACTCCCAAGTTCATCGCCTTGGAGAGAACATTTTTTATTTGTTTATAAGAAAGATGGATCAATGATAATCTACATTGATTTTAGATAACATAAAAAGGTTACTATCAAGAACAGATGTCATCTTCCCTACATTGATTACTTATTCTATTAACTACATGGATCTCAATACTTTTCCATGATTGATCTTTGTTATGGATATAATCAATTAAGGTATATATCAATGACATAATTCCCTAAAATTTATGGACACTATGAATTTATAGTGATCACTTTTGGTCTTACTAATGCTCCCATTATCATCATGGATCTAATGAATAGTGTGTTTAGAGGATATATTTATTTGTTTTTGGTATTATTTAGAGACAATATTTCTGTCTATTTGAAGAGAAAGGAAAAACATAAATACCACTTTAGAATTTTACTAAAGAACCTGATAAAAGAAAGGATTTATGAAAAATTTACCAAGTGTAAATTTTTTCTTCAGAATGTTTCATTTTTATGTCACATAATCTCAAGAGATGGGATATGTGTAGATCCATAAAAATAGATATTTTTGAATGTTAGCCGAGACTAAAAATAGTAATTGTGAACCAAAGTTTTCTTAGTTTGGGTGGATATTATCAATGTTATATTAAATATTTTTCAGGATTATCTAACCTACTCACCAAGATATATTGGAAAGAACTTATGTGTCTATGGAAGAAATAATGTGATGAGAATTTCTAAGAGCTAAAAATATGGTTAGCATGTGCAATTGTGCTCACAGTGCCTTGTAATGGAGAAAGGTTTTTGATCTACCGTGATGCATCCAAAAAATGGATGGAATTTTTTCTCGTGAAAAATGATATGGTGAAAATTTATGCCTCACGATAAATGAAAATCCAGGAACAAAATTAAACAGCTCATCATTCAGAGTTAGTTTTAGTAATATTTGTCTAAATGATATGGATGCATTATCTTTATGGTGAGAGGTGTAATTTTTATACTGATCATAAAAGTTTAAAGTATATTTTCACAAAAAATGATTTGAATATGGTCCAAATAAGATGGATGGAGTGGATTAAGGATTATGACTTCTCAATACATTACCACCATGGGAAAAATAACAAAGTGGTAGATGATTTGAGTTGACCAGACCATACTTTCCGATCAATGAAAAGGATCAAAAAATATCCAATATTTATGATTTTGAAAAGAATGGATCATGAAATTTTAATTTATGGTAGGAATCTTATATTTATCAATAGAATGCCAATCCATCAATAAAATGTAATACTAAGGAAACGTAGAATGAATAGAGAGATCTAGAAATATAGGTGAGAGATGTTCTCGAATTCGACTATGATTATGATGAAATAATAAGGTACATAAACCAGGGTGGTATTACATAAATACTATAATTAAATAAGGATATATTGGATGTGGCGCATAGTTATTCATTCTATATTCACCCTGGAAGCACAAATATGTACAAGGACCATAAAGAGTATTTCTAGTAGGATGGTAAGAAAAGATTTTTCACCAAATATGTATCTTGATTCTTGGTTTTTTAGCAAGTTATGGAAGAGAGAAAAATGTCTTAGTTGATATTACAACCATTACCCATACCGGAATAAAAATGGGAAAGAATAACTATGGACTTTTTCATCAAACATCCCAAAACATCAAAAGTCAATAATGCTATCTGGGTTATAGTTGATCATCATAAAATGTTGGCACACTTCATTGCTACTACTAAGGATTTCCCTCTTAATCTTCATGCCATATTATATGAAAAGGAAGTGGTTAAATTTCATAGAGTATCACTTTCCATTATATATGATCTTGATTAGAGGTTTACCTTGATGTTCTAGTGATGTATTCAGCATGCTCTGGATATAGAGTTATTTTTTTTCAATGCTAATCATCATAAAATAGATGGTCAATCTGGGATGAAAATTTTTAATCTGGAAAACATGTTGAGATATTTATCTATGTATTTCAAAGGTGGTTGGGATCAACATCTTTCTATGGTGGAATTTTATTACTAAAATAGATTTTATTTTTGTATTTAGATGGATTTTTACAAAGACCTCTATGGAAAGTAGTGTATATCTCCAACTTGCTCAGATGAAGATCTGGGAATAATTCTTTTATGACCAGATCTTGTTGATGTAATGGCAGAAAAGGTCAGATCTATTCCATAACATATAAGAGAAGCTCAGATTCAACAAAAATTTAATGATAACAAGAGAATATAATACCATGAATTTGATGTGGGCGATAAGGTTTTTTGAAGAATATGTCCCTGGAAGAGAGTAATTATATTTGGAAAGATGGGAAAGCTGAGACCAAGGTATATTGGTCCATTAGAAATTCTGGATCTTGTTGGGAAGGTATCTTATTGAATTTCCCTTCCACCGAGTCACTCTCAAGTTCTGGATGTGTTCCATGTTTCTAAACTATGAAAGTAAATACATGATCCTCCATGTTCTCAACTCAAATGGCATACCACTGGAGCAAGATTGTTATTATGAAGAACAACAAATAGATATTCCCGGTCGTAGAAAAAATGTTCTATGAAATAAGACCACTTGCTTGATAAAATATTTCTGGAGGAACCATTAATATAAAGATGTTGCATGGTAACTTAAGGATATGATGAGGGAGATATATCCTCATCTATTTGTTTCAAAGGGATGAATTTAGAGGGAGAAATTTATTTAATGGTGGGTATAATATAACATCATGATGTTTTTATAAAATATTTCCATTATTTAATTTTTAATCTTTATTTTCTTGTGTTGTAAGAAATTGTGAGTTTAAACAAACCAAAAAAATACCCTTATTAAAGAATTACCATTATAAAATATTCATTAGGTTAGAGGTTATAAGTATAACTAACTTATGAAAATTCATTACGTATTCATTGGCTAATAATTATTTATGAAAAATATAAATAAATTAGATATTTGTATTATTTAGTAAATTACTTATTTTAATGAAATTAATTAGATATATATATATATATATATATATATATTTTAAACATAATAAAGTATTTTTGATACTCATCCAATTGGTATTTTATTCATAGGGTATGAATAAACACAATTTGAAATATAAAAAACAATTTTTATGGGTTAATGTTACGTCTTTGACTACCGAACCCCTTTAAAAATATGATTTTGACAAATTATTAATTATTTTATGATAACATAAACTTGTTATTTTTATTCAAGAAATAAAATTTTACTTTGGATGAATTTCTGATAACTTTCAGGTTTTGATGAATAGTAAAAATACACCAAATTTTAAGAGATAACAACTTATTTGATCAAAATAATTTATACGGTAAAATTTTAATATTGAAGGATTTTAAAGTGTTTATAAGATTTATTTTTATAATTAAATATAATATATGTCATTATCATTAATTTGACGTTGAATTCAGATGTAAAAATATTTCAATCTTTTGTAATGTTTTATCTTTTATAAACACGTCCTCCTATTCCGATAAGGGGATTGAATTTAAATTAGTTACTTCCACTTATGTGATTTGAATTTTTAAAAATAAAATTCATATTTTTAATCATTAGGTTCAAAATATATTAATATGATACTTTTTCATTATGAATAGTAACTTTGGTAATTATTTGAATTACTATGGTTGAAGGTAAATCGGGTAATTAAATGTAATAGTAATATTATAAAATTACCATAAAAAAATATATATAAATCCAATTGGATGACTAATTTAGTCCCTTACAATCTATGTTTCTAAATGTAATCACCTAATGGACACTTTCCCCTGAATATGACATTAATTTTATTAAAAACAATGGATGTGACAAAATGTCACACTTTCATTTAATATAAGTATATTAATTTTAATATATGGATAACTAGAAGATACTATCGACTCAATATAGTATCTATAAAGATATAATAATTAAATAAATCATTGAAATTTATTTATAATTTTTAGAAATTAAATATTTACTATTAAGGATGACACAACAATGACTAATCAATTATTTTATTAATATAAATATTAAATATATGATTTTAAAAAATTAAAATAAATATAATTTGGCATAATTTACATTATCCAAGAATTTTATTAGTGATTAAGACTTGATTTTAGTTTATTAAATGTTTTTTTTGAACTTTTCTTCTGTCGGGATTTTATTTAAAACCAATGAAATGAACAGAGTAAAATTGACACTATTGAGATTATATAAAAATAACATTTTATTAAATTATTTAAAAATAATAAAATATTAAAAAAACAAATTTATAATTATAAGATCTGAAATTTCATAAAATATCCATTTATAGTCAGATAACAACATATTTGTAAATATTTACAACCATTAAATATTTAGAATATATTACCATAATTAAAATTAAATAAATTAAAAACAAATAAATAAAAATGATAAGGATTAAAGTAAAATCAAAACATATATAAATATTATTATTTGAGATTATTTCGACCCATACTCATCTAATATTCTATATAATCCATTTTGAGTCTATTGAATTTTGAAATTAAATTATATTAATTTAATAGTTTGGAGTTTCCAAAGGTTCCCATCACCTCTCTTATAATGAGGCACCTCTCCTTCTATTTTAATCACACCTATAAAGCCCTTTTTCTTGGCCAAACGCATCCCATTTCCCAAAAATACTTCCCCAAATTCATCCTAGAGGATATACATTGGTATTAAATCCTTCCTATGTAGGCATTTTGTGCAAATCAAAAGGTGATACTCAAAAAAGTGATAATTGTTTTATCACCTCTTGCTAAATTGTTTTATAATTCTACATCCTATTCTTATTTTTTTTCCATGATAAAGTGATAAATTCAGTATATTATACATTATAATATGTTACTATAATTATGGTACAACCTTATACCTCCTTTTATCCATCCTATGAATAACAATATCACAATGCGTGCATATATATGGCTTACTGTCACCACGCTATGGCGTAATATATTATTAAACAATAATTTATTTGGATGGATATAGGGATCGGTATAATGGATTTTAATAATTAGTATAATATGTTTATTATTCTGTATAATTAATATACCATCCAATTTAATACCATTTCACTATCAAAGGGAATGATATCGCCTCTCGTGTGTACATATGTCATACCGTCTCCATGATGCAATGAGATTCATTCTCCAAGTTATCTATTCCGGAAGGATAATAACAATTATATTATGAGAAAAAATAATAAATATAAATGTAATTTAATTCATGAAATGAGTAAAATACATCCTAAGCATAATAATCTATACTTACATGGAAAACCTGAATGGGAAAACGAAGCAGTTAACACTAGATATAATGGTAATATAGAAACACTATTAACAAAATTATATATTAGGACCATATATGATATTATAAATATGAATATGGTTCTTGTATAGTTTAATAAAATATATTAAACACTATATAGGATGATCAGATACATATGAAGTACATCGTGCCTAGGTAAGGGATAATTTTTCAATCTCATTTTTAGCTAATGTTGTTTATATGTAATAATTTTCCAGGGGTTTATTTACCATCAACATCCTTGTTATATAAAAATGATTCCATAAAATTTATACTATTTTTTTATTTATGTTTAAATTACATTATACACTTTTATCTTTTACTATATGTCTTCAAGGAATCTTTATTTGGTTTCCCATTCGAGGAACATTTTGACTTCTCCATAAAAAGTACGAGGAGAATGTTTTTTATCTTATATGGGATGAATGGATTTTTACACTTTCATAACACCTTATTTCCATAAAGATTCCATTACAAGATTTCATGTGTATTTTCAATTAAATTATTTTATTTTAAAATTGTGTGGACTTTTGAGATAACAAAACATTTTTGAAGAAGAAAGAATATTTTCCTTATGAATTAATTTCATTTATTTTTGTTTTTGAGGCATATATAATAATGATTTAATTATTAGATGGGTGGGACTTATAACTCCCTCCAATTCGTTGTTAAATGATTTATATGTTAGGAGATTTCCATTTCTGGAATGTAAAGTTAATTGGATCAATAATACAGGGTTGGATCGACATGTAAACCTAGTTTCGTAATGGAATTTTTTTGATATGATGGTCTTAGCTATGAGCCTTAGATAATAAGTAAATACTTTTATAGGATTATGTGAACTCCAAAAAAAACATCATGTCTTACATTTTTTACTTTTAGTATTATATAAATTAATTATTATGAAATTTTATCCCATGACATTATATCATGATATTTCATATGTATGATATGTTTCTAAAATGTTATTTTCTTATATCTTATTATTACAGTATGATTATTGTTTCCCTTCTATACCCTTATTGAGAATTTTATCTCTCTCTTTCATATGTATCTCTCCCTAGGTGTTTCAGAAGGGTATTATGTATGCTTTGTCTGAATGGAGTCTAGTTATGAAGTAATAAGTGGGAGAAAATATAGATGTTCTATGAACCAGTTGTCTTTATTTCCCAGTTTCTAAAGAAAATATAACAACACTTCCTATCATGGATATATTATATGATATAATCTGTATACTTCAATTTTGAATTAATATTAATATATGTAAAGTAAATGTAATTATTAGTATAAAATAATAATATGATGATTCATGGTTAATCATTTAATAAGAATGTACGATGATTGATATGTATGTATTTTCAATTTAATGATATTGTTGTATTTTGGATGTATTATAGGTATCCTCGAATACCAAAGAGTTTTTCTATAGTAGGTTTTTTGTTCGTCAATTTCGAAACTTATGATAGATAGAATCAATACCTTTGAAAACTGGAAAGTGTTTATAATTGTTAAGGAGCATGTAACCCTTAATTTTATGATATAAAAATGGTTATTTTAAAAATATTTTGTTTATTTTTTGTGGACATAATTTTAATGAATTGATAGTATTTTTCAATTATATGATCACTGAATTTAAGGTAATTATTGGATATTACTTGATGGGATGAAAAAGGTAGGAATGAGATAACGATTTAGTGAAAATATATTAATAACATTTTAAGGATGTTTATCACATTTAAATAATTTTATATGGATTATATTAATATATTTTTAGAAAAAATAACAACCCATAGGATGGGTGACAACCATTCATGTTCTGCAATGACACAATAATTGGACATAAAACCAAATGGTGACTAGGGTGTATCACCTACAATTGTCCTATAGGATGTCTCGGTTAGTATGAAGATTATTTTATTCATTTAAAATATATGATGGGTAAAGTTTACGTTTTTTTGTCATCATATGTTTTATTGTATTCAAAACCATGGTATTGGAAATTGATTTGGGGATTATTTGGTCAATTTTATTTTGGAAGATGTTCACTCTTTGGAGAACCTTATATGATTAAGGTTAACAGAATACTATGAGATTATAATTAAAAAAATAAAGGATGAATTGCCTTTAAGAAACATATTTTATTTATGATGATTCAGGTTAATTATTTAAATGATTAGTATATCTAAATGATTTTGTGGTTAGGGAAGTAAGATTTTGAAATGATACAATAAGAATGATTATTATTATTTGTATAAGAATGTTGATTTTATCTTGTATGAATTTTTGAAAAATTACTCTTAATTTTTGGTTTTCAATTTTATTCTATAATATTTAGTGTAAATTTACATTTAGCTATTTAAAGATTGATCTATGTTGATATTTGGGTAGTACTGTTTTATTTTTTATATTCAAGTCGTTATTAATCATATTATGATTTATGGTTTTTGGAATTTTATATATTGTACTAACCAATTTGTTTTTTTAGTTTCTAAAGATATGAGGAATATATATATATATAATTTTGTTGAATTTTTTATCTATCGAAGTTACTTATGATGCTTTCGGTAAGAAAATTCATATTTAATACTCATCACTTGTTGAAAAGTTATGATTTTTTTGGGAATGATTACAGAATTAAATTATAATTTACAATTAATTTTACTTCCTTATGTTCTTAGTCTAGATAGTAAAATATTTCTGAAATTTTATTAAAAGTATTTTGGAAAAAAATGTTCTATAAATTTAATTTTCATACTAGGAAATCAAAGATATTTTAACCAATCAATGATTAATGGTTTTGTGATTGTTCATTTTATAATGGCATTGTTTTCTACAACTCTATATTAAAACATGATAGTAATTATTTTATTTTATTACCATTTTCTGTAACCCTAGTTTTAGTTAAATCATTTGATAGTTTTACCATCATTTCTCTAATTTCAAATGGATGATTTATTGACCCTTGTTTCGAAAAGGAATTTAAACAAAGGTATTTTAAAAATTCAAACCCCTAGTTTTTTATACCAAGATCATATTTAAAATAAACAATTTTTTAAAGGGTAATAATGTAACAATCTGTGATTTTAGAAAAAACACTATTTTCAATATCATACAAGACACTCCACATCGAGCTTAAAATAATGATTAAATTTTAATATTTACTTATGATACTTATCATATAAATGTAAGAATTCTAGGAATTAATATGATGAAATAAATTATTAAATTATAGTCCATACATGTTTATGAAATGAATTATTTTCATATTAATAAAGTATTAATTAAAATAAAAAACAATTTAATATAATTGATGAGTTATTATGAAAACTATTATTATACCCAAAATTAAATTTTATGCTAATAAATTAAATAAGTCACTATTATTGAAATATATTTAAAAAATTATATTTTAGTTGTTTGATAATTGTTTTAAATTAATCCAATATTCTAGGTAGATTATAATCAGAATAAATAAAAATATAAGCATAAAAAAATATTTTTCAAAAATTCTATTTTCCATATTTTAATGGAGAACCTATTTTAAAAATAAATTTTATCTATTTAATAAATATTATCTGAACAAATAAACCTAATTTTAGAAATTTGGATATCCGAATTATCATAGGGTGATTTTTGGGTATTTTTCTTATAAGTTTCATTTTTTCTGCATTTTATTTGAAAACTAAATTTTCATCTAAATAATTTATGAAGTTAAATTATATGTTAAATTGATTTTACCTTAAAATTACATAAATTATACATCACTAAAAACCAATTTAGTTCATTATAATAATTTTTTCATTGAAATTGTATATAAATAAATTTTAAATGTTTTGGATTTTAACTTCAAAAAATTGTTTTCCCGTTGCATCTGCCAGATTAATTTCAAGATTAATTTTTCCATATATTTAAATTATATATAGTAAATATAATTAAATATTTATAATCAGAATATAGAAATTATTTTGTATGTTTATATTCGTTTTTAGGAAAAAGAACATTTCATAGTAAAAAAAGAAATATTTACCAATGTTTAAGTAAAATAATGAAATTGGTTAAAGTTAAAAGGTAAATGATTATAATACCTAAGAACCATAAAATTTAATGGTATATTGAGGTATTTAAATATCCTAACCATAATTTAAAAATCAAATTTTATTCCAATGTTTTGAAAATTAATGACACCTCAATGTATTTGGCTTTAATTATAAAATAATCATAATTTGACCACTTAAAACTACCCCTCATGAAGTATAAATATCACACATAACCACCTCATTTCTCTTAAAAAGATATGGATCCACTCTAATAAAATAAAAAACCACTATTAATCCCTCTCCCCACTTACTAGTGCTTATATTATCACCAAAACTGAAAAACCAAGGTCTTGAAGGTGTCCCTCCACGATATGATATCCATGAGTTCATTTTCTTATTCTTATATTTTATCATTAACAGTTTCATAAATAAATTCATGTTAACTCTATAATAATTTAAATAAATTTTTTATTTCTAATATAATATCTAGCATCTGTTTGTTTTTATATCTCTTCTTATTCAATGAATTGCAACAATTGTCAAAGTAATGGCAGTTTGCAGTCTCCATGAAGAATTATTTTTCAATTTCCATTACTTCCTTCATGGATGGTCATAAAATTAATATTATAGTTAAATAATATTTTAATAGGTATATTATAACCTAATTAATTATCTATATCTAACAAAAAAAACCTTACATTAAAAAAACTGAAACTAGTTAAAGATCTTTGGAATAGTTTCTGAAATTAACTAAACATGTATCAATAACATTATATCAAATGAATCAACCTAAGACAAGAAATAAAAAAGATTTATTCTACCAATAATAATTATTTAATTTCATTAATACCATTTCTTTACACTTGTTTATTTTAAATCCAATTTTATTTGAAAAATATTAATTATACACAAATGAATTGATAATGATACCACGAAACCCATGCACCTAAAACTAAGAAAATAATGAAATATTTTTAAATAATGGATCATAAGAAATTTTAAATTCATCACCTCATGTATAATAAGTATTAATATAGATCATTAATGACATTATAACATTATTTAAACCATTATTTAGGAATTTAATGTACACAGAACTAATGAGAAGTCTGATGTTTGGGTTTTTTATCTCATTTTTTCTTTTTAGATATTTATGCCTTATTCACCACATATTTCTTTTTTTTGGTGAATATAGTACCATTTAATTTATCTTATCATTAATATAATTTTATTCATCGTATTAAATGTTTCATTTTATAATTATTACTTTTATGGTGCACGTGATTCAACGAATTACAAAGAGTACGGTAATTCTCTACCAAATTACAATTCATTATGAAAAACATAAACTTTAATGATAAGGTATTGATAAGACTATTTTGGAAATGAATTTTTATTTTATTATTTCATATTTACACAAGTTTTATAACTATTTATTGTTAATAATAATAATCTATTATGATAATTAAAGATCACTCCAATGATATAACATTTGAAAGAGAATTTCATTATTACAAAATTCATTTTGTGGTTCTTTGTACAAAATTTGAAAGAATGTATTTTAACTTATAAATAATAAACTGATTTTTCCACCCTCATGATACTATAATTATAATATTATTTTGTTTTAATGTTTCACATAAAATTTCATTTAAAATATTTTCTTTATGATGTGCATAGTTTTTTTTATTTTAAAACTCATTTTTAAAATTCAAACGGTATTTTTATATCATAAAGTGATTTTATTATCGATTTAAAAGTGTTTCATTAAGGATTTATGATAAAAATATTTCTAGAATATTTTTTTTATAAATTATATGTTACATGAACATTTAACATGGGGTGATCCATATAGTATCGGAAAAGCCCGTTATAGTTTAAAATTGGGCGGACCTGATTCAGTTAAGAAAGACCATTACAACTTAACATTGGGTGCCCCAGATAAAACTGGTAAATCATGTTATATATTATCACCGGTTGTCCTAAATAGTGCTGATAAGATTTGTTATTTTTTACAATGGTGTTCCCTTGATAGCACTTGGTAGGCTCATTACAACCTAACATGGGTTGTCCTAGATAGTTTCAATTAAGCCCTTAATTTCTTTTGTATATGTGATTTATAAAATAATATCCCTTGTTACCTAATTATAATTTATATTCTTGATTATTTGTTTTCATGAAAATCTATTTATTTTAGAAATGTACTATATTAATCTTTTTTAAAAGATGATTTCTATTTCTGAATAAAAAGGTATGTTTTTATGAATGTATTTTAATTGATTTTCACTAGAATAAACTTTTTCCCATTTTGTATCTCCATTAATGGGATATTTTAGTCAATCCAATGTTTATTAATATTTTTCACAGAGTAAGGGATGTTGAGGGATGAGAATAGGGACATGATTTGAATTGAGAAGATATTACGGGAAAGGAAAACATGTTTTATTTTAAAATGGTTTCCTTTGGTGCAAAAATGAATACTATGTATATGTTTCCACTTTTAATGTATGAGCTTACTTTTTAAGGGATTTTCTTAAATATATAAAACTCTAATTATCAAATATACAAGAGAAAACATAGTAATTTATAGTTTTAAATTAAAAAGAATATATATTCTAAAAGGATATGTCCTTACACATAATCATAGTTATTGATAAGGGTAAGAATGATATTAAAAATATTAAATTCACATTTTCAAAAACATATAAATAATTAATATAGATATTTTTTTCACTTCAAATATTTAGAAATACTTCCATAAAAATCATTAATATTAATTTCTAAACAATCATTTAACCCATTGAAATTATTTTCCAAACATATTAATCCCATTTAAAAACATATTTATTAATTTAAAAACGATTCTAAAACAAGATAAAAATTTATAAAGTTCCTCCCAAACCCCCAAACACAAAAAAATGAAAAATGATGTCTTAGGAATATTCTAGAGCATTATAAGGAGATTGAAAACTATATATTTTCTGGATTAATAATAGAAGGTCTCAGACCAATCCAAAAAGTCTCACAATGCATGGAAGGAAAAGTTTGGATCAACCAAACATGAAGGGAAGATCAAGAATACTTGAACGTTGGAAAATAATGTGTTTTTTAGAGGAAAATTTGACTTTCTTATCTCTTAGGGACATTTCAGTAATACTCAACCAAACAATCTATTTTAATTGTTGTTGATTTGGTTCCAAATTTATTTGGTCCCACTCAATCCACATTAAACTCATAAAATTAAATTAGGTCAATAATTTCAATTAAAAATATAAATAGATATCATAAAATTCAATTAATTATTTAAATTTATTTATGTTAAATCATGTTACAAGTAGATATTTTGCTAAAATATTGAATATTTGAGCAAAACAAGCTACCCTTGTACTATAAGGGAACGTTGTATAAATGTATGATAAATGATCCAAATTTGATAGTCAATTAGAGTTTATAACCCTATGTTAAGAAGAAATATATCATTATATGAATAGAGTACAAGGGACATAACTTTATAAAGGAAAGGATAAATACTCTTTAGCCCTAATGTGACACTATTTTACATGTGTGTGGATTTATAAGCCACACATAATGACTATGATATCTTCCACCATGACATATGTATAAATACATAAATCTTTTGAATCGCCATGATGAATACAACAATGTAGACACCCCTAGTGTTTTCCTCCCTCACCCTTGTCTTCAACCTCACCATGGTCTCACATGCAGATACACCCAATTTCATGTTATTTTCCCTAAATCCTTTGATTTTATATTTTTTGTATATTTATGAAAGTATTCGTCATAAATACCATCTATACCTATTTCACTCCTTCTTGTGAACCCGTCACGTTAGAATAACATCAAAATGGTCACCCCATTTCAAAATACCTCTATACAGCTCGAAACTCTAAAGGAATAATTCATCAAACTTGGGCCCTTATATCAGATAAATCTCCAACAATCCTCATCATTGATAATTATAAAAAATTATATAATGGTAAGGGAAGGGGGGTCCAAAAAACCATCCTATGAGATACCTCTTAAAAAGATCTCTAAAATCAAACCTTGACCATCAATGGAGAATGAAAATGTGGTTATAACCGAATATATAAATCTTCAAGAACACAATATTGGATAAGATACCTCCTTCGTATGAGTGACACTTCTAGCTAGTCATATGTAAAATAGACAGTCAATGAATCAAGGATTTATCACATCCACTAAAATTTCAATTGAGGTCCCATAAATTATAACAAGGACACTCAAGTCATCATAATAGATATGAACCACATTTAAATTTAATTAACATTTTCTATAAAAAAAATCACATCAATCACATGTGTCTAACAAGAATATTATCACCTCAATTTATATTAACAAACAGTTGTCATCATTACAAAAATTAAATTTTATGCCTTTTTATATAAGGTGATCCCAATTGTCTAACAATAGTTACAACATATAATCACAATAAATTGAATAATACTAGAAATAAATCACTTCATAGGTACTCTAGGGAAGATGAAAATAACATTAGGGAAATGATTTTTTTGATATCAAATCATGCTAGATTACTTTTCTGTTTGGCCATTCATGATTTGAATAATGGATTTCCTGCCAAAACACATCCATACTTAAAGGATTTCATTAACCAAACAATATATAATAAATAATTCTTATTATATATATATATAAAAATATAAATTTAAAAGAATGATCATGATCACAAACTAAATAATAAAATTTATAAACTCTCTAAATTGAAAATATTTACTTACAATATCATTATATATCATTCTTTGTATTTTAAATTATAAATTCTTCATTCATTATAACACGCATGCAACATGAATTGATATTTCAAATTAAAATAGTACATAGATTAAATTCATGATTCATGTAATTCATGATCAACTAAGATAATTTATTCCTCATATTATCAGATAAAACATTATTCTAGTGTTCATAATGTATGATATGATTTTATGTAATCGTGAAATTCCTACATGTTTTCCAATTAATTATTTATACTCAATCAAAACATAGCATGTTGAATCATTTAGAAAATTCTTTCCTAAAATTTGGAACAAATCATTTTTAAGATGGAATGGATAATTTCTAATATGTTTTCATAAATTCTCATATAAAATGTTTTTCATAGTACTTGATAATAATGTTGAGTACACTATTTATCAATTTCAATACAATGCCCTTAATTTCATTTAAAAATAATAATTTCTTCAGGTTTTCATCACAACTCTTATTTACTTTGACAGCTATTTTATTTAGGTATCACTAATAGAATTAGAGTTATTTTCAATGTTCTATTTGCGATGGGATCTCGTTGCTAATAGTCTTTAGCGACTGGGTACCGTCGAAAATAGCCCATTGTAGAAAACGGCATCGCAAAAACTATTTTTGTGATGGGAATCTCTGATTATATAATTTATATATAAATATTCCATTTCCGAAGGGCCCGTCAGAAATAGTTTTTGGGACGGGGAAGTGCCCCACCACAAATAATCTTTCGAAATACATTATATATAAAATCTTTTGCGAAGGGCCCGTCGCAAATAGAATTTTCGACGAGCCCGTCGTCCCTTCACAAATATGTTTTTTATTAAATTTATATTTAAATTATTTGTGATGGGAGCCCATCGCAAAAGGCCCCAACATAAATACTAAACATAATAAAAAAATATTTAACAAAAAAATAATTAATGAAAAAATTATATTAATATTATTAAAATAATAAAAAAATAAAAAATTTAAAATTCTCAATATTCTACAAAAAATATAAAAAAAATCATCCATTATTATTATTATAATTAGTAAAATAATCAAACATTAAAAAAAATAAAAAAAATTATATTTAATAAAATTTTGATTAATGAAAAATTAATATTAATATTACTAAAATAATAAAAAAATTAAAATTAAAAATATATAAAAATATATAAAAAATCATAAATTATTATTATTATTATTATTCAAATAATAAAATATTAAAAAATATAATACTAATAATAAATAATAAAATATTAAAAAAAATTAAATTATACAATATTTGCACCAATATAAAATACATAAACTATAAATAGTTCATATTACAAAAAATCATGATTTCAAATGTTTTTAACATAAAAAATCGTTGGGGAGGGTCGTCTTTTGGAGGAGGTGGAATAGCTATAGGAGATGGTGGATGAAACTCCACCCTTAAACTACGAGTTAGACGAGGCATGTACTCCATCTGCTCGTGATGCTATAGTTGTTAATGCTACTACCAACTACACATCTCCTCCTTGTGCTGCTGCTACCTATGCATCTCTTCATACTGCTTCTGAAAACTCTCTATAAGCTTATTCTGAGTTCGCAGCTGCTCGTGATACTATGAGGCAGAAGATGATGTCTATCCACGAGCTTCTCTCAAGCTGGAAACCGACATCACAGCAGTGCCATAATAAGTATCAGGAGTCAAATGAGAGTTATTGCCAACTACTTGGCTATAGAATCCCGCCTTTTTATAACAAAAATGTTCATTACATTACACAAAACGGAGGATCTTTAAGGTTTAGTGTCTTGGAAACCAGGAACATGATACATGAAAACAACATAAAACATTATTCTTAAACACTTGAAAGGATTCTCCTTAAATTCATCCTAGAATCATTACAGCATCTCATAACCTGGGGACATACATGAAAAGAAAGGGTGAGCAGAAGGCCCAGTAAGGGAGCAAGAGAAACATTTAACATGTGAACTTGAGATACATCAACTATGTCATGAAAAAGAACTTTAAGGAATGAGAAAGAAATCGTGAGGAATTTCATAATAAAAATAAAATTTTTCATAACTTTAAGGTGTGGCTACATCATTTAACATATACAATCATGAACATATCACCAAGGTCCTTCCCCAAGGTGTCATTTGAAAATTACCAAGGTTATTCACCAAGGTATCGTGAAAATTGTAATCTCGAGTGGTTACATCATTACCCAATGCATTGGAGCGCTATCAGGGTGCACCTTTAATTTGTCTTTACTATCATGTGTTCCACATATATCATCATCAAAAATTTCATAAATAACCAATATAGCATAAAATAAATGGGTTTCATTTCGTAATCATAACTTTTTAAAAACTGCTTTAAAGACATGATCTTTACGTCACTTTAAACCCACCGGAGGGGAGAGAGGGTTTCATGTATGTAAATACCAGAATTTAAAATAGAAAATTTTGGTATATATGTGAATACCCATGTAGAAATAAGATCTTTGAGTATTCACTTTATAACATAAAATAATTTTGAGAAAAGAGAGAGGCATTTTTAGATGAAAATTCTGCAGCATAACGGCTATGTTTCGGGGTTTTAGAAAACATTGAAAAGAGAGGGGACATGGGTAAAACATTCATAAATGACCTATAAAACAGTAGAGGGACAGAATAGGAAGGATAAATGACCATGGTAATGAAATTTCAAGGACATATCATTTGAAATAAAAAACATGGAAGGAAGACAAAAAATAGATTTCTCTTATGAAAATTCAGCAGCCTAATGGCGTCACTTAAAACTTCTAAAAATGGATTGACGATATCAAATAGGGTCTCTAATAATATTAAAATAAATTATAAGTATTATAGATATAGAGATAATACCCAAACATAATTAATAGGAACTTGAAAGACTTGAACAAAAAATATAACTTGAAAAAGAGAAGGGTGAACGAATCCCTTAAAAATTCGGCAACCTAACGGTGTCACTTAAACTTCAACAAAAATGAATTGATGAGATCAAATAGGGTCTCTCATCATATGAACATAAAAGTTCCGTATGATATATTTAGAGATCATACCCCAACATAATAAAAATAAACTTGAAAGACTTGACATGAAAATAGATCTTGAAAACGAGAAGGGTGAAAGAATCCCTTAAACATTCGGCAGCCTAACGGCGTCACTTAAACTTCAACAAAAATGAATTGATGAGATAAAATAGGGTCTATCATCATATGAAAATAAAAGTTCAGTATGATAGATTTAGATATCATACCCCAACATAATTAAAAAGGAACTTAAAAGACTAGACATGAAAGTAGAACTTTGAAAAGAATGAGAAGGGTGAAAGAATCCCCTTAAAAATTCGGCAGCCTAACGGCGCCACTTAAACATTCTTAAAAAGAATTGATGAGAGAAAGATGGGGTCTCTAATCATATGAACATGAAAATTGAAGTAATATGAATATATAATAACATCCTCCAACATAAGAACATGGAGTATAAAAGAAATGACATAAAAGAGATTACTTGAAAAGAAGAGAGAGGTCGGATCCCTTACCTTAAAACGTAACTCTTAAAACTCATAGGATGGGACCTTGAGGGCTTGGAGAAACCTTGGGAGGACTCCTTGGGAGGTAATGAGACCAGAACCTCGTTGGTATAGAGTGGGGAGTCGAAATTATGAGAGGATTGCTTGGTATTTATAGGGAAAGTGAGGGGACAAGGCATTAATGGCCAAGGGACACCTCAAAAGTGGTTTTCTCAAAAGCATGGGCCCTCCCATGGTACTTCCAATGGAGTTAGGCCACATGGGGACCCAATACAATAATTCATCACCTTTGGCCGGACCACCCATAAAATATCTCATGACATCATCATGACACAGTTATGATGTCATTAAACATACCGAGACCCTAAAACTGTATTTTTACTATCCACTGAAAATTCAACTTTCTCAGAAAAATCTCAAAATTTCACCTTAACAAAATATCAATGCTCTGATTTCAAAAATTAACTCCATTTTATAAAAATAATTTTCTAACTATTTTTAATTTAATTTTTAAATAAATACACTATTCACTGAAAATTCATTTTTTCAGAAAAAACCACAAAAATTACCTTAACATAATATTGATTCTCTGAGTTCCAAAATGAAATCCATTTTATAAAAATAATTGTCTAAATATTTATAATTTAATTTTTAATTAAAAAACACTATTCACGTGAAAAAATTAATGCTTGAATAATAATATATGAAACTGTTATTTAACCATTTTATTGAATCACATTACTTAATCAAGGTGCCTAGATTATATTAATACTTTCTTTAAGTGAGATAACTAATCTATTTGGTCACATTACTAATCCTAAGCATAAAATCACTATTCATAATTTACTATTCATCAAAAATTAAGTTGATTTTATTACTCTAAATTTCATACTGAACATAATTGTAGAAGACCATTTTTTGAAAATCATTACACATTTTTAATTATTTAAGGTTTACATAAACATTTTTAAAATATCCTTTTTCTAAAATTCATCAAAAATATGCATACTATATTTATCCGGTCATTTGAAAATTCATAAAAATTATCATAAGAAGAAATCCCATTTTTTATTTAAAACAAAGGATTACACAAGGCAGTTACGGTATCCTTACATAGCCCCTTATCACACCAGCATAGGACCTAAGTGTAAGGTGTGCTAAGGTGAGAGAATCTGAGGGAGGCTCGGCCAACATCGCACGAGTTGTAATTTCTATCAGTTGGAACTTCTCACGAAGTAGATTCCGTTCTAACTTCACATGATGAAGTTCAGCTTGGGTTTGGTCCAGAGCAAAGCCCAGTGTTGCTACCTCCTTCCCAAGTTTTGGTAGATGGGCTTCGATCGGTCCAAGACTACTGGGTGAGGCCATCGAATCTTCTTTCTATAATAATTAACCAAGATTACTTGTATTTAGAGACAATAATCAAAACGTTTAGTTTCCAGCGGTTATATTGACCAATGGTCATATAACAGTCAAAACCCAACAGTCTCATTTTAATTATACTCATGTTATCAAATGAAACATTTTTGTTGATTATAAAAAAAATAAAAATAAAATAACACACAAAATTAGGAAACAAGATTTATTCCAAATTTTGGGTCATTACAATATTCCCCCCTTAAGAAATTGCTTCCTCGCAATTTTTAAAATTGGGTTTTGAAATCTCATTGAAAGTCCCACATCGGAAAAGGAGTCAGTAAAACTATTACTTTAAAAGAAAGAAAGGGAAGTACAAAGGTCACCCGAGTTAACCCGCACTGGGATTCCATGTAGGAAAACATGGACATGGAGGAGAAAACAAAGGGTCAAGTTCTGAGGGAGAGTGATAGAGAACATGATTAGGAGAAAGTTAACCATAAGAAAATCTCAAACTTATGATGTTTGTAAACGGTGTTTGATTACCTAGTAGGAAACTTAAACCAACAACTTTTTTGTTTTATGTTTCTTTTCATAATTTTGAGGGATTCATTTACTACATAGAACAAAAATATAAGGAAATATACCTACCTTCATGTAGAGTTTCATCCTTTAATAAGTTTCTACCAAAACTAATCTTTTCTTCAAACGATGAGCATTCAAAACTACTTGGTCTCATCAAAACACAAGAATAGTCTTCTAGAGAATCACATATTCCACAAAAGAAAAACTATCTATCTTTAAACATTTATCCCAAAATCAGAAAGGGTAAGATAAAACAACTCTTCAAAAAGAAAGATTCACATAGGAAGGGATACTACTTTTAAATCTTCAAAGTTCCATGGTACTACCCAGAGATCATCATAGATCATTCCGTAAGTAACTATCCTTAAAATTCCTCAAAATAACCCAAACTAAGATTGAAACCCAATACAAGAAGGACTTGATAACATAGTCTTCCAAGATAAACTTTATCCTTCATCTCCAAACAACATCAACCACTCCTAACATCTTATAACCAAAGTAACTAACCTAAACATATTTTCCCAAGATAGGTCAATCATTTCCATAAGTAACCTATAATACCATATGTTCACCTTAAATTCGTTGATTCTTCAAAATATAAATCAACCTTTACTCCACAAAGAAAATACTGTAGTAATTACTTTACCTCGATCAAATAAGGTTCCCAAAATAGTGAACGTCTTCCAAAATAATAATCATCTTTTAATCCCCTAATCATCTATGTCATATTAATACAGAAATCGTCACATTTTCTATCACATTGGTTGTTGGGACATGTTCTTCTATTTCCCACCATTAACTAAGAAGAGAAAGTATAATTAGGGGCTTAAATACTTTGCCAATAATCATGAAAAGGAACTTAAATCATATAAGGATAACTTGTAGAAGAAAAGTATACCCTAACTTGTGATCCCCTTGGTTTCAAACTAGTTTATCCATGATCATATATACTTATTTGAATCTTTATTTCATTTTACCTTTGTTCCTTTAATAATGGTTCATACTAAGCTTATGAATTTACCAAATCATATCCCCCGGGAGTGTCGTAACCAAGAGTGCAGCAAGGCCCGTTGTCGTGTACCAGTTCCCATTCGAGTCTAGCTCAAAGCGGTGTTTTCGGGTTTTACCCCTATGTATATCTGTGCCAAAGACACCTCTACTTGCTCGTATCCAGACAGGGATGTATTTGCTTGGCAACCCCTTACTCAATACTCACCAAAATACCAGGAATATTTCCTATATATAAACATTTCTATAGGCTTATTCCTAAAGTTTTCATATCATAATTTCCACAAATAACTAAACCATCCTTTGATACCAACTATAGCATCCCGCCTTTTTATAACATAAACTTTCATTACATTACACAAAACTAAGGATCTTTAAGGTTTAGTGTCTTGGAAACCAGGAACATGATACATGAAAACAACAAAAAACATTCTTCTTAAACACTTGAAAGGATTCTCCTTAAATTCATCCTAGGAAAATTACTGCATCTCATAACCTGGGGACATACATGAAAAGAAAGGGTGAGCAGAAGGCCCAGTAAGGGAACAAGAGAAACATTTAACATGTGAACTTAAGATACATCAACTATGTCATGAAAAATAACTTTAAGGCCTGAGAAAGAAATCATGAGGCATTTTATAATAAAAATAACATTTTTCATAACTTGATGATGTGGCTACATCATTTAACATAGACAATCATGAACATATCACCAAGGTCCATCCCCAAGGTGTCATTTGAAAATTACCAAGGTTATTCACCAAGGTATCGTGAAAATTTTAATATTGAGTGGTTACATCATTGCCCAATGCATTGGAGCGCTATCCGGGTGCACCCTTAATTTGTCTTTATTATCATGTGTGCCACATATATCATCATCAAACATTTCATAAATAACCCATATAGCATAAAAATAAATGGGTTTCATTTCATAATCATAACGTTTTAAAAACTTCTTTAAAGACATGATCTTTACGTCACTTTAAACCCACGGATGGGTTTCATTTCGTAATCATAATGTTTTAAAAACTGCTTTAAAGACATGATCTTTACGTCACTTTAAACCCACGGAAGGGGAGAGAGGGTTTCATGTATGTAAATAACAGAATTTAAAATAGAAAAAAATTTTATATATGTGAATACCCCTGTAGAAATAAGATCTTTGAGTATTCACTTTATAACATAAAATAATTTTGAGAAAAGAGAGAGACATTTTGAGATGAAAATTCTGCAGCATAATGGCTATGTTTCGGGGTTTTAGAAAACATTGAAAAGAGAGAGGACATGGGTAAAACATTCATAAATGACCCATAACACAGTAGAGGTACAGAATATGAAGTATACATGACCATGGTAATGAAATTTCAAGGACATATCATTTGAAATGAAAAACATGGAAGGAAGACAAAACTTAGATTTCTCTTATGAAAATTCGGCAGCCTAACGGCGTCACTTAAAACTTCTAAAAATGGATTGACGAGATAAAATAGTGTCTCTAATAATATGAACATAAATGATAAGTATGATAGATATAGAGATCATACCCCAACATAATGAAAAGGAACTTGAAAGACTTGACCAAAAAATATTACTTGAAAAAGAGAAGGGTGAACGAATCCCTTAAAAATTCGGCAGCCTAACGGCGTGACTTAAACTTCAACAAAAATGAATTGATGAGATCAAATAGGGTCTCTAATCATATGAAAATAAAAGTTAAGTATGATAGATTTATATATCATACCCCAACATAATAAAAAGGAACTTGAAAGACTTGACATGAAAATAGATCTTGAAAACGAGAAGGGTGAAAGAATCCCTTAAAAATTTGGCAGCCTAACGGCGTCACCTAAACTTCAAAAAAAGTGAATTGATGAGATAAAATAGGGTCTCTCATCATATGAACATAAAATTTCAGTATGATATATTTAGAGATCATACCCCAACATAATTAAAAAGGAACTTGAAAGACTTGACAAGAAAGTAGAACTTTGAAAAGAATGATAAGGGTGAAAGAATCCCCTTAAAAATTCGGCAGCCTAATGGCGCCACTTAAACATTCTTAAAACGAATTGATGAGAGAAAGATAGGGTATCTCATAATATGAACATGAAAAGGTCAGTAATATGAATATATAAGAACATCCTCCAACATAATAACATGGAGTATAAAAGAAATGACATAAAAGAGATTACTTGAAAAGAAGAGAGAGGTCGGATCCCTTACCTTAAAACGTAACTCTTAAAACACAAAGGATGGGACCTTGAGGGCTTGGGGAAACCTTGGGAGGACTCCTTGGGAGGTAATGAGACCAGAACCTCGTTGGGGGAGAGTGTGGAGTCGAAAGTATGAGAGGATTTCTTGGTATTTATAGGGAAAGTGAGGGGACAAGGCATCAATGGCCAAGGGACACCTCAAAAGTGGTTTTCTCAAAAGCATGGGCCCTCTCATGGTATTTCCAATGGAGTTAGGCCACATGGGTCCCGCAATACAATAATTCATCACCTTTGGCCGGCCCACCAATAAAATATCTCATGACATCATCATGACACAGTTATGATGTCATTAAACATACTGAGACCCTAAAACTGTATTTTTACTATCCACTGAAAATTCAACTTTCTCAGAAAAATCTCAATATTTCACCTTAACCAAATATCAATGCTCTGATTTCAAAAATTAACTCCATTTTATAAAAATAATTTTCTAAATATTTTTAATTTAATTTTTAAATAAATACACTATTCACCGAAAATTCATTTTTTCAGAAAAAACCCCAAAAATTACCTTAACATAATATCGATGCACTGAGTTCAAAAATGAAATCCATTTTATAAAAATAATTTTATAAATATTTATAATTTAATTTTTAATTAAAAAACACTATTCACCTGAAAAAACTAATACTTGAATAATAATATATGAAACCGTTATTTAACCATTTTATTGAATCACATTACTTAATCAAGGTGCCTAGATTATATTAATACTTTCTTTAAGTGAGATTACTAATCTATTTGGTCACATTAATAATCCTAAGCATAAAATCACTATTCATAATTTACTATTCATCAAAAATTAAGTTGATTTTATTAGACTCTAAATTTCATACTGAACATAATTGTAGAAGACCATTTTTTGAATATCATTACACATTTTTAATTATTTAAGGTTTATATAAACATTTTTAAAATATCCTTTTTCTAAAATTCATCAAAAATATGCATACTATATTTATCCGGTCATTTTAAAATTCATAAAAATTATCATAAGAAGAAATCCCATTTTTTATTTAAAACAAAGGATTACACAAGGTAGTTACGGTCTCCTTACATAGCCCCTTATCACACCAGCATAGGACTTAAGTGTAAGGTGTGCTAAGGTGAGAGAATCTGAGGGAGGCTCGGCCAACATCGCACGAGTAGTAATTTCTATCAGTTTGAACTTCTCGTGAAGGAGATTCCGTTCTAACTTCACACGATGAAGTTAGGCTTGGGTTTGGTCCAGGGAAAAGCCCAGTGGTGCTACCTCCTTCCCACGTTCTGGTATATGGGCTTCGATCGGTCCAAGACTACTGGGTGAGGCCATCAAATCTTCTTTCAATAATAATTAACCAAGATTACTTGTATTTAGATACAATAATCAAAACGTTTAGTTTCCAGTGGTTATATTGACCAATGGTCATATAACAGTCAAAACCCAACAGTCTCATTTTAATTATACTCATGTTATCAAATGAAACATTTTTGTTGAGTATAAAAAAAATACCACACAAAATTAGAAAACAAGATTTATTCCAAATTTCAGGTCATTACATCGGCCCTTATCAAAGCCATACTGAGTCGGCTGTAACCATGTCGCCTCATCAAAGTGGTGAGAACTGGTCTCATCAGGCATCTCGTCCTGACTCTTAGCATGTGTCTGAGAGGTCGTAACCTCATATGACTCCTTAAATTCAAATTTGAAATTAAAATTGTAGAAATATTATATGCAGTTAATTGTCAAACTAAAAAAATAGTAATACTAACCAAAATCTGACACTAGCGATCTCCTATAATCTCTCCAATAGCTGGATCACTGTACATTCTCCAATAAACGTCGTGCTCCGTAATATTGGGATCCTTGACTGCCAACAGAAATATAAAATAAAATGTTTATATTTAAATTTATATAAAATAATTAAAAAAGATACTTACCAGATTCTATCTATATGTACTGAATGTACGGCTACCAATTACATGTGTCACCTCTTGTCTCCCCTGATTCTGCCCACCCACTAAATATTTCCTCTAAAATACACCACCCAACTAGATTAAACATAATTCATCCCAAACATGAGATGAAATGTACTTTTGTTGGTGGACTCTACACGACTCATCAAATTCTGTAACTTCTTCTTTCTTAATGGTAGTTCTTCTCAAATTGTGAAAAAATCAATAGAAATGGTCACGCATAATCACCTAGCATGCCGCATGGATAGCTCCACACATGCTATCAATGATGGGTTACAATAAACACTACAAATAATTTATAATATAAATTTATAAATAAAATAAATTTCAAAATAAATATAATTTATTTACGTACTAGCCAATTATTGAACATGTCGAGCCACATAGCTATGTGAACTTATTGACATGTGATCCATAGCTGAGAAAAATAATTTGTTCAAAATAGCACTCCCCCGTCCCACAGCTACATGCGTAAAACTGTGAAAAAGGAATAAATAATCAAACAATTAGTATATATAAATAAATTAATGATAGCTAACTAAAATATACAGGTTACCATACCTCCTGTGTGTGGATCGAAGCCAAAATGTGGATATTGCTCGGGGATAGGGTCGGGAATCATCTGTCGTGCAAGACCATGCCCCCTCTGCGTACCCCTTGAACTTCCAATAGGATGAGGGTTAGATGATCCGAAATCCACCTCATCCAATGGTAGCTCAGCCTCCTGAAACTTTTTATGTAGATCGGGAACAATCTAATACAAAAAATGATTTTTGTTAGAAATTGGATGAAAAAAACTATTATATATAGATATGTATTAGTTATGATTATAACAGACATTTGACTATGTAAATGTCTATTTTCATCCCCATCTCCATAGCTGTCAATGTCAATGTATTCATCTTTCTCCTCAACATCATCAATAACCATATGAGTTTTAGTTTAATCATATCTTGTCATTTCAAATTCATTTGTATCATAATTAACATCTTCATAATCATCTATCTTTAATTGGGAGGTATCATTGTTGATATTCAGTTTTCTTTGTGAAAAAGATAGATTTTGAGCAGTCTCTTTAAAAATTTCAATTCCTTACACTTCAGCAGAACCACATTCAGTTTGAGTAAACTGATTTTCCCGAGATTTTATTTTTATTATGCTCCACCAATCACTCGTGTCTCATCAAGTAGCATAGTACTTTGCGTAAAAATATTAGATGTGCCTGTTGGGCCAGTAAAACTGGTTCATTTATGACAAGAAGAATTTTATATTTAATATCGATGATTCCATGAGTCTGATGAAAATTCTAGCCTCTCTTAGTATCCAACCATTGACATTTAAACATCGTTATGTAATTATGTCCTTGATAGCACCACTCAATAATTTCATACATAATTGCATAAAAGTCAAATTCAGTTTCTCTGTGATGTTATCCTCTTAATTAAACTCCATTGTTCATTGTTTTTTGATTCCCTATATGCAAGTGTATGAAATCGAAAAACATTCACCACATATGCATTATAAGATTTACCCTTTTTTGATTGTGGGAAACTCAATATACACAATCACTTATCAATTTTTTCAGCATGTTGAGACACCAAAAAAATTTTAAAACAATTATCAATATAATAAATAATAAACATAATTGATATTAAACCATCAATAGTTTATGTTACCAGTTTTTGAAACCATTGAGGTTTTTTTTGTGTTCTTCAAGAGCAGCTGTAGTAATTTGCAGAAGTTGATTCTTGATATAATTATTATTTAACCAACAAATTAAATAAATTATCACACTATAACATAAATTATAGAATAAGTGATAGAATCACTCACAACACAAATGATTTCATTTCTTCATAGTTGATCAGAACATATGTACGATCTCTATGATGTTCATCATCAAAAATCCATAGTTCATGAACTCCACTGAAGCCTAGATATGGATGATTAAAAACTGATAATTGATTTTCAATTTTGTCATTAAAATTCCCCTCATTTCATCTTATGCGATTTTATTTTTATGGATATTCAGATTAAAAATAATGAGAGTAGAAAAAAGAAATTTACTCTTACAAATATGCTTCAGCAATTGACCCTTAAACTAATGCTTTGTTGCATAATTTTTTCGTCAATTTTTTCAATCATCTCTCGAATGGGTACATCCATAAAAACTGTTCTAGACCTCCACTTTTATCTTCATGTGGAAAATGTAATATCTGATGTTTTATTTAGTCAAATAAAGCAGGCAGAAATAGTTTTTCCAGTTTATATATAATTACAGCAGCATCTTCTTTTATTTTGTATAACTCATCGTAGTCTATTTTCACTGCACAAATGTCTCAAAAAAATATGATATACCTTTTATCAATTCCAAAATCATATAATTCAAAAAAACCTATGAATCCAATAGGCATAATTCATTCCATTATAACATGACAAATCATGAATTTTTAATCCGGTAATATAACAATTCTTCACACATCATCCCAAATTTAAAGCATAGCCATCTAGAAGTCTCAAATCTGAAATCCACATACAAAATAATAAGTGACTCTCTTTGGAATGTGTATAAGATTATTTTGAGTTTATTAACCTTTGTGATCTGACATTTTCAAATAGTTCATGTTCTGGTCACCTATAAATTTGGGCAAGATCTAATCGTTCCTTTACAGTATCTTTGGTCTTACCTGGTGTATCAAAAACTGTATGAAATAAATTATCAAAACAATTCTTCTCAATATGCATGACAACCAACATATGGAGGACCAAAAAATCAAACCAATATGGAAAATCCCAAAAACTACTTCATTTTATCCAATTATGTTCTTTCCCAAAGCCTTGAATTTTCTGTTGGTTTACTGTTGGCCCAAATGTGATTGGAGGTAATGAAAATACAACTGATTTTAACTCTTTACCCGAGATCATTTTTGAAGGTTCATCCCATTCAATTGTACCTTTTCGGAAATGATATTTTTTCCTCCAAAAAGGATGATCAGATGGAAGAAATCATAGATGACAGTCAAAATAGAAAGGTTTTATTCCATGGATGAGCATAAAGGCTTTGTTGTCTCTTATACAGTAAGGACATGATTCCGGACCATATATACTTCATCCAAATAACATTTAATATTCCAGAAAGTCACTAATATTCCACATCAATGGAGATTTTAATATGAAATTTTGTTTCGCAGCAACATCATCGATACTAACACCATCACTCTATAATGCATTTAACTCATCAAATAATGGTTTCAAATAAACGAAAATATTCTTTTTCAGATGTACTGGGATTAATACGGTCAAAAAGATATAGGGATTCTTCATCAACATCCATGGAGGTAAATTGTAAGGAGTTATAAAGACAAAACAACATGAATAGTGACTACAATAAGAACCAAACAGACAGAAACCGTTAGTAAAAGAACCAATCACATGTTTCGGTCTTCTAAAGAAAAATACGAATGCAGATTGTCAAATTGTTTCCAATAATCACCACAAGATGAATGATTCAAGTTTTTATCATTTTAAATATTTTTTTTGTGCCACGAAATCATTGACACTATGTTCTGAGACATAAATAAACACTAAAACGTAGGTGTCTGGGGGAAATATCTCAAATGTTTTACTGGAATCGATCCAGACATACCTGGTTGAGTTTATTTATACCTAGATCGTCCACATGTGGTACAACTATCCAACAAATCATTTTCACCAGAATATAAGATGCAATCATTTGTAAATGCATGAATCTTCCAATTACTAAGTCCCAGATTACGAACCATCCTCTTTCTCTCATTGTAATATCTAGGAAACACGTTTCTTTCAAGTAACAGTGTTTTAACCAAAAAAAGTATCTGATTTAAATAGTTCTTTGACATTTCATTTTCTGATTTAATAACCTTAAATTTTTAAACCAATTCTAACGTTCTTATCTTGAAACTAGGATATAATGAATACTCACTAGACCTTGAAAACTCATAAAATTCAGATGGTTCCAACTTAGGATTTAAATCGATATCATCTTGAGTATCAGTTTGTTGAACAGATGGACCTGCAACGTCATATACTAAATTTTGAAACCTCGATTGATCTGGATTCAAGTTCTTATTATCTTCTCTAGAACTAAGTTTACAGTATTGATAACAAAAATCAAAATCTGTTTGAAAACCAAACTGCAAGAGATGTCTCCCAACCTTATCAAATGTTTCAATCGTTCTAAGATCAAATTTTTACAATGACACTTTATTGTGACTTCTGAAACATATTCTGTTTTTGATGATGCAAATGATAACAAAGCTTCAACACTCTCAATATATACAAGATTTAATCAAGAACATTTTGGATTTATACGCTGTTTTATCCAAGATCGATCATCTAAAAATGAATATTGTTGACATCCTTTATAGAGAGCCAATGCTTGACGTACATTGACATTACATTACTTTTGCGGAATACTCAGTACATAACAAAAATAAACACACAAGGATCGTAATAGTTTAGTGTCTTTGGAAACTCGGAATATAATCTTCTAATCGTGGTGAAAGATCTTCAACATCTCCCGTAAAGATCTTCCTTTTTTTTACCTAAAACCTATCTTTATATCCTAGGGAAAAGAAAACATAAAAGTTTGAGCTCAAATTCTCAGTAAGGGTAAACAAAAGAAATATCAATCACATCATATTCATAAGAACATAACATTTTGGAAATCTTAACCTGCAAAAGAGAGCATAATTTCATAACATGGGATAAATCATAGTAGTGAAATGAAATCCCAATAATAATAACTTAAAACATGAAACTTTGTGGAATACACACATAATCATAGAGAATCATTTCTTATTAGTCAAGACTCATTTCCAAGACTATCTTAGTGGAAAAAGTCCATTTCTGAACCGAGTCACCCTCGTTTCAGTCCTGTTTCACTGAACTGGTATAACCTACCGTTCCAGCCATATCTATCTCATGAGATATAAAATCTTTATCCAATTCATTGTAGGGAGATATAGGTCCCACCCATCTCATAATGATACCATTCTTATGTGTTCCACAAAATCTTAAACAATACATCATAGCATAACCCATGTAATAAAAATGGGAATCTTAAACATCGTGACTTCATAAAACAATTCATATAATATAAAGGAATTCATAAAAATAATTCCATCACAACATAATCAAATAAATGTAATAATAGGAATAAAAACAGAATCCTTTATTATCTTCGATGGAAAATAATTTTGATAAAACACTTGAACTCCATTCTTGAGGAAAATATCCTTTCTACTTCAAAAACACTTTTCCTTTCCTAACATGTCATACAATTCTAAACTAAAAGAAGTTGATTAAAAATAAACTTGAAAACTTGTAGAGGAAGCTTCTTGGAAATAATGTTTAAAAATCCATTCATTCCATATAAGTTAAAAAAACATTCTTCGTACTTTTGTGAGAAAAGTCAAAAAGTACCTCGTACGAAAAACGACAAAAGATTCCTTTCATATCTTTTTTACTAAAAACTCACCGAAGGGTAAAATTGGATTTAAACAATTGTAGGTGGATGGAAATAATATTACATATTGAGGAAACATGGATGTGGATGATAAAATACACCCCAGTAAATGCCAAAGTATAAACAATCTCGGAAAAAAAATGAGATTTTGATATTTCCCTTACCTTAGGTCTGATATGCTTTGTACGTATTCGAAACTCCTGTATAATGATTTAAATAATGTCATTAACTTATTACAGAATCATATTCATTTTTATAATATAATATATGGTTCACTTATGACTTTATATTACCCGTTCTTTTGTAAATTCCATGTTAAAGAAGCATTTTGGGTAAAATCGTTTCATTTATCGTAGGTGTTTGGACTTGTTGTTCTAGACATTATTCTTACTTATATCATGATTTATTTACTTAAAGAATATAAAATATGATTTATATATCATATATATTCAGTATATATATATATATATATAATAGATAGATAAATGAAATGAAACACACCGTTCATGGAGACAGTAGTCCGTACGTACGGATGAACAATGTTTTCCTTTCCTTATTGTCTTGAATGGAAGTAAGTAGATGACATATATATATACATAAATCCATTAGATTTACCATGTCATATATTTAATTATTATTCATTTTATACACTTTATAATCATTTTTGAATGGTTAACATGGATAATGAATCTCATCGCGTCGTGGAGACGGTAGTCCGTACGTATGCACGAGCGATGATATTGTTCCCATGGTCGTGGAATTGTGTTAAAGTGTATGTATACTATTTCAGTATCAATATTAATTCATAATAATCTTATATAGTTACTCATTACACCATTATACCCATCCAATTAAGGTGGTGGCAGAAAATAGATTACACCACGGCGTGGAGACGGTATTCTGTACGTACGCACACGCGGTGATTTCCTTTTTCCGTAGGATGGATAGAAGGTTAATTAGAGTTGTTTCATTTTTATAATAACATATCATTATATAATAAATACTTATTTTATTACTTTATCATGAAACAACTAAATAATAAGAAGTTGAAGAAGAAAGAAATTGAAAAAGATCGGTAATGGATATTACCTCTTTTTGACGCGCCTTCACATAACCTCCACTTAAAGAACTAAGGATGGTCTTTGAATAAGACCAGGACTTCTAGGATGATACTAGGGAAGTGGAGAAGAGATTTTGGCAGGGTTTGGCCGAGCTTGAATGCTCAAATTGGTGTGAGGAGGAGAGGGAGGAGAGGGGAACCTTAGGAAAATCTCAAAATATTATTTTATATTAAGGTAAAATTCGGGTTATAATGGTTCCAAAGGGTCTTATTTCGAAGATAAAGTCGGGATGGGTCGAAATCCTCTCATCCAATAGAATTTAGACAAGTTTAGGTTCCTATATTAACCTTATCTTTTAGTTTTAACTCTTAGTTAATTAGATTGACATTTACCATGTCACTTTGTATTTTTATATTATATAGTTAATAAACTTACCATATACATCTAAGAGACCCCCAAGTTGTGTTTTATTAATATATATAACCTTATATAAGTCATTTGACCAAACCTTAGATTTTTAGGAATAAAATAAGGATTAATAATATAATATTTGTTTTAAAAACTATTTTATGTCAATTTTGACACTATTTAGTAATTGATTTTTGTGAAAATCATAACAGAATGATTAGCTCGAACCAAGTTAATTAAATCAATAATAACATGTCATATTAACCTAGAAAATTAGTGTAATTCATAAAAAGTCTCAATTACATTTATTTGGGTATTTATAACATCAATTATGTCAATATTTCATTAATAAGATAATTACTGCATCATCGTTGTGTCATAAATAAATTAAATTATTTAATGTCTAAAAATTACAAATAAAATACCATTATGTAGGAAAACCTTTTAGATTTCTAATGAATATTTATAGTCGAATTTATCTTATGTATAACCCTATATTAAAAATGTTTTAGTAAATACACTTTGATTTTAACTCTTTTAACTCTTCTTTGAATTAAATAATAATAAATGTCCTAATCTAATACAAGTGGGCCTAAATGGTCATATTTTATTCCTAAGGTTATTTTTGGTCGAATTACACTTTTCCAATAGAATTATGACATGTGTTAGGATAATAGTAATATAATTTTTACCCTTAATTACCCTATTTACTTTTAACCGTGGTAAAAAAAAGTAAAAAGTTACTATTCACCAAAAATTATTTTCATCTCATTGAACCACATTTTACTTACTGACATCAACCGTGTCTCTCGGATTTTTGAAATTCCACTCACAGAAGCGGTAAAATTAAATTTTATGAAAAATTCATTTTTTAACTACCACTTAGTGGTTTTCACTATTCATCAAAAAATGAAAGTTTCCAGAAAAATAACAAAAATTAGGCCTAATCTATATTTGATATTATGAATTCAAAAATTATGTCTATTTTACCGAATTCAAAACATATCAGTTGCATTAATTAATTTAAAAATTAATTGTCGTCGTCAAAACAAATAGCGTGTTCTTAAGAGATAATAACTATCAAAAGATTGACAGTAGTTTATGCCTGGTTTAAATGTGAAATTACATCCAATAACCAACATTGTATTAAATTGTAAAAATATATTCTAAATATACTTTAAAACCAATCAAATTAATAATTTATCACTATTAATTATTTCTATTAAAAAGGTTGTTTTTAATTAAAATTTAGTAATTTTCACTATTCATCGAAAATGAAAGTTATCCGAAAAGTACCAAAATTTCACCCTAAGCTAATTTCGATATTCCAAATCCAGAAATGAAGTCCATTTTGAAAAATAAAATTTACAAAATTTCAAAAAGTGGGTATTACTATTCATAATGGCTAGTTTTAATAATATTTTAATAGCATATTGTTGTTTAGTGAAACTCGGTATTGCGTACTACACACGCTATCGAGGAAGGTCGTGATTGCGTAAAATGCAAGGCAAGTCAAGGATGCGTTTTGTGCAAGCTCTTTTTGGTGTAGTGTACAACACAAGACATTAATGAAATTAAAAGGAATATTTTTCATAAAATCTCGGGGTGTTACATTCTACCCCCTTAAAATGAATTTCGCCCTCAAAATTCGTCGGGGTTATAAATGTTTTAATATTCGAAATTTTCATTAATAGAAACTCACATCGTAAAAAGGAATACCAAAACCAATCTTTAAAAACAAAAGTATGAATTGTAACAGTTACCCAAATAAACTAATCACTGGGTTTCCACATCGGTGAAAATATGGATATGGAAGAGAAATCTAACCATCATGTTCTGATGGAGAGTGGTAGAGAACATGGCTATGGAAGAGCCAAAAATCATAAAGCCATAAATTTGTGATGATCTAAGGTAACATCTGATTCATCAGATATAAGAGCACTAGGACAACATTTTTGGTTTTCAAGATCATTTCCCTAAAGTTGAAAAATTTTGAATTAGAAGAAATACTTACTTGATTTTGCTACAATCTCACTGTTGTTCGTGCTTTGAACAATTTCCACTTCATCTATTAAAGAAATGAAGTTGAATTTGTTATTCATGAAGTGTTAACAGATCATGTGATAGAATTATGGGTCATTCCATCTGTTTCAAACAAAAGTTTAGGAATAGTTATCAAATATACATAAGTCCGTCTTTGGTGAGGTTAATCATATACGATTCCAAAAATGAACTTATACTTCATATATCATACCGCTTAATAAAATAAAACTTGTTTCTACTAACCAGGGACTTTTTGTGGGCTAGTGGTATGCGATAAAGGCCCATCGCACTTTAGTTGTGGGTTCAATTCCCACAGCCTTGGCCGACGCAATGGGTTGTCGCACATCCTGCAGGTTGTCCTTTTTTTAAAACTACATTATTATAACATCCCATCAACAATATCAAAAAAACATTTATCCTTAAACAATACTAACTTATGTCCAACATAATCCATTCCAATCTTTAGGCTTATCCATAATACTGCAGTCCACTCTCATAATATAGTGAAAATGATTACCAGAGATTTAATACCATCGTCGATCCCCATATATCATAAGATATGTCTTGTTGATCACATTCCAAACATTCAAAGGCCTTAATCATGTATTCTCTTGAAAAATGAATACTCATTGAACCTTATTGAAAACATGAATGCTGTTAAAAGTTAACTCTTTCCACATACCAAAATCCTCAAACCATGATATAACTATTTCCTTATATCAGTCATGAGCTCATTAATACTGTCAAACATTTCGTTTTCTCTGTATCCCTTCATTATGCGCATATCATCTTTTTTTCCAAAAATATCTCAATCACTTTCCATGGTTACCGGTACCATAAAATTATTGAAAACCACAGTAGACCAATACATAAATATTCCAATATTCCACAATATTATATACAACATTATTTTGGAATCCCATTACATAAACACTTAATCATTCCACCACATCGTTGTCATATCCAACATCGCCAATAGTGATCGCATGTGACTTCCCTTTTTCCTTTTCCTTAAGAGGTTGCTCATGTCGATCATCACTAACCCTTGGATTAGGGCATTTATTAGCATAATTCCCCATTTCCTTGCACTTGAAGCATTGAAGTGTTGCTGGTGCGTTCTCTACAGTGTTTGCTTTATTCACATCATTAGAAACCCTTTTTCCATTACTTTGACACTCAGCTGCTCGATGACCTTCTTTTCCACACTTAAAACATTTTCTAGTCCCTTTAAGACAATCTCCACCATTCTTCTTTCCACACTTTGTGCATAAAGAAACATTCATCTTATTTTCACAATTATTCTGAGATTTCTCCTTGAACTCCATCTTTCGTTTCTTGTCAAAACCATGAGCAGATATGTAACACCAACTTCCATTTCTACCTTGATAGCACAACGCACAATTTCTTCATAGCTACTGAAGTCTCTTATAGCTAATTCCCTTCGAAGACTTGGTTTCAAGCCACTGAAGAATCGATCAACTTTACTTTCAGGTTGGATGATAAATCCAGATGCATACCTTGCAAGCCTTGTAAAATTCGCTTCGTATATACCAACAGATTCATCATCCTTTTTCTTTAGTTCAAGAAACTCCTTCTCCATCTTTGTTAGAAGAATACGAGGGAAGTACTTATTGAAAAATAAGTTCTTGAACTCGTCCCATTCCATGGCCTCAATTTCATCACTTTGCCTCGTATTCTTGATAAGATTCCACCATTGATCAGCTTCACCTTCCAAACGATATACTGCTAAGATGACTTTATCATGTTCAGAACATTGAAGAACTGAAAATATCTTTTCAGTGGTACTGATCCATTGTTCAGCAACAAGTCGATCAGAATACCCACTAAAAGAAGGTGGACGTTGCCTCATCAAGGACTCAATAGAATGTTGTTCCCTTCTCTGCTCATTTGGAAGTCCAGAATGATTCATATCTTGTGTAAGTATAGCAATAATATTTTGCACTCCATCTCCCATAACATTTGTTTGTTCAGGAGGACAATCATTGCATTGTCCATTGCATTGATCAACACGGTTCCTTTGGGTTTCATCCATCGTCTAAAACCCAAAAAGAATAGTGTGAGAGGCAAAAATCATGCTTGGGAAAACAACATAATAAATGGGGAGTACCATTAATATATAACATCTTAGGTTAAATTCTAAGATCTTTACCGTAGTTCTAGGACTATATCCTATACATATACTTATCCTTAGAGACATCCCTAGACATACCTTAGAAATATCTCTAGGGATCTCACTAACGTTCTCACATCCTAGTTTCCAAAGGTTGACTAAACCTTTCCTCTGATACCAACTGTAGAGACCCAAAGCTTGACGTACATGGACATTACATTACTTTTGCGGAATACTTAGTACATAACAAAAATACACACACAAGGATCGTAATAGTTTAGTGTCTTTGGAAACTCGGAATATAATCTTCTAATCGTGGTGAAAGATCTTCAACATCTCCCATAAAGATATTCCTTTTTTTTTACCTAAAACCTTTCTTTATATCCTGGGGAAAAGAAAACATAAAATGGTAAGCTCAAATGCTCAGTAAGGGTAAACAAAATAAATATCAATCACATCATATTCATAAGAACAAAACATTTTGGAAATCTTAACCTACAAAAGAGAGCATAATTTCATAACATGGGATAAATCATAGTAGTGAAATGAAATCCCAATAATCAAAACATAAAACATGAAACTTTGTGTCATACACACATAATCATAGAGAATCATTTATTATTAGTCAAGACTCATTGCCAAGACTATCTTAGTGGACAAAGTCCATTTCTGAACTGAGTCACCCTCGTTTCAGTCCTGTTTCATTGAACCGGTATAACCTACCGTTCCAGCCATGTCTATCTCATGAGATATAAAATCTTTACCCAATGCATTGGAGGGATATATAGGTCCCACCCATCTCATAATGATACCATTCTTATGTGTGCAACAAAATCATAAAACATACATCATAGTATAACCCATGTAATAAAAATGGGAATCTTAAACATCGTGACTTCATTAAACAATTCATATAATATAAAGGAATTCATAAAAATAATTCCATCACAACATAATCAAATCAATGTAATAATAGGGATAAAAACAGAACCCTTTATTATCTTAGATGGAAAAATAATTTTGATAAAACACTTGAACTCCATTCTTGAGGAAAATATCCTTTCTACTTCAAAAACACTTTTCCTTTCTTAACATGTCATACAATTCTAAACTAAAAGAAGTTGATTAAAAATAAACTTGAAAACTTGTAGAGGAAGCTTCTTGGAAATAATTTTTTAAAAATCCATTCATGCCGTATAAGTTAAAAAAAACATTCTTCGTACTTTTTTTGGAAAAGTCAAAAAGTACCTCGTACGAAAAACGACAAAAGATTCCTTTCATATATTTTAATAAAAACTCACCGAAGGGTAAAATTGGATTTTAAAAATTTTAGTTGTATGGAAATAATATTACATATTGAGGAAACATGGATGTGGATGATAAAATACACCCCAGTAAATGCCAAAGTATAAACAATCTCGGAAAAAAATGAGATTGTGATATTTCCCTTACCTTAGGTCCGATATGCTTTGTACGTATCTGAACCTCCTGTATAATGATTTAAATAATTTCATTAACTTATTAAATAATCATATTCATTTTTATAATATCATATATTGTTCACTTATGACTTTATATTACCCGTTCTTTTGTAAATTCCATGTTAAAGAAGCGTTTTGGGTAAAATCGTTTCATTTATCGTAGGTGTTTGGACTTGTTGTTCTTGACATTATTATTACTTATATCATGATTTAATTACTTCAAGAATATAAAATATGATTTATATATCATATATATTCAGTATATATATATAACAGATAGATAAATGAAATGAAACACACCGTTCATGGAGACGGTAGTCCGTACGTACGCATGAACGTTGTTTTCCTTTCCTTATTGTCTTGAATGGAAGTAAGTAGATGAAATATATATATACATAAATCCAGTAGATTTACCATGTCATATATTTCATTATTATTCATTATATATACTTTATAATCATTCTGGAATGGTTAACATGGATAATGAATCTCATCACGTCGTGGAGACGGTAGTCCGTACGTACGCACGAGCGATGATATCGTTCCCATGGTCATGGAATTGTGTTGAAGTGTATGTATACTATTTCAGTATCAATATCACTTTATAATAATCATATATAGTCACGCATTACACCATTATACCCATCAAAGTAAGGTGGTGGTGGAAAATAGAGTACACCACGGCGTGGAGACGGTATTCCGTACGTACGCACGCGCGGTGATTTCCTTTTTCCGTAGGATAGATATAAGGTTAATTAGAGTTTTTTCATATTTATAATAACATATCAGTATATAATAAATACTGATGTTATTACTTTATCATCAAACAACTAAATAAGAAGATGTTGAAGAAGAAATAAATTCAAAAAGATCGGTAATGGATATTACCTCTTTTTGACGTGCCTTCACTTAACCTCCACTTAAAGAACTAAGGATGGTCTTTGAAGAAGACCAGGACCTCTAGGATGATACTAGTGAAGTGGAGAAGAGATTTTTGCAGGGTTTGGCCGAGCTTGAATGCTCAAATTGGTGTAAGGAGGAGAGGGAGGAGGTGCCCTTTTATAAGGGAGGAGAGGGGAACCTTAGGAAACTCTCAAAATTATATTTTATATTAAGGTAAAATTCGGTTTATAATGGTTACAAAGGGTCTTATTTCTAAGATAAAGTGGGGATGGGTCGAAATCCTCTCATCCAATAGAATTTAGACAAGTTTAGGTTCCTATATTAACCTTATCTTTTTGTTTTAACTCTTAGTTAATTAGATTGACATTTACCATGTCACTTTGTATTTTTATATTACATAGTTAATAAACTTACCATATACATCCAAGAGACCCCCAAGTTGTGTTTTATTAATATATATAACCTTATCTAAGTCATTTTACCGAACCTTAGATTTTTAGGA
Source organism: Viscum album (assembly GCA_963277665.1). Taxonomy (NCBI): domain Eukaryota; kingdom Viridiplantae; phylum Streptophyta; class Magnoliopsida; order Santalales; family Viscaceae; genus Viscum; species Viscum album. The sequence continues at coordinate 907,310,889 of OY728125.1, read as the reverse complement.
ATAAAATAAGGATTAATAATATAATATTTGTTTTAAAAACTTTTTTATGTCAATTTTAACACTATTTAGTAATTGATTTTTGTGAAAATCATAACAGAATGATTAGCTCGAACCAAGTTAATTAAATCAATACTAACATGTCATATTAACCTATAAAATTAGTGTAATTCATAAAAAGTCTCAAATTACATTTATTTCGGTATTTATAACATTAATTATGTCAATATTTCATTAATAAGATAATTACTGCATCATCGTTGTGTCATAAATAAATTAAATTATGTAATGTCTAAAAATTACAAATAAAATACCATTATGTAGGAAAACGTTTTATATTTCTAATTAATATTTATAGTCGAATTTATCTTATGTATAACCCTATATTAAAAATGTTTTAGTAAATAAACTTTGATTTTAACTCTTTTAACTCTTCTTTGAATTGAATAATAATAAATGTCCTAATCTAATCTAAGTGGGCCTAAATGGTCATATTTTATTCCTAAGGTTGTTTTTGGTCGAATTACACTTGTCCAATAGAATTAGGACATGTGTTAGGGTAATAGTAATATCATTTTTACCCTTAATTACCCTATTTACTTTTAACCGTGGTAAAAAAAAGTAAAAAGTTACTATTCACCAAAAATTATTTTTATCTCATTGAACCACATTTTACTTATTGACATCAACCGTGTCTCTCGGATTTTTGAAATTCCACTCACAGAAGCGGTAAAATTAAATTTTATGAAAAATTCATTTTTTTTAACTACCACTTAGTGGTGTCACTATTCATCAAAAAATGAAAGTTTCCAGAAAAATACCAAAAATTAGGCCTAAGATATATTTGATATTATGAATTCAAAAATGATGTCTATTTTACCAAATTCAAAACATATCAGTTGCATTAATTAATTTAATAATTAATTCCCGTCATCAAAACAAATAGTGTGTTCTTAAAAGATAATAACTATCAAAAGATTGACAGTAGTTTATGCCTGGTTTAAATGTGAAATTACATCCAATAACAAACATTGTATTAAATTGTAAAAATATATTCTAAATATACTTTAAAACCAATCATATTAATAATTTATCACTATTAATTATTTCTATTAAAAAGGTTGTTTTTAATTAAAATTTAGTAATTTTCACTATTCATCAGAAAATGAAAGTTATCTGAAAAGTACCAAAATTTCACCCTAAGCTAATTTTGATATTCCGAATCCAGAAATGAAGTCCATTTTGAAAAATAAAATTTACAAAATTTCAAAAAGTGGTTATTACTATTTATAATGGGTAGTTTTAATAATATTTTAATAGCATATTTTTGTTTAGTGAAACTCGGTATTGTGTAATACACACGCTATCGAGGAAGGTCGCGATTGCGTGTAATGCAAGGAAAGTCAAGGATGCGTGTTGTGCAAGATCCTTTTGGTGTAGCGTACAACACAAGACATTAATGAAATTAAAAAGAATATTTTTCATAAAATCTCGGGGTGTTACATCCTTGGTTCATATTTTTCTATAAAATATAAAATCATTACTGTTTTTTTAATAATTTGAAATTATAAAAACACTATATGAAAAAAAAATTACAAATACTTCTTAATAATTATTGTTACTTACGGGCGACATATTTTTCCAGTGGATTGACAGCCACTCTTTTGTCTGACAACTCCTTTACTTGCACCTTTCTCACACAAAAATGACAGTGAAGAATCTTGTGAAGGGTAGGCATATTCATTCTCGTGCATACGAGAATGAATATGTGTACCTGTGAGAAGATTCTTCACTGTGATTTCTGTGTGATAAAGCTTCAAGTAAATGAGGCGTCGGACAAAAGAGCCCCATTTTCATTGATGAATCCCATTTTTTGCAACTCTCACCACCTGAACACATTATGAAAAATGAGGCCCAATGAATTCATATTCAAACTCGTGCATATGAGATTGGACATGATTATGTAGAAGCATACTTTTCATAATTTTTTGAGTCGGTGAAAGTAGAAAGGAGAAGATTCATCGAGAAAAAGGAGTGTCATCAATCCACTAGAAATTGTGCCAAGTTATTACAAGTTATTACAATTTATTACCATTTATTTTCTTCTTAATTATTCCTATTTCTTCCTAATTATTCCTCTTTCATACTAATTATTACAATTTATTACTAATTGTTACAATTTATTACTAATTATTGAAATTTATTACTAATTGTTACAATTCTTCTTTATTATTCATAATTATTCATTCTTATTGCTAGTTATTGTTATTTATTGATATTTATTGCTATTTATTGTAAGTAATTTCTAGTTATTTCTATTTTTTCTTATTATTTCTTATTATTGATTATTATTTCTTATTAGTTATTGCTTATTATTTCTATTTATAGCAAATTATTGCTAATTATTTCTAATTATTGCTAATTATTGCTAATTATTCCTAATTATTGCTAATTATTTCTAATTATAGCTAATTATTGCTAATTATTTCTAATTATTTCTAATTATTGCTAATTATTGCTAATTATAGCAAATTATTACTAATCATTACTAATTAGTACAATTTATTACTATTTGTTACTATTTATTACTAATTATTACTAATTATTACTAATTATTACTATTTATTACTAATTATTTCTAATTATTACAATTTATTACTATTTGATACTATTTATTACTATTATTTACTATTTATTACTAATAATTAATATTTGCTACTCATTATTGCTATTTATTACTATTTTTTACAATTTATTTCTATTTATTACTATTTATCACTATTTATTACTACTTATTACTATATATTACTATTTAATACTATTTACTACTATTTATTACCATTTATTACTAATTATTACTAATTATAAATATTTATTACTAATTATATATATTTATTTATATTTATTACTAATTATTACTAATTATTAAAAATTATTACTAATTATTTACAATTATTACTAATTATTGCTAATTATTACTATTTATTACTATTTATTACTATTTATTACTATTTATTACGATTTATTACTATTTATAACTATCTATTACTGTCTATTACTATTTATTACTATTTATTACTATTATTTATAATTTATTACTAATTATTACTAATTATTATTAATAATTAAAAATTATTACCATTAATTACTATTAATTACTATTAATTACTATTAATTGTCATTTATTACTATTTATTACAATTTATTACTATTTATTACCAATTATTACTATTTATTACAAATTATTACGATTTATTACTATTAATTACTATTAATTGCTATTTATTACAAATTATTTCAATTAATTACTATTTATTATAAATTATTACAATTTATTACAATTTATTACAAATTATTACAAATTATTAGAAATTATTTCAAATCAATACAAATTATTACTAATTATTTACTCATTATTTCTAATTATTCCTAATTATTAATAATTTTCCAAATTATTCCAAATTATTACAAATTATTCCTAATTATTACTAATTATTTCTATTTATTAAAAATTATTCCAATTTATTCTTATTTATTTATATTTATTACTAATTATTCATATTTATTAATAATTATTCTTACTTTTTACTGACTATTCATATATATTTCTAATTAGTCCTATTTATTACTAATTATACCTATTTATTACTAATTATTCTTATTTATTACTAATTATTCTTAATTATTATTTATTCATATTTGTTACTAATTATTCCTATTTATTACTAATTATTCATATTTATTACTAATTATTCATATTTATTACTAATTATTCATATTTATTACTAATTATTCCTATTTATTTCTAATTACTGATAATTATTACTAATTAAACATAACTATTACGAATTATTAATTATTACTAATTATTAAGAATTAGTACAAATAATTTCAATTTATTATTACAAATAAATACTGATAACAAAACTATTTAAATCTAATTTAAATAAAACTAATCAACAATAATTAAAAATAACTAAAAAATAAAATAAATACAAAATAAAATAAAATATAAATACCTTTAAACGTGATCTCCTATTGATGTAGACGAATTCACAACTTCTCCGTAAAAAAAACTAACTCAACGAAATTTTCACTCTAAAAATGGAGTTTAGAGAGAGGGAGGAAATAAGAATTGAGGGGAAGAGAAAGAAAAACACAGGGTGGGTATATATAGGTTAGCTTAGTTGTGAAGAGACTTTTTACGATGGGATTCCCGTCGTAAATAAGACTTTTGGTGACGGGTCCCGTAGCAAATACTTTTGCCCGCATTAATTGTTTTCGACAGTTAAAAGGATATTTACGACGAGACCTGTCGCAAAAAGTGACAAGCCGACACACTTTTGGAGATGGGGCAACATCCCATTTCAAAAACCCTTTTACCACCGCTAGTATTTGCAACGGGACCCATCACAAATGCCCTCCGACCGACACATTATTTGCGATGGGGGAATCACCACGTCGCAAATAACCTTCCCATGCTTTGGTGTGTATCTTGTGCCAAACCGTGCATTACCTTTTGCAATGGGACCCCAAATTCCATCACAAATAACAAGTTATTTGTGACGGGTCGAACCCCCTGTCGTAAATAACCAATGGGAAGGACTATTTGCGACGAGACATAATCCCGTCGCAAATAGCCCATCGTAAAACCCTATTTTCCCCGTAGTGCATTCATCATTTCAATAACACCTTATAATTTGATTTACATATAAATAAAATATATATTTCTTTCCCCAAAAATATCCATTTACTTCTTCATCTTATAAAAAATAAATATTTAATATTGATAATAAAAAAACTTAAATATTCCATTATTTCTGACACTTTCATCAGGGGACGCACATCTGTCTATCAAGGAGGATGAGGGTGCGATGACTATTGCCCTGCATTACCACTTCCCAAAGGCTGGCAGCATCCACTGTTTACTCCGGGAATATTTCTCCTTAATTGAAAGGAGATGATGGGATGTCGGTTCCTCCTTCCATTGATTCCTCCACAGAAATTTTCAGCTAGTCTGGGTCTCCCTTATATATTAAGACGTGGTTCGTGAAACTCTACCAATTGTCATATCTTCATGGACACTGGTTAATTACAATACTTCTGTCAGGACATTCCTAGGGGTCTGGACAGAAAAGCAACCTTCGGTCGATGGAATAGTCATGTTGGACATCACTAGTGTGTCTGGACGCTGGAACACTATTGCGTCTAGGTTTCTTTATCTTATTAAATGGCTTCTCAAGGTTGCAGAAGCTGGATGAATTCCACGCCAAATATGGGAGATTATATTTCATAGGCATGTATCTGAGGTTTTTCTCAGCTTTCCATGTTTAACACAGGGTAAGTCGTGAGTTTAACATCTAGCAGAGATAGATCGGACAGATCGAATCACTGACAAGCATGGATCAGATATGTGCAACCCTTGGAAAGAACCCTCATGCTAGGAGGTGAATTGACGTGATCTCACTGGGATGTGGCAGCCCAGGTATGAATCAAGATGGATTGTGGATGGTTAAGTGAAGTGGATGGATAATGTGATGGAGTCGACTCGAAGGTGACGGTGATGTTGGGTTTGTGCCTCGAAGAGACCTCTTACGTAACTTTGTGACAGGGAATCAAATTCCACGTAGTTCAGGATGGGGTATAGGATTGGGTTATGCACAGAGGACAGTGACACGATGTTATAATGGGTCTTACACATAGTTGGCATCCCGAAGATGGTCTGACGGCACTAGGTTGGACCAGAGATGCAGGTTCCTATAGAGGGACGTCAACGGCTTACCATGAATCACCGAGAACAATGGCTTACCACTGGATGGGGACTACAATGGCTTACCTCTAGATGGGGGACTAATTAGTGTCATGAGGTACAAAAGGGGCGTACAGTTTAATTTCATGCAGGACAGTGGGGGACCGACATGAAGTGGTCAGGACCAGTAGGTGTTGGGCTTGAACTTCATAAAGGCTTCCCACATACCTTTCCTTGGCAAGGATCAAAGTCCACGTATTTCAGTTGAGTTGATGTTCCCACCTGTTTGGGGTTGGGACCAATGGATGTTGTGATTGACCTTAGGGAGGCTTCTTACGCACCATGCCTTGGAAAAAATTAAAGTCCACGTAGTTCGGGATGGTTTGGTGTGCTGACTTGAAGGAGGTCGGGACCAATGTATATTGGGATTGAACCTCCGGGAGGCTTTCTACGTACCTTGCTTTGGCATAGATCAAAGTCCACGTAGTACATGTATGGGTGTGGGGCACACACTTGAGGCTTCCAATGAGGATTTGATGGTCAGTTCTTTCTCTATGCCCACGTGAGTCACGCATGGTGTGAGAAACAAGAGATAGCGAACTCCTAGCGATCACATTGTGAAAGGTTCAACTGTTGAAGTGGAATGGGGCTTACATGTGGTTAGCTGCCCAAAATTGAAACATGGGCTTAAGCATGGTTAGTAGCCCAAAATGGAAAAAGGGTCTTACGTGTGGTTAGTGGCCCAGGGAGATGGAGATTGGACTTACACCAAGTTGGAGGCCTGATGGCGACAAATCCCAAAGGAAGAGGGATTTGGTACTGAAGAGAGGAGGGCTCCAGTTCCTATCCCCCTAAAGACCAGAGATTCCTGATGGATACAAATCCCAAAAGAATAGGGATTTGGTACTGAAGAGAGGAGGGATCCGGTTCCTATCTCCCCCCCTCTCCAGTATTTGGCCAAAAACAAGAGAGGAGGAGCAGGGAAGTTCCCTCCTGTAAGAAAGGCAAAGAGATTACACCAACTTGGTTGCCCTTCTGCATGCGAACAAACACCACTCTAGAAAAGAGTATCCCATTCCATGTGTGGAAGATCGCACCCCCGTGGAGATGATCGGGCATAGAGAATGTCAAAATGGGGCATGTTGTGTGTAATGCATAGGACAGGGTCACAGTTTAACATCATGTGCTAAGCACGAAGGTGCTTGGGAGTTTAACGTCTTACAGCTCAGATGGGGTGGATTTACTCCACACCCCTAGGAATTAGATGACTGATACCCACAATACCTTAGGGAAGGCAAGGTATCTGCAATGCTGTGTTGAGGGTGCGTCATGTAGTTATCTAATGAGGGGTCCATGTTAGTGTGAATATATGAAGAAGAAATATCTTTCAGCGTGCCTATACGAAGAAGAATGATGCAACGAAACGCAATGGGAAGCACCGCCCAAGAGACATTGAAATTACTTCGTGCAAACATGGAGGGTCTCATGGAAAACTAGGGTGTGTCACATGTGTGTTTCTTGTAAGAGGTGGTTGGACACGGTTCCTTATAGTAAGGATGGAACATGGAGAAAACAAGGAGGGATGCATGCAAGATGAGCAGTTGCGCGCAAAAGGGAACGACAACGTGCAAACTGGAAGGATGCTCACAAAACGATAGGCTGCGATTAGGTCGGAACAGCTGTGCGCAAAAGCGGTGCAATGCAGGGAGAATCTTGTGTGCTCGAGAGATATTTTGTGAGAAAAGGACTTGAGGTAAAAGTAAATGGATGAATATCCATCCCAAGAGGTCCCACCTGAAGGAGGCCCCTTAGGGGACCTCCTACTCAAGATTCAATACATTGAAGCAATAGTGTTTTTTGCACAGTCATGGAAGCGGTGTCTTTCAGGAAGTAGAGTTTCTCTTCATATTCTATCACCATCCCCTAAAAGTGGGCGGTACGGTTTGGTTTTTAGCCAAATTCCTCGGAGGCTACGTGTAGGGGACGCTCTGTGAAAAAACCCGCTTGACGTCGCATTGGGCGCACAAGCATTTTCATGCTTGAAGAAAGTGAGCGCACCTTCCAGACATTTGCGATCCAGCCCCTATGGTGGTTTCTATGGGGTCACCACATAATTTTTCCTTTGAAATATCATAGGGAACACAAGGTCCCCTTCGACGTTGCAGTGGGAATGCCCCATTTTGCAGGCCGCTGGGTGCCTTCGTGCTCAGGCCTTAACTAATTCTCGAGGGCACCGGAGTGCAAGGGCCCCTTTGACAATGCATTGGGCACACAATATTTTGTGCATCAGGAGGAGTGTTGCATGAAACCCCACGTCCTAGGCACCATTTCATTTGGCAGGTTCGTAGGGGTTGTCGCGGAATCCCGCCGGTGATGTCGCATAGGCCTCGCCAGATTTTGAATGCCAGAGGGACTTTTGTGTGCATCCCTTGAATCTTGCGTGCACCTACCTCCAACGTTGCGGAATCTTCTTCTTCTCTTCCAAATAATTTTTTTTATTTATCATCCCAATTCTGGCCCTATCTGAAATTCGGCGTCAACAAATTCCAACCCTCATAATCAAAGATAAAGGGGGACTCAAAGATTGGATTATGAGGGTCACATAGAAATGTGGGGAAAGTTCTCATTCAATGCGTGCAAGAAAGTGATTTTGGAATTAAACCCTCTTTCACGCACGTAGAAGACATGTTTTCACTTATAAATGGGATTAGGTCCCCTCCTAGGCCCCTACATTGGATTTTTCCGCATGAATATCAATTCGCTCTCATGCACGGAAACGGTCTTGATCAGCTTGTATGTTTTCGCGACTGACTACGGATTTTACGTGTTGTCAGACATTTTTCGCATAGATCAACACTCTTGAGATCCATTACATATCTTTAACACCGATGAAAATTTTTCATGCAGAATAATACTTCTTTGTCACCCATCCCTTGGAATTTACCAAATGGTCGCCCAACATACTGATGTCGAGAGTGATGTCGTAGCAGCTTCAAGAAGGACTCGGATGATCACAAACCCAACAAATTCTCTTTGTAAGGAAGGTTCTGACTATTAACCAGATTCTTTTTGGCATGAATATGCAAGCTCATAAAGATTATGTCCTGAGTGATAGCCTTCTTTTATGGATCTTCGACCTTCAAGAAGAGGCGACGATGCCCAGTTTTAAGACGGATACACCGCAGTCATGGGTGACATTTAAAGATAGTCTCCCATAGTTCCATATTACAAACAATGACCATCCTACTAGTGAAAGATTGATCACATCCATCTATGTCCAAAATCCAAAGATCAGGATGGTTGTGGGAAGCGATCCAGTTCTCGAGGAATCTCCCGCTCTTTATGCAAGTACTTTCCGAAGAAATATCACTGAAAAGAGGATGGGTTGGATGGAATTTGATTTTATATCCCAGGGAAAATTCCCCAAATAATGGGCATTGGAGTACTGGGTATGCCAGACTTGGGAGGAAATTGGGTCGAATCTGTGGTCTATCAGGCTTTTTAAAGCTGTTTGGATGTCCCAATTCCACTTCTGCCGACAACAGGATCTGCTAGTGGAGTTATTCAGTCGATGTTCCCCTGATACCAACACCTTCCACATCAACCATGTGGAGGTTAGAATCAGTCTGTGGGACATCCACTTCATTGGGGGAACCCCTTGGAGGGGAATCAATATGACAAGTTCCTCCCAATGAAGAATGTCTGGGTGAATAGGACACACACCCCATTCATGTCATGGCACCAGCTACAGCTGGCTAAAGAGGAACTAAAAATAAAATATATCCTAAAGGACATAACTTATTCAAGGTGGTCTGGTCATTTCCTGAAGCAGGACAGGGTTGTAAAAATTCCATGTCGAGGGAAGAAATGTCTGAACACATCTCAAAGTGGAAATGTATAATCTTACTGTAGGGTCCTAGAGGCTAGAGAGTACCGATCGTGGGGCTTTTTCATAAATGAAAGCTGGTACTTGAATGTATGATATGTTTGGTTAAATTCCGCATTCTTGAGTGGTTGGTAGCTTACATTGAGGGACACAATGATGGGGGTCCACCTAGGGATGCTAGTGATGGCCGAAATTATAGTGGGGAATAACAAGGTTAACCAGTGGGTGCCAGTGTTAGCCAATCTATACATCATTCTGGGGTATATCTCGAGCGGAATTAGGCCCATTAGGATATGTGGACGATTTCAGATTCTTCATAGTCGATTCATATCCCACTGTGGTGGGTATGACTTCCCAAATGATATTCTTACACTGGTAACGGTATGTGACCATACCTTTAGAATATTGCTGGAATCCGCCCACTGACGCTCAGAGAAGAGGTGATCAAGATCAAGATCGGAAGTCACACCATCTTTGACATTCAACCATTCCAAAGCCTGGTCGGTCAAATGGTAGATGATGGGAGTGGGCCATTAATGAAGAGGGAGTACCTACAAAGCATCTGGGGTGGTGTAATTGTAGTTAGGATTGATGGTAAAATCTTTGGCAAACCGTACATGCTGACCAGGTTTGCCAAGCAGTTCGGGAGCATGCAATAGATGTCGAAGAAAGTATATAAAAAGGATCTCGAAGAATAGAATCCTTATATTCTCTGCCAATTTGGGATTTTATTCATGACATCAGGCTTGGGTAAATCATCACTCTTCCCCCCACCGACGTCAGTGCAGGCCTGTCAATTGAGTATGTCGAACACTAGAAAAAAACATATCCCAAGGAAATTCATTGGAAACACGTCCGGAAAATCAAGGAGGCTAGTGCCTAACCTAAAGATCAGGGAGGTAGAAGAGGTTTCATGGGAGAGGTGAGGTAATTAATTGGAAAGTTGGCTAGCATGTCATAGGTCAGTACTTCATCGGATGGAGCATCGCAAGCCAAGAATGAGCATCCACTGTCTGTGGAATGGTGGTCCCGCATGCGGCTTCGTGGGTCGGCTAGGGAACTTCTTGGAAAGCAACTCAGGTACCACCTGAGGCCGACTCCCGATGCCATATTTCCTTCTTTTTGGTCTTCTTGGAGAAGACTACGATAGTCTAGTTCTACAGAATAATTGTATCAGTGGTTTGTATGCACTGAGATCTGTTTTCCAATCATTGGGCGCATCTAGATGATGTATAGGGTAAAATTCGATCATCATAATGAAAACCTAAAAGTTATGGATATGTACTCATGATAGTAGTGGTAGTATAATGAACCACATCTCTTTCTGAATGTGATTCTTTATGAGGATACTGACCTAGAAAAGCTACCATCCGACGATGAATGTATAGAGGAAGAAGAATAATAATAAGAGGAAGAAGAGGAATAACGTGAAGAAGGTGAAAAAGAGAAGAATGTGAAGAAGGTAGAGATGAAGAAGAAGAGGAGGACCAAGTTGAAGGTCTTGGTGGTAAGGGGCCTTCAAAAGACACTGCTCCCCGACAAATCTCCCAGGAGAGCAACGAAATCGTAGGCTCCGGTGCAGAACTGGAAGAGTAGCTTGAGGTAAATCTAAATATTCTCTCCACTGGCCTTTATCATTTCACAATCCCAATCTGTCAATCAAACTCTATCATGTTTAGGAACACATGGGCGAGGTTGCTCAAGATTCCTTCCACACATGGGATGAATATGTGCCTATGGAGGCTGGGGAGCATTCTCAGGACCCTGTCCTCAGAACCAAGCATGGTGGGGTGCTGATTATGGATGGAGTATACGATAATGATCCAGAAGGAAGAGATAAGATGCAGACCTCTGAGTCACCCACCATTACTGTTATTCCTGAGTATCTGGTGCTGGTGATTGAGTTGAAAAGTGCCGAAGGATCTCTCGTGATGGCTGCTCCCACCAAGACACATGTATTGGACACTAATGCTCTTGGACCTCATAAGACTATATCATCACTAGCTCTATTATTTGATGGAAAATTCGATTAACTAAAAAACTAATCCACAAAATAGTGATTGCAAGGTTGGAGGTTCGACAGACCATTGGGTCTAGATCATCTGCAAGAGGCCCGCCGATGACTGCATTGACTCTTGCAGAATAAAATATTCGAGGTGTCCCCACCCTAGTACTCGATGAACCAGAGGTTGCAATATTGGGTGGTAATGCTGTCGAGGTGGAGTTACAACCCGATGAGGGTGAATTTGTTGACCAAGAAGGGGATCCCAAAGAAGACCCTTCCACTAAACTCCTCGTAATATTCCCTAAATATATGCATTCTAACCCTAGAGAAATAGACTATTTTTACTTAGACACTGTTGAGGGGATCCATATGACACATCTCAAGGCATGGAAGGGCATCAAATGCTTTCACAGCTAGCCATAGGAAGAATGGATAAACCATATGGGATCTCTCCACACCTAGTTGCATCTTCTCTGCACTGGTGGGGTTGATGCTAATCGTCTTCATATAATAGTCCATGAATACATATATGAGAAGATACAGGATAACAACCAACTCTCAGACATTTCCAAGGGCCAGAAAGAGCCAGTGAATACCCAAGAATTCCTGATGGTGGAGTAGGAGGTCTGAATCCTTTAATAGAAAATGAATGAAAGTAAGGTATTCATTGAAAACTACTTTGAGCTTATTATACAACTGAGGTCCTATCTAGAATATGACCACGAGTGAATATTTTAGGAAAGTCACAAAATTACTAAGCTTAAATCTGAACAGGTGCGAGTACAGGATAGGGCCAATGAGCTATGAACTATGGCCGCTAAAGAAGAGAAGGACCTCAAGGGGCGGGAAGCAATGCTGGAGGCCACAAACCAGAGGGGGAAACACTGGAGTAATCGATCCAAAACACTGATCATTAAGGTTCTGGTTTTGGTAAAACTCATAAACCTATTTTTTTACATTCACTTATTATGAAGTGGGTGCATGAACTGACTATTAACCTTATATTTCAGTTTAATTCATTCCAACCACAATCATGAAATAATTAGCAATCCATTACTAAGCTCACATTGGTAATGCCTGATGTGAGAAACAAGGGATGGTCGTGTCGTTGATTCTTTAGAATGAGGGAGTTCCAGCAAAAATTTGGGAATCTTGGGTATAAATGACCCATCCGGGCTCCCGATAAGAAAAGGGGATGCCAGACCGGAGAATGAATCTCTTAGAACAGTAAAAGTATCACCTTCTTAACGTACTCTAATGCACAAGTGGGGTAACACCTGGGGTGTGGGGACTGATACGAACATAAGGGAGTGGAATGTTTGAATCACAATTCCCAAGATTAATAACATTATAGGGGTGTGGAAGAAATGGAGGATAACTTTTGACCAGGTTTGAAACACAACATATCTATTGTGTTAGCATGAAATGGGGATAACAAATGAGGTCCGACCATTGACCATGTTCAAAATGCAGGGCGTGACTCAAAATGTAACCCATTAGACTTCTAGAATGCTGACACAGGATTGCATGCGAGCCATAGGAGAAGCATCCATACTATTAGGGGGTTCATTTAGACATTAAATAGGACAATGTTCTGAATACAAAGCACACAAATCATGGAGTGTGGAGTGATGGGTTGTTCGAATGGAGTCCAACACTCTTGAAAATCATTCCACCGTGGTGGAAACACATTAGGTGGATGTATCTGTCTGATCAGGGATCAAGCATACTTCTGAAAAGGACCACTCGAGCAAGGACCTAGAATTCTCTCTAGTTTCCCTTTATACCAATAAGGACCATAGGCATGTACTTTAAATGTTATATGGTGAGGTTGATGAACATATATTAAAGGTCAGGTTTCCTTGACTAGGATCAGGCCCGAGGGGGGTTCCATAAGGGTTAACGACCCTGGGACTGGGCCCAAGGATAAATGCATGGGAGTTGCTATGTATCCCATTAGGATGAGAATAAATCCAAATTCAGTTCTAAGAGAATAGTTTAACATCATGTGGGATGATGAAAGGCATGTGTGGCATGGTTGTGCCAGTACATGTCCTGCCAATCCTACTAGGCCCACGCGAGTCATGCTCGATGTGGGAATCAATGAATAGTGATGAGACTTTCCTAATGAAGGGAGGCACAAGTTAGGGGCAATGGGATGTTAGGGGAACAAAGTCCCAATAATTCTAACTCTCAAACTTAATGCACCTAGATGTGCGAAGGGGTAATGTCGAATGTGTTGTAATTCGGTTTCAACATAAGAAAGTGAAAAAATGTGAATAATGATGCTCGAGATCTATAAACCAATGAGGGTGGAATGATGACAGGGTAGAACTATTGGATGTGTTCAAAACACAACATCCGTATCACATTATCCTAGAATGGTGAATAATGAGGGTCGACCCCTAACCATGTTCGAAACATGTGACTTGTATCAATTTTCCATCTGAGGTCTTTAGGGATGTTGGCCCAATAGGGTATGTAAACCAATGTGGAATGAGACTAGGCTATAAAGGGGGTCACATCAGACATGTAAGAGTGTGAGGATACAAATAATGGGCTCATGAAGCTTGGACACAGACTGAAGGAATGTCTATTTGAAAATTCCACACTTCAGGTTCTTTTCCACAACGTATATGAGTGTGAGAATAAGACATATCATGTAGAGGGAGCCGAGTCCCATTCCAATGACTGTGGTCTTGGGGTTTCATGCATCTGACTTAATGGTCATAGGATGGGCGATTATGGGGTCTTGATTTAATAGACCGTGCACATTGAAACAATGTATCCAAATCTGACGTGTTTTTCTCGTAGATAGATCGTAGTTTCGGGTCATAGAAATTGGAACAGATTGGGAATAGACATGGGAGGTGCATGGTGCTACTATTGAAAAACTCTACGTGAATGAGAACCCAAGAGTTTCTCGCCAAATTACATGCTACCAAAAGATATTGGGAAAAGGGGATAATGGGAGGGAGGATTATTTTATATTCCTAGGGAAAGACCGCAGGACAAGATGTATGGGCGTTCCTACATATCCCATGAGGGTGGGAATCAAGCCATATGTAGTAATGGAATATGTCATGCAGTTTAACATCACGCTGAAAGGATATGGAGTGGACTTAGTTTATGGTCATACATAGTAGAACATGATGAACTGGAAGAGGGAGACACATGGTAATGTAATTACTAAAAACTGACATGAATGATGACAGTAGGTTTCTATATCACCACAATGTGCACCCTGGGAACCTTCTAGGTCAGGGGTCCAAAAGTTAATGTTAGGTTGGCCCCGAGGAAAATCACAAGGGCATTCCTACATACCCCATGATAATGGGAATCAATACACACATCGTTCAGAAGGTGGAATGGTAATATACCATTTCTAGTGTTAATAAGGTCATGCGGGTCTGGCCCTCACATCAAAAAAAGAATAATCTGATAGATCTAGATTGTCCTTTAGGATGACTGTGTGGGTTTTTTTTGAAGTGATGGACCTAGGATGGAAATTATATGTATTTCCAAAAAAATCAACCTGTATGATGGTGTTGAAAAATGGTATGGTGTGTGACTGATACCAAACATGATATCTTTTTGAATGAGGAAACCATGATGCAGTGCCATTTTTCATCATGATGCCAGGACAATAATGTCACAGTATTGGGTAATGTGATGGGACCAACCATGAATTTTAACGTCATGTTGTATATACACAACTGTTTAAAGTCATGTGGGACTAGGAACCATTGTTTAAAAGTCATATGGATTATACATATGCACAAGAAACAAGGTTCAAGTGAGGATGCACATGGCATGTTAAAGCATACCCGACCTGAATGTGGTTGAGATCCAAATCACACCGCACATGACTCGAAGAAAGAAACCTCGAGCCGAGGGGCCAGAAAAAATTAGAGAATATGGGGTAGGTGAGACTATCTCTCATAAGGGAAGTACGTGGTGATGCTCTTGAAAACCTTACGTGAATGAAGATATTAGTCCACACACGCCACACTATGCAATCCTATACAGGTCGGGTCCTAAAAGGTGTAATTTAAATGATAATTTGTGAAATTTGAGTTAGACCCAAAGATGAGATGTATGGGAGTTCCTATGTATCCCATGAGATTGGTAATCAAGCTGTACATATTTCTAGAATATGATGTATAAGGAGAAGTTCGTTTAAGATCTTATAGCTCGGACCATGAGGAATCAAAACTCTTCCAAGCAAGTGCAGATCTCGATCTAGTCCCTAAACCCACGTGATTCAAACTCATTGTGTGAAAGAAGGGTAAATGAGGTCTTTGCAACACATGGGATACACCTAATGGGGAAGTCGGTGTGGATCCCCGAATTATGCCTTACCACAGCATTGTCCTCATAACGCACAAATGTGCACTGCAGGACAGTACCAAGAGTGTCAAAATTCTACTAGGAAATAATGGGGTGTAATATGATGTGAATCATGTAACTAACATGTAATTATTGATGGGGCTGGGTTGATAATGGAGGATAACGATTGACTGCGTTCGAAACACAACATCCATATCTTGTGACCAGAAATGGGAATAACAAATGAGCATCAACCACATAGCATATTCACAACATGGTACATGTATAATTTTTTTTGTTCTAAACCCTTGAGGAAGATGGACCATAATAGTAGGATAGCCCTTGGGCTGAGCATCCATGCAACATGGGGGTCCCTTCAAATTTGAATGATAATGAAAGCCCTAATGAAGGGGAACATGAAGCCTAAAAAATGGGTGAAAGAATATCCAGGTAGAATCTGACACTCTAGGTTCTGAACCAATATACTCCTTGGAACATTGTAGAATCACCGAAGGGGATAGAGGGACCCAGCTTAAGGGAATCCGACTCGAAAAGGATGAGTGTAGGGATATAGAGAGAATAGTGATCAAGAGAGAAAGGTACATGGAATGGTTGTTAGAAACCCAATGTGAATGGGGATACAAGCCCATACCACACTGTAGATACCCAAAGCATGACTTACATGGACATTAAATTACTTTTTAAGAATACTTAATACATGAAAAAAACTGATTCCTAAAGACCGTATTAGTTTAGTGTCTTTGGAAACTCGGAACATAATCTTCTAATCGTGGTGAAAGGTCTTCAACATCTCCCACAAAGATCTTACCCTTGGTTTTTCTAACCTAAAACCTTTATTTATATCCTGGGGAAAAGAAAACATAAAAAGGGAGAGCTCAAATGCTTAGTAAGGGTAAACATGGAGAACTTAAAAACAATCCATAAACATTTGAACGTAAAAACATGAACATAAAACATCAAAATATTGAGCAATAACATTAATATGTGCAGTACGTAAGTCATATATCAAAAAGGAACATTAATAAAACATGTAATTATGGAAAAACATTAAGCACATGATATGATTTTCATAGTAGCCAATGCATTGCTACCAAGACTAACATAGTGGATAATGTCCATTACAGAACCGGGTTTACTTTCCATTCTAGCCCTGTATTACTGAACCAAATTTTACTTTCTGTTCCATCCATGTATATCTCAGGAGATATAAATCTTTACCCAATGAATTGGAGGGAGATATAGGTCCCACCCATCTCATAATGAAATCATTCTTATGTGTGCCAGTATATAAACATAAATCATTCATAATAACCAAATGAGTAAAATGGGCTTCATAAACATCATCCCATCATAACATAATCCATATAAAACAAATGGATATCATTTAATCATATGAAAAGTGAAACCATTTAAATAATAGATACATTATACTTGAAACATACACAAATGAAATAATGTCATCTTAGATGGAAAATGGGTTTGATAAAACACTTGAAATGAATTCTTGAGGAAAATATCCTTTCATCTTCAAAATAATTTTCTATTAAAAAATTGCCATGAAATTATAAAAGAAAAGGATGTTGTTGAAAATAGTCATGAAATATTGTTGAAGAAGATTCATGAAAATTATGGTTTATGAAACCATTAAAATTCGTTCATGTCGTATAAGTTAAAAAACATTCTCCTCATACTTTTGCTGGAAAAGTCAAATAGTTCCTCATGTGGTAAACAAAAGAAATATTCCTTATTTAACACAATGTAAAAGTCAAAGAGGGGTAAACATGAATTTAAACATACATGGAATAATATTAAACACTTTATGAAAAAAAAAATTATGGACAAGGATGAAAAATATAACCCCAGTAAATACTTACGTATAAGAAATCTCAGATAAAAATGAGATTGCAAAATTATCCCTTACCTTATGTCCAATTTCTTCTGTATGTGTCGAAGACTCCTTTATAGTGGGTTTAAACATATTATTAACTTGTAATATAACCATGATAATATTTATGATATCATATATGATTCACTTACGACTTTATATTACCTGTTCATTTGTCAATTCCATGTTAAAGCAGTGTTTTGGGTAAAATCGTTTCATTTATCGTCTGTGTTTTGACCTATAATTATTCATATGATTACTTAAATCATGATTTCCTACATCCATAATGTAAAACATGATTTATATATAATTTATATTCAGAATATACAAATATATTATAGATTGATAAATGGAAAGAAATACACCGTTCATAGAGACTGTAGGTTCTACGTACGCATGAACGTTGTTTTCGTTTCCTTATTAAATAGAATGGAAGTAAGTAAATATCATATACATAAATCCAGTATAATTAATATGTCATATATTTCATGATTATTTTTTATATATACTTTATAATCATTCTTGAATGGTTAACATGGAGAATTAATCTCATCGCGTCGTGGATACAGTAATCCGTACGTACGCACGAGTGATGATATCGTTCCCATAATTATTAAATGTAACTAGAGTGGATGATATAATATCTCAGAATTAGTATCATGTTATAATAATAATATATAGTTATTATTTCCACCATTATAGCCATCCATGTAAGTAGGTGTTGGAAAAACATATTACACCATGGCGTGGAGACGGTATTCCGTACGTACACACGTGCGTTGATTTCGTTTTCTGTAGGATAGATAGAAGGTGAAATAGGGTTGTTTCATATGTATAATAACATATCAGTATATTAGTGATACTGATGTAATTAATTTATAATGAAACAAATAATTAAGAGGAAGTAGAAGAAGAAATAAATTTAAAACAATCAATAAAGGATATTACCTCTTCTTCGATGCACCTCTTCTAAACCTCCTCTTAGGGCACTAAAGTTGGTCTTTGAACAAAACCAAGACCTCTAGTATGTTTCTCGGGAAGTTGAGAAGAGAAATTTTCTGGTTTTGGTCGGGATTTAAGGCTAAAAATTGTGTGATGAGGAGAGGGAGGAGGTTCCCTTTTAGAAGGGAGGAGAGGGGCACCTTGGGAAACATAAGAAATATAAATTTATAATAAATTTCAACCCCACTTAAAACCCTCAAAAAATGACTCAAAGAAATTATGGTATGAGATAGGGTTGTAATATCATCAACCAATAACATTTAGACATGTTTTATTTTTATTTTAAACCTTATCATTTTGATTTATCCTTATTTAATCGATTTAATTTTATTTGTGGAAATAATATTCTAAATTTTAAATTGTTATATATACATACATATATCTTGTAAATTTCCAATAATTGGATTATTTATTATTTTCTAGACCATATAATTTTCAATTTATAATTTTTAAATATTTTTGTGATTTTTATACAATTTAATAATATGTTATTTTTATAAAATAACAATAGTGTTAATTTTGACACTATTCATTTATTTGAATTTAAATAAAATCAACTCAGAGGATATATTTGAAAAAAAATGTTTCATAGATTAATAACAAGACATATTCAACTAGAAAATTTGTGGAGAACATTAATTAGTTCATATAATATTCATTTTAATATTAATAATACCATTTATTTGATATTTCTCTTAATAAAACAATTACTACATGATTTTTGTATAATTATTTAATATACATATTAGTTGCATAAAAATTAAAAATAAAATACTATGATTTTTTAAAAACAAATATATTTCAAAATAATACTTTTACTCGAATTTATCATCTTAAAATCACAACATGTAAATTTTTATATTTATTAAATTATGAAGGTGACAATTTTGACATCATTTAAAATTAAATGATATAAGTGTCATAATCGCTTTTATAAAGATCCAAATGCTCAAACATTATACCATTGGATGGTTATGATTTATATATATACCACCAATAAGTTTTGGTTAGTTTTTTTGGCCTTTTAATGGGTATTGGTATTTTAATAAAAACTATATTATAGATTTTTCACTAAATAAATAATTGCAGCATCATTAATGTATAAGTTATTAAGGTAATTAAATATCTCTTAAAAAATAACAAATAACTTGTCCTAAAAAAGAAAAACATTTTATAGCTCAAATGAGTATTTATAATCTAATTTATATTCTGTACAACCTTATATTAAAAATACTATAATTATTAAAGTTTGAGTGAGACATATTGCAATTTCCATTAAATAAAATAAATTAAATGTCTTAATCACATCCAAGTGGGTTCTTATTGATTTAATTTCGACCCAAGTATGTTTTAGGACGAAATATAATCATCCAATTATATTAAGACAAGTATTAGGGTTATTTTATAATATTATATTTTCCCTTAATTACCCGATTTACCTTTAATTATGGTAAACAAAATTTACCGTAGTTACTATTCATAGTGCACAAAAATAAAAAGTATCCTATTAACATAATTTGGACCTAATAATTCCAAATATGGAATCCATTTTTTCAAATTCAAATCACAGATGTTTTAGAAATTAATTTAAAATTAATCCCGCTATTAAGAAAATGAGTTTTAAAAGTTAAAACATTGTAAAAGATTGAAATGATTTTACATATGAATTCAATTTAAAATAAATGATAATGACATAAATTATATTAAATTGTAAAAATATATTCTGTTTATACTTTAAAACCATTAAATATTATTATTGAATAATATAAATTATCATGATGAAAAAAGGTGTTTTTAATGAAAATATAGCGTGTTTTTACTATTCATTAAAATATAAAAGTTATCGGAATAATATAAAAAATTTATCCAATGTAAATTTTTATATCCTTATTCCAAATGAAAATTTTATTTTGTCAAATTGATCTTATAAACATGTCAAAAACTAGATTTAAAGTGGATGCGCCATCAAAAGGTGGAAAAACTGTATTTTTTTGAAAAATACTTATTTTACCCGAAAAAATTATTTTGTTCGCATACCATGTTCTAGAAAATGTGTAAGATGAATAATATTGTTATAAAATTAAAAATATAGTTAATAATATTAATAAAGGATGTTTCATAATAATATTATAACCATATATCATTGTTTAGTGAAACCTGGTATTGCATACAACACACACTATTGAGGATGGACGTGATTGCGTGTAATGAAATCCAAGTCAGTGTTGCATGTAGTGAAATATTTTTTTATTGTTGAGTATAACAGGATCCCACCATATTTCATTTATACATTGAATATATATATACACTCAATGTTGGATAGAATAACTTCTATCAAACGATCTTGAAATTGTGTGTAACACGATCCAAGAATAGTGTTGTGTATACTACAAGATAATACGATGTTGATTATAGAACAATATAAACTTGGTGTATCATAAAACACAATACATCAAATAAATTGAATATAATACTTCTCATAAAATCTCGGGGTGTTACATTCTACCCCCCCCCCCTTAAAATTAATTTCTCCCTCGAAATTCGTCGGGGTTATAAATAGTTTACTACTTGGAAGTTTCTTTCATATAAACCCACATCGTAAAAAGGAATAGAAAAACTTAATTTAAAAAAGGAACATTATAAACAAAATGGATATCTAAAGTAACTCATCACTTGGGTTACTACATAGGAGAATATAGGTGAAAATATGGATATAGAAGAGAAATCTAACCGTCAAGTTCTGATGGAGAGTGGTAGAGAACATGGCTATGAAAAATCCAGAAGTCACAAATCCATAAATTTGTGATGATCTAAGGTACCATCTAATTCATCAGATATGACGGAACTAGGACAACATTTTTGGTTTTCAGGATCATTTCCCTAATGTTGAAGATTTTTTTGAATTAAAATAAATACTTACTTGATTTTGGTACAATCTCAACGTTGTTCATTCCTTGAACAATTTCCACTTCATCTCTTAATGAAATGAAGTTGAATTTGTCATTCATGAAGTGTGACCAGATCATACGATAGAATGATAGGACATTCAATTTATCTCAAACATAAGGTTAGAAAAAGTTGTTAAATATACATAAGTCGGTCTATGGTGAGATTAATCATATATGGTTCCAAAAATGGACTTATACTTCATCTATCGTACCGCTTAATAAAATAAAACTAATTTATACTAACCAGGGACTTCCAGTAGAATAGTGGTAGGTGATAAAGGCTTGTCGCACTTCAGTTGTGGGTTCAGTTACCACAGCCTTGTCTGACGTAACGGGTTGTCGCCCGTCCTATGGGTTGTCCTTTTTCTAAAACTACACTATTATAACATTACAGAAATAATATAGAAAAAAGTTATATCCTTAAACAATACTATCTGATGTCCAACATAATCTATTCCAATATTTTGACTTATCCAAAATACATATGTCCAATCTCATTATATAAAGAAAATGATTACTGGAAAGGTCACATAACAAGCACGTGAATACCAAAATTTATCCCACATATATCATAAGATATATCTTGTTGTTCACATTACTAACATGTGAATACCTTAATCATGTATTCTCTTGAAACTTAAATTACCATAGAACCTTAGTAAAAACATGAATGTTGTCAAAAGGTAACTCTTTCCACATACCAAAATCCCATAAATTCTATATACTCAACCCATGATATCACTTAGTCCTTATATCAGTCTTGAGCTCATTAATACAATCAAACATATTATTTTCTTCTTGTCCCTTCATTATGCGCATATCATCTACTTTCTTAAAATATTTTAATCACATTTCATGGTTACTGGTACCATTCAACATATACTTTCAAATAATTTAGAAAAAACAATAGTGTAAAAATCCATAGATTTTTCTTTCTTCTATGGTACTATACATTATTCTTGATAAACATTCAATAATTCCACTACCTTCTTAAACCATTGACTGAGCTTCGTCATTTTATTCCTTAACACTACTTTTATCTCATATATAATTTTTAGTGTCTTCATCATCATCAACATAAATATTACCCATATGACCATTATGATTCTCTTCATGAGATTTTCCTTTATTGAATCTATTTTCATAATGCTCGTACATTCCACATTTAAAACATTTAACCATTTTTCATGTCTTAGAAATACCCTTATCCTTTTCCATTGTGTTAACTGGTCCCTTTCCTTTGCAATTTCTAGCTTGGTGTCCTTATTTTCCACACCCAAAGCATCTTCTAGTTCCTTTGATGCATGAACAACGGTTCCTTTGATGCATGAACACCAGTTCCTTTGGTGTCCTTATTTCCCCAAAACATTATCCTTGATGAATATTCTCACATGATTTACATGAGGGAAATTGAACTTTTTTTCCTCTATGATCATCCGGAAACTCCATCTTTCTCTTATTAGATGAGTCACGAAAATTACCAAAGTTGAGATTATTGATCATATTATGAGATTGATGATTAGGTATATTAATGATATGTGGATTTCCATATCAAATTTCATTTTGTTTCCCATGAAGAATATCATTCCACTATCCATCATATTCTCCATTATCATTAATCTTCATGTTTCCATCCATTTTTTTAAAACGGAAAAAGAATAGTATGAGAGGCAAAAATCATACTAGAAAAACAAAATAATCAAGGGGAAGTACTTTCAATCTCTAAAATATTAGGTTTAATCCTAGGTTATTCATGATATTTATCATAATTCACGTATTGTAACCTATACATTATACTTAACCTTATTGACTACCCAAGACATACCTTAGAAATATCTCTAGGGATCTCGCTAATGTCCTTGCATCCTAGTTTCCAAAGGTTGACTAAACCTTCACCCTGATACCAAATGTAGCGGTCTAGAATTATTTCCAGTGGACTAAAATTGAAACCTATCAGAGCACTCCAAGGGCAGCTACACCTCCTGGGCGGGACACACCACCATCCCCAGTGGCAACCATT
Source organism: Viscum album (assembly GCA_963277665.1). Classification (NCBI taxonomy): domain Eukaryota; kingdom Viridiplantae; phylum Streptophyta; class Magnoliopsida; order Santalales; family Viscaceae; genus Viscum; species Viscum album. The sequence goes on along the minus strand of OY728125.1, from coordinate 907,287,047 downwards.
TCCTCATGAAGCCCTTGGGCAGAGAGCCAGGCTTCGTCCAATGCTCATATGTGAGAGTTCCCAAGTATTGGATTCCTTCATACCTCCTTTGCTCTGATACCAACTGTAGAGACCCAAAGCATGACGTACATGGACATTACATTACTTTTGCGAAATACTTAATACATGACAAAAACAGATTCCCAAAGACTGTATTAGTTTAGTGCCTTTGGAAACTCGTAACATAATCTTCTAATCATGGTGAAAGATCTTCAACATCTCCCAAAAAGATCTTCCCATTTGGTTTTCTTACCTAAAACATGCTTTATATCTTGTGAAAATTAAAACATAAATAGGGTGAGATCAAATCCTCAGTAAGGGTAAACATGGAGAATATAAAAACAATCCATAAACATTAGAACGTAAAAACATGAACATAAAACATCAAAATATTGAGAAATAACATAAATCTTGGAAATAAGTAAGGCATAGATCATAAAGGAACATTAATAAAACATGTAACTATGGAAAACCATTAAGCACATGATATGTTTTCTATAGTAGTCAAGGCATTGCTACCAAGACCACCATAGTGGAAAAGTTCCACTACTAAAGTAGGATTAATTTCTATTCCAGCCCTGTATTACTAAACCAGATTTTACTTACCGTTCCATCCATGTTTATATCATGAGATATAAATCGTTACCCAATGCATTGTACAGAGATATAGGTCCCACCATACTCATAATTAAATCATTCTTATGTGTGCCACAACATAAACCTAAATCATTCATCATAACCCAAAGAATAAAATGGGTTTCATAAACATCATACCATCATAACATAATCCAAATAAAACAAATCAATATAATTTCATCATAAGGAAATTGAAACCATGTAAATCATAGAGACATTATACCTGAAACATACACATATGAAATAATTTCATCATAGATGGAAAATGGTTTTGATAAAATACTTGAAATGAATTCTTGAGGAAAATATCATATTATCTTCAAAATCATTTTATTTTCACAAAATGCCATGAAATTTTAAAAGAAAATGATTTTTTGAAAATAGTAATGAAATATTGTAGAGTAATCTTCATGAAAATTAGGGGTTGTGAAACCGTAAAAATATGTGCATGCCATATAAGTTAAAAAATTTATCCTCGTACTTTTTCCGGAAAAGTAAAAAAGTTCCTCTTGTGGTAAATAAAAGAAAGAATCCTTCCATAACACAATGTAAAAGTCAAATAGGGGTAAACATGACTTTAAAAATACATGGAATAATATTAAACACTTTATGAAAAACATTTTTATGTACATGGATGAAAAATATAACCCCAGTAAATACTTACGTATAAGTAATCTCAGATAAAAATGAGATTGCAAAATTATCCCTTACCTTTTGTCCAATTTCTTTTGTATAAGTCCAAGTCTCGTGTATAGTGGGTTTAAACATATTATTAACTTGTAACAGAACCATAATAATATTTATGATATAATATATGATTCACTTATAACTTTATATTACCCGTTCATTTGTCAATTCCATGTTAAAGCAGCGTTTTGGGTAAAATCTTTTCATTTATCGTCTGTGTTTTGATTTTTAATTATTAATATGATTACTTATGTCATTATTAATTACTTACAGATAGTAAAAAATGATTCATATATAATATATATTAATAATATACATATATATAATATATATTGATAAATTGAAAGAAATATACCATTCATTGAGACCGTAGGTCATACGTACGCATGAACGATGTTTTCGTTTCCTTATTAAATTGAATGGAAGAAAGTAAATAACATATAGATAAATAAAGTATAATTAATATGTCATATATTTCATGATTATTTATTATATATAATTTATCATCATTCTGGAATGGTTAACTAGTAGAATGAATCTCATCGCGTTGTAGAGACAGTAATCCGTTAATACGCACGAGCGATGATATTGTTCCGATAATTATTGAATGGAATTAAAGTTGATGATATAATATCTTAGAATTAGAATCATGTTATAAAAATCATATATAGTTATTATTTGAACCATTATACATATCCAAGTATGGTGGTGTTGGAAAAACAGATTACACCACGGCGTGGGGACGGTATTCCGTACGTACGCACGCGCAGTGATATCGTTTTCTGTAAGATGGATAGAAGGTTAAATAGGGTTATTTTATATTTATAATAAAATATAAGTATATTAATGATACTTATTTTATTACTTTATAATGAATCAAATAAATAATAGGAATTAGAAGAAGAAATAAATTTTAATGAATTGGTAAAGGATATTAGCTCTTCTTCGATGTGTCTCTTCTAAACCTCCTCTTAGGGCACTAAAGTTGGTCTTTAAAGAATACAAAGACCAATAGTATGCTTCTAGAGATGTGTAGAAGATAAATTGGTAGGGTATGGATGATCGTTAAGGCTCAAAATGGTGTGAAGAGGAGAGGGAGGAGGTTCTCTTTTATAATGGAGGAGAGGGGAACCTTTGGAAATATAAGAAATATTAATTTATAATAAATTTAAACCCTACTTAAAAACCTCAAAAAAATGACTACATTCAAATATGCGATGGGATAGGGTTGTATTATCATCAAAAAATAACATTTAGACATGTTTTATGTTTAATTTAAACCTTATCATTTTGATTAATCCTTATTTAATCTATTTAATTTTATTTGTGGTAATTATATTCTGAATTATTAATTTTTTAAATACATACTTATATTTTGTCAATTTCCCATAACTGAATAATTTATTACCTTTTAGACCATATAATTCTAAAATTATAATTTTTAAATATTTTTTTTATTTTTAAACAATTTAATAATATGTTATTTTTATAAAATAACAATAATGTTAATTTGGAAACAATTCATTTATTTGAATTTAAATAAAATCCACACAGAGGATATATTCGAACCAAATTTTTTAATATATTTATAACTTGTAATATTCATCTAGAAAATTTGTAGATAATATAAATTAGTTCATATAAAATTTATTTTAATTTTAATAAAACCATTTATTTGATATTTCTCTAACTAAAACAATTACTACATAATTTTTTATAATTATTTAATATAATTATTACTTGCATAAAAATTAAAAATAAAATATTATGATGATGATAAATATAATATATTTCAAAAAAATACTTGTACTCGAATTTATAATCTTAAAATAACAACATCTAAATTGTTATATTTATTAAATTATAAAGGTGACTACTTTGACATCATTTAAAATAAAATAATATAAGTGTCCTAATAGCTTTTATAAAGCTCCAAAAGGTCAACAATTAGACCATTTCATGGTTATGGTATAGATATATATGACCAATAAGTTTTCTTTCAGGTTTTTAGGCCTTATAATGGGTATTTGTATTTTAATGAAAACTATATTATTGATTTTTCACTAAATAAATAATTTCTGCATCATTAATGTATAAGCTATTAAAGTAATTAAATATCTCTTAAAATTTACAATTAAATTATCATAAAAAATAAAAACACTTTATCTTTCAAATGAGTATTTATACTCTAATTTATATACTATATGAGCTTATATTAAAAATACTTTAATTATTAAAGTTTTAGTGATACATATTTCACATTACTTTAAATAAAATAAATTAAAGGTATTAACCACATCCAAGTGTGTTACAATTGATTCCGTTTCTACCCAAGTAAGTTTTAGGACGAAATATAATCATCTAATTATATTAATACATGTTTTAGGGTAATTTTATAATATTATATTTACCCTAAATTACCTAATTTACCTTTAACTATGGTAAATAAAATTTACCGTAGTTACTATTCATAGTGCACAAAAATAAAAAGTAGTCTATTAACATAATTTGGACCTTCTGATTCCATATATGGAATCCATTTTTCCAAATTCAAATCACAGAAGTTGCATAAATTAATTTAAAATTAATCCCGTTTTTATGAAAACGAGTTTTAAAAGATAAAACATTGCAAAAGATTGAAATGCTTTTACCTGTGAATTCAATGTAAAATCAATGAAAATGACATAAATTATATTAAAAGGTAAAAATATATTCTATTTATAATTTTAAACCATTAAATATTATAATTTAACCATATAAATTATCACGATGAAAAAAGGTGTTTTTAATTAAAATATTGCGTGTTTTTACTAATCATTAATATATAAAAATTTTCAGAATAATATGAAAAATTTATCCAAAGTAATTTTTTATATCCTGATTCCAAAGAATAATTTTATTTTGTCAAATTGAACTTATAAACATGTCAAAAACTAGATTTAATGTGGGTTCACCAACAAAAGGTGACAAAAGTGCATTTTTTTTGAAAAATAGTTATTTTACCTGAAAAAATTATTTTGTTCTCATACGATGTTCTAGAAAATGTGTAAGATGAATAATAATGTTATAAAATTTAAAATTTAGTTAATACTATTCATAATGGATAGTTCATTATAATATTATAACCACATATCATTGTTTAGTGAAACTCGGTATTGCGTACCACAGACGCTATTGAGGAAGGTCGTGATTGCATGTAATGCAAGCCAAGTAAGGGTTGCGGGTAGTGCAAGATTATTTTGTTGTTTCATATAATATAATCCAACCAGATTTCATTTATACATTGAATATATATATATATACACTCAATGTTGCATAGAATAACTTCTATCAAATGAACTTGAAATTGTGTGTAACACGATCCAAGAAAAGTATTGCGTATAATGCAAGCTAATAGGGAGTTGCGTATAGCACAAGATAATATTGATGTATCATACAACATAAGACATCAAATAAATTAAAATGAATTCTTCTCATAAAATCTCGGGGTTTTACACACACAGTGTAACCCTCCCTTGGAAGTACTAAAGCCAAGAGACCAGGATGATAGGGAGGTATCTATGACATGGGGTTGGGACTGAAGACTAGACGTTCAAGTAGTTCTACATATCCCATAAAGGTGGGAATCAAGACTAACATAGTTCTTAGGAAATTTATGATGTGTTTTTTATTGTCATGTAAGAGGGATAGTGGTTCTTTTAGTTTAAAGTTGTAGGGATCAGACCATAGATGTCTAGTTTAATGTCATAATCAAGGGACAGGAAAAAACTGTGGGGATGGACCTGAAGAAAAGATGTCAAGGCATTTCTACATATCCCATGAGGATAAGAATAAAGCCTTACATTGTTCTAGAATATGTAATGAAGTTTATCATATTATAGTAAGGACATGGGAAGAAATAAGAATGAGGGAGGGAACATGGTGCAATCATCGTAATCCTGACATGAGTGGGGCCAAAGAAGCCTACTTAACACCATGTAAGATCCTCCAATAGAACTATACCCAGGGGGATAGTCAAGGAATAAACATGGGGCTGGACTCCAGACGAAGTGCTTAAGTGTTCCTACCTATCCCATAAGGATTGGAATCGAGCCATATGTAGTTCTTTCAATTTAACGTCTTGTAGGATGACGCACAGTTTAAGGTCTTACAGGACGACATATAGTTTAATGTTATACGATATGTCATACAGTTTAACGTCTTATAGGATGACATACAATTTAATGTCCAGTGGGACATTTTACTGTTAATGGTCATGTATGACCAGATAGTTTAAGGTCATTTAGGACCCTCTTGATTAGGAAAAGTATTACATTAATAAAATGGCATTGGTAAGAGTATTTATATGCTCACCATCCCTAGAAACCATGGAATATACTCCATTAGAATAAACCTTGTGAATGATGTAATTCCATTCCCATTTAGGCTCCAAAATGGATGGTTTCTTTCTAGGTAACAATGGTGTGTTCAGGTCCAATACCATTTCACCTTGAAAGATGGAGCGGAGGCGACCATTCTTGTGGAAATCTCTACCTATCTTATTCGGACGCCTCTCCATATTGAGTAGGGCATAATTAATGTTCTCGTCGAGTGCTTCCAACTCATCCAGATGGATTTTAGCGACTATATCTGGAGCGTTCTGATCACAGAATGTCATGTGCAATGAGGTAAATTGAATCTCAATTGGTATGATGGCCTCTGTTACGTATAGCAGGGAATATGGGTTCACCTGTGTGGAATTACTATTCATCATCTGATAAGCCTAGAGGGTGTCAGGGAGTTTGTCCCTCCAACGCTTCATGTTCTGACCAACCATTTTACACAGAAATTTAGAGAGGGTATTTTTGAATGCCTTGATCTGTCCATTTGATTGTACATGATAACTGGAGGTATTGTTAGAACTGATGTTGTACATAGAGTACATTTTCTTTAGCTCATCTACCTGGATGTTTGTGTTATCGGTGAGGAAGAAGTGAGGGAATCTAAATGGTAAGATGATATTGGATCTCACAATGTCAATGATGGAACGCGCCTTGACCTCCTTGGGAAGAAAAACCTCTATGAACTTGGAGAAGAAATCCAGAGCAGTCGGGATGAACTGGCACTGGCGATCTATCACTGTTGGATATGGTCCCACAACATCGAGTACCCATTAGGAAAATGGCCATGAGTACCTAGTAGTATGGAGAGGCTTTTACGGCCGACACATAAAATTGGAATGAATTTTTCTTGCATGGAAGATTTTGGAGAACTCAATGAAGTCACGGATCATAGTGGGCCAAAAATACCCCAGTCTCTGGATCTGGTGATATTGTTTCAACCTGGTCTGATGATCCCCACAAGAACCTGCATGATCCTCTTACATTACTTGGGAAATCTCAACTCATTGAATGCAAAATAGGAGAACCCCATCAAACCATCACTTGTAGAGGATCTACTCATGACCAAGATAGTCCTGGAGGGTAAACAGTAACACGCGGCATCAAATTCACTCGCGCTCGACCCAATCTGCCGTGAGATTAACATTTTAGAGGTTCTTGACAAAGGAGGTTCACCAGTTAGGAGTCAATTAGATCACTACATCTAGGGGCTTGGGGGTCTTGACGTGGTGGTGTCGGCGGTAAGTTGGCATACATGTGGGTTGTCATTATCATCTAGAGTGACAGAAGCAATGAATCTCCATTGTGCCACGTGGATATTCAGATAATCTCGTTCGGGATCTACAAGTGATGCAGGTGGGCTGGCCAGGGTGTCAGCTCGATCGTTTTGAGATCAAGGGAGATGAGTCACTTCTATGCAATATGGGAACGGGGCCATTAGTGGGATAGTGCATTCCAACTATGGTACGAGATCTAGATTTTTGACGACATAATCACTGTTGATATGCTTGATGACTAGTTCGGAGTCCCAATTAAAATTAAAATGGGGAACATCAATCTATAGGGCCAGCTCAAGGCCCATAATGAGATCTTGATAATCTTCCTCATTATTAGTGCAACCTTTTTAAAACTATAATGAATACAATGGAATGGCTTGTGCTGGTGTATTGAAGACAATACACAATCCAACTCTGTTTAACCTGGGGTCCTTGAGACTTCTTCCAAGGGGGATTTCATGAAGCACCATCGATGGGAATTTTACAGCATGACATGTCTTGGTCTACCATGAGAATCTCTTCATAGAGGAAATCGAGATCCGAAGAATTGTCCGCAGGAGCCGGATGGGCAGCAAGGAAGTCTGCCAATGCTTTCCCCTTAAAAGGCATCTGAGGGACAAACCTGATGTCGAACTGCTGATGGATTACTATCCATCGAGCTATACATCCTGTCAACAAGAGGTGTTTTAGGATGTACTTTAGTGGATCCACTTGGAACACCAGTTGTACCTCATGATGCTGGAAGTAATGCCAAAATATCTATACCACAAATACCCACGTAAGCCATCTCTTCTGTATAGTATAGTATCAATTATTCATATCTAGGATCATGAGGCTTATATATTAGATATTTTTCTCTATCCCCTCATTTTTTTCTAGGAGAGAAGGGTGCCGAGAGACCATTCCAGGGCAGTCACATAATGGACCAGCAGTTTTCTAGATACGGATGGCATTAAGACCAGAGACTAGAGAAGGTACTGTTTGATTTCCTTGAATTTAGTCAAACATTATTTGTCTCACTCCTAGGAAATGACATTCTTCATGAGCCAAGAAAAGGGATTACACTTGATGGACATATTTGCGATGAATCAACGTATTTAGGACAATTGGCCTTGTAAACCACGAAGCTTCTGGATGTTTCTTGGGGGAAACATCTGACTGATGACCTTGATCTTCTCTAGGTCGATCTCGATAACCCTATATCTGACAATGAAACTGAGGAACATTCTAGAGGTGACCTCGAAGGCACACTTCAATGGGTTCATCATATGCTGTCGGGAATGAAGAAAGAAAAACAATTTCTCAAGGTATTTGAGATGGTCCTGGAACTGGAGAGATTCAACCAACAGATAATCATATTGTCATTCCACCAATGTCCTGAGGATTGGCTTAAATATTCTATGTAGAGCCTGCTAATAGCTGGAACCTTCATTCTTTAAACCGAAGGGAATGACTTGGTAACAGAATGTACCATGTGGTGCCCTGAAGGCTGTATAATTCTCATCTGTAAAGGCCATTAGGATATGGTTATACCCGAAGTACCCATCCATAAAGGAGAGTGAATGGAACCCAACTGTAGCATCAATCAACAATTCCATCATATGAAGGGGAATGTCATCCTTCAGGCAGTGAGAGTTGAGATCCCAAAAGTCGATGTCGAATCTGATCTGTCAGTTCTTCTTCATTAATAGATAAATGTTGGCCAAAAATTTTGGGTACTAGACCTCCTTAACAAAATTATCTATGATGATCTTATCAACCTCTACCTCAACCCTGACACTATGAGAAGGGTACATATTTCTGGGAGGCTGCTTGAACCCGCGATGATTTTCCAGGAGACCAAGGTGGTGGATGACCACCAAAGGATCTAGTCTTTGTATCTCATCATAAAACCATGAGAATACATCACAATGTTTCTGAAGGAAGTTTAGGTACTATGGTTTCTCCTCAAGGGGCATGGCGGCACTGATAAATGTGTGTTTTAGGTCTGTCTCACTACTGAGGTTCACCAGTACCAATTCGTCGACCGTGGTAGAGACGCCCAAATAATGGGTGGGAAGAGAATCATAAAAATACCTTTTTCAAATATGATGTAGGGATCCGTGGTGGGAGGAGTTTCCTCTTAGTCAAAAGATCCCAATGGGAGGCTAGTACATGCCTGAGCAGCAATGGACACTGCATCGGGGAACTCCTGTGCTGCCAAAACCATAGATATGAAGGCTATTGATCTGATCCCATCTGGTCTTCGACCCAAGGGTCCATTCCTGATGATATTGAAGAAATAGTGGCACATCATCTTGATCTGGTTAATTTTATCCCATCTAAACAAGCAATTATGACAAATTTTTATTACCATGGGGTGGATATCCCGATACCTTATGGGAGTGGAAGCTTCGGGATCAGCTGATCCTGATTTGTGTAGAAGTATGATGTGATCTTCCTTCTTGAATTAGACTTTGGAATGTGTTCCCCCCTTGTTCCAGAATCAATGAAGCATTGTCCCATTTCCGGGGTTGTAGCCTCAAAGCAGTGGATCAGAAAGATATAGGCATCTTCTAGATATGTCCATGGGTCGGTCGCAGTGGTGGAATACTCAATGTCGTTAGACAGAATAATCTTGTCTTTGCTCTTGTAATAGTTAGCATCTAGATAGTGGGCTTCACAAGAAGAAAATGGAGACGTGTCACCTTGAAGCACACCCACCCACCCATTAAGGGAGTACTTGAGGCACTCGTGATACGATAAAGGAACCGTCGCATGCAGGTGGATCCATGGCTTTCCCATCGACGAATTGCAGGTGGTGTCCTGGGAGACAACCATGAACTCAGTGTAGGCAACTAGGCCACCGAACTGGGTCTTCAACTGTATATTTCTGATAGGTTTCTGTTCCATCCTATTATAACCATTGATTATTAGGTTAGAGGGACTCAGATCATCCTCGGACAACCCTAGTTTTTGCAGTTTCTGAGTAGGGATTTAGTTGATTCTAGAGCCTGTGTCGACAAGACAGCAGCGTACTACCATAGAATTAAACTTGTTTTTTATGTATATTGGGTGAATATTCCACTATATGGGGGATCATTCATCGTCACTATAGAATGATATGATGGCTTGGAATTCAGCATGCTTTTTCACCTCTGCATGGATGGATTCTGCATCTTCTACCTCCATCACAGACTGGAGGGGGCTTCTTAAAGCCTCGGTGAGGGCCTCACACATATTAGATGATAGGAAAAGGGACTCAAGGATAGATATATTACCTAGACTACTAGAAAGATTCTTGAGAAATAATACTTTTGTGCTCGACATGAACTTATGCTTACAAAAGTTCGCTCTATGATATGAGGCATGGCGGGCCCTGCCAACTGAACCAGTGGCTGACTGGTTCTAGGAATATCTAGATGATCACTAGTCGAAGCCTGTTTAGTGACTACTAGATGAGGGACCAATGACTGTGACCAGTCCGAAGCAAAGTGTGGCTGATCCAGACACAGTCAAGGTGCCTCTTCCCGACACAACAATGTGAACGGTGGCAAAGGCGCACTTGATGACACCAGTTGGGAAAGTTGCGCGTGTTGTGATTTGTCCTTCACCAGCTGCTTGGTTTCGGTAGCATACATAGTCTGGATGGAAATACTGTCCGAGGAAATTTGAAGACCCATATTTCCTCGGCTTCATTTATTCTAATGATGGCTGGGGACATTGGGAGGATCTTCCCGGCACTCCTCATCATCAGGAATTTTACAGTGGTTTACTAGCTCTTCGGTATTAACCGAGGCATACCTCTGATCGTCACTCGAAGATTTTTCCATTACAAAATGGATTTTGGGAGAATTCACTACCTCTGGGGGCATGAAATCACAGATACAATGGGATGATGACAACATTGTATGGGGACTTTGTTTTTCCTTGTGTTTTCGGTGTTGTTTATTCTAAGAAGGGGACTGTTGAGAGGACGATGCAGAAGTATTAGATGCTTCTTCTGAAGGATCTGGTCGATTTAGATGTGCACAGATAACACAATCGGAATGATCGACTATTTAACAAGACATACAATGGTAATACATCTGAGACCCATGGTAATAAACCTGATTCCACTCGCCTTCGCTGTCACTGCTACTGTCTGGCCTCATAAAGACACATGCACTACTACAATACAGCTCTTTAGCGACCGCCAAAAGCGGTCGCTAAAGGCCTTTACCGACCGCCTAGCGACCGCTTTTGGCGGTCGCTGTTGCTCCGTCGGTAAAGACCAACAGCGACCGCCAATGGCGGTCGCTAAAGCTTATATAAAATATTGCAGGTATCGCGTTCCCTGGAAATGGTATGTGGTGCGAGCCGGACGTCGGGGGACTGGGGGTATGAAGAGGAACCTTCGAAGCTCTTGGTCGCCGGCCATGGAGGATTTCCGGTTGCCGGAGGGAGGGGCAGGTGCGCCATCGATGGTATCAGTTTGGCGGTCGAATATCGGGGGGCGTGGGGTTCAGCAGTGAGTGTGGTAGAAGTGACGCGAGGCCGTGGAGGTGGCGATGGGGGCAACTGATGGTGGCTGGACACCGGCGGGGGAGACTGCACCAGTTGCAGCGGTGGTTTTTGGGGAAGACAGCGGCAGGGGCGGGAAAAATCCCGCTATTTTTTCGCCCGCATTAGCGGCCGCCAATGGCGGTCGCTAATGCTATCAATAGCGACCGCCAATGGCGGTCGCCCATTTCCCCAGCCGCAAAAGCCAATATATCTAGTAGTGATGCCACCTATTCCAGAGCAGGGCCTAACTAGACTATGTTTTTACCCACATGGTCTTTATGTTAGTCTTTAAACACATAGCATTGTTTGAGGGTGCGTCGCAGGATCTAGTGAAAGGGGTAGTAATTAGGGTTATCAGTGAGGTTTGCATCTTCTAGCCTCAGGTATTCAGGTAAACGTACAATCCCCTAATCCAAGGCACATCAGAAATAAAGGTGGACTAGAGCCTCATTGAATGAGTAGGTCCGGTTCCACCTATCCGGGAAGGGGGCCCTGGGAGTCTGACCCTAACGAGGGGTTGGAGAGACTTTCAAGGAGGAGAATCCTAGTTATCTTTCCTAGGCGGTGGCAGTGCATTGCGCAGGGGAACCTGCCGATTCTTAGGTGGGTGCGGATGGGCTGGAGGCTGCTCCTGAAGTGGAGGGCCTCTATGAGGCTATGGAGGTGGATCCACTGGTAACAACTCTAGTTTCATGGGGGCCTCTATTTGAGCCACAGTGGTGGGCTCATCCCTCTAGGACATTCTTGCTGGGATTGCAAGAGGCAAGAGACATACCTTGCAGGCATGTTGTAAGGATTCCTCTATGCGCTGGTCCTTATCAGAGAAGTCTCAGAATATCATGGGGTAATTATGAGTAATAAGGGAAGGGACCAATTCTATCTTGACATTTCCTACACACATCGTCTGTAGTTTCTCTTGAATTAGTGGCATGTCAAGGGAGTTTGTCAGCTCTTTTCACCGGGTGACAAAGTCGGCAACGTGTTCATTAGGCCACTGCATGAACTTGAAGAGCTCTGTGATACTCATCTTCCTAGTGGTGGAACTGAACAAGTATAGAAATATCATATGGAGGTCTTCCCAACCGGCTACTAATATGATGGGGAGTAGGATGTACCAGACAAATGTCATCCCTATGGATGTCTGTACGATGCATCGGAGTTTGGCGGCCACATGTTGTGATAGAATTCCCAACACATGCCCACACATTGAGATAATGTGGGAATGTTGATGCGGTGGGTCTATTGTCCCATTGAAGGTAGAAAAGGATGTATTTTCGAAACTAGGGGGTGCTGGTATATCATACACCCACGACAGATTAGGCTTTCCATTAGGCGTAATTGCCACCTTCTGTGTCTCTAATGCCTTGAGACTATCAATGAGTTTCTCCATTGGATCATATGGGTAGAGTTTCCTATCTTGATGGGGATCCTAGACCACTACCGTGTTCTCAGGCTCTTCCACATTATATGTCAACCCAATCACTTGTGGAACGGCTGGAAGAATGACCTACGGAGCACCTAGGGGAACCTAAGCTGAGTCCAGGAGATTGTCACGTCTTTCAAGAGTATTTGGTGACACATATAGTTCCCTCTTGTCGTATGTTCCAGCCTCAACCCTTTATATGTGGGAAAGATGGTTTGGATTACCTGTAGGAAGTTTGTTGATGGGAATTTGTTCCTGCCCCTACTACCCTGGACGAGGATCATGGTAGTCTGGCTGTCGGTATGTATCACATTCATCATGGAGTTCGTGGACCATATTCTTGTGTTTTGTAAGTTTATAATGCAACATAGCCTTTTCGAGATCGTCTTCTTCCTTCTTCCCTGAGCCAGATGGGTCAGACAGTTTGACATATCCACATTGCACCTTACCCTTATTGGGATTTCGGATGATGATGAACGCCTCGATGGAACCAAAATTCCCAGTAGATTCCTCTATGGAAAAGTAATACATCCTAATGGATACAAGTGGTGTGAAACTCCCTCAGGGGGTAAGTCCTATATATGAATATCTAGATCATTCTCACCCCCATAAGGTTGTCATTGTTAACCACGACCCTACCCGGAGGCATACCCTCTATGTTTCCTGGAAAATCAGGCTGGCGATGGATGGAACTGAATTGGAGGGCTGCATACTGCCCCCAACCACAAATTATCATGTTGGTATAAGACTCTTGGATTATACTGTGATGTAATTTAATGCTTTAGACACATCTTTGTTTGAGGTTCCTATAGTGACTTTGTGACTCAGGGTGTTGGGCCATGAGAATTACGACCAACTCAACCAAACAGAATTGTTGTCCGAGGACTTTGAAGTGCATATAACTCTTGGGGTAGGCCACTCATTGATGATGATGATGGTAATGAGTCACACCGAGGGTCTGCAAAAAGCATCTAACATCCTCCTGGGTGAGTTCTTCTGGCACATTGAAATTTGGCTCTTCAACTCCCCAAAACATCTCTGGGAAATGGTCCATTATGAGAATGTCTCACAAGAAAATTTGTCCAGATTCAAGGTCTAACCATTTATTTCCCTACTCATTAATCGGAGGTGGCTGGGAAACCGGTAGCGGTACTGAAGCAGACTACTAAGATGGAAGACTAGATTGTGGAGAATACGGTGAGCTATCTGACAAACCACAACATCTCGGGCTATCCTCCGACGAGTGTAGTTTCTTATCCACCGCATCATATTAATATGGGATGACAACCGAAGATTCAAACACATGGACTATAGATACCATTGATGAAACATGTTGTTGTTTGTATTCCATTGTTCTCTAGAATAAGATTTAGTGATCTCTGGCCATGTTAGAGAGTTCTTCTGGTGATGATGGTGGTGATTTCATGGATGAAACCTGTGTACCTTCCAAAGTTTCATCCTCCTAGATATAACTTCAGAGGGAGTTGGGAATCTGATGGAACTCACATTCTAGACGTATGAGGCTGACACACCATTTTCCTACCCCATCCCTTGACATAGAGGATATAGGCATGGGTTCTATCACTGATTCATATTATGGCTCAGAATCTGAGATGCAGACTGGCATAATCTCATCCTAAATCATATCGGTATTATTTTTATAGAAGCGATGACCCATCCTCCTACCCTGGGATGGTTCTTCGGGACATAGTATATTTCTGTTGTGAGGAGGAACTTTGACTGTACTGGTGCTGGGGCAGTGAGTATTTCTGCCTGATATAGCTGGGATTCAAGGAGAACTAGGATATATGTCGAAGAGAATATGGGGAGCACCTCCCTATCTGCTAACTATCAATTGGAGGGAATTTCTGCGGAAAGCGCTAAAGCGGGTAGGACCTCATCTGGAGCTTATTGGAACATCGGTAGGTCCTCTAAACTGGTTTCCCCTAGGATCATTAGTGCAAAGAAGGTCCCTGTAATGGGTTCCAAAGAAGAGAGGATGACCCTCATACCTCTGAATGGTGAGGTGAGGAGGAGTTTCGTCATCTTCTGTAAAGACATGGGGAGGGACCCTATGCTGATGATTGTCTGGATGTTTAAGGTCCCCACACCGACAACCTACAACGGGATGAACAACTCCATAACCGATGTAATGAGAATGAGTGAGGATCCATACGCAGTGTAACTGCTATGGGGAGACCCTCGTTCAGAGTAAAGGTGGAATAGGGCAGACCTTCATGCCGAAAATGGAAGTGGTTACGACCCACATTCACCATGGAGGCGGTATACGGAGGGCTTCTGTACTAGGTGTCGTTCTCATGGGTTGGTCTGCAGCGGCCACAACCTGTGTTGGAGACCAAGAGGCTTGACCCAGCCTACCCACGGGGCAGTTGTGGCCTCGATCCTGGTGGGGTATATGAATTCCCCTGCTCAGCATAGTCATGTACCTGATGATATATTTTGGTGGTGGCATGAGCCAAAAAAAGTTGTTGATGTTGACTCCCCTTGGAGGTCATCCTCGTCATCCTGTGTCTGATGCTAGCATTGGGATAGCCTAACTGGGGCCGATGGTGTAGGCACATAATTTACCTGCTCCTCAACTCGTGAGACTGGGTGGCAGCACTGGTGCGGTCTAGTGGGAGCCCTCTGTGGGATCCCCTGAAACGAGATCATGGCTGGTCTATGCTAGACATCCCCAACCTCATCGTCGTATGGAGAGGGAGTTATCAAAGAATTTGGGGAGAGTCTCTCGAAATGTTTTTACGTCGGAGTGGGGAGTAGTGGCTCCCTGCATGGCCCATGGGGGCAATGGTAGTGAAGAGGCACAGATTCCTCTAAATCCCAACGAGCCATAAGACAAGTTGAGATAATTCCCTCCCCATCGTATTAGAAGACGAGGTCGATTATCTCCATTCATTGTACAAATTCAGAAGGAGAGATGTGGCATAGGCACTCATCAACTGTGGTTGTGGATATTTTCATTGAATCAGTGGAGCCACACAGAGTAGTTGTGTTGACATTGCACCTGCCCCTGTGTCTGTGGATGGGAGGTGATTAGTTTCCTGTTGTGGCAGATTGGGCCCTAGAATGTGGGGAGATTAATCCATTAGTACTGAAACAAAGAAATCAGTGTCCAGTTCCCCAGTTTCATTCCGTCTTCCATGGATGGTAAGAAGTATCCACATAGACAACATCCCAGACCGAGATGTCCGTCATTTTAACTACCCAGCATTATATTGAGTTTCACACCAGGTCCGCTATTTTCATGGCGGGACCCGATGCTGGATAACAATATCTATTGACATGATAATCCAATGATGCCTTGAATGATACTAATCTCTACATTTAGAAGAAGACCTTTTCATCAGGTTTACAATTTCTATTTCTGATGCTTTCCTCAAGGCGTGCCCATCCATCTGTCAAGGAGGATGTGGACGCCCTGACTTTTTCTCTGCATTCCCACATTTCAAAGGAGTGTGGCATCATTCTCTTACTCAGGAATATATTATCCTTGATCAAAATGGGATGATGGGATATCGTTTCCTCTTTTTGTGGATTCCTCCTCAGAAATCGTCACCTAATATGAGTCTCCCTTATAGATTAAATCATTGTTTGTGAAAATCTTCCCAGTGCCATATCATTATGGATGACTTTTTATTACATTACTTCTGTTAGGAAATTCCAAGGGTTATGGTCAGGGAAGAAACCTTTATTCTGGGGAGTGGACACGTGGGACATCAGTGGCGTGTCTTGACACTGACCAGAGTGGATCTGGTGGGTGCAACCCCTGGAGGGAACACTGATGCTTAGTTTTGAATTGGCATGATCTCACCAGGAGGTGGTGGCCTGGGTTAGAGTCACGATGGATAGTGGACGATTATGTGATGTGGATGGATAATGATATGGATTCGACTCGATGCTGACTGTGATATTGGGATTGAGCCTTAAAAAGATATCCTACGTATCCCTATGACAGGGAATCAAAGTCCACGCTGTTCAGGATGGGTTATAGGATCGGGGTGTGCTCATAGGAGAACAACCCGATGATACAATGGGTCTTACGCATGGTTAGAATCCCAAGGTTTGTTTCATGCCACTGGGGTGGACCAAATATGTGGGTCCCAACAAAGGGAGTACAACAGCTTACTGTCGATCGCATAGCACAATAGCGAACCACTGGTTGGGGACTACAACGGCTTACCGCTGGATGGGGATTGAAAATGGTTTACCACCATATGGGGGACAGTTTAGTGTCATGTGGGGAAAAAGGGGTGTACATATTAATGTCATATAGGATAGGGGTGGACCAACATGAAGTGGTCGGGACCAGTAGTTGTTGGGCTTGAACCTTAAAGAGGATTCTTAAGTACCATTATTGGGCAAGGATCAATGTCCACGTAGTTCAGGTGGTTTTTTGTGCTGTCATGAAGGGGGTCGGGACCAATGGAGTTTGGGCTTGAACCTCTAGGATGATTTCTATGTACCTTTCCTTGTAAATGATCAAAGTCCACATAGTTTGGGTTGGTTTGGTGTGCTGACGTGAAGGGAGTTGGGATGAATGGATGTTGGTCTTGAACCTCAGAGTTTCTTCATATGTACCATTCGTAGGAAAGGATCAAAGTCCATGTAGTTCTGGTATGGGTGTGGGGCTTACACTCTAAGTTGTCCATGGGGATTCCATGGTCTATGCTTTCTCTATTCCCATGTAATTCATACTCGAAGTGATAAAAAAAGTCAGAAAATACATAACGATCACATTTTGAAAGGTGTGTCTGTAGATGTGGAATCGGGCATACATGTGGTTTTCGGCCCAAAATGGAAATAGGGGCTTACGCATGGTTAGTGGCCCAAAATGGAATTGGGGTCTAACATGTGTTTAGTGGCCTACAGAGATAAGTATTGGGACTTACTCTTGGATGGAGGCCTGGTGGTGACAAAACCCAAAGGGAGAGGTATTTGGTATGAAAGAGATGAGGGATTCGGTGACAATCCCCCCTCTCTAGTCTTTTTCGAGGAAGAATATAGGAGGATCAGGAATGATGCCTCCTAAATGAAAGGCTATGGGATTACACCATGGTTTTTTCCCTTCCCTTGTGGACAGACACCACTCATGCTAAGATGATCCCATTCTATGAGGGGAAGATCACACTCCCATTAAGATGAGTGGTCATATAGAATTTCCGAGATGGGTAACCCTATGTATGATGAATGAGGGTGGGTTCAAAGTTTAACGTCATGTTCTGAGGATGAAGGTTTTTAGACATTTAACATATTGAAGATTAGACGAGAGGGGTTTACTCCACAACCCTAGGACATACATGAACGATACCCACCCGCCCTTAGGGAAGGGAATTCATTTGGAATGTTGTTGAAATGGGGTGTCATAGAGTGATATATTGAGGGGTCCACATTAGATTGGTTATGTGATGAATAAATAACCATTAGTGTACCTATGAGAAGAAGAATGAGGTGAAGCAACACAATGGGAAGAACCGCCCAAGGGACGTTAAAATTACTTCATAGAAACCTAGTGGGTCACATAGGAATAGAGAGTGCGACACAGGTGTGTTTCATTTAATAGGGGATGGAAAATTATGCCTTAATGTAAGAATGACACATGGAGCCCATAATGAAGGTCGCACGCAAGATGAGAAATTGCGTGCAAAACGAAACGGATGGGCACAAACTGGAAGGATGTGTGAAAAATGAGAGGCTACGCATAGGTTAGAATGGATATGACCAAAAGCGGTGTGATTCATAGAGAATCTTGCGCGCAAGAGGGGTATCTTTCATGCAAATTACATAGGGTAAAAGGAAATTGATTATAATCATACCCAAGAGGTCCCACCCTATGTAGAACCGTTAGGGGACCTATCACGCACGATCTAATACATTGAAGCCATAGTGTTTTTCACGTGGTCACGGAAGTGGTGTTTTTCAAAGAGCAGAGCATCACATCATCTTCTTTCACTATCTCCATAGGGAATGGGTTATGCTTAATTTTATAGCTAAATTCCATAGTGGCTTCACGCAAGGGACACTACATGAAAATTCTCGCTTAATGACTCCTTGTGCACGCAAGAATTTGTGGGCTGGAGGAATGTTGGCCCGCCTTTTGGACATTTAGGCACCTACCCCTTTGGCAATTTCTAGGGGTCTCTGGAAAATCCTTCCTTTGATGGCACATGGAGCGGGCAAGGGCCCCTTTGACATCGCATTGTGTGCACAAGATTTTGCGCACCGTCAGGAGCCTTCACGCTCGGGCCATAACTGATTCTCGAGGGTGCCAGTGTGCAAGGGACCCTTTGAGGGAGCATTGGGCGCGTAATCTTTTTCACACTTAAAGGAGTGTTGCGTGCAACCCCGCGTCCTTGTGCTTCATTTCATTTGGTGGTTTCGGAGGGTCTTCCATGGAATCATGCTTGTGATGTCACTCTGGGCGTGTAAGATTTTGCGCGTCGGAGGGTCTTTTTCAAGCATCCCTTTAATCTAGCATGCACCTACCTCCGGGGTCGCGGAATCTTCTCCTTATATTCCAAATACATTGGTTTCTCTTTATCATCCCACATCTAGCCCTGTACAATATTCAACATCAACATCCACCTAAAACATTTCATCTAAAATCATTCATATTAAAAAAATTTAAAATCATCAAGATAATTATTTTATTTGAAAGCTTCAAATAAGATATTATTCTTGGAATACATGATCCTTAAGACATTTCTCATGGAAACTTATTAACCTTATTCACAAGTTCAATAATTATAATTTATTATCCATAAATTAAAAAGATAATGGAACATCATAGAAGGTAAAATTATTTTTATATCATGTAAATAGCTATGAGATATCATATTTTTACTAATTAATCTAAATTATAAATGAATCATTATGATGAAAAATACAAAAAACACATTAAAAAAATTAGAAATAAATTTTTAATTTAATTTAAAACTATAGAAGTGGTGAATACACACATTGAATTTTAGTCACAACATGTAAAACATAGATATATGATAAAAAATATTTTGATACATGAATTTTTTCCCAAAACTCAAGAATTAACACTTCTAAGGAATCCAAACACCTTTTTGATGGGTAACCTTTGAATCATCCTTAAAATAATTGTTGAGGATCTTAATATTTATTTTAAATCACATAGTTAACAAAATATTTTTAACATAGTTATATGAACACCTTTAGAATCATTTAATCCATTGTTAAATGATATCCGATTATTTATTAATAAACAATATTCAATAGTGATGAAATAAATTCAAGAACACAATATTTAAAATCACCACACCTATATCACACTATAACGATTAAGGTATCATGTTAAAATTAATAGAATTTTTAGATGTGTGAAATAATGGGAATCCATTCAAAGTATCATGATATTGTTAGTTTTGGGTTTCCCAAACTAGATTTCATGTCTTCAAGAAGTGTCTTGAAATAATGTGTAATGATGTGAGAGGTGTCCCCTCTTTTCATATGCGTGAATACATGACATACATTAACAATATATGATTAATCCTTAAGCCTAGTAGAATATAATTCATTCCATATAATTTATTTTGGTTTATTTAATTTCCTAAATCACCCCATTCAAACAAATGTACAAATATATATGATATATAAACCTTTTTGGGGTATCTTCTATTCAAGAATTACCACATAACTTGATCATTTGGTATACTCAAAGCTATTACATTGGACATTAGGGGGGCCATCAAATCAAATTTCATATATAGTATCCCAACCCAATTTCACACTCCATGCTCAACCAAAACCATTTCCCTACAATCTCATGAAATCATTATAGATCCAAACTCCAATATTCATCCTATATTTCAACCATCATCTTTGATACCGTTATACCATAACCTATACCCTTACATCAACACCCCCACCCAATATACACTAGAACCCTGATGGGTTTTTATTTAAGAGAGGAAATAACCCCCAAATCCCACCTCTAACCTTCCCCACATTGGTTACTAGCACCCATTGTATAAAATACATAATGGGGGGAATTTACCAATCATATAAATGATAAGAGATAAGATGTCGAAGAATGAACAACCCCACACTATATAAAACTAACACGTGATCCATAATAATAAATAAAAAACTCATTCCTATCATATAGAATACATCAACAATTGAAAACACTAAAACAAACATTAACCAATTGCTCGGAATAGATACTCCAGATCCTAGCCATCTCAATCAAGCTTGATCAACATAATCACTATTGGTAATTAGAAGAATATTTTTTCTATTCATAGAGTGGTATTAAATTTTATACCTATTTGGATGATCATAAAGATCTCTTAGGAAAATGTAAATAAAGGATTATAATTTTCTAATAAGTTAATAGTAGGACCAACATTCAGAAAACATGTCAAATGACCATTCCCTACCACACCAAGGATCACTCACAAAGTATTAGGTACAATTATACTTGAATAGTCTCAATATATATAATCATAGGCTTCATGTGACCACATCCCCTCTATTTTCCAGTTTGATTCCCCAAAGTGAAATATCATGTTCAGTTGTCCCTTCATATTTTATGTGGGTCAGGATGCATCCCTAAGTACCCCGACTCTCAGAAGGTCCATCATATAATTTTTCAATAAGGTAAATCCTCATGTAATGTCAACACATCATAACCAAATCACATCCATATATATCACAACATATTTATAAATATGTGATTTTAAACATGAATGGTATTAACTTTGTTCCCTCATCCAACCAAATACAACCCCCATAACCATCAATATACAATATCATCGAGTAAAACACCTATCATTCCAACACCTTTCATGATCATACCAATCATGGTCTATCATACCCAGTCTATTACTCAAGGGACAGAATGATGGAGGGGTTATTAATTCATCTACCCATACCAAGCTAGTTGTTGTGGAAAACATAGAGACCATAAGAATTTTTTGTCAGTATATAATAATTTATTAGTATGGGGTATGATTAGAAATAAAAAAAAAATACTTGATAATATTGATAAAAAAAGAACATCTTATTTGAGAATAAAAAAAACTCCTATAACAATTCATATATTCCTCTTTTCCATCACTACATTCCATCCACAAACACCTTTGCGTCCATAACCCATACTAGTTAATAACTACCCCAAAGAACCAAAACCACTATAAAACATTGCATTTTTATCCATTCATTTTACACATTCCATATTCCCATTTATCAACCAAAATTATGTTCATTGTCATTTATATTCTCTAATCAAGGAAATATCATTTTCATCATCACCCACATTTATCCCCATCCATTACTCAATTATTCCTTCATTTATATCTCCACCAAAAACTAGAGCTATTTAATTATACCCATGCCACTTCTATGACTTAATTTACATCATGTGGTTTTTTATTCTCTCCATATTTTAGTTTCTATATTTATTAATTCATCTCAATCTATAATTACCATAATTTATAACAAACCGTACATAATATTTCCTAATCACAACTACATAAATAATGAAGTTATGTCTATAGGAATTTATATTAAATGGGTCAACATCAACATCATTCAAGTCCCGTTTATTCAAACATATCATTTAATTACTGGATTCTATTGTTATTTAATAATGAGAACCGATTATAGGGAACAAACATAAAAATGAAACCTATTTTTAGGGTAATGGATATCAAATAAATCAATGGTATCAAACAAACAATAATGATCTATCATATCATTTATTTATAATTTAGAAGGATAAAAATACCATTGAGATTCTAGGTTTAACATGAAACTTCATTTACATAATTAATTTAGTCTCTATTACTGCTAAATTTTAAAAATTATTTATTTATAATTTTTTACGGATAAAATTATATCAATATAAATATATAAATTAAAATAGATATTTATATAAAAATAATAACAACACTTATCATTCCTTATATTCATTTTACTTAATTCTATGTTCTTTATGATATTTATTTTAAATTATACAATGAATGAAAAACAATGATAAAATCATTATTTTTACCAGATTAAGACAACATGCTTTGAATCTACTACCTAAAAAGACAATTTATCTGATAAACTAAGAACATGATAGGAAAAATGATATTATTTTTGGAAACATGGTGAAATTTTTTGGTCCATTCACAACAGGCTCACATGCCAAAAAAGGGAAATGTGGGATCACCTAGAATAGAATGGATGATTAAAAAAATAAAATATAAAAAATAATCTATTATTTAGAGAAATAAAAAACTATAATATTCCTTAGAGATATTTTCGTAATACTGAGAAAAAAATTCCATCATAATTCACCATAATTTCATTTTGATTTTAATTAGCCTCACTCAATCCTATTTAGACACCCAAAATATATGAAGGTTGATGATTTCATATGAAACTATTAAGAAAGGTAAAAACAGTAATATCCATTAATTTTTTCCCTTTATTTATGCTAAATCATGATGTGGATAAAAATATATGTAATCAAATTTAATTTTTTAGTAAAACATGATACCCTTACACAAAAGGGGCATATTGCATCAGGTTAAGATCAAGAACCATGACATGAGATTCAATTGAAACCAAGACCCTTCCAAGAACAAGAAAACTACACTTATGCAAGAGGTTACAATGGAAATTCTTTACAAGGGCAAGGATAAATAGTCGTTGAACCTTACATGATAAAACTATACCTCACACAACATTTCAAACACCACTCATCCACCACCATAGCCTCCACCATGGCCTAAAGAAAAATCCCTATAATTTTTGACTCAATACACCAAAGACAATGGTGTAGAGAACAATTGATTTAAATTTTCCTCTATATCTCCCAAGAACGGACTCACCACACTCTCACAAACTAACATTCCTAATGCCTTGGTAATTTCTATTACCTTTATTTTACAAAATCTAGTCTTATAGAGAAAAAACTTCATAAATGGTCTCCTTGTCCATTTTACTCTCTATAGTGAACTCACAACCTCAAAATCACCCCAAAATATTATCCCACATTCAAAACAACTTCAAACAGTGGAAAAACACAAAGTTATAAGTTGTGATATCTACATTATTACAAAATTAGTGGACATGGAGAATGTTAATGTAGTTATTTATTGGGAGTTGACTAATATTATATTTTTGAATTAGATTTTCCCTGATTTGGAATATTTCTATCGATACTTCATTTGAGATTTTTTTGACATAGAATCTATAATTAAAGAATTTACATGGAAAAAATGATTTTTTTAGTTGGAATATCATTTCCAAGGATCATTGAGATGGATAAAATAGAGTATAGCACATTAATAAGTGTTAATATTTCCTATGAATTATGGGGATTTTTTTTATCATGATACATTTGTAGTCTGAATAGGGTGTGTAATCATGCAATGGAATAATTAGTTTGATCCAAACAATGAAAAGTTTAGAAGTAATACCCCATGGATGACCATGATTTGGAGGAATTTTTATAATTAAATAAAAAATTATTGAATTTACCTATTTTTTGAGAGGTATATAAGGAATTAATATAATAAGAGTTTCAGATATATCTTATCAAGGTGAGATTTGAACCATATGTAGTATATATGGGAGGAGTTCCATTAGAATATTGATAATGAGTTATCATATACAGTGTGAAAATATATTGTTGTATAAAATTCCTTGGTTGGAAAAATGATTTAGTTATGGAATAAGATTCATAGTGTTAGCAGGTGAGATTGATAAAAAGATTGCATCTAGAAGCTCATGAAGAGGGAAGAAGAATGTCATTATGCTGAATATATGTAACTTTTATACGTGTATAGTATATAAACTATTAAAAAATACTAATGTAAAACACATAAGTATTATTGATACATTTTAGGTATTGGTGACCATCTAAGGGTGATCACTAATATTGTACATGAAACATTATTATTGGGATAGATTTGTTGTTTCCTTGGATTTGAAGGAGGATATTGTAGATTAATTCAATAAATATATTTGGGTGGTTAATATTCGAATATAGTAGATGTATTATCAAATAAGATAAAATGTCTAATATTTAGGAATAATGTGGAATATAGAGAATTATGCTTCCTAGTGCATGAATTTTCATTGCATAGAGTCCAAGTGGAAGGGACCTAAGAAACCATTGCATAATTTTCCCATTATTATTTGGAAATAGTATGAACTTTTATTGTATTACATGATTAGAATATTTAGATCACCACTAAACCATGAAACACTATTTTTTCTTATAGAAAAACTCATAGATTTGGCAAAATATTTTTTTATTTGGGTGGTGTTTAGGATAATGTACATGGTTATTCTTTATATTAGAGTTTTTTTGAAATAATTGGTTTCCATTATAAATTATATAATATTTAGATCCTCAATTTAACCCAATATTATAACTCCTCACACATATCAAGTTATGTTTTTATTCATTATTTCTTAAAAACATATGCATATAGATGGGTTTTTGACTATTGGTGGACCTAGTAGAGGTTGTAGGCCAATATTTAATGGGTTAGAATTGGTGTGGGAAGAGTGTTTTACAAAATGTCAAACCTAAAACAATAAAAGTGGAAATTTATCATGGGAAGATGATTCATTTGATAAAAAATTTTGATTGTGAGGTTAAAGATTCCATAATTAAGGGGTTTACACACAAAAATCCATTGATCGTGCCACAAATTGGTAACCATGATTTCTATGTGTCATGATATAATAGGGTGTTTTATCATAATCTAAATTGTCTCTCTATAACATGAATCGAAGATGGGTTTATTGTGTATCGACCAATGTTCTCATGCAGTAATAAACCCCCATATAAATTTTTTATTATTCTAATTAAAAGGATTCAAAATTATAAATCTTTTAATTGTGTTTTTATATTTCTTCCCATTATCCACATGACCACTTTTGGATCCATGAATAACTTTTCCTTCACTATAATTTCTTTATTTATTCAAGAGGAATCAATCTCAGGGAATTTAAATAGGTAATTCAACACTTCCATTTCCTTCTATTTGTGGTTCTATCACTATTTTAATTATCTTATCCAGATTCCCATAATTTTGTAGTTTTTTCAAATTTATAAAATATTCTTATTTAAGCTAAATTATCAGAAAATCCTTAGTGATTGATAATATACACTATCAAGGTAGGTATTTCATAAATTTTTTCATCATTTTATAGGAGTTTCATGTAATGTATGGTGCACAATCTTTTCAAATGTGTGTTCTTGACCATGTACTATTCTAAATTAGTTTTTTGTATCCCTTTTTGAGTTGGGTAAAAATGTTTAAGGTCATGATTAGTACTTTATTCATGTTAATTTTATTTCATAGTAACCGAGGGATGACAACATTTGGAATATTGAGGGAATCCTTACAGATGGAACCCATATGGGTGTTCTTTAATTATTTTTATTATTTAAAAGTACTATATATGTTCCCTTTTGAATTATTTTGTAAGTTTATATGATTTTATATTAAAATATTTTCCAATGTTATCATAGAGGTGTTATTATTAGTTTATGTGTATCATATTACCATACTTAGATATACAAATAATGTTTAAGACTTTTTCTCCCTTAGATTATGTGGTGTGGTTAGAGTGTTTCCTGGGTGTAGTATATGGAAATGGGTTCTATATGCGAGGGAAAAATTCATATTACTTTGGGATAGTGATTAAAATACTTTTTTACACGTTATTATTTATTCTTATTAATTGATTATACCCTAAGTGGATGATATAAATGGTGTTAAAGAAGCATATTGATAGAGATTATTTTTGGCATGGGATTCCATTCCCTTTTATATTTTTATCAAAATGTTTCCTGATCAATATGGATTTGGTCTAATATAATTGTAGGAATGAGTCACCTTTATCACATATAGTTATATTATTATGAGTAATGATCAAGTTATTTTAATACTGAATATTTTATAGATTGGTGTTTCCTTGATCAGTTTTATTTTTATTATTATGTGCATAGATTGAAATACTTTAGGACTAAAATCATTACAATACTAGAAAATCAAAACCATATTAAATTAGGTTTACATAGTCCATGTATGAGATCGATTAGGGATAATAAAACTAAAATAATGGGATATCCGTGACATTTAACATTATATTTTTATGAGTCAGGTTCGAGATACTATTGTTCTGATATTATTAAAAACACAAAAAAGTACGTTTTTTTTATTGTAATATATTTTGGGATCAGCATTCCATAGGGATGATATCATTATAGGCATGGATTTTGTTTTTCATATATGTTGACTTTTTTACATGATTAGATCAATAGTCTTATGGGATGTGTTCAATATAGGCATGGTAAAATTTTCTTATATGTCTCTTTATTATTCATATTAGTGGTCAATATACCCCTGGGGTATGATCGTTACAGGAGTAGTATCATATACCTAGTGTTCATATGATAATACTATGACATATTCATAAATAGTCTATAATAGACTGAGGAATGTATGATTACTTCCTAGAAGGATTTCTCTGAACTTTAGGGAAATAAATTTTTTTGTTATAGTTACATTATAATTATTTTCATATCACATCATTCATGTAATTTTATATTTTTTAATTTGTTTTTGAATACCATTAGTGGCATCCTACTGAGCCATACTCATGCCCTGAATGATTATATTGGTGAATTTTCATAATTTATAGTTCATGATACAGGTAATAGAAATGTCCATGTTGTAAAAGTATAGATTTAACATCAATTATTGAGGTTCAGATATAGGATCAGGTGGGGACATTGGCCCAATTTTATAGTCAGGTCATCTATTTTATTAATTATTGGACAATTTCATGTGTGATAAAAATACAAGTGATATAATTTATTTATATACAACTCTTATGATTTTATAGTATCTCAATTTCATATAGCATGTGTTATGATATTCCTTTAGGGTTGGAACTAATTTATATTTTCCATCATTTGTAGTTATATAATTAAAACATTAAATTTTATAAATTTTCATATTTTTTATGGTTATCTATACAATATTGTATTCACTTATCATGATCACCTATAGATCGTTGAAGCATGTTGGTATTCTATGGCATATTAGGAGGTGTTTCTATGGTCATGTGGTCCCACTGGTTCGACTTCCCTTCAAGTAGGATATGTTGGTACATTAAAAAATAAATTAGAGAATTAGATTGATTTTTATATTCATTCGGGATGTGATAGTTGGTTGAATAAATTTTTTTGGAACATGTGATATAGCTTATACCAAGGAGTCGTTTACCCTCGTATTGGGTAGGTTTAAGTTATTATAAAAGATACTGTTATCCTTGGTTTTTAGAAGATTCAATTTCTTATTTTCATGAAATTTTAAGAGTCATTTTTAGTATGGTAATTTACTCTTGGACCAGGTTAGAAAGAGAGTGTGTGTTTATGAGTTATACTTTTAATTTAATATTCACATTCTATTTAAATATTTTTCTATGATTGAGAGATTTTTTTATGATATAGGGTTCTTTTATTTTACAATCCAACAATATCATATAATTTTTTCCATATATTACTTGTCAGTGAAATTCTATTCAGACATACCAATGATTAATGTAATGTTTCTCTTATTTGATGGTAGATTATGTGAATCTTAAATTTTTAATTTAACCCCTAATAGCGGGTAGGTGAGGATGGTGAGAGAGAAAAAGTTGTGGGATTCCATTATGTTATTGGATTTATCAATAATGTAGCGGGAAATACTGCATATTAATACTTATCTAGTTTGAGAAATCAATAACTATGATAGGAATGTGTTCTTATTCATATATTTATAATTGTAATTATATATCATCATAAAGACCACCAATTTATATCAATAAGGTTGGGTTATTCATAACATAATAGTCATTGTCATGAACCAGGCTGGGTCACCATCTGACCCGACGCCCGACCCAGTCCGCGACATGGCCCGAAGGGCGTTCCCGATCCCTGCGGGCTGGCACAAGTGCCTGGGTATCAAACATTACATGGGAACGATTTACCCGAAATAAAATATAGAAAAACAACTAACCAGATAAATAAAATGAAACTATAAATAGACAACCAAATGTGCCTTTAAACTATGAACATTTTTAAAGTCTACAATTCGAACCAATAACTAAAAAAATATGACAGCGGA
This sequence comes from Viscum album, assembly GCA_963277665.1. Lineage (NCBI taxonomy): Eukaryota > Viridiplantae > Streptophyta > Magnoliopsida > Santalales > Viscaceae > Viscum > Viscum album. Next base: position 907,257,907 of record OY728125.1, on the reverse strand, counting down.
ATCTGAAAATCATACTCAAACCTCCCGGAAAAAGAGAGGCCACATCAGCACCAATATGCATGAAAAGATGAGCTGCAACCTGAACCACCATCGCTGAGCACGAAGTCACAACCTGGAATGCATAAGAAATAGAATCTACATACACCCAAGGGTGTATGTAGGGTGTGACCTAAAAGACCTATAGGATGCCACCGAGAAAAGGTTCCATGCATAGTTATTAAAAGGAAAATACATTTTCAATTTAACGGAATAAAAATAGATAAGTGCTTAAAGAATTTAAATGAAAACGGTTTTTAAAGGGAAACATCACTTAAAGGAAAAGAACTTAAATTAACTTACAAACACGCATGCACACTCACACACACACACGCTCACACAGACGCACGCACACACGTACACACGTACACACACTTTTCCTGATAACCCCGACGTCACACCGTGTGCCGACGGTGAGCAGAAAAAAAAAAGGAAGAGCACAATACATGAGAGAGACCCTAAAGATACTAGCGAGAAGTGGGACCCTAGAACCTCACATCTCGGTGAACCATATCATACATTTTCGTGCACGAGCCACTGGTTGGGAAACACCTCCTATCATAGTGTTCTCCAGTCATCATCCAATGTTTAGTTAGTGTTGTAAGCATCAATCCCGCTAAGTAAAACTGGGCCGACGCCACTCCCATGTCACTATCACGCTAGTCTAGTCCACCCACCTAGTACCCAGGCTTCCCGTTTGTGCTCAAGTAATTCAACGTTCATGCCGCATTTCATAATCATACACTCAAAACAAGCAAGACATCACGCACACCAAAAACCACCATTCGCACACACATAATCCATTTGAAATAATACGCACACTAAAATGTTCCAAAACTCAATCATCATTTCTTACACAACCAATTAAAACAACCTACATTCTTAATAACTATTTAATAAAACATTTATGATTTTTAATAAACAAATTTTGGAGATAAGAGCATGAATTTATACACAAAACCAACCAAACCTTCTTTCGTAACGAAACACACACAATGCGACATCAAGAGTTCAATCCACACCACTTACACCAATTAAAGAGAAACTGTTTGAGTAGTTTAACACCATTTCTAACAAATGATGAAATAATTTTTTCACTAACGATAAATTTGGTTTTATTTAAAATGACACTTTAGAACCAAACACACGACGTAATATTATAGAAACATGATTTTCACCACAAATATCATTAAATTAAAAATTTAACAATTTATAAAACACTAAACCAGCTTGACATGGGTTTCCAGAAAATCACAATAATATCAAAAAAACACATTAATAACAAATCAATGCATATGAGATCTCAAGAGAATAAAATAAGACCACTTTTCACCCAACAAACTAACTAAATAATATGCTGAATTAATTAAACATGCAAATAAATTCATCAAACAATAATTATGAGTGGAACCACCTACCTCGACATCGAACCCTAAGAATTGATGTGAAACCTTCAAATTCTAGTATGAAGGATCAATCGCGGGCCGTTTACACCGCAAGGAACCTAGCGCTAACTCAAACACATGAATCTGAACCCAAAAACATCAAATTAAAACCCCAAAACAAATAATTGAACCTCAAAACTAGACTCAAAACTCATTGTAAAAACCAAAAACTCAAATATATAAGAAAATAAATAAATAAATAAAATAGGGGAGAGGCCTAACTGGAGGGGGGAGGATGCTGCTAGGCAATGCGGGCTCGACCGGAAGGTCCGATCACCGGAAAAGGGGTCGGACAGCAAGGGGAAAGGCAGAAGACATGGGGTGCAGCTATGCGGTTCGCCGGACAAGGAAGGGGGCCGATGGCTGAGGGAGAGAGGAAGTGAAGGGGGTCGGCGGCTGGGGTGCTGGTCCGGTGAGGGTGGAGAAGGGTCGCGACTGCGGCTGGATTGGGAGAACAGGGGCACGACGCGGCGGTTAGGAGGGAGAAATAGGGGTCGCGGCGGGGGGCGGGCAGTCACCGGAGCTGGTGATGGTGGTGGCGCGACCCGAAGTGGGGGAGGGGGGTGATACAGCGTGAAAGGAAAAAGAAACGTGGGAGAAGGTGTTCGACCAAGAGAAGATAAATAAGTGGGGGCGACTAAAACCTAAGCAAGAAAAAAACCGGGGGGGGGGAATATAGATAAAAAGAAATAAAACAAACAAATAAAATAAGTAATTTAATAATAATAATAATGATAATAATAATAATAATAATAATAATAATAAACTAGAATATGAATAATGAGGATAAAAATAAGAAGACTCATTTGATAACACTAAAATAAAATAAAGAATTATATCAATTAAGATAATAATAACAATAATAATAAAATTAACAAAACAATAATAATTGTAATAAACTAAAATAGAAATAATAATAATAATAATAATAATCTAAAATTTCATTATTATTATTATCATTAATAAAAAATGTTAATTCATTTTATTTCATTAATTAAACTTCGGCAAAGCGTGCGGTGAACCGGACGGGGCTGCGCGGCGACCCAAGCGAGGCCGCGCAGCTTTGACAGCATTGCGCTGGACACAAACAACACCAAAATGAAAAAAACTCAAAATGTTAAGTCAGGTTTCCACCCGAACTACCCGACCCAAAGTAAATTAATAAAATAAATAAATTAGAAATGATGGGTGTGACAATTCTACCCATTATAAAGCTTTCTGTCCCCGGAAAGCCACAACTAAGGTTGAGACACAAAGAATAAACTGATACCCCATTAAATTTCAGAGAGGATCCCCACAAACAACAAGAGAGATGAGGCAACGCATCATGCTCGGAGAAAGTGACTCAAAAACAACTTCAAGAAACTCATATAAAGACTTTCTGATATGTGTCTCCCACCCTGAAGATCTAGAATGCCTCTAGTTGACTGATCAAGGAAGGGAACTCTCGCACCCACGGAAACCAACTTCACATGCCAAAACACCTCAAGCACTATTAAACTGAAACCACACCATTTGGATAGAGTGAACAAGCAAGGTCAAACCACGCCCACAGAACACTCTTATCACTTATCACCAAGTCATATTTAAAAACAAAAGCAAAAGATCAACATGGGGAGGCCCGAGGGGCTCCCCACCATTAGGAACTCACTGACGCTCGAAACGAGACTGGAGAACTGACACAGGGAGGTTCAAGCGGACTCCCTTCCATTAAAGAAAAGTCCATCACTTATTCATTCTAGAGACATTCGTGCAAGACCCAATGTGGGTCTCCCCACCATTAAGAACCTACCAACACCCAAGGAGATACTTGAAAACCAACATGGGGAGGTCCGGGCGGACTCCCCACCATTCAAGAAAGGCCAACACCTATTTATCCTAGAGATCTTTGTACGAGACCCATCGTGGGTCTCGCCACCACAAGAACTAACAAAGGATATAGAACTTTGAAAAATTCTCGATGGTGACCAAACACCCCACCACAATGGACGGGGAGGGAGGGGCCCGACTACCGAGGCGTCAAAATCATGACCCAAGACAAACTAGAATTTCTGCATTCCTGGATGAGCATTATTCAGATTTGAGACATATTTACTCAAAAAACTCCCATAAGGACCACTAAAGCGATTGCATCCAATGGGACGCAACCCCCAAGCCTTTAAGGCAACGAGACAAACACGCATCCACATGGTCGTGAAAACCTTATGCAACCAGACGGCTCATACGGAGCAGAACACCCATAGAAACAATTTAAACTGCCTCTACTTTTAACACTGATGACAGAAATAAAGTCGGGGTCTCATACACTCTCTAGGTTTCGGACCACACGCCAGCTTCACTCAGAGGCCTATGGCTGGAGCCCTGATGTTTGAAGTATCCCCTGCCTCATAGTTAGGTGCTGAAGACTCCTGAATGGAGCTTCTCCTTTTGGTGTCACATGAAACCACACTACAACCGATAAAACACCAGCAAACACAACACATTACGACATCCAACTGATCATACACAAAACATTCACCAACACAAGAGCTGAAATGGTGGATGTGAATCACCCTTTGTCACACTGGATGAGAACACGACACCACAAATCATCACTTGAATATGACCATTACTGTTGAGAGGAACATTATTCGGAGAGGGACTTCAAACTGAGTCTTAAACAACACGTGATTCCTGCTATCGACCATAGCATCCCCATGTGACTGGGCATGCCACACTAGTGGCCTAACGTATACCCTTTATTAAATGAAACCAATGAAGGACCAAAGGTTATTTAGAATAGGGGCCCGCACCGACCACCCCATGATGCTTCCACATTTCCCCACTGGGATATCCTTCATCGTTTCCAAATAGAACTTTCAAATTAATGAGATCAAACTTCACCCTTGACTATCAAAAAAAACTCACACTGCAAGACATCACCGAACATGACCCTTGAGGCCGATGAAAATACTACAAAGACCTTCAAGACACTGGTCAACACTGATAATTTTAAACCACCTTCAACTTTCCCCACTGGAATTTCTTTCACCACTTCCAGGGGAACCTTTAGACACAACGTTGTCAACTTCATACCTGCCAACTCACACAACCCCAAGAGACTAAAACTCCCTTCAACTCCCATCAAATATACCATCCCACTACGAGATTATTAGTCTAGTTATAAAAAGAAGAGGTGGGTTCAATTCTAGAATTCAAGAAGAGTCATCTGATCAACTGGAGTGTCGGCCAACGGCGAGTTTCCCGTGGCCACACTTCAATCGCATGTCATCTCTTCATGGGGGGTGTACACTAGTCAAGAAAAAAAACCATGGACCCAACCAAACTGGTCCAATGGTCAAGACATACCACAAGCGAACACTAGGCGTGCAGGGGGAACCACTGTAAGGGATTCCCGAATTACTCTTCAAAATAATTCACCAACTATACGCTTGCATACCAACTTAAAAATAGAAATTTAAACTCAGGAAACAAATCAGTCAAAAAGGATTCTCAGCTCAAAACACCTCACATCTGAAATTTCCAAAACACGAGGTCACATCACACAATCACCAGTTACTAAAACACCAAATTTTCCTTTAACAAAACATTTTGTAAATAAGCAAAGACGATGGGATGCACAAACACCAATGGTGTCCCGTGGGTCTCGCACGTGCATGTTCCCATGTCACACCACCACCCACCTCATATCCATCCAGGCACTCATCTTCTCGTGCCATTAACCCTTTCTCTTTCCATATACATTCATGCATGTGGTTTCCCATGAGAACACCAAGGATCAAAACCAAACCATTCATTTTTTTCAAAACCAAAACATCCAACCCACACTTTCAAACCTCACACACCATTTCATTTTTAAAGCGCTTTATTTAAAAACATTTTCCAAAACATTTTCAAGAAAAAATCATTTTTACATAAAAACCAAAAGTCCACAATTCCAGAACAAAGAGACGAGAAGCAATGCAGGAAGAAACTAGGGTCAGAGGGTGACTGGAATATATGGTTGGTGGCCATACGCCGATCACGCCACTGGCCACTGAGAGTATTTTAAGATAGTGTCCCCGACTCCACAAGGCTTGCCAGACCCTGCGAGATCACTAAGACCACTGACCCTTCTCCCTTTTCTTTTCCCCAATACAAGATTAACTGAAAGAACCAAAGACTCGAACAAGCCTCAACTTATGTTGGTAACTCAATTCCCGCCATGAGGTGTGCTGGCCAGGGACCTTACTCGTAATCAGAACATCTAGTTCTGACACCCTTAACTTTGGTCTACACTGACTCTATCTCAAAAGAACACGACCCAAGAGAACAAACCTCCCACTGATACCATTTTGTCACGAACTAGGCCAGGTCGCCATCCGACCCGATGCCCGACCTGGTCTGTGAATGGCCCGAAGGGCGTTCCCGATACCCACGGGCTGGCACAAGTGCCCGGGTATCACACATTACATGGGAACGATTTACCCTAAATAAAAGACAGAAAAACAACTAATAAGATAAATAAACTGAAACTAGAAATAGACAACCAAACGTGTCTTTAAACTATGACCATGTTTAAAGTCTACAATTCGAACCAATAACTAAAAAAAAGATGACAGTGGAAACTGCAACTCATACTCAAACCTCCCGGTAAAAGAGAGGCCACATCAGCACCACGCTACATGAAAAGACCATCTGCAACCTGAACCACCATCGCTGAGCACAATGTCACAACCTGTAAGGCAGAAGAAACAGAATCTACATACATTAAAGGGTGTATGTAGGGTGTGAGCTAAAATCCCAGTATGATTCCACCGAGAAAAGGTTCCACGTATAATTATTAAAATAAAAATACATTTTCAATTTAATGGAATAAAAATAAATAAGTGCTTAAAGAATTTTAATGAAAATAGTTTTTAAGGGGAAAATTCTCTAAAAGGAAAACAACTTAAATTAACTTACACACATGCACGCACACCCACACACGCACGCGCACACACAGACGCAAACACACATGTACATAGGCACACACACTTTTCTTGGTAACCCCGACGTCACACCGTGTACCGACGGTGAGGAGAAAGCAAAATAAGAGCACAATACATGGGAGAGACCCTAAATATACTAGTGAGAAGTGGGACCCTAGAACCTCACGTCTCAGTGAACGATATCATACATTCTCGTGCATGAGCCACTGGTAGGGAAAAACCTCCTACCGTAGTGGTCTCCAGTCATCATCCAATGTTTAGTTAGTGTTGTAAGCATAAATCCCATTAAGTGAAACTGGGCCAAGGCCACTCCCATATCACTAGCATGCTAGTCTAGTCCGCCCACCTAGTACCCAGGCTTCCTGTTTGTGCTCAAGTAATTCAAAGTTCATGCCACATGTCATAATCATACACTCAAACCAAGCAAGACATCATGCACACCAAAAACCACCATTAGCACACACAGAATCCATTTGAAATAATACGCACACTAAAATGTTCCAAAACTCAATCATTATTTCTTAAACAACCAATTAAAACAACTTGCATCCTTAATAACTATTTAATAAAACATCTAAGATTTTTAATAAACAAATTTTGAAGAGAAGAGCCTGAATTTATACACAAAACCAACCAAACCTTCTTTCGTAACCAAACTCACACAACGCTACATCAAGAGTTCTATCCACACCACTTACAGTAATTAAAAAGAAACCGTTTGAGTAGTTTAACACCAGTGCTAACAAACGATGCAATAATTTTTTCACTAATGATAAATTTGGTTTTATTTAAAATTCCACTTTAGAACCAAACACACGAGGTAATATTATAAAAATATGATTTTCACCACAAATATCATTAAATTAAAAATTTAACAATTTATAAAACACTAAAGCATCTTTAAATGGGTTTACAGAAAATCACACTAATATCAAAAAAACACATTAATAACAAATCAATGCATATGAGATCTCAAGAGAATAAAATAAGACCACTTCGCACCCTACAAACTAACTAAATAATATGCTGAATTAATTAAACATGCAAATAAATTCATCAAACAATAATTATGATCGGAACCACCTACCTCGATGTCGAACCCTAAGAATTGATGTGAAACCTTCAAATTCTAGCGTGAAACATCTGTCACGCACCGTTTTCACCGCAAGTAACCTAGCACGAACTGAAACACATAAATATGAACCCAAAAACATCAAATTAAAACCCCAAAACAAACAATTAAACCTCAAAACCAGACTCAAAACTCATTGTAAAAACCAAAAACTCAAATATAAAAATAAATAAACAAATAAAATAGGAGAGAGGCCTAACCGGAGGGGGGGAGGATGCTTCCAGGAAATGCGGGCTCGGTCGAAAGGTCTGATCGCCAGTAAAGGGGTCGGATAGTGAGGGGAAAGGCAGGAGACATGGGGTGCGGCTTTGCAGTTCCCCGGACAAGGAAGGGGGGGCCGGTGGCTGAGGGAGAGGGGAAGTGAAGGGGGCCGGTGGCTAGGGTGCTTGTCCGGTGAGGGTGGAGAAGGGCCGCGACTACAGCTAGAATGGGGGAACAGGGGCACGGTGCGGCGGTTATGAGGGAGAAATAGGGTTCGCGACGGGGGGAGGGTGGTCTCCGGAGCCGGTGATGGTGGTGGTGTGACTCGAAGCGGGGGAGGGGTGCTACAGCGTGAAAGGAAAAAGAAACGGGGGAGAAGGTGTTCGACCGAGAGAAGAGAAAGAAGGGGGGAGACTAAACCCTAAGCAAGAAAAAAACCGGGGGGAAATATAGATAAAAATAAATAAAACAAACAAATAAAATAAGTAATATAATAATAATAATAATAATAATAAACTGTAATATGAATAATGAGGATAAAAATAATAAGACTCATCTGATAACACTAAAATAAAATACATAATTATATCAATTAATATAATAATAATAATAATAATAAAATCAACAAAACAATAATAATTGTAATAAACTAAAATAATAATAATAATAATAATAATAATAATCTCAAATGGAATTATTATGATTATTATTACTCAAACAAATGTTAATTCATTTTATTTCATTAATTAAACATCGGCAAGGCGTGCGGTGAACCGGGAGAGGCCGCGTGGTGACCTAAGTGAGGCCGCACAGCTTCGACCGCATTGCACTGGACACAAACAAGACCAAAACACAAAGAACTCTAAATCTTAAGTTAGGTTTTGACCCGAAATACCCTACGCAAAGTAAATTAATAAAATAAATAAATTAGAAATGATGGGTGTGATAGTTGTTGTGGTAAAAACCCCTTGTATTCTGGTACTTCCTATTAATAAGTTACTCTAAGTGGAAAGGCATAATTATATTCAGTTTATGGGACCTAGAGAATAATGAGAAGTGCCTCCCATACCAGAAATAACTTGAGATTTATAGTTGTAGCATCTTACTCTATTAGTATATATGGTTATAAGATATGCAGTTATGTAATGGGTCTAGTCATAATAGACTATCATCATCCAAATTGAGATAAATATAGAGAGGTGTGTAATGAATTCAATGAGAATTCTATAAAACATTTTAAAGTGTTTACGAAATATCCTAGACTAGGAAGATTTGAATGAGGTTCTAATCTATGGTTATTTTTTTGTTGATTAGTTTTTTCTTGTGATATTCATTTTCGATGGATCTTGGGTGCTTATGAATCTTTCCCTGTAATGAATTTCCTTGATGGAATATGGTACTCATTTTACCAATTTACTTTTATTTCATATGATTCTAAAAGTTGATGTGGTTTATATGTTTCCCCATTCTATTAATGGGATGAGTAATTTCATATAGATTCATGTGAACATTTTTTATCATTTTTTCGTCTTTGAGATCATGATATTAACATTTATTAATAAGATAATGTTTTGTATGAAGTATTTTTCTTGGTATTCTAGAACATATTATAGATCAAAGAGTGGACCTTTTGATATTATGACTTGAAAATATCTTGACACTAATTGGATAAGTGATAGGTATCATGGTCTTGGTCATCATTTCTAATCTTTCCCCTAAGGGGGAAATCGTTTTGTATATTTTCATTGTGATAGTATTAATTATACCAAAATATAATTCTATTGAGCACCTATATGTCATCGATCATGTCAGTAATGGGGAATAATAATTTATATCTTCTTATGTTGTTGAAAATATATGTCTCATTTATGATAATTTATATGAGGTGATCTCTAATGATACACCGTTAGAGTTGTGAATAGTGATTACCTATAGATAGGTAGAGTGTGTTATTATGATCAACACATAAGCATCATCACTGATTAATTTGTAATATGGATACAACTTTTCAATACAATCCTTCAAATATTTATGATTATGAACTCTCAAGAACATATCAACTTTTATTATCGATGGGTATCATAGAAGTTTTTTAATGATTATTTTTATACCAATATCATGAAGTGTAACATACATGATGACCATTGACTATTGGTTATTGTGGATAAAAATAGTTTACTTTTCTAAGGTTGTTTTTTGGGATTTAGAGTAATTAATGTTAGTGTTTCCTATTGTTGTTGATGAGTTTTAGGATATATTTCTATATAACATTTCAGGGTTTCCACATAATAGAGATTTTTAGTGTATGATTGAGTTTATTACTTATATTAATACCATATCGGATTTTCTATAATGTATGTATCCTTATATGTTTAGATATCTAAATGATGAAATAGAAAACTATTAGGAGAAGGGATTCATTCACCCAATCATGTATTGTTTGGGAGCTCCCATTTTACTTACCAGAAATGGTGATGGTTATTAAATATATGTGCCAATTATCAATGTTTAATTTTGAAACCAAGAGTTTATTAGATAGATTTTTTGAAAATATACACAGCGTTCCATGGATGTTCTTTATATTTGTAACAAAAATATTTTCCCAATAAAGGATGTAATTAATGATGGATTCCCAGTCATTAAAAGGAAGGAATAAATTCTATTTTTGGTGTTCTAAAATTTTACCCAAATATAATCAATTTCTTCTAAAATTCTACATTTTTTCAATATATTTTTGTTTCTACTTTCCATCATTATCATGATCTAAAAGTGAAAAAATGGGGTGATATTGGATATATTAGATTGATCATGGAATTATATAAATATTAGTTCGTTATAGAAAATGTGTAATCTTATGACTAGTTCCTATAGATGTTTTCTAAATCATATGAACTCTTAATGTATATAATTTCAAAAGGTATAAAATTAAATGATTTGAATAAAATTTTATTGTAGTGATATTATATGTACGATAAAAAGTATCTGCAATGATTAATTTAGATATTATGTTTCAATAAATTAGAAATAAACATGTTTTCATATCATCATGTGTGAGATTATACCAAATATGAAAGTGATGGGAGATTCTAAGAAAATCAATGTTTTTTTTAATATGAAGCTAATATGGTGTGATTGACACCATATTAAATGGATTTTATAATCTTGAATGAATATTTTCAGAGCTCTAATGGAATGAGAGTCTCTTGAAGATCATGTTAAATGTGAAAAATTGAAACAATTATTATTGTTAAAATATCATAGGTTCTGGAGAATGATTTGATATTAATTAGAGATGAAAGTTCAAAATAGTGTAATGATATGAAAGATGAATTTAATGATTAAAATGTATTTTCAAAATAAGGGTATTTATGTGGACTTAAAATAGATATTCCCGGGAGAATTTTACGTATATTTTTATTTCATTATTGACTATATAATTAAGAGTTTATATATATTTCAAATATGGAATATATTGTGTGAAATCCGATTTGTGGAAGAGGAAGAGTAGTGGATATAACTAGACATCAAGGAATAAATATTACATTTGTCAAGGCCTTAATGAATCATTATTCAAGAGAGGGGAAATAAATATAATATTATTTCCATTGATTTAAGATATGATAATAAACACAATGGTATAGTATCAGAATCATAAGTGAAGAAAAATGATAAGGGTGGGTATCCTTTCAAAAAATATTTATATCTTGATATTCTAGAGTAATTATTTCTGGTGGAAATCAACGGTTGATACAAAACCAAACCTAATTCAATAGTAGTTTTGTTCTTATTTTTTTAAGATGATGAAGAAGGAATCTTGTATTGGAGTTCATTTTGCATCAATCTAGATTCAACGATGTGACTAGTTCATACGAATATGGTTATTAAAGATCCATCATGTCTATAAAAATACTATATCCTTTACGTAAATAGTTCCTAGAGTGAATAATAGTGAATGACCCCGAATTAGAATTGAGTCCTTATGAATCCTTTTTAATACTTTTATTAGAATTATTTAATCACAGCTCGCCAACACATCATTTGTGTGTACTCCTTGGAATATCCCATTTTTCTGATCCAAATAAAAAACATCATTGAATTACTTATTTATATTCTTCATATATTAATGATTGGTAATACGGTTCATACCTTTGAGAATATAACATGGTAAATGGATGTTGTTTAAAATAAGGGAACAATATATTTATGAATTAATTGAAAATACAATTTTTATTTCGGTCAACATCCTGATTCACCGGAATTGTGTCTCAGGTCTCAACAAGTGATATCAGAGCCAAAACATTCTATGATTCAACATGGGCCATTTTTTATCATATCAATAACACTTTATGTATGAATATAAATGTTAATTAATATATATTTTTTGGAACGCATTTCACCAACTAAATGATGGAATTTTTGATATACATTGTGATATGTGTTTATTTTCCTAGAAAGGTGTGGACTGATTGAATCTTATTAATATGTTAGCCTACAATATTATACGAATTGAATCAATTAAATTTTAGGATTTATGATTTTTCATAAAAATAATTTTAATGTATATTCTGGAAGAATATATATATTCAAAATGTTAGTCCTTTTAAATTTATCCAAAGAACTGTGTTTGGTGTTAGATGTAATTTTTGTTAAAAATGTCTCTTGAAAGTGGGAATCCAAGAAGTTACTAATGTTTTACATCCAATTAATGAATAATTAAATATAAAAAAATGTAAAGGAAGAAAACATAGAATAAGACCACAAAGTGGTTAGATACTCCTCTCCATGTTATCAAAAGTAAATCTTTATGTATATCTAATAATAAATCTCTAGAAGATTCACCTTATGAATATAATGATGAATCTCCTCAATTGTCTAAATATATTGAAAATTATTTAATAAATCCTGTGTAAAATCAGTAGGTTGTTTTTCCAAAAAAAATGTGATGCAAGCCTTATAATATGTGGTGCATCTCCCATAACATAAAAAAGAAATTAGGTTTTCTTTCACAACATTTTTCAAACCAACAAATGAAAATTTATTAAAGGAAAGTAAGATTTAAAAAGAAACAATAAAAATATAAGAATTAAAGTAAATGAGAATAATTTTATTATTAAATAACTTATTTAATATGTAAAATATCACATGGAGAAAAGGGTATAATATTTTATATCGATATCTATCTTCAACGAAGAACATAAATAACACCAGAAGGACATAAACAATAAAAGGAATTATCAGAAGAGAATTTAGAAATTATGAAGGAAAAGACCAAGAGAATTAAAATTCTTGAAGAAGTGAATTGTGATATTAATAGTAATAAAATTAATGATCTTTATGGGGTGGATTTTTCAGACCATAACCTTCACCATAGTATGGTTTCAAGGAAAAATTAATCTAGATTTATAAATTTTAGTATAGATGAATCTCAAAGATATATTGGAATAAAAATATATTTATATGGTAATTAAAGAAACTTTATGATTGTATTTATAGAAGCTATATGTTTCAATAGTGGAGAAAGACATGGCAAAGAAATGTCTTACAGTGGAAAGGTAAATTAAAGGAATGATCTCAATGAAAATATTTTTACAAACATAGGAAGAATAAATAAATAATATAATAGAATATGATCAAATAATCACGTGGATATGATGAAAAAATATTGGATGGGTGGAATACTAGTTCATAAAAAACAAGTTCAAGTTTGAAGAAAGGGTCACCATGAATGATTTTTCACAAAAAACAGAAATAAAATATAAGGATAAAACTATATTATTGAAAAAAATACTCCAATTATTGGGACATGATAATAAACTAAGATTAAATAATGTGTGTCAAAACCGAAGGATATCTTGTTTTCAATATCCCACAAGGAAAAAAATGAACCATGTTTATAGAGAAATAAATAAATAATTTGGAAGTAGTGGGGTAATTTTTATATAGAAGAAGAATCAAAAGACAAATAAGGTTGTTATTTACAAATATATAAATCAAATTGATGTTTTTTCAAGTGTTTATATGCTTAATTACGCCATTTTAAAGGCATATACAAAAACACTAAACAAATGGTTGGTCCAAAAATACCAACCACACACTTCAATTTGAGGAGGTTGGAGGTAACCCCATATCTCCTTGTTCATTTTTGATAAATCTGGTTCACTATGTAATTGTAGGGGATTCACATTTAATGGATGAGTTACACATTTTTTATATTATATTTACTTGAATATAAAATCATAATTTTAACTTATATATAAACAATGTGGAGTTATCTATGAATTTGGTTCATCTTTTTTGAAGGTATTGTATGTATAAAAAAAGTGGAATTTTTTTGTAAACCTGTTTTAATAAAGAGTACCCACTATTAATATTGTTCCATAAATAAAATCATTCATCATTGAGAATAAATGATAAAATCTACTAATGGATTCAAAAAAATTATTAGGACTAATCTATATTTAATATTGTTTAAGGTGATTTGAAAGTATAGTCCATACATATAGCTGAACATAGAGTATGTATTCATCATTATAAATAGAATCATTATATAAATTCTAATTATGAATAAATAAATGTTGGACCTAACCTCATATTCTAAAATGTATCATTATATGTGTATCGAAATGGACATTAAAATTAAATATGAAAGTACTCAAGGAGTGGTGGTATAATAAATCTAATGTGTCGCAATGATTATGATCTTTTTATAAATTCATAGAATATAGTTGGAAAATGATTAAATGATATTATTATAGTGTGTTATAAGTTTGATCTACATATACACAAATAGATCTAAGTAATATTACTTTTGATTATATATTCATGTACTAAAATTAATGATTTGAGTGTTGTCAATAACCTTTATTTTAATGGGAGTTAGTGAATTTATACTGGACAAGCTAAATCTATATGAATTTGGTTTCAAAAGAATAATTTTAATCGTTTACATTAAAGACAATACTAATCTTACATAAGGTAGTATTGATGAATTATCTGTGTATATCCTGACATACATGCATTAAGTTGAACATGGGAGTGTAAATATATTTTTTACACTTGTACAATTTGTGCTTACATCGATGTGAACCCATTTAAATATTTGAAACGTATTGGTTATGATGACAGATGTGAAGTAATGATGATTTATGCAAAAATAATGTTGAGTATATGTTATGAAACACCTCTTCTCAGGATAATATATCTTCAAATAGTGGTTACTATGAAAAATTGTCATTTTTATCAGGTGCCAAATCCATAATTATGGTTCCATAATGAAACTGTGACTATTTTTTGAAGCCTATAACGTATCCTAAAACATATTATATTGTTAATAACTACTAGATTTATTGTAAAATTTCTTAAAAATTACATAATCTAATCTAAAATGAAAATTTGTTTTGTATTCTCATAATGGTTTCTTTTGAGTGATTTTACATGCCAGTATTAAAATTGTTAGGTGAAGAGATGGTGTTAGTAAATTCCTAACTTGCATTAAATCATCTAATCAATGTATTTCAAAAGGTGAATATAAATTTTTTATAGCAGTTGATATTGAAAAATAACAATCCTAGGAGATAATTAGAGTATATTTATTCATGATGGACCATATGCTTAATATTTTAGGGAAATATCTTGGTGTTTCAAAGATAAATGTTCCCCACATGTTTGTCTGATTTTTATGTGATAACACATTAGAAATATGTTTTTTACGTCCAAAATAGTATTGAATTAATTAATTAACGTACATTTTTTCTGTAGTTTTATAATCAACATGGTCATTTTTAACAATAAATCTTTTTTTGCATTGATCTCTAACTAAGAAGACTTAGAGGATGTTTTTACATTCCATTATTAATTTTATATATCATTCATTGATGTTATGTGGTGACAGTGGTCTAATAATATTAAAGAGTTTCCTTTGGTGGAGGAATGTATTTTATGATAATGTTGGCTAGGAAACACATGTATATTTCTTGGAACGTTTTGATAATCCACTTGGGGTGTAATTTTCTCTCTTTTTGGAAGTTATGGAAGTATTTGTGTGGTGAAATAAGTGTGTTGAGATAGGGGGAGTGAGAAAGACCAAATGATTAAGGGTGAAGACACATTTTATTTAATTGACTATGGTGGATGGGAGATATTTCATTTTGGTAGGATTCTCTCGATATCCATTAATATTGTCAATAAAATCCAAAGGTGGAGATTGTTACATCCAAGATTTTAGTGGTTGTAATTATTTCAACGTATAAGGTATACTGTGGAAGATCATTATTTGTGTTAATAAATTATATTACCAATAAATTATGTAATTATATTATTATTCATGGTAATTTAAAGGGGCGATGAAATGATCATTTGGGTGCTCTGAAATTTGACTAAAATAGGTTCATGTTTTTCTATCATTGTCTAGTTTCTAAGTTATTTTTTATATAATTTATCCTTGATGTCCTGAGATAAGAGATCCAAAATAATGTGATATTTTATATAATATAATTATTATAGAATTATATAATTAGAAATCAAATTAATAAAATATTGAATATCCAATTAAATTCCAATAAAAATTATTTGAATCTTATTTCATCAAGAAGTAAAGAATTTCATTAGGGATAAAATGAAAGTATTTTACTGAAAAGATAGAGAAGTTATATTCTAGTGATTTTAAACTTGAATCATTCAAGATTCACATGTATTTTATGATGCTATTAATTTGGAAGCTGCATTTTCATTTCATCACGATAGGATAATACGACCTTCGAAAGTGATGGTAGATTCTATTATTATTGGTGTTTTTTATAAACCAAAATAAATTGGTGTGATTACCACGATAAAAAGGTGAAATAATAAGTTTTAATTACGATTTTTAAGGTAAAATGGAATTAAAATATTCTTAGGATTG
The DNA here is from genome assembly GCA_963277665.1 of Viscum album. NCBI lineage: Eukaryota > Viridiplantae > Streptophyta > Magnoliopsida > Santalales > Viscaceae > Viscum > Viscum album. Next base: position 907,241,224 of record OY728125.1, on the reverse strand, counting down.
TATTGAATCTAGAAAATAGAAATAATTCATAGTTTTAAAAAACCTCATGTTATGAAGAATTCCATGATTTTATGACCAAATGGACACTCCTAATTGTTTAAAAATTATAAAAAATTAATTTATAGATTTTATTGGATATTTAAAAGATGGATTTTTATTGTAATTAGTTTTGAAATTGAGTGTTGGATTTCAAGTATATTCTCAATTTGGTATTAGCAGCATACTTAGAAGATTCCCTATTTAAAAAATATGAAATTTCATATGTGAAATACATTTTATAGAAGTGAAGTAATGAAGGATATAACAACACATCAGATGATAAATAATACATAGACCAAAGTCAATATATAATCAATGGATGAAGATGCGTAGATACACATATTAATATACAATTGATTAGAGAATGGTTATTCTTAAAAATATTAATGTATCATATAATAAATATATGAATAAAATGGGTTATTTTAAAAATATTCACATATATATATTCTAGAAGAAATATTTTTGGCATAAATCAAGGGTAGATACAAAACCAATCATAATTCTTGTGTATTGATTTTCATTAGGTTTATGGAAGAGGACAGAATGATGTTTTGGAGATCATTTTTCGTCCATTTAGAATCAATGGTGGAACCATTTTATGAAACAAATATTGTGAAGTGAAAATAGGGCCAATAAACTATGTTCATCCTTCATATAAATAATACATAGAGATAATAATGAGGATTGAACATGGAATGGAAGTTTTCCCTTCAATATCAATTCTAATAAGAATGTAACTAGTATTTCATCCTCAAAAACTGACTCATAATTCATGTGTACTACTTTGAGTATCCCATATTGTTGGACCATGTACAAATTCTCATGTCCCATCATATTTAGATTCTTCTTATATTCTTTATTTGTGATATTTTCTCATTCCTTTTAGAAGATAACATGTTCAATTTTAGTTTTTTTTACAAAGGAATAATCTCCTAAATAATTAAAGTAAATTAGAAAGTTTATTTTGATAAAAACCTGGATTCAACCCCCTAATCTATGGATGTATCGAGTCCCAAAATATAACCATGTGAATGTTATGAAGTAGTATCCTCAAAATTTTATGGATAATTTTTTCATTCTGCTAATTGAGGCCAATTGGTTCTCGAAGCATGACTAGAGATCAGGATTTCATTAGTTATGCTTAAAGCTCTAGGAGATGACTAATAAATTTTGTAGGAATATGTATATCCAGTAGGATTTTACCATGATACATTTTATTTCATGAATTTTTAATTTTTATAGTCCATGTTAAGAGAATAATTCACCTTCTCTTGGAATCATATATGATTGTTTTTTCTATGAATCATTTGGTATAATATCAATTGTAAGAGGATAGTTTTATAATTTAGTATATTGTATTGATAACATATTGTGATAATCTGTTTCATGAAATAGTTTCAAATTATCATTTTTTTGAGTAGAAAGGTTCACTTCATGGGGAATATAATACCATAGGAAGAAATATAAATGGTCCCAAAAAAATACAAGGCTATATTTATATAGGAGGGACCCAAGAATTTTTTTGAAATATGTATCTTCCAAGGGTATATACCTAATAAATGAGTATCATTTGTTTCTTATAATGGTAGTAAGAACTATAGAAGAACCATAATAAGAATGGAGAGAAGTTTGTGTGGGTTGATAATTATGAAAGATCCACCCAGGAGATAAATGTGATGTTGACGCTCACACTGATCATGATCTTACTCAATGATCTCATATTTTCATTACTTCTATTTTCTATTTCATGGAATAAATCCCCACTATTATTTCAATTTCAATAAAATTTCATAATATGTAGTCCTTGGTTATATTGTTGGATTTATTTCAAAAATCGATCAATTATTTTTTAGCTATTTTTAATCATTTTTATGTAATTAATTGATATATCACTTCTTTAATTTTTTCCAAAATTAAATTAATTTTTAATATAAAATTGATGAAATTTTATATAACTACACTTTTATATTGAATTTTAATTGAATTTATTAAGAATTAAAAAAAAATTAGACTATATTGAACATTTTAATAATCTTAGGGTAACTCATGGTACTTTTCAATTTCATATAAAATTTATATATTTCATATTAAATCCATGGATTTCAAATGACATTTAAATTTCCCATAATTAGTTTCCAGATAATAGGAATTTACATCCTATGAGGTTTTGATTCTATATGAATTTATAATAGATTGTAATAATTTTTCATCTGTTATTATTGAACTTATAATGTCTTATGAAAATATTTCTAGTTTATATGAATTTTTTAACCAATAAAATTTTAATAAAATTTCATATGAGATTAAAAATATATGACTTTAGAATCCTTACAATATTGACTTCCAACAGAATGAATTATTATTATTTTATTAGGATTCTCATATAATTATTTTCTATATTGTAAAAATTTAGAAATTTTGAATTTTGGATAATATTTTGGTTGTCCCCATAATTAAGAAATTTCCCTTTAATAAAATGGAGGGGAAGAGGGTGTAAATCGTTGAAATGTTAGTGTTAAGTTACATTCAAAAACCATATGGATATATCATCTGAGCATGCTTTAGAAACCAATAGTTTTTATTACCAGTGAGTGGAAGATCAAGGAGATTGATTCAAGATTGGAGTCTATCACCAGATGAATATTAAATCTAAGATAATTTCAAATTATTTTTTCCTAAACCAAAAAATATATTATTGTGAGTGGAGAAGAAAATGTTATTTGACAAAAGAAACACTAGATAGATGATTACACACTAAAAAAGGGAGGTTCTTGAGCTATATTTGGGAAGAAACCCGAATAAAGTAAATAAAATTTTGGGGAAACTATATCAATGAAAACTTAAACACTTGAAGTAACTTTGGAATTTAGAAACATAAGACCAATCCCATTTTAATTGTAATTATTTAATTATTGTTTCCAATTTGAATATTTAAAGAATTTTTTTTATTAAATATATTAGGTTGTTTTATTCATGTATTCACTTCTCTTATATTCTATTCAAGATTATCCCTTAAATGTGTGAGAGTGGAGTGATTTTTATTACTATTTAAATGTCTTAAGAGATGTCTTTCTATTTTGTATTGAATTTAATCAAGTAAAATTTCTTTGAGGTTTTTGAGTAATTAGTTCACCTTAATATAAATATCATCACAAATACTAAGGTATTGGTATTTTTTCTAACTACATTTAGATGTAAACATTGAGGGAATACTTTTTCATTTTTAAAATAAGGTTTATTTTTTAAAATGAAGAAGGGTGTGTTTATAGGGTCAGGACTAGTTCATGGTAACTGTTTATTAATCGAATTTCAAACACCCTTTTAAACCAATAATCATTCAGTTTCATTATAATAATTCTCATTATATATTAGTTCGACATGTTTCATTTTCCATTAATTTTATAACTTAATTATCTAATTTTTAATGTTTATTTTTTAATTTCAATAATATAAAAATAGAAGTGATAGTTTTGAACATATCCCTTATCCCCCATAGGGGGGAAACATTGTGAACTAATATACTGAATATATAGGGGACAAAATATTTATTGGTATTTCATTAAAAAAAATAATTCCATATATTTGGAATCATTTACAAGGATATTTCCAATGTTTTTTTATTTGTTTTGTATTTATGGAATTTTTTCAACTTGTATGTTAGATTCGGACCCTCAAAATTGATTGTACATAACATTCTAGATCTATAATTGTTTGGGATGAAATAATAACTGATTCCACCGACACATTAATAAGAGACCATATTTTACTTGAAATTATAATGTCGGAGAACACAATGGTTTAAAAATTGGCTTCCTATTATAAGAATTATTAATAATGTCATATAGTAAACTCAGATACACCAGTTGGTTTTGTAATAAAATATGTTTTCATTCTTTAGCATGAATATTTTAATGGAATTATAGGGGATCGAACATAAAAACATTTTCAAGAATTTAGTTATCTTTTTGTTAACATATTACATAGAGATTCAATATAGATCAAATCATTTTGAATGCTTTTTCGTTTAATTTAATGTGGCTGTCTAAGGATGTTTTTATATTCAAAATCTACTTTTATTTCATTTTAAAAAAAATTAATGATGATTTTTATTGAAATCAATTTTCAATTTTTTAGTTCTGTAATTAGTAATTAAATATTTTGAAATTGAAAACAGAAGATAATACTTTTCATGAATAGTGATAAATTTTTAAATGATTGTATTTTAGTTTCCCCCATCATCAGATTAGTAAAAAACCTTTTATTCATTATTTTTTTGAGTGGAGTTTTCATTCTGACATAATAAAAATTAATATTTTTTTATAGTAGGTTGTTATTTCATAAATCCCCATATTCTTCTACAAATATTATTAAAAAAGATCTCCAAAATGATAACTTTTTTGAAAAAAGATTCATTTTATATTTAATCTTCTCAAAAAGTTCCCACTTCTATATCTGTAAATATAATGATCATAAGTCTACTCAATTATCTTATCGCCTTAGTGAGGTTAAATATATTGCCTTCTACTTCCCAAACCCAACCCAAAACTTAATCAAAATTTTAAATTATTTTCATTATCTAATTTTTTTCATTTAGTGATAAATTTTGTGAAAAATGATCCCCAATTAATTAACCTTCTCAAAATTCAAATGTTGTCTTCTTATAATTTTATTTTCATACAAAACCAAAAAATCATTTTATTCTAAAAAAATAACCAATTTTGAAATAATCATTTGAATAAAAGCTTTATATATCCTGAACAACAAGGGATATCTTTTGAATATTTTATAAGAAATTAAAATCCATGACATGTTCAAAATAAATCTGATACTCAACCTAGAAGGAATATACAACTTACACAACCAACTCAAAATTTATTAAAAAAATATTCTTTAATAAAATGTTACACAAAAACTGGTCATGATTTATAATTTAATGAATAAAATTAGTAAAATTGTAACCAATATTTTTTATAATAAAAAAGAATTATTGGAGGTTTTCATTCACATCCTTAATTAAATCCCAAGGAGAATGAAATGTGAAATATTATTTTTATACAACTTCAAAGTGGAAAACAGTTAATATCCCCACACATATAAATATAAGACTTATTATAAACCAATAAAATTTGAAGAGATTTCAATTAAATTTTTAATTGAAAATTACTCATTGAATACATACCTCTTTCTGTTAATGTTGTTGAAAATATTGAACATGTTGAGAAATAAAAGTAAATTTAAAAAGAAGATAATTAAAATAGATGACATTAGAAATATTAAAACGCAATTATATGAAAATATTTTTTTAAAATATCATCTCAAAAGGATAAATAATTACCCAAACTATAATTTCCTTTTCCTAGAAGCATACCACCAGTGATAATGAGTGTTATGTGGTATTTTTAAGTGTAATTTTTGTTACTTTTAAGAAACTTCTTGTTAAAATAAATTTTTATGGAACTTTGAAATAGTTTTATTTAAATACTATGTTCTTGAAGGATATTTTATAAAATGTAAAGAAGTTTAGTTGTTCAAAAAATATACCTTATTAGGAATATTAACTCCATAATTGAAAATTTGATTCCCATTAATTTTAAATATCAAGGAAGTTTTACTATTTCAGGCACCATAAGAGAACATGAATGTAAGGATTTCGTTATATATTTAGGAGCAACAACACATGTGATTTATTATTATGTTTAATATACATTATAGGTTGAAGAGAGGAAATATATGAGGATTATCATTCCATTATCCAAACAAATTAAAACTAAATCTACACTTAATATTGAGGATATTTTGGTATAAGTGGGATGTGTGATTTTTCTTATTGATTTCTATGTTTTAGATATGATGAATGATATATTTAGGACTCATTAATCACTATTATTTAGGATACCATTTCTGAAAAAAAAAATATACAAATTATAATCATTCACAATTGAATTTTTTCACTTAAATTTGGATGTGATTTAGTTCATGTTAATAATTTTCAATACATAAAATACCTAGTAGTGGATCATTCATCTCCTCAGTTGAAGATGATGGATTGGATTTTCATTGAGTTTTTTCCTGATTTCATAATAAATTATCAATCAGTTTTGTAAATTTAAAAGAATATCTTATTTACAATTAAATCCAATTTTAATGAGAGGGAAAATGTAACGAAAATGAAAATTTCACTGTTAAAACTGCTTAATGAAAGATTTCTAGAATTTTATATTCTTATATTGATTCAACTGAATCAATAATAAATTTGGAAGTAGATAAACAGTTTCTTCATTTTACTTGAAAACCCATTGAATTGTAATGTCAATAACAAATGAGTGTTTTATAAAAATAAAATTTAATTCTGAATATTTTGATATTTCAAATTAATTCAAATTTATAAATTTTCATGAAATCGAACTTATGGACGGATTTATGAATTTTTTTTAGGAAGTATAAGTTTATTATTTGATTGTTCTGGTAATGATTAAATAGATGAATTTCATAATTATTATTCAATTAAAGCATTTTCAATTTTAAAAAATACACATATTGTATAACTAAATCTATTACCTAAGAACCAAAAATATGTTTTCATAGATAACTTGAACATTTTCCTATGATCCTTTATAAACATATATTGACATATTGAAAGATTAAATTTTTATGAACTCTTATAGAACACAATAATATAATTAGATGGTAGGTAGGTGGATTGATTGGAATTATCCATTTAACATTCATGCATAGTATTTTGATAGAGGGAAATGAAATCCTATCAGCCAATTATAACATTGATTAAATTAAATACTATCAAAAAAATCTTTAAAAATTAATTGAATTCCTTGATGAATGTTGGAATAATTTTCCCAATTATTTTGTATCTAATGGGTGAGTCTTGTACATGTTTTCCTTAAAAATTTGGTTTGACTATAAAATAATGAATCCAGAGAACATATTTCTATCAGACTTCTAATTAATGGATAGTGTGTATTGATTAATAAAATCTAAACAATGTGACTAACAATGATCAATTTTTGATACTATTTAGTGATAAAGTAATTGAAATAATTATAGGAAATTCCCACTTCTATCTTTTATATTTATTTTCTGGTTAATTAAAAATTCTCCTTACACTTAAAAAACAAGTTAATACCACCTTTACATATCCATTTGGAGATTTTTACTTTATAAGAATGCCTTTTGATAGGTCAAATACCCTGGGAACCTTTCATATAAGTATGATTAATATCATTGCTGAATTTTTAGAAATATATACGAAATTTCTTATAGTTTATTTTACCAGAAATAGAATATATTCTCAAATATATTTAGAATTTTTGTCACATATGAATAAAATATACATTAATAAATATATAGTTATGAAATATAAAAATATAAATTTAATATTAGGAAAAATATTGGTTTCTAATTTATGTAGTATCTAGATAGGGTGTTAAAGTTGATCAATCCATCGTTAATTTCATTACTTCACTTATATACTCAAAAAATAGTGCAAGGTATGAGATTTTTTCATTGAAATACATGTTTTTATTAGTGATTCCAAAATTATATTAATCCTAAAACATTTTATTTTTCTAGATAATTTCGTAGAGTGTCTCAATTTTTATTTGATGAGAAATGTAAACAATCATTTAGAGATATGATATTAAAGTTAGTGTCTCCACCAATTGTTTAATAACTATTATGTTTGTAGCCTTTTTATTTGATGTTTGATATACCCAAATTTTCTATTCATGTAGTTTTATTTCAAATAATTATGAATAAATATCATCTGATAACTCATCAATCCAGAACTATTGATGAAGAACAACCTAACTAAACCACTACTAATAGATATATTTACGCTATTTTTTATCAATACAACAATTTCTATGTTACTTTTTAGGTTCCAATTACCCTTTTTTCTATGATCATTATATATTAATATGTTTAATTAAAAACAAGAGGAAAAAACATGGTTCATGTGATGGATTTTTTTAAAACAATTATGTTTAAATCATGGATAAAAAGGTAAGTGATAATTTAGTTGCTAAAAATTTAAGTATAGTTCCATATATTTTGAATTAGAAACATAAAATTTTACCACCAATCATGGAAACCATTAAAAATGAGTAATTATATGTTTTCAGTGATTTAGACCATGGTTATATAATATTATAAATTATTTTACATCTAATGAGTTTCCCTACATGTTAATTAAAAATCAAGTCCATGATAATAAATAAGTAAACAAAAAAATTTAGGTTGATGATTATTTATAATAATTTATATTTGATCAAATAATAAAGAGATTATTTCCCTATTTTAATGTTTAATTATTTCAAAATGTTTTATATACATTTAATTTTCATGGTCATTATGGAAAATGAAGAAAATATTAAAAATTTATAAACTGAGGTTTATATTATCCCTCTACCTTGAATTAGGCGTTTGAATTTTGTATATGTGGAAAAAGATAACAATTTCAAGGTAATATTTCCAAGAGAAATAAAATAAATCCACAAAAAAATTATTTTATGATTTTTTTATGTTAAGGGTAATGGTTTTATAGTACTACTTAGAAATTATTTTGGGTATTTTATTTTCTATTTATTATGTATCCTAGTGGAGAGAAGTTATTTCCACTAGAGCTTGTGATGAAAAGGTTATTACAAATTTTATAATACGAAATATTTATGAAGGTAATGGCTACTAAATGTTATATTTTTTGTTAAAGAAACCCAATATTTCAATAGATCATTATAATCTATATTGGGTAAGTATGAAAAATATTATAGGGTTTCTACACACAATCATCATAAGAAATAGAATGTATAAGTTTTAAAATAGTTAGATCACACATATTTTGGATAAAACATCCTCTCAAATAGAAAATATTAGAGTGTTAGGATGGATGATTCTATTTGGGCTTATATGACTAGTTTTAGAACCTCAATTTGAAAATCAGTATAATGTACTATTTCATGGCTAATTGTTAGTGTCCTATGATGAGGAAGTTACATGGACTTAAGTACCCATCCTCATATGCAAGAGGTAACTAACATGAAGTGAAAAAATATTTCATATTACATTGAATCATAAAATAACTAGGAAATAGTAATTGTACCATACAGAATCATGTTGTAATACAATATTTTATCTCCAACATGGTGGATTATAAAAAATTTAATCAAATGAAAAATATATAAGGTTATATACTACCATACTTGATCCATATCCCTGTTCTAATATTCAATATCCCTTTACACTGATCTGACCCCACCACATAAAAAACTTCCCTCATACTTATATGATTGACAAAGGTATTTAAAAAATCAAGGGAGACCATATAGGGTTTGAGTGTATAACACAGTAGGGTCCTAACAAAGACCCTTAATATACAACATCATATGAATGTGTATGGATAAAGATAATAAATACATAAATAAATATGATTATCAGGTCTTCTTGTACTAATCAAGACACTACGATACAAGAAAGTCTATATACACCAATAAGTTCAGTCATTGATAACCATGGAACAACATAGTTGATATGATATTTACACCCATTTGGTCAATGTATAATAACAAAAATAATAATACCACTAACTATGCCTAATTTGGTTTCATGATGTAATCTCATCACCACTTTATTCCATACATACCATCTTGTTCTTGAAGACATAGGGTAAGGCTTCATGTAAATATCGACCACTACCAACCTTAATGTAGAGTCCAATACCAAACTCCAAACATGTCCCTCTCTCTAGGATGTTCAAGTATTCAATTTTCAACCCCCAACATATCACTTACTATTTGGACTATATATCTAGTTGTACATCACATATAGGTATGACCTTATAACTCAAATAAGTCCTACAATACAATTCCGCATCACATCACAACCTCAACCCATTTTCACTTACTCATGTCTAATTTCTAACTTCAGTACTAATGTTGGTTCATTCAACATAACTTGATCCCAATCACTACCCAAACATGAATAGAAAACACATTTTCACTCAATGTGAAGAAAAACGGTCGTAATTTATACATTCTCACAGAATAATTTTCTTGAAATCATCAACAAAGAGAATCTATTATAAATCATGTTGATCCTTCTTGTGTCATCTCAATCATGGAAGATTTAGACCTCCAGATCTATCCCCAATAGTAGATACCATTACTTATCACATGAATGTGCATGTTACAAAAAAACCGAGAATGAAGCCTTTAACCCAACTTAGAGGATTATTATCATAGATATAGTCACATGACCGCTTGATTATACTCTCTAATAACTATAACCATCTGAAATTTGTTACCACCTGATTACAACATGACATGAATGATCATCCTAGTCCTTGAATGAATATCTGAGGTGTAATTCAATTCCCAAACTCAATTGGAGTAAAATATAAATTCCATAATTATTTACCATGATTCATCATAAGAATTCATTTAAAATATTTTAAGATATTATTATCATCCTACATCCATGTGGATGACCCTCCCCATCACCAATTCCCATTAAAAAAGGACACATCATACTAGTCACACACACTAAACCCTACTCCATCCTCAAGAGGGAGTTCCTAGAATCTTATGAGATGTTTTATCATATCATTCATCTATACATAGCAACCTGTCCATCATGTCATATTTTTATCTTCACAAATCTCACATAATCTACATCCCATTATTAATCATACCTTAAGACCTACCAAATTTATACAACTAACATAATCATTACTTTTGACCCTTTGAAACTTAGTCATTTGTAGATTCTAGTTAAATAAGTTCTAATGTGAACTTATTCTAATTATAAGATCCCTAAAAAAATCATATCCATTTTACCGAGGGATCACATTTTCATTAAACCATGTACTATAACTGATGAAACAATTCACTCATACTTTCTCATTAATAAATTAGTATTTGATTTTTACCATTGGATGCACATACCTAGAACACAATGTTAACCCCTCTTTTTGCTTCTCTAAGCCTTTACCAATATCACCCAAACTCCATGGTACCTATCTCATAGAAATTTCAAAAAATAATTAATTATAAAAAAAAAATTTAATGATATAAATTAATTAAAATAGACATAATCACCCAAAATTTCACATGGTATCCCTATTTCGCTAAAATTATGTCTCATTACATATGTTCATCCTTCAAACACATCCTCTTAACATGTTAATAATAACTTCCATCGTCCTCACCCAATTTCACCATGAATTAGTGGAATCAGTATAGAGACCCCAGCCTAAACAAAACTAATATCAAATGGATATGAAGGGGGATCCAACCCATAGGAAGGGTTGAATAAAACATCTAGAATTTCTGAAAATATTCCATAAGAACATCCCACAACATGGGGGTTCGTAGGAGGAAGAGGGGTAGAAGAATCATTCCAACAAGGCCTCCTCACAAGCCCCTAGTTCCCAAAAACATTAGGCCTCTGACCAAAAAATGATAGGTTTTCCACCACTAAAAAATAGACTCAATAGTGGGTCACAATGAATCCATGAGTATAATTATGTGATGCCTCCCCAGAAAAAGTAACCATCCCCAAATATTGATAATTTCACATCTCAACCAATAAGTCCTCTTTTGACACACTACTATATAGAGGAGTCAAAACATTCCTTATTTTTGGTTTGGTATTAAAAACTCTATGAAGAGAGACTCATACTATAGACCATTTATTCATTACCATCTATAGCTAAAACCTTTCTGCATGACTCTAGGGATTACTCTAGTTCCCAATTTGAATCCCAATTCATGGAATGAACCGTGATTTAGAACAATAATTCAAACTCTCCTTGATGATTATAGACCCTTAGATTCAAAGTTAATTCTAATATAAACCCCAAAATGATTCCCACCCTTATGAATCTATGGTCGTTATCCAACCAAAAATAGTACACATAGCATGATCATAAATTCACTACAAAATGTTAACATTATCTCTCCAAATTCCAAACAATATGTTTTTGTACAGCTCCAAGAACCATAGCACACAATGCACCAAAAAAATGAGATTAACACAAAGACATATCTCACTACATACATAAATTTCATACAATATTTTATCATCTACCAAATAATATCAATGTTCATAGTGTCCTACACAATAATGATTCACTTAAAAAGGGCTAGATTCTAAACAGTGGTGCGGCCCACCACATGATTCACTTATGAAGATGATCTTATAAGAATGTAATGACGCACATGATGTAGTTAGAAATTCTTAATGTCAAATTCCGCACAAAAGAAAAAGTTTTTAGTCATATAGCTATCATTTTCCAAAAAAATCTTGGCTACACCCACCAATGTCTGGCTTCATGGCCCGATCATTATTCCATAACTATCATACATATCTTGAGACAATCTAAACACTGACACAAATGTTTTAGCATGACTCTATACATATTTACATGGTAGGATCAACACCAATAGAATGATATACCTAACACTCGGCATGATCATCAACACAACTACAATCTGAATCACTTTTGATCCACCTTTACTCCATATTGGTCCCGACACCAATTCACCAACTCCATTTGACTGAAAATATGACTTCAAAATATGTAATTTATTTAATAATTAAATAAAATTGGATTTACAAATACTCCAGTATCCTTATTCTGCCTCATCCATCAGGTGAGTGATGTTATTTCCTCCATGACCCTTCCTTAGTGGGAGTTGTACTCATGTGACTGATTTAATGTTTCTCATTCTAGGATTAACATCCTCATTAAACTTCTATGTCAATACCCCATCACCAGGACCAGAGATCCACCCATTAAAACATGAAATGGTTGTTCATAGTCATCCTTATCTAACCCAAACCTATTAGAAGATTTCCTGGAACACACTCCTCATTGTTCAACAATCCAGTAATAATGTGGACCATTTCCTTGAATGGAAAATGGTGCACTCCACAACCCAAGGATTCCTTTACAATAATCTTCTATAATTGAACTCAAAGAGACACAATAGAAATATCAGATATCTATTCAACAAATTGATGAGGATAAACACTATAGGCCTCCATTATTATAGGTTCCTCACCTGAACCACATATCCTTGGCTTGAACACATCTAGAAATCAATCAAATAAATAAATTATAACCACACAATCCCACAGATCAGACACCAAGGATTTTACTAAATGTAATACCAACCTCTCCCTCCTCTACTAAATGTAGTGTGATCCACTAAGAACATGTACACATTTTCATTATCTTGATACAACTAGATGACACTTGACCCCAATGATTGTATGCTCTCATATAAAATGATCAAGCACCTAAAATCTTTCTCCCATGAGTTTTCCCATCTACCCCAATCCCATGATTCTATCCCACTGACCATTATTCTCATGCATATTAGACTCGTCAATTTTTCTAAAGCATCACACCAATTCCAAAGACAATCGTACGATCAACCACAACTATAGAATCATTCTAAAATAACAATCACCTATTCATACTCCCACTATGCACCCTAAAGAACATAAAAAACCAAATAGTCTAGGAATCCAACTCATCCAACCCTCTCAAAACAAACCCTTGATACCCAAATCAATTTATTCCTTCTGCACATGAATAAAAAGGACATTACATGTGTTTATCCAAAACCACTTATGGATTATTCATAAATAATTATTATGGTTATGTTTAATTCCACCGTTAATATATATGTGAAAACACCATAGAGGCTGTTATTAGCACTTTGCATAAGTAATCTTACTATTCAAGGAAAATATTTTTTATCTTCATATCATTCATTAATAATCCAATTCCATTACCAACCCTCTATGGATTAAAATATACATCCCTCACCTAAAGTGATTTTATAGTCATTTCAAAAGAGAATCTTTCACAATCATACACAAGACCATCCATCAAAACACTAATCATGATTGAAAATTGGGGTCCAACATAGTAAAATTATATCGACATGATATATGGGAAAATGTTTTACATGGTATTATTGTAACTTTATTCAAATAAACCCTCATCAGTGAAATAAATCACACAATCATATATATATCATGTAAATCCTATAATATGAAAATAATTCTTGTACATGGACTCATACCACAGGTTGGAGAGAAAAAATAATAAAAATCAACAGATCTAAAACACATCATATTTAAATAAATACCTCAATTATAATAGTTAAAACCAAAAATAAGATCTTAATACCTTTCTAACTAAGAATTTATATCATAAAGGTGTTTTTGATTCTCAAGATTGAGGTTCATAACAAGCACAGAAAAAATTACAAAGCACCTGACTACCATAACCCAAAAGAGTATGCACAAAAAATATTTGATTATATTTATTAATTCCATGATGTACATAGTAATCTCAATATATCAGGATGAGGAATTCATATATCCTTAAGTACACCCCCTTGTATGCCCGATGTTTCAAAATAGAATCTAGAAATCTATATAATGGGGAGGAGGATATTCCCTCAAATTAGAGTAAGAAATAAACATTAACTAATTAAACCATATCCATGCCAAACACTAGAGTACAAAAAATATAATGTTATAATAAAATGTAACATATTTACCATACAGTCCTAAAAAATATGATATGCCACTAGGAAAATTAAAAAAAAATAAAAGGAATAATATACAAGAGGCTCTACCTGGAACCTCGATACACATCCCAATTCGAGTCTCAAATATTCCATTGATCTAGTCAAGCCTAATCCCTTAAAAACTTATGCTCATGCCTATAAAATATGCATGATATCTACATGTGCACTGAGGTTTCCCTTATAGGTTGTGAGAAAAATTCTCAATGTGGTCACACCAAGAATACCTAATATAAACTATCATATGATTGTTTATGAATGAGGAAGAGAAATACATAAAAAAATATTCTTGTGAAGTATTCCAATTCTAAATAGGCCATTGTGACACTAAATGAGATATAGACACCAGTCTGGTCATCATATGATGATCATGCCACCATGAAACCCGATCATTCTTAAGTTTTAACAATTATGAAATCTACTATTCACCTTCTTCCAAACATACCAGATCATTCCTGAGGACTCATGGTAAGTTGTCACCTAAATCATGACCACTACTCACCATAGTGTATGATCTAGTACTAACCTTAAAACCCATTTTTAACGACCCAGGTATTTATAGAGTCATAAAATTTTACTTTAATAATAATATATTCATTTTATTTTTAGATTGGAAACTTTTTTCTTATAGAGGACTCAAAACGCAACAACAGTTTTCCTTGAAATATTACATAGCACCCAATTTTGAGTTATACCAAAAATGTAATATAATTATTTTAAATACTAGTTAACCCATAGTCGTATTGGCGGGAATGAAGATAACTAAATAAAATGTGATTATTAAATATATTTACACTTATCCAATAAATTTTAGAGGCTTAAGATAAGAATGAATCTGATTTTAAGCACGAAAAACTCTAGTATTTTTTAAAGGTCTTATTACCACCTTTTGAAGGAGATCCCTTTTTAAATATAGTTTTTGTAACTTTTATATGTT
Organism: Viscum album; assembly: GCA_963277665.1. Taxonomy (NCBI): domain Eukaryota; kingdom Viridiplantae; phylum Streptophyta; class Magnoliopsida; order Santalales; family Viscaceae; genus Viscum; species Viscum album. The sequence continues at coordinate 907,225,627 of OY728125.1, read as the reverse complement.
CTATTTGACAAAATAGTTTTCTTCTCCGGAATCAGGACATAAAAATTTACGTTGGATGAAATTTTGGTAGTTTTCTGATAATGTTCATTTTTAATGAATAGTGAAAAATATAGAATTATAATTCAAAAATTTCTTTTAATCTAATTTATTTATATTGTTAAATTATAAATTCAATAGGTTTCAAAGTGTAATTAGATTATATTTTTTATCATTAAATTTAATTTTTGTCATTTTATGTATTTTCACTATGAAGTAGGACATAAATGAATGTCAGTCTTTTTCTAGTTTTTACTTCTTAATTACACACTTTTTGGTTTTGACAATGGGAATAAATTTTAAATTAATTTTTGAAACTTTTTTGTTTTGAATATGGAAAATTGGATTCCATATTTGGAATCAAGAGGTACTAATTGTTAAAATAGGCGACTTTTGTTTTTAGACATTAAGAATTGCAACTTCACTAAATAAATTATTTAACATGGTTAAAGTGTAAATCTAGTAAATAAGGGTAAAAAATAATATTATAATAATATTAAATTACCCTAACACATTTCCAAATTTTTTTGGATAAGATACATTCAACTATGGGAATACTTGGATCGATTTTAGGACCCCATGGAGCCACTAGTGTGTGAAAATGACATGTAATTACTTTTAATTTAACATTTAACAAAATTTTAAAATAAAAACATATCTTTTACTAAAAAAATTTATATGTGGTTATATATGTTATATCTTTGACTAAAAATAGTCATTATAAATCTATAAATACTCTCTACATCATTAAATTTTAGTCTTAATTTTATGACAATAAATTTATAAATATAATTATGACACAATGACGATGTTGTGATTGTTTCATTAATAAAAGATTCAAATAAATGATATTATAAATGATAAAATAAATGTAATTCTGTTATTTTGATGTAATTTACAAATTTATTGGATGATAGTTATATTTTATATTTGTATTAATGATTTTTTTTCGATGTAATCATGTTGTAATGGATTTTAAAAAAAAATCATGATATGAATACTGTAAAAATTTACATAAATCATATTTTAAAATATAAAATATTGTATTAAATATTATAAAATTCCAAAAAATATAAGATTATTTCAAATAGTTATCATAAGTCCAAGATTTAGTAATTTAATTTTTAATTGTATATTTGTATTGTTTTTGGTAACTATTTGGATTCTCACATTGTTAAAAACATGATAAAGGAGTAAGAGTAAAAAATGATTAAATAAAATAGATAAGTATTAAAAAATATAAAAAACATGTATAATTAATATTAGATGATTTAATTTCGACTTATATTATTTTTATCTTCTAAAAAATTAATTTTGACTCATTTATAATAGAAATAAAATTTATAATAAAATAATATTTCAATATGTTTCATAAGTGCCCCTCCTCCCTCTTATAAAAGGCCACCACCTCTAACCCTAACTCACACCACTAAATCCCCTTAGATCCTCCAAACTCTACCCAAATTAGACCCCAACATCACTATTTTCCTCCTAGAATAATTAAATTGGGAATAAGGCAATACAAATAGTCATTCTAGCTTAAATCAATAGGAATTACCTGATTTAAGGTAATGTGTCTCTTAAGCTTATTCCTTTTATTTTCATCTCCAACCCCAGAAACTTTATTTATTTAATTATTTTATAAAAAAATATTATTTTCAATATTGTATTATGTTTTTTTTTTTTTTATTCTTCTTAAACTCATAGACACCTCCATCTAATGGATTTAGAACATACTATTTTTGTGGACGATGAACTACTGCCTCATGAAATGATGATTGTTCAATTATCTTCTACCGCCATCCATTTTAACATAACTGAATTTATATATGATATATATTATTTTTATATTTTCTATATTCATATGTAATTATTTTACAACATACCTTTATGATTTTCATGATGTGTAAATATGATAACTTTATTTGAGGAAGTGCGGGCGGCCACCCCCTCAATGTGATATGACGTGTTCATGCTATACACTGAACATATAAGGATTCAACTAACAAAAATATATAACATATATAAAATATATATTATACTGGAATTATAATATTCTTTTTTATCATTTTTTCATTTCTTTAAAAATAAAAAAGAAATGAAAATAGCGTTCAAGAGTACGTACGACTTACCGTCTCCGTGAACGATACATTCCATTTTCAAATATCCAAATGTTATGGACTATTCTAAAATACATATATACTAGATATAAATACATATTTAAATAATATATATGATATTTAAATCATGAATTTAATTCTAGATATAATTTTCTTTTCACCACATGGAAAATTTGTATTTATAACAGGATCATTTTTTAATCAAGTACCGAACATCGACAAAAAGACCAATATGAACTTGAATAATTATATGATTGTTGTAGAAAGTTAATAATTGATATTAAAGGAATAATAAAATATAAAAAGGTTATAATGATAGTATAATTACCTTAAATTTATTATTCAGGGATATAAATAATGAACAAGATAAGTCAGACAGAAGGTAAGGGAACCTTTCACCCTACTCTTTTATTCAAAGACTTCATTTATGTTATGTATTTTAATATCCTTTCTATTATGATATAAAATGTTCTTATATATACTTATTGATGTAAATTTTATGTCCAAATGATGATATACCGTTTTCTCTCTCATCAACTCATTTTATTAGTTTTTAAGTGACGTCGTTATGCTGCCGAATTTTCGTGAGGGAATTTTTAAAGTCAATCAGCACTCTATGGGTGTTACACATACATTGTTGATTATATTATGCCCAGATTATTTGTGGAATAAATGTTTATTTTTTTTAATATTCTAATCCTTTGGTGTTTATATATTCTTTATAAACATAATCACCCAATTGATAAATTCATACATCATTTACATGAACTTTTTAAGGGAATGTTTTACTGAATATAATTTCATTTAGTTAAATATCCATGCCATTTGTTTTGTTTCTATATGAATATGTGTGAAGGATATCGGATTTTTATACACATAATAACCACTTATATTGAAATTATTTATATTTTTCACACATAATTATTTCATTTATTTTTACTTAATCTTAGGATACAACCATTGTAAGATATTTTATCAAAATTTACATTACATAGAGACTTATTTTTTGTTATGAACCAATTCACTTTTATATAGTGTATATACCACCCTTTGAAATATTATATCATGAATCACCTTAATCTCATGATATTATAAGTTTCACTTGATGTCATTCTTTAATTATTTTTAGTCAAGTGTCTCTCAAGTGTTATGAGACTCTTAAACTAAAAGATAATTTTAAAAGATTTAAATTTTTATTCTTATAAATATTACTCATTAATGTGGATGTTTCAAAAAGGTTTTAATGATTTATTTATATGGACATTAATTTATTAAAATGGTAATTATTTTAAAATTTTAAAAGTGGAATGGGATACTTTGATTGAAATATATTATTTTATAAATGTTTTAAATTGTTTTTGAAATGGATTGAATATCTTGAATTGATTTATTATGATTGATGAGTGAAAGTTTAATAATTTCAATATTTTATGTATTTTGATTATGTAATTGTATTTGTGAATTTTATGGGTGGTTACATGCTAAACCAAATAGGGGTGGTTACGTGATAAAGCTAGTGTTGGTGATCTTGAGATTGATCTCTAATGCATTGGGTAATGTGACATAGGTAAACGTTAAGGGTTCTCCTAAGAGATTTATTTAATATACATTTTTGGGTATTACGAACATAACTCCATATGTTGCTGTGAAATCTACAATGTATGTATGATATGTATACCACAAGTTACCTTTATGATTTATGATTTCTATGTGTTATTAATAAATCTTAGGATTTTTTGAGGTATGTTAAAAATCTAATGTCATTTGATTGAAAAGAATTATTTCATTGATTTTTATGTATTGATGGACTAATGTTTTCTTTAATTTTTTTAGAACCCATAGTGTTCATTTTATCCTAATCCCATGTTTTTGAAATTATTTTCATAGGGTATATGGAATATTAAGAGAATGTAATAATTCAATCAGATTTATATCAAGAAATGAATTAGTGGTTTATTTAAGGAGTTTTATTATCGTGAAAATAAAATTGGATAGAGTTGAAGTGTCTATATAGTAATCTTTTGAGATGTAATGTAATAGTTATGGATTAATTTTCTAAAAAACTAAACCAGGAAAGATCCTTATTGTGAATTTTTGAATTAACTCAAGATTATGTAATTTTAAAGGCTGAGGCCTTATAGTTGGTATTAGAGGAAGGTTTAGATATCTTTAGAGGTTAGGGTGTTATCTGGGTGTAGGTAAAGGATCTTATCTAACCAAGAGGTTTATTATCATATGGAAAATTGGGGGGTGAATGTAAAACATATTTTTTTAATAAAATACATAAATAATGGAGATATAAGGAGGTTGATGTATTAGAGTAATATAAAATTTTTTATGTTATCATTTCCCTATAGTGTGATTTTTTAATAATAATTCGTTTCATTTTAAAGTGTTGATTCTTTTTACCAGATTAAATATCATTTGTCATTATGGGAGGAAAGAGATCTTGACAAACCTTCTTATTCCCCCATGAGTATTTGATCAAAACTAATCTAGAAATTTCAGGTTCAAATTATTTTGACACCTTCTAGAGTATTCAAATCACCAGCAAGAAATTATCTAAGTTATCCCACACCTACTCATTCCTAACATAATTTTATGGTTCATGGTAACTTTTTTCATTTGATTTCAAGATCTCAACTTTTCCAACACTATCAAAAAGTGAAATTATATAAGTGGAGAGAACTTTTAGTTTTAGAATGTATGACAACATTCTGAAAGATAAAGGGAACATCATGAAGATCATGATATCTAGATTCAAGGTGTGATTTATTTTCTAATCCATAAGTAATGAAGCCTTTTTGGATTGATATTTATAATGGATGAGGCTATTCGATCCACAGGAATGATGTATTATGATATAAGGTGGAAATACATTGTTAATGTATTATGAATAGTGTTTAATGAGTAAGAAGTCAACATCAAAGGTATTAAATAGATATGATATATTGTAGAATGATGAAATTATTAAAATTATTAATTCTATTTTGATGATAGGATTACATTGGGATGACATTTTCTAAAATGTGAAACCTTGATTTTTGAAATGTGAAAATATTATTCAAGGATGAATTAATTTTTTGGGTGTGGACATAATGGGTAACCTTTGGGGTTCATATGATCATTTGTTTTTGAGGTGATTAATGGTTTTATATTTTGTGATGAAAAATGAAAGGTATTAGATAACCATTGAGGATAAAGCAGTTTATGGTAATTTTTGAAGAAATTTATTTATTTTATATAATTTTTGTAAGAATGGTATAGTTTTAGGAAAATGAAAGCCTATAGAATGGCTGACAACCCATCGGGTCTGACAGGGCCATAGGAATCGAACCCAAATCTGATGGTCTATAAGGGTGCATCGTCTACCACTAGACTACATGAAGTCCCTTGTTAGTATGACTTATTATATTTAGTTAAATTATTTTATTGATCAAGAATAAGTTTATTTGGGATATTTCATTCTATCTAATGGATATCCTTAATATAAGAAAATGATTTGGTGGTTAAGTGATAATGGAAATTTTGGAAGGCGTTTAATCTTTTGGGAACCCAATATGTCTAAACAAAATAGAATGCTTTGGGAATTCAATTGAGGAGTAATAGTAGAATATTATTTTTGAAGAATATATGTTTTATTGTGTACATATTTAAATTTTGTTTATTTATGTGAATTATTAACCTATCATATACAATATGTGATTTGTTTAATTACTTTTCAGTATGAGACTTTAAGAGTAGTCGATGTTATTTGGAGATAAGAGTTATGATTTTTGTGGAAGACTATGTGATCAAATCCATCTGAATTTTCAGTTTAAAACATAGTTTGGAATTTTTTTCATAATTTTAAGGGAAATTATGTATTGAATATACTTTTTTATCTTGGGTTATTTTTTGATCAACATTGGATATTAAGAGTAATATTTATTTTTTATTAAAGATTGTCCTTATTGGGGATTATCTGATTGGTACTAACCTTTTGGGTTTTGGATAATTTCTAAAGATAGGGTAATTATATAGTCCCTCTTTTTTGGATCATGTTATTCTCTAAAAGTTTATTCTAGCACTTAAAGTGTGACCAAGTCATCTTGAATACTCATAGTTTGAAGAAAAGATGAGTTTTTCATAGAAGCTTATTAAATGATGAAACTATACATGAAAATTAAGTATATTCCTTGAGTTATTAGTCAACCACATAAATAAATTCTGCAAATTTATGAAAGGAAACCTAAAAAAAATATGTATATTTACTTTTTCAACATGGGAATCAAAGACCGTTTAGCATATAAGTTGTTTGTTTTTTTCTGGTGGTTAACTTTCTCTTCATCATGTTTACTTTGACTCTCTATCAGAACATGACACTTATTTTCTCAGCAATATCATTTTTTTCATGGAATATTATTATATGTTATCTCATGTGACCTTTTTACTTATCTTTCATTCTTTTAAAGAGATAGTTTTATTGACTCTTTTTCTGATGTGGAACGTTTATTGAAGTTTCCAAGCCCAATTTTAAAATTGTGAGGACGTGGTTTCCAAAAGGGGGAAGGATGTAACGACCAAGGTATTTATAGAATAACAAATTTTTATTTTTTTAATAGGTTATTAATTTTATTTTTAAGTAGGAAATTTTTTTGATTTCAAACTCAATATGCAACAACAGGTTTCTTTGAAATATTATGTTACACACAACATTGAGTTATACAAAAAAACAATATAATTATTTAAAATAATAGTTTATAAAAAGCCATTTTATTTGTTGGAATGATCAAACCTAACTAAAATTTTTTTATTAAATGTATTTACGATTATATAATAAATTTTAGAGGCTTAAAATAAGAATGAATCCGATTTTAAGCAATTCAAAACACTAATATTTTTAAAAGGTCATTTTACCGGCATTTAATGGTGAACCTTTTTTAAATATAGTTTTGGTAAACTTTATATGTTGTATTTAAAAAAAATATTTTTATTTATAATAGGGACATCAAAATTTAAATTGGATGATTTTTTGGTATTTTTCTATTAAAGTTCATTTTTAATGAATAGTTAAAAATACTCAATTTTAATTCAAAACTACAATTTAATATAAATTATTTATAAAGTTAAATTATACTTTTAATTGGTTTTAAAGTTTAATTGGATTATATTGATATAAATTAATCCAATGTTATTCATTGGAAGTAATTTAAGTTTGATATTGGACATAAACTCATGTAAACCATTTGGTAGTTTTTACTTCTTAAGAACATGTTTTTTGGTTTTGTCAACGAAAATTAATTTTTAATTACTTTTTTCAACTTATGTGTAATTAATTTGGGAAAATGGATTCCATATATGGAATAAGTAGGTACTAATTGTGTAAATAAAAATCTTTTATTTTTTGACAATATGAATAGTAACATCAGTAAATATTTTATTTACTAAGGTTAGAGATTAAATCTGGTAAATAAGGGTACAAAATAATATTATAATAATATTAAATTACCCTAACACATGTAATAACCCTATAAGACGAGATATGACCTACTATGGGTATCCATGGGTCTATTTTAGACCCAATATAGCCACTAGTGTGTGATAATGGCATCTAATTACTTAAAATTTTATTTTAAGGAAAATAAAACAAAAACATATATCGTTTAATAAAAAAATAAATGGGGTTATATAAGTTATATATTAGAATATAAATATTAATTAGAAATCAAAATATTTTTTTCAACATCACCATATTTTATTTTTATTTTTATAAAGTAGATATATATATTTAATTATGACACAATGGTGATGTAGTTATTGCTACATTAATAAATGATTCAAATAAATGATTTCATAAAGGTAAAAATAAAAGTCATTTTGTTATTTTGATGTCATACACCAATATTTTGGATGATATTTACATTTTGTAAGTGTATTGATGATTTTTTTTCGAACTAATCAAGTTGTTATGGATTTCAAAAAAAATTCATGATATGAATAGTGTCAAAATTAACATAATTCATATTATAAAATATAAAATATTTTCTCAAATATTATAAAATTAAAAAATATATAATATTATTCCAAATATTTATCATATGTTTTGAATTATATTATTGACTCTTTAAATGTACACTTTTTTATGTTTTGGTAACTATTTTGATTCTCAAGGTGTTAAATTCTTGATAAAAGTGTAAGAGTAAAAAAGGGATAAATAAAAACAATAAGGATTAAAAAATATTAAAAAGTTATCTAATTATTATAGGATAATTTTATTTATACTTATATTCATCTAATATTCTATCTAATTTAATTTTGAAACATTTATATTCAAAATAGAATTTATAATAAAATACTATTTCAAGATATTCCTTAAGTGCCCCTCCCCCACCCTAATAAAAGGCTACCTCCTCTAACACTTACTCACACCGCTCTATCCCCAACGGATCATCCAAATTCTGGAAAAATAAGATCCAAACATCCATATATTTCTCCTTGAATCATTTCCATATGTAGAATTAAATTCAAAAAGTAATTTTATCTTAAATATAAAAGACCTACCCAACTTAAGGTAATGTCTTCTCTGAAGCCTCTACCGTTACTTTTTATTCTCCAACCCCATAAAATATTTTTATTAAATTATTTAAAAAAACAGTATCATAAATATAATAGGTTGTTTTATGAGAATTATTCAACTTAAAGTCACACACACCTCCATCTAATGTGTTTAGATAATATTATTTCTGTGGATGGTGAATTACTGCCTCACGAAATGAAGATTGTTCAATTATCTCCTACCACATATTATGGTAGAAATTATAATGTCAATGTATTTATATATGATATATATATATTATGGTTATATTGTTTAAATTATTATGTAAATTTTATTTACAACATACCTTTATGTGTTTTGTGATGTGTAAACACGATAATTTCATTTAAAGAAGTGTGGACTGCTGCCCCCTCAAAGTGATATGACTCGTTCATGTAATACATGGAACATATAAAGGCTATAATTAGTGAACATAGGTAAAAAATGTAACATAGATATTATACTGAAATTATAATATACCTATATATCATTTATTTTTCATTCCATTAAAAATGAAAAAGAAATGAACGTAGCGTTCATGCATACGTATGGCTTGCAGTCTCCATGAATGGTACAATTCATTTTCTTAAGTCCAAATGTTATTGACTATTCTAAAATACATATATAATGGATATAAATTAAAATATACTATATATATATATATATGATATTTATATCATGAATACAATTCTAAAGATAATATACTTTTTACCACATGGACAATTTGTAATTATAACAAGTTAATTTTTGACTCAAGAATCGAACATCCACAAAAAAGACTGATATGAACGTCAATAATTATATGATTGTAATAGAAAGGTAATAAGTTATATAAAAGTAATAAAAAACATGAAAAAAAGTTCTGAAGAAATTATAATTAACTTATGTTTTTTATTTAGGCACATAAACAAAGTACAAAACAAGTCAGACACAAGGTAAGGGAACATTTCACCCTCCTCTTTAAGTCAAAGACTTATTTTATGTTATGTATTTTAATGACCATTATCTTATTTTGGTTGATGTTCTTAAATATTATTATTGCTTTAAATTTTATTTCATAGTGACGATACACCATTTTCTCTTTCATCAATTGTTTTTGACTTTTTAAGAGACACCGTTAGGATGCCGAATTTTCATTAGGGAATTTCTAAACTCAAGATCCACTCATTGGGTTTTACACATTATTCGTTGATTATATTATTCCATGATTATGTGTGGAATCCCTATTTATTTATCTATGTTTTAATTTTAACTTCCCTATGTGTGGAGATACGATTTCTACATATAATCACACCATTGATAAATTGTAACATCATTTATACAAACTTTTTAACTGAAATCTTAACTCTATATCATTTCATTGAGTTAAATATCCATGTAATTTGTTTTGTTTTTGAAAGAATATTTTCTAAGGACCTATAATTGTTTTACACTTAATATCCACATATATTGGGTGTATTTATATTTTTAAAACATAATTATTTCATTGATTTATCTTTAATCTAAGGATGTGATCTATGTAAAGGATTTCATATTAAATAACATTCCATTTAAAATCATTTGTTGTTATGAACCAATTCACATTTATATGGTTTATGTACTTCCCTTTGAAATCTTATATCATGAATAACCTTATTCTCATGATATTATAAGTTTTTTTGGATGTTATTATTTAATTATTTTTATGCAAGCATCTCTCAAGTGTGACAAGACTCTTTAACTAAAACAACATTTTAAAAGAATTAATTATTTAATCTTCTAAATATTTTTCATTAATTTCCATGTTTTCAAAATGTTTTTAAGGATTTATTTATATGGAAATTATTTTCTAAAAAATTTAATACCATTAAAATTTCAATATGGTATGGGACACTTTGATTCTAAAATATTCTTTTTTAAATGTTTTAAATGAATTCTAAAATGTGTTGAATATCATGAATTGATTTCTTGTAATTGATGGGTGAAATGATGATAATTTAAATCTATTATGTGTTGGGATTATGTAATGGTATATGGATATTTGATGGATGGTTATGTGATAAACCAAATACAGGTGGTTCCATGATAAAACAAGGGTGGGTGAGCCTGAGATAGCTTTCCAATGCATTGGGTTACGTGACGGAGCTAAACATTAATGTTTATCCTAATAGATTTACGGAATATAGTGTGATGGGTATTCTAGATGTAACTCTCTATGTATCTGTGAATGCTACAATGTAATTATGATATGGATACCACAAGTTACTTTTATGATTTATGATTTCTATGTGTTATTCATAAATATTATCATTTTGAGAGGTATGTAAAAGAGATTAGGTTTTATGATTGAAATTTAAGATTTCATTGATTTGTATGTATTTATGAACTAATGTTTCCTTTCCTTGTTTTATAACCCTTACTGAGCTTTTTATTCTCATCCCATGTTGTTGAAATTTTTTTCATAATGTATAAGGAACGTTATGGGAAAAGAAGAATTCAAGAAGATTTATATCAGGAAAATAATCATTACATTAATGAGGTTTATTAATATAAAAACATCGATAGAGTAGAAGAGTCTACTTTGTATTCTTATAATATGTAATCTAATAGTTACGACCTAATTCTCTAAAACTCTAATCCTAAAATGATTCTCAATGTTAATTATTAACATAACACAATATTATGTAATGTTTAAGTTTTGGGCCTATACCATCTCTCTATCTGATATAATAAAACACCCAGCACCAATCCTCCACCTTATCACTCAATGTGGGATCAGTACATTTATATCCATATAATATTTGATCTCAGATTTCACACTTATGGATTTCCCATCATCAAATCATGCTTCATAAAACAACTTGGACCACCTCTAGATATATTTAAGGTAACCACTACCTTATTACTCTAGTTTGGGACTACAATCCCATATTGATTCCAACCACATCCTTCTTACTCAAAAAAGGGTCTACAAAAATCCTCTATCACAAAAGGTTAATCCAAATAGTCTCAATCCTTAACTTCCAACTCAAGGTATTTAGAGAATTTATGGAAAACTACCATACAATAAAAATGATGGTGATCTTTTCTTGGCCATATCACTCATGGTGGGAACAAGTCTCAAGATACATCCCCTACACTAGAGTCCATCTCTATTAACAATCACAATCATGGAATCAAAACCAATACACATAGGCCACTACTCAGCTCACCATCTCATCAGTTATGTTATAGTCACTTAGGACATAACCTCTATCTCAAATCAATTGAACCGTATCATATGTGTCACCCCATGGTGACCACACATCTCTTAGTCTCATACCAACCCTCATTTTAATAGGATGATTTAATTCCCATATATAATACCCTTGTAATTTTAATTCAAATCCTTTAATAACATCCCATAACCCATCCTTTTGTCCCATTTCACATATGCTATGGGAGATCCATCAACACATTACTTTGAGAAAAACCAAATAAAAGAGGTATCATCCTACTCATCCCACACAAAAAACACTTCTCAAACCATGGGTGGGAGTTCCTAACTACTCATAATACATTCAACTATCTCACCCAATAGAAATATTCCCTGAACCCCTCATGACTTCCTACCATACTTAAGCAACCATTTTATTCTACCTCACATACCTACCCCTGCCATGAAACCTAAAAAATTAATATCATCATCTAAAATAACACTATATCCCCCCTGGATACATAGTTATTGGGATATCCAAGGGATCTATGTTCTAATGTGATCTTATTTTAAGCCCAAGGTTCCTAAAAAATACTATATTTTCTACCAAGAGAACCAAATATCCCAAATACCCATTCCTGAAATGATGAGAATTATTAAAAATAAATAAAAAATGAGTTTGTATGGTAGGGGACTCCTACCTCAAACAAATCGTTAAAAAATAACTAAGTTACACCATGCCTCACCTAGGCACATCCACACTCCCAAAAACCTATATCACTTCAACAAACATATATAATTAATTAAAAAACTTTATAATAAAATATAAAAATTAATTTAAGTAGGAATAATCTCCCAATAACTCATAATGTATACTCACCATAGAGAAACCCTTTGTGATGATGCACATTTTAAATTTCATGACCTCCTCTTTCCAAACCATGAAAACCCCCAATTGTCCACAATTGACTCTATGACGATTCAGTTGAACCATCACTGACAACCTATCCCAATCTAAACCAATGTTAATGGGAAATGAAGGAGGAACCATAATAAATAATAGTAATAAACCATTAGGAATTCATGTAGGCATGTCTGAAAGAACCACTTTATTTTTTTATCTATTTGAAAATAAAATACATTATTATTTTATTAATAATAGAATTTTGTTGAATTAATTTATTATTACTTATTTCCTGGATTATTTTTATTATCATTATTATTATAAATATTTATTTATGGTCCAATATTTTGAAAAAAATAGTTTTCCATGTTAATATTATACACATACATATATTGGGATACTTATTTATTTCCCTTACATAAGATTTGGAAGTCAGGATTTACCAGTAAATTATTTCAATTTACCCTTACACAACATCCCTTATACCATTACAAATGTAGTTATAAATTTTCATAACCTTTATGAATGGTTCTTACTCATAAGGATGTGTTAAATTACCATTATACAATTCTTTCATTTCATGTCTACCATAAAGAGAGCAGTATGATATATTCTTAACCCATACACAACAGTTTCATTTACCCTTAAAAACACCAATAATTTATTTTTTATCTTTATGAAGGGTAGGAGAATATTTTTGGACCCTTACACACGGAATAAAAAATCATTCTTACCTTTACAAATAATGAAAAATTACCCTTGTATAGGCATAAAATTTTATTTTCATAAAGAATACTCTATTTCATGATTTCTACAACATTATTATTTATTTCATCTTTGTATTATGTTTTTTAATTTTTTTAATGGTTAAATAATATATTATTCATCATATAGAATCTATTTGAAATGTTTTTATATTGTTTTAAAAGAATTTACATGAATTTTAATATTGTTTTGAATTTACACATGAACATTCATAATGAATCTCAAATATCTAATTATTATTATTGTGGTGTTAATTTATTTTATTTTAATGTTTTTAAATTCATCTTGTTGAAAAATGAACACATTGAAACACTTTTAATTATTTTCAATATAACATCTTTATATTTTATTATTTTCACATGTTATACATTCAATGTATTTTGAAATTCCAATAAGGATTTATATAGTGAGAATATATGAATGTATTTGTTATATAACTGAAATGTTATTATGGATTTTTTTTTAACTCTTTTAAATCAATAATATAAAATAATATTGAATTATTCAAAATGTTATAAATTCAAATGGTAATACCATTCCTCTCTCTCTCTCTCTCCCATATCCATTATTTGGGATTATTTTTATTTTTATTTTTATTTTTATTTTTATTTTTATAACTAATCCCATGTATTTGTAAAATTATTTTTATTTAAAGGGTTCAAGGATTACATGGGAGAATTAGAGTTGTATTTGGGTGAAGGTTATGGATGTAAATTTAATCTTGTTCCAAATATTTTAATATATTCAAATAAATTTTGAGTTTGAGTAATTCATTATTTAATTAATTCACTGCAAAAATACAAATTTTACCATTCTTGGAACATCTAGAATTCATTATTTAAATTAATTTTGATTGGCCAAAGAAAATTTCCCAAAACAATCATTTTTTATACAACTCTCTAGTGGTTCAGTAATTTATTTATTTATTCATTTTGGTTTGTGTAGAGTTTTTTTCCCGAGTAACATTACACAATAGGTTATACCAAAAATAAAAAGTAATATTTGGTTTTTCTCATATATCTAAGACATAAAACACTTAGGTTAGAGATGCTTTGTATAGGAAATTTGGGATTTTGTAGGCTCTTACAAAAAGCTAGTGTGTATTGGTTATACTCCAATATAAATGTTCTTGGTCGGGATTGTTCTTGATGTAAATTCATGTGTTTAGATTTATCATGTGTAAAAGACACTTTGACATATTACTGGGTCCCATAAAATACTGTGTAAAAGACAATTTGACATGTAAATTCATGTGTTTAGATTTATCATGTGTAAAAGACACTTTGAAATTTTCGATGCCAAATTCGGTGATCATGGTGTTTTTTACTCATACAAAAAGGATGATGCACTTCCTCCCGTATTTATGGAATAGATTTTACACCTTAAATGGAGAAATTGTACTATATTATTTACTATAGAGTAGGACCAAGGAATCATAGAAGTAATTTATATAGTTTTATCATTTCAAAACTACCTTTTTGAATTCCTCTATTCCCATCCAAGAATACGAAATACCATATAGTCCTTGGTCCTCATCTAATTGTTTTTTATACTTTAAAATCCTTTTATACTCTTTCTAAAAACCAATTCATATAATTTCCCATGATATAAAGAAATATAAACTTTTTTCATGAAATAATGGCCCTAAAATTCCCTGGTCATTAAAAACTCTCCACTATAATGTTTTAAATCCTTAATAAGTCACAGTTTTTACCAAATTAAGAAAACTAACAAACCTGAATGTTTTATTTACCACAAAAGACAAAATTTTATCCTCGAAACACCAAATGAGGTATTGATGTGAAACTATGTAACATTAGACCACACTATTAACTAGAATTTAAGATTCCTACTTCCCTCCAACACTAACACTAATATGGAGTTCACCACATTCATCTATCTCAGAAACTAAAATTTCCTTGAATATATCATATTATATCTCATGAAACTCCCTATAATAAGGTTTTTAGTTACAAAAGGTATAATTCTAAACCACATCTCTCCAAACCATAATAATAACCTATAAAAACACTATTCTGGCATTCCATATATATGCTTGATATAGTTTTCACCGACATTCATTAATTTTGGAGTAAAACCATTATTTGGTAATACTATTGATGAAACTATCTAAAATATTATCCACACCCACTGATACACTATTACATAACCTATTCATGGTTCCTTAACTCCCAAAGACATCAAAAGACCATCCAAAAACCCACACCAAAATCTAAACTCGGATCATAGTCTGTTTTTATGCCTGGATCACCACCAAAAGAACCAAAACATTTAATCACACCATGATAACTAAACCCCATCCATTATGACACTCTTTCAAACCACCTCATACCCATACTGATCATGATTCCCACAAACTGACTCCATCTAACACCATATTTGTGTTCTGAATCTTGTATTTATTGGGAAACCAGATAAAATTAGACCTTCTATAACATCGATATCCTAGTTTCACATTCACCATCAAGAAACATTCTTCACCATATACATGTACCTTCCACTATAAGTATTATACACCCATGACCTGTTCAATTCTCCAAACATTAGGAATAGTTTCTTTATATCTCCATTAATCCAAAACCTGGTATCTATAACCAATGTTCTATTTATTTCCACAGATAATTTCTTTTGGTAGATGTTATTCCCTTATTGATGCATGTTCTTAAATTTTTATGAACATCATCCTCCATATATAACAATCCACTAAAAATGAAGATAATTTATTCAAAAAACCAATAGTGTGATCCCCACTACATGGATTCACTTACACTTCTCCCCATGACTCAACCTTAATGGGTTCCAACACCACAAACACCATTTATATAAACCCAAAAAAGGATCAAAACTTCAAATATCCTTGTCTCGTGGCATAACATCGAACCCATTGGTCCTCACCCCACAAATAGATACTCCTAAATCATAAACTCAATGATAACAATGAATAACCATCATGCAATGAGGATTTATCCAAATAAATTTACTAAACATATTCACTTCTTCCAAGGGTAGAGTGGTCCACCATGGACCCACTAATTTTCCTTACTCAGGATATAAATCAGTCTCACCAAAACCATAGTGTTTTACATTCTTGTAAAACCAATATATGTACCATGATTGATGCTCTAACAATTCAGAACTCAAATAACCAAGTCTCACATATCTAACCCACTAAAATAGATCATCATGCATGTTAGATTAATTCATTATCCTAATGAATCTCTCTCATTCCAATACCAACCACTCATTCAACCACCACCTAAATTTTATTCCAAAACTATATGTGCCTACCCAGGCTCTAATCCACCAATAATATGTTAATTCAGAACATATAGGGTTAAGAATATAAGAAATAATACCCTATCAAAACAAAACCATGATTATGAAATAAGAAAACATGATTTAAACTACAATCACAATGTATTTCTCAAGAAACCCTCAGTGCTTCTGTATAAATAAATTGATTAGTTTAGTAAAATTATACTAATAAGCTATATGTAAATTACCATATAGTATTTTTTACACATTAAGATATTGAGCCCTATTCTCTAGAAAACTCAAGACTATACCTAGATCATTCATTTTATATCTAATTATTATACCAAGACACCAACAGTCATCTGATATATCTATCCCCTAAAAGTATTATATAGTATTCTTCAAAAACAAATCCTACTCAGGATCTATATGTCATTTCATCAATAAAAATCTCTTGTGTGAAGATCATCGTACAGATGAGTAGAAATTCCCACAAAGTATTTATATTGGAAAAATATGCGTAGTATTTTTTATAAATGCTAAATAATTGAACCCAATTTAGTGAAATTATTCACACACATACATGTGTATGTCTTTTAAATTATATGTGAAAAAAATAAATCATGTACACATCCTCCTATACATTTTCCAAAAATTAAAAAATAAATAAAAATTTCTAACAAAATAATATTTAAATAAACATCTCATCCAAGACAATGAAAACCAAATAAAATAGTAATACCTTCACCCTAGTAACCGGTATATTCCATCATAATGGTGTTTGAAACACCCCTATTCTTGGCCCATCAGAAGGACACAATTTTACCTAGACCACCTGTCAACCATCTCCCCAAATAATAAACCAAAAGATTCTCTTATATCATTTTGTAAAACCTAGGTCTTTAGAACACCCATGGTGTCCTGGGATAAGGATTCTGCATTTCCTCAAGTATGCCTCTGCATATCCAAAATAATAGAGACTACTAATGCAGGCCTAATGCATACAATATGGTGGAAATAACATCGAATCAAACAGAACAGTTTAAAATAAAAAAATAGTATCTAGTAAAAACATGTAATTATGTAAAATCGATAAAAAACAATGTTATAGTAAAATTTATCATATATAAGTATATATTCATAAAATAGTTTATCACACACTAAGACTATAATAAAAATAATAATGAATGGTAAAAACATAAAATAGGCTCTATTACCATCTATAAACCACATCCCAATTCCCGAATCAAACATCTCATCATTTCTTTCAAGACTAATCCCCCGCACAACTTATACTAAAAATAATAAAATAGATACATGATCTGCAAACTTATGGAGGGGGTTCCCATATAGGGTGTTAGTTTATAACATAGTATGGTATCACCAAGAGCCTTTAATATATTAAAATATATGTGTTTGTATTCATGAGTTAGAAAAATAAAAAAAATAAATAATAGTTTAGAGTTTTCATGAGCTAACCAAGCCACCTTGACACTCTATGAGCAACATAAAACTATCACGTCATCATATTTAAACAAGAACACAATGCCCCTGGACCATACCTACTTATGAGATACTTTGAAACCTCTTAATCACTGTGTTTCATATATAATTTATTATAAAATAAGAATTAATATATCGTGCTATCTAAATATAGACCACTACCCAACTCATGGTAGGGTCTAATACCATCCTTCAAACCCATCCATATCACTAAGATTATCATACACTAAACACAGAACCTCTACATTATCAACTATGGTGGGGTCCATCCATGAAGAACCACAT
This sequence comes from Viscum album, assembly GCA_963277665.1. Taxonomy (NCBI): domain Eukaryota; kingdom Viridiplantae; phylum Streptophyta; class Magnoliopsida; order Santalales; family Viscaceae; genus Viscum; species Viscum album. The sequence continues at coordinate 907,206,986 of OY728125.1, read as the reverse complement.
CACAGAATAACCCAGAATTATAACTCAATGTATTCTCATCATCATATTCCACATAACATCTAAAACTATATCACTTGTCACTCAGGACAATCCTTCTAATATCATCTCAAAAATGTTTGGGCTCTTCATCCCATCACGATAGTGACCACAGCCTTTTGACTCTAGGTATGTTCTACTAAAATACCTTCTCACTCATGTTGAGGTCAATGTGTCTCATTCCATACATTATCAGTGAAGGTATTCCTCGACATAATAAATAACTAGGATCGCTACTCATTCACAGTTATCCTTATAGTTTAATGTCACTCATAGTGGGGCTAGGCCTTATTCTCTATCCCCCATAATAGAGTATATTGAATTTGAAAAAATATATGCATGCAACAACAAACAAGGTTTGGTTCCTACTGCAAATACTCACCAGATCACTTATAGAGTGCTAGTCACATTGGACCAGGCTCTTAATCACTAATTACAAGCACCATATAACATATGTTACCTCACCGTGATCACATAGATCAAAGGTTAATTCTAACCCTAGACATAATTTATGGTGTATAATTCCCATAATAATCCAATTTAAATCATATTTCTATGTCCTTATTCATTTCCAAGTACATTCATGTGAGTCTTCTTTAATTATTAATAAGGGAGATCTCTCAACCTATCCTCAGGTGGAACACCTTATCTATCACTTATCCCATGTATTGGATGACTCATATCACTCCCCACAAACACTAAACACTCATCCAAACACAAATGGGTGTTTCTAAAAACTTGTGATAAATTAAAAAAATCTATCTATCATCATTATATCCTAATTCTCTCAGTAATTGTAGGGACCCTGACTCCTATAACATCAAGGCATTATCTTCATTATTAAATTAGCATAATATAAAAGGAATAACATCCAAAATAAAAAAAATAGTTTAGTATTATTGGTAAAATAGAAACATATATGATTAATATTTTACCATTGAAAGAAAAAATACAATATAAATTTTTAGTAAATAACATTATTCCCTCAAGAATATCCTTTCACATTAATGATAGTACAATTCATGGAATTTTAGGGAAAGGAAACATAATAAGGGTGAGCTCAAATGATTAGTAAGGGTTATATACATCATAAGATATCAAGAACCAATAAATAATCATCAATATGGAAAGGTAAATAATTTAAAAAAACATTCCATTTAATCAATAAAATTGATATCATAATTAAATAAGGAATTATCTATATGGAGAGGTATATACATAAAAATGAGTGACAATTTATCAATAAACTAATTAATAAATTAATCGATCGATAATAACATTTCCATAATATTATAGATAATTATAACTGAATCATTATCGAAGGAAATGATTAAATATTTGATATCATGATATCAAGCATCAATATTCCTCTATAGTCACGACCTTACACAAGACAATTTAAAAATATTAGTAGTAACATGTTTAATGAAACCTACATATTCACCCTATGAGACTAAAGATTCATTGAGGGGATTTCTATAATAGGTTCACATCCGTATATTATTTTCTAAACAATTCGTTATATATAAAATAATTTGTTTAATTCATGAACCATTTTACTTATTATCAAATATCAATATTGAGTAAATGAAAACAATTGATCACTCATTCCCCCATTAGTCAAATTACTATCAATTTAAACACCTTATGTTAATATGGTATCTGATATAATAAATAATAATATACATCCTACAAAAATAAGGGCATTTAAGGGAAATTTACAATTCAATAAAAACAGATTATAAGAAACTAATATTCTTAAGAGAATAATAAAAATCATAAAAGGAATTGATATTGTACAATAACTATTACCACTCAGTAATTTTGAAGTAAAATCATCTATAATGAAATGATTAAAAAATGAAAAATTAAATTCCATTAATTATGAATTAATCATGATATTACTAGTAAAATGAGAATTTTATAAATCACATTAAACTGAATTTGGGCATAATAACATATTTCTCTCAATTGAATCTAAATTGAGAAGAAATATGTAACAAATATCTTATCATTGAATTGGGGTTAAATAAATGTGTTAATTGTGTTTATAAAATTTAAATCCAGATAAATTTTTAAAAAAAACATAAATAAATTAAAAGACATTATACAAATTATATTAGAATGAATAAATAAATTTTGTATAATTTTAATCAAATTATTGGATGTTTTCTAAGAAATCTCTTACATCTTGCTTCTTTTTGGAAGAACATGATTTTACCTCATGAATAGTGGTTTATACAATTTTATAGCTTATAAAAGAACCATATTAGTATTATAATATCATATATTAAGATTCTATCACATATTATGACCCATTAGTTAATCACAATTCAATATTGTCAATGATTATGGTGTTAATTTCTTTGATTTCACATTTGTGATTTGACATGAATGCTTATGCTATTTTTTATATTATATAAGGAAATAATCTCACTAATAATAATAATTATAAAATTATCATATTTATCAAACAATTATACTTTTAATACCAATCATGGAAGTTGTTTTTGAGAAATATATCATGCTACAATCATAGAGACAGTAGGTCATACGTACCCATGAGTAACGATTCCATTTTTCAATAAATATTAATGGAGTAGTTGTAAATAAAGTTTTATCTTTATAAATTAATAAATTTATCATAAATACAATATTATTTATTTAAATATATATATATATGTATATATATATATATATCATCCATGTGGTGAGTAAATGAAAAAAATGTAACATCACATCATAAAGGTGGTATTCCACGCATACACAAACAATGTTATCATATTCAAATGATTGAAAAGGTAAAAAAGGGAATATTATATTATCTTATAAGTAAGATTAAATTTTCATTAATATCATAAATTTTTCATTTATATCACATATAGTCATTAAATTTACCTGTATCAACTTCCATGTAAATTATTAGTGGAAACCAAATCACATCGCTTCACGGGTTGGTAGTTCGTCGTACACAAAGGCTAAGTTGTCATATACCTAAAGAAAAAGATAGTAAAGAATGAATATATGATATAATTAAACCAATGTTATAATTATGGAATAAATATCATATATATATATATATTAGATTCATCATCATACCAAACAGTGAGAGGTTCTAATGGATGAACGAATGACATATGTTCATTGGGAGGTAGTTCTATATACATAAGAATAATGATTTCGTAACCAATTTGACATAATTAGAGATGGTTATTGTTAATTATAGTGACCCAAAAAATTACATTATATGGAAGATAATATTATTATTATATAACCATGTTTTAATAATAATTTATGGATGTCCATGAAGAAATAAAATAAAAACACGCATTGATGAATGTTACCACTTCTTTAGGTAACCTTTTTATATTTTCTCCAAAAGCATTAAAATATTGAATTAAAGACCAAAATATAGATTTTAATATGATTTTATAGGAGTTTGGAAGATATTTTAATAGGTCATGGCTGATCCAAAAGGGTTTTAAAGTAAGCTAATGATCGGAGAGTGGGTGGGCTTTTAAAAGTGAGGTGAGTGGAACCATTGTAATATTTGAAAAGAAAATGGTATAACCCAATTTTACAGATGATGAAAGGGTCCCAGATTGATTATTATAAATAATTAGAAATTATATAGTTTAAAAATTGACATATAATATGTTCTAGTGAATTTTATAGGTTATTTTAAAAAATAATGTTTTAGGTTAACCTGTATGTCAATACATTTTTCTTGAACTATGGTAAAATTTCTTACTAATTTCAATAATGATTTTCGAAAAAAATTATGTTGATATTATTATATAATAAATATTATTCTTATTCCAAATATGTAATATATTTTTTAAAATTACTTTCATATAAGTTGAACTTTTTAATTTAGAATTAATCATACATAAGCTATGAGAAAGTGGGTTTTCAAAGAGAAACTTTCAAAATGTTTACAATTGTTTCTCAAAATTAAACATGAATATGATTCTAATTAAATAAATTGTATTATATATTTATAATTTAAATATATTTACTTTAAAACTAATAAAATATAATTTAATATTATATTTAATTTAACTAAATATTAATATTTAATAAAAACCATAATTTATTTTGCTATTATTCAAAAAATGAAACTCTTCAAAAAAACCCTCTAAAAACGTATTGATATTAAGAATTTAAAAAAGAATTTAATTTTGTAAAATAATTTTTATTTATGTGGTAACAATTAATTTAATATTCTTTGAGAAATGAATTACTAAACCATCTTTTAGAAAAATAATGTTTTTTAAAAACATTTATTTTTATTTTAGATGATTATTATATTATTTATGAAAAATAAATAAACACATTTTTTATTAATTTTTATGTACTATTCATAACCTCCAATTTAATATTTTATTTATAACGATATACAATATTATAGTTCATCATGATTCATGGATTTGTGTTCTGAACATTATTGATGAGATTGAATTTAATGGAATATATTTAATGGGTTGTTTTAGCACGTTGTTCCATATCACATACACTGTCGATAAAATGTTCTTATTTAAAAATATTGGAATGTTATATTCTTCCATCCTTAAGAAAATTGTGTCCCTACAATTTAACCATGATCATGGTAATCATGTGTTTGATATTTGAAAAATATTTGTTAAAACCCCACATTTTAATAAGAATAAACAAAGAATCCTCTTAACAGGATACCAATTGAATTAAAAAGGTAATATGGAATAACCCATAACTAGGTTTCATATTAGTTGAATATTTATGTCAATTTAATATATTGATACAGATGAAAATTGAAAATTATTATAAGTGGTGATATAGGTCAATAACCATAAAAAAATTTATTGATCTATAGATCTTATGGAACTCAAAACCATAAATCAATGATGATTTAATATACCATATTATTCATTGGATATGAAGGAAATAATATAAAATGTAAGTATCAAGATAAATTCTTTTAAAAAAATTGGAATTCTTTTATTATCTAATAACATTAGGAAATATAGTTAATTGATACGTTATTATTTTATAAGCACAATCTTTTGAATAGATCAATTTATAATTCACCACTTTCCCTATGAAATGGAAAAAATGATTTATTTTAATACCGTATGAACTGAATTTAACTTTTAATGTATCAAAATATCCATAATAGAGTGATAAGAATTTTCATATGTCAATTACTATTTTTTAAAACCCATATGGTTAGCACAAGTTATCAATATAATACACTAATATATAATCCAAAACAATCACATCGTTGTTCAACAATTAATATTAATGTGTAAAATAGTTTAAATAAAAACAATGACATATTAAACATGGAATCATATAGGCAAGTGCTATAATACTTTGGTCATGGTTTCATGCCCCACGGCATTGACATAGATGATGGGTTGTCTTTTTTTCAAAACAATATAAATATAATCCATATAACATTCCCAGATTATAATATCATGTAATTAACTCAACAAAAATGTTAATATAAACCCTAAAATTTAAAAATATATTAATTTTATGTCTATAAAATAAAATTTCATTGTTCCAAAAATTACTTTTTCACTAAAACATAAAAATGCCATAAATATGTCCTAAAAATATTTAACCTTAGTAGACTCCCATAATATAAAACCCAAAGTAGGGGTGTTTAATAGTATGATATTAGGAAAAACATTAATTTCCTAAACCAATGATTTTATCTATAACTCTTATGTTAAGAAATATATATATGATTCTAAAATTTAACAAAATCATCATATGTTTCATGATTCCTATAACCAAAATACAAATAGTTAAAATAATTATACAATATAATTCATGATTTTGGATATATAAATTTGTTGATCATTTTCATTCAAAAAATGTTTTTACTTACTATAGGGGTTAAAATTCTGAAGAATTCATTTACTTAAATAAATCTTAGTTCTTCATATTTAAGACAATGAACTATTAATGGATCCCTAATATGTGTTTTATTTCCATCCATTATAATCTTCATTTTTATTCAACAAATAATTTCATTATCCCATTATTTTATACACATAAATTATTTTAAAATTAATTATAGACTCGTTATTTTCAATATAAGACACATTAGGTTTAAAATAAGTCATTCATTTTCATTATCTATTAAAATCACTCATAAATATTTGTTAAAAAATGTGAATTATAATATGACTATTCCCTGGGAGTGTAAAAATAGGTGAACAGTAAGGTCTATTTTCATGAACCATGTGTAGATTTGGTCAATCAAATAATTACCTTTTTAGAGTTATTATCCCTAGGTAAAATAGTTCTATAACCCCATTTATAGATAGTATCTAAATATGGATGTATTTTAAGAAAAAACATATAATTTCCATATAATCAAAGGATTAGGATGATATTATATTAATATCCTCAATTATTATCATAAGGTTATGTTCCATAAGATATTTTTTAATTAATATAGTTTCCAACGATTCTACTAAAATTCATTTGATACCAATTTTAGTGACGCCAATTCGAGTAACCCAGAGCCAATGTCTATTTTATTACATTGACATATTATATAAGGAGTCATAACTTGAAGGATTGAACAGTATTGTTGTATTGGTAGAATAGAAACATACATTATTCCTATATTATATAAAAAAATATACCATATAATTTTTGAGAATAACATTGTTCCCTCAAGAATATTCTATAACATCAATATTTGTATACTTCATGGAATCTAGGGCAAAGTGATAATATAAGGGCGACATCAAATGCTTGACAAGGATTAAGTAAAATAGAAGCTATCATGAAACAATAAATAATAAATAATATGAAAATATAATTACCCTAACACATATTATATTTAATACATAACATGTCAATCAAAGTTATATAAATTACATTCAATGTGGATAAAATAACTGAAAAAACATGCCATTATGTCAATAAACTGAGAAATAAATGAATCAAGATAATATCATTATTAAAATATCATAGATAATAATAATAAATTTCATAATGGAGGAAATTATTAGTATTTTTATATCTTTATCTCATGTATCATGTTACATTTACCATCAAGTCAATTCACATAAAGGTTTAAAACTACTTCTAGAGACCTATTTAATATTAGCTTAATGATTCTCCTTATAAGACTACTAATGCATCAATGGGATATATATAACATGACCCTATACATATCTTCATGTAAAAATAATTCTATATAGAATAAATAATTGATTTAATTATATAAAAATGTTCCTTATCATCAAATATTCATAATGAGTAAAGGATACATATTTTTTTAATATTTCCATGATTAATAAAATAATTGTTAAAGTAAACACAATATGTAAACATGGAATAAAAATTATGAAATAATAATATCCATCATGTAATAATAAATATATTTTATAAATTATTAATTTACAATAGAAAATCATTACATGAAAGTTATTATTTCATGAGAAATTTAACAATCACAAAATAATATGAGATTGTTCAATAATTTTTACGACATTATAAATTACATAGAAAATCCCCTTCGATGAAATGATTCAAATTGAAGCTTAAAAGATATAAATTATAGTTGAATTAAGAAATTAAATTTAAAATATTCATTATAAAAAAACATAAAAGTTAATGGGTTTATAATAATAAATATTTCTCAATGGAATATAAATTGAAACAAAATCCGTTATAATGATTATATCATTGAAGTAGCGATTAAATTTTTTTATTTTGTGTATAAAATGTAAATTCTCATAAAATATTAGAAATAAAACATAATTTAATAATAGGTCATTAAAAATTTAATCTTATCCTGACATAATAATGGAAGGTGAAGTTCAACCCAATGAATGGAAATTCAGTTAATAAATCCCTTAACTTACACTAACATTAGGTTGAATGTGATTTAACCTAATGTATAGTGGTTTTTAAGATGTTATTAACTTATAACAGAACCATATTAATATATATATATATAATCATATATTATCATTTTGTGAAATTTTAGCACCCTCTCATTAATAATCTTGCATTATTTTCATTTTTTCAAGTGTTAATTGCCTTGAGTTTTCATTCATGATTTATCAGGAATGTTCCATTTATTGTGTATATTATATAGTGAGATTATCTCCAAGATAATAATAATAAATTAATTATAATATTTATAAATCAATTATTCTTTTAACAACAATCATGAATGATGGTTTTCGGAAATAAATCATGTTACGATCACATAGATGATAAGTCGAATGTACCTATAGTTACCATTTCCATTTTTCAATGATAATTATGGAATGGTGGTAAGTACTATTTTATATTTACATAATTATCAAAATATCGTAAATATAATATTTTTTCTATAAATAAAGGTATATATATCATCCATTTTATGTGGTGATGAAAAGAGAGTCACATCACTTCATGATGGCGGTAGACCCCAAGCACGTGGATTATGTTATCATCTTACAGTGTGTGAAAAGGTAATAAAGAAAATTAAATATTATCTTTTCAGATTTATTAATATGTAATTAATATTATAATTTTATCATTTTCATCATATTTTTTATTAACATTATCCTTATTATCTTCAATGTAAATCTTTAGTGAAAAACGGATCACATTGTTTCGTGAGGTTATAGTCTATCGTACACATGAGAGACGTTATTATACCCCATATGGAATGGAAATTAAAATAATATGTATGTTATAATGACTCTATAAGTATAATAATATTATATATATATTATATATATATATATATATATATATTAATTATCATTCCAAATAAAGATATGTGGTAGTGGAAAAAATAATGACAGTGATTCATTAGGTGGTAGACTGCCATAAATAAAAAACGATGACTTGAAAACCCATTTAAAGGAAGTGTATATTTTTTTATGTTATTACATTATAATAAAAAAACATATTAGTATGTTGAATAAAATTTAGTTATTATATCCTCTGGTTTTAATAATAATTACGAGATATGTATGAAAAACTAAAATAAAAATTTTCATTGAAGAACGTTACATTTACTTTTGGTAAACTTTTTCTGTTATCAAAAAAAACCATCCAACAATGGATTTATATCCAAAATAAATCTTCAGGGACTATTTTATTAGAGTTTTAATGTTATTTTTGGAATTATTGGAGAAACCATGTAATTCTCATGGTGTAAATATTAGAGGAGAGTGGAGGATATTATATATGAGGTGAGTGGTACCCTTGTAATTTTTGAAATGAGAATATCTACCAATGTTTTCTCATGAACCAAGGGTAAAATATGGATTATTATTAATCATTAGTCATTAAAAGATATTTTAATTTATCTCTATTTATCTTAGACATGTTTTAAGGTCATTGTAACGAATATCATTTAGTATAATCATCATATAAATCTATTTTTATCTTAATCATGATATATAATAATTAAATTTTTTTACTATACATTTAGGTAAAAAGGTATATTTAACAAATTATATAATTTAAATTATTCATATTATAAATAAAAAATTTATTTTTAAAAATATTATTCACATTGGTGAAAAAATATAATTTCAAATTAGTCAAGTATGTGCGATGAAAAAATGGTTTTCAAAGAGAAAATGTTGAAAATTTCAAAATGTTTTTTATATATAAATTAAATATTAAAATGATAAATATTACCTAAATTTGTTTAATATATTCATTATTTAACTCTTTTAACTATAAAACTATATTAAAATATAATTTAACATCATAAGTAATTTAAATGTAAGGTCACTTTTCAATATAAATTAGTACTTTTATGTATTCATTGAAAATTATATCTTCTCACCAAAATACAAAAAATCACACTAATAAAAATTTTATATTTGTATTTCAAAACATATTTTAATTTTTTCAAATAATATTTTATTAAATATCGAAAAAATAATTTTAAATTATATACATAATTACTAACTAAACCGTCTTTTATAAGAAAATATTTTTTTTCTAAAAAACATTTCATTTTCATTTAAATGATTTTTATATTATTTATAATCAATAGATTGCCATAGTTTTAAGAAATTATTTATTATTATTTATTTCATACAATATAAATGTTGGGTCATAATGTTATACTATATTTTTTTTCATTTTGACTTGGGCCTATATGCCTCCCAATATATCAAAGAGAATATATTTAGTGAAATATATTTTGTTTTTCATTTAAGATCGATGCACCATATAAGATACACTACCAAAAATAATATTTTCATTTCAAAATATCGGGATGTTACATGACTACCATACATCGTTATGTTAACCTCCCGGGATATCACATATATCATACCCCAAGACCTACCCATGGATTCTCATCAGGTCAATCAACAATCATTCCGCTTGGAAAAATAGATGTATGAAAATTCCAATTACCAATGTGATAAAGAGAAGTAACTTTAAGAATAAGTAGACTAATGTAATCTTATTATATATACCTAGGGTACCCTCAATCCCTAATCCCCATAATTGAACCAATTAATTTATGTAGGAATTCCCACTCAGAGAATAAACAAGAAAATGAGTATCTATCATGGGGTCCACTTAACATGAATATGGATTTAACCCCGCATTAAGCTCCCCAAATCCTTGATGATTCTCATCTCTTTTCACATGAAACTATCTCATGATCATAAAAAAAACTAAACAAATTTTCTATATTATAATTAATTATACAAATTAACTAATATACGTATAACCTCTCAAAAACTCACAATACAAACTTTCATCAATGAAATTTCTTCCACAATTTTGTAACTCCTCTGCCCTTGTTGTAAAAAACATTATCTTCATCACACAATTTCATGATGAATCGAAGAAATTTTTATAATAAATTTAGACCTAAATAACCCAATACAATATAGATATTAATGGGGGACCAAAATAGGTGTACAACAGAATAATGTAGTTAAAATAACCACTAAAACACCGAAAGACATCCACCTAACACGGGAGACCAATGAGGGGAATAGGGGAGGAATACAATCTGAAAACGGGTGTCCTCATGATCACCTAGTCACCTATAACTTTAAATAGATGATACTAAAAACAATTATATATACCCTAATAGAAAATAAAATGTAGGCCTCAACCACAATGTGATTTAAAAATTCATGGTGTTATGCCTCCCTAGGAAGAGGGGGAATCCTAAAGCCTTGACATTGACTTGGTGTGACAAAAAATTTATAGACTCACAGACACATATTTAAAGGATAAGGATCTATATCCCTTAGTCATGGTGTTATCTTCAATCCATCCATTGTATACCCTTGATTTATTTATTCACCGAAAAAATATGGGGTTGCATTGTGACAAGCTACATCATTTTTTAAGGCCCCCATGCCTTACTCTAATTCCCATATAAACTCCTAAAACTACATCCATTCCTTGGTCCTTATAAACAAACAACTTATTATGATTTTTTAATCCTACAATTAAATCTCAATTCACTAAAAACCCCTACTCCAAAAAAAATTCAAACTCCAATAGAAATGTAAAAACCCTAAAATTCATGAGTCGTTAAATTCTCCATTTAGATTAGTTTATAAGAAATATTTTTTTACCTATGGTTTAAAAACAAATATATTTTTTTATTATCAAGAGATGAAACTTGAATATTTTTCAATCTATAAAAGAAATAATATTTTGATTGAAGGATATTGGTGATATAAGAAATAATTATTATGAAAACTCTAGGTCATAAAAATATAAAATCGAATATTTTAATGATGTATTATTTCCCATCAGGCATCTCAAAGAAGGGTAAAAAGTATTTCTATTTGAATCTTATCTCAAGATGTTTCCATGTAAATTTCATTACAAATGGATTAAATGATTTATTTATTCTTATGTTTTTATATTTAGTAATTTCTAGATTAAGTAACTATATAATTATGAACTATATATTGTAAATGGTCACAGAATAAAACTCTTTAGAGTGTGTTTTCCAGAGAATCTATGTGAGGAGATTAATCATTATTTATTTTTAATACACCTAAATATAGGTAGTGTTCTTCCTTTTTACATGTTTATATATTATTAATTTATTATTTGTTTTATCATATAAAATATTTCCCAATTAGTTAATTAAAAAAATATGTGGTTGTGTCAATTTTTAGATTTTGATTTTGTATTTTTATATTTATTTCTATTTTGTATATTAATTTTGTTTTTCAGTTTTTTCTATCTTATTTGTGTGTTCAATTTTATAATTTTTCAGTATGATTTATACTTTTATAGATTAAATTAATTTTATGATAATTTTTTAAACCCATTAAAATGTTAATAATGATTTTATCCTTGAAAAATAATTTAAATGAATGATGAAATAAAAAAATTCAAATTTTTAGGCACTCTTAAAAATATTGTTATTTTTTAAAATAATTTTATATATAACTATCCAAATATAAATCCACATTCCTATTATTATTCTAAGAAATTTTCTATTCTTATTCACAGTATCTTCATTTCTAGAGTAAATAAAAAAAGTTTACTTATCATGAAATTTATTTATTTATATAAAAGTATTATAACCATAATGTTCTTGGGTTGAAGATGATTGATGTAATTATTTTGGTTTTAAAACCCCCATTCCATTAAGAATCTCTAATTATGTCATAACATTTACATTTTACCTATGTGATCCCAAAATATCCATTAATAATCTATATGGTAGAAACATTTAAAATATAAAATGCTAATCCAACCTTCTTGAGAAGTAAAATTCAAAATATAGCAAAACTCAAGTGTGGATGAGGGTGTTTTTTTGGGATTTTCATCCTTTGAGGATAATATGGGGAAAACATATCAAATTTTTTTTCAAGTTGGGTAAACTAAAATTGTTTTTGTACATTTTTTAGAATTTATTCATTTCTTGAATCTATTGTTTGAATATCGATAAAAAAATTAAGAAAATTAATATTTAAATATAGATTGTGGTAAAAAATATAAATCAATATTTTGGTAAATAAATTCAAACTAAATTTTTGATATTTAAGTTTTCTATTTTACCTAAAAAACGCAAATCATTACTATTTTTCATTTTGAATAAATATTTACAACACTACAGTAAAATGGTTATATAAGGAATAATGTTATATTTACTTAATAAATTCTAAATTGTAAATTTCCATTAAAAGTTTAAAACTTTTTGGATGTAATTCAATGTAATGGTAAGTATGTTGACGACTATTATTGAGAATAGAACTAGAATTAATCACTTTTACTGGAAAAAAATGTAATACTTATTATTTTCACTTATATGTTTTGACTTATGAAATCTACCAACCAACAATCAATTAATTTACAAAAAAATTCCCTTTGATAAACACAACTCATTGACAAAATTATATAGCTATTAAATATCTTTTCAACCCTATCTTTATCCATTAATTTGTTTAGATAACTAACTATTTTCTAAAATAATTGAAATTTTCTAGATGATAGAAACTTTTATTAAGGTATGTTTTTGTATAACTAGGAAGATGAATGAAGTGGGATTGAGATAAAACAAAATTTAGAATTTTGAATAATGGATTTTGAGAATCATGATAATATATGGTTCCTTGGTTTTTAAATTTTGAATCTCCCATGGTTTTTCATTTTCAATTTATTTTGGTATTAATTTTGATGCTTAAATATATTGAAGTCCAATTATTATGTATGGGTTAATTGATAGAGCTCATATTTTCATCACGTATACTTTATATTTGAATGAATAAAACCCCATATATTTTTCATTTTGTATGAAATTTCATTATTTCTATTTCATATTTTTATTTTGATATTGATTTTGAAAATGGATCAATTCATATTTTTTAATGTTTTTAATCATTTTCTATAATAAATTTTACAAGTCTTGTTTTCAATATTATTTTTTGAGAAAAATCAATTTAATCTAAAAATGAATATAACTTTTCATATTCATGGTTTTCTATGACTACATTATTTAATTTTGTTTGAAATATGTGAATTCAAAAGACATCGTTTTATTTTATAAGACCCATAATAAATCTTGTAACCCTTTAAATTTTTTTATGGGTTTCATTGATTTCATTTGACCTATATGTAATTTTTATGACTTAAAAATGTTTTCATATATATTTTTAATTTTATAAGACATTGTCTTCGATTGAAATTTTATACCAAAAGATATCTGACAGAACCATCATAATTTCACCCATGTTACTATGTTAATTATAATGTCTTCTAAAACTATTTGAGAATGTGTGGGTTTTCTATATTATAAAGCTTTAACAGAATATTATATGACATTAAAATAGTAATAATATAGAATTATTGAGAAATGAAATTCTTATAGATCTAAATATTATTAGTTTTCTTGTCATCTGCAATAAGTATTTTTTACAGTGTGAAATTTTAGAAATCAATAATTTTTTATAATATTTTGGATAACCCCATGACCCCGCACAATGACATCAATGAATATGATAGGAAGTCGATATGGATTATTATAGGGTTTTAAGTAGTTTTAATGTCACAAATCATGTCAATATCTCAGAAGAATTTGAATTGGAACCCAACGATTTCCATTTCCACCAAGAAGAGGATTTTGGAGACTATGTAATGTTTGGAGTCGATTTCCTATGATATGTTTAAGGCTTCTTCAATTTAAAAATATTTTCTCCTCCATTAAAAAGAATATAAAACCATTAGTGGAGAATATATGGGTATGGATAAAGGAAACCCTATCAATGTGAGTTTTCACTACCCATGGGAGGAACTTGTATTTGAATTTGGAAGAAATATGAATCTAGGAAGGAGAGTTTTTGGTGAGCCTGTCAATTTAAGGCTAAACTCCTAATGTAGTTGTGAATAGTAAAAACCTGAAGAAAATTCCATTCTAAATATTTATCTTTTATACTTTTATCCTATTTGAATTTTTGTAGAGTTTGGGTTCTTGAATAGGGTTGGTTACTTGGTTCGTGAATTATCCTTTCTTATATATTTTATTGATTGTGGTTAAAATTTGTGGGAGTATAGGGGTTATTCATACCATATGGAATTTTTAAGTGTGGTATTTCCTAAAAGAAAGGAGATTTATATCAGCTTTAATTTCATTGAGATAATAGAATAATTACATCACTTCCATAGGAGTATCAACACCCATATTAATGTATTAGTATGGTTTACATCATGAATTAGATATAAATGTTGAGGTCTGCAAATGTGTTGTGAAAAATTCAATTATGAGATATTTTTACAGGGAATGAGGGTATTTTGAGTTGATCAAAATTAGATCAAAGTTACTAGTTCATAATCTTATTACGCACTCCTTCTCATTCCAATATTCCTTCATATTAAGAGTATTTACTCTCAATTTATTTTATTTTTATGGGTTTTTTATTCCTTTATATTTTGAACATAATTATCAAATCGCTAAATTTTCTTCTCCTATTAAAAAATGTGCATTTTTTGAACTCTTCCAACAACAAATTTGATATAAAAACTTCTAAACTTATACATGAAATTTATTAGTGTCAAAATATTGATGGGTATTTCATAAAAAAATCATAAATTTCCTATGATAAATAAGGATTATACATTGTTTGTGATATATCTAGGATTATTCATGGAGTATTTTTTATGCAACATGGTAGAATATAATCTTATGGTTCTATATAGTAAAGAATGTGTAATAAAAACGACATAATGAAAAATTTGGAGGTGGATGAAATAATTATCTTACATTTATATATCAATCACTACCTTTCAATTGAGCGGCTTATATTATAAACCAAAAATAATATCCTTAGATATATCTTTCACAGCGTGACCCAAGACATTAGTAGATTATATGGTATGACTAAATAAAATATTTTAACCACATCATGGAATATTCCCATTAGAAAGGGAATATTGTGCTCAATGAACCGAGTTGTAAGATTCTATATCAGGTGACTCGCAATTCATATAGTAATTAGAAGTTGGTGAGCCTCTTTACTAAGAATCATCTCAATATACAAATGTATTAGTGTAGATATACCCTTACAACCAAGCAAATTATCTCCTCACTACTGGATAGATTTGAGGATGTTTAGAAAAACAACACTAATTGATAGGTTATGCAGGACTGTATATATTGTGGTGATCCACCACTATATTTTTCCTACAAATACAATGGGATAATTTGTGTGCGAACTTGATTTGTAATCTCTCTGAGTGTACATGTGGAGAAAATGTAGTAATTATGTTCCATGAGAATAGATGTTCACATGAATCTTACCAAGATGCATCACAACTTCATCAGGTAGTATTTCTTTCCCCAGACAATTAAATGAATTTTTTGGTTAGTTTCATGATTTTGACCTTTTTGTGTATGGTGGTTGAACATTTTTTATACACAGTTCATCCTCATTCTATACCAATTCTTGATTAGAAGTGATTTTATGTGAATATAGATTTGGTGATGGTGTTACATTGATCAACCCAAGGTAGAAATATAGTGTTTGTAATTATGGATTGATTAACATTTCTTAACAATCATGGAGACCCTATTTATTTATGAGTAGAGATAATCATATGTTAATGAGATGATATTATTGAAAACATTTACTAGATATATCAAACTAGATCACTATTCCCAATTTAATCTATTCTTTTGGCTAGATTTACATAACGAATGTGATATGTAAGTGAATTTTAGAACAACACACCATCATCAAAATGATGTGAATTATAATAAATATTTCCTAGTTTAGAGTACATGTTGGAGGATTGTGTACTATGTTTTATGCATTCATTGGAGAATCATCTCATATTAGTCTAGTTGTCTAATAAAAACAGTTATAAAGATTCTATTTAGATGGAGCCTTTTGAGGTCTTGTATGGAATATCATGATAATCAACTCTATGTTGTTTATAGGTAGCGGAATATTATATTATTGGGTTGAGTCACACTTATTATATGTTATGTAATATCTAGTTTATTATAAAGTGGTTAGTGACAAAACAGAGTAGGCATCATATGTAGAAAAATGATTCCATCATATAAAGATTGAGGTGGGGGATCAAATTTTTTTAAGGATGTACCCTTGTTTGGGAAACTGTTGTATATGAAGGTAAGGGGAAATTTACTCATAGATATGACATGCCAATTTAGGTTTTTAATAAGATAAGTATATTCATATAATAACTAGTTATTCCTTATAAATTATATGTGATTACTGATGTATTACATGTATCTGAACATTAGGGATATGGATTGAAACTTTTTCAGGTGATCACCATTAACAATTTCATGTTTGGGTCTAATGAATCCTTTAAAAACAAAATATTCCAAAATGTACCCCAATGTTAAAATTCTGTATATAGTAAAAAGGTATACATAGTATTCATGTGATATAACATAGTCATATCTTGGAGGAATCTTGGGAGAATGAGAATGATATGTGAGTGTTGTAGCTCGATATTTTTTGTAATATTGTTTGGTGATGCATCTAATGGATTATAAATTATATAAAGGATATTTTTTAACATCACTATTGTTAAAAATTGCATATTTTAATTTTGGTGGTTTATAGTTTTTGGATGATTTGGAATAAATTGGGTATTGGTATTTTAGGCGCTATCTATAGGGCATACTGAAATATTTGTTATAGGTTGAATATCGGACCTCAATAAAGGGTATTTCTACAATGTGAGAGGATGCATAAGATAAAAAGATAATAATATTTGGATCGTAATTACACAATAGATGAGTTTTTATTATTAATCCCTTAATAACACATTAATGGGGTGGTATGGATTTTTGGGTATCAAAATGGAATGGGGCATAGAACTATAAACAAAATGTCCATGAAGCAACATGAATATGGATTGCATAATTTTCATTTTGACACATTGGGTTATTACATAAAATCTACCTATATAGTTTTTTTATTATTTTAATTAAATTGAGTTAAAATGATAAATTTTATAAATGGGTTTCTCTATTTTTTCCCAGTAGTCTCGCAACCTATCATTATCTTGTTATTGTGTTTTGGTCCCTCCTCCCCCATTAAAAAATTAATTCAAAAAAATATTTATTTATTTATTAAAAAAAGGAAATTATAAGCTTCCTCTTATCTCTATTATTCATTGGTCTCTTTATTTTAGTGATCTTCACTACATATCCCTAATTTATGGGGATTTGTAATATTTTGGGAAGTATTTTAATTGAAGTCAAATTAAGAGATGATCTTCAATAAGTGAGATTTTATTTTATAAATGTAGGTTTTTCTAAACATTTATATCTATTTATATGAGTTTTTTAGGTAAATGAATAGTATATTTTTGTTGAGATAATACTAAAAAATGATTTTTTAAAATTTATTTAATAAACCAAAAAAACAGGATGAAGAATTAAATGTCTCACAATTATCTACAAATAACCATAATATAAAAATCATATAACTATATAGGTGATCTTACAAGTTAATTTTTTAGTTAGCATAATAACAACTAGGGTACCTTTACCTAGAGATATTTATTTGATGTAACTGTAGACCATCTAAACCAGTTCTTGGTTGTATCATCATTCAATTGATAATAAGAAAAGTGTAATCCCCCATGAATGGATCCAAACATGATCCTTTGATCATGAAATGTAATTGAAGATAATTTGGGTACTTGCATGGTAGTACCGATCATATTTGGTCACTCTATTTAGATCACCATGGAATCCCTCTAGTTGAAGTAAAAAAAATTTATATCTTATCCTTGAGAGGATAAAGAGTTTGTAAGAGATTCTCTCATGCTTGAGAGAATTACCTATATAATCTCTCAGAGGATTGAATTATCTAATGAGTATAAGTGATTTCCACATCAAATAATTTTTACCCACATCAAAAATTTTATAATCGATTATATATTGGGACAATGTTATAGGATTGATAATTGTACAATGGACCTTTTCCAATATTTTATTCCATAGAAAACCCTGCATCAAAAAATAATATTATTAATATTTCTTTGACTCTCAGTCATCTCATGGATAATAAAAATATCAATAAATAAATATATTTTTTTAATGATATTTAATATCTCATTTACATTATCTAACACCATACTTTTCCCATCCTCCTTCTCATTATTTATTAACACATGAATTATAAATATTATATAATTGGTAAACAAATGAATATATTTTTCATGGTCCAATGAATGAATTCTTATTTTTAATATTCAAATCATATAAAATAGTTACTGAATATATTTGATCAATAAGCCATGAATAATTTTATTAATTGTGGAATAATATTTACTACATTAATTAAATTCAAAAAAATTTAATTGAGATTAATATAAACACTAAATGTGTGACCCTATAGAATATTATCTCAGTTGAATTAGGTGGGTTCACCTCAAATCTAGTTGCATCATTTAGAATTATATAATTCCACCCAAGATGATGAATTTAATTCCATCACATTGACAACCACATAGGAATGTTGATTTTGTAATTTAATCTCTTGGTCTTGATATCAAATCAATCATGTTCCATACTCATCGCATAAACACATATTCTTGATAAATATTTCTTTCATTTACAAATATGAAACCATTCTTATAACATAGTCATGTAATTTAGTTTAACAAATTAATTTCAATCAATGAAAAATGATATAAACTTCCCTAAATATTGAAGGGATAAATCCTTCCTTGACTAATTAATTAATAACATATCACTCCAGATGCAACCAATATACCCAAATTCGGCATGAATATATTTCATCATGGATTATTATAATACATCAATGTGTTGTTTCATGAAATGTATTAAAAATAATGATAAATTATATAGACTATTATACATAATCACATACAATAATATTCTAAGAGACTTACAAATTTGTAATTCCAACTTATGGGTATGTTCTCATAAACTTATATCTTGGAGATTCCACTGGATGAACTTCATAATAAAAAGTATCAATATATTATGATTCTCCAACCCATGATATCTTATATCATCTGCTCCTAATCAGATGATATCATCCAACCATAAATTATTCATTTGATAATATTGTCAAATTACTTTAAGGTATTCATCCTAGCATTAAATTTTTAAGACCATTCAATGAAATATTTATTACTTGAAAATTATCACATGAATTTTAAATCTAATAATGAATATATGATAAGAAATTAATTAAAATTAAATTCTTTGGATATAAAAATAATCTAAATTGATAATTAGATGGTACTAGGGAACCAACTCCAACAAATTCTCAATTGAACTAGAGATAACATCCACTAAAAATTTGTTATCTGATATTAAAAATGATTCTTTTGTGTATAGTAATTTCTAACGGTATTTTATGGTTTCTCATTACTAATTTTGGTATTGATGAATTTATTTATAGAATATATGCATACAATGATATAAATATAATGGAATAATCCTTTATGTAGAAATATACCCCATATATATAATTACTATTACCTTATGAAGAATATAACATTTTAGATAATAAAATATTATAATTTCATCATAATATTGACAATAATTTTAGTATTTTTTAAAAAACAAAATTGAATAAATAATTTTTAAAAGGACTATTAAATGGTATCATAATATCTAAGGAACATAGTTATTTTAGATAATGAAACCACATGTTGTAATAATATTGTTTTTAAACATTAACTTATCCCCATTATTATACTAGATAAAAAAAATCTAAATGAAAATTAGTTTTATATCCCATTAAACACTAGTATTCTCAATTATACATTTACCATGAACATATCATGATCAATATTATTATGTACATTCAGGTAGTTCTAAATACAAGTTTATTTACTTCTACAAGTTTCTATTTGATATTTTTAATTAATATATCATGAAAAATAAACATCATGTTTTTTCTCAAATAATTGAATATAAAATTAATTCCCATCACATAATTGGGTGAAATTTTATTCATAATATCATATTATGTCGATGAATGTTATTGTGGAGAGATTATATTCTATGTGAAATGGATAAAAATAGAACCTTGGATTTCTCTATCCTAAGAGGGTATGTACTATGAATAGATTATGATAACCCATAAATTTACCTTTATAGATCCTTAACACTTAAATTAATATTCTATTTATTAATTTTTTAAATTTATTTTTGTCATAAAAAACTGGAAAGTAATAATTTTTTTCTATGTGTTTTCAATAAATGTATACTGAAAAATATCAATCCCGCTTACTTCTTATTGAAACATGGAGCCATTTCATTCCCAACTCATATTCCATGATCACTATGATTACATTAGTCAATAAATGGATATATGAAAATTTAATATCTTATTATAATTCATTGTTGTAACCAAACTTTTAGGTTATGTCATATTGATATATTCCATAGGGTCTCCATTATGGATTATATACTTGATAGCCAACCACCATAAAAAATGAACATAAAATACTATTATAACAAGTATAATTCAAATGTATTTTAGAATGATGATTTAAGTAATTTTTTTCATAGACTATTTCATAGGAATCATTTTTATAATAAATAATGATTTATTTGTACTAACTTGTTCCACTAATACACAAATTTTCTTAAATAGTTACTAGAAATATAATTTATTAAAACCTAAAAAACATAGTTCCCCTAAATATTTTCTATACAGATTCCATTACTAATTTAATTTATTCTTTTAATCTAATTTTGTTTCCAATATATTCTTCTTAATAAGATTAATTATTGATATTGAATAATATATCACTAGTATTTTTGAATATAATACCCCCTTTTTTATCTTCTTATAGAGTATGTTTATTTGGAAAAAATCCTCCCACTATTCGTAGTGAAGGATATGATTCAATTCCAACCTATGTGCATATATATCCTAGAATTCCTTAAAGTCTACCCCAATCCCACTATATCAAAAGAGATGTTCTTCCCTCTTATAAAAATATATTTCTTCAAAAACAGTAATGTTTTATCCATAGTGGCTATATGATAATTAAAATTGTTGATCACAGCGTTCCATTAGTGTTCATTTTTAGTTAGATTAATATATTAAAAAATATTATCCTTCGGAAATTATTAATTTAACCTGATGTATTTTTTCTTATTGCACCTAATATGATATCCATCAATCCATATATTCTGTATATGGTTTAGTGATTGGGTGTCTATTTTCTATTCATGTTTTTGAAGAAATTATAGAATATTTGGAATACATTTAATTAATTTCATTAATACACTTTAAATAATATAAAAAATACTTAAATGTTAATGTGTGTTTCTGATTTTCTTCACCTCTCTTATTAAAAATCTATGAGTACTAGGTTATGATAAACATAAAAAAGGAATCCAGGGGATTCTATATCACTTACCAACTATGATCATTTCATGACTAAAAAATTATAAAATATGATAAGGAAATATAATTATTTATATGAAAATAACTCTTAGATATTAATTTGAAATAGTTCATATGGTTTTGATAAAGTAACTCTAGTATATTTTGGTCATACCATTATTTCTGTTGGTTTCTTTATCAAAAACATGATAGTGATATAATTATTATACCTAGTGTATTTGGATCAAATGATAATATAACCCCTTTAAGTTATAAATTTTTTATATTTTAATTATTTTAATTGAAAAAAAATATCATTCCATAGTGAGTTATTCTATGTCTTACATTTATATTCATCATTGACTTTTAGTTTTGAATATCTATGATCCATGAATCACCAAAATATTAGTTGGGTTTGAAAATAAAATAACAACAACTATTAAAATTATGATAACTGGTTATTTTATGTCTTATAATAAAATAATTATATGTTTTATTAATAATCAATAAAAATCAATAGTTTAATTTCCATATATTAGGAAATATTGAGTTTTTTAATTTCATCACACTAATCTAGAAATCACCATGCATCATCTTTTTTTTACACACCAAACCTCCAATAATCCTTATATACTAGCATGGTTTCTATATTTTAATATGAATATTTAACAATAATGAATTCATTATATACGAAATAGGATATAAGGTTTAATTGGATAAATATACTTGATGTATCATCTTCTACGTCAATTCACTCCAATTCATCTGTCATTTTCTTTTCTTTCAGCATGTAAATAATACAACATCATGTTCCATTACTTACCCCTTCATATTCTTTTACTTTTTAGTAATTGTGTGTAGGATTTACTCTAATAGTTAGTCTTAGGATCATATTCAATTCCCTTTCTAATGTTGAATATAAATAATTAATTATTTTTGTGCTTCATGTCCTCATAAATGTGGTTAATTATAGTAAGATGATTTGTGGGAGACTTCTCATTGTTTTTTATATTTAAATTCATCCAAATATATATATTCCCAATTGATGTGACATAATACTAAGATAAATGCCTAATTAATAGGGTATTTGAAACCCTAAAATCTATATACACTCAATATATCCTATCATATTGAATATAAAATGTCATGTTTGAACACCCTCTCTACCCTGGCACCTGAAGAGATCCTTTGAGATATCAATCATCTCATATCTTTCTATCATATGATAAAGATCTCAGAGATAATTTATAATTTCATTAGAATCCATTCACTCGTGATATTTCATTAGTTCAACAAACATGCATAAATTAATGATAAATTGTATATCTAGTTCATCTTTTATGTGTTTAATGTATATAGAAATCTATTCATCATTTCCCTCTTTAGAAGGAAGATCAACAATTGGGAATTATTTTACATAAATCTTTAGTTGAAGGAATAAAACCTAGTGTATATTCTTTTACCACTTATAGAAGTTACATGTAGTAAATGGATTTTCCTTATCAAGAATTTATTATAGGGATAAAATTATTGATGAACATTCTATTTTAATATAATAATATAAAATAAAGCATAAATACCTTATCTATATAACATAAAAATTAAAAAAATTAATTTTATCATTACCCTCACACTATTTTATTATGCCTCAACAACCATCACCATTAGTCCTAGAATGTAGTATTTCATGGAAATTCTAGTGGAAGTATATATATTTCCCTTATCATAACTCATATAAAGGACATGTAAATTATAAGAAGGTATTTATGGATGTGGTCTTTCAAATAGTAGGCTTGTATCTCTTTTATCCATTCAGTTGACTCTTCAATACAATAATCTAAACATGGATTTCCAAAAAATTATCCTATAAATATTTATTGAAAAAATAGGGTTGACTACCATACATGTTTGGATATTTTTACCCACTATCTTTGTAAATACATACCAATAAATAAATGTTCCCCACCAAAAAGTCCAAATCTGACAGATAATCTATTATGGAATCTTTATTTAAATGATGGATGGTATAGTGTAACTTAATATTTTATTAAAGTGTTTTATTTTTTATAAATAAATATTTTTTATTAATATTATTTTGATTTTATATAATTTTTTTACTATGATATTATAAATTTAATTTTAGAATAATACAATTTATTTTAATTAAATCGTACTTTCTTAGTAATTCAACCAATGTATTTTATACCATATAGGTTGATTTCACCATGGCCCAAGTCAGGAATAAGTTCTTCCTCATGGAGTTACACCCTCTATATATTCTTAGTCACACCTAGGTGAGTGGAAAAATTGTATTTGTTATGGTAGTTTAAATAAAATATACCATGGGTATTATAGTAATTCATAATAAATTTATATATATGTCTTGATGTCCATCATTTAATTAAATAATAATAAAACCCTTAGAAATAAATAAAAATAAATCCAACACATACATTAATTATTCTAAATGTTGTATCATCTATGTATAAAAAAAATATGCATTAAAAAATACCATGAATTAATTTCAATCATTTATAATTAATATATAATGCCCTTAAATTACTTACTTCTCCTTATTCTGTAAATAATTCATTGATCATAATATCCATAAAAATAATCATGAATATTATCATCCATAATAATTTTAAAAAAATTAAATATTTAAAATTTATTAAAAATTAATGATTTATACAACTTGTATATGTAGTCAACATAGAATTCACCTATCTGAACTACCATCCATGGTCCTTATCATGTATTATTCACCCATAAATCATATTGTGATCATAACCTTTCATGTATTTACATGGATTTTACTCTCAATTAATGACAAAAAAACACATGTTATATTATGTGAAATGTACTAATTTTACATCAAATAATGTACATTGTATGTGGGGATCATATATGATGTGTAGTTCTATATTTCATATTGGAAATTAAACAAGAATTTGATATAATATAAA
The DNA here is from genome assembly GCA_963277665.1 of Viscum album. Taxonomy (NCBI): domain Eukaryota; kingdom Viridiplantae; phylum Streptophyta; class Magnoliopsida; order Santalales; family Viscaceae; genus Viscum; species Viscum album. Next base: position 907,181,665 of record OY728125.1, on the reverse strand, counting down.
ACCAACCACATGTTGTGTACTATCAATTAATGACACACAATCATATGTTGATTAGGTTTAACGGTGAAATTAATTATTTTTTTTCTATTTAAATATTTAAGGTATACATGTTGTGTACATGTTAGTGATAAAATATGTGTTTCAATCCTCTTCTATCCACGATACGTTCCTGGGGACCTAGTGTGTATTTCACCATTGAAATTTCTGGGGAACAAGGCATGTACCATCAATCTACATTCCATGTAACCTCTGGGTTTCATAGATTATGATACTATTTATCAAGAAATAATTTCATTATATGTAATTTAACATGTGGTTCCCATTGTGGAAACACATGTACTACATGATGTGTACACTAGCTACCCATCATGTATTCTAGAAATTTTTCTTAATGTATATTATAATCAATATACAGTGTGTAATGAGGTCGTATTAACTTTTTTTGATGACATGTCAGAATAACTTGCGGACTTATCTTATGGAAATGAGTTAATATACCCTATGTATACCTCTGGAAAAAATTCCATCAAAATTCCATGTTATTAAGAAACAATAAGCAGTACTTTAGGATGGTGATTTAGATGTTCTTTATGTTTTTTAACTATTTTTGATCATTTTAAGGAATAATTGTAAGAAATATTGACTTTTAGATTAAATAAATACAAACATGAAATGAAATAATAACAATTATTTCAAAAATATATCAACCATTAATTAAAAAATATGTGATATAATTGATTCCACTTTTTGTTGCCATGAATAGTTATAGTAAATCGATCTCATGGGAAAATTCATTTTTAAATGAATAAAATAAATAAATTATAATTATATGATGAATAATGTTATTTATTATGATTATATTCAAATAACCATAATTAATTAATCATGAAAATAATGAGGAGGTCTTTCATATTGAATGTATAATTATTTTAATGGTAATAATATTACCATGATTGTGATCTATTTCTTCAATGAAGATTTTGATCATCCGAACCTACATTTGAATGTACCATCATTTTATGAAGATGAAACACAGTATAATGTCTCTAGTAGTGATATAAATTTTCTCCTTTGATCTCAAATTTTTATTGATGGTTCTCTAGTTTCTAGTGTGGTGGAACCAATATTATTATGTAACTCCATTTTCATTTCTACAAAATACTTTGTGTTAAATTATTGATTCTTATTCTATCACTACATAGAGGTGGAAGGAGGTTGATGACAGTATCCCATGTTAGATTGAAAACCCAATATAATTTATTTAATGAGATAATTCTATGGAGAGGATAAATTTTCTACACCATAAATATTTGTCACACCACAATAGAAATGAGATTATTTGGTATATATTGGGATAGGGTAAACAAATTGATAATTTCGAAGAGGCCATTAGTCAATATTTGTATCCTTATTAAACTCCCATTATAATATTTCTATTTTTATTATTTCTTTGATGTGTTAAGGTCTTGTGGATAGAATAAATATCAATAAATTTATTAATATTTATTTAAATTACAGTTAGTATAAGATTTCAGTTATCAATCTATATACTAAGCCTACCCACCTACCCAAAATTTACTAGACCTTAAAGAATAATTATTAAAAAATAGATAAAACAATTAATATAATATTCATGCTTTGTGATTAAATATTTATTTTTGACATTCAATTCTTATAACATGTTGAATAAACATATGTGATCAATAAATTGTGAAAATATATTATCAATAGATATGTATAATAATATTTATTCAATTAATTAAATTAAATTAGAATTTTCTTGGGATCAATTGTAACACCAACTCTGTGATCCTCTAGATTTATTACCAGATGTAATTTGGAATCTTATACTAATTTTCAAAATCAACATCAAGTAACATTCAAATGAACCTAAGAGTAAGAAATAAATTCTATAATGTTGAAATCCATATATCAATACTGATTATGTAATATAATCCCTTTGTATTAATATATCATCAAAAATTTTGCATACACATGTCCTCAAACTATATGATTTACAAGTCTTTCTTTGACATTATGATATAATCCCTTCCATATACCATGTACATGGAATATATTTTAATAATTTCATTTCAATAAAATGGAAATTATTTCTATATCCATAAATATAGAAATTAAAAATCCTCACATGACATGTTCATTAATAACATGTCACACATGGAACATACAAGCTACCCAACTTTTTTGTGAAAATAAATTATTCGGTTTATGGAATTAAAACAAATGCAAAATTATTTATGTTTACAAATAATAATTTTAATTTATATAGACCATTACACTTACTAATGGTCCAGAATATCCAGTGACACTTAATCATGTGGAATTCACACTAGAGATTATGTATTAATGGCTTATTCTCATTGAGAATACAATGGGAGAACATCATGAGAAATAGTATCAATGTATTATGATCCTCCTACCCCACAAATCTTTTGTCAACTATGACAAGTAAGATAATTTTTTCAACCATAAAATATTTATTTATTAATATTATCTTATATCATTATGGTTCTTATAGTATTGGGTAACTTCTATGACCATTTAATGTGATGGATAATCATAAAAAATTATCATAAAAACTGATCATAAATAACCATAAAAATGTAGTAATAAATTAATTAATATTCATATATTTGATTATATATATAATCTAAATTAAACAATAAGTAAATCTAGGGAACCAAATCTAACTTGTTTCATGGGAGGCATGGTATTTTGTATCACCAAATGAGTTCAGTACATGTCTGTTAGGTGGAAATGAATAGATATCCTTATGGAATGGAGTTTTGTATTTTAAGATGGATCTAGTATTTATTATAGAATAAGATATTTATTATTAAAATCCATTTATTACCTAATTTACATGATTTATATTATGTGATTAAACCCTATGATGTTGATATATATGTGTGTTAGGTGAAAATGAGTAGACATCCTTATGAAAATCGGTCGCCCTTCCAATTTTTCTTTTTATTGAAATGTTATAGGATTAAGATGCGTTATAGATGTGATTTTTATAGTAATATATTCCTTTTCACAATTATATTTAAATTATTATAAGCAGGGATATAGATTCCTTATGGTAGATATCATTATTTAAACAGTTCATTATTGTCATTTGCCTTTAAATTATATTCAGAAGGGGTGAGGATACCTTATGAATAAGATCAAGATGGACCTCATTTACCATTTTTCATTTCATTAATATGATCCTTGTTTGAGATTCCATAGGATTAATATCATTATAAAAATGTTCCAAATATTTCAATGAACATATAATTTTATGTGTTATAATATAGATTCTGTAGGATTGGGAACATTATAGGCATGTGCTACATTTACAATTGTTTTTATATTATTATTCGTGTGGGTAGAGATGCCTTGGGGATTTTATTGTTATATAGATGATCATCCTTTAGTTTTTTTTATTTACATTGGTATGTGTATAGATAAATATTCCAATGGTTGGTATTTTAATGGACATGTTCCACATTTCACATTTGACTTATTATTATTTTGAGTAGTGGTGAATACATCAATAGTGTTTATATCATTATGATAATGGGTATATAATTCCACATTGGAAATATGATATTAATGTGATATGTTCATACCTATATCGGCACGAGATAATATAGGTATGGCCACTCATGTGTTATCTTGTTTATCGCTCAAGGATATGCATTTTAATCTTGTTTTTATATTTTAATTATTATTATTAAAATATAAATTCATTCATAAACCAATATATTCTATATTTATTTTAATGAAATTGTTGGTCGTGACTTAATAAGTTACACTAAAAACCAATATGGTCATCATGTTTTGCGTAAGACTTTATATTTTATGAAATTTTTAAGGTAAAGGGGCCAATTTTTGTAATTGTATATAGAGATCCTTGGTTTAATCTTGGAGGTGGGACTAGGCGGGGTCTCCATTTCAGTTTTATAACTTCCAGTAATATTTTTTATAAGCCATGTTGTATATAATAATCCCACAACCAATATTGTGAAACACAAATATTTAATGATTAATTTCATTCTAATAAATTAAATTTAATTGATATCTAACTACAACGAAAATGGTTTTATCAGCGCTCAAAACGGGCTTTAACAGTTCTAAAAAAGCACTATAAAGCTCAGCGCTAATAGGGGGGTCCCCATTATCTGCACTAAAAGGATCCCTTTATCAGTGCTAAAAAGGCAATGATAAAGGATCCCTTTATCATCACTAAAAAGGCGCTGATAAATGGGATTGTTTCCATGATATTTTAGCGCTCATAATGGAATCCTTTATCAATGCATTTTTAGCGTTGATAAATGACCTGTCTGCTGCAACATAAAATTTTGCAGTAGCACACCCAAAAAAGAACTACAAAAAATTCAGCATCTCAACAAGTATACCCATACAAAATAAACACATAATTCATAAGATAATTAAACCATGTATACCCATATAGAAAGCATACCCATACACCATTAACACATAATTCATAATTTAATTAAATACATAAGGAATTCAATTCTGAATTCCAGGGGTTGGGGGATGTTCAGGGGTTTGGGGTGGCTTTCTAAGGTGGGGTAGGGGGTGTCTGGGGGGATGGGTGTGTCCGGGTGGATAGTGGTGTCTGGGGGGGTCCAGGAGGTTCGGGGGGGGTCCAAGGGGGTGGGGTGGTGTCCAGGAGGGTGGGGGTGGTCGTCCAAGGGTGGGGGTGCCCAAGGGGTGGGGGTGTCCAGGTGGTGGGGTGTTGTCTAGGAGGGGTGGGGGTGCCGTCCAGGGGGTTGGTCATTGTCCAGGGGGGTGTCTGGGGGAGGGGGAGGGGGGAGGGGGGCTATTCAGGGGGCTTTACATGGGGGTGTCTAGGGGGTGGGGGTGTCTAGGGTGTTGGGGGATTTCTAGGGGGTGGGGGTTTCCAGAGGGGTAGGGTGTCCAGGGGTGGGGTGGTGTCCAGGGGGGTGGGGGGTCCAGGGGTAGGTGGGGCTATCCAAGGGGGGTGGGGTGGTGTCCAGGGGGTGGGGGTGGTTGTCCTTGGGGTGGGGGTGTCTAGGGGGTGGAGGGTTTCAAGGTGATGGGGTGTTGTCTAGGAGGGGTGTGGGTGTCCAGTGGGTGGGGTGGGGCGTCTAGGGGGTTGGGGGCGTCTAGGGGGTGGGGGTGTCTAGGGGGTTGGGGGCTTTCCATGTGGTGGGGGTTTCCAGAGGGGTGGTGGTGTCTAGGAGGTGTTGTGTTGTCCAGAGGGGGTGGGGGAGGTCCAGGGGGTTGGTGGGGCTGTCCAAGGGGGGTGGGGTTGTGTCTAGGGGGTGGGGGTGGCTATCCATGGGTGTGGGGGTGTTCAGGGGGTGGGGGAGGTGTCCAGGTGGTGGGGTGGTGTCTAGGAGGGGTTGAGGACATCCAGGGGTGGGGGCCATCCAAGGGGTTGGGGGTGTCTATGGGGGGTGGGTGGGGGTGTCTAGGGTGGTGAGGGTGTCCTAGTGGTGGGGTGGTGTCTAGGAGGGGTGGGGGTGTTGTCCAGGGTGGTTGGTGGTTGTCCAGGGGGGATATCCATGGGGATGTTTAGGGGGATGGGATGGTGTCGAGGGTGGTTTACTAGAACAAAAAATATGCATGGATCATTCTCATAAAATATAAACACAGTCGGAATGTGTTTGGTCATATTTCTGTACGTCAGTTGTTGTTTTCACTTAAAATTCTGTCCATTTTAAACAAAGGATGGACACCTTGAGTGATACCTATCACACAGTGCCTCAGATTGAGGTGGGGTTGACTTTTACACGTCACCAACACAACCATGGATCATTATACTAATGGATAAACACAATTTGAATGAGTTTGGTCAGATTTCCGTAGGTCAGTTATTGTTTTCACTTAAAATTTAGTCCATTTTGAACAAAAAAGAGACGCTTTGAGTGATACCAGCCACACCATGCCTCAAATTGAGGCATGGTTGACTTTTACACATCAAAAATGGATGATGGATCGTTTTAATAAAGTATCAACACAATCCGAATGCATTTGGTCAGATTTTAGTAGGTCAGTTGTTGTTTTCACTTAAAATTGTGTTTATTTTAAACAAAAGAGAGACAGTTTGAGTGATACCGGACACACCGTGCCTCGGATTAAGGCAGGGTTTACTGTTACATGTAAAAAATGACCCATGTATCATTCTCCTAAAGTATCAACACAATTTTAATGTGTTTGATCTGATTTTCGTACATCAGGTGTTGTTTTCACTTAAAATTCTGTCGATTTTAAAAAAAAGTGAGACACTTTGAGTGATACCGATCATACCATGCCTCATAATTGAGGCGTGGTTGACTCATACACATCACCAATTCACCCATGGATCGTTCTCTTAATGGATAAACACATTCAGAATGCGTTTGGTCATATTTTCATATGTCAGTTGTTGTTTTCACTTAAAATTTTGTCCATTTTAAACAAAAGAGAGACACTTTCAGGGATACCAGCCACATAGTGCCTCATATTGAGGTGGGTTTTACTCTTACATGTCACTAAATCACACATGGATCTTTATCCTAAAATATCAATTTAATCTGAATGAGTTTGTTCAGATTTCCTTTCGTCGGTTTTTGTTTTCACATAAAATTCTATCCATTTTAAACAAAAGACAGACACTTTGAGTGATATCGGCATCACCGTATCTTGGATTGAGGCAGGATTGACAATTACACTTCAAAAATGACCCATGGATAGTTCTCTTAAAGGATCAAAACAATATAAATGCATTTGGTCTGATTTCTATACATTAGTTGTTGTTTTCACTTAAAATTCTGTCCATTTTAAACAAAAGAGAGACATGTTGAGTGATACCAGTCACAATGTGCCTTATATTGAGGCAGGGTTAACTCGTACACATCACCAAAGAACCCATGGATAGTTATATTAAATTATAAACACAATCCGAATGTGTTCGGTCAGATTTCTGTACATAAGTTGGTGTTTTCACTTAAAATTATTTACATTTTAAACATAAGAGAGACTCTTTGAGTGATACCGGTCACATCGTGCCTCATATTGAGGTTGGGATGACTCATACATGTCACCAACACACCCATGGATAATTATACTAAAGGATCAACACAATCCAAAAGCATTTGGTCAGATTTCGGTAGGTCATTTGTTGTTTTCACTTAAAATTCTGTCCATTTTATACAATTGAGAGACACTTTGAGTGACATCGGCCACATAGTGCCTTGGATTGAGGCGGGGTTGACTTTTACACATCAAAAATGACCCATGTATCATTCTACTAAAGGGTAAAAACAATTCTAATGAATTTGGTCGGATTTACGTACGTCCGTTGTTGTTTACACTAATAATTCTATCCATTTTAAATAGAAGAGAGACACTTTGAGTGATTTCGGCCACACCGTGCCTCATATTGAGGCGGGATTGACTCATACATGTCACCAACAAACATGTGGATCATTATCCTAAAGGATTAACACAATCTGAATTTGTTTGGTTAGATTTTTGTACATCAGTTGTTGTTTTCACATAAAATTTTGTCCATTTTAAACAAAAGAGAAACACTTTGAGTGAAACTAGCCACTCCGTGCCTCAGATTTAGGTGAGTTTAACTCATAAATGTCACCAATGCACCTAGGGATCATTATCCTAAAGAATCAACTCAATATAAATGTGTTTGGTCAGATTTCCATACGTTATTTATTGTTTTCACATAAAATTCTTTCCATTTTAAACAACAGAGAGACTTTGAGAGATACCGGCCACACCGTGCCTCAGATTGAGGAAGAGTTGACTTGTATATGTCACCAATGCTCCCATGGATCATTCTCTTAAAGGATCAGCACAATATGAATGCATTTTATTGTATATGAAAGTATTTTGGAGATTTTACTGGTTTTTCTTATCCAAATACCAAAGAAAAGTGGTTCATCATTCTTGCTTGTTGTTGGTGCATTTCATCTATTAAAATGTGAAAATGACACATCGGAGAAAGGATGTTTTATTTAATAAAACTTAAAATTTTCCTATGAACATTTACATTCAACAATGTTTCATCTTTTGATCCCCTTAACCCCTCTCAAAAATGACCGCCAGTTGTACGTGTCCCCAAGTCAGATCTTCATGATATTTGTTTACAATCTTCCATCAGGTATGCGGTCCACTCGTTTCTGAAAAAATCTATATCTTCTTGTGAGTATGAGTATTTTTAGCAGTCAGTGTAGTACTACAAAATATATAAATAATTAATTAATAAATAAATTAAATGAAATAGTAGTTTTTTTAAAAATAACTCTTTAGGGATGATAGTTTGTTGGTGAAAAACTATCTCCTTCATAAATTTACAATCATAATAACCACAATCATTATCATTTGTTTGTTTTAGACACTGAAAAAATTTTGATCATTAGGAGATTAAGTAACTTGTGTTGATATGTGTTTGGATAGTGAAATTTTTTTATATATACGCTAAAAGTTTTTCAGATGTAGTAATTGCTCGCCTCCTTATCCTTAGCCCCTAACCTCGTTATTTTTTTAGATGATAATGATACAACACCCTATCATAATAGAATCCTCATTAAAAGATAAAATAAATTATATTACTTGATGTTTATACCTAAGACATAGGATTTAGTGTCTTACAGATTCACAAACTATATCAAGTGTGGTTGGTTAGTTGGATATCCTTGAATTGAATCCAGAAAATATATGTTTGGAGTATCCAAGTTCACCACAATTAGCATCCAATGTTACCTAAAAACACAAATAGGAAAACTTAATAAAAGAAGTGAAAATATAATTGATATTCTTTAATAGTATAGTTTAACCTCTGTATGGTTGGTATTAGGAAGATTCTGTTATCTATAATTTTGTTTTCAACTGTTTTTAACAATCCATTCACTATTTCATCCTTTTTTGATGGCTCTAATTTCTTTAAATGTGTTGATGTGGTATGAGGAATAATAAGTATGAATTTTGGATCATGGGGAAATTCCATCAACTATTTTTCATATATACATCTTTCAATAATATAAAATGAATTTAGCCATAATTTTCACATTATATCATCTTTTAGAAAATCAATTCATGAAATCATACCTCATATATAAATTTACAATAGTGATACCTGGACAACTGTTTTCAAGGATCTCATTTACATTTTAAGCAGCAATGAAATATTGAATTTCCTCTCCATATATATTCTTTTCTAAAACCACTATACGACTACTACCACCTCTTAGCTTCGTATCCATATGTGTCTTCAATACTAGTAAATGTGGAAAGAGAACATGTGTTGTTATTGCGCTTTCAGTATCTCTTTGGGATCGGTTGGTCGATCCTTTATATGCTTTTGAGCCAACATTTCTTGTCACTCCCTTCAATTTCTCCGTCAATAATAACATTCATTGGTTCATACACTTTTTTCATTAATTGTTAAAGGTTTATCTTGAAAAAAAAGTAAATAAATACCTTTTTGTCCTGATGTACTATTACATGTTGTGAAGACCATGTAATAAATGTCCCAATATCTTTTTCGACCCTATAAATATCATGGGCATCAAGTAGAATAGGTAGCTCTGCATTAGGATCATGATCTACAGTAATCATCACTTTCAGATGATCTTTTTTAAGTGTAAAATTATGCATCATGTCCTCTGGAATGTTGAACATTGCAACCCTCGCTACAAGGTGATAGGTGCATGTTGAAAGATATAAATCATAGTCACTATAACCCTATATAAGATCAATACTAGAAAATTATTAGTGATTTTATGATTCAAATTTAATGGGAATAATAATTATAATATTTATTACCACAGTTAAGACAGCTCTTTGAGGGGAATGGCTATCCTCAAAGCTGGTGGGGGTGGGGCGGGATCTTCACATGCTGGTTGTTCCGGAGCGGTTTCTTATCCTAGATTCCCACCCATAAAATTTTCTAGCAACTCTCCCTGTCCTTGAAATAGTTATTCAATAGTTTCTAGTCATTCTCTCATTTGTTTCAAATTTTCATCTCTATCATTCGTTTATTTTTTTCTCATAATATACTCAGGGTTTCACCCCAAACCCCGCACCTCTGACACGACCATATTATTCTATCCACTTCAAAGCCATCGATAATTAGTCTACATCCTCTATAGGAGTTTCTGATTCCTATGACTTTTTTATATCGGAAAATAACTAATTATTTTTATGTAGTATCAATTTAAAACAAATCTTATTATTTTCATTTCATACATATATATATTTACCGAAATTTTTATGTGTTTTCATCTTCTAGCTTCCCTTTCTTATTCACACGTGCCTCCTTCCATAACACATGATGTGGGATAGATGTGTCTTTGGATTTAGACTCATCAATCTACATATAAATATAGAAAGATAATTATGATGTTGTTTCTTGGCACCTAACAATATTAATGTAAATTTAAAATACGTACCATTTTTTGTTCTAGTGAAGTGTACCGTATCCTTACTTTACGATAGAGGTATGTTGGTTTTGATGGACATTCCTTATTTTTAGTACTGAGTTGCTATTTCCTAAATGAAATATTGAAAATAAATGTGATGAATACATGTATCCTCAAACAACGTATTATCACCCACAATGTACCTAAAACTTCTCATCCCCACGGTGGCCAATAAATGCATCTGATGCTTCTTGGGATATCTTGTGAGAGTAGACAAGGGGTGGGTACGGGTTTATTTAACCTTCAGAATCTTTCAGGTGACATTTTGTTAAAATAGTACGAAAACCTTGATGAATCCTTCCTGCAAGCCTTAGTACATTATTCTTGTGTGAATCATCTACTCTAAATGTACTCTGCAAGAGATTGAGAAGAGTAAGACACTGTTTCATTATTTTATTTTCTAGAAAATTAAAGAAATAATATCTTAATGTTACTATAATTTCTTCCCAGATCACAGCCTTTAGCCCGGACAAAACATGGTTCCATGAATCTATGTAAATTGGCATGCATTTCAGAGTGAAAATTCCAATGTAACTACTATATATAGCCTTATTTGGATTCCCACTTTGGCCCCGTGCATTCAATACCACATCAAATTTTATGCCTTTTATTTTCACCTTAAGTACTTTGGCTAACACCGTCAAACAACGATGCACCTGTGTTTTCTGTGACGCCAGTCCTTCATTCTCGACCATTTCATCGATATGAACATCATCCATATGTTCATCGGGAATGGTAGAAATGGTATGTGTTGATGGTTGTTGGACCACAACACTAGGATCTGCAACAGCTTTAGACACTTGTTGTTGCTCTGCACCGTGAGCAGCCGCAGCAGAAGCAGCAGCAGTAGTAGCAACAAAAACCTTTGAGACTTGTTTAACCTCAAGGTTAGGAGCACCAGAACGTGCAGAATTCATTATCTACAAATGTAGTTTAATAGTTAATTTATATTACATAAATTCAGTAATGATAAGATAGTAAATCAGATAACAACATCTATATTAAAAACAAAATATAACATGTTTATTGAACTCTCTTTCTTTTTTTCAAAGGCTAAAGGGATTTGACACCTCTATCGATTATCCAAATTGCTTCATTGTGGTCTCATCTAACATAAAACCATCATCTACAATGGGAACACTATGTAATGATTGCAATGTACCACTAAAAGGATCATCCTCAACTGAATTTTCATTAGACCGTTCAGTAGTTTTGGATGATAACAGAACAATTGACCACTTTCGGTTTGCGGGATCTGGAACATAAAAAACTTGTACCACTTGTGAGTCATTATAAACTATTCATATTTGTACCATTATTTACTAAAATAAACATTCACAAATTCCTATTAATCTATTTTAACACCACAGTTGTTATCAACACAATTTCATTGAAAAGTCAGAAATTGGAATTTCGTATAATCCAACTCCCATATTTGTTTGATAATGCCAAAGTATGACATATTTTCATAAATTGGTTTTCTTTCCTTACTACCAGAAACATGAATTTCTTCAGCCACAAGTGTAACTCCATTATTTTGCAGGGTACTATCTTCATCATGTTCATCTGTATAGAATGTATACCATTAATTACATAACCATTATAAGATAATACATACACACATGGTCTGGAGGCTATCCATCGAAGTCGTTCATAAATTGAATTCAGATTTTCATCTAACTCCTTAAAAATATGGTCCTGAAACAATCCTATAAACTGGTGATTATGTGTATTTGATATTTATTTTTCATACCTTTATGTATTCAACTGCCTATGATTTTCTTTGTGAGTTTCAATATATGGAGGAACCTCCAAACTGTTATGAAAAACATAAAGGTGGGCCTACTCCCGATCTGTAATACTGATTGTCCCAATATATCTTCCAGAAATTTCCTCACCCTCAATGCATCCAGTGGGATGAGATTTCAGGAGACCAATTCTTTACACATCTGATAGGTATTCAGTACAAAATCAATGGCTTCCTCAACAATATATGGAAATACTATACAACCCTCTAGCCGACATCGATTTTTGACATACCCTTTCAAAATATTCATATACCATTCAATGAGGTACATCCATATATAGTCCACATGACCAAAAAGTTGAATCTTTCTCACCAAGTGAATCATCAAATGAACCATCATATCAAAGAATGTTGGCAGGAAGAACATTTCTAATTCACATAATTTGATGACAATTTGTTTTACCATAGCTGTAAATTTCTCCAGGTCTAAAACATTTCTAAATATAGCTTTGAAGAATAAATAAATTTTGGTTAATGAATGATGATCATTCTTGGTAAAAATGAAATGTAAATCTATAGAAATTAAATCTTTCATCAAAACATGACAGTCAGGTGATTTCAAACCTTTTTACTTCAAATCATTCATTGAAATAATGTTCTTGATATTTGATGAATACCCCACTGGATCCTTTACCTCATTGGAGAAGTTGCAAAAAAGATATCTCTCCTCCCTAGAAAGAGTGTAAGTAGCTGGAGGAAGAAACATTCAGTTTTCACCCTTCACAAGATCCAAATCTTCCTGTATTCCCATGTCAACCATGTCCACCATTATGTTAATTCCATCATTTGTTTTTCTAGGGGCATTTAGCAATGTTCCAATAGCACTATCACATACATTTTTCCCACTTGCATCACATCAAGAAAATATCTGACGTTCAAACAATTCCAGTATGGTAATTCAAAAAAAAATATGATCTCTTTTTCCAACCGACTTTCATAATGTTTTTCAAAAATGTTTTACCAAAAGCAGTGTTCACATATTGAACATTCTCATACAACTAATCACTTGTTAGTGGAGACGGTGTTGTGCATTGTTCTAAAATTCCATTGAATGATGTCGTCCAAGATGGGTACTTATGTCGATGAGGTAGAAATCTATGATGTCCTAGAAACACAGATTTCGATGAATGTTTGAACCTAATTGATTCGGTATCTTCTTAGTACATGAGATACCCTTGAGTTCCTTTAATGATATAGCTTGAAAATTTTCCATAAGCAGGGAAATAATTTATCATTATAGACTACATCGCTCTCAATGTGATGTATTCACTTTTATAAGAATCATAAAACAACACGCATGAATCCCACAATAACTTCAAATCCTCGATCAAAGGAGCCAAATAAACATAAATATCATAACCTAGTTGTTTTGGTCCTACTATAAGCAAAGATAACATGATGAATTTCCGCTTCATGATTAACCAGGGTAGCAAGTTATAACTTACCAACATAACATGTGATGTACTGTGAGTGCTGGTTTGAGAAACTCATATACATATAGATGATTATGAACCCATGCATATTAATGATCAGTCGTGACCTAGGAGTAATCCATAAACACATGCTTGGGAATGAACCAAGGGTTATGGGACATATGAACATGACATAAATCAATAAGAGAGTCCCAGAACAGGCAATAGTTTTACCAAAAATGGGTGTGAAGATCCTGACATCCCATCCTCTTGACCTATGTGTGTTTTAAATGTTGTTGGACATGTTACACAATGAGAACCATCCTTTTATAAGTAGGTCCGTAGATCACAAATATTAGAATTGTTGGATGTTTCAGGATTAACAAATAAACCAATTGGATATTTTCAAAAGACCTTGGGTCCAATGTTCGTGATTTCATTCTAGTCAAGCCCCTATAATCAACTATTTATGTCACAAAAACACCTTCAGTAAAAACTAAATGGTGTCCTGATATAAGCATCCTCACTATGGAAACTCCTTCACAATATAAGAAGGGTATCCTTCTTAGTTCTCATCAGACCATTTCACTTATATCCTTGGACCAATGCCTTTGAGTGAAACAAAAATGGTGAACCCTACATCAATCCCTAACCATGGTGTTTATGTTACCCAGAGTAAGGCCCCTTCCACATAAAAGAAGGAATATGTACAAGAAATATCATAAAATGTTCACATGATAATGATATGCTAATTTTATAAAGGTTTTTTTCTTCAGTTGTCACACATATTGTAGTAAATCATCAGATTTGTTATCAAAAAAAATTCATTCCATAAGTTCTCATATACAAACATATCAACCAATGCACCAAATGAGTCATCCATGAATTGAAGGACTCTTTTTCACACACATCGTCTACAAAACTTGGTCTCAAATTTAGTAATCTTAGAGTACCATCAGAATGTTAGTCCTTGAACACTTCTGGTAGTAAGGCAGACCGTCTAGTTGATGAAATCCTACCAATCTACCACTCAATAGTGGCCATCGGTCCAGAACCACATGGCTCCAAAATCCTTCTCCAATCATTTAGGGACTATTTCGTAGAAACATGACAATGAGTACCTCTCTGATTAGAGGGAGTTGCATTATGTTTTCACCAATGACTTCATCCTTTCTTCTGAGGGGTCCCTACCATGTTCCCCTATTGTAAGAAATAACCATAAACACCATGAAAACTATTATCCTCACTCTAAGGAGTATATGATTCCAAGGGTTCTTGTTGAAAGGTAACAGACAAAGGTCCCCCAGGTTGCCCACCAAGGGTGACAAACATATAATCAGAAACAGGTCATCACCCTCATTAATGAGAAAGAAATCCCCTATACAAACCTAAGAAAAAAATTATGAGCAGACATATATTCATTCTCCCTTTTATGAAGCCCTCCATGTACATATGCTAGAACATTATGAGCATGAACCAATTCCTACTAATGCTATCCAGACTCACTGTGAAAATAGGGTGGAATATTATAGGTAGATGAAAAGACCTTATAATGAAAATGAAGCATGTCAACTAGATAGGATGAAAAATGACTATATAGAGGTGAAAATTTATACTACCACATATTATCCATGTCATCCAAATAGAGCAGAAAATGAGAAATTGAAAATACCTTCCACTGAATATGAATCCCATCAGTCAAATAAGATGGAACCCAAATAAAATAATGGTCAAATTCATATATATTAATATAAATCCCTTCAATAAAATATAATGGAACCCAAATACAATAAGATTAAAATTATAATAGATACATATCAATCCCATCATTCAAATACAATGGAATCCAAATACCAGCATATTAAAATTCCAATAGATGTATATCAATCCCATCATAAAAATACAACATGGAATGAACAGGAAAAAATAACTTCCAATGAATATATATCCTATCAATCACAAATTATTACTACTATAGAAAATAGATTCCATATCCTAGCTATAAACCAGGGGAAGATGCCTTTCTTTTCTCCTACATAGGAGTACTATCTGTATCTATTATAAGAATATGGATGACCATAGTAGGAACATGTTTCTACTATAATGTAAGAATGATAATTTATTACCATTATAGACAAGTATGTCTCTCAACAAATCCGGAAAATGATAGAATGTTAATAATCATTTCCCATCCACATCCTAGATCCTTGTTAATATGTAATCAAAATTGCTGAAGGAGTATTTAACTGGTCCCACAATCCCAACTCTGAAAGTGGGGTGACTCATCCACCCAATAGGATGGTCAATTTGGAGAAGAAATTCATTTTTTATCCTATACCTATGGGTCATCAGCCTAATAATACAATAAATGGACATCAAGATTTGGCACAAATACATGTTCCAATTGTGGGACACCAGTTATCCAAGGAGGCCACTCTAGGACCGTCATATATCCCTTTTGGAACTCAGGATTATTTTCATCATATCTTATAATCAAGGTGGGAGTCACTCAAATTTGTGATCATATATAAACTTCATTACCCACAACAAACAGTCTTATTTTCCCACAAGTGGTAGCCTAAAAATAAATATCCCCAAATGAAACTCTATAAATGAAGAACTTATTCATGACTCTAAACTAATTGGAGAAGGAATTCGTGATGACAACAAACAATTATCTCTAGTATATTAGGATTTTTCTAATCCAATACCAAATTATAGAGGTGGTAGTATATCATATGATGGACCTCCACCCAATATTGTTACCGGAATCTCTAAATTTCATCCTCAGAGTTCACAACACGAGGGTTTACTTTGTGGGAAAAATGATCAGTGATGTGAGCATATATCTTGATGAGCATCATGGTATCCTTCTTCTTGACCAGAAGATAGAATAGTGTGATGGCCCTCCCCACTCAATCATCTTCCATGATAGTGCTCCCCATGGCATATACTAGATATATTAATCCTTTATTATAACATCAATATGTGATGTTATTCCCCACCAAGTTATCATAAAATTCAATGGTACTCCCTATAGTGACATCACAATTTAAGAATAAGTACCTCCCCTTACTATCGTCTTCCCCAATGGTCCCACCCAAGGTATACACAACAAAATATTTCTAGTCATTATGAAATAAAACTATGATGGTAGTCATCTCCATTTTTGCACCAACTATGATGGTCCTCCCCATAGTCATGTTCCATATCACCAGGAAGGTCCTCCCATTTCCAAATAAAATACAAGAAAGACCTCATATGATTAAGAGAATTGATGGATGGGGTCAATTATATCAGATACCCTATCAATAAAATTTTCACTTCCTTTATCAACCATGAGATGTTATGTGACTGTTTTTATCTCCTTATCCACTTTCGAACAGCTCACATATGTATGATACACCTACCATCCCCTCTACATATGATAGAATAATCAAGAACCATTCAAGTTTGGCGATCTAGTTGAGGAGTTCCTGGTGGAAGGCCAAACTGAAACTTTTTCTCATTATAAAAAAATTATTCAAGGATAACATAGAATTTATGTTTGGGCCAACAACCACTTATCATTTTGTCATTAAAATAGAGTTGTCGGAAGAATGAATACAAAACATTCGTCTCAATATCTAGAAAACATTATTCAAGTTATAAGAAAAAATCATTCCCTATGGTGGGTACGCAGAGCATGTCAAAATATTAGAAGATCTAAATTGTCAAATTAACCTAGAAGCCCTTATATCAACGTGATGACCATAATAGAAGAGGTGGAAGAAATATCTTAAGCTAAATTGCCTACATGTACTGCGCAAATTAATTCATTTTATTGGCGAAGCCCCATCTTATGTTCATATATGGGAATAGGGAGAGAATGTATCTTTTCATTTAACCCCACAACCAATATAGTTAAACCCATTGTAAATATAATCTTGTAAATCTCTTATCCAAAGAAAGTTATCGAATGAAATCCATATTCAAGAAACTCACTATGCTAGACCCAAACTGGCTTTCATTAAGTCTTAAAAGCATCAGGACTAACGAGAGCGATCCATTTAAAAATTCTTGAATTAGGAAATCAAGAAAACTCAGCAGAATTATCTCTTAATGGAATCCACTCAAAAATAATTGTTAATTTCCTCTGCAACAGATAATTCATGCATAGATGCAACACCATATCTAGATCAAACTCGAATAGTATTGTGCGGGATCAAGAAAGAGGAAATATTAGTAGTGACCATCATATTATGAGATCATCCCTATACCATAGGTTTTGGGGTATTTTTGACACAAAATTACCTCGTAAGACCATAAAATTTGGGTGGGGAACATCAACAAAAGAACAAGAGAATCCCCATCTCATAGGGCTGGGGAATCATTACCTAAAACCCATTCCCATCGGAAATAATCCTTATACTAATTAGAGTTGGTGAAAAATAGAGAGGTATCATGTTCTATCCCATTTTATAAATCATTCCCTATTGAAGGTTGGAGTTCAGTTGTGTCATAAAGATGTTCCATTCAAGTTACCATTCTCACAGAAGCCTGAAGAGGATCCCAGAATGGATGGAAAAGATAAGATAATGGTTGTGAATGACACTAAAATTCAAAATATCATACACCTCCCACAATGTGTTTTACATCATTAAATTTCTTGGTTAGCAATCCTATTAACCACACCAAAAATTATTTAAATGAATGAGAGTACGAAGAGGATGGTTCTTTCTATAATTGGATCGATACTGACAATGAAGGTGTGTGTAGTATGAACCAGTGACCCACCATAAATTTGAGTGTTCCCTCGTTCAATCCACTATAACCTCCTCAAAACATCTCTAATTGATGGGAAAACATCTTGGTCACATATGATCGCCCACCTCCTCCTATTGAATATGAGCACCTTACACTAGAGGAAATATTTTCTTATAAGGAGGAATAAATGAATGAGTAGAGGTGAATCAACGTTGAGATGCTATGAGGATGTAGTATTATAGAATATACTCATTAGGTAGAGCCTAAAAATACACTCCTAGTGGGTGTACATCAACTAGAATGTATTTTCCTGAAAAATAAAGCAAGGCCAAGACATACACCTAACATAGCTCTTAGTCCAACAACCTATTTAGTCTCGATCATGGATGGATATCATGATATAACCTATTATGTAAACAACTAACATGGGTGTAGGCCAATCCTCCAAATATGACCCTGGTCGAACACCAACATCAAGTACTAGTAGAACAGAAATGTAAAATATTTCCCCTATTGTTCCCTCCCATTATTAGGTCCAACAGATCAGACATTAAGGGATGATTAATGTCAGCATGTCATTGAATGCTCGATTGGAATTAATGGAAGAATGGAGTGCTCTGATGTAGTTGGAATGGATGCCTTAACTTAACTGGGTGAGTAATACTCCACCACTACCATTTTTCAAGAACCCCATGTTCCCAATTTTCAATGTATTAAGTGACCCATTACAATATATGATGCATTATGCATCTTATTGTGATTCCATAATGGGAACGACAAAGTAACAAGAAGTATTGAAACTCATATGCCTAATAAAAACACTACAATATTCATCCTTTATATAGTATACCCATTTTATAGCTCAATCAATAACATAATGGGGGATATTTGGAAATAGTTACCTTTCTATTTCATCTAAAAACAACCCAAGATGACAGTCAGTGACCTCATTAACTGTATGTAGTAGGATAATGAGAGAGTCATAAACATTAGTTATAGGTGGAAATGGTTGACCTACTCTTTGATCAAGCCTCTCCCCCAAGATGAGATTCTTTCTATGTGCATTGACTACAAAATATTTGACTTTTTCCAACTACTATTTTACGAAATACAATATATATGTCGGTAAAAATGAGTATTTCTAACATATATTATGTTTTATCGATATTAAATTTTACTACCAGCACTTGTTTTTACCTATATATATCCTTTGATATTGATGGTTCAATACAAACAAATCATTTACCCATAGTTATATTTGTTGCTTTATCATACTAATACCAACATTTATTTCACTAACAGATAATTCTATTATTTATAACAACTCTTACCAAAAAATCTATTACACACAATAAAAATTGTAACAACAACCAATTAAATAAAAAATATATTTTATCAATAACCAATTAAGAGAAAAAAAAAATTTAAGCCAATTATTATTTTTTATAACCAATGTCAATAGACATTTACTGGGTTTATATTAAAAATATATCATTAATTTATTTCAATTTTATATTTTATCCAAACATAAATACTATTTTTATTTTTCAATATTTTTTAATTAATAATCATTTAAATATAAATTATATAAAAATTGAAATAATGACAATATTTGATATATTTAAATATATCCTCAATAACATCTTTGTACATGACAATTTCATTTTTTTATATTTAAATTTAGTGAACATAATTAAAAATCATCATTATAAATGCAAAAAAAATAGTTATTTAAATTTAATAAATAAAAAATATCAATAAATTATGTAATATTATTCTATTAATAATTTAATTTTACAAATTGAAATTATTCATACAGATACATAGTATTTTTTCTATTTAAAAAATTAAATGACACTTTTTATTTGATATTTTCATTATTTGATATTAATTTTAATCATTTTATCCCCTATTGTTCTACAAGAGTCACCAATTCATCCCCAATCAGTTCGCCCCAAGCCATCTAGGATTCCAAACCGCCTTCAATCCATACACGTGCCCACAAGATCATCACATGATCCAAAATCATTACGATGGACGTTTCTGCAACATAAAATCCAATCTGTTTTGGTGCCCTATAATGTATTGTTGAAACCCTAAATTCTATAATTGATATTACTCATTTTTCACTTCCCATTATGTTGTTCATTGCAGAATCAAATATTTTTTCATTTGGTTTATATTATATCAACTTCATTATTTCAATAAATATTCCTCTACTGATTCCCCCTCTCAACCAATATTCTACTCCACCATATGTAATTTTTATCTGAGCTTTCATTTTCTTCCGTAGCCTAAAAATGATAAAAAATAGAAAAAATCAATATTCAATTTTTGTTTGATTCCTTTTATTATAAATTTTTTTAGTTTTAGTTTCCAAGTTAAATAATTTTATAATATATATTAAATTTTAATAAGATTTATTAATACCTTTGTTTGAGAAGATTAATATAAATCCTGAAATTATTTTTAGAGAAATTCCATGGTAATTTATTCTTTTTATTTCCCCTTATTTGTATGTTTAACATTTTTTTTCATTTAAAAACAAGGCCTCTCATCATGGTTGTTGTTATTTGATGTTTTCTAGGATGGTTGTTAATTCATCATGTTTTTCATTGAATTTTAGGTTTTGAATGATGATTTCTTTGAACTGAATCTGAATGTTTAAAATGTTTGGAATTTGAGTTCTTTTGATGGAGATATTTCTGCTCTAATGCAACATATAATGTGTCTGAAAGCATTGTTGTGTGTAATGGCCCGACATGTGTGTCTTTTTGAAGTTATTTAAAAATATAAATATGGTGGTCCGAATAATTACCCAGGCTCTCTTTCACAAAAATGCCCGTTTGATATTTTTCACACTCCACTTGAAGGTTTCAAAGTTCAAAGGTGATGCTTCTATTGATGATAACTATCTTTTTATCATGTTTTTGTTACCATTAATATTTTCTCACATATTCAAAAAAAAATTACTAGATGGGCTGTAATGAAATTATGATGAAGCTGGGAAGGAATCATCATTCAGATTGTTAGAGTTAATTGGATGCATTAGAGGATTCACGTGTAACTGTCGTTAGATGTCTGACTGTACTTGGGAATGGTATGAGAAGAGAATGGAATTAACAACTTGTCCTAGTATCTCCTCTAATGTGTGTTTCATGTTAGGTTGTTTGGTATCTCATTTATTTCTATGATAGTGTATGCACATTACACTTTGTTTTTTCACTGTATACTTCACTTTCTTTATTAAATTTCCTAGGGGAATGGGTTATTAAATGAAATCAATCCTCATTACTTAGTAAAAAAACACTTTCATGGTAATAATAATATTTTTTCATACTCGGATGATTGTGTATTTTTTCAAAAGGACAAACTTTTCCTAGATAATTTCCCCAATTCCAATGTTTTTGGTGGAAAAAAACTAATTATGGTAGTGTTTTGAAATTTATGTATCGTCAAAAATTACCATTAATTATTTCTTATCACTCCCACTTGAAGCCTAAGCTCAACCATAGAAATCAACTAGTTTAGCCTACCAAACCTAATACAGATCATGGAGGGAGTTAAACAGACCCATCCTAACATTATAGGCACCAATGTAAGGCATCTTATCCCTTGGGTTAAAAAATAGTTTTTTTACGTGTTTTTTTTATTTTTTTTATTCTGCTATGATTGATTGATCTTTTTTAATGTGGTTTTTTGTGATGAATTGTTGGTGATAATGATATATTATTCTTTGTATAGGTTTTTTTTTATGTCTTGTATGAAATAGATAGGTTGAATAGGGCTACATGATGTTGATACTTCTAGAGCATCGATGTAGCTAAAAATTGGTTGGGTGTTGCTAAACATCACTTGAAATGTTCCATGCATATCTATAAGTAACATAATTTTAACTTAGTTGGATTTTAATATTATGTATCAGATTCAATTAAATTGTATGACCATGAATTCTAGCATCCTGTGACTTAAATATACATTATGTTTGTAGATTTTTTTTCAGTTCTGTACTTCCATAATAGCTTATTATAGTGTTTGAGAACTGCATTTTTAATGTCATTGTATTTTAATCTGCTTTAATGGTCATGAAGAATGTGACAATTTCGGATTATCATAGCAGAATATTCTACATTAATATCTTTATAGAATATTCTACATTTTTAATATCATAACATACTACTCCAAAGAGTCTTGGGGTTGAGTAATTAATTCCAGATCAAACTATTGTACCCTTAACAGGTCATGAGTAAATCATCTTCGTCTTCGTAACTTATTTATCCCTTATGTATTCTTTGGAATGTGATTTTAAATTTCATCTTCATCATGTTATATCAAATCAATGGAATCCACTAATGCACTCAAACAACAACTCATGGACATGGTCCTCTCCCACAGAACATGTGTTTGGTGGACCATCATTTTGGATTGATTATAAATCTAAAAATTATAGTCAATTCAATTTTTACGGTTGATATAATAATAATCTTTTTCACAGATGTACATGTTCGAAGTATTAATCCCAGGATCAACTAGTTCTGGATTTTCATGAAATGTATGAGTGCTCCATCAAACATAGGAAGCACATCTTTCATTATTGAATATCACATGATAGTTGGGTTGACCTTCGTCAAGATATTGACCACAAGTCCAGTGAAGTGTGTCTTCTGGAATAGAATGGTCTCAAACTTGAATTCCATAATTTTCATGGTGGTTTTGACACAATACTTCTATTGGAAAGAATGATTATTTTAAATAAAAATCACTCAGGTTTGATCCACTAGATGTTAGAAATCATTTGATTATTTTATTATCTTCGAGGAATGACACACGAATATCATATACTCCACACTAACATAATGACATTTCAATCAACTGTTTAGTGGTTTTATATTCTCTTATAGTAAAACATCCTTTGATGGTTTAAAAATATATCGTATTTTAGATGCTTACATGCAATAATTATTCATGTACATTATGCATGGTACAATATCCTATATTTTTAATATCATATTATATTGTTCTGTATTAAAATCATATTAAGACTATTTGACATTAATAATCTTTATATTCTCAAAATATTTTAAATGTATTAATATGTGATCTATGTGGTGTAGGAATCAAAGAGAAATGATTTTAGAGGTATAACATGGGATCTACCTATCAAAATATTAATATAATTTCTTTTTTTCACCTAAATGAACATTGAAATTAATGTTCAAGTTATTTTCCGGTTGGATTTTCCATATTTTCTCTATTCTTGAACATAATTTATTTTCAATGGATAATTTCGTTACATAATCCCTATTACTGGACCTTATATTTTTAAGTTGTATGTGTTTTTCATTCATACTATTGAAATAGATTTCAAATCAAGAGTTATGAAACATGTTGTGTGACATGCAAGATGTTCACAATTTTCATCTCGCTGGAATGAAACTCATGAAGAAGGTTAATAGTTTTTAAGATCATTAGGCAAGGTTTGGTCTATTAGAGATTTAATCACATTACCATCCCAACATGATTTCACATACATTACTTTACAAATACCATCATTATTAGAAAAACAAAATTAAGCACAACAACATAATTATCAAAACTAGTGGTCCTTTATATGATGTCGTAGTAGGTGGTTCTGATTCTGGGTCATAATCCTCAGGATTTAGTAGGGACTATTGGGTTACTAAATATCTGACATCTATTTGTAACAGTAGTTTCAAAATCACATCAATATAGTGTTGAAACTGAGCCTGAAGTAAGAGTTATAGTTCCATGTTCGGAGGTCCATGATGAAGGTTCTATAGTAGAATGAAAATGGGAAGCTTCCTGGGGCCATGTGATTGTTATTTCAGTTAAAATGAACTTTAAATAGCACTGAATTTCTATTTATGTTATTATTTATCTAGATAATGTCATTATGGAATCAAGATAAAAATTAGTTCATTCTTGTGTCCACTCACATGGAAAACACTATAAAATAAGGAACTCAAAAAAATTATATAATCATTTCATGCTTATTATGTCATCCACCTTCACTTCATTTATTATAATTTCATTTATTACTATTTAGGTTTCAATTCTTTCATATATTTAGGATGGGATTTTAGGTATTCCCTTTGGTTATGGGTGGTATAGATCATGGAGATGAATGGCGATGCATTGCATCGACATGAGATTCCTCACTAACACTAGAGATGTCTTGATTTTTTGAGATGTTGATGATAAATGGAAAATAATCATTCTATGCATATCATTTTTTATATTTTCATTTATTTCTATTTTGGTTTCAATTCATGTATAAAATTTTCAATAATTTGTGGGTATTCTATTTGGTTATGTTATTTAGATATTGGAGATGAATTATGTGGAATAGTAGCAACTTGAGGTTCTTCACTAGTACTGTAGTTAACTTGATTTGTTGTGTTATTAATAGGGATGATAAATGGAAAATGATTTTTCTATTTAGATCATTTTTTATACCTTCATATTTTTTTTCAATTCATACATATATTCTGCACTAATTTTTTGGTATTCCCTTTGGTTGTATGCGATATAGATCATGGAGCTGAAGTGTGTGGAATAATAACACGCGGATAGCCACTTGTACAAGTGCTGACTTGGTTTGTTTCTTCTATTGAACTACATGGGTGGTGATGAATGATCATTGACAAGAGTAACTATACTTCGACTATCAAGGGTGATCAAGGATTATATTCAATAGATATGATTCCCTTTTTCCTTTTAGTGGGGGTGGATCTTGAGTTTTTTTGTGTTTTTATGATCTTTTTACTTATCAATCAACAAAACTATGTATTGACTCATAACCAAGTTGGTATTGTGTGTTCTTTACTTTATAGAGCCAATTCCATTAGTAGTATTGAATCATAGACTTATGATTTAGGATCACTCCCAATTAGTAAGAATAATGATAACATAACATCCATTATCTTTTTAGACCATCATTCCATTATGGATGAGGACTGAGATCTTCTTGTGGATGTGGTTCATCTGAGATACGACATTTTATTTCCCAATTCATCTTCCCTATAATTATAATTGATCATCTTTAGAGTGATTTCCATTAAAAATGTTATGCTGAATGTTCTAAGCTGCAAATCCCATAAAGTAACCTTATCCACCATTTTTGGAAAACCAAGATCAGATTTCTATCTCGAATGAAGTCGTTGGATTGATGCAATAAAAACATCAAAAGATAATAATCACATTGAATTCAATTCCAAATTCACCAAAAAGGGGAAGGGATAAATTTATTGATGTGAAAAAAATTATTATTTTATAAAACATCTTTTCAATGTTCCTGGTGATGATAAAAATAAAGGAATGGTTTTTTTACTTGGGTTTTTACTTGTTTTTTTACTTGTAGATTCCTCTACCTCTTATGGATGAAAATAATAATGTTTTCAGAGTTATGGATAAGGACATGTAGTATTCAATTGATTCCTTGATAATGTGTATCATAAAGAGAGGGAAGGTTTTACTTCATTCATAGTTGGTTATGGAGAGTGTGGAGTGGACCAAACCGCATGATTAATTTAATATATTGATTCCTCAATACTATTTTAGTGTTCTCAATAACATCATAATTCATATCATCTCTTTATAATTCCTTGGTTTCAAATCTGGAATCTATTTTTATATTCATAGTAACAATATTTTAATGCCCCATTTATTTATTCAATCTATGCCTCTTTCGTGTGAGTAATCTATGGAGAATCCAGGTTTGTTTCATAGTGTTTGTAAAATCTATAATCTATGTAATAGTTGTGAAATATGGAATTATCATTGTAGGGTGGGTGTGATAATTGGAGACCAAACCACTTGTTGAATCGATGTACTATTAATTTAATATGTACTTTTCATTATAGGGAGAGTGTGAGAATTGAAGTCATGGACCACACGGTCTAGCCTGTGGTGAAACATTACCTTCTTTAGATGGGTAGGTATGAGGCCACATAGAAGAGGCTAGATGTCATGCCCATAGGAAGATATATGCTGCACATATACCCATACATTTTATTAGACGAATTAATCAATTTTGACTAAAATTCCTTCACTAACAGGTAAAGGTAAAATAATCCCTAGAGAAAAGGTACATTCACCTCTATTTCTTCCAATGAATTAATTACCCTACTATATGGAACCATGGGAAAGATAAAGTGTGTGAACCATTGGAAAGATGAAATGTGAACTAGTTAAATCTGATGAGAGTTATTAGAATTTATACTACAATTATTGGTAAGAGAGAATATTTTTAAACTCGTGCATATTTTATGTGGTATAAATACAATTTTAATTCATGTCTATGAAATCTATCCCCTCACTTATTTTTAATTTGTGTTCATTAGTGTTACACTTTGAAAACACATTCTAGATTTTACTTATATTGCACCCATGAAATGTGTGTGAAATCTAGAATCTGGAATCTATTTTTGATTTATCATTTCATTCTATTTAGAATCTATTATATATTTTTCTATTCTTATAATCATTTTTAATAGGAAATTTGAACAAGATAATTATTTTTAGTAGATTTGGCATTAATATTCATGTTCCAGTTGATGGGATCATCTATTTTCATGTACTAAGGAGTGTTTTGACCCCTCATTGTAAGTAGTATTATATTTTCCATGATTCTCATGTTGTTTTTATCATTACAGTGGAACGGTGTAAAGGTACTTATCATTTTATTTCATGGAGAGTATCCCATGTGGCTTGTATAATCTTACCTCTAAGTTGCATCCTCCTCAACACATGAATTTTTAGTTTTTTTTAAAAATTTAGTGTATTTATTTAAGTAGGTGGATTTGGATCATGGTATTATATTATGATATATTTTTTCAACTATTAATTTATTCACAGTTTTGATGTAATAACATTTTTCTTCACATTCATTTAAAAAAATTAACTTCTTTCATTTATTCATTAATAAATTTGGTTGATGGAATTAGCATGGAAGTTAGAATAATATAAATCCATAGGATAGAATGAAACTGAGAAATTTAAATGAACTTGATAATAATAGGATTCATGTAAACAATGTTTCCGTAGGGAAAGCCCCCCCCCCCCCCAGAGGGGTATAAATTTGGATTTTCAATATTACTAGAATAGAGGGGAATTAAATTTAGTTCCCCATAATCTTTGTGGAAACATCCAGCATCTTACCCTGAATGATATTCAACTATTTTATATATGCGGACCTATGTATGTTTTTCATTTGTGTATTCATGGGTTTCCATGTTGACTAAAAAATCATATGTCTTCAGAATATGTGTCATGTTCTTAGAGATGACTCCTCGAAGGGAGGTTATTGATATGTTTTTGGTCTATTGACTTGAAAAATATGATATCATGGGTAAATTGCAAGTAATTATTAAAAAAATGCCAATTATATATTTTTTATAAATAAAAGGTTGTATTTGAAGGTTTATTTTCTTTTTTGTGTAGGTACTACATTTTTTAAAAATCAAAAGGAAGTTAAACACAAATTCTAAAAGATCAAAACAATTCTTTATTCCTTGTTGTGCAGGTACTAACTTTATTCCTATCGTGTAAGAATATTTCTATTATTTGTCTCTTTAACTCACTTAGTTACATGTGACGTCTTTGATCATAAGTTTGGGTATTGACTGGAAATGGTATGGATGGGGCATAAACTGGAGCGGTCATAGACTGGAGCCAACATGGATGTTCTAAAGCAGTCTTGGACTCGAGATGGCACGGATTGGGGATAGAGCTGGATGAGGTGGCATAGATAAGAGTTGTCATGGATGGGTCTCGAGTTGGAATGGATGGGTTGGGGCTGGAGCTGACATGTATGGGTTGGATCTACTAGTATTGGAGTCCCTGAAAAGTATGGGTGGGATTTTCTATGGTGGTTGAGGCTATTTGGGGGGGATCCAATGGGGGGGGGATAGGGACGTCAAGAATTTTGGAAGAAAATTGTGGAACAATCCTAGTGGGAATCCAAAATGTTATGTTTGTAATGAATTTATTCACTTCATAATTTTAAATATGTGTCGTAATAATCTTCGGTTTTATAATTATAACATACGTATTATATATTATAAATTAATAAATATAATAATAAATTTTACTAGAAATAAAAATTTATATTTTTTTATTTAAATGCAATTTATAAAAAATTATTATATATTTGTAATATTATTACCAAATAGATAAATTTGTGAACATAACCTTTTGATAAAAAAATTTACCAACATATATATTATCTGTTGGTATTATTATAATTGCTACATAATTGTTTTATCGGTCACAAAAAACATTAGCAACAGAATTTTTACCAACAATTTAGGGGCATGGATATATATTTTGTAAAACATTTTACAAATAGAAAATGAACTTTTAACAATAGATATGTTCCCATTGGAAAATTTAAAATAGTGTGAATTGATGATAACCTCTATGACAAGCTGTGACTACCACTCATCTCATTAAAATATATGAGTCTGTTTTGTGATTTCTCCCCTATTTCACAAAGGATAAAAGACCCATTATAACATACTAAGATCAAGTCCCGGGTTGCTCCATCAGTCTGGGAAAAAATATTGAATAAATCTATAGCAGATTTCATCAGGAATAAGAAATCCCTTATTATGTACCCAGTAATGAGGCATGAACAGTATCATACAGGCCCCTGGCCACAAACAATAGCATCTGCCTCAATAAGATGAGCATATGTGACCTTGGAGAAATCAATTCGATGAATAGTGGAATAAAACATACTCGTTTCGAGATGATCAGGTCTAGGGATAACTTATGGGAACTATGAACTACAATTTAATCTATCTACTTGATCCAAAAAAATTGATCTAGT
Organism: Viscum album; assembly: GCA_963277665.1. Lineage (NCBI taxonomy): Eukaryota > Viridiplantae > Streptophyta > Magnoliopsida > Santalales > Viscaceae > Viscum > Viscum album. The sequence continues at coordinate 907,152,370 of OY728125.1, read as the reverse complement.
TGGTAATGATGACCATCAAAATTATTTTCCCTTTAACCAGATACAAAGACACACAATTCAGAATGTTTCTTCTTTAAGAACCTCTTATAAAGAATTATAGATTCCTAGGAATTCAAAGTAGGACCTTCACCAGCACAAGTGTCATATATATCCACCATTAACCCTAATGAAAGAAGAAAGTGCTAAGGATTTTTTATAGAATGGATCATAAGATCTATAGTTGGATGATTTGGAATACATTCAACCAAACTCGTAGTGTTCTCTAAGAACAATTTATGCATTAAATTATTCCCCCATCAACTCCTACTACATCATAGATGATATACTCTTCCCAAAAATCCTATAGAAATGAAATTTCCAGAAAACGTGCTAATAATAAGGGTAATGAGAAATCATAAGAAGATGTAATCATGTCATCAAAAATATTATATTTAACCCTCTCTATTGAGCAATGTATTGTTTTTAAACAAATCAAAATAATGTTTTTTAAAGGGGGAGATTATTTTAAATAATACTCTGTCTCTTTATGATGATTTTGATGCTCACAAATACCCTTAATTATTTACTAATTATTTCGTTGAGTATTTTGCAGGAATTTATTTTATATAACGAGATTTTATACTTCATTTATTCCGAGATCAATTTTAGCGTATTCTGGAATCACTGTAGCGCGAGATCAAGTTTAGCGTATTCTGGAATCACTGTAGCGCGAGATCAATTTTAGCGCGTACTGGAATCACTGTTCATACCCTACGTTGATGAACGTAACGTATGGATGAAAAGTTTACTTTTTATGTTATTTTGAAACGTATGGTTAATGAACCTTACGTTGTTGAAAAGTATGGAAGAAGAACATTACGTTTGGAAGGAACCTTACGTTTTCGTTGTTGAAAAGTATGGAAGAGAAACCGTACGTTAGTTTTCAGTGTTGAGTTTGTTTCTCAAAAGTATGGATCATCAACCTTACTTTTATAATCAACCGTACGTTCTTTGGAGAGTTGAAGCAAGACAAAGTATGGATGATCAACCCTACGTTTGAATGCTGAAGAGAAAGTATGTATGTTCAACCTTACGTTCTGAACCTTACGTTCTGAACCTTACGTTTGTGAACCCTACGTTTGGAGCCACGTCATCAACCCTACGTTTGGCGTCGGGATATTTTTGACAGACGATATTTCCTTTTGAATTAGTCAATCAAGCAGATTATTAGGCGGATTTCGAGCTGATTCTTAAATACGACTTTGACTGAATCAAAGACGATTTACAAAGGATTAATGTTTGATTTAAACGGAGCTTTTTATGCCGATTCTTCAGGGGAGTTACAACGGCTTTGTTATTTCATTTAATATCGCGAATCTAAAGGAGATTTTCATGGATCTATTTATGCGGAAGATTTTCTCATATTTGAATATATATGTTCTATCTTGGAAACTTCGGAGATATATGTATGCACAGGAAAGTGTGTGATACAGATTGATCTTTTGACGAGCAAGAAAACAGAGGCTGTGTGAAAGCGTTCTTTTCTGGTGATCAAGAAGAAGCGTAAGACCTTTATTACTGAAAGAAGATCTTGATAGCAGATTCACGTGTTCTACATCGACTACCTGTTGTGAATCTACTGCTGCTGAAGTTGTGAAGTTTCTGGTAATATCTATTGCAACTGGATCGACTCAGAACTGTTTTGATTACGAATCTTTATTTTTCTGAAGACGACGATCTATCTACTGTTAATTGCATTCTGTTGCAATTGTGAAGAACAACTGGAGAAGTGTTTCTTTATCGAAACCCTTTTATTTTTGAGTGATCAGATTCTCGTTCTAAGCTGTGTGGGTTCGTGTTTGAACCAGGAAGGCTGTGTTTGCCTGAATCTTGTAAAGGTGTCAACTGCCTGTACTCAGTTGTGGACGGGTCTGTGGAAACGAGGACCAGATAGTGAAAATCGCCAAGCTCGTGGATTTGAGCGTTGGTGGAGTGGACTAGGGGCCTTCTGTTCCCCGAACCACTATACATCCGTGTGTTCATGCTTTTACTTTTTCCGCTGCATATTTAATCGTGCAAAAGCATAGTGAACAGAATTTGTCTAAATTGAAGAGATTGTAATAATTTGAAAAAGACACAATTCACCCCCCCTCTTGTGTATAATCCGTAGATTCAGATCCAACAATTGGTATCAGAGGAGGAGCTTCTTATTTCTAAAGTCCTATCAAGCTAGAAGTATTTAAAGATTATACATAGTGTATCATGGCTGATATGAGAGAGGGAATGTCAATGGTCAGAGCACCTTACTTTAATGGAGATAATTATGGCTGCTGGAAATCACGTATGATTATTTATCTGAAAAATCTTGGTTACAGAGTCTATTCAAAGATTCTGACTCCCTATGAAATTCCTGAAAATCCCGATACATGGAGTGATGCTACAGAGGCTGAGTATGACATAAATTCAAAAGCTATGAATGCAATCATCTGTGGTCTAGGACCAGACGAATTTAACAGAGTATCTCAATGCCCGACTGCATATGAAATGTGGCAAACAATAGCTGTTGCTTATGAAGGAACAGATAATGTAAGACAGATGAGATATGCAACTGCTAAGTTAAAATTCGATACTTTCAGAATGATTGAAGGAGAGAGCATCACTCAGATGAATGGAAGATTGACAGAAATTGTCAATAATATAACAGCTCTAGGAGAACCAATCAAGCAGGCTGATCAAGCGTTGAAGGTACTGAGAGTACTTCCTACTCGATGGAATGGAATCTCTGCAGCAATCAGACAATCAACTTCTGTTAAAGATCTAACTATGAGAGAACTGATTGGTACACTGATGATGTACGAAGCTGAAATGCAAGATGAGGTAAATGAGCATAAAGTCTACATAAAAAGGGAAAATACTGCTTTGAAAGTGACTTCTCAACAAAAGGATAGAAAGATGAAGAACAAAGAAGTGAGTGCTAAATCAGAAAGCTCTGATTCTTCAAATTCGGATGAAGAACTGGCACAGCTAGCCAGAAAATTCAGAAAGTTTTATAGTAAGAAGAAAGACTTCAAGAAATCCTTTAAAAAGGATAGCAAGGAAGTGAGATGTTATGAATGCAAAAAGATGGGACATATCAGACCAGATTGCCCAAAATTGAAAGATGCAAAGAAGAAGAAATTCTTCAAAAGAGATGATTATGAGCAGAAAGACAAGAAAGCTATGAAAGCTACTTGGAGTGTTTCTGAAGACTCAAGTAATTCTTCTGAATCAAGCTCAGAGAAGGAGGAAGCCAATTTAAAAGCAAATATGTGTTTCATGGCTGAAACTGATGAGGTACACTCATACATTCCTCTGACTCAAATAATGAATCAAACTCTGAAACAAGCCTCTCAAATAAAAAACTTGCAGCTTACTGCAATATGCTTGAAGAAAGGTATGACTCATTATTTAATAAATATAAATCTATAAAAAACTTGTACAAAGCTATTTCAGATGAGAGAAATACTTTGCTAAAACAACATAAGGAATTAATTGACAAATACAATTCTGCTGAATCAAATAAAATTAATTTTGAATCAAAAATAAAAACTCTACAGGATGAAGTAGAATCTTATAAAACGGCTGCATTAATTTTTACAAAAGGAGAAAACACCTTAAATGAGATACTTGGAAAAACTGTAATTAAAAAGGAAAGGTTTGGAATTGGAAGTAAAGGAGAAAAACTTAAGTTATACAAAAATTATTTTGTTCCTAGCACTAAACAGGTTATTTGTAACTACTGTGGAACAAGAGGTCATATAGCTAAAAACTGTTTTCTAAGACAACCTCAGATATGTGGAATTAAGAAAGCTTATATTTCCAACGATCTATATGATTCAATCAATTTTAAGAAAACAAAGCAAATCTGGATACCCAGATCACTGCTTGCTAACACTCCTGGACCCAACAAAATATGGGTACCAAAGCAATTTGTTTGAATGTCTTTGCAGGTAGCAGGTCACCAAAGAAAGAAAGAAATATGGTATATGGACAGTGGATGCTCAAGACACATGAGTGGAACTTCAGCTAATTTCTCTTCTCTTACTCGAAAGGAAGGAGGACTTGTCACCTTTGGTGACAATGCCAAAGGAAAGATAATTGGTATTGGAACAGTTGGAGATCCAGAGACAGTCTCAATCAACAAAGTACTTTATGTACAAGGGTTAAAACACAATCTGATAAGTATCTCTCAACTCTGTGATGATGGATACACTGTTGATTTTACTAACAATAGTTGTACTGTTTCTAAAGATAAACTGTTTAAGTTTAGAGCACCCAGAACTGATAATGTTTATACTTTGGATTTGTATTCCTTGTGTAAACAACAAGTAAACTGCTTAACTGCTAATATAAGTGAATCCTGGATCTGGCATAGAAGACTTGGTCATTGCAATATATATGCTTTACATAAATTATCTAAGAAACATTTAGTTTCTGATTTGCCTAGTCTCAAATTTGAAAATGACAGATTCTGTGATGCATGTCAGCTTGGCAAGCAACACAAATCATCATTCAAATCTGTTAATAAAGTTGCTACAACTAAACCTCTAGAACTTATCCATATGGATTTGTTTGGACCTTCAAGAGTAGCAAGTTTAGCTGGTAAATTATATGTTTATGTATTAGTTGATGATTACTCTAGATTTACTTGGATTTTCTTTTTGAAATTTAAAAGTGAAGCTTTTAGTTTATTTGAAGGTTTTTGTAAATCTATTCAAAATGAAAAAGGTTTTAATATAATCTCATTGAGAAGTGATCATGGTGGAGAATTTGAGAACCAGGAATTTAATTCCTTTTGCTCAAACATGGGTATTAAACACACCTTCTCTGCTCCAAGAACACCTCAACAGAATGGGATTGTAGAAAGAAGAAATAGAACTATTCAAGAAATGGCTAGAACTATGTTAAATGAATATAGCCTACCTATATATTTCTGGGCAGAAGCTGTTAATACAGCTTGTTATATAATGAATAGAATTTTAATAAGACCTATTTTGAAAAAGACACCCTATGAACTATGGAATAACAGAAAACCTAAAGTAAATTACTTTAAAGTTTTTGGATGCAAGGTTTACATCCTGAATACCAAAGATAATCTTGGTAAATTTGATCCAAAATCTGATAAAGGTATTTTCTTAGGATATTCTGCAACCTCCAAAGCTTATAGAGTCTATAATAAAAAGTCAAGGATTGTTGAAGAATCAGTTCATGTGAAATTTGATGAATCTGATCCTTTTGAGAAAAGGATAGAACAAATAGATGAACCTGATTCTAATGAAAACATGAGACCTGAGAATTTAAAGAATGATTTTGAAAATGATATAAAAGAAATTCAGTCCAGTTCATAAGAACATGATACTGAAGAACCTTTGAATGTAATGCCTAGACAGTCTAGAACCTTAAAGAATCACCCTTTAGAATCTGTGATAGGTGACTTAGAGACTGGTATTCAAACTAGAAGAAACTTTGGAAACATAGTTGAATTCTCTGCTTTCCTATCCCAACAAGAACCTAAGACCATAGAAGAAGCCTTAGATGATGAGAGCTGGGTAATAGCAATGCAAGATGAATTGAACCAGTTCAAGAGAAATAAGGTTTGGGAATTAGTTGAAAGACCACATGATTATCCAGTAATAGGAACTAAATGGGTCTTTAGGAATAAACAGGATGATCAAGGGATAATAACTAGAAATAAAGCAAGATTAGTAGCTAAAGGATATAATCAAGAAGAAGGAATAGATTATGATGAGACCTTTGCACCTGTAGCCAGGTTATAAGCCATTAGAATCCTTTTAGCCTATGCATCTTATATGAATTTTAAATTATTTCAGATGGATGTTAAATCTGCCTTTTTAAATGGTTATTTAATGGAGGAAGTTTATGTTGAGCAACCTCCTGGTTTTGAAAATTCTCAAAAACCAGATTCTGTTTTCAAACTTACTAAAGCTCTTTATGGCCTTAAACAAGCACCAAGAGCTTGGTATGAAAGACTAAGTTCTTTTCTTTTGAAAAATGATTTTACTGTTGGACTAGCAGATCCAACACTCTTTAAGAAAACTGTGAAAAATAATGTTTTGTTGGTTCAAATTTATGTTGATGATGTAATTTTTGGATCAACCAATAAAATTCTTTGTCATGAATTTTCAGAATTAATGCAAAAAGAATTTGAAATGAGTATGATGGGAGAATTAAATTTCTTTTTGGGTCTTCAAATATTTCAAAAAGATTTTGGAAATGTTTTAAATCAATGCAAATACATTACTGATTTACTTAAGAAATTTGGGCTTGAAAACAGCAAGACATTTACAACTCCTATGTGTACTAATATAAAACTTGATTTGGATGAAACTGGAAAATCAGTGGACAACAAGTTATATAGAGGTATGATTGGTAGTTTGTTATATCTTACTGCTAGTAGACCAGATATAATGTATTCAGTATGTCTTTGTGCTCGATTTCAATCAAATCCCAAAGAATCTCATTTAACTGCTGTTAAACGAATTTTTAGATATTTAAAAGGTACTATTTATCAATCTCTGCTTTATCCAAAAACCTCTGATTTTAATTTAATTTCATATTCAGATGCTGACTTTGGAAGCTGTAGATTAGATAGGAAGAGTACTTCAGGAACATGTCACTTTTTAGGAAAGTCTTTAGTATCATGGTCTAGTAAGAAACAACACTCAGTTGCCCTGTCAACAGCCGAGGCAGAATATGTGTCTGCAGGTAGTTGCTGTGCACAGGTGTTGTGGATGAAAAACACTCTTATGGACTTTGGATTAAATTTCAATAATACGCCTATTTTATGTGATAATACTAGTGCAATTAATATTTCAAAAAATCCTATTAGTCATTCTAGAACTAAGCACATTGATATAAGACATCACTTTTTAAGAGATCATGTGTTAAAAAGGGATATATTTTTAGAATTTGTAAATACAGAAAATCAATTAGCAGATATTTTTACTAAACCACTTCCCACGGCAAGGTTTGAATTTATTAAGGGGGAGTTAGGTTTATTTAATTTTAAATAGTTTCTTTTTAATCTTATTCTGTTTTCGAATTCTACTTAATTTCTGTTTCTCGCTATAAGTAATTTTATTTTGTTTTAAATAAAAGTAATGATTAGTGATTACACGGGAATCAAGGCTGTCAGAACCGTTTCACCTTCTAACTTGTTTTCACCTTTTTCGGAAACCCTTTCGAAAACCTAAAACCGCACATCTGCTCCAAAACCCTTTTCTGAATCTTCAAACCCTAAACTTACGAACCTTCAGAAATCGTTGTTGAAATGGCAAAGACTAAGCGTCCAGATGAAGCCGAGAGCAGTGCTGCAAAGAAATCTAAAGTAGTTGGTCGGAAGATACTGCAAGGTAAAGTCATCGATTTAGAATGGCTGTTTGAAACTAATTTGTTGTTGAAGCAAGCGCTATCGTTTCAAAGCCTTGAGCAAGCTTTTAATAGTGAAAATTCTGAGTTTCTTTATGAGGCAGAAATGAGACATTTCTTTAGAACTGTTCAGTTTAGCCTTGGAGATACGGAGGACAGTTTGTTGGCTCAAATAGAGGATAAGGACTTTTCCATATCATCTGTAGAGATAAGTCAAATTCTTAACTGCCCTCATGAAGGAGTTTTTCATTTCGATTTACGGAATATTGGAGATTCTGTACATAAGTCTGAAGACATTATGTCTTTTCTGTTTGGAACCAAAGTGATAAAGAAGATGTTTATTAAAGATTTGGAGCCCGATCAGAAAATCTTGGTAAAGTTTGTTCAGACTGGTTTAGCACCAAGGATGGCTGAAATGGAGAAAATTCTGTACCCTGACATGTATATAATGTATCTTTTGATGAGTGATATTAAGTTTAATTTTCCTCGGTTTATGATAAGATATCTGAGATACTGCTGTCAGAGTGAAGCAAGAATGACCTTTTTCCCTTATGGAAGGTTCATTTCTTTGTTGTTGTTTAAAAGAGGAATGATCAGATTGGTAAGTGCTGGGGTGAAATGTCACCACAGTAATGTTTTTAATGCTGGAACTTTGAGGAAAGTGGGATATTTCTGGAGCACAATTAAAGGAAAACTCTTATCTGTTGGAGCTGAGGAATACTCGGAGAGTGCTCAGGCTCAACCTGCTAAGTCCAAGGAGGGACAAGCAGAATCAAGGGTTAGTACAGTGGCAAGGAGAATTCGCTTTGAGATGGAGGAAGTTGAGGAAGAGAGAAGTCAAGAAGGACTTCAATCTAGAAGGAAGAGGTCAATTGATGAAGAAATTATCTCTCCTGTCTTGAAATCTTCTGAACCTGTAATTTCTTATTCATTTGTGAGAGAAGCTGTTGTGGAGCAGACTGCACCGATAGAGGAACCAGTAGCTCAACCGGAAATTCAGCTAGAACCTCAAACTGCTGCTGTGGCTGTTGAAGAAGCAATTCCACAAGAACAACTTATGGAGGCAGTGCCTGGTGAAGAAGTGGCCCGACCTCAAGAAGTTCATGAAAATATTGTTCTTGATCATTCAGTAGAAGTCAGAGAGACTACTGTTCGTGATGAACATACTTCTGAAGTTAATACAGAAGTACTTCAGGAAGATTTTTCAGTGGAAGAGTTTCAAGCTTCAAAGAATAGTTCAGTGGATCAACCTTTTCAGGACAAAGAACAATCAGATGCAGATTCTTTACCCCTTGTCCTGCTTCGTTAATCTGATTCTGGACATGAGAATCAAGCACAGGGTGCCCCTGATTCGAGAAAAGAAGAAGTTGTTGAGTTATACAAGCGTATTTCTCAGTTAGAATCTGAGAATGTTAGTCTCAGAAGTTCTCTGAACTTGGAGCAGTTGAAGTTTCAGAAGCTGAAAGAATGTACTGTTTCAAGACAGGAAGTAGATTTGTTTAAAACTGATATGTTGCATGCTGTTGATCAGTTGAAATCAGAGATGGTAACGAAAGATGATTTGTCTGAGATGAAAATTTACATGGAGAATAAATTTGAATCTGTTGCAAACAGTGCTGTGAGTGGATCAGGTTCTTCACCTGATTTGATTCGAAGATTTCAAGCAATTACTGGAGCACTGAGCAATATGAGTGACAGATTACACGATCTTCAGTGTAATAGTGCCCCTTTGTCAGTTTTGCTAGATAATCAGAAATTTTTGGTAGATCAGTTGACATCTGGAGAGCAACCGATTAGGATTCTTTTGAATCAGTTATCAGAAAAGCTGGCTCTTTTTGTTGAAAAAGAAGAAAGAATGCATGAGTTTTTCAGAGTTAATTTGATTGAAGATATTCATATGACTCAGGAGAACAGAGATCTTATCATCAAGTTAGGAGATGGGATGATGAAGAGGCTTCGAGAACAGTTTACAGAGATCAAGACCGCAATTCACAGGAGATAGACACCTTTTTCCCTGTCTTATCCCTAAACCTTGATTCCTCTGTATATCACTGTCGTAGCTTGTGAATAAAAATTCTTTTCTTATCTTTTTTGTTTTGTTATTTATTGATTTATGATTAAGTTAGCCAGTATAAGAAATTCACTTATTCATACACAGTTAATTATAGCATTTACTTATAGTTAAGTGCAATATTGAATGTGTTCAAATCCGTAATTTTTCATTCTTTTTGATATCACAAAAAGGGGGAGAATTTGGATAAACACAACATTTAAATTCATTCGTTTCCTATGAAGAAATTTGGATATATAGGAGCATTTGGATATATACGACATTTATCTTTTATCTATTTGAAAATTTATTTTTATGGGAGTTATGGGGGAGAAATTTTATAGTTAAATATTGTTTTAATCCTTTCAAAATTCTAAAATTTTATAAAACTTTTTTTTCAATCAAGATTGCAATTAAATTAGTTTTATTATTTTATGGGTTTTGTGATCATCAAAAAGGGGGAGATTGTTGAGCAATGTATTGTTTTTAAACAAATCAAAATAATGTTTTTTAAAGGGGGAGATTATTTTAAATAATACTCTGTCTCTTTATGATGATTTTGATGCTCACAAATACCCTTAATTATTTACTAATTATTTCGTTGAGTATTTTGCAGGAATTTATTTTATATAACGAGATTTTATACTTCATTTATTCCGAGATCAATTTTAGCGTATTCTGGAATCACTGTAGCGCGAGATCAAGTTTAGCGTATTCTGGAATCACTGTAGCGCGAGATCAATTTTAGCGCGTACTGGAATCACTGTTCATACCCTACGTTGATGAACGTAACGTATGGATGAAAAGTTTACTTTTTATGTTATTTTGAAACGTATGGTTAATGAACCTTACGTTGTTGAAAAGTATGGAAGAAGAACATTACGTTTGGAAGGAACCTTACGTTTTCGTTGTTGAAAAGTATGGAAGAGAAACCGTACGTTAGTTTTCAGTGTTGAGTTTGTTTCTCAAAAGTATGGATCATCAACCTTACTTTTATAATCAATCGTACGTTCTTTGGAGAGTTGAAGCAAGACAAAGTATGGATGATCAACCCTACGTTTGAATGCTGAAGAGAAAGTATGTATGTTCAACCTTACGTTCTGAACCTTACGTTCTGAACCTTACGTTTGTGAACCCTACGTTTGGAGCCACATCATCAACCCTACGTTTGGCGTCGGGATATTTTTGACAGACGATATTTCCTTTTGAATTAGTCAATCAAGCAGATTATTAGGCGGATTTCGAGCTGATTCTTAAATACGACTTTGACTGAATCAAAGACGATTTACAACGGATTAATGTTTGATTTAAACGGAGCTTTTTATGCCGATTCTTCAGGGGAGTTACAACGGCTTTGTTATTTCATTTAATATCGCGAATCTAAAGGAGATTTTCATGGATCTATTTATGCGGAAGATTTTCTCATATTTGAATATATATGTTCTATCTTGGAAACTTCGGAGATATATGTATGCACAGGAAAGTGTGTGATACAGATTGATCTTTTGACGAGCAAGAAAACAGAGGCTGTGTGAAAGCGTTCTTTTCTGGTGATCAAGAAGAAGCGTAAGACCTTTATTACTGAAAGAAGATCTTGATAGCAGATTCACGTGTTCTACATCGACTACCTGTTGTGAATCTACTGCTGCTGAAGTTGTGAAGTTTCTGGTAATATCTATTGCAACTGGATCGACTCAGAACTGTTTTGATTACGAATCTTTATTTTTCTGAAGACGACGATCTATCTACTGTTAATTGCATTCTGTTGCAATTGTGAAGAACAACTGGAGAAGTGTTTCTTTATCGAAACCCTTTTATTTTTGAGTGATCAGCTTCTCGTTCTAAGCTGTGTGGGTTCGTGTTTGAACCAGGAAGGCTGTGTTTGCCTGAATCTTGTAAAGGTGTCAACTGCCTGTACTCAGTTGTGGACGGGTCTGTGGAAACGAGGACCAGATAGTGAAAATCGCCAAGCTCGTGGATTTGAGCGTTGGTGGAGTGGACTAGGGGCCTTCTGTTCCCCGAACCACTATACATCCGTGTGTTCATGCTTTTACTTTTTCCGCTGCATATTTAATCGTGCAAAAGCATAGTGAACAGAATTTGTCTAAATTGAAGAGATTGTAATAATTTGAAAAAGACACAATTCACCCCCCCTCTTGTGTATAATCCGTAGATTCAGATCCAACACTCTCATATTTGAATCCATCAGATCTGAAATAACTGGATGTGATCCATCAAATGGTACCCCCAGAAATTTCCATTCATGCAATGTCAACACCAAATTAAGAGTTTATTTTCAGTTCCATTAACATCATTCACTCAATGGACCCCTTATTTAATGATTAATATGGCTATGAACCCGTGTTACATGCACTTGTTCAAATAACCGAGGAAAGAAGTCATAGAAACCAAGAAAAACAAGGAGTATGTTGTCCTAGATAAAACAAAGATTATAGTTGTATTCCTACTCAACTGTCAATGTTGCAGAATCTCATAGAATATTCCTTCAGAAGACCTTGAAGGAATTCAAAAATTCTCCTTCATCAGTAAGCATAAAATATATCCCAATCATTCGAGATTATCTGTCATAAGAAGAATTGGTATCTAATTTCCCTCGTCGTGTGGGAAAACCTACCCAGCCCAACACACAAAGAATAGAAGATCCTCTATCTCTTGTCCCAAGGGAAGTCATATCTTCATCTAATGTTGAATCCCCTAAAGCACCTATGGAAGATCATTATCATGTTGGGAATTGATGATCAATAGGCCCGAAGTATGATATTTTTATGTAATTATCCTTAGTATCATCCATGTTAATAATCATGTATTCTATGAATCTAACAACAAATCTTAGGTAAGCACTCATTGATGTTTTTCTAAACACCCAGTAGTTTGAAGCCGGAGTGGATTCCATAGAAGTCTATCAGACAAAGCCCAACCCTATAAAATTACATGTGGTTATCTCCTTCATGGATCAATATATAGAAACCATTATGTAGAGACATATCAAACCATTATATGTGTTTTAAATGATTAACAATATTGTTGTTTGGAATGTCTTCACTAATAATGGCTCTATAGTCAACCTCATCCCAGTACAAACACTTCATGGACTAGACCCAAACAAGGGTATCATGAAACCCTCTACCACCACCCATTTGGGCTATGAAAACTAAGACCAGAAATTGATAGGTGAAATAATGCTCAAAAACTAAATATGGGGACCTCATAGATGTTTCAAAATTTCTGGTACTTTGGAAAAACAAGGCCTTCAACATCCTTCTAGGAAGTCCATGGTTACATCAGCATGCAATAATTCCTTCATATTACCAATAGTGTATAAAATATTGAACTAATAGACAAAATGGGATGTTTCACACTGATATGGATGCATTTGAATCATGTGAGTCGTGTTATATAGATAAATGATTCTACAAGAAGAAAGGGAAGATGCCGTCAATCAATGTTATTAATTAGGTCACTTCCCCAAACAGTTTAGGGATGGTCTCATATAACCTATTCAAATATGATAATGAAGAATACATAAAACCAATAAACAATGTTGGTTGTGTGAGTCCACGCACAAACATGTATTGAATAGTCATCCTGATTTCAGTCAAGTAAAATGAGTCTAACCTTATTAAAAAAATATATTGACCCTCAAAATAATGGTGAGTGATTGGATGAAAATTCCCTCAATCTATCCTCATAGTTTGATGAAATACATTCCCAACTCATTCAGGAAGAAGATGAAGAATACATTCCTCTATCCCTCACTCCATCCTCTGTCAAAAATTCCCCACTCATATCTGAATCTAAAGAAGCTGCTTTTTCTTCTGAGTACCAAGATCTCGACACTTCTCCCAATTCTAAGGATTCTATATCAATAATTAATTCTCCATTGGAATGAGAGGATGAGGAATATGAGGAGGAGGTACATATTGATTCCGCTTCAATATTCTAATAGGGTGTCTCTACCACTATTAATGAGCTCATGTAATCAAATCTGGGTAAAGCATAATATCGACAACCCACTATGATTAGGGCAATAATTTTTGAATAGAAAGAGGTAAATGTCTCATTTCAAGGGAAACATCAAGATGTACATTTCTGTAATTACACAAATATTCTAGGCATTAATACTGATGTGTCCACCCAACACCTATGTTTTCCAAGAGATCATCAGGGATATAAACAAACTTCCAGAAGGACACTCCTAAAACATGATGCAAAAATTGAGACAAAGGATGACCAAATAATAAGAGCCATAATCAATAGAGAGGTCCAATAACCTATTTGGATGGCCAATATAATCCACTTAAAAAGTAAAAATGGACAAACCAGAGTTACTATAAATTTTAGATATCTTAACTAGAACTTCCAAAAGATGATTATTTTGTACTGATACCAGAACTTTTAATTATTGAAACGACCAGATATCTGGATCTCTCCATAATGGACGACTACTCTAGATACAACCCAATCTTAATTCCCTATGTGATAACAAAGACACCACCTTTATGACCCCTAGGGTGTATTGTTCTATCGACTAATGGCCTTTGGTTTGAAGAATATTGGGGCCATATATCAACGTGCCATGAATCTTATCTTCAAACCCTTCTTCAGAAACATCATCGAATGCTATGTTGATGAATTGGTTGTTAAATCATGACAAGTATTAGACTAACTATAAGACCTTGATGTATCTAATAAATTGAGACAACAAATTCTGAAAATAATCCCCTTAAAATGTTATTTCAGTGTTACCTCAGTAATATTAATTTGCATTGTTATATGCCATCATGGAATTTAAGTCAACAAAAAGAATAAAAATATATATCATTGGCATGTCACCTATTCATGACCTCACCGAGTTGAGAGGAATTTTGGGATGCTTGGCTTACATTTGACACTTCACAGCCAACCATTCATGAAATTGTTTTCACATTATCATGTTGATAAAATGGGGTTGAATATCAATTGAATTATTATTGTTAGTAATAATTAAATATTCTAAATAAATGTATCTTAATGTTTCCAATGCTAATGTCACCCTTTGAAGGAAGACCACATGTTGTGTATGTGATTTCCATATAATGATCTTTGTGAACCTTCCTCACACAAAATAATGATGTTGGTATTGAAAAAGAATTTATTACCATAGCAGTACCTATATTGATACTGAGACTCATTAATCATGTATTGAAAAGATCAATCTTGGGTTTCAATTTGCATTCCAAAAATTATAGCACAACCTAAATCATTATGAGGTCCATTTGATCTCTCGTAGCAACCCGATCAATTACATTCTCATCCCTCCAATGATGAATGTATGTCTATCATGGTGGGTGTTCATATTATACCATTTTGACATCTAGTTGTTGACTAAAAATCCATCAAAATATAGGGATTATCATATTTCATGGTAGATCACCCCTTGATAGAAAATACATTATTGTATTTAGAACTAACTGATGAAGAAGTTTTATCTGTTTAAAAATACACTAGATCAAGGAGATGCATTTTAAAAGTGTATCATTAAGAATGACAGGGAAAAGTATGGAAACCCCAGTCTCAAAAATGTGGGACTATGTAACACCCCAAGATTCCACGGTACGCTTCTCCTTGAATAATACATTAGCGTGTGTTGTACGCAACTTCGAGTTATAACCCACACCACAACCAATCAAACTAGCCATTGTGAATAGTAATACCCACTTTTTAAAATTTTATTAATTTTATATTTCAAAATGGAATTTATTTTTGGATTCGGAATATCGAAATTAGCTTAGGGTGAGTTTTTGGTACTTTTATGATAACTTTCATATTTTGATGAATAGTGAAAATTACTAAATTTTAATTAAAAACAACTTTTTTAATCGAAATAATTAATATTGATTAATTATGAATTTGAGTGGTTTTAAAGTATATTTAGAATATATTTTTACCATTTAATAAAATGTTGTTCATTGGACTTAATTTCACATTTAAACCGGACATAAACAAGTGTCAATCTTTTGATAGTTATTATTTCTTAAAAACACGCATTTTGTTTTGACAACAGGAATTAATTTTAAATTAATTTCTCCCACTTATTTGTTTTGAATTTGGAAAAATGGATTCCATATTTGGAATCATAATGCCAAAATTTTGTAAATAGGTAGCTCTTATATTTATACATTTTGAATAATTACTTTGGTAAATATTTTATTTACCATGGTTAAAAGATAAAACCGGTAAATAAGGGTAAAAAAAATAATATCATAATAATATTAATTTACCCTAAAACATATCCTAACCCTATTTGTTGATACATGTACGATCATGGGAAACTTTGGGCCGATTTTGGGACCCCATGGAGCCACCTGTAAGTGATAGGGACACATTATATTAATTAAGTTAAAGTAAATACCAAAATGACATAAACATATATCTTTTAGAAAATCAATTTTTACATAGGGTTATATATGTTATCTTTTCAACTGTAAATATTCATTACAAATATTAAAATATTTCCTACATAAGTGTATTTTATTTATAATTTTTAGACCTTGAATAATTAAATTTATTAATGACACAATAAGGATGCAGTATTTTCCTTATTAATGAAGGGATCAAATAATTGGTATTATAAATGATAAAATAAATATAATTTGAAATTTTTGATGACATCCACAAATTTTATTAGTTAATATGACATTTTATTATTGTTTAAATAAATTTGGTTTGAATAAATAAAGTTATTAAGACTTTAACAATAATCAATTATTGAATAGTGTCAAAATTGATATAAATGAGTTTTTAAAACTAATATTATATTATTAATTGATATTTTATTCCTAAAAATATAATGTTCGGACAAAGGACTAATATAATGATAATTTTATCATTAATTGACCACTTGGGGGTCTCTTGGAATTATATAGTATGTTTATTAACCATATAATATAAAAATACAAAGTGACAAGGTAAATGTATAACTATTTAACTAAGAGTTAAATCAAAACGATAAAGTTACTATAGTGACCCAAACCTGTCTAAAATCTATTGGTTGAGTGTTTTTAGACCTATCCCCACCTTAAACTTTAAATAATATGCTTTTTAGCCATTAGAAACCCTATATGAATTTATTATAAAATAATATTTCTAGCTTTTCCTAAGGTGCCCCTCACTCCTCCTATAAAAGGGCACTCCCCCTTCCCTCTAATTCAAACCTTCAATGCCCTTTGGATCAGCCAAACCCTGACCAAATATTCTCTCAATGTCCCTCAATTCATCTTATAGGCCTTCCTTTAGTCATAAAGCCTACTTATGGAGACTTTTGATCAAATCAAAAGGAAGAACCCGTAGAAGAGGTAATGTTTTCACCACCCTCTTTCAAGTTCCTTTCTTCTTCCACTTATTCTTTATTTTATATTTCCATTCTAAAATAATAACTTTAGTATATTCTATATACTGTGATGTTATTATAAATATTTTACATACATATTCAGTATTCTATCCATCCTTTGAATGACATGTCACTATACGTGCGTACGTACGGCTTACCGTCTCCACGTCATGGTGTAATTGTTATTCCAAACATTATTATTTGGATGGGTATGAAAATGATGTGTAATTGATGTAAATAATAAATATAACATGATACTTATTCTGTATATATGATATACCATCCAATTATATATTATTTTAATATCAAAAGAATGATATTGTCGCTCGTTCGTACGTACAGACTACCGTCTCCACGAACGCGATGAGATTCATTCCCCAGTGTACCCATTCAAGAATAATTCTCATTTTATGATTAAAAATAATGTTTAAGGACATGATATCATTCTGTATATGAATAATATACAACCTATACATAAAAAACACGGCTTATGTAATAAAAAATATAAAATTAAACGAGTAAGTTAACACCTGAAACGACGATAATACTAAGATATTATTAACCAAGAAATGTTAAACGATCATATATGATATCATACTAATTTATATGGTTATTTTATAATTTAATAACAATTATTTCACTATTATACAAGAGGTTAACCTACCCTCAACCAAGGAAAATTACAATTTAAGGGTTTTCTTATCTCACTTTTAATTCTGTGAGATTTCCATTGTTCACCACTTATTTATTGCATGTGGTGTGTGTACTGCCCATGATTGTATTCATTGTGTAATATAATTTAATTTATGGATATTTACATCATCATTTTATGATCCTTCTTTCATGGTTGTATGTTTTTGTAAGTTACCAAATCGATAAGGGAATTTGAAATTTCAATTTCCACTCATTCGGCATTACGCATACTTCATTGATTATTTTACTCCAAGATTATGTGTGGGATCACTATTTATTTTCTTATGTTATAATTTCCACTCCCCTTTCTATGGATATACTTTTGATACACATAATCACTCCATTTATAAATTCTCAAGTCATCGATATGGTCTTGATAAGAGTAATTTTAACTCAATCTCCATTTATTGAGTTAAACATCTAATTCATTGGTGTTGTTTTTACAAGAATATGTAGGAATGTCCTCTGATTATTTTACACTGAATATCTAATCATATTGAGTGTATTTATATTTTTCACAGATAATTATGTCGTTTATTTATCCTTAACTTAAGGATACACTCTTTATAAGATATTTTGTCTCAATTTACATTCCATTGAGACTTCTTTGTTGTTATACACAAAATCACTTTTATATGGTGTATATAAAGTACTTTGACATAGTATATCATGAATCCCTATATTCACATGATATTTCAAAGTTTTTATTACCTCAATTATTTTTATTCAAGTGTCTCTCTTTTGGTTAGGAACTCTAACTAAAATATCATTTTAAATGTTTTAAAGATTTATTATTCTAAATCTTTCTCATTGATGTCCATGTTTTAAAAATGGTTTAAGGATATATTTATATGGACATTAAAGTTTTAAAATGAAAATTATTTTTAAAATTTTCAAAGTGGTATGGGACACTTCGATTCAAAAATCTATTTTTAAATGGCTTCTTGACAAATAGTGTGACTTTTAAATGATTTCAAGAAAAGGGGGGATATTTCTATCTAATAGTTTTGATGATTATTTTCATCTATGTAAATATACTTCATTATTCTCGATTGAGGTTAATATGATACAATACAATCTTCCATATTGTATCAAATGAGTTATTTTTTACTGTTGATGTGCTATTTTTATACCATTCATGGTTTGTGGTTAAAGTATTGACATTTAGTATGACAGTTTTAATACGAATTTTTATGTTATAATTCAAAATTTTCATATGAGGAATGAATTGGACTTAGTAAGTGATGAGTGGAGCCTGTTATAGCTCTTCGATGCATCGGTATGTCTCATGAGACAAACTAGTGTCTTGGCACAAGGCCTTGACAAAATTTTATTTGTAGTCTGGGCACAAGGCATTGACTATGTGGTTATGATAGTCTGGAATTATGCATTCCATCATTATGAAAGTGGTTATTGATATTGCATGTGATTATTCGACTAGTAAAATATAAATGTGAATAAGTAAATGGCATTATTTCATTTTATTTTTTCCATATTATGCTGAAGTTCAAGTTTAAAAGGATTTTTTTAGTTATACATTGCCTTAAATGTTTATGCTTATTTATGAAAGACTCCTCTATATTTTTATCCTTACTGAGCATCTGATCTCACCCCTTTCAATGTTTTATTTTTCCCAAGATGTGAAGAATTATTTTATGAATGACCTGCAGGAATAGTATGAGGGGATATGAAGACAATATATTGATGTAGTTTTCATTTTATGATGTAATGTAAGACTTATGAATATATCTAGTGTTTCCAATGATACTAAACTAATCGGTCATTTGAGATTTGATCTTTTGTGATCATGCCAATGTTAAGTAATAATGCACCAACTCTAGGTAACTGGGGTCAGGGCGTTACATTTGGTATCAGAGGAATTTTAGTAAAAACCTTGGAAGCTAGATTTAGATAAACTCTGATTAGATCACATATCCCAAAGATAGACTTTGAGGATTAGTATAGAATAACTTCCTAGAATTTTGGTATTGTAGAGATTTTGTGAGTTTTCTGAGCAATACATATCTGTCTGGATAGGAGAAGGTAGAGGCGGCTCTGGCACAAATGTACATAGGGTTAAAACCCAAAAATGTCGATTTGAGCTAGACTCAAATGGGAACTGGTGCACGAAAATGGTCCTTGCTACACTCTTGGTTACGACACTCCCAGGGGATATACTTAGGATAATTTACATTTTCTGTACAAACCGATTTGAAGTATTTTAATATAATATGAGAGTAAATGACCTTTGGTAAATCCTAATGTGTTTCAAATTGAGAATATGGTGACATGATATTCTCTAAATGATTTTATGACTACTGTTACTCACACAATGCTTTCTAGGTTTATTCAATGTCTAGATTCTAAGGATTTCATAATAACTTTGAGAATGATGTACAAGGTGGGAACAATGGTGGAAGTGAGCAACAAAATGGAATGTTGATAGGCGTAAAAGATATCGTGTTCATGCCAAATCAGTCTTCCAAAATTTTGATCAACAACATATATATTAACCAACTCCTAGACTCAAAAAAGAATAGAAAATTGATGAATGATAAGAGCTCCAGAAGTTGAGACCATGGAGAAAAGAATCCTCAATTTCCATCATGCAAGAAATGTCAAAGGAGAAACCCAGTAAAGTGTCTCAATGGAACAAAAAAATGATTTACGTGCAGGAAAGAAGTACATAATGTGAATAATTGTCAAGGAAAAATGATGAGTACTATGGAAGAAAATAAAAAATGGTCCCAAGAATCCATTTACAGTCATTTACTGTAAATTTAGGGGACCTGGCCATTAACCGAGTGAATTCCCTATTTTATAGGATATTTTCTTGGTCAAAGAAGAATCTATGTGGAAAAAAAGGGTTGGAGAAATGTTTAAAAGTATTAGTGCTCCTTGTTGATGGTATTACTTTGGAATAAATTTCGCTTGAATTTGTAACCCTGCAGTTTTCCATGTGAGAATGCTATTTGAGGAAGACTTATCTTTTCTCTTGTGGATATAGTTATAAATAACCATTTGGTTTTATATGATCATTGGGTTTGAGGCAATACAAGTTCTTATATTTTGGGATGAAAATGCAGGGTATGAGATAACATTTGTGGTTAAATTATGTTATGGTTATTTTGAGGAATTTATATTATTTTGGTAATGTTATAAAATATAGTTTTTGAAAAAGGACAACACGCAGACTGTGTGACAAACCATCGCGTTGGACAAAGCTTTGGGAATCGAACCCACAACCAAAGTGCGATTGGGATTTATCACCTACCACTGGACTACGGGAATTCCCTGGTTAGTGTGACTAATTATTTTTAGTTAAATGATTTTATTGATCAATAATAAGTTGATTTTGGATCTTATGTCTTATCAAATGAATACCCTTAGTATAGGAAAATGATTTGGTGATTAAGTGATAAATGTTATTTTGGAAGATGTTCTCTTTATTGGGAACACTATATGCCCAAGGAAAATAGAATACTATGGGATTTTGTTTGAGGAGTAACGGTCGATTTTTATCTATGTTTTTATTGTGGATTTATAGTGATTTGGATTATTTATGGAAATGATTAACCTATAATAGAGAATATGTGAGTAGTTTAATTACTTTTAAGTATGTGACTTTAATAGTAGTTGATGTCATTTGGAGATACAATTTAAAGTGGAAGACTACATAACCAAAATATTCTAAGTTTTCGGTTTCAATATTAGACTGGATTATATTGAAGGATTTTAAGGACAATTTTTTATTGAATTATATTTATTTAACTTTGGGGTATTGTTGGTTTAATCATAGAAATTAAGATTAGTGTCTCTTTCTCTAATGGAATATCCTTTTGGGGGATCATCAGATCTTATACTAACCGTTTTGGTTTTGATTAATCTCTAAAGACAAGGTAAATATTTAGTTTATCCTTCGTGGATCATGTGATTCTATAATAAGTTTATTATTGCTCTTATAGTGTGACCAAGTCTTCTTGAATACTCAACGTTTAAAAATGAGTTAGTAGTAAAAATTTATTAAAAAATGAAACTTTACTTAAAAATTAAGTATATATCTTATTGTTATTAGTCAATATCATAAATGAATTCCTCATCTTTATGTAATGTAACTTAAAACAAAAAAAATGTTGTCAGTTTACTTTTCATACTGGGAAACTAATAACCGTTTTTCCAATCAAAAGTTCATGGTTTTCTTGTTGTTAACTTTCTACTAATCATGTTTTCTATCCCTCTACATCATAACTTGACACTTAGTTTATCATCCATATCCATGTTTTTCTACATGGAATCCTAGTATAGGTTATCTTATGTGACCTTTGTACTTCTCTATCTTTCTTTTAAAGTGATAGTTTTATTGAACCTTTTTCCGATGTGGGACTTTCCATTATATTCCCAAGACCAATTTTAAAAATTGAGAGGATACAATTTATTGAAGGAGGGGAGAATGTAACACCCCAAGATTCCACGGTATGCTTCTCTTTGAATAATATAGTAGCGTGTGTTGTACGCAACTTCGAGTTCTAACACACACCCCAACCAATCAAACTACCCGTAATGAATAGTAATACCAACTTTTTGAAATTTTATAAATTTTATATTTCAAAATGGACTTCATTTTCAGATTTGTAATATCGAAATTAGCAGAGTAAATTTTTTTTACTTTTCTGAAAACTTTCATATTTTAATGAATAGTGAAAATTACTAACTTTTAATTAAAAATAAGTTTTTTAATTGAAATAATTAATTGTGATAAATTATTAATTTGAGTGGTTTTAAAGAATATTTATAATATATTTTTACCATTTAATACAATGTTGGTCATTGGATGTAATTTCACATTTAAACCAGACATAAACAAGTGTCAATCTTTTGATAGTAATTATTTCTTAAAAACATGCTTTTTTACTGAAGGAATTAATTTTAAATTAATTCTTGCCACTTCTGTGTTTTGAATTTGGAAAAATTGATTCCATATTTGGAATCATGATTTCCAAATTTTGTAAATAGGTAGCTCTTATTTTTATACATTTTGAATAATTACTTTGGCAAACATTTTATTTACCATGGTTAAAGGGTAAATCCGGTAAATAAGGGTAAAACAATAATATTATAATAATAGAAATTTACCCTAAAACATGTCCTAACCCTATTGGTTGATACATGTCCGACCATGGGAATCTTTGGGTCTATTTTGTGACTACATGGAGCCACTTGTAAGTGATAGGGACACATTATATTAATTAAGTTAAAGTAAATACAAAAATGACACAGGTTTATATCTTTTAGAAAATCAATTTCTACATAGGGTTATATATTTTATCTATTAGACTATAAATATTAATTTGAAATATAAAAGGATTTCCTACATAATTATATTTTATTTATAATTTTTAGACATTGAATAAGTAAATTTATTAATGACACAATAATGATGCAGTATTTTCCTTATTATTGAAGGAATCAAATAATTGGTATTATAAATGTATAAATAAATATAATTTGAAAGTTTTGATGACATCCACGAATTTTATTGGTTATTATGACATGTAAAAATTTCTTAAATGAATTTGGTTCGAATTAATAAAGTTGTTAGAAGTTTAACAAAAATCAATTATTGAATAGTGTCTTTATTGACATAAATAAGTTTTTTTAAAAAATATTATATTATTAATTTATATTTTATTCCTAAATATCTAAGGTTCGGCCAAAGGACTTATATAATGATATGTGTATCATTAATGGACCACTTGTGGGTCGCATGGAAGTATATAGTATGTTTATTAACCATAAAATATAAAAATACAAAGTGACATGGTAAATGTCAAACTAATTAACTAAGAGTTAAATCAAAAAGATAAAGTTAATATAGTGACCAAAACCAGTCTAAAACCTATTGGTTGTGTGTTTTTAGACCTATATCCACCTTAAATTGTAAATTATCCAATTTGGAGCCATTATAAACCGAATATGAATTTATTATAAAATAATATTTCTAGATTTTCTTAAGGTGCCTCTCACCCCTCTTATATAAGGGCACTCCCTCTTCACTCTAATTTAAAACTTCAAAGCCTTTTGGCTCAGCCAAACCCTGACAAAATATTCTCTAAACTTCTCTCACTTAATCTTAGATGCCTTACCTTAGTCATTAATCCAACATAAGGAGACTTTTGATCAAATCAAAAGGAAGAACCCGAAGAAGAGGAAATGTTTTCACCACCCTCGTTCAAGTTCCTTTGTTCTTCCACTTCTTCTTTCTTGGTTATTTCTATTATAAAATAATAACTCCAGTAACTTCTACATAATTTGATGTTATTATAAATATTTTACAACCATATTTAGTATTCTATCCATCCTTTTAATGACATTTCATCATACGTGCCTACATACGGCTTATCGTCTCCGCATTGTGGTGTAATTGTTATTCAAAACATTATTATTTGGATGGGTGTGATAATGATGTGTAATTTATGTAAATAATAAATATAACATGATAATTATTAATTATCTATGATATACCATCCAATTATATATTATTTTAATATCAAAATAATGATATTGTCGCTCGTGCGTACGTACAGACTACCGTCTCCCCGAACGCGATGAGATTCATTCCCCATCGTACCTATTCAAGAATAATTCTCATTTGATGATTAAAAATAATTTTTAAGGACTTGATATCATTATGTATATGAATAATATGCAACCTATCCATAACAAACATGGCTTATGTAATTAAATATATAAAATAAAATGAGTAAGTTAACACCTGAAACGATGATATTACTACGATATTATTAACCAAGCAATGTTAAAAGATCATATATTATATAATATTTATGTATATGGTTCTTGTATAATTTAATAACAATTATTTAACCATTATACAGGAGGTTAACCTCCCTTAACCAAGGAAAAGTACAATGTAATCTGTTTCTTATCTCACTTTTAATTCTGTGAGATTTCCATTGTTCACCACTTATTTATTGCATGTGGTGTCTGTACTGCCCATGATTATATTCATTGTATAATATAATTTAATTTATGGATATTTACTCATCATTTTATGATCCTTCTTTCATGTTTGTATGTTTCGTAAGTTACCAAATTGATAAGGGAATTTGAAATTTCAATTTCCACACATTCGGCATTACGTATACTTCATTGATTATTTTACTCCAAGATTATGTGTGGGATCACTATTTATTGTCTTATGTCATAATTTCCACTCTCAGTTCTGTGGATATACTTTTGATACACATAATCACTCCATTTATAAATTCTGAAGTCATCGATATGAACTTGATACGAGTAATTTTAACTCAATCTCCATTTATTGAGTTAAACATCTAATTCATTGGTGTTGTTTTTACAAGAATATGTGTGGATGTTCTATGATTGTTTTACAATGAATATCCAATCATATTGAGTGTATTTTTATTTTTCACGCATAATTATGTCTTTGATTTATCCTTAACCCTAGGATACGGTCTTTATAAGAGATTTCATCTCAATTTACATTCCATTGAGGCTTCTTTGTTGTTATAAACCAAATCACTTTTATATGGTGTATATATTGTACGTTGACATAGAATATCATGAATCCCATTATTCTCATGATATTAAAAAAAATTATTACTTTAACTATTTGTATTCAAGTGTCTCTCTTTGGGTTAGGAACTCTAACTAAAATATCATTTTAAATGTTTTAAAGATTTATTATTCTAAATCATTCTCATTAATGTTCATGTTTTAAAAATGGTTTACAGATTTGTTTATATGGAAATTAAAGTTTTAAAATAAAAATTACTTTTAAAAGTTTCAAATTGGTATGGGACACTTCGATTCAAAAATCTATTTTTAAATGGCTTCTTGACAAATAGTGTGACTTTTAAATGATTTCAAGAAAAGGGGGAAGATATTTCTATCTAATAGTTTTGATGATTATTTTAAACTATGTCAATATCCTTCATTATTATCGATTGAGGTTAATATGAAACAATAAAATCTCCTATACTGTATACAATGAGTTATGTTTGACTGTGGAAATGCTATTTTTATACCATTCATGCTTTGTGGTTAAAGTATTGACATTTAGTATGCTAGTTTTAATACGAATGATTATGTTATGTTTTTAAATTTTCATATGAGGAATGCATTGGACTTATTATGTGACGGGTGGAGCCCGCTATTTCTCTTTGATGAATCGGTAGGTCTCATGAGACAAACTAGTGTCTTGACACAATGCCTTGACAAAATCGTATTTTTAGTCTTGGCACAAGGCCTTGACTATGTGGTAATGGTAGTCTGGCATTATGAATTCCATCATTATGAAAGTGATTATTGATATTTCATGTGATTATTATACTAGTAGAATATCCATGTGAATAAGTAAATGGAATTATTTCATTTTTTCTTTTCCATATTATACTGAAGTTCAAGTTTAAAAGTATTTTGTTCTAGTTATATGTTGCCTTAAATGTTTATGCTTATTTATGAAATTTTCCTCTATATTTTTATCCTTACTGAGCATCTGAGCTCACCCCTTTCAATGTTTTATTTTTCCCAGGAAGTGAAGAAGTATTTTATGAATGACCTGCAGGGATAGTATGAGGGGATATGAAGACAATATGTTGTTTTATTTTTCATTTTATGAAGTAATTTAAGACTTGTGAATATATCTAGTGTTTCTAAGGCTACTAAACTAATTGGTCATTCGATATTTGATCTTTTGTTATCATGCCAATGTTATGTAATAATGCACCAACTCTGGGTAAATGGGGTCGAGGCGTTACAGACTAAGAGTTATTCTTAATCTCCAGAAAAGGAAGTCATTTCTTACTCTTCCATATTATCATAGGGTGCGGAAATAATGAAGTAGAATACTCATCACTCATTACAAGGATAAATATGGAACGTCAAATTCATGTACAACACTTCAAGATAAAAGTCAATACAAAAATATTCATAAAGAGGGTAAATGATGATTATGCCAGCAAAAAGGCATAACTGATCGACTTACAATACCACTTCCTAGTTCTAATGGAATAATTACTTTCTGAACTAACATTGACTCATGTCCCTCAATAAACATATGCACTAGTTGATTCTATTAAATAACACAGCCACAACTCTGGATGATCTAGACCAGGTTGAATCTTTTATCCCTATCTTGCATCATTGGATGGTCTCACCATTCATTCAGGACAACCTAGAGTAGATCGATGATATCTTACCCATCCCTGATCCATATGGTCCTACCATAGGATGAATGATACCATTTTAGACTACCTCCAAAATTTGAAGATCCCATCAAATATATATGGGAGAGAAAAAATATGAAGACAATGGATTAACTTTGTTCTAAATGATTTTAAAAACCATAAAAATAGGTTTATATGTGAGGCCTTGATGGGGTCCTTCTCAGATGAATTAATGGATAAGATATTGTCACTATCATGAAGGAATTTTATTTCGGATCTTGTGGAGCTCACTAATCAGGATCCATGATTTATCATCAAATTCGAAGGCTTGGATACTAATGGCCCATTGTTCGGCATGAGTTTTCTAAATTCACCAAGAAGTGTCATTCATTCCAAGATCATGAAAATTTCATCCACTATTCCCCAGAGTTACTTCATAAAACTAAGTAATCTTGGACCTTCTTCTTATAAAGAATGGATTACATGGTTCAATATCCTTCTGCTATGAACAAATAGTTCATGTATATTCTCACATAAATCATCCTTTTTTTATAATGGAAATATGTTTTACCCCTAAAAATGTCGGTGCATGAAAATTGTTAGCTTTAAGAAAGAAAACATAATCACCAGATTTGGTGCCCTCACACGGTACAAAATGGAAATAGAACCATCTTCTATTTTGGTGAGTTAGAGAAATTATACCTAGAGTTTGGCATCAAGACTAACAGTTCTTCCTACTATCATACAATGGCTAACAGGTAGATAGTGTTCTTCAATAGGACCTTATAAAATATATTATAAAAGATGGTGGATAAGGATAATACATTAGGGGGAAAACTCCTTTGTTTTTTGTTGTCCAACAAGACTATGACTCATACTCTCACTCATTCAACAACATAATCTTTAGTATTAGTGGAAAATTTTGTCTGGATTATCAATGTTCAATTTACCTCACTTAGCATTTCCATCTATGATAAACTATCCATGGATGAGAAATCTTGAAATAGGTGGGTGGACTATTTTGACTCAATGAAAAGGGACAACATACAATTCATAATGTTTATATTTATCATAACCAGATCACACGTGCCTTTAACAACAAGGTTCACCTCTTGTATTTCCTTGAAGTAAAAAAATGGTGTTGGTTCTCTAGAAAATGATAATAATTAGAATGGATCCTCCATAATTGGAACCAATATGAGAATTTAGGTATTTCAGACACAAAGTCTTCTCAAATAGATAATATTAATTAATTTCAATGGATAGACAGTTCATTATTTCTCCCACCATTGAAATGTTTCATGAGAAATATTTCATGTAGCCAAAGGATAATAATATTTGGATCGTAAGATATTAAACTATATAATTTAGAATTATAATAATAAGATGTTATATTATGGTATGTAATGATCTTATTTGAAGAAATTAAATTATATGATGTAATGTCCATTAAACATTATGTTAAACTGCACGAACGCCAACATCCTACCTACGAGATAATAAACTGTCTGGAAATCATCAGGATCACATTATAGTCGATTGCATCATAAATTTTCAAAATTTCGTGATGTTAAACGACACAATATTCATTTATTAAATCAAAAAATTCCCTCACCTGAATCAAATCTATGTGGGGAAATTGTAGAATATCCCTTTTGATGTGTGATATTCAAACCCATGCACACACAATCTTTTTTTCATGAACTATATATGGCTTTATTCCAATCATTGTTGGGTATGTATTGTCACTCAGATTCTACATCCCAGTCAAACCACCCTAAAAGATTGTTAATAATGCCTTCTTCCCCCTGTACATGGGTCAAACCGGTGTCGGGATATTCAATAACTACCTATGGCTTTATCCTCATTCCATTGGATATGTAGTGTTGTCTGAACCCTATGATTCAATCCCAATCACAAAACCCATACAATCCCCCTCCCTTTTATAATTGAAAATTAAATTACAAGGAACAACCATACATGCTCTATATTTAGCACCACCTAAAGAATAAATTTTCCCCACCCCATGCATAGGCTCGACCTTAGTAGGTAGCCTTCCCATATAGAACTATGTGCGTCTATATTTCTCTCATTGTAGAAAACGTAGTGATGCCTGTATCACCGAACCGCGGTCTATCTACAAAAAATATCCCCCTATTCATCAATCATATCTACACATGGATGTCCTTGAAAATTATATGTGTCTTGAACCTCATTTAAACTAAATATATAGCGATGCTCGGATATTAAATATTGTGATCATCCACCAAAAATAAAAAACCATCCCCATACTCTATAAAAATATACTGATCTATTCAAATTTTTTCATTTTTAGATTCCACATTATGAATCATTCCATAAATTAGAATTCCCCCCAAGTATGAGTCTGATTTATGTTGGGAAATTATTGATTAATGGCCAATCATGGATTGGATATTTCATACATATCTAGATACATCATTTCCATTAATTAGATTATGTACCCCGTGT
Organism: Viscum album; assembly: GCA_963277665.1. NCBI lineage: Eukaryota > Viridiplantae > Streptophyta > Magnoliopsida > Santalales > Viscaceae > Viscum > Viscum album. The sequence goes on along the minus strand of OY728125.1, from coordinate 907,123,134 downwards.
AATTTTAGATCATCATAATCCTCCTCGACCATCATAATTTTAAAGTTAGTGTCCTGGGGAAACCATTGTTTGACTTTTCACAATATGACCAAGTGGCTCTACCTATGTTTCCCACAAAAAAATCATATCATTGAAATTCAAACCTATCTTTCGAATAGGATTTTTCTACCTCCATATGCCCCCAAATTATTCAATTCCTCATACTATTACTCATATTCTGAGAATACATGTGGATATGGTTACACTATCTCCCCCTTTCACATTAGAACAATGTTAGAACATTCGGGCTTATTTACCCTAAATTTCATTCATTATTCCACTGAGAAAATTCCCCAACCAAAATATGATAAAATTCATAGAAATTTTTCTAATTGCATGACATTGATATATGTGATAAAATGTCCTTAAAAATGAATTTAAATTGTATCATGCCACAAAACCTATATAGGGATTTATTCTTATCAAACAAAGATAAGTAGTGACGCCTAGACTCTATATCCTTGTCCAACCACCCACCACATAAAATTTTCTTCCAGCGTATGGGAAAAACCTATGTAGGGAATTTTCAGAAGACTACTGTCTGGATTGATTCACACCCATATGAGATATATATCAATGCCTTAAAAATTCATCTTTGGGAAAAACTGTAAATCCATTCAACCTTTTACACCATTAGAAAGAGTTTAATTTATGATTGAATGGTATGATATAGGTCGTCTTAGGTCATCATTCATGTCAGGTCATAGCAGATGTGCCATGCACCTCCCATTAGAGAACTTTCAATTCATCCTTGCAAAATGATGTTAAAATGCGCTACCACTTTCCTAGATGTATGATGATAAACTAGAAAACACAATTATGTTTCCCCATCTGAGATGATATTTCTCCCTACATTGGTCATCCACCAAGACACATCCAAAAATATTCATTCCTGATGTATGGCCATGCTAGAAAAAAATATTTCCAAACACATCAATGAATGTTTCCCACCCCCCATGTTCTTATGAATGAAATAATTTTCAATGAGAATATATCATCACCAAAGGATGTTCAACTACACGGTGAATGTATCTTCCATATTCATGGGACATACATACATAAGAAACCTCTTCACACCTATGTTAAGGAAACATCTATATCCCTTTCCCAAAAAATTGTGGCTTGAGATGACCCTTTTATGTATAGGAATAGAACATTCATAGACCAAAATATTCATATAGAAATGTATGAATCCACATAACCTTCCTCATCCATCACAGATAGAGGACCAATGCCATGTGAAAACCACTATTTTAATATACACAATATGCACCCATGGCTCTGCATAAGATTCCCTAAAAATGGAATATTAACCCAAGGAAAACTCATCCACAAGAGAGGCTCTTCCTACCTTTGTAAGCCTTGTAATGTTTACATCCAATATCAATACTTGGATAAAAAACCCACAAGATTTTAGTTTACAACTTTTCTTAACCTTAAAGTGTGAATATTGTAGAACATTCTTAGTCATTTTACAATTAAAAGGATGAATCTTTTAACCCTTATTCGGGGTAGAGCAGTAAATTCGGAATGTCCTGGTAGTGTTACATTAAACTACACTACCAATATCATAACTACATGAAAATAAAGTATACTATACTCCAACCCTCCTTCAAAAAATTAAAATTTGTGTTGGAGTGGTCCCCAATCCAAATCTGATACAGATTCTATCATCATTTTCAAACATCCCAACAAAAAACCCATTCATAGTATAAAAAAACAAAATTTTAAACCTCCAATAAATTCTATTGGACATCAGAAATGGAGGGGCAGTTTCCCAGGTACACCTTTGTTTAACAATACACAATATTCCCTGGTGGCCCTGCATTAGTTTCCCACAAAAATAAATAGAAGGTATGTAAACTAGAGAAAAATACATCCTCACTAGAGGCTCTTATTACCTCTATATTCCTCAATGGCTTCTGTTCCCCCATATTATATCTCTCATAATTATGTTACAGACCAGGTTTAAGATAAAAAATCTCACATTCATGTCGGTAACATGTAGGTACATTCTCAGCAAATAAACTATATTTGTTCCCTTACCTTATAATTAATAATGAATATTGTTTGACCTAAAACACCAGTAATGTTTGTCTAGGTTTTCAAGACATTAAACTACCCATGATGTCACGAACTAGGCTGGGTTGACCCTGAACTGTTCACCCGAGCCGGTCTGCGATGTGGCTCAAAGGGCATTCCCGATCCCCACGGGCGGGAAACTAGTGTAGGGCATCAAAATAAACTAATTGGGAATAATTTTGGCCCATTAAAAAGATGAATAAACATAAACTAAACAAGTAACCAAAAAATCTTGGCTACAGAAAAAGGAATTAAAGAAGCGACGTGACGAACCTCAGCTGACCCCGTGGGTCACAGTGGAACGTAAAACACACTCGCTCCCAAAAGCAACCCAAGATTGAAACCTGCAACTAAAAAGTAAAGCAAGCATGAGCATCGAGATACTCAGTAGGAAAGCCAAAATATAACCACATTATATGCCCCACCTTTAGTAAAAAATTCAATCATGCGAGTTCGAAAATAAGATATAATATAATAATGTTTCTCCTTCTTTTCAAATTTCAGTAACGAGTTTTCATTTTCAGGTAAATAATTTCACTCCCACTACATTTTCAAAATTGGTTCCAATCATGAATTAACATTTAAAAATGAAAAGAAACCAGTTTGGATTAAAATATGGTTTTCACAAACAAGACATCAAGTATGAAACAACTGAAAAGAAAGATACATCACAAGAAGCATGTCACAAATGAGTACCATGAGTAATCCCTATAGGTAGCTAGAACAAGTGGGAACATAGAGACCACGTACCTTGGTGAAATGTGTCATAGAAACCACGAACCTCAAGAAACACATGGAATAGAAGACCATGAATCTCAGAAAAACGTGGCTTAGAAGACCACAAGCCTCAGAAATTCATATGTTTAGTTAGTGTTATTGCATCAATCCTGCTAGAAAATCTGGGATGAACCCCTGTCGTGTCATCTAGCATACTAGTCCTGGTCACCCACCTAAATACACAGGTTTCCCCATCGTGCTCTGTTTCAATTGGTGGTGAGTTTTCTTTATCATGCACACATATATGTACATAACACTTTCCTTATCTAAAACTCATTCAACCTCTCACCACTGATCTCCCTCCTTAAGCGCATTCCCACCTCTTTACATCACACAACCATGCCCAAGCCTTTACACTAGGCACATATCACAAACCACACATTAAAACTTTCTTCACATATTTAAAATTAAGGGGAATGTCTCAAGAGGGGTTTTCCATTTCCGCAAACCTATCTCAAGGTGACAAATGGGCCTCATCACTTTAGAAGAAGTATTCATCATTTTAGAACACATAAAGGTACTATATATTTAAAAAAATCTTAAAACATTCTTAAAATGAAGTAATACTTTTAAGGAGATCAAACCATCCTTTAATCTCATGTTTACACCAAATCCCATTTTGAAAATCACATTGGAATCCCTTTTTTAAAAAAAATGCATGTTGTTACACTTTCATAACAAAATCAAACGAAAGTCCACACATCTTTTGGAAATACCAATTTCAGGTTCAACCCCTATGAAACAATTTTTAAGAACCACAACCATATAAATATAGTGCATATGGATTTCACATTAAAAAACAAGGATACACTTTTAAAGAAACAAGGAGAAAAATGGAAATTCTAATTAAAGATTAGGGCATAGGAGACCTACCTCCAACGTGTTTCTATTTGTCGAAGACCACTCGAACCGACCCTGTGCACTTCCATGAACATTAATTTATACACATATATATAAATACCCCTAGCTGCATTGCACATATTCCCCACGCCATGAGGGAATATGTACAAAGAGGGAATTTATATGTATATGACCTACCTTATCCATGCACATGCTGGATTTCATGACACCCGCAACTTGAAACCATCATAGAGAGGTCCAACACACTACACGTATAATTTAATAAAACCATTAAACACTTAAACAATCTATAGAAGGTTTCAAAATAACACACCCATGGTCTGCACCAATGATATACTCAACTTAAAGTGGGAGAAGCTACATTAAAACCACAAGTACACCAAAGTGACAAAAAAACATGATTTCTATATTTTAAAATAATTTACAAAATATATTGATATAATCACAACAAGTCAAACATGCTCAAAGTAGTACATTTCCCACCAAATATCCTTTTTCCACACATACACTCTTCATGTACCCACAAAAACACATGGCGCACTTCTCAAATAATTGATTGAACACATCCAAATATTTTCACAACTAGGAACACGCACACAAATAACCCCATTTGAAAACTCAAAACCAATTTTGAAAATATACGCACACCAAAACAACATTCATACATGTTCCACACACTTTATAATATTTAATAAACCACTTAAAAATTTAATGAAACAACTCCAAGTGGTATCACAATACATTGAACACAAACAACCAATAAAAACATCTTTAAAGTCAAAACTCACATTAATAACATGACAAAATAGAATTTGCACCCCTTGCGCGACAAAAACATTCTAATAAAAGACTAAACATGGGTTTTCATCACGAACGCACTCCATTCCATATGAATAAGAAACAAAACAAAACCAACACATGATAACTTTAGGGAAAACCCAATTTGCAAAAAATAAGTAAATTGATGAACATTATAAAATAATTAAAAAAGAAAATTAATTCCTTAAATAATATTTTAATGTGGAACCACCAACCTCGGTATAGAAAAATTCGCAAAATGGGCATGAAACTCCCCTCGTATGACAATTGCACCCTAAGGGGTCTAATGAAAACCCTAAAAACAAAGTATCACATAAATTATTCCAAAATAAATGACCAAAAAAAATGTGAAACCCAAACCAAAAATCTAGAAATTGGAAGAACAAAAAATCAAAGAAAATTGCACCTACAGAAATGGTGTAGATGGCCAACCGAGCAAGGGAGAGGGCCAACAGAGGTATGCCAAGCAGGAAATCCTGTCCAGAAATGATGGGTGGCGCGGTTCCGAGTGGTGAGAAGAAAAAAAGGGGTGACTTAAAGATGCTTCTGCGATGAGGGAGGTCCGTCCGAGGGAGTGGGAGTCGGATGAAGGGTCGTCGTGCCGGAGGGCATGTCATAGGGTCATCGCCGAGGGGGGGGGGGGGTAGCGCGAGCGGGACGAAGGTGGGGGAGGGGGTAGCATGAGCGGGAGGAAGGTGGGCAGTAGCGCGAGTGGGTAAGGGTGAGGGGTGTTAGGGTTTGAGAGAAAATAATAATAATAATAAAATAAATAAATAAATAAAATAGGTAAATAAATAAAAATAAAATAAAAAAATATAAAATAAAAAAATATTAACAAATAATAATAAACATAATATGAATTTTAACTAACTCTAATAATAATAAAAATAATATTTTTCATAACAACTTAATAATAATTATAATAAACATGATAATATTATTATTATTATTATTATTAACCATAATAATAATTAAAATAATCAACATTATTATAATTATTAAACTAACTGATTAAAAATCATTTTATTTATTTGTCTTGTACATCAGGCAAGCTACACAGTGACCCGAGCAAAGCTGTGTGGCTTTGAACATGCCCTGCCCATGCACTGGACTCTGTCAAGGGAAAAGAATTCATTCATCAACAAAATGAAAAAAATTAAAATAGGCTTGGCCCACAACATGATAGAAAGTTTCAAAGTATGATAAAATAATAAAATAATATTAATTTAAAAGTCAGGGTGTGAAAATTCTCCCCTCACAAAAACTTTCTGCCCCTAGAAAGTCTCTCATCCGAACGAGGAATCAAACTAGAGTTTGAAACGGAACAAGGCCCACCAAAACACGAAGTTGATGTGACTTTTCACTCCATCAGTCTCACCCGACCAACTATGAGGGATACTGAAAATAGAAGACCCATCAGGAAACAAGGAGGGTTCTCCCCACCATAAGAACCCGACTAGCACAACCAACATTTAGACTCTCATCACGAGCTAACTCTAGAACTGCAAATTTGAGCCAAAGAAGAAACCGCCAAGAAGGAGAAATCTCCTACACAGACTAACTCTCTGAAAAGGAAAAACAATATTTATGGTGGTTCTCCCAACCATCTAAGAACTGACCAGCTTAAACTAACTAGCATAGACCAACACAGTAACTTTCAACCCAAACCATAAACCACTGACACATGAGAAAAACCACAAAATAATTCCACCAAAAAGAGAACTGAACCACGACCCATCATTTACACAAGATATGAGACTCTAAAAAATGATCACGTCAAAAAACAAAAATGGGTCACATTTGATAAGGCACAACTGCTACAATTTCAAGAGAATGAGATCACCACACCTCTTTACAACCAAAGTGGGGTATTCAAGGAACAAAGACCACAATGAGAAAGTGAGACCTCTACACCTCTTACAGCAAAATATAACCTTAAAATACAAGGAAGCTACAACAGATAAATCTAAACCATCCCTATTTCAACACTGGAGACAAAAGTTAGACAATGGAACCCCACACCCGACGATTCCTGACTACGTGAAGGCTTATCTCCGAGACCTGTGGTTGGAGCTATGATTTCTTGAAGCATCTGCTGCTCTGCAGTCAGGAGCTGACATCATCCGTTCGAGACTCCTTTTGGAGATGCTTCTAGAGGAACCTCTCCAAGTGTCTCCAATGGCCACACTGATGAAAATCCTTTCGAGGATAATGGCAAGGAAACTAAAAGTACTCAAACCAGCCACACTCGAACCAAACAAGAGGGTGGCCTGACTAATTGTGGATGGAATTGACAAGAAGACTTGTATAAGATAGGTTCATCCGATTCTCTCTCCTCTCCGAATGGGTAACCTTACCAAAAATAAAAAAGAATTGGTACTAGAACCCTATATGAACATCTCACATAAGACGAACTTTAACTGATTCCACGATGCTACCTTTGGAGAAAAGGGAATCAACCCCTCGAAATGCCTGACGTATGTCTTTACTGTCTGTTAGCATTGGTTGACACTTGCGATCTCTACCACTTTCCTCACCTTCACATCCTCAAGTATAATTCATCGTATATGAGTGGTCTAAAACACCTTCTCAAACACCCCATAATGCACAACGCTGAGATTATCTCCACCAATACAAATTTTATCCTTCAAACGAACCCGAACCAGCATGGACTCTCATAACATTGGAGTTTCCAATAACCGGAAAACATCAACGGTTTCACCAAGCTAGTAAACTACCTTTAATATATCATGATCTCCATGGAAGACGGACAACAACAAAAAATAATTCAATTCCACCACTCTGATAAGAGTCTGGGTAGAACCAACAACTACAATAGACTTACTAGAAACCTCTGGAACTTTTTTGGGCAGCTTACTCAAAAACAAGAGGCACAAAACTGAATCAAAACCCATTATAAATCAAAATTCCACACCTCAATCACAAACTAAATCTCAAACTCAAATCACTATTCCAACCACAATTCAGTATGTCAAAACCAAGAACCCGTGAAAAAGGATACCAAAAACAAAAAGATAACACTAAACAATTTCTTACTCACCATTCAGAACATTTAAATTACTTTTTTTTTAACCATTTTTCAGCAAATAGAAGAACATAAATATCCACCATTGGTATCCCATGATGTCTCACATATACATATCTTTGTGCTAGCTAAAGAACACATCCACTCACATCACCAATTTCTCCACTTTCCATATGAACACTTCAATGTATGTGATCACTCATAGGAATACCGAGGGTCAATTCATGATACTTCTCATTTCCAAAACAAACCATTTAGCACAAAGCACAAATTACCAACCAATTTTTGAAAGTCACTTACCATTAAAGAAACACATTTCCAAATTCCAAAACGTTTTCCATTTTAAAAACCATTTTCCACTCCAACAACTATATTCCCTTTTGAAAACACCTTCACAAAAATCCATTTCCATTTTTATTGAGATCTACTCACACCAACCAAAACGAAGTTCAAATATAACTCACATCAAAATTTCCAAAAACAAGAAACTAGTGGCTATGAAAACCTAGTAAAATGGCTTAGCAGACCATGATCCGAGCTAGAATCCCCACAAGAAGTATCTTGGACTGTGCACTCGGGCTGTACATGGGTCGCTACTCCATGCAGGCTCTCCGTGTAACACCAGATCACTTCCCTTTTCATCCCTCATCCACACATACCAAACAAAAGAAAAACTAAAATCCCATACTACCCCTGGAAACTCGAGTCTCGGGATGGGAAAGGGTTCATGATGTCCTTCACGTACCTACCTCTCTAGTCCTGACACACCTAATCACCAAGCTACTTGACACCCCAAATAACAAGGGCCGGATCTGATACCATTTTCTCATCAACCTGACTGGGTCGAACATGAACCGATCACCCAAGCCGGTCTGTGACATGGCTCGAAGGGTGTTCCCGATCCCCATGGGCTGGAAACTAGTGTTGAGCATCAAAATAAACTAGTTGGGAATGAATTTTTTCCATAACAAAGATGAATAAACATAAACTAAACAAGAAGATAAAAAAATAAACCAAAAAAACATGGCAGAAGAAAAAGGAATTAAAGAAGTTACGTGACGTACCTCAGGTGACCTCGTGGGACATCGTGGATCATAAACCACACTCGCTCCCAAAAGAAACCCAAGACTAAAACCTGCAACTGAAAAGTAAAACAGGCATGAGCACTGAGATGCTCAGTAGGAATGCCAAAATATAACCACATCCTATGCCCCTGCCTTTAGTAAAAAATCCAATCACGTGAGTTTGAAAATAAGATATAATAAAATAATGGTTCTCCTTATTTTCAAATTCATGTAAAAATTTTTCATTTTCAGGTAAATCATTTCACTCCCAGTAAATTTTCAAAATTGTTTCCAAGCATGAATTAACATTTCAAAATTAAAAGAACCTAGTTAGGATTAAAATATGGTTTTTAGAAACATGACATCAAGTATGAAACAACTGAAAAGAAAGTTACATAGAAAGAATCATGTCACATATGAGCTCCATGGGAAATCCCTATAGATGTCTAGAACAATTGGGAACCTAGAGACCTCGTACCTTGGTGAAACGTGTCTTAGAAACCACGACCCTCAAAAATTCATATGTTTAGTTAGTGTTGTTGCGTCAATCCTGCTAGACAAACCGGGATGAACCCCTGCCATTTCATCTAGCATTCTAGTCCAGGTCACCCACCTAGATACATAGGTTTCCCCATCGTTCTCTATTTCAATTAGTGGTGAGTTTTCTTTATCAATCACACATATATGTACATAACACTTCCCTTATCTATAAATCATTCAACCTCTCACCACTGATCTCCCTCCTTAAACGCATTCCCCCCTCATTACATCACACAACCTTGTACAAGCCTTTACACTAGGCACATATCACAAACCACACATTAACAATTGCATCACATTTTTTAAATTAATCAGAATGTCTCAAGAGGGGTTTTTCATTTTCACAAACCAATATCAAGGATCCAAATATGACTCATCACTTTAGAATAAGTATTCATCATTTTAGAACACATAAAGGTATTATATATTAAAAAAAAGATTAAAACACACTTAAAATGAAGTAACAATTTTAAGGAGGTCAAACTGTCCTTTAAACTCGTGTTCACACCAAAACTCATTTTGAAAATCACTTTGGAACCCCTTTTTAAAAATAATGAATGTCGTTAAAATTTCATAACAAAATCAATTGACAGGCCACACATCTTTTGGAAATACCCATTTCATGCTCAACCCTTATGAAACCAATTTTTAAGAACCCCAACCATATATATATAGTGCATAAAAATTTCACATAAAAAACAAGGAAATAACCATAAAGAAACATCAAGCAAAAATGTAAATTCTAATTAAAGATTAGGGTATTGGGGACATACCTCAAACTTGTCTCTATTCGTTGAAGACCACTCGAACTGACCCTGTGCACTTCCATGCAAATGATTTTATACACACATATATAAATACCCCTAACTGCATTTCACAAATTCCCCACGCCATGATGGAATATAATTTAATAAAATAATTAAACACTTATAAAATCTACAAAACGTTTCAAAATAACACACCAAGGGGGTTTGCACCAATGACATACTCAACTTAAAGTGGGAGAAGATGCATTAAAACCAAAATCACACTAATGTGACATTAAGACATGATTTCCATATTTTGAAATAATTTGAAATATATATTGATATAAGAACAACAAGTAAAAACAGGCTCAAAGTGGTACATTTCCCCCCAAATATCCTTTTCCACACATACACACTTCATGTACCAACAAAAACACATGGAGCTCTACTTAAATAATTGATTGAACACATCCAAATATTTTCACAACAAGACACATGCACACAAATACCCCCATTTGCATACTCAAACCCACTTTTGTAATTATATGCACACCAAAACAACATCTAAACATGTTTCACACAGTTTATAAGATTTAATAAACCACTTAAAAAGTTTATGAAACAACTCCAAGTGGTATCACAAGACTTTAACACAAAAACCCAATAAAAACATCTTTTAAGGCCAAATGCACACCAATAACATGATAAAACAAAATCCGCAGCCCTTATGCGAAAAAAAAACTAATAAAAGACTAAACATGGGTTTTCATCCCCAATGCACTCCATTTCATATGAACAAGAAACTAAACAAAAACAACACATGAAAAATTCAAGGAAAACCCAATTTTTGCAAAACAAATAAATTTAAGAACATGATAAAATAATTAAACAATAAATGTAATTCCTTAAATAATATTTGAAAGTGGAACCACCGACCTCGATATAGAAAACATCGCAAAATTGGCGTGAAACTCCCATCGCACGACAATCACACTGCAAGGGGTCTAATACGAACCCTAAAAACAATGTATCGCATCAATTATGCCCAAAAAATGACCAAACAAAATATGAAACCCAATCAAAAAATCTACCAATTGGAAGAACAAACAATATAAGCAAAACGCACCTGTGGAAATGGTGTAGATGGCCAACCGAGCAAGGGAGAGGGACACCGTAGGTGTTCTGAGCATGAAATCCCGACCAGAAATGATGGGCGGCGCAGTTCCGTGTGTTGCGAAGCAGAAAAAGCTGGGCGACGTAAAGATTCCATCGCGATGAGGGATGTCCGTCAGAGGGAGTGGGGTCGGATGAAGGGCCACCACGCCGGAGGGCACGCCTTAGTGTCGTCGCCAGTGGGGGGGTAGTACGAGTGGGAGGAAGGTGGGGGAGTGGGGTAGCGCGAGAGGGAGGAAGGTGGGGGTAGTGCAAGAAGGTAAGGGTGAGGGGGAGTTAGGGTTTTAGAGAATAATAATAATAATAATAATAATAAAAGAAATAAATAAAATAGAAAATAAAAATAAAAGAAAATAATATAAAATAAATAAAATATTAACAAATAATAATAAACATAATAAAATTTTTAACGAACTCTAATAATAATAATAATATTGTTCATAACAACTTAATAATAATTACAATAAACTTGATAAAAATAATATTTTTATCCATGATAATAATAAAAATAATCACCATTTTTATAATTATTAAACTAACTCATTAAAACTCATTTTATTTATTTGTCTTGTACATGAGGTAGGCCGCACGGTGACCCGATCAAAGGCACGCGGAATTGAACACGTCCTGCCCATGCACCGAACTCTGTCAAGGGCAAAGCATTCATTCATCAATAAAATAAAAAAAATTCAAACAGGCTTGGCCCACTACACGATTGAAAGTTTCAAAGTCTAATAAAATAATAAGATAATATTAATTTAAAAGTTCATGTTTGACACATGAATAGAGGAAAAAAACTCACTAGGATAAAAATCATCAAAGGTAACCCTGGGTAAATGTCGAGTGTAATCTTTAAAGACTTACACATTGTATGGTTTATCCAAAATAAAAAATATATAACAAAATTGAATAGACACACAACTATTTTTGTAAAAAACTAACAAAGGTCAGTGTAAGAAAAAGTCATGTTATTCCCACCAAAACCGTATCAAAATGGTCTTGGAAAAAATTATGGTGACTATGGAAAATACACACTGATTGTAGGGTGTTTTTTATATAAACCTAGAAATATTCCAACTACGCTCGTTGATGAACTTGACTTAGAAGAATATTAGATAATTATTTTTTCATTTCGATTTAGTTATCCATGATCATGATTTAAATCAATACCCTATGGATATTATCATTCATAATGTAATCATCCATAATGTATTGGAAGTGAACTAAAATAAAGAAAAACAATGGATATAGAAAAAATCCATCTTTTCATTAAACAAGATTATGGGGATTATAAAATCTGGAGCCTCTCTATAAGAGCAGGACATATAAATTATTAGAGATTATCAGAATATTTAAAATTTTGTATTAGTGCCTAGATCATGTCATATATGTTGTAGTGATGTTCTGATAGGGATGTAGTCTCAGTAGCCACTCTAGCCCAAAACTACTCTACTTTCACTATTGCATAAAATTAGGCATTTTCATCCTCATTCACCAATTACTACACTTTGATGATTGTGGCCTTAGGGTACGTTACATCTTGATTAAGTCAGGTCAGTTCTTGATTCATTCATTCCATTTATTAATGATGTTTCTCCAATGAGTTAATATGCTATTTCAGTTTACCTTGGTTCTTTGCAGCCATTCCAACATGTTCAATAGATCCGTCAAGAATGATCTTACTAGATTTTGCAAGATGGGATGTTGAATTCATATTATAAAGGTGGGAATGAAGCATTCTGGTTCATTCCCTAGCTGTTAACACCTACATCACTATATCATAGACACCGTGATAATTATACCCTCCATACCCGATAATTGAAAACATGTGGCATAATCTAGGATGCGTCATTAATATATCTACAAGAGGGGTTTAAAAAAAATTTCTTCCACAAGTTCCTCCATTCATTTTTGGAAACCAAGGTGATGGTTTTCCAAGCCCTCCTATTCTATTTTGAAATAAATCTTAGAGGTCAGAGCATATTCATTGATGAATGCCACCAGTGAGGGTTTTGATTAATAAACTTTGGCATGAATTGACCCCACGTGAAATGCTTTTTTTGTGGTATCAGTAAATGGTAGGTTTGAGGAAACAACTGCTACCTCATATTCCCATGGTTATGATTATGAAAAAAAAATATTGAAACATGTGGGTATATAAATCCTGAATGTAAAAAATATAGTTGTGGTGTTGGAAACATTACCACCACGTGTTTGGAAGTCAATTTATTTGGCCTCCATTTTTTCATCACCACCAAAAAAAGTTGGTGTTACATCCTCAAACTGTAAATGAACATTTGGTTTTTTTGAAGACACTCATTGAGAGGGACTATACATTAAAATATCAATAGAATCCAGAATATAGATTATAAAAACTGCACCTATGAGAAAAATCATCTTAGAGCTAGGGTCGACAGCTAATTGTAATCCTCCATGAGCTAGAATCATTCAATACACTTTCATTGTATCCCCTAGAAGAGAGGGATTAATATTCTTAGTGGGAACATCAAATCCTGATGTCACCCCTTCCATAGTGATAGAATTACCTTTATCCAGAGTGGTCAGCCTTATGGGACGTGGTATCTTACTTATGTAATCTTTTTTTGGCCCCCTCATCCAATATAGTTACCACCGGTGAGGTCCCCACATTCATATCAATAATTATATGATTGGAATCCTATGTTAAGGTTTCATCCATTGAATACTCCCCCATAATTGGGATAGTGGTCCTTTATAACTGAACATATGCCCTCATGGGGATCATAAGTCCTCTTAATACCTCAGTAGGTTGGGATTCTAGGTTTTCTTCAGTTGTTTCTTTTATTGGCAATACTGAAACCTAAAATGGATTTAGAGTAATTGATGTATGGGAAATTTATTCATGGTTTATAATTAGTCCAAAAGTATGTTATGTGTATGATGATTGGTCAATGGATGAAGGCGCATAGCAGTGAAACCTAAAAAAGTATATAGGATTTACCTATAATCCCAATTTTATATGTACTGATAGTTGTAGTGCATTTCTATGTTTTGTGGTATGCCATGGGAATGACCATCTAGTTGGAGTGTCATATGAAATTGAAAATACAAAAATATTTTTAAGGATCTTCAAGGACTGTCATAATATTATCTCTTTCTCTAGGAGAACCCCCTGAAACAACCCCCATTTCCAAAGGAACAAGTTCCCCAGATACAATACCCCTATGGGTGTATACTGGAAAAACTTTTGTCTCATGCGCTTCCTCTCACTCATATAAGAATAATGAATAGGGGTTTTGGATCATAATGACAAGGAAAAAATGTTTGAAGTCAAAAAATATAATAACATATTGTTTTAGTATCATCTGACTTTGGGATTATTACCATACACACTACTCGATCAAACTAATATGGTCGGTCCTTGGAAAAATGGGGGAATGTATCTATCTCTTCCAGATATATGGCTACCTCATTTTGATATTCATGAGAATAAATTGATGTAGGATCAATGGATTCTCCAATGACTAGAATCTAAAAGAGTTTATCTTAAAGAATCTCTCACACATCATCAATTGGGTTGATTTCCCTTAAATAATCCTAGACCATCCAAGACTTGAGGAATACAAACATAATTGGGATGGATAATGCATGATTATCTATATGGGGATGTGAAATGGGATAAATTAACCATTTTTTCTTATTATGTATCTCTACTACCCTATAACACTCAAGAGATGGATAATTGTGAGTTCTTAGTGGTTTTTGAGGAATCTATACCACTCCATTCATAAATAGAAGGTTGTTGATATCATCACCCCCAAGGGAATGGGCATCATCATCGACCTCATCCTCATAGACCTTGGACCTCACAACGTAATGCACTCAAAAATAATAATTACAATGAATCTTCTGAGAATGAGTTAAGGCTCTACGTTCTTGAATGTGGAGGTTCACCATTACATTTCCATCATCAAAATAAATGGCAACATGAGTTAACACATAGCTGAACCAAATTATAGAGACCTATTTCTTCAGAATAAAACATTATATAACATGAGGTAACTGAGTTTGTGAAGATTAGAAACCCCTTAAAGAGCCTCATTTCCTTCAGGGTAGGGGAAAGTCCACATCAGGATGGATGGATGAATAGATTTCAATAATAGCGCTCAAATCATTATAGGTCGAACCGTATGATATTAAATATTTAATTGTGGATTTAGAAACAAGAGATTCCCATGGATTCATTCTTGTTCGGAAATTCCGAATGGATTTATTATGTTTCATGTTGGCCTCATATCCTTTAGGGTATCTAGTAATAGGTACCTTCTTTACTAGTTAACCATTTGGATATGATTGAATCCCAATATTGGAATATATTCTTCTAAGGTATGGCTCAAAATCCACAGGATCTGAAAGATTATTATTTCATTTTCTGTCTTCTATGGTAAAAATTATACAATGTTTTCGAGATATCATTTATTTTGTTTTCTGGCATGCGTTTTTATGGATGGTGGGGCACATCATCTGAACATAGTTGAATTGGAATCCAAATCTACATGGTGTTTTTCCTTCACAAATAATTTCCCCATCAACAAGAGAAATTATTACTCCCTATCTCAAGGAACAAAGATTGCATATCTTGACAAAATCCCCTAATTATTCCTTCACCAAAACACCACTAGGGGAAGAGTAAGGATCATAAGTGAAGCATCCATGACCATTGAGTTGGATCATCAATTCCCATTGGTCCCTCTCATCCTACTGGTCACATTATTTTGGCATGAACCCATTTATACTATGATGGTATGGGTGGATATTATCACTGGGAATCAACTGAATATTGATAAATGTGTAACCTCCCATATGATCTCCCATCCAACCCCACCTAATTTCAAAAGAACCAACATGTTGATGTGGAGGTTTCCCCTCACCGATACATCCTAATAAAATATTGATTTTCTCTATTAATGTAATGGACAAGTTGATACATATTTCAATGGATAGTTGAGCATCAAAAATAATGGTTGTGACACTAACTCGGGTGCTATAATCACACACTGGTAAAATCAAACCTCTTAGAAATATGGCCAAGAAGGTTTCTAATAAAAACAACTAGTCTTCACCAAGGATAAGCTTCAATCACCATTCATTTGATCGAATTTCTTCTAGGATAGGGTAGTTGGAACCTATTCACCATTGTGTTTCAATGGTTTGGTTGGTCCTAGAACTCTATGCACAGGGTTCTTGGCTGCTTTTTATGGAAAGGGGATTAATCAAATCATAAAATAGAATGTATTTCTAGGGAAAGGTTCATTATAATTTGAAAGTGGTTTTTCTTTTACAATGAGTTTCTTGGAGAGACGAGGAGCCCTCTCCTCCCCTTATCAAGTAGAATAAGGGGCAATAAATTCTTCATACATGTCTTTGATAATGGGTACCCCCCCTAAATTAGTTTTACATCCCAATAGATGATTTCAATCTCCATGTGAACCAAATAGAATGAGTTATTCTCTGGGCTCCACCTTCTAATGTGTTGTGAGAGGATATATTTTTTAAAATGAACATATGTTTGAGACATCAATAATTCCATGTATAGCCCCATGTCCTTCAATTAAACTCTTAATTCCTCACAAATTTGTTGATTCCATAAGGGCCACACCATGTCCTGCCTAAATGATCCCCCAGGGAGAAGGTCCCATTTGAAAAACAATCCATGTTTTTGATTCTCTGTATACTTATGCACAATGTAGTGGTAAAAATTATTCTTATCATCTGGCCCTCGTAGAGTATCATCTAGTGGCTGAGGGTATAATTAAAAAGAGACCCAATATTGTAGATTTTACATATTAATATTATCCTTGATGAGATGTGGGCCGAATGAATGTTCCTATTGTTAATTATCTAGGTTGTAGTTATGTTAGACCGATGTGGTGCTAGAATTTCTACGTCATATGGTATGCTTAATCCATAAATAAGAATATTTTCAAAAATTGGGTATCCTATTTTACCATCACTATAAAGTTATTCTGAGGATTGATAAAATGGGGTGATAGGAATTTTTCTCCACATAATTTACCATAACCTGTCTCTTTTTATCTATAGTCAGGCGGGCAATAGTGGTAGAAGAACTATCCTGTGAATCATCCACAACATTTTCTGCCTCAAATTTCTATTAAAAATGTATGATCCTAAAACAATTTAAAATTAATAAGTCTTCTGAACTAATATTTTGTGAAGGAACCATCCATGAACCAACAGTCCTCATAAGTCCACCATGTGTTATCCTAAAAATCAATGGGAACCAAATACATCATCTGTGGAACAATAAATATGTGAAGAAATCTATCTCTATGAGTATTTAAGAACTCATCAATTGCGTATAAATAATTTTAGTTAGCTGGTAAAAAATCATAGTATATGTACTAGGAAGTTCGTAAAGGAAATAACTCATACAATCAAGGTGATAAGGATAGATTTTTGAGGGTGATGATTTCCCCTATAAGCATTGCAAAAGGAAAGTGATTTTGGTCCACCTATATATAAGCATAGTCCCCTCATACATTCCACTATCATTTAAAACACAGTTCAAAAAATGAACATTTTCTACAATTGAATAACCACCTCTTGGTCTCCTCAATGGAACCCACTCTAATGGGGGGGATTTGTTGGGTGCCAAAAAAAGTGAAGGAAATCAAAGAAATCCCTTAAAATTGGTTGAGTAAGGAAAAATTGAATGAACATTGATGAAAAAAATGTTAAAATGAGAAAAAATAAGATGGAAGAAATGCTGTTGTGAAGCATAAATATTTCATGGATTTCCGCTCTACATGACGACCTCCTTCACAAGGAACCCACGATCTAAATAGTTCATGGGATGGAAATGGTGATTCCGTATACCTCAAATAAAACTAAAATAATCTACAGGAAGAATGGGAAGACATTAACCCTACAAATATTCCTCTTTGATGAATAAAAATGGTTTGTGGGAATGGAAATAAAATTGAATCCTAATTAATGAAATAAATTCATTCACGAGATAGAGGCATTTATTGGCTTTGAGAAAAATAAATCCACATGCCATGGTAGACTAATTCATCCAAGGAACAAGTATCTCCCATGGAATTTTCCAAAAGATGTATTGTAGCCTCATCAAAGATGACCGGTTATGGCAGTATCCAGTTCCTCTGTTTCTCCATAATGAGAACCTGATGGGAACTATATAATGTATCGAGGGATCTATGGATTGAGAGAATTAGTTATTGAGACCTCTGTAAAATATAGAATCTTTTGAGGAATTCTTGCTGGTAAAACCCACTGCATAGCATTAAAAAGGAAAAAATATAGTCGATTGGAATTTCATGAACTCAAAAATCTTGGTGGGCATACTTCCTGCGAGGCATAGAACCAATGAACCCAATTTAACAAGGTGTCATGCATAGGAAAAATCTTTTTTGGTGGAACCCTACGACATGTAGAAAATCACCATGTGAGATGAACTAGATCCAGTTTAGTGAAATTCTATGCAGCTGGAACCCTACCCCACATAGAAAATCTCTATGCCAAAAGAACTCGATCCTGCAAAGTGTCATTCTATGTGGATGGAACCTAGCCCTATGTATCAGCATTCTAAATGGAACAAACTCAGGTTTTCATACCACAATGGTACGTGGATGACCCCATGAAAAAAATAACCATGCTTCATGTATGCAATCCCACCCTACTTATGAATACGCTACACATAATGGGGTGTCCTAGGGCATTCCACTCTTAGGCTCAAATCACTCCCATCAGTTGTATCATTAGCTCCTATTATGGCCCCACTATAAAATAGTCCAATGGCATCAGTCCAAAGCCTCTTCCAAATCCACCAATCATTTATGATAAAATCAGTGGGAACATCCGCTTAACATTTTGTGTTTACATACTTGGGGATGCATAGTCTTGTGGTAAATATTTTATGAGGAGAATACTCTCAAGATTCCACAAAGTTGTATCCCTTCGGTAATGTGAGTTTAATCACCGGGATACCACATAAACCTCATTTGTATAGGGATTGAGAAGAACCAATTACTTTTCCCTTTAATCGGGGCTATTGTCAAATACTCCCACCCCTCCCAGAACTAATATCAAGGAATTCTTCGTGAGGTAAGCCTTGAGATTTTTATAGGAGGTGGGGATCTTGCCACTCTTCCACTCATATTGGGACGTATTCAAATCGGTCCCCAATGTTTAAAATACAAGACATAAAAACAAGATTGGAGATAGGCACACTCAAAATCCCCCTCTCTTTTTCCTTTTTGGGTCCAATAACATCCATCAGTTGATAGAGAGGGATGTGCAGTCTTCAGATCCACTTCCCTCTCTTTTTTCTCACATCAAGCATGAATCACATGGTCTTAAAGGTTTGCAGTGATCCCAAAATATTCTTGATCTTGAGGTAACTCATTTCGTCTTTCACCACATATGTAATCCCCAAATTCAATCCAAACAGGGCTCCTAGATGGTATAATCCACGATCAAATCACCTCAAATGGGAATCTTCTATGTTTAAGATAAAATAATTTATTATTTATGGGAATCCTCTCATGTGTAAGACATAGATCAATTTAAACAAGGTGATATTTGATTCCCAATAAACATGGTATGTATGAAGCCTCATTGAGGTCAAACCCCAGCTCCCAAATATATCTTAATGATCTCTTTTCATATCCTCGGTACGATCATGTCCACCTAGAATAGTATGACTCTTTTAGGTTCCTTAGGCCACCCCGACATACGTCCCCCACTGAATCTTTACTCGGCACCTTCTGCCAAGATATCCTGGTTGTATGCCGTTAAACTACATGGATTGTTATTTATCACACAACTGTAAAGGTGTTGTGCCCAATTAATTATAATGTAACTAGTTGGGTTCTTATTCCTCACACAAGGATACATAGGAATTCCATTGGATGGGTTCAATCCCAACATCATAATAACTTTTTTAGGCCTAGATGATGGAAAACTCTAGAGCACCCCATCATATGGTTTAAGACAAGCAACATCCCAACAAATGAACAAATAATCACTGATTTTTCCACTAGAGGACAAAATTGATTTAGATCCTCAGATACATATATAAATCTCTATCATTGGAGAACCTCTTACATGTACCGATGATTATAAACACATGAATATTCATGATTAGCCGAAACATAGGTGTAATCCACAAATACATGATTGCGAATGAACCAAGGATTCAAATTCATATGAACACACATTAAATCTATAAGAGAGTCCCAATAAGGAAATAGTTCTCCCAAAAAAGGGTTTTATGGGCCTGAATTCTCATCCTCTTGAACTATGTTAGTTTTTATGTTTCGTTGGCATTGTTACCCAATGATTGGTTACCTATGGAATATAGTTCCCTAAATCATGGATATAAGAGTAATTGAATATTTTTGTATCCTAAAAACCAATTGGAGGCCATATGAAGACCTTTTATAT
The DNA here is from genome assembly GCA_963277665.1 of Viscum album. Classification (NCBI taxonomy): domain Eukaryota; kingdom Viridiplantae; phylum Streptophyta; class Magnoliopsida; order Santalales; family Viscaceae; genus Viscum; species Viscum album. The sequence continues at coordinate 907,102,522 of OY728125.1, read as the reverse complement.
AATTTAAATGATTACACACCCATAAACATCTACAATATATTGATCAAGCCAACAAAATTCCTTTGGTAAAAAAATGGAACCCTAATGTACGCAACCTAATAATGGCACCTCCTTCCCAATATAAAAATGTCATAGAACCTAATTTCCATCATACCATTTTACTCCAGACCTTGGACCAACTCATTTGTGTGAAAAGACCATCATGATTATTAGATCATCAAATTAGGATATGATAACTTGAAAACTTGACGAGGTGAGATATTTATTGTATCCATCCATAAGTCCTTTAATGAACTTGTTAGATCAAAATTCAAAGTGGATTCATTATACGATAGTATTTTACAAGAAAACATGGTATGATGTGAATCATTAAATATATTGAGTTCCTTCATTCCAAGACCATCATGTCAATGGGATTGATGTAATCCCATTGACATTAGAGACTTTTGGCAGGATGAAATTGTCTCAATGATCAAAATATCATTAGCATCATTATTGTGACCAAATTAAGAAGTATTATTTGAAACATAAACTACCCTAACCAAAATGATTTTTTCCCTAGCTAAATCTTCCAATATTTTCTTTTCCATATTTGTAAAGTGTCATCAATTTAAAGAGGAAATTCAATGACTGGAAATTTTACGTTAAAATTTTTATATCCAAGTTCGTTGACAATCAAAATGGATCTTTATCCTTACTACCCTTTGGAATTATAGATTCTCCAAGGTATTTATCAACAACATCTGCTCTTTCGTCATCTATGAAAGTCTCAAAATTCTTATTAATAGATCCCCAAAGGATTCTTCCACTACACTTGGGACATGTGGAAATGATACCCTCTTTCATGTCTCCACTATTACATTACGAAAGATTATATGAGTAGATACATAAATTATCAAACTCATGTTGGACGAAAAAAAATTATATAAGAAGGATATTTGCTCCCTCCAACCACATATATACGGATTATTTTCTTCATCTTGGTCTCACCTGAAAAATAATTCCGACTATCGAGGAACTATTTTCTCGCTATGAGGATAGTGTAAGGGAAATACAATAGTTAGAATAGATCCTTAATTGTGCTTTTTTAACTAGTTTGATAATTACCAAACAAAAGTAGACCACTAAAACCATTGGAATGAAGAAGGGATAACTCCCATTCACTAATCTTGGTTTCCCCTATTCCTTGAGCAAGTAATGAATCTTCCAACCTTTGGAACATATTATCTAGAATAATCCATCAGATGGATTAGTGGAATAGGATGTCCATTTCATAGGTTGGAAGAGTGTTTCTATTCAAATCAAGGATCACGTCCATATTTATCTACTCTTTATCACTAAAACAATGTCCCATAGGACTCATCAATGAAGTCTAAAACATGAATATGAATTTTCTCTAGAGTAGATCTATGAATGAAAGAAAGTCTTTTATTATTGCATGGAAATATGGAATCAAGACCATTATCTAGAAGGTCATGGACTCATGGACCTTCAGATACTCAATGATTCACTTCTTACCAAATTTACATCGAATCACCTAATGTATAATGACTCATCTCTTGAATTTTAGAAAAATGTTTCAATAAAATACTTCTGGATAGATACTCTCACTATCTCACCTCATCATTTTTCCTAATATAAGATCCGAATTTAATTATGTCATGTGATAATCTAAATTTATAGTGTATATGCAATAAAACATAAATTATTGGATTACCCCTATCTTGATATCCCCCTCAGGGATATTATTGAAATGCTTCCTAAAAGATATTGCATGTTTATTTCAAAATTCATTTTCTTAAATAAACAATAATTATGACATTTTACCACCTGAAATTTTCATTAAACTGTAGAGGTGTGCTCTCATGGACATAGATAATCTCATTCGGAAGTATAACAGAAATAGAATCAGCAATGATGGTGAGTTCTATAGGTTGGAATATGATGGCACCACTACTATTCAGCTACAACTACTCAATTTTAAACAACAATTAATTCTACCTAAAAGGAACATGATAATATAAACAATTTGGAAAGGGAGACTACTCACACAAGATTAATATAAAATACTTTGATAGTATCATTCATTATCCTAATAAATGTTTCTAAAATATGAGGAGACTATCCTACACATCCTCACAAGCTACTAATTCATTCTCTAACTATGGATCTACTTCATCTATCTATTTGGAATCATCATATTCATAGGAATCCATTTGGGCATACTGATTTCCACCATTATGGATTCAAATTTAGGAGAGAAGTTCTATAATTGTATTATTTTATCCATGGCCTCGGTCATCACCTTCACTTGTATTGTAAGGAACCTGATGGAATTTGATAATTAGGCCCCCTCCATTCACATGGGAGTTATCACCATGCATATGGATTTCATTTCCAAAACAAAGAATAAAACATATGTGAGAAATAACATGAGTAACTTTATTAAATTTTTATAGATTCTATATGTACATGGAAAGCCCAAAAAACCACTGATAATGACATATGACTGATTGATTCCCCCACTACCCCCATTGATAAAGGTGGTTGTTGGAGGTGCAGACTCAAGCATTCCAAGTACCTTGGGATAGGGACGTTTCTTCAACATTCATCTTGTATTTATTAAGGGACTCTTTCACCAGTATATTCGGATTGTAATTTCTAATGATGTTTGGGCTTGGGATATGATTCATTCCATTAAACAAGTTTTCTATAAAGATTAGAGATCTTTGTGTATTGAATTTGAATCCCCAATTGTTATTGATTCCCTCAAAGAAAAGAGAATGAGTGTTCCTTGTAATTTTATACCTTATTTCATTCAAAAACCTAAAAGTGTTACCCACATAATCCTAGTTTTCTCACATGTTTATGGGGAATGCAATAAAGTTGTTAACTCTTGATTAAATATAGAGATTAAGATTGAATTAATGGTGTGGTACTATTAGAATCCTGATTATAGTACATATTTAGTGGATCCATATATGGTGGATGACATCTATTCCCATTTTTATAAAACACCTTTTAACACTTGAACTATTTTTTTTAATAAATATTATGTTTAAACTCAACTGAATACTGAATTTTTCATGTATGTTATTGTTTAGTAGTTTCATTCCTGGTACATTGATTATGGTTACATCATTTCTGTAATGTTAACCATGATATAAATATCATATATATTCATTATATATTTATTTATAGTAGTCTCTAAAATTTAGATATAGAAAAATGAATTACAATATTCATATATATGGTAGGACATACATATACATGAATGTTGTTTTCATTTTCTGGTCGATGGAAGAAAAAAATTTAAATAATAATTAATGGTTACAGAATAATTATTATTTAATATATATCATATAGTTTTATAGAATACATCCTTGTTACCATCCAATTCAAAATAAAATGAAAAACCCCATCAGAACGCTCCATAGAGGAGGTAGTTCACATGTAGGCACAAGTGACATTATAGTTTGCGAAAAAATTACAAGGTAAGAAGTTAGATGTAATATTATAATGATATAAGTATAATTATTTAAAAAATATCATATATATTTAAATTAATGTCATCATTACATCCATCCATGATAGTTGGGGAAGTAAAATGAATTACATTGTTTCATGATGGAGTAGTTTTCCATACATAAGATCAAAGGTTGTGTATCCCATTTAATGGGAGATGGGATAGATATTGGACACTACATCAACATAATAAAAAATAATTATATTTTATATAAATTTTTATAATATTTATATTATTAATACATGAAATAATGTGGTAAGATAATAATTAAAAAATAATGAGCATAGTGAATATTATTACAATCGATTAGAGACACAGTCATGGATATATTCTTAAAGACCCTAAGCAAGGTCATTTTTTCAAAATAGTAGTTATATAAAATAGAAAAGGTTTTTTATAAGGAAAACAGATAGGTATTGGTCAGATATATCGATCCAAGTGGGGTCAATAATTTAGATAATTAGTGTCTTTTTATAAGAGAGGGGAGTGGCATTATTGGATGTTTTTAAAGTATTAAACTAATATAAATTATGTTTCACAAAACAATGTCCCAAAATTTATAAAATATGAACATATAATGACTATAAGTTGAAATATTTTTATAGAATAAAATTTTGACAATTTTTTGTTTATGTATTTACCTTTATCTGTTAGTTTTAACCGCTTGTTTACTGTATTGACAATTACCTTGGTATTAATTTTTTCAACCTTTAAATGGTCAATAATATAAGTAAAAAATTAAAAATAGTATATGAATAGAACATATATGATGTTTCCAAACCTATCCAAATCATTTTCAAACCTAATATTTTATGAATTTTAAATCATTTAATAAAAAACAATTTACATAAAATATCATTAACGTCAATTTTGAAAATTTTTATTTTTTTGTTGTAAAATACATAATGAAAAAGATGGAATTATAATCTAATACACTAAATAAGAAAATAATATTTCATAAAAGTATATAAAACTCCCGATACACTACAACTCATTCAAATTATTTCACTTTTAACATTTTTTACATAATTTATTTTACTTTACTTTAATTGTTGAAATACAACATCGATAATCCATAAGCATTTAAGGTAAATATATAATTTAATAAATTATAAATAAATTTATATCTTGAAAATAATTTAAATAATATCATACTCTATATTCATATTCCTTCTTAAGTTACATTGTTTTCTATATGAATACATATGTTTTATTTAAAACATAGAGAGTGAAATTTTGAAACATTCTTTTATTTAACTATTTTATTGGTCATTTCCATGTAATAGTGTCCATTAAACATAACCATTGATGGAATAAGTTTACAAGAGCATTAGTTATTCATCTAATTCGAATTAATAAGAAATATTACGATCTTATCAATTAGTTTTAACATTGATTAACCTATTTATCTGTTTTCCAATGAGGTAAAATTTATCAGGGTTACATTTCATATATACCAAACCTAAAAGCAGAGTATTTTCCAAATTTTAAACTCTTTATTTAAAAAAAGAATTTACTTTTAAAAAATTAAATACTAATTAGTGGTAGAAATTAATTTAAATTAAAAAAATGAAATGAAGAGAAGTTTCTTAGAAAATACATTTTTATGTATAAAAATGTTTTTATGAAATATACTATCATAAAATTTATTATAATTAAATTAATTTAAATATTCATTATATAATAAAATTATTTTTATTTTTAACTATTTATTTAAAAAAATATATTTATAAATTCTTGAAACAAAAATTCATTTTTCAAAAAAAATGTATATATTCATTAGTCATTGAAAATAATTCTTTCCATAATAATAATAAATTTTCACCTTAATATAATTAATATATATTTATTTAAAACTGATATTATTTTAAAATAATATATATAATCTTTAGAAATAAATTATGATATTTTATCATAAGAAATAAATTAAATTTATTTTTGACGAAAAAGTATTTTTGAAGCATAATATAAATGTACAGAAAATTGAATAATTTTTCCCTATGCATTAATTAATGAATTTATATTATATAGGTCATATACATATTTCATACTTTATTAAAAATTAGTCATACCAACTTATTCAATGGCTAGGTTATAATGGTCATATATAAAATATATATTTTTCAGGTCATTTAAGCTCTAAGATATGTATCGTATAAGATATCAAACATAACTTTATTCTTTAAAAATAATGGGATATTAAAGTCACCCCCAAAATAAATAAATTTTTTTCTCTCAATTTTAAATTATTCTTATAAATCATGTTTTTGAAATTTTAAATTAACATTATTGAAACCACACATTGAAGAAACTGTTAATAAAACTTCCTCTCGATTTGAGAGAAAACAATGTATGAATGTTATTTAGAATAAGACATAACTAGGGTTCTCTATAAGAAAATTTTAGTGGAATGTTAATGTATAGAAATATGATAAAATATTAAATAATTATAGAGTGTAATATAGGTCATTTATAGTAATAATATGAATTATCAATATAAATTTAATAACCACAAATCCATATATTTATGTTGGGTGAAAAGATCAATAATATGTTAAAAATAAAGGTAAATTAAAAAATATATACTTTTCATAAAATAGAATTATTATTCTACTATCATGATATATAACTCAATGAAAATAATTATTTTATATATCTTTATTTCATAATCATGATTTCATCCTTTGAGTTTTCTTCAACCAACTTCCTCTTCATTACTAACTCCAATAAATTATTATCCAAAATGATATTTTTATTCTTGAAGCACTAAAATTATATTTTAAGTGATCATAAAATATAAAATTTAATAACATGTTATTTATCCTATATTTACTAAAACCAAAATTTTAGTGCAATGAAAGATAATACCTACAAATAATAAACTGTTATATGTAGGAATAAAACATTAATCTCTTAAAATTTGATAATAAAATAAAAGGGTTGATATAGATAATTTAGAAAATAAACCCATATCCCAATTAACCTCAATAACCTCAACATTATTGAATTTTCTAAACTTAAAGTGTATCTCATACCCTTCAATATAAATATTCAAATATGTAATAAATTCTTCCCAAGTAATTTTTTATATTAAACATATTTTTTATTAGTACCTTAACCTAAAAAAATGTATCACCATGACCCCTAAAATCCTAGTGCGGGTGCCAATGATGATTGTGTGATCATGATTACTGCGAATCACATCCTGATGGACCGATCAGGTATGTATTCTTTGTAAACTAGAGAGAAACACACATATTTTATTATAAATGAATACCAAAACTATTAAAAGATTTTTTCCAATAATAATAACTTTATTCTCTTTGGAATATCCATGTATATATGCCCTATAACACTTCATGGAATATTGGGTAATGGAAACAAAATAAGGGTGAGATCAAATGATTAGTTAGGGTTAAGTAAAGTGGATGTTATCATGAATCAATAATAATATTCAATATGTTATGGTAAATAACTGGTCACAAATTCCATTTAAAAAACATAATAAGGAATATTAAATATAGAAAGGTATATAATTTAATGACATGCCATTTAATAAATATAATTTGAATGAAATTCATCTATGGATAATTTCAACATGAATATATCATGATTAAATAATAATAATAACAATAAATAAATTTTTATGGAAGGAAATGATTACTTATGAGACAAAATATCTTAAGATAATAAAACCCCATATCATCAAGTTATTTTACAATATGGTTTCAAATTATCGCCATAAATCCCTTTAATTTGGAAAAATAATTTTTATCATGAGAACATTTTAATACATCGATGGTCTATAAAAATTCTATTCCCCCACCGTCACTACCAGTCCAAAGAATTCATTATATATCAAATAATAGGTTTAATTAATAAAAAATGTTCATTTTCATCAAATGTATGAATTTGGAAAAGGATACATATTTTTCAATATTTTCCAATTAAATAAAATTAATTTCATTTTAACACTCTCTATATATATAAATGATATATTATTTAAGAAATAATCATATCAATGAAAAATGATATAGATAATTATGGGAAATTTAATGTCTAGTGAATATTTCAAAGGGAATAAAAAATAAATGAAGGAAGTGAATGTAAATACAATACTTAGTTAAAACAATCATAAACCATACAATGTAAGAGTATGAATTGTATCAAAATGATGTATACCCATTAGAGTAAGAATAAGGGTTATTATCATTGATGAAATTGTAAGGCCCCAACCTTAAACATTACATAATATAGAATTAACTTAATAATTCACATAGGGGATTTTCAGGATTAGATAATAAATGAATTAGGTCATAACATATACTTAACAACTTGAATATTACATGTAATCAATTTTACTAATTATCTATTTTTTCATAAAATGAAAAATCTTTAAAAAAGAAACATGTTTAATTCCATGTTTTGGACAACATGGCTTTTCCTTGATCCCATCCTTGACCCAATTCATTTTTATGTCCAATGGAAAACATTTAAAAAAAATGAGATGAGTATAAAAAGATAATTAAGGGATATAAAATAATGAAATAAAACATTAGTCCATGAATACATACAAAGCAAATAAGTCATATGTTTCAATCTTAAAACATAATCTATTTAACATACCTCACAAAATCATTAAATTTATGAATAAGACATAGAAATAATAAATCATATTGGTAACTTGTGGCATCCATAACATTCATATGTTGTAGCTTTCACAGATAGATAGGGAGTTATTTTTGGAATACCCATCACAGTATATTACCAAACCCTCTTAGGAGAAACATTAATGTTTACCTCTGTCACGTTACCCATTGCATTGGAGAGCTATATCGGATTCACCCGCTTTAGGTTTATCAAAAAACCAACCATATATGTATAAAATTCCCAATAACCATAATATATTCATAAATCATAAAACAAGAATAAAGGAAAGATAATAGTTCCACATTACATTCACTAGATATCATTTCAAGATATTAACATAATCAATTTATTCAAAAAGAAGAGTTTTGAATCAACGTGTCCCATACCACTGTGAAATCTCTTAATGAAATTTAAAATATAAAACACTAATGTCTATATAAATAAACCATTAAAATCATTTCTCAAACATGGACATGAAATCAAAGGATTTATAATATTGATTCTTTAAAACATTTAAAATGATGTTTTAATTAAAGAGTAATTTACAACATTATAAACTCGTGAGTAAAATTAATTAAATAATAACATCCAAGAAAAATATAAATATCATGAGAATATATAAATTCATGATATAAAATGTCAAAAAGGTTTTATATTCACCTTATCGAATAATAAAGGTGCATAATATCAAGATATGCTTCAAGGAAATGATATTGAGATGTAGTCCCTTACAAATATTGTACTAGGAGATTAAGGATAAATCAATTAGATAATTATGGGTGAAAAATATAAATACACAAAATATAATTGTATGTAAATTTTTAAAAAACCAAAGGTCATTTTCACATATTCATTTCCTGACATAATCAAGGAGTTTAAGTTTAACCCAAATAATTGAAAACTGGGTTACAGAGTTCCTTTACAAAAATTTGGCAGCCTAACGATGTCAATTAAAAATTTAGAAAATGAGTTGAGGAGAGAAAAATGGTCTCTAATCACATGGAAATAAAATGTACATAAATAAAGATATATAATAACATATACCAAAAATTGAATATTTAAATTTAAATACATAACATAAAACAAGTCTTTGACTACAAGATAAATGGTGAAAGGTTCCCGTACCGATTTGGTAAATTACAAAACATACACCACGTGAAGGAATACTCATAAAATTAAGTTTTAAATACCCAGAAATTAATGTATATTACACAAATAATACAATCATGGGCAGTACATACCACCCAAAAGGTAATTTATGAAAATATATCATGAATATCATGAGAATAAAAAGTGAGATGCAAACCCCTTACCTCATATCTGACTTGTCTTGTATGTTCCTTGTTATTCTTGAATAATAAATTTAGGTTAATTTATATATTATTAAGAACCGTTTTTTAGTTTATAATTCGTTTTATATCACATATTACCTTTATATAATAATTAGTTAATTATATTAGTTCATATAGTACATTTTTCGAGGTTCAGAACATGCCTCTAAATGAACTTGTTATAATTAAAAATTGTCCATGGAATCAATAGTTCATTATCTCTAGAATGATATTAATTATTTAGATATCATATATAACATATATATAAAGTATATATTTGTTGATAATATTTCATATAATTTGGATATATGAAAATGAAATGCATTGTTCTTTGATATGGTAAGTCGTACGTACGCATGAATGTTACTCGCATTTCATTTTTTCATTATTAAAAGAATGAAAACTAAATGATAAATAGGTATATTATTATTTCATTATAATATTATATTTTATATACATTACATAATTGCATTAAAACAATCATTTATATGACCCATGTATGGAATGAAGGAGTCATTCCACTTTGAGGGGGAAATAGTCCGCACTTCTCAAATAAAATTATTATATTTATACGACATGAAAAGAATAAAGTGATGTTATAAATGATAATTAAATATGCATATATATGAATTAAATATTTTCAATATCATATATAATTATTGTTTCATCATAATTTTCACTATAACGGGTGGTAGGGGAAATTGAACAATTATCGTTTTGTGAGGCATCATTTTGCCGAACAGAGAAACAATATGTTCCTTACCCATTAGTTGGAGGAGTGGGTAAGTTTTGTTAGAATAAATTTCATAAAAACAACGTAGTATATTTTGGATACATGTTTTATTTTTTAAATAAATAATAAGAAGGGCATAAGGAGTGAATAAGAAAAATAAAAGAAGAGAACTTCAGGGAAGATGTCACCTATAAATCTTGTAACTCCCTCTGGTTTGGACCAAAACGCATTCTTGAAGTGCCTTCTACCTAGGGTATGGAATCTAGGAGAAAAATATGGATTTTTTGATCTTATTTGGGTAGTGGTTTTATGATCCATGTGGCTTGAGAGGTTTGACAAACGGGTTAGAGGTGGTGTCCTTTTATAAGAGGGAGGTGGGGCTCTTTAAGAATGTTTGAAAGTATTATTTTATTATATAATGACTTTTTGTTTAAAAATTTACAAAACTCATTAAATTTGAAGATATAATGAATATATGTCTAAATATATTTATCCAATAATAATTGGACTATGTTTGGATCTTTTTTTAATCCGTATATTTTTTATTTAACCCTTTGTTACTTATTTAACTTTTACTATGTCTTCTTGTTTATTTATACTATATGATAAATATATTTACTATAAATTTAAAAAAGACCCAAAATTGAACATTAATGAAATTTTTTATATCATATATGTTATTTGGACTAATTTTCTAATTTTAGGACTATTTTATCATTTAATAAAATATTAATTGATATTAAAACTCATTTATGTCAATTTTTATACTATTCATATCGAGAATTTTTAAAAATCCCTAAAAAATGATCAATTCGAAAAAAATTCATTATTTCAATGTTTAAAACACATAATCATCACTAAAATTAGTCAATAGATTAAAAAAATTAAAAATATTTTTATTTTAATATTTATAATCTCATTTATTTAAATCGTTTATTAATGAGGTAATCATTACATCGTCATTATGTCAGAAATAAATTTATTTACTTGATATCTAATTTTTTTTTAATAAAACAACATGATGTATGAAATATTTTTAGACTTATAATGATTATTTATAGTAACATATATTAATTATATAACCCCATATTAAAATTCTTTTAGCCAAACAAAATATGTTTATGATATTTTTATTTTTACTTTAAATAGAAAGTTATTAATGCCATTATCTTACCCAAGTGGCATTAAATGGCCAATAGTCTCACAAAAAGTCTTTATTGGTCGTCCATGACACATCCAATACGGTTATGACAAGTTTTAATGTAATTTTATACTATTATAATATTATTTTTTCCGTGAATTACCTTATTTACCTTTAACCGATGTAATTAAAAATTAAAAGTTACTATTCATTCAAAATTATTTTCATCCCATTGAACCACATTTTACATATTGATGAAAACCATGTATGTCTTATTTTTGAAATTCAATTTACAGATGTGGTATAATATCATTTAAATGAAAAATTCATTCTTTAAACTACTAAGCAGTGTTTTTCACTATTCATCTAAAATTGAATATTTTTAGAAAAATACCAAAAATTCAGCTAAAGGAAATTGTGATATTTTGAATTAAAAAATGATTTATATTTAACCAAATTATAAAAATGTTTGTTCCATTAATTAATTTAAAATTAATTTCTATTTTCAATACTATAAAACAGGTGTTGAAGATGTAAAAACTATAAAAATATTGACATGTGTTTATGCCCAATTTCAAAGTGAAATTACATATAATGAAAAAAAATTGGAATCATTGTTAAAAATATAATCTAATTACTATTTAAAAAAATTTAAAAATATAATCTAATTACTATTTAAAAAAATTTAAAAATATAATCTATCCTTATAAAAAATCAGAAGAAAAGTCAGTTTTGACTTATAATGCAGTATTCTTCACTATTCATTAAAAATGAACATTATCAGAAAAATACCAAAAATTTCCCAAAAGTATATTTTTATTTCCTGATTCTAAATAAGAAGTTTATATTGTCAAAATAAACATATAAAAGATAAAATAATCATATTTAAAAGGGGTTTTCCATTAAAATAATATAAAAATACATTTTAAAAATAATAGAGTATTTATGATTAAAATTGGATTCATTCTCATTTAAAGCCACTAAATTTTAATGGATTAATATAAAAAAATTAAATAAACTTGTCTAATAATATTGTAGAATGTTTTCTTCATTCCCGAAAATAAAATTTCTAGGAGTTAACTACCATTTAAAATAATATTATATCTTTATTTTTTCAATATGACACAGACTTTTGTGCAACATGAGATTTCAAAGAAACTCATTGTTGTGTGTCGAGTACGCCATCAGACATAGCATTAAATTTAATGTGAAATTATAATTTAATTCAAAAATATTAATAAATATGTACATTTAATATTCATTATTTACATGGGATGTTATATCATTCTCTCATTTTAGAATTAAGACCTTGCAATTTTAAAATTAGGATCTGAATCATCATTGAACACCCCACATCGAAAAAATAGTCAATAAAACTATCACTTTGAAAGAAAGAAAGAGAAGAAAAGAGTCCATACAAGATAACACATATTAGTATTCCATGAAATCATTTATATGGAGGAGAAACTACATGTCATGTTCTGATGGAGAGTGATGAGAAAAAATATCATGAGAAAGATAACCACTAGAAAACCACAAACTTGTGATTAGTTAAACAGTCTTTGATTCCCCAATATGAAAAGAAAACGAACAATTTTTTATTGTTTCTCTTGTATAATTTTGGAGAAATTTATTTATGATATTGACTAAGAAAATAATGAAATATAACTTTATTTCAAATAGAGTTCTATCGTTTAGTAAATTTCAACCAAAAACTGATCTTTAATCCAAATGATGAGTATTCCTGATGACATGGTCAGACCTGAAGTGCTAAAATCAACTCTTAGAGAATCACATAATCTACAAAAGATGAACTATTTATTTCCATAGTCTTTAGAAATTTACCAAAACCAAAATGGTTAGAACAAGATCAGAAAATCCTCAAAAGTATAATCATTTATAAAAAGAGAAACTACTTTTAATATCCAAAATTGAACAAAAAATACCCAAATCTCAAAAAATACTATTCATTAAATAATTGTCCTTAAAATCCTTCAATATAACCCAAAATAATATTGAAACCCAAATATTCAGAAGGAATTGATCACCTAGTCTTCCACGATAAATCTAAACATTTTTCCCTATATAACATCTAGTACTCTTAATGTCTTATATTGAAAAGAAATTATCCTAATCACACATTCTCTATGATAGGTTAATAATTTCCATATATAACCCAAAATTTATATATGTCCACACACAAAACATATATTCTTCAAAAATAAAATTATACCATTACACTATTAATGAAATATCATAGTATTCTATTTTCCTTAGGCATATAGTATTCCCAAAAGATAAAACGTCTTCCAAAGTAGACATTATCACTTAATCACCAAATAATTTTCCTATACTATGGATATCCATTTGATAAAATATAAGTTCCAAAAATCAACTTATTCTTGATCCATAAATTCATTATATAGAAATAAATAGTCATACTATCTAGGGACATCATGTAGTCTTGTCGTAGTCGATAAATCTCATTCACACTTTGGTTGTGGGTTCGATTCCCACATATTTTTTTGACGTGATGTGTTGTCACACGATAGTGATGTTTTCCTTTATCCAAAATTATATAATTTTTTAACATTCCAAAAAATGAGATAAATTATTCCAGAGAACCATAACATATTTTAACCACAAATGTTATCTCCCACATCACATTTTAATCCAAAAAACTAATAACCTATAATTGCCTCAAATTCAAGGATCATATAAACCCAAATGGTTCTTTATAACTATATAAATACAAAAAAAAGATAAATCTATCTTTAATAAAACTATAACATATCAAACATCACAGTTACACATACTATAAAAATTATTCCAATGTAATCTCATCATCAAAAGAGCCTTAATACTTTTATGCATTTCATCATCCTTAAATATTCTATAACTATTGAATCCATTATATGTATACTTCTTACTCATTCAAATTATTTCATGATCCATTAAAAATTCATTTCCAAGTTATTCTGTATACTTATTTCCTAAAAAAATCAGGAATCATATCCTAAGATTCTATAATGTCAAAAAATAAGGTAAGCAATAATCCATACCTTTCATAGGGTATTTTTCAGTTTCATAATTATTAATTGGAATGGAATTAGGAATTAGTAAACATATATTTGTATGATCATGTTGATCCCATTTCTGTACCTTCTTCATAGGACATATATTTGTATAATTACAATTCACACAACTTTTAAATCATTGAATTGATCTTTTAGAAATAACTTCCTTCTCTATCATGGATTCAATTGGATTCTTCCTCTTTCCATGAAATGTTCTTGCTTTATGAATTTAATTACATCATTTAATACAAAATCTCATCCCATTGATGCTTTTTCCTTGGTGTTTCTTTCCATATCCATGACACATAGAATTTTTAATACACTTACCTTTATGATTATAACATAAACTTCCATAGGTATTTGATTTTGGCATATATGAAGCCTTATGAAAATCATCATGGTTCAGGTGGTCAATCGGGACTCCATATTGTTAGTTGAGAATAACCATAAGAGTTCTCATGTCAGATCCCATTTCATTATGTTGTTTACTTTGAAAACCATCATAGTTTTATTCACATCCATTGTTACTTTGTGCTTCTTAAATCCATCCATTTACTAAAACAAAAATGGTCAGTGTGATTATATCAGAAAAATTATCATATAAAATATTATGAGGAGGGTAAACAATAAGATATAATAATTCTTGTTATCTTAAACTCATTCAATTTACCTAAAATAACTATTACTATTTCTATTACGCTAACCATTATGGTTATGTCACTTATGAATAAATAACACCCTATCCTCTAAAGTTATCTAAAACTACCTTTGATACCAACTTTAAGGCCCCAACCTTAAACATTACATAATATTGAATTAATTTAATAATTCACATTAAGGATCTTGTTAGGTTTATGGATTTGAGGAATTAGGTCATAACATATTTAAAAACTTGAATATTACATGTAGACACTTCTAATCAGTTTCCATATTTTTTCATAAAATAAAAAGTATTAAAAAAAGAAACATGTCTAGTCCCATGATTAGATCGCATGAATTTTCATTGATACCATCTATGACCCTATTCATATTTAAATCATGTGGAAAATATTTAAAAAACTAGGGATGAGAATAAATATCTAAGTATAGGATTTAAAATAGGGAAATAAAACATTAATCCATGAGAACATATAAATAAAATAAATCATACTTTTCAATTTAAAAAAATAATCACTTTAACATATATCCAAAAATCATAATATTTATGAAAAACACATAAAAATCGAAAATCATAATGGTAACTTGAGAAATTCATAACATTAATATGTTGTTTCTTTCACAGCTACGTAGGGA
The DNA here is from genome assembly GCA_963277665.1 of Viscum album. Classification (NCBI taxonomy): domain Eukaryota; kingdom Viridiplantae; phylum Streptophyta; class Magnoliopsida; order Santalales; family Viscaceae; genus Viscum; species Viscum album. The sequence goes on along the minus strand of OY728125.1, from coordinate 907,086,771 downwards.
TTTAGGTTTGGAATACCCATCACAGTATATTCCATAAATCAATTTGGAGAAACATTAACGTTTACCTCTGTTACATTACCCTATGCATTAGAGAGCTATCTTGGGCTCAACTACACTAGATTTATCATAAAACCACCCCTATATGTAAACAATTACAATTAACCATAACATATTCATCACACATAAAACTTTCATAATGTAATGATAACATTTCCACGATTCATTCACAAAATATCAGTTTGATATATTGACATAATCAATTTATTCAAAATGAAGAGTTTTGAATCCAAGTGTCTCATACCACTCTGAATCATTTGATATGAATTTACACATTAAAATAGTCATTCACTTATAAATAAACTATTAAAATCATTTCTAAAACATGGACTTGAATGAGAAGGTTTTAGAATATTAAATCATTAAAACGTTTAATACAATGATTTAGTTAAATAATCCTTTATAATTTGAAAAACTCCAGTGTAAAAATAATTAAATAATAACATCAATGGAAACTATAAATATCATGAGAATATATAAATTCATGATAAAAAATGTCAAAATTATGTTATATACACCTTATAGGATAATAAAGCTGCACAATATCAATACATTCCTCAAATAAAGGAGAATGAAACGTAGTCCCGTACAACGATGTACCATTAGATTACGGACAAATCAATGATATAATTATGTGAAAAAAAATATAAATACAGAAAATATAAGTGGATAATAATTTTAAAACAATATGATTTCATTCACACATATTAACTGAACGACATCATCAAGTATTAGATGTTTAACCCAAATAACAGAAATTTGGTTAAGAAGTTACCTTGAAAATGTTTGGCATCTAAACGACGTCACTTAAAAATTCAGAAAATGAAATTATGAGAGAAAAAATGGTCTCTCATCAAATGGATATAAAATGTATGGAAATAAGGATATATAATAACATATAAAAACATTTTAAAATTTAAATTTAATGACATATCATATGTGAAGTCTTTAACTAAAAGAGATTGGCTAAACGATTCCCATACCGTTTTGGTAACTTATGAAACATACACCACATGAATGAAAGATCATACAATAAAAATGTAAATCCCATAAATTAATGTATATTAAACAAAGAATAAAATCATGGCATTTAAATACACCACCCAAAAGAAAATAGTGTCAAATATAGCATGAATCTCACGGGAATAAAATGTTTGATGAAAACCCCTTACCTCAAGTCTGAATTGTCTTGTATGTTTTTTGTTATTTGTGAATAATAAAATTCAGTTAAATTCAACTTTTTTAAGATTCTTTTTGAATTTTATTATTCCTTTTATATCACTTATTACCTTTCTATAACAATTAGTTAATCATTTCAATTCATATCATATATTTGGTCGATGTTCGGAACATGCGTAAAAAATAAACTTATTATAATTACAAATTTTTGATGGTGTCAAAAGTCCATTATCTATAGAATGATATTAATTATTTATAAATCATATATATCATATAAATATATTATATATTAATTTAAAATATTCCATATCCTTCGGAAATATGAAAATGAAATGCACCTTTCAGGGAGACGGTAATTCATACGTACACATGAACAATACATTCATTTAAAATTTTCATTTTTAAGGAATAAAAACCAAATTATATATAGTTATATTATTATTAAAGTATATTTTAATTTTTTATATACATTACATCAGTTAATTAACACAATCTTTTATATGATTCATGTATGTTATGAATGAGTCATATCACATTGAGGGGGCGGTAGTCCGCACTTTCTCAAATAATATTATCATGTTTATAGAAGATGAAAATAATAAAGTTATGTTTTAAATTAGAATTATAGAATAATAGATATAAAATAAATATCATAATTATAATATATAATTATAGTTCTATCATAATTTCCACCATGAGAGGTAGTCGGGGAAAATCAAACAATCATTTTTTCGTGAGGCAGCAGTTCGTCGTACATAGAAACAATGTGCTCATTAAAAATTAGAAGGAGGTGTGTGTAAGCTTAGTTTGAATACTAATCATAAAAAACAATTATATTAATGATACTAGTGTTATTATTTAAACAATTAATAATAAGATCATAGGTAGTAAAGATGTAAAACAAAAGAATAGAACTTTAGGGAAGACATTAACTTTAAATCGGGTCACTCCCTTTGGTTTGATCAAAACTAATTTCTTGAAGACCCTAATTCCTAAGGAAAGGCTTTGAGGAGGAATATATGGATGTTGGGAGATTATTTGGGAGATTTTTGGATGATATAAAGGGATTTAGTGTTGTGAGTAATGACTTAGAGGTGATGTCCTTTTATAAGAGGGAGGAGGGGTTGTTTTGGAATGTTTGAACGTTTTAAATTATTACAAAATTATTTATAATTTCAAAATGTTGAAATCTCATTAAATCAGAAGATAAGATGAATATATGTCAAAATAAATTCATCCGATAAAAATTGGACCGGATTTGGATTTTTTTTTAACCGTATCATTTTTATTTAACCCTTTGTTAACTTATTTAACTTTTAACATGTCTTCTTGTACATTCATACTACATGGTTAATATATTTACAATAAAATTCCATGTTACCATAAATGAATCATTAATGAAAATATTTACATCATATATCTCATTTGAATGAATATTATATTTTTTGGACAACATTATCATTTAATTAAATATTAATTGATTTGAAAACTCATTTATAAAAATTTTAATACTATTCATATCATGAATTTTTAAAAACCATAACAACATGATAAATTTTAACATACATCAGTAATTAAATGATAAAAAATCATAATCATTCCTTATATTCATGGATGGCCTAAAAAATTTCAAAATTTATTTATTTTAATATTTGTAATCTCATTTATTTAAAACATTCATTAATTAGTTAATCATTACATCATCATTGTGTCATTAATAATTTTATTTATTTGATGTTTGAAAATTATAAATAAAATTCAATGATGTATGTAATGTTTTTAGGTTTATCATAATTATTTATAGTCAAAGATATTAATTATATAACTTCACTTTAAAACTCTTTTAGCTAAATAATACATGTTTATGAAATTTTTATTTTTCACATTAAATTAAAAGTTATTAAGGTCATTATCTTACCCATGAAGATTTAAAAGGCCGAAGGTCTCACCAAATTATTTTCTTGGTCGACCATGACTCATACAATATGGTTAGGACAAGTTTTAATGTAATTTTATATTATTATAATATTTTTTTACCTTAAATTACCCTATTTAACTTTAACTGCAGTAAAAAAATCAAAAGTTTCTATTGAACAAAAATTATTTTCTTTCTATTGAACCAATTTATACTTTCTGAAAAAAAAACCATGATTTTCAGATTTTTGAAATTTAATTTACAGAAGTGGTGATTTTTCCTTTAAATGAAAAGCCTATTTTTTAACAACTATGTAGGGGTTTTCACTATTCACTAAAAATTGAATATTTTCAAAAAAATACCAAAAAATTACCCAAATATAATTATGATATTTCAAATTCAAAAATGACTCCTATTTTACCATATTTAAAACATTTATTTTTCTTTAATTAATTTAAAATTAATTTCCGTTGTGAAAACTAGAGAGCGTGTTTTTTAGAAGTAAAAACTACAAAAAGATTAACATGTGTTTTTATCCAATTTCAAAGTGAAATTACATCCAATGAACATAATTGGATTAATTGGTAAAACTATAATCCAATTATAATTTAAAACAATATGAAAATATAATTTATCCGTATAAATAAATCATATGAAAAGAACGTTTTGACTTAAAATGCATTATCTTTCACTATTCATTAAAAAAATGAAATTTATCTTAAAAATAAAAAAATTACCCAAATTTAATTTTGATATCTCTCTTCAAAAAAATATGAATTTTTCAAAATAAATATATACAAGTGAAAAAACTAGATTTAAATGGGGATTTCCATCAAAAGGCGGTAAAACAACCTTTTAAAAATATTAATGTATTTATGCTTAAAATTGGATTCATTCCCAATTTAAGCCTCTATATTTTATTGTATAAATGTAAATAAATTAACAAATATGTATAATAATATTATAGTAAGTTATGTTTATTCCCACCAATACAACAGCAAGGAGTTAACTTCCATTTGAAATAATATTATATTATTATTTTTTAGAAGGACTCAGCTTTTTGTGCAATATGAGATTTCAGAGAAACTCATTGTTGCGTGTCGGTTATGCCATCAAACATAGAATCTCTTTAAATGTAAAATTAATATTTAATTCCGAAATATTAAAAAAATTAAAATTTTATACTCTTTATTTACGAGGGATGTTACAGAAATAAAGAGGCCTTTAATAATATTCTTGTAGAAAATATCCTTTCTATTTTGGAAAAAAAATTAAAATAGTTTTCATTGAAAATATCATTAAAAAACATTTTATTTTAAAATAAATTTATATAATTTCCTAGGTATCATCAATGAAATGATTAATTGTAATTCGTTATTAGGTAAAAAGAACATTAATATTTCATTATCAAAATTCTTGGAATGTTTAATACTCATAATGTGACAAAAAAAATACTTTGAAAAAATATTCTTAAATGAAAAGTTTTTAAAAATATATTTTAATAAATTATTTTTAAAATATCAAATATAAAAAATTTAAAACATTTTTTGAAAACTATGTTTCGGATGAAAACAAATTTCCAACTGAAGAGAGAAATGATGTTTCATTTTATCAAAAACATTTCATAAAACTTATTATGTTCCAAAGAGTGTAAATATGGTACCTTTACATGAAAATAATTATGAATAACTATAGATGAATAAAATTAAAGTGTTTATTAATCAATGAGAAAATAGTTTCCATTAAACAAAATTTGTGTGTAAATAATCATGAATAAAATGAGATTATTAATTAATCCTTTGAAAACACCATAATGTTGAAGTGAGAATCAACCAATGAATCGATTATGGGTATCAAGTGTAAATCGACATATAATAATTTTAAATACACAAATAGATAGTCAAAGTCATTATGCACATAATCATTTAATATAAACGATAATGAGGAAGTAATATTACTCAATGAAAAGAAATTGATTGATGAAATTATTTACCAATTGGTAAATATTACTTCAAACACAATTAGATGAAATCATTGAAATTTAAATATAAACTACATTTGATCATAATTTAATCATGATATTACATGACTAATGTGTCAAAACCATGGTCGTTGTACGCAATAAATGGAGAATGGTTTGTGTTTGTTTTCAATCCTCATTGGAAGTTCCAAATATTTTCTTGTAAAGGGATCACGCAGTTCAAGTGGAAAATAATTTTGAAGGTGGCATCATTTTCCAGTGTTTTTCCAAATATATCTCCCTGAAAATCGGAAAATGGAGAAAAGAGTGTTTGTCATATGAATTTTTGTACTAAATTGTCGGTGTTATGGAAACTTGTATGTATGTTATGTTTTAGGATTAGAACTTAGAAAAATCGAAAAGGCATGAGATGCACAAAAAAATTGGATTTGGGTGCAGAAAATGGTTCTTGTGTGAAAATAATTGCATGAAAAATGGAATTTTTTTGTGCGACATAGTGGGTTTTAAGCATGGGGGGTAGCGATGCCTATAAATAAGAGGTGACCCCCCTCATTTATCATGACTTATGAATTAGAGATGATCCGAGTTATGATGCGTGTAAAATTTGATGTTATGCATAAAAGTTGATGTTGCACGTAAAAGATGAAGTTGCACAAAGAAGTTAAAGATGCATGTAAAGGTTTTAGTTGCGTGAAATATTTTATGCCCGAAAAGAAAATCTTGCACGTAGTAGAAATAAATTGAATGCAAAGGGTTTGTGTTGCACACAATTATTAGTGTAGACATAATACATGTTCTGATTATCCGGTTTAGTGGTTCTGTGATTTCGATTTCATCAATCCAGGACTTCTATGCAAGCAGTGTCTCATGCAGAATAGTGAAAAAGACATCAATGAAAATATATTGATGATACCTTCAAGTCGATAAACTAAGTTTTTCATCCCTCAAAGAAAGTGAGCTAGGGGGAGTCATGGGAGGTGATCTGAGGGACTCTAAGAGTTATTCATAATCCTTTGTGAAGGAAGTGTGTCTTGAACTGAGTGACTGTGACCGAAATTTGTAATCCTCAAACTAGTAAAGATTAGAGGATTTAGGTATGATTGACACTCAGTCAGTGTATACTCCTTGAATGTAGACATTTGCGGTGAACCATGTAAAAGTGATGTCTCATCTCCCTACATTAATTTTTTTTACAGACTCAACAAGATTCCTAAAATGTAGGAACAACATCCACACCTTAAAAATGAAAGGGTGACACCCTTTTTCACCCATCCCCTCTCAGTGAGTTACAGGGTCCGTCAAGTCATATCAGAGTAATAAATCTGGTATTTGGTCTTTTTTAAAACGTAGTGGAGTGTTCATCCAGTGTCAAGGGATTCCACCTCATTGATGGAATTAATTTTCATATTTGGAATAAAATAATGAGATCTCATCTAATATCCATTGGAATGGAAGTACAATTTACTACAGTTCAAGGAATACAAGTTACTGATCCAACAGTGGTGGATATGACTGATGTTGAGAGGAAAATTATTGATGCAGATGCTAAAGAGAAGAATGATCTAATCGCAGCCATTTTTTATTAGATCTATTTGAAGGTGATTAGTTTCTCCTAAGAAACGTCCATGTGGGATAAACTTTCTAATATTTATGATGGATATAGAAAAGTTAAGGAGGAAAAACTACAAGTCCTTCACAATATGTTTGATGATCTAAAGATTCATCCTGTTGAGAATACAGACATCTTCTTCAATCGAATTACTAAAGTGGTTGGAGAAATTTGGGGTCTTGGAGAAGAAATAAAATATATTGATATTGTTAAGAAAATATTTATAAGACTTCCACCCATGTACAATGAAAAGGTGTCATCCCTTAAGGAAATATATCTCTCCAAACACTCTCTAGATGATTTTCTGAGCAGCCCAGTAGAATATGATGTTATGACTCGAGTGAGGAATAAAATTGTGTACAATGAAATGGAGAGACTGAAAATTTCAAAAGATAGTAGTGGTAAAGACGATGAAAAAAATGAAATTTTTTCTCTCATAGCTAAAAATTTCCTGAAGGGAAAATGGAAATTTAAATGGCAGTTACCTCTAGCTTTCTTTCATTGTGGAAACTTTGGACACATTGCCTCTCAGTTCTTAATAAAGATAGATAATAAAGATAGTGAAGTTAAAAACATTGAGAAACCTCATAAAAGGTTTTTAAAAAGGGGAAACATAAAATCTATAATTTAAGGACTGGTGAAGTTTTTTTCTGTGAAGATAAAAATGATGATAATGAATTTTGTGAATAAGAAGAACTATAATTTTAAATTGGAAATCAGGCTTCCATTAAGTCCATTGTTGAAAAATCAGAACCATCAGAAGATAATGGTGGAGACAATATATTAAAAACTAATGCCACTCTCGAGTTGCAACTTAAGGATGATGTTAGTAATATTAAGATTAAATGTAAGAGTTTCAATAAGTGAAAATCAGTTGTAGAAGAATTATCTGAATATGTTGATCAGCTCAATTCAAAAATTGAATGACCGGAAGAATTTTTGGAATTACTGTCTAAAATACTTTAATGCAGTAATGATTTAGTGGATCTGGAGATAAGAATTTAAGAGCATGAAAATTCCATTCATGACCACACTGCCGGAGAGTGAGAAATGTCCATGACTGCAGATGGTCTCGAAGAGGAAGTTTATACAGTTATAATTAAACTTATTAGAGAGTAAATTTCAAATAAAAAAGGATGAAATACAGTTTTGAAGGTTCTCTGATACTGATCATTTAGAGAGAGAAAAACATGTTTCTAATGGATTTGAATATATTTTTAATGATTAAAGACCCTCTTACATGGGAAATAGTTGAATTAGTTGTGAGGTTGAATCATCAAATTCTACAAATAAAGGTGAACAAAATAAATTCATGCTGAAAGTGTGTCTTGTTGAAAATTCAAATGAAGTGCAGAGAAAATAAACCCTCAATTCAATATTAAAGAAGAACATAAGACTATCCTCAAGACTCCTAAAATAAGAGGTAGTCAAAATATTATGACACAGAATAAGTAATTTGGATATACATAAGTGGGAAGACATTTACTATCATCAATTTTGGGTTATATGGATATTTGGACCAACCATGTCTTATTTCAAAGAGGAAAGAAGTTGTTTGAAGGGAGAAGAGATGTGAGTTCAAAAAAAGGAGAAAAAATTCATATCCACAATATTTTATAAGAAACAATTTCTATGTGTATTGTTTTCATTGTTCTTACTTTGGTCATAAGGATGTCGATTGCGGGAAGAGGATGGACATGGACACCTCATACCAAAGTCCGAGACAAGTCAAAGCTCATTAACAAGACAATTAATGTTGCTCTTACAAATAGGTTTTCTTATCTGGAAGATGATTTCTACTATGAAGAACCCATGTACACGGAAGATATAATTGAATGGCCATCAGTGTCCTAAACTCAATCAAATATTTCATGGAATGGAAAGATGAATATGGAGAAATCAAACCTTTTAGAGGTAACCCTCAATGCTACCGAAATCAGCATTACCTGGATATTGGGTAGCGGTTGATCATATCATATGATAGGTAATGCAGGTCTGTTAACATATTTGAAGAGGAGGGTTGATGGAACAGTACAATTTGGTAATGAAGAAGCAATGAAAATCAAAGAAAGTTGAAGCACTGTACTAGCCAATGGGGAGCTAAAGAAAACTAAAGTCCTTTATATAGATGTCCTACATCATAATCTCCTTAGTGTGAGTCAATAATGTGACTCAGGACATATAGTTAATTTTAATCCAAAATGTTGCACAATCAAGGGAATGAAAAAAATCACTTATGAAGGGATAGAGAATAGAGGGAAACCAGTATCATATTGATAGTAAAGAAAAAATTTCCTACAATACTATTGAGGATTAAAATATCATGTGGCATCAGAGATTAGGGCACATCAATCATCTAGAAATGCATAAAATATGATAACTTAAGATTGTTATAGACATTCCAATCCTAAATCATGAACATGAAATGTTTTGTGATGATTGAATTTGAGGGATGTAGGTCTGTAGTTCATATCATTCAAAGAAGAAGAGGGAATCTTATCTTCTTGATCTCATTCATATAGATGTATGTGTCCAGGTAAATGTTGTCAAAACTCATGGATAAATGTAATTTTTCCTTTTCACTGATGATTACAATAGAATGGCATGTGTAATGGTTATACACAAGAAATAAAAAGTGTTTGATTGCATGAAAACATATCGTCGAATCACCAAGAATGATACTGGATGAATAATAAAAGTGATGCAATCTGACAATTTAGGGGAATACGCATCCCATGAATTTGAAAATTACATAGAGAATCATGGGATACAACATGAGGTAGCTGCTATGATAAATCCATTACAAAATGGAGTTGTTGAGTGCAGAAATGGATAGGCGAAAAACAAGGAAAGAACTATGCTGATTGAGAGTCGTCTTCCATAACATTACTGGAAAGAGGTTGTTGAAGATGTTGTGTACATTCAAAATCCATAAGGTCTTTATATGTGTGAGACAATGACAACATATGAATTATAGCATTGAAGGAATCCCTCTTTCAAATACCTTCTTGTTTTTTGATTTAAATACATCATCAGAAAGAATGAAGGAAATTAAGGGAAGTATATTGACAATGCAGATGAAGGAATTTCCCTTTGATACTAAATGAACAAAAAAACCTACAACTGTTTCAACAAGCTCTTAGGAAGGATTTTTGAAAGTCGTGATATTATGATTATTGAAGAGAAAACAAAAAATGTGTCAAGGATTTAATATTCATATGTTATAGAAATTGAGAAAGTAAGAGAACATGGAGTAAATGAAAATAGAGAAATATAGGATGGTGTACAAATCAACCAGGAGTCGCATCATGATGTTGACTCAGAAGAAGAATCTAAAGTCAAAACCTTAGCTGGAGAGAATTCGGTTGAATCTCAAAGGTCGAATTGAAGCACAAAAATTGATTAATACAACATTATTGGGGATTGGATTGCACCCACACAAACACAGAGAATGAGGAATAACACACAATCTGCATTTTGGTCAATTATGGAACCATCCTCATTTGAAGAAGCTGCAAAAGATTAATCAGGAGTGAAATCCATGAATGAGGAGTTAGATTAGATTGATGAGAATCAGACATAAGATATATACAAGATACCCAAAGGTCACAATGTTATTTATACAAATAGGATTATCAAGAACATGATTGATGATCACAGAAGTGTTATCAGAAACAAGGCATGATTGTTATATAAATGATATTCAGAGATTGAGAGTATACATTTTGAATCAAACATTCCTCTAGTGGATAGATTGGAGTCATTCATGATTTTTCAAGCCATAGAAATCCAACAAGGATATAAATTATATCAAATGGATGTTAAGACAACATTATTGAATGGTGTTCTTGAAGAATAATACTAAATTGAACAAGCAATGGGGTTTCATCATGGTACTAATGAATCAAATGTTTGTAATCTATAAAAGGCCATATATGGTATGAAGAAGACCCCATGATAAAGGTATTCCCAGGTGGATTCTTTTATCAAGAAGCCTGAATTCAGAAGAGGATGAGTAGATCACAATCTATATGTAAAGAATTCTCTGAAAGATCAGTTTGTGGTTCTAGTTTACATTATTGACATTATATTTGGAGGAAGCATGCTGAAATTAGTTGATGAATTTTCCAACCACATTAAATCAGAATTTGAAATATCTATAATTTTGGAGGTCACATATTTATTGGGGATGCATGTAATTGAAAAGTAGTATTACACTTTTATTTCTTTGGAAATTTATGTAAGATATCTGTTGACGAAATTTAATATGCATGACTCCAAAACAATGTCAACTCTGATTTTTGTTGGAACCAAACATGGAAATCATGAATAGGGTACCTCTATAGATTCCACCATGTACATGAATATTATTGGAAGCATACTATAACTAATAGAGACACTTCCTGGTATTGTCTTTTCAACATTTTTTATGGCCCAATTTCAAAGTAATATAAATTATGAACATATGACTGGTGTAAAAAGAATCATGATGTACATTCATGTTACTCATTATTAGGGGTTATACATTGTCGTAGGAAGGGATAGTGAATTATCAGCATTTTCTTATGTAGACTAGGATGGATATGTAGTGGAAAGAAATTCCACTAGTGGTGGAGCATTCTATATTGTGGAGAAATGTGTTGGATGGTTGAGAAAGAAACGAGAATTAACTTCTATTAGTACTGATTAATCTGATTATATCTCTACAACAAAGGCATACAATCAATTTATACGGATAATGCAACAGCTGACAGATTTTGGTGATGAGGCGAAACAACCAATGATGATTTACATTGATAAAAAGAGGGAAATTGATCATATAAAGATTACTTTTCAGCATTCTCATTCATAACATATAGAAATTAGATATCACTTTATCAAGGAAAATTTTGAACATTGTGTGATTAAAATGGATCCTGTGGGAACAAATGAGAAAGTGTATGATATCCTGAAAAAGACACTATCATCAGTTGTGTTTGAGAAAAATTTGTTGAACCTCAGTGTTCAGCCACCACCTAGTGAATAAAGAGGTTACTAAATTCCCCTCTCCCTAGTTATGTAAACTGTTTTAATCTTTTTTTTATGCGATATAGGTTTATGGTAGAGATATTATCCTGGGATTTTTTGAGCTGTACAAGGAACCAATATCATTTTTTGCATTTATTGTCAAAGGGGGAGAAGGAATAAATTCAAGACATGTAATAGACATGAAATGCTTCTGTGAAACTTCATAACAAGTTATGGACATGTAATTCTTCTATGAAATGATCAAAATTTGGTTTTATAAGGGGAAGGAATACATAGGACATGTAATGATTCTATGACATGAGGGAATTCAGTGTTATGAGGAGAAGGAATCAATTCATGGCATGTAATGCTTTTGTGACACATTAAGAGAATGGTATGGGTGTCTTTAAGAATTCCAAAACACAAGAACCCAAATCATGATACCCCTATTATATTCTACATCGATCATTTCTCAAATAGATATAGAGTGTTGGATGAGTTAATTCTTACATTTATGGTTTTTCTTGTGGCTCGTGCTCTATTAAATTTATCATGAGAATGCTAACAAACCCAATGGGGGAGATTGTTGGAACCATGACCATTCTTTGAAATAAATGTAATATAGTTTGTGTTTGATTTCAATCCTCATTGGAAGTTCCGAATGTTTTTATGGAAAGGGATCATAATGTTCAAGTGGAAAACAATTTTGAAAGTGGCATCATTTCCCTGTGTTTTCCAAATTTTTGGGCCTTAAAATCAGAAAATGGAGAAGTGTACTTAGCAAAGGAAGTTGTATGAAAAATTGTTGGTGTTATGGAAACTTGTGCGCAATCAATGATTCAAGATCATAATGTTGAAAAATCGAAAAGGCTTTAGATGAATAAAAAATCTGGAGTTATGCATGGAAAATGTTTGTTGTGAAAAAAGAATTGCATGAAAAATGAGAGGTTGGCACAACCCGGTGGTTTTTGCACGTGGGGGTTGGAGATGAATATACATAAGGGGTGAACCCCATCATTCAGTATGAAAAAAGACACATAAAAGATCTGAGTTCTGTTGCATGTAAAAGTTGAATGAAAATGGAATTGCATTCAAAAGTAGTAGTTGCACGGAAAATATGAAGTTGCGTGTAAAACTTGATGTTGAGCGTAAAAGTTTATGTTGCGTGTAAAATTTGAAATTTCACAAAAAATATAATGTTGTGGGTAAAGTTTGTAGTTGTAAAAAAATATTTTCTATCCTAAAAGAAAATCTTTTGCGCAAAAGTAAGTTCATGCGCGCATAGGGTCGTTGTTGCACACAATTTTTAGCGTAGACGTAATACATTTTCTGAATATATAGTTCAATGGATAAGTGATTTCATGTGAATAAATCCATGACTTTGATGAAATAAGTTTCATGTGTTGAACAGAGATAATGAATTAAAATAAAATCTATTTATGTGACCATCATTTCGATAAACTGAGTTTTACTTCTCACATGGAAAGTGAGCTAGGGGGAGTCATGGGAAGTGGTCTGAGGGATGTAATGAGCACTCTTTGAAACATTGTAATGAAAGTATGCCTAGAACAATGTGACTTTGACCAATCCTTGTAATCCTCAAACTAGTAATGATTAGTGGATTTAGGTACGACGACCCACTATTGGTATATGCTCCTTGGACATAGCCCTTTGCGGTGAACCAAGTAAAAGTGTTGTGTCATATCCATCCTTTCCTTTCTTAGACATACATTACAAGATTCCTACCAACGTGGGTACAATATCCACAAATTTAAAAATATAAATTTGACACCCTGATTTACCCCTCCCCTCTCTTGGTGTTCCAGGGTCCTTCATAATGGTCATTTTATACACCATATAAAATATGTTAGGTGTATAACATTTCGATATGCCTCAATAAAATGAAATTGTTGTAGAATCCCTTACAACTATGGTAAAATTTAAATTGGAATCCCCAATGTAAAAAAATAAGACTAAAAATTAAAATACAAAAAAATAATAAATAATTTAAGATAAAATATATCAAAAAAGTTAGTAGATACACCCCACAAAAGAATTAATTGGTGAATATTACATGTATCATTGAGATCAAAGAAGTGAGATGAAAATCATTTGCCTTATGATCCGTTTTTGTTGAATGCCATTAAAACTCATGAATAATGGTATTAAAAATATCAATAACTTATTTTAAAATCATATTAATATTAATTATATCATATATTATCTTTTTATAGCAAATCAATACAGTTTTTTAATAATCGTTAATTATTTTCACTATTTCATGTCTTAATTGCCATGTTTTTTAGCATGTTTCGACTTATTATTATTTTTACTATTACATAGATCATAATTTCATAATATATTTTTCTTAAATAATTATTTTAAATTTTTACATATTTTATATATATTTATTTATATTAATCCATAAATTCTTGTGATAAGAAATGAAATATAGCATTCTTGAATATGGTATGCTATACGTACGCATGAGCGTTGATTCCATTTTTTTCATAATAAAATATATGAAATTAAATGAAAAATATGTATATTATTATTCCATTATAATATTTTTTTTCATATTCATTACATATTTTTATTAAAACAGTCTTTATTACATTCCATGAAAAGCGTGAATGAATCACATCTTTTAGTGGAGGTGGTAGTCTACATATCCACAGATGATGTTATTGTATTCCTACAAAATGGGAATAGTGAAGGTAAGTTTTTCATACTAATTTATGAATAATAAATAAATTATAAATATAATATATATAATATATAATCTATTAATATATCATTATTCCCAACCTTGAATGGTGGTAATGAAAAAACACATGATATTTGTTCGTGAGGCAGTAGTTCTCCATACACGTGAATGATGATTGTGTATCCCATTTGATGTATGTGGGTAAATGTTTATTTTGTAATATTATGATAATATATCATTATATTTAATATAATTTTTTTATATAATTCTTATTTATGAACAATTAAAGGATTAGAAAAATAAATAAAACAAAAGTGATTGTTGAGGAATGTTACCTCTTCATTAGGTGGCGAATTTTAGTTTATACCCAATGACATCCATGGTTGGATTTCTGAAAAAAGTGAGACTTCTAGTAAGAGAGAGGGATTTTTTGATATTTTTAAGGGTTTATATGATCTAATATGCTTTATATGTGTTAATAAATTTTAGGTGTGAGTAACCATTTATAGTGGATGAATGGAATTCTTGTAAATATGAAAAAGTAAACAATACTAGGAGGTATCCCTTAAATAATGTTCCTAATATAATAAAAAATAGATAATAGAGTATATATGGTTAATCTATATCCATAAAATAGGGTTTGGACAAGCTTGTATGTAATTTTCACCTTAATATTAAAGTTCAGCAACTTAGTAAACTCATTTTTTCCTTATTCACTATAAATAATTTTAGTTGCATACAATAATATTTTGGTTTAAAAATTATATATAACATAATATAAAATATATATTACTATTATTATAAATATGGAATCCATTTTTTAAAAATTAAAATAAAGTAGGGAAAAATTAATTTAATATTAATCCTATAGATTTGACGGGAAAGCCGACTTTTAAAGTGAAAATGTTCCAAAGTGAAGTAAGATTTTATATCTAAATTGAATACATAAAATGATTCCATGGACCTAATTTGTATTTATATATATATAATTAATCTAATAATACTTTCAAAAAAATAAAATATATAATATCATCATCTATTTTAATTAGATGAAAAGTCAATGTTCAATTAAAATTCAGTATTTTTTCTATTCAATAAAAAAAGAAACATTAAAATATAAAAAAAGATCATCATAATGAAAATTTATATTCATATATAAATAATAATGTTCATTTTGTGAAATTTTATTTTTAAAATTATGAAAATAGAGTTCTACAATAACTATGACTTTAAAAGGCGACGGATATGCATTTAGAAAATATAATGTTTTTGCATAAAATTGGATTTATTCTTACATTATTCCTATCAAATATATTGGATCAATGTAAAAAATATTTAATTCAATATATTATATATCAATTTCATTAATAACATTCACTAATTATAATTAAGTTAATTTATGAAGAAAAAAATCCTTTAGAAGTATAATTTTTTTTTTATAAAAACGTTTCATACATATTCATGTATATTTTAGATTCATTTAAATTTAATTGGTATCAAATTAATTCAACAATATATTTTAATAATTTATTTAGTACTATTCATACCAACCAATTTAATGGATGGGAGGCATTTTAAAATAATAATAATAATAGTATTTGGTAAAAGTCGGTCTTAAAAGAATCACAACCCATTGAAGGGACTTGTTGTTGTGTGTAACACAAACTAAAATCAGTGTTCCATAGGGACTTGTTGTTGTGTGTAACACAAGATAAAATCAGTGTTCCATTTAATCTGGTAAATTAATTCCAAAAGATGATTTTATTTTTCCATATGCACAAAAATTAACTTTTAATGAATCATAAGATACAAAAATAACTTCTTAATATTTGTCTCTGTATATTTTAGAAAACCAGTATGTTTAATACGTTAATATCTAAACCAAAAAAATAAGAATAACAGTTCATCATTATTATTTATTCATTATATTTTTTAACTAAAAATTAGTTTATATTAATTAGGAAATCATATAGACTAATTAAAGGCATGAAACCCTTATCACCCTTCGGTAATGGGTTCAAGGCCCACCACCAAGCCAGATGTGATGGGGTGTCACCCTTTATTCAAGATTCCCATTTTTTAAACTAAATAATTCATATAATTTTAAAAAACATTATAGGAATCCTAGAAATGAAATTAATAATTAAATATCTTTATTACAAGGGGTTTCAATACAAAAAAAAATTATAGAGTTTAATAATTTTATTTGTTATCAACCCGAAATTTTTCCAATTCCTTTTAACTATTGTCTATTAAATGTAAAATAATTATTGCTCAAATAATTTCCTCTAAAACATTAAATTCAATAAATTTATCTAAAATTTATTTATTCTTCGTATAATAAAATTACATGAAACCTTAAAAATAATCATGAATTCATTGATGAAATTTTCAATATTAAACTCATTAACCCATTTTTGTATCCATAACACTTATGTTAGGGAATACAAAATTGATTTATTAAATTTAATAGAATCCCTAGATGTATCATGATTCTTGTTACAAATATATTATTGGTAAAACATTTTGAAAATTTATTTCATGAATCATAATACATAATTACATAATCTATATTATTTTAAAAAAATTACTACTATGGTCTCGAGGTTACATTTTGAAGAGGTAACTGACTCGGTTAAATATCATGTTTCCTATATTTGAGTAAATCAACTATATATGGATCCTTAGGATGAAATTTACTTCTTTCCATTATACACTTAAGTTTTCTTCATCAATTATTTTCTTGATGCCATAATTTTCCTAACATTAAGCATTTACACAGTCCATTGGGACACTTTCTGTTGTGTCTACATCTAAATTTATTATATAATGTAAATTGATCCTTATTTTAACCATGTTACCCACCGCTCATGCTCTTAGAAAACACCATACATATCTTATTCAGTGAGTCTGTGTGTTGTTTAAGTAATATGATGTTATTCATATTATGGGAAAACTGATTTAGCATAAACATGAAATCCATCACTTCTATCAACATCTCATTTGATTGTTCAATTTCATCACCATATCCTTCTTTATCAAGGCTAAAATTACTACTTTAGGTTCCATAAATTGACTAAAACTAAAAAACAAAGTGTAAATAACAATAATAATAGTTAGAAAAACATATAATAATTTATTTGATATCTAAATCATGACACCTTATTTTCATTATAAAATACCTTAGGTCATACATAGGGTTTTTTATTTTTATAATATATTCAAATCCATCCTATGGTTTTGTGATTAAAATATAAATTATTCTAAGAATATCTCCTATAATTTCCAAACTAGGTGTGTGGTAAGGCCTATTATCATGTACCATGTTATGCTTGAGTCAAACCTAATGCTCCTTTTTTAGTGTTATAACCCCTAAGTGTATCTATTCCAGAACCATGTCCACATTTAGTATCTATACAGCATTGTATTATGAGGAAGACAAACACAATATCTACCTTTCCAAAATTATATGATGTTCTAAAATACACATCGTCAAATTCTATTATAGGGTTATGTTTCCTAATATATGTTTTCCAACATCTATTTTCTTATGATTATACTAAACATCATCAGATAGAAACTTTAATTATTATACCCCAAAAATCTAAAATATGATACATTCTATTATTACATTATCATGATTGTAAAGAAACACCTCCGAATGGACTAATCAGTTTTTTAGTCTAGGTAAAATGGATACTTATATAAGCCTTGTATTATAAATGAATGCACAATTTAAAACAATTTTTTTGATAATAATAACTTTTTTCTCTATAGAATAAGATTGAATATAATTCTTAGTAAAATTTCTGGAATCATGGGGAAATGAATGAATGTAAGGGTGAGATAAAATGATCAGTAAGTGTTAAGTACAATAGAATCTACCATGAATTAATAAGAATAATCAATATGGAAATGTAAATAATAGATCACATGTTCTATTTAAATAACTTGATAAGGCATAATCAATATTGGAAGGTAATAAACCGAAACAAATTCTATTTAATCAATAAACTATGAATGATAGTCAAGCATATATATTCGCTAAAAAATCTCTCATAAATAAATAATAATAACAATATTTAAAATTTGAATGAAGGAAATGCTTAATTATTGGTTTCTATTTTTGAGGAACCTGAAAACCTATACCATTAAGAACGTTCATAATAATGTTTAAAACTACATGTATAAAACTGTTTAATTTGGACAGATGATTTTTCTCATGATAACCTATTAATTCATTATGGTGCTATATAAATTATGAGCCCCTCGTCTCTTCTATCCCAAATAATTATGCATATATCGAATTATAAATTTAATTAATAAAATGTGTGTCTTATCAACAAATTAAAGTATTGAGTAAATGATATTTATTCAAAAATATTTCTTTAGTCGATCAAATAAAATTTAATGAAAAAAATCATATTGAGAAATGAGATACAGTTTAATAAATAAACAAATTTATGATAAATGATATGAATTATTAGGGGAAAATTAATATCTAGTGAATATTTATGTGGTACTATAAAAATTAAATAAAGGAAGTGAATGTAAATCTACCCATCAAGAACATAATAATAAACCATCTAGAGGAGGAATAAATATGATATCAATATGATAAATACTCTTTCTAATATGAATAAGGCATGTTATTATTGATGGAATAAAAATATATTTAAAACAGTAATTCTTAAAATAACCTCATTATTTGGAAAAAAACATTTTGAAAATAGACTTCATTGAAAATAACTCTTAAAAAATTATTTTAAAATATATTCTTAAAATTGAAAAGTAATATTCAATGAAATGATGATGGGTAATTCTGTACGAGTTAAAGGAACATTTCATTTTAATTTTAAAAAGGATACGAATGTTCCTTGTTCATAATGTGTTAGGAATATTCTTTTGAAATAATTTTTTATAAAAAATGGGTAAAATGTATTTTAATAAATTTTCATGATCATTTTAAAGAAAACATTTTTAATTTTATTAAACATGTTTTATTAAGAAAACGGATTTTAAGTCAAAGAGATATATGAAGTCAGATTTTATTTAAAACATTTTAAGTACCAAAGAGTGATATTATGGTACAATTAATTGAATTTAATCACTAAAAACCATTGGATAATAAAATTTAATGGTTTATTAATCAATGATCAAATAATTTCATTTAATGTAAATTTATGTGTAAACTATGTCGGATAAAATGATATTGTGTTGTAAACCGTAGAAATGTGCATAATGTTGACGTGAAAATCAACCAATTAATAGATAAAGTATATCAACTATAAATACTTAGAAAATTAGTATAAATACAACAATAAATATTCAAAATTCATTATATACATAATCATAGAATATTGGATAAAACAATAATGTAATGTAACTAAATGAAATGAAAAGGAGTTACGAAATTCATTACCACATAGAACTCTTAATTAAAAAACCATTAGATAAAATAATTACAATTGAAACATAAATTTACATAAATAATGAATAAATCATTATATTACATGTCAATTGAGAAATTTATACACCATATAAAATAAGTTTGGTGTATAACAATAAGATATTCCCCTATGAAATGCAATTGAGATAGGATCCCTTTCAACTGTAGTATCTTCTATATCAGAATCCCCAAAAGTAAAAATTAAAAACATAAACATTAAAATTCTTATGAAGATACAATAAATATCAAAATGAAGGATCCCAAAATGTCTTCTTCCACTAGCTTCCTAGCGGGGTTTCACCACCGAACATTATAATTAATAGAGGATCCATATCATCTAGAATCTCTCCAACAACTTGATGGAAGGGAACAAACCAGCCAGTGATAAAAAAACAAACTATGAGCACTATCCAGAGTGCACTGGCTACCTGGTAGATAACAGATGTAATGGCCCATGTTTTTTCTACATAAATAAAAAAAAATTGATGGATTTATCCACAGTAAACAATTAAACTAACCAAATATATAGTATTTTAATGTACTAATGAAATTTTTAGGTATAAAATATTGTAAAAATTATTACTATAAATATATAAATATATACAAATTCATATAATCAAAATAATTTCCACGCTAAATATATACTCTACTAGTACAACTAAGAAAGTAATTAAATATATTTTATAAAATATAACAATATTAAATAATAATATATTTGGAAAAGAATAATTATTAAAAAATATTTTAATTAGTAATTTTTAAGAAATTGGAAAAATAATACATAACATAACAAAAGTTGTTTTGTAATAAAAAATAGTTTCTCCTTATATTTAATATTGTTATTTAAAAATAAAATTTAAAAATCTATGGATTTTAATTTGGGAAAATTAAAAAAAATTATAATTTATTACCGATATATTATCTTATGAAGTATTTTATATATTTTCCAAAAAGATAAATTTTAAGTTGTATAGCGCAAAATGTCATTTTTACAAATAAAAATACTTAATAACATTATTATGTATATAAGTATGAATTACAAATTTTTAAAACCTTTTTATAAGAATAAATATGCATTTTATAAGTGATTTTATTTTTTTAAAATTAAAAAACTATATTTTTAATTTTATAATTTAAGATATATTTTCCTAGAAAATTGTTTACTACATTATACTTTTAGTATTTTAAAATTAAATTTTATCACTTTTGAAAATGGAACAAAATAAATTGACTAAAAAAATTAAATAATTAGGAAAAAAATATTTAATAATTACCATTTCATTTTGGGGGAAAATGATAAATTATAGAGGTAAAAAAGTTGATATCATGGTAAAAACTAAAATGGTAAAAATGAGTAATCTTGGAGGTTAGGGTACTAAAATTTAGAAAAAAATGTTTCAAATTGAGTGGAAGAGGGGAATATAAACCTTATATATTATACACCATTTTATTTCTAAATATTTGAGTCACTTTACTTAATATACATCCCATTATTGAATTATTTTCGATATTTACAAAAATGTCTCTTTTTTCACTAACAATAGGGGCAACATTATCCTCACAAAAAACACACAGAACCATATTAAAATATTCCCAAAATATGACCAAACCACTACACCACACTTCTATAAACATTAAATAGTTTCTTGCCTTCCCAAAATACCATCCCACAATTGTTTATTCCCCTTCAAGAAAGAGAAAATCCAAGAAGTGTGGAATACATTACAAACCTCTTTTTTTAAATTTATTTATTTTCTTTTATTATTCCTAAAATTTTACTTCACCATCATAAAATGATTAATCATGTATGATTATTATACCATTATTGTATTATAATGATTCTAAAATCATTAACCACCCTTCCCTTTTTTCAATAAGAAAAATGAAAACATGAATCGTGTGTTGTGTTGACTACCATCACAACAAATAAATGTGTTTCATTATCCATCACTTTAAAAACAGGAATTTCATGGTTTATATTTTATTAGTATATATGATATATATATACATATCATTAATATATATCATTCATATGATTTCTTTTTTATAAAAAAATATAACAATCATTATAAGCACTACTGGAAAAACGGCCTATACCCACGGTTTTCCAAAACCGTGGGTATAGGTGTCCTGCCATCGTGTCACCGAAACATAGCCAATTGCCACGGTGTCAACGGCTTTTACCCACAGTTTTGAAACCGTGGGATAGGTCCTAAAATAATGTTGGCGCTGAGTTTCGATCCCGTAACCTCTTTGCTGCAAACACCGCGTCTAACCACTACACTAACATCACCTATATGTATATATATATATAGTTAAATATAGTTATAAAAACTGTGGGTATAGAGGGAAGAACCGTGGGTATAGAGTTCCCACCAAAAAAATTTCCTTCCCGCGGAAAAAAAAATTTCTCACGCACACAAAAGTGACTTATACCCACGGTTTTTCATAACTGTGGGTATAAGTATTTTAGCCCAGACCTATCTCCACGGTTTTCCCCAAAACCGTGGGGATAGACCCCCCCCCAATATACCCACGGTTTTGGGAACCGTGGGTATAGGTGACTTTTCAGGACCTATCACCACGGTTTTCCAAAACCGTGGGGATAAACCCCACTATACCCACGGTTTTGGAAAACCGTGGGTATAGGTCTTAAAAAGTCACTTATACCCACAATTTTCCAAAACCGTGGGTATATGGGGAGTCTATCCCCACGATTTTGGGCAAAACCGTGGGGATAAGTCCATTTTCCAGTAGTGCAGGTAATCTATCGATATCAGTAAATATCAAACATTTAATACATGTTTGTTTATTTTAACAAATTGTGACTAATAAAACCATGTAATGGAATTATAAAATTATAAAATTATAATAATTTATCAAAATAATATATTACAATACATTTAATGGTTTTTATGTGATGATAGTGTTGATAAAAAATAATATCAAAGTCATTTTTATGAACCCAATTCAAAAAATTCAAGATTATTACACATAATGAATAAATGTTATTATGAATATATAATAAATGAAGAGAATTGTTTTTAATGAAGTGTAAAAATAGAAGTGAAAATTATTAATATTCTTATGTAGTTAATTAATTTTATTATATTTATCATAGAGGATGTTAAAGACTTCTATGAAAATCAATGGAAAATGTAAGGGACCGGGTAACTCAAACCCATTTTGTGGAGTTATACCATTTCTTATTTATCTTTATTTTCTATGAATTTTATTTTTAATGATTTAATATTTTTATTTCTAGGGGAGAATGTTTTTATTTCAAATCCACTTTCATGAATTGATTTCTTCTCAATTATTTATGAAAAAAATCATACTATTTGAAAAGAGACGCATTGTTATTACTTTTACATAAATGATTTCAAAATGTTTTCAAGAAATATATTTTTTGATATTGGTTTTATGTTTCTCTCAATATTCAAAAATATATATCTCTAAAAAAGTATGATTTTATGTGCTTCTATTAATACCTAATTATTATTGGGTGATCATGTATTTGATGGTAATCGATTTCTGACTCAAAAAATGGATCCACCGCTTCGCCTCGAGAACGCGCCCCACGCACCGCTCAGTTTTTCAAACTTCTTGCTCGTTGCTTCCCTGCCCGCCCAGCCGCCGCCTGTCACCTCCGATGGCCCTGCCTCCTCCTGCGGCCCTGTCCCTCGGTCTCCCACGGCCCCTGCCTCCCCGGCCCCCTTTCCCGGTGCCCCCCTGCCTCTGCTGCCTCGTCGTTCCCTTTGCGCGGGGTTGCTTCCTCTTCTGCGACCCCCTGCTAGCCCTCCTTGATGCTCTTTGTGGCCCGCGGTTTGCGCCCTCCCGTCCCTGCTTCCCGAAGATCAACGTGTCCCTTCCGCCTTCCTCTCACGATGGCGCCTGCGTCTCCTTGGACGTCCCCGCTGCTGCCTTTTCGGAGGCTGAGGCGTGCTCGAAATGGACCCTGATCGCCCGTTTTGGCTCTGCTAAGCCTCCTCTGCCGGTCTTCCAGCGCTTTGACAAAGATTGGGATCTCAGATCCCCGGCTCAGATCTCGGCGATTCATAACAATTCATTCTGTATTTTTCTGGCTTCTGAGGAAGACTTTATTCATGTGTGGTGCTTGGTTCCCCGCTCTTTCAATCGTTGGAGATTCAGCCTTTCCCGGTGGTCGCTGAATGCGCTCCGGGGAAAGGATAGTCCCCATGCTGCGCTCTGGATCCTCCTTCCCGTTCTCCCTCTTCCGTTCCAGAATGTTGGCTTCTTGAGGGCGATTGGTGATGCCCTTGGCGGCTTCTTATGCTTGGATTCTCGGACTAGCTGCTGTTCTGACGCCTCGACTGCTCGCTTGTGTGTGGAACTGGATCTATCCCTCCCTATTCCATAGCGCCTCCTCCTCCGGGAGCAAGATGGTTTCTGTTGGTATCAGGATATTTCCTTCCCAGTCTTCCCCAGGTTCTGTGGTTTCTGCAATCTCCAGGGCCACTCTATCCAGGTGTGTAGAATAAGCCGCCAAGGGGTTCCGCGTATCTCCCTCGGTGATCTGATGTCTCCTCCAAGGCGGCCTCCCTCGCCCCCTGTCCCACCCTTGGAGGCTATCCCGATAGTCTCTCCTCAGGTGTGCTCCTTATCGCCTCAGCCCTCCTCCTCCCAGGCCCGGATCCTCAACCCCCTTCCCCCCAGCTTTCTTGCCTCCTTCAAGTTTTCATGGCTCCGAGGCCCTTCTTTCCACGTCCTTGGCCCCCCTTTCAGGAGGTTGGGCTACCTCCTCTTGTCCTTCAGTGTCCTAAGCCTCTTTGCCTGGCCTCACCCCTATCCCTCCCCCGCCCCCTGCTGCCATTCTGCCCTTGCTACCCCCTCCCTTCACCCCGGCGTTTTGTCCTGCAGCCCAACCTGATGGTACCCTGGGGCAGGCCTCCCCTGTCCTGGCCTCTCCCCTTGTTTCAGCATTAAGCCCTCTTGGTCCTGGCCCCTGTAATAGAGATTCTTCTAAGGATCCAGAGTGCTCCCCGGTGCCCTCCTCCAAATCCTGTAGCCTTCCTCCCCTAGCCTCTCCTGATGCTTCTACTCCCAAAGCTCTGGTGATCTCCTCCAAAGCAGGTGTATGCACTCGATCTCACTCCAGGAGCCTAAAGAATCGTTCGGCTCCCCTCCTCAAAAAGGCTACAAGCTCTGGGGCCAGCGCCAGAGCGCTTTCCTTCCAATGATCCCCATCCTCTTTTGGAATTCCCGAGGCCTGGGGGCCAGGGTTAAAACTAATTTTCTCTCTTCTTCCATCCGTAAGCACAAAGTGGAAGTTTTTGGAATAATTGATCACAAGCAGAACCCGTCCAGAATCAGTTACATCACCTGGAAAATCAAAATGCAAGGATCCATGCATGCTGCCCCTCCGAACAGACACATCTGGATCTTCTGGATTATGGACTTCACCGTTGACCTAGTCCAGGCAGGGGACTAATACATCACCTCCACGGTCTCCAAAGGCAACATCAGTTTCTTCTTGACCGTCGTTTATGGAAGCTGCGATCATCTCCAAAGGGGGAGACTTTGGAGTGAGCTCTCATCCTTTGATCCGGGGCCCCTCCCACGGATTGTAAGGGGAGACATCAATGTTGTGGCCAACCCGGAGGAGAGGAAAGATAGAGGACCTTTTCAGCATCAAGATAGCTTGGATTTTGTTGAATTTATGGCTGGAGAAGGTCTTATGGATCTTGGATTCCAAGGTGACCCTTTCACATGGTGGAACAACCAAAGAGGCCCCCGTCGTTCGTGGAGCCACCTGGATAGATGTCTGGCTAATTTGCACGCCACCTCCCTGTTCTCCAATTCTTCAGTTACTCACTTGGTAAGGGGCCCCTCAGGTCACTCCTCGCTCCTGGTGTCCTCGGTTTCAGGTCAGGCCATCCAGGGTCGGTTCAGATTCTATCCTCAGTGGGTCTCAATGCCGGGATTCATCTCTTTGGTCCAATCGGTTTGAAATGGCCCTGCCCAGGGCCACTCTTGGGTGGCCATCCACAACAAGCTTAGGTGCCTGAAGTTAGAGATTCAAGATTGGAAGAAGGACCTTCCCTCCCCTGATGCTGATCAGGAGGAGGAGATGCAAGAGTTGGATCGCCTAGAAGGTAGTCACGAGGAAGCCTGGGATGCCCTTGCCTTTGAGGAGCTTTCTCGTAGGAAATCAGACCTGGCGGAGAGGCTTCTGCGGCAGGAACGCTTAGTGAGAGAGGATTCAAGAACCAAATGGTTCAATGAGGGGGACATAAATATTTCTTTCTTCCATGCATGCTTGGAGGAAAGACAACGTCTAGTGCAACCCAACTTCCTTTTGGATGATGGTACCTACTTGAATGACTGAGTAGTGGCGGGCGAGCTCGCACACTCTTTTTTCAAGAACCTCCATGCAGAGCCCTACCCGAGAATTCCCAATGACTTCCCTGGAAGTGGCTCTAACATTTTTGAGGTGATTACCAGCTGTATCTCTAGCCAGGACAATGATAATCTGTGCTTCATCCCAGAGGAAAAAGAAATCTTTGATGCCATGCAAAACCATGATCTGGAGAGTGCCCCGGGCCCCATGGTTTCCCAAGCTCCTTCTATAGTGCCACGTGGGACATTGTGAAGTTTGATATCATATTGGCTATCCAAGACTTTTTCAGAGGAGGCAACCTTCTGAGGGTTGTGAGCGCCACCTCCATGGTTCTAATTCCTAAAACAAGAAACCCCACGTCGGTCATGCAATACCGCCTGGTGAGTCTCTGTAACTTTACTTACAAAATCATAGATGGCCTCTTAAAAGGCAGGATTGTTGTTCATCTTCCCCGGTGGATCGCTAAAGAGCAACATGGTTTAGTTCGAGGGAGATCAATTCAAGGTGCTATAGCTCTTGCCCAAGAAATGATTAAGGACCTTAACTTCAAAACACGCGGTGCAAATGTGGCGATAAAACTGGACGTGAATAAAGCCTTTGATCAGATGGAGTGGGGTTTCATTAACAGGGTGTTGCAAGGTATGGGTTTCTCCCCTTGGAATGTTGATCTCTTTTTCAGATGCTTCTCCTCTTCCTGGATGGCGGTCATGTTTATGGGGAAATCTTACGGG
Organism: Viscum album; assembly: GCA_963277665.1. Lineage (NCBI taxonomy): Eukaryota > Viridiplantae > Streptophyta > Magnoliopsida > Santalales > Viscaceae > Viscum > Viscum album. The sequence continues at coordinate 907,059,775 of OY728125.1, read as the reverse complement.
TTCTTCAAAGCTGCCCGCGGTCTCAGACAGGGAGACCCCATCTCCCCGAGCCTCTTCATCATCTCCCAGGACATCTTGAGTCGTCTCATTCAGAGGAGCTTCAACAGTGGTGCGATTCGGCCCTACCGAAGGTGTAGGGGGTCTCGGTCAGTCTGCCACCTTATGTTCGCGGACGACACCCTTCCTTTTATGAATGCGGGCAGTAGGTCACTCAAAGGTCTGAATGAGGTGCTGGATGATTACTGGTTCTAGAGTGGCCAGCTCATTAACAAAGACAAGAGCCATTTCATTCTCTCGAACAAGTGTTCTCCCACCCGGATGTCAGCAATGCATACTACCCTTGCCATGCAGCAAGGATGCTTTCCTACTGAGTACCTGGGGGCCCCCATTTCTCCAAGCAGACTTCACATCCAGGATTTTGACTTCCTCTCCACCAAGATTGTGGATCGCATCCATAACTGGAAGAATAAATTCCTCTCCTTTGGGGGTCGTATTGCTCTGATCAATAGCGTGCTCCTTGCTTCCCCTATTCATGCACTTTCAGCTATCAAAGCTCCAAAGGGTGTCATTTCTAACATCGACAAGATTATTTCCAATTTTATCTGGGACCCCAAAGCTGAGGGAAAGAGTCACTGGTCCTCCTGGAGTAAAATGGCAAGGCCGGAAAGCGAAGGGGGCATCAACGTCTTTATCCTTACGAATACTCTGCAGTTCATGCATGCAAAAATGGCCTGGGAAATCCTGGAAAATTGCACCCAGTGGAGTCAAATTATGAATACTGCCCAGTTTGGAAACATGGCATTGCTTGAAGTCCATGGCTCCCCGTTCTGGGCTTCCATCTTCCCCCTCTTCCTTGAGCGTCAAGTGCATGCACACTTGATCATTGGGAGGGGAAACATCTCGTTCTGGTATCATAACTGGGCTGGGGTAATTGTTGGCTTCCCAGGATGTCATGCCCCCTCGATCTCGTTCAGGGAAGCAAGCAGCCACCCCTCCTTCATCTCAGCAGTGTTGAATGATTGTCATCATAGATCTTTCAACCTTATTGTCATGTCCACTGATAATGATAAATGCGTTTTCACCACTTCGTCCTATGGGGTCCTCACTTCTCGGGACTTCCGCCACTCGCGAGGCCTCCAAGACCCCTCTCAATGCTGGAATGCTGCCTTGTGGTGCAAGGCCATGCCTGCTAAGCTCAACTTCATTCTTTGGAGAATTCGTAACAGAGCCCTCCCAACTGAGGAGATCATCAAATGATGCGGTATTTCTTTGGCGTCTCACTGGTCATGTTGTCAAAGCAGCACGGAGGAGAGTGCGGATCATCTTTTCTTCAAAAGCGATTGGGCAGGTGTTGTCTGGCGCTACATTGGTGAGTTCACGGGCCTCTTTGTCCCCCATTTAAGCGACCTTCCTTTCATGGAATGGTGGTTCCATGGATCTGGTGACAGATGGCTGGAGAAGATGGCATGAACCATGATTCTGCAGGCGGGTTACTAGAGTTTATGGCAGGCCCGCAATAAGGCTAGGCATGAAGGGGCGCTGGCCAAGTCCTACACTATCATCGTCCAGTCCAAGATGCTCCTTATGGATATGGAAAAGCTCATATCTAATTGGAATGATGTCCCCTCTCTTCGCAAAGTGCAGGTCAGACCCCATATCCCCCAGCATATTAATAGTAATACCAGGGGGCAATGGATCTGCTGGTCCCCGCCTTCCTGTGGTCTCAAACGTAACACGGACACGTCATGCATCATGGGGAACCTCCGGGGTTGAGGGGTTGTGTGTAATATCCATGGCTCGGTGGTGCTGGCATTCTTTGCCAGGTTAGGTCATGGTACCTCCCTTCAGTCCAAGGCTAAAGCTCTTCTCATGGGTCTTTATATTTGCCACCTCAAAAGTCTCCGTGTAGAAGAGGTGGAAACTGACTCCAAGATCCTTCATGACGTTATGAATGGATTCTGTCAACCTCCATGGTCCATAGAATACATCAGCAGAAAATGTAGGGCTATGCTTAGTTACAATATCAAGGTCAATCACACATGGAGAGAAGGAAACCAAGTCGCAGACTACCTTGCTTCTTTGGAGGTTACGGGCCCTGATCCTATCTTCCATCATTCGACGAGCTCTTTGAAACCTGAGGGTATCATCTTAATTAATGGGGATTCCCTCGGTCTCCACTACTTCAGGCCCCCTTAGCTTTTGTTCTTTGTTTGGGTTTTTGTGTTGTGATGGGGTTTCAGTTGTTTTTCTTCCTCAATAAAAATTTCAAAAATGATGATGATGATGGTAATCGATTTAATTCATTTTTTATACGAATTATAATTGTTAAGAATTATATTTTTTGTTTATGTTATTTAAAAAAAATTAATGACTTATAATTTAATATTTTATAGAAATCATTTTTATTTACATGGGTTCTACATGAAAAGTGTATGATTTCACTTTGGAAATTTCAGAAATCTATTTTTTTCCATCAGTTATTTATGATATGTTGATGATTTATTTTAAGTGGAAAACATATATATGGATGATGATGGGTTATGTATTATATATATCTCTAATTAATTTTATTTTGCTTATTTCTCATTATATATTCAGATGTAAAAATATTGTGTATGTTTATATATTTGTGGGCATGATGGGTTTTCACACATTTTTAAGCAAGGAAATAACTATTTTGATCACATAGGTTTGGGAATAATGTGTTTCCTCACATAGGATTTCCCATTCTATTGGTAATTCCACATTTTCATATTTTGTATCATGTTATACCAAATTTTCACGAAGAATTTCAATTCCATAAAATGTTATATTTTCCTGATTACTTCTTATTTTATAATTAATCCTCAATTTGATTTCATGATCACCTGTTTTATGATTATTGAGTTTTTTATCTAGACATATCATATCTTATATTCTTCCTCAAGTGATCTATTTATTGTATTATTTTTATATAACATGTTTAATGATTATCATTTAATTCCTTAAGATCTTTTACTTTGATATTTATGTCTATCTCATATTCTCCTTAATGTTGATATATATATTTTCCTTACATTGAATTTTCACTCACCCATTTCTTTTGTTTCTATTACTTGGATTTTAAAGATGATTATATTATATTACATTTATTGAAAAGGTTCTCATGGAGAAAGAGAGTGATGAACTGTTTTCTAGTGTTTTAGATTTTTTTGTTCATGTGGATAATCTTCAAGAAACTAAAATTTTAGGTCATTGGGGTTTATAACTATTGGTGATATGTATTATTTAAATCATGTGATTATTTTATTTGTTATGTTTATTTTATCAAGGTTCACTTTAGTTTGTGCTAATGTAGGTTTTAGTTATTTTTAATGATTGGTTTACTATAACCTTAGGAAACCATGATACGAAAATTTAAAGGGACTTGTTTATGTATAGGATAACATCTAAATATTTTGTTAAATTAGATATTGTGTACTTATCATAAAAAATACGTCCTTGTCAATATGATATGAGTGGATATTGACTCTATAACAATTATACCAAAGTGTATTAATACTGGAGATGGATTCATGGATATTAACTCAACGGTGACCTGTTGAATGGTAAATAGTCTTAACTACACACTAGTATGAAAAAATTCGAAGATATTACTTAGTTAATCACTTTATATTTACCTATCAGAATGAATTATTTGGGTATGATGTCAATTAATTAGTTTAGATAACATAAATTGAAAATTACCATGGATAACTATATTTAAACCAACAGATTCATAAAATAATGTACGTATGTCATTTATGAAATACAAAATCGATGTTTTCTTATTCATTTTAGGTAAATTCATTAATTTATGTATAATCATTCCAAATTTTCATTTAGTTAATATAATACTGGGAACCTTAACGAACCTGGTAAACAATGACTATAATGAAAAATGTATAGATTATCACAATAGGTAAGCTAATGATACTAGGGATTGAATGCAAATACCCAGTAGAATTTCTCACCTGATTATCTCAATCTATGTGAAACAACCTAACTCATGTTGAACTCACAAATGCACAATGGAGGGTGAAACTCAATATCGAGTCACTTAAGAGGAAATATCCACCTTCTTTTATCACTTTTTCTAATCTACTAGTTTCTGAGAAATGGTTGAGTGAAATAGAAATGATACTTTTTACTCTCTAGTTATTAGACCATGAAAATGAAATTTTTTCAATCTGTACTTTAGAAGGAAATGATGACTAGTGGTGGCATATCATTATGAATTCAATATAAAAGGAGAATGTAGACTCTATGGAATTGAAATATTTTTAGAATATATTTTTTACAAATCATTTTTTATAGACTCATCACACAAAAATGGAGTAGTATTTAAAATAATTATTGAAACAAAATATTATGAACCAATTAGTTCATAAGAAGAAAATTTCAAAAGGATCATTAGTTATACCTCCAGTTTCATCTATATTAGTGAAATAAAAATTTATAGCAACTTTTTTATCTTAAAATAAAGTCTTCAAAGGGTTTTATCCATAATATACTTTGGCATCTATTAGGAGATTGTTTTATGTGCTCTTACTGTATACGTGGAAATGTGAACATCATAATATTTCAGTGAAAAGAAATTAAATTTACTTTATAAGTAAACACTGATGATAAGACACATGGTGAGATACAATCCCCATTTCATACATTCATAAAATATTAGATAAATCAACAGGGTAATTATGTCATGGGATAAATGAATAATTTTGACACTGGTAAGGAAGATTAATAAACCAGAAAATATCGAGCGAATAATAATTTGTAGATTAATTCAATAGAATATAATATGGTATTAGCTAAATATCAAAATTTAATAAAAATATTAAAATTTATGAAGATCAAACATTATATGACCCTATGCCCTAACCCTTAGGGCAATGAATAAAATAATCCCTACCACCCTCCCAAAATGAGGGAACAAGAAAAGTAATTCATGATCACTACCACTATGGTGGATCATTATAATAGAATAATGTGAGGTAGATATTATCTTCTTCTAGATCTTTTAATACCATATTTTATTCTATTTCAAAACATTATTATATATGAACTTTTTTAAAAAATGTGAAAAACACACACCAAGTAATAGATATTGATCAATCAGTGAAAACCTATAGTAGAATAATGTTCAAGTCTAGTATTTATAAATATTCTTCAATTGATATTCATGAGTGGATATATCCTTCCAATATATTTACCATTCCTTTGGTGAAATTTTATATAACACTCGGAATGGATTGTTTTTACCAACATAAATCACCTATCAAATCTCAGGATATGGAAATCAAAATTAAGATACTAGATCTTAATATTATCAAGTACAAATGAGAGGATGATTATTAAATACCAATTGAATAAAATTATATAATATAAGTGATGATACCCAACAATGAGTGAATCCTTGCTCAAATGATTTGGGAGGATGTCAAGATTGATGACATGCATATTGTACCGGAATATACAGTTGTATATCCTGGTGAACTAACTGATCCCCCCCAAAGAGTGTTATTTAATTTTCAATTGATACAGAAACCTAATATTTTCGTACTTATATATTACATATTTTTATATGAATTTTCATTATATAATAAAAATGCACTATTTAGGTTCATAAAGTTAAAGTTCCTTTGGAAGTTTGGAAACATAAAATACAAGTTCATATGTAATCTCTCTAACCCCCCACTTTAAAAATCATAACTATCACTATTCTTATACATATCATACATACTAAATTTCTTTATAAACAAGAGAAAATAAACAAAATAAATGGTGGTATCATATGCTTTTTAAGTGTAAACAATGGATATACGTAATCATAACATGAGTATAAGGGTATGAGAACATGATCATAACATATAATAACTATAACATATGTGCCATAGATAAAAATATTGCATCATAACTTAAAGTATCCGAGTTCATAAAGAAAGAATCCAAATGATATCCAAGAACATTATTCATGACATCATAACATTGGTATGAGACATATAATTATTACATACATATAATATTATAAAATCTTTTCCAATGTAGCCGGGGTTCACATCCAATACTTTCTTAGTGGGATGGGTTTACTCCAAAAAAACATAATAGTATTAAAGGTTCAATCCCCAGACCGTCATATTGGACAAAGTCCCTTATAGTTATAGGTTGAACCCCTATTATTGTCCCATATTTCTCATGAGATATAAATCTTTAACCAATACATTGTATGGAGATATAGGTCTCACAAGTCTCATAATGTAAATAAAACGTATGTGTGGCACAATTTCATAAATTATTCATCATTTCATAACCCATGAAATGAAATGTGTTTTATAAACATTTCATTATTTTATAACCTATTTAAAAGAGACCTATTTTATAATAATTCCATCATTTCATGTATTCATAAATGTGAAAATAAGTGTGTTTTATATAATTTATTCATGGTATAACCATTGGATGAAAAAAACGTTTCATAAACATCATTCAATTATAAAATTAAACCATTTTGATAATTTATAAGAATTTATTCCTTGGAAAATATCCCAACTTAATAATATGTAACACCAATATATGTCATTTTATATAGAAAATAATTTTGAATGATCATTTAAAACTTTTCATGAGAAAAAAATACATTATACTTTGAAAAACAATTTTTAAAACCCAAAATAATTCAAAATAATTATTGTTGAAAATATTCCTATAATATTACAAACAAATATTCAAATAAATTAATGTTCATTATTAAGGATAATTATTTTATAACGAACATGTTAAAAATGAGATCCCTTTAACATTTTTTTGTGGAATCCAAATACATAATGTTTGGAAAGCTACATAATTATTATTTTCATGAAATTTTGATAAACATAAAATATGGGAAAAATTTATTTAATAAAACATTTTCATAATTTTACATACAATTTTTATAACAATTTTTAGAAAAAAATGGTTTTGGAAGAAAAAGGGTTTTCAATTAAGGAGAGAAATAATAAAGATTTTTCATAAAAACATGATTATGATATATTGAGTACATAAAGAGAGTAAAATTAAGGAAAACATGTATTCTCATGAAATAACCATATTATGAAAAATAAATTAGTTAATTTATAGTTAGATCATATGATTTCATTATTTGATGTAAAATCATGACCAATCCTGATAAAAGATGAAATTGAAACATAAAACCATTACCATGTTATTGACATTAAATTATAATCCCCATAACAGAACAACATTAATTTAATCTTAAAATAATATAAGAATAAATAAATACATTATATTTCATGGTAATGGGAAATATATAAACCCCATAAAAGAAGGTAGGTTCAAAACATAACATATGTCTCAAAGATGAAAAATTAAGGCAAAATACCATATCTTAATTCTCGACTTTTGTTTTACACAATCAATCCACCAATATAATAAATATATATCTATTATAAATCTATTATATAAACTTAAATATATATAGTATCATATATGATTTTCTTATGGCATTTTATTACCAGTTTATTACCAATTCAATGTTAATGTTACGTTCCGAGCAATATCTATTTTGATTTTTGTATATATTTTGATTTTTAATTTTTGTTCCTCATAAATGGATTATTTTTTTGGAATAACCATTACTGTAAACATGATATAAATATAATATATTATCAGTATATATATTTTCAAGAAATCTATAGGATTTAGCGAAAAAATGAAATACATTGTTTATTGAGATATTAGGCCATACATACAAATCATTGTTTTTCAATTTACTAGGTGGATTGAAAGAATAAAAGATAAATAATACATTAATATTATAGAATATATTTTTTTTCATATATATCATATATTTTCAATAATTTTTTCTTTATTACTTTCTTGAAAAACATTAACGAATCACATCTCTTCGTGAAATGGTATTATGCCATGCACACGAGTGACATTATTATATTCAAATAGAATTATAATTATGAAGGTATATGTGATATAATAATTCCAATATAATATCATAAAAATAATATATAAGTATTTAATAAATATTTATATCAAGTCATGAGAGGTGGTTATGGAAAATGAATAAGATCAGTTCGTGAGGCGGCAGTCTGTCGTACAGACGAATAATGATTGTATATCTCATTTTTTTGATGATGATATGGTATTATGTCATGATATTTACATAAAAACATATTTTCATATGTTATATATTATGTTTATTATACAATCGTCGTTTAATAATAATTTAATTTTGTTTCAGAATAAATAAAATAAATTGTTTAGTTAGGTGTATTACCTCTTTTTCAGACAACTTATTTTGGTTTAAACCAAAAGGATTCTGAAGTTGAATTTATGTTCAAAATAATGATTTTATAATGGGATAAAGGGAATTACCAATTTTTTTGGCAATTTATTTGGCCTAAAAAAATGGGGTTTTTATGTTTTAATAGGAGATGAGAGGGAGTGACCTTTTATAAGTGAGGTGAGTGGCACACTGGTAAATTTCAAAATGAAAATGATGTACTCACATTTTTTTCATACAAAAAGGGTCCAAAGGGACCATTATTTGTCAGAGAAGATATAAGGTTTAAATATGGAAATAAAATTGGTTTTGAAGATGTTTGCATAAATTTTTAACCCTTATCTTTTTTGTTTAACCATTAGTAAAATGTTTTATACCGTACATATAATAAATAAATTTTACTAATTTCAAAATTTGTAATGGTGAAAATTAAATTGAAATCATTAAAAATTATAAATAATTACAATCCCAAATTTTATATCCTTTTTTCCAAATTCCATTCATAGAAGTGTATTATTTAAATTTAAAACTAAACCCAAAAACTCAATGAGAAATCATTTCCCAAAGTAAAAATATTCAAATATTTAAAAATATTTCATATCAAAATTAAAAGTTAATGTACTTCCAATGATAGAAATTGAACTATTTAATATATAATTTAAGTAATTTTACTTTTTTTGAAGAAATACCTCAAGTTAACACGGAATCATTTTTGGGTAGATTGGTTTTGTTAACAAACTGGGATTTCAAGGTATGTTGTGGAAATCCAGAGAGATTGTTGACACGATATGTTGGAAAATATCTAGGGTGAAAAAATTAATACCTTATAAGTGGTACAAAAAAATTGTTCAAAAGGAGCGGATGTTTTCTAGTGTTTACTGAATTTATAGGGTCCAAATTTTGGAGTTTTTCAAGAATCTCGAAAATTGGATTTCTTTGAAGGCTATATAAAAATATTTCAATGCAATGAATTTTGAAAATATTGGTACTCATGAAGATGTTTTTATGAAGGTAGAAAAAAGGTTGATGGTAATCCCTATGATTATAAAAAGCATCATGAAAGATGGATTTTCATGAATTCATGGTAAATTTTTTTAAAGGAAATAATTTCATGAACACTTTGTCTTCAAAAAGGTTGGATCAGGAATAAAATGGATCATAATGAATTATCTTCTTGAATGAGAATCATGATTATGTAATGTTTATAATGGAAATCTCTACGATTAGAAATTGTATTGTGAAATGGTGAAAAGGTCTGTGATGGAATGCTTTTTGATTATGACAACCATCACAAACATGAAATTTCCTTAGAGCTTCATGAAGATGGTGGAATCATATAGTAAATGATAGAGCATCACTAAATGGTGATTTCAAGGCTAAAAGATTCTTTAATCAGTGGGAATTCCTATAAATAGGCCTATACACACTTTAAAAAAGTAGCAAGTCTTAACAAGGATCATAAGACTTTGGATTTGTAATGGTGGTTCGTGAAAGTGGATTACAATAGTTGTTTAAAATAAATACCAAAGGATATGAAAGAAAATGTAATGTTTTAAGTATCATGAAAAAAAAGGAATTTATGACGTCTATATAAGCATCACAAATGGAAGGAACTTCGCAAAGACTATTTGATATTTGTGAAGAAAGGCATTTAGGGAAGCATTTTTTTCTTCATAAAAGAACGCGTTTCATGTAGGCTATTAGAGATTAAAAAAATAAGTAGATTCATGCAGGTTGTTTTTGTATCACGAATGGGAAAGCATCACTAAGGCTATTTGAGCATCGTCAAATGTGGAGCTTCAAAAACATTGTAAATAATTGTGAAAAAAAATTACAATGTCATGCCCAATAAATATTTCTTAAAGTTGAATTAATCAATTTTATGATATTTTAACATCAACACGGCATCTACCTATTGTGTGTGATGCATTCATTAGAGATAAATAGGGGACCTAGAATTCCATAAACATTGTTTAAATATCTTCCAAGAACAGTGAGCAAGGGAAGAGGAATATGGTGATACTTTCAACAGGAACTGAGCCATAGAAAGAAACATTAGGATCATCCCATGGATATTCAATGTGTAGACTCTAAACCTTGTAGAGGCAGTGATCTTTAGTATAGATATGATCTATCCTGAACCATCATTTTTGGATGTGATCCATAGTAAACTTGGTACAATCGACACTTCATTATTGTTATCTCCTTATATGTATCCCACTAAGTGTGAACCTATTAAAATTTTTAGAAAAAAAAATTAATATTATAAAAGTTACATGAATTAATTTTATTATTTTTCATGAAAATAATTACAATTTTTTTTAGAAAATGGTATTATCAATACATATAAAGACTTATCATAAAATTATGTTAATTTTTTCAATTAATTTTATTTGTATCAAACAATTATAATTAATATTTTTATATCTATGTTTAATGGATTGGATAAAATAGATTCATTTGAATAATAATATTAATAATATATAGTGGTTTGTCCAATCTCAGTGTTACATGTAACCCAAGTTAAATATGGTGTTGTGTGTAATAAAATACATAAAAGAAAATTACTGTATTCAATAAAAATCCTAAATTCGTTGGATTTTACATTCTTCCTCCTTAAACATGTATTTTACCCTCTAAATATTTCACTCTGATAGAAAAAAATGAAGATACTTGTGTCTCATCATTTCCTAATGTTCGTAAATAGATTCATTAAGAATGTGGTTTCAACCCAAAACATTAACCAGGGGTGTGGTATTTTTTATCTCTATGTCCTAGAATATCCACAATCTATTCCTCATAATAAAGGTACTACTACAACTGTATGCCATTTAATTTCAGTAAATGTAATGGATCAGGTACGTACTTCATTTATAAGGACAAATGGACCAAATCATGAACATTATAGAAATTTGGTCAATGAACCAATTGATATGATAACATCCCGATATAATCAATAATTTTAATGTGAATGATATGCCCAGGACTTAGTTTTCCCTTCTGTCTAATTTTTATTTTTTTCTGCCAGGGAGAAATAATTAGAAACACCATTTCACCAACTTCAAATTCTACACCACGTTCCCTATTGTCAGCATAAATTTTCTACCAAATCAGAGTTGCCATTTTTTTATGGATATAACCTTATATTAAATTTCAATAAATACCATAGGTCCCAATATATTTTATTATTTAAATTCATTCAATGTCATTCGGATCCCTAAACTTCTTTATGTATAGGGATTCATAAGGATCCATCTGAATTCCTGTGTGAAAGTTGTCGTTGTATGAAAACTATACTATATGATAGTGTTTATCTGAAAAATTATTGAAATAAAAATTAAATTATCTCAATATATCCTGAAGTGATTTATTTTTATCATAGACTAGACTTCTTTCTGATAATGAAACACAGTGCTGAAACAAAACTATATATCAATAGCTTGGTTAAGACTTCACCAAAACAATGAGGTAAGACTCATATCTGAATCTAATAAAATTGAATGTGTTAAACCATGAAACCATACCACTTAATTAATTTATATTCAATAAATATTATTAGTACATAAATATTATCGGATAATGATGATGTGAACTGACATTATCAGGTGATCGACTACTTCCCAAATTCCCTTTAGAAATTTTATGCAGTTTGATGAAAAAAATACATAGGGATTTTTTCATATTTCCATTATAGTATTTGTAATAGATATAACACTCCCATATAATTATGTCTATTATCCTTATCTTACTAACATACAAACCAATAATATACAATTTATGTGATATCTCTCTTTATGCTATCCCACCAGAAATACACATTCAAATATATAAACATCATCATACATTCAGAAAGAATGGATAATTAATAACTTTTATCATCCTATCACAACTCATTTTTCAAATATGGGTTGGATGGAATAAAATAAGATTCATGGACCTCATTATTTCATCATGATCGCATTTAAAATCAATATCACTTCTAACCTTCTTTTACAAAAATACATCTTCCTTATTCGGATCTTTAATAATTACATGGATAGATCGTTGAACATTAATATGATTCAGATAAGATTTCAACATTAAAATATTTCAAAATTCTTAGTTTTTAAATATATATAATTATTAGATCATTTATGAACCTCATCATGGATAATCTATAATAATCTATTCGACTTAAGGAATCATCCACCTTTTTTCACATTCTCGGGGTGGTAGTTCATTGAATATTTATAATATTCAATCATTTGTAACCATATTTTCTAGTTCATATTCAAATTATGTAATTTCAATATATAAATTAATTGTTTTGGATAGGTATATATATCACACTTTTCACAATAATAATAATTCCTTCATATTATTAGTGAAAAAATTACTATAGCTAAATACAAATAATTTGTTGGGTAATTTATCACATGAACCATAAATTGTCATGAGGAATAAGTTATAACCATGTCATTATATATAACAACACATCTCAATCCATTATTTTATGCATCACTACAAATTATAAACCCATATCCACTATCGGGTAACGTATGCTTGTGTGCACTAACTAATCTTCTCATCTGTTCCTGGAAATTGTCCTCATATTCTATTGTTTATACAAACATGGTTCTCTTTCTAGTTACCTTTGTTAGAGGATTACATTACAATGATACATTCTCCAAAATAATTTATAATATCCAATTAAACCATGTAAACTATTAATCTCAGTTAATATCGTTGGTCTTCACCACAGTTCAATAGCACCCGTTTATGATGTATATACTGATATACCCTCTATTGAGATATTTTAACCTTAAAATGAAACAATTTCTAGAAAAAATTTATACTTCTTAAATTTATCATATATTTTATCCTTATATATAAAATTTAGTATTGTTATATGGTAATATTTATTATAACCTTTCAATTTTAATAGAGAATAATGTCATCTATAAAGACTACCGGAAACTAATTAATGTATTATCTAAAGACTCTATTCAATATGTTCATGAAGATAGCGAGGGAATTTTTATGATCGAATGGATGGAATATATATTCAATTTCTGCACCTTGTATGGAATTTTGTTTTGATTATATCCACTTTATTAACCATAAATTACTGATATAAATTGAAAATGTTAGTATTAGAAAGGTATTGACATATACAAAATTGATCAAATAGGTTATCAATACAAGGTAGAGCATACTTATTCTTAAAAATGATCTTTTTCAACTTTTGATAATCAATATAGATTAACATAGATCTATATTTATTTTTAATAAAAAATAGGTCTACGCCTGAGTGGAACACTTGGCTAAATGAATCACTTGTCAAGGTTCTCATGTAGTTTCATTTTCTAATATTTCAACTCAATTATGTCCATTCTATATAGTTTATTTTAAATTAGTGTGTTTGAGGTATGAGTTCTATTGGGAACTCAACATCTTGTTTTGGTTAAATTATAGGAAAATCTTATAAAAACAATCAATAAAATCCAACATTATAGGTGATTCATTGATTTTGATTATCTCCCCACCCATAAAATATAAATTCCCCTATTTAATTGGAATCAAAACCCATACAGTGTGATTCCCATTGAATGTTAATATTTTATAATGCACTATTATATGATAATATATTAGTTTCTAATATAAAATATAACTTCCCATCTTTAAAATTTATGTTACATTTATTTATATAAATCTAATAATTTCCTAAGATATCATTAAATTTTACTAGATGAAGAATGATAAGATTTTTTGGAAGCACATTATCAAAAACTTGAAATGGAGAAGAATAATAAAAATGAGATGAAATCAACATACCATTAAGGGTTTTCACTTTTAATTATATGTCTAATAATTTTTTTGGAATAATAATAATTTTTAATATTTGCTATATATGAACAAATAGTTTATTTCATAGTTAAGTAAGACATTAACAGTCCTAGAGAAGATGGTATGTGTACCGTTCACCATGTCCTTATCACACCCCCTCAAAAAATATTTCATGATATTTTCATTTTTATCTTATCTTAATAGGATTCTAATGTCAATAATATTCATTAACCTTTAGATATTTTAATTGTTTAACATAATTCCCATAATCCTTGAATTCGAAATATCAGAGTGTGGGTGGTTTATTTTGTAGATCATTCTATCTATTTTCATCGTTACATAACTTTTTTCCCATCACTTTGTCATTTGATTTCTATTTAACCATCACTTTCACACTTAAAATATTTAATTGTCCTAATAAGAAAATTTTCTAAATGTTTCTTCCCACAAATTTACTATAATGGATAGACAATATTCTTGTCTATTTGGTTTATATATATTATATTAAATTCTATTTTCATGTTCATATCATAACCCGGAGATTAATCTATAACATCAACCTTAATTTATACATTTAATGAAAATAGAACAATATACTCAAATCCAATAATGTATCTTATGGATAATTCGATTTGGAGACATGTATTTAGTCCACTAAATAATCAATCAACATTACTATCCTGTAAGATGATAGTACCAAAAGATTACCTCACATGTATTTCAAAATATTCCTTGTAGTTTCCAATGGATTTGTAATCCTTATGTTTTAGGCCAAGTAGAAACTTATCCATATCTATATATTGAATAAAAAAATAATTATAAAAAAATACGTTATTAAACTCATCTCTTTCCATGGAGTCAATTTCAATATTTCTCTTGTATTTGTGATGAGAGCCAACCATTGATCTGCTTCACTAACCAAATGATCAACAACCAAAATGTATTTTTCTTGTTACATGCCCAAGAGAATGAAAAATATCTACTGAGTTTTATTTATCCATATCTTAGTAACTAGTGTATTGTGGGATTCACTAATGTAATGTGGATGATTCTACATGAATGATTCAAAAGAATGTTGTTTCTGATTTTTTTATTTGGATGTTTAGCATGATTCATTGTATGAGAAAGTTGTATACTAATCAAAATAAAAATTCTCACTATACTACAAAAATATTTGGTTTCTCAGGAGTAAAATCATAGTATTTTATGTTCACTCATCCTTAACACGTTCTTTTGGGTTCTATTAATTTTTGAAAAATCCAAAAACATAGTGTGAGAAATAATAATCATCATGGGTTACCACATAAACAAAAAAATAACTTATAAATTACATATTATTTTTTAATATGTGATATAGGTTTATCTTATTCCATTTATATTCAATTTCTATATAAATCCATCACGATGGTTCATAATGACTGTAAATTTTGAATTCATATCCACAAGGAGTGTCTACTTAGGTGTGCATCAAGGCCCATAGTGATGCACCAAGTAATGATCTATTCCATTTAAATGTGCACATTTTAGAGTTATTACCCCAAGGTACCTCTATACCAGATCTACATCCACATGTAGAATCCAAATGAGGATGTAATGTTTTTGAAAAATACCCAGTCAATCTTTTACAAAAATACTAGTTCATTTTCCAATACATTGTCTCGCCCAAAGACATATCCATAGACATGTACATAGGGATCTCCCTAATGATTTGTGATCCTAGTTTGAAATGGTTTTCTAAAAATATCCTATGATTCCAACTACACCAATCAAGTATTTTCATTCAAATTTATAACATATTTTTAGATGAAAATTCATTACATTAAAAAAAAGGGCATGGGGATCATAAAGTTATAATAACATTGAAAAATTGGATACATAAGAAACTAGTTCATATGGGATCAGAATCAGGTACCAATAAGTTATTAATAACTATCACCCTTCAAAGAAATATAATACATAATAAATTTCTTCATAACTTGGGTAGAGGAAACATAAGAATGGGGGAGCTCATATTCTTATTATGGATTTACAAGTGAGATATATATGAATAACTTGAATATAAGGGTAAGATAATATCATAATAATATATGAAAACCAAACTCCTCATATTAAAGATTAATTAATTGAGTCGTGGAAATACATGTGTAGTTAATAAAACATTAATCTTGAGAATATTAATGAACATGTTCCATGAGAGAATAAAAATGGAATATAACCTATAATTGTGTAATACACATAATTATAGAAATTAATTTCCATTGTAATCAATTCTCACTTCTATGGTAATTATAATGGAATGGGTTCTCTCCCAAATCAATAATATTAGTAATGTTTCACTCCCAATTCCATTGCAGTGGAATAAATAAATTACTAATATTGGATTAATAAACATTCTAGTCATTTCTATCTCTTTAAATATAAATCATTACCTAGTGAATTGGAGAGAGATATAGGTCCATCCACTCATATAATGAAAATAATATATATTTGTGTTCCACAATATCATACAACATTCACATATTATAACCCATTAAATTAAATGGGTTTTATAATCACTTCACCAAATCATAACCTATGTAATGTGATGTGTTTCATAATCTTTTCATCATTTCATCATATCCTCATTTATGAAAACAAGAAGGATTCATAAGAATTTCCTCACGGTGTTACCTGTTTAAGAGAAATTGTATTCCTAAACATCATTCCATTATAAACAAAAACATTTCGGGAAAAGGATAAAAATAATATCCTGGGATTATATCCCTAGTAATGAATAAGAATCTTCAATAGATTCCACCATATATAGAAATTATTTTGAATGATCTTATAAAATATACTTTTAGTAATATATCATTTACAATTTTGAAAAAAATATTTAAAACCTAAAAAAAATTTAAAATCCTTTTATTTAAAATTAGACATTAATGATTATAATGCAACCATCAATAATAATTAGTAAAATGAGGAAAACATTTTATGAATCAATTTTTTTTGATAATGAGTCTTTTGAGGAAAATTAGTTTTTGACTAAAGTGATAAATAAAGACGATTTTACTTAAAAAACTTATTTTATTTTATTGTGTACATAAAGAGAGTAAAATGAGGATATTTTTTTATCACATTAAATATCTATAGCATAATAAAATAAATGATTTTAATGAGAGATATATCATAATATTTCATCATTGAAATTATAATCATGAGTATCCCTGATAAATGATGAGATTATAACATAAAACTCTTACCCCATCAGTAAATTTGAATCATAAAATCCAAGAAATAATAATGTTAAATTAAACCTAAAATATCATAAGAAAAAAATAAATTCATGATATTACAACGAAAATGTGTTTTATATATTCCTCATCCAAGAAGATAAGTGTATAACGTAACATATGTCTCAAAGAAGGCGAATAAATAAATAAATTTCTAACATTGATGCTAGACACTCATTATACATATTCAAACATACAGTTCATAGAGGGATATGACGAAGGATATATGTCAAAAAGGTTGGAGGAGCTATAACAAAAGCATCAGCATACCTATAGTGTGTAGATCACTGATGAATCATAGGGGTTAAACTTTTGCTAACCTGTGTGGGAGTCATCATTGGTTCCGCATGGGTAGATCCTGAAGCAACCGAGGTAGAAGGCAAGGCTGGAGGAACAATGATGGGAGTGTAGTACACATGGAGGAAGGGTAAATGAAGATTTTGTAAATCCCTAATAATACTACCTCCTATCTTCATGGCTGAGATAAAATCATCTTAATTCTCCATGAATTTCTCCATGGGTGGAGTCACCTCTCTATGCCAACTTACTTGATCCTTAAATGATTGAGTGACAGGTGGAATCCTCATGATCTCCAAACAACAACATGAATTGACCATCCATCCGATGCTTAGTATATACCCTTTAATAGTAGAAATACACATGATATTTGATGGCCTTCTGATCTAGGGAAGCTTCCGTTAAATAATTTCCCAGAAGATTATGAATTTCTCTAGTAGTGGAAATAACTCAAGTCATAGACTGAGGATCTGAGGTATATGTACAAGAGAACATATCAACTTTTTCTCTAATAAACGGTCTAATGTCTTCTAGATGAATAAGAGGAGAGGCTAAAGATGAAGAAAATTCACACAGTGGTACCATTGGGAAATCCACTACCTCTTTAAATGATTTAGTCATCCCACTGATCAGCCTCTTCACATCATCATCTTGGCCACTCACATGTGTCTCCATGCACTTCTTAAAGTCCCCAAACATAGTGACCACTTAAAAAACCACACTTTTAACATATTTAAGATATTTTTCCACCTGAACCCTTGGTACCATGTAGGATTCTAATATGGAAATAGACTGCTTCATAGATTCTATAGAAATTTCCATGGTTTGGATCTGATTCAGACAACCCTTTACCACCTCTAGAATGATGGAGTGAGAGGTAGAAACTAGCATTTCCACTAAAATAGTGAGAACTTCTTGATTGCGAGTCACAACCATATCTAATCCAACAAATATTTCATCAATGTGGCTCATCATATTTGATTTCATTGATTCCAAATCATCTTTCTTCACATAGTCATTAGGAAAATTAACCACTATCTTTACAATTGTACTTTCTGAAGCAGTAGGAATTGGAGGACTTCTGATAGGCTGGTCATCATCAGAATCTCCATAATCTATGCCTATGACCACAAATCTAGGGTCTTCTAACTAATAATTTATTCTAAGAGCTATAGAAACTAATCCTATGGCCATAGGTTGTTCCCCCTCAATTGGATCATTCTTCTGATCAACCTCATTCAGCTCTGCCATACCACCTTGAGCAAATGCATCAACAGAAGGGTCCACTGCAACTTCCTCCACAGAATCTTCAACAACTTCAAAAATAATTATTGATTCAATTGATTCCAACACCTCATAATCTACACCATCACCTATTTATGTATTCCCTTATCAAGGGAATTAGACTAAGACATTCCTTCTCATTTGAATCAGCACTTGTCTCTAAGTCATAACGACTAGATTAATGCCCTCATGCTCATCTGAGGCCTCTCTAGTGTCTCTTAAGACATTTTCTACCCCTTCTTCTTCACTGGTATCTTCATCATCACTGTCCCATAGGACTGTCTCCCTTATAGGAAATCTAATTTGTGGACTAGGATTACCAAAGGATACAGTATTAGCATGAGGATTGGAGGGAAGGTCTGGATCACTCTTGTTATCTATAGAGGAATCCTCTCTTTTTGGCACAATAGAAGCTTCTCCTTCTTCATATAAAAATGTTGGTTGTAATTCAAATGTCTTTTGAGAAGGATATCTCTTTACCATAAGACTAGTAGGATGATTGATAGTGTTTAATTCCTCATATTGATTAGCCTCATTATGTATCCATTTTATTTTTTAGGGGTTCCAATTTATCTTCATCAACTTGCAAATTACCTTTGTAATACAGAAATTGTCGCTTACTAAAATTGTTTCCTCCTTATAATTAGTAACTCTATTCACCTTAAACATCAAGGATATCAATATAGAATGAAATAAGGCATTGGATTTAGAATTAGGCATTGTCATTTCTCCTTAATTGAATCATCAACAGCCCACACAAGTTTATCTTGGTTCCATGATTCAATAGATATAAAAGAAATAAATACTGAAATTACAATGTAGCAAATTCCCCTCTACTGGGACTCACGAAATGTTCAAAAACTTAAACAGTAGTTGGTCTTCTTCTTTCATCTTAGCAACAAGTATTTTTCTAGGGATCCCACTCCCTCTCAGTTCAGCTAAGGCTTCCTCATAACATAATAAATCAGTAGTGGGAGGCCCCACTCTTGAGTAGTAATCATAAATCCCTTCCTGTGTTACTCTCAATCACTCATCCCATTCAATAGAGGAAAATCTCACACTCATTTCATTCACCCATGAAGACATTCAATTACCATCCTCAGTCTGTTCGAATTTCAAAAACCCATAAAACTCCTTCACTAACATCAGGTAATAGGCACCATTGTTGTTTGAAAATAATTCAACCCAGCATTGAGCATCATGTTCCTTCAGCACTAAAGATCTGATCTTCAGCAACCATTCGGAACTGAGCACTTTTTCGACAATGAATTCCCTCTTTGAAAAATCAGGGAAGATTGGCTTTGACACTACATTGCTTCCACTACTCGACTCATATCACAGACTCTTTAGATTTTACACATCCCCTTTATCAATCACCAATGGTCTCTTCACTCTTTCCATGTGATCTGAAGTGGTTTGAGAGTTTCAGAAGAGGGTTAGATTCTGAGGTTAGGGAGAAAAATATTTTGGAGAGATTTTGAGGTGGATCAAAATATGGTATGTATTTTGATTTTATCACATAGGGAATGAAAAAAAATTAGATAAAAAAAATAAGTAAGGTATAAAATGTTTCAAATGCTGGAAAAGAAAACACTAAGTCCCAAAATCAGAGACTACCAGTAAGGTAACAATGGCGAGTTTTCTAATGGTGAGGTATCTAACGGTGAGTTCCTATAGTAAAGTTCCTATCGATGAGGTTTCTAACGGTGAGGTCCAATGTTGAGGTTCCTATTGTTGATGTTTCAATTGATGAGGTCTCTAATAGAGAAGTTCCTAACGGTGAGGTTTCAAACGGTAAGATTACTGTCGGTGAGGTTTCTAATGGTGAGGTTTCTAACAGTGAGGTTCCTAATGATGAGTTTTCTATCGGTGATTTTCATATTAGTGAGGTACCTATTGGTGAGGTTCCTAATGGTGAGGTTCCTAACGGCGAGGTCTCTAACAGTGAGTTACAACGGTTTAGTTCCTAACAGTGAGGTTTCTAACAGTGATATTTATAATGATTAGGTTTCTAATAGTGTGGTTCCTATCAGTGAGGTTCCTATTAGTGAGGTTCCTAACGATGAGGTCTCTAACAGTGAGGTCCAATGGTGAGGTTCCTAACGGTGAGGTTTCTAATAGGGATGTTTCTGATGGTGAGGTCCAACAGTGAGGTTCCTAATTGTGGGGTATTTAATAGTGAGGTTTCTAACCCTTAATAGTTTATCATAAATAACACATGTTTGATTTAATTTTACCTCTGATAATTCAACGGCTTTGTGAATATATCATCCAATTGGTGTTCAGTACAAATGAATTCATGAGTGATATCACCTCTTTGATATTGATCACTCAAGAATTGATGTCTCTTATCAATGTGCTTGGTCAAAGAATGAGATACTAGATTTTTAGAGATGTTAATAGCACTTGTATTATCATTATTTATAGAGACTTTTTTGAATTGATATCCATAGTCTAGTAAAGTGTGTTTCATCCATAGAATTTGATCACAACAACTCCCAGCAACTATATATTCAGCTTTGAAAGTAGATAATGCAACTAAATTATGTTTCTTACTAAACCATGATATTATTGAATTTCATAAAACGTGACATGTTCCTGCGGTGCTTTTTCTATATAACATGCAACCAAAAAATTCAGAATCCAAATTACATATTAAATCAAATGATTTTCCTCTTGGGTAAATCATTCCAAAGTTTGTAGTATACTTGAGATATTTAAAAATCATTTTAACAGTAGTTAAATGAGAATCTTTAAGATTATATTGAAAGTGAGCGCACATGCATACACTGAACATAATATCATATCTACTAGCAGTAAGATAGAGAAGACATCCAATTATATGTCTACAATTGGTTTGATCCATTGGTTTACCAGTTTCATCAGCATCCAACTTACAAGTGCTAATCATAGGTGTATCACTACATTTATTGTCATCCAAACCAAAATGTTTCAATAGTTCCTTGGTATATTTACAATGATTTAAAACAATACAATTTTTTTTGATAAATTTGAAATCCAATGAGAAGTTTATTTTTCCCCATTAAAATAATTTCAAATTAATCTTGCATCATTTTTGAAAAATTAGAACATAAAGAATTTTTAAAGGATCCAAAAATAATATCATCTATATAAATTTGTACTATTAAAACAAATTTGGAAATCGTTTTAATAAAAATATTAGGATCCACTATTCCTTTAGGAAAACCTTTTGAATAAGGAAAGAACTAATCATGTCTTACCAAGATCTTGGAGCATGTTTTATACCATAAAGGTTTTTTTTCAAGTTTGAATAGATGATTTGAAAATTGGAGATTTTTAAAACTAGGGGTTGTACAACAAATACATCCTCATGTATGTACCCATTTAAAAATGAACTTTCGACATCCAGTTGATAATGCTTGAAATTCAGATGAGCTGCATAAGAAAGTAGTATCCTAATGGATTTTAATCTAGCTACCGGTGAAAAGGCTTCCTCATAGTCTATTCCTTCTTCATGACTATATATTTGTTCAACTAGTATATCCTTGTTTCAAACTATGTTTCTATATTCATCAATTTTATTTCTAAACACCCATTTAGTTCCTATTGTCATCATGTATTAATGTATTTCTACAACTTCCCTAACATTTTTTCATTAAAAATTATTATATTATTCATGCATAGCTATAACCCAGAATTCATCATTGATTGTATCATCAATATTTTTATGTTTAAGCTATGAAATAACGACTTGATGTTTAACCTAGTTTCTCAGAGAAGCTCCAGTTTGTGTTCCTATATTTAAATCACATACTAAAGCATCTAACGGTTGATTCTTGTTGATTCTAATACCTCTAGAAAGAGTTGTACTAGACACATATTAACTGTCTATATGTCCAGATTCACAATGCACATATTCTGAAAACTTTCTAGAACTGGTTTTTTTCACGAAGGGATCATTTTAGTAACCAATAAGGTCCAGAATTAAGATATCTTGCTCAAGGATTTCAATATCAGTTTTGAGTTCATGTGTATCAATATCATCAAATTTTACATGAACTGATTCTTCAACACATTGGGTTCTCTTATTAAATATTCTATAATCATTACTAATGATTGATTAACTTAGGAAAATTCCATCATCACTTTTGAAAGAAAACTTTTCATGATTTTCCTTAGTGTTAAGGATTATGACATTGCAACCCAAAAAACAAAAGTAATTAACCTTAGGTTTCCTATTAATCTAGAGATCATAAGGGGTCTTCTTAAGAACATGTCTAATTAAGAATCTATTGATAATGTAACAATTTGTATTAACAGCATAAGCCCAAAAATAGATAGGTACATTATACTCATTTAATATAGTCTGGGCAATCTCATTAGGTGACCTATTTATTCTTTCTACAAATCCATTTTGTTGAGGTGTTCTAGGAGAATTGAATTTGTGAGTATATCCATTTTGTGTGAAAAAAATATTCAAATTACTGATTTTCAAACCCGTGGCCATGATCACTTCTCAAGGTATAAATTTTAAGTCCACTATGATTCTCTATAGACATGGACTATTTAATTAATTAATAACATGCTTCAGTTTTGGGAGCTAGAAGGTATACCCAAGTATATCAAGAAAAATCATCTACAAGAACATAAACATACTGCTTCCCATTTAAACATGAAACTATATACTGTACAAAAAATTAAATATAAACCTACTCAAGGGGTTGAGAAGTAGAAACCTTATTCATTGGTTTGAAATAAACATTGTGTTGTTTTCCACTTTGATAAGGATTAAAAACTTTGTTAAGTGGGAATTCCAATTTTGGTAAATCTCTAACTAATCCTCTCATAGTTTGTTTCCTAAGTGAGTGTACATTGTAGTTTCCTAATCTTATGTTCCATAACCTAGATTCCTTATGAAAAGCATTTGAACAGGAAAAGTTTTTCTTTGCTAATGAATTTAAATCAACAACATATAAATTTTCATTTCTAAGATCTGTGAATATTAAATCATTTTTAAAATTAAAAACACTACATGATTCATTTTTAATTTTAACATTAAAACCATAATCACATAACTGAGAGATACTTAGTAAATTGTACATTAACCCATAAACAAAAAGTACTTCTGAAATTAATATAGTATTTGGGTTACCAATTTGGCCTATGCTGACAATCTTCCCATTCACATTATCACCAAACATAACATGTCCACCATCATCTTTAATTACGCTCTTGCAACATGAGTAGTATACTATCATGTGTCTTGAACATCCCATGTTCACGTACCGTAGATTATTATAGGATATCATAAAATAGTTTTAATGGAACACATTTTATGTGTAGGGTTACTTTGGTAACCAGATTTTCTTAGGTCCATAGAGGTTAGAATGAAAAGATTTCGGAACCCATTCTTATCTCACAGGTTTCTTATATTAAATAGATACGTTTTGAGACATGAACACATTGTTTTGTCATGTAGAGAATTGTTTTCAAAATAAGGTCTATATCTTAAACATGCAGTGAACTATCCAGATTTTGGAACAAAATTAGTTTTAGTAATCCTTCACTATCCAGGTTGATATCTTATAAGTTTTGTGTATATTAGAGCAATTTGTTTTCTTATAAACTGAGTCTAGGTATCGCTACCTGTAGTAAACTTCTCAAGATCTCTTTTTAATTTCTCATTGGACAGTTTATGTTTAGTATTTTCTTTTATTAGTAGAGAACATTTTTCTTTTTCAATATATAGATTAGACTTATAATTGGAATTTAATGCATGTTGACTTTTCAATAATTTATATTTATCCTTGAGATTATTATAGGTGTCCTCAAAAATTCCCTAGTATTATAATAGGTATTACTTAGTCATATTGTCATCATTATTTGATTCAATTTCATTCTCAGAGTAGTAATAATTTTGTATAGGAGAACTGGGTGTTTCCTTGAATGTTTTTTGTCATGAAACACATGTTTGCATGTTTGTTCTTTTCAATATCAGATGTTTCAGATCCACACGATCTATCTTTTGAGGCACTCTATGTATCTTTCATAGCCTTTTTATATCCCCTATCATTGTCTTCATACTTCTTTATAAATTTCAGCTTGGGGTAATCAACTTTCACATGACCGTTTTGTTTACACTCATAAAAGTCCATCACATTTGTGTTATCATTACATTTTCTGTCCTTTTTCCAATTTCCTTTATTATCATACCTTCCATTATAGTTTAACTTTATAAAGATTTTTTCATATGGAAGAATTTATTGAATCTCCTAGAAAGATGAGCCAACTCATCATCACTTGTTGAAGTGTCTATAAGAGTGTGAACTTTTTCTTTATCTTTGTTCTTTGAGTTAGTAGTCTTGAATGAATCAGATTTCTTTCTTGGTTCTTCATATGCTTATTGATTTACATTATTCTCTTCTTCATACATCATAAGATTTCCAATTACTTCCTTCACTAGTTGCATGCCTATGTCACAAGATTCTCGGATAGAAACAGAAGTTCCTCTCCATCAGTCAGGTAGGCATCAAAACAATCTCATAATCTGATCCTTGTTGTCCACTGGTTTTCCAAGAAAACTCATGGTATTCACTATTTCATTAAACCCGAGATACATTTTAGACATAGGTTTATTAGACATCAATTTAAAATTATCAAATTTATTAGTATAGATATTTAATATCATTTTTTTAACATTGGTTGTTCTGTCACGAGAAACTGCTAAAGTATCCCAAATTTCATATGAAGTTTCACAAGAAGATATTTTATTGAATTCTTCATCACCTAGAGAATAGTACATTGCATTCATTAATTTAAAATTATTATTATATGTAGATTTAGTCAACTAAGACCATGTAACCCTAGCAATAACAGGAAATACATGTTGTTTTTCAACTGCGTCCCAGATTTCAGGTCCCCTTATCTCTAGATACATTATCAATTTTAATTTCCACTGAGCATAGTTATTACCATTAAAGAAACGTTTATTGATAGAAGCAACACCCTTACCACTGTTATCCATTGATAGTTGTAATTGTAAAGAACTGAAAATTTAGATATAACAGAAATTTTATGATATTTAAGATACAACTAAAATCAAATTTAAAGAATTCGACAAATTGCACAACAATTCATGTAGTAGTAATAAAAACTAAACTAAAACCTCTAATACCAAATTTTGGTCAGAGTGGAATCTCAATATGGGGTTGAATTGAGTTCCTTCTTAATAATTCTATTAAAAACATTATATTAATGATCCCCCAAATTTTGAAACGGCCTAGTTAGTTATGGCAGTAGAGATATAGATGTATATTTGGTCAAAAGGTTTCTCCAAGGGTGATTAGTCCTAAGTTGAATTAGTGTAAAACACTTCTTCAACACTTGAAACAAGTTTAATAAATTAAACACATACACACACTCTCCAAATATAACTATCAAAGATAATGAAAATTAGTTTTATGTTTTAGAAATTATAAGCAGCGAAAATAGATAAATCAGTGTACAAAAAAGAAATATTGAGCAAAGATGAGGTAAACAAGAGGATCATTCTCAAGATGAGACTTAATCCTCCCTACATGGTGAGCACCTACCACCAAGCAGTTTATATTAACAATAAAGATGATTAAAAACCTCTATCAGGCTTTACAATAATTTTCACAAACTGTCCTGGGTTCACACCCTCTACCACAGTTCTTCGTGGGAGAAAAAAACAATACATACCACACATGATCTCTACCATACTTAAATGTGGGAAACAAGATATAAGTGATGTTTGATGTGAATATATTCACTATCCTCCAGTTCATGGAAAAGAGACACTGTGTGTAATAGATAGACACACACTTCTCAGAAATGTAAAAAGAAGGAACACAATAGAAATAAGATTATAAGTTTGAGTTTAGGATCCTCTATTTGTTTGCAGTTCAACACTTTACTCCTTAGAGTGAAGAATTTGATGTTCAAGTGTTTCTATGGAAGTTGTCTCCAAAATATAGTGTCACAACTCCAAGTTCTAGAATTCAAGAATTGAGAGTTGATGAGACAAAAAGGCATCCTTGAAATTTTTCTCTCGAAATGATATAAGTGAAGTTATTGGGTTCACAGTGAATGTTCTTGAATGGTTCTTACTTGTTCTCTAGTAATTTATTTCTCATGCATTCCTCTCTTTTAACTTCAGGAAATGTTCTACACATTCCTCTCTAACTCTTCTATTTTTATAATTGATGTCCGAAAATATGAATAAGTAAATCACATGTGATCTTTATCATACCTCATACTATCCCGAGATACTGTCTCTTGATATGTCTACAATAAACATCAATTAATGTCAGAAGTTATTAATTTATCAAATATGACCGTCAGAATAATCTTAAGAATTTTGCAAAGTATGTATTAGTAGAGTATGGTAGACTAGTAACGGTGGCCTTCACAACTGTAGGTTTCAATAGTAAGTCCACATTGGTAGCATTCATCGGTAACCTTCCATCGATTACTCTCCATCGACAACCTTAATTTTTTTTCTTTTAGTGGTAATATTTCCAATAAAAGACTTCAATGAGAACCTTTCCAACAGTAGCCATGCATCGGTGACCTTGAAATGGTGACCATGCATCGATGATCTTGAAATGATGAGCATGCATCAGTGACCTTGCAATGATGACCTTTTTATTGGTGACCTTGCAATGTTAACCTTACATCAGTGACCATGCATCGGTGACCATTCCATCCGTGACCTTGAAACGGTATCCATGCATCAGTGACCATGCATGAGTGACCATTCATCAGTGACCTTGCATCATTGACCATGAATAGGTGACCTTGCAATGGTGTCTGTTGCATTAGTGACCTTACAACGGTGACCATTCATCGGTGACCTTGCAACGGTGACCTTTGCTTTGGTGACCTCGCAACGATGACCTTTGTAGTTAGAGAAGATTTTCACTGTGAGATTAAACAATAGAGAAGTGAGGTTACAAGTACATAGTTATTACTATGATATAAATAGGATTTTCTCATAAATGATTTTCATGTAAGTGAAACATGATTTGGGATTATCAAAACTAGCAAGTCCAACAGTTGGACCTGTTAAATTTATTGAGGATACATTATATAAATAATGTTAAATATGATATAAATATCAAATAGGTTAATTATATTTGTTTTTAGAGTAATCCATGAGAGGTAGATATATAAAATTAAATACACTATTAATGGGGACGATAGATTGTACATGTGAATGAATTTTCTTTCCATTTTGTCAATGAATTTAATGAAAGAATGTTAAAAAATTTATTAACATTAAAAATATTTTTTATGTCATATATATATTTATCATATTTTCATTAAATTCATCCTTATTTCCTTCTATGAAAAGTATGAACAAATCTTATCACTTCGTGAGGCAGTAGTCTGCCATACACTTGAGCGACGTTATTGTATTCCCACATAATTGAAAGTTTGAATTTTTATGTTATATTATAATAATTTAAGTATAATAATATCATAAATATAATATATAAATATTTAATACATATTTTTATCTAGATGTCATAGGTTGTGATGTAAAATTAATAATATCAATCTGTGAGGCGGTAGTCCACCATCGATACAATTGATGATTTCGTATTCCATTTTATGGAGGAAGATGTGGTTATTGATAATGAA
This sequence comes from Viscum album, assembly GCA_963277665.1. Classification (NCBI taxonomy): domain Eukaryota; kingdom Viridiplantae; phylum Streptophyta; class Magnoliopsida; order Santalales; family Viscaceae; genus Viscum; species Viscum album. The sequence continues at coordinate 907,031,131 of OY728125.1, read as the reverse complement.
TTAAAAAACACAAAATCTCATTATATGGAAGATACTGAGTTTATTATATCATACTTTTTTAATATTTATTAATGAGTTCGAGGTAGAAAAAAACTAAAACACATTATAAGGCGTGTCACCTCATCTTCAGAAAACATATTTTGGTTTTCACCAAAATGATTATTAGGCTGAATTTATGAAATAATTAAGGATTCTATAATGGGAGTAGGAATGTAAGAATGTTATTTATCTTGTTATGGTCTGAAAGAAAGTGTTTTGGTTGTGTAAAAATGAGAGGTGAGAGGGTGGCATTTTATATGTGATGTTGTAAGAAACATGTTTTTTACTTAGCTATGGATCATTTTAAATAAGGTCTAATTTTTTATTTTTTAACTAATAAAGATTCCATATGAGTTCACAGGATTCTTGGGGGTGTTTGGGGATGTTTGGGAGCATGAAGAAAAACACGTTGGGGGGGAAAAAGGCATGTCACACTATTTGTAGAAATTGAGTTGAGTTCACTGAATAATTAGTTATTACCATGAAAGGAAGGATAATAGATCCCTACTGACCCCACATTATGAAAACCATAAAATTTGGGGTGAATAGCTATGCAAAAGACTATAGACATTTTTTGAAGTGTTTTCTATGGTTGGCGGACAGTTTCCCTAGCCATGCAACATAACTTTGCTAAGTTCCCACCCTGCAGCGGAAGGTGCAAGGTTAGAAAAAACATTGGAAAACCAGGCAACCCAACCATGTGTTGTCAAATTTTCAGTGTAATTTTAAATTTTCCCTTAAATGAATTTTATTAACTATTTCTCTATTCCATTTTTTTAATTCCATCTTCTAGATCTCTTCTTCTTCATTTTTGGATCCCTCCTCTAGACTAAAGTATCTTGTAATCCAATATCACTGTATGAAATCATATTTGACTATAATTCATCTCACTAGATCTACAGACATAAAATCATGATTCATTTTTCCATTTTTTGTTTTTCATTCTATCAAAAATTCTATTTAGATGTCGGATCATATGCCTCATATTTATAAAATTTATACATTCTTTAGATCTCTTTTTATGGATTCCTAACCAAAGGTTGATATTTTATGACTTGAGTAATAAGGGAATGAGGTAGGTTTTATAAAATTAATCCCTCAATTTTAATAGTTTAATAAATTTGGTTTTGTGATTCTAAATTTTATCGAGAATCACTAGTTTAATTAATATGACTTAGTTATAGTATATATGATCATATTCTGAGACTATTACTAAATATTTTTTCCAATGTTGGTGGTAACATCCATAATAATGACAATACCATATAGGGTGATTTTCTTAATTGGGCTTTTATTGGTTTGATATATTAGTTTGAGCCACTGTTTAGTTGTGACTAAGCTTGAACATGCTTATGGTAAACCATAATTTATTAAATAACTATTTAATTGGGTTTGATTAGCCTTAGATATGATAGTATCACTTGACCTGCCTATGGTTAGTTCTTCAACATGATGAATTCATCTTAAATGGTCAAATTAGAAAGTATTTTGTTAGTATTAATTAATCTAAATGAAGGTAATTGAATGATGTGGTTTCAAATATGTAGCACCCATTTCCTTGTCTCATAAAATGTAGTTGAGTGAAACCCCATTAAATGACTATGACATATTTGAATTATTGAATTGTTACATGTCTAAGTAATGCCATGTCACTTTAATGAAATGAATGGAATTAACCTCTAGAAATATTAAATGGTATGACTATGATATGGTCTAATTAATTAAATAATCAAAATTTAAGGTGCCTTGTATATGTAACTTGACATTACTATGAGAGTGGTTAGAGTCAAATTAGCTATTGGATTCCAAGGGTAATGTCGTGAGCCCTCTTGGATTCCATTCCAATCCTAAGATGTCATTTTCCAAGGGCGAGACCCACAATGAAACCTGATTTTGAATATTAGTGGATTCCATGTATGACACTATAGGATCCCTACATTAGTATTAATAGATTCCATTGATATGCTCCTTGGATTTAGTGTGACTTTTTCAGACATGAGTCACCTTGGATAGACCCTTTGGCCTAGTCACTGTATATCTTGTTTTACATTGGATTTATTCCTTGGAATCAGTTAGAATCACACTATTCGAATGCCTTAGACGACCCTCCTGGTATTACACACTTAACCCTATACCCATGCAACATTTTCTACCTGATATTACTTGACCCATGAGGTGAAGGATTCCTTTGTTATTAACATGGATCCACATAATTATTAATTAAATCAGGATGCTTTGTAATAAATTTGATATTTTATCATTATTATTATCATAGTACATCAGTGCTGGTTTTACATCACATGGACTAATATATATATTTAAACCAAATATAATTAATTAATGAACTGGTCACATTTTCTTACCCAGCCATGGGATGATGTAGGTACTTGGGTATTTACGTTACTGTATTTATTTTATATTATATATGCATTCTTTTACACAATTGATTTTATATTATATGGACTAGATGTTATAGATATCATTGGTTGTGGCCTACTTCACTTTATCTCAAAATTGATCTCAACCTCCATTGGCACCTAGGAAGATTACATGTATGAAGGTGTTGACAAAGATATGTGTATTTTTTGGAAACATGATTGCTTTCATTACGATGGAAATGGTAGTAGATTGGAAATCTAGCGATTGGGGTAATGGGGATAGATTTGGGATTCCTTTTCACCACTTTGGTATGGAATATAATATCTACTAATTTGTATCCATGTTTTCATCTTCTTAGATACATGACATATCATCATCAGTTTTTGTATATGATTAGAAGTTGTTAAGTTATTTATTACTCTTGTCATAATTTTATGTGGTATATCATTATCTTATAATTCTTCCTCTATTTAACTACTATGTTATTTAGTCATTGAACTACACGCTAGTACTGAGGGCATATTCTCTGCACGGGCACACCCAAGGCCCCTGATTCTATTCACAACCCTATAGTGTTCAAGGAGATTCCCTTAAGGCCTTGTAGCCAACTAGGATTGGGGAACCTATGAGTGGAATTCAGAATCAGGATGTCACAAAGGGTTATCACAGTGGGATCCTTTCTTGCATTAACATTTGTATAGAATTGAATAAATATTCTGAATTCTTTAGAACATCGTTAAAATCCACGATAGGGTGTAGCTAACCCATGTTTGGGATAAATAAAGAGTCTCCTAAATTAAATTTTTTTATTTTCCAATTAGTATTATGTAATATCATGATTGTGTGAAAAAAATTCTATGTCTTCGTTATTATTATTATATATATTGAAAATTGTTGTTAATCCTTGGAGCTATGATATTATGGAAGGGAGTATAATTAAACCCATAATTATAGGCACATAGAATTCAAATTCCATGAATATGTCAAGCCATATAAGTTCACTTCTCAATTTTCATTTCATTAAATGCATTTGATTATTGAGTGATCCTTATTACAAATTTATGCATGTGCTACTCTTTGGCTATTGTTGAGTGACTACCTATTTTTGTTAATGAGGTTTATAAGCCCTTATGGGCCAGAATGAGTCATTTAATGAGTCCAACCATCATATGCAACCTATTCAGTCTTGATATCGAAGGTAGATTGCATTAATTAGAATTTAAATGGGTGATGGTCTCATTGATTAGGATTATGGTACATAACTCACTGTGACAGAAAATCCATTTTAAATAAACATTGATATTATTATATAATAAAATGATAAAAAAGTAAAAAACAACTTATTAAAATGAATGGATACTAGGAAATGATGAGTCATGGTAAATATTACCTTATATCTACTGGAACCACTATATTCCAAGATATCATGTGGTAGTTGGTGGAAATATAGGAGAAATAGTGAAGCATGGTCTTAGAATAATTTTATTTAAGATTGTAATTGGAAAGTATATTATGCTTCATATAGGGAGTTAGTAATGAATGGAAATAGATTGGAAACATTTCGTAGCTACATCTATAGTTTCACAACACTCAAGATTAGTATTACCTATCATTAGTTATAGTTACATGTTCACTCCTTGATAAGTTGAATACCAGCCATTTTTCATATCCCAAAGGATTGGTTCTCCATGAGATTATTTAAGGATATGACGCACATTAAATTTTTTATATAGATATAAATTTCATTTAACACACACACACACAGACACACATATATATATGGATGTTTTTGGGAACCTAAATATATCAGATAGGATATGATGTTAGAGTCCCACTCTTATTAGTGGGAATTATATCCATGAATCACCATGTTATATCGAGATATTTGATTCTTTTATAGGTTTCCTGGGATTAAACATCATATAGAATGATTTTTCACTAGGTTCTCCACCTCTCAGTAGGTGAAAGTGGAGCACCATGGACTTACATGATTGTTACTATCAATTCTAGTACCAAAAAAGAAAAGTGATGATCTTTCAATGGACCTTGTAGTCAGTTTACCAATGTCTCCTAGCTGTAGAAATGGTATATGTGTTTCCTGAAAGACTGAATAATGTATCCCACTTCCTCCCCATCTGAGATATATTCTCAGTTGATGGGTTGGGATGATTTTATGACTAGGAATTCATTTTACTAAATGGTTCCCCCATACTCTGGTTTCACATAAGGATATTTGTTTTACGGTAGGGTTCTGGTAGGAATTGAAGGAGACTAGTGTACATTGGTGCTTATGAGCATAGTATTTTACCCCAATATAAATATAAATTCAGAACAGATGATAAATATGTTAGAGTAAATGCTTCATGCATGTTTCTTAGATTTCAGTGGATTTTGGGAGTAGAATTACCCTATCATTTAGTTCCCCTAAAATAATATCTTTCTATGAGACAATACAAATGGTTCCTTTAGAGGCCTTATATTGTATGATGTACTGTTCACCATTTTTTTTGGATAGTGGTAGGAGAGATAGTTTTACTATGTGATCATAAAGAATAGGATAATTAGGAGAAGGTTCAAGTGATCACGAAATGTTTGTATAATACTTATTTTAGACAAAAATAAAATTTCAATCACAATCGGTGACCTCTAGAGTCTAATCTCGGAGGGTAATGTTTTACTACAGGTATCTCCCAAGCTAGGACATATACTGATATTGAGACAAGGGAAGAAATTGCCTCATTATTTTGAGCCATTTAAGATCTTGATGTGATTTTCTATGGTATCCTATTGGTTTTTACAACCTTAAGGTTCCATTACTTGCTAGACATCTTCCATGTTTCACTGCTTTTCCAAAATCATGCGAACCTATCTAATATTTTTTATCCTATAGAATTTGAGTTATATGTAGATGATTTGATCAAGTTGTATCTTTTACACTTTATTGGCCAAAGCATTGAGGCTCTATAAGTCTGATATATCCCTCTTGTATGGGTGCAATGGAAAAATGAACATTTACAACATGAGACTAGGGTGTGGGAGGACAACGTATATTCCTAGTGTCCAATTTGGTTCTCAGACAATGTTTTTCAATCCTTGTAATGAGAACTTGGGGATGAGTTCCTTTAAGGGAGGAGGATAATAAGAACCTGGTTTTTAACTCACATATGGATCCCGTTACATTCTATATGATTTGTTTTACCTAATAAAGGATCCAAATGAGTTCATGGGTGCCTCAGAGGGTGGTTGGGGCTTGTTTTAATCCTGGAGAACAATTTTTTGGGATTAAATCCATATAAAATTGTTAGTATCAACCATTAGGGTAGGATTCATGGTTAGTTCTAACCATGCAAGACTAGATAGTGGATTCATGTTGTCTAGAGGGATTGAAATTGTTTTGATTTGGGGCACACAACCATGCCAAAAACTGGAAACATGTTTCATATGTGTTTTTCATGTTTGGAATATTATTTCACTAATCGTACAACCTAACTATGTAATTTGACCCTACCTATAGCTGAAGGACTTTATTTGGTGCACAGTTTAGAAACCCGTGAGTCGAAACTGTGTGGTGGACATGTTTTTGGTGAAATTATATATTTTCTGTTAAATTAATTATTTAAACCATATATCAATTTCTTTTTTCATATTCCATTTCCATGAGATCTTATATTTAATTTCTTGAGCCCTCATTAAGAAAATGTTTTGATAACATCCTTCTATAAAGACCCCAATTCAACCATTGATCATCTTATTTGACCAACACTGGTAAGATCTCGATTCCCTTTGGTTCATTCATCATTCGTATTTATATAACCAATTCTATTTGGATGGAGTCTCATATACCCCATTTTTTAGTCATTCATCCATTTTGTAGATCCTTATGTATCAAATTCAAACATGAGGCTAATACTTGATGAGGCGATTCATATGAGTAGGAGGTAGGTTGTCTATAAATAATCCTCCACATTTCATCATTTTATAAATTTCCTTGTGCACGCTCTTTTTTCATCTGACATCACATGTTTGATTAAAAAATATTATGTATAGTCTTTATTTCTAAATTATATGAATCTTATTTAATATTTTATCCATTATTGGTGGTAAAAGATATAATTATAACAACCCATAGAGGTTGATTTCCATAATTTGGATTATAGAAGTCTGAAAAATTAGTATGAGCCATTGTATGGGTGTCCCTATGTTGGACCTTTCTAATTGAAATCCATCCTTAATTAAATGACTATTGAATTGGGTTTTATTATCCTTTGATATTTTAGTGTAACTTGAACTTCCTAAGGTATGTGATTCAACTTTATGAACCGATCATAAATGGTCTAATTGATGGTATACTATGTATACGACTTTCCTTAAATAAATGTAATCCAATAGTTTAGTCTAAAATCTATAACACCCCTTTTTATGTCTAAAAAAGGTATTAAAGTGAGCCATATTAAATGAGCATGTCATATATTAAATAGTAAATGGTTTTATGTCATTGTGATGCCTTATCACTTGTATAAAATGCATTGAATAGACCTCTTAACCAATAAAACATCCTAACATCAACATGGTATAATTAATTATCTAAACCAATTATAAGATTCCTTCTATATGGTTTTTGAAATTAATATAGGAGTGGTCAGACTTGAGATAGATCTTGGATTCTAAAGGGAATTCCATGAGCTCTCATGTACTCCATTTCGATTCAAATGTGTAAATTTATCTGGGTGAGATCCACCTTTGAACCCAGTATTTTTCTATTAGTGGATTCTCATTATGACACCATAGGAACCCTCCATAATTGTTAGAGGATACCTTCAATATGATCCTTGGATCTAGTGTGACTTCAATGCACATGGGGAGCCTAGGATTCACCCTTGGGCCTAGTAACTTCTTATCTCATTTTACCTTGGTTGTATTCCTTACACGTTTTTATAATCACACTCTTGAGGAATGCCTTGGATGATTCTCCTTATATGACACTCTTACCCCAATATATAGGATACGTTTCTATCTATGTTGGATCAACTTCATTTGTTATGGGTTACTTGTTTATTAACAAATAATCTCTTAATTATAAATATCATCAAGATACCATGCTATATCTTGTATCCTTCATCATTACTAATATGTCTCGATTTCAGTGATAATTTTACCTCACATGACATAATATATTTATAAACTAATCATAATTTATAAATGAAATAGTTACATGTTCAGACCCCTACATAGGGATGAATCCAATACGTGGTTATTAACATTACAGTGGTGGTTTTCTTTTTATATGCATTCTTCCACACTGTTCGTTATATAATACAAATATTGGATGATATATACATCATTGGTGGTGGCCTACTATTATTTATCTCAAACAAAACTTTAGACAAAATTGGAACCTAGGTATATCACCTGTATGTATGTGTTCACAAAAAATAAGTTTACTGATTCAGACATTTCATTTCTTGATTTTGGATGGAGCTAGTAGCAGATGAAAGAGTTGGATATCGGGATGCTGAGTATCGATTTTGGATTCCTTTTTTCTAATTTTTATTGATTGAAATGTATAATAATTTGTATCGATGTTTTCATATTATTGGATACATGACATATTATCATACTATTTTTTATATGGTTATCAGTTGTTTATTAATGATGTTTGGTTTTGTTGTATGATATATTTATTTTATACTACTTCTTCTATTGACCTATTATATTATTTACTAGTTGTGATTCACTCCGGAAATAGTGGAATAGTCTCCTATAGGACACACCATTTTCATACACTACCATTTCACATCCACTGGTGTTCGGGAAGATGCATTGAAGCCATTTGGACAACCAGTCTTTGGGCACCTCTAAATGTTAATCGGGTCCAGGATGTCACACAGGTGAGTGGCACAATTATAATTTTTTTATTGAAAATGGTATAACCAAGTTTTTATCATTCTAAAAGGAACCAAAATAGATCATTATCAATAATATAAGAGATAAGGTCAAAATATGGCCAACCAATGGGTTTTGTACAAGTTTTGGGTAATTTTTACCTGTTTTCTATTATGTTTATCCCCTGGTAAATCTATTTTTACCCTAACCATGCAAATTAATATTCTCTTATTTTACTAATCAAAATAAGGAAAAATTATGTTGAATTTATTAAAAATATATAAATTACATTTATTCAAAATATTTAATAATTTTTTTTTCAAAATTCTATTCATATAAGTCGAATATTATATTTTAAAATTAAAGACACATATTCGTTAAGAAAGTGGGTTTCCATAATGAAAATGATCAAAATTATGAATAGTTTTTACATAAAAAATAAATTTTAAAATGATTCCAATTACATAAATTGGGTTCATTTATATAAAATTGAATAATGTTTTTTTAACCATTTAAAAAAATGAACATTATCAATTCAATAAACAAATAGGTAGTTATCAATAAAAATATTTATTTCTCACAGTTTTCTAAAATATTAATATTCCTGGAAAAAACTCAAAATTCACCCTAAGATAATTTTTACATGCTTATTTCAAAAATAAATTTTATTTAATCATATTTATTTCCTAATAGTTTCAAAAATTTATTTTATTATCATTAAAAAATTAAATAAAGTATATTTTTTTTGAAAATTGTATTTTCAAAATATATATATACATTTATATATATATTTTTTTAATCAATATGTTTTTTAAAAACATTATAATTAATAACTAATACGTATTTATTCCTATTAATTTCTCTAAGTAGGAAGTCTAGTTTATAATAGTTGTGTTTAAATAATAATTTTAATAATAAATCAAGGTTTGTCAAAAATCGATATTCCATGTATTGTAAGATAAACTTAGTATTTATTATAATGAATCCTATCAATAAATTTTAATTTTTTTGAATAATAATAATAATAATTCATAAAAACTTGGGGTGTTACAATTCAACCCATTCTCCCCTATATCATAATAATGATTTTTCAATTAAACACATACTTTGATCCATGAAAATATATAAAAGTTCATATAGAATGGATCCCATTAAATTGGTGGTGTTAAAGATGAAACAATGAGATAATTTCGACTAGGATTTTATGCACCACAATGCATCAACATGGGGCTCCCCTATCCTCTATGTGGAATATAATGATGGTTCAAAACATTTTTTCATTACCATTATGAGATTAATAGATTAGGATTATGATGAAGTATCATATAACCAATATCAATGATATATTTTATCAATTAAAATTACATTGATACTTATCAAAAAGATCTCATTGGACTACAAATCATCAGTTAAGGTTTAAAAGGGATTATATTTCCATGATATCTTTACATATGAGGCATGGACACTATGAAATTATAGTTATTCCATTTGGAATTAATAATTCTCCAACTATCATCATGGACCAACTTAAAAGATCCTTTATATACTACCTTGATCAATTTTTTGTTTTATTTATATATGATATTCTTATATATTGAAATATTAAAGAAGATAATGAGGATCATATATATATTGTGTAATTTTCCATGGGAAAGGAGAAACTATATAGAAAATTTTTAATGCTTGAATTCAATCTATGTAATGTATCATTCATGGGTCTTGTAATAATAATAATGGTCAAATAAATAAATCCATCAAAAGAAATTTATCACGAAATTCCCTAGACTGACCATTGATACTGAGATCTATAGTTTTCTTATATTGATTGGATATTTTGGATTCCTTCTCAGAAATATCTCTCAATTATCAAATACACTGTTCATATTAACATAGAAGGGATTAATGATACAATTCAAATAGAACAGTGATGAAATATTCAGCTACATAGAGAAGAGGCTGATAATGTCACCTATAATATCATTACCCAATAAAAGGGAATAGATTGTAATATATTGTGATGATTTAAAGATGGTTCTTAGTTGTGTTAACATGAAGAATTATAAGTTAATTTCTGATACTTTATGATAATTAAAGGATGTTGAAAAAATTTACTAGATTCATGATTTAGATCTAGCAGTAGTGATCTATTAGTTGATGATTTGGAGATATTATGTCTAGGGAGAAAGCTGTGACCTATATACTAGACATAAAATATTTAAATATAAATTAATAGGGAATGAATTTAATATGTTCCAAAGGAGGTGGTTCAAATTTGTATACTATTATCACAACTCAATAAAGTATGAGATAGTAAAGTTAAATATAGTGGTTGATACTCTGAGTAGAAAATAGCATTCTACATTATCCATAGTGATGATTCAAAATACACAATAATGATGGATTTTCTTAGGATAAATATTGATGTCATAATGGGAGGAGAGAAATCTTTTCTCGAACAACTAAATAATCAACCATCCATTAACATAAAGATCAATGAATCCTAGAAAAAAATTAGAGCTACACAAAATGTAGCGAATATAATAGATTTAAACTTTGATAGATAAAAAATTATAATGTTTGGAAGTAGGATAATTGTCCATCAGTTCTGGAATTGAAGAGGGACCTTTTTGATGATTTACATATCTCATCATTCTATATATATCCATAAGGTGTGAAGAAGTAATGAAATCTAAAACAAAACTTCTATATGGATAGTATGAAGGTAGATATTATAGAATATATATAATTTGATACTTTTTATAGTTTCTTGTTTAGGTTGAATGAAAAATAATATGGTTATGTTGGAAACATTATCCATACTTATATAAAAATGATAAAATATTATAGTGAACTTCATAGTAGGACTCCCCAAAACATATAAAGGCCAATATACTATTTGGGTTAATGTTGATGGCCTAAGAAAGTCAATACATTTTATTATTATAAATGAATATTTATATTATTTCCAACATTACCATATATATATAAGGAATGTCGTGATCCTTAATTGAGTACCACTGTCCTTTGAATCATATAGGTATCTAAGGATTCCATTAAAGATCTAGACAATTATTCAGAAATATTTAGATATTGGGCTATGTTTTTGAATTTTAAATCATCCATAGACAAATGGTCAGACAAATATAATAATTAAAACTCTAAAGGATATATTGAGATCTTATATGATGGATTTTCAATACCATTCAAGCATTAGATGGCACCATATGAGGCTCAATATTTGATGATATGTAGGACTCTAACATGCTGGGATAATGTTGGAGAGAATAATATGATAGGACATGACCATGTTTAAGAAATAACTGAGATGTTTCAAACCATTAAGTGTAATATGAAAGAATAAAATGTCGATATAAGAGTTATATATGAAATAATCTATGAGATATAGAGTTTGAAATTAGTGAAAAGGTGTTTCGTAAAATATCTCCATGGAAATAGTTTATGAGTTTTGGGAAGCTATAGATGTTGAGTACTAGATACATCAGTCCCTTTTAGATCATTGATCATTTTAGGGTTATATTATATCACATAAAATTCCCTACACAACTCTACAAAGTGAATTATATGGACTACATATCACTTTTGAGGAATTACATACCTGATCTGTCACATAAACTGAGCCTGGATGTTATAGAACGGTAACATGAACTTATATATGAATAAAAACCAATTAAAATCATGGATTGAAGAGAAAATGTTTTGGGAAACATAAAATTCCCTACACAACTCTCCAAAGTGAATATGTGGACTACATATCACTTTTGAGGAATTACATACCTGATCTGTCACATAAACTGAGCTTGGATGTTATAGAATGGTAACATGACCTTATATATGAAGAAAAACCAATTAAAATCATGGATTGAAGAGAAAATGTTTTTGGTAACAATAAATCCAATATAGTCAAACTTTTATTGTGAAAACATATGTTTTAGAAGGCTATATATGATCAATAGGATGTGATGAGGAAAAATTACCAACACTTGTTTTCTTCCATCTAATAAATTTTAAGGATAAAAATATATTTAATTTGGGTAGAATGTAATGACCCAATTTTTTATATAATAAATAAATACTGATTTTGAAGGATTTCTTGAGAAAGAACAATGAAAGTAAAAAAATATTTGTTGTGGTTATGTAATTGAAGATTTGGAAGGAATAAATAATGGTACTAGAATTATAAATAAATAAATATATATATATAAGTTCACATTAAATATTGACTCAACTTGTTTAGTTAAACAACTTCTGAAATATATTTTCCCTATTTAAATTTTATTAAGAAAAATAAGAATTGATATGAATAAAGGATTAACATTATTTAAATTATTAATTTTTGTTAAACCAGAATAAGTATAGATAATATAACGCAAGTCAATTTCCTATAAAAAACTTTATTCACTATATTTAATGTTATTAGTATAAAAATTATAAGTTTTTTTATGTCAATTTGATAAACTTTACATAAAATTTCAATTTTTCATTTCCATATAATCTTAAGATTACTTTTTGATATATTTGTGGAAAGGATATTTTTTTATGTGAATAATGAAAAATATCATTTTTACAGTTAAACCGCCTTTATTTTATTATTATTTTTTATTATTGAATTGGGAATTTAAAAAATATTTTTATATAAAAAAATATATATTTCATAAGTGACTATAATTTAAAAATAATTAAATAATAAAATAATATTTAAAAATTTAGAATTTGAGATATATTTTTCAAAAAATAGTTTTCAATACATTATAAATAATGTATTTTAAAAAAAACTTCCCCATATAAAAACTGATTAAAAAAATTTCAAATATGGAATTATGAGATCCAAATAATATAATGACAACCATTTTCTTTTTGGTCATAAAGGATAAATTCTCTATGTAAAAAAACTAGTTACTATAACGAATAATAAAATGGTAAAAATAAGTAATCGTTGAGGTAAAGTTACTAAACTATTTATAATTTAGTTATAGAGGTTTGGATAAACAATATATCTGAACAACTCAATTATTTATCAATTTTTCTGCCATTCCTTAATAGTGGATTCATATTGTTGAAAAGTTTTGGGAATTGACAAAAATGTCACTCTTTTTCACATTTAAAAGGGGTACTCCACCCCTCATATAAACTCTGGGAAACACCCCATAAAATTAGTCATGTATCATCTAAAACCAATCTGCCACTCTCTTATAAAATATAATGTTGTTCTGGCCTTCTTAAACTACCCTCCCTCAATTGGTTAATCTCCATTATAATGGATATAATTCAAAAGGTGAGGTATAAGTTCCTAACAACAAATTTTTTTTCTATTTATTTATGAGATTATCTTTTTTCATTAAATTAAATTTCACAATAATGAAATTTATAAAAAAAAATATAATATCATTAGGTTATTACAATTATTTGTAAACTGATAAAATACCCCCTAATCTATTAAGAAAAATGAAAGTGGGAATCATGTGTTTTTCTAACTACCACCTACAAGAATAAACATGTTATGTTTTCCTAAAATTTACAAAATTGGTAGTTTTATATTATATATGATGATTTTATATGATATATATAATTGATATATATCATTTTAGAAAAAAAAAGTAAAAAAAATTTTCATGCAATTCATTAATATCGTTAAATAACCCAAAAGTTGTCTGTTACTATTTCAATTTTCACATAACATGAATTAGTATACCTTGAAATTGAATTTTAAAATTATATGAATTATAAAAGGTAAATTAAATTTTCTTTAATGGTTTATAAATGATTATCTTTGGGATAAAATGAATTTACATACTGTTTTTATGAACATAATTCAAAACAAGAAGTTTTATTAACACCCGATGATGAAAAAATATTATAAAATTATAATAAATGAAGTGAATTGATATTAATAAATAGTATTAAAATAAATATATATGAATAAGGTTTTTAAATAGGTAATTAATTTTTTCTTTGGATTTTGAATAAATTATGTTGAAATAAATGGTAAATGTGATGTATTTGGTAACTGAATATGTATTTTTTGAGTCATAAAATTTATTATTAAACTTAATAACCCTAGAATTTTATTTTTTATTATATACAATTTATATTTATTGGACAAAAAATTTCAATTCAATTCCTATTTCATGTGTTGTTTTCTTTTCACTTTTTTTTTGAAAATAATGGATACATTTTTAAAAGATAATCCTAACATTGAATTTTATATCAATGTTTTTAAAATGATTTCAAGAAATATATATATTTTTTTATTTTTATTTTAATTTTACTCTCAATATTAAAAAAGATTTAATACTAATTAAGATATATTTAATATTCTTCTATTAATATGTTATTATTTTTATTTGATTATGTTTTTGATATCAATCATTTTATTTCATGTTTTTATAGTATTTATAAATTGTCTTAAACCCCTGGCTATTTCAGTTGGATATTTATGAAAAGTGAATGATTTCCATTTAGATGTTTTATGAATCTGATTATTTTCAAGAGATATTTATGATTATTGAATGATTTTTATTTGTATATTTAAGAAATAAATTCATTTTTCATGGGTTCATTAAGATATATTGATTATTTAGATTATTATAAGACATATGTATGGGCGAGGATCATTGGTGTCCTATATATCCCTATAATGCATTGGTTTAAGATTGTATATCATGAGAATTTCAGGTGTGGAAATAATGAGTTTTATCACATATGTATGGTATTGAGGGGTTTTCTTACATTTTCAAGCATGCATATAATGGTTTTGTTCCCATAGGGCAGGTTATAATGAGTTCTCTATCATATATTTTCCAATGATCATGGTTATTACAAATTTATTCATTGTGCATCCTGTTATTAAAATTTTTAACAATGAATATCATTTACATGAAATTCCATGATTTCATGATTAATAATTTTTTATTGCAATTAGAACATTTATTCCATGGTCACTTTTTAATGACTGTTGATATGTGTATTGATCCATGTCACAAAATTTATGATCCCTTAAATAATATTTTTATGATCCCATGTTTCTACAAAATGACTCATGATTATCATACAAGGTTTTTTATCTAAAATTATGGTATTTCTGTCCCCCTCACGTTCTCGTTCATTTTATGATATATTTTTCCCTCACTGAGCACCTAAGATCACCCATTTCTTATGATTCCAATAAATTTGTTATAAAATTATTATATCCTATGATATATATATAAATGTATCTATAGGATTATTATTATGAATAAATGATTTCATTTTTTATAAAATATGTTTTTATGTATCAAATATTAAAGACACTAAAACTTTAGGTCTTCTGTTTGATTGACAATTTTTGATATGTATTATTTAAATAATAAGATTAATGTATTATTAAGGTTATGTTTATTTTGGGACTTTGAATATAAAACTAACTATTGTAACAATTCTAGAATCACATGATCCCTTGTAGTACCTTGGATACCCACTGGAAGCTAGATGCTACCTTCTGACCTCAAGGAAGTCAGTCAAAGTTAGCATTTATTAAGTAAAAATTCTATAATTTACTCTTTTTGATGTGTTTTACTATAGATAATATATAGGAGATTCCCAGTGACCTTATATCCTATTAATATAAGCCTTTTTTGTAGGTAAGTACCAATCCCACCCAATTCTCGAGGAAAAATCACTATAATCATTAATTTTATTTTAGATACACTTTCTCTCTCAATTACAATTAATGTGTAATCAATTTATAAATCAATATAACCCATCATAAATTATTCTTTATCTCTCTAAGTAATTTATCTTATTCTATGAAGACATAAATCAATCATCAAGGGTATTATGGCTACAAAATTATTTCTCTTTTTTATTCCGTCTATTTAAAGAGACCACGACAATTAAAATTGATTAATTTTGGTTTAATTTATAAAAAGCTAAAAATAAATGTATTTATTTTATTTGAGGTTTATAGCTAAAAATGATATAGAAATAGGGTTGACTTTATTTTTTTTCTCCCTATAAATAACTAAAAATAAAGGTAGTTTCTGTATCTTGGATACAATTAAATCCAAGTTCTAACACATTAAACAATCAACAAACTGGAGTAGGAGATAAATCAGTTAATAAAATAGTTTTTTCCAAACTACCTTCTCAGATCATGTTCATAATTTTTTTTGTAATTATTGTCTTATTTTTTTACTTTCTGGTACACCTAATTATTTCATTTATTTCCACTAATTTTTTTTTAATTTTTCAAAATTCTTACTTATATTCTTTCACCCTTATATTTTTGTAATTTTAGAAAAAAACTTTCTACATTTATCAATATTTAAATTTTATAAAATGGGTTTTTCTTAAAAGTATTATCTTTTTATTTTATTTTTTGAAATCCAATATACCCTTCATGCGGGTCCTTTTATCTTAATTCAACCTACAAGGTAATAATTATAAATTCTTGAATATATTGTTCATAAATATTAAGATACAATGACTATTTTAGTTGTATCTTCATGTAACAAAAAAATAAAAATTATTAATATTGGAAACATTATGATGAAACATATAAAGTATATCATCAATCATAGAGAACCTATAACCCCTAATACGGTTAATGTTTATATTTTTATTCACAAACTATAGTAGACATAAAAATTAAATAATAAAATGTTTTTTATCTTGGTAATTGATATTAATTTTAGTTAGTGTTGTGATGAATTTATATAGAATTAAATTAATTCATATATTAAGGAATAATCTAGGTATATTTTTTAAATTGTGTGCCTCCAACTAAATGATATATTTTTTTTATAAAACTTTCTATTTACATAATATAATACATTTTTATTTTTATTTTTAATTTATGTTTTATTATAATAATAATAATCAATTATACTATTTATATTTAAATTATATATTTCATGTGTTTTTTATTATTTATAACCTTTTTTTATATTTTTTATTTGTTCTTCTTCAATTTTTATGATTTTTCCAAAAAACCACATTTTTTCATTTTTAATTTTCATTGCTACATCCACGGTCTTTGACAACATTTTATCATTATACAAAAAATTTATAAATTTATAAATATAAATTTATATTATTGGAAATATGTTCAATCCCTAAGTGATATATGTCTGGATTAATAGAGTAATTGTTTTTCAACATTTATTAGAAAATCACAATATGGTATTTTTTTATTATTGGTAAAATAAAGGTAAAAAATAAATCAAATAAATACCAAAATTTAAATTTAAGAGGAAGAGTAAATTTAATATACAATATGTGTGTGATATCAAACATTCAATATAAAACAAATTTTAATTATATAAAATATTAAACTATCAAATAATTACATCACCTATTTGTTTAAAATCCCAAAATATTGTCCGTGTATTACAATTATAAGTATATTTCTTAATTAAGATCTCATTATCATGTGTTATAAATAAATTTTAAAATAAATGTTATTATCGAATTTATAAAGTAAAATTAAATACCTAGTTCTTACAAAGTAAAGAAATTTATTTTTACTACAACTGGTTAAATTATTTCACTTATTCTATATAATGTAAACAACCTAGATTTAAAATAGCCATCCTTAATTTTAATAATCAATTTAACAAAAATATAAATGTTCATAATAAAAAACCTATTTAATTAATTTAACTATGAGTTTACTCACTTAAATTAAAAAAATTAAATAAAATTAATATCCATTCTCTAACTATATTAACAACCTTACACAAAAACGTTGTCCTAACATGGTTATAACTTGTATACGTGATAATACAAATCATAACGTATTTATAATATAATTGAGTTACATAAATTTATTGCATAAAATATCACCAAATAAAGATAAAACAATGGCACCTAACAATAATATGTGAAATCACAAGATCATACACTTCAATAAACTGTACGAACTACATTAGAAAAATATTATTCCATAAAATTCTTATAACACCCTTTATAAAATAATGTGCACAAGAATTGATATCCAACTGAAAAAAACACCAACTATGTTAGGTGAAAACCAAATCCTATATTGGTTAATTAAATGATTAAGGGACATAATATAAGATTGGATGGGATAATCATTCTATAAACAATTGGTTTTTATATGTAACCCTATAAGATATTATGTTTTGGTCATGGAATGACAGATCTTGTAATGAATATCCCATAAAAATTAGTATCAAATCCATGGTGCCTCCCACATGTAATGTGAGTTATCCCAAACTAGTTTTAGAGTGATAATAATGGCTTAGTTTATATCATGTTAACATATGGTGGTTCCTTATATCATAATATTTCTAGATAACATTGGAAAGGTTGCATGTCTTGGTGAAGAGAGAATTGGTGGTGTATGTGCATGACAATTTTGATCAGATGGAATATCATTTCTAGGAAGTCTCAATTGTGTAGTTCCTGGTTTAAAGAGGGTGTTATATGGTTAAAATTCAATCCCACAATGATTTATGAATTGAGTTCTGGCTACAATTTAATCATGGATGGGATACTTCTCTTTTCACCAATTGGTTTGAGGATGTTACCCCATAAGGGATTATATGTTGGGATTGGAAGGACTCTCCTAGAAAGGCATCTCCCTTGACACATTATTGGGATAATTTCATCGATAAACATGATCAATGAGGGGTTATTTCATGGAAATGATTTGTGTTGGTTAACTGTTGTGGGGAATGTGTTGATAAAAAATTTCATTAATTAATTTGTGATTTTTATGCTCAAAACACCAACATCAATGTTTCTAATTAAGTTTCTTTAAGTTAGTTTTTGTATCAAAATCATTGGAATAATTTTCTTAATTACAAATTCATTTACAAACCTTAAACCCATGGAATTTAATTTTAATTTTAAATTTATAGGTATAAAATATGTGTTTGTAAGAATTATTGAAGAACCATTTATACACTATATTTTAAGTATAATTTATGGTGTATTTACCCTACATTTTGAATGAATGGTTTGATACAAAAGCAATATTTTATAAAAAACCCTATGTTTGAGGATCAAACTTATGGTTCATAATTCCTAATTTTTTAATCAATAATATGTTGACTAATTTACTTTTAAATTTTATTTCTACACTAATAAACAATGAGTTTTACTTAGTAAATTACCCAGTTTTTAATTATGGATTATTTCCACGTCTTTATGAAAAATCACACCATAATTAAATATTTCCTTAAAGTTGTTTAATTATTGAATCAGAGGCTTGTATTCATAAAATTAATTCATTCCTATTTCTATAGGTTGTTATGGAATTCTATTAACATTTTAAATTCAAATACTTTCCATTTAACATGTGATATTTCTAGAATTGTTTGACCTAATGAAACTTGAACGTCATGATAAATAACATGATTTTTTCCTTTATAATATATAGATGGGGTTTTAAATATAATAATTTTTCAACACCTTTAGAGATACACTTTGGAGAGATACATGATTGATTATCATTCGGGTGTTTTCACTATTTTTTAAAAGAAATCATATATAATGTTGAAGAATATTTTTCTTCATTGATTTCTTTAAGATATTTTTTTTGGGTTTCTTCTACATGTTTATACCAAATACATTTGAACAATATTATTATTAATATATTTACTATTTAAATGTCAACTGATCATACACATTAATGATAAATTGTTATCTTCTTTTATTATGATATGTGTTTATGGTTCCCTATAAAAGAAAATTATTTTCCTATAAATTCATTATTTTATGGTTTCAACTTTCTTCGCTATGTTTTAACGGTCCCCTATAAAAGGACTGACTAGTGAATATCACTAAACTCATACAGATAGTTTTGGTAGAGTAGACTATTGGATGTATGTGTTCAGATCCACTATACATCATCTTTTTCAATGATTTAATTTAATAATATTTTTTACTAATTATTTTTTATATTGAATTAAAATATTTTATCATATTAAGATTGATATTTTAATTTTTTAAATATTTTTAAAGGACACAATTCAACCCCCCCAAAATTTTCCTTTGTCATTTTCATTATGACACAACAAATGTGTGATGGTTCTACATTGTGGTGGTGCTGATAGAGATAGATAAATAACACATGAGACTACTAATAGTAAATGGTTCTCAATAAGGATTATGTTTTACATGGTGAATTTGGAAGGTTGTGGATATGGTTGTTTGAAAAGTGATGAAAGTTTAGGTGATGAAGGTATGGTGGCTAGGTTCTGGTATAGAACATGGATAAAGTGGTTGAACTGGATATTGTCAATGAGGGCAATCTTCTGTAGATAATTGGTTTCCATTTTTGGAGTGGAGGTCATAGAATGGTGTGTTATTGTGACACACATGGTTGGATTGAATAAATGATGGGTTCTTACAATGTTGAAGTCTAGTGGGTGGAGTAACATTACATAAAAAAGGAGGTGGGGTGTGTGGACTAGTGTGGGTTTCAAACTAGTTAAGGAAAATGACTAGGCCAGGAGAGGTGAAGAATTTGGATAACTGAAGAATGAAGTATTAAATCCATTAAAGAGTTACAATTTTGTATCATCTATAAAATGTGGGGTGAATAGATCTTGGAATGTCATGTGTTCATCACATTGTGGGTTCCCCACATGCGTATAGGGGGTTTGTGTGTTTTTCTCTTCTATCACGACCCTTACCAAATGGAATCTCATCCAATGTGATAGTAAATACAATTGTGACCCTAAATCCCACCTATAAGAGTCCCTATATTGATGAATAGCATTGATGGTATATATCACACATATAGGAGGAATTGCCATCATGAATTCCCATGAAAATTATAAAAACACCAATCAACTATATATATATATATATTACCCAAATAAATAATTTCCACTTCTAAACCATGTCAACATGATGATGAAATGCAATAAACATAAGTAAAATTCAAGAATAGACCATGTTCTCCACTCCAACATTCCAAATAATATCTTATTGTGTCAGAATTGTGATGACTAATTCACAAGAGGTGGTTAATTGAGTGAATTTACAAGTCTTGAAAATTCAATAATTCCCTATTAAAATATTATTATTCATTACTTCTCTCTTAAATATGAATAATAAAATTGAAAATAAATAAATAAAAGAATAGGACACAATAATATATATTGTTTGAGGGAATATAAATACAAAAATATAGTCCACCAATGCTCTCTTTGTGAACTTGGTAATTTTCACTAAGTGTGAACTTTTTTTAGGGACCTTGAAAACTTAGTACATGAAGTTGATAAAATACTAAAAATATTTTATAGATCCTTATGGTTAGTTTATAGGGAAAATTAATATCCCTATAATATTATGATAATTTTAGACTACAAACTGATTATATTTAGTCAACAAAATAGTAGAAAGTGGTTAGATGTAGACTGTTGAAACAACATCAATACACAGTTCTAGAAAAAACTCAATGATTTGAATTATCTTTAATAAATATTAGAATAAAATTAATTATTAATTATAGTAAAATATTAATATTTTATTTTCACTGGTAGATAATAATTTGATACATTTAAATCAACACTTTTATGAAAATGTCAAATTGAAATACAAAAATGTTTCATCACATTATATTCGTAATAGTTTTCATGCTATTCTATTCTATTCTATTATATATTACATAGAAAAATATATTTATGAATAAAAATATTCAAACATTTTCAATGCCTCCTTCTAAAATTTTTATGAATAGTTTTTAATACTTTCAAAAATATCACCATAAAAAATATATCATTGTTGAATTAATTTATTTTGAAATTAATCATCTAAATAATATTATTCATACAAAACTAGATTCTTATTATATTATAAAATCATCATTGATTGATCCTCCAAAATAAATTCAAGTCAATAATCACTTATGGAATTAAAATAGATTAAATAATCACTGAATTATTGAAATAACATTCGAAAGAAAATTCAAATATTTGAATTTAAATAACCTATTGTCGTTTGTATTCTTAGGAAATATATTTTAAAATAATCCGGTCAATTTTATCTATAAATTCAGAAAAAAAATCATCTCAAATACTTCTATAATAATCACTATATTTTGTTATAGTTTATCTCGAAATTTAGAATAATCTAGATAAAAATAAAGCAGCTTAAAATACTAAAAAAAATAAAAAATATATTATACTATTTTCTTCAAAAATATGAAAAAATTTGGACATCATTATTACAGAAATACTAATTGATATAATAAAATATGGTATTTTTATGAATATCTAAAATATTTGTTATTATCATACATCTGATGAACAGATAACTTGGTCCTCTTATTCAAACCATATTCATTCAGAATTTGAGATACCTTATATAGATTATCAAGTACACCTTCATATGACCACATTTTCTTGAATTTTTATAATGATTTCACATGGATGTTTAGATATTACAGAATGGTTCTATAACTTATAGCTTGAAGGAATACTAAAAATCACACACTTAATGTCATATACTTAAAACTATAAAAATGAAATAGTTGACATAATTTCCGATTCACAAAATATTATAAGGAAAACATGAGGCTTCCCACTACAATGAGTTACATCAATTTCCAGTAATAATTCAATAATATTGTATCTTCATGAAAAATATATAGAAAATAGAGAACTCTAAAATTATTCTATTAGTTTTGATCATCATGTTTTGATGCTCATTTACCTAAGATTATTAATACTAGAGTGAATAAGAGTGTTATCTTCTATTTATAGTTTGAATCAATTTGAATGGTTCAATAGAATAATATCAACTCATTATGAAACATGAATGATGATTCATGTCAATGATTTCATCATTCAAACATATGTTCATATGATATTCAGTAGATCGGTAAACCTTTTATTTTTATCATGATGTTCAGTTTATGATGGGTCATCTTCTTCATGTTTGGTGATCCCTTCATTAACGTCCTTGAGTTTTATTCAAATCATTTTTTTTGAAATAAATTTATTTGATTGTTTACATTTCACATTACACCAAGTTATTCTTTCACAACATGCAACACATTTATTATCATTCACTACAAAAAACACTTATATTATATTTTAGTACATTCCACATTATTTTTTGATTTTTTTACACACATTGTCATGTTTATTTGATAGCTTGTGTCAGACACAAGAACAAGTTTTGATGAAATGAAATCTATATTTAATAATATTATTAAAATATTTCCTTCATTATCAACTAGCCTCTCTAATGAAATATAAGAATAATATTAAATAAATTATTAAATTATAATTTACAAATTTTTATAAAATTAATTATTTTGTTATTAATTAACTAGAAATAAAAATAAAAACTAATTGAATATAAAGGATGAGTTTTTTTGGAAAAAAACAATTCTTGGGTCTATAAAGGAATTATATAATAATTAATTATATTAATCATTATTAGTGGTTGATCCTAATTAAATTTATGCATAAAAAATTAAACCTAAGGTTTTGGTATTCATCAAATATGTTTGATAAGAATAAAATAAGTAAAAATATCTTTTTATGTATAAAAAGATGTATAATTCTAAAAAACATATTTTACTACCCAATAGTAGAAGACTTGTTTTGAATATAATTTCTAAAACCTGTATATTTTTTAGTTGTAAAAATAAAATTCATTTTTGAAATAATAATATCAAATTTTACATTGGGTGAATGTTCAGTATTTTTATGAGATGTCTCATTTTTTTAAGAATGATGAGAAATAAAAAATTTAAATTAAAACCGGTGCTTCTTAAAATTTATTTATATAGATAAATTAAAATTTTTGGTCTTAAAAGTATATTTTTTAAAGTTTGTGTACTGGTCAAAGACCAGAACACTGAGATTTATTAAATCCAAAGAGAGTACAAAACAAGATTATATAAAACAAAAAGAAGGTATTTTTTTAGTATATCTAATAAAAAAATGGGAGTAGATCAGGAGGGAGGTCATCCCTCCAGATGACATCATGAGGAACTCCCTTGTTGGTGAGACCATCAGCGATCTTGTTGGCTTCACGATAAGTGTGTGTGACAAGGAAATTGAGACTTCTAAGAGAGTGCAGGTAGTCCATCCATCTGGGGGTGAGGGACCACTCAAGGTGAGTAACACCACACCAGATGGATTGCACAATGGTAGTCAAGTCACATTCTATCCAAATGTTTCTCCAGTCGAATTGCTTGTCATAAGTGATGGAATGGATGACACCCATCATTTTCGCCTCTAAGGCTGATACAATGCCACAACTTCCATAGAAACATCATAAGATCTGATCAATATTGTCTCAAAAGACACCATGATAACCCGAAAGGCCTGGGTTTCCCTTTGAGGCTCCGTCAACATTGACTTTGATCCATTCAGAAGGAGGATATTTCCAATAAAAATTCAATAGTGTAGTTTGGAATTGGATAGATTCCATGAACTTTAATATGGTGAAGAGTTTCATGATCTTTGATAGAGTTGTCATAGTGATTCTTTTAGATCAAATCGGACTCTTTAATAGCTAGAAGAATCCTCATTTTACATGCCTTTAATCTAAATGATGAATTGTTTAAAATGTAATCATTTCTACTATACCAAAGTATATGGAGGAGCTCTGCAATAGAAATGATAAATACATTTCTAATATGTGTATATCTATTGAAATATAATATCCTTTTATGTTGATAAAAAATGAAACTGTCCAAAAGCCATCTGCACTCAAAAAGATCAAAAATGTATGCCAAAGAGAAGAAGCAGTGTCAGATGAAAAAAAGATTATTTATGTCTTCCAAAAGCTTATTAGACATTCTACATTTAGAGTAATGGTTAATATCATAGGATTGAAGACAACAATCAGTGGGAAGTTTTTGGTGAACTATTCTCCAAATAAGAGTGAAACGAGATGGTTTTATACAATCTTTGTTGAAGTTGTGTATCCAAAATATATTTCCATCATAATTGGAAAAGCTGTATTAGTAGTATCTCTTAGAATCAAGAATTCCATTTTTTGAATGTTACCAAAATAGAAGTTCATCATTCCTTGTGAATAAATAATTATCCACCACCTCATTGATATTATCAAGTATGTCAAGACTTTGCAAACTGATTATGTCCCTAATGGTGCAATTATTGGGGAAAGGAGTATAAGTATTGAGCATCTTTGAAATAAAGGGGAATCCAGTCCAGTTGTCCAAAAAAAAGTTTAAAGTATATTCCTTACTTATAATCCATCTAGAATTGGCTAAAATGAAGGAAAAAGTAGATTTGTTAGAAGGCCAAATAGAAGAATTAATGTAATGAATCTTACCAGCCTTGTGCTTATCAATAAATTGAGTCCTAAGAAAACCCGTTGAGTGAGATTTTTAATATATAAGAGACCACGTGTGTCTGGATTGGAGAGATTCATTAAATGTTGTTAGATTCTTAATGACAATGCCTCCTTGCTCAATAGGTTTAGAAAAGGTAGACAAGGGGAAAATGACCAGTTTCTTATCAATAGTACATCCACACCAAATGATGTTCCTTATAGCAATATTCAATCATTTTATGAGACCTGCATGCCATTTTTAAACCATAATTTAATAAACATCTTTGAGACAATGGTGGATTTGACAAGACAGACTCTTCGTGCCATTGAAAGAGTTTTTCCCTTCCAAGCAGAAAGTTGTCTATGAATTTGATCAACAATGTGATGGAAATATAAATCTTTAGGAAGGCCCGAGCAGATGGGGACACCAAGATAAGAATAGGGGAGGGAACTCTCTTTTACCCCTAAAGTATCAATGATAGGACCTTTTCAATTAAGAGCAAATCTATTTCCAAAGTAGATATATTATTTATTCCAATTGACACATTGTCCAGACACATCTTCATAATGTGTAATAATATATTTAAAGTTATTCATGTTTTTCTCATATCCCTGAAGGAATAATATAATATCGTCGGCATAATGAAGATGAGATGGGGTATTTAAATTCCTAGAGGAAATAATCAGTTTGACCATGCCATGGTCAATGGCTAGAGTAAGAAATATGCTCAGATAATCATCCACAATGGAGAAAAGGATGATAGAAAGAGGTTCACCCTATCTAATACCATTATTACAATTAAAGTAACCTCTAGGAGAACCATTAACCAGAATAGAAATAAGAGTTTAGTTGAAAATAGTTTTAGTTATATTGAGAAAATTTTCATTAAAACTAAATCTAGGAATCACTTTAATGATAAAGATCCAGTCAATGGTATCAAAGTCTTTTGTGATATCAAGTTTTGTCGAAACATTCCCTACTATAGGGTTTCTATTCAAAAAATTGGTGGATTCAGAGGCAAGAAAAATACAATCTTGTATGGATCTGCCTTTGAAAATACTAAACTGATTCCAAGTGACAATTCTGTTACTAATGGCAGAGAGTATATTAGCAATAATCTTAGTAATAATTTTAAAGAGCGAATTTAAAAGGAAAATGGGTCGGAATAGATGGATTTCATCATCATTATACACATTGGTAATAAGAGTAATGAACTTAGAGTTTAAGCCATGAGGAAGAATGCCTTTATCAAAAATAGTTCTAACCAAACTATAGACATCCTTTTAAATGACATCCCAATGTTTTAGATAAAACCCATTATTATATCCATCAGGCTCAGGGGCACTATCTGGGTTAAAACAAAACATAGTGTCCATGATTTCAAAATCAAGAGGAATATAGTTACGTAAACGGTTATCTTCAATTGTAACTATGTTCGGGATAATATTAGGCAAAATATCTTTATTGATATCAGGACTATTGAAAGTCTTACAGAAATAAGATAAAACATGATTAAAAATCCCTTCATCTGAGTCAATGATGTTTCCATCCTTTCTTAAACATGTGAGGGGCCTGTTAGCTTTTCTATATCTTTTAAGGGAGTTGTAGAATTTGGTGTTTCTATCTCCATCATTGAGCCATTTGGCATTAAAAATATTCTTTTCTGATGTTGTATTTGAATTTGAGCAAAGAGATTAGTTTATTAGAGATATTAATTTCATTTTGGATATCATGGGTGAATCTAGAGGTATAGTTGTTATTTTGGAGAAGAGAATGATATTTTTCTAAGTGTTGAATTTCTTTATTAATTGAATCAGATTTGGTTTTACACCAATTTTTGAGAATACGATTAAGATTTTTTAATTTAGGGGTGAAATAAAAGGGACCATGGTGATTCCCCATGTTTTCCCAAGATTTGATAATTAGAGAAAAACAATCAGGGTTAGAGGACCAGTTGAAATAAAACATAAAAGGAAGACATGGTCTTTGATGTGCATGAGGGATACTGGCCAAAATATGATGGTGGTCTGAAGCAAGTTTAGGAAGAGAGATACCCAAAATGTAATACCATTTATCAAGAGATGCATCATTGGTAAAAGCTCTATCAAGTTTACTAGATACAACACTATTGTAATGATGTCTAAACCAAGTGAATTTGGAACAAGTGAGATTCACTTATATCAGATTGCTGGCTTCTATTGGGGATTTAAACTCCATTAAAGAGATGTTGGATTAAGAGTGACAAAGTATTTCTATGGGGGAAATAATGGAATTAATGTCCCTAACCAAAATCCAGGGGTCCGGTATTTTAGTGATAAGATGGGAGAGTTCATTAAAAATGGGTCTTATATCTTGATAATTGTTTTAGTATAGACCAACATATTGCAAATGTGAGTGTTATCCAATAAATAGTCACATGTTAGAGATTTATCAGAAACACTCATGATTTTCACATTTTGAAGAGATGAGTGATAGAAAATCCTTAGGGTTTCAACATCATTATCCTTGTTACAGGATCATAGAAAGGTGAAACCAAGATTGCATAGGTGAATAAATAAAACTAAAAAATCCCTTTGGTGCAAACCAAAATGAGTTACCTGAAGAAGATATAACATTCTTCAACAAAAAAAATTGTTTTATTTCATTCTCTAGCCCCTCAATTATTCTTGTTAAAATATTATATAATAATGTATGTATCCTAAATATACTTATTTGTTTTTATGTTAATGTTACGACCTACACTCATACACACTTCTATCAAATGGGATATTCATTCATCATTCAAGTGTACAACGCATTACCGCTTCGCGAACCGATGTCGTTCGTTATTTCATTAAAAACATTCTAGATTGTGAATAAAGAGGAAAATAAAACTTTTATATGATATTAATGATTTATTTATTCTTATTTAATTATTATATAACACATACCTACATTCCTTCCATTTTCTAGGAATAAGATAACTTTGTTTGTGGACATTTGGACTACCACCTTCTCAATGAAATGTGATTTTTTAACCTTTATCATGGAATGTTTTCAAGATGGGTTTAATAAACACATGTTATATATATGAAATAGTAATTACAGTATAATGATAATATTTATGCATATATAATTTTCTTTTTTTTCTTTTAAAAAATTAGATAAGAAATTGGAAACATCGTTAATCCGTACGTACGACCAACCGTCTCCGTGAATGTTATATTTCATTTCATATTTAAATAGTTAATAGTTTATTATAAATACATTTATTCTAAATATATATTATGTTAATATATTTGTTTATATTCTATAATTTAATAAATAATTATCTAAAAAATAGGATCAATAATAAAATGTCAAAACATATTAAAAAAAGAATGATTATTACCTGAAACGTATCATTAACATGAAATTGCTAATAAACATGTAATATAATGTCATAATAAAATTATATATGGTGTGATATATAATAATATGTTTATCTGGAATGTATATATTAATCTTATATTAATTATATTGGATGTTTTATTGTGTATGAATAATCGCTATACATAATGTCAGGGTTTTCTCGTGTCACTTTTATTTCTGTGAGATTTATGGAATATTCACCACTTATTCTTGTTGTATACTATATATAATTCAATATGAAATGTTATATAAGGATTTTAATTTAGTTAATGAATTTAAATGTTCAAATTTATTTTATTGTATCACTGATATGATGATTTAATCTTACTCTAGTAGTATGGTGATTTATAATATCACTTTTATTTCCGTAAGAGTTATTCTTTATTGACCTATAATTTATTTTTTTGGTGTATATATTGACCATTAATGTATTATATTAATATTATCCTAAATTGTATGTGTATTCAAATACCAATTTTAGGATCTCACTTCCATTTATTTTTTGGTTTAAATATTACCAAATCTGTAAAGTAATTAAGTCTCAATTTTCCTTCTTCGAGACACATGTTATGTTAAGAACCTATTTTCTTTTATAAGGTCTATATACTTCACTTTGACATGTTTTATCACGAGTATACTTATTTTCATGATATACTATGCATCAATTATTATTATTATTTTATAGGGAATATAATTTAATGCTATATAAGTTTTAAGAGTTTATTGCTACATTGTCATCATTTATCGGGATGATTTCTGATTTTTCTTCCTTTAAGGAAATATTGTGATCCATTTCTCAAGAATTATCAGGTGAATTATTTTACATTGGTTATTAATTATATCATCATTTAATGGTACCATTTTTTCACTCATTGTTACTTATGTTAATTAATAAAAAATTAAAAATATCTGACGTTATTTCTCTTTTTGGTTGGAAATATATATTCTTTCAAAACCAAGTTTTCTAAAAATGTTTTAAAAAAATTATAACATTCTCTTATGATATATATGAAATATATTTACTTGTTTTTTACTATCCAAACAAATTTTTTTAATAGATTAATATTATTTTTTTCTGATCAAGGAAAATTTTTATACCCCTTAAAGATCAAAAGGAATGTTTGGCATGTACGAATTTATCCACCGTCATGGTAGTTATTTATTTGAATATTCCATTGAATTATTACAGTAATAATTTTTTTTAATAAAAATGGATTTTTCTATTATTCTATACAATTATTGTTTTTATATAGGATTTCAAGAAAAAAAGGTTTTTCATAAAAATTATGTTCAACAAGAGTTATAAATGATCTTCAAGGATTCCTTTATAATTTTTGAAAAGGTTAATTTCCAATAAATAAATTTAAATTATTTCAAAAACTATATTATAAAATTTTAAATATATTTTAATATAAATAAAATTAAAATAAAATATTTTTAAAAAATTTATGTAAATTATTTTCTAATATTCAATTATATGTTTTTAGAAGTTTATTTTCAATGTGGAACATTTAAATGATTTCATAGAATTTTTTATATGTTTACAGATCCATTTTAACAAGTAAATGTGTTCAAAATGTTTTTTTCTAACACGATTCTCAAATAGAATAGGATATATTCCTCAAGGAATTTTTTAAATTAATTTTAAATCATTACTAGTATGTTTTTAAAGTGGTTTTCAATAAAGAATATCTTGAAAAAAAATTATGCTTTAAAAATTTATTTTCAAAGAAAGGTTATCCCATTATTAAATTATCCAGGTGACTATTCAAAATACTTATCTATATAATATGATATTCATTGATATATTGTATTCTATATAAAGGATATTATCCAAGGACACTATTATTATTCTTTCTTTTAATTGTTTGTGTTTTGATATGACATGTTATTTATAAAACAAATTTCTCTTCCATAGGTTATACCATTGGAAAACACTTATGAAGACCTCATTATTTCATTGTTTATTATATGATATTGAAACCTATATCATAACCAAAATTTATTATATTATTAAATATTTAGGATACCCATATTATTTAATTGATTATGAAATGATGTTTTTGAAACCCGTAACAATTTAGGGGTCATGATTTGATGATTTTTTTATTATCTTATGGCACACATATGTATTATTTCATTATAAGATGGGTGGATCAAATTTCTCCATCCAATGCATTTGGAAATGATTTATATATCATGATAATGACATTGTTGGAATAGTTATTGAACTCAGTTCAGTAAAGGACTATGTTCACTAAGATTGTGTTGGGAGTGAAACTTAAATAACAAGATAGCCATGAGATTGAATCCTAACTACTAATATTGTTTGTGGAGTGAACCCATTCCAAAAATATGTCCTTGTCAGTAATCCTTGAATAATATAAAAATAATTTTATAGGATTATATGTGTTCTAAAATTTCATATATTATTTCCCTTGTTTTTATTTCATGGGTTATGATCTTGATTTCAATATGATTCATGACATTCTAGAAACCGATATTTTTTCCATGGGTCATGTATATGTACTCTAATATGTATAGTATGATATTAAAATGTTATTACCATATTCTCATACCCTTATGCTCATATTATCCTTACATATCTATATCATTTTCACTTATTATGAATTTGACCTCACCATTTAATGCGTTTCCTTTCCCATGGTTTTGAAGAAAGGTTTTAAGTGGATGTCCTAAAGGGGAATATCATTGTGTTATACATAGAATATATTTAAACTAATTCAATAATTGTGTTCCAAATTTCCAAATATGATAAACTATTATAGTATTTGGGATTTTAATTTTCTAATGTTCTGAATATTTATATAAAATGATGTAATATCCATGTATGTTAAACATGTAACAGTATAGCTGGTATCAAAGTAATTATTTAGTGATCCTTGAAAAACTTGGGTGAGAAATACTTAGTGATGTCCCAAGGGATGTTTCAATGGATTTTTCTAGGAATGTCTCTAAAGATTAGTCTAAGAATGAGTTAAAGTATAGGAAAATGTCATGGAATGTTGGTAAAGGATAGATTTAGTAGTCTACTACAAATAAATCCCTATATGGAGAAAATAAGTGAATGTGTATCTAGAATAGAAATGAATAGGCTTAACAACCACTAAAAATAGTGTATTCGTCTAGAATTGATCCGTAACTGGTGAATGAAAATGGGCTTTGCTGCACACCTAGATTGACAGTCCCAATAGAGGGGGGGGGGGGGGTATTCTTTGTGAATTAAAAAATGTTTTACCAATCAAAATCACGAAATAAAATAGAATAAGTATATGAATAACCCAGGATAAACTTATGGTGTAGTATATTAAAAAATAAAGTTTAAGGATTTAGAAAAAATATATGTGATTTTCATGGTTACGTGGTTTTTGGCAATGATAAGGGCTTCTCAAGAAATACTTTCGGTTTTAGTAAATAGATGGATCAAGAAGGAATTTTTTTAACATTTAATCTGATAGAAATTTTTTTGACTATGAACATCAAAATTGGATGATGACTAGATAGAAAAATATTGTGATAAATTAGAATCATATATCATGATATAAGATTAAAAATGTGAACATTGTTGATATTAATTACTTATAAAATATGAAAAGTTGTAATTTTATGAAAGTTCACATGTTAATGAACATAGGATAAAGAAGATTTAGCTTATTACAAGTAATGAATAATGGAAAATGAACCTATAGGAATAAATTAAAAAAGGGGAAGATATTTTCATTGTGAAAAGGTTCCTAGAGTGATGAATTGTTGATGAGTTAAATGTATTATATGTAAATAATAGGAAAACTACCCAACATAATTCTTAGACATATTAATTTACCTTTAGACCAAATATGTAAATATTCCCTTCAAATCATTGATGTGGAATAATTTATGTATTTATTTATTTATATTCAAGATTTACGAACTATATATGTGTTTTTGATTATATGATTTTTTATTGATATGAATGATTATATTATATGGTACTTATAGATAAAAAATTATTTATTAATAGGGTAACATTATGAATAAGGGAATAAAACCCTTAATATGTTTAATTTGTTGTGTAAATATTGTTTTAATAAAGATATTTGGATAGAAATAAACAAATTGGATGACACTAATTACATTGGAACTGATTTCTGATTTATTGACAATGTGGTTTATTTTATAATGGATTAAGATTAAATCATTTTTTTAATTAAAAAATATATCCAATAATCTTAGGATAAGAAATCCATATTGTTCTTATATGGATTTATGGTAATTTAGGTTATTAACATGTTTCAAGAGAATATATGATAAAGATATTCACATGTTTGGTAAGTGACAATCAAGAGCCACTTTATGATATATGGGGGCCAATATCGAACTGATTTTGAAAAATTTGTTTTAATTTTTTATAAATATTTGTATATTCACCTTTTAGAAGGGTTATAAGGTTAACTGTTTATGGAATGGTTTATGTTAAATATTAGATGAGGTTTTAGTAATTAAATTAGTATTAAATCATATGAGTATTTTTTTATATTGGATAAATTTTCCATACCAATTATTATTGATGATTACTAAAGATGTAATGAATGACCTCTCATTATACTTAAAGATATTATGATCCACATGGCATTTAGAGATAATGAATTCACCTTCATTTCATTGAGTATGATAGGAAGTGTAATTTTATCAAGGCACAAAAAATGAGTATGTTTGTTGTAATGAAAGAGAATCAATTAAGTTAACTATATCTACTTGTGAAAATTATAAAAAATTGGCAAAATGATCCTAGAAGAAAGAAATTTTTATCCTAGTACCTTACTTTCTTATTAATCAAATTCTCCCTAAGATCATAGCAGATTAATGGTTTAGAGATCTCTAGCTTTCTTTAAAACACCCAATTATATATATTAATGTTATCTATCACTCTCCATCGGCATTTTAATGATCGTTTTCTATTATATGTCTATTTTTTAACCACCACCTATGTTTTCTTATGGGGAAAACTATTTTTGAGTTACGTTGGGTAACTATTATGTTCCCAACATTACATTTTAAAATAACGTTTTACAATTCATTTTTATTGTGTCGGATTTTATGAAAAAAACATTGAAATATTAATACATTAAAAACACAGGAGAATTGCGAGGTTGAAATTCATTTTAAAGGGGTTAGAATGTAACAAAATTAGTTTTTATAAACTAATTTTTTTTTCTGTTAAATATCTTTAAAGTATTTCATTTCTTAGAACACCATATTATTATTGAACTACACACAAAATTTACATTAGATTTAACTACATGGAACACTTAAATTGGAACATGCATCATTTTTTTCATGTTTTACACACAATTATGATTTACTTAAATATCATCTATTAGATTCAATACCATGTTTTACCAAAATACAAGATACTATTAATATTGTTTTTAAAATATTATGTACGTTATAACATATTTATTTGAATGGTAGATATAAATTTTATAAAAGAATTATTAAAATTTTTTTTACACATGTTTATAAAATTAATTTTTTGGTTATATATTTATTTTCTATGAAAAGAAAACCGAATTGAATATAATGTATGTGTTTTTTTATGAAAAACCAATTCTAATGCACAAAAAGAAGTTTTATCTTAATAAAATAAAGTAATCACTATAAATGGGAGATATTAAAGAAATTTATTTATAATAAATTAAAATAAATATTTTTTATTTAATCTAATAGGTTTTGTATCCATAAAGTTAGAAGAAAACAAAATTTAGGCATAAAAATCCATATTATTCTAAAAATGTACTTTTACTACATTTTAATTGTAGATATTTTTTCAAACAAACTTTTAACACTTATAGTATTTTTATTTTAATATTTTTTGAATGTTTATTATAAAAATTTCTAGTTGGTAAATATTTGGTATTTTTTGAGAAGATTCAATTTCTATTGAATTATTAAAAATAATAATATCCAATTTAAAACTAATTTTTCATATAATTATTTTTATAGTGAAATTATAATTTTACGTGGTTTTAAAATATATTTTGATAAACTATACATATTTTAATACAATTTAGGATATTTTAATCATTTTTATGTTGAAATTTTATAAAAACACGTTTCATATTTTTGACCTTTTTCACGTGAAAAACATGTAGTTTCATCACGTCTATGGATTAATTTTAAATTAATTTCTGCAACTTCTGTGATTATAATTTTGAAAAATTGATTCCATATTTGGTAGAAAAATTAGAGATAATTTATTTTATGTTCAACATATTTTTTTTAAAAACAATAGTGAAATTAATTAAAAGTAATTACTACAATTGAGGAAAAGAATGAGTTTTCAGAGTTGTGAAACATTAACATAAGGAGATAAATTAACTTGAAAATTGTTGACAATCCATTTTATGGAAATATTTTTACTATATCCTCCCATGTATCATAATTTTACTATTATTTTTAGCACATTATGTAAGGGAGACCTCTCAATAGTGGTTTATGTTTTTTATTTATAAGAATACCACTCCTCGTCCACTATAAAAGGGCACTCACCCCCCTCCATCCTCTGTTAATAACACCTCTAGATTATATTACATAGAAACAACAGACCCAAATATCATCAAAAATTCCATCCATTCTTCATTAATGACTCAATTTGGGAATAAATGCAATGGAGGAAGCCCTTTTGTTCAAACTAATAGGAATTTCCGAAAGAGGATGTAATATTCTTCCACAAGCACATTTGTTTTGGTTCATTAACCACCAGAAAAATTGTTATTAGGCCATGATTATATAATAACCTTAGTATAATCATAATATTGAGATATTGTTATGTAAATGGTATTATAGATACTCACACACATTTTTTCAAATGGGATACACAATTATCATTCATGTGTACGAAGGACTACCGCCTCACAAACCGATATCATTCGTTCTTCCATTAAAAACATTAATAGTTTTGAGTAATGATTGAACTAATATTTTTATATTATATATATGTTATTTATTATTTTTTATGATTTCTTAATTATTATATGTCATAAATCTTCATAATTATCATTTTGTGGGAAATATGATTACTCTGTTTGTGGTCATGTGGACAACCGCCACCTCAAAGTGAAGTGATTCGTCCGTGCTTAACATTTAATGTATTAAGTATAGATTTAATAATCCTATGTGATTTATATTGAATAATTATAATAATAATTTAAATATCACATATATATTATTTACATTTCTTTATTTATATATATAATTTAATTTTTTTTATTTAAAAAATTCAATAATAAAATGAAATCAAAGTTTATGCGTACATACGACCTACCATCTCCATGAAAATTGTATTTCATTTCATATTTACATATTTTATATATTTTTATATATACTAATTTAATGAATATATATATATTATTTTTCTTTCTATTTATAAAATCTAAAAAAAAATTAAATCACGTTCTAAGTAATATTATCAAGAATAAAATGTTAAAACATATGGGAAAAACAATGGGATTATTATTCGAAGGGAAAATTTAACCTTAAATTATTAATAAATAGGTAATTTAATGTCATGATAAAATCATATATTCTATGATATATAATAATATGATTATATAAAATCTCTATTTATTATTCATCTGGTTTGAATATGTATAAAAAAATTAAATTATTAAGGTAATGGATTTCTTGTCTCACTTTTATTTATTTGAGAGAGATGATATATTCAACACCTATTCTTGTTGTGTGGTGTATAAACTGTCCTATAAAATGATACATCATGAATTTAATTTATTTAATGACCTTAAAATTTTCAGTTTATGTTATTCTTTCACGGGTCTCATGATTCAAATGTTACTCAAGTAGTAAGGATATTTCTAGTATCTTAATATGTCTGCGAGAATAATACCATATTGACAACTAGTTTTATTTTTTTGGTGTATATAATTTACATAAATGTATTTTATTATTTTTAACCATAAATCTATGGGTATTAAAATATTTATTTTATGCTAACTCATTCGTGGAGTTACAGTTCAAAAGTAACCAAATCGATAAAGTAATTTATCTCAATTTTCTTTATATGAGACACAATTATGTTATGCACATATATTATTTTATGAGGTGTATATAATTAATTTTTGGCATGTTTTATCATGAATATTATAATTTTCATTATATTTCAATATTTATTTAATGACATTATTTCAAGGTTATTTTTATTCTATGTTACTAAATTGGTAAGATTTTATTGATATAATCTCATCATTTATCAGGAATAATTATTATTATGCTCCCATCGATGAATAATTATGATCTATCTCTCCATAATTCCCAAGAATTTTCTTCTCCTATAGTTATTTATTTTACCGAAATGTATTGTTACAATTTTTATACTATGTTATTTATGATTATTATGAATATATTTTCAATAAAATCTTACATTAATTCTCATTTCTATAAGAAATATATATTCTTCTAAAATTATTTTTTCTAAAAAATTAAAACAATTAATAATTTTATCTTATGATATTCAAAATAAATATTCACCTATGTGTTAACATTTTATCAAACTGGTTTTTATAAGTTAATATTTTTTCCATTTTTCATTGAGGGACATTTCTAAACTCATTATGGTGCAAAAAATAATGATTGGAATGTACGGATTTATCTGCTATCATGATCGCAATTTCAAGGAATCTGTCTTTTCATGTTTAAAAGATTTATTTTTGTATGAAAAAAAATGTTTTCAACTATTTTGTAAAGTCATTATTTTAAAAATGGATTTAAAATAGAAATGTTTTTCAAAAAATAAATTAGGTTCAAGAAAAGGTTTAAAGGATTTTTATAGATTCATTTGTATGTTTTCGAAAGTTTATTTTCAATGAAAAATATTTCATGTATTTAAAATATTATTTTAAATATTTTCAATGTTACTTTCAAAGAAAAATCTTTTCAAATCTTTTTAATTTTTTAAAACATTAAATGATTTTCAAATCATATTTTATATTTTTCCTAAATTATATTTTTAATGAAAATAATTCAATGGTTTCCAAGATTCTTTTATACATTTTTAAAGATATTTCCAAAGGAAATAGGTTTTTAAAACGTTTAATATTTTAAAATAAAATTTTCATAAAAAAGTTATTTTCATCAAGAATTTTTTTAAATAATTCTAAAGAATTAATTAATAAGTTTTCAATATGGTTTTCAAAGAAGGGGATGTTATAAATGTTTTATGTTTTAATTTTTTATTTTCAAAGTTATGATATTTCCGTTAAAAAATGATCCATGTGATCTTTCAAAATCCTTCTCATCTAAGACTATATCATTTTATATTGTTTATTTGTTTTCTCTTGATATGATCCATGGATACCATTATTATTGTTTCTTGATATGGTTTATGATTACGTGGAAATTTGTTTTATGGAACATGTTTCTCTTACAGGGGTTACAATAAGATAAAAAACATAGGACGCCTTATTACTATCATGGCTTATTCTATGATTATGAAATATTTCTCTTTTCCACATGTTATAATATGATGAAATTTTTATGATACACGTTTCATTTAATAGGCTATGATATTATTTTTATGAAACCCTTCTCATTTTACGGGTAATGAAATGATGAATGTTTTATTATATAGAAGTACACATTGGAATTATTTCATTACGAGATGAGTGGGACCTAAATCTCTCCCCAATGCATTGGGTAAAAAATTATATCTCATGAGATAGTCTTTCTAGACTGGGGAGTGAACATGGGTACATAAACAACATTTTCCACTAAGATGGTCTTGGGAGTGAACTGTAACTACTAATATGGTCATGGGATTGAACCCTGATGACTATGATGGTTTGGGGATTGAACCCATTTCACTATGATTTCCTTTTTAGTAATCATTGACTACTATGCAAATAATTTTATATGATCATGTTTCTATCACAATTCCATTTCTTATTCCTATGTTATGATTTTATGTATTATTCTATTGATTTTTTATGATTCATATATTATGAACTGAAAATATTTATGACACGAATCATCTTTAAGATCAATTAATAGTGTGGTATGATCTTTAGATGTTATTCTCATGTTCTCATGACCTTATGATCATGTTATGATTATGTATCTCTGTTATTTACCCTAACTAAGCATGTGATCTATGCCTTAATTATCTTTCATTTTCCCATGTTATGAAGAAATGTATTATGTAAAAGATATAAAGGGGGTGATATTCATGGAAGAAATTGAATATAATTTACCATTTTAGAATATTTCTTACCATGTTTCCAACCAAACTAAACTAATATTGTCCCTGGTCATGTACATTTATAATGTGATGAATATTCATCTAAAATAATTCAATATATTTGTATATTATGTCTATGTCGCTATAATTCACACCATGGACATATTATATCATTATATTGACATTTTTTTATAAATTTAATTTTTAGTTTTCAAGTTTAGTTTACTTTGTATAGTTCAAACATGGGGATAAACTAGTCAGAGTATCATATAAAGGGTATTCAATATGCAATGGAATTTTTATTTTAGATATCTATTCGTAATGCGATAATTCTCAGGCTTGTGTGATATCATATAATATTAAAATTTCATATTTAAGTTTACTATAATTCCTCATGAATTTGAAAAAATTTTATATTGATATAGCATACTAGATATTTTATATTCCAACTCTTAAGGAATTGTACATTTTTTTCATGTTTAACTTTCATTGCAGTAGCATAAAGTGGTTTATCTTCGATAGTGGAAACATATTAATAAATATATTTATTCTAGGGATAATTTAATATACATTAAAAATAAAATTTAATTTACTTAACCCTAATTTGTATCTATTTTATGGTTTTGAAAAACAAGAATTGGGTTAAAAATCCTTCTAAAAACTAATCAGTTTACATTCGTAAACATTAATGGATTTTTGAAGGATTTTCCCCCATATTCACTAACAAGTCCAAAAAACAAATTTATTGAAAAATTTGTGTCCTTACAAATGGATAAATAATCTCCTTAATTAGTATTAAATATCTCTTATTATAATTAAAAAAATAAAAGCAACAATTATCAATAAAAATATAAACTGGACAAAAATATCAGAGAAATTTGGATATTTTATTAGCAGAAAAAAAATTTAAACATTCCATGTAAACTAAAAAATAATGATTAATTTTCCATATTTACCTTGCACATTATTTTTTCCAATTCAAATATTTATATCTCATTAAAATAGTGAACATAATATCCATCCAAATCTATATACTATGGAAACACTAAAATATTATAAAACATTCAGTGATTTTTTAGGACCCAAAGATATCATTTTAGACATCCAAAATAAATAGTTATATTAGTATAAATATATTATCAATCTAGTTTGACATGTTTTCCATATATCAGGTCCTTTCTTATAAGGAGGTGACCATAAACAGGAAAACTAAAATTTCACTGAAAAAACTATACCAGCATAGAATATTTTTACCTCTATCAAAACTACTAATTTTGCATTAAAAATAAACATATTAAATGAATCTAATATTATAATATTTATAATGGAACAATCTAAATATGAATCTATTCAATATCACTTTAGATATAAAATAAATATAATGACATAGTGCATCTAAAATAACTAAATAAAACATATTAGTAAAATAATTGATTAAAGTAATTATCAAAACCCAAATAAGTATGGATATAATCCACTCAATATTTTATCTTTTTTTTATAATTAATAAAACCATGAATTTCTCTCCCAAATCCCCCTTATATTAATTATAAAAACAAAGTAAAAATAAAAAAAATCTCCCCAAATTTAATAGACAAAAAACAAGTCAATGTGAATAGCATGGAAAATATATTATCAATACAATCTAAAATTCAAAATCACCACTTAATTCATTCTTCCTTCAAAATGATTCGATTTTATACTCAATTATACAAAAAATATGTCAAATAGTATTAAATTAATGTCAAAATAATCACTTTAAATGAAAATATATATCAAAAAAATTATTTCTTAAAATATTGAAACACATGAAAATAATTAAAATAACCCACCATAAAAATAGGAAAAAATATTAATAATATTCAAAGATATTAAAATAAAATATATTTAAATAATTTTATGATAAATTATTTTTCACATTCTATAAATGTCCAAAAATATATTTTAATAGAACAGTTTGTCATATACAATAATAGTCCAGTTTAGCATATGAATGTAATTTAAATAATAGGAATTTAAAACACATTATTACAAGATAAATTAACCTTATAATATTAACACATGCTAACAGGAAAATTAATGTGCATGCATGATTTTAGAAAAACAATTCATGAAAATAGGTCATCACATAAAATAATATAGTGTCAAAATCTATAATAGTTCACGAATAGGATTAATAAAATTTTGAAAAGAAGGTAAAAAAGTTAGGTTCACTTCTCTCCGTATATGAAAAAACTTGTGTATTTTAAATTAAAAAAGAAATTAAATTCTTCTTGTATTTTAACAGTTCTCACTCTATGTATATTTTCTTTCAAAATATCGGACTATTTTAGAGTAGGTCAGTCATTGTAAAAAAAA
Organism: Viscum album; assembly: GCA_963277665.1. Lineage (NCBI taxonomy): Eukaryota > Viridiplantae > Streptophyta > Magnoliopsida > Santalales > Viscaceae > Viscum > Viscum album. The sequence goes on along the minus strand of OY728125.1, from coordinate 906,989,543 downwards.
TATAAATATCCATGTATTTCAAGTACCCACATATTATGATAAATATGAATTTTAGTGTCATAAAACTATAAAATTTAAAATACAGGATCCTTTTGTAACCCAAATTATTTTGGATCAAGGTATGTTAGCTACTAAATACTTAGGTAACCAATTTTTTAAATTTTGAGAAATGAATTTGAACATATATTTTTATAATAATTTTTAATAATAATGTTTTTTTACACTATAAAATTATTAATTTATAATATATAAGTCATTTTGATAATGTCTATCACTTCAAAAATAAAAACATTTAAGAAAGAAAATGTTTAATTTTATAACTAGAGAAAAATATTTCCTATATAATTTTGGCATTTCTCCACTACTACCAACAAAAATATTACATTTATTTATTTTATTATTAACAGAAATTTGATGTAGATAATTTTATATCATGATAATAACATTTGAATTTTGTTTTAAAGTATCAAAAACATCTAATAATTATTTAATTTCATTTCCATGCAAAGAATAATTTATTTTGTAATAATTAGATCTTAAATCTAAAATCAGGTAATCCAAATGTTCTTTTTCAAAATAAATAGCATAATAAGATTTTTTTTATTTTAATTATTTAAGGATTTATGTTTTTCTTGAAGTATAAAATAATATTCATTAGGTCCAAAAAATAAACAAAAATAGAATTATAACTTAGGGGAATGATGATTGTACCTCATCAACATTATCTATAAGACATTTATTTACCTTTTTATTCAAACTCTCATTTTCTGAGTTTTATGTATATACATCATTTGAATATTATGAATAACTCTATGTAGAAATTATTACCATATTTCTATTTCTTAAGTAATCATATTTCCATTGATATTTAAGAAATGTGTAGTTTGGTCTCAAATGAACTTTCTTTTTTACATTCAATGAATCTGACTTCTTCTCTTTAATAATATTTAATATCAAAATTTTCTTTTTTGTATAGAATTACAAATTTTTAGCAAGATCAACTAGCACATCACTTAAACCTGAATTACTATAATCTAAATAATAAAAATCATCCTTTAAAACATTTGGTGCATAATTATTCATTTCGATTGAAATATGAATTTTAACTTCATATTTAATTGCAACTACAAGAACCATAATGGTTTTGATAAATTTATCAACATTAAATACTCTACATGTGTGGATTTCCTGATATTAGTAGAGATTATATTACACTTAAATAGTAAATAATTAAGAACATTTAATGGTAGATTTATTTTTGGAATTATATTTACTAAGATAGTAACATCATTGAAAATATATATCAGTATCTCATTTATTTGAGGGATTTATTAATCTTCCTAAATCCTAAATGTTTATAATTTAAAATTATTTATATTATAACTCATTTGTTGAAAATTATCAGTTCCTTCATAGAAAACTACAATGGTTTACAAAATTTCATTAGTTGTGGCACACTGAGACCCTAAATTGAATTCATTAGTTCCTAATCCACAAACTATAGAATTCATATCTCTGAAATTAATATCATAATCAGTCTCTTAAGAATCATCCTTCTTCACTTGTTAAAAATTATGAATTTTGTAATGATTGAAAACATAAAAGAAAAAAAAATTATTCTAATATTCTTCGAATATATAATTATACATGTTTTCCATTATCCGTAATTATCACTTTTAAAATATGGATAATCGATCATCGACATACCTTCGCTATGATCATCCATTAAAATAGGTCTATGAATTTTTATTTAAAGTAGTCTTGTCATTTCTAAAATAAATTTCCAATATTTTCTAATAGAACAACATTAAAATAACACTTTTTGGTATTAGTAAGAAGCATAAAAATATTTGATATAATTTATAGAAATATAAATATATCAAATATGGAAATACTATTGATACCAATTCTTGGTGGATAATGATGATGTAAAAGCTTCAATAAGAGTGAATTGTGTCCTTTTAAAAATCATGAAAAAAATCTAAACATCCCTTATGAAATATTGTGATTTTTTCTTTATGTATTAAAGGTGAGTAATGTATTTGAAAATAAAAAATCGAATGAATATGACATGTTGAAGAAATGTGGTTTGGGGAAAAAATATAGTAGTCCACTCCACCAACACTCTCTCAATGATCTTGGAGATTTTCACAAAGTTGGTCCTTTTTAGAGGACCACAAAATCTAGGAGTAGGTAGTAAACACCTTAAAATCTAGTTATTTAATAGGGAACTAGGATTTCAACAACTTAATTTGAGAAACTGGCACTCAAACATGACTGAGAAAAAATATTTTACACTTTGGTAGAAAGAGATGATATATATTTTTGAAACTGCTTCAGCACATAGTTATAGTAGTACCTGATAGATTTATATGTCCTTCAATAAAATATAGTAGAAAATTAGTTCTTCAATTTCATGTAGTATTCTTATTTTCATTTCAATAATAGAGAATAATTATGTTAATTAATATCATCTAACTTCATCAAATTTTTAATATAAATATGTAAAATTTTCAACACATTATTTTCAAAATATTTTTCACCTTCTTCCCTCACATTCCCATTTTCCTTATAGAAACAAACCTATAAAAATAAAAATATCTCAAAGTTTCACTATATACCATTCCCTTAGATATTCAAAATAATATGATGGAATAGATTTCATAAATATATCCACAAAAATCATATAACCTATTTTAACTCCCTTTTTACATGGGGAGAAATGATTTTGGTGAATTATTTCTAATTTTTTTTAAAAAAAATAACTTGTATAAAGGATAGTAATAGTGATTAAAAATATAAGAATTTACAATAGTCTAAAAGATGTTATTTTATATTTTCATCTTTCAAAGAGATTCATCATCTCGAAAGTGAGGGTGTTTGACAATATGGAATCAAAAAAAATAACCTAATTATTTAGAAGGCAATTAGAGACAGAGTTAGCTTAATAGAAATTTTCTATTTTTATGTAATTAATTGAGGTCGGAATGTCTAATAAATTGATCCATAATTCATTCCTCATCTCATTAAGGTGAATACTTCATGTTTTAAAAGCATTCACAAATATGGTGGAGTCTCACTCAATCCCTAAAATTTTCTAACATCATCAAATTTCCATGTCCTCTAAATTGATCAAACTATGAATTTCATCTTCCAAAGAAGATCCAATAGCACGAGGGTCATAAAGGAATTATATGAAATCATCATTACGATATCTATAAATAGATCCCAATATCTCAAGGCTAGTATTTACTCTATAAGATCCGCCCAAATTTAATATAAACCATCCATAAAATGGTTAGTTTTAAATAACATCAATGTTAAACAAGGGAATAGAAAGTTACCTAAAATATATTGATATCCTAGCACTAGAATACCATGAATTTTGTTTTTTTAACAACCTCATTGAAGGTATTTTTTGTTTTTTAATTCCATCATCATTTTAATGATTTTTGATTTAGGTCTAAAATAGTAAATCTCAATAATCATCATTTTCCATTCATGGCACACAACATGAATGACCTCAGTGTATACCATCTCAAAGAGATTCATAAGTTGATGAAATAGTGGGATACTGAAGTACCCTATGAAATGATCTTCGATAATGTTGAGGTTTATAGGATGAAGCTCAAATATTTAAAAAATTTCATTCTATAGTACTAATGTGATGTGAAAACATATGAAGAAATAATATACATCTTCCTTGTATTGATAGAATAAATGCCTCTCATGCAGAGAGAGATACCAATCATTTAAAGGAGGGAATAAATAGGGATATTTGGGAAAGATAGACTCGCTTACTATCAAAATCTTGATAGTAGAATTCATTTTTCAATCAAGAAAAAAATATAGTAAGGAAAACCATGTATCTCATTCTTGTAAAATAGTTTAGAATTAAGCATTCCATCAACAGTAGATTCCAAAATAAGAAAGTCCTCCTGGTTGATAAAAACATAAATGAATGCAATTGATTTGACATCATCATGGAGGGAGTCAAGAAAATCCATTTAATCCCTAGTATTGGTTTTGTTATACCTCACTAGAGAATAGGGGTCGCGTTTATTCACCACTAGAATTCATATCCAACTGTCAAACTAGAAAATTATTCTTTTCAATGATAATAAAAACCCAATTCATGGTTTCAATGATTTTTTACGATCATGTTTTAATTAAAAATTACCTCCCATGGAATTCTCATTGAGGATATTTAATCCTTCAATGGTAGTGATGATATAGTCTTCAATTCTTCTACCATTAATGATTATTAATTTATTCCAAGAAATAATTTTATTGGAGACTATATAAATTATATTAGAATGAATTATTCCATTATTTTGTGTATGGAGTTGACAAGGGAAATTCGTCAGAACTAGAAATATCACCTGCATTTCCCCATTTTTCCAATTAATAAGACTTTTGGGCTCCCCATTTAATTTAAAAAAATACGAATATACCACTTCAGTCTCTCCTCACCTAAGACCTATAAATACTTGGGTAGTGTCCTAAAATGAAAAAACAAGATAGAATTAGAAATGGATAATGGATTGAGGTCCCTAAAGTTTAATAATACGATGAACATTGTGAACTATTCCCCTTAGTCCAAACTACATGTGTGAAGGGCCCTTCCGTAGCTCAAAACATGAGATTCAATTATCAATTGAGACCTGAAGAGACCCTTTGAGCATGGAGGAATTCCTCCTCAAAGAATTATCTCACATGTTATTCATTAACTCAGAGGAATCTATAGCTCCTGAATGTTAACCCTATACTTTGAATCTCTAACTCACCTCGGTACTCCTTCTGTTTTTTATCTCAAAATCTACTAGGTAAACCCTATGTGGGTCATCGTGAGATCGCCCAACTCAACCTTTCATGAAGAACCCCAAGGCCTTACCTAGGAAAATTAAATATAGCTCCTCTAGTTCCACCCTAAGTGAGACAATCTTCACCTATCCCAATACTCTCCTAGGAGAGCCACCCTTTGATCCATCTTTCATATTACTATTGGTTGGTCACCTGTTTCCATGTATCCCTCATCCAAGGGGTGTTATTCCATGACCACCCTAAAATCCTCCATGTATGTATGATTAGAACACAAGGAACACCATCATGTCCTCTAAATTAAACTTTCCTGTGGAAATGGAAGAAATGTTTTAATAATTACTAGGAGGAGGATCCTAAATGTGTCCTTAGTTATAAATTCTCTTATTAACATGTATTCAAACGATAGGGATGATAAATTATGGATTCTTGTGGTGAAATGAAAATTTTCAGCATGAAATTCTAATGTAATCTAGCTATATTGGTAGAGATATATAAGCCTCAATCCATAGGGTTTGAAAATAATAGAGGATATGGGCTAACCTATGCCTCATATCTCTTCTTGACTACCCCGCCATTACTCCACCTTCTATACCATCATATAATGTTGATTTAACTCTTTATGTCATCCCTATGGGATTATTCCCCTATTTTATATTTGCAGGGAATTCCCCTCCTTCCAACCAGCCCTAGATTTTGTGTTTTCTACCACTCTATAGTAATCCTAATCAAACTAGATGATCATGTCATATACCTAGAATCATCAACACCATGTAATAAATGTGTTCATTAGGGGGTACAACCAGAATTGTACTATCACTACACTAGAGGTCGCATGTGAATCCCTCCAATGAATGAAGCCCCACCAAGAATCTAGTAAACTATGTTTGGTGATAAAGAAGTATGAGGAATCAGTGATTATTTTCAAACCATTTGGGAAGACTCTACCTAGAATGCAGCAATATATTACTCACTTTTCATAGGGAGGAAAATCTAGAGATCAATGATGGACTCATCCGAACAATATAGGGGTCCCCCTGAGGGACTCCCCCCCATCCCACCAATACCTAGGGTAGCCTGTTGAGGGATGTAATCAAACAATTGAGGGTAAGTTCACTTCCCTATTCCAACCAATGAATCCCACCAATAATATTGTGTGGAAATTTCAGTTAAAATAAAAATTCATGATTATACCCTCTAAACCATCCCCCATAGTTTGAGAGAAACCAATGTAACCTATAAACAAATGTCAATGGTATCAATTGCCCAAATTAAAATCTTACTTGTGTATATCAATCCTAAAATCATGATATGACAAATTTCAGAGAAATCATCTAAAAATTAATTGTAGAAAACGTTGGGTTACCCATACACCAACTTCCAGTCATGATTATTTTCAGTATATACCAAAAATGAATAGTGGATCATAGTAGTACTAAATCCCAGCTCCAAAAATGGAATGATAATACATACCAATTATGGTAGCTGAAGCCACACAAAATATCTTGATAATGTGAAATGGAAAAAAATCCATACCCCCAACCTATAAACCTATTGAGATATAATGATGTCTGTATTAGTGATTGAAAGGCAGACACACAACCATTCCCATCAATTGGGGTGACTCGTCATCATAATGTTAGGGTAACTTTGTAAGAGATTCATATCGATTATCCCATCCTAGAGGATAAATGGGAAAATCATAGGGTAAATTGAAAAATGGATTGAGCTCATAACCCCATTCTAATTGGATGTCATTGGTCCATCCCAATGAACACTATTGTGAAAAAATATATCCCTAAAAATTTCTAAAAATTGATAAAAAAAATTCTATTAGCAACACAAGATCTTCCAAAATAGGCACTCATAACTAAATGTTTTTATCCACAACAGGCGGACCCCATACCCTATATGAGAGCAGAAAACATTATCCTCAGAAAAGGAGATTATAAGATGAAGTGCAGACCTACAATCTCGATCTACTCAAATTTGGTTTTTTTGATGCCCTCAGACATTAATTTACAGTTTCTTAGGATCTTACATATCTTTAACCAAATTACAATGATTGAACGTACAATTGCGACATTCCTCCACAAAAAATTTTGACCAGTTGTTCTGTATGTCCTCAATATATTTCTTACCTTGAGTAACAACTTCATTTCATATATCTAATAGATCATGAGAGCACATAACCTGATAAGGTCTGCATAAACCCTCCTTTTGGGTAGAAGATCAAATTGCTAGAAGGACCTCCCCTTCCTATCATCCACACTGAAGGTCCTCCCCATTGTATACACAATAAAAATTCTAATTACACTATGATTTTAATAAATTACAGTATTCATCCCCATAATGTAATTCTATACAAAGGTCCTCCCCATAGTGACACTTCATTTCATCAATAAGGTCTTCCCCTTTCTGAATCAAATATCACAAATCCCTCATATCAAGAGGTGATTGTTAAAATGTGTCCAATAATTCTTCAAGAATCATATTTTAAAAGTTATATTCTTTATCAAATGAAAGATAGTATGAGGAAACTGTTATTCTCTAAATAACCCATGGACTATTTTCCTTTCAATATGAAATAGTAAGTCCCTTCCATCTCAGATGTTTACATAAAATGATGGGGAAACATCCACTTTTGTCAGATCTAGTAGAGGAAAATTTTTCAATAGTCCATAAAAACAAATTTATCATAATGAGATAGTTGGATAAAGATAATATATCTATCTTGTTCTATACTTTAGTCACTCCCCAATATAACATTCTAATATATTTTTCAGAAGAATATATTAATGGAATCTACATATATTTATGGATTATTATTCATCGTATAAAAAATGAATTAACTTATCAGTAATTTAAAATCCACATCAAGGTAATATGAGAGAAACATAATTAAATCAACTTTAAATTCTTCTAGCTATGTGGAACCTGTGATTGGGAAAATATTAAGGAACCCTGTTGTAAACTTGTATCAATGAATTAAAAGATATTTTTAGTTAATCATTAACATCCAATCAATTATTTATATAAAAGTATCGAGAGGACCCGAGAAAATACATTTCACCACCCCCATCAATAACAAAATCCCTCCAAGGTGACATCGTGTACATTCATTTCCTCTGGTCACCTTTAAGAAGCAGGATCTGATCACGATAGATTTAATTATCAACAAAAATCATGCCTAAACAGCTCTCAATGATGACGGTCTAGAAGAGGGAGAAATATCAAAATACATAGTCATAGAGTATCTTAAAATATTGAGAAATCTCCTCACTTATTGTAATTGAATTTTCTACCAATGCCTATATCATTAGAAGAAGAATTCCTAAGTAAAATCATGTAATGCATCCATATCATGTTCAAAACAACCTATATAAAATAGAGATAGCGATCATAAACTCTTCTTTTATAGAGATATTTGAGAAACCCTATATTATAGGGCTAGTGGATTTTTTAACACAACCTTATAGGTTATCAAAAAATCTTGAATGGGTGTGAAAATAGAATAGAAGCAGGCCCGACCCACAGGTTTGGGGAAATTTTTTCCTCAACCGAAGATAATCTTTTTCTATTTTGGGAGATATTCTAAAAATAGTCCTCATATTTCATAATAATATGTGACCCAAATTTTTCACTCATAACATAAATAAAACAATTTTTCATAGACACCCTTCAGATCAAAATTCATCAAATAATTCAAAGAGGACTGGTGAAGGAAAGGATGAGGCCTCGCGGTGGGCATTAAAAAATAAATATATCAAGGGTATGACCAATCCTAGTGATAAAAGTTATTTAGTTATACATCCCCAAGAAAACTGATCTTATAATCATATTGATATTAATTTCCCACATTCAATTCATTATGAATTGGTTAATGTAATTGGAACACCCATTGCGTATTCTATAGAACCTAAGGCATATACATAGGAAAAAGAGGAGGGGGTTTTTGTTGGAAATATAGTACACGGAAAAATGATTGAAGAAGTATTGAATACCCAATGCCATTGGATTGATATTAATTTTTGGGATCCCCTCAACTACACCAATACCACCTCTTCATCAAAGATATTACTATGAAAATGGTAAAGGTTTTGTATTATCTCACCCAACACCCAAAGTGGTTAAACTCCTCACATGTGGGGACATATTTTATCAATTGGAGGCCAATATAAAGGATTTGAGAAAATGAAATGTTGATCTACTATAATGAATCATTATTTATAGATATGTTCTAAATGAGGATCCTCAACTTTCACTACTAGGAGACAAAACCTTAATTAAAGTGGTTCATCATGGAAATTGAAATGGATTCAAAATATCCAATAAACATAAGGTACTAGAAATATGTATATTTTGACACCATTAAAACAAGATATTACGAGTTTCATACATGGAGAAAAAAACCAATGCAAGGTCAGCTGCATCCTCATAGGATATCCCCAATAGGTTTCCCACCATAAGTACAAGCAGAGCCTTCGTATTTGTCTCAACCCACTATTCTCTAGATGGGTGGGTGCATCTCTTTCCCTGAATTGTTTTTGAAACCCTACCTTACAAACATTCAATTCTTTAGGGGTTATGGAACATCATATAATACACATTGTGTCATGATGTGTCATCATGAAGAGGATCCTTGTGAAAAAAGATCTATCTATGTTCATATGTTTCAAACAAATTTTAGAGGGTCTAGCCATCACATGGTATACCAGTATACCAACCAGATCAATCAAGGGGTCATAAAATCTTACATTAAAATTCATGTATTAATTCATATTAACGCTATTGAATATATAATTTATTGATCTCTATAAATGTATAAATTGATGAAATTACATTGTTTTTAATTACATTTTTATGTGGAATTGTTTAACTTATTACAACAAGAAGCATCTCATATAAGAAAATTTGTTTCTATTTTCACTGAGAATCTTCATGAAAAAACTAAAAACAACACTTATTGTAGTAATTTATCAAAGTGTCTTTTCCTATCATGAATTAGTATAAAATTGGTTGGAATGTTCTATTTTTTTAATAAAGGATAACTCTCATATCATGCTAGTATCTCAAAGGAATTGGATAGGTACAGTGAAAATTACAAGGGTTACTTTAAAACTAACCTCTTTAACAACTCCAACACCAACACATACACCTCCTTACATATGACCTATTCCTAAATTGAAGTGTTTTTATGAGTATTCATGTTATTGTGAGATAATTTAACCAAATATTCCATGTTCAAGAACCAAAATAATAATGTTTATTCTTTCTGAGTTGAACTAGTTCCCAGTTACTTTTTAGTGTCTATGGAAAATAACATTCTAAAATCATTGGGACCTAAGAGAGAATGAAATTTATCCTGTATGAACACACATATTATTACAAATATCTTCGAATATTAGGGAACACTATCATGTATTATTTTTTTCAAATATTTCTTAGAACATATTGTTGAATTCGGGAAGTGAAGCTAGGTAAACCACCAGAATTGATATCTTGTGTATCTAACAAAACTGTAAAGAAATAAGGTGAATGATAGGTAGTTACCAAATAGAATTCATAGATGCTCAATGACTGGATGAAAATAAAAATGACCAATCAGACTCATTTTATCCTCCAAGAATAGAAAAAAGGCAACAAATTCCTCACCTAGATGTTTATTTTACTGCAACTCTGAATCTGACAATACCAAATCCCTCTAATGGCCAGTATTTTAAGAAAATACATGGTTAGAATAGAGGTAACAAATGTGGGAAGACAAAATAAAATTAAGGAAAATTTTATCCTAATATCTCATAGAATTCACGCCTTCTTCCATTAATGTGCTAGTGTCACCCCACAAAATGGTATAATGGGAACGCTCCCAAAAAAAACAGTACCATGGTATGTATCCAACAAAACAAAATGCTCATTGGATGATGCCTTATTTTTCAATTCCATTCATATAATTTACATAATGGATCCATTATCTAATGATGAGAAGAAATATGAGATCAAATTACTTATTCAATGCTAGGAAGCCATTGGTTGGGGTCTCTGAATCCAGGGAGACAGGGGAAGATACAATCATGGTTGAAACCAATACCCCAACCATATCCCAACATAGACTATTAATTATTTGGATTAAAAAGGGATATCCCTTCATAAAACACAAGAAGATTAGGGAAACTATCCCTCCATCACAATGAGTATTATGTGACTGATCATTATATAGGATCAATTTAAAGGTGTTTAATTGTCTCATCATCGCATACTAGTAGGTTGGAAAAAATGATCCAATATAGCATCAAATATACCTTCATCATCTACAAAACCACTCGACTCATCTACCCAAATCACATCAATACCTACAGTTCCTATATGGGATAAAATCACCACATGAATCATAACACATTGACTAAAAAATATGATATCATAAAGATGTTTTCCAAGATTCTAATGAAAAATTACATTCATGATGAACTCAAAATACCAAATCATCTATGAGAATCACTTGTAGAGGCTCTTATGATCCCACTATATCATGATGGTAACATTACTGTCATGGTGGTATAATTTTCTTAGTTTGACTCAGTAGAATGTCATCTGGTTATCTCAATCACAGATCAAGATTGAGATTTTGTTTTATAGGGACATATCATGCCCTAGTATATAATTGGGTGATTAGAGGAAATTTATATCCATCGATCTTTCTTTGATAATGGATCAGGGATCTACCTTATTCTGATTTAAACACTCCATCGATTCATATAAGATGAAGTTGATTTATTACCTTCTACTATAATGCTTCAAGGGTATGATAAAATAAAACAGAAACTACTTTGACTATTTATTCTCAATGATTAGTTTGGATGTTAGGTATATGCCTCTATGTTACTGGAAATTTGGAAAGGCACTGATTTGAACATATTTCTAGAAAGCCCTTGGATACACCAGTATGTAGTGACCCCTTCATCATATCATCAATGCCACAAATATTGTAGTTGTTTGTTGATTGGGAAGTTACGTAGTGATAAATATCCTTTTGAATCTTTTGAATCTCAATATATTGATGCAGTATTGTGTAGGAGAGAGGGGGAAAACCCCATAATAGATGGTGTTGGTCGATTTACTGCCCCAAATGGTCTACATATGACCCATAAAACCAATTCAATGGCCTTGGTGATGAATATGGGCATCTCATAAGTAAAGAAGAAAATATATGCTCATATTAATGGATGTACTCATCAGTCATCAAGATATTGACCACATTAGTTGAATCTATGGGCACTAACGAAGTATTTTATTTCCCCATTGGTGATGATACCCCAAATGAAAATTCCCCAATATCACCATCAAAAAATTTGATGGTTACACCTCCATTTTAATAATATTTGGAGGTTATTATGTCATCATTGTATGATGACTCTCAAAATACTAACCTACCGTAACCAACATAATTCACTTATTCCTCCCATCCATCCCAACATTGACATATAGTTAGAGGATGAGGAATAAAAAGTTGGATAAGAGGATGAATATGACCATAGAGAAAAACCATTAGTATTATAAGAAGGAGTCTTTACCACTATTGGTGAACTCTGATAGATAAAACTACATACAAAGGAGGATCCACAAATAGAAATGTTCCGCATAGTTCTTCCCATCAATGAGAAATAAATTTACCCCTATTTTATGAAGCATCACAAAGACTTTTTTTCTTTATTATTATAAAGAAATTTAAGTATTTGATCCCAATGTGTCAAACCATCACATAAGATTGATATAATATCACCATAATTACAAAAATGAAGTAAAAAATGAAACATCTGAATTATGATATAAAGGTCATTGATGAAATTGAAAACCCTATCAAATACAACATCATTTAGAAAGTCCAGTGCCCAAAAAGGATGTTAAAAATTGTCCATATCAAGAAAAATATTGAAAATATCAAGGTATTCATTGATTTCAGAGTCCTCACTAAAACTATCAAAAACATGTATTCTTTTTGAAAATTAATGGACATATGGTCAATGATGTGGCTAGATATCTAGACATCTCTTTCATTGATGGATATTAAGGATAAAAAAATAAATTTCCCAGAATGATAAGGAATAAAATACCTTTATGACCTCCAAGGAGTATTCTTATATCATGTGATTCAATTTTGTTGAAAGAATACTACCGATACATAACAATGTTCCAGGAATCACATATTCAAAATTTCTCAGGGATAAATAGTCATGTGTTAGGTTGAAGATTTAGTTGTAAAATAATGGAAACCTTTTGATCAGATTTATTATTTAGAATATGTTTCAACAAAATTTGATAACATAGTATAAAATGAACCCCCTAAAAAGTCTTTTTGGTGTTACATTAATAAAATTTCTCAGCATCACAGTATGCTATCCTGGCAACAAATTAAATGCTAACAAAAATAATTCAATATTGGGTATTTCACTCCCTTAAAACATAAAATATATGAGAATAATAAAGGGACACCTTGACTATATTTGAGAATTCATAGAAACCCCCTCATGGAATTATTTTTCCATCTCTATGCTGATAAAATAAGGATCACATTTCAGTGGACTGAGGATTTCTAAAATTCCTTCAATATTCTTATGAAATATCTCATTTAATATCTAGTGATAATGTCACCTATTGAATTACAGTTTTTCATATTATATGTTAAATATTTGGAATGGTCACTTGGGGAATTCTTCACAAATAAAAATGATTTAGGTTGTAAAAAAAATCCTTTATTATCTTATCCATAACATGATTGACACAAAGGATTAGTATTCAGATATCAAGAAGAACTATTTAAAATTTATATTTTCAATTCATATTTCAGGCAATATCTTCCAAACCCTGAAGACCATTTCATCCCTCAAAATGAAATTCCAAAATATATCATCAATTGTCCCTTGTTGATTGGAAATTTTTCTAGATGGGTGGCCATTTTGAAATAGTTTTATGTCTGTATTATACTACAGATGGTGATAAAAGGGGAGGCCTTAATCTAATTTCCTAGAAGAGCATCCCTCTGTGGAATAAGATTTGCTGAGTATTGAAATTCCAGATGAGGAGATATTATCTTTTCCAAAAACAATAGAAAAGTGTTAAATTTAGTGTCACAATAAAGGTAGAATCCCAACTAGAAAGAGGATGGAAGACCACAGGCCCAACAATTTTAGGTTGGTTTTGAATATCATTTCTCTAGAAAAAGAATTTATTACAACTTCTTCCCTCTATCAGAAGGTTTCACTCACAATGTGGCCCAATACAAATCCAACATTCTAAACATGGAATTTGATTTAAAAATACCTGTGAATCTCTTGATAATAAATGAATACTATTAATTTGTGATTAAAATTATAAACATTTATTATTTAATTCTAAAAAAAGATATGATCCCCCTTCTTTATTATTTTTGAGGGTTGATGGAATAATTCCTCTCAGACCCACCATAAACTCACATCCCACATTAAACAAATTCCCTAGGAGATGGCTTGAAAAATGATACAATGGACATTGTAGATCCAGATTTAGATGAAATAGTCATCACCATCGCCAATCTCATTATAGTATCAACATTTGTTCAAAATTGAATAGAAGTGATTAATAAGGTCAAATCCAGAACATAACTAGATAATTATGTAAATGGTTGGATAACACACATCCCTAAATACCTCCAAAATGGGACCATTACATTAGAAATATCTATAAAATAATAGATATAATGATGGATTTTTAATTTCACTCTATATGAATGATCGAGTCATAAGAATGTCATATATAAGTGAAGATTGAATATTTTTCACCTTAGATTCATAGAAAATGCATAGATGACTCCCACCATGAAATAATTTCATGTTGTTCCTTGTGGTTACCATAAGTCCATAACCAATATTTCTCACCAAAATTGAATACTAGAATATTTCTATCCTTTGATGGAATATTATTTCACACAAATCATCATATAAATCAGTCTTTCCATGTGCATTCTAACATCATCCATCAAGCCACAATTTTTTTCACACATTTATATACTACTGGAAATTATCTATATGAGGAATAGTTGTAATAGGTTTGTACCCTCAATCATCGTAGTAACACCCTGACCCTCGTTACCCAGATTCGGTGCATTATTACATAATATTAGCATGCTCAAAAAAGATCATGTCTCGAAAGAACGATTAGTTTAGTAGCCTTGGAAGTAATAGATACATTCATAAGGTTTACATTACATCATAAAATGAAAAACTACAACAACATTATTTCCATAGACCACACTCATATACCCTTAGACTATCCCAACAGGTCAGTCATAAAATACTTCTTCACATCCTGGAAAAAATAAGATATAGAAAGGCATGAGCTCAGATGCTCAGTAATCATAACAATATAAAAAAAAACATTCATAAATAAGAATAAACAATTAAGGCAATGTACAAGACTAAAATAGAAGCCTTTTAAACTTGAACATGAGCATAATATATAAAAGATAAAATCAAATAATTCCATTTACGTACTCTGATGGATATTCTACTAGTCGAATAATCACATGCAATATCAATAGCCACTTTTATAACGATGGAATTCATAATGCCAAACATTCATAACCACATATTCAAGGCCTTGTGCCAAGACTACAAATAAGATTTTTCAAGGCCTTGTGTAAGACACTAGTTTGTCTCATTAGACCTACCGATGCATCAAGGAGCTATATCAGGCTCCACCCGTCACATACTATGTCCAATGCATTCCTCATATTAAAAGGTTGAAAAATAACATAATCAATCGTATTAAAACTAGCATACTAAATTTCAATAGTTTATCCAGAAACCATGAATGGTATAAAAATAACACAACCACAGTCAAACATATCACAAAACCTTCAATACAATATGGATGTTTTGTGTCATAATAAATCAACTTCAGATAATCTTAAAATCCACCAAAGGATGTTGACATAGATGAAATCAAAACCCTTTTTAGAAAATATCTGTTTCTATTTTGAAATCATTTAAAATTAATATAATTATAAATGAAAACAGTTAATTTCAGAAATATTCTTATATGATTTTAAGGGAAACTTTGATTATGTTATAATGGTAGAAAATAGCCACACCCGCCGTATAAGTTAAAAAAAGATATTCTTACCTAAATTTTGTTGAAGAGGTTATAAAGGACCTTGTTTTAAAAAGGACGGAAATATTACTTTATAAACAAATTATAAAAAGTCTAACAAGGGTATAAATGACTTTAACCCATAGTCTATAAAATAGTAAGAATGTTTTAAATATTTTTTTAAGAAACATGGTTGTGAATGATAAAGAGGTCCCAATAGTTAATTTCGTCTAAACAACCTCGAATGATGAAGAGATTGTAGAATTAACCCTTAATTTGTAAATTTCCTTGGTCGAGGGTAGGTTAACCTCATGTATTATAGTGAAATAATTGTTATTAAATTATAAAAGAATCCTATACATTAATATGATATCATATACGGTCTTTTAACATTGCTTTGTTAATAATATATTAGTATTATCGTTGTTTTGGGTGTTAACAGATTCGTTTTCCTATATATTCATTGTTATGTAAGTCATATTTTTTATGGATGGGATGTATCTTATTCATACACATAATGATATCATGTATTTAAACATAATTTTTAATCATATATTGAAAATTAGTCTTTAATGGATACGATGGGGAATTATTCTCATCGCATTCGTGGAGACGGTACTCCGTACGTACGCACGAGCGACAATAACATTATTTTGATATTAAATTAATATATAATGGGATGATCTATCATATATAAAAATTCATTATCATGATATAATTATTATTTACATTAATTACACATCATTATTATACACATCCAAATAATAATGTATTGAATAACATTTACACCACGACGTGGAGACGACAAGCCGTATGTACACACGTATGGTGACATGTCATTCAAAGGATTTATAGAATAATGAATTTTATTAGACCATATTTATAATAACATCACAGTATATATTAGATTCTAGAGTTATTATTTTATAATGGAAACAACAAGAAAAAGGAAGTTGAAAAATAAAGGTACTTCAAAGAGGTGATGAAATATTTACCTCTTCTTCGAGTTCTTCCTTTTGATTTGATCAAAATGGCTCTATAGGTTGTTTTCTGACCAAAGGAAGGCCTATAGGATGATTGGAGGACAGTTGATAGGGTATTTGGGTAGGTTTTGTCTGAGCCAAATGGTTTTTAATGTGTGAATTAGAGAGAAGAGGGAGTTCCCTTTTATAAGAGGGGTGAGGGGCACCTTAGAAAATTCTAGAAATATTATTTTATAATAAAATAATTTTGTTTTTCTAATGGCTCCATAATGTATTATTTAAAGGTTATGGTGGTTATGGGTGGAAAATAGTCAACCAATAGGTTTTAGATAGTTTTGGTTACTATATTAACTTTATCGTTTAGATTTAACTCTTAGTTAAATAGTTTGACATTTTCCATGTCTCTTTGTATTTTTGTATTTTATGGTTCATAAACTTAATATATACTTCCAAGAGATCCCCAAGTGGTTAAATAATGATAAAACTATGATTATATAATTCGTTTGGACAAAAATTAGATTTTTATGAATAGAATATTAATTAATAATATAATATTTGTTTTAAAAACTCTTTTATGTCAATTTTGACATAATTTTGTAATTTGTTTTTGCTAAATTCATAACACCATTATTACTTCAAAAAAAAAATTCATCCAACCAAAAAAATATATGTCACATTAACCTATATTATTAGTGTAATTAATAAGAAGTCTCAAATTACTTTTATTTGGATATTTATAATATCATTTATTTTAATATTTCATCAATTAGGTAATTATTGCATCATCATTGTGTCATAAATAATTTAAATTATTTAATGTCTAAAAAATATAAATAAAATATCATTATGTATGAAATCTTTTTAAATTTATAATGAATATTTATAGTTTAATTTATATTTATATATAACCCTATATTAAAAATATTTTAGTTATTAAACATTGATTTTAACTCTTTTAGCATTTTTTATAATAAAACAATACTTTGTGTCCTAATCTAATCCAAGTGGAGAAAAGAGGTTCATATTTAATTAAGAGGGTTTTTTTGTCGAATTATACATATCCAATATAATTAGTACATGTGTTAGGGTAATAATAATATCATTTTAACCCTTAATTACCCTATTTACTTTTAACCATGGTAAAATAAAAGTAAAATGTTACTATTCACCAAAAATTATTTTCATCTTACTGAACCACATTGTACATACTGATATCAACCGTGTCTCAAAGACACTTAAAATTCCACTCATAGAAGCGGTAAAATTCTTGTTTTATGTGAATTTTTAAATTTTCCAAGGAGGTGGGTAAAAGTCGGTGAAAAGAACAATAACATTTTTATATATCTAAAATTATTATAAACTGACTCCAATGAATTACATTGAACTAATATAGGTATTATGTATATAGTTTGACCTAAAATAAATTTAAATAAAATAAATAATTATTTAAATAAAAAATTGGTTTTAAACTATAAGTCAGTGTTTTCCACTGTTCATCAAAAAATGAATGTTTTTAGAAAAATACCAAAAATTCACCTCAAGCTAATTTTGATATTCTAAATCCAAAAATGAATTCCATGTTGAATGATAAAATTTATAAAATTTCAAAAAGTGGGTATTACTATTCATAACTTCTAGTTTGATTGGTTGTGGTGTGTTAGAACTCGAAGTTACGTACAACACACGCTATTGTATTATTCAAAGAGAAGTGTACCATGGAAGCTTGGGGTGTTACATTATCCCCTCCTTCAAATAATTTCACCCTCAAAATTTCTATAATATTACTACATAAAAAGACTCAGGGGGTTCTTCATCATAATTTCCTCAGGTTCCCAGGTTGCCTTATGCATCTTATGGTTTCTCCATATAACTTTTACCAGACGAGTTGTCCGGTTTCTCAGCACTTGTTCTCGTATATCAAGAACCTTGACAGGCTCATCACAATAAGACAGATCAAGTTCCCATTCTAATTCCTCATAGGTAAGTACATGCGTTGGGTCAGGAATGTATTTTCTCAACAGTGATACGTGGAATACATCATGATCTTTGGAGAGACTTGGAGGCATTTCCAAACGGTAAGCTACATCCCCAATTCTTTAAAAATTCTCAAAAGGTCTGAGGTACCTGAGACTCAATTTTCACTTCTTACCGAAACGTATAACACCATTCCATGTATATGCCTTCAAGAAAATATGATCTCCTATTAGAAATTCAAAATCATTCCATTGGTTATCGGCATAGATCTTCTTCCCGCATTTAGCTGCTTCGATGTGGTTTTGGATTAACTTCACATTTTCCATTATTTTATCCACAAGGTATGGGCCTAGGAATTTTCTTTTTCAAACATCATCCCAACAGGTTGGTGTGCGACATCTCTTTCTATATAATGATTCATATGGTGCCATCTGAATACTTGAATAGAAGCTATTGTTATAGGAAAATTCTACCCGACATTAATATTATTGCGACCCGGCCTTTTATTACATTACTATTACATCATCTAAAAGATAAACAACATAATAGTATTACACATAGAGGATCCAATGGTTTAGTGTATTGGGAAAACAAGGACCCTACAGAATAATTACAACATCAAGCTTAAACATTTATTTAATTTATTCCTCTCTAGATTCTTATTGGCACTTGTCCTCTACTTAGTACATGTATCCACCTGAGGATATAATTCAAAAGGGTGAGATAAAATCCCAGTAAGAGGATAGATAAGAACAATATATCATTTGGTGAGCATAACCATGATAGAGGCAAATGATTAGGAACATGATAGGATCATAAATAAAAGACTTGAAATGTGGAAGTGCATAAATATGAAACATCATGTCTTAGTGGTTAACTACCACACATACTTGTGAACCAAGCTAGAATCATGTTCAAACATCATTTCACATTTACTCATTAGATTCATCACTTTACCCAATTAATTGTATATTTGTATAATTCCGGGCGCACCCGTCACATTGAAACATTCATATTGTGCTATATAATTCCGGGCGCACCTGTCACATCATAACATTATCATCATCATGATTTCAAAATAGAACACATATAAAAAATGTACATAAATAATCCATGGAATGGAATGGGTATCATCTAATAATAACACATTTATAAGCCTTGGGTTCCCAAAATAAAGAGGGTATAACATACATGTTACAAGAATCGTCCACTTTGAGTGAGAACTAAAAGGGGTGTTCTTAAAAGAAGAGTTCTTCTGGAAAAAAATTTGTTTGACATAAAAACTAGCGAAAAAAATTTATATCCCCAAAAATTAAAGACAATGATGAAAAAATTATCTTTATGGAGTAACCATATCAAAATTTTAGTGAAAGAGGAAGAACCCGATGGAAGAAAATTGGGTTCGAGATTTCCCCTTACCTTGTATCTGAATTCTTCCATCTCTTTAATGTCATGTATAATGACATTATATTGATTATTAGAAATAAAATAACCTTTTATACAATAATAGGGGTCATTAAGGTTTCATTATGTCATTTTATGTTCCTTTGTATGACTTATAGAGTTTAAAAACATTGTTCAGGGATGTTCGTTGTTATGATTATTCTTCGGTGGTTCACTGGTATTCTTAAATTGATGTTTGAGTAGAACATGGGTAAACATACAGAACTGATATTACATGTTATTAATGATATTACATAATATTTAATGATCTTATAATGAATCATATTATATCCATGTGTATGAATCATTATATAAGAATTAAATGATGATTGTATGGGTTAATTTAAACAGTTTTTCGATCATAATGAACTTGTTTTATTTTATCACTAGTAATATGGCCATAAGTTATTTCCATAACTATAAATATGACTTAATACATATAAAAGTTTCTTGTTTGACAATAAAAATGGTTTCATGACCATATCTGAAGGTATAAATGGAAGAAGAAAGCATGTCGTTCTTGAAGGTGATAAATTAACACCTCACGAACAATGTTCTCTTTAATAAAATAAAAGGAAGAGGGAAAGGGGGTTGGATGATATAATATACCATTAGAATAATAAAATTAAATTATATGTATAATACTGGAGTTAAAATACCATTTTCATGAATATAGGTGGGGAGATATCAAGAAATGAACTTGAACGTGAAAGGATATTAATGGAGAAGAGGGAGAGAAATTACCTCTTAAATCCTCCTCTTGAGATCCTCCTTAAAAAACTAGTATTGGTCTTTTGATAAGAACAGTAGCTGTTGGACATGGACGAGGGGGTAGGAAAGATGTTTGGGCAGAGTTTTGGGAAGTATTTGAGCTTGATAGGTGTGAGGAAATGAGGGTGTGAAGGGTGGTATTTATAATAGAGGGGAGAGGGGTTTTCTTAATATAAAATTCATTAGTTTATTAATTTCCACTAAGACAAGGAATAGTGAGTCTTGAATGACCAAGAATAGTAATTTTATCATGTTATCCCAAAACAAGTGGGATTACATCAACAGAACATCATACATTACTCAATAATTAGATTATTTTGCTTATTTTTCTAATTTACGATATTTCACTATTCATAAAAAATCCAAGTACTTCAGAAAAATCCCAAAAATTTACCCCAACCATTTTTCGACATGTATAATCAAAAAATGAAGTCCATTTGTCAAAAATAATTTTCTAAATATGATTAATTTATTATTTAATTAAAATCATAATTTACTTAATAAAACAGTTTTTAAAAATTAAAACTGATTTTATAGTGCTTTAAAAAATTATGTAGTGTATTATAAAATTATCTAAATACTATAGGAAATTGATTCAATTATTTATTAATACATTTTAGGGAAATAAATTTTCTTTTAAATTAATTAATTTCTTATAAATAATTATTTATAACTTACAAAATACCAAAACGTTTACTAAGGTCAAATTGTCACTTTCTAAGATGTCTAAATTTTATTTAATTATTAATTGGTAAGGTTACTCTTATGTTGGATGATTTACTATTCATAAGGGTCATAATACTATTCATAAGGGTATGTTACTATTCCTAAGGGTACGTTACTATTCACAGAAAATTATTTTTGTTTCATTAGACTCCAAAAATCATCTTGAACTCAACCGTGTATGTCAAATTTTCGAAATTCAAAACATATAAGTGACAAAATTATGTTTAAAGGTCACTTATCACTTAGTAGATCATTATTTTGGGTTTTCATGACATAAATATAAGTAGGGAATTTCCACTGAAAAAATTTGGGTCGTTACATTCTTCCCCCTTAAAGAAATTTCACCCCTGAAATTTCACTTTACCCAAATAGTTGAGGGTGTTTCTTTTTCATTGCCTCTTCTAGTTCCCAAGTTTCTTACTCAAACTTATGGTTCTTCCACAACACTTTGACAATATGGGTTGTCTTGTTGTGTCTAACCTTATCCCTCGGATTCATAATCTTTACTTGCTACTCCTCATAGGAGAGATCATCTTACAACTACACCACCTCTGAGTTTAATACATGGGAGGTGTATGGTATGTACTTCCTAAGTAGTGATACATGAAACACATCATGAACTTGAGACATATTTGGTGGATGTGTATGACGATAGGCCACAGCTCCTATGCGGCCAAGGATCTCAAAGGGGCCAACATACCTTGGGCTTAGCTTCCCTTTCTTCCCGAATAGCATGAATCTCTTCCATGGAGATATTCGAAGGAAGACTTTATCTCCAACGTCGAACTCCAAGTCCCTTCGAAGGTTCTCATCATAGCTCTTTTTTCAACTTTGAGAAAATTTGATGTGTTTCTAGATGACTTGAACATTATCTATCATCTCTTGAAAAAGATCTGGTGCAAGTAGCTTTCTTTCTCCAACTTCATCCCAACAGGTTGGAGTTCTACATCACTTTCCATATAGAGCTTCATATGAAGCCATCTGAATACTCGAGTGGAGGTTATTGTTTTATGAGAACTCAACCAATGGGAGATGCTGATCCTAGGCAGCTTTGAATTCAATAGAGAATTATCTTAGCATATCTTCAAGCGCCTAAATAGTCCTTTCAGATTGGAAATTAGTTTGGGGGTGATAGGTCATGATATAATATAATTTAGTACTCAAAGCATGTTGAAGACTCTTCCAGAATTTAGATGTAAACCATGGATCACGGTTAGAGACAATCGAGAGTGGAACACCGTGCAGTCTCACCACTTCCGTCACATATATATTTACAAGTTTTTCAAGCGAGAGATCTTTCTGAATAGCGATAAAATGGGAAGTCTTGGTGAGTCGGTCAACCACAACCCATATTGCATTATTTCCCTTTGACGACATCAGGAGACCCATGAAAAAGTCCATAGTAAAATTTTCCCATTTCCACAAGGGTATAGGCAATGGCTGCATCATACCTTTGGACTTTTATAACTTAACATTAACTTGCTGACATACCAAGCACCTTGATATATATTACGAAATCTCTATCTTCATTTTATCCCACCAGAAGTGTCCCCGGAGATCACAGTACATCTTGGTACTCCCTTGATGGATAGAGAAAGTTGAGTTATGTGCATTTTCCAATAGCTCATTCTTTATACCGGGTGATGAAGGAACACAAAGCTACATTCCAAACCGAATCACACCATCATCGTCGATATGGAAATCTTGAAGCTTCCCTTCCTTTAATGCATTAACCCTATTTTGTATCTCCACATCATCCCTTTGTGCCTCCATAATCTTCTCCTGGATGGATGGTTGCGCAATAATTTGGGCAAGGTAGGATTCATCCCCTGCCCTTATGATTTCCAAATCCATTCTTTGCATATCCAAGAAGATAGGGTCTTTCTGAATCCACATCATGGATAGAGTTGTGGGTTCTTTTCAGCTTAGAGCATCAACTACCTTGTTCGCCTTTCCAGGATGATAGTGAATAGAGAAATCGTAATCCTTGATTAGCTCTAACCATCTCCTTTTATGCATTTTGAGCTCCCACTACTGGAAAAAAGGCCTATACCCACGGTTCAAAACCGTGGGTATAGCCCCCAAAACCGTGGGTATAGGCTATACCCACGGTTTTGGGAACCGTGGGCTGGAACGCCGTCGGTATAGGTCCCCAGCCTATACCCACGGTTTTCCAAAACCGTGGGTATAGGTGTTCTGCCACCGTGTCAACAAAACATTCCCAATTGCCACGGTGTTAAGGGCTTTTACCCACGGTTTCAAAACCGTGGGTATAGATCCTAAAATAAAGCCGCAGGCGGGTTTCGATCCCACGACCTCCTCGCTGCAAAGTACCGCGTCTACCACTACCCTACTATCAATTATGTGTATATATATATATATTTAGTTAAATATAGTTATATAAACCGTGGGTATAGAGGGAAGAACCGTAGGTATAGGACTCCCGCCAAAAAAAAAATCTTTCCCGCGGAAATTTTTTTTTTCCCGCGCACACATGGGAAACCTATACCCACGGTTTTTCAAAACCGTGGGTATAGGTTTTTTATCCTATACCTATCCCCACGGTTCTCCTCAAAACCGTGGGGATAGGTACCCCTATACCCACGGTTCTTGAAAACCGTGGGTATAGGTCAATTTTCAAGACCTATCCCCACGGTTTTGGAAAACCGTGGGGATAGACCCCCCTATGCCCACGGTTTTTGAAAACCGTGGGTACAGGTCTTGAAAATTGACCTATACCCACGGTTTTCCAAAACCGTGGGTATAGAGGGTACCTATCCCCAAGGTTTTGAGGAAAACCGTGGGGATAGGTCCATTTTACAGTAGTGTCCTTTTCTATGAATATATACTTTAGGCTCTTGTGGTCGGTGTATATGTCACACTTCTCACCATAAAGGTAGTGCCGCCAGATTTTCAAGGCCAAAATCACGACTTCCAACTCTAGATCATGTGTCGGGTAGTTATAATCATGGATCTTCAACTGTCGTGAGGCGTAGGCTATCACATTGTCATTTTTCATGAGTACACAACCCAAGCCATTATTTGAAGCATCACTGTATATCACAAAACATTCCCCACTTTTGGTAGTGTGAGTACAGGTACAATGATCAGCCTTATCTTTATCTCTGTGATGCTTCCCTCACATTTTCTATCCATACATACTTTAACCCTTTCCTTATTAACATATTTAGCAGGCTTGAAAATCGTGAGAGGTTTCTCACAAAACATCAGTAGTACCCAGCTAATCCAAGAAAACTACGGATTTCTGTGACACTAGATGGCCTGTTCTATTCCTCAATCACCCTTTCCTTTGAAGGATCCACAGAAATTCCTTCACTTGTGATCACATGTCACAAGAATGTGACTTGATTCATCCAAAAGTCACACTTTCAGAACTTGGCGTACAAATTTTCCTTTTCCAATGTCTCCAACACAAGTCCTAGATGTTATTCATGTGCCTCCTTTCTCTTAGAGTAGATGAGAATATCATCAATAAACACTACCAAAAATTTTTCGAGCTAATGTATAAATACTCTCTTAATCAAATCCATGAAGATTTCATGGTAATTAGTAAGTCTGAAGGAAATCACAAAAACTCATAGTGCCCATACCTTGTATGAAAGGCAGTCTTGCGAACATCTTCCTTCTTCACCTTTACCTAATGATATCCAGAACGAAGATCCACCTTTGAGAAGTATTGAGCACCTCTTAACTGATTGAACATGTCGTCAATCCTTGGAAGAGGATACTTGTTTTTTATGGTGATCTTGTTCAGTTCCCGATAATCGATACACAACCACATTGTTCCATCCTTCTTCTTCACAAAGAGCACTCGCGCACCCCAAGGGGATGCATTAGGACGTATGAACCATTTTTCCAAATGCTCTTGCAGCTGCTTCTTTAACTCCTACAGTTTGATAGGATCCATCCTATAGGGACACTTCGAGATTGGAGTAGCTCCAGGTATGAGTTTAATTGATAACTCTACCTCACGATCTGGGGGAATTCCAGGTAACTCTTCTGGAAATACATAGACGTATTCCCTCACGATGGGCATTTCCTCAAGGTTGGAATTTTCCTTCAACTCATCCATTTGAGCTAGGTATGCTTTTTCATAGGGAATCAACACCAACACCATTGAAGGATTTTTCAAAGGAGATTGTTGATCTTCCTTGCATTTGTAGAGGACCATGGGATGGTTCGAAATAAGAAAAGATATTTACTTTTCCTGACAGTTTATATGTGCTCTATATAACGAGATCCAATCCATTCCCATTATAGCATCGAATTCCACCAAGGGAAGTATTATGAGATTTTCCGGAAGAATATTCCCACAAATTCCAATAGGAGAAGAGTCAAACACTTGGGTTTCAATAATTGCACCACATGGTGTTTAAACAGATATCTATACTTCAAGGTTTTGGGGCTTCAACTCTATAGTTATAGAAAACTTTCACGAAATAAAGGAATGCGTAGTACGAGAATCAAATAATACTTTTTTCCATTCTTGAGTGAATAGGTAGTGTACCTTGTACAACTTCATTATCAGGATCCACCTCCGCTGTAGTGATGGAATAAGCCTTCCCTTGTTCCTTTGGCTTTGGTGGTTGCTGACGTTGATAACCCTCGAGAACTCGAGGATTAGTGCATTGGTTTGCACAGTTCCCTATCTCCCTACAGTTGTACCATTGGACCATGAGTGGTTCTCTCCTTTCATCAGCTACATTCTCTTTTCTTTTCATATCTTTTCGACACTCTTGAGCTTAATGTCCTTCTTTCCCATACTTGAAGCATTTCCCCGTCTCATTGAGGCAGTTACCATGGTGCAACTTCACACATTTTTGTCATGTGGGTCATTTATTTTTATTCCCTCCTTTATCAATAGATCCACCAGCTTGAAACTCCATATTTCTTTTCTTATCACCGTATCCATGGGACCATTCTCCAAAATCCATCTCCACTTTGATAGCACAATGAAAAACTTCTTCAGAACTCCCTAATTCTCGAATTGTGAGAGCCTTTCAAAGGTGTGGTTTTAATCTACTAAAGAATATATCAATTTTTCTATCATTGTTGATAACAAAACCCAAAGTGTACCTTGAAAGCCTTGTGAAATTTTCTTCATAGGTTGTGACTGATTCTCCTTCTTTTTTCAAGAGCTCTGTGAATCCTCTCTCCATATTCGTATGTAGAGTTTGTGGGAAATACTTATTAAGAAACATTATCATAAAGTCTTCCCCTTCAATCTCTTCAATTTCCTCCCTTAGATTTGTGTTCTTAATCAAAGCCCACAATTGATCGGATTCTCCATCTAGACGATAAACTACTAGGGCCACCTTCTCCGTCTCAGAACAATGAAGCACATAAAAGATCTTCTCCATGGAGTTGACCCATTGTTCTACATCTAGTGAATAAGAGGATCCACTAAACGTCGGTGGTCGTTGCCGTATAAAACATTCGATAGCCAGTTTCTCCCTCTTTGGTGAATGAGGAAGTTCCCCATTATTATGGTTATTGTTCATAACCTGAGATAATTGGGTAAGAATCGCCATGAATTTTTGAACTCCACCTCCCAAATCATTGGGGATGTCGTTCGGGCAATCGGTTCATTGGCCCTCACACAATTTGTTGGCCTGATTTCTTCTGGTTCCCATCATTTTCAAAAATAAAAAAGGATAGAACGAAACATAAGTAAACAAGTCATGAATAACTTATTCAATTAAACAATTTATCCCAAAATCATAACATATGGGATCCCTATGTAAATATTCATGTGTGCTTATTTGTACTTAGTCTCATGCTAGATGTTTTCTCTAGGGTTCACCAATCCTAATTCCCAAATTAACTAAACCTTTCCTCTGATACCAACTATAGCATCATAGACTTTTCATACATTACTATTAGATCATTTCAAAGATAAGAATATATAATAGTGTTACACATAGAGGCTCCAACGGTTTAGTGTCTTGGAAAAACAAGGACCATACAAAACAATTACAACATCAAGCTTAAACATTTATTTAATTTCATCTTGTCTAGCTTCTTATTGGAACTTTTCCTTTCCGTAGTACATTATCCACCTAGGATATACATAAAAGGGGTGAGATAAAATCCAATTAAGAGGATATATAAGAAAAATATAGCATGGGGTGATCATAACCATGACATAGGCAAATGATCATGAACATGAGAGGAGCATAAATAAAAGACTTGAAATGTAAAAATGCTTAAAAATAAAACAACATGTCTTAGTGGTTAACTACAAAAAATACTTGTGAAAAAATCTAGAATCTTGTCAAAACATAATTTCACATTTACTCATGAGATTCATCAATTTACCGAATCCATAGGAGTGCAGTATAATTCCAGGCTCACCCGTCACATCGAAACATTCATATTGCTCTATATAATTCTGGGCGCACCCATCACATCATAACATTATCATCATCATGGTTTCCACATAGAACACATATAAAAAATTTACATAACTAACCCATGTAATGGAATGGGTTTCATCTCATAATAACACATTAATAATCTTTGGGTTCCCAAAATAAACAGGGAATAACATTCATGTTACAAGAACCTTCCACTTTGAGTGAGAAGTAAAAGGGGTGTTCTTAAAAGAAGAGTTCTTTTGGAAAAAATTTTGTTTGACATAAAAACTAGTGAAAAACATGTATATCCCAGAAAATTTAAGACAATTATGAACAAATTATCTTTTACAGAGTAACCATATCAAAAATGGAGTGAAAGAGGAATAATCCGAAGGAAGGAAATTGGGTTCGAGATTTCACCATACCTTGTATCTGAATGCTTACTTCTCATTAATGTAATGTATGATGACATTATATTCATTTATTAGAAATTAAGGAAGATTTTATAAATTAATAGGGTTCATTATGGTTTCATTATTTCATTTTATGTTCCTTTGGATGACTTATAGAGTTTAAAAACATTGTTCGGGGATGCTCGTTTTTATGGTTTTTCATGGGTGGTTCACTTATATTCTAAAATTGAAGTTTGATTAGAACATGGGTAAACATACAGAACTGATATTAAATGTTATTAATGAGATTACAGAAGTTTTAATGATCTTATAATGAATCATATTATATCCATGTGGATGAATCATTAGATAAAAATTAAATAATGATTGTATGGGTTAATTTAAACGGTTTTTCGATCATAATGAACTTGTTTTATTTTATCACTAGTAATATGGCCATAAGTTATTTCCAGAACATTAAATAGGATATAATACATATAACATATTCTATTTCAACCATAAAAATTGTTTCATGACCAGATCTGAAGGTATAAATGGAAGAAGAAATCATGTCATTCTTGAAGGTGATAAATTAACACCTCACGAACAATGTTCTCTTTAATAAAATAAAAGGAAGAGGGAAAGGGGGTTGGATGATATAATATCCCATTAGAATAATATAATTACAGTATATGTATAAAACTAGAGTTAAAATACCATTTGGATGAATATAGGTGTGGAGAGATCAAGAAATTAACTTGAACTAGAAAAGAAAATTAAAGGAGAAGAGGGAGAGAAATTACCTCTTAAATCGTCCGCTTGAGATCCTCTTTAAAGAAGCTAGGAATGGTATTTTGATGATACCAGAAGCACTTTGACGTGGGATAGGGTCTAGGGAAGATGTTTTGGAAGAGTTTATATAAGGCTTTGAGTTTTATAGGTGTGAGGAAATGAGGGTGTGAAGGGTGGTATTTATAGTGGAGGGGAGATGGGTTTTCTTAATATAAAATTCATTAGTTTATTAATTTCCCCTAAAAAAGGAATAATGAGTCTTGAACGAACAAGAATAGTAATTTTATCATTTGATCCCAAACCAAGTGGGATTACATCAGTATAAAATCACACATAACTAAATAATTAGCTTGTTTAGCTTAATTTTTTAAATTACGGTATTTCACTTTTCATAAAAAATTCAAGTATTTCAAAAAATACCAAAAATTTACCCCCACCATTTTTTGACTTGTAGAATACAAAAATGAAGTACATTTGTGAAGAATAATGTTCTAAATATGATTAATTTAATATTTTATTAAAATCATAATTTACATAAAAACATTTTTTAAAAATTAAAACTGATTTTATAGTGCTTTCAAAAATTACGTAGGGTCTTATAAAATTACCTAAAAACTATAATACACTGAATCAATAATTTATGAATACATTTTAGGGAAATAAAGTTTCTTTTACATTATTTAATTACTTATAAATAATTATTTATAACTTACAAAATACCAAAACATTTACTAAGGATAAATTTTCACTTTTTAAGATGAGTAAATTTTATTTAATTATTCATGGGTAAGGTTACTCTTTTGTTGAATGATTTACTCTTAATAAGGGTAATAATACTATTCATAAGGGTAAGTTACTATTCGTAAGGTTACATAACTATTCAACAAAAATTATTTTTGTTTCACTAGACTCCAAAAATCATCTAGAACACAACCGTGTTTGTCGGATTTTTGAAATTCAAAACATAGAAGTGACAAAATTATGTTTAAATGTCACTTATCACGTAGTAGTTAATTATTTTGTGTTTTCATGAAATTAATATAATAATTGAATTTCCCTTGAAAATCTTTGGTTCGTTACAAATATTGATCCCACATTCCTTGAAAGTCAAGTAAGAATGATCTCAACATTTCTTCTAAGGTTTGAATAGTCCATTCTGATTGTCCATCAGTTTGAGGGAGGTAGGTAGTGCTCAAATGAAGTCCAGTATCCAGGGCCTTCAAAATACTTTTCAATAATCCTGATGTAAAATGTGGACCATGATCAGAAACAATCAATAGTGGTACTCCATGAAGTCTCACAACTTCATTATTATATAGCCTTCCTAGATGGTCAAGTGGTAAATATTCTCTTATAGAAAGAAAATGTGCCGACTAGGTAAGATGATCAACAATGACCCATATTGCATCATTCTTTCTAGGAGTATTTGGTAGTCCCATGACCAATTACATCATAATATTATCCCATTTTCCACTCTCGTATGGGAAGAGGTTGCATTAATCCTCAAGGATATTTCCTTCCAGCTTTCACTGGTTGACAAACCGTACATCTTTACACAAAATCAGCAATCTCCATGTTCATGTTGTCCCACCAAAAATGTTTCTTCAAATATCTATACATTTTAGTGCTTCCATAGTGTATAGATAAATTAGAGCTTTGGAAATCATCTAACAATTCTCTTTTTAGATCAGGTATAACAGGAACACAAAGTCTCTTCCCAAATTTAAAAATTCTATCTTCATATATGAAGTCCCTCAATATCCCATTATTTACAGCCTTAATATTCTTTTGAAACTTTTCATCACCGATCTGAGAACTCTTTATCCTTTCATTTAAATATGGTTTGGAAAAAATTTGAAAATGTATTGATGTTTCACCTTCCATGGTGATTCCCATATCCATCTTTACTAGATCCATATATATAGGATCTTCTTCAACTCTCATCTTGTTCAAAAATCAATGATACTTTCTACTCAAAGCATCTTCCACATTATTTTCCTTCCCCGGGTGGTAGTGTATAGTGCTATCCTAATCCGTGAGTAGCTCAATCCATCGCCTTTGCCTCATGTTGAGTTCTTTTTGTGAGAAAATATACTTCAAACTCTTGTGATCAGTATATATCTCAAATTTTTTACCATATAGGTAGTGTCTCCAAATCTTCAAAGCAAATATTATAGCTGCTAACTCAAAATCATGAGTAGTATAGTTTTGTTAATGAATTTTTAGCTGTCATGATGCATAGGTAGTAACTCTATCATTCTTCATAAGGACACAACCAATTCCTTTCATTGATGCATCACTATAAATAGAAAACGCATCATTCCCCGATGTTATATTCAATATAAGAGCATTGAATAATCTTTTTTTTAGTTCTTCAAAACATTCTTCAGACTATTTTTTCCAAAAAAAAAATTAACTCCTTTACCAGTGAGGTTGGTTAATGGATTAGCCAATCGGGAAAAATTATGGACGAAACATGGATAATAACCAACTAAACCAATAAAACTGCATACCTTAGTTATAAATATCGGTGCTGGCCATTCATGGATTGCATTGGTCTTTGAAGGATCAATAGAGACTCCATACTTCGAGACAATATGGCCAAGAAAAGAAATCTCTTGAAGCCATAATTCACACTCGCTAAACATCCCATATAATTCATGTCTTTTAAGAGTCTTTTAGATAATGTGCAAGTGATTTTTATGATCTTAGTAGCTTTTAGAGTATACCAAAATATCATCAATAAATACCACCACAGAGTCTTCAAGATATTCCTTGAAAACTCAATTCATTAGATCCATGAAGACAGTGGGTGCATTAGTCAATCCAAAAGGCATTACTGTAAACTCGTAATGCCCGTACCTGGTTCGAAATGTTGTCCTTGGAATGTCTTCCTTATTCACAAAAAACTGATGATATCCATATCAAAGGTCAAGATTTGAAAAGTATAGAGCTCAATGAAGTTGGTCAAATAAATCATCAATGCGAGGTATGGGATACTTGTTCATTATTGTTATCGCATTGATCTCCCAGTAGTCAATTGACAACCTCATATATCCATATATCTTCTAAAAAAGGATTGGGGCTCCCCATGGAGAAAAAAAGGGTGAATAAATCCCTTATTACTCAATCCATCTTGTTGTTTCTTTATTTACACTAATTACATAGTGTCCATTCTATAAGGGGTCTTTGATATCGGCCTTGATCCAGGAATTAAATCAATGGAAAACTCAATTTCTCATTCCGGAGGATGTCCATGTAAATATTATGGAAACACATAAACATATTCTTTCACAATAAGTACATACTCTATTTGAAAATTCATTTCCTCACCCACAGTTATTTCAATCAATTCCTCCCCAGTAATTGAATTTAGTTGAGCTACTGGGGGTAAATAAAGATAAGAATCATGTAGTGATGATTCTTCTCTAAAGATAAGTTTTTCATTATCATCGTCATCAAAAATCGTTACCTCATTCTTATTACCATAAATTATTGAATCATGGTCCCAAATCCAATCCATACAAAGGATTATATCAAATTCAATCATGGGAAAGACGATGAGATCAGTAGAGAAAGAACATTTATATGCTCAAATGGGAACTGATTCACAAAACATTATTGCAATGATACTTCCCTTAGCAGTTTTGACTGACAACTCTCTTGTCAAATAAAATTGAAAATATCTAATTTTCATAGCAAACTATTAAGATATGAAACAATGCAATGATCCAAAATCAAATAAATCATTTGTTAAACTTGAGGAAACCATTAAATTACCTGCTACCACGTCTTTCGGAGCTTCAACCTCAGCAGTAGTGATATCATAAGATTGGAATTTATCCCTTGGACTTTTCTGAGGTAAGTTCCCCTAACACTTAGGACATTCATTCGCATAATGGCCCTTTTCTCTACAATTATAGAATTCAACATCAATAGCCGCTTTCTTCCCCATGCAATCACTAGCTTGGCTCTATTTTTTGCAACACTTGTAACAGACTCCCATTCCCTTCAAGAAATTACCGGGGTGTTTCTTCCCACATTTACTGGAGGATGGATATTAAACTTTTCCCTTCTTCCACTTATTTCCATTTCCAGAGTGTTCAACTGATCTCTTCTTCACATGCTTTTCTTTAAAGTCATAAGAGTTGGAGAATTCTGTTTCTTGTCTTGATTTCAAATGAGACAATATATTAAAATGATGAGAAGGATTTTGAGTCTAATTCTCGATGGATAAATGGATT
Source organism: Viscum album (assembly GCA_963277665.1). Taxonomy (NCBI): domain Eukaryota; kingdom Viridiplantae; phylum Streptophyta; class Magnoliopsida; order Santalales; family Viscaceae; genus Viscum; species Viscum album. Next base: position 906,955,896 of record OY728125.1, on the reverse strand, counting down.
TAACCCATCATATGAATGACCAATATTACTTCTTGGGTTAAGTATATAATCTGCTACATGCCTATCTAACCTTGTAAAGTTAGCTTCTTACTTTGCGACATTATCATCCTCTTTTTGTCTCATACTTAGAAATTGCCTTTCTATATCTGATCGATGGTCACGAAGAAATTATTTTTCTAAGAAAACCTCTTTAAACTCCCTCAATTACATATTTGATACTTCATCATCTTCCTTTGTATTTTGAATAAATAACCACCATTGATCTGCATCTCTAATGAGGCGGTAAACTACCATGACAAATTTTTCCCGTTGTCTACTCCCCAAGGCATGAAATATTTTATCTAAGGAATTTATCTGCTGCTTAGATACTAGTGGATTAGTACCCCCTTTTAAATTTGGTAATTTTTGCCTCATGAAGCGATCTAACATTGATCCTCCACGCTGCAGATTAGGGTGCTCCATATAGTTAAGGTTATTATTTATACCTTGAGTGAGTTGTCCTGGTATGATGATTAGCTGATCAGCACCAGTTGCATCACCGGCTCCCCTATAATTATCTTGAGTATTAGGGAAATACCTATATGGAGAGTGTGCATTGATATGGTTTCCTTTCCTTCCACTAGGTTTTATTTTAAAAAAATGGCATAATCTAGATTAGTTTATGAATTGAAATTCATAATTCCAAACTTGTAAAACACCTAACATAAATTGAATAGTATATGCATATAATATATAATCATAAAAAATGTTTTCTTTGAGGAAGTATATACTCATAAACCCTTGATAATGGTTTTTAACGAAAATGAATATTATCCTATGCATATCCTCCAGAAGTGTCGTAACCAAGAGTGCAGCAAGGCCCATTGTCATGCACCAGTTTTCCGTTTGAGTCTAGATCAAGGAGGTGTTTTCTGGTTTTACCCCTAGGTACCTCTATTATAGAGCCACCACTACCTTCTCGTATCCATACAGTGATGTATTTCTGGGAAAACTCACAATATCTCTACCATACCAAAATTCTATGAAGTTCTTCTTTACTAATCCTCAAAGTCTATCTTAGGGAAATGTGCTCTAACCAGAGTTTATCAAAATCTAGATTCCAAGGATTGTAATAATCATCCTTTGATACCAACTATAACACCCCGACCCCAGTCACCCTGAGTCGGTGCATTATTACATAACATTGGCATGATCACAAAAGATCAAGTCTCGAAAGACCGATTAATTTAGTAGCCTTGGAAGTACTAGATGTAAGGTTTGGTGTCCCGAGAACCAACTGTTTTGTACTTTGATTACATGAATGTTCACTTATTGTATTGTTCATTGTTCTGCATGACTATAATATAATAATTTCCTAGAATATTTGTTTCATTAATAAGGTCATGGAAGATTCCCGCTATGATGAGAACCTTGAAATGCTATAAAAATATTCTTAAATAAAGTTCTACGGTTGGATGACATACTATGATAGGACACATAGTATACAGACCATCATGTGAGAGTACTTGTAAGAAGAAGAGACTCTCTCTCATGGAGTTCGCACTTAGTAATCTCCAAGTTGAGAGATTATGAGAACAGACCCACCAGTAGCAATTCCTCATGTCTTGGTGTCATCGGACATTGATATAAACGAGCGTGTGTAATGGTCCTTATACTGGAAGATTATCATTAACTCATGTCATGACTCATGCACTTATATTTACTGACGAAAACTGTCATGCAGACAGTTGGTGGGAAGTAGGGTACGTTGGGTGCGTCACGAGTGACATGTTGTTAATGGATAAGTCAAGGTATGATTTGTCCCTTCCATTTATGGAAGTTGATATCTCGGCCCTTTGATTGAAATAGAACTGTCGCATTAAATTCCATGACCATGGTGTGAACGACGAGTTTATTTCAGGTATTCAAAGAATGACGAATCCAGCATATAGGTTTATGACGCAGCCATAAAACCTTCTTTATGAGATATCGAGATAAAGGGATTAAATTACACAGTAAGCATTCATATGAGGTGATACGTCAATGCAGCACCAACTTCTATCTATTGGGTTCCTTGACCCGTTGCTAGACATTAATCATGGACTTTAGGCAAGATCGCCTAATGCCAACGAGAAAGAGGCCTAGAGGGTCACACACTAAGTGTATTCAAGTACCCCAAGTAGAATAAAGATTATTCCCGTATGCGGTTTAATAATTATTCAAGGAAGCCTAAATCGTTTTAATTATGGAGGAAGAAGGAAATGAAAAACAAGATATACACGCCATGTATTATAGATTACACGCTGTGTAGTTTTTCATGGAAAACAAGTACACACCGTGTATTAATAATTACATGCCATGTAGTTTTCTTTATGCAAAGGAAATGAATAAATGAAAACAAGATATGCATGCCATGTACAATGAATGTACACACCATGTAGTTTTCAATGAAAAACAAGTACACACCGTTTATTTATTAATACACACCGTGTAGTTTTTCCAGTCGGGATTTTGAGGATATAATATTATTTTAAATGATATTTATTATAATCAGAGTGGTAGCATGTCAAGGAATTAATTATTCGACATGGGGGTTTTAAATAAGAGTCAATGAAATAAATAAAACGTGTAACACATTTATTTATTGTCATAACTCTAAAACCTCAAACCTGATTATAAATATCCTCACAACACCAACTCTTTTCCGACACACAAGAAAAGGATTCTCCACGCTAGCACCCAGATACTCCTTTGGCGACGTCCCGAGATACGAGGTACACATGTGGATCACCGCTAGAGGAAGTCTACACTTGGCTTCTGCGACGCAACGACGAGTCACATTGGAATGTGATCAAGAACATCAACGAACAAAGAACACCCCAAAGGTATTTCTTTTCAATTGATTAAATTAATTATAATCAACTTATAACGATCCTTGTTTGTGGTTCCAGGAAAAACCTTCTTCTTTTTCTTTTTCTGTGATTCGATCCGTGGAGACTGGCGTTTATCGTCTTATTGATCCCGGATTGATCATTGCTAATGAAAAAAAATCCAAGTGGGAACATCCACCCACGCACTTCCGCTGTGCCCGGAACCTTCATATGGTATCAAAGGGAGGTTACAACATTGATTATAGTTATTTAATTTTCGTTGATAATTTATGCATTTATATTTGATTCAATTCAAAATTAATCATTCTCTAAATGTGAATAAACGAGATCTGTTCTTCCTCCTTTGTTTCTTGATTCATATCACAGAAAAAACCTTTTAATTTTAATTTTTATTAAAATAAAAACAAGTAACTCATCCGGAGGAGCCGCTCATTCTGTATGTACAACATGAGATTACATGGCATGTAATTAAAACTACACACCGTGTACTTAGGTTCAACGAACCGACACCGGTCCGCCAAACCACACCGTGTGAATTGATTATGCCTAAGTATTAATCATGCCGTGTTGACCAGAATTGAGCAGCGCATGGAACCAGAATACACGACATGTATGTTGGAGTAACGTGCCGTGTAGTCCGTTCTGGCCCAAGTGAAACCGTGTACAAGGATAAGCCACGTACCGTGTACATGGGATTTCAAGGCCGGTTACCGCGTAAAAAGGAAGTACACACCATGTATGATTCATCTACATGTTGTGTACTCCAAAATTTCCAAAGTTGAGAAAACACGCCAAAGCCACGGCGTGTACTTTGGATAAAGGGTGAAAATAAATACATGTCGTGTAATTATAAACTACACACCATGTACTTTCTAGAAATGGAATTTCACCAGGTTTCCTCCAATGTACAAAGACCCATACAAGGAATATGGATGAGAAGAATCCCAAGGAAATTCAGAAAGGAATTTAAGATAAAGAATTGATTAAATATAAGATCATAATTAATTGATTTCAAGCGCGACTTATCTTAAATGAAAGAACAATTACAAGAATTTTAATTCTCAATATGTGTAAATGTAGATGCATGCTATGGATGATCATGAGCTAGACCAAGGACCCTTCGTATGTGTATGGTTTCGTTTAAATTTATATAATTTAAATTTGTTGGCCTGCGAGCCTTCTTCCAATAAAATGCAGGGTCTACGTGCCCATGGTTTCTTTAATGTAAACCCATGTAACGGAGGATCTACCAATCCAGAGGAGACGGTTAAAATCCCAAAGCCGAGGCGAAACCGACGCAAGAAGATACAAAGGTGGACAAGTGGGAGCTGCAAAACATTAACCATCGGGTTCAAGGTGTTTTCCCTAGGTCAGGGTTAGCTTATCAAAAACTGCTAGATAAGCTAACCAATAGAAGCTCATGATCATGCCATCTTATCTTATTTCTGTCTAAATTACATGGTTTATTTATTATGTATGTGTTGTCACAATCACATAGTTAATAAAATGAACAAACATGAAAATATGGAATAAAATAAAAACTGGACTATGCGTAAACATTATCAGAACATGATTAATCACTTAAGCTAGCATAACGTAATATTAACAAGCATGTGATAATGAAAAACTACGCATAAAAGATTAAAATCCCTCAATAACATATTAAGTTAGACAAAGCCTTCCGTCACTTGATTAAGAACAAGACTCAATAAAACTATGTGTTTGACCAACCCTTGTTGGGACACTTACTTTTATAAAGGAAGCCCTTATGAAAGGTTTCAGGTTGACTTAACCATATTACATCAAGATGAGTAGCCCTTGCTATACTTGATGTAATATTGAAAGCAAGAGTTGAGGAAATCCATGTCAGGATTTCAGGATTGGGGAGTCCACTCAACAGATCAAGGAACTGTAAGCTCATAGTTGGAAAAGACCTGCCTACCTAAATACCTTCAAATAGCTTGACCAACCCTTGTTGGGGTTATGAGAAGGGGAATATGGATCCTTGCCACTAGAATGTCAAAGCAACCGGACATTCCAAGTTCAATGGTGAGGGCCATTGAGACTTGATAAAATAGTGGGAGAATTAATTAATTCATTTATTATTTCTCATAAAAATGTAATCAAGAAAGTACTGATAAATCTTCTCTTTTAATTTATAGAATCGAAATGACAAACTCATCAACCACATTTTCTCTGCGATCAATACTGGATAAAGACAATATCCTCACCGGCAGTAACTTTTAGGAATGGTTTAGGCGCCATTGGGTTATCCTACGCCATGAACGAAAGTTTTATGTGTTGGAGTCCTCACTTCCTGATCCTACTTCCCCAGGTGCGAGTGATGAATATTTCCTGGTCTATGATCAACATTTGAACGACGCTCTCTAAGTTAAATGTTTGATGCTATCATCGATGTCAAGTGAGCTCATGAAGTCTCATGAAGACATGGATGCCAATAGCATGCTCGAGCACCTCCGTGGTCTATACCAGGAGAGAGCAAGACAGGAAAGGTTTGATATCTCCAAGGCTCTTTTTCATAGCAAGCTTGGATAGGGTGCCCCAGCCGGGCCTCATGTAGTCAAGCTCATTGGCTACATTGAGCACTTGGAGGTTCAAGGGTTTAAACTCCCTGAAGAATTGGGTAACGATCTCATTATTGCATCACCCCCAGAGCTTCTCAAACTTTATTGTGAACTTCAATATGAACAACATTGAGAAGTCTCTGGATGATCTTCTTATCCTCATTCGCCAAGTGGACAATGACATGAAGCGTGAAAAACCTTCTGTCCTCATGGTGAATAAAAGGAAAGGGAAGGAGAAGAGCTTTAATCCCAAAGCTTCTTCAAGACCTTCCAAGAAAAGGAAGATCAAAGGGGAGGCAAGGGAACATTATAATGTTTGTTTCTCATGTGTCAAGAAGGGCCACTGGAAGAAAAACTGCACCCAACCAAGGAAGAAAGGGGAAGCATCAGGTGCGTTTGTTATCGAATGCAATCTATTTGTTTCTACTAATTGGCTATTAGATACTGCTTGTGGTGCTCACATCTCTATCCAAATATAGGAACCAAGTAGATTCAAGATGATTGATCAAGGGGAGGTAGATCTACGAGCAGCCAACGAAGCCAGACTTGCTGCTGTAGCTATTAGAGACTACCACCTCACGTTGCCAACTAGAATGATCTTGGTGTTAAAGTGTTGTTATTATGTGCCTTATGTTACAGAAAACATTATTTCAGTATCCATATTAGATACTGATGGATTCATGTTCAAATTTGGAAATGAATTTTGCTACTTTTATAAAGATATCATTTGTTTTGGTACGGAACATTTATATAATGGCCTTTATGTGTTAGACTACAAAAACCGAGTAATGGAAATTGATGACAAAGTTAATTCACATGACTCATACAACACAAAACTTTGGCATCACCGGCTAGGTCATGTCAATGAGAAATGTTTGACAAAATTACATCAAGATGGGTATTTAGATTCTTTCTAACTAAAACCACTTGGTGTATGTCATGCGTTTCTACAAGGCAAAATGACCAAAGCCCCATTTAGTGGGAAAAGTGAAAGAGCTAAAGAGCTTCTAGAATTAGTTCACACTGATGTGTGTGGGTCATTTCCAGTTGAGGCAAGGGGTGGGTTCTCATATATCATAACTTTTACTGATTATTTTAGTAGATATGGATATATCTACTTAATGAGGTATAAGTCAGATTCTTTTGATCGGTTCAAAGAATACACGAATGAAGTTGAGAAACAGCTTGGTAAGAAGATTAAGAAACTCCGCTTGGAAAGAGGAGGAGAATATCTTAATCAAGACTTCATTGATTTCTTACGGGAGTTTGGGATTCTATCTCAACTCACTCCTCCTTAAACGCCACAATGGAATGGTGTAAGCGAAAGGGGGAACCACACCCTGTTGGACATGGTGAGATCAATGTTGAGTCCTGCGAGCCTTCCATTATCCTTTTGGGGATATGCATTACAAACAGCAGCACACATACTAAACAATGTACCAACTAAATCGATAAATGGTATTCCATACAAGTTATGGAGTGGACGCAAAGCCATGTTATCAAATTTACATGTGTGGGGTAGCGAAGAATTTTTTAAGGCCTCTTTAGGTAACAAACATGCACCTCGATGCACAAAGTGTATCTTTATAGGATATCCCAAGGAAATAAGGGGATATTACCTATAAAACCCCTCATAAAAAAAAGGTTACAATGGCAATAAACACCATATTCCTTGAGAGGGAGCACATATTCAAAAGAGATAGTGGGAGTGAGATAGACTTTGAGGAAGTTGAGACTCAAGATACACAAGAGTTGGTACAAGAATAGATTCCACAAAGCCCCGTGGAAGAACAATCTGTTCCAGAGACACAAAAACTTCGTAGGAGCACGAGAGAGGTGAGAAAACTAGAACGATATGGTTTTCTTGTCAATGAGGATGGTGAGTCATTATTGGTTGACAATAATGATCCTCTTACCTATAAGGAAGCAGTTGAAGGCACATACATTTCCAAGTGGCAAGAAGCCATGAATGCTGAAATGGATTCCCTGTACCAAAACCAAGTCTGGATTTTGTTAGATCCTCCAGTTGATGTAAATCCTATTGGTAATAAATGGGTATTTATGAAGAAACTAGACATGGAGGGTAAAGTCAGCACCTATAAGACACGACTGGTTGCAAAAGGGTTTAGACAACGTCAAGGAATTGACTAGGATGAAAAATTTTCACCAGTTGCGATGCTTAAATCCATCAGAATTCTATTGGCCATTGCCGCTTACCATGACTATGAAATTTGGAAAATGGATGTCAAAACAGATTTCCTTAACGGGAACCTCCAAGAAGATGTCTACATTACACAACCTGAAGGGTTTGTGACTCCAAAGGATTTCAACAAGGTATGAAAGTTACAGAAATCCATTTATGGATTAAAGCAAGCATCAAGGTCATAGAATATTCGTTTTGATGAAGCTGTAATGGAATTTGGATTTGTTAAGAACAAATGTGAGCCTTGTGTCTACAAGAGGTTTAGTGGGAGTGTAGTCGTTTTCCTAATAGTATATGTTGATGACATATTACTAATTGGAAACGAAGTACCTATCTTACAGTCAGTTAAGGCATGGTTTCACAAATTCTTCTCCATGAAATACTTGGGCGTGGCGGCATATATTCTTGGGATCAAGATCCATCGTGATAGATCCAAGAGAATGATGGACCTGGGTCAAAGTACATACATTGAAAAGATACTGAAGAGATTCAGTATGGAACAATCCAAGAGGGGATTGTTTCCAGTGTCACATGACATTCATATTTCCAAGAAAATGTGTCCTCAGACACATGAGGAATGAAAGAGAATGGAAAGGATCCCTTACGCATCCGCGATTGGGTCAGTCATGTATGTTATGCTATGTACGAGGCTAGATGTTGCTTACGCATTAAGTGTGGTAGGAAGATATCAAGCTGATCCAGGAGACCGCCATTGGATGATAGTCAAGACTATCCTTAAGTATCTGAGGCGTACTAAGGATATGTTCCTGGTTTATGGAGGAGATGAGAAACCAGTACTCATAGGACATGTAGATGCTAGTATCCAGACTAATCGTGATGACATGAAGTCGTAGACTGGATACATCTTCAGTTTGAATGGAGGTGTAGTGAGCTGGAAGAGCTCAAAACAAAGTGTGGTGGAAGATTCTACAGCGGAGTCCGAGTATATCGCACCTTCTGAGGTAGCTAAAGATGTAGTATGGATGTGATGCTTCATCCAAGAGCTGGATGTAGTACCGAGCAGTAAAGATCTTATCACACTCTATTGTGGTAATACTGGAGCGGTGGCACTTGAAAAAGAGCCAAGGTCACATCAGCGGACAAAGCATATACTTCAGAAGTATCATCTATTGAGGGATTTTGATCAGAGAGGTGAAGTTACAGTGAGAATTATTTCCACGGAATACAACATGGCGCACCCCTTGACTAAAGACTTGACTCAGCAGAAACATGATCATTATGTGAGGTCTAGAGGAATAAAAGTTGTAGGAAGTTGGCTCTAGTCTACGTGGGAGTTTGTAAGGGTTTGTGTCCTGAGAAACAACTGTTTTGTACTATGATTACATGAATGTTCACTTATTTTATTGTTCATTGTTCTGCATGACTATAATATAATAATGTCCTGGAATATTTGTTGCATTAATAAGGTCATGGAAGATCCCCGCTATGATGAGAACCTTGAAATGATATAATAGTATTATTAAATAAAGTTTTGTGGTTGGATGACATACTATGATAGGACACATAGTATACAGACCGTCATGTGCGAGTACTCGTAAGAAGATGAGACTCTCTCTCATGGAGTTCGCACTTGGTAATCTCCAAGATGGGAGATTATGAGAACAGACCCGCTGGTAGCAATTCCACATGTCTTGGTGTCATCAGAAATTGCTATCTACGAGCGTGTGTAATGGTCATTAGACTGGAAGATTATCATTAACTCATGTCATGACTCACACACTTAGATTTACGGACGAAAACCGTCACGCTGACAGTTGGCAGGAAGTATGGTACGTTGGGTGTGTCACGAGTGACATGTTGTTAATGGATATGTCGAGGATGGATTTGTCCCTTCCATTTATGGAAGTTGATATCTCTGCCCTTTTATTTAAATAGAAATGTCGCATTAAATTCCATGGCCATGGTGTAAACGACGAGTTTATTTCAGGTAGTCAAAGAACGACGGATCAAGAATATAGGTTTATGACGCATCCATGAAACCTTCTTGATGAGATATTGAGACAAAGGGATTAAATTACATAGTAAGCATTCGTATGAGGTGATACGTCAATGCGGTGTCAACTTCTTTCTCTTGGGTGCCTTGACCCGTTGCTAGACAGTAATCTTGGACTTTAGGCAAGCTCGCTTAATGCCTACAAGAAAGAGGCCTAGAGGGTCACACACTAAGTGTATTCAAGTATTCAAGTAGAATAAAGATTATTCCCATACGTGGTTTAATAATTATTCAAGGAATCCAAAATCGTTTTAATGATGGAGGAAGAAGGAAATGAAAAACAAGATATACACGCTGTGAATTAATGATTACATGCTGTGTAGTTTTTCATGGAAAAAACGTACATACCGTGTATTAATAATTACACACCGTGTAGTTTTCTTTATGGAAAGGAAATGAATGAATGAAAAAAAGATATACACGCCGTGTACATTGAATGTACACGCCGTGTAGTTTTCAATGGAAAACAAGTACACGTCGTGTATTTAATAATACACGCCGTGTAGTTTTTCCAGTAGGGATTTTGAGGATATAATATTATTTTAAATGATATTTATTATAATCAGTGTGGGTGCATGTCATGGAATTAATTATATGACATGTTGGTTTTAAATAAGAGACAATGAAATAAATAAAACACGTAATGCGTTTATTTATTGTCATAAATATACAACCTCAAACCTGATTTTAAATATCCTCACAACCCCAACTCTTTTCCAAAACACAAGAGAATCATTGTGCACAACAACTCTGGAGAATTATTTCAAGGCCGAAATAACCTCTTCCTCTAAGAATGCTCTCAAGACCGAGAGAGATCCTCTTCCATCAGATCAAGACGATCTAAGGCGGACAACACAAGCAAAGGATTCTCCACGCTAGCACTCGAAGACTCCTTTAGTGACGTCCTGAGATACGAGGTACATGTGTGGATCACCGCTAGAGGAAGTCTACACTTGGATTCTACGACGCAACGATCAATCACATTAGAAAATGATCAAGAAAATCAACGAAGAAAGAACACCCAAAAGGTATTTCTTTTCAATTGATTAAATTAATTATAATCAACTTGTAATTATCCTTGATTGTGGTTTCGGAAAAAACCTTCTTCTTTGTCTTTTTCTGTGATTCGATCCGTGGAGAATTGTGTTTATCGTCATATTGATCCCGGATTGATCATTGCTAATGACAAAAATCCAAGTGGGCACATCCACCCACGCGCTTCCGCTACGCCCGGAACCTTCACTAGATACATTCATAAGGGTTATATTGCATCATAAAATGAAAAAATACAACAACATTGTTTCCCTACACCACACTCATATCTTCTTAGACTATCCCTGTAGGTCAGTCGTAAAATAAATCTTCGAATCCTAGGAAAAATAAAACATAGAAAGTGGCGAGCTCAGATGCTCAGTAAGGATAAAAATATCGAGGAAACCTTCATAAATAAGCATAAACATTTAAGGAAATGTATAAGATTAAAACAAAAGCCTTTTAAACTATAAATTCAGAATAATATGGCAATGATAAAATCAAATAATTCCATTTACTTACTCCATGGATATTGAACTAGTCGAATAATCATATGAAATATCAATAGCCACTTTCATTATGATGGAATGCATAATGCCAGACTTTCATAACCACATAGTCAAGGCCTTGTGCCAAGACTACAAATAATATTTTTTCAAGGCCATGTTCCAAGACACTAGTTTGTTTCATGAGACCTACTGATGCATCAAGGAGCAATAGTGGGCTCCACCCATCACATACTAAGTCCAATGCATTCCTCATATGAAAAGGTTTAATCATAAAATAAACATTTATATTAAAACTATCATACGGAATGTCAATAATTTATCCATAAACCATGAATAGTATAAAAATAAAAAATCCAAAGTCAAACATATCACAAAACCTTCACTACAATATGGATGTTTTATATCATAATAAATCAACTTCATATAATCTTAAAATCTATCAAAGGAGGTTGACATAGATGAAATCAAAACATTTTTTATTGAAATATTTCTTTCTATTTTGAAATCATTTAAAATTCATATAATTAAAAAAGAAAACATTTATTTTTGGAAATATTCTTATAAGCATGTAATGGACTCTTTTATGATGTTATAATGGTGGAAAATAGGCACACCCACTGTATAAGCTAAAAAAAGACATTCTTACATTTATTTTGTCGAAAAGGTTATAAAGGACCTTGTTTGGAAAACGACGGAAAGATTCATTTATAAATATATTATAAAAAGTCAATCAAGGGTATAAATGACTTTAACCCATAGTCTATAAAATAGTAAGAATGTTTTGAAATATATTTTTAAGAAACATGGATGTGGATGATAAAGAGGTCCCAGTAGATAATTACGTCTAAACAACCTTGGATAATAAAGAGATTGTAAAATTAACCCTTACCTTGTACATTTCCTTGGTCGAGGGTAGTTTAACCTTCAATATAACGGTGAAATAATAGAAATTAAATTATAAAATACTCATATAAATTAATTTGATATCATATATGATCTTTTTACATTTCTTTGTTAATAATATCTTAGTATTATCGTTGTATCAGGTGTTAAGAGGTTCATTTTCCATTATATTTTTTGTTATGTGAGTCATATTTGTTATGGATGGTATGTATCTTATTCATATCCAGAATTATATCAAGTCTTAAATTTTTTTTAATCATCTAATGAAAATTAGTCTTGAATGGATACGATGGGGAATGAATCTCACTTTGTTTGTGGAGATGGTAATCCGTACGTATGCACGAGCAACATTATCATTCTTTTGATATTAAAATATTATTTAATTGGATTTTATATCATATATACATAATCATTATCATGTTATACTTATTATTTACTACAATTACACATCATTATTATATCCAACCAAATAATAATGTATTGAATAACAATTACACCACGACGTGGAGACGACAAGCCGTACGTACGCACGTGTGGTGACATTTCATTCAAAGGATGGATAGAATGTTGAATTTGATTGTACCATATTTATAATAACATCACTATATAAAGATGATACTATAGTTATTATTTTATAATGGAAACAATAATAAAAAGGAAGTGGAAGATGAAAGGAACTTGAAAGAGGTGATGAAATATTTACCTCTTCTTCGGGTTCTTCTTTTTGATTTGATCAAAAGGGCTTCGTAGGTTGGATTCTTGACTAAAGTAATGACTCTTGGATGAAGGGAGGACAATTTAGAGGGTATTTGGGCAGGTTTTGGCCACGAAAAATGGCTTTGAAGGTGTGAATTAGAGAGAAGGGGGAGTGATCTTTTATATGAGGGGTGAGGGGTACCTTAGGAAAAGCTAGAAGTATTATTTTATATTAAAATATGTTTCAGTTTATAATGGCTCCAACATAAATTATTTAAAGGATAAGGTGGGTATGGAACAAAACCAACTCAACCAATAGGTTTTATACAATTTTGGGTCACTATATTAACTTTATCTTTTAGATTAAACTCTTAGTTAATAGTTTGAAATTTACCATGTCTCTTTGTATTTTTATATTTTATGGTTAATAAACATACTATATACTTCGAATCAAACACCAAGTGGTTCATTAATGATAAACCTATCATTATATAAGTGTTTTGGATGAAACATAGATTTTTAATAATTGAATATAAATTAATAATATAATATTTGTTTCAAAAACTCTTTTATGTCAATTTTGACAATATTTGGTATTATGTTTTCGCTAAATGCATAACAACATTATTACTTAGAAAAAATTTAATCTAACGAAACCTAATATGTCATATTAACCTATAAAATTAGTGTAATTCAAAAAAAGTCACAAATTACATTTATTTGGATATTTATAATTTAAATTATTTAATATTTCATTATTTAGGTAATTACTGCATCACCATTGTGTCATAAATAAATTAAATAATTTAATGTCTAAAAAATATAAATAAAATAAAATTATGTCGGAAATATTTTTATATTTATAATTAATAACTATAGTCGAATTTATCTTATGTATAACTCTATATTAAAAACTTTTTAGTTATTAAACTTTTCTTTTAAATCTTTTAAATATTCTTTAAATAAAATAATAATAAGTGTCTTAATCTAATCTAAGTGGACCAAAGAGGTTCTTATTTTTTCATAATGTTTTTTGGTCGATTTATACATATCTAATAGAATTAGGACATGTTATAGGGCAATGATAATATCATTTTTACCCTTAATTACCCTATTTACTTTTAAATGTGATAAGTAAAATTAAAAAAGTTACTATTCAACAAAAAATATTTTCATCTTATTGAAACACATTTTACTTACTGATATCAACTGTGTGACTCGGATTTTTTGAAATTCCACTCATAGAAGTGGTAAAATTATGTTTTTTTAGAATTTTCAAATTCTCCTAGGATGTGGGTAAAAGACGGTGAAAAGTTTAATAAAATTTATATATATATATAAAATTATTATAAACTGAATCCAATGAATTACATTGAACTAATATAGGTATCATGTATCTATTTTGACCTAAAATAAATTTAAATAAAATAAATAATTATTTAAATAAAAATTATGTTTTAAACTATAACTCATTTTTTCACTATTCATCAAAAATTGAATGTTTTTAGAAAAATACCAAAAATTCGACCTAAGATAATATCGATATTTTGAATCTAAAAATGAATTCCATTTTGAATGATAAAATTTATAAAATTTCAAAAAGAGGGTATTACTATTCATAACGGCATTGGTGTGGTGTGTTAGAACTTGAAGTTGCATACAACACACACTAATGTATTATTTAAAGAGAAGCATACCGTGGAAGAATGAGGTGTTACAATTGTCCAAGAAGTTCAAATACAACCTTACTAATAATGAATTATTCTCTAATTGGGCACAAATATTACCTTTAAAAGAAATTGGGTATAATTTTTTCATCAATTTCATGAATTTAAAAATCATCACCAGATTTTTTTCCCCTCACAAAATACCAATGGAAAATGACACCAACACCAACTCCTCAGAATTGATGAATTTATACTGGGAGTAAAACATCAAATATGGAAATTCTTCCCATGTAAATATAAATTATTTTAAAAATACTCTATCTAATATTAACCATAAAATGGTGGATACTGAAAAGATGCATTGGTCTGAAAATCAATTGCATTCCTTCAGGACCTACCTCACTATAACTAACACTACTACTCAGGAGTGCTCATATAAATTGGTTTTCATAACATAGGCAGTTCTACCAATTGAGGTCAATTTCAATCACTCTGAATAGATATCTATATAAAACCCTCAAATGTTGATAAATCACAGAAATGGTTCGAAGAGTTAGAGAAAATCAATTCAAAAATTTTGTATACCTTGATCAACATGGAATTTCACCAATACAGGATGAAACATTCTTTAATAAGAATGGTATTCCTTATTTAATCCTTAAAGAAAAACTTTTTTTCTCTTAGATCAATAATGATGCTTGGAAATAAACCCCCCAAACCTGAACATATTTTGGCAGGACCCTGCATCATACATAAGATCTATCCCAGTGGCCCATACTCATTAATCATGTTCGATGGGGAATGTACTATAACATAATTAATGGATTTTTTCTGAAGAAATACATCATGTGATAAACTATTGGCCATGGTATTACGACCCTAAACCACAAGAAACTACAGTTTTAATCACATGACCTAAAAATTCATTAAAAAAGTTCATTATTTCAAATTTTAATGAGTCAAGATAGATTGTATTTTTACATGAAGTTAAATTATATGAAAACATCATCACATCATGATATAAATCTACATGGTTTTTATCCATGTTTCATGATATAAGACCTCATGACACTTTTATCCCTACCTAAAGTGTCCCCAATCACGTTGTTGGTCTCCTACCACACCACCAACATATATATTATCATAACTACGAATTTAGGGATTATCACATTGATTAGATATATAGTGAAGCTTGAGGCCTCTATCTTATTCCCATCTTCAAATCCACCCCTTTAAAAGTTAATTTTCACCCAATTTTATCCCCTTATAACTCTCTTCACATTACGTTTGTTATTTGTTTTTAGGCGAGGAAATTTTTTTACCCTCATATAATTCAAATATTTGTGAACATAAAAAAATAAAACCAATGGTCCTAATCATAAAGCACTATACTAAAAGACTCTATTGTTATTTATGTAAGACTATAACTACATTGAGGTCCTCATCCTGAGACCGTAAAAGGAAGGATTAATTCATCCAAATAACATAATGTTAAACTTCATGTCTATGTCCTCCTCGCATGAATATAAACTTTGTGATAACATTGACCCTCACTATAGAATAATCTACCCCTATAGTATCAGTTAGCTACTAAAATATGCCTTAGAAATACATGTTTCTTGATTCCCCATTTAGTGGGATATGTAGTGACCCTTAGGCCTCTTGTCATTGGTTCAACTACAGATTTTCTTAAAATTAGGCTGTCTAGTCCACCCCTCCCCATCTGTAACTTCCATGAAAATATTAATGACAATGGGAATCTATTACCCCCCTCTTCATGTCAGGTTATTAGCTTATATGTTTCATGAAATTATCTTTAATGAACATGATCAAATATTCCAATTCATATCATCCAAAACTGTAAGACACTATTCATCCTTTTCGCACGATGATAAAATGAATGGATAAGTCCTTTTCACTTGACCCTAAAATGAACAACTAATATCAACCCAGTCACATGAAATTTAATTTTACAATAACATCTTCATCACATGATGTTACATTATAATATTACCATATGTATCAAGTATAGGGTACCGCTCGTGAAATTATTTCCCAAGTTCATGGAAAACATTAATAGGGCTTCAATAATTTTTATTCTTGTCGGTAACCATCATACATACGACATGATATTAAAATACATAGTTGATGTCCCTATTATTTGATGTTGAAATTCTCACAGAACAACATACATCTTGATTTTCTTTCTTATGAGGTATTTAGAGAGGCAGAGATCCTATATCATAGAAACATCATGGCATGATAAAAATGAAACTATTTATTTTTTAATTACCAATGTGTGGTAACAGAACCCATTTACATCCATTTTCAATCACCCCAAACATAACTCATGTGTGCAAAAGAATTTTGATAAGGGTTTACCTGTATGGTTGATGCATATCATATCACGTAATGGTTAGAATGGTCCTAGATGAAGGATCTTGAAATGCACACCAAATTTATATACTATATATTGTTAATATACATGGTTGAAATCCATTTCATGATGTACAAATAAATATTTAAATGGACCCCTCCTGAGAGGACCACTATCCTTGGAGTTTCTCTTCTACAACACCTCCATATAAGAACTACATATGTGTTGATTATAATTCTAATGGGATGCGTAGTGGCACATATATCATACATTCAAATTCACCTGTAATATAAAATATGTATACACTATGATATGTAAAATATAGATGTGCTTAGTATAATCTTGGTTGGGATATTTCCAATTAAATGAGTCTATATTAAAAAAATTCCCCTCACATCCTATAAATTAGACCTTCTTGGAGATTTTTCCTTATAGAAATATGTAGGACATGATTCATGTTACCATAGGATATGTAGTGATTCTGGGGTATCAAAATATCATGTTGAGCTAAAAAATTACCTCCATTATGTAAAATAAATAAATTGGCCATATAACTTTAACTATTCCCACTCAATTTTTTCATAAATTCTCGTTCCATACATAGGAATACTCCCTTCAAAAAACATACTATGTTCCACATAAAATTTTTTCTCTATAATATTTACCTTGATATAGATGATGAGAGTTATTATATTCAATGAAAACATCTATTTTTACATTGTTTCATATGTCTCTAATTGGATCCTCATAGTTAGATCCCCAAAATGGCTCGTCAATAAGAGGCACATTCATCCTTAAGAGGAAATTCATTTATCTCTGTACACCCTGATATTTTGGTAACTGAAGACTTTTTTTAACATGATCTCTAGTAATCCATTATGTACTTTTCCCGTATCATTTTCTCTAATCCAAAAACTAAGAGGCCATGTCTTACAACATTCAATCTTTATAACCAGATAAATATACATCGTTATTGTCCAAATAAACCTGAAATGGATGGTATGAGTCACATGTCCATAAGTGGAATCATAAAAGTCCTAATAATATGATATTGAAATGAAAGATAATTTTCTCACTTCATGATATAAAACTGTATGGTTCACTTACCTATTTAATGATATAAAACTTTTTCAAACCCTTATCCTCACATGAGAGGTCCCAAATCACTGTATCGGTCTATTACCACACCATCAACCAATATATCTTTCAAAAAAACATGTGGATAGATTCTTGATTCAAAGAGATATGTAGTGAAAATTAGTTCCCTTATCCTAAAAACATCCATAGAATAAAAAGGCTTGGAATATACACTATTCCTCTTAAACACATCCATAGTTCATATAATAGGTACTAATTTGGGTACCCTTATTCAACAACCCTTTATGGTAAAAAAGTGTCCCTCAATCCTACTTGTGATAACGATTTATAGATTTAACATCTAAATAAATTTACAATTCTATTCTAAATTTTTTTCTGGTTCATAGATTCATCCCCCTCCACACGTCATACCAATTTTCATGGGGGAACTCAGATCTTTCCAATCATCCATTTGTGATTTCTGTGACAAGAGAACTTAACTCAGACAGTCACTATTTTTTGGAATATTCATAAAATGATTCAAATTTTATCTACATATTTAGTGCCTCAAATGGCAAATCAACCATAAGAACTTCATCCTTATAAGTAAATCATTTTTTTATAATCATGCTTTGACATCATCGTAACAAAATCCAATTTTGGAAAATGGTGTGTGTCCATTCATTACACAGTTGTACCACCTCACTCATCTGGATTTTTAAGTTCCCCAAGATAATGGTTTACAGCCTCCACCGCCATTATTAGGTATAATAGGATGTACCTTTACCCTTGTAATTCCCAATTTTTTTAATTATCCTCATACCATTGGGTCAAATCAGCATGACCATAAACTATTGTAACTATTTATCTTAGTCACATGATAATAAACTATTAGAAAAAATCCCTACAATCAATCTTGTGGGGTTAGAAAAAGTATATACTTCACCAGTGCTTCCACACAGTATAGGTAATATCCTTAGATCCTATTATTTCTCACATTTAACACACCACACATGAGGTTAGAGAGCAAGGGGGGTTATCCCATTTCTACATGACCAAATTGTGTCATAATCATCTTCATGGAAATTGTTTTCTAGAAGGAAATGTCTTAAAAGTCACACTCCTTGTAGTTATGCCTGAAATTCATATTCTAGATCACAAAAAATATAAAATACTCCACTATAACCTCTAATGAGCTTGATCAATGTATGAAAATACTTATGGGATACACTTAACATCAAAATATGATTTTTTCCACCTAGTTAATGATTGGATCATGCTTTAACTTCTCTGCTTATGTATCCAAATACCCCACATATGATGATACATACTTCATAGACTGGTGGATACTCAAACCATCATGATTTAACATTATATATTGATATTCAAGGAATTGAACTCAGAAAAATCCTTTATTTTACTATTCATAATTTTCCTAAAATCATCATTGTATAATGGGTTCTCCCAAATGTGTCCCATCAAATAGTGGAATTTTTCTTTGTAAGAGTAAATCCCTTTACCTATTTTTAACAATACATCATCGTAATGGAAACTTTTAATTGAACATGGTTGCCAGTAATTCCGTAAATATGTGTCACAGGACACGAAAATATATGAATCATGGCCTACAAGATGTCTTCAAAACAGAGGGGGGTTGTTAAGATTTTAATTTTTCACAAAACAATTTCAAGTTTTTTAATCCCGTGATATTGTTTTAAGATGTTTGACCTAAAAAATCAGTTACATTTTCATATTATACATGACCTTAAACTACAAGTGGAAAGGTGAACAGTTTGTGAGGCCAATTGTAAGGCCTCGAAAATAATAAATTTATGCCCACTAGATCAATTTATCTGAGAAAAAAGAATAGAATTCTAAAATAAAATTTATTATGATTAAGACAATATAACATAACTATATCCATAAATATGACTATTTTTTTGAGTAAAATTTATCCAATAGGGTGGAAGAAAGAAACATATGACTAGGGATAAATTTTTTTATTCATATATCAAAATTCAGAGGAAATTCAACATGTTAGAGTCTATCTTCCAAGTGTTATAGGTGTTCCTCAATATAGGATTTAATCAATTGAATTGGCTATCAATATTTATCTATATTGTTTTATAGACCAATAAATTTTGTGATGATGGATTCCTCATTACCATTATTGTTATTTTTCTCCACAGTAATGGAATCTTTTCTATGTGCTAGGATCTTGTTTAAGGATTAGTGACGTTGGACAACATGTTCCTTAAAGGTGTATAATTCATCTTGAATACATACCATTCGATGATATTTCTCATAAATATAATTCTAATTATCCTCCAATAAATTTATATGGATGATCTCATATTTGGATACAATAGATCTAATATCTTTAAACTAACCAACCAGTTATACCTTAGCCTATCATGATCCTTTCTTTCCTTTATATTGATAGATAATCCAATTCACAATATGATGGATATGTGGTAATAAAACCCACCAAACCCTAAAATAGAAAACATGACTCAACTAATAATCCTTTCACTTTATGAAGGATATATATGATCCATGATTAATACACTTAGGTTTTCAGCTTGATTCCATATTTTTGACGTAGATATAATATTTTTCTTTTCTTGTTGACTGAATATGAATGGATGCATCTCCCTTAAGATTAGATTCCAATGTCAATGGCACAAGATAACTAGTGGAACTCATCACTAAATTTATAATTAACATATATAGATGGAATGTCATAAAGAATAATAGTTTATAATACTCACATATTGATAAGTCAAATGACTGATTAAAATAATTCCTTACTTGTTCAACTTATAAAATCAGAAAAAACATTCAGTCAGTAGGTAATCATTTAATTTTTATCAAAGGATAAGGTTTATGTATCTTGGTATTGACCCACATCATACTTATAGTCTGGTACCTAATCAATTTGAGAAGGGTTGGGATTATTGTTACATTTATTTTCAATTGACCTCACAATATTGTCCACTGAACAAGATTTAGAAATCAAATAGTAATGATTAAAATTTAATGAGTAATGTTTTTTCATGTGAAAATAAAGACTCTGATCAATATAACTCCGTGTTAAATTTCAATAAATCTTATAAAGTACCGAAGATATTAATTTTTAGATTAATTTCTTAAATTCTCAAAACATGAGATCTCATTTCATGAATTACCTCCCTAATCTCCATGGAATCCTTACCCATGGGGACACACCTGCTCAAGAACCAGTAGAATACCATCCTTTGATGACCTGATACCTCGATTATCATATCTTGTGATATTAATAGGGTTATAAATGGTCACTATAGGGTCCATCAAATAATTCAATTTGCCTGAAATTTTTTGAGAAATGATATTTAGTCATTGTTGTATGAAGTTCTGGTATATATAATCGGTATTACTAGGATGGCCTACTCCTATTGCAGTTATAAGAATAGATGATGTTTGATTTCTTGAAACTTACCTAGTTAGGGGTACATATTTTCAACAAGATATTATACCCCACATAGAGTGTCTCATTTGAATCTTCAGAAATCAGTGCAAGACCCACTATTGGATGAATGTGAGGTATATCCTGCAAATGAAATGAATAATCAGATAGGTATGATAGAAAATATATAGGACTAAATGACAATATGATGACATAATGCAGTGCATCACATAGATAATGTCTTCTCACTCTTCCATTTCTTAACTAAAAACTATGATTGGCCCATTTTAGACTTCTCAAACATGGATATTGGAGGTGGAAAGTGTCCCGATGACTTCACATTTTCCATTAACATCTGACATGAAGATAACTACAAGAGCTTGGAGATTGACCCCTAAACCCCTATTAGGGTGCCCGTTGATGTATATATTAGGGATGAGGTTTCGGTTGACACCTACTTCTATAATTCAATGTGGCTCTATAATATTAGTTTCTATTTATATATATATATATATAGGAATATAGATTCAAAAGAATTTGAATGAAGCTTATATAACCAGAAATGACAAATTCACCCCATTATTCATTGGATTGGTCTTCCAATACCTCATTAACACCTTGATATATCATACTAGTTACCCGCTTTTGGTTATGATACAATCATTGGCAGTATATACACACATCACCATCTCCAAATCATATTTCCCCACCTCATAAGAATTGGTGTCCTGGTGAAGATAAAATGGTGCTAGAATATCCCCCAAGATGCATGATATTTATATCGACTGAAATAAATACCATTAAATCACAGATGACATGGGTTACTCCTTTATGGACTTGGACCTCCATATACCTCACATAATTAGATTTTTATGTGACTGGTTATGAGGAAGACCAATCCTTTTTTGACAATATTGACCATTCAGTCTTCTCTACTCTAGAGGGATGATGATTGATTGATGCCTGGGTATTTTCCCAATGATAATGACTAAATCTCCATGGTGTGAAAGATGTATTCATTTCAACTCTATCAATATTCATGGCCTGTGTTGAAGATCAGTTAGAATATTTGGGATTTTCGGTGTTATCACCCCCTCGTAGAGAAACCCTACCATGATTTCCCCACTACTATTGGAATCATAGACTATACTAATGGTTTAGAGTAATTATTATATCCCATAAAACTATGGGTATAGTATATTACAATGATTCCATAATATATGGGTTCTTAAGCTATCATTATAGGGTTATACCCACAGTTTCTATTGAAAGTGTGGGTATAGCCTATGAGGTATCCATAATACCCATGGGAATTGATAACAATATGTATAGATTATCCCCAAGATAGTATTTAATAATGGTTTATTAAAAAATTGGTATATCTACCTTTACCCAACATACAATAGTAGCCCATTGATCCTCACTGCACAGAGTGTACCGTATCATGTAACCAAAATACAAACAATATTACACATTCAATGAAATAAATAAATAATATATTTATAATCAACCAATTTATTATAATACTTCTCAATAAATTTAAAATAATATGAAACATGTATAAATACACATAATCATTTAATTCAATTCATTAAATATTATCCCCCATATATTTACTACAAACCCAAAAATTGGGGGGATCACTATCTACCCCATCACCAATATCCTTGTCCTCATCAACATCACTAACAACATTGTCACAATCACCATCACAATCACCATCATCATCACCTCTACTACTAGTACTATCATCGCCTCAACCAACACTAAGAACCTTATTGAAATCACATATTTCATCATATTTATTAAGCACTGTTGAAAAACATTATTGAAAAATTTTAGGATCCTCTAATGGAAGTGATGGACATATAACTGACTTAGATTTCATGATCTTTTTTTTGTGATTATTTACATCTTTTACTCTAATTTATCGCAATTTTTTGTCCATAGATAATTTTTATTGAGTTATTTCCTCCAAATGGAGTAATATATTGTAGGGGAAACCAATGAGGCCCAATACCTAATGGGAATGATGTTTTTCCAAAATATACATCGGAATCTATGTAACTCCCCGACCCCAGTTACCCAGAGTCGGTGAATTATTATGTATCATTGGCATGATCACAAAGGATCAAGCCTCGAAAGACCGATTAGTTTAGTAGTCTTGGAAACACTAGATATATTCATAAGTCTTACATTACATCATAAGGTTAAAAAACTACAACAAAATCTTGTCTTAATATCCCCTCATACTATCCCGGCAGGTCATTCATAAATTACTACTTCACATCCCGGGAAAAATAAAACATTGAAAGGGGTGAACTCAGATGCTCAGTAAGGATAACAATATAGTAGATGCTTTCATAGATAAGCATAAACACTTAAAGAAATTTATAACTAAGAAAAATCCCTTTAAACTTTAAATTCAGAAAAATATGGAAAAGATAAAATGAAATAATTCCATTTACTTATTCACATGGACATTATACTAGTCGAACAATCACATTCAATATCAATAACCACTTTCATAATGATGGAATGCATAATGCCAGACTATCATAACCACATAGCCAAGGCCTCGTGCCAAGACTAAAAATAATATTTTGTCAAGGCCTTGTGCCAACACACTAGTTTGTCTCATGAGACCTACCAATGCATCGAGGAGCTATAGCGGGCTACACCCATCACTTACTAAGTACAACACATTCCTCATATAAACATGTTTAAAAATAACATAAACATTCGTATTAAAACTAGCATACGAAATGTTGATACTTTAACCACAAACCATGAATGGTATAAAAATAGCACATCCACAGTCTAACATAACTCATTCGATACAATATGGAAGATTGTATTGTATCATATTAACCTCAATCGATAATAATGAATGATATTGACATAGATGAAAATAACCATCAAAACTATTTGAGAGAAATATCCCCCTTTTATTGAAAACATTTAAAAGTCACACTATTTTTCAGGAAGCTATTTAAAAATAGATTTATGAATCAAAGTGTCCCATACCACTTTGGAACTATTAAAAGGAGTTTTAATTTTAAAACATTAATGTCCATATAAATAAATCCTTAAAACCATTTTTTAAAACATGGACACTAATGAGAAATATTTAGAAGAATAAGTCTTTAAAACATTTAAAAATGGTATTTTAGTTAGAGTTTCTAACCAAAAGAGAGACACTTGAATACAAATAATTGAGGTAATCAAAACTTTGTAATATCATGAGAATAAATGGATTCATGATATACTATGTCAAAGTACATTATATAAATCACATAAAAGTGATTTGGTGTATAATAACAAAGAAGTCTTAATGGAATGTAAATTGAGATGAAATCAATCATAAATGCCATATCCTTAAGTTAAAGATAAATCAATGAAATAGTTATGTGTGAAGAATATAAATACACTAAATATTATTGGATATTCAGTGTAAAACAATCAAAGTACATTCACACATAATCTTGTAAAAACAACACCAATGAATTGGATGTTTAACTCAACAAATGGAGAATGAGTTAAAATTACTCTTATCAAATTCATATCATTGACTTGAGAAATTATCAATGGAGTGATTATGTGTATAAAAATTATATCCACAAAAAAGGGGAGTGTAAATTATGACATAAGAAAATGAATAGTTATTCCACACATAATCTCGGAGTAAAATAATCAATAACGTTTGCGTAAATCTGAATAAATGGAAATCGAAATTTCAAATTCCCTTTATCGATTTGGTAACTTACAAAACATACACCCATGAAAGAAGGATAATACAATGATTATGTAAATATCCATAAATTAAATTATATTACACAATGAATACAATCATGGGCAATACATACACCACATGCTATAAATAAGTGGTGAACAATGGAATTCTCACGGAATTAAAAGCGAGATAAGAAACCCCTTAGTTTGTACTTTTTTCTTGGTCGACGGTAGGTTAACCTACTGTATAATGGTGAAATAATTTTTGTTAAATTATGAAAGAATCATATACATTAATATGATATCATATATGATCTTTTAACATTGATTTGTTAATAATATCTTAGTATTATCGTTGTTTCGGGTGTTAACTTTCTCATTTTCTTTTATATGTTTTGTTACATAATCCGTATTTGTCATGGATAGGTTGTATATTAATCATATCAAGAATGATATCAAGTCCTTAGATACTATTATTAATCATAAAATGAGAATTATACTTGAATGGATACGATGGAGAAAGAATCTCATTGCGTTCGTGGAGACGGTAGTCTGTACGTACGCACGAGCGACAATATAATTATTTTGATATTAAAATAATATATAATTGGATGGTATATCATATATAAAGAATCGTTATCATGTTATATTGGTTATTTACATGAATTAAAAATAATTATTATACCCATCCAAATAATAATTTATTGAATAACAATTACACCACGACGTGGAGAAGGTAAGCTGTACGTACGCACGTATGGTGACATGTTATTCAAAGGATGGATAGAATACTGAATATGGTTGTACCATATTTATAATAACATCAAATTATATATATGATACGAGATTTATTATTTTATAATTGTAATAACAATGAACGAAGAAGTGGAAGAAGAAAGGAACTTGAAAAAGGGTGGTAAAAACATTACCTCTTCTTCGGGTTCTTCCTTTTGATTTGATTAAAAGAGATCCTTAGGTTGGATTTATGACTAAAGGAAGGACTATAGGATTAATTGAGGGAATTTGAGAGAGTATTTGGTCAGGGGTTGGCCAAACAAAAAGGCTTTTAAGGTGTGAATTAATGAGAAGGGGGAGTGCCATTTTATAAGAGGGGTGAGTGGAACCTTTGGAAAAGCTAGAAATATTATTTTATAATAAATTAATATTCGGTTTATAATGGTTCCAAAGTTTATTATTTAAAGGTTAAGGTAGGGATGGGTCAAAAAAAACTCAACCAATAGGATTTAGACAGGTTTGGGTCACTATATTAACCTTATCATTAAGTATTAACTCTTAGTTAATTAGTTTCACTTTTACAATGTATCTTTGTATTTTTATATTATATGGTTAATAAACTTACTATATACATACAAGAGACCCCCAAGTGGTCCAGTAATGATACAAATATCATGATATAAGTCCATTGGCATAACCTTAGATTTTTATGAATTTAATATCAATTAATAATATAATATTTGTTTTAAAAACTCTTTTATGTCAATTTTGACACTATTCAATATTTGATTTTTTTTAAACTCATAACAGAATGATTACTTCAAAAAAAGTAAATTAAATCATTCCTAACATTTCATATTAACCTATAAAATTAGTTTAATTCATAAAAAAACGCAAATTATATTTATTTTGGTATTTACAATATCAATTATTTTAAATTTTCACTATTATGGTAATTACTTCATCATCATTGTGTTATAAATAAATTAAATTATTTAAGGTCTAAAAATTATAAATAAAATATCATTATTTAGGAAATAGTTTTATCTTTCTAATTAATATTTATAATCGAAAATAAATCATATATAACCCTATGCAAATTTTTGTTTACTAAACGATATATGCTTTTGTCATTTTTGTATTTATTTTAACTTAATTAATATAAAGTGTCATTATCACTTACAAGTGGCTCCATGGGGTCCAAAAATCGAACCAAAGATGACCATGGTTGGAAATGTATCCACAAATAAGGTTATGACACGTTTTAGGGTGATTTAGTATTATTATAATATTATTTTTTTAACCCTTATTTATCAGATTTACCCTTTAACCATGGTAAATAAAATATTTACCGAAGTAATTATTCAAAATGTCTAAAAATAAAAGTTACCTATTTAAAAAATTTGAACATTCTGATTCCAAATATTGAATCCATTATTCCAAATTCAAAACATAGAAGTGGCAGAAATTAATTTAAAATTAATTCCCGTTGTTAAAACAAAAAGCGTGTTTTTAAGAGATAATAACTATCAAAAGATTGACACTTGTTAATGTCCGGTTAAATTGTAAAATAATGTATAATGACCAAAATTGTATTAAATGGTAAAAAATTATTCTAAATATACTTTAAAACCACTCAAATTCATAATTTCTCACTATTAATTATTTTGATTAAAAATGTTGTTTTCAATTAAAAATTTAGTAATTTTCACTATTCATCAAAATATTATAGTCATCCGAAAAGTACAAAAATTTCACCTTAGGATAAATTCGATACTTTTAATCCAAAAATGAAGTCAATTTTTAGAGATAAAATTTATAAAATTTCAAAAAGTAGGTATTACTATTCATAACAGATAGTTTGATTGGTTGTGGTGTGTTAAAATCTCGAAGTTGCGTACAATGCATGTCATTGAATTATTCAAAGGGAAACGTACCATGGATGATTGGGGTGTTACATTCTCATCTCCTTCAATAAATTGCGTCCTCACAATTTTTTTTTAAAATTGGGCTTGAGAATATAATGGAAAGTCCAACATCGGAAAAAGGGTCAATAAAACTATCACTTTAAAAGAAAGGAAGTGAGGTATAAAGGTCACCCAAGATAACCCATACTAGGATTCCATGTAGGAAAACATGGATATAGACAATAAACTAAGTGTTAAGTTCTGATGAAGACGGATAGAAAACATGATCAGGAGAAAGTTAACAATAAGAAAATCACAAACTTATGTTGGGACAAACAGTCATTAGTTTCCCAGTAGGAAAAGTAAATGGACAACATTTTTTATTTTAAGTTACATTACATAAGGACGAGGAATTCATTTATGATATTTATTAAGAACATAAAGAGATATACTTAATTTTTAAGTAGAGTTTCATTCTTTACGAAATATTTACCACTAACTTTTTTTTTGAACAATGAGTATTCAAGAAGACTTGGTCACAATGGAAGAGCTAGAATAAATATCTATAGAAATACATGATCCATGTAGGATAAAACATATATTTACCTTGTATTTAGAGATTAATAAAAACCAAAATGGTTAGTATAATATCTGATGATCCCCCGAATGGATATTTCATTAGAGAAAAAGAAACACTAATCTTAATTTCTAAAATTAAACCATCAATACCCCAAAGTTAAATAAATACCATTCAATAATCAATTGTCCTTAAAATACTTCAATATAATCCAAACTAATATTTAAACCCAAAACTTATAAGAATATAGTCTTCCACGTTAAATTGTATCTCCAAATGACATTAATTACTCTAAAGGTCACATATTTATAAGTAATTAAACTAATCATTTCCATAAATAACCCAAAGCACTATAAATCAACAATAAAAACATAGATAAAAATCAACCATTACTATTCAAATGAAATCCCATAATATTCTATTTTCCTTGGGCATATAGTGTTCACAATAAAGTGAACAACTTCCAAAATAACATTTATCACTTTATCACCAAATCATTTTCCTATACTAAGGGTATTCATTTGATAAGACATAAGATCCAAAATCAAATTATTATTGATCAATAAAATCATTTAACTAAAAATAATTAGTCACACTAACCAGGGACTTCACGTAGTCCAGTGGTAAGCGATAAATCCCAATCGCACTTTGGTCGTGGGTTCGATTCCCACAACTTTGTCCGACGCGACAGGTTGTTACATGGTCTGCGTGTTGTCGTTTTTCAAAAACTATATTTTATAACATTACCAAAATGAGATAAATTCCTCAAAATAACCATAACATAATTTAACCACAAATCTTATCTCATACCTTGCATTTTCATCCCAAATTATAATAACTTATAATCGCCTCAAACCCAACGATCATATAAAACCAAATGGTTATTTATAACTATATCCACAAGAGAAAAAATAATTCTTCCTAAAATATCATTCTTACATGAAAAAATGTAGGGTTAAAAATACAAGAGAAAATTATTCCAAAGTAACCCATGAACAAGGAGCACTAATACTTTTTAAACATTTCTCTAACGATTTATTCCCACATAGCTTCTTCTTTGACCAATAAAATATCCTATAGAATAGGGAATTCACTTGGGTAATGGCCAGGTCCCCTACATTTATGGAAAATGACTGTAAATGGATTCTTGGGACCATTTTTATCTTCTTCCATACCACTCTTCATTTTTCTTCGGCAATTATTCACTTTATGTCCTTCATTCCCACACGTAAAGCATTTCTTTGTCCTATTGAAACACTTTCCTGGGTGTCTCCTTCCATATTTCCTACATGATGGAAATTGAGGATTCCTTTCTACATAGTCTCCACTGCTGGAGCTCTTATCATTCATCACATTTCTCTTCTTTGTTGAGTCCGGGAATTGGTTAATATATATGTTGTTGATCATATTTTTGGAAAAATGATTTGGCATGAAGACGATATCATTTACACCTATCAACATTCCTTTTTGTTTCTCATTGACACCACCATTCCCACCTTGTACATCATTCTCAAAGTCACTATGACTTCCTTGGAATCCAGCCATTCACTAAAACCAGAAAGCATTGTGTGAGTAAAAGTAGTCATGAAATCATTTAGAGAATATCATGTCACCATATTCTCAATTTGAAACACATTAGGATTAACCAAGGTCATTTAATCTCATCTTATATATAATACTTCAAATCGGTTTGTAAAGAAAATGGAAATTATCCTAAACATATACCTCGGGAGTGTCGTAACCAAGAGTGCAGCAAGGCCCATTGTCGTGCACCAGTGCCCGTTCGAGTCTTGCTGAAAGTGGTGTTTTCGGGTTTTACCCCTAGGTACATCTGTGCCAGATCCGCCTATACCTACTCGTATCCAGACAGGGATGTATTTCTCGGAAAACTCACAAAATCTCTAAAATACCAAAATTCTAGGAAGTTCTTCTATACTAATCCTCAAAGTCCATCTTAGGTCTATGTGCTCTAA
The DNA here is from genome assembly GCA_963277665.1 of Viscum album. Classification (NCBI taxonomy): domain Eukaryota; kingdom Viridiplantae; phylum Streptophyta; class Magnoliopsida; order Santalales; family Viscaceae; genus Viscum; species Viscum album. The sequence continues at coordinate 906,925,594 of OY728125.1, read as the reverse complement.
TCATAGTTTATCTAAATCTAGCTTCCAATATTTATACTAAAATTACTCTGATACCAACTGTAACGCCCCGACCCCAGTTACCCAAAGTCGGTGCATTATTACATATCATTGGAATGATCACAAAGGATCAAGTCTTGAAAGACCGATTAGTTTAGTAGTCTTGGAAACACTAGATATATTCATAAGTCTTACATTACATCATAAGGTAAAAAAAACTACAACAAAATCCTGTCTTCATATCCCCTCATACTATCCCTGCAGGTCATTTATAAATTACTTCTTCATATCCTGGGAAAAATAAAACATTGAAAGGGGTGAGCTCAGATGCTCAGTAAGGATAACAATATAGTAGAAGCTTTCATAGATAAGCATAAACACTTAAAGAAATTTATAACTAAAAAAAGCCTTTTAAACTTGAACTTCAGCATAATATGGAAAAGATAAAATGAAATAATTCCATTTACTTATTCACAAGGATATTCTACTAGTCAAACAATCACATGCAATATCAATAACCACTTTCATAATGATGGAATGCATAATGCCAGACTATCATAACCACATAGCCAAGGCCTCGTGCCAAGACTAAAAATAAGATTTTTTCAAGGCCTTGTGCCAAGAAAATAGTTTGTCTCATGAGACCTACTGATGCATCGAGGAGCTATAGCGGGCTCCACCTGTCACTTACTAAGTCCAATGCATTCCTCATATGAACATGTTTAAACATAACATAAACATTCGTATTAAAACTAGCATACGAAATGTGAATAATTTAACCACAAACCATGAATAGTATAAAAATAGCACATCCACAGTCTAACATAACTCATTCGATACAATATGGAAGATTGTATTGTATAATATTAACCTCAATCGATAATAATGAATGATATTGACATAGATGAAAATAACCATCAAAACTATTTGAGAGAAATATCCCCCTTTTCTTGAAAACATTTAAAAGTCACACTATTTGTCAAGAAGATATTTAAAAATAGACTTTTGAATCAATGTGTCCCATACAACTTTTAAACTTTTAAAAGGAGTTTTAATTTTAAAACTTTAATGTCCATATAAATAAATCCTTAAATCCATTTTTTAAAACATGGACATTAATGAGCAAGATTTAGAAGAATAAGTATTTAAAACATTTAAAAATGGTATTTTAGTTAGAGTTTCTAACCAAAAGAGAGACACTTGAATAAAAATAATTGAGGTAATAAAAACTTTGTAATATTATAAGAATAAAGGGATTCATGATATACTATGTCAAAGTACATTATATACACCACATAAAAGTGATTTTGTGTATAACAACAAAGAAGTCTCAATGGAATGTAAATTGAGATGAAATCTATCCAAAAGGCCGTATCCTTAGGTTAAGGATAAATCAATGACATAGTTATGTGTGAAAAATATAAATACAATAAATATTATTGGATATTCATTGTGAAACAATCAAAGGACATTAACACATAATCTTGTAAAAACAACACCAATGAATTGGATGTTTAACTCAACAAATCGAGAATGAGTTAAAATTACTCTTATCAAATTCATATCGATGACTTGAGAAATTATCAATGGAGTGATTATGTGTATAAAATGTATATCCACAAAAAAGGGGAGTGGAAATTATGACATAAGCAAATGAATAGTGATTCCACACATAATCTCGGAGTAAAATAATCAATGAAGTTTGCGTAAATCCGAATAAATGGAAATTGAAATTTCAAATTCCCTTATCGATTTGGTAACTTACAAAACATAAACCCATGAAAGAAGGATAATACAATGATGATGTAAATACCCATAAATTAAATTATATTACACAATTAATACAATCATGGGCAGTACACACACCACATGCAATAAATAAGTGGTGAACAATGGAATTCTCACGGAATTAAAAGTGAGATAAGAAACCCCTTACATTGTACTTTTTCCTTGGTCGACGATAAGTTAACCTCCTGTATAATGGTGAAATAATTGTTATTGAATTATAAAATAATCATATACATTAATATGATATCATATATGATCTTTTAACCTTGATTTGTTAATAATATCTTACTATTATCATTGTTTCGAGTGTTAACTTACTTGTTTTATTTTATATGTTTTGTTACATAAGCCGTGTTTTTCATGCATAGGTTGTATATTAATAATATACATAATTATATCAAGTCCTTATATACTATTATTAATCATAAAATGATAATTATACTTGAATGGATACGATGGAGAATGAATCTCATCGCGTTAGTGGAGACGGTAGTTCGTACGTACGCACGAGCGACAATATCATTCTTTTGATATTAAAATAATATATAATTTTATGGTATATCATATATAAAGAATCATTATCATGTTATATTTATTATTTACATGAATTAAAAATAATTATTATACCCATCCAAATAATAATTTATTGAATAACAATTACACCACGATGTGGAGATGGTAAGCCGTACGTACGCACGTATGGTGACATGTTATTCAAAGGATGGATAGAATTATGAATATGGTTGTAACATATTTATAATAACATCAATGTATATATAAGATACTGGAGTTATTATTTTATAATGGTAATAACAAAGAAAGAAGAAGTGGAAGAAGAAAGGAACTTGAAAAAGGATGGTGAAAACATTACCTCTTCTTCGGGTTCTTCCTTTTGATTTGATTAAAAGGGATCCTTAGGTTGGCTTTCTAACTAAATGAAGGCCTATAGGATGAATTTATGGAAGTTTAGAGAGTATTTGGACATGGGTTGGCCGAACTAAAAGGCTTTTAAGGTGTGAATTAATGAGAAGGGGGAGTGCCGTTTTATAAGTGGTGCGAGGGGCACCTATGGAAAATCTAGAAATATTATTTTATAATAAATTCATATTCGGCTTCTTATGGCTCCAAAGTGTATTATTTAAAGGTTAATGTGGGGATGGGTCAAAAATAACTCAATAAATAGGATTTAGATAGGTTTGGGTCACTATATTAACCTTATTATTAAGTATTAACTCTTAGTTAATTAGTTTCACTTTTACAATGTCTCTTTGTATTTTTATATTATATGGTTAATAAACATACTATATATATCCAAGATACCCCCAAGTGGTCCATTAATTATACACCTATCTTGATATAAGTCCCTTGTCCGAACCTTATATTTTTAAGAATTTAATATTTATTAATAATATAATATTTGTTTTAAAAACAATTTTACGTCAATTTTGACACTATTCAATAGTTGATTTTTAAAAAAATCAAAACAGAATTATTACTTCAAAAAAAGTTAATTAAATCATTCCTAACATGTCATATTATCCTATAAAATTAGTGTAATTCATAAAAAGGCTCAAATTATATTTATTTGGGTATTTACAATATCAATTACTTTAGTTTTTCACTATTATGGTAATTACTGCATCATCATTATGTTATAAATAAAGTAGATTATTTATGTCTAAAAATTATAAATAAAATATCATTATGTAGGAAATAGTTTTAGCTTTCTAATTAATATTTATAATCTAAAATAAAACATATATAACCCTATGTAAATGTTTTTTATCTAAATGATATATGCTTTTGTCATTTTTGTATTTATTTTAACTTAATTAATATAAAGTGTCATTATCACTTAGAAGTGGCTCTATGGGGTCCATAAATCGACCCAAAGATGAACATGATCGGAAATGTATCCACCAATAAGGTTATGACACGTTTTAGGGTAATTTATTATTATTATAATATTATTTTTTTAACCCTTATTTACCGAATTTACCCTTTAACCATGATAAATAAAATATTTACCGAAGTAATTATTCAAAATGTCTAAAAATAAAAGTTACCTATTTAAACAATTTGAACATCCTGATTAAAAATATGGAATCCATTATTCCAAATTCAAAACACAAAAGTGATAGAAATTAATTTAAAATTAATTCTCGTTGTTAAAATAAAAAGCGTGTTTTTAAGAGATAATAACTATCAAAAGATTGACACTTGTTTATGTCCAGTTTAATTGTGAAATTATGTACAATGACCAAAATTGTATTAAATGGTAAAAATATATTCTAAATATACTTTAAAACCACTCAAATTAATAGTTTATCACTATTAATTATTTTGATTAAAAATGTTTTTAATTAAAAATTTAGTAATTTTCACTATTCATCAAAATATTAAAATTATCCGAAAAGTACCAAAATTTCACCTTAGGCTAAATTCGATACTCTGAATTCAAAAATGGAGTCCATTTTGAGAGATAAAATTTATAAAATTTCAAAAAGTAAGTATTACTATTCATAACGGCTAGTTTCATTGGTTGTGGTGTGTTAGAATCTCGAAGTTGCGTACAATGCACGCCATTGCATTATTCAAAGGGAAACGTACCGTGGAAGTTTGGGGTGTTACAATCTATCCCAGTGATCCTCACATAATACCTATCTTAAATGATCTTTTGGCCTGAAATTTTTATCTTCAATCTCATCGGTGGCCTCTAGCTCACATATATAAAAATATAAACAATATATTTAATTATTAATTACATATAAAAAGTTTAAATATCAATATAATTTCTTAAAATAAATTTTTGTGTCAATGAAATTTCTTTCACTTCTATATTTTCCCTTATAATCGAGAAAAATAGCTTTTGTCAATGCACACAACATTTGATTCCTAAAATCACATTCTAAAAATTATATTGATTAGTATAGTAGTACGTTATTCAATAATATTAAATTTATAAAACTATAATGAATTAAAATTTTAACTTTTCAAGATATCCATAATATGAAAAAGAATCTAAATATACAATTAACTATAAACATAATAATAGTGGCATAACATAATCAATAAATTCTAATTATCATTCTAAAGATCAGTATGATATGTAGTCCTATTGTATGTTGATTTGTATCCAATTATACTTGTGTTATGTTATTTCTTTATTCGTTCACTTGGTTATTTTAATAATTTGGTCATTAGGTCATTTTTGTTAGGATTTCTGGTAATATGGTCATATTGTAATTTGATCATTTGTTCAATCGGTCATAATATTTTACATATATTTTTTGTTTGGTTATTTGATTTATTTAATGTGATTTAATTTCATTCATTATTGAGTTCTGCCCTTGGGATTGTTTTTTGGATAGATATTTTCGTATATTTAGCCATTTATTTATTGGCTAGATCATATGGTTAATTTCATGGATATGTAATTTTTAGTATGTTCATTTGGTTATTTATCATTTTAGTGTTTAACAATTGTCTAACAAATTTTTAGGTTATTTGGTTTATTTTGAGTGATGTTATTTTGTTCAACTTTGGTGAGGTCTATTTAGGTGAGCTTTTTTTGTTCAATTTTTGGTAATATAATTTTTATGTTATATTATTTGGATTATTTTGTGATATTTCATTTGATTTATTTTTGGGTTATTTAATATTTGGGTTACGTTATTCGGTATATTTTGGTCGTTTTTTCATTATTTTATTTGGGACTAGGTCATCTATATAATTATGCATTTTTTGTTATTTTAATTACCTTATTTTGTTGTTAGGTTATTTAATTTTCTTTTGTATTGATTTTTTCATTTTTTTATGATATCTTATTATTCATCGGTAATGTGAACTGGTTTATTTTGGATTTATTCTTTTTTTTTTCATCTTTTGATAATGCCATACTTCAGTTAGGTCATTTGGCATATTTTTGGTTGCATCATTTGGTTTAGTTTAGGGTTAAGTAATTTTGGTCAGTTCATTTGGTCATTTGTTTATTTTTTTGGTTAGAACAATTGGTTTAAATGAGTTTATGTTATTTGGTTTATTTTGGGTTATGTGTTTTTGTTCATTTTGGGATAGGTATTTTTTGGTTAGGTTATTTTGTTCAATTTTGGGATATCTATTTTTAATGATGGGTTATTTTATTTATTTTGGGGTATATCATTTGGTTTATTTTTGGGTTATTCTTTTTATTGGTTATGTGTTTTGGTTCATTCTGGTCATTTGTTCATTAGTTAGTTTTTTTATTATGTCATTTGATCAATTTTTATTTTTTTGGTTTTGTTAATATATTCATTTTGGGTTAGTTTTTTTTGGGTCAGGTTATTTATTTTATTTTTTGTTGAGTAATTTACTTTATCTTAGGTTATTTTAGTTTTTTAATTTTGTGTGTGGTTGTTTGGTTAATTTTGGGTTTGGTCATTTGTTTCATCTTGTTTTTTTCTATTTGGTTAATTTTGGTTTATATCAATTGGTTAAATTTAGGTTTGATACTTTTTTTCTTCATTAGTTATGTCAATTTTTTAATTTTGGGTTAATTATAGGTTATTTAAATTTGTTTATTTTGGATTATGTCAATTTGATAATTTGGGGTTATTTAATTTTTTTTATTATAGGTTGTATCAATTGGAAAATCTTAGGATTTATCAATTGGATTATTTTCGGTTATAATAATTGGTCAAATTTGGCTTATTTAGATTGGTTCTTCTTAGGTTTGATCATTTGGTTAATTTTGGGTTATATCAATTTTTTAATTTTTTATTATGACAATTTTTTAATCCTGGATTTTTTAAATTTGTTAATTAATCAATTGGTTGATTTTTAGTTATTTCAATTGGTTAATTTTAGTTCATGTCAATTAGTTAATTTTTAATTATTTAAATTGAATACTTTAGGGTTATGTTAGTTGGATAATCTTGGGTTATGTCAATTGGTTAATCAGGGGTTAATCATGGGTTAATTGTCAGTTAAGTCAATTTGATGATTTTTGGTAATGTCAATTGCCTAATTTTGGGTTATTTCAATTGGTTAATTTTGGGTTATGCCAATTGGTTACTTTTTAGGTTTGGTCATTTTTTTAATTTAGGTTATATCAATTTGTTAATTTTTGGTTATATCAATTGGTTAATCTTGGGTTATGTAAATTGGGTAATTTGTCCCTTGGTTAATTTGGGGTTATGTCAATTGGTTAATATTAGGTTATTTAATTGGGTAAATTGGTTCACCTTTGTTTTGGGTCATGTCAATTAGATAATTTTGTGTTATGTTAAATGGTTAATCTTGGGTTATGTCATGTGGTTATTTTTTGGTTATTTCAATTGGTTTATTTTGGATAATCTCAGCTAGTTAATTATGGGTAATTTAAATTACATAATGTTGGGTCATATGAATTCGTTAATATTCGGTTATGTCAATTGTTAATTTTTTTGTTATTCCAATTGGTTATTTTTGAGTTATGTCAATTGTTTTATCTTGGGTTTGGTCATTTTTTTAATTCTAGGCAACTTTCTTTGATTCATTTTTGGATTGGTGATCTTGGGTTTGGACATTTTGTTTAATTTGGATAGCATCAATTAGTTAATTTTGGGTTATTTTAATTAAATAATTTTGAGTTCAAACATTTCTTTCCTCATTGGTTATGTCTAATTTTTGGTTAATTTTTGGTTTTTTAAATTGGTAAATTTTAGGTTATGTGTATTGGTAATTATTGGTATTTTTCTATTGGATAATTTTGGGTTAGGTCAATTTGTTAATTTTGGGTTATGTCACTTGGATATTTTTGGGTTATTATAAATCGGATAATATTGTGGTTTTTCAATTGGTTAGTTTTGGGTTATGTAAATTTATTAATTTTGGGTTATTTCAATGGGTTATTTTGGGTTATTTCAATTAGTTAATCATGGGTTACGTCAATTATTTAATTTTGGTCTATATAAATTGGTTGATTTTCGGGGATGTTGATTTGTTCATCTTGGGTTCAGTCATTGTGTTAATTTTAGGTTGTGCCAATTGGTTAATTTTTGGTAATGTCAATTTCTTAATATTGGGATATATCAATTTAAAAATTTGGGCTTAATTTTTGGTTATGTAAATTCACTATTTTTGGGTTATGTCAATTGGTTAATCTTTGGTTATGTAAATTCATTAATCATGGGTTAATCTTGGGTTATGTAAATTGGTTAATTTCGTTTTGTGTTTATTAATTTATTTTGGGTTATGTCAATAGGTTATTTTTGGGTTATGTCAATTGGTAAATTTGGGTTCTAGTATTTGGATAATTTTTTGTATTGTCTGTTGGTTAATTTTTGGACATGTCAATTGGTTAATCTTGGGTTATGTAATTTTTTTATCTTGGGATAAATCAATTTGTAATATATGAGTTACATAAATTGTTTAATTGGTTCATCTTGGGTTTGGGATATGTCAATTTTTTAATTTTGGGTTCTGTCATTTGGTTAATATTTTGTTTTCTAAGACATTTAATTTTGGGTAATATGAATTATTTTATTTTGGTTTATGTAAATTATTTTCTTTTGGTTTATATCAATTGGTTAGTTTTGGATTTCATCAATTGGTTAATTTTGGGTTATGTCAATTAGTTAATTTTGGGGGTTTTTAATTGGTTATTTATGAGTTATGTCAATTGGTTCGTCCTGGGTTTGGTCATTTGGTTAATTTTGGGTTTTGAATTTTTCTTCTTTTTGGATTTGTTAATGTTGGGTTTATCCATTTGGATTATACAGGGATTTCCTAATGGGTTAATTTTGGTTAATTTATATTAGTTAATATTGTGTTTTGTCAATATGTAAATTTTGATTTATTTAAATTGGTGATATTTTTGTTATATCAATTGGTTCATATTGAGTTTGGCCTTTTGGTTAAATTTTGTTTCGACCATTCAGTTTATCTTAGGATATGTAAATTGGTTAATTTGGGGTTAGATCATTTGGTTCTTCTTTCAGTTATGTCATATTTGAGTTAGGTCATTTGGATTATTATTGGTCGTGTCATTTGGTTCATTTTAGGCATTGGTTATGTTTGGTTTGTTTATTTGGTCGTTTTTTCATTATATTTTTAGAAAAATTTGTTTTCATGGATTTTGGTTATTTGGTTTATTTTCAGTACTGTAATTTTGTAGGATTTTGGTATGGTATTTTTAGGATAAGTTATTTTGGTCAACTTGGGATAGGTCTTTTTAGGTAATAAAGAGTTCTCAATTTACTCTATTTCTTTTATGCGTGGGTTTTTGCATCCAGTGTACTAAAAACATATCTTCTGTGAAAATATTAAGTAATTACACATCCATGATAAAATTTATACCAAAATTTTAAATCCCTATTTAAAATACTAGAACATATCTCTACTATACTTCATTATTATGATGTGTTACATCAACAAATTAATTCAAACAAAAAAATACTAAATCCATAATACCGCTGAGGAAACTAATACAAAAAAACTATTACATAACACAAAAAAATTACATCCATTAATATCATAATTTCAAAGACATAAAACAAATCACTATGTATTTACCTTCTCTTGACCGCCACAACAATTTTTTTTTAAAAAAAATTACAAATCAATATAGTTTCATCAATGAATCATTTTAATTAAAAAGACACAAAAAAATTATTTCAAATATATATATATATTACAACTAAAAATAAAATTAATTTGAAATGAAATTTCATAAAACACTCTCGAATTTCATTACAAAATGATATAATTTCAATATACCCACCCCGTTTGAAAACTAATTTTCATTAAAAAATAATTTATTAAAATAGTTTTCATTCCAAAAATGTAAATATTTAATTGTATTCAACCCATGCCAAAAACATTTCCACATTTAAAAAAACATAAAAAATATCTTCTTAGTTTAAAAAAGAAATCATTCAAATATACCCACCCATTTTTAAAACAAATTCTCTTTCAAAGAATATTTTTTGAATATTTTTTATTTCAAAAAAATTAACTATTTTATGTTATTCAATCCATGTCAATAACATTTCCACATTTAAAAAATTCATAAAAAATATCTTTATAGTTTAATGTATAATTTTATTTATTTATTATAATGAAATTCATGATAATAAAACATAAATTTCATCATGAAAATCTAACAAATGATGGATTTATAGTCTTTTGTATTAAAATTAAGCATGTGAATATAATTATTTTTCTTCTTCTACTTCATTAAAATTAATATAAAATGAAATGAATACATTAGTCACAATATTCATATAGATATTAGTTCTATTTATATTAAATTACATTGATCTTATCATGCTTGGGAATTATAGTGTGCCCGAAAGTGTGAAAATACATTATATAATCTTTTTTCCTATTTTTATAATTCATCCTTAAATAAAAAATTATAAAAAATTATTAATATTTAAATTTTCAGTGAAAACCCTTAAGGATTAAGAATACCTAAAACACCATACTAATCCATTATGTGATCATTTATTGATATTATGTTTTTAGATAGTTAGGGAATTTTGGTACACCCTATATTTCGAACATAATCAAATAATCCATCAAATTTATAACTCATGATTATATGATCACCATAACTCCACAGGATCCATCAACCGTGTGACCATAGTATCTTCATCATCAGGAAAGATAAACTGATATTGTTATAAACATGTTAATTACAATAAATACAACAATAATATAGATATCAATTTAATATATTTTATTCCCCATACCTCCACCCATTATCTCTCCTTGATTTCATTACTAATATACGTCTATTATACTGGTTTAAATAGTATTATATCATTGTGCATGGCTATAGTTATCATAAAACATCTACACATCCTAGTATTTTTACCTATCATTTTATTGTCTTTAATTTAATCCACCTTTTTTGTGTTTTAAGATCAAAGGAACCATGAATATGGGTGGAACCACATTTATTAATAGAATATCCCATTTAATATAATAAAATGAAAAAAATAATGAATTAATTAACATTAAAATAGGAATAAAATGATGGGATATAATTTGACACACTTATAATAAAATACACTCATGAAATAATTTCATTATGCTTTGATGGATCGATGGGTTGTCCTATATCAGAAACCTGTGATGTTAGTGACTACTTCAATGCATTCATTAGGTTATCTATATGCATTGGAGTGGATGATGATGGAAGAAAATCATTAGACCCTGGTTGGATATTAAGAAATGGAGGTGGCGTAGGTAGGGTAGGATAAGGATAGAAGGAATGAGGTACATGATACGATATATATATTTTATAAGTGGGAAAATCCCTATAATAGTATTATACATAGTATGAGAAGGAGATACTAAATAAGATAATGATGGAGGCATTGGAGGGAACATCCCTAGAGTCATAAGTATAGGATGAAATTTGTGGTAGACAGAGTGTTTACTGGTGGGTCAAGGTGTGAAGGGGTACGACGAGTCCTCTTTGTTGCTCTAGATCCACCCCAATCCAGACCCATACTAGTGGGATGAGGATAATTCAATTTTTGTTTTATTTTAATGTCCCAAAAAAATTGAAAAGTAAGGATAACATGACATAAAATATAATGGTGTATAAAAATATTACAATAATTATATCACCAAGGGATCCTAAGGAAGAAACCCTAGAATACACATCAATCGATCATTTTCAATTAATATCTTCCTTAGAACATCTTTACTATATTTTATAGTAATCATATGAATAAAATTTAAAATTTTTAGAAACCATTTTTATGAAATTTTCATATAATGTTTATTTCCAAAAAATCATAAACAATTTCATAACATAATTTAGAAATAATAATTTAAAACCAAGTAATATATATTTTAAAAACATGTTTTAAACCATGTTTAGTTAATTGGAATAAATATAATTAAATTAAAAAGTAAAAAAAAATACTAAAGTTAAAATGACTTTCCAAACTAAAAATAAATTAGAGTAAGTATATTAATACCGACTAGAGAATCCCACAACAAGGTAAACTTAATAAACAGTGAACATATATGGTTTCTTCTATATATTACACATCAATAAATCTAGTTTGATATCAATTCTAAAAATGGTAAAATTTTATTCCTCAAATACTTTATTTATTTGAACACCAATGGGTGAATCAATAGTGTAAATTTCATCCCCCCATCATCAAAAATATTTTGTGGGATTAATTCAATAATGACACTGTAATTTGGTTTCATATGATCATTCCCATAAAGAACTTGTTTTCCATTGATTCCAAAATGTACCATTCACTAGTAGCGAGGAATATTGTCATGTCAAAAAATAAAAATCCAAGGTCATTAATAAATATACCATGTTGCGTCATTGAATCAAACCATTTACATTTCATCATTTTGAGTCGACCAAGGGAGTATTAATCCAATAAAAATATTTTATCTTCAAGTCCATAGTAATACAGATTTTTTATTGAGTCCTACCATCTAATACACTCTCATAATATTCTATTATTCTAGTTAACATAATTTCATTATAATGTTTTATTATTTTCACCAATCTATCCTTTCTGATAAACATATACACAGTAATTACATAACATTTCCAATTTCGAACCAAAGAATTGGTACCAAAGTCCAATGCTTTTAATTCTTTAGATATAGAGTGAAAAGGTAATTTAAATTTCCTAAAATGTACATTTAATTAATTCAATTTAATGAATAACTATTTTTTATATTTATTAAACTAATGTCCATAACTTTTATTTCAACCAACCTGGAAACTCTCTTGTATGAAAATCCTCTCTTCTTCTCATAGGACATGATCGATGAACACAACTTATTATTTTTTTTATATTCCCTACATGAAATTATCATAAAATTTTAAGTAATTTGTGAAATTAAATGGATTTATATTACATATATATAATAAAATTGCATTCTTAATCAAGTCATCAAACAAACCACAGTTAAAAAATAATGGTTCATTTGCCATATCATACTATTCAAGGCCCAATGTAGCCAATGTATATGACCTAGGAATTACTCCAGTTTGGGGAAGAGATGGAAGTGAGGGCTTAATGTTTCTATATATCTCCTCATAATTTTAAAATTTTCAGTTATATATTGTGATCACATTGTAAAAACACATTTAATAAAAATACATACATTTTTATCAAGATAATCTCTCACAATGGATCCTTCAATATGATAATTGTATCAGACAAAAGATTTCATTGTGATAATATTTATTTTATAAGGACACAAACACCAAAAAGAACTGGTACCTCTTAGAATTGTTTTAGTTTGAAGATGAATTTTTAAATATATCTTGGAAGTGAAAAACGATAATAGAACAAATCCAAACTCAAATAAATTTAATGGCACCTCGTTCCATATTTTTATCAAGAAAAACATGGATGAAAGTTTAACAAAAAATACTCTAAAATAATGGCACAAGGAATTCACTATCAACATTAAATTATCGGATTGTAAATTCATTATTTATAATTAGATCAATTCATGATGAAGTATTTAACAATAATGACTGTTTTGGGATTTTAGATTCAAATACCATCTATTAACTCATTTAGATATGTTTTATGAATATCCATAATAAATATTGATATTCTCCAATAGTTATAGTAATTTATTTTTCTCTAAAGGTTTCAATAGATAAGAAGCACAATAAAATTTCTAGTTGTTTTCATTGATACACAAAGCATATAGTTCTAATTGAATACTTCAATCCAAAAACTCTAAGTGAGATTATAAATCATATTTAGTTAATAACTAGATATTTAGAATAATTGAATGAAACATTTCACATATATATCTCTATATATGATTTAATTCTAAAAAATGATGTGACAAATTGGTAAAATAAAATGGAAACTCATACAAAAAAGCTTTTCTTTTTCCAATTTTAAGTTGTTTCAGTGTAAAAATTAATTCTATATTTATATTTCTCTATATTTGCAAAATTTAAAACTAAACTATTTTAATTCATTAAGCATATCAGTTCCTAACATACATTGAGGTTGTTTTCCATTGCCTATAGTTTTATTAAACCTCAAGTGATTTTTCATGTACTTATGATCCTTTGGAATGAATTGTTGGCATCCTGTGAAACTAAAAGTATGATGATTTTTATGTCCACTTGATTATGAATTATTCATACAAGTAGGAAATGATAGCTTTAAATTAATTATCCAAAAATAAATCCATGCATAAAATGATAAAACCGATATTGTTTATAGAATGTCATCACACATATAAAATATTCTTTTGGAAGAAGAATTGAATGTGCACACTCCCTTATCCCAAAGCCTCTTCAACTCTCTTATTGAAGGTGTCATGTATAATTCTATGTAATCACATGGATAAAAGGTCAAAATACTATTATAATCAGTACAGTGAAAGGTTTTTTTCATACACAAAAATTTAGGAAAATTATAAACACGAATAAAAGTTTTCCACATGATGTGATCATTAAGGATTTAGCCAAATGGATTAAAACCATTACAGGATAAACCCAAGAAGATATTATGAACCTCTTCAAAAAAATCAGGATGTTTTGAATCAAATTACTAAAATGGTAATCCATGTGTATTATTAATTAAACTGTCACTATATTTAATTATCCCAGCTTCGTTACATTGCCTATTGGATTATATTTGTACCTAAATATATATATTTTGACGCCTGGTAATTAATTAAAAGTTCCACACTTATTTATGTGGCACATGATATGGTGTTCCATCTATATTTTCCATCCACCAAGATGTTTCAAAATCATTAATGTCATTAAGGTATATTTTTTCATCTCAAAATAAACTACAATATTTCAAACAAGCGTGAATTTTATTAATAGAAAATCCAATTTGTTAAATGAAATTTTATGAATTATAATTATTTAATGAAACATCAACACTATTAGGACGAAATTCCTTCAAAATGGTAAGAATATAATAAATAGATATATTATAAATTTCATACAATACATTTCCATGATATAAATCCATTAAAAATTCAAAATTTTAATTTTAGTACATTCGTGATATACATGTGTTTTTTCATCATCCATTAATTATTTCACTCTCTCAACATCATCATCTTCATTATTTTCTTGACGTGTATTGATATCATTGTCTTATTTCAATGGATTATTTTCACTCTTGAGATGTTTCTCATATATAATTTTATCAAATATAAAATTCTCCATACCACTTCTTTCATTCCATTCATGAACACCAGAAGATTTTATCATCTCTCTATTGTTATGCCAAAAACTTATAGTTGTTATAGAAAAATATTTTTTTGGAAGATAACTTATTCTATAATTAACGTTGTTCATCCAAAACTTATATAACATTAAAACTTTATATGACCACCATCTAAAAAAATTGTAAATGAATAATATAGAAACACATCCAAATTATTTTGAAAATCAATTGAAATATGATTGGTATGATACATCCATATTCTATCCATTCTATTACAAGAAAAACAATTCTAATATGAAATATAAAACATAATTATAAAAATCATTATGGTCAATTATAACATGAAATTCATCAACACATACTAGTATTTAAAAAAAATAAAAATAGAAATAACATATTCTATAGGTGATTCTTACAAATAATTAACCATAAAAATTATAAGACAAGTAATGGAAAAAACTATTAAACAATCCATGTTAATACATATGCCTTTATGAAATAAGTTTTTTTTAAACTACAATGTTTTGAATATGACATTATTCCAATTAAATGTACTTTCTTTTATTATGGAATCCATTTACAGAAGAATAAAAACTATGTGTTTCTTAACATAAAAACGTTAAAAAATGGTATATTAATATCATTAAACCAATACAAAAATTTATATAAATATAAATAATCACCCAATCATAATATCAAAGAAACTGTGATTTATAAAATAAAAAAATATATCCTAAATTTAATAAAGGATATAGATGACATATTTTTTAGGATATATTGAATACAATAAATTTTTTTTCACAAAATAATTACTCATATTTAATTGGTATGGATAAATCTATCACATTAATCCTTCTATATTTCCTAATAATATCCAACGGTTATCCACTAACTCAAACATTAACATTCAACTACCAAAATCAAAGTAAATTGTTTCCAAATACTCATAGAGTGTGCATAAATTATGAAGTAATAAGCTTAAATAAATAGGGATTAACTAAGGATGAATAATTCCAATGTGACTCTTATGGATATCAAAGATTAGGAAAAAATATGGAATAATGATATCACATATAACACCAAAAGTTTTGATGTTACAATTGGTCGAAGATCCCTCTATTTGAAGAGGAAACATGTTTAATTGTGAAAGAAAAATTTATAAAAATAAGAGACAAGTGATAGTAGGATTAGTTTCCTAATGGTGAAAGAAAACATGCTAAAAATGATAAGTAATGTCTTTTAGAACATCTGAAATGGAATCGGCATAGGTAGTTTTTCTTAAAAAATAGCCTCTGTAAAGGATTGGAGGAATAGTTGAATACATGATTTAGTTTATCAATAAAACCCCCAATCATTAACATGATATTGTCTAAGGTAACACTCTATACTTTTACATTATATGATAAATGGTGTGATGTATGATGAAGTGGTATATACCATCCCTGGGGGTTATTCACTATGTGTTCATTAAAAGAAGTATTAAAAATACAACAGTTCATGAATAAATAAAACTTCTTAATAATTTTTAAAATTAAATAATATTGAATTGAGTGTAGAATATTGTGAATATGACCATACCTACATGAATATATATGAATATACTAATATATAAAATATAAAATGGATTTAATGCCTATTTCAGAGTGATTCATGTCTCAAATCCAATTTTTATGTTTTTTTATGAGGTTAGCATATTTGTAAATACATTAAATTGATTTATTATATACTGGTATGATGATATCATCTGAGATAATTTCCATGATACTATGAAGATAATTTCAAAAAAACTTCTTCCAAAAAGTTGGTCTCCAAAAGAGGTGTCTAGAGGTTTAAAAAATCATCGGGAGTTAATAATTGGATAATAAAATATACTTATTGTCATTTTAAAGAATAGTTTTTTGAAGATAAATTTATTTAAATTTATTTCTAGTTTTATTAATTATCTCTTACAATTGTATATTCTTCACCTATTTGTAATGGTAGGAGCATTCCTTTGAAGAATATATTTAAGCATTATTCAAGATCTTCAATTACATCATAAATGTGATACTAACATTCTTAGATGGGTAAGAGTACACTAACCTATGTACAGGTAAGTAAAAAAGATTTAGGCTACCCAAGGATATACTGATCTAAGTAATGGTAACTTTTGAATTATTCACTATAATTAAATAATATAAAATAACCCCATAAAACATTAATAAAAAATACTACAGTAATTAACTACATAATTAGTTAATATATATTAATCAAAATTGTATTTAATTTATAAAAAATTATTGGATAAATAAATTAAAACAACAAATAAATCTATTATACTCACTTTATTATGAAATACTATTACAAAAATATTATAAAATAATCTTATTTTCAATAATCTAGAATAATCATGGGAAAAATGTATCTTGTTTAAGTTTCCATACATTTATAAAAATGATAAAAATATGCAACATGAGAATATAATTATTTGCAACACGCTAATAAGATGTCAAAGTTGATCATAATCCAAAAATCAATTTATTATGGGAGAATGTAGGAGTAGTGGAGAAGTAGGTTGTGCTTTCATGAGTGTGGAATAGCGATCAAATATACTGGGGGGGTATTTCAAAAAGAATGGGAGAATTCTATCCCAACAGTTTTACAATCTCTTTGTAATTGTTCAAAATATACCAATGGTTTTTTATAACCATTGTTTTAGCATGTCAATAAAAAAGTATTTTTTAAACTTTTAGTATAGATTGATTTTGACCACACTATACCCATGGTTTCTTTAAACTGTAGTTAAAGATGCATGGTTATAGACTACGTTTATAGTAGTGCATCCAGTAGTCATTATGGCCTCAACTCTAGGGACTCTTGTTGTTAACTCCCCTTAGGTGTGGGAATAAATTCATGCACTATCATGCCTATATTTTTAACCAATAGATGCCCCAATGGAATGCAATATAATTGTTCTATGGTATACCTCTATATCCCTGCGGATCTAGAATCTTTGAGTCCCCATTGTTTTTTTTCAAACCGAACATATGGGGTAGATAAATTTGATTTTGGTAGATTCTTAAACTAACAAGAGAATTTGTATGGAGAATATGGTTCACATATGACTTCATTTTAAATATAAATTTATAGCGTACTATATTTGAATTCAATAATCTTTGACCTCTGGTTATCATCACTCTGACCATTGTAAATGAATGTTCTGGTAGTTGGACCACCTTATGGGAAAAATTTAAACTCTCCAAATATGTTCTGATTATTTAAATCATCACCATACATCAGACATGGGGGATGAATACCATTAATAGCATGAATTAATGAATAAATATGGCATATGAGGAATATAACCTTTCAAATCACATCATAAGAACTGATGTTATCCACAATAAATCCCCACACTGTTGTTAGATTCTCAATCCCGAAGCATGTAGGTGTTGAACCACATTTCTAGGAAGACACCATCGTGGGTCTTCATAGGGGCTTTAGAAATGATTGTATACTCCCTTTGATCATACTATAATTTATCCAAAATAAACCAAAATATACCAGTCATTCCACATTTACTCAATGAAGGACAACTTATTGGGCATTGGAAACTAGGTCATTCTCCTTGTTGCACTAGAAAAGAAGTTATCTATGTCTTAGAATGAATGTAGTGCCTTGGGAACTATATTGTTTTCAACACACATAGAGCTAAATTTAATATCTCATACGATGAATTTGGAATTAATACAATGACATCCCACATTTTTAAAATCGAAATAAATTCATCATACTTTTCTATAAAAATAAGTACTCTTGATATATTATAGACATCCCATAAAATAATATTGACTTTTTCATGTTTTGGATGTAATGTATTTTTATTAGGGATTAATTTGATCAGAATATCATGGATTACGTCCATATTCTTTATACACATACTTTTTGATCACCTAGATATATTTATAAATCCCATTTATATTTAGTTTCGTTTGAAATTTTTCACAAATTTGGCACACACAATATGCCGACATCCAATAGAGTTTTACGACCCGTTCAGAATCGATATATGAACCCTCCTTCCATCCATTTGTGTGATCTATCATGGTAGTACAAAATATTGACTAATATCATTGAGATTTTGGCTCATGTCTATGAGTAATCAGATATAGGGCACATAAAATGTGATGCATGACACATACAAAGGGTATTATTCCCTTATTGATAAAAACATCTTTGGAAGTGATATTGGATATGGGATAGTTGGTGTAATCTAAAAACTAGTAAATTGGTAAATAACACTATGGATTATGGATAGATGCATCTTTTATAATCCCATGGTAAAAAAATTGGTAGATTATCTCTTAGTGGGTCCTCTCATTTTTACTTATTCAAATATTTTTCCATTTATGTAAGAGTGGAGTTTCACATCTCATAGTAATCTATACTGATGGAATTGAATATTTCCATAAAATGTAAAAAAAAAGTGTTCATAAGAGTTCCTTTTTGATTCCATTTGTAATGGCCCGAACCTCTCCGGTCCATTACATTGTGAAAATGTGGTATTTGAGGTGTTCTGGGAGGTCAAGGTGACTTATCCCCAACACTTTCCTAAATTACCAATTCTGTGAACTGGTCCACTAGTGAACAGTTCTATCGGAATCCTCTAATGGTAACCTCTCTTTCCATTGCCAAATTTCCAATTATGTTAATAGTTCCATCGGTAAACAGTTCTATCGGTAACCTCTAACCGTAACCTCTCTTTCTGTTGCCAAATTTCCAATTCTATGAACTGTTCCATCAATGAACAGTGTTCTATCGGTGAGATTCAGGAATAGTGTTCTAATGGTGAGGTTCTGAAACAATGTTCTATTGATGAGGTTCACGAACAGTGTTCTATCAGTGAGGATCATGAACTTTGTTCTATCAGTGAGATTCTAACAGTGAGGTTCATGAACAATGGTCTATCGATGAGGTTCATGAACAATGTTCTAATGGAGAAGTTCATGAATAGTGTTCTATCTGTGAGTTTCATGAACAATGTTCTATCAGTGAGGTTCATGAACAATGTTCTATCGGTGAGGTTCTAACGGTGATGTTCATGAACAGTTTTCTATCGGTGAGGTTCATGAACAGTGTTCTATCGGTGAGGTTCATGAATAGTGTTCTATCGATGAGGTTCGTGAACAGTGTTCAAATGATGAGGTTCTTGAACAGTGTTCTATCAGTGAGGTTTGTGAACAACATTTTCAGCATCCTACAGTTTCTTCACTCTGATGTTTCCTTTGACATAAAATTCATTTAAATCCTTATATTAAGGACTCTAAGGATGATTCAAAGGCCATAACTCCTATATTAATTATTCATTTGGCTCGAGATGTTTTTTTATGTGGTCAAATAGCATGGTTTAATGCAATCCGCTTTTAATGGGAAACTAAGCATTTCCTAAACCATCGCCCCGAGAAATCTTCTAAAGGGAATGGATATCTTCCTCCTTATTTTTATCTCCATGTTCTCAGGTGTGAGATGCTCGAACATCCCATTCCTTCTCATAGTAGTTATACAGTCAAACTTTCCTCTTTGGATTGGTTTCACTCTATTTTGATGCAACCAAGTAGTATCGATCAATATTTGATATAAGGTATGTGTTATCATCATTCTTATGGGGTTCATCTTCTCCTGTTTATCCTTTCCATATTATATCATGAAATCTCCATACTTCTAATAGAGTTTTCTTGGGTTTTGGTTGGTTTTGTCATACCGTGGAATCCTCGGGTGGATGAAGTTGTCACGAGAAAAGGATCGTGACCCGTTGTGTGGATAAAGAACATCAAGAACTGTTTGAGTTAGGGGATTCATTGCTTCTCTTTTATTTTACGTGCAATTTTATTGTTAGCATGTTTTATCCCACTGTATGACAATGGAATTGACATAATAAATATTTGAAATGGATAAATAAATTGATATCGATTGTATGTTATTTCCCCTTGTTTTGCTATATAGTGGGATATTTGTGCTTTATTTGATAATCTGTTCGTTCTTGATGGAAATCGGTAAAGAATGCAAATTGTGATTAGTTGATAATTGTTTGGCTAAAGATAAAGAGGCATGTAAACGAAACTGGTTCTTATTATAATTTGATGTAAATCAAATTGACACAGTTACCATGTTTAATTATTTAAGATAGCTTACTGATTAGGTTTCCCGAATTTGGAACCTATGAATAATAATTCTGTTTGTTCATTATGGATTAAAGAACTGATTGTTTGATAAATCCTTAAAGGGTTTTGAGTTACCGTCTTGATTGTTGAAGGGCCAAGAGACTAATTGATGTGATGTTTGTTTTCCTGGTTCTTGTGCTGTGATGTGATCCTGCATGTCCGTTGTGATATGTTGGGGTAAGGAAGCTTTTAGTTGTGGCATCAGATGATGCCAAGTGTGGTGAGATGCATCGGTTTATGCATATGGGTGTTGGGGACGACACCAGGGATGATGGAATGTGATGGATGTGATTGTTGGATGCTTGCAGATTTTGATTGGTTGCTTATCTGCTTTACTTTTCTCCACTACTCAAGGAAGATGGTCTTACTTATCCTTCTTCCAAAAGAGGAAAAGACACGTGGGGAATGTCATGTAGTTTACATGTTTAACTTCTCAAGAAAGGATGGGTATATGCTCTTGCATTATGAGACAAAGACTCGATGGGTAGTAAATCTACTCACCGTGTTGATCCCCCTTGTGTTTAGTAGCATAGAATGTTTTTCTAGAAAGCCTAGGAATGTGGGAAAGTAATTATGTAATGAATAATTTTATAGATGGTGTCAACCCATGGGGTTGGATTTGCTGGAACATAATGAAGAGGTTTTAATTTTGATGAAATAGTGGATATTTGGGTGTGATGGTAATGAAATTTAATGTGGAATTGTTCATGGTTAATTAATTTTTAATAAATTAATTAACATAAAGTGGAACTGATAAAAAGGGAATGAAGTAATCTAATAAAGCTCTTTAAATGGTTGTGGGTTTATAGGTTACCATGTCTTTGAAGTAGTAGCCCGGATTCAGAGAGATGTTAGTTGCAGTTGTGTCTAAGACTAGGATATTCCCATAGTGTGTTTTTATGTTTCTATATGCTACTCCCCCCTATCAGTAAGGGTAAATGACACCCTAGGAATTCTTAGGCATGGGGGGGGGAGGGTTTTACCTATCATTATAGTGGGAGAATGGATGGAATACTACCCCCTTTGGCCCTACTCTCTTCTATTGGTAGTTACTTGTGCTGGCATGCACATTGGTTAGTTTTCCCCTTATATGTGTGTAGAGGGTTGTAACGGCTTGTGGTTATTCACACACATATATTCTAGATATACATTTCTATGGACTACTATAGGTGTAACATGTATAGGTTGTGATGGCATGAGGATCCTTACTCGGTGTATGGGTTGTAATGGCTTGAGGTATAATACATGACGTATGATACACATTATGCGAGTTGTGGTGGCTCCCAGAAACTAACTGGTTACTTTGGTTTGTGGACGTGGTGGTTTTGTTGCATGATGTTCATATTGTGGTGCTTTTTCCAGGTGTCTGTGAGCAAGCCTTTTTGAAGAGATATTCTTAGGATGTACGACGTTGGGGAAAACCGACAAATCAGTGGGGATGTAGTATCGGGGTACCCTAGATATTCATAATTATATGATATATTCCTGTATGCATTACCTGGTGAGAGTATCCACGATGAGGCTGGGAACATATTATATTTGTTTATGTGATGAGTTAGTTTTACTTGTTATTCACTGTGATTTCACTTGATTTCTTTACTTTTTCACAAGAAGCATCGGGGAGGATCCAACAAAGTATACTATTATACTCACCCAATGTATATAAAAACTATTTTTTAGGTCACTTGGCATTGGTTGCAGACTAGGATATTTACTATTAGCATGTGGTTTCAGGAGCTATTCGGGATTGTGGTTGCTACTGTTTTACTTTCTTTTGGGTACTTGTGGTTTTCCCCTTCCAGTTGTAGTGCTTTTTTCATGACATTACATATGTTCACTTGGGTTTTATTTTATATTTCAATTCTGAGTTGTAGTTGTTTGGTGTCTATCTTATCTCCTTCTTATACATGTGTTATTTTAGAGGGTAATGCCTCCCATATGTGCGTTTAGTATACCCTCGGTGCTAGTTGCTAACCCGGGGCCTACTGGAGGCAGGACTCGGGGGTCATTATCTCCCATATCACATTGCCGGCCCAGGAGGGGTACACTTTGTTAGGAGGGGGTCGTGATAGAGTGGTATAAGAGGTCAGGTTGAGGGATATGATTGAGATTGGTGTTAGGCACAAGCAAGGTTGCATGGGTTGGTAGGGAAACCGTGTAATTCGTGTTTAGCAAGTGATGTAAACACATGAGACCAGCTGAGACATAGGAATTTAGGCCCCCCTATGATCTGATGTACGGACCTTTATGTTTACAATGGCTACTAAAGAAGGTGGTAATAGTTTTAGGGTAGAGTCCCAGTAAATTATAGTACATCATTCTTCTTTGTGACTTTGTTTATATGGGTAGACCATGGGATATTTAAACCTAAAATCAATGAAAAAACAATTAATTAATTAATGTTGGGTCTTCCATATTCCTAGTTTTGGAACTCTAATGGTTTTATATTTTACATGTATGGATCTAGGTCAACGTCCTCATCAGGTTTTCATAGAAAACCTCAAACAGGAAGTTCCAACAGATCTCCATAGGGTAGAGGTTGATGACGACAACACATGGAGGAAGACACTCAAAGTGTTTTAGTGCCAGAGTCTGTTGAAGTATGAGGGCTCTATTTCATATGCAGTCACGAAAGACTGGTTAGAGGAGGTTGAGATCAGCTTTAGTTAGATCTGTGCTCGTAAAGAGCATTGGGTGTCCTTTTTGGGAAAATGTGGCGTAGAGCAGCAAGGAAGCGGTGGTTCAGCTTCCTCGGGGATCGTGAGGAGTCAGCGATCTCATGGGAGGAGTTCTGAGACATGTTTTGTGTCGAGATTTTTTCTTTGACCACGAAGGCATCCAGTCACCAGGATCTTATTACTATTCGAAAAGGGATCTCCAGCATTAGAGAGTTTGGAATCCATTTCAGGAACCTTTTAGTATATGCTTCGGTCCTATTTCCAGATGATGAACCCAGAGCGAGAAATTTCAAGGAGGATTTGCATCCAGAGATCTAGAGCTAGGTCACCCCATTTATACTGAATACATATCCTGAGGTGATGGAGAGGGAAGATGTTGTCAAGAGGACTTTTTCCAGGACTGGATCATCACGAGACTGGAATATTCATGATTACTAATGAAGCAAAGCTGTGGTCTAAGGTTCCTAGTCTTTAGGGAAGAAGAGTTTTTGTTCAGTGGGGGGTAGGTCCTTGACCTTCACCTATTTTTTCTCCAGAGGTAGCAAATCTCAAGCCTATGCCAAGGGATTAGGTTCTTTTTTCATGTGGTGGTCGTGGTCATCAGCAGCGGGAGTGCCTGTCCTTTCAGAGCAGTCATCATGCACAAGGTGCTACGCTCCAGGTTCCTCCGTTGAGGCAGTTCCTGCCAAGGCAGCAGCAGCAGCAGGTTGAACCAGGTTTAGATCTGTAGAGGGTAAATGGGGCAGGCATAGGACAACCCCTTGATACTCCCCATATTTAGAGAGTAGAGCGTGACTGTGGTGGTTGTCATTATCAAGTTTAGAGAGGTCGTGGAGGAGGACATGGTCAGCTTCCTGCTATAGCATCGCCAGCTCCAGGTGATCCATACATCATTCGAGGTACCATTTTCTTGTTTTCTACATTGGTGAATTCCTTATTTGATTCAGGAGAGACACACTCCTTCATATCACCTACCATTTTCCATGATTTGGGACTTGAGGTAGAGAGACTTACAGTGCCCTTGTTGTTGACTATGCCAGTTGGAGGTCATGGTGACTTGTTTAAAGAATGTAGAGATTGTGAGATAGTTTTGGGGCACCACTGCTCTTAGGGAGATTTATTTTTTTTATGAATACAACCATATGATGTCATCCTCAGTATGGATTGGTTGTATTCGGTGCAGGAAGTTATGGATTTCTTTAGGAATAAGGTTGTTTTAATTGGTGTGGATGGAGAGCCAGTGGGGTTTGTTGGTGAGAGAGATCCTCGGATGGGTCATAGGCGTGTTCCATCCTAATCATCCATGATGTTTGAGATGATTTTGAGTTCTTCAAAGGTTCAGCAGTTGGTGTTTCCTATGGTCATAGAGGAGTACCCTGATGTCTTTCCAGAAGATGTTGTAGCATTACCCCCTCGAATAGAGATCAAGTTTGGGATCGAGATACAACAAGGAGGATCTATTATATCTATGTCTCCATATAGGTTAGCCCCTTCTAAGTTACAAGAGCTACGTATATAGCTTGATGGTCTATTATAATGCGGTTTTGTTAGGCCATGTGTGTCACCGTGAGGTTCACCAGTTTGGTTTGTGAAGAAGGTCAACGACAGTCTACGATTGTCTGTCAATTATCTTCATTTAACAAAGTGAAAATAAATAATATCTATCTTCTTCCATGGATTGATGACTTATTCGATCAACTAAAGGGTGCAAGTTGGTTCTCAAAGATAGACTTGTGGTCATGATATCCTCAGATGCGTGTAAAGGATAAGGATATCCCGAAGACTACTTTCTGTTATCATCATGGGCATTATGAGTTAGTTGTAATGTGGTTCGGTGTGACAAATGCTCCTACTGTATTCATGGGATTTATGAATGCATTGTTCTATCAGTTCCTGGACTAGTTCATGGTAGTTTTCATCGATGAAATCCTTGTGTACTCCACATCTAAGGAGGAGCATGTAGAGCATCTACAAGACGAGTTGGGAGCTCTTTTTCAACATCATCTATTTGGGAAGTTGTCAAAGTTTGAGTTTTGGGCTCCAGAAGTCTGTTTCTTGGGTCATGTTGTGTCCCAATAGGTAGTAGCTATGGATCCCTCGAATATAGAAGTAGTTGTGTCTTAGGAAGCCCCCAAGAAAGTGTCAGAGGTGTGAAGTTTACTTGGTCTCACAGGCTAATATAGAATGTTCATAGCCAATTTCTCATGAGTTCTGACCCCTTTTATAGATTTGACCAGGAAGGATCAGGAATTCATATGGACTGATCAGTGTTAGTAAGCTTTCGAGTATCTCAAATAGAAGTTAGTAAGTGCTCCATTTCTTTGTCATCCAGCCGAGGGAGTTCGGTCTGATGTTTTCTGAAACGCTTCTCATCTGGGTTTAGGTTGTGTCCTCATGCAGTAGAGGATAGTTGTTTCTTATGGGTCTCGACATTTTCTTCCCCATGGACATAACTATGCCACCCATGATATTGAGTTGACAGTCGTGGTGTTTTATCTGAAGTTGTGGAGACATTACCTCATTTGAGAGCACTTTGTGTTTTCACCGATCATAAGAGTTTGAGGTATGTTTTCTCCCAGCGTGACTTGAACATATGACTGTGTTAGTGGATGGAGTTCTTGCTGGAATAATACTTTGAAATTTCATATACACCTCTAAATGGGAATGTTGTAGATGATGTGCAGAGCTGAAATTCACGTAGTGATGCTGTGAATGAATCCGGTGATTCCTAGAGAGTAATGGAATAACTTTCAGCATTACATCTTTTTATGGGAGATGTTTTGGGTAGAGGTTGTCTTTTTCAGATGATAGTATAGTCATCCCTGATGCATATGGTAGAAGAGTCCCAGTTGGGGGATCTAGAGGTGGATTTCTAGAGAGACCAAGTTGTTTTTTGTGAGGCTATTGATGGTTGGACTAAGGATGAACGACATCGAGTGTTGAATCCTGGAAGGATTTTTGTTCCTTTGATGATGCGCGAGATTCTTCTCAGAGAGTTCCATAGTTCTCCTTTAGCGGTGCATCCTAGTATGACAAAGATGTAATGAGCCTTGAGGTGTCTATTTTAGTGGCCTGGGATGAAGCATGCGGTTGCAGAGTTTGATTCTCGATGTTTTGTCTTCCAGAAGGTGAAGGATGAACATCGTGTCCCTGGTGGGCTACTCTGTCCATTAGATATTCCTCAGTGGAAGTGGGAGGACATCTCCATGGACTTTGTTACTGGTTTACCTCAATCTCCAAGAGGACATGATGATATTTGGGTGGTAGTGGATCGTTTAACAAAATCAGCCCACTACATAGTGATCAAGGAGTCGAGCTTAGTAGATGTTTTGTCGAGGTAGTATCTAGGGGAGGTGGTGAGACTTCATGGATTCCCAAGGATGATCATTTCTGATCAAGATCCTCATTTTTCCTCCAAGGTTTGGGGAGGTCTCCAACATGATTTCGGCTCTTCACTATGCCATAAAATTTTCTTTTCATCCTCAAACGGATGGTCAGATAGAGAAGACCACCTAGAATCTTGAAGACATGTTATACTCTTGTGTTCTTGATTTTGGGGGTTCATAGATGAAGCACTTACCCTTGGTGGAGATCTAATACAATAATAGTTTCCCTCTACCATCGGTATAACGCCGTTTAAATCCTTTTATAGACGACCATTCCATTCCCCATTGTGCTGTACTGGGGTCGACGAGTCAGCAATTCTCGTATCAGAACTAGTGGAGAATACAACCGAGATGGTTCAGGTGATTCGTGAGAGGATGAAGACAAGACAAGATCGTCAAAGATCATATGTTTATCAAAGAAAAAGACCTTTAGAGTTAAATTTTGGGGATCATGTGTTTCTGAATGCGAATCCTCATCGTGGGCAGTGAAGGTTTGATCGTGGGAGTAAGCTTTCTCCCTGGTTTATTGGGCCTCACGAGGTGTCAGCTCGTGTTGGAGCTATGGCGTATCGAGTTTCACTTCCCTTGAAGATGAGTCAGATACATGATGTTTTCCATGTATCACATCTCTGTAATTATCTTCCTGATGACTCTCACATCATAAATTGGGTAGAGAACGATGTTGATGATGATGTGATATTTGAGGAGCGACCTGTGGAGATCCAAGACCGCAGAGATAAGGTGTTTCACTGGCGTTCTATCCCCCTGGTTCATGTCTAGTGGCGACATGGTGGCATGGAGGAGAGTACCTTGGAATGTGGGTCACAGATACGTGCTTAGTACCCAGATTTGTTTGATGTTTAACTCTTTTCATGTAACGATGTCCCCTTTGTGGTTAGACATTTCATGTTTTTATTATGAATTTATATTATTTCTTTTTTGTTTTTCTCTATTTTGAGATATATCTCGATGGGTGGTTGTTCAGACCCCATTTCTTTTCCTTTAGGTGGGTTTTGAATTCTCAAGGATAAGAATGTTTTGAGAGGAATCTGATGTAATGTCCTGGACATCTCATTTCTATTACATAGTAAAAATGTGGTGTTTGAGGTGTTCTGGGAGGTCAAGGGGACGTATCCCCAAAACTTCTCCAAATTTCAAATTCTATGAACATTTCTATTAGTGAACAGTTATATCAGTAACCTCTAATATTAACCTATCATTCCTTTTACAAATTTCCAATTATGTGAACAGTTCCATCAGTGAACAGTTCTATCGATAACCTGTAACGGTAACAACTCTTTCTTGTTCCAAGTTTACAATTCAGGGAACAGTTCCATCAATGAACATTGTTCTATATGTGAGGTTCATGAACACTGTTCTAATGGTGAAGTTCATGAACAATGTTATATTAGTGAGGATCACGAATAGTGTTCTATCAGTGAGGTTCAATCAGTGAGGTTCATGAACACTGTTCTATCGGTTAGGATCATGAACAATGTTCTATAGGTGAAGTTATAATGGCGGGGATCATGAACTATTTTCTATAGGTGAGGTTCATGAACAATGTTCTAACGGTGAAGTTCTAATGGTGAGGTTCATGAATAGTTTTCTATTAGTAAGGTTCTGATAGTGAGGTTCCTGAACAACGTTTTATCAGCGAGGTTCATGAACAGTGTTCTATCGATGAGGTTCCTAAATAGTATTCTAAAGGTGAGGTTCATGAACAATTTTATATTTGTAAGGATCCCGAATAGTGTTATATCGGTGCGGTTCATTAACATTGTTCTATCGGTGAGGTTCTAATGGAGAGGTTCCTGAACAGTGTTCTATCAGTGAGGTTCATGAACAATGTTCTATCGATGAGGTTCATGAACAATGTTCTATCGGTGAGGTTCATGAACAGTGTTCTATCGGTGAGGTTCATGAATAGTGTTCTTTTGGCAAGGTTCATGAATAGTGTTCTATTTGTAAGTTTCATGAACAATGTTCTATCGGTGAGGTTCATGAATAGTGTTTCCAGCTTCCTACAGTTTCTTCCCTTTGACATTTCCATTGGCGTAAAATTCCTTTAATGCCTTATTTTAATGACTCTAAGGATGATTCAATGTCCATAAATCTTATATTAATTATTCTTATGGCTCAGGATGATTTTTTACTTGGTCAAACTGCTTGGATTAAGGCAATCTACTTTTAATGGGAAATTAGGTGTATCTTAAACCGTCACCCCGTTAAATCTTCTAAAGGGAAGGGATATCTTCTTCCCAATTTCATTCTCCTTGATCTTGAGTGTGAGATGCTCGAACATCCCATTCCTTCTAATAGAATTTTCACAGTCAAACATTCCTCGTCAGATTGGTTCCGCTCAGTTTTGATGCAACCAATCAGTATCGATAAATCTTTGATATAAAGTATGTGTTATCGTCATTCTTTTGGGGTTTATCTTCTACTATTTATAGTTTCCATATTATAGCATGCAATCTTCATACTTCTAATAGAGTTTTCTTGGGTTTTTTTGGTACGGTCATACCGTGGCATCCTCAGGTGGATGTAGTTGTCGTGAGAGGAGGATCGTGACCCGTTGTGTGGATAAAAAATGTAATGAACTATTTGAGGTAGGGGATTCGTTGCTTCTCTCTTATATTATGTGCAATTGTATCCTTATCATGTTTCATCCCACTGGATGAAAATGGTATTAACATAATAAATATTTGATCTGGATAAATAAATTGATATTGATCATATGTTATTTCCAATTGTTTTCTAGATAGTGTGATATCAATGGTTTCTTTGATTAGTTGTTTGATATTGATGGAAATCAGTAAAGAACGTAAATTGGGATTAATTGATAATTGTTTGTCTAAAGATAAAGAGGCATGTAAACGAATCTGGTTCTTGTTGTAATTTTATGTTAATAAAAATGGCATAGTAATCATGTTTAATTATTTGTGATAGCTTTCTGATTAGGTTTCCCGAATTTAGATCCTACGAATAATAAATATGTTAATTCAAGATGGATTAATGAACTAATTGTTTGATAATTTCTTAAAGGGTTCTTAGTTACCCTCTTGATTGCTAAAGGGCCAGGATCCCAATTGAAGTGATGTTTGTTTTCCTGCTTCTTGTGCTGTGATGTGATCCTGGGTGTCTGTTGTAATATGTGGGGGCAAGGAGGCTTTTGGTTGTGGAAGCAGATGGCGCCTAGAGTGTCGAGATGCATCAATTTATGCATGTGGGTGTCGAGGAGGACACCAGGGATGATCAAATGAGATAAATGAGATTATTGGATGCTTTCTCATTTTTATTGATTACATATATTCTTTACTTTTACTCACTGCTCAAGGCACCTGGTCTTACTTACCCTCCTTCTGAAAGAGGAAAAGACATGCGGGGAATCCCACATGCTTTCTATTTTTTAGCTTCTCTAGGGAGGATGGGTATATGATCTTTCTATTAGAGGAAAATACTTGATGGGTAGTACATCTAATAACCGTGTTGACCCCCCTTGAGTTTAGTAGCATAAAATATTTTTCTATAATTCCTGGGAATGAGGGAAAGTATTTTTGTAATGAATAATTGAATAAATGGTGTTAACCCATGAGGTTGGAGTTGTTGGAACATAATTATGAAGTTGTAATTTTTAAGTAATAGTGAACTTTTGGTGTGATTCTAATGAAAATTAATGTGAAATTGTTCATTGTTAATTAATGTTTAAAGAATTAATTAACTTAAAGTGGAACTGATAAAAAGGGAACGATGTAATCTAATAATTCTCTTTAAATTATTGTGTGCTTATAGGATACCTAGTCTTATAAGTAGCAGCCCGGAGTCTAAGAGACATTAGCTGCAGTTGTGTCTATGAATAGGTTATTCCCATAGTGTGGTTGTGAGATATATTATATCTTGTAGTTTTTGTGTTTCTATACACTACTCCATCCTGTCAGCAAGGGCAACTGACACCCCAAGGATTCTGAGCCCTGGGGGTGTTTTCAACAACATTCAGATGGGAGGAGAGATGGCTGACTACAAACTTTGGCCCCGCTCTATTGTCTTGGTAGTTACATATGTTGGTAGGTACATTGGTTAGTTTCTTCCATATATGTGTGTAGAGGGATGTAATGGCTTTTGGTTATTCACACACATATATTCTGGATAGAGTTTTCTGTGGACTACTATAGGTGTAACATGTATAGGCTGTGATGGCTTGAGGATCCCTACTCGGTGTATGGTTTGTAATGGCTTGAGGTATAATACCCTATATATGATTCATGTTATGCGAGTTGTGGTGGATCCAGGAATATACCTGGTTTATTTGGTGTATGGAGGAGGTGGTTTTGTTGCATGGAGTGCATATTGTGGTGCTTATACCATGTGTTTGCGGGAAAGCCTTTTTAGAGAGAGATGCATAAGATGTACGATATTGGGGCAAAGCGGAAAACCAGTGGGGAAGTATTATCAGCATACCATTGATATTCTTTATTATATGATATATTCTTGTATGCGTTACTTGGTGAGAGTTTCCATGGTGAGGCTGGGAACTTAGTATACCAGTTTAGGTGGCGAGTTAGTTTCACTTTTTGTTAACTGTGATTTAGCATGGTTTCTTTACTTTTGGACGAGAGGCTTTGGGGAGGATCCTACTGAGTATACTGTTATAATCACCCTATATATATGCAAACTGTTTTTCATGTCACTAGGAGTAGGTTAGAGACCAGGCTAGTTACTACTATCTTGTGGTGGTAGGAGTTGTTCGGGCTTGTGGTTGCTACTGTTTTACTTTCTTTTGGGTACTTGAGATTTTCCACTTCTAGTTGTAGTAATTTTTCATGACATTACATATGTTCTCTTTGGTTTTATTTTATATTTCAGTTTTGAGTTGTAGTTTGTTGGTGTTTATCTTATCACCTTCTTCCACATGTGTTCTCTTAGAGGGTAATTCCTACCATTTGTGCGTTTACTATACCCTCGGTTCTAGTAATCATCTTGGGGCCTACTGGATACTGTACATGGGGGTCATTATCTTCCTTATCACATTGTCAGCCCAGGAGGGGTACACTTTGTGGGGAGGGGGTCGTGACACCATTGGAACTTTTTAGAGGAAACAAGAAGATTTTTATTATATTCAGTGATATTTTTTGGAGTTTTTTAAAGGAAAAATTTTATAAAATTAGTGGCTTTGTACATGTCATAGACTCATGTGACCTCATGTAGGTCACTCACTCAAGATACATATAATAGTTCACTAACTCAAGTGACCTCTTGAAAGTCACTCACATAGATTGTTTGGTGTATTTATATCACCATGTTTTTTAGTGTACATACCAAAGGCATTCAAAAAGTTTAGGGATAAATTTTTCTGAGAGACTGCTCCATGGAAGACTAGTATGGGAAGAAGTAAATAGAGGTTAATGTGGGGATTAATGTTTTGTACAAGAAATACTATTTATTGATTCTTAATCACAAAAAAAATTGACTATCATAGCTAATCTGTGTGAATCATCAGTTTGAATGACTTACACTGTTGACCAGTGTGAATGCCCTCTACTAATTACCAACGCTGTGGACCCTTGTACTCCATATTTTGTCTCTTTGTTACACATGAATTATTGATTTTCAAAAATAATATGATCGAATAAATACTGATGGAATTCAATAAGTTAATTATTCAGTATCATCCTAAATTGTCTCTACCTACGGATCAGATCCTCTTCAATTGGTTAGAACCAGTCTTGAGGGGAGAATTTGTTGACACAACCTTTTTACAGAGGGATAAATTTTTTTTCTTAATACGACCTATTGTATTATAGGATAAAAGGGGAGTTATATAAATCACCCAAGGTAACCTCTATGAAACAGACATATTTTGCAAGGGGCTCACACAGACACAACCTAAGGGGTTCGACATGAGAATCTAGTCTCTTTATGAGGGAATCACACGGGACACCTATGTGAACGACCATAATAGATGTTCTACATTCACATAGATCTCATGTTTTCATATAAATATGTCATTTGGTAACCTCACTTACATGAATGAAAGATGAAGTGACCTCCTAGTGATCTTCTCACTAAGTCTCTTGACCAAGTCCTCTGAAACCTTATGTAGTTCCCTAATGATAGAAAAGAGTGGTAATTATAAAAATTCAATTGATTGATGTCCAAAAAGTTATATATTGGAAAGAAAATTGAGAGTTATCATTCCCCCTAGTCAATACTAGTTGGGAAAAGTGACCTTAAATTAATTGATACATGAGAATTAATCATCCAACGATATATGAGGAGACCATTGAATCATAGAGAAAGGACTCTCCCATGAAAAATTTCTCAGTTTGTTCATCACCCTTGAGGAATCACCAGCTTAACCAAGTCTAAATTGCATGTACCATATCCTGCTCACCCAAGACCACCATGTCAAAGCCATCTCCAACACTCCCATGTCTTCCCTGCATGAAGCACCACCTTCCCACCTAGGCCTAACCTAGCCGAATCTCCTCTAGCTCACCCAATTCCACCGTATACAATAAAATTTTCATCTCACCCTTGCCTCACATGGTCAAGACTCTCTATTATACCTATTTTATATCACCAATAGAAGGGAACCACTTTTCATTTGATCCCTCCTCTAATGGGTCCAAGAAAAGTCATCACAAAAAGCCTCCAAGTATGAATAATCCGAGAAAAAGGAAAACTATCTTATTTTATAAACTATAAATTGATATGTTATCATAAATTCTTCATTTATAGTACCTAATAGGTAGTATCCTAAGAATTTTTAAAATTATACATTTCCATGACAACAAGGATATAATCTTTTGGGATAATGATGGATGGATTCTTAGGATAGGCTGAAATATCTATTTTCTAAACTATGAAAATAATTATATCATATTTGTATGGATATATAATCTCGGACTCCTGGGTTTAGAAAAAAATAGTGGAAATACTGATACATAATCCCCATCTTTCATAAAAAAATTCAACCAAAAATAAGGAAAATAAGAATATAATATTTTCATCTATAATAATAAAACAGGTCTTTTAATATTCAAAAAATAATAATTTAAATGAAAAAATATTATATCTATGTAAATATTGAAACATTTTATATTTTCATATTTTTTACTATCTATTAACCTGGTGATCTTATTCATACCGTGTTCAATGTTAATGTAAGAATCCCTTTATACAACATTAAGGATACCATCATGAAAACTCATTTTACAGTATATTTATCAAAATATTACATGAAAAATATGAACCAAAAGTGAATATTATGTTGATATTACATCAATATTTCATATCTTCTTTTTCAATGGATAATAAAAATCACACACACCATGAGGTATACTTAAAATAATCAAAATAAAAGTGTTAACGTAGAAACCTTTACTGAAAACTATATATGAAGATCATGAGGATACTCTATACATTGATCAACTTCCACTTCTAGTTATAATGATATAGAATTGTGTATATATTCTATATATGACATTTTATATAAAACATATCATTATTATATTCATCGATTATCATCAAACTAGAGGTCGTGATGCACATTCAGCTGAGATTATAAATACCAGAGTGATAAAGAATGTAATCATAAATTTAAAATTCGAAGTCAATGTTCATGGCTCAAAAGGATTAGTTTATTTCATCATGAAACCCAAATTAATTCAGATGTTGTTTCTTTTATCCTATAAATAGTACATGTATACGATCGTCAGATGATCACAAAATGTCCTCTTTTCATCCTTATGATTGACTTACTGAAGATAATCATATTCACATGCAGTGGTACCTTTATATGACAATCAACTCCTATAATGATCTTAACATCATATAATAATATTATTTTTAATAATTTCATGTTAATTATAGGATATATTAATCACTCATGGTTATAAAATATTAAGAGTATCATATAAATGGCATTCAACATAAAATACCATTTTTCTTCTAGATATCCATTCATGATGAGGGGTTTCTCTATATTTAGCAGGATCTTGCAACTTATCCATGTTATGTTCCTACATACAATAGAAACTCATTAATTTTTCATCATTACAAATTTATGTAGAAAAAAATAAATCGAACATTCCATGTCTTAAGTAACTGTCCATCTTCGTCAAGATTCACTTTTGTACAATAAGAAACATGTTATTTATCTTCAATAGAAGAAATTCATGGATAAACATATACAATATAGGTATAATGAAACTTATATTAATCATTAATGTATAGTTCCGTAACCAAAATATGACTCAATCATAGGGTTCCTGAAACCAGTTTAGGGATAAAAGTCCATCTTAAAACTGAATAGTTTACCTTCATAAATTATAATGAATTTTTTGAGACTTTTAACATCAATTAAATGATTAGTATAAAATAATTTTATTTAGTTAAATTATTAAAATTTACAATATATAAATAACCCACTTAATGATTGTTAAAAAACTCTCAATATCTTCAAAAACCATAACCAATAATTATCTAGAAAAACTACATCATTGAAAAAATGTTGCAGACCATTGGATATTTTATTGACCATCAAAACAACCTTTTAAGAAAGTAAACTAATGATTTAAATAAAAATTTATTGGATTTTACCCACACCATATTTCATGTGATTTAATATTGATTAAATGTATCCATTCAAAACTACTAACTATATAACCCCTAAAATGATGCAGCAACATTGTAGAGTTTTTTTTGCACCAAAAAATATCATTTCATAATTCCTTATGAATTAATGAAATTTAGATAAATATATTTTCTATAAAAAATTTAATTTGTTTAAAAATTATGGTAATTATATATTAAATCACCTTCATGACTTTATTCATCCTAAAAATGTTATAAAAATTTTAAATCAAAAAGAAAATTGTATTTATTAAACACTTTTATTATATAGTTTTATTTAAAACTTTAATTTATAAATATTCGAATTTTAATTTAAAAATTTTAATATATTTATTTAAATAATAATCTAAAATATTACTTATAGTGACATTTTCTGTTTTTCATAAAATAATCACTTTCTAGTGAATAGTGAAAAATATTGATTTTGTTTTAAAGAATCGTTTCCTTTCAATAATTTAATTAATTTAAGTGTCCTTTTTTGTTTTCAATATGATATAAATCAACATAAGTATTATTTAATGGTATTTAATCCACTTAATTAATTTTTAATCTACTTCATATTAGATTTTAGTATATTTTTTTGGGGTTTAAAAAGGATTTTTTGAAAAACAGTTTTAAAATGCATATTATAACTAAATATTAATTGTTTAAAAAAATACCTAATGAGGAATGATTAAAATGAAATTCATAGATTATATATCTATAAATATTAATTTATATAAATAAAATTATTATTATTATTAATATAATTAATATAATTAATATAAAATCATCATTTTCATGAAAAATACATTTCCTGAACACTCTCTTTTTCATCAACTTTATGGGTTTTTTTATTTTTATTTTAACAATTTTGTGAGTTGAATTTAGTTAAATTTATTTTTTGATTTTAATTAAAATATTTTATATATTATATTAATTTTAATGTATTTATATATCATAATTAATCATGAAAAGCGTAAAAATTAATTTCAACAGTCATGAAATACGAGGCTATCAAGGGATAAACAAAACAGATTAGGGTTAAAATAACCTAAAACCAGTATAAAATATATTTATTTACATGTTTAGTCTTTTTCATGTTTATTTGTTAAGGATAATATATTTATTAACCATATGGAATCTGAAATATGTAGATACACCTTTTTATTCTCAAAAACAAGAAGTGTGATACTCAGCTCACGAGTAAAAATCCACAAGATATTCTCTCTTCTTCATGCCATAAAATCATTTTGGTTCATCTAATACCATAATAATTAACATTCCAACTTCCATACCCTCATCCTTTAATCCTTTTTTAGTTAAAAATCCATTAAAGGTATACTTTTTGTATAATCATAGAGCGGTGGTCCGAGAAAAGGTAATATTACTAAACATTTTTTATTTTTTTATTTATTCTTACATCACCTTAAAATATTATAAATTTATTATTATATAATGAAACTATTACCTAATATATTTTTATATTTAATTATGTTATTTTATTGAAGTACATATATCTTATCTTCCCTTAAATTCTAAATAATAACGTCACTCTTGTGTGCGACAGAATACCTCCTCACGAATTGATGTGACACATTGTCAATCCACACCTCTCATTGTTGGGTATGATGATGGATATATAGTATATTTATTATATTAAAAACATATTTATTTATATTTATTCGTTATATCATATATGTATTTTTTACATTAAATTTCGTATGGGATACGGTAACGTCGCTCAGGAGTATGACAGACTACAGTCTCACGAAGTGATGTGATTCATTTTTCACTAACACATTACATGGAAGGTAATAAGGATAATTTTAATTAATAAATGTTATATATATTACATAATAATAACATTAATTGGAAATTTATGACTATTACAATATTATATATCATTTTTCTATCTTAACATTTCACTCACTGTAAAATGATAACATCGTTCGTGTCCGTGTGGACTTCCGCCTTAAAGAAGATATGTGATTTTATTTTAATAAATACACAACATGGATGATATATATATATGTATATTTAAAGAAAACATATGATATATTTCATATTATTTTCATTCTATAATGATAAAATATTTCTGACCTCATTCCATAATGATCTTTGAAAAAATGGAAATGTTACTCATGTGTACGTATGACCTATAATTTTCATGATCTTAATAGAATTAATTTCTAAAAACATATCATGATTTTTTAATGTTTAATTGATGTATATATAAAATAATTATATAATTATTATTATTTTATAAATTTTTAAATAACGACCAATTTGACCATAGTCAACATACCCATGTAATTTTTGACACATAAGAAAAATATTGTAAAAACATGACTTAAAAATAATTGATTTAGTTATGAAATATAACATGGTAATAAGTGAAATAAAATGAATAAAATAATATAAATTTTTTATAAAAAACATAAAAAATATATAGATGTTTATTATTATATAATATAAAGAACTATTGTGATGATTTGGACTCAAGGTAATGGAGTTCATCTCAATTTTCATTCATTTAGGCATATTATGATGTTATTCACCTATATTATTTAACAATGTGTATATTATTTCCCATATACAATTTATATAATGAATATAAATATTTTCTTGATATTTAGAGTTTTTTAATGTTATTATTTCATGGGTCTAATGATTAAAATATTTACAAATTGATAAGGTACATTTCTTTAAATAAAATTCCCCTTTATTTCCTTCCAAGAAACACTTTCTAATCCACTTTGATGTTTTTAAAATTATTTTATCATATATCTATATGAACATAAAATATTTATATATTAAATTTTATATCTCATTTTAATTTATTTCAACGGTTTTTAAAAAGAATATTTTTAGGTGTTTTATATGGAATGTTTTGAGAAAAGTAAAAGGAAATTCATATTTTTAATATATATGATGATAATGACTTTTCATTCCACCATAACTGTTATTTTATTCCTATATTATTTTTAAATTATTCATGTTTTATTAAATAAAGAACCATATTTTCCATTTTATGGGTATTTTAGTATTGGAAGTTAATTTTTAAAAGAAAAGTGTATTTTGATATCTAGTTTTTTTATATGGGTTCAAAAGTATTATCCAAAGGTTTTAATGGTAAAGGGTTTCAGGGTTAAATTTTTTATTCATGATATAGTCCATGGTAATTTCTTTAATATTGGTTTCCTGTAATATCATCGGGTTATTCATTATAGATTAAATGATGGGAGTCCCTAGATAGCACTAAAATGTATTGGGTAATTATAATTCTCTCCAAATAATTATATTATAAGTTTATTGTATAGTTATTTTAATTTTTATGGATTATTTAATGATTCTACAAGATTATTTTCTAAGGAAAATGCATGTCTTTTCTAAACATTTTATTGAGTTTTTATGGATATTTTATTTAAAGTTATGATAAATTCCCTTTTTTAAAGAATGATAATTCGATTTCTCTTAAAAAAGATATGTTTTCAAGAAAAGGTTTTTCATGGGTTTACATGGTTTTCATTTGACTAATGTATTTATTTATTTTTTGTATCGCTTACTGATGGTTTTTTACAAATCCATCATTTTTAAAATGTTTTCCACAAGATTTAAGAATGTTTAAGGTAGTGGAAGAGTTTATATTGAATATGACGATAATTTTTTTCTAAAATAAAATCGTGTTTTTATTTTAAAAATATTATATAGTGAAAAAAATGGATACTGATAATAAGGGTCCACATTGTTTTATATGGTCGTGTTATATAAATGTTATGTTCTAATTCTCAAAAAATCTATAGCCAAAAGATCATCAATTGTAAGAGATTGAATTATTGACATAAAACTCATTTTTTCTTAATTTTTTACTTATGGTCTTTATATATTCGTATGATAAGATAATTTAGATTAATTTAGAGTTTAAGATTATGATAATATCATGCCATTGAAATATTTTACAATATTATTAAGTTGAAATAGGGAACTTGTAGTGGGAAGAAACCAAGATGAAAATATCCTTCGAAAGCAGTACCTGAGATGGATGGAATTCGAAAATAAGAGTTCAATGCATTAAAGGATAATTTAGGATGGGCTATTAATGGTGATGGTAACATTCTAGAGAGTTACATGATGTCACATGTAGGAATATGTCAATAGTGGTTCATTTTACGTAGAGGGAAAAAATGTATTTTATTTCAATGATCATATATTCCATGACAACAAGCAGAAGAAGAGATCAATTTGGTAGGTAATAGGGAATAATTCATCAAATAAACATAGAGGTAAGAAAACCAATTTCAAAACTACTGATAAGTGTGGTAAGAAGTATCCTGGGGAATGTGTTACGATGTTTAAGAAGTTCTTCTAATTTTGTATGTTGAGTCATATTTCTCATGATTGTAAGAAAAATGATCAAAAAAGTAATAAAAATAAAATGGTGATATGTTATAGTTACAATGATTTTATTCATTATATTAATTCATATTAGAAGTAAGCTACACATGGTGTAAATAAGATATTTAAAATGAAAAATTGTGTGTAATAATAATGTTCTACAACTATGGTTGATATTGGGATGCTAAATGAAGTAGTTACATGTATATACCTTGTTTATTTGAATTACGAAAACAACATGTGTGACTCTGTATCTTTACATTCTTACATTTTTTAGAATTTTTCTCTCGTAAAATAGGAATATAAACTCATGAAAGTAATATAGATCTTTTGTTGAAAACTCTATGTTGATGTATTAAAGAAACAAAGAGTTCTTGGATTCGTCCTCTTTTTATCAGTGGGATGGTGTTTCCTATTTTTTTTTAACTGGACGCAGTAGAGTTTTATATCATTCGTCGTACAAATTGAATTTCAGTTTGTTATGATAAAATAGATAGTAGATACTTGAAAATTTTTATTCACTAATTTTATTCCTTTTATAATATAAAAATAAGAATATTGATTTATTAGAGATGGTACTGAAAGTTACCTAGTTTATATGGTTGAAAATAAATAAACATCTCAAATTATTAATGTGCCCCATGTAAATGAATAGATGGATATATTCCCTAATTATTTTAATTGTGTCATTCCAAGTTGGGAGGTTGAGTTTAATATTGATATAGTTCTTTAATTTAAGCCTATTTCTAAACCCCCTTATCGAATTTCTCAAGTGGAACATTAAGTATTGAATAAGTAATTACATTTGTTATTAGATAAAGGATTCAATATTCCTATAACTTCACCATGAGGTGCTTATCTTTTAAAATAAATATAAAAATGATTAAGTGATACTTTTTATTTTTTATATATCCTTGAATAAAATCATTGTTATGAAAATGTGTACTTCTCCTCATATTTATGATTAGTTTGATCTTCTCTAAAGAGAATATTATTTTTCAAATTGTCACTAGAGTTATTTTTACCAACAACTGATGGTGATGGAAAATGAAATTCAAACTATTTTATTATATACCAGATAAAGGAACTATGAGTTTTTATTTATTTCCCTTAGGTTGTCCAATGCACCTTATCTATTTAGGGACTATATGAATAGTGTTTCCATGAGTTCTTGGAAAAGTTTGTGGTTTTGTTTTTTGAGGAAATATTTTTGGTTTGAAAATGTTGGAATGAAAATGAAAGATATCTAAAGATTATTTTATAAAACATAAAATAAAATAAACTATATGAGAAATTTTTTAAGAGTAAATTTTTGTTGAAATTTTTTTATTACCTTGGACATATTGTTTTTAAATATAGTATAACTATTGACCATACTAAAACAAAATTTGTTAATGAATTTAAACGTCTCAAACATATCATAAAGAATCATTACTTATTTAGATTACCGGGTTAATACTAGTGGTATCTTGAAAAATTATCTTGATTTTCTAGACCATTGACTATGTTAAATCAAAATGGTGTTAAACTAAACTTGAAAAAAGGATGAGATGAATATTTTAATTTACTCAAAAATATGTTGGGGAATCCGTCAGTTTTGTCCCTACCATCCAGAAAAGGATAATTTTTTATCTATAATGATGATTATATTAATGTAATTTGTTGTGTACTAATTTAAATTGATAATTTATTTTCCAATGTGTCATGTTAGTTGAAACCTCATGAGTAAATTACCCTACATATGATCTGGAATTATCTATTGTAGTTTTTTGTTTAAAAGTTTCTAGGAATAGTTTTTATGGATTGAAGTGTAAAAAATATACTAATTAATAAATTTATATTTATATATAAACTCTATGATAATTAAACATTAAAGACAAAATATGACATGAACTGATCATGGAATAAAATTCCATGATTCATTACCCTCGTGGAAAAACAAAAAATGTTGATGATGATTTCAATAAAAAAAATTCAACATTAACCATGTTATGCATATAAAATTAACTTCTTTTAATTATTTGATAAATTTTATCCATGATGTTATGGATATAGGGTCATACACTTTTTGGTTTTTTGTTTCAATGTAGTCAACATTGTAGGAAATAATTATGAATTCATAGAAGCAGGGTCATTTTTTGTAGGAAAATGTAGAATATTTTGGGAATGGTATGCTTCCCAATTTGAATATTGATTGAGAAGATGTTTTATTACTTGTGAAAATATAACATGTACCTAATGATTCTATGTTGAAGAACTATTTTTTTATTATGTATTATAGTTCTCTATTTTCATTAATCTTAGAAGAAATATGATATACTGAGACCTTTAAGAGTATAATTTTTGGCATTGAAACAAAATTTATATTTCTAATAATTAAATGAAGTGTTTTAGATGTCAAATGGTTAAATAAGAATTCAAGTTAATGATGTTAATGAGTCAACCTTTTCCAATTCTAGAGTAGAAATGAGAAAATATATCTATGGATTTTGTGGTGGGATTACCAATGAAATCTTATGGTGACGATGTTATTTGGATTATTAATGATATATTAACAAAATGTAGACATTTCCAAGCCATTTGAGATAAAATGTATGTATATTAAATTTCCTAAATATATATATAGGTGATTTTTAGGTTACATGGATTTCCTCTATAAATTGCATCATACCATGATCCATTGTTCACGTCTTTTTTTTAGGAAAGGACTTTAAAAGTCATTGGGTAAATAATTTTTCACGAACCAAGAAAGGTCACCATATGACCCGACACCCTACCCGATCCACGGAAACCCTCGAGGGTATTTTATCGTCCCTACGGACTGGCACAAGTTCCCAGTTTTTAAAATTAATGCATGGGAATGATTTACCTGAAATAAGGAAGAAAAAACAACTTAAGAGATAAATAAACTAAAATTAAAAATAGACAACAAAATAGGTCATTAAAGAACAATAAAATATAACGTTTACAACTCCCCTGAACACCCAAAGGGAACTAAAACAAAAAAACAAAACTAAAACTTCATCACCATCCTCGATGAAACATGAGGTGAAAAATCCTCAAGCTACCAAAACCAACATGCACGAGAAGACCATTAGCAACCTGAACCACAATCACTATGAATGATGTGTCACGACCCCCTTCCATCAAAGATGCCCCTCCTGAGCTGGCAATGGTGAAAGGGAGATAATGACCCCCGAGTCCCGCCTCCAGTAGGCCCCGGGGTGGCGACTAGCACCAAGGGTATGAGTTTATTTTTTTTCAATCATGGGAGGCATTACCCTTTTTATAGTTAGGATCGGAAATAGGACAAGTCAACCACCAAAAAGGAAAAAGAACAAAGGTGCTAAAAAGAAACCCAAACCAGTCCCATATGAATGTATAAATAAACTGAAACAGGTACAAGTACAAATAAGCTCAAAGTACAAGTGAGTACAGTACCAAAAGAAAAACAAGAAAACAGCAACTGCACAGCTTCCACTACCTAACTAATAGGGTCCCGCACGGCCCTGGTAGTCCTCCTGAAAACCTGAAACAACATAGGGTGAGCATACAAGTATACTCTGTCGAGAACCTAAAACTCTCGTGCACAAGTGGGGAGACACCCTAAGGTCCCGTGAGAAAACAGAAGAACCAGAAACTAACAAGGAAAAACTATCCACCCAGCCTCACTGGTCACACTCACCAAGTAACACAAACAAGTTTAGTATATATATAGAACAAAAGTATTGGGTACCCCGCACCATTTCCCACTTAATTAGATGCTGCTTTTCCTAACGGCAAACGTCCTGACGCTACCACACTCTTCCCGCCCGCACACACCTGGGCCAAACCACACATCCCGCCCGCACACACCTGGGCCACAACCACTAATCCGCCCGCAGACACCTGGGCCTCATCCCGAAGGTTCATGGGAATGGTAAGCCTGCCCGAAGAGTCTTGGGCTAAAGGTCTCCTCAAGCCATCACAGCCTATGGAAGAAGGAGTAGGAAGGAGATAGTTACTAAGGGGGAACACCCTCTCCCATAAAATGGGAGTGTTCGGCACTAGGTGCTTGACATGGGTGTGGTGAGACGAAACACAAAGATACAATTATATATATACATATACCAAACACACAGCCCAACCTATGGCTTCTTAAAAAGAGTAACTGAGCATGTGCCTCGGCACTGCTACCACGAAGCATGCATCAACAACCAAACAATCATCCCCCAACCCCATTTAGGTTTTCATGTTTCATGCAATGGTTTAACAAATTATTATTACTGGGAAACTAACATCCAGACAAAACCTTTCACAAACATATCCATGCCATCCACAACCAAGGTTAGGTAAAACGCAAGCAACCACATGCCATTTCATTTACAAGAGATTATCACAACCATACAACATTCCATCATTCATTTATTTCAAAGTTCCACACATAAAACCCTTTCCACACACAAAACATTTCCGAATTTGAAAACACCTTTTACTTCAAAACACTTTTCATAATCAAAACACTTTTCATAAATAAAGGCATTTTCCACAAAA
Organism: Viscum album; assembly: GCA_963277665.1. NCBI lineage: Eukaryota > Viridiplantae > Streptophyta > Magnoliopsida > Santalales > Viscaceae > Viscum > Viscum album. The sequence continues at coordinate 906,880,820 of OY728125.1, read as the reverse complement.
CAACCAAACCACCAACATGTTCATTATTCCAACTTTGTTCAATCGGGGTGATCACACAAGGTTTTCATTCTCATTTAATCAGCCAGTCTTTACGTGCTTATCCATTTTCCATGTTTTAACAAAACCAACCACAAACAATTCAGATATCAATTGCGCACGCAAAGGCCACCAACAACCTTGATTTTCAGTAGGCAAAGGCCTTTCAATCCAAAATCACAATCAGAAGATAAAGAAACTGGAAGGCAATAGAAACAGCACAAAACCCCTAACCCTTCTTTATCCGGTTATTATCTTTATTTAATGTTCAACTGCATCCCATGTAACAAAAGAAAAATATCCCACCCCGCATGTTGCACCAAAAAGAGAGACGAAGGTAAACCCCTACCTCAAAAGGTCCCGATCACGTCGCTTCCGACGACGTCCTTCGGTGTCCTCCGCCTTCGCCAAACCCGACAAACGCCTCCTAGGATGGAAGCTGGAGAAGGAAGGTCGGAAGGAAAGGTGACAAGTCCGGGCTTAGAAGCTTCGTCTCGTCGCTACGATCCTGTGGCCGCTGACGGATCGTAATTCTGAGCTCAGACAAAGAAGTTAGAGGAGGAATACTTGGCCCAGGTGTGTGCGGGCGGGATGCGTGGTTTGGCCCCAGTGTGTGCGGGCGGGAAGAGTGTGGTAGCGTCAGGACGTTTTCCGTTAGGAAGAGCAGCATCTAATTAAGTGGGAAATGGTGCGGGGTACCCAATACTTTTGTTCTATATATATACTAAACTTGTTTGTGTTACTTGGTGAGTGTGACCAGTGAGGCTGGGTGGATAGTTTTTCCTTGTTATTTTCTGGTTCTTCTGTTTTCTCACAGGACCTTAGCGTGTCTCCCCACTTGTGCACGAGAGCTTTAGGTTCTCTACTGAGTATACTTGTATGCTCACCCTACGTTGTTTCAGGTTTTCAGGAGGACTACCAGGGCCGTGCGAGACCCTACTAGTCAGGCAGTGGGAGCTGTGCAGTTGCTGTTTTCTTGTTTTTCTTTTGGTACTGTACTCACTTGTACTTTGAGCTTATTTGTAATTATACCTGTTTCAGTTTATTTATACATGCATATGGGACTGGTTTGGGTTTTTTTCAGCACCTTTGTTCTTTTTCCATTTTGGTGGTTGACTTGTCCTATTTCCGATCCTAACTATAAAAAGGGTAATGCCACCCATGATTGAAAAAAAAAATAAACTCATACCCTTGGTGCTAGTCGCCACCCCGGGGCCTACTGGAGGCGGGACTCGGGGGTCATTATCTCCCTTTCACCATTGCCAGCTTAGGAGGGACATCTTTGATGGAAGGGGGTCGTGACAGAATGGTATCAGAGGAATGGTTGAGAGATAGGATGGAGTCTGGAGTTAGGCACAGTGAGGATTGCATGGGATGGTAGGGAAACAGTGTTAGCTGATCTTGGTGTGTGACATAGGCCAGGGAAGACCGACTAGGACATGGGATTTTAGGCCCCCCCGTGATCCGATTCAAGGACTCTGAGCCTACCGAACAACTAAGTGAGGCTACATTGATTTTAGGGTAGAAACCCTAGGAAAGGTACATGCATCATCATGTTTGTGTTTTACTTGATTTGGGGCATTCTGGGAATAAAGTAAAATGATAAAATGAACCCTTGAGAAATCTCCTTACTACTCGGGCTTAGTTTTTCCTTGTTCACCGTACAGCTATGGCACCTAGATGGCGTTCCCAGGTGGCTCAGGCGACCGAGGCCCAGCAGGTTTAGGCGATCGATCAACTGAGGATCGATCAAGAGGAGGAAGACAGCCAGTGGCAGAAGACCCTCCGTTCTTTCCAGCGTCAGACTCTCAAGAAGTACGAGGGAAGTACTTCGGACCTGGAGACGGATGGGTGGCTTGATGAGATAGGGATCGCTTTTACCTTGATCCGTGCTCCGAAGGAGTACTGGGTCCCCCTAGCGGTCAGTCAGCTGAGAGGCGCGGCGCTCCAATGGTGGATGCTCTACCTCGGGGAGAGGAAGGAGGCAGAGATTCCATGGGAAGACTTCGAAAAGGAGTTCCGAGAGGAATTCCTTTCTTCTTTGATCAAGGCGGAAAAGCGTCAGGAGTTGCTCTCCCTTCAGCAGGGGAGTATGACTGTTCGAGAGTTGGGAATTAAGTTGAAGAATCTCCAATGCTTTGCTCCGGAACTCTTTCTAGATGAAGAGTCTCGGGCGAGACGTTTGGAAGAGGTGCTTCATCCTTCGCTCCAGTATGATGTGACCCCCTTCACCCTTCCGACATACTTAGCCGTACAGAAGAAGGCGGAAGTTGTAGAGAGGATGCACTTGCAGGGAGATGCACCCCGAGAAGGGATCCAGGCGGGTCCGTCAAAGGGGAAGGCAGTCAGTAGCAGACCTCCTGCGACCGGACCTTCCAGGATCAGGCCGGTGGGAAGCAGGCCCCAGCGGTTCCAGTTCAGGTCTTCAGGCCCTCGTCCTTCCTTCTCAAGTCTTGGACTGAAGTGTTTTTCTTGTGGAGGTTTCGGGCACGTCCGGAGTCAGTGCCCGACCAGAGCTCAGCACGGTGGAGGTGGTCAGGATAAGTACCCGCCTCAGCAGCAGTTGCCGTCGAGGCCCTTTCAGCAGTAGCAGGGCCCTCCGAGGGTAGACCCTGTAGGAGGAGGCCAATCTTAGGGTGCTCCTCAGGGACCTCGACCAGGGCGTGGTCGGGGAGGCGGTCGACATCAGAGAGGCAGAGGAGATGGGCGTGGATAGTTGCACGCAGCAGAGTTGGCAGCTCCAGCAGGACCAGAGGTGGTACGAGGTACGATCTGTTTGTTCAGCACTCTTGTTTCTACCTTGTTCGATTCAGGAGCTTCGCACTCTTTTGTTGCACCCAGTCTAGCCCATGCTTTGGGTCTAGATGTAGAGAGACTTTCTATACCCCTGGTACTGAGTACGCCTATTGGAGGTCAGACCCGTTTGTCTTGTGTTTGTCGGGGATGCGAGCTGACGTTGGGACCACATCGGTCCATTGGAGATCTTATTTTGCTACAGATGCAGCCATACGACGTCATCTTAGGCATCGAATGACTGTTCTCTGTTAGTTCTGTTATCGACTGCTTCCGGAGAAGAGTCGTGTTCTCCGATATGGATGGACAGCGTGTGACTTTTGTTGGCGAGAGGAGCTATCAGGTGGGAAGCCGGCATGTGAAGCCTCTCTTTTCTTTGTTGGGTGGGATATCAGCGGTTCCAGCTGATACAGAGATGATGAATGTTCCAGAAGTTGTTGTGAAATTCCTCGATGTCTTTCCCGAGGAGGTTGTGACTCTACCCCCTCGACGTGATGTTGAGTTTGGGATAGACTTACAGCCAGGTGCCCGTCCAATCTCGATGGCTCCTTATCGGATGGCACCTTCGGAGTTGTGGGAGTTGCGGATTCAGATTGACGATCTGATGGAGAAGGGTTTCGTTCGACCCAGTGTGTCGCCATGGGGTGCTACGGTTCTGTTCGTGAAAAAGGCGGATGGTGGTCTCAGGCTATGCATAGACTACCGGAGGCTGAATCAGGTAACAATCAAGAACCATTACCCCCTTCCGAGAATAGATGACCTCTTCGACCAGCTGAGGGGAGCATGTTGGTTTTCTAAGATTGATCTGTGGTCGGGATATCATCAACTGAGGGTAAAAGACAGTGACATCCCAAAGAAAGCTTTCAGGTGCAGGTATGGGCACTTCGAGTTTGTAGTGATTCCGTTTGGGGCTACGAATGCACCAGCTATGTTCATGGGTCTTATGAACTTTGTCTTCCGAGAGTTCCTGGACCTGTTCGTCGTTGTGTTCATCGATGACATCTTGATCTACTCAAGATCAAAGGAGGAGCACGTTGAGAATCTCAGGGCTGTCTTGGAAGTCCTTCGGCACCATCAGCTTTATGGAAAGTTGTCAAAATGTAAGTTCTTGACGCAAGAAGTACACTTCCTTGGGCATGTGGTGTCTCAGAATGGAGTGTCAGTGGACCCGTCGAAGGTAGAAGCAGTTGTTTCTTGGACAGCACCCAAGAGCGTGGCAGAAGTTCGTAGTTTCCTGGGGTTGGCTGGATACTATCGGAGGTTCATCTCGGACTTCTCTCGAGTTGCTGCTCCGTTGACAGCTTTCACTAGGAAGAATCAGGTCTTCCTGTGGAATGAGAAGTGCCAGGAAGCTTTCGACTACCTGAAGGAGAAGTTGGTTAGTGCTCCCATCCTTAGGTTGCCAGAGGAAGGATCCTTCTATGAGGTGTTTTGTGATGCCTCTGGCCTTGGCTTGGGATGTGTGCTGATGTAGAAGAAGGGTGTGATCTGCTATGGTTCTAGGCAGTTGCGTCCTCACGAGCGGAACTATGCCACCCATGACTTGGAGCTTGCAGCAGTAGTGTTCGCATTGAAGCTGTGGCGACATTACCTCTTTGGAGAGCGCTTTGTGGTCTTCACCGATCAGAAGAGCTTGCGCTATATCTTCTCCCAGCGTGACTTGAACTTGCGACAGCGGAGATGGGTCGAGTTTCTCCAAGACTACGACTTTGAGATCTCGTACACTGAAGGTAAGGGAAACGTTGTGGCTGATGCCCTGAGCAGGAAGCCGCATCAGGAAGTGGTTCGGGAATCTGCTGATGCTGGAAGGCGATGGGGGAGTTGGCTGCCTTGCACTTGGATGCGAGGGTGGAACTTGCTAGAGGCTGCTTGTTTCAGATGACGGTACAGTCCTCTTTGTTGCAGCAAGTGGAAGAGTCTCACTGGGGAGACCCTGAGGTGGAAGTGTTGCGGGATTGTGTCGATCAGGGGAACGCTCCGGAAGGATGGTCGGAGGACAGCCGACATTGGATGCTCTTTCATGGAAGGTTGTTTGTTCCAGAGGTGATGCGTGGTTTGGCCCAGGTGTGTGCGGGCGGGAAGAGTGTGGTAGCGTCAGGACGTTTGCCGTTAGGAAGAGCAGCATCTAATTAAGTGGGAAATGGTGCGGGGTACCCAATACTTTTGTTCTATATATATACTAAACTTGTTTGTGTTACTTGTTGAGTGTGACCAGTGAGGCTGGGTGGATAGTTTTTCCTTGTTAGTTTCTGGTTCTTCTGTTTTCTCACGGGACCTTAGGGTGTCTCCCCACTTGTGCACGAGAGCTTTAGGTTCTCTACTGAGTATACTTGTATGCTCACCCTACGTTGTTTCAGGTTTTCAGGAGGACTACCAGGGCCGTGTGGGACCCTACTAGTCAGGCAGTGGGAGCTGTGCAGTTGCTGTTTTCTTGTTTTTCTTTTGGTACTGTACTCACTTGTACTTTGAGCTTATTTGTACTTGTACCTATTTCAGTTTATTTATACATGCATATGGGACTGGTTTGGGTTTCTTTTCAGCACCTTTGTTCTTTTTCCTTTTTGGTGGTTGACTTGTCCTATTTCCGATCCTAACTATAAAAAGGGTAATGCCTCCCATGATTGAAAAAAAATAAACTCATACCCTTGGTGCTAGTCACCACCCCGGGGCCTACTGGAGGCGGGACTCGGGGGTCATTATCTCCCTTTCACCATTGCCAGCTCAGGAGGGGCATCTTTGATGGAAGGGGGTCGTGACATGATGCCTCAACCTAGAATACACAAAGAACAAGGTCTACATAAAACAAAAGGAGTATGTAGGGTGTATGCAAAGAGACCAGTGGGATACCACCTAAAAAAAAATACTTTCATGCCAAAACATCAAATAGATAATTTAATTAGGCTATTAAAAATCATTCTATTATAAATCATTCTAGGTAAAAAATTTACAAGATAATTTTAAAAAATGAACACTTGTAGAAATACCATTTTAAAAACACTATTTTAAAGTGAAATAGAAAAATTTATAATGCACACACATGCACCCAAGTGGTCCTCCATATGCTGATGGAGGGAACCATATTATTAATAGTATACCACTGTGGGTAAATCCCATAAAGTATTTAGATCATGTGGGAAACTATAGACATCATACCTTAGAGTAAACATGGAATAGGAACCACAATCATATATGTTCTCATGCATGATCCACTAGTAGGGTAAAACATACTTAACCTAGTGGTCTCTAATATTTACTAATATTTAGTTATTATGGTAACTTCAATATTGATAGATTATATAGGGACAAACCACTTACGTATCATCTAGCATACTTTCCATAATCTTCCCACCTAGGTACCCAAGGTTTCCCCATGTGCTCAATTAATTTCCACATTCACATATTTCAATACTTTTGTATTTCTGGAGTCAAACAATGAATTAAACAAATAAATAGACCACTTTCATACACATTTCTCATTTTTTAAATCAAATTCTCAGCAAAGAACATTTAAAAATACATTTCTTGTTACTAAATCATTTCACCAATACAAATTTGGAAACACTCAATGAAGAACCAAATCAATCCAAACCAAACCCTTGGGGAAAGTACCCTTTTAATCCCACAAACAAAACAATTTTATTTTCATGGAATGCTTCCCAAAATTTAGACTATAAGAAATACATACCAAAAGTACACAACAAGGAAAGAACAGGAAAAAATTTCAAAACATGTTCTATAAACCTTGCACAATATATTAAATAATTTTCCGTTCATAGAAAACATTATTAAATAACACATCAATGGCTTGCACCATAAATATACTCAATTACATGTAAGAAATCCATTTTCAAACCTCTTCCTTAACAAATTCTTCTTTAAATTGGTTTATCACAACATTCATAATTAATTGAACTGTTTGTTCTACTTATAAGATACTAACAAGTGATGCAAAGATGGTTTACACCAAAAAAACGTCTCATTTTACATAAACATACTACTTTAAAAAAACACATATTTTAGTCTTCTAAACTACTACATTCGTTCCACATAAATAATTCAATTATTCCTTTAAACAATTTATTAAATCATTTTGTGGAAAACCAATAATACTTTAGACAAAAAATCACTTGATTCCATATATAAACATCAATTTAAAACTAAATACACACGGTAAAAATAAAAAAAAAGTTTCCTTTATTCAAAAAATTTTCAATACAGTTTCAAATGTGCACAACAAGTTTAACATTTCATGGTAACACACTTTTTATTAAAAATATCATTTTCAATACAATCAAACATTAAGTGCTTTAAAAAAAGTGATTCGCACCGAAAAACCAACCCATAAATTATTTTTAAGAAACATAAAGCTAAATCAAGCACTCATATCCTATTCAATTTTCTTTATAATAATTCATTCCAACCACATAAACATTCAAAACAACTTAAAAATGATTTTTTCACCACAAAATTAAAGCATAGAATATAGTTATAAATTCATATAAATATGTTAAATTCTTTTTATATTGTTAGATCTTGGAACCACCTTCCTCTCATTAATATCATTCTAAAAAATGGTGAAAAAACAAGCATGCACTTCATTCGCACAACAAAGATGAAAATAAGAGCCCTATCCAAGGCAATCAAACTAAAAAACAAATGGTCAAACATGATAATTAGACCCAATACCCGCTGGAAGAACAAAACTAAAAGATAGAAAGGAGATTATATAAATAAATAAATAATGCAGTGGCTTATTCAGAGAGGGTTTCACATGTGAAAGGATGGTGATGTGCCAGTGGTGGAGCCGAAGCAGCACCATTCAACAATGGGGTCACGCTCGACCAGCCTTGACTAGGAGGTCGAGGGACTGTACATCAGCCTTTTGAGGTAGGCAGGGCGCTGGGTTGGTCCACTGAATAGTGGTTGGTCAAGGGGAGTTGGGTCGGCGCATCATGGGAGAGGTAGTAGGGAGATGGGTCATGACATGGGAGGGAGGAGGGTGTAGGGGAAGCTGCTAGACAGTAGCATATAGGGAGGTTCCGACCTAGTGGTGTGACACTGTGGGAGAAGGTGCGGGGCACGAACAACCCTAAAAAAACAAAGTAAAAAAATAAAATGAAAAGTCGTAATATCCATAATAAAAATAATAATATTAATAATAATAATAATATTATTATTATTAGCTTAATAAAATATATATCCTTTATGCGAGTTATAATGATGATTTCTTCAATTAAAATATTAAAAATTTTAATGATAATAATTAATATTGATAATAATAATACTTTATGATTGTAATCATCATAACATTAATGATATTAATAATTTTATAACAATAATAATAATAATAATGATAATAACTTAATAAAATATTTAAAATAATAATAACAATAATAAATTAATAAAATCTATATTCATAATGTTATTAACAACAATAATAATAAAATAAAAAATACTATTGGTATCATTAAAATAGTCCCTTAAATTTTATTACACTTCTTATTTTATTTTTATTTTTATTTCCATTTTATTATTCATTACATTTTATTTATCATCCATGAACATCGAGATGGTCGTGTGGTGAATCAGGTGAGGTCACGCTGTGACCCATGAGAACCCAAGCGGCTTCGACTGTGTTTTAAAAATTGTTGTACTGACCCAAAACATGGGTTTTTTTTATAAGGAACTCAAAAAATTTAAACTATGTATCACCCAAAACATAATGAAAAAAATATACCAGGTCCAAAAATAAAAAACAAATAATAATTTGAAAAACATAGGGTGTGAAAATTCTCTATATCATAAAGCTTTCAATCCCCGAAAATCCTCGTTTAAGGTTAAAACTCTAAAGAAGAAAATGATACTCCACATAAGATTAAAAGAGTATTACTACAAAAAAATTGAAAGGAATAAAAATCACAGTGATTAGAGAAAGTGACTTAAATGAAAATATCAAGTTACCTGTAAGAATAAATTCCACTATGTGTCACCCACCCCAATGAGCAAGAGAACCTCTATTTTACTAGACAAGGATCAAAATTTCCACAGCCAAATAATCCTATCCTTCAAAATAAAACACGTTAAGCACTGATAAATGGAAATCGTAAAACATTTCCAATTTAAACAAGTAAAACCAAAAATTCCAATAAATAAAACTAATAGATCAATATGGGGAGGCCCGAACGGACTACCCACCATTAGAAACCCTCAATCCCCCAATACTAGTACCAATTCATCGACATGGGGAGGCATGAATAGACTCCCTACCATTATGAAAAATTCCAATAATGATTCATTCTAGACATATCTGAGTCAGACCCACCATCGGTCTCCCCACCGTTATAACTTTAAGAAGTTACACAAACTTTGAAATTTCCCATTACTTACTAAACACCCCAGCAAATGGGGTGGGAAGGGTAGGGCCCAAAAACCAGGGCATCAAAACCCCGGCCAAAAGTAACCAATCTTCTCCACATCCCAATATGGGAACTAATCAAAATTGAGACTGATTTCCCAAATAGACCCAATAAGGACAAATAAAAGAGATTACATCTGGTGGGACACATCCACTGGGAAGGTACAAGACTACCACAACTCCTCATAGTGACGTGAGTCCTCACACTCCCAAATTGGTAATTATGAATGGATAAAATACAGGAATCGATTTAATTTGTGATCACCTTCAACACCGATTATAGAAATAAGGATGGAGTCCCATACTCTCTAGAGTTCTTGACCACGCGATTGCTTTACTATGAGTCCTATGGATAGAGACCTTATATTTAATGAATCTCCTCCCTCATTGTAAGGTATTGAAGACCCCCAAACAAATATTCTCATTTTGGTTCCACATGCAACCACAAAAAAACTGAGATAACACCAAAAAACACAAAATACCATGACATCCAACTACTCCCTCACATCACATCCACCAAAATTGGGGTTTAGATGATTCAAACAAATCACCTGTTCACCCTAACCTAGTATCTTATGAAGGAAATATGCCTGAAACCCCCTTCCTTTTTAATAGAATAATTAGAACACCCTAAGTGGAGGGAACACTCCCTTGAAAATTGGTATTCCTGAATGATTCTATAAAACCAAACTATATCTTCATAGAGAAATCACACTACAAGACATCACCAAATTTGACCCTTGTGGCTGATGAATATACATCAATCCATTCCATACATAGTTCGACATTGATAATTCAGAACCTCCATAACCCTTCCCCACTAGAATTCCGTTCACAGTTTCCAGGGGGAGCATTAAACACAACCGTTTAAAACTTCAAACCTAAAAACTCAAAAAAAGACCTAAAATATCTTAAACTTCCTTGCATCTATCATACCGCTATGAGAGGATCCACATGACCAAAAATAAAAAGATGTAGACTTAGCACTATCACTCAAATTGGATAGTCCTTAATTTAATCAACTGGAAGGCTGAACAATGAAAAATTGCCTATGTTCGAACATCAATTTCATGTTAACAATTTTTAGGGTTGTACACTCCATAAAAAAGAAACCATGGACCCCATAAAACTGTCCCAATGACCAAGACATACCACAAGAAAACACAAAAAAAATTAATGGGGAACCACTGATAGGGCTTCCCGAAGCACTTTTCAAAAGAATCCTCTAATGACAAGTGTTCATGCCAGTAAACCGATAAGAATTAAAACATGAGACACAAGTCATCCAAATCATATTATTGGATCGAAACACCTCACTTATTGCATTTGAAAAATACATGTACACACCACACAATCCCCAGTTATTAAAACATCATATTTTTCATTAACATTTTTTTTGAAAATAAATGAAGTTTCTGGGTTGCAGAAACACCAATGGTGTCCCATGGCCCCCACCCATGCATGTTCCTATTCCACACTGGCAATAAAATCATGTCTACCTAGGAACTCATCCACTCATACCATTAACAATATCTCTTTCAATAAATACCCAAGCATGCGGTTTACTATGAGAACACTAGGGATCAAAACCAAATCATTCAACCCACACTTTTCAAACCAGACACATCATTTTATTTTTAACGTGCTTTATTTTAATAAAAAATCCAAAACCAAAACATTTTTATATAAAACCCATATTTCCATAATTCATAAACAAAGAGATGAGGAACGATGCAAGGGAAACTAGTGTCAGTGGTTGTCTGGGACATATGTTAGGCGGCCATATTCCAATCATGACACTTACATGGAGAGTATTCTAGGAAAACATCCATGGATTGACATGGATTTCTAAGCCCATAGATATCACTGAGACCGCTGAAACTAATCCATTTTCATTTCCCCCTAAACAATATTAACCAAGAGAACTAAAGGCTCAGACAAACCTAAAATTTCCCCGGAAACTCGAGTCCTTCCATGAGGTGTGTTGGTCAAGCAGCTTACTCATAGCCAATAATCGAGTTTCAACAAACTTAACACTACTCAACCCAGACCCTTCATAAAGGAATATGAACCATGAGCCCAAACCTAGCTCTGTTACAATTTTTTCATGAACCAAGCCGGATCTCAATCCAACCCGTCACCCAACCCGATCTGCGGAAAAGCCAGAGGAGTGTTCCATATCCCCATGGGATGTCAGAAGTTCCTAGGTATCAACAGTAATGCATGTGAATGATTTAACCAGAATAATGAACACATAAAAGCTAATGAGATACATCAACTAAAATTGAAAACAGATAGCCTAACAAGTCCTCAAAATAAGATCAAATCTAAGGTTTTCAACTCCACTAAAAACAATCTACAAAAAAAAAACAAAAACTCCATCACAAACCTCCAAGAAACATGAGGTGCGTCATATTTAAGCTACCAACACCAACCTGCATGAGAAGACAATCAAAAACCCGAACCACCATCACTACGAATGATGCCTCACCCAGGAATACACAAATTAAAAGTTCTATATACACCAAAAGGTGTGTGTAGAACGTGATCCAAGAGAATAGTGGGAGACCTCAAAAATAAAAATGTTCCATGCCATATTATCAAAGAGATAATTTAATATTTTTATTCAAAATCATTAATTTAAAACTATTTCAAAAGAAAATATTTACAAGATATTTGTAAAAAATGAATACATGGAGAAAAAACATTTTACAAACACTGTTTTAATGTGGAAGGGAAAAATACAAAAAGTACACACACACACCCAGGTTGTCCTTCATATGCCACTGGAGGGCACCATATCATGAATAGTAAAGCACAGTGGGTAAATCCCTTAAGGTAGCTAGCACGAATGGGATGCTTGAGACAACCTACTTCAATATAAACTTGGAATAGGAACCACAGTTATATACGTTCTCATGAACGATCAACTATTAGGGTAACACATCCATAACATAGTGGCCTCCAATCATCAAATATGTTTAGTAAGTGTTTTAATGTAAATCCTACTAGAAAGTATCGGGATGATCAAAATACATATCATTTTGTGTTGTAGTCATAATCTTCCCACATAGGTACCTATGGTTTCCCCTTATGCTCAAAAAAGTTCCACATTCACATAGTACATTAAATTTAAATTTCACTAGTCAAATAAGGCATTACACACACAAAATCCACAACATTCATACCTATGTCTCATTTTGAAATCAAACACACACCAAATAACCATTAAAAATACATTTTTCATTTCTTAATAATTTCACCAATCCCTATTTCACAACACCCAAAAATAACATAATCAATAAAAACCAAACCCTTGTTCCAAGTCCTTTTTTAATCCTGTAGATAAAAAATTTTATTTTCATGTCAGGATTCCCAACATTTAAATCATTAGAAATACAATCCAAAAGTACACAATAATGAAAGCACAAAAAAAAGAAGTTCAAAACAAGATTCATACCCATGACACAATCTAATAAACAATTTTCACTGCTTAAAAAACATCATTAAATGACAAATCATGTTCTTGCACAATAAATATACTCAATTACATGAATGAAATCCATTTTCAACAACTTTCTTAACATATTCTTCTTAAAATTGGTTCCCACCCCATTCAAAATTAAGTGAAATGTGTGCGCCACTTATTAAATACTACCAAGTTATGCAATGTAGGTTTACACCAAAACATGTCTCATTCAACATAAAAATACTACTTTACAAAAACAAACCCGTATTCAACTCTTGCAAACTACAAATTTTGTGCAATCTCAATAATTCAATGAATCATTTAAACAATTTATTTAATCACTTAAAGGAAAACCAACAAGAATATACATAAAAAATCACTTGATTCTATATATAACCATCACTTTAAAACCATATACACAAAGTAAAAATATCAACACATGTTTTCCCTTATTCAATAAGTTTTCATTTGAATTTCAAAAGTGCATATCAATTTTCACTAGCTATTTAAATACACTTCTTTATAAAAATATAATTTCCAACATAATCATACCTTAAGTGATTTCAAAAAATTTACTCTCACCCAACAAACCAATCTAAATAAAGTATATGAAACATTATGATATTCCATACACTAAAAACTATTATATTTTCTTTATGAAAATTCATTCATATAAAGTTAACATTAAAAACAACATAGAAATATTTTTTCACCAAAAAAATAAATCATAGAACATATTTATAAATTAAAATAAACATATTAAATTTAACTAGTAACGTTAGAGCATGGAACCAAAAACCTCAAATGAAGATCCTTCAAGAAAATGGATAAAAAAACACTCGAACCTCATTCACACCACAAAAAAGAATACAGGTTCCCTATATAAGGATATTAAACCCTAAAGAAAATGGTTAAACCCCATAATTAGATCCAATACCCACTGGAATAACAAAATTAAAATTGAGAGGGAAAAAATATAAATAAATAAATAATGAAGGGGTTATCTAGAGGGGGAGGGGTTGCGCATGCGGAAGGATCGTGGGGCACTGGTGGGAGAGCCGGAGCGGTACCAGCCATCCAGGGGGTGTGTTGGACCATCAGCGGCTAGCAGGGGAGGTAACCGACGTGGGGTATACGAGGGAGGTAGGGTGTTGGGAAGGTTTGCCGGATCAAGGATAGCTAAGCGGAGTCGATGTGGCGCAATGTGGGAGAGGTAGGATGTAGCTGGTGCACAACATGGGAAGTATGAAGGTGTAGTGGATGTCGTCCTCAAGCAGCACATAGGAAGGGGGAGACCTAGTAGAGCAATACCAAGGGGAGAATTGGATGGGAATGGCTCACCCAAAAAAACAAGGTAAAAAAATAAAATAAAATAAAAGAATAAATATCCATAATTATAATAATAGATTAATAAAATATTTATCCTTTCATCTAGTTATAATGATAATTTTTTTAATTCAAATATTATCAACATTATTTATATTAATTAATGATGATGATAATAAAAATTTATGGTGGTAATAATCATATCATTAATGATATTAATAATTTTTTAATAAAAATAATTATAATTGTTCTAATAACATAATAAAATATTGAGAATAATAATAATAATAACATTAACAACTTATTAAATTTTGTATTCTTAACGTTATTAAAAATAATAGAAATTATAATATCAAACAATATTATTATTATTATTATCATTAAAATAATCTTTTAATTTTTATTACAATTTTTTCCATTTTTTATTAATTGGATTTTATTTATCTTCCTTGAACATTAGGAATTCCATGTGGGTAACCAGGTGAGGTTGCGCAGTGACTCAGGAAAAGCCACACAGCTTTGACTGTAGTTTTCTAAATGATTTCACACCCCAAAACATGCATTTTTTTAAGGAAATCAAAAATTATAAACCTTCCCTCACTCAAAATCCAATGAAAAAGACTACCAAGACATTAAATAATTAATTATATTAATTTGAAAACGTTATTCTATGACATAATTAAATACAATTACAATTTTTTGACCTCAATTTTATTGAAACAAGGAGTGAGAATTACACAATTTTGAAGATATTTGTCAATCATTATCATGAGATTACCAGGGATGTTTGGTTGATCATATTTTTTTCCAAAGTTTTCATATAAAAATAGTTTTTATTTGAGTGTATAGATGGAACCATTTGAGGCATTATATGGAAAGCACCATTCAATATCATCTTTTTTGGGATGAATTTGGTGAATTTAAGTTGATATGATTAGATTTAGTGGAATAAATGGATTATAATTCTTAGATTATTCAACAATAAATGAAGATATCTTAGGGAATGAAGAAAACTTATGTGGATAACCGGATGCCGATATTTATTTTGAGGTTGGTGGCCATGTATTTCTCAATGATTTTAATGGAATGGTTTTATCCATTTTTTTATAAAATGAATGCTAATTTAATATTTTATTTGATCATATTAAACTATGAATAATTTTGGACCAGTTTCTTAGTTTGTGGGTTTGCCTCCATGTTTATCTCAGGTACACATCATATTTCACGTATCAATGTTAATGAAACCTGTGTAAAATTTATTTCTAGTTTTTATACATGGATTTGCTCAGTTTGGATAATATATTTATTATGTGGAATATCCTGGTAATATTCATCACCATAATTACTATGTGTTGTAAAATAATGAAGTTTGCTAGTTTAATTTTTTATGGAATAACCATGTGGTTGAAGAGAAACATGGGAATATGAAAATTTAATATAAGAGAGATATCACCAATTAATTAATATATAAATTTAATTGGGTGAAAATGATTTAACAAGGGGGATAAGAATTTAATAACCTAGGTAATGAACAAATCAATCACTATCATGACATTATTAATAATCAAATTATTATGTAATTTTTGAATTAGAAATGAAATTATTTTAATTAAAATGTTTTTTATAACATTTTATTTTAAATTTTTACATCACAATTCTTGAATTGTAATTTTAAAAAATGGTAAAATTTGTTTAAATAAGAATATAAAAATTTACATTTGGTGATATTTTTAAATTTTTTGGAAAATATTGATTTTTTACTAAAAAGGGAAAAGTGTTGATTTTTTAAAAAGTCATTTCCTTTCAATAATTTAATAATTTAAAATTTTCATTGTGTTTTGAACATGATTTAATGTAAAATATGTTTTACTTATTTATATTTAATCCACTTAATTACATTTAAATGAAATTTTTTTTATGTTAGTGAATGTATTTTGTGGGTTCAAAACATGATTTTCTAAAATAATTTTTAAATTTACAATGTTTTTCTGTTTTAATTAATTAAAATAATCCCAAATGTGTAATTTTTAAAAGATTGTTTTATATTATATATAAATAAAAATTAATTTATATTCATGCAATCATTATTTTTATTCGTATAGTTAATATAAAATCATTTTTTCTAGAAGGACACACTTCTTTAAAATCAACTTTATCATTACGTATACAAGTTTTATTTTAAATTTTGTTTTCCCACTTCTAAGAGTTGAATTTTTTAAAATATATTCCATATTTTTAATCATAATAGTTTATATTTTCTATTAATTAAAACATAAAAATTGACCATGATGAATAGTTTAAACCATAAAATTTATTTACAATGGTTACAGTAAAAATGGGTATATAAAGGATTAAACTAAAAAGAGAATTGTTAAATTAATCTAAAAATATGTCTAAAATCTATTTATGTCTGTATTTAGAACTTAAAATGTCTATTTCTTGATAATACCACATTTTATATCGTTTTTTCTTGTGAAAACTATGGGTATACCTTTTTCTTTTCGAATAATATGAGTGTGCCAACCACCTCGCTAATTAAAGGCCACCCCTCTCCACTCTTCTTCACACCGTAAAACCCTTTTTTTACATCCAATACTAACCCAAATAAAATAACAACTTCCCTCCCATCATCCTAGAAGCATTTATTTTGTCATAAATTTATTCTAAGACTTCTTTAGTTATAATAATAAATTGGTGGTCTGAGAGTAGGTAATATTTCTACCTATGTGTTTTTATTTTTTTATTAATCCAAATCCTTAAAATATTATCAATTTAAGATTTTAATATAACATAATTATATAAAATATACTGAGATGTTATTATTTTATGGAAGTTACTTCTTTACAACTCCTCTTTCCCAAATGGGAAAATATAATGTCGCTCATTTGTACAACAGACTACCGCCTCACAAACTGACATGACACATTTTCCATAAACACCTATCACAGTTGGATATGAAGATGGATATAAAGTATAAATATTATATTCATAATATAATTATAACTGTAGTGTTATTATATAATATATTCTTTTTTTACTTTTAATTCTGTAGGGGATATGATAATCTATCTTCTGTGTACGTCGGAGTACCTCCTTGCTAAGCGATGTGATTCATTTTTCACTAAAGTTTTAAATGGAATGTAATAAAGAAAATTTGAATTAATATATGTGATATTTATAACATATTTATTATATTCATTAAATATTTATCAGTATTAAAATATAATATAACATTTTTCATTATTAACTTTTCACTCACGGAAAAATGACAACATCGTTAATGTATAAAATATTGTATATATGATATTATGAAAATTCTAGAATGATTAAATATTAAATACCACTTTTCTATAACGATCTATAATAAATGGAAACATTACACATACATATGTATGAAATACCATTTCTAGGATCATAATGTACTTAATTTATCAATCCATAATTAATTATTAGTTTTAATAGTACTAATGATATATAAATGTTATAATTATTAGATGATTATTATTTTGGATATGTTTAAATAATGAACTCATTGACTACATTCAACCTACCAAATTCATTTTTGACGTATATTCTATATATCATCAAAACAACTGATGAAAAAATAATTTATTAAGTAATGACATATAAATTTTCAATAAGTGGAATAAATGGAATAATAATCATTAAAAATTTTCCCATGAAAATAAATAATTTACATATGTTTATTATTCCAAAAGTTAAATGATGCATGTGATGAGTCTGACTCAAGTTAAGAGAAATCAGCTCAATTGCCTTTTGTTGATGCATGTGTAGATATTATGAACCTAAATTCTTTTACAAGGTGTATATAATCCATTTGTCATTTTATATCATGAATTTATATATTATAATGGTAATTAATATTTTTAATGTTATTCTTTCATTGGTCATATCATAAAATATTTCAAAAGTGATAATTATATTTTCTTTATAAACAATCAACATTAAAATTTTTCTTTCCAACTCTTTGTCTTATATGTACATGATTTAAAAAATATTTAATGAATGTTTTTATAGACCTGAAATATTTATAAATTACATTTCATGTATATTTTAACTTTATTTCAAATGTTTTCAATGGAATGTTTTTACATGTTTCATATGGAACATTTTTAGAAATGGAAAAAGGGAAGTCCTATTTATAATTTATACAGAGATAATGAAACTTCCATCCGCCATGATTTTCATTTGGTTTCTACCTTCCTTTCACAGATTTCATGTTTTCATAAATAAAAAATATTGTTTCTTTTTTTTCTCTGTATTTTGGTATTAGAAATTATTTTTTAAATGAAATGTATATTTTGATATCCAAAAATGATTCTCATGTGTGTTAGAAAAAACATTAATGGTTTTATGATGAAAATATAAAATCTTAAAATGATTTATTCATGATATAGTCTGCATATATTATTTAAAATGTGTGTTCCTAGATTACACCAGGTGATACCATTCCAGATTACATGATTTGTGCACCAAGATAATGCTCCAATGCAATCGATAATTATTTTGTTCTACATATAATTTTATTGGATGTTGGCCGTTAGTTTATTACTATTTTTATGGGTTCCATTAGATGATTTCCAAAGGCCCAAACCTTAAATTTCATTACTTTCTAATTATATTTAATTGAAATAATTTTTTTCAAAAGGTACGATAAATAATCCTTTTCTAAGAATGATAATTCCTTTTATTGGTAAGAAGTTATGTTATTAAGAAAATCATTTTCATGGTCATTCATGTTTTCCACCGGAATAATATATTTCTTCTTTTTATATCCCTTAATGAATTATATTTTCTCATCCCATGTTTTTTAATTATTTTCATAGGTTTTATGTATGGTTCAGGAAAAGTAGGTGGTCAAGTTGAAAGTCCTATTGAATTTTTATGAAAATAAATCATATTTGGGTTTAAAATATTTATATGGTGGGAAAACGGATATTGACTGAAAGTGTATGCATTGAATTATATGGTTATGTTTTTTATATGTTATAGCCTAATTATATAAAAATATAATCTTGAAAAATACTCAAATTTAATAAAATAAATTGTAGAATAAATGCTAAAGATTATGTTATTTTTACGCTCGGGAACATTCAATTTTTTCATGAGTCAATGAATTGTAACTTTAGATATAATAATAATATAGAGGTCAATATAATGTATAAAATAGTAATGTCACTAAAAATATTATAATATCTTCAGTTATTTTTTCTCAATATAAACCACTGATATATCCTTCAACATCATCAAATTAATTAAATATAATAATACTATATATTCATTGAAATAAATATCATAAGAATTCGAATAATATCACATCAGATATGAAATAAACACCCCAACATAGTAAATCTGAAATCACTAAATAAAAATTATTACAATATAAAATGCATTCACATAATTATCAAAACCTTGATGGGAATAGTATGGATCCACTTGATTGTGACATCCCCAAATCTCTATCATATATTCCTAAAAATAAACTTAGGAACATAATAGAAGAAGGATCACATGGGAGTACTCATAGGATCATATTTCTATGTATTTAAAAATACATGTGAAATAAAATTGTTAACATATACCTGAATAAAATGAACCATGAATGAAAAAGGTATAATTATATCTTGATGTTACAAAAGTAAGTGAGTCAAATGTAAATAAAATCATATAGTTTTTCATATAATTTGTTTCTTCCATCTAAAAATGTATTATTTGATAAAGATTCACATATATAATTAAATAAGGATGATGATAAGTTTAAAGTTTCATAAATTATTAGAATATAGTCATGAAAAAAAAATTCATCACATCAATAAAAAAATAATGTATCATCAGTTATTAATAACAAATTTCATGTCATTAAGTATTATTGAAAAAATGATCTCATCCCAAATAGCATTATATCACCACAGACATCTGATAAGAAATAAAATTAGAAAAACCAATCTTCAAACATTTTTTACGCATAATAAACAATCTCACCACTCAAAATTTTCCAACTATCCCAACATCATTCCCATTATGATCACATCCCAACTACCATATCCCCACATCATCTCCTTAGTGAATCATCATATGATCTCAAGTCATCATAGCCTAAACACATGACATTACCCTAAGACAACACAACCCATTGAAAATGTCAACATGTTATAACCCTAAGACAATATAACCCATAATATATGCATGTGTAATTAATTTGAGCCATTAAAACCCCCTTATATATAGTATCAATCAAACATAGAAAAACCAGTCAAACATAAAAAAAAATCATATAATCACATGAAACTAAAGTAAATGCTTTATCAAAATATAAAATAATAATAAATAATAACAAAAAAGATGAGAAATTAACCCCAATAATTTATGATAATTATCATCACCATAATATAGAATAATATATCAAGTAAATATAATTCAAAATTCATTCTAATACTTAATTATCCATAAATTATTATTATATTACATCAAAGTTAATAAAAATTATTACCATTGAACATTGAAGTAAAAAGTGGGAAACCAAACATCAGTAAAATATTTATGATAAAAATTAGTGGAACTCAAAAAATCATTAAAAAAACAGAACTTATTTGAATTAATCACCCTATATAAGCCCCATTAGAGTGAGTTTACCTACATCTTTGAATTTTTTATGATAAGATATTCAGAATGGTTGGCCATTTTGTCCCATGTCTAGATATATTCATCTATGTCAATATTTTCCTCATTGACTAAACATGCCAATATAAAATCATGTTTTTTTGGTACATTCATATTTCTCTATGTGAAGTGAAACTCAGATTGATCTCTATTATATTTTATAATAATCAACCTTGGTCTTGTTGATATTGAAATCTTCATCTAATATATATTCCATCAAGATGAGAAGAAGCATCATACCTACATTCTCATCATCATAAGTTTTGTTGATCCCTCTTAAAGAACATAATTTTTGGAACTCCACTATGTCTATTCTATCCTCCATTAAGAATATATTTAATTTTCTAGTTGATCTAGTGACTATAGGATTTGAAACATCAGACTAGTATTTGTGCTTGTTTCTTTTTTATTTTTATTGATAAGAAATTTTCCAGGAACATTTCCTTTTATTCCATTCCTTGATCCACACATGGTACACATCATTATGTTTTAAACTAGTTCCCACTATAAAGTAGATTTGGAGTCTGAATATTTATCTCTCAAAGGGTGTTCAACATCATTTACCAAACCATAGGAAGCGCCTTTTCTCCCTTCAAATGAGTGGTCCTTGTGTTCTTGTTGGACTAAACTAATTACCATCATTCTGTATCTATATACTCGATATTTGATCTCCTATAAACGTGAACATGTTATAAACATCTAATATTGAACTCACATTTTTATTGGTAGAAATAATTCTCTCTTGTTCCATTTTTTCCATAAGAAAACCATTATCACTTCGAAAAGAACAATATATAGAACTGAGACACAGAACTTTAGAGAACCCATTCTCGGGATAACTATTAATTAGGTTATTAATAGGGAAAAATTGATTATAATTTCATGGAGCATGCAATAATACATATTCCTTGGAGGATGCAAAATAATATCCTTACATCGGGCTATGATCCGACATCTTTTTTCATTTCCTTCCAATGCATTGCACCATTTGAGCATAAGTGCTTGTCATTTCAGAAATATGGATAACCATTCGTTCCCCATTTAGGATGTTTTTATCCTTGAATATTCCATCAATATCTAACTAATCAGTGATCATAGAGGGAAGATCATACCTTGAGGACTCCATGTCCTCATGTTGACCAAACAACACTACCTCCAGATTTCTACATCGATCAAATGGGGTGTGCTTCTTCATATCATCATCGAGAATAAGTTCAAAATTATTTTCACTACAATCAATACATCAGTCTATCTACTGGAAATTGTTCATACTATCATGCCTATATGTAGAGTAATCATTCCCCAACCACCTACACAATAAACATAAGCTGCCTAGGATTCAAATATTGCCTTTTAATTCCAAAGGAGTACACTTCTTACCTCGATACATACGAACACCAATAGAGATGTTGAGACATCCAATTCAACACACAACCATGGAGAGATGGGGTGACATTGATCTTGAGTGAAAATATATAAATATTTGATTTGAACCACCATGTTACCAACCATCCTGAGAATTTTTGGATTCTCGAATGGAAGAGGAAAATCGGGTATAGAAATCCACATTGTAGTGGAGGGGGTACCTTATTCATGTGAAACTAATACGTCCAAAAAAATTGAGAGAACTGGACCATGGAAACCTAAGGAGGAGAATTCCTCTAGGAACAAACGATATAATCTTATGATGAAAATTGAATCAAATTTTTTTGTGGATCTAAAATCCCAATGAATGACCAATCAAGAAAAACCCAAGAATATGTGATGTACCTTTCGAATAAATCCACTGAAGCACGAAGATTTCAAAAATGAACCACCATTGGGAAATAAAATAGTGATTAGGCATATTAGAACTCATGGTAAGAAATTGGTAGTTAGATAAGACCATCATCGTGAGATTGAACTTTAGAGAACACTGTTTATTCGAGGAATTTGGGGAGAAATCAATAGTGGGGGTGTAACATCCCAGGAAAATAAAGAATAATAAATTTTCATATTAATTAATATTTGTGAATTAAATATTAATTTTACATTAATGGGGGTGATATGTTTGATGGTGTACCTGACATGCAAATATGGGTTTCTATGATTTTTTATGTTCCAAACAATATCAAATCATATTGAAAAAAATAATAATATAATACTATTATTTTAAATGGTAGTTAATTCTTAGTCGTTGTATTAGTGTGGATGAAAAAAACTAACTAAAATATGATTATAAATATTAGTTAAATGTTTTTACATTTATAGAGAAATGTTTATAGGCTTAAAATGATAAAGAATCCAATTTTAATAATAAATACACTAATATTTTTAAAAGGTCAATTTACAGCCTTTTGATGGAGAACCCTTCTTAAATCTAGTTTTTTCACTTTTATGTTTTTCATTTGAAAATATAATATTCTTATTTAGTAGTGGGACATAAAAATTTACTTGGGGTGAATTTTTGGAATTTTTCTAATAAAGATATTTTTTTAATGAAGAGTGAAAAATTCTACATTTTATTTCAAAACTGTACTTTCATCTTATTTTTTATATAGTTAGATAATATTTTAAAATGTTTTGAAATTATAATTTGATTATAGTTTGATCATTTAATCCAATGTTTTTCATTGGAGGTAATTTCATATTGATATTGTACATAAACACATGTTAATATTTTTTTTAGTTTTTACGTCTTAAAAACACACTTTCTAGTTTTGACAATGAAAATTAATTTTAATTTAATTACTAAAACATCTATTTTTTGAATTTCATAAAATATACATCATTTTTGAATTCTTAATATCAGTATTATCTTTGGGTGAGTTTTTTGTTTTTTTTTGAAAACATTCAATTTTTGATGAATAGTACAAACCCTGCATAGTAGTTAAACACTAACATTTTTATTTAAATGATATTTTACCTATTCTGTGAATTGAATTAAAAAAAATACTACATACATGGATTTAAAAAGTAACTAAAATGTGGTTCAATATAATGAAAATAAATTTTGGTGAATATAATCTTTTGATATTTATTTTCCATAGTTAATGGTAAATAGGGTCATTCAAGATAAAAAAATATTATAATAAAATAAAATTACATTAACACTTGTCCTAAATTTATTGGATAGGTCATGGCCGACAAGTAAAATTCTATTTTAGAACCTTTGGCCTTTGAAATCCATTTACGCAAGATAATGAAATTAATAACATTTTATTTTATGTATAAAATATAAATATCAGAAACATTTATTGTTTTGCTAAAAAAATTAATGTGGGGTTATATAATTGATATATTCGACTATAAGTAGTCATAAATAATATAATAATATTTTATAGATCATGGTATTTTTTAATAATTTTTAGACATCATATAAATAAATTCATTGATGACCAAATGATGATGTAATGATTACCTCACTAATTAAAATTTTAAATAAATGAGATTAAAAATATTAAAATAAATTTATTTTAAAACTTTTTATTCCATCCAAGAATTTTAGATATGAGTATGACTTTTTATCTTTTAATTAATAATGGTTTTTTGAAATAATCTAGTTGGGTTGGGTTTTTTAAAAAGTCATGATATGAATAATTTTAAAAATGACATAAATGAGTTTTTAAATCAATTTATATTTTATTAAATGATAATAATACTAAAAATATAAGATTCATAAAATGAAATATATGATGTTAAAATTTTCATTAATGATACATGATGGGTATTTAGGAATTTTATATTAAATACATTAAGAATATAGAATGAATATACAAGAAGACATGGTAAATGTTAAAAAAGTTAACAGACGGTTAAATTAAAAAGATAAGGATTAAAAATATCCAAAAGCTATACAATTCATATTGGATGATTTAATTTAGACTTATATTCTTTGTATCATTAAATGTAACGAGTTTTGGACCTTTTGAAAAATAAAATCAATTTCTAATAAAATAATATTTTTCAATCATTCCTAAAGAGCCCCTTTCCCCCCTTATAAACAGCCATCAACTCTATCCTTTAATCACACCTCTAAATCCCCCTTGGATCATCCAAACTCAGCCCAAATATGCACCCAACATCCATTTATTCCACTTAGATTCCTAAACATAGGCATAAGTACTTCAATAAATCCTTTGGGTTCAAACCAAAGGTAGTTAACAAATTTAATGTCTACATAATCTCCGAAGTTCTTTTCTTTTATTGTCCATCTCCAACCCCCTATACTGTAAATTTTCCTTTATTTTCTAAGAACATAATTATAATCAATATAAATGGTTGTTTTGTATTAGTATGTGTTTAAATACAAATCGAAACACCTGCATTTAATGGATACAAACATATTGTTTTTGTTTACGAGGAACAGTTGCCCCAAGAAAAGATGATTGTACGATTATCTCCTACCACCTCTCTTGGTAGAAATTATGATGGAACTATATTTATATTTGATATATATTATATTTATATTGTTTCAATGAATCTTTATTTTTCATTTATAGCATACCATTATGGTTTCCATAATGGGTAAATACAATAATTTCATTTTAGGAACTACGAACTACCGCCATCAAAGTGATATGACTCGTTCATGTCACACATGAAACATATAATGAATTGAGTTACTGAACTTATATATGATATTATACTTATATTAAAATATACTAATGTGACATTATGTTTTCATTCCATTAAATATGAAATAGAAATGAATGTAGAATTCATCCATACGTATGGCTTACCATCTTTATGAACGGTGCATTTTATTTCTTATATCCAAATGATATGTACTATTATAAATACATATATATAATGGATATTTATGATATATATGATATTTACATCATTAATATAATCCTGAATAGAAAGTAATTATGAACCCACAGACAACATGTAATTATAAGATGTTCATTTTTGACTCAAGTACCAAATCTCAACAAAAGGACCGTTATTAACTTAAATTGTTATGCAGGTTTAAAATGTTGTAATAAGTAATATAAAAGGAATAATAAACATGAAAAAGGTTCTTAGGAAATTATAAATTAACTTTAGTATATTATTCTATAGATTAAATAATGAATGGGTCAAGTCAGACATGAGGTAGGGGATTTTGTCTCAATCTCCTTTCATTGGGGCATATTTGGATCTCAACACAACTTTCTATTTTAAGGTGTATAAACCCCTTTAAATTTTCATTTCATTCAAAGAAAATATTTTTCTACGTATTAATTTACTAATATGTAAAGGGAATATTTCTTTTCAATGTCCGCGGTGATAATGACCATTCCGTCACCACGAGCATTATTTGATATTTGGTTCCTTAAACAATACATATTGTTTTTAAAAGAAAAATAAATAGTATATACACTTTTGACATATTTTTCTATTGAAAATTGTTTTTAAAATGGAATGATTATTGAAATGATATATTTTTATTACAATTTGGATATTTTATCTTTCCTTTATGATTGTGTTATTTGTTATGATTATGTTATGGTTCTTGGGAATTGTTTACGGGTACGAATGTTTCTGTGATAAACCTATTGCGGGTGAGCCCGAGTTTTCTCATTAATTCATTGGTTAACATGCCAAAGGTAATCATTAATGTTTTTCTGAAGAGATTTAGGAAATATACTGTGATAGGTATCCAAACATATCTCCATATATAGTTGTGAAAGAAAAAATAAGTATGTTTTGGATACCATAAGATACATTTATGATTTTTGTTTTCTTTGTTTTATTCATAAATATTATGATTTCATTGGGAATGTCAAAGTGAATATGTTTTGAATGTATTTTTGGACTAATGTTTTTTTCTTTACATTATAACCCTTACTATAAATTTTATTCTCATCTGAAGTCATTGAAATGTATATAATAGTGTATATGGAAGTGTAATAGAAATGAATAATTCAAAAATATTTACATCAAGAAAAGAACTCTTGCTTTCTTTTAAGATTTTTTATTCTATGAAAAAATGGATACTGAGTAGATATATATACATTGTAATATTTGAGTTGTAATTTAATAGTTATGGCTAAATTTTCAATTACTCAAAACTCGAAAAAATCCTCTATGTGAATTATGAACTTAATTAAAGATTCTGTAATGTTTAAGGATGGGGTTGTACAATTTGTATCCAAGGTCAATTTAGAAAACATTATGAGTTAGGGTATTGTATAATTAATAATTAATTTATGTAATGATTTAAATTATATTGCATTTATATATTACCATGTTTCTTCGTGTAAGATATTTCTGTGTTCAGAATAGTTTTTTTGCAGAGGAAAGAGGGAAGTTATGATGGGTCAACATCAAGAGGAAAACAACCTTACAAATCATCAAGCTAAGATGGTGGGAAACAGAAGTAGGCAGTTTGATACAGTGATGAAACAACAGACATATGATATAAATGTTAATGATATCCATGTATGAGATCTTCCAGATCAACCACAAAGGAAAATTTTTGTAGTAGATCATTTCTTGAGGAAGCATCCCCCATCATTCATAGGATCATCTAAACCTCTGCTATTTGAATGGTGTATTATAGAACTAGAAAAGATTTTTGATTTCATGTGGTGTTCATAACATCAAAAGGATAGTATTGATGTCTACTGTTTTGTAGATGAAGCTGATCAGTGGAGGTCGATGATCAAAAATATCAGGGATAGTGAGGACATTGATGATATTGATTTGGTTAAATTAAAAGGTATGTTTCGTGAGAAATATTTTTCTAAGTTGGTTCATCTTAGTATGGAAAAAAAATCCTATAATTGAGGTAGGAGGGGGACTCGTTGACTGATTAAGAAGAAACATTCACTTGACTATCAACGTATACTCCAAATAACATATGATATTTTGATAGTAAAACAAACTATTTTTACTTCGGATTAATGCCAATGTATCGAAGGGATTTAGCTTCCCGTGGGTTCAAAATTTATAAAAACATATTTGGTGTGCAGAGAAGGTGGAAATGGAGTTTGCTGATGATCATGTGTTCAATGAAAAACAACAGAATAGGAGGTCTAGGTGGCCTAAGAAAGGTAAGAACAATTCCATAAAAGATTAATGTTACATATCATATGTTTACAATTTGTGAAAATAGTGGTGATAAACGTGATGGGGAAGGAATTTTGAATTATGGTATGTGATAATGATGTGGTAAAATGGGACATAAGGCTCGTAATTTCACTAAGAAATTTTAGGCTAATGGTAAGACAAAATCTGATTTAAAGTCAGTAAAATGTTTTACGTGCAATGAAAAGGGTAATTATGTAAATGAGTGTCCAATAAAGAACTCAATTGAGAGAATGCATCCAAACTACATGCAGAAAGGAGTGGTCAAATACATTGAACCTACTTCAACAGATGTTGGTCCATCAAATGATGTAGTATTAGGTAAACAATTTTTTTATTCAAATTACACTAATGTGTTGTTTGATTTAAGGTCAACACATTCATTCATCTCTGAGAAATTTTCAAGTAAATTTTCTATTCCATATCATGATATGAATCCTAAAATTATGGTAAAAACATTGGAAGGAAATGTTGAGACAACAATAAAATTTAAGAAACATCTTGTCCTTGTCTTTGGAAAAAATCTACTTGAAAACCGTATTATTTTGTTTGTAGTAGAGTTTGACGTTATATTGGTTATGGAGTGGATTTCCATTTATCATGGTAAGATTCACTATAGAGATAATGTGGTTTCCTTGCAGAAATAATTTTAGTTTGTGTACATAGATGAACCATTATTTTTTATTATATATGGGGAAGCTGAAAAACATGTGAAAGATGTAAGGGAATGTTACCTTCCACATATTGTTGAAAAAAATGAACTATTTAGATTAATGATGTTCCAGTAGTGAATGGGTACCTTGATGTTCTTTTTATGTGTTTCTTGGTATAATAACTGATCGGGATGTTGAATTTACTATTGTCATATTTCATGATGCAATTTCAATTTCATAACCCCCTTATCAAAAGGCTCAAATGGAACATTTAGAGTTAAAGAAGAAATTTTAGGAGTTATTAGATAAAGGGTTCATTCGACCTAGAACACCATCATGGGGTGCTCTAATCTGGTAAGTTAAAAAGAAATATTTTTCAATGAATCATTGCATTGATTATAGAGCCTTCAATAATATCACTATTAAGAAGAAGTATACTTTTCCTCATATCGATGATTTGTTTGATCAAATCTAGGGATCTCATTGTTTTTCAATGAATGAATTGACGTTAGGGTACCATCAGTTGAAAGTATTGGAAGAAGATAATATGAACACCACGTTTGGTACTAGATATGGTCATTATGAATTTGAAATTATGCTTTATGGGTTAACCAATGAACCTGTTGCATTCATGGATATTGTGAATATAATTTTTAGTTAGTTCTGGGATATGTTTGTAGATGTGTTTATTTATGATATTTTTTTATTATTCATAATGTAAAAATGATAATGAAATTCATTTAAGGGGTATTTTTACAACGTTAAATAAATTGTATGGAAAATTCCAAAAGTGTGAGTTTTGGTTAAAACAAATTTCATTCCTTGGTCACATTGTTCCAAAAAATGGCATAGCTTTTGATCTTACTAAAACATTAGTTGTTGATAAATGTCCAAGAGCCACAAATATAACTGAGATCCATAGTTTTCTTGGTTTAGTAGGTTTTCACTGGAGGATTTTTGAAAAAATTCACGGTTATCTTGTAAAATGACTATGTTAACTCGAAAAGGTGTTATGTTCATTTTTCCAAAACAATGTGATGATTGTTTTTAGGATTTTAAATGAAGATTGATGAATTCTGTAGTTTTGGAACTACCTTTCATAGAAGGTGAATTTTTTATCTACAGTGAAGGTTCATTAAAAAGACATGGTTTTTTCCTAATAAAGAGTGATTAGGTAATTTCTTATGTTTCACGTCAATTGAATACTCAAGAGTTAAATTACTATACATATGATTTGGAATTTTCTTCTGGTGTATTTGCTTTAATAAATTTGAGGCATCATTCTTATGAAGTAATGTGTAAAATATATATTGATCACAAATATTTGATGTATATATTCACTCAAAATAATTGAACCTGTGACAGTGGAGATAGATGGAAATAATCAAGGATTATGATTTAAAAATTCATTACCATCCAGGTATGGAAAATAAAGTGGGAGATTCTTTGAGTCAAAAAAGTAATGCTACATTAACCATGTTATATTGGAACAAGAACCTTTGATTAAAGATTTGTTGAACACTGGAATAGAAGGTGATTGTGCATGAAATTCTCCTATTTTTTTCATGTGTCAATGAAATCATCCATACAGTACTAGAATTTTCAGTTTCTGCGCCCTTGGACACGGGAGACCGCCATTGGCGGTCGCTATTAATACTATTAGCGACCGCCAATGGCGGTCGCTAATCCCGCCTAAAAAAACACGGGATTTTTCCCGCCCTGTCATTCCACTTCCCTTCCTCATCGCTGTAACTTCAGGCCGCCTACCACAGTTTCCCCCGCCGACGCACTGCCTCATCTGGTCACCCCTACCACCACCTTTGTCAACCCTTGCTTCACCGTACCCCTCGTAGGTCACCCCCGTCATCCCCCACATCATTGGACCACCATCCACAAGCACCATCAACTTACAACACATCCCTTCGTCCGCCGTAGGTCCGCCATTACCGGTAGCCGAAGCTTCACCATCCCTCGAGCCACTACCTAAGTCCACTGGTCATCCATACAGTGCAAATCTGCTGTATTTTGATAGAGGCTTTAGCGACCGCCATTGGAGGTCGCTACTGCTCTTTAACGACGAAGAAATAGAGACCGCCCAAAGCGTTCGCCCGACCGTCTCTAAAGGCCTATAACGACCGCTTTTAGCGGTCGCTAATGAACTTTATTGTAGTAGTGATATTAGAAAGAATTAAGGAATCACAGAAGGAGGATAATGAGTTGTAGAAAATGTTATATTTTGTTCAGAAGAGTTTGTTTCTTGATTTTAACAATGATAATAATTGTGTTTTGTGGTTTGGAAATAGTTTATGTGTGCCTTGTGATTCATAGTTGAATGAAGACTTATTATGTGATGATCAATGTTATTTGTTTTCAGTTCATCTTGGAAGTACTAAGATGTATGAGATCATCAAGAGTATTACTGGTGGGATGGAATGAAAAAGTTTATTACTGAATTTGTTGTGAAGTGTTTGATTTGTCAACAGGTTAATGAAGAGCGGCAGTTACCGAAAGGGATGATTTAGACTTTACCGGTTCCAGAGTGGAAACGAGGAATTGTGTCCTTGGATTTCATCATGGGATTACCAAATACAACTCAAGGTAACATTGAAATATATATTTTTGTTGATCTATTGAGTAAATATTCGCATTTTCTTGTTATTCAAGATATTTTTTCTCTAGTTAAACTTTTTCAGTAGTATGTCAAAGTTATAGTTAGGTTTAATGGAGTTCCCCTATACATTGTATCTGACAGTGATCCCAGGTTTACTTCTATCCTTTGGAAAGTCCGTCCGATGTCATTTGGTACTAAATAAAATATTAGTACATCTTTTCATCCATAATCTGATGGGTAGTCAGAACGAACAATTCAGACATCGGAAGATATGTTACCTTCATGTTCAAAGGATTACCTGGGATGTTAGGACCAACATATTTCTTTTGTTGAATTTTATTATAATAACTATTTTAATTTTAGAATATAGATGGTTCTGTTAGAGAATTATATGGAATGTAGTGTAGAACTCCAAATTTTTGGGATGACGTAGGAAAAAGAAAACTTATGGGACCATAATTGGTAGAAGAGATGGTAAAAAAAGTTCAATTTATTTAGAATCACAAGAGAACAACTCAGAGAAGGTAGCAAAAATATGCATAAATTCAGAGGAAGGATCATTCTTTCGAGGTAGGTAATCATGTATTTCACAATTTTTCTACATGGAAATGTGTGATGCATATTTGCAAGGAGGAAAAGTTGATTCCAAGGTTCATTGGACCCTATGAAATTCTATAGAATGTTAGATCAGTTACTTATAGAATGGAATTACCTCCAGGTTTATCTGAGGTATACATGATTATTCATATTTATGTGTTGAGAATGTATATACTGAATCCATTTCTTTTTATGATTCCATTGGTAGTTTACTTGGAAAAGAATATTTCGTAGGAGGAACAACCAGTACAGATTTTTGACCATAGAGAGTAAGTGTTGCTGAATAAGGTAATACATAAATTAAATACTTTATGGAAAACCCATACGGTAGAGGAGGAAGCATGGGAATATAAAAATTCTGTGAGTGATAAATACGCCCACTTATTTGATAAGTGATTAAAATTTCAAGGATGCAATTTCCAAAAGGGGGAAGTATGTAACATCTGAGAAAAATAAATACTAAGAAATTTTCATATTAATTAATATTTGTGAGTTAAATATTAATTTTACTTTAATGGATATTCTATGTTCAATGGCATACCTAACATTCAACAATGGGTTTCTCCTAAGTCTAATGTGGCACACAATGCTGAGACATATTGAAAAAAAATATAATATAATATTAATATTATAAATGGTAGTTAACACATAGTTGTTGTATTATCGGGAATAAATCGAATTTACTACAATATTATTATAGATATTTTTTAAATGTTTTTACATTTATCCAATAAAAGTTAGAGGCATAAAATGATAATGAATCCAGTTTTAAGCACATATACTCTATTATTTTTAAAAGGTTGATTTACCGCCTTTTCATAGAGAACACTTTGTAAATATAGTTTTTGTCAATTTAATATATTTAATTTGACTGAATAAAATAATTTTTTATAAGAGGGACATCAAAATTTACTTTGGGTAAATGTTTGGTATTTTTCTAATAAAGTCCATTTTTTAATGAATAATGAAAAATACTTCATTTTAAGTCAACACTGTCTTTTCATCTGATTTATTTATATGGTTAGATAATCTATAAAAATGGTTTTAAAGTGTAATTGGATTTTATTTTTACCATTTAATCCAATGTTGGTCCTTGGAGGTAATTTCACATTGAAATCGGGTATAAACAAATGTCAACATTTTGGTAGTTTTGACTTAAAAAAACACTCTTTCTAGTTTTGACGACAGAAATTAATTTTAAATTAATTAATGATACATATATGTTTCTAATTTGGTAAAATATAAATCATCATTGAATTCATAATATCTAAAGTTTCTTTGGGTATTTTTTTGGTAATTTTTCTGAAAATGTTCAATTATTGATGAATAGTAAAAAACACAACATAGTAGTTAGAAACCGAATTTTTCATTTTAATGAAATTTTAAAAACACAATGAATTTAATTTCATAAATTTGATATACATGGTTTTCATCTGTGAGTAATATTTGGTTCAATAGGAAGAAAATAATTTTTTTGAATAGTAACTATCAATTTTTATTTAACGTAGTTAAAGTTAAATAGGGAAATTCAAGGTTAAAATAAAATTATCAAATTATAAAATTAATTTAACACATCTACTCACCTTATTGTATGAGTTATGGATGAACAATACAATCCTTGGGTCGAAAATTTGGTTTTTGAACACCATTTGTGTAAGATAATGACATTAATAACTTTTTTTAAATGTAAAAATAAAAATATCATTAACTTCTCTTGTTTTTCCAAATGAATTTTATTTCGGGGGTATATAATTCATATATTAGACTATAAATATTCATTAGTAATTTAAAATTATTTAATATATCATGGAATTTTATTTTTCATTTCTAGACATCATATAAATAAATTTATTTATGACACAATGATGTTGTAATGATTACCTCATTAGTAAATGTATTAAATATATGAGATTATAAATATTAAAATAAATATATTTTGAAACTTTTAATTCCTTCAACGAATTATAGAGATAATTATGTCTTTTTATCTCTGAATCATTTAATGGTTTTTGTATGAATCAGGTTGGTTTGGACTTTTTATAAAGTTATGATATGAATAGTATAAAAATTGACATAAATGAGTTTTTAAATCAATTAATATTTTATTAAATGAAAAAATAGTCCTAATAATATATGATTCATCCAAATGACATATATGAAGTTAAAAATATCATTAATGATCCATTTTGGGCCACTTGTTGTTTTAATTTAAATATTTTTACCATATATTATGAATATACAATAAGACATGGTAAATGTTAAATAAGTTATAAAAGGGTTAAGTAAAAAGATAAGTATTAAAAAATTTCCAAAACCTAACCTTTTATTACTCGATTACATTATTTATAGTTATATTAATCTTATATTCTAATTTAATGAGTTTTGGATCTTTTGAAAATCAACATAATTTTATAATAAAATAATATTTTCAAACATTCTTAAATAACCCCTCCTCCCCCTTATAAAAATCTATCAACTCTAACCCTTACTCACACATCTGAATCCCCCTTGGCTCATCCATCCAATACCAAAATAATCTCCAAAAATTCATTTCTTCCACCTAGAAGCCTTAACTTAGGCATAAGGCACTTCATGAAATACTTTTAGTTCACACTATATTTAGTTACCCAATTTAAAGGTAACATCTTCTCTCAAGTTCTTTTCTATTATTTTCCATTTCCAACCCCCTAAATTATATTTATTAAATTTTTTAATAACCAAACCTTTATCTTCAATATACTAGTATGTTTTTAGGAGTAGGGTTCTAACTACACATCCACACACCTCCATCTAATTGGAACGAACTTACTTTTTCTGTTTACGGGAAGCTACTACCTCACGAAACAATGATTGGTCGATAATCCCCTACAACCTCTCATGGTGGAAATTTTGAGGGAAATAAATTAATATGTGATATATATTATATTTATAATGTTTCTATGCTTATTTATTTTTAATTTATAGCATACATTTAGGGTTTCCATATTGTGTAAATTCGATAATTTCATTTTTGGATGTGCGGACTACCGCCCCCTCAAAATGATATGAATCATTCATGCCATACATGTAAGATATAAAGGATAAAGTAACTGAAATTATATATGATATTATACGGGAATTATAATGTGATAATTTATTATTATATTTTCAATCCCAAGAATACGAAATATAAATGAAAGTAGCGTTCATGCGTACGTATGGATTACCGTCTCCATGAACGATGTATTTCATTTCTTATCTATAAATGTTATGTAATATTATAAATACATATTTATACTGGATATATGTGATATATATGAAATATAAATCCCAAATATCTATAATAAGATCATGAAATTTTTACCACATTGAAAACTTTTAATTATAAGTAGTTCATTTTTGAATCAACTACCAAATATCAAGAAAAGGATTGTTATAAACTTAAATGAATATGTAATGATTATAAAATGGTAATAAGTGAAATAAAAGGAATAATAATCATGAAAAAGATTCTTAAGAATGTATAAATTATCATTTATTTATTATATATGAGATTAAAGAACAAACGAGTCATGTCAGACACAAGGTAAGGGACTTCGTCTCAATATGTTTTCATTGTGGAATATTTGGATTTCTACATGATTTTTTATAGGGAGTATAAACCCCTTTTAATTGTCATTTCATTCAATGGGAATCTTTTTCTACGTAGAATTTTACAAAAATAAAAAATGAATGTTACTTTTTAACATATGTGGTTACAACAGCCATTCAGTCGCTGCAAGAATTACTTGATATTTGGCATACATAACAATCTGAAATATTTTTAAAATAAAAATAAATACCATATAATATTTTTTTCGTATTTTTATATAGAAATTGTTTTTTAAAATTGTTTGATAATTGAAATTAAATATTTTTAATAAAATGTGGAAATGTTACCATTCCTTTATGATTTTGTTATGTGTTATTATTATGTTATGCTTCTTGGGCATTGTTTACGTATACGGGTGGTTTCGTGATAAAACTCAGGAGGGTGAGCCCGAGATAGATCTCCAATGCATTGGGTATCATTATAGTGGTAAACATTAATGTTTCTCCAAATATATATAGGGAATATACCATTATTGGTATTCCATACATAACTCCCAATGTATATATGAAAGATACAATATAAATTTGTTATGGATTCCACAAGATAACTTTATAAATTATTATTTCCATGTGTTATTCATAAATATTATTATTTCATGAAGTATCTTAAATAGATAATGTTTTTTATGTATTTAAGGACTAATTTTTTCTTTCATTATTTTATAACCCTTACTGAAATTGTTTTGATCATCCCAAGGCTTTGAAATGTTTTTCACAGTGAATAATGAAGTGTAAGAGAAATAAATAATTCCAGAAGATTTATATCAAGAAAAGAAATATTATTTTCTTTTAAGAGTATTTAATTTATATAAAAAATAGATACTAATTATAAATTTATTGTTTTTAAAATTTGAGATGTAATGTAATAGTTTTGGGAAAATTCTCAATAATTATAAACATGAAAGAACCTCAATGTGAATTATTAACTTAATTCATGATTATGTAATGTTGATGGCTAGTGCCTTACAGTTTGTATCGAAGGTCATTTTAGAAATATTTAGGAGTTAGGGTATTTTTAAGTTAATAAATAAATTTACATTAATATTGAAATGATATCACAATTATAGATTACCATGTTGCTTCACATAAGAGATTTCTGTGTTCATAATGGTTTTCCGTATAGGAAATTGGGAAGCTATAATGGGATGACATTAAGAGGAAAACAACCTTCCAAATCAGAAACCTGAGATGTTCGGAATCGAAATCAAGATGTTTTATGTATTGATGGAACAATTGACTTAGTCTATAAATGGTGGTGGTAGCCATGCATGAGATCATCTTTTTCAACCACAAAGGAACATGTTAGTATTGGATCATTTCATGAGGCAGGACCCCTATCATTCAGAGGATCATCTGACCCTATGCTAGCTGAAGGTTGGATTAATGTAGTAGATAATATTTCTGATGTCATGGAGTGTTCAGAAAATAAAATGTTTAGTCTTTATTTTTACCATTTTAAAGGTGAATTTGACTAGTGGTGGTCGATGGAGAAATATATCATGGATAATGAGGAGATTTATTTTCTTGATTGGGATGAATTCATTGGTATGTTTCTTTGATATATTTTCCTAAGGTGGTTCATTTTTGTATGGACACAAAATTCATATAATTGCGGTACACGAATGACTTAATGGCATGTTATGAAGCAAAATTACCTCGACTGAAAATGTATGATATAAATTTCATAGGAGATCCTGATAATGAAATCAACAGCTTTTACTTCAGATTAATGCCACAATATTGATGGAATTTAACTTCTCTTGTGTTCTATAGTTATGAAAAACTTATCTGATGTGTAGAGAAGGTGGAAATAAAGTTTTTCGATGATCATATGTTCTTCAAAAAAGAACATAATATAAGGTATAGGTGGTAGATGAAATCAAAAAACTCATCAAAAAAGGCTGATGGTATGAAAATTAATATTAATGTTTTTGAAAATTGAGGTAAAAATAATGTTGGGGAATGTATTTTGATTTCTCGTATGTTCTAATGATGTAGTAAAATGGGACAAAAGGCTTTTAATTGAACAGAAAAAGATTAGGGTAATGGGAAGAAAATATCTTATTTACAGTAAGTAAAATGTTTTAAGTGTGATAAAATGGGTCATTATGAAAATGTGTGTCCATTGAAGAACTCAACAGAGGAAAAGTAGCCAGACTACAAGTTGAATGGATTAGTGAAATCCTTAGCAACTACTTCAGTATATGTTGGACCATCAAAGGAAGTAGTATCATGTATACTATTTTTTATTCAAATTATACCAATGTGTTTTTTATTTAAGGTATACACATTCTTTCATCAATAATAAATTTTCTAGTAAATTGGTAATTCCATATCAAGATATTAATCCTGAACATAAGGTAAAAAATAGGGAGTAAATGATGAGGAAAAAA
The DNA here is from genome assembly GCA_963277665.1 of Viscum album. Taxonomy (NCBI): domain Eukaryota; kingdom Viridiplantae; phylum Streptophyta; class Magnoliopsida; order Santalales; family Viscaceae; genus Viscum; species Viscum album. Next base: position 906,843,160 of record OY728125.1, on the reverse strand, counting down.
GAAATTTTACGAACATTCTGGTCCTTATGCGTGGAAAGAATCTACCAGCAATCCTTATTGTTTTGCCTCTAGTAGAGTTTGATGTCATTTTTGGTATAGATTTCCTTTATGTTTGGCATGCTATGATTGAATGCAGAGGTAAATATGTTTCTTTTTATAAATAATTTCAGTTTTAGTACAACCGTGAACCCTTACTTTGGAAAACATATTAGGAAGCTGAGAAATTAGGGAAAGATGGAAATGAATGTTTGATTTCACATATTGTTCTAAATAAAGGAACTATTCTGATTAATAATGTTCCAGTTGTAAATGTGTACCTTTATTTTCTCCTTGATGTTTTTTTGAATAATACCTGGTCGGGACATTGAATTTACTATTGAATAAGATTTTTATGCTAAGCCAATTTCAAAAACCCCCTTATCAAATGGCTCAAATTGAACTTTTAGAGTTAAAGAAGCAATTGTAGTACTTCTTTAATAAAGGGTTCATTCGACCTAGAATATCACCATGGGGTTCTCCTATCTTTTCTGTTAGAATAAAAGATGGTTTAATGAGACTTTTCATTGATTATATATCATTGAATAATATCACAATTAAGAACAAGTATCATTTTCCACATATCAATGATTTGTTTGATCATCTCTTATGATCTTAGTATTTATTTAAGATTGAATTGAGGTTGGGGTACAATAATTTTAATGTATAGTAAGGATAAATTCTGAAGAATTCATTTTGTACTAGATATTTCCATTATGAATTTGTAGTTAAGAATTTTGTGTTAACCAATGCACCTTATGTATTCCTGGATCTTATAAATACAATTTTCTGTGAGTTCTTTTACATGTTTATGGTTGTGTTTATTGATGATATTTTTTTATTATATAATTAAATATGTGTATAAAATTCATATAATGGTTGTATTGAAAACCTTGAAAAAAAAGAAATTGTATGGGAAATTCTGGAAGTGTGTTTTTTGTTAATAAGAAATTTCATTCCTTGGTCATGTTGTTTCCAAAAATGGCATAATTATTGATCTTGTTAAAACAAAAGTTGTTAATGAATGGAGAAAAACCACAAATACGACCGAGATATATATTTTTCATGTATTAATATGTTATTATAGGAGTTTTGTTGAATATATTTCATGGAAATATATCCCAAAGACTATGATTACTCAAAATATTTTTATGTTCATTTGAACAAGAAAATGTGATGATTGTTATCAGGAATTAAAAAGAATATTGGTGAATGAACCATTTTTGGAAATACCTTCCAGATATGTTGAATTTGTTATCAACAATGATTCTTTATTTAAAGGACATGGTTGTGTCCAAATGTTGAATGAATAGGTAATTGCTTATTCTTTACGTAAGTTGAAACCTAATAAGTTAAATTACCCTACACATGATTTGTAATTAGCTTATCTTGTTTTTGATTTAAAATTATGGAGGCATCATTTGTATGGATTAAAGTGTGAAATATATACTTATAAAAAAAGTTTGAATTATATATTCACTCAGAAATAATGGAACATAAGGCCGAAGAGGTGGATGGAATTATTCATGGATTATTATTGCACATTTCATTACAACCCAGGAAAGGAAAATAAAGTGGTTGATTATTTGAGTCCAAAAAGAAATTCTACATTAACCAAGTTAACTTTGGAACATGATCCATTGATTAATGATTTGTAGAACATTGGTATTGAATTTATTGGTGTAGGAAATTTATTTGTTCTGTTTTAGGTGTCAGTGAAATCATCTCTATCATATAGAATTAGGCAAGTGCAGATGGAAGATAGTGAGTTTCCGAAAATGTTATAGTTTGTTGAAAAGGGTAAGTTTCATTATTTTCAAATTGATAATGATTGTGTTTGGAGTTTTGGAAAGAGTTTATGTGTTCCATGTGATTCACAGTTGATGAAATAGTGGATATGTGAAGCTCATAATTCTCCATTTTAATTTCTTCCTGGAAGTACTTAGATGTATAGAGATCATCCAGAGTATTATTGGTGCGATGGAATTAAAAGTGATATTGATTAATTTTCTATGATGTGTTTGACATGTCATTAGGTTAAATTAGAGTTTCATATACCGAATAGGATGCTTAAGCCTTTACTGGAGCCAGAGTGGAAATGGGGAAATTTTTCCACGGATTTAATCATGGGATTACCAAGGACTTCTCATGAAAAATAATAAAATATGGGTTATCATTGATCGATTGACTAAATATTATCATTTTATTCCTATTCATGATACATTGACTATAGATCAACTTTCTCAGTTGTATGTTAATGAGATAGTAAGGTTTCACTGAGTTCCCCTCTCTATTGAATCTGATCATGATCCCATGTTTAATTCTAAATTTTGTAAAAGCCTTCAGAAGTCGTTGGTTACTAGATTAAATTTTATTACATCTTTTCATCGACAATCAGATGGAAAGTTTGAACGAACAAGTAAAACATCAGAATATATGTTATGTTCTTTCTCAATGGATTACCATAGATGTTGGGACCAACATATTTTTTTGGATGAAAGTACTTATAATAATGGTTTTCATTCCATTATATATATTCCTCTGTATGAGGAATTATATTGAAAGTTGTTTCAAACTCATGCTTTTTGGGATGGAGTAGGTGAAAGGAAACTGATGGGACCATAATTTTTAAAAGAGGTGGAAGAAAATGGTAAATTGATTCAGTAGCACATGAAAATAGCTCAGAGTAGGCTGAAAAGTTATGGAGATAACCATATGAAGGATCTTTATTTTGAGGCAGGTGATCATGTCTTTCTCAATGTTTCACCATGGAAAAGTGTGATGCATTTTGGTAAGAAGGGAAGTTTGAGTGTGAGGTTCATTGGACCCAATGAAATCGTTGATAAAGATGGATCAATTTCTTACATAGTAGATTTACCTCCATGTTTATCCCAAGTACACAATTTTTTTCATGTTTCAGATTAGAGAAATTATATTCTGGATCCATCTCATGTTTACAGTCCAGAGGTTGTTCAGTTAGAAGATAATCATTCTTATGAGGAATAACCAGTCCAGATATTTGACCGTAGAGAGAAAATATTGAGGATTATGGTAATCCATCAAGTAAATGTTTTTGGAAAACCATATTTTTTAAGAGTCCATGTGGAAACCTTAAAATTATATAAGGTATAAATACCCCCACTTATTTGATATGCGAATAAAATTTCAAGGAAAAAATTTCCAAAATGGGGTAGGATGTAACAACCTAGGTAAATAAAGAATAATACATTTCTTTATTAATTATTATTTTTGATTTAAATTTAAATTTTACATTAAAGTGGATTCTATTTTTTATGGAGTACCCAACTCTCAACAATGGGTTTCTCTGAAGGCTTAGATTGCACACAATGCAGATTCATATGGAAAAATAATCAATATAAAATTATTATTTTAAATTGTAGTTAACACCTAGTCGTTTTATTTGAGGGAATGAATATGACTAAATACAATATGATTATACATATTTTTTAAATATTTTTACATTTATCCAATAAAATTTCTAGTCTTAAAATGAGAGTGAAACCAATTTTAAGCATAAATACTCTAATATTTTTAAAAGTCTGATTTACCCCTTTTGATGGAGAACAATTTTTAAATCTATTTTTTCACTTTAATTTTATTAATTTTACAATATAAACATCTTCTTTAGAAGCGGGGCATATAAATTTACTTTTGGTAATTTTTTCGTATTTTTCTCATAGAGTTCATTTTTTAATCAATTGTGACAAATACTGCATTTTAAGACAAACCTATCTTTTAATATATTTATTTATATTGTTAGATAATACTTTTTAATGTATTTAAAGTATAATTGGATTATATTTTTACCATTTATACCAATTTTGTTCGTTTGAGGTAATTTCACTTTGAAATTGGACATAAACACATGTCAATCTTTTGGTAGTTTTTACTTCATAAAAACATGCTTTCCAGTTTTAAAAGTAGAAATTAATTTTAAATTAATTAATGAAACTTAAATGTTTTGAAATTTTATAAATATAAATCTTTTTTAAATTCATGATATAAAATTTATCATTTGGTGACTTTTTGGGTATTTTTCTGAAAACCTTTAATTTTTGATAAATCATGAAAAACACTACATAGTAGTTAAAAATGACTTTTTCATTTAAAAAAAATTTTACTACTTTTGTGAATTGAATTTAAAACATCCGACATACATGGTTTTTATATTTATAAAAAATTTGGTTCAATGGGATGAAATTATTTTGTGGTGAATTGTAACGTTTGATTTTGATTTACCGATGTTAAAGGTGAATTGGTTATTTAAGGTAAAACTAATATTATTAAAATAAAAAATTACCTTAACAGTTGTCCTAACCTTATTTTATGAGTCATGGATGACCAATAAAATCCTTTGGTAGCATGTTTGGCCTTCGAAAGCCATTTGGGTAAGAAAATGTCATTAATAACTTTTTATTTAAAGTGCGAATAAAAATATCATAAACATGTATTGTTTTTCCAAAACAATGTTAATGTGGTGTTATATAATTGATATATTTGAATTTAATTTTTCATTAGGAATAAAAAAATATTTTATACATCATGGTTTTTTATATATAATTATTATAAATCATATAAATAAATTTATTTATTACACAATTATTATGTAATGATTCCCACATTAATTAATGTTTTAAATAAAGGCGTTTATAAATATTAAAAAAAACTTTTAAACATTTTATGCAATCCACGAATTTTATAAATGAGGATGACTTGCTATCTTTGAATTTAAGAAGTTTTTTCTATATAATAATGTTTATTTGGATTTTTTAAAAACTCATGATATGAATAGTATAAAAATGGACATAAATGAGTTTTTAAATGAATTAATATTTTATTAAATGATAAAATAGTCCTAAAAGCTAAGACTAGGAATAATTATATATATAATGTTTAAAATTTCATTAATAATCCATTTTGGGTCACTTAGAATTATATAGTTAATATATTAACCATATAGTATGAATATACAAGAAGAAATGGTTAATGTTAAATATGTTAACAAAGTGTTAAATAAAAACGATATGGAATAAAAAATATCCAAACCCTATAAAATTATTATTTGATTATTTTACTTTGACATATATTTATCTTATATTATAATTTAATGTGTTGTGGACCATTTCAAAGCGAAAACCATTTTACGATAAAATAAATATTTTCAAACGTTTCTAAAGAGCCCCTCCACCTTATAAAAAGCCATCACATATTACCCTTACACAAGCCTCTTAAGAACCATTGACTTGTCCAACCTCTGCTCAAATAAAATCCCAACATCTCTCTGTTCCACATAGATTCCTGAACATATGCAGAAGGTACTTCAATAAATCCTTTTGGTTCATTCCAAAGAATGTTACCAAATTTAAAGGTAACATCTTCTCTCAAGTTATTTTCATTTATTTTCATTCTCCAACCCCCTAAACACTCTTTATTAAATTATTTTATAACAATGGAAGTATCTTCAAAATACTAGTATGTTTGTTTTGGGAGTATTCGAACTACACATCCACACACCTCCATCTAATGGATAGGAACATACTATTTCGGTGTACGGAGAACTCATACCTAATGAAATGATGATTTTTCGATTATTTCATACTACTTCCCATGGTGGATATTAAGATGGAAGTGTATTTATATGTGATATATATTATATTTATATTGTTTTTATGCTTATTTATTTTTATTTATATCATTCCGTTAGGGTTTCCAAAATGAGTAAATATGATAATTTCATTTGAGAAAGTGAGGACTACCGCCCCCTCAAAGTGATATGACTCATTCATTCTATAAATGGATCGTATAAAAGAGTGTGTTACGAAAATTATATATGATATTAAAATGGAATTATAATATACCTTTGAATAATTTTTTTTCCATTCCATTAAATTCAAAATAGAAATGAATGTAACCATCATGCGTACGTATGGTATACTGTCCCCCTGAACGGTGCATTTCATTTCTTATCTCCAAATGTTATCCACTATAATAAATAGACATATATATATTCAATATATATATATATATATATATAATATATGATATCTAAATCTTTAATATCATTCTGGAGATAATATATTTTTTACCACAAGGACAACAGGTAATTCTAAGAAGATCATTTTTGACTCAAGTACCAAATATCGACAAAAGGACTGTTATTAACATAAACGATTATGTAATGTTTATAAAGTTGTAATAAGTGATATAAAAAAAGAATATACATGAAAAATTTTATTAATAGTTTATAAATTTAATTTTTTTATTAATATTGAGATTAATGTATGAATGAGTCATGTAAAACAAGAGGTAAGGGACTTCGTCTCAATCTTCATTCATTGAGGCATATTTTGATTTCTACAAGACTTCGTTTTATACAGTGTACAAAACCATTTTAAATTTAATTACATTTAAAGAGAATATTTTTTTATGTAGGTATTTACTAAATGATAAAAAGAATTTTTATTTTTAACATACTCTGTGACAAAAACCTTTCTGCCACCGTGTGCATTATTTGATATATGGTTTATTTAAAAATCCGTAATGTTTTTAAGAGAAAAATAAATACCATATACTCTATACATATTTTGATATTAAAAATGGTTTATAAAATGGATTTATTATCAAAAAGATATATTGTGATTACATTGTGAAAATTTATCTTCCATTTATTATTCTATTACGTGTTACGATTATGTTATGGTTCTTGGGAATTGTTTACGTATACAGGTATTTCCGTGATAAACCTAGGGCGGGTGAGCCCGATATAGTTCCCCAATGAAATGGTTAATGTGATAGAGGTAAATGATAATTATTCTCCTAAGGGATTTAGGGAATATAGTGTGATGGCTATTCCAAACGTAACTCCCTAAGTAGATGTGAACACGATAATGTAAGTATGTTATGAATGCTACAAGTTACCTTAATGATTTATTATTTATATGTGTTATTCATAAATCATAAGACTTCATGAGTTATGTTAAAGGGAATATGTTTTTTATGTATTTATGGACTAATGTTTTCATTCATTATTTTATAACCATTACTGAGATTTTTATCCTCATACTAAGTAATTGAAATGTTTTTCATAGGGTATATGGAAGGGTAAGGTAAAGGAAGAATTTAAGAAGATTTATGTCAAGAAAAAACTCTTGTTTTCTTTTTACAGTTTTAATTTTATGAACAAATGGATTCACAGAAGAAATGTATACTTTGTAATATTTGGATTATAGTGTAATACTTATTGGAAAATTCTCTAAAACACTCAACTTGAAAATATCCCCAATGTGAATTATTAACATAATTCAAGATTATGTAATGTTTAAGTCTGGATCCTGACACGGTGAAAGTGTAAAATGTGAAACATTATGTAGAGGGATGGTCCAAATAAGATCCTCCCCCCACTAACCTTAAGGGTAGGGGGAATGGTATTACGAACATACCACCACCTATGCCATCGACAAGATCTAGGGGTGAAGGTGGATCTCATATATTCCCAATTTGATCGTAATATACGTCATTATGAATGGGTTGATAAAAATCTAAAAAAATAGAAATCCATTATTTATTTATTTAATAAATTATTTCGTTTTTGTATATTTAATAAAATATACTTACATAAATTTAAAACGACCTCATATTTCATGAATTAATATATAGATTTATACTATTATTTTTGAATATTTAATTGATTAAATTTAACTTCGTAAAATGAAATGATTATGAAATGAATAAAATAAAACCCTAACATATTAAGGGATTTAACTAAAAAATATAATTTATGGAATCAAACATATTATTTTTTCTACTTTATCATTAAACTATCATCAATAATAAAAGTACTCTAAGTAATATTCCAAACTCTATAAACACCTAAATTAAATCTCTTAAAATGTTAATCACAATAATTACTATTAATTCCCAATTACCTTCCCAATATTAATGATTATTAAATCTTCATCTATTACATTTATTTAAATTTAAAATTTTATATTTCAATAAAATCTTCATCTAACATTACATTTACACATATTTTTAGTAGATCAAAGTCATCTATCAGTAACAATACATAAAATTATATACTATCATAGTAATGTTATCACAATGAAGTTGAAAACACATATATTAATTTAACATGATAATATTTCTAATTAATTAATAAGAATTTATTCAATGTATAATCAATAAATAGAAACATGGAGAAGAATTTAGGTGAACAGGTTCATCTTCACATATTCCATTTTATTACTATGAATTCCACTATTTTAATTTTATTTCTAAATTAATTATCATTCCCTTGAGAGGATAGATAGATGTTTCTCACAAGTATCATTTAATCAGAATAGTTTATTACATATAGAAAATTTAAATATTAATGTATAATTGTGAAAAGTAATAAAGAACCAAACAACAGAACAAGATAAAACTAAATGATGCATAATTTAAATAAATTAATGTATGTAGTGACCTTTTCTCATAGATTAAAATAGAATTCCTAAGATAAGGTGACAAGATAATAATTATATGCTTATATAAATAATAACTATTTCCCTATGAATATACCATCTCCCTTAAGAAAAATGAGTGAGTGACGACTTACCATATTTGAAGGCATTACTAATATAGGAAGATTATCAAAGGTGAAAGTGGTTCAATGAATTATGGCTCATCGAATTAAATGGGATTGTTTCATAAAACACAACAAGTAATATAGATTCCAAACTAATTAAAATAAATTATAAACCATATCAAAAAATCACTAACCCTTTTGAAATAAAATTTTAGTTTCAGTTTTAAAAAATCACATTAATGTTATTTAACCAACCAAAATTAAGAGCTCATTTTAAAATTATAAAAATATATTATTTTGAAAAATAATATGAAATTAGTAGAAACATGCATTAAATATCAACCAACACTACTTCAATTATTACATACATAATTTTTATAAATAAGGATCGATTATAGCCGGCCGACACTATTAATTTTAGCACAAAATTATTTAATTACCATTTTTTTCATTTATTATACTACATGAAATATTTTTAGAAAGTAAGGAAATCATTTAAAAAAAAGAAATTAACCATTAATGAATATTCATGATGTGGTTCCTTATAATGTCATTAAATTTAGAAAATACTAGTTAATCAATTTGTCAATTAGAATCTATCAAATAAATAAATAATGTCTATAAAATATTATAAATAAAAAAAATAAAAAATATTTTCCATAATAAATATCAAATAAGAAAAAGTAACCATCAATTAAATAAATAATTACAAGAAAATGAATAAATAACATTGAGTAAATATAAATATGGTGGATATTAAATATGCAACTAACACCTAACGAACAATTTTATCTCAATCCCATCATATTTTTCCGTCATAAACCACCTCATTTTCATAATATCATATCAAATACATCCAAATATATTTGCATCATTTTCTTAATGATTTATTTCAAAACGCTTTAAAAATATAAAAAATTTTATAAAAAATATAACATTCATATCAAGGTTTAATGAATTCATATCGTCAATATGGATGATTAATTTTTAATAATTCAAGATAATAAATCAATAAATTGAATATCGAATGTACAATTATTTCATAATCATTAAATTCCTATGATATTTGTATCTTAATAAATATAATTATTAACATCCTAATATGCTTCCAATTTATTTCTAAATGGACACATGATTTCATTTTATAATATATTATCAATCAAACCTAGTATAAAAGATCATGATTAAATCATAGACCATTTATATCAATTGGAACTCATCATGATAAATGTGACATAATTAATATTTATTACCTTTCACATTGTAGAATGTTTTCATAACTACTCATATATAAAATCTAATAATCCTATAAATATTTTCTAATATGTATTGTTAAGGAATATAAAATAATTTATCTAATTTAAATTATTCATAATCAAATATTTTTAAATAAAACATATTTTATACATGAATCAGAATATTCATTAATCATTCATTTAAAATAATAAGAATTTTCAACCCCAGAATACTTTTCATTAAATGAATTCATACTTTTAACTTGAATTTATTTCCATTGATTCAAGATTAACACATATAATAATAATTTCATATGTTGAATTTTTTGAATTTAAAAATTCTAGAAAAGTATATATTTCAAAAACTTTTTTACTTATCAAATTATTCATAAATGGCATGCTTAAACAGAAATATTCAATGATTTCTTTTAAAATAATTTGTACTATAAATCATTTAAACATGTGTATTTATACATGAATAGATATTATAATACAATTTAAGTGAAAAAATTATTTTCAACCTCTAACATGTTGTTACATGGTTTTAATAATCATGTATTTAATATTTAGATTTTAATTCTTACACATCATATCAATAAAATAAAACATCACATCATTTATTGAATTTTATGAAATTATATTTTAACTATCATGAGTTAATTTATTAAAACTTATTTCCACATATTCATAAATAATACATTATATCATTACTTATGCGAACATAAATTAACCAAAAAACATAAGTTTTAGGAAAACAATAAATTAAACTACAAAAATTGACACATGTATCCTTTACAAAATTTATACCATGAAATTTGGGTAATTTAGAACCAAAATATATGTCCCAATTTTTAAAACATTACATATTATTGATATAAGTTAATATTTTGACTTAATTAACATAGAGGATATTTTCAGGTTTAGATGTTTAAAGAATTAGGCCATTATTAATACATATCATCCCATAATCAAACAGGAGGATACTATAAAAACTGTATCCATATTTCAACCATATGAAACCCTTCTAAACATAAATCATGATTTTATCCTCTGATAAAAAATTTCATGACTTTTTTCTTTCTCGTAATCATATATATACCCTGTGAAAACATATTAAAAACATTTGAGGAGCATAAAATAATAGTAAGGGATAAAATAAGAAATTAAAACCTTAGTCCATGAATATTTATAAACCCATGAATTCCAATGAATCATGAAAACATCAGAGTAATCATAAATCCTAAAGGTAACTTGTGGAATCTATATCATAATAACATTGTAGATTTCACTAATATATAAGGAGTAACCATCATGGTTATGTTTGGAATACACATGAAAGTATATTACCTAAATCTATTAGTAGAAAACTCAAAATTTACCTCTATCACATTACCCAATGCATTATAGAGCTATCAGGGGAACACTTCCCAATGGATTCTCACAAAACCAACCATATTTTTAGGCAATACCCATGAACCATAACATAATCCTAAAAAATGAACAAGCATAATGGAGAAATTAAATTTTTCATATTGAAATCCTAAGACATCATCTCATGATTTGGATATAATCAATCCATTATCAAAACCATTTTTGATACCAAAATACCAAATAATGGAATATAGTATTGACTTTTCCTCTTAAAAACTATACAGTGTATAGAGGAATCCAAATACCATATAATGGTCCTGATGGAGGAAAGGTTATTGTTCGTGCCTATATTAAATGAATATTCATTTTTGTCATTTACTAAACTTATTTTTAGAAAATGTTTCATTTTGAATAAATTTGAATGAAATTATAATTAAAATGGATTTACATTACACCGTATAAAATAAAGATGTGTATATTATCAATATATGCTTCAATTAATAGATATTGGGACGAAGTCCTTTACATTGAGTCCGACTTGTCTGGTTCATTCTTTAATTTCCTGAAAAAGAAACATAGGTTAATTAATACATGATTCAGATAATTTTTCAATTTTATCATTCATTTAAAATCACTATTTACCATGTTATAATAATTAGATAATTATTTGAGTTTATATCGATCGATTTATCGATGTTCGGTACTTCAGTCAAAAATGAACTTGTTTTAATGAAAATTGTCCATGCTGTCATAATTACATTATATCCAGTAAAATATTAAAGATTTTAATATCAAATATATCCAATATATATGTATTTATAAGAGTCTATAACATATGGATATAATTAATTAAATGCAGCATTCTTGGAGATGGTATACCGTACGTACTCATGAACGCTAATTTCATTTCATTATCATATTTGAGCAATGAAAAATAATTGATACATAGGTATATTAAAATTAAATTATAATAAATATGTTATATAGGTTACATATTTTTATTAACTCCCACATTTATACATTCCATTTATGGCATTAACGAGTCATATCACTTTGAGGGGCAGAAATCCACACTTCCACAAATGAAATTATCGTATTAACACATTATGGAAAGCATAATTTTATGTTATAATAAAAATTACAGAAGCATATAGACAATATAAATATAATATATATCATAAATACATATAGTTCCATCCTAATTTACACCATAGTGGTTGGTATGATAAAATAGAACAATCATCATTTCGCGAGGCAATAGTTCGTCACACACAAAAACAGTATGTTCGATATCCATTAAATGGAGGTGTGTGTATGTGTAGTTTGAAACCATAGAATAACTACATTTTAGAATATTTAGGATACTTGTGTTGTTATAAATTAATGGAAGAACAAGTGCTTAGGGGTTGGTGACGAAAAAAAATAAATGAATGGATCTTTAGAGAGGATGTTACCTCAAAGTCGGGTAACTCATTTTGATTTGAGCCAAAAATGATTTCTTGAATTTCCTTTTGCTCAAGGTAAGGATCCTATAATAAAGGAAGGGATTTTAAGAGATTATTTGAGTACAAATTTTACGAGAAACAAGGATTTATAGGTGTGTGTAAATGGGTATAGGTGGTGGTATTTTATAAGATGGAGGAGGAGAACTTTTGGAATGTCTTAAAATATTATATTATTATAAATTTATTTTCGAATTCTAAAATCACATTAGTGATATAGTTATAATATAATATGAGTATTGTTATCAATACACTCAACCAATATGTTTTTGAAAAGTTTAGTTCACCAATGTAACCTTATATGTTTCCTTTAACCTTTATTAAATAAATTAACTCTTGTCACGTCTTCTTGTATTTTTACACTGTATGGTTAATATAGTTACTATAAAAGTTAAAGAGAACAAAAAGGGGTTAATTAATGAAATTTTTAACATTATCTAAGATTTTTAATGAATATTTTATTTATGACTATTGTAACATTTAATAAAATATTATTTGTTTGAAAACACTTTTATGTCAATTTCGACACTATTTTGTAATTATTTTTTGTTAAATTCATAAAAACATGATTCAGTGGGAAAAAAAATAAATAAAATATATCATGTCAAAAGTATCTAGAAAATTAATTTATGGAATCAAAATTCCCAATTACTTTTATTTTAATATTTATAATATCATTTATTTGAATATTTCATTAACAAGGTAATAACTGCAGCATCATGTTGTCATAAATAGATTTATTTATTTAATAAATAAAATTTATAAATAAAATTCCATGATTTAAGAAACAAATTTATATTTATAATGAATAATTATAGTCAATGTGATCAGTTATATGACACTATATTAAAAAATTAGTAAACACATACATGTTTATGTCATATATCTATTTATGTTAAATTAATTATTATAACATGTCATTATTACACCCAGGTGGCTACGATATTCCAAAATTCTGGGATAAGAATTTTTTCGGTCACCATTTACTCATTTAATATTATTAGGACACTTGATAGGGTAGTTTCATATTATTATAATATTATTATTACCCATATTTACCTAATTTACACCTTAACCGTGGTAAATAAAAACAATTACTAAAGATACAATTCGTAATGTCCAAAAATAAAAGGAACATATTTTCATAATTTTTACATTTGTATTAAAAAAATATATTCATTTGTTTCAAATTCAAAACACACAAGTTTCATTAATTAATTTAAATTAATTCCCACTGTCCAAACTAGAAGTGTGTTTTTAAGAAGTAAAAACTATCAAATGATTGACATGTGTTTATTTCTGATTCAATTGTAAAATTACATCCAATTTCCAGAATTGTATTAAATAATAAAACATTAATCTAAATACACTTTTAAACCAATTAATTTTTTTACCAAAAGATATAAATCAATCAGAAAAAATACAGTTTTGTATTAAAATGTTGTATTTTTCACTATTCATAAAAATATGAATTTCATGCAAAATAAACCAAAATTTCAACCAAAGTAAATTTTGTGTTCCCAATTCTATAGAAAAAGATTATTTTATCAAACAGAACATATAAAAGTGACAAAAATATATTTAAAAACATCTCTCCGTCAAAGGTAGTAAAATAAACTTTTAAAAACATTGGAGTATTTTATGCTTAAAATTAGATTCATTCCCATTTTAAGCCTTTAAAATTTATCGGATAAATGTATAAACATTAACAAATATGTGTAATCATATTATAGTTATTTCTTATATTTCCTAAAAATACAATTTCCAGGTATTACCAACCATTTAAAATAATAATATTCATATTGTGTTATTTTTCAGTATAAATCAGAGTTGTGTGCAACATTGGATTTTAGAGAAACATGTTGTTGTGTGTCGAGTATGCTATCGAATAAAGAATCCAATTCACGGAATATTAAAATTTAATTCATAAATATCAATGAAAATTTATTATTCTATAAATATTTTGGATGTTACATCATTCCCCTCCTTTTACAAATTTCACCCCCATAATTCTATTTACTTATCAAATAAGTGGGAGAATTTATCCCTCATAGCATTTTCATATTAACATGTTGCATGTTCAACCATATGGGTTTTCAAAAAAACCAATACCTGATGAAACACTTTAGTGTAGACCACTTACTCTCCTCGGTCAAGAATCTATAACAGTTGTTCCTTATAAGAAAGATTCTTTTTCTAACTGAACTACCTATGGACAAAAAACATTAGATAGATCCGACAATGAATTTCTCAACATTGAATCATGAAAAACATAGTGTATATGGGATAAACATCAGCCGGATCTTATAGGGTATAATAAACCATGGATTCCACATTCCCTTATTACAAAGTGTATCACACTTTTCCATGGTGAAACTTTAATAATGATAAGATCACTAACCTCAAAAGAAAGAACCATCCTCCTGTTAACCACATAACATTTATTTCTACTCTATGTTGTCCTCGTGTGCTTCTAAATCAACATGAACTTTTTTTTACCATCTATTCTTCCAATTATGGTCCCATCATCTTACTTTCCCCGAATTCATCCAAAAAAGCTATAGTTCGATACTGCTTTCCATATAATGACTCAAATAGTGCCATCAAAACAGTTTGATGAAAACTATTATTATAAGAAAAATCAACCAAATAAATATGTTGATCCCAAATTACTTGGTAATCCATTTAAAACCCACTTATCATATCGTCCAAGGTTTGAAATGTTTGTTCTGACTTCCCATCAGATAGAGGATAAGAAGTTGTACTGAAATTTAATTCAGTTCCCAACAACATCAGTAGGCCTCTCCAAAATTTAAAAGTGAATATGGGATCACTATCAAATACAATAAAGAGATGGAATCCATATAAACATATTGTTTATTTAATATTAAATTGAGAATGTTGATCTAGAGACAATTTATCTAAAATAGGAATAAAATGATAAAATTTAGTCAATCTATCGACAATATCCAAAACAAAATTGTTGCGTCAAGAATCATTTCATAATAAAACATTGAAATCAAAGGATATATTTTCCCATTTTCACTCTGGTACTAGAATAGACCAAATCATCCATTTCGATAACATCCACTCTACTTTAACATGTTGAAAAGTAAAACACTTCACTGTAATGATAGAAATATATTTTTTCATTCTATCCCACTAGTAATACTTCTGAAGATCTCTATATATGTTAGTACTTCCAGGATAAACAGAAAACAGATCACTATGATCTTTACATAATAACTCTTTCTCCAACTTGGAATCACTTGTAACACATAATCTCTTTTGAATAAAAAACAAAATTTTTATCAAGTATAAATTCAGGTAACTTACCCTTCTGGACCAACTCTACCTTTTTCGACAACTCAATATCAACCTTCCCCAATTGCATAATCTTATATAATAGAGATTATTACACTGAACCCTAAAACAAAATAGATTAATTTCATACACCAACAACATTTACTCCAAATTTCATCAAATTATAATCCTAAGGTCTCAAAACAAACGTAATATGGCTAATGTGGCATTAATTTTCTGACTCAAACCATCAATCAGTTGGTTTGATTTTCCAATATGGTAAACAATCATGAAATCATAATCCTTAATTAATTATAATCATCTTCTTTACCCCATGTTCAATAATTTCTGAGTTAATATAAACTTAAAACTTGTATGGTTAGTATATATTTCCCATTTTATTCCGTACATATGATGTCTCATTATTTTTAAATAAAAAACAATAGATGTTAATTCCATATCATGTGTAGGGTTATTTAAATCTTGAGTTTATTGATAACGTGTAGCATAAGATATTACATAATCATTATACATTAAGACATGTCCATGTCCTTTCAATGAAGAATAACTGTAAATAAAAAATTCACCATTTCTAGAATGAAATTCTAAAACTTGTGCATCCACCAAGATTCTTTTCAATTCCTAAATAAATCTCTGCATTTTTTTCTAGATAAACGTAACTTCTTTTTATGTTAACATAAATAGTGGACTAGATAACTATGAAAAATATTCAACAAACCTCTGATAATAAACAGATAAACAAATAAACTATGAATCTTAGTTATATTTGTGGGTCTTATCCATTCACCATCAAATCTTGTTTTCATATATGATATTTTTATACATAAAATCATGTTTTTCTAAAAAACAGTATTTCATTGTGTTTAATGAATTTATATTAAAATTTATTTATTACACTTATAGAGATTGAATAATTAAAAAATTATTCCATTTTTTGAATCATTAGGGTAAAAATTTATAAATATGTGTCCTTTAATTTAAGGCCTTATGAATAGTAGTCATAGAGAAATATATCACCTTAGTAGAGGGTATATCTAGTTATTAATGTTAAAAACTAATCTGATAAGTATTATAATTTATAAAAAAAAAATATTTTATTTTATTTTATGAGTCTATCCAGTTCATAATTTCCATAATTTGAAAATATGACCATTTTTCATTTAACATTGACTTTAACCATTATAATATTTAAATGAATGATAAATTCAAAAATGAAAATTTATTGAATTTAATATCTATAATTTTTTGGTGAAAAATATAAAAACATATTATGTTTGGTTATAAATGGTTATTTTAAAGAAAAATAATTTTTTATCATTATATTTTTTCTTAATTTTTAGTGATGAAATAATTAGATAAGATGTTCATGTAATGCAGATAAAGTGTTTCTGCAAGTAGTAGAAAAATTAAGTAAATTATTTTAAAACCACTAAATTAATGTTTTCTGGCAGAGTCAAAGTATCCCATTAATTTTGAAGATAAATATAAAACATTATATATTATATAAATTTTTATATGTAATTTCCAATGTTTTCATGTTATTTTCAAAGGCAAGTTATTTGAATTGTTCTTAAAATGGTATTAATAGTATTTTATGTTAAATATGTTTTTTTAATTTATTTAAAAATCATATAAAAAATATTACAAGATTACATTTAGAATTATAAATTTTCTAAAATTTCACAAATTGTCCATTTATGTTACAATTTTCACATTATAATTAAAATTATAAATCATTATTATGAAAAATTCATGATCATTGTTATGGTTAAAATTTCATTACAATGGGGTTAAAAAATGTATGATTTAGAATTATATATAAACATGTAAAAATATATTGGATGATTATATATACACTCTTATTAACTTATAATATAATAAAAGTCATTTTGTAACCATTTTACATGATTTAGACGCATATTATATAATAATATTCCACGTATTTCCTAAAAATACATTAATTATATTTTAAAATAATAAATATTTTATTAAATAATTTTAAAAATTTAAAATACCATATTTGTATAATTTTTTTTATATGGTTTATATGATCATCCTTGGCTAATTTATGTTCTAGTTTTCCTTTTATTGTATCTTTCTTGAACCCCAAATTGTAAAAAACAATTAAATCATAGTAATTTTAAAAAGGTTAATATGGGTCAAAACATAAAGATAAGGGTCCAAACATAAAGAAATGTTTTCCAAATGTTGTTGGATGAGATGATTCAAATTCATCCTCACACTATATTCAAATTAAATTATTTTTAATAAACAAAATCATAAAAAATAATTTATATAAATTAAATACTTCTTGTAATTCAAGGAGTGATCATCTCATCATTTATAAGGGGAAACCCCTTTTATCATATCATTACACATTCATCAAAACCCCATCTCTATAAAACCCAAAAATATATCTTCTAAATATCTTTTTCCACGTTATTGATATTTTCTGATCCCTAAAATATCAAACCAATGATATTTAAGTGGTAATCTAAATTAAATCATTCAAAGATGTAATTGCATTAAAAAATCACAATCAATTTAATTATTTGTTTAACTATAATATTTTTTTATGAATAACAATATAATAAATTAATTATATTTAGAATAATAAAATATTATTATGAATACTGAACCACCATTATTCATCCTCTTTTCCATCTAATTATTTGTGAATGTGTCACTCTTGTGTATGTTTGGCCTACTATCTCTATGAAGAGAAGAGATTAATTTTTCATATTCACTGTTAAATAATGATTCTAAAAATTTATATATTTTATAAATAAAATATTAATGAATAATTTTGATTTTTAATTATAATATTTACCTGCATTTAAACCTTCTAGTATGTTATAAAATGATAACGTCGCATGTGAGTTTGTGTGGAATACCACCTCCACAAAGCAATGTGGTCTATTTTTTATTTATACTTTACATGAATATTGATAAATATGTTTTAATAAATAAATATAATATATATTATTTAAAAATAATTTTGTAACGCAGAATTCTTACTTACATTTCTTTCATTCTATCTGTTAAAAATTGAAAACAATTTTCATTCATATATATGACCTTTCATCTCTATGAACAATGCAATTCATTTAATTATCGATATATTTTATGGATAATTATAAATATCTCTATATTTAATACATATTACACTTATATCATAAATAAAATTATTGATATGATATATTTAAGATCAATATATAAGGATTATTGTAGTACCCCCAGTTTGAGGTATGTGGCCTTTTTTATGCATTTTTATGTGTTTAAAGTGCATGATATGAGTTAGGAAGAGGTTGGGAGAGTCTGGAATGGTTTTGAATGATTTTGGAGGCTTTTCATAAGGAACACGGTTTGAGCACTGTTAGTGGAAACTGTGTAGATTCTACAGGAAACCGTGCAGGGGGAGACCGTTGGCTTTGCAAGGCCTTTGCACGGTTTTCCAAACCATGCGAGGCAACCATACATACCCTTGATCTTGAGGGATTTGCGTGCACACGATTAGCACGCGGTTTCTCAAACCGTGCGACCACATAAAGTTTAGGTTTTTAAATCAAGGCTCCCTCAGACTTGACCTAAAACGCTCAAAATGTCCTCCCACATGAGCCTCAATCTGTATTTCGGGTTCCCAGCAGTTGAGGGTGCTCTCCCACTCATTTTGGAATCTTTTTTAAGAGGTTTCTTGGCAGATTGAAGGTGGTTTCTCCCAGGTAAGTCTCTTCTCTTGGGTTCTTGGTGTTTCCCTCTAGATCTACTCTTCCCTCTTTCTTGGTTTTATAGATCTACATTTTTGTGTGTATATCTAGGGTTGTGGTTTCCTTGGATGTTTATTTTAAGTCTTGTGAATTCTAGGCAAAGGGATCTAGAGAGGTTTCGGTGGTGCGTTCGTTGGATTTGAGGTGTGGTTTCTCGTGGGCCGATTTCTCAGGAACCTTAATGGTAGGTGGATTCTCTCTTGACTCCACTTGGTTTGAGATAATGGTTTTGGTTGCAATTAATTTTTTTTCTTTGAATTAATTGTGGTTTGATGTGCGAAATTGCTCGGATATCCCTTGGGTGGTGTTTTGGGGGATTTTTGGGAAAATGGGGTGTTTTATGGTGAAATGATTTTGTTGTAGATTTTAAAATGGATATTTTAAAATTGGTTTCAATGGTTGATTGTTGAAAATGACTGATGGAAATGGTTTTCAATAAAGAGGTTTTTTTTTATTGAAATGTGGTTTGGCATGGAAAATGATTTTCAATAAATGGGTGATTTATTAAAGTGGATTGATATGCAATGGAATTTGTTTGATTGCATTTTGTTGTGACATTGGTGGGTTATATGCTTGGTTTTTCTTGATTGGAATGTTGTGTGGAAGTGTCGAGAAGTACCACTATAAAAAGGGGATGGATAGTGGAGGGAAGGGACACCATCAAAGGATAAGTGTTCGGGTAGTACCACTAGGTGTGAATGAGTGAACGGGCTGGACAGAAGCTCCACCGTTTGGTTGTTTTGGTAGTTTGTTACACATTTCTTGCAAGATGGGAATTGTTGTGCAAGTGTGTAAATTTTGAAAAGGCTTTTGGCATGTTTGGTTGTCTTTCCATTGGTTGATTGGTTTGTGTGTGATGGTTTGTTAAGGGCATGTTTGGTTTATGGAACTGGTTGTACTTGTAATTATTTTATATAAATTGTTTTATAAAAATGTGCTAATGGTTTTATCCTAGTGGCATGTGTAGGGAAGTCAATTGGGGAAATCCTAATGTGTTTTATTACTCACCCCATTCTTTGTCATGTTGGTGTCTTTGCATATGTTGTTTATCATGACATGGGAAAAGGTAAGGCATCATCCTCCTTTAGTGGTGCATCGTGATGTCTGGGTGGAGCTTGGAGAATGGAGCATGATATGGATCCATGGACTGTACCTTGGCATATTTTGGCTCTTCTGTTGAGTCTTCTGTATCGCACTCTGATATGATGTTGGCTGTATTGTGTTTGGGTTGTATTGTTGAACAACTTGGTTGTCTTTTTGGGAATGCATGTTGGGTGTTTTATTGACATGCATCATAAAGTGGTGGTTAATGGATGGTTTGGTTGGTTTTTTCTTATGGGCCAATCGTTCCCCAACTTGATCTTGAAGCCCAAGACATTTATTTCTAACCTTTGGCATCTTGGGAACATCTCTTGTAACACCCAAAGCTTCCACGGTACGTTTCCATTTGAAAAATGCAATGGCATGCATTGTACGCAACTTCGAGATTCTAACACACCACAACCAATCAAACTAGCCATTATGAATAGTAATACATACTTTTTAAAATTTTATAAATATTATCTCTCAAAATGGACTTCATTTTTGGATTCGGAGTATCAAATTTAGCCTAAGGTGAAATTTTGGTACTTTTCGGATAACTTTAATGTTTGGATGAATAGTGGAAATTACTAAATTTTTAATTAAAAACAACATTTTTAATCAAAATAATTAATAGTGATAAATTATGAATTTGAGTGGTTTTAAAGTATATTTAGAATATATTTTTACCATTTAATAAAATTTTGGTCATTGTACATAATTTTACAATTTAACTGGACATAAACAAGTGTCAATCTTTTGATAGTTATTATCTCTTAAAAACACACTTTTTGTTTTAACAACGAGAATTAATTTTAAATTAATTTTTTCCACTTCTATGTTTTGAATTTGGAATAATGGATTCCATATTTTTAATCAGGATGTTCAAATTGTTTAAATAGATAACTTTTATTTTTAGACATTTTGAATAATTACTTCGGTAAATATTTTATTTACCATGGTTAAAGGGTAAATCCGGTAAATAAGGGTTAAAAAAATAATATTATAATAATACTAAATTACCCTAAAACGTGTCATAACCTTATTGGTGGATACATGAACGACCATGGTCATATTTGGGTCGATTTTTGGACCCCATGGAGCCACTTTTAAGTGCTAATGACACTTTATATTAATTAAGTTAAAATAAATACAAAAATGACAAAAGCATATATCATTTAGAAAAACATTTTTTAAATAGGGTTATATATGTTTTATTTTAGATTATAAATATTAACTAGAAAGCTAAAACGATTTACTACATACTGATATTTTATTTATATTTTTTAGACATTAAATAATTTAATTTATTTATGACACAATGATGATGTAGTAATTACCATAATAGTGAAAAATTAAAATAATTGATATTGTAAATACCCAAATAAATATAATTTGAGAATTTTTATGAACTAAAATAATTTTCTAGGTTAATATAAAATGTTAGGAATGATTTAATTAATTTTTTTTAAGTAATCATTCTCTTATGAGTTTTTAAAAAATCAACTATTGAATAGTGTCAAAATTGACATAAAAGAGTTTTTAAAACAAATATTATATTATTAATTGATATTAAATTCTTAAAAATCTAAGGTTCGGCCAAGGGACTTATATAATGATAGGTGTATCATTAATGGACCACTTGGGGGTCTCTTGGATGTATATAGTAAGTTTATTAACCATATAATATAAAAATACAAAGAGACATTGTAAAAGTGAAACTAAATAACTAAGAGTTAATACTTAACCATAAGGTTAATATAGTGACCCAAAACTATCTAAATTCTATTGGATGAGTTTTTTTTTGAACCATCCCCACCTTAAAATTTTAATAATACACTTTGGAGCCATTAGAAACCGAATATGAATTTATTATAAAATAATATTTCTAGCTTTTCCAAAGGTGCCCCTCACCCCTCTTATAAAAGGGCACTCCCCCTTCTAATTAATTCACACCTTCAAAGCCTTTTGGTTCAGCCAACCCCTGCCAAAATACTCTCTCAACATCCCTCAGTTCATCCTATAGGCCTTCCTTTAGTCATAAAGCCAACCTAGGGAGCCCTTTTAATAAAATCAAAAGGAAGAACCCAAAGAAGAGGTAATGTTTTCACCACCCTTTTTCAAGTTCCTTTCTTCTTCCACTTATTATTTCATTGTTATTATCATTATAAAATAATAACTACAGTATCTTATATATACTATGATGTTATTATAAATATGGTACAACCATATTCAGTATTCTATCCATCCTTTGAATAACATGTCACCATACGTACGTATGTACAACTTATCATCTCCACGTCGTGGTGTAATTGTTATTCAATAAATTATTATTTGGATGGTTATAATAATTATTTGTAATTCATGTAAATAATAAATATAACATGATAATGATTCTTTATATATGATATACCATCCAATTATATATTATTTTAATATCAAAAGAATGATATTGTCGCTGGTGCGTACGTACGGACTACCGTCTCCACGAACGCGATGAGATTCATTCTCCATCGTATCCATTCAAGTATAATTCTCATTTTATGATTAATAATAGTATATAAGGACTTCATAGAATTATGTATATGATTAATATACCACCTATCCATGAAAAACATGGCTTATGTAATAAAACATATAAAAGAAAACGAGTAAGTTAACACCCAAAACAACGATAATACTAAGATATTATTAACAAATCAATGTTAAAAGATCATATATGATTTCATATTAATGTATATGATTCTTTTATAATTCAATAACAATTATTTCACCATTACAAATGAGGTTAACCTACCGTCAACCAAGGTAAAAGTACAAAGTAAGGGGTTTCTAATATCACTTTTAATTACGTGAGAATTCCCTCATTCACCACTTATTTATTACATGTGGTGTGTGTACTGCCCAAGTTTGTATTCAATGTGTAATATACTTTAATTCATGTA
This sequence comes from Viscum album, assembly GCA_963277665.1. Taxonomy (NCBI): domain Eukaryota; kingdom Viridiplantae; phylum Streptophyta; class Magnoliopsida; order Santalales; family Viscaceae; genus Viscum; species Viscum album. The sequence goes on along the minus strand of OY728125.1, from coordinate 906,819,313 downwards.
TATTTACATCATCATTGTGTGATACTTGTTTCATGGGTGTATATTTCATAAGTTACCTAATCAATAAGGGAATTTGAAATTTCAATTTCCACTCATTCGGATATAGACATACTTCATTGATTATTTTACTCCAAGATTATATGTGGAATCACTATTCATTTGATTATGTCATAATTTACAATCCCATTTCTATGGATGTACTTTTGATATATATAATCACTACATTGATAAATTCTCAAGTAATCTATTTGAACTTGATAAGAGTAATTTTAACTCAATCTCCATTTGTTGAGTTAAATATCCAATTCATTGGTGTTGTTTTTACAAGAATATGTGGGAATGTAATCTGATAGATTTACACTAAATATTTAATCATATTTAGTGTGTTTATATTTTTCACACATAATTATTTCATTGATTTATCCTTAACCTAAGGATATGATCTTTATAAGAAGTTTCATCTCAAATTACATTCCATTGATACTCCTTTGTTGTTATTCACCAAATCACTTTTATATGGTGTATATAATTTACTTTTACATAGTATATCATGAATCCATTTATTCTCATGATATTAAATTTTTTTTGATTACCTCAATTATTTGTATTCAAGTGTCTCTCTTTTGATTAGTAACTATAACTAAAATATCATTTTAAAATGTTTTAAAGATTTGTTATTCTAAATCTTTCTCACTAATGTCCATGTTTTAAAAATGGTTTTAAGGATTTATTTATATGAACATTAATTTTTTAAAATTAAAATTCATTTTTAATGTTTCAATGTGGTATGGGACACTTTGATTCACAAATCTATTTTTAAAATGGCTTCTTGATAAATAGTGATACTTTTAATTGTTTTCAATAAAAATGGTGATATTTCTCTCAAATAGTTCTGATGATTATTTTCATCTATGTCAATATCCTTCATTATTCTTGATTGAGGTTAATATGATACAATACAATATTCCATTTTGTATCAAATGAGTTATGTTTGACTGTGGATGTGCTATTTTTATACCATTCATAGTTTTTGGATGAATTATTGACATTTCATATGCTAATTTTAATACGAATGTTTTATGTTTCAAAATTTTCATATGAGGAATGCATTGGACATAGTAAGTGACGAGTGGATCCCGCTATAGCTCCTGGATGCATCGGTAGGTCTCATGAGACAAACTAGTGTCTTGGAACAAGGCCTTGACAAAATCTTATTTTTAGTCTTGGCATGAGTCCTTGGTTATGTGGTTATGATAGTCTGTCATTATGCATTCCATCATTATGAAAGTGGTTATTGATATTGCGTGTGATTGTTCGACTAGTAGAATATTCATGTGAATAAGTAAATGGAATTATTTAATTTTATCTTTCCCATATTATGCTGAAGTTCAAGTTTAAAAATCTTTTTTAGTTATAAATTTCTTTAAGTGTTTATGCTTATCTATGAAAGCTTATACTATATTGTTATCCTTACTGAGCATCTGAGCTCCCCCATTTCAATGTTTTATTTTTCCCAGGATGTGAAGAAGTAATTTATGAATGACCTGCAGGGATAGTATGAGGGGATATGAAGACAAGATTTTGTTGTAGTTTTTTTACCTTATGATGTAATGTAAGACTTATGAATATATCTAGTGTTTCCAAGACTAATAAACTAATCGTTCATTCGAGACTTGATCCTTTGTGATCATGCTAATGATACGTAATAATGCACCGACTCTGGGTAACTGGGGTCGGGGCGTTACAATTCGTATCAGAGGAAGTTTAGTATAAAACTTGGAAGCTAGATTTAGATAAACTCTGATTAGAGCACATAGACCTAAGATGGACTTTGAGTATTAGTATAGAAGAACTTCCTAGAATTTTGGTATTGTAGATATTTTGTGAGTTTTCCGAGCAATACATCCCTATCTGGATACGAGCAGGTAGAGCCGGCTCTGGCACAGATGTACCTAGGGGTAAAACCCGAAAACACCGCTTTGAGTTAGACTCGAACGGGAACTGGTGCACGACAACGGGCCTTGCTACACTCTTGGTTACGACACTCCCGAGGGATATGATTATGATAATTTACATTTTCATTACAAACCGATTTGAAGTATTATATGTAAGATGAGATTAAATGACCTTGGTTAATCCTAATGTGTTTCAAATTGAGAATATGGTGACATGATATTCTCTAAATGATTTCATGACTACTGTTACTCACACAATGATTTCTGGTTTTAGTCAATGGCTGGATTCCAAGGAAGTCATAGTGACTTTGAGAATGATGTACAAGGTGGGAATGGTGGTGGCAATGAGCAACAAAATGGATTGTTGATAGGCGTAAATGATATCGTCTTCATGCCAAATCAATTTTCCAAAAATATGATCAACAACATATATATTAACCAATTCCCGAACTAAACAAAGAAGAGAAAGGTGATGAATGATAAGAGCTCCAGCATTGGAGACCATGGAGAAAGGAATCCTCAAATTCCATCATGCAGGAAATGTGGAAGGAGACACCCAGGAAAGTGTCTCAATGGGAAAAATAAATGCTTTACGTGAGGGATGGAAGGACATAAAGTGAATAATTATAGAAGAAAAATTAATATTACTATAAAAGAAGATAAAAATGATCCCAAGAATCCATTAACAGTCATTTGCTATAAATATAGGGGACCTGGCCATTACCCGAGTGAATTCCCTATTCTATAGGATATTTTCTTGGTCAAATAAGAATCTATGTGGGAATAAATGGTTGGAGAAATGTTTGAGAAGTATTAGTTCTCCTTGTTGATGGGTTTACTTTGGAATAAATTTCTCTTATATTTTTAACCCTACATTTTTTCATGTAAGAATGATATTTGAGGAAGAATTATCTTTTCTCTTGTGTATATAGTTATAAATAACCATTTGGTTTTATATAATCGTTGGGTTTGAGGCAATTATAAGTTATTATAATTTGGGATGAAAATGTAAGGTATGAGATAAGATTTGTGGTTAAATTATGTTATGGTTATTTTGTGGAATTTATCTCAATTTGGTAATGTTATAAAATATAGTTTTTGAAAAAGGACAACACGAAGACCGTGTGACAACCCATCGCGTTGGAAAAAGTTCTGGGAATCGAACCCACAACCAAAGTGCAATTGGGATTTATCGCCTACCATTGGACTACGTGAAGTCCCTGGTTAGTGTGACTAATTATTTTTAGTTAAATGATTTTATTGATCAATAATAATTTGATTTTGGATCTTATGTCTTATCAAATGAATACCCTTCGTATAGGAAAATGATTTGGTGAAAAAGTGATAAATGTTATTGTGGAAGTTGTTCGCTTTGTTGTGAACACTATATGCCCAAGGAAAATAGAATATATGGGATTTTTAGTGATTTGGGTTATTTATGGAAATGATTAGGTTAATTACTTTTAAGTATGTGACCTTAAGAGTAATTAATGTCATTTGGAGATACAATTTAATGTGGAATACTACATTCTTATAAATTTTGGGTTTCAATATTAGTTTGGATTATATTGAATTATTTTAAGGACAATTTATTATTGAATGGTTTTTATTTAACTTTGGGATATTGATGGTTTAATTTTAGAAATTAAGATTAGTGTTTATTTTTCTCTAATGAAATATCCATTTGGGGGATCATCAGAAATTATAATAACCATTTTGGTTTTTATTAATCTTTAAAGACAAGGTAAATATGTAGTTTATCCTACATGGATCATGTATTTCTATAGATGTTTATTCTAGCTCTTCCATTGTGGCCAAGTCTTCTTGAATACTCATTGTTCAAAAAAATGTGTTAGTGGTAAAAATTTATTAAATAATGAAACTCTTCTTAAAAAGTAAGTATATCTCTTTGTGTTCTTAATCAATATAATAAATTAATTCCTCATCCTTATGTAATGTAACTTAAAACAAAAAATTTTGTCCATTTACTTTTCCTACTGGGAGACTAATGACCGTTTGTCCCAACATAAGTTTGTGATTTTCTTCTTGTTAACTTTCTCCTGATCATGTTTTCTATCCTTCTCCATCAGAATTTAACACTTAGTTTATCATCCATATCCATGTTTTCCTACATGGAATCCTATTATGGTTATCTTTGGTGACCTTTATACCTCTCTTCCTTTCTTTTAAAGTGATAGTTTTATTGACCCTTTTTCCGATGTGGGACTTTCCATTATATTCTCAAGCCCAATTTTTTTAAAAAAATTGCGAGGACAGAATTTATTAAAGGAGGGAAGAATGTAACACCCCATGATTTCACGGTACGTTTCCCTTTGAATAATGCAATGGCGTGCATTGTATGCAAATTCGAGATTTTAACACACCACAACCAATCAAACTAGCCGTTATGAATAGTAATACCTACTTTTTGAAATTTTATAAATTTTATCTCTCAAAATGGACTTCATTTTTGGATTTGGATTACCGAATTTAGCCTAAGTTGAAATTTTGGTACTTTTTGGATAACTTTAATATTTTGATGAATAGTGAAAATTACTAAATTTTTAATTAAAAACAACATTTTTAATCAAAATAATTAATAGTGATAAATTATGAATTTGAGTGGTTTTAAAGAATATTTAGAATATATTTTTACCATTTAATACAATTTTTGTCATTGTACATAATTTTACAATTAAACCGGACATAAACAAGTGTCAATCTTTTGATAGTTATTATCTCTTAAAAACACGCTTTTTGTTTTAACAACGGGAATTAATTTTAAATTAATTTCTGCAACTTCTGTGTTTTGAATTTGGAATAATGGATTCCATATTTGGAATCAGGTTTTTCAAATTGTTTAAATAGGTAACTTTTATTTTTAGAAATTTTGAATAATTACTTCGGTAAATATTTTATTTACCATGGTTAAAGGGTAAATCTGGTAAATAAGGGTTAAACAAATAATATTATAATAATACTAAATTACCCTAAAACATGTCATAACCTTATTGGTGGATACATGTCCAACCATGGTCATCTCTGGGTAGATTTGTTGACCCCATGGATCCACTTGTAAGTGATAATGACACTTTATATTAATTAAGTTAAATAAATACAAAAATGACAAAAGCATATATCATTTAGCAAAAAAAAATTTACATAGGGTTATATATGTTTTATTTTTGATTATAAATATTAATTCTAATGATAAAACTATTTCCTACATAATGATATTTTATCTATAGTTTTTAAACATTAAATAATTTAATTAATTTATGACACAATGATGATGTAGTAATTACCATAATAGTGAAACATTAAAATAATTGATATTGTAAATACCCAAATAAATATAATTTGAGCCTTTTTATGAATTACACTAATTTTCTAGGTTAATAAGACATGTTAAGAATGATTTAATTAACATTTTTTGAAGTAATCATTCTGTTATGATTTTTAAAAAAATCAACTATTGAATAGTGTCAAAATTGACATAAAAGAGTTTTTAAAACAAATATTATATTATTAATTGATATTAAATTCTTAAAAATATAAGGATCGGCCAAGGGACTTATATAATGATAGGTGTATTATTAATGGACCACTTGGTCATCTCTTGGATGTATATAGTAAGTTTATTAACCATATTAGATAAAAATACAAATTGACATTATAAAAGTGAAACTAATTAACTAAGAGTTAATACTTAATGATAAGGTTAATATAATGACCCAGACCAGTCTAAATCCTATTGTTTGAGTTTTGGTTGACCCATATCCACCTTTACCTTTATATAATACACTTTGTAGCCATTATAAACCAAATATTAATTTATTATAAAATAATATTTCTAGCTTTTCCAAAGGTTCCCCTCACCCCTCTTATAAAAGGGCACTCCCCCTTATCATTAATTTACACCTTCAAAGCCTTTTGGTTTGGCAAACCGCTGCCCAAATACTCTCTAAACTTCCCTCAATTCATCCTATAGGCCTTCCTTTAGTCAGAAAGTCAACATAAGGAGCCCTTTTAATAAAATCAAAAGGAAGAACCCGAAGAAGAGGTAATGTTTTCACCACCCTTTTTCAAGTTCCTTTCTTCTTACACTTCTTCTTTCTTTGTTATTACCATTCTAAAATAATAACTCCAGTATCTTATATATACTGTGATGTTATTATAAATATGGTAAAACCATATTCATTATTATATCCATCCTTTTAATAACATGTCACCATACGTGCGTACGTACGACTTACCATCTCCACATCGTGGTGTAATTGTTATTCAATAAATTATTATTTGGATGGGTATAATAATTATTTTAAATTAATTGAAATAATAAATATAACATGATAATTATTCTGTATATATGATATACCATCCAATTATATATTATTCTAATATTAAAAGAATGATATTGTCGCTCGGGCGTACGTACGGACTGCCGTCTCCACGAACGCGATGAGATTTATTCTCCATAGTATCCATTCAAGTATAATTCTCATTTTATGATTAATAATAGTATCTAAGGACTTTATATCATTCTGGATATGATTAAGATACAACCTATCCATGAAAAACATGTCTTATTTAACAAAACATATAAAAGAAAACGAGTAAGTTAACACCCGAAACAACGATAATACTAAGATATTATTAACAAATCAATGTTAAAAGATCATATATGATATAATATTAATGTATATGATTCTTTTATAATTCAATAACAATTATTTCACCATTATACAGGAGGTTATCCTACCGTCGACCAAGGAAAAAGTACAAAGTAAAGGGTTTCTAATCGCACTTTTAATTCCGTGAGAATTCCATCATTCACCACTTATTTATTACATGTGGTGTGTGTACTGCACATGTTTGTATTCAATGTGTAATATAATTTAATTCATGTATATTTACATAATCATTGTGTGATCCTTGTTTCATGGGTGTATGTTTCGTAGGTTACCTAATCGATAAGGGAATTTGAAATTTCAATTTCCACTCATTCGGCTTTAGGCATACTTCATTGATTATTTTACTCCAAGATTATGTGTGGAATCACTATTCATTTGATTATGTCATAATTTCCACTACCATTTCTGTGGATGTACTTTTGATACATATAATCACTCCATTGATAAATTCTCAAGTCATCGATTTGAACTTGATAAGAGAAATTTTAACTCAATATTGATTTGTTGAGTTAAATATCCAATTCATTGGTGTTGTTTTTATAATAATATGTGGGAATGTAATCTGATTGATTTACACTAAATATTTAATCATATTTAGTGTATTTATATTTTTCACACATAATTATGTCATTGATTTATCCTTGACCTAAGGATATGATCTTTATAAGAAGTTTCATCTCAAATTACATTCCATTGATACTGCTTTGTTTTTATACACCAAATCACTTTTATATGGTGTATATATTGTACTTTTACATAGTATATCATGAGTCCATTTATTCTCATGATATTAAAAACTTTTTGATTACCTCAATTATTTGTATTCAAGTGTCTCTCTTTTGGTTAGTAACTATAACTAAAATATCATTTTAAAATGTTTTAAAGATTTGTTATTCTAAATCTTTATCACTATTGTCCATGTTTTAAAAATGGTTTTAAGGATTTATTTATATGAACATTAGTTTTTTAAAATTAAAATTCATTTTTAAAGTTTGAATGTGGTATGGGATACTTTTATTCAAAAATATATTTAAAATGGCTTCTTGATAAATAGTGATACTTTTAATTGTTTTCAAGAAAAATGGTGATATTTCTCTTAAATAGTTTTGATGATTATTTTCATCTATGTCAATATCCTTCATTACTATCGATTGAGGTTAATCTGATACAATACAATATTCCATTTTTTATCAAATGAGTTATGTTTGACCGTGGATGTGCTATTTTTATACCATTCATGGTTTGTGGATAAATTATTGACATTTCGTATGCTAGTTTTAATACGACTGTTTCTGTTATGTTTCAAACTTTCCATTTGAGGAATGAATTAGACTTAGTAAGTGATGGGTGGAGCCCGCTATAGCTCCTCGATGCATCAGTAGGTCTCATGAGACAATCTAGTGTCTTGGCACAAGGCCTTGACAAAATATTATTTTTAGTTTTGGAACGAGTCCTTGGATATGTGGTTATGATAGTCTGGCATTATGCATTCCATCATTATGAAAGTGGTTATTGATATTGCATGTGATTGTTCGACTAGTATAATATCCATGTGAATAAGTAAATGAAATTATTTCATTTTATCTTTTCCATATTATGCTGAAGTTCAAGTTTAAAAGGCTTTTTTAGATATAAATTTCTTTAACTATTTATGATTATCAATGAAAGCTTCTACTATATTGTTATCCTTACTGAGCATCTGAGATCACCCCTTTCAATGTTTTATTTTTCCCAGGATGTGAAGAAGTAATTTATGAATGACCTGCAGGGATATTATGAGGGGATATGAAGACAAGATTCTGTTGTAGTTTTTTTACCTTATGATGTAATGTAAGACTTATGAATATATCTAGTGTTTCCAAGACTACTAAACTAATTAGTCTTTCGAGACTTGATAATTTGTGATCATGCCAATGATACGTAATAATGCACCGACTTTGGGTAACTGGGATCGGGGCGTTACATCGCTTAAGTCCAAGTATCCCTCACCGCCTTTTCAAAGCAATGAGGTAGGGGAGGGGTGTTACAAGTTGTATCAGTTTGTTCGGTCCTTAGATTTCAAGTGAGAGATGATGTTCGATCATTGGTGTTGATCATTGGTTTTGGTGTTGAAATTCATTGTGGTATATTCTTTGAGTCGGGATAGTATCAATGCGTAGGAATGTCAGAACATGGAATGTATAGCATAAAAGGATGTAGCTAACAATTTTATGTTGAACTTCAAGTTACAGGGAGTAGGGTACATTAGTGTTTTGGAGACACTTATAGGCATTATATATCTCATTGTTGTGGGTGTAGCTGATGAGATGAGCATGGCTTGCATGGTAGAAATGACATCCCATTAGGATTCATATTTCATTGGGAATAATGATTTATGGGCTGAATTGAGAAATGATTTTGAAAATTTGTGAAATTAAAATGTGAATAAATTCGGTATTTTGAAAATGGTTTGGTTTTCAAAATGGTGAAACATGGAGAATGTGGAAAGGTGGAAATCCTCGTTGTGATAGTATTGTGTAATGTGATTTGAAATGGGATTTCGTGATGTCTACAGAAGTGAGACTCATGGTTGTCTGTTTTCTGTTTATTTAAATGTCACCGGGTAGGCATCGTAGAGACCAAACTGAAGTGGCCGATGGAAAAATGGTTGCATCGAAGCCTCAGGTGAACTAGAAGCTAGTGAAAAGTATAGTGCAATATTTCTAAGCTATGGAAAGAGGAAACAAAGCGGATGAACCAAGGCATGTGGATCATGTGGTTCAGTTTCAAAATAAAAATCCACCCATCTTCCGGGGTGATTCAGAGCCAAAGATGGTAGAATCATGCATGAATAGAATGAACAAGATCTTCGAGTTCTTGGGAACCTAGGTAGAGTTCAAAGTAAAGATAGTCACGTATATGTTGGAAGATCTTTCCCTTCAGTGGTTGGAGTTGCAGGTTTAAGCTTTAATGGACCAGGGCATTGTGTGGGAAGGCATTGAAGAATTGTTTAATAAAACATTCTTCCCACATACGTTTAGAATTCAGCGCATGACTGATTTCTTAAGTCTAAAGCAAGATCATATGTCTCTGACGGAGTATTCATCTATGTTTATGAACTTAGTGAGTTTTGTACCCGAGGTGGCGGGTAGTACATCGTTGAAAGATCATTTCTTCGAAGCTAGTTTGAGGTAGGAAATCTGTTCCAAGATAGCGGTGCTATGGATAGATGATTACACAGATACGGTGAATAGAGCCTCAGTGGATGAGAGAAATTTTTTGGGAGCTGCGGGCGGAGGAAGCATGGTGGTACCCATGGGGAATAGTGGGAACTCTAGTGCTGGGTTCAAGCGAAGGAGGGGCACTTATTCACAAGGTGGGATTATGGAATATAATATGGAGGTAGGATCGGTAAATCTTCCTCTGAATCCCCAGAGCAAGACGGGATGTTTTCAGTGTGGTTCTATGAGCCACATCAACTGGTATTGTACGACACAACCTCGATATTGTCATAATTGTAAGAATATGGGGCATCTGCAGTGTTATTGTCAGATTGCTCCAAGGTCGGGTGCACGTGACACTCCTGAGGGATCGCAGATGTCGTATGCTTCGATGAGATGGGGACATCAACACACCACTCGTCAGCAGAGTAAAGTGGGTCATGGTGATTCTCGGAATACCGCGACGCCTTATCAAAGAAATAAAGAGCAGAGTGTGGCAACTGAGGCATTTTTCGGAGCTGAGCAGTTTATGGTGGATGATCAGTCGGGACCATCCATGGTGTGAGGTACTATTCGTTTCAATTCTACCTTGATGGAAGTACTGTTGGATGCAGTTGCTTCAAACTCTTTTATTGCTTCATGTGTGGTTGATGTTTTGGGTTTTAGGTTAGAAATGATGCCCTCAGTTTTAAAACATCAAACTACTCAGGGTCAAAGAGAGTGTCGAGCCTTCTTGTGTAGAGCATGTGGTACAGTTGTGGGCGAGGTTGAGATAACCCTAGAATATCTCAGTTCTTGAGATGGATGGGTATCATGTAATCCTAGGAATGTATTGGCTTGGGGATTTTAAGGCCCACATCGACTGTGATGGAAAGACATAGGTTTTTAAGACACATGATGGCGTTATACATCTCTTTAACGGAGAGAGGCATAAACGGAAGGGTGAAACATGTTTGTTGGAACCAGTAGTGGGAACGATATTATATCAGTTGGTGGTGTTTCCATTGTAATTAGTAGACGGTGTTGAGCAGAGTGTTCTTAAATAAATGGCGGATCAGTTCATGGATATTTTTCCTCAAGTATTCTCTTTCTTACCTCTCGTCAGAGAAGTGGAGTTTACAATTGATCTCCTTCCCGGGACCAGTCCTATCTCACTTTCGTCTTATCGGATGGCACTAGCTGAATTTCAAGAATTGAATGTCCAGTTTCAAGAGTTAGAAAACAAACAGTTTATCCATCCTAGCACATCTCCGTGGGCAACACTGGTGTTTTTTGTGAAATAGGCAGATGGAACATTGAGGCCATGTGTTGATTATAGTACACTCAACCATGTTATGATAAAGAATATATATCCACTTCCACGAATTGATGATTTTTTCGAATAGTTGAGGCTAGCAAAGTGGTTCTCCAAGATCGACCTGAGGTCGAGATATCTTCAATTGTGGGTGAGGAATGATGATATTCCTAAAACAGATTTCAGAAGTAGATATGGAAATTATGAATATGTGGTTATGCCCTTTGGTATAACGAATGCGCCATCGGTGTTTATGGAATTGATGAATCGGATATTTCAGAGATATCTAGATTCATTTGTGGTGGTGCTTGTAGATAATATTAGGGTGTATTCATAGACAATGGTGGAGCATGAGCAGTACTTGGTGGCAGTGCTAGGTATCTTGAGTGATCAGCGGTTGTATGCCAAATTGTCAATGTGTGACTTTTGGATACATCAAGTTCATTTTCTTGGCCATGTGATTTCCAAAAGAGGTGTTTCAGTAGATCTGGAAAAGATAGAGGCTATTATCTCATGGCAACTGCCAAAGAATGTGTTTGAGATACAGATTTTCCTTGTTCTAGCTGGGTATTATCAGCATTTTGTTTGTGATCATTCATGTTTTACTTCATCGATGACAACTTTGACAAGAAATAATGTTCCATTATAGTGGAATGAACAGTGTTATCAGTGTTTCGAAGAGCTAAAGGGTCGCCTTACATAAACACCAATCACGGTTTTCCAGAACCAGGAAAAGGTTCTGTGGTGTATTGCAATGCATTAAGATCAGGGTTGGGGTGCTTTACCATGCAAAGGAATAATGTGGTTGAGTATTGCTCACGGTAGTTGAGGGTGCATGATAAGAACTACATAACTCATAATTTGGAGTTGGAAGCACTTGTCTATGCTTTGAAAGTGTGGTGTAATTATCTCTTCAGTGAGAAATTCATGGTATATACAGATCATAAAATCTTAAAGCATATTTTTTCACAAAGGGATTTGAATTTGAGGAAAAAGTGTTGGATTGAATATCTCCAGATGTTTTATTTGGACTTGATGTACACACAGGGTAAGGAAAATTCGGTGGCTGATGAATTAAGTAGAAAAACATGTGCTCAGGTGGTAAAATAGGCAATGGACCAGTGGTAGTTTATGTCAGTTATAGGTGACATGAAGTTGAAATATGAAGATGAGGGCGATAGAGCTGTCTCCTTTCTGGTTTTGTTGATCACTGACTTGGTTTTCCTAGTTAAAGAGGCACTGATATATGATTCTGAGTGCATGACCATGGGGTCGAGACTCAATGGTGGGGAGACCATTAAGTGTTGGAAAGTGAATGGAGATTCAGTTATGTGTTTTCAGAATCAGATGGTTGTACCAATTTCTTTTCGAGAGGATCTTCTCAGGTCGTATCATCATTCTTGGTGGGTTGTTCATCCTAGAATTCAGAAAATGTATAAAGCATTGAAAATGATGTTCGGGTGGGCTGGTATGAAAAGAAGTGTGGCTGAGTTTGTTTCGAGATGCTTGACTTGTTAGCATTTCAAGGCAGAGTATCAGAGGCCCGAGAGATTGTTCAATCTTTACCAGTCCCTGTTTGGAAGTGGGAGAAATTAGCGATGGATTTTGTCACAGGTCTCCCAAGAACGGCCAGAAAGAACGATTCCAATTTAGTGATAGTGGATCGACTAACGAAGTCGTCCCATTTCATCCCGATCTGTGAATCTCATACGGTGGAGGATCTGTCCAATATCTATATCCTGGTGGTGGTAAAGAGGCATGGTGTTTCAGTTTCAATTGTATCTGATAGAGATCTGAGGCTTACATCTTGTTTCTGGAAATCTGTGAATCAAGACCTTGGGACACAGTTGACTATGATAATGGCGTACCACCCTCAGATGGATGGTCAATCCGAGTGGAAAATAAAAACTTTGGAGGATATGTTTCGGGCTTGTGTTATGGATTTTGGTGGTTCATGGTAGGAGCACTTGTCATTGGTTGAGTTATCAGACAATAACAGTTATCAGGCATCCATAGAAATGGCTCCATTTGAAGCGTTCTATGGGCGACAGTGTCGTTCTCCGCAATGTTGAGTGGAAATGGGTGAGTCCTCTATGGTTGGACCGAGCCTTGTCCAGGAGATGACGGACACGATCATGTTGATTAGGAAGATAATGGAGATGACAAAAAGTCATTCCGAAATCATATGTGGATCATCGTCAACGGTTGTTGTTGTTCAAGGTGAGTGATCATGTTTTCTTGAGGATCTCACCAAGGTTGGGACATCTTTGGTTTGTGAGTAATGGAAAGTTATCTCTGAGGTATATTGGACCTTTTGAGATTCTCGAGCAGGTTGGTGAGGTGGATTATCATATGTATTTTCCACCTAGGTTTAGTGTGGTGCACCATGTGTTTCATGTGTTGCGGTTGAAAAAGTATCAGTCGAATCGTGACAATGTGATTCGATGGGATCATGTGGAGCTAGAACTGGATGCTTCATTGGTGCACGTGCCAGTGTGGGTTGTGGATAGGCAATAGAAAGTCTTTCATGGTAAAAGCATTGGGTTATTTCATGTATTGTGGCAACATGGTCAGATCAAAGAGGAGACTTGGGAGTTGGGGAAAGTAATGGTCGGGCAGTGGCCTGATCTCTTTCGGTAAAGGGTGGGTTCACTACTTTATGAGGATGGAAAGTCCAATGGTGGAAAAATATAGTACCAATTTTTTCAGTTATGTGGCCTTTTTATGGATTTTATGTTTTTAATGTCCATGAGATGAGTTGGGAAGAGGTTGGGAGAGTTTGGAATGGGTTTAAAAGAGTTTGGAGGCTTTTCTTAGGGAGCACGGTTTGAGCACGGTTAGTGGAAACCGTGCGGATTCACCATGAAACCGTGCAGGGGGAGACAGTAGGCTTCGCATAGCCTATACAAGGTTTTCAAAAACTTGCGAGGAAACCATGTGGACCCTTTCTCTTTAGCTAGTATCATGCACATTGTTAGCGCACAGTTTGTCAAACCATGCGGGCTAATTGTACTGCCACTTAAAATTGGGGTTTTTAAATCCGGGCTCCCTCGGACTTGACCTAAAATGCTCCAAACATCCTCCCACTCAAGCCTCACTCGGGATTTCGGTTTCTCAGAGGTTGAGGGTGCTCTCTCACTTGTTTTGGAAGCTTTTTGAAGAGGTTTCATGGCGGATTAAAGGTGGCTTCTCCCAGATAAGTCCCTTATCTTGGGTTCTTGGTGTTTCCCTCTAGATCTACTCTTCCATATTTTTTGGTTTTCTAGATCTACACTTTTTAGGTGTAGGTATAGGGTTTTGGTTGCCATGGATTTTTATTTTAAGGATTTTTAATGCTAGGGAAAGGGATGTAGAGAGGTTTTGGTGATGTTTTTGCTGGATTTGAGGTAGGGTTTATCGTGGGTCAATTTCTCAGGAACCCTAAAGGTAGTTGGCTTCTCCCTAGACTCCACTTGGATAGAGCTAATGTTTTTTGTTACAATTAATTTTTTGTGCTTTGAAATAATTGTGGATTTATGTGAAAAATTGATTGGATATCCCTTGGTTGATGTTTTGGGGGATTATTTGGAAAATGGTGGTTTTATGGTGAAAAGATTTTGTTGTGGATTTTAAAATGGAGATTTTTAAATGGAATTTTATGGTTGATTGGTGAAAATTATTGATGGAACTTTTTTTCAATAAAGAGGTTTTTTTATTGAAATCTGGTTTTCCATGGAAAATTATTTTCCATAAATGGGTGATTTATTTAAGTGGATTGATATGAAATATAATTTGGTTGATTGTGAAGTTCCCAGTCAGGATCCAAGTATCACTGAGAGGGGGAGGGGGTGAATCAGTGATATCTTTTTCTTTTTAAGTTTCCTTCTTTATGAAACAACCTTCTCCTCCTATTAAAGAGTTTCCTCCAAGTCAAACACACACAACCATAGGAACACAAGATTTACAATGTTCACTACTTAATAAGAGTAGCTACGTCCTTGATATGGTACAGAAATAATCCAATACCACACAATCCACTAGAAAACAATCCTTTTATGTGGAATAAAACGAGTAGGATATACCCTTACACTGATGTAGCATTTTGAAAATAATCCAATAGTGCGTGTGCTCCCCCTTAGCACAAATAGGGTAATGAAATAATTTTGTGCTTCTTGATGACCTTTCCCAGATGAAATCTTTCAAAAAAATTCTTCACTTTCCTACCCAGAAGCTGGTAAAAACCTCCTGGAAAAAACATCTTGCACGCCTCCTTCCACATACGCGCCTCCTTACCACTTTCGCACCTCCTTTCACTTGCGCGCCTCATTTATAATTGCGCACCTCTTTGTGGAAAGCACAACACTTGCGCGCCACCCTTACCACTTGCATGCCCTATACTTGCGCGAAAAGACTTGCACAATATATTTGCATGGTAGACTTGCACGACAAAACTTGCGCGGAAACACTTGCGCAGAAACACTTGCGCGGTAGACTTGCGCGACAACACTTACGCTACAACACTTGCGCGACAGACTAGCACGACAACACTTGTACGACAAACTTCTTCGACTTACGCACTCAGAGCTCAAAATATTTCTCTAAGTCTCGAGCCCATAAGAAATGAGGAGGGTAGTCGCCTATTTATAGGCATTTTGGTGACTTTCCCTCCCCATACTTGCATGCCTCAACTTGTGTACCGCTCCAACACTTGAGCGCCACATTCTTTCCTGTGTCATATTTTGATATCATGATCTTTGAAATATGACTTACGTGACACACTTGCGCGCCAATACTTGTGCGACACACTTGCATTCCTCTATCTTTCCTTTGTCATATTTTGATATCATGATTTTTGAAATATGACTTGCACGACACACTTTCACACTGATACTTGTGCGACACACTTGCGCACAGATACTTGCGCGACACACTTGCACGTCAATACTTGCATGCCAAATACTTGTGCGCCATTATTGACTTGCACGCTAATTTATTTCCTTTTCCATATTTCTGAAATAATTATCTTTGAAATATTACTTGCACGCCTCTACATACTTGCGTTCCTACTATATACTTGCGCGCCTACTGCATACTTTCACACCTACTCCTTTCCTTTGCCATATTTTTGATCTGATGATATTTGTGATATGACTTTTCCAAAAACACTTCTTTGTCTCTCCCATTCCATCATAAGGCTTGCATCAAAAGTTCTCCAAAATTATGATATTTGTGAAATAAAAATCAGCAAAGCATCGTCTGGTTTTACAAGTCTTTTACAAAGTGAATTGATTTAGATTCTTTGACAACAAAAGACAACACTCTATAATAGAAAACTTTTCTTACTTCCTTATCCGTCCAACTTGGTCCCAACAGTACCCCCCTTTGGATTTTTTGTCAACCATGATTCATAAATCACTGAACTTTGTAAACTTAAGCAATGGATTACTTATCAACAATTATAAGCCTATGTGAGCTAAATCATTGTAGGAAACAAGAATTATTGGTAGTCAAAACCATACTGTCCAAAATTAGTGACTATGAAATCTCATGAGCGTACCTCCTCAGCCTTCTTCAGAACATCATTCAAGCTTCAAATTCAAAATTCTTCACTTCCTATTTCAAGCTTCAACTTCAGCATTCTTCACTTCCTCAACATTCCTGGAAAACAACATTGTTTCCTACAACCACTCTAACAAACAGTTAAAATAGTTCACACACATACATGCTGGATTCACAGCTTACCCACAACTCCCCCTTTATGCATGAATCTATAAGGATAGATTTATGAAACAATTCTCCCCCTTGACAATACTATCCAAAGGCAAGATGAGAGAGGGGACAGAGACACGTATCTTAACCTTGATGAGAAGGCGGTTGGACACCCATGGGCAACCTCAATTTTGAAAATGGTTTTTTCGGTAAGGGTTTGGTGAATATATCAGCAACCTGTTCAGATGTAGGAACATACTCCAGCCTTAATTCATTCTTTTCCACCTTCTCTTTGATGAATTGGTACTTTATATCAATGTGTTTTGAACGAGAATGTTGTACCAGATTTCTTGTAAGATTGATTGCACTCTGATTATCACAACCCAAGAGCAATGGTAGATTTAATTAAACAAGTAGATCTTCCAGCTGAGTCTTCATCCACATTAGTTGAGTTGAAGCCTGAGTAGCAGCAACATACTCAGCTTCAGCTATGCTAAGAATTAATGAATTCTGTTTCTTGTCATGCCAACTAACACAACTTTTTCCCAGAAAGAAAACTCCACCGGATGTGGATATTCGATAGTCAACATTTCCTTCCCAATCAGAATCAGAATACCCAAATAGATCAATATTTCCTGAGCCATCATACCTGATTCCAAATTTTTTTGTGCCTTTGATATATCTGAGAATTATTTTTCCAATAATCAGATGTGATTCTATTGGATCACTTTGAAATCATGCATATAAGGTGACAACATAGAAAATGTGGGGTCCTGAGGCAGTCAAATACAACAGAATTCCAATTAGCTTTCCAAACTCTTTCTGATCAACTTCCTTGCCTTCTCTATCTTTAGACAACTTGGTTCCCACTGAGGTAGGTGTGGACACTGGTTTTGAATTTTCCATGCCAAACTTCTTCAGAAGTTCCTTAGCATATTTTTCTTGAGACAGAAAGATATGATTCGTTTTCTGTGAGATTTGTAACCCAAGAAAGTATTTCATTTCACCAAGCATGGACATCTCAAATAACTTCTTCATCTCCTAAAAAAATCTTCCACCTTATCTTTAATCATTCCCAGCAAATATGATGTCATCAACATAAACAATAACAATCAGTGAAAACTCCTGGCCCTCCTTGATGTAAATATTGCAATCAACTCTTCCTTTCTTAAAATTCAACTTCTTCAAGAAAGTATCCAATTTAGAATACCATTCCCTTGGAGCCTGTTTTATCCCATACAAATCCTTCTTCAATCTGCACACATAGCTTTCATCATTTCCAATAAAAAATCCACAAGGTTGATCAATGTAATCTTCTTCGTCAAGGTCACCATTCAAGAATGCAGATTTGACATCCATTTGAAAGATTTTGTAAACTTATTGGGCAGGAATGGCAAGAAAGATTCTGATTGTTTCTAATCTTGATACCGGAGCAAAGGTTTCATCAAAATCAATGCCTTCAATTTGGGAATACCCTTTTCAAACCAATCTTGCTTTGTTTCATATTACTTCACATTATTCATTCAGCTTGTTCCGAAAAACCCACTTTGTGCCAATAATGTTTTGTTGTCCGGCTTGGGTAAAAGTTCCCAAGTATTGTTCTTCTCTATCTGATCAAGCTCTTCATTCATAGCATGAACCCATTCTGGATGCTAAAATGCTTCATTTACATCATTCGGTTCAATTTTAGAATAAAGAGAAGTATGTGATATAACATTTGTTGTTCTTCTTGTTTGAACCCTATGATCATTATCTATAATAATGTTATAAGCCTCTACTTGATTCCTCAATATAGGATTAGTTTTTTGAACTTCTTCATCATCACTCGAGATCTCTGAGTTATATTCCTCTTCTTGAGTAGGATTAACACAGTCTGCAGCATTATCAGAATTATTAACTAAAAACTTCTCTATCCTGCTCAACTTCCACATCAACATATGGCTGCTTTTCTTTCTCAGCATTTTCAAAAACTTTTTCATATGAAGAATCAACATTTCTTCCTATTTATTTATGGAGTCATCTATAACCTCTTAATTGTGGAGCATAGCCAAGAAAAATTCTGTCATCTCCTCTATGCTCAAACTTTCCCAAGTTTCCACCTCTCTTCTTTATAGTGCATGGACTCCCAAAGAATCTCAAGTGTTTCAGACTTGGAGATTTTTAATAGAAAATTTCATATGAAGTCATATCTGATTCTGGCCTGTAGAAACATCAGTTCTGAATATGCACTGCAGTGCTCATGTCATTCCTCCTATAATAATGAGAAAGACTATGTTCAAGTAACACAGTTCTCCCCATTTCCACCAGACTTCGATTCTTTCTTTCAGCAACCCCATTTTGTTGAGGTGTGTATGGGGAACTAAACTCATGCTGAATTCCATGTTTGTCAAGGTATCATGAAAAATCCTCATTCTTATACTCTACACCATTATCAGTTCTCAACTTCTTCACAGAATACTCACATTCCTTCTATGTTTTCCTCCTAAAACTCTTAAACATTTTCAGAGAATCTGACGTATGTCTCATGTACATAACACAAGTAATGCAAGTAAAGTCGTCTATGAAAGTAATGAAGTACTTATCTCCATTTGTAGATTTCTTGCACATTGGTCCATAGATATCAGAGTGTATGAGTTCCAATGGCCTTTTTGAGAGAATTTCAAATCTCTTATGAATAGAGTTTGTAATCTTCCCTTTCTTACAAATGGTGTAACACCACTATCTTTTTCTTGATAAATCAGGCATATCTTGGACACTGTATCTCTTTGATAATTTGCACATAGTTCTCTGACACATATGTCCCAGCCTTTTATGCCATAACTGATTTTCATCCACTACACCCATGTAGCAAGAGCTCTGTACTTCACCAACTTGAAACAAATTCCCTTTTGTGTGTTAGCCTCTCGTAACTATATTTCCATCATTTTCACTTTTAACAATAAATCCATCTTTTCTGAATATAACTTTCTTTCCTTCATCACAGAGTTGTGACACACTAAGAAGGTTATGTTTTAGTCCATCAACATATAATGTTTTCCTGGATTTCGTCTTTTATTTTCCAAAGATGGATGATCCAACACCTTTGATCCTTAGAGATTCATCATTTCCAAATTTCACTGTTCCTTCTTTGAATTATTTCACATTCTTCACCAGATTTAAGTCTCCTGTCATATGATATGAACATCCACTATCAAGAATCCATGGACGTTCTCCTTTTATAGCTTTCAAAGCGGTTTCAACAACAAGAGCTTTTACTTCTTCCTTTTCTTTCTTCACCTCTGACTTCTGAGAATTGTTAATAATCTTTTTTTGTGCTGGTAACAAAACAAGGCATCCTTTCGCAAGATTTCCAGGTTGTTCACATCTTTCACAAATATATTCCAGGGGTTGGAACCTATTTTTAATCTTTACTCCAACATTCTCAGATTTCTTTACTACCACCTTTTCTGACTTCTTTCTTTGAGGAGATTGACTCCCCCTCAAACCCTACCTTTCATAACCTGTGGAATAATAGTAATGTTGTTGGTTGAACCAACACATATTTTCAGTATGTCTGAATCCACCACAATACCAGCAGTATCCATATAAAGAGTATTTTCCTCTGAAACTTCCATACGGACTAGAATTGAGAACACATTTCCCTGCCACCTTCCTGTCTTTCTTTTCTGAGCCACCGGTCTTTCTGTTATAAATCAAAGTATTTATTTCCATTTCAATTCTATCAAAACCATAAGTTTGGGAAACTTTTCTAGATTCAGAATGATTTTATTCATTTTTGAACTGAGGGTTCTTTGAAACATCTGAATTCCCAATTTTGTTGGTCTTTACTACATACATGGCTTTCCCAGTATTCTTCATTTTAGAACCACTTTTACTTTTCTTTTCAACATTTGAAGGCAAAACTTTTTGATCATTATTAGGTTTCTTCTTCAAAGATCATTCACAAACTTCAGAGATAGATTTTTTGAAACTGAAACTCATTTATTTAGCTTTAAAAGTTTTTGTTGGATAGCTTCCAACTCTTCTTCTTTTGCCTTCAGCTTTACTTCAATATGATCATTGCGATTCTTTGCATTCTCAAGAGAATTCTTCAGATCATCAATCTATTTTTTCATATTGATTTTCTCATCAGTAAAACCTTCTTGATTGTTTATTGCAAAATTTTCATTTGTCAACTTCTTGTTTTCCTTCTCAAGCCTTTTGATCTTTCTCAAACATTCCTTCAAATCTTCTTTCAGATAGGATTCATGTTGAGTTTCTTCTTCTTCAGAACTACTGCTCTCATAATCATCATTATTCACAGTTGCAACAAATGTCTTCTCTCTAGCTTTCTCAGCAACTAAATTTTTAGATCTAGTCTCACTATCATCTTCTTCTTCACTTTTCGAAAACAAGCTTCTTCTTTTTTATTTGAAGAACTTTTTATCCTTACCTCTTCCATAAGAACTATCTTTTCCACCATGTTTTTTACAAGACCTTCTTGGTCTTCTATCTTCTTCATCACTGTCTTAAAATTTCTTCTTTTTAGGACAAATACCCGCAAAGTGGCCAACAACTCCACATTCAAAACATTTAAAGGGAAGTTTCCCTTTATATTTTCCTGTACCTGTTCTCACATTTTTAGAAAACAAGGATAAAATTTCATCAAAGTTTTCACATACCTCATTTTCAGAGTCAGAGACAACAAAATCATCTTCCTCATGATCCTTATTAGATATTTCTCTCTTGGCAGCTTTAAAAGATATTTCTCTATCAAATTTGGTTTTGTTCTTCAGATTCTTCTCCCTTATCATTTCATAAGTGATAAGAGTGCTATGTAAATCATCCAGAGATAATTCTTCAGGGTCTCTGTCTTCAAATGAAGAAACTTTAGCATCAAATTTTTCAGGAATAATTCTTAAGATCTTTTCAATGACTGTAGAATCGTCCAGCTTTTCACCAAGACATATGATAGTGCTGATAATGTCATTTACCATAGTAATGAAGTCCCCAATAGATTAAGCTTCTCCCATTTTCACGTCTTCATACTCCAGTCTCCACATTTGTAGTTTATCCTTCTTCACTTTCGTATTTCCTTCATATATGTTCTTCAGTTTTTCCCAGATTCCTTTAGCTGTAGCAACACCTTTTACTCTTAAAAATTTACTCTCGGACAGAGATGAGAGTAACACATTATTAGCTCTTCCATCATTCTCAAGATTCTTCTTATCAACAGGAGTAATAGGAACCTTGTCATCAATAGCAGGAAATCCATCTGTTGTAGTTTCAAGAACTTCATATCCATGAGACATAAGATAAGGCATCATTCTGTCCTTCCAGATGTGATAGTTCTTTCTGTCAAAAATCGGAATCCCCTTACTGTTCACACAGTCTAGATTTTCCATCACATCTTCTCTTCAACCACTTCAACAAAGAATAAACAAAGGCAACCTCCCTCTGATACCAATTGAAGTTCCTAGTTAGGATCCAAGTATCACTAATAGGGGGAGGGGGTGAATCAGTGATATATTTTTCTTTTTATGTTTCCTTCTTTATGAAACATCCTTCGCCTCCTGTTAAAGAGTTTCTTCCCTGATGAACACACACAACTATAGGAACACATGATTTAAAAGGTTCACTACTCAATAAGAGTAGCTACGTCCTTGGTATGGTATAGAAATAATCCAGTACCACACAATCCACTAGAAAAAAATCCTTTGATGTGGAATACAACGAGTAGGATATACCCTTACACTCATGTAGCACTTTGAAAACAATCCAATAGTGAGTGTGCTCACTCTTAGCACAAATAGGGTAATGAAATAATTCTGTGCTTCTGGATGACCTTTCCCAGATCAAATAATTCAAAACAATTCTTCACTTTCCTACCCAGAAGCTGGTAGAAACCTCCTGGTGAAAACATCTTGCGCGCCTCCTTCCACTTGTGCGCCTCCTTACCACTTGCACACCTCATTGCACTTGCGCTCCTCCTTTATACTTACGCGCCTCGTTGTGGACAACACAACACTTGTGCGCCACCCTTACCACTTGCGTGCCCTATACATGCGCGGAAAGACTTGCGTGGTATATTTGCACGACAGAATTTCACGACAACACTTGCGAGACAACACTAGCGCGACAACACTTGCGCGGTAGACATGCGCGACAACACTTGTGAGGCAACACTTGCACGACAGACTTGCGCGACAACACATGCACGGAATACTTCTTCGACTTGCGCGCTCAGAGCTCAAAATATTTATCTAAGTCTCGAGCCCTTAAGAAATGAGGATGGTAGTCGCCTATTTATAGCCATTTTGGTGACTTGCGCGCCCCATACTTGCATGCCTCAACTTGCGCGCCACTCCAGCACTTGCATTCCACTTTCTTTCCTTTGACATATTTTGATATTATGATCTATGAAATATGACTTGTGTGACACACTTGCGCGCCAATACTTGCACGACACACTTGCGTGCCGATACTTGCGCGACACACTTGTGCGCCGATACTTGCGTGACACACTTGCGCGCCAATACTTGTGCGCCAAATACTTGCGCGCCATTATTGACTTCTGCGCCACTTTCTTTCCTTTTCCATATTTCTGAAATAATTCTCTTTTAAATAAGACTTTCACGCCTCTACATACTTGCACGCCTACTGTATACTTGCGCGCCTAATGCATACTTTCACGCCTACTGCATACTTGCGCGCCTACTGCATACTTGTGCGCCTATTGTATACTTGCGTGCCTACTCATTTCCTTTTCCATATTTTTGATCTGATGATATTTGGGATATGAATTTTCCAAAAACACTTATTTTTCTCTCCCTTTCCTTCATAAGTCTTGCATCACATGTTCTCCAAACTTATGATATTTGTGAAATACAAATCAACAAACCATCGTATAGTTTTACAAGTCTGTTACAAAGTGAATTGATTTAACTTCTTTGACAACAAAAGACAACACTATGTAACAGAAAACTTTTCTTACTTCCTTATCCGTCCAACTTGGTCCCAACAGATTGCATGTTTCTGTCACCATGGTTGGTTATATTCTTGGATTGGCTTGATTGGAATGTTGTGTGGATGATCCAAAAAGTACCACCATAAAAAAGGAATGGATAGTGGACAGAAGGGCCACTTTCAAAGTATAAGTTGTCCGGAAGTACCACTAGGTGTGAATGGATGAACGGGCTGGATGGAAGCTCCACCATTTGGTTGTTTTAGTTTTTTGTTGTGCATTGCCTGCAAGCTAGGAATTGTTGTGATGGTGTGTAAATGATGAAAAGACTTGTGGCATGTTTGGTTGGCTTTCCCTTTGTCACTTGATTTGGCTTTGATGGATTGGTAAGGGCATTTTTGGCTTATAGAAATGGTTTTACTTGTAATTATTTTATATAATCTGTTTTATATAAATGTGCTAATGGTTTTATCCTAGTGGCGTATATTGGGATGTCATTTGGGGAAATCTTATTGGTTTTTAGTAATCAACCCCTTCTTTGGAACATTGGTGTCTTTGCAGATTTTGTGTATCGTGAAGTGGGAAATGGTAAGGCATCATCCTCATTTAGTGGTGAATTGTGATGTCTAGGTGGAGCATGGAGCAAGGAGCTTGATGTGGAGACATGGAGTTTAGCTTGGCTTATTTTGGGCCATTTGTTGAGTCTTCTGCATAGTACTCTGATATGGTGTTGGTTGTATTGGTTTTTGGGTTGTATTGTCGAACAACTTGGTTGTCTTTTGGGAATGCATGTTGGGTGTTTTGTTGACATGAATCATATAGTGGTTGTTAATGGATGGTTTGTTTTGTTGTATCTTAAGGGAAAATTGTTCCCCAACCTAATCTTAAAGCCCTCAACATTTATTTCCAGCCTTTGGCGTCTTTGGAACATCGCTTATGGCTAAGTATCCCTCACCGCCTCCCCAAGACAATGAGGTAGGGGCATGGTGTTACAATTATAACAAACAAATAAAAACATACAAGAAAAACATTGCAGTTTAGACCAGAAATAATGAAAAATAGTGTTAATAAATCGATGTTAAAATATTATAAATAGGTCATATAAGATATTATATTTATTTATATAGTAATTTTATGTAATTATAATAAATAAAATTTTATTATAAAGGAGGTTAAAATCTATTATGTGGCATGTTGAAGGTGAGACATGGTGTTTCTTAAATCAATTTCCACTTGTTGGAATATACGTCTAATTTATTATCTATGTTATTCCATGATTATGTGTGAAATTGCCTCAGATTTTATTATATTTTATCTCAAAATATTTTTCGAGTATTTATATTTGTGACAAATAATCACTTAATTTATTAATTCAGGCTTCAATGATAAATAATTTTTAAGGTATTTCGTCTCAATTTCCACACCATTGAGACAAATTTGGAATTATTAACCTATTAATTTTAGTATGTTGTATACAAAACCACATGGATGTATTTAAAATGAATAAATTTTTATTCATTATAATTAATGTTTCAATATGGGTTAATTCTTTTAATGGGTCACAATTTGAATGTTACCAAATATTGAATAATTTTTTTACAATCTCATTTTTGGGATTTCTCTTATTTTAATTGATGGAATGTTATAAAAAATCCTTAATAAACTCTATCTATTTTCTTATCCTATAGATATTTATTGATTGTCTATATATTTTTAAAACATTTAATCTCCCAATAAATTTAATAAGGTATTGTAATATTTAAAAGAAAATATGATCTTATTTCTATTTTTAATAGGGAATACTTTTCTTACAAGTCTATATGTTTCAAATTTTCAATACAATGGTAACTTTTTATTTACTCAAAATAATTTTTACATAAAAATTATCTTATTTTTGAATTTTTTAGTGGTTTTAAAGGAATATTTATATTACTTTTTTAAATTTTCATTTTCAATTTTTTAATTAAAAATCCAATTAAATTATTCTTTTTAACAAATGTAGTGTTAATAGACCTTAGCGCTTTTATAATTGTTTCCTGATACTTAGTTTCTTCAATAATTATTAAATGTTTTTGGAAATAAAAAACATCAATAAAAAAATATTTAAATTTTTTTCGTCCATTTTATTTTATTCATTAAATATCATGAAATTATTTACAAAAAAATAGTTATAATTAATTTATGATCTTTTTTATATCATATTAATGTTGTGTTCATTAAATGTATATTGTAAAAATCACTTTTTTGTGGCCATATTTCATTATAAATAACATATATCTTAAATATTTATATAATATTTATCAGGGATATGATTATTCTCTAATTCATATAATATTTCTACATATGGAATGTTACTATGACTGTTATTTGAATATCTATGAAAATATTAATATTTCATATTCTATACTGAATAGAGATATTATATAATTAGGAATATTGTTTATGAATTAAATAAATCATTCATCATATGTGAAATTCGTCGGAAATACAGTAATGGTTGGGGCCCAGTTATAGATAGCCTCTTGATTCATCAACATGTCTCATGAGACAAAAAAGTTAGCTAACCTTATTAAATATGTTTATTTGTAAACCATCCCATCGATTAATATATCTCGACATAATACCTTCATGGTAAATTTATCATGATGTATGAGATCATAGAATCCACTGTAACACCCCTTGTGTTCATAGTACGTTATCTCTTTAATGTAATTGAATAGCTTGTGTTCTACGCAACACTGAGTTCAAGTGCATCACGACCTTTCAAACAAGCTATTTAAAAAAAGTTTTGAAAATTATTAACCAAATCTATAATTTTATAAATTTCCTATATTATATTAACATTCAAATTGTTTCTTTATTAGACATAATATAACGACAAATTTAAATTTTCAATAAAAAGAAGTATTTTTAAAAAAATTTAATTTTTCTACCTTTTAATGGGGAACCCATTTTAAATCCAATATTTGACAATTTTATATATTCAATTTAATGAAATTAAATTCTTATTTTGAAGTGGGACATAAAACATTAGTTATGTAAAATTTTCGGTACTTTTCTGATAACTTTCATATTTTGAAGAATAGTGAGAAAAACTAATTTTTAATTAAAACATATTTCATGGAAATAACGTATAGTGTTAAATTATATATTAGAGTGGTTTTAATGTATAATTATATTATTTTTTTTATCATTTAATATATTATAGGTCATTGGATGAAAATTCATAATAAAATTGTACATAAACACATGTCAATCTTTTGATAGATTTTACTTCTTAAAAAACCACTTTCTTGTTTTGAAAACGGGAATTAATTTTAAATTAATCAATGAAACTTCTACATTTTAAATTTGGAAAATTAGGAAGCATTTTTTAGTTTTTAATATAAAAATTCGTATAGGTTAAATTAGTGATATTATTCTGAAAACATTCAATTTTTTAAGAATAGTGAAAAACATTGTGTGGTTTTTTAAAACCAACTTGTTATTTAAATAATTAATATTTTAATTTAAATTTAATTTTAATTCAAAAATAGATACATAATACCTATATTTTTCCAATTTTATTCATTAGGGTCATTTTATAACAATATTACATATATAAAATTTTATTGAACAATTTCATGTCCCTTACCCACCTTCTAGGCACATTTTCAAATTTACCAAATAATTTATTTTACCTCTTATATGAATCGAATTTAAAAAATCATAGATCAATGTTTGAAATTAGTAAGCAAAATTTGGTTCAATAGGATGAAAACAATTTATGGTGAACAATAACTTTTGATTTTTTTCCATGGTTAAAAGTAAACATGGTAATTAATGGTTTAAATGATATTATAATTACCCTAACACATGTACTTATTATATTGGATAAGTTTATTTCATCCAAAATAAACCATAGGAAAAATATGATCCCTTTTGATCCACTTGGATTAGATTAGTTCATTTATTATTTTTTATTTAATAAAGAGTTAAAAGTGTAAAATTCAAAATTTTATAACTAAACTCTTTTTAATATAGGGTTTTACAAAAGATAAACTTGACTATAAATATTATTTATAAATATAAAAAGATTTTATACATCATGGTAGTTTATTTATAATTTTGTAGACATTAAATAATTAAATTTATTTATGACACGATGATGATGCCATAATTACATTATTAATGAATGAATAAAATAATTGATGTTATAAATATTAAAATAAATGTAAATTCGAACTTTTGATAAAATAAAAGAAATTTATAGGTAAATTTTACATTTAATTGTTGATTAAATTATGTTTTTTCAACATAGTCATGTTGTAATGACTTTCACAAAAAAAATACTAAATAGTGTGAAAATTGACATAAATGAATTTTTAAAACAAATACTATTTTATTAAATTATATAATAGTCCTAAAAATTCCACGGTTCAGTAAAAGGAAATATATAATGATATACATTCCATTAATTAACCACTTTAAGTTCTCTTGGCCTTTTATAGTATGTTTATTAACCATGTATTATAATAATATAAGAAGACATGGTAAAAGTTAAACTAATTATTTAAAGGTTAAATCTAAAATATAATTTTAATATTTTGAAATAAACGTTTCTAAAACCACTTTTTTTAATGGATTTAGAACCATTCCCACCATATCCTAAAAAAATCCATTTGATCTTTTATAAACCAGTAATTATTTTATAACAAAATAATATTTCAAGATGTTCCTAGTGTCCCTCAACACTCTTTTAAAAGGGCACATCCCCTCCTCTTAACATCACACCACCAATTCCATTTGGCTAGGCCACGACCTAATCAAATATCCTTCAAAATACCCTCAATTAAATATGGAGTCCTTAATTTGATCCTAAAGACAAAATATAGAGCCCTTTTGTTCAAATCAAAAGGATACTCCCGAAGAAGAGGTAAATATTTCATCACCTCATTCAAAGTTGTTTTCTTATTCCACTGCATCTTTAGTTGTTATTTACATACTAAATTAATAACTATTTTATCTTATACATACTGAGATGTTATTATAAATATGGTAAACCCATATTAGTTATTCAATCCATACTATAAGTGACAATGTCATTATACGCGTGTAAATACGGCTTACCCACTCTACGTCATGCTGTAGTTTGTTATTCAGCACTACATTATTTTGGTGGGTATATAAATGAGAATAATTAATTTAAATAATGAATATAAAATGGTAATTATTATGTATATATAATATACCATCCAATTAAACATTTTTTTTTACCATCTATAGAATGATATTGTCGCTCGTGCATACGTACGGCTTACCGTCTCCATAACAGAATGAGATTCATTTCCACGTTCACCATTCAACGATGATTATGAAAATATATATTATTTATAAGTATGTAATATATGACATAATAATTATAATGAATATATATATATATATACATATATCTCATTAACTTACTTCTGTTCAATACGATATGAAAATAGAAACAACATTTGTGCATATGTACGACCTACCGTCTCCATAAATGGTGTTTTTAATTTCATATGTATATATATTATACATATTAATATTAGGAATATATAGGATACAAAAATAATGTTTTATATTTTGGAAGAAATTAAATCACTATATAAGTGATATGATCAATAATAACAAGTTAAAACATGTATGATGAAATTGATTATTACCTGAAATGTTATTTGAACATGGAAATTATTATTAAATTGGTGATATAAAGTCATAAATGAGTTATAAATGATATAAAAAATTTTAATATGGTTATGATCTAATTTAATAACATACTATGCTCATTATAAATGAGGGTAACAGCTCTCTCAAATACGGAATGTAGAAGGTAAGGGTTTTTTCGCCAGTCGCATTATTATCCGAGATAGTTTATGTGCATGTTTTTACTAGGACATATTAATTATCCATGTCAATTTTTCAAATAAGAGGTTTCAAAATAATTATTTTTAAGGGGAAATTTAACTAAAATATCAGTTTAAATGGAATAAATATTTATTCTTTTAAATTATTCTCATTAATGTCTATGTTTACAAATTTTTTTAAGGATTTATTTATATTTTATTAAATGTTTTAAAATGTTAATCCCTTTAAAAATTTTCAAATTGGTATGGGAAAATTTGATTCAATTTTTTTTAAATTTCTTCGTGTCAATGTTGTGTGATTTTATAATCATTTCATGAAAAAAGGATTTTTATCTCAATGATTTTTACCATTAATTTTCAACTATGTCGACATCCTTTACTATATATTATTATTGATAGAGGTTTATTAATAATAATTTAATATTATATATTGTATGTAATGAGTTATGATATGTCTTATAGTGGATTTTCTATTTTTATACTATTAATGGTTTGTGGTTAAAGTATCGACAATTTTTATGCAATTTTAAATGCGAATGTTTATGTTATGTTTTACCCATTTCATATGAGGAATGAATTGGACATAGTATGTGATGGGAATGGAACTCAATATCCACATGATGGATCCGTTGTTCTCAGGAGTCAAATTAGTGTCATTGAATAAGGCCTTAACAAAATTTCAATTTTTATTCTTGGCACAATGCCTTGACTATGTGGTTATGATGTATGAAATTATTCATTCCCTCATTATGAAATTATTTATTACGTGTGATTATATGACTACTAGAATATCCATGTTCATGTTTGTATGGTATTGTTTGACTTATTTCTAGAATATTATTTTCCTGTTTTATGTTTAAAAAGATGATGTTTTTACTAAACATCATTCCAAAAAAGGCTTATAGATTACATAGATTTATTTACACTTATTGATCATCTATGATCACCCCTTTATTATGTTATATATAAAAATTATTCCAAGATGTGTATTATGATTTATATACAGGTTTAAGATCATGAAAAAATGGGGTTATCAAAGGATTATTTATTCGGTGTTTTATGTTAGAAATTTTAATGTAATATTCATGTATGCAATCTAATTTTCAAGAATGATAAACTGATCAGTACTTAGGTGCTTGATTCCTTGTAATCATGCTAATGTATTTAAATAATGCACAGGCTCTGAGCTTTTGGGGTTGGCGATTTACATTTGGTATCAGATAAAGTTTGGAAATAACCATGGATATTATATTTTGATAAACTATGAATATAATACTTTACCATATGATAAAATTTGATGATTATTATAGTTGAACATCCAAAAATTTGGTAATGTAGATATTATGTGGGATTCCAAGCAATACATCTCTGTTTCGAAACTACATATCCATGTGGTTCTGGAACATATGTACCTATTAGTGAAAAATCAGACAAGAATATTTGTGCTAGACCCAGGGTATCCAAGTACATGACAATGAGCCTTACTGTGCACATGGTTTGACACTCCCAGGGGATATGCTTATGATAATTCGTATTTTCTTTACAAACTATTTTATTGGATTTATGAGTAAATATGTCCACAAAGAATCCATATTTATGATAATAGATGTGTGAAAATATTCAATTAATGTTGAGAATTTTACTATTATTCAGATAATAAATTATAATATGATCTAACCTACGGTATGTCTTCCTTTAGAAATGGTGCGAAGTTGAATGAATGAGAACTCCATCTATAAACTTTATCCAAAGGGTAAGAAAGATCATATTTTCAGGTTCATAAGCTAGCATTAGGAAGGGAAATAGTCTTCCATGTATCAAAAACATATGAATAAATAATATAACGTTTTAATAAGATAAGTAAATAATTATATGAGTTCTATGGCATTAAAGGGAAGCATGAAAATAATAGGATGGAAAAAATGGATTATTGGAAGAAGGGAAATAAGGACATTCCCTCATGTGAATATCGTGGAAAGAATCACCATGGTAAATAGTTTAAGGTAATGTGAGTTTTTTATATGTGTGGATAAAAAGGACACTATGTTCATGATTTCAAGGGTATGAATATGGTTTCAAATGTATAATTCTTCATCTGGAAGGAGTGGGGACACTACGCGAATCAATGTCCATAACATTAGAGTATTCCCTAAATGATGAAATTGGAAAATAATCATGTTATGATAATACCGTAGATTAAGATGAATGACTATTGTTCTTATGTTATATCATTTGAGTGTTGTATCAATGATGTACTGGTTATATGAATTATGGAAATAAATAATGATTGTTCTGCAGTACGATTTCATTGTGGATTTGAGATTATATAGATCAAAGAAAAGTGAATTAATAGAAAGTTAATTTTTTTTCGAAAATATATTTATGGGGGGAAATATAACCCTTAATATATTTTTGAAATAGATATAACAATTTTGGAATAAGATATTATTTATTTGGACAAATTATAATTGATATTATTGACAACCTTGAGACTTATTAATTGTTTGTTTATTCCATCATTGTGGGAGTTTTCAACATTTTTTAATTTAAGGAGTATATCCAGTATTCTATTTTTTACATTAGGAATAAAGAAGAATTAATGTATTCAATATGCATTTTTGTTAATTCAGTTTATTACCATGTTTTAATAGAATACATGATGAAGGTATTCAAATGTTTGTTATGTGACCTACCTTATAAATTTTGGATTGTGAGTTTAGACTAAATTATTGTAGATAATTATAAAGGTTAGAATATATTAAGTTTGTCATTGGATACTATTGTTTATGGTTAATGAATTTCATTTGATTAGTTCTGGATTATTATAAAAAGACAACCCAAAGGTCAGGCGACAACCCATCACATCCGAAAAGGCTGTGAGACTTGAACCTGCAACTGAAGGGTGACAAGGGTGTGCCACCTACCATTGTCAAACGTGATGTCCTGGTTGGTATAATGTATTTTTTAATATAACATGAAAGAAAAAATTATAAATTTGTTTTTTTTTTGAAACCCTATATAATTATGTTAAATAGAATATTTTTGAGTTCTATTAACTTTTTGGAGTGAATGATGAGTTTGTGGTAGAAATTATTTAAAGGATAGAATTATACTTGTCAAATATTTTTTTTATTCGATGATGAAATTAATTTTAAAACATTATGGAGAGGATCTTAAAAGAAAAAATGTGTTATCCTAATTCCTTATGTTTTGTTGAATCGATGATATTATAAATCATTATATATTTATGGCTTTGAGGACCTAAATGTTCCATTTATTTTTCAATTGTCTTTGATTGATGACTTCAATCACTCCAAATAAATATTTATGATTTTCCTCCAATTATGTGTCATTAACATACCCAAATGTTATTCTATTTGAAACCCTAATTTTGTGGTGACTTTTTCATTTCTCTTCCATTTAATTAATA
This sequence comes from Viscum album, assembly GCA_963277665.1. Lineage (NCBI taxonomy): Eukaryota > Viridiplantae > Streptophyta > Magnoliopsida > Santalales > Viscaceae > Viscum > Viscum album. The sequence goes on along the minus strand of OY728125.1, from coordinate 906,786,233 downwards.
CTAAATTTTATTAACCCTATTTGTAATGTGGGGTTTCCCCAAATTTAGTATCTATTTTCTACCATTATTTTCTAATAACAATTTAAAATTTAAAGGAAAAAATTTATTAAAGGAGGGGTTAATGTAAAACCCCAATATTTCATAGTACATTATCTCTTTAATGTAATTAAATATCGTGTGCAACAAGAAACACGGAGTTCAAGCGCATCCCGTCCTATCAAACATGATGTTTAAAAGAGAAGTTATTAATAATATTGACCACATATTAAATTATATATACATATATTATATAATTTAAAATTTCATATTCTTTTTTTATTAGACATTATATAAGGACAAAATCAAATTTTCATATAAAATAAGTTTTTTTTCAAAATGCATTTTTTCTTCCTTTTAATGGCGATCCATTTTTTATCCTATATTTTAAACTATTAAATATTTTATTTAATGAAATTAAATTCTTATTTATAATCGGGACATAAAAATTTGGTCTGGATAAGTTTTTGGTACTTTTTTGATAACTTTCATATTCTGATGAATAGTGAGAAAAAATAAATTTTAATGAAAACATCTTTTTTTTATAGAAATAATTTTTAGTGCTTAATTACAAATTTGAGTGGTTTTAAAGTATTATAAGATTATATTTTTACCATTTAATATAATTTAGGTCATAAGATATAATTTCACATTTAAATTTTATATAAATACATGTCAATATTTTGATAGTTTTTATTTCCTAAAAGCCCGCTTTCTGGTTTTGACAATGGGAATTAATGTTAAATTAATTAATTCAACTGATATGTTTTATATTTTGTAAAATAGACATATTTTTTAATTTGGAATATGAAAATTTGATTTTGGGGAATTTTTGAAATTTTTCCGAAAAAAATTACTTTTTTATGAATAGTGAAAATCACTATGTTATTGTTTAAAATTTAAGTTTTATTTAAATAATTTATTTTATTAATTTATTTTTTTAAAATTCAAAAATAATTACACAATACTTATATTTTTCCAAGGTAATTTATTGAATTCATTTTATAATAAGATTAGGTATATGAAATTTTATTATACTATTTAACGTCTTTTTTACCCACCTTCTAGGCACATTTACAAATTTGCATGAAACATAATTTTATCACTTCTGTGAATTGAATTTAAAAAACTGGAGAGAAATGTTTGAATTCATTATGTAATGTCAGCTTCAGTATGATGAAAACCGTTTGTTTTTAATAGAATTTTTTGATTTTTATTTACCACGGTTAAAAGTAAATATTTAATTAAAGGTAAAAATGATATTATAATTATCCAAACACATGTCTTAATTTAATTGGATAAGTTAATTTCGACAAATATCAACATTAAACAAAAATATGATCCTTTTTGATCCACATGGATTAAATTAGAACATTTATTATATATTATTTAATGAATAGTTAGAAGTGTAAAATTCAACTAATAAGGACTAAACCATTTTTAATATATGGTTACCCATAAGCTATATTCAATAATAAATATTTATTAGAAATATAAAAATATTTCATACTTCATGGTATTTATTTTATAATTTTTATAAATTTTAAAATTAAATTTATGTATGACATAATAATGATGCAATAATTATCATATCAATGAAAGATTAAAATAATTGATTTTATAGATATTAAAATAAATGTAAATAGAAACTTTTGATGAAATAAATGAATTTTATATGTTAATATGACATGTTAGAGTTTATTATGTGATTTTTTTTGATGTGATAATTTTTTTGTGGCTTTCACGAAAACTAAATACTAAATATTGTCAAAATTGACACAATTGATTTGTTAAAATAAAAAATATTTTATTAAATTATATAATTTTCCTAAAAATATATGTTTCGAAAAAAACTTATATAATGATATTTAGGTAATTAATGAACATCTTTATGTTCTCTTGGCATTTTATAGTGTGTTTATTAATCATGTATTATAATAATACAAGAAGAAATTGTAAAAGTTAAATTATTTAACAAAGGTTTAAATCTAAATGTTAAGGTTAATATGGTGACTTAAACATGTGTAAAACCTATTGTTTGAGATTATTTTTACACATACCTTCCTTATACTCTAAATAAATTAATTTATAGCATTTATTAATTGAAAATGGTTTTATAATAAAATAATACTTTCACCTTTTCCTAAAGTGACCCTCACCTATCTTATAAAAATGTACTTTGCCTTCTCTAAACATCACACCTCCTTAGCCATTTGTCTTGACCAGCCCTTGAAAAATTATCCTCCCAACTACCTTAAATTAACCTAACATCCTTTATTTGATCATAAATCTAGCCTATGTAGCCCTTCTGTTCAATTCAAAAGGAAACACTCAAAGAAGAGGTAATTATTTCCTCACCTTATTCAAAGTTCTTTTCTTCTTACACTTCCTCTTTATTTGTTATTTCTGTAATAAAATAATAACTATAGTACTTTCTACCTAATAAGATGTTATTATAAAAATGTTAAAACCATATTAATTATTCTCTCCATCCTATGAATGACCAAGTAACCATATGTGCATACGTATGACTTACCGTCTCCACGTCGTGGTGTAGTTTGTTATTCAACAATACATTTTTTGGACCGGTATAATAATAAGTATAATTAATTTAAATAATTAATATATCATGGTAATTATTCTTTTTATACAATATACCATTCAATTATACACTATTTTCCCATTGCTAGAATGATATTGTCTGTCGTGTGTACGCACTGCATACCGTCTCCCCGACCTGATAAGATTCATTTCCACATTCCCCATTCAATAAAGATTATAAAAATTTATATTATTAATAAGTACGTAATATATGAAATAATAATTCTACTTGAAATATATATATATTTATGTATATATATATGTATGTATTTACATATATCTCATTCACTTACTTCTGTTCAAAATGATAGGAAAAAGGAAACAACGTTTATACATACGTACAGCCTACCGTCTCAATAAACATTGTTTTATATTTCATATATAAATAAATTATACATATTTATATTCTGAATATATATGAAACATAAATAATGTTTTAAATTCAGAAAGATATTAAATTATTATATAAGTGATACAATCAAGAATAACATGTTAAAACATGTACGATAAAGAAAGAGATTATTACCCAAAATGTAATTTTAACAAGGAAATTATTATTATTTGTGTCATGTAAAGTCATTAATGAATCATATATGACCTCATAAATATTAATATGGTTCTGGTATATTTCAATTACATAATATGGTCATTATACAGGAGGTTAAATGTATCCTTGACCAATGTAATGGTCAAGGTAAGTGTTAATTACATAATCTCATTATCATACGAGATTGTTTATGTGTATTTTTCTATTGGGAAATATTTATTATCCATGTCCATGTTTCATAAAGGAGTTTTCAAAAGGATTCTTTTTAAGGGAATCTTTATCTAAAAAATCATTTTAAATGGTTTTAATTTTTAATCAATAAAATCCTTCTCGTTACTGTCCATGTCTTCAAAATGGGTTTAAGGATTTATTTATATGGACATGATGTCTCAAAATGTTAATTCATTTCAAAATTTTAAAAGAGGTATGAGACACTTCGATTCACAAATTTCTTAAAAATTAATTCCTTTTTAAATTTTGTGTCTTTTATTGATTTCATGAAAAAGGGATATTTCTCTCAAAGTGTTTACAAATCATTTTCAACTATTTCAACATCTGTTACTAGATATAATTTTTGGTTGAGGTTGATTAAATATAAAAAAATATTCTATATTTTATTTTACGAGTTATGATATATTTGACTGTAGATGTGCTATTTATATATTATTCATGGTTTTTAGTTAAATTATTGACATTTCAAATTCTAGTTTTAATATGAATGTTTATGTTATGTTTCAAAATTTTTATATGAGGAATGAATTGGACCTAGTAAGTGATGGGTGGGGCCCACTATATCCCCTCGATGCATCAATAGGTATCACGAGAAAAATTAGTGTCTCAGCACAAGGCCTTGAAAAAAAATTAATTTATAGTATTGGCATTAGTCCTTCACTATGTGGTTATGATGTCCGACATTATGCATTCCCTTGTTATGAATTTATTTATTATATTTTATTATTCTACTAGTATAATATACATGTGCAAGTTTATATTGTAATGGTAAAATTAGTTCTAACTTATTATGTTAATGTTTTATGTTTAAAAGGATATTATTTTTATTATACATCGTGCCTTAAAAGCTTATTGCTTCCACTGAATTATTTACCCTTACTAAGCATCTGATGTAACGTCCCGGTTTCGGGTGCCATGCAATGGATGCCCCGAACCCGGTTCACCACGTGAACTCAAGAGCATTTCCGCAAATGCCAGAGGCTGCCGACTAGTAGCGAGGGCCCAGGTCTGACAGTGGGGAAACTATGCCCTCATTTGTCAAAGTGTAGCACAATGGAAATATGAAATAAAACATACAACGACAGCGGAAGCAATAACCATTCATATATAACCGAAATGGATAATTGATAAAAAGGGAACCATCAGTCATATATATATGAGAAGATGCAGCATGTCACAATTCTATAAAACATCCAGAACATGTTACACAATCAATACAATAAAACTGAAGTACAAGTAAAGAAAAGAAAAACAGAACAGTCTGTGGCATCGCGAGCCAATGCTCGGTCCCATGCTCTCCTACACCCTAGCAGCAATCAAGTACTTGTGTAAGGACCCTTTCCCTTATCTACACCTGCCAAAAAATAATCTGTTTGGGCCGAAAAGCATGGCCTAAACAGGGTGTGAGAAATATATCTCAGTAGGCACCCACCAAAATCCTGTGCCCAACTGTGTGTAAACATGCAACAACAGTTTTCAGTAGTAAAATGAAATAAACTAAGCAGTACTCAAAAGTAACTAACTTAACAGTTATATTACCATTTTAATTATCCATTTAATCATTTAATTTTGTAACATTCTGAGCTCAACAACACCAATCCCTCAGGCCAACCAGAACTATGCACTCAGGTTAAAATAGTAAACCACGCCCTCAGGCTTTCCCTCAAGCTATACAGAATCCAACCCGCAGGTATTGCCATCAGGCGTAATAGAAATTGCCCTCAGGCATAGGAAGTGTTTCCCTCAGGCACATAAGTCAAGCCCTCAGGCACGAAAGGTTTCCCTCAGGTGAAATAGTATGTTGCCCTCAGGATAATATAGTCACGCCCTCAGGAAATAGTAAAACAACCCCCTTAGGCTAATACAGTCACGCCCTCAGGCAATAGTAACACACCACCCTCAGGCATAAGTAACTGGGCCATGCCAAACATATAAACATGCACTTTACACACAATTCCACTCAAGGAATTAAGTAATGCATAATTTAAACATGGCATACCCTCGGGTATCCTGGCCAAAAGGGTAAATAGAGGAACGCACCCCTGAGGTGGTCCTGGATCTAAACAGCGATCCCAACCAGCATTTTAATATCACATTTAATTACCTATACAATTCTAGGTATTAAAATAGCCATGAACTCATCCAAACGACACCCCAAATATAGTTTCGTAGCTCAAAAACACACAAAAACACACAACAGTTGGAAAATAAACACCAAGCCACATACCTTATACGCCAACGAGCGCTATACGCAAACGTCGATTCCAGAAACTCCCAATTATGAAGTAGATCTGACGAAGAAGAAAAGCTGCTTAACCTCATATAACACCCATTAGGGGAATAATTGGAAAGCAACACACAAGGAGAACGGAGGGATTACCCGTGAGGTTCCAACGTGATCGACAGAAGCAGGATCGGATTCCCGGTGCTTGATCGGCGGATCTCCCAAGGTTCAGCCTCCCTCTTCCGCTCCTCCCGTCCAGTTTTAAGCCTTCCCTGTGAACAGGGGAGGCTAATACCCATTTAAGCGAAAAAAACGAAGTACACGAAATGTACTTCCAAGTACACAGTGTGTACTTTCATTATTTAACTGTTCCTCTGGCGGCACCACCAAACTGTTCATCTATCGACATGAGTACTCGACATGTACTCACGAGTACACGAAGTGTACTATCGCCCAGCTGGTGGCTGATCCACCGCCTTACTGTTTTGTCATGCCGACTGACTACACGTCGTGTAAAGGACCACTACATGGCATGTATTCGGTTCCTACACCCTTCGTCGTCGATATGGCCACACACCCTCTGTACCAATTCCACACGGCCAAAAGTACACGACATTTGGAAAAGTACCCGACGTGTAGTTCCAAAATTTAGAATTTTTCTCATTTTCCATATTTTCTAAAAAACACTTAAGGAAAAGAGAAATGAAGAAGATCGTACCTCAAAGATAAGAACTGGGTTATTACAAACTTCCCCCCTTAAAGCAATTCGTCCCCAAATTGCTCTTCCATGGGTGACGAAGATATAGCTCAGAATAGCTCTGGCCACTGAGCACATACGTCTGCCTATCGCTCCCAGGTTTCGTCCAGTACTCGCCCATGCTGCCATAGCACCTGTACGAGAGGAATTGACCGGCCTCGAAGAACCTTCATGCTCCTGTCAACGATACGAATTAGATGCTCCTCAAAGGACGCATCTGCCTCCAGATCAACCTACTTAGGTTGAAAGACGTGAGACAGGTCAGAATGATAGCGACGTAACTGAGACATGTGAAAGATGTCGTGCATGTCTTGGTACCGTTGCGGTAGCTGTAACTGATAGGCAACCAGACTGACTCTCTCCAGAATCTCAAATGGCCCCACATACCTCTGTGAAATCTTACCCTATCTCCTGATCCTCTTGTGTCCCAGCCTCAGCAAAACACGCAAGGAAACCTGATCCTCGACAATGAACTCCAAAGGTCGTCTGCGGCGATCAACATAAGACTTCTGATGAGACTGCATGATATCCATCCACTTCTGAATCAACTGGACCTGCTCAGAAGTCTCCTGCACGAGCTGTAGTCCCAGTAAAGCTGCCTCACCTGACTCTAACTAGCACAAAGGTGATCGGCATGGCCAACCATATAAATCCTCGTATGGTGTCATCTCAATAGTCACCTAGAAGCTATTGTTATAAGAAAACTCTACTAAGGGTATATGCTTCTCCCAAGATCTCCCAAAGTCTAGGACGCATGCACGCAGCATGTCCTCTAGCACCTGTATTGTCCGCTCTGACTGGCCATCTGTCTGAGGGTGGTATGTTGTGCTCAGAAGAACCTGTGTACCCAGTGCCCTCTAAAAACTCTGCCAGAAACTAGATGTAAAGCCGGTGTACCTATCCGAAACGATAGAATGATGGACCCCATGAAGACGTACGATCTCTCTGATATAAAGCCTTTCGAGCTCGTCTACACTGAAGTTCTCCTTGATCGACAAGAAGTGAGATACCTTCATGAGTCTGTCCACCACAACCCACATGGAGTCATTTCCACGAGGTGACCTCGGAAATCCAATCATGAAATCCATCACGACATCATTCCATTTCCACGCTAGAATGGGTAACTGTTGTAACAGTCCAGCTGGTCTCTGATGCTCTTCCTTCACATGCTATCAGGTGGAACATCTCGTAACAAAACCAGCCACATCACTCTTCATACCCGACCACCAGTACTGACGCCTCAAGTCACGGTACATCTTGGTAACCCCGGGATGAACCGCCCAAGATTAAGCATGAAAATCCCACATTATCTCCTTGGGTATATCCCATGGATCCCACACTCATCCATGGAAATGAAATACCTCATCATCACCTATCGTCTACCCAGGATAAGGGTCCCCACTTCCCACCAACTCCCGTAGAACTAGACCCTATGAATCCGATAGCTGTCTCATCCTCACTCTATCTAGGAGGGTAGAAGTCACAGCTAAAGAGGAAAGATAAGTCTGCCCTTGACTATCATGCATCTCCAGATGCATCTCAGAGAACAAAGCCATGAGCTGGCACTCACCACCGGCTTCTTGCACTGCCTGTATCAGAGTCTTACCGCTCAGTGCATCGGCTACTGCATTAAACTTTACCAGGTGTATAGGCATGCTCAAAATCGAAGGACTGTAGGTACTCGACCCACCTCCTCTGTCTCAGATTCAGATCACGCTGAGTAAAGATATACTTAAGGCTTTTGTAGTCAGTAAAAACCACAAAATGATCTCCCAATATTTAATGTCTCCAACAGTGCAACGCGTGCACAACTACAACCAACTTGATATCATGAGTAGGGTAATTCCTCTTATTTGGCCTCAACTAATGAGACCCGTGCACAACAACTCGATTTCCCTGCATCAACACTGCTCCCAGCCCAATACATAATGCATCACAGAAAATTGTATAGCTCTTCCCCTTATCTGGGAGTATCAGGATTGGTGCTAATGTCAACCTTACTTTCAGGTCTTTAAAGGCTATCTCACAAGCCTCCGAACAAACGAACTTCACACCCTTCATAGTCAGACCCGTCAATAGTGCTGCTTCGCGGGAGAAGTCTTGTATGAAGCGTCTGTAGTAACTAGCCTGCCCTAAGAAACTCCATATCTCAAACACGTTCTTAGGCTGATCCAAGGAAACTGCTGCTCTCACCTTCTCTAGGTCTGCTACAACTCCTGCCTCTGAGATTATATGACCTAGGAAGTGAATCTGGTCCATCCAAAAGTGGCACTTTGAGAGCTTAGCATATAGCTGATGCTCTCTCAGTGTACTCAATACGATCTCAAGATGGGTGGAATGGTCGTGTCGAGTGTGAGAGTACACTAAGATGTTATCCATTAATACTGATGCAAAAGAATCAAGATACGGATGGAACACACGATTCATAAGAGCCTTGAAAATTGCTGGCGCGTTCGTGAGTCCGAACGGCATAACCAAGTACTCGTACAAACCATATAAGCTCCGAAAAGCCGTAAGCAGTATATCCGATGATCTCACACACAGTTGATGATATCTGGATCTCAAGTCAATATTCGAGAACACATGTGCTCCTTGAAGTTGATCAAATGATCATCTATCCTTGGAAAAGGATATCGGTTCTTGACCGTCAACTGGTTCAGCTTCCGATAATCCACGCAAAGTCTGAGGGTACCATCTACCTTCTTCACAAAAAGGACCGAAGAACCCCAAGGAGAAGTACTGGGTCAGATTAAACCCTTCTCCTATAAATCCTCTAACTACCTATTGATCTCTTGCAGCTCGGACGTAGCCATCTTGTAAGGAGGAATGGACACCGGTGCTGCCCCTGGCCCTCGCTCAAAAGAGAAATCCACCTCTTGCTCCGGAGGTAGACCTGAAAATTTGTTCGGGAAGACATCGCTAAAACGATCAAAAACTGGAGGGAAATCCCTATGAATAGTCCCCTGATCATCTAGATACAAAATAATAATATGGGTTGTGACTCCACCTCACCCATGATGCTCTGGTCCAGCTCGACTCGCCTGAACATCCCATTCGCCCTTGTATAGAAACTCTCCGCCCTCTGGTGACATGAAACTCACCCTGTGACGATAGCTGTCCATAAAGGCTCGAAAGGGAACCAACTAGTCCATCCTGAGAATGACGTCATAAGATGTCATCTCTAAGACATAGAGTTCCCAAAGAAAGTGACACCCACCAACCTCAAGGGGGAACTCCTTGCACTAACACACACAGGCCATTCTAGTTCCCAACTGAGTGTCTAGCGTCATGATATCAGAAGAAGAAGAAACAAAGAGCCCAAGTCTATCCACAACGGGTACAGATATGAAACTATGTGTAGCACCAGTATAGAAAAGTAATGAAGATAAGACAGAAGCTACTAGAATAGTACCTCTGACTGTAGAAGGTATGGGATCCTTCTCCTGCTAGGTCTGTTGCGCTGGATATGTCTGCCCAGTTCCGCGACCCTAAGACACAGCCTGGCTACCCTGAGCTGTCCCGCCCTACTGCCTCTGAGGTCCTGGTGTCTGGCTACCATGGCCACAACCACCATCTCTGCATGCACACCCTGACGTATTCCAGTTCCCTGACTGGTAAGAAGCCACTGGTCATGCTCCCACACACGAAGTCTGCACAAAAACCCTCTCACTAGCCACTGGTAGAAATTCCCTAAAAAAGCGCTGCAGATGACCTATCGTTCCGCATGCTCGGCACTCCACTTGGTCTCTCGGACACTGCGGTCTCTTGTGCCCCACTTTACCACACTGGTAGCACCTGATCGGGCCACCTGAAGTAGCTGCCTGGTGGTTACTGCCTCCTTGAGAGAAATCCATCTATCTCTTTCTCTTTAATGAAGAAATTGTACCAGTAACTGGTGTTGAACCGCCCTGGCCCACGCCACTAGATTCCCGCATGTTCCTCTCTGTGATCAGCACCCGATTCATAATAGCATGTACTAAAGGCAACCTGAAAACATTCACCAATGCTTTAATTTCATAACAGAGACCATCCATAAAGCGCCTGACTCTCAACGTCTTATCACCCACCAATACGGGTGAAAAGCGCTGAAGCTCGGTGAAATAAGCAGAATAGTCCATCACTGACATACCACCCTACTGCAGATTCATGAACTCTTGAGCTCTATCTTCCCCCAACGTCTCTGGGAAAAATAAGTCATAGAATACTTCCTGAAAATCTTCCCACGCCATGTCTCTGTGATGCTCTAATGGGGTGGTAACATCCCACCACCTCTTGACGGAATCACGCAGCATATAAGTTGCGAGCTTGACCCTATACCCTAGATGCATCTCAAGATGCTCGAAAATAGTCTCCATCGATCATAGCCAAGGCTTCGCAGCCTGTGGTCATCCATCCCCTGAAAACTTAGGCGAATGCTGGTGCTGGAAGATACAAGTCAGCTCGACCATAGATGTTGCAGCCTGCGGTGCTCACTGAAAGGTCTGCATGAACCGCATAAAGCCTTCACAGAACTGCGCCTCCACGCCTGTGTCCAGTATAATAGCGGTCACCGTATCTGGATCTACTGGAGTATCAACATGTAGCCCATGGCCCACCATCTCTGGAGTATAACCGTCGCCGCTCTCCTGGAGAACAACGCGTGGTCGTCTAGGTGGAATGACACTACAAGGTCAAAGGAATGCATTAGATTCAAGATTTATCAAAGTCTGAAAGTGAAGGAACCACAACAGAACAAGAGGAAGAAGGCATTTAAAGATTCACAAAACAAGACTACACGGCGTGTAAAATGACTACACAGCGTGTACTTGACTTCCCTTCCCCTACTCGGGTTCTCCTACATGGCTAAGCCACACGACTCCCGTTGAACAAAACTACACGACGTGTATTATATCTTATATGGCGTGTATGGTGTTATTTTCCAACTGCCCGTTTCATTTGTGACACGGCCGACTACTCGGCTTGAAACTACACGGCGTGTTACACCCGCACACAGTGTGTACACTACCCCGTTTCCCAGCCACACGGTTAAGTCCACAAGGTCTGTCCTCGGACAAGACTACACGGGGTTTCCCACAGGTACACGGCGTGTTCTCATAGAGGTGACACCGACCCATGTTGTTAGTTACATGGCCGAGTCCCCAGGTCACACTACACGATGTGTTCATCATTTACACGGCGTGTTCTGTACAGGAGTTCACCGACCCGTGTGGTTAGTTACACGGCCGGACTCCGGGTCAATACTACATGGCATGTACAAAAGCTACATGGCATGTTTTACCCAAGCCTTTCCCTACCCCGTGTCGCCACCCACACGGTTTGTGACACGGGAAGAGACTACACGGCGTGTACTCAAGGTACACGGTGTGTACTCAAAAGTTCATTTTTTCTTCCCAAACAGAAGAACATACACGGCATGTATAAAGTACTACATGGCGTGTATACTGGGTTTCCAGACAGTATGCCTCAGATTCTTCCCTAGAACCTAGAAAATACTAAAACAAACACTTAAGTGTCAAATTCCGATCTGTGAGGGCCCATACTCCCCAAGAATCAAATTTTGACATCTTATCTATGTTATAACAAATAAACAGTCAATGATCCATCAAATTCTGGTCAATGAGGGCCCATACTCCTCAAAAACTGATGTTTGGCGTCCATTTTATAAACAGGCTCAAGCAAAAATACAATATCACAAGCAGGTATTTATCAAGCAAATCTCACAACAGCATGCTTTATTAGCACAACAACTATCACAACAACATGAAATTTCTAATGAACCTACATGGCATGGAAACTATGCATGGAATGTGATATCTAGCATGTGCCTATATGATGAATGAGACGAAATACCCTCATCTCATCGGGTTGCAACTAAATAGAACCCACAGCTAAATTATAAACAACACAATATTAAGTGCGTCACCCAATGGTGAAAACAAATCAACTGTAAATTGCAAAATCAGTAAAATTGCAACACGAGGTAAATTGGATTTTCCCTATACACGGGTTAGCTACGCCCGGGCACAACTTATTACCAACTACCATTTATCCTATCCCTGAATATGGCTCCAAATAGTAAGTCAACCAAAATAACCTCCTCTAATACCACTTTGTAACATCCCAGTTCCGGGTGCCACGCAACGGGTGCCCCGAACCTGGTTCTCCATGTGACCTCAAGCACATTTCCCAAAATGCCAGAGGCTGCCGACTAGTAGCGAGAGCCTAGGTCTGATAGTGGGGAAACTATGCCCTCATTTTTCAAAGTGTAGCGTAGTGGAAATATGAAATAATACATACAACGACAGCAGAAGCAATAACCATTCATATATAACTAAAATGGATAAGTGATAAAAAGGGAACCATCAGTCATATATATATGAGAAGATTCAGCATGTCACTATTCTATAAAAAATCCAGAACATTTTAAACGATCAATACAATACAACTGAATTACTACTACAGAAAATCAAAATAGAACAGTCCGTGGAATCACGAGCTAATGCTCTATCCCATGCTCTCCTACACCCTAGCAACAATCAAGTACCTCTATAAGGACCCTTTACCTTATCTACACTTGTAGAAACGTAATCTATTTGGGCCGAAAAGCATAGACCATACAGGGTGTGAGAAATATATCTCAGTAGGCACCCACAAAAGGCTCGTGCCCAACTCTGTGTAAACATGAAACAACAGTGTGCAGTAGTAAAATGAAATAAACTAATAAGTACTCAAAAGTAACTAACTTAACAGTTATATTTCCATTTTAATTATCAATTTAATCATTTAATTTAGTAACATTATGTGCTCAACAGCACCAAGACCTCAGGCCAACCAGAACCGTACCCTCAGGATAAAATAGTAAACCAGGCCCTCAGGCTTGCCCTCAGGCTATACAGAATCCAACCCATAGGTATTGCCCTTAGGCATAACATAAATTGACCTCAGGTGTAGAAAGTGTCGCCCTTAGGCACAGAAGTCATGCCCTCAGGCACGAAAGGATGCCCTCAGGCAAAATAGTATGTTGCCCTCAGGCTAATACAATCATGCCCCCAGGCCATAGTAAAACACCGCCCTCAGGCATAAGTAACCGGGCCATGCCCAACATATAAACATGCACTTTACATACAATTCCTCTCAAGGGAAAAATAATGCATAATTTAAACATGGCATACCCTCGGTTATCCTGGCCAAATGGCTAAACAGAGGAACGCACCCCCGGGGTGGTCCTAGATCCAAGCAGCAATCCCAAACAGCATTTTAATATCACATTTAATTACCTATACAATTCTAGATATTAAAATAGCCACTTACTCATCCACACGACACCCCAAATATAGGTTCGTAGCTCAAAAATCACGCAAAAATGCACGATAGTTGGAAAATAAACACCAACCCACCTACCTTATACGCCAACGAGTGCTATACGCGAACACCGATTCCAGAAACACCCAATTAAGAGATAGATCTGTAGAAGAATAAAAGACTCTTAACCTCGAATAACTCCCGTTAGGGGAAGAATTAGTAAGCAATACACAAGGAGAAGGGAGGGATTACCCGCACGGTTCCAATGTAATCGACAGATTTTGGATCATATTCCCAGTGCTCGATCGGCGGATCTCCCAATGTTTGGCCTCCCTCTTCCGCTCCTCCCATCCAATTCTAAGCCTTCCCTGTGAACAGGGGACGATACTGCCCATTTAAGCAAAAAAAAAAAAACAAAGTACACGGCATGTAATTCCAAGTACACAGCGTGTACTTTCATCATTTAACTGTTCCTCTGGAGGCACCGCCAAACTGTTCATCCGTCGACATGAGTACACGACATGTACTCACAAGTACACGATGTGTACCATCGCCCAGCTGGCGGCTACTCAACCACCTTACTATTTTGTCCTGCCGACTGACTACACAGCGTGTAAAGGACCACTACACAGTGTGTAGTCAATTCCTACACCCATCATCGCCGACATGGCCACACACCCCGTGTACCCATTCCACACGGCCAAAAGTACACGACGTGTGGAAAAGTACACGGCGTGTAGTTCCAAAATTTATAATTTTCCCCATTTTCCATATTTTCTCAAAAACACTTAAGGAAAAGAGAAAATAATAAGAATGTACCTCAAAGATAAGAACTGGGTTCTTACATCTGAGCCCAACCCTTTCTTATGTTTTATTTTCATTGGATTCTAAAAAGGGTGTTATGATCTATAAGTTGGTTTAATCTAATTGGAAAATGGTATTATGAATATATTATTTATGTTGTGTTTTATGTTATAAATTTTAATGTAAATTTAATGTATGAAATATATTTTCCAAGACTTCAAAACTGTTTGATTCTTCAAGACTTGATTCCTAGTAATCATGCCCATGTAATAAATAATACACCGAATCGGGGCTTCTGGGTTTTGGAAATTACATCCACCATTAATAATTTCCAATATTAAGAATTTTATAATTATTATCCATAAGATTATTATGTTTATATTATATATAGATGCATTTCGCGCTCTTTTTATTTATAAAGAAGAATGATATTTCAATTATTAAGCTTTTTAAATAAATTATACCCTATTTTCTCATTATATATTTCTTTTTTATGTTACCCTTATTGATCAAATTGAGATCACTATTTTTTTATTACCTTCCCTAAGATACCAAGAAGCATACAATGATTGATATTCAATGATTTTATATGGATAATAATAACATTATTAAAGAAAATAGTGTATTGTATTTTATGTTTTAAAATGAATGTTAGAATAATGTATGTATCTAGTTTAGATAGACAACTTATGTACTCATTAATTTTGGTTGTGATCATTTGTAACTTATTACAATTTAATAATGTAACCACTAACTATGGGCTACTAGAGTTTGGGGTTGTTATAGTTGGAATTAGAGAATGTTTATAAGAACCCTTGGGAACTAGAAATTTTAATGCATAGATTCTCGAACATAACACTATGATAGACTTTGAGAATATGTATAATTATATGAAAAATATCCTAAAATATTTAATAAGGTGGAGAATGTGTGGTTTTCCAAACAATACAAATCTATAAGTATATTACAAGTGCGTTTTGTTTTAGAATATATACATATAGGGTTATTAACCCTTAAAATTGTTTTTCTAATATATATTGACCTTCATTCTAGAGCTTTGTGAGTGTTCCCTTAATATGAACCTAGTTTTCCACACTTTAGGGATATTTTTTGGTTAATTCACAATTCTATTATGAAACATTATAATTGATCTGAATATATAATGAGCATGGATGACCTAGGTTAAACCTAAGATGTCATATAATGAAAATAAGGTGTCATGATTTAGATATCTAATAAATTATTTTCATGATTATATTGGTTCCCATTATTATTATTGTTTCCAATACTATGATTTTTGGTTTCATTCATTAACTAAAACATGAAATAACATTGTTAACATTGAATGTGATGGAAAATTAAATGATTTTACTCATTAAAGACCAAATGAAACATGAGAATCAATTAAAACCCTTATTTTTATTCATAATTATATATCTGGTTAAATGATTAAAAATATCATGCTGTATGAGTTTAATGACAAACAAAAAAAGATAAAGATAAACTTCCATGGAATTATAGTTGATAAGAATTTTGGGAATAATAGGATTAAATATCATACATGAAAATAATTTCGTAATAGGAACATGGGGAAATGAGTTAAATGAATAGGAATATGTTTTACAAGTGTAGAAACATTGAATTGAAAAATAAAATTCCCATTATAAAGTTCATAGGATGAAATAATTGGAGAAGGATCAACAATGACATTTAAATAAAGGATTTGAATAATTATATGATATGTGGATAGAGTTAAAGAAACTATGAGTGACATTTAATATGTATAAATTATTTTAGAATATATCCATAAAATAATATATTATTAGATTAATATTATGTAAAATTGAAATATAATTCATATTACTTAATTATAGAAAAAAAATATTGTCGAATAAAACAAAATATCTTAGTTAGAATTTTAGGAAGGAAGTTAAATTATTAATGTACATATGTATTAGGATTTGAATTATATGATTTATTGGTATTATATGATGGTATTTTTATATACAAGGACTATTATATGGATATTTAATGTAAGGAAGTGGTCTAAAATTGTCATAATATGTGAATTATGGGAATTTGTGTTAAAGATATTGATAAACCTATGGGATAATCCGATCTTTTATGTTTAGATAATTATCGGTATATATGTTTTATTATATATATTACCATGGGATTTAAAACATATTTTATGACTAAGTAATTAAAGTTATTTCATAAGAATCTCAAAATAATTTTGGAGAACATTACATGATTAAGAAAAAAGAAAATATTATTTTCTAGGATGTAATATCATTTTATGGAAATGTATTGAGTTAACTTGTTGAATTATATTCTTTTAGTGGCTATATGGTGATTCAGGTTACATTATGAAATTATTATTATATTATAGATAATATGATAAACGTATTCACGTGTTTGGTATGTGACATTATGAGCTACTTTATATTATCTAGGGATAAATGTATTATCAAATCTTTAAAATTCTTTGGTTTCAAATTTGGTCTAACATATTTTAGAGTATTAATATGGTTAACTATTAATGGAATTGATTAAGTTGAAATTTATGGGTTATTTTTGTGGTTTTTGTTATTAATTTATTATATCTATCTATGTTAGATAACTTTTGAAAACCATTTTTTCCTAAATATTTATTAAAATAGATGATTAATCTCAATTTATTTTATGGATATTATGATACATTAAAAGTTAATTATAGTGATTCATTTATGAAAAATGCATCAAGAATATTCATTTCATGGGGTAAGAGATGAAGTGGAAATACATCGATGCATAAGAAATTGATAAATTTTTTACATAGGTATTGGAAAGAAATAATCTAATTGTATTTTATTATGTTATTGATCATGATAGTAGAAAAATACCTCTACTTAATAAAAGGATCTTAAAATAAAATTTTATCCATTTACCTAAATTTTAGTTGAATTGGTTGAATTTTCACCTCTCACAAATTTATGGTATTTTGTTCATTATGTTTCTCCTAAAAAGTTCTTTATCACAATTTATTAGTCCTTAAACGTTATTTTTATCCACTATGTATATATTTTTAAATCCCACCAATGTTATCCTTATCTTTGAAGCATAATATATGATATTTTTTATAACCTACAGGTCTCACACTTTTCATTTTCTAAAGGATTTTTATTATCCCGATGTATGTTGTGGGTTTTTAGTAAAAGTTGAGCAATTGATGATTGAGGTAAAACTGAGAGGATGAAATTTATTTAACGGGTATAATGTACCACCCTAATATTTTAAGATATATTTATATTTAAAAAGATATGTGTTCAATATCTTTTTTATCATGCATCCCGAGCTTTTAACGAATTGATATATAATCAAAAATTATTATTATTTAAATTTAATAACCGAGTATTTGATTTGGCAGGTATGAATATGATTAAACATATTATAAAATAAATTAATAATGACCCATCTAAATAAATAATTATTGATGATTTCATGGAAAATATTCAGTCAATTTTTAGGGACGTCATTCCATGCTTTAATAATATATTTTCTTCAAAAATGATAATATGAAATTTTATTCTAGGAATATATAATAAATTTCTACCACTTTTATAAATTTTATTTTATAAAATTGAAATAATTTTTGAAATCATCCATTTAAAATTAACATGGGTTGATATTTTTTAATTTTTCTAAAATGATTGATTTTTTAGTGAACAATGAAAAATAACAAAATTTCAAATACTCTAATTTATTTTCATTAAATATGGCTATTTTGAAGTATTATTCTATTTTGGATATGGTATTAATGTTACATATGATACATTTAATTTATAATAATCTAATTAAGTCTATTTTAATAAAAAATCTTCATTTTAATATATGTTACTTTTTATACTTAAAATAATTTATCTAAAAACAAATATTCATTGTATTTTAAATGTTTATATTAAAATTTATTTATAAAAACTCAAGAGAATAAATATTAAAAATGGATATAAATTTTTTTATTATTATTTTCTTATTTGATAAATGTGGGACTTCTATTTCTAGTCGTTTGGAATAGTAACCATGATAACATTTATCACCTCAGTGAAGGACAAATAATAAAATTAGGGTTAATAACAAATATGATAAGGAATTAAATTAATTAAAAAATGTGAATTAATTTTATTGTGCTAATATATTTCTTCTATAATCATATAATCTTTAAAAATACCATAATTTTTTCATTTAATTTGTATTTTTTCCTTTATAATTTTTAAGTAATATATAACTTCAAAAATGTCACTTTCTTCATTTTAATATGTATAATATTTTTTGATAGGTATAAAAAAATTTATGTTCGATTATAAGTAGTTATTTTAAATATTAATTATTTTTTATAATGTTAGGTGTTTTAAAATTTTATAGTGATGAAATTATTACCTGAAATGCATACACAATGGTGACACAGTGCTTGTGAAAGCTGTAGAAAAATTAAATAAATTATTATAAAATCTATAAAAGTAATATTTTATGGTTAAAATATGGCTTCAAAACAAATTATGAGAAATAAAATATTTTTGATATGATTTAATGTTTTTTATTCAAATTCCATTTCTTTCATATTTGTTTCTATGTCAAATTATTTTAATATATCTTAAAATGAAATGAATAGTAATTTATATTAAATATGTTTTATTAAATTATATCCAAAAAATATCAAGAGGATAATTATGATGATAAATGGTCAAAAATTCTATCCCTAGGTAATTTATGATCCAATATTAACCTTATAAGTAAAATTATAATCATTTAATAGTAAAAAATTAATTTTCAAAGTAAAGGTTACAATTTCATAACCAAGGGTTTAAACAATATGAAAATGTTTAAATTGATATCTATATTGTTAAAAATTGTATTGGATGATTATATTAATACTATATATTCCTTATATTCTAATTTATGTCATTTTAAACTATTTTACAAGAGTAATTCACATATTATATTCTTATATGTTATGTATTTTAAAAAATTAAATTAAAGATGTTTAATAATAAAAAATATGTTATTAAATGAAATAAAATTACTTAAAATAATATCATTAGTGAAGGAAATTGTATATGGTTTAAAATATCATCTATGGATCATTTATGTATTTCTTTTCCTTTTAAGGAAACTTTCATGACCCCTAAAAAGTAGTAGTGTATCATGATCAATATGGACATCAACCTCCCACCCTCCTCCTACCCTGAACAACCCCCACTATCATCAACCAATACCATCTCATCCAACACGTAGACACATGGGCTATGTAACATCTCACTCGGACACACATGCGATCACCGCCCTACAAACACAACAACATCACAGCCCACCCATAAACACTTTGTCTATAAAAACTATCTAGTACCTAAAAAATCCTCTGTTCATCAGATCATATGCAATATCTCCCTCTAATAGAAGAGAGAGTGGGGGGGGGGGGATAGGGAGTAACCTTCCATTCTTCCTCTTCATCAGATGTCGTGAAAACACCCCCTGCGTGACTAGGCGGGTTTCGATACATAGTTCTCAACATGGGTGGGGAGAATATTGTTTTCATAAGAATATAAAATGAATATATATAATACATACGAAATTCCACCATATGGGTTAAAAACAATCCCTAAAAAACTCCAAAAATCACCACATTTATTTCCACAGCTCAGTGCATAACACCATAGAACAAGACACAATCCCCACTTCTCATTTCAAACAAATATTCATTATTCTACCAATTCATTTCATTATTTCGCATTAACCACATTTAAACAAATTACCCATATTTTTTTCATTTATCCATTTCAATAACATTAACCAAACCAAACCCAAACCATTTCAATCATATTTAACATTTATTCCATCACTAACAGGGAATCTAGCGTAACATAACCAAACATCACATGAAAATTATCATTAATATCATAACATCATCTCACTTCCCCAAAATAACATCAAAACAATGAAAACCTAACTTCCCATAAATAATTGACAAACAACACCACATTACTGCCCCTAAAATTATTAATAAACAACAACCACCTCACTACCCCAAAATCATAGACAAACAAAATCCACCTGAACGACACAAAATCATAGAGAAAAAATACCCACCTCGCTTCCCAAAAAAAACTGTCATCAAACCATCATCCCCACATACCATAACCACACATAAACCACACCTCACATCCCCATATAAATACCACTCACAAATCACATAAAACATCATTCTATAGGTTTAAGAAAGGCGGTTATATCCCAATCCACATTATCTTAGGGGAAAAATCACACAACCCATGATCTCAAGGAAACCATTTCATTATCCAAATATAAGTGGTAAGTTGATATACATTTTATGGAGATATCACAATAACCACACAATAGGTGTTCCAAAATACTTATGAATTAGTACAAAAAATCCCCCAACATCCCCAATGTTTAGTTGGAAATCAAGCCCATATAATCACAATATCCCAATAATATCAAAACATTAAAAACATGTAAATAAAACCCCTTTCTCCTTTAAATTTAAATTAACCAATTATTTATCTTTGATTTTGTAATAAAATACAGAACTGATAGATAAACAGTTGTAAATTCCTCCCACATGATACGAAATAAATAGAAATGAGGGATTGCCTACCTCAAATAGGCTTTCCAACTCCTTGTTCACTACATGGGGAAGAAGAAACACCCACTAACCACAACCAAACTATGATAAACTACTGATCAACCTCCATTGCACCCAAATAACATCAAAATGAATCCCAAAAAATTCTCATAAAAACAAAATAGTGCCACATTGAATCCCTAGGATAAGAAAAAGAGGAAACTAACCTAGTGTAAGGTAGGGATTACCAGCAACCACAAATGGGAATCAACTGGATCCAATGGGCCAATGTAGGAGGAAGGGGAATGAAGATCACCTTGTAAAACCAAAGGATCATAAAAAATGGGAAAGTGAAGGCGTTGAAGATGAAAAAATGAGAATTGGGTGAGAAAAATAAATTAAAACAGATAATCTTATTGGTTCATGTAATATAAAAATTACACGGCCTGTAAAAAAATTATTTCCAAAAAATAATACATTTATCATTAAATGAGTCACCTCAATAATTATTTAATATACATCGTGAATTTCACTATAAATAAAAGTAATCCAACTCAATACTTCACCTTATCCTCAAAGAACCCATGAACCAACTATATAATCAAGCCTTGAACCACTTTTACATGTTGTGAAAATCGTACACAATGTGTCTTTATGTAGAAGCTCTATTGAACCTCTAGACTCTATAGAAAACTCTCGAAATCTCCCCCAAAACACCTACATCACCAAAAATTTAATAATAATAATCTATGAGGGAAAAAAATGTAACATTTCATACCTATCAAATAATTCGCTCCCTTAAGAATGAAAAATCAATCCTAGAAGGAATGTGGTCTAAAGATCACCCATATGAGACATTTCTCAAGGATCTCCTCATACTAAAAAATTAACCACCATCCAAACTAGCCATACTAAATGCACACAAAACATCTGTCAAAACCTCATCACTACACAACTATATCAACACAACCATCCAACCTCTACATAGACCAAACAATCAATAACTAAAATTAATGAGATGCACCTCCCTAAACACATGAATCATGGGATTCCAACCTCCATGTCCTGATATTATCTACTATGGGTATAACTAACTCCCTCACATTGGTATAATTGCATTGAACGTAATGTATCATTATTATGAATCAGGTCCACCCCTTTTCATATATCAAGAATTTATCAAAAATCATACAACACTATCTAGGTAAAACAACACATATCATAAAATAAAAGGATCCAAACAACACATCATAATGAAAATTTGAGCAAATACAATCTCAAAACAACTTCAGGTAATAGGAACACATCTAGGTATCTCTTTCCTAATTACTCTACACCAGGCCCCCATTAACCCCAAAAACACTAACCAGTGAAATGGTTTGCCCAAAATTTCCCTATCTTCGTGATCATGGATCTCTACTAGGATCTCCATGAATGATGCATCATCTGATATATTTAACACTCCCCATTCAATGACATGTGAGTTATCATGATGATAACAAAGATGATGAGAGATGTGGAATATTTCATGGATCCTCTCCAACATCGGGAAAAAAAATGATATTCCATCTTTCCAACTCACCCCAATACCTAGAATGTCCCAACAAGACTCGGATAAATCCTACTCACCTTTCTGAACATCTATTTCCCTCATCAACAAGAATCATTCAAGATAGATGATCTCCCACCAAAAAAATGAAGGGCCTCCTCCAATGAGTAGAATAACACCTATCTCTTCCTTTCACTACATCAATCTACTCATGAACCTTTCGGACCTTCTCATTCATGCTCTACACGACATCGTGACCATGAATTATTGCCTCCCCGACATCCATCCAACTCAATAGAGAATGACATAGTCTCCCGTATAACACCTAAAATGGAGTCTTTCCAATGTATGTGTGAAATAAATTATTTTAAAGAAACTAAATTAAGCTAAATTTTTCTACACAAGATCCAAAAAATATAAGTATTCTTGCACGAAATATATCATTCAATGTTTTGACATTCTACTTGGTTGTCTCTACAGTCTATGAGTTGATAGAAGTGTTCTACTATAACTAAGCACAAAAAACATATTGAAATCCCCTCTGGAATCTCATGGTAAATTTTTATTCTTGATTTTAGATAATAGACCTCATAACTCCATGCGACTTCACCACCTCATCTAAACACCTCTTAGCCAGTGAATCCACTACATCAAACTCTTTGATCACTATGATGTGTCCCAATTTCATCAATCAATCCACATCCCTCAATATAGCATCACAACCTCCATGAGATTTGGGTATCATTGTAATGAAATATATCATAATTTCATCACATTTACAAATGATAACATCCAAATATAGCAATAAACCACCATGAACATGATTCTCGAGCTTTTCTAGCTAGAAAACCAATCACTTCACTTCAATCATTTCCACAATACTTTCCATCTTGGGCCACCAAAACCATATACTAAAGCCAAAATACATCTTGGAAACTCCATAGTGTACATCCAATAGTGATCTATGTAACTCACAATGAACTCTTTAGTACTTCCCAACCAGAAAAAATAACTTCCCATAAAACAAAATCTAGTTCCAACCATCCTCCTTCCATCCCACCAATGCATCACTATGGCCGACAATATCACTCATCACTTATGAATTTTATTCTAACCACTAGGAATCCTACACCTTTTTTATCAGTGGAAGATACACCATCATCTAAAACCAATATCATATACCATCATTTACACTTATATCTATTTTAAGGCATCAAACCTCTTCATTGTTATCAAAGCATATCCAGAACCCTTAACATCATTATTCCTCGACTTCCTACTCAAAGCATCAACCCAAACATTCCCCGTTTCCATAGATGATGAGATCTCATAATCATAATCCAAAGGAAACTTCATCCACTTCCACTTAATTAATTTCATATCACACAAAAAAATATTTACATCAAAATATTTTGGTCTGTGAAGACCACAAAGAACTCCCCAATGAGGGAATTCTACCACAAATTCAGCACAAACACAATAGATGTTAACTAAAAATCATGGGTGGAATTATTACACTATTGGGGATGTAACTTTATAGAACCATAAATGATCATAAATCTCTCCTACATCAATAATCATCCCAATAATAAATAACAATCATTACAAAAACCTCAAATATCACACCATCGTTGGTTAACTAAATCACAGGAGAACAAACCAAATTACCCTTCAGGTAACAGAACACTTCCTAGAACTGATCAGTCCATAGATAATCTTCGTCTATCCTAGAAAATATTTTCAACTGGGCTTCAAATCAATATAAATCGATTCCAATCATCACATAATATATTTCAATACCAAGAAAACTACAAAACTCTACCACATTCATGGGTGCTTCCCAAGAAACAATTACCTCGACTTTCACTGGGTACAGTTCTACACCTTTCTGATACATGAGATTCTAAATTAAATTCACCTATAATGTCCAAAAATTACACTTGGGAAACTTTAATATGGTAGTCACATGACATGATGTTCATAAGCCCCATGAACATGATTGTTGTGTTCATAGATCTAACTGTCATGAATACAAACATGAAGTGGCCGTAACTACATCTAGAGTCAGTATTCGGGATATCTCCCACCTTTACCATCAAATGGTGATATCCAGACTGTATATCGATCATTGTAAACCAAAATCCCCTATCAACAATTCAAAAATATCATATATCCATTGGAGATGGTAACCGTTCTACCCCATCGCCAGAGACAACCATCCACATTCTTTAAACATCCTTAGAATACAATCCTCCATTTTGTAGAACAACCCTGGAACACCTATGGCGACACACTATTCCAGATAAAACCCTTTTACATTACATCCTTTATCTAAATCCTCAAATTCTTAAAATTGGATTGTGTCATCTAATAAGAATCCATTAATATATAACAAGCATTGAGATATAAATCTATCCTAAAATCAATATCATGGTGAGGGGTTAGCATCACAACCTCCTCACGAAAAAATCATGAAAATATAAAATAACACAAGGGCCCCACTATCCTAGTAGCCACTGATTTCACTAACATCCCGGAAAAAAATAAATGAAAGGGATCCCCACAATGGCTTCCCACATGGAAATCCCACTCTCCAGAAAAAACTACATGTTATATATTCACATCTAAGAAAACGAACCACCTTCAAAAAATTTGGATAACAAAATGTATGGAATTAAACAAGTTTATTTGGGGGATTATATCCTATGACTACCATTTTTTGAACTAAAATATCCCAACGGGATTGATGTGGCCCCATCATCAATCGACACCCACGTCACACATAAAATATGCTAGTCTGGCCAATGACTAGTGTAGTCAACACCAGGGTCATGGGAATCCTATTTACATATTGTATAATAGTACAAAGTAGATCCGGTGAAATAAATGAGTGTGAAGCTCTTAAATCATAAAATAAAAAAAAGGGTACTTAACAAACTGATCATATATCTGACAATCTATGACCCCCCAAGAACAACCACCTCAATTGTGTGCAATGATTATGACCATATACTCTACCAATATTCTAATGAATTACTCCTTGTTCAGGCTCAGTTTGAGGTACCTAATCAAGTGGAACATAATGAGGGAAGCCTCTACCTACTCCATCTACCATTGGTGGAGCATAATCCTACCCCCCCTTCTGTTGAAATGGTATCATTAGAATCTTCTTCTGCATTTGGCACGGAACCTATCCACCTCCATAAAACTAATCCCAAGGAACCACTGAACACTGGTTCTGTTGATGTACATGAACCCAACAACCAAAATACACTGGAAAAAAACCCATTGTACGATTTTGGAAATGACTAGTCCCATAAGCTTGGAAAAGAATCTGATGAGGTCAAATCCAAACTAGTCCAAAACTCAATGGTCCTAAATCTGAATACATTCCACTAAAAACCAATAATAGATCAGACCCTCGTGGTCCTTATTTTTCAAATTTAAAGTGTTTGGGGTGTCTTAGAGACTATTAGTGAATCATTTAGGGAGTTTTCCATATTTTAGTATTGTTCCTTGGAGGCACCGATGGGCGTCGGTGAAACCAATGAGATTCATTGGCAGGGATGGGCCTCAGTGGAACTGACGGGCCTCAGTGGCACCAATGGGTTATGCATATAACCAATCAGCAACGGTGACAGGGCGACGGTGGGAGGGAGACGGTTCCATAACGATGGTGCTAGGGAAACAGTGCTAGGGTGACAGGGTGACAGTGCTAGGGTGATGGTGCCACGACGATAGTTCTATGGTGATGTGAATTGGGAGGGTATTACATGTCGTTTAGTTGTAGTTTTGTGAATATGAGGTCGTATGGGACTGTATGTTGGGTCTTGGTTTGGTTCCAAAACTTCTAAAGATCTCACAAATAACCTTTTTTGTGATGAATTTACAGGGGAACTGGGTGTGAATACATAAATTGTTGCTTGGATATTTTTCCTTCATTGCCTTGTGGCTACTCAAGTTAGTTTCTTGGTAGTGCTGAATTATTTAAATGGAATAAATTGAATATGAAAAACAAGAATTGAAGAAATGGGGAATTTGTTTCCAAGAACGAGTTGTTATTTGGTTGTGGTTATTGTGCCTTTGCGTATGAAGTAATAGTAATGAGGGTGTTTGTGTGTGGGATTGTTTTGGAACCCTTAGGCTGGGAAGTGTTATTTTTAACTTATATGCATAAAATTTAGTTCTTATGTTTCTTATTCTCACCCTACCTAAGTTGAGAACTTCCTTCCAAAACACCCCATTTAATGGGGGAGGGTGTTTTTTCTAATATCCTCTTGGGTGGATGGTTATTAGCTCCTTCTATACCCCCTCACATGAGTATCCCAACACTAATTGGGAAGAAGGTGATGGATGGATATCCATTATAGTCCAAGATTCTCTTGAGAGGGTGGTTGTGGTTGTTGGACTAGGTGATTGTTGACAGGTTTGTTTCCAAGATGTCTTTGGGATGAGGCTGAGGAATCGTCAGGCATGGTAGTAGTTTTTGTAGAACATGTTTTTTCGGTCATGGTGGTCGTTGTTTTGTCAAATGTTTTTGTGGGAGTGGTTACATGTGGTTGTGGTGGCCCAGGTGTTTACAAGAGTAGCCCTGGTTATGATAGCCCAAATGGTTGTTCCTGGGGCGGCAGTGGGACTGTAGTAAAAAATGGTGGGTGATTTCTAACGCATGTGATGTCTTCAATAACCAGTGGGAAAGTGGTGCAGGGTACCCTAAATTGATGCTGTATTATTATTATTTTACCTGACTTTCATTATTTTGGTAGTGTACATTTGTGAGGTTGGGTAGATATTTTTTTTCTAGGTTCATTGGTAATATCTTTTTTTTCATGAGGCATTAGAATTCCTACCCACTTGTGTATGAGAGATTTTGGTTTTCCCAACTGAGTATACATGCATACTCACCATACTTATATAAAACTGAATTCAGGTTTCCATGAGGTCTCTCGAGAGCATGTGGGACTAGCTCGGACATTGTGACAGTTGATTTTTTCATTTTCTTTTATCTTCGTACTTTAACATTAGAATTTTTTTGTAACTTGTATGTGTTTATCTTTGAACATGCATATGGGAATGGGTTTTGGCCTTAATTTTACTTTTAGTTTTGGAGTTTTTTGAGTTTTCACCATCGTATCTTCTGATCCTAATAAATAAAAGGGGGAATTCCATTCAAATTGTGTGTGATTATGTACCCTTGGGGATAGTCTCCACTCTGGGGCCTATTGATGGCGGGACTCGGGGTTCATTATCTATCTATCAACTTGAGGAAGGAAGGGTCTTGCAGTTTGTTGTCCCAACCCTTATCTTGGTGATGGTAGGTCATGAAAGAATGGAATCATAGGTAATGGTTGAGAGATAATATGGATATCTGGCTTAGGCACAGTAAGGATTGCATGGGAAGTTAGGGAAATAGTGCTATGAAATCATGGTGCCTGAAATAGGCCTGGGAATACCGTCTTGGAAATGGGATTTTAGCCCCCTGGTGATCCGATTCAAGGAACCTGGACCTACCTAATGACCCCATCAGAATACAATGATTGTAGGGTTGAGACCCTAGGAATGGTACATGAATCATCATGACTTGTGTTATTGTGTTTTCTAGGTGTTCTAGGAATTTAAATAAATTAATGTTTTATCAAAATTTATGAGAAATATTTTACAATACATGGGATTAGGCTCTCCTTGTTTATCTTGTAGTTATGGAACTTGGAGGATGACCATAGGTAGTGTTGGTGATTGAGGCTCTGGAGTCTATTTTGGATGATCATGAGAGGGTTGATCGAGAGTAGGATGCTGACTAGTGGAAGAAGACGCTTCGTGAATTTCAGTAGAAGACCCTCAGGATGTACGGGGGTTGTGTCTCTGACATGGAGACAAAGAGAGGTCTTGAGAATTTGGTTATATCTTTCAGCTTGATCTGGACTCCGACAGAGTACTAGGTTCCTCTGGCTATAAGCTAGATGCGGGGAGTGGTGAATCAATGGTGGATGTTCTTTCTCATGGAGGAGAGGGAGAATGATGTTTTTTGGGATGATATTGAGAATGATTTCTGGGAAGTATTCCATTCTTCTACAATGAATTCTTAAAAGAGGCAGGAGATACTCTTCATTCAGCAGGGTAGTATGTTAGTGAGGGAGTTTGGGATAATGTTCAAGGATCTCCTTCATTTTTCTTCACACCACTTTCTGGATGAGGAATCTCTAAATAGAAGTTAATAAGAGGAAATATGGAATTCTCTTCAGTGTATTGTTACTCCTATCTCATTACAGATGTAATTGATGGTTCAGAAGAAGGTTGAAATGGTGGAGAGGATGCATAAGAGCGGAGGTGTACCATGAGAGGGGAGGCAGTGGGGCTTGTGTAAGGGGATGTCTATTGGAAACAAGCCTATAGTGGTAGGTCCTTATAGGTTTTACCCATTGGAGAGTAGGCCTCAATAGTTCCAATTTCAATCTTTCAGCCCTTACGCATTATTTGTGGGCTTAGGATTGAGATTCTTCATCTTTGGAAGTCGTGGGAACCTTCCGAATCAATGTCTGGACCGAGTACAGTACAATGGGGGTGGGTAGGTTCAGCACCCACCACAACGGCATCAGTTTCCTATCAGGCCCTTTTATTAGCAGTATTAGGGACAATGAGATCTCTCTCCACAAAGAGAAAATGATGTAGGAGAAGGCTGACCTCAGGGATCTCCTCAGGGACCGCGACCTGGGCAATCTCATGGAGGAATTCAATATCTGAGGGGTAGAGTAGCAGGGTGTGGGTAGTTTTATGTTGTAGAGGCACCAGTTCTAGCAGGGCCAGAAGTCTTTCAAGGTACGATCTGCTAGTTTAGAACTCTTTCATATGCCTTATATGATTCAGGAGCTTCACACTCCTTTTTTTCACCTAGTATAGCCAATGATCTGGGTCTAGACACAGAGCGACTTCCTATTCCCCTGGTTTTGACTACGCCAGTGAGAGGTCAGACAATCTGTTCTTATATTTTCAAGGGATACAGACTTATGTTGGGGCCACATAAGTCTACTGGGACCTCATATTGTTTTAGATGTAGCCATATAATGTATATTTAGGAATTGATTGGTTTTTCTCTATGTTTTCCATTTTCAGGTGCTTCTAAATAAGAGTCATGTATTTTGATATGGGTGTAAAACAAGTGACGTTCATCAGTGAGCGGGATTTCTAGGAGGGTATCCGGTGAGTGGAGCCCCTTAATTCTTTGTTAGATGAGTAGTTTGTGGGTTCAGTAGAAACAGAGATGGTGGATGTCTCAGAGATCGTCTGTGAGTTCCTGGACATTTTCCCTATAGGGGTAGTGACTCTACCCCCTCGACGTGATGTTCATTTAGGGATAGAATTTCAAAAAGGTGCTCGTCCGATTTCGATGGGTCCCAAGCGAATGGAAAATTCTATGTTTTGGGAGTTACAAATTCAGATTGAAGATCTGATGAAGAAGGTTTTTTTTACAACTGAGCGCATCATCATAGGGTGGTCCAGTCATGATGTCAAAAAAGGCAGTTGGGGGTCTTAGGATATGTATAGAAAACTAGAGGGAGATCCTAGTGATGGAAAAAACCGTTACCCCCTCTTGAGGATCGAAGACCTTTTTGACCAGTTAAAGGGTGTAGTAAGGTTCTCCTAGATCGACCTGCAGTTAGGATATAACCAATTGATGGTAAAAGAGGGTGATATCTCAAAAACTTCTTTAGGTGTATATATGGGCAGTTTGAGTTTACAGTTATGATGTTTGGTATTATGAACGCACCAGCTGTGTTCATGAGTATCATAAAGTCAGTTTACCATGAGTATCTGTACCGGTTCGTAGTCCTTTTTATTGAAAACATCCTGATCTAATAAAAATTAGAGGAGGATCATTCCAATAATCTGAGGATGGTTTTAGAGGTCCTTCGATAGCACCAGCTCTACGAGATGTTTTCCAAGTGTAGGTCCTTGAAATGAAAGGTGCACTTCCTTTGACATGTTGTGTCCGAGCAGGGAATAACAGTGGACCCATTAAAGGATAAAGAAGTTGTTTTATGGGAAGCACCAATGAACGTGGCAGAGGTTTGTAGTATTCTGGGTCTAGGCAGGTACATCCCCATGAGTATAACTAATCCACCCACGATCTAGATCATGTAGTGGTCATGTTATCACTATAGTTATGGTACCATTACCTCATTAGGGAAGGCGTCATGGTCTTCACAAACCACCAGAGATTGGGTTATAACTTCTCCCAATGGGACTTGAAATTGAAGATGTGCAGGTTGATGAAGTTTCATCCAGACTATGACTTCATGATTTCCTACACCTGATGAAAGGGGAACATGGTGGCTGATGCCATGATAAAGAAGTTGCAAAAGGATGTGGTTCCGGAATTAGAAGATTCTTGGTGGGAGATTGATGAGTTGGATTCCCTACATCTAGATTTGAGGGTGGTGGATGGAAAGGTTGTTTGTTCAAGATGAAAGTGCAGTCCTCTCTGCTTCATCTGGTGGAGGATTACTAGTTCGGGACATAGAGACTTAAGTGATGCATGAACATGTTATCCAATCCAATACTCTAGAAGGATGGATAGAAGACTGAAAGACTCATATTTTGTTTCATGGAAGGTTTTTCATCCTGGTATAAATGTTTGAGAGCATTCATGGTGAGTTCCACAACTCACCCCTAGAAGTATACCCAAGAGTTTCCAAAATGTACTGAGGCTTAAATAATCTGTTTTGTTGGTCTGGGGTGAAACAGGAAGTGGAAGAGTTTTTGGTGAAGTGCAACCTATTTCAGTACTTTACTGCCAAATACTATGCCATAGGAGGCCTATTTTAGCATTTAGATGTCCACAAATAGAAGTGTATTGAAATATTGATATATTTATTCACGAGACTACAAAGGGTTCAAGGAGGTTGTGGTGCCATATTTGTATTGGTGGGCCGGCTGACGAAATCATCTCACGTCCTAGAAATCAAGGAGTCGATTGTGGGGGATTCCTTTGCATGGAGGTACATGGGAGAGGTGTTCTAGTTGAATGGAGTTCCAGAGTCCATATTAATAGATCAGGATACACAGTTTACCTCAAAGGTCTGGAAAGGCTTGCAATATGATTTTGGAACCCAGCTATGCCTCAACACTGCTTTCCACCCCCAGAAAGTTGGGCATACAGAGCGAACAACCCAGACGTTGGGGGAAATACTGTAGGAATGTTTTCTATACTTCAGAGGATCATGTGGTATACCCATTCCATTAGTGGAGTTTTCCTAAAATAATAGCTATCAATAAACAATTAGAATGGATCTGTTCGAAGCCTTGTACATAATATTGTGTCGTTCACCTATGTTCTTGACAGTGGTTGGGGAGGCATGCATTCTTGGCCTAGAGGTGGTTCAAAGCCAGACAGAGAAGTATTAGTATGTTCATTAGAGGATTAAGGAGGCCCGGTACCCGAATAAGTCTTATTACAATCAAAGTAGGAGACACATGTAGTTCATGGTTGGGGACCATGTGTTCTTAATGGTCTCCCCTCAGCATGGGAAATAGAGGATCAATAGGGGGAGTAAGATCTCTCCCATCTTCATCGAACCCTTTGAGGTGTTGAAGAAGGTTGGCGAAGTGGCTTATAAGATGGCGCTACCACCACCACTACTAAGGGTGCACACCATCTTCCATGTGTCTCAGCTCCATCTATATTTACACGATGATTCGCATGTCCTTGACTAGGGATTGCAGGATATCGATGATGGTGTGAACTTTGTAGATTGAGAATTGAGGATTGAAGATCATCAAGATAAGGTGATTCATGGGAGAACCATTCCCATGGTTCTTATGATATGGAAGTATGTGGCCTCGAGGAGAGTTCTTGGGAATGAGATGCACAGATGCGTGCCCAATACCTAGAGATACTTTGAGTTTTATTCTGTTATGTTTTTACTTGATTGTGTTGAAATGCATGACCCTGTTAACTATGGAATGTGTGGTTCTATTGTTCTCTAAATATGTACAAGAGTTTGGACTGTGGGGAGGGGAGGTCCTGATCCCTAATCACGATGCATTAAGGTGGATGCGATTAAACTCGTGCATGTGAGTTAGTGCCAACCAAAGTGGTTAATATCATGACATAGAGGAAGGGACTCCCTAACTTGTATGATTGGATGTTATGACCTTTACAGGTTTGTGTGTCTACTTAATGGAGAGGAGCGGTAGTGCCAATACCATTTATTATTATAAGGGAATGGTGTTCCTATATCTCAAGGAGGTTTACACCTAAACAGTGTCTCTTAAGGAGGTTTTTCATACCCCTATATTTGTTTTAGGTATAGATGGATTCTTGAGGATCAGAATAGTTTGGTAGGTATATGATGTAATACCATGGACCCTCCTAGTTCTTTTAATTTCAAATTTATAGTGTTTGGGGTGTCCGGGGGACCATCAGTGACTCATTTTGGGAGATTGTGAAATTTCAGGAATGGGCCTCTGTGGAACTGATGTGCTTCGGTGGCACTGACGGGCCTCAGTGGCACCGACAGGCCTTGGTGGAACCGACGGGCCTTGTTGGACCGATGGAAATAGGTGGAACCAATGGATATTCGTGTAAATGATGGGTCGTCCATAGCATCAATCAGCATCGGTGCAAGGGTGATGGAGTGAGGGTGACAGTGTTAGGGCGACAGTCCTAGGGATATGGTGCTAGGTCCATAGTGCTACTTAGGTGACAGTTCCTGGGTGATGGTGTTAGGGTGATGGTGCCAGGGAAATGGTTCCATGGAGACAGTGCCAGGGCAACGGTGCCAGGGTGACGTCCTAGTGAAACGGTGCCCTGAACTCCATGTTTTTCCCCTGTAATGTATTTTTTTGACATAAAAGTGTTTTAATACCCTTTCTAAAGCCATTTAAAGGCAGTAAAATATGATTTTTATCCACAATTGCTGAGTGACCCATGGGATAAAAAAAAGTGAGGCCATTTACTCGATGTCACACAGTTTCTTATTATATTGTTTCTCCCATGTTAAAAATTTATCTCAGTTTGAGGAAAATCTATTAACTCACAACCATTATTACAACCGCGTCGAGGAAAATTATTAAACAATAATTAATAATAATTTTTTAATCTTCCCAACCGCATGGTGGATCCACGATCCAACATTTAATTACTTCAACATCATCTCCTTGTTTATAGGATCTGGACGTTTTCTTAATCAGAGATCATCTTTTCTTTTACTTTAGCCATCTCTTTGTGTGTTTGGATTCCATCGTCCAGAGAATAATCATGTGCCAGAGGTGGAGCCTTTCCTAGTCCTCCTTGGTGTCCATTGAGATATTCTTATTCAAGTAGTGCATCCCTAGTTCTTGGAATGGGGTGAAAACATTGACCATTGATCATCCGAAAAGGGTTTTCCTTTGTCTCTATTTATTGTGTATCATGTGTGGTGGGTATGATAATGTTTCTTTGGGGATTGATGAAACCTAACCAGAACAATGATAATAAATGGAGTTTAAATAACAATGGGGTGTGTTTGATGATTTGTTTCTACTACTTTATCTTTTATTATTTGTTGTGAATTACATGGGTTTATGTCCACTAAATATCATGGTCATTGTGGTCCTTTATTGCGCACTAATGAACCTATGTTTTGAAGATAACCCTGTGATTGAATGGATATAAGATGGAAAATGATTAATCACAAAAACATGGTTAATTAAATCGATACCTAATGAACAAGAATCCCTGTGTGATCACCCTAGATAACCAAAATGATAGGTGTAACATAAAAAATGGTGTGGTTTAAATATCAAAACTCTCGTGCTCTATTCTGGGGATATGTCTGGTTGTTCTGCTTGATGCTTGTGAGGTGATATGAATGGGGATGAGATACCCTATTGTTCTCTTTATGGTTTTTGGATCTGAGGATGTGTGGGGTCGTATGTTGGTGATTTGTTTTGTTCCTATATATTGTGGGATCTCGTGGACCCCTTTTGTTGTTGTGACTTTACAAGAGAACCGGGTGTGAATGATTAAAGTGTTTCAAGGCTCTTTCCCCTTCCATAGGTTGGTACTATTCTTGTTAGTTTCTCAGTGGTGAAGAATTATTTAAATTCAATCACTTAAATATGTGAGACAATACAGTGTTCAATGGGGAATTGTATCCCTAGAATGAGTTGTGCTTTGGTTGTGGATGTTGTGCCTTTATGCATGAATGAATAGTAATGAGGGTGTTTGTGTATGGGAAGGTTTTGGAACCCTTAGGATGGGATGCATGTTTTTTTACCTATATATATATATATAAATTTTATTTCTTTTTATTCTTATTCTCACCCCACCAAGGTTGAACACTTTATACAGATAACCCCCATTTCATGGTGGAGGTGTTCTCCCAATATCCTTTTGGGTGGCTGGTTATTAGATCCTTTTCTGCTCCATCAACTGAGTATCCCATGACTCTTTGGTCATTATTTAATGGCCTGAGGTTCATTATGACCCATTATTATAAGGGAAGGGTGGTTATGGTGGATGGACTAGGAGTGTGTGGGTAGTTTCCTTTCCCAAGTGTCTTTGGGTTGAGGACCTAGTGTCTTCACGAGTGGGAATAGATGTATTGGACCAATTTTCTTCAGGCATGAAAGTAGTGGTTTTGGACCAGGTGTCTATGGGAGTGGTTACGTGTGGTTGTGGTGGAATAGTTGTTTGTGGGTGTATCCATGGTTGTGGTGGCCCAAAATGTTGTTGTTGGGGCAGCATTGGGACTGTATTGAAAATTGTGCGGGAGGTCTGACACGTAGGATGTCATCAATAACCAGTAAGAAAATTGTTTAGGGTACCCAATCATCAATGTTATATTAATATTATTTAACCATAAATTAATTTTTTGGGGAGTTCACCTTGTTGGGGTTTGGTGGATAGTTCCTTTTCTAGGTGATTTGGTTTTCCCTTTTTTTTCAGGGTGCATTAGAATTCATTATCACTTGTGCATGAGAGATTTTGGTTTTCCCTACTGAGTGTACCTGTATACTAACCCTATGTATATAAAATTGCTTTCAGGTTTCCTGGAGTACATCTGGGACCATGCAGGATCATACTAGCTCTAACATTGGAACAATTTTTGTTACAATTTTCTTTTCTTTTGGTACTATAACTTTGGAGTTTTCTTTTAACTTGTGTTGGTTAATCGTTGAACATACATATGGGAATGGGTTTTGAATTTAATTTCACTTTTCATTTTGGAATTTTTTTTTGGTTTTCACCATTGTATCTCCCAATCCTACTAAATAAAAAGGGTAATTACTTCTATATTTCATGTGATTCTATATCCTTGGTGCTATTTTCCACTCCAGAGAATATTAATGGTGGGAATCGGGAGTTCATTATTTATCCTTCAACTTGAGGAAATAAAGTTCTATAATTTCTATGTCCCTTCCCTCATCCTGGTAAATGAGAGTCATGGCCAAAATTTTCCTCTCATGCAACCCAATTGGTTCCCTCTCATATAAAAACTATTCATGTGTGCATCAACTCGATCACCTATTCTATCTTCTGAACCTCTCGTTATATTGGCAGAGTTAAAAAGTGTGATCTAATATAAGATGGAAGGCTATATTTTCACCTCAAGATGTGTCTCAGATGACTCCGCATATAGAAAAAGATCTAGAGAAATTTTTATATGTTACTTGAACCTAATTCCCAACTCCCTTACAAAAATATCATTCCCTAATAAAGAGATATATTATTTTTTCTTTTTCCCTCCATCATGTTTTTGAAAGAAACTCTACTAAAATACCATTCTAGAATTGACCCATGAA
Source organism: Viscum album (assembly GCA_963277665.1). NCBI lineage: Eukaryota > Viridiplantae > Streptophyta > Magnoliopsida > Santalales > Viscaceae > Viscum > Viscum album. Next base: position 906,749,775 of record OY728125.1, on the reverse strand, counting down.
ACATCTTCCTCATTCTATTCTTTTAGATACAAATACCACCACTAAAATGAAACTCTTGTATCTAACTAACATCCAAAGGGACCCAGTACATGGCTAGGCCCCATATCAAACTGAAAGTGATATCATGATCCTCTATCCATCACTCCATCTCCACATCTGAAACACTACCATCATACTTTCCCAAATCCTTCAGCTAGAATGGGCACAAAACCCTCTACCAATTCTCCTCAGGTTCAACCAGATCAACCCTATTGCAATCAACTAGATCAACATACTAAACCTAAACTTAGTCACCCACATGCATACAAAGACCATGTTCAATATATTAAAATTATTCTGGAACTTCAGAAACTCGATAGAATATAATTTTTTTAAGATTAATTTTTATTCACTTAAAATTCATTTTAATATTCCCAAAATAACCCAAATCAAATATGATGAAAATTTATCACGATGCATGTATATATCCTAGGTCTCTACCATAAAAATAGGTATATATCAATTTTTCGTTCGATAAGATTGTATTCCATGCATTGGATCATGGGGGGGGACAAACTCCCATGTCCTAGAAGTTATGTCAGACCAATTCCATGCTCTATGGTTATCTGGAACTATTTCTTTACCAACCCCTGAAATCATCAATGCGACTACCTCCAAAATCCATCCTATATCTCAATTGTCACCTTTAATATCACTAAATCATGATCCCCTCCAAACAAAGATATCATAATTATGGTAGAGATATAATGAACCGTGAGACCCACCACCAGTAGGCCCCAGGTTGGTGACTAGAACTGATTGTATAAAAATATCATTAAATTGGAGGCATTTCCCTCTATAATAACATAGAATTGGGATATAAGATGAATAACCCCTAATAAGATAAATGAAATACTATTAAATAAAGAAAATTAATCCCACAATGTATGTATAAAAAATATATACAAATAAATGTATCTTAATGTGAAATACATTAAATCAGAGCTAAAGTAGAAACACACACTACTAAAAAATGACCTATACCCATAGTTCAAAACCGTTGGTATAGCCCCCAAAATAGTGGGCATAGCCTATACCCACAGTTTTGGGAACCATGGGCTGGAAAGGCGTTGAAATAGGTGTCTCAGCCTATACCCATAGTTTTGGAGAACCATGGGCATAGATATTGACACCATGTAATTTGTCCATCGCCACCGTTTCAATAACTTATTCCCACGGTTTGAAAACCGTGGGTGTTTAATAAAACAATAAAATCCCCCTGGGTTTCGAACCCAGGCCATATTCAATATATCCGAACTACCCGACCATTCACGCTACTTCAGATTCATGTTATTATATATACATTTTATTTAATATATTGATTTTTTCCACCGAATTTGAAAAATGAAATCGTGGAGAATCGAACCAGCGACCTGTCGAAGAGAGTACCCGCACCAAAACAACCAATCTACAGAAGTTTTTATTAAATTTACATACAATAATCTACTTATATTAATATTAGTTTTTTATTAAAAATAAAAAAGGCCACATGATTTGAACACAGAACCGCTAAATTTAACCAGCGCCAGAATAACCAACTCAGCTACAACATTTTGGTTATTTAATATTTCTATCCATCTAATTATATTAATCCAGAACATCTTCCCGCCAAATAAATTTTTTTGTCTCGCGGTTTTTTTCCCACTATAAGAAACACCCATGGTTTTCATAACCATAGGTATAGGTCATTGAAAAAAAACCATATACTCCCGGGTTTTCAAAAACTATCAGTATAGGCCTGGAAAAACAATGCCTATTCTCACGGTTTTCCAAAACAGTGGGTATACGTCTTAAAAAAACTCTATCCCCACAGTTTTAGGGGAAACTGTGGGTATATGGTCCCATATTATTCCGACATCGACGGTTTTCCACAACTGTCGGTGTGGGTATAGACCCATTTTCTAGTAGTGACATCACCTATCCTAAGTTCTAATCTAGTAATTTTCATCATTCTCCATGTAATACTCTTTGAAACATGAAAACACTTTTATATATCTTGGGTGAGCATACATGTATACATAGAAGGAAAATTGATTATAATAAAACTGTTTTCAGTTTCTAATGGATCCAAAATTGATTATTTAAAGGCTATGGTTGTGATGGGTTGAGAACCACTCAACCAATAGGTTTTAGACAGGTTTGGGTCACTATATAGACTTTATCTTTTAGATTTAACTCTTAGTTAAATAGTTTGACATTTACAAATTCTCTTTGTATTTTTATATTATATGGTTAATAAACATACTATATACTTATAAGAGAACCCCAAGTGGTTCATTACTGATACACCTATCATTATATAAGTATTTTTTTCTGAACCGTATATTTTTATGAATATAATATCAATTAATAATATAATATTTGTTTTAAAAATTTTTTATGTCAATTTTGACACTATTTCGTATTTGGTTTTTTCTAAATTTATAACAGCATTATCACTTCAAAAAAAATTCTTCTAAGAAACCCTAATATGTCATATTAACCTATAAAATTAGTGTAATTCATATAAAGTCTCATATTACATTTATTTGGATATTAATAATATCAATAAGTTTAATGTTTCTTTAATTAGGAAATTACTACATCATCACTGTGTCATAAATAAATTAATTTATTTAATGTCTACAAAATATAATTAAAGTACCATTATGTAGGAAATAGTCTTAGCTTTATAATTAATATTTATATTCGGATTTATCTTATGTGTACCCCTATATTAAAAATATTTCAGTTATTAAACATTGATTTTAACTCTTTTAACTCTTCATTACATTAAATAATAATAAATGTCCTAATCTCAACCAAGTAGACCAAAAAGGATCATATTTTATTCCTATGGTTGTTTTTGGTAGAATTATTTTTATCCAATAGAATTAGGACATGTGTTAGGGTAATAATAATGTCATTGTCACCCTTAATTACCCTATTTACTTATAACTGTGGTAAATAAAAGTTAACAGTTACTATTATCAAAAAATTATTTTAATCTTATTGAACCACATTTTTCTTACTCATATCAACCGTATCTCTCGGATTTTTGAAATTCCACTCACAGAAGTAGCGAAATTATGTTTTATGTTAATTTTCAAACACTCATAGAGGTGGGTAAAAGATGGTGAAAAGTTCAATAATAATTTTGATATATTTAGAATTATTATAAACTAACTCCAATGAATTACATTGAAATAATATATTTATTATGTATCTATTTTTACCTAAAATAAATTTAAATAAAAAAATTATTATTTAATAAAAATTCTGTTTTAAACTATAACTCAGTGTTTTTACTATTCATAAAAAATTAAATGTTTTCCGAAAAATACTAAAAATTCACCCTAAGCTAATTTCGATAGTCCAAATCCAAAAATGATGTCCCTTTTGAAATATAAAATTTATAAAATTTCAAAAAGTGGGTATTAATATTCATAACTACTACTTTGATTGGTTGTGGTGTGTTAGATCTCGAAGTTGTGTACAACACATGCAATTTTATTATTCAAAGAGAAGCATATCGTGGAAGCTTGGGGTGTTACACATTGCACATAAAAGACCATTTTACATGTTTAGAAATTGTTATTTAATCAAATTATCCTTTATTTTTGGGGAATTACTAGACAATCCGTAATCCTAGGGAAACTATTTTAATTAGAAAAATATTATTTGTTTATTAATTTATATTTTAGGGTGATATCAAAACAACTTCACAATAATCATTCCAAAACACATGTAAATCAATGAAAAAAAATCCCCCAACAGCCAAAATTTTCAGTTGGGCAACAAGCTCATACAATTACAATATCACAATAATAACAAAGCTGTAAAAACATGTGAATCAAACCCCTTTCCCCTTTCAAAGTAATTTATCCAATTATTTGTCATTGATTAAGTAACCACATCCCTAACCCATAGATAAAAAAGACAAAAACCCACCCACAAAATTCACAATAAATAGAAATGGAAAATACCCTACCTCAAATAAGCTTTCAAACTTGCTGCGCACCATAGGATGAAGAAGAAACTCCCTCAAACAACAATTATTCCATGAGAAACAATGGATCAACTTACATCACATCCAAATATCATTAAAATGTATCCCAAACCATGACCCAAACCAATAAAACATTGTAGTAGTGAATCCCCAAGAGAATAACAAGAGAAAACTAACTAATATGGTAGAACATCTTACCATTGATCTCCAACGAGCATCAATCAGAACCAATTGTCCAAAACAAGAGGATGGGGGTATAGAAGATTTTCTCTAGGTACCTAAGGATTGTAAAAAATTAGAGTGAGTAGGAAGTGTGGATTGATGAATTAGAATGGGACATTGGAAAAAAGTTAAAACCTGGAATCCCATTGTTTTTAGGTCGTTTAAATAATAAAAAGTGTGTAAATATCATGTTTTTTGAAATATATAGTTTTCTCTGAAAAATTTGTCACCTCATCATTTACATAATACACACCATAAATATTAATTTGATGAAATATAATCCATATAAAAAATTCCATCATAGACACATACATATGTGAACCAACCACCTTTACAATATCTAAACCACCTTTACACATTGTGTAAAAAATACATGGTGTGCATTTCCTGCAGCTGCTTTTCCGTACCTTCAGCCTCCAAAGAAAACTCTTAAAACCTCCCATAGACACATATAACCACCTCAATTGTAAAATGTACAAGGAATGAACAATACATTACTAAATATAATGAATAAAAATTATATATATGAAATAATTATAAAATTTTAATTATAATATCATATCTACCTTCTTACATTCCAATATATTAGAAAATGATATTGTCATTCGGGAATAATTGTGGACATTCCCCTCCACAATACGATGTGATATTTTTTCATTCCTAATTTACATGGATGGTAATAAGTATTTATTAAAGTAATATATAAGATATATATGAAATATAAATGAACATTTAAAGGTGAATTATTATTTACCTTTATTTTATTCCATAATTCAAGAAGTGAAAATAGCTTTCATGTGTAGCTATGGCATAACATTTCCATGAATGATGTAATTATTTTCTCCATCCCTATATTTTAGTGATGGATCTAGATATGTGTAAATTGAATAAATATTATATTTATCTCATCAATAAAATTATTTATATGATCTAAATATGATCAAGGATGAGATCTTCTGAATTTAGACATACATGATAAAAAGCAGTTAACACCTAAAGTATTGATAAAATATTGTTAACAAATGGATGATAAAATGTTATAAATGGGTCATATATTATATTATAGATATTTATATGGGAATTATATATAATAATAATAATTATAAAATTTTTATAATTAATATTAAAATATCTTATGAGGTTATTCAATATTGACGTAATAGGGTTTAACTCATTTTTCATTCACTAGGTTATAATTCCACTTCATTGACGATGTTATACAATGATTTTGCGTGAAATATCATATGATTGTATTATTTTGTTTTTATACCTTTTTTGTTTGGGTATAATTTTTTTTCACCCATTCACTTGATTTATTAATTATCACTTCAATGGTATGAACTTTTTAATGGATTTCATCTCAATTTACACTCTATTGGAACGTATATGTTATTATTCACTAATTTAGTTTTATGTGGTGTATATACTGAACTTATAATGTATTTAACATAATTATATATTTATTTAGTATGATTAATGTTTAAATTCAATTTAATTCCTTCAATTAGTCACAATTTTAATGTTACCAAATAGGTTAAAATTTATTTTATGATTTTATTTTTTTTATTTATAATATTTTGATTGAAGGGATCTAATAATATATCTATAATAAACTCTATAGATTTCCTTATCCTTTGGATATTTAAATAGATACCATATTTTCTTTCATTTTCTCCCAATTGGATCTTAAAACATGAAAATTAATATTTAAAATAAATGTCGATCTTATTTCTCTTTTTGATTGGACATATTTTTCTTTCATGTCCATATGTTTCAAAAATATGTTAAAAACAAAATTTTGATTACTTAAATAATTTATTGAAATTTTTTTATATTATCTTTGAATTTTTACATGTTTTGCAATGAATATTTATAATATTTTTCAAAAGGATAATTTTTTAATTTATTTATAACATTTCAAAAATAATGCTTCTTTTTAATGTATATGACAGTAATAGTATTTCCTTCCACAGTATCCATTTTATAGTATTTATCTTCTTCTATCAGTTTTTAATGGTTTTAAGAATAAAAAGCATTAATGAAAAAATGTTATACATTTTTTCTTCCATTTTATTTTTTTCTCTAACAGAGTTGGATTTATAAAAGAACTTATATTTCTAATTAATTTATGGTCATATATTATCTCTAATTAATTTTGATTGGAAAATTCAATTTAATTTGATTATATTTAATTAAAAATTAAGTAAATATTAAATTTATATATTATATTCATTTTGGATATTCATAGAAATTAAACATATACCATTTCTTTATATGGTGTTTTACTATAAACGTTATTTAAATAACATGGTAATATCATGATTTTTTATACTTTGCTAAAAAAATAGTTTTTGATAAGGAATATTGTTAATAAATTAAGTATATAATTCCATTAATTAGGAATTTATTGGATATATAGTGATGGGTGAGGCCTGGTTTTCTATATCCCATTGATTCTTCAATAGGTATCATGAGACAAAACAACCATTTATCCTTATTAAATTTGTTTTTGTGTACACCTATGCATCGATTAAACGTTCTTATCCAAAGGATTTTATGATAAAGATATATTGATATCTGATATCATGATGTCCAATATTAATAATTACCTTAATAAATAATATAGAAATTAATATCAATGTTATTATATTATTTTTAAAATCTACAGATTCATTTCATGATCATGTTATTTGTTTAATTCCATATTTTTTCATTAATTTAGCATTAATATTTATTATTCCTTATTTTCTCGTGGTGGATTCCACTATATGTAACCCTTACTAATAATTTAATCTCACATTTATTTTGTATCCTTTCCCCAACATTCAATGAAGTGTACTATGACTACTATGAAAGAATATTCTAAATAGAATAAGGATGTTCACAAACATAATATTTTTTCATATTAGGATTTATAATGTATATTATATTCATGTATGTAACTTTTTTACCAAGGCTTCTAAAATATTCTGCCTTTTTGGATGTGATCATTGCTATGTTATACCAGTGTAATAAATTGTCCTCTAGAAGTTCTATACTAGAGTTTGGAGTTGTTATGGTTGTTACATATTTTTAATTAGTCATGTATAGTTTTTATAATTTAATTATTATTATTCACATCTACTCTAATCCCACACATTGAATTACCTCATTTCCCAAAAAAACTCACCCCATCAAATTAAAGGATGCCTCTTTCTTTCCATTTTTTCAGTCTCTGTACACCTAAAACTATAACTACCCACCATAACCCCTCTCTCCCAATATTTTCTTACATCAAATATCATCGCTTACTTTTCCATAATCAGAATTACATGAAAAAAAACAATTTTTTATTTGAATTTTAAATCCATGATTTTCCAAATATTTTGTAATTTTACAATGATTTTAGATATTTTTTCCAAACCCATTATATTTTAACTACATAATAAAAATTATTTTGTGATGTTTTATTGTATAATACATTATTTTTTTGGGCCTCAATTTGTTTTTATATGGTGAAAATTGGAATTCCATGAGAATGTATAAAAAGAAATTAATTATTTGGAATACAACCTAAGAAAAGTGATAAATGGTTTTAATCCATAGATACCTTCACAAAAAATAATAAAATCATATAATAATATTTTTCATGATTTCCATTAAACAACATTTTTAAATGTATAATATTTATACAGGTATATGTTAAATGTGGAAAATAAATTTTTTGGATAACAATTCCCTTGAAAATCAATTATAATAGAGGCATGAGTGTGTATTTTTATAAAAATGTGCTAATTTATTTTCAAAAATTCTTAAGTGTTATTTATATTCTCTTTTTACTTATATGATTATTTGAAATCCATTATGTTTTCTAGGATTTTATGAAATGGATGATAAATCAATAGTTAAAGAACTCAAAATGAATGCAAATATTTTAACTTCTTCGTAATGTGTTTTTAAATTTAAAAGTATAGAACTATATAAAAAATTAATAATTAGAAAATATTAAATACATTAGACAAAAAAATGGTTCACACACCTCAGTTATATTTTTAAAAGATAAATTTAGGATATATCTCGTTGAGGATTCTAGTCTCTCTATGAAATACATTATCTTTCAAAATTTTGAAAATTTAATATCCCAAATTGATTTGATTTATTTTGTTCGAACACCTAAAAAACATAAGGAAAATTAATAATTTTTTATACGTGCTTGGATAGTGAAATATTATTATATATATGTAACTACTTATTAATTTATATAAATTATATGATTTATTATTCTCATTAATAGTTACATGGAGTGAATGATCTCCCTCAATGAATCTATTCCAAAAATAGAATGAATTATGATATGTTTCTTCATGCAAGAAAAAAACAAAACTTATTAAAAAATGTATACTTATATGTATTCATATTCATATGTTATAATTATTTTTTGATTTAATAAAAAATTATATAAAATATGTTTATTTTGTGTCTGTGTGTGTGTTCAAAGAACAACCCGTTAGGATTATAATATCATACATTATATGTATTTATTTTTTTTATAAAATATGCATAATGTTGAACCTAATAGGATGGATACATATTGACAATGGATGGATAGTAATCATATGATAACGGATTATATGTATGGGGTCAAATAGTTCTTAATTTTTTCAATAGAGTGTGTATATGATCCCTCTCAAATCATCTATCTATGCGTATTTTGTTGGTATTCATGAAATTTTTTTAGGCGAGTTGAATGAACACTTTATGTGTCACAAAATAGATTGAAGTTATAAAATATCACTAAAAATAGGGAAGAACTAAATTTAGCTAGAGACTCGTATACAACTATGGATTTCAAATCATCTCATATGATTTCAAGTCTAAAAAATGATAGATATATCATCGAGCTATTTATATAATCTAATATGATTCCATGTGTAAACTATGATGGGGATCATATTGAAAATTTGAAAATGGTAGTTGAAGATGAACATTATAATTGTCCAAAGTTGATTGAATAGTTAAAGAGCTATGAAAATATGACATTTTGTACTGGTTGAACTAAATATAAAACATTATTTTCTATAGTAAAGATATATAATTTAGAAATTGGAAATGGATGGAGTGAATCTAGCTCTAAAGACCTACATATTCTCTTGAATGTTATACTACAACAAGATAATTATCTTAATTATTGAATATATGATGATAAATGAATGTTATGTTCAATGGGTATGATATCTTAAAGAATACATGCATGTCCAAATTTTTATATATTTTTTTTAAGGACCATGAATCATTAAAAAATTACACAGGTTTTGTGAGTCTAGATACCAGAATGCTGAATCACGTTCATTGAATGTTGTATGGTATTTGACCATATTAACATAGTTTAGATGACTCTATGGAAGTGAGGATATTGAATGTTAATTGATGTTTAATTAAGATACAAAAAATCCTGATAGAAAACCTTATCACCTATAAACTATAGTCATTGAGAGAAAATTGACCATGAGTATCCTGGATTTGAAAACTAGTCAAGAAACCTCTTTATTTAACCATGCACACATGCCATGATTCCTTTTTGTGTAAAAAATGAGAAATCATAGTACATGGTTAGTTATATTGGTAAATTATAACATGTCATTGTGGTTTTACATAAAGTGAAAATATATTATATTCTATTTTTATATTAGGATAAAAAATAATAGGGTGATGATATTAATGTTAATTTTTCACTATTGGTCAAGGATCTAAAATTAACGTGGAGTTCATGTGTTTTGTTATTCTATGATCACAAAAATTAATATTTCACATTGATATCCATGTTGTAGAATAAGATAAATGAATTTTGTATATATTAAAAAATATTATTGTATGACATTAAAGTAATTTTAGTTTTCCAAATTTATGGAGAAGGTACAAACATAATTATGTTGAAACATTGTAAAAAGAATTTGTTTCGTGGACATCAAATTTTTTTACCTCAATTAAATATATACTAATACTAGATGGCCTCATTCAATGAGAATACATAATAATATAAAGAACCATCTCCAATAATATGTAATAAATAGTTTTATAAAGTGAAGTATATTGTTTACATTTTTAATAAAATATTATGAAAAAAAATTATAAGTGAAGGTTAAAAGTAGTGAAATTTTTTATGAATTATCGTAGAATAACTATTTTTACATTATAAATAATATTGATTTCAAGAACATAGAATCAAATACGAGTTTTATTGAAATGACACTTAATTCACATGATAAACTAATGTATTTCATTAAGTATATGTTGGTAGTGATTTACATGGGGAGAAGATAAGATTTGGTTCCCATAAAAGGTGAAAGGTGAACATTTTGTCATTCAATATCGTATATCATTTCATAAAAAGTTATATTTTAGTTTTTAAATATCTTGAATGGTGTAAAGGCTTCATAGGGGCATTTATAAAATATATATAATGACTTGTTGATGACTAGTTTTATGTTAAAGGTCCTAATATAAAATTACTTCCATGTTTTAATTTATGGATTAGTATATGTGTCTTTATATTTTAATTTACATAAAACTTTAGAATAAATAGACCAGGATTTTCTTCTTTTTAAAAGACACATGCACTAAATTTATAGACCCATAGATGTCTTCAACAATGAAAAAAATATTATTATATTAAGTTAATTATAGATGTTCTTCCCAACATTATTATTCGATATAATGGTTCACTTGATTAGTGATATCTTGATATGTGGTCTAGTATATTATAGAGGTATATACACCATTTAATGTTATATAAATATTTGAAAGGGTTATTTAAATTTTTTATTCTATTATGAAAGCTATATGTAAGATTAATATATTATTGAGGATGTTTTTGATATATATATCGACGACCTATCTGATGTGGATAACATTGGTCTCACAAAATTTTATAATAGCACTAGTGACTTTTTTGTGAAAGAATTTCCAGATTATTAATGCCACAATTACCATTACAGATCATGAGAAGTATCACCTTTAATTTTTACTATTAATTAATGGTTGTGCCATATTTTGAAACCCAGAATGTAATTATTGGGAATTTTAACTCATCAAGGACTCAATCTTGATATTAAATACAAATATTCAAAATTTTATAAGATGGTATCAAGAACATATTTTAAGGATTTATCAATAAAAAAAATCTACTTCAGAATGACTTCAATGGATAGAGATGGGAATAAGTGTACATTTATTATCCTATAATGGTTATGAAACTAATAGTTATACAACCCATAAAAAGTGATAGGATAAACATGGTACAACTGTAAATAGTTGATTTACTCTTAGGGTGGAAAAATGAAAATATATTAAACCAACAAAAAATATACAGTTTATGTGAATATTTTATACTCTTTCATCATCGAAAAAATATGGGAGTTTTAATATACAACATTCCACATTCTGATTTTATAAATAATATGGGTTGATAATTATAGTGTAGTTAAAGTCAATGAATTAGGATTTATGAAAGTGAGTTCCTGTAAAAAAGTGTATATGTATGATCCATTCATAATGGATTCATAATGGATTCATTGATAGTATAAGTATTTTATAACCTAGATCGTTTGATTATAATTTTTTTTTTCAATTTCTCTTTTTTCAACTATAACCATTGTATGTAAAAATGAAAAAATCTTTGAGGATTGCCTATTCATTGGAATGTCACAATATTTTCATGTTATTCCAAATAAAAATAGTTTCATGTATTTCAGAGTGGACAATAATAAGTGAATTTGGATACTTGTTAGAGGGTCCAAACCACTTCATCCTTTATTTAAAAAAGAATGAAATTTCAATGATCAGTTTAAAGTTATATTTAATATTAAAAACATTAAATTATATTATTTAGTGTTCAATATTACATTAAAATAACATAAATTTAATATTTAACTATATTTATATATAATAATATGCCAACATGATGATACTACTAATCATGAGAAACTTCATGTTTCTCCACATTCTGAAGTTACCAATCCTAAGGAAAAACATATTGATAATATTTAAACCAATAAAATGTTATAAATTAAACAATATATGGTTGAAAAAATAGAGAAACATCATATTATTATGGTCGTAAAAATAAATATTATTCTATAAAAGGACTAAAATTAGAGGTTGGATGGAATGCATGCAGATAACTAATTATCCACTAAAAGTGTTGAATATTAATTATTTGTAATATAATATTCATTTTTATAATTATTAATAAACACTATTTTAGTGAATTTTACACTAGGAACATAATTTCACATCATTATTTCAGTTCCTTCTTAAAAATCACTATTACTTATTAAATTATTTAACACCATATAAAATACCAAATGGTATTGATTGTATTTTCATATTTCATTATTTGATTTTCCATTCCATTTTGAATATTTGAGTGTTCTATAACATTTAATGAATAACATTATAATCCTACCAAAGTGGTCTTTCATGAAAACACATTTTGGGAAAATTAAACAAGACAATAACCAAATAAAGAGACGATAGCAGTGAAGAAACAAGTAAAATGAATATCAAAACTGAGATGGATGTAAATAGAATCATGGGAAACATTTGATTCTATTGTGACCCAAGATAATTATAATTATGGGAATAATTTCAAGGTGTGTGGCATACTGCCTTTTTATAACATAACTTTTCATTACATCTTACAAAACAAAGGATCATTACAGTCTAGTGTCTTGGAAATTAGGAACATAATAAATGAAAACAAAATAAAAAATTCTTCTTAAACACTTTAAAGGATTCTTCATTGTTTCTCCTAAGTTTATTACAGCATCTCATAACCTGGGAGCATACATCAAAGGAATGGGTGAGCAGGAGTCCTAGTAAGGGAAACAAGAGAAACGTTTTACATGTGAACTTGATATACATCTATAAAGTCATGATAAATAGCTTTAAGTTGTGAGAAAGAGATCATGAGGAATATCATAATGAAAAGAACATTAGTCATAAATTGAATATGTGGCTACAACATTTAAATTAGACAATCATGAACATGTCACCAAGTTCCATCACCAAGGTGTCATTTAAAAAAACATTTCTAAGGTTATTCACCAAGGTATTGTTAAAATTGTAATCCCTAGAGATTACATCATCACCCAATCCATTGGAGCGCTATCAGGGCGCACCATTAATTTGTCTTTATTATCATGTGAGCCACATATATCATCATAAAAATGTCATAAATAACCCAAATAGCATAAAATAAATGGGATTCATTTCATAATCATAACGTTTTTAAAAACTGCTTCAAAGACATGATCTTTATGTCACTTTAAACCCAAGGAAATGTAAAGAGGGTTTCATGTATGTAAATACCAGAATTAAAATAGAACATGTTGATATAAATTTGAATACCTCTGTAAAAGAAAGATATTTGAGTATTCAATTAATAAAATAAAATAATTTGAGAAAAAGAGAAAGACATTTTGAGACGAAAATTCTGCAGCGTAACTGCTATGTTACAGGGTTTTAGAAAACATTGAAAAGAGAGGGGACATGGGTCACCCACACATAAATGATCCATAAAACATTAGGGGACATAATATAATGGATTTAAGAACTTGGTAATGAAATTTTAATGATATACCATATGAAATAAAGAACTTGAAAGGAAGACAAAAATAAGATTTCTCTTATGAAAATTCGGCAGCCTGACGACGTTACTTAAAACATCAGAAAATGAATTGATGAGATAAAATACGGTCTCTCAGCATATGTACATAAAATTTAAAATATGATAGATATATAAGATCATAAAACAACATAATAAAAGGAACTTGAAATAAATTACATGAAAATAGTACTTGAAAATGAGAAGGGTGGAGGAATCCCTTACAAATATTCGGCAGCCTAACGACACCACATAAACATTCATAAGATGAAATGATGAGAGTAATAGGGGATATCTCGTAATATTAACATGAAAATGGAAGTAATAGGAATTTAAAAGAACATCCCTCAATATAAGAAAATAGGACTTGAATGAAATGACATACGAAACAGTACTTGAAAAGAAAGAGTGTGGTAGGATCCCTTACCTTAAAACGTAACTCTTAAAACTAGAAGTTAGAGACCTTGAGGGCTTGGGGGAGCCTTTTGAGGATTAATTGGGAGGAAAGGAGGCCAGAACTTCGTTTAGGAGGATTTTGGAATGGAAAGGATGATAGAATGGCTTGGTATTTATAGGGGAAGTGAGGGGACAAGGCATTAATAGCCAAGGGACACCTCATTGGTGGTATTGGAAAAACAATGGGCTATCCAATGGTATTTCCTAATGTTATTGGCCACTTGGGACACCTCATAAATTATCTTACAATTCATAAGTCGACCAGAATTATTTAATAATTATTACTTCCATGATGATGTCATTAAACACCCGAAACTCTAAATGGAAATTTCACAATTCACCAAAAATTAAACTTTTTCAGAAAAATCCTAAAACATTATCTCAACATAATATCGATTCTATAAATTAAAAAATTAAATCCATTTTATTAATATAATTTTCTAAATATTTTAAATTTAAATTTTAAATAAAAAACATTATTTACCCGAAAAAACCAATACTTAACTATTAATTTCTGAAACAGTTATTTACATTTTTTATTGAATCAAAATACTTAATAAAGGTGCCTAAATTATATAAATACATTATTTAAGTGAGATTACAAATCTATTTGGTCATATTACTAATCCTAAGCGTAAAATCACTATTCATAATTTACTATTCACCAAAAATTAAGTTGATCTTATTAGACTAACTTTCTTACTGAACACATTTCTAGAAGAACATTTTTTGAAAATCATTACACATCATTAATTATTTAAGGTTTATATAAATATTTTAAAAGATCCTTTTTTTTCAAAATTCATCCATAAGATACATCCTAATTTTATCCGAACATTTGAAAATTCACAAACTCCACCATAGGAAGAAATCACAATTTTATTTATCTCAAAGGATTACACAATGTAACTATGGTCTCGTTACATAGCCCCTCATAACACCAGCATATGACCTAAGTGTAAGGTGTGATAAGGTGAGAGAATCTGAGGGAGGCTCAGATAACATTTCCCTAGTAGTCATGTCCACTAACTTGACCTTCTCCAGTAGGCGGTTCCGTTCAATCTTGACACGCTAGAGTTCAGCTTGGGCTTGGTCTAAAGCGAAGCCCAAAGATGCCACCTCTTTCCCATGCTCTGATAAGTGGGATTCATATGGTTCAAGTCTACTAGATGAAGCCATCGACTATTCTTTCTTCATTAACCATTATCATCTCTATTAAATCGTTAAGAATAAATTAATATACTATTCAAAAGGTTTGGGTCATTACATACTTCCCCCCTTAAGAAATTTCATCCCTGAAATTATAAACTAAAGGCCTAGTCGAATAGATGAGGGTACTTTTGCTTCATTGTTTCCTCAGGCTCCCACATCGTTTCTTCATACGTATGATTCCTCAACAATAATTTCACTAGGTGGGTAGTCTTGTTGTGAAGAACCTTGTCTCTACGGTCTAAGATCTATACTAGATGCTCCTCATAAGAGAGGTCATGTTCCAATTGTACCACCTCTGGGTTCAGTACATGCGAAGGGTCAGGTATATACTTCCACAAGAGAGATACATGGTAGACATCGTGAACTTGAGATAGGTTCGGTGAAAGTTCTATACTATATGCCACTGCTCCTATGCGATCATGGATTTCATAGGGGCCAATGTACCTAGGGCTGAGCTTCCATTTATTCCCAAACCGCATGACTCTCTTCCATAGAGAAATTCGAAGAAATACTTTTTTGCCAACACCAAACTCCAAGTCACTTCGACGGTTGTCTGTATAGCTCTTCTGCCAACTCTGAGAATACTTTATCTGTTGTTGTATGGAATGAACCTTTTCTGTCATCTCTTGAACAAGATCATGCCCAAGAAGCTTTCTCTCACCAGCCACATCCCAACAAGTAAGAGTTCTACATAACATTCCATACATAGCTTCATAGGGTGCCATATGAATACTCGAATAGAATCTGTTGTTGTATGAGAACTCAACTAATGGGAGGTTTTGATCCCATCCAGATTTAAATTACATTGACCATAATCTTAGCATGTCCTCAAGTGTCTGAATTTTCCTTTCATATTGTCCATTAGTTTGGGGATGATAGGTCTTACTAAAATTCAATTCAGTGTTCACAACATGTTGAAGACTTCTCTAGAAGTTTGATGTGAATCTTGTATCATGATCAGATATGATGGATAGTGGTACCCCAAGAAGCCTTACCACTTCTTTAACGTATATCATGGCAAGTTGATCTAGAGAGAAATCTTCCCGAAAAGTGATAAAATGGGTGGTCTTGGTGAGATGGTCCACTATAACCCTTATCACATTATTCCCTTTGGATTTCTTCTGGAGACCGGTGAAAAATTCCATAGTGATATTATCCCACTTCCATGTTGATATGGTTAGTGGTTGTAATACCCCCTTAGTAAGTTGTCATTCTGGCTTTGCTTCTTAACACACCAAGAACCTTGTAGTGTAATCAGAAATCTCCCTCTTCATGTTATCCCACCAATAATGATCATGAAGGTCTCTATACATTTTAGTACTTCCCGGGTGTATAGAGAAAGTAGAGCTATGAGCTTCAACCATCAATTCTTCCTTAATCTCCAGAATAGATAAAACACATAGTCTTGTATGAAATTTCAATAAACCATCTTGATCAATATTGAAATTAAGAAACTTACAATCCTTCACAGCCTCAAACTTCTCCTATAACAAATGATCTTTTTTTTAGCCTTCTTGGTCTTCTCTAGTAATGAAGGTTGAGAAATCATTTGGAATAGGGTTGATGAGGTCCCTTCCCTTACAATTCCCAAGTCCAGTTTTACTAGATCCTTAATCAAGGGATCTCTTAGGATCCTCATTGTTGCCAGAACAACATGGTCTTTCATTTTTAATGCATCCACAACTTTGTTTGCTCTTCCAGGGTGATAATGAATTGAATTTCCATAGTCTTTAATAAACTCCAACCATCTCATTTGTCTCATGTTCAATTCTTTCTACGTGAAAATATACTTTAAAATTTTGTGGTCAGTGTATATATCACATTTCTCCACATAAAGATAGTGCCTCCACATATTTAGAGCAAAAACAAATGCCGCTAGCTCTAGATCATGCATATGATAATTCTTCTCATGTTTCTTCAGCTGATGAGATGCATAAGCAATTACCTTTTCATTTTTCATGAGGACGCACCCAAGCCCTTTTAGAGATGCATCGCTAAAAATAACGAATCCTTCTCCGATAGAGGGTAGTCTTAACATAGGTGTAGTAACCAATATCTTCTTCAGCTCTTGGAAACTTTCCTTGCATTCCTTTGTCCAGATGAACTTAACCCATTTTCGAGTCAACTTGGTTAGTGGATTTGAAATTTGTGAAAAGTATTTCACAAACCTCCTATAATATCTTGCTAAACCAAGGAAACTACGAATCTCAGTTACTGTTGTGGGTTGAGGCCACTCCTCCACAACCATTGTCTTTGTAGGGTCAACCAATATTCCTTCATTAGTTATGATGTTCCCCAAGAAATCCAATTTGTGTAACCAAAACTCACACTTGATGAACATTCCAAAGAGCCTCTCCTTCCACAGAGTCTGCAAAATAACCCGCATATGATCTTAATGCTCCACATGAATTTTTGAATATTTCAAAATGTCATCAATAAAAACTACCACAAAGTTATCAAGGTAGTCCTTAAAGACTCTATTCATCAAATCCATGAAAATAACAGTCGCATTAGTCAAGCCGAACGACATAACAGTAAACTCATAATTCCCATATCTTTATCAGAAGTCATTCTTTGGAATATCGTCATTCTTTAACTTTAGTTGAGGACAACCAGATCGAAGATCAATCTTGTAGAAGAATTGAGCCCCACTAAGTTAGTCAAATAAGTCATCAATTCTTGGAAGAGGGTAACTTTTATTCACTTTGATCCCATTCAGTTCTCTATAATCAATGCATAGCCGCAATGATCCATCCTTCTTCTTCACAAAGAGAACTGGTGCTCCCCAAGGAGACACACTCGGTTGGATAAACCCCTTCTCCAACTAGTCTTGGAGTTTTTTCTTTAACTCATCTAGCTCCACATTTTACATTATATATAGGGTCTTTGATATCATTTGAGATCCAGGTACGTGTTCAATGGAGAACTCTACCTCTCTTTCTGGGGGAGGTCCAGGTTAGTCCTCAAGAAATATGTCCATGTATTCCTGAATAATCATAACATCTTCTATTTGTATAATCCCTTTTTCTTATTCATCCTCACCGATTAACACCATAAATAAGGCTATAGAATGTGCCTATATATAAGGATCAGGTCGGGATATCTCTCCTTGGAAGATAATTATAGGTCGTTCATTCCAGACTACTGAGATTGCCTTACTTCTGCATTTGATCCTAGCATTATACTTTGAGAGCCAGTCCATCCCTTGTATAACTTCTAATTCCATAATGGGAATGAGTACTAGATTTGCGATAATATTTTTCTCACTAAAGTAAACACTAGAGTCTCTAAATACTGTTGATGCATGGATATTACCACTTGGAGTCTTGAGTGACAACTCTACCTCTAACAATTCAGGGACTGATTCTATATTCTTTGCAAACATGGAGGAAATAAAAGAATGCATAGAACTAGAATCAAAATAAGTACTTGCTTGATTTGATAGGACAACAAGAGTATATGCTACCACGTCATTTGGATCTTCAACTTCAGTTGTTGTGATAGGAAAAGAACGACCTTTCTCCCTTAGCCTTTGCTGAAGTTGATGGTGATTCCCCTCTATTGCCCTCAGATTTGGACAGTGATTTGCAAAGTGCCCAAGTTGTACACACTTAAAGAATTGGACTTCAGGTAGGGCCAGAACCATATTTCCTCTCTCTCTAGTGTTGGGGAGTTGAGGCTTCACATCACTATGAAAATTACGAGCAATATGGCCTTCTATTCCACACTTGTTTCACTTACCACTCCCGATCAAGTAGTTACCTGAATGCTTCTTCCCACATTTATTGCATGTGGCATGTTTATTTGCATTCCTCCTCTTTCCTGATCAATGATTCTTCCCAGGATTGGTTCTAGAGATCTCTTCTTCTCATTAGATTTGTGAGACCACTATGTATCACCAAACTCCAGTTTGACTTTCATTGCACTTAGAACTATTTCTTCGTAGATATCATAGTCCCTGTTGGCTAGATTCTTCCACAGATGAGGTCGTAGTCCACTAAAGAATCTATCAACCTTCACATTAGGGTCCATGACAAAGCTTGAGGTATAATGGGAAAGCCTTCTGCAGTTCATCTCGTAGATTCCAACAGATTCATTCTCCTTCTGTTTCAGCTCGAGAAATTCATTCTCCAATCTCGTTCTCATCGAATGAGGGAAATACTAATTGAAGAACATTCCCCTGAACTCTTCCCACTCCATAGCTTCCATATCTCCTCTTGGCTTTGTGTTATTCATCAGTGACCACCACAGATCAGCTTCTCCCTCTAGGAGGTAGACCGTAAGGGTGGATTTTTCTTGTTCTGAACAATGTTGTACAAAAAATATCGTCTCTATAGAGCTGATCAATTTCTCAGCAATCAATGGGTTAGTCTATCCACTAAAGGTTGGTGGTCGTTGGCGCATAAAGTACTCAACAGAATGTTGTTCCCTTCATGGTGAGATCGGCCTATCATCTTGATTCCAGCTATTACTCATAACTTGAGTCATTTGGTTCATCATTAGCATGAATTTTTCCATTATTGCTTCCATCGGAGGGCCGTTAGCGCATGGTCCATTACGGTCACCATTTGAACGGTTCTTCTTATTGCCCGCCATTTTCTAAAAGATTAAAATCTTATTGAGAAACTTGTTTCATTTACGAATATTTTAACTATAAAGGATTCTACATATTAAAACTTCATGCTTAAACAATCATATTTCTCTATAATTCCTTCATAAGGATTCATAAAAAGCTTGCGATTAACCAAACATATCCCCCAGGAGTGTCATAACCAAGAGTGCAGCATAGCCCATTGTCGTGCCCCAGTTCCCATTCGAGTCTATCTCAAAATGGTGTTTTCGGGTTTTACCCCTATGTACATCTATGCCAGAGCCGCCTCTACCTGCTCGTATCCAGACAGGGATGTATTTGTTTGATAAACCACTTACTTGATACTCACCAAAATACCAGGAAGTTTTTCTATATCTAAAATTTTCTATAGGGTTCATCCAAAAGTTTTCATAGACTAATTCCCATAAATAACTAAATCATACCTTGATACCAACTGTGGCATCCCGCCTTTTAATAAAATAACTTTTTATTGCATCTTACAAAACAAAGGATCTTTAATGTCTAGTGTCTTTGAAATTAGGAACATAATACATTAAAACAACATAAAACATTATTCTTAAACACTTGAAAGGCTTCTTCATTGTTCATCCAAAGTTCATTACAACATCTCATAACCTGGGAGCATACATTAAAGGAAAGGGTGAGTAGAAGGCCCAGTAAGGGAAATAAGAGAACCATTTTACATGCGAACTAGATATACATCAATAAAGTTATGATAAATAGCTTTAAGGCATGAGAAAGAGATCATGAGGCATATCATAATGAAAAGAGCATGATTCATAACTTGTTGATGTGGCTACAACATTTAAGTTAGACAATCATGAGCATATCACCAAGGTCCATCCCCTAGGTGTCATTTAAAAAATATTACCAAGGTTATTCACCAAGGTATCGTTAAAATTTTAATCCCTAGAGATTACATCATTACCCAATGCATTGGAGAGCTATTAGGGCACACCCTTAATTTAACTTTATTTTCATGTGAGACACATATGTAATCATCAAACATTTCATAAATAACCCATATAGCATAAAAGAAATGGGTTTCATTTCATAATCATAACATTTTTAAAAACTTCTTTAAAGACATGATATTTATGTCACTTTAAACCCACGGAAAATGAAAGCGGGTTTCATGTATGTAAATCCCAAAATTAAAATAGAACATTTTGATATATATGTGAATAACACTATAGAAGAATTATCTTTGAGTATTCAATTAATAAAATAAAATAATTTGAGAAAAAGAGAAAGACATTTTGAGATGAAAATTTTACAGCATAATGATTATGTAATAGGGTTTTATAAAACATTGAAAAGATAGGGGACATGGGTCACCCACTCATAAATGATCCATAAAATAGTAGGGGGAAAATATATAAACGATTTAAGAACATGGTAATGAATGTTTATTGATATACCATATGAAATGAAGAACTTTAAAGGAAGAAAAAATATGATTTCTCTTATGAACATTCGGTAGCCTAACGTCGTAACATAAAACTTAAAAAAATGAATTGATGAGATCAAATAGGGTCTCTCATCATAAGAATATTAAAATGACAGTATGATAGATATAGAAGATCATACCCTAACATAAGAAAATGAACTTGAAAGAAAGGACATGAAAATTGAACTTGAAAAATGAGAATGGTGGAAGAATCCATTACAAAAATTTGGAAGCCTAACAGTGCCACTAAAACATTCGTAAGACGAAATGATGAGAGTAAGAGGGGATCTCTCATCATATGAACATGAGAAGGGAAGTAATAGGAATATAAAAGAACAAACCTTCAACATAAGAACATGGTGCTGATGTTATTAATATTTTCATGACTTAGTATATACCCCCTTTACTGATTTTATATGAAATTTGCATAATTTGTGTGAAATATTAATGTTTTAATACTAAGTATAATATTTGAGAATTTTTAGAAGTAGTCCAATTGTTTCAGTTAACTATTTTATTAGTAACTCTCACCTAATGATTAAAATTGTGTGGTTATTGTTTTTTAGGATTACTTATTCAATGTCTTACATATTATTAGAAGGAATCATGGGACAATTCTTCCAATTGAAGGATCATATGGACCACACAAGATGACCCAAATAATTGGTGAAGAAACTAGAACATCCATGGTGATTGAGTTACTGGTCTCACTACCGAAGCCCATATTTTTTGAAACTCCACCATGTGTTTGTTAATATCCAAAAGAGTCATGGGTAAACATTTCAGGGCCCAAAACAAAGAACAAGGGGCCCAAATGAAGCTTTGAAGTCCAACCCACCATTCTTGCCTAGAATTAAAATCTTTACACTATTCATGACATATCTCATGATGTAATAGTCAAAGTGATCTGAGATTTTTCAGTGTGAAATAGGAGATATAGGTGGCCGACTTTTTTGAAGAAATAATTCATTTTTGAAGGAATCTTCCTATTCAAAAACCATTTCACATTTTGGACTTCAAAAAGACTAGATTGAAATGGACAGATTAAATTTGTTTAATCAACTGGCCATAACATTGGCTCTATAGGTCCAAAGGACTCCAAAGTTTTAGAGAGGCCATACAACTTTATTATCTACAACTTTTAAGAAAGAGATATCTAGAGATTCAGATTTCTAAATATCCAACATGGCGATGCAATTGGAGGGAAAGATTGGGAATGAAAATAGTCCACTTCCTTGGGCTATAAATGCATCCCCCTCCTATCCTTCAAAGGGTTGGCATTTCAGAAGATAGGAGCATAAGTTGGCATGAACAAATCCTTGATAAAGTCTTGGGAGGACCTTCCATACTCATGTTTTCACTTGAAATACCGTTCCTCCTCTATTTGTTTCCTTTCACTTTTGTGGTGTTATTCGTTTGTAAACTTGTAATTTAGTGTTTTGTAATTCTGTTTTAATGCAAGTTTCTTTTTTAATATCTCTTATTCTCATCCACCTTCTGTAGTTTAATATTAATGTTCTTAAAATAGTTTAAATACAGTTGAATCTCCTTCCCTTCTTTTCCATCCTCATTCAATCAAAAGTCTGTATTTTTTAATTCTCATCATTGTTCGTGTGTCTGTGTTCGACGTACCACTCTTTTCTTATCCCTTTATTTTTCTTGTCTTGTTAATTCATCATCATAAATATATAAACCAGATTAATATTAATATCAATTTATGAGTAAATATATTATTGGGGTGAGTCAAAATTTTGGGATGTTAAGTGATTGAGAGTATTTTCTCGATGAATATTCATTAATTTAACATTGTGTCTGTTGGACTTAACATGTCATTGATTAATGACTTGTTTTGTTTAAAGTGAGGTTTCCTTGGATTATTGGAACCATAAATACAATACCATTAACAAGATCAGATTGATATTAGGACCATTTGTTAAGTTAAGGATTGGATTAAAGCCTTAACACTTAGTAATTCCAATCAACATTATATTGCGAAGTGGGTGTTAAATTAACTGCAATATAAAGAAAAGCTCCAGGATATCACAAGGTTAACTACCAAAAAATGAAATCACCCCAATATTAATAAAATTTTTAAATCAAACACCAATCATTAATCACTTCATTTAATCTTTGCAAACAAACCCCCCAATAAGAATACAATCAACTAAAAACAAATGACTATTACAAAGTATCATCGCCAAGGATTTGACCAGAGTGCTGCTATACACATTAGAAGAGCACCAGAACCTTGACCGGTTGATAGGAGAAAATTGGACGTGCATTTCAAATGGAGCCATTTCCAGGGATGGTGCTTTAAGTAGTCATTTGTTTCTGGTTATTGTAAAAAAAATCAAAAAAAAAAACAAAATTTGAAATACAAAATTGAAAAAAAAACACAAAGAAAGACCTTCCTTCCTCATGAATGTCATAAACTGAAAACACAAAAAAAACTATCTTCATCTTTCTTCCAATTCTTTCTGAATGCCCCGAAGACTCCCAAAACATCCCTCGGATTTTTTTGACCATGAAATTGAGCGAACTCTTCGCCAACATAGGAGGAACTTAAGAGATAATGAACTCATTATAGAACCAGTCCTTGTCCAACCAGTAGAATTAGAGATGGAAAATCAAAGGGAACAAACACTTAAAGAACTCGCTGCCCCTAATATGAATTCCCATCCCCTTGGTATTCAATATCCAAATATAGAGGCTTATTTTGAACTAAATCAGGTTTGATTCATCTTCTTCCTCATTTCCACGGGCTAGCTGGTGAGGATCCACATCTCCACCATAAAGAGTTCCAAGTAGTGTGCTCTACCATAATGCCTCAAGGGGTTTCTGAGGAGCAAATAAAACTCCAAGAATTCCCTTTCTCCCTTTATGACACTGCTAGGTAATGGCTCTACTACCTTCTTCCAGGTTCCATAACCACATGGAATGACATGAAGCGTCTTTTCGTAGAGAAATTCTTTCCTGCTTCTTGTATTGATTCTATCTAAAAGTGAATAAGTGGTATCCGTCAGTTCCCAAGCCAATCACTCCATGAATACTGGGAGAGGTTCAAAAATATTTCTATAACCTGCCCACATCACCAAATTCTTGATCAACTCTTGATCCAATACTTCTATGTGGGGTTATTGGCTATGGAGAGAACTCTCATTGATGCCGCAAGTAGCGGTGCTCTTGTTGATAAAACACCCACAGCTGCAAGAGATATCATAAGTAACATGGATGAAAACACACAAAAATTACATACTTGAGAACATTCTCAAGTCAAACAAGCCCAAGAAAATCAATCAATTGAGCCGAACAAGATGAACGAGTCGATGAGTGAACTTATAGGTATTGTGCGACAACTAGCTGTCGCTACCAAATCCCCAACCTCATCTTCATCGCAATCAATGTTTCCTGGACCAGTAAAAAACTATGGAATCTGCAACTCTTCATCTCATCCAACAGTCACATGTCTAGAACTTCAAGATGTTCAATCTGATTCATCTGGACCAATGGAGCTCAATGCAGAATATTCTCAGCGGAACACCAACCCTCAACTATCAGGTCAATTTGCTAGAAACTTCAACCATCCTCACTTTGAGCCATTCTCTTCTTCCTTTAACCAAGGACATAGGTATGATAATCGCATATCACATCCCCCTCAATTCCCTCTTCAAAACCCAAACCAGTTTCAATATGGTCAGGGTGTTCGTAACTTCCAACAACTTTATCCATTTATTCCTCAACCTCAAAGGAACAATCCTCCTCCTCGATTCCATTATACTAGTGAGCCTTCCTAATTCCAAAACCAATACAATCCATTTCCCAAGAACCAAAATCTAGGTAATCCCAATCCGGGACAAGCCTCTTCTTCCAAGAAACCATGGGAAAGTGCAGTGTAATATCATTCCTCCTTCACCCTTTCAATCCTCAAGAACATTGAAACCCTAATTGGTTAACTTGCATCCCAAATTAGTCAGCAGAAACCATCCAATTCTTCCCAACTCCCAGCTCAACCATTACCCAATATTGTTCATTGAAGGTAATTTCAATTTTAAATCAGACATAAACACATTTCAATCTTTTGATAGTTATTATATCTTTAAAACCCTCTTTTGGGTTTTCATAATGTGAATTAATTTTAATTTAATTGCTGCATATTGAGTGTTTTGAATTTGGAAAAATGGATTCCATATTTGGAACCCAAAGGATCAAATTGTGTAAATAGTTTCATATTATTTATTAACATTATGAATATTAACTTTAGTAGTTATTATATTTTTCATGGTAAAAGGGTAAATCTATGAAATAAGGGTAAAAAATAATAGTGTAATAATATTAAACTGCCCTAACAAATTTATTGATACTATTGTACGAGATATATCAGACCATGGTCATACTTTGGTCTATTTTGGGACTCCATGGATTCACTTGGGCATGAAAATGACATTTTATAAGAAACAATTTAAAGTGATGATAATTATAACCTAAACATATATCTTTTACAAAATCGACATTAATATAGGGTTATATAATTGAAATATATGTAAATATATAGCCATTATAAAGATAAAAATATTTCTATTTCATGTTTTTTTATTTATGATTTTTATAAATATGATAAATATATTATTTAAGACACAATTATGATGTAGTGATTTCCTCATTAATTAAATATTAAAATAAATAAATTGATAGTTATTAAACTAAATTTAATTTGAAACATTTTATGCCATCCAAGATATTTCTGTATGAATAATGTCCAAAATTAACATAATTCTTAACTTAAATAAATATATAGTTTATTAAATGTAATTAAATTCCTTAAACATTAATATTAATACAATGGTTATTGTAAGTTCATATATTTTATAAATAACCTTTTTTCGGTCATTTCACACTTTATGGTAATTACATTAACCCACAATTTCTAAATAACATGATATCGCGATAAGATAAAAAGGAAAAAATAATAGTTACACCAAAAAGATTAGGATATCAAAATATTCAGTACATGTCTAAAAATTAATGGATAAGGGGTATTCGAAAAAAATAAAAATAACTTTGAATTAAAAATGTTTTGGACCTTTATTAATCAAAATTAAATTTAAAATAAAATATACATTTTGAGACATTTCTAAAGTGCCCCCTCCTCTCTTATAAAAAGGCACCTACCCCCTCTCTTATTCAATCTATTTTGAGCCAAAAAAACTCATCCAAACCCTAACCATTTTATTATAAAATTCCCAATTTACATTACCAAGGTTATTTTATTCTCAAAATACCAACTCTAGTACCCTATGAAGAAATTTAAAGGAGGCACGTCGAGGAAGAGTTAATCTCTTCTACTGATTATTTCAAAATTCTTTGTTCTTATAGATTCTCTTCATTAGTTGTTTCATTATAAAGTAATAACATAGTTATAAATAATATTTTGATATGTTATTATAAATTTTAAAAAACACTATTTCACCTCTTATCCATCCTACGAAACAAGAAATCATCGTGCGTCTGAACATATGACATACCATCTCCATGATGTGTTGTAATATGTTTTTGATGACCACTTTACTTAGATGGGTATAGTGGTGTAAATAATAAATATATAAGATTATTATGACATGATACTAATTATGATATGTTATGAACCATCCACAGTAATACGATTCGACAATTATGGAAATGATATCATCGCTCGTGCGTACGTACGACTTACCATCTCCACGGCGAAATGAGATTAATTCTCCACGTTAACCATTCATGAATGATTATAAAGTATATATAATAAATAATAATTAAATATAAGAAAAAATAATGATTCTGGATTTATGTGTATATATATATATATTACATAATTCTATTCAATTTAATAAGGAAACGAAAACAACGTTCATGTGTATATATGGCCTACCATCTCTAGGAATGATGTATTCCATTTCATTTTTCTATCTATATTATATATATTTATATATTGAATATATATATTATATAAATCTTTTTTTTACATTTTTAAGTATTTATATAATTATATAAGAAATAATATCTATAATAACTATTCAAAACACATTAGATAAATAAAAATTTTATTACGAAAAACGTTGTTTTAACATGGAAGTAAGAAATGAATGAGTAATATAAAGTTGTAAGTGAATCATATATGATGTAATAAATATTATTATGGTTTTTTTACAAGTTAATAAATGTTTAAACACGCTATATAGTAGTTTAGGAAACACACAGAAGAAATCAGACCAATGTTATGGGATAATTTTGCAATCTCATTTTTATCTGTGATTTATTTATATATATGTATTTACTAGGGATTTATTTTCCATCAATTTCTAGGTTTTATAAAAAATTTTCATATAATGTTTAATAATTTTCTATATTTAAATTCAATTTTACTACATGGCAGGGAAGAAATATTTTTTTACCATACGATGTAATTTATTACTTTTCCAACAAAAGTACGAGGAGAATGTTTTTACCATATACGACTTGAATGGATTTTTATACTTTTCTGAAACATTATTTTCATGGAGCTACATCTAAAATAATTCATGTTTATATTCCACTAAATTTTTATCTTTTGAAATTGTTCATAAATTTTTGAAAAGATATCATTTTTTAAAAAGAAATTATATTTTCCTCAAGAACTAAGATAAAGTGTTTTATAAAAATTAATTTTTAGCTAAGATAATGCACTAAATTAGGTGTAGGTTTCTATTATTAATATGATTTAATTTCATTAATTATGGAATGATGTTTTATATGGTTTATATTGTGATGAAATGACATTGAAAAAACCATTTTATTTCTTGGGTTATGCTACGATGAATGATTAATGTTTTGTGGCACAAGTATGAATAATCTCATTAGGAGATTAGTGGGACCTATATATCCTTCAAATTATTTGGGTAAATATTTATATCTCCTATAATAAACATGGATGGAATAAAGTGTAAATCTGGTTCAATAATACATGGATGGAATGACATGTACACCCAGTCTACTAATTGAATTTTTCCACTACGATAGTGTTAGTAGCATTGCCTTGGCTACTATGGATATCATATAACGTGATCATTGTTTTTAGACAATTAAATTTTTTATTCCAATCCTATTATATCATGGTTAATGTTCCTTAGGATCCATCCCTTATGTACTACCATGTTTTATTTCATTATTTAAGATTTTGATGTTTAAACATTGTGTTCATGTTTTAATGTTCAAATGTTCAGGGTTTGTTTTATTTTATCCATGTTTACCATTACTAAGAATTTGAGATCACCCTTTTATATGTTTTCCCTATGATATAATGATGGTTTTTAGGTAGGAAAAAAAGGGGAAGATATTTATAGGATATGTTGATGAACTTTCACCATCATTGGATGATAATGTTTTGAGTTTCCAAAGACAATAAACTAATACGATCTTTGGGTGTCTGTTTGTGTGATATACTAAGTATTTTGTAAAATAAATATAATGTACATGTACTTCATGCTCGGGTAAAAACTTTTTGTATCAGAGTGAATGTTTAGTAACACTTTGGAAACTATGATGAAAAAACATTAGTGATATCCCTAGAGACATTTTTAAGGTATGTCCCTAAGGTATGGTAAAAATCATGAATTATGGAAATGATCATGAATAATATATTATTAATCCAAAAATGTAAGAAATTGAATATACCCCCTGATTATGTTGTTTTACTTATTTGAATTTCTCACTCACACTATTCTTTTTTGGGTTTAGAAAATGGCTGGAAACAAGAGGATTCATGTTAATGATGAATATGATGCCCAATAGAATAATATTATTCATGGGAAACCAAATGGAATGGGATTTGGAAGATAAAATATTGTTATTATTCCAATTCATAAATCTCATAATATGATCAATAATCTCAATTTTGGTATGTTTCATAACCACACAAATAACAGAAAGATGGAGTTTCTTGGCGAACATAGAGGAATGAAAGTTTAATTTTTCTCATGTAAATCATGTGGGAAGTGGCATCAAGGAGAATTATTCAATGGAACTGGAATAATCTTTGGGTGTTTAAATGAATTAAAAAAACCTAGTAATTTCACTATAAAAGGTTCTGCTAACACAATGGAAAATGATAGTGGTATTTTTAAGACATCAATGATTGTTAAATGTTTAAAATGTGTAATGTTGGGGAATTACGAAAATAGATACACTAATGTAAAATCTATTGAAGAGAATCAACATGGTAGTATGAGTAGTATTTATATTTTTGATGATCATGAGACTACAAATGATATGTGAGATGAAACAAGTGTTAAGGAATAATGTTATGAAGCTTGACCAATGGTTTTAGAACACAGTGGAATGATTACATGTTTATCATGACTAATGATGTATAAGTAATTTAATGGTACTTTGAAATAAAGAAACATATAAGGATTTTTATACTACGGTTTTTTCCATATTTATTTGAAACTATATATTCAAAAATTCCAGTAACCATGGAATATTATTCAATTATTTTTGGAAGGAACATGATATGCACATAATAAAAGGATAATGAGATAATGAGATATTTGATAGTATTAATGAGCTCATGACTGATTTAAGGACAAAGTGATGTCATTTTTTGAGTACATATGATTTTTGGGATTTTTATATGGGGAATGTGTCAGTTTTTTATAGATTTTATGTTTTCATTAAGGTTCTATGATAATTTATATTTCAATATAATAAATTTTTAAGTTATTAACATGGTTGGAATGTGACAACCATGAACTACCTTATGAGGTATTGGAGACAAATGTTATGTAGATTGAGTTCATCCACTTCTAATGTTTTATATTTTCAGTTTTTAGAAATTTAGCAGTGTTTTCCATTTATGGATAATATAAGTTATTTTATGGTGGAAGTTAGTTATATTAATGTATTATCTCACTATATTTGTACTTATGATTATTTAATAATTAGGGCTAAAAATTTTGTTTAGATTGATGGAATGACATATAATTCTATCACATGATCTTAAAACACTTCATGAATGAAAAATTAAACTCCATTTATTTAAATAATAGATGAATTGAAAATGTTTCCGAGAACAACTAATGGTGATACTGTATTGAAATCTATAAATTATTTCTCCTCATGTAAAAATTCATCAATATTAAGAAAAATATCATGAAACAAAAAATGTAATCCTTGTAATTTCTTATCCAATGAATCAGATGGTCCATTAAATCATCATAGATTTATGGATTTCTTTTAGTTAACTTTCAAAAAAATAATTCTCTATCACTATCCATCATTACTTGATGGGTAGATTTATCTTCCATATCCATGTTTTCACATACCACCAATGTTCTCCTATTTGGAAACCCAATGATGAGTTACATTGGGTAACCATTGTATTTAAAAATTTCATTTTCAAAATGATGTTTTTTATCCCTTTTTATGATGTCAGTTTCTATGAAATTAACATTCTAGTAGAAATCCATTTAAAACCCTGATGAATTTCGATGGCAAAATTCATTTTAAAGGGGTAGAATGTAACACTCGATGATTTTATGAGATGGATTATTTTTAATCTATTTGATTTATTTTGATGTATTCTACACTAATATAATATTTCCCTATGTGAAACAATGTATTAGCTTGCAATATATGCAACACTATTTTTGGCTTGTGTTGCACACAATTTGAAGTTCTTCTGATACAATACATTTCACACAACATTGAGTATATATTTTGTTCAATGTATAAATGAAATAAGTTTGTAATTTGTTATATGAAACACCAATAGAATATTTCACTATACACAATGATGAATTGGATCTCATTAAATGCAAGAGTGACTTTCATCGATATCTTACGTTGTACGTGATACCGAGTTTCACTAAACAACGATATATAATTAAAATTTTATTATTTAATGGGATATAAAATAGACATTATGGATTTTATTAACCTATGAATTTTATATAACATTAGAATTCATATTACACATTTTATAAAACATTATATGACAAAAAAATTAATTCTCTTGGATTAATGAAATATTTTTTAGAAAAGGAATTTTTATCGCCTTTTGATGGTGCGACCATTTTAAATCTAGTTTTCACACTTTTATAAGTTAAATTTTACAAAATATACTTCTTCATTGTAATATTGACATAAAATTTTACTTTTGTTTAATTTTTTGTATTTTCCTAATAAAATTTAAATTTTAATGGATAGAGAAAAAATTACTGCGTTTTAATTCAAAACATCCAATTTATCTAATTTATTTATATAGATAAATTTTATTTTTAATTGGTTTTAATGTTTATGAGGATTGGTATTTTATAATTTAATCCCATTTTGGTCCTTTTATGTAATTTAATTTTTAAATCGGCCATATACATATGTTAATCATTTGATTGTTATTAATTCTTAAAAATCCCTTTTTGGTTCTGACAACAGAAATTAATTTTAAATTAATTACTACACATTCTATGTATTGAATTTTGAAAAAATAATTCCATATTTATAATCATAATGTTCAAATTTTTTAAATATGAACCCTTTATTTCTGAACATTATGAATAGTATCTAGTGTAATTATAATATTTTGCATGGTTAAATGTTAAATTTGGTATGTTAGGGTAAACAATAATATTATTAAAATATTATACTACCCTAAAACATGACCTAATCCTATTTTTTGAGATAATTATGACCATTTCCATCATTGGGTTGATTTTGGGACCCCATGGATTCACATTGATGTGAAAACGACGGTTTATAAGAATAAATTTAATGTAAAGATAATTATAACCTTAACATATATGTTTAAATAAATCGACATTAATAAAGGGATATATAACTTATCTATATGTATATAAGTATTCATTATAGAGAAAAATATTTTTTATACATCATGGTTGTTTATTTATAATTTTTAGACATTATATAAATATATTTATTTATAACTCAATTATGATGTTGTGATTACCTTATTAATGAATGATTTAAATAAATGAATTTATAAAAATTAAAATAAATCTAATTTAAACATTTTTATTAAAAAAACCAATTTTATTGATCAAAATTACATATTATTGATGATTTAATGGATTTTTATGGACGAATTGTATTTTTATTAATTTTTAAAAAGGTGGGTATGAATAGTGTCCAAAATTGACATAATTCATAACTTAAAACATAAAAGAGTTTATTAAATGATATTAAATTACTAAAAATCCTAGATTTCATAGAAATTATTTATATAAGTCAACATATTTCATAAATAACTTTATTTTGGTTTTCTGACATGAAAGGGTAATTACATTAACCCACAAAGTGCAAAAAACTTGATATGAAGGTAAGATTAGAAAGAGTAAAATAATGGTTAAAACAAAAAGATAAGGATAAAAAATTATTCAAAACATATCTAAAAAATATTGGATTATTGGTTTTAGAATAAAAATAATCTTATATTCGAATTAAATGTGTTCTAACCAATTTTAATCGAAATTGAATTTATAATAAATTAATATTTTGAGAGGTTCCTAAAGTGACCCTCCTCTTTTATAAGGAGGAACCTCATCCCTCTCCAATTCACCCAATTTTGAGGCTTCAATATAATCCAACCCCTACCCATTTCTCCTCTAAACTTTCCTTTCTAAATTTTATACGTTCTGGTCTTCTCAAAAGACCAATTCTAGTGCCCAAAGAGGGAATTTAATGGAGGCACATCGAGGAAGAGGTAATCTCTTATTCCGATTCTTTTAAATTTCATTATTCTTATAAATACTCTTAATTATTTGTTTCATTATAAATTAATATCATAATTATCAAAAATATTATAATATTTTATTATAACTATGAAACAATACTATATCACATTCTATCCATCACACGAAAAAATAAATCATCGAGCGTGCGTATGTACAACTTACCGTCTACACGTCGTGATGTAATATGTTTTTCACCACCACCTTACATGAATGGATATAATTGTGGAAATAATAACTATATATGATTATTATAACATGATATTAATTCTGAGATATTATTCATTATACACTCCAATCCTTTTCAACAATTACGGGAACGATATCGGCCCTCGTGCGTATGTACTTCTTAAAGTCACCACGACGCGATAAAGATTCATTCTCCAAGTTAACCATTCAAGAATGATTATAAAGTATATATAATAAATAATAAAGAAATATAAGACATGATAATTCTACTGGATTTATGTATATATATATATATGTGTGTTATTTACTTACTTCCATTCAATTTAATAAAGAAACGAACACAATGTTCATGCATACGTACGACCTACCGTCTCGATGAACGGTGTATTTCATTTCATTTATCTATCAATTATACAAATATTTATATAATGAATATATAATATATAAATCATGGTTTACATTCTAGATGTATTTAAGTCATGATATAAGTAATAATATAAGAAATAACAATTCAAAACATGTACGATTAATAAAATTATTATTACCCAAAACGTTGCTTTAACATTGAATTGATAAATGAACGAGTAATATAATGTTGTATGTGAATCATATATGATTAATTAAATATTATTATAGTTTTTTTAAACGTTAATAACATGTTTAAACCCACTTTACAAGAGTTTCAGACACACATGGAAGAAATCTGACCTAATATAACGGATAATTTTTCCACCTCATTTTTATCCAAGATTGTTTTTACATAAATATTTACTAAGGATTTATTAATAATCAATGTCCTTATTTTATAGAAATGTTTTCATAAAATTGATAAAATTATTATATATTTAAATTCATTTTACCCATTTTTGAATTTTACTACATGGGTCGGAAGGAATCTTCCTTTTTTTACCGTACAATTTATTTTAAACTTTTCTGAAAAAAATACAAGGAAAACGTTTCTTAACATATACGGATTAAATGGATTGTTATGGTTTCATGAAGGCTTATTTCAAAAAATAGTACTCTTTACTATTTCAAGTTTACTTTCAACTAAATTATTTTATTTTGAAATTGCGCTTCATTTTGAGGAAAGAAGTCATTTTTGAAGAAGAAAGAATATTTTCCTCATGAACTAAGTTCATGTGTTTTATAAAAACTATTTTCCATCAATGAATACACTCATAAATAGGGTTATGTGTCTTATATTACTATTATTTTATCGAATTAATGATGGAATTGTATTTTATATGGTTTATGTTGTATTGGAAGGATATTTAAGTAACCCCATTTATTAATTATTTTATGCAATTTTGAATGATATATGTTTTGTGGCACATGTATGAATGATTTCATTATTAGATGGGTGTGTCCTATATATCCTTCCAATTAACTGGTTAATGATTAATATATCATTCTATAGACATGGATAGAAGGTAATTTATATCTCATTCAGTAATTCATGGATGGAATGGCATGTAAACCCAGTCGAGTAATGTAATTTTTCCACTAATATGATCTTGGTAGAAATACATTTTTTACTATGGAAATCCTATTATGTTCTCATTAGTTTTCCACAACTATATATTAATTCAATTCTATTCTATCATGTTTAATGTTCATTTATGATTTATTCCATACGTACTGCCAAGAGTTATTTCGTGACTCATGATTTTGATGTTTAAACTTTATATTCATGTTTTTATGTTCAAATGTTTGTGGTTTGTTTTATGTTATCCATGTTTACCCTTACTAAGCATTTGGACTCACCCTTTTATATGTTTATTTTTCCAATGATATATAGAAATGTTTTAGGTAGTAAATAAAAAGGTTAATATTTTTATGGGAGATGGTGAATAAAATTAAACATGATTAGATGATTATGTTCAGAGTTTCAAAAGACACTAAACTAATACGGTCTTTGGGCAACTGTTTATGTCTTGTATTAATTATTCTGAAATTGAAATGTAATATCCATGTACTCCAAGCATCTGTCTCTAAAAATACAATACCAAAATTCCCTTATCTATTATCAAAAACTCTTCCAAAAACCCATTCAACAACTAATCCAACAACCAAAGTATCCTCCTGAGATAAATCAACCATCACAGGCCCCTTATAGTCCATCTGTATCCCAGTGATTGAATAGTTGTTTAATAAAATGTTGAAAATAATTTTAGAAGTATAATTAATTAAACATGAACATAAAACCATTTAAATTGGAAATGTACCCATGTCTACTGATGCAGTTTCATCCCCAATATTAAGGGTATAATCCAGTTACACACCAAGCTCTCATGAACATATAGATGAATTGACTATTTTAAAAAGTTCTAAATCCTTTAAGAAACATGAAAAAAAACATTATAGAATGATTAAAATATTTAATAGTTCATGAAAATGATGATGAAACACAAACAAATTCTGAAATCCCCAATGAGAATGTGAAGGAACCACAACCACACCAAACAATTAAACAACCTACTCCCTTCCCTCCACTCATGAGAGGAGAATATAAACTAGAACATAATGTGTCATTGTGGGAAATTTTTTCTTAGGTTAAGTTGAACATTACCCTTCTCTATTCAATACAAACCATTCCTACATACTCAAAGTACCTTAAGGACTTGTGAACTATTAAATGGAATTTTTCACATAATAACCAATTCATTTTGGCTACTAATGTGAGTGCAAACATTCAAGGGACCATACTTCCAAAGATGAAATATCCATGATGTCTATACATCAATATTGAGATAGGAGAGAACAATGCAGTTAAATACCCATATGATTTCAGAGCTAGTGTGAACCTCAATCCATATTCCATTTATTGTCAGTTAGGGCCAAAGAACTCCAACCCACATCTATCATAATAAAACATGCTGATTGTAGGGTTCGGGTTCCTAAGAGGATCTTAAAGGTTGTTTTTTGTTGAAGGTTGGGAATCTCATTTACCTTGATATTTTTATTGTCCTTGACAGTCACCCTAGAATAGGTCCAACGTAGAAATCCTCAGGCATCCTTGTTCATCCATTCTTAGAAACAGTCAACTAATTCATCTGAATTAGAATTATGAACGTGACAATAACTTTCAGAATCCGAAGCCTTGATATGAACATTTACTAGGCAAAATATAAAATTGGTATGATCAAGATATCCATTAGTTAAATTGGAGTGGATGTTTTGATAGTTATTTAGAGGAACATCAATGAATTATAGAATTATTTTTATGTCATAAAAATATTTATTTTAATTGTTCACATGAGGGAAATTGTTCTCCTTGGCTTGAATCTATTCCATATAGAACTCTTTATGATTTTTTGGAATCAACAATACAAGATACCATTGTTGAAATAAATAAAATTGAGTTTATAACCCTTTATGAAACTTATCTAGACAACTTGGGGGGAATATTTTGTCGAAAAGGTGCCTATTCTATCAAGAAATCTGTAAAAAGAATTAGAGTTTGATCAAAATTCATGTTATTTTTTCAATGTTATTAACTGTTATGATATTGAATATATAGTACTACATTTATCACTCATGTATTAATTCCTAGGGGAAAATTTATCCTTTACTATTGTCATTTATTTCTCTCTTGATGTCAATCATGGGATGTTCCTTCTGGATGTCCTTGAAAAGCATAAGAAATAAGTTGGCTGGACAATTTGTAATAGTCCTAAGATTAGACAACTAATTGAAACCCATTGGATTATTGTCGAATATAAATCCAATACATGTCATCGTCCTTAGTGGAGACTCAATACCAATTTTATGAATGTGATAAGTAATGGTCTTCTTAAGTTGTTAGAAGTGTGTATCATTTACCATATTTCTCAGAGTGAGTGGGTAAGCTCAATTCATGATATTCCAAGTAAATATGGAATCACTGTGATTTATATTGTGGATGGTGATATACACCCTACAATGTTCAGTAGTGGATGGAGATTCGGAGTTGACTATATTATTCTCAACCGATGTACAAACAAAGACCATTTCCCTTTTTTTCTTCATTATTCAAGTCCACGAGAGAGTGGCTGGTCAAAAATTCTACTTATTCCTAGATGGATTCTCAATGTATAATTTTTTTTCTCTATTTAGAGGATCAATAAAATACAACCATCACCAATACATTCATCACTTTTTCCTTCAGATGAATTCCCTTGCTACCTTCAGACATTGCATGATTGGGATTTTCTCTAACACGGTGATGGATTATTTAGATCTATTTATGTATAAATTATCAATATTTTGGGATTCCTTTGAGGGATGCCTTTTAAATTTTGAAATTATTTTTCCTAGATGAGAGGATAATAATATCATCCTATATTTGTAAAAATATCATTTGATGATAAAGGGTGGATTGTTCTGGGCCATCTGCTCTCTGGTAGAGGGATTAATGTTGATAAATCTATGGATGATTTCATTCGTCACATTCTTTATCCTAATATTATCAAGGAAGTGAGATTCTTATTAGTATATGATGGTTTCTAGAGAATTTTAATTAGGAATTTAAACTATATTTTTTGACTACTTTATGCTCTTTTGGTGAAAGATGTTCCATTTATATAGATAGAAATTTGTGATGAATCGTTGTCAACTCTAAAGTCATCGCTTATCTCTCCACCTATCACGCAAGCTCAAAAATGGAGACATCCATTCAAAATCATGTGTTATGTGAGTGAAATTGATGTATGAGAAGTCTTAGGACCATAGTGTGAGAAAAATCCATGTGTCATTTCTTATGAAATAAAACCATAAATGATGCACAGATTAACTACACCACCACTGAGAAATATTTACTTGTTGTTTTATTTTCCTTAGATTCATTCAATTCCTATCTCTTTGGATCACCCATCATTTTCTTCACTGATAATTCAACCCTAAAAAACCTTTTCCAAAAAAAAAGATTCCAGAGATTGATTTATTAGGTTGTACTTTCTTCCACAAGAATTTGATTTATCCATTAAGAATAAAAATTGGGTTGAAAATGATGTAGCTGATCTTCTCTCTATGATATATTTCAATTAAAAATAACCACAAAATTTTTTGTACGATTCATTTCCTGATCAGAACCTCTATTATATGAGTGATTTCCCATGGTACGCTGATAAGAAAACTATAATTCTCCAACCCTAGTAACCCAGAGTCAGTACATTATTACAAAACATTGGCATGATCACAGTAGATCATGTCTCGAAAACTGATTAGTTTAGTATCCTTGGAAGTACTAGATACATAAATGTGCTTTACATTACATTATAAAATGAGAAACAAAAACATTTTTACCACTTTGAACACACTCATGTCGCTTAACCTATCCCTACAGGTCAATCATAATATACATTTTCACATCCAGGGAAAAATAAAACATAGAAATGTGTGAGCTTAGATGCTCAGTAAGGATAACAACATAGTGAAACTTTCATAAATAATCATAAACATTTAAGTCAATATATAAGACTAAAACAAAATCCTTTTAAACATAAACTTATGTATAATATAGAAAAAATAAATAAAATAATTCCATTTTCTTCTTCACATAAATATTCTACTTGTCGAATAGTCACTTGTAATATCAATAGATAATATTATAATGATGGAATGGATATTGTTGGAAATCTATACCCCTTACTCAAAGCATCATGATAAGACTATAAATATGATTTTTCCAAGTCCTTATGCCAAGATAATAATTTGTTTCATTAGAACTACCGATACATCAAGGACCTATAGCAGGCTCCACCCGTCAAATACTATGTCCAATTCATTTCATATATGAAAATGCTGAAACCTAATATAAACATTTACATAATATATAGCAGACGAAATGTCAATATTTTAAACAAAACTCATGAATGGTATAAAAAAAGCACATCCACAATAAAAAATAACTTAGTCAAAACAATGTAGATGAAAATATTATAATGAATCAACATCAATCGAGAATAATAAATGATATTGATACTGATGAAAATAATCATCAAAACTATTTGAGAGAAATATCCCCCTTTTTCTTAAATGTATCAATATTTATCAGGAAGCCTTTTAAAATAGATTTTTGAGTCAAAGTATCCCATACCACTTTTAATCTTTTAAAAGTAATTTTAATTTTAAGACATTAATTTCCATATAAATAAATCCTTAAAACCCTTTTCAAAACATGGACATTAATGAGAAATATTTTAAGATTAAATCTTTAAAAAATTTAAAATGATAATTTAGTTAGAGTTCATAACCAAATGAGAGATACTTGAATAAGAATAATTCAGGTAATAAAAACATTATAATATCATGAAAATAATTGAATTCATCATATACTATTTCAATGTATAGTATATGCACCATAAAAATGTGAATTTGCGCATAACAACAAAGAAGTATCAATGGAATGTAAATTGAGATGAAATCTTTAATAAAGACTATATCCTTAGATTAAGGATAAATAAATGACTTAATTATTTCTAAAAAATATAAATACACTCCAAATGATTGGATATTTAGTATAAATCAATCATAGGACATTCACATATATTCTTTTAAAAACAAAACCAATGATATGGATGTTTACATCAATGAAAGGAAATTGAGTTAAGATTACCCTTTTAATTTCATATCAATGAATTTTGAATTTATCAATGAAGTGATTATTATTGTAAAAAGTATATCCACACAAAGGGGAGTGGAAATTTCTACATAAATAAATAAATATTTATTTCACACATAATCTTGGAGTAAAATAATCAATGTTGTTTGCATAAAACACAATGAGTAGAAATTGATAATAAGAATTACCTTTGGATTTGGTAACATACGAAACATGAACCCCATGAAATAAGGATTATAAAATGAAGATGTAAGAACCGATAAATAAAAGTATATTAAACAAATAATACAATCATGGTGCAGTACATACACCACACAAAAAAATAGTGGCAATATAGGCTGAATATCACATGCGTAAGAAGTGAGATGAAAACCCCTTACCACGTTGTAATCAATCGAGTCGTATGAAAAAAAGTTAATAACCACCAAATGAATCACATAATACCATGAATATAAATAGAATCATGAAAATATATATAATATATAAGTACACAATTCACTATATTCAATAAATAAGTGGAAAACAATGGAAATATCATGGAATTAAATGTGAGTTAAGAAACCACGTACCTCGTGTCTGACTTGACTCTTATATTCCATGTTATTCCTGAATAATAAACATAAGTTAATTTATAATTCCTTAATTTTTTTTTTCAAATTTATTATTCCTTTTATATCAATTAGTACCTTTATATAAAAATTATTTAATTATTTCAGTTCATATCAGACATTTTTTCAATGTTTGGATCTTTTGTCAGAAAATGAACTTGTTATAATTATAAGTAGTCCATGTGATCAAAATTCTATTATCTCCAGAATTATATTAATGATTTATATTTCATATATATCATACATATCCTTTGTATATGTGTTTTAAATATTCCATATCATTTGATGTTAAGAAATGAAATGCACCGTTCATGGAGATGGTATGCCGTAGTTATGCATGAACGCTACATTCATTTCTATTTTATATTTAACTGAATGAAAACATAATAATAAATAGGTATATTATATTTCAAATAAAATATCTATTTTATTAAATTTGATTAACTCCATCCTTTATACATTCCAAATATGGCATGAACAAGTCATCTCACTTTGATGGTGCGTTATTCCACACTTCCCCAAATGAAATTATCCTATTTACCCATTATGGAAACCATACTTTTATGATATAAATGAAACATAAAGTAGTATATAGACAACATAAATATAATATATATCACATGTAAATAGGATTCCATCTTAAGGTACACCGTAAGAAGTGGTAGGAGAATATTGAACAACCATCGTTTCGTGAGGTAGTAGTTAGTCATCCACAGAAACAATATGTTATTTACCCATTAAAGGGATGTGTGTGTAATTTTTGTTAAAATACTTCTAATATAGACAACATAGTATATTTATGACACTAGAGTAGTTATAAAAAAATAGAATAAAAGAGTTTAGGGCATTGGAGAAGTAAAATAAATGAAATGAACTTAAGAGAAGACGATAACTTTAAATCAGATAACTCCGTTTGGTTTGAACTAATGGATTTCTTGAAGTGCCTTCTGCATAAGGTAAGGATTATAAGTGGAAAGAGGGGTCTGGAGAGATTATTTGGGTAGAGGTTGGATTAGCCAAGTGGCTTGAGAGGTGTGAGTAATGGGTTTGAGTTGATGGCTTTTTATAAGGTGGAGGAGGTGTTCTTTAGGAATGTTTTAAAATATTTTTTTAATATATAATGATATTTGGTTTCTAATGGTAAAAAATATATTAAAATTGAATATAGGATTACCATTTTTCGAAATAAAATCATTCAATAATAATTTTATATGTTTTGGATTTTTTTTAGTCTTTATAATCTTATTTATTTAAATAATTCATTATTGAGGTAATCACTACATCATTATTGTGTCATATATAATTTTGTTTATATGATGTCTAAAAATTATAAAACAAATATCATGATGTATGAAATATTTTTTGATTTGAAATTAATATTTATATTTTAATAAATAGCTTATATAAACCCTTGTAAAAAGTTATTTACTAAAAGATATATGTTTTTGTCATTTTTGTCATTACTTTAAATTAAATAATATAAAGTGTCATTATCACACTTATGTGGCTTCATGGGGTCCCCAAATCGACACAAGGATTCCCATGGTAATAAAGTATCATCTAATAGGATTATGACACGTGTTAGGGTAATTTATTATTATTATAAAATTATTTTTACCTTTAATTTCCATGTTTACCTTTAAACACGGTAAATAAAAGTCAAATGATACTATTCACCAAAAATTATTTTAATCTTATTGAACCAAATTTTATTTACTAATAATGACCATGTATGTTGTATTATCAAAAATCATTTCACAGAAGCTGTAAAATTTCATTTAAATGAAAATGCCAGTTTTTTAACAACTACTTAGTGTTTTCATTATTCATCAAAAATTGATGTTTTTCAGAAAAATACCAAAAAATATGCCTAAGATATATTTGATATTAAAAATTAAAAAACTATTTCACTTTTACCAAATTCAAAACATAGAAGTTTCATAAATTAGTTTAAAATTAATTCCTGTTGTTAAAACAAAAATGCATGTTTTTTAATAAATAATAACTATCAAAAAATTGACACATGTTTATTTCCAATTTCAATGTGAAATTACGTACAATGAATAAAATTGAATTAAATGGTAAAAAAAATATAATTACACTTTTAAACCAATTAAAACGATAACCTGACCATATAAATTAATTAGATTAAATGGTTGTTTTGAATTAAAATACAATATTTTAGACTATTCCAAAAAATATATTTTATCAGAAAAATAACAAAAATTTAACCAATGTAAAATTTGATGTACCGTTCTAATGAAAAATAATATTTTTTAAAATAGATCATATAAAAGTGTCAAATATAAGATTTATAAAGGGTTCTCAATTAAAAGGCAGAAAAACTACATTTTTGTGAAAATTACTTCTTTTATCTAAAAAATTGAATTTGTCCTTAAATTATATCTAAGAAACACAAAAGATTAATTTTAATATTTTATGGAAAATATATAAAATTCAAAATGTTGTTATTACTATTCATAACCGTATTCTAAATGGCTAGTTTGATAGGTTTTGGTGCGCTTGAACTCAGTGTTACGTACATTGCAGGATATTGTATTATTCAATGTGAAGTGTACAATGGAAGATTGGGGTGTTACATTCTTCCATCCTTTTGGAAATTTCGTTCTCATAGTCTTAAAATTGGGCAAGGGAACATCATTGACAGTCCCACATATGAAAAATAACCAATACAACTATCACTTTAAAATAGACAAAGAGAAGTACAGTGGTCACCCAAGATAACCAATACAACTATCACTTTAAAATAAAGAAAGAGAAGTACAATTTAGAGTTTCATCCTTGGATAAATTTCAACCACTAAATCATCTTTTCTCCAAACGATAGTATTCAAGATGACTTGGTCACACCTAAAGTTCTAGAATCAATTTATAGATAATCACATAATCCACAAAGGATAAACTATATATTTCCATTGTCTTTAGATACTAACAAATAAAATTGTTATTACAAGATCAGATTATCCGAAAAATTAATTATCCTTAATAGGAAGAAATACTAAACTTAATTTCAAAAATAGAACAAAAAATACCTGAAGGTCAATAAAGACCATTCAATAAACAATTGTCTTTAAAATCCTTCAATATAATCTAAACTAAGATTTAATCAAAAAGCTCAGATGAATTTAACCACATTTTCTTTCATAGTAAATCGTAACATTTACCTCCAAATAACATAAAATACTCTTAATGTCTAATACAGTAGTGTAAGTAGCCAAATCACATATTCTCTATGATAGGTTAATCATTTCTTTTAATATCCTGATTCTCTATAAAAAAGATAAATTCTTTCAATATAAAAAAAATCCACCATTACTCCTCAAATAAAATTCCATATTGTTCAATTTTGTTCCGGCATATAGTGTTCCCAATAGAGTGTACGTCTTCAAAACTAACACTTATCACTTAATTATGAAATCATGTTCCTATACTATATATATCTATTTGATAAAACATCATATCCCAAATCAACATATTTTGGAGAATAAAATCATTTAAATACAAATAATTAGTCATAATAACAGTTAATTCACTTAGTCTAGTGGTTGGCGTTAAATCCCAATAGCACTTTGGTTGTCAGGTCGATTCCCATAGCTTTGTCCGATGTGACGAGTTGTCACACATTATACATGTTTTCGTTTTTCAAAAACTATATTTTATAACATTCCCAAAATGAAATATAATCATGAAAAT
The DNA here is from genome assembly GCA_963277665.1 of Viscum album. NCBI lineage: Eukaryota > Viridiplantae > Streptophyta > Magnoliopsida > Santalales > Viscaceae > Viscum > Viscum album. Next base: position 906,705,283 of record OY728125.1, on the reverse strand, counting down.
AACTATAACATAATTTAATCAAAAATGTTATCTCATAACTCGCATTTTCATCCCAAAAAACAATAACCTGTAATATGCCTCAATTTAAAGGATCTTATAAACCCAAATGATTCTTTATAACTATATCCATATAATTAAAGATAATTCTTCTTAAAATTTAATTTTCACATAACAAACTGACTGTTTACATATACAAGAGAATATTCATCCAAAGTAATCCCATAAATAATGTTCATTAAAACCATTAAACATTTCACAATCCATTTATTTCCACTTAGGTTTTTCCTTGACCTAGAGGTTATCCTATAGAATAGTGCATTAACTCAGGTAATTCCAATGTCCATTAAATTTACGAAAAATTTATGTAATTGGATTCTTAGGATCATTTTAATTTTCATCCATAGTACTCTTTAGTTTTTCCTCAGGAATTATTTACTTAATGTCCTTCTTTCCCACACATAAATCATATCTTTGTTCCATTGAGAAACTATTCTGGATGTCACTTCAACGTTTCTGGAATGATGGAAATTGATCTTTCTTTTATCCACAGTTTCCACTGCTGGATCTCTTATCATTCTCTGACATTCCCATCAATTTTGAGTTTGGAAGTGGGTTAATGTATATATTGTTTATCATATTTTTGGAAACCTGCTTCGGCCTGAACAAGATATTTTTTACGCCTATCAACATTCAATTTAGTGGCTCATTTCCATCATCGTTCCCACATTGAACATCATGTCTAATCTTACTATGACTTCCTTGGAATCCAGCCATTGACATACATAAGAAAGCATATTGTGAGTCATAAAATCATTTACAGAATATCATGACACCATATTTTCAATATAAAACACCTTAGGATTATCCATGTTTATTGTTTACAATCTTATATTAAAATCCTTCAAATCGGTTTGAAAATAAAATGTGAATTATCCTAAGCATATCCCCCGAGAGTGTCGTAACCAAGAGTGCAGAAAGGCCCATTGTCACGTACCAGGATACCCTGGGTCACACCCGAAACACCTTATTAGAGTTTTCACTCCTAGGTACATCTCTTCCAGAGCCACATATACCTTCTCGTATCCATACAGGGATGTATTGCTCAGAAAACCCACCTAATATTTACATTACCAAAATTTTAATATGTTATTCTATACTAATCAACAAAGTATATCTTAGGGTAGTGTTTTATAATAAGAGTTTTTCTACTTATATCTTCCAAGGATTGTACTAACCCTCTTATGATACCAACTGTAACGCCACGACCCTTGTTACCTAGATTCAATGCATTATTACATAACATTGGCATGGCCACAACTGATCATGTCTTGAAAAAATGATTAGTTTAGTAGCCTTTTATGTACTATAAAAATACATAAGTTTAACATAACATTATGAAATGAAAAACAAAAATATTTTTCCCCCTTTGAACTAACTCATATCCCTTAGCCTATCCCTAAATGTCAATTATAATATACTTCTTCACATCAGGTGATAAATAAAACACAGAAAGGGGTTTGATCAGATGCTATATAAGGATAACAATATAGCGGAAACATTCATAAATAATCATAAACATTTAAGGCATTTTATAAGACTACAAAAATCATTTTAAACATAAACTTCGGAGTAATATGGAAAAAATAAATCAAATAATTCCATTTAATTATTCACATGGATATTCTACTAGTTGAATAATAATATGTAAATTCAATAGCTAATTTCATAATGCTGGAATGCATAATTCCAGACATCATAACCACATATTCAATGTCTCGTTCTATGACTACAAATAAGATTTTATCATGTCCTTGTTCCAAGACAATAGTTTGTATCATGAGACCTACCAATGCATCGAGTAGCTATAGCAGGCTCCACCCTTCCGTTACTATGTCAACTGCATTCCTCATATGAAAATGTTGAATCATAATCCAAACATTCGTATTCAAAAAAGCATACTAAATTCCAATATTTTAACCACAATCCTATAATGGTATTTAAATTTCACATCCACTGCCAAGAATAACACATTAAATTCAATATGTAATATTGTATTATAATAAACCAACATCAATCGAGAATAATTTATCATATTGACTCAGATGAAAATAATCATCAAAACTATTTGAGAGAAATATCCTCCTTTTCTAGAAAAAATTTAAACGTCTCACTACTTATCAAGAAGCCATTTATAATAGATTTTTGAATCAAGGTGTCCCATAACACATTGAAAATTATAGTATTTTAATTTTAAAACATTAATTTCCATATAAATAAATCCTTAATTTTTTAAAACATGGTGTTTAATGAGAGAGGATTAGAGGAATAAATCCTTAAAACATTTAAAATGATATTTTAGTTAGAGTTCTTAACCAAATGAGAGATTTTTGAATAAAAATAATTTTGGTTATAAAGTCATTATAATATCCTGAGAATAAGGTAAATCATGTTATTCCAAGTCAAAGTACAGTATATACACCATAAAAAGTGAATTGGCGCATAACAACAATGAAGTCTCAATGGAATTTAAATTGAGATGAAATCCCTTATAATGACAGTATCCTTTGATTAAGGATAAATAAATGACATAATTATGTCTGAAGAAATATATTACACACAATATTATTGGATATTATGAGTAAATCAGTGAGAGTATATTCACACATATTCTTGTAAAATCGAAACCAATGACTTGGATTTTTAACTCATTGAATGGAAATTTAGTTAAGATTACCCTTATCAATTTCATATTAATGAATTGAGAATTTATAAATGGAGTGATTATGTGTATCAAAGGTATATCCACACAAAAGGGAGTAGAAATTAATACATAAATAAATAAATAGTGATTTCACACGTAATCTTTGAGTAAAATAATCAATTATGTTTCTGTAAAATCCAATGAGTAGATATAGATATTTGAAATTCCCTTACTGAATTGGTAACTTATGAAACATACACCCCATGAAAGAAGGATCATAAAATTAAGATGTAAATTCCCATAAGTTAATATATATTACACAAATAATATAATAATGGGGCTGTACATACACCACTCAAAAGGAAATAGTGGCAATATAGGATGAATCTCATGGGAATAAGAAGTGAGATGAAAACCCCTTACTACGTTGTAATCAGTCGAGTCATTTGAACAAATGTAAATAACCACCTAATGATTCAAATAATTCAATGAATATAAAGACAAAAATCATAATATATATCAAATGGAAATACATAATATACCACATTCAATAAATAAGTGGCGAACAATGGAAATATCACGGAATTAAAATTGAGATAAGAAACCCCTTACCTAATGTCTGACTTGACTTGTATATTCTTTGTTATTACTAAATAATAAATTTAAAAGATAATTTATACATCCATATGAACATTTTTAATGTTTATTATTCATTTTATATCACTTATTACATTTTTATAACAAATATATAATTGTTTGAGTTCATATCAATCATTTTATCAATGTTCGGAACTTTTTCCCAAAAAATGAACTTGTTATAATTTACAATTGTCTATGTGGTCAAAATTAAATTATCTCCCAAATAATATTCATGATTAATATATCTTATATATAATATATATTTATTGTATATGTATTTATAATTGTACTTATCAATGTAATTATGAAATTAAATGCACCGTTCATGGAGATGGTAAGCCGTACGTAAGCATGAACGCTACATTCATTTATATTATATATTTAAACAAATGATAACTTTACAATACATAGGTATATTATAATTCTATTATATTTTAAATGTTATTTAATTTAATTATCTCCATCATTTATTCATTCCATGTATGGCATGAACGAGTCATGTCACTTTGATGGGGCTTTTGTCCGCACCTCCTAAAATTAAATTAGCGTATTTACCTGTTATGGAAACCATAAAGGTGTGATATAAATGAAAAATGCATAATAATATAGACAATTTAAATATTATATATTTCACATGTAAATATAGTTCTGTTATAATGGCCACAATAAGAGATGGTAGAAGAATATCAAGCAATCATCGTTTCGTGAGACAGTAGTTCACCGTCCACATAAACAGTAAGTTTTTTACCCATTTGATAGAGGTGAGTGTATGTGTAGTTAGAATACATATAAAATATAAAACCTAGTATATTTAGGATACTAGTGTTTTTATAAATGAATATAATAAAATAGTTTAAGAGGTCGGAGAAGTAAAATGACAGAAAAGAACTTAAGAGAAGACGTTGCCTTTATATCGGTTAACTCCCTTTGGTTTGAACAAAAATAATTTCATGAAGTGCCTTATGCCTTAGGTAAAAATTATAGGTGTAATAGAGGTATCTAGATAGCTTATTTAATAAGAGGTTGGATTGGACAAGGGGCTTGAGAGTTTTGAGTAATGGGTAATTGGTTAGGGCTTTTTATAAGGGGTAGGAGGGGCTCTTTAGGAATGTTTGAAAATATTATTTTATTATAAAATGAATGTTGGTTTCTAAAGGTTAAAAACCTACTAAATTTGAATATAAGACGACTCTTGTTAGAAATGAAATCATCAAATAATAATTGTAAAGGTTTTGGATATTTTTTTTAACCAATATTATCTTATTTATCTTAATCTTTCATTAATGAGGTAAACACTACATCATTATTTGGTCATATATAATTTTATTAATATGATGTCTAAAAATTGTAAACAAAATAGAATGATGTAGAAAATATTTTTAGATTTCATATGAATATTTATAGTCACAGATATAGCATATATAATCCAATATAATAATTGATTTACTAAAAGATATATGATTATGTCATTTTTGTAATTACTTTAAAATTAATTCATACAAAGTGTCATTATGAATATTAAGTGGCTCCATGGGGTCCCAAAATCAACCCAAGAATTCACATTGTCGTAAATGTATCAAAAAATAGGATTAATACACAATTTTTAGTAATTTAATATTTTGATAATATTAGTTTTACCTTGAATTACCCAATTTACCTTTAACCCTCATAAATAAAAGTCAAAAGATAAAATTCACAAAAAATTATTTTCATCTTATTGAACAAAATTTTACTTAATAATAATAACCCTGTCTGTCTACATTTCAAAATTCAATTCATATAAGTTGTAAAATTTCATTTAAATGAATAAGTCAGTTTTTTAACTACTACTTAGTGTTTTCACTATTCATCAAAAAGTGATGTTTTCGGAAAAATAGCAAAAAATCCACCTAAGATTTATTTGAAATTTGAAATTAAAAAATTATTTCTATTTTAAAAAATTCAAATTATTTTTTTAATCAATTAATTTAAAATTAATTCCCATTTTTAAAACCAATAGCGTATTTTTTATGAAATATTAACTATCAAAAGATTAACACAGGTTTATGTCCAATTTCAAATTGAAATTGCATTCAATGACAAAAATTGGATTAAATGGTAAAAATATAATCTAATTACACATTAAAACAAATTAAAATGATAAACTAACCATATAAATAAATTAGATAAAAATCATTTTTGAATTAAAAAACAGTATTTTTAATTATTCATAAAAAATGTATTTTATCGGAAAATACCATAAATTTACCCAATGTTAATATTGATTTTCTGGTTCTAAATAAGAATATTATTTTGTAAAATTGAAAATATAAATGTGTCAAATATTGGATTTAGAAAGGGTTCTCCATTAAAAGGCAGAGGAACTGCATTTTTTGAAAAATTATTCTTTTATTAGAGAAATTTATTTTCTTTATATTATTTCTAGGAAACACAAAATATGAATTTTAAAATTATATGCTATATATATATATATATATAATTCAAAATGTGGTTATTAAAATTCATAACTTGTATCTATATGGCTAGTTTGATAGGTCGCGGTGCTCTTAAACCCAGTGTTGTGTTCATCACACGATATTGTATTATTTAAAGAGAAGCGTACTGTAGAAGTTTGGGGTGTTACAAAAAAACATGGTCAAATGAGAAATTCCAAAATTCCACAGTAACCATGATAAGAAAAAATTTATTTATGATTTCAAACACAATTTGTTTGATGATCATTAACTCTTTAGGTTCTGTCCCGATCAAATGATTAGGATATTTTCTCCCAATTCTGCGTAAGACTCAATTCTAAATATTTTTCATAGAGAGTCACGTGGAGTCCTATTTTACACAAATAAACCAACTACAATGGTCATATAATGTGGTTTCTATAATAAAAAACACAGTAAGTAGTCATACCAATTCTTATAAAGTTCTCAATGTCAACAATCGGGATACATTACCAAAAGGAATCAATTTCCCCTCATTCTTATCCTACTTTTTGAAGTCTTTGATTTTGGGGAATTGATTGCATGAGACCATTACCAATCCTTGGGGGATATCTCTACATCATTATAGTGTTTTATTATGTCACAAAATGGGTAGAGTACATTCCCACAATGTTCAATGACAATCATGTTGTGATCCAATTTTAAAAAGAGAACATATTTTATAGATTTCAAATTCCAAGAGATATAATTAGTGATCATGGAACCCATTTATACAACCACCCATTGTCTTCACTCATGTCTAAGTATGGTATTTCTCATAAATTTTCCACTATATACCATCCTCAATCAAGTGGTCATGTTGAGTCGGCGAATAGGGAGATTAAGGAAATTATTGAGAAAAACTGCCAAACCCTCTTGGAAAGATTGGATTGAGAATATATTGGATACCCATGGGGAATATAAAAATACATTCATATATATCTAATTAATTTCATGTTATATATTGATTTATGTAAAATCATTCCATTTACAAGGTAAAATTGATAATTAGGCCGTTTAGGCAATAAAAAAAATGAACTTTGACATTTCTTTGGATTAAAAAAGAGGAAATTATATCTTAATGAACATGAAGATAATAGGATAGAGGATTTTGAAAATTAAAGGATAAATAAATATGGAGTTAATGAATAAAAATCTTGTAATTTCAAAGTCAAACACATTGAATATGGACAATTATTTCTCCTATATAGTTTATAACATCATTCACATCCGAGAAAGATAAGGTCTAGATGGTCAGGTTCATACACAGTGCATCATGTGTACCCCCATAGGGCAGTAGAGATTCCGGATCCAAAAAATGGAAACATATTCATATTCAATATAAATAGGTAAAAAAATTCATTAAATAATTTTGTAAACAAGAAATGCATGATGTTTTAATTGAGTCATCCTTTTAACTAGGTAAAAAACGATTGATTTAGGGTCTATGTTGGGCTGATGACATGAAACTATGCACCTTCTAGGATGAAACCCAATATCAACATGTCTTTTATTTTATATTATTAATTATTATTATTATTATGATTATTATTTTGTTAAAAAAATAATTTTCATAAAGTATATGTATATATAATAATATATATATATATATTTTCTAACTATTTTTCTTTCTTTTTGGTTCAACTTTTATTTTTTTATCAGTAGTTTTTTAGCCTTCTGTATAACTGATATATAATTTTTTGTGACCTATATATATATATATGTATATTTATATTTCAGTAATAGGAAAAATAAAAAGATTATATTTTTATATTTTTATGAAATTTTTTTACCTCACATGTCAATGGTGTGAATGGGGAGACTCAAACCTTCAATATTTAGGAAAGAGTCACATGTGACTTCTATAGACCCACAAGACATGCTTATTCCAACATATTATTTTTAAATATTTATACAGATATGTATATATATATATCTTTGTGTGTGTCTGTGTGTGTTTCTCTGTGTGTGTGTGTGAAAAAGTTAATGTCGTGGTTCAAGGAAGAAAACCCCCCATGGGGCTCGAACCCACTACCCCAGGGTGATAATGGCACGCATCTTCCACTATCCTTCGAACATACCAACACACATCATCCATAATATATATATTAATATTTTCTGGTGTTTTTATATATATGTGTATGTATTTTTTTATACCTCGAGTTTGTTTTAGGTTTGGAAAATTTAATAGGTGTGTTTTTCCCTTTCCATTATTTTTTCTTTATTTTTATTTAAAGGGTCATCAAGGGGTTTTCATTTATTATCTAATTGTGTGGTTTTTCATATTCAAGGGATGTTGATTTTTATGGATGTTTAGGAAAATCATAGTTCTAGATGCACAATCTGTTATCATTGATGAGGCATCTCCAAGTGACATGGATATAAAAGGAGTAATCTAGAGCCTCATGAACATAACCTTCTAACATTGGATGACAATGATACATAAATAAATTTCAAATTACTTTTATAACTCATCTCCTCTACCTATATCACATTCTAAATTTTATTTTCTTTAAACACATTGGATAGTTTTATTCTATGTTGCAGTGGTGAAATGAAAAAAAAATCATTTTAAAGAAAATTTTATGTGCATAAATAGGAGGAAAATTTTATTTAACCATAAAAATTATAAAACACTTATAAAACATTTAAATTTAATATCAAATAATTTATTATTTCTTGATTTTGATTTTAATGGATGATTACGTTCATGAGCATATATTTTGCAAATTGTGACTATCTAATGTGAATTTTCACCAATAATTTTTCATCAATTTAATAAAAAAACCACAATGAACATCCTTGTGATTGTGGGGTATTAGATTATGTTCAAGGGGTCCCTTAATAAATATTATAGTATTGTGGATCATTTTATTTTTAATATGAGAATTCCAAAAAAACAATAAATTTTCCTATAGAGCAATCGATAAAACAAATGTGTGGATTTGGCCACTTGGGTATCATGACTCAATAGTTTTCTGGCCTAGAGTTTGGAATTTTTTCTCAATTTTTAGTAATTGTAAATTTTTTATTGATTGAGATAATTTGAGATGATTTTTGAGTATGTGATCTTCACTTGTTTCCTAAGGGTCCTTAATCATTGGATTCATCAGTAAAGTCTCCCTATAGGGTTTGAGTTCATTGAGTGCAATATCAATTACCAGGAATAATTGGAAAACACACACAAAAATAAAATCATAAAAAAATTAATACTCATATTAAAATTGAAATTAAATTCCACCTAGCACTCTAATCATTAACCCTTGAATTAAGATGAACCCCCTTGTCTATTATGGCTCACAACACATAATCATGCTTATTTTCAATTCGATGAAATGTGGTGATGAATTTGAAAAATAATGGGCATGGGATTGACATATTCCTCTAGTACTATCTTGTTTTTAAATATATTTATGGGTTTCATAATTTTTTGGTTGATGTTTTTTAGGTGACCATTGTAAATTATCATGTTTTTTAATAAAGGAATTTGAATATCCTATTTTTGAGATATATTTATCTCAAGACTTTCCAAACTCATGTTGGGGTAGTGATTTTCCACAAAAAGTGGATAATATTAATTATTTATATTATAATATTAGTGTTCTTAATTTTTTATTAACACATTTTAGTTAATTTTACACTTTGAACAACATTTCCCATCAATATTGAAATTCAATCTTAAAAATCACTATTACATGTTACATTCTTGAACACCATATAAAACACATATTTTTCTTTATTTTATTTTAATATTTCATTTTCAAATTTTCCATTCCATTTTGAATATTTCATCTTTATGGGACACTAGATGAATTAAATTTGAAGATGACTAAAGTGGGATTTCATGAAAAAAAAATTATTTGTAGTTTAAACTAGATAGAATCCCAATAAATAGAATATAGTGTCCAATATCCAATACTAATGATTCTAAAAATTTATTTGTTGATAGACTAAATCCTAGGTAACATTTCAATAAATACTAACCCTTGATTATTCTGATGTTTGAATGGATTTCTTGGCATCCCAAGTAAATGATGCTATTCTGGTCCAGATTTTGCAGCCTAGAAACAAAATCCCAACAATTTTATCATATTTCAACAACACAACCTACACTATAACTAACATATTAACACTAAAAACATTGGTAAAATTGGGTAAGTCCAATAAACATTATACACCAATATGTTTATTCTTATTAGTCACATTAAGGTATCTACTTGAAAAAAAATTCTTATTTACATTGAGACATTCAACATTGTTTCCCCTACATTGAAAATAATAATTTTAGAATCCATCAGGGTTTAATTTTGATATAAGTTATCATTTTAAATTAATAATAAAATAACTATATATTGATTTAATCTTGATTATCACTTACTGGGAACATTTAGGCTAGATAATTTATTAATGGAATTCATATTAATGGTCACTATAATGGATCATATAGCCTTTTAGAAAATTCTTATGAATATTATCTAAACTATATTGAGGTGAAGTTAAACCCCCACCCACTCGCTATATATTCACACATGATATATTAATAAACATATAATTATTTAAATGGTCATCATAAAGAAGAATCATTTCAGGTACATTGTAATTGGTAATATATAATTTTAAATTACTTATATTAATAAATTTTATTAATAATTATTAATTTATATATCATTAAATCAGTGTTAAAAATAAGCAGTGTTCTTCAAACCTAATGTACTCATGATGTAAAGTAATGATGGGGTATCATTCCTTTAAAAAAATGACAGGTATTTTAAATCTAAATTATTACTTTTATGTGATATGTGTCAAGTCCCAGACCTAGTTCACTCCATAGTAACCAAACCTGGTTTTCCCCAAGACCTGAAATGTTCCTCCCCATATTCTTGTGGCTACCAACTAGCAACGAGGGTCCTTATTAGAATAATTAGGAGACTATACCCTCTCGATCAAAGTATAACATGACAGTGTAATCATATGTATCAATAGAAGAATCTTATAATATAATTGAATAGTAGAAGAATAAACGCCCTTCATATAAATAAAACTTTAATCCTATCCATCAATGTTTCGTAGAAAATTATGGACATGGTATAATATAAAAAAGTAAATATAGGTATACATGGAAACAATTACATATAAATACATGTAGACCAAAAGAACCAAAAAGACCAAAATATTATCTCCATATAATTTCATGATATTTAGCTCAATATTTTTCTCCCCACTCCCATGCTATAATAAAATAAATAATTTGATACAAAAAACTCTCTCTTATACCTACACACATCTATTAAGTCTATTTGGGTTCCAAATAGTGGCTCTATCAGGGTGTGAGATAAACTCAATAGGCCACCAACAAGAATGTCTAATTCCACCTAGTATGTGTATATATAATAACCGTGTGAAGGTAATAATAATAGTTGTCATTGAATTCAACTACATATAAATTACCCACATAGGTATGGATTACCATTGAACACCCATCCTCTACTACCTGCTTTGACCTAAGATTGAATATATATGAATAATAATTAAGTCATGATTTAATTTATAATAATGTCTTGGGACCTATTTAATTGCCTAAACATCAATCATGTTCTATATCTAATGGGTTGTTTATAAGGCCGTCTATAAAATCTAAGTCTCTTTCTGAATCAAATATTATGATTTTTCTTGGAAGATATATTGTATAATTATTTCATTTAATATTTCAAATTAACCTGTGCCCTTCCAAGTTGTTCTAAATTGGGAACCTAGGTATAACTCTAGTAATATATGAAACTCTAACCTTACAATCCCATCAAATTAATTCCTTATACAAACAATCATATCACTCAAGTTGTGTTATAAAGTCACTTTCTGCTAAGTTCTTCCTTTTCAGTCCAAATGGAGACAAATTGTTAATTGCAGAATATATAATGACCTAGTATCCTGGTTTATCCTCAGTACAAAACATAGGGATTCCAGGTATTACTTGTGTTATAATGATAGTCTAACCACTTAATCCTTGCTTTTCAAAGCAAAAAAAAGAGTCCTATTATAACTCAGGAAAAATATAATATGGTTTACACCTCGGCCCATCCATAGAGTTTATATTAGAACATATTTGTCAACTAAGATGCATGATAAATCCATTTATAATTCATTTAATTATATATCTTGATGATTTTATTGATATAAATCAGAATACGAAACACATATATATCTCTTAATGAAAAAATAATAATATTCACGGTCCTATAAAATAAATATTCCATTTAAGATAACATTTTACATAATTTTTCCGTCACATTTATATAATCTCTTAACTCACCTCAGAAGTTATGTCAAATATTGATTAATATTATAAGGCATAGCACCACATTAATCCTCCAATTAAAATAATTGTAAATTTTGATATAAAAGATTTCATATTCTATGAGATATGTATAGTGTGAAATGTCATCGTTAAATGGTCTTTTATTCCCCCATTTATTCAATTCAAATTAAATTTCAACCATTTTATCTAACATCCAAATACAAGGGGTAAAGGCCACACCTATAAGGTAAATCAAATTCATTGGACAACCATGGTGGTTTTATACATTTTAGAAACAGAATCAAATGGGTAGTTAAATTCATTTTTATTAAAATTTAATAATATATAAGTAGTCTCATGAATTATATAGTTCAAGCTCAATGATTTAATTTATGAATCATTCCATTTTATAAGAATCTATATGATTGTTAAACACACAGAACAAAAAATATATAATAACACAAATAATATGATAGAAAATAAGGAGACCACCTACCTCTTCTTGGTAGTCAACTCGTTGTCTATTTATGGATTTAAATCTATTCTATAAAAATAGAAATTGATTAAAATGAAAAATTACATGAAAATAGAGAATATGAGCTCGTACCAAAATAACATCATAAATAGGAATACTAATGATGAATGGTACTAGTGGAATAAATGAATCACATGTGGTTATCAAATGAGGCTAATGGAAGCTAGACCTGATTCTAGAAGTTTGAGATGCCACAAATCATAGGAGGATTCCATTGGAGAGCTATCTACATTTTAAGGTTTTTGTGTATTAGGGGAGGAAGTAAAAGAGGTTGAGGGTATACATTTTTAGGGGAAAACAATTCATTTTAAACAAATTTAAAGGTTGAATATTTTCTGGATATATATTTCGAAAAAAATTGCGTCAACCAGGTTCCTATAATTTCTATAGGACACCACAAGCATGGGATAGCTACACAATTTTACTAGTATTTTGTAGCCCCTGGAAAACCTATTTCTCAAGAAGTCTACTGTAACACATTGAGATTTTATGAGATTGATTATTTTTAATTTTTTATGTCTTATGTTATACGCTACCCCAATATAATCTTGAACAATATGTAATATTGTATTAGCTTGAAGTATACGCAACACTATTGTTGTCTTGTGTTACATCCAACATCGACTTTCCTTGATAGTATACATTGTACACAACACCGAGTTTCCCAAAACAATGATATATTATTAAACTTATAATCCTTTAATGGGATATAACCTTTATATTATGAATATTATTAACAACATTTGTAATTTTATATAATGATAACATTCATCTTATGTATTTTCTAGACATCTTATAAGAACAAATTCAATTTTTCAGATAAATGTTATTTTTTAAAAAAATTCAGTTTTATCCCCTTTTGATGGGGAACCCTTTTAAATAATTTTTTTGAAAAAATATAATATGTTATATATGACATAATAAACCTCTTATTTAGAATATTGGCATAAAAATTTACCTTGGTTGAAATTTTGTTATTATTATGATGAAATTGATATTGTAATGAATTGTGAAAAATATTGCATTTTAATTCAAAACTGTATTTTCATCTAATTTATTCAAATTGTTAGATTCTATTTTTAATTGGTTTTAAAGTTTAATTTTATTATTATTTTATTTAATCCAATTTTGGTAATTTCTTTTAATTTCACATTTAAATTGGAATAAACACATGTCAATATTTTGATAGTTTTGACTTCATAAAACCCTTCTTTTTGAGTTTGAGAAAAGAAATTAATTTAAAAATATTTTATTCCAATTATATGTTTCGAATTTGAAAAAATGGATTCCATATTTGGAATCATAAGGCCAAAAATTTTTAAATAGTTACCTTTCATTTTTTTAAATTATGAATATTAACTTCAATAATAATTTTTATATACCATGGTTAAATGGAAAATCAGGTAAATAGGGTAAAAATAGTATTATAATAATATAAATGACCTTAACATGTGTCCTAATCCAATTTTATATCATATTTTAGACCATTTCAATCCTTGGTTATATTTTAGGACCCAATGGATCCACATGAATGTGATAATGACATGTTATAATTAGTAATTTAAAGTAAAGGGAAAATAACATAAACATCTATCTTCTTACAAAAAAAAATTTTATATCAAGTTATATAAGATATATTTTGGACTATATATATTTATTATAAATATAAAAATATTATCTACATCAAGATATTTTATTTATAATTTTTAGACTTAAAAAATTTAATATGACACAATGATGATTCATAGATTGTTTCATTAAGATATGATTCAAATAAATGACCTTATAAATATTAAACTAAATGTCATATGATATAATTTATGATATCCATGACTTTTAAAGGTTAATATGACATTCTAGAATTGTTTCAATGTTTTGTTTCTGAAGGAATTAGGTTATAAATTTATTAAAAAGTCAAGTATGAATAGTGAACAAAATTGTCATAATTCATAACACAAAATATAAAATAGATGTTTAAATGATATTAAATACCAAAAAATATAATATTAGTTTAAATGGTTAGGATAATACCAAATATTTCATAAATTACATTTTTTTGGGTCTTTTGACATGGTATTCTTATTCCATTAACCCACAATGTGTGAATAACATGATATCACTATAAGATTAAAATGTTTAAAATAAGGGTTAAACAAATATGATAAGGATGAAATAACCAAACAATTTCTAAAAATGATGGTATAATGTGTTTTAAAACCAATACCATCTTATATTTGAATTAAATTTGTTTTTGAAATTTTTTAATTGAAATTTAATTTATAATTAATTAAAATTTCAATACATTTGTAAAGTGCCCCTCACGTCTTCTAAAAAAGTGAACCTTTTATTCTATTTATCTAACACATTCAGAAACAATTAGTTCAGAAAATATATATACAATACACATACTATAATCTTTAAATTCCTCTTAGAATCATCACATTTGGATGAAGGCCATCCTAGAGAGAGATTTTATGCAAATCAAAATCTGATACTCGAAAAAGTGGTAATTATTTCGCCACCTCTTTCAAAATTATTCTTTTCTTTTAATTCATCTTCTTATGTTTTTATTATACTAAATTAAAATATCTGGTATATTATAAATTCGAATATGTTATTATAAATCTTGGAAAACCTTATACAACATTTTATCTATCATACGAATAAGAATATCACCATGTGTGCGGGCATATGACTAACCGTCTCCTCACTGTGGTGTTTTTTTTACTCAACAATACATAAAATGGAATGATATATTGATAATTATAATGGAATTAAATATTGTATATAATATTATAATTATTCTGTATAATTAATATACCATCCAATTCAATACCATTTAATCATTAAGTTAATTTTATCGTCACTCGTGCATATGTACGTCCTACCGTCTAAATAATGCAATTATATTTATTATCCTTATTAAACATTCAAGAATGTATAAATATTATATATCATAAAAAATCATGAAATATATGACATCATAATTAATCTAGATTTATTTATAAATATATTTTATTTACTTTCTTCCATTCAATTTTATAAGGAATCCGAAACAACGTTCACACGTACGTACGACCTACCATATCCATGAATGGTGTATTGCATTTCAATTACCTATATATTATATATAATTTTAAATAATTAATATTTATGATATATAAATTATTTTTTATACTCTATATGTAATTAAATTAGGTTCAATATAATAATATCCAAAATAACAAGTCAAAACACGTACGATAATAAAAAAATTATTATCCAAAACGTTGCATTAACATGGAATTTATAAATGAATGGGTAAATGAAAGTCATAAGTGAATCATATATGATATAATAAATATTACTAAGGTTTTGTTACAAGTAAATAATGTATTTAAACACACTATAAAAGATTTTCGGATACATACAAAGCATATCTGACCGAAGGTCAGGGATAATTTTACAATATCATTATTATATGATATTGTTTATTCATAATTATTTACTAGGGTATATTTATTATCCACATCCATGTTTCATAATTATGTAATATAATTTTTATTATTCTATAATTTTTTAACATTAATCGTACCCTATAGTGATTTTTTATTAAATGGTATGAAATGAATCTTTTGACATTATTTGATTTTAGGTACTTTTTTACTTTTATGGAAAAGTATGAGGGGAAGGTTTTTTAACTTATATGGAATGAATGGATATTTATTGTTTCATAAATATTTATTTCCATTAAGCACACACTACATGATCTCATGATAATTTTAAACTAAATTATTTTCTTTTAAAATTGTTTGGCACTTTGAGAAAAGAAAACATTTATGAAAATGAAAAGATATTTTTCCATGTGAATTATGATCAAGTGTTTTATGAAATGTATTTTACATCTAATATGACATAAGGTTATGTTTGCACCCATATTATTACATCTATTTATTGTGTTTATGATTTATTATTTTTGAAATCCATTTATTTTATATGTATTATGATGGAATGATGTTTAAGAAACCCATTTTTTTAATGGATTATGCTATGATGAATGGTTTGTGTTTTTATGGAACATAAAATAATTAATTCATCATGATATGTATGGATTATATATCTACCTAAAATTAATTGGTTAAATATTTATATCCCATGAGATAGACATGACTGGAATGAAAAGTAAATCTGGTTTAGTAGTAGATGTAGGGAACAAAAAGTAAACCTAGTTCAGTAATGGAATTTTTCCACTATGATGGTCTTGGAAGCAATACTTGTGTACAATAGAAATCATATTATGTGATTATTTATTTTCAAAAATTCCAGGTTTTATCCCAATTCTATTTTATCATGGTTAATGTTCCATTATGTCCTATACCTTATGTACTCCAATGATTTTTTTCTCGATTCATGATTTTGATATTTAAACATTATGTACATGTTTTTAAATTCTTATGTTTATGGTTTGTTTTCTATTTTAAATATTTACCCTTACTGAGAATTTGAGATCACCCTTTTTATGGTTTATTTTCCCTAAGATATAAATAAATGTTTTATGTAGGAAAAGAAAAGGGAAATATATTTATGGGAGATGTTAAAGATCATTCACCATGATATAGTATTATGTTCTATGATTATAAAGACACTAAAATAATACATTCTTTGTGATTATATTAAGTTATTTTCCTCGAATTATGATAACGATCATGAATAAAATAGTATTAAAACTAATATGTTAGAGTTTGAAGGTACTCCCCCTTGATTATGTTGTTTTCCTAGAATGAGTTTTGCCTCTCACACTATTCTTTTTGGGTTTTAGATAATTGATGGTACCCAAAATAACCACATCAATGTTGGATTAAATTGGAAATATAATGATTATCCTACTGAATGACCAAATTTTATAGGGTCTCGAATAAAGAATAATTTTTCTAGGACCAAAAATCCTGCTAGGCTCCAAAATGACCAAAGGTGGGAACTATGTTCTCTTAAATAATTCTTAAGGAAACATCCACATTATTTTTGTTGAGTGAACAACCCAATAGTTGAATAGAAATGAATTTGCACTGTTTAAACCTTTTTTTCTCCATTTTTCATAATGTGAAATGAAAATTTTTGGCACTTATTTCTTAGAAGATAAAATGAATCGGTGGTGGAACTTTATAATGAATATAAGGAAATAAGTTAAAATTTATTCCATGGATTAGGATGTGATCATGAACATATTTTTTGATATGTAAATTCCTCATAATATTATTTCAAAAATATAGATTGTATTTTCTCATCTACCACATTCATATGTGTCGAAAAGAATGATAGAATTCAAACTAAACTATAAAAATTAATGAGAAAATAAGATTAGATTTTTGTTATGTGTGTATTGAAACATGGAGAAATATGTATTAAGTGGACCGATAAATGTTTTAAGTGTGGGAAAGAAGGTAATTCATAATTTCACTATAGAAGTAATGGGAATAAATAGATAGCTCCAAAGAGTGAACCTTCCACAAATTAGGGTTACAAGTGCAAGGGAAATGGGCATTATGCTAATAAATGACCTAATCCAAGGTTTATAGATGATTATAGATGCCAAAAACTTCCAAAATTTAAATACAAAGGAAACTCACATGAGATCACTATTGGTGATGTTGAGTATGAAAACAAAGTGGTGGAATGATTAAGTGTTTATGTCATGGGATTTGAAAATAGTGTTGTTGATTCTATTTTATAGTATAATGGAATATTGATATCTATGTGTTGGTCCATTGTGGTTTCCCATATTTATATTGTACTAGTAACCATGACATGTTATTGAAATATTTTTGTAAAGAACGTGATATGCACATAATGATGCGATAAAGAGATTATGAGATGTTTGAAGGTATTAATGACCTCATGAATGATATTAGGACAATTTGATATAATGGTTTTAGTATATAGTGTTTATGGTATTTTTGGTGTGTGGAATGAGTTAATTTGTATAGAATTATTGATATAAACATGGTTCTATGGTAATTCATGTTATTATGATGATTCAAGAAAATATATCATTAATGTATTCACTAGTTTGGAATGTGACAACCAATAACTACATTATGAGATATGGGAGATCACTGTTATATCTATTTAGTTCACCTATTTATTATGTTTTATATTTTTTTAAATTAGTATGGAATTAAATTTTTTCTGTTTATGGATAGTATAAGTTATTTTATAAATTATTTTTGTTAGAATAATTTATTATACTACTATAGGTGGACATATGAGTTTTTGATTACCTAATCCATCCTTTTTGTTGAGACAGATGGAATGACCTATCACGTTATCTCATGATCTTCTAACACATCAATAATGTCAAATTAGACATCATTTATTTAAATAATATATGAACTGGAAACCATTAAATTAATGAACAATGATGAGGTAGTTCCAAAATCAATTAAGTATTTATTCTCATGCATGATTATTCAATAATAGGTAAAGGATCTTGAAAACTAAAAATTCAATCTTAGTAACATTTTTTTTATTAATGATATGGTTCCTTAAATAATTTCCAATTTTTGGATTTCTGGTTTTTAACATTCTCCAAACTTGTTCTCTATCACTAACCATAAAAACAAGATGGTTATATTTCCCTTCTATATCAATGATTTCACTTCCCGCTGATGTTCTCTAATGTGGAAACCTAGTGATGTGTTACATTTGGTAACCATTATGTTTCTAAATTTACTTAACATTTTGTTTTAGTATTCCTTTTTACGATGTTGGTTTCTATGAATTAAAAATTCATGTAGTAAAGCTTTTATAACCCTAATGAATTTTGAGGTTGAAATTCACTTTAAGGGGGTATAATGTTACACCACGAGATTTTATGAGATAAACTATTTTAATTTATTTTAGGACTTTTTTTGTACACTAAAACAATATGAGCTTGTAATATAGATAATACCATATTATCTTGTAGTATACGCAACACTATTGTTGGATTTTTTCCACGCAACAGTGACCTTCCTCGGTAGTTGTCCTGGTATGCAATACCAAGTTTCACTAAACAATGATATATTATCAAAATATTATTATTTATTGGGAAATAAACTGGAAATTATGAATAATATTGACCAGAATATTAATTTTAGATAACATTAACATTAATCTTATTTATTTTCTAGACATGATATTAGAACAAATTAATTTTTCCGAATAATTTTTTTTTCCAAAAAATATAGTTTTACCATTTTTTATGGAGAACCCTTTATAAATATATTTTTTTGACAATTTTATAAGTTATATATGACATAATATTATTATTATTTTGAATAGGGATATAAAAACATACCTTGGATGAAATTTTATAATTTTTCTAATGAAATTCATATTTTAATGAATTGTGAAAAATACTGCATTTTTATTCAAAACTACAATTTCATCTAATTTATTTAAATAGTTAGATTATATTTTTAATTAGTTTAAAAGTTTAAATGGATTATTTATTTTTCATTTAATCTAAATTTTATCATTTTATGTAATTTTACATTTAAATTGGACATAAACACATTTCAAATTTTAGATAGTTTTTACTTATTAAAAACCAGCTTTTTGGTTTTAAGAACGAAAATTAATTTCAAATTAGTTTCTGCCAATTTGGTGTTATGAATTTGGGAAAATGGATAATTTATTTTTAATAATTGGTTCCAAATTGTGTAAATAGGTATCTTTTTTTTGTAAATTAATAATACTAACTTAAGTAATAATTTTAATTTACTATTGTTAAAGGGTAAAAATGGTAAATAATGATAAAAATTATATTATAATAAAATAAAACTACCCTAAGACATATCCAAATAATATCATATTATATATATCCTATCATATTCATTCTTTGGTCTATTTTAATAACCCATGGATTCACTTGGGAGTGACAATGACATGAAATAAAAAGTAATTTATTGTAAAGAAAAAAATAACATAAACGTGTATCCTCTTACTAATTTTTATATGGGGTTATATATGTGATATATTTGACAATAAATAGGCATTATACAGATACAAATAATTCCTAATTCATTATATTTATTTTTTATAATTTTGAGAAAATAAATTAAAAAAATTCATTATGACAAAATGATGATGTAGTGATTGCTTCATTAATAATAAATTCAAATAAATAATATGATAAATATTAAAATAAATTTTATTTGATTTAATTTATGTCATCATTGAATTTTATAATAGAATATTACATGTTATGATTGATTCAATTTTATTTCAATGGAATCACGTTGTTATGAATTTTTAAAAAAGTCATTTATGAATAGTTTCCAAATTTGACATAATTCATAACTTAAATTATAAAATAGTTTATTAAATGATGTTAAATTCATAAAAAATGATTATTTGCAAAAATTGTTATTATAAGTGAAAATATGTCTTAAATTACATTTTTAGGTTCTTTTTAAAAGATTAGAAAATTACATTAACCCGCAATGTGTAAATAACTTGTTATCACTATAAGATTAAAAAGGTTAAAATAAGTGTTAAACCAAAAAAGATAAGTATAAAAAAATAGTAAAAACATGTCTAGAAAATATTGGATGATGGATATTCGAACCAATATCATCTTATATAATAATTATATATTTTTTGGAACATTTTTAATCAATATTGAATTAATAATAAATTAATATTTAAAGAAATTTTTAAAGTTCCCCTCCAGTCTTCAATAAATTACACTTCTTCTTCTCTTTATCTCAAACTTACAAAGCCTATTAGTTATAAAAATATATTTCCAATACTCTTATTAGAATCCTAAAATTCTTCCTAGAAGCCTTACTATGGGTATAAATCCATTCGATTAAGAACATTTTTGAAATAAAAAAGTTGACACTAAAAAAAGCGATAATTGTTTTATCACCTCTTTCAAAATTCTTTTATTTTTCTACATCCTATTTTTATGTTGTTATTATAATAAATTAATATATCCTGTATATAATACATGATTATATGTTATTATAATTATTGGACAACCTTATATATCTGTTTATCAACCCTATGAGTTACAATATCACCATGCGTGCGTAAGTACGGCTTACCGTCTCTATGCCATGATGTGATTTTTATTTAATAATACAAAATTTGGATGGGTATAATGAAGAGTATATTGGATTTAAATCACAAATATAATATTATAATTATTATTTATAATTAATATACCATCCAATTTATCTTCATTTAACTATTAATTGAATGACATCGTTGCTCGTGCATTTGTACGACATACCTTCTCCACAACACGTTGAGATTCACTATCCTTGTTAACCATTCAAGAATTATTATAAAGTATATATAATAAATAAGAATAAAATAAATTAAAAATTAATGATTCTATATTTATGAATATATATGTGTGTGTTATTTACATGCATCCATTCAATTTAGTAAAGAAATAGAAACAGCGGTCATGTGTACGTAAGGCCTACCGTCTCCATGAATGGTGTATTGAATTTATTTTGTATATATATTATATATATTTTTATACTGAATATTAATGATATATAAATCATGATTTACATTCAGGAAGTAATTAAATACCAATCTATGTAAGAGGATCATAAATAACAAGTCAAAACACATACGATTAATAAAACGATTATTACCCAAAACATTGATTTAACATAAAATTGATAAATGAATGGTTAATATAATGTAATAAGTGATTCATATATGATATTATAAATATTAATATGGTTCTATTATATGTTAATAATATTTTTAAACCCACTATATTGTAGTTTCAGATACATTTGAAGCATATCAAACCTACGATAAGGGATAATTCTACAATCTCAGTATTATCCAAGATTGTTTATTAATATGTATTTACAGGGGTATATTAATCATACACACCAATTTTTCATAATTCTGTAAAACTATTTATATTCTTATAAAAAAATTTAAGTTAATGTTACCTTTTGGTGAATTTTTATTAAGTGGTATTAAAGAAATCTAATTTTGTTATTCGATTTGAGGTACTTTTTGACTTTTGTAGCAAAATTACAAGAAGAATGTATTTTAACCTATATGGAATGAATATATTTTTACTATTTAATGACACATTATTTCCATGAAGCTTCATTTAAATGATTTTAGGATTATTTTCAACAAATTCCTTTCTTCTTTTATTTTGTGGATATTGAGAAAAGAAAACGTTTTTTAGAATGAAAGGATATTTTCCTCAGGAATACCGTTCAAGTGTTTTGTCAATATTAATTTCCATCTATGATGACATAGGGGTATGTTTATATATTGATTATTAAATTGAATTGATTGGGTTTTCATGGAATTATTATTATGAAATCCATTTATTTTATATGGATTTGGTTGGAATTATTTTTATGAAAACCCATTTTATTTAATGGGTTATGTTATGATGAATGATTTATGTTAATGTGGAACATGAAAGAATGATTCAATTATGAAATGGGTGGGACATATATATATATCCCTCCCATGAATTAGGTAATATTTTATATCTAATGAAAAATTCAAGACTGGAATGGAAAGTAAATCAAGTTCCATAATACAATGCTTGAATGACAAGTAAACCCGGTTCAGTAATGGATTTTGTCCATTATGATGGTCTTGGAAGAAATTATTTGGATACTATGGAGATCATAATATGTGATTATTTGTTTTCCATAATTCCATGTTTTATTCCAATGCTATTTTATCATGGTTAATGTTACTTTATGATCTATGCCTTATATAATACCATGATTTGTTTCATGACTCATGATTTTGATATTTAAACTTTATATTCATGTTTTTACACACTTATGTTTATGGTTTGTTATATGATATTAATGTTTACCCTTACTGATTATTTGATCTCACCATTTTAGTGTTTTCTTTTTCCCCATGATATAAGGATTGGTTTTAGGTAGGAAAAAAGGGGGAGATATTTATGGGAGATGTTGAATACATTTTACCAAGATATATAATTTTGTTCCATGTTTCCAAAGACACTAAAATAATGCAGTCTTTGGGAGTATATTTGTGTAATTTATTATGTATTCAAAGAAAATAAATTTAATGCCCATGAATGTCAATCTTAAGATGTTACATCTATAACACTCACACAATCGGGAAACCTAAGTCGGATGAGTGGGGAAAATTGTGTGGCCCTCTTCTATAAACTGAATGTCCCCCACATGGATTAATAAAACTATGAATCTTGTGATGGATGATTCCTACTGACAATGTGGGTCATCTTCTCCTTCAAAAAAACACGGGGATCTGGGCTTCATAAAATCCCAAAACACCCCAAAAAACTGATGTGTCCACATTAAATACTCAGAAAATAATAGAAATAAAGAAATGAAAAAAACATAAAATGTCTCTTACCACCTATAAATGATTAGTTATTACAATTTTACCCCTTAAATAAATTCATCCCTTAATTACCCTTCCAAAGGTGGTCAAGCAAGGTTTGAGAATAACTCTGGACATTGGGCATGTACATTAAACTCTTTCTCCCATATCTCATAATTTACATTGATATTATTCGATTGTTCCCATATTAGAGGAACTAACCAGCCATGTAAAAACTTATTGTTATGATCATCAACATGGTTATGATGATCCTCAATTTATGCATCAACCACCAACTCAACCTTTTTTGGTTTAAGAATATATGATTGATCAAAATGATTTCTTTAAAGCTGATATATGTGGAAGATGTCATGTGGGGACCAATACCTCTAATGAAATAAAAAATAATAGGTTACTGTCCCAAATTACTCTATAATCTCAAAAATCTTGACATTATGGGGTGAAATCATTCCTTGTTTCCAAATAATTCTAAGCCCCGTTCTATGTGAAACTGACAAGAAAACCTGACCCCCACCTCAAACTCTAGCAGTCTACAGTGAATACTTTAGTATAAGATCTATCAAGACTAAGATATTTTAGTAGTCTTCATAATTATCTTGAGGTTCTAGGATGTCTCCTAAAAGAGAAGAGGAACTAGTAGAGTTGTCTCTCCTACTTGGAACCAGCAAAGGGATAAACGACAGAACCTACCATATTGATCCTCAAAAGGTGCCATCTGTATGGTCAACTAGAAGATATTATTATGAGATAACTCAGAATTAGAAAAGTATTTCTCCCAAGAACCATCGAATATAATTACTCATTCAAAAAGCATGTCCTCCAAAATTGGCATCATATTCTCAAACAAACCATCAGTCTTTAGGTAATTTGATATAATTTGAAATACATGTGAACAAAGTTCCCTCTAATACCCCAGCTAGAAATGCAACATGTATCAAGAGACTCTTCTTAAAAAAATATAACTTGGAACCCCATGGAGGTGTATGATATAATGAATTTAGATCCTCTTATGATCATCCACTAATATGGTCTTCTAGATGTGAAATAAATGGGTTACCTTTGTCAAACTATCTATAATCACCCAAATAACATAATTTCCCCATAGTGATGTAGGAAATACCCTTATGAAATCCAAGGTGAAATCATCCCATTTAAACTCAAGAATAGTTAACATATATAAAATTCCCATTGGTCACTAATCTTCTTAATTCACCAGTTGATAGGTAGAACACTCAATAATGGACCCAGTAATCGCCCGCTTTATCCCTAACAACTAGTACAGGTAGCGTAAGTCATGGTATATGTTGGTAAGGATATGAATCACTAACTATATAGAGGAATGTTCCTCATGAATCAAATCTTCTCAGAGATCTTTAAAAACGCATACATGTATGTGGATTCACATGATCTCATCCTCCTCAACACTCCAACTAGGTGGTGGGTTATTGGCAACAATTATCTCATGTAGGACCAATCCCTCTAAAACTAATAGTATCCTCATATTTACTCTCTCTATAAGTGAAGAGGTAAATGATCACTATACTTGTATATACTATCCATTATGGTCCTGAACCTATATATGC
Organism: Viscum album; assembly: GCA_963277665.1. Taxonomy (NCBI): domain Eukaryota; kingdom Viridiplantae; phylum Streptophyta; class Magnoliopsida; order Santalales; family Viscaceae; genus Viscum; species Viscum album. Next base: position 906,679,692 of record OY728125.1, on the reverse strand, counting down.
ATCTCATAAGATACATTCATAAGACACCACGGGCTATTGGTCTCAAGTACATCCTATATTTATGTCCTCCTACTTAGAGCATCAGTAATTGTATTTTCCTTTTTGAGCATATATGCTAGCTCAAATTAAAAATAATATATATATTCATCACAAAATAATTTCTTAACATTAATTTAATGTTCTTTAATGATTCAATTTAGTATTTTGTGGTCCATTTACTTGACTAAATTCTCTACTAATAAGTATTTCATATAACATAACAAGTCATAAACAAGAACAGCTAACTCGAGATCGGGTGCCCGATAGTCCCTCATGAGTGGGCTCAATTTATGGGAAATATATTCAATGACTCAATCCATCTACATAATATTAAATATAAACTAGATAACTAATCCATCATAGTAGCATGTATAGCTTTTTCCTGACTTTTGAAGAATAGGGATCGATGCTAAAGTTAGTCTCCCTTTCAGCTCTTGAATGACTAGCTCATAGGATTATGAATATATAAACATCGAACCAGTCATAGTCGAACCCATTAGAAGAAATTTTAGGTGTGATATTTCCCATATTATGTTTATTTAATAAATTTCCATCCTCAATAAACTCTATATAATAAAATAAATTCGTCAAATTCTCCTAAGAAACTATAGCTCTCAGCTTCATTGGGTTAGCTGATAATCCTATCTCGGAGAAAATATGACCCCAGAAGTGAATTTTATCCATCCAGAATTGGAACATGATGATATTATATTATAACTAATTCCTCTATGTATATTCCTTATAATATCCTGATATTTTTAGGGGTCGTGTCAATTTTTATAATATACCAATATATCATACATGAATACAACCAAAAAGAAATAAAAATATGGATAGAAAAACTGATTCATCAGTTCTATAAAATCTAAATGAATGTTCTTCTAATCTATAGGCATAAAAAAATACTCATAAAATATATATATACTATTTTATTTTGTAAATGTTATATCTGATGGTATAAAATTCACCTTATGATAACCCGATCTCATATAAATCTTAGAGAAAACCCTTGCTCCTCTGATCAAGTTCAAGAGATTGTCTATATGAGGAGATGTATATTGGTTATTTACTGTAAGTAGGTTTTACTTATGTTATTGTGTGAATATCATGATGTTAATATCCTAATTTTTATAAAAAATGGACCTATAAAACCCACGATGAAGAACTAGATCTTCTAAAAGCCTTATCATCTAAATATTTTGAAGCCTTTTAAGATCCTACAACATAGTAGTAGCCATATTTGTAAGGAGGATTTGATTCTGGTGCAGTTATATAATCTATCTTGATGAAAAAATCGACCTAATTATCATAAGGTGGGCCTAAAAATTTATCCAAGAAAACATCCCTGAAACGATCAACCACATGAGGGAAATATGCTTGACGTGTTCCTTGATCATCAAGATATAAGCTATAAATCATGGTTGTCATCCTGAAAATTCCATGAAGCTTCAGTCCAGTTCTTCTTTCATGGAAATACCATTCACTCTTGTGAATAACAATCTACCCTTTAGTTATGTGATGTTCATCCTTCAGTGAGAGAATTCAATGTTTGAATGATGGGGAACCATCCACTCTATCCTATTAATGAGGTCAAAAACTGTCTTCTAGAGGATAAAGAGGTCATATACGAATCTTGATGAGGCACTCTATGCACTATCTTACATTGTAAAATCTTATCACCAATGGAGTATCAAGTGTCATAAAACCATAGGAAAATATAAAATTGATCTCATGGGTCCCCAGAATAGGCACAATTATAAACGAATGAGAATAACTTGTATCAAAATAGAAGATACTAATAAAGAGGATATGAGAATAATACCTTTCACTGTAGAGGTTTAGGAACTCTGCTTCTTAAGTATCTGTTTCGATAGATACATCTAGCCAAATCTGCATCCCTGTGATATGGTCTGGATAACATGATTAGGTATGCTCTACTATCACTTTAAGTATGGTGTCTGGATACCTCATCCATGACCACCTCCTCATCCTGATCTGTTGCCCTCACTCCATCACCCTTCATAATGAGAATCATCTAACCCAGGTACATAATGTTGAGTCACTGTAGACCCTCTCCCACTAGATATTGTAGGAAAATATCAACAAAAGTGACATATATGGGTCAGGTTTTTATGACACCAACACTTGACTAGATCTCTCATACACTGAGGTCTTGTATGTCATGTTCTACCACATTGACGGAACCTTTCATGGCAACCAAAGTACAAACATAGTCTACTAAAATCACCCTGTTGAATATTTAAACTATGATTCCTAATATTGGTTGATTTTGTTCTATATTTAGTTGTCAAACGACCCTAGCTCGCCCCATTATCCTTTCTTAGGATAATCTCTCTAATAAAAACCTGATTCACTATAATATATTTGATAGTAAGCCTAAATAAATTCAAATATGATTAGATTTGAAATTTTATACCATCGAAAATTTTCCTATATTTATATACTCATAAACTAAAAGAATACGTGTGGAGTATTGGAGCTCTGTATAAATGGACGAATAGTCAAGGACTGATAAGGTTCTGTGCTCTAATTTCATAAACTCTCTGTATCTATAGGACCTCAACATCTTGAGATAGATATAATCATATATGTACATCTCCAAATCCCTTAAAACCATATTTTAAAGATGATCCATATGAGTAATGAAATCCCACCATATCAAAGAGTAATCTCAATGAATATAAATAGTGACCCTCAATCTCATATTGGTATGTTTCTCATGATGCTAAAAAATCTATAACATGTCCTCTAACCATGATTCTACATCTTATAGACTTCCATCCCTAAAAATATATATGATGATGCTACCGTAAGACCTCACTATTCAACTCTACCATAGTCATGGAAGGTCAAGGGGATCCCTATATAGTCTCTATAAATTATAGGAAACCATTTAAAACTATCCATCGAAGCCCATATCTGTTATAACTTGTAGTTTTGTAAGAGACATTAATTTAGGTTCTACTAATTACCATGTGAGCACCACCTCCAAGTCATGGTCATCACCCCCTATTAATACACAGCTCGAGGAAATCATGGTGGAATGTATCAAAACATGCCAAACACATGCCTCATCATATGATTTTATAACATCTATCAATGAAGACATATAAGTCAGATTTGTACAAGACTCTCAATATAAGAGTCACACCCCCTGGTTGCACCAAGATCCAAATATGGGAAAAGTACAAATCATAAAGAAAACAAGAGACACAACCTACAACTCACTTTTAAGGTTGGGTTCTCTATTAAAATTTAATGGTACACATATATAAATTGTGAATTTAAATTTATAGAGGAATACACCCATTAAATGGTAATTGGAAGCCCCATTTATTGGTGAAAATTAATTTCAGAATTCAATTTTTATGTTCTCACTATAATATATATATATATATATATATAAATTTAAATGTTAAACTATATAGATCACACCATACAATTTATATGGTCCCATACACCATATAAATTGAAGCGTGGCATCCATTTAACCACAAAAAATTATATATCATGTCCCTATATGAAAATTTAGCACAATTTTAAGGACATGGTAATAAAGGCACCAAATCATAATGCAAGTAATGAATGCAATAATATAAACATGGCATAGAATATGCATGACATATAAATCGTGATGTTACTCAAACGATGCATGATGTGATACTTCCTTACCCTATCATCCAAGGGAAAAAATGTATTGTCATAAGGAACATCAACATAATGTGCATCACTAAATGGTGAAATCGTGATTTTTTTAATAATAATCCATAGGAACCTGTCAAATCCTAGGTAATTATTCATTTCACTAAACATGGGTCAGCTACTCCCAGGTAAAGGCTGATAAACAAATCAGGACTTGCCCTATTTATGTTTTTTACCATCCCCATTTATAATGATGTAAATGAAAAGAAAATAAACTCTTTTGATACCACATTGTGATGTCCTAGATCTAGTTTACTCTAGAGTAACTAACCACGATTGGCCACATGAACTCAATAATTCCTCCTCATATGCCAGAGGCTACCGACTATTAGTGGTTGTCAATGGTGGAATAGTGAGAAGACTATACCCTCATCATCAGAGTGTATCGTAGTGGTATAATAATATAAATAAATATCATAATAATATAATATAAAATATAGTGGAATAATTAAATTCAATCATATAAATAACCCAATAAACAAATCCACCAATGTCATACACAAAATGATGATCATAGCATGCTTTACAAAAACGAAACACAAGAAGTCAAGGCATCAGGTACGCATAAATACAAGTATACCAAAAAAATTAAAAAGTCAAAAAGACTACATCTAGATAGAATCATGATCCATGGATTTATATTTGGCACCCTCTTTCCCATGATACAGTACATCAAGAATCAGTTTCAAGCAACATTCCCCTATCCCTTCCTATATCCATAATGACTGTCAAGGTACCAAACATTGGCTTATGGAATGTGTGAGATAAACTGAGTATTCCACTACCAACAGTGTCTAATTACATCTACTATATGTGTATATAATAACAGTGTGTAGGTAAAAATAAAAGTAGTAAATTATGTGGTGTTTATATAAATAACCCACATAGGGTTGGGTTCCCATGGAACACACTTCCTAGGCTACCAACATTATTATAAGTAATTATATATCTTAATTATCACATAGTCATGAGGTAATTTATAAAAATGATGCAAGACCTGGATCATAGCCCATGTATCCCTACTGTATCATATCTAAGAGGATGTGTATAAGGTCATTAGTAAAAAGTAAATATCTCACTGAATCAAAGATTGTGATTTGTCTTGAAAGACAAGTATTTAATTAGTTCATTTATTATTTAAAATAAACCTAATCCCATACTTGGTGTTCTTTATTTGTAACCTAGGTATCGATCTATTCAAATATAAACCCATCACCTTAGAATACCATCCTATGCATTCTTTGTAAAAACCCTGATGTCACTCTAGGTAGGGTATAAATTCATTTCTAACTATGTCCTTCCTTGGATTCCCAAAAATGTATCCCAATTTTTAATTGTGGTGTATATAATGATCTACTCTATTATTGTTTCCTTTAGAGTCTACATAGGGATTCCAAGTATCACTCATTGAATAATAATATTCTTCCCTCTAATTGTTCCATTTTTAATACACAAAGGGAGTCTAAGAATCAGTCAATGGTAAATAATCTAACTACCACCTATTTCCATCTATATAATTCATATAAGAAACGATGTGTCACCCAAGGTTCATGATAAATATATTTACAATTCATTTAACATACCATGAATTAAGAGTCCATTTATGGTGATCCTAATTTTGAACCCATATATCTCTCCCATCATTGAAATAAGAATGATCATGGGTTCAATGACTAACCATACCATTTAAGTTCAAATTTTAACTCATTTTCCCAGCACAATAATATATATAATTTACTCACCGTATAATGTTTCTAAAATCAAGAAAATGTTTATAAGGCATAGAATCACATGAATCGTACCATTTAATTAATTAGGAATTTGTAAATAAATAACATCTAAAGTCTATTTGTGATGGAATATGACCAAATAAAGAAAGACATAGTTATATATTCCATTTTTTATTCAATTAAAATTACATTTCAACCATTTCATTTAAAATCTCTAAGAATGGGGTAAATAAGACACCTATAAGGTGGATAAAATTCATATTCCACCCATGGTGATTTTATCTATTTAGTAAACACACCTAAAAGTGAATTTAAATTAAATTTCCTGAACCATTAAACATATATTATTCATCTCATGAGTGGTATAGGTCAAGAATATCTACTTAATTTAAGAATAATTCCATTTAGTATGTCTCACTTGGAAAATATAACATGTATCACATTTGAACACATATAAACACAAAGGCTTTGTGGGAAAATCTAAACACCACCTACCTCGTATTGGTAGTCGACTCCTCATCCATTGATGGACTCTAATACATGCAAGAATGAAATAAATCCAAAAAAACACAAAATCCCCTGAAATTAGGTTATAGGAATTAAAAAAAACTCTATTAAGGTGATGAAAAATAATGAATGGTATAGTAGGAATAAAGGAGTCACCAAGGACTGTCCAATGAGACTTAAACAACTCAATCATAGTTAATATAGGTAATACACCAAAATGACTATGGATATTACATGAGAGAGATATAAGTGGTTGGGGTTTCTATTCAATGGAGGTGAATGTAAAATATTTTTAGTGTAATATTGTTATTTAGTGAATATTGTCATTTATAAAAATTAAAGGGGTGAAATAAAATGATCCATACTTCATAGAAAATATGAGTTATTCCAATTTCTAACAACAACATAATTAAATTACTTTTCTTATATGAATATTAATTAAACATAATATAAAGAAACTTCCATCTCACATCATGTGCTACAAAAGAAGGAGCATGTAAATACAAAATGAAAAAAGTACATGGAAACACACAGATCATGGTAATCATTTGTAAGTATGACAAATAAGTATTTTTTTCTTTAAATAAATATTATATTACAATGAGTACTTATATTTCTATGTTTTAATCCAATTTAGACATAATAATCACCATTAGCTATAAAAAATGATCAATTACTTGCATTGGATTTGAATCTATCATTACAATATGATCAAATTAGAGGTGTGGGTTTTGGAGTTTCACCTAAAACATATTTTGAGATATTAATGAAACATATGGATATATATAATAATATAAATTAAAATTCAGGAACAAATAGACTATTTAAATGAAAAAGTTATTTAAAAGTATGAATTTTTATTTATGTTTATGTTAATGTATAAAGAGAAAAATAACACATCAGTAACCACTCTATTAAGAAACAAAAACCCCATCTATGAAACTAGTCATTCTATTCTTAGAAAAAACATAATTGTGGTAATTAACTATGTCATAACTATTTTCTAAATGATAATAAAAAAATATTGATACATTTCCTATACTACAATTTTACATAATGATATAGATGTTCATTTATATATATCATCTCCCATACATCACATTGTTTTTTGGGGTAAACTATACTGTAACAAAGGATATATTATATGCGAACAACAACTATACAAAATCACATGTGGGTTAATATTCAAATTTCTCAATACCTGAGCACCAAGATATATATATTCCCCATTATTATGTGAATATTGATATGGATTAACAAGGTACAGTAACTTTCGTAGCTTGGTTGTGTAATATTATTAAGATACATAAAGATAACGATGTAAATCCTTTAAATCATATTTTTTTATGAAAACCCTGTAATAACCAGTGAATGAAGGTATGAATTGAGGTATGTTATTACAAATTGCGAAATAGAAGGGAACATTTATGGATGAGTTAAAAAACATATATAGGACCAACCTATATAGATATATATAACATCTTTTTATAATATCTTTACCTCTCTAATTCAATAGATGTATTTAATAATACTAAATATTATTTGGATATAATGTTCAAACATAATAATATAGACTGCATTATTTTTACGAATAAATGTATTGAGACTCGATTCCAAAAATTATTGGTCTTGGGAAGGTAAAATAAGTCCCTAAGCATCGATTTATGGGATCCAAAATTGTAAATGTATTCATGAGGTACATTTTCATAATCTGTTTTGCCAACTGTTGATCTATAATTATAATTAAAGATAAATACTATTCATAAGTTCTATAGGTGAATATATCAGTAATATATGAATAGAAAACCCTGGGAACAAAAATATTGACTCCTTAGTACTTATATAACTTATACAGAAAACATTCAATGGGAAACTAGAAATTCAATTAAAATCAGTGATAAGTTATGAATAGTTTCAAAAGAATCTAATATAAAATTTACTCTTATTATTAACTACAATGTAGTGTTAGAACTATACAATCTATTTATATATATATTTTTTGAATTTTTTTCGATACTTCTTCTGTTTTGTTTTTATGAAGCTTTGGATGGTAATTACAATCAATTATGATTCTCTATCATTCTATTTTTAGATCAAAATCATGTATATCCATTGAATAGACCATACATGATGTTCTTTATCAATTAGAAATACACTAGATATAAAATATTGCAAAGAAACTAACAATTATATTCTTCATATTAAGTTTATATGATAATTTTTTTAACTTAAATAAGTGTTTAAATATCATCAAAATCATGGTATGAGAATGGACTATGAACACAAAAATCCAATGGATTTATAAAAATGTGCAAGTATTATTGTATATATAATCATATTTTACTGTAAAAACACGTATCATAATAGATAAATTATTTTTATCAATTCTTTTTAGTGTCTAAAATGATATAATGATATTGAATATGGTTATTATGTTCGTAAATTTATAAAATTTAACATATTCCATCAACAAACCAATATCCCTGGAGAGGTATTTATGATGATAATTACGATTTCAATTAAAATATTTATTTATAATTTATTTATTTATGTTTTCCTTGTACTTATAGGACTATATATTATCCATTGATTAAAAATAAAAATTATTTTTTTATAAATTTTTAGGATGATTATATAGTTAAAAATGTTTTCAACCAATATGAATATGTGACTTCCTACAACTTATTTAGTTTATTTTGTTATAATTTGATTTAAAACATATTTGGATACATTTCTTATCATTTTAATCAACTATTTATTTACTTATTCTCATATAGATCATGAATAGGTTATTTTACACTCATTTATTCTCTCAAAATTTTGTGCCTATGAAGAGAACAAAAGCCTTCATATAAATTTGGGGGTTCTTCTTGAGGGAAAAAATAATTGACATGGAATAGAAACCTAAATTATTAAGGGGAAATAATTAGTTGACATTAAGTGTGTTTATAAATGATAAATGATATTATCCTTTTAGAAGGACCAAAAATAGTGTAAGGAGGGCTTTTTCTCTTCATTGAAACAAAATTAGAGGAGGAAATACAATCTTGACAAAGGGTTCAGTAAGGATGCTGCATAAAAGTACTTTTAAATATTATCTATATGTAAAATTCAGTTCATTACATATTTTTTTTCTACCGTTGTGAATAAATGTGTTCTATTTTATGTATATTCTATTTTAATAACATGCTGGCGAGTGAATGTTTTCCTTAACTAAAAGAAAATCATGTTATTAAACATATCATCTTAGGTAATTTTTTCATGAAACTATAAATTGTATACATTTATTCCTACTCCCTTTTTTATAATTTTATACAATTCGTACTATTCACTTCATCAATTTCCAAAAAAAATGAGGCTATGCAATCCACTCAAAGTAACATTTTAGAGCACAATATATGTCCATTAATAAAAACTGTGAAAACACACTCGGATTGTCATGATACATTAGAATATTTATCGATGATTCATTTGTGATGTGTAGGAATCAACCTCACAATAATCTATCCCAATGTATCTAATATTACTCAAAGTTCATTTTTTTCATTTTAAATTAACATTTTAGTTTAAAACATATCTTGTAAACTCAAATTAGAGAAACAAATATTGGATTATAATGATACATTAGTAAATTGATATATGATTAATTTTCAACAGGTAATAATTAATATATTTTCAATCTGATGCATAGAGAGTGCGATAAAACTAATAGTATTTTTTTCTTTAAAAAATGACAATATAGTTTGAAACATACATTACATTCTCAAACTGAAAAAAACACACTACATAACTTGATATTTTAGGAAAATGATATTTGACACAGTTTTTAGGTATAATAATTAGTCACATGTGAATCTAACATACATTGTGGATGTTATAACACAAAGTGTTTGTTTTCATTTAAAAAGGACATGTTTTTCCAAAACACAAATCACATACTCAAAACAAACCAAACATGGAAATATTTTCTAGATACTTTAGGAACATGATCCTTGATTACATTTTATTGTTTACGATTCTACCTTAAATAAATATAATACATAGTGTGGTCAGTATGAATTAAAGGATTTTTTTTTCATTTATAAATAAAATTTCACATAAAAATGTGCATGTCACACTAAAAAAATACAAAATTCTTATATTGGATTTATATTTTAAAAAAAAAATTACGATTTATTCATGATGTACAGGAATCATCTGCAAGTAGATTTGAGCCATGGTGTGGCCGAAATGACATAAAATGTATGTTTTCATTAAACAATATCATTTTAGTTTTTAATTCTATTTATATAGTCAATATTGATTATAAAATTCTGATTAAACAAATTTTTTTTTGATTTTTTTTTGATTTTTTTGAATCAATTTCACGTTAAACGGAGTCATTGTGTGGATGAGATGACTGAAAGTTCATGTTTTCATTAAAAAATTACTTTTTAGTTCCAAACAAGAATCATACACTCAAAAATGACCATACACAATATGATTGTATGGATATATTAGGAAAAGATATATCATTGATTTTTTATGTGCTTGAGTCAACTACGCATCATTCTGATATGTGATTTGGTCTATGTGACTAAAAGTTAACATTTTCATATAAAAGTGACATTTGAGTTCAAAACGAATATAGATTAATAAAATCTAACATAAAAATATACTTATCTAGATACAATAGTAGAATAATACATAGTTCATTTTTTGATCTGTAGGAATTAGCAACATGTGTGACACATGATGTGTCATGTTTGACGTAATGTGTGTGTTTACAATTAATGCATGAAGCACTATAAACTAAGTAAACACTATTATATTTTCTTGATAGTTTATATAAAAAATTATAATTCATCTTTTATTTATAAGGACTTAAAACACATAAATCTAACACAAAGTGTGCCGGTGTGACTAAAAGTGTGTGTTTTCATTTAAAAGTGGCATTTTCATTAAAAATGTAACATATGGTCAAAACCAAGAAATCATGCTCCAATTGGCTTGATAATTTATGAAAAAACCATAATTAATTTATTACATATATGAATAAAATTTATATCAATGCAATATATGGTGTGGCCAGTATGACTAAAGTTATATGATTTCATTGAAAATGATATTTTAGTTTAAAACATGAAACAAATAATTAAAACGATTCTAAATCACTTTTATTATCATTATATTTTATTAAAAATATCTATAGTTACTTTTAAATTTGTAGTAATGAATTTCCAATCCACTCAATAAATGTGGGTCTGATATGACTAAATGTGTGTGTTTTCATTCAAATGTTACACTTTAGTTCTGAACATGCATTAAATAATCTAAACTATGGAAATTAACTCTTTTTGTCTAGAAACATTTTTTAAACAATCAATATTTTATTTTTGACATATAAGAACAATTGCCCATCAATATTACACATGGTGTTGTTTGTAATACTGAAAGTGTGAGTTTTCATTTTAAATAACATTTTAGATCAATATATGCATTGTATACTCAAAACTATGAAAAGGACATATATTGTATTCATGTTATTTTAAAAATACATAAATTTTATTATTGATATGTAGGAATCAACTACCCATCAATCTAACACATGGTATGGCCAATAGTGCATAAAGTGTGTGTTTGTTTTTATAAAAGTGACATTTCAATTCAAAACTCGCATCACATGGTCAATATCGTGATAACATTTCGGGATTATATTGATATGTTAATAAAAAATCCAGAATTCATTTTTTTTATTTCCAATTGATGAACATATTAATCCATCAGGCAGTATGGTCGGTATGACTTAACACATGTGTTTTTATTTAAAAGTGATAATTTTAATCGAAACACATGTCACATAGTAAAAACAAATAAAATTTTATCTATTATATTGATACATTATAAAAATAGTAAATAGTTCATTTGGGACATGAAGGAGTCAACTAGATGTGAATCTGACACATTGTGTAGCGTATATGAAGAAAGTATGTTTTTTCATTTATAAATGACATTTTAGGTTCACCACGTACTAAAAACCAAAAAAACTCCCTCAGATTACGTTTATCATTTCGGTAAAATATCTTCATTTATTACATTTAAGAGTTAATCATACATCAATACAACATAAGATGAAGTTGATATGACATAAAGTGTCTGTTTTCATTTTAAAGTGATAATTTAGTTCAAAACATGTATCAAATATTTAGAACCAAGAAAAAATGATCTAATTATCTTGATAATACAGTCTAATAATCCGTTATTTATTTTTCATGGGTATGAATTAACCACACAACAATAAAACACATGATGTAGCCGGCATGACTGATGTTTGTGTTTTTAGTTAAAAATTAAAATTTAGTTCAAAATGTGTATCACACACTCAAAATCAATAAAAAAAATCATATTGACATTAAATTTTATAAAAAATACCTATAATTAATTTTTTATGTGTAGGAATCTACTAATCATCAATCTGGCACACATTGTGTCTGATATGACTAAAATTGAATAATTTCATTTAAAAGTGAAATTTTAGTTCAAAACTCAAGTCACATATCTAAAACTAATAAAACTCCTATTTATTATCATGATACTTTATTATAATATTCCTTAATTCGTTTTTTATGTGTTGGAATAAAATACGCTTCAATTAGACACATTATTAGACCAGTATGACTGAAAGTCTGTGTTTTCATTTAAAAATGACATTTTTAGTTGAAAAAAGGAATCAAACACTCCAAATAGTGTAAAAAGACATATATTGTATTTATAACTTATGTAAAATATCAAAAATTTAGTTTTGTGTTGTTACAATCAACCACATGTAAATTTGACACACAATGTTTCTAATATGACAGAAATTGTGTGTCTTCATTTTAAAAAAGCATTTTAGTTCGAATGTGCATCACACACTAAAATCTAAGAAAACACACTAATATTGTATTGATATTTATATAAATATATATATAATAATTTTTTATGTGTAGGAATATACTATAAATAAACCTAACACACAATGTGGATTGTACGACTAAATGATTGTGTTTTCACTTAAATGTGACATTTTAGTTCGAGACACACATTTCATAGTCAAACATAAACACAAGAACACTTATATTGTTGATACTTTATGATATAAATACATAAATAATTTTTTATTTATAGGAATCATCCAAACATTAACAAGACACACAATATAACCTGTATTACTGAATGTGTGTGTTTAAATTTAAAAATAACATTTTAGTTCAAAACTTGTGTCACAAACTCAAAATCGAAAAAATGAACTCATATTTTCTTTAAATTTTATAAAAAAATAAATAATTCATTAGTGAAATGTAGAGACGAACAATAGAGTGAGGTTGATAATAATGAATGTGTGTCACATTCTAAATAACAATGAAAATGTGTTGTGAGTGATGTATTAATTTACAATATATTTTATTTATGTATTATATTATTCATTATATATATTTATTATAATTTATCATTTATGTTCTCCTTTATTTAATTTTATTAAAACATTATTTTTCAATATTAATTTTCCATTTATTTATATTATTACTAAAATAATCATTGTTGTATTATAAGTTCAATATTCTTTTGTTTGAGATTAGACTCAATTGGAGGGTGGTCCCAAGGATAGTCGAATCCAATACCAGCTAGTATTCTAAATGTTACTGTGATTTTTTATTTTATAGAATATTTAATGATTGTAATAAATTTTATATATTTACTTATTCCACTAAAATTGATAGTGTTTACATGTGGAATGAATATTTATTACACCTTCCCCATAATGATTATCAAAACCTACATGTCATCCTATTTGAATTATAATTTTATGATATAAAAACCAAAATGAAAAATGATGCCCAGGGAGGACTTATGTAATGGAGGATATTTCGTATACTCATAAGATATATGTGTACATCTATGAGGATAGTATCCTAAGGAAGAAAAAATAGTAAAAAAATGATGTTCTTATAATGCCATCTGCGATTTGCACTACTCTATTGCATTTGTTCTAGGTGTGGAAGATATTAGTACTAGGAGAGGGAATATTTTTTCATTCCCTGATATTGTAATCAACAAAATATTAGGCCTCATTTTCACTTCATTGTATTTTTATAATAAAGAGGAGTCTACTTAAATCACCAATGGGAAAATATTCCTATCAATGCTGATGTAGATCCCACTTAGGAAGGATTTTTCGTTGGCTTAGAGGGGGGATCCCACACCATAAGAGAAACTATATGAGAGATAAACTAATATAATTGGATCTTGGATGACCCCTCCCCCACCATGATAACATCAACATATGAACCATTAAAATTCACTTTATATACGCTTAAAGCAAGAACCCGACCAGCCCATAACTATCTCGACTTGCATAGGGATTACTACTAACAAGCCCAAAGTAGTTGGTCTGTGCCTCTAAGGCCATGGAGGTGAGAGAAATATATAGAATATTCACAAGACCCTTGGACTTCATGAAAATGGGTTATCATGGCCTTATATTGTATTTTTGATCATTGTGAGGTTCCCAAATAGTCTAAAAGTTGGCTACCATGGCCGCCAGGAATGCCAAGTTCTTGTCTCCAGAATCTGAGCTTCCACCAAGAAAAAAATGAAGAATGAGTTCAAAAAAACAAAGTACTCTAGTGATACCAATCTAGATCCCCAGAATCACACAAAAAAACCATCCCAATCACTTTGTAAAAATATCTTCTCTGTCAATTTGAATTGAGGGCTTAAGAAGCCAGTGCATTTTGAAACCATCAAGACACTTTTTCCTGGAATATCCAAATCTATATGAATTTTATAGTTATGATGAGGATGAGTGTGGAAGATAATATTTATAGGGATCTAGATATCCCAACATAGAGACCCATATGGATCACATTTTTATAGGGTATGTATAATATTTGAGTTGTCCTTGTAGATGAACAAGACAGAGTTAGCAGGAGAGAGACAAGGTCGATTGTCTTAATCCACCAGATGAATGGTATTAAATAGGATATATTGAGCATCAAATAAGAAAATAGAGGTAAATATGGTAAAATATTTGGCCTCTCTAAAAGAGATGTTAGGAAAGGGGAATCAGGGGGTGTAATGGAATATTATGACCCAATTAACCTTCAAAAATAGGGTCACATCACTACTAAAAACTCACAATGTGTGATATATCAAAATCCATAGTGAGATTTGAGTGCATCGCCATATTGTGGAGGATAAAAAAGATACAATCTGAGATGTGTCTGGTTTGATCCTAAATTTTTTATTCATAATGTATCCCAATTATGGTCGCATTTAATGATATCTAGAGCATGTTTTTCCGGAATAAAATATCATGGTAACTTTCAATACCCTAACCCCATACCTCCATCTTTGTTAGGTTGAGATATAAACTTGTAACTAGCCTAATGGAATTATCCTTCCATGTGAGATTCCTAAAAAATGAAATTTATATTAGTTTCAATGTGTTAGAGGATACAATTGGGAACCTTTTATACGTATAAAATATGCTTGATCATAGAATATATAACTTAGTTTATGAGAGTGATTGATCCTATATAATTTTATAATACATATTTAATAGTTTTTAAATTTATTATATTATAAATTTATTTCAAATTCTACTGTAATTTATTATAATATAAATTAATTTAAAATTATTTTGTAATTTAATAAATTTGTATGGTTTCTACAACGTAAAATAAATGTATCAGTATGATACTACAACTTGTATCTATTAATAATAATAATATAAGTGTAGATAAAAGTAAATTTTATCATTTCTAGAAGAAATAATGATAATATCCTCCTTTGTTGTCACCTTTTCTAGTGATGGTAAACTTTTATAGCTATTAGGGGTTCTTAAAAAGAAAACTCTATTTTAACAATGACAGTAGTGATTTCAAGTGCTAATAATAGATGCACTTATTGTAACATTGATCAATTATGGACCTCATATGTATAGTAGTAAAAAGACACATACTAGAATGTATAAAAAAATACACTCAAACAAAAAAACAGTCACATAAAAAAACTCCTATGAATTTGTTTTTAATATAACATCATAACAAACAATAAAATGAAATAATAATGCAATAACTAAAAAATAACTATGAAAATTAGAATGAATAATCATATCCATAATATAAAATATTATATCTATTAATTTTTTTTAGAAAAAACATGTTGGTAGTAAACTATCCATTAATTGGTTAGTTTGAAAATTATTTATGATTTCTCAATTAATAAAACATATTTACATAATTTTGATTTGGCCATATAATTTATGAATTAATAATCCAAATTATACTATTCTAGTTAATAATATAATTAATTAAATTATTCCTATTACTATGAAACAACTAAATCCTAAAAGTAAACTATTAATGGTCTTAAACTATAATCTAATTAATTATATCACACCTATTGGTTTCATAATAACCTAAACCAAATCTAACTAAAAAAATTAAATAAATTTTTTTTGAATTAAATAAATATATCATACACTATAAACGTTTCAATTACATATATGAAAATATAACTCACATTAATTTATATTAATTTGAATTTAACATCATATTTTTAAAAATTCTTAAAGTACCTTCTATTACTTAAATTTAAAGTCATGATTTTACATGTCGATACTGTATTATTCTAACTACACATTGACTCATTTTGTTCAAAATAATATTGTCCACAATAAGAAATATCCTATTCATTTATATTTCAACAAAGTAATAACATCATAATATTATAAAAAAATAATGTACAGATTCAACATGATAATTTTTGCAATTAACTAATCCTTACATATTCTATTTAAAATCAATAAATTAAATTGAACAAATAATAATTTAGGTGAAAAAATTCAACTTTCTATATTACCCTTTATCATTCAAGAATATTCTGTATTTATTCAATTTCTAAAATACTTTCCACTCTGATGGGAAATCGCATTCAAGGAGCTCATATGTATAATCAAATTTCTATAATATTTGGAATATTAATAATTTAAATTTTAAGTGTGAATATAGGAAACCCAGAAAGAACCCAAAAGAATGATAGTATATAACTAAATTATTCATAATTTAAATAAAATAAATCATACAATGACACATTCTCCTAGACTAAAATAGAAAAAACAAGCCTAAGTGGAGAGTATAATAATGAAATTCATCAATAAACAATAAATCCTACCCCATACCAAACCATACTCACTAATCTTGAGGATAGAATAATTACCTACTATATCTAAAGGAATTAGTGAAATAGGTATATTGTTATGGGTTGTAATGGTTCATGGTTTAATTGGTCAAGATATTCAATAATATGGTTTCAACCATGATGAATACTGAAAATTTTCATTTTTCATTTAAAAGGGATATCAATTGAAAATTATTTTCCTACTGATTCGAATCAACAGTTTCAAAGAGGATAAAAAATAGAGGATTATTTATTAATAATGTCTTAGAGGATGTCAATACATAAAAATTACATTATATTACATAATAAATGATAATGAATAGAAATACCCTAATATAATATATTCTCAGTTATTCACCTTTGTTCATTATTCACTATATTCATTTATCTCATATTCACTCTCCCTTAAATAGTGTTGATTCCACTATAAAAATATGTGCATTTAGAGGAGTAATTTTTTCAATTAATGTTGGTTATAAACATCTCTAAATGTATTAGTGAGATTTATAAGAAACCACCCATAAATAGTCCACCAAATCCTATTACTAGTTCTTTTCGATACGCATTAGAATGGTAAAAAAATTTGAAATGTTTTTTTAACAGTGGTTTTAACTATTGGGTCCAAATACACCTTCTCATTAAACCATCAAAATATACTCTTTCAAAGCATTATGTGTGAAATAAAAAAATAGACTCTACAATGGACCCTTACAAGGATGATTGAAACGTTTAAGACAAGAAAACCCAAATAATTTCACCACAATGTTAATCCACTAGAATAAATAGACATGAACTACAGGAAACCACAATCTTATGAAAACGTGACTGAAAAAGAACCGCAACAATGGATTATGTGGTTAAATCTTCCACCCTAATCCATAGATATATGTTTTTTATTTTAATCCAATGTATCAAAATGATTAGTATAATATTAAATCCAACTCAATGTGTATAATTTTTATATAAATTACATGTGATCCAACATAAATTTATAGTAGATTATATATTTTGAATTGAACTTCCACCGCAATCCTATATTCATGGGATGAAGTCCACCTCTTATAAGAAACATGGAGGAACCCATTTTCTAATAAAAGCAATTCACTACCTAAAAATGATCAATCAGTTTACTAGTCACTATTCTTGTGAACTAAGGGAATTTATCTCATTATTTATCTTTTGTTGAACAAACATCTAAGGGACTAAAATTCTTTACGTCATCTTGTATTTTCTAGTAAATAGAAACCAAGCCTCTATAAATCGATATCCATAAAGATGTTAGAGATAAGGCAATTGTATTTTATCCTTCTGGTGGTGTTACCTTTCCCATTATCGTAAAATAAATCTCAAACCTCAATAATCACCTATAAGAGATTCATTTCTGTTTTGCGACTAAGTTATCTGACATCACCCATAAAATATTCATCATTTAATGTTTTGTAAAGAATCTTCAACTTTCACCATCATTCCATCTGTTTGGTCATTCCAAACATACTGGGGTGAATAATTTCATCAATACTTCCCATTTTATAACCTTTATCAATATATTGAGTGGGATCCACAATGCATTTTATCTTTTGTAAGTCAACCACTCTTTCCCCAAACCAATTCTAGATAATGTGGCACATCAAATTAATGTTAATCATTCAAGATTGAAACATTACATTTTTTCCGAAGTGAAACACACTTTTTAAATCAAAAAATGGAATCTCGTCTCTCTAAATCCTTCCAATATCCTCCAATAAATTCATCTATCCAAATCATCCGCTTCCCTAATTCCATTAATGTAATTAACTTTACTGTTGTTGTAAAAAGTGTAGAACCTTTTTAATTTTGGATTTCCATCATATCATTGTTTAGAAAAAGTGAACACAAATATGTTAGTTCTCTTCCATGAATCAGAATCGTCTCTAAATTCATATTCTACAAATCCTTTCATATACTAATATATTCTACTGAAATGTTCCAAATCATCCAAATCATTCCAGTATTTGATGGTATACTTTATAGATTCATAGTGTTCCTTTTGGGATTTCATATAAACCCATTAAAAAATCCCACTACTTTTGAAATTTATGGATCCGTAAAACCATAGTGTATATCAAATTTCCAATATATGAATAAAAAGGATCATTTCCCATGAACTCAACCCCATCATCCATTTGAGGTGAAGTTTAATTATGTACCATGAAATGTATAGACTTGGGTGTGGTCCCTGTAACACCCGAGACTTTTATGTGAAATATTTTATTTTTATGTTATATAAATAATCAAATGAATCTTTCACTACACACAACACTAGCTTGGCTTGCTTTACACGCAACAGTGGCCTTCCTCGATAGCTTGCGTCGTACGCAATACCGAGTTTCACTAAACAATGATACGCTATTAAAATATTATTAAAACTAGCCATTATGAATAGTAATAAACACTTTTTGAAATTTTATAAATTATATTTTTCAAAATGGACTTCATTTTTGTATTCTTAATATCAAAATTAGCCTAGGGTGAAATTTTTGTATTTTTCTGAAAACTTTCAATTTTTGATGAATAGTGAAACCACTAAGTGGTGTTAAAAAAACTGAATTTTTCATAAAACATAATTTTACCGCTTCTGTGAGTGGAATTTCAAAAATCCAAGACACGATTGATATCAGTAAGTAAAATGTGGTTCAATGAGATGAAAATAATTTTTGGTGAATAATAACTTTTTACTTTTTTTTACCACAATTAAAAGTAAATAGGGTAATTAAGGGTAAAAATGATATTATTATTACCCTAAAACATGTCCTAATTCTATTGGAAAAGTGTAATTCGACCTAAAACAACCTTAGGAAAAACTTATGACCATTTAGGCTTACCTGGATTAGATTAGGACATTTATTATTAATTTATTTAAAGAAATGTTAAAATAGTTAAAATCAAAGTTTAATAACTAAATAATTTTTAATATGGAGTTATACATAAGATAAATTCAACTATAAATATTAATTATAAAGATAAAAATATTTCCTACATAATAGTATTTTATTTGTAATTTTTAGACATTAAATAATTTAATTTATTTATGACACAACGATGATGCATTAATTATCTTATTAATGAAATATTGACATAATTGATGTTATAAATACCCAAATAAATATAATTTAAGACTTTTTTAAGAATTAAAATAATTTTATAGATTAATATGACATGTTATTATTGATTTAATTAACTTGGTTTGAACTAATCATTCTGTTATGATTTTCACAAAAATCAATTACTAAATAGTGTCAAATTTGACAAAAAATAGTTTTTAAAACAAATATTATATTATTAATTGTTATTTTATTCATAAAAATATAAGGTTCGGCCAAATGACTTATATAAGGTTATATATATTAATAATAAACAACTTGGGGTTCGTTTGGCTTGATATAGTAAGTTTATTAACCTTATAGTGTAAGAAAACAAGAAGACACGGTGAAAGTTAAATTATCTAATTTAAAGTTAAATCTAAATGATAAGGTTAAAATTGATACCTAAACTTGTCTAAATTCTATTGGATGAGAGGCTTTATACCCCTACCCACCTTATCTTCTAAATATATCAATTTGGAGCTATTAAAAACAGAATTTGACTTTATAATAAAATAATATTTTTAGTTATTCCAAAGGTGCCCCTCTCCTCCCTTATAAAATGGCACCTCCTCCCCCTCTTACTCACACCACATTGAGCCTTCAATCTCGGCCAAACCCTAACAATTTCTCCTATCCACTTTCCTAGAAACATCCTAGAGGTTTTTTTCTTCTTCAAAGACCTATTTTAGTGCCTTAAAAGGAGGTCTCAAAGAAGCACTTCAAAGAAGAGGTAATGTACGTTACCGATTCTTTCATCTTTATTTCTTCTTCCACTTCTTCTTATTTAGTTGTTTCATTATGAGGTAATAACATACGTATCAATGATATACAGATATGTTATTATAAGTATGAAACAACCCTATTTCACCATCTATACATCCCGCGGAAAAAGAAATCACCGCGCGTGCGTACGTACGGAATATCGTCTCCACGCCGTGGTGTAATCTATTTTCCACCACCACCTTACTTGGATGGGTATAATGGTGTGAATAATTACTATATATGACTATTATAAAGTTTTAATGATTCTGAAATAGTATAAATACACTCCAATACAATTCCATGATCATAGGAACGATATCATCACTCGTGCGTACGTACGGAATACCATCTCCACGATGTGATGCGACTCGTTCTACATGATCTTCATTTAATAATGATTATATAAATGAATTTAATGAATGAATATGATATATATTACAATAATACCATTCGTGAAATGAGGTATCTATAACCTAAAGAGAAGAATAAGAATTTATTTGACAAAACACGCATAAGAACAAAAAAGTTATAAACACCCGAATAACAAGTAGCAATGAAATATTACTACTAAGAAGATATCAATATGACCAAATATGATATCATAAAAATAAGTATGATTCTGGAATAAGTCAATAAAATTATTTAAATCATTATACAGGAGGTTCAGACATGTACAAATCATATCAGACCTAAGGTAAGGGAAATATCACAATCTCATTTTTATCCGAGATTGTTATACTTTGAAATTTACTGGGGTGTATTTTATCATCCACATCCATGTTTCCTCAATATGTAATATTATTTCCATCCACCTAAAATTTTTTAAATCCAATTTTACCCTTCGTTGAGTTTTTAGTAAAAGATATGAAAGGAATCTTTTGTCGTTTTTCATACGAGGTACTTTTTAACGTTTCCAACAAAAGTATGAGAAGAATCTTTTTTTTAACTTATACGTCATGAATGGATTTTTAAAACATTATTTCCAAGAAGCTTCCTTTACAAGTTTCCATGTTTATTTTTAATCAACTTCTCTTAGTTTAGAATTGTATGACATGTTAAGAAAGGAAAAGTGTTTTTGAAGTAGAAAGGATATTTTCCTCAAGAATGGAGTTCAAGTGTTTTATCAAAATTATTTTCCATCTAAGATAATATAGGGTTCTGTTTCTATCCCTATTATTACTTGGATTTTATTATGTTGTGATGGAAATATTTTTATGAATTCTTTTATCTTATATGAATTGTTTTATGATGTCATGTTGTTTAAGAATTCCATTTTTACTACATGGATTATGCAATGATGTATGATTTATGGTTTTGTGGCACACATAAGAATGGTATCATTATGAGATGGGTGGGACCTATATCTCCCTCCAATGCATTGGGTAAAGATTTTATATCTCATGAGATAGACATGGCTGGAACGGTAGGTTATACCGGTTCAGTGAAGCAGGACTGAAACGAGGGTAACTCGATTCAGAAATGGACTTTGTCCACTAAGATAGTCTTGGAAATGAGTCTTGAATAATAAGAAATGATTCTATATGATTATGTGTGTATTCCACAAAGTTTCATGTTTTATGTTATGATTATTCGGATTACATTTCACTACTATGATTTATCCCATGTTATGAAATTATACTCTCTTTTGCAGGTTAAGATTTCCAAAATGTTATGTTCTTATGAATATGATGTGATTGATATTTCTTTTGTTTATCCTTACTGAGAATTTGATCTCACCCTTTTGTATGTTTTATTTCCCCAGGTCAGGAAGAAGGTTATTAAGTAGAATATGCCAAAAAGGGACTCTAGATATGATGTAATAAATGGGAGGAAAAGTAGATGCTTTATGGACCAGTTGTTTATGATTCCCAGTTTCTAAAGACACTATACCTATAAGGTCCTTTCTTGGTTTTGTTATATGTTGTAATAAGTGTGCTTCAATTCTGATGTAATAACAATGTATGTAAATTATGGGTCGTTATAGTTGGTATCAGAGGAAAGGTATATTCAACCTTTGGAAACTAGTATGTGAAAGCCTTAGTAAGAACCCTAAGGATAAGTCTAAGCATAGAACACAATCATAGTGTTTTAGAAATGGCCATGAATAACCTAGGATAAGATCTTAAGTGTGAAATTTTATTCTTGATTATGTGGTTTTCCTATTATAATTAGTGTTGGTCAAACTATTCTTCTTGGTTTTAGTCAATGGCTGGAACCCGAAGGAACCGTGTTAATGCGGAATGCGACGGGCAATGCAATGATTGTCCCCCTGAGCAACCAAACATTATGGGAGCTGGAATGCAAAATCTTGTAGCCATGCTCACACAACTTTCTCAAGGTATGAATCATGCAGGACTTCCAAACGAGTAAAGGAAGGAGGAACATTCTGTTGAATCCTTCATGAGATAGCGTCCACCTTCATTCAGCGGGTCTACTGATCCATTAGTTGTTGAACAATGGATTAGTAATACTGAAAAGTTCTTTTCAGTTCTTCAATGTTATGAGCATGATAAAGTCATCTTAGCAGTGTATCGTTTGGAAGGCGATGCTGATCAATGGTGGAATCTTATTAAGAATATGAGGAAAAGGGATGAAATTGAGTCCATGGAATGGGACGAGTTCAAGAACATATATTTCAATAAGTACTTCCCTCGTATTCTCCAAACATAGATGGAGAAAGAGTTTCTTGAATTGAAGCAAAAGGATGATGAATCTATTGGTACCTATGAAGCAAATTTTACAAGACTTTCAAGGTACGCTTCTGGTATTATTATCCAACCTGAGAGTAAGATCGATCGATTCTTTAGTGGCTTAAAACCAAGTCTTAGAAGGACCTTAGCCATAAGGGACTTCAATAGCTACGAGGAAATCGTTCTATGTGCTCTCAAAGTTGAGATGGAGATTAGAGTAACCCATCAGTAATATGGGTTTGATAAGAAGAGGAAAATGGAATTCAAATTAAAATCTAAAGAGCACACTGAAAAGAAGATGAGCTTTCCCTTATGCTAAAAGTGTGGAAAGAAACATGGATGGATTTGTCTTAAAGGGACAAGTAAATGTTTCAAATGTGGAATGGAAGGTCATTGGGAATTTGAATCCCGCGATGATGGGAAGAAGTTGTCTAATGATGGAAACAAAGGAAGGGATACACAGAATGAACCTACTACAGTTCAATGCTTCAGGTGCAAGGAGATGGGACATTATGCCAATAAATGCCCTAATTCAAGGGTTGATGATGATGATCGACGTCAATAAACTCTTAAGGATAAAGACAAAGTAAAGTCACATGCAATTTCTATCAGTGATGTGGAGTACGATAACGATGTGGTGAAAGGTACACTTACCATCCACTATAAGGTAGAATATGTTTTATTTGATTCTGGATCCACCCAATTCTTTATTTCTGAAGAATTTTCTAAGGGTATCACCGTATTACCTCAACAATTAGATGTTGAGTTAGCTGTGACAACACCTAATGGCACAACAGTTGCATCAAAAGTTTATAATTCTTCTCCGATTGAAGTTTGTGGGAAAGTTCTTCCTACAAATCTTGTGATCCTTCCTATAGTGGAATTTGATTTGATTCTTGGCATGGATTGGCTTTCTCTAAATGGAGCTCATATCAATTGCCAAAGAAGGGAAGTCACATTTCATATTCCAGATCAATCTATGATCGTCTATCGATGAAAGGATGAACATAACCTTCCAGTGAAAATTTCTTCCATTTTATGGGTATTGATTCCCCTAAATGAAGGTTATTTATCTCAAATGGTTGGTGAGAAACTCATGATTAAGAATATGCCCAATGTACGGGAGTTTGATGATGTCTTTCTGGAGGAATTACCGGGTCTTCCACCAAATCGTGAAGTTGAGTTTTCAATAGAACTCATACCGGGTGCTTTGCCTATTTCAAAGACACCTTATAGAATGGCCCCAATTGAGTTTCAGGAATTGAAGAAGAAACTCCAAGAGAATATTGATAAGGGATTCATACGCCCTAGTGCATCACCTTGGGGAGCTCCTGTTCTATTTGTTAAGAAGAAAGATGGATCAATGAGACTCTTCATTGATTATCGAGAACTTAACAAGATCACTATCAAGAACAAATATCCTCTCCCACGCATTGATGACTTATTTGACCAACTACGCGGAGCTCAATACTTTTCCAAGATTGATCTTAGATCAGGGTATCATCAATTAAGGGTCAAAAGGGAGGATATACCAAAGACGTCTTTCCGTACAAGGTATGGACACTATGAATTTATAGTGATGCCATTTGGTCGTACTAATGCCCCTGCTATCTTCATGGATCTAATGAATAGAGTCTTTAGATACTATTTTGATCAGTTTGTGGTAGTCTTTATAGATGATATTCTTGTCTATTCAAAGAGCAAGGAAGAACATGAAGATCACTTGAGAATTATATTAAAGACCCTGAGAAAGGAGAAGCTTTATGCCAAATTTACCAAGTGTGAATTTTGGCTTCAAAAAGTTGCATTTTTGGGTCACATAATCTCAAAGGAGGGGATATCTATGGATCCAGCAAAAACAGAGGTTATCAAAAGATGGTTGAGACCAACAAAAGTAACCGAGATCCGAAGTTTTCTTGGTTTGGCTGGATATTATTGACGTTTTGTGAAAGATTTTTCATGATTATCTAATCCACTCACCAAGTTGACTTGGAAAGGAGTTAAGTTTGTTTGGACGGAAGAATGTGAAGAGAATTTCAAGGAGTTGAAAAGAAGGTTATCCAGTGCACATGTGCTCACACTACCTTGTAGTGGAGAAAGGTTTGTGATCTACAGTGATGCATCCAAGAAGGGATTAGGGTGTGTTCTTATGCAAAATGATATGGTGATAGCTTATGCCTCACGATAGTTGAAAATACATGAGAAAAATTACCCAACTCATGATTTGGAGTTAGCTGCGGTAATCTTTGCATTAAAGATTTGGAGGCATTAAATTTATGGTGAAACGTGTGATATTTATACTGATCATAAAAGTTTAAAGTATATTTTCACAAAAAAGGAGATGAATATGCGCCAAAGAAGATGGTTGGAGCTGATTAAGGATTACGACTGCTCAATCCATTACCACCCTGGGAAAGCAAACAAGGTGGCAGATGCATTAAGTTGACAAGACCATGCTAGTTTATCCATGATGAGGATCACAAAAGATCCAATATTTATGGATTTACAAAGGATGGATCTTGTAATTATAATGAAAGGGGAAAAATCGTATCTTTCTCAAATGAATGTTCAACCATCTATACATGTGAAGATTAAAGAGGCACAGAAAGAAGATGAAGAGTTACAAAAGAAGGTGAGAAATGTTCCTAAATTCAACCTTGATTGTGATGGGATAATAAAGTTCAGGAATCGGGTTTGTGTTCCTCCCATCCCCGAATTAAAGAAGGAGCTGCTGGATGAGGCTCATTTTTCTTCATTCTCTATTCATCCTGGAAGCACGAAGATGTATAGGGACCTGAAAGAGTACTTCTGGTGGGATGGCATGAAAAGAGATGTTGCTGAATATGTCTCTCGATGCTTGGTTTGTCAACAAGTTAAAGCTGAGAGACAGAAGTCAAAGGGGATGTCACAACCATTACCCATACCCGAATGGAAATGGGAAAACATCACTATGGACTTTGTCACAGGACTTCCTAAAACATCCAAAGGCAATAATGCTATCTGGGTCATAGTTGATCGTCTTACAAAATCTGCACACTTCATTGCTATTAGAGAGGATTTATCTCTGGATCAGCTTTCAGGATATATGTAAAGGAAGTGGTAAGATTTCATGGAGTACCACTTTCTATTATATCTGATCGGGTTCCAAGATTTACCTCGAAGTTCTGGCGAAGTCTTCGGCATACTCTGGATACAGAGTTGAGTTTCAACACTGCTTATCATCCTCAGACAGACGGTCAGTCTGAGAGAACAATTCAAACTCTAGAAGATATGTTGAGAGCTTGCTCTATGGATTTCAAAGGTGGTTGGGATCAACACCTACCTTTGGTGGAATTTTCTTATAATAATATCTTTCACTCCAGTATTCAGATGGCTCCTTATGAAGCTCTCTATGGAAAGAAATGTAGGACTCCAACTTGCTGGGATGAAGTTGGGGAAGTAAAGCTATTAGGACCTGATCTCGTTGATGAAATGGCCGAAAAGGTCAGATCTATTAAACAACACATAAGAGCAGCTCAGAGTCGACAGAAACATTATGCTGACAACCGAAGAAAAGACCTAGAGTTTGAAGTGGGTGATAAATTGTTCTTACGAATATCTCCATGGAAGAGAGTCATGAGATTTGGAAAGAAGGGGAAGTTGAGCCCTAGATATATCGGTCCTTTCGAAATACTAAATCGTGTTGGGAAGGTAGCTTACCGATTGGCGTTTCCACCGAATCTCTCTCAAGTTCATGATGTGTTCCATGTATCTCTCCTGAGAAAGTACATACCCGATCCTTCACATGTACTTAGCTTAGAAGTTGTACCGCTGGAGCAAGATCTTTCTTATGAAGAACAACCGATAGAGATTCTGGATCGTAGCGAAGAAGTCCTACAAAGCAAGACCACTCAATTAGTGAAAGTTTTATGGAGGAACCACCAATTAGAAGAATCTACATGGTAGCTTGAGAATATGAGGAGGGAGAGGTATCCTTATCTGTTTGTTACAAAGTGACGAATTTCGAGGGCGAAATTCATTTTAAGGGGGGTAGAATGTATCACCCGAGACTTTTATGTGAAATATTTTGTTTTTATGTTATATAAATCATCAAATTAATCATTCAATACACACAACACTAGCTTGGCTTGCTTTACACGCAACCGCGGCCTTCCTCGATAGCTTGCATCGTACGCAATACCAAGTTTCACAAAACAATGATACGCTATTAAAATATTATTAAAACTAGCCATTATGAATAGTAATAAACACTTTTTGAAATTTTATAAATTTTATTTTTTCAAAATAGACTTCATTTTTGGAATCGTAATATCGAAATTAGCCTAGGGTGAAATTTTGGTATTTTTCTGAAAACTTTCAATTTTTGATGAATAGTGAAACCACTAAGTGGTAGTTAAAAAAAACTGAATTTCTCATAAAACTTAATTTTACCGCTTCTGTGAGTGGAATTAAAAATATCCTAGACACGGTTAATGTCAGTAAGTAAAATTTGGTTCAATGAGATGAAAATAATTTTTGGTGAATAGTAACTTTTTACTTTTTTTAACCACAGTTAAAAAGTAAATAGGGTAATTAAGGGTAAAAATGATATTATTATTATCCTAACAGATGTCCTAATTCCATCGGACAAGTGTAATTCGACCAAAAACAACCTTAGGAATAAAATATGACCATTTAGGTGTACTTGGATTAGATTAGGACATTTATTATTAATTTAGTTAAAGAAGGGTTAAAATAGTTAAAATCAAAGTTTAATAACTAACTCATTTTTAATATGTGGTTATACATAAGATAAATTAGACTATAAATATTCATTAGAAATATAAAAAATATTTCCTACATAATGGTATTTTATTCGTAATTTTTAGACATTAAATAATTTAATTTATTTATGACACAACTATGATGCATTAATTATCTTATTAATGAAATATTGACATAATTGATGTTATAAATACCCAAATAAATATAATTTAAGACTTTTTATGAATTAAACTAATTTTCTAGATTAATATGACATTTTATTATTGATTTAATTAACTTGGTTTGAACTAATCATTCTATTATGATTTTACAAAAATCAATTACTAAATAGTGTCAAAATTGACATAAAATAGTTTTTAAAACAAATATTATATTATTAATTTTTATTTTATTCCTTAAAATCTAAGGTTCGGCCAAATTACATAGATAATTTTATATATATTAATAATAAACAACTTGGGGTTTGTTTGTCTTGATATAGTAAGTTTATTAACCTTATAGTGTAAGAAAACGAGAATACAAGGTGAAAGTTAAATTATCTAACTTAAAGTTAAATCTAAATGATAAGGTTAAACTTGATACCTAAACTTGTCTAAATTATATTGGATGAGAGTATTTATTCCCCTACCCACCTTATCATTGAAATATATCAATTTGGAGCTATTAAAAACCGAATTTGACTTTATAATAAAATAATTTTTTTAGTTATTCCAAAGGTGCCCATCTCCTCCCGTATAAAAGGGCACCTCCTCCCCCTCTTCCTCACACCACTTTGAGCCTTCAAGCTCGGCCAAAACTGGAAAATTTCTCCTCTAAACTTCCCTAGAAACATCCTAGAGGTTTTGGTATTCTTCAAAGACCTATTTTAGTGCCCTAAAAGGAGGTCTCAAAGAAGCATTTCAAAGAAGAGGTAATGTCAGTTACCAATTCTTTCATCTTTATTTCTTCTTCCA
The DNA here is from genome assembly GCA_963277665.1 of Viscum album. Classification (NCBI taxonomy): domain Eukaryota; kingdom Viridiplantae; phylum Streptophyta; class Magnoliopsida; order Santalales; family Viscaceae; genus Viscum; species Viscum album. The sequence continues at coordinate 906,650,200 of OY728125.1, read as the reverse complement.
CTTATTCTTATTTAGTTGTTTCATTATGAAGTAATAACATAAGTATCACTCATATACTGATATGTTATTATAAGTATGAAACAACCCTATTTCACCATCTATACATCCTACGGAAAAAGAAATCACCGCGCGTGCATACGTACAAAATACCGTCTCCATGCCGTGGTGTAATCTATTTTCCACCAACGCCTTACTTGGATGGGTATAATGGTGTAAATAATGACTATATATGACTATTATAAAGTGATAATGATTCTGAAATAGTATACATACACTCCAATACAATTCCATGATCATAGGAACGATATCATCACTCGTGCGTACGTACGGAATACCGTCTCCATGATGTGATGCGACTCGTTCTACATGATCTTCATTTAATAATGATTATATAAATGAATTGAATGAATGAATATGATATATATTACACTAATACCATTCCGGAAATGAGGTATCTATAACCTAAAGAGAAGAATAAGAATTTATTCGACAAAACATGCATAAGAACAAAAAACTTATATACACCCGAATAACAAGTAGCAAAGAAATATTACTACTAAGATGATATGAATATGATGAAATATGATATCATAAAAATATGTATGATTCTGGAATAAGTCAATAACATTATTTAAATCATTATACAGGAGGTTTGGACACGTACAAAGCATATCGGACCTAAGGTAAGGGAAATATCACAATCTCATTTTTATCTGAGATTGTTATACTTTGAAATTTACTAGGGTGTATTTTATCTTCCACATCCATGTTTCCTCAATATGTAATATTATTTCCATCCACCTAAAATTTTTTAAATCCAATTTTACCCTTCGGTGAGTTTTTAGTAAAAGATATGAAAGGAATCTTTTGTCGTTATTCATACGAGGTACTTTTTGACTTTTCCGACAAAAGTACGAGAAGAATGTTTTTTTACTTATACGGCATGAATGGAATTTTAAAACATTATTTCCAAGAATCTTACCTTACAAGTTTTCAAGTTTATTTTTAATAAACTTCTATTAGTTTAGAATTGTATGACATGTTAAGAAAGGAAAAGTGTTTTTGAAGTAGAAAGGATATTTTCCTCAAGAATGGAGTTCAAGTGTTTTATCAAAATTATTTTCCATCTAAGATAATATAGGGTTCTGTTTCAATCCCTATTATTACATGGATTTTATTATGTTGTGAAGGAAATATTTTTATGAATTCCTTTATCTTATATGAATTGTTTTATAATGTCATGTTGTTTAAGAATTCCATTTTTACTACATGGATTATGCAATGATGTATGATTTTTGATTTTGTGGCACACATAAGAATGGTATCATTATACTATGGGTGGGACCTATATCTCCCTCCAATGCATTGGGTAAAGATTTTATATCTCATGAGATAGACATGGCTGGAACGGTAGGTTATACCGGTTCAGTGAAGCAGGACTGAAACGAAGGTAACTCGATTCAGAAATGGACGTTGTCCACTAAGATAGTCTTGGAAATGAGTCTTGACTAATAAGAAATGTTTCTCTATAATTATGTGTGTATGCCACAAAGTTTCATGTTTTATGTTATGATTATTGGGATTACATTTCACTACTATCATTTATCCCATGTTATGAAATTATGCTCTCTTTTGCAGGTTAAGATTTCCAAAATGTTTTGTTCTTATAAATATGATGTGATTGATATTTCTTTTGTTTATCCTTACTGAGAATTTGAGCTCACCCTTTTGTATGTTTTATTTCCCCAGGTCAGGAAGAAGGTTATTAAGTAGAATATTCCAAAAAGGGACTCTAGATATGATGAAATAAATAGGAGGCAAAGTAGATGCTTTATGAACTAGTTGTTTATGTTTCCCAGTTTATAAAAAAACTATACTTATACGGTCCTTTCTTGGTTTTTTTATATGTTGTAAAAAGTGTGCTTCAATTCTGATGTAATAACAATGTATGTAAAGTATGGGTCGTTATAGTCCCATGTTTTTCCTTTGACAAAATGAAGCATTCCACCAACTTCTAGACAATGTCATTCTGAGTCATGTTCAATTTATTAGAAATTCAGTCTCATTTAATCTACACTCCAAATATTATGTTTTCTAGACCATGATTCTTCATCACTAAAAATATATATAACTCGGCATTATATCATATTTTCTTTCTTTCATCAGACCAATTATCGTCATTTCATCCACATAATGTATAAGGATAATAAAACCCCCATAATCTGACATATTAAGCACAAAAGTTACTTAAGTGAGAGACACCTGGATATGGGGTAAATCATGGTATGTAATCCTTTCTAATTTAATCTAATATAACATAAATTTCTCATATAACTTGGGGATATTTACATCTTAATAATAATAATTAATTAAGTTTTATCTTTTGTTAAAATTGATCTATTTATTTCTTGACCACCATTTTAATGTATTATTAATAGTTTCTTCCCCACCTTATAATTTTTTTGTGTAGGGTATAATGAAAAAAACACATAGGACATAGAGTATTTTTACTTAGTTCGCTAAAATATAATAATACAAGGATAATTAAATTAAAGGTGTATCAATGATATACTTAATCACTAACCTCACCATCCAATTGTAGGTTTTATGATAGGACACTCTAACATAGAGTAACTTCCCTTATATTGGTTTAAGCATAGCTCAATTCCCACAATCCTTTCTTTTCTGACTACTCTAAATAAAATCCAATAAAGGCTCACTTAAAAAATGTGAATATTCTTAAAACTATTATAAATTTTATAGTGTATGGGTTAGTGAATTTGCGTTCTATTACAACTCATTCATAATAATATTTTTAATGTTTACAAAAATAGCATCATCAATGTCTTTCCATGTAATGTAATGGAAAAAACTTCTTCCTCTCATTTGGATAGTGGTCTATGCTCTCTTCATTCAAATATGTGTCTTGAAAATAAATTTATATTTTTGTGACTGGAACTACTTTCTCTAAACATATTTAAATAAAATATTCTATTTATCATATATATCAGTGGATTCACAACTTAATACTAAATAGTAAAACCATATTTCTTTTTTGATGTGCGGTTATATCAAGGTAATAAAAGTTTTGAATCACCCTGTTATTTCTCCATTTTATAACTATATGTGTGGATATAACACTTTATATGGGAACTATTTCTATATTTTAAGAAATATAGAATCCTAATATCTTGTCTCATTACTTATTCTCGGTGGCAGAAATGGAGGTATTTTTTTATTGTCACCATGTCTCGCAAAATTTCACAATTTTTGTGGATTTAACTCCTAATCCATTTATTTTATTTTATTTTTTCTAATTTTGGGAAAATAAAACTTCAAAAATCATCTGTCCACAAAAAAACCAATTCCTCACACAACTATTAACCCTTTAATTTGAATATAAACTCAAAATTTCACTACATCACTATCCATGTTACAACTTTTCTCGTTCCACTTATTGAATATTTCTCATGAAGTATATTTCATTTTTTATATTTAAAAACAAAAAAAAATTCATGATATATCGACTCCCATGACTTCGAAAATCATTGAAAAACTCATGAAATAAAAATCATGTCTTATGAGACTCATTACCTCCATGAATACATTTTATTCAAGACAAAAACTCCACATTTTCATTGTGGAATTTAATTAACTAAATTATCACCCTAAATTCTTCATTTTATTTCAATTAGAATCATGAATTTTAATTCTACGAATCATGATATATGAATCTTTGAGGATCATAACCACAATATTTTTATTTATGGAATTATATTCCATGAATATTACTATGTTAAATTCAGCATTGAAATGAAAATAATATGTAGAAAATTGTCTTTAATTACACCACAATTATTTATAAATAATTATTATCTAAATATCATTATTTAATTTATATAGAAAATCATCTAAAATATTTCGATTAAATACACTATAATTTTATCCGTTATGTGTGTTTATATAGAATTCATAAAATCTTAGGTTGTAGTAAAGATAAAATTCAAAATGTCTTTGTTTACTCTTATGAAAGTGTTGATGACTCTTATATAACCCATAATTACTCATATGTTTGGTATAACATGTCTGAACTCAAAAAATAACACATTAGCAGGTGTTTATGGCTCATATATAATGACTCGCATGCTAATGACTAATACATAGATTGTGATGAATCATATGGAAGCCCATATAACTAATATATAGTGGAAATTATAACACCCCAAACATTTTATGGTATGTTCCTCCTAAATACATTTTATTTATTGACTATATTTCATGATGCACTGAGTTTCTTAGGGACAAAACTGGGTTATTTAGGATATAGTCATAACCTAGCCATTGAACAAAAATTTTCCACAAGTGTGGGTTTTGAATTTCAAAAAACAGACATACATAGTTTTGATCTGGGTGATATTTAGAGTCTGATATAAATAACATAATTTTTGTTGAATAGTAATCTACCCTTATGAAAACTAACTTACACTTATTAATAGTAACTTATCCTTATGAATATTAATATGAATCTTATGATTGATATCCATACCAATGAATCTATAAATAAATTTAGGCAACGTAAAAATATAGATGAATGTTTTAAAGTGTTTGCGTTCATTGATTAAATAACGATTTAAAATATAAATTAAATTTATCATATTTAGAAAATTATTTTTTAAAATGGAGTTTAAATTTGGATTCTAAATTTCAAAAAATGGTTATGATGATTTTATTGGATTTTACTGAAATACATTAATTTTTGATGAATTTTAAAATATGATAAATTACGAAAAATAAAAAATACCATATTTACTGCATCATAAGTGATAAAAGGTTGATGTAAAGCCAGTTGGTTTGAACTCACATTCCATTATTTCTATTTTGGATCACATTAATCATGATTATTCATAGTCTTCATAAAATATATTAAAATAATAATTAATATAATATAAAATCACTCCTCCCCTATACTTTATAATACACCCCTCTCCCCTCTTCCTCCCACACCACTCAAGCTTCAAGACTTTCCTTAATTATTCCAAATACTCTCCCCTAGTCCCCTTCTAACTACCAAGGCCTTCAGGTCAAACCAAAATTCCAAAATAAAATTTTCTAAGGAGTTTCTCTATGATGAGTACTCTAGAGGTGAACCTCTCTTCCTTTTGTGTTCAATTTCTTTTACTAGTTCCTTTTTTTCTATCTTATCACCTCACCTCTTCCAAATTAAATGATAATTACAATAACATAAAATTACTTTATTATCATTATGCTAATGGATTATTTCATCATCATCTCTCTTTTCCCCTCCTTTTATACTATAAATTCAAACACTGTCTGAGATGTGTTAATTTATCCCACTCTAGAAAGACAAGTTTTCAATTTTCATTAATATCATTCAGACCAGTTATGAATAATTTTAATGGTTGAAACAAATAATAATATATGTATTTTGTCTAGTTTAATGTTCTTTAATCCTCACACAGTCATAATATAGAAAAATACTACAAAACAAGTTCATTGTGCACAAATCTGTCAAGGTAAATCCAATAGTTTGTCATTAACTTTTATCAAATGATTCATCCACAAAGTTTGTGAAAAATATAATTTTAAGACCATTTATATATATTTATTTTAAATAATAATATATATTAGAAATTAGTTATGTTTATCCAAATTTAAAATTAACTTCCATTCATGAATACAAGTAAACAGATATTGAAAACCTAAGAAGAAAATGATTTCAAAACAATAAAATTGAATCACTTAAATCCATCCAAAAGGGAATGAATGAAACAATTATGGTTACACCATATCAATTATATGTTTATATAGTTCTTGTATTACTAATTAATGATGCTAATTATTATTATTCTGGTCGTTAATAACAATCATGTATAACTTCGAGCATAAGGTAAGTGATCCTCTCTCTCACTTTTGATCAAGAATTTCCTTTTATTGTGAAATTTTATTTTTAGTTCCTAATAATAGGGAATGTATTTTCACCTTCCCCATAATTCCATTATGATATTTTAATTATGGTATACACCTTTACCTCTCATTAATTCCTCACAAGAACACCCATTACCATGCACAAATGTTTGTAAGGGGTTTCTAATCTCACATTCAATTCTGCGATATTTTCATTATTCACCGCATATTATTTAAACATGGTGTATGTGTACTGAATATTTATGTTTAATATCATTATTATATTTATATTTATGGTATTTAATGATTAAATTTATGGGTATTTACTTTTTTTAATATGATTCAATTGACTCAATGTGGTTAGGAACATTGTCTCATTTTCCATTTTGTTGTTCCTTACTTTATACTGTGCACCTAATAATTCTTATATGGTGTACCTACATCCCATTTGAGACCACATTACATTTTAAATTACATTTATAATACATAACCATTATCTGGTTTCTTGGATATGATTACTATCTTAGTCTATATAACCATTCAAATATCGTTTTTATTGGGAATGTTGTTTTAATTATGGAAATATTGATGAATCCGTATTATCTACTCTATATAAATATTTAATAGGAATATTATAGTTTAATTAAATCTATTTATATTGAATTATTTGTTAATTAAGTGATGGGAAAGGACCACTATATCTCCTCAATGCATTGACAGTTCTCATTAGACAATCAGTTGATAACAAACACTCGAGTTTGTTTTAAAAAATCACACAGGTTTCTAACCACTGTATTAAACTGTATAGACGGTATAGTGGTATCACGTGACCGATACATCACATAAAAATAATAAGAATTATCTGTATTCATTTTCAGTTATTTTTATCCATGAGGTTTCCACTATGATAAAATCTATGGATGCAGTTTCATTATCAGTTTATTAATAGCTTTTTCTTTTCATTTATTCACTATGCCATATTGAATATACCATGTTGTTTATGATTCAGTTATAATTGATTCATGATTCTGATATTTTTAACCCTTACAATGAATTTTAGATCACCACATTTAGTTATTTATCTTAAATAGGTTTTTAAGAGGATGCAATTTATTGAGTTTCTCTGGATGCAATTTATTAGTTTTTTGTTATGTATTGTATTTTGTTACCTTTCCTAATATAATTTGAGTTACATCTATATGTATTGATTCTTCAAGATTACTAAAATCATAATTACTTTAATATTTCATTCTTAATAATCATTCCAAATTAATAAGTAATATTTCATTTTCGTTCTAGAGGGGTTGGGAATTTCAGAAAGTGAATCATACACAAAAGCCTACATGGCTCATACACACATTTGAAATAAAAGGTACATAGATAAAGACTTATAACGATTTCATATATCCATAATTCATCTATAATACTCATATAATTAATTTAATACACATCAATACATTATATATCATCCCTTTAAATCCACCAAATCTATCAACTGGGTACTCCATAATTACGAGTAGCACACATATTTCCTGGCTCAATAATACATTCCTTCTCATTCATTGTTTCGTTTCTCTATCAATAAACCTAAATTTTTTTTAATCAATTTTAAAAAACTTATTGAAATAAATTATGCATTTAATATATATAAAAACAACTATCTCTTTAGATAATGAATCCAAAACAATCCTCTATGAATTTCCACTTTCTATAATATCTTCTATATCAAGCATTAGAAACAATGACACATAACATTATTCAAGTCTACATGCATTTTTAAACAATTACATCATAACACATATTTTCAAAAATAAATACAACATGAATACAAAGGGTTTCCAATAATATACCCCTTTGTATATTGTTGAAAATATCATTTCCTTCTAAATCAAAAAACATATCTAAATCAAATAAAGTTTTTGAAGAAATATATATTTAATGTGTCTTCTCTTATCCCGCTTATTTCAAATGAAATTCCAAAGTGACAAATTTTTCTACCTTCTCCCCATTTTTTAAATTATGAAAACTCAACTTCATTCTATTCTCCTCATGGTAAATTGAATCTAAGAGGATATATTTACAAACTTTTATTTCCTTGGTTACTATGTTTTATATGGAAGAACATAATCGTCTTGGTATATATCACTTTTCCAAGAATCATAGTTCATCCCTTGGATCCATCTATTTACTTATTATACATTAAACTCTTTTATCAATTTTTTCTAAAATAAAAAGTTCTAGTTGTAATGTAAAATTCCATAGTTTCCATTAAGATGATTCTAAAACACCTTCTTAACATTACCCACATATCCTCAAATAGAAATAGTAATAGTAATTATCACTTAGAATTTTGGGTGTCATTAAAACCTCTAATCCTACATAACCTAGAAAATTTGAGGGAATTAATAATATAAGTTTACTCTAATAAGGCTTTCTATACCCACTAGGTTTCCATTAAACACATCAGTAGTAAGAAACATTTCACTTTTTCACCTAAAACAAAACATGTGATCTCATCACACTTATACACCAAAACATTATATAATAAGAAGGAAAATACTAAGTGTGAGAAAAAACAATTTTTTAAATCAATTGGCACAAATTTTTACAATTAAACTAGTGATAACACTTGAATTTCAGGTTTTTATTTAACTTATAAGGATATTTATCTTACATAAAAGCATAATATCCTTTAATAAATCACCATAAACTTTTCCTAAATTGAAACATCCTGTTTATTAAAATTTTATTCAGTTCTAGAACATCATTAATTAAGAAAACCACCTCCAACATAGAATATTTTAGTATCCTGTATTCATGAACAACTAAAACCCAATGTTAAAAATTAAAATATAAAATAAAGGGTTCACCCATGAAGCAGCTTCTAACAATCTATGTTGATTGCCACTTGCTTCATATAAGAATAATCTAAATCAATTCACTTTCTTTTGATCGAATGGTTCTACTAATTTCATGGCCTGATATAACTTGTAATAATATAATTTTATCATGACATAACATGGTTATTTTAGGTAGTATTTAATGGATTTTTCTTCTGGATATTATCCCAACTTTAACAATTCAGAAAAATCTAGAATATTATTTTTTTCATACATCTGTCAAAACATTCTTTTGAGTATTTATCTGGTTTATTGACAAATATAGTTTAGATGGTGATGTGAGAAGAAATTTATCAATCAATATATTTATTTTTCATAGACAATTAACCCCTAATTGATTTAATTATTTTTTATTAGTTTAATTTTTTTGACAATGTGAATTATCAATTTAATTGATAAATGGATAAATTTATTAATTTTATTGATGCATTACTGTTTGGGATTTTATTGATAACAATTCAATTTTTTTGGGATTTCGAAATTTATTTTATTTGATTAAATCAGAAATTACTATTTTTAAATTGATTTATATTTTGGTACAATAAATTTATTCATATTTTTAGTTTTATTAATCCCATAATTTTATATTGAAAAAAATTGATATTGGAAGTTAATTTTCATTTTTAGAAAATATAATTTAAATTTATTGGGATTTGTTAATCAAAAATTCAATAATATATTCTTGGTTTTAATTCATTAATATTTAATTTAACGAATTTTTTTGTTTTGGAATTTAATTTCAAATGGTATTTTTTAATTTTAAATTACAAAAATTCTCCACAAAAAATGAATGCGTTATATGAAGGTCTGAATTTTATAAGGACTAAAAAAACCATGCCATTTAGTTATAAATTCCAAAGATTACCAAATATTTCATGAGTTCCAACATCCAATAAATAGTTAAGAAAACTACCACGGAAATAAAATTTCAAAGGAATTAAGAGATCCTGAATATGGTTCAATCTTGAATGAGAGTAAATATCTAGAAATGTGAAATATAGAAAATAATAAACAAATAGGGTTGAAGATACATAATGTTCCCTATGAAATTGACTTCAACCTTCCTGAAAAATTTTAAAATTCATGTATCTCCTACGAGACTCCTCGATTGAAATTTTGGTTAAGGAAGAGTAAGACTACACCCGTTCATTGACCTCATATCATCCCCTCTATGGTCAATCGTCTCGAGCGACAAAAATAACTAAACCCCAGTCAATTGAAATCCTCTCCAACAAATCGACCATGAAACCATGGGATGCCAAAATATAGAATTTTATTATGGAGTTGTTGAATTTTATCCACCCTAATGAAGTGGGTCCAAAATGATAAATAACACATGTTGTCTTTGGAGGCCTGATGATGAATTGTGGAGACTGAACTAAAAACACACCTAATCAAAGAAATGGACCACTAGATGAAAATTATTCCCATCACTCCACACTAGTTTATTTGAAAATGAGATTTCAAAACACCTTATCTAAAACAAATGTTTTCGCAGCTGACACCAGCTTAATGGAAATATGAGTTCATCAGAAGACTAATGTTGTGGAAGATCATAATTATGATGGAAATTATTCCCCGAGCCAGTGAGAAGAAATAAAATTTCTATTCATTATGATATCAATGGAATTTAAAAGAAGTTGACTAGAACACCTTGAGCTATAGTGGATAATTTTGATGATGAAGAATTATATCCAATGTGGTTCTTATCGAAGAAAAATTCTTGATTCACTATATAGGTTCACCGAATATTAGGATGAACACCTCAAACCACATGAGCCTACACTTAAATACATATCTGAGGAGGAACCAAGTTGCACCACCAACTACGATCAAACTCTATCCCTTTCCATTGTCAATGAAGAAATCACCAAATTAATTCCAAACCTTGAAGAAACCCCAAACCATATTTGTTACACTTGTTGTCACTGAATAGAGTGTATCATGTCTTCATAAATTATAATTCCAAAATTGAATGAATATTTGAATTCCTTGATCTCTCTAGAAGGATGTTGTGGGATACCAACCACTTTCGACAACAAGACACGTCATTTTTTTCATTAGTAATGACTATGAAAGACATAAAAGTGGTTTTTATGTATCCATATTTTTGGATGTATGTTTTGATTTTAATTCCTAGAAGGTTTAATTTTTCTTTTCATTTTATGATTTTGACATAAATTAACACACTTTAAGAATTATGATGATTAAGTGTAAATTTTTTGTAGATAAATAATGTAGAAGATGGAACTTGTGGATAAAGTAGTTGGAAAAGATAACCGTGGTAAATCAAAAATCATGGATCATATCAAAATAAACTACATTCTGTTAGAATAACATTAGATGAATGGAAATAATATAAGTAAAAATATAATTTTAATGATGTTTAATTTTTCCCTATTTCTAAAATATTATTCCTTATGCATGGAAAAATATGTAGGAGGCCACATTTCATTCCTAATGCACTGAATTTGATTTGGTTTAGAGAGTTTTTCAAAATGAATTATTTTATGTTCCAATTATATTTTGGTTGATATTTTATTACATTAAGTTCTACATACATCTGATTAAGAAATTTTAATAATAATAATCTAAGGATCTCGATGATGTTGATGATGAACCACCTATGTATAAGATACACTGAGGTTTATTTTGATGAAATTATATTACTTCTATATGATGCTGAGTTCAAGTATGTGTTAAAGATGATGATCTGTATCTGAGAAAATTTAAACCCAATGAAAATTGATGGTTGGATAATAAAAATACTAATGAGGGGGAAAAGACCAATATTTAACACCCAGGCACGTCCAAACCAAATTACAGACCCAGATATAAGATTTTATGGCCTAATTAAGATGACTCTCTCTCAAATTACAAATACACTTAAAAAACTGAATCCCTAGATTAACACATACATCATCCCCTTCAAAAAATTGTAATTTAACATCTATTGATTCTATGAAACAATGAATAATCACTCGTTGATCCTTTTTTAGGTATTACAATGTTCAACCATGGGGGGATTAATGTTTAAATACAATATATTCAAATATGCTTATTTTGATAAATCTTGATCGGCGAACTACGAACATGGTGAAAGTATGATGAAACATAAGTAATCGTAGAATTTGAGAAATAATTCAAACTTATTGGGTTATTTGAAATGGAATATTGTGCTAATAACAAGGTTATAGATGGAATATTGATGAAATTGGAGTGTAGACTATAAATGATGAAATGTTAACTTTAGAGGAGGGTGTTTTCAATGATCATTTAACTAGGAGTGATTTTGGTGTATATTATTTTTTTCATTCGTTTTATTCTTATAATTATTTGGTGATGGAACATTTTGCAAGTAGTGTCTGAGCCAATAAGATCCCCCATTACCCCCTATTTATTAATTCAATTCTCCAATAACATTTTTTCCTTCTATTAATATCTCTATAATTATTTTTACATGTTATATTTTAGTATATTCCCTTCTACTTATGAAAGTTAAAATTTATCTTTCTTATATATCTTAATTGTACATGTAGGCCATTTGGGATCTCTCCAAATTACATATTAAATATCATCAGGTGTAGAGGAGGGTGATCAAATATACCCAATCACTAGAACATGTGAGTGTTGGGTTTACAGTGGTCATTTTACATCCCTACTCAAGTTAAAACTTCTCGAAAAAATGTATTATAAGTGAGGTTTTATTGGGTTAGAGATAGTATAAGAGATACTTGAGATTTAATTATGATTTTATAGGCACGTTATAGAGGTTACATGACTTTAGGAAACTATCTCCAAATATGTATTTAAAAACCAATCCAATTTGAACAAAAAAAAATTAATAGTGAAAAACTAAATAACTTTCATTCCAAATTTTTTTCAATCATTGAACCCTAAAAAAGATGAAAAAATTGAAATCCCAATTTCCCAATTTATGGTAACTTGAGTCCAATTACTATTTAATATTAATGGGGTGAAACTATTTTTTTGAGTTCCCTGTGATATGAGCTCATTAGTTTAGTTTTTCCTCATATATATTGTACGTGTTGGATATAGAAATGGGATTTAAGATGCCTTTAAATTCACTTGTCTCATGTTTCTTTTCAAAATTTAAATCAAACATTGTTATAACTTAAAAAATATTATTTTTTGGAGAAATTTCCCCATGAATTGTATATCCCCTGGAATTCTACCCCACCCAAAAAATTTATTAGTAATATTTATAGTCATGGAAAGAGGGGTATAATCCATTTTTGTCTAATTTTTCATGTCCCACCCTGTAAACCACTAAACTGGGGGACAACATGGACAGATGATGTAACACCCCGAGCTTCCACGATACGCTTCTCATTCAATAATGCAATAGCTTGCATTGTACGCAACTTCGAGTTCTAAAACACCGCGACTAATCAAAGTAGCCGTTATGAATAGTAATAACCACTTTTTAAAATTATAGATATTTTATATTTCAAGATGGACTTCATTTTTGGATTCGGAATATAGAAATTACCCTATGTTGAATTTTTTGTATTTTTCTGAGAACTTCTAATTTTTTATGAATAGTGAAAAATACTTTAAAACAACTTTTTTAATCAAAATAATTTAATGTGATAAATTATACTATTTAGTGGTTTTAAGGTATAATTAGAATATATTTTTACCATTTTATCCAATGGTGGTCATTAGAATTAATTTAACATTGAAATCGGACATAAACAATTGCCAATCTTTTGATATAAATTGTTTCTTAAAAACACGCTATTTGTCGTAACAGTGGGAATTAATTATAAAATTAATTAATGCAACTTATATGTTTGGAATTTTTTAAAATAGACATCATTTTTGAATTCGGAATATCAATTATAGCATATGGTGAAATTTTGGCCTTGTTCTGAAAAACTTCAATTTTTGATGAATAGTGAAACCACTAAGTGGTAGTTAAATAACTGATTTTTCATTTAAATGAAATATTACCACTTCTGAGATTTGATTTTCAAAAATCCAACATACATGGTTTTCATTAAGAAGTAAAATGTGGTTCAATGAGATTAAAATAATTTTTTGGCGAATAGTAACTTTTAAGTTCTTAATCGCGATTAGAGGTAATTAGTGTAGTTTAAGGTACAAATAATGTTTTAATAATATGAGATGAGCATGAAACTTGTCCTACTCCTATTGGATGAGTCATGGCCGACCGAGAAAACCCATGGGTCAACTTGGGGACCCCATGGAGCCACTTTAGTTGGAAAATGACATTAATATATATTTATTTAATGTTAAAATTAAATTGACACAAACATGAGTTATTTTACTAAAACAGTTTTTAATTGGGGTTACACAAGTCCAAATTTTTACTATAAATATTAATTAGAAATATAAAAAGATTTCCTACATCATAGTATTTTTTTTATAATTTTTAGACATTAAATAAATTAAATTATTTATGACAACATTATGATGCAGCGATGACCTCATTATTTAACGATTTAAATAAACTGTGAAGATAATGCAAAATCCAAGGCTTACACTTGTCCAAAACCTATTGGATGAGGATATTTCGAAACCGTATCACCTTATCCTCGAATTATATAAGTGTGGGACCTTTATAATCCGAAAAGCATTGTGAAATAATGTAACATTTCAATCATTCCAAAAGTGCCCCTCCTCTCCACTTATAAAAGGCCCCCACCTCTCCCACCTCATTTACACTTTCAAGCCATTTGTCTCGGCCAAACTCTGCCCAAACACTCTCCCAACTTCCCCCTCTTACTCCTAGAAGCCTTACTTTGGGCAGAACTCTTCCCAAGGAAGCCTTTGGCTCAAATCAAAAAGAGTTACCCGATTTTGAGGTAATGTCTTTTCTAATGTTGTTTTGTTTTATTTTTCTTCTCCAACCCCCTAACTCTTTTTATTCATTTATTTTGTAACAACACCAGTGTCCTCAATATACTAGGATGTTGTTATAATAAGTATTCGAGCTACACTTACACACACCTACATCTAATGGTTAAAGAACATACGGTTTCTGTGGATGGCGAATTTCTGCCTCACGAAACGATGATTGTTCAACACTCATATAACACCTTCAACGGTGGCCATTAAGATGTCACTATTTTTATATATGATATATAATATTTTTATGTTTTACTTATGCTTCTGTATTTCTCATTTATGGCATACTTTATGATTTCCATTATGGGTAAAACGCGATAATTTCATTTTAGGAAGTGCGGACTACCGCCCCCTCAAAGTGATTTGAATCGTTAATGCCATATGTGGGATGTATAAAGGATGGAGTAAATGGTATTATACACTATATTATACTGGAATTATATTATACAATTATATCATTATGATTTAGTTCCATTAAATATGAAATTGAAATGAAAGTAGCGTTCATGCGTACGTACGGCTTACCATCTCCATGAACGGTGCATTTCATTTCTTACCTCTAAATGTTACGTAATATTATAAATTAATGTATATACTGGATATATAATATATATATGACATCTAAATCATGAATATAATTCTGGAGATAATGGATATTCTACCACATAAACAACTTGTAATTATAAGAAGTTTATTGTTGACTCAAGTACCAAAGATCGGCAAAACAACCGTTATTAACTTAAATAATTACATAATGTTCATATCATTGTAATAAGTGAAATAATAAGGATAATGAAATTGAAAATGGTTCTTAATAAGGTATATATTAACTCTAGTTTATTATTCAGGAGGTTAAAGAACGGTTGAGTCAAGTCAGACACGAGGTAAGGGAACTTCTTAACCCAATTTCAATTCGTTGGGTTAATCTCCTACTTTCAAATTATGTCATGATATTATTATTTCCTATCTTGTATTTTTACATTATTTATGTGTACTTATAGTGAATACACATAATAGACCTACTTTATAAAAAAATGATCTTTTTAAGGACTTCGTCTCAATCCCCTTTCATTGAGGCATATTTGGTTTTACACACAACTTTCTTTTATACGGTGTATAAACCCCTTTGACTTTTACGTTTATTCAAAAGGAATATTTTTATGCGAAGCGTTTTTCTAAATGACAAAAGGGAATGTTTTTCCTTCCGTACTTATGCGGCGACAACGACTTCTCCACCGCCATGACCATTATTTGAGTTTCTTCTTCCTCTACAAGCCATATTTTTTTAATGAAAAATAAATACAAAGTTTTATCTTTCTTTTATTTTGGTATTGAAAATGGTTTTGAAAGCGTTTTTATTATATCAATGTGTTGTATTGATATCTTGTGATTGAAATGTGGAAATGTTATGTTTCCTTTATGCATGTTTTATGTGATACGATTATGTTATGGTT
Organism: Viscum album; assembly: GCA_963277665.1. Classification (NCBI taxonomy): domain Eukaryota; kingdom Viridiplantae; phylum Streptophyta; class Magnoliopsida; order Santalales; family Viscaceae; genus Viscum; species Viscum album. The sequence continues at coordinate 906,634,026 of OY728125.1, read as the reverse complement.
TATGATATGTTTAAACCTATTCATATGGGGAATGTATTGGACTTAATAAGTGACGGGTGGAGCCCGCTATAGCTCCTCGATGCATCGGTAGGTCTCATGAGACAACTAGAAGTGGAATTGGCCGAGGCCCTTTCCCAATTTGATTTATGGTTTTGGCCGAGGCCTTAATCATTTTAGACGTCTTGGCCGAGGCCTTGACAAAGTGTTTCAGAATGTCTGGCATTATACATTCCCTCATTATGAAAGTGGTTATTGATATTGCATGTGATTATTCGACCAGTAGAATATCCATGTGAAGTAGTGAATGGAATTATCTCATTTTACTTTTGCTATATTATGTTGATGTTCAAGTTTAAAAGGCTTTTGTTTTAGTTATACATTGCCTTAAATGTTTATGTTTATTTATGAAAGCTTCCGCAATATTGTTATCCTTACTGAGCATCTGAGCTCACCCCTTTCAATGTTTTAATATTTTCCAGGATGTGAAGAAGTATTTTATTAATGACCTGCAGGGATAGTCAGAAGAGGATATGAGTGTGGACTATGAAGACTTTGTTATTAGTTTTTCACTTTATGATTTAATGTAAGACTTTTGAATGTATCTAGTGTTTCCAAGGCTACTAAACTAATCGGTCTTTCGAGACTTGATCTTTTGTGATCATGCCAATGTTATGAAGTAATGCACCGACTCTGGGTAGCTGGGGTTGGGGCGTTATAGTTGGTATCAAAGGCAGTTTAGTACTAACCTTTGAAGCTATATTTAGATAAACTCTGATTAGAGCACATAGCCCAAAGATAGACTTTGAGGATTAATATAGAAGAACTTCCTAGAATTTTGGTATTATAGAGATGTTATGAGTTTTCCGAGCAATACATCCCTGTATGGATACGAGCAGGTAGAGGCGGCTCTGACCCAGATGTACCTAGGGGTAAAACCCGAAAACACCGTTTTGAGCTAGACTCTAATGGGAACTGGTGCACGACAACGGGCCTTGCTGCACTCTTGGTTACGACACTCCCGGGGGATATGCTTAGGATAATTCTCGTTTTCTTTACAAACCACTATGAACGGTTATGAGTATATACTTCCTCAAAGAAAACCTTTTTATGATTATGGATTATATCCGTAAATAGTTCAATTTATGTTAAGTATTTTATAAGTATGGAATTATGTATTTTGATTCATAAACTAACCTAGTTTATGGCATTGTATAGAAATGGAGCCCAGTAGAAGGAATGTGAACTCCATCAATACGTATGATCCAAAGAGTAAGAAGGATCATATCTTTCATGGTATTAAGCCAACATTTAGAAGGGAAATATTCTCCCATGTGTTATCAACATATGAAGAAATAGTATCACGTGTTAATAAGATAAGTAGAGAATTCTCTGAGTCTTATGGATTTGAAGGGATGAAAGAGAAGAAAAGGATGGAAGAGAGAATGATGGATAAAGGGACGAGGGAAAAGAAGAATTTTCCAATATGTGATAACTGTGGGAAGAAACACCTTGGAATTTTCCTGAAGGGAATGGTAGTTTGTTATAAGTGTGGAGAAAAAGGACACCAAGTGCATGACTGCAAGGGTAAGAAAAAGGTTTCAAATGTACAATGCTTCATCTGCAAGGAGTGGGGACACTACACAAACCAATGTTCAAATCATCAGAGTATGCCCCAAATGATGTTATTGGATAATAATCAAGTTATGATACTACCACAGATGAGGAGGAATGATTAGAGTTCTTATGTTGTTGTTAAAGAATTTTGTAATTTGAGTGTTGTATCAATGATGTATTGGTTATAATAATTATGGAGTATATAAGGATTGTACTGCAGTACTATTTCATCTAGGACTTGAGATTGTGTGGAACCAAGAAAAGTGACTCCACAGTAGGTTAAATTTTTGGAAAATATATGGTTGAGAGAAAGATAAACCATAATATGGTTCTGATACCGAGATAGTGATTTTGGAATAAGACATGATTGATTCGGATAAATTATGTTGGATATTCTTAACATCCTTGAAACTGATTAATGATTTGTATACTTTTTTGGATAGAAGGAGTATATCTAGTTTTCTATAAGGAATAAGGGATCATGAATGTAATCAATAAGGATTTATGGTAATTTATTATGTTTCAGTGTTTTAAAAGAATACATGATGAAGGTGTTCACATGTTGTTATGCAGAAAAAAAGAGCTTCATTATGTTTACCTTCCTCATAAAATCTGGACTGTGAGTTGGACAGAAGTATTTTTGATAACTATAAAGGTTGTAATGTATTATATTTTACATTGGATACTATTGTTAAGGTTATTTTTGGATATTTATAAAAAGGACAACACGCAGACCGAGTGACAACCCATCGCGTCGGACAAAGCTGTGGGAATCGAACCCACAACCATAGTGCGATTGGGATTAATCGCCTACCACTGGACTACGTGAAGTCCCTGGTTATTACAAAATAGTTTTTCTAATCTAAATGGTATGTGTTAACATTTAGAACCTTATACAATTAGGATAAGTATAATATTTTTGAGTTCTATTATCTTTTTGAGTGAATGATGAGTTGAAGGTTGAAACTCTAATTGTCAAGCATAAATATATATATACCTTTCTCTTATTCAATGAATAAATTAATTCTTAAACTTTATTAAAGGGATATTAAAACAAAAAAATGTGTTATCCTAATACCTTATGTCTTTTTGAACTGATGATATTTTAAATCAACATAGATTGAAGGCTTTGAGGCCCTCAATTTGACAGTTGATTGTGATTGATGACCTCAATAACTCCCTATAAATATTTATGTTTTTCCTCCAATTATATGTCTTTAATTGCCACCAATGTTCTCCTAATCGAGATCATAATTGGGTAGTGACTTTATCATTTCCCTTTCCCTCTTATTAAGGCTAAATTTTATTAATCTTATTTCCGATGTGGGTTTTCCACAAAGGTATTGTCTCTTTTCAACCTTTTATTTTCAAAGAAAAAATTCAAATTGCGAGGACGCAATTTATTGAAGGAGGGGAGAATGTAACACCCTGAGCTTCCACGATACGCTTCTCATTCAATAATGCAATAGCTTGCATTGTACGCAACTTCGAGTTCTAAAACACCGCGACTAATCAAAGTAGCCGTTATGAATAGTAATAACCACTTTTTAAAATTATAGAAATTTTATATTTCAAGATGGACTTCATTTTTGGATTCGGAATATCGAAATTATCCTATGTTGAATTTTTGGTATTTTTCTGAGAACTTCTAATTTTTTATGAATAGTGAAAAATACTTTAAAACAAATTTTTTAATCAAAATAATTTATTGTGATAAATTATACTATTTAGTGGTTTTAAGGTATAATTAGAATATATTTTTACCATTTTATCCAATGGTGGTCATTAGAATTAATTTAACATTGAAATTGGACATAAACAATTGCCAATCTTTTGATATAAATTGTTTCTTAAAAACACGCTATTTGTCGTAACAGCGGGAATTAATTATAAAATTAATTAATGCAACTTATATGTTTCGAATTTTGTAAAATAGACATCATTTTTGAATTCGGAATATCAATTATAGCATAGGGTGAAATTTTGGCCTTGTTCTGAAAAACTTCAATTTTTGATGAATAGTGAAACCACTAAGTTGTAGTTAAATAACTGATTTTTCGTTTAAATGAAATATTACCACTTCTGTGATTTGATTTTCAAAAATCCAACATACATGGTTGTCATTAAGAAGTAAAATGTGGTTCAATGAGATTAAAACAATTTTTTGGTGAATAGTAACTTTTAAGTTCTTAATCGCGATTAGAGGTAATTAGTGTAGTTTAAGGTACAAATAATGTTTTAATAATATGAGATGAGCATGACACATGTCCTACTCCTATTGGATGAGTCATGGCCGACCAAGAAAACCCATGGGTCAACTTGGGGACCCCATGGAGCCACTTTAGTTGGAAAATGACATTAATATATATTTATTTAATGTTAAAATTAAATTGACACAAACATGAGTTATTTTACTAAAACAGTTTTTAAGTGGGGTTACACAAGTCCACATTTTGACTATAAATATTAATTAGAAAGTTAAAAATATTTCCTACATCATAGTATTTGTTTTATAATTTTTAGACATTAAATAAATTAAATTATTTATGACAACATTATGATGCAGCGATGACCTCATTATTTAACGATTTAAATAAAATGAGAAGATAATGCAAAATCCAAGGCTTACACTTGTCCAAAGCCTATAGGATGAGGCGATTTCGAAACCTTATCACCTTAGCCTCGAATTATATAAGTGTGGGACCTTTAGAATCCGAAAAGCATTGTGAAATAATGTAACATCTCAATCATTCCAAAAGTGCCCCTCCTCTCCACTTATAAAAGGCCCCCACCTCTCCCACCTCATTTACACTTTCAAGCCATTTTGCTCGGCCAACCTCTGCCCAAATACTCTACCAACTTCCCCCTCTTACTCCTAGAAGCCTTACTTTGGGCAGAACTCTTCCCAAGGAAGCCTTTGGCTCAAATCAAAAAGAGTTACCCGATTTTGAGGTAATGTCTTTTCTAATGTTGTTTTGTTTTATTTTTCTTCTCCAACGCCCTAACTCTTTTAATTCATTTCTTTTGTAACAACACCAGTATCCTCAATATACTAGGATGTTGTTATAAGAATTATTCGAGCTACACTTACACACACCTACATCTAATGGTTAAAGAACATACGGTTTCTGTGGATGGCGAATTTCTGCCTCACGAAACGATGATTGTTCAACACTCATATAACACCTTCAAAGGTGGCCATTAAGATGTCACTATTTTTATATATGATATATAATATGTTTATGTTTTACTTATGCTTCTGTATTTCTCATTTATGTCATACTTTATGATTTCCATTATGGGTAAAATGCGATAATTTCATTTTAGGAAGTGCGGACTACCGCCCCCTCAAAGTGATTTGAATCGTTAATGCCATATGTGGGATGTATAAAGGATGGAGTAAATGGTATTATACACTATATTATACTGGAATTATATTATCCATTTATATCATTATGATTTAGTTCTATTAAATATGAAATTGAAATGAAAGTAGCGTTCATGCGTACGTACGGCTTACCGTCTCCATGAACGGTGCATTTCATTTCTTACCTCTAAATGTTACGTAATATTATAAATGAATGTATATAATGGATATATAAGATATATATGACATCTAAATCATGAATATAATTCTGGAGATAATGTATATTCTACCACATAAACAACTTGTAATTATAAGAAGTTTATTGTTGACTCAAGTACCAAAGATCGGCAAAACAACCGTTATTAACTTAAATAATTACATAATGTTCATATCATTATAATAAGTGATATAATAAGGATAATGAAATTGAAAATGGTTCTTAATAAGGTATATATTAACTCTAGTTTATTATTCAGGAGGTTAAAGAACGGTTGAGTCAAGTCAGACACGAGGTAAGGGAACTTCTTAACCCAATTTCAATTCGTTGGGTTAATCTCCTACTTTCAAATTATGTCATGATATTATTATTTCCTATCTTGTATTTTTACATTATTTATGTGTACTTATAGTGAATACACATAATAGACCTACTTTATAAAAAAATGATCTTTTTAAGGACTTCGTCTCAATCCCCTTTCATTGAGGCATATTTGGTTTTACACACAACTTTCTTTTATACGGTGTATAAACCCCTTTGACTTTTACGTTTATTCAAAAGGAATCTTTTTATACGAAGAATTTTTCTAAATGACAAAAGGGAATGTTTTTCTTTCCGTACTTATGCGGCGACAACGACTTCTCCAACACCGTGACCATTATTTGAGTTTCGGCTTCCTCTACAAGCCATCTTTTTTTAATGAAAAATAAATACAAAGTTTTAACTTTCATTTATTTTGGTATTGAAAATGGTTTTGAAAGCGTTTTTATTATATCAATGTGTTGTATTGATATCTTGTGATTGAAATGTGGAAATGTTATGTTTCCTTTATGCATGTTTTATGTGATACGATTATGTTATGGTTTATGATATGTTTAAACCTATTCATATGAGGAATGTATGGGACTTAATAAGTGACGGGTGGAGCCCGCTATAGCTCCTCGATGCATCGGAGGTCTCATGAGACAACTAGACGTGGAATTGTCCTAGGCCCTTTCCCAATTTGATTTATGGTTTTGGCCGAGGCCTTAATCATTTTAGACGTCTTGGACGAGGCCTTGACAAAGTGTTTCAGAATGTCTGGCATTATACATTCCCTCATTATGAAAGTGGTTATTGATATTTCATGTGATTATTCGACCAGTAGAATATCCATGTGAAGAAGTGAATAGAATTATCTCATTTTACTTTTGCCATATTATGTTGATGTTCAAGTTTAAAAGGCTTTTGTTTTAGTTATACATTGCCTTAAATGTTTATGTTTATTTATGAAAGCTTCCGCAATATTGTTATCCTTACTGAGCATCTGAGCACACCCCTTTCAATGTTTTAATATTTTCCAGGATGTGAAGAAGTATTTTATAAATGACCTGCAGGGATAGTCAGAAGAGGATATGAGTGTGGACTATGAAGACTTTGTTATTATTTTTTCACTTTATGATGTAATGTAAGACTTGTGAATGTATCTAGTGTTTCCAAGGCTACTAAACTAATCGGTCTTTCGAGACTTGATCTTTTGTGATCATGCCAATGTTACGAAGTAATACACCGACTCTGGGTAGCTGGGGTCGGGGCATTACATATGAGCACCTCCCCATACTCTAAAGGATACTAAATACTATTAAAGAGCTATTGGGTTCTTTTTGGGGATACTCTACCAACTATTGATAATAATAATTATATAAATAAAAATAAAATTGTAGAATTAGTGAACCAAACTCTACAGATTATATAAAAAATAAAGATGATTAATCCAAATGTACACCTACTACACATTCCATTTAATATCTACATATCACTATATACATGAATAAGTGTGAAATATCACTTTTTGGTCGATTATATATGTACATAAGAAAACCTGCCTAAAGGATCTCTTTCATGGAATTGAGGAACCACCTGTTACATCTTCCAAAAGATATTTTATCCATCCCATGAACCATTATAACATCCCTACTCACCGAGATCTAGACCATAAGAATGTTCCCTTACCTAAACTCACAACCATAAAGTCTACACACATCAAAAGGGGTGCATTCATGGTGTGCGTATGAATATAGTATTCCATGAAAAATGGTGTCACTAGATTACATCCATACATATATCAGTGTATGGAAGATGTAAATAGAAATAAACCACTCACATACCACATAACCCACTCCAGTTATGCTCAACATCAATTATACGTCCTTTTCCTTGTCCGGAAAATGCTAGAATGGAAAAATTCATCTATGATGTATCGTACCAGAAGAACCATATGTATTATATCCATTTACATACCACACAGAATCATGTTCCAACTATTACAACATGAAAAACATATCACCACTTGACTAAATCTCAATTAAACCCTATGATGTTAATTTGATATCCCAATGACACATCCATTGGAATATCATAATTCCATCAAAATTATACATCTTCAATTACCATTGGTTTAGTATCCCAATGTCCTAAGGCACAATTACTCTCATCCTTCCACAGTCCTGACCTATCATCCCTAGAATAATTATGATCCTTAATCCCCATATGATGGTCTCACACACAATAATTTTTTGAATTCCTTTGTTAGAACCTCCTCTGTAATAATGGTTATCACAATCCCCGATATTGATAGATATAAGGGGGCCTCCACCAAAAAAGAGTTGTCAATAAAACCTCATTGGGCCTTTAACCAATGTTCATATAATCACGACGACAATATAGGCCAACCAAAATGAGTTAAAATAAACAACAATTCTTTTCCACACCCTTTGATTAACCTCTATCGCCACAAATTATTGCGATCAACAACACCAAATTTCTCACAGACTTTTCCCCTTGTGTTCCCGTGGAACAGATGTAGCCATTGAATAACTTAAAAAAAATAAAAACATGAAGTATCATTCCAAACCCATAAAATAACACCATATAAGACCTTTCATACCATACAAGGCTCAAACATACCCTATAAACATTGAGTATTCACTGTAATCTCTCAAGAACAATATAGAATAAATGTCGTATAAATGGGTCCCACCAAGACCACCCCATTCTTAATTATTTACTATGAATCCCATATCACATGTATAATAAGTAGAAATCTAGGAATGAACTACCTTATACTTGTTGATGTTTTCTAATAAATTACTGACCTATGATTCATATTCAAACTATTGAGATGGTAAAACCAGATACAAATCATGAAAATATAGAATAATTTTATAAATGACACAATAACCTAAGAGAGTGAAATAAATTATAGAATAAGGAAGAATGAGTGTTAACCCTACATGAGTCTACCACCTTAGATGAATGAAACAAAAAACTGGTAAGAAATGAGGTAGACTCACTCTTGGAACCCTAAGTGGATGATATTATGTAACACCCCAAGATTCCACAGAATGCTTCTCTTTCAATAATATAGTAGCGTGTGTTGTACGCAACTTCGAGTTCAAACACACACCACAACCAATCAAACTAGCCGTTATGAATAGTAATACCCACTTTTTGAAATTTTATAAATTTAATATTTCAAAATGGACTTCAGTTTTGGATTTAGAATATCAAAATTAGCTTAGGAAGAATTTTTTGTACTTTTCTGATAACTTTCATATTTTGATGAATAGTGAAAATTACTAAATTTTAATTCAAAACAACATTTTTAATCGAAATAATTAATAGTGATAAATTATGAATTTGAGTGGTTTTAAAGTATATTTAGAATATATTTTTACAATTTAATACAATTTTGGTCATTGGACGTAATTTCACATTTAAACTGGACATAAACAAGTGTCAATCTTTTCATAGTTATTATTTCGTAAAAACACGCATTTTGTTTTGATAGAGGGAATTAATTTTAAATTAATTTATGCCACTTATGTGTTTTGAATTTGGAAAAAAGGATTCCATATTTTAAATCATGATGTCCAAATTATGTAAATATGTAACTCTTATTTGAGGACATTTTCAATAATTACTTTGATAAAGATTTTATTTTCCATGGTTAAAGGGTCAATCTGGTAAATAAGGGTAAAAAACTAATATTATAATATTATTAATTTACACTAAAACGTGTCATAACCATATTGGTTGATACATGTCCAACCATGGGCATCTATGAGTCAATTTTGGGACCCCATGGAGCCACCTGCAAGTGTTAGGGACACATTATATAAATAAAGTTAAAGTAAATTCAAAAAAGACATAAGAAAATATCTTTTAGAAAATCAATTTTTACACAGGGTTATATATGTTATATTTTAGACTATAAATATTCATGAGAAATAAAACTAGATTTCCTACACAATGGTATTTTATTTATAATTTTTATAAATTAAATAATTAAATTTATTAATGACACAATAATGATGCTATATTGTCCTTAATAATGAAGGAATCAAATAATTGGTATTATAAATGTTAAAATTAATATAATTTTAATGTTTTGATTGCATACACTAATTTTATTGGTTAATATGATATTCTAGTATTTATTAAATGAATTCGTTTCGAATCAATAAATTTGTTAAGACTTTAAAAAAATCAATTATTGAATAGTGTCAAAATTGAAATAAATGAGTTTTTAAAACAAATATTATATTATTAATTGATATTATATTCCTAAAAATCTGAGGTTCGGCCAAAAGACTTATATAATGATAAGTGTATAATTAATGAACCACTTGGGGGTATCTTGGAAGTATATAGTCTGTTTATTAAATATATAATATTAAAATACAAAGTTACATGGTAAATGTCAAACTAATTAACTATGATTTAAATCAAAACGATTAAGTTAATATAGTGACCCAAACCTGTCTAAAACCAATTGGTTGAGTGGTTTTCAACCTATCCACACCTTAAATATTAAATAATCCACTTTGTAGCCATTATAAACCTAGTATGAATTTATTATAAAATAATATTTCTAGCTTTTCGTAAGGTGCCCCTCACCCCTCTTATAAAAGGGCACTCCCCTTCCCTCAAATTCAAACCTTCAAAGACTTTTGGATCGGCCAAACCCTGCCCAAATTTTCTCTAAACATCCCTCAATTCATCTTAGAGTCCTTTTTTAGTAATAAATCCAACTTAAGAAGACTTTTGATAAAATCAAAAGGAAGAACCCGAAGAAGAGGTAATGTTTTCACCAACCTCTTTCAAGTTCCTTTCTTCTTACACTTATTGTTTATTTGTTATTTACTTTATAAAATAATAAATCCATTATATCCTATATACTGTGATGTTATTATATATATTGTACAACAATATTCAGTATTCTGTTCATCCTTTGAATGAAATGTCACCATATGTGCGTACGTACGGCTTACCCTCTCCACGCCGTGGTGTAATTGTTATTCAAAACATTATTATTTGTAAGGGTATTAAAATGACGTGTAATTGATGTAAATAATATATATAACATGATAATGATTCTGTATATATTATATACCAACCAATTATATATTATTTTAATGTCAAAAGAATGATATTGTCGCTCGTGCGTACGTACAGACTACTGTCTCCACGAACGCGATGAGATTCATTCCCCATCGTACCCATTAAAGAGTAATTATCATTTGATGATTAAAAATAATTTTTAAGGACTTTATATCATTATGGATATGAGTAAAATACAAGCTATCTATAAAAAACACAACTTATGTAATAAAACATATAAAGGAAAACGAGTAAGTTAACACCTGAAACGACGATAATACTAAGATATTATTAACCAAGCAATGTTAAAAGATCATATATGATATCATATTAATGTATATGGTTCTTTTATAATTTAATAAAAATTATTTCACCATTATACAAGAGTTTGAACTACCCTCATCCATGTAAAAGTACAATATAAGGGGTTTCTTATCTCACTTTTAATTCCGTGAGATTTCTGTTGGTCACTACTTATTTATTGCTTGTGGTGTGTGTTATGCCAATTATTGTATTCATTGTGTAATATAATTTAATTTATGGATATTTACATCATCATTGTATGATAATTCTTTCATGGGTGAATGTTTCGTACGTTACCAAATCGATAAGGGAATTTGAAATTTTAATTTCCACTCATTCGGCTTTACGCATACTTCATTGATTATTTTACTCAAAGATTATGTGGGGGATCACTATTTATTTTCTTATGTTATAATTTCTAATCCCCTTTCTATGGGTATACTTTTGATAAACATAATCACTCCATTTATAAATTCCCAAGTCATCGATATGAACTTGATAAGAGTAATTTTAAATCAATCTCCATTTATTGAGTTAAACATCTAATTCATTGGGATTGTTTTTACAAGAATATGTGTGAATGTCCTATGACTGTTTTACACTGAATATCCAATCATATAGAGTGCATTTATATTTGTCGCACATAATTATGTCATTGATTTATCTTTATCCTAAGGATACGATCTTTATAAGAGATTTCATCTCAATTTACATTCCATTGAGACTTCTTTGTTGTGATACACAAAATCGCATTTATATGGTGTATATAATGTACTTCGACATAGTATATCTTGAATCCCTTTACTCTCATGATATTACAATGTTTTGATTACCTCAATTATTTTTATTCAAGTGTCTCTCTTTTGGTTAGGAACTCTAAATAAAATATCATTTTAAATGTTTTGAAGACTTATTATACTAAATATTTTTCATTAATGTCTATGTTTTAAAAATTGTTTAAGGATTTATTTATATGGACATTAAAGTTTTAAAATTAAAATTCCTTTTAAAAGTTTCAAAGTGGTATGGGACACTTCGATTAAAAAATATATTTTTAAATGGATTCTTGAGAAATAATGTGACTTTTAAATGATTTCAATAAAAGGGGGATATTTCTATCTAATAGTTTTGATGATTATTTTCTTCTATGTAAATATCCAACATTATTATCAATTGAGGTTAATATGATACAATAAAATATTCCATATTGTATCGAATGAGTTATGTTTGACTGTGGATGTGCTATTTTTATACCATTCATGGTTTGTGGTTTAAGTATTGACATTTAGTATGCTAGTTTTAATACGAATATTTATGTTATGTTTCAAACATTTCATATGGGGAATGCATTGGACTTAGTAAGTGACAGGTGGAGCCCGTTATAGCTCCTTGATGCATCCGTAGATCTCAAGAGACAAACTTGTTTCTTGGAACAAGGCCTTGACAAAATCTTATTTGTAGTCTTGGCACAAGGCCTTGACTATGTGGTTATGATAGCCTGACATTATGCATTCCATCATTATGAAAGTGGTTATTGATATTGCATGTGATTATTCGAGTAGTAGAATGTCCAAGTGAATAAGTAAATGGAATTATTTCATTTTATCTTTTCCATATTATGCTGAATTTCAAGTTTAAAATGATTTTGTTTTATTTATATATTTCCTTAAATGTTTATGCTTATTTATAAATGTTTCCGCTATATTGTAATCCTTACTGAACATCCGAGATCACCCCTTTCAATGTTTTATTTCTCTCAGGATGTGAAGAAGTATTTTATAAATGACCTGTAGGGATAGTATGAGGGGATATGGAGACAATATGTTGTTGTTGTTTTTATTTTATGATGTAATGTAAGACTTATGAATATATATAGTGTTTCCAAGGCTACTAAACAAATCATTCATTAGAGATTTGATCTTTTGTGATCATTCCAATGTTATGTAATAAAACACCAACTCTGGGTAACTATGGTCGGGGTGTTACATTTGGTATCAGAGGAATTTTAGTACAAACCTTGGAAGCCATATTTAGATAAACTCTGATTAGAGCACATAGCCCTAAGATAGAATTTGAGGATTATTATAGAATAACTTCCTAGAATTTTGGTGTTGTAGAGATTTTGTGAGTCTTCCGAGCAATACATCCCTTTATGGATACGAGAAGGTATAGGAGGCTCTAGCACAGATGTACCTAGGGTTAAAACCTGAAAACACCGCATTGAGCTAGACTTGAACGGGAACTGGTGCACGACAACAGGTTTTGCTGCACTCTTGGTTACGACACTCCCGGGGGATATTTTTAAGATAATTTACATTTTCTTTACAAAAAGATTTGAAATATTTTAATATAAGATGACAATAAATGACCTTGGATAATCCTAGTGTGTTTCAAATTGGGAATATGGTGACATGATATTCTCTAAATGATTTTATGACTACTATTACTCACATAATGCTTTCTGGTTTTAGTCAATGGCTTGATTCCAAGGAAGTAATAGTAAATTTGAGTGGCGTTCGACCTATATCCAACTTAAACTTAAAATAATCCACTTTGGATACATTAGAAACTGAATATGAATTTATTATAAAATAATATTTCTAGCTTTTCCTAAGGTTCCCCTCACCCCTCTTATAAAAGGGCACTCCCCTTCCCACTAATTCAAACCGTCAATGCCTTTTGACCCGGCCAACCCCTGCCCAAATATTCTCTCAACTTCCCTCACTTAATCCTAGAGGCCTTCCTTTAGTCATAAATCCAACTGAAGGAGAATTTTTATCAAATCAAAAGGAATAACCAGAAGAAGATGTAATGTTTTCACTACCCTCTTTCAAGTTCCTTTCTTCTTACACTTATTCTTTCTTTGTTGTTTCCATTCTAAAATATAACTCCAGTATCTACTCTATACTGTGATGTTATTATAAATATTGTACAACCATATTATGTATTCTATCCATCCATTGAATGACATGTCACCATACGTGCGTATGTACGGCTTACCATCTCCACGTCGTGGTGTAATAGTTATTCAAAACATTATTATTTGGATGGGTATGATAATGATGTGTAATTGATGTAAATAGTAAATATAACATGATAATGATTATTTATATATTATATAACATCCTATTATATATTATTTTAATATCAAAAGAATGATATTTTCGCTCGTGCGTACTTACGGACTACCGTATCCACGAACGCGATGAGATTCATTCCCCATCGTACCCATTCAAGACTAATTATCACTTGATGATTAAAATTAATGTTTAAGGAATTGATATCATTCTGTATATGAATAATATACAACCTATCTATAACAAACACGACTTATGTAATAAAACATATAAAAGAAAATGAGTAAGTTAACACCCGAAATGACGATAATACTAAGATATTATTGAAGAAGAAATGTTAAAAGATCATATATGATATCATATTAATGTATACGGTTATTTTTTTATTTAATAACAATTATTTCACCATTATAAAAGAGGTTAAAATAACCTAAACCAAGGAAAAGTACAGTGTAAGGGGTTTCTTAGCTCACTTTTAATTCCTTGAGATTTCCATTGTTCACCACTTATTTATTGCATGTGGTGTGTGTACTGCCCATGATTGTATTCATTGTGTAATATAATTTAATTTATGAATATTTAGATCATCATTTTATGATACTTATTTCATGGGTGTGTGTTTTGTAAGTTACCAAATCGATAAGGGAATTTGAAATTTCAATTTCCACTCATTCAGCTTTATGCATACTTCATTGATTATTTTACTCCAAGATTATGTGTGGGATCAATATTTATTTGCTTATGTCATAATTTACACTCCCCATTCTATGGATATATTTTTTATACACATAATCACTCCATTTATAAATTATCAAGTCATCGATATGAACTTGATATGTGTAATTTTAACTCAATATCCATTTATTGAATTAAATATCTAATTCCTTGGTGTTGCTTTTACAAGAATATGTGTGAATGTCCTCTGATTGTTTTACACTGAATATCCAATAAAATTGAGTGTATTTATATTTGTCTCACATAATTAGCTCTTTTATTTATCCTTAACCCAAAGATACAGTCTTTATAAGAGATTTCATCTCAATTTACTTTCCATTAAGACTTCTTCGTTGTTATACATCAAATCACTTTTATATGGTGTATATAATGTACTTTGACATAGTATATCATGAATCCCATTATTCTCAGGATATTGCAATGTTTTTATTACCTCAATTATTTGTATTCAAGTGTCTCTCTTTTTCTTAGGAACTCTAACTAAAATATCATTTTAAATGTTTTAATGATTCATTATTCAAAATCTTTCTCATTAATGTCCATGTTTTTAAAATGGTTTAAGGATTTATTTATATGGACAATAATGTTTTAAAATTAAAATTGCTTTTAAAAGTTTCAAAGTTGTATGGGACACTTCTATTCAAAAATCTATTTTTAAATGGCTTCTTGACAAATAGTTTGACTTTTAAATGATTTCAAGAAAAGGGGGGATATTTCTATCTAATATTTTTGATGACTATTTTCATATATGTCAATATCCTTAATTATTCTCGATTTATGTTAATATGATACAATACAATCTTCCATATTGTATCGAATGAGTTTTTTACTGTGGATGTGCTATTTTAATACCATTCAAGGTTTGTGTTTAAATTATTGACATTTTGTATTCTAGTTTTAATATGAATATTTATGTTGTGTTTAAGACTTTTAATATGAGGAATGAATTGGACTTAGTAAGTGATGGGTGGAGCCCTTTATATATCTTCGATGAATTGGTAGATCTCCTGAGACAAACTAGTGTCTTTGCACAAGGCTTTGACAAAATTGTATTTATAGTCTTGGCAGAAGGCCTTGACTATGTTGTTAAAGTAGTCTGTCATTATGCATTCCATCATTATAGAAAGTGGTTATTGAAATTACATGTGATTATTCAACTAGTATAATATCCATGTGGATATGTAAATGTCATAATTTAATTTTATCTTTGCAATATTATGCTGATTTTCTAGTTTGAAAGGCTTTTGTTTTAGTTATACATTGCCTTAAATGTTTATGCTTATTTATGAAAGTTTCCACTATATTCTTATCCTTACAAAGCATCTGAGCTCACCCCTTTCAATGTTTTATTTTTCCCAGGATGTGAAGAAGTATTTTATGAATTACATGCAGGGATAGTATGAGGGGATATGCATACAATATGTTGTTTTAGTTTTCATTGTATGATGCAATGTAAGACTTATGAATATATCTAGTGTTTCCAAGGCTACTAAACTAATCGGTCTTTCAAGATTTGATCTTTTGTGATCATGCCAATGTTATGTAATAATGCCCCAACTCTGGGTAACTAGGGTCGAGGCGTTACATTTGATATCAGAGGAAGTTTAGTACAATCCATGGAAGCAAGATTTAGATTAAATATGATTAGAGCACATATCCTTAAGATAGACTTTCAGGATTAGTATAGAAGAACTTCCTAAAATTTTGGTATTGTACATATTTTGTGAGTTTTCCGAGAAATACATCCCAGTATGGATATGAGTAGGTAGAGCCGGCTCTAACACAGATGTACCTAGGGGTAAAACCTGAAAACACCTCATTGGGCTAGACTCGAACGGGAATTGGTGCACGAAAAACAGGCTTTGCTGCACTCTTGGTTACAACACTCCCGGGGGATATGCTTAGGATAATTTAAATTTAATTTACCAACCGATTTTAATTATTTTAATATAATAAGAGATTAAATGACCTTGGTTAATCCTAATGTGTTTCAAATTGAGATTATGGAGACATGACATTTTCTAAATTATTTTCTGACTACTGTTACTCACACAATGCTTTCTGGTTTTAGTCAATGGCTGGATTCCAAGGATGTCATGTTAACTTCAAGAATGATGTACAAGGTGGGAATAGTTGTGAAAATGAGAAACAAAATGGAATGTTGATAGGTGTAAAAGATATCGTGTTCATGCCAAATAAGTTTTCCAAAAATATGATCAATAATATATATATTAACCAACTCCCAGAATCAAAAAAGAATAGAATGTTGATGAATGATAAGATCTCCATCAGTGGATACCATGGAGAAAGAAATCCGCAATTTCCATCATACAAGAAAAATGGAAGGAGACACCCAGGAAAGTGTCTCAATGGAACAAATAAATGGTTTATGTGTGGGAAATAAGGATATAAAGTGAAGAAATGCCGAGGAAAAATGAAGAATACTATGGAAGAAAATAAAAATGGTCAAAGAATCCATTTACAGTCATTTTCCATAAATGTAGGGGACCTGGCCATTAACCGCGTGAATGCCCTATTCTATAGGATATTTTCTTGGTCAAAGAAGAAGATATGTGGAAATAAATGGTTGGATAAATGTTTAAAAGTATTAATTATCCTTGTTGATGGTATTACTTTGGAATGATTTTCTCTTCTATTTATAACCCTGTAGTTTTCCATGTGAGAATTATATTTGAGGAAGACTTATCTTTTCTCTTGTGGATATAGTTATAAATAACCATTTGGTTTTATATGATCAATGGGTTGGAAGAAATTAAAAGTTATTATATTTTGGGATGAAAATGCAGGGTATGAGATAACACTTTTGGTTAAATTATGTTGTTGTTATTTTGAGAAATTTATCTTATTTTGGTAATGTTATAAAATATAGTTTTTGAAAAAGGACAACACACAGACCGTGTGACAACTCGTTGCGTCGGAAAAAGAAATGGGAATCGAACCCACAACCAAAGTGCGATTGGAATTTATCACCTACCACTAGACTACATGAAGTCCCTGGTTAGTGTGACTAATTATTTTTAGTTAAATGATTTTATTGATCAATAATAAGTTGATTTGGGATCTTCTATCTTATCAAATGAATACCCTTAGTATTGGAAAATGATTTAGTGATTAAGGGATAAACGTTATTTTGGAAGATATTCGCTTTGTTGGAAACACTATATGCCCAAGGAAAATAGAATACAATCGGATTTCGTTTGAGGAGTAATGGTGGATTTTTATCTATATTTTAATTGTGGATTTATAGTGATTTGGGTTTTTTATGGAAATGATTAACCTATAATAGAGAATATGTGATTAGTTTAATTACTTTTAAGTATGGGAATTTAATATTAGTTGATATCATTTGGAGATACAATTTAATGTGGAAGACTACATAACCAAATTAATCTATGTTTTGGGTTTCAATATTAGTTTGGATTATATTGAAGGATTTTAAGGACAATTATTTATTGAATGCTGTTTATTTAACTTTGGGGTATTGTTGGGTTAATCTTATAAATTAATATTAGTGTCTCTTTATCTAATGGAATATACTTTTGGGGGATTATCAGATCTTATACTAACTGTTTTTGTTCCGATTCATCTCTAATTACAAGGTAAATATATAGTTTATCCTTCAGGGTCCATGTGATTCTATAAGAAGTTTATTCTAGCTCTTCCAGTGTGACCAAGTCTTCCTAAATACTTAACATTTAAAAATGAGTTAATAGTAGAAATTTATTAAAGAATGAAACTTTACATAAAAATTAAATATATCTCTTTATGTTATTAGTCAATATTATAAATTAATTCCTTATCTTTATATATTGTAACTTAAAACAAAAAAAATTTGTCCGTTTACTTTTCCTACTGTGAAACTAATGACTATTTGTCCCATCACAAGTTCATGGTTTTCTTGTTTTCAACTGTCTCCTAATCATGTTTTCTATCCCTATCCATTAGAACATGAAACTTATTTTATAATCCATATACCTTTTTTTCTACATGTAATCCTAGTATAGTTTATCGCATGTGACCTTTGTACTTCTCTTTCTTTCTTTTAATCAGATAGTTTTATTGAGTCTTTTTCCGATGCAGGACTTTCCATTATATTCCCAAGCCCAATTTTAAAAATTTCGAGGATGCAATTTATTGAAGGAGGGGAGAATGTAACACCCCAAGATTCCACGGTATGCTTCTCTTTTAATAATACAGTAGCATGTGTTGTACGCAACTTCGAGTTCTAACACACACCACAACCAATCAAACTAGCCATTATGAATAGTAATACCCACTTTCTGAAATTTTATAAATTTTATATTTCAAAATAGACTTCATTTTTGGATTTGGAATATTTAAATTAGCTTAGGGTGATTTTTTGGTACTTTTCTGATAACTTTTATATTTTTATGAATAGTGAAAATTACTAAATTTTAATTAAAAGCAAAATTTTTAATCAAAAAAATTACTAGTGATAAATTATGAATTTGAGTGTTTTTAAAGTATATTTAGAATATGGTTTTAACATTTAATAAAATGTTGGTCATTGGACATAATTTCACATTTAAACCGGACATAAACAAATGTCAATCTTTTTATAGTTATTATTTCTTAAAAACACGCTTTTTATTTGGACATTATGAATTAATTTTAAATTAATTTCTGCCACTTTTGTCTTTTGAATTTTGAATTTTTTCCCATATTTGGAATCAGGATTTCCAAATAGTGTAAATAGTTATCTCTTATATTTAGACATTTTGACTAATTACTTTGGTAAATATTATATTTACCATGGTTAAAGGGTAAATCCGGTAAATAAGGGTAATCAAATAATATTATAAAAATATTAATTTACCATAAAACATGTCCTAACCCTATTGGTTGATACATGTCCGACCATGGGCATGTTTGGGTCGATTTGGGGACCCCATGGAGCCAGCTATAAGTGATAGGGACACATTATATTAATTAAGTTAAAGAAAATACAAAAATGACAAAAGCATATATCTTCTAGAAACTAAATTTTTACATAGTGTTATATATGTTATCTTTCTGACTATAAATATTAATTAGAAAGATAAAAATATTTCCAACATAATGGTAGTTTATTAATAATTTTTATACATTGAATAATTAAATTTATTAATGACACAATATTGATGCTGTGTTTTCCTTATTAATGAAGGAGTCAAATAATTGGTATTATAAATGTAAAAATAAATATAATTTTAATGTTTTGATGACATACACGAATTATATTTATTAATATGTCATTTTAGGATTTCTTAAATGAATTTGGTTTGAATTAATAAATTTGATAAGTCTTTAACAAAAATCCATTATTGAATAGTGTCAAAATTGACATAAATGAGTTTTTACAATAAATATTATATTATTAATTTATATTATATTCCTAAAAATCTGAGGTTCTGAAAAAGGACTTATATAATGATAATTTTGTCATTAATGGACCACTTGGGGGAATATTTAATGTATATATCATGTTTAGTAACCATATAATATAAAAGTTCAAAGTGACATGGTAAATGTTAAACTAACTAACGAAGAGTTAAATCAAAACGATAAAGTGAATATAGTGACCCAAACCTATCTAAAACCTATTGGTTGAGTGGTTTTAGACCTATATCCACCTTAAACTTTAAATAATCCACTTTGGAGCCATTATAAACCGAATATGAATTTGTTATAAAATAATATTTGTATCTTTTCCTAAGGTGCCCCTCACCCCTCTTATAAAAGGGCACTCCCCCTTCCCTCTAATTCAAACCTTAAAAGACTTTTGGCTCGGCCAACCCCTGCCCGAATATTCTCTAAACTTCCTCACTTCATCCTAGAGGAATTACTTTAGTCATTAATCAATCTTATGGATAATTTTTATCAAATCAAAAGGAAGAAACCGAAGAAGAGGTAATGTTTTCCCCACCCTCTTTCAAGTTCCTTTCTTCTCACTCTTCTTATTTATTTGTTATTTCCATTCTAAAATAATAACTCTAGTATATCCAATATACTGTGATGTTATTATAAATATTATACAACCATATTCAGTATTCTATCCATCCTTTGAATCACATGTCACCATACGTGCGTACGTGCGTACGTACGGCTTACCATCTCCACGTCGTGGTGTAATTGTTATTTAAAAACTTATTATTTGGATGGGTATGATAATGATGGGTAATTGATGTAAATAATAAATATAACTAGATAATGATTCTGTATATATGATATACCATCCAATTATATATTTTTTTAATATCAAAAGAATGATATTGTCGCTCGTGCGTATGTACGGACTACCGTCTCCACGAACATGATGAGATTCATTCCCCATCATACCTATTCAAGAATAATTCCCATTTGATGATTAAAAATCATGTTTAAGGACTTTAATTATTCTGGATATGAATAATATACAACCTATCCATAACAAACATGGCTTATGTAATAAAATATATAAAAGAAAACGAGTAAGTTAACACCCAAAATGATGATAATACTAAGATATTATTAACCAAGCAATGTTAAAAGATCATATATGATACCATATTAATGTATATGGTTATTGTTTAATTTATTAAAAATTATTTTACCATTATACAGGAAGTTAACCTTCCCTCAACCAAGGAATAGTACAATGTAAGGGGTTTCTTATCACACTTTTAATTCCGTGATATTTCCATTGTTCACCACTTATTTATTGCATGTGGTGTGTGTACTTCCCACGGTTGTATTCATTGTGTAATATAATTTAATTTATGGATATTTCACCATAATTTTATGATCCGTATTTCATGGGTGTATGTTTCGTAAGTTACCAAATCAATAAGGGAATTTCAATTTTCAATTTTCACTCATTCGGCTTTACACACACTTCATTGATTATTTTACTCCAAGATTATGTGTGGTATCACTATTTATTTTCTTCTATCATAATTTCCACTCCCATTTATGTGGATATACTTTTGATACACATAATCACTCCATTTATAAATTCTCAAGTCATCTATATGAACTTGATAAGAGTAATTTTAACTCAATCTCGATTTATTGAGTTAAGCATCTAATTCATTGGTGTTGTTTTTACAAGAATATGTGTGAATGTCCTTTTATTTTTTTACACAGAATATCCAATCATATTCAATGTATTTATATTTTTCGTACATAATTATGTCTTCGATTTATCCTTAACCTAATGATACGGTCTTTATAAGATATTTCATCTCAATTTACCTTCCATTGAGACTTCTTTGTTGTTATACGCCAAATCACTTATATGTGGTGTATATAATGTACTTTGACATAGTATATCATTAATCCATTTATTCTCATAATATTACAAAGTTTTGATTACCTCAATTATTTTTATTTAATTGTCTCTCTTTTGGTTAGGAACTCTAACTAAAATATCATTTTAAATGTTTTAAAGATTTATTATTCTAAATCTTTCTCATTAATGACCATGTTTTAAAAATGGTTTAAAGATATATTTATATGGACAATATGGTTTTAAAATTAAAATTCCTTTTAAATGTTTCATAGTGTAATGGGACAATTCGATTCAAAAATCTATTTTTAAATGGCTTCTTGACAAATAGTGTGACTTTTAAATGATTTCAAGAAAGGGGGAGATATTTCTATCTAATAGTTTTGATGATTACTACCTACTACGTCAATATCCTTTATTATTCTCGATTGAGGTTAATATGATACAGTAAAATCTTCCAAATTTTATTGAATGAGTTATGTTTGACTGTGGATGTGCTATTTTTGTACCATTAATGGTTTGTGGTAAAATTATTGACATTTGGTATGATAGTTTTAATATGAATGTTTATGTTATGTTTCAAGATTTTTATATGAGGAATTCATTGGACTTAGTAAGTGACGGGTGGAGCCTGCTATAGCTCCTTGATGCATTTCTAGATCTCATGAGACAAACTAGTGTCTTGGCATAAGGCCTTGATAAAATCTTATTTGTAGTCTTGGCACAAGGCCTTTACTATGTGGTTATGATAGTCTGGAATTATGCATTCCATCATTATGAAAGTGGTTATTGATATTGCATGAGATTATTCGACTAGTAGAATATCCATGTGAATAAGTAAATGGAATTATTTCATTTTATCTTTTCCATATTATGCTAAAGTTCAAGAATAAAAGGCTTTTGTTTTTTTTATACATTTCTTTAAATGTTTATTCTTATTTCAGAAAATTTCCGCTAGATTATTATCCTTACTGAGCATCTGAGCTCACCCCTTTCAATGTTTTATTTTTCCCAGGATGTGAAGAAGTATTTTATGAATGACTTGCATGAATAGTATGAGGGGATATGAAGACAATATGTTGTTGTAGTTTTCATTTTATGATGTAATTTAAGACTTATGAATATATCTAGTGTTTCCAAGGCAACTAAACTAATCGGTATTTCGAGATTTGATCTTTTGTGATCATTCCAATGTTATGTAATAATGCACCAAATTTGGTTAATAAGGGTCGGGGAATTACATTTGGTATCAGAGGATGTTTAGTACAAACCTTGGAAGCTAGATTTAGATAAACTCTGATTAGAGCACATAGCCCTAAGATAGACTTTGAGGATTAGTATCGAAGAACTTCCTAGAATTTTGGTATTTTAGAGATTTTGTGAGTTTTCCGAGCAATACATCCTAGTCTGGATACAAGCAGGTAGAGGCGTATCTATCACAGATGTACCTAGGGGTGAAACCCAAAAACACCTCTTTAAGATAGACTCTAATAGGAACTGGTGCACGACAATGATCATTGCTTCACTCTTGGTTACGACACTCCCGAGGGAAATTCTTAGGATAATTTACATTTTCATTACAAACCGATTTAAAGTATTTTAATATAAGATGATATTAAATGACCTTGGTTAATCCTAATGTTGTTCAAATGGATAATATGGTGACATGATATACTCTAACTGATTTTATGACTATTTTTACTCACACAATGCTTTCTGGTTATAGTCAATGGATGGATTCCAAGGAAGTCGTAGTAACTTTGAGAATGATGTACAAGGTGGGAACAGTGGTGGCAATGAGAAAAAATGGAATGTTGATAGGCGTAAAAGATATCATGTTCATGCCAAATCAGTTTTCCAAAAAATATGATCAACAACATATATATAAACCAACTCCTGGACTCAACAAAGAAGAGAAAGGTGATGAATGATTAGATCTCCAGCAGTGGAGACTATGGAGAAAGGAATCCTCAATTTCCATCATGTAGGAAATGTGGAAGGAGACACCCAAGAAAGTGTCTCAATGGAAGAAAGAAATGATTTATATGTGGGGAACAAGGACATAAAGTGATGAATTGCCAAAGAAAAATGAAGATTACTATGGAAGAAAATAAAAATGGTCCCAAGAATCAATTTATAGTCATTTTCCATAAATGTAGGGGACCTAGCCATTACCCGAGTGAATTCCCTATTCTATAGGATATTTTCAAGGTGAAAGAAGAAGATATGTGGAAATAAATGGTTGGAGAAATTTTTAAAAGTATTAGTGCTCCTTGTTGATTGTATTAATTTGGAATAATTTTCTCTTGTATTTGTAACCCTACAGTTTTCCATGTGAGAATGATATTTGAGGAAGACTTATATTTTAAATTTTAGATATAGTTATAAATAACCATTTGGTTTTATTTGATCATTGGGTTTGAGGCAATTACAAGTTATTATATTTTGGGATGAAAATGCATGGTATGAGATAACATTTGTGGTTAAATTATGTTATGGTTATTTTGAGGAATTTATATCATTTTGGTAATTTTATAAAATATAGTTCTCAAAAAGTACAACACGTAGACCGTGTGACAACCCGTCGCGTCGGACAAAGCTATTGGAATTGAACCCACACCCAAAGTGCGATTGGGATTTATCCCTTACCACTGGACTAGGTGAAGTCCATGGTTAGTGTGACTAATTATTTTTAGTTAAATGTTTTATTTATCAATAATAAGTTGATTCTGGATCTTATGTCTTATCAAATAAATACCCTTAGTATAGGAAAATGATTTGGTGATTAAGGGATAAATGTTATTTTGGAAGATCTTCGTTTTGTTGGAACACAACATGCCCAAAGAAAATAGAATACTATGGGATTCCATTGGAGGAGTAATGATGGATTTTTATCTTTTTTTTATTGTGGATTTATAGTGATTTGGGTTATTTATGGAAATGATTAACCAATAATAGAGAATATGTTATTAGTTAAATTACTTTTAATTATTTGACTTTAATAGTAGTTGATGTTATTTGGAGATACAATTTAACGTGGAAGAATACATAACCAAATTATTATAAGTTTTGGGTTTCAATATTAGTTTGGATTATATTTAAGGATTTTAAGGACAATTGTTTATTGAAGGCTATTTATTTAACTTTGGGTTATTGTTGGTTTAATCATAGAAATTAAGATTAGTTCCTCTTTCTCTAATGGATTATCCTTTTGGGGGATCATCAGATCTTAAACTAACCGTTTTGGTTTTGATTAATCCTTAATGACAAGGTAACTATAGATTTTATCCTTCGTGGTTCATCTGATTCTATAAGAAGTTTATTCTAGCTCTTCCTATGTGACCAAGTCTTCTTGAATAATCAATGTTTAAAAATGAGTTAATAGTAGAAATTTATTAAAGAATGAAACTTTACATAAAAAGTAATTATATCACTTTATGTTCTTAGTAAATCATAGAAATTAATCCCTCATCTTTATGTAATGTAACTTAGAATTTTTTTGTCTACTTACGTTTCCTACTGGGAAACTTATGACCATTTGTCCCATTACAAGTTCGTGGTTTTCTCGTTGTTAATTTTATCCTGATCATTTTTTCTATCCCTCTCCATCAGAACATGAAACATAGTTTATCTTCCATATCCAAGATTTTTATATGGAATCCTAGTATAAGTTATCTCAGGTGACCTTTGTAATTCTCTTTCTTTATTTTAAAGCGATAGTTTTATTGACTCTTTTTCTTATGTGGGAATTTCTATTATATTCCCAAGCCCGATTCTAAAAATTGCGAGGATGCAATTTATTGAATGATGGGAGAATGTAACACCCCATGATTCCACAGTACGCTTCTCTTTGAATATCACAATTGCGTGTGTCGTACGCAACTTCGAGTTCTAACACACACCACAACCAATCAAACTTGCCGTTGTGAATAGTAATACCCATATTTTGAAATTTTATAAATTTTATATTTCAAAATGGACTTAATTTTTGGATTTGGAATATTGAAATTAGCTTAGGGTGAATTTTTGGTACTTTTCTGATAACTTTCATATTTTGATGAATAGTCAAAATTACTAAATTTTAATTAAAAACAAAATTTTTAATCGAAATAATTAATAGTGATAAATTATGAATTTGAGGGTTATAAATTATATTTAGAAAATATTTTTACCATTTAATACAATGTTGGTCATTGGACATAATTTCACATTTAAACCGGAAATAAACAAGTGACAATCTTTTGATAGTTATTATTTTTTAAAAACACACTTTTTATTTTGACACCGGGAAATAATTTTAAATTAATTTCTGCCAATTCTGTGTTTTGAATTTGAAAAAATGGATTCCATATTTAGAATCAGGATGTCCAAATTGTGTAAATATGTATCTCTTTTTTTAGAAATTTTGAATAATTACTTTGGTAAATATTTTATTTACCATGGTTAAAGGGTAAATCTGGTAAATAAGGGTAAACAAATAATATTATAATAATATTAATTTACCATAAAAATGGTCCTAACCCTATTTGTTGATAAATTTCCGACCGTGGTCATCTTTGGGTCTATTTTGGGACCCCATGGAGCCACTTGTAAGTGATAAGGACACATTATATTAATTAAGTTAAAGTAAACACAAAAATGACATAAGCAAATATATTTTAGAAAATCAATTTTTACATAGGGTTATGTATGTTATATTTTCTACTATAAATATTCATTAGAAATCTAAATCGATTTAATACATCATGGTATTTTATTTATAATTTTTATACATATAATAATTAAATTTATTAATGACATAATAATGATGCAGTATTTTCCTTATTAATGAAGGAATCAAATAATTGGTATTATAAATGTTACAATAAATATAATTTTAAAGTTTTTATGACATACAAGAATTTAATTGGTTACTATGACATGTTAGAATTGATTAAATGAATTTTTTTCTAATTAATAAAGTTATTAACACTTTAAAAAAATCAATTATTGAATAGTGTCAAAATTTACATAAATGATTTTTTAAAACAAATATTATATTATTAATTGATATTAAATTCCACAAAATCTAAGGTTTGTCCTAAGGATTTATATAAAAATAATCGTATCATTAATGGACCACTTTTAGGTCGATTGGATGTATATTGTATGTTTATTAACTATATAATATAAAAATACAAAGTGACATGGTAAATGTCAAACTAATTAACTAAGAGTTAAATCAAAAGGATAATGTTAATATATTGAACCAAACCTATCTAAAACCTATTTTTTGAGTGTTTTTATACCTATCCCCACATTAATCTTTAAATAATATACTTTTGATCCATTATAAACCGAATATGAATTTATTATAAAAAAATATTTCCAGCTTTTCCCAAGGTGCCCCTCACCCCTCTTATAAAAGGGAACTCCCCTTTCCCTCTAATTATAACATTCAAAGTCTTTTGGCTCGGCCAAAACCATCCCAAATATTCTATAAACTTCCATCACTTCATCTTAGAGGCCTTCTTTTAGTCATAAATCTATCTTAAGGAGACTTTTGATCAAATCAAATGGAAGAACCCGAAGAAGTGGTAATGATTTCACCACCCTCTTTCAAGTACCTTTCTTATTCCGATTCTTCATTCTTCGTTATTTCCATTCTAAAATAATAAATCCATTATCTTCTATATACTATGATGTTATTATAAATATTGTAAAACAATATTCATTATTCTATCCATCCTTTAAATTACATGTCACCATACGTGTATACGTACGGCATACCGTCACCACGTCGTGGTGTAATTGTTAATAAAAACATTATTATTTGGATGGGTATGAAAATGATGTGTAATTGATGTAAATAATAAATATAACATGATAATGATTCTGTATATATGATATAACTTCCAAATATATATTATTTTTATATCAAAAGAATGATATTTTCCCTTGTCCGTACGTACGGACTACCGTCTCCACGAACGCGATAAGATTCATTCCCCATCGTACCCATTAAAGCCTAATTCTCATTTGATGATTAAAAATAATGTTTACGGACTTGATATCATTCTAGATATGAATAATATACAACCTATCCATAACAAACACTGCTTATGTAATAAAACATATAAAATAAAATGACTAAGTTAACACCCGAAACGACGATAATACTAAGATATTATTAAACAAGCAATATTAAAAGATTATATATGTTATCATATTAATGTATATGGTTAATGTATAATTTAATAACAATTATTTCATCATTATATAAGAGTTTAACCTACCCTCAACCATGCAAAAGTACAGTGTAATGGGGTTTTCATCTTACTTTTAATTCCGTGATATTTCCATTGTTCACTTATTTATTGCATGTGGTGTGTGTACTGCCAATAATTGTATTCATTGTGTAATATAATTTAATTTATGAATATTTACATAATAATTTAATGATACTTCTTTCATGGTTGTATGTTTAGTAAGTTACCAAATCGATAAGGGAATTTGAAATTTCAATTTCCACTCATTCGGCTTTACGCATACTTCATTGATTATTTTACTCCAAGATTATGTGTGGGATCACTATTTATTTTCTTATGTCATAATTTCCACTCCCCATTCTATGGATATACATTTGATAAACATAATAACTACATTTATGAATTCTCAATTCATCAATATGAACTTGATAAGAGTAATTTGAACTCAATCTCCATTTAATGAGTTAAACATCTAATTCATTAGTGTTGTTTTTATAAGAATATATGTGAATGTCCTATGATAGTTTTACACTGAATATCCAATCATATTGAGTGTATTTATATTTGTGACACAAAATTATGCCGTTGATTTATCCTTAACCTAAGGATACAGCCTTTATAAGAGATTTCATCTCAATTTACATTCCATTGAGACTTCTTTGTTGTTATACACCAAATAAATTTTATATGGTGTATATAATGTACTTTGACATAGTATATCATGAATCCATTTATTCGCATGATATTACTATGTTTTGATTTCCTCAATTATTTGTATTCAAGTGTATCTCTTTTAGATAGGAAATCTAACTAAAATATCATTTTAAATGTTTTCAAGATTTGTTATTATAAATCTTTCTCATTATTGTCCATGTTTTAAAAATGGTTTAAGGATATATTTATATGGACATTAAAGTTTTAAAATTAAAATTCCTTTTAAAAGTTTCAAAGTAGTATGGGACACTACAATTCAAAAATCTTTTTTTAAATGGCTTCTTGACAAATATTTTTACTTTTAAATGATTTCAAGAAAAGGGGGGATATTTATATCTAATAGTTTTGGTGATTATTTTCATCTATGTCAATATCCTTTATTATTCTTGATTGAGGTTAATATGATAAAATACAATCTTCTATATTGTATCAAATGAGTTATGTTTCACTGTGGATGTGATATTTTTATACCATTCATGGTTTGTGGTTAAAGTATTGACAATTCATATACTAGTTTTAATAAAAATGTTTATGTTATGTTTCAAACATTCCAAATGAGGAATGTATTGGACTTATTAAGTGACAGGTGGAGCTTGTTATAGCTCCTCGATGAATATGTAGGTCTAATGAGACAAACTAGTGTCTTGGCATAAGGCCTTGACAAAATCTTATTTGTAGTCTTAGCACAAGGCCTTGACTATGTGTTTATGATAGTCTGGAATTATGCATTCCATCATTATGAAAGTGGTTGTTGATATTGCATGTGATTATTCGTCTAGTATAATATCCACGTGAATAAGTAAATGGCAGAATTTAATTTTATCATTTCCATATTATGCTGAAGTTCAAGTTTAAAAGGCTTTTGTTTTAGTTATACATTTCCTTAAATGTTTATTCTTATTTATGAATGTTTCCTCTATATTCTTATCCTTACTGAGAATCTAAGATCACCCTTTTCAATGTTTTATTTTTCCCAGGATGTGAAGAAGTATTTTATGAATGACCTGCAGGGATAGTATGAGGGGATATGAAGAAAATATGTTGTTGTAGTTTTCATTTTTTGATGTAATGTAAGACTTATGAATATATCTAGTGTTTCCAAGACTACTAAACTAATCAGTCTTTAAAGATTTAATCTTTTGTGATCATGCCAATGTTATGTAATAATGCACCAACTCTGGGTTACTGGGGTCGATGTGTTACATATGAGGTGGTGTATTACTCCCTGAATGAATGTCCTTTTACCCTACCCTTTTATATTTTCTCATTTTTAGTGCTGGACTAATTCATTGTGTGAAAAACAGGTGCATACCATTAATTTTCAGCCTTCGGGATATCACATTAACCCGGGACGTCCCTTGGGTCACTCATGACCCTCAATATACATGAGGACCCAATAAATACAAGGGTCTCAACCATATTCATGTAGATCCTAATATATAATGAGATCCATGATCTTACAGTCTCCCCTCGATGCAATTGCTCATCCCTGATCTATTATTCCACACTTGGACCTAAGTTCTCAATCATCCTAATAATCCCTTTAACTACATTTCAATATTATTTAATTATAAGAATCATATAAATCTCATTTAAAACGTCCCAAACTACCTTATGTACCAACTAAATAATCTAATTCCTTCCATGGTGCTTCCCACTAGAGGAACTACCTACTCGATTGCTTCTTTAACCATTTCCCTACATCTTGAGGGTATCACTCCAACCATCAGCACATATACACACGTCCCAACCATTTAATATCATAATTCCTACGTCTCATCATATTAACATCTTAAATAGGTGTCAAAAATGATTCCATATAGGTCATGTATCACAGATGATGCCCAAAAGTCCGGCATCACGCCTGATTCCCATAGGATCATACATCATATTTAATTCTGATTGAGGTTCCCTGATGACAAGGAATCCCTTATAATTCATGATCCATTATTGACACTCATATATTAATCAAAAACAATTTAACTCACCCATCATATGTTCATCTGTTCGAGAATTCTATTTCATATAAAAAAGAAAAAGAACATTACTATCTTCATACCATACCTTCAATCATCACTAACTTCACATCATACTCCAAACCTGTCAACCCAACCATATATAGCTGTCCTAAAGCCCAACTACCTTCTTCCTACCCACCCCATTGATATATAACCATAAATACTTGATATGTTACGAAATTGTTCTCTATAAATAAATTATATTTGTTTTATTACTTGTGTTACATGCAACACCTAGTTTAAAAAACTGCAATATACTATTAAAATATTATTATGTGACCATTATATCCTAGGTATTGGATTAGATAAAATAAATAGAAATAAAAAAATTATTAAAAATATATGGTCACATATCTATATAATTAATTCATCAGTTTTTTAATTAATTAGAAATCAAAATTAAAATCATTTGAAAATAAAAGAAATTTTATTATGAAAAACTATTTTAATGAATGCAATTTGATTCTATATTAATAAATTTAAATTTTCTCTTTTCATGAATGGTTTTAGTGAAACATATATATTATATATTCAATAAAATGTGTTATCATTTATCTAAATTTTCTTGGTAATGGATAAGAATAAATCCAATTTTATATTTAAAATATTTTATTTCAAAAAAGTAGTTTTCCTCTCATTTTGGGCGCTTATTTTAAAATTAATTTTTTTGACGTACTGAATTTGGATTTGATAAAAGAAATTAATTATTAATAATTATGTACTAAAAATTTGTAAAATTGGACCCTTTGTTTATTAGGAATTAGGAATAGTAACGTTCATAAAATTTATCAACTCGATAAAGTGTAAATTAGTGTAATTAGGGTTAAAAATAAGTGATAAGGCCATAATTTATCATCCTAATTGATTTTGGATGGATTTAATTATACCTTTATCACCTTAGGCTTGAAATGTAATTGTTCAATGGATTCATTTTATGGATAATGACATGTATAGTATCTAAATCAAATAAAGCTAAAAAGTTCCACTCTCTTAGTTTAAAATATCTATTATCTGGTCAAATAGAGAAAAATGCATGTTATAAATGAATATAAATTTATATATTGAAAATAAAAAAAAATCATGATGATAATTTATCAATATTTATTTGTTTATATAATTATTTTAAATTTTCATGCAATCCATATGTAGTAATTCCTGAATTAATAAAAAACATAAATTAAATGCTTTTACAAATATTAATAGAAATATGATTTGAATGATTCATGGAGTTCTAGGAATTTTATATATGAATATGTAATATATTTTTTCAAATGATTATATTATAATTCAAAAAATGTATTTATTAATTTTAAGTCATATTAAATGAATATATTAAAAATATAAATTAATGATAATTTATAAAATTCATTATTTATTAAAATATTTAAAAAAAATATTTAAATGGGACAAGGTGGATAACTTATGGCTGAAAATTTCACCCCTGGGATATTTATGAGACAATTTTCACCTTTTATTTAAAATTACAACCTTTTAAGTGTTAAAAAGATAGTATCGTAGTTAAAGTTTTAATAAGTAAACAAAAGGGTTGAACCAAAATAAGGTATAAAACACCACATAAAACTATCCAGATATTGTTATTTAATGGGATATCTACTCTATAATATCTCATATGTGAATCCCTATAATTTGGGACTCATTTGGGATGGATAATGATTTTATTATATTTTAATCTTTTATGATATTCCAAGAGTTCCCCTCCTCTCTCTTATTATAGGAAGCCTCACCTTTTTCTATTTCACACCTCTTTTATCAATCTAGAAAGACCAACTACTACTATACTCTCTTTTCCACTCTCATAGAATCTTGTTGGAGTTGAATTTATTCCCCCAAAGGACTTCCTGAGGGTACTTAAGAGGAGATCTAATGGAGTTGTTTCAAATAATAGGGGTTTGAACATGAATGGGGAAATACTAGACTTGTGTGATACGACTTAATTTTCAATCCTATATTATATAGTAATTATTTAGGCTTGATTTTCCATTGAAGAAATTATATGTTCCTTACAGAATAAAATTCCTTTTATTTTTATTATATTCTTGTTATTTATTAATAATATATGTTTTCTGATCATTTTACATAAATTATGTACACAAGATACTGAAATAATTATTTAAAATAAAAACCACCATGTTTTACTATTCAATTTGTAATAATTATATTGCATTCCAACATTTTCTAAAAAATGTTTTCAGGAATGTTTTACTATTATCTAATAATTATTTAAATTCATTTCGACCCTTCTTTGACTTTTTGAAAAATGATTTAAATGTATTCTTATTTTTTTAATAACATATCATTATACATTTTTTCAAAGATTTAAAGGGAATGTTTTGTTTTAACTTATATTGAATTAATGTATTTCTCGTAATCTAAAATTCTTTATTATATGAAGTTTCATTTAAAAGATTCTATATTTATTATAAAAAATCTGTAATATTTTGATTTTTTTTATTTTTAAAAATTTATTGCAAAATTGAATGGGTATTTTCCACAAGAATGTTTTCAATGGTTATTTTATTCATGAACAACAACAAACTTTGGTGTTTCTTGTGTTTTCTATATATATGATTGAACTGTAAATTCGTTATTCTTTCTATATATGTTTTATGATTTTGATGATTATATTTTTATTGAACCTAATTATTTTCTATGGTTTATGATATATCATATTGATGAAAAGTTTGGGAAACATATTTTTTTTATTGGGTTATGATGTGATTATATAATGAATGTTTTATTATCTTTTATCCCAAATATGTATGGTTTTCATTATATGATTGGTGGTGCAATAAATATAGTGTCCTACGATAAATTGAGTATGGAATTATTTATCAAGATATAATTATGCGAAAAAGGCGATGTGCTTCATCCTTTATGGGAATCAAGTTGATGTTATCGATCCACTATAAGAAACAACATGATGCTCTTGATTCATTATGGGAAAAAATTAATTTTCATTGATACATTATCAGAAACATGCATTGATACCTATTACATAATGATTTGATGGTGTTAATAATTATCCTTTATATATGAAATTATTTATTTAATTGTGATGATGACATAATATTAAGATATGAACTTATAGTTTTTGATTTAAATATGATGATTTTTTACTCTTATGAATCATGTATTCTGAACAGATAAATATTTATTCTACAACTCATGTTTATGATATCATGAATATTTGGTATGAACGTTTTGTGTTATAGTCATAACCTAATACCCATATTATTATATTATGAATTTAAATGATTATCAATTTATATCTCATATGTTTTCACTAACTAATAATTTGAGCCCACTCATTCTTATTTTTTTCAGGTTCTGATGAATAGTTTTAAGTAGAGTTAGTATATTAAATGTACTAAATGGTAAGATCATTATGGGTGATGTTTAATACCATTCATGAAATAATAATAGTTTTTATCTAGTATTTAAATATACTAAACCTTTATGTTCCTCAGGCATGTATCTATGAAATGTAATGAATATTCTTCTAAATATGTGTATTATTTATACACTAAAAGATTCATCATTTACAATTAGTATCTGAGTAATGTTTAATCAATAAATGGATTTCAAGATTAGAAAACATTGATAAAAACCCTTGGGATAAGTCTAAGTATAAGCTAACATTAAAAAGTTTTGTTAATGACCACGAATAATCTAGGTTAAACCTAAGGTCCAATTGATTAATAATAAGGTTTCATGATTTATAATTCCTTTCAATTATATTTCATTGCTATATGAATGTTCATTTAGATTTTTATATCATTATATTTACAATTTTAATCTATGTTTTAGTCAATTGCTGAAACCAAAATACATCATGATAATAATAAATGAGATGGATAATAAAATGAGTGTCTCCATAAGAAATAAAACAATGTGGGGTCCTGAGTTTATTATTTTTTTTATGATCACATAACATTATGAGGTTATGAATCATATTAAAATTCAAAATGATAAAATAAGGGGCAATATTCTACTAAGACATTCATCCGCCAATATCCACCTTATTTTAGTGGGATTTATAGATCACCAGTATTTGAGTGATGTATCAACACCACTGAGAAATAAATTTATATTTTTTAATTCTCTAATCATTAAAAAGTTACCCTAGTTGATTTTAATTTATAATTTGAACGGGATATATGGTGAAATATTATTAAAAATATGAGACAAGAATAAGATATTAACCCTGTATCATTTTATGTTTTTATCAATATATTTTTTAGTAAACACTTCTGCAGTATTATAAAAAAATTATAGTTAATAAGTTCTTTTATCTAAAGATAATAAATATGAATCATTTATTAGCTATGAGGAAAACTTTTCAATACATTTAAGGTATTCCATTAGTCTAATCAGTAGTCTTGAAAGTAAAATTTATTGATTCGTTAGTTTCTTAAATCGATTTCTCTCAAAGGAATATTCTATTAGAGATGTTAGTAGCTATAAATAAATTGTTTGATGTGAACTCAATGTGGAACAGAATATTTTAGATTCCCATCCTTCCCATGGTTTTAATTAGAAAAAGAATTTTCAGTCATATTAAAACTCAAAACAATCACATGGTGGAAAAAATTACATCCATATACATGCTAAAAATATGGAAATAAATATCAATAATATTTATTTATTATAACTGGTAGGTTCTTTAGATGTGGAAAGTCTATTAATAAATTCCACGAATGTTGAAAGGGGAAAAATATGAGAGTTTCTGAAATATAGGAAAATAAGACACCAACTATTAAACCACCAATTCTCTAATGCATCAAATATATGTAATATGGGAATTTTTCAAACGAGTCTATTAATACAAAGGTAATTAATGATTACTGTCAACAAACTCCTTAGACCAATGAAAAAAATTAAAATCTAATGTGATCATTATTATTTAAGTGTTATATGATAATTATGTTGTGGAAGGTACAATTATCATCCACTTTAGAAAGACTAATTTCTTTTTTGATAATGGCTATACTCACTCTTTTATATCAATTAAATTTTCAAATG
The DNA here is from genome assembly GCA_963277665.1 of Viscum album. NCBI lineage: Eukaryota > Viridiplantae > Streptophyta > Magnoliopsida > Santalales > Viscaceae > Viscum > Viscum album. The sequence continues at coordinate 906,597,981 of OY728125.1, read as the reverse complement.
GTATCAAATTAACACCTCAAATATTAGATGTTTATTTAGTTGTAAAAACCCAAAATGGTATAATGATTGAATATTAAGTCTATGATTTATCTTTGGTTGAATTTTGTAGAAATTTACAACCTATAAATGTAATTACTCATCTGGTAGTTTAATTTTATGTTATTTTAAATGTATTATCTTTCTCTATATAAATTTCACAACAATTTCCAATGAAGGGAGGTCATATTTTAAATTCAAAACCAAACTATGATATTTTTTCAGTGAAGTAATAAAAATGAAAATCTGATGGTAGTTTCATCTATTTTATGGGTCATTATTCCTATTAAATATAGTTTTTTATCTCAGATGGATAGGAAGAAACTCAACATTGAATATATGCCTATTGTGTCGGAGTTTTTTTGTGCATATTCAAAATCTTTTCATGGTCTTCAACCTAATTATAATTTTTAGTGTTCTATATAAATTATACCTGGTGCTACACCTATTTCAATGACTCCATATATAATAGCCTATATTGAGTTATAGGAATTGATTATGTAACACCAGTATACTTTTGAAATGGTATTCATTCAACCAAGTGCATCTCTAAGGGGTTCACCAGTTATTTTTGTTAATAATTAATATAAATCAATGTGAATTTTCATTGATTATCATGAACATAACATGGTCACAATATGGAAAAATTATATTATACCATTTATTGATAATATGATTTTTCAACTGTGTGGATATCTATACTTTTATAATATTGACCTTGATTATGGATATCATCAGATGAAGGTCATGAAGAAAGATATTCCCATGAAATCATTCCATACAAGGTATAAACATAATTAATTTATGGTTATCTCATTTGGTATTACTAATGTCCCTTCTATATTTAGGGATTTAAGTAATAGTGTCTATATATATTACCTTGAATATATTTTGGTAGACTTTATATATGATAATATTATATATTCAAATAGAAAATAATAGATTGAAGATCACCTGAGGATTGAGAAGAAATCCCCGAGGAAGGACCAGACTTATGAAAAATTATCCATATATGAATTTGAATTCAAAAAGATTAAATAATGTGTCACATAATATTAAATGAGTCTATATCAGTTGATTCTTTAAAGATAATAATTATAAATCATTGTCCCATACCATCCATTTTGATTGAGATATTTAGTTCTCTTGGGTTTTCTTAATATTCTTAGTGCTTTATTGATAATTTATAATGAAGTTTCCATCTAATAAGAAAGTTAACTCAAAAGGGAGATAAGTTCCTTTGTATAGATGAATGTGAATATGTTTTAATGGACTAAATCGAATATTAGTTAGTGCACTTATGATTACCATACCCTGTTGTACAGAAGGGTTTTAAATCTATGGTGATGAATCAAACAAGGGATTGAGATTTTTTCTCTTGAAAAATGGTATTTAGTACCATATGCTGCATTCCCATTAAAGTTTCACGAGATACATTATACAACTCATGATTAGGAGTTATCTGTTGTAATTTATTCATTAAATGTCTGAAAAAATTATCTCTATGTATAAGGATTTGATACATATACTAATCATAAATGTTTAAAGAATATTTTCACACAAAAAGAGTTGAATATACATTAGATTGGATGGATGGATATAATTAATGAATATGAATACTTTATACATTACCACCATGAAAAAGGGAACATGTCGTAAAATTTTATAAGACAATAGGATCATGCTATGTTATCTATGATTTTTATCACAAAAGATCCAATTTTTCAAGATTTGTGAAGGATGGATATATAAATTTTGAAGGAAGGGGAGAAATATTATATTTCTCAAACAACTGTCCAATCATCTATCCATGTGAGGACTAAATTGGCATAAAAGGGAGACGTTGAACTATATAAGAAGCTTATAAATTTACATGGATTCAACCATGACTTTGATGGAATTATAAGATTCAGGTACTAGGTGTCTTTTGAATCTAATCCATATTTGAAAAAGGATTTTTTGAATAAGTATCATATTTTTTCATTCCCTATTTATCCTGGAAGTGTTAATATGTATAAACATATGAAAATATAGTTCTAGTGGGACGGAATGAGTAGAGATATTTTATATTTCATAGCTCGATTCATGGAGTTTTTTCAAGATAATGATGATAGACATCTGATTAATGGGATGGTACAACTATGACACATACTATAATAGAAATGCGAAAATAACTCCATGAATTTCATCATTGAGCTCCCTAAAAATTCTGAAGTGAACAATACTATATGGGCTGTATCCATTCTCCTTAAGAATATAGCACACTTCAATTCCATATGATATCGTTTATCTCCTAACCAAATCACTTATTTATAAAAAAGGTAATTTATAAGATCTCATGAACTACCACTCTCTATTGTATCTGATCAAGTTATGAGGTTTACCTCCATGTTTTGAAAAAATCTTCAGTAGTATTAGAATATATCATTAAATTTCCATACATATTATTAGGCATAGATAGATGTCCAGTCTGATTAACACATTAAAACACTAGAATATATTTTGACAACATTATTTATGGAATTCCAATGTTGTTGGGAGCCACACCATACTATGGATAAATTGTCTTACAAAAATAACTTTCACATCATCATTAAGGTGGATCCTTTTGAAACATTATATGTATAAGAAGCACTGAAATCCAACATGTTGGGATAGATATAGAGAAAAGAAGTTATTAGTACGTATCCTAATAGATAAAATGGTGGATAAGGTAAGAGAAATTATGTAAAACATAATGGAATCACAAAGATTATAGAAATGTTATAGTCATAATATATGGCTAGATATAGATTTTAATGATAGTGAAAAGGTATTAATATGTATATATTCATGGAATAGGGTTATGAGTTATGTAAACAAGAGAAAATTGTGCCCCAAATTAATTTGTCCCATCTAAATTCATGATCATATCAGGACAATAGCTTATCAATTGGGGCTTCCACCAAATCTCTCTCAAGTTCATGATGTGTGACAGTTTATCTCTTAAGGATGTACATACTTTATAAAAAACATATAGTAAAATCTATGGTTGTAACATTGAAATAATATATATAAAATGAATAAAAACTAATGGATCTTATTGATCATATAGAAAACGTTCTATGAAAAATGACTACAATCCTGGTCAACGTTTTCTGGTGAAACCACAAATTTTAGGAAGTCTCTTGGGTACCCGAGGATGTGATGAAGCAGAAATATCATCAACAATTTTTAAGAGAGTGAATAATGTTGAGGGATAAGTTTATTTTCATGGGGGTTTAATGTAAAACCCCATGATTATATAAAATATTTCTCTGTGAATAAATATTGTTTATTTGAAAGCTTGTGTTATACACAATACTGATTATTAATGAACCGCGATAAACTATTAAAAGATAATTATGTGATAGTAATATCCAAGCTAATTTATTAGAATGTATGAATATAAATAACTAAATTAAGAAAAATAATATGGTTATATATTTATAAAATTAATTCATTGGTTCTCAATTTATTTGAAATGAAAATAAATTTCATACGAAAATAGAAGGGATGTTCTTCTAAAAAGCAATTTTTATGCACATAATGTGATTTATAATAATAAATTAAATAGTCATGTTTGAGGAATGATTTAAATAACATTTAAATATAATATATTCAATGAGATGTTTTAGTATTTATCTAAGAATTTTAATACATGGGATAGGAATAAATCTTATTTTTTGATTTAAAATTTATTTTTCAAGAAAAAACTATTTTTCTCGGGTTTTGTCCACAAATTTAAAAATTAATTTATTTCACATATAGAGACTTAATTTTATAAAAAAAATTCCATATTTTTATTTAGGTGGTTAAAATTCGGTAAATATTACCATTTTATTTTTATTTATTGTGAATAGTAACCATTATAAAATTTATCACATTCACAAAGGGTAAATTGGGTTAATCTAGGTTATAACTAAGTGATAAGTACATAATATTTATCCTAGATATTATGGGAATAATTTAATTATACCATTATAACCTTAGAGATTAAAATTAATTTTTAAGGGACACATATCCATGAAAATGAACTCTATTATACTTAAACCAAATAATGTTACAAAATATTCCTCTCATTGATTAAAATATCTATTATGTGTCAGCATATAGAAAAAATATAGTTATTAAATAATATAATTTTTTATTTTGATCATAATGAAATTATTTTCATGAATTAAATTTATTTTATTTTTTATTAATTATATAATTACCTTAATTTATTATGAAACATTTATGTAGTAATTTTCCAGTTAATCGAAAAAATAAAGTGAATGATTTTAAAATTTATTAAAAGTTATATAATTTAAATTATTTTTTTTCCACGAATTTTATAGATTAATATTAGTTTTTAGTGTTTTTTAAAAGTATTATATTCTAATTCCAACATTGTATTAATTTATTTTAAGCCTAATTAATTTAATAGTGTCAAAATTGATATTAATGATATTTTATCAAAAAAATTATTTTTATAAATTGTTTATAAATCACAAAACTATTGAATGTGGACAAGGGGTTTTAAATATGGTCAAAAATGTCACCCCTTATCTATTTATGGTCTAATTTGCATAATAAAAGTAAAATTATAACCCTTTAGGATTGAAAATTACATTACCGAGTTTAAGGTTAAAATAGGTTAACAAAAGGGTTACACAAAAAGATATGGTTTAAAACACCATATAAACCTATTAAAGTTTTATTGGATGATTGTATTTCAACTATATATTATATATTATTTAAATCCCTGAAATTTTGGATGCATTTATTCATATGTAATGGCTTTATTATATTTTAAAATTTTAATAAACTCTAAGAGTGACCCTCCCCTTTCATATAAAAAGGGAACCTCTCTTTATCCTTTTCACCCCACATTAAGAATTATTTCATGACAAAACCCTTACAAATTATCTTTTTCACACCGTTATCCTTGATATAGAGGTTCTATTATTACAAAATAAACAAACATAGGTTCCTTATGATGATATATAATGGATTTTTTCAATGAAGAGGATGTTTTAATGTGAATGAAGATACGATAGACTTGGGCTAAGGTATTTCTATTCCAATGAAATTTTAAATTAGGAATTTTATGCATTAATTTCAATTGAGGAAGTTATATGATACTTAAATAATAAATTCCATTTAAAATTTATTATTATATTGTTATTTCGTGATAATATGTGTTTTCCTTTCATTTCCATCAATTTAAGTAAAAAATAGACAAGAAGAATGTTTCCAAGGAAAACCACCCATATTTTAATTTTTAATTTGGAATATTTCCCTTCCTTGAATATTTTATCTAAAAATTATTTGAATATAATTTTTCCACTTCTCCAATTACAATTTAAAGTAATATTTTCCCTTTTTTGAATTTTTAAAAAATGTTTCAAAATAACTTTTCATTATAAATTTTTGAACATTGTACTTTTGGATATTTTTACCGAATATTTGAAAGTAAGGTTTTCATTCAACTTTTTAACTAGAACATAATTTTCCCCCATATTATTATTTGATGCTTCATTTATGATTTTATATATTTCCTTTGAAATAAAAAATCCCATAATATTTTTTATCATTTTATGTTTTAAATAATTTATTTCAAAACGGAAAGTGTATTTTCCACAAGAATGTTTTTAAAAACATTTTTATTCATCAGAAAAAAAAAATTTGGCGAGGCTTATGTTTTTATAGGGGTATGATCCAATGGTAACATCCTTATTATTTATCTAGATGGTCTATGAATATGATGGTGAGATGTTATGGAAACCCACTTAATTTCCTTTGTTTATGCTTTGATGGATTGTTGAAATGTTTAAAAAACTCATTTTCTTTCCACAGTTTATGAAATGATGAAATGATGAATGTTCTATATATTGGGACACATATATGTATAGTTTTCATTATGTTATAGTTGTTCCTATAATTCTATATACCTCCAATGAATTTTGTTAGGTATTATATCTCATGAGATAATTATGGGAAAAAGTTGATTTGTTTAATTCTCTATTAGAAACATGTTGATGTGATATATCTACTATGGAAAATAAGTCAAATTGATTTATCATTTATGGGAAACAAGTTAATGCTGTTGATCTACTATGGGAAAAAAATGATTTATGATCAGTTAAGATTTTATTGTCTCCACATTTTTCCTTGATAAATGAAATGGTTTCTATACATGTGATAATTTCACACTTTTATTGCATGATATTATAGTTCATTATTGATTTATAATTATTTAATACTCTTATGAATAATGTATTTTTAAATAGTAAATCTTATTCCATTACTAGTGTTTTTGATATTTTCTATATTAAGTATGAACTATATTAGTTAGGTTCATGATATAATACCCATATGATTATATGATTCTTTCAAAGGACCATCGATTTATAACTACCATGTTTACCCACACTGAGCATCTGATCCCACCATTTCTTATGTTTTATTCCTTGTTATGAAGAAAGGTTTTATGTAGTGTGTGTTTATGAAAATTACTAAATGGGAAGATATTTTTCAGAAATGATGAAGATCCTTCATGGAAAAAGAATACTATCTATCAATCGTTAAAGACACTAAACTCTTATGGACCAGGGACATGGTTTTGTGAAATGAATTGTTGATTCTTATATAAAAATTTAATATCTATGTATTAAAATCTGCATCCTTTACAAATCCCACTATAGGCCACTACACCAAGTGCATGGTATCTCTCTACCAACCATTTTCTATGCATGAAGTCCAATTCCAAATAAAAACTCCCAAAACATCCCAAGATCCTACCATATCTCCCTCATTATAACTCAGTCCATGAATATATTTTGTTTAAGAATTATTCTGCAAAAAACTCCCAAAATTTACCATTTTTCAACATGCATTAATCTTACTTAGTGTTTTTTCACACTGGGTGTGAATGTGCCATGACTATCAGTTCTAGAAGCATACCATCAATTATCTACACCTATATGACCTCCCTAAGTCTTCGATTTCATTACCCTATTGAGTATCCTCATTTCATCACTACTGTTACCTAGAGCACCATATTATTGATCACTAATAACCATAATCCATCATAGTAATGTATTATCAGTCATGTTCCCCTTAGATATCAATGCTCGGTTCACTACCTCTAAAAATGAGATCAATATGAAGTTGTTCACTTTCACCCTTAGTGAATGTGGAAAACTATACTAAGACTACCTAACCATAGAGATGTCATCTTCTACCATTGTTAGTATAAATGTTATAGGTTAATGAACCTCTTACCATACTTCATGAACGATGTATCTACCTATTTCATGTTCTTAAACTCATGAGCTAGATATTCCCACAGTGGTTTTGGGAATATGTCCTCGAAGAACATAGTCTAAAAGCCCTTCCTCATCACTCTCTAATACCTAACCGCATGTACTAGTACATCCCACAAACACATCATTGGTCCCCTGAGTAAATAAATTTCAAACATAAACCACTATCATGCAAGATTCTCAATATAATTAAAAATAATATTCACAAACCTTTTCTAGAACTATACATCTTTCGGTCTACACTCTCTATAAAAAAATGAGTTTTTGTGACTAAAACATCCTCATTAAATATGCCATGGAAGGATCGGGTTCTACTATTACCATTTCCATTCTATGAACAACCAGTACCAAGAACATCGTCATATAATCATATATACAAGACCAAACTATGCTACCTATTGTGTATGCAACCCCTCTACCCAATGTGGTTGTCCCTACAAACTTAGATCATTCCCCTATGTCTCGTGATCACGCTTATCGTTAGGGGCCGCCTCCAGTGCTTTCCTTGGTGGCAACCCATCTCTATCCCACTAATTCTCAATTGGATACTATCTCGGTGGAATTACATTGCTAACAAAATTCTATGATCAAAACCAATAATAAAAATCTATATATCACAATTATATTAATTTTTAATGGGTAGTGCATCTCTACACCCTTACACTTCCCTTCCACACCCATATCACATATCGTCTGACCTTATTGACTCCTGTCTATCCATATCATATTTAGTCACCACATACACCATAAAATCAATGGAAATTATTCTCTTCATATCAAAAATATCATAACTAGGATGGATGAGTTGAATTACACCAAGTTGAAATGTAGGAAAACACTTTTTAACTTATTTTTCAATTTAAATAGGCTAACAATCCTACAATACAAACACCCCCAATGTGTTAACCACTAAATTATCTTAATTGATAAACGAATAACATGGGTCAAAGCATTTCATCATATTTTAAATTACACATTTACCCATTCCCAGGTTATTGTTGTAACCCTTTATAAGTTACAATTGGGGTTATATTTAATTTCAATTCTTGAATAAGCACATTGATTTAATATAAGTAAAACAAAATTAGGTTCTTTTTTTCCTAACCACTACCTTTCCCTATAACAGCTTAGCAGATTTTGACCAAGAGACTATGCAGGAAAACACTATTTAGTCAATTTTTCACACTTTAACAACTCACTCATTTCCATTATTACAAGTTCCAAACAATAACCACAATCATGCACATATGTCATGTGAGCCTAAATTCTAATCATGATTCATGAATTCTATCCTCTTTCCTCTAAGTCCATGATTACACACATAAAGTAGTAACACCATATAAAATATAATCTAAATAAAATAACTCAATTGTAACCATTAATACACGAACAAAAAAATTTCCCCCTAATAATTTGGAATTTAGTTCATATAGGTTCTATATAGACACACTACACAGCCTTAATCCAAAATTATGGCATATTCGTAGGCTCCATCTTCCATAACCAAAATAAAAAACATTTATCAGAAACACACATTTAACAAAACTAGGAAACCATCTTATTTTTTTTACCATTTTTTTACCAACATCATTTGATACTACCATATATTACCCGTTATTTTTTATACAATGAGGAAACACCATTATTGTTCCTCTGAAACCGCATATATCATTCCCTATCCTGGAAGCCACAAAATTGGTTCTTAGGGTCAGTGCACAACATTTACATTGGTGAACCTCCCCATATTTCAAATTTTTTGTCCTTACAGTAAGGGTTCGTTATGTGATAGTGGGGAGACTCTACCTTTTTGTGATAATTATTTTAATAGTTATAATAATAACATTGTGAAATAATTGAACAAAACTCTGTGAAAGTAATATAAAAAACAGTCGTAACAAGCCCAAAGTACACCTAATATACATACTACATATTATATACATTTCATGAGAGAGATATATAATCATGAATTACATTTTATGTGATAATAATATATGTAGATAAGAAAAAAACCCAAATATATTCAACTCAAAAAAGTGTAGTGACTTGTTTTTCTACCAAACGATAGGTCATCTATCCTTTACACACTCGTCACATAGATCTAATATAGTCAAATACTCACTTTAATAAAATCACATAACAAAAAATATCCTTCCCAACCCATCGTGAATCCCCATTTCACTCTTATAATTCAATAAAAGGATCAAATATACTCTAACACACATGTTATATCCCTTTATTATCTCCTAAAAACAATGGAATATAAATTCAATATAGTACTACTCTCATCCTTACTACCCCACTAATAACTATTTACCACGTGTTATGTATCTCACATATAATCATTCAAAATCAAGGCATAACCTACCTTATACGCATAGATGTTTCCAATAAAATACCATCCTCTAATATGGATTCATATGGAAGAAATTTAAAAACCAGATAAAAACCTTGAAAATATGGCATAACACCATTAAAACACAATAAATCAAAAGACAAATAGAAATTAGAAGAGAAAAAAGATAGAGTTTTATCTACACCCAATGATATCTACTAGGATAATTGAAATCACAAACCAGAAATTTATGAGGGAGAAAAACACTTAGTACCCTAAGAAGAGTAGAATAGGTGGTGCACTTCCCCATTGATGAATTCCCTTTTCCACCACACCCACTCCATTTTTTCATTTATAATTATTTTATGGAATGGAATAATTTTTTACCTGAAAAAAATGTTCACAGAATTAAGTATTGGTACATAGGGTCTCTCCTATATTTAAAATTATAATGCCATGAACAATATGTTCACGGTGTGAATGGTTACTCACTACATCAATTTCATCCTCTAGGCTGTCATATTTACTCGTGACCCCCCTCGGGTCAATAAAAACCGGTGAGAAATATAGAAAACAATAATATAGATGGTTATTATCTATATATATGTCAATAATTACATACCATGATATTTTGGGTCTTATATTATAGTTAAAAATGATGGTTCACAATGGGCAATAATTTTATATTTTCTTTTCACATTGGAATATATTTTAAATTTTTTTGTTTTTATAATTGAATGAAACACCGCTACCACATAATTGAGAATTCTATTTTCAACATATCCCAAACATAGTAGTTTCCCTTGGATAAAATTACACCAAGGATTTTTCTTCTCAGGGTAGGTAGATCGTTCTTTCTCCATGTAATACTAGGGCTTCAATTATAGTAATGTTTTCATTATAGAGAAACAATAACACAATGCACATAAATTTTTTCAAAAATATGGATAAAATCTAAATTATAAATTTTAGTTAATTTATATTTATGAAATTAATTAAATAATTTAATTCACTATTTCAAAATTTTATTACGGTGAATTTTTTATATTTTTAATAAATAGTTAATTTTTGGGTGAATAGTGGAAAATACTGATTTGACATAAACTCTCACTTTTATGACATTATAATGAAATAATAATATATTTAAACATAAATAAAACCCTTTATTAGAAACATATATATTTAATAATTAATATAATTCGTATAAAAATATATTTTTGAAATTAGAAATATGTGTTTATCATTTTAAAAATCTAATTAATCTTTTGGTCCAAATAAAAATTACTTTTTGTTCTCTTCTATTAATCATGTATATACATGGTTAAACTAAATTTTAAATATTTTTTAAAGAAAAATTTGATATTTTTTATTTTAATTAATCAAATTAAATCTAATGCGATCAAAAATTTACATTAATTAGCTGAAAAGTAATTTTTATGCTTAGAACAAACAATTTTCTAAAAATGGGTTTTATTGGGTTTTGTAAACATATATTAAAATTAAATTCTATAACTTATATGATTTTGAATTTGAGTAATTTATTCATATTTTTAATAATATTAATTAATATTAGGTAATAATGTTAACTTAATTTTTGTTCGTAAGGATTAATAACAATGGTAAATATTTATCTAATCGATAAGGGTAAAATATGTTAAAGGGTTAAAAATAAAAGGGATAATACTACAAGATAACAAAAAACACATTTTCATTCCTTGTATTTTTTTTATTTCTACCCTAAACCATAGTATGTTCAAATCTATGAATATTTTTTCCACTTACACAAGAATAATACTTTATTTGATTAAATACATTTATGTAATCCCATATGTGTCATTTCCCTCACTTATAAAAGGAAACCAATAATTTTTTATTATTCAAAATTCTTGAGAGACTTATCCTGAAAAATACCTTCCGAAATACCTTTCCAACCATCCTAAAAATAATATTGAGGCACTGGTATAATTAATGGATCAACCTATAAGACATCAACTTTATACCAATGGTGGTTTTCTGAGAAGATGTATAAATGTTAGATGAGTATTCCCATTTTATATTCTCTTATACAAAAGTAAAATATTTCATATCCCTGATCATATATAAAATAATTTTATTCCATATACTAAATTTATTTATTCATGTGGAACAACACTTATTAGTCTTATATTTATCCTATAAAAAATTAAAACACCTCTCATGTGTACGTATGACCTACCATATCCAACTAATGGTGTAATTAATTTTTCATTAGAACCTATCTCAAATGTTTATAAATATGGAAATATGATATTTATTACATAGTTACGATTATATAAATTTAACATATCATTTGACTTCTTACCCTTCCGCCCATTAAAAAATGGTAATGTTCCTTGTGCGTACGTGTGGGCTATCACCTCCTCGAAGCAATGTGGTTCATTTTTCATGTCATCCTTTCAAGAATGATTATGAATATATATATATTCAATATATATTATATTTACACAATTACTAACATTCTTTATTTGATATAACCAAGATTAATATGTAAGGAATGAAACCACCAAACTGAAACATATATGAAATATGAAACATTTAACTCAAAAAAATAATGACTTTAAGTTGAAATTATTAATAAAAGTGTATATAAATTTTATAATTAGACCATATATGATATTATAATAATATATATGGTTCTTTTATAAAATTATAATATATTTAAATTCATTATATATTAGGTTAAAATCAATAACAATTCATGTCAGACCTTAGGTAAGGGCTTATTTCATAGTCTCATCCTTATTCAGAATAGTTTATGTTTACGATTTCATTGAAGGAATTATATGAAATTTCTATCAAATGAAAACCCATATATTTTATCCGCCTTTATTTATTTTTATAAATTGAAAATTTTTCTCAAATTTGTTTTCTCTCTAATTACTCACAATTAAGAAAATTACATTTAAAGAAAAATGATTTTGTTTGTCTATTTTGTTGGGAATCATTGTCTACCGTTTAAATATTTTCATTAAAATGACTTAATGAATTTTTTACAACTATATAGTTATATATTAATTTCATTTTATCCCACATCTTACTTTCTATAAAAAAATTAAGGAATCTTCTTACCATTTTTTTAATTGGGCACTTTTTACCATAGGGGTGAATGAAATCTTACCATTAACATACACTAAATGAACATATTTCTCAGCCATTATGACTACTCCTTTATTAGAAGCTCACTTTAAAAGTTTAAAATTTCCTTTTTAAATAAAATTGTTTTTCAAATATTTTAGAATATTTTAAATTTTAATATATGTGATTGTAAATTGAAACGAGTACTTTCCTATAATATATATTACAGTGATCTTTTACAATTATTTTCATCTATGTCAATATTATTAGAGTATTATTTTGTTTTACTATGCATATACTCTAATGATACTATCCACTATAATTTTTTGATGTATTATGATCATTTTGACTGGGAAAATAATTGATATTTTTTATACTAGTTCTTCCAATATAGATAATTATTGATTATTAAGGCATGTTGATCAATTTGTAATGTTTATTCATATGAATAATGAATTGAAATTATTAACTGACATGTGTAGAGTAAAATTACAAAACTCATCAATGCATTTTTAATTATAACTAGAAAAAATAGGTTGGGTATTTGGAAAATGGTATACACATTTATGTGTGATATCTTATCATGAATCCCTAGAAAGTAAGTTTGATATTTCTAGTAATATGTATTCTATCATTATAAAATCAGTTGTTGATGTCTATATGATTATTTAAATAGTTATGTTATCCATGTATATGTTTTAATATCATATGACTTCTTATATGGAATTATTTTATCATCATTTATTCGTTTCACATTATTCATGCCTTATTTATTTTATAATAGCTTTTCAGTATTAATTCCTTTATTATATATTTAAACTCAACTATTAATTGTTTTTACTTTCCATGTGATGATTGGAAATTAAATATGATTGATATAAATGTATATGGTATAGGTAATAATAATAGTTTCAAATAAAATAAAATTTATTAATGTTTATTAATGTATTTTGGATTCAATAATTTATCTATTTTTCCAAGACAATTAAACTATTCCATAAATCATGATATGATATCATATATCTATTTCTAATTTAATAAAAAACACAATCTTTATTCAACTAGGGTCATGGTTGTTATAGTTGGTATTAGAAAAATATTTTCATAATAATTGGTAACTATATTTCGGAAAATATAGATTATAGATCATATTTGTATGGTAGAATATAAGGATAATTCTATGTATAGGATAATATAATGAATTTTTGGTAATGTAGATAATATGTGTTTTTATAGAAAATACATCCATGTATGGATACTGTATGGTTGATGTAGTTGTGGCCCAGATGCAACATGTGGTTGGGTATTAACTCGATTATCACCAGTGCATGATTAGTTTTCAGAAGACTAAACAATTCGATAGAACCTATATGGGGGATATGTTTTGTTTGATTCAAACTCTCTTTAAAAAATATTATAAAACATTTGAAAATGTTTTTTTAATATAAATATATTCCCACATATATTATTCTTTTTATTTTGAGATTATAAATACATAAATTTTCAATTTATGTTAATAGTTTCAATAGTTTCAAAATTACACATTATGATTTTAAATTTATAATGTTTTGATCAGAAATAGTGTATACCATTATTTAGAAATGGATCTGAGAGTATGGAATTTAAACCATATCAATACACATAATATATTTAGGGTTATCTCTCTGGGGAAAGATAATAATGTTTTATCTAGAAATAGAGTTATATATGAACCAAATTATGACTATATTTGGGCATCTGACTCAGGTTATTACAAATAATCTTTCTTGTATGGAGTATCCTGATGATCTTCAATGCAGTGTAATAACATTAGATTTTTTTCTGTGACAACATCCTCCATAATTCAATAGAACTCAAAAATACATTCGTAGTTGGGCAATGGATAAGTAATTTATGGAAGATATTTCTTTCATTTGGTATTAATTAAAGGGAAAAGGTAGTAATTGTATTTTATGATCTCATGGTGGATACAGAGCAATGATGTTAATAAATTCATAACATGATTGATTTTAAGTATATAACAAGAATTATGAATAAATAATTTATGTTAATTTTGTTGGAAAAATATTTTCCACTTAAGAAATGATCAGATGGGGTGATAAAATCCATGAATATAAGTCCAAAGGAAGATTAAAATGGTGATAAGTTTGAATTTAACATTACAAGGTTATCAAGAAATGTTATAGACAACATATGTAATCCAATGAGTAATATTGACCACTTCATTCATGGGATAACAAGAATCCATTAAAGGGATCTAGTCACCAAAAAATTCTCATTATATGACGATATAATATCATGTGTTATCAAGGAACAGAAATAATTCGTCAACTCTTATGAATTCTAAGTAATTTAAAATAAGAATTTTATGATTGAGCACCTCATGAAAAAAGATAATGGGAAGAATAGTAAGGGTAATTTATAACACAAGATACTCGAAGAAAGAAACATGTAGGTATATCATTTAATATAACATGATTTTTCTACAATTGAGAAGATAAAGGACATCATGCCCCGAAATCCATTGGTAAGGGAGAAATGATCAAAGTACAATGATTTTACTCTAAGGATATAGGTAATTATGTCAACCAATTCTCCAAATATCAAGATAACATACCATATTAGAGTTTAAGGTGATAATTACATGCTTATGAGATTAATAGACCCAAATTTAAATTTATTATATTTATTGTGGTAGTTAATTTGATCAGAACAAAAATGTTATCTAATAATTTATTTTATTCTGCATCCTCGCACACCTTTATCTATTCCATGTTTTCAAAGTAAATTTAATATTTCTCCAGCACACTAAGAAAGGGGGTTTATAATAAAAAAAACTAGAGTAAATATTATTGTACTAAAATATGCAAGTCAATCCCCATTATAATGCATTAACATTACCTATTCATAAATTTGACTATTATACCATTCATTATCATTGATATAATCCTTATTAGGTATTTTATTTAAAATTATACTGCAAAAAAAATTTCCAAGACAAGGATATCATGATGTGTGAGGAAGATGCAAAATTACTTTTCTTTATAATAGAGTCTTCACCATTTTTATAATGATTAGGTACATCCTTGGTATATTTTTTTAATGTCATTATGGTATAAGAAGAGAATACACAACCTATGTATGGGAAAGGTATCCCTGTTATAGAAGATATTCTTATTTTGAAAAAATACATTAATGTGTTTCCCGATGAACTACCCAAACATCCACATAAGCATGAATTTTAAATTCACACTGAATCATTCCAGATAAAAACCACATATATAGACTCCCTGCCAAATTTTGATTGTATTGCAAATATAGTTAAAGGAACAACTATATGAGTTCTATGATATGGGATGCATACACCCATGTTTTTGACGTCATGTATATCATATATTGTTTTTTTAAAAAGGATGCGATTATGAGGATAAGAATTGATTGTTTGGAAATAAATTTCATTTCTATGAAGACCATAAATCCTGAACTATATATTACTAAATTTTTTATCAATAACATTGAGATAAGTATTTATCAATGATTATTCTATTTAATGGGTATCATCAATATTAATTAATGAAGGAAGATATTATAAAGATATTATTTTGAATGAGGTATCAAGATTATGAGTTTATAATAATTACTTTGGGATTAACTGAAACTCTCTCAATTTATATGGGTCTGATGAATAGAGTGTTTAAGGAATATCTTGATAGTTTCATTATAGTATTTATTGATGATATCTGGGTACTGAATAAGTGTTATTAAGATCATCAGATTCATTTGTAAATCATTATTGAGACTCTTAGTGAAAAGGATTTTATTGATAGTTCAGTAAGATAAAATTATTGACATAGGAAGTTCATTTTCTAGTTAATATTTTCTATATGGATGGAATATAAATTGATCCATTAATAAAAATGGTTCATAAATAAAATCCTATTTCGAAAAAAATAATTGAGGTACATAGCTTCCATTGATTAACATGTTAATATCAATGATTTTTTTTTAAATTTTTCAGGACTAGCTAACCCATTAACTAAGTGGACATATAATGTGGTAATGTTCTTATGGATAAAGGAATGTAATGAAGTTTTTGAATATTTAAAGAAGAGGTTGAATAATGCAACAGTGGTGAAAAGACAATCAGAAGGGGGTGGATTTTTTATATATATTGTCACATTAAAGAAAATAATTGGATGCATCCATATATAGAATATTAAATTTATAGAATACTTATCAACGTTTTTAAAGAACCATGAACAAGAAAATACAACCCATTATATTAATTTTTTAGCTCTGATTCTTTCATTGATGATTTGGAGGCACTATATCTATGGGGAAAATTTTGAGATGCATATAAATAATAAGATCGTGAAATACATATTTTCATTGAAATATCTCAATATGAAGAAACATAGATGGCTAGATCCACTCACAAATTTTGATTTCTAGATACACTCCCACATTGGGGGTATAATAATGTAGTTGATGTATTGAGTATGAAATATCATGGAATTATGACATTATTTAAGAACTAAAAAAATAATATATTCCTGAACATAGTAAAGTGGGATATGAGAATTATTAGGGATGGTGAAACATCACTCCTTTTCCTAATGACTACTAAAATATCTTATTTGAATATATTCAATGTTTTCAGCTCAATGATAAGATTTCATAAATGAAAATTAAATATATAAATGATGGGAAATTGGATAATATTGTTTATTTTGATGGTGTGATGAAATATAAAATTTGGTTATGTGTTCCAAATATTTTTATTGAGTAATTACATTCTATACACAACTCATGTGTGTGCCTCAGATAAAATACAATTGGAACTTGATTTATCATAGTGTTAAGAGCTTGCCCAAATTCTTAATAGTATATAACAAGTGCAGAAGAGTTGGATGACTGAGCTGGTAAAAGTGATTTAGAGTTATCTTGAGTTATAAGAGGATATATGGGAACATGAAGATGTCATAATAAATAAATAGCCGTAAATTTCATTTTGGTTACATTCTATCAATTTCACAGATAAAAATTTTAAAGGATTGGATAATGTTACTCATGAGATTCAATTATATTGAACATTTTTTTCTAGTGAAAAAATATCACAAAACACATAG
Source organism: Viscum album (assembly GCA_963277665.1). Lineage (NCBI taxonomy): Eukaryota > Viridiplantae > Streptophyta > Magnoliopsida > Santalales > Viscaceae > Viscum > Viscum album. The sequence continues at coordinate 906,580,042 of OY728125.1, read as the reverse complement.
ATTTATTCAAGAATATGATTAAAATAAATTTTAATTTTTCTTATAAATTTAATTTTATAAAATTAATTTAAATTTTCAATTCATATTTTAAAAATTAACTTAATGTGAACATTAGATTTTTCAAAACAAAGTTATTTTTTTGGTGAATTTTAAAAAATACTGATTTTTAAAAACAATTCACTTTAACATCAATATAAAGATATAAAAATAACATGAACGATTAAAAATAATTTTTATATAAAAAATATATTTTAAAAAGAAAATATAATACACATAAAATTATAATGATGAAAATAGAAATATATGTTTAACATTTTAGAAATCTATTTAATGTTTTTTTCTAAAAAATGTTTTTATATATATTTTCTTTTAATAAAACGTTTTCAAGGATACATTTAATATTGTGTTAGTGTTAAGTCTCATTTGACATAACATAAATTACCTTATTATTTTTGGATCAATGTAATATTTAATTTTAATGTAAAATCATTTTTATTCTTAAAAGATACTTTTTTCTGAAAATGGTTTTTTGTTTTGTTTTGGGAACATATATTAAAATAATTATCTACCACATGAAGGAGAAAAATAATGAAAAATTTATTTTATATTTATAATATTAATAATTAGTTTTATGTAATAGGGTTAATATATTTTTTGGTAATAATGAATTGTAACCACTTCAACTATTTATCACCTGACTTATGGGTATAATGGGGTAAAGTGATAATTATAATGAGATAAGGCATCAATATAACACAAAAACATTATTAACCCACGTTTTTTAAATGTTTTGGTATCTTAAAATTATCATATTCTAAAATATTAAAAAAATTTCCACTTTCACAGGAATAATAAATTACATTATTAAAATATTTTAAGTAATTCAATGTATGTATTTTCCTTCACTTATATATGGGAACCAATTATCCTCTATTCCTCTCCCCTCTTGAGCCAATTTTATCAACCAATAATTATTAAAATCCCTTTCATACATTCCTCCTCATGACCTAGAGGATCTGTTCTAATCAAAGGAAAACCTATGAGGATTATGATGTAAGCCAATGGTGGTTTTCCAAAGAATATTTATAGATATTAACCGATTTTTTTCATTGTATTTCCCCTTATAAATCCTTGATATAATATATAATAATTCTCATATAATAACATAATTATATTAAATATAATAAAATGTTATTATAGTGGTGGTAAAACCCTTATTCATCTCCTTCTAATCATATGGAAAATGAAAACATCGCTCATGCGTACTTACAACCTGTTATCTTCACATAGAGATGTAATACATTTTTCATCACCACATTACATTGATGTTTAATTTAGGTAAATAATGGATATATATGATATTTATAATATAATTTTTATCTTTAAATATAATATATATTTTACCTTGAAACCCTTCCACAAGTTAAAAAATGATAACGTCGTTGGAAGACAATGTTGATGGATCATGTTTGGTCGGGGATATGAGATTGAGTGGTATTGTGTGATATAGAACAGGAACAGTTATTTTCTATGTTTCAAAACATTTTATGATATAGTAATCTCTATTGGGGTAGATGTGAAGTTTATGGTCATTTTCATCATGATGTGAAACATTTTCAACATTAACCCTTGGGATGATGAATCAGATCCCAATGTTCTAGTTGGGATTCTTCATAGAAAGGATATCCCTCCATGGGAATTTGAATAATTTATAAAAAAAATTGTCATGGTCATTAATTAGTTTATTGGGGTTGGTCACACGTAGAGATAATAAAATTTTACAGCAGATTCTTTTAAAAGAAGGGGGGATCTAGAAAGAGTATTATTTATATTTTTATACATTCTCCCTTCTAGATGATTATAATCACATTTTTAGGGGAGGATCCCTTAGTATACATCAATTCTCCCCTAAGATCAAGGAGTCTAATTCTTCTGTTATGATAAAAATATAATATTTCGTTAGTCAATCACCACCACGAAGCAATTTGATTCATTTTTCATATATAAAAATAAATAATGATTATAAAAATTTAAATAATAAATAAAACTAATTTTTATATAATGATTAATATTTTATTTTTTTGAACCATGAGTAATATGCAAAGACTGATATTACCAAACTGAAACATACATGAAAAAATGATGTTAACACTCTGAAAATGTAGATTTTAAAAAGAAGTTATTAATAAAAGGGTTTCAGAAAGTTATAAGTGGATCATATAAGATATTATAAGTATTTATATGGTTATAGTATATAAATATATGAAATTTAGATTTATAATAAAGGACATTAAAATCACTTATGAAGTAATTAATTGTTGATGTATGGTTTTATTTCACAATCTCATCCTTATCCAAGATTATTTATGTTTAAGTTCCCACTAGTAGAATTATATGAAATTCATATCTTAGTCCCCATCTATTTTATTCTACTATAGTTGTTTCTAAACATTATATGTTTCCTTTCAATTTTCCAACTCGAAGTATTCAAAAGTTTGGAATTATTTTTTAAGGAAAAATTACTTTGTCTTCTGATTTTTTTAGGAATATTTTTCTTCAATGTCTAGATTTTATTTACAAAGGTGTCATGAATTATTTTTATATTCTAAAAAGATTTATTAAATTCTTATTTACCCGTAGTTTACTTTATTTTAAGAAAATTAAAAATAATCTTCTTATCAATTTCCAATCATGGAGCTTTTTACTAATGCTTTGAAGGGAATACGTGTTTTAACCTAGAACTAATTAATGGTTTCTTCCATACTTTAGGAATATTATTTTCATAGAAGAATAATTTTAATGTTTCAATGGTTTTTTTCAAATAAATGTATTTTCCTAATATTATATAATTTTTCATATATTAATAATATTGATTTCCATATGAGAAGGGTATTTCCTCCAATAAATATTCTTTTCACCATCAAAAAGTATTTACAGAATTTTCAATATCCTTTCATGAAAATTTTTCTTTTTAGAGTATATAATCTAATTATATCATCCAAAATGTATCTTTGTATGGATTATGATATTTTCATCTAGGGAAATTATTGACATTCTATATGATTGTCCTTTTGATATAGATAGTTATTCATTATTATGGAATCTTGATTAAGTTGTAATATTCATTAATATGATGAATGAATTAGACATATTATGTGTGGGGTGGGGAATGAAATTACATAGACCATAAATGAATTGGTTGGTGTCATGATACAATATAGGCTGGGCATTTAGAATATTTCATACCCATTTATCTATGAGGTCTTGGATTAAGTCCTCAATTTTAAGTTTATTATGACCCACATTATCCATTATATAATTATGAATTGATTAATTTATGTCCATGTGATAATTTTAATTGTTATGTAATCCATGAATTTGATTCAATATCATTTTTCTGTTTATATAGAATTACTTTATCAGTATTTATTCCTTCCATATTATTTATAATTTATTTATTCAATGATGGAATTCATTATTTTTATTCCATTACTGAGTATGTGAGCTCACCATTTTATTTTTTTCCATTCCTCGTGATTATAATAAGTGTTCCATTATTGATATTAAAATACATTCTAAAGGGAATAATAATTTTCCCAAATAAAATACAATGTTTTATTTTTTTTCAATAGTTACGTAGGATTCACACATATATCTATTTTACATGACTACTAAACATATTTGATCCCTCAGGATGTGATCACTTATATATACCTAAAATTTAATAAAGTAACCTATAGCTCTATGATACCAAGGTTTTTGATTGGTATACTCTAAAACATCATTTATCTAGTTTTTTCTACAATATAGACTATATTTTTTTTTAAATTTACCTTTCCTTGTGACACTCCATTCATGAGGGTTTATCCATTTTTAGAAACATATGAGTTCTTATATTTATTCCTAGTTTTTATATTGTTTTTAAAATACATAATTAACTCAATAAAATATCTAGAACTCATTTTTTAGCTTATTTCAACATGTGAGTATTCTTCATCCAGCTGCTGAAATTTATTTCGTAAATGAACACACATATAATTTAGTGTAGGTTGGACAATTATTTCTATTCCAATAGATAATCTCCTAATAAATTCACTAGAGTTATTTTTTTCTTGTTACAAATTGTTCAAGAATTAAAAATACCTTTTATAATGAGATTGATAACCTATTCTTTCATATATTATAATTTATTCGCACTATATACGGTATTATAATGAATTTAAAAAACTGGAAACATGTCCATGCATCCTACCAAAATTTGATATGTCTCCATAACATCATTGTGTGTTCATCCAGATTCCATTACATATTATAGGGATGTTTTTGTATTTGTTTTTATCACATATAAAACATTTTATTTTCTTGGGAATTAACATTGGATCTATTTTTCTCTTAATTTGAAAAGAATTCATTATATCCAATACCATATTTTCCCATGGACCATGGTCTTTGTGAAATAAAAATATTTTCATTCTTCTTCATTTATGTGGTATAGTTAAATTTTATTTCATTATCACCAATCAAAAAATAAAAAAATATTAAGTTACAATAATTATTGAGTTTATTCATACCATTACCATTTGATTGTTTCATTTTCTTCTTAGCTAACATCATTCACTATTCTTATTTTTAGATGATTTTAATTTTACATTCAAGTTGATCATCCATATCTTTATTGAGAGTCTTCCTAAAAAAACCCCATCTTGTGATGCATACAATTTGTTTTATCATATCACATTAATTCATATTATTATTCATTTGAGTGATAGTTTCATTAAGGTATACATTTTATTATTATAGCCTTTGTTTCTCCTCATCCAATTTTGTTTGGTGTACAGCAAGATTATTCATTTTAGTCTTCATGATTAGAAATTATTTTGAGTTCAGACGTGTACCCTTAGAAATGTATTAGAGTTATTATCACATTAAACACTATTTTCATTAATTATTTTATTTAATTATTTGTATTTAATTTATCCTGAGGATCAATGGGATCATTACATTAAATTTTGGAAATTTGTAAGAATTTAGAATGTTTTACAATTAATGCATGGTTAGTGATAATCCATTATCGACCATAAAAATTAGGTAATAATCTTATTTATGTATGTTTCCTAGTTTTCTCATAGTTTATATAATTTTTTTATTATACCATGTGGGTGACCTATGTTCTTAGTAAAGGGAACAATGTTTTGGAAACTGTGGGAAAACAATGTGACACACCCCGCTTTTTATCAAAAAATAGAAATTATAAATAAACCCTCCCCTATATTTTAATCCTCTAAGACCCATACCACACACCTAATCTTTTTTAATCACATACCCAAATCCCCATAGCATTGGTGTTTTATCCCTCATATATTCTTCTCCCCTTAGTCATTCTATTTTGAGTTTCAAGTGGGATCTATTCCATGTAGTCATGTTTCTTTTTCATCATCTCCTTCACCTCATGATTTTAATTTCCTCTATTGTTTTTCATGACCCAAAAAACCATAAGGCCTTTTTTTATTTAAATTCCACTTATGATTATTGTGTGTGTAATGGGTTATTCATGTCTTCCCATCTCTATTCTTAGATGAATCATGTCTTCGACGCTGGCCCTAGGTAGGCAATTTTTTTTGTTTTTTCTTTTCCCTAATAATAATCATGTGGTTTGGTGTTATAAATTTATTTCTTAAAAATAATAAATTCAATGTGGGTTAATTTTGATTTAAATATTTATTTTTCATAAATTTTTATGTGATCAAAAATGATTTTAAAATATATTATTATGGTACTTTCCTTGATTTTAGAATGTACACAATGATTTGGTTCTATTTTGTTTGATAGAATATCCACAATGGCATCCCCAAATTAATTGTGTGTTTTAAAATGATTTAAATCTATTTTGGAATTTTTTGTGAGATGTGTGTGTCTAAGGAATTGAACATTGTGGGTTCCTTTTCTATGATGGTTTATTATGATTGATTTCTTCTACATGTGTTCTTTATTTAGGTATCATGTTCTGATAATAATTTTCATGTTTGGTACTTATGACCATAATTATGGGTATATATAGTCTTCCACACATATTTACCTAAGAATATTAGAATATGTACATTGTGTGGTATTTATATATATATATATGAATTTCCATGTGTGTAGAATTCTAATAAGGTAATTTTTGAAATTTAATACTTACCTTTGATTTTGGTTTTAAAAATGGATTTTCTAATATGTGTGTTTTATGAAGAATGAATTGAAGGCCCAGTTTTCAATTTGATTAAACAATATTTTTAATGATATAAAACATTTTCAACATCTCTATGCTTTGATGTCTTGTATGTGAATTTATGATGAAGGTTTTTAATAATTTATATATATATCATGATGGTTTAAATTTTTTTCTCAAGCATAGAAAAAAATAAAAAAATTTAAATGAATATTTTAGTTTATTAACTGGAAATGATTTTGAATTGAATAATATATGTTTTTAATTGGAATGACCCATGGGAAAATGGGTATCTAAGAGGAGATAATAAAATTAAGTATCATTTTGGATAGCACAACACTAAAAAAACACTTAGACTTTTATATAGGTTGTTGTGTAGTGTAAGGGAATCACCACAGTGTTTGGCCAAGCCAGGTATGAATTAGTGGTTAATTGGATGTGGCGACCTAGATAGAAATCACCATTAAACAAGGTTATGAAATGTTCTCCCTTATGGTTATCACGTGTGTATTTGATTGTTGACTTATTAGATGATGATAAGATTAGAGTATCTAGATCTTCAATAAGATTAGATTCCCTTGTGTTTTCCATGGTCCTTGTATTATTGTATTGATAAATTAGTTTTCTCTTATTCTAAATTTATTTTATATTTCATTTTATTACTTGTTTTATATTTCCCACTATTCAATTGTACTTTATTCCTGATTACCTCTTATTTATTATTCTTCCATTAATAAAAATCCCTATGGATATTATTTTTCGTGGTTCTTGTTTTCTTATTTAAATTATTTCCAAAATTAATTAAATTGGGATGTTTCTAAAATGGTTTATAATTCTTTTCAAATGTAATTTTTAGTGACCATGACATTGGTAGATAACATGTTTCTTAATTGACTATTTTCATTTAAAAGAAAAATAAATTAATTTGATAAAGGATGAAAATGGAGTTTTTTGGGTTTTTTTATAAAATGGAAAACCAATTTTCTATTTTTATTCTCAAAATAGGATGTATGGATTATATTTTGGAAATAAAATCATGGAATCTGGGGTGAAAACTAACATGGTTATAGAGATCACACTCCACTCACACCACACAATGTTTCTATATTGAGTAACATTGCATGTTCTAGATTTAGTTTTCATAATCAAATTATAATTTTTATGGATAATGGCCATGGATAAAGTGTGATAATTTGATCATGTATGTCAATTTTTATTTTTGTACTTCATTACTACACTGAACAAGTATACATCTACTACATTAAATAATAGTTTAGAGTGTACGAATTAGATATGTGAAGGTTTTAATGGGACTCTGAGTTTGATACATGATAGGGTATATGTAGGGTGAGTAGAGGAATTTCATTAACAATAATGTTTTTACCTTTTTAAAATTATTAACACTATTTTAGAATCATGTTGTTTTGTTTCACATTCTAATTATCTAATTTAGCATGGATGTAAAAATAAAAGATTTCTCATTCCAAAATTTAACACGAATTTAAATTTATTTTTTAAACAATTGTAAGGTTTAAATCTTTACCACTATACTTACATAGATTCCCTGGCTCTTTATTTCACCCTAATGAAATATAGAATGAACTTCAGGGGTGTTGTAAACTGAAACAAGCTTCTGAAGGATGGATGGTTTATGTTGGATCATGGATTAATGATGTAATACCCCGAGATTTTATGAAAAATATTCTTTTAATTTCATTAATGTCTTTTGTTGTATTCTACACCAAGATTACCTTGCGCTATACGCAACACCGTATTAGCTTGTAGTATATGCAACACTATTCTTGGATCGTGTTACAGAAAATTTTGATAATAGTTATTCTACGCAACATTGAGTGTATATGTATATATATATTCAATGTATAAATGAGATAAGGTTGGATTCTGTTATACGAAACAACGAAGGATTCTTGCACAACATGCGACCCTGACTTGGCTTTCATTACGCGCAATCGCGACCTTCCTCGATAGCGTGTGTTGTACTTAATACCGGGTTTTACGAATCAAATGATATATTATTATAATATTATTATGAACTAGGCGTTATGAATAGTATTAACAAAATTTTTAATTTTATAACATTATTATTCATCTTACACATTTTCTATAACATGGTATGAGAACAAAATAAAATTTTGGGTAAAATAAGTATTTTTAAAAAAATGCAGTTTTGCCGCCTTTTCATGGCGTACCCACTTTAAATCTAGTTTTTGACATGTTTATAAGTTCAATTTTACAAAATAAAATTGTTCTTTGGAATCAAGAAATAAAAATTTACTTTGGATAAAATTTTCATATTATTCTAGTAAATTTCATATTTTGATGAATAGTTAAAACACGCTATATTTTAATTCAAAACAACTTTTTTCATCTCAATAATTTATATGGTTAAATTATAATATTGAATGGTTTTAAATTATAAAAATAATATATTTTTACCATTTGATATAATGTATGTCATTAGCATTGATTTTACATTAAATTCGTAGGTTAAATCAATTCAATCTTTTGCAATGTTTTAAAGAAAAACCCGTTTTCTTTGGACAACAGGATTAATTTTAATTTAATTTATTCAACTTTTGTGTATTGAACATGGAAAAATGGATTCCATATTTGAAATCTGTGGGTCCAAATTATGTTAATAAGCTAATTTTTATTTTTGGGAATTATGAATAGTAACTACGGTAAATTTTATTTACCATAGTTAAAGGTAAATCGGGTAATTAAGGGTAAATATAATATTATAAAATTACCCTAACACATGCCAAACTTCTATTGGATGGCTAAAAGTAGACCCATATAACTTAAAGGTCGGATTAGATTCATTTTATGGACTTTTTACCATGAAAATAATTTAATTATTATGAAAACCAAAGAATGTGACAACATGTCTCTCTCTTAAATCTTATAAGTATAATAATTTTAATTTAGTGATAAACATCATAAAACTTCTAACATGAATAGTTTCCACAAATCTAATAAAATTATCTATATCATGATAATTTATTTAGAATTTTTAGGGATTAAATGATGGTCATTAATGGTGATACATTAATGATACAGAAATTATTTATTAAGTGGAAAATAAGTAATATAGTTTATATTGAAATAATAATACTCATTAAAATGCCCACAAACCCGACCAAAACTTATTGGTAGTGTATATCTACATCTTACGCATCCAATGACCTAATATATAACCGTTTTTAGCCTTATAAAAGTGATTATAACACATATATTATTTTATTTTAAATGATGGCAAAGTTGTCAACTTCATAATTTAATAAATATAACAATTTAAATATTGTGATTTTAAGATGATAAATTCGAGTAAAAGTATTATTGTGAAAGGTAGTAGATTTATCTTAATCATAGGATTTTATTTTTAAATTTTATGCAACAAATCAGTATATTAAATAATTATACAAAAATGTTGTAGTATTTATTTTATTAAGAGATAAACCAAATAAATGGTTTTAAAAATAATAGAATAAATATTATATGAACTATTTAATGTGATCCACTAATTTTATAGATACATATGACCTTTTAAGAATATATTAAATCTTTTTTTAGAACATAGCTTCTGTATATATTTTATTTAAATTCAAATAAATGAATAGTGTCAAAATTGACACTATTGTTATTTTATGAAAATAACATATTATAAAATTGTTTAAAAATCACAAAAATATTTAAGAATTATAAATTTATATTTATATGGTCTATAATGTTATAAAGTAACCAATTATTGAAAATTCACAACAAATAAGTAATTATTTGTTATAATTTAAAATTTATAATTTTATTACCACAAAGAAACTTAAATAGATTAAATAAGGATAAATCAAAATGATAAGGTTTAAAATAAGATCCAAAACATGTCTAAATTTGATTGGTTGACGATATTACAACCCTATATCATCTAATATTCAAATATGAGTCATTTTTGGAGGTTTTTAAGTGGGTTTAAATTTATTATAAATTAATATTTTTAAGAATTCCAAAGGTGCCCCTCTCCTCCCTTATAAAAGGGAACCTCCTCCCTCTCTTCCTAACAACACTTTGAGCCTTCAATCTCGGCCAAACCCTACCCAATTTTATTCTCCATTTCCCTAGAAACATCTTAGAGGCCCTGGTCTTCTTCAAAGACCAATTTATTTCCCTAAGAGGAGGTCTCAAAGAGGCGCTTCAAAGAAGAGGTAATGTTCGTTACCGATTCTTTCAATTTTGTTTCTTCTTCTACTTCTTCTTCTTTAGTTGTATCATTATGAAGTAATAACATAAGTATCACTAATATACTTATATGTTATTATAAGTATGAAATAACCCTATTTCACCATCTATCCATCCTACGGAAAATGAAATCACCGCGCGTGTGTACGTATTAAATACCGTCTCCACGCCGTGGTGTAATCTATTTTCCACCATCGCCTTACTTGGATGGGTATAATGGTGTAAATAATGACTATATATGATTATTTTAAATTGATATTGATTCTTAAATAGTATACATACACTCAAATACAATTCCACGATCACGGGAATGATATCATCGCTCGTGCGTGTGTCCGGACTACCGTCTCCATGAACGCTATGAGATTCATTTTCCTTGATTAACCATTTAAGAATGATTATAAAGTATATATAATGAATAATAATTAAATATATGGAATAATAATGCTACTGGATTTATGTGTATATATATTTATGTCATCTATTTTATTTCATTCAACTCAATAAGGAAACGAAAACAGCGTTCATGCGTACGTACGGCCTACCGTCTCCATGAACGGTGTATTTCTTTCCATTTATCGATCTATTATATATATGTATATTCTAAATATATATTATATATAAATCATGTTTTATATTCTATATTTAAGTAATCATGATCTAAGTAATCATATGAATAACTACAAGTCAAAACACGGATGACAAATGAAACGATTTTAAGCAAAACGCTCTTTAACATGGAATTTACAAAAGAACGGGTAATATAAATTCATAGTGAACCATATATGATATCATAACAATGAATATGATTATTTAATAAGTCAATAAAATTATTTAAATCATTATACAGGAGGTTCGGACACTTACGAAGCAAATCTGACCTAAGGTAAGGGATAATGTTGCAAATCTCATTTTTATCTGAGATTGCTTATTCGTAAGTATTTACTGGGGTTATTTCTATCATCCATGTCCATGTTTTATAAATGTGTTTTCATGTATGTTTAAAGTCCTTTTTTCCCATTTTTGACTTTTACTAAATGGTATGTATGGAATCTTACTTTTACGATGTACCTTTTGACTTTTCCAGCAAAAGTAAGAGAAGAATGTTTTTTTAACTTATATGGAACGAATGAATTTTTACGGTTTTATAAAGCCTTATTTTCATGAATATTACTACAAAATTTTTCATGATTATTTTCAACAAAACCCTTTTCTTTTAAAATTTCATGTCATTTTGTGAAAAGAAAGTGATTTTAAAGAAGAAAGGATATTTTCCTCAAGAATTCATTTCAAGTGTTTTATCAAAACCATTTTCCATCTAAAATGAAGTTATTTCATATGTGTATTTTTTAAGTGTAATGTCTCTATGATTTACATGGTTTCACTTTTCTTATTATGAAATGATATCCACTTCTTTTATATAGATTATGTTATGATGGGATGATGTTTATGAAACCCATTTTATTCATTGGGTTATTATGAATGATGTATGTTTATTTTGTGGCACGAGTAAGAATGATTTCATTATGAGATGGGTGGGACCTATATCTCCCTCCAATGCATTGGGTAAAGATTTTATATCTAATGAGATAGACATGGCTGGAACGGTATGTTAATCCGGTTCAGTGTTACAGGACTGAAACGAGGAGTGAACTCGATTCAGAATGGGGCTTTGTCCACTAAGATGGTCTTGGCAGCAATGCCTTGGCTTATATGGAAATCATTACATGTTCTTAATGGATGCCACTGTTACATGTTTTATTCCCATTCTATTTTATCATGGTTTATGTTCCATTATGATCTATTCCTTATGTACTTCCATGTTTTATGTCGTTGCTCATGATTTTGATGTTTAAACATTATGTTCATGTTTTTATGTTCAAATTTATATGGAATGATTTATTTTATCCATTATTACCCTTACTGAGCATTTGAGCTCACCCTTTTTATGTTTTCTTTTCCCCGGGATATAAATAATGGTTTTAGGTAATAAAAAAAAGGGAAGATCTTTATGGGAGATGTTGAAGATCTTTCACCATGATTAGAAGATTACGTTCCAAGTTTCCAAAGACACTAAACTATTACGATCCTTGTGTGTCTATTTTTGTTATGTATTAAGTATTCCGCTAAATTAATGTAATGTCCATGTACGTCAAGCTTTGGGTCTCTAGAGTTTGTATCAGAGGAAAGGTTTAGTCAACCTTTGGAAACTAGGATGCGAGAACTTTAGTGAGATCCCTAGAGATATTTCTAAGGTATGTCTAGGGATGTCCCTATGGTTAATTATAAGTATAGGTTATAGTCCTAGAATGGCGCTAATGATCTTAGAATTAATCCTAAGATGTTAGATATTGAAGGTACTCCCCCTTTATTATGCTGTTTTCCCTAGCATGATTTTTTCCTCTCACACTATTCTTTTTGGGTTTTAGACGATGGCTGGAACCCGAAGGAAACATGTTGATCAATGAAATGGCAAATTCAATGATTGTCCTCCTGAACAAAAAAATGTTATGTGAGATGGTGTGAAAAATCTTGTTGCTATACTTACACAAGCTATGAATCATTCTGGACTTCCAAATGAGCAGAGAAGGGAACAATACTCTATTGAGTCCTTCATGAGGCAACGTCCACCTTCTTTTAGTGGGTCTTCTGATCCACTTGTTTCTGAACAATGGATCAGTACCACTGAAAAGATATTTTCAGTTCTTCAATGTTCTGAACATGATAAATTCATCTTAGCAGTATATCGTTTGGAAGGTGAAGCTAATCAATGGTGGAATCTTATCAAGAATACGAGTCCAAGAGATGAAATTGAGTCCATGGAATGAGACGATTTCAAGAACTTATTTTTGAATAAGTACTTCCCTCGTATTCTTCGTACAAAGATGGAGAATGAGATTCTTGAACTAAAGAAAAAGGATGATGAATCTATTGGTATATAGGAAGCGAAATTTACAAGGCTTTCAAGGTATGCATCTGGCTTTATCATCCAACCTGAGAGTAAGATCGATCGATACTTTAGTGGCTTAAAACCAAGTCTTCGAATGGCATTATCCATAAGGGACTTCAATATCTATGAGGAAATCATTCGATGTGCTCTCAAAGTCGAGATGGAGATTAGAGTAACCCATCAGTCATATGGGTTTGATAAGAAGAGGAAAATGGAATTCAAAGGAAAATCTAAAGAGCACACTGAAAAAAAGATGAGCTTTCCCTTATGCTCAAAGTGTGGAAAGAATCATGGTGGAGATTGTCTTAAAGGGACTATAAAATGTTTTAAGTGTGGAAAAGAATGTCATCGATCAGCTGAATGTCAAAGTAATGGAAAAAGGGTTTCTAATGATGTGAATAAAGAAAAGACTATAGAGAACGCACCACCAACACTTCAATGCTTCAAGTGCAAGGAAATGGGGAATTATGCTAATAAATTCCCTAATCCAAGGGTTAGTGATGATCTATATGAGCAACCACTTAAGGCAAAGGACAAAGGGAAGTCACATGCGATCACTATTAGCGATGTTGAATATGACAACGATGTGGTGGAATGATTAAGTGTTTATGTAATGGGATTCCAAAATAATGTTGTATATAGTATCATGGAATATTGGAATATTTATGTATTGGTCTATTGTGGTTTTGAATAATTTTATGGTACTGGTAACCATGGAGAGTAATTGAGATATTTTTGGAAAAAAGATGATATGCGCATAATGAAGGGATAAAGAGAAAATAAAATGTTTGACAGTATTCATGAGCTAATGACTGATATAAGTAAATAGTTATATCATGGTTTGAGGTTTTGGTATGTGAAAAGAGTTAACTTTTGACAGAACTCATGTTTTCAGTAAGATTCAATGTGTATTCATTTTTCAAGAGAATACATGATTAAGGCCTTCGAATGTTTGGAATGTGACCAACAAGACATATCTCATGATATACAGGGATCAACGATGGTATTAACATGCTTGTTATATGAAATCTTTGGTAATCATTTTCACTATAATATGAGATTAGACAGCAGTATTTTGGATAAGCCTAAATATTGGAAAGGATTATGTTGGACATAAGTTAGTATTGTTTAAGGATAAAACTTTTTTCGATATTATTGATGGGATTTTATAGTAATGTAGTTTTAGAAAAAGGAAAACATGCAGGACGGGTGACAGCCCATCACGTCGGACAAGGATGTGGGAATCGAACCCATAATCGAAGTGCGACTGGCCTTTATCACCTACCACTGGCCTACAGGAAGTCCCTGTTTAGTAGAAACTAGTTTTATTATATTAAGTAGTATGATATATGAAGTATAAGTCCATTTTAGGAATCATATATGATTAATCCCACTATAGATCGACTTATGTATATTTAATAACTTTTTATTAAGACAGATGGAATGACCCGTCATTCTATCACATGATCTGATAACACTCCACGAATAACAAATTCAACTTCATTTCTTTAAGAGATGATGTGGAAATTGTTCAAGGCACGAACAGCAGTGAGATTGTACCAAAATAAAGTAAGTATTTATTCTAATTCAAATTCTTCAACTTTAGGGAAATGATCTTGAAAACCGAAAATGTTGTCCTAGTTCCCATATATCCTATGAATCAAATGGTACCTTAGATCATCACAAATCTATAGATTTGTGATTGTTGGCTTTTTCATAGCCATGTTCTCTACCACTCTCCATCAGAACTTTATGGTTAGATTTTTCTTCCATATCCATATTTTCACCTATGTTCTCCTATGTGGAAACCCAACGATGAGTTAATTTGGGTAACCATTAAATTTCATACTTTAATTTTTAAATCCATGTTTTGGTATTCCTTTTTATGATGTGGGTTTCTATTAAACAAACTTTCTAGTAGTAAACCATTTATAACCCCGACGAATTTCGAGGGCGAAATTCATTTTAAGTGGGGTAGAATGTAATACACCAAGATTTTATGAAAAATATTCTTTTAATTTCATTAATGTCTTGTGTTTTATTCTACACCAAGATTACCTTGCGCTATACGCAACACTGTATTAGCTTGTAGTATACGCAACACTATTCTTGGATCGTGTTGTACAGAATTTTGATAATAGTTATTCTACGCAACATTGAGTATATATATATATATTCAATGTATAAATGAGATACGGTTGGATTCTATTATATGAAACAACGAAGGATTCTTGCACAACATGCAACCCTGACTTGGCTTGCATTACACGCAATCGCGACCTTCCTCGATAGCGTGTGTTGTACGCAATACCGGGTTTTACTAAAGAAATGATATATTATTATAATATTATTATGAACAATCCGTTATGAATAGTATTAACTAAATTTTTAATTTTATAACATTATTATTCATCTTACACATTTTCTAGAGAATGGTATAAGAACAAAATAAATTTTTTGGGTAAAATAAGTATTTTTCAAAAAATGCAGTTTTGCCGCCTTTTGATTGCACACCCACTTTAAATATAGTTTTGACATGTTTATAAGTTAAATTTGACAAAATAAAATTATTCTTTGGAATCAAGAAATAAAAATTTACATTGGATAAAATTTTCATATTATTCTGGTAACTTTCATATTTTGAATAATAGTAAAAACACGCTATATTTTAATTAAAAACAACTTTTTCATCGCAATAATTTATATAGATAAATTATAATATTGAATGGTTTTAAAGTATAAATATAATATATTTTTACTATTTAATATAATGTATGTCATTATCATTTATTTTACATTAAATTCGTAGGTTAAATCAATTCAATCTTTTGCAATGTTTTAAAGAAAAACCCGTTTTCTTTCGACAATGGGATTAATTTTAATTTAATTTCTGAAACTTTTGTGTATTGAATTTGGAAAAATGGATTCCATATTTGGAATCAGTGGGTCCAAATTATGTTAATAAGCTACTTTTTTTGGGAATTATGAATAGTAACTATGGTAAATTTTATTTACCATAGTTAAAGGTAAATCGGGTAATAAAGGGTAAATATATTATTAACAAATGACCATAAAACATGAAAAAATTCTATTGGATGGATAAAAGTAGACCCATATAACCTAAGGGTATGATTAGATTAATTTTATGGACTTTTGACCATGAAAATAATTTAATTATTATTAAAACCAAAAAAAGTGACAACATGTCACTCTCTTAAATATTATAAGTATAATAATTTTAATTTAGTGATAAACATCATAAAACTTCGAACATGAATAGTCTCCAGAAAGATAATCAAATTATCGACATCATGATAATTTATTTAGAATTTTTAGGGATTAAATAATGGTCATTAATGGTGATACATTAATTATACATAAATTATTTATTAAGTGGAAAATAAGTAATATAGTTTTTATTGAAATAATAATACCCATTAAAATGCCCACAAACCTGACCAAAACTTATTATTAGTGTATATCTACACCTTAATCATCAAATTACCTAATATATAACCGTTTGGAGCCTTATAAAAGTGATTCTGACACTTATATTATTTTATTTTAAATGATGCCAATGATGCCACCTTCATAATTTAATAAATATAACAATTTAAATATTGTGATTTTCAGATTATAAATTCGAGTAAAAGTATTATTGTTAAAGGTAATAGATTTATATTAATCATAGGAATTTATTTTTAATTTTTATGCGAAAAATCAGTATATTAAATTATTATACAAAACTGTTGTAGTAATTATTTTATTAAGAGATAAACCAAATATATGGTTTTAAAAATAATAAAATAAATATTATATGAACTATTTAATGTGATCCAATAATTTTATAGATGCATATGACCTTTTAGGAATCTATTAAAGCTTTTATTTCAAATACATCTTCTGTATATATGTTATTTAAATTCAAATAAATGAATAGTGTCAAAATTGACACTATTGTTATTTTATAAAAATAACATATTATAAAAATGTTTAAAAATCACAAAAATATTTAAAAATTATAAATTTATATTTATATGGTCTATAATGTTATAAAGTATCCAATTTTGGAAAATTCACAACAAATAAGTAATTATTTGTTATAATTTAAAATTTATAATTTTATTACCACAAATAAACTTAGATAGATTAAATAAGGATAAATCAAAATGATAAGGTTTACAATAAGATCCAAACATGTGTAAATTTTATTTGTCGATGATATTACAACCCTAGATCATCTAATATTCGAATATGAGTAATTTTTGGAGGTTTTTAAGTGGGTTTAAATTTATTATAAATTAATATTTTTTAGAATTCCAAAGGTGCCCCTCTCCTCCCTTATAAAAGGGAACCTCCTCCCTCTCTTCCTCACACCACTTTGAGCCTTCAAGCTCGGCCAACCCCTACCCAATTCTCTTCTACACTTCCCTAGAAACATCGTAGATTCCCTGGTCTTCTTCAAAGACCAATTTTAGTTCCCTAAGAGGAGGTCTCAAAGAGGCGCTTCAAAGAAGAGGTAATGTTCGTTACCGATTCTTTCAACTTTATTTCTTCTTCTACGTCTTCTTATTTTGTTGTATCATTATGAAGTAATAAAAAATGTATCACTCATATACCGATATGTTATTATAAGTATGAAACAACCCTATTTCACCGTCTATCCATCCTACGGAAAATGAAATCACCACGCGTGCGTACGTACGGAATACCGTCTCCACGCCGTGGTGTAATCTATTTTCCACCATCGGCTTACTTGGATAGGTATAATGGTGTAAATAATGACAATATATGATTATTGTAAAGTGATATTGATTCTGAAATAGTATACATACACTCCAATACAATTCCACGATCACGGGAATGATATCATCACTCGTGCGTGCGTACGGACTACCGTCTCCACGAACGCGATGAGATTCATTTTCCATGATTGACCATTCAAGAATGATTATAAAGTATATATAATGAATAATAATGAAATATATAGAATAATAATTCTACTGGATTTATGTGTATATATATTTATGTCATCTATTTATTTTCATTCAACTCAATAAGGAAACGAAAACAGCATTCATGCGTACGTACGACCTACCGTCTCCATGAACAGTGTATTTCTTTCCATTTATCGATCTATTATATATATGTATATTATGAATATATATTATATATAAATCATGTTTTATATTCTGGAATTATGTAATCATGATCTAAGTAATCATATGAATAACTACAAGTCAGAACACGGATGACAAATGAAACGATTTTAACCAAAACGCTCTTTAACATTGAATTAAAAAAAAGGGTAATATAAAGTCATAAGTGAACCATATATGATATCATACCAATGAATATGATTATTTAATAAGTCAATAACATTATTTAAATCATTATATAGGAGGTTCGGACAGTTATAAACCAAATTGGACCTAAGGTAAGGGATAATGTTGCAAATCTCATTTTTATCCGAGATTGCTTAATCGTATGTATTTATTGGGGTTATTTCTATCATCCATGTCCATGTTTTATAAAAGTGTTTTCATGAATGTTTAAAGTACTTTTTACCCATTTTTTACTTTTCCTACATGGTATGTATGGAATATTACTATTATGAGGTACTTTTTGACTTTTCCGGAAAAAGTACGAGAAGAATGTTTTTTTAACTTATACGGAACGAACAGATTTTTACGGTTTTATAAAGCCTTATTTTCATGAAGCTTCCTCCAAAATATTTCATGATTATTTTCAACAAAACCATTTTCTTTTAAAAGTGCATGGCATTTTGTGAAAAGAAATTGATTTTAAAGAAGAAAGGATATTTTCCTCAAGAATTCATTTCAAGTGTTTTATCAAAACCATTTTCCATCTAAAATGAAATTATTTCATATGTGTATGTTTTAAGAATAATGTCTCTATGATTTAAATGGTTTCACTTTTCTTATTATGAAATGATATCCATTTCTTTTATATGGATTATGTTATGATGGGATGATGTTTATGAAACCCATTTTATTCGTTGGGTTATTATGAATGATGTATGTTTATTTTGTGGGACAAGTAAGAATGATTTAATTATGAGATGGGTGGGACCTATATATCCCTCCAATGAATTGGGTAAAGATTTTATATCTCATGAGATAGACATGGCAGGAATGGTAAGTTAATCTGGTTCAGTGTTGCAGGACTGAAATGAGGAGTGAACTCGATTTAGAATGGGAATTTGTCCACTAAGACGATTTTGGAAGCAATGCCTTGGCTACCATGGAAATCATTACATGTTCTTAATGGATTCCACTGTTACATGTTTTATTCCCATTCTATTTTATCATGGTTTATGTTCCATTATGATATATTCCTTATGTACTTCCATGTTTTATGTCGTTGCTCATGATTTTGATGTTTAAACATTATGTTCATGTTTTTAAGTTCAAATTTATATGGAATGATTTATTTTATCCATTCTTACCCTTACTGAGCATTTGAGCTCACCCTTTTTATGTTTTCTTTTCCCCAGGATATAAAGAAAGGTTTTAGGTAAGAAAAAAAGGGAAGATCTTTATGGGAGATTTTGAATATCTTTCATCACGATTAGAAGATTACGTTCCAAGTTTCCAAAGACACTAAACTATTATGGTTCTTGTGTGTCTGTTTTTGTTATGTATTAAGTATTATGCTAAAGTATTGTAATGTCCATGTACGTCAAGCTTTGGGTCTCTAAAAATGATGTCACAGAAAGTTTCATTAAATTTAAAAGGTTTCAAAGATTTTCATTTTTATCTGGGTGTGTATGGTAGATAAAGATAGGATATTCATAACTCAGGAGTTAGAAACAAGAAGAATTTCAAGAGCTCCAATGCATTATAAAACAACAGTTTTCATGGGACATTGGATTTTCATTCTTATTTTATGGTTTTGTAATGTCATGTTTTATGTATATATTGTTCTGGGATGAACCAAAAGATGATCTAGTGGTATACCATGAGTTCCCATGATTTGGAAACATGTGTGGAGTCTATGTACATTGTTCTGTATTACTCTCAGTGATTGGTGTGTGATTGTTGAATTTTCAAATAATCCATGAACATAACTGAAAAATGGTTACTAGTTTTATTTGTATTAGTCGTATGTTGTGTGATATTAATTTATTTATTTATTTTAGATGTTTGATGAATATCCTTTTTAGAAATTAAATAATAATTAAAACTTTACTATTTTAAAATGTAATGTGATTTTTTAAATGGGTTTCAAAAAACATGTTTTTGAGTAATGTTGGGTTTAAAATGGTGAAATTTGGGTTTTTATGTAATGAAGGGGTTTTTTGAATGCAAATTTATTCAATATTTTATTTTTTATAATATTTTGGGTTAGAAAACTATGTTTTAAATGAGGAAAATTGGTTTTTGATGTATTAATTTTTTTTCTAAATAAATAATAAATGAAATCATAGTTTTGGTATTCAGAAATGATTTTATTAGAGGATGTGTTAGTTTTTAAATGGGTTTGAGAAGAAATTTTTTTTGAGTAATGTTTGGTTTAAGATATTAAATATTGTTTTTTAATTAATGAAGGTGGTTTTTGATTGCAAATTTATGTAATATTTTTTTTTTAATATTTTGGGTTAGAAAACTATGTTTTAAATGAGGTAAATTGGTTTTTGATGTATTAAATTTTTTTCTAAATAAATAAGAAATGAAATAATAGTTTGGGTATTTAAAAATGATTTTATTAGAGGAAGTTTTATTATTTAAATGGGTTTCTCAAAAATGGATTTAATATTATTTTGAAATTGAATTTCTAGTTTTGAAAATGCTTCAAAAGAGGGACCTTTTGTTTTTTAAATACTGTGAATCCCTTTGGTGGTGTACATGGTATATTTTATTGAAATGGATATTTATAATTATAATATAATTTTGGATGAGTTTGGTTATTATATTGTATATGTTATTGATTGGGTCTTTTGTTCTCCTCGCTATATCAAATTTGCCTCTAAGAAAAAACTCGTGTGAAGTCGGGTTTGGGTGGTTATTTGTTTGTGGTGATTCTTTTCGAGTGATCCTACTTAGATATTATCATTTTTTTAATGTTCATTCCGTGTATTTTGGGTTTTATTTTACATTGTTTAATATTTTATCATAGTTATGGTTGGTGAGTTTGATTTCAGACCCTTGTTATTAAGGGGATACCTTGGGGTGCATCAGGTACCTATAAAAATGTTGAATCATCTTGTATCTATTTGACTTAGTAATATGACCACTATTGGTGTGCCATATATGAATTCATAGGTTACCCATTCCTTATTATTTTACCCATAGTTGTAACTAATGATTTTTTATATGGAATTTATTGGTTTATTCCTTCTTCCCCTTTTTAATGATGGGTTTTAAGATTATTTTTCCCTGAATTTTCAATGTGTTCTTGATGATTCGATTGCCTTTTGGAATGGTTTAGTGTCTATTTTGAGACGTTTATTCCTCTTTTCATTTTCATATTGATGATAAAATTATATTAATTTTGGTTTTTCTTCTAGTTAGTGTTTTTTTTGAACTTTTTATTTGAGGGTTCCATATTTTTCTCATGAAAATATTTTGGAACTCGTTTTATGACTATTGAAACACCATACTGGTAGAGTTATTATGTAGTGGGAGACTAGTTAAGGGTCTCTATTCATTGATATTTTTCTATAATCGGTAGTTTTTTGGGTTTTTAATTTAGTATATAAAAACTTTTTGAGTTTTGGCAATCCTTCTAGTGTGTTGGATTCATTTATCTTATTGCTAAAATGATATCGGATAGTGACCCCTCCTTATTTTCTAATTTATTGTTCTTCTACGAGTCATCCCATTCCGTTTAGTCACTTTTTAGGTGTAAAATGTTTTATAATGGGGAGTTATATCACATCCAAAACGTATTTTTATTAATTATTTTATTTGTTTATTTGTCTCTAATTCTTATGAGGTGTTTCATTCTTGTTCCATTAAAATTTTGAAATCATCAAGATTTTGGCATGTCCCTTGGTTAGTTGAGACTGTGCCGAAACCATGAAAATAAAGCTAGAATTTTAAAGTGGAATTTTTCATAGTTGTAACATGATTTTTATAACCATTGAGGAAAAGATTTTTGGTTCCCTATGTTCTTAGTTAAGGTCACACGTTTGGAACCCATTTTGAGAAACCGTGTGACACTAACCATTTTAAAAAAAATTAAATAACAAAAAAACTATCCCCTATTTTACCCCTCATTAAACCCCAAAACCTCTCCTTATATTATAAAGTTCATTTATTGAGGCCTAGTTCGATTATTTCATACTACCTCATTTGAACTTCTCTTCTTGGGTGTTCCCTTATGATTTTGAGCAGGTTCTCATCGACGTATTCCATATTCTTCTTCCCCTCCATTCCATTTAAATTTTACATTACAACATTTTTTTACATTCCATGGATGATCCCTATAATGGTTTTGGGTTATTATTTCATTATCCCTTGTGTTTATAGGTTGTGAAAGGGGTTTTCAATTTTTCTTCGCTTTAATTAGATAAGATTTGCATTGTTTTTACTATCCCTAGATAGGTGTTTTGATTTTTTTACTTTTACCTTACATTTTTTATATTCAAATGTGTTTTAAAGTGATTATATTAAAATTTTAAATTATATATATGTTTTTTATTTATATTTATATTTTTTTTCTTGATTTTTAAATTATTAATTATGAGTTTCTAATTATTTATTTGAGACTCTCCCTGACTTTTGGTCTGCACTCAAATATTAAGTTATCATTTTTTTATGATAAAATATACAAATTGTTATTTGAAGAAGAATTATGTGTTTTAAAATTATTTAATTTTTTATGAATTTATTTTGGTGACATGTGAGTTTAAGGAATTGATTAATTAGTGTTTTCTTATTGTATTACTTTAATTAAGTTTTATTGTTTCTATTTTTTTTATTTCTTTATGTTCTATGTTCCAGATGTCTTTTTTCTTGTATGGTAAATATCTATATATTTATAGGGTTTTATATAGATATTAATGTTTATATATTCATATGAAAATATGTGAATATTTTCTTTGATAGTTATATATACATATATAATTTTATATGTTTATAATGTTGAAAATGTAAGTTTTAAAATTTAATCACTACATTTGAATTTGGTTTTAGAAATGATTTTTCATATATGTGTATTTTTTATATGTGATTTAATGTCTTAGTAATCACTTTGAATAATTGGATTTTTCAATTTTTATGACCCTTACCTAAAGCCCCATGGATTTTTTTTTAATTTCTATCATTTGGGTTTTTGATGGTTTATATATAACTCATGGATGTTTAAATTTATTTCCATTGGTTAGAAAATAATGAAATGGTTTTTAATTAATGTTTGACTATGTTAAGTAGAAACATTTTAAATGTAATATGATATGTTTGAAATGTGAATAACACATAAGAAATTAGGTATATAAGAAGCGAATACTTGATTAAGTATCATTTTAGATTACACGCCACACAAAAAACACATAAACTTTGATGAAGGTAATGGTGTCCTTGAACGGTGTCACTTAAATAGTAAGACAAGTAATTCACTCTTTATTGTATGATTGTATATAGTTACATTGATAGATATCACCTTTCCACTAGGACATGTCATTTTCTCTTTCATTTTTAGTGTGCACATTAGATTGTTGGAGGATATTATCATGAACCGATACTAGGATATATGGGGAACATTACCTTAGATGACCTATGGTTTTATATGGTGACTACATTAATGTATTGATTGTTTGGTTTTATCTTATTCTATATTTACTTTATATTTACAATGACTGTACATTTTATAATTCTTACTATTCATTTATAAATTAGTCTTAATTACCTCTTATGTATTTTTATTTAATTATGATGTTCCCTATTGTTATTAATATTCATGGTTCTTATTTTCTAATTTAAATTGTCAATAAAAATATTTAATAATGGATATTTTTAAAATAGTTAAATAATAGGATTTCAAATGGGAATTCTCAATGACAGAATTATAGGCCAATACATTATTTTAAAAGAGAATATTTTAATTTAAAAGGAAAAAAACTATTAATGATGGCAACACATGTTTTGAGTATTTCTTATAAAATAGAAATCTTATTTTCTTTTTTTATTCTAAAACTATTGTGTGTGGTTTATTTTTTTCAATATAAAATCATTTACATTATGTTGATTCCCTAATAAAATATCAATACCCTACATTACTCTCCCTATTCAGTGTTTATAAACTGAGTGTCATTAAATGTTATAACATCAATTTTTTGAATCGTATCTATGTTTGGATTGAGTTTGACCGCAAGTCACATGGGATGATTTGATCAGGTATATCAATATTTATTTTTAGAAATCTTCACCACATCAGCCAAGATGGAATGCAACACATTCAATTATTGTTATTTGGTGGACTTAATATATCTTTATAGGTCATATTAGAACTCATATTTGGTTACATGAGAGTGTGTATGGAGGGTGATCATATGGACTTATATTACTTTAATTTTTAAAAAAATTAACAATTTTAAAAACAATATGTTTTTTACATTATACTTATCAGATTTTGTGCGGATTTATGACTGATAAAATGGTCATTTGAAATTTTAGTAGAATTTTTATAGGTTTATTAATTAATAATATGCATCAAATTGTTTCTAGTAGATTAATATTTCTAATCTATCGCCTATATCCACGGGAGGTTCGAAACACAGTTCATGGATGTCTTGGTCCAGCTCAGGCAAACAACATATGTATGGATTGGGTTGGTTAATGATATTTATCACACGTTTAAAGAACAAAAACTAAATTAAATAGATTAGGAATCATTATTTTACCTAAAATTTATATCCACTTCAACAAATATTTTGTTTTGGATTTTGAACATTATAATAGAAATATTAAAAAACATGATATGAATATATTAATATTTAATCTCTTATTTAAACTTATATTTTTCCACTTCCATTTTAAAACATATTTCCATTATCATGTGAACAATATCAACATTTTTTCTAATTCGTATTCTTTCATCATTTTTGGATCTCACATCACATGGAATCTCAGACTCCCCATTCATTCAATCTGCATCCATAAATGAATCAATATTTTCAAAATATTAATTATCTATTCCTTTATCCTCATGGATTTAATACTCCTTCATCTAAATACCTCTATTCCTAGAAATATTTTCACATAATGAATCCAGAGTTAATATTCTTATTTGAGTTAATTTTTTTCATCTATCAATGGAATTGGAATTTGACTAAAAAGTCAGATTAAACAAATTAATGTAATTGGTATAGAAAAAAAATTTAATTAAACATATCCTAATCTTTGATACCACTTTTTAGGCCCATATGGGAATTAGGTAAGCAATAACCTGAGAGGGGGTGAATCAAAGTATTGAATATTATTTAATTTAAACCCTTTTCTTATAATTATCTCACAACCCTCGGGGATCTAGACCACTTAATTATAAGGGTATCTTCTTTTTAAATCTTTTGATTTTGTTTAACATATTACATACTAGAATTTTTCTGATTTTTTAATAGTTACTTACCCCACCTTATCAGATTGTATTATCCATATTATAAAAGAAAAATCCAAAAATTTCTATAGTGTATTTTAACATGGTTCATCCCAACATGCTAATCAAAGGAGAATTAAGTTGATAATGTGATAATTCAATAGTTAGCCAGAAACCTCATTCGTCGATGGTCAGGTTTATTTTGGGTCAGTCTTTCCTAGGGTAACTCCCCTTAAAATCATTTGGATTTGGATCATATAAACCTAGGGCTCAATACCTCAAAATTCCTCATATGATCAGTTCTCTAAAGGTAAAACAAAAATGGCTCATAGGATAAATCTTAAAATTACCCCAACTTTTATAAATTGCACCGAGTATAGGTTAGTTCATTTGAACTCCCCAATATCTCCTTCAAATGTGAGATTCAAATATCACCATAGATATAATTTTCCCCTATTTTTGATTATATTTCTAGAAAAGGCCTTTTCTTTATCCTTAATATGGCATGTAATGTTCTCTTATTTTTGAGGTGATTCGATAAAAAACATACAAATGTTGTTGTTGGAGCCCATTTCTCTTTTATACTTTGCGGTAATTCTTCTCCTACCTCTCAAGTACGGAAGTGGATACACACCTCACAACATTTTTATAAAAATAATTTTCTTCTTATACATATAGACATATCAATGTTATAAGAGTATTAAATCTCCATTTTCATTATTATATTTCTAATTATATGTGCATAGAGAAAATTATATTGTGATATATCTTTCAATATATTAAAAATTTATAGAAACCACATTTTATATTTCTCTATTATTCATGATGGAATAAACAGTGATTTTTTTTGTTATCATTTGATCTCCCATAATATTATTTTTGGAGTTGATTCAACTTCTCATTCCTTACATTACTTATCTCTATCCCATATTCAAGGAAAATAATTATTTTAGGATTCCACCTTCATCAAAAAATTCATTCAAACACTAATACAAGCTTATGTATTTAAAAATAAACTAAACCTATCAATGCATCACTATATAAACCAATAATATTCTTCTTCCCTTTATTACATAATTTTATGAGATATATTCCATATTTTATATTGGGAAACATCTATGATTAACTTATACTCTAATTACCACATCTTCCATGATCCCAAAATAATAAAAGGATTAAAATCAAGTCTAAAGAGACTCACTAATATCTATAAATGCATTTTCCTCATAGAAAAACTTCTTATTCTTGTATTGATATATAATTCATTGCATTGTCACAAAAACTTATCCATTAATTTATACTAGAATAATGTATTTTAAATTCAATCATTAAGATTTTTAAATAAATTAATATTATTACAAGAATCCTTTTATTTGGTAAAATACCTTTCAAGACTATCAACACAATTTTATTAGATTGTTTATTATTAATAATATCTCAAAAATCCTCATTAATCTATTTTAAAATATTTAAAGAACAATTCTCTGAATACAATGATTTGTTTTAGTATTTTAATTGTCTAAAATATCAAAATTCAATCCTCTGGAATTTAGTCTTTCAGGTGTTTTGATATAGTCATCAAAAAATTTAAGATGTAGATAATATGTATTTTAATAAGTCTAAGAAAACTCATACGCTAGTGTTTATGACTCATAAAAAATCAACAATGACTTATATGAAAGAGATGACTCATACAAAACAGTAAAATGACTCATTACCAACTATAGAAGAATTATATTCAATGGATTGCACATGGATTAATCATATGTTAATGGTGGGGGCTCATATTCATGTTTAGATGACTCTTATACAGTGGGAAATGACACATACATAGAAGCATTCATTACTCATATATACCTATTGAATGAATCATATATAGATGGAGACTTATCCATATTTTCATATTTCTATAAATCATCTAGAATAAACAATAAATTTATTGAATAAAACTCTATCTTTATATACCATATCAGGAACTCCTCCAAAGATTTCAAATGTGTACTCTATGATTATGAGCACTACTCTGATTTCCAAGATTCAGTCACAAATGTAAAGACCCGCAAATTTCAAGGAAAGTTTTTTCTTAATTTTCTTTGGAATTTTACAAGAGTGCAGCTTCAGACGGCACCTGATTCCGAGGCCCGGTGTGCCCGGAATCAATTTCCGAAGTTTGGCTCGGGTACGTTCAGTGAACGGACGAGCGGGTTTTTCTATCTTTTGAACCGGTGCCTGGAATCGAATTCTGAGGGCACCGATGAAATCGCAGCACCGGTATTTGCTTAGAAACTCCTCTTCCGGAGTTGCGTTTGCTCAGACGTGGTTTTTAAATTTTGGGGCTTTAAGACAGAAATAAAATAAAATTTGTGCGACAACTTTATTTTATTTCACTTAAGCTGCTTGGAAGTCACTTGGAAGCCACTTGAACTGAGTTAAAGCGGATAGGGTGCTATCCGTAAATATCCTACCCTCTTGGTAGGATATTTGTGAGGCAGGGCCCGCACGAGCCCCGCCGTTTCTTTCGCTAAGTAACGCACCCGCGAAAACCCGTCAAAGTAACTGAAAAGTCAACCGACGCGTTTTCTTTATTTCTTAACAGACCATTTAATTGGGAGGTTTATTTCGTGAATTAAATGGGTTGTTTCATTCGTTGAATTAATTCAACGAATTTAATGGGTCGTTACTTACGCGTTTTGTGTTTGTTGGCAAAATAATAAAATAGACAAACTTGTCTATTTTGGAGGATCCTCCTGTTGTGCGAGATCCTCTAAACCTTCACCCTCCCCGCGAAGAACGCGAAGAACGCGAAGAACGCCGGAATCGGAATTCGACGATGCACGATCCGCGACGTCAACAAACCTTTCCGCGACCTTCTCCTTCTTCTTCTACGGCGCCTCTTCTTCCGCGGCGGACCTTCGATCAGCGGTTAAAGGTGAGAATCGAATCTTCTAATTCTCCCCTTTTTATAATTCGATATCAACGGATTTAAATTAATTAAATCCGTTTGATCTTGATCCGGAGATCGTCGGCGCGACGTTTTTCCCGCGGAGCGACGAACGTCTCCTCCGCAACGACGCGACGATCCCCTCCTTCCGCGACGACCTCACGTCCGACGACGACAAGGTAAGGGATGTTGGAATATTTTATTTCCCCGTGTTTATTCTTTTAAAATAAAGAACCTGATCTCCGAAGAATTTTAATTTAATTAAAATTGTTGTTGATTATTTTCTTTTCCTCCCGTTGTTTATGACTAACGCGGAGGGTGCGGATCTAACGAACAAGACCCGGCAACCCTCCGCCGATCTTTTGTTGTGCGGATTTGGCGGACGACGACGAACCATGCGGCAAGGGCGATCCGTTGATCCCGCAGTGAAGATCGGCCCCCGGGAGGAGCAATGGCGCAGACGGGAGGCAAAACGGGCCACCGGAAACTCCGCCGCGGCCGAGCCGCGGCGGCGGTGAACCGCCGGACCGCGTCCGCGGTCCGGCCACCCAGCACGCGGCCCGCGCGGGCCGCGTTCCTCCAAGCCGCAGGTCAAACCCGCGGCGGTTTCTTCAGCCGCTCGGCCGAAGCCGAGCCGGCCGGTCCGGTCGGCCGGGCCACGCCCAGGCCGGACAGGACCCGGCCTAGCCGGGTCGGGCCGGGTCGGGCCGACCCGGTTCGGGTCGACCCGGTTCGGCCGACCCAGGGGTGGTTCGGGCCGGGTCGTCCCGGGCCCAGAACCCCCGTTTTCGGGCCTTCTTCGGTCTTTTGCCCATATCTTGGGCCTGAGACCTCCGATTGACGAACCGTTAGCGGCTACGCGATCCTTGGATCGATACGGTCGTTTCGGTATATTATACTCAAGGTTTCGGAAGACTTTGGGTTCGGCCGGGTTGGTTCGTACACGAAACCAACCGGGCCCTCGGAGCGGAAACGCTCATAACTTGAGCTACGGACGTCCGATCGACGTACCGTCAGCTGTGGTAGTTTCCTCTAAGTGAGACAGAACTTTTGGAATACTCCGCCCGAGGATCGGATACAGGCGGAGTACGGTCGGGTTGGTTTTTCCCTAAAAACCAACCGGGTCCCTGGGACGAAAATGCCAATAACTCTCAGACCGGGCGTCCGATTGACGCGCCGTCTGTTGCGTTGAGATCCTATTGTCGATACGGAACTTTTGGATACATATACTTCGGACTACGTGTCAGTTGATGTATCAGCCTCTCGGCTCATGGAGCGGACCCTCCTAAACGAGCTCGCTGTGTGCGGGAACCCTAGCGCTGGCTGTGACTTCGACGACAGAGCAGAGATCCTCCGTGGACTGCGACGACGGCAGAGCAGAGATCCTCAGTGGACTGCGACGACGGCAGAGCAGAGATCCTTCGTGGACTGCGGTGACGACGGTGCAGAGATCCTCAGTGGACTGCGTCGACTACTGCACTCAGCGATCCTACGTGGATCAGTGCTACAGGTTCTGTGTGAGCCCGATCCTATGTGGGTCCTTACTACCGGTTCTGTGTGAGCCACTGCCTACAGGTTCTGTGTGAGCCCGATCCTGTGTGGGTCTTTTTCGGGGGTTAGTACCTATCGATCCTTCGTGGGTCCGACGACTTAGATGGATCAGTGATCATCTTTGACGTCATCTGAAAAAGTATACCTGGTTGAGCTGAATCTTATGTTACTCTCCTTTGTGGATTGTGTTGAACTATCCTATGTGGATTTACTGTTTACTCTCCTTTGTGGATTTGAGTCTTGCTTTCCTATGTGGATTGAGTTGTTCTTGAGCTCGTGAGCAGAGCTAGAAGTGGGGACTTAGGTATATGTATGGGCATATACCTAAGTCGAGTCAGATGTTACTTCGTGATTGCACCTTCCTTTTTGTGCTATATCCTTTGTGGATTTCGGGAGACCTTCGGGGGTCTCGGGGTCCTTACTGAGTAGCTTATACTCACCCCTGCACGGGCTATGCCCGCACCTTGTTGTGTTGGATGCAGACGACGGGCAGCGCTGATCACGATTGGGGCGTGGAGCAGGACGGTACCTGGAGGTGGACCACTGGGCGGGACGTGCTCGGAGCGGACGTGGGACCCGAGGAGCCTGGAGGCTATCTGTACCCACCCTTCAGGTGGGATTTCCAGTGGACGACACGAGGCCGCCGTCTTCTCTTCAGTTGCTGTTCTTTACTTTTTCAGTTGTACTTTCAGTTGGGCTTGTATTCCGGCCCCCTTTACTTTTCTGCACTTGTAGTTACTTTCCGCTTGCTGACTCTGTGGTGGTTGTTACTTATAAAGGCAATGCCTTCCCTGTTTACCGGGATTTTACACCTTGGTGCTAGTCGCCAGCCCCTGGCCTATGGAAGGCGGGCTTGGGGTAGTCACGGCACGGGCCCCGAGGTCGGGTCGTGACAAATTGGTATCAGAGGTGGTCGGTTCTACCGCAGACTCTGATCGTCTTTTCTTTCTATATGAAGCAATAGTGTTTAGTGTATTGAGTGTGGTTATCAGTTCAGGGAGCCCAGTGTTGGTGCGGCGGCCGACGTATCCGTACACCAGGACCCTGACTCCTGATTTCCGACTTAATGCAGGAAAACATTGATTGCGTGTGTGTTTCAAGTCTTCTTCGGGATTACTTGTGTCAGCTCACCGGGTATACTGATCTGCTTTATAAAAGTCTCAGGTTTTCCTTGTAGTTACTTTCCGCTTGCTGACTCTGTGGTGGTTGTTACTTATAAAGGCAATGCCTTCCCTGTTTACCGGGATTTTACGCCTTGGTGCTAGTCGCCAGCCCCTGGCCTATGGAAGGCGGGCTTGGGGTAGTCACGGCACGGGCCCTGAGGTCGGGTCGTGACAAATTGGTATCAGAGGTCACGACTCCATTTGGGTGATTGTCGACCGACTCACCAAGTCGGCACACTTCTTACCCATCAGAGAGCAGGGCTCAGTGGAGAGCTTGGGACGTCTTTACGTCCAGGAGATCGTACGGCTTCACGGTGTGTCATCGTCTATCGTCTCCGATCGAGATGCTCGTTTCACTTCCCGGCTTTGGAAGGGGTTGCAGGAGGCGTTCGGGACGCGGCTCCATCTGAGCACAGCCTTCCACCCTCAGATGGATGGTCAGACGGAGAGGACCATACAGACACTCGAGGACATGCTCCGTGCATGTGTTCTCGACTTTGGTCGCAGCTGGGAGGACCACCTACCCTTGGTGGAGTTCGCGTACAACAACAGCTACCACTCCACCATCGGGATGGCACCATACGAGGCGTTGTACAGCAGACCCTGCAGATCACCGTTGTGCTGGACAGACCCTGGGGAGTCAGCACTCGTGGGACCAGAGATGGTCCGAGCCACGACAGAGAAGGTCCAGATCATCCAGGAGAGGATGAGGATAGCTCAGAGCCGGCAGAAGTCGTATGCCGACAGGAGGCGGAGGCCACTAGAGTTCGAGGATGGCGACCACGTCTTTTTGCGTGTCTCGCCTCGACGTGGTTTACGGAGATTTGGCCGAGGCGGCAAGTTGTCTCCACGCTTCATCGGGCCTTTCCAGGTCCTCAACAGGATAGGAGAGGTGGCTTATCGCCTGGCTCTACCACCTCTGTTGCACCGGGTGCACGACGTCTTCCACGTGTCTCAGCTGAGGAGATACGTGCACGACCCGACGCATATCATCGACTTTGGGGAGCTGGACGTGGACGATGGGGCGACTTTTGCGGAGGTCCCAGTGGAGATCGAGGATCGACTGGAGCGGGTCCTACGTGGGCGGTCGATTCCTCTTGTGCGCATCAGATGGCAGCACGGGAACCTCCAGGAGAGCACTTGGGAGCGGGAGGCTCAGATGCGTGCTCAGTACCCCCATTTATTCCCCTAGTTTTTGATGTATCTTTACGGGGACGTAAAGCCCTGAGGTGGGAGTAATGTAAAGACCCGCAAATTTCAAGGAAATTTTTTTCTTAATTTTATTTGGAATTTTACAAGAGCGCAGCTTCAGACGGCACCTGATTCCGAGGCCCGGTGTGCCCGGAATCAATTTCCGAAGTTTGGCTCGGGTACGTTCAGTGAACGGACGAGCGGGTTTTTCTATCTTTTGAACCGGTGCCCGGAATCGAATTCTGAGGGCACCGATGAAATCGCAGCGCCGGTATTTGCTTAGAAACGCCTCTTCCGGAGTTGCGTTTGCTCAGACGTGGTTTTTAAATTTTGGGGCTTTAAGACAGAAATAAAATAAAATTTGTGCGACAACTTTATTTTATTTCACTTAAGCTGCTTGGAAGTCACTTGGAAGCCACTTGAACTGAGTTAAAGCGGATAGGGTGCTATCCGGAAATATCCTACCCTCTTGGTAGGATATTTGTGAGGCAGGGCCCGCACGAGCCCCGCCGTTTCTTTCGCTAAGTAACGCACCCGCGAAAACCCATCAAAGTAACTGAAAAGTCAACCGACGCGTTTTCTTTATTTCTTAACAGACCATTTAATTGGGCGGTTTATTTCGTGAATTAAATGGGTTGTTTCATTCGTTGAATTAATTCAACGAATTTAATGGGTCGTTACTTACGCGTTTTGCGTTTGTTGGCAAAATAATAAAATAGACAAACTTGTCTATTTTGGAGGATCCTCCTGTTGTGCGAGATCCTCTAAACCTTCACCCTCCCCGCGAAGAACGCGAAGAACGCGAAGAACGCCGGAACCGGAATTCGACGACGCACGATCCGCGACGTCAACAAACCTTTCCGCGACCTTCTCCTTCTTCTTCTACGGCGCCTCTTCTTCCGCGGCGGACCTTCGATCAGCGGTTAAAGGTGAGAATCGAATCTTCTAATTCTCCCCTTTTTATAATTCGATATCAACGGATTTAAATTAATTAAATCCGTTTGATCTTGATCCGGAGATCGTCGGCGCGACGTTTTTCCCGCGGAGCGACGACCGTCTCCTCCGCAACGACGCGACGATCCCCTCCTTCCGCGACGACCTCACGTCCGACGACGACAAGGTAAGGGATGTTGGAATATTTTATTTCCCCGTGTTTATTCTTTTAAAATAAAGAACCTGATCTCCGAAGAATTTTAATTTAATTAAAATTGTTGTTGATTATTTTCTTTTCCTCCCGTTGTTTATGACTAACGCGGAGGGTGCGGATCTAACGAACAAGACCCGGCAACCCTCCGCCGATCTTTTGTTGTGCGGATTTGGCAGACGATGACGAACCATGCGGCAAGGGCGATCCGTTGATCCCGCAGTGAAGATCGGCCCCCGGGAGGAGCAATGGCGCAGACGGGAGGCAAAACGGGCCACCGGAGCAACTCCGGAGGCCCGCGGAAGGCGGCGGCGGCGCCCGACGCGCCGCCGGAAACTCCGCCGCGGCCGAGCCGCGGCGGCGGCGAACCGCCGGACCGCGTCCGCGGTCCGGCCACCCAACACGCGGCCCGCGCGGGCCGCGTTCCTCCAAGCCCGGGTCAAACCCGCGGCGGTTTCTTCGGCCGCTCGGCCGAAGCCGAGCCGGCCGGTCTGGTCGGCCGGGCCGGGTCGGGCCGACCCGGTTCGGGTCGACCCGGTTCGGCCGACCCAGGGGTGGTTCGGGCCGGGTCGCCCCGGGCCCAGAACCCCCGTTTTCGGGCCTTCTTCGGTCTTTTGCCCATATCTTGGGCCTGAGACCTCCGATTGACGAACTGTCAGCGGCTACACGATCCTTGGATCGATACGGTCGTTTTGGTATATTATACTCAAGGTTTCAGAAGACTTTGGGTTCGGCCGGGTTGGTTCGTACACGAAACCAACCGGGCCCTCGGAGCGGAAACGCTCATAACTTGAGCTACGGACGTCCGATCGACGTACCGTCAGCTGTGGTAGTTTCCTCTAAGTGAGACGGAACTTTTGGCATACTCCGCCCGAGGATCGGATACAGGCGGAGTACGGTCGGGTTGGTTTTGCCCTAAAAACCAACCGGGCCCCTGAGACGAAAATGCCAATAACTCTCAGACCGGGCGTCCGATTGACGCGCCGTCTGTTGCGTTGAGATCCTGTTGTCGATACGGAACTTTTGGATACATCAACTTCGGACTACGTGTCAGTTGATGTATCAGCCTCTCGGCTCGTGGAGCGGACCCTCCTAAACGAGCTCGCTGTGTGCGGGAACCCTAGCGCTGGCTGTGACTTCGACGACAGAGCAGAGATCCTCCGTGGACTGCGACGACGGCAGAGCAGAGATCCTCAGTGGACTGCGACGACGGCAGAGCAGAGATCCTTCGTGGACTGCGGCGACGACTGTGCAGAGATCCTCAGTGGACTGCGTCGACTACTGCACTCAGCGATCCTACGTGGATCAGTGCTACAGGTTCTGTGTGAGCCCGATCCTATGTGGGTCCTTACTACCGGTTCTGTGTGAGCCACTGCCTACAGGTTCTGTGTGAGCCCGATCCTGTGTGGGTCTTTTGCGGGGGTTAGTACCTATCGATCCTTCGTGGGTCCGACTACTTAGAGGGATCAGTGATCATCTTTGACGTCATCTGAAAAAGTATACCTGGTTGAGCTGAAACTTATGTTACTCTCCTTTGTGGATTGTGTTGAACTATCCTATGTGGATTTACTGTTTACTCTCCTTTGTGGATTTGAGTCTTGCTTTTCTATGTGGATTGAGTTGTTCTTGAGCTCGTGAGCAGAGCTAGAAGTGGGGACTTAGGTATATGTATGGGCATATACCTAAGTCGAGTCAGATGTTACTTCGTGATTGCACCTTCCTTTTTGTGCTATATCCTTTGTGGATTTCGGGAGACCTTCGGGGGTCTCGGGGTCCTTACTGAGTAGCTTATACTCACCCCAGCACGGGCTATGCCCGCACCTTGTTGTGTTGGATGCAGATGACGGGCAGCGCTGATCACGATTCGGGCGTGGAGCAGGACGGTACCTGGAGGTGGACCACTGGGCGGGACGTGCTCGGAGCGGACGTGGGACCCGAGGAGCCTGGAGGCTATCTGTACCCACCCTTCAGGTGGGATTTCCAGTGGACGACACGAGGCCGCCGTCTTCTCTTCAGTTGCTGTTCTTTACTTTTTCAGTTGTACTTTCAGTTGGGCTTGTATTCCGGCCCCCTTTACTTTTCTGCACTTGTGGTTACTTTCCGCTTGCTGACTCTGTGGTGGTTGTTACTTATAAAGGCAATGCCTTCCCTGTTTACCGGGATTTTACGCCTTGGTGCTAGTCGCCAGCCCCTGGCCTATGGAAGGCGGGCTTGGGGTAGTCACGGCACGGGCCCCGAGGTCGGGTCGTGACAACAAATACTTTCTGGTAACCATTTTATTCAAATATCTAAAAAACAACAACAATAATATTTAATCCCATTTTTAAATAACATAGTCCAATGAATGTTTTCCTTATTTGAAACTATAAACATAAAGATATTTGGTGGATGAATCCAAAAAATAATCCATGAATCAATACTTTGTTTAACATTTGTCTTATAAAAAATGACATATAATGCACCATCCCATGTGACAAGCCTATAATCCTTCTTAAAAAAAATCCATCATAACACATATAGTCAAACAAATCAACCTGAATCTATATATTTTCCAATAAATAAATTTTTAGAAACATTTATCTCAATATATTTATCCCATCATTTAATGTCATATCATATGATTCTAGTTCCATGGTTCCTACATCAAACTGTAACGGGAGCATTTGAGTCAACATGAAAGTTCACATTTCTATTGATCCTTAAACCCATTTAGAATCTACATAAATATATCTTCCTCTAAATCATATTAATGGAATCTTTTATTATTATCCAATTTCAATTGACGAAGATATTTTGATGCAACCATACTCAAAACTATTTCGATAGTTTCATGCTTAATTATAATATAAAATATTCTATATAAATATAATGATTCATTCTATTAAAATATCTTCAAAATTATTTTGTTCGGGAACCAATAAATTCCATGTACTCTCCCTTCATAATATAAACCGTTTTTAAATAATATTATTCTCATTATATCTCTGTATTAGCTGCCAAATTATGGATCCTTACAGGGACCCCAGATCTTCCCCCATAGATAAATTCCAATGTTTTGAATACATTAATATTCTTGAATCCTATTTTAATTCAAGATCTCCATAAACCGTTAGAATTAAATAATGAAATGTAATCCCATACCTTTTCACATAGAAACATTCCATGGTAAATATTTATAGTTTTACCCATGAATGATATTATTCAGTCATCAAATTTTAGAGTGTGAAATTATAATTCTTTATCATCTATAATTATTGAACTCAATGGTAGATTATGATAAGTAAACAATATAAAAATTTGACCCTTTTATTCTAGAAATCAACCTAATGGAATGGTTCCTCTAATCATGTCATGGTTATTGGATTGACTATAATTATAGAAACATCTATAAGAAAATTTAATTGAACCTCTTCTTATGATTGTATTTTTCTTTCATAATAAATTCCAACTAGATTCTAGTCATTCCTTTGGAGAAGATATATTCATTCGACAAAATCAAATGAATCACATCCTCTAAAATAATTAGAACTAGGAACTTATGTCAACTGAAACATCACACAACCTCAAACCATCAGAAATTCAAGCATTTTGAAAAAAAATTAAAAACATAACCTTTAATTTTTTTACCATAACTATTTAGACTTTTCAACCTAGCCACTACACAAAGATTATATTCATAGAGTAAATGAATAAACACTGAGTGAAATTACTTGTATAAGTTAAGTTACCAAGAATATATAGACCAATTAGAAGGTGGGGTTGAATCAGCAGTGATATTTTACAATTTCTTTTCTCCTGAAATTATGCTTTAAATTTTATTAAAGCTTTGATCCTCTCATCTTAAAACCTCAACCTCACTCGAATCCAATGATGAAAGATATAAAATTAAGGCAAAATATTTTTTAAATGATTTGGTCTTAATGTCGGTACCAATTCATTGTCATGTTGACTCCCATCCAGACACGAATATACCATAAGTAATACTAGTGACTAAAAATAAGATAACTTCATCAGAAGTCATTTTTATCATAATATAAAATATTAAAAATTCCCACATGTAATAATATCTTATTCTTATTTTGAGACAACATAATATTGTAATTTCTAAATATTACTAACTTTGAGGTCTATCTAAATTAATTTCTATAAAAAATCACTTATAATAAGGCATTCATCCTTCCTCTAAAATCCATAAACTTCTATAATTTGGAAATTATTTTATCATCACAATGACTTCCAAAATAAATTGAATTTATTTGACCCTTTTTCTTTGCTATGAATTTTTTTGACCACAAATTCAGTGTTTGTTCTATTAGTATTCGTAAAAAATGCATCAGAAATGATTTAAGGAACTTATCTTATTATATATTTATTAATCTCCCAAAATAATTTTAGATACATGAAATTGAAACTACTTTAATTTTTTAATTCAAAAATTATAGTTCAATTTCTCTAAAATTTTCTTACTTTATCTGATTTAACTCAAATCTCTATGGAATATGGCATAAAATGATTATTAAAATCATTATCAGAACATTTCTAGAATCTATGACATTAATTCATGAATATTGTAATGTTGGTCATCTAGATCAATATTTACATAATTATTTATATTTATAAAATTGTAAAATTCAACTAATTTCATTTGATAAATGTTCTTCTGATGCAATCAAATATTTTAGTATGAACATCCTTTTATACCTATTTCTCCTCTACCACTACTTGTTTTCAACTAAAATATTCTATCATGAAAAATTTCACACATTCATAAAATGTGCATTCTATTTCCTACTTTATTTTCCATATCAATAAAATACCATTATACTTAGCCTCATAAGAATGTGTTTCATACTGTTTCGTTTGATCATCATTCTTCCAAATTTAATCTGTTAAAACATATGTTCTCTACATAATTAAATTTAGTACCTCTATCAATTATTTATTTAAGTTAATTATGATTCTAATAAACATAATAGCATTCATGAAATCTCTACCCCAAAATAATAAACTCAATCTTCTTATGATAATTTAGAAACTCAATCTACTTTAAAAAATGTAGTAACTCAATCATATTCTAATATTTCAGCAATGAAATATTATTTGGACAATTCTATTATAGTACCTTCTATTGAGGATTAATATATACATGTATTATTTAATCTTTGGTATTCCTTAACTTCATACTTCAGAATTAGTGAAACCTCTCATACATCTGCTGGACTTAAATGAATATTGTTCATACAAAATCTCTTTCTTCCAAGATTTGAAATATTTTTCATGGTATTATGATTATTAATCTCATCAGGATATCCTCTAAATTATATCATAACTACTAATAATAAAATAAAATAAATAATTCCAAACCAATATTTAATCAAATACCCATTTATATTTTTTGAAAACATTTCTATCGAAAATTAATATTTTAGTTGATCTTAACATTCTATCTAAACGCAACCCTTATCATATAGAACAATTGTATCATTACATTATTGTATTAATAAATTATTTTGATGTTATTACATCACTTCATGAAAAGGGTTTTTGGCTACGATGTTGATGTAAATTCTTTTATCACCTTCCAAAGGTTTAACAGACATAACTATTACTCCTCCTTTATATGATAACACTGGCATCATATCAACAACTTATATAGTAATTATAACGGTATGGTATGATTTACATCAACTCACCCTTTGAAAATATAATCCAAATAAAATTATGGGTTCCCCAATAACATTATTAAGTAATTTGAATATATTTAACATGTTGTTTCATCCTCAAATCCTCAAATTGCCCCATTTTTGTATATTTAGTGAATACATAATGTATTAAATTATATACTAAAATATAATAATTTTTTACATCTCCAAAAACAACTATTTTCTATATGAAATGATACATAATATCAATGTGTTTTGGATCTATAATGTTGCACTTCATTATTAAGGAGATCAATTATACTCTGATTATCAAAAATAATTTTTAGAGACATTTCAATATTCCCCCAAAAATATTCTAGTTTAACATTCACCAACATAATTAATGTACATGAATGGGTGAAAACAACATATTTTTATATTGTTATAATCAATGTAACAAAACTAGTTTATACTATTTTTTCTCATAGAGTGTTCTTGCAAAGAGAAATTTTCCTCTACTTTTGATTTTTTATTAATTAAAAATCCAACCCAATAAGCCTCATAAAAATAAATTTCAACACATTAATTTATATATACATTTGGAATTAATTTAATATTACTTTTACAAAAATGGGTATCCTTTTTTCTGCTAGCATGTGTGATTCATTCATATCACTCTAATATCATTCAGACAAATATACAGCATATACAATGTCAGATCTTGATGTTGTAAGATAAATAAAACTTGTATTTATTTTTAAAAAGTCATTTTGGTTGAAACATTTCTTAGTTTCATATTTTATCATTTTTACAACAACTATAATCGGTGTAAAAACTTAATTTGATTCTTATATGGAAAATTTATTTAGGGATACCATACCATATTTTGTTTTGAAAGGATTGTGTATCTTATTTTTTGTTAAAATTCTAGACCACAAAATAAATTCCACTCACATCGTATTCAAATATCAATGTTCCCAATCATCTAGTTTTCAAATTATTCACATCCTTTATCCATTACACTATCAAAAATAATTCATCAACATAAAAATGGAAATAAAGGTTCCAATACTAATTTTTGTTATACTTATTTTTATATCAACATTTCTATTAGAAAACTTTAACTACTTCATGAAACTATCATGTATTGGATACCTGGATTTTGGGGCCTTCTTTAACTCATATAAATATTTATTTAGTCTTCACATCATATTTCCATCATTATAAACTATGAAACCATTAGTTTTTTTATTGTAAACTTATTCATATTTTTATTCATGTACGAATGATAACATAACATGCATCTAATAAAATTTTCAAATTCTTAAAAATTTAACATAAAAAAACATTCTTCTAATTTCATTTCTTGAATTATGAGAATAAGGTTCTTCCAAATATACCCTGTATACATAAGAGTATCAATTGAAATATAACTTCAATTTATTCCATGAAATTTTTCTCTTTTCATTGAGTTTATTTTTAAACACCAATTTTGTTCTTATAACACTATTTCCTTCAGGTATAGAAATAAGATCCTAAGTATCATTTTTTCAATTTGATAAAAATATACATTCCTCACATTTATGAATTAGTTATGAAAAAATACTTCTAAAATGGATTTTGGCTCCACCTATGAGATTAGTTATATTTTATTTTCAAAACTCAATTTCTATATAGTCTGAATGGAGTTTCCTAACATTAAATGATTTAATTTTCTTGAAACAATATTTATAAGGTTTTAAATTTATGTGTTTTTATGTTATTATGACCATCAACACTAGAATAATTTGAATCAACCTCTACGTGGTTAGCTTTGAAATCATATTCCTCTTTATTAACAGCTCAAGAAATTCCTATTACGTATTCCCTTAAAAATACACACAATATTAATCACTATCCATTAATGTAGACAAATTTTCAATTAATTTTACAGAAAATTAATTAAAAAACTTAGGTACCCTTTTATCCTGAAGTCTATAACTTCATTCATTGAATGAATATACTATATAAATACCTTCTTCAACCTTTTAATCAAGATTCTTAAATATAATTTTTTATCTTAATTTTGAAATGAATTCCTATAACAAAAAATATTTTATTTTAGGGCTCTTCTTATCGAAATCTTATAGGGAATAATTTTTAATTATTTAAGAAACTAATTCATTACATACAATAGTAATGGATCTTACTAGATGAATATTCATTACATATCTGCATAATCCAATCGAGAATTGTAAAGGTTTAATTTCTTGTAAATATTCATACAATAACTACTAGTGCATAAAATATTGACATCATCCTCAATTAATCTCTTCAAAACTATAACCATTATTAGAAATATCACACTTAGATCAATTCTCTATATCATAGGGATGATGAAACATTATAAAGGGTGATATGAGATACTTAGTAAGGGTAATCATGGGAGATATAAATAAATGATGATTATTAAGAATAACATGCGCATTAGGGTATAAAAATATGATTATAACATTTAAAAAATCATATTCATCAATTCTTATATCTTAATCCTGATCCATGGAATAATTCTTTGTCATTCATAATACATTAATCATCAGGGAATAAAATTCTATGAGCCATGAGGACATAATATTTTCCATGTATCATGTCATAAATGTTTGTAATAAACATTTTTATAATCATAATAATATAAACTTTATCTCAAGGCTACCCACCAATACATTCATAGATTTTAGGCTTTATCTAACAACCCATGTTCCAACATTGGGTGTAGGATATCGTATAATAGACCACTATTTTTCTTAGGATGACCATACATGTACAAAATTTTTGGTTTGAGAAAACCTCCTTTGTACCCTTTAATCTCATAAAACATCAATCTTTACCCAATTAATTAGGGATATATAATTCTTCCACCCATCACAAAATCAAAATCCATTCACATATATGCCACAATATCATGAAATCATTTATCATATC
The DNA here is from genome assembly GCA_963277665.1 of Viscum album. NCBI lineage: Eukaryota > Viridiplantae > Streptophyta > Magnoliopsida > Santalales > Viscaceae > Viscum > Viscum album. The sequence goes on along the minus strand of OY728125.1, from coordinate 906,537,476 downwards.
ATCATTGTGTAACCCATATAATTATAAATAGGTTTCATAAATGTTTATTAATCACAATCATAAACTATCCACAGAAATAATAAATATAGCATCATAAAATCATATCCATAATTAGTAAAAAACAACATCAAAGGATTTTTTTCATAGATGAAATATTCCATTAAAAGATCACTGAAATATTTCTTGAGGAAAATATCCTTTTCATTTTGAAATCACTTTTATAAAAATATAAATATTTATAAATAATTAAGGTAAAACATTTCTTCTAAAATAACCTTGAAATTGTGTAACAAAATTTTCAAATAAATAGTAGTAATAATGGTGGTAAAACTCATTCATGCGAAGCATGTTAAAACAATCATTCTATTCACACCTTGGGTAAAGATGTACTCATTTAGAACATGAAAATAAGATTCATTTTTAAAAACTTTATAGAAAGTAATATTTCGTAAAATTAACTTTAATAAATAAATATATAATAGTAAAAAATTATTTAAATCATTTTATATAAAATATAAAAATTGAAACAAAATATTCTTCATCGAATTAACAAAAAGATGGTTTTCTATTAAAATATTCAATAAAGTTTTTGATTACATAGAGAGAGTAAAATAAAAGTAAAAAAATTTAAATCTTTATAAATAACCATAGAGAATAAACTAAAAAATATATGTGATATATGTATAATATAAATTAATTATTAATTTTTTTCATAAATAATCCCTGTAAAAATGAACTGTAATGTAAAACCCTTACCTCAAGAATGAAATTGTTTGTAAGTACTATAACCTTTTTTAAAATAAATAATCATTTCTTATAATTTTATAAAATAACTCTATTCATACGTATAATACTATATATTTTATTCATATAACATTTAAATACCCAACTATTAAATCCTATTTATTAAAATTTATGTTTTGTGAGTTAAAAGTTTTTTTTTTCTGAAAATTATGGATCAGTTGTTCCGGAACATCTAATTTGATCATGGTTACATTATCGTATATTTTCTAAAGATTTCCTAAATTCCATTTTTATTCATTATTTTAACCATTAATAAAATACTGATATAGATAAATGAATTACATAGTTCATGGAGAGAGTAGTTTATAAGAACGTTATAACATTGTTTTAAATTATTCAAATTAAAATAAGGAAAGACAGATAAAAAATACTTTTTTCATTATAGAACCATAATTATAACCTATATATAATAAATATTTTTTTAATCCATCACTAATTCCATCAATGTTAGTGAATGGGTAAACATTATTGATATTGCTACGTGGAGGCTGTTGTCCACACGTATTCAAGGGAGATACTTTCATTTCTAATTTCATGAAAATAAGTGGAAAAGGATATGAAATTATAATAATAACATCTATGTATATTTATTATATTGTATTCATATTTTTATATGTACATTATAGGTTTATAGGAGATAGAAGAAGAAATAAAATATAAATAACTCAGTTATGATTCATACCTCTTCTTTGAGAGACCTCCATTGGATTTAATCTTAACCATTGAAATATTAGTCTTATAATAAAACGAAGGGATATATGTGTAAGGTAAGGAATCTAAAAATATTTTTGGGTAAGTTTTGACTGATTTATAAATCTTAGAATTTGTGAATAATTTATTAGAAGTGATTCCCCTTTATATGTGAGGGGTGGGATACACATGGAATTACGTAAAATATTTCAATAATATATGGTGAATTTCATGTGAAAGTGGAAAAAAATTAAAATAAAACAATGTTAGGATAATATATGTTTTAAATATCATAAAAAAAATTAATTATATAATTTTATGTTTCATTATAACAATTTTATTATAGCTTAACCCCCAATAATACCCTTTAAACCATAACAATGGTAGGAATATTCGACCTTTTTCTATTCATCAGGAAAAAATAGTTTTTTTTTCAATTAAATTTTATTAATTATTTGGATTCAAAATATAAAATTTATTTTACATTATTATATTTTTATATGTGTCATATATTCATGTAAAATATGTTTGGAGAACATAATGATAACCTTTTTTGAAAAAAAAATAATTTTTAAGCATACAACTAAATTTAATTCCATTACTAGCATTGTAAAAAAAATAAAATGATAGTTAGAATATTTTATTTAATATATAATAGAATCACGTCCTAAAAACCATTGATAATTAATTAATAATTGAATTTATTATGAATAAATGCATTACACATATAAAAATAGTTTCATGATAAATAACTCTTTTATATTAAAATTATTTAATATTTATTTCAAACATTTATATAACTAATGTGTTTATTATTATTAATTCATTCATATAAATTACCAATATATTTTATTGGAAAATATTTTAAATATAAATAAATATAAATATTTATATAATAAAATGTAGAAAAACCCCATTCTTTAAAAAATGGTCTTTTAATCATTGAATGATTTTATTAAAATAAATTGATTATCAATACATTTTTATCATCCTTAACAATTATACATATATATGATAACGTGATTTTTCATATTCATTCACATCATTCCAATTACTAGATTATAAAGTGTTATTATATTATGATTCACTTATACTCTGGGTTATGTGTAATGAATGATACCAAATACCTCTAGTTTATATTAATGGAAATGAATATAAATTCATGAGGTGTCATATTCCACCACACATAAAAAAATTCATATAAGAACTGAACCACTCAAATATACAATAATGTATATCTCTACTTCATATCATATTTGGGATTCTTTGTAGCTTTTTCAAAATTTTAATACCTTCAGAAATCATTAACTAGGTGAGTAATGTTGTTTTGTAGCACATTATCTCTACAATCCATGATTTATACCAGTTGTTCTTTAGAGTAAAGATCATGATCTAATGTTAAAATCATTAATTTTATTACATGTGAAGGATCAAGTGTGTACTTATTTATGAAAGATACATGGACCACATTATGAACATATGAGAGGTCTGGTAGAACCATCAAGTGATATGAAAATGTAGAGATATGATCAAGAATCTAAAAAATAACAATATATTTTGGGAACATATTTCCCTTATTTTCTAATGTTATAACCTTATTCCATATAAAAATTCTAAAAATGTATCCTCTATAACACCGCCAAGTGATAAAGGGTTAAATGACTGAATGATATGACTCATGTCAACCAAGTGCACCTTTCATTTTTGGGAGCCTACCTGATTAGAACTTCACAATTAAGCATTCTTGGCCTAAAGTAGTGATCATGATGGGTGAACTTTTGGGACGTTACCTAGGGTGTGTGTGAGTAAGGACAAAGCACACTAGAGTGGACAAATGTTGGACTATTGAGACTTTCATTAGTTTGATGTCCAGTTCAGGCATGTTGGTGGGACCCTAGGTGGTGAACACATGTCTACGGGGCAACTATTGTTACCTGGTGGGATAGGATCTGACTTCCAAATTAAGGCGGGGTGGTTGTGCTATTACAGGGACCTATTTTTTACATTTGGTATCAGATGTGGTACCCTACCTTAACTGCGATGTACTGGTTGGGATGAGATATAAGACCCACAATAAGGACGTTGTGATCATGGGGGGGGGGGGGTTATTGTAAGTCCCCCAAATGATAAAAGGTTAAATGAATAAATGATAAGACTCATGTCATCATGGTGCACATTCTTTTTTGAGAACCTACATGATTAGAATTTCACAATTAATTATGTTCGTCCAGGAGTAATGATCAGTATGAGTGATCGTTTAGAAACATAACTAGTGTGTGTGAGTGAGGACCAATCACACTATAAAGGACATGTGTCGGCTAGTAAGTACTTTAATTAGTCTGATGACCCATTCAGGCATATGGGTGGTCCCCTGGGTGGGGATAACGTGTCTGCAGGGCAACTGGTGGTACCTAGTGGGCCATGACCCACTGACCATGTTAAGGCATTGTGGTTGTGATGTCACCAGTCCCAATTGTTACATATTTCCCTTATTTTAAAATATTATAACATTATTTCATATAAAAATTCTAAAAATACATTCTCACAAACATCAAATTCCATATATCATCAACAATGTTATCCATAACTATCCCGAACCATCCTCGGGGACCGTGTTGTGACTACCCCAAGCCCGCCTTCCATAGGCCAGGGGCTGAAGACTAGCACCAAATGTGAATCCCTGATAAAAAGGGAAGGTATTGCCTTTAAACCTGAAACTCACACATTCTGAACACAAGCATTAGAAGTAACAAGTATGAAAATAGATAAGAAAAGGTGTGTTGAAAGAAAGTGGGACAGAATACAAACCCAACTGAACAACAAGTACATGTACAAGTAAAAAGGGAAAACAACACCTTGATCATCCACCAGGGAATCCTACCTAAAGGGTAGGTACAGAACTCGAACAACTCGTCCCTGAATTACATCCCATTTAGTACAGCTCTGATCAGCCTCCCGCCAGTCACCCTCAGCCTCGATCACTGTTGTTCGTCGTCTGCACAGAACACAACAAGGTGCGGGCGAAGCCCGTGTAGGGGTTAGTATAACAATACTCTGAAGGGGACCTCGAGACCCCCAAAGGTCTCCCAAAATCCACTAATGATAAACCAAAGAAGAAGGATTCAATCACAAAGTATCAACCAATCCTTCTTATGTATATGCCCATACATATACCTAAGTTACCAGTCACAGTCTGGCTCCAACTCTCGAGCCCAAGCATAACCCAGTCTAAAAAGGAAGTAAAGTTGATCACCTCGATGATAACGGCTGAAAGACAAGACTCAACTAAAACAGGTATACAACACATGAAGAGGGGTAGAGATGATTATATGTAGCCTCTGAATTATATCCTCTATCAAACCCACATAGGATCATGGAACAATATCAGTGATGTCAATCCCACGTCTGATCCTGGTACAGAAGTCGTCAATGTTGAACCCATGGAGGATACCGGTACAGAAATCAAAGCTGTCGAACCCACAGAGTATCGTAGTACTGAAGGAATCACTGTCGAACCCACGAAGGATCCTGGTACAAAATTTTCGTTGTCGAACCCACAGAGGATCTTATCATCACAGTCACAGCCAGCCCTAGCATTCCCGCAAACAACACACTCGATTCCGGGATGTTCTGCTTCTCAAGCCAAGTGTCGATACATAAACTACCCTGAAGTATTGAGTTTATGTATCCCATAGTTTTGTCTCATCATAAGGAACCAAATGCGATGGACGGTGCATCAATCAGATTCCTGGTCTGTGAGTTATTGGCATTTCCGTTCCAGGGGCCCTTTTGGTTTTTTAGGTTCAAACCAACCCGACCATACCCCAACTATGTCCAAACCACAATTGTAGTATGCAAAAAGTATCTTCTCTTTCTTAGCTTTTTTTCTCCGCAGACGGTTCGTCGATCGGACACTCGTATCCCAAGATACGGGTGAAAAAGAGTAGTTGGCCATAACGGGTCCAAACCGGGGTCCGACCCAGTCCGCGGGTCCGACCCGGTCCAAGGGTGTGGCCAAACCCGAGTGATCGTCCCTTCCCAAGTGGGCGGCCCGAACTAAAGAAGCGGCATGGCCCAAAGGGGCAGCCCGGCCCGAAGGCATGGCCTGACCCAAAGACGTTGCCTGACCCATGGTGGCCCGACCCGTGGCATCCCTGCCAGCTGGCGGCACGGCCTGTGGCAGCCCGGCCGGTCAGCGGCCCGACCGGCTAGCGGATCCCTTGGCTGGCGGGCCACATTATCAGTTGGCTGGATGGCTCATGTGGTTGGTTGTCTGGCCGGCTTGGGTGGCCGACATACCGTGAACGCGGGGGGGGGGGGGGGGGGTTACACCCCCCGGGCTCCCGAAACGGCCTATGCAAGGTGCCGGTGGCCGGCTCAGACGACCCCCCACTCCTCTCCGCCACAGTCAAGGGGAGTGGTCCTACTCCATGGGCGCGGCACGACGGCGCTGCTCCCCTCCTCCATGGCCTGCCCTATCCACCGCCTCCATCATCCCTCCATGCGGTGCGACGGAGCCTCGCCTCCTCTTCCAGGACCTGTCATGGCCGCTGCCCGACTTTCCTCCGCACGGCACGACGGTGCCACGCCGTTCCGGTGACCCGACGGTCTTGTGCTGTTGGTCTCCTCATGGCCGTCCCGATACTTTCAGCCGTTTACCTCTCACATCGTCAACCACAAACAAGATAAAAAGGGGAAATTTCAGCCGTGTTGGTGTAGTCTGAATTCCCCCATGTTACAGTGATATCATTTAGTTGTCAAACCACAGTTTCAACGATGTAGAACGGGTACAAGTATTCAAAACCCCTACCTTGTAATCGGTTATTTCTTGACGGAGTCGTGGAAAGGCGGCATCGTTCCGTTGACGTCGGGAGGAGATGACGGCGTCGTTGTTCTTCGGTGGAGACATGTGTTCTTCATTGAAGAGGATGTCGTTCAACAATTATCTCCCAAGTCATCTCTCAATGTTTTCCAAAATAATGTTTCCAACCAACCAAAATAAAATAATATGCTTTGTCTATTATTTTATTGTTGGAAGGAATTTCAAAATATTTCAAATAGATTAATTAAATGAGGCTTTAATTAATCATTAGGTGTGTTGGCACCATTATGAGGGAAGGTGGAAGGTTCAAATTTAAATTGGGAGTTCCAAGGGTTAAAGGGGGGTTAAGGGGGTTTGATGCTCGTGTGGGCCCCACATTATAACATACTCCCAAGGGAGGTTATGTGTTGGTAGTCCCCTAAACTAACCTCCCCTTGGAGGTTCTAACTACCCCCTCAAATAAAAATATGGATAACACATATTTTTATTCAGTTTAATTAAAACCCCCAAAAAACTAACATCCAATCTAGATAAAACACAACTACAGTGAAGGTATCACTAAGAAATCACCGATGCTGTGAGTTCAACAGTGCGCTAGGATTTCAGTTCCGAGCATCGGTTCAGAAGATATAAAATCCCGCACGTACGTTTACTGAACATACCCGAATAAAACTTCCAAAATTGATTCCGGGCACACCGGGCCTCGGAATCAGGCGACGTCAGAAACTGCATACTCGTAAAATTACAATATATTTATGAAAAAAAATTCATATAATTTATGGGTCTTTAAATTTTCCCCAATTTAAGGCTATACATCCCTGCAAGCTACAACACTCACTAAGGGAACAAATGGGGGTACTGAACACACATCTGAGCCTCCCACTCCCATGTTCTCTCTTGGAGGTTCTCGTGCTGCCAGCGAACACGCACCAGAGTAATCGACCATCCACATAGGACCCACTCTTGTAGATCCTCAATATCTACTGGAATATTCCTAAAAGTTTCCCCATCATTGATGTCCCGTTCCTAGTGGTCGATGATGTGGGATAGGTTGTGCATGTATCACCTCAACTAAGATACGTGAAAGACTTCATGCACCCTGTGCAACTGAGGTGGAAGAGCTAATCGGTAATCCACCTCGCTTACCCTACTGAGTACTCGGAAAGGTCCAATGAATCGTGAAGATAAATTGCCACCTCGGACAAATCTCCTTAGACCTCGTCGAGGTGAGACCCGTAGAAAGGTGTGGTCACCATCCTCGAACCCCAGTGGTCTCCATCTCCTATCAGCATATGAATTTTTCCTTATCTGTGATGTATTCATCTGCTTCTGGATGATCTGTACCTTCTCTGTCGTAGCCTGCACCATCTCTGGTCCTATAAGTGCTGACTCCACTGGGTCAGTCCAGCATAGAGGCGATCTGCAAGGTTGGTCGTACAGTGCCTCATAAGGTTCCATCCTGGTGGTGGAGTGATAGCTGTTTTTATACGCAAACACCACCAAGGTTATGTGATCTCCAAACTACCACTGAAGTAGAGGATGCATGCACGGAGCCTGTCCTCGAGAGTCTGAATGGTCCTCTACGTCTGACCATCCATCTGAGGATGGAAGGAGGTGCTCAAGCGAAGATGCATCCCGAAAGACTTCTAAACCCCTTCCATAGCTGGGAAGTGAATCAAGATTCCCTATCGGATATGATCATCATTGTCACACCAGGAAGCTATCTGATCTTTCATAGGTAGAGGCATCCCATGATCTCTACTGAACCCTGCTCTCTGATCGATAGCAAGTGGGACGACTTGGTGAGTCGGTCGATAATCACCCAGATAGAGTCGTGTCCTCTGGATGTACGTTGAAGTCCCATCATGGAATCTAGGGATGTACCACCCCACTTCCACTCTGGGACCTCTAAGGGATGATCTAACCTTGTTGAACCCGGTGCTCCGCCTTCACTTGCTGACAAGTGAGACATCGTGAGATAATCTCTACTACTGCCTTCTTCATACCTAGCCACTACTGCTGTCGTCGGAGGTCCTGACACATCTTACCCACTCTTAGATGTACCTCTAAACTAGTTGTGTGAAACTCCCACAACACTTCATACTGTAGTGCAACTCGTACCATGGTACATTCTTTGAAGAGAATGACGTGCTCCCCACCTTCAGAAAATATATTGGGTGTCTGCCCTGTGTATATATGACCATGTCGTGTCTCACAGTCAACGTACCTATGTTGTGCCTCCTTGACTCAAAGAATAAGTGGAGGAGTGACTATGAGAGACTGTAGAAAGGCTACTCCATCTCAATCCACAAAGGATATCTGCAACACGGCCGACTGCTCTGTCTCCTCTCCTTGCAGCTGAATGCCTGATCTTATGCTGAGAGAATTTACTACAACGTTCCCCTTCCTAGGAGTATAGACAATCTCTAAGTCATAGTCCTGGAGGAAATCACACCATTGCCACTGTCTCGGGTTCAGGTCCTTCAGTTAGAAGATGTACATGAGACTCTAGTGGTCAGAGTAGACAATAAAGCGTTAACCCATAAGATAGTGCCGCCAAATATTCAATGCAAAGACCACTACTGCTAACTCCAGGTCATGGGTAGCGTAGGATTCCTCGTGATGTCTCAAGTGCCGAGATCCATACGTGATCACTGCTCACTCCTGCAACAGGACACACCCATGTCCAGTCCCTGATGCGTCGTAGTAAACTACTTACCCAACGCCCTCCTCCGGTAGCCTAAATATGGGTGCACTAGTCAAACTCTACCTCAGATTTAAAAAGCTCTATTGGCATCTCTCTAACCACATGAAGGGTTGCCCCTTCTTCATCAATACTAAAAGCGGTGATGCTACTCTGGAGAAGTCTAGCACAAACCTCTGATAGTACCCATCCAGTCCCAGAAAACTCCGTACCTCCGTCACACTCCTGGGTAGCTCCCAAGCAAGCACTGCCTCAATCTTCACTGGATCCACTGCAACTCCAGCCTCTGAGATAACATGTCCCAGAAAGTGAACCTCTAGAATCCAAAACTACAACTTCGACAGCTTACCCTAAAGTTAGTGCTCTCGGAGTGTGTCCTATACTACTCGCAAATGGTAGGCATGCTCCTCCTCAGTTGTCGAGTAAATCATTATGTTGTCAATAAAAACTACGACAAAACGATCAAGGTAAGGCTAGAAGATCATGTTCATGAGACACAAGAACATTGCTGGAGCATTGGTTACGCCAAAGGAAATAACCAAGAACTCATAGTGGCTATACCGACACCTGAAGGTTGTCTTCTGCACATCCCCGTCTCGAACTCTAAGCTGGTGATAACCTGACATAAGGTGAATGTTTGAGAACCGTTATGCTCCCTTGAGCTGATCAAAGAGGTCATAAATCCTTGAGAGTGGGTACTTGTTCATCATTGTCACCTGGTTCAGGCGACGGTAGTCAACACATAGTCGCAAGCTCCCCTCTGACATCTTGGCGAACAAAATCGGGGATGCCTATGGTGAAACACTGGGCCGGATAAATCCCTTTCCCTGCAAGTCCTCATTTGTACCCATAGCTCACGAAGCACAGCGGGAGACATCCGATATGCTAGAGTAGATATCGATGTATTCCTGGGGTACAGTTCAATATAGAAGTCCACCACTCTAGGAGAAGGTAGTCTTGGAACATTGTCAGGTAAAACATCCGTGTACTGATCCACCACAACAGAAAATCTCGGACTTCGCACATCAACTGCTCTATAAATGAGGGTAGCCAAATAATGTGTGATCGGCTGCCCCCTATTCTAGGTAAGTATATCTTGCACTGCAAAGGCTCCTTTCTAACTGGTGAAGGTAAACCTCATCCCATCCTTGTGGACACACCACACTTTCCGCCAAATACAATCAATCTGTTCATGAATTGTGGATAACCAGTCCATACCCAAGATGACGTCATAAGTCCTCGACGCCACAATGAGTAGATCCCACCCAAAGATCTATCCTCCTAGAGTAATCTCACACTGCTGGAACCGGTGTGCAATCGTCGAGTCTGCTCTCGTAAGAGTCTCTAGTAGTAAAGATCAAGCCAACGACTCCGTCAGAATCATCAAGCTTTGAACAAAGGTAGCATAAATAAAAGAATGACTCGTACCTGTGTCTATAAGTACTTAATCAAGGGTGGATTAGACACATATAGTACCTCAAATCATCTTAGGTATGTCGTGGTCATAGGCCTCGACTACCTGGAGCTGACCCTGCCTCTGTCCTCCAGCTCCCTGTGGTTGGGGTGGACCTCCTGGTGGTGGTGGTGGTAGGGCCTAAAAACATCATCCACCAGCTGTTACTCGGCCAGCACCTCTGCCACGTCCGCCTGCTCCCAGTGGACCACCACGGTCGAACCTCTTCCTCTACATAAGAGATCCCTCTACTCTCTGCTGGTTATCTACATAGAAGGCCAGGCAGTCACGAGCCATGTGACCCTGCCCACCATATGAATAGCAATGCCTGCTCTTAATATGGATGGCTCTGTCTCGTGTACCCCGCACAACCAAACCTGTATCCTTTGGTCGCCCACCTGATAGCCTGGTCCACTTGGACCTCTATGACATCTGTCTACTACCAGCTACAGAAGATTCTGCTACGTGTCACCATGTGGTTGGTCTCACTGCTCGTGACTTCTCAGCTAGAAAAAACTCCAAAATAAGGGCTCGCTCCAGCACCCCTGCCTACTTCAGGATGTTGAGAGAGATCATAAAAGCCCTAATCTCATGCCTTAGTCCCTGCTCGAAAGTCCGGGCCCTGAATAATGGGTCCCGCACCATGTCCGTGGAGTTTTCAATAGGTCGGTGAACCTAGTTGAGTACTGAGCTACCGACATGATACCATGTTGTAGATGTAGTAACGCCTGTATCCACACCACACGAAGGGTGGATGGAAAAAACTCTGACTGGAAGTGACTCTCGATGTCCTCCCAGAGTAGTGATGCCTCTTCATTCACCTGGAGCATCAGGCTCCAACATTTGCCTGCTGATGCATGCATGAGACTTTCAGCAAGGATCAGCATGAGTTCAGATGGTGTCCCAACCAATCTAAAAACTCTCACAACAACATCCATCCAATACTAAGGTGTCTGTGGGTCCATATCTCCCTGGAACCTGGGTGTCCTCTGGCGCTGGAACTCGTGCAACGCACTTAGATGGCGTGCACTCTCTGCTGCTTTAGCTGGTGGTATCGGTGGCCCAGCGGGTAGTGGTATCGCCGATACCTCCGTTATGATGGGGCCATACACCGAGGCCTCGTCGCTCGGTGGGCTACCATTTCGTACGAAACTTGGATCCCTGGCCGACTGCCTTCGTGGAGCCATCCTTAAAGAAACAGGTGTGCCACGTTCATAACAATATACCTGGTGATATGACACAAAGTAACCACGAAGAATACTTTTCAAAGGAAACACACAATAAATCAATGTTTTTGTGCACTGAGTCAGAAATCAGAAGTCAGAGTCCTAATGTTTAGATACGTCGACCTCCACACCAACACCGGTTTCCCTAAACCGATAGCCACATCCAAAAATGTAACACTATTACTGTTAGAAGAATCAGAGTCCAAGATATACGGTAGAACCAACTCCTCTGATACTAATTTTTCACGACCCGTCCTTGGGGTGCATTCCGTTACTACCCCAAGCCCGTCTTCCATAGGCCATGACATGGCAACTAGCACCAAAGGCGAATCCATGATAAAAACAGAAGGCATTTTCTTTAAACCTGAAACTCACACAGTCTGAACACAAGCAGTAGAAGTAAAATGTACACAAATAGAATAGAAAAGGTGTGCTGAAGTAAGTGGGCCAGAATAGAAACCCAACTAAACAACCTGTACAAGTACAAGTAAAAAAGGGAAAATAGCTCTTGGATCGCCCACTGGGGAATCCTACCTAAAGGCTAGGTACAGAACATGAAAAACTCATCCCTGAAGTATGTCCCATCTAGTCCAGCTTTGAGAAGACTCTAGTTCTTCACCCTCATCCTCGATCACAATTTTCCGTCATTTTCACAGAACACAACAAGGTGCGGGCGAAGCTCGTGTATGGGTGAGTATAAAAATACTCAGTAGGGGACCCCGAGACCCCCGAAGGTCTCCCAGAATCCACTAAGGATGAAAAAAAGAAGAAAGATACAATCATGAAGTATCAAATAACCCAACTTAGGTATATTCCCATACATATACAAATGTTACCAGTCATAGTCCAGCTCCAACTCTCGAGCCCAAGCACAACCCAATCCACAAAGGATGTAAAGTCGATCACATCGGTGATAACGACCAAAAGAAAAGACTCATCTCACACAGGTATACCAAACATGAAGAGGGGTAGAGATGATTAGATGTTGTCCTTGAATCATCTCCTATGTCGAACCCACATAGGATCCTAAAATAATATCAGCGATGTCAAACCCATGTAGGATCCTGCTACAGAATTCATCACAGTCAAACCCATGGAGGATCACGGTAATGAAGTCACTGATGTCGAACCCACGGAGGATCCCAGCACAGAATTCAACATTTTTGAACCCACTGAGGATATTGGTACAGTATTGTCACTGTCGAACCGATGGAGGATCCTGTCATCTCAGTCACAGCTAGCCCTTGGGTTCCCGCACATAGTATGCTCGATTCCGACACGGTTTTCTCCTTGAGCCAAGTGTTGATACATAAACTACCACTAAGTCTTGAGTGGTTTTTCCCATAGTTCTGTATCATCATATGGAACTAAACACGACATACGGTGCATCAATCGGACGCCCGGTCTGTAAGTTACTGGCATTTTTGTTCCACGGGCTCTGTTGGTTTTTTAGGTTCAAACCAACCCGACCGTAACCCAACTACATCCAAACGTCAAGAGAGGTATGTCAAAATAACCTCATCTATCTCATATTTTCGTCTCCGTAGATGGCAGCCTAGTCCAAAGGCGCACCCTGTCTCGTGGCGGCCTGACATGCTGGCGGCTCGGCAGGCAGGTGGCCCGCGGGGCCGGATGGCTGGCTGGCCCGGGGGATGGATGGCTGGCTGGCATGGGTGGCCAGCTGGCTACGAAGGGGGGGGGGGGAATACACCCCCTGGGCTCCCGAAACGACAGGTACAAGAGGCTGGCCCTTGTAACTGGAGGACCTGCAGGGTCTCGCCTGGCACACACCGGCATCCGGCTCAGCCGGCCGCGCTCTACTGTCAGCCGTGGCCTAAGGCCGCGGTCCTGCTCCACCGGCGAGGCGCGACGGCACCGCGCCCCTCCGCCATGCCCCGCCCTGGCCTCAGCCACCAGTAGCATCAGCGTAGCGCGACGGTGTCATGCCCCTCTGCCGCAGCCCGCCATGGTTGCAGCCTCCTACAATCCTTTGTGCGGCGCGACAGAGCTGTACCTCCTTCGCCACGACCCGTCTTGGCTGCGACCCGACATTCCTCTGCGTGAAACGATGGTGCCACGCCTTTTCGGTGACCTGGCGGTCTTGCACTGCCGGTCTCCTCACTGCCAGCCCGACACCGGCCGTCGTTGTCCACTCCCGTCATCAACCACAAACAAGATCAAAAAGGGGAAGTGTCGGCTGTGTTGGGGCAGTCCGAATTTCCCCATGTTACGATGATATAATTTTATTGTCTAACCATAGTTTCAATGACGTAGAACGGGTACAAGAAATCAAAACCTCTACCTTGTAACCAGTGATAGCCTGACGGAGTCGTGGGAAGGTGGTGTCATTCCGTTGACATTGGGAGGATATGACATCTTCATTGGCGATGTTTTTCCTAGGCGGTGTCTTCCCTTTCTCACCCCGGTTGGAGAGGGAGAATACGGTGTCGTCGTTCTTCGGTGGAGATAGGCGTTATTCGTTGGAGAGGATGTCGTTCATCAAGAATCTCCCAAGTCTTCTCTCAAAGTTCTCCAAATGAAAGTTGCCAACCAACCAAAATAAAATAATAGGCTTTTTCTATTATTTTATTGTTGGAATGAATTTCAAATTATTTCAAATAGATAAATTTATTGAGGCATTAATAAATCTTTAGGTGTGTTGGCACCATTATGAGGGAAGGTGGAGGTTCAAAATTAAATTGGGAGTTCCAAGGGTTAAAGGGGGGTTAAGGGTGTTTGATTCTTGTGTAAGACCCACATTATAACATCCTCCCAAGGGAGGTTATATGCAGGTGGGACCCTCCACTAAACTCCCCTTGTAGGTTCTAACTACCACCTCAAATAAAAATATGGCTTACACATATTTTTATTCAGTATAATTAAAAACCCCCAAAAAATGAATCCAATCTCAATAAAATGAAACATTGGTGAAGGTCTCACTAAGTAATCACTGATACTATGAGTTCAACACCGCCCTTAGATTTCAGTTATGAGCACCGGTTCAAAAGATATAAAATCCTGCACGTAGGATTACTAAATTTACTCAAACAAAACTTCATAAATTGATTCTGGGCACATCGGGCCTCAGAATCAGGCACCGTCAGAATCTACGGACCCGTAAAATTCCCATGTATTTATGAAAAATAAATTCACGGAATTTCCAAGTCTTTACAATAACTCTTATATCTATATGTAGCTACCTTCATATGCCCACAATGAGTATGTTTTACTCTAAAGCGGGGAGGGGTGATTGTAACTCTCCGAAATGATAAAAGGTTCAATGACTAAATGATATGACTTATTTAAGCAAGGTGAGCATTATTTTTTAGGATCCTACCTGATTAGAAGTTCACAGTTAAGCATGTTTGGCCAGGTGTAGTGATTAGGAAAAGTGACCTTCTAGGAACTTACCCAAAGTGTGTGTGAGTGAGGACAAAGCTCACTGGAAAAGACATGTGTTGGATTATTGGGACAATAATTAGTCATATTACTCGTTCAGGCATGTGGGTGGGCCCTTGAGTGGGGACCACATGTCTGTGCGGAAACTATGGTACCAGGTGGGCTAGGACTCGATAACCATGTTAAGGCGAGGTGGCTATGCTATCACCGGGGATCAGTTGTTACATATTTCCCCTATTTTAAAATATTATAACCTTATTCCATAACAAAAATCTAAAAACACATTCTCATGAACATCAAATTCAAAATATCATCATTGATTGTCTCCATAATTCTTATGTCTACAATTAGCTACCTTGTTGGGATATTCAATGTATAAAGTATTCAAATCCATTTTCATAGCAAAATCATGCCCCAGTAGATTTCATTATCTAACATCATCTCAATATTTCAATGTTCTTCACTAATTTCCATATTTCGATTCATAATAATTCATCTAAATTATTATGTTAAATATATTATTGTAAGAAAACATGAAATAATATAGGTGTTTATCCCAACCATATTTTGAAACCAAGGAACAAAAAATCAATATATCCCTTAGAGTTTGAATATTCCTCCAAATATAACCATATCTGTAAGGATGATAATTACTAATATAACATGACTCTGTGTCAACATATTACTGAATACATCACCAGATCATTGATGTAAAAATTTAATCTTAGTCAGATACAATAGAATGTGGTACTTAATTAATCCTTACAAATTTCTTTAATATAAATCGTATAAATAATATCAAGGGTGATATATTACCTAGTATAAATTAAGGGTGATAACTTTTTATGGTGTTAAACTATAACCCAAACAAAATTATAGCCTTTAAATGTTTTTGGGATTCCGATGAAGAAATCCATAGTGATTTTTCCCATTCCCATTCTGGTCTAGGAAATGGTTGTAATTCCCCTTATACTTCAATCCATCTACCTTATCTTTTTACATAACAATATCTAATATATAAACATTGTAATATCTCTATTAATGTGTCCCCACATGAATTACAATTTCATATCTTTATATATCTTTGAAATTATATGATGAATATATAATGAAGTGTTGTGAGATTAATTCAAAGGATATTTATTATTTGTTGGTATATAAGGGACACATACTCAATTCCTAAAACATATCATTCCCTCACAATCAAATTCAAACTCAAGGACATTTCTCAACTTCTTTTGCATCACCATCTCCTTTTATATGCCTCATTAATATTGACATAGATAAATGGTTGAATACTCATTTGATCAAGATATGATTTCTCAGATTACTTCAATATTTAATGGAAAATAATTTGAAAATCAATAATTATCGGTTCTTTTTTATCCTCATCATAGATACTCTAGAAGGATCCTTTTGACAAAAAGATTCATCCAACATGTTCATGTAGATATGGTGGAATTGTACTGAGTAGTCAATAACATTAATAAGTTCTAACCATCTCTATTGGAACATATTATAATTTTTTTTGTTAATATATAAGATGATATTTTATTATTAGCATATATATCACATATTTACAAAAATAAATAATTCCTCTATATATTTAATGAAAAAATACCATATTTGACACTAAAATACGAGTCTGGAAATTTTTCTTATGATCATTAAATTTTTTTAAATCATATTTTTTCACTATATAATTCTAAATAATAATACATTTCATCACCTTATTTAATTAATACTTGTGAATAATAAAACCTTCCCAACTATAGGGTACTATGATCACAGTTGTACAAAAAAATATTCACTCTAGTTCCTTGAAATTTTCTTCACATTCATTAGTCCAAGGGAACTTGAATCCCTTCTAGGTTTACCCAGGGAGTTTATTAGATATTTTTTAGAAATCCTTCACAATATTTTGATAATATCCATATAGTGCATTAAAATTATTGATCTCAGTCAAAGTGGTTAGTCATGGAAAATTTTAAATAACATTTTTTTATGGATTCACTAAAATAACTTTTCTTGGGATTACATGACCCAAAAATGATACAATATATAGACAAAATTCACACTTAGTAAATTATTCTTACAACTTCTCTATAATTAATGTATTTATTATAATCCATAAGTTATTTTCATGATCTTTATTTATATTATATGATATAAGAATATCATCTATAAACAATACCAAAAAATGAACTAGGTAGTTTCGAAATAATCTATTCATAAACTCTATGAATATAGTAAGGTAATTATTAAGAAAAAATTGAAGCAATATAAATTCATAAATAAAATATCTCATATATAATATTTTCATGTGTGTGTATTCAATTTTTACCCTCAATTAATTGTATCAATATTAAATATAAATCTTCTAAATGTACTGAGTATCTAAAATTTGTTCTAAAAAATGATTAATATGGGTTAGATGATACTTCTCCTTGGTTTTGATCTTATTATGTTCCCCAATTTAACGTGGTCTCACATTGATACATATTTATTCTTTAAAAATAATAGGTAAACCCGATGGTCACACACTTGTATGAATTAATAACTTATCATCATTCTCAAGGAGATTCTTATTTATTTGTTTTAAGAAACTTAGTTCCATTCTATATATATTATTTGAAATAAGTGTGGAACTGTGTCTTAGTTCTATTAAATATTCATATTTAAAATAAATAAGAAGATATGAAACTATTATATAAATTGATTAAAAACCATATAGAATAATAATATAATTTATTTTGAGTTTCTCCAAAACCATCTTAGATATATACACCCTATAAATCCAAATCATGGTCCATGGAATAACTGTAATTTACATTGGGAATTTATATTTGTACTATCACCAATAGCAAATATTATGTTGGTTCATAATATCAAATTTACTTCCCGTACTCAGTTATTAATGTTGTATCAATATAAATTATGAAAAGACATTTCTAAAATAATAATTTATTCAAATAGAGTGAAAATAATAAGATTTTAATGAATCAAATTCCCCCAAACATCTATTTTGAATGAATCATATACATGAGATGAGATTATAATACCATTAGTATTAGTCACTCCTAATTCAAAATCTAATCGTTGAGGTGGTAATTTGATACCCATATAAAATTAGTAAATATAAAATAGTGGGTAGAATATAATACTATAAGACAATAATAGTTATAGGCTTGATTGTAAGTGTACCATTCAACACATTAATATCATACACCACCTATGAAATAGTGATTGCATGATATTTTCATTGGTCTCTAGGATTAAGAGTGTGAGGTTTTCCTTTGACTCTATAACTAGTAGTGTAGTAATTTTATTCATGTTCACTAACCCTCATATTCAAGCACAGGTGAGAATAATTCCCAAAATCCTTGAATTACAAACAAATTACTATGGGTGGTCCATTCTTTTCATTTTTATCTCTACTGAAATTAGAATCGATCTTCTTCCTAACACTTTGACAATAAATTCATTGATGAACTTCCATTCCACACATAAATAATTTTTTATTCCCCATATGAAATTTTATTTCATGTTTCTTTCCACATTTATAGAATAATTTATGAATAATAATATTCCCTTAAAGTTTGTTATTATCATAATTTCTTTTAAATTCCATCATTCCTTTCTTATAAAAATCATGATATTTATGGGTGAACCTGATTTCCATTTTTACCTTAAGAGTGCACCATAAAATTTCTTTATAATTATTGAAGTCTCTATTGTCTACTTAAATT
The DNA here is from genome assembly GCA_963277665.1 of Viscum album. Classification (NCBI taxonomy): domain Eukaryota; kingdom Viridiplantae; phylum Streptophyta; class Magnoliopsida; order Santalales; family Viscaceae; genus Viscum; species Viscum album. The sequence continues at coordinate 906,518,629 of OY728125.1, read as the reverse complement.
TGGATAACTAGTTTTAAACTAATGAAAAATATATTGATCTTTCATTCTTGGTGGATGATAATACAAAAAACATACCCTGATGTTCTTGTTAAATTTTCTTCATAGTTAGTAAGTGATTAATCATTATTCTAGTTTATCATAATGAATTAGTTATCCATTTTAATAAGAAAAATACAAGTAAAGTACTTTTTAATAATAACCATGTAAACTCATCCGACTCCATGTATTCAATTTCTTATTTTTGACTATTTTTCATGGTAAGTTTCCACTATTGGTCTTCTTTACCTTCCAAAATATTAAAATCCAAAATACATTTTTCAGGATCTGAGCTCTGGATAATTGAAAATATATTTTCTATGGTACTAATACATTGATTTGTAATCAGTGGATTGGTGGACCAACCAAAACAAGGTGGATTTTATCTCATGAATAACTCAACAGATGGTTATTCCCTTCTTTTCTTGTTTGGAAGCTCAGTATGACTAATGTCTTGAGAAAGTTGTGTATTCATAGTAATAATATTTTTCATTTCAAAACCCATTACATTTGGTTTCTTATGAGTAAAATCATTTAATTGTGGATCACATTAATCATTAACATAGTTGCTTCTAGTTCCAAACATTGAATAAAACCAAAATAAGTATTATGATCAATAATAATCATAGGGGTAAAACATATAGTAATATAAATAATTAATAGGATATCTAAATCATGACCCATTTTTTCAATCTATGAGACCTTATGTTTAACATATTTTACACATCGTCATAATATATTTTAATTCTTTGTAATAGTTAATAAATAAAATTTTAGGTGACCCATTATTATCCCCTAAGAGTGTTTAGAAATGTGTGTAGTCTTAGGACAACTCCTCATGAACCAGTAACTATTGTGATCATACTCAATCTTCCCCATTCATAAATATTTACCTTATGATGATCTATTCTATATCCACATATAATTTATTTTATCCATATAGGAATATATATTATAGGAAAATCACAATCTATTAAATACCATAACTTAGGATATTCTCCTATAATCTTGCTTATTCTAGGGGTTCTCACTAACTTTTTCTAAGAAAAGCTTCCAAAAATAAAGAAACCATTATATGATATCAATTGTGGTTCCCCAAACATTAAATAAATAAATATTAAATTTTATTATTTGAATATTCATTATATATATTTATAATCTAGATCATTACTATAATGTTTTAATATATTTGGAAACATTGATTCATAAATAAATAGAACTTAAAATAGCTACATAAAATCTTAATAAGTTCTTCACTGTAATAACATTTCATAAATATTCCATAAATAGAACCTTTGTTCATATCAATGGGAAAAGGAAACAAAATAAATAATTATCATAGATGGTCAGTAAAGGTAAATGAGGGTGATAGAAATAGATGATTATTTTTTAGCATAACATGAGTACATGGGAATGATTATGTGATCTTAAAATTTTAAAAATAAAACCTACTAATTCATTCATCAGAATCATGAGTCTTGAAATAAATCATAGTTGTTTGGAACACATGAATTGTAAATAAATAAAACAATATAATCCATGATATTTAAACATTAGTATAAGATCAAGTCATAAAAGTGTGTCATGAATTGAAGAATAATCATTATCATAGAAATTCTATGTCCAAGCTACCCATAAAGACATTAATCACAACTTAGTATTGGGATAACCACAAATATACCTAATTTGTTATTGTGATAACCTATTGTGTACCCTTGATGGGATAGGGATAACCACCCGTATGCCATATTTTGGGACTGGGATGACCTCTTTTGTATCCTTTGAGAAATTAAAACATTACTCTTTACAAAATTAATTTTAAGGTTAAAACTATTCCCCCCATAATAAAATCATAATCCATTCATATGTATACCATAAAAAATGGAAACATTTAGGAATTCATCATAACTGGACCAACAGAAAAGAAAATGGGTTTCAAAAATCTTTTATCATAACAATCATACGTAATTTTATTTAAATAATAGATATGTTATCATTGGATTATATCTCAAGTGAATCATAAGTAATATCCAATGATCTAATCATAGATGAAAAATTCATTTTAAATATCACTAAAATATTTCGTAGAGATAATACCCCTTCCATTTTGAGTTATATTATTTAAAAATACAAAAAATTCAAATATAGTTAGAAAATAATATCTTTCAAAATAAAAATGAATAATTATAAAATAATATTCAATGTAAATAGTATTCATGAAATAGAATAAATCCACTCATTTAGTGTATGTTAAACCAAACATTTTATTCACATCTTCAGAAAAAAGTACATTGTTTGGAAAATGATAAGAATACTTCATTTAAAAGATTTTATAAAAATGAAGACATTGGAAAAATTAATTTAATAAATCATAATAGATGATTTAAAACAATTTGAAACACCTTTTAGAGAAAATATACACATTGAAAAAAATATTCCTGACCAAATAAAAAAGCAATGCTGGTTGTCCTCAGAAACATTATTTTAATATTTTGAGTATATAGAGAGAGGAAAATGGTTAGAGTATATTAAAATTATAGAAATAAATATAGGATAAGATAATAAATATGATTTATGGTAGATGGATGATATAACATCATCATCAATAATATTAGGCCTAAATGGTCCCAGTAAAAATGAGCTTGTACGATAAAAATCATTCCTCATGTTGGACATTCTTTAAAAGCACTCTAACCTCCTGTATAAAAAATAAAAATTTATTATAATTTAATAAAATAAGTATATTAATAAATATATTTCTATATATGATCCAATAATAAAATTTCATCACCAATTTATTAAAATTTATTTAACTAAATCATAATTTTCAGGTGTCAACTGTTTTATTTTTTTCATAAACGTTTTAGTTTGGTAGTTCTGGTCCATGTACATTGATCATGGTTAAATAATATCATAAGGGATAATAATGATATAAATTTCGTATATATTCATTATATACATCATAATTAACATCTATAAAATATATATATAGAAAAAAATTACATTCTTCATGGAGATGGTAGTTCATACGTACCCATGAAAGTCATTCTCTTTTTTTAATGAAATAATGGAACAAAGATAAATAATAGTTTATCATTATAGAATCATAATTATATCATAAATATCTTATATATTTATTAAATTTATCTTTTCCTCCAATAATGTTATATATTGATGGATAATGAATCATATAGCTACGTAGAGGTAGTAGTACACACGTACGCATGAGCAATACATTCATTTCCAATTTAATAGAAAGGGGTGTAAAATGGTTTTTTAATTATCCAAAAAAATATAAATATATTTATGATACAATATTTTTCATTTTATTATGGTTAAAATAGTTTTAAAGGATATGGAATAATAAATTAAATTGAAGGAGTTATGTTAAGATTTATAGATCTTATTTGAGAGACCTCATTTGGCGTACTCGTTTAGGCCTGATTGATTGATATTAGGATAAGAAAAATAAATATTAGAATAATTTAATTTATTTTGGAAGGTTTTGTTTTAGGAATTAAATAATCTATATGTCTCAAATTATGTGATCCAGAGAGGAAAATAGTTTCATTTTATATGTGTGTGTAGGGACATACATAGAATCACTTAAACGATTTCAATAATATAATGTCACATTCATGTAAAAGTGTCTCTAAATGTAAAATAATTATATGGTATTATAATATAAGAATTAAATATCATGAATAAATAATAATTATACAATTAAATGTTTCATTATTATAATTTTCTCATGGTTTACCCCACCTTACCCCGGTAATCATGTTTTAACCTTAACCTTGGTGAAAAATTTTAAAATTCTCACGATGCATTATGAAAGAAAAGATATTATGGGCCTACTAAATTATATTTATTTAAATTATTTAATTAATTTTACAAAAATAAATTTCTCTAATTAGAATGATTATTTTTAAAATAATTGTAGAAAACGAAATGAAATATGTTTTGATAAAAATTAATTTTTAAGCATAAAACTGAGTAGTTTCAAAAAATATTAATATAGTTTCAAAAAATAACTTTTTCTCTTTAAATAAATTACACTTCATTCCAAATAATTAAGTAAAAAATATATGGATTATTATTAATTTATACATATAAATTATTAATATGTTTTATTAAAATCGTTTTTAGAAGTTATAAACACACTATTTTAGACAATACTATGTAGAAAAATACATTTCTTTGAAAATTAGGCCTTTATTAATTATATGATTTAATTAAATTGGGTGATTATCAATAATGTTTGATCATATTAAACCACTATTATCATGTAACATAATATTTTTAATAATATTTATTCTTATGAATCAAATATCTAGGTCAAAGAGGATTACTATATCACAGTTCACATAGACTCGATGTTGCATGTAAATAATGTTATAGAATACTGAACATTTAATTCAAATTAAATTCATGTAAAATCTAGGGTACTTATAATTATGGTCATATTAAGCATATATTTTGAATATAGACAACTTATCTTACAAATGATCTCAATAATAACATTGAAATGTTATATTCACCAGGAATTATTCCACCCACATCAACTATGCTTTTGTTTCCCCATTCCGAAAATATATTTTATTTAGGGGAATATAGTGAGTTTTATTGGGTTTTAATTACATATTTCTATAAGTATGAATCCAAATAGTTACTTTTTTACTCTTATCAAATTTTTTTTTCTAAACATTGAAATATGTGCATTCAAATCATTCTCAATTTCCCATTTAAGGTTTCTTATTATCTCCAAAGCTTAAAATTTATCTTTCATTAATATTATATTTAACATATGATTGATATAATTAATAAAAGTAATAAATTACAAATCAAAAGTTATTTATTTAATTCTCACTGGCACACATAGTTCAGAATTTGTGAGATCAAGTGGTCAGGTGGACTAAATTTCCAATTTTTGGTAACTTTCACTAATCAACCTCCATTTATGGTATATCGTGAAAATAACATCGTCATTTCTCTTCAGCTGTGTTATATCTATTACAATATATTACTTTTAAATTAATCTCATACACTTCTAGACTATATTACCATGTCTAGAGTGACACAACTTGTTCTCATCCTTTGAAATCAAATTTTAGGATTTACTAGGATCGCCACTACTGGAATTTAGTCTTTTCCCAACGGTAGTATACCAACGGTTTACTTAAACCGTTGGTATACTGTGCCTTTTCCAACGGTTTAATAAAACCGTTGGAAAAGGGAATTTCGGTGGACCCTTTCCCAACGGTTCACTGGAACCGTTGGGAAAGGGGTGCTAAACTCACACCTTTCCCAACGGTTCACTGGAACTGTTGGGAAATGTGGACCCTTTCCCAACGGTTCACTGGAACCATTGGGAAAGGGGTGCTAAACTCACACATTTCCCAACGGTTTTTTTAAACCGTTGGCAAAGGTTTCCCCCAAATTCCATATCGCAATCTTCTCTCCCCATTCGGACAGAGCCCTAATCTATTCGCTCCGCTGCTCTAGCGAACCCCATCCGACTACACTGCTCTCGCGAATCCGAACACCAGCACTCCCATCCCAACAGGTACACCCCCATACGAATAGGTAAAATTTGATCTCAACCATATTGTTGTAGTTGTTTTAATGAATAGATTTTTCCAGGTGTTGGTGGTTTAATTGATTATTGAAATTAATATCTAAATTGGATATTGTTTGTGTTTGTGAAGACTTCTTTAATGTTTTTGTATTCTATGTTTGGAAGGAGAGTGTTCAAAACATGTAAATCAGAGTTGGGGGAGGCTATCGTGAACGTTTACATGTTTTGGATAATGGATTGTGGGAATTATGGATTGTGTTCAAACCAATTTGATATGTTTTGGATAATGGATTGTGGGGGTAGGGGGTTTCCACGGGGGTGGGCGGGGGTGTCCACGGGGGTGGGAAAGGCTATCCACGGGGGTGGGGGGGGGGCTGCCTAGGGGGTGTGGGCTGTCCTAGGGGTCTGGGTGGGGTGTCCTGGTGGGGGAGGGGTGTGTGGGGTGTCCAGGGGGGGTGGTATGTCTAGGTGGTGGTGGTGGGGTTGTAGGGGAGGGGGTGTGGGCTGTTTGGGAGGGTGGGCGGGGCTATCCAGGGGGGGTACGGGGTGTCTAGGGGGGTACGGGGGTGGGCGGGTTGTCCACAAGGGTGGACGGGCTATCCACGGGGGTGGTCGGGCTATCAAGGAGGGGTGGGCGGGCTGTCCAAGGGGGGTGGGTGGTATGGCCACGGGGGGTAGGGGTGTCCAGGGGGGTGGGCGGGCTATCCAAGGGGGTGGGGGCTGTCCATAGGGAGAAGGGGTGTCGAGGGGGGTGGGTGGGCTGTCCACGGGGGTGGTTGGGCTATCTAGGGGGTAGGGGGTGTCCACGGGGGTGGGCGGGGCTGTCCAGGGGGTGTGGGCTGTCCTGGGGGTCTGGGTGGGGTGTCCTGGTGGGGGAGGGGTGTGTGGGGTGTCCAGGTGGGGTGGTATGTCTAGGTGGTGGTGGTGGGGTTGCAGGGAAGGGGGGTGTGGGCTATTTGGGAGGGTGGGCGGGGCTATCCAGGGGGGGTACGGGGTGTCCAGGGGGTACGAGGGTGGGCGGGTTGTCCACAAGGGTGGACGGGTTGTCCACGGGGATGGTCGGGCTGTCAAGGAGGGGTGGGCAGGCTGTCCAGGGGGGGTGGGTGGGCTGGCCACAGGGGGTAGGGGTGTCCAGGGGGGTGGGTAGGCTATCCAAGGGGGTGGGGGGCTGTCCATAGGGAGAAAGTGTGTCGAGGGGGGTGGGTGGGCTGTCGACGGGGGTGGTTGGGCTGTCTAGGGGGTAGGGTGCGTCCACAGGGATTTGGTGGGTTGTCCACGGGGGTGGGTGGGGCTGTCCACGGGGGTGGGAAAGGCTGTCCACGGGGGTGGGCGGGGCTGTCCAGGGGGTGTGGGTTGTCCTGGGGGTCTGGGTGGGGTGTCCTGGTGGGGGAGGGGTGTGTGGGGTGTCCAGGGGGGTTGGTATGTCTAGGTGGTGGTGGTGGGGTTGCAGGGGAGGGGGGTGTGGGCTGTTTGGGAGGGTGGGTGGGGTTATCCCGAGGGGGGGGGGGGTACGGGGGCGGGCGGGCTGTCCACAAGGGTGGACGGGCTGTCCACAGGGGTGGTCGGGCTGTCAAGGAGGGGTGGGCGGGCTGTCCAGGGGGGGTGGGTGGGCTGGCCACAGGGGGTAGGGGTGTCCAGGGGGGTGGGCGGGCTATCCAAGGGGGTGGGGGCTGTCCATAGGGAGAAGGGGTGTCGAGGGGGGTGGGTGGGCTGTCCACGGGGTTGGTTGGGCTGTCTAGGGGGTAGGGGGTGTCCACGGGGGTGGGTGGGTTGTCCACGGGGGTGGGCGGGGCTGTCCATGAGGGTACCCTACTAATATGGTTATGGGATGAGGCATGCTCTAATGTGATAACACATTAAGTTCTTGTTGGTTTTACATTTTTTCAATAACACATTAGTATGTTTTTTTCACATGTGTAGTTGATACCATGATTATTTTCTTCCTTTATCGTTTACTTAAATGTATTTTCTATTAAAGTTCAATCCTATTGAATTGTTTATGACAAAATGACTTATATGAATTCTTTTTACAGAACGGACAAAAGTTGGATGTATGAAACTGATCGTATCTCATGCGATTTTCAAAACAATTTGGAGAGATTTATAGATTTTGCATTTCACAATGCTTCAGATAGTGGTCGCATACACTGCCCATGTTCCAATTGTGTTGGTAGACATTGGTTGAGTCGTGAAGAAGTCAGCTACCACATAACCAAAAATGGTTTTCAAGCAAACTACTTTCTGTGGTATCAAAATGGGGAGAAAATGAAATCTAAAATTGGTGATGATCGAAATGAAAGGACTGGAATGGAGAATTTGTTAGATGGTCGGTTTCCATTTCTGAGTCATCTTGAAAAAGAAAGGATTTCGACTCAAGAAGACGTCGATATGAGGACAACTGATGCATCTAGTGAAAATGATGATATTGATAGGGTGAAGAAATTGAATGATGCTGCCACGACTCCAGTATATCGACAATGCGATAAAATGAAAAAGCTGGAATTTTTAATCCGATTGTTTCATGGAAAAACTATGTATGAGATTTCTAATACAGCAATCGATTACATTCTTACCCTCTTGAAGGATTTACTTCCAGATGATGCAGATATTCCCTCAAACCACTATATGGCATGGAAGTTAGTTGAAGAACTTGGATTTTCCAGAAACAAAATTCATGCTTGCCCGAAAGATTGCAGTTTATTCTAGGAAGAAACCGCTGAACGAAATGAATGTATAAAATGCGGCACATCCCGCTGGAAGTCAAAATCTGATGGAACACCATCCCGCGTTCCACAGAAAGTAATGTGGCACTTTCCATTGATCCCCAGACTCCAGAATCTTTTTATGTCTGATGACATATCAATAAAAATGAGATGGCATGATACCAAGAGAAAGAAGACTAATGATGAGTTGGTTCATCCTGCAGATGGGTTTCCATGGCAGAGATTTGATGCTCGACATCCTGATTTTGCAGCTGACGTGCGTAATGTGAGGCTGGGTCTTTCATGCGACAGTTTTAATCCGTTTGGGCAGATGCTTACTTCGCACAGCACATGGACATTTTTTATACACATTTATAATCTTCCCCCATGGTTGTGTATGAAAACATCTTTCACTTTCATGAGTATACTCATATCTGGTCCTTCTGATCCCGGCATTGATATTGATGTATACATGAAACCTTTAATAAAAGAGGTGAAACTTCATTAGGATGTGGGTGTGCGCACATACGATGCATGTTCGAAAGACATATTTCAGATGCATGTTGCGCTTATGTGGACGATCAATGATTTTCCGGCTTATGCAATGATGTCTGGATGGAGCACGAGGGGAGGCAGGGGGCGGGGCCGTACACGCATGCGTTCGGTGTGGAACCGTCGCACACAGGTTATGGTGGAATATAATGAAGACAATCAGATGGTTGAGAAAACAGGGCAGCAATGTTGGAGTTTTCTGGCGACGCTTGCCAAATACTCCGACATCATTCCCGTCAGCCCGCTGTCGTGGAGACATTTTCCACATGAGGTCAAAGATAGAGCTTGGGCATAGATATGGGTAAAAAATCTGTTGTATTTAATGCCATGAATTATTTTTGTATTTATATGTATTAATATTTTGATTTCAGCTTCGATTTAATTTTCCTGATGGTGAGGGTGCACGACTGGAACGTCTAAAGGATTTAGGCGAGCTTTGGAGAGCCTACAAGCATGGGTTGTATATTGGCTGGCGTTCTAGAGTTGGCACTGAGTTAGAGGTGGTACCAGTCGTGGATGATTGTCCTATAGAGCAGTATCGTCAGATGATTACTCATTGGACGAGTACCCAGTTTAAGGTATGAATTACATTTGAGGTATTTAAATAATAACTTTCAGGTTTTGCATTAATATTATCCTCTGCATTATTGAATTTTATTTAGGAATCATCTGGAAAAAACAAAAAAACATTGATGCAAAAAAATACCTCCATACACTAGGACGCACGACGATGCCGGATCATGAGAGGCAGCAGGTATGACAATTGATTATAAGTTTTCTTTACGACTTACATTTTCTTTTGTTTACTCAATTATTTAATCATTTGCTAAAGTTTTTATATAACTTTTGTTTTCAATGTCATTGTAGAGGCAAGTACAAAATATTGAAGGACGTGTGCCTTGAGAAAAACTGTTTTGCTCGAGTAGATGAAAAAACGATGGAAGTGCTGTCAACGAAGCCACTCAGCAGCAGATTGTAAGTTTTAATCTGTTGATTTTATATTTTAATATCTATTTTGTAACTTAATAATATATTTATATCTGTAACAGGATGCTTTAGAGGCCCTCGATGCCCAAGAAGCATACAATTTTGGGCCATCTGATCACTTACATCAGGTGTTGGGAGAGGATCATTCTGGCAGAGTACGCTGCCGACCTAGGATAGCCCCGACGAGGTATTGGCCTGCCTCTGGTACAAGTTTTAGAGCCACCGAGCTGCAGCAAGTTAGGGCACATGCAGAACAGGCTGAGAAAAGGGCCACATAGACGGCAGAACAGTCTGTTAGGGCAAACAGTGCATTTATGAAATTTAATGAAGTTCTACGTCCCACACTTCCAGCAGAGGCCAGCCCAGCGATTGATTAATACATGTCGTCGATACAATCTATATATGGTGCACCAGGTGGTAGTTCCAGTGGTGGTCAGGCCGATGTCCAGCTTGAAGATGATGATGGCGAGGAGTCTGATGCGGAAGAGGAGGGAGATGAGGAGGGTGAGGAGGAGGGCTAAGGCGAGGAGGAGGGCGCTGTGGAGGGTGAGGACGATGAGGAGGACGATGACGAGGGTGATGATGATGATCATGATGGTGATGGTGATGCTGATGTGGGACATATTGATCCATTACATTTATGACTTATATTACTGAGATTTGATGTTTAGTCTATTCTAGTTGTTGGTTTTATCTAGACTCGTAGTATAGTATTGGAGTTGAGTTATTTTTATATATTTTCTATTTTTATGGATGTTGTTGTCCTTTAGTGGTTGTGTGTTTGAGAACTCCCTGGACAACCCCCCTCATTCTTGGACCCTAGACAACCCCCCTCCCCCTTGGACCCCGAACACCCCCCAAACACCCCCCGGACAGCCCCGCGGACAGCCCCCTGGACTGCCCCCCGTACAGCCCCCCACCCTCCACCCTAGACCCCGGATAGCCCCCCAGACAGCCCCCCGGACAACCCCCCCACCCTCCCCCTTGGACCCCGGACAACCCCCCAAACACCCCCCGGACAGCCCCCTGAACAACCCCGGACAACCCCCTGAACAACCCCTGAACAACCCATGAACAACCCCCTGAACAACCCCCAGACAGCCCCCTGAACAACCCCGGACAACCCCCTGAACAACCCCCAAACACCCCCCGGACAAACCCCGCACAGCCCCCCCCACCCTCCTCCTTGGTCCCCGGACATCCCCCCGGACACCCACCGGAAAGCCCCCCCGGACAGCCCCCCGGACAGCCCCTCCGCCTTCCTTAATTTCATTAGCTCTGAAATGTTTCATAGCACGATCAACTAAAATCTAATCCATACTAAATATGATATAAAAATATTCTATATGAATTTCCATAAGATTTTAAGTGAAAACAAAATGTGACATACGAAAAACTGACCAAACGCATTCAAAATGTGTTGATGATTTAGGACAACGATCCATGGGTCATATGTGACATGTACGAATCAACCCCGCCTCAATCTGAGGCGTGGTGTGGTCGAAACAACTCAAAGTGTATGTCTTTTGTTTCAAAAGGACATCATTTTAAGTGAAAAACATCAACTGGCATACGGAAAACCGGCCAAACGCATTCGGATTGTGTTGATACATTAAGACAACGATCCATGGGTCATTTGAGACGTGTACGAGTCAACCCCGCCTAAATCCGAGATGCGGTCCCGTTTGGACCACCCTCACGCGCGTTTACGAAGCGCGCACATCATTTAAAACACGAATATTGAGCCGTACCGCGCAAACCGCAGGTCCGATTGATGTGTCGTCTGCGCGTACACATCACGAATAATAATTAGAATGTTGCACGGTGGTTTCAGCTCAATCTGAGGTCGTCCGCTATGAATTTGACTGTTGGATGCCCGTTTTGGCCGTTTTTGACACCAGAACTGCATTGTCGGTCACCGCGGGCACACAGCACGTCCGATTGACATGCCGTCTGCTCGACCACTTCAGAAATCACTCTCCCGTATTTATCCTCTGATTTCAGGCCATTCCGACTTCGTTCGGCCTGTTTGGACCCCCCTCACGCGCGTTTACGAAGCGCACACATCACTTAAAACAAGAATATTGAGCCGTACCGCGCAAACCGCACGTCTGATTGACGTTACGTCTGCGCGTACACGTCAAGAATAATAATTAGAATGTTTCACGGTGGTTTCATCTCAATCTGAGGTCGTCCTCTATGAATTTGACCGTTGGACGCCCGTTTTGGCCGTTTATGACACCAGAACTGCGTTGTCGGTCACCGCGGGCACACAACACGTCCGATTGACATTCCGTCTGCTCGAACACTTCATAAATCACTCTCCCGTATTTGTCGTCTGATTTCAGGCCATTCCGACTTCGTTCGGCCCGTTTGGACCCCCCTCACGCGCGTTTACGAAGCGCGCACATCACTTAAAACACGAATATTGAGCCGTACCGCGCAAACCGCATGTCCGATTTGACGTGCCGTCTGTGCGTACACGTCACGAATAATAATTAGAATGTTGAACGGTGGTTTCAGCTCAATCTGAGGTCGTCCGCTATGAATTTGACCGTTTGACGCCCGTTTTGGCCGTTTATGACACCAGAACTATGTTGTCGGTCACCGCGGGCACACGGCACGTCCGATTGACGTGCCGTCTACTCGACCACTTCATAAATCACTCTCCCGTATTTTTCGTCTGATTTCAGGCCATTCCGACTTCGTTCGGCCTGTTTGGACCCCCATCACGCGCGTTTACGAAGCGCGCATCACTTAAAACACAAATATTGAGTCGTACCGCGCAAACCGCACATCCGATTGACATGCCGTCTACGCGTACACGTCACAAATAATAATCTGAATGTTGCATGGTGGTTTCAGCTCAATCTGAGGTCGTCCGCTATGAATTTGACCGTTTGACGCCCATTTTGGCGGTTTATGACACCAGAACTGCGTTGTCGGTCACCGTGGGCACACGGCACATCCGATTGATGTGTCTTCAGCTCGACCACTTCAGATATCACTCTCCCATATTTGTCGTCTAATTTCAGGCCATTCCGACTTCTTTCGGCCCGTTTGGACCCCCCTCACGCGCGTTTACGAAGCGCGCACATCACTTAAAACACGAATATTGAGTCGTACCGCGCAAACCGCACGTCCGATTGACGTTCCGTCTGCGCGTACACGTCACGAATAATAATTAGAATGTTGCACGGTGGTTTCAGCTCGATCCGAGGTCGTCCGCTATGAATTTGACCGTTTGACGCCCGTTTTGGCCGTTTATGACACCAGAACTGCGTTGTTGGTCACCGCGGGCACACAGCACGTCCGATTGATGTACCGTCTGCTCGACCACTTCAGAAATCACTCTCCCGTATTTTTAGTCTGATTTCAGACCATTCCGACTTCGTTCGGCTCGTTTGGACCCCCCTCACACGCGTTTACGAAGCGCACACATCACTTAAAACACGAATATTGAGTCGTACCGCGCAAACCGCACGTCCGATTGACGTGCTGTCTACGCGTACACGTCACGAATAATAATTAGAATGTTGCACGGTGGTTTCAGCTCAATCAGAGGTTGTCCTCTATGAATTTGACCGTTTGACGCCCGTTTTGGCCGTTTTTGACACCAGAACTGTGTTGTCGGTCACCGCGGGCACACGGCACGTCCGATTGACGTGCCGTCTGCTCGACCAATTCAGAAATCACTCTCCCATATTTCTCGTCTGATTTCAGGCCATTCCGACTTCGTTCGGCCCGTTTGGACCCCCCTCACGCGCGTTTAGGAAAGCGCGAATCACTTAAAACACGAATATTGAGCCGTACCGCGCAAACCGCATGTCCGATTGACGTTCCGTCTGCGCGTACACATCACGAATAATAATTAGAATGTTTCACGGTGGTTTCAGCTCAATCCGAGGTCGTCCGCTATGAATTTGACCGTTTGCCGCCCGTTTTGGCCGTTTATGACACCAGAACTGCGTTGTCGGTCACCGCGGGCACATGGCACGTCCCATTGGCGTGCCGTCTTCTCGACCACTTCAGAAATCACTCACCCGTATTTGTCGTCTGATTTCAGGCCATTCCGATTTCGTTCGGCCCATTTGGACTCCCCTCACGCGTGTTTACGAAGCGCGTGCATCACTTAAAATGTGAATATTGAGCCGTACCGCGCAAACCGCACGTCCGATTGGTGTAACGTCTACGCGTACACGTCACGAATAATAATTAGAATGTTTCACGGTAGTTTCAGCTCAATCTGAGGTCGTCCGCTATGAATTTGACTGTTGGACGCCCGTTTTGGTCGTTTATGACACCAGAACTGCGTTGTCGGTCACCGCGGGCACACGGCACGTCCGATTGACGTTCCGTCTACTCGACCACTTCAGAAATCAGTCTCCCGTATTTGTCGTCTGATTTCAGGCCATTCTGACTTTGTTCGGACCATTTGGACCCCCTCACGCGCGTTTACGAAGCGCACGCATCACTTAAAACACGAATATTGAGCCGTACCGTGCAAACCGCACGTACGATTGACGTTCCGTCTGCGTGTAAACGTCACGAATAATAATTAGAATGTTGAACGGTGGTTTCAGGTCAATCCGAGGTCGTCCTCTATCAATTTGACCGTTTGACGCCCGTTTTGGCCGTTTATGACACCAGAACTGCGTTGTCGGTCACCGCGGGCACACGACACGTCCGATTGACGTGCCGTCTGCTCGACCACTTCAGAAATCACTCTCCCATATTTGTCGTCTGATTTCAGGCCATTCCGATTTCGTTCGGCCCGTTTGGACCCCCCTCACGCGCGTTTACGAAGCGCGTGCATCACTTAAAACACGAATATTGAGCCGTACAACACAAACCGCACGTCCGATTGACGTGCCGTCTACGCATACACGTCACGAATAATAATTAGAATGTTTCACGGTGGTTTAAGCTCAATATGAGGTTGTCCGCTACGATTTTGACCGTTTGACGCCCGTTTTGGCCGTTTATGACACCAGAACTGCGTTGTCAGTCACCACGGGCACATGGCACGTCCCATTGACGTGCCGTCTGCTCGACCACTTCAGAAATCACTCACCCGTATTTGTCGTCTAATTTCAGGCCATTCCGACTTCGTTCGGCCCGTTTGGACCCCCCTCACGCGCGTTTACGAAGCGCGTGCATCACTTAAAATATGAATATTGAGCCGTACCGCGCAAACCGCACGTCCGGTTGACGTTCCGTCTGCGCGTACATGTCGCGAATAATAATTAGAATGTTTCACGGTGGTTTCAGCTCAGTCTGAGGTCGTCCACTATGAATTTGACCGTTGGACGCCCGTTTTGGCCATTTATGACACCAGAACTGCGTTGTCGGTCACCGCGGGCACACGGCACGTCCGATTGATGTGCCGTCTTCTCGACCACTTCAAAAATCACTCTCCCGTATTTTTCGTCTGATTTCAGGCCATTCAGACTTCGTTCGGCCCGTTTGGACCCCCCTCACGCGCGTTTACGAAGCGCGCGCATCACTTAAAACACGAATATTGAGCCGTACCGCGCAAACCGCACGTCCGATTGACGTGCCGTCTGTGCGTACACGTCACGAATAATAATTAGAATGTTGAACGGTGGTTTTAGGTCAATCCGCAGCTGTCCGCTATGAATTTGACCGTTTGACGCCCGTTTTGGCCGTTTATGACACCAGAACTGCGTTGTCGGTCACCACGGGCACACGGCACGTCCGATTGACGTGGCTTCTGCTCGACCACTTCATAAATCACTCACCCGTATTTTTCGTCTGATTTCAGGCCATTCCAAAATCGTTCGGCCCGTTTGGACCACCCTCACGCGCGTTTACGAAGCACGCACATCACTTAAAACACGAATATTGAGCTGTACCGCGCAAACCGCACGTCCGATTGATGTTCCGTCTACGCGTACACGTCACGAATAATAATTAAAATGTTTCACGGTGGTTTCAGCTCAATCCGAGGTCGTCCGCTATGAATTTGACCGTTTGACGCCCGTTTTGGCCGTTTATGACACCAGAACTGCGTTGTCGGTCACCGCGGGCACAGGGCACGTCCAATTGACGTGCCGTCTGCTCGACCACTTCAGACATCACTCACCCGTATTTTTCGTCTGATTTCAGGCCATTCCGACTTCGTTCGGCCCGTTTGGACCCCCCTCACGCGCGTTTACGAAGCGCGCGCATCACTTAAAATACGAATATTGAGTCGTACTACGCAAACCGCACATCCGATTGACGTTCCGTTTGCGCGTACACGTCACGAATAATAATTAGAATGTTGCATGGTGGTTTCAGCTCAATCTGAGGTCGTCCACTATGAATTTGACCATTGGACACCCGTTTTGGCCGTTTATGACACCAGAACTGCGTTGTCGGTCACCGCGGGCACACGACACGTCCGATTGATGTGACGTCTACTCGACCACTTCATAAATCACTCTCCTGTATTTGTCGTCTGATTTCAGGCTATTCCGACTTCGTTCGGCCCATTTGGACCCCCCTCACGCGCGTTTACGAAGCGCACACATCACTTAAAACATGAATATTGAGTCATACCGCGCAAACCGCACGTCCGATTGACGTGTCGTCTGCACGTACACGTCACGAATAATAATTATAATGTTTCACGGTGGTTTCAGCTCAATCCGGAGATGTGGTGTGGTCGGCACCACTCAAAGTGTCCGTCTTTTGTTTCAAAAGGACGTCATTTTAAGTGAAAATCATCAACTGACATACGGAAAACCAACCAAACGCATTCTGAATCTATTGATAATTTATCCCAACAATCCATTGGTCATATGTGACGTGTACGAGCCAACCCGGGATGAATCCGAGTCGTGGTGTGGCCAGGATAAGTCTAAGTGGCTCCCTTTTGTTTAAAATTGACACCATTTTAAGTACATACGTAAAAATTACCAAACGGATTCGGTTTCCGTTGAAACTTTAGGAGAATGATCCATGGGTCATATGTGACGTGTACGAATCATCCCCGCCTCAATCCAACATGCGGTGCGGCTGAAACCACTCAAAGTGTCCGTCTTTTGTTTCAAAAGGACGTCATTTTAAGTGAAAGGCATCAACTGACATACGGAAGAACGACCAAATGCATTCGGATTCTATCGATACTTTAGCAAAACGATCCATGAGTCATATGTGACTTGTACAAGTCAACTCCATCTTAATCCGAGATGCAGTGTGACCGACACTGCTCTAACTCTCTCTCTTTTGTTTAAAATGGACATGATTATAAATGAAAAGAACAACTGGCATACGCAAAACCGACCAAACTCATTCGAAATATTTTGATAATTTATCACAACGATCCATGGGTCATATGTGACATGTACGAGCCAACCCGGGATGAATATGAGTCACGGTGTGGTCAGGATTAGTCTAAGTGTCACTTTTTTGTTTAAAATGGACAGCATTTTAAGTACATATGGAAAACCGACTAAACGCATTCGGTTTCCATTTAAACTTTAGGAGAACGATCCATGGGTCATATGTGACGTGTACGAATCAACCCCTCCTCAATTGGAGACGCGGTGTGGTCGGCACCACTCATAGTGTCCGTCTTTTATTTCAAAAGGACGCCATTTTAAGTGAAAAACATCAACTGGCATACGGAAAACTGACCAAACGCATTCGGATTGTGTCGATACTTTAGCACAACGATCCATGGGTCAAATGTGACGTGTACGAGTCAACCCCGCCTCAATCTGAGGTGCGGTGTGGCCGGTATCACTTCAGGTGTATGTATTTTTTTTTAAATGGACATCATTTGAGGTTAAAATATATGGTATAGAAAAAACCGATCAAATTATGAATTGAATTTCGGATTCCACATATAATTTTCATCTAAATTTTAAATTGAATTCTATATGAATTCTGTACGTTTATAATTACGTTATGAATTCTAATTTAATTATGGATGTGTATAGTTTCAGGATCCATTATATGTTAAATGTGTATGAATTTGTTCGTAATTGTATATGTATGTTTTATTTTATTGCGGGTATAATAATTGGATTGAAAATGAGGTCAAAATGAGGCCTGATGGAGAGGGGCCTGATGGACAGGGGCTGTGCAAATTGCAGGCTGCTGCAATTTGCAGCATAGGATATGCCAACGGTTTAAAACCGTTGGCATATAATCCTAAATAAGTTTTTACCAACGGTTCATTGAACCGTTGGTAAATATCTCTTTTCCCAACGGTTCTAAACCGTTGGGAAAGAGTTCATCCATGGGGATATCCCAACGGTTTGGGGAGAACCGTTGGGAAAACTATCCAAAAACTGATATTTCCCAACAGTTCTCCCAAACCGTTGGGAAAAACAATCCCAACGGTTTGGCAGAACCGTTGGGATAGGGTGGCTTTTGTGAGCCTATACCAACGGTTTCCAGTAAACCGTTGGGAAAACCTTTTCCTAATGGCTTACTTCCCCACGGTTATCAGAACCGTTGGTATATCATATACCAACGGTTAGAGGGGCTTTCCCAACGGTTGTGAACCGTTGGGAAATATTATATTTCCAGTAGTGCGCTAATATGAAATAAATTATAATTTTTTAATTATTTATTTGTAAAAAAATTTACATCTTTCAAAAATAAAATGATATATGAATTTTTTTAATGTTAGCATTTTTACTATCTTAACAGATTTAAATACCACTCCGTAAATTCTATTTAATCCTGTCAACAAACAAAATGTGGTTTAACATTATATTTAGATCTTTAACTTCACCCACATCAACATTTCTTATTTTTAACAAAAAATTTCCAAGGGTGACTCATCCCTCATTGTATTCGACAACTCTTTAAAAGATTTTCACACCGCCTTTCATATGTATGAAAAAATAAGTATCAATTATCCATGAATTATAATTTTTTATAGCATTTGAATAAATATCAATTTTAAAATTATTATTTTCTATCTATTTTTTCTTAACATTATAAACATTCCTAATATAGTTAACTTTCCCTTTAATTATTTTCATACAATATTAATTATAGTGACTTATTGTGTTACAAATTCCCAAAATATCTTCTATGTCGTTTAATTTATTTTTTTTATTATTGTTTTTGAACAAATTATCTTATCATATAAATATTACTTCTACATAAAAAAAAATTCTTCCTTTTATTCCACTATTATTTCCCCTTAGTTCATGTTTACTCCAAGGGATAGACATATTGTACCAAAAACTGAATGTATTTTATTAAAACATCCTACAATACTAAGAAGATCATTTTAACCATGATCTTTTATAGTAGTATAGTTTGTCCTCAGAATATGTTTTTTAATATTTAATAGATGTTACAATCAATAATTTTCTATATCATGGGGAATCATTCATTCGGAAGATACTTTTAACTTACATTGATTTGAAATATTTTTCATATCCTTTCTCAACCCATCATTCTTTATTGGCTATTAATTATTTATGGTTAGTAAAATTAGATGAACCTTTAAATTTAGTGGATGTAGACTTGACATGATATTTGGGAGACATTTTCACAATATCTTGATATATTTCATTGTTTAATTATGAAGCATTAATGAAATTATCATTCATTTTCTTCAAAATAATTTTCTTCATCAATTCATATTTATTATGTCTTATGTAGAGTTTCCTTCTTATAAATATGTTTCCTTTAGGAAATATCTCTATATTTCCATATCCCATTACATTAAATTTTTGGTTTTTAATTTACTCTATATATATATCCTCATTTTTGATAAAATATCCATTTCCTTAATTATTATATTCACTTTAACTTTTAAACACTCAATATTAACTCTTTAGTTTGGTGTTTTACACAAGACCGGACCCAAGTTCTGATATCAACATAGGATCCATATAAGTTGCTTCACCTCTTTCATATTTACTACTTTAATTGGCTTCCATTATTATAATGTGATCCAAGAATGTCCTAAACATATCTAGAATTTTATCTTCTAATGAATATTTCTTAGTAGAGTTACACACTTCCCTTTACTCGTCATACTTCTCCTGTTCCTTATGGTGAAATTATTATTAATTTTGATGATTTGTTACCTCACACATTTATTATAACCTTGTATTTTTTTAAATAATTTTCTTCATGATCATCACTATTATATCATCCATATTTATTATTTATAAACTTTTCTATGAAATTTCTGATTCCCCCACACCTAAAACATTTAAGTTGGAATGTAACTTCGTATATACCTCTTCCTTAATAAAAAATTATAAAGATTGAGAGTATAATTAATTTATTCTTTTCATCGTCATCTTCCTTATTTTCCAATTAATTGTATAACATTAACTTATCATCGATTTTATTAATTTTCATACTCCTCATAGTTTCATAATACATTTAGTCCATAATATACTATTATAAATATAGATATTTTCTCATTTCATATGTAAAAATAATGTACTACTGTTTATCAAGAGATACATTATATATATCTTCTAATATAATGTCCTAAGGATTAACCCTTTCCAAAAAGTCATGCATTAATTTTTTAACAATGTATGAATCTTTTATGACATCTCTGAATATTCTGATGTTTATAACAATTTCTTTTATTACGGTGAAGTAATCATAAATTGTTTTTTCTTCCTCAATCCTGATATCATTGAAATTTTCAAATATATTTAAATCTTTTCTTCCTTTAATTTTTCATTTTCCTCGAATATTATTTCATTTCTCTATTATGTTTACTTCAATATATGGTAACCAATCACCATCATGTAAACATCTTCCGATAAGGATATTAGAATAGAATTCTAGACATTTCTACTAATATTGATATTTGTTTCCTTAAATGACATATGATAATCTTTCTATATGGTTGGAAACCCCATAGTGGCTACCTCAATCACCACCATACCAAGAGAAAATAGATAGGGTATCATTATATTCATTGATCTATGATAATTTTTAATGTTGAAGGATGAAATACCTCTATTATTTACTCGATTTAGATTACCCATAAAAAGAATATAGGAATATTATTTAGGGAACTTGCGTTTCTCTAATACCAATTTAAGTTCCCAATAATATGCATAACATTGATAATGCAAGGTGGAATTAGTGGGTATATTTATAATTTCCTTTCAAATGAAATTATCCTCTATAACTTGTAACATTTTAGACAACCTCAACTTTAATATTCATCCTAACCTGCATGAAATGATAAAGAATATAAATTTAAGGCACATAGGGTTTAAAAAAATTCATTCCTAATGTGGTTACATATTCCTTTCCTTGTCTACTCCAATCGAACCATGAATATCAATAAAATTATGGAAGTGAAAAAAAATTAACTAACTCTCATAAATATCTTTCTCTCTCTCGATTTTAAATGTTAATGGTTCCCACTAGTTACATTTTTTTATTCTTCTTTTTAGCTCACATAATATTGTAACTTTCAAATCTATTAACTATATCCTCTAAAGAAAATAATTCATATGGAAATTCCATTATTATAATGTATACTTATGGACTCTCAACTCTACAAGATGACATATTTTTTAACATTTCTTCTCATAATATTGAATAATGGAAACTACAACACCTCTTTGAACATTATTATTTTATAAACAACACTATTCTTCCATACATTTAACATTTATTCTCTCATTTTTCTCAAACAACTCAATATGAAATATCATAAAAAACATCCCTATTTATAGACTCATTCTTATCTTAAAGTAATTAGAGATAAATGGAATTTAAATTCCATAAATTTCCAAAATTAAAAAGTTACATTGAATACCTTAAAAACCATCATACTTTATTAGTTTTAACTCAAATATATTAGAAAAAATGAATCTACTCACTTTACAAATCATCCTAAAAACTCAACCAGAATTACAAACAATATTTCATGAATATTATAATGTTGATCATCTAGCTCAGTATAATATTAATTATTTGACTATAAAAATGTATATTTAATATTGAATCTTTTTGTAAATTTTATTTTGATGTGAGCACTAATTGTAATTTAAAATTAATTATACGCTTCGTCGAGTTTTGAATTTTATTTTTCTCTGCTAAAATATTATTTCACAAAACTTTTAATGAATTCCTCAATGTACTCAATCAAATTCATCCTTTATTGTACACATAACTCAATTAATAATATACTCAGCATCCCAAGATATTGTTTCTAACTCTTCCTTCAAATCAACATTCTTATGAATTTCATCTTATGAATCATCTATTTTATGATTCATTTACTTCAATCAAAGAGTGATATTATGCTTCATGCATTAACCTGAACATAATCCTTAGATGAAAATCAAATGTAATTACAGAAGAATGTATTGAAAAAAAGTACAATAACTTCAATATTATAGACCAAAGGTTCGTCAATATTTGAAAAAAACAAAATCAAAATTGTCAAATTAAATAATGTTATTTAGAAAAAGAGTCATACATGCATAAGAGAAACACTGATCTTTTAATTTAATCACTTTATTAAATTAGTTATTACAAAAAATATTTCTATGTACATGTTATCTATAAACTATACCACTAGAAATTATTATTGATCTTTAAAATTAGATATCACTTCTATCACATAGTGTTATAACGGTCCTGAGAACTTATATACAAATTACAATGGGTCAATAAGTAATACCTTCCCCCCCTCAAAACCATAGATCACTAAACATTAATTTTGTGTCTTGACTAACAACACAATGAAGCTTCATCTTTTCTAAACATTCAAACCTCTGGATCATAATCCAAACATCATTGGGTGATTATAACTTCGTATGATCCTACAATCCTTGGAGAAGACTTTCTATCACTATCTGCACACTACATTGATACAAATTCTAGAGACCATAATTTAGTTTACCTAAATCCATTGATTTAACTCCTAATGATTAAAAACATAAATTTCTCCCAAAAAATCTCATTTGTATACATTCTTTATGGAACCTTATAAAATAGAAATTCATTAGAAAATCCTTTCCTTTGAAGAAGGAAGTGTTTATCCTTTTTCCCTTTCATTAATCCAAGTCCACCAAAGGCATGATTTTTCCTCCTATTTTCTTGATTTATTTTCTTCATGAAAATTTCTGTTGAATTTTGGTTTCCCAAAACTTTTTATATATTAAAATGTTTATCATTCGTTATATTTATAATGAAATGACACTTCTGGTTGATATGCCTCATCTGAGCATGGAACATTGGTTTTTTATCCAATTTGATTGATCTTTGAATGTCATGGAAAATAAATCGTCCTTTCTGACATCTTCCAAGAATATTTAGTAGTCTCTCCAATAAAATCATTTCATTCGTAGGTTCTGTTTCTAATACATATTTAGATTCTATTATACATAACATAAAATGATTTTTTAGTTGTGAAAACATAATAATTGTCATTACATGAAGGATTAAAATGTAGCATGTTGTGATTTAATGGGTATCTAAATCTCCTATGAAGTATAATTCACTGAATACAAGTAGTTCATATTCTAATCTAACGTAAAAATATATATCTTATATTCCTTTCAAATATCAAATGATCTATTTCATATAATCCCAATATACCAAGAATTTATGAATCGTGAATTGGAATAAAAATATAATTTTAAAAGAAATGTAAAAATTATTATAAAATATTTCATACATCAAACTTCTTACCATGGATCCATATGATACTTTCCCCCATGTACATAGCCTCCAAACTAAATTTGGGTGATTGTATTTTGTTTAATATAATGTGTCTAACTAAAAAATTTAATACTCTTTTGTATATGGTCATCCAAAAATCATTATATCACATTCCAAATAAAGTCCTTCTAACATAGAACCTAAATAATTTCACTTTTATATCTCTTGAATTTTATCCACAAAATATTTCGGGTCTATACCAGATCCTTCATATTGAATATTTAACCAAGGAAAACTTCAGATTATAAATTCTTCCAACATCTATTTTAGCTAAAAATATATCATCGACAAATAAAAGTATCATGATTAGTTTAGAACATTCACATTTATTCTAGTAACAACAATGATATGAATTTCATTTCATGAAAACTTCTTCTAACAAAAAGAAATCAAAATTATAATTTCATTGTCATGGGGATTTATTCATCCCATAAACAATCTTTTGAAATTTACAATCTAAATTATATTTCACATCTTCATTGTGACCTATTGGATACATTATATGTATATCTTCCTCTAAAATGTTCATGAAGCAAGG
The DNA here is from genome assembly GCA_963277665.1 of Viscum album. NCBI lineage: Eukaryota > Viridiplantae > Streptophyta > Magnoliopsida > Santalales > Viscaceae > Viscum > Viscum album. Next base: position 906,494,544 of record OY728125.1, on the reverse strand, counting down.
TCATATTTATATAAGATAGATCAATGTAATGATGTTCTGATGTTACCATACATACATCATTCATATGTCACAATAATTTAGTAAAATTATAAATATTTCCTATAAATTAGAACCACTTTTCATGTGAAATATCTTTACTACCATTTGTGATTGTTAATTATTCTTTCGAATAGCCTCTACATTCATTTGGAAACCCCACTTATACTCTAGTTCCTTCTTCCTTTACAGTAATTTAGTGATCTTAAATGTTCGGTTTATTTTTAATAAGATCCTTTATTCATCCATAATTGAATTATATTATTTTGAATAATTATGTATAATCACCTCTTATAGGATTTTAGTCTATCCTATATCTGTTAAATGAAGAAATTCATTTTATCCCCAAATATTTTATCTATATTTATAACTATATTGGAACTCTCAAACTGAGTTGGTTTTGAGGTATATCATGTGTCGTCTCTTTCAATGAGTAAATATAGTTACATTAATCTATCTTCTAGAAACAAAACATCACGTCCCACTTGATCATCAGTATTCATTGAAATTTACAGAACATTTTATCTTTTATTACCACTGGACTTATGATGATTTCATCTAAAGTCTACTAATTTTAATACATTATGGTAATCTTACTCAAATAAAATTTGACTTCAATAGTTGATTTATTTAATTCAACTTTATTTTCCATAAAATTTGGGTTCATCCATTGAACCCCTTCATTTAATGGAATACATCAACTCTGTATGGCTTGTTTTTTGTCTTCATCCGAACGTCATTAGCATAAATTCGCATCACTATACCCAATGAATAAATAAGACTTTGTACTTTATCTCAATATATTTAGGATATTTGGTATCCACATTCATAGATGACTTGATTCTGTAGACGTTAAGATGGTGAGATATCAATCATTTTCCTGACATAGTTCCTTTATAAGTTTTTTCCCAACAACTAATATTGGACATTTTTTTACAAAGTGGTTATGTTCAGTGCTTATGCTTACATTCCATTGAACATTCGATAGTGAAAACTCATGATCTCATTCTTCCCAATCAACACCCCATTTATTAATTCAAATGCTCCGTTTTTTAGTGGAGTTATATGCACTATATTCTCATGAATTATCCTTTTCATCTTGTAGAAATTTTATAACATGACTCCAATGTACACATCACCATTTTTAGTGTGAAGTCATTTCATTTTTTGGCCGCAATCCAGTTCTTCCAATGCATTGTATTATATAAATTCTGGAAAATAATTAGATGTATTATTCAAAAATTAAATCTATACATTATAGTTCCATAATTATGAATATTATAGAGTAGAGTTAAACTCTATGGGACTGAAAAGGTACATGTCCTTGCACATCAGATTGAACTAGCTATAGATTCCAAGCTATAGGATTTCATCCATCTAAATTGATGTTCACCATTATTTTATTCCCACGAATAAAATATTCACAATCTATAAATTCTTTGTTATCTAATTATAATATTCCTTGATTCAAAAGAGCATTTATATTCATATAACTGACATAGATGATCCTACAATGCCAAACCTTTATATTTTATAAGCTTCTAGCCAATACAATTATAACTATTCTTTTGGTAAAATATATCATGACTTCATTTACTCCTTTTGAAACCACCATAGATCCTTTAGTATTTTTACTTAATCCTTTGTAAAAATAAATTCTACATACTAACTACAGTATTTATCTAACTCAAATTATGTTCTTTTATATCCCTCATATATGTCTAACATTCTTCAGTTTCAATACTCCCCCACTAAACATGTATATATCAATATACCCCATTATAATGGTGTTCAAAGATTCATCTTCTATTAAATATAATTTTTCAAAACTTTTGGATACCGAATTTCTAATGCATCTATTCTCTACCATTAAATGTAATTACAATATTAATTCAAAACCAATGGATCTATTAAAATACTAATGAAAAACAAATTCCCCTTCCATAGTACCAATATAATTCGAGATTCTAGATGTTAATAGTATTTTTTAGATTTCATTATAACTCTTGTGGTCCTTCTGGATGTATCATCTTTTCTCTCTATTTCACCATTCATGGCCTAGACCATTCAACGTACCTCGACTCTTATCCCTTGAATTTTAATTGGATAAATTCGTTTTAATAAAATTTCTCTAATTGAGGTGAACATCTTTTTCTATCATTATTAAGAGAATTATATTATGGTTCTTGGAATTTCCCCTTTGTGAGATCCTCATTCAAGAGTAGGTTACAAATGTCATAATATACCAAGTCCATTTTTTAGAAGAGTTAGTCACAATAGGGACCATCACATCCTAAATTTCTAGTACCATTGACAATATTTAGAGTTCCCACACAAAATCTTTGAACTTCAACATCATTTATTTAAGCTACCCTCATATTGTATTGAACAAATTCACATGATCATATACTAGTCTTTCTTATATTAACATTATGTTAAAAACTCACCTCATCATGAATGCTTTGTTATGTGTTGTTGGTTTTAAATATATATCCATGAACACCTTCATTACATCCACTGTAGTTTTATTCCCTAAGATATTAATCGAAACAAATTGTGATAATTACACTTCACTAATGCTATTTCCTTCTAATCTAATCATTCCAACTCATATTTCTCCATTAGCACTAGCTTCACCCCAGATAATGAAAGTTCTATGTATTGGAATTGGAGTTCAAGAACCAATAATTAGTACTTGGGATAACATGTATATTCAATTAATTGAATATTAATTATAAAAATTTATTATATATTGTTCATTTTTCTACATAAAATCAATATAATAATGTCATAGAGTACATATCGATTTATAAAGGGAATGTAAGTTCACTACTATGAAGAGAACCTTTATATTCCATGGTAACATTCTTAAACCTAGTTCTATGGTAGGAAAACACTATATGATGAGGAAAATAATATGTTTATAGCCAAGTGTGACTACTTGTATGAATATGCAACTTCATAACAAGAATTTTTCACTTAGTAATATCCAAAAAAAATTATGATAATAGACCAACAAGTACAAATTCCATATGCTTATGTTTAATCTATTATTAGTTTATTGTGAGTATAGGTAATAATCCTTATAATTTAAGATTATTATTATTGTTGTCATGAATAAAACACATATACTTACTGAACAAAACCATGATTCCATATCCTCATATAATTTATGGTATATTGGGTGTGTAGCAAATGACATGTTATTAATGAATATGTTGAGTATGGTTTTGTCCCTTCCATATTAATGGAAGTTGATATCTCATCCATTTTATTGAAATGTAACTATTATATTAAATTCCAGTTCTGCTGTTTAATGATGAGTTTTTATTTTATAGTTAATTCAATATGTATCATGAATATAGGTTGTTAACATGGGTGTGAAACCTTGTGGATGAGTTATTATGATAAATTGATTATATTTTAATTCTATCACTCATGTGTTGTTTTTTATGTTGTTTCACTATCATCTTTCTATTGATATAGTAATCGTTTACTTTATTAAACCCATCATAAATATAATGACAAATAATCATAGAGGGTCACACAATAAGCGTTTATGTTTTTAGAAATTAAATTCTATTTTAATTTAATTATTAGAATAAAAATTATTCTCAACTACAAGGAATATTTTATTTTAGATTTCTGATAAAATAAATTAAATAAATATATATTCAGATAGATATTAATTGTGACATGGAGAAATTATATTTTGTATCAATTTTGAAAATGGATAGTGGACTAAAAAAAAATATAGTGATAAATATTAATTTTCTATTATGTAAAATAATATATTTTTTCTCACTTAGAGCATTCCAGGAGGAAATAATATAATTATTATAATTATTACATGAATGAGGTCATATAAATAATAAAATATTATTTAAGAGTAATTGAAAAATTAAATAATATTTTAATCCTAACTCTATCTCTATAAATAGAGGAATATTTTTTTGTGTAGTGATAGATCAAAATAGATAATCGATGTGCATAATTAAATCTAGAGCTCTATGGCATGACTGAAGAACACATTATATATTATTGTTCCCTACCCATCATCTCAATAATTAGAGTGCATGGATGATTATTCAAGACCAAACGATCCTTTATAGGGATCATGACAAATGATACAAGTCAATTTGTTATTCTACTCTTGCACATGAATAATTATCAGTGTTACTCAAAGATCATATGAGCACGTCTGGATTACTACTAGAGAGATTTGATAATTGGAATCTATAATATAAATTATGGTTTATGAAAAAAAAAATCTAGTGATAAATATCCTCATCAAATAAATATATAAATCCAATTGTACTATTTCATATGAACAATTTTAATAAATTATAAATTCAAATGAAAAATATCTTCTCTTAGTTAAGGTGACCTTAATTTGTTAGTATTTTTTGGAAAAATTTATAACTATTTATTTTATTTTTTACAATTATGCATTTTAATGTTAAAATGTGTTTCATGTTTGATTTTTTCTTGATCTTATATTGAAATAACTTCTTCATCATCTTCATTTATTTCTCACATAATCAACATCAGGTAATAATTAAAAAAAATTAAAACTCATCCGAGAATATAATAATTTGGTTGGATAATACATTGTTATATAGTGTTTAATCTTTTGTCGCACATATTGAATACATGTTCATTGTAAAATATCACACATGTGTACTCTAGTTTATCATTTAATTAACATAAATAGTGTGCATTAATTTCATTTCATGTTCACCAGATAGGGTAACACACAAATATTTCAGACTACACATCATGAATATTACCTACACCGCATGTAGTCCACATGTTTTCAGTACAGAAAACATGGGGTCGAGATGAGTTGGGAAATTAATGCACAGTGTGAATTTAATATAGGATTTATATAAGATTGAAATTCTGAAACTTGATGTATATATCTAGTATCCTTTCTACACATCATGGTCCTTATCAATATATATGGGAAATAAATGTTGAGTCCCTATTCATGATCTATGGATATCTAGTGAAGTGAAGAATAAGTTTTTTACATTACATGTTTCTTTGGAAATATTAAATATAAAAAAATATCTCCATTAAACCTAATCAAAATAAATTATTTAGGTCAATCAATTGAGATCACACACTAGTTTTTAGATTTTAGATTATATTAAATGCATAATTAATTATAGGTATTATTCAAAACTATCAATCATGTACGGTCATTGTATACAAAAGATTAAAGGTTTTTAATAATATTGGAAATGTAATATTCATGTGTTCCAAGTTGAAATAATTTCCTATTACAATCCATGAAATTATGATACATTTCATGTACATGATTCATTTCATGATTTCATTATATACAATTTGAACCAAACTGAGTAGTTCAAATAGGTACTCGCCAAGTTACATCCATAAACCAAGAAGTGTAATATTTTAAATATATTTAAATAACAGAAAATATAATATTTAATTTATAAGCACAAAAGACTTTAATTTTAGAAAGATTTTATACAATAAGGTATTATTAATTAATTTATTAATAAGACTATTAATTAGATTAATTTACCTGCATTTTATCTTATTGATGAACGAAATGAAATGAATGTTAGCTAGTTGCTTCGAATGCATAATCATTTCATGTGCATAAACAATCAGGATTATTGACCTAACCTATGTATATGATGGTTTTATTTAATTTAATTCTATTATATGGTTTTTGAATTATTTATAAATTAATTAAATATGATGTTCTACATGTCATCAATCCATATTTTATTATGTGGGACCTGTATGTCCATGGTTGTTTTATGTAATCCCCATCAACCAATTCATTGTTTTTCCTCACCTACATGTGAGTTATAAAAAAATATGTAATAAAAGGTGTATATAAAGGCTCATGAAGTCTTTTCAAGGAAAAAATTACGTGACATAAGTTTATAAATCTGAGATTAAACCAACCAAGATTATAGGTGCACAGGTGGAATGCTGTAACTTATTTCAATACCTGTATAATGATTACTTTCCCTATGTTTATAGGTTGATTTATTTTATATTCAATAAATGAAAAATTATATCCTATCACTGTCATTTAATTTAGTTATTTAATATATTTCTATCTTTTCATGATTTATATAATTGATTAAAGACCATTATCACATAAATTAATGGATTAATATGCATTAATGAAATTAAAATAAATTGATTTTGTGTAAATATTTTTTCAAAACAAGGTGAATTCTCAATGTAAAATACACTTAATATTAAAAAAAAATTTAAAGGATATAATAAGAAATAATTATCTATAATGTACAAAATCCTTAAACATAAAATTATGTCGAACTAAGTCATTCCTTAATTGATTAGGAATAAAACCATATAATTAAGTTTTTGAACAACCCTTATTTATACACATAATTTTATTGAGAATTTATTATGAACATTTTTGGTTTACTTATCCAATTTACATCTAGAAAGGTAACCCTTGATATATTTTATGTAACTTGGATGCAAGGTTTGTGGAAATATGTTTAATGGTTTCTGGATTGAGGAGTCTACTAAAGGAAACATAGATCATGACACCCACATATAACAAAGATATTTCTACCATAATACCATTGAATAATTTATCAAACGCTCACTTAATTTATAAGAAGTGACATAAAAATCATTCCCACTAGAATGTATAATGTAATGGGATATTATGAGTTCAATGGCGAGGTTCATTGAGACATTATGAAATAGTGGGAGATTTGATAAAAATTTAAAATTGGTATATATAGTATAATATTTTATGAAGAAAACTACTAATAATCTTCTCAATTATTATTATATAGTAATAAAAGTTTATTAACAACCATATCCATGTGATCAATTCTGGGGGAAGGACATCTCTATACAATTAGTAACATTCAAGAATTGTTCATATCCATACAAATAGTATTAACCCATAAACTAAAATATTATGTTCTTGAATACCAAAAACATAATCCACTTGAAAAAGAGACAAGTGACAAGGATTTCATTGTCTATGATAAACTCTTTAGTGGTGCATTTTTTGTTCAGTGGTTAATACATTAATCCTTATCTAATGAACTTATAATGATGGATGATGGAATGAATACTTATAGAATTCTCTAGTATATTATCAAGAGAGAGAAAAGTGGGAATGATTTTAGATATATAAGATTATATTTTAGAGAAAACATAGATAATTTGCGATGGTTGGGCTTCATGTAGTCCAAATCATTTACTACATTGAGTGCCTAGAGGTTCTGGGATTAAAATACTTAAGGAATTGAATATTGATCTCATTATTTCATCACTCAGTTAGATATTATATATATTTATTATAAATTTTATATAAATAACATATGGACGCCTCTCTCATATCATCTCAATCTACTTCACCTAGTTAACAAGGATATGAGTCCAAAAAACCATTATGAATTTATGAATAATAAAATGAAATCTCAGGTTATGAGATCAAAATATAAATATTATTTCAAATTACTTTCCAATAAGGTAAGGATCAATAAAAAATCAAGCGAACCTGAAATTATCTGTTTCCCAGTGGAATGAAGGTCTAGTGGAAGAAATACAACATCAAGACAATGTAGTAATGTGAATCTTCATGTGAAATAGTTATCTAATGAAATTTATCTATTTTTATAAATTATTTATTAGATATAGAATTTTGAACTTACATATGTATTAAAATAAAATAACCATCCGAAGGTGGGGTAGATCTAAGAGTAGCCAACAGATCCAAACCTGTTTCAATGTCAATTGGGACTACCACTTCACGATGCAGATGTGAATGAGATTAATTTTAATGGATTTTTATTATGTGACATCAGTCACAAATAACATTATATCTATATCCAAACATGATAAATATGGATTTATTTTTAAATTTGGAATTAAATTTGACATATTTTTAAAAACAATTATGTGTTATGTAAATCAATATTTAAACAATTATATTTATGTGTCATATTATGTGAACCATTTAATAGAATTTGACAATAAAACTTGTTTACATGAATCATACCACACCTAGAAATGGAATCATTTTGGAATTCATGTAAATAAAAAATGTTAGACCAAATTACACTAATATAGATTTTCGTATTCATTTGAACTAAAACCACTCTGTTTTTTTTCATGCATGATTATAAGGAAAAATGACTAAATCCCAATTTATTGGGAATGGTGAAATGGCCAGAGAGTCTTGAATTAGATCATATCATTATGTGTGGACCATTTACAGTTGAATCAAGTGGTGGGTACTCATACTTCATATATTTTACTGATTATTTTACTAGATATAAATATTTCTATATAATGTGGTATAACTCAATTTTTTTTGACAAATTCAAAGAATATAAGAATGAATTTGAGAACATTCATGGTAAGAAGATTAAGAAACTATACATAGATCAGGGTGGATAATATCTTCTTCAAGAATTCATTTATTATTTATAGTATATTGATATTCTATCCCAAGTCACTTCTATTTATAAACTATAATAGGACAATGTAAATTAAATGGGGAACTACACCATGTTTGACATAGTGAGATGAATGATGAGTAATTAAAGTCTACCATTATTATTTTAGGTATACACATTACCAAAATTAGCATAAATATTAAACTAGGTGATAACAAAAGTGTTAAATGATATTCCAAACCAATTTTGGAGTGGAAATAAACAATTATTGTAGAACGTACATGTTTGGGAATTTGATGTGTTTGTTAAGGCCTCTTCAGGAAACAAACTTGAACATTGGGGCACAATGTGCACATTTATAAGACACCCCATGGAAACACAAGGATATTATATATATAAGATCACATGGTAAAATGTAATTATAAAAAGAAACTTGATATTCCTTTGGAGGGAAAAAATATATAAAAGGGATAATGGGAGCGATAAAGACATTGACAAGGCCCCGACTCAATTCATACAATTGTTGGCACTAGAACAGATTTCATAGTGCCATTTGAAAGTATATGTACCAGAGACACAAGTACAATATAATAGTTAAATAGATTTTATAGAACCTCAATGAAGTTGTCATATATTCACCATGGATGGTGACTCATTATTAGTTTACAATAATGATATTGTAACCTACAAGGAAATCGTAAGGGCCATATAATTTTCCAAGTGGTACGATGTTAGGAATTTATAAATGGAATCTATATGATAAAATTAAGCATAGATTTTGGTAGATCATCCCATGTATGTAAATTTTATTTTTTATAAATGAATATTCTAGAAGCAACATGAAAAAGATAGAAATGTGGGTACTTATAAGGAATGAATTGTTGAAAATAGGCCAAATAGAATCAAGGCATTGACTAAGATGAAACCTTTTCAACCGTTTTGGTACTAAAATACATCATAATTATACTTTTCATTGTATCATACCATGACTATGAGATTTTAAATATGGATGGAAAAGTATCCTTCTTTAATGGGTACCTTTCGGAAGATATCTATCTATATGACAAAACCTAATGGTTTTGTGACTCTAAGTGATGAAAACATGGTATAAAAGTTATATATATCCTTTTTGGATTAAAGTAGTCATATATGTTATAAAATATTCAATATGATGAAGACATGATAAAATTTGGTTTCATAATGAAATAATGTGAGTCTTGTATCTATAAGAAGTTTCATGGGAGTGATATAGTTTTCTTAATAGTTTACATCAATGACATACTACTTATCAGAAATGAAATACTTTTCTAACATTATATTAAATAGTTGAATACATACTTATCAATCAAGAACCAATGTGATGATACAAGTATTATTTGGATAAAAATTAATCATGATATATTCAATAGGTATCTTATTCTACATTAATTTATATATATTTATCTTATAATAAAATGATTCAATATAGAACATTAAAATATGATATTATTTCCATTGTCCTAATAAAATCATCATTTGATGAAAATGTATCCTCTAAAATATTAGGATAGATATAAGATATCAAGGACTATATAAACATAAGTGTTCTGATGAGTCATTTCAATTATGTTATGTACATGTAGAGATATTTCGTACACATTATTTTCATTATAAAGATATCAAGCTGACGAAACTAACCTCCATTGAATGCTAGCCAAGAATATCCATTAATTTCGTAGGCGAACAAAGGATATATTCTTGGTCTTTAGAGTAGATGAGAATCTATAAAATAAAAGATATGTAAATTCTTGTTTCCAAATAGACCAAGATGACTTGAAATCATAGTCAGGATACATCTTCACTCTCCAAATATAAATTTTTTAAAAGTCCACTTTAAGGGGAAGTGGGAAACCAAGTTCACATGGAAAAGAACTATGTGCTAAAATAGCTCAAAGTATTACAATAAACAAGACTAAGATGGCTTGAGTTATCCACTTTATATAATTCCCAGTGCAAGTTACCTGCCTGAGTTTCTGGATCCTCTCTGATAAGGACATCGAGGTGGGATACCATCCTATCCATTGTCAGGATGAACTCTTCCATGGTGATTATACTGCGGTTGAAACCCCAAGCAACAATGGATATGTTTTATGACGGAAGAGCTCAAAGCATGTCATAGTCATAGATTATGTAAAAGAGAATGAGTATGTTGAATCAATAGAGACACATAATGAATTAATTTTGATATCATACATTTTCTAGTAGCGTAACATTATGAATAATAGTAAATTCATATCATAGTTTATTTTCATAATACTATAGTGGTGTCTCTTTCTTAAGGATCCCAGGCCACATCAACGGATGAATCTTATAATTTAAAATTATAATAACCTAATGTATTTTTAAGAGATATGTGTATTTTTAGTGTGTGGTGTCTATATTGAATACAATGTGGAAGACCCCTTGACTAAATCCTTAACTCATAAGAAAAATGATCTCAATATGATGTATTGAGCACTAAAAGTCATTGATAGTTGGATTTAGTCCAAGTGGGACTCAGTTTGAGTTTGTTTTCTAGAAGGAAAAGTTTTTACTTTGGATTACATGTATATATAAATAATTTAATATCATTTTAAACGTATTATTAAATATTTTTAATTATTCTAAATGAATTTAATGTAATAATTTCCTATAGTTTTGTTCAAATTGAAAATTGTATATTAGTTCCCTTCAATGATGCGAACCTTGAAATTCCATAACTCTATTATTGAACCCAGTTCAATGGTCAGATAAACTTATATAATGGTGAACATTGTTTTTTGATAGCTAGTTGTGAGTACTAATAAGAAAATGGGGCTTCATCTCTTGAATTTCATATAACGAAATCTACATGATGGTAGATTATGAGAATAGACCTGATAGTAAAAATTCACATCATTTAGCTTTCATCGATTATTTCTATTTTTCAGTGTCTGTGTTGGTCCTTATACATTATGATTGTTATTAATGTTATCGCGAATCCTGAAATTATAGTTTCGTATCAAAATCATGATGTCATATATTCATAGAAAGTTGGGTATATTGGGTGTATCATGAATGATATGATAATAATGAATAAGTTAATGAAGGATTTTTTCCCTTCATATTAGTGAAAATTTATATCTTTTCCCATTGATGGAAAAGGATCCATATTATCAAATTCTATAGACATGATACAATGATATGTTTATTTAAAAATTTAATATAATGGCGTATAAATCATATATTTAAATGATATATGTGTGTAGCCTTCTTGATGAGATATTATGAGAAAGGCATTATATTTAATAGAGAGAACTCAGGTGTGGCTTTCGATATTGTGTCATTATAATCTTTCAATTTGGTGACTTGACTCATTATTATATAGTAATATTGAACTTTAGGGAATCACACTTAATTTTAATGTGAAAGAATCCTGGAGGATCATACACTAATTGTTTCTCTTTGTCTCAATCATGTTCTACTTGAAATTAATTATTAGAATAAATTATATACTTATGTATAAGGAATAATTTTATTTAGGATTTATTTATCATATAAATTAAATACATATTTATTTGTAAGGTAATTAATTTGTATATGGATATATAATATTTAGTAATAAATATCATGGAGGACTAGAATACCAAGAACATGTTTGTAGATAAATATAAATTTGAAATTTTGTAAAATAATATTAATCATTTAACCAGTTATCACATTCCATGATAAAATATTATTATTATTATTATTACTTGGATTGGGATAATATAATTTTTAATAAATTATTTAATTATCATTGTAAAATTAAAGAAAATTTTAATCCAAACCATATAACTATAAATATATTCTTATTTCAATTATTTAGTGATTAAACAAAATTAATAATGGGTGTGCATAACAAATTCTTGAGCTCTCTCTCCCGACCGAAGAATACTGTAGATATTCTCCTTCCAGCTACATCATTACCAGAACAGGAGTGCAAGGATAATTCTATAACCCAGTGGAATCATCATATTGATCAAGAAGATCACTAAAAGTTGATCGATCCATTGTTCTATTACTTAAAAAATTATATTTAATACTATTATAATATAGAAGAATGCTTAGATTATCTCTAGATAGATTATACACTTGGATTCTAGAATAGTAATTATGGTTTACTAAGGAATTTCTTTTTTGACCAAAATCTTCATTAATTAAATAACTTGAGCCTAATGTATTCATTCTTATGATCTATTTAAATTAATTTTAAATTTATCATGAAGAGTTTTTATATTGATTTTGGATACCTTCTTTGTCTATATTATTTGGAAAATTTCCATTTTTCATGATTTTAAAATCTGGTTAAATTTTCCAATGTTCGATCGAATTCGATAATTGTTGAGTAAGGATCGTCCCAGATAAGAATATCTGTCATGAATGAACCCATCACCAAGTCCCATTGAATCATATTTTCTTCAATCTATATACTCTAAAAGATAAAATCCAATCCATAAAACCTATTAATTCTGTAAAATCTATCCTCAAAAAGCTATCACATCAATTCAATATCTCCCAATGAATTCAATAATTTAATGAATGATAGAAGTATATTTGAATAAAATTTTATTGGATAACATTTATTGGTAAAGAGAGATTATTTAAAAAAATGATCAGAAACATGACATTTCTGATCAATAGTACCAAGAACGTGTATCCACTGGAAGCTATCATTCCCTCCGACAACCATAATCCTAATACTATGGGATAAACATCTAGAAAATATCCCTAAATTTATGTACTTAAATAATGTAGACTTATATCCCTAACCACAAAATGAAATCAAACATCAATGAGTTCAAGAAAACGGGAAAAACATACATGTTTAAGTGAACACACTGACAAATAAGTAGAAAAAATGATTAAAATGATTTGATAAATGAGTCATGCTAAAATGGATAAAAAATTAGTTTTTCCTTAATTTTATAGAATATATAATTTATTAAAAAACTATATTACTAATTACTCCCCTTAATTTACTCCCTTCATTACTAACTATTCCATATGTCACTCACTTCTCTGAAGGTCCCACACACTTATATACATAGAACAACTAGTCAAAAGTAATACATTCTCCCATAAAATCATCGATCACTAAACATGAACTCCATGTATTTATTACAAATATAGGGACCGAATATTAACATACCTAGATATTAAGTCATTTTAGATGAATATTTATCAGAATATAAAAGCACATGACTAATGACCATAATAGTTTAATGTCATTTAAAACATAGAACACAATCATCTGACTTGGTGAATGGACTTCAGTGTTTCATTAAAAGATATTCCCCTTTAGTTTTTCAACATAAAATATTTCATTATAACCAGGGGAAAAGAAACAAAAAAAGGGTGAGCTAATATGCTTTGTAAGGGTAAATAAAGGAGACATGTAAGCATAACATGAGAATAAGGGTATGAGAACATGAGAATAATATTTTAAAATCAATAAATTCTTATCAAAGTTCAAATACATGATTCATGGCATAAATATTGGTAGTTCAAAAGTCATGAATCATAAAGAAATAATGATCATGATCCATAAGTAAAAAAATAGTCTTAAGAGATGGAATTTAGGCAGACACATAAGAATATGAAATTATTTCAATAGTACTTAAGGCTTACATTCACAAATATTGTATTATAATGGTTTAACTCCCTAAAAAATCATTGTTTTTATGGTTAATTTCCATAAGCATATTATTTTTCAGGGTTCACTCCCAATCCCATCTTTGTGAAAATAAATAATTTACTGAACCATGTTCACTCCCTATTCAATCAGTGTATATCTCATGACATATAAATCTTTACCCAATGAATTGGAGGGACATATAGGTCCCAACCATCTCATAAAAAAACTATACATACATGGTGCACAAGACACTAAAATATTCATAACATCATGACCCATAAAAATAGATGGCCTTTCTAAACATAACATCATGATCCATGAAATAAAATTGGTATTATAAACATTTTAACAAATTATAACATATGGAAAAAATAATGGTTTTATAATCATATAAGTAACAATGTAAATAAGGGGGGGGGGTTAAACACATTTCTATTATCTTATAACCCATGTAAGAGAAAAGGGTTTCATAAAAAACTTTACATATTAATGATAAATCATTCAAATAAATAATAATAATAATGTCATTGGATAATGTCCATAGTAATTAATAAACTATATAAAAGTATATCATCTTAAATGGAGAAGTATTCTTTAAGATCACATAGATCATTTCATAATGGAAATAACCATTTTGTGAAAATAAAATTTTAAAATATAAAACATTTTAAATATCCATTTCTTTCTAAACTAATTTGAAAACATACGAAATATGATTCAAAAATCATTTAAAATATTTATTGAGGAAAAAATACATGTCCCTTTGAAAAATTATTTTTTGAAAATAAAACATTTTGAGAGACTTTTTAATTGAAAATATATCTATAAATATATAAAATATTCTTTGAAATCATTGAAAACTTTTTCTTTGAAAACAACGTTTTTATAAAATATTAAGGAAGCATTGGACTTGTTTTAAAAAATGTTTTAAACAAAAAAAACTTCTGATAAAGTTTTTCTTTTAATTTGTATTTTAAGACATAAAAAATAAGAATTTAAATAATTGAAATCATTTTCTTTGAAAATAACATTATGAAGACATATAAAGTATGCTTCTAAAATCTTTTAAAACACTTATTAAACCTACATTATTTTCAAAGACATATTTCATTGAAACCACATTAAAAACAATTACTGTTTATAATATTAGGAAAAAGTAATTTTTAAAAAATAATTAATATTATAAACATGTAACATTATATTCATATAAATGTTGGTCATGATGTCACATAAATATTTACATGGTGAACATTCCATTTGGTTGTAAATAGTTTAGAAAAGTTCCTCATTTGAAAGATGAAAACAAGATTCATTTTTAGAAACCATTTTCCTGAAAAAGTAAAACTAGGGTAAAATTTATTTTAAATAACTAATGATAATAGTATAAAATTTTTAAAAACATTTTTAGAAAACATATTTTTGTAAGAAGACATATTTCCAACCGAAAAGAGAAATAAATTCATATTTTCATTAAACTATTTTCTTAATTATCAGAAGTACCAAAGAGTGTAAAAATGGTACCAATTCATGAATATTTCATGATTAAAAATTGGATAATACAAAAAAATTATAATTATTTATATATGGATAATAATATTTCATCAATGAAAGAATAATCACAAACAATCCCAGTAAATGATCATATAGTAACAATAAACTCTTACCACTTAGGGAACGTTGAATCAAAATCACTATGAAATAATAAAATTAAATTATGCCTAAAATATCATTAAAAGAATTATATTCTTGAAAAAAAATAAAAAATTTAAATATGTACACCTATCAAATAAATATAGGTGCATGACATATTATTTATCTCAAAGAAGTAAAATTGAGACAAATTTCCATTACCAATTTCGTAACTTTTGAACTGTAAACTCCATGAAAGACGCAAAATCAAATGGATATGTGGATAATCATAAATTTTAGGACAATAAAGATATAATAAAATCATTTTAATTATATAAAACACACAAGTGGAATGATTGGTTAATAAGGCATATGTCTCGTAGACATAAAAGTGGGACTCGAAATCTACATACTAATTGCGTAAATTTTGAATCCGAAGATCCATAAAATAATATCATAAATTTATACTTTTAATATAATTAAATAATTTAAATTCCTGATATAACTTGTAATAGGTATTTATAAACACCACACATAATGAATAAGTGGCGAATATAGCATATATCTGACAAAAATAAATGTGAGATGAGAAAACCATTACCATAAGTTTTGCTTTTCTTCATACACATTCAATAATTATAAATAATAAATATAATTTATTAAAATTATTCCAAATAATCATATTATTATATATCAAAAAATATATGATTTTACTATTAATTCATATTACCTATTTGTTAAAATTTTATTGTTAAAGTAACATTTTGGGTAAAACTGATTTGTTTTTCATATATGGTTTTACTTGTTATTCTAGATCCTCTTATATAGATCAAGAATTACTAAATTCAATATTTTAAGAAATGATTTACATATAACATATATTAAGAATATAATTATTTATAATAATCTATAAAATAGATAAATATTAAATTAAATACATCATTCATGGCGACGGTAGGCTGTACGTACAAATGAACATTGTTTCCATTTTTTGGTCATACTTTTTTAGAGACAGCAAATTAAATGATATATATATATATATATATATATATTATTTATAGTATAATTATTATTTCATATATATATAATATCTCTATCAAACCAATCCTTAATACATTTCCTATGAAGGGTGAATGAATCACATCGCTTTGAGGAGGTAGTAGTCCACCTATCGACAAATGAAGTTATCATATTCCCACCAAATGGAAACCATGAATGTATGTGTCATATAATAATTAAAGAAGAATAAATGCATCAAAAACATAATATATATCATATATAAATAATAATTCCATCATTATTACTAACCATTAATGTTTTTAATGGTTGAACGAATGACATCATTTTGTGAGGAGGTAGTCTCCTATACACACGAATGATGATTGTGTATCCCATTTGACAGAACTGTGTGTTATTGTAGGTATAATTATTAACATTAAAACAAATCTATATATTAAGGATAATTTTATTATTATATAATCATAGAATAAGTAAAATTAATTGGGTGGATAAAGTAATAAAGTAAAGGTGATTGTTGAATACTATTACCTCTTATTTGGGTAACTCCATTTGTTTTACACCAAAGATCTTCCTTGGTTTTTTTATGCCCACTATGGGGCCACAATGATGAAGGGCTAAATTTGGAGCATATTTGGGAAATTTTATAACGATATAAATGGCTTGATAGGGGTGAATAAGGGAGAGAGGGAGTTTCATCTTATAGTGGAGGAGTGACATTATTTTAAATACAAAATGGAAAACACTATTGGCATGTCTACCTTACATCATGTGCCCCCCATAATGGTCCATTTCCTATAAAAGGGAAATATGATATAAATTGGCCACAAAAGGTATTTTTACATTTTTATATGTTATTAGGATCCTTATCTAAAATTTTAACCAAAAAGTAAACTCATTTTTTACATTAATCAATGTAATTTGATTTAATTACTTTCACTAACATTTGCCGTAAAAACTATAATGATGTGATGTCCTAGAACTGGCTACCATGTAACCCATTCCCATGGACATATTTTCCACATGACCCCTAGAATATCTCCCCATAATCTAGGTTCTATAGACTAGTAATAGGGAAGTGATGGTAAATCGGCAGGGAGACAATACCCCAATGTTAAAGCACACCGGGAATGAAACAACAACTTACAATAGCAGAAACATAAACCTACAAATAGATAATGTAAATAACAGAATAAACATTTAAACAGTGGGAGACAAAATAATATAAAAAATACTCATAGGTTGTGTCTGTTATAGATATGTATGCATGGTATACCAGTACAAAATGGTAATAGTAAACAAGAAGTATGAAAACAAATAAAATGGTTCAAAGAAAACAAAACCAAAAAATTTCTATATATAATATCAAGCCTAAGCCTTTTCCTCTACTCATAATCTTCTTCTAAGCAAAATAGTCAACATCCAGACGATTAGTGGTTTCCACTATCCATACCTGTAGGAAAATAGTTTTCTCGGGTGCTAAGGGTGGACCGTGTAGGGTGTGAGATAATTCTTAGTATACCACCACCATCAGTTCCTATGTGTATTCTGAGTGGCGCTTGTCAGTAAAAAGTATGCAGTTAACAACAGGAAAGTATGAAATGTAGAATAAATAATTATCCTTATGTTCATGTTCCTAAAGTACATCGGGAGGGTCTACCTACGTTATCTCAATGTAGGTTTGTCTGATCATGTCACAAATTATATATATATATATAATGGTTATCACTACCTTGAGGAAAATATGCCTCTCATACATATATATATATATATATATATATACCATAACGGGCATGGGGTAAGAATGCCTCCCAGCCATAGATGATACTGGAACGGGGAAAGAATTCCGACCATCCATACATGATACTAGCTTGGGATAAGAATTCCTCCCATCTATACAGAGGTTATAACCATCTCATGGAAATAATTCCTTCCTATCATATATATATGTAGAGGATATCAATGGAACAGGGTAAACATGACTCCCACACAAACATTTCATATGTTTCATTGGGTATGAATGCCTCCCATTCACACATTCAAACTGTATGTCATTTTCATATTATTGTAATAATAATTCACATTATATAATGTATGGAAAAACATCAAACATTATTTCCAAATAAACTAGAAACCCAATTATGCAATCCCCTTAATAATTAATCAAGACATGGTAATGTCATTCCAACCCTTGAAACAATTATATTTAAGACAAATACCTTTTATGTTTTTGGCCAGCCCATTATAGCCAACCTAAAAATCTAACTTTTCAATTTTCATAACATGGAAAATCCATTTCATGTCAAGGTGTCAAGGTCAAAATGTCGAAGTAAAATACAAACACACCAATTTGGCCAATTAATCACAGAAATGGTCTATATAGAATTTATAAACCATGGTAAATTCCATATAGAAATGGAACAATGTAAAATTCAATTAAAAACCATGTAGGGAGCTACAAACCATAATTAAACATTTTGGGAAATTGCCCAAAAATGGCCAGTTTGGGTGGCACACCCCTTGGGTGTCCATATAAAGAAAAATTATTCTCTAAAACCTTAAAAATGATTCATTTATCTTATTTCATCACATTGTGGTCAATTAGACAATAAAGAATCCACACAATGGGGGAGCTCAGAAAAGGTCAGTTCACTTCATCATGGAATGAATACAAAATGGCCAAAACTCAAAAAATAACTATGTGAAGGCCTACCATAGGGTCATAGATGATTCCTCACTGAGTATCAACCTCAGATATATGGTATCTTGGAGTAGATCTGTTACACCCTAACCCCAGTTACAAAGAGTTAGTGCATTATTTTAATACATTGTCATGATTACAAGGAATCAAGTCCCAAAGGACCGATAATTTTATTATTCTTGGAAAATAGATTACATACATGAAGTTAAAAATTACAACTTGAAAAGACAAACAATAATAATTTCTTCCATTTGAAATTTCCAAGCCTTCTAGATTATGCATGCTCGTCACCCATAACTAAATTCTTCATATATTGAGAAAATAAAAAATAATATAGTGGTGAGCTTAGATGCTCAGTAAGGGTTAAAAATTTAGTGGAAGCTATAAACTTTTAAGTCATGATGTGTAATAAAAACAACAGCCTTTCAAACATAAACATGAACATAATATGGAAAAAATAAATCAATCATTACCACATTAACAGGCACATGGATATTCTACTAGTTGAATAATCACATGTAATAAAAAATTTAATAATGAGGGAATGTATAGTATCAGACTATAATTTTTGTGTCAAGGCCTCGTGCCAAGACCTAGGGGCTAACTGTAACTGGACCCCAACCCGGAGAGCCTCTGTAATGGGAATTCAACCCGAAGAGCCTCTGTAACCATACTCCAACCCGGAGAGCCTCTATAACCAGACTCCAACCTGAAGGGTTTGCTGTAACAAGACCCTAACCCGGAGGGCTTACTTTTACCGGTCCCCAACCCGGAACATACAAGTCCAATACATTCATCATAAGAAAATGTTGAAATATAACATAAACATTCGTATTAAAACTATCATACCAAACGTCAATACTTAATACAGAAACCATGAATGGTATAAAAATAACATATCCACAGTCAAACAAATCACATAACATTCAATATAATATGGAAGATTTATATCATAATAAATCAACTTCAAACAATTTTAAAATCCATTAAAGGATGTTGACAGAGATGAAAATGATCATTAAAATGCTTTGAGAGAAATACCCCTTTTACATGAAATAGTTTAATTTTTTCAAAATTTATAATGGTATTTTTTTTAAAGGTATTTTTGAATCAATGTTTCCCATACAACTTTTAAGATTTTGAAAGGTATTTATATTTTAAAACATTAATTTCCATATAAATAAATCCTTAAAACCATTTTAAAATCAGGGACATTAATGAGAAAGGTTAAGAAGAATAAATCTTTAAATCATTTAAAATGATGTTTTAGTAAACTAGTCCTTTAAAAAAAATCCATTTTAAAATTATTTTATAAAACATGGACATGGATAATAAATATGTCCCAGTAAAAACTTACACATAAACAATCTCGAATAACAAAGAGATTGAGGAATTAACCCTTACCAATTTGTTAACTTATGAAACATACACCCCATGAAAGAATTATTATACAATGAAGATATAAATGCACATAATTAAAGTTTATTACACAAAGAAAACAATTATGGGCAGTACATACACCACACAAAAGGAAATGGTGGTAATATAGTATGAATCTCACGGGAATAAGGAGTGAGATGAAAACCCCTTACCTTGCACTTTCCTTTGGTCGAGGGTATGTTTAACTTCCTGTATAATGACCATTTTATATTATTAGTTTATACCATAACCATATTCATATTTATTATATCATACATGATTCAATTATGACTTTATACTACCCATTTAATAATGATATTCATGTTAAATTAACATTTCGGGTAATAATAGCTTTCTTTATCATACATTTTTTAACATGTTATTCTTAATCATATCATTTAGATAATGATTTAAATACATCTAGAATATAATAATTGATTTATATATTATTCATATTGAGAATATAAATATTTAAAATATATAGATATAAGAAATGAAAAACACCGTTTATGGAGACGGTAGGCCGTACGTACGCATAAACACTGTTTAAGTTTTCATATCGTATTGAACAGAAGTAAGTGAATAAGATATATGTATGTAAACAAATATATATGTATATATATCACAAATAGAATTATTATTTCATATATTACATACTTATTAGTAATATATATTTTTATAATCGTCGATTAAAGGTGAACGTGGAAATGAATCTCATCGCGTCGTGGAGATGTTAATCCGTACGTACACACGAGCGACAATATCATTTCTCTAAATGCATGGAATTGGATGTATATTAATTTTAAAAAGAAAATATTATGTTATTTTAATTATTTATATACAGATTATTCATCATTAAATCCATCCAAATAACATAGTGTTGAATAACAAATTACACCTCGGTGTGAAGACGATAAGCCATATGTACGCACGCATGTTGACATTATCATTCATAGGATTGTTAGAATAAGGATTATGGTTGTGCCATATTTATAATAAAAGCACAGTATATATAAGGTACTGGGGTTATAATTTTGGTATGGTAATAACAAAGAAAGAGTAAGTGGAAGAAGAAAACAACATGAAAGAGGGTGGTGAAATCATTACCTCTTCTTCGGGTTCTGCCTTTTGATTTAATCCAAAGGGATCCTTAGGATGTCTTTCTAATCCAACTAAGTCCTATTGTATGATGGGAGGATAGTTGGAAGGTTATTTGGGTAGGGTATGGCCGAGCCAAATGGAATTGGAGGTGAGAATTGGAGAAAAGGTGAAGTTCCCTTTTATAAAAGGGGTGAGGGGCACCATATGAAAAACATAAACTATTATTTTATAATATATTCATAATCGGTTTATAATGGCTAAAAAATGAATTATTTAAATTCCATGAAGGGAATGGGTCTAAAACCTCTCAACTAATAGGTTTTAAACAGGTTTTGGTCACTACATTAACCTTATCTTTTAGATTTAACTCTTAGTTAAATAGTTTGACATTTACCATGTCTCTTTGTATTGATTTATTATATGGTTAACAAACATACTATAAACATTCAAGAGAACCACAAATAGTTCATTAATGAAATATATAATAGTATTTAATCTCTTTGGATGAAATTTATATTTTTAGTAATAGAATACCAATTAATAATATAATATTTTTTTTTAAAAACTCATTTATGTCAATTTTGACACTATTTGGTAATTTTTTTTGGTAAATTCATAACAGAATTATTACTGCTAAAAAATTCATTTAATCAAGCCTAATATGTAATATTAACCTAGAAATGTAGTTTAATTCATAAAAAGTCTCAAATTACATTTAATTGGATATTTATAATATCAATTATTTTAATATTTCATTAATAAGGCAGTACTTGCATCATAATTTTGTCATAAATAAATTAAATTATTTAATGTCTAAAAATTATAAATAAAATACCATTTATAGGAAATATTATTATATTTATAATTAATATTTATAGTCAAATTTATATTATGTGTAACCCTATATTAAAAATGGTTTATTTATTAAATTTTGAATTTAATACTTTTAACTCTTCTTTTAATTAAATAATAATAAATGTCATAATCTAATCCAAGTGTACTTAAAGTATAATATTTTATTCCTAATTTTTTTGGTCGAATTAAACATATCGAGTAGAATTAGTACATGTGTTAGGGTAATAATAATATCATTTTTACCTTTAATCACCATATTTTCTTTTAACCGTGGTAAATAAAAGTCAAAAGTCACTATTCACCAATAATTATTTTTATCCTATTGAACCAAATTTAACTTACTGATATCAATTGTGTCTATCAGAGTTTCTAAATTCAATTGAAAGTAGCGATAAAATTATGTTTTATGCAAACTTGCAGATGCTGCTAGTCGGTGGGTAAAATGCGGTAAAATTTCAATAAAAACTTTATACATATAAATTATTATTAAATGACTCCAATCAATTAAATTGATTTTATATAAGTATTATGTGTTTATTTTTACCGAAAATAAATTTAAATGAAATAAATAGTTATGTCAATGAATAGTCAGTTTTAACCAATAACACAGTGTTTTTCACTATTCATCAAAAATAGAATGTTTTTAGAAACATACAAAAAATTCACCCTAAGATAATTTTGAAATTCCGAATTCCAAAATGAAGTCGATTTTACCAAATTCACAAGATATAAATATCATTTATTAATTTAAAATTTTTTCCCATTTACAAAACCAAAAGGCGTATTTTTAAGAAAAAATAACTATCAAAAGATTGACCCATGTTTATATCCAATTTCAATGTTAAATTATTTAAAATGACCAGAATTGTATTGAATGGTAAAAATAAAATCTATTTATACTTCAAACCATTAAAATGTATAATTTAACACTATAAATTATTTTTATTAAAAATGTTTTTTCATTTAAAATAATGAATTTTTTACTATTCACACAGATAAGAAAGTTATCATAAAAACACCAAAAATTTATTGAAACTAAAATCTTATGTACCTATTCTAAAGAATAAGTTTATTTTGTCAAATTGAATATATAAAAGTATCATATATTGGATTTAAAATGTGTTCACCATTAAAGGGAAATAAAATTTCATTTTTTTGAAAAATACTTCTTTTATCATAAATAATGTATTTGTTCTTACATTATTTCTAAGAAACTCATAATATGGATTCTAAAATTATATAGATTATATAAAGTTCAAATTTCAGTTAATACTATTCATAACTGCTCTTGAACGGCTAGTTTGGTAAGTCATGGTGCGCTAGAACTAGATGTTGCAAAGAATTCTAGTTATTGAATTACTTTGAAGAAATAACGTACTATGAAATAAGGGGGTGTTAGATTCATCCCTTCATTAATAAATTGCGTCCTCAGAATTTTAAATTGTTTTTCTAAAAGTATAGGTTTGAAAATAGAAAATACATTTGTGCGAAAACCTACATAAAAAATTAGGTTAATAAAATTTAGTCTAAATAAGAGGAAAAGGGAAATGAAAGGGTCGCCACCAAATTATGATCTCGATTAAGAGAAAATTGGTGGAAATTGGAGACACCTAATTGGTGTAAAAACATAAATATTTATAGGGAGTGATAGAGGTCATCAATCACAAACAAGTGTAAAATTGATGGCCTCAAATCCATCAATCTATGGTGATTTAAAAGACCACCGGTTTAACAAAACATAAGTTATTAGGATAAAACATTTTTTGTTTTAATATACCTTCCATAAAGTTTAAGAATTGATTTACCCATGGAATAATATGGAAAAATTTATATATATATATATATATACTTGATAAGTAGTGTTTCATCCTTCAACTAATTCCTACCAAAAACCCGTCTTTCACTCAAAAAGATTTCAAAAAAATATTATATTTATCATAATCGTATAGGGTTCCAAAAATAATGAATTTATAATTCAACTATCAGACCCTTTAAAAAACTAAATTATACAATCTAAGGACTTCATATAGTCTAGTGGTAGGCAATAAATCCCAATCGCACTATGGTTGTGGGTTTGATTCCTGCAGCTTTCTCTGACGTGACGGATTTTCACACAGTCTGAGTGTTGTAATTTTTATAACAATCCAAAAATAAAATTAACAATAATATCCAATTTAAAACTTAATCGATTCAAAACATTAGACTTATCCAAAATACTTCTATCCAAACTCACAGTCCAAATTTATAAGGAAGTTAAACACAATGAAGATCCTTTTTTCTATGTAATTACATGTTATAGCCTTCATCATGTATTATTTTAAAACATGGTAACGCCATGAATTAACATAAAACCTTATGGATTACATTCACGAACTCTTATCCTTTATATAATACTGGATATATTCCTTATATAATTTTTTTTAATATTCTCACAATGATGAAATAAACATACCATTAATATGTTCCAAGGGATTCAAGAATATCCAATAGAATTTTGCCAAATCAACCATCTCTTATTCAAAAATCACTACCTCATTATCAGGATCATATTAAGTATTACCTTTCCTTTAACCATGTATTTTCCAACAAAGTTTAGATTACTATTAAGTCACTTTTTATAGAACCATATAATCTCAAATCCTCAATAAAATAGTACTGTAGTACAATCCTTATTTATCTACCTAATTCATATAACATGTATATTGTTCATACAACACTCAAATTAAATAATTCTATAATAAAAACATAAGAACACTAGTCATTTATCTTCATTTGATGTAGTATCATAACTTTATTATTATCCAATAGCATTATTTACGGTATACTCTGATGATTGGGACAATGAATCGCATAGTGTCCCAAAGCCTTGTAGTTGAAGCATTTTATATTTGAAACATTTTTCTTAGACTTGAAATAATGTACTTGTTGTCCTTCTTGTACACACATATAACAAACTCCCATCCCTTTAAGCATTTACCAAGGTGATTCTTTCCACATTTATCACATATGGGAAATTCCTTCATTCTCATCTTCTCTTTATCCATATTTGTCTCTATCATCCCTTTCATCTCTTGCATCCTTTCAAAGCCATAAGACTCAGAGAATTATTTACTTATCTTATTAAAAAATGATATTATTTATTCATATGTTGAGAATACATGGGAGACTATTTACCTTCTAAATGTTGGCTTAATACCTTGAAAGATATGATCCTTCTTACTCTTTGGATCATACGTATTGCTGGAGTTCTCATTCCTTCTACTGGCAACCACTTCTAAACAATGGAATACAATAGGTCGGTTCATTAATTGCAATGAATAATTCCAAACTTCTAAAATACCTAACATAAACTGAACAACTTATGGATATAATACATTATAATAATAAATCATTCTTTGAGGAATTGTTTACTCCTAAATCCTTCATAATGGATTGTAATGAAAATGTGAATTTTCCTAATCATATCCCACGGGAGTCTCATAACCAAATGTGTAGCAAGACATGTTATCTTGCACTAGTTCTCGTTCGAGTTTAGCTCATAGTAGTGATTTTGGGATTTACCCTTAAATAAATTTGTTCCAGAGCTGCCTCTACCAGCTCGAATCCAGAGAGTGATGTATTTCATGAAAAAATCAAAAACTTTATACTGTACAAAAATTCTAGGATGTTCTTATATATTATTTCTCAATGTATATCTTAGGATAATGTGCTCTAACAAGAGTTTATCTAAATCTAGTTTCCACGGTTTGTACAAAACTTCCTCTGATACCAACTGTTATGCCCCGACCCCAGTTACCCAGATTCGGTGAATTATTTTAATACATTGGCATGATTACAATAAATCATGTCCCGATGGACTGATTAGTTTAGTAGTCTTGGAAAATAGATTTCATACATGAAGTTGAACATTAAAACATGAAATGAAAAACAACAGTAATTTATTCCATTAGAAATTTCCAAGCCTTCTATATTATGCCTGCAAGTTAATCATAACTAACTACTTCATATCATGGAAAAAAACATAATAAAGTGGTGAGCTCAGATGCTCAATAAAGGTAGATAATTCAGCGGAAGTTATAAACTTTTAAGATAAGATTTGTAATAAAAACAACATCCTTTCAACGATAAACTTGAACACAATATAGTAAAAATGAATAAAAAAATACCATATTAACATGCACATGGATATTCAATTAGTCGAATATCACATGTAATAACTAATTTAATAATGACAGAATCTATAGTATCAGACTTTAATTTCTGTGACAAGGCCTCGTGCCACGACCTAGGGGATATCTGTAACTGGACCCCAACCGGGAGAGCCTCTGTTATCGGACTCCAACCCAGAGATCCTCTGTCACCGGACTCCAACCCGGAGAGCCACTTTAACCGGAATCCATCATGGAGGGTCTGCTGTAACCATACCCCAACCCGGAGGGCTTAATTTTACCGTCCCCAACCTATAACATAATAGTCCATTACATTCATCATAAGATAAGGTTGAAATATAACATAAACATTTGTATTAAAACTATCAAACGAAATTTAAATACATTATCCATAAACCATGAATGGTATAAAAAAACATCCACAGTCAAACATATCACAAAACATTCAATACGTAATGGAATATTTGAATCATAATAAATCTACTTCAAACATGTTTAAAATCCATTAAAGGATGTTGACATGGATGACAATCATCAATAAAATTATTTGAGAGAAATACCCCTTTTTCATGAAATCGTTTAAAACTATCAAAATTTATAAAGGTAATAATTTAAATAGATTTCTGAATCTAGGTGTCCCAGACCTCTTTGTATCTTTTGAAAGGAATTATCATTTTAAAACATTCATATCCATATAAATAAATCCATAAAATCATTTTAAAATCATGGAAATTAATGAGAAAGGTTTAGAAGAATAAATCTTTAAAACATTTAAAATGATGTTTTAGTAAATGATTCCCTAAAAAATAATCCATTTGGAAATTCTTTTATTATACATGGACATGTATAATAATTATTTCCCAGTAAAAACGTACACATAAACAATCTCGAATAATAATGATATTGGGGAATTAACCCTTACCAATTTGGTAACATATGAAACATACACCCCATGAAAGAAGTATCAACCAATAAAGATGTAAATACACATAAATTAATGTGTATAAGTAAACTAATACAATTATGGGCAGTACATACACCACAAAAAGGAAATAGTGGAAATATAGTATGAATCTCACGGGAATAATGAGTGTGATGAAAACCCATTACATTGAAATTTCATTTGGTCGAGTGTACGTTTGACTTTATATATAATAACCATTTTATGTTATTATATTATACCATAACCATATACATATTTATTATATCATACATGATTCATTTAGGACTTTATACTACCCATTTAATAATGATTTTCTTGTTAAATTAACATTTTGGTTAATAATCAGATTCTTTATCGTACATATTTAAACTTGTTATTCTTGATCATATAATTTAGATCATGATTAAAAAACTTATAGAATATAAACCTTGATTTATATATCATTCATATTTACAATATAAATATTTTTAATAGATAGATATATGAAATTTAAAACACCGTTTATGGAGAAGGTAGGTCGTACGTACGCATAAATGATGTTTCTGTTTTCATATCGTATTGAACGGAAGTAAGTGAATAAGAAATATGTAAGTAAAAAAAATACATACATAAATAAATATATATATATATAGTAGCATTATTTTTTCATATATTACATACTCATTAGTAATATATATTTTTATAATCGTCGATGAATGGTGAACGTGGAAATGAATCTCATCGTGTCTTGGACACGGTAATTCGTAGGTACAGACGAGCGACAATATCATTACCTTAAAGGTATATAATTGGATTATATATTAATTTTATAGAGACATTATCATTTTTTTTATTTATATACATATTACTCAACATTATATCCATCCAAATAACATAGTGTTCAATAACAAATTACATCACGGCGTTGAGACGGTAAGCCATACGTGCGTACGCATGGTGACATTATCATTCATAGGATGGATAGAATAAGGATTACGGTTATGCCATATTTATAATAACATCCCAGTATACATATAAAGTATTGGATCTATTATTTTGGTATGGTAATAACAAAGAATGTGTAAGTGGAAGAAGAAAAGAACATGAAAGAGGGTGGTGAAATCATTACCTCTTCTTCGGGTTCTTCCTTTTGATTTGACCAAAAGGGCTCCATAGGTTGGATTTATGATAAAATTAAGTCCTCTAGGAATAATTTAGAATAGTTGGATGGATATTAGGGTAGGGTTTGGCTGAGACAAATGGCTTTGGAGGTGTGAATTTGAGAGAAGGGGATGTCACCTTTTTTAAGAGGGGTCATGGGTACCTTAGGAAAAACATAAAATATTATTTTATAATAAATTACTTTTCGGTTTTTAATGGAACCAAAATGAATCATATAAAGGATATGGTTGGGATGGGTCGAAGACCACTCAACCAATATGTTTTAGACAGGTTTGGGTCACTATAGTAACCTTATCTTTTAGATTTAAATCTTATTAAATAGTTTCAAATTTACCATGCCTCTTTGTATTTTTATATTATCTGGTTAACAAACGTTGTATAAACTTCCAAGAGAACACCAAGTGGTTCATTAATGATATATGTAATAGTATTTAATCCCTCTTTCTGAACCATAGATTTTTAGGAAATAATACCAACTAATAATATAATATTTTTTAAAAAACTCTTTTATGTCAATGTTGAGACTATTTGGTATTTTGTTTTTTCTAAATTCATATAAGCATTATTACTTTGAAAATAAATCATTTAATAAACCCTAATATGTCATATTAACATATAAAATTAGTGGAATTCATACAAAGTATCAAATTACATTTATTTGTGTATTTATATAATCAATTATTAAAATATTTCATTAATAAGGTAATTACTGCATCATCATTGTGTCATAAGTAAATTATATTATATAATGTCTAAAAATTATAAATAAAATTTCATTATTTTGGAAATCTTTTTATAATTCTAATGAATATTTAGTGGAATTTATCTTATGTGTATCCGTTTATTAAAAATGGTTTAGTTATTAAACTTTGAATTTAATACATATAACTATTCTTTGAATTAAATAATAATAAATGTCCTAATATAATCCATGATGACCTAGAGGATAATATTTTATTCCTAATGTTTTTTTGGTCTAATTACACTTATCCAATAGATTTAGGACATGTTTTAGGGTAATAATAATATCATTTTTATTATTAATTATCCTATTTACTTTTAACCATGGTAAATAAAAGTCAAAAGTCACTATTCACAAAAATTATTTTAATCTTATTAAACACAATTTTACTTAATTATATTAACCGTGTCTCTCGGAGTTTTGAAATTCAATTCACAGAAACGATAAAATTACGTTTTATTCAAATTTGCAAATGCTCATTGGAGGTGGGTAAAAGACGGTAAAATTTCAATAAAATATTTATATATCTAAACTTATTATAAAATAGCTCAAATGAATTACATTGAACATATATATGTATTATGGATCTATTTTGACCCAAAAAAATTAAACTAAATAAAAAATTATTTAAATGAAATGTCAGTTTTAACCAATAACCTAGTGTTTTTCAGTATTCATAAAAAATTAAATGTTTTCAGAAACATACCAAAATTTCACACTAAGATATTTTGGATATTGTGAATTAAAAAATGAATTCTATTTTTCCAAATTCAACACATAGATATTGAATTTATTAATTTAAAATTAATTTCAGTTATCAAAACCAATATCCGTATTTTTATTAAATAATAACTATCAAAAGATTGACACTTGTTTATGTCCAATTTCAAAGTGAAATTATATACAATGACCAGAATTGGATTAAATCATAAAAATATAATCTATTTATACTTACAAACCATCAAATTTTTTAATTTAACACTATAAATTATTTTGATTAAAAAAGTTGTTTACAAATAAAATAAAGTATTTTTCACTATTCACCCAAATATGAAAGTTATTATAAAAAAACCAAAAATTATTTGAAACTAAATTAATATTTCCCTATTCTAAAGAAGAAGTTTATTTTTTCAAATTGAATATATAAAAGATTAAAATATTGGATTTAAAAAGGGTTCGCCATTAATAGGTAGTAAAATTTCATTTTTTTTAAAAATACTTCATTTATCTAAAAAATGAATTTGTTTTTACATTATGTCTAAGAAACTCAGAATATGGATTATTAAATAATAAGGATTATATAATGTTAAAAATTATTTTAATTCTATTCATAACCACTTTTGAAAGGCTAGTTTGGTAAGTCATGGTGCGCTAGAACTCGGTTTTGCGTGTAGTGCAAGTTATTGAATTTCATTGAAGAGATAACGTACAATGAAATCATGGGGTGTTACATTCATCCCTACTTAAATAAATTGTGTCCTCGAAATTTAAAATTGTTTTTACAAAATAAAAGGTTTGAAAATAGAAAATACCTTTGTGGGAAAACACACACCAGAAATTGGGTTAATAAAATTTATTCTTAATAAGAGGAAAAGGGAAATGAAAGGGTCACCACCAAATTATGATCTAGATTAGGAGAATATTGGGGAAAATTAAAGACATATAATAAGAGAATTTTTTTTAATATTTATAGGGAGTGATATTGGTCATCAATCACAAACAAATGTAAAATTGAGGGCCTAAGATCCATCGATCTATGATAATTTAAAATACCATCGGTTCAACAAAGCATAATGTATTAGGATAACACATATTTGGTTTTAAGATCCCTTCCCTAATGTTTATGAATTAATTTACCCACATAATAAGAGGGAACAAAATTATATATTTATATATATATACTTGACAAGTTGAGTTTCATCCTTCAAGTAATTCCTTCCACAAACTCATTTTTCACTCCAAAAGATTTCAAAAAAATATTCTATTTATCCCAATCTTATTGGTTTCCAAAAATAATGAATTTATAATTAACCTATCAGACCCCTTATGAAAATCTAAATTATACAATCTAGGGAATTCATGTAGTCCAGTGGTAGGCAATAAATCCCATTCACACTATGGTTGTGGGTTTGATTCCCGCAACTTTGTCCAACATGATGGATTGTCACAAAGTCTGAGTGTTTTCCTTTTTATAAAAATCTAATAATATCTTTAACAATAATATCCAATTACAAACCTAATCCATTCAAACCTTTAGACTTATTTAAAATCATTCTATCCAAACTCGTAGTCCAAATTTATATGGAAGTTATACACAATGAAGATCCTTTTTTCCATGTAATAGAATGTGAACAACTTCATCATTGATTATTTTAAAACATGGTAACACCAAGAATTTCCATAAAACCATATTGATTAAATTCATGCTCCCTTATCCTTTATATAATACTAGATATATTCCTTTTATCCAATTTGTTTTAGTATTCCAATAATGATGAAATAAACAAACCATCAATTAGTTCAAGGGAGTCAATAATATCCAATATAATTTATCCAAATCAACCATCTCTTTTTTCCGAAATCACTACCTCATTATCAAGACCATATTAAGGATTACATTTCCTTACACCATGTATATTCCAAAAAGTTTAACTTACTATTAAGTCACTTTTCATTGAACCATATAATCTTAAATCCTCAATAAAATAGTACCACAGTACACTCCTTATTTATCTATATAATTCATATAACCAGTATATTGTTGATTTAACAATGAAATGAAATAATTATATATTATCAAAATAATATAGCTAGACATTTATATTCATTTGAAGTAGTATCATAAATTGATTATTATCCAAGAGCATCATTTACGGTATACTCTGATAACCGGGACATTGATTCTCATAGTGTCCCAATGCCTAGTAGATGAAGCATTTTACCTTTGAAACCGTTTTATTACCCTTATAATCATGTACATGGTGTCCTTTTTCTCCAAATTTATAACAAACTCCCATCCCTTCAAGCATTTACCGAGGTGATTTTTTCAACATTTATCACATATGGGAAAATCCTTCTTTCCCCTCTTCTCTTTATCCATCTTTCTCTCTACCGTCCTTTTCTTCTTTTGCATCCTTTAAAAGCCATATGACTCAGAGAATCCATTACTTATCTTATTAACACATGATATTATTTCTTCATATGTTGAGAATACAAGGGAGAATATTTCACTTCTAAATGTTGTCTTAATAATATGAAAGATATGATCCTTCTTACTATTTGAATCATTCGTATTCCTGGAGTTACCATTCCTTATATTGTGCACCATTTCCTAACAATGCCATACACTAGGTCAGTTTATGAATCGAAATGAATATTTCCAAACTTGTAAAATACCTAACGTATATTAAAATATTTATGGATATAATCCATAATAATAAAAATGTTTTCTTTGAGAAGGTATTTACTTCTAAATCCATCATAATGGCTGGTAATGAAAATGTGAATTATCCTAAGCATATCCCTCAGGAGTGTTCTAACTAAGAGTGTAGTAGGTCCCATTGTCATGCACCTATTCCCATTAGAGTCTATATCAAAGCTGTGTTTTTGAGTTTTAAGACTAGGTACATTTTTTCCAGAGCTTCCTCTACATACTCGTATCCAAACAGGGATGTATTGCTTGGAAGAATCACAAAATCTCTATAGTTCAAATATTCAAGGAAGTTCTTCTATAAAATTTTTCAAAGTCTATCTTAGGATAATGTGCTCTAATCCGAGTTTATCAAAATCTTTTTTCCAAGGATTGTACTGAAATTCCTCTAATACCAACTGTAACGCCCTGACCCCAATTACCCAGAGTTAGGGTATTATTTTAATATATTGGCATTATTATAGGGAATCAAGTTCCAAAGGACCAATCAATTTAGTAGTTTTGGAAAATAGATTACATACAAGATGTTGAACATTACAACTTGAAAAAGAAAAACAATAGTATTTTATTCCATTAGAAATGTCCAAGCCTTCTAGATTATTCCTTCAAGTCACTCATAACTAACTTCTTCATATCCCGGGGAAAATAAAACATAAGAAAGGGGTGAGCTCAGATGCTCCGTTAGGGAAAATAACTTAGCAGAAGCTGTAAACATTTATGGCAAGATGTGAAATAAAAAAACATCCTTTCAAACATAAACTTAAACATAATATGGAAAAATAAATCAAACATTACCCTATTAACATGCACATGGATATTATACTAGTCGAATAATCACATGTAATAACTAATTTCATAATGAGGGAATGTATAGTATCATACATTAATTTCTATGTCAAGGCCTCATTCCAGGACCCAGGGGATAACTATAACCGGATCCCAACCCGGAGAGCCTCTGTAACCAGACTCCAACCCGGAGAGCCTCTGTATCCGGACTCCAGACCAGAGAGCATCTGTAACCAGAATCCCACCCAGAGGGTCTGCTGTAATCGGATTCCAACCCAGAGGGCTTACATTTACCCATCCCCAACCCAGAACATACAATTCCAATACATTCATCATAGGAAAAGGATGAAATATAACATAAACATTCGTATTAAAACTAACATACAAAATGTTAATACTTTATCTATAACCAATGAGTGGTATAAAAATAAAAAATCCACAGTCAAAAATATCACAAAACATTCTATAGAATATGTATGATTTTTATCATAATAAATTAATTTCAAACAAGTTTGAATTCTATTAAATTATGTTGACAACGATAAAAGTGATCGGTAAAATGATTTGAGAGAAATACCCCTTTTTCATGAAATCGTTTAAAATTTTCAAAATTTGTAAAGGTAGTCGTTTAAAAGATATTTTTGAATCAAATTATCCCACACCACTTTGAACCTTTTGAATGGAATTAACATTTTGAAACATTCATGTCCATATAAATAAATCCTTAAAATCATTATAAAATCCTGGACAATAATGAGAAAGGTTTAGAAGAATAAATCATTAAAACATTTTAAATGACGTTTTAGTAAATGAGTCCATTAAAAATAACCCATTTGAAAATTATTTAATGAAACATGGACATGGATAATAAATATTTCCCAGTAAAAACTTACACATAAACAATCTCGAGTAATAATAGGATTGAGGAATTAACTCTTACCAATTTGGTAACTTATGAAACATACACCCCATGATAGAAGTATCATACAATGAAGATGTAAATAAGTATAAATTAAGGATTATTACACAAAACATACAATTATGGGTATTACATACACCACACAAAAGGAAATAGTGGCCATATAGTATGAATCTCATGGGAATAATGAGTGAGATGAAAACCCCTTACCTTGCACTTTCCTTTGGTTGAGGGTACATTTAACCTCTTGTATAATGACCAATGTATGATATTAGATTATACCAGAACCACATTCATATTTATTATATCATAAATTATTCATTTATGAATTTATTCTACCCCTTTAATAATTATTTTCATGTTAAATTAACATTTCGGGTAATAATCGCTTTCTTTATCATACATATTTTAACTTGTTATTCTGGATCGTATCATGTAGATCATGATTTAAATAATATAAAACATTTTTATATATCATTAATATTTTGAATATAAATATTTATATTAGATAGATATATGAAATGGAATACCCTGTTAATGCTGACGGTAGGCCGTACGTACTCATAAATGATGTTTCTGTTTTAATATCGTTTTGAACATAAGTAAGTGAATATGTTATATGTAAGTAAAAATATATATTTTATGCAAATAATGGACATTAGCATGTCCCTATTATTTCCATAAAGGTGTGGAATTAGATGGAATATAAATTTTCCAGAGACATTAGCATGTTACTATTATTATTTATATATTTATTACTCATCACTATATCTATCCAAATAACAGCGTTGAATAAAAAATTACACCATGGCATGGAGACGGTAAGTCGTACATGCCCATGAATGGTGAAATTATCATTCATAGAATGGTTAGAATAATGAATATGGTTTCTCTATATTTATAATAAAATCCCAGTATATATAAGGTACTGGAATTATTTTTTTGGTATGGTAATAACAAAGAAATAGTTAGTGGAAGAAGAAAAGAACTTGAAAGAGGGTGGTGAAATCATTACCTCTTCTTCGGGTTCTTCCTTTTGATTTGATCAAAAGGGATCCTTAAGATGACTTTCAGATCAAACTAAGGCCTTTGGTATGAAGGTAGGATACTTGGATAGATACTTGGGTAGGGGATGGTTGAGAAAAATGGATTTGTAGGTGTGAATTTTAGAGAAGGTGAAGTTCCCTTTTATAAAAGGGGTGAGGGGCACCGTAGGAAAAACATAAAATATTATTTTATAATAAATTCATTATCGGTTTCTAATGGCTCAAAAATTGAGTTATTTAAATTATATGATGGGTATGGGTCGAAACTCACTCAACAAATATGTTTTATATAGGTTTGGGTCACTATATTAACCTTATCTTTTAGATTTAACTTTTAGTTAAATAGTTTGACATTTACCATGTCTCATTGTATTTTTATATTATAAGGTTAATAAACAAACTATAAAATTACAAGAGAACCCAATTGTTTCATTAATGACATATATAATAGTATATAATCACTTTGGCTGAATCATAGATTTTTAGAAATAGAATACCAAATAATAATATAATATTTGTTTTAAAGACTCTTTTATGTCAATTTTGACACTATTTGGTATTTTGTTTTTTTCTAAATTCCTAATAGAATTTTTAATTAAAAAAATTAATTTAATCAACCCTAATAAGTAATAATAAATTATATAATTATTGGAATTCATAAAAACACTCTAATTACATTAATTTGGGTATTTATAATATCAATTATTTTTATATTTCATTAATAAGGAAATTACTGCATCATCATTGTCTCATAAATAATTTATATTATTTAACGTCTAAAAATTATAAATAAAATACTATTATGTAGGAAATATTTTTATATTTCTAATGAATATTTATAATCGAATTTATCTTATGTGTAACCCTATTTTAAAAATGGTTTAGTTATTAATATTTGAATTTAATGCTTTAAACTCTTCATTGAATTAAATAATAATAAATTTCACAATC
Organism: Viscum album; assembly: GCA_963277665.1. Lineage (NCBI taxonomy): Eukaryota > Viridiplantae > Streptophyta > Magnoliopsida > Santalales > Viscaceae > Viscum > Viscum album. Next base: position 906,457,527 of record OY728125.1, on the reverse strand, counting down.
TAATCCATGTGGACCTATAGGATCATATATTATTCCTAATTTTGGTTTCGGTCGAATTAAACTTATCAAATAGAATTAGTACATCTGTTAGGGTAATAATAATATCTTTTTTACCTTTAATTGCCATATTTACCTTTAACCGTTGTAAATAAAAGTCAAAAGTTATTATTCACCAGAAATTATTTTTATCATATTGAACCACATTTTACTTAATAATATCATCCATGTCTCTTTAATTTTTTAAATTCAATTCATAGAAGCGATAAAATGATATTTTTTGAAAATTTATAAATACTACTAGGAGGAGCGTAAAAGACGGTAAAATTTCAATAAAATTTTTATATATCTAAACATATTATAAAATGACTCTAATGGATTATATTTAACTTATATATTTATTATGTATCTATTTTTGATGAAAAATAAATTTAAATGAAATAAATAATTTTTTAAATGAAGAGTCGGTTTTAACCAATAACATAGTGTTTTTCACTCTCCATAAAAAATTGCAAGTTTTCAGAAATCTACCAAAACATCACCCTAAGATAATTTTGATATTATTAATTCAAAATTGAAGTCTATTTCACCAAATTGAAAGCCTATGAATTACATTTATTAATTTAAAATTAATTCCTATTGTAAAAACCAAAAAGCATATTTTTATGAAATAATAACTATCAAAAGATTGACACTTGTTTATGTCCAATTTCAATGTTAAATTACGTAGAATGACCAGAATTGGATTAAATGGTAAAAATATAATCTATTTATACTTCGAAACCATTAAAATTTATAATTTAACACATTAAAATATTTTGATTAAAAATATTTTTTCAGTAAAAATATAGTATTTTTCACTATTCACCCAAATTTGAAAGTTATTAGAAAACACCAAAAATTTATTGACACTAAATTATTATGACCCTATTATAAAGAATAAGTTTATCTTGTAAAATTGAATATATAAAAGTTTAAAATATTGGATTTAAAAAGGGTTCTCCATTAAAGGAAGTAAAATTTCATTTTTTTAAAAATGCTTCTTTTATTTGAAGAAAATGAATTTGTTGTAACATTATGTCTAAGAAACTCATAATATGGATTCTAAAATTATATGGATTATATAAAGTTCAAAATTCAGTTATTAATATTCATAACCACTTTTGAACGGCTGGTTTGGTAAGTCGTTGTGTGCTAGAACTTGGTGCTGCGTGTAGTACAAGTTATTGAATTACTTTAAAGAAATAACGTACTATGAAATCTTGGGTTGTTACAAGATCTATGTTTCATTCCAACTCCTAGAAAAATGGTGAATGAGACGACATCTAAATAGTGCAATAGATGGCAAAATTTAGTGATGAAAGAGGAGAAGGTAGGGTTGGCCTTACTGTGGCCTCTCCAATGCTTCCGATGGAATTGAATTAGGATTCCAGATAGAAGATATAAAAGAGATTAAAGGAGAAGGATCATTGGAAACCCACAGGAGGAATAGAGGAGTTGTTGTGATCATGAAGAAAGGGAGAAGAAGAAATTCTAATTTAAGTAGAGGGATGGGTTAAATGGTATTTTCTCTAAAAATATTCTGTCATGTTTGCCATGCATTGACCATACTCTTATTGAACATTCACATGTTATTTGCACATGATTTCCCAAACCATTTGAAAACCATGCATGAAGGCTCTGCAACCCCTCTGCAACAGGTTCCATGGCCATGTTCCTGGGTGGCACGGTTGTAGACAAACCATGCGGCCCAGTCTTCTTTCCCCTTTTTCAGTGCACTAGACTACAGAAGATCCCTAAACGCTCCTATGACCCTCTTGTATTGATTAGGTGACTTCATTCAGACCATTTAAGATATCCAAAACAAAAAACTAATATTTTTTACCTTGGTCAAGAGGTAACTCGTTTCAAACTTCCCTCATAGTAGAAACCCATCCCTGAGTTTCCCGTATGAGGGTTAAGAGGAGTTGTTAGTAAAGAGTTAAAACCACTATGATTGTATATCTTCTTTCTACACACAAGTCTCATCATATACCATGTTATGCTACCACAGCACCCATACGATAGAACCAAACCTACCTCATGGCATCTTCATGCTCTGATCGACAAAACAAACCGGATACTCATCAAAGGAAGCATCCATATATAGATCAACCTCATCATCCTAGAAGAAGTTAAATGGGTCTTGATAATATTAGCAATGTCGAGATCCATGAAAGTCATTTCCCATAGACGGGTATGTCTAGGGATGTGATAACTTGTATGACACTAGTATAATATTTTTCACAAACTCAAAGGGTCCAATTAGTCTTAGTGATATATAACCTTGCTTCTGAATATGTCAACACACCATCCTTGGTGATACTTTTAAGAAAACCTAGTCTCTGACCATGAACTAAGGAGCTCATCGGCATCTGTTAACATAAGACTATTGTCTAGATTGAGCATTCATCATACTTATTCTAATTAATAGATCTAATCAGAGATCTCTTCTATGAGATGAGTCACAAGCACTACTACTTTCCTTATATCTAAACAACACATAGGAGAGAAACAAGGCCTACAATAAAAGGCTTCATAGGAGTCCATCACAATGGTATCCTTGAAGCTGTTGTTAAAAGCAAACATGACGAGAGGATTTTTTTTCTCCCAGGAACACCAAATGTTGAGAATGAACACACTGACCTTATCCTCTAGCCCCTGAAATGTAAGTTTTGTCCGTTCATCTGTTTGAGGGTGATAGGTCGTGCTCAAATGTACCTGCATACCCAACTCATTCTGAAATCCCTGTCATAATAGTGATGTAAAATGATCATCTCTATTAGAAACAATAGAATGAGGTTCTCCATGAAGACGTACCATCTTCTTGTCATACAGTCTTCCACACTCATTAATATAAATGGTCTATCACATAGGGGAGAACTATGTGACCTTTATTAAATAGTCAACAACCACCCACATTATGTCATTTCATCAATGTGATATGGGTCAACAATTCATGAATTTGATCAAAACATCGTCCCCTTTCCACTCGGGAATGGAAAACGATTGAGGAATCCCTACCAGATGCTGATGTTCCACCATTACCGACTGATAGTTGGAACCCTGAGTGATGAATCTAACTATCGCATGCTTTATACTAGGCCAACAATATTAATTTCATAGATCTGGAAACATTTTGGACACACGAGGGTGAACTTCCTATGATGAGTCATGATAATACCTCATCAAATCCTCTCTATTGTCTGTTGGGACACATAAACACTCACAAAATATAAGAGTATCATCCCATCCGATTGTCCAACTAGATGACATATTGTTATCTAAAACGCATTCCCATAGTACAAAGCCTTCTGGTTCTGATATTTATCTTGACCTTACTCATTCCAGAAGAGTATATTTCACTGCTAAGGATGATAGGATAGTCTAATCATGGTCCTATTAAACCTTAAAGTCTATATTTGAGAATAAGTCTGTAATATTCCATTCATCATTGGACTTATAAAAATCCTGTGTCTGAGTCTTCAGGATCAGAGAATTAGCTACTAAATTCCATTTACCTAGAGTGTAGGCAAGATCAAAATCAACTGATAGCAGGTACTCGAACCACCTATGCTTCTTGAGATTTTGATCCCACTATACGAAGTTGTATTTGAGTATCTTGTGGTATGTAAACTCCACAAAATTCACTCCCAATTAATATTGTCTCCAAAAGTGTAAGGAATGAACAATTGTAGTGAGATCTAAGTTGTGTGTCATGTAATTCCACTCATAAGTCCTCAACTAACGAGAACCATTCACAACGAATCACGCCTCCTTTATCAGAACAACTCCAAGCCAAATACATGATGCATCACTGCATACCATATATGCCCTACCTTGATCTGGAAGAATCAATATCATTTCTGAATAAGTCATCCATCAAACAGTTTAAATTTTACTTCATAAGCTTCTGACCATTCTAATTTCACACCCTTTTTTGTTAGACTTGTATGTGGCACTACAAGGTGTGAGAAATCCTGAATGAATCATTTTTAGTATCTGGTAAGCCCCTTGAAACACAAGATATCATGTATGTTCTTGGGATGCTCCAATGAAACCACATCCATCACCTAATCTGGGTGAATTGAAACTCCTGACTCTGAGAAGATATAACCCAAGAAATGAATTATATCGATACATAAGTGGAACTTACTGAGAATAGAATAGATCTGATTGTATCATAGCATATTCATCATGATCTCAAGATTGGTTTCATCATTGTGTATAGAAAAATAATACACTATGATATATTTAATGAAGAAAACAACAAATTAATCCAAATATGCATGGAAAACCAGGTTTATAAGATCCATGAAGACAATAGGTTCATTCGTGAGTCTGAATGGCATAATCAGTTACTCGTAGAGACTATACCTGCTCCAGAAAGATGTGTGAGGTATGTCTGAATTCATGACATGAAATTCATGATAGAAAAACCATAGATTTATCACTGAAAACACGTTCTCCCCTCAAAAATGACCAAAGATGTAACACCCCGAGCTTCCACGATACGCTTCTCATTCAATAATGCAATAGCTTGCATTGTACGCAACTTCGAGTTCTAAAACACCGCGACTAATCAAAGTAGCCGTTATGAATAGTAATAACCACTTTTTAAAATTATAGAAATTTTATATTTCAAGATGGACTTCATTTTTGGATTCGGAATATCGAAATTAGCCTATGTTGAATTTTTGGTATTTTTCTGAGAACTTCTAATTTTTTATGAATAGTGAAAAATACCTTAAAACAACTTTTTCAATCAAAATAATTTATTGTGATAAATTATACTATTTAGTGGTTTTAAGGTATAATTAGAATATATTTTTACCATTTTATCCAATGGTGGTCATTAGAATTAATTTAACATTGAAATTGGACATAAACAATTGCCAATCTTTTGATATAAATTGTTTCTTAAAAACACGCTATTTGTCGTAACAGCGGGAATTAATTATAAAATTAATTAATGCAACTTATATGTATGGAATTTTTTAAAATAGACATCATTTTTGAATTCGGAATATCAATTATAGCATAGGGTGAAATTTTGGCCTTGTTCTGAAAAACTTCAATTTTTGATGAATAGTGAAACCACTAAGTGGTAGTTAAATAACTGATTTTTCGTTTAAATGAAATATTACCACTTCTGTGATTTTATTTTCAAAAATCTGACATACATGGTTTTCATTAAGAAGTAAAATGTGGTTCAATGAGATTAAAATAATTTTTTGGTGAATAGTAACTTTTAAGTTCTTAATCGCGATTAGAGGTAATTAGTGTAGTTTAAGGTACAAATAATGTTTTAATAATATGAGATGAGCATGACACTTGTCCTACTCCTATTGGATGAGTCATGGCCGACCAAGAAAACCCATGGGTCAACTTGGGGACCCCATGTAGCCACTTTAGTTGGAAAATGACATTAATATATATTTATTTAATGTTAAAATTAAATTGACACAAACATGAGTTATTTTACTAAAACAGTTTTTAAGTGGGGTTACACAAGTCCAAATTTTGACTATAAATATTCATTAGAAATATAAAAAGATTTCCTACATCATAGTATTTTTTTTTATAATTTTTAGACATTAAATAAATTAAATTATTTATGACAACATTATGATGCAGCGATGACCTCATTATTTAACGATTTAAATAAAATGAGAAGATAATGAAAAATCCAAGGCATACACTTGTCCAAAGCCTATTGGATGAGAAGATTTAGAAACCTTATCACCTTAGCCTCGAATTATATAAGTGTGGGACCTTTGGAATCCGAAAAGCATTGTGAAATAATGTAACATTTCAATATTTCCAAAAGTGCCCCTCCTCTCCACTTATAAAAGGCCCCCACCTCTCCCACATCATTTACACTTTCAAGCCATTTGGCTCGGCCAACCTCTACCCAAATACTCTCCCAACTTCCCCCTCTTACTCCTAGAAGCCTTACTTTGGGCAGAACTCTTTCCAAGGAAGCCTTTGGCTCAAATCAAAAAGAGTTACCCGATTTTGAGGTAATGTCTTTTCTAATGTTGTTTTGATTTATTTTTCTTCTCCAACCCCCTAACTCTTTTTATTAATTTCTTTTGTAACAACACCAGTATCCTCAATATACTAGGATGTTGTTATAAGAAGTATTCGAGCTACACTTAAACACACCTACATCTAATGGTTAAAGAACATACGGTTTCTGTGGATGGCGAATTTCTACCTCACGAAATGATGATTGTTCAACACTCATATAACACCTTCAAAGGTGGCCATTAAGATGTCACTATTTTTATATATGATATATAATATGTTTATGTTTTACTTATTCTTCTGTATTTCTCATTTATGGCATACTTTATGATTTCCATTATGGGTAAAACACGATAATTTCATTTTAGGAAGTGCGGACTACCACCCCCTCAAAGTGATTTGAATCGTTAATGCCATATGTGGGATGTATAAAGGATGGATTAAATGGTATTATAAACTATATTATACTGGAATTATATTATAAATTTATATCATTATGATTTAGTTCCATTAAATATGAAATTTAAATGAAAGTACCGTTCATGCGTACGTACGGCTTACCGTCTCCATGAACGGTGCATTTCATTTCTTACCTCTAAATGTTACGTAATATTATAAATGAATGTATATACTGGATATATAAGATATATATGACATCTATATCATGAATATAATTCTGGAGATAATGGATATTCTACCACATAAACAACTTGTAATTATAAGAAGTTTATTGTTGACTCAAGTACCAAAGATCGGCAAAACAACCGTTATTAACTTAAATAATTACATAATGTTCATATCATTGTAATAAGTTATATAATAAGGATAATGAAATTGAAAATGGTTCTTAATAAGGTATATATTAACTCTAGTTTATTATTCAGGAGGTTAAAGAACGGTTGAGTCAAGTCAGACACGAGGTAAGGGAACTTCTTAACCTAATTTCAATTCGTTGGGTTAATCTCCTACTTTCAAATTATGTCATGATATTATTATTTAATATCTTGTATTTTTACATTATTTATGTGTAATTATAGTGAAAACACATAATAGACCTACTTTATAAAAAAATGATCTTTTTAAGGACTTCGTCTCAATCCCCTTTCATTGAGGCATATTTGGTTTTATACACAACTTTCTTTTATACGGTGTATAAACCCCTTTGACTTTTACGTTTATTCAAAAGGAATCTTTTTATACGAAGCGTTTTTCTAAACGACAAAAGGGAATGTTTTTCTTTCCGTACTTATGCGGCGACAACGAATTCTCCACCACCGTTACCATTATTTGAGTTTCGGCTTCCTCTACAAGCCATCTTTGTTTAATGAAAAATAAATACAAAGTTTTAACTTTCTTTTATTTTGGTATTGAAAATGGTTTTGAAAGCGTTTTTATTATATCAATGTGTTGTATTGATATCTTGTGATTGAAATGTGGAAATTTTATGTTTCCTTTATGCATGTTTTATGTGATACGATTATGTTATGGTTTATGATATGTTTAAACCTATTCATATGAGGAATGTATTGGACTTAATAAGTGACGGGTGGAGCCCGCTATAGCTCCTCGATGAATCGGTAGGTCTCATGAGACAACTAGACGTGGAATTGGCCGAGGCCCTTTTCCAATTTGATTTATGGTTTTGGCCGAGGCCTTAATCATTTTAGACGTCTTGGCCGAGGCCGTGACAAAGTGTTTCAGAATGTCTGGCATTATACATTCCCTCATTATGAAAGTGGTTATTGATATTTCATGTGATTATTCGACCAGTAGAATATCCATGTGAAGAAGTGAATGGAATTATCTCATTTTACTTTTTCCATATTATGTTTATGTTCAAGTTTAAAAGGCTTTTGTTTTAGTTATACATTGCCTTAAATGTTTATGTTTATTTATGAAAGCTTCAGCAATATTGTTATCCTTACTGAGCATCTGAGCTCACCCCTTTCAATGTTTTAATATTTTCCAGGATGTGAAGAAGTATTTTATAAATGACCTGCAGGGATAGTCAGAAGAGGATATGAGTGTGGACTATGAAGACTTTGTTATTAGTTTTTCACTTTATGATGTAATGTAAGACTTGTGAATGTATCTAGTGTTTCCAAGGCTACTAAACTAATCGGTATTTCGAGACTTGATCTTTTGTGATCATTCCAATGTTACGAAGTAATGCACCGACTCTTGGTAGCTGGGGTAGGGGCGTTACAGTTGGTATCAAAGGCAGTTTAGTACTAACCTTGGGAGCTAGATTTAGATAAACTCTGATTAGAGAACATAGCCCAATGATAGACTTTGAGGATTAGTATAGAAGAACTTCCTAGAATTTTGGTATTATAGAGATGTTATGAGTTTTCCCAGTAATACATCCATGTCTGGATACGAGCAGGTAGAGGCGGCTCTGACACAGATGTACCTAGGGGTAAAACCCGAAAACACTGCTTTGAGCTAGACTCGAACGGGAATTGGTGCACGACAACGGGCCTTGCTGCACTCTTGGTTACGACACTCCCGGGGGATATGCTTAGGATAATTCTCGTTTTCTTTACAATCCACTATGAACGGTTATGAGTATATAATTCCTCAAAGAAAACCTTTTTATGATTATGGATTATATCCATAAATAGTTCAATTTATGTTAAGTATTTTATAAGTATGGAATTATGTATTTTGATTCATAAACTAACCCAGTTTATGGCATTGTATAGAAATGGCGCCCAGTAGAAGGAATGTGAACTCCATCAATACGTATGATCCAAAGAGTAAGAAGGATCATATCTTTCTTGGTATTAAGCCAACATTTAGAAGGGAAATATTCTCCCATGTGTTATCAACATATGAAGAAATAGTATCATGTGTTAATAAGATAAGTATAGAATTCTCTGAGTCTTATGGATTTGAAGGGATGAAAGAGAAGAAAAGGATGGAAGATAGAATGATGGATAAAGGGACGAGGGAAAATGAAAATTTTCCAATATGTGATAACTGTGGGAAGAAACACCTTGGAATTTGCCTGAAGGGAATGGGAGTTTGTTATAAGTGTGGAGAAAAAGGACACCAAGTGCATGACTGCAAGGGTAAGAAAAAGGTTTCAAATGTACAATGCTTCATCTGCAAGGAGTGGGGACACTACGCAAACCAATGTTCAAATCATCAGAGTATGCCCCAAATGATGTTATTGGATAATAATAAAGTTATGATACAACCACAGATGAGGAGGAATGATTAGAGTTCTTATGTTGTTGTTAAAGAATTTTGTAATTTGAGTGTTGTATCAATGATGTACTGGTTATAATAATTATGGAGTATATAAGGACTGTACTGCAGTACTATTTCATCTAGGACTTGAGATTGTGTGGAACCAAGAAAAGTGACTCCACAGTAGGTTAAATTTTTGGAAAATATATGGTTGAGAGAAAGATAAACCATAATATGGTTCTGATACCGAGATAGTGATTTTGGAATAAGACATGATTGATTCGGATAAATTATGTTGGATATTCTTAACATCCTTGAAACTGATTAATGATTTGTATACATTTTTGGATAGAAGGAGTATATCTAGTTTTTTATAAGGAATAAGGGATCATGAATGTAATCAATAAGGATTTATGGTAATTTATTATGTTTCAGTGTTTTAAAAGAATACATGATGAAGGTGTTCACATGTTGTTACGCAGAAAAAAAAGAGCTTCATTATGTTTACCTTCCTCATAAAATCTGGACTGTGAGTTGGACAGAAGTATTTTTGATAACTATAAAGGTTGGAATGGATTATATTTTACATTGGATACTATTGTTAAGGTTATTTTTGGATATTTATAAAAAGGACAACACGCAGAACGAGTGACAACCCATCGCGTCGGACAAAGCTGTGGGAATCGAACCCACAACCATAGTGCGATTGGGATTAATCGCCTACCACTGGACTACGTGAAGTCCCTGGTTATTACAAAATAGTTTTTCTAATCTAAATTGTATGTGTTAACATTTATAACCTTATACAATTAGGATAAGTATAATATTTTTGAGTTCTATTATCTTTTTGAGTGAAAGATGAGTTGAATGTTGAAACTCTAATTGTCAAGCATAAATATATATATACCTTTCTCTTATTCAATGAATAAATTAATTCTTAAACTTTATTAAAGGGATATTAAAACAAAAAACTGTGTTATCCTAATACCTTATGTCTTGTTGAACTGATGATATTTTAAATCAACATAGATTGAAGGCTTTGAGGCCCTCAATTTGACAGTTGATTGTGATTGATGACCTCAATAACTCCCTATAAATATTTACGTTTTTCCTCCAATTATATGTCTTTAATTTCCACCAATGTTTTCCTAATCGAGATCATAATTGGGTAGTGACTTTATCATTTCCCTTTCCCTCTTATTAAGGCTAAATTTTATTAATCTTATTTCCGATGTGGGTTTTCCACAAAGGTATTGTCTCTTTTCAACCTTTTATTTTCAAAGAAAAATTTCAAATTGCGAGGACGCAATTTATTGAAGGAGGGGAGAATGTAACACCCCGAGCTTCCATGATACGCTTCTCATTCAATAATGCAATAGCTTGCATTGTACGCAACTTCGAGTTCTAAAACACCGCGACTAATCAAAGTAGCCGTTATGAATAGTAATAACCACTTTTTAAAATTATAGAAATTTTAAATTTCAAGATGGACTTCATTTTTGTATTCGGAATATCGAAATTATCCTATGTTGAATTTTTGGTATTTTTCTGAGAACTTCTAATTTTTTATGAATAGTGAAAAATACTTTAAAACAACTTTTTTAATCAAAATAATTTATTGTGATAAATTATACTATTTAGTGGTTTGAAGGTATAATTAGAATATATTTTTACCATTTTATCCAATGGTGGTCATTAGAATTAATTTAACATTGAAATTGGACATAAACAATTGCCAATCTTTTGATATAAATTGTTTCTTAAAAACACGCTATTTGTCGTAACAGCGGGAAATAATTATAAAATTAATTAATGAAACTTATATGTTTGGAATTTTGTAAAATAGACATCATTTTTGAATTCTGAATATCAATTATAGCATAGGGTGAAATTTTGGCCTTGTTCTGAAAAACTTCAATTTTTGGTGAATAGTGAAACCACTAAGTGGTAGTTAAATAACTGATTTTTCGTTTAAATGAAATATTACCACTTCTGTGATTTGATTTTCAAAAATACGACATACATGGTTGTCATTAAAAGTAAAATGTGGTTCAATGAGATTAAAATAATTTTTTGGTGAATAGTAACTTTTAAGTTCTTAATCGCGATTAGAGGTAATTAATGTAGTTTAAGGTACAAATAATGTTTTAATAATATGAGATGAGCATGAAACTTGTCCTACTCCTATTGGATGAGTCATGGCCGACCAAGACAACCCATGGGTCAACTTGGGGACCCCATGGAGCCACTTTAGTTGGAAAATGACATTAATATATATTTATTTAATGTTAAAATTAAATTGACTCAAACATGAGTTATTTTACTAAAACAGTTTTTAAGTGGGGTTACACAAGTCCAAATTTTGACTATAAATATTCATTAGAAATCTAAAACGATTTCCTACATCATAGTATTTTTTTTATAATTTTTAGACATTAAATAAATTAAATTATTTATGACAACATTATGATGCAGCGATGACCTCATTATTTAACGATTTAAATAAAATGAGAAGATAATGCAAAATCCAAGGCTTACACTTGTCCAAAGCCTATTGTATGAGGATATTTAGAAACCTTATCACCTTATCCTCGAATTATATTAGTGTGGGACCTTTAGAATCCGAAAAGCATTGTGAAATAATGTAACATTTCAATCTTTCCAAAAGTGCCCCTCTTCTCGACTTATAAAAGGCCCCCACCTCTCCCACCTCATTTACACTTTCAAGCCATTTGGCTCGGCCAACCTCTGCCCAAATACTCTCCCAACTTCCCCCTCTTACTCCTAAAAGCCTTACTTTGGGCAGAACTCTTCCCAAGGAAACCTTTGGCTCAAATCAAAAAGAGTTACCCGATTTTGAGGTAATGTCTTTTCTAATGCTGTTTTGTTTTATTTTTCTTCTCCAACCCCCTAAATCTTTTTAATTTCTTTTGTAAAAACACCAGTATCCTCAATATACTAGTATGTTTTTATAAGAAGTATTCTAGCTACACTTACACACACCTACATCTAATGGTTAAAGAACATACGGTTTCTGTGGATGGCGAATTTCTGCCTCACGAAACGATGATTGTTCAACACTCATATAACACCTTAAAAGGTGGCCATTAAGATGTCACTATTTTTATATATGATATATAATATGTTTAGGTTTTACTTATGCTCTGTATTTCTCATTTATGGCATACTTTATGATTTCCATTATGGGTAAAACGCGATAATTTCATTTTAGGAAGTGCGGACTACCGCCCCCTCAAAGTGATTTGAATCGTTAATGCCATATGTGGGATGTATAAAGGATGGAGTAAATGGTATTATACACTATATTATAATAGAATTATATTATACATTTATATCATTATGATTTAGTTCCATTAAATATTAAATTGAAATGAAAGTAGCGTTCATGCGTACGTACGGCTTACCGTCTCCATGAACGGTGCATTTCATTTCTTACCTCTAAATGTTACGTAATATTATAAATGAATGTATATACTGGATATATAATATATATATGACATCTAAATCATGAATATAATTCTAGAGATAATGTATATTCTACCACATAAACAAATTGTAATTATAAGAAGTTTATTGTTGACTCAAGTACCAAAGATCGGCAAAACAACCGTTATTAACATAAATAATTACATAATGTTCATATCATTGTAATAAGTGATATAATAAGGATAATTAAATTGAAAATGGTTCTTAATAAGGAATATATTAACTCTAGTTTATTATTCAGGAGGTTAAAGAACGGTTGAGTCAAGTCAGACACGAGGTAAGGGAACTTCTTAACCCAATTTCAATTCGTTGGGTTAATCTCCTACTTTCAAATTATGTCATGATATTATTATTTCCTATCTTGTATTTTTACATTATTTATGTGTACTTATAGTGAATACACATAATAGACCTACTTTATAAAAAATGATCTTTTTAAGGACTTCGTCTCAATCCCCTTTCATTGAGGCATATTTGGTTTTATACACAACTTTCTTTTATACGGTGTATAAACCCCTTTGACTTTTACGTTTATTCAAAAGGAATCTTTTTATACGAAGCGTTTTTCTAACCGACAAAAGGGAATGTTTTTATTTCCGTACTTATGCGGCGACAACGACTTCTCCACCGCCGTGACCATTATTTGAGTTTTGGCTTCCTCTACAAGCCATCTTTTTTTAATGAAAAATAAATACAAAGTTTTAACTTTCTTTTATTTTGGTATTGAAAATGGTTTTGAAAGCGTTTTTATTATATCAATGTGTTGTATTGATATCTTGTGATTGAAATGTGGAAATGTTATGTTTCCTTTATGCATGTTTTATGTGATACGATTATGTTATGGTTTATGATATGTTTAAACCTATTCATATGAAGAATGTATTGGACTTAATAAGTGACGGGTGGAGCCCGCTATAGCTCCTCGATGCATCGGTAGGTCTCATGAGACAACTAGACGTGGAATTGGCCGAGCCCCTTTTCCAATTTGATTTATGGTTTTGGCCGAGGCCTTAATCATTTTAGACGTCTTGGCCGAGGCCTTGACAAAGTGTTTCAGAATGTCTGGCATTATACATTCCCTCATTATGAAAGTGGTTATTGATATTGCATGTGATTATTCGACCAGTAGAATATCCATGTGAATAAGTGAATGGAATTATCTCATTTTACTTTTGCCATATTATGTTGATGTTCAAGTTTAAAAGGCTTTTGTTTTAGTTATACATTGCCTTAAATGTTTATGTTTATTTATGAAAGCTTACACAATATTTTTATCCTTACTGAGAATCTGAGCTCACCCCTTTCAATGTTTTAATATTTTCCAGGATGTGAAGAAGTATTTTATAAATGACCTGCAGGGATAGTCAGAAGAGGATATGATTGTGGACTATGAAGACTTTGTTATTAGTTTTTCACTTTATGATGTAATGTAAGACTTGTGAATGTATCTAGTGTTTACAAGGCTACTAAACTAATCGGTCTTTCGAGACGTGATCTTTTGTGATCATGCCAATGTTACGAAGTAATGCACCGACTCTGGGTAGCTGGGGTCGGGGCGTTACAAAAGATGTCAGCTATTCTTGGAAAGGATATTGGTTCCTGATAGTTAGATAAATCAACTAATGGAAATCCACACAAAGACTAAAGGTATTATACACATTCATGGTAAATAAGAAAGTTCACACCCAATGAGAAGTGTTGGATCATATAAAACTTTTCAGATCTAAATCCTATATCTATTTATTGAGCTCCAGAAGCTCCTTAGGTTCCATCTTATATGGATGAATGGACACAGGTGCTACTCCAATCATAATCTCAATAGAAAACTCCACCTATCATAACAAAGTTAAAATTGAGAAGTTATCAGAAACATATTATCAGAAATTATCAAATAACTTAGGGAATACATTAGGTTCCAACCTCTAGTCATCAAGGAAAAGACTGGCAATCTGGGTTATAACACTGTCAATCTTCTGCTACTCGGGTCCTTCTCATGTCACACTAACATACCATTCTCCCTTATGTATGTGTGTAATGTCCTCTTGTGATGTAAACGTAACCCTTCAATGATATCAATCAATATTGGATCTATAGAAAACTAACTGGTCCATCCTGAGGATTACTTCAAAACTTGTCATATAGAAAAAATACTGGTTTCCTTTGAAAAGGTAACCACATATTATAGGGGGATAGTTCTGAAAATCATTAATTACCTCTAAACATATACATAAGGGTGTATCTAGAATAACAATGATGGGATAATACTCAACATCGAGGCACAATATCTCAGTTATTTACTCAGATATGAACGAGTGGGACACTCTAGTATGAAATAAAGTAGATACTAAAGTGGAGGATACTAGAATTGTACCTCATATAGTAGATGTTCTAAAGATCATATATTGTGGATTAGGTTTTACTACATGTATCTAGGCTATACCATAGCCTTGAGTCACTACCTGGCTACATGGAGTAGGCCTGCTCTGTTGGCCCTAAGAATTATATGCCTGGTTACCTCTGCCTTGACCCCCACCACAACCTGATCAATTAGTGGTATTTCTTATGTCGGTCATTCATGATATTTCCGACACCACTCTGGACCAAAGATTATGTTAATATCTCTTCTCACTAGGGACTAGAGGTAATTTTCTACAAAAATGATGGATATGGCCCGTCCTTCCATATATTCTTCACTCAACTAGATTTTGTGTACACTAGCTCTTTACATGCCTTAGTTCTTTTCTCAACAAAAATATAGGAGAACCACCAGCTATTCCTTTGAGAATCTCTGAAATTTCACTTTCACTAGAAGAAGATCCATTGGAAGCCTTAGGTGCCGAACCGCCCTAGATTCCACCCTCATCATCTATGAAATTTTTTTATGTGATTAGCGTCAGGTTGATGATTTCGAGAATTGTTGTCATCTTGAAAACATTGACTTATGAGTGATTGGTGTAACACATCCCATTCTAGAATCATAAAGTCTCCAGTATCTCATCTGCAGCTACAGAATGAGTGAAACGCTACAGATCAATAAAATAGGATGAGTAATCCATGACTAAAATAGTCCCATGCTTTAGATTCATGAACACTCTAGCTTTGTCCTACCTTAGTCTATGTGGAAATAAGTAATTGTAAAGGACCACATATATCTCATCCCAAACCATATCTCTATGATGGAATATATGGGTGATGACATCCCACCACCTCTTGGATAAATCACATAGCATGTAAGCTTCTAGTTTGACCCTCCACCCTAGAGGTGTCTCTAGGTGCTCGAAGATAGAAAGGATCACCTAGATCCAAGTCTCTGTAGAAAGAGATACTCCCACACCGGAGAAGGTAAGAGGATGCTGTTGTAGAAACTTGTGATTCAACTTTTCCATACTCGGGGGGTTTGGTCACACTCCACTAGGCATATTCTGCATCTTTCACAAGAATCCCTATCAAAACTGGGTGTTAGTAACCAACATAAGTATGGGATAAGGATCCACATGTGGCACAACTAAAAGAAAATCTAGAGGCTCAAGGCCCTCCACCCTGGGAACAAGATCATCGCCCCCTTTATGAAGCGCAGATTGAGGAAATCATGGTGTCTTAACACTACAAATCCAAAAAAACGTCTTGGAAGGGATTTAAACATATTAGAGGATTGCATTTAATAATGTAGGACAGGTACTACAACATTCCAATAAGAATGAACACGACAATCTACCTAATTCAAAATCCATGTCTATATGTTAGAAATGACCGTAACAAGAAAAAAGAACCGAGAAACACCCACTATCCACTAATAAGGTCGGGTTCGGGTCAAATTTCTATGTTAGATATGTAAAAAATGCAATTCTGAAATTTTAAGTCTCTTTGAATGACTGATTCCAATGATGTCATTTTACAGCCCATATGGTCCCACACACCATATAATAAAAAATGACACTCACATGGATAACATTTCATTTATGTTGTGCTTATTCATGTGATTAAATCATTTATCAAATGGTTGAGCTATTAGGAATTACATTTCTCAATCAATATGGGATTATACACCTTTTTAACAAAAGAGTGGAACCCACTAAACTCACACAATACAACGATCCATATCTAATAGAAATGGGTTGGCATAATTTTATGTATATATATAAAACAAGTCACAATTATATGTAATTGGAAATGCATTCTATAGATTTAATCATGAAATGGTATTATGCATGGCCAATTTAAATAGTTCATATCATGTTGCATGGTCTACCACATAACCCTCATTTCATCTTATTGAGAAATGAAATCCCAATTCCAACATCAACAATATCAATAACATCAAAAAACATGTGAATCAACCAATGGTGAAATGATATCAACATTAATAGCAGAATCAATAATATCCATAGTTAAAGTAACTTGGTCTTTACCTCATACATCAGTTCGTGACACCGAAGAATAAGTTTTGAAAATGTAAAAATCATTCCCAATCCCCAATCTATGGTCTCCAAAAAGTTAGTGAAGAAATGATCCTTCTTATGATACCAATTTGTGACGTTCCAGACTCAGCTACCACGTAACTTGTGCCCTATACCGTGTTGGCCACATGACCCATAGTGTGTCTCCCCTAATTCCATTGGTTGTCAACTAGTAGCAAGGGTGGGAAGGAAAATTAGTTGGGAGACTATACCTCTATGTCAATGTTTACATAACATGTTACGACAATATAAAAATGAAGAAACATAAACTTACAGACAGATATAGTGAACATATGAAAATATAGAAAATCCTCAAATGCAGTGTTTGATACTGATATTCATGCATGGAATACAAGTAAACAATGGGGACAAGAAATAAGTAGTCGGAAAACAAATACGAAGGTAAAAATTAAAAAAACCACAAAATTCATTATAGAAACTCCAGCCTAAGCCTGGTCATCTGTTCCTAAGATTCATCCAAGAAAAAGTGCCAATAGTCAGATGAGTGTTGTTTTCCCCTATCTGCACCTACATGAAAATAATCTTATTGGGTGCCTAATAAGGCCCAAGTCGGATATGAGATAAATATCAGTAGGAAACCACAAATTGTGTCTACATGAATCCGAGTGATGCTCATAAGTTAAAAGTGTGGATCTTATGGAAAGAAAGTAAGCAATGCAAAATAATCAATAAACCACTTTCTTAAGATCCTAAAGGGAACATGTATGGCCTACCTACTTCATCTCAATGTTTTTATGTTTGATCACGTCACATGGTATATATATAAAGGTTATCACTCGCACGGGGTAAGAATTCCACTCTTCCACACATAAATATATATGATAGCAGGTGTTGGGTATGAATGCCTCCCACCCATAGAAATTATTGGCATGGGGTAAGAATGCCTAACATCCATACATGATATAGGCATGGGGAAATAATGCCTCCCATCCATACAGAGGTTATAATTAGCACATGTTATGAATGACTCTCTCCTATATATACATAGAGGTTATCAATGGCGTGGGTTAAACATGCCTCCCACCCATACATTTCATAAGTGTCAAGGGTAACGAACGCATTCCATCCACACATTCACACTATAATTTACAATCATTTTAATTTCATAAGTATTCACATTATATAATGTAAGGAAAACCATTCTATATCATTTAAAATTAAACAAGGAAACCAATTATAAAATGTCCTTAATAGAAAATATGGACAATGGAAAGTCATGCCATCCCATGAAACCATTATGTTTAAGAAAAAACACTTTTACGGTTCATACCAACTCATCCTAGCCAACCTACAAATCCAACCGTCCAATTTTCCTCACATGGGAAATAAATTTCTGGGCATCGTGTCATGGTCCAAATGTCGAAGTCAAATACACACATACCCATTTTCCCAATTCATAACCAAAAGTGTCTATGTATCATTGAGTCACCATGGCACACATTAAATACACATGGGACAATTCCCAGTTAAATTGAAAACCAAATAGGGAACAGAAAACCATAATTAGTGTTTTAGTAAATTGGATTAACATGGCCATTTGGTTGGCACACCCCTTGGGTATACATACGAAGAACGAATTTATTCTAAACCCCTATACGTGATTCAAATAACCTACTTCATCATGCTAGGGACAATTATATATAAATTAATCAACACATAGGGGGATCTTGTCAAAGGGTGACTCATGGCATGACAGAATAAATATGAAACGAAAAAAACTCAAAATGGAAAATATGTGACCACCTACCATTGGGATGTTGATGATGCCTTTCAGAGTATCAAACATAAATTCTAAGAATGTTGGAGTATATCTAGGTTTCAGTAAAACACCTATAAAATATGTTGAATGAGACTACTTTTAAATATCACAACATATGGAAGTATTTTGTGAGGAAAGTGGTCCACTTAGGGTTAGAGTTACCTCGGCCAATCCAATGCTTCAGAAAGTATTGAATTCAGATGTTGGATGGAGGATTGGTGAGAGATTGATGGAGAAAGTGCTTTGGAAACCCTTCAAAGGAAGAGAGGAGTTATTGTGCATTTGAACCAAGGGATAAAAGGACATAAGAACATAAGTAGAGTGATGGGAAAATAGACTTTTCCCCTAAAATATGATTGCACCGTCTCTACACTATGTTTCAAAAATCATATGAATATTGTGTGATAAGGATATTCAAACCCTTTTCACTAGGCCACATGGTAGTTCACCTAGGTCTCACGATTTCAGACAAACCATGCGGCCTAGTCTTCATTCCCCTTTTTGATACATCGAGCTCCAGAAGTTCCCTAGACGCTCCTATGTCCCACTAATCATGATTAGGTGATTTCATTAGGATCATTTATGACATAAAAAAATCTAATGATTTGTACCTTGGTTAATAGAGTGGTTATTATAGCTAGTTATAATATAAATCAAAAATTATGATGATTCCAAACAGGGAATATTTTTGTTTAGTGTAATCAATGAAATTAATGTACTATATTGACCTTATTTGAGAAAATGTTGAAGCTATCGCCAAATATCTATGTAAACCAGCTCCAAATTTTATTGCCTTTTTATTTTACCTTTCAATTACGACACCTTCTACTACTTTCTAATGAATCAATCCTCACACATTTTATTTTATATAATCCTGGTCTTCTACAATTACTTAGCATCTAGAATCTCAATTCCAATCTTGTTGATGTGTCCTAGACAGTTATGCCAAATTTTATCTATTGTAACATATCCATCATGTATTTATCCTTATAATGAAATTATAATTTTTAGGATATAATCCTTCACTCCCGTTTCTAAAACCGTAGATCAATGTCTTGTCTTAGATGATCCATCCACTAACATTTTATAGAAAATATAGTCATTGTGTTTTCCCATGTAAATTATGTTCTTCCTTAATTTGGGGATGTGTCTCACACTTGGTAGGTTTTGCAATCTTTTTCTCTTTATCTAAATAGATACATCTCCCATGCCAAAAATTTTAATATTTTTCCCATCCTTCATATAAAATCTATCTTATCTTCCATATATTTTATTTTTCATACTACTTATCTCAAATTTATAATGGAATGAAGAACTATATTTTAACATGTAAGACCCTTGGCTTGAGGTACTTTACCATTTTATTTTGTATTTTGATGTTATATAATACTTGGGTTGAGTTTTTATAGATTATAGATGGTTTTTGGTGCTTTGTATGTTCCTTTTAGGAGAATTATTGGAGTATAGTTTGGGTAAACCATGTGGTTTTCTCTATAAAATTGTAAAACTAGGTTTATGATGACTGGAGGGTGCACATAACTAGGGATTTTCAAATCTGGGTGGGTTTCCTGGAAGAATCATGATAGTGTAGATAGATGGAAAAGTATGATTAGTTCATAGTTTGTAAAAACCTGTTCAATATATGTTATGGGGTAGTTTTGTGACAAAAGGAGGTGATTTGTTATCACATGGTTTCTTAAAATATGTGTCTTAACCTTATGTCATGCATTTAAGGTTTTGAAAATTATATTTTAAATATATTTTTTCTAGGAACCCTCATTTGTATTATCTTCTCTCAGGATCTTGAACTTTATTTTTTTTCTAAGAGTTCATGGTGGATCCATTTTATGTGATGGCTAATTCTAATGATTATTTGTTTGTTCAGTCTCTAAAATAAACTGTAAGTCTCTTTTTTTCTCTTTGTCATTAGATCTTCTCATCTTCACTAATCTATAAAATTATATCTAATTAATTATAGAAACATATACGATATATGATTTGTTTTTATAGGATCTTTATTTGATCTATTTATGGAAAGGCATTTCATGCCTGAATATATAGCTTTTTTTTGTTTCATTATTTATAGTCATCACCCATAGAGAGATAAATGGTTTCTCCTTCATCTCCATTAGTAGTATAATTTGAAGGCTTTATTTTATTAAATTTAATTCATATATTTTTAATTAAAATTCAATTATTTTATTAATGAAATCCTTTTCGCTTTATGAATTAGGAACATACGAGTTTGAATGATTTTTGGAACAACCCTTGGATTTATAATGTTAAATTATTGTATTAAAATTGTAGTTTTTTTGAACAAGTGAGATATTTCATGAAATGATTTAAAGGAAATAATTTTTTATTTTGGAACAAATTTATTTGTAATATCCTCTTTTCATAAATGGTTGGACAAAGTTTATTTTCATTGGATATTGCTCTGAATAATTGTCATGTTCCACTTATGAAGCTAGAGATTGATCACATAGTGATGACTTGGTGGATCGGAAAGTAACGACTTATTAATGTGGAACAATTACCTTGAATGAGTCTATGTTTGTGTCAAAAAATTAATGTATATTCTATAACATCCCCAGATTTCATAGTACGTTATCTCTTTAAATTAATTCAATAGTTTTCACTACACGCGACATCGAGATAAAGCGCATCACATCCTATCAAAATAGTCATTTAAAAAGAGGTTATGAATAGTATTAATGAAATTTTTAGTTTTATATATATCTTATATAATTTTAACATTAATCTATTTTGTTTCTTAGAGATAATATTAGGAAAAATTAAATTTTTCATATAAAATAGTTAATTTTCAAAAAATGTTGTTTTTCCTCCTTTTAATGGAGAAAATTTTTTAAATCCATTATTTGAAACATTTATATGTTAAATATAATAAAATAAAATTCCTTTTTAGAATCAGGACAAGAAAATTTAGAATGGATAATTTTTTGGTAATTTTCTAATAACATTCATAATTTGATAAATAGTGAAAAATACTAAATTTTAATTAAAATCATCATTTTAAATTGAAATAATTTATAGTGTTAAATTATACATTTGAGTGGTTTAAAAGTTTCATTAGAATATATTTTGAAAATTTAATATAATGTATGTAATTAGATGTAATTTCATATTTAAATTGTAGATAAAAACAAGTCAATCTTTTGATAAATTTTACTTCTTAAAAACCCACTTTTTGGTTTTGACAACGAGAACTAATTTCAAATTAATTAATAAAAATTAAATTTTTTAAATTTTTTAAAATTTAAATCCTTTTTTAATTTGGATTATGAAAATTATTTTTCGGTAAATTTATTGTATTTTTCTGAAAACATTCCATTTTTGATGAATAATGAAAAACAATGCGTTGTTTTTTAAAACAGACATTTATTTAGGTAATTATAATTTTATTTAAATATATTTTAATGTAAAATAGATACATAATTCCTATATTAGTTGAATATAATTAATTGGTGTCATTTTATAATTACATTAGGTGTATAAGTTTTTATTGAACTTTTTACCGTCTTTACCCACCTCCTAGGCACATTTGCAAATTTGCATAAAACAAAATTTTACTTCATTGTGAATTTAATTTCAAAAATCCAAGATAGACAGTTGACATTATTAAGTAAAATTTGGGTCAATTTTATGAAAATAATATATGGTGAATGGTAAAATTTGAAATTTATTTACCATGGTTAAAAGTAAATATGGTATTTAAAGGAAAAAATGATATTACGATTAACCTAAAACATGTACTAATTCTATTGGATAAGGTTATTTCATACAAAATAAACATTAGGAATAATATATGATCCTTTTCGATCCACCTGGAATAGATTAGCACATTTATTATTATTTTACTTAAAGAAGTGTTAAAAGTTTTAAATTAAAGTTTTAATAACTAAATTTTTTTAATATAGATTTATAAAAAAGAGAAATTAGACTATAAATATTCATTATAAAGATAAAAATATTTCATATATAATGGTATTTTATTTATTGTTTTTAGAAATTAAATAAGTAAATTTATTTTGACACAATGATGATGCTGTAATTAACTTTTTAATGAAAGGATAAAAGAATTGATATTATAAATATTAAAATAAATGTAAATTCAGACTTCTGAGGCATTAAAAGAATTTACTAGATTAATATGACATGTTAGGATTGATATAATTTATTTATTTCTATGTAATAAACTTGTGAGGACATTCCTAAAAACCAAATACTAACTATTGTCATAACTGACAAAAATGAGTTTTTAAAACAAATACTATTTTATTAGATGATATAATATACCTAAAAATATTTGGTTCGTCCAAAGGACATATATAATATTATATATATCAATAATTAACAACTTGGGGTTTTCTTGTGTTTTTATATGCTCTTTGTTAACCATTTATTATAATAATACAAGAAGACATAGTTAAAGTTAAACTAACTAACTTAGAGGTAAATATAAATGATAATGTTAATATGGTGACCTAAACATGTATAAAACCAATAGGATGAGAGTATTTCGACACATCCACACATTAGACTCGAAATAAATCCATTTGAAGCCATTATAAACCGAATATTCTTGTATAATAAAGTAAAATTTCAAGCTTTTCCTATAGTGACCCTCACCTCTGTTAAAAAAGTGTACTTCACCTTCACTCAAAATCACACCTCCAAACCCATTTGGATCACTTAAAACCTACTAAAATATCATACCGGATAAACTCAATTAAACATATAGGACTTACTTTGACCAAATGACAACTTAAGGAGCCATTTTGAACAAATCAAAAGGAAGCACCTGAAGAAGAGGTAATAATTTTATCACATATTTCAAATTTCTTTTCTTCTTCCACTTACCATTCTTTGTTGTTTAAATATCAAAATAATAACTCATGTAACTTAAACATAAATTGATGTTATTATAAATATGGTAAAACCATATTCATTATTTTATCCATCCTATGATTGACAATGTCACCATATGTGCGTACATACATCTTACCGTCTCCACATCATGGTGTAGTTTTGGTATTCAACACTTCATTATTTGTATGTGTATAATAAGGAGTATAATTGATTTATAAAATAATTATAAAATGTTAATGATTCTTTATATATCATATAACATCCAATTACTTATGATTTTACCATCAATAGAATTATATTTTTGCTCGGGTGTATGTACAAATTTCTGTATCCACGAAGGTGATGAGATTTATTCCCCATCGTAATCGTTCAAGAATAATTTTTATTTTATGATTAAAAATAATGTTTAAGAACATAATATCATTATTTATATGAATAAAATACATCCTTTCCATAAAAATCATGACTTACATAACAAAACATATAAAGGAAAACTAATCACTTAACACCCAAAACAATGATACTACTAAAAAAATATTACCCAAAAAAATTAGAAGATCATATAAGATATCATATTTTGGTATGTGGTTCTTGTATAATTTAATAACAATGATTTTGCTCTTATACATGAGTTTAACATACCCTCAATCCTGGAAAAGTTCAAGATAAGGGTTAATTCTACAATCTATTTTCCATCAGAGATTGTTTAAATGTTAGTATCTACTGGGACTTCTTTATCATCCACATATGTGATTTGTAAAAATGTATTTCAAATGATTTTTAAAATTTACTAGAATATGATTTAAATTCAATTATATCATTTTTTTTATTCTTATAATTTTTTTTTCCAAAGGAATCATTCCATCGTTTTCCAAACAAGGTACTTTATGAATTTTTTACAAAATTAAGGACATATTGAGTTTTTAAATTATACATTGTGTGCGGAAATTTTTCACCGTTACATCACTTTTGAAGCTTCCCTTGTAAGATAGAAATATTATTTTCAATATATATGTTTTATATTATAATTATGTGACTTTTAAATGATTTAAAAATGGAAAGAGATATTTTCCCAAGTAGTTTTGATTTCTTCTATGCAAGAATACTTTGATGGATTTTACACTTGTTTAAAGTTGATTTATTATGATAAAATCTTCCATATTGTATTGAAGGTTTTTTGATATGTTTGACTATGGATGTGTTATTTTTATTCCATTCATGGTTTATGGTTAATGTATTAACATCCTGTATTCTAGTTTTAATACAAATGTTTATTTTATGATTCCACCTTTCTATATCGGGAATACATTGGACATAGTATGTAATAGGTGGAGCCTACTATAGCTCCTTGATGTATTGGTAGGTCTCATGAGAAAACTAGTGACCTGGAACATGGCCTTGAAAAAATATTATTTGTATTCACAGCCCGAGGCCTTGACTATGTGGTTATGATGTCAGGAATTATTCATCCCATTATTATGAAATTGACTATTGACCTTTCTTGTGATTATTAGACTAGTAGAATATCCATGTGAATAAGTAAATGGAATTATTCAATTGATCCTTTCCATATTATGATGAATATTATGTTTAAAAGTCTTGTGTTTTAGACTTTTACATTGACTTAAATGTTTATACTTATTTATGAATATCTCAACAATATTGTTATCCCTACTGAGCATCTGAACTCACCCCTTTTTAGGTTTTATTTTTCCTAGTAAGTGAAGAAGTATATTATCACTAAACTATAGGGATAGGCTACGGGATATGAGTGTTCTCAAAGGGGAAACAATGGTGTTTTTTCATTTCATGATGTAATTTTAAACTTATCTTTGTATCTAGTAATTACAAAGCTACTAAACTAATCAGTATTTAAAGACTTGATCTCTTGGGATCAAGCCAATGTTATGTAATAATGCACCAACTCTAGGTAAATAGGGTAGGGGTGTTACAGTTGTTATCAGAGGAAGTTTAGTAAAAACCATGGAACCTGGATTTAGAAAAACTCTTATTAGAGAACATTACCCTAAGATAGACTTTTAGTTTAAGTATATAAGAACTTCCTCAAATGTTAGTAATGTAGATATTTTTTGAATTTTCCAAGAAATACATCTCTGTCTACATATGAGCAAGTAGAGGTGGATCTGGAATAGATATAACTAGGAGTGAAAGCTCTGACATAGAGTTATGGTCGTAACATGGGGTATCCTAGTACATGAAGATGGCCTGGTTTCACACATGGTTATGACACTCCTGGGGAATATGCTTAGGATAATTCACATGGAGTTTTGGTCCTAAAACAGGGTTTCCTCGAAGAGTTAGAAGATTCATATCTTTCAGGGTCTTATGGAAACATTCAGAGAGAAAATAGTCTCCCATGTATTCTCATCATATTGAGAAATAGTATCATGTGTCAATAAGATAAGTAAAAAATTATTTTAGTCATATGGCTTTGAAATTATGACAAAGAATAATAGTATGGTAGAGATAACAATGGATAATGGGAATAAGGGATTGAATGATTCTCCCATATGTGATAATTGTAGAATGAATCAACTTGGTAAATTCTTGAAGGGAATGTGAGTTTGTATTATGTGCGGAGAAAAAGGACACCAAGTACATGATTGAAAAGGTAAGAAAAAAGTTTCAAATTTAAAATGCTTCGTATTCAAGGAGTTGGGACACTATGGGAATCAATGTCCCAATAATCATAGTATACCTCAAAAAATGATATTGCATAATAATCAGGTTATGATACAACTGTACATGAATAGGAATAATTAGTGTTCTTATATTTTTATTAATGAATTATGTCATTTGAGTTTTGTATCAACGATGTAATGGTTATATTAATAAATAAGGATTAAATTTCAGTACTTTTTTATTAAGGATTCGAGATTATATGGTACTATGAAAAGTAACTAAACTGGAAGTTAAACTTTTTGGAAAAAACATAGTTAATGGAATGATAAACATTAATATGGTCTTGATATTGGGGTATTTATTTTGGAATAAGGGATGGTTGATTTGGATAAATTATATTGGATATTCTTGACTAACCTATATCTCATTAATGGTTAGTTTGTTCCATCATTGTGGGAGTATACAAAATTTTTGGATATAAGGAATATATTCAGTATTCTTTAAAGTATAAGAGATTATAAATGTAATCAATAAGGTTTTATAGTAATTTTGGGTGTTACCATGTTTTAAGAGAATACATGATGAAGTTACTAACATGTTATTATGTGGCATCAAGAGACCTTCATTATGTTATATTGGCCATACTTATAAATTATTGGACTATGAGTTTGGAAAAATGTATTTTGGATAAGTATAAAGGTTGGAATGGATTAAGTTGGACATTGGATACTATGGTTTAAGGTTAAAACATATTTATTATTTGTTTTGAATTTTTCTTATAAAAAGGACATCCTCAAGGTCAGGTGACCACCCTTTCTATCCAGAAAGGTCATGAGACATGAACCCACAATCGAAAGGTGAAAAGGGTGAATCACCTACCACTAGCCTACGTGATGTCCTTGTTTGTTTAAAGTTTTTTTAATGAACTGATAGATGAATTATAAATTAATTTTCTTTAAACACTATATGATTGGGATAAATAGAATATTTTTGAATCATATTATCTTTTAGAGTGAAAGATGAGTTTCTGGTAGAAATTAGTTAAAGGATTGAACTCTACTCGTCAAGTATTTTTTTATTCTATGAAAACATTAATTCTTAAACATTAGGGAGAGGATATTAAACCAAAAATTTGATATCTGAATACCATATGTTTTGAAAAACCAATAATATTTTATGGAATCATAGATTTATGGCTTTAAAGCCCTCGATTTTCTATTCATCATTCACATGCTTGTGATTGATGGCCTAAATCACTCCCTATAAATATTTACATTTTTCCACCAGTTATGTGTCTCAAATTTCAACCAATTTTCTCCTATTCGAAATCCTAAATTGGTGGTGAGTTTTTCACTTCCCTTTCCCTCTAATTAAGACTAAATTTTATTAACACGATTTCAAATGTGGGTTTTCACAATAGTATTTTCTATTTTTAACATTTTATTTTAGAATAATAATTTCAAATTGTGAGGATGAAATTTATTGAAGGAGGGAATAATGTAGCACCCTAGGATTCATAGTACATTATCTCTTCAAAGTAATTCAACATCTTATACCACATGCATCAACGTGTTCAAGCGCATCACCACCTTTCAAATTAACCATTTAAAAAGATGTTATGAATAGTTTTAACAACATTTTGAATTTTATATATATCCTATATAATTATAACATTCATCTTTTGTGTTTCATATATATAATATAACTACAAATTCAATTTTTTAGATAAAATATGTATTTTTGAAATAAAAATGTAGTTTTTCCACCAATAAATGTAGATCCCTATCTAAATCCAATATTTGAATCTTTTATATATTCAAGTTAAAGAAATTAAATTATTCTTTATAATTGGGAAATAAAAATGTAAATTGGATAAATTTTTGGTACTTTTATGATAAATTGTATATATTGATGAATAGTGAAACATACTAAATTTTAATTAATTTGTTTTTAAATATAAATAATTAAGAGAGTTAAATAAAAAAATTTATTGGTTTTAAAGTATCATTAGATTATATTTTTATCATTTAATATAATATTGGTTATTGGATGTAATTTTACATTTATATTTTCATAAACCCATGTCAATATTTTGATTGTTTTTACTTCTTAGAAACCCACTTTCTGGATTTGACAATGGGAAATAATTTCAAATAAATTAATGAAACTTATTTGTTTTGAATTTGGTAAAATTTATATCATGTTTTTAATTCGTAATATCAAAATTATCATTGGGTGACTTTTTGGTAATTTTATGAAAACATTCAATTTTTGATGAATTGTGAAAAATACTGCGTTATTGTTTATAACCGACATGAATTTATATAATTATAGATTTTATTTAAATTTATTTTAAAGCCCAATTAGATATATAATACCTATATTAGTTCAATGTAATTCAATAGAGTCATTTTATAATAAGATTATGTAAAGACCTATAATTTCCATGTAAATGTTGTTTTTTAAACATGGGAATTTTACGAGTCCGCAAAATTTGCGGTGCTTGATTACGAGGCCCAGTGTGCCAAGAATCAATTTCTGAAGTTCTGTTCAGGTATATTCAGTAAACATTCTAGTGGGATTTATTATTTTTGAACCTGTTCTTGGAATTGAAATCTGAGGGCATCGTTGAACTCGCAGCGCCAGTATTCGCTTAAGAAGACGTTCACCTCGACGGCTGTTGGTCGAGAATGGAAGTAGGTTTTGGGGTTTTAAAATAAATTAAATAAAAATAAGGTGATAAATTATTTTTATTTTGTGGTGGTTAAAACCTCCAAGAGGATGATAGAGGTGAGGTCCACCACACCATAACCTCCTAGGAGAGGTTATGGTGGTGGGGCCCACCCGCACATAACCTCCCTTTGGAGGATATCGTTGGTGGGGCCCACAAGGGCTTTAAACCTCCTTTAACCCCCCATTTATGTTGTATGAAGCTCTCCACCTACCCCACTAATTAATTTTGCAAACCCTCTCAATTAATTAATTTAATTTAATTACTTAATTAATTTAAAACCCATTTGAATTCTTTTGAATTCTTTGGGTCCAACAAATTAAATAATGGGTTAACATAACCCATTATTTTCTTGTTGGCAAAACTTTTGGTTGAGCATGAGATAGGGGTTGGAAGATCTTGGAGAACCCTTGGAGAAATATCTCTGAATGAAGAACATGAAGAAATCCACTTCATCATCCACCGAAGAACGAAGAACTCTTTCTTCAATCTTTGACTGAGCCATAAGAGAATGAGCCAACTACGATGAATTCTGACGATGCTTCTTCCTCGGTTTCCTACCCTGGATGCTTCCCGACCTCAATGAATCAACGTCCCCCATTCCTCTCCTTCCACTGTCATCGATCGAAAATCTATGTCGGGGTTGTTCTATTTATGAGTTTTACCCTCTGTTCATTGTCGTTCAAATTATGGATTGTGAACTTCCGTTTGATTTCACCATAACGAGGAGGGCTCAGACCTCATGAACATGGCCCAACCCTCCCCCTTTGTTCTATCTCATTTTTTGATGACCGTGGAGTGGAGGAGCGGCGATGGCGTTGGGCCGACCGTGAAGGAAACCGGTGTCGCAAGGTCACTGGTTCACTGGAAGGGTGCATCACTGTCATGTCGCGGGGAGGAGTAGGGGGCCACGGTCGGGCATGGCTGCAGCAGAGGTGGTGCGGCGTCGTCGCGCCACATGGAGGAGCAGGGGGCCACGACTAGGCCAGGCCATGGAGGAGGTGGCGCGGTGCCATCACGCCTCGTGGCGGTGCATAACCGCAGCCAAGGCAGGTCACGGCGGAGGGCACATCGCTATCGCACTGCGACTGTGGTGCGGAACAGGCTGGCCGCTTAGTTAGCTAGACAAGGCGGGACCCCTCAGGTCCCGTGGGTTACTGAACCATTGCATAGTGCCGGTTCTATTCAGATGTCAAGGGCGCACGGGCCATTCAGTCAGGCCATGTGGGGCCACAATCCGGGCCATGCAGGCCGCAAGCTTACCGGCCCACCTGGGCCGCCAGCCTCTCGGGCAACGCAGGCCGCCAGCCCGCCGGGCCGCCGTCGGGCCATTCCACGCCCTCTGGTCGGGTCTCCCCCTCAGATCGTGTCAGACCCGCGGACCGGGTCAGACTCCGGACCGGACCCAGGTTGGGTCGGATCAGTCCGACCAGGTCGGACCGGAGCCCGACCCGCTTTGGCCGGATTTCACTCTTTCACCCATATCTTGGGCTACGGGTGTCCGAACGACAAACCGTCTACCGCAAAAGAAAGATTAAAGATAGAAGGTCTTTTTGGAATACCCCAATTGTTTTTTGGACACAGTTGGGGTACGTTCAGGTTGGTTTGAACCTAAAATCCAACTGGTCCCCTGAAACGGAAATGCCAATAACTAACAGACCAGGCGTCCAATCAACGTGTCGTCTATTTCATTGAGATCCCTATGACGAGGTGGATATTTGAGATAAAGTTTTGTGGGATTTCGTGACCGTTGGAGTGTCTACCCATAGCTCATGGAGCGGATCCTCCCAGAGACGAGCGAGTGGAGTGCGAAGACATAGTAGCTGGCTGAAACCTGACGACTACTGGCCATTCGACTCTGAGTGTTTCGACTTGTCCAGTGGGAAGTGCCTATGTGTGACACGAAATACCAACAGTGGGGAGTGCCTCTGTGTGATGCAGTAGACCCATGGTACTTGATAGGAGGAGTACCTCAATAGGCTATGAGGGTGAGCGAAACTGTGTGACGCGGCAGACCCACAGTGGGGAGCACCACTATGTGACGCAGCAGACCCACGATACTCGACAAGAAGAGTACCATAGTAGTCCAGGAAGGTGGGAAGCGCATCTTTGTGACGCAACATGCCCACTGTACTCTATAGAGGATGAGTACACCAACAGCCGAGATTCTGAAAATTTGACTGTGGATGTTACTTGCTACTACCCCAAAAATGAAATCCTAGTTTCAGCTGAGTCATTGACATTAGTGTTTTCTTCATGATTGAGATGATTTGCTAGATAACTTAGGTATATGTATGGGAATATTCTGAATTAATGAATATCTGTTGATTTCATAATTTGTTATTTACCGTTGTTAGATTTTGTGATACCTTGAGGGTCTCAGGTCCCTACTAAGTATAGTTATACTCACCACTACAGGGGCTATTCCCGCACCATGTTGTGATGGATTCAGACGACGGACAGCGCTGACGGAGGCCAAGAGCTCCAGGACTAGACAGTACCCAGAGGTGGACATTATGATGAGTCGGTACACAGAGGAGTCTGGCAGATGTGGAGTGCTGAGGTGGCCATTTGTACCTACCCTTCATGTTGGAACCCCGGAGGAAGATCCAGGAGCTCCTCTTTACCTTTCATATTTTTGTCCCTTTTTCAGTTGTACTAGTACTTTACAGTTGGTCTTGTATTTCCAACCCCTTTTACTTTCCAGCACACTTTTTGTTTACAGGTTTTACATAGTGTCTTGCTTATAGTAGCGTACTCTGTTGTGTGTGTTTAGTTTATAAAGGAAATGCCTTCCCAGTTTTGGGGTTTACACCTTTGGTGATAGTCCCCAACCACTGGCCTATGGAAGGCGGGCTTGTGGTAGTCACGATACAAGCCCCAGGGGACGGGTCATGACAAATTGGTAACAGAGGAGTCGGTTCTACCACAGAACATAGAAATCTGATCTTTCTTTTCTATGAAGCAATATTGTTAAGGGTACTAAGTGTGGTTTTCAGTTCAGGGAGTCCACTATTGTTGCGGGTAGGAGACATATCCATACACCAGGACCCTGACTTCTGATTTCCAACTTAGTGCACGAAAACACTGATTGCAAGTGTGTCTTTAAAATCTTTTCTTTACGTATGCTCAACTAGGTCAGCTCACCAGGTATAAAACTATTGACCATGTCGCATCTGTTTCGTTCAGGATGCATCCCTATAGAGCCCTGAGAGTCATATGCTCTGATATCCCACCAAGTGATGAGGCCTTGGTGCATGGCCCATTACCATCTGAGGCACCAGTGGTTCCACATCCCGTTGGGCCACCGATTACACCTGCCCCAGCTGCAGACGATGCTGGCCGCTTGAGAACGTTGCATGAGTTCTAGTGCCCGAGGCCACTAAGGTTTCGGGGAGAGATAGACCCAAAAGAGGCTAAGGATTGTATAGAGGATATGGTAGTAGTTTTCAAGAAGGTAGGGACACCAACAGACCTCATGTTGATCCTTGTCACGAGTCTCCTTCAGGCAGCAGCAGGCAGATGGTGGAGCCTGATGCTCCAGGTCCACGACGAGGTGACACTACTCTGGACAGACTTTGAGAGCCCGTTCCGAGTGGAGTTTGTTCCAGAAACCCTACAAGTGGTATGGATATAGGATCTACTCTATCTACAGTAGGGTAGCATGACAGTGGCGCAGTACCCAGCGAGGTTCACCGACCTCATGTGCTTCTCCACAAATATGGTGTGATACCCATTCATCAGGGTCTGGACCTTTGAGTAGGGGTTCAGGTGAGAGATCAGGTCATCGATGATCTCCCTCAGTATCCCGACACAGGCAGGGGTGTTAGAAAGATCCCCCCATGTTGAGAGTTTCTTTGCTGAGCAGTCCCCAGTAGCGAGACCCACTCCTAGTTGACATGCAGCGGAGTCTTATGTTGCTGGTAGTAGACAGATGACGCAGAGGTCCAAGAGGACCAGACCCACTGTTCGAAGACCGTAGGACTCAGGATCTATTCTGCGGGACACCTGGGATAGTAAAATTTATGCCAGGAGAAGACTGTGCTACTCATGCAGTTGGCAGGGTCACATAGCTCATGACTGTCCGACCGACCGTTCAGATGATCAGTAGACAGTTGAGGGACCTCCCAGGCAGAGGCAGAGGTTCGATTGAGGAGGTACGTAGGGCGCAGACGAACATTGAAGAGGAGATGGTCAAGAAGCTGTCGGTGGATGGAGTTATGAGGTTTTAACACCACCACCACCAAGAGGACCACCCCGACCACATGGAGCGGGTGAACATGGGATATCTCAGATTCAGGTAGTTGAGGCCTATGACCATGTCTCTCTAGAGATAATTTGGGACACGATCTGGGTCTACTCCACCATAGCAGCAGTTATTATAGACACATATGCCAGTCATTCTTTCATATCCATTTCCCTTGTTCAGAGCTCGTAGATTCTGACGGAGCTGTTGGCTCGATCCTTATGGATAGAGACTCCTACAAGAGAAGACTCAATGATTATGCACTGGTGCCGGCAGTGTGAGCTTACTCTAGGAGGTGAGAGTTTTGACTGAGATCTCCTCATAGCGGCGTTGAGGCCTTACGACATCATCTTGGGTATGGACTGGTTTTCTACAGTCCTTGCTCAGATTGACTATATTAGGAGAAACGTATGGTGTGTCCGCATGGATGGGACCAGGTTTACCTTCACCGGCAAGAAGGGAACTTTTTCTGCACAAGACGGACTTACTCAGAGGATGGTGCAACCGATCACTCACCAGTTGGCTTGCCTTACTCTCGGAGTAGTAGATGTAGAGATTCTGACTTATCCTGTAGTGGTGGACCAGTACACGGATGTTTTCCCGAAATATGTTCTAGGACTACCTCATCTTATATAGGTGTACTTATACATTGATCTGTACCCTGATACGGCACTGATATCTACTCCAGCATATTGGATGGCTCCCACTGAGCTCTGTGAGCTGCGGGTACAGCAAGAGGACGTGTAGGGGAATGGATTTATTAGGGCCAGGGTTTCTCCCAAGGGCATCCCCGATTCTATTCGCCAAGAAGGAAGATGGGAGCTTGAGGCTCTGTGTTGGCTACTGTCGCCTGAATCAGATGACCGTGAAGAACAAGTACCCACTCCAGAGGATAGACGACCTCTTTGATCAGCTTAAGGGAGCACGATGGTTCTCAGAGATAGACCTCAGATCAGGCTATCACTAGCTCAGATATCGAGACGAGGATGTGTAGAAGACAACCTTTATGTGTTGGTACGACCACTACAAGTTCTTGGTTAGGCCCTTCGGCGTAACCAACGCTCCAGCAGTGTTCATTTGTCTCATGAACAGGATCTTCCAGCCCTACCTTTATCTCTTTGTCGTGGTCTTCATTGATGACATTTTGATTTACTCGACTACTAAGGACAAGCATGCCAACCATTTTCAAGTAGTACTGGACACACTCAGAGATCACTAACTTTATGATAAGCTCTCAATGTTAAAATTTTGGATTCAAGTGGTTCACATCATGGGATATGTCATCTTGGAGGATGGAGTTGCAGTAGATGTAGTGATGATTGAGGTGGTACTTTCTTGGGAGCGTCTCAGGACTATGACGGAGGTATAGAGTTTCTTAGGCTTGGCTGGATACTACAGGAGATTCATTTCAGACTACTCCAGAGTTGTAGCACCACTATCATCCTTGAAAAATAAAGGGGAAATCCTTCTTGTGGTTGGAGAGATGCCAGAAGAGCTTTCAGGAGATGAGGCATAGGTTGACTAGGGCCCCCATCTTAAGGATTCCAGAGGAGGGCATAGGGTATGTAGTCTACTGTGACGCATCAGGGAAATGTCTCAGGTGTTTCCTGATGCCGAAGCTAGTTTTTATTGTGTATGGTTCTCGGTAGTTGAGACATTATGTGAAAAACTACGCTACCCATGACCTAGAGTTAGCAGCAGTGGTCTTCTCCTTGAAGATGTGGTGGCACTATCTGATGGAAGAACATTTTACCGTGTACTTTGATCACAAGAGTCTCGGGTATATCTTCTCTCAGAAGGACCTGAACCTGAGATAGCGGCGATGGCTTGAGTTCTTCCAGGACTATGACTTCGAGATAGTCTATACTCCGGGGAAGGGGAATGTTGTTGCTGATGTGCTCAGAAGGGGGACAGGTATTCAGCTGCTAGGACATGTGACAGAGAGACTGGCTACATTACAGATATCCTTTGTGGATAGAGATGGAGCAACCTTTCTTCAGTCTCTTACAGTAACTCATCCACTACTTCAGCGAGTCAAGGAGACCCAGCATGGGGACGCTGACTTTGAGGCACGACGTGCTCAGATATCCATAAGACAGGCAACTGATGGATTTTTTGAAGGTGGGGAGCACATTATCCTCTTCAGAGAATGTACCACGGTACCAGTTGCACTTTAGGAGGATGTGTTGAGGGAGTTCCACACTTCACCTTTAGCGGTACATCCAGGAGTGGCGAAGATGTACCATGACCTTCGATGACAACACTGGTGGCCAGGTATGAATAAGGCGGTAGCAGAGTTTGTCTCTCAATGCCTCACTTGTCAGTAAGTGAAGGCGGAGAACCAGGTACCAGTAGGCTTGGTTCATCCCTTAGAGGTCCCAGAGTGTAAGTGGGATGGGATATCCATGGACATCGTGATGCACCTTCCACATACATTGAGGAGTCATGATTCGATATGGGTGATCTTTGACCAACTCACCAAATTGGCCAACTTCCTACCAATCGGAAAGTAGGGTTTAGTAGAGATCTTGGGATGCCTCTATTTTCATGAGATAGTGCGTTTACCTGGAGTACATTCTTATATTGTCTTCGACCATGACACACGTTTTACTTCCCAGCTATAGAAGGGGTTGCAGGAGGCTTTCAGGATGCAACTACGTCTGAGCACCGCCTTCCATCCTCAGACCGCTGGTCAGACCGAGCGGACCATCCATAACCTCGAGGACATGCTCCGCGCATGTGTTCATGACTATGGTCGCAACTGGAAGGATCAGTTACCTTTGATGGAATTTTCCTACAACAATATCTATCACTCTACCATCGGTATGGAACCCTTCGAGTCCTTGTATGGTCGACCTTGCAGATCACCACTCTGCTGGACAAACCCAGGGAGTCAGCACTAGTGGGACCAGAGATGGTATGGGCTACCACGGAGAAGGTGCAGATTATCCAGGAGTGGATTTAGACTGCACAGAGCAGGTAGAAGTCGTATGCTGACAAGGGACGGAGACCTCTAGAGTTTGAGGATGGAGACCATGTCTTTTAATGTGACTCACCTCGACGGGGTATATAGAGATTTTCCCAAGGTGGCATGTTATCTCCACGGTTCATCGGAACTTTCTAGGTCCTCAGCAGAGTTGGCGAGGGGGCTTACCGCCAGGCTCTTCCACCTCAGTTGCACCGGGTGCACGACGTCTTCCACGTATCTTAGATAAGGAGATACATGCACGACCCTTACCACATCATTGACCATGGAGAGCTAGACATCGATGATGGGGAGACTTTCATGGAGGTTCCAGTGGAGATTGTGGATCCACAGAAGTGGGTCCTACATGGATGGTCTATAACTCTGGTGCGCGTTCCCTGGAAGCACGAGAACCTCCTGGAGAGCACCTTGGAGCGGGAGGCTCATATGCGTGCTCAGTACCCCCCATTTTTTCCATAGTTCTAGTTTTAGCTTACGGGAACGTAAAGCCATGAGGTGGGGAGAATTTAATGAGCCGTAATTTCTGTGGAAAAGTTTTTTATAAAATACATGGGAATTTTAAAAGTCCGCAAAAATTTACAGTGCTTGATTCTGAGGCCCGGTGTGCCCAGAGTCAATTTCTGAAGTTTTTTTCAGGTACGTTCAGTAAACGTATGAGTGAGATTTTATAACTTTTGAACCGGTTCTCGGTATTGTAATAAGAGGGTACTGTTGAAATCGCAGCGCTGGTATTTTCTTAAGAAGAATTTAACCTCGACGACAGTTGGTTGGGAATGGAAGTTAGTTTTTGGTGATTTTGAATAAATTAAATAAAAATAAAGAGATAAAGTATTTTCATTTTTTGGTGGTTAAAACCTCCAAGAGGTGGTTAGATGTGGGGTCCACCACACCATAACCTCCCATGAGAGGATATGGTGGTGTGGCCCACCCTCACATAACCTCCCATGGGAGTTTATCCTTAGTGGGGCCCACACAGGCATTAAACCCTCTTTAACCCCCCATTTAGGTGGGTTGGAACTCTCCACCTACCCCACTAATTAATTTTTCCAACCCTCTCAATTAATTAATTGAATTTATTCACTTAATTAATTTAAAACCCATTTGAATTCTTTTGAATTCTTTGGGGCCAACAAATTAAATAAAAGGTAAACATAACCCATTATTTTTTTGGTTGGAAATACTTTTGGTGGAGCTTGAGAGAGGGGTTGGAAGATCTTGGGGAACCCTTGGAGAAATATCTCTCAATGAAGAACCCGATGAACACCTCTTCATCGTCCAATGAAGAACGACAGACTCTTTCTTCGATCTTGGATAGAGACAAAAGGGAATGAGTCGACCACAATGAATGCTGAATGCGCTTCTTCCTCGGTCTCCTACCCCGGATGCTTCTCGACATCAACAAATAGACTTCCATCATTCCTCTCCATCCACCGGCAATGATCAACAAGTGAGGTAGGGGTTGTTCTATGTACGAGTTTGAACCTCTGTTCATCATCGTTCAAATTATGGATTGTGAAATTTTGTTTGATTTCACCATAACGAGGAGGGTTCGGACCGCACAAACACGACCTGACCATCCCCCATTGTTCTATCTCATTTTTTGACGACCGTGGAGTAGAGAAGTGGCTGCCGACGTCAGGTCGACCATGAAGGAAACTGGCAGCGCAAGGCCGATGGGTAACCAGAAGGGCGCAACACCATCGTGTCGCGTGGATGAGCAGGGGGCCACGGCTAGGTCGGGCCGCGACCAAGGTGGTGCGATGCCGTCGCACAGCACAGAGGAGCAGGGGGTCGCGGCCAGGCTGGGTTGCAGCGGAGGTGGCGCGGTGCAGTTGCGCCGTGCAGTGGTGCAGAACCGTGGCCAGGGCGGGCTGTGTCGGAGGGGCGTGGAGCCGTCGTTCCATGCTTGTGGTGTGGAACCGGCTGGCCGCTTGGCTAGCCGGACAAGGTGGGACCCCTCGGGTCCTGAAGGATACTGAACTGCTGCCTAGCGCTGGTTTTGTTTACAAGGAAGGGGCGTGGCATCCCCCCCCCCCACGCGTGGCCAGCCGGGCCATGTGGGCCGCCCTCGGGCTGGGCCTCCCTCAAGCTGGGCCGCACCCTCGGGCCAGGCCGTCCCATCATACCGGGTCAGACCCACATACCGGTTCGGACTCCGGACCGGAACCGAGTCGGGCCGGGTCAGTCCGACTAGGTCGGATTGGACCCGGACACGCTTTGGCCTAATTTCACCCTTTCTCCCATATCTTGGGCTATGGGTGTCCGATCGACGAATCGTCTATGGGGACAGAAATCATAGAGAGATATGGTACATTTGGCATACCACACATGTGATTTGGATATAGTTGGGGTACGGTCGGGTTGGTTTGAACCAAAAATCCAACCGGGCCCTGGGAACGGAAATGCCAATAACTAACAGACCAGGCGTCAGATTGACGTGAAATATATTGCATTGAGATCCCTATGACGAGGCGGACCTTTGAGATACTTTGTTAGGGGATTTCGTGACAGTTGGAGTGTCAACCCATAGCTCATGGAGCTGATCCTCAAGGAGACGAGCAAGCGGAGTATGAAGTCATAGTAGCTTACTGAGACCGTACGACTGCTGACCTTTCGACTCGGAGTGTTTCGATTAGCCTAGTGGAAAGCGCCTCTGTGTGATGCGGCAGACCCATAGTGGGGAGCTCCCTTGTGTGACCTAGAAGACCCACGATAATCGATAGGAGGAGTACCACAGCAGGCTATGAGGGGGAGCGCCTCTGTGTGACGTGGCAGACCCACAGTGGGGAGCGCCTCTGTGTGACGCAGTAGACCCACGATACTCGACAGGAGGAGTACCATTGCAGTCTAGGAAGGTGGGTAGTGCCTCTGTGTGACGTAGAAGGCCCACTATAGTATATAGAGGAGGAGTACAACATCAGCCGAGATTCTGACAATTTGACTGTGGATGTTACTTGCTACTACACCAAGAATGAAATTCTAGTTTGAGCTGAGTCATTGACATTAGTGTTTTCCTCATTATTGAGATGGGTTACTAGATAACTTAGTTATATGTATTGGAATATTCCTATGTAATGGTTATCTGTTGATTTCATACTTAGTGGTTTATCCTTGTTGGAATTTGTGAGACATTGAGGTTCTCGGGGTCCCTACTGATTATCGTTATATTCACCCCTGAATGGGTTATGCCCGCACCTCATTGTGTTGGATGCAGATGAGGGACAATGCTAATGGAGGCTGAGAGCGCCAGGACTGAATGGTACTCGGAGGTGGACCTTACGACGAGTCGGTACACAGAGGAGTCTGACGGATGTGGAGTGCTAAGGTGGCCATCTGTACCTACCCTTCAGGTAGGAACCCCAGAGGACAATCCCAGAGCTTCTCTTTACCTTTCAGCTGTTTGTACCTTTTTCAGTTGTACTTTTACTTTACAGTAGGGCTTATATTTCCGGGGCCTTTTACTTTCCATCACACTTTTTGTATACAGTTTTTACCTAGTGTCTTGCTTATAGTTGCGTACTCTGTTCTGTGTGTTCAGTTTATAAAGGCAATACCTTCCCAGTTTAGGGATTTGTGCCTTTTTTGCCAATCGACATCCCCTGGCCTATGGAAGTTAGACTTGGGGTAGTCATGATACGAGCCCTAGGGGACGGGTCATAACAGATTCTGTGTATAAAATTTTATTAAACCTTTTAACGTCTTTTACCCACCTTCTAGGCATATTTTCAAATTTTCATAAAAAGTAATTTTGCCGATCAGTGAATTGAATTTCACAAATACGAGAGAGATGATTGACATCAGTATGTAAAATGTGGTTCAATAGGATGAAAATAGTTTTTTGTGAATAATTACTTTTGAAATTTATTTACCGCGATTATAAATAAATATGTTAATTAAAGGTAAAAATGATATTATAATTACCCTAAAACACGAACTAATTCTATTGGAGAAGTGTATTTCAACCTAAATAAACCATAAGAATAAAATATAATCCTTTTTTATCTATTTGGATTAGATTAGGAAATTTATTATTATCTTATTTAAAGAAGAGTTAAATGTTTTAAAATCAAATTTTAATAACTAGACCATTTTTTATAGAGGGTTATACAAAAGATAAATTCGACTATAAATATTCATTATAAAGGAAAAATAATTACTAAATCTGAGTATTTTATTTATAATTTTAGGACCTTATATAATTAAATTTACTTATCACACAATGATGATGAAGTAATTACCTTATTAAGGAAAGGAAAAAATAATTGATATTATAAATATTAAAATAAATGTAAATTTAGACTTCTGTTGCATTCTAGGAATTTCCTAGCATAATATTCCATGTTAGGATTGAATTAATTTATTTTATTTAATGTAATAAATTTTTTATTACATTCATAAAAACTAAATACTAAATAGTGTCAAAATTGACATAAACGAGTTTTAAAAAAAATACTATTTTATTAGATGATATAGTGTTCTTAAAAATAAAAGGATTAGAAAAAGGACTTGTATATGGTTATATATATCAATTTTAAACCCCTTTGGGTTCCCGTGTATTTTTATACTGAGAATACTAACAATTTATTATAATAATACAAAAATACATTGTAAACGTTAAACTATTTAGGTTAGAGTAAAATCCAAAAGATAAGGTTAATATGGTGACATAAACTTGTCTAAAACCTATTGGAGGAGAGGATTTCGACACATCCCCATCTTATCCTCTAAATAATTTTTTTGATCCATTATAAACCGAATATGGTAGTATAATAATTTTATATTTCATGCTTTTCCTAAAGTGTCCCTTACCTCTCTTATAATAGGGTTTTTCCACTTCTCTCAACATAAAACCTTCAAATACATTTGGTTAGACCAACCCCTTCTCAAATATCCTCCCAACTACCCTAAATTCAACATAAAGGCCTTATAGTGATCAGAAGCCAACATAAGGATCCCTTTTTATCAAATCAAAAGGGTGCACCTGAAGAAGAGGTAATAATTTTATCACCTCTCTCAAATTTCATTTCATCTTCCACGCCCTCTTTCATTGTTGTTTTCATACCAAAATAATAACTCCTGTAAATTATATATAATGTGATGTTATTATAATAATGGTATAACCATATTAATTAGTCAATCAATCCTATTAATGACAATGTCATCATACGTGCAAACATACAGCTTACCGTCTCCACGTCGTGTTGTAGTTTGTTATTCAACACATAATTATTTGGATGGGTATAATAATGAGTATAATTGATTTGAATAATAAATATAAAATGTTAATGATTCTTTATATATTATATAATATCCAATTACATATGATTTTACCATCAATATAATGATATTGCAGCTCATGCGTACGTACGGATCCCTGTCTCCATGAACGCGACGTGATTATTTCCCCATCATAATCAGTAAAAAATAATTTTAATTTTATAATTAAAAATAATATTTAAGAACATAATATGATTTTGGAAATGATTAAAATACATCCTATACATAACAAGCTTGACTTATGTAATAAAACATATAAATGAAAATGAATCATTAAACACATAAAACAATAATACTACTGAAATATTTTAAAAAATGCAATATTTAGAGATCATATATGATATTATATTTATTTATTTGGTTCTTTTATAATTTAATAACAATTATTTAACTATTTTACAAGATGTTAACGTACATTCAATGATGTAAAAGTACAAGGTAAGGGTTTATTCTACAATCTCTTCGTTATCTAAGGTTGTGTATACATGATTATCTTCTGGGACTTCTTTATCATCTATGTATTTTTTCATAAAAATGTATATCATAATTTTTTTACTAATTAATATAATATGGTTTAATGACATTTATACACTTTATTTAATTTTTATTTAATGTTTTAAATTGATTATTTTGGTAGTTTTCCAAAAAGGTACTTTATGTATTTCTATAACATTAATGAAAGAATGTTTTGTTAACTTATATGGTGGGTGCGTCCATTTTACACCATTATAACACCTTAGAATCTTGCCATAAAAGCTTGTAATAATAGTTTCAAAATAATGTTTTTCTTTTAAAATTACTTGACTTTTAACTGATTTCAAAATTGAAAGATATATTTCCCTAAAATTGTTTTGATTTCATCTATGCCTACATCCTTTAATGGATTTTACACTTTTTTTAAGATGATTTATTATGATACAATAATACATATTGTATTGAAGGTTTTGAGATATTTTTTACTATGGATGTGTTAATTTTATACCATTCATGGTTTATGGTTAAATTATTAACATTAATTATGCTAGTTTTAATACGAATGTTTATGTAAAGTTTCAACCCTTTCATATGAGGAATGCATTGGACTTTGTAAGTGACAGGTCGATCCCACTATATCTCCTCAATGCATCAGTAGGTATCATGAGACAAACTACCGTCTTGACACAAGGCCTTGACAAAATCTTATTTTTAGTCTTGGCATGAGGCCTATAATATCTTGTTATGATGTCAGGCATTATGAATTCCATCATTATGAAATTTTATATTCACATTGCATATGATTATTCCACTAGTAGAATATCCCATGTGAATATGTAAATGGAACTATTCGATTTGTCCTTGCCATATTATTCACATGTTTAAGTTTAAAAAGCATGTGTTTTAATCATATACATTGTTGTAAATGTTTATTCTTATTTATTAATGTTTCAGCTATATGTTTATCCATACTATGACTCTGAGCTCACCCCTTTCTATGTTTTATTTTTTCCAGGATGTGAAAATGTATATTATGACTAACTTTCAGGGATAGGCTAAGGGATATGAGTGTGCTCAAAGGGGTAACAATGTTGTTTTATTATTTCATGATGTAATGTAATACTTATGTATGTATCTAGTACTTCCAATGCTACTAAACTAATAGGTATTTAGACACTTGGCCTCTTATGATAATGCCAAAGTTATGTAATAATGCACTGAATATGGGTAACTATGTTAGGGGCATTACATATTCCAAGTGGAAAGGAATGAAGTGAAAAATTTATTTAGTGAAATTATTTTATTGAGACATTATTTATTGTGATAAACTAGTTTTATATAATCATCCTCTATAAATAATTTTAATCAATAAGCTAATTTTTTTTTATTTTTGGGTTGTGAGTTGGGAAGTCTCTCAGGGAAATCCTACTAGGTATGATTACTCACCCCCATCATATGAACTTTGGTGCCTATAAAATTTTGGATTTTCAAATCACAGGAAAGGGTAAGATTTCATATTTCTCAAGTGGAGCCTCTTGATGTAGTTTTTGAAGTTGGATCTTGGGACATGGACATTTCAGTAGTGTTTAGAGTGGTGCCACATTTTTTCGAGTTATATTTATTTGGATTCTTATGGTTTTGTTTTATTATTCCATTGATACAATGTTATTTTTCTTATTTGGTTTTTCTGAGATGTATTATATATATCCATGCATCATATAGATGGTTACTTTTTTTATTTTATCTTGTCAGGTTATTCTTATTATAATCTTAAAATCATCCCCATATGTTTTATGAAACCAATATCATTTAATGTCAGCCTTTAGTGTCTTGGCTACGTCACCTAAGGTTAGTATAAAATCTGAACCAGATGAAGCCAATGTG
Source organism: Viscum album (assembly GCA_963277665.1). Lineage (NCBI taxonomy): Eukaryota > Viridiplantae > Streptophyta > Magnoliopsida > Santalales > Viscaceae > Viscum > Viscum album. Next base: position 906,413,391 of record OY728125.1, on the reverse strand, counting down.
TTTTGTTGGAATGTTACACCTAGTATTAGTATTTTTTTACAACATAATTGGATGGTATCTAAGAGATATAAATATCATTAAATGAAATATATTGCATAAAAAGATGCATCATACCACTTAAAGTGGAAAATCAATTTACCAAGGTTGTTCATGTACAAAGGGTTTCCTTAGACACTCTTATGTGTGTTTTAATCTTATCGTTGTGGGTTTAGCTAGTGAGTGTATAAAATTATGAAATAGTAAAGATACTTACTTGTAGAACTACATTTTCCATATTATGTTTGATGATTCTTTGAAATTTCATATATGATTATGGACATTAGTGATTTAGATTATTCTAATACATTAGTTTGATATTAATAAATGACTAAGTGGGGTATTGACTAGTTTTTATAAAAATGTAACATGTTATATGATGTAGAAACCCACAATAATATGTCATAGAAAACATGGTTGAACCTTATTCATAGGTGACCCAACATTTTTTTCTTCCAATTGTAAAATCATCTCAAGTTATTGATATGTCTGAGAAGTTATATTTTTAATAGATAAAAGAAATGGAATAATAGTCATGGTGGTATAATTTGGGTAAGAACAAGGGCTTCACACCACATAATTAAATTACAATCATTTGGAATAGAGCCCGCACTAAAATATAAAATAATCACCTCACCCAGTAATCGTTTGCTTGTTAAAGCATCTATGGCAATGTTATCTTCTCTACATGTGCATCCAAACATCAATTAAGGGTTTAACACCCTCATTCCCTTTATTGTGAAGTGAAACATCTCCCTTGGAGGATTATACTTACCTTGATACACCCCAATAAGATCATTGGAATCTGTTTCCACCTCCATGACCGTAATATTTTATAGTTTTCCTAGCTGAAGCCCACCGATCCAATCTTTTACCTTTACTCTAAGTGAGTTAAATGTACCATAAAAGAAAACGAAAACCATAATTATAGATTATATTCCATTCATAACAATTTCTCCACCTCTCAAGAACCATGAAACCCATGATCCATCCAAATTTTATTTCATTCTAATAGAGGGGTGATTTTATCCTCACCCTTGGGATTCACTCTATAGATAAAACCACCCATGGAATGTGCTTCCTAAGAGATGGTGATGGGTACCTTCATGAATAAAGGCCACCCAGTTCATCCACCCTCAATATGATTTAAACCTGGATGAAATCATGGGAATAGAATATACCCTTTATCCCTTTATTATGTGCTTCCCAAATGTCCCAATAAGAAGAGGCAAATATTAGGCTCCCTACCTTTGTCTCCTCACTGATAACATCTGTCCCTTAGAAACATGATTCTATAATATCCACCATATACTCCCTACATACTATCAACTCATTACAACATCCATTATAACACCATATACCCATTTCCACGTAACTCTATAGAAACAAATTCCATACAGATTCATTACTCGGTGTGGAACAGCATCAGCGCTTGGAGGAAAATGAATCACCTTTCTTCTATATATTATCTTTTTTCAGGAGTACCCTATTATGCGACCTCCATAAAATAAAAATCATCGTCATTAGAATCCACATACGCCAAATAATAACCACTCATTAACCATTACCACTTCTCACATGAATTCACTCTAATAACTCTCTTTCGTTGAAGCACCCATAATATTAGATAAAAAGATAACACAAATTTGGTTCATCGGTCAATGAAATAGTACCAAAGATTGCCTACTACTGAAGGTTGAGCATCATTTAGAAAAGACCCAGGTATTGAAAATATTTTCTGACTGAAATATCCTGAACTTGGAAACCTAGTAAAAATAGGATTTCACCACACTAGTTGTTCTTCTAGACCATGATCTCACTATACCCCACCATCCATCTAAACATATCCTCCATCACCTCCACAAGATCAATCATGGTTCTTTAATGGTTAAATGGATTTTTCATGCTAGTGGTCCACTAATTATATCTTTTTCTATACCTGTTTCTCATGAACCTAACCCAATGTTTCTTCCCATTGATGATTTCCCATGCTAGTTTATATTGCATAGCCTATATTAATTCTGAAATATCACATCACCTGATGATTTATTTTCCAACTGGTTATTCCATTCTCTTTTATGCCGCCCCATGTCACTTTATAGAATCATTCACATCACATATAAACTTGGACCTTATTTTCACTAGGTGATCAGTGGTGCCTCATATTTCCCTAATAATTTATAGCATGTCAATCACCATTAATGACGATACACTGTTTATCAGTGTTTTACAGTCATCGAAGGATAGGAAAATATTTGTCCAATGACATATGTGACATGTAATTTTCTTCAAAATCTAGTCAAACATTTTCTTCTTCATTCTTCCAATTGATATGGGAATACCCAGATAAATTAAAGGAATTTTTTCCTTTTTCATGCTCAGTCTGTTTTGAATATCTTAGTATCAATGAGTTGGACACTTATTAGACATATAGACATAGATTTCCCTATGCTCATTATCTTCAAACCTTTTCTATATACCACCATCAGTTTCTTCGATCCACTTATAGATCTCTTCCAGTAGAAGGATTTCTATATCCAAGATAATGTTTTCCAATGATATATGTGGTTGGATTTTGAATAATTGTTCAATAAACAATTCTCTTCCCTCACATTTAAGATATCCAGAATAATAAATATATTTAATCTAAAGTGAGAAAATATATCTTTGATGGAGTATGAAACTAATTTTAAAAACCTAGTAAGCTATTTTTGGAACAAAATTTTTTTCCTTAGAAAATATTTGGAAAGGTAATGAAAAGTAAAATGGTATGAATTGTGAAGCACCATCGCAGAGAACTCTGACAGCATGACCTCCACAAAGCCGGTCAGCAGACTTCCTTGCAACCGCTGCAAAGGACTTCTCTATGGCCACTGAAAAGGTAATGATGGAATATTTCACGACTCTAAGGAATTTGTTTTGAGCATTCGCAAATGCAGCAATGTAAAAGAAATAAGCCTTTGTGAGTATTAGGAACTTGATTAGAGACTTCATCAGTCCGAGGAACTTAACTAAAGCCTCTGCGACCACTAGAATGGAATGGACGAAAGACACCATGAGTTTAAGAAACTAGATTGATCTTCCTCTGAGTGTGAAGCATGATTTTCTTCATAGTGCATCTGCATAGAATTGTGATCCCTAGTGCCTGAAAATACTCAGCACACCCCCACTCTAAATGATTGACACACTAACCATTCCCCTTCCTCTCCTTAAATTCAAGAAGCACCCATTTACTCTATGAAACCTTGATAAAATGAACAATTTTTGGTATTTGAGAATTAGGATCCCACCTTACCTTTTCACCATTTTACCTCCGCTTCAAGAGTTTATGGCCATCACAAATCCATTCGGCTATCACAAATTAAAGAGACCCCTTTGGGTACTCGAAACATCATGAAGCACTCAATATTCATGAAGCACCCTCCAAACACATGTAGAATACATGTCTAGGCTGGGTCATTGTGCTTTGAAAAGTACCTGTCTTCATGAATCCCCTTTACTTCGTGAGGCACCGGAGCTTCGCAAAGCCCCTCTCTTCAAGGACATCTACTTTATGAACCCCTCTTTCATATGGCCCTCCTATAAATTATGCAGTGAATTCATGGACCCCTGGTTGGTAATTCGTATTTTATTTCACTGACTTATGCTTCTTCTCATAGGAATGCTAACAGATATTTCTTCTTTAAATTGCCATGATAATGTGGACCCACAATGTATCACTCCACAAACCCATTAACCAATTATATTGCTGTTGTCTTCCATTCAATAAGGGCAATAGTGCACCAGTTATGTATATCCTAGGGGTGAGGTGTGAATCCTCATCTTCTGAGCAGTAGGTTCTTAAATAATCATGTACCCACATCCTCAACACATGACATTAAATTGTAACCATTGTATGAGTGATAGTCCGAAGAGGATCAAGAAGGGGATGTGTACTAGTACCCTTTATCTCCCCCTCTCCCAACATGCATTATCTCCATGTGCACCTCTATCAGTCTCTATGCAAGCCCTAACCCAAAATCATAGGATGCTCCTTGTATGCCGACCCTATCCACCTCGTACATCTAGAAATCCTCCTCAGTCCTCCCTCTATGAGCAAGTCCTGATATTCTTCTTAAGGGACATCGACCTTGTGTAAGCCCATATTTCCTCTTTGGGATTCTAACCATGCATAAACTCCAATCCACTCCTCATGAATGCACCTTTCGTGGGGAAATTTTCATGTTTTTAACATTTTTTCTCAAACCGAGCTTGACTCATGTAGTCTTAGAGTTAGAATCAACATGGAAATCTACTTTGGGTCATTAACCATACGTAATAAAGAAGCCCCACTTCACCGAACTATGTGGACTTTAATCATTGCACCATTCAAGCATTGTACTTAGGAAGCCTCCATGAGGTTCAAGCCCATCATCCATCAATCTCAACCACTTCGCGTCAGTTCACCCTCATCTGGCATGATGTTAAACTGTATGCACTTCAATCCCACATGATGTTTAACTGTATGATTTCGAACTACGTGTGTTTTGATCCCTATCTACTACACATGGTATGTAGGAGGCCTCACTGAGGTTCTAGCCAAAACATTGGTACAATTTAGAGTCCCCTTTGTTGGGATCTCCATACATGGACATCCCCTTAGTGGTGTCAGACCAATTCTCTGGAAGATAACCATGAATAAGACCCACACACATCACCATGCTCCCCTAAACAAGTGTGTCCATCCTATAATTGGGTTCAAACCATGAAGAGGCCCCAACATGCCATCAGGTTGCGGTCCATTCTGTACACCCTGATTTTATGCCCCAAACATGAACTACATGGAAATGGATCCTTTTAATTTTTGAACATGGTACATAGGAAGCCTTTTGATATTCTAGACTATCACTCAAGTCACATATTGTTCCCTCCCTCATGCATCTGTGTTCCAAGAAGATCAGACCCTAATCTAGAAGTTTTACTTCCTTTAGTTCCCCAAAGATGTGCAATATTGTCATGGGATTCATCCTTAGGTGTCCCATCACCCCAATTCGAGAACAACACGGACTTTGATTCTCTCTCACTAGGACACATAGGAAACCTCACTAAAGGTCAATACCAATACCTTCACCTTCACACAGGTACCTTAGATCCACCCCCATTCATTAGACCCTTCTATACTTCATCCATATCCATACTGATTTTAACCATTACGTCACATATCAGTGAAATAATTCCATCCGAATGGTAAAATAATCATTTGAAAGCCCCATTTAACTCATTCTTTTGTGTAGAAACTGGGGTAGTAACCACATGTAAGCCCTATCATGCTTCCTAGTCATTGTGCATTTTGGACACCATCATCCCATGAAACACCCTCATAAACTACATGGTTTTTGATCCCTGCCTTCTAGACATGGTTTATAGGAAGCATCTTCTATATTTAATCCCATCCAATGGTAATCCTTGGTGTCCCATTTGGGTGGACCCATCCTCCTCTATGATCCACCCTTGGTACTGTCCAAATCATTCTTCATGGTGTGAAACCTTCCACCATTGTTGGAAATTCCATCCATGGTTTGTCCTTATTGGGAATTATGTCCCATACATATGGTAAACTTTCAATGTTATCTCTCATGGGTATATACCCATATGATACAATCCCATCACTATTCTAATCAGTCTGATCCATCTCCACTAGATGTTAATCTCACGATATACCCCGTGTTAAACATGAGAAGATGAGGAAAACATCAAAGACATGACACCTTCATATAATTCCCCACATTATAAATGGGATTCCTCGGGATTCCACTCCCTGGATAATCCCTAAAATAAGGTGAAATCCATGTGTTCCAGTGTTTTAGCATCCATACATTCCAGGGGCGCCTCAACATGACTACTCTCCGGACCATAGATTCATGTAGAGACTTGACCCCATTGGGGATGTCCAGATAGAAGTAGTGTAATTAACTGGTGTCCAAAAAGATATGGAACCATGCAGAGTTTCACAAACAACATCTTAATTTTTTAAGAGACACCCATACTTGGTGACGAATTATTAGGAGGAATCCATGGATGGAGAGACAAAATTACCTCCATATAGTTTCAATATTAGAGAAAAAATCTCTAAATAATTGATGAATTCCACCCCCTTTGGAAAGCGGGAATGATGGAAAACAATCAGAAAATCCTCATAGAAGGTGTGTGCCCTAGAAAAAATATTGGAAATAGAAATGGTAAAGTAGAAGTGAAATTATTGTCCTTGATATAGGGATTATTATCATTCAAGGAATCACTAGATGAGCGTGTCATCAAATTTAGCTATCCGGTACCAGGTCCCTCCAAGAAAATATTTGTCCTGACATGAAAAATAGTAGGATTTGGTTATGTTAATCATTAGGAATCCTGTTATGTGATGTTGTTGGTGTGGTTATTTCTATAAATCCATGGATGATTGAATGGTGTCGAGGTACTGGGAATCACTTTCCTACTATGTGTACTGATGCATAAATATTCTTTCTTTGCTAGACGCAAGATATAGCTATAGGAAACTGATCATTTCCCCAACCCTTAGACATTGGGGAAGGTGCAATACAAATGTTGAAATGCCACATGGAATAACCTCTTCTGGGAAAACTCCCACGACCCCAGCTACTGGGCACCCATGTCCCATATCACATTTTGAATTTATTCAAAGGAGGTTGATCGATACTTAGGTTCAATGATATGAATTAGAGGGGGTAATCTTGATGATGGATATGGTCTATCAGGATTTGGAGGCATCAGTGCCCTACGATCACCGACTTCCCCAAGGGCCACACATGGAACCACTGCGCCCCACTCTGATCATCAATCATTTCAGAAGAATCCATTTAAAACGCTCCTATTAATCACTCCCTTACACCAATTAATTAAGGGTTTTCCAATTAATCCCACTTGGGACTCCATCCATGGGACCACCATGGAGGGCCCCCACCAAGCCACTACAATGCAGCTAGGTGGTCCCGCATTCAGAGAGGTAGGTGATCCATACCCTTGGATAGCAGACCCATGCTTTGTTGAACCAACATGAACATCAGGCACATGATCAGGAAGATGGATTCCAGGGGAATCATATTATATGGATTTAATTCATCAATCCAACAACATTGTGTGATATCACATACCTATAACTATAGAAAAGGGGAACCTCTACGCTCGATCAGTATTGAGTCCTCAACCACCCAGCGGGTAGGCTACACTGACTCTCCCGGTCATTGTTGCAAGCATCGTCCATCACCGGTTGATCTATGGTGATAACATTCAGTACGGAGGTCCTCCATATACCACCTCTAACTAGATTTTAGGTTATCCTCACTCCTGCATTCAGTATGGAGGTCATACCCATACTACCATCATCAGTCCTGGCAGAAGTTCTCCCCAACTTTTGGACACCCGATGTGAAGGTCCTTCTCATGCCCATGGTCTCTTGTATGGAGGTTATGCCCATATTTTAGGATATAGATTTGATGTACCTCCTCACACCATCACCTGATTAAGAAAACACCCTCCTTAACTTGGATTCCCAACCATAGAAGTCCACCCCATTTTCCATTTTACATCTGACTGGGTGCCCCCCACACCCAGACTTATCAATTCAATGGACCTCCCCATGTTTAAGATCTACCCTTATCTAAAGAGCCATCTTGGGGAAAAAGGGAGTGTCATCACCACCATAGGAAGAACCCTAAGGAGCCTCTGATTGCAAACAAACACATCCTCTTTTTAGACTCTGAAAAGGAGTGTGATTCGATGATGGAACCTTCATCCTGATCTTCTGTGTTGGGGAGTAGGGTAGGAACTAAGTGCATCAGAATCTTCGACCAGATAAGTGTTATGCACTATATCATTGAATCCATATGTAGATACACATAGGAGGAGGAATATTTGGATCCTTTCTAGGGTCTTTCTATAAAATCCTCCATATAATCACCAGGATCATTATCTACTTCGACAAGAGTTCTCGGAGAATTGTTATGGGGATAGGTTGATGATGATAACTTCCCTGATCAACCATTAATGACCGCCCATTCCTTGTTAGAATTAGTGGTCATGACCTCATCGTATAAGGGTGTGGTTTTACCATAGGTGAATTCTCCGAAATATTTCCCACGTTGTACCAGTTTTTCAGCACGAGAACTATACTCTCCCCCAACCATCCTACCACAGAAATAGTTCACATCAGTGTTGTTAATGGTACCTCAACCATCCCTAGTTTTGGAATGGGGCAACCAAGGTCTAGATATTGATTTTGAACTGATAAGATTTTGGTACATTCTAATAGTGGACCATCTCTCTAAGATGTTATTTCCAATTTCAACGGCATACTTCAATGTTCTGGAGTCCCTCACCCTGAAAGATGATACATTCTTTCACCAAACCTTATAGATGATGAATTTAAATTTCCATAATTTATGGTAAGCTTACCCACATAATCAGGGAAGACATTGACAACATTTCCCAGTAATTCTTCCTAGTTGATTTGGCTTTACTCTCTATTGGTCAGCACCCTCCATTTCCCGGTTATCATAAGACCCTCCAAAAATGATGCATCCAGAGCTTTATAGTGCTCTGTAGAGTTATTTAGGAGACTTCCCACATGTCCAGATCCATGGAGGGGGTAGTATGATACCCTTAATTTCAGTCATATCCTGTGCCAATCTGGAATATCTATTGATATCAAGTGGATTACTTTGGGAATTTTCATAGTAAACATGGTTGTTACAGAGTTATTCCTGAAAGAGGGCATCGAAAATAGGACTAGAGAGGATGAACTACCCACTACGGTAGAACTACACCTTGAAGAACCTACAAGCGTCCACACTTTCTAATAAATACATACTCTAGGCCTTCCTGAACCTTTTGAGTCATTAACAATGGATCGAGATCCTAGTAAGTGAAAAGAACCAGTTGGGATAGTAATTCCCTATAAACCATCTGGTTTGGTGCTAAAGATGTAAGAGGATCCCAAAAAGGTCTTGCTATATAAACAAATCAGGAAACAAAAATAGATCATCGATAGTCTCCTCGCTATGTGCACTTCGGAATGATGGTGGAATTATGGCTATCCCTAGTATAATCCCAAGAATCCTTTTCCGGGGTACAAGGGATAGGTACAAATCCCCTAACAAATTTCCCCTAGGTAATCTTGATAAATGTTCCCATATGTATAGTGTAGAGGCCAATGCATATAAATAAAGACCCCAATATGCATCACCAAATCCACCTGATATGTGTGAGATTCCTCCTCAGGACCCATCTCACGTTTCACCAGCCGCCCCGTAGGTTCATCCAGTAGCCCCTCGGGTCATTCCACCAGCCGCTCTATGAGTTGTTCAACTGGACTACTATGTTGATGAACTATCCAATGCTCTATTAGTCAATAATCCATGTCAATAAAGAAATCCTCATCATGATGATCCAATGGATACACTATAAACTTGCATCGAGGCTCTTGAAACTCGACAGGTGGCAATACCACCTAATGGAAAGATGTATCTAGAATGGGTGGATGACATTCCAACACCCTTAGGTTTCAAGAATCCTACCATCTCCCCCTTTAAATGGGATGGGAGACCTTCTGCAACATTTAAACCACTTTATTCCCTGATGTGGACCAATGCTGGTAACTCTAACATAGTTGGAGGCTGATAAACTATAGGGTTGCATATAGACACTATAAGGGTCTGTGTTCATCTGGTATAGCTAGTTAACCATTGGGTCCATATCTAGTTGGGATGATCTCCCTAGGAAGTTTCTATATCGGTTCAGTTCCACCACCCGCATGACTATTATTTACAACTTCTTTAAGTGTAATAAAATGATGGAAGAGTGAGTCGTAGACATTGTCACCAGGTGGAAGAACCTGACATACTCACTCAATATGTCACTAACTCAAGAATAGATACTAATGATGTGTGTAGGGAATTTTTATACTGAATTGGTTCCTTCTCAAATCACTTGGAAATTCCCATGTGGATTTCATGATTTTTCTAACAAGGATCAATATTAAGAGGAGGACTTACAGTAATCCAAGAAGGCACATATGGTGCCTCCCTTAGCTTTTATAAAAATAGCTTACATTCACTATATCTTTGTTGTTACATAGTTATATGCCCCTAGATAGATGAAATTTCTACCAGAGGAGCCACCTTTATAGCATCGCTGAGGGATACCACCTTAGGCTTAGCCTCTAGCTCAGAATCACCCACCTCAAAATCAGTAGGTGCACCACGTAATTCACCAATGTTGCCTAGGATAGAAACTAGGATCCACTACCTCGCCATGATCCAGCCCCTAATTCAAGCCAAGGATCCTATAGTCCCTTTCATTGAGTGAAGAAACTGGACCTACTCATTCTATGAAGCTAAGGTCCCTTGTTATTTATCGAGTCCATTGGGTTAGGGAATCTTGTAGTTTCCAGAATTCTTGAGGGCCTAAAAGGTATATCTCACTGATCACCCAAACTATATCCCCTATCAAAAGTTTCTTGCACACACATTCAATCATTTCTATGTGTTAAATGACTGTCTCAAAGTCCTGGTTGATAAAAATGTAGTCAGATTGGGTCTGGACTCAGCATAAGTGGCATGTGTGTCTGAAAAGCATGATAGTGACAGAGATGATGAATGGTAGCATGTCTCAAAAGTATGATGATTGTATTGCACACAAGGTAGCTACTCAGGCCTATGGTATTATCTATTTTTATTTAAATATTATCTGGCTATCCAAGGTTATTGTTCTACATCTATATACAAAATCTACATCGACACCTCAACATTCACTATCTTAAGAGAGAAAGAACCAATGATGAAAGAGGGATAGAATCCCTCTGCCTATTTTGAATTTTTCCTATACTCTTGGTGATTTTATTCCCCTAGAGATGGATATTTCCCAAAAATTTTCCCAACAATATAGGACTCCTCGAGTGATGATTAGAAGTATGCCTCGATAAATACCATCAACTAGTGGTCCCTTACAAGGTTCTCGGAGATGAGGAATTCTAGAATGACCCTCCTAATGTCCCAAGTCAATGAAAATGTCAATGGAGTCATAGTTATGAGAATATCTAAAATGTTTAGACTAGTGATCCCATCCCAGACATGCATGCCACTAAGACTAAAAAAATAGGCCCAACTCAAAGCTCTGCACGCATAGACTTCTCCTCCAATTTCTTCATATTCACCCCACAACTGTTTTAATTTCCTAATCTAGGAGAGCTTACATGACAACACTATGACCAGTTACATTCAATTATGGACAAATCCTAGTCATATGGCTGTTAGGTGGTGGTCACTCTGTATGACCCAATATATGAGCTACAGGATATCCCCAGTACAAGCTGAAATCCACTTGTTCGACTTGTAGAGTCTATTATACCTCCTTTCATGGAGAAAATACTTTTTCATTATATGTGTATGAATCACATAGAAGTATTATTTACATAAAAACCTTTCCATCATTCCTGTAAGGCCATTATTCATTGAGACTCTCCACCGATTATAGACATGCATGAGGCCCTCACATATTCATTAAGAGGCCACCTCCTATTTGAATCAGATGTATCGGCTGCATAAGTCTTCCATGCTGTGTATGTAGAGCATGTATAATTTCACACCATCATTTTATTTTAAGGGGAATATTAATGTTAGCCAATACAAGAGAACATCCAATCACTATACATCAATAGCTAGTTCAATGGTGTGGAAATATGTCGTTGTTTTGTTGACATGTGTTCCAAGATCAATCTCATCCAAACCCGGATGCTACTCAAATTGGGTCTTTATGAAAGAGGTCTGGATGTCTCTGACCTAATGATCCATGGTAATGACTCAACCGAGCATACTTCTGTTAGAAAACTTTTCTTGAAGACTGAATTCAGTGGCTTGATTTCTATTATGGATTTCATATTTGTCTTATATGACACCACCTACAATATACTTATGGGTAGACCCTGGATCCATCTTCGCATGGTAGTCCCCTCATCATATCAACAAATTCCTCAACTACTCCCATAATGGTCGAGTGGGAATGATCTAAGGTGATTTATCTCCTTTTACATCTTGTGAATCCCTCTATTTGGATGTTGACTACTATAAGTGCACGAACAAACAGATTCAATCCAATTAGGTTGGTCATACTACCATTATGGTTGACCCATGGTCAAACATGGATGTTGCCTATATTTCCCAATTCACCGATTGGAGGACACAACCCCAGACATGGCGAACTACTTTTCCATATCTGGGAAAATGGGGAAGATCATTCCTCGATGAATGGAATGCATGAAGATCACTTTATACACCTACCAAAATCAGGATTGAGTGATCCTAGAACCCCAAAACATGTAAGGTATCGAGATATTTTGCCCATGGTAATAAAAATATGTCATACGTACACATTTCGTTGGGGTGGGATGAATAGGCTTAATCCGACGTGCCAAAATTACATTAATATTAAACATGGCCCATTCTTTAAATGCCATGATGGAATCAGATCAGAATCATTCATCACCATGGTTTCAATAGTTCATGATCCCTCCAATAAGGATACCACTGCTTCTTAGTCCAGCACCAGCACTTCCTTAGGGTCATCCAACTCAAAATAATTTCCAATACTGATGATCATCTCATTGTGGGAAATGATGTGAGTTTTGAGGATGCCCCCCCTGCATTTTTGGAATGTGTCTCAACCACTGTTGATGAGTTAGTACAGGTGATCCTCAGTACCAAGATATATCTGTAACCAATATCGGTCAACACAACCATGTCCTTAGAGGAGAAACAGTGGTATATGGTTTTCCTGTTGTAGCATCATAATGTATTCACCTGGATTTATGGTGAGATGCTAGGGTTGGATCCTTAGGCCATCATCCACCACCTTAGTGTCGAGATGAAACATTAAAAGTTCACACATCCTCTCAGAGGGATTCACCCTTCTCGTAGTACCATGGTCACAACCAAAGATGATAAGCTAATTAAATCCAACTTCATCAAGAATGTTCCTTAAACAAAATAGTGTTGGAACCTTGGCTATTCTATAAATGAATTATATTATGTTTTTTGTTTGTTTTCAATCCACGGTGGAAGTTTAGAATGTGTGCCAGTAAAGTGATCATATAGTTTAAGCAGACAACAGCATTGAAGGTGGAACCATTTCCCAGTGTTTTCCAATTTTTTGGGCCTCAAAATCAGAAAATGAAGACATGGATTGTTGGTAAAAGGAGGTGTGCGCAAAGAGGAAGTGGTGAATGAAAAGGGTGGGCCATGCGCGAAATATTTGAGTTGTGCGTGAAAAACAGCATGGTGAAAAAAATAGTGGAGCGAGATTTTTGTGAAAATAGTGTTTTGGAATCAGAACATTGAAAAATGGAAAAGGCATGGGTTGCGCTCAAAATCTGGAGATGTGCGCACAAAATGATACCTGCATGAAATATTACGTTCAAAATTAGAGGTTGTTCGTGCAACAGAGGGTTTTTGTGTGCTGGGGTCTGAGATCTCTATAAATAAGAGGCGACCCTTGTCATTCCGAATGGTTGAAGACTCAGAGAAGAACTGAGGTCTGATGCACGTAAATTGTTCTTGTGAAGGGGTTCTCGCGAAAAATTCAAAGTTGCACGAAAAATTCTGGGTTGCGCGAAAAATTCCAAGTTGCGTGAAAAATTCCAGGTTGTGTGAAAAATTATGTGTTGCGTGAAATATTCCGGTTTGCACGAAAAATCTATGTTCCATGAAAAAATATAAGCTTCTCAAAAAAGGAAGATTTGTGCGTCAAAAAATTAAGGTGTTAGGTAAAGGATTCAGTTGCGCGAAAAAGGGTGTTGTTACGTGAAATATTTTTCCACTCGAAAAGGAAATATTGTGCGCAATAGGAAGGCCTTGCGTGAAAAGGGTTGGTGTTGCGTGAAATTGTCATTGAAACTAGTTTGCACGTTATGGTTATCCAGTTTAGTGGTTCAGTGCATACAAGTGCTTCATTTCTGGACTTCGATTCAAGCAGAGTATCGTGCTAAGTAGAGGCAAAGACTTCAATGAAAATATATTGAAGAGACCCCCATGTCTATAAAATTACTGGGACTTCACCAAAAGCAGTGAGCCAGGGAGGTCAACGGGAGTGACCCGTGGGACGCAGTGGTCTATCCCTGAACTTTTGTAATGGAAGTGAGCCTGGGACAGAGTGACTATTCCCGAACCTTTTTAATCCACAACTTGTAAAAAATAGTGGAATTAGGTATGACCGAAAACCTGTCAGCGTATGCTCCTTGGACGTAGCCCTTAGTGGTGAAACAAGTAAAAAGTGTTGTGTCATCTCTTTTCATGTGAATGTTTGAATTCTGATCATATCCATCGTACTGGTTTGACTAGTTCCTACCAACATGGGAACAAGATCCATCAAATTTAAAAGAAATGTAGACAACCTTTATTCACCCCTCCCTCTCTGGGTGTCCTGGGGTCCTACAAGTGGTATCAGAGGATAAAGGTTGCTGGTGTTAGATCTGCCCTTTCTTGTCATGAAGAATGTAGTCAATACTAGGGGAATACCTCTCTTCGATGGATGTAATTTTTAGATTTGGAAGAACAGAATGAAATATCATTTAAGATCCCTTGGAATGGAAGTCCTCTTTGCTACCATGTAGGGAATACAAGTTACTGATCAAACAGGTTTTTCTATGACTGATATAGAAAGGTAGTTTTTTGATGTAGATGCTAAAGCTCAGAATGATATCACTATGACTCTTTCAGATTAGATCTATCTAAAGTTGATGACATCCAACTCAGCAAAGTCTATGTGGGATAAACATGAAAACATTTATGAAGGAGACAGAAAAGTGAAGGAGGAAAAACTTCAAGTCTTACACAACAGGTTTGACGATCTAAAGATGCATCCTATTGAGAATGCAGATTCATTCTTCAATAAAATTACTAAAGTATTAGGAGAAATTCGAGGTCTTGGAGAAGAAATCAAAGACATTGATATCGTAACGAGAATATTGAGAAGACTTCCTCCAATGTAAAATGAAAAGGTGTCATCCCTTGAATAAAGAGATCTATCTAAACTACCTATGGATTATTTGTTATGTAGTCCAGTGACATATGATATGTGATTCAAACCCAAAGATGCCATGACTTGTGTAAGAAAGGAAATGGAATTCAATGCAATGGACAGACTGCAAATTTAAGAATATAGTAGTGGTGGAGATGATGAGGAAAAATAAATTCATTCTCTCATAGCCAAGAATCTGAATAAGGGAAAAGGTAAATTTAAAGGTAAGCTACCTCTGGCATGTTTTCATTGTGGAAGAGTTGGGCACATTGCCTCTCAATGTCAAAGAAAGTTTGATAATGATGAGAGAGAAGCATAAGGCATCGAGAAGCCTCGAAAAAGGTTTTACAAAAGGGAGACTTTAAATCTGGGAAGAAAATACAGAAGAATAGTTTTTTCTGTGATAAAGATGATGATGAAATTAAATTTTTTAAAGAAGAAGAACTAGAATTTAAAGTAGGGAACCATGCTTCCATGATGGCAACCATTGAAAAGTCAGAACCCTCAATCAATAAAGGAAAAGATAATCAGATTACTCCTAATGGTGATCCAAAGATTCAAATTAAGGATTCATTTTCCATGCTTGAGAATAAATGAATGATATTCAATAAGTTAAAGTAAATTGTGGAAGAATAATATTAATATGTTGATGAAATTGAAGCAGAAATTGAACGACTAAAAGAAATAGTGAGAGTTCATTCTTCAATCCTTCAAAGAACAGATGACATTCTGGAACTAAAGATTAGAATTGAAGAACCATCAAAGGTAATAAATGACCTTTCATCTAGACTGGAATAGAAGTACAAGACAGTTGAGGGTCTTGAGGAAGAAGTTGTTACTCTTAGGAGTAAAATTTAATGTCAATCAACCACAAATGAGGGTAAGAAGGAAATTCATTTTGGAAGATTCTCTTATGCAGAATTACTGGAAAGAGGCAAATGTGGTTCAGATGGGGTTGGAAAAATCTAGAGTGATCAATGACCCACTTGCATGGGAAAGAGTGGAATTGGATGTGAAGTTGAGACATCAACTACTGGAAGTGAAGAGAGCCAAAATAAAGACAAGATAAAAGTTGGACATGTTGAAACATTTCCTGATGTGCTGAAAAAGAAACCCTCAATCCAAACTAAAAGAAGAACTGAAAATTATCCACAAACTTTCAAAAATGATAGGTAGTCCAACTATTTTCACAAGGAATATGTGAGGAGAAATTCGTAGTGAGAATATATTTCCTCTCATGAAGTGTCAGTTCTGTGGCCATCTGGTCCATACCATGTCATATTGCGAAGAGGCAAGGAACTACTTGAATGGGGAAGATTAGGGACATCAACAAAGGACACTGACTTCATATCCTCCATCTTATAGAATAAATAGTTTCTATGGATACTATTTTCATTGTTCTAACTTTGGCCATAAATCTATGTATTGCAGGTAGAGATTCGATAGGAGATATTAATACAACTCTCAGAGATGGGTCAATATCAACCCTCCTGGTGGTGTTGATCTCACAAACAGGTTTTATCTTCTGGAAGAAGATTATTCGTATGAAGAATGTTATTATGTGGAAGAAATATTTATAAGTCCATGAATATCTTATACTCAATCCAATATCTCTTGGAAATAAAATAAGAAGATCGATAAATCCAACCTTTTATAGGTGGCCCTCAAAGCTACAAAAAGAAACAGTACCTGGATTTTGGATAGTGGTTATTCTTCTCATATGACAGGTAATGCTGGCCTATTAATGGATATCAAAATGAAGGTTGATAGTACAATACGATTTGGTAAAGATGGAGCTCTTAAAATCAAAGGTAGTGGAAGTACTGAATTAGCTAATGGAGAGCTAAAGAAGACTGAAGTCTTTTAGGTAGATGTCCTATGTCATAATCTACTCAGTGTGAGTCAACTCTGTGACTTGGTACATATAGTTAATTTTAATTAGAAATGATGCACTATCAAGGGAATGATGGGAAATTCACTTGTGAAGGGATGAAAATAGAAGGAAACTTGTATCAGGTTGATAGTAAAGATAATTTTGGTTTCATGACTGTTGAAGAAGAAAACATTTTGTGGCATCAGAGACTGGGACACATCAATCAACAAGACATGGATAAAATATCAAAACTGAGGATTTTCATGGACATTCCCAACTTGAAACATGAGCGTGAAAAGTCTTGGGATGCTTTCCTTCATGGTAATCGGTTCTGCAGTTCATATCGTCCAAAGAAGAAAAGGTCATCTCATCTTCTCGATCTAATTCATAAAGATGTATACGGGCTGATAAATGTTGTTAGAACTCATGGAGAAAGGTACTTTTTCCTTTTCATAGGTTATTACAGTAGAATGCCATGAGTAATGGTCATTCACAGGAACCGACAAGTGCTTGACTCCATGAAAACATATCTGCGAATCGCCGATAATGATACTGGATGAACAATCAATGTGTTGTGATCTAACAATGGAGGGGAATACACGTCCATTGAATTTGAAAATTACCCATAGAAGCGTGGGATACAACATGAGGTAGCTGCTATGAGAACTCCACATCAAAATGGAGTTGTTGAATATAGGAATCGACAGGTGAACAACATGGCATGAACTATGCTTATTGAGAGTCGTATTCCACGACATTACTGGAAAGAGGCAGTTCAAGTGGTAGTGTATATTCAAAATTGAACAGGACAATATATGGGTGAGATGAAGACACCATATGAATTGTGGCATGGAAGGAAGCCCTCTTTGAAATACTTTCGTGTTTTTGGAAGTAAATGCTTCATCAGGAACAAAGAAGGAAATCAAGGGAAGTATTGTGACAATGTAGATGAAGGAATTTTCCTTTGATACTCAATGAATAGTAAAGCCAGCAAGTGTTTCAACAAGCGATTAGGAAGGATCGTGGAAAATAGTGATGTTAATATCATTTAAGAGATAACCACAAATGATTCAAGGATTTCATATGATGATGTGATAGAAAGTGTGGAAGAAAGTGAACATGGAGAAAATACCAATACAGAAAGAGAGGAAGGTATATAAAACACTCTGCAGTCACATTATAATGTTGACTCAGAAGAATAATATATAGAATAAACCTGGGCTGGAGATAATGAAACTGAACCACACAGCAGAAATCGAAGAGATGAGATTGATCCATCTAACATAATTGGGGATAGAAGTGCACCCACAAAAACAAAAAGGATGAGGTATAACACAAAATCTGCGTTTTTATCAATTGTGGAGCCATCCTCATTTGAAGAAGCTGCAAAGGAAGATTTTTGGGTGGAAGCCATGAATGAAGAGTTAGATTAGATTGACAAGAATCATACATGGGATCTTGTCTAGAGACCTGAAGGACACAATGTGATTGGAACAAATTGGATCTTCAAGAACAAGACTGATGAGCATGGAAGAGTTTTTAGAAAAAAGTTACAAGTGGTATGTAAAGGATACTCTCAGATTGAAGGTGTTGATGTTGAAGAAATCTTTTCTACAGTGTCTATACTAGAGTCAATCGGGCTTTTCAATGCCATGTCACTCCTAATAGGATATAAAGTATATCAAATGGATGTCAAGATAGCATTTTTTAATGTTTTACTCGAAGAAGAAGTCTATATTGAACAACTAGTGGGTTTTCTTCTTGGTACTGATGAAAAAAATGTTTTCCAACTAAAGAAAGCTCTATATGGTTTGAAGTAGGAACCACGAGAATGGTATTCATGGATGGATTCTTATCTCAAGAAGCTGTAATTCAAAAGAGGAGGAGTAGATCATAATCTATATGTGAAGAATTCTCCAAAATATTAGTTCATTGTTCTACTCTATGTTGATGACATTATATTTGGTGGCAGCTGGCAGGAATCATTGGATGAATTTTCCAATCACATAAAATTAGAATTTTAAATGTCTATTATTGGGGAGATCACATATTTCTTGGGGCTACAGGTGATTCAAAATAAGGATTACACTTTCATTTCTCAGGAATAGAATATAAGGGAGCTGCTGAAGAAGTTTAATATGCAAGACTCCAAACCAATATCAACTCCGATTGCAGTAGGAACCAAACTTGGAAAGCATGAGGATGGGGCATCTGTAGACCCCACCATGTACATGAGGATAATTTGGAGCCTACTGTACCTGACAACAACACTACCAGATATTATCATTGCAACCTATCTAGTGGACCTCTTTAAGAGTAATCCAAATGTGAATCATATGACTGCAATAAAAAGAATAGTGAGGTATATTCAAGGTACTCACAATTTTGGTTTATACTTTGCTGCAGGAAGGGACAGTGAATAATCAGAATTTTCAGATACTGACTGGGCTATCGATGTAGTGGATAGAATGTCCACCAGTGGTGGAGCATTATATATTGGGAATAAATTTGGTGGATGGTTGAGAAAGATAGAAGAAATTAATTCCCTTAGTACTGCTGAAGCTGAGTATATATCTGCCACAAAGGCACGCAATCAACTGTTATAGATGAAGCAACAACTAACAGATATTGGTGATGTGGTGAAGCAACAAATGGTAATTTAATGTGATAAAAAGAGTAAAATTTTTCTAACAAAGAATCTTCTTCATCATTATCATACAAAACATATTGAAATCAGGTATCACATTATCAATGAAAAAGCTGAGAAAGGCATGATGAGGATGGATCATTTGGGAACTGATGACCAAGTGGCTGATATCCTGAACAAGCCACTATCAGCCGTTGTGTTTGAGAAGCATTGTTTGAACCTTGGTGTTCAGCCACCTCCCAGTGCATAATGAGGTTACAAAAAACCCATATCCCCATTTATGATAACTGTTTTTAATCTATTTATGGATGTGATGCAGGTTTGTGGGGGAGATACTATCCAGGGGGAGTGTGTTTTTAGCTGAACAATGAACAAATACTGGTCTTTGGGTTTATTTTCAGTGGGAGTGAAAGAAATAAATTCAGGAATGTTCAGGCATGTCATGGACATGTAATGATTTTGTGACATGATGATAATTTAGTGTCGGTGATAGGATAAGAAGGATGAGAAGGAATACATTGGACATGTAATGCTTATGGAAAAATATAAGAGAATTTCATGGGCATCATTGATAATTCCAAAACACTAGATCCCAATTCATGCCTCCCCTCTTGTTTTCTACACCGATCATTTCTCACATATACTTAGAGTGTTAGGTGAGTAGATTTGTGCGTTTGTGTCGAGTGTTAGTTGAGTTGATTCTTGCATTTTTGGTTTGCATATGGTTGTTGCTCTATTGAATTAATTTACTGATTTCCAACAGAACCAAAGGGGGAGATTGTTGGAACCATGGTTATTCTAATAATTAATTGGAGTATGGTTTGTGTTTGTTGTTAATCCTCAGTGGATGTTCAGAATGTGTGCTAGTAAAGTGATCATATAGTTTAAGCAGACAACAACATTGAAGGTGGCGCCATTTCCCAGGGTTTGCCAAATTTTTGGGCCTCAAAATCCGAAAATGATGAGATGGATTGTTGGTAAAATGAGGTGCATGAAAAGAGGATGTGGTGAGTGAAAAAGGTGGGCCATGTGCAAAATATATGAGTTGTGCGTGAAAAACAGAGTGGTGCACGAAATAGTGGAGTGAGATTTTTCACGCAAATAGATTTTCGGATCAAAATGTTGAAAAATGGCAATGGCATGGGCTGTGTGAAAAATCTAGAGATGTGCAGAAAAAATGATACCTGCACGAAATATTACGGGCTAAATTAGAGGTTTTTCATGCCACATGGGTTTTTTGCACGCGGGGGTCTGAGATGACTATAAATAAGAGGTGACCCCCCTCATTCCATACGGTTGAAGACTCAGAGAATAAATGAGGTCTTATATGCATAAAAGGTTCACATAGAGGGGTTTAAGCAAAAAATTCCAAGTTGAGCGAAAAATTCCGGGGTGCGCGACAAATTCCATGTTGCACGAAAAATTCCAGGTTGCGCGAAAAATGTTGTGCTGCGTGAAATATTCTGGTTTGCGCGAAAAATATGAGTTGTGTGAAAAAATCGAGGATGCGTGAAAAAAGGTAGAGTAGCTCATAAAAAAATTAAGTCGGCCTGTAAAATATTCAATTGCGTGAAAAAGGGTGTTTTTGTGAAAAATATTTTCTCACGCAAAAAAGAAATATTTCACACAATAAAAAGGCCTTGCGCGAAAAGGGTTGGTGTTGCATGAAATTTGCAGTGAAACTTGTTTACACATTCTGGTTATCCGGTTCAGTGGTTCAGTGGTTCAGTGCGTACAAGTGCATCAATTCAAGACTTCGATGCAAGCAGAGTCTCATGATAAGAAGAGGAAAAGACTTCAATGCAAATCTATTTAAGATACCCTCATGTCTATAAACTGACTGGGACATCACCAAAAGTAGTGAGCTTGGGTGATTCAAAGGGAGTAACTCAAGGGACGTAGTGGGCTATCCCTGAACTTTTTTAAAGGCAGTGAGCCTGGGACAGATTGACTATTCATGAACCATTGTAATCCAAAACTCATGAAAAATAGTGGAATTAGGTACGATCAACAACCTTTCGGTGTATGCTCCTTGTAGGTAGCCCTTAGTAGTGAACCAAGTGAAAAGTGATTTGTCATCTCGTTGCATGTGAATGTTTGATTTCTGATCATATCCATCATATAGGTTTGACTAGTTCCTACCAACGTGGGAACAAGATCCATCAAATTTAAAAGAAAAGTTGACACCCTGATTCACCCCTCTCCTCTCTGGGAGTCTCGGGGTCCTACAAATAGATAACCAACATTATTTCCATCCAAAATAAGAACAGATAGATCTGAGTCTGAATCAAATTCTAGGTTCTCAATGGTCACTTCCCAAATAATGAATTTTCCATTCCTTTGAAAGAGATATTGATTTCCGCTACCACTTGATTCCCAGCACTCTCATTCATGGAAGGGTATTCCCGATATAGTAAAATCCGAATGAATCTCAAGGATGAATAATATACCACCTTCAATTCACCACAAGTTACTTTCTGTTACTATGTAATGCCTTTCAGTCTAAAGAATACAGGTTACACCTATCATAATTCCATGAAACATATATTCAAGAAAGTATTCAAGATATTTCAGGAATTCTATATGGATGATTTAGAGGAAAAATCCTTCCAGTGTAATGAGCATCTCAGAGATCTTGAGAAACATTTGAGGGCTCTGAGGATTTCAAGGACACATGACCAACATATGTCAATTCATTGAAAACATTTCTGGAAAGTGTAATCACTTTTCCCGAATCATGAAGAAAGGTGATGACTAATAGATTGATGAAGAGTTTTAGACTTATTTTGTGGATATCAAGTAGTTCTTGCTAAAGTCTTCGGATCAGATGCCACACGTCTCCGGAAATCTACTAGTCCTTTATATGACTACCATTGAATAGTATCCTGGTTCCATTCTCAACTAGAAGAACAATGAGGGAATAGAAAACTATTTATAATATCTCAGTTATGTGCTCCTTGATAGAGGGACTAGAGATTAATATATTATAAAGATCTACCTTGCACTTGAATTTGAAGTATAGAAATTGTGACATTACATGCTGCACCATGAGATATAGTTTGTGTCTCATGTATACCCACTGAAATATTTTCTAAACCACCCCATGGTGATAGGACATCTAGAACAGTAGGTAGTGATCCTTCATCAATTTGACATCATGTTTATTCTTCAAAAATATTTCAAGGGTCAATCACTAGAAAACTTACTATCCGTCCATCCATCCCCCTCAGAGAAGTATATAGACCATGATTTCCCAGACGTGGAAATCCTCTCAATGGATCTAGATGCACCATTTTTTTCATGGGAATACTCATCCCCATGTTATGCCAAATGCATCCATACCTGATTCTCGAACATAGTCTGTTTCAAAAGATTTTATTTTACTACTCATTGACCCAATACAGAGTTACAGATTGAGAGTTATGGAAATTCGAAGTTGGGATGGAAAACAGGTTTGTGGAGCCCATTCGAAGAGCTCCTTCCACAATGAAGAAGTAGCATGATGGAAGCCTCTACAAGTTCAAGGAAATGACTGGAGCCTCCGCAAGATCCATGAAGGCAAATACAAAAGCCTCTATAAGTTTTATTAACTAGATTGGAGCCTCTACGAGCAATGAAATGGCTATGATGGTATCCTTTCTGAGTACAATAATCATTATGAACATGATGGATTTTCTATATATTTTGAAGATCCATTTTTATCCTAGAGAACTTATGAGCATCATGAGACCCACCTTGCTAATAAATACCCCCTTATACATTCATTTGAGAATACTGGGTTCTGGGTAGCACCTTTGGTATCTAGATTCACAGAGCACATGTGCTCTATGAACACCCTCTTCTTTGGAACCCTCATGCTCCACGGAATCATGTTCCTTATGTTCTTGAGAGCCTCCACCCTGAATGGATATTCCCTTTGTGAAGGCCTACACTCTTCTTGATGGAATAAGTCCCTCTTAGGAACACTAGTCTTCAATAAGCATTCATCCTTCAAAAATAACCCCCCTATGAATCAAGGCATGCTCTTCAATACATTGATCTCTATGAGACCCTATTCTCTACGATATCCTGAGCTCTACGAAGCCCCAAGATCTACGAGACCCTTATTTACATGAATCCCCATGATCTCTAAGACCCTAAGCTCTACGAGACCCTATGATCTGCAAGGCCCAGATCTCCATGAAGCCCCATCCTTTGTAAGACCCCGAGATCCAAAAAGCCTCATGTGTTGTGAGATCATGAGCTCCATGAAGCCTCATGCTCTTCCAAACCATGATCTCCCTGAATCCCCACAATCTACGAGACCTTGATCTCCAAGAAGATACCTCACAGATCCCTATCATTGAAAAATATCCTTCCTTCATGCCCAATGGTCTATACTATAAGGATGTCCCCCTTCACCCCAATCAATATCATTGTCGGACTACATTCCCCACCCTTCGGGCCAGGACATTGACATTTTCCATTGTTCCATAATTCCCATCCATCTTTCAACTATGGAATACCATGTTTCAATATACTCCTCCACACTCTATCAAATACCTTGAGATGATATATTCCCCCTGTTCCCCTTCACATGTCACAATTTGAGAGCCTCAACTTCAATTCCCTGTGTATATTGAGTCAAACCATTCTTCAAGAAACTTTTCCAAAACCAATCATTTGACTCTTATTACATGTTAAACTAGAAAGGGCTACTCTTATGTAAACCCCAACACCAGCCATTTCTAGGCACCTTATGCCTAATATTCCAATCTATATGACTTAAAACTATAGTACACCATATAGGAAAAACATATGATGCCTCTTTCTCCAAACTAGATATGCCTTATACACAATGAATAAGTTTCCAATAGTCCTCTCTATAGGACTATATATTGTATTATGCCCTATGTGAAAAATATAGGATACATATTATTCTGATTAAGATATTCCTTATACGCCTAGCATAAGATTCCAATAGTCCTCACTAAATGTATTTAATCAGTCATATACCCTCTCATTAAATAATATGATTCCTGTTGTTCCAAATAATAGATGCCAAATGTGACAAGAAAAATATACCTCATTCCATGATTATAGTGGTGTAATTTAAGGAGTGTTAGAATCCATTCAAACATTCCATCACTCCGCCTCATGATTTTTGTGTCATTAATTTGGATCTTTATCCTCTTTTATGTTAGAAGGGACCCCCTAATGGTCTGGTCCAACATCACATTGGCTTAACTTCCATTCTAGGCCAACGCCCCAGAATAATTTAGACGACACTTTGAGTTTCGCCTTATGTATCGAATACAGTCAGCAGTTGTCCCTTGTATTTTTGTTTACATCTCATGCCATATCGATGTTGATATTGTGATTCGAATCTGGTCAGCAGTTATCTCACTTCATCATGCTTCCCCAATTGTTTTCCAAATTTTTGGAATGTGATTCACACTTTTAATCTCCTTTTGTTCGAATTAATTCCAATTCCCATGGAATTATCCAGTTTATGCACAGGAACATAAGTATAGGCCCTAAATAAATGACACAACTGACCAGTGAGTTGGAATTCCATCCGTCATGGCGCAACATGAGGAAGATATTATGGGCATATTCATTGCGTGAGCCCCATCCTTCATTGAAACTCTTTATCGGCACCTGGGAATCCTCCATACGTCAACCCCATCTACCATTTCCACTCCTCTATGGCATCTGGGTAGGTTCCATGTTTTAGCCAAATCCACAATTACTACTCATTTGAGGCAATCAGGAAGATTCCATGACTTAGTCCCATCAACTATTTTTACTCCATAGCGACACTCGAATAGCATCCATGTGTAATCTCCTTTCACAATTGTTGCACCATAGTGGCACTCAGGAAGCATCCATGCAAAATCCCTTTTCACCATTTCTGATACCAAGCAGCACCCAAGAATTTTCAATGTGTAATCCCCATCCTCCATTGTCTCTCCTTAGCAGCACCTAGGAATATTCCATTGGTAATACCCATCCCTCATTACTGCTCCATAATGACACCTGCGTAGCATCAATTCCTAATCCCCATTCACTATTGCTTCAACATAGCAACACCCAGGATTATTCCATTCATAATCCCCATCTATGATTTATTCTTCATAGTGGCACCTTGTCAGCTTCCTTGTGTTATCACCCCTCACTATTTTTGCTCTATAGAGGCACCAAGTGAACATCCATTCATAAGCCTCTTTCATCATTGGCACTCCTTAGAGGAACCCACGACGCTTCCTTGAATAATCCACGTCCATCATTGACCCTTCTTAGTGGAACCTAGGATACTTCCATGTGTGAGCCGAATTCCCCCCCCCATTAGTGGCCTCACCTTTGCGCCATGATCATCAGGTCTATTTTTCCTTCTTGTTTATCTCACCAAGAATGACTCATGTAATCTTAGATTAAATTGTTCCCATGACATCCTATTTGGGATTTCTTTAGTGTGTATGCCCCATTTCCATTTATTCCGAACTATGTGGAGTTTGATCCTTGACATTTCAAATAATGTTATGTAGGATGCCTCTTTAGGTTAAATCCTAACAGCCATCAGTCCCGACCACTTCATGGTAGTTTACCCTCATCTATCATGACAATAAACTATATGCCCATTTTGTCCTCGATGACACTAAAAAATATTCTTTCGATATTGGAATGTTTTAATCCCTATCTCCTACAAAGGGTATGCAGGAATCCTACCTGAGGTTCAACCCCAAACACTGATAAACATTGGAATCCTTTATGTTGGGACCCATATCCTTGGTTTTCATCATAGTGGTGTCAAACTAGTTCTCACGCAGCTAACCATGCATAGTCTCTTCCCCCAATCCATACTCATCCATCCAAGAGTGTCCCTCTTGCGATGGGCCACTAAAAAAATATAAGCTTTAGCATATCTCAGGGTCCTTTTCCTTTATTTACACTCTAATTCTATGAACCATCTTGAACTATGTGGACTTTGATTCCCCGCCATGGGGACATGTAGAAATCCAACCTGAGGTTCAATCCCATCATCCATGTCTCATACTACGCTTTCCTTTGATGCTTTTTGTTTCGATAATATCATTCCCTTGCCTAGACCTTCACATTCCCTTAGAGTGCCCATCCATGTGTTCCATTCTCACAGGCTACCTTCTCAAGTTTTCCATCACCCCACAAAACTACATAGACTTTGATTCCCTTCCATAGGGATTTGTAGGAATCATCTCTGAGTTTCAAGCAAAAAAACACCATCATTGTCACTTCCTTTTCATCCCATTCCAATCATCCACATTGGTTAACAATCCATCATCCATCCTGATTCCTACCTGGGACGCCACATCCTAGTGGAATCATTACATTTCCTTGGGTAGGTAACCATGAATAAGCTCCACCCAATCCATAACCATCCAAAAAATTGTGTCCCTCTTTCTATGTGCCACTATACATGTGTGAGCCCCATTATGTCTTTGGGTCATTGTCCATTGTGTACACCTCTATTCCATGTATCTCCCTTCGAACTACGTGTGCTTTGATCCCTTCCATCTACACAGGGTGCGTAGGAAACCTCCCTGAGGTTCAATCCTGACTAATGATAAACCATTTTGTCCCCCTTTATGGGGTCATTTTCCCTGATCCGTCCTCATTGGTGTCCATATCATCCGGCACGGTGTGTTATCTTCCCTTTCTGGGACACAACACCGTTGTTCTTCTCTTATTAGGTGTCATGATCCATCCATATGGAAAACCTTCCAAGAACTCCCTCCTTTGGATATACCCATCTAATATGACTATATGGGTAATTTTTATCACTCTCATTCTATCTCTCCAAGACGTTAAACTCCCATCCAACCCTATGTCGAACATGGGATGTCTATGGAAAACCTTGTAAATTGAACCCTCGGAGCAACCATATCTACAATAGATTAAACACATGGAATACCCCATGTTAAACATGGGATGCTGAGTAAAACCTTAGCAACATGCATCTGTAATGTGATACCCCATGATTAATGTGGGAAGCCTTTGGTTATTTTCCCTTTATATGCCCTCTTCTGAAGAAGATTATAGTTTACCAGTTTCCACACATCAGATGTACCCTCACATACATGATGTTACAATCTACTTCAATTGAAGGTTGTTCCCCATCTAGACCGCATGGAATGTCTTGACAGAAGCAGCATAATTAATCAGCATCCATAAAGATATAGTACTATGAAGATTTTCACGAACAATTAATCAAATATATAAGGGAAAACATGACTAAGTGATGAGTCCTGGGTAAAAACCCGTAGTAGGGGAGACCAACATACCATCATCATATTTTGATCAAGGAGAAAACATTACTGAAAAAGTGATAGATTTCTCCCACCATTGAAAAGTGGAAATGCGGGGAAATGACCAGAACCTCCCCATAGATGGATGTTCACCATAGTGATAAGATTCATAAATCACCATGTTGGTAGATGCACTTCGAAGGTGCTTCATGGTTCCCTACCAGTATGAGACTCAATGATCCTAGACTCAATATAGTAGGTCTAGGTAACATCTTCACCATGTATACGCATGATGTACTTCACTATTTCTTATTGTTGTTATAAGTATTAACCAACAAAAATGTTGAGTATCAAACCCTCATCACTGGTCTCAAGCTAGACATTGAGATTGATGTTCCCCACCTACAAGTGAAGGGGGACTCTAATATATTAATCAACTAGATCAACAATGACTATGTTGCTTGGAAGCCAGATCTTGTACCCATATAAGAGTGAACATGTTAGAAGATGGCTTAGTTCCCTTCTACGAAGAACATTACTCATGTCCCTTATTCACAAAATAGTCGAGCCAATCCCTTGGACAGCCTTGTCATGTCTATCATAGAACTTGACATGCATTTTTGATCATCCATGTGGAACATCAGATATTCAACACTCTCTTCACTCCAGATGATGAAAATAACTATAGGTAAGTCACCATACTGCTGATGTCTCCTCATCAGGACCTCCAGGTCCACTTGATAATGTACTATAAGGGACCCCTGATTGGAAAACTCATTTCATCCGGTATATACAACATTGTAATTTTCCGATAGACTGAGATGGAAGAGAGTGAGTCCATTGGTGAGAAGTATTGTTCACCCTCCAAAGTGGTTCTAGTCTTTAGAAGTTCCTCTACAGATATGGGTTTGATGGGATTCCTCTTTGTTTCATTCAAGGAGATTAGATTCCCATGGGTAAGCTAGAAGTTCTTGTTAGTTCCTGTGGAGATCATCAGGTAGGGATGAACACACTCATCATATATGAAGGTTGGGGAATTGTTGGCCCACCATATTCCATGAATGTATTGAGCATTCCATGAGGTTCAAAGCATTGCATATCCATGCTTATTTCATGCATCATCCACCAGAGCCTCTCCAAACTAGCATGTACTCTTGGTCCTTTGTTGTTTGGTGGCTGGATGAAATGGGACCATATCCACCAGTGATAGCTTGTTAATGAAGCTTCATCCTTGACACAATGGATTTATTTTCTAATTGTGAAAATGAAATTTTCTCATGGATTTCAAGGCATATTCAATTGATGAATTCATGAGCTCCAATATTATCCACAAATTCAGAGTCCCTTAGGATGTCCTGACCGATAACAAAACCGACTTCCAGGAAGATAAGTTGAAGACATTTTTCGACAATATAATAACCTTTCCAATAATACCTCTCTCTATCACATGAAAGAATGTTGTAAGATTCATGAGTTCAAGAAAATCCTCTATAACATATTGCAGAAGATGGTCGGTAAGACCAAGAAGAGCTGGCCGGACAAGCTTCCCAATGCACTCCAGGCTTACTGGACAACAAATCGTAATTCCACCCAAGTGACCCCATATTCCTAGTGTATGGAATAGAGGTAGTCCAATCCATTAAGATTCAGTTGGCATCAGTTTTCACAACCATTTACAACCAGAAGATGTCAGAACAGGTAGAAGAAATCTATCTGGATGAACTGTAATCCATTTATGGGAACACGATTCATTCCTTGCACAATGTAGTGAGGCATCAGATATTGTTGTCCCAAGAATTTATTTATAAATTTTATCTCTATCCCTTCCTTTATGGTGACATAGTATTGGACATATAGATGACGATGATACCCCGAAGGAAACCACCAACGTTGTAACCTAAATGGGAGGGTGCATATATCATTCATAGGGTTTACCCCATTGGTGCATACTCCTTGGTAACCATGGATGGTGATATTATCACTCCTCCCACTAATTCCGAATTCCCCAAGAAGTACTTTGCGGGAGTGGTCCATATTGTCCTACATGATGATAAACTGAGAATGTCCCATGATATGTGACCTTAAACTATGATTCCTTTAATCCAACCGCACAATAAAATGCATGTGGTAAACATAATTCATTGTTCGAGCTCTATGAATTTATACTAATATATCCCCCATCCTTACCATAAGACGTTAAAATACATGGGTACCACCATTATTCACATTCCACTTTTTTTGTACCATCATTATCTTTCACATCCTAAAGGACCCCCTAAAGACCTGGTATGAAGCCACCGTGGCTCACCTACCATTATAGGAAAATGTACGGGAGGATCTCGAATTATAATTTGATATAAATCCCACATGGTGAATATGGTCAGTCATCGACGATCAGTTGTTTGTTCTCATTTTAGGTCACGTTATAGGGATACTGTGTTTCGAACATCATCACCAGTTATCCTCTATTATTATCACCATCACCATGGTATCCTAAACATCAGGCACAATGATTCACCTTTTTATGCCCTTATGTCCTAATCACACGACATTAAACTGGGAATCTACGGTCCAATATCAATGACTGTAAAATATGGTCTCCCTCATCCTTACCGCATGACATTAAAAGGTACAAAATTTCATGAGATATATGTAGATAAATTATCTTCCTTATAGGATATATCATAATTCTTGAACATTTAATCTTTCGGTCCAGCCCTAGGTACCACAGATTCAGCCTTTCTTCTGGCCTCTCAATCTTTATATCTTGAGAGAATTTGGCATGATGTGGACTTCTTTCTCCATTCATGTCAGTATTAAAACTACCTCATCATGTGACCCCATTCAGGGATATCCCCTTGTTGTCATTATGGTATGATATTAAACTTCACGACATTATAGAACTACATATGGTTTGATTCCTACCCTCATAGGATATAGAGGAATGCCCAAATGTTGTTTCTTTGGGTTCATCCCAACAAATCAATCCATATCCTTGGTTTTCCCATATAGTTTTAATTTTCTTTGATGGTTTTATATGGTATAATGTGGAATTATTTTTTCCCCATTCACATTTGGTTTACAATATCTTCACAGGGGGCCTCCCTTAAGTATATAACCATTCCCTCTACATTTTCTCTATATGACACTAAACTACATGAGATTGTAGAAATATTTAGGGATTGATTCATTTTCTTAGTGGACACGTAGTAACGCCTGGACATTTTTTCTTAGGTCAAGAATAGGCTCTTCAAATTATCATTCATTTTTCAATTCAGCTATGATTCTTATGGGATTACGTTGTGTTTCATATGGGCTTCTTTTGACCCATTCACGCCGGGTCTATAATATTCGATCCATGTACTCCCCTATTGGATTTTCCCTTCCATATATGTCTATACCTCATGAAATTAAACAACATGGATTATTTGTAACTATGTATAGATTGATTGCCATCATTGTGGGATATGTAGGAACACCCGATCATTTCAGCTTTGGCTCCAACCCAAAGTTCTTCATCCTTTTCAGCCCTTTTTGCCTCATCCAATGGTCTGTGTTCTGCAACATTAAACTAAGATTTCATGTATCCTACATGACATTAAATTGTCTTATCATGCATTCAATACATAAATCTTTAAAGCAATAATGGTCATTTCATCATTCCATTAAAAGGTAAGCACCCCTTCATCCTGCATGACATTAATGTACATTGCACGTTTCAAAAATCCTATTCCTCCGACCTCCTGGTCCAAGCCACCTCTTGGGAGTGTGTGTTGTGGTATGGTGGCTTCTTTGTCCTTATTCATGTAGAGCTATTTTCCACAACATACTCATTCCCATTATGAGACATTCATATTCATTACATCCATACATCATGTCATTAAACTTCATGTCATTCTAGAACTACGTACGACTTGATTTCCATCCTAATTAGATACGTAGGAACACATGGGCATTTCACATTGGGTCTAACCCCCAGTTCACCAACCCATATTTACCCCTTTCTTCTGCTCACCACCTTGATTCATCTACCCCTAGTTGATCCCTTTAACCTCTACCCCACCTTATCAACAATATTAGATTCATTGGGGTTTAGGGCCTAGAGTTTTAAATTCTTTATGGAAAATCTCTCATTCTGTTTCCATGCTTCACGCATCTATTTTCTAGGGTATCCATCATCTATCACTTCTAAAAGTACCCCTAGGAGGTATATATGCTTGGCCTTATGGATTGACTACCATTTTTGGCCAACATCCCGAATGATCTCAGAAGTCATTTGAGATAGGTTATGTATCTTGAATATGGTCAATGACCAACCCTCACTTTTTTCTGCCCATCCTGGTCACATGATATTGATGTTCTGTTTCAAATATAGTCAACAGTTATCCTCCATCGTTACTCCAACACCTTTATTCGAAAACTATTGGTGACGTGAATCAAATTTCATTACATTTCAACAAGTTTATATAGATTATTGACACCCATGTTGTTATGCCTCCATTCTATTTTGTTCATCGAGACGAAAAACCAATCTCGATAAGTTATCCTTGACTCTGAACCTTCATTCCTTATCACGTCCTCTCATGTTTTGTAAAGAATGTCTATGGCCTTGGTTTGCACTCCATTCATGGCTCACATGGGCTTAGGGATTTGGGTATGGTTTATGCCAATATCGAGTAACCACACTTACCTACAGTCAGAGATCTACAACCATAAACTAGGATATTTAGTTTTATTTAACGCATGAAATTAAACTGTGTGGAATTAAGAACTACATGATGCTTTATTTTCACCCTTGTCAGGTACCTAGTGACACTCGGGCACATTTCCCCTAGGTCTAGCCATAGATTCATGAACTTTTCCACCACCTTTTTGTTCTCATTTGTCCACTATTGAAGGGTGTTGTTTGATGTGGACTTCTATGGTCATTATTCACATTTGTTTTACTCATGTTGTTATACTCCACCTCTTTTCACCATAAGGTCCAAACTCTATGACCTAAAATATAAGACTACAAGTGTCCTAGTTTTCATGTTATTAATCTTTATAAAACTATTATTTTCCTCACATAATATAATTTCTTTCTTTTTGTTGTTGGTCATCTTCCATTACATCTTCATGAACTATGTGTTGCTAAATTCTCATTCTCATGATATATACAGTGATTCCTGGACTATTTTTCTAGAGTTCAGATGAAAACCCTATCAACTTTCTAAACTCTTGGACCTTTCCCAATTTCAAGAACACGTGGTGTGGTGTGGAATTACTTTTTCCTCAATCATTTTGGGTTTATATATTGCACCTCTTATTTATCCATTAGGGTGCCCATTTCATTAAACATATTAATTTAAACTAAATCCCCACCCGGGATGCGTTCAGGATTACCATCACAATTATAGAAAACATTAGTTTTATCATTAGAGAGCATTACCCCCACTAATGTTAGTTTTTAACCATGATACGATTTGACAACTACGTTCATCGTTATTCCTAATCTCATAGGATACGTAGGGATCCACGGACAATTAGCCACAGGCCCAACCACAAATTAAATAACCCTTCTAGTTCTTGCCCCCTAATTATGGTCCAAATTACCTGAACCTAATTTATGAATCACTAGTCCATGTAAAACGACTTTAAAATTTTAACCATGGTCCAGGTAGTATGACCTTAAACTATATACAAACTCTTAGTTATATGATGTTAAACTATTCCTTATATTATCATCATTGTATGACGCTAAGAAAACCATATATCGTCCTCGTATTCAAGATGTAAAACTCATGGAATTCTTAGACCTCACTAGTGAGGTCCTATTTTTAGTATGTTTGATCTTTTATAGACCAATACACTCACCCAATTTATATTCATCAAGGTCATTTAATTTCAAGATTTATGGAATTTATTCGAATATCTCATCATTCCATCACCATGATTTGATTTCCCTCCATTTTAAATACAATTCTCGTTCACATTTGCAAGAACCCCCTAACGATTTGGATGTTGGCCCTTAAATATCTCCTATCATCCTCAGTCAACATTACAGAGGATGTCGAATGACACTTCGAGTATGGAACCATGTTTTCTAATACATTCAAAAAATGGCCCTCATTTTTATGTCCCCATTTTCAGGATAATTTGATGTGAAAGTTGTGTTTCAAATTTTTTCAATTGTTATCCTCCAACATCATGCCACACATATTGTGCTCCTAATTTTGGATATCGTGATTCACACTTTCCATTCACCATTGTTTCGATCTATTCCAATGCACTTAGTGTTATCCCGCTAATGCGCTCGATAATTTTGGGAAACGTCATTTTGGCTATTTAGAGAACTCCATTCTCTAACACCACCCTTTCTATTCACCTTGAAACTCGGAGTGGTCATTCAGATCTTGAATTTCTAGTGATTTGTTATGTTAGGTTTCTGGGGCCCATAGTGGAAGACGGTGGGCTAGGGATTTTAAATTTTTCGTCAGCGGGACAACGAAACGTGTCGTTTCCGACAATCCGAGCCCCAGAGAGGTCCGAGGATCTCACGTAAATTGTATGGAACACAAAAAGAAATAGAAAACTTACCCGTTTCAGATTCGAATCCATTGTCAACTAAAACTTGTATCCGGCGATCGTTGCATGACGGATCCATAGAAGGATCCATCTAGATCATCCACATGCGCTTCAGAAATCTGATAGAACGCCGATCGTCAAACTCCAGGTGCTAGCATGATGATCTGATGATATATTCGATGTCCAGACGATCACTGCTTCGTCGATCTTACGATGCATGAGAAGAAACTCGATCCAGGCACCGGTCGACAGATTCTCACTCTTGAGAGAAGTAGGAGAGAGTATCTCTGGCCATAATGACATGAATAGTAGTTTCACATGATCCCCTCTCCTCTATTTATAGCTTATTGGGGAAATTATCTGGTTGGGTTCCCCAGCCCCTGTTAATTCCACATCCACTAAATAAATAACAATTCAGACTTAAAACTGTGTCAATATTATTTATTTATTTTATCACATACTTGTAATATAAATGAAATATATTACGTCATAATATCTGAGCCATTTAACTGGACACGTTGTCCTGATTAATATTAAAGTAACCTTGGAATATTAAAATAATATTCATTCGATTAATATTTTCTCATATTTACTAAACTCGTAAATACAATAAATAATCACAAATATTAATAACTTGAATATTAATGAATTTATTTAATTCTTTATGTGTTCAGTACTTTGTACAACACTCGGACCCCAGTGGTGGGGCCCACCATGTCAAATATTCTTATTCCACTGAATAGGTGCAGATTCTTGAATACGTTGTTGTGTTTGACCCTCTAGGACCTTATCTCAATACTTGTAAGTAAAATCCACATACCAAGAGAGGGGTCTAGCAACCCGTCATGTCCCCTAAAGAGATAATGATAGTCATTCAAATGACTACCAACCTACCAACAATGACTGTGTACTATAGTCACCATTTCATTAGATGTCTCATTAAGTAGGACACACTCTTGTGTCATCATCCTTATCTTGCTTTATTATTTTCTGATCTATCGAGATGGATTTTCCTTTATAATGCTTTGGCCAAAGACTTATGAAGGTGGCACCATCCTGTTCAATTAGGCATGAGATATACAACTTCCTAAACATGGAAGTGACACATCCTTTCTTGACCATTCATCCAACGCCATACCACCAACAATGCACCCAACACAAACTACCTCGCAACGACATTACTGCCATGGTTGTTTCCTTGCATCAAAGTACATTATTAAATGATATACATTGGTAATGGTCTCAAGTCAGGAGACCAATACAAATGTTCATAGATAGTAACAACCAATGACACCCAAAACATGTGGTGTTCCTATTGACAGGTCTGTCCTCATGATCTCAGTAGTAGAGATCACCAAGTGAGAACTTCATGAGAAGAAGTCTCAATACTTATGAGCCCCCAACACCTGATAGTCATACATCTACTGTTTCTAGTATATATGATGTATCTAGACTATAAGAAATATATTTAATATCAATGTCATTGTATCTCGAGGTTCTCATTATAGCCTGGGATCTGCTATAACCTCTTGACACGACAATTAACCTTTCGACATTACCATTATTACAGTGGACGTAGAAAAGTATTCACTATAATGGTAAGATATCATCAAACATATCTAACTGTACACATGATATGGTAATCAAAAGTACTACATAGTTGGGTCTAGGGAACCCACTATTCCAACACTCCCACTTTCACTAGAGCCAACTTTCTAACTAATCTTGCTAGCTACTCACATGATAAATACCATAATTCTGCCGAGTAATGGATTTAACTGCTAGGCCTGCCACGTTTTCTCCATGTGGAATATCTTCTATATGCGACCTCCTATTCTTGAGTAGAACTTCTCAAGATAGGGTATCACCGAGTATATCACTTTGTTCATTGTCATAACTTGACAACTTGACTAGTAAGAATATCATAATTCTCTATATAATAATACTTTTCTCACTAGGTGAGAATCCAGGAATTGGAACTAATTGTTGAAATTTATAACTAGTTCTTAGCTGCCTTAGAAGCTGCAACGTACTCGGTATTTGAAGGTATGACTACCATTAGATTTTATGAGCTTGAATCAGTCATCTGCTATGCCTAAATGTGATACTAGATCAAATTGATCTAAGTACTACTAGTATGTGTCCCACCATAACTAGTATACCTTCCTCTCCATATTCCAGGTACATATCATTTTTACTTACCGAAGTACAAGATGATAGTTCTGACTGCATCACTTGCAGTGATCCTAAAAATAATTGATATCTACCTATAATAAATTATATCCTAGCAGTATCAATTATTGTACATAATATGGAATATGTGATTGACCCATCTCTGAAGTGTATGGTATAAATTCACAACATTAATCTCTACTCAGGCTCTGAACATGTTAACCTGGAGAGATTAAACCATGTGACATTGTTATCAATCCTGACCATGAATTGTTTCAACTTGTATTTTTCAATACAATGCCACTCTATATTTGATTGACTAGGACCAAGAAACCATTGGATCTATCTTAGTGGATAATGTTCCCTAGAATTTAGGTTGGTACTTGAAGTCAATCATTGGAGTATTAATTTTAACCTGATATTATCTAACTGTAAGATCAAAATCAATTTTTCATATGTTGCCGAAAATATTTCATTTGGAAAACATTGATGCTCCCACTAACCTTTGGTAGACACCAGGAAAAGATTCATTTAAAATGAATGTTCTAAGATTTTTTTGCTTACTTTAATCCTCAAATATATTTCTGTAACTTGCAACCCTTATTGGAATTATATGATGTCATCATCCCTTTCTGGTTGCGTCTTATAGACACCTTCCACGAAAGACGATCATGACAACCAATGACCAATTGAATAATCTTAGAGACAAGTAAAATCATAATATATTAAGGAATACCGACTTGGTATAAACAATTAATCCTTATTGCTACCATACTTGTACCATCCATTTATCATTCCATTTGAATACCCACCGTAGTATTCAATTTATAATCCCCATTGCAATTTGATACATGAAATCCATTATTGAGTTTTAATTGATCTTTTCAATCCTAGCTTATTTCCATATACTTATTTCTTATAGGAATTTTTATTCTTTAATGAATAATTTATCACCGTCCGTGGTGAATATAAAACCATCACCATGGTTTCATCCTTCCTATGCAGTATGTATCTCTAGAACATTCCTATTCCACATGTACTTGTGGATCTTGTTCCTATACCAACCATTTGTGCATCTTGAGCATTGACTAAACCCGAGTCAATCTTTCTCTCACTATCTCTAATAGATATGTGCACCCTTGTTTAAAAGGTAGTGTAATACTTGACTAAAATTTTTCCTATCTTAGGGATTTATGTAATATCCTAAGCAACTGTAAGGATAATTACTTAGATGCACTATGTGTTTAGCTTGATGCATGATTGTTTATTTCTTAACAAACTCTTTGAATCCTAACACATGATTTATGACATAATGGATTTCCATCATACTATGACTCTTATGATATCCATTTGTCATTTTAGTTGGCATATTGGTTATGGGTTTACGATGTTACATGAAAATCACATTTTGAAATATGATGGATGTTTCTGCAAGTTGCAACATTCATACAACTTACATCATATCATTGATGTGTAAAATATGTGTTTAGGAATTGATCCATTCTATATGCCTGTTTACCAATGTTAATATGTAAGACTTTATCATTTATCCTTCTTATGAACGCCAACACGGTGATGTATATAAGGTAACATGCGTTTAGGAATTACTCCGTGCAACATTTTCATAATCGATGATTTCTTGGTCAAGATATTCATTGGCCTATCAATCTGAAGCAACTCATATATTCTGACCAAACTTGTACTTCATTGGTCCATTCCTTAATAAAATAAAGGAATCCTATTAAGTAACTTTACCTCAAGATTTCTTTAGAATATTTCACACTCTCATGTTGAACTAACCTCAGACGGTTTGTGGAATACCATAATTTCTAAAGGAATCTTTGTCTAAACTAAAGATTTCAATTATACCATAGGTGTTTTTCTATGCCGAGACTAAATTCCATACTTGGTATATTAATGATATCCAATTTTAGTTTTACATGACAAAGAATCTTCTTGCCACAATTGGATAGGTCTTACATTTTATATTCATCATGTATTGCCTTCGATTCAAGTATGTCTGAACTATTTTGTTGAGTATGTTACCATAAACAACATTCATTCCAAAACATGGAACAATGACTCATCATGACCAAAATGGCAAGTGAGATAAATTTTTTTCTTATACTCAACAACTTGTTCATATTGAATCAATCACTTGGAAATTAGAAGTTATGTGTTTCTCCATGCTGACTTAGGAATCACCCTTTCCCAGTTGATTGAAGAATACACTTTACTTCTTATAATGTTTCACTACATACTTGTTTATTGTATTTCAAAACATATATGTGAAAATAATATTGTATTTTAATACCCAAGAAGTACTCGAGAAAACTGTAATGTTATTTGATGAATATAAACTGAACGACAAGCAGGTACTTTCTTCTTGTATTTCAGTTTTTAAACTTACATGAATTTATTTTAATATGTGATGCAAATAACCACCTGTGAAATAACCAACCACTTTTCTTTGAAGGAAATGATGAACGTTCCTTTAGCGTAAATTTTCATAGGCCTTTCTGCCTTATCTTTCAATATATTTACCTTGTGAACAAAAGATGGTGTTGTCTCCAATATTATTTTTACTTGGAGAATCTAACCAAAAAGTAATGAAGCGCTTAATCCATACCGTTCATTTGTATCCTTAATGAAAAATAGATTAATTGAGTGTAAAACGTATAAGAAATGGGAAGGCATGAAATATTGTGAACTATCTTTCACTTTACACAAACCGAGTATGACCATCACATTCAAATCTTGCTTCACTTTCTCCTCGAAAGGATCTTGGAGATGAGAGTACATGTGATCATCATCCAAGTCTTGAGGTAGAGACCACAACAAACATCAGAATTTGATGATTTCATTATGAAAGAACCATCATATTCTTTATTCATGAGTCTTCTAAAAGAAGTTTTACACCCTTGCTTCCTGAGGTGGTTTAAAAGGTAGTGACACAAGAACCTTGAATTTCCATTATAATAGTAATGTGTGAAAGAGCCTATACTAAATTTAGGAAATTCGTGCTTAGTTAAGACATTAAATTTTTCTAATATTTATTGCAGTTTTATTTTGGTATTGCTTTCCATTATCTACAAATATACTTTAGCAGATTGTACTTTTATGTGATTACCTAATGTGACATTACTGATTATTTAATCATTAAATGTCTCCCATGAATTGTTTGAATTCTAGGAGCCCCCATGTACTAGAATCAGAATACTCTTGAGTATTCTAGTGGAAAGGATCCCTGAACCTCCCTCATAGTCTACAAGCTATAGCTACGCCACTACTCGGAGGATCCAAGGTAGGCTTTTGGCTGGCGAACCACATTAGCTCGTGGTACGTTGATCTGTTGAGTGAAGTCCCAACATCAAAAATGATTTACTTATTTACTCAACGCTTGCCTCTAAAATTACAAAAAGATAGCTAAGGCTATATCATTGTTGCAATTATAGTTATGTAGACCCACCACACGAATAAGAACCCCCTGGTAGTAAGAGCACCCTCTGCTAAGGCATGAACCGACACTCAAACACATGGTTTTGTTCAAACTCAAATGATGGAAGGTTGTTTATGACTAAATATTTACTTTGAAGATTTTTTGGTTTCTCTTGACAAATGTGATCCATTTATATTAAACATGTTCATCTATGTTTCACGCTCACAACAGAACTTTAATATAAAAACATACACCGCTTCTTTATGCATTTTATAATCTATTATTTATTGTATTTTTCCTGCTGTTCTAAAATGCATAAAATAACAAATAAACATATAAAGGAAAACTACTACCCGACTGGCCTTGAGCATCTAAATGACCTAAGGCACATCATACCCGAGTCAAAACATGACTCTTGATGCAGCTTTCCCCCATCTTGTATGTTAACTTTGTATCCAAAGTATCACCTCGTCTTGGTGCAGTCCACGCCATGTCATGGAGTACCGCTTTTTCTTGGCAGAATCCACGTGTCGTCTTGCACCGTATTCATCAACGTGCACCACCTTGGCTTGGCGGGGTCTACGTCGTTCGTCGTCTTCATCTGAAGTAAAATGGTACTCGCGCGTAGGCGAGGGGGACTTGGGTATAAATCTACATCAAGTTATTGGACACTTAGTTCCTTATACATTTTAACCGAAAAAATAAAGATGATGTGCATACTGTCTATTTAATTAATTTACAATCATCGCACACATTTAAATAATTAATTAAATAAATAATAAAATACAGACAAACACGGGTCGATGCTCAAGACCAGACGACAGGTAAATTATGGAACGATAAAATAAAAATTCATTAATTTAGTACGAGGGTTTATTAAATTAAATTAAATGAATTAATAAATTCAAATAATTTAATTAATCATCGGTCCTCTAATTAATTTAATTTTAATGCGAAACTTAATTTAATTGAACTTAATTTTATTTTAATAACTAAATTGAATTAATTTTATCCGGGTATTAAAATTTATTTTTACCACAATATATATATTAATTAATTTAATTTAATTAAGTTAATTTATTAAATTAATTTATTTAACTTAACCCAAGTCAGGGGTTACTTGTCCGCAAGGAGGACTGGGCGATGACCGAGTAATCTTGGCCATGGTGCTCCCGAGGAGGAGCCGAGGTGGGCGGCCGGTCGCGGCTGCGCTGCCTACGCACATGGAACTGGGACGGCGGCCCTGTTTGGAGGTACTGCT
Source organism: Viscum album (assembly GCA_963277665.1). Taxonomy (NCBI): domain Eukaryota; kingdom Viridiplantae; phylum Streptophyta; class Magnoliopsida; order Santalales; family Viscaceae; genus Viscum; species Viscum album. The sequence continues at coordinate 906,372,069 of OY728125.1, read as the reverse complement.
TATACTTGCGCTAGGTGGGTTCTCGCGTGGGTCCAGGGAGCATGCCGAGTGGCGTCCCTCGGTAGAAGAGGTGGTGGAGGCCGGCCGGGTAGCGGCGAGGCTGGAGCGGACAGGCGGCAGCCCAGGACTGGCCGACGGAGGAGGAGGCCGGCTTGTCCGGGTGCACTACAGCAGGTGGAGGAGCTCCATGGTTGACACCGGGAGGTGCGGTGCTCGAAGCACCAGTGCTGATTGGGGACCACCGAGCGGCGGGAGGTGTGGCTGTAGCGGCTCTCGACGAAGGCAGCCCGAGCAGCAGACACCTCTTGGACTGGCTGGGGAGGAGCCCTTGCGCTATAGTGGTGGAGGGACTGGGTGAGCGGGTTCCAATGGGAGAGGGGGTGCAGCGCTAGAGCATGGGTGCGGCGCCGGTGGCCCTGCACTGTGCGTCACGCTGGGGTGCGGTGCTGCAGTGCTTCGTGCCAAAGACAGGGGTCTGTCAGACCACTGCTTTTTTTGTGTTCTTCTTTCCATGGGCCGCACCTTTCATTCCCCGTTTTTTCTTTCTCTGTTTCCACACACAAGACCATCCCCATTTACATTTTTTTATTAAATAAAGACTTATTTTTAAGTCATTTTCCATTCCTTTTTTTAAAAAAGAAGTTGATTCCTCCTTTTAATTTTTTTTATAAATTTCTATATATTAGATTTTAATAATAATAATAATTATCAATTTTATACAAATTAATTTTATTGGGATCATAAAATTGACGCGATCGCTCCTTTGGATACCACTGTTATGTTTCTGGGGCCCACAGCAGATGATGGTGGGCCTAGGATTTTAACTTTTTCATCGGCGGGATGACAAAACATGTCATCATCGAGGATCTAAGCCTTGAAGAAGTCCAAGGATCTCGCGTAAATAGTAAGGAGCACAAACATAAACAGAAAACATACCCATTTCATATCTGAATCCGTTGTCGGCTGCAACTTGTCGTCGGTGATCGTTGCATGAATGATCCATAGCAGGATCCCTCTAGATCGCCCACATGCGCTTCATAAATTTCCTATAATGTCGATCGTCGAACTCCGGGTGAAAACGCGGTGATCCAACAATATATTTGACGTCCCGACATTCACCACATCGTCGATCTTACGACGCATGGGAAGAAACTCGATCCGATCACGGATCGACAGCTTCTCTCTATAGAGAGCGAGAGGAGAGAGGAGCTCTGGCCAAAACGACATTAATGGTAGTTGCGCTTGAGCCCCTATCCTCTATTTATAGTGGATTGTGGAAATTACCCAGTTGGGTTCCCCGAACCCCGTTAATTCGACGTCCACTAAATAAATAACTGTGAAGACTTAAATCTCTGTCAATATTATTTATTTTATCATGTACTTGAAATATATATGAAATATATAACATGATAAAATCTGATCCATTTAACTCGACTCGCGGTCCCGATTAATATTAATCGAACCTTGGAATATTAAAATAATATTCCATCGATTAATATTTTATCATATTTACTAAACTCGTAAATACAATAAAAATCACAAATATCCATAACCTGAATATTAATGAATTTATTTAATTCTTTAGGTGGCCAGTACTTTGGACAACACTCAGACCCCAGTGGTGGGGCCCCCCATGTCCAATATTCATATTTCACTAAATTGGTGCGGATTCTTGAATACGCTGTTGTGTGTGACCCTCTAGGCCCTTATCTCAATAGTAGTGAATAAAATCCACAGACCAAGAGTGAGGTCTAGCAACCCGTCATGGCCCCTAAAGCGATAAGGATAGTCATTACAATGACTACCAACCTACAAACACTGACTGTGTCCTATAGTCTCTTTGTCATTAGATATCTCATAAAGCAGGACGCACTCTTGTGTCATCGTCCTTATCTTGCTTTATTATTTTTTGATCTATCTGGATGGATTTTCCTTTCTACTACTTTGGCCAAAGACTTATGAAGGTGGCACCATCATGTTCAATCATTCTTGAGATATACAGCTTCCTAAACCAAGAATTGAAAAATCTTTTCTTGACCATTCAGCCAACCTCATACCACCAACGACGCACCCAACACAATCTACCTCACCACAACATTAATACCATGGTTTTCACCTTGCATCAAAGTACATAATTAAATGAAATACATTAGTAGTGGTCTCAAGTCAGGATACCAATACACATGTCTATAGATAGTAACAATCAATGACAAACGAAACATGTGGTGTTCTTATTGACGGGTTTGTCCTCATGATCTAACTACTAGAGATCACCAAGTGCGAACTTCATGAAAAGAAATCTCAATGCTTATGATCCCCCAAAACCTGATAGTCATACATCTACTGTGTCCAGTCAGTAAGATGTATCTAGAAAATAGAACATATATTTAAGATCAATGCCATTATTTCTCAAGGATCTCATTATAGCCTGGGATCTTCTATAACCTCTTGACACGACAATTAACCTTTGGAAATTACCATTATTATGGTGGACGCAGAAAATTCTGCACTATAATGGTAAGATATCATCATGCATATCTAACTGTACATATGATACGGTAATAAAAAGTACTAAATAGTTGGGTCTAGGGAACCCACTATTTCAATAGGTTGTTTCTCTCATATTCAATGTGGAAAATTACATTGTCATCTCATTTTTCTCACATTGGGCCAGACCCATGTGAGCTTAGGGATTTATTACTAGTTATTTCAAAGATATGACTGAGATTCATTAATTAAATGAGATTATTATACTCATGCATGAAACCAAAATAATCAAGCAATCATGAAAGTATGTTTGTGATTTTATGCAAATTACATACCCTATGGATTGAGCCATCTGATAGATGGGTTAGCCTCTTGAATGGGGCATATCATTTCCACCTCCCCCTTTCTTGTGGAATCCATGATTTTATGTTTCTTTCTAAGATCCCTCTATTCATCACTGGTAACGTGGCACAGTTCATGAGCCTTGATCTATACTCGACCCTCATCAACTCAGATGTTATAGATCTCTCAGGATGCTCACCTCATCTTCTTCTCATCCAATACAAAATATGACTTCAATCATGATATGAGTTCTAATTGTGAATCGATGAATGTAGAGATTTCATTCACCCCCGTCCTCATTTTTTGGATATCTTGTTTATCCTCCTAACGTTTCTTGGGGTTGATATCCATCCTCTGTTTCCAGATGACATTAAGGTCATGGTTTTACTCAAATATTTTATCTTCCATGTAATATTGAGTGTGTCAAGAATACACTCCTCCAACGAATTTTTCCCACAGTTGGGAATGATTCCTTCCCATCTGGTTTACCTACTCCACTGGTAGGGTTTCCTTTATGAAGTGCTCAATCAGTTTCCATGATGGGTGACAGTGTAATGACCCAATGTTTTTAATGGAAAATTCTCTTCTTATATTTATTTCATAAAATAACATGAAAACACAAAATAATGAAATAATAAGTGATAAGTGACCTTTAAACATTGGGTTTTCACTCTCATGTTTGGAGTTTTTAAAATCCGACATACACGGTTGTGTTCAAGATGATTTCTGGAGTTTAATGAAACAAAACTTTTTTTTTGTGAATAGTAACGTACCCTTAGAAATAGTAAAATACCCTTATTAATAGAAATATGACCCTTATGAATATTAAATCATCCAACATAAGAGTAAAATTACCTATGAATAATTAAATAAAATTTAGGCATCTTAGAAAGTGACAATTTGACCTCAGTAAACGTTTTGGGCATTTTGTAAGTCATAAATAATTAATTATATTTAATTATTTAATTTAAAAGAAAATTTATTTACCTAAAATGTATTCATAAATTATTGAATCAATGTCTTATATTTTTTAAATAATTTTATAAGACCCTATGTAATTTTTGAAAGAACTATAAAATCAGTTTTAATCTTAAAAATTGTTTTTAAGTAAATTATGATTTTAATTAAATATTAAATTAATAATATTTCGAAAATTATTTTTGAAAAATGGACTTCATTTTTATATTATACATGTCGAAAAATGGTTGGGGTAAATTTTTGGGATTTTTCAGAGATACATGAATTTTGATGAATAGTGAAATACCGTAATTTACAAAATAAGCTAAATAAGCTATTTATAGGGTCATGTGTGATGTTCTGATGATGTAATAAAACATGGTTCGGAATTAAATTATAAAATTACTATTCTTGGTCATTCAAGACTCACTATTCCTTGTCTTTTGTGGAAATAATAAACTAATGAATTTTATATTAAGGAAACCCTCTCCCCACCACTATAAAAGCAACCCTTCACACCCTCATTTCCTCACACCTCTCAAGCACCAAGACATATCTAAAATCTACCCAAACACCTTCACTAGCCCCTCCCACACGTCTAATAGCTTCTGGTCTCATCAAAAGACCAAGCATAAGCCATTAAGTAGGTTCTCCAGAGAAGGATTCAAGAGATAATTTCCCTCCCTCTTCTCCATCAATTTCCTTTCAAGTTCAAGTTCATTTCTTGATCTCTCCCAAACTATCATCATCCAAATTGTATTGTAACTAAATTATTATAAATATACTGTAATTTTATGATTATAATGGGATATTATATCATCCAACCCCCTTTCCCTCTTCCTTTTATTTTATTAAAGAGAACATTGTTCGTGAGGTGTTAATTTATCACCTTCAAGAACGACACACTTTCTTCATTGATTTCTACCTTTAGATATGGTCATGAAACCATTTTTATGGTAGAAAAAGATTATTTTATGTGTATTATGTTCCATTTAATGTTCTGGAAATAACCTATGGCTGTATTACTAAGTGATAAGTTAAAACAAGTTTGTTGTGATCCAAAAACCGCCCAAATTGACCCAAATAACCATCATTTAATTCTTATCTAATGATTCATCCACATGGATCTAATAAAATTCATTATAAAATCATTCAAGATCCTGTAATATAATTAATTACAAGTAATATAATTTCTGTATGTTTACTCATCTACTACCCAAAATTCAATTTAAGAATAAAAGTGAACCACCAATGAAAACCCATAAAAACGAACATCGCCGAAAAATGTTTTTAAACTATATAAGTCATCTAAAGGAACATAATATGAAATAATGAAATCATATTGAACCATATTAATGTAAAAATGGTTCTATATTTCTAATTAATTAATATAATGTAATTATACAGGACATTAAAGTGAAGGAAGCATTCGGGTACAAGGTATGGGAAAATTCTCGAACCCAACTCTCATCCTTCAGGTTCTACCTCTTTCACTCCATTTAGATATGGTCACTCCTTAAAGATTATTTGTTCATAATTTTTATTCCTTTTTTGGGTATACATATTTTTTAATGATTTTTATGTCAATCCAAATGTTTTCCAAAAGAACTCTTCTTTTAAGAACTCAACCTTTACCTCTCATTCATGGTTGATGGTTCTTGTATCAAATATGTTGTTCCCTCTGTATTTTGGGAACCCATATCTTATGAATGTATTCTTATGAGATGAAACCCATTCCTTACCATGGGTTAGTTATGTTCACTTTTGATGTATGTTACATGTGGAAAGCTAGATAATGATAATGTTATGATGTGACGGTGCGCCCAGAATTATATAGCGCAATTATGAATATTTCAAAGTGACGGGTGCACCCGGAATTATACAGCACCGCAATGCATTGTAAAAAGTGATGAATCTCATGATTAAATGTGAAATGATGTGTGAACAAGATTCTAGCTTGGTTCACAGATATGTGTGGTAGTTAACCACTAAGACATGATGTTTCATTTTTATGCATTGCCACATTTCATGTCTTTTATTTATGCTCTTCTCATGTTCATGATCTTCTGTCTATGTCATGATAATGCTCAACCCATGATATATTGTTCTTATCTATCCTCTTACTGGGCTTGTAGACCACCCCTTTTGATGTATATCCTCAGGTGGCTACATGTACTAAGGAGAGGAAAAGTTCCAATAAGAAGCTAGAGAAGAAGAAATTAAATAAATGTTTATGCTAGATGTTGTTTTCGTTATGTGTGGTCCTAGTTTTCCCTAGAAACTATGACTTTGGATCCTCTTTGTGTAATAATATTATGTTTATTATCTTTTAAATGATGTAATAGTAATGTAAGAAAAGGACGGGTCGCTATAGTTGGTATCAGAGGCAAGGTTTAGTTAATTTGGGAATTAGGATTAGTGAACCCTAGAGAAAACCTCTAGTATGTGACTAAATAAAATTATTCACACAAGAATATTTACCTAAGGATCCCATATGTTATGTTTTTTTAATAAATTGTTTAAATGAATAAGTTATTCATGACTTGTTCACTTATGTTTTTTTCTAACCTTTTCTATTATAGAAAATGGTGGGAACTAGGAGAAATCAGGCCAACAACTCTTACGAGGGCCAATGCAACGATTGGCCGAACGACATCCCCAATGATTTGGGATGTGGAGTTCAAAACATCAATGTGATTCTTACCCAATTATCTCAGGTTATGAATAATAACCATAATAATGGGGAACATCCTCTGTCACCAAAGAGGGAGCAACTAGCTATTGAATGTTTTATGCGGCAACGACCACCAACGTTTTGTGGATATTCCGATACACTAGTTGCGGAATAGCGGGTCAACTCCATGGATAATATCTTTTATGTGCTTCACTATTCTGAGATGGATAAGGTGACTCTAGCCATTTATCGTCTAGATGGAGAAACTGATCAGTGGTGTGCTTGGATTAAGAACACGAAGCTAAGGGAGTAAATTGAAGAGATGGAATGGGAAGACTTTAAGATAATGTTTCTTAATAAGTATTTCCCACGAACTCTTCACATGAAGATGGAAAGATAATTCATAGAGATCAAGCAAAAAAAAGGAGAATCTTTCACAACCTATGAAGCTAATTTCACAAGGATTTCAAGTTATGCTTCAGGTTTTGTTATCAACAATGATATAAAAATTGATAGATTCTTTAGTGGATTAAAACCACACCTTCGAAAGGATCATGCAATTTGAGACTGTGGGAGTTATGAAGAAGTTGTTCGGTGTGCTCTCAAGGTGTAGATTAAGTTTGGAGAATGGTCCCATGGCTATGGTGATAAGAAAAGAAAGATGCAGTTTCAAGCTGGTGGATCTAATGATAATGGTGGGAAGAAAAATCAACGACCCACATGCCAAAAATGTAAGAAGTTTCACAATGGGAACTGCCACAAAGGGATGGGGAAATGCTTCAATTGTGGGAAAGAAGGACACCATGCTCAATAGTGTCAAAAAGACACGAAAAGGAAGGAGAATGTAGCTGATGAAAGGATAGAACCACTCATGGTTCAATGCTACAACTATAAGGAGCTAGGGCACTATGCAAACCAGTGCACTAAACCTTGAGTTCTCGAGGGTAATCAGCGTCAGCAACCACCAAAGACAAAGGAACAAGGGAAGGCTTATGTCGTCACTACTACGGAGGTGGAGCATGATAATAAAGTCGTAGAAGGTACACTTCCTATTCACTCAATAATGGAAAAAGTATTATTTGATTCTGGTTCTACGCATTCCTTTATATCTTGCAAGTTTGCAAGAACTATAGAATCGAATCCCCGAAACATTGAAGTAGGGATATCTGTAAAAACACCATGTGGTGAAATCATTGCAACCCAAGTGTTTGACTCTTCTCCTATTGGGGAATGTGGAAAGATTCTTCTGGTAAATCTCATAACACTTCCCTTGGTAGAATTCGACGCTATAATGGGAATGGATTGGCTCTCGTTATATAGAGCACATATAAACTATCGGGAAAAGGAAATATCTTTTCATATTCCGAATCATCCCATTCTCCTCTACAAATTCAAGGAAGATCATGAATCTACTTTGAAAAATCCTTCAATGGTGTGGGTGTTGATTCCCTATGAATAAGCATACCTTGCCCAAATGGTTGAGTCTAAAGAAAGTTCCAACATTGAGGAAATTCCCATCGTGAGAGAATACAACGATGTATTTCCCAAAGAGTTACCCGGAATTCCCCCGGATTGTGAGGTAGAGTTCTCAATTGAACTCATACCCGGAGCTACTTATATCTCAAAGTTCCCCTATAGGATGGCTCCTATCAAACTGGAGGAGTTAAAGAAGCAGCTCTAAGAGAATCTGGACAAATGGTTTATATGCCCTAGTGCATCACAATGGGGTGCGTGAGTGCTCTTTGTGAAGAAGAAGGATGGAACCATGTGGATGTGTATCGATTATCGGGAACTCAACAAGATCACCATAAAGAACAAGTATCCTCTCCCAAGGATTGATGACTTGTTCGACCATTTAAGAGGAGCTCAATACTCCCCAAAGGTCGATCTTCGTTCTGTATATCATCAGGTAAAGGTGAAGAAGGAATATATTCGGAAGACTGCCTTCCGTACAAGGTATGGGAACTATGAGTTTTTGGTGATCCCTTTTGGACTTACTAATGCCCCTAAAATATTCATGGATTTGATGAATAGAGTCTTTAGAAATTACCTTGAAAAATTTGTGGTTGTGTTTATTGACGATATTATCATCTAGTCCAAGAACAAGGAGGAACATAAAGAACATCTACGACTTGTTTTGGCAACATTGAGAATGGAGAAGTTGTACGCCAAGTTCATCAAGTGTGAATTTTGGATGAATCAAGTCACGTTAATGGGACAAGTGATCATAAGTGAAGAAATTTGTGTGGATCCATAAAAGACAAAGGCGATTGAGGAATGGCCCAGGCCCTCTAGTGTCATAGAAATCCGTAATTTTCTTGGATTAGCTGGGAACTACCGAAATTTTCTGAGAAAATTCTCACGATTGTCAAGCCCGCTAACTAAGTTAACAAGGAAAAGGGTAAAGTATGTCTGGATGGAAGAATTTGAGGGAAGCTTCAAGGAGCTAAAGTGAAGGCTGATCACTGCACCGGTACTCACACTACCAAAAAGTGGAGAAAGTATTGTGATATATAGTGAAGCTTAAAAGAAAGGATTGGGTTGTGTACTCATGAAAAATGAAAATGTGATAGCCTATGCCTCACAACAATTGAATATCCATGAGCAGAACTACCGATGCATGATCTAGAGCTAGCAGCCGTGATTTTTGCCTTGAAAATCTGACAGCACTACCTTTATGGTGAGAAGTGGGACATATATGCCGACCACAAGAGCATAAAGTATATATTCACACAAAAGGAGCTCAACATGCATCAAAGGATATGGTTAGATATAATCAAGGATTATTATTTCTCTATTAACTATAATCCTGGAAAGGCGAACAATGTAGCGGCTTCTCTAAGTAGAAAAGAACCCCCTATTCTGTCCATGATATGGATTGAGAAAGTCCCTATCTTCTAGGATATGCAAAGAATGGATTTGGAAATCATAAGGGCAGGCGATACATCATACCTTGCCCAAATTATTGCACAACCATCTATCTAAGAGATTATTAAGGAAGCACAAATGGATGACGTGGAGATACAAAAGAGGGTGAATGTAGTAAATTAAGGGAAGCTGCAAGAGTTCTATATCGACGATGATGGTGTGATTCGGTTTGGAACGTGACATTGTGTTCCTTCATCACCCGGGATAAAGAAGGAGCTATTGGACAATGCACATAGCTCAACTTTCTCTATCCATCCTCAGAGTTCCAAGATGTACCATGATCTCCGAGAACACTTCTGGTTGGATAACATGAAGAATGAGATTTTGGAATATATATCAAGGTTCTTGGTATGTCAGCAAGTTAAATCTGAGTGAAAAAAGTCCAATGGTATGATGCAGCCATTGCCTATACCCATGTTGAAATGGGAAAATGTTACTATGGGCTTTGTCATAGGTCTCCCAAAGACGTCAAAGGGAAATAATGCGATATGTGTTATGGTTGACCGACTCACCAAGACTTCCGATTTCATCGCTATTCAGGAAGACCTCTCGCTTGAACAACATGCAAAGACATATGTGAAGGAAGTGGTGAGACTGCACGGTGTTACACTCTTAATTGTCTCTGACCATGATCCAATGTTCACATCTAAATTCTGGAGGAGCCTTCAACATGCTTTGAGTACTGAATTAAATTTCAGCACGGCCTATCACCCCCAAACTGATGGCCAGTCTGAAAGGACTATTCATACGCTTGAAGATATGCTAAGAGCCTGCTCTCTTGAATTCAAAGGTGGTTGGGATTAGCATCTCCCGTTGGTTGAGTTCTCATACAACAATAGATTCCACTAGAGTATTCAGATGGCTCCATATGAAGCTCTGTATGGAAAGTGATGTAGAACTCCAATCGGTTGGGATGAAGTTGGATAAAGAAAACTACTTGGACCCAATATTGTTCAAGAGATGATAGAGAAGGTTCAAGTCATCCAAAAACGCATCAAATCTTCTCAAAGTCGGTAAAAGAGCTATGCTGACAACCGTCGAAGGGATTTGGAGTTCCGCGTTGGAGATAAAGTCATCCTTCGACTATCACTATGGAAGAGAGTCATGTGATTCGCGAAGAAAGGGAAGCTAGGACCAAGGTATATTGGCCCCTTTGAGATCTTTGACTACATAGGAGTGATGTCCTATCGTCTTGCACTTCAACCGAATATGGCTCAAGTTCATCATGTGTTTCATTTTTCACTACTGAGGAAGTACATACCAGACCCTTCACATGTACTAAACTCAGAGGTGGTGCTGCTGGAAGATGATCTCTCCTATAAGGAGAAGCCAGTAATGATTCTGGATTGGGGAGATAAGGTTCTATGAAATAAGACAACCCATCTTGTAAAAGTGTTGTGGAGGAACTATAAGTTTGAGTAAGCAACTTTGGAACCAGAAGAGGAAATGAAGGAGAATTACCCTCACATGTTTGTGTAAAGTGAAATTTCGGGGGAGAAATTCCTTAAGGGGGGAAGAATGTACCGAACCAATGTTTTTCAATGGAAAAATATCTTCTTATAATTATGACATAAAATTACATGAAAACACAAAATAATGAACTACTAATTGATAAGTGACCTTTAAACATAAGTTTTTCACTCCTATGTTTGAAATTATGAAAATCTGACATACACGGTTGTGTTCAAGATGCTTTTTGGAGTCTAATGAAACAAAAATAATTTTTGGTGAATAGTAACGTACCCTTAGGTATAGTAAAATACCCTTATTAATAGTAATATGAACCTTATGAAAATTAAATCATCCAACATAAGAGTATCATTACATATGAATAATTAAATAAAATTTAGACATCTTAGGAAGTGACAATTTGACCTTAGTAAACGTTTTGGGTATTTTATAAGTCATAAATAATTAATTATAATTAATTAATTAATTTAAAATAATATTTATTTCCCTAAAATTTATTCATAAATTATTTAATCAATGTATTATAGTTTTTAGATAATTTTATAAGACCCTACGTAATTTTTGAAAGCACTATAAAATCAGTTTTAATCTTAAAAACTGTTTTTTAAGTAAATTATGATTTTAATTAAATAGTAAATTAATAATATTTAGAAAATTATTCTTGAAAATTAAACTTCATTTTTGGATTCTACATGTCGAAAAATGGTTGGGGTAAATTTTTCGGATTTTTCTGAGATACTTGAATTTTTGATGAATAGTGAAATACCGTAATTTGCAAAGTAAGCTAAATAAGCTAATTATAGGGTCATTTGTTATGTTATGCTGATGTAATCACACTTGGTTCCAGATTAAATTATAAAATTACTATTCTTGGACTTTCAAGACTCAGTATTCCTTGCCTTGTGGGGAAATAATAAACTAATGAATTTTATATTAAGGAAACCCATATCCCCTCCACTATTAAAGCCACCCTTCACACCCTCATTTCCTCACACCTCTCAAGCTCCAATCCTTCTCTAAACTCTTCCCAAACATATTCCCTATCCCCTACCCCACGTCCAATAGCTTCTGGTCTCATCAAATGACCAAGCATATACCCTTAAGGAGGATCTCAAGAGAAGGATTCAACAGGTAATTTCCCTCCCTCTTCTCCTTTAATTGCCTTTCAAGTTCATGTTCATTTCCTGATCTCTCCCCAACAATATTCATCAAAATTGTATTGTAACTAAATTATTATACATATAATTTAATTTTATGATTCTAATGTGATATTATATCATCAATCCGCATTCCCTCTTCCTTTTATTTTATTAAAGAGAACGTTGTTCGTGAGGTGTTAATTTATCACCTTCAAGAACGACATGCTTTCTTTTTCCATTTCTACCTTCAGATCTGGTCATGATAACATTTTTATGGTTGAAATAGAATATATTTTGTGTATTATGTTCATTTTAAAGTTCTGTAAATAACTTATGGTCGTATTACTAAGTGATAAGTTAAAACAAGTTCGTTGTGATCCAAAAACCGCCCAAATTGACACAAATAACCATCATTTATTTCTAATCTAATGATTCATCCACATGGATCTAATATAATTCATTATAAAATAATTAAAGCTCAATTAATATCATTAATGACATGTAATATCATTTCTGGATGTTTACTCATGTTCTACCCAAACATCAATTTTATAATACATGTGAACCACCGAAGAAAAACCCTAAAAACGAACATCCCCGAACAATGTTTTTAAACTCTATAAGTCATAAAAAGGAATATAATATGATATAATGAAATCAGAATGAACCATATTAATGTAAAAATAGTTCTGGATTTCTAAATAATGAATATAATGACATTATACAGGACATTAAAGAGAAGGAAGCATTCGGGTACAAGGTAAGGGAAAATTCTCAAACCCAACTCTCATAATTTGGGTTCTACCTCTTTCACTCCATTTAGATATGGTCACTCCTTAAAGATTATTTTTTTCATCATTTTATTTCCTTTTTTGGGATATACATGTTTTCTAATGACGTTTATTTCAATCCAAATGTTTTCCAAAAGAACTCTTCTTTTAAGAACTCTACTTTTACCTCTCATTCATGGTTGATGGTTCTTGTATCAAGTATGTTGTTCCCTCTTTCTTTTGGGAACCCATAGCTTATGAATGTATTATTATGAGATTAAACCCATTCCTTACCATGGGTTAGTTATGTTTAATTTTTATGTATGTTCCATGTGGCCAACATGATAATGATAAAGTTATGATGTGACGGGTGCGCCCGGAATTATATAGCGCAATTATGAATGTTTCAAAGTGACGGGAGCACCCAAGATTATACAACGCCCCAATGCATTGGGTAATGTGATGAATCTCATGACAAAATGTGAAATGATGTGTGAAAAAGATGCTATCTTGGTTCACAAGTATGTGTGGTAGTTAACCACTAAGACATGATGTTTAATTTTTATGCATTGCCACATTTCAAGTCTTTTATTTATGCTCCTCTCATGTTCATGATATTTTTTCTATGTCATGATAATGCTAAAACCATGATATATTGATCTTATCTATCCTCTTACTGGGCTTCTAGCTCACCCCTTTTGATGTATATCCTCAGGTGGTTACATGTACTAAGGAGAGGACATGTTCCAATAAGAAGCTAGAGAAGAAGAAATTAAATAAATGTTTACGCTTGATGGTGTATTCATTATGTGTGGTCATAGTCTTCCCAAGACACTAAGCCTTTGGATCCTCTTTGTATAATACTATTATGTTTTTTATCTTTGAAATGATGTAATATTAATGTAAGAAAAGTCCAGGTTTATATAGTTGGTATCAAAGGAACGGTTTAGTTAATTTGTGAATTAGGATTAGTGAACCCTAGAGAAAACATCTAGTATGAGACTAAGTAAAAATATGCACACAAGAATATTTACCTAAGGATCCCATATGTTATGTTTTTGGTGTAAATTTTTTAAATGAATAAGTTATTCATAACTTGTTCACTTATGTTTTGTTCTAAACTTTTCTATTTTAGAAAATGGTGAGAACCAGGAGAAATCAGGCCAACAACTCTTGCGAGGGACAATGCAATGATTGACCGAACGACATCCCTAATGATTTGGGAGGAGGAGTTCAAAACTTCATGGAGATTTTACCCAATTATCTCAGGTTATGAAAAAAAAACAATAATAATGGGGAACATCCTCCTTCACCAAAGAGGAAGAAACTGACTATTGAATGTTTTATGCCGCAATGACCACCAACATTTTGTGGATCTTCCAATCCACTAGTTGTGGAACAGCGGGTCAACTCCATGGAGAAGATCTTTTCTGTGCTTCACTATTCTGAGATAGAGAAGTTGACTCTAGCCGTTTATCATCTAGATGGATAATATGATCAATGGTGGGCTTTGATTAATAACACCAAGTTAAGGGAGAAAATTGAAGAGATGGAATGGGAAGACTTTAAGATAATGTTTCTTATTAAGTATTTCCCACGAACTCTTCACACGAAGATGGAGAGAGAATTCATAGAGCTCAAGAAAAAAGAAGGAGAATCTGTCACAACCTTTGAAGTGAATTTCAAAAGGCTTGCAAGATATGATGGGGGTTTTTTTATCAACAATGATAGAAAAATTGATAGATTCTTTAGTAGATTTAAACCACACCTTCGAAAGGATCTTGAAATTCGAGACTTTGGGAGTTATGAAGAAGTTGTTCGGTGTGCCCTTAAGGTGGACATGGAGTTTGGAGAATGGTCCCATGGATATGGTGATAAGAAAAGAAATATGGAGTTTCAAGATGGTGGATCTAATGATAAAGGTGGGATAAAAAATCAACGACCCAGAAGCCAAAAATGTGGGAAGTTTCACAATGGGAACTACCTCAATGGGACGGGGAAATGCCTCAAGTATGGGAAAGAAGGACACAATGCTCAAGAGTGTCGAAAAGACACGAAAAGGAAGGAGAATGTAGCTGATGAAATGAGAGGACCACTCATGGTTCAATTCTAGAACTATAAGGAGCTAGGGAACTATGCAAACTCATGCACTAGACCTCGAGTTCTCGAGGTTAATCAGCGTCAGCAGCCACCATAGCCAAAGGAACATGGGAAGGCTTATGCCGTCACTACTGTGGAGGTGGAGCATGATAATGAAGTCATACAAGGTACACTTCCTATTCACTCAAGAATGGAAAAATTATTATTTGATTCTGGTTCTACGCATTCCTTTATATCTTGAAAGTTTTCTAGAACTATAGAATCAATGCCCCAAAACCTTGAAGTAGAGATATCTGTAAAAACAACAAGTGGTGAAATCATTGCAACCCAAGTGTTTGACTCTTCTCCTGTTGGTTTAGGTGGGAAGATTATTCCGTAAAATCTTATAATACTTCCCTTGGTGGAATTCGACGCTATAATGGGAATGGATTGGCTCTCATTATATAGAGCACATATAACTATCATGAAAAGGAAATATCTTTTCATATTCTGAACCATCCCATGCTCCTCTACAAATGAAAGGAAGATCATGAATCTCCTTTGAAAAATTCTTCAATGGTGTTGGTGTTGATTCCCTATAAAGAAGCATACCTCGCCCAAATGGTTGAGTCGAATGAAATTTCCAACCTTGAGGAAATTTCCATCATGAGGGTATACAGTGATGTATTTCTGAAAGAGTTACCCGGAATTCCCCCGGATCGTGAGGTAGAGTTCTCAATTGAATTCATACCCGGATCTACTCCTGTCTCAAAGTGCCCCTATAGGATGGATCCTATCGAACTGGGGGAGTTAAAGAAGCAGCTACAATATCATCTGGAAAAAGGGTTCATACTCCCTAGTGCATCACCTAGGGGTGCTCCAATGCTCTTTGTGAAGAAGAAGGATGGAACCATGCGGTTGTGTATCGATTATCTGGAACTCAACAAGATCACCATAAAGAACAAGTATCCTCTCCCAAGGATTGATGACTTATTCGACCAATTAAGAGGATCTCAATACTTCTCAAAGGTGGATCTTCATTCTGGATATCATCAGGTAAAGGTGAAGAAGGAATATATTCAGAAGACTGCCTACCGTACAAGGTATGGGCACTATGAGTTTTTGGTGATGCCCTTTGGACTTACTAATGCCCCTAAAATCATCGTGGATTTGATGAAAAGAGTCTTTAGACATTACCTCGACAAATTTGTGGTAGTTTTTATCGATGATATTCTATTCTACTTCAAGAGAAAGGAGGAACATGATGAACATCTACGACATGTGTTGGAGACATTGACAAAGGAGAATTTGTATGCCAAGTTCATGAAGTGTGACTTTTGGATGAATCAAGTCACATTTTTGGGACATGTGATCACAAGTTAGGGTATTCTTAGGGATCCATCAAAGGCAAAGGTGATTGAGGAATGGAACAAGCACAATAGTTTCACAGAAATCCATAGTTTTCATGGTTTAGCAGGTTACTACCGACGTTTTGTGAGAAACTTCTCTTGATTGTCAAGCCCAATAACTAAGTTAACAAGGAAAATGTTAAAGTATGTCTTGATGGAAGAATGTGAGGGAATCTTCAAGGAGCTAAAGAGAAGGCTGATCACTGCACCTATACTCACACTATCGAAAAGTGGAGAATGTTTTGTGATATACAGTGATGCTTCAAAGAAAGGCTTGGGTTCTGTAATCTTTCAAAATGACAATGTGATAGCCTACTCCCAACGACTGTTGAAGATCCATGACCAGAACTACCAGACACATGATCTAGAGTTGGAAGCCATGATTTTTTCCTTGAAAATCTGGCGGCACTACCTTTATGGAGATAAGTGTGACATATACACCGACCACAAGAGCCTAAAGTATATATTCACATAAAAGGAGCTCAACATGCATCAAAGGAGATGGTTAGAGATAATCAAGGATTACGGTTTCTCTATTCACTATCATCCTGGAGAGGAGAACAAGGTAGTTGATGCTCTAAGCAGAAAAGAACCTGCTACTCTATGCATGTTATGGAATGAGAAAGACCCTATCTTCTTGGATATGCAAAGAATGGATTTGGAAATCATAAGGGCGGGGGATACATCATACCTTTCTCAAATGATTGTGAAACCATCTATCCATGAAATGATTAAGGAAGCACAAAGGGATGATCTGGAGATATAAAAGAGGGTGAATGCAGTAAAGGAAGGGAAACTGCAGGAGTTCCATATCGACGATGATGGAGTGATTCAGTTTGGAACACTGCTTTGTGTGCCTTCATCACCTGGGATAAAGAAGGAGCTACGAGATAATGCACATAGCTCCACATTCTCTATCCATCCTGGGAGTACCAAGATGTATCGCGATCTCCGAGAACACTTCTGGTTGGATAACATGAATAATGATATTGTGGAATATATATCAAGGTGCTTGGTATGTCAGCAAGTTAAAGATGAGCGATAATAGTCCAAGTGTATGATGCAGCCATTGCCTATACCCATGTGGAAATGGGAAAATGTTACTATAGACTTTATCACAGGTCTCCCAAAGATGTCAAAGGGAAATAATGAGATATGGGTTGTGGTTGACCGACTCACCAAGGCTGCCCATTTCATCACTATTCGGGAAGACCTATCGCTTGAACAACTTGAAAAGATATATGTTAAGGAAGTGGTGAGACTGCACGGTGTTCCACTCCAAATTGTCTCTGACCGTGATCTGAGGTTCACATCTAAATTATGGAGGATCCTTCAACATGCTTTGAGAACTGAATTAAATTTCAGCAAGGCCTATCACCCCCAAACTGATGGCCAGTCTGAAAGGACTATTCAGATGCTTGAAGATATACTAAGAGCCCGATCTCTTGAATTCAAAGGTGGTTGGTATCAACATCTCATGTTGGTTGAGTTCTCATACAATAAATGCTTCCACTCGAGTATTCAGATGGCTCCATATGAAGCTTTGTATGGAAAGCGATGTAGAACTCCAACCTGTTGGGATGAAGTTGGAAAAAGAAAGCTACATGGACCCGATCTTGTTCAAGAGATGACAGAGAAGGTTCAAGTCATCCAAAAACACATCAAAGCTGCTCAAAGTCAGCAGAAGATCTATGCTGACAACCGTCGAAGGGACTTGGAGTTCGACGTTGGAGATAAAGTCTTCCTTCGAATATCTCCATGGAAGAGAGTCATGCGATTCGGGAAGAAAGGGAAGCTAAGCCCAAGGTACATTGGCCCCTTTGAGATCCTTTATCGTATAGGAGTCGTGGCCTATCGTCTGGCACTTCCACCGAATATGGCTCAAGTTCATGACGTGTTTCACGTATCACTACTGAGGAAGTACATTCCAGACCCCTCACATGCACTAAACTCAGAGGTGGTACAGTTGGAAGATGATCTCTCATATGAGGAGCAGCCGGTAAATATTCTGGACCGAAGTGATAAGGTTCTACCCAACAAGACAACCCGCCTTGTCAAAGTGTTGTGGAGGAACCAAAAGTTTGAGGAAGCAACTTGGGAACCGGAAGAGGCAATGAAGGAGAAGTACCCTCACCTATTTGTGTAAAGTGAAATTTCAGGGGCAAAATTATTTAAGGGGTGAAGAATGTAACGACACAATGTTTTTCAATGGAAATTATCTTCTTATATTTATGTCAAAAAATAATATGAAAACAGAAAATATTGAACTAGTAAGTGACAAGTGACCTTTAAACATAAGTTTTTCACTCCTATGTTTGGAATTTTGAAAATCCGACATACACGGTTGTCTTCAAGATGATTTTTGGAGTTTAATGAAACAAAAATAATTTTTGGTGAATAGTAATGTTCCCTTATAAATAGTAACATACCCTTATTAATATTAATATGACCCTTATGAAAATTAAATCATCCAACATAAGAGTAACATTACCTATGAATAATTAAATAAAATTTATACATCTTAGGAAGTGACAATTTGACCTTAGTAAACGTTTTGGGTATTTTGTAAGTCATAAATAATTAATTATAATTAATTAATTAATTTAAAAGAATATTTATGGCCCTAAAATTTATTCATAAATTATTGAATCAATGTATTATAGTTTTTAGATAATTTTATAAGACCCTACGTAATTATTGAAAGCACTATAAAATCAGTTTTAATCTTAAAAACTAATTTTTAAGTAAATTATGATTTTAATTAAATATTAAATTAATTATATTTAAGAAACTTATTTTTGAAAAATGGACTTCATTTTTTGATTCTACACATCGAAAAATGGTCGGGGTAACTTTTTGGGATTTTTCTGAGATACTTGAATTTTTGATGAATAGTGAAATACCGTAATTTACAAAATAAGCTAAATAAGCTAACTATAGGGTCATGTGTGATGTTATGCTGATGAAATCCCACTTGTTTCGGGATTAAGTTATAAAATTACTATTCTTGGTCGTTCATGACTCACTATTCCTTGTCTTTTGGGGAAATAATTAACTAATGAATATTAAGGAAACCCCTCTCCCCACCACTATAAAAGCCACCCTTCACACCCTCATTTCCTCAAACCTCTCAAGCTCCAAGACTTCTCTAAACTCTGCCCAAACACCTTCCCTATCCCCTCCCCCACGTCCAAGTGCTTCTGGTCTCATCAAAAGACCTAGATTAAGCCCTTATGGAGGTTCTCAAGAGAAGGATTCAATAGGTAATTTCCCTCCCTCTTCTCCTTTAATTTCCTTTCAATTTCAAGTTCATTTCTGGATCTCTCCCCAACTATCTTCATCCAAATTGTATTTTAACAATAGTATTATAAATATACTGTAATTTTATGATTCTAATGGGATATTATATCATCCAACCCTTTTCCCTCTTCCTTTTATTTTATTAAAGAGAACGTTGTTCGAGAGGTGTTAATTTATCACCTTCAAGAACGACATGCTTTCCTCTTCCAATTATACCTTCAGATCTGGTCATGAAACCATTTTTATGGTTGAACCAGAATAGTTTATGTTTATTATGTTCCATTTATAGTCCTGGAAAAAAAACTATGGCCGTATTACTAAGTGATAAGTTAAAACAAGTTCGTTGTGATCCAATAACCGCCCAAATTGACCCAAATAACCATCATTTAATTATTATCTAACGATTCATCCACATGGATCTTATATAATTCATTATAAAATCATGAAATCTCATTTAATATCATTAATCACATGTAATATCATTTCTGGATGTTTACTCTTATTCTACCCAAACTTCAATTTAAGAATACAAGTGAACCACCCCAGAAAAACCATAAAAATGAACATCCCCAAACAATGTTTTTTAACTCTATAAGTCATCCAAAGGAACATAATATGAAATAATGAAATAAGAATGAACCCTATTAATGTAAAAAAATTTCTGGATTTCTAATTAATTAATATAATGTCAATATACATGGCATTAAAGGGAAGGAAGCATTCAGCTACAGGGTAAGGGGAAATTCTCGAACCCAACTCGCATCCTTCAGGTTTTACCTCATTCACTCCATTTTGATATGGTCACTCCTTATGGATTATTTTTTCATCGTTGTCTTTAGTTTTTTTGGATATAAATGTTTTCTAATGAAGTTTATGTCAATCCAAATGTTTTCCAAAAGAACTGTTCTTTTAAGAACTCAACTTTTACCTCTCATTAATGGTTGATGGTTCTTGTATCAAGTATGTTGTTCCCTCTTACTTTTGGGAACCCGTAGCTTATGAATGTATTCTTACGAGATGAAACCCATTCCTTACCGTGGGTTAGTTATGTTCACTTTTTATTAATATTCCATGTGGTAATCATGATAATGATAATGTTATGATGTGACGGGTGCGCCCATAATTATATAGCGCTCCAATGCATTGGGTAAAGTGATGAATATCATTAGTAAATGTGAAATGATGTGTGAACAAGATGCTATCTTGGTTCACAAGTATGTGTGTTAGTTAACCACTAAGACATGATGTTTCATTTTTATGCATTTCCACATTTCAAGTCTTTTATTTATGCTCCTCTCATGTTCATGATCTTTTTTCTATATCATGATAATGCTCAACCCATGCTATATTGTTCTTATCTGTCCTCTTACTAGGCTTCTACCTCACCTATTTCTATGTATATCCTCTGGTGTCTATATGTACTAATGAGAGGACAAGTTCTAATAAGAAGCTAGAGAAGAGTAAATTAAATAAATGTTTATGCTAGATGTTGTATTCGTTATGTGTGGTCATAGTTTTCCCAATACACTAAGACTTTGGATCCTATTTGTGTAATACTATTATGTAGTTTATCTTTGAAAATATGTAATAGTAATGTAAGAAAATTTCAGGTCACTATAGACAGATAGCCTTGTTATCCTCCTCAATATAATTAGTCTCATTCATCAATTCTATGTCAACAAGTTCATATTCTAGTAACTCCTCTAGATGTACATTAGTAGGGTATACCTCTGGTGTCCATTCATATAGGCAGGGGACCATATCGTGTGGTTGGTCTTCATCACCGGATTCCACCTCAATAATATTTGGTTCTGTCTTGCTAGTCACCCTAATAGTAGTCGCAACTACCATGATTTGTTTAGCTTGGGAATCCAACTCCACAAAAATCTGCATTCCCCTAAAGAGATGATCATGAGGATTTACAACCATTATTCCCCAGTGTGGACTATTCCATTTGAAGAATTGTTCATACAACAATACATAAATGTTACGTTCCTTAGTTCAATGAACCAAATAGTAGATTCTATGAGGGGAATGGCATACAAAGAAAAATTAATTGGTCTCAACCATGAGTCTCTAATTTTGAAACATTAGTACATAGCCCCCCAATGTATGGTTGGATGCTTTGAAGATTTCATAAGGGTCACCCTGGTTAACACAACCCTAATAGATTTTGTGCTCACCATATTCTTGGTGCCGACCCAAAGCTATATCCCCTATCATGTTGTAATGAGTTTTGTGTATAAGTTACTATTGTTTAAGGAAAATTTTAGTTAAAAATTCTTAGATGACCTAAGAAAGTGTCACAGCAGATATAAGGCCCCAGCCTTAAACCTTACTTAATATTGAATTAAATGAATAATTCACATTGAGGATCTTTTCAGGTTTAGAGTTTTAGAGAATTAGGACATATCTATTACATCTCGAAAGATTACAGAGTAGACAGTTCTACTATGTTTCCATAAAATAAAAAAAACTCTTAAAAAGAGACAAGTATAGTTCCATGTTTTATATAGCATGACATTCCCTTGATCCCGTCCTTTACCCTATTCCACATTAAGTCCTGTGAAAAACATTTCAAAAAAAACTTGGGGTGAGCATAAAAAGCTCAGTAAAGGATACGCAAAGAATGAAAACTGTTAGTTTATCAAAACAACAAGTAAACCATGTATACCTTATCAAAGTAATACTTTTCACCTTTATGAAGTAGTAAAAACTCTTCACTGAATTAAAGATCATTACTTACCCTGTTGTAACCAAAATATTACCATAAAACCCATAAAAAGATCACATAACATATAAAGGTACCTTGGGACATAAACATACTTAAGTGGAATAACCATACGGTCAACTTCCACACATATCACTTAATGGAATAGCCTTACGGCCAACTTCCATACATACTTAATGGAATAGCCATACGGCCAACTTCCATACCCAATGCATTGGAGGTTATAACGTAACCACCCATCCTGGTATTCACGGCACCACCCGTCATATGGTTTATCACGTAACCACCTGTCAAATGTCCAAGTACCATTATAAAAATCATAACACATAAAACAAATATAATGGAAAGAAAACATTTCCACACTTTGATCACAATATATCAATTAAATATATTAACATAACAAATCCATTATAAAAAAACATTTTAAATACCAAAACACATAAAATAGTATATGGTATTTATTTCATTTTTTTTAAAAAACGTTACGGCTTGTTCAGGAAGCCAAAGACCAAATAATACTCGCGGCGGTGGAAAAGGTCGTTGTCACCACGTACATTAAAAAACATTCCTTTTTTTCGTTTAGTAAAACTCTTCGTAGAAAAAGATTCCTTTTTTATAAAAGTAAATTTAAAAGGGGTTTATACACCGTATAAAAGAAAGTTGTGTATAAAACGAAATATGACTCAATGAAAGGAGATTGAGACGAAGTCCCTTACCTCGGGTCCGACTTGACTCGATCATTCTTTAACGTCCTGAATAATAAACTTGAGTTAATTTCTATTTTATTAAGAAACTTTTTCAAGTTCATTATTTCTTTTATATAACTTATTTCCATGTTATAAACATTATGTAACCATTTAAGTTAATAATGTTTGTTTTGTCGATATTTGGTTCTTAAGTCGAAAGTGGACTTCTTATAATTACATGTTGTTCGTGTGGTCAAAGTTTCTTTATATCCAGAATGAAATTCCTGATTTGGATATCATATATATCATATATATCCAGCATATACATGTATTTATAATATTACATAATCATTTAGAGGTAATAAATGAAATGCACCGTTTATGGAGACGGTAAGTCGTACGTACGCCTGAACGCTACTTTCATTTCTTTGTCATATTAAAGGAATTAAAACTAAATAAGAGTTATGTATATTTTAATTCCAGAATTATATTCATCATTTAGATGTATCATTCATCATATATATCCATTATATACATGTACTTATAATAGTACATTACATTTGGGGATAAGAAATGAAATGCACCGTTCATGGAGACGGTAAGCCGTACGTACGCATGAATACTAATTTCATTTCTATTTAATATTTTTTTGGAATGGAATAATAATGATATAGAGGTATATTATAAATCCAGTATAACATCATATATAATAACTTTAAATCCATCCTTTACATGTCCCACATATGGCATTAACGAGTCACATCACTTTGAGGGGGAAGTAGTCCGCACTTTCTTAAATGAAGATATCGCGTTTACCTATAATGGAAACCATAAAGGTATGCCCAAAATTAAAAATACAGAATCTTAAGTAAAACATAAACATATTGTATATCATATATAAATATAGTGTCATCTTAATGGCCACCTTTGAAGGTGTTAAAAGAATGTTGAACAATCATCGTTTTGGGAGGCCGAAATTCGCCATCCACGGAAACTGTATGTTCTTTAAACATTAGATGTAGGTGTGTGTAAGTGTAGATAGAATCCTTCTTATAAAAACATCCTAGTATATTTATTATACTGGAGTTGTTACAAAATAAACGAATAAAAAGAGTATAGGGGGTTGGAGAAGCAAAATAAAACAAAAGGACTCAAGTGAAGACATTATCTTAAAATCGGGTAACTCTCTTTGGTTTGAGCTCAAAGGCTTCCTTGGGAAGACTTCTGCCCAATGTGAGTCTTTAAGGAGTACGAGAGGGAATTTTAGAGACAAAATTGGCTGGGGTTGGCCGAGCCAAAGGCTTTGGAAGTGTGGGTAAAGAGGTATAGGTTGGGGCCTTTTATAAGAGGAGAGGAGGGGCACTCTTGGAAAGTAAGAAAATGTTACATTATTTTAGAATGAGTTTCTGATTTTAATGGTCCCACATTGATTTTTTTTGAGGATAAGGTGATAAGGGATCGAAATCCACACATCCAATAGGTTTCTAACATGTGTAGGTCATAGAGTTTACATTATCTTTTCATTTTATTTAAATCCTTTATTAATGAGGTAATCGCTGCATCATCATGATGTCATAAATAATTTAAATTATTTAAAGTATAAAAATTATAAAAAAAATTCTATGATGTAGGAAATATTTTTAGATTTCTAATTAATATTTATAGTAAAAATTCTGACTTGTATAACCCCATGTAAAAATTGTTTTAGTAAAACATATCATGTTTGTGTCATTTTTACTTTAACATTAAATAAAAAGTTATTTATGTCATTTCCCAACAAAAGTGGCTCCATGGGGTCCCCAAGTTGACTCATGGATTTTCTTGGTCGTCCATGACACATCCAATGAGGGTAGGACATGTGTAAAGCTCATCTCATATTATTAAAACATTATTTGTACCTTAAACTACACTAATTACCTCTAATCGCGATTAAAAACTTAATAAGTTACTATTCACCAAAAAAATATTTTAATCCCATTGAACCATATTTTACTTATTAATGACAACCATGTATGTCGGATTTTTGAAATTCAAAACACAGAAGTGGTAGAATTTCATTTAAACGAAAAATCAGTTTTTATAAGTACCACTTAGTGGTTTCACTATTCATCAAAATTGATGTTTTTCAGAAAAATACCAAAAAATCACCCTAAGCTATATTTGATATTCAAAATTAGAAAATTAAGTCTATTTTACAAAATTAAAAACACATAGCGTGTTTTTATGAAATAATAAGTATCAAAAGATTGACACTAGTTTAAGTCCGATATCAAAGTGAAATTAATTCTAATGACCACTATTGGATTAAATGGTAAAAATATATTCTAATTTAACTTAAAATCCAATTCAAAATATTATATAACCATCTTAATAAATTAGATTAAAAAGAGGTTTTGAATTAAAATACAACATTTTACACTATTCATTAAAAAAATGAACTTTATCGGACAGATACCAAAAATTTCTAGAAAGTAAATTTTGATGTCCCAATTCTAAAGAAGAGTTTTATTTGGTCCAATAGAATGTATAAGAGTGAAAAAAACCATATTTAATGACGGTTCTCCATCAAAAGGCAATAAGTGAACCTTTAGTGAAAACTGGGGCATATACGCCTAAAATTGAATTCTTTCCGTATTTTAAGCCTTTATATTTTATTGGATAAATGTAAAAACATTTAAAAAACATATATAATCATATTTTAGTTATTTCTATCCATTCCCGCCAATAAAATGACTACATGTTAACTACCATTTAAAATAATATTATTATATTACTAGTGTGCAACGTGAGATTTCAATGAAACTCTTTGTTGCGTATCGGGTACGCTATCGAACATAGAAACCCCTTTGAAGTAAAATTAATACTTAATTCATAAATATTAATAAATATGAAAATTATTTATTCTTTATTTACCTAGGATGTTACATCCTTCCCCCCTTTTGGGAATTTCCTCCTCGCAATTTTATTCACTTATCAAAATAAGTGGGGGTATTTATCCCTCATAGCATTTTCAGATTCCCGCGTTGCCTCTTCAACCATATGGTTTTTCCACAAAACCTTTACCTGGTGGATTACCTTATTTCGCAACACTTTCTCTCTTCGGTCAAGAATCTGGACTGGTTGTTCTTCATAAGAGAGATTCTCTTCCAACTGAACTACCTCTGGGCTCAAAACATGAGATGGATCTGGCATATTCTTCCTCAACATCGAAACATGAAAAACATTGTGTACCTAAGATAAACTCGGAGGTAATGCCACTCTGTATGAAACTGATCCAACTCTGTCCAGAATTTCATATGGTCCAATGAAACTTGGACTCAGCTTTCCTTTCTTACCAAATCGCATCACACTTTTCCATGGAGAAACCATGAGAAAAACATGATCACCTACCTCGAAAGTTAGATCCTTCCTCCGGTTATCCGCATAACTCTTCTGCCTGCTCTGAGCTGTTCTCATGTGTTTCTGAATCAACTGAACCTTTTATTCCATCTCTTCTACCAATTATGGTCCCACCATATTCCTTTCACCCACCTCATCCCAAAATGCTAGAGTTCGACAACGCTTCCTATATAATGCCTAAAATGGTGCCATCTGTATACTGGAATGAAAACTGTTATTATAAGAAAACTCAACCAAAGAAAGATGTTGGTCCCAAAATCCTTGATAATCCATCGAACACGCTCGTAGCATATCCTCCAAGGTCTGAATTGTTCGTTCTGACTGCCAATCTGATTGAGGATGAAAAGCTGTACTAAAATTTAATTCAGTACACAATGACTTCTGAAGGCCTTTCCAAAAGTTAGAAGTAAATCTAGGATCACGGTCAGATACAATGGAGATAAGAAATCCATGCAACCTGACTATCTATTTAAGATACAAATTGGAAAGTTGATCTAGGGAAAAGCTATCTCGTATAGGAAGGAAATGAGAAGATTTAGTCAAGCGATCAATAATAACCCATATTGCATTATTACCTCGAGATGTCTTCGGTAATCCCACAACAAAGTCCATGGATATGTTTTCCCATTTCCACTCTGGCACTGGTAAAGGCTGAAGCATCCCTTTCGGTAACTTCTGCTCTGCTTTAACCTGCTGACAAGTCAAACACTTCACAGTAAAATCAGCAATATCCCTTTTCATTCCATCCAACCAGTAATACTCCCATAGATCTCTGTACATCTTAGTACTGCCAAGATGAAATGAAAACGGAGAACTATGAGCTTCACATAACAACTCTCTATTCAACTGTGAATCACAAGGCACACACAATCTCTTCCCAAATCTCAAAACACAATCACTATCAATGTTGAATTCATGCAACTTACCTTTCTGAACCAGCTCTACCTTTTTCTGCAACTCACTGTCTTGCTTCTGTGCTTGCTTGATTCTGTCTGATAGAGAAGATTTCACTGATACCTAAAACAAAACAGAAGAATATCCTACACCAACAACTTCTATGCCAAATTTCATTAAATATTTAACCAATGGATCACGTTCCAAACCCAACATTGCTAATGAAGCATTACTTTTTCGACTCAAAGCATCATCCACTTTATTTGCTTTTCCCGGATGGTATTGAATTGTAAAATCATAATCCTTGATTAATTCTATCCATCTCCTCTGTCTCATTATCAATTCTTTCTGAGTGAATATATACTTTAAACTTTTGTGATTAGTATATATTTCACACTTTACTCCATACAAATGATTCCTCCAAATTTTTAGAGCAAAAACAAAAGCAACTAATTCCAAATCATGTGTAGGGTAATTTACCTCATGAGATTTCAACTGACGTGATGAATATGCAATTACCTGATCATTCTGCATAAGGACACAACCAAGTCCTTTCAACGAAGCATCACTGTATATAACAAACTCACCATTCCTGGAAGGAAGTGCCAAAACTGGAGCATTCACCAATATTCTTTTTAACTCCTAAAAACAATCATCACATTATTTTGTCCAGATAAAATTAACACCCTTCCGAGTTAGCTTAGTCATTGGACTAGATAACCGTGAAACATTTCTAACAAACCTTCAGTAGTAACCTGCCAAACGAAGAAAACTACGGATCATGGTTACATTTGTGGGTCTCGGCCATTCTTCAACAACTTTTGTTTTAGCAGGATCAACAATTATGCCATCTTTTGAAACAGTGTGACCTAGGAAAGAAATGTGTTGCAACCAAAACTCACACTTTATGAAATTTCCATATAGTTTCTTTTCTTTTAAGGATTGCAAGATAACCCTTAAATGACTTTCATGCTCCTATTTACATTTAGAAAACACCAAAATATCATCGATGAAAACATCCACAAACATATCCAAGAACTCATGGAAAATTCTATTCATAAGGTCCATGAATACAACAAGTGAATTGGTTAACCCAAAAGGCATAACTACAAATTCATAATGGCCATATCTAGTACAGAACGCAGTCTTCGGAAAGTCTGCTTATTTTACTTTCAACTGATGGTTCCCCGACCTCAAGTCAATCTTCGAAAAATACTGAGCTCCCTGGAGCTTATCAAACAAATCATCGATATGAGGCAAAGGATACTTGTTCTTAATAGTGATATTATTCAAGGCTCTATAATCAATGCAAAGTCTCATTGATCCATATTTCTTTTTAACAAACAAGACAGTAGCACCCCATGGTGATGTGCTAGGTCGAATGAAACCTTTATCTAATAACTCCTTCAATTGTTTCTTTAACTCTAAAAGTTCAACTTGAGCCATTCGATAAGGGGGTTTTGAAATTGGCTTAGAATCAGAAACTAATTCAACAGTAAATTCAACTTCCCGATCATGAATAATACCAGGAAACTCATCAAGAAAAACATCAAGATACTCATTTACCACTGGAACATCCTTAATCTGAACAGTTCCTTTATTTTCTACAATATGTGCAAGGTAACATTCATTTCCATCTTTTACTAGTTTCTCAACTTCCTGATATGTTATCAAAATCAAGGGTTCATTCTTGTACACAAACTGAAAATACTTCTGAAAAGAAACCATTTTAGCTCTGCAGTCAATCTTAGCATGATAAACAGAAAGCCAATCCATGACCAAAATAACATCAAACTCTACTAGAGGCAAAATAATAAGGGTTTCTGGTAGATTCTTTCCACACACAAGGATAGGAAGGTTCTTATAATTCCTTTTTGTCTCAAAGTTCCCTCCGGGTATTTTTACCATAAGTTCAGGATTCATATCGTGAGATGGAATTTCCAATTTACTAGAAAAATTCTAAGAAATGAAAGAATGTGTAGACCCTGAATCAAACAACACATTGGCATAATCTGAACAAACAAACAGTGCACCTGATACTACTTCATTCGATGGCCCAACATCTGCTGAAGTTGTTGCAAAGGATTTCACCACCCCTTTCTTCTTGTAGTCTGGCTACTTTCCCCCAGTTGAGTTCTTCGTTAGACACTCATTTGCATAATGACCCATTTCGTTACACTTAAAACATATTATCGCTGGCTTTTCATTGCATGCCTGATCATCTTCTTTATAGTTACGAGCAATATGAACGGACTTACCACACCGAAAGCACTTACCAGACTTGGATAAAAATTCTACAGGATGCATTTTACCACACTTCTCACAGGATGGATATTTGGTTTTCTTACCTCCTTGCTTATTTGATGAATTCATCCCCTTTTCATGCCAACTGGACCTCTTATTCTGTTGTTTGTCATAGAACACATGATCATCGACAAACTCCATTTCCACCTTCTCCGCACATCGAACAAGTTTTTCATAACTTCTGAACTCAAGAGAAGATAAATCCTTTCAATACATTGGATTTAACCCAGAGTAAAAACGGTTTATTTTACTATCAAGATCTTGTATGAATTTTGGAGCATACCATGCCAATCGAGTGAACTTTGCTTCATAAGTAGCCACTGATTCATCCTCCTGCCTCAATTCTAATAACTGTTTTTCCATCCTAAGACGAACCACCTTAGGAAAATATTTCTCAAGAAACATACCTTTGAATTCGTCCTAGTGAAGATCATCAATCACATCACTATCCCTGATATTTTTCACCATCGACCACCACTGATCAGCTTCACCTTCAAAATGGTAAACAACAAGACTAACCTTTTGATGTTCTGAACACCCCATGACATCAAAAATCTTCTCCAGTGATTTAATCCACACTTCAGCTTGCACGGGGTCAGATGATCCTCTGAATGATGGGGGATGTTGCCTCATGAAATGTTCCACCACTGACATGTTCCTCTGCGGTTGATCTGGCTGATCTCGTGCATGGATACCACCACCATTTATAGCCTGAGTCAATTGTTCCATCACTGCAACAAACTTTTCAGTTCCGATTCCGACCATCTCAGGTTGCTGATTTAGAAGGTTGTCTTCCTCCTGATGTCGTCCCAACATAGCAGCTTTGTTTCCTCTACGGAAAACCATTCTGAACACAAAAATATCTTAGGCGAAGCAACATGGTAATCTTTAAATGCTATATCATTTCATTCATACCATAAATTAACTTATAATTTAACAATTTTCTAACTCCTAAAGTTGTCTAAACTGACCTCAGATACAAACTATAAGGCCCCATCCTTAAACCTTACTTAATATTGAATTAAATGAATAATTCACATTGAGGATCTTTTCAGGTTTAGAGTTTTAGATAATTAGGACATAACTATTATATCTCTAAAGATAAAAAATTAGACACTTCTACTATGTTTCCATAAAATAAAAAAACTCTTACAAAGAGACATGTCTAGTTCCATGTTTTATATAGCATGACTTTCCCTTGATCTCGTCCTTGACCCTATTCCACATTATGTCCTGTGAAAAAAATTTCAAAAAAAACTTGGGGTGAGCATAAAAAATCTCAGTAAGGGATACACAAAGAATGAAAACTGTTAGTTTATCAGAACAACAAGTAAACCATGTATACTTTATCAAAGTAATACATTTCACCTTTATGAAGTAGTAAAAACTCTTCACTAAATAAAAGATCATTACTTACCATGTTGTAACCAAACGATTACCATAAAACCCATAAAAAGAACACATAACATATAAAGGTAACTTGGGACATAAATATACTTAAGTGGAATAACCATACGGTCGACTTCCACACATATCACTTAATGGAATAGCCATACAGACAACTTCCATACATACTTAATGGAATAGCCATACGGTCGACTTCCATACCCAATGCATTGGAGGTTATAACGTAACCACCCGTCCTGGTATTCACGACACCACCCTTCATATGGTTTATCACGTAACCACCCGTCAAATGTCCAAGTACCATTATAAAAATCAGAAGACATAAAACAAATATAATGGAAAGAAAACATTTCCACACTTTGATCACAATATATCACTTAAATATATTGGCATAAAAAATAAATTATAAAAAAACATTTTCAATGCCAAAATACATAAAATAATATATGGTATTTATTTCATTTTAAAAAAAACATTACGGCTTGTTCAGGAAGCCAAAGACCAAATAATACTCGCGGCGGAAAAAAAGGTCGTTGTCACCGCGTACATTAAAAAAAACATTCCTTTTTGTCGTTTAGTAAAACGCTTAATAGAAAAAGATTCATTTTGTATAAAATTAAAATTCAAAGGTGTTTATATACCGTATAAAAGAAAGTTGTGTATAAAACGAAATATGCCTCAATGAAAGGAGATTGAGACGAAGTCCCTTACCTCGGGTCTGACTTGACTCGATCGTTCTTTAACGTCCTGAATAATAAACTTGAGTTAATTTCTATTTTCTTAAGAACATTTTTCAATTTCATTATTCCTTTTATATCACTTATTTCCATGTTATAAACATTATGTAACCATTTAAGTTAATAATGTTTGTTTTGTCGATATTTGGTTCTTAAGTCGAAAGTAGACTTCTTATAATTACATGTTGTTCGTGTGGTCAAAGGTTCTTTATATCCAGAATGACATTCCTGATTTGGATATCATATATATCATATATATCCATCATATAAATGTATTTATAATATTACATAATCATTTAGAAGTAAGAAATGAAATGCACCGTTCATGGAGACGGTAAGCTGAACGTACGCATGAACTCTACTTTCATTTCTTTGTCATATTAATGGAAATAAAACTAAATGAGAGGTTTGTATATTTTAATTCTAGAATTATATTCATCATTTTTATGTATCATTCATAATATATATCCATTATATACATGTACTTATAATTGTACATTACATTTGGGGATAAGAAATGAAATGCACCGTTCATGGAGACGGTAAGCCGTACGTACGCATGAACGCTAATTTCATTTCTATTTCATATTTTTATGGAATGGAATAATAATGATATAGAGTTATATTATAACTCCAGTATAACATCATATATAATAACATTAAATCCATCCTTTACACGTCCCACATATGGCATTAATGAATCTCACCACTTTGTGGGGGCGGTAGTCCGCACTTCCTTAAATCAAGATATCGCGTTTACCCATAATGGAAACCATAAAGGTATGCCCAAAATGAAAAATACAGAAGATTAAAGAAAAAATAAACATATTATATATCATATATAAATATAGTGTCATCTAAATTGCCACCTTTGAAGGTGTTAAAAGAATGTTGAACAATCATCGTTTCGGGAGGCCGAAATTCGCCATCCACGGAAATAGTATGTTCTTTAACCATTAGATGTAGGTGCGTGTAAGTGTATATAGAATACTTATTATAACAACATACTAGTATATTGATTATACTGGAGTTTTTACAAAAGAAATTAATAAAAAGAGTTTAGGGGGTGGGAGAATCAAAATAAAACAAAAGGACTCAAGTGAAGACATTACCTTAAAATCGGGTAACTCCCTTTGGTTTGAGCTCAAAGGCTTCCTTGAGAAGACTTCTACCCAATGTGAGGATTTAAATAGTAAGAGAGGGAAGTGGAGAGACAAAATGGGCAAGGTTTGGCTGAGCCAAAGGCTTTGTAAGTGTTGGTAAAGAGGTAGAGGTGGGGGCCTTTTATAAGAGGATATGAGGGGCACTCTTGGAAAGTAAGAAAATGTTACATTAATTTAGAATGGGTTTCGGATTTTAATGGTCCCACTTTGATGTGGTTCGCGGATAAGGTGATAAGGGTTCGAAATCCACCCATCCAATAGGTTTTGGACATGTTTAGGTCATAGAGTTTACATTATCTTTTCATTTTATTTAAATCATTTATTAATGAGGTAATCGCTGCATCATCATAATGTCATAAATAATTTAATCTATTTAAAGTATAAAAATTAAAAAAAAAATACTATGATATAGTAAATCTTTTTAGATTTCTAATTAATATTTATAGTCAAAATTCCGACTTGTATAACCCCATGTAAAAAGTGTTTTAGTAAAACATCTCATGTTTGTGTCATTTTTACTTTACCATTAAATAAAAAGTTATTTATGTCATTTCCCAACCAAAGTGGCTCCATGGGGTCCCCAAGTTGACTCATGGATTTTTTTGGTCGGCCATGACACATCCAATAAGGGTAGGACATGTGTCAAGCTCATCTCATATTATTAAAACATTATTTTTACCTTAAACTACACTAATTATCTCTAATCGCGATTAAAAACTTAATAAGTTACTATTCATAAAAAAAAATATTTTAATCCCATTGAACCACATTTTAATTCTTAATGACAACCATGTATGTCGGATTTTTGAAATTCAAAACACAGAAGTGGTAAAATTTCATTTAAACGAAAAATCAGTTTTTATAAGTACCACTTAGTGGTTTCACTATTCATCAAAAATTGATGTTTTTCAGAAAAATACCAAAAATTCACCCTAAGCTATATTTGATATTCCGAATTAAAAAATGAGGTCTATTTTAAAAAATTCAAAAAATATAAGTAACATTAATTAATTTAATAAATAATTCCAACTGTCATGACAAATAGCGTGTTTTTATGAAACAATAAGTATCAAAAGATTGACACTAGTTTAAGTCCGATTTCAAAGTGAATTTAATTCCAACGACCACTATTGGATTAAATGGTAAAAATATATTCTAATTTAACTTAAAAACCAATTAAAAATATTATCTAATCATCTTAATAAATTAGATTAAAAAGAGGTTTTGAATTGAATAACAACATTTTAAACTATTCATTAAAAAATGAACTTTATCGGACAGATACCAAAAATTTCCACAAAGTAAATTTTGATGTCCCAATTCTAAAAAAGAGTGGTATTTGGTCCAATAGAATGTATAAGAGTGAACAAAACCATATTTAAGGACGGTTCTCCATCAAAAGGCGATAAGTGAACCTTTAGTGAAAACTGGGGCATATACGCCTAAAATTGAATTCTTTCCGTATTTTAAGCCATTATCTTTTATTGGATAAATGTAAAAACATTTAAAAAACATATATAATCATATTTTAGTTATTTCTATCCATTCCCGCCAATAGAATGGCTACATGTTAACTACCATTTAAAATAATATTATTATATTACTAGTGTGCAACGTAAGATTTCAATGAAACTCTTTGTTGTGTATCGGGTACGCTATCGAACATAGAAACCCCTTTAAAGTAAAATTAATATTTAATTCGTAAATATTAATAAATATGAAAATTCTTTATTCTTTATTTACCTGGGATGTTAGAGTAGAACGGTTTTTAGTTTACCTCAAGAGTATCAGCAAAGGCTTCAAGCTCTGAGGTTGCAACCTCACCTTCCTCCAAAGGGCTCCAACTACTAGCCTCTTCTCCCCAGGAGGACCCCTCAGATTATTTGGGTAATGGGAAATGATTTATCAGCTCAGTGGTAGATGGTTGTAGTGGGACTTCTTGATTGAGCATTATATTCACTTGTTCCTTCATTGGATGTGGAGTACCACGAGAAATACTGAGTTCCTCCAGCTCAACGATGTATTGCTACCATTATGTCTAAGACAACAGAAATCTGACCTTGGCATGAAAAGTCTATGATAGATCCATCCTATGATGGTTGATTTGGTACCTCATCTAATATGGATGGGGAAATTTTCTATTAATATCCCAAGTGTCCCAATCCTTTAGAAAAATAGAATCCTCGGGCTTGTCTATGTGGTGCAACCGCTTCCCAACGGAATGATCAGATATCCTACAAAACCCCCTTAGTGTCCTCCCTTCTAATCGTCTCTGCAAATTTGGAATCGATAGGTCTGCCACTGCATCTTGTCTCCCACCCAGCATAGGACTTTGAATTTTTTTCCATGTCACTACAGTAGCCTCACCACCATAATGTGTTATTTCAATTTTCTAACCCCAACTTCAAGGATGAATAGGAACAACGTCCTCCACAATAATAGTGTGTTTATTTAGAATCTCCCCCATGTAGGTTTCTTTCTAGATGATTTCAAACTTCTTAAACATGTCATAAATAGCTGTAGGTGGAAGTAGCTCATTTGGTATTTTCCAATCTTCTCACATAAGCATATGCCACATCTTCCCCATGACGTATGGGTGATCCTTGTGGTGTACCCCTTTGTAAACATTTAAGATCAAGATCTTAATGCAAAAACACTGTCTCAAAATGCGTTTCAGGGTATATGGCTCACCAATGGGCTCATGGTTGACCTACACCACCAAAACTCCACCCTAAAAGGCTAGGAGATAGGACTAATGCTCCACAGTTTTCTGTCCATCATCGGTGAATACCCTTATCAGTAGAATAAAGGGATAAAAGTTGAATTCGTCCTCCTTCCAGACATTGATCAGTGTAATTGGTGAAGTTATCTTGGCTAGAAGTCTCCCCATATCATTCTATATGGTTGTTCGAAATTCTAGTCAAGGAGGCGAAATAGTGTTTGGATATTCATAAATATTGATATGTGCCTCAATCTAACCATACTAAATGTGGAGAGGTCTGCATACCCTCCATGGTTTAGCCTCCTTATTGATGTTCCACAACACCTTGTATAATTTCAACAACACTGGGATCCCATGGTTGACACTCTTCCATCACTAGCATGGACTCCAAAAAGAATGTTCTTTTTCACACGACCATATTCATATCCCTGATTGGAATCATCTAGCTGCAGATAAGTGTAGAGATAAACATAGCCAACCTAACCCCCAGTTTCTACTTGGTGTTGACATTTTACCCCCATATATTCCATTGTCTATATTATACGAGTCACTAATAATATTTTTCTTTGCAACATTGGGATCCCATCGGATAAGTGGGAGGCCTTACTGGTAGGTTTAAATAGCCTCGTTCCCTTTAATGGCATGATCTGAAGGGATGTTTAGGAAACTTCTAAACCAAAACAAAAAATGTATGTCCCTCACCGACTTCCTATAATCACCTAACACCATGTCCATCAGAGCCATTTCCAATAATGACATCTACTCTGAAACCTGCTAGGTGTTCTCCACAGGAAGGAACTCGTCATACATCAGCTGAAAAATGGGGATTTCTGAGAACTGATGGATGTCTAAGAGGAAAATTCCAACCTCCACATGATGGAGATAGAAAGTGTTGGTCATCAACGACCACCTACTTAGCGAACTCCAACATTCTATATTTTGGCCAATAGA
This sequence comes from Viscum album, assembly GCA_963277665.1. Taxonomy (NCBI): domain Eukaryota; kingdom Viridiplantae; phylum Streptophyta; class Magnoliopsida; order Santalales; family Viscaceae; genus Viscum; species Viscum album. The sequence continues at coordinate 906,335,520 of OY728125.1, read as the reverse complement.
TATGGAATTGGGAATCCAATGCAGATTTATAAATTCCTACCTACTTCAGCTTTTCCACAAATTATCCACAGGATACACATGCCTAATATGCATAGGACTAGTCATCTGTGATGTTTTGGCCCTATAGTAGGTCCCAATTGTGGGTTCACCCCATATCCAGGTTCCCTAATCCTACCTTCATAATTTTATTGTATTGAGGATGAGGTACCTCTTGATGCATCACTTTCTCATCGACATTATTGACATGATTATACAGACAGTGGGCAATGACAGGAATGTGTTCTTCCCTTGTATTTCCGTTGGTATCCATGAACCACTGGAATGGACATGGCGTGATCCTAAACAATAAATATGGTGCATCCCTAATTTCCCCCATTATTATGACTTTTTCCCTAAGACCAATGAATTACAATGGTAGTATTTTCCAAAGTGGATTTTTCTTTTCCATTCTGTTAGCTACCCCACCAGGGACTTTTGGTCCAAGTGGCTTCACACATATTCTATGATCCCTTGATTTTCCTTCATCTCTTTACTTCGAGTAGAATATGCATGTACATCTTCAGCGGCTTCTTGGTTGGAAATTTGGTTTTGGTACTTTACCAGTTTTTCTTTTATGTTCACAGAGCTCAATCATATAGCATGGTTATATAGATCTGTCCCAAAGATCATTCATAGAGTCCATGGTCATAGAAACAAAGGAATTTTTTTCAGGGGAGAGAAACAAGGGATCGCAGTGCCCCAAATCTCTAAGAAGCGTTTTTTGAACACTGATCTGTAAAGCCCGGTTCATGGAGTCTAGAAATTTGCGATTTGAGAGGTCAATCCTAGTATCATATGGTTATATGTCAAAAATATAATGGTAATTACGTCTTGTTTATAGGAAATTACCTTTGAGGCTTCATGGAACACTTGGTCGCGGTGAGATTCATGGCGTTCTCGATCCGTGTTCAGTCTACCCCCTCTGTGATTCAGCTTCATGATCTGCCAAAATTATGGTGAATTATCCTCATAATCTAACCATAGATTTTTCCACAGCTCCCATTATTAGGTAGGGAGGGGAATTTTTTGGCACCAAAATTATATTCCTTGGAATAAATTGCTAAAGGAATAAAAAGTAAAATAGTTTTCATCATGAAGCAGCTGTGGAAATGCATCATGCATCACAACCACCACAAAGCCGCATGGAAAGATTCTCCATGACCACAACATAAGGACGTCTCTGCATTCGCCACAATGGTAGTGATGAAAGACTTTGAGACTCTGAGGAACTTGAACAGAACCTCTATGAATTCCGAAAAGGTACTGAAGAAAGCATTCATAAGTCTGAGGAACTTTACTGGAGCCATTACGATTCCGAGGAACATGACCAGAACCTTCGTGGCCACCAAAAAGGTATAGACAGAAACCTACATTAGTTTGAGAAACGTGATGGATCCTCCTATGATTCTGATGCATGATTTTATTCGTAGCATGTCTATAGAGAATTTTGATTCTCAGTGCCTATAAATACTCATCCCACTCACACTCCAAAATATTGACACCCTAACCATTATCCTTCCATGCTCTCGATTAGTGAATCACCCATTTTCTCTACAAACCATTGAGAAAATAACCCTAAAAGTTATATGATCATTTCAAATCAACTTTCCCCATGAACCGTTCTACCCCCACTTCAAGATGGGATGACATTTAAGAATCCTTTATTCCATCTCAAAAGAAGGATACCTCTTTGGGTACTTAGAACATCACGAAGCACATATTATTTGTGGATCACCCTCCAAGAACATGTAAACTCCATTCCAAGGAGTGGTCACTAGGCTTAACGATGTAGGCTTCTTCTCGAATCACCTAAACTTCGTGAAGAACTAGATATTCTAAAAGCCCATCTTTGTGAGGCCTTCTTCTTCAAGAACCCCTATTTCATGCAACCCTCTAGTCATGTATGTAGTATTTTCATGGCCCATCGAGTGGTGGTTCATATTTCATTTCCTTGAATTGTGATTCTTCGCATAGGCACACTAATAGTTATTGATTCTTTGCATAGTCATGATAATTTTTCCCTCCCCCACAATGGATCACTTCACAACCCCATTAACCAATGGAATTAATGGTTCCTTCTCTTCAACAAGGGTTAAATCGTGCCAGTTATGTAATTCCTTGGGTAGAGGAGTGAATCCTCATCATCTGAGTGGTAGGTAGTTAAATTGCCAAGAACCCATGTCCTGAGTACATGATTTTGAACTCTAACCACCATATGAGTGACTGGACAGAGAGGACCAAGAATGTGATGGGCACCACCCCCCTCTCACTCCCCCTCTCATCTGCACTTAGTGACCATGCACACCTCAAAAAATCTCTATCTATTCCTCAACTCACCTTGATAGGGTGCTCCTTGTATGATGACAATATCCTCCATGTACATTTTGAAATACTCTTCATGTCTCCCTACTTGATTATTTCCAAATCATCTTCTCATGGTCTGCCGACCACGCATTATCCATTGTTTCCTCTATAGGCTTCTAACCATGCATAAGCCCCACTCCACTCCTCATGGATGCACATTTTAGGATGTGATCGTCTAGTCTTTTGTTTCCAATTGGTTCTCACTCTGAGCATGAATCACATGGAAATAGAGTAAGCATCGAACATGACATTCTATTTAGTTCATTAACCATATGTAAAACCTCGGCCCCTTTTAACCAAACTTCATGGAATTTAATCCATTCCCCATTCAAGAAAAGTACACAAGATTCCCCCCTCATGTTCATGACCATCAACCATTAATCGAGACCACTTTGTGTCAGTTCACCCCAATCTTTCATTTCATTAATCTGTATGCCCCATCCATCACACATGACGTTAAATAGTATACATTCAAACTATATGCTTTTTGATCCATGTCTCCTAGTCAGGGTATATAAGAATCCTCCCTAAGGTTCATCCCCTAACAATAGTAAACCTCAAATTACCCTTTGTTGGGACCCAAATCCTTGTTCTACCATTTAGAGGTGTCAGAATAGTTCCCGAGATGGTAACCATGCACAATAACCACACACACAATAGGCCCCTCCTACAAAGAGCGTCCCTCTTGCAATGGGCTTCTAACCATGTGTAGGCACCAGGATGCATTCTGGGTGATTTCATATGTGTAAACCCTGATTCTATGCACCAATCCTGAACTACATGGACATTAATACTTTCAATTTTAGAGCATGGTATGTGGGAAGCCTCATATGGACCAAGCCCATCACTCAAGTCACATCTAGGTCTCTCCCTCAAGCCTTTGGGTTTCAAGAAGATCATTCCTTAATCTAGAGGAGCTACATCATTCTGGTCCCCAACCATGCTCTCCATTCTCACAGGCTTCCCCATTAGGTGTCCCACCACCCAAATTCTAGAACTACATTGAATTTGATTCCTTTCCACTAGGATACGTAGAAAACCATCTAGAGGTTCAAGCCCACTACTATCACCTTAACACATGTACCTCGGTTCCATCCCCATTCATCCTATCATTTGAAACATCATCCATATCGATCCTGATTTTACCCGGGCCACCACATCTTGGATAAATCATGCCATCCATATAGGAAAGTAACCAGGTGTATGCCCTATTTATCTCATTAGTCTTTAATCACCCATGCCTCAAACCATGTGTAAGCCCAAACATGATTCTGTTTTGATGCCTTTTGTGTACACTCCAATACCATGACTCATCTCTTCAAACTACCTGGGTTTTGATCCCAGCCTTCTAGATAGGGTATTTATGAGGCCTCATTAGGGTTTAATCATAGCCAATGGTAAATCTTGGTGTCCACATTATGTGGACCCATCCTCTTTTCTGATCCACAATTTTTGGTGTCCAAATCAGTCTTCATGGTCTGAAACCTTACCCTTTGTGGGAAATGCCATCCAGGGTCTGTCCTTATTAAGAATTATGACCCATCCATCTTGTAAAATTTATTCATTATCCCTCATATGGATGTACCCATCGAATCCACTCGCCTTAGTGTTCTGATCAGTCTTATATTTCTTTGCTTGAAATTAAACTCGCCGCATACCCTATGTTACACATGGGAAGTCGAGGAAAACCTCAGAGAGATACCTCCAGAATAAAATCCCCTGTATTTGACATCTGATTCCCTGGGATTCCACACACTCAATAAGCTATCTAATAAAATAAAATCCTTGTGTACATGTATTTTAGAATCCAGACACAATAGTGATTCCTCAACGCAAGTACTCTCCTGATAGAAGATTGCATCCCTAACATGACCCCCTTGGGAATGTCATGATAGTAGTACTGTAATTACAAAGCTTCAAAAATGATATAGAACTGTTAAGAGTTTCACAAAAAATGTCTTAATATTTAGGTGAGACCTAGAATAGGTGAATAATTTCGAGGAGGGATCCATGTTAGGAGAAATTGATATCCCATCATCCCATATCGTTCAATGAGAAAACATCATTGAATATGTGAAGAATGAATCCCTCCTATGGAAAGTGGGAATGTGGGTAAACAATCAGAGTGTCCTCATAGATGATGTATTCCCCTGTGAAATTGTGAGAAATATATTTACTCAAGTAGTAGTGGTAAGTACATCCAAGACATCATGTATCATTGACTTGAAAGAACAATCAAAGATTAATTCTAATATAATTTTCTTATATATTAATAATTAAACAGTGATGTTTAATAATGAAATAGTTCTATAGATGGATATAATTGAATATATGGTTATAGGAAGTTTGTTTTTATCCCCATAAATAGGTGGTATCTCAAATTCTAGGAATAAGACAAAGAGGGAAGCCGCATTCCAAGGTGGTGGAGGATCTCAAAATTAAAACACTAAATTAGTTAACATTATTATATAAACCAAAAGAAATACTAGAAGTATTTAATGTGGTTAATTTGATCATATATTGTGATATTTTATTGTTCCACCCAAATCATGTCACAACTATAATCAGATAAGACATATTCAATGTTATTGTCATAGTTCTATAATGTCAGATATTTGAAATAAATCTCATATATCTAAAACATATTATTCTCTGATGGGATTATAATTCCATAATGGTTCTCATCTATAAAATTATAGATAAAATGTGATTTTAGTTATACCTCGACTCCTCATGTAATAAAACAACAACATCAAATCAAGGAAAAAGGGGGTGAGTAAGAAGATTAATTGTTATGAATAGATGATCAGAAAAGAGTACTCATGTCCTTCTACTATATGAGGTAAAATTATTATTAACTCCACTCTTATGAATGTAATATTTAATATCAGTTCATCCAACACGTTTATTGGTACACATTTCATATATCAAATGAGGTTTCATATCAAGATGGTTTCATATGTCATGATTTTCCATACGACTCTTGGGTAATGATAGTGAAGGGGATTTAAATATTCTTCTTTATCTATAACAATCGATAGTGTCTAGATTGATTGACATTTTTTTATTTTTGACTTTTATTTCATTGACATGGTCATCTTAATAGTTTTTTTTAGTTTCATTGAAGTCCCATATTGATTATTATGATCAATGGGTAATTATTATAACTCATGATTTCACTATTAATCACTTTAGAGGTAATTATTGTGTGAAGTATGGATGAGAAGGGACTTTAGAACCTATGGTTATATCTATTTATTATCAATTAGTTGTATTTTATATAGGTAATAATTAAACAATTGATGACATTAATATTCCAACCACAATGCATAGCTATCCAAAATGGATTCCTAATGATTTCAAAGGTTCTCCACCTGATAGCGATGTGTAATTTTTTATTGATCATATTCGGAGGAAAAATCCTATTTCTATTCCATTATATCAAATAGAAATAATGGAATTTCAGTATTTGAATATATAGTTAAATGAATTGTAAATTAATGGGTTCCTAAGACTGATCATGTCACCACTAGTTGCACCAATTATTTTATATCAAGAAAGAAAGGAGTTTTCTATTACACTTTGTTGATAATAATAAGATGAATCATGTTTGGATAAAAAATAGATGTCCATTACCTAAAATTTATGATATTTTTTATATATTTAAGGGAGCCCAATGTTACTCTAAATTTTATGTAAACTCTACGTATCACCAACTCTAGGTAAATAAAGAGGATATACCAAACATATATTTTAGGATTCATTATTGTTATTATGAATATGTGTTCATTCCCTTTGGACTTAATAATTCACCAACAATTTTCATGAAATTGATGCCTCATTTCATTTAATGGTTCCTATAATAAGTCCTTGTGGTATTTTTTTGTGACATCTTAGTGTCTATAGAAATCAAGAAAGAACGTGAATAAAATTTAGATATTATTTTGTGTATTAGTCAAGAGCACCAGTTATATTTAAAATTCTATAAATATGATTTTTTGGTATAAGAGTTTAGATTAATTGGACATGTTATTTATATGGAACGAAAATCGATAAATCATTTAAATATATAAGTATTTTTCCCTTGGAAACCATCAAAGAATTCCTTTTAGATAAACATATTTCTAGGATTAGTAAGTTATTATCATCTCTTTGTTCTGGGCTTATCACATATCACATCTTCTATGATAGTGTTCATAAGAAAGATCACTCTATTTCATTAGACAATGTATTATTACCAATCCATCTTGGAGATTAAATAAAGGCTCACTTCATCAAAAATTATTATTTTTATAGAATATATTAAAGGATATGTGTTTTATTTTTTTGTTTCTCCATCAAGACTCATCTCTTTTTTCATGCAGGGAGATCACATGGTATCTTATGGCATAGGGCAGTTTCAAATTCATGAAAATTATTATCTGATTGATGATTTGGATTTGGTTACGTTCATGAATTATTTGAAAACATGGTTTCATTATCTCTTTGGTGAGAAATTTAAAATGTTTTCAAACCATAAATGTTTGAAACATATCATTTCACAAAGATAATTAAACATTAGAGAATGATGATATATAAAATGTATTCAAAATTTTCAATTTGACATTGTTTGTACACCTAGGGAATTTAATTTCATGATAGGTAATTTGAGAGAAATTTATATAATAAATTTATAAAAAAATATTTTTATCATTTGGAATTTGGTGATAATTATAGAATATATGTGTTTTCATTACAATAATCAAAATGAATTTGTAGTTTTCTTTTAGGCAACTTTTATTTAGTAACTGGTTGAACAAGTTAAGGATTCACAAATATGATATCATTACTTCCGTAACATTGTGTTGAAAGGTAATGATTTGTATACCATGGATGGGTGGAAACAAGATTAGAATTTTGTGTTTATTATTCATGATTGTATATTTGTTCCATTGTCATTAAATGATTAACACCTTTAAATTTATGACTTCTCTAATTGGTTTGTTCCTCTTGGAATTTATAAATTTTATAAGTATTTGAGAACTCGTTTTTTAGTGGAATAACATTAAATGGAAAGTGGTAGAATACGTATCGAGATTCCTAACATGTCAAGAGGTCAATAATGAGCACCAATAATTGACTAGTATTTTGTAATCATTACATATACCTGTCTGAAAACGTTATCACATAGTTATGGATTTCTTTAAAATTATACCAATAATGGTTCCAAAAACATGTTTTCATATGGTTGATTATGGATCGGCTCAAAAATTTGGCTCACATCATCCATATTCATGAATCCAACATGGTATAAGACTATGAAAAAATATATACTCTATAATTCATAACGAATCATGGAATACCAGTTTCAATCATTTTTGACTGAGGTCATCATTTTACATCTCAAATTTTGTAATATTTACCGTAATATTTTGGAACTCATTTAACATTTATCATGTCTTATAATCCTCAAACAGATGTAAAATGGGGGAAAATGATCCAAATTTTAGAAGATGTGCTCGGACCTTATGTGATGGATTTTGAAGGCTTGTGGAAGGTTAACACACCATTAGTGGAGTTCTCATATAATAACAACTATTAATCCAAGATAAATATGGATTTTTTGGATTCAATTTATGGTTATCCTTGTTACTATCCATTTTATTGGGTAGTGACTTCAGAAACATTTTTTTAACTATCCGTTTTCTAGATATGACTATGAAAAAACAGATGAACAAGAAAATTATTTTGATGGATAAGAGTCAACATAATTCTTATATAGATCATTTTTATTATATGATATCATTTTTTGTTGGATATCATGTTTTCATGAGGGTCTCTCTAAGGATGGGGCATCAACACTTGCGTAATAATGAAAAACTGTCTCCTCAGTATATCAACTCATAGGAAAGTACAGAATTGATCGATGATGTAGATTATCTATTAAATTTACCCCCATGATTCTTCTCTATACACAATGTATTTCATGTGTCTCAATTAAAGTTGTACCAAATTGATCTTTACCATTTGATTCGATGGCACCACATTGATCTTGCACTGAAAGCTACATTGTTAAAGGTGTCAGTATTGATTGTGGATACCAAAGAGATGTTTTTTCATTGAAATAGTATCAATTTGGTGTGATTTATGTCGTATCATGGTTATATTTAAGAAGATACATGGGAATGAGAAGACTATATGTTTTTGTAATGGCACAAACATATCTAAAGTATTAGTGATATCCGATATTCGATGGACAGAAAACAATGTGGTGGGGAGAATTTAATTCTTATAGATTTAGGTTATTTACCCTTTCAATATGTATTTGGAATCTATATAATACATATGTTGAGTTTGGAGAGTTTTTGGACGGGATTTTGTGTTTTTGAAGGGTATTAAGGGTGTGTTATTTGAGCATGATTTGGGAAGACTGTGTGTTTTCCCCCAAGAAACTATACAGTGATGCTCAGTAGGATAGGAGGGTTCACATGTATAGTGCATTGATTATACATACCAGGGAAGTTTATAGGAAAAACCATTTGAGTGGAAACAGATGGGAATGAATAGTTAGTGCACTATTTTGTAACTCACATGCTTGTCATGCCGTGGTGATTTGGAGATAGTAACATGTGAATAGTTATCACACATATTGGTTTTCTGGTTTTGAACCCATAGTTTGAGAGTGTGTGTGAGGCCTTCTTATGTTTTGTGGTGTATTTATAGTTGGTAATTATAGTGGAATTGGTTGTGAGACCTAGTATTGATGTTGTGAGATATGATGGTTCTACTTTTATGGACGCCTGGGTTGTAAGTGGGTAATATCTATCTTTGAAGTATTTTTTTGTGATTCTATATACACACCTCACACATGTCATGTGATTACACTAATTCCGAATTATTTTGGGTTCTAGGATTTTTTCTTAAATATCCAATATGGGGAAAACATATAGTTGGAAAACCGATCATCCCGACTCTTGCTTCTAATTGAGATTGATACACACTCGCTTTTACGACAATAACTAAAAATAATACTAGATGTGTTTATTTATGAATGGATTAAGTGGTTCGTAGTGGGGGTCACATATGGTAGGAGGAGGGAAAAAGTTTTATATCCTTTATGTTCTAAATACCCAAATAATCTGGTTTTATGATAGTGGTTATGGGAGGATGTGAATGTGATGATGTTTTCTATAGGGTTCATAGTACAATATGGTTTCCTTGGTGTCTTCAGGTAAGATTTTCTTTGGTTTCCTAGGTGTCTTCGGGAATGAATAATTTGAAGTGGATTAGAGAACTATGAAATTCAAATTGGGGGGGGGGCGGTAATAGATTTAAATTAGTTGTAAGTTCATGTATGGTTCCCTTTATCGATATTCATTTAATTATTTTATAAAACTTGTATGCGTTATTTGGTGAGTATTCTATTGTGAGGATTTGACAAGTTAATTGAATTGTTTAGGTGCATACTAGTTTTTTTCTTCTCATAGGTAAAATAGTATTCTACTTTCACATGTTCATGATATTCCTTTGGTATAATCCTAATGATTATACATTTTATTCTCACCCTATGTATAAAAAAACACGATTCAGGTTTTTTAGAGGACTTTAGTGACCAAGAAGAATATTACTAGATCAGAAATTGGAGTTTTTAGGATTTTTTCCTTGCTATTTATTTTGGTTTATTATTTGGAGAATTTACCTGTATATTTTTACATTATACCTTAATTATGGGATGGTTTTGGGATTTATTTTTTCTTATATTATATAGTGTTTCTTGGTGATTTTCATTCTATCTCCTAATCGTACATATATAAATGAATGTAATGTCTTCCATATGTGTGGTTTTTATACCATCAGTTCTTGTCATCAACTCAGGTCATACTAAAGTAAGTAACCAAGTGTCATTATCTATCTTACCTCTTTATCAGATCTGGAGGGGTAGATTTGGAGATAGGGGATCATGATAGAGTGTTATCAGAGGTTATTTTAGAGATATTATGGAGTTTTGAGTTATGAACTATAAATAATTAATGGGTTATTAAAGAAATTGTTCCATTTGATCATAGGTTATGAAATATGAAAGGGATAAAATATGGAATATGATATTTTATGGGACGCCATGAAATTATTAAAGGACTATAGGTTTATTGAATGACCAAGAGAAGTGGTTTCACTTTTCAGGTAGAGGTCAAGGAGTGTACATGCATCATGATTGATTGTGCTGGTGATTGAATGATGTAGTTTTGAGAAGTTATAAAGTGAATGAATTTAAATATATAAATCTGGGAATTCCATGTGATTCTTTTATATTTCATGTTTTTTAGTTTCTATAGATTTTTTAGTTAATGTTTAGATAATAAAGTAATGAGTAAAATTCTGATTAATTATCATGTGTTATTTGTTTGATTATTTTTTGAGATTTGAATGTGTCATTCCCAATCATTTTATAATATTATTCTTCATGATTAATTTTTTTTTTCATTTTTTAAAATTTATATAATACTAAGATGTATTCTTTTAATTTTAAATTATTATATAATTATTCTTAGTATATTTTTTATGAATAGATTTTAGAATTTGAAAACCCTAATTATGTATGTTACTTTGAGGATATTTTATATTTCAATACTAAAATGAATATTATGAAACCATGCTTAGTGGTATTATGATTTCCATGAATGCTTTTATTTCATGTATTGTTTCCCTTTTGATGCATCATAAGAATGTATAGGGGATTATCATAAATTTTAATTTTGATTATTTAAATACTAGAATGCTTGGAAAATGAGTAGAAGCTTTTAAAAGATCTATTTAAATTTCAAAAACTTCACATTAAAAACATTCCCTTATTTTTTATAATGAATACAATTTTACAGTATTAGATTGTTTACATGTTGTACAGTTGTGTTAAAAATTCATAAAAAGGATGATATTTTGGTGCCTTTTATCTTAGATTTTGGAAAATGTTAATCAAGCTCCATGAATACCATTACCATTTAAAAAATTTTCCAAATTAATAAATCTATCTCATTTTTCAATAATAGTTAAAAGTGAAATTATACTAGATTATTCATATTTTTATCATCAAAAATCGGAATTTCATGTTGTGTGCTTCCTTTTTTCTCATAATATATAGATTTCATGTCTTATAAAATTATCATAAGTTTATGTTGTGGTTATTTTTATTAAATTATTATAAAAAAGTGAGTAGGATTATTGAAAACATGTTGAGAATTGAAACTATTTAACACGATTGATAATATTCATCCATGATTGAAAAAATTTGTATTTCTAGAACAATTATTCCTTGAATTCTACATCAATTGTATCATTCCATTAGTATTTGTTGAAATCTAGAGGATAATTTCATACATTAGAATTGAAATAAAATATTTTCATTCAATGTAACACTATATCATTTCTAATGTTGAAAACATTTTTACATATTATAATGTAATACCTACCATATTGATATTGAGCATGTAGCATGAATAAAATATTATAATTATAATATGAAATCATGTAATGTAATAATAATATTGTATTTGGATATGTAATCCAAATCATGTTATCCTCATTTAATTATATAATCATGTTTTTCGGAGAAATTAAATTATTAATAAATGATTATTTTGAGAATCCAATGGTTGGACATTGTAATATAACATGTGAGGTTTTAATTTTAGGATCTAAGAGTACATTTTGTTTTGAGAATTTTTAAATCACAGTGTATATATAATGGGAATTTTTAATTGATCACAAGTACATAGCATGTAAAAAAATTTATGTGATGTTTTATGTTTTTTCCCTCGATAACAAGATGTTTCTATAATGTTTTGTTTAATCATGATAAGTATGATGCTTAAGATAATGTATGTGTAATTTATATATTTTTGAAAGAATCCTTAGCATCAGATTATGTGGTTAGTTTAAGTATGTCAATATTTATTCGTGGGCTCATACAATGTGTTGTTTTTTCCTTTAATGTTTCTGCATGTTTGAACCATATAAATGAATGGAATGATGTTTACCCTAAAAATAACTTCGAAATATTCATTATTTTTTAGGATTTATTTTTTATCGATTTATGTTTTGTTTTGATGATATGAATATCTAAAAATATATTTTCAAATATATGAAGATGTTTTAATGGTTGTTTGACAATAAGATGTTATGTATTGATGCTTTATACATAATCACTTTATATTTCATTACTTGGGAAACTATGTAATATTCGTAACATTTTTTTCTTGTACATGTGAATATTTACCACTATTGTGATTATAGGTTGTGTTATGGTTTTATTTATATAATCACCTACCTCCCATAAATGGTTAACCACATTAATTCAATAATAAATATTTTGTTTGGGAAATATAAAAATTTATTAAGATAAACATTCCTACCATGCTTAAATTATAGAAAAGTTGTGATTGATTGTTATATCATATTAATTGTATTTACTGTGATTTGTTTTATATTAGTAAATTTTTTTATGTACTCATGAATATGAAGATAGGTAAATTATTTTACCTTTAAGATGTGTTATATTAATGATACGTTTAAATACAGTATGAGAAATTTAGTGTCACCCAAATAAAAAAATATCCATATATAAAGGGTGGGTTCCCTTGGTTTTTGTGCTTATGGAAGTGATTTTTTGTCCATTAATATATCAGTATGAGGTGGAATTTTTTGTTTAATTGTATATTAGAATGGTCACTATAGTGCTTAAAATAGTTGTTTGAATGGTTATGTGGAAAAGGTGTGGCTTGTGGCTAATGTGTGATGGTATGGTGTTGTTATTAATAGAGGATGGTGATGAGGTTGTATAGGGTGTTTCAATGAATAGTTATCTTGGCTTAATGTTCTCCTTGTGATGAAATGAAGTTACTTGTGTGTTGGTTGTAGATCTTGTGTGGTTTATGCTAACATTTTTTTCATCATGGTTGTAAGCTATTTTTATCAAATTCTTTCAAGATTTATGGAGTTGAAAAGTGGTTTAGGTTTCATTTTTTTTATTAAATACCGTAGATAAATTTTGAGATTCCAAGGTCATTGGATTATTTTGGAAGGTAGATCAAATTTGGTAGAACATGGAGTGCGGTGATCTTGGAGAGATATATTTGGGGACATTTCATGAATAATTCAATAAATGTTTCCTTTCCCAACTATATATGGGTGGTCATTGGGATGAGTGTTGTAGTGAAAATCCTTACCATGTGGCTGGGATGATGGATATGAATTAATAGGGTTTGGTTTCCCAAAATTCCTAAAGATTTTGAGTATGGTTTTCTTATAAGTCTTGTTCAATTCTTGTCACATAGGAGTTGAGTGGTTTGAGGTTTCAAGTGTATAGTGAGCTGATCTATTTTAAATGTGATATTTTGGGTCATTGTTAGTATGATTTTCCCATCATTAATATGTTTCAGAGCCTTTGATGGATAGTTTCTATAGGGACAATTTCTTGGCTAATTTATACTCATTTCACGGATACCTTATGGTGTATTTATTTACATTTTTATTGGAAATTTATGGAAACAGTCATACAATATAAGTATAAAGTTTTTCATGAAACTTTATAGAACATACCATTTCAAGTAAAATGAAATGTATTATATAATTCTGAAGAAATTAATTATCCTGTTGTAGTCATATTGAATCCATATTAATGTAGAAGGAGTGTTTGGATAATGTCATAAGTGAGTGAGAAGGATGGTTCCAATTTGGCTTCATCCAAGGGTGCACCTATTTTTGATTGGTGTCTCTAGATGTCATGGGGGTTGTTAAAATATTTTTTTTAAGTTGGGTTGAGGTTTGAATATTATTGAGAGTGTTGTTAATATGTTATTTTTGTTAAATATAAGTTTTGGTAATGGTGACATATACCTTTGGTACATATAGTATTGAGGCATGGTTTCTTGGATGAGAGTACCTCAGAACGTGCAATATAAATGTGTGCTCAGTACCCTAAGGTGTTTTGTTTTTTTTGTTTAATTTTTTATAGGTGATGTAGTTTGTGGATATTTTTTACTTATGTGGTTTGATTTTACCCCTTTATTGGGGTTATTTTTTGATGGTAGTGTTTTAGGTTTAACCAGATCTTTGATAGACATCTCACGATAGAGTGTTTTGGACCCTCCATTATTTTCTATATTCTGAATTTGTTTGAGCCTTAATGATGAGATTTGTTTGATAGGTAAAATAAATAATGGTATAGACATTCTAGAACCATTATCTAGGTTCAACTAATGTATTTTATATATTATAGTAGATTTTGGTTGTGATACAGAGGTTTGAGTTGGTGTTTTGGACCATTTGGGAGCACTGCAGCTTGTTGGTCCATATAATGATCATTTTTGATCATCTGGAATACCACACCTGGTGAGTGGTCATTTTGGGGTGACTCTGGTCATGGTCTTGGGTTATTTTATGTTTTTGGAAGACGATGACTTGCGACAGTTGTTTTCCATCCATGGTGGAGGGTGTGTTGGACTAGATTATTTCTTGTGGCTTATAAGAAACTATAAATACCCAGGGTTGGAGTTGTGTGAGGTGAGGAATATCAGTGGAATACCAATCCATAATGGGAAACTCAAGCTCCCAACATCATATTAATTAACATGTTCATTGTAAAAATAGGTTATGATTGTTGATGGAGAATGGTTTCTAGTCATTAAAGAAGAAATAAGAACCACCACTACTTGGAATACATTGTGGTGTAAGTCGTAGTGGTAGTCAATTTGATTTTTTAATATTGGAGGAAAAATTGGATATGTAATAAGGGATTTGGACCATGTTTTGAACAAGGGTCACCATGACATATTGGGGGTATATGTATGTCATGGTGAGGATCTTTCATAATCATTTATTAATATAAGGCCAGATATACCTTGCTTCAAATTCCAAGCATTCCCTTTCCCTTGGTCAATACCTAATCATCTTGCCCTTCTGTAATCACCCCTAGTAATTTTAAACCCCTTGGTTCATCTTGGATAATTCATATTGGTGTTATTTGGAAATAGTTATCCCTCTCTTTCCTCATTATTCATTTATCCTATTTCTATTTTATGTGAGGGTTCACTATGGTGGGAGTTACACTATAACCCAAACGACATGAATTTACTCTAAAACCATTACAGGACCTGATATTCAACATACCCTAAGTGAATTTCTAATCCCCAAGGGCTTACGACTAAAACCTGGTCATCAAAGACAAATTAGAGGGAACAATTTTTTCAAATCTAATGAAAAAAATATGGAATATATGTTCAACATAGGAAAAGATAAATATATTCCATAACTAAAAACAAAAGGAAAAAACTAAAAAACACATGATTAGAAAAAATATCGAATTAAAGTTCCAACCATAAAGGAATATAAAAACATGAAAAACCAAATAATCTTTGTGATATAATGGTAAGTCTCCCACCATCTCCCCACCAGCTACCCAACTAAGTTGAAATCAAACATGACTGCCTCACTATAGTGCCATTCCTTTAACTATATCGAGAGACATACAATGGTCAATGAACCACTTAAATATTATATAGGGTGTGATCTAACAAGATCAATAGGATCCCACCTTGGTGTTCCATATCAAGTATCTAAACAATAATAAAATCAATATCAAATTTAGAGAAAAAATGCAAGATAATAATTTAACGGGTTTTATATAAAAAGCAATGGAAAACAATATAATTTACCTTTTTTCCAAATTTGGAAATTTTCAAGTAATGTAGGTAAATCAGTTTCTAATCATTTCATAAAAATATATAAAAATAGAAATATTAAGTAAAAATAAATCATGCAGCAAATATAATATCAAATCCATGGAAGTAAAATAAAAATGACACAAACCAAATCATTCCAAATCCTCCAAGGATACAATGTAACATCACATTAAGGATCACACTATGTCAGGATAGCGAGGACACTCATAAATAACTTAAATAATCACATACACATCAAGCCACAAGACATATACACTGTGTCTAGAGACCATAAGAACACCACAACAATTCAACCACCTCCAATAGCTATTACACATCCCTAGAACACCAATCCTAGGGAGAATATAAAATAACTTTGAGAACACCCCCACCCCCTATAGTGGAAGTGACCTATTACTATACCATCCACATAAGTGCCCAAGGATTCCCATGAGCTCTATTTTCCAAACTAGTACATTAAAACATTTACATCTAACTATCCCTTCAAAACCATTTCACAATTCTCTGAAAAAAAATTCTATTTACCAAAACTATGGGAAACCCATATTAAGAAAACTTTTTTCGACACACACGTAAAATATTAGTCATATCATTCCATTTTATTTAATAAAAAAATTTATTAAAAATATGAGAAATTAATTTCACCAATGTCAGTTAGATATAAAACCACATACCTCAAAACGTGGTTCGCACATGCTCACAACAGAATCCACCAATAAGGACGAATACACAACCACAATGGAGTCCCTAGGACCAATCCTCATATCTAAAAATTGATAAAATTATAAAAAAAGGTATGGAATTGAAAAGGAATACACGCATACCTCAAGAACGTGCACCTTCTTCACCACAACCAACCAAGAAACATCCTTTGAAACAATATCACACATTGGATATAAAAGAGAAGAAAAGGAAACATAACTACATATCCAAAAAACAAGTTGTGGAATGAGATGGTGCCACTGCGATTAATGGAAATGAAGAAGTTGAATGGATTGCTCACATAGAGAGATTCAACCCAACTTCAATGGTGATCAGTCACTAAATTAACCAATCTGGATTAAATGAAGGCTCCCAAAATTTTCAGAGAAGATCCCAATGTTTAGATGGGATAAAGAAGCAGAATAATGAATACAAATTTGGCCTATGTGGCTCCCTAAAACCCCTATCTATAATATTTACATAGTGTGTAATCCATTTACACATCATGTAATCCAAGAGACTCAGATACATTGAAAACCAATCCCCTTTTTACTAAAAATAAATCTTTTAACATTACATGGCATGTAACCCTGACACGACTTGTAATCATTCATGTTCTGTACTCATCTCAAGAAATAAATTTTGAAATCATTATACATTGTGTACTCCCATTACATGGTAGGTAAATTTATTGTGGAGAGTTAAAACAACATATTATTACACAAAAAAACTCAAAACACCTTACTAATCCTCCAAAATTGGGGATAACCACAAAAATACATTAACACATTTATACACGAACTCCTTTAATTCAAAAAAATGCCAAACATCCCAAACCATTTGGTCATTCTTATCATAAAATTTTCTCCATCCTAAAGAGTTTCAATATTCACCCAATTAAAGCGGAAAAAAATAAAATAGGTGGAAATACATAAGGCAATGTAAAATTATGTTTCACCCCCTCTATTTTGGGTTGTTTCTATGGTGTCTTTCTATTAATAAGATCTATAGGTTATTCATTCAAGATCTGAGTGGTTGATCCTCGGTTCTTTTTTATTCCCTTTGAAGATTTATACCAGGTAGGGGATCCATTATCAATCCTTATATAGACGTACATGTGGGAATATCATGATTTTATCTTTCATTAGATAGATTTTATACATCATAATAGTCAATATAATTAACTGGATTAACTGAAATTGAAGGGGATGGGGGAAATAACATGAGCATAAATCATTATTATATTTTTTTCTATATAGTTGATCATGATTACTATTACTTATAATTTTACTTATGTTGAGATTGTGGTTTTAGTGAGGATGCTAGAATTTTATAACCTTATTGTGATTGTTTGATGAAACTCACCAACGCATACTTGGAAATTAAATTAGTTACCCATGGAATCTCATTTGGGTAAGAATACGATTGAAAAAAATAAATTAAGAATGAAGAAATTCCATTTACTAAAACTAAAATGAGATTTTTGGTGGTTGATATGAGTGGCGGTTTTAATTTGTGGTGGTTGGGATGTGTGGTGGTTGTGATTTGGGGTGGTTGTGAAGTGAGTTTCATTGGGATGTGATGGATGGGCTGGTATGTGTTGTGATATGTCCTAGTATCTATGGAATGAACATGAAATATAATTATGTATAAATAAATGGAATGGGTTGGAATGATTAATGTAATAAAAAGATTGAAAATTGTCATTAAAGTGTTTGTATTTAAACATGAAATAAATAGGCTACATTAATTAAGAAGTTTGGTATAATGACCCAATCCTTTTACATATCACATTATATTATTTTAATCATAATTATACATCATAATACAAGCCATGTGTCATTAATTATATTGTCTTGGAAGACTAGATACATATAAAATAAAACATGGGGATAAACAAACAGTTCTTCATTTAATCTCCATGAAGATATCATAACTTCCTTTTAGCCTTTACATCTTCATAGGGTACCCTAGAGAACACATTTACAAAAGGATTATATGAAAATCCCAGTATGGGAATGAACATAAAGATATATCTTAAGAACATGAGTTCAGAGGAATGACATAATGATATCCAAATAATGGAACATATGAAATGACATCATATTAGAATGGGATCATATAAACATTTAATCATATAAATGTGGCAGAATCATTAAACATTTCTTTAGTACAGGTCAAGGTAAACTGTCAATTATGTTTCCCATTATACTATGGGTCAAGGCTAACCGCCAATCCCATTTCACATCGCATCCCATGAAACATAACATTACCCGATGCATTGGAGGGATATCTAGGAACACCCATATCAAAATTTTCATAACTATTATTTCCACATAAATAATATTTCCACATAAATAATCATAAATAATCAACAATTCATAAATATAAGGAAACCCATGAAATTAATTGGGTACCAAAATCATTACATAATGCATTACCAATGAGCATATCATGAATGTGTCCATGAAAGAAAGGTATTAGAACATAAATGTACGTTAATAAGTTAGAATATGTATATAACATGGTAGGTGGTGTAAAATATAAGTGACAACATATAAGAAAATTATTTTGAGAAACAATAGCATTAAAATATTTTTGTGCGGTTTTAAGGAAAATACATTAATGATATTAAAAATAGAAAATAAGGAAATATTTTATATAAAAACCACAATTGAACTGATAATGTGTTCATAATAAAAATACTGATTTTATAATGAAAATGGTTGCTTAAAACCTAAGATTTTGTACACATTAAATTGGGTAAAAATTCTGGATGTTCCCTTGAAACAGGTTTTCTTATCGGAAAGTTCTAAGGAGGGAATATTCTAAAAAAACATTTATATCCACAAAAGAGAAGTATGAGAGGGTCTTTGTTAATGAATTTTATAAAAATAAATAGAATTTTTAATATGTACATAAAAAATATAATATAACTCCACATTGATATAAGGAATGATAAGGCAACCCGAATGAACAAAGGGGGTTCGGGTTGAATTTGTTACAGTTTATTGGCATGTTGTCGGGTGTACCTAAGAGGTCTTGATGATAAATAATAGGTGTTTATCCTAACTTATACATCATTAAGAAATTATGGGGTGAAAAAACTTTCCCCATCATTTGGTATTACACATAAATGGATTAGCATAGAGGAAAATCTTGATTAAGAGTGAAATGGAGTGGATCACTTACCTTAATTCCATTGGTGTTCTCTACTTGTTATTAAAAAACTGATTAAACAAATTAGGTCTATTAATTCATAATTATAGAACCCCTTATATATTTAATTGGTTTATTATTATAATTTTATGTTCATTTATAATCATTTTGATTGGTTATGAGGTTCAATTTCATAGTCCAGGCTTGTCTGTTTACTTGGTTTTTATGACCGGTTCCCTTATATTAATGATTCGATAAACATGTAAGATGAATGTGGTTTTTGATAATTTATGTTAAATTAAATTAATTAAAATCTAGTAGATTACATGTTTTTAAATATAATTTGGTTACTTTGAGTGTAGTCAAATTATTTTATATAAAACCTTAGTGACAACCATTTTGGTTAATCGGTGGGTTTGATTACAAAGAAAATGTTTTACTTTATAAAAAAATTCCATTAGTAAAAAAGGATTACATAACCAAAAAAGAATATATTAAATATATAGTAATCTGGTTCAACCATAAGACAAATGGTTACATGATCACAATTAATGATAATTAATGAAATTGATAAACTGTGGTCTTTGGATGGGCTAAATTAGCACATATCAAATTGTGCTTTAATTTCATTCAAATAAAAAGGTGGGGAACGAAGAGTAGATAATGAAATATAGCATTATAATAAAAACATTCCAGTAATTGTATTTTTCTGGTGTTATCATACTATTTGGGTGATGGGAGGTGGGGAAATAAACAAAAACAGAAAAACATAAAAGAAATGAAGGAATTGGAAAGAGGAATTTACCTTTTGAGACTTCATCCCTTGAGAACCTTTTAAGAGAAGTGGTTTTGGTATTTTTAATAGGTTAGGAGGTTTTGGGCATGGGGGAGGTTCTTGGAGAGATATTTTAGCCGATTTTTTTCCACGCACAAGGCTTGAGAGCGTTGATGAAAAGTGGGAGTGAGGGGGGGGGGTTTACAGTAGAAGAGTGGATGGTTTTCCAAATTGGTTAATCATTAGATCATTATTTCATCCGAAGACAAGTAATATCAAGTATTCTATGACCAAGAACATTAGTAAATTCATGTTACTTTGAACCAAAGTCCATTTAAGTCATCCGTGACTCAAGCATGATACATAAAATAAGGTTTTAACATTTATTGTGAATTATCAGATTTTACTATTCAAAAAAAAATCAGGTATTTTAGGAAAATCCCAAAAAATCAACCTAAACATTTTTTTATGTGTATAATCCAAAAATGAATTCCATTTTTGTAAAATAATTTTATAAATATATTTATTTTAATATTTAATTAAATTCATAATTGTTTATCAAAAACAAATTTTAAAACTTTCATTTAGTTGTTCTAAAATATAGATATACCATACATTCAACTTGAATATTATTTATATAATATCATAGGTAAGGTTACTATTCATTAGGGTATATCACTATTCATAAGGGTATGTTACTATTCAAAATGGTTGGTCACTAATCACCAAAAATTAAGTTTTTCTTATCGGACACCAAATAACATACGGATTGCAACTGTGTATGTCAGATTTTTGAAATTCCAAACACAGAAGTGATGAATTTATGTTTAAAGGTATCTTAGAACATAATAGATCAATATGTAGTGTTTTCATGTTATTTTATGACATAATTATGAGAAGTAAATTTTCATTGGAAAAACATTGGGTAGTTACATTCTTCCCCCCTTATGAAATTTCACCATTGAAATTTCATTTTACATTCTAAGAAAAAAATATGTGCGGGTGCATTTCCTTCATTACTTCCTCCAGTTCCCATGTTTCCTCTTTATACATATCGATTTTCCCTTGTACCTTGACTAGATGAGTAGTCTTGTGGCACAGAACTCTGTCTCTACGATTGAATATCTTCATAGGATGCTTCTCATAGGGAAGATCATCCTCCAACTGTACCACCTCTAAAGAGAGTTCATGTGAAGGGTTTGGTATGTAGTTATTTGAGAAGGATATATGGAAGATAACATGTACATTCGACATGGTAGGTGGAAGTTATAGTCGATAGGCCACTGCTCCAACTCGATCAAGGATCTCAATGGGGAAGATGTACCTGGGACATAACTTCCCTTTCATAAAAAACCTCATGACCATTTTCCATGGATATATGCATAGAAATACGATGTATCCTACTTTGAAATCTAGGTATTATTGAAAATTATCTTCATAACTCTTCTATCGACTTAGAGATTCCTTGATATGCTGCTGAATAGTTTTCACATTCTCCACCATTTCATCAACCATTTCAGGTCCTAATAGCTTACTCTAACCGAATTCATCCCAACACGCCGGTGTTCTACACCTTTTCCCTTAAAGATCTGCATATGGTGCCATTCTGATACTTGTCTGGAAACTATTATTGTATTAGAATTCAACCAGTAGAAGATGTTGGTCCCATCCTCCTTTGAATTCCATAGAACACACTCTCAACATGTCTTCCAGTGTCTGAATAGTTGTCTCAGATAGGCCATCATCTTGAGGATGATAGGTCGTACTGATGTTTATTTCAGTTCTTAGAACATGTTTGAGAATTTTCATGAACAATGAGGTGAATCTATGAAATTGGGAGGTTAAAATAGATATTGGTACTCCATGCAGCCTAACCACTTCGTTGATGTAAATCAGTGCATGTTGATCCAATGAGAAGTCCTCTCAAATCGTGATAATGTGTGTTGTCTTAGTAAGATGATCCACAACGACCCATATAGAATTGTTTCCTTTGGATGTCCTTAGATGTCTAGTGGCAATGTCCATGGTAATGTTCTCCCACATACATGCTGGTATGGGTAGTGGTTGTATCATCCCCTTAGACTTTTTCCACTTAGCCTTCACTTTCTGACCTACCAGGCACTTTGGTGTATATTTAGCAATCCCCTTTTCATATTGTCCCACCAAATGTTTTATCAAAGATCTCAATACATCTTTTTCCTCCCTGGGTGGATTGAGAACGTCGAGATATTTGAATCCTTCTATATCTCATTCTTTATCTCTGGATCAAATGGTAGAGATAATTGGTTCCCAAATGTAACAACTCCTTCACCATCAATTTTGAGATCGGAGGATTACCCATTTTTGATAGCTTCTTCCATTTTCTGAATTTATACATCTTTTATTTGAGCATCCTTCATTTTATCCCAGAGGGATAGTTAAGGAATCATTTGAGAAAGGATTTATGGTGTTCCTACCTAAACGATTACCATTTCCATCCATTGAAAATATAATAAGATCATACCCTTTTCAATTCTCATCATTGATAAAGATGCATGATCCTTTCTACTTAGAGCATATACCACTTTGTTTCCCTTACCAGGATGATAGTGGATTGAGCAGTCCAAATCCTTGATGTGCTCTATCCATCTTCTCTGGTGCATATTATGTGATTTATGTGTGAATATATATTGGATACCTTAGTGGTCAGTAAATATCTCACATTTCTCACAATAGAGATAATTCTCCCATATTTTCAATGAAAAGATCACACCTGCCAACTCCAGATCATGCGTGGGATAGTTTTTCTCATGGATTTCGAGCTTCCCTGAGGCATAGGCTATCACATTATCATTTTTCAACAGCACACATCCCAATCCATTCATAGAAGAATCCCTATACACCATAAAGAGTTCTCCACATGTAGTGAGTGTGAGTACTGGCACAGTGATAAGCATATTTTTCAACTCCTTGAAACAATCTTAATATTCTCGTAATCCAATCAATTTTCACTCCCTTATGTGTCTTCTTGGTCAATGGGTTTGACAATTGTGAAAATTTCATCACAAATCATCAACAATTCCATAATTGACCCAAAAATCTCCAAATATATGTTACTAAACTCGACCATGGACACTCTTCAATTGCCTTCATCTTGTAAGGGTCCACAAATAACCCTTTTCGGGTTATATCATGCCCCAAGAATGATACATCCTCAATAAACAACTCACATTTACTATACATTGCATAAAAATTATCCCTTCGCAAAGTCATTAACATAGTATTCATATGCTCCTCATGTTCCATCTTTCTCTTGGAGTATATCACAATATCATCAATAATGACTACCATAAATTTGACTATGTAATCATTAAATACTCTATTCAATAAATACATGAATATTTCAAGAGCATTAGTGAGTCTGAATAGAATCAATATGAAATCATAGTGTTCATAACTCATTCCAAAGGCATTCTTGAGAATATCTTCCATCCTCATCTTTATTGGTGATATCCCGACTAAAGGTACGCCATAGATATATAACTGGCCCCATGAAGCCGATTGAGAAATTCATCTATCCATTGAAGGGAATACATTTTCTATATTGTTGTTTCATTTGGATCACGATAATTAATGCGGAGTTGCATTGATCCATCCTTCTTCTTGACGAAGAGGACCAGTCCACCTATAGTGAAGCACTCGGGTGTATAAGTCCCTTCTCCATATTATCCTGTAATTGCTTCTTCAGTTCTTCTAGCCCTATAGTGGCCATTCTGTATGGTGTCATTGATCTTGGAAGATATCCATGAATAAGTTCAACTGGGAACTCAACCTATCGGTTAAGAGGAAGACCGGGAAAGTCATCAGGAAATACATCAGTATAATCCCTCAGAATGGCCATGTCTTCAAGCTTGATTCTCTCATTTGTCTCAATCATTTGAGTTTGATATTATTTACCATAGAAAAGTAATATCAACACTTGAAATGATGATCCTAAATGAGATTAATTTTCCACATTAACACTTGTATATAATTGAAGGATTCCCAAGATAGCGTCGAACTGCATTAAAGGAAGTATGATGACATTTTCTGGGTAGTTCAGTCTACAAATATTAACAGAGGAAGAGTAATAAACCATGGATGAAATAATTCACCCATTTTCTAATCTCACATATAACTTTTCTTCCAAAATATGAGGTGGTGTTTGAATAGTTCTACTAAACTTGCAAGATATGAAAGAATGTATTGAACCATAATCAAATAGTATGTTTGATATAAATGAATTTATAACTTCTGTATCTGTCACCACATCATTTTACAGCTCCACCTAAGCAGTAGTGATTGCATAAGCCCCTCCTTGTCTCCATGGAGGTTGTTGTTGATTTACTCTGACAACCCTCGACTTAGGGAAATTCCTCGGATAATGTCCATGCTCCTTGTAG
Organism: Viscum album; assembly: GCA_963277665.1. NCBI lineage: Eukaryota > Viridiplantae > Streptophyta > Magnoliopsida > Santalales > Viscaceae > Viscum > Viscum album. The sequence continues at coordinate 906,310,348 of OY728125.1, read as the reverse complement.
TTGTAACACTACATTGTAGGTTAGGTGATGATCTGATCCTTCCTTTATTCTTCAACATTAGTGTGTTTGTTCATATACATTCGACAATTCTTGTCCAGATGACCAAAAATTCCACATTTAAAGAAATTATTTTTTCCATTCAGACAGTTTCTAGGATGCTTATTCCCGTAACATTTACTAGGGGAAAGGTCAGGATTTTTTCCATCACAGTATTTGTTCAATGAACCACCCATGTTTTTTTCCATTTTTCGCTTCTTATCACTAGGCCCAGAAGACCACTAAGAGTATCTAATATCCATTTTAACCATGAGGACACAACAAACAAAATTTTCATAACTGTCAAAGTATAAAATTTCCAACACATTTAGTAGACTCGACTTTAGTCCACTAAAGAAGAGATCCACCTTTCTTTGGGTGTTAATGACAAATCCACAGACGTACCATGCACGCCTTGTAACGTTTGACTCAAAAACCCTGATGGACTAATCTCACATAATCTTGAATTTGAGGAAATATATTTCTCTCTCAACAATTTCATGAGTATTCATGCCACATAAATAATATTCCCACATAAATAATCATACATTATCTGCCATTAATAGGAATAAGGATACCCTTGGAATGAATTGGGTACCACAATCATGACAAAAAGCATAACCAATGGGCAAATCATTAGAGTGTCAATTAATGAAAGGTATTAGAACCTACATGGATGTTCATATGGTAAAATAGTTATATAAAAAGTTATGTGGGGTCCAATATAAGTGGCAACATATAATAAATGTATTTTAGATACATTAGCATTAAAACATTTTTGTGTGTTTTTATGGAAAATACTAAAGAGATTTTAAAAATAGAAATGAGGGAAATATTTTATATAAAAAACCTAATTAAAATAAGTAGGATTTCATAATAAAAATAGAGAATTTATAAATTAAATGGTAGATTAAAACGTAGGATGTATTACACTTGAAATTGGATCAATATTCTTGAAGTTCCCTTAAAACAGGTTTCCATATCAGAAAGTTCAATAGAGGGAATCAATAATAAAAAAAAGTATGTCACTAAAATAGAATGATGAAAGAGTATTCATAAAATAATTTTGTAAATATATAAATAATGTATTTTATGTAAATAAATAGATAAGGTAACTCCACTTTTATATAAAGAAGATACGACAACCTGAATGACCATAAGGGGTTCGAGTAAAATTTGTTACTTTTTTTTGGCATGATGTCAGTTGTATCGAAGAGGACTTGATGAGAGATAAAATGGGTTCATCATCACTTATAAATAATTAGGACAGTAAGGTGGAGGTGAAAAAACATACCCCATCAGTTCGGATTACACATATGAGGAATTTCATAGAGGACAATCTTGATTAAGAGAGAAATGGAGAGGATCCCTTACCATAATTCTGTCTGTGTTCTCCACTTGTTATTATACACCTGAATAAACAAATGAGGTTTATTAATTAATAATTCCATAACCTATTCAATATTTAATTGGTTCATTATAATAATTTTATGTTCATTTTTAACCATTTTTATTGGTTGTGATGTTCAATTTCATTGTTCAAGCTCGTTTGTTTACTTGGTTTTAATGACTGGTTCACTTATATTCATGATTGGATAAACATGTAAGATGAAAGTGGATGTCCAGAATTGAATATATAATCTATTAGTTAATATAAATGGGATTACATGGTTTTAAATTTAATTTTTGTACTTAGTTTGATGTTTAATTATTATATATATATAACCATAGTGACAACAGTTTTGGATAATCAGTGGGTTTGATTACAAAGAATTTGTTTTGCATTATAACATTATACCATTTGTAAAAAAATTATTTCAGAACCAAAACAAGGATATTTTACCTATATAATAATATATTTCAACCATAACAAAAATGTTTTCATGACCAGAATTAATCATAATAAAATAAATTGATAAACTTTTGTCCTTGAATGTGCTAAATTAGCGCATCTCAAACAGTGCTCTAATTTATTTCAAATAAAAAGGTGGGGAAATGAGAGAAGATAATGAAATATCCCATTAGCATAAAAAAATTCCCTTAAATTTATGTTACTGGTGTTATCATATTATTTGGGTGAAGGGAGGGGAGGAAATAAACAAAAATAATGGAACTTAAAAGAAATGTTGGAATTGGAAAGAGGAATTTACCTTTTGAGACTTCCTCCTTTGAGAACCGCTTAATGGGATAGGTTTTGTTATTTTGTAGTGGCTAAAATATTCTCAATGTTGGGTAGGATCATGTGGATATATTTGGGTTGAATATTTTCAAGGTACAAGGCTTGAGAGGAGTGAAGAGAAGTGGGAGTGCGGGGGGGGGGGGGGGGGTTATAGTGGAGGAGAAGAGGGGTTTCATAACTTTTCAATCATTAGTTTTTTATTTCATCAGATGACAAGGAATAGTAAGTATTACATGACCAATAATAGTAATAAAAGCATGATAATTTGAATAAAAGGCCATTTACCTTTTCCATGGCTCATACATGATGCAAAAATTAAAGTTTTAGCATTTATTGTGAAATATCAAATTATACTATTCATAAAAAATCATGTATTTTAGAAAAATTCCAAAAATTCATATTAACAATAATTCAACATTTATAATCCAAAAATGAATACCATTTTTTAAAAATAATTTTCTAAATATGATTATTTTAACATTTAATTAAAATTATAATTTAATATGGGAACCACTTTTAAAACATTCATTTACTTATTCTAAAATATAGGTATATCGTAGTCTCAACATGAATATTATTTATATAATATCATATATAAGGATAATAATAATTATGTTATATCACTATCCATAAGGGTATGTCACTATTCATAAGGGTAGGTTACTATTCACCAAAAATTATGTTTCTCTTATAGGACACCAAATAACTTACTGATTGCCATCGAGTGTGTCTGATTTTCAAAATTCCAAACACATAATAGACAAACATATGTTTAAAGTTCACTTAACATTTAGTAGTTAATTATGTTGTGTTTTAATGTGATTTTATGACATATTTATGATATGTTAATGTCCATTTAAAAACATTGGGTCATTACATTTGGTAATTAAAAAAATCTATAAATGGGTTGTTTTGAAAGAAAAAATGCAATGTGGCTTGTGTGTGTGGATTTATTGTGTGGTGTGTCGCTTTTAGATGTAGAAATGACAGTGGAGGAGGTTATGACTCCTTATTGTGATATAGTGAGATATTTTACTGATCTTTTTATGAAACCATAGTTTGGTATTGTTTGTTATATATCTATGATGTATTTTAATGTTTTATTTTTATAAGTATATTTCATATTGTGCTTTTATGTATTGATATTTTATATTTGAAGGAATAATCTTTCAAATTTTGGAATGAGTTGAATTGTTTTATGTTTCATGGTAGGATTAAATTATTTTTTGGAAACAGAATGAAATGGGATGGAAATATGATGCAAACGACACATCACACCGCTTCGCTTCTCTCACGGTGTGGCGTTGGATTGTTTAAGATGAATGGCCTCTGGAAAACTAAAGCAGAATGATTAGACACCATGTAATATGCATACACATCATGACTTTTTCACAAATAAATAGTCATGATAGAAAATTCGTGACATTATTTCAAGTTGTGAAGAGAAGTTACACATCATGAGTCTTAGTTACGCATCATGAAAGGCTTCAATGTTCATGTGATATTCAATCAGATTCATAAGTAGCGGAGAAAAATCAAATTTGGATTACTTGTCATGTAACCTAGATACACATCATAACTTTGTCTGTGAGAAGAAAAATAAATGTGATGTGGACTGAGGCTTTTTTGGGATTCCTTATAAATAAATCCCCTCAACCACCCTTCAAACACACCGTGGGTTTGGTTGACGCAAACAGACACCAAATGAGGCTACAAAACCTGGAGTGGTGATCTGGGGGCCCTCTTCACTATCGTTCTTCCCCACTTTTCTTCTTTGAGTACCGATGCTACTTGTACTCAACATGATTAGCATGAATGAGTATTTTTTTAGTTTAGCATGTTGTGATTGTAGGGGGTTGTGTTGTTAGGAATTATTTTATATTTATTGTTCATGTTTTGGATTGCAACAAACCATTTATTGAATTCCAAACTTCTTCTTTTTGCAATTGCATGGCCATTTTATGTGAATTACGGATTTTTATTTTATTTCATCAATTAATGGCATTATATTGTGTATGAACATTATAAAAAATAGGCCATTATGTATGAATACATTTTTGGGTTTTATATTTCTATGATTCTGTTTAGTCGATGACTATTCCAAAGGTGCAATCAAAGGATTAGTATAGGGTACCTAGACCATTGATCCCTGCTGACCCAATACTAACACTAAATATGAATAGATCTATATCAATTAAATACCATGATCATGAACCCAAAATAATTTATCCTGGAATGTATCTCTCTATTGTTATCAAACCCATATCCATCTTTCTGTTTGTTTATTTTATTTCAAAAAACCAAAAAAATTCAATTTCAATTTCCATAATCAATTTAGAACATATGATCTATCCATGTGAGTTTGAAACTCAGGCATTCTAGATACTACATATTTAGTTTGGTTTTCAGTGTTTAATAAATAATTAAAAAATTAGCCCTGTAGAAATTAATGACGCTCTATGGGCTATCATTTTTATACACACATTACCAACCTATTGTGTTTACGCCGTCACCCAATGGTTTTGGGTTCTAGGTGTTTTTATCAAACATCCATGATGATGAGGATGGAAAAAGGGCTACCCCATCTTCTCTATTCTCTTTTCCAAGTGACATTGATAATCTAATGATGTGATGTATATAAGTCAAATGTAAACTACATATGGTATTTGATAATAGGATGAGGTGGTTTATAGTGGGGGTTGTACATAATAGGAGGAGGGCATGAGGTTTATTTATGTCATGTTCATAATACCCTACTAATTTTGTTTTATGGATGTGGTTATGGGTGGATGTGGATTCGATGACATGTTTCATAGTGTTCATCATGAGATGTGGATTACCAGGTGTCTATAAGTGGGAAGGGATATGGTTTCCAAAGATTCATTAGGAATGACTAATTCAAAATATATTGGAGTAACGGGACATTTGATGTTGTGTCATGAGAGCGGGAAATCAATGAGAAATTGGTGAGGGGTTTCATTTACCTATATACATCTTATTTTGTTATTACACTTTTATGTGTTATTTTGTGAGTTTAACATGTTGATGATGGGATTGGTTAGGTCAACTATTTAGGTGTTTGTTAATTATATAGTCTGTTCATGGCTGTATTAGTTTTATATTTTCACATGTTCTTGAGAGACCATTTATATGAACCTACTAAGTATTCATGTTATGATCACCATACATATAAAAATAACATTTTTCATGGTTTCAAGAGGAATTTAGGGACCAATATGGATATTACTTGTCCAAACACTAGAGCTATTTTGATATCATTTCCTTACGATTTATTTTTGAATTGTTTTGGTGATTTTATTTGTATCTCTTTACATTATACATGCATAAAGGGTTGGTTTTTGGTTTGAATTTTTATTATATGAGATGGGTTTATTGGGGGTTTTCATTCAATATTCTAATTGTCATTATATAAATGAGGGTAATGTCTTCCTTATGTGACATTTTGGTTTCTTTGGTGTAATTCATTAACCTAGATCCTACAGAAGGTGTGTCATCAAGATAATTATATATCTTCCATAATTGTTGGTCTAGGAAGGGTACCTATGTAAGTAGGGGTTCTGAAATCCTTCTTTCCAACAACTCATGCATGTAGAACCTTGGTAAGATGAAATTATTTAGACCGGTTGTTGATACTTATCATCTGAGTAATTAATTCAATAAATCTACTTACGATGGTGGGAATTCCTCCTTATATCAGCATTGAGTGTGCTAATAGGTAGTTCCTAAACATCCCTCTACCTAATATCTTCATTCAAGATTATATTTGGGATATTATTAAACACCAAAACCATTTCATCCATTAGATTTAATAACAATAATAACAATAGCATACCATCTTTCTAAAATGACAATGACAGTATGAATTTCCATGAATCATCAGTATAAATGACCTTGACATATTGAAGGTACCTCCTAGATCATGATGAAATAATTTATGTGATTTACCACTAGTATTACATTCAATAACCTTTTCTATAAAACACTTGAATCATGAAAACATTATTCAATGTCATTGGTTTCTCATACATGTCTGACAAAACCTACAATAGTATTTATTTAATTTAATTTTATTGGATATTAAAATTACATTTAATTTTTGGGACATTCTTATTATCTTCAGAGAATTTCTATCTAAGCACTCACATTATTATTTCTCTATCACTACTAGATTCACCCTGGATAATTGAACTTCAATTTCCTTTTGAATTATATAATCATCAACAAGTATTGTTTAGAATCCATTATGTATTCCATAAAATATGTTGATCGGGATTATCTTTTCATCAGATTTCATGTATATTAAAATATCTATATGTTAACCTATTACATTAATACCAGCTATTGGGAATGAAAATCGATACTCTATGGTTCTGATTATACCACCATAATTTTACATGTCACTCCAATAATAGGTCACACTATAGAGACTCTACATAGTGGAAAAATGATATCTATAAGTTCTCTCCTCTATGATTGAGTATATCAAAATTAGGTTGAGTATCCACCCTAATCACTATAGAAGGAACCCTTTTTAATCATCCATGCCCAAGAAAAACTCAATTAATTATAAAGTAATGGAAATCCAATAAATTATAGTACCTGAAAAAGAAATACATAAATTAATATACATCACATGTGTTTTATATGATTTAGACGATCTTTCCAACATTCACGAGGGAAATACACTAATATATACTTAAATTATAACCTAAAAATTAAAATTTATAAAAAAATATAAAATACAAGTAATTATCACCAACTTCATAGATCTCAAAATAAATCTCTGAATGAATTATTCTTTTTCAATAATATCCCAAAAACCTATATAATTAGTGTCATTTGATAAACCTATAATACCCACTATAATAAAATCTTATATCAGTAAACATGATATTATAGGCTTTATTAACAATTTAATGACACTACAGTCTCACTAAATGTTTTGATTTCTGGTTCTCCACTATAGAACCATCAGTAGATGTTAACTTTTGGTGATCCATTTTGATATTAGAAAAGTTTTATTTTTTTCTACACACTACATTCCATCATCCAGTGCATAAAATTTCATTGATCATAATTTCTATAGATGATATTTAGGTGAACTAAAATATAATTCACCTCCCAAAAAATCTCAATAATGAACATTGACTATAATGCCCTGAACATGGATTTCAAATGAAACCTATTTTGGACACCACAATATAAACCCACCTAAAAAATATAAGAGGAAAATTTGAAAAAATGATCATAATGAAATCTTTGAAGATAAATAAAAACATAAAGGGAGTATGTGGATCAGCCTCGCACCCTGATCCATTGGGAAATTCTGATTTAATTTTATTCAAATAATGGAGAAGATGATTCAAATGACTAAACATTTAGATATATAATTTCATAATTAAAATACTGAAATAATTTCACAGATTTTTGAATTGGTGTAGCCCATGGGAGTCCCCATAAATAATGGATTTACAATTTTGTGGTTTGGAACCTATGGTATAAAAAAAAATATCTCCTTCAATTGGAAACCATTATAAAAAAGAAGTTACACAATAATATTTTCGTCACTCTAAGTGTGAAGGATCTATTTTTTAAGAAATATAATTCTTTTGAATGCTCTAATCATATAGGTATTGATCCAATGTCTTGGATAGTAATTCTAAGGGACTAAACTATTATGGTAGAGTTTTATTGAACCACAAAAAGTATAATGTTGTTACTATTACATAGGTATATCCTGGAAATTATATAATGTTTTTTAACCAAAATAAAACATCCCACACTATTGAATGTTGAATAAGACTTAATAAAAAACCCATGTAGTCATGAATGATCCCCCCTATACACATGATACCAAGAGCATAATTTTTATTTGAGTCATATTTGAGACCCTGTGTAGATTCTTTACAACAAACCTATTGGACCTAAACCTCCATATTAATGTCTTCTATGTTATCAAGTAGGGTATATTCTTCCCTACGTAATGAAGAAGAACTATATTCTTATAATGTGGTCTGAGGGAAATAATTATGCATAATAATTTTTCTTTGAGATATTCTTAAGTTATTCTCAAATCCTAGTGTTGTACTACATTGTGTGTCTTCAATATAACCCTACTCATACTTTATATTCTTCTTACATATTATAATTGATCCATCATAGTTTTTAAAAGAGTCTATATGATGAGTTTGGGAACAACAACTATATTATCTACATGGGATAATTTCCACATCATCCAGGATATGTAAAGGATCCCCTCATTTGTTCAATGAGCTCCACCACCTCAACATTCCCATCTAGTGAACCATTCACCATTTTGGTTATCTTGAGGGATGTCCATTGTGCTTCATATTTATTTCAAAAAACTTATAATGTATTGACTTCCTCTGTAAAAGATTGTATCTTCTAGTAAACAGACACCCAACTGGTGTTTCTCCCTCTCTATACAGAAGAGAGAATTAAGTCTGCCATGTTTTCTTTTATAAGTTGTCTTAATTTTCCTACCTCTAGAAAAATGTAGATCACACCTCAACATTAAACGCTATTAAAATTTTAAAAAATAATGATAATTACATCAATCGTAAATTTTTTTAATGGAATCAAATTTAGTAGCCATTTTCAAATCTGGTGCAAAACTTTTCACTTTTAAAAACATTACCAGTTCCTCCTACATTAATTGTTTCAAACCTATAAAATAACCACCTCATAAGATTTAAACCATATAATAGGGATAAAATAGGGGGAATTCCTACCAAATAAATTAAAAATAAAATTTATTTTATGTATGGAAAAAAAAATATATATAGTGTATTATATATTTATATATAATTTATTTATATAAAATAGATTATTTATTTATATATACATTATTTTATATTTTTATAAAATTTAATTGTATAATATATAATATGTATTTATTGTTATTATTAAATCTATTTTACAATTTAAAATACATTATATTAATACAATATGTCATATTAATATTTACATATATGTGAGTAAATTTTATTTAAATATATTACATAAATAGAACATATATAGATATACATATTTATAGTGTATTTATAAAATTAAATATTGGATAAATATATTTTATATTAAAAAAATATATAGGTATACAAATATATATTTTATATTTATATGAATATAACTAGATAAATTTATATTATTTATTTATTATTGGTAGACTAGATTAAACATAAGAAAACAAGACACACCTAGGCACCTAAGTGGGTCAAGCCTCATCCATCCCCACATGGAATGAATAACACCCATCAAACCTATTTTACTATGTATGATGGCCCGAAGGCCTGGAGTCCTGAAGGCCTAACTTGTGGCTCGATGTCCCAATGGATCAGACTACATCATTGTGTGTCTCCAATCGAATACCTTATCTCCCAGTTTCCTGTAGTCATTAAACTATGTCAGCAGTATAAATTTTACGTCACCCCAACCAAGAACAGATGCATCATTAATCCCTCTAATGCACCATGGTAGGGAACTACTCCTACCACACACAATGTCTGGGAAGAGTTCTAGATGATTGTTCTCTACAGCCCCATCTCATTTCTTATCACCCACTCAGTGACGCCTTGTGTGGCACCCCACTACATCACCTGTCTATTGTGTCGAGTCATCTAATAGGGACAACTTTTTAATATCCAATTTATGTGGAATCATTCATCCCACATCATAATTCTATAGGGATGGGTGTATGTTTGATATGTGTTGAAATCTCATCCCTTTTTCGTGGTTGTGCACCTGGTAGTACCTATATGTCACAATTTAAAAAGATAATAATCATTCACTTGATGGTTAATTATGGGTTTTTTGATGTTGTATAATCATCCATGTCAGGTTCACCATTTTCGAATGAATTCCAATGGGTTTTGTTTGTGGGAAAAAACACCCAATAGTTCCCCTATTCAAGATTCTTTATGATCCTGCTTTCAAAATGAAAGTGGTTGTTTGGAAATAGTCCAACAATTCTTAAGTACTCAAAATGGATAAGGCGATTGGTTTTCCAGATCATCACAACCTTTGTTAGAAAATTATTTTCTTCTATGTGACTCTATTAATGATTTAATACATATTCCTGATTACTTTATTAAATCCCAAATATGACATAGGTCACCCTTCAGTTAAAAATAAATTATTAGCATGTATGGACCTATGAATCCTCTGTATATTTCTAAGTTTCTTCATCAATGGATGTATCTATATGTATCCAAGGTTCTCCAACTATGGTACCCATTTTGGAATAAATTATATGTTTTTATGAATTTTATTATTAAAATTTTATTTTTAATCCACACAGTTGGGTGATTCGATGTTTATTATAATCTAGGGACACATCAGTTGTTTTGAAGTTAAGATCAGACCCATAAAATGGGATTCCAACATATCCTTGTAAAATGAATAAGAACCCATGTAGTTTGGTTCCACCTAAAGGGACACATCATGCCTTTTAAGGCCATTTTATAAGGACCAAACCATGAATTTTAAAATCATGTTGCAAGGAAGTCTAGTCGAAAGGTGTCAAGTCAAATTTTGGGTGTAAGACTTATGTTGATGCGGCCCAAGGAACCTAGATAGAATGTATCCTCCTATGATGGATTGGAAACAACTGGTAATGTGTCCTATATATAAATATTGTTGGCTTAGATATTGAATTTTGACCTCATGGATTCATCCTTTTTATAATATTTGGAAGGAAATCAAAGCCCATGTATTTTTGATGCATTGGGGATACACCTTCAGAGGAGTCTCTATAAGGATCTGTCGTGTATGGGATATGTATATTTCAGATGGATTGTTTCTTGGAGGAACCATTCATGTGGAGGCCCTTTGGAGGTTTGAATCGCAAAGGATATGGAAACTTCAGATTGGTAGGTGAATTCTTGGAACCATGAATATGGAGTCCCTATACAGGAAGGTGAGAAGAATATCTAAATAATGATTATCTATCTATACATGAATCTTATCATATAGGTTTCATTATCATCACTAACCCTTATGCCAACATTATTCATTATTGTTGATAGAAACAATAGAAATTTGAAGATATTACAAACCACCTGATCATCATAAGCCCCTGGTGTGCAAGGTTAGGTATATGTGAGAGATATAGGTAATTGATGTGCTGGTATCATCTTTTTTTCATAACTCTGGTGATGGAATATTTTAGGGATGTGGTATCCTGTAAGAAAATATAATGGGTTTTCTTTAGGATTTATACCCTTTCCCTAGTTCCAATGAAGAGGGGTGGATATGCCACTAACCCTCATAAAAGGGAAAATAATGTATCCCCTCCCTCACCATTTTAATAGGCATGTCCCATAATCCTATAGATGATAGGGGGATGAAAAATACCAATCCATCGTGTTTGAGAATAGGAGGTCCTTGGTCTTAGAGAAGACAAAGGGAGAAAAAATACTTCTCCCTCATGTCTGAGACCAGGAGGTCCCCGGAACATCCCTCAAGGATAGTGTACTCATTATCAAATGTATTGAAAAATGTATACCCCATGATAACCCTACCTATTAGTTAAGACATATGTGGTAGACATATTGCCGAAGGAATGAAAATCCAAATGGGAGACTTGTTGGTGTGTCTTTCTCCACAGTCATGAAAATATGATGGCTTTGATATTTTCTCCATGAGAAGTGAGTCCCAAGGAAAGAAGTTACCTTTAATTGGTTGCATGAAGAGAGAGATAAATGTAGGCTCACACTTGTGAAGGCTAGGCGAGTTGAGTATGGATCACATATTTGAACGATATGCGAGTATAAGGGGTCACACGTTGGGGAAACCTGGGTGAGCTTATGAGTTGGCTGGGTGATGGAAAATATAATAGATAACACTTCTGAGAGGCCATAATTTATCCTCGAATTGTATCTTTGTCTATCTTTGAATGACTAGTTATTAATTACCAGTATTGAGAAGGGCCTTTTTCCCTAGCGTTCTTAGGGGTGGTGGATCACAAAGGTACTCTTTTTTAAAAAGACTAGGTGGAATGTAATCCTTCTACACCCCATAGTTCCATATTCATTCAAGGGATTAAAATATACCTAAACGTTTTTGAGGGCCTGGATGAAGGACTAGGGAGAGAAATGATTTGAGGATTTTTTGTGATTTCCAATCATTTAAAATAAGGATCCCCAATATCTTATTTATATGAAAACATTGGACCCTAGGAAAAGGAAGTTTTCCAGGCAGTTTAATTATGAATTTTCTATACAAGTGTTATGAATAGTTGTGTCTACTCCTTCTTGGACACAAAGGAAAGGAGTATGCGAGCCTCTTGGAATGCAATTTGGCTGTGTGCATGTTGACCCGGGAGACTTCCTTGGTTCCATTCACCTCTTCATTATTTGAAGTAATTTCCAATAAATCTTCCCCTTGTAAAAAAGTATTATAAATTTAATACCCCACTCAAAATTGGATTTTTTTTCAAAATAAGAGGGTATGATATTATGGTAGAGGGATGAAATATCTTGATGGCCACACAAGTGGACCATTTCGGTCTTTCGTAGAGAATGGACATGCTAGTCAACCACATCTATAAATATGGTCGAGCACCCAGTATTTTTTCCATTCCCTTTATCTATTCTTCTTCTCCCATTGTGAAAATTTTTTGTGCTGCCTACTAAATAATCCTCCTGTAAAATCACTCATTATTTCTACTTTAGTGACCGACCTGTGAGAGATCACTTATAATAGTGGCCTAAATGAGGTTACATGGGTGAGTGACCAACATGATTTAACTTAGTTGAGTGAATATCACAAGGTCACTTTGGTGAGTGGCCTGTAAAAGACCCTCCCTTTTCCAAAATTTCAAAACTCTCTAAAATAAAGACTTTAAACTTAATTAAATAAAAATTTCTCAGTGAAAGTTTCCAATCGTTTCTCAAATGGATTCCTAGGAACAGGTTTTTACATGTGTTTTAGATATTCTCAAGACCATTGAACTAGATTACTATGACATGTGAAACTCCACCCTCCTGAACATAGCAAAACACTTGAATAAGTACTAGTGAGTGTACAAGTGAATTGATTACCTACCTCTGTATAATCACAAACTTCTTAGAGATGTACTCATCCCAAATATTCAATTGTAGTTTTGGAATTCCTATTTCATTGAATACAATAATTACCCCACCACCAAAATCTATTCCAAGGGAATATATATCAATGAATTAATAGATATTACAGCTTAATTCAAACTGAATTGCCTTCGTGCCCCTGTCCTGAAGGCTCACACTAATGAATCGACACCCTACTTCTACTCTTAATTCATACCTACATCCATAATAAAACAATCACAAATATTAAAGGAGGATTGGGACATTATCTACAGTAGGGGGTTCAAGACCAAATGGATATGGGAATACTGGGTGTTACAAACCAATGATGAATATAGAAATAGTTTAAAAAATGTTGGAATTTATGAGGTGGATTGGGTGGTGTAGAAATATGTTTACAACAACCTAAACATAATCCCTAATCTATTGATTTAATGGAGCTCTTAGGAAAAAAAATTACATCTGATGCATAGAAAACTAGGCATTTTAATGTGGAATGTCTATAATATCTCAGGAAATTGTATCCTTATGGGTTCTATGCTGATTTCATTCCCCTGAAGGTGGTATGGAATGATGCTGAAAGGATTCCATCATTAGCACATGAAGTATTTATGTTGGCTTGGATGATGATGAAGAAGGACCCCCACTTAATTGTCAATGTACATTCAGAGTCCTGGATAAAGGTCTTCATGGAGCCATAAAGTGAAGGACCCGAATTTCAGAACCCATACAGATGTCCTTTAATTGATAATTGAAGAATCCCTAGAAAATTCTAGCCCTCTTTGGAGAAATTACAGTATAACTATTGGGGATTGAAAGTCATGTCTATGGTTATTTTGAGGACCCATATCAACGTATTCATTGCAATGTGGTTGAGAACCAACATTTCATTAGTCCATGAATCAAATGGAAGAATGAGGCTAGGGACATTCATCATAGAATCCAAACTAAAAGAAGGGAATCGCATGTGTCCTGATACCGCTATTCTGAAAATGATCTACTGGTGTATTATACATGTGAACAACATGGAGGAACCATTTTGGTTTTCAATTCCATTTACATTGATTTTTTGGTGGATTTAAGCACACTTCATCTCTAATTCAAGGTTGAGTGGAGTTCATTTTCTTAAAGGACGGTTTCACACATTCATTTAGGTTTTTTTGATATCCTATATTTATCTTGTTGTACGAAAAATACCTAATGAATCTAAATGTACTAGGATATTTTAATTTCTTTCCATTTGGGGATCCAAATATGGGATTACTTATTAATAATGGTCAATCCAATGACATCCTTAAGACATTCATGGTTTCATTTAGAGATAGCATACAAAAGGATCATATTGATAATGAGATCATATATGTGGCCTTTGTAGTATATGAATTTTCCCTATAGTTCATGTGTATACTACAATCAAATTTATCCCCACCCACACTGATTTTTTTTAATAAGAATTCGATGGTAGCCCAAAAATTTTGTGTCCCCATGGATTTGGATATAACAAAAGTGTCGACTTATCTACCTCTTTTTGGTGCATCAATCACGATATAATCATACTATTCATGTTCATGGAATTATTCCTACCCCCAAGGGGTGTTAGAAATTATAATTCCCCAAGTCTAGGACATGATTAATTCTGAGCATGGAAAATGGGATATAAAGGTTCATCTCAAGGGTGATGAAGCTGATGCTCTCAATTATTCAATGTGATCTCGAGGATGAGCCATGTAGTTGGATGGGATTGAAAATATCACATCGTTTGGGCTGAGGTGGTCTAATCCTTATCACTAAGAGGAGATTTGAGCCTCAAAATCCTATATTATTAATAGAGAATAGAGACCTGATATGGATTTAATGTCAAACGTTTTCAGACCGTCATCTAATTTAGCCACATCAACATTGTAGTATGTGAAGCCTCTCACAATCCAACATTGGTAGGTTCTGACTGGGTGCATCATAGATCAATGGGTTTTCCACTAGGTTGGAATGATTATCCTCGAGTTTTTTGGATATCAAATAAACCTATGATATTCAACTCGATATAAATATTACCAAGGTGGGGAAGTATATTCAGGATCTAGGGATGTTAAAATATTCCACCGATGATCGGGTCCCAACCAAAAAGTGGGTAAATAGAATGTTTTCTTGGGCTTCTGTTGAGGGAATATCTATCTAATCTAATGTGGAATTGGATGAATACATCAAAATTGATGTGGTATCTCTATATTTTACCTTCTCTTTTTTCTCCCCCATCTATCATTATTCATTTTTTGAGGATGTAACTTTATTTTGGCGGAAAATTATTACCAATGTTGGCACATCAGTCACCAAAATATGGGACAATGGGAACCCCCATCAGAGTGGGGGATGTGTCACCAAAGTCCATAGAGCTATTTTCAGGTCACAGAATTATGTAAAAGGAGATGGTGGGAGGTTCTTCTCAACATCAGCAACTAGTATCCATAACATAGGGAATAAACATGATCCCTTGTAGACTCATGGGAAGAAATGAAATAGGGTGAAGAAGTTAGCTAGGTGCATCCACCGCATTAATTCCATTCACTATTAATTAATCCTATTACTTGTTGGACATACCCATTTGACTTTTATTGCCTTTCATGGGATCTTATTCATGATTCTCCCATAAAGGTTCTATCCCCAATACTTCAAGGATTGAGGGGTACATTCTATATGATGCAAATACTCATATTGATGAATACATCCCTTATGTAGACGTATTTTTGGTTGATGACGATGAGTAAGCTTCCATTAATGTATGGAGATATGGGGTCCTGGTAATGTAATAAGAAAAACTTGAGGTGTTATGTTCCAGTCACTAAATTTCTTCTTAATTATATTTTAGATCATTCACATATACTAGAGGACCGGAAGCAGCCATCAATGTCCCTTCCACCATTTCATAAAGGTTTTACAAGGATCTATGATGGTCTGCTGAAGGTTCTTGTGCTGATCTTCACTCCAAGGGATCCAAATAGATTATTCCTAATGAGGAAACAATAAATAGAAATAAAGATGGATCTAATTTGGTTTGTAAAACATGCACCTCAGATACCCCTACCATTAAAGATGTTTCATGATGTGAGGCCTTTTATAATGAACTAATAGAACATGAGGATATAGTTTTAAAAATATAAACATTATAAACACTCTTTTGAACTTCCAGGAGTTTGATAAGGAATGGGATTGATATCTGCTTTATCTTTCTTGAATCTTCTAACACATTCATCCTTTTTACAATTGATGTATCAGATCAGAAATTGACTTATGTAGCTTTTTCCGAACAAATCATTTCCAAGTTGATTCATGGACATGGAATCAAATTCCATCCTTCTACCATTAATGAGAGAATAAAAACTAGGGGACCTAAAGTGGGATATTCTCAATATCCCTCTATTCCATCATTGGGATAAACATAAGAGGATGTTCCTTGTCATGAGGTCCTTACTCAATGCATCGATGATGAGTCTATTAGAGAGGCACCAATCATATTGGTTAATCCATCAATTGGTGGGTGTTATTAACTACCCTAGTGGTTTCAGTTCCATTTCCATCTATTAACCACATAACTCTACTTCATTATTCCATTTTATATCCTTTTCTATCGACTTTGGTATCCAGTTTTAATGGAGAAGATTCCATACCAAATAAAAAATTCATGATTAATACTATTTCTAAGGGAGTGGAGAAAGGTTCCTCATTAAGTGTGCTAATTTTAGAATAAACATATCCCACTAAAAGTACTTTCAATTCAGAATTAGAGTCATGGGAAACCATTATCATCACACATCTTATCGTCAGGAAAGACATATAGAAGATAGTCTTAAATATGCCTCTTGAAGACTTTCGATCAAGAATACACCAACTTCCACCAATGTTTTATATTTTAGGGTATATTGGTTTGATTACCACATTGTAATGACTCATATTTCCCCATTTTTAAAAAAATTTTAAGAAAATTTTGAGTCCAGGAACTGAGACGACGTATGATTCCGAGGCCCATTGTGCTCGAAAAGGTTTGACAATTTTTTTTGTTTTATTAGTGTGTCTGAGTGGTTATCCTGAAAAAGTAGAATAAATATTAAATGGATTCCTATATTGGAAATAAGAGGGAAAATCTACATTACGAATGGCGAGCTTACCCTAGGAACGACATAAAATTTGTTGGTGTGGGTCTCCAGTGAGAAAACATAAAACTGGCATATCCATCAATAAAATAATAAAATAAAATTATTTTATATTTAAAATACATAAAACTCAAGAACAGTTACATAGATTGAAAATCTGAGACCACTGTTAAGTTTGTAAAGGGGTCTTTTCCCTAGGCATAACATTGATCGTGCGGTGCAACTGTGTAATGTAGTTTTAGGGAAGTAACCATAAATTAAATAATTCAATAAAAAATTATTATATTTTCAATTACTATCACACATAAATTGTAACTAGGATTGGAAATCTGAGTTTACCATTGAGCTCATGAGGGTGTTCTTTTCTTAGGTGGGGCCCAAATCAATAGGTAAGGGTTTAGGGTAAATGTTAATTTTTTAATATTTTAAAAGATAATAAAATAAACTCTTGAAAACGTTTTATATTTATTATTTTTTCCCTATAGAATTTGGGATGACCTCTTTAATTTAAGGTTCAAACAATCCAATTGGTTTCTAACAGGTTTGTTCGTAGAAACAGAAACATCCAATGATTCCATATCCATTTAGACCTACTTTCCAAAGGTAGGTTCTCATTAGTTGTGAACGGATGAGACTTAGAAATTTGCATTGGTTGAGAGGATGGGAGGTCAGACTCATCACACCTTTTTAGGGGAATTATTTTCTACTCTGGGAGTCTCTTTATAGATTTAAGTTATGTTTGTGAATCCTTATAAATTACCAAGTATAAAATGAGCTTTCCTTCAGATCTGACAATCAATGATTAATATGTAACAAATTTAGAGAATCTTTTATATGTATTCTAGGTTCTTCATCAATAGAGATTCATCTGTATTTGTTAGAGATTCTTAGTCAATGATATCCTTATTACATTATATAGATATCTCTTGGTCATTATGATGACCATTCTGGTTTTAAATCCACTCAGTGGGGCACTTGAAGTTTATTGTCATTCAGAAAGACATGGATTATTTCAGAGTTGGGATCATACCCACAGATGGGATATCTACGTATCATTTATTTAGAAATGGAATGAGAACCCACGTAGTTCGAGTCAGAGAGTATGAGGTTTATGTATGATTGATGGATCAAAGAATGATGTTATAATTACTTTTACACTCTAAGCTCACATGAGTCATTCTAGGTGTGAGAAACAATAGGTATTGGTAAAACCAGACAATTGTGCCACGAAAGATGCAATCATGAGAAATAATGTGGGGCTTATGTATGTATGACTACCCAGATAAATGAAGATTAGGACTTACTTCAGGGTAGAAACCTAGAAACATGGTCCATAAAGGTATATATACTTTAGGGATATTTAGATACTCTAACTTGGGGCTTACTCCTGATAAAGATGCCCAAATTAAGAGGGGACTTATGATTGGATTATACTCTTGAAAATGAAACTCAAATAAAAAGTAATTGAAGACTAGTTAAGAGAAATTAAGACTGGGGATTACCCCTAAAAAGGAGGCCCAAGTTAAGGGAATTATGGTTAGGACTTACTCCAAAGGAGGATGCCCAGAATTAAGGGGACTTAGACTGAGGTTTACTCCTGAAAATGAGGCCCAAATTAATGAGGACTTGGGGCTTACTCCTAAGGAGGATGCCCAAATATTAATGAGAATTTGGATTGGGGCTTACTCTTGAAAAGGAGGCCCATGTTAAAGATTCTCTCATCTTTAAAGGATGAGGTTGAATGAATGAACTCTCTAACTTTAGTGATGTAAAGATGTGTAAATCACTAGGTTTTGAGAGATGTTACATCGAATTCCTTTCAGATAAGGAATCGAACAAGGAAATCATGTCATAAATGGATTTGGAGAGAGTTCTGAAGGCTTAATCCTAAAGAGGATAAGTGGATAGATTTAAGAGAACTGAAATAGGAAGGATAAGCACCCAAAAGGATAGGGGCACGCAAGTCCTGGTAGGCGCGCAGGTACTGCGTGAGCGTGTAAGTCTTGGGCGCGCAGGTATACCTGCACGGCACATGGGTACTTGCGCAATTTTCAAATCATAGGGTAATACTTGGGTGTGACTTGGCTCAAACCCTTGGTATTATCCCTAGAGGCTTTCCAGAAGATGGCGCACAAGTTCTGGTGAAGGAGTAGGGCGGCGCGCAAGTGTGTCTATTTCCCTTAAGGGTAAAAGACTTAGGGGTGCAAGTGTTAGTGAATTCTAACACTTAGACCTTACTCCTCTTGTTTAGACCTTCCATTATAGGTAAATAATTACCTAGAAGTGTTCGGAAGACTTGATGAAAAGACTTGGGCGTTCAGAGCTCTGTATCTGAATTCTCGAAAAAATCCTCCTTCAAATGGGGGGCCCACCGGGGGTATTTATAGGCTAGAGAAGACCCTGGGCGGTTTTCAAAGAGGGCAGGCAAGTCACATACACAACCATTGAGTGGCGTGTAAGTGTACTTACGCGACCATGAGGGAACAGGCACGAACCAAGGGTATTTCACTCCTTGTTCATGCCTTTGTCGATTTTTTATGTTTTCTTCAAAGGATGAATCACTTTATCCTAAGGCATTTCCCTTTTCATTCTTTTAGAAAATGTGATAAAAAGGAGCATCAACAAAAGTTCCCCCTCATTGTTGGATCCGAAAGGATAAGGATGTAACATTGAGGAAAATAAGAAAACCAAAGGGAAAGAGGCGCGCAAGTTTTCAGCGTTCCACTATCATCGCGCAGGTGCGAGTCGCACAGGGTTTTGAGCGCGCTGGCTTCAGGCGCACAGGTGGGCGGCCTGGCCTATAAATAGGCATCCATTCTCGTGAAAAGCACCCAGATTTCAAATTTTTGAGATCTCGCTGCGCAAGTCACCTTCACCGTGCAGGTTGCTCTGTTTTCTGCTGTTTCTTTGCTGTCGCGCTGCTATCAAGGTAAATACTTGCATAGAACATTAACACTTGCGCACCATGTTTAGAATTGTGCACCTTAATACCTTAGCCATTTTTTTGAAATCGTTCACAAATTTTATGAAAAATCAACTTAATTAAGAGTTAATTATTCAACTTTTGTGCAGAATCAATAGCTCCCAAGAGAATCAGAATAGCTGATGAACTGAAGAGAAATCGACTTGATGATATGATGAGTATCATTGTCCATGATTATTATACCGTCTGCGAAAGCACTCTCCCAGATTTGGCTAAGTATTTAAAGAAGTATCATCATGACTTCCCCCAAAGCATTTATCTGCCTTTGTATGGCTATGGTCATCTGCGAGAAGTTACTATTCCAGAAGCAAAGAACAATCTCAAATTTTCTTGGATTCAGAATTACACAAATTTTGCTTCATCAAATATCTCATGTGGAGGAGGATTTATAAATGATGGAACAGTGGAGAAGTCATGTATGATTCATCACATCCCTTGTATGCTAGATCAGAAACCTCATAAGCCCAAGATGCAACCACATTGTCAACCCTCAATCTTCTGAAATGCTCAGATGGATCAATCCAAAGGCTGTAAGAAAAGTTGGGACTGCCGTCCTGGGGGAGGTGTGAAGCCAACTTGGATGTGGGAATACTGGTTGCGACAAACCTGGGCAGAGTTTGTCGGGATTTGAAAGGATTGGCGATATATGAAGCTTTCTGTGTTGGGCAAACATATGTTTATAGAAATGATAACTTCGTGCTGGAGATACTCAGCCACTGGAGCCCAGAAACCAATTATTTCCATCTGAGTCATGGAGAAGTTTGCATTAGTCTATGGGATGCCTACAAGATCTCAGGGGCTCCAATTTTGGGTGACATGTATGATTAATTCTTTCCTCCCAAGGTGACTTGGAATGATTCAGAGAAGACTCTTGCTTTGGCTCGGGAATTTTTTAAAATCTTCCACAGGCTCAAGAGTTTAGAGACCTCCTTAACTCATTCTAGAAGGGATATTAATCTGGAGGAGTGGATGAATATATTTCTTATTTTGAATAAAGAGAAGGAGCCAAAGGAGAAGGATCCAAAGGAGAAAGGATCCAAGAAAAAGAAATCCAAGGATAAGAGGCCCACCCGTCCTACCACCTGCCCCAAAACCGAGAAGGGGGGGTGCTCCTGGCACATTCTGGCCAACTCTAGAAGCAGGATAGTTTGAGAAATGGTGATATGAGTTGAATCAAAGGATCCCAAAGAATACTCTTCTAGAGGGCTTCTTGGCTTTGTGGCTCAGCGTTTATCTCTTTCCATTCAGGTACTCGAAGGGTGGCGTCAGGCCAGGGACCTTCGTTAATGTGGCAAAGTTGGATGAGGGAAAAATGGTTGGGTTGGCTACCCCCATTTTATCAAATATTCACAGGAGTTTACTTCATGTCTTCATGGGAAAATCTCCTTTGAGAATAGTGGGACCATTCCAAGTTTTATGGGGATGGATCGCCACTCACTTCAGGACATATAATGTACAGAATGAAGTACAAATTCATGGAAGTTCTTTCAGGCCATCAGTGAATGAATTCTCTGGAATTTCTCCATTAGATCTTAATTATTATGACATGAAAGTGAGATTGAGCATGTTTAAGGAATTCAACTTCTTTCCCTATGGAAATCCGCCGATTTTTTGATGATCGAACAGCCCACTTGGATTTGAGGGCATACATGCTGGCCTGCAGAGATGGTGTGTTGGTCTCCAGGATTGACGAAGAGATTATATGTGAGGCCTATGCTCCATATATATTTTCACGCCAATTCATGTGTTTGCAATAAATTATTGTATCTCCCCATATACATTTCAGGTTATAGCAACATCTGATGGTTGCTCGGAAATTGTGGTTGCTGACGTCTAGGGAGAATACTGGGGCGGTGTTTGATCTACCAGTTGAAAGAGTGGAACATAACTTGACTAAATGGTATGTTGAGCACTGGATAGCATCGTACCCTAAAGGGGTGCTGAATCACCCAGTTTATCAGGTGGGGAAATGGAAGAGGACTGTAGAGAAAGAAACCCATCCTCATGAAGGTGATGCTTCCCCACCTGAAGCTGATTCGCCAGATTCCTCTTCTAGGACTGGTTCACCGGATTCCCATGATGGGGATGATGAGGCACAACAAGTGGAAAAGTGGCCTCGTTTCCGATATAATCCTCCAGATATAATCAAAAGACCTACTCCGTCAACTCTTGGTGAGTTAGTTCATTGTGGTAATTTAATCACCATCACTTTATAAAGCAATAAGTCTTAC
This sequence comes from Viscum album, assembly GCA_963277665.1. Taxonomy (NCBI): domain Eukaryota; kingdom Viridiplantae; phylum Streptophyta; class Magnoliopsida; order Santalales; family Viscaceae; genus Viscum; species Viscum album. Next base: position 906,287,669 of record OY728125.1, on the reverse strand, counting down.
TTTATTATTCTCTATCAATAGGTGTAGGTGCTGGGAAGAAATTGAAGTTGAATATTGTAGGACCTTCCTTGCCGCCTTATGTTACACACACTGAATATCTATGACCAGAGGCTGTCCAGACATGGAAGAGATGATACTGTGGTATTGAAACTGCCTGGATGGATTTATGCGAGGGCCTACATCTCCCTAGAATAGGGAATCTTCTGGATTCTACCGATATTAATTTCAAAGATAGACTTGATGAAGTGCGAGCTTATATCAGAGAGCTGGAAATGCTCATATATGCCACTGATGATTCCATTCCTGTCACCAAGCGGGTGAAGGAAATGATAGATCGTGGCGCCGCTGATGGGAATAATGAGGAGTGGCATGATTACATGGACCTTGAAGATGTAAGTTTTCTTTCTTTATTTTCTTTGCAACATGGTTTCAGTCGAAGCTTTTTTACTCAAGGAAGTTATTTTCTACATCTTGCAGCTTGCAAAGAAAGGAACTAATGAGATTCCTTCACCACAGTATAGCCCTAGTGGTACTGCCATCGGGGCCGCTGCTGAATCTCCTCGCGAGTCGGGAGAGAAATCTCCAGGCCAGTAGGCCATGGATGAGGAGCTGGCAATGGATTTCCATTCTCTAATTCAAGTACCTATAATGGAAATTGTTGACACTCCCAAAAATCCAAGGAAGAAAAAGCAACGAAGGAGGAAGTCTAAAGCTAAATGCTTCATCATTAGTGGCAAGTCCTTCGGATAATCATGAATTTTAAATCATGAAAAATAAGATTTCTCATTTTCCTTGGGATTGCAGGGGCTTATTCAATTTCCCCTCTAAGGGAGAGGACTGATCCTCCTCTAAGGACCACAGAGGGTGCTATGGAACAATCGCAAATTCAGGCTGACTTGGCTTCTCTTAGAAAAGAGTCAGCACCTGTTCCCAGTATCCCTCCTGCTACTGTTGCAAGAAGAGAAGAACCAACTTCTGGTAGGTTAACAATGCTTCATAAAATTTTGAATGAAACATCTGCTAACTTACATTCTATGATACTTCAGGTTCAACCCCTACATTGGAGCTTTTGGCGGCTATTGCAACTGATGCTGCGATTTTATCCGAAGATGATATCCAGGGTCAGGAACCTTAGGATGAGGGTCTCCAAGAAGACACATCAAATTCTCCCACTGGTGAGACTAACCAGGATTCTGATATGACATTAGATGAAATGATGGAACTTGGCGCATCTTTCGAAGATTTTATAAATATGTTAAATTACCATGTAATTTATAAGATTTTGGACATGATTGTTATCCTTTTTCCTATTAAAAATAATTTCTTATTACACGTCTAATCATGATTGGTTAAAAGGTGCAATTTGGACTGAGCAAGCTGATAAACTACCCATGCCTGAAGGGGGTACAAAAAACCCTATCATTGTAGAGACATTAATACAAGTGAAGCTGAACCCAGTAGAGATTCCTCAAACTCATCCTGAAAATCCTGTCGAAGCTAGGAAAGATGGGTAGGAGCCTTCTCAGGTTTATGATCTACCGTTGGGTAAATAATAACAATATTTGTGATTGCACTTAATTTGAAAGACAATCAATTCTTTTGTTATCAATTGAAACTAACCAAAGCTTTCAATTAATTATGCAGGGCCATCAATTGCAGTGGCATGATCTGGAGGTGAGGCCTCAGACTCCGCCCCAATGGGAATTGAAAGTGAAGAAGCTCAGGTCAGGGGGGAGGGAACAGAACAGGGTACTTCCATAAGTTCATTAATCCCAGATTATACTCCCCCCTGTGATAGTGACGCTGAATCGGACCCGGAAGTTCAAAAGGTGTTCCAATTTTCACGACCCAAGGCATGACAGAACATATGGAAAATCATATCTGAAGTGCCTCTAGAGTAGCTGCCATCTAAGATTCCTTGGATGTCATCCGTATTTGTCATATTGGGACTTTTCGATTTTGGATATGAAAAGATCCATGCTGCGGTGAAACAGATCATTTTCAAGAGGGAGCATGAGAAAAAGTGTCGCAAAGATCTGACCAGGGTGAAACTGTCAGCCAATATTACTGAATTTGAGGCTACGGTATCCCAAGATGAGGATTATTATGCTACCAAGATGAAGGAGCTGAATCATAAGATCAAAGATAAAGTCATCCAGCAGATGCACGTTCAGAAACAGTTAGATGCTGTTACTGGGGAACTTGACCAACTCAATAATTCACTGGAGGGAGCTCAAAAGAATGGTATGAAATCCATTGCAGTTTCCAAGAAATCACTCCATCAGTCTGAAAATATTGAATTTGGTCAAGTGCATGAGCTTCAAGTAACTGCTGATGAAGCTCGGGATGTTGTTCATCAAGTGAAGACTTATGTTGACAGCCTCTTGTAATTTCCTGGAAAAGAGAAGAGACTCTAATCTGTAGATGTCCTTCTAATCTCTTGTACACCAAATGAAAAACTTTTTCATCTACGATCATTTGTGCGCGTATTTCCTTTACTACCTACTTTATATTTTACCTAAGCTAATGGGCCTAGTAGGCATAGTTTTATTTTTAATATGATTATTATAAATAACCCTACAAACATTGAATCATTTAATTTCACAATATTACCTAAATCATAAAAAATGTATGTTTAGTGAGCTAGAACTTGACTTTTATTCAGAGTTCCCTTGTCTTTTTTGGGCAGTTTAAAGTAATGCCCATCGGATATAAAAAGGCTAATGTTTAAGGTCGAAATAGCTTTGACCAAATGGATTAAAAATTGACTCAATTCCTTGATAATGTGTTTGAAAACATATTACCACACTCAAGTATGAAAGGAAAATATGTAAAATATGACTTCAGAAATTTTGAATCTGAAGAATGATATGAAAAAAGGGCTAAAAAGAATTTAGAATAAATAGTTCCCAAGAATGAAGTTACCATTATCTAACAAACCCGTTAGGGGGTTGAATTTTGTAGGGCCGCCTAAGGGCATTAGATGCATAGTCAAATAATAGCATCTTTTGGCTGACAATCCTGTTATGTAGACTACTTATGCAAAGCTGCCTAAGGGCACGTGCTGCATAGTCAGGAAAAAGAACTGTCAGAAAGTTACTTTTCTACTGCTAAAAAGCCAGTGGAAGTATATGGAGATTGAAATTTTCCAAATCATAGAGTTTGATGTATGAATAGAGATACTTGAATATGGAGAAGATATTTCCAAACAATATTGTTTAAGAACTTGATGAATGTCACTCCTACGAAGGTCTGACCCAAATGTAGGGAAGGGAAAATATAAACCATAGACTTGAATATTTTCAGATCATGAAAAAGAATATGAGACAAATATGTAAATAATGGATATTTGTGCGGATCCCTACATATCGTCATTAAGACAACTAAGGACAAAACATGGTTTTTTTCCTAAGAATAAAATTACCACTATTTAAAAAACCTGTTATGGGGTTGAATTATGGAGGTCCACCTAAAGGCATTGGCTGCATAGTCAAATAATAGCATCTTTTGGCTGATAGGTCTGTTATGTAGACTGTTTATGCAAGGCCACCTAAGGGCATGTGCTGCATAGTCAGGCAAAGGAACTCTCAGAATTTGGACATTTTGTGATTAGAAGTCAGGAAAAAGGGTTAGAAAGATCTGAAAATATTTAAGGTTAGGATTATGACACATAAAAATGGGTGTTATTCAAAGTATGTAAAGATACATAGATCAATGTTAACCATAATCACATTGTGGCTGGGTCTTGAATTGAAATACTAGACTTCCCTACGTATCCCATAAGGATAGGAATCAAGCCATACGTAGTTCTTGAAATACATATTAATGTCATGTGGTACTAAAGTATGGGAGATCTTTGTTTAGGGCCATAGATCTCAGACCATTATAAGAAATACACAATGTGTGTTTTCATGGGGACTTTTTAGCCAAGGGACTGAAAGTGGAATTTGGGGATAGGCCCAATGACTTGGGGTTGGATTCGAGGGACACACGAACGTTCCTACGTATCCCATAAGGATGGGAATCAAGCCCACGTAGTTCTAGAAATACCCTATGTACAGATTTGGTTCGTACATGTGAAGGGTGAAAGGGGACTTTAGTGTAATGATGGTTTGACCCAAGATAAAAGGTTCATGCATTTCCATGTATGGATGTAGTCTTTGGAATGTAAAATGATTGGAAATCAATGTAAATAATGATTCCCTCTCAGGTGAGGCTATCAAAGAATGTTGTAGTTTATTGTCATACATGAAAAAATTGTTGTACAGTTTAACGTCATATAACAAGGACGAAGGTGAACCGATGTGAAGAGATTGTTTTTGGGCTTGAACCTCGGGAGGTTGCCTACGTACCCATCCTAGAAGGAAAGGATCAAAGTCCGCGTAGTTCAATTAAAGAATGAATTAGTGATCATGTTTTTCTTGGGGAAAATGACCTAAAAATGATATCGGGACTTACACATGGTTAGAGGCCCAGAGAGGGTGTTATGGTTAAAGTTTTCTCTAATATCACGTGAGTCATACTCAGTGTGAGAAACAAGAGGTAGAAAAAACCTTAATGATGCACAGTTTAATGTCATGTAGGACATATGAAGGGACTATGTAGTTTAAAGTCTTGCAGTTAGGACTATTGGTGCTGCACAGTTTATTGTCATGTAGCAGGGACAAAATACAGTTTAACTTCATGTAGGATATATTAAGGGATTTCTGTACAGTTTAGCGTCATGTAGTTATGACGATGGGGAAAATAAATTTTAATGTCATGTTGGACAGAAGGGGGACTGTGCAGTTTAATGTCATGTAGTAAGGACAAAAGAGGACACAGTTTAACTTCATGTTGGATGAATGAAATGAAAATAGTTCAAAGTCATATGCATGGACTCTGGATGGTGCATTTTAACGTCGTGTTGGACGTAAGGGACATGAAAATAGTTTAAGGTCATATCCATGGACCATAGATGGTGCAGTTTAACGTCTTGCTGGACATAAGAGACTTCTGTACAGTTTTGCGTCATGTAGTTAGGACGTCACAGTTTAACATCATGTGGGATGAAAGTAATACAAATAGTTTAAGGTCATATTTATGGACCGTTACAATGTGTTTTGTGTTTATAAAAAATACTTCTTCAGAAATATGGTATTGGATGGAGTAGTGATGAGTTCTCCATCCATTGAGATTAATGAATATTCTCCATTGGAGTAGAACTTATGTATTGAATAAGGTTCTTCCCATTTTGGCTCAAGCTTGGGAGGATTCTTTCCTAGTATCATTGGATCTCTGAGAACCAATACCAGTTCTCCCTAAATGAATGAATGAAGATGAACTTTTTTGTTGAATGCTAGTGCTATTCGATTCTGATAAACTTCCAAATGGTGCAGTGTGCACATTCTTTTCTCATATAAACGTTCCAATTCATCCAATTGATTTTGAGATTGTTCATCTGTAGATGACTGATAACAAATAGCTACTATGAGCGAGGGTAGTTGAACTTCAATAGGCAAGACTGCTTCCGTTCCACATACCAATGAATATGGAGTTGACCGTGTTACAATGCGGGTGGTAGTCCGATAATCCCATAAAGCATGAAAGAGTTTATCAGGCCATGACTTATTATCTTTATCCACCATATTTTGCAGTTTGTTTGAAAGAGTCTTGTTAAAGAATTCTATCTAGCCATTGGCCGCTGCATGATACCAAGATTAATGGTTGGATTTGATGTTGTATTCTTCATACAACTTCTTCATCTTGGATGAACAGAATTTAGTGCCATTATCCTTCAATATGGTATGAGGGACACAAAATCTGGAAATGATGTTAGACTTGATGAAGCTAACAGTGATTTAAGAACTAACTTCTTTGATAGGTATTTCCTCTGCCCATTTGGAAAAGAATTCAGTAGCAGTAAGAATATACTTAAACTACTTGGTCGTAGCTGAAGGGTAGGGTCCCACCACATCCATTCCCCATGTGGCAAAATGCCACGAGTATTTAGCTATATGAAGAAACTCTAGAGTTTGATGAATGAAATTTGCATGTACTTGGCATGAATGACACTTCTTTGTGAAATCAACACAATCTTGTATCATTGAAGGCCAAAAGTATCCAAGCCTTCGAATCTGATCAGACAGTCTATGTCAAGACTGGTGGGCACCACAGACTCCTGCATGCACTTCTTTCATAACATCCATTGTCTCTTCACCATCAATGCATCTGAAGAGAACTCCATAAAAGCCACGATTGTAGAGAATTCTCTCTAGGTGATCTGGGCTATCATAAAGAGTAAAATTGGCCACACGTCACCAGATTTGTTCTTTCCCAGTGCTATCAGGTGGAAGTATTCCATTTTGAAGGTATTTACTGATAGGTGTCATCCATCCTGTAGTATGACCATACGGTTCAGGAGTGGGTCTAATTTCATTGATTCCCTCTGTTCTGGTTCAAACATAAGGTGAAAGTGTACGAAGGTGGGTAATACTGATGGTTGTTTTGTCCCGATTTGGATCTTCCAGAGCTGTGGCTATATTAGCTAATGCATTAGCTTGAGCATTTTGTAATCACGGGACATAAGAAAATGTTGGTTCTGTAGGAAATTCCGCCATTAACTCTCTGATGTAATCATACAAAGAGATAAATTCTTCTTATCTGATTGCATAATCACTATTGACTTGTTTGATTACCAGGTCTGAATCACCTCTCACCATTAAGTGATTCACTTGTGCTTGAAGTGCCAACTCCAAGCATGCAATGAGAGCTTGGTATCCTGCTTCATTATTTGTACCACCTTCCCACAATAAGAAGGAATAAGGTAACACTGCCTTTTCTAGGGAAATAAAAATAACTCCTAATCCAACCTTGTTGAAATTTGGATCTTCCATTTTCTTCCCTGTTAGACTTCTAGAAGCACCATCAAAATACATTTCCCATAACTAAGGACTATCCTGAATAGAGAATACTTCATCATCAGGGAGTTAAATATCTGAAGATGTGTCTTCCATTGAAGGATGTTCATCAAGGAAATCAGCCAGAGCTTGGCCCTTTTTTGCCTTTTTAGACACATACTGAATGTCGAATTGCTGCAAAATAACTTCCCACCTTGCCAGACATCTTATAAGTATTGGACGACTAAGGATGAATTTGAACGGGTTATTACGATATACCAATTGGACCTCGTGATGTTGTAGGTAGTGTCTCAAGTTCTGAACTGAAAATATTAATGCCAGGAAGCACTTCTCAATATTTAAATACCGGGTTTCTGCTTCAAGCATAGTTCAACTGAGATAGTAAAGGTTGTTTTCATTCCCAACATCATTCATCTGAGCAAGAAACTCACCCAATGATAGCTCTAAGGATGTCACATAGAGGATAAGTGGCCTTCCTTCAACAGGTGGCATAAGTACCGGTGGACTCAAGAGGTATTTTTTGAGAATATCTAATGCCTCTTGACATTATTCAGTCCACTGGTAAGTGACTCCCTTCTTCACCAATTTGGTGAAGGGAAAACTTTTTCCTGCCAAATTGGTGATGAAACGCCGAATATAGGATAAGTGTCCTTGAAGTACTCTTAATTCTTTCAAATTTCGAGGAGTTGACATACCAAGGATTTACTTGGTCTTCTCAGGATCGAATTCAATACCACTATGGCGTACAAAAAAGCCAAGAAAGTTTCCTGAGGTTACCCCAAAAGCACATTTTAAGGGGTTCATCTTCAAATTATGTTGTCGAAGCTTACGGAATATGACTTCCAAACCAACCAAGTGATTATAACGTTGTTTGGATTTGACCACCAAATCTTCCACATAACATTTAACAGACTTCCCTAAAAAGGGTTTGAAGATACGAGCATGGCACGCTGATATGTTGCACCTACATTCTTTAAGCCAAAGGGCATTACTCGATAGCAAAACACACCCTGAGGGGCTCTGAAGGCTATAGATTCCTCATCTTCTGGAGCCATTCAGATTTGATTATATCCAGAATATCCATCCATGAAGTAAAGTGCTTCATAGCCAGCTGTTTCATCAATTAAAAGTTCTGTAATCGGAACTGGAAAATCATCCTTAGGACAATGCCAATTTAGATATCTGAAATAGATGAAAACTCTAATTTTTCCGTTCTTATTCTTCACAGGGACAATATTATCCAACCACATGGGATATTGAACTTCTCTGATGAATTTATCTTTGATAAGCTTATCCATTGCAACTTCAATTTTGGAAGCATAAGTTGGGTGTGTTATTCTTGCGGCTTACTTAAATCCCTGATGTTCTTCTGGTAAACCCAAATGATGAGTAGCATTATCAGGATCTATCTTGGGCATCTCTGTATAGTTCTGAGAAAATATGTCTTTATTTTTCATTAAAAAGGAAATATACATATCTTGTTCATCAAGAGTCGTGGACGCACTGATTAAAGTGGGGCGTGGATCTTCTTTTGTATCTAGATTGATTTATCTGAGTTCATCCACAGTAGTATAGATACCCTCTTCAAATGCTGGAGGAGTATCCCTGAGATCTTCCTCTTCTTCTTCCACATGTGTTATTTCTTACATTTCTACTTTCATAGTAGATGATGAAGTAGAATTTCCATGATTAAGAGAGATGTTAAAAATTGAACATCTTTAAGAAGAGACTTACATTTCTGACTCAATTGATGATGAAGGGTCTTCCATGGGTAATAAAGAGGAGATGATGGATTGAGAATCAACATCATCATTCACCTCTGGTATTGCTATAACATCTTCTGGCCTGGTTGGAGAATTATAGACTTTCTGGATTAGAGAAAATGAAATGAAGACATCTCCATTTGAGCTTTCATCATTGCCTGGAGGATCACCAATTTCTCCCATGTTGTCTAATTCGATTGCCGAAATTGACATTATGGATCTTTCCATAAGAGTATTTTGATAAGGGTCTATCCTGTCAATTTGACTGATAGGAAACACGTAATCTGTACTCACATGTGCAAATGGATTTAATAGAATATTCTCCAAACCATATGGAGCATTAACTATGGTAATCTCCATTGTGGTATATTTCTCCTTTCCCTTCATGTGATAGAATTACGCCTCAATGTATTGAGATTCACATGTCTTGAATGGGGAATTATCACCGTACAATGTACCAACTTGACCATCAAAACAATATTCGAGACATTGATGGTATGATGAAGGGATAGCCACATGTTGATACAGCTAGGGTCTTCCAAACAAGATGTTGAAGGCTGAGTCTTGATCAACAACCATGAAATATGAATTGGATACAAGATCTCAGAATTGAGTTCTGAGTATAATCTCACCCAGTGGTTCTTGGTCATTTTTATCATATCCTTGTAACATCATAGTATAAGGAGATAAATTAGATTTCTTGAGGCCAAATCGATGAAGTGTAGGAATGGGAATGAGGTTGACTCTTGAACCATTATCAATGAAAGCTCTTCGGATGTCGACACCATTGAACTTTCCAGATAAGTACAATGGTCTAATATGCCCATGCATGACATCATCTTCATATTAATCTTTGAAAGATATCACTTCATGGCATTCTACAGGATTATTTTCTACGTGGTAGACTTCAGCTGCAGAAATTTCAGTTTCAAACTCTTGAGGACTTGACAAAGCCTCGATGAGTTCCTCCTGAAGATATTTTGACAGATTCAATGCATCTAGAATTGATATGTTGGCCGGTACTTGTGCCAGGTGTTTCAATACATCATACTTTTGATCTAGAGGTCTGCATTTCCCAACTTGAACATGGGGTTTAGCATGTGCCATGGAAGTTGATTCTTTGGAAGTTGATGCATCTTGTATTAGGATAGGAGTTGTAAATAGTCATGGAAGTGGAATATTAGAGTGATTATATCCATTTACTTGTTGAGAGGATGAAGGGGAATCCCCAACCGATCCCCCAGAATAACTGTGCCAAGACTAAATTTTCTATTAGTTGAAGAACTCATTTGTTCTTGTTGAGCTCGCTGAAGGGCTCTGCCACGAGTTTCTGCTGCATACACAGTTCTAGTAGGGGTAGAATTGGAATAGTGGCTTCTGGGATATCCACGTCTTCCTCTGTATCCCAAACCCCTGGAACTCCCTCTAATTTCTCTGTTTGATGCAGGGAATTCAAGCTCATCTAAATTGAAACTGCGACTGGCATAAGGATCTGTTAAATGAATCATATTAACAGAACCAAAGATCAGTTCTTCATCTGATGAAGACTCTGCCTAACTAGCCAATTTAGGTTGTACCGTTTGGTGGGATGGTGCCTGTAGCATCGAAGTAGATGGCATGAAATCTGCCAGATTCAAAGACAGCTTAGGCTTTGACACATAATCATCTTCTCCTGATTCTTCTTCCTTCCCTGAATTATGCTATCCTTTTGAGGATTTTTCTTTTGATGGAGGTTTCACTGTATCATTTACAGTATAAGACACAAATGTTTTCTTCAATTGAGGTCGCAAAATTGCATGAGTTCGGTTGATCGTTTTTCTAACCATCCAATAATCATATTTCTGTGCATTTTTTCTTTTGACTTCTTTCCACTCGCCTCCTTCCTCCGGATCTGTAGCAGTAACACATGCTACCTAGGCTGAAGAGCCTTTTAGTTTTACTTTTCCCAAGTCGACCATCTTTTTCAGGAGGTCTTTGAAGACAAAACACTCTTGTATGGGATGCACCAATATTTGATGAAAGGGGCAATAATTGGGACGATCTTCATCTCCTTCCTTTTTTGGCCTTTTGGGCCTTGGAAACTGAACCAAATTATTTTCCAGAGCCGAAATGATGTAGCCGAGAACTTGTTCATTTCGGAAAGAATAAACTTTACTCTTCAACTCATCAAACTATTTCCGTCTTTGATCTCTTTGATCATCCTGACGAAACAGCCTCGGTTGCTGATGCTCAGGATGTGGAGCCCTTCGGGAAGATGATTGCTTTGAAGTAGCATCATGTACAGGTGCTTGCTTAAGCATAACTGTAGCAGTCTCTACTTACCCATTCTCCTTCCTGAAGCTCATGGAATTACATGAGTTTTAGCCATAGTCTGTATAAGGGAATCTTAAATCTACTGAGTGATTGAAGTAAGGTCTTAAAACCCTCCTGTGTATTTCACAGGGATCAACGACGTACACAACTCGTCACATAAATTTGCCACGCAAATTGGAAACAATTATTCCCGAGGGAGTGCTAAACTCAGGGAATATGTTAATCCCTTCTAGCGAGCAATGAAATATGAGACTCTTTCATTCTCCCAATGCTTACAGTTTTTAAGATAAAAAACTGTTGTGTTTGGAAAAGTTGAGCTGAACTGAAGAATGAATTTTTGATGGAGATCTTCCCATCCGGTAATTGACCGGGATTTCAAGCTTGTATACCAAAAAAAGTTGGTCCTTGCAAGGTTCGCATGAAGAATCTGAGATTCACTACTTCTTGTTGTTCCGGAGTTCCCATCATAGGATCGCAACAAGACACGTAATGTGTCAAATGCTATTCAGGATCGACTGATCCATTGAAAATAGGTAATATAGGGTTCCCAAAACTTGATGGGGGAGGGATTGCATCAACCCATTCAGGGTAAGCTCTCTTTTCTGGTTAAATTTTAGCACTCTTTCCCTCCATATCGTCCAACCGAGCTGTTAATGACTCAATAGTAGTTATTAACTTTTGAGAAACATCTGGTTTAACTTGGACCTGAACAGGTGTAATGAATGGATCTTGGACAGGTTTGACAGCTGGAAATGCAACCGATGACAGCATTACTGATTGTTGTTGCACATGACCCATAGGATTAGACCTGTGAGGGTGTACTGATAAAGGAGGATATTTTTTTATCCATCTCAGTAGCCACAAAAAAATCCCTTGGCTAACTGGCTCTATCACATTTAGGAGGAAGACTACCCTGAAGTATTCCTGCATTCATCCTCCTTAATTCCTTCATTTATTCCTCTTGTTGTTCAAATATTTTCTCTAATGAGAGAGATTGGCCTTCTCTAGCGGAAGGGTATGTAACCTAATTATTTCCTATCCCCTTGTTGGATCCCTTTTGGAGAGGGGGAAGTGGTTTATTTGAAGGAACACCTGGGTTCTGAGTAATCCTTTGACTTTGTGTACGTACACCTTCTTTATTTGTGTCTGTGCGTACAACTTATTGAGCAGGAAACTCTTCATCTGATCCCACTGAGTGAACCTCATCTGGTGGATCAAAAATAATGGCATTGATGACATTGATTGATGCATAATGCATTGAATCCCTTATATCGGAATTTTTGCGATATTGTCTTCTATTATGTCTTTGATGAGACATTTCCTTTTGTTGATTCGATCACTCAGGAACTTCTTGATGAACCATAATTTAGAGAGAATCTCTTGATAACTTGTCTCTTCATTCCTCTTGGGGATTCTTCCCCAATCGAGAGAAGACTGACTTTCTCTGAGGGAAGGATTGAGGATTTGAAAAAGTCCCCAGTCCGGTGGACTGGGGATGTTCCTGCTGTTCCCGCTCAACTCATCGAATCCTATTTGTTGATTATGTGGGTTGGATTTAAAGATTCCCCAGTCTGTCAAGCTGGGGTGGCTCTTGACATGCTATGTATGAGAATTTCTTAAAATCTCTCCTGATTTTGTAGACTTCAGTCCGGAAATTAGCTGGATGCATCAATCGACATCCACTTTTATCACCCCGTTCAAAAGACTGTTGGATTATTTCTGACACTTATGTCACTTGATGATGTGCTTTCTCCATACGAGAGGCATGTTCAATATTCTAATTCTCTTGATGCAGGATTAATTCAACAACTTTTTCTTTGTATTCTTGACTTTGAGAAGAACTAGTTGAGGCATGTTCTTTGTTATGCCTTTGATTTCGCACAAAACCAGCCAGATGTGGAAAATTTCGGGGAGATAACATTGCAAGAAACCACCTTTGGTGGGAATTGTTGATTGGAGAGTATAGTGAAATGTAGTGCTCCAAGAACACCCCATCCCTTGATATGAATATCAGATGGGGCATTGGCAATTAACTGGCGCAATCTTCTTAGTGCGCCATGACATGAATGTGGAAGGGCTCTCTACTGCTTTTCAGCCTTTGGATATCGAGAGACTGAGAGAGATGCCAAATCAATCTGGTGTTTTAACCCTTCTATTATCTTAACATGATTTTTATATCCATCATAAGATAATATTTTCTTTTTCAACTGAAAATGATTTATCCATATGTTGAGATGAATATCTTGAATACAATCGTCCGTCAACACTTTTGGAATGTCATACTGAGAGTCAGCCAAAGGCCAAAACATGACTAGCACTTCACCTTTTTCCAGTTTTTTTCTCATATTCAGCACTTCCTCTTTATCATTCAATGAATATTCTTCTACCTGATTTGACTAGAGCTGGTGCTTCCTTGTTGCTTCATCAGATTCAAGAGGATTGGTAGAGAATTCACTGATCAAACTAGAAGATGAATGACCCGAGGGTGGTTCAGAGAATGAACTACACCTTGGGCTATCTTCTGATCGAGAAAGTATTTCACTTTCTAGTGATGAAGCATCAGACCTGACTGATTTCGCATTTGCAAGTGCCACAAGATAAGAGGGCTTTCTCAGCACTACATTGTCCACTGGAGCATTTTCCTGGAAATGTGCATCACCACTATGGAGAGTAATTTCGCAGCGAAATTCATCATCATGGGGAGGACCACCATTGTGGGTTACCGAAAAAGATGAGATCTCTTGCTCCTTGGTCTTCTGGCCACACAGAGGGTTATTGTAGCTCTCATCTGAAGATTAAACTTCAAGATCGAACAAACTGTCATGAAGCAAGCCTTCATGAGGAGGTGTCTGTTGAAGACCTTTAGAATTAATGTTCCCACTATTATAGGAGGGAGCAGAATATTGGATTCCAACATATAACTTTCTGAGGGCTTCAAGAACTCCAGCATCCAGCAAGGCCTTGTTACAGATTGTCTCCTGATTTCTTGACTTAGCTGGGTGGGTCTTCTTCATAGACGCCTTCTTACACTCCTTGGAAACCAATTGTTGATGAAAGTGGCTACTCTGATCATGTGTATGTGCCTGATCAGGAGAGATTTTCAGGTTAGTCTGATGATCTCCACTCAAATCAGGTATTTGTGACAAACTAGGTTGTCTGTATGATATGGTGGAGTACGCCCCACAACCCACTTGGACTGGAACAGAGGTGTGTATCTGCTCCGGAGTAATCTTTTGATGAGTCACTTCACTGGTAGGGATAGATTTTCACTTATTTCCCTGTGATGCTGCTGAAGCTATTATAATATCATGGCAGGCATCCAGAATATGAGCAGGGATTTGCTTCTTCTCTTTCACCATTGATAGAATATGCTTGGTGACTTCATCTACTGGCATGGGGATATAAGTCTATTCCGTTCTTGGAGTAGGTGTGTGTTTTTGCTCCTGTCCTCCTTTTCTAGTCAGTAAATCCTGACAGTACTCAAGTTTAGGGGCAAAGAGTTGAGTCTGCCTCCTGTTTGTCACCGGAGCTTTTCGACTGACTTCTCCTGGTGCAACCAAGTGAAACTGTTGGTAGGCATGATCAATACTAGCAGGTGTCTGTGTCTTTTGATTATACTCCGCCAAACGTGGTTGACGAGATCCATCATATGTAGTCAGACGAGCCTGCTGACTAGCTGATGACGTATAAACAGGTGTATGTTCCTGCCTATAGTACTCCGCCAGAATTGCCTGGCGGGATTGTCGTGCTGCTGTCAAACGAGTCTGCTGGACAGCGGGATTAAAACGGATAGGTGTATGTGCCAGATCGTTGCATGCCACCAATTTAGGTTGGTGGACTTCTCCAGAGATGGCAGAGATGAGAACCTGCTCACTGTTGACCGGATTTTGCCTCTGGCAATTAGCCTTTCCTGCTCGGGTTCGAGGAACCTAAGCTGAACGCCTGGAGATGATACCCTCATCATGTTGAGGGCACAATGCCACAAGGTTCTGGCAGAGATTGTTGATGGGATCCCTCGGGAAGGACTCATGTATCATTGAATTAAGACCCTTAGGGGCCTGCTCATTCACCTCCCCAGAATATGGGAGGGACTGGTGATTGTGTTCCGGGGATAACGACCTGAAACGGTTAGAGATGGTGGTTGGAACCACCTGCTTCTTAATCACTGGTCGTCGTTGTCTGGATGGCCGGTGTGAGTTGTTCACTTAGAGGGCTTGTCGAGTAGCCTCTAAAGTCAGAATGGTACCGTGTTGTCGGTACACCTTAACCAGTTCATTTGATACCCAGCATTAAAGACACTGAGTAGGTTATATCTTCCTCAGAGCGGACGATGATCCAGCAGGAGTATCATTAGAGACATTCACAGCAGAAGTATTCATGGGTGTGAACTTAGTATAAGTCATTCTCGTAATGCAGAATATCTTGGAAAAGAGTGTCTATTTTATATAACAGATGTAATAAAGATAAGTCCGACTAATGCATCTTTTGGATGAACACATATGTTATTGATTGTCTTGTTGTCCCTCTCATTGAGTTTTAAATAGGGGCCTAACAAGTAGGTAAACTATCTTTCTAACATGGTTAATGATTCACATAGGGTTCACCATTTTTTTGTTTCCCTCTGGAATTGGGGATAACCTCATTGATTTAAGGTTCAAACATTCAAATCGGTTTCTAACGGGTTTGTTCGTAGAACCGGAAACATCCAATGATTCCATATCTATTTAGACCTAATTTCCAAAGGTAGGCACTCAATAGTTGTGAACGGATGAGACTTAAGAATTTTCATTGGTCGAGAGGACAGAAGGTCAGACTCATCACACCATTTTGAGGGGAATTATTGTCTACTCCGGGAATTTCTTTATAGATTTAAGTTATTTTCGTGAATCTTTATTAAATTACCTAGTATAAAATGATCTTTCCTTCAGATCTGAAAATCAATGATTAATATGTAGGAAATTTAGAGAATCTTTTATATGTATTCTAGGGTCATCATCAATAGAGAATCATATGTATTTGTTGGAGATTCTTAGTCAATGGTATCCTTTAATAAATTATATAGTTATCTCTTGGTCATTATGATGACCATTATGGTTTTAAATCCACTCAGTGGGGCACTTGAAGTTTATTGTCATTCAGAAAGACGTGGATTATTTCAGAGTTGGGATCGTACCTGCAGGTGGGATATCTATGTATCCTTTATTTAGAAAAGGAATCAGAACCCACGTAGTTTGAGTAAGGGAGTATGAGGTCTATCTATGATTGATGGCTCAAAGAAGGATCTCATAATTACTTTTACATTCTATGCTCACGTGAGTCATGCTCGGTGTGAGAAACAAGAGGTATTGGTAAAACCAAACAATTGTGCCCTGAAATATGCAATCATGAGAAATAATGTGGGTCTTATGTATGTATGACTTCCCTGATAAATGGAGATTAGGATTTACTTCAGGGTAGAAACCTGGAAACAGGGTCCATAAAGGTATATGCACTTTATAGAGATTTTGATACTCTAACTTGGGGCTTACTCATGAGAAAGACGCCCAAATTAGGAGGGGACATATGATTGGATTTTACTCCTAAAAAGGAAACTAAAATCAAAATTAAATGAAGACTAGTTAAGAGAAATTAAGACTGGGGATTACTCCTGAAAAGGAGGCCCAAGTTAAGGGAATTATGGTTGGGGCTTACTCCTAAAGAGGATTCCCAGAATTAAGGGGACTTGGACTGGGGATTACTCTTAAAAAGGAGGCCCAAATTAATGAGGACTTGGGGCTGACTCCTAAGGAGGATTCCCAAATATTATTGAGAATTTGGACTGGGGATTACTCCTAAAAAGGAGGCCCAGGTTAAAGATTCTCTCATCTTTAAAGGATGAGGTTGAATGAATGAACTCTCTAACTTTAGTGATGTAAATATGTGCAAATCAATAGGTTTTGAGAGATGTTCCACCGAATTCCTTTCATATAAGGAAGCAAACAAGGAAATCATGCCTTAATGGATTTGGAGAGAGTTCTGAAGGTTTAATCTTGAAGAGGATAAGTGGATAGATGTAAGAGAAGTGAAATAGGAAGGAGAGGCACCCAAAAAGATAAGGGCGTGCAAGTCCTGGCAGGCGCGCAGGTATTGTGTGAGCGAGCAAGTCTAGGTCGCGCTGGTATACCTGCGCGACACATGGGAACTTGCGTTATTTTCAACACTTAGGGTAATACGTGGGAGAGACTTGGCTAAAACCCTTGTTATTATCCCTATAGGCTTTCCAGAAGATGGCGTGCAAGTTCTGGTGAAGGAGTAGGGTGGCACGCAAGTGTGTCCATTTCCCATAAGGTTAAAACACTTAGGCGCGCAAGTGTTAGTGAATTATAACACTTATACCTTACTCCTCTTGTTTAGACCTTCCATTATAGGTAAAGAATTACCTTATATGTTTTTGGAAGTCTTGAAGAAAAGACTTGGACATTCAGAGCTCTGTATCTGAAGTCTGTAAAAAATCCTCCTTCAAATGGGGGGCCCACCGTGGGTATTTATAGGCTAGAGAAGACCACGTGCAGTTTTCAAAGAGGGCGCACAAGTCACTTGCGCCACCATTAAGTGGTGCGCAAGTGTACTTGCACGAACATGAGGGAACTTGCGTGAACCAAGGGTATTTGACTCCTTGTTCATGCCTTTTTTCGATTTTTGATGTTTTCTTCAAAGGATGAATCACTTTATGCTAAAGAATTTCCCTTTTCATTCATTTAGACAATGTGACAAAAAGGAGCGTCAACAATTATAACGTATCACAGTGAGGCAGAGACACTACAATGCCATGTCAAATTAGTTATTTCCATTCATAAATGAAATAGTCCTGCAATATTGAATCACAAAAAATTGGGGAAGTTGAAATGTGTTTCTTTATTTAATAGTTTGACTGCGATACATGATCATATTGACAATCTAAGAGAAATTACCTTGTATATCTAATGAGAAAAGGTATTGGAAAAGACTCTCGGTGGTGAATGAAAAGTGGAAATGAATGCCAACGGATCGCAAATCATGATTAATAGATCATGTACCGATGATCAGGGATCGATGAATGATGGGGGTGAATCTCTTTTCTTCACCAACGCCTTATCCAATCCTCAAGGTAGGGGTTTTATTTCTATGTGATTTCATTCTTCCCATTCTTCTTTCGAATGATGAATACTGATCAACCCACCAAAAGGTTATTCCCTGGGTCGAACATTCATACACGATGGGTGTCTGTTCTAGCCCACATTCATTAGGTTGGGAAAGAGAAAACTAGGTCTCCCCCAGGCGGCCCAATGGTTTGGGTCTAGCTGACCTAGCGGGACGGGACAATAGCAGGTCGGGCTGGCATTTTGGGCTAGCGTAGGTTGGGTCGGCCCGAAAGGTAGTTCAGCCCTGGTAGGATGGCCTTGGTATGTCGGTTCGATCCATCCAGGTCAGGCCATAGCCAGACCCCACCATCCCCTTTTCACTAAAAGAACCATAACATTCAATCTATAAGCATATTTAATGAGATGTATGTGGATTTGGGACCCTATAGATGAGCTAGTCCTTTCGATATAGATTCGATGGTTTTTTTAGGGCCAGAATGGGTTAAAGATTCCAATTAGTTAATTCCCCCGTGGTTCGGTACATCATTGAGTACACATCATTATGAAGCAATCCCCTCGGGAGGGTAAAGTCCCAGATAGAGTTGTAACAACCTCTATGGGACTAAAGTGATACTCTATCACCCCTGATGGAGTTTCGTGGGTATTTATGTGGCCTCCGAGTATTGTGTGTTAATCCTCGATCTAGTGGGTTTTATTAATAGGGGTCCATGTATTCCCAAAATAGAATCCCCTATGTTACGAGTTGCATCATTAGGGTTCATGTTATTCTCAGTGAATAATCTCTTACACTGTGGGTTAATACATATTATGTTTTTGGTACTCATTAGGAAGAATCACCTATTTGTATATCATTATCTTTGACCGGAATTTTATCTTTGAGCATGACCCAAATTACCAAGACATCTAGTAAGAGTCCCTGATGATATCAAGGCTCGATGAGTGGGTTCTCCATGATTGAGTGTTCCTAGAGTATAATCCTTTTACCAAATATTAGAGATGATATTGAGACTCATTGTCTTAGTGATACGAGATATCTCAAGGATGTTCATGACATATCGAGACCATATTTCCTCTCGGATACTTTTTTAGACATGTTCTACATGCTTACAATTAGACAGCTTGAGGAGTGACATCTCCTTGAGTAGATCATTCTATGATCAGAACCATATGGCTGACAATGGATTAGACCATGACTCTAGGAATCATTTACAAGTATACCTCGATGTTCTTGTTATATATTTTTTTGACATATACCTGTCCTCAGCTGACTTTATCTTCTTATTGGTTTTTTCATTATGGTCTTTCACATTTTTTTTCAAGGTGCCCTATTGAGTTTTGTTTTACAAACCCCTGCACAATCTTTTCACACATTTTTCATGTATCTGCAGACTACTGATGCTTTGATGGATTACATGGTGGACTGGGGCCTCTTGGTTCTTTGATGAACCTAAAAAACATGGTGTGCTTCTCCTACTTCAGATAGCTATTTCTGTACCAAACCTGCTGGTATGGTTTTCTATAGATGATTTCTATAGACATATAATTTCACATTCCTTTTTTAGCATGTATTCTATCCCCATTTACCTTTAGTTTTCTTCTGGAATTATTTGTGTTTGTTTACATCATGATTTTACTTTCTAGCATTTGTGTCTTGGATTTGGGTGCGTGTTTAAAGATACATATGAAAATTTTATCATCTATTTGGGATATGCATACTCAATTCAAGTTGCCAGCCTCTATCCTATGGGAGGTGAGACTGATGTAGTCAGGGATTAGGACCTGGGGGATGGGTCATGAAAAAGTTGTATCACAAAAGGTCGATTATCTGTTAATAACCCAGAATCTATGAGTTCAGTTTGGGGAAATATTGTTATGTGTTTCAAGTTCATCTTTCAGGCTAGAGAAACCCGTGTTAGTATAGCTGCCGACATATCCAATCACCAAAACCGTATATTATGATTTTCAACCCAGTACGTGAATACCCTAGTTGTAGAGGAAAATTATGGTACTCGTATCATGTAGGAATGGATTGTGTTTTCCATGTCCTTCTTGAGTCAACTCACTAGGTGTACTCTATTGAATATGGTATATCTTATTTTGTTTCAAGACTCTTCCATGTTGATATCCATCAAGGATTCCACCACGTGATCACGAGGATGATCCATAGGGTGACGAGATGTGGGTACAAGAATTTTTAATAGAGACATCTCCTTAGGGTGGTTTACCAGCCGAACCACCACATGTAGAGTATCACATGGTACACATAGTACAAGTGGATGAGATGAGTGGGTTAAGCTCACATCATGAGTTTTAGTGATAGATACCCCTCATGATCTGAGTCAAGCCTAATTTTTATGAGGGTGAGTAATGTCTTGAGGTGGTGACCGAGTTTTTCATATAGATAGGAAACTATTAAATTAGATGGAAGTCCTAGTAATGGTCCTTATATGTGGCTCAGTATGGAGAAATTGTGGTTTAGATTACCCAACCATATGATGAGGTGACTCTTCAGGGGAAATAGTTTGAGAACCTTTCTCAAAAAATGTTATCCCACAATAAAATATAAGGGATATGAATTCCCAAGAGATTTTACAGCTTCGGAAGGATGGCATGTTAGTAAATGAGTATTCATCAAGTCATACTGACCTTTAAAGGTACTTGATTAAAACAATATGATTAATGCTTCAAGGATCAGACATTTGAGAAAGGTGGTCTTATGGAAGTTTGATTAATCATTATTCCTATATGAATTCCTACTTATTCTAGGGTTCTAGAGATAACCATTGAGGTTGAAAGTACTTTGGATATAGTAGATAAATCCAGTTGATGTTAGAAGTATCGAGTAAGAGTATAGACTTATGGAGTAGGGAGGTGACATTGGTCTCAAAGACATGGACATGTGATATGTTCCGAGAGAAAACCCCAGGAATGGGGTTCTAGAGATCATGTCTCATAAGATGAGTCTATCCATCCTAGAGATAGGAAATTATTTTCATGAGACGGTATGGGAGATATCACTAGAGATTACCCATCCCATCGTGCTGCTGACAAGGAAATGTAGGATGGACCACTGAGGGAGGGAAAATTATAGGAACAGATGGATTTCTTGGGTTGAAGATGATTCAGAGGAGTTGAGAGAGTAATAGGAGGTGTTTTACATTTCGAATTGTTACCACCACCACCCCCTTGTGGTCTACACTGAGCTCACGGAGCTATAGGATAGGGGAAATGTCAGCAACATGCGGTCAAGGTATATGGATCAAGGGATTTAGGAATGATTTTAGGAGTGTTATATGTCTACTCAGGGTTTTCATACTACTAGAACCAAGTGATAATCATTATTCCTTATCATGAATCTAGTTTATGAACTAGATATTCTAATTAATCCATTGACTTGACCCTTATGTATGGAGATACAATTTCGAGGATACATGATAATCACACATATTCCAATAGCTTGATCTGGCCCTTGAGGCGAGAGTTTTGGTTGGAGACTCTTGGTGGAAATGTCGAGGGCTTACAACATCATTTTGGGTTTAGATTGGTTATCGATATTCCATGCCCAGATTGACTGTATTAGGTAAAAAGTGGTGGCGTATGTCCATAGATATTTAAGGGGATTTTCATTAGTTGGTAAAAATGAAACCTAGGCAACATGGAATAGACTCATTCATGGGAGTGTGCATCCGATCAGTCTTTATATGGATAGCCTAACCCTTGGAATAGTGGATGTTCTGAGTGTTTAGTTCCGAGTAGCAGTACACAGTATGAGAAAGTCTTTCTTGAACATGTTCCAGGATTACCACTCCATAGGGAGATAGAATTCTGTATTGTTCTACACCCCGAGATGAAATCAATATCAGCATTAGTATATCAGATGGATTTTACAGAACATCATGATCTAAGGGTGAAGATGGGGGACTGGAAAATGAAGTTCATCGTAAGAAACTGTGTTTGAGGTTATGTTTGGATTACTATCAATTTTACCATGTGGCTGTGGAGAAGATGTATCCACTACCAAAATGTGGATGAACAGTTCAATCAGTTAAAAAGGGAATCCTTTCTTGTGGAAAAAAAGAAGCTCATAGGCTCTACAGTAGTAAAGACAATGTATGGAAATTGCCCTGATCTTGTGTTTGTTAGATGAGGGAGTTGAGTACGTAGTGGTTTGTGATGCAACAGGGACTGAACATGGATGTTTCTTGATTAACATAAAGTAGTGATTGCCTGCAGTTCACATCAGTTGAGACCACATTTTCAGAACTCCATGACCTATGATCTTGAGTTGGGAATGGTAGTCTTCAAATTGAATTTGTGGCGGCACTAATTGATGGTAATGTGGTTAATCTTCTACTCAATCCATAAAGGTCTCAAGCATATATTCTCTAAGAAGGTTCTAAACCTATGGCAGCTATGTTTTCTAGAGTTCCTCTAGGATTATGACTTAGAGAGAGTCCAATGTCCATGTTTGGTAAACATGGTAGAGGATATTCTTATCAGTTTATCCAGTTTGTAGTTTCGGAATGGGGAAATAGAGTATTTGGCCTCATTACAGTTATCCATTGTGTATAGGGATGATGCAGCTTACCTACACTCAGTGATTTTAACCCCTCCACTCTTATAGTGAGTCAGTGATACATTTCATAGTGACACTGATAGTGAGACTTCCATGGGTAATTCCCCTGATGGATATTTGAATGGTTTGGAGCATGTCATTCCTTTCAAAGAATGATCAATAGTATTAGTGGACTATATACGTGGAGAGATGATTGGGAATATGCTTGTGGGTGTCAAGGAAGACACCTAGGATGAGAGACTATGTTAAAGGTGGTCTTACCTATTGATATGAAAGCTGAGAACTTGTTTGAATTAGTTTTATGTTTTTTAAATCACCGTGTCAAGACCATATACATGGAAATGTTTTCTCTTTCCTTCGATGGGTTTCCAGGAGGGGATTGAGAAAGGATATCGATGGAATTTGTGACTGGTTTACCATGTACGTCCAGAGAACACATTACCATCTGGGAGATAGTGTACCGCATATAAAATTTTTCCACCTCTTAAATTTTCAGGATCAGAGTTCAGTTTGGAGAATGGAATGCATCTACGTGCAAGATATATATTGACTCCATAAAATACCATATATGATAGTTTCTAATTGGGATACTTACTTTTCATCCTAGCGGTGGAGATCAAGGATTGTTATGAAAGGAACCTCTATAGACAGTAATTTTCTTTAGTGTGTGCCTAGTGGAAGCATCATAATATCTGGAATAGCACATGGGAGCAGGAGGCTCAGTTTCTTTTAAGTGCCCACATCTGTTTGGGTATCCCTTGGTTTCGATTTCCAGAACAAAAAGCCTTAAGGCGGGGAGAATGGAATGGATCACAATTCCCCAGTTTTATTTTTAAAAAATTTCTAGGAAAATTCCATGACCAATAACCGAGATGGAATGAAATTATAAGCCCTATTGTTCCCGAAATGGTACGATGAGATATGTTACGTTTTTAATTGCACGTGTGTGTGGTTTCATGAAAAAAGGTGGAAATATTCTATAGGTGCTTAGATTATAAAGAAGAGGGAACCATTGCTTTAATGAAAATAGGTTTACCCTTGACATGGATTAACTTATTGGGAATTGGTATTCTGTGAGAAAACACCAAAATGATATAACCCCAAATAAAATTATATAATAAAATTTTTTGGTCTTCGAAATCAGTATAAATCATAAAAGGTGACTCAGATTGAAAATATGAGATGATTTTTGAGTTCTTAATGGGGTGTAATTTTGAGGCAGAGCCTAGCATTGGCTAGTGTGGGTCAACTATAGAAAGTAGTTGTTGGGAGGTAACCATAAATATAATAATTAAATAAAAAATATATTTTTTCAAATCCTATAATTCATAAGTTTTAACATATATTGGAAATATGATAGTACCATTGAGCTTTTGAGGGTTTGATTTATTTAGGTGGGGTCTAACCTCAACTTCCATGGATCACGGGTAAAAGTTAATTTTTTGGTGTTTTAAAATTTTATAAAATATACATCAGAAAAATAGATTTTTTAATTTATTTTGCAGTTTCACAATGATGCAGTGAAACTACGGCACCAAGAAAAAGAAGGTAATTCATTTCAAAGATGATATAGTGTAGAGATACTGTAACCTAGTGAAATAGTGATGCTGAAACACATATGTTGATTTAATAGAATGATAGGGATATGTGATCAAATTGATAATCCTATAGGAATTTCCCGGAAGATATAGAAAAGAATAGGTGTTGGAGAATACTCTTGGCGATGATGAATGACGATATATCGCAGATCCAAACACAAAGATCAAGGAACGCAGATTGGGGATTGATGAATGGTGGAGGTGAAACAATTTTATTCACCCACGAACGACCCGATTCTTGAAGTAGGGGTTTTATTTCAATGTGACTTATTTCCTCTCTTCCATCAATTAGACAATTAATGTAGATCAACCCAAAAATTGGTTTAATCTTAGGTCGATCATTCTTTTAGAAAGTTTTTCTTTTGCGGGGATAAATTTTAGAATCTGATCTTTATGATTTTAATTCATTCTTCGTGATCCTGATAACAAGAATGAATTCAGGCTGACATGATAAAGGCATGGATCTGTTCTTCAGGTTTTCATGTGTTTCTCTCCCCTAGTCTATTGCTTTCTCTTCGTACTTCATGAGGATTTGAGTGAATAGATTGATTCACCTTCGATTCGTGGGGAAACAACCCCGATGCATAGAATATAACATTTTATCAACCCCACAGAGGTGCTTCAACAATCGTGGTGTGAGAAAAGGACACCATAGTAATGGTCACTAGCAGAAGAGGCAACTTCCCAATAGTGCATCCATGTTTTGAAAAAGCCTACCAGTATGGGAGCCAACATTTTTGGCGCACCATGGTCTAGAGGGTCCGAAATAATGGGGCCATAGGGGGTGGTGCATGAGTTTGTCAATTCGATGATTGATGGTGGAAGGGCCTATGGAAGAAAAACCACATGAATCTTGTGGGGGATCCAGCCAGATGGGCCATGGTATTGGTGGGCCGTAGGTAGTCGAATAGAAAATGTTTGGGGCCGCTGCGGAGGGATTCACCTCATCACAGGCGCGTCAGACAGAAGACATGTAGCTTTGTTGTGGGTGTCATAGGTTACACCGGTCGTCCGCGTTGACTACGGACAAGTCAAGTTGACCAAGGTGCATGACCAGCTGGTCATGTCCAGTGCTGGTGTACTGCTTTGCTGGTGGTGGTCTAGGATGGAAAAAACATGTTGGCCTGGGGTGGCCCTGTGGGACAAACCTATGACCCAGTGGGTTGGGTCTAGGAGACCAAGCAAGGTGGGCCGGTAGCGGGTCATGCTGAGAGTTCGGGCCAACCCGACGGGACAGGTCGGCTTGGTCTGGCTGGGACAGACTGAACCAGGACCCTACATACCTCTTTTCACTAAGAGACCCATAACATTCAAACTACAATCTCGTTTGATGAGCTGTTTGTGGGGGTGTGACCCTCTCAACAAGATGGTCCATTGAGATGGATTTTTTGGTTTTTCTGTGAGGAAAATCATAGGTGATAATATTCCCCTTGGTTCTTTCCTAGAGGGTTTAGTATGACATTATGTCCACATCATTTTTCTGCAATTCCATCGAGGAGATATAGTTCCATGTAGAGTTGTGAAAACCTCCTTTTCACTATAGGGATACTCTCTCACCTATGAGGGAGTTTCATGTGTATTGACATGAACTCTGAGCATAGGGTGTTAATACTCTATCTAGTGGGACATATCAATAGGGTTCTTAGTATTCTCTAAGGAGAATCCCCTATGTTATGAGCCACATTGGTAGTGATCATGGTATTATGAGAGATGAATCTCCTAATTTGTGGGTTAATACAGATTGGGTTCATGATATTTTATATTGAGAATCCCATATCTGTATATCCTGATATTTTACCAGTGTTTTCACATTGGGTGGGTCCAAAGTTAGAGGAAACTCTTTGAAGTGTCCCTGATGACCTCATGTCTTGAGGAGTGACTTCTCACATAACGAGCATGCCTTGAAATGAATCTTTTGACCAACGATTAGCAGTGATATCAAGACTCATTGTCATAGTGATACCTGATGTCCTAGAGAACTTCTTAATATAACAAGAACAGTTGTTCTCTTAGATAATTTTGGTATAATTGTTCTACTTTATTTCTACAAGATAAATTGAAGAGCGAGATCTCCCAAAATGGATCATTTTATGAGCGAAACCATATTGATGGACGTGGAGGAGAACTTGTGTCTTTAAATCCTTTATGAGTAATCCTGGATGTTCTTGTTATATATGGTGTTGACATATACATATGTGGAGATGAAAATATGTTCTTAGTTGAGTTTTTTTTCATGTTTTACATTATGTTTCAGGGTTCCCTACTCATTATTGTTTTACTGACCCATGTATGGGCTTTACCCACACTGTTCATGTCTTGTGAAGATGGTCGGCGCTTTGACGAAGTCCTTGGTGGACTGGGTCCAGGTGGTTCCCCGACTGATCTAACATACAAGGTGTGATTCTACGACTTTAGACAGATTTCTATGTACCTACACTTCAGGTAGGTTTTTTATAGAGCAGTTCTAGATAGTTATACATTTACATTATTTTTTCACTTTCCAACATCTTTTTCTTTGATAAGTTTTTATGTGTATAGGTACTTAGGAAAATACCTCTCATTCAATTGGATGATGTTTATTCGGTGCTAGTCTCTGGCCCCATGCCTATGGGAGGAAGGCATGGGCTAGTCACGATAGTGGATCTAGGGCATGGGCTGTGACATGCATGATCCATCATGCTATGAGTTTGATCATATGGAAATGATATGATGAGAAAAGGTTGGAGTAGGATGAGGAAAATCTAGTTAGCTAGTTTTCAGATCAAAAGGTTTTTGTATCCCAAGAGTAGTTTAGTCATGATAATAATGTAGAGGAGTATCAGCACTTCTTCTATGAGAAATGTCTCTATATGTCATTCTTCCAATAATAAGTAAATTTTGTTGTGGAAGATATTGTAAAAATACATCATTCTTTGAATATGGACATAAGTTAATTAAAATATTCTACTGCTTAAGAGAAGGATAAAATTTTCCATGCTGATGTGTTTGTGGCCACTCATTTGGTTGGGTTTACAAAAACTATAGTTAATTCTTCAGCTATGGTCCCAAAAATCAAAGCTTCTATCAAGGAGCACATATTACACTTTAAAAAGAAACTATAACAAGTGGAAGATCCATCAATTTTTTGTATATGAATAAAAACGATTGTATTACACACTATTTATTTTTGGGTTCTTTTCCTCATCTTTACCATGATATAACACTTAAATTGACTCATTCGATTAATTTTTTTTTTCAATAATTAAAATTATAATAATGAGAGAGATCTAATTTATTTCTATGTATTGAGACCTATAAAACATATTTCAGTGGTTTCTAGGTTCATATGATAGATCCAAAAAACATTGTATCTCTTGTTTCATCAAAATAATGTTTTCCTAACTCAAAATGAAGATGACTTAATGGGTGATATTTGGATTTATCATTGGCATCAATTTTCGGGGTTTTAACATAATATATTTTTTGTTATTTATTTTAATTTATCGAATAAAATCCAAAAAACATGTAGAGTGTAGGTCAAGCGAGTTGTCACTTTCCTTTTACTGTGGGTTACCTTTTTTGGATTTTCATGCTACTGAGTATTATGGATCATTGGGTGGGAAATTTTTATTCTAATAATCTAGAATAATGAAACCTATGTTTTAGGTCAAAAATCTCGACCATGAGTAATGGAATGACTATACATGATTGGATTTCTAGCTGATAATGCTATGACATTCTTCATATACTCAAAATGGGGGAATTTTGAGTCATGGTTTTTTTATTTCCATATCTATAACATTATATGAGACAAAAATATGGAGAATGAACATATACCATGTTCCAAAAGATGTTTACAGCGTGATAATTTCATAAGGACTTATGAAAATATTGGAGGTATCTCCTGATAATGAATGGGCATTTAGTTTCTAGGCTATTTCGGTGAGAGAATAATGAAAATACAACTAGGGAATATCAATGCATAGACAAAATAAGGGTATAATTAAGAATCTTAAATTCAATAATCTATGGTCAAGGAGTATGTCAAGATCTATATTTTTCATGATGGTGAAGGGTGGTTTGTGAAGAGGATGCATCTGAGAATGAAGGGAGAATCTGTTTTAGAACATACAATGAATGTGAAATCTCTCCTACACAAATTTGGCTTGTGTAAAGGTGGGTAATTTTGTTTTTCTCATTGGATGAAAAGGAGAGGGCCTAGGAGAAGTCCAGAACCTCACACCCATATTGGGGTTTTGTTCCTAAATAGAGGAACACACAAGTTTTTTATGCTGAAGCTGGACTTAGAAAGGAGGATCTATGCATTACTATGCTTCTTGATGGAATGATTATCATGTTTTATGTAGTTCTTTGGGGTGAGGTGGTGGGTTACCAACATCATGAGTCAAGAATTATTACTGAAAAAGTTTGATGCATCATTAAATTTAATATCAAGGAACCAAGACAATGACCTTGAAGTTTAACATTTAATGAAAAGAAATTGAGGGATATAGTTTAGGGTCATTTAGATTTGATCGAAAGATTATAGATTTTCCCATTCCTAATAATCTATCCAAGAATGTTCTATTATTTTTAGGAAAAAGTGGGGATGATGAAAGTTATAATCTTTGGGTTTTCAAATCCAATATTTGATTTGGGATGAATTTTTTTTGGGATTACAGAGATATAAGAGGCCTCTCATCCGGATAATTGTGCCTCTAGTTGAAATTCCATTTTTGTGGGAGACTCATTCAAATATAAATGTACCTTATAAATTCATATTCGAAAAATGGAACCCTTTGATTGACATGACCTTTTTTTCGATGAATTATTAAAATCCGTATTGGGTCATATTAATACATAATTAGATAAATGGTATCCTCTTGAGTTTTTAATTACACTAATGATGTATGAAGAAAGCTTATATTGATTCATATTTCTTGAAAAACTTGAATTGGATTGTGGAAGAAAGGAGCTTGAATTTGGAAGGTGCATTTAATATTAAAATTTACCAACAATGGGGAGATGTTTTCCACTACATAGGTTAGAGACATACCCCGGAAAAAGAGATATTTTATTGTTGTTAGGCCCAAGACATCATATCCAGGTGTCACTACGTATCTCGTCAAAGAGAGAATCAATATGTATGTATTTCATGGGGATATTACCCACCCTGATTTAATTATTTTGTGGAGAAGGGGATTTTTTTAATATAGTCTCTTGATCAGGGTGAGAACCCACACCAGACCATCCTTTTTAGATTTGTATTGTACCTATGAGAGTTGGGTAATATCCCATATTACGGGTGGACCAAGATGTATGTTCCAGGCATCGCTACATATCAAATCAAATCAATAATCAATCCCCATGTATTTCCATGATTTATTCCATGTAAGAGACATCAACCATTTAGTTTATCATCATATAGTGAGGACGTATAGTATACCTTTTATGGTCCTATATCTAAGACTATGTTAACCATGAAATTAAATTATATGCCTTGATCATACATGGAATACTATATCAAACCCCATAATACCACAAGAGATATGCTCTGGGCGAGAAACAAGGACTGGATAATTTTTTTTCACCCAAAAAGGTTATAAAAAGTAAGGACATGGTCATTTTGTTCTTTTGGTGGATAGAAAATGATGTAGGCTCTTGTTGTTTCTACAAATATCATCAAAATTGATAATCAATCCATATGTAGTTCTAGGATTTTAATTCCAACAATAGGGATGTTAACCAGGCAGTTTGGAATCATGTGTTAAGGAAAAATGTAATCCAACATGAAAGAGAAAGTTTGGTTCCCCATAAAATTTATCGAGATGTTATGGGAAATCATTTAATGAGTTGAATACCATGTTTCTAAAACAAGGATTTTTTATATGGTTTCCCAAGTCATCATGCTCTTGTTTCACAGGGTAAGGAAATATTTTATCGTCACGAGATAAGAAAATTTTCATAATGTTTAATGTAATATGGCTATGATGAATATGTATCATGAATTTTTGTGTCATACCGCTAGGATTGAATGACATGGGAATCCTGATGCATATGAGGCTTATTGGGCCAATAATGTCCTAACAAAATTCGTACTTTAAGAAGAAATCGTAAACCCTGGTCTTGAGGATTTCCAGTTTAGTAGAATTGGTATAGGACAAGAATGCAAGGAATGACCACATACCAATGTTATAAAATAAATTTTTGAGCGTAATTTGATTTATGGTTATGTAGATAGAATAGATCCTTCATGAGGAAGAATATGCCTCTAGTTGACACGCCCTTTTTGTGGGAGACTTATGCAAATCTATAATAGTGTGTATGAATGCATAGTCAAAACAAATGTGTACTCGAGAATATGAAATTATAATACTATTGGATGATGAAAGATTATGGATACACAAAATTTCAAATGATAAGGAGTATGATGTGTGGAGGAATCTTTCAGAGTACAGAGGGATCATTTTAATTGGAATTGTCTATAAAATATAAATTCCCCTACATTAATCTTTGTTTTCGTGAAGGATAGGGGGTATCTGTTTTTTAATGGATATTCCATGGACATAAGGTCTATTACTATCGACATATCCTATTTTAGGATAGAATAAAGCCACATTTAGTTCTTGTATATAGGTTCCTTGTTTGGTTTTGACTCATACAAAGGTAGGGGACATTTTTATGTTTTTTATAGTCCCTGGATTAGATATCCACACATCACAACATATCCTGTGATTGACGGAATCCAGCCACATGTATTTATTGAAAGGAATTGTGGAGGGAGACCAAAACCAATGATTATGATCCACTCTTGTATATATCAAAATTATATAAAGTTAACATCACGAAACAATGATATTGTTGTACAGTTTAATGTCTTATATATATGATATTTGGCTATGTGGGTTAGAGTCTAACAACTCAGACTATGATGTCGTGTAGTTTCATGTCTTATGACTAAGAACATATTTTTTCTCTTAATTTCATGAATAAAAGAAAATCATTCTATGTTTTTTAACATCCTATAAGAAAGAATAGAAATCCATGTAATATAACATCATATGGCCATGACAGAGGTTTTTTACAGTTAATTATTTTTCAATATGGATGAGGATGTTTTTATCACAAGAAATATTAATTAAGAAATATTTCATTGGTAAGGGACATAACTAGCTCTCCATCCATATACATTAAGGAATAGTATCTATTATAGTGGACCTTGTGTATACAATAAGGTCCCTCCCATTTCATCTAACTCATTAGAGGTTTCTACCCTGGTATCATCGGGGTCCTGAGGGACAGTACCAGTTCTCCTAGAAATAACAGGAATATGCATACTTTCTTGTTAAAATCCCATGATATTCGATTTTGATGGACCTCTAAGTGGTGAATAGTATGTCATATTTTATCATCAGGTCACTCCAATTAATCCGATCATATTTTGGAATACTCATCTATATATAGTTTATCGTAGATGGTAATGCGGAGCGAGGGAAACTTGACCTCAATGTGGAGGACGGTTTTGGTTTTTTATTCAAGGTAATATGGGGTCACCCATGGGGTGGTGCATGATGTGGTACTATATGAACATAAGACATTCAATAGATTGTCATCCCATTTTTGTTTCCACCATAATCTAGAGTACATTTGATTGTTTATTTTTTATGGCCTATATCTATCCATTAGCCACTTCATGACAGTAAGTAAAATGGTATGATTTGATATTATACTCCTGATACAACTTCTCCAACTCAGCAGGACATAAATTGGATCCATTTTGTATCAATTCTGAATGAGGGATACCAAATATTTTAATGATGTCGGATTTCACATATATGAAAATTCTTTTGCTTCGACTACGTTGAAGGGTATTTATTCTACCCATTTGTAGAACAAGTCGGTAGTAGTGGGGATGTATATGATCTACTTGGACACATCTAGACGATATAGCCTTAAAATTTACACTCCCCATATGGAAAATGGCCTGGAGTATTTGCCTATCAATTTAAACTATTGGGGTTGATGGATGAAGTCAGTGTGGACTTGGATGGAATGACACTTCTGGTCGAATTTTGTTAAATCCAACATCATTGAAGGCCTAATGTATCAAAGTATTAAGATCTTATTGGAAATATATAACCCTAACTATTCGGAACTATAGTATCCACTATACACTTATTTAATGAAAATAATAGTCTCTTCTTTGTTGATTCACCAAAGGACTCCATAAAATCCTTATTAATAGTAGAATTTTTTGTGATTTGGCCTATAAAAAATAGTAAATATGGTCTCTCATTACTAGATACCCATGAGAGAGGGTCTAACACATCAAATTTATAATTATTTTATTTAATATCTAATGAAATAAATACCCAGTATTAGGCACTTTCTTCATTAATGAATTTTGATCATTTGATAAGATCTATTGGGATTACCTTTGTTTCAATGTGAGGATATAAGAATTAAATACCTCAAGTGATGATCCATACATGATCTAGTGTTCTCTGAGAAACACCACTCAATATCTGGGTGCTATCACAGATAATAAAATGTCTTGTTTTTTTCAATCTTGATCCCTCGTTCTTGGGTCTTTATGAAATAACTCTGGTATTTATATTTCTTATGTGATAGAGAGGAGGTGTTGATAGAGAATTTGTTGTTCACAACAATTAATTATTCTCATTTTTTA
The DNA here is from genome assembly GCA_963277665.1 of Viscum album. Lineage (NCBI taxonomy): Eukaryota > Viridiplantae > Streptophyta > Magnoliopsida > Santalales > Viscaceae > Viscum > Viscum album. The sequence goes on along the minus strand of OY728125.1, from coordinate 906,254,731 downwards.
ATGAAAAACACAATAGACACAGTTTTTTATTTATAGAGTTAGTATTTAGGTTAAAATATTCTTTAATTTCATGACAGCCATTATATTAATTTTACGTCCATTAATAAATTCAATTAAACATAATAATATTATTATTATTTTGTGGTGCTCCAAATTGTGAAAATTGAAAAATAATATTTACCATATTTTAAATAATTATTTTATCATCAGATGTGGTCTTTGTCCATTATAACTCCTCAATATTTATTGAATATATGAATTAATATTTTATTTATAAATAAATATTTTATTCACATATCAGTGAATAAATATTTATTATATATTCAATAAAATAAATGAATATATTTTTATTCACATACTGGTGAATAAATATTTATTTAATTTATGTGATAAATATAACTTGAATATGATTATTCCTCATCTATGAGAGTAATATTTATTACATTAGTTAAATTCAAATAGAATTTAATTGAGATCATCAAAAACACTTAGCGTGTGACTCTCTTGGATTTTTTTTCATTAGCATTAGGCGAGCTTGCATAAATTCCACTATTATAGTGTATCAGAAGGTCAAAGAACACATGAGAATGAACTTAATGTCTCAATAATGAAAACCACATAAAAATCTCACTATGTTATATAATACTTTTGTTGCAATATGACATCAAAAAAGTTACACGGTGATGTAAACAATCTATTTTCTCGATACGTCTTTCTTTGACTATCTGAAATAAATGCATCGTTACACCATGTCAATGAAATTTAGGTTATGGTTATATTCCAATAAAATGTTGAGATAACAAATACCATAATGTTGGAAGGTAAAATCCTTATTTTACTTATCTATCAATTCCATGAAATTGTGATACACCCAAAATATCCTACTTTCCACCAACAAATAAAAAAATGGCTTTCAATAGTAAATCTAAGTGTACGAGTCATGACATGCATCACTAATAATATTAATGTCTACAGATCATTACATAATCTCTCTAATAGGAATATATGATGACACAAAAAACATGCAGAATTTGTAATTATGCATCTATTTTCATATTCTCTCATCTTAGAGAGTACCAAGTTAGAACATTATGAGAAGAACCTCGTCCACATATGAGTTCCCTCACACAAAAGTACAAATACTATGTGTACTATCATAGAAAATATACAACCGCATAACTATATTAAAAAAATTAACATATGAATTAAGGGTTATCATCATATTGTGGAATTTATATGACTTATCAATGAGACAAATACACTTGATCATTATAACAATAATGCCCTGGAAATTAGTGAACATTATCTAACAAGATGTTTAATTAATATTCAGGTCATTGAATATAAATGTAATCAAATAATAATAAAGTGGTCCAAGGACACCAACTCTAACAAACTCCCACTTGGACAAGAGACAAGTTCCTATGACATTCAGTCAACTATATGTCACATGAAATTCATATTTCTTCTGATTCTAGGATTTAGTCAAGGGTTCATCTACATTATCTTCCATGGAAACACTATTCACTAGATCCTTTACTATCGGATAAAAATCCCAAAAGAGATGACACTTCTAATGTATGTTCTTCATCCGATGATGTATCCTTGTCACTTTTGTTAGAGTCACCACTAATGTATAATCACAATAGAGTGTGATATGATATTTACTTCTTGGTACCACATCAAGTTGTTGAAAAAAGTTGCAATTCATACTGCTTATTTAGCTACCTCAAAAGCCACACTATACTTGAACTCCAATGTAGAATCTGTGACCTGATCCTTCTTTGAGGTATTCTAGCTCAAAGAACCTCCATTCAAAGGGAATAAGTATCATGTTTGTGATTTCATGTCATATTTGTCAGTATAAAAACCAGCATACACATAACCTCTGATGACTAGTTCCCCATATCATCCTAAGACCAAGATCGTATCTTTAGTACACATCTGGTACTAAAGGATAGTCTTGACTGTCATCCAATGAATGTATCCTAGATTGAGATGATATCTACCTACTTGACTCAATTCATAGGTAAAATCTATCCAAGTACATAGCATTTTAAACATGATAGATCCAATCATTGATGTCTATAGAATTTTTTAGATTCTATTTGTTTCTTTATGAGTTTTAGGACACATTTTCTTAGAATGATGAATGTCAATTGACATTGGAAACAATCCCATCTCAGATTGTTCCATAATTAATCTCATCATTATCTTGTCTATATATGTACTATGACATAGGCCATGAAACCTCTTGGATCTATCATGATGGATCTTGATCCCCAAAATATATTCCTCCTCTACAAAATCATTCGTGGTGAAGCATTTCTTCAACCACACCTTAACATATTGTAAGACTAATATTTCGTTTTATATGAGTAATATTTCATCAACATATGCTATTAAGAAAACATCCATGCTTCCAATAAACCATTTCTAAACACAAGGATAACATTCACACTTTTTGAATCAAAATTCAATTAGGTATCTATCTAAATAAATTATCTATGACCCTAGAATGTTTTTTAATCTACAAATGGGTTTTTGTAATTTTTAAATCTTATTAACATGCTTTAGAGTCACAAACCCTTTGGATCATGTCATATAAACATCATTCTGACGGTTTCCATTAAGGAAGACCATTTTTATATCTATATTAAAAATACCAAATTCATGGTATTCTACCATGGAAAGTATAATTTAGATGTATTTCTACATTAAAACACGTGAAAAGGATTCATCATAGTCGATAAATTGAGGTTGTTTAAACTGTTTTTCAACCACTCGTGCCTTGTAGGCATTGACATGTCCATCCATGACCAGTTTCATATTGAATACCCATGTGAAACAAAAATTCATTACATTTACTAGAGGGCCTTCCAAAATACTGAATTTTATTTATTATATGAAATCCATAATATTCATGGATTATTTCCACATGGAAACTTATATTCTACATACTGCTTCCTTATAGGTTATAAGAACATTATTATCAACTAAAAATGAGTCACCGTACCATGTAACTAGAAAACCATAAAATTTTGTTTCTCTAACCTCACTTGTACTTCTATATAGTACTTGTGTCTCTAGAATAGTTTCTTCTACCATGACATATTGTGGAATTTGTTTTTCTACCAAATATTGTGTTCCATGAGCCTCAAATTCATCGAAGTATATATCTCTCCCACTATCAATTTTCTATATTTTATCCCACTCAAGGAATTTGGTGTTTCATGACACTATATCCTTTTTATAAGTGTTCATATAAGTAATATCCCTTTATTTCTGTGGGGTATCAAATAAAGGTGCACTTTATGACTTTCGGTGAAAGTTTGTTACATGAAGAGGTCTTTTCAAATTATTTTATTCACCACAAAAGTAAATTTTATAACATGGTTATATTCCACTGATTGATTTATATAGAATAACAGTTGTTGAATTATTTGGTACATGGTTTTGAATGTGTGATTCTCTATGTAACGTGTATCCCCAAAAGGATAATGGAATACTTTTATGACTCGTAATTGATCTCACCATGTCCAACAAGGTTTGGTTACAAATTTTACTTAATCAATTCCACTATAGTGTGTAAGGTGGAGTGATTTGGGATAGCATCCCAAACATATTTTAGAAATCATTGAAGTATTGATTAGTATGTTCTCCACCATAGTCTGAGCAGAGTTTCTTAATCTTCATAATGAGCTGGTTCTCAACATCATTCTTCTATTCAATTAATTTACTAAAATAATATTACATATACCAAATTTATTATACATATCCATGTATAATAAAAATATTAGTAATATTTATGAAGTATGATTACTCACCCCTTTCTACAATAGGAAATGGTCCACACACATTGGTAAGAACTAATTCCAGAAGCTCAATATCACATTAACCATTCCCACTAAATGGATTCGGTAATTTTTCTTTGTAATCATGATTGACATACACAATGTTTTTTTAGTTCAAAAGACTCTAAATATCAATATTTATGTAAATTAAACAATTGGTTTTTGTTTACATGACCTAGCTGGTGATACAAATGTTGGGTGTGGTATAAGTCATGTGAAGTAACTTTTTTATCGATTTCTATTACTTTTTTCGTGTAATCCACCCAAGAAATACTATTTTTAAAACTTTTTATACCATAAGAAATTTTTTATTTATAATATTTGTAACATTTATTCCCAAACATTAAAATCATTCTATTTTTATCTTATCTGGATACAACCACAATGTTTTTTGTAACTAAAGGCACAAAAATAAAAACCCTTTAAAAAATGATCATTACATCCAAAAACATGAGGTGGTAGTTTCTCGATAGCTACAAAAACAAGTTTATATTTATTGATTTCCCATAGATCTACCTCCTCTAGGACAATATTTATGAATATATTAGGTTCCTGTATTTGAATTCATATGTGAGTGCTACAAGTTGTATTTAATAACATATTTTTAGAAATGGATAAATCTCACTCGATAAAAAATAAATCTGAATCATCAAATTTATTATTTGGATGGGTTTAATTTTTTCCCAATGTCCATTCTTGCGACATGAGAAACAAGAAGAATCTGGTTCCGTTTATTTCCCCTTGTTATTCCTATTCTTGGAATGGTGTAAGGAATATTTGGTCTTAAAGCTAAATTCATTCCATTTCTATTTATTCACAATATGTATGGAATGATTTTCATTATTTTTATCCACATCTACATGGGGATGATGATTTAGATTATTGGTAAAATACTTCTCAATGTTGTTTATACTAAAATTAGCAACAAAGACGGATAATATCTGAGGGAGTGATGATAGAATGATACTGGTTATGAGTTCTTTGAGGAGGTTAATCCCAAGAAACTTTAGATGTTCAATATAGCCAATAATATGGACTACATGAATCATATATAAGGTACCCTCTCCAATAATTCTCTAAAAGAGTTATTTGGAAAAATCAAATTGATCTTATCATGCTCTCTCTGAGGAAAGACCATTGAGGTTCTCAATAATTATATAAACATCAATGTTTTTGTGAAACTTCATGAGTTCAATAGAAATAATTAAAAGAATCCAACATTGAATATTGATTGTGTCATTCATAAGTTTCACATATACTAGTAACTCTTCATCACTCACCTCCGTAAGAGGTGAATCAAGAAATGAGGTTTCTAGCATATAACATTTCCATTCATGGAATGGGACACCCCAATGGAGTTTATACCATTAATATAAGTTACATCCAGCTATGAGGTTGTCTTTATCCATTATTCATTATATAGATAATGTGGATGATGAGCTTACCATTTTATTCTATAATTAAAATATTTGTTTCATAGTAATTTTCTTGTTTACCAATTGATTGAGGTGTTAATAAATTAATAGATTTTTATTAATTATCCCAATATTTTTTCAAGTTCCAATATCACTCACTATTGATCTTTCAATGTCTTGTTTCTCTGACATTCTAGTGAAAAGGACCCATATTCCCCTACACATACACTAATAAATGTTCAGTTAATCTACATGAATATATTTAGGTAGGCATGACATTTCAAAATTTGGTCTTGAATCTCTATGATTCATTGAGTGGACTCCCCTACCCTGAAATATGAACTTGGATTTCCTCAACACATTCCTCAAAATTACAACAAGTCTAGAAAGGTCTACTCCATTTGATATAAAATGGTTACGTCATCCCAAAAACTTCATATGAATTCCCCTTATAAAATTAAATGTCCCAACAATTCTTGGTCAAACACTTAGTTCTATCGAGTTTCATTTCAAATTATGTAATGGAACACCATGTTTGATTTAATATTTAGTTGAGAGATTTTAATTAATTATCTATATATTTACTCTTGTATTATCCATTAAATGCCTTTTTAATATTAAGTTTATGTTTAATAATTAATTTACCATGTTAGATAAAACATTTACATATAATTCATTTTTTTAATTTACTATGCATACATTATATCATGTTTTATCATTTACATATCTTGTTAATATTAAGTGGATTTTACTTAATTAACTAATCATGTTGGATAAAACTTATACACATACTAGATTTATTTAAATTACATATTTTCACATTAATTCATTTATTTATGAGAACATGGAATTTCATTCATAAAATAAATAATTCTATAAAAAATAAATAATTAATTAATTAAATGAGCCATTTATGAGCTTTATCTAATGGTTGATTTAATGAGAAGACATTAAATCAACCTATAGCCAAGGGGAAATAACTCCTTTTTTTCAGTCATTACATGAGTTACAACATTCCACCTTTACCCATGTGTATTACCTGAGTGGGTGTCATTATGGTTCCATCATTAACTATCTACACCCACCTTGGGATAATACAATAATTGCATGACATTATGACTAACAAGAAGGTGAGTGGAACCAATTTATTGGTTAAAATGTGATGAAATAAATATTCTTGGACATATTGGTCCTACATAATAATGGATGGAGGGATACCACACATGATATAATATTTAATTTAATAATTAATTAGTGGAAACACATGAAATAAATTAAATTAAAATATCCAATGAATATATTGGTCCGAGTAATGTAATTGAATGGTCATATATGAAATGAATATGAAGAAGTAACCATATATCATTCATTAAATTTTTTTATTCATTATTATTAAGATAAACATGCATCCATTAATTAATTAATTCCCATTCATATTTAGGATCATCCGAACGTAATAAAAAATTCCCATTATTAATGTCATTCATGGACAATAAATAGTAGACGAAATAATGAATTATTTATTGAAATAAATTAATTAAGAATTTAAAAATCATTAAAACCATTATTAAAATTGTCAAACACACAATAGGTATCAATCAATAAATTATGTTTTATAGGCTTCAATTTTCAATTTAATTAAATTTAATTCATCCAATAATTTTGAGACTATGAGGCATGTATAACACTACTACACATTTGTTACCACAGTTTCCATGTATCTGAGTTGAATTCCTGGGGAATCGACATGTTAACACCGAAAGATTAAACTAAAGCACATGAAAGGTACACACCATGTTTCTTTTTTTTGTCATATTTTCTAGATCAATAGAAAATGTTAAATAAAATCACCATGTTTAATTAATTATTTAGTGAATCCATGTACAATGTTCATGGGCACAAAATTTGTGGTCCAACTACACATAATGTAATCTAGTTTTACCAACATAAAATTTTGAACCTCTCAATGAAATATTTGGTCACTCATCATTTGTACTTAAACCATTATTAAAATGAAACACATAATGAAAATAATTAATATGTTGATAACAAGTTAATTCTTGTCAGATTAATGAATGAATAACATGTAATGAAAATATAACGACAATTGTGCATGGATAAAGCATAAAATAAATTACTAGAAACTTAACCATGACCCCGTTGATACCACTTGTTGTTTCTAGATGCAATGGAGGTGTGACAAGGTGAGTGATATATTAAAATTTATATTAATAATCATTTCCCAAAACCGTGAAAGACAATATTTCACATCAAATTTATAATGAATTTATTTAATATCGAATGAAATTAATACCTGGTCTTTCAAACATTATTTGTTGTGGAATACTGATCATCTGATAATACCCTTTCATATTTCTTTCATTTAATTGTGGTGATTAAAGGATTGAATCCATTTAGAAATGTTTCCCACACGGTCCAATTATCTCTCAGAAACACCACTCGATATCTGGGTTCTAGCATGGTGAACTGAATGTCATATGAAATTCAATCTTGATCACTCATTTTTTGGTCTGGAAGAAATACCTTTTAATTTATTGTTCTTTAGATGGTGAGAGAAAGAGGGTTTGAGATATAATTTTTTGTGCGAAACAATTCTCTATTATAAATTTTGGAATAAAAACACAATATACATAGACATCAATTTATTGAGTAAATATTTAGGTTGAAATATTAATTAAATGTATGTTTTTCATTATGTATCATTTATTAAATTTAATAAACTCCATTCCACATAATAATATTATAATTATTTTGTGGTATGCCAACAAACGAAGTTTGATAAATAATAATTATCACATTGTAAATAATTATTTTATTATTGAACACAGACTTGGTCCATTTTATCTCCTCAGTATTTATTGAATATCTGAATATATATCTTATTCATAAAAGAAATATTTCATTCACATACTGATGAATAAATATTTTTCAAATATTCAATAAAGTAAATAAATATATTTTTATTCCATGCTAGTGAATGAATATTTATTTAATTTAGTTGATTAATTTAAGTTGAGTAAAATTATTTTCTGACCCTGAGAATAATATTTATTCATCTAATTAAATTAAAATAGAATTTAATCGAGATCAATGGAAACACATAGTGTGGGACCCTCGAGGATTATTTCTCATCGGTATTTTTTGGGCATGCCTAGAGTCTTGGTTTACTGTCTTGAGATAGGTCAAGGAACCCAAGAGAAATAACTTAATTCAACAATTATGACAACCACCTTTGAACGCTCACTAGGTAATATAATCACCTTTTCATAATATTGAATCAAGAAGGTTGCATGATGGTGTCATCAACCTATTTTCTCAATACGTATTTCATTGGAAATTTTTCACACCAAGTCCAAGGAATTTAGGTGACAATTATATTCCAATAAATGGGCCAAGATATCAAAACCCATAAACTAATAAGGGAGAAATACCTCAACAAATAATCCATTAATGATATGTCAATAATGACACACCCAAGGTACTGTAATTCCTATCAATATTGGGTGTGATTGTTTTTGTTATTAAATCTATGTACATGAGTCATGACATGCATCAATGATAATCTTAAAGAGTATGGACCATTACATACACTCATAGATAAGAATATCATATGAAACCAAAACATGAAAAATTCATACTGGACGGTTTGTTCTCATAATCTCTTGTTTTGGAGATTACCAACTGTGAAATTCATGAGAATAATCCTCAACCACTAAAGAGTACTCACTCGTGAAGGTCTAAATACTATGTTTCCCATCATATTAGGTTATTAAAACATATTAATATATTAATAATATTTTCATAACACATCAAGGTTCTCATATTTAAAGGGAACTATTTTGACCTCATCAATTTGAAAAATACTACGGGGTATTATTATATTATACTCATTAAAGAATTGGAAATCATGTAATAATATATTTAATTAATATTCAATTCATCTATTATATATCTATTAAAATTACAATAATTTGGTCCTAGGACACCAACTATAACACGTTGAAAGTTTTATTTACTTATAGGAGAAGAATGTTCAATGGGAGGAGTAGTCGAACCCACTTACACAATGTCATAACCCTTTTTTGATCCTCCTTTTTAACACATTATGATTTTATATGTATTTAATTGAAATAAATTTGAGGTATTTGATAATTTTTATTAAACACAACCCAATGTCTAAATGAACCATTATTTATTATGGACTTTATAACCACTCCATTTGATTGGTTGGTATGAATAAGATTAACCACATTATGATATACATGTATATATAAATACATATATTATTTAAATTATTCAAATACATTTATTAATTCATTTGAAATAATCATTAAATTCTAATAAATTCATTTCCTGATTCAAAGACATTTTTTTTCAAAAGAAAAGTTCTTTCATAGGTGTTATATATTGACATATATTAAAAAAAGTAATGAATTTTTTTAATGTATAAATGTTATTCGTACAATAGTAACATAATGGTTAAAAATGATGCTAAAATTATATGATATTAAAGATTTATTTTTTAAAAAATTATTTTTACATGAAAAATGTGTATTTATCTTAATAAATAAATAAATCACTATCATTAAGGATGATAATTTTATATGTAGAATATATATTTAATAAAATATTTTTACATTAATCTAATAGTTTTTACAATGAATGTAGTGAATGTGGATCATGTTTTATGCTTAAAATGTATTTTTCTAAAAATGATTTTTGTTACATTTTACAGAGTTAATTTAATGTTAATATCTTCCACATATAGAAATTATATTTGATAAAATATATCCCATATCTATAATCCTAATTTTTAAATTTTTTAATGATTCTAGTAAAAAAAAATTCCATAATTAATAGTGAAATTGTGATACAACAATTAGGGTTAAAACGGGTTAACAAAGGGAGTAAAACTAAGATATAAAGGTAAAATTTCAACATAAACATGAAATAAATTATTATATGATGATATTTTGAACATATATTATCTTAAAATTCATTTCACTTGGGATCCAGTTGCATATATATAATTATTTATATTATTAAAAACTTTTATGTAGTTCCATCTGTTTCCCTCCCCTCCCTTATAAAAGGGAATGTCTTCTCCACCATTATTATGATGCTTTATGCCATATATGTTGTCCAGTACCATTCAAAAATAATTTATGAGATTAATTCCCTTCGTTATGTAGATTTGTTTCTCGTAGAACATCCTAATAAGCCTTAAGGTTTAATACAATAGAGTTCTCTCATTGAAGAGGAAATAATCATACCAGAATCTTTAAAATTTTATATCTTATTATACTTCTTAGAAATATATTGTATTTAATATATCATAATGAATCAAATCTTATAAGGTTTCTATGATTCTATTTTTATTATGGTAAAATCATTTTACACCACCTTTTTCTCATATGGTAAATTAATGTGTTGCTCGTGCGTACATGTGGACTACCACCTCCGTGTAGATATATGATTGGTATTCCATAACCACCTAAAATTGACTGAAATAATGAAGAATTTAATAAATATATGTTAATTTAATATATATCTATTATTTTTTTGGAATGATAAAATCTTATTTATATTTCTTTCGTTCTTCTGATTGGAAAATGAAAACATCGTTTATTCGTACATACAAACTATTGTCTCCAAGAATGGTGTATTTCATTTTTCTATCTCTAAATTTTATGGATGGTTGCAAATACGTATATAATAAATATATATGTGAGATTTATACCATTATAACCAGTCTAAATATTATAAATCCATAATCCATATGAAAGGACCATAACTACAGAATTGAAACATACATGAAAAATAAAGTAGTTAACACCTGAAATGATTATCATAATGAATGATTGTTAATGAATGGGTGATAAGGTGTTATAAGTAATAAATATATAGTCTTATAATCATAAATAATATTCTATTATATAATTATAATAAATTTATATGTAATATGCAGGAGGCTTAAATAAATTAAAAAGTCAAACCGGGGGTATGGGTTTGTTGTTACAATCATCCTTTTTATCGGGATTATTTCTACTTAAATTTTAAATGATAAAATTATATGATATATCACTGAGAAATGTTATTTAATTTCTTATCCTATTGTTATTTCTATAAATTAAATTGATTTGTTAAATTTTCCTCTCTCTAAGAACTAAAAATTATGGAATAATATTTAAGTAAACCGAATTTTTTTTTTGATTATGTTGGGTATATTTTTCTTAATTGTCGATGTTTTTTAAAAATAATGTTTTTAGAATTATCAAATTGTTGACTAAATTTATTTTTGAAAGTGTTTTAATTTCTATAAATGAAATTAAAGGAATATACTTTCCATTTTATAAATGAGGTACTTTACCAAAGGTGTGGACAAAATATTTGTTTTAAATATTAACAAATAAATGAATTTTCCCATTATCATGAATATTAAATCAATTAAAGATAAGTTTAAAATTAATCATTGTTATTTTTAAATAAAATTATTTTAATAATATTTTTGAAATTTTTAGAATTTAATTATGTGAATTTGAAATGGAAATGGTTTTTTTCTTATGATATATTCAAGTGAAATTTCAAAGGTATTTTAATATATAATTATATCTATTGATATTTCTTATGATTTAGTAGGGATATGATCTGATGATTCAATCTTTATTCATTTTATGTATGGTTTATTATTATTATAATGAAATATTGATGGAAATTGTTTTATCATACACAAGGTAGGATATGAATAAATAATAAATGGTTATATGAACTTGTGGTGTTCATATTAATGGATTATGATAATAGATAGGTTAGTCTGTTATACTCCTCCAATGAATTGGGGGTGATTAATTATTTATGAGAAAAAATAGTACATGGGCAGTTAACCCAATCCCTAAAGAGGGTACACAGGTAGTTAGGCCACACCCAAAGTAGGTTCTTGAGTGTTTATCCCTAGCCTAACATCTGATGAATATCTTGGTGGATAAACTTGGCATAAGATTTTTAATGATTATGATTATGAAACACTTTTTATGTCACACTTTATGAAATATTCTTATGAAATGATCATATGAATCAATATATTTCAATAATATGTGATTAATGTCTTATAATCATCCAAATCATTATTCCATGATTATTATATATGAATTATTGGTTATGATTTTAAAATATTATGCTCATGTTCTCATACCCTTATGTTAATGCTTTGGTTACATACGATCATTGACTGATATATCTCAAGGTTATCCTTACTAGGAATCTAATATCACCTTCTCTTATATTTCATTTCCTCTAGTTATGATGTAATATATTAATTATTCTATGACTAAGAAGTGCACTATGTGAGAAGATATTTGTGGGTGATGTTGAAGATATTTATTGAAATAATATGATTATGTATCTAGTAATCAAACACTCTAAACCTTAATAATTATATGGAATGTATGGTCATGATATATATAGAATAATTATATCAAATGATTTAATATTTATGTATATAATGTTTTGGTCTCCTCAGCCGATATCAGATTTATGTTTAATCAATTTTGGAGATTAAAATTAAAGAACTTTTATGAAAATGTTGTGGATGACTCTTAGTATTGTATAACATCATAATGCATTGATAAATTAGATATTATATGGTTTTATTGGAAAATAAATTCATGTATGGATACTAGAGAGTGGATATTGTTGTGTCATAGATGTAACTAGGCGTAACAACTCTAAAAGGGTGTATTGGGTATTAATTCAATCATCACCAATGAACATTAAGTGGGGAAAAGACTGTATATATAGCTACAAAATCTTGGGTATAGGCTTGAGTTAATTAAAATTTTCTTTATGAAACATTATAATTACTTGTATGCTGGAATCTTAGGCAACCTATGATAGTACATAGTGATATGAGATAACATTAATGAACTATTGAATGAAAATCAGGATTAATTTTTTTGAAATACTATAAATGATTTTTTAGGATTATATGATTTCTAATTATTATTTTTGTTGATTAACATATAATTTTTTGTTTTATTCAATGGATTGAACCAAGAGGAATTATGTTAATGCTGAATGTGATGGATAATGTAATAATTTCCCTCCAGAGAAACTGAATTTAATTAGAGATGTAATAAAAAACAATTTGATTATTCCTAACTATCTATAATTATTATTTTTGTTGATTAACATATAATTTTTTGTTTTATTCAATGGATTTAACCAAGATGAATTATGTTAATGCTGAATGTGATGGATAATGTAATAATTTCCCTCCAGAGAAACTGAATTTAATTGGAGATGTAATAAAAAACAATGTGATTATTCCTAACTATCTATAATAATACATTATTAACAACCTCAACAGGGGTAAGTTGCATAAAATTCTTAGTAAGAAAATAATAGATTTTTTGGGGGTTCCATTGATGAAGTCCATATTGGAAAGAATATTCAACTTCCAACAAGTAGATAATGTTGGAATAATCACCATGTTAAATGTCTCTATAGAATAGTAATATGTTTTATGTGTTGAAAATAAAAGTATATAGTAAATAATTTTTGAATAAAATGAACAGTTTATATGAGGTGTGTGGAGTTGATACTAAGGTGTCACTAATTGCTTGATGTATTATGTCTGGGTAAATTGGGAATTATCTGAGTCAATTTCCTAATTTAACATTTGTTCTCTAGAATAGGTAATGTTATATGTTATTATAATTATATAATTGGATCATTACGGTTAAGGAACACTTATCCTATACTATATAGTCAGAAATTTCATGTTAATTTTTGTAATAATATACCCTTTGTGAACCATATGATTCATCCATTAGTTGAATTTGATATGATTTTATTCAATGATTAACTCCATTTATATAGATCTCATGTCAATTATTAAAAAAGTAAAGTTACATTTTATATTTTGAATGAACATATGACCATTTATTTGTCTGATTTTGAATAATATATTCCAATTGAAATTACTTTTAGTTTCTGGATCTTGATTTCTATTCATAATGGGTATTTATCTCTAATGGTTTAAGATAAACTCATAATTGAATATATTACTATTATATATGAGTTTTTTTATGTATTTCCTAAATAGTAGTCTATTATTCCTCTAAATCATAATGTTGAGTTTTCTATAGAACTCATACCTGGTACCACACCTATTACAAATACACTATATAAAATTGACCCAATTTAGTTGCAAAATTTAAAGACGAAAATCCAAGAGAATCTAGATGAGGGACTAATCCAGCCCAGTTATTCATTGTGGTGTTCACTGATTCTTTTGGTTAAAAAGAAATATGTACCAATGAAAATAAATATTGATTATCAGAAAAATAATATGATAATAATAAATAATAATTATCATTTACCTCATATTGATTATTTGTCTGATAAACTAAGAGGAGATCAATACTATTCCATGGTTGACCTTCATTCTAGATACCATCAATTGAGTTTCAAAAGTCAAGACATGCCTAATTCATCCTTCCATATAAGGTATGGAGTCTATGAATTTATAGTGATTTCTTTTGAACTTACTAATATTCCTTCTACCATTATGTACTTAATAAATAAATACTTTATAGATTACCTCAATCAATTTTTTGGAATAGGTGATATTATGATATACTCCAAGAGAAAGGAAGAGAATTATGATCACATGAGATTTCTTTTGAAGACCGAAAGGAAGGATAAAATATCAATAAAATTTATTAACTGTGAATATTAGTTACATATAGAATCATTATTGTGAAGCATGATCACAAGTGAGGGTATATCAGTAGATCATTCTAAGACAAATGTCATTGAACATTTTCCTAGACTGACTAATGTGAACCGGACCCATAGTTTTCTTATATTTATTATAAATTACCAATTATTTGTGACAATTTATTATAGATATCTAATCCACACATCAAGTCAACATAGAAGTGAATCAATATACTTTGGACATATGAATGGGAATTAAATTTCATGGAGTTGAGGAGAAGATTGGTTTGTGCTCATGTACTCATGTAACCCTATAGTGGAGAATGATTTGTTATTTTCAATGATCTATAGATGAATGGATTGAGATGTGTTCCTATAGATAATTAGATGGTGGTAGCATATGACTATCTTCAACTAAAGGTTCGTGAAAAAAATTACACAAATCATGACTTGGAGTTAGTAGCAGTACTTTTTTAATTGAATATATGCAAGAACTACCTTTATAGAGAATGATATTATATATATATACTAATCATAAAGTAATAAAGTATATATGCACCCAAAAATAGTTGAATATGTATAAAAGAAGAGGGTTTAATTTGATTAAATATTATGACTGGTCAATACATTACCTAGATAGGAAATAAAAATAGAAGTTAATACATTATGTTGAAAGGATCATTTTATCTTATCTATGATGAGGATCACAAAATATCTCATATTTATAGATTTTAATAGGAAGGACCTAGAAATATTTTATAAAATGGAGAAATTTTACCATGCCCAAATGACGGTCCAACCATCTATCCAAGTGAACATTAATG
Organism: Viscum album; assembly: GCA_963277665.1. Classification (NCBI taxonomy): domain Eukaryota; kingdom Viridiplantae; phylum Streptophyta; class Magnoliopsida; order Santalales; family Viscaceae; genus Viscum; species Viscum album. The sequence goes on along the minus strand of OY728125.1, from coordinate 906,238,897 downwards.
ATGTGCATAAGGAAGATGTAGAGCTGTAGAAAAGATGTGAAATATTATTTATTTCAAACTTGATGGTGTTGAAATAATTAGGTTCAGATGCATAGTATATGTCCCTATTATACCATATTTGAAATATTTTTTAGATTAACCTCATAGATAATCACTCTCTATTTATCATGGATGTTTAAAGATATATAGACACTGTAAGTATCATTTATGATGGTATAATATGAAGAGATATATTACAGTGTATGTATCTAGGTGAATTTAATGCCAAAAATTAAAGACTGAGTTTAATATGTCTAAGGGGATGTGATGAAAATTTCTTATACATGTATGGAAATGAAAAAAATGTCACCATGTATTTCATCATATGACTCCCAATTAGATCTGAAGAGAATAATATTATTTGGGTTGTATTTGATCAACTTTTAAAGTCATCGCATTTCATTAATATCAAAAAATATTTCTCTATTGATTATCCTATGTGTCACGACCCGTCCCCCGGGGGTTGTATCATGACTACCCCAATCTCGTCTTCCATAGGCCAAGGGACGGAAACTAGCACCAAAGGTGTAAATCCCAAAACTAGGAAGGCATTTCCTTTACAACTATAAACAAACACAACAGAGTAAATAACTGGAAGAAAAACACTATGTAATACTGAATACAAGAGAAGTGATGGAAAGTAAAAGGGGTTGGAAATGAAAACCCAACATGAAAGTACAGGTACAACTAAAAAGCCAGTAAAACTGAAGAAAAGTAAAGCAGCTACTAGGTCTTCCTCTAGGGTTCCTACCTGAAGGGTAGGTACAGATGGTCTCCTCAGCACTCCACGTCCATCTGTCTCCTCTATGTACCGTCACACTAAGTGGTCCACCTTCGGGTAACATCCAGTCAAGCTACACTCTGCCCCAGTCAGCGATGTCCATCATCTACAACCAACACAATGAGGTGAGGGCATAGCTCGTGTAGGGGTGAGTATAAAAATACTCTGTAGGGACCTAGAGACCCTCAAGGTCTCATAGAATCCAACAAAGAGAAACCACAAAGTATGGAATCAATAGATAATCATTACTTATGTATATTCCCATACATATACCTAAGTTATCTAGTAACACATCTCAATCATGAGGAAAACACAAAAGTCATTGACTCAGCTCAAACAAGAATTTTCATTATCGAATCCACAACTGCTAGAAAACTCTTCCTCTATCGAGTACAATGGGCCTATCATGACACCAACGCACTTCTCACTAACCATGGACTACTGAGGTACTCCTCATGTCGAGTACCGTGGGTCTGCTGCCAACTACCAGGTGCTCCGATATTGTGGGTCTACCACCAACGACCAGGCACTCCCCCTTATATCATACAGGGTTACTCCTCCTATTGAGTACCGTGGGTCTGCCACCAACTACCAGGAGCTCCTCCACCGTGGGTTTGCCGCCAACTACCAGGCACTCCCCACTAGGCTAGTCGAATCACTCTGAGTCGAATCGGTCAAGCAGTTGTATGTTCTGGAAGCTACTAGGTCTCCGCACTTTGTCAGCTCGTCACTAGAAGGATCTGCTCCATGAGCTACTGGTCAGTACTCCAGCTGTCCCAAAGTGCCACGAAGAAGTATCTCAAAGGTCAGCCACATCATAGTGGTCTCAACGCAACAGAGGGCGCATCAATCAGGCGCCAATTCGGTTAGTTATTAGCCTTTTAGTCTCAGGGGCCCGGTTGGATTCGTGTACGATCCAACCGGACCGTAACTCAACTATACCATGAACTCCAGTGGGATATACTCAAAAAGGCAGCTACACTCCAAAAATACTACCACTGCTAATGGTTCATCAAACAGACATCTGGTGCCAAAGATATGGTCAATGAAAGTAAAGGGTCAGTACTGGGCCTGGGCCCGGTCCGACACGGTCGGACTGACTCGGCCGAACCCCGACTTGGCCGACCCGGTCTGGGTCAACCAGGTCAGAATCACTGGGTCTGACCCCATCTGTTTGGTGGGTCAGCCCGTTATGTTCAGCCCGGTCCGCTTGGCCTGGCCCAGCGGATTGTGATGGTTGTTCGGCCCGGAGGTCTCCATGTAGGCGACTCGACCTGAAGGCCCGGGCCAGTTTAGCCCTGAGCTTTGCGAGGGAGCGGCTCGGCATGGCTCGGCCCGGAGGGTGCGGCTGGGCCGGTTTTACCAGTTCACCACGAGAGGACCGGAACACCGGCTCGATCAGGTGGTTTCGAGGGAGCCGGAACACTGTGAGGGTGCCGGGCAGGGCGCGTGGGCGCCGGGCAGGCCACAGCAGGGGCCGGGCAGGCCGAGGCAGGGGCCGGGTAGGCCGCGACAGGGTGCCAAGAATCATACGGGGCAGTGTGTGGGTGCACGGGCAGCGTGTGGGGGCGCCGGACAGCGCGAGGTGCAGCCCAGGGGGGTGCGGGCAGCGCGCAAGGGTGTCGGCGGGTCCGGGCAGGTCACTGGTTCGGGTAAGGCGCATGCTGGGCAGGGCGTTAGGAGGCCACCTGTAGGCAGGTCGGGGGCCGCTCGACCGTCGGTGTTTAGCCGGGAGCACCGGTGCGCCGTGGGAGCGGCACGATTCGCGGAGGTCGTGGGTAGCACGGCCTTCGTCGTTGCCACCTTCCTTGCCTCTTGCTTCATCGCCAAGCTGATGTTCAATCAAAATACGATCGGCAGAAGGGTCATGCCATGTTAGTTTGGCATGCACGCTTCGCATTTATGGTGGTAATAATTGGTTCTTGAGAACTAAGCAAAATATTCCACCTGTAAAAGATAATCATCATCATTCTTCAATTCTTAAAGAAAAAAAGTACATGGCACTTAAAAGAAAATAAACCCCTACCATTGATTCTCCCCTCAACGTTCATTGATAGAGTTATGGGAAGAAGACAAAGTCATTATTCGTCATGTCCGCCGCACACTACCACTACTGAGCTGCATTGGTCGTGGAAGACACTCCATGTTGGTAGGATCTGAGGGAGGAAGTCGAAGGAGGAAATCGTCGCTGTCGTTCATCGCGTTCTTCGTGGGAAGCGTTATTCGTTGGGAGAACTTCTTTTCTCCCTATCATTTTTCCTCCCAATCTCCACCAAAATTCCCAACGAAACTAATATAAGAATGGTTATTCTATTATTTTTTGGCATAAAAAATCAAAAATGTGAAATTAATTAACACGACTCCACCAAATTAATTACACGAGAGGTGTCACATTTTATTTAAATGATGTCAAGAGGCTCCCCTTAATTAATTCACATGAATTGGAACAATTAATTAGGGGAGATGGAACAAAATTCAAAAATGATGATTTAGCAATTAATTGGGGTGGTGGTGGCACCATTAGTTGGGGGGGGGGGGTTAGTCCTGAGTGATCCCCACACGATAACCTATCACGGGAGGTTATGATCGGGTGGGCCCCACCACCATAACCTCTCATAGGAGGTTAAGGTATGGTGGTCCCACCACCAACTCCCATGGGAAGGTTTTAACTATCATTCCTCACATGGCGGCTCAAAAATAAAATAAAGTGTTAGACACTTTAATTTATTATATTTTTTTTAAGAAAACCCAAAAACTAACTTTTATTCTTGACCAACTGTCATCGAGGTGAAAGTCGTCTTAAGCGAATACAGGAAGTGCAGGTTCAATGGTGCCCTTGAATTTCAATTCCGAGCACTGGTTCAAAAGTTATAAAAACCCCGGTCTTATGTTTACTGAACTTACCCGAACAAAACATCAGAAATTGATTCTGGGCACACCCGGTCTCAGAATCAAGCACCGTAAAAATTTTCAGAGTCATAAAATTCCCATTTATTTAATAAAAAAATTTCCATGGAATTTCTGTGCCTTTACATTCTCCCCACCTCATTGATTTATGTCCCCTCATGCTACAACTTGATCTATAGGAACAAATGGGGGTACTGAGCACTCATCTGAGCCTTCTGCTCCCATGTGCTCTCTGGGAGGTTCCCATGCTACAAGCAATCGCACACCAGAGGTATCGACCATCCATGTTGGACCAACTTCTGTCAATCCACAATCTCCACCAGAACCACCATAAAAGTCACCCCATCGTCGACGTCCAGCTCTTCATGGTCAATGATGTGGGAAGGGTCATGTATGTATCTCCTCAGTTGGGATAAGTGGAATAAGTCATGCACCCGGAGCATCTAAGGTGGAAGAGCTAAGCGGTAAGCCACCTCGCCTACTCCTCTGAGGACCTAGAAAGGTCTGATGTATCATGGAGATAACATTCCCTCTCAGACAAATATCTGTTGACCTCATCGATATGGGACCCGTAGAATGATGTGGTCACCATCCTCGAACTCTAGAGGCCTCCGTCTCCTGTCAACATACAACTTCTTCTAGATCTATGCAGTCTTAATCCACTCCTAGATGATCTACACCTTCTCATTGGTATCTCGTAAAATCTCTGGTCCTAATAGCGCTGACTCCACAGGGTCTGTTCAGCACTAGGGTGATATTAAAAGTCGCTCGTACAACGCCTCGAAAGGTTCCATCCCTATGGTGGAGTGATACCTGTTGTTGTAAGAAAACTCCACCAAAGGCAAGTGAACCTCCCAGCAGTGACATACGTGGAAGACACATTCACATATCATGTCCTCGAGGGTCTAGATGGTCCGCTCAGTCTGACCATCTATCTGAGGATGGTAGGCGATGCTCAAGAAAAGAAGTGTCTCGAAAGCTTCTTGCTTCCCCTTCCATAACCGGGATGTAAACCGTGCGTCATGGTCATAGACAATAGAGGAAGGTACTCCATGTAGTCTCACAATCTCTTGCACATAGAGGCATCCCAATATCTCTACTGGACCCTTCTCTCTAATCGGTAGGAAGTGGGCCGACTTGGTGAGTCGATCGGCGACCACACAAATTGAGTTGTGACCCCTAGATGTACGTTGAAGACTTTTCACGAAGTCCATGGATATCCCATACCACTTCCACTTTGGGACCTCAAAAGGCTGGACCATGCCTGTTGGTACATGGTGCTCTGCCTTCACTTGCTAACAAGTGAGGCATCGGGAGACAAAATTCGCTATCGCCTTCCTCATACCCGTCCACTAGTTGTCATCGAAGGTCCTGGTATATCTTTTCCACTCCTGGATGTACCACTACAGGGGAATTGTAGAACTCCATCAACACTTCCTTCTGAATTTCTACTGGTACCAAGGTACGTTCTCTGAAGAGGATGTCGTTCTCTCCACCTTCATGAAATCCATCAGGTGCCTGCCCTGTGGATCTCTGAGCACATCATGTCTCATAGTCTGTGTCTCTATGTTGCACCTCCTTGACTCACTGAAGAAGTGGGGGAGTGACTGTAAAAGACTGTAGGAAAGATGCTCCATATTTTTCCACAAAGGATATCTATAATGAAGCCAGCTGCTCAGTTGCATCGCCTAGCAGCTGTGTTCCAGTTCTCCTGCTGAGCACATCTACAGAAATGTTTCCCTTCCTAGGAGTATATAGTATCTCCAAATAATAGTCCAGGAGGAACTCAAGCCAATGTCGCTATCTCAGGTTCATGTCCTCTTGAGAGAAGATATTCCAAAGACTCTTGTGATTAAAGTACATGATAAAATTCCCTCCCATCAGATAGTGTCACCACATCTTTAAGGCCAAGACCACTGCTGCTAACTCCAGGTCATGGGTATCATAGTTCTACTTGTGTTGTCTCGGCTATCAAGAACCATAATCAATCACTACTCGCTCCTGCATCAGGACACACCCATGTCTGGTCCCCGATGCATCGTGGTAAACTACGTACCTTACTCCCTCCTCTGGAAGCCTCAAGATGGAGGCACTAGTCAGCCTCTGCCTCATCTCCTGAATACTCTGGTGGCATCTCTATGACCACACTAAGGGTTGACTCTGCTTTGTCAAGGATGATAGTGGTGTTGAAACTCTGGAGAAGTCTAGAATGAATCTACAGTAGTATCCAGCAAAACCCAGGAAACTCTGTACCTCCTTCACACTCCTGGGTGGCTCCCAAGAAAGTACCCCCTCAATCTTCGCTGGATCCACTACTACTCCAACCTCCTAGATGACGTGTCCCAAGAAGTGAACCTCCCGAATCCAAAACCAAAACTTTTAGAGCTTACCATAAATATGGTGCTCTTGGAGTGTGTCCAGTACTACCTGAAAATGTTAGGAATGATCCTCCTCAACAGTCGAGTAGATTAGAATGTTGTCGATGAAGACTACGAAAAACCGATCGAGGTAATGCTGGAAGATATTATTCTTGAGTCAGATGAACACTACTGGAGCATTGGTTACGCCGAAGGGCATAACCAAGAATTCATAGTGGCAGCACTGATACCTGAAGTCCATCTTCTTCACATCATCTTCACGAACTTTGATCTTGTGATAGCCGGATCTGAGGTCTATCTTCGATAACCGCTGATATCTCATCAACTGATCAAATAAGTCTCCAATCCTTTGGAGTGGGTACTTGTTATTCACGGTCACCTGGTTCTGGCGTCGGTAGTCGACCCAAAGCCTCAAGATCTCATCCTCTATGGCGAATAGAATCGGGGCTGCCCAGGGAGAAACACTGGGCCAGATGAATCCCTTTCCCTGCAAGTCCACTAGCTATACCCGTAGCTCGTGAAGATAAACAAGAGACATCTAATATGATGGTGTAGATATTGGTGTCTTCCCTTGGTACATGTCAATGTAGAAGTCCACCTCTCTACGAGGAGGTAATCCTGGAACATCGTTAGGGAAAACATCCGTGTACTACTCCACCACTAGAGGATAATTCAGACTCTCCACATCAATTGCTCTGAGGGAAGGGCAAGACAACTGGTGAGTGATCGGTTTCACCCTCCTCCGAGTAAGTCGGTCCTCTGCTGCAAGGGTTCCCTTCTCACCGGTGAAGGTAAACCTGGTCCCATTCGTGTAGACACACCACACTTTTTGCCTAATACTGTCAATCTGAGCATGGATTGTAGATAGCCAGTCCATACCCAAGATGACATCGTAAGACCTCGACGCCCCTACTAGGAGATCCCAGACGAAGCTCTCGCCTCCTTGGGTAAGCTCACACTGCTGGAACCAGTGAAAAATCATCGAGTATTCTCTTGTATGAGTCTCTAGCCATAAGGATCGAGCCAACGGCTCCGTCATAATCTTTGAGCTCCGAAAGAGGGTAGTGGAAACGAATGATTGACTGGAACATGTGTCTATAAGAACTACTGCTAAGGTGGGGTATACCCAGATCATACCTCGAATAATCTCTGGAGTGCCGTGATTATAAGCCTCAGCTTCCTGAAGCTGAGCTCTCACATTTCCACCCGCTCCCTGCAGTCGGTGTGGACCTCCTGCTGGTGGTGGTGGTAACACCTCGAAACATCGTCCACCGCCAGCTGCATGTCCAGATCCTCTGCCACGTATGCCTCATCCCTAGAAACCATCACAATCAAATGTATGTCTCTTCCTGTGCGGTCCTTCGACCATCTTTTGATCATCTGAACGGTGGGTTAGATAGTAATGAGTCATGTGACCATTCCTACTGCAAGAATAACATTATACGCTCCTAGCATGTCTGGCTCTGTCTTTATTCTGGGTGCCCCACGTAACCTATCCTGAGTCATGGGGTTGTCCACCTATAGGTCTGGCCCATTTATACCTTTGTGTCATCTCTCTATTGTCATCTATAGAAGAATCTGCTGCATATCGACTAGTGTTGGGTCTCATTGATGGAGGCTACTAAAAAAGTAAGCTCTCCACTATGAGGGCTCGCTCTAACAATCCAGCCTACATTCGGGATGATGAGGGAGATCATCGAAGCCCTTCTCTCTCACCTGAGTCAATGCTTGAAGGTCCGGGCCCTAAAAAATGGGTCCCGCACCATATTTGTGGAGTAGCACGAGAGGTCGGTGTGTAAAGGCCCAGAAAATTCATAGAAATTTTTTTCCTTAATTCTTTAGAATTTTAAGAGTCTGCAGTTTCTGATGGAAGCTGATTCCGAGGCCTGGTGTGCTCGAAATCAATTTCTGATGTTTTTTTCAGGTATGTTCAGTAAATGTACGTGAGAGTTTTTCTATCCTTAGAACCGGTGCTCGTAATTGAAATATGAGGGAACCGGTAAACTTGCAACATCGGTATTCACTTAAGGGGACCTTTACAGCAGTTGCGTTTTCTCGGGAGGAGAAGTTAATTTGTGGGGATTTATAATAAATTAAATAAAATTTTGGTACAAAATTTTATTTATGTTTGGTAGTTATTTCCTACAAGGGGGATTTAGAGGTGGGTCCCACACCCACATCACCTCCAATGAGAGGATAATGTGTGGTGGGTCCCACACGATCCCCTTACCCCTTATCTTCCCTTAAACTCATATTTAACTCCCCTTCATTAATTTTGAGAACACCTCTTATTTATTATGGTGGAGCCTCTCCACCTCCCACCCATTGAATCTGCCAACCTAACTAATTAATGCCTTCATTAATTAATTTTCACCTCTTGAATAAATTTGAATTTAATGACAATTCTTTTATAATTGGGGAGCCTTAATATTATATTGGCTTGGAAAATATTCTGTGGGGGAGCCTTTGGAGATTTGGAGGAGATATTTACCCCTTACCAATGAAGAACATTGTTCATCAAAGAAGAACAACTCCGACGAAGAATGCGAAGGGATTCTCCATCGACACATCCCTTTGGACGCACCCCGACGTCAACTGTATCGAAATCCGTATTCTATGACGCCCGACCTCTGCGACGCTTATCTTCTGTGACTCATTAATGTGCTATCCTCTTGAAATAGAAGTAGGGGGTCTGTATATTTTTATCATGATAAAATTATACTCTAGTTGTTGTTGAATGAAAGTGAACGTCATGGCCCCTTGATACCGCCTAATGCGGAGGGCATAGGCCGAACAAACACAAACCGATGACCCTCCCTTGATCCGTGTTTATATTGGCGAGGGATGTGGTGTCGGGAGAGGCGATGATGACCAGAAGCGATGGCGACCGGAGATAATAACAGTCGCGCGCCAGCCGCGTGCAGAAGAACCGCGGCCCACAACTGCGGGCCACTCGGCCGAAGAAGAACCGGCCGGCTAAAGCCGGACGGGCTGAAGGAACTGTGGCGCCACGAGGGCGGTGCACTGCGGAAGAAGCACGACCCTAAATCTGTGGGCCGCTCGGCCAAAGAAAGACCGGCCGACCGTAGTCGGCCTGACATGGAGACCACAGCGCCACACAATGGAGGACCGTGGCCCGCACTCTGCATGCCGCTTCGGCGGCGAACCGGCCGGTCGGCTGCTGGCCGGGTTGAAGGCAGTAGCACTGTCGGGCACCATGTGCCAAGAAAAGTGGCCTGAAACTGCAGTCCGCTCGTGCCGGGAATACCAACCGGCTTCGACCGGCTGGACATGAGGCTGGCGCCGCTCGACACCGCCATTTCGGAAAACCAGGGGTCGCACCCCAAAACCGCTCCACCAACTAGTCGAGCCACGGCCTGCCACCGGGTCGGGCCGCACCCTACTCGGCCGGACCTGGAACCGGGTCAGGTCGACCCGGTTCGGGGCGACCCAGGGTGGGTTGGGCTGGGTCAGACCGGACACAAACCCCCCCCCCTTCGAACCCATTTTGGTATTTCACCCATAACCTGAGCTATGGACCTCGGATCGACGCACCTTCATTTGTGTAGGATACCTTTGATCAATATGGTCGTTTTGGTATATTACAATCAAGGTTTTGGCAAAATTTGGATACGGGCGGGTTTGTTCGAACCTGAAACCAATTGGGCCCTCAGAGCGGAACACTTATAACATAAGGATCGGACGTCTGATTGTCGTGTCGTCAACTACGTATGTTTAATTTTGATGAGACGGTCCTTTTGGCATACTCCACATGGTATTCAGATGAGATTGGAGTATGGTCAGTTGGATTGTATCTGAAATCCAACCGAGCCCCTGGAACGGAAAATCTAATCACTCTCAGACCGGGCGTCCGATTAACACGATGTCTGTCGCGTTGGGTTCCTTATAATGAGACGAATCTTCAGGATACATCAACTCAGGACTTCATGATAGTTGATGTATTTACCCCTTTGCTCGAGGAGCGGACCCTTCTGGAATCGAGCGTGTTCTGTGCGGTAATACTAGAGCTGGCTATGACTGCGACGACTACTGTATTGGACTCCTCTGTGTGTTCGACAGTGAGAACTACTGTACTGGAATCCTCCATGGGATTGATAGTGATGCCTACTGTACTGGAATCCTTTGTGGGTTCGACATCGTTGAGTACTGTACTATAATCCTCCATGGGTTCGAAAGTGATGAAAACTCTACTGGAATCCTCTGTGGGTTCAACAGCGACGACTACTGTATTGGAATCCTCTGTGGGTTCGACAGCGATAACTACTGTACTTGTATCATAAGTGGGTCCAATAGTTTTTTTCTGTACTAGTATCCTGAGTGGGTCCGACAGACTAGCTGCTCTAGTATCCTACATGGGTCTGACAGCTTAGCTGATCTAGTATCCTACGTGGGTCCGACAACTTAAATGAATTAGTGACTACATCTGATCATCTCTATCGCAATACGAAATATGAATACCTGTGTGAGTTGAGTCTTGAATTTCAATCATTATCATTGATGTAATCAACTTACTATCCTATGTGGACTGGGTTGTGATTGTTCTCGAGAGTTGGAGCAAAATTGTGATTGTTAACTTTGGTATATGTGTGGGCATATACCTAAGTAGAATTGGTTGATACTTTGTGATTGTATCCTTCTTTTGTGTTTTTTCCTTCATTGATTATGGGAGACCTTTGGGGGTCTCGGGGTCCCTAATGAGTATCGTATACTCACCCCTGCATGGGCTACGCTCACACTACGTTGTGTTGTATGCAGACGACAGACATCACTAATCGAGGTGGATACTTGGGGAGCTGGACGGTACCCGGAGGTGGACCACTTGGCGAGACGTACCTGGAGTAGACGGATGGACCCGAGGTGCTGAGGAGACCATCTGTACCCACCCTTTACGTGGGAATTCCGGAGGATGACTCAGTGGCTACTGATTTACATTACTGCAGTTGTACTGTATTTACTGTTGGGCTTGTATTTCCAGCCCCCTTTATTATAGCACATACTTTTGAATACACTTTTACTTAGTGATTACTTTATTTGCGTACTATTTTGTGTTTTTTTGCTATTATATAAGTAATTTATTCCCAGTATATGGATTTACACCTTTGGTGCTAGTCGCCAGCCCCTATCCTATGGAAGGCGGGCTTGGGGTAGTCACGGCACGGGCCCCAAGGACGAGTCATGACAAATTGGTATGAGAGGAGTCGGTTCTACCGCCGAACTCAGTACTCTGATCATTCTTTTCTATGAATCAATAGTGTTAAGTGTATTGAGTGTGGTTTTCAGTCCAGGGAGTCCAGTGTTGGTGTGGTAGCCGACGTTTCCATACACTAGGACCTTGATCTCTGAATTCCGACATTGTGCACGAAAACACTGATTGCGTGTGTGTTTTCTTTGAAAATGTATTTTTATTCGTGATTACATTGTGTCAGCTCACCAGGTATACTGTTTAAATCGTGGCGCACCTGTTCCTTTTGACGATGGCCCCATGAAGGCAGATGGCTAGGGTTCCATGTTACGTACGAGATGGTAGCTCACCGAGCGATGAGACCTCGGTGCAAGTCCCCATCACAGCGGAGGCCCTAGCGGTACCACATCCCGCTGGGCCACCGATACCACCAGCCCTAGTAGCAGAGAGTGCACGCCATCTGAGTGTGTTGCACAAGTTCCAGTGATAGAGGTCGCCCAGGTTCTGTGGAGAGACGGACCCTGTGGCAGCTGAGGATTGGATGGAGGCTGTCGTCAGAGTCTTCCGATTTTTCTGGACACCAGCCGACCTTATGGTGATCCTTGTCGCGAGACTCCTGCACACATCAGCAGGTAGATGGTGGAGCCTGCTGCTTCGGGTGAATGACGAGGCGTCTTTACTTTGGGCGGACTTCGGGAGTCTCTTCTGCTCGGAGTTTGTTCCCGCCACATTTCATACGGTGCGAATACAGGAGTTACTTCATCTATATAAGGGCAGCATGACAGTAGCTCAGTACTCTGTGAGGTTCACCGGCCTCTCACGCTACTCCATAGACATGGTACAGGACCCGTTTTTCAGGGATCGGACCTTCGATCAGGGACTCATGCATGAGATCAGAGCTTTGATTATTCCCTCAAAATCCAGACGTAGGAGGGGTTCTGGAGAGAGCCCTTATAGTGTAGAGTTTTCTTGCTGAGCAGTCACCAGTGGAGAGACAGTCCGCAGGATGACACGTAGCAGAGTTTTCTGTAGCCGGCAGTAGACAGTTGACGTAGAGGTCCAAGCGGCCCAGACCATCAGGTGGGTGATCTCATGATACAGGTTCGGTTGTGCAGGTCACACGAAATAGAGCCAGCTATATGAGGAGCAATTAGTGCTATGCATGCTGCAGGAAGGGTCACATGGCTCGAGACTACCCGACCCGCCCTGCAGATGAGCAGCAGGTAGTAGAAGGAGCTCCAGGGAAGAGGCAGAGGTTCGACCACAGTGCTCTAGGAGCAGGTGTACAGGAGCGGGACAAGCTCTAGGCAGGTAGACTTTTGTTCATGATGCATCTAGCTTTGTTGATGTCGTTGCTTTGTGTCTTTTTACATTGAGATGTTGTAATAAAAGAAACATGTCAATGGGATGTTTTCTATCTTACCTTTTTGTATGGTAGATACTGAGAGGTTATGGTTAAAACCGTTGACTTAAACCTCACATTCGAGATTCCTACTAGAGGAGACCCAGTGACCACACACTGCTGCCAATAGTTCGACTCGACCCTTGGAAGAAAGAGTAACAGTTGGATCTCTTGGTAGTAGCGTTAAGGCCTTACGACGACATCCATGGCATGAAATAGTACCATTCATGTCAGGATTGACTGTATCAGGAAAAGAACTTGGTTCATCCAGGGGATTATACCGGATTTTTCTTTTCAATAAGGGAGAAATATATGATTCTCTTATATGACGTAAGAGAAAAAAGGTGTATTCTAGTTCTTTTCAAATGTCTAGTCACACCCATAGTTCGTTGAGTGAACGGTTTACGATTTACTCTAATCTAAAAAGTCTTAGGTGTGTCTTCTCGTAGAAGGACCTGGACCTGAGATGGTAGAATTGGCTTGAGTTCCTCTGGGTCAATGACTTTGAGATAGACTATACTCCTTGGAAGGGGAACATTGTAGCAGAGTTCGTCTCTCGATGCCTCACTTTTCAGAAGGTGAAGGCGGATCACCATGTACCAGCAGGCTTGGTACAACACTTAGAGGTCCCAGAGTAGAAGTGGGATGGGATATCCATGGATTTAGTGATGAGGATTTAATGTATATCCAGATGACATGACTCTATCTAGGTGATCGTAGAACGACTCACCAAGTCGTCCCACTTCCTACCGATCAGAGTGCAGGGCTCAGTAGAGAGCTTGGGATGCCTCTACATTTAGGAGGCTTTTGGGATGCAGCTTCGCTTGAGCACTACCTTCCATCCTCATGCGGGTGGTTAGACTAAGAGGACCATTCAATCTCTTGAGGACATGCTCTGTGAATGTGTCCTCGACTTTGGTCGCAGGTGGGAGGATCACTTACCCTTGTTGGAGTTTCCGTACATCAACAACTACCACTCCACCATCGGGATGGCCCCTTACGAGGCACTGTACGGCCGAACTTGAAGATCACCTCTGTGCTGGACTGACCCAGGGGAGTCAGGACTTGTAGGACCAGAGATGGTTCAGGCTACAACGGAGAAGGTGCAGATCATCCAGGAGCGAATGAAGACTACATAGAGCAGATAGAAGTCCAATGCTGATAGGAGATGGAGACCACTGGAGTTCGAGGATGGCGACCACGTCTTCCAACAGGTCTCACCACGATGAGGTCTATGGAGATTTGGACAAGGCAGAAAGTTATCTCCGTACTTTTTTGGGACATTCCAGGTCCTCAATAGAGTAAGAGAGGTGTCTTACCACATGTATCTTCCACCTCAGTTGAACCGGGTGCATGACTTCTTCCACGTATCTCAGATGAGGAGATACGTGCACGACCCGTCCCACATCATCGTCCATGGGGAGTTGGACATCAATGACGGGGCAACATTCACAGAGGTCCTAGTGAAGATTGAGGATCAACAGGAGTGAGTCCTATGTAGAAGGTCGATTCCTCTAGTGCGCATTCGCTGGCAGCATGAGAACCTCTAGGAGAGGACATGGGAGAGGGAGGCTCAGATGCTTGTTCAGTACCCCCATTTGTTTCCATAGTGTGTGTTGTAGTTTTACAGGGACGTAAAGACCTGAGGTGGGAGTAATTTAAACACCCATAAATTTCATGGAAATTTTTTTCCTTGATTATTTGGAATTTTATGAATCTGCAGTTTCTGACGGCACCTAATTCTGAGGCCCGGTGTGCCTGGAATCAGTTTTTGATGTTTTGTTCAGGTATGCTTAGTAAACGTACGTGCAGATTTTTCTATCTTTTGAACCGGTGCTCGGAATTGAAATCTGAGGGCATCGATAAACTCACATCACCGGTTTTCACTTAAGGGGACCTTTACAACAATTGCGTTTTCTCAGGAGGAGAAGTTAATTTTTGGGGATTTCTAATAAATAAAATAAAATTGTTGTACACAATTTTATTTATGTTTTTTAGTTATTTCCTACAAGGGTGAGTTAGAGGTGGGGTCCACACCACATAACCTCCCATGAGAGGATAATGTGTGGTGGGGCCCACACGATCCCCTGACCCTTTAACTTCCCATTAACTCCCATTTTCGTCCCCTTCATTAATTTTGACAACACCTCTTATTTATTATGGTGGACCCTCTCCACCTCCCACCCATTGAATGTGCCAACCTAACTAATTAAAACCTTCGTTAGTTAATTGGAACTTCATTTGAATCAATTTGAATTTCATGAAATTCTTTTAAAATTGGGGAGCCTTAATATTATATTGGATTGGAAAATATTCGGTGGTGGAGCCTTTGGAGATTTGGAGGAGAGATGTATCCCTCACCAACGAAGAACACCATTCTTCAATGAAGTACAACTCTGAAGAAGAACACTAAGGACTTCCCCATCGACGCTTCCCTTCAGAAGCATCCCAACGTCCATGGAATCGTCATCCGTATTTCGTGACACCCGACCTCTGCGATGCTTTCTTCCGCGACTCGTTGACGTGATCCACTCTTGAAATCGAGGTAGGGGGTTTGTATAATTTTATCTTGATAAAATTATACTATAGTCGTTGTTTAATGAAAGTTAACGTCTTGGCCTCTTGATACCGCCTAACGTGGAGGGCGCGGGCCGAACAAACACGGCCCGATGACCCTCCGTTGATCCACGTTTATATTGGTGACAGAAGAGGTGTCAGGAGAGGTGATGGTGACTGGAAGCGAAGGTGACCATAGATAATGGCGTTCCCGCGCCGGCCGCATGCGGAGTAATCACGACCCCCAACCGCAAGCCGCTTGGCTGAAGAAGAATTGGTCAGTTAAAGCCGACCGGGCCGAAGGAACCGCAATGCCCTGAGGATGTCGCACTGCGGAAGAACCGCTTCTTGCAATGCACGGGCCGGTCGGCCAAAGAAGGACCAGCCGGCCGGAGCCGGCTGGACATGGAGACCACGGCGGCACACTGCGGAGGACCGCAGCCCGCGCTCCGCAGGCCGTTCTAGCGGCGAACCGGCCGGGTTAAAGGCTGCGGTGCCGCTTGGCACCCCGTGCAGAGGACAGTGGCCCGCCGGGCCGCAGTCTCTAGTCCGGGCCGCTCCCTAATGGGCCGGACCGGAACCCGGGTTGGGTCGACCAGGTTCAGACCGACCCAGGGCGGGTTGGGTCAGGTCGGACCGGACCCAAATCCCCCTCTTCGGACACATTTCGGTATTTCTCCCATAACATGAGCTACGGACCTCCGATCGACACATCGTCAGTTGCGTAGGATTTCTTTGATAGAGACAGCCGTTTAGGTATATTAAACTCGTGGTTTTGGTGAAATTTATATACGGCTGGGTTGGTTTGAACTCGAAACCAATCGGGCCCTCAGAGCAGAAACGCTTATAACTTAAGGACCGGACATCCGATTGATGTGCCGTCAACTAGATTAGTTTAATTTTGACTCGACGGTCCTTCTAGAATACTCCACAATGGTTTCGGATGAGATTGGAGAGTGTTCGGGTTGTATTGTACCCGAAATCCAATCGGGCCCCTAGAACGGAAAAGCTAATAACTCTCAGACCGGGCGTCCGATTGACGCACTGTCTGTCACGTTGGGTTCCTTATGATGAGACGAAACTTCGGGATACATAAACTATGGAATTCATGATAGTTGATGTATCGAACCCTTTGCTCGAGTAGCAGACCCTCCCGAAATCGGTCCTATTGTGTGTGGGAATCCTAGAGCTGGCTGGGACTGCGACGACAACTTTACTGGACTCCTCTGTGGGTTCGACAACGATGAATACTGTACTAGAATACTTCGTGTGTTTGAAAATTACGTCTACTGTACTGGAATCCTTCGTGGGTTTGATAGCAACGACTACTGTACTAGAATACTCCTTGGGTTTGACAGTGACGACAACTGTACTAGAATCCTCCGTGGGTTCGACAGCGATGACTACTGTACTGGAATCCTCAGTGCGTTCGGTAGTGATGACTACTGTACTTGTATCCTAAGTGGGTCTGATAGTTTTTCTTCTATACTAGTATCCTGAGTGGGTCCGACAGAGTAGATGGTCTAGTATCCTACGTGGTTCCGATGGCTTAGCTGGTCTAGTATCCTACATGGGTCGGACAACTTAGATGAATCAGTGACTATATCTGATCATCTCTATCACAATATGAAATATGAATACCTCTGTGAGCTGAGTCTTGACTTTAAATCATTATCATTGATGTGATCGACTTACTATCCTATGTATACTGGGTTGTGATTGTAATCGAGAGTTGGAGCTGAACTGTAATTGTTAAATTAGGTATACGTATGAGTATATAACTAAGTAGAGTTGTTTGATACTTCATGATTGTATCATTCTTTTGTGGATTGTCCTTCATGGATTATGGGAGACCTTTGGGGGTCTCGGGGTCCCTACTGAGTATCGTATACTCACCCCTGCATGGGCTACGCCTGCACTATGTTGTGTTGGATTTAGACGACGAACAACACTTATCGAGGTGGAGTCTTGTGGAGCTGGATGGTACCCGGAGGTGGACCACTTGGCGAGACGTACCTGGAGCAGACAGACGGACCCGAGGTGCTGAGGAGACCATCTGTACCCACCCTTCAGGTGGGAATCCAGAGGATGACTCAGTTGTTGCTGATATTCTTTTCTGCAGTTGTACTAGTTTTTCAGTTGTGTTGTACTTACTATTGGGCTTGTATATCCGGCTCCCTTTCTTTCAGCACTGACTTTTGTAAACACTTTTACTTAGTGCTTACTTCAGTTGTGTACTCTGCTTTGTTTGTTTACTTTTATAAAGTAAATTCCTTCCCAGTATAGGGATTTATGTCTTTGGTTCTAGTCGCCAGCCCCTGGCCTATGGAAGGCGTGCTTTGGGTAGTCACAACATGGGCCCCGAGGATGGGTCGTGACACGGTGAACCTCACTGGGTACTGAGCTACCGTTATGCTACCCTGCTGTAGATGTAGTCTCTCCTGTATCTGCACCACTCGTTGGGTGGATGGGAAAAAACTCTACCAGGAATAGGCTCTCAAAGTCTTCCTAGAGAAGTGTTACCTCATCATGCACCTGGTGCATCTGGCTCCACCATCTACCTGCTGCTGCCTGAAAGAGGATGGCAGCAAGGATCACCATGAAGTCTTCTATTGTCCCTACTAGACTGATGACTCTCACAACAACCTCCAACCAATCCTCAGCCGCATTTGGGTCCATCTCTCCCATGAACTTGGGTGGCCTCTGGCTTTGGAACTCATTCAACGTGCTCAAGCGGCATGCATTGTCTACTTCTAGGGCTGGTGGCATCGGTGGCCCAACGGGAAGTAGTACCGCTAGTGCCTCTACTGGAAAAGGGCCTTGCACCGAGGCCTTGTCGCTCGATGGGATATCAGTGCATAAATCTCTCAGGGCTCTAACTGGTTGTCCACGGGGAGGCATCTTGAATGAAACAGATGTGACACTATCAAAATATTCTACTTGG
This sequence comes from Viscum album, assembly GCA_963277665.1. Taxonomy (NCBI): domain Eukaryota; kingdom Viridiplantae; phylum Streptophyta; class Magnoliopsida; order Santalales; family Viscaceae; genus Viscum; species Viscum album. The sequence goes on along the minus strand of OY728125.1, from coordinate 906,220,687 downwards.
TGTGCTGACCTGGTTGATTTGACTTAAAGAAAACATTTGGAAACACTCACGCAATCAGTGTTTTCATGAACTGAGTAGGAAATCAAGAGTTAGGGTCCTGGTGTATGGATACGTAGGCCACCCGCACCAACACTGGACTCCCTAAATGGAAAACCACATTTAGTACCCTTAACACTATTGCTTCACAGAAAATAAATATCAGAGACCTAAGTTCTTGTGGTAGAACCGACTCCTATTATACAAATTTTTCATGACCCATCCCACGGGGCCCGTATCATGACTACCCCAAAACCACATTCCATAGGCCAGGGGCTGGCGACTAGCACCAAAGGCGTAAATCCCTTAACTGGGAAGGCATTACCTTTATAACTATAAACAAACAAAACATAGTTCACAACTGGAAGCAAATCACTAAGTAAAACAGAATACAAGAGAAGTACTGGAAAGTAAAAGGGGCTGGAAATACAAGACCAATACAAAAGTAAATGTACAATAGAAAAGCAAGTACAACTGAAGAATATTAAAGCACCTACTTGGTCGTCCTCCGGGGTTCCTACCTGAAGGGTAGGTATAGATGGTATCCTTAACACTCTACGTCCATCTGTCTCTTCCATGTAACATCACGCTAAGGGGTCCACCTCTGGCTACCATCCAGTCCTGGTACACTCTGCCCCTTTCAGCACAGTCTGTCATTTGAAACCATCAAAATGCGGTGCAGGCATAGCCCACGCAGGGGTGAGTATAACGGCAGTCCGTAGGGACCCTAAGACCCTCAAGGTATCACAAAATCCAACAAAGATAAACCAAAAAGTATGAAATCAATGGATAACCATTACATAGGTATATTCCCATACATAAATTTAAGTTGTCTAGTGTGTGACACTGAAGGCTTCCATGACACGCTTCTCTTTGAATAATACATTAGCGTGTGTTGTACACAACTTCGAGTTTTAACACACCACAACTAATCAAACTAGCCGTTATGAATAGTAATACCCACTTTTTGAAATTTTATACATTTTATCTATCTAAATGGACTTAATTTTGGGATTCATAATATCGAAATTTGCTTAGGGTGAATTTTTTTTACTTTTCTAGTAACTTTCATATTTTGATGAATAGTGAAAATTAGTAAATTTTAATAAAAAACAAATTTTTAATAGAAATAATTAATAGTGATAAACTATGAATTTGATTGATTTTAAAGTATATTTAGATTATATTTTTACCATTTAATCCAATTTTGGTCATTGGACATAATTTCACATTTAAACTGGACATAAGCAAATGGAAGTCTTTTGATAGTTATTATTTCTTAAAAACACACTTTATGTTTTGACAACGAAAATAAATTTTAAATTAATTTCTTCCCCTTATGTGTTATGAATTTAGAAACATTTATTCCATATTTAGAATCTGAAGGTCGAAATTTTGTAAATAGGTAACTTTTATTTTTAGACATTTTGAATAATTACTTCGGTAAATATTTTATTTACCATGGTTAAAGGGTAAATCCGGTATATAAGGGTAACAAAATAATATTATAATAATATTAAATTGCCCTAAAACGTATCCTAACCCTATTTTTCGATACATGTCCGACCATGATCATCTTTGGGTCGATTTTGGGACCTCATTGAGCCATTTTTATGTGATAATGACACTTTATATTAATTAAGTTAAATTAAATACAAAAATGACATAAGCATATATCTTTTAGAAAAAAAATATTTCATAGGGTTATATATGTTATATTTTTTACTATAAATATTCATTAGATAGATAAGAATATATCCTACATAATTTTATTTTATTTATAATTTTTACACATTGAATAAATAAATTTATTTATGACACAATAATGATGTAGTATTTTCTTTATTAATTAAATAATCAAATAATTGGTATTATAAATGTTAAAATAAATATAATTTGAATGTTTTGATAATATCCACCGATTTTATTGTCTAATATGAAATTTTAGTATTTCTTAAATTAATTTGGTTCTAATTAAAAAAGTATTTTAGACTTTAACATAACTCAATTATTTAATAGTGTCAAAAATGACATAAAGGAGTTTTTAAAACATTTATTATATTATAAATTGATATTATATTCATAAAAATATAATGATAGGCCAAAGGACATATAAAATAATGTGTTTATAATTAATTAACCACTTGGGATTCACATGGCTGTTTATAGTAAGTTTATTAACCATATAATATAAAAATACAAAGAGACAGGATAAATGTCAAACTAATTAACTAAGAGTTAAAACTAAATGATAAGGTTAATAAAGTAACCAAAACCTATCTAAAACATATTGGTTGAGTTGTTTTGTGACCCATTCTCACCGTATCCATTAAATAATCCACTTTGGAACCATTACAAACCGAAACTAATTTTATTATAACATAATATTTTTAGTTTTTCCTAAGTTTCCCCTCACCGCTCTTATAAAAGGGCACTCCCCCTTCACACTAATTCACACCTTCAAAGCTTTTTGGCTCGGCCAACCCATACCCAAATATCCTCGAAACTTCCCTCACATCATTATATAGTCCCTCCTTTGGTCATAAAGCCATCTTAAGGAGCCCTTTTGACCAAATCAAAAGGAAGAACCCGAAGAAGAGGTAATGATTTCTCCACCCTCTTTCAAGTTCCTTTCTTCTTCCACTTATTCATTCTGTTTTATTTCTATTCTAAAATAATAACTCCAGTATATTATATATAATGTGATTTTATTATAAATATGGTACAACCATATTCATTATTCTATTCATCCTATGAATGACATGTCACCATATGTGCGTACGTATGACCTACCATCTCCACGTCGTGGTGTAATTGTTATTCAATATATGATTATTTGGACTGTTATAATAATGATGATTAATTCATGTAAATAATAAATATAACATGATAATGATTCTGTATATATGATATACCATCCAATTATATATTATTTTAATATCAAAAGAATGATATTGTCACCCGTGCGTATGTACGGATTACCGTCATTATGAACGCAGTAAGATTCATTCCCCATCAGATCAATTCAAGAATAAATTTCATTTTATGATTAAAAATAATGTTTAGAGACAAGATATAATTCTGGATATGAATAAGATACATCCCATCCATAACAAATATGGCTCAAATAAAAAATAATATAAAGGAAAATGAATCTGTTAACACCCAAAATGATGATAATAATATGATATTATCAACAAATAAATGTTAAAAGATCATATATGATAACATATTAATGTATATTATTCTTGAATAATTCAATAACAGTTATTCTACCTTTATAAATGAGGTTAACCTAACATCGACAAAAGAAAAATTACAATGTATGGGGTTTCTTATCTCACTTTTAATTCAGTGAGATTTCCATTATTCACCACTTATTTATAGCATGTGGTGTGTGTACTTCCCATGATTGTATTCATTGTGTAATTTACTCTGATTTATGGATATTTACACCATCATTGTATGGTCTGTCTTTCATGGGTGTATGTTTCGTATGTTTCCAAATCGTTAAGGGAATTTGAAATTTCAATTTCCACTTATTCAGCTTTACGCATACTTCATTGATTATTTTACTCCAAGATTATGTGTGGAATAACAATTTATTTTCTTATGTAATAATATCCACTCCCCTTTCTGTGGATACACATAATCACTCAATTGATAAATTTTCGAGTCATCGATATGAACTTGATGAGTGTAATTTTAACTCAATCTTCATTTATTGAGTTAAACATCTAATTCAATGGTGTTGTTTTTATAAGAATATGTGTGAATGTCCTCTGATTATTTTACACTGAATATAAAATCATATTGAGTGTATTTATATTTTTCACACATAATTATGTCGTTGATATATCCTTAACCTAAAGATACATTCTTTATAGGAGATTTCATCTCAATTTACATTCCATTGAGACTCCTTTGTTGTTATACACCAAATCACTTTTATATTGTGTATATAATGTACTTTGACATAGTATATCATGAATACCATTATTCTCATGATATTTCAATTTTTTTATTACCTTGATTATTTGTATTCAAGTGTCTCCCTTTTGGTTAGGAACTCTAACTAAATTTCACTTTAAATGTTTTAATGATTTATTATTCTAAATCTTTCTCATTAATGTCCATGTTTTAAAAATGGTTTCAAGGATTTATTTATATGGACATTAATGTTTTAAAATTAAAATTCCTTTTAGAAGTTTCAAAGTGGTATGGGATACTTTGATTCAAAATCTATTTTTAATGGCTTCATGACAAATAGTGTGACTTTTAAATGATTTTAAGAAAAAATGGGGATATTTCTCTCTAATAGTTTTGATGATTATTTTCATCTATGTCAAAATCCTTCATTATTCTCAATTGAGGTTAATTTAATACAATAAAATATTCTATATTGTATCGAATGAGTTATGTTTCACTATGGATGTGTTATTTTAATACCATTCATGGGTTGTGGATAAAGTATTGACATTCTGTATGCTAGTTTTAATACGAATGTTTTTGTTATGTTTAAACTTGTTCATATGAGGAATGAATTGGACTTAGTAAGTGACGGGTGGAGCCCACTATAGATCCTCGATGCCTCGGTAGGTCTCATGAGACAAAATAGTGTCTTGGAACAAGGCCTTGACAGAATCTTATTTGTAGTCTTGGCATAAGGACTTGACTATGTTGTTATGATAGTCTAGAATTATGTATTTCATCATTATGAAAGTGGTTATTTACATTGCATTTGATTATTCGACTAGTAGAATATCCATGTGAATAAGTAAATGGAATTATTTCATTTTATTTCTTCCATATTATGCTGAAGTAAAAGTTTAAAAGTCATTTGTTTTAGTTATACATTTCCTTAAATGTTTATGATTATTTATGAAAGTTTCTGCTATATTGTTATCCTTACTGGGCATCTGAACTCACCCCTTTCTATGTTTTATTTTTCCTAGGATGTGAAGATATATTTTATGAATGACCTGTAGGGATAGTATGAGGGGATATGAGTGTGTTCTATGAAGACAAGATGTTGTTCTAGTTTTTCACTTAATCATGTAATGTAAGACTTATGAATGTATCTAGTGTTTCCAAGGGTACTAAACTAATCGTACATTCGATACTTGACCTTTTGTGATCATGCCAATGTTACATAATAATGCACCGACTCTAGGTAACTGGGGTCAGGGTGTTATAGTTGGTATCAGTGGAAGTTTAGTACAAACCATGGAAACTAGATTTAGAGAAACTCTTACTAGATCACATTGCCCTAAGATAGACTTTTTTTATTAGTATAGAAGAACATCCTAAGAATTTTGGTATTGTATAGATTTTGTGAGTTTTCAAGGAAATACATGCCTATCTGGATATGAGCAGGTGTAGGTGGCTCTGGCACAAATGTACCTAAGGGTAAAACCCGAAAACCCCACTTTGAGATAGACTCACACGGGAACTGGTGCACAACAACGGGCCTTGCTACACTCTTGGTTACGACCCTCCTATGGGATATTCTTAGGATAATTTATATTTTCTTGATAAACTGATTCGAAGTATTTTAATATAAGATGAGATTTGATGACCATGGTTAATCCTTATGTGTTTTAAATTTAGAATATGGTGACATGATATTCTCTAAATGATTTTATGACTACTGTTACTCAAACAATGCTTTCTGGTTTTAGTCAATGGATGGATTCGAAGGAAGTCATAGTAACTTTGATAGTGATGTACAAGGTGGGAACGGTGGTGGAAATGAGAAAAAAATTGGAATGTTTATATAAGTAAAAGATATCATGTTCATGCCAAATCAGTTTTCCAAAAATATTATCAACAATGTATATATTAACCAACTCCCAAACTCAACAAAGAAGAGAAATGTGATGAATGATAAGAGATCCAGCAGTGGAGACCATGGAGAAAAGAATCATCAATTTTTAAAATTTAGGAAATGTGGAAGGAGACACCCAAGAATGTCTCTCAATGGGACAAAGAAATGTTTTACATGCGAGAAAGAAGGACATAAAGTGAAGAATTTCCGAGGAAAAATGAAGAGTACTATGGAAGAAAATAAAAATGGTCCAATGAATCAATTTACAGTCATTTTTCATAAATGTAGGAGATCTGGCCATTACCAGAGTGAATGCCCTATTCTGTAGGATATTTTCATGGTCAAAGAAGAAGCTATGTGGAAATAAATGGTTGTAGAAATGTTTAAAAGTATTAGTGCTCCTTGTTGATGGGATTACTTTGGAATAATTTTCTCTTGTATTTGTAACCCTTCAGTTTTCCTTGTGAGAATGATATTTGAAGAAGACATATCTTTTCCCTTGTAGATATAGTTATAAATAACCATTTGGTTTTATATGATCTTTGGGTTTGATCCAATTACAAGTTATTATATTTTGGGACGAAAATGAACAGTATGGGATAACATTTTTGGATAAACTATGTTATGGTTATTTGGATGAATTTATCTCATTTTGGTAATGTTATGAAATATAGTTTTTGAAAATGGACTACACGCAGACCATGTGAAAACCAATCAAGTCAGACAAATTCGTGGGAATCAAACCCACAACCAAAGTGCGATTGGGATTTATCATCTACCATTGTACTACGTGAATTCCCTAGTTAGTGTGACTAATTAGTTTTAGTTAAAATGATTTTATTGATCAATAATAAGTTGATTTGGGATCTTATTTCTTATCAAATTAATACCCTTAGTATAGGAAATTGATTTGGTGATTAAGTGATAAATGTTATTTTGGAAGATGTTCTCTTTGTTAGGAACACTATATGCCCAAGGAAAATAGAATACTATTGGATTTCATTTGAGGAGTAATGGTGGATTTTTATCTTTGTTTTTATTGTGGATTTATAGTGATTTGGGTTATTTATGGAAATGATAAACCTATAATAGAGAATATGTGATTAGGTTAATTACTTTTAAGTATGCGACTTTAATAGTAGTTGATGTCATTCAGAGATACCATTTAATGTGGAAGACTACATAAAAAAATTCTTCTATATTTTGGATTTCAATATTATTTTAGATTATATTGAAGAATTTTAAGGACAATTGTTTATTTAATTCTATTTATTTAACTTTGGGGTATTGTTGGTTTAATTTTAGAAATTAAGATTAGTGTTTATTTCGCTAATGGAATAACCTTTTTGTGGATCATCCGATCTTATAATAACCATTTTGGTATTGATTAATCTCTAAAGACAAGGTAAATATATAGTTTATCATTCGTGGATCATGTGATTCTATAAGAAGTTAATTCTATCTCTTTTGGTGTGACTAAGTCTTCTGGAATACTCATCGTTTAAAAATGAGTTAGTAGTAGAAATTTATTTAAGAGTGAAACTTTATTTAAAAAGTAAGTATATCTCTTTATGTTCTTAGTCAACCTCAGAAATTAATTCCCCAACATTATGTAATGTAACATAAAAATAAAAAATAAAAATGTTATCTGTTAACTTTTCCTACTGGAAAACTAATGACCATTTGTCCCATCATAAATTTTTGGTTTTCTTATTGTTAACTTTCTTCTAATCATGTTTTATATCCCTCTATATCAGAACATGACACTTATTCTATCATCCATATCCATGTTTTTTTACATGGAATTCTAGTATAGGTTATCTCGGGTGACCTTTGTACTTCTCTTTCTTTCTTTTAAAGTGATAGTTTTATTGACTCTTTTTTCGATGTGGGAATTTCCATTATATTCCCAAGACCAATTTTAAAAATTGTGAGGATTCAATTTATTGAAGGATGAGAGAATGTGATACCCCATTCTTCCACGGTATGCTTCTCTTGGAATAATACAGTTGCATGTGTTGTATGCAACTTCGAGTTCTAACACACCACAACCAATCAAACTAGCCGTTCTGAATAGTAATACCCACTTTTTGAAATTTTATACATTTTATCTATAAAAATGGACTTAATTTTGGGATTCATAATTTTTAAATTAGCTTAGGGTGAATTTTTGGTACTTTTCTGATAACATTCATATTTTTATGAATTGTGAAAATTACTAAATTCTAATTAAAAACAACTTTTAAAATTGAAATATTTAATAGTGATAAATTATAAATTTTAGTGATTTCAAAGTATAATTTGATTATATTTTTACCATTTAATCCAATTTTGGTCATTGGACCTAATTTCACATTTAAACTAAACATAAGCAAATGCAAGTCTTTGGATAGTTATTATTTCTTAAAAAAATGATTTATGTTTTGAAAACGGAAATTACTTTTTAATTAATTTCCGCCAATTCTGTGTTTTGAATTTAGAAAAATGTATTCCATATTTAGAATCTGGAGGTACAAATTTTGTAAATAGATAACTTTTATTTTTAGACATTTTGAATAATTATTTTGGTAAATATTTTATTTTCTATGGTTAAAGGGTAAATCCGGTAAATAAGGGTAACAAAATAATATAATAATAATATTAAATTACCCTAAAACATGTCCTAAAACTATTTGTTGATACATGTCCGACCATGATCATATCTGGGTTGATTTTGGGACCCCATGGAGACATTTGTAAGTGATAATGACACTTTTTATTATTTAAGTCAAAGTAAATACAAAAATGATGTAAGCATATATCTTTTAGAAAAACAATTCTACATAGCGTTATATATGTTATTTTTTTGACTATAAATATTCATTACACTGATAAAAATACCTTACTACATAATTTTATTTTATTTATAACTTTTACACTTTGAATTAATAAATTTATTTATGACACAATAATGATGTAGTATTTTCATTATTAATGAAAGAATCAAATAATTGGTATTATAAATGTTAAAAAAAATATAATTTGAATGTTTTGATGACATCCACAAATTTTATTGGATAATATGACATTTTAGTATTTCTGAAATTAATTTTTTTCTAATTAATAAGGTTTCTAAGACTTCAACATAAATCAATTATTAAATAGTGTCAAAATTGACAAAAAGGAGTTTTTAAAAAAAATATTATATTATAAATTGATATTCTATTCCTAAAAATTTATGTTTTGGCCAAAAGACTTATTAAATAATAGGTGCATCATTAATTAACCACTTTGGGTTCTCTTGGAAGTTTATAGTAAGTTTATTAACCATATAATATTAAAACACAAAGAGACATGGTAAATGTCAAACTAATTAACTAAGAGTTAAAACTAATATATAAGGTTTATAAAGTGACCCAAACGTGTATAAAACCTATTGGTTGAGTTAGTTTCGAACCATATCATCCTGGGCCTTTAAATAATTCAATTTAGAATAATTTTAAACCTAAATTGATTTTATTATAAAATAATATTTCTAGCTTTTCCTAAGGTGCCTCTTACCCCTCTTATAAAAGGGCACTCACCCTTCTCTCTAATTCACAACTTCAAATCCTTTTGGCTCGGCCAAACCCTACCCAAATATCCTCTAAACTTCAATCACTTCATCATAGGGTCCCTCATTTGGTCAGAAATCCAACTTATGGATCCCTTTTGATCAAATCAAAAAGAATAACCCGAAGAAGAGGTAATGATTTCACCACCCTCTTTCAAGTTCATTTCTTCTTCCAGTTCATTGTTCTTTGTTATTTATATTCTAAAATAATAACTCCAGTATCTTATATATACTGTGATGTTATTATAAATATGGTACAACCATATTCAGAATTCAATCCATCCTTTGAATGACATGTCACCATACGTGCGTATGTACGGCCTACCGTCTCCACGTCGTGGTGTAATTGTTATTAAATATATTATTATTTTTATGGGAATAATAATGAAGTGTAATTAATGTAAATAATAAATATAACATGATAATGATTCAATATATATTATATACCATCCAATTATATATTTTTTTAATATCTAAAGAATGATATTGTCGCTCGTTCATACGTACGGATTACCGTCTCCATGAACGCGATGAGATTCATTTCCCATCATATCCATTCATGACTAAAACACATTTTATGATTAAAAATAATGTTTTGAGACATTATATCATTCATGATATGAATAAGATACATCCCATCTATAACAAATATGGCTCACATAATAATGAATATAAAGGAAAACGAATCATTTAACACCCGAAACGACGATAATACTAAGATATTATCAACAAATCAATGTTAAAAGATCATATATGATATCATATTAATGTATAAGATTATTTTATAATTCAATAAAAATTATTTCACCATTATACAGGAGGTTAACCTACCCTCTACCAAGGAAAAAGGACAATGTAAGGGGTTTCTTATCTCACTTTTAATTCTGTGAGATTTCCATTGTTCACCACTTATTTATTGCAGGTGATGTGTGTACTGCCCATGATTGTATTCCTTGTGTAATATACTTTATTTTATGGATATTTACACCCTAATTTTATGATCCTTTTTTCATGGGTGTATGTTTTGTAAGTTACCAAATCGATAAGGGAATTTGAAATTTTAATTTCCACTCATTCGGATTTACACATACTTTCATTGATTATTTTACTCCAAGATTATGTGTGGAATCACTATTTATTTTCTTATGCCATAATTTCCACTCCCCTTTCCATGGAAATACTTTTGATACACATAGTCACGCCACTGGTAAATTCTCAAGTCATCGATATGAACTCGATAAGAGTAATTTTAACTCATTCTCCATTTGTCGAGTTAAACATCTAATTCATTGGTGTTGTTTTTACAAGAATATATGTGAATGTCCTCTGATTATTTTTCACTGAATATCCAATCATATTGAGTGTATTTAAGTTTTTCAAACATAATTATGTCATTGATTTATCCTTAACCTAAGGATACTGTCTTTATAAGAGATTTCATCTCAATTTACACTCCATTGAGACTCCTTTGTTGTTATACACCAAATCACTTTTATATTGTGTTTATAATGTACTTTGACATAGTATATCATGAATCCATTTATTCTCATGATATTAAAATGTTTTGAGTACCTAAATTTTTTGTATTCAAGTGTCTCTCTTTTGGTTAGGAACTCTAACTAAAATATCATTTTAAATGTTTTAAAGATTTATTATTCTAAATATTTCTCATTATTGTCCATGTTTTAAATATGGTTTTAAGGATTTATTTATTTGGAAATTAATGTTTTAAAATTAAAATTCATTTTAAAAGTTTCAAAGTGGAATGGGCCACTTTTATTCAAGAATCTATTTTTGAAAGGCTTTTTGACAAATAGTGTGACTTTTAAATGATTTCAAGATAAAGGGGGATATTTCTCTCTAATTGTTTTGATGATTATTTTCATCTATGTCAATATCCTTTATTATTCTCGATTGAGGTTAATCTGATACAATACCTTCTTCTATGTTGAATCTAATGAGTTTTGTTTGACTGTGGATGTGCTATTTTTACACCATTCAAGGTTTGTGGATAAATTATTGACATTTCGTAAGCTATTTTTAATACATATGTCTATGTTATGTTTACACCTATTCATATGAGAAATGAATTGGACTTAGTAAGTGATGGGTGGAGCCCTCTATAGCTCCTCGATGCATCGGTAGGTCTCATGAGACAAACTAGTGTCTTGGCACATGGCCTTGACAAAATATTATTTGTAGTCTTGACACAAGGCCTTGACTATGTGGTCATAATAGTCTGGAATTATGCATTCCATCATTATGAATGTGGTTATTGATATTGCATGTTATTATTGGACTAGTATAATATCCATTTGAATAAGTAAATGAGATTTTTTCATTTTATTTCTGCCATATTATACTGAACTTAAAGTTTAAAAGGCTTTTGTTTTAGTTATACATTTCCTTAAATGTTTATTCTTATTTATGAAAGTTTCTGCTATATTGTTATCCTTACTAGGCATCTGACCTCACCCCATTCTATGTTTTATTTTTCCCAGGATGTGAAGAAGTATTTAATTAATAAATTGTAGGGATAGTATGAGGGGATATGAGTGTGGTCAATGGAGACAAGATTTTGTGGTAGTTTTTCACTTAATCATGTAATGTAAGACTTATGAATGTATCTAGTGTGTCTTAGGCTACTAAAAAATCGGTCTTTAGAGACTTGATCATTTGTGATCATGCCAATGTTACGTAATAATGCACCGACTCTTGGTAACTCGGCTCAGGGCATTACATAGTAACCCATCTCAATCATTGGAAAATACGAAAGTCATTGACTCAGATCAAAACATGATTTTCATTATCGAAACCACGACTACTGGAGAACTCCTCCTCTGTTGATTATAGTGGGACTGTCGTGACACCAAGGTGCTTCTCACTAACTGTGGGCTGCTGAGGTACTCCTCCTGTCGAGTACCACGGGTCTGCTGCCAACTACAGGTGCTCCTCCACTATGGGTTTGCCGGAAACTACCAGGCACTCCCCCTAATAGCCTATAGAGGTACTCCACCTGTTGAGTACCATGGGTCTGCCTCCAACTACCAGGCGCTCCCCACTGGGCTAGTAGAATCACGCCAAGTCAAATATGTCAAGTTGTCATCAGGTCATTCTACTTCTACGTCTATGCGCTCTATCCACTCATCACTGGAAGGATCTGCTCCACGAGCTACTGGGTGGAGCTCCAACTATTGCAAAGTTCCATGAAGAAGTGTCTTAAATATCCTCCACGTCATAGGTGTCTCAACACAACAGATGGTACCTCAATTGGACTCTAGGTCCGTTAGTTATTAGTCTTTAAGTCCCAGGGGGGCCGGTTGGACTTGTGTACGATCCAACCTGACTGTAACTCAACTATACTCCAAAATCTAGTGGGATATACTCAAATGGACGGACATGCTCCAAGAATACCAGTTCCACTGAGGGTTCGTCAAATGGACTTCTGGTGCCAAAGATATGGCCAATAAAAGTAAACGGGCTGTACTGGGCCTCGGCCCGGTCCGACCCGGTCGGACAGACTCGGCCCATCCTAGACTGGGCCAACCCGGTCTGGGTCGTCCCAATCAGACCCGTTGGGTCTGACCCTGTCCGTTGGGCGGGTCAGCCCCATTATGTTCGGCTCAGTCCACTGGGCCCAACCCAGCGGACTGTGTGGGCGATTCGGCCTGGAGGTCGCCACCTAGGAGACTCAGCCCGAAGGCCGGTGCCAATTCGGTCCGGTGCATTGCGAGGACGCGGCTCGGCATGGCTTGTCCTGGAGGGTGCAGCGGGGCCGGTTCGGCTAGGGCACCGCGAGGGGGCTGGGACACCGGCTCGGCCGAGTGTCCGCGAGGGAGCCAGGACGCCGCGAGGGCGCCGGGCAGGGTGCGGGGAAGCCGGGCAGGCCACGGCCGGGGCTGAGCAGGGTGCTAGAGGCACCGGGTAGGCCATAGAAGGGCACCACGGGTTTTGGGCTGGGCGAAGCATGGTGCCGGTGGCGCAGGCTGCATGCGGAGGCACCGGGCTGCGCGCAAGGGAATCGGGCATGGCGTCGGCGGAGCCGGGCAGCCCATGGGGCAGGCCGCGAGTTCGACTGGGGAATGCGTCGGGAAGTGCATCTGAAGGTTGCAGGTAGGCGGGTCGGGTACCGATCGGCCGAGAGAACTGGTGTGCCAAGGGATCCGTGTGATTAGCAGAGGCCATGGGTGGCAAGACCTTCGTCGTTGCCGCCTTCGCTGCCTCTTGCTTCATCGCCAAGCCGAAGTTCAATCAAAACTGGATCGGCGGTGGGGTCGGGCCATGTTAGTTTGGCTCGCACCCTCCGCATTTAGTGTGGTAGCAATTGCTTCTCTATAACAAAGTAAAATATTCCACCCGTAAAAGATAATCATCATCATTCTTCGATTCATAAAAAAAGAACATAGCACTTAAAATAACATAAACCCCTACCTTGGATTTATCGCTCGACGTTCATTGACATAGTTGCGGGAAGAAGAAAAAGTCGTCCTTCATCACGTCAGCCACACACTTACACTACCGAGCTTCATCGGCCATGGAAGACACTCCATTTTGGTTGGATCCGAGGGAGGATGTCAAAGGAGGAAATCTTCGTCGGTGTTCTTCTCATTCTTCGTTGAAAGCATTCTTCGTTGGGAGAACTTCTTTTCTCTCTAGTTTTCCTCCTCCCAAGCTCCACCAAAATTCCCAACGAATACAATAGAGGAATGGTTTGTCTATTATTTTTTTTGGAACAAGAAATCAAAATGGTGAGATTAATTAACCCGGACCCACAAAATTTATTGCACGATAGGTGTCACATTTAATTTGGAGGATGTCAAGAGGCCACCCTTAATTAACTCATACGCGTTGGCGTAATTAATTAGGGGAGATGGCACAAAATTCAAAAGGGAGGATTTGGAAATTAATTGGGGTGGTGGTGGCACCATTAATTAGTGGGTTTTAGTCCCGGGTGATCCCAACACCATAACCTATCGCGGGAGGTTATGTTCTGGTGGGCCCCACCACCATAACCACTCATGGGAGGTTTAGGTGTGGTGGTCCCACCACCAACTCCCATGGGATGGTTTTATCTACCAGTCCCCACATAGTGGATCAAAAACAAAATAAAGTGTTAGACACTTTATTTTATTATATTTTTTAAAGAAAACCCAAAAACTAACTTTTATTTTCAACCAACTGTCGTCGAGGTGAAAGTCTTCTTAAACGAATATCGGCGCTACGAGTTCAACGGTGCCATCAAATTTAAATTCCTAGAACTAATTCAAATTTTATAAAAAAAACGCTCGTACGTTTACTGAATGTACCCAAAAAAAACTTCATAAATTGATTTCGGGCACACCTTGCCTCAGAATCAGGCACCGTAAAAATTCACGGACTCGTAAAATTCCCATGTATTTAAGAAAAAAAGTTCCATGGAATTTCAGGGTCTTTACACTATGTGGATATAAATTAAGAAATTTGTACAATTACATAAATCACCATATTCTATTGTATCAGATTTATATCTATGGTTTACCACATTAATATGGATAATTCTTTAACAAGTTCTAGATATTGAGTTCTATTTTTGAACATTCTATCATCCTTAGAGAGATGGTTTTCCATAGAGATTAATTCGAACCCTAGAAGATATTCTATGTTATTTTTATCTATATTTCAAAGATGTTTGGGATCAACACCTTACTCTTATTGAATTTTCTTATAACAATATCATTCACTAGAGTATTTAGATGGATCTTTTTGATGACCTATAAAGAAGATCTGTAAAACTAAGATGTTATAGGATGAATGTTGTGAAATGAAATATATTGGGACTTTTCCAAATTGATAAAATGGTAGATAAGGATAGATTCATCTAACAACATGTCAATGTATCTCATAGATGAAATAAGAGTTATGATCACAATCATCGGTGACATCTATAATTCAAAATTGGTGATAAGTTATTCTTGTGAATTTCTCTACGGTATATGGTTATTATATTAAGAATGAAGGGAATGTTGAGTTATAAGAACATTGGACCATTCTATATTTTGGATTGAGTTAGGATTGTATCTTAACACATGGACCTTAGTCCAAACCTCTCTCAATTTAATGATGTGTTCCATATGTCTTTTTTGAGGAAGTACATACCCAATCCTTCTCTTATATTAAACATGGAGGATTCAAAAAAAATATTATAAAAGTTTTTTATGAGAAGAAACATATCTAAATCTTGGATCATAGAGATAATGTGTTGTGGAAAAACACTACTCGACTTGTTAAAGGTCTTTATAGGGATCATAAATTTGATATGGCTACTTGGGAACCTGAGTATGTGATGAAGTTTAACTATCCTAATTTTATACAGCAGAACGATATAATTTCAAGTGATAAATTGATTTTAATGGGGTTTAAATATAACAAACAAATATTTTATATTTATTCTTTTGAAATTAATTTAATGCATTCAATATCATTCATTGCACTCAACAATGAGTTCAAATGAACAACATTGTATTATGGAATTTATAACACAATCATTGCATTAGTGGGTATGAAAATCATTAAAAACATTATGAAAAATACACCTCTATAATTTTTTTCTTTTATTCAATTTTTTTGATTAATTCTTATGAAATAATTATTAAATTCAAATAATGTTATTTCATTATTAAAATACTGATTTTTAAAGATATTTTTTTATATGTGTTGTATTTTTTTACAAAAAAAATATATTGATGAATATAAAAAAAATTATTTTAATAAAAATTATTTTTACTGTATTAATAATCATTTATACATTATTGATCTAATGGTCGTGAAAGAATATAAAATCACTTGAAGTTAAAAAAGAGATATTTTTTTAAGACTATTTTTATAAGTGAAATTTGGTTTTATCGAAATAAATTATATAAATTACTATTTCATAATGATAATAATTATTTATTTATATTTTGTATTCAATAGAACATTTTAAACTTCAGCTAATAGTTTTAATAAGTCATATAATGTAATTTAATATAATTTTATGCTTAAAAATTCATTTTTCTAAAAATGGTTTCATTGCATTTCGCACACTTATTTTAAAGTAGATTCCCAATACTTATATAAATTGAATTAGATAAAATTTATTCCATATTTAAAATCATCATGTCCAAATTTCTTTGTGAGGAAAATTTCATTTTTTCATAATAAATAATATAAATAGTAAAAATTTCTTACCAAGGTTAGGGTTAAAACAGGTTAATAAAGGGGGTCAAACATTGAGATAAAGGTATAAATTCCACTTAAACTTGTCAAAACATTATTGTTTGAATATATTTAAAGCATATATTTTATTTAAAAAAATTTCCGTTTTTTTCACTTACATAAGAAAATGAATTTATACTATTTATATCTTTTACGTAATATAATATGTGTCCCTCCCCTCGCTTATAAAAGTGAACTCTTCTCCTAAATTATTCAATAGCATTGATAATTCTATCTTATACAATACCTATAGAAAATATTTATATATTATATCCATTTGTGATATTGTTTTCTTCTTGTGAGACAATCTTATGAGGGATTAAGGTGTGAGAAAAAGAGGTCCCACAATGAATAGGTAATCATCTTACTCAACTATTTCAATGTTTATTTATAATTATAATACCACTAAATATGATATAATCCACCTAAAATAATTAATACAGTATCATAAATATATTTTTATTTTATTTTTATTATGGAACTACCCTTTTCCATATCATTTCCATCACATCAGAAATTAAAGTGTCATTCATGTGTACGTGTGGAATATCACCTCCACATTGTTATATGATTCACCTTCCGAACTAACTCATATTGATAAATATAATGATGTATTTCATATATATATATATATATTATGATATAATTATTATCATAGAATTATTAATCTTATTTATCTTTCTTTCGATATTTCTTATAGAAAATGATAGTAGTGTTCATACATTTATGTGGACTACCATATCAATAAACATTGTTATTCATTTGTCTATTAATTATATTTATAGAAAATTATAAATGTGCATATAATGTGGCATCCCTCCTTTTTAATACATAACATTTCATTACATTTTACATAGAGAGGATCTTTAAAGTCTAATGTCTTGGAAATCAGGAACAATAAATCTTGAATACAACATGAAACATTATCCTAAACCACTTTTAGGGATTAATCATAGGTTTATCTTACATACGACTACTGCATCTCATATCCTAGAGACATGTATCAAAGGAAAGGGTGAGAAGAAGGCCTAGTAAGGGTAAACAAGGGAATCAGTGTACTTTTGATATAAATTAGAACATGAATAACAACATAAAGTTATGAACAATGGTATTATAGACATTTCATAATGAAAATAACATGAAACATTACTTGAATATGTGGCTACAAAATTTTATTTAGACATTCCTGAACATATCACCAAGGTCCATCCCCAAGGTGTCATAAAAATTACCAAGGTTATTCACCAAGGTATCGTGAAACTTGTCATCTCTAGAGATTAAATCTTTTCCTAATGCATTGGAGCACTATCAGGGAGAGCCCTCAATATGTATAAAATTACATGTGATCCACATATATCATAATCAATCATTTCATAAATAACCCATATATAATAAAAGGAATGGGTTTCATTTCAAAATCTTGACGTTTTAAATGCTCTTAAAAATAAGATCATTATATCATTTATAACCCATGGAAAGGGAGTGAGGGTTATATGTATTTCAAATCCAGAATCAAATATCTCATCTTTATATACTTATGAAAACCCATTTAAATGAAATAGGTATGAGAATTCACATAAATAAACAAGGGGATGTCTTGAGAGAAAGAGATAGAAATTTTGAGATGAAATTTCTGCAGCCTAATGGCTATATAACATGGTTTTATGAAACATTGAAAAGGGACGTGACAAGGGTCACCCACTCATAAATAATTCATAATATAGTGTGGGTACTGAATAACATAATGTAATGGATATTTTAATGACATACCACATGAAAAGGAAACATGAAAGAAAAGAGAAGATGCGATTTCATTTACGAAAAATTTGGCAGCCTAAGGGTATCACATAAAAATTCAGAAAACAAATTGATGAGAGAAGAAAGGGTATCTATAATTTTGGAAAAGAAATGGGCAGTAATAATAACATATAATAACATAACCTCAACATAAAGAGATGGAAAATATAATACACAACATAAAGATGGTCATGACTTAAAAGAAGAGGGTGAAAGAATCCCTTACCTAGAGGAGTAACTTCGAAAGATTGAAGGTCGGGACCATGGGCGGCTTGAGGTCACCATAGGAGGACTCCTTGGGAGGTAAGGAGACCCGAACATCATTGATGTAGATTTGTATATGGAAATAATGAGGGAAGGTCTTGGTATTTATAGGAGAAGTGAGGGGACAAGTCATTAATGGCCATGGGGCACCTCATCGGTGGTATTGCCAACACCATGGGCTTGCCCATGGTATTTTGACATGGTATTGTCCACTTGGGACACCTAATACCTTATATTACTATTAATATGTCTTCCATAATTATTACATAATTATTACATCCTAAATGCTGTCACTAAACACCCGAAACTAAAAACTGTATTTTCACTATTCACCAAAAATTCATTTTTTCAGAAAAATCCCCAAAAATCACCTTAACCTAATAGAAATGCTCTGAATTCAAAAATGAACTCCATTTTATAAAAATAATTTTCTAAATATTTTTAATTTAATTTTTAATTAAAAACACTATTCACAAGAAAAAACAAATACTTGACTAATAATTTCTGAAACATTTATTTAACCATTTAATTGAATCACATTATTTAATAAAGGTTCCTAAATTATAATAATACTTTCTTTAATTGATATTAATAATTCATTTGGTCACATTACTAATCCTATGCGTAAAATCACTATTCATAATTTATTATTCACAAAATTTTTAGTTGATCTTATTAGAGTCTAAATTTCTTACTTAACACATTTACAGAAGACAATTTTTTAAAAATCATTACACATCATTAATTATTTAGGGATTACATAAATATTTTAAAATGTCCCCTTTTTGAAAATTCATCAATATACATCCTATATTTATTCGAACATCTGAAAAAACACAAACTTCACCATAGGAAGAAATCACAATTTTATTTATCTCAAAGGATTACACAAAATAGCTACAGTTTCGTTACATTGCCTCTTATAACACCCGCATAAGACATACATGTAAGGTGTGCTAAGGTGAGAGAATCCGAGGGTGGCTCGACCAACATTTCCCAAGTAGCAATTTCTATAAGCTTGAACCTCTCCCAAAGGCGATTCTGCTCCAGCTTCACACGATGAAGTTCGGCTTGGGATTGGTCCAAATCAAATCCCAGTGGTTCTACCTCCTTCCTAGGTTTTGTCAGATGGGCTTCGATCGGCCCGAGACTACTGGATGAGGTCACTGAAACTTCTTTCTAAATTAATTAACCAAGATCAATTTTATTTAAAGACAACAATCACAACATTTAGTATCCAATGTTTATATAACAGTAAAAACCAAATGGTCTCATTTTAATTATACTCACATCATTAATTAAAGAAAATAGTTTTGTTGAGTATAAACTAAAATAACACAAAAAATTTGGAAACAAAAAATCATTCAATATATTTGGGTCGTTACATTCTTCCCCCCTTAAGAAATTTCATCCCCGAAATTTTAACTCGTATTCTCAGAAAAGAAAAGTTGTGGGTACTTCTGCTTCATAAACTCCTCTGGTTACCACATGGCTTCTTCATATTTGGGGTTTCTCCACAAAACCTTAACAAGGTGGGTATCCTTGTTGCATAGAACCTTGTCTCTATGATCCAAGATCTCCACTGGTGGCTCCTCATAAGAAAGGTCATGTTCCAGTTGTGCCACCTCTGGGTTTAGTATATGCGAAGGTCTAGGAATGTACTTCATCAAGAGTGATACATGGAAGACATCATGACCCTATGCTAGTTTTGGAGGAAGTGCAAGCTGATAGGCCACTGATCCCACACGATCAAGGATTTCATAGGGGCCAATGTACCTAGGGCTGAGCTTTCATTTCTTCCCAAACCTCATGACTCTCTTCCAAGGTGAAATTCAAAGAAAGACCTTGTCACTGACATAAAACTCCAAGTCCCTTCGACGGTTGTCGGTATAGCTCTTTTGCCGAATCTGAGCAGCCATAATGTGTTGTTGGATGGAAATGACTTTTTCTGTTATCTCCTGAACAGGATCATGCCCAAAAATCTTTCTCTCACCAGCTTCATCCCAACAACTTAGAGTTCTACATCTCTTCCCATATAGAGATTCATAGGGTGCCTTTTCAATGCTCGAGTGGAAGCTGTTGTTGTAAGAGAACTCAACTAAAGAGAAATGTTGACCCCATCCACCCATAAATTCGATTGAGCACATTCTCAGCATGTCCTAGAGTGTTTGAATAGTCCTTTCAGATTGGTCATCAGTTTGGGGGCGGTATGTCGTACTGAAATTCAATTCAGTGCTCAGAAAATATTGAATACATCTCCAAAATTTTGATGTGAGCCTTGTATTATGATCAGATATTATAGAAAGTGGATCCCCATGTATCCTTGACACTTCATTCATGTATATACTATCATGTTGATCAAGAGAGAAATATTCCCGGATAGAGATAAAGTGGGCAGTCGTGGTGAGACGGTCCACAATAACCCATATCGCATAGTTTCCTTTGGAATCTCTCAGAATACCAGTGACGAAGTCCACAGTGATATTGTCCCACTTCCATGCTGGTATGAGTAGTGGTTACAATACCACTTTAGGAAGTTTTTTCTCTTCCTTCACATGCTGACATACTGGGAACCTTGAAGTGTAGTCAGTAATCTCCCTTTTTATATTATCCCACCAATAATGATCATGAAGGTCCCTATACATTTTTTTGCTTCCAGGATATATAGAGAAAGTAGATCTATGAGCTTCAGTACACCTTCTTGATCAATATTGAACTTAGGAAACATTCCATCCTTTATAGACTCAAACTTCTCTTGTGACAAAGGATCTTCATTCTGAGCCTTCTTGATCATCTCTAGTAGTGACGGTTGAGAAATCATTTGGGATAGGGTTGATGATGTCTGTTTCCTTATAATTCCCATGTCTGGCTTTACTAGGTCATTGATCAAAAGATCTTTTTGAATCCTCATTATGAAAAGAACAACTTGTTCTTTCCTGCTTAATGCATCAAATACTTTGTTTTCTCTTCCAGGGTGATAATGAATTGAACAATCATAGTTAATAAAAAGTTACAACCATCTCCTTTTTCTTATGTTCAATTCCTTTTGTGTGAAAATATACTTCAAACTTTTATGGTCTATTTATATATCGCATATCTCCCCATAAAGATAGAGCCTCCATATATTCAGAGCAAAAACGACCGCATCCAGCTCTAAATCTTGCGTCGGATAATTCTGCACATGAATCTTCAATTGTTGAGATGCATAAGAAATGAACTTGTAATTTTTCATGAGGATTCACCCAATCCCTTTTATATATGCATCACTAAATATAATGATTCCTTTTACACTTGAGGGAAGAGTTAACACGGGTGATGTAACCAATCTCTTCTTCATCTCTTGGAAACATTCCTCACACTCCTTTGTCCAGATGAACATGAACACTTTTTGAGTTAACTTGGTTAATGGATTAAAAAGTCATGAATTTTTTTTCACAACCCTCCTATAATATCCTGCTAATTCAAGAAAACTACGAATCTTTGTTATTATTTTATGTTGAGGCCACTCCTATACCACTTTTGTCTTTTCCAGGTGAATCGTGATTCCTTCAATGGTTACAATCTATCCTAAGAAACCGACTTGTTGTAACCATAAATCACAATTACTGAACTTTCCAAAACACCTCTACTTCCACAGAGTTTGAAAAATAACCCTTAGATGATCTTCATTCTCCTCGCGACTTTTGGAATATATCAGAATATCATCAATAAAAACTACCACAAAGGTATTAAGGAAGTCCTTAAAGAATATATTCATCAAATCCATAAAAATAGCAGGTGAATTAGTCAATCCTAAGGGCATAACAACAAACACATAATGCCCATATCTTGAACAGAAGGCGGTTTTTGGAATATCTTTTTTCTTCACCCTTAATTGATGATAACCAGATCGATGATCAATCTTAGAGAAGAATTTAGCCCCATGAAGTAGGTCAAATAAGTCATCAATTCATGGAAGAGGGTATTTGTTCTTCACTGTGATCCCATTTAGTTCTCTATAATCAATGCTTAGCAGCATCGATCTATCCTTCTTCTTCACAAAGAGAACAAGTTCCCCCAAAGGAGACACACTTGGTTGGATAAATCCCTTCTCCAAAAGATCATGGAGTTGTTTCTTTAATTCCTCCATCTCCACATTTTCCATCCTATATGGGGTCTTTGATATCAGATGTGATCTAGGTACGAGTTTGATGGAGAACTCTATCTCTCGTTCTGGGGGAGGTCCAGGAAACTCTTCCGGAAAAACATCAACCTATTCATGGATGATGGGGACATTTTCTATCATCAAAATCTCATCTCTTTCTTCTTCTTCACCGATGAAATCCATAAATAAGGATATATGGGGTTATTTTAGACTAATATGAGGTCGATATATCTCTCCTTGGAAGATAACTGTAGGTTTTCCATTCAAGACTACTGATATTTCCTTGTTTCTGCAATTGATCTTAGCATTAGGCTTTGAGAGCCAGTCTATCTGTAGTATAATGTCAAATTCCATCATGGGAATGACAGAAAGATTTTTGATAATATTGTGCTCACTAAAGTAAATACTAGAGTTTCTAAACATTGATGAAGCTTGGATAGTCCCACCAGGAGCCTCGACTGACCACTCTACTTTTAGAAATTTGGGGGTTGATTCTAAATTCCTTGCAAAATTGGAGGAAATAATGGAATGCGTAGAACCAGAATCAAACAAAGTACTTTCTAGCTTTGAGAGGACAATAAGAGTACCTGCTACCACATAATTCGTAGTATCAAATTTAGTTGTCACAATAAAAAAAGCACGGCCTTGATCCCTTGGCCTTTGCAAAGGCTGATGGTTGTTCCCCTCTACTGCCATCGGATTTGGATAGTTATTGGCAACGTTCCCATGTTGTCGACACTTGAATAACTAGACATCCAGTATGGCCTGCACTATCATCCCCTTGTTGTTTTTGTTTGAATGTTGAGGTTTCACCTCACCATGACAATTCCTCACAATGTGGACATCTTTTCCAAACTTGTAGCACTTCCCACTATCGAGCAGGTAGTTCCCTCAAATGCTTCATCCCACATTTATTACACGTTGGAAGTTTCACTTTCTTTTCTCTTCTTCCCTGATAAAAAATCTTCCCTAATCTTGGCTCCATCAATCTCTTCTGGTCATTGGATTTAGGAGACCACTGCACCTCACCAAACTCTAGCTCGACTTTCATCGCACTCCGCACGATCTCCTTGTAGCTATCATAATCTCTTCTGGCTAGATTCTTCCGTAGATGAGGTCTCAGTCCACTGAAGAATCTATCAACCTTACCATTTGGATCCATGACAAAGCTAGAGGTATATCATGAAATCCTTGTGAAGTGCATCTCGTATCTTCCCACAGATTCATTATCCCTTTGCTTCATCTCAAGAAAATACTTCTCCATTCTTGTACTCATGGAATGAGGGAAATACATAATGAAAAAGATCCCTATGAACTCTTCCCACTCCATAGCTTTAACTTCCACTCTTTGCCTCGTGTTTTTTATCAGTTCCCACCACTAATCAGGTTCTACCTCTAAGAGATAGACAGCCAGGGTGCCCTTCTCTTTCTCTGAACAACGTAGCACAGAAAATATCTTCTCTATATAGCTGATCCATTGCTCAGTAATCAATGGGTCAATCGATTGAATAAAGGTTGGTGGTCGTTGGTTTATAAAGGACTCAATAGAATGTTGTTGCCTTCATGGTGATATTGGCCTCTCAGCTTGATTCAATTCATTACTCCTAACTTGAGCCAGTTGGTTCATTATTCACATGAATGTTTCCATTCCAGCTTCCATTAGAGGGTCGTCAGCGCATGGTCTATTGCGTTCACCATTTGCATGATTCCTCCTATTGCCCGCCTTTTTCTAAAAGAATAAAATCTTAGTGAGAAACTTGTTTCATTTACGAATCTTTTAACTATAAATGATTCTACGTCTTAAAAATTCATGCTTAAACAATTATATTTCTCTATAATTACTTCATAATGATTCATAAAAATCATACGATTAACCAAACATATCCCCCTGGAGTGTTGTAACCAACAGTGCAGCAAGGATCATTGTCGTTCACCATCTCCCTTTTGATTCTAGCTCAAAGCGGTGTTTTCAAGTTTTAATCCTATGTACATCTGTTCTAGATCCTCCTCTACTTGCTCGTATCCAGACAGGAATGTATTTGTCTGATAAACCCCTTACTCAATACTCACTAAAATACCAGGAAGTTTTCCCTATATTTGAACTTTTTATATTGGGTTATTCCTAAACTTTTCATATCCTAATTTCCATAAATAACTAAATGATCATTTGATACCAACTGGGGCATTCCACCTTTTTAATACAAAAATTTTCATTACATTTTACATACAGAGGACCCTTAATGTCAAGTGTCTTAGAAATAATGAACAATAAAACTTGAATACAACATAAAAAATTCTTCTAAACCACTTGTAGTGATTCATCATAGGTTCATCCTATGTATGACTACCACATCTCATATCCTAGAGATATACATCAAAGGAACGGGTGAGCAGAAGGCCCAGTAAGGGTAGAGAAGGGAATCCGTGTACTTGTGATATCAATAAGAACTTGAATAACAACATAAAGATATAAACAATGTAAGTATAGACATATCATAATAAAAAGAACATGAAACACAACTTGAATATGTGGCTACAACATTTCATTTAGACATTCATGAACATATCACCAAGTTCCATCCCCAAGGTTTCATAAAAACTACCAAGGTTATTCACCAAGGTATCATGAAACTTGTCATCTCTAGAGATTAAATCATTACCCAATGCATTGTATCGCTATTAGGGTACACCCATAATATATCTTTACTTATATTTTAGCACATAGATCATAATCAAACATTTCATAAATAGCCCATAGAGAATAAAAGGAATGGGTTTCATTTCAAAATTGTGACATTTTAAAAGCTCTTAAAAATAAGATCATTATATCATTTATAACCCATGGAAAGGGAGTGAGGGTTATATGTATGTCAAATAAAGAATCAAATATATAATCTTTATATATTTATGAAAACCCATATAAATGAAATAGATCTGCTTATTCACATAAATAAACAAAAGGATTTCTTGAGAGAAAGAGATAGAAATTTTGAGACGAAATTTCTGTAGCCTAACAACTTTATAACATGGTTTTAGAAAACATTTAAAAGAGAGGGGACAATGGTCGCCAACTCATAAATAATTTAGAATATATTATGGGTACTGAATAATATCATGGTATGGATATTTTAATGACTTACCACAAGAAAAGGAAACATGAAACAAAAGAGAAGATGCGATTTCATTTACGAAACATTCGTCAGCCTAATGGTGTCTCATAAAAATTCAGAAAACAAATTGATGAGAGAAGAAAGGGTATATAGTAATTTGGAAATGAGATGGGAAGTAATAAGAACATATATTAACATACCCTCAACATAAAGTTATGGAAAATATACGACACAACATAAAAGAAGTCATGACATAAAAGAAGAGGGTCAAAGAATCCCTTACCATGAAGAGTAATTTCGAAAGCATGAAGGTCGGGACCATGGGAGGCTTGAATTAACCTTGGGAGGACTCCTTGGGATGTAAGGAGACCAGAATATCATTGAGGATGATTCTGAAATGAATTGAATGAGGGAAATTCTTTGTATTTATAGGAGAAGTGAGGGGACAAGTCATTAATTGCCAAGGGACACCTCATCGGTGGTATTGGAAATATCATTGGCTTCCCCATGGTATTTTCCAATGGTATTGGCCACTTGTGACACCTCATACCTTATCTTAATATTCATAGGTAGACCAGAATGATTACATAATTATTACATCCTTAACGATGTCATTAAAAACCCGAAAATATAAACTTTATTTTCACTATTCCCTGAAATGTTTTTCATTAAAATACCCAAAAATCACCTTAACCTAATATCGATGATCTGAATTCAAAAATGAACTACATTTTATAAAAATAATTTTCTAAATATTTTAAATTTAATTTTTAATTAAAAACACTATTCACCAGAAAAAAATAATACATGACTAATAAATTCTGAAACAGTTATTTACCTATTTTATTGAATCACATTATTTAATAAAGGTGCCTAAATTATAATGATACTTTCTTTAAGTTAGATTACTAATCCATTTGGTCACATTACTAATCCTAAGAGTAAAATCACTATACATATTTTAATATTCTGAAAAAATTATGTTGATCTTATTAGAATCTAAATTTCTTATTGAACACATTTCTAGAATACCATTTTTTGAAAATAATTACACCTCATTAACTATTTCAGGCTTACATAAATATTTTAAAATATCCCCTTTTTACAAAATTCGTCAATATACATCCTATATTTATTCAAACATCTGAAAATAACACAAACTTCACCATATTAAGAAATCACAATTTTATTTATCTCAGAGGATTACACAAAGTATCTATGGTCTCATTACATAGCCCCTTATAACCCCATCATAGGAACTTAGTGTAAGGTGTGCTAAGATGAGAGAATATGAGGGTGGCTCGACCAACATTGCCCGAGTAGTGATTTCTATAAGCTTGAACTTCTACCAAAGGAGATTCTACTCCAACTTCAGACGATGAAGTTCGACTTGGGTTTGGACCAGAGCAATGTCCAGTGGTGCTACCTCCTTCCCAAGTTTCGTCAGATGGGCTTCGATCGGCCTAAGACTACTGGATGAGGACATCAAATCTTCATTCTGTATTAATTAACCAAGATCACTTGTATTTAGAGACAATATTCACAACATTTAGTTTCTAATGGTCATATTGACCAATGGTCATATAACAGTCAAAACCCAACAGTCTAATTTTAATTATAATCACAACATTAATTAAAGAAAATATTTTTTTTTGAGTATAAACTAAAATAACAAACAAAATTATGAAACAAAACGTCATTAAAAATTTCAGGTAGTTACATATAATGAATATATATGATATTAATATCATGATCAAAACTCTGTATATGATGATACAATTATCATGATGCAATGACCATAACTTATTAATTGAAACAATCATGAAAAACGAAGCAGTAAACACATGAAATGATTATAATGATGAATGATAATTAATGACTAAGTGATAATAAGTTATAAGTAAATAATGTATGATATTAGAAGTAAGAATATGATTCTATTATTTAAGTGTAATAAATTTAAATTTATTTTCATGATGTTAATTGAACTTCTGAAATAAGGCAAGCCTAAGGTAAGGGTTTTTTGATACAATCACACTTTTTATCGAGATTGTTTATGCTTAAATTTTTGATGTTGAAATTATAGGATATGTACCTTACATATAGTATTTATTTTATTATTCTCTGGGTATATCTAGAAATTAAAATTTTTCCATTCAATTCCTCTGTCTACGTACTCAATATTCTGAAATAATTTTTTAAAATAAACTGACAATTTTTTTCTATTTTTTCGTGAATCTTTTTCTTCCATGTCCAATATTTTTTAGAATTTTTATAAATAATATTAATAATATTATAAAATTAGTTATTAAAATAATTTTTTCAAATTTTTTACATTCTATAAAAATATTTAAAATGAATCTTCTTTAAATTTTTCGAACGAGCTACTTTTAACCAAAGGTATGAACAATATATTTAATTTATTTTTTACCTCTTGAACAAATTTTCACATTGGTGGGAATATCTATCTTTTTGAATAATACATTACATGTTTAAATAGGTCTTTTCAAATAATATTTTTCTTAATATTCAATAAATTTTTCGATTTTAAATAAATTATTTCCAAATGAAAATTCTATTTTCTTCAAGAAATTTTCTAGTGTTATTTTAATGGTATTTTAATTTATGACAACATATATTGATGTTACTTATTTTTCATTAGGGATATTATACAGTGATAACATATTTATTTATTCTCCAGATGGTCTATAATTATGATGATGTAATATTTTTGAAAGCCATTATATTTTCCACGGGTTATTCTATGATGAAATAATAAATGATTTCATGATCTTATGTCATACATATGAATGGGTTATGATTATGTTATGATTGGTTCCATTACATCCCACAAATTAATTGGGTAGTGATTAATGTTTTATGACCCTAATGGGTACATGGACTGTTATTTGATTCCAAAAAGAGGGTATATGGGTAGTTAAATCAAGCCCAAAGAAAGTACAACAATGATTATCCCATGACTAACATGTGATGAATGTCTTGGTGGGTATCCTTATCAAAATATATCTATAATTATGATTATTCCACACCTTATATGTCACTCCATGGGATAGGTTATTTGTTTATGATCACATGGATCACTTTGATTCATCTATGATTCATGTATTATGATCTACCAACTCCATATTTCATGATAATCATCTATGAATATTTTGGAATGATTTTCAAATGTTAAGATTGTATTTTCATAAACATGTTCTACTATTATGATTATATATGATCATTTACTAATATCTCTCATGTTTAACATTATTGTGCATCCAAACTCACTCTTTATTATTTTTAGTTTACAAATGTTAATAATAATGATTTTAAGTAGCATATGACTATGAAGTGAACTATATGAGAATACCTTTGTGGGAGATGTTAAATATTATTCATGGAATAAAGAGATTATGTATTTAGTATCCACAAAAATTAAAACTTTACGGTTCTATGGCTGTATATAATTATTAGTTGTATTGAATATTCATCTAAATTGATGTAACATTTATTTGTGTAATTTTTGGATCACATCATCCGTTATTGTAATAAAAAAATGTCTTTAAACTACATCTGAAGTACCACTTCATTTATAAGAGGTTATGAATTTTTTTTTCTTAATGGGATGGGATTCATGATTTTTCTTACCATTATGATCATATGAATAATGTAATTTCATATCTAGAATAAATTTATTTTAATCCTCAGTATGTGAAAATAATTCAATGTTAGACCCCATACAATTAGATTCATCCATCATTTCAATGTTCTAAAAACATCATCCATTAATGAAGTGAATTCATCCATGATATTAGCTCATTCCCCTCTAATTCTGTTATTCAACGGATGAAAAGATATTTTTTCTTATACTAAGAAGAGGTGTTGTCCTTATCATTTAGAGTCTTACCCAGCTTATAGAAGTCTATGAATTTGAGAGGAAACTGTAGTAGGATGATTGACCTTCTCATGTAATTCTTCATAAGTCATCTTCTCCTCTATGAAAGATTATATAAAGACCAATTAATTTTCAACTGCATCGATATCCTGATGTCTATATTTATTTTTTTATATTATTATCTATAAATAATTTTATATATAATTTATTTATATATTTAGTAAATTAATTAATAATAGTATATGTATATAATATATATATATATATATAATTTCAATACCCTAGAAGATCCAGAGAGGGGAGGCGTGAATCAGGGTGTCAATTTTTTCATTGAATTAGATTGATCTAGTCCCCATGTGGGTAGGAAATTTTAAAACCAATTTAATGGAATTAGTCAATTACCACACACCGATATGCAAAAATAGAAACACAACACAATATTTTTACTTGGATCACCACTAAGGTATAGTATAAGGATCCCTCACTGACAGTGCTTTGGTCGTACATGAATCTAATAAGCTTCACTATATATTTGGATTATAAATGATCATATATGGTCACTCCAGGATTGAAAAAATTCTTTTAAATGAATTTTATTGATAGCATAATGCCTCCCTCAAATCACATCCATTGACTATTCCTTTCTAACCACGTTGGGTGAATTCTTTCTTAGTTTATCAACATGAAGGTCTCTCCCATATCAGAGAATATAAAGCTAATGTTTTGAATCATGTAGTTCCACTTACGATTCTGAAATAGATTCTAAAATCCTTTCAAAATTTCAAGTATTCTCACATTAGTTTCTATTATTAAACACCATTTTTATTGAAACACCATTTTATTCAAATATAAATAAGATTTTACTCAACTACACAAATTCATGAAACACCCAACATACATGAAACTCTTATCTATAATTAAAATCTCAAATTTAATGAACCTCCTTAAATGAAATTTCTTATAATAAATTATTTGTCTTCATGAAACATATATTTGTTAAAATTTGTCGATTATCTTAAAATTAAATTTTCAAAAAACCGTTGAATAATCAGTGCGATCATCCCTTCTCAAAAACATTTTATTTTGATCTTCATAGATGAGTAGCCATAGATTTATAAACCTGACCTCCACTTCAAGAAAATTTCAATCTCACCACCGTCATTTCATTAAACTCTTCATTCGCATTCGTGAAACTCCATTTATTCATGAAACTGTTAGGGAGATTTTCCATTCTCAAAATATCTTGTAATCACGTAACATAGCATACTTCTTTTATGCC
Source organism: Viscum album (assembly GCA_963277665.1). Lineage (NCBI taxonomy): Eukaryota > Viridiplantae > Streptophyta > Magnoliopsida > Santalales > Viscaceae > Viscum > Viscum album. Next base: position 906,189,507 of record OY728125.1, on the reverse strand, counting down.
TGAACCATCTTTCATAATGAATTCTTTCATAAATCTCTAATCCTTCCCAACACTATTTTTTTATTCCTTGCCTTATTCATATTTTAATGAGTAAATCCTAGAAATATATCTTCCGTTAAACTTGTCCATTCTTCCAAATTTTGGATCCCAAATATTTTGAAAACATTAGGAAATGACGACACCTTTAACAGAAAATACACCTATATAATAAAATCACATGGTTTGATAACACATTAATAAAAGTAGTTTGGATGGAAATAAATAATAAAAAAACTTGTCCCCATCTATCAAAAATGTTATTTCCAAAAATCTCTCTCTTTTAGTTTTTTAGAAATCTATAGAGAAATTCAATATATCTCCAGATTGAACAAAAACCAGATAGTAGTGAAATATATTATCCATAACTCTATGTCTAAGTGATAATATATCAATGTGAAAAAAAGAGTTTCAATAGAGAATTAAATTCCTCGATGGAACATTAGCCTTTCCTACAAACCAAAGGAATCCTTCCCAACAAACATCTATAATCCTACATTCTAATTAATTTCACTTCAATTGAATTTCACAATTATCACATTTTGAAAATAAAACTAATTTTATAGTAGTTTTCTCATTGTCCTCAAAACAGAGACCCCCTAGATTGCTTCTTCCCCAGATACCTTCATCAATTCTAAAATCAAATTAAAATAGTTAATAAGAATAAAGATATTAGATAAACCATTACCTCCTCATCCAATGGAAGATGGAAAAACAAAAAGGTTAAAATCATAATTATCATACATTGGAGTTTCTAAAGGATTTTTTAGGATATATTCCACTTGATCAATAATTCAATCATGCTAAATTTTAATCACACATTGTTCAAATTTTCCTCGATGAAATGATATCTAATCTCTACATATTTCATACAAGAGTTTTGAGCCATATTTTTTAGGTGCTTTAATGCAATCTTGTTATCATAAAGTATCGCCATGGGTTATTTCACATCATCACCAATATCTTAATGTATTTTTTTATCCACAATAATTGAGTGCATGACATTGTAATAGATATATATTCTTCTTCATCCGTATTAATAGTAGAGAATTCTTGTTTCCTGCTCAAATAGCCTACACATTTGTTGTCAATAAACAGTGAACCCCAAATTGTAGAATTTTGATCCACCACATCTATAGCCGAATCGGTATCATAAAATTTCAATAATTAATTCTCCCTTGCTTCTATAAAGTATATTCTAAAATTGAGAGTACCGTGAATATACCTCATGATTCTTTTAACTATTGAAAATTGATCTTCCTTTAGATTACTTAGGATGTGATCCACTAAACATGTTAAAAAGATTATACCTGGGCATATTGTTGTCAAATAAAATAATCTTACAATGATAATCATGTATAATGTGGGATCTATAGATTTCTCATTCTCATGGCTTCCAAGTTTTATCCTAACTGCAATCATAGTCAACATTGGATTGGAGTCATGCATGTTGAATTTATTCAGAATCTCTCTTCCAACATTTCTAAAATAAATGAAGGTGTAGTACATTTTTTGTATCAACTATGGCCTCAAAAATTATGCGAGTTCACCAATCAAATAGATTTCATATTCTGATTTCATGTTATTAGAAAATTATTTCACTCATCCATGATAACTTTCACCAAATATAATATCATTCAAATAAACAAGAATAATAATATGATCTCTCAGAGGATTATTCACATTGATATTATGGTTGTAACCACCACTTTTAAATTTTAGCTTATTATATAATAATATGGTTGTGAATACAATAGTCATGGTACCTTATTTAGAACATAAAGATCCTTATTTCTTCTAAAAATTTTTTTTTCATCAGTTCAAATCCAAAATCTCACTGGTTGTTCAATGTAGGCTTCCTATTCAAGAACACCATTTTAGAATTCCATTTTCACCACCTTTTTATAAACTTTTTACCATCTTTGAATTACCATGTCTAGGAATATTCTAATCGACTCTATTCAAGATACTAAAGAAAATGTTTCTTCAACATCTATGTATTCAATATGTCTATATCTCTTAGGAACGACGAATGACTTTTTTATGATCAAATTTCACATCTCATCAGGTTTTTTCAAAATACACTTTATTCTAATTACATGGTGATTTTTGGCCTCTAAATAAGATTCAATGTCCTTTTTTGGTCAATTCGATCCAGTTATTCATTCATGGCCTTAACCTATGATCGATTCTTAATTTCTTCCTCAAATGAGGTTGGTGTGAAAATTGTTACGAGAGTGTAATGTTCTCTATTCATCGTTCTCCTTTTCTGTGTAGGTGTGTCCTAATCAGCAGTTATGTTGGTTATATCAGCTTCTACTCTTTTATTTACCATATGAGGTAATGGTTGAGTTTTGTTAGCAATGGATTTCTCTTCTTATTATACTTATAAATCATCATCATTTGTGGAATCCTAAATGTTAGGGAAGCGTTACACAATTTCAATATTTGATTCTATCACTTTTCCAGTTTTTTATTCATTTTCATCTATATCAACATATGATATCATTAAGTTATTCTTAATTTTATCCCCAATGATCTTGACATCATTTCTCTCCAAAATATTTCTAATATGATTATTGTTTCATTTATAGTCTTTACTATTAATTGATTATCCAAGGAATATTCTCTCATATGTATCATCTCCACACATTACTTGATTGTATTAATTGTTTATATAGGTTCCAAGCATTGTGGAAATATGTGATGGATCTTTCCCTACCTTTCTTTTTTCCATGATCGATGATCAATATGATATTTATGGAATAATAAATTTTCTGATCTATAAAAATGATTCAATTAATATAGATAATGGATAGAATGCTGGATCCAAATAGAGAATCATCACATAGTTTTTATAATAAATTTAATTAAAAAAAGAAATACATTGTTGTAATTATTTCCATGTTGATAAATCATAAAAAAAATATACATTATATTTTTATTACAATGTATGAATAAAATTAGATTCCCCCTGTAGGTGATCCACACATGATCCAAAACTCATTGACCTTCGTTGTAAGAATCTCTAGGTGCTACCATGAATGATCATATCCCTTGATCTGTCCATCTTTGATAGCCTCATGAATCACATTAAATTCATTCTTCTGGAATTATGTTAAAATGAGAGTTGGAGGTAGATGAATATCAATCTCTGTTCTTGGGATCGTTATTGGATAAGTGAGCTCTCCATGGCTTGAGAGGAATATCCAAATAAATTGTGCACAACCACACAAAATGAATTTTCTCTCAGAGAAAATATTATATTTTGGATAATATTACACTAGGGTTACAAATAAACAATTTCACAATAGCCCCTAATTATTTATTTAATTTTTATGAAACCTCATTCCAAATAATAACAATAATAACAATAATAATTCTCGTTATTCACTTAACTTTTGAATTGAATAATATATTATTTAATTAAATAATATTCATTATTTATTATTTCTCATAGTTCCATTAAACTCGGTCCACCATTTATCGACAATATTTATCAGGCCTTGAATAATGACTATTTATCTATTAAATAAATATTTCTATTTTATTATCTAATAAATATATAAATATTATATTCATTAAATAGAAAGTAATTATTTATTAAAGATTCTACTCATATTATATTCTATCGAATAACTGGTTATGAAATAAATATGATCAAGAAATCTTGAATAATTATTAAAAAACATGTGGGAATAATATTTATTCAACTTATAATATGATAAATTATAATATTATTGTTTAACTAAGATTATAGATACACTTGGCATGTGACCCTCTAGGCCTCTTTCTCAGGGGAATTATGAGAAACAAACTAAAGTCCAAGGACATCTTCTAAAAACATGCCAAGGAGCCCATAGAGATGTAATTTAACTCAATAATGACATAATACCTTACACAGATGCTTACAATGTAATATAATCCCTTTATCATGATATCTCTAATCATGTAGTTTTCATGTGAGTAACGTCAAGCTATGTGATGGGTGTCTCTTTCCATGAATTATTATAAATTTAAATTACCTATAGAACACCAATGTCTATTGATTTATTTAGGATACATCATTTTCATCAAGGGGATTGAGATATCATCTTCATTAAAGAATGGAAGGTACAAATCCTTTATCTAATTTTCCATTAATGAAATATTAATCATGACACACCTAACATATCATACCTCACTATGAACATATGTCATCTTGGATTTTATCAATATAACAAATAACGCAACTCATAATACTCATTAATAATTATCTTAAAGTATATGTATTATTACACACAACTTCCTATAGGAACTTCTAATGACAAATATTAATGTGAATTGTTTACTGGTGAGTCTCTTTCTCATAATATCTCAATGGATATTACCAAAGGTGTAAACCAATGATAAGCTTCCAGAATGTCTTATGAGTATCCACCCCAAAAATCATGTATCATTTGTGTCCCTAAAATGGTAAAATCCAGCAATAAAACATATATTTAAAAATTGTGTCATAGAACATATGGGTTCTCATCATTGTGGGGAACTGCTATGACCATTTAGTGTGAAAACTACTCTTAGGACATTATAAAATTATATGTTACATAGAAGAAAAATAATGATGTGATAAATAGTTTATTAATATTCATAACGATGAATATAGGTTATCATAATTTAAATAGAAGTCAGTTTCATGGTATAAAAATATAATATACTCTCACTTGAACTAGAGAAAACTACCATAAAACGTCATTACAATAGCTTTCACATGATACTCATGATTCTATGGAGATTTACCTTTATTAAATGGGTCATCCATGTTCTCTTAAATGGGTACTACGATTACTATAACATCACACCTTTGATAGAAATATCTCAAGAGGTGATAATTCTGGAGTATGTAATTTGTTCATTGGTGTAACATTGGATCTTTTTCAAAAGACACAACATTAGTATTCTCACAATAAAATATTCTAAGATCATTACAGCTAGGTACCATAACATCAATCTGCTGGAAAAAGTTCCATATCAAAATGTTTTACTTAGAAACATCAAAAAGATACTATATACTTAGAATCCACTATAGAATCAATGAAAAATGGCCAATTTGAACTCTCATAGCTCCCAACTCCTCTGTTGATACATAAAAAATATCAATAATGTTACTTTAGTTTAATCTTCCCTATCTAAAAACTAGAGCATGTATAACCCTTGATGACCGGTTACTCGTCTTCTCTATAGATGAGGAATATATCCATTAATTTTCTCAGATACATAAGGTTAGTCCTAATAGTAGATGAATATTGTTCTCCTAGATTAGCTTGTTTTCTTCCTACCTTGATCAATTCATAGGAAAAATTAATTATAGTATATAACATGGAATACATTATTGATCCTATCACTGAAACCTATGGTATCTTACTTATTCTCTATTTCTCATGTTATGTCTAAGAACACATTTTCTTAAATTGATGTAAACCATGTGACAATAGAACCAATCCACTTATGGATTGTTCTATATAAAATATCATGAGTATCTAATCAAAATATATACTTTTATTAGTCTATGTATCCTCTTGGATCTATCCAAATTTATCTTTATTACTAGATAATATGTTTTTTCACATAAGACCTTCATGGGGAATCATTTTTTTAACCATTACTTTACAAACTATAATACAGGTATGTCATTTCCAAAAAGTAAGATGTCCTCAACATATACTAATAGAAAAAAAACTATAACTAATTAATCCTTTTATAAATACAAAGATCACAATCATTCTTAATTAAAACAATTTCTCTTATGGATTCATCGAATTGAATGTTCCATGACCTGGATGCTTAATTAAATCCATCAAATGAATCTTTTTAACTTGAAAATCCTTTTGAAATCACCTAGATTCACAAACACTTCTGGTAGTGTCCTATAAAAATATTTCAAAAGGTTTTAATTAAGGAATTTATTTTTGACATCCATCTACTTAATATCATAGTCATGGTAAGCTACTATAGAAAGTAAAATAACTATGGATTTAAACATAGAAACTGGTCAAAATGTTTCATCATATTAAATTCATCTAATTATTTATACCCTTTAGACACTCTACTTAATTTATAGGTGTTTACTTTACCTTACATGTATAGTTTTTTATTGAATACCCATTTTCCTCCAATGGTATATAAAGAAAATGGATCATTGACCAGAACCCAAACATGGATCAAATACCTGTAATAAATTTCATAATTCATTGATTATTTCCATCCTGCAACTTCTAAGCTCTTTACTTCCACCTTGTAGTATAGAGGTTCATCATTTTCATGAAAATAACGAGTCACAATATTTGGTGATAAGAAAAAATTATCTCTCTGGTTCTCTTACCTCTCTTACGCTACTACACAGTACTTGTGTTTCAGGAATAAATTCTTACATGGGGACCAGTGGAATCTATTCTTGCGTCGAATATTATATATCTATATAATTAACATCATCAATGTCAATATTTCTCCTACTATAATTTCCTAAGATATTCTCTCTCTCAATAAATATGGTCTATTGAGAGATAGTCAATTTCTATTCCAAGGGACTTCATAGGTATTATCCCTTTGTTTCCTTGGGATACCCAATAATGATACACTTTATAAATTGGTGTACTAGTTTTTTTTTCATGAGAAGGCTTTAACAAACACTTCCCAACCCCATACACGTGTGTGCGACAAAACAGATATCTTTCCCCTCTATAGATTGAAGGTAATTCCATTTTCCAATTTATTTATTAGTTAGTCTAATGTGTATCCCATGGTATGTAATGCATATCCCAAAAATGATAATGGTAGATCTGCATGACTCATTATCAAATTTATCGTGTCTAACGATTTAGGGTTTGTACTTTCACAAACACCATTCCACTGTTGTGTATAAGGGTGATTATGTGGAGATAGAATCTCAAACTCAGATAGAAAGTTGATAAGCTCTTGGTTAAGATATTCACCACCATGATGCAATATAAGCCTCTTTATCTTCCTTCCATGTTGATTCTATACTTCATTCTTGAATTGAATAAATTTCTCCAAGGACTCAGACATATGCCTCATCAAGTAGACATATCCATATATACATTAAACATCATTAAAAGTAATGAAGTATGAATATCCAAACCTAGATTCTACTTTAAATGGTACACACACACTAGTGTGTACCAATCCTATAATCATTATGGGCCTTTCACCCTGTACACCAAATGGTGGTTTGTTCATTTTTTATTGTAAATCGGCTTGAAATATTTCAATTGGTTTTAGATCATATGAATATATATAAGAATCTTGATAGAGAATTGTAAAAAGCTTTGGGTTTACATGACCAAGGCAGTTATTTCCTTGTTGGGAGTTATATGATTCGTGTGGACATGATTCATTATTAATTTCCAACATTTGTTTTTCATAATTTAATTAATAATGAACATTATTTAAATTTTTCATACCATAAATTATATTTTCCTTATAAAAGAATGAAATTCTATTTCCAAACATGAAAATAAATCCATCTTAATATAGGCATGATACAGAAATTATATTCTTGGTTATAGTAGGTACAAGATAAAAATATTTTAAAAGAAAAATCATTCTTTTTGGGAATGAATGTTGCTAGTAAAAAATGGTTATGTATACTAGCCTCGAACCATTAACATCATCCAGATCCCCTTCACCTCTAGTAATCTTTTTAGATCTAGTTGGTTGCTATATTTGGATACATATGTAATCACCAAAAGCTATATCTAATACCCAATGTGTTTGTACTGATAGATAAAATTAGATAACAAATGAAAATTTAGATTCAATTTTATTCTAGATGCAGTTGCTTTTATAGTGGCCTCTCTTTCCACCTGAAAAATATGCTGCGTCATTTTCCATTACATGCCCTTGGATATTCCTTTTCCTGGAAGGATGGTTCTTGGGAGATTTATTCTTTTTTATGAGTGTTGGGCACGTTTTCCATGATGTTCCTTTTATTATTCACCATATGGTTCTGGGGTTATCATACCCCATGTCTTTATCCACTAGGATGATCTAAGTAAGAAGTTTTGAAAGAATCTTCTCATTATTACTCATATTGTAATTAAAAATAAAATTGGAGAAGGTCATTGGTGGTGATTAAATTAAGATATCATCACAAACCCATCCCAGAATTTATCCCCTAAGATATCTAAGTCTTCAATATGGAAAATAAGATCGACTACATGAGGCCCAATTGGCAGATACTCTCCATGTTTATTTATAAAAAATGCATTCGAGATGTCGTACAACTCACTACTAAAAATAAGTGATTTTACAGATCTAGTTATATTCTTTTATAATCACATATAAAGTGATGATATCCCTAGAGATGATTAAATGGGGGTTTTAACATCACTATAAAAGCGCTATTAAAAGAGCCCTATAATAGTGCTAAAAATGATGATAAATCCACCCTTTACCAGTAATTTTTTTTATAGTTAAAGTGTGCCTTTAACAATGTTTTTTAGTGATATTATGTGGTGTCATTAAAATATCTTGTTTTAGCACTGTTAAGGGATGTCTTTCAACAGTTCTAAAAAACGCTATTAAAAATATGAAAAAATATATTTTTTTACACACCCCTCGACATACCCTTTTTCAGCGTTTACAAACCACTTTTCTGTGATTTAAACATACCCATCCTCTATCAAGAACCCCACCCATTTCCTCTACATAATAAGGATACCAAAAATATCTATTTACACCAAGATTGTATCCCAAGACCTCTCTTATGTGACTGAATTTTCTTTACCACTCTGACATGACTATTTTTGGTGTATTTAATGAATTTTCTATTTAATTATATATATTGTAAACTTTTGATATATCTATATTCAATTATATTTATTTACATATATTATATATTAATATTAAATTATGTATATTAGAATATAAATAAATTTATATGGGTGTGTTTTTATTAATACACACACATATGTATATATAAAAAATATATACACATATTAATGAATTTTTATATGATAAAAAAAATGGATAATTTTTTTATTAAATACAATGAATGATGAATATTTTTTATATATTTAAAAATAAATTTTATGTAAATATGTTAATGTATGTATTTATACAGGTGATTTGTTAAAAGTAAATAGAAGAAATATGTATATATTTTATCACAATTTTTTTTGAAAAATGATAAAATTTTAAAACCATAATATCATTAAGAATTTAATAAGTGAGAATAAATTCATTCTACGCTGAAAAAATGATATAATCCCCCATTAAACGAAGATTTAAATCTTTCAAATGTTAAAAAATCGTGGTACCCCGACTAAAAACACAATTTTGGAGTCCTTCTTTTCCTCTTATAACCTAAAAAATAGTTATGAGCGTCCCCCTTTAACAATATTGAATATATCTCATCTCAAACATTGATTTGATATGTGGTAGGTGTCAAAGAGACACCTGGATCAAAAGTTATGTCTGTTTGATGTTCTACTTATAGTTTCAACTTATTATAGATATTTTATTATTGTGTTGTTTTTATTATCTTTATATTATTATTAATTGAATATTACTAAATAATAATTATAATTTTATTAATTAAAAATAATTTTGTAATTATTTCATACGTCTTTCTGAGTAAATATTTTATATATTAGTTGTCAATTCTTATTTATATTAATGGGAAACATATTGAAATAATATATATCAATTTTATAAAAATATAAATATATTTATATATTAATATATTATTTTTGATGAAATATATAATTTTTTGGATTATAAACTTTATCATTGCTAGTAAAAATTCTTATATGGTGGGGTGGGCTTTATCAGACGTTTAAAAAAGCACTGATAGAGACCTCCCCCCATTACCCCTTTTTATTAGCAATAATAAAGGCGCCCCTTTATCAATTCTTTTTTAGAATCACTGATAAATACACCCCCACAATCAACACTTTCTTAACTGGCATTGATAAAGGGGTGTATTGTCATCTCTATTTTTATAAGATCTAATAAAGGGACCCCTTTAACAACACATTATTATCAATGTTAAAGTCCCCCTTCAATAGTGCTTCTTCTAGAACTAAAAACGGGGGTCTTTAACTGTGCATTTAGCTTGCACTGTTAAACCCAAACAATGAATAAACCCATTTTAGTAGTGTCTCTTGTCTCTAAATCTCTTGATAGAGATCCCGAAGGTTAGACATCGTGCTATATGAATCCATGTCATCATGTTGTGTAACGCCCCAAGCTTCAATGGTACTCTTCTCTTTGAATAATACAATAGCTTGCGTTGTACGCAACTTCGAGTTCTAGAACACCACGTCCAATCAAACAAGACATTTAAAAAGTAGTTATGAATATTAGTACCCACTTTTTGAAATATTATAAATTTTATTTTTAATAATTAACTTCATTTTTGGATTCGAAATATCAAAATTAGTTTACGATGAATTTTTGGTAATTTTCTAAAAACATTCAATTATTGATGAATAGTGAAACACATTGTGTTATTGTTTAAAAGAGAATTTTCAAATTTATTTTCAGTTTAAATTTATTTTAATATCAAAATAGATACATAATACCTATATTAGTCTAATGTAATTAATTGTATTCATTTTATAATTAGATTACATATATAAAATTTTATTGAACTTTTTAACGTCTTTTACCCACCTTCTAGGCACATTTGCAAATTTTCATAAAACATAATTTTACCTCTATTGTTAATTGAATTTCAATAATCTGGATGACACTGATATAATTATTATGTAAAATTTGGTTCAATAGGATTAAAATAATTTTTGATGAATAGCAACTTTGGAATTTGGTTTACCACAGTTAAAAGATAATAGGGTAATTAAGGGTAAAAATAATATTATAATAATATCAAATTACCAGAAAACATTTTCTAATTATATGGGATAAGTTTTTTTATCAATATAAACCATAGGAAAATAATATTGTCCTTATAGATCCACGTGGATTAGATTAATACATTTATTATGTTTTATGTAACGAAGTGTTAAAAGTGTTAAATTTAAATTTTATTAAATAAAATATTTTTAATATAGAGTTATAAATAAGATAAATTTAGCTATAAATATTATTTATAAATCTGAAAATACATCATACATCATTATATTTTATTTATAGATTTTAGGCATTATATAATTAAATTTATTTATGACATAATGATGATATAGTAATTACCTTTTTAATGACAAATTAAAATAACTGATGTTATAAATATTTAAATAAATGTAAATTGAAACTTTTAATTTCATCCACAAATTTTCAAGGTGAATATGAAATGTTTGATTTGATTCAATTTATTTCTTTCTTTGTAGTAAATTTTTTATGACCTTTACAAAAAAACCAAATACTAAATAAGGTCAAAATTTATATAGACGTGTTTAAAAAAAATAGTATTTTATTAAATGATATAACATTACTAAAAATATATAATTTTTCCAAAGGACCTAGATAATATTATATAATTCATTAATGAACTTTTTTAGGTTCTCTTGGTATTTAATATTAACTATATTGACCATGTGATATAAAAATACATGGAGACATGGAAAAAAATTAAACTATTTAACAAAGAGTTAAATCTATAATATAAGCTTAGTATGGAGACCTAAACTTTTTTAAAACATATTTTTGAGATAATTCCTCCCCATACCCACCAATTAATCGAAATAAATCTATTTAAAGCCATTATAAACCGAAAATAACTTTTTAATAAAATAGTATTTCAAAAATTTCCTAAAGTTCCCACCTCCTCTCTTATAAAAGGGTACTTACCCTTTTCTTAAATTAAAACCTCCATATCCATTTGGATCATCCAAACCGTACACAAATCTACTCCCAAATACCCGTATGTCATCCTAAGGGCCTTAATTTTATCATGAAGTAAACCTAAAGAGACCTTTTTATTCAAATCATAATGAAACATCCAATGAAGAGGTAATTATTTCATCACATCTTTCAAAGTTCTTTCCACCTTCCACATCCTCTTTCATTTTTTATTCCATAAAAAAATAATAAATCCAGTACCATATACATAATTTGATGTTATTATAAATATTTTACAACCATATTCAATAATCTATCCATCCTATGAATGACAAAGTCACCATACGTGCGTATGTACGGCTTACCTTCCCCATGTCGTGCTGTAGTTTGTTATTCAACACATCATTATTTGGATGTGTATAATAATGAGTATAATTTATGTGATTAATAAATATAAAATTTTAATTATTATGTATATATAATATTCCATCCAATTCAGTAGTAATTAACCCATAATAGAGTGATATTGTCGCTCGTGCGTACGTACAGATTACCATGTCCACGATGCGATGATAATTCATTCCCCATTGTAACAATTCATGAATAATTGTCATTTGATGATAAAAAAATATAATTTTAAGAACATAATATCATTATGGATAGGAATCAAATATATCTTTTCCATGACAAACATCATTTATGAAACAATACATATAAAGTAGAATGAATCAGGTAACACCCGAAACAATGATACTACTAAAATATTATTAATAAATCAATATTAGAGGATCATATATGTTATCATTTTTAAGAATATGGTTACTGTATAATTTAATATCAATGATTTAACTATTATATAAGAGGTTATCATTCCCTCAACTAAGGAAATGTATAAGGTAACGGTTAATTTTACAATTTCATTATTATCCGAGGTTGTTTATACATAAGTATCTACTAAGAAATTTTTATCATTCAAATATGTGGTTCATAATAAAATATATCAAATCATTTTTACTATTTATTGGACTATTATTTAATTTCATTTATTCCCTTTTTTGAATTTTGTATAATGTTTGGACATGAATATTTCTGTCATTTTTCAAACAAGGTACTTTTTAACCATTTCAATAAATTAGGGAAAGAGTGTTTTTTAACTTATACGGCAGGTGCATCTATTTTCCACCATTATAAAACATTTGAATATTCACTTAAAATTTTATAAGAATGTATTTCAAAATAAATGTTTTCTTTTATAAATATTTTACTTTTAAATGATTTCAATGTTGAAAAAGATATTTCCCTCGAATAGTTTTCTAGATTGATTTTATCTATGTCAACATCAATTGTTGTATTATATTTTTAATTGAATTTGATTTATTATGATATAATATTCAATATTTTATTGATAGTTGTATGATATGTTTGATTTTGGATGCGCTATTTTTTATCATTCATGTATTATGGTTGAAGTATTAACATTTCCTGTGTTTGTTTAATACGAATGGTTTTGTTAGATTCAACCTTTTCCTATGAAGAATGAATTGGATGAATCAAGTGATGGGTGGGGCCTACTATATCCTCTCGATTCCTCAGTAGGCCTCATGAGACAAACTAGTGTCTAGTCACAAAGCCTTTGCAATATTATTATTTGTAGTCTTGGCACGAGGCCTTGACTATGTGGTAATGATGTATGGAATTATGCTTTCCATCATTATGAGATTAGATAATGATATTACATATGTTTATTAAACTACTAGAATATCTACGAGAGTTTGTAAATGAAATTAATTGATTTATTTTATCCGTATTAGGTTGATTTTTAAGTTAAAAATGCATGTGTTTGAATCTGATACATTGACATAAATGTTCATTCATATTTGTGATAGTTTTCACTATATTGTTATCCTTACTAATAATATGATCTCACCCTTTTATTTTGTTTTAATAATTTCTAGGATGCAAAGAAGTAAATTATGACTAACATATAGGGATATGATAAGGAATTTGAGTATTTTCAATGGATACAAAATGTTTTTTCTCTATTTGATAATGTATTTTAAAACATATGTATGTATCTAGTACATCCAAGGCTACTAATATAGTAGGACTTTTGGGACCATATCCATTGTGATCATGCCATTTCTATTTAATAATGCACTAACTATGAGTAACTATGGTTGAGGTGTTATTGTTGGTATCAGTGGATGTTTATTGATAACATTGTAAAATATATTTAGAAAAACTATAATGATATAACATTACCCTAAGATGGTCATTAAGGATTAGTATAGACGAACATCCAAAATATTTGGTAATATAGATATTATGTTGGTTTTCCAAAAAGTTCATCCATTTCTGGATACTACATGAGGACGTGGTTTTGGAATAAATGTACCAAGGTGTGAACGCTCTAACATGGAGTTTCAGGCTTGATCTGGGATATCCTGGTACACAACAATGGTACTTATTGTGCACCTTGTTTGACACTCCCGTGGGATATTCTTAGGAAAATTCAAATCTTCTATACATATCATTATGAATTATTTATTAGTAAATATTTCCCCAATGAAAACATTTTTATGATAATTGATTATATACATAAACTGTTCAATTTATGGTAAATATTTTACAAGTTTGGAATTAGGCATTTCGAATCATTAACTAATCCAGTGAATGACATTTTTTAGAAATGGCGCCTTGCAGAAGGAATGGAAACCTTATCATCACACATAATCCATTTAGCGATTTCCCTCCTATTAAATATTATTAAAGTTGATCTAGTGTGCAACTGGTACATAACAACTTAAAACCATAATATACCAACTAACTCAGGTTATAAATAATAACCTTATTCGTATGGAGACCCATGATGCACAATATGAAGGGTCAATATTAAACTACTTCATGAGAAAACAACCACCAAAACTTAATGGAACTAAAAATATATTTGTATCGAAGCATTGGATGGGTTCCAAGGATAAAATATATAATACTTTGTGAGTAGAAAAAGAGAAAAGGTTGTCATTATAGTTTATCGCTACTCAGGAGATGTAGATCAATGGTGGTAATTAATTAAAAACAAAAATGGTGGATGAAGAAGAATAAAATAATGAATGTAGGGAGTTTATTGATATTTTCATAGAAAAATAATTTCTTCCTTATCATTGAGCAGATATAGAATGGAAATTTATGAGTCTGACGCAAAAGGATGATGATAATGTTGCAAATTAGGAGGCGACCTTTACAGGGATATCAAAGCAAGTTGAAGATTATATATGTAACCCAATTAGTAATATTGATCAATTATTTTATTGGTTAAAACCATTTATCTGATGAGAGATTGTCTCAAAATCCTTCTCATCATATGAATATATAGTCTTATGTGCTATCAATGTAGAAAAGGAATTATCTAATTATTTTGACTTCTAAGAGAAGAAAGATAAGAAGAGATCTATTGAACACTCTAGAAATGGAAATTTGGGGAAGAGGGGAAATTTTGACCTTCCATACTGCATTATTTGTAATAAGAAACACCCTGGTACATCCTTAAAGGTGATTTTAGTTTTTACAAGTTTGGAGAAAAAGGCCACTGATATTGTGATTGCAGGGTGTCGAAAGAGGCTGTCAATGTTCAATGCTAAAATTTTTGAGAGAAGGGGCATTAATGAAATTAATTTTCTATGTGTCAAAGAAAACATACCTTATAAAAGTCCAAGGGGGTATGTCCAAGATTATGCATTCACAACTGTTGAGGTTAAAGTTCCAAATGATGTGGTGGAAGGTACATTAATTTTTTCCTTAAAATTAGCTAATGCTTTATTCGATTCTAGATCACCACATTCATTCATATCTTTTCAATTTTCCAATAAAATCTGATATTTCCAGTTTGAATTATTATGGTAGTTTTCAGTAAAACAACAAATGGGAAGTATCATAACAACAATGTTTTTTCAATTAGTTACCATTATGGAAAATAAATGTGATTTATCTAGTAATTATATTGTCATACCCTGGATTTAATTTTATATAATCCTTGGTATGGACTGGCTTTCAGACCATGATGATAAAATTTATTATACAAAGAAAGAGGTTACAATTTTTGATGATCATGAAGAATCCCTTATCTTTAGAGTATAAAATTAATCATCTCATTCCCATCTAGATCCACCCTCTGTAGGTCTAAAACATTTAATTATTGGGGTGGAAGGTAGTGAAATAACTAAGGATGAGGAAATTAATGATTGGATAAAGGATGTACATATTGTGAAAGAATATGTAGATGTATTTCTAGAGGATTTACCTAGACATCCTCTAGAATGGGAAATTGAGTTTTCCATTGACTTTAATCCTAGTTCAAGGCCCATATCGAAGAACCCATTTAGAATGGACACAATAGAATTACTGGAACTAAAGAAACAACTAGAGGAATTGAGTAATAAGGTAATTATTTTACAAAGTGTTTGTCCATGGGGACCCCATATTCTTTTGGTTAAGAATAAATATGGATCTATGAGGATGGGTATTTACTACAATGAGATTAATTCAATAACAATAAAGAACAAGTATCCCCTACCTCACATTGATGATTTATTTGATCAACATCATGGAGCTAAATATTTTTCATTGATTGAACATCGATCTAGATATCATTTATTGTGTGTAAAGAAGGAATACATTCCTAAGATAGAATTTCCAACCAGGTATGTGAATTATGAGTTTACAGTAATGCCTTTTGAACTAACTAATTCACCCTTTCTTTTCATTGATCTAATAAATAGAGTTTTCAAGAAATATCTTGATGACTTTTTAGTGGTATTTATGGATGATATCTTGGTATTCTCCAAAATCTATAAAGATCACAAAAATTAATTGGGAAATATTCTAAAAACTCTTAGATGAAACGAATTATATGGGATGTTTAGAATGTGTGAATTCTGGATTTAGAAGATTTCTTTTCATGGGCATATTGACTCTGAGGATGGAATATAGGTTGATCCTTCAATGATATGAGAAATCCATGAATGGCCAACACTAATGATTATAACTGAGGAATATAGTTTTATTTGTTTATAATGTAACTATGGTCATTTCATCTTGAATTTTTCTCGTTTGGATATCCTATTAAAGAAGATCACACATAAAGGGGTTAAAATTGTTTGGACAAAAAAAGTGTGATATTTTTTTGAAGTATTAAAGAGAATATTAGTCAATTATCCCATCTTGACTCAACCATCGGGGAATGATGGGTTTGTTATTTATAGTGATGCTTAAAAGATATAATGTGGTTGTTTCCTTTTGCATAATGATAGTGTTTTTGCCTCAAAATTAGAGTCACTAAAAATTCATGAACAAAAGTATCCAACTAATGATCTAGAGTTTGCGGCCGTAATATTTGATCGGAATATATAGAGATTCTATCTTTATGGTGAAAATGTGAGATATATACTGATCGTTAGAGTTTGAAGTAGATTTTCTCAAATAATGAACTAAATATGAGTCAAAGTCGATGGCTATGACTACTCAATGATTATGATCTCACAATACACTACCACTCAGTGATAGAAAATAAGGTGGTAGATGCTTTGAGAAGAAAGGATCACTAAATTATGAATAAGATGAGGTTTGAAATGGATCTTACGTTCATGGATCTAGTGAAGATGGATATTGGAATAATCATGGAATGTGAAGCATCAATATATTTTCTAATGGTTTACAAAATATATTTTCAATAATGCATAAAAAGATCTCAGACTGATGATGATGAGTTTCTAAAGAAAATTAAATCTTTCATTGATGGGAGATTGATCAAATTAATATATGAAGATGGAATTTTAAAATTTGGGAAGAGGCTTTGCGTTCCAGATATACCTGATTTAAAAAACTGAATTTTTGGATGATGCACATAGATCCAATTTCTCAATACACACTAGTAACACTAAAATGTATAAATATTTGAAGGAAAATTTTTGGTTGGACAACATGAAGAGGGAGATTGATGATTACGTGACAATATGTATGGTCTGTCAATAGGCGAAGGCTGGAAGAAAACATCATAAAAGTGTAATGAAAACTCTTCCCATACTTGAGTGTAAATGGGATTATATTAAAATGGACTTTGACCTCAGGATACCATATACATATAGATTTAATTATGCAAGATGGGCCAGTTTTGATCATCATAAAAATTCAGCACATTTTACAACTATATATGAAGATTTACCACATGAACACATTGAAAGACTATATATTAATGATGTTTTAAGACTTTATGGTGTACCCCTATTTATTGTTTCTGATCATGATCCCCATTATATATCAAGATTCTAGAAATGTTTTTATAATTCCCTAGATAATTAAATTTTTTTAGCAGTGTTTACCACCCTCAAACTAATGGAAAATAAGAACAGATGATTCAAAAAACAGAATACATGTTGATATATTTCTCACTTGACCTTTTAGGTATGTGGGGTCATTACTTACCTCTGGTATAATTTTCCTATAACAATAGCTTCCATTATAGAATTCAGATGAAACCATATAAAGCATTATATGGAAATAGATGTTTCACACTAACATGTTGGGATGATGTTGGTGAAAGAAAACATGTAGGCCAAGAACTTGATGATGGTAAAAATGGAAACAATGAAAATTATTCGAACCCACATAAAAAAAGATCAATGTAGGAAAATGATCTATGCCGATAAATAAAAGAAGGATTTGAAATTTCAAATAGGAGATCATGTTTTATTAAAGGTATCTCCATGGAAAGGTGTTATATTATTCATAAATAAGGGTAAATTATTTCCAAGGTACATCAGACCTTTTGAACTTCTGGAACAAATTAGAGTTTTATCCTACTGTTTGGAAATTCCATGATGTCTTTCCAATGTTTATGATGTGTTCATGTATCACTGTTGATAAAATACATTCCTGACTCGATGCATGTACTCACCAATGAAGAAGTAGAACTGGATCCCGATCTATCTTATTTTGAAGAGCCTATAAAGATTCATGATAGCAGAGAACTAGTGCTGAGAAACCGTATGACTCTAATGTTAAAAGTGATTTGGAGAAATCATAAAATGGAAGAGGCAACGTGGGAACCTAAGGATCTTATGGTGGAGAACCACCAAAATATTTTTTTTGTAGTAATATTCAATAAATTTCAAGGATGAAATTATTTTTATAAATAAATAATGTAAGACCTCATGTTTCCATGGTACGCTTCTCTTTGAAAAATACAATAGCATGTGCTATACTCAACTTTGAGTTCTAGCACACCACGACAAATCAAACTAGATGAAAAAGTGGTTATGAATAGTAATGCCCACTTTATATGAAATTTTATAAATTTTTTTCAAATATGACAACATTTTTGGATTCATAATATCTAAATTAGCAAAGGCTGATGTTTTGGAATTTTTTTGAAAACTTTTAATACTTGATGAATAGTGATAAACAGTGTGTTATTCTTTTAAACATACATTAAATATTTATATTTAATTTAAATTTATTTTAATGTCAAAATAGATACATAATACCTATATTAGTCTAATGTAATTTATTAGAGTAAATTTATAATAATATTTAATATATATAATTGTATTAAACATTTAAATGTATGTTACCCACCATCAAGGAATATTTGCAATTCATCATAAAACATAATTTTATCTCTTTTGTGAATTGAATTTCAAAAATCCGAACAATCATGAATTTAATCAATAAGTAAATTTTTGTTCAATAAGATGAATTTTTTTTTCTGAATAATAACTTTTGAATATTATTTACCATAGTTAAATGTAAATAGGGTAATTAAAGGTATAAGTAATATTATAATAATATCAAATTACCCAAACATGTGTCATAATACTATTGTGTAAGTGTTTTTCAACCAAAATGGAATTTATTACAAAAATATTATCATTTTTGATCCATGTGGATTATATTTGAACATTTAATATATTTTATTTAAAGAAGTGTTAAAAGTGTTAAATTCATATTTTATTAACTAATCAATTTATAATATAGAGTTATTCATAAGATAAATTCTACTATAAATATTCATTATACATATAATAAGATTTAATACAACATGGTATTTTATTTATATTTTTAGACATCAAATAATTAAATTTATTTATGACATAATGATGATGCAGTAGTAACCTTATTAATGAAATAATAAAATAATTGATGTTATAAATATTAAAATAAATGTAAATAGAAATTTCTTATTCCATAAATGATATTTCTAGGAGAATAGGACGTGTTGGGGTTGATTCTATGTAATTTTTTCAATGTAATCAAGTTGTTTTTACATTCACAAAAACCAAATACTAAATAGTGGTAAAATTGACATCAACGAGTTTTTAAACCAAATATTATTTTATTAAAAGATATAATATTCCAAAAAATATAAGATTAGAAAAAGTTAATAGATACTGTTAGATATGTTTTTAATCAACCCCTTTAGGTTTCCTTGTCATTTTATACTAAATATATTAACCATGTAATATAAAAATACAAGAAGACATGGTAAAAGTTAAATCTAAAAGATATGGTCAATATGGTGACCTAAACAAGTATATAACCTATTTGTTGAGAGTATTTATACCCATCCCCACCTTATCCATTAAATAAAACAATTTAGATGCATTTTTAACATAAAATAAATTTATAATAAAATAATATTCAAATCTTTTCCTAAAGTGCCCCTCACTTCTCTAATAAAAGTGTATTTCCACTTCTCTTAAATTTACACATCCAAAGCCATTTGGCTCGGTAAAAACCTTCCCAAATATCTTACCAACTACACCCACATCATCATAGAGTCCTTAAATTGTTCATAAATTCATATTATGGATTCATTTTGTTCAAATAAAATGAAATCACCTGAAAAGAGGAAATTATTTAATCACCTCTTTCAATGTTCTTTTCTTCTTCCACTTCCTACATCTTTGTTGTTTCCATAAAAAAAATAACTATAGTACATTATAAATAATGTGATGTTATTATAAATGTGGTACATCCATTTCCATTGTTCTCTCCATCCTATTAATGACAATTTCACCATACGGGCGTACATATGGCTTATCGTTTGCACGTCGTTGTGTATTTTATTATTCAACACTTAATTATTTGGATGGGAAAAACAATGTGTATAATTACTATGAATAATAAATATAACTTGTTAATTTCTATTTAACTATATTTTACCATCCAATTATGTACTATTTCACCATCAATAGAATTATATTTTCACTCGTCCATTAAAACAAATTACCGTCTCTACAACATGGTAAGATTTCATTCCCCATCATCACCATTCAAGAATAAATATTATTTTATGATTACAAAATAATGTTTATAAACTTAATATAATTATATATATGAATCAAATACATCCAATACATAACAAACAATACTTATGTAACAAAACATAAAAAGGATAATGAATCTGTAAACACCAGAAACAACGATACTACTAAAATATTATTAACAAAGCAATATTAGAGTATCATATATGATATCAGTTTTATGTATGTGTTTATTTTGTAACATAATAACAATGATTTAACTATTATAATGGATATTAACATACCCTCAACTAATGAAAATTACAAGGTAAGGGTTAATTTTACAATCTCTTTATCATCTGAGGTCGTTTATACGTATGTATCTACCCCGACGTCTTTATCATCCACATCTGTGTTTCATAAAAATGAATTTTAAAACATTTTAACTATTTCATAGAAAATGGTTTAAAGTCATTTATACCATTTTATTAGAATGTTTATGATTTTTTTTGAAAGGAATCGTTCCCTCCTTTTCCAATAAAGGTACTTTATGACCTTTTCGATGAATTTAGGAAAGCATGTTTTTTAACATATACGGTGGGTGTGGAAATTTTCTACCATTATAACACTTTTGAAGCTTCTCATATATGCGTATAAGAATATTTTCAAGGTAAATGTTTCCTTTTATAATTATGAATCTTTTAAATGATTTCAATATAGAAAGAGATATTTCTGTCAAATATTTTTTGGATTTATTTCATCTTTGTCAACATATACTGTTCGATTTTATGTTCAAATAATGTTGTTTTATTATGATAAAATAGTCCATATTGTATTGATATTTGTATGATATGTTTCACTATGGATGTTCTATTTTTATTTCATTCATATTTTATGGTTAATGTATTAACATTTCATATGATAGTTTATTATGAGAATATTTGGTTTGTTTCACCCTTTTCATATGGTAGTGAAATGTTTGTATTAAGTGATGTGTGGTTCCCTTTATAGCCCATTGATGCATCGGTATGTCTCATGAGACAAACTAGTGTCTTAGAAGAATACTTTGACTATATTTTAATTTTTAATGTTGGCACAAATTGATGCCTATGTGTTTATGATCTTCAAAATTATGCATTCCATCACTATGAGATTGGCTAATGATATTACATGTGTTTATTCGACTTGTATAATATCCATGTGAATATGTAAATGGAATTATGTGATTTATCATTTCCATATTATGATGATTTTTAATTTTTAAAGGCCTATTTTTATTCATATACATTGAAAATAAATTTAAGCTTATTTATGATAGTTTCAGTTTATCCTTACTGAGCATCAGAGATCACACCATTCATTTGCTTTAATCATTCCAAGGATGTGTATAAAAAAATAATGAGTGACTTTCATAGATATGCTAAGTAATATGAGTGTGTTAAATGGATACACAATTTTTTCATTTCATAATGTAATGTAAAAATTATTTAGGAATCTAGTACTTACATGGTTAATAAACTAATCGGCCTTTGGGACATGTTCTCTTGTGATCACACTAATGTTATGTAATAGTGCTCTAACACTGGGAAACTATGGTCGGGCTGTCACCTGTTTTTTAAAAAGTTCATTAGATATGAAAGATATCGTGAAACATTGAATATTTGTTGCATCGTATAGATGTTTCTCATAGAGATATTTCCCTTCATCACTTGCCTCATTACTAGGCACATCAGGTATAGGTTCTTCTAGCACATATAACATTATTTCATAGCAAATGATAACATGTAACCATATCTATCATTCTGGGAAATTTGTGCCGATGAAATGGTTATTCTTTTCAATTATGGATCATAGTGATATGTTTGAAGTCATTTTAATGTTGATTCTAAAAATATGATGAGAATTATTTTGTTACATTAACAAATAAAATTTATGCAAATAAATAAATATTAAATATATTAGTCTTGAACTATTTTATAGAAACCCAATATCCATCACTATTGTCTTTAGAATTTATAGTTCCATTGATATTCTTGCAGAACTGATCTATATTCCCCTTCTTGTTATCCCATCATTGGTTGGTCAAGACAATCCAATGGTTTTAGGTAGGTATTCTAAATTCCAACTATATTAACTCATAATTACATTATATATTGAATGGACTTCCCAATCCTGAAATCCGTAAATTGGATTTCAAAACCCTTGGATCTCAGTTACACAATGTCCTTCTTTGGTATTCAACCCATGATGAAAACTAAGTTAAGTCAACTCAAAACCCCAATTTATAATTCCCTGCAAAATGAAAGCACCCAACATTTGGCTGGTCAAACACATTGAAATATGGTTCAATTTAACTAATTTGGTGGATACTATGCTGACAAAATATATATTATTGAGGGATTTTTTAATTTATGCACAAATTACTAATTATTAACTTTATCACACAATTTTTAATATTATGAGTATTTACTAATCTGATTAACCATGTCATACATAATATTTACACAAAATCCAATTTATTTTAGTTCTATCTGAAATTTTCATTAATTTTATTAATTTATGTGATCAGGAAAAAACGTCCATAAATAAATAACAATGAATCATTATAGAAATAAGATAAAAAGTGGATTGATATGAGCTTTTACTAATGGTTATTTTATCTTTTAGTTGAGAAAATAAATATTTATAGAGGGTAAAAACACCATGAACCAATTAATGTTTGAGTTACATCTTTCCACCTATCCACATATGTATCAATCTTGGATTGGTTTCGTCTCATCTCACAAAATTTGAACCACCTCCACTTTCTTGGGAGCTCCATCCATTAAATATTCTTTTACTCACACATTGGGAGGGGGAAATAGTTTACATTAAAGAAACCATGGGCACATATTCCCTTATATAATAAGTGGAGATAGGGCATGCATGCCAAAAATTAAATATAATTATTAATTAAATAAAATGAATCACATGAAACGCCCCAGACTATTCTAATGATTATATATACACACGAAATAAATTATTAAATAAATAAAACTAGCATTCAATTTATAATTATTCTTATTTTATGAAAAATCATGCTCGAATCAATTAATTTTCATCATTAATTAATCGATTATTTTATCTTAATTTTCAATTTAATTTCCTTGATATTTTCATCAATTATAATTTTAAACAAAATAAATTTATTTAAAAATAACTTTGTACATAAATGTACATTGGAGCCAACGTAATGATTACAAAAATTACATGATTTTTCTATAATGTGCCATACTTTAATGCACGTGGAGTAAAAAATTTAATATGACTCATACATGATATGCATATCTGAACATTATCTACATGTTAATGAAGTATATATATATATATATATTAAAATCCATCACATGGTGTTTCCAATTATATTTGTAATGTATCATATTTTCCGTTTATTATTTTTAAATATTATATGGAATTATTTCGAGACTGGGCGTGAAGACGGCACATCATTCCGAGGTCTAGTGAGCCCAGAATGGTGGTTTGACCTTTTTTTAGTCAAGTGAGTCGGTACATGAGCGCGGTTGTGGCAGTTTCCAAACATATGCCCGGATTAAAAATTTGAGCACACCGTTGCGTCCGCGGTGACGACTTTACCTATGAATGAGGCTAACCTCGACCGGTGCGGGTCGAGGGAAAAAGATAATTTTCAGACATTTTAAGTAAAATAAATTAAATTAAATTAACAAGTTTATTTTATTTCATTTAAGGAAACATCTGCTAGAGCGTGGCAACGTCGCAGCTGTTTCCTAAATTAGTGGCGCATCTTAATGACTTCGAAATGGAAATTCAACGTCATTAATACTGTCGCGTAATTAAATGCCAACATGTTTCCCTTTTTAATGGGTTAACCAATTGTTGATCATTGGAAACGTAGAGAGAGGATCCTCTGTAGAATCTGCAGCGGGTTGGAGCGAACTCTTGGCGACGAATGATGATAGATCAAAATCAAGGATCGTTGCGCCGATATTGAAGGAACTTGACAACAACAGTAGCGCGACACCTTCGTCAACGATCGATCCTTTCGAAAGGTAGGGTATGTTATTTCGATTTCTTTTCCCCATATTTGAGTTTAAATGACAAACGCGGATCAACCACAAACAATTTGATCCGCGGATTCGTACGTTCTTGCAGGAAGGATTTTTCTTCGGGAAGATTATGGGGAATTGTTCCATGCTTTATGTTGTTGTTGATTCTTGCTCCGTTTAAGAATATTAACGGGAGCCGATCAACTCCGTGACGAACGAAAGCGAAGGTTCCTTCCTCAATTTGTATATTTAGATTTCTCCCCCCCTTTTTCCCCGCGCATTCTTCACGTTCTTTGCAGGGCGACGAACAACGGATCGTTGCGCATCCGTTCTGCGACGTAACGATCCCAAATAGAAGGTTCGACACCGTAACGACCTTATGGAGGTGCGGTGACGATGGTAGACGACAAATCGGACCAGATCGGAAAGAGAATTCTTCGTGTGTTCTTTGTGCGGGAAGATCAGAACACGTTTTTAGAGCTGATCGAGGCCCGAAAATGACGGAAGTGGTTTCATGGTGTCGGGGAGACCAAAAACTGGGTGATTTTCAGCGATCGGACGACTGGATCGATGACCGGAGCAACACGGGAGGCGTGCCGGTGAAGGGTGTCCATTCTGGAAATTTCCATAACACACGGCGTGTAATTCCGAAGAACACATCGTGTAGTACTAGCGGTGGCGGCTAGGGTTTCGAGGTCAGAGAAGACTCACACTACGTGTGACCCCGGTCACAAGGCATGTTGGACATTCCCCGAAGCTCAGCGTGTACTTTGGGTAGTACACAGACACAAGATGATATACACAGCTTCAGGAGGCACGACGTGTATAGCTCAGTAGAGGCGGCTACACGAAGCTTGGCATGTATCTCGGGGATACACGAACACGGGATGGAGTACTCGACCGTGTACTCCATCACACGGCTAGGCAAGGCCAACAAAATGGGTCACCCAGTGTGCAGATTACACGGGTTGGAGTAAACGGGTTGGTGACCGTGTATGGGCACATGGACAGAGTACACGGAGCCAACCCCAGTTACCCAGACACCGCATGTACTCCGTACTACACACCGTGTACTATGTTTTCTACATGACCGACCTCACGACACGGGCCATTGTACACGGGCAGTACCCGGGGTCGGACAACAAGGCGTGTATCATTTCCTACAAACCGTGTACTTTTTGGAAAATAGATTGGTCCATTTGTTCACCGTACCTTTCACATCTTTCGTTTGGGTTAGTGCCTCTTCTTCTTGCTCCCCTAAAGGTCAGGCATCATTCCCTCACATAGGATTATGATCCCTTCAGCAGGACTTTTTTTGATAGAGTCAGGCATTCATCCGAGAGGCCCGGATTGAGATCCTTTATCCATTCCCAACCCTAGGTAGAGTCAGGGATCGTCGTGACCAACCTTACCAGGAGTTTATCCTCTACCTAGCTGTTGTATCACCTAACTGGTGAATCCGGATGAGTCGCGATATCCTCCATGGCCCTGGCAGTGATCCTCATCTATGTATCGTGATATTTCAACTCAGGAGTGTGTCTCCCGTAATGAGTACTTCTATCTATCATAACCTTTCCACTCAGGAGTGTGTCTCCTGTAATGAGTGTAGCTACCTCTCATGACAGTTCCCGACGAACATCACTTCTCAGACGAACGTCATCAGAGCCATTAGACTCGTGGAGTGTGTTCTCCCGGAATTAGTATATCACCGAATCTTTGGACACAATTCCTTTAGCGGGTATGCGATTGTGTGAATTGTCTCTATACCACGGGTCTGGGTTTTGAGTATATATGTTTTGTTCTATATGTTATGTAGACATATACTGTGCATAGATGACTATACCATTACTTTGTGTACTGCTTTGTGTTTTTCGGGGTCCTCTACTGAGTATTTTTATACTCACCCCTGCACGGCCTTTGCCCGCAGGTCTGGTGTCTTGTGCAGACGAGTAGCCTTTCGACAGACTCCAGGGAAGACCAGGACTAGACTGAGTTTTCTGAGTACCCTATAGGCTGAGGCATTCCTACGGCTACGAGCTGCAGTCCCAATAACTTTTGTGCTTACAGGTTGGACTTTGCAGTTTTTCGGACTCTTGTTTTTTGTGGGCTTGTATTCTGGCCCAGTTTACTTTTTCAGCACTCAACCTTTCTTCGTACATTGTTGGTTTGGTTTAGTTGTATGCATGCATTTTTGTTCCTTAGTGTTTTACATTTCAGCATTTTTTGTCTTGTATATGTGTGTGTGTGTACAGGTACATAGGCAATGCCTCCCATGTTAGTGATATGCCTACTCGGTGCTAGTCATCAGCCCCTGGACTATTGGAGGCGGGCTTGGGGAGTGACGGTGCGGGCCCCACTAGGACGGGTCATGACATAATGGTATCAGAGGTGGTCGGTTCTACCTTAGGACCAAGAGTCTGTGAGTTTGGTTTGGGGCAACATTGTTGACTGTTTCGGGTTCAGCTTTCAGGCCAGAGACCCCAGTGTTGGTGTGGTGGCCGACGTATCCATACACCAGGACTCTGATAACCTGCTTTTCGACTCGGTACATGAAAACACTAGTTGCGGGGGTAATAAAAGGTACATGCATCATATAGAAATGGGTTGTGTTTTCCTTGTCCTTTGTGTCAGCTATCCAAATATACTCATTGACCATAGTACATCTTTCTTGTTTATAGGATGCCTCTGTGATGCATACCCGCTAGGGTTCAGTAGCACGATCATGAGGATGACCCCCTTAGTGACGAAGCTTCGATATAGGGACCATCTCCCCCAGAGTTTCCACTAGGTGGTGAACCTGCTATACCACCACTAGTGGAGTAGCCAGTGGTACCCACGGTACCGACCGGCGAGGAGCGCAGGCTCAGCGCGCTCCATGAGTTTCAGAGATAGAGACCCCTCATGTTCTGAGGCGAGCCCGGCCCTCAGGCAGTTGAGGACTGGATTGAGGCGGTGACCAGAGTTTTCTGTCTAGTGAGGACACCAGCAGACCAAATGGTGATCCTAAAAGTGAGCCTTCTTTTGGGTTTCGCGGGACGATGGTGGATTCTGACCACGCAGAATCATGATGACGAGACTCTTTCATGGATGGAGTTTGACCGACTCTTCAGGGAGGAGTTCTCTCCGGTTACGTTGAGAGACGTGTGCATCCAGGAGCTTCTTCAGCTCCAGCAGGGCAGTATGACAGTAGCTGACTATTCATCGAGGTTCACTAACCTCGCCAGGTACTCGATGGATATGGTCAGGGAACAGTACTTCAGATCTCAGACTATTGAGCGAGGTCTACAATGAGACATCCGAGATAGTTTCATGCATATAAGCATATCGACTTATATTGGATTTCTCGAGCGGGCCTTGGTGATTGAGAGTTTCTTGGCGGAGCAGAGACAACCGCCAGCAATCAGCAGCAGGCAGACGGGTGCGGAGACACTGGCAGTAGGGAGCCGAAGTCAGGCACAGGGATCTGGATGTGGGAAACGTCATAGGAGGACCCAGGACAGGGGATCGACAGTTCAGGGCTCTCCGGCTGGATCCAGTCATCCTAGGGAGAGGGTATGCTACGCATGCGACGGTAGGGGGCATCTTGATAGAGATGTCCCGACACGTTGAGCTGCTGATAGGTAAGTGGTGGATAGACCACCGAGGCAGAGGTAGAGAATGGAGCAGGCAGACCCTCCAGGCGGTGGACGTGGTAGAGGAGTAGGGAGAGCTGAAGGTGATGGCAGACGCTTCGACTTACTTCCACCACCACCCCCAGGTCGTCCGTACCAGGCACAGGGAGCTGGGGGACAGGGGCGGGGACAATTGCATGCGGTCATGGAATACGACCCAGGGGCTCCATGGATGATTCGAGGTATGATCTTTGTCTTTTCTACATTAGATTCAGTACTCATAGACACAGGTTCCAGTCATTCCCTTATAGCCACATGTCGTGTACAAAACCTCTAGATTCTGGTAGAACCATTGACTCGATCCTTACGCTTGGAGACACCTACGAGAGGGGACTCGACGATCATGCACCTTTGCAGACAGTTTGATCTTAGACTTGAAGGTGAGAGTTTTGGTTGGAACCTCTTGGTGGTAGCGTCGAGGCCTTACGATGTCATTCTTGGTATGGATTGGTTATCTTCGGTCCATTCCCAGATTGACTGTTTTAGGCGAAGAGTGTGGTGTGTCCGCCGTGATGGAACGAGGTTTTCTTTTGTCGGAGAAAAGGAAACCCAGGCAGCAAAAAATGGGCTCATTCATAGGAGGGTGCAGCCGATCACTCATGAGTTGGCTAGCCTTACCCTCATAGAAGTAGATGTTGTGATCTCTCAGTTCCCCGCAGTGGTGGTGGAGTATGATGAGGTCTTTCCCGGAGATATTCCAGAACTACCTCCCCGCCGGGAAATTGACTTCTACATCGACTTACACCCCGGGACGACACTGATTTCCTCATAATATTATCAAATGGATCCCGTAGGGCTTCACGAGTTGAGGGTGTAGTTGGAGGATTTAATGAGCAAGGATTTCGTAAGACCCAGTGTCTCACCCTGGGTGGCCCTAGTCTTGTTTGCCAAGAAGGCAGACGGGAGTCTGCGGTTATGGATGGATTACCGGTGCCTGAACCAGGTGACGGTGAAGAACAAATATCCACTTCCAAGGATCGATGACCTCTTCGATTAGCTAAGAGGGGCACAGTGGTTCTCGGAGTTTTACCTTCGACCAGGCTATCACCAGCTTCGAGTGCGGGACGAGGATATACCGAAGATGGATTTCAGATGCCACTATGGTCCCTATGAGTACATGGTGATGCCTTTCGGCGTGATGAACTCCCCTTCTGTGTTCATGGGACTAATGAACCAGATCATCCAGCCGTACATGGACCGGTTCGTAGTGGTCTTCATCGACGACATCCTTGTTTACTCAGCATCAGAGGAGGATCATGCGAGACACCTGGGGATGGTTCTGGACATACTTTGGGACCACCAGATTTATGGGAAGCTCTCGAAGTGTCAGTTCTGGATTAATGAGGTCCACTTTCTGGGACATGTCATCTCAGCAGATGGACTGGCTGTGGACCCAGCCAACATGGAGGTTGTGTTAGCATCGGATCCACCTCGAAGCGTAACAGAGGTGCAAAGCTTCCTTGGGTTGGTAGGATATTACCGGAGGTTCATTACTGACTTCTCCCGGATATCAACACCGGTGATGGCCTTGACCAGGAAGGGGAAACCCTTTGTGTGGACAGAAAAGTGTCAGCATGCCTTTGAGTAGCTGAGATAGAGTTTGACGAGCGCCCCAATCTTGAGATTGCCGGAGGAGGGTGTCGGGTAGGTAGATTTCTACGATGCATCAGGTACCGGGTTTGGTTGTGTCCTAATGCAGCGGCATGTAGTGATTTATTATGGTTCGCGCCAGCTTAGGCTACATGAGCAGAACTATGTGACCCATGATCTCGAGTTGGCAGTGGTATTCTTCGCATTGAAGATTTGGGAACACTACCTTATGGGCGAGCAGTTTATTGTCTAATCTGACCACAAGAGACACACATTCATCTTCTCACAGAAGGATTTGAATATGAGGAAAAGGCATTGACTAGAGTTCCTCTAGTACTATGATTTTCATATCATCTATACTCATGGGAAGGGGAACAAGGTGGCGGATGCTCTTAGAAGAAGGTCGAGCTCACAACTGTTGAGTGAGGTGACACAGCAGTTAGCCGCATTACAGTTATCCTTCATGGATGGAGAGGATAAAACTTACCTACAGTCGATGGTTGTCACCCCTCCACTCTTACAGCGAGTTAGGGAGGCACAACTTGGGTATGTCGATTGTGTGGCCTTACGTGCTCTGTTATCC
Source organism: Viscum album (assembly GCA_963277665.1). Classification (NCBI taxonomy): domain Eukaryota; kingdom Viridiplantae; phylum Streptophyta; class Magnoliopsida; order Santalales; family Viscaceae; genus Viscum; species Viscum album. The sequence continues at coordinate 906,158,465 of OY728125.1, read as the reverse complement.
ACAAGACATGCTCCTGATGGATATTCGCAAGGTGTAGAGTAAAAACTTCTTTGCAGAGGATACACTGTTGTACCAGTGGCGTTGCAGGAGGAGATCCTGAGGGAGTTTCATACATCCCCTATGGAGGAACATCCTGGAGTGCCAAAGATATACCAGGATCTCCGAAGACAGTTCTGGTGGTCATGCATAAAGAAGGCAGTAGCAGAGTTCGTTTCCCGATGCCTCACATGCCAGCAGGTGAAGGCTGAGCACCAGGTTCCAGTGGGATTATCTCACCCCTGGAAGTCCCCGAGTGGAAGTGGTATGGAATATCGATGGACTTTGTGACAGGCTTACCATGGACATCCAAGGGGCATGACTCCATCTGGGTGATCGTTGACCGACTCACCACGTCGGCCCACTTCCTAGCTATTAGGGAGCAGAGTTCCATGGAGATCTTGGGGTGCCTCTACGTACAGAAGATAGTTTGGATTCATGGAGTCCCATCAACTATATTCTCAAACTGAGACGCCCGCTTCACATCTCGGTTGTGGAAGGGATAGCAGGAGGCTTTTGGGACTCAGATACGCTTGAGCACATTGTTTCATCCCCAGACAGATGGTCAGACGGAGAGGAAAATTCAGATTCTAGAGGATATGTTGTGGGCCTATATCTTGTACTTTGGTCGCAGGTGGGAGGACCACCTACCACTGGTGGAGTTTGCGTACAACAACAGCTACCACTCAACCATCGGTATGGCACCGTTAGAGGCCTTGTACGAGAGACCCTGCTGGTCACCGCTTTGCTGGACCGACCCCGAGGAGTCAGCACTCATGGGTCCAGAGTTAGTGCGAGCTACCACAGAGAAGGTGCAGATCATCCGGGAGTGGATGAAGACTGCACAGAGCCGGAAGAAGTCTTATGCTGATAGGAAATGGAGACCTCTGGAGTTTGAAGAGGGAGACCATGTCTTTCTTCGGTTCTCACCTCGACGAGGGTTGCAGAGATTTGGCTGAGGCGGAAAGCTATCTCCGAGTTTCATCGGACCTTTCCAGATTCTGTGCAGAGTTGGCGAGCTGGCGTACCACCTAGCTCTACCGCCACAGTTGCATCGGGTACATGATATCTTCCACATGTCGCAGTAGAGGAGGTACGTGCATGACCCATCACACATCATCAACTGGGGTGAGCTGGACATCGAGGATGGAGGGACCTTTGCTGAGTACCCGGTGGAGATCGAGGATCGACATGAGAAGATCCTTCGTGGGTGATCGATTCCCTTAGTGCGCATCTGGTGGCAGCATAGGAATATTTAGTAGAACACGTGGGAGCGGGATGCCCAGATCAGTGCCCAGTACCCTCATCTTTTTTAGTAGCATTTGTTTTGTCTTTTCGAGGACATAAAGCCCCAAGGTGGGGAGAATGTAATGTCTCATATTTTCCGTTTATTATTTTTAAATATTATATGGAATTATTTTGAGATCTGGCGCGAATAAGGCACATTATTCCGAGGTCCAGTGAGCCCAGAATGGTGGTTTGAATTTTTTTTGTTAAGTGAGTTGGCACTTGTGCACGGTTGTGGCAGTTTCCAAACGGATGCCCGACATAAAAATCTGAGTGCACCGTTCCGTCCGGGGTGATGACCTTACCTAAGAATGAGGCTAACCACGACCGGCACAGGTCGAGGGAAAATGTTAATTTTCAGAAGTTTTAAGTAAAATAAAATAAAATAAATTAACAACATTGTTTTATTTCATTTAAGGAGACATCCGCTGCAGCGCGGCTACGGCGCAACTGTTTCCTAAATTAATGGGGCATCTTAATGACTTCGAAATAGAATGTCAACGTCATTAATACTACCGCGTAATTATATTCCAACATGTTTCCCATTTTAATGGGTTAACCAATTGTTGATCATAGGAAACGTAGAGAGGGGAACCTATGCAGAATCCGCGGCGTGTTGGAACGAACTCTCGGCGACGAATGATGACAGATCAAAATCAAGAATCGCTATGCTGATGTTGAAGGATCTCGACAACAACGGTAGTGCGATGCCTTCATCAACGATCGATCCTTTCGAAAGGTAGGGGTTTTTATTTCGATTTCTTTTCCCCGAATTTGAGTTTAAATGACAAATGCGTATCAAAAACAAACAAGTTGATCCGCAGATTCATACATTCTTGTGGGAAGGATTTTTCTTCAGGAAGATTATGGGGAATTGATCCATGCTTTATGTTGTTGCTTATTCTTGGTCCGATTAAGACTATTAATGGGAGCGGATCAACTTCGTGACGAACGACGGTGGAGGTTTGTTCCTCAATTTGTTTATTTGGATTTCTCCCCCCTTCATTCCCCATGCATTCCTCGCGTTCTTCGCGGGGTGACGAACAACGGATCGTTGCACATCCATTCTGCGATGCAACGATCCGAAATCGAAGGTTCGACACCGCAATGACCTTATGGAGGTGCGAAGATGATGGCGGACGACAAATCGGACCAGATCGGAAAGAGCATTCTTCACGTGCTCTTCGTGCGGGAAGATAAGAACACATTTTCGGAGCCGATCGGAGGCCCGAAAATGAAGGAAGTGGCTTTGTGGTGTTGGGGTGACCAAAACATGGGCGATTTGCGGCAATCGGATGACCGGATCGATGACTGGAGTACCACGGGAGGTGCGCCGACGAAGGGCATCGTTTCTGGAAATTTCCTGAACACACTGCGTGTAAATCCGAAGAACCTGCTGTGTAGTACTGGTGGCGGCGGCTAGGATTTTGGGGTAGAGAAGAATCACACGACGTGTGACCCCAATCACATGGCGTGTTGGAATTTCCCCGAATCTCGGCTTGTACTTTGGGTAGTACACTGACACTGGATGATCTACACGGATTTAGGTGGCACGGTGTGTACAACTCGGCAGAGGCAGCTACGCAGAGATCGGCGTGAATCCCGGGGATACACGGACACAGGATAGAGTACACGACCGTGTACTCCATCACATGGCTAGGCGAGGCCAACAGCGCGGGTCACCCCATGTGCAGATTACACGGGTCAGAGGACACAGGTTGGTGACCGTGTATGGGCACATGGCCAGAGTGCACAGAGCCAACCCCAATTACCCAGACACGGTGTGTACTCCGTACTACATGTCGTGTACTATGTTTTCTACATGACCAGCCTCATGACATGAGCTGTTGTACACGGCCAGTACCCAGGGTCGGACAACACGACATGTGTCATTTCCTACACGTCGTGTACTTTTTTGGAAAACAGATTTGTCCTTTTGTTCACCGTACCTTGGAAATCGTTCATTTGGGTTAGTACCTCTACTTATTTTTCCCCTAAAGTTCATGCATTATTCCCTTATACAGGATTATGATACCTTCATAAAGACGTTCTGTGATAGAGTCAGGCATCCATCTGAGAGGCCCGGATCGAGATCCTCTATTCATTCCTGACCGTAGGTAGAGTCAGGAATCGACGCGACCAACCTTACCGGGCATTGATCCTCTACCTAGATGGTGTGTCACCTAACTGGTGTATTCAGTTGATTCGTAGTATCCACCATGGCCCTGGAAGTGATCCTCATATGTGTATCGTGATCTTTCCACTCAGGAGTGTGTCTCCTGTAATGAGTAATTCTATCTACCATAACCTTTCCACTCAAGATTGTGTCTCCCGTAATGAGTGTAGCTACCTCTCGTGATGGTTCCTGACGAACAAAACTTCTCGGACAGACGTCATCAGATCCATTAGACTCATGGAGTGTGTTCTCCCGGAACAGGTGCATCACAGAATCTCTGGACAAAATCCCTTGCGGGGGTATGCGGTTGTCTGACTTGTCTCTAGACCATGGGTCGGGGTATTGAGTATATCTGGTTTGTTATATATGTTCTATAGACATATACTATGCATAACTGACTATACCATTACTTTTTGTAATACTTTGTGGTTTTCAGGGTCCTCTACTGAGTATTGTTATACTCACCCCTGCACGAGATTTGCCCGCACGTCTGGTGTCTTGTGCATATGAGCAGCCTTTCGACAGAGTCTAGGGCAGACCAGGAAAGGACCGAGTTTTCGGAGTACCCTACAGGCCAAGGCATTCCTACGGCTATGAGCGGTAGTCACAGTACCTTTTTGTGCTTACAGGTTGGACTTTTCAGTTTTTCAGACTCTTTTTTATGGTGGTCTTGTATTCTGGCTCTGTTTACTTTTCAGTACTCTACCTTTCATCGTACTCTGTTGGGTGGGTTTAGTTGTATGAATGAATTTTTTCCCTTAGTGTTTTACACTTCAGCATTTGTGGGCTTGGAGATGTGTGCATGTGTACAGGTACTTAGGCAATGCCTCCCATGTTAGTGATATGCCTACTCGGTGCTAGTCACCATCCCCTGGCCTATTGGAGGCGGGCTTGGTGAGTCACGGCGCGGGCCCCACTGCGATGGCGTGTTTAAGCACGCTACATGTCATGTTGGTCTCTCACCATCTATTAGAGGCACATGCTTAGGGACTGAGCAAGTAAATCTTGCCTCAGAAAAATGGAGTGCATAATGTGTAGAATGTGACTTATCGTGCGCAATCTCTAAATTACCTGGTCACTAGTTAGGTGCATCATGTAAGGTAATAAACATCCCATCTATGACTCAAAGGCACAACACGCCATGTATGTGGATTGCACGATGTGTACTCTGGTTGAATTTGTGACACACTGTCCTAGTCAACATGTGTTGTATTTAATAAATTCACCACCTTTCATCAGTTCACTTGGATTCAAATAATTTTCAAATTATTTCCTGATGCATTTAACATATGTATATGGAATGTAACTCCTATTACTTGGAGTTTACTCTTATTATATCAAACTTGAATCATTTGCACCTCCAAATTATATCTTTTATTTTATTTCATTCATAAAATAAATCACATTAAATAGATGTATAAGAAACAATGGAGAAGGAATTAGATCTCCCGATACGTATTAAAATAACAATTAAACATGAGTTGGAAACTAAGTCATAAATACATAAATCAATCAATAATATTTAAATAATTATATGACTACTCTAATACAACTTTTAGGATCTAAGTGTAGTAGAAGCATGTGATTGGTTATTCCAAACATTTATTTTTTCCATGGTCGATGATCAATCCAAGATTTACCCAAATACAATCATTGTGATCTATGGAATTGAATAAAATAGTATAGAAAAAGGATTGAATTTGATAAGCAAAAAGAGTTCCATCCTAGATTATTTATAATCCATTTAAATAATTAAATAATTTCTTTGTTGGAATTCTATCGTTGTTTATGGATCTGACAACATATTTGAATCTTATGGTCAGTGTGTTATATGAATTAGAGTAGATACCCTCTATCAGTGATCCATATGTGATCCAAAAATATCCAAATGATGCTATTGGAATGTCCAGGTGATAGAATGGTTGATCTTATCACTTGCATCATCTTCCTTTGAACACCTCAATAACCGCTTCCAAAAATTACTCATAGATCTCCCTTTACTTGAGATTGGTTGGTGGAGGAATATCTCTCTCCATTCATGGGAGAATTCTTGGAGAATGGAAATTTCCCACTACAAGAGAATCACCATGTAGTGGCAGTGTTTTTATTCAGCGGCAGTTTATACCACGACCAAATATTAATGTTATAGTTTCTTGAAATAACTGCTAAAATTGGTGACAAAATACAACATGCAGCAGATCCTTCCATTTAGTGACTGTTTTTTGAAAGCATCATAGAAAGTGTATTTAGCGGTGCTTCATTGTGTTTTAGTTGTGGTTTTATGTCCAAACTATTATTGAGAGTTTATTGATTGTTTAAAAATCCAATAAATATATGTTTTTCATATATAGTGGTGGTTTTAACAACCTCTCAAAAAAATATACCATAATATAACGATGGTTAAAACTTCCACATAATTAAAAAAACATAATTTAGTGGTTGTTTAAACTGCCACTATATGGTAAATTACAAAAAAAAGGTTGTCGAATCTACAGCTCAAAACAAAACCTCTGAAAAAAGAAACAAACAATGCACATAATCATATAAGAAATGAAACACAATATAAAAAATGACAAAAAAACAAAATCAGAGTACACATAAATCCAAGTACACAACATATACACATAAAAAACTTTTTACCCTCTTACAATCGTAATACACATATACAATGTCAAGAGTAGATCACATGGCGTGGTCCACTCTATTTCACAAATGAAACATGAACAATCTCTCTCGACTAGTCACTGGATGATTTGGATCTATGCTTGTCACCCTCTCTATCATTTTCTATACTTATTGCTACTGGAACCAATAATAAAAATAAAATTAAAAATTAAAAAATGTTGTATACTTATATATAAACATAAAATTAATAAAATTTTGTGTATTAAATAATTATAAAGTTGGGTGACTTAACTGATCACCACGTTTTTTAGATGTAATATCATCACGGGCAGATATAATTGTCTTATGATATAAATCATCCAACCAATTCTTCAATATAAATATCTAATCCCATATTTAGGAATTTTTATTTGCATAGAAATAAAATATTTTTGAGAATCTCATGGAATGAAGTGACTATAACCAGTAGTAGATGCAACACAAATCCCTGATGGTCTACCAAAGATCTCATATGGTACTGGCCCAAGACTTATCTCGTTCTTTTGACGAAGATACTCTTTCCCATGGAAATTACCAACTAGGTCATCCAAGGAAACTGAGAAGGTATGTGCCTGATTGGAATCCCATAGTTCATTAATTTTATCTATATATTAAATATCACTCATGTTAGAATCATTATATATTAACATAGTGACAACCCATAATATGTTATTATAATGAAAAATGAATTCATACCCTAACTTCATTATCACTCTAATTAACCAAAATCCCATAATTTTTTTATGAATATCCATCCACTCCCTAGTTCAGGATGATTGGTTCCCTAAATTATATAACAATATTAAACAAAGATAAATCAATAATTAAATATATTTAATAGATAACATTGTCTTATAAATTTTTAAACTAATGAAATAATTACTAGAGTCAATCGACTTCTAGAAAAACTCATTGACCCTGGAGTTTGAGGGATGATTTTCTTAGGTCGACAAGTTTCATTCTTCATTAAAAAATCCTAAAATAAATAAGATTTATTTTCATAGTAATGTATGAAATGTCCTCTCCTTTTACAATTCAATTATAAATGTTTAATGAGATTAATATAATAATATATATTCAAATACAATGTTCATATCATCATGATGACTGTCAATAAAAACATTCAATTTCTATATAGGAACCCCATTGGTTACCTTATGATATTGTTGTTGGGATCTCAATGAAGTATCATTTAATTCATTCCCTAATATCCATTTAAATTCAGTCAATTTATTTTATAAAAATTTCAATATCAACTTTCGTGCTATCAGATCGGTAAAGGGAAAGTGGAAAAACATCTGTGTAAAGAGATTCATTTTAAAATTATTAGATTTTAATGACATAATTACATTAAATTACATCATAATGTATTAAAATTACATTTATTTGTGAATGAAAAACATTATTTATAAGAGGAAGGCCAGTGTCTCCAATCATCATAACTAATCCAAAGTGTAACCGGATCCACCACCATCTGGCCTAGAATTTTTCCAAATAATCTCATAGTGTCATCTATAGGTACCCCATTGTGATCAAATGGGACAACTATCTTTAGTCTGTTCAGATTCAAAACATATGAACTTTTCATATTTTTCTTCATAGTAGCATTGTTTCCATTTTTTATGAAGACATAATTAGTATAATAAAAAATTTGAAATAACATTATTAATATAAAAATCTATACCCCTATGAATCACCCTATAATATGCCCACGAAGAACTAGGAGTGGTGGCATGATCTCTCACTGGTGAGGCAGATAAATGGTGTGGTACTTGATGACCTACTGATGGGAAGCTGACAGAGGGTGTGAAGGACTGTGTAGGGGGAATGCCGATGGAGTCTCAAATTCAATAGAGAGGGAGATACATGGATCATCATCTATTGGTATGGTCAAAGTAACATCGGATGAGAGTTGAATGAAAAAATTATAATGCTTTTTCATTGGAAATCTTGACATTTAATCATTTAAAAAATACAACTAATGAAAAAAATAGATTATGATTATTAATTTGAATATGAATTGTCTTATACAAGGGGAGTTAAACATTATTTAGAAGACATATATGTGGATATTTTGAATATGAAAATATAGAAAAATAATTAAACTAAAGAAAAAATGGGATGAATTCAATTAAAGTAACATTTTTAGTAACCAGATATAGATTATATAAACTAATATAATGGTGGCATAGAAGAAAAAATCATTTATATCTCAAGAAGAATAAAAAAAATTGGATGAACTTATTAATTATGTGATTTATGTCAAAGAAATGAATGTGAAATGTAATCAGATAAAAAATAATATGATTGATACTGTTATTCTTGGTCTAATGTACTTAAACATGATCTGACCCAAATTAGTTTTCTAAAACAAACCCTAGGGGGATTGAAATGTCATAAAAAACAATGATCTATAGTAGTGTATAGGTTATTCCCAATTATATGGAATTGATCTAAAAGGGAACCTCTCATTTATATCTTGTAATTAATCAATAATATTGGTATTTAGATATATGATCAAACCTCGTTTTAGGTTTTTTCAGATGTATGTGATGTATGGACTCCAAAATAACATTTTCTAATAGGAAGTGTGCATTGAATAACCACATAGTTTTAGCATAGATGACGATGACGAAAAAGTGGCCCAATTATTTATTGTTTCATGTGGATTAATAGTGAACCAAAATTGTAATACCCCAAGCTTCTACGGTACGCTTCTCTTTGAATAATGTGATAGCGTGTGTTGTACACAACACCGAGTTCTAACACACCATAACCAATCAAACTAGCGGTTATGAATAGTAATACATATCTTTTGAAATTATATATATTTTATATTTAAAAATGGACTTCATTTTTGGATTTGGAATATCGAAATTAGCCTAGGGTGAAATTATGGTACTTTTTGGATAACTTTCATATTTTGATGAATAGTGAAAATTACTAAATTTTTAATTAAAAACAACTTTTTTAATCAAAATAATTAATATTGATAAATTATGACATTGAGTGGTTTTATAGTATATTTAGAATATATTTTTACCATTTAATTAAATTTTTGTCTTTGGACATAATTTTACAATTAAACCGGACATAAACAAGTGTCAATCTTTTGATAGTTATTATCTCTTAAAAACACGCTTTTTGTTTTAACAACGGGAATTAATTTTAAATTAATTTCTGCCACTTCTGTGTTTTGAATTTTGAAAAATGGATTCCATATTTGGAATCAGGATGTTCAAATTTTGTAAATAGGTAACTTTTATTTTTAGACATTTTGAATAATTACTGCGGTAAATATTTTATTTACCATGGTTAAGGGTAAATCTGGTAAATAAGGGTTAAAATAATAATATTATAATAATAATAAATTACCCTAAATCGTGTCCTAACCTTATTGGTGGATAAATGTCCGACCATGGGCATCTTTGGGTCAATTTTGGGACCTCATGGAGCCACTTGTAGGTGATAGGGACACTTTATTTTAATTAAGTTAAAATGAATACAAAAATGACACAAGCATATATCTTTTAGAAAAACAATTTTTACATAGGGTTATATATGTTGGATTTTAGATTATAAATATTCTTTATAAAGATAAAAATCTTTCCTACATAATTATATTTTATTTATAATTTTAAAACATTAAATAATTAAATTTATTTATGACACAATGATGATGCAGTAATTATTATAATAGTGAAACATTAAAATAATTGATATTATAAATACCCAAATAAATATAATATGAAACTTTTAATGAATTAAACTAATTTTCTAGGATAATATGATATATTAGGATTGATTTAATGGACATTGTTTGAAGTAATAAATCTGTTATGAGTTTCAAAAAAATCAACTATTGAATAGTGTCAAAATTGACATAAAAGAGTTTTTAAAACAAATATTATATTATTAATTGGTATTAAATTATTAAAAATCTACGGCTCAGTAAAGAGAATTATATCATGATAGGTGTCTCATTAGTGGACCACTTGGGGTCTCTTGTATGTATATGGTAAGTTTATTAACCATATAATATAAAAATACAAAGATACATTGTAAAAGTGAAACTAATTAACTTAGAGTTAATATTTAAAGATAAGGTTAATATAAGTACCCAAACCTGTCTAAATTATATTGGTTGAATGTTTTTCGACCTATCCCCACCTTAACCGTTGAATAATAAACATTGGAGCTATTAGAAACCGAATATGAATTTATTATAAACTAATATTGCTAGCTTTTCCAAAGGTGCCCCTCACCCCTCTTATAAAAGGGCACTCTTCCTTGTCTTTTCTTCACACCTTCAAAGCCTTTTGGTTCTGCCAAACTCTGAACAAATACTCTACCAACTTCCCTAAATATAACCTAGAGGCCTTAGTTTGATCAGAAAGCCAACCTAATGAGCCCTTTTGATCAAATCAAAAGGAAGAACCCGAAGAAGAGGTAATGTTTTCACCACCCCTTTTCAAGTTCCTTTCTTCTTCCACTTCTTCTTTCTTTGTTATTACCATTCTAAAATAATAAATCCAGTATATTATATAAATTGTGATGTTATTATAAATATGGTACAACCATATTCAGTATTCTATCCACCCTTTTAATAACATGTCACCATACGTGCGTACGTACGGCTTACCGTCTCCACGTCGTGGTGTAATTGTTATTCAATATATTATTATTTGGATGGGTATAATAATGATGTGTAACTCAAGTAAGTAATAAATATAACATTTTAATGATTTTTTATATATTATATACCATCCATTTATATATTATTTTAATATAAAAAATTATATTGTCGCTCGTGCGTACGTACGGACTACCGTCTCCACGAACGCGATGAGATTCATTCTCCATCGTATCCATTCAAGTATAATTATCATTTTCTGATTTAAAAATGATGCTTAAGGACATGATATTATTCTGGATATGAATAATATACAACCTATCAATTACAAACATGGCTTACGTAACAAAACATATAAAATAAAACGAGTAAGTTAACACCCGAAACAACTATAATACTAAGATATTATTAACAAAGCAATGTTAAAAGATCATATATGATATCATATGAATGCATATGATTCTTGTATAATTTAATAACAATTATTTCACTATTATACAGGATTTAAACCTACCCCAACCAAGTAAAATTACATGGTAAGGGTTATTTCACAATCTCTTCATTATCCGAGGTTGTTTATACGTAATAATCTACTGGGATCTCTTTATCATCCACATCCATGTTTCGTAAAAATGTATTTCAAAACATTATTACTATTTAAAATAATATGGGTTAAAATTCATTTATACCCTTGTTTGACTTTTATAAGAGTTTTGTAAAGGAATCTTTCCGTCGTTTTCCAAACAAGGTGCTTTTAACCTTTTCGACAGAATTAAGGTAAGAATGTTTTTTTTAACTTATACGGCGGGTGCGGTAATTTTCCGCTGTTATAAAATCGCCGAAGCTTCCATTACAATCTTATAAGAATATTTTCAATGAAAATGTTTTATTAAATGATTTCAAAAATAGAAAGAGATATTTCTCTAAAAAGAGTTTTGATTTCATTTATGTCAACATCCTTTGATGGATTTTACGCTTATTTGAAGTTGATTTATTATGATACAAAACTTCTATATTGTATTGAAGGTTTTGTGATATGTTTGAACGTGGATGTGCTATTTTTATACCATTCATAGTTTATGATGAATGTATTGACATTTCGTATGCTATTTTTAATACGAATGTTTATGTTATTTTTAAACCTTTTCATATGGGAATGCATTGGACTTAATATGTGACGGGTGGAGCCCGCTATAGCTCCTCGATGCGTCGGTAGGTCTCATGAGACAAACTAGTGTCTTGGCACAAGGCCTTTTCAAAATCGTATTTGTATTCTTGCCACGAGGCCTTGGCTATGTGGTTATGATAGTCTGGCATTATGCATTCCATCATTATGAAAGTGGTTATTGATATTGCATGTTATTATTCGATTAGTAGAATATCCATGTGAATAAGTAAATGGAATTATTTCATTTTACTTTTTCCATACTATGTTTAAGTTCAAGTTTAAAAGGCTTTTGTTTTATTAATGCATTGCCTTAAATGATTATGCTTATTTTTGAAAGTTTCCGCTATATTGTTATCCTTACTGGGCATTTGAGCTCACCCCTTTTCTATGCTTTATTTTTCCCAGGATGTGAAGAAGTAAGTTATGAATGACCTGCAGGGATATTATGAGGAGATAATAGTGTGTACTATGGAGACATTATGTTGTTGTAGTAGTTTTTCACTTTATGATGTAATGTAAAACTTTATGAATATATCTAGTGTTTCCAAGGCTACTAAACCAATCGGTCTTTCGAGATTTGATCTTTCTTGCGATCATGCCAATGTTATGTAATAATGCACCGACTCTGGGTAACTAGGTTCGGGGCGTTACAGTTGGTATGAGAGGAACTTTAGTCCAAACCGTGGAAGCTAGATTTAGATAAACTCTGATTAGAGCACGTACACCTAAGATGAACTTTTAGGAATAGTATAGAAGAACTTCCTAGAATTTTGGTATTGTAGAGATTTTGTGAGTTTTCCGAGCAATACATCCCTGTCTGGATACGAGCAGGTAGAGGTGGCTCTGGCACAGATGTACCTAGGGGTAAAACCCGAAAACACCGCTTTGAGCTAGACTCGAACGGGAACTGGTGCACGAAAACGGTCCTTGCTGCACTCTTGGTTACGACACTCCTGGGGGATATGAATAGGATAACTCTCATTTTCATTACAAATCATTATGAAGGGTTTATGAGTATATACATCCTCTAAGAAAACATTCTTATGATTATGGATTATATCCATAAATAGTTCAATTTATGTTAAGTGTTTTATAAGTATGGGATTATGTATTTTGATTCATAAACTGATCTAGTTTATGCCATTGTTTAGAAATGGCGCCTAGCGGAAGAAATGGAAACCATATAAATGTATGCACTCCATGTAGGGATTTCCCTCCTGCTCAAGATAATTATAGTGGAGCTGGTGATGCAATTGGTTCCGATCAGCTAATCACCATACTGGGACAACTCAATCAGGTTATGAATAATAACCTTACCCGTATGGAGCACCCTGATCCGCAGCGTGGACGATCAATGTTAGATTGATTCATGAGGCAACAACCACCAATGTTAAATGGGAGTACAAATCCCTTAGTAGCTGAGCAATGGATAAATTCCCTAGAGAAAATATTTCAGGCTTTGGGGAGTAGTGAAAGGGAAAAAGTTATCATGGAAGTTTACCGCCTCACTGGAGATGCTAATAAATGGTGGTCATTGATTCAAAACACGAAGGAAGATGATGAAGTATCAAATATGGAATGGAGGGAGTTCAAAGATCTGTTTTTAGAAAAATACTTTCCTCACGACCATCGAGCAGATATGGAAAGGCAATTTCTGAGTCTCAGACGAAAGGAGGATGAGAATGTCGCAAAGTATGAGGCTAACATTACAAGGTTAGCAAGGTATGCTGGATATTATATACGTAACCCAAGAAGTAATATTGATCGTTTCTTTGATGGGTTAAAACCATTTCTCCGTCAAGCATTAGTCTCACAATACTTCTCGTCGTACGAAGACATTGTCTCATGTGCTATCAAGACCGAAAAGGAATTCCCTAAGTCTTATGACTTTAAAGCAGAGCAAGAGAAGAAGAGGCCTGCTGATCAATCTGGGAATGGAAATAAGGGGAAGAAGGGAAAGGTTGAATATCCATCCTATGGTAAATGTGGGAAGAAACACCCTGGTACTTGCTTGAAGGGAACGGGAGTCTTTTACAAGTGTGGTGAAAAAGGCCACCAAGCTCGTGATTTCAAGGGGAAGAAAGAAGCCACCAACGTTCAGTGCTACAATTGCAGGGAGATGGGGCATTATGAAAATGAATGTCCTAAGCGTCAAGAGAACTTACCTCAGAAAAGGACAAGGGATCAAGGCCAAACTTATGCTATCACTACTGCTGAGGTAGAAGCTCTGAAAGACGTGGTGGCAGGTAATTTAATGGTTTCCTCAAGTTTAGAAAATGCATTATTTGATTCTGGATCATCGCAGTGTTTCATATCTTCCCAGTTTTCTAAGAAAATTAGATATTTCCAATTTGATTTAACAAGGTAGTTGTCAGTTAAAACTCATAAGGGAAGTATCATTGCAACAATGTTTTGTGAATCAGTCCCCATTAGAGCACATAAATGTTCTTTATCTGTTGATCTCATCGTCATGCCTATGATTGAGTTTGATATAATCCTCGGTATGGACTGGCTTTCAGACTATGTTGTGAAGATTTATTGTAAGAATAAAGAGGTTACGATTCTTGATGATAATGATAAGGAACACCTAATCTTTAGAGCAGAATCGTCACCACCTAATTCTTATTTAGATCCACCCCTAGTAGCTCAACTAAATTCAATTATTGGGGAGGAAGAGAATGAAATAACTGTGGGTGAGGAAAGGAATGTTCAAATAGAGGATGTACCTGTTGTGAATGAATTTGTAGATGTATTTCCGGAAGATTTACCTGGACATCCTCCAGAACGAGAAGTTGAGTTTTCCATTGATTTAATTCCTGGATCAAGGCCTATATCGAAGACCCCTTATAGAATGGCCACTGTAGAATTAGTTGAATTAAAGAAAAAACTAGAGGAATTGAGTAATAAAGGATTTTTTCGCCCTAGTGTTTCTCCATGGGGAGCCCCTGTTCTTTTTGTTAAAAAGAAAGACGGATATATGAGGTTATGTATCGACTACAGGGAGATCAATACTATAACAATAAAGAACAAGTATCCCCTACCTCACATTGATGATTTATTTGACCAACTGCATGGAGCTCAATACTTTTCAAAGATTGACCTTCGATCTGGATACCATCAGTTGTGTGTAAAGAAGGAAGACATTCCGAAGACAGCATTTCGAACCAGGTACGGGAATTACGAGTTTACTGTAATCCCTTTTGGATTGACTAATGCACCCTCTGTATTCATGGATCTGATGAATAGAGTTTTCAAGGAGTATCTTGATGAATTTGTGGTGGTATTTATTGATGATATATTGGTATACTCCAAAATCTATGAAGATCATGAAAATAACTTGTGCATTATCCTGAAGACTCTAAGAAGACTTGAATTATATGGGAAGTTTAGCAAGTGTGAATTCTGGCTTCATGAGATTTCTTTTCTTGGCCATATTGTCTCTAAAGATGGAATCTCTGTTGATCCTTCGAAGACCAAGGCGATCCAAGAATGACCAGCACCTACGAGTATAACTGAGGTACGTAGTTTTAATGGTTTGGCAGGTTATTATCGACGATTCGTCCAGAATTTTTCCCGATTGGCTAACCCATTAACGAAGCTCACACGTAAAGGGGTTAAATTTGTTTGGACAAAAGAGTGTGAAGAATGTTTCGAATAACTGAAGAGAATATTAGTCAATGCTCCTATATTGACTCTACCATCAGGGAATGATTGGTTCGTTATTTATAGTGATGCATCGAAGAAAGGACTTGGTTGTGTCCTTATGCAGAATGATAGGGTTATTGCCTATGTATCACGACAGTTGAAAATTCATGAACAAAACTATCATACTCATGATCTCGAGTTAGAATCTGTGATCTTTGATTTGAATATATAGAGGCACTACCTCTATGGTGAAAAATGTGAGATTTATACTGATCACAAGAGTTTGAAGTATATTTTCTCACAAAAAGAACTCAACATGAGGCAGAGGAGATGTCTTGAATTACTCAAGGATTATGATTGCACGATACACTACCACCCGGGGAAGGAAAACAGGGTGGAAGATGCTTTGAGCAGAAAAGACCATGGAGTATTGAATAATATGAGAATTGAAAGGGATCCAATTTTCATGGATCTAGTGAAGATGGATATGGGAATAACCAGGAAAGGTGAAAAATCAATGCTTTTTAAAATGGTTGCCAAACCATATTTACTAGAAAGGATTAAGAGTTCTCAGACCGATGATGAAGAATTCCAAAAGAAGATTAAAGCTGTGAATGATGGGAGAATGAGAGACTTTGTGTATGAAGATGGAATTTTGAAATTTGGGAAGAGACTTTGTGTTCCCGATATACCTGATCTAAAAAGGGAATTAATAGATGATTCTCATAGTTCAAATTTCTCTATACACCTTGGGAGCACCAAAATGTATAGAGATTTGAAGAAACATTTTTGGTCGGACAACATGAAGAGGGAGATTTCTGATTTTGTGTCAAGATGTATGACTTTTCAACAAGTGAAAGCTGGAAGGAAACAGCCTGGAAGAGTCATGCAACCTCTTCCCGTACCGAAGTGGAAATGGGACAATATTACGATGGACTTTGTCCTGGGACTACCAAATACTCCTAGAAGGAACGATGCAATATGGGTTATTTTTGATCATCATACCAAGTCAGCACATTTTCTTGGTATAAGAGAAGATCTACCCCTGGAATGTCTAGCAAGACTATATATTAATGAAGTTGTGAGACTTCATGGAGTACCCCTATCAATTGTTTCTGATCGTGATCCCCATTTTACTTCAAGATTCTGGAAAAGTCTTCAGAAATCCCTGGATACTGAACTTCGTTTGAGCACTGCTTACCACCCTCAGACAGACAGACAATCAGAACGGACTATTCAAACCTTAGAATACATGTTGAGATCTTTCTCACTTGACTTTCAGGGTATGTAGGATCAGTATTTACCTCTCGTAGAATTTTCCTATAACAATAGCTTCTATTCGAGCATTCAGATGGCACCATATGAAGCGTTATACGGAAAGAGATTTCGTACACCAACCTGTTGGGATGACGTTGGTGAAAGAAAACTTGTAGGCCCAGAACTGGTGGAGGAAACGATAGAAAAGGTGAAGGTAATCCAAAATTACATCAAAGAAGCTCAAAGTAGGCAGAAGAGCTATGCCGATAATCGAAGGAAGGATTTGGAATTTTAAGTCGGTGATCATGGTTTCCTGAAGGTATCTCCATGGAAGAGAGTCATACGTTTTGGTAAGAAAGGTAAATTGAGTCCCAGGTACATCAGACCTTTCGAAATTCTAGAACGAATTGGGGTTGTAGCTTACCGATTGGAAATGCCACCAAGTCTCTCCAAAGTTCACGATGTGTTCCATGTATCTCTATTGAGGAAATACATGCCTGACCCAACGCTTGTACTCACCTATGAGGAGTTATAACTTGAACCCGATCTGTCTTATTGTGAAGAGCCCGTCAGGATTCTTGATACGAGAGAACAAGTACTGAGAAACCGGACAATGTGTCTGGTAAAAGTTTTGTCGAGAAACCATAAGATGGAAGAGGCAACGTGGGAACCCGAGGAACTTATGATGAAGAACCACCCGAGTCTTTTCATGTGATAAGTATTCTAGAAATTTTGAGGACGAAATTATTTGAATGAGGGTAGAATGTCACACCCCAAGCTTCTACGGTACGCTTCTCTTTGAATAATGTGATAGCGTGTGTTGTACGCAACACCGAGTTCTAACACACCATTACCAATCAAACTGGCCGTTATGAATAGTAATACCTACTTCTTGAAATTATATATATTTTATATTTCAAAATGGACTTCATTTTTGGATTCGGAATATCGAAATTATCCTAGGGTGAAATTTTGGTACTTTTTGGATAACTTTCATATTTTGATGAATAGTGAAAATTACTAAATTTTTAATTAAAAAAAACTTTTTTAATCAAAATAATTAATATTGATAAATAATGAATTTGAGTGGTTTTAAAGTATATTTAGAATATATTCTTACCATTTAATTCAATTTTTGTCTTTTTACATAATTTTACAATTAAACCGGACATAAACAAGTGTTAATCTTTTGATAGTTATTATCTCTTAAAAACACGCTTTTTGTTTTAACAACGGGAATTTATTTTAAATTAATTTCTGCCACTTCTGTGTTTTGAATTTGGAAAAATGGATTCCATATTTTGAATCAGGATGTTAAAATTGTGTAAATATGTAACTTTTATTTTTAGACATTTTGAATAATTATTGCGGTAAATATTTTATTTACCATGGTTAAGGGTAAATCCGGTAAATAAGGGTTAAACAATAATATTATAATAATACTAAATTACCCTAAAACGTGTCCTAACCTTATTGGTGGATACATGTCCAACCATGGGAATCTTTGGGTCAATTTTGGGACCTCATGGAGCCAGTTGTAGGTGATAGGGACACTTTATTTTAATTAAGTTAAAATGAATACAAAATTGACACAAGCCTATATCTTTTAGAAAAACAATTTTTACATAGGGTTATATATGTTGGATTTTAGATTATAAATATTAATTAGAAAGATAGAAATATTTCTTACATAATGATATTTTATTTATAATTTTTAGACATTAAATAATTTAATTTATTTATGACACAATGATGATGCAGTAATTACTATAATAGTGAAAAATTAAAATAATTGATATTATAAATACCCAAATAAATATAATATGAACCTTTTAATGAATTAAACTAATTTTCTAGGATAATATGATATATTAGGATTTATTGTATTGACTTTTTTAGAAGTAATCAATCTGTTATGAGTTTCACAAAAATCAACTATTGAATAGTGTCAAAATTGACATAAAAGCGTTTTTAAAACAAATATTATATTATTAATTGGTATTAAATTCCTAAAAATCTAAGTCTCGGCCAAGAGACTTATATCATGATAGGTGTCTCATTAACGGACCACTTGGGGGTCTCTTGGATGTATATGGTAAGTTTATTAACCATATAATATAAAAATACAAAGAGACATTGTAAAAGTGAAACTAATTAACTTAGAGTTAATACATAAAGATAAGGTTAATATAAGTACCCAAACCTGTATAAATTCTATTGGTTGAATGGTTTTCGACCTATCCCCACCTTAACCTTTTAATAATAAACATTGGATCCATTAGAAACCTAATATGAATTTATTATAAACTAATATTTCTATCTTTTCCAAAGGTGCCCCTCACCCCTCTTATAAAAGGGAACTCCTCCGTCTCTTTTCTTCACACCTTAAAAGCATTTTGGTTCTACCAAACTCTGCCAAAATACTCTCCGAACATCCCTCAATACAACATAGAGGCCTTATTTTGATCAGAAAGCCAACATAAGTAGCCCTTTTGATCAAATCAAAAGGAAGAACCCGAAGAAGAGGTAATGTTTTCACCACCCCTTTTCAAGTTCCTTTCTTATTCCACTTCTTCTTTCTTTGTTATTAACATTCTAAAATAATAACTCCAGTATATTATATATACTGTTATGTTATTATAAATATGGTACAACCATATTCAGTATTCTATCCACCCTTTTAATAACATGTCACCATACATGCGTACGTATGGCTTACCGTCTCCACGTCGTGGTGTAATTGTTATTCAATGTATTATTATTTGGATGGGTATAATAATGATGTGTAACTAATGTAAGTAAAAAATATAACATGTTAATGATTCTTTATATATGATATACCATCCATTTATATTTTATTTTAATATCAAAAGAATGATATTGTCTCTCGTGCATACGTACGGACTACCGTCTCCACGAACGCGATGAGATTCATTCTCCATCATATCCATTCAAGTATAATTATCATTTTCTGATTTAAAAATGATGTTTAAGGACATGATATTATTCTAGATATTAATAATATACAACCTATCCATTACAAACATGTCCTACATACTAAAACATATAAAAGAAAACGAGTAAGTTAACACCCGAAACAACGATAATACTAAGATATTATTAACAAAGCAATGTTAAAAGATCATATATGATATCATATGAATGAATATGATTCTTGTATAATTTAATAACAATTATTTCACTATTATACAGGTGGTTAACCTACCCCAACCAAGGAAAAGTACAAGGTAAGGGTTATTTTACAATCTCTTCATTATCCAAGGTTGTTTATACGTAATAATATACTGGGATCTCTTTATCATCCACATCCATGTTTCTTAAAAATGTATTTCAAAACATTCTTACTATTTAAAAGAATATGGGTTAAAGTCATTTATACCCTTGTTTGAATTTTATAAGAGTTTTGTAAAGGAATCTTTCCGTCGTTTTCCAAACAAGGTGCTTTTAACCATTTCGATAGAATTAAGGTAAGAATGTTTTTTTAACTTATACGACGGGTGCGGTAATTTTCTGCTGTTATAAAATCATCGAAGATTCCATTACAAGCTTATAAGAATATTTTCAAAGAAAATTTTTTATTAAATGATTTCAAAAATAGAAAGATATATTTCTCTAAAAAGAGTTTGGATTTCATTTATGTCAACATCCTTTGATGGATTTTACGCTTATTTGAAGTTGATTTATTATGATACAAAACTTCTATATTGTATTGAAGGTTTTGTGATATGTTTGAACGTGGATGTGCTATTTTTATACCATTCATAGTTTATAATGAAATTATTGACATTTCGTATGCTAGTTTTAATACGAATGTTTATGTTATGTTTAAACCTTTTCATATGGGAATTCATTGGACTTAATATGTGACGGGTGGAGCCCGCTATAGGTCCTCGATGCGTCGGTAGGTCGCATGAGACAAACTAGTGTCTTGGCACAAGGCCTTGGAAAACTCTTATTTGTAGTCTTGGCACGAGGCCTTGGCTATGTGGTTATGATAGTCTGGCATTATGCATTCCATCATTATGAAAGTGGTTATTGATATTGCGTGTGATTATTCGATTAGTAGAATATCCATGTGAATAAGTAAATGGAATTATTTCATTTTAGATTTGCTATACTATGATGAAGTTCAAGTTTAAAAGGCTTTTGTTTTATTAATGCATTGCCTTAAATGTTTATGCTTATTTTTGAAAGTTTCCACTATATTGTTACCCTTACTGGGAATTTGAGCTCACCCCTTTTCTATGTTTTATTTTTCCCAGGATGTGAAGAAGTAAGTTATGAATGACCTTCAGGGATATTATGAGGAGATAATAGTGTGGACTATGGAGACATTATGTTGTTGTTGTAGTTTTTCACTTTATGATGTAATGTAAAACTTTATGAATATATCTAGTGTTTCCAAGGCTACTAAACCAATCGGTCTTTTGAGATTTGATCTTTCTTGTGATCATGCCAATGTTATGTAATAATGCACCGACTCTGGGTAACTAGGTTCGGGGCGTTACAACAATCTTGGAATACAAAAATGTATTTGTAATTATATATTATTTTTTCGCATAGAGGTGGGGTTAATCAGAACTATTATATCATGATTGTTAATGTGTAGTGTATGTCAGTTCTTTTTTTATTTTAATTACATATTTTAGAAATGAATTAAAATCAATGCACATATTTTTCAAAATTCTTGAGGTATGAATTAAATATTTATCTTATTTATATATTATTAATTTTCAATAGTCTGAGGGATATAAATAATAATATGGATCATTTATTTATATAAAAATATGGTAATTATGAGTTAAAAGGATTTCATATAGATGATTATAAACTGATTTCCACTCTAGTGGAAACCCCAATTAATTGTTCCAAATATATGGAAGAAATATAAATTTTTATAATTCCCAAATTATCTCACCCCTATCAGGGTACAACCTTAATAAATTCCAATTGGTTTCCACATAATATATCTAGATCATTTTGGAAATACACATGAAAACTTGTTAATTTTTCTCAGAAATTAAAGTGTTCGTAATCATTAATAAAGGAATAAATCCCATTCAAAACCCCAAAATATTAACTAGATTTATAGATAAAATAGAATTTCATGCCTCAATTTCAATCATAGTATAAATAATAGTGTATGTGATAAGGATGATAACTCTCACCATAGATATCCAAACATAAACCTAAACCTCTAACACCTCCTAAAAAATACAAATATGTTTCCAAATATTATTATAATGATAATACATAAATTTACAATGAATCCGCACAAATATACTCTAAGAAACTATCTCATAAAACAATGGTACCCAACCATTCTTTACTAATCAAATCATGTGATTTTAATGTCAACCACCACTATTCTGTGAGATCTAGTGGAAATAATTCATTAAATGGCCCTCCATCCTACAATTATTACATGCATGAGGTTGATATTGTAACTTTTACATCATATTCAAATATTCTCAACACTAGAAGCACTGAAATTATCACTTTCCATATGAATCTTGATATGGTTCCAACGTTTATTTCCCTTTGTTGTCTTTCCACTTAATCATATTCCCACTAAATTTACCCTTACCTTCACTAAACTAAAACATGAATGAGAATACATTAATCATATTGGAAATGTATTACCCCGAATTATTTCCTAATAATGACAACCACTTGATTGTTATGAATCCTAAAAAACATTACTAATAAGAAAACCTACAATATAAATAAGTTTATTGAAACTAAGTTCCACAAACCATTAAATTGATAAGATTTTAAAATGGATGATTGTAACTTCCAACCCAAATTGATTACTCAAACACTACTTTAGAGCTTGCAAGGCCTCCAATGGTTCTACAGGAACATAAAACAACCCAGAAATTATTTAAAATAAAAAACTAAATTCCTAAATTCCAAATCCTATAATGTGTTTATCAAATCCTAACTCACTAGATTGAATAATGGTTCTCAGAAAATAATAGAAAAAGTATGACCACATCCCATCAAACATCCTTTTTAATTAATTTTCCTTGGTTCTAGTGGCAATGAACGTTCAGGGGGAGTGGGGTTGGAACTTTTGGCTCACGCTCGAGGTGCTCATGAGAAATGGGTGTCGGTGATGAGGGGGAGAAGGGGGTCCAATGGTGAGGGTGAGAAGAAAATCTAGTTATGGGGAGAGATGGTCCTATATAAAGGGGATAAGGGGATTCGACAATGAAGGTGAGAAGGGGGATGGTGGTGAGGGGGAGAAGGGGATCCACTGGTGAGGGTGAGAGAGGGGCCATCAGTGAGGGGGAGAAGGGGAGTCTGGGTGAGGGTTTCATAGTTTCGGGGAAGAGGGGGTCTGGGGTGTCAGGACCGGGGGGTGGGGGAGGATTAGGGGTTGATGTTTTAGTGTATAAAAAATGATTTAGTTGTAGTTTTTAAAAAGCTACTACTATATTTTGGAAAAACAATTAGATGTGGTTTAATAAACCACTTCCAATTAACCACTGCTAATAATTATTTTTTTGTAGTGTATAGGGCTTTAGAGGATTCTGCAAATCTATTGTTCATAACTAAACAATATGAATTGGATATCATAAAAATTAATATAATTGGGCTTGTATACTATGAGGGTCAGAATTAAATAATATTACAGGTGCACTTTCTTATTTATTTAATCCCAATGGAACCCCATGTCAAATAATAATAATATTATTATTATTTCTCGACATGCACTTAATATTAAAATTACATTAAATGTTATGTAATTATATAATAATCAATATTTATTATTTCTCACCAAACCTTAAAAATTGGTCATCCATTTCTCTATGATATTTATAAGGCCTTTAATAATGAATTTTAATTTATTAAATAAATATTATTTCATTATTCACCAATAAGTAAATAAATATTTTATTCAGGAAACAGAAAATATTTATTTTTTAAATATTATACTTGAATTATATTCAATATAATAACTGGTGATGGAATAAATGAGATCAAGAAATCATGAATAAATATTAAACCATGTGGTGGAATAATATCTATTTAACTTGTAAAATAATAAATAATATTGTTATTATTTAACTGAAATTCTATATATAAATAGTGTTTGGCCCTTTATGCCTTTTCCTTAGTAACATAATGTGAATTTTACTAATGTCCATGGTTAGCATCTAGAAACACGCCAAGGCACCCAGAGAGAAATAAGTTAATGCTTCAAATAATATAATAACTCATACAAATGCTTATTTTGTAACATAATCCCTTTTATAATGATATATATAATCAAGTAGCATGTCGGTGTCATCAAACTATGATCTCAATGTCTCTTTCATTGACATCCCAGAAATTGAACTTTCCTATTAGACACCATGTACATTTATTTAGTGATTCTATATCATTTACATCGATTTTCTAGAGATATCAACTTCCATTAAATATCAAAATAGGAAAATCATTTATCATATTTTTTATTAATATAATATTAATCCTGATTCCCTCAATGTACCATACCTTTCTACGAACATCTATCATCACAGTATTCATCAATATATCAAACAACACATGTCATAATACTCCTTAATAATATTATTTATGTGTAGGGAAAAATACACACGTCTAAATATAGGAAAATCAAATAACATGTATAAATGTGTATTTAATATTGGAAGGTATCATTCTCATAATTTCCTACTAGATATTACAAAGACTGTACCCCATGAGAAGGTTCTTCAAAGACCTATGTGTCTCCACCACTGATAGCCTATATAATTTTTGTCCATAAAATTATATAATTAACTTATAGAACATATATTTAATAATAGTGTTGTAGCAATTATATTTTATCATCATATCTAGAAACTAATAAGACTGTTTAGTGTGGTAGATACTCTTGGGACAATATAAAATATTATGTTACATAGAATAATTATCATGGTGTGATAAGAATCTTATTAATATTTAAAAATATTAACACAAGTTATCATAAAGTACACAAAATATTTCTCTAGGGTACCAAATCCAACAGTTTTATATGAACCATTTACTTAAAAAAACTTGAAAATACTATAGTAACTGATTCATTCCATGACATATCTTATATAGTGTTATATCGTCTCCTATAATGAACCCTATTCTAATTTTAGTGTGCCCCAAAACTTTTATAGCCTCTTTCTAGTAATGATGAGAAACCCAACTCTCAATTAGCATATTTTTCTCCATGTTATTCACCTATAAATATTTGTGTGTAATGATCCCATTTTTTAAGGTTTTATCATTAAATAAACCCCATTCAAGATCCCATGTATTTTGAGATAATTTTTAAATTCAATGGTTGTTTATTTGTTTTAATTTTTAGATCATAATATCTTGAATATGCAGTCCCTTTAATTATCAACTCTTTAGAGATATCTCTTCATGATGTTAATCACTTATCATTTACATTATATTAATAGAATACATTTCATTCTACTATAATAATCTATAAAAATAATGAAGTGCCTCTTTTTCATATTTTAGAAAAATTTATTGGGAACTCAAGTTTGTGTGGACTAGATCAGAATATTCAATTCCCTTTTATTCGTCAACCGATAAGAATTTAAGACCATATTTCCTCAAATGGAAGCAACACATGT
Organism: Viscum album; assembly: GCA_963277665.1. Taxonomy (NCBI): domain Eukaryota; kingdom Viridiplantae; phylum Streptophyta; class Magnoliopsida; order Santalales; family Viscaceae; genus Viscum; species Viscum album. The sequence goes on along the minus strand of OY728125.1, from coordinate 906,132,954 downwards.
CTTTTCTTGATCATGCATCATATTTGTATTGTCTTTCATATCCTTTATCTTGGATATTTTTTCAATTCTTTTTTCCTTAATGTAACCCAATATCTGGTGCCACAAATTGTTTTCCTTTTCAATTGTTAAGAAACAAGTGTTTTATTTTCTTTCTTCCTAGTATAAATTACCATTTTACCTCCATCATTTCATGAGAGAATTGATAATACTACCTTTTATGGAGAACCCTTTCTGATTAAATGTCAATACCATATTTTAGTTTCATAAGTTTTCTATATTTATTTGGAATGCTCCTTCGACTGGTGGCTTCTCTCTACTCCTAGAGGTCTCTTTGGAACTGGTTCTTTCTAGTATGGTTGATGGTTCCCCAAGTCTCGATTTTCTAGTTATAAATTTTGAGTCAGCCTCATATCTTATCCAATGGACCATGATAGAATTTTTTGGGCTTGATCATCCTCCACTCATATACTTCTAAAATATGGATGCTTCTTGGGGTCTCATTTCTCTAGCTAGGGTCTCTATTCTGAATCAGAAATCCTTCTATGTGGTGCTTTCATCCGAAGTAGATTACGTGAAGGCATGATCATATGCTTCATAAACACGCAGAATGTGGAATTTTATCTTGTTCAGATGGTCCTTTGGTGTGCACTATTACTGGGGATCCTCTCAGGCAGCGGTTTGGTTCAACCTCCTTGGTATCCATCTTCCCTTCCACATCACCACTTTTCTTCAATCCATAGATGATTTAATGGTGTTTTTTTTGTGTTTGGATAAGAAAACCATAAATAAGCTTGATTCTTTGAGGTTCTGAATTTGTGTGTAGGTTGACCTCTCAGTGCCCCTTTCAGAGCATTTATTTATAAATGAGGGGTCTTCATGTTCATGGTGGCATAAAATCATCCCCATGTCCCCAACTCACATTATCTATTTTTTCATGTTTCAAGGACACTCATCCTATTCATGGAGTATGTACGGATCTAGTATTCTGTTTCTAAGGTTCATTGGGGATCACAATCATCATGATCCCCTTAAGAAAGGGCTTCATTATGTATAAGATTTTTTCTTTCTACTCCAGGTCCCTCATAGAGGGTTCCCTTGGCCTCCTCCCTTTTTATACTTCCAATAGTCACAAACTAGTACTTTCTCAGTCCCCCTAATCTCCCCAAATCGATCACCCAAATCCCTTCCTCATATTATCTACCTAAATTTCATATAGTCTCTGCATAATCCCTTCTTATCCCCCTTCCTCACGCCAACCCGCTAACCCTAAACATGTCCTCACCTAAGCTGCCTTATGTTATGATTTCACTTCAAGCTTCAATGATCATGTAGTGTAATATTTTGGTGGTTTGTATGTATATATTCCATCAAATGGTCCATTTGTCTCCCACTCCACCTAAATCTACATTAGATCAGCGAAATGAATTGATTCTTTCTTCTCCTCCCTCTCTTTTGACAATTGATCCAGTGCCTTCGAGGTCAGCTATCATCCTAGTAAAACATGGTTTGACACATGATCAAGTGCATTTGGGGTCAGATATCACCCCCCTATAAAATTATTTCTTAGTTCTGGCCAACCCCCCATGCATATTTCCACTTATAGATAATTGGTTTTCCCTAGTCTTCCTTGCCACTCCCACGCTGTGGGATCATCATTAGATCCTAGTCCAAACACCTTCGCTCCATGAGCTCAAATTATGGTTTTCACCTAGTGGTGGCATCCAAATATTTTTCCTTACATTTAAAATTTCATCAATGTTTAGGTTTCCCTCGTTTTAACTTTGGGTAAATTTATCACAACTGAGATAAATATGGGTGTTCATCGTTTGCTGGTTAAGTTTGTCTACACAATTTTTGACTTGCATTATAGGGAGAATTTATGGAAGGGCATTTTATCATTCAATCAAGATGGTCTAAAATTATTAGTTGGATTAGATTTAAATTCTATTCTATAGAACTCATAGAAGATGGTAGGGCCTTCCCAAGGAGGGTCAGCGAGAATTTTTCATCATTCAATTCTTGGTAGGGCCTTCTAGAATTGCTATATTCATGAGACCATTTTACTTTGTGAAATAATTATAAAGGTATATATAGCACTGGGTGAAGGATGGGAAGGTTTTTTTTAACATCCATAGGATCTCTCTTTTTCTAGAAGCCAATGTCACTCACCTTGTATGTGTTTTTTTACCATTCCCCATTCCGAGTAGATCTCCCCCTAATGTCTATTCAGGAAGTCATTTTTTCTTCCACTAAGGATGATTATCCATCCCTGGATACCAACAGGTTGTGGAATACTCTTGGTATATACTAGTTAATGGGAATTTATGGATAAGGAATCATAATATACTAATTCATCTTAATGGGGACTTTGATTCTTGGATAACAGTCCAACCATCCCATTTTCAAGTCATGGAAATTCTTAATAGGGAGGTTGAACAAATGGAATCAAGGATGGAAGATGGATTCTATGAAGAACTTTTTCATGTTTCGGTACAAAAAATAAATAATTATATGCGATGATCCTTGGACAAGAGTGCTCGGATCATGAGCAGTCCATAGTTAAATGGATCCTAGAATGATATAAAAATAATGTGTATTTTCAATATTTCATCAAGGACAAATGATGGGTTCTTCGACCTAATATTTTTTTAGAGGATATATCTTACTCAAATTATTGGGACATGGGGGGAGGTATGGATCTTTATTTTATCAATGACCTCCTTGTAGTTTAAAATACTTATATGAATGCAAGATTCCTGAGGGTTCATTTTTCTCTTCTTAATTTTAAACCATGGGTGGTGTCCTAGGATGATATCTCTGGTCTAGAGTAAATTCTCGATGAAAAATAGATTTATGAGGCTATTACCACTCTTAATTCATATAGTGCGCTAGAACCCGAGGGGTTCCCAGTTTTTATCTATATCAACTCTTCTAATTTAGTTAAAAATATTTTAGTAGCTATGGTGAAGGACTTATTCAAGGGAGTTATTCTCCCTCATATGGATTATGCAACATCTTTTGTTGTCATCCACAAAATCAAGGACCCAACATCTCTAAAAAATTACACACCAATAAGTTTATTTATCTTCTCTTACATGGTGTGGTCAACATTGATCAATATGCACTTATATCCTCACCTACAGAAATGGTTATCTGATGAAAAACATTGTTTTGTGAAGGTAAAGATGATACAAGGTGAAATACGTTTGGAATAAGAGATGATCTGTGAACTTATACAAAAAATTCATGGATTGAACCTCGCTATTAAATTCGACATGGATAAGGCCTATGAACCGATAGAGTGGTCTTTCACTATCAATATACTCATGTGTATAGGATTCCTTAATTGATTTATGAACATTTTATTCATTTTCATTAGCTCACCATGGATGTCCATATTATTCATGAGGAAAACATGTGACTTAATTAAATCGGTTATTGGTTTGAGGTAGGGAGACCCGATTTCTCCCAGTTTATTAATTATTATGTAAGAAACTCTAATAAGACTTATTAATAAGATGCTTCAATATGGAAGTGTGATTCTAGTTCGGCGATGACTCTAATTTCTAGGTAAATCTCACCTCCTGTTTTTGGATGGCACAATTTTATTTCCATTGGTAGTATGAAATCCATCCACATGATTAAAGATGTTATCGGGGAATATTGTAAATATAGTTTCAAATTGGTGAATTGTGATAAAATTAATATCTTTATATCATATAGGTACTCATATAGAAGATCAAAATCTATTGAGTTTGATATGGGATTTAGTATCAGGGGATTTCGAAGTAATACATAAGATTACCTTTATCCTCTACTCGGTTACATGTGAAGAATTTTGATAATCTGGTTCAAAGTAGTACTAACATGATTAATAACATGAAGATACATTTTCTCTCTTTCCGTGGAACAGTCACTGTTATTAACAGTGATTTTTATACAATTCCTATGTATGCACTCTCGTCAACAAATGATCCTAAATATGTTATTTCTCAGTTGGACATTACAATGTTAACATTTTTATGGGATTCACATGCACGGGGAAAACATTGGGCATATTTGGAGAAGATGGATCAAACCTTGATGGAAAAAGCTATTATAGTTAGGGATATTTTCCATGACATCAGAAGTCTTATTCGGAATCTTTCATGGGATGTTATTGATGAAAGGTCTCTTTGGAGTCATTTTATTTCTGGGAAATGTAGAGACTTGTATGAGACCCCGAAAGATAGATTATTCAATAGTTGGGGCATGTTTCAACCTTGCATTCCCATACTATATAGACATCTACATTGGATCATCGGAAAGGGGGAGATCAGCGTCTAGAATTAAAACTGGGATGGAAACAATTTGGGATTTCCCAAATTCCCCACCCTAGATATCTCCTTCCATGAAGATAGTGGGCATCCAACCTTCATCAAATCCTTCACGGACTCAAATAAATTGAGAACCTTTTATCTTATCGAACTATCTTTCATCCCTCAAAATTTTGTTTTCATGAGTTTCTTTTTAGGTTCGTTTTCAGTGAAGTATTATCATAGGACAGTCCAGGAAACATTCCATCAATGAAAATGGGGTGATATTTTGTGGTGTAATGAAATTCCCACCAATATTACATTTATATTGTGGCTTGTTACAAAAATGAACTGCCAACTAAAAATAACATCAAACATAATGATATTCATCTGGTATTCCAATGCATCAGTTGTGATGAACACATTTAATAATTCTCTTACCATCTCTTCTTTGAGGGCTAATCGGCTAGGAATGTGTGGAGTACTTTTGGTAACTCACAGGTTTTCCATTCATGAAGACTCCTTGGTAAGCCTTGTGGATTAGTGTATTCTTGGAGTAAGGAGTAATTCAGTGGATGTTAAGGCTAGATCCATTATTCCTACGGTAGGGAGTTAATGAATTTTGATATCCAAAAATAAAGCATGCTACAAGAGGATTCCTAGCACCAAGGTAACCATTGGTATCCAAATGAGAAACTTATTGTTTGATTTGGTTTATCTCAATAAAAATAATGAAACTACTCCCTCCATAAATGAAATTATGTGATCAAGACTTTCCTTCCCTCCTAGTCCCATCATACCTCCCAATTGATGGGTCTAATAACATCCTCACAACAACAGTCTAAAACATAATACCGATGGTTCGGGAAGATTAGGTATCATGTTGGGTGACAGATTAGTTTAAAATTTTATAGGTATGGTTAATACTACTTTTTTATCTTTTTTTGGGTATGGTAATTCTCTTCTGGTGGAAGCACATCCTATTGTAACTGGGATGGCGCTATTCAATAGAAGGAACAAAACCCTTTTAGCACATGAAATACATTCTCAAGTTGTTCAAATAAAACATCTATATATTGGCTTCACTTCTTGGTCTATTGATTATCAAATTCAAAAAATTATAAAGCTAATTAATAATGGAATGAATATTAACCACACATGGAATGAGGGAAATATGCAAACTAAATTTCAAGCCTCTTAAGCTTCGTTGGATGATTTCTTCTATTACTTCCATAATTTGTGGTGATTTACACATGAGGGTGTGAGATTTGTTTTTGGGACTCACTTAGTTTTCATTATTTTAGTCCCCCTTAATCTCTATTTTTGGATTTCTCTTCTTCTTTGTGTTCTATTTATTTCATTTTAATAATATTTTAATTTTTCATTTTTGATTCATTGTTCCATCAGCCCTTTATTTATCAATTTTCAACAATTTTTTATTTCCTAACATGTGGGATGATAATCTATTGTCTAGAATCTTGGTGCTACTTTTCTATGTAGCTTTGAGAGTGATTTCTTTTTAGTGGTATTTTTCAATTTTATTATTTTCCTTCTATGATCTACATGATTGAGTGGATGCATAATATGGTATATCCAATATATTTTTAACATGAATGGTTGAATCATACTCATATTATTCTTCCAATGGAGAATAATTATTTTCAAGGGTAATTATACTTGGTTCACTAGTATTGACTAGTCTCAGAATTTTGTAGTTATGATTTACACATTTCTTCAACCTTCAATTAATATCATTATGCCCAATGTTAGAATAGTAAAAAAAATATTCAAAACAATTATTTATTCTATATGATGAATGATATGGTCTCATTATCAATTATTGACTATTAGGTGATTCCCTATTCATACATATCCTTTCCTTTTCACAGCAATACAAGATATGGCAAATAAGTCCATAGAATATACATTTTCTATGAGCACATATATTCTCACTTCCATTCCTACATGTGAACCCTTATTTTGAATAGGTCTTTAATCATTGATCATATCTGGATAATTGAGGATTTTTTTAGATATCTTCTCTATTTGGTTTGATTCTATATCTATTAGGACATCAGGAAATATTTCATTATGTCCATATTTCTAATTACTTTTGTTTTTTCTCATATAGTTTCCATAATTTTATGGTTCTGTATCACATAAAATTCCCCTTCTATACATAAAACTATATCTATGATCATTCATGGCATTCCATACCCCAATGGAACCATGTTATAAGTTTTCCAAAAGAATTTTATCTAACAACCTTACAAGATGTAATTTCTTATTTATTTCCCTCAATCTTGATTTATATTATAGTGAACTCCTTAAATAAGAAACTTCTCTTCAAATACCTCATTTATCTTATCCTTATCTTCCAAATTTGATGTAAGGTCATTGATAACCTTTTTATACTATGAAATCCATTGTTTCAACTCCAAAACCTCTTATTATATTTCAGGAGTATTCAAATAGACATCTACCTATCCTTTAATTTGATCAATATTTACTTCAAGCTAATCCACATAATCTTATAAATCTTTCAAAAAAATATCTAATCTTTATATTTTTATTTCTTTTAATGTCATTCTAGTTATGTGAACCCTCATGTTCCACCTTGAGAGAAACATCACCATCAAACTGATTGCCTTTATCCTTTGTATGTTATACCTTTTCAATTTTAGTAATTTTGGAATATTTAAATAATATTTACACTCTAGTTCTACAACCTTTAAAATGTAATTATCGTCTTCATACTATTATCAAATTAAGCTCTACATTTATAATTTATTTCTTTATTTGAAGTATCCCTTTTGAGGGAACCTCATCTGAGGCCTTTACAAGATTTCTACTTCACATTCTGCATCATCTAATTTAATTTATCACTGGATAGAAATGTTCCATACTTTACCACATTTTAAACAATCCAAAAATATATTTCCATCCAATATCCCTATTACTCTCCTGAATTTTCTGGAAAAAAGTGAAAGAGGTTCATCATCCATATATCCTCCATCATCACTAACTTTGAAAATGTATTGTTTGTAATGGTTTTGAATTCAATTTCCTTTCTTAATTGATATTTTGGAACTTATATTTTGACTCTCCTTCATAAGCCACCAGACTTCCTAGAAGATCATCAGTAGAAAACTTAGACAGATCTGTTTTCCCTAGGGCAGACACTTTTGAATTTTACAGAGGTAAAAGCCTTCTTTGTATTTTATACACAATGTTAATATCCTTGATTTCTTCTGTAGGACCTAAAATTTCTCCAAAAGTCATCAATAATTTTATCAAAGAAACAATCTGCATTTTCATGTATAGGAATTTTCAGACAACTGAATTGATTTTGAAAACATGATGTCAGGCCTCATTCATTGTGTTATCACTTTCCAATATATTTTCTTATTTCTCCCACATAGACCTGTATGTATTGAAACTCATCAAAATAAAATAGAATTGATTTTATAGTGCTATATTAATAGAATTTCAATCTTTGGAATCTACATCAATAATTTTCCTGTATGTTTCAATCATAGAAAGACATTTCACATCATTGATCTGAATCCCTTGAACTATGGAATATGGAACATCAATCCCAAGAGATCAATAATGAGTTCTAATTATATTATTTCAAATCTGGAAGATTATTCAATCAAAAAATGGGAACTCCCATAACATTCTATGAATTTTACAATAAAAACAGATGATTGATTTAACACCTACAACATGTACCCTATGGACAACCTGTAATATCCTAGAACACCCTATGAGTGGAGGGGTGAATCATGAGGTCAAAATTTTATTTGATTGAGACATATCATGTAGCCAAATTGGTAGGAACATTTTAAACATTTTTGATGGAGTCATTCTATTATCTCGCACTCAAATGAATAAATTGAAACACAACAAATCATTTTTTTTCTTGGTTAATCACTGAGAGATAGTCCATGTAGCATATGCCGATAGTCTGTCAGTCGTACCTAAATTAACAAAGACTGAAAACATATTGTGGATTAAAATTGATCATACATAGTAATGATGTTCTAGGAACACTACCTTTACATTAAATTTATTGATAACACAATGCCTCCCTCAAATCACTTCTATTGACTCCCCCTTTCTCACAACTTAGGTGATCTCTTTTTCTATTTGTTGAATTGAAGGTCTCTCCCATATCAGAGCACAATAAGGTGACTATTTTTCACCATGTAGGTCCACTTATGATTCTTTGATGCATTCCAAAAAAATTCCACATGTTCAAGTATGCTCATGTTAGTGTCTTTCATGAAACACTCTTTTTTGTGAAACCACCTTTTTGTTTCAGAGAACTATCAAAATTCATTGTAACTAAAAATTTTGCAACACTCTAAAATCTTGAGAAACTCCTTACTTTTATGAGACTCTAAAATTTCATGAAACAAATTAACTAAAATATCATAGCATCTATTAGTTCTACACCATTCATTGAAAGAAAAATTTCTAAAAAATATTTTGATTGACTTAAGAATTATGTTCGCGTAAAACCTTCACAAAAAAAGAGAGATCATCCATTATCCAAAATATTTTATTTCTATCATAATATTATGAGGGGCCACAAATTTATCGAAATTTTATCCCCTTCATGAAACATTCAATATAGACACAAAAGTTTTTGTGTAACTATTCATTCATGTTCAGGAAACCCTATTTCATTGCAAAACATTCAAATAAAGTTTCCATTATTGAAACTTATCATGATAACATAACTTGTTGTATTCATTTTTTATGTCAACCATATATCACAAAATATTATTTTGCGAATCTCTATACCATCATGACAAAAAACATTAGTGAATTCCATGCATGTTTCGTATTTTCATGAGGTGGTGTTGGAAATCTATCTTTTGAAAACAATTCCCCTTCCTATGGATTTTGGATTACAAAAATTTGGAAAACCATGGGAATGGATGTAACAATTAGAACTGGGGTCTCATACACTCTAAGAGAACATCGATTTCAAACTCCTTGAGCAACCAAATGTGGATTGAAAAAAAATACCAAAATACAGTTTGATTCTAGATTTGAAAAAACATGGTTACAACAATAGCTATATAATCAAACAATAAGATTATTTGTATAAATTATTTTTAATTTAACCCCATATAATTTTATAAAATATTTTATTTTGATATTTTTATAAAATATTGGGGGTTCAAAATCACTACCCAATTATGTAATTTTTAAAATTTCATTTTCAAAAACTAAAAAAATTTATAGTGGGGTAAAATTTCCACTAATACTCGGAAGTAATATCAATTATTAAATGAATGCATATTTATATATATTTTTTGTAAATATTTATTTGTATATAATTATTAGTATATATATAATATATATTTTGTATATAATATAAACAAAATTATATACATTTTAATAATATATATGTATGTTTTATAATATAATATGTTTCATATATAATATTTATTCTCTAAATTATATTTTTATATACATTTGAGTAAATATATTTATAAATACATTTATATTGTGTATACATATATACACATATTTATATATTTACTAATATATTCATGTAATGTATTTATATATTTAAATAAAAACATGGAAATATATACAAACATGTTTATTTATAAAATGTACAGAAGTATTTATTTCATTAATTTATATAATGTCTTTATAAATATGTATATATAATAAGATATTAACATAATGTTATTAAATACATTTATATATGTGTATATTATATATATATATATATTATAAAATTTGTTATTAAAAAATTAAATATAACTTATAGGGGGTTAATAACTTCCAATAATCACATCGATTTTTAGAGGATTATAAGACACTTTAATTTTTAAAATTTTGATAATAGAAATGGTATATATTAGTTGTGGGTACATAAAAAAATCTTTTTATTTATTCACAAATAAAATTTGAGTGGGTTATGAATAACCTCTTCAATGTAACAATTCTTAATATGATATGTTGTTTTTTATTGATTGAAATAAATATAGATTAAGAAAACAAGAGAAAATCCATTTTAAAAGCACTAAGATATTCGATACCGAGGAATTTTATTTATAATAGAAATTTAACCTCCAACATCAATTGCACTCATATGAAGGATCCATATTACTTATAAATTATCATTGGTGTCTATTTACTTTTAAAATAGTTCAATAGGTTTTTTTATGTTCAGTCCTTTATAAACCAATATTTAATGGTTTTCATTATTTTTTAAATAATTTTTCATAAATATATTTTTTCCATATTTTTCCACTTAAAATGATACAAATTTAAATTAGAGTTATATTTTTTAAATTTTATTTGATAAGTTTTCATTTTTCACCTGAATTAACATATTCCCCATGCCTCCTTTTAAATTTAATTATATTTAATTTTAATAAAAATTTCCAATCTAAAACACTATATTTATATCATTAAATTCATAATTTGTTTTATAAATTGTTATTTTATTCACTAATCACTACCACAGATTCATCTTTTGCTAGTTCCACCCTTCATTGCTGCTAAAAAACACTGATAAAGGGAAAAATATTAGCATGAAAAAATGGTTTTAAAATCACATTTTATCAATGTTTAAAAATTCTAATAAAAGTACCCCATTATCAATGATTTTTTTAGCACTGATACAAGAATGTATTTTATCAGTTCTAAAGAAACCGTTTTTAGCATTGATAAAAGTTATATGTAATTAAAAAATATTCATTAAAGAAAATAAATATATTTATATATTTATTTTAATATAAATAAAAATTATATTTGTTAAATATGTTTTTGATAAAGCTAAATTGGTATTTACATTTAATATATACAATATTTATTAAAAATGGATTATAAAATAATAAAATAATGGTATTAATTAACAATTTTCTAATTATTATCAAGTAATAGACATTTAATAACTATTGGATGATAAGAAAAATAAATGAATTAAGGAATTGTCTATGATTAGTTTAAAACAAGACATGAATTTTAAATGGCTATTAATTTTTATCTGAGATTCCATTTGGGCTCTACTAAAAATCCAATCCAAGCCTACAATGAGATCTATACACTAGTGAAATAGAACCCATCAATCACATTTTTGGAGGCCAAAATAGGTCCATAATGCCTCCCAAACTATGTTTTTACTCGGGGTATCTTAATTTTTTGACATTCGATATAATTTTAGTCTCATTTAAAGGGCTATTTTGCCCATTTTCAGTGTGAACCGAATATATTATTAGGGATTAAATTTATATTGAAATTATAGTTTTGAAATTTTATCCTTTTTAAAAAATGTAGATTTATTTATAATTAAATAAATACACATGTATACATATTTGTATATACTCAAAAATAAAAATATATTTTAATAAAGAAATATGTAATCATATTTACCTATAAAATATCCTACTACATATATAAACCACATCTAAATAATAATAATATCCATTTTATTAAAATAAAAATATGTGAATATTTATAGACCTATATAATGAATTTATATATAATGGTTATATAAATATGAATGTTTTTGTGTGTGTATAGTGACAAAAATATATATTTATCTATGTATTATAATATATGTATATAAATATTAATATATAATAGAGGATCCATTTCTAGTGGGATGTGTTCTCAACCCAAAAGGTGCATGGACTGGATACCTGGTTAAAGATAATGTAATTTCTCTTCACCTAAATGATCCATTCCATAGTGAAATGGGATGTCATCTCCTCAGCGGTGAGGATCGATGTCCATTTTGTGATAAGAGTCATGAGATCAGTAGCAATATCCAGAAGGTTGCTAACACGAGGGTTGAAGGAGCGCCAAATGTTCCTTACTCTAGGGAAGTGTGAAATGGTGTTCCTGAGAGATTCAGGCATGACAATATAGATAGGGCATGATTAATTTTCATATGTCTGGAAATTGGAAAGGAACCCCCGAGAAATAAGGATATCAATGTAGAAATTCCACCAGAAAATTTGAGCTTTAGGTGGAATACGTAGGCACCAGATAGATTTACAGGTAGCCTCTACCTTTGGAGTCAATGTGGATGAAGAAATTGAATACCTGGATTTAATAGTGTTTGTACCAGTGTTTTCCCCATTCCTGAATAAATGATAAGGACCAAAATCTTTATCAATAGGGATACTATGAATAATTTTCCTATCCCTCCCATTGAACCAGGAGGTTAATTTCTCAGGCCACCATCTTTTTCCTTCTTCATTAAAATTTAGGAGGCCATATTCATCATTCAGACCTTTAAGGGAAGGATTAGTTACTTTAATCCCATTTCCATCAACTATCTATGAGTCCTTCAAAATATTAATAGAGGATCTATTTCCAACTCTCTTGTAGTGCCCCTCAGAAGGTTCTCACATGCACCCCATAGGAAACGACTTATGAAAGTAGGGAGGAGACCTAATGGGGAATTGAAAAAATATCACATGGGAAGTATTTACCGGTGATAACATTCACATAGAGAGAAATTGGTTATTTAATGAACCAATATCCTTTTTCAGAGACAAGTACGTTGTTGAAAATGCATAGGTTCCTGAACCCCATTCCCTTATAAGGCATGGGTTTGTAGAGTTTATCATAAGATAACCTGGGTTCATTGTGTTTTCCTTCATTGATATCCCAATAAAACATTTCAAAGAGAGAGTGTATATGATTGTGATGAAACTATAGGGCCTGAAGAGCATAAGAAAATGGAAGTTTGGATTGATTGATTCTTTTGATGGTAATTTATATTCCTTATTTGGAGACTGTTTTGTAACTCCAAACATGATTTTTTTCTCCACCATTTCCAATATATTGTAGTATACATATTTTTCGGAGTGACTGAATACAATAGTAATCTTATGTTACTTGATATTTTTATCAACATTTCGATGCCAGATGCCTGTAGTAGTTCAGCTTTCCTAAATGGGGGAACACCCTCAATAAAAGAATTTTCCAATTTATGGGGGTCGAAAACATTCTCTATGGAATTATCATAGAGGCATAAAATAAGAAAAATATAAATTGAATATTCTAATGTGGACCCAAATAAAAGGATACAATCATCTAAAAAATAGATGTGAAATGGGATTCCTCTAGTGGTAGTTCATTTCTCAATGAACTAAGTTATCATTATCTATTGCTGAAATGTGATTATAGAAAATGTCAGAAATTAAAATGAATAGGAAAGGAGAAAGGGAGTCTTCCTAGTACAGCCCCCTATAGGCTATTAACATCCATGATAATCCTCTATTAAGGTGAATCATGAATAATATGGATCTATCAGATTTTATAATGATGTCAACCCATTTTGGGTAGAATCCCATTTTTCTTAGTACAAACCATAAGAACAACATTTCCACTCTATTGAAATATTTTATCATGTTTTTATTCTATAACATTATTCACTATTTTTAAATTTTTAAAGTCTTCATAAAGTGAAAATTTTCATTGGAAATTATCACATTTTCACAGATAATGTTATTAGGGAGAAAGGAGCTTTGGTTTTCAGAGAGAATGAAATGACGAAAGGTGCGACGACATTTAACCAGAATCCTAGAGAAGATTTTATAATTATTATTTCACAAACTAATAGGTCGAAATGTGGAACCCAAGAGGAATTATGTGTATTGGTAATGTGAATGGTGATGTTTTCTATTATGGAGGTAAAATCGGCCTTCCCATTGCATTGGTCTTTTATCAATCTCGACACATCTGGCCCCACAATATGCCATGAGTTTTTAAATAAGAGGGCGTGGAATCTGTCAGGTCCTAAGGGTTTGGTGGAGTGGTCTTGATTGAGGTAAAAAATTATTTCCTCTTCAGTAATATCATAGAAGGGATTTTTCTTCATATCCTCTGTGACAACATGACTAATATAGTTGGAAAACAAGGTGGGAATGTTGGTCTCACCATCCATTTATATATCCTCAAAAAATTGATGGACAAGGCCATGGATATCTTCTTCATTCGAGAAAATATTTTCATAAAGAGTGGTAATACATGAATTACGGTTTTTGTGATGCCTTACAAAATATTTCTAGTGGGAAAAATGTGTATTTAACTCCCCCTCTTTGATATGAGTGTTGTGAGAATGCATAGACTAGAAGATTAATTTAATTATAAGGGTTCCATTGAGTATAGTCTCCCATGATGCAATATTGAAAATGATCATGGTTGATGGTGGGAGAGAGTGGAGCTTGGTGAGCCCTTTTTAAATGGTTTCAAACTCTCAATCTGATTTGTAGAACCACTAAACAATCCCCTTTTTATGTTTGGACATGACCAGGTAGAATTTAGCATAAAATTTGCATCCACCCGTAGTCCATCCTGGTTTTATCATTTCTTCACATCCCCTTTCCCTCATCCAATATCATTAAAAAATAATAGGACTCACACATATTGGTTTTTTTGGCTAATATTAAGGTGAATTAGAATCATGAAGTGGACTGACATGGTTGGGGTGATGTGAGAGACCTGAAAGAGGATGAAAATTGTGAGTCTTTTAGAATATGCCAACAATCTATCTTGTCTCACCTCCATGCAAGTGATCATTGAGCAGCCATGGTTCTATGCGAAGGGGATACCCATGGTACAATGTCAGAGATACATTCATTTGTATTCTTATAGGAAGTATCTCATATGGGATGAGGGCTTGCAGGAACCAAGTCTCTTTTTGATTTGGAACATTATCTCATTTAAATATCCTCCCATGAGAAAAGTTCATGGAATGTCGTTCAATTTTCTTTAATGGAGTTCCCACAACTTCCTTTTAACAATTTGATTGTTCTGAACAATGAAACCAATAATGTTCTAAACTAGATTGTTAGGCTGCTGGAAAGAGGTGGTGATATGGTTCAGTGGGAATCTCTTAATTATGATGTACACTCCAACTTTCCATATGGGGTAGAGGACACTAACATGGTTATAGCGCGGGACTAGGAATAATCCCTCAAAAACAATATTGGATGTAATTCCATGAATGTAATTATATCCGAGCTTTGATTTGGACCAAAAACATCACTAGGGTGACTTAGATAGCTTCTGTAGTAGATCATTTGAAATATGAATTTGTATCCAAGACCACAAAAATTCCCATATAACATTTTCATTGGGATTGGTGGGGATAGTTTAGAATAGACATTGCCTTTGAAATTTCAACAAAAAACTTATTATTTTCATCCTTCTATATTTTATGGAGGCTATCACTTCTAAGATTTGATTATGTTCTTCCCTTGTGCTCGTAGTGTTCTTCAATAGGGTTTTAATTATTGAGTCCCCTACAATTTACCATCTCTACATCCTATGTTCTTTATGACTGGTTGATTTAAACCATTTCATTTCTTCTTCATCCTCAGAGGTGGGTCATGAGAGTTTGATATATGGGTAAGGGACTCGGTCTGGAGTTTCAATGAATGGGGGAGTAACCATGTCTGTAGGGTCAGTGTTGATGGGTTTTGGTCTAGATGATTTATTAATAATATCCTTAGACATTAAGTTTAGGGATGTAGACCATTTTTTCATTTCCATGGGGCTTTTTTTCATGATGATAATGGAACCTCCAACTTATGGAGGGTCATCTTGAGGGGTTTGGTTTCCCACATCCTTTGGATAAATTGTATCTTCATCATATATAGGAAATTACGGTGACCCCAATAAAATAATCTTTTCTTATTCGTTGGAAGTGTTCTTGTTTAGGGCCTCATACAGTTTCTTTCTGTCCGCATGTTTCTCAGATTCTTGAAAAAATGTTTTACTAATATGTTTTTCATAGAGCCATGTACCACAATGCATGACAAGATTACATTCCCCATTGTTTTTCTTTGAGTTTCACTCCTTCATTTGTTTGATGTGTCCACAAAAGAAGAAGAATACCATCATCATTTCAAACTCAAAACCAATCCCGGTTTTTGAATTCTCCATTGGTAGAAATGTTCCCTTCATTATAGGGAAAACCACATCAATTGAGACCCTTATATGAATGTGTGTACCCCATAGAATAGGGTCTGATCGTTTCCATTCTATAATGACACCTATGTGTATATCTAATTTCTCTTATGATGTGCTCAAATATGGTCTAGTAAGGGATTCCAAAAATAAAAACCCAAAAATGTGAATTAGAAAGGACCTTTTTTTTGCGTAACCTCATTATTTGGTAGGTCCTACATTAGGATCAATTGGTTTTCAATGTCCCAAGTTCTTCTATGAAGAATCTTTTTTTTATCATTTACATTTTAAAAATCAAAAAATTAGATGTCTAGAGCTAATATCACGTATGGAGACTCCATCAACCAAAATCCATATTGATATCAATGTGCTCTTTAGGGTATGAAAATTGACGGTCAGATTTGAGATAAAGATTCCTATAAAATGAAGATTCATTCGAAGAACCACAAAGGAGTCTTCATTCCTATTTTATTGATATTGGATTTTTCATTTTCGAGAATAGATAAGTGTTTCTAGTAAGAGACAAATTCATTCTCCATATTCTCATCAGTCCTCAGATGACCTCCAAGAGAAAATAATTATCCATGTTGTGCTCTCTATGAGACTTGAAATCTAAGAGACAATTCCTAAACTAGATAGAAAATACCTCAAGAAAAGACTACTGTGAACAATGTTCTCTGTAAACAAAGAAATCCATGAGTGCAAACCTCCATGATCTAAGCCCTCAGTGAATATATCACACCGCAAGAAAAGGTCTCCATTAGAAAAACCCACCAAGAGAAAAGACCACCACGAGCAGAAATTATATCATGTGTATAAACCTCATTGAGAAAATAACTTCGTGAGAAGAGGACTCCGTGAGAAAAAAACTCACAATGTGTAAAGATAATCGTGGGAAAATACCACTGTGAAAAGTGTCCTCCGGGAATAATTAATCTCAAATGATTTGTGGAATGCATAATGATGGGTATCAGTGGTGGAAGAGCCACCAAAGACCATATTGATCCATAGATTATCTCTTCAATCAAAAGAAGGAGGGGAATCCACAGATCTGTTGAAGGATGGGGCTACAATAATGACCTCTATGAAATAGTAGTGTTAGTGAGGGGATCTAACTGAAGAGAGGCTGATTAGGATCAATAGGCCATAATTGGAAAAGCGCAAGCCACAAACCTAAAGAGAAGCGGGTTGAGGTAAATGACTGTGATTGGAAAAATAAAACTAGAAAACCACAAGACATAGATCACAATTTCATTATGGCATCCCACATTTTTATCAGATAAATTTTCATTACATTGTACTAAGAGATAACTTTCTAATGTTTTGTTTCTTGGATAAAAGGTACATAATACATGAAAACCTAAAACATTATTCTATTCCACTTAAATGGATTCTTCAAGATTCATCCTATGTGCATTCACTGCATATCATAACCCGATGACATATATCATAGGAAAGGGAGAGCTTAAGGCCATGTAAGGGAATGAAAGGGAAACCGTTTACCAGTGAATGTGAGTATTATCAATAGAAAGCTAAGGAATATCATACAGGCATGATAAAGAGGCACATCATAATAATAAGAACATGAAACATGACTTAGATATGTAGCTTCAACATTTAAAAGAGACATTCATAAAAATATTAATAATGTTTATCATAGTGGTGTCATAAAAATTACTAAAGTTATTTATCAGGGTAATGTAAAACCTATCAACTCAAGAGATTAGGTTATTTAACCAATGCATTGGAGTGATATAATGGAAAAGAATAATATGTATTAATTAATTTTATCAAAATACATAATAATAAAACATTTCTTAAATAACTTTAGGACAATAAATAAATGAGTTTGATATAAAAATCATGTCATTTTTCTAAAAAATGCTTAAAATAAGAACATTATGTCATTATTAAACAACGAAAAGGGAAAGTGCGTTTTGTATTTGTTAATACCATAATATAAAAGATAATTTTTAAATCCACTTGAATACCCCAGAATCAAAGAGGTTTTTTATTTTACAAAATAAAATAAGACAATTTCTTTATAAAAGATGAAAATTTTGAGAAAAAAACGTGTCATCATAACCGGTATGAAACATGGTTTTAGAAAACATTAAACAAAAGAGCGGGAATTCTCTCCCATTCCAAAAATAACCATAAAAATGAAAAGGGATATAATAAAATGGACATAAGAACATAGTATGGAAATTTAAATGACGTTCCACCTAAAAAAGAAAACCTGAAAGGGAAAGATAATTTCATATTTTTCTTACCAAGAATAATAACTCCAAAAACATTAATATTGGGACCTTGGGGGATTAAGTACACATTGGTATGACTCATTAAGAGGTAAAATTATCATATCTATGTTGAGGATTAAATGGGAATGAAATATAATATATATATGAGTGAGTATTTATAGAAAAGGTGAGGGATTTTTTTATTGATTTTATTGGACACCTCGGTAGTGGTATTTAAAATACCATGGGATTTCCCATGTTATTCATCCATAGAATTGGAAACATGGGATTCCTAATATGTTATTTTAATCCGCAGATTTAAAAAAAATTATATCACATATTAAATAATTATGAAGTCATTAAACCTATAGAAAACTCAAAACTGTATTTTTACTATTCATCGAACAAGAAAATATTTTTGAAAATTGTCAGAAATTCACCCTAACCAAATTACATGTTGAATATATCAAAATATTGGTTCAATTTATCATAATTAATCTTTATGTATGAGAAATTTAACTTTTAAATATAAAAATCTTTATTTATTAAAAATAATTGCATATGGTAAATGCACAATAAGAAGCATAGTAAAAAAGCATATTAGAACTTCTGACACTTTAAATATAAAAATATTTTTTCATTTGAATTTAAATAAGAGTGTTTTAATAATACTATTTCATTAAAAAAACATGATTAATAATACCTTAGTATAATATAAAAATTATACCTTTTATAAAATGTATAATTTCTTTATGAAAATCAATTTATAAAATTCATCATATTTTAAAGGAAAACTAAACAGTAAACAGAATTATTGGAACAAGAATTTTATTTATACAAAGGTATTTTACATTATGTAAAAAAGGCCTTGACACATAACCCCTTATAACACCCACATAAAACCTAAGGGTGTGGTGTGTGATAGTTATAGATTCTTGGGGCGACTCAGATAACATCACCTGAGTGGTAATTTCTACTAACTTGAAATTCTCTTTTATGGAACTTTTTTTAATCTTAACATGTTGAAAATCAGCTTGAGAATATTCAAGAGCAAAGCCATGTGATTTTAACTCCTTCCAAAGCTCTGAAAAATTGGCTCTATATGTAATGACTCTATAGGTTGAGGGAATCATTTATTTTTTTCTGCTTTAATTAACCATTAACATTTAAATTTATAATACTAATTATAACATTAAAATTAATTTAAAGAGTATTGTTTCCAATGGTCATATTGATCAATGGTCATATTGAATAACAGTCATATTTACCAATGGTCAAATAATCATCAACAACCATTGGTCACATTTCAAAATATATTAACTTCATTATTAGATAGATAAAATATATAACACATTTTCAGGAAATAATTATCATTCAAAAATATTGGGTTATTACACACACCATTGGTTGGGAACCCTCCAGATGATTGTTATTTGAAAACCTCAATTCGATGATGATTTTAAATCCTCAAACCGCTCAGGATCCATAGGTCTCAATTGGATACACAATCTGTTATTGGAAAAACAATATCTATATATCACATATGCGTCATTGGGGAGAGGCAAAAAATGAAGTTTTGGCCAAGTTAAATGGACTCTATCATTGACAAAGAATAACCATCACAGACGCTGATCGTGGAAGAAAGCTAGCTGGTGAGATGTTGTCACTGTAATAACTCTTGAAGAACCACCAAACCCTAGGAAGGCCTAGGAAAGGATGATTTCACTACAAGAGAGAATTTCTTGAATTCCAGAAACATGCATTGATTAAAAAAATCCAACAATAATCCTAAAATAATGTTTCAAATAAACATTAGTAAAATAATCAACTAATAATTAATTAAACTAATCCCTTAAAAATATATTGATACATAAAATAATTTCCTTTGTATAAATATCAATATTAAATATATTTTATCAATTTAAGTGGTAAGTTATTTATTTTTACTCGCGTAAGGTGTTTAATTTTTAATATTTTCAAATACAGAATATTTACCTCCTTAAAATGTACATGTATAAACTGTCTTTAAATAAGGAATTTAAATATTTTATACATATTTGATATGTAATTAAATTATAATAATTATTAAATGATAGACTTTTATAAACCCTTAACACCTTAGAAAAGTTAATTTTATCAGGAAATTATTGTCCCTTAATCAGATATCTTACAAATAATTTTCATCCTTGAGAATTTAGAATAAAACCAAGATTAATAAGGAGACCAACCCTTGAAAAGTAAAGGAAAATAAGGTCTTCACACCTTCTCTAGATTAGGGAGGATGATCATGTGGGGTTGGTGATGAATGAAGCCATAAGGGAGGAATGAATGATGCTAACTGTGTTCTATATAAGTGAAGATGGTTTTGCCCGACATAGGTGGATGTGTGTGATAATGTATGGTGTTATAAGACTGGATGGATGATGACTTCACAAGGAGGAGATAATGGAGGCTTGTGCGATGAGAATCTCATCCACTACATAGGGATCCTTAACAAAAAATATGACCCCCACCCATAGAGATGATGTTGTTCCCCATGGATGATGTATGAAAAATGATTTCAAAATAAAAAAATGGAACCTACTCTAGAAAGTGTTGAATGTATATGTGAAAATAAATACTAGGTGAAAGTGTAGGTTGCTCAACCAGTTTAGTATTATAAACTGTAGTATGGTTATAATATTTAGGATGGGAATATTGGGAATGAGAGAATTATCTCTATTAATTTTACAATGTATGTAGGTGCTGGGGAGGGAGGGTGAGTGTCTTGTTTTTAAGAAGTAGGATGAACATGGATTCCAGGATTTTGAAATGATACTACTCACAGGATAGTTTTAGAGCATTAAAAAAGGTTGGGGAGACCACTACTGTTGGAGTTGGTGTACTAGGACCAGTGGTTTTTTACTTTAGCTTGAATGTTTATACAAATATGTGAATATTAATTTAATATCTTATTACATAGGGTTCACTATTTTTTGTGACATTAATATAATAATGTCTAAAATGATTTGTTGCATTGAAAAGGCCTATTAGTTCGCCTCTAATATGGGAACCTTTAAATTCCATGATTAAATTATTAAAGCATTTTTTATGGTCTGATAACATTCTATGATGAGACACGCAGTATGTTGACTGTCACTTGTGAGTAACCCTAAGAAAACAAGACTTCATCACATCATGTTTTCACCTAGTAATCTTCAAGATGATATATTTTAATAAAAAACCTTATTTTAGGAAATCCACTTATTTATTTGTCATTGCATATTTTTATCTATGAGTAAATGTAATGATCCTTAATCTTAAATATTTTTATTAATAAATGTCATGGCTTGCACACATTTATCTATTATCATAAATCAGGACGTCATATGATTGCCGAAAAGGTGGGTATATTAGGTTCATCAAGAACTATATGTTAATAATGACTAAATAAAAGAAGGATTTTTATCTTCCAACATTATGACAGTTGATATCATGACCCTTTTTTTAAATTAACTGTCACCATAAATTCCAAGGTCATGGGTTATTGTTGAGTTCATTTCAAATTTTCAATGAATGAAATATCATAATATATGTTGATAACATGGGTGTGAAACCTACTTGATAAAATTTAGTGCCAAAGAGATTGTATTTCATAGTGGGCGTTCATATGTGGTTTTATCATTGAAACATATAATATTCCAGTTTGAGTTCCTTAACCCGTTACTAGAAGATAATATTAGACATAAGAGAATAACATTTAATGCCATTGAAGAAAAGGCCTGGGGGTCACACGTAAAGAGAGTGTTTTAATATTCGTTAAATAATACTTATATTTTACAATTGGAATAAATATTATTCTCTAATCCATGAAGTAATATTTATTCAAGATTTATTAATTGATCACACATATTAAATAAATATTTATTCGTAATGAAATTGATTAATTACATGAATATATAATATTTATTTATATCTTGTTATTCACATGATATTAAATAATTATTTTAATAATTTATTTAGTGATCTGATTACTAAATAAATTTTTATTCACTATTTTGTGAATAAAATATTTATTAATTTATTTATTGAATAGTATTTCTTTAAATATTTAATTTAAAAATCAATAAACATCGAGGAGGATGAGAGAAATATATTTTATCTTGTGATATATATTTATTTACAAGATTATAAAATAAATATTTATTATTGTGCTGGTTAGTGCATACCATTGAATAAAATATTATTATTATTTTATTACCTGAGGAAATTTTACTATTAGGTTTAATATATTCATCAGTACATTTTTTCAATTAATTATATATTAATCCATGATTTTAGGTCTATAAATAGACTTCAATTTCAAATGGAGATAGGTTATTAGTTTCCCACAATAATTATCTCTCAATATCTCCCTCCTACTCTTCACCTCTAAAGAACTAGAATAAAATGTGAAATTCCATCATCCTAGAGGAATGTGAAGTGACCAAAGAGAGATATACAAGATAATCAATTGGCCATGATAATAACCAGAATTTTAAGAGTACTGTTTAGAGATCAGGATGGAATTTGTAGATCACCGTTAGAGAGACTATGCATTGGGTCCTTACTGTGAAACAATGAAGCGCCGACCGATTTTGAACAATCAACATAATTATTGAAGAAATACCTCAATACTGTGGTAATCTTTCTTCATGAATTTTAATTTTTTTAAAATTAACCTATTAGGATTCTCTCTCTTTGTTATGGGAAAATAAATATTCAATATACTTTATTATGTATTGGTCATTGCATTCTCATCATGTATTATGATAATGATCAATTGAATCAAAAAAATTTGAGTTGTTCATATGTACAATAGGTGCTTTAGCTAAGTCCAAAACCAAAAAGTGGTATTAAAGAGTTCATGTTAAATTTAAAATTATTTAATTATTTTTTATCTGTATGTTCATTTAAGAAGGTACATTTAATTTCAAAAAATTAATTCATATAATCCTATCATCGAGATTTCATCATTATCATTTCATTTTTTTCATTTAATCCGGATTAGATTAATATTTTGTTGATTATCATCAAAAGAGCCCATCTGAAGGTGGTAAGGAGTTTGGTTAGAAAACATAGGATAAAATGGAATGTTGCTGATGTACACATTATGTATCCCAGTTCATCATTCCAAGAAGTAGTGCGATTTAATTATCCACATCATGAAAGGAGTATACATGGTACATTTAATGCTATACATTTTCACTAATCCTGGATTAAACATGACATCTTGGACTTCGCATCAATTAACTAGGTTACACAACATCTAGTCCATGCATTTTTGTTGTGAAACCATGTATTAAATTATGCCTATAGTATTAATTAAATGACACGTAGGGACTTGAATCCTTATAACAACGAGTTTACTCAACATGTACCAATTGTTCACTTCTTGAACCCCATACATGTTCATATAGTAAAATGTAAAATTACCTAGGCGTGTATAACAAAAATTCAACAAGAAATATACAAAACATGTAGTTGGATGTACACGAAGTGTACCCTACCTGTTTATATAGAAAATTAAAATATAATTTTTTTACTTCTTAAAACCTCAACATCATGTGTTCCATGTGTCATTTATTGACTCATTTATGTCATGTGATAGGTTATATATATATATATATATATATATTAAATTTATAATAAATCTATGAGTAAATTTATGAATTACATTCCATGTATAGTCATAATATGTTGACAAATACATGCACAATTAAATAATTACATTCCGCATTATTCAACATGTGTACCATGTTTCATTTATCGACCAGTACACTACATGTAATTACGTGATGAAACATGTATGTTAGGTGTCACATGAGTAGATTGTATATAGTCTCTATAAAAGTTGAGATGCTTAAACATGTACTTGATGACATTCTTCCCTGTTCAAGGTGTGTAATTAATTTATTAAATTTTCAATAAAATTAATTAAGTACATTTATTTAATATCATAATGGATGTGTATCTCCATGAAATATTGGATGGAGATTATGATAAATTGAAATAATTGATTAATTGAATTAATTCATTTATGTTTATCATAATAAAATATAGAATTAAAATGAAGGTTGGAAAGTCATTTTCAATACATATTCATTTCACTAGTGGATGATCCTGAGATTTAACCAACCCGGCCATGTGTATGGTTTCTATTATTTTAATTATTTATTTGTTTTTTTGTAATTATTTTATTAAATTAAATTGAGGGCATATGATTCATTCATCCCTCACTATTATGTATAGGCATACGCGTCGATGATTTATTTTATATAATCCCCATTATGGTTCCTTTCAATTGAGAGTTATGTAAAAAAATTATAATGAATGATCTCATAGGTTAATGGAGTAGGATTGGGATAGAGGTAAGGAAAAACAAAACCGAGGCGATTTATGTAGATGGATTTTTCTAGTTGTTTAATAATTTTATAACATAGTTTTTATTAATTATTTAAAATATTTTTTTAGTATTTTTAGAATTTTTTTCTAAATGTTGTTGAATTTTAGATATTTTGATACTTTTTTGTAAAATTATATTTTAATATTATCTATTTACTATTTTTATTAGTAATATTAATTTTATATAATTTATTTAGCAATATATTATTATAATTATTTTTATTTTTTCTAATCCCAGTATTTCATTATTATTTTATTAATATGTATTTTTATATATTTTAATTGTCTATATCTTTATTTTGTATTATTTTATTTTATATTTTGGTTGTATTAATAATATTTTATCTTTATTATTAGGTCAGTATTTTTGTTAATAGTAATTTTTTATCATATTTTATATAATTACATGTGCAGAAATATTTTTATATATGTATTTACCTTTTTAAAATTTTATTTTTATTATTATTTATAATGTTTTATAATTTAATGATCTAATTATTATTATTGTTATTATTATCTATTTAGATAATTATATAAATATTTTATTTTAAATTTTGATATTTTGTTTTTTTAATTTAATATTTTCATATAGTGACACTCCACTATGGGCACTATAACACCTAGTCATTATGAATCCCCCCATCCCCCTCCCCTATCTATCACTCCCCTCTCTCCCCACTGCATTCTTCCAGATCCACCACCCCTCATACCCTATCCACCCCTTCCCCATTACCTCTCCCCCATCCACCCAAGCCCCCCATCTAACTCCCCTCCCCCCTTATCGCCCCAACACACCCCCATTATCTAACCCCTCATAGACAATAAACCCACATCTAGCAGTGACCATTCACCGCCCTTCCCTCCTCTTATAGACGCACACCAAGCTATGCCAAACCACCAGAAATTTATACGCCTCCCTCCTTTCATGACAACAAAAACCTCTTAAAGACCTCTCTCTTATGCTGTAGCGAACCACTATCTACATCATTTATGAAAACCCCCTCCATTCTGGGTGCATATTGGTGATTTAGGAGTGGAATCAGTGACTGCACAAAGCAGAGCGATGATTTTTATTGGGTGATTGTTGATGATGGATTTCAGTTATAATGGTTTAGATATGTAAATGGTTACAATTTTTTGTCATTTTATGTGTCGGGTTGGCATAATGGTGGGATAATTTCATTGTGTTGGTTTGAGATAAATTTTGGTGGTGTACACATGTCATTAATATTTTAACATGTTTGATAGACGTTTAAATTAATAGATTTTAATTGGATATTTATTTGATAAATTATATCTCCATTTTAATTAAATTTCATTTGGGAAATACACATATTTTCTGGTTCTTGTTAATTTTATACATAATAAGTAATCATAGGTGGGAGATCATTGAATAATTTATTTGGTTGAAATTCAGTTGTGTCCTTGAGATAATCAACAATCACATTAGAGAAAATTTCGAATAAATATATATATTAATTGAAAAATTAATATTTTTTGTGTGATCTCCTACAAACTAGTATGTGTGATAGCTAGTAGGTGATCTCATGTTATCGAACCTAACATAGGTAGATACATAAGCATTGTGAAAAAATGGGTTTTGATATTTTACCAAGTGATTTAGTGTTATATTGACTTGAAATTTATTCATCAGGACAAAGAATGAAATGATAGAAAATTTGTGTGGAAATTAGAATACTATTTAACTTTAGAGAATGAGAACTAATAGTATTTTGATTACATTTTTTTTCCATTGAAAACTGAATAAATAAATATTCAGATGCAAAAATTAAATAAATTTCCTTGCATGCACCTGAATGAACGTCACAAATCTGACGCTTCCATCTATGTTGGTCTTTACCATAGCTTTATCTAGTTTACCATTGATTATCACAGTTAATTTAAATAGTCATTTTTAAATATTTGATTATATTTTAGAGAATTTAGTTGTTAATCACAATTGAATCTCATCAACTCGAACATTCCACCAAGAGGATATTCTTAGTGTCTACTCACATTATCTATATAGTTTAACCCTACTCACTACTTTTAAAATAGTTTCTAGGTCAATAATTTTGAAAATTTTTACATGTTTGAATCTGCGTTCCAAATATATGGAACTATTTAGGTGGAAAATTATAGCATTAGGAGTTCCTTAAAAATATATATTTTGGCCAAAAATAGAAAAAAAATGGTTAAGTTTACTACTCTAGTTATTTTTCATTGAAGAAAATTTCATGACCCCTAGAAATTAAAAATGTAGTGGCTAGCACCATACGTCTACAATCAATACCCACCCTATGTAGCCACAACTCAAGGTATGATGTATAATGACTCACCGCACATGATATATCTAGTTTATCCTTTTTATTATAATAATTTTTTTTGAAGCCAATGTCATGAAAAATGTGAGATTTCATCACCATATTCTACTTCTAGTTTATACACACCATTTGATAATTTTTCAATGTAAAGAATTGTTGAATATTTAGAACATTTTAATTCAAGTGAAACAAATGATTCAATAATTGATATATGTTTTTTCGGTTATCATTGATATAAATGGGATATTTGAACTTATAAGATAAACATAATGCAGAATTTTTATCCTCAATAATTGATCTCGAAAATCAAATTGCTCATCTTGATAAAGTATTCACATATATATCACTTAATGATTCAATTAAAAACAATATTTTTGAGGAAAGTGTAGTATATCATCCATTGAAACAATATCTTGTGCCGGATTCTGATTACGATACTTCTTTGTTTTATCCTCCTTATTATCAAACCAATGATGAATCCACTCCATCAAAATTTAATTTATCCAATAGAATTACATTTCATGAATACGAGAGATTAGTCTTCCACTCATTTGAAGATAATGGTACCTCATAAAATGGGATTTCATGACCTTATTATGTGACTTCACAACAAATCCATCCCAGTGTGAAAAAATATGAATATAATGTCTATTAAATTATAACGTTTGACGATGAAGTGGACATTGAACTGGGACCCTTCATTACCATGATAGAGTGCGAAATGAACCAAGAAACTATTGATTTACACACATAAAATGACGTTTCATCAAATGAAATTGAATCACCTCTTTCTAAAAATCCTTTTCATTCTAAAATTTTTTATAACATGGTGATATCAGAAACATTTATGGAGTCAAGAAAATTAGTCAGTGTTGGTGGTGGATAACACCAAAATTTTTGTTAAAATGATGGAAGAATGGTATTTCTTAGAGGGTAAAGAGATTTTGGTGCAACATGTTCCAATGAAAAAAATATAACGAGGATTTTTTAGAACAATCTTTATAAAAATATGCCATTCCTGAAAAAATGGAGTCGCCTATAATAATTGATTTTACCCTTCTTGTTCCAGGAATTAGGCATGAATTGAGTTAGAAACCAGTGGACTTATAGGTACTAGTAATTGCCAGTGAAAATGAAATTGGACACATAATTTTCCATTATACTTCAATCAAGGATATGATGGATATTTGTTGGCTACTATAATATTATGCTAAAATCATTTCTTCTCTTATTTACACTTAATGTGGGAATTTCCTTGATCTTCCCCCAAACAACCTTTGTGAAGAATTAAATTATTCAGGGAGTCCTTCTTCGGGATAGGTATATTCCATCCCTTTTGAGTTGGTCTATTTTTTGTTTCATTCATCAAATCCATTTTTCATCAAGATTCTGTTGAGATATTTTATAGCTCATATAATAAATTCATTTTAGAAGAATAGATTCTGCACTCCCACTGAAAAGGAAGATGATTCATAGAATACATTTCTATTCGATCCTGGTAGAGTTTCAAAAACACCTGGCTAAAGATGAATTATACTTAGTGATAAATGTTCGGGAACCCATCTTTTGTTTTTTTCCCTTTACTACCTTTAATTTCATTTCATTTACTTTTTTTAAAATAAAAATGCTGGCATTTATAATAATATATTTTTTCATGACACTACATTGGATTTTAATTCATCATACAAATTTTTTATCATCAACAAGATTTTGATTATTGTGTGAATTCATTGTTACGATGTGAGTATGTGTTTTCCATGTGTATATTTTCCACATGTATATTTTCTAGAGAATTATAAGATACATGAAACGTTTTCACATTAATCTATTCTTACATAGGGATTTTTTCCCATATTTTATGCTTCAAAAAACACAACGTAAAATAACTAACTAAAAGCATTAAAATTTTGAAGAATAAAAGAAAACACCTAGCATTACTGAAATCTTTTGAAACCATGTTAAAATGAATGACTTTATATAATAAAACAATCAATAACATACCACTAGAATCCCTTGTCAGTTTGAGCACATGATTTCTATTTATAATAATTTTATCCTTAATACATATATTTAGACCGTTTCTAATAATATTCTGTTCTTCAAAAAATATTTTTGGAAAATAATACTTTTTTGAAACACCTATTTTTACTCATGCTCATTTTTGTTTTCCAACATTATATTTTCATACCGGTGAGGATTATGAACCTTTTTTCCATCATCCCTTGTTTCTCTTTTTCTTATGGGAATTCGGACCATGTTTTTTCTTCTTGAACATGCCATGTTTTTTCATCAAAGTGATACTAATTTTGAGAGTGTCAATAAAATAAATAAGGAATCAATTTGATATTTATCTCCTTGGACTCATTCAGAAACCCTTTAATTATATCTTTTTTGTAACCCATAAATTCTATAAATATTTCATTTTTAGGATGATATCATGGATGATACACTTTCATACCCAATTCTTGAATTTTTTCAAGATAATTTTCGATAGAAGTGTGGGTAGATATTTATTCAAAAATTGTTTTTTATGGGATGTGAGTCATTTGATTCATATGAATAAAAGTTATCTCATCACGATAATATGTTTTATATTTAACAGTCGACAAAATAATTACAGGTATTTTGATATGGGATTCTAGAGTTCTTTTTGTTCCAATAATGATTACTTCTGTGTTCATTATGTGGTAACCATTGATTTTGGGGATCCCTATGGAAGTGTTTACCCATTACTCTCAGATATAGATATTTATCCATATGACCTACATTAATTGGGATGTTATAACATATGTGATACTAATGTATGTTTGTTATGAATTTTTTACATATATTTCATGGGGTTTGGAGATGTTACTCACCAGTTTTTTTGTTCATCTTATTTGAGTTAGAAGTTTCCCTAAAAATATGAGAAAAAAATAAAAATGAGTGAAACCAGGTATTATAATATTCATGTGGATAAGAAATGTTTTATGTTTGGGGGAGCAAGAGTTTAAGGGATACATTTGGATTGACACTTATCATGTATTTAATTCATGATTAAACCCTCCTTTTTCCAAAAACATTCACAATTTTTTTTATTGACTAACCATCCAATAGCCTTAGAAACATTTGATCAAAATTTGATTCCCTTGAGATTTGTCTTTTATTTTTATTTTCACTAGTGGATATGATAAATTCATAGAAATCTTATGGTAATAATTCCCATGTATGAGAATTAAGCATTTCATTGATCATACTTTTTGAGCGATGATAGTGATAGAGAGGTAGGAACATGATGCATAGGTGTACATACTTTGTTTTGGAAAGAATCCTCGTGGAAATGAAATGGTTTTTGAAAATCTAAATTTTAATAGGAGTATGATAGTTTTTGGGTAAAATAGATTGAAATTTTTTTTACTTTTCAAATTTGATGTTTTGATTTGTCTATAGCTCTACTTTTGTATTCTTTTTTATTATTTTCCCCGGAGTGAGTGATCTTAATTTTTGGGGATTTGATATACATGTATTTTTCTATTATATTTATAATTTATAAATTAGTAATAATTATGTACATTAAACATTTTTTAGCGTTTTTATATTATTTTTGATGTTTTATAAAATTTTAGATATTTTGATAATTTTTAGTTAATTCATATACCAATATTAGAAATTTACAATTTTTATTAGTTATATTAATTTTATATAATTTATTTAACACTATATTATAATTATTATTAGTTCCACTAATATTAATTTATTATTATTAATTTATTAATATTTATCAGTATATATTTTTATTTTTTAAATATTCATTTTATTTTATTTTATTATATATTGTGTAGTATTAATAATAAATTATCGTTATTATTAGTTCCGTACTTTTATATGTAGTAAATTTTTTATCATATTTTATTTCATTACATGTGCATAAAAATATTTATTTATGTATTTACCATTTTAACATTTTCCTTCAATTATTAGTTTATATTATTTAATTATTTATTTAATTAATTATTTTTATTGACATTGTTATTATTATTTTATATTTATATATTTAGATTATTATTTTATATTACATATTGAAATTTGGTTTTTGTTTGTTTAAATTTTTAGATAGCGCAACTCTCCCATGGGCATTACAAACCCAAGCTAGTCTGAATCTCCCCTCTCTATCTACCCACACCCTCCCCTGTATATCTATCCCTGTTGCTTTTTTTTCAGAGCCACCAACCCTTTTCCCCAATGTCACACCCCTCCCACCACTTCCCCCCTTCCTACTCCTCCCCTCAACTTCTTTCTTCCACCCCCTTCCCATACCGCTTTCTTACCCCCACCACACTCCATATTCCCATGTCCCTCCTACATAGAAACCCCACAACCACCAGTGGCCATCCTCCGCTCCCCCCACCTCCTGTAGGTGCACACCAGGCAATGGAAAATTACCATAAGTTCACACTCGTCCCTAATCTCATAAAAACAATCCCCTCATGTGGGTCTCCCTCTTATTTTGTAGAAAACCACCATCACTATAATCTTTGCTGACCAACTCTATTTCGTGTGCACAGGGGTGGTTCAGGTGTGGCGTCAATGACTACATGGAGAAGAGTGATGATTTTTATAAAGAGATCATCGATGGTGGATTATAGTGATCATTATGTCGACACATACATGGTGAAGTCTATTTACCATTTTATGTGTCATGTTTTTACAATAGAGGGATAAATATTTGGTTTTAGGTTGTGATAAATGTGAAAGTGTATGCTTGTCTTTAATTTATTTCCATTTTTAAATACATTTTTAATTAATTTCTTTTAATTGGATGGTTATTTATTTAATTATATATGTATTTTAATTAAATTTATTATGGGAACTTCACATGATTTGGGTCCCATTTGTGTGATACATAATGAGTAATCATTGGTGAGATATCATTGAAGAATTTATTTGGTTTGAATTAGGTCACACATATGAGAGAATCATAAATCACACATGATAAATTTTAAATTAAAAAATTTATTAATTTAAAAATAAATATTTTTTATGATATCTCTTTTAAACTTGCTAGAGTGATATATAATAAGTGACTACATGTGAGTAAACCTTATGATGGTATATACTTTGACTTTGTGAGAAAATTTTTGTGGTAGTTCCCCATGTGATTCAGTGCTACAATGATGTGAAAATTAGTCATCAGGAAAGATAATGAAATGATGGATAATTTTTGTAAAACTTATATTTATATCTATTATCAGATAAAGGATATAGCTAAAATTTTGATTAAATTTGAAATTAGTGATAATTTAATAAATAAATATTTAGATGTGGAAATTAAATAATTGGAAATGAATTCACCGGAATAGACATCATAACTCTAACACTTCCATCAATACCAATTTCTTCCATTGCTTAATTTTGTTCACTTAGATTTTTTTACTTAATTTATATAGATAATTTTAAATAGTTCTTTACTATTTATAATTTTTAGTTGTTAATCACAATTAATGATCATCAGCCTGAATATTCCCCAAAGTGGATATTTGTTGTGTCTACTCACATTCTCTCTAGGGTTGGACCATGATCATTTATTCAATAGTAGTTTTTAGGTATATAAATATGAATATTTTCACATGTTGGGATGTTCATGTTAGAGATACACAAGTAAAAGGTATAAAGATTCAAATCTAAGACCATACTAGCTCCACGAGATTCCCCCATATGGTTAATGGTTTGTTTAATTCCTACTCAATAAAAAATTATTATTTAAATATCATGATCATGCCATGATTTATTTATATTATTCCTATCTGAAGTGTGATTTATTTTATGAAAATAAGACAATGATAATATAAATAAATGAAACAATATGAAAATGTTGATTTAAAATTAAATGGTAATGCATAAATATGATATCATTACATGGTTAATCACATAAGTAAAATCCTCTTAGCATTAACAAGACATGTAAAAAGATAAAATAAAAAATTTATACATAATAAATAAAATCCATCAAGTTAATTTTAATTCATTAAGCCTTCTATTATCCTTAATAAGATGAAACTATAGTAAACTTGTTGTTCTATCATCTACTAAGTGGAACATTAATTATCAGGAAGTCATAATACAGATAGTGGTTCAACCTAATCGAATATGTATTGGGTTTAGTGGCAGTATTTTTTCCAATACATATTTGGAGGTAAATGTTAAGAAATTTTTTTCCATGATTTCTTGATTGGGGAGTCCACTCAATGTATTTAAAAAATACTAGCTTGTAGTTGGAATAACCATCTACCCAAATATTTTCTTATAATTTTCAGGGCCACCATATATATTAAAATAAGGGAAATAGAAATCCTTACAACTAGAAAAAACACAGGAATGAGTATTCTGAGTTCAATGGTGAGTGTTATTGAGACTTCATAAAATAGCGTGAGTACAAATAAATGTAATTATTTTGCACTACCTAATTTTTAATCAATAAATTTTATTATAATATTATCTCTTATTATTATAGAATAATGAAATTTTTTTCATCCACATTATATCTACCTTCAATCATGGTAAAAACCATCTCATAACTGGAAGTAAATTCCATGAATGGTTCAAATGCATATGCATAGTGTTTCACCAGGAATGATTGTATTACATTCCAAAATCATCAATCCCTGATCCACCTACTAAGGAGGTGAGTGATAAAGAGTTTGGTGACTAAAAATAACACTCAAATGTTGATCTATATGTTTAGAATTTGATGATTTCATACATGTCCAGTGAATTCATGAAGTCGCATGAAGAACATGATTATCTATAGAATGATCTGTCATCTTTGTGATATTTATCAAGAGAGATCAATATAAGAACAATATAAGATATCCAAGGCATCCTTCATAAGAATAATGGAGAATGTTCACCAACTAGGCCTCACATAGTCAAACACATTGGATAAACTGAGCACATACAGATTCCTGTATTTATGCTTCCCAAAGATTTACAAACTGGCCAAATTCATTCAGCAATCCCTTAGAGATTCTCTATTTTGTTTTAAAACATCTATATAAAAAACATAAATAATCCTCTCCTAGATATCCTCTCTATAAATTTCCAAGTTTACTAGGATATTAAGCAGGAAAATCCTTCTATTCATGTAGTGGATAAAAGTTAATTCCATATCAATATCTCTAATACTAACTCCATGTATAAATCTTCTTCACAACTCAATTCGAAGAAGAGGAGGATCGAGGGAGAAAAAAGGGAAAAATATTTTGCCTGTTTTTTATGTGGAAATATGGGTCTCTAGAAGAAAAAACATCATCTAGAAAAATAAGTAATAGGAATATTATTGTGAATTTTTATCAAGTTACATTATTTTATTTTTACAAATTTGGTGTTAGATACAACATGTGGTGAACATATATGTTTTAATATATAGAAACCATGTATATTCTGAAATATTGTCCATGGTGAGGTGGATATATGAGTATCCAATAGTGATAGACTTGTGGGAGTGGATATTGGATATTAACAACTCACATTTCAGACCAAAAATATCTTGTTTTTGAAATATTTTTATAATGTGTCTTTAATTTCCAAAAACATTATTTATGATTCTAGACATGATACAAATGGATTTATTTTTAAATTTCGAAGTAAGTGTATCTTTATTTAAGGATACAGAATTTTTTATGGTAAGATATGTTTAAATAATTTACTTTATGTGTTGGATTACATAAACAAACTAATAGAAATAAATAATGATAATAGGTTACATGAATCATACCACACAAAACTATGGAATCAACAAATGGGTCATGTAAATGAAAATTGTTTGACCAACTTTCCAAAAGATGAATATTTAGATACATAAAAACTAAAACCACTTTTTGTATGTCTCACATGTTTAAAAGGTAAAATGAATAAATCCACATTTAGTGGAAAAGGTGAAAGGGCCAAAAATCTTATAGAGTTAGTTTATAACGATATGTGTAGACCATTTCCAATTGAATCCTAGGGTGGGAACTCATACTTGATAACTAATTATAATGATTTTAGTATATATGTACATATCTAATTAATGATGTATAATTCATAATCCATTGAAATTTTAAAGGAATACAAGAATGAACATGAGAAACTACTTGGTAATAATATTAAGAAACTCCATTCAAACCATGGTGGAGAATTTCTTAATCAACACTTCATTGATTTTATATTGGATTTCGAGATTTTAGCCCAAATTAATCCTAAAAATACACAATTATAGAATGGTGTAAGTGAATGTAATTTTCAGACCCTATTAGTGATGATGAGATCAATGATGATTCATGTTATTATTTCATTATCTTTTTGGGGATATGCATTTCATACAATAACAAAAATTCAAAATCATGTACCAACGTAATTGTAAAAAATTATTCCATATAGTGTTCAAAATTAAAATAATCATATGTTGTTTAATGGATAATCATGTGGATGGAAATTTTTTATGTCTATTTCTAGAAACAAACATACACCGTCAGGCACTAAGTGTATTTTTATTTGATTACCTAAGGAAACAAGAGGATATTACATATATACCCAATCATATATGATGTTTTGGTTTGATAGGAGTCACACATTCCATGAGAGGGATAATCTATATAAAAGTGATATTGTGAGTGAAATATTATTTGAAGATGTAAAATATCTATATACACAAGAGTTAGACTATGAAAAAAAACATACAAATCCTCATGGAAAATGATGTTTAAGGAATATAAGTACTGCATATGATTATGAGAGAGTCTATATAATAAAAATGATATTGTATTCTAGTCACAGATGATAGTGACTCATTATTTTTTTATAATAATTATACTATAACCTATAAAGAAACAATGAGTATCAAAGTAGATGAAAATGGAAAGAATTTATGAATTATGAAATGGGATTCCATGTATCAGAACTAAGTCTTTGTTTTGGTAGAACATCCAGTAGATGTAAATACCATTGGTTTTAATTGGGTATTAAAGAGGAAACTATACATAGTTGGACAAGTTGTTACTTACAAGGCATAACTAGTTACAAAAGGGTTTAAATGTTTTCAACTCATAAATAATGATGAATATGTTTCCACATTTGAAATGAAAAAAATTATTATAATCAGTCTTGATATAGTAGCTTACCAGGACTATGAGAATTAAAAGATGGATGCCAAAAATAATTTATTTAATAAAAAAATTATTAATTTTTCTATAGGACATAATTAGAATGGTTTGTGGCTCTAAATAATTCCAACACAGTATACAAGTTCTATAGATATATTTATTTATTGAATCAAGCCTCTATGTCATGGAACATTCATTTGGATAAAACCATGACATTATTTTGTTTTGTAAAAAAAGAATGTGAGCCTTGGATTATAAGTAATTTAGTTGGAGTGATATCCTTTTCATAATAGTATATATAAATGACATACAACATATTGGAAATGAAATACCTATCTTATTGTCTGTTAAGGCCTGATTAGACCATTGATTTCACATGAAAAACTCAGGGAAAAAACATATCTTCTCAGGAACAATATCCATCATGATAGATCCAGGAGACTATATAGACTAAGATAACGTACATAAATTGACAAGATACTGAAGAGACTTCACATAAAACAATCCAATACGAAGTTATTATGAGTGTCACATGGAACTTATCTCATGAATAAAATGTGTCCTCATATGGTGAAGAAAAGTATATAATGGGTAATACTACATACATGTTAGTGATTGGGTTGATCATTTATTTTATGCTATGTTCTAAGATAGATATTTTCTATACCTTATATGAAATAGGAAGATATAAAGCTGAACTAAGTGAGTAAAATTGGATGCCAGTCAAGATCAACCTTATGCATTTGAGGGATACTAAGCATATGTTAATCATAAATGGAGAATATGATGATATATTCATTAGAGGATATACAAGTTATTGTTTCCAAATATATCATGACAATTAGAAATCACAGTAAAGATATGTATTTACTCTCAATGGATTTTTTGTGATCTAGAAGAGATAAAATAATGTTGTGGACTCTAATTATTTAGTAGAGTCTAGTTATTTTGAGGATTCTAAGGCAACTAAAAAATCATTTTTGATTCTCAACATCATCCATGAGTTTTAAGTGGTGTTGAGAAGTAAATACCCTATCACACCCTATTATGATATTACTATAATGGTGGATCTTAAAAAGGATCCAAGGTCACAATAGTGGACAATTTCACGAGGGATTTTTCTTCGAGTGGTAATGTCATGATGAGTAGAGTTACCACGGAAGATAATGTGGTGGATGTAGTGACCCTACCATAGAGATCCCAGAGCCAGTGTCTACTACCATTACATTTTAATGGTTATAAGTAATTAAATATCTAAGGAATGTATATTTTTTTAGCATTGATAAGTTAGATACATACATGAGTCTTTTATTATAAATTAATACACGAATTACAACATAATTTTTTTATTTATAGGATAAAATTATTCCATATTGTATATACCTACCTATATTTCATAGTATTCCTCTTGTATTCTTGATGAAAGGAAACCAAAAAAAGGCGATCTCAAATTCTATGTGTTAGTAATGTTTAGACAAAGAAAAAATAAATCAATGTGAATAATAATTATTGAATGCTAAATAACTAATCACACATACTATTTAATCAATAAACCATGAATGGAATGAACACTTATAATTTATCACTGTGAAAATATCATGGTTAATAAATACTGAATCAAGATAATGTTTATCTTTAATTATTCGATGTCATGTCTCAGGAACATGAACACCTCTACAATCAAGATATATCCTCTAGACAATTTAAAACAACATGTAGAAACCCATTTAATTTTCACAACTAATTTTTCTAATGATAAAATTTTACTACATTGAGAGGATATATAATGTTAGATCCCCATCAATCATTGTTTGTTAAAATCATTCCTAAAATTGAGTAGTTTATTTAATTAAAAATCAATATACCTTACAAATATCTGTATTGGATAAAGGATACATATTTATCATCATTTTCACAAATAATCAAGTAATAACATAAAAAATAAAAACCTTATGAATACTTTTATATGGTTCATACCATAATCAAATCCATGAAAAATGATATGGATATTTAGTAGAAATTCTGTGTCAAATGATCATAGTAATTTGAATATTTCAAGGGGACTAAAAGTAATTAAGGAAGGGAATGCAAATACTATCCTTGTACAAATAAATCATTAACCATCCCAAGGAGGAATACAGATGGTATCAACACAACATATACCATGTGAAGTGAAAAAGAAAGTTTATTTGTCAATTATGAATAGAAACACTACAAAAATAACTTTTTAAAACATTATTGAAAAAAATATCCATTTGTTTTGAAAAAACCTTTTGAAAAACCTATTCTTTGAAAATATCTTTTGAAATAATTTTATTAAAAAAGTAACATTTTAAAATACAATGGAAGATTCAATGAAATGATAGTGGGTAAATATGTACATGTCATATTATGTAAAAAGAACATTCCTTTTTTCAATGAAAAATGATTAGAAAATTCCATTGTATGAAAAATGAATTGAAGATTCTATTTAAGAAAATGATAAAAGACAAAAAAGTTTGAAATTTTATTTAATAAATAATATTGGAAACGTTAAAAATATTTCTCAAAACCATTTTATAAAACAATAGTTTTAGATGAAAACCAGATCTATGAAAAATGAGAGAAATGAAGTTGGATTTTCATGAAAACATTTTCTATAACATTTTAAGTACCATAGTGTAGAAAATGGAACAATTAGTTAAAAAGGTCATTAATAACCATATGATCATAAAATGAAATGTTTTATTATAAAATGACCAAATAATTTTCTCTGGTTTAAATTATATTGTAAAAAATCCCAAACAAAATGGTATTGTGAAGAAAACCCTTGAAAATAAAATAACATTTTTATGAAAATCCATCAATGAATACAGTATGTGTGGATAATTTAAATCCACATTAAAAAAATGGAAAAAAATACAAATTGAAAAGTTAATAAACATATAATAATAAAATGTTAATGCCAATGAGAATGTAATATAACCCAATGATGATAAATTAGGTTATTAAATTCTTTTCCACATGGAAACATTTAAGTCACAACCAATTAGAACAAATAATTCCAATTGAATCTCAAAATACCATAAAGAGTGAATGGATAATGATTTTACTTGTCCATGTGGATGTATGTACTCCATATATAAGAAATTTGGTGCACAAAAATAATGTGTTGTCAAATAATTTTAATACCATTAGAAGATAATTAAAAACATTCTTGAGAAAAATAATCTTTAAACATTCCAAAGTGTCCTATACCACATTTATTCATTTGAATCATAATTACCCATGAATTAAATGAAATTTATAATATAATTAATTTGATTATATTCATTATATAAAATGAAAAATGGTAGTATATACATCACATAAATAAAACTAGGTGCATAACATTATAATATGCCACAATATAATGAAATTTAGATGAAGTCCCTTAACCCACATTTTCTTTTTTTCTGATATCATTTATCGTCCTAAATAATGGTTTTAAACAAGTCAATAACTTATAATAAAACCATAATCATATATATATTCTTATATATTAAAATTTGATAATATCTTATTACCCTTTTGTTAACAATCATTCACTATTTTCACTATTTCATGTGTTAATTGGCTAGTTTGTTGAGTATGTTTGGACTTATTACTTGTTGTTAATATTAATTAGATCATGGTTCCATCATATACAGAATAAAAAAAATGATTTAAATATAATATAAATCCATTATATATGTATTTTTAATAATCCATATATTTGGGAGATATGAAATGAAATGCACCGTTCATGGAGACGGTAGGCCACGCGTACACATAAACGCAACTTTCTTTTATTTTTTATATTCTAAGAATTAAAATGTAATGATATATATGAATATTATTATTAAATTATAATATATATTTCATATATATTACATATTTTTATTAAAACCATCCTTTATTCATTCCATGAATTGTGTGTACAAGTCACATCACTTTGAGGGGACGGTAGTCTACAATTCCACATACAATGTTATCATATTTACACAAAATGAAAACCATAAGGGTATGTATCATATAAAAATTATAGTAGCCTAAAGATATTATAAATAATATATATATATATATAAATAGTTATTTTCATCATAATTACCAACCATGATATATTGTAAATTAAAAATGAATGACATTGTTTTGTGAGGGGGTATTTATCCATATACATAAATGGTTAGTTCATTAATCCTTAGATTTATGTATCTGTAAGTGCAGGTAGAATACATAGAATAAAAATATCTCTGTATATTTTGTATACTGGTTTAATTATAAAACCATGTAATAAGGATAATTGATGTAATGGAGAAAGAAAATAACACAATGATCTTGAGGAAGGATGTTACCTCTTATACTGGCAACTCAATTTGGTTTTCAATAAATGGCTTCCTTGTTTTTATTTTAGCCCAAGGTGAGGATTCTATGTTTACAATAGGTATTTTTTTTATATATTTTGGTATATATTTTTGTCAAAATTTTATTTAGAGGTGTGGGGAAGTGTGAGGGGTGAGTTCCTTCTTATAGTGAAGGGGAGTAGAACTCTTGTAAATTTATGGAATGATAATTTCCCCTATGTTTTCCCATGTAAATTGTATCTCATAATATTAAAAATTATATAAAATGGAGTATAGGGTCGAAATATTTCCATCAAATGGATTTTTGAAATGTTTCATGGTCACTTTTCATCTAATATTTATGGTTTAGTGCTTTGTTATGCTAATATTTCTCTTAATTATTTTAATTAGTTTTAATCACATTCAATAATTATTTTTTTCAAAAATTAATATCACATTATTAGAAATTATATTTTTTTCTAATTATGGAATAAATTATTTCAAATTTCAATCACACAAGTGGTTGAAATAAATTTAAAATTAATCCCACTGATAGGACGACAACGTGGGTTTTTAAAGTGAAAATGTTTAAAAGTTTGTGATGTTTTTATATATAATTTCTAAATGAAATTAATTTAAACGACATAAATTGAAATAAAAAAAAACTTAATTGATATAATTATAATTTAAAACAAAAAATAAAATGAATTTAACCTTATAAATAAATTAATTGAAAATGTAGTTTTAACTAAAAATTCTGTAGTTTTTACTATTCATTAAAAAATGAAACATTGTAGAAAAATACAAAAAATTAAACTTAAAATATATTTTATGTTCAGGTATAAAATATAATTTTTATTTTGACATATTAAATCTATAAATTTTCCAAAATTTTTATTTAAAATAGGTTCTCCAATAAAAGGCGGTAAAACTACGTTTACCAAAATATTGGTTTTTCTGCATAAAATTGTGTTTGTTCTTATCGTATGCCTATCAAATATATTGGAAGAATATAAAATATTTTTTATTGAAAATATTATATTTATATTATAATAATATCACTCTCTAGTTATAATTAATTTAATTTATTATGGTAAAACAACTTTGAGCGCGTAAAAATACTTTTTTTATAAAAACATTCCTTTTATATTCAATTGGTTCACATATTCCATTCTAATTAATTATTTACCTATGAATTCATTTTATATTTTTATGAAAAATATATTTTCGTACGATATTTAATACTATTCATAACTACTAATTTATTGACAATGTTATATGTTATTATATTAAATAATAATATTTTAATAATACATTACTGTTCAGTAAAACTCCACATTGTGTGTAACATAATTCGTCAATGAAAATTGTGGTCGTGTACGAAGCACACTAACTTAGAATCACATGCATTAAAATCTATATCAATGATTTAATTTATTTAAAATATTTTATATATTTAAATGTATTGGGATATTATATTTCTTTATTCCCTTGGGGTTTCATGTCATTCATTCTATCGAAAACAATGTTCATACATTAGAATTTATGGGCGTTATAGTGGAACCATTATTTGAATCCATAACTCAGTAGAAACATGATAATAATATGAGAGATAGAGGAAAGAATGTTTTTAGTAATTGAATCTACTCTAAGTGAGAGTCTATTATAGTTGGTGTCCTAGAAAAAATTTTCTGTACATTATATTTTATGTTTATTCAAAAAGGTTAATATTAATTAAATACCATATTACATCTTGTATATTGTTCTATGTGAATTTAATTTAATAATTATCTAGAGTATCTGTCACTTTGAAAAGGGAACAACATTTCCCCTATATGATGAGAACCATAAAATTTAATGACGGTATTATTAAACCTCATTCAACAAATGAATAACATTTTATGATGAGACACATTAAATGTTAACTATCTTGTGCCAATAATCATAAGCATATGAGACTAAATTTTTTGAAGTGGACGCTTTTCAATCTCTCTGATGGGATATTATGAGAACAAACTCTCCTGTAGGAAATCAACTAGTTTTGGTGACTTTGTGTGTGTAATGATCATTAAGACATATGATTATTATTTATTTGTGTCATGAACCACGTAGTTTGATGTATTGCCATAATCTATTACTACAAATGAACATCATGAATATGGGTACATTGGGTATGTCATTACTGATATATTATAAATAAATAAGGTGGGGAAGGATTTTTCTCATCCATATTTATAGAAGTTGATGTATTGGACCGTTGATTGAAATGGATCTATCACCGTAATTTCTATAGCCTTGGTATATCAATTTTTTCATATAGTTAAAGAAATATTTTTCAATCATATGTTTGCTCAAATAGGTGTAAAACATTATTGATGATATGTCCTCATATATGTATTATATTACATAGTGATCATTTTTATTTTATTTTTCAGTTCTACATATCACCATCCTCTATAGGTACATCTACCAATTTCTTAGATGTAATATTATACGTTTAGAAATCCCACCTAATGCCATTGAGGAATATTCTTATAGGTTCACACACAAAGTGTTTTCTTTAATACAAACTAAATTTTATTTATATTTAGAAATTGGAATAAAAATTATTCTCCAGGCTAAGATGTTTAATTTATTCATGATTTTTAATAGATTTTAAATATTAAATAAATATTTATTCCCAAGAAAATTGTTTAATTATAAAATATAAATTATTTATTTATTTCTTTTTGTTCATAGTATAATAAATAATTACTTAAAAAATATATTCATTTAATAGAATATTAAATAGATGTTTATTCTCTAGACTGTGAATAGAATATTTATTTATTTATTGAATAAATATTATCCATTTAAATATTTATTTTATAATTAAATAAATTTTGAGGAGGATGATAAGACTAGATTTTATCTAACGATGAATATTTATTTGGAAGATTATAAAATAAATATTTATCATTTCACTAATTAAAGAATTCTATAAATTAAAATAATATTATTATATTATTACAAGGAATGATTTTCTTTTTGGGTTTAATATATTACTAAGAGAATTTGAGAAACTAATTAAATATTAAATCCAAACCATATGTCTATAAATGGAGTACTATGTCCATTATAGATAGGTTAATATTTTTTCACAACAATTACCTCTCAAGATCTCCCTCCTCTCATCCTCTCAAGACCCATAAGAACAAGAGAAATTTATTCAAGCCAAAAAGAATGTTATGTAATCAAAGAGAAAAACACATTAGGATCAATCAGTCTAGATAACACTTAATGTTTAATCAATGTTTTCTATATATCGAAGTAGAATGCATAGATAACCACTACAGGAGCCCAACATTGTGTCATTACAATGAAATGATGATACACTAATTGTGTTAGAACGATCAACATCACCAATTAATGAAGATATCAAGAATAAACTAATATTTATTATAAAATTTTAAATTTATTATAAAATAACATGACTATATCATTTATATTTGTTCTAGAAAAG
Source organism: Viscum album (assembly GCA_963277665.1). Taxonomy (NCBI): domain Eukaryota; kingdom Viridiplantae; phylum Streptophyta; class Magnoliopsida; order Santalales; family Viscaceae; genus Viscum; species Viscum album. Next base: position 906,088,750 of record OY728125.1, on the reverse strand, counting down.
TAATTTTTCAATGTTATTCAGTCACATTTTCATGGGTCATGAAATTCACATCATGTGCATTATGAATGATCTGTTGAACCTGACAAAAGATGAGTTGTCCAAAGGCCCAACAAGAGCTTCTGCTATGTTCAAAACCAACATTACATCCCAAATATAGGATCAAATAAATACGTATATGAAGACTAATAGAATTGAAGGGTCATAGATTGAAATTTAAGATAGGGGATAAACATTTAGGATACACTTATCCTGAGCATTGTCGACGTTAGAAATTTTAATACACATTTGGATGATCAGACTGATTGAGAGAAAGATGCATAAGATGATATTGGCTATACGTTGTGAATGGATAAGAATTAATTGTTTTCTAGTGAAAAAACTGGGAGAATAAAAGAGAGTAAAACACATCAATGAAACTTAAGTCCATGATGGTATCATATAATGTAATGGTGAGGAATTTACGACAAATGGAATTTGAAAATCCTATTATCATGATATAAGGATATATTGTGGGTGATGTTGTTTCTTCAATGGATATGAGATTTTTGTCCCATTTTGTGAATCCAGGTATAGAGACTTGAAAGAATGGGATACCCTTTACCTTATTCTCTATGCTTTATTCCATACATGTCTCTGAATCATATGAAACATATATGGGGTGATAGGGTTCAACCCATTTTAATTATAAGTGTATTTTTATATTTTTTAAAAACCTATTGGTATTATATAAGGGTTTTTGAGGTTTAGAATATATTATATTTATAACATTTCTATATTTGAAAACGTGTCTATGAGGTAATTAAAATGGGTGTAAAGGTGGTACTGCATTCAATGGATATATGTGGATGGTGACAAATATTGAGTGAGAAACATTGAGTGTTCATCAATATGTAGTCCAGCAAGAAGATAAAGGGTGTTTCTGCAATTGTGGTAGTATTTTATATTAATGAACAATGGAGAACACAGATTTGATGGTGGATCTCCAAGTGGGTGATTTTCTGTCATAGGCAGTAGAATGTTTCATATAGGGGAGAAATTGTTTATAGGGGTGGTATTTGTTCATATAAGGGTGTTGTTTGTCACTAAGAATATTCTTAAATAAACGATGTAGGTGTATCAGGGTGTGTTTTTCACAGAGGTTTTTCTACATTGTATTTGAAATTTGACTTAAATAATTTACCTTAATTTTTTACACTCTAATTATTAGTAGATTATATAATGTTTCCTTATAGTTTTTAAAACATGTTCCTTGGTGTATTTTCTACATTAAAAAATAAGTGCACTCATGTTCTTCATTCTGCATTGAATTTATCTTATGTTATATCATCGGGTCTATCAAAAATATTTTTAGCAAGAATATTTTTCTAGAGATCAGGATTCTTTCTAAAAGTAGTACCTGAGAAGATTGATTGAGATTTTAATTTTTCATGAGAATTATGGAAGCTTCCATGAGGTTTGATAGTGTATGTGCGATGCAGAATGGTTGAAATTCATTAAATTATTGATGTAATGGTCTGTGATGAAGTGTTTAATGTAGTTGTGAATATAGATTTGTTATATTTGTGTCACAAATGATCAATAAACATGACTACAATACCATTTACTAGGATGTTGTAGGATTGGATGTTGAAGAAGGAAAGATCATAATTTTTAGGTCTTAAACATAACTAGTTTCTTCAAACAATACCACTAGTGAAGAAAAAATTAAAATTAAATATCAATGTAATGAGTTGACCATTTTAGATGGTGATGATAATATTATCTATATTGTGGGATACCATGACATGGATGTCCCCACATGATGTACTTATTTTCATATGAAATTCCTATTCTTTTATTCCTGTTGATTTTTTTTGGAATGTTGTTAGTATATTATAACCTAAACATGTTTTTATATGTGTAATTTATTCATAAAAGGAAGTGATAAAAAGATATGTCATGAACTGGGAAATTCAAATAGAAATAATAGGCTTATGGAACCTTTTTCAATGGATCTTGTTTAATACTGAGTCACCAAAACTAATAACCCAATCCTTGAAAACCTTGAAGAGCTAAGAGAATCTAGGTAAAACTAGATGCACAATCTATGCATGGATTCCTAAATCATGATGACCAACAAGGAAACCCTGCGAGGTGTGCTATTTAAGAGGAATTGGATTCTTTACTACAATAAAAACCATTTGGACCATCCCAAGAAATCAAGGACAATAGATCCCCTTGACAGAACCGTACGCATGGTTGGAACACGGTTAAACTAACAATGTTCCTAAACCATGTGGAAGCCAACATGTCATGACCTACTTTCTATCAACCCCTTCTAACCAACATTTGACCAAGGATTGGAACCCCTAACCACCCAGTGAAACTTGGGGATAGAAAATTAATTCAAGGATATTATTTTGGTGGAACATAATCATCCAGGATGCAATCCATATTTGGAGGAATGTATTCTGAAACTCATTCTATAAATTTTTTAAGATTTCTCTTATAGTTTCTCGGAGTTTTTCCATTATATCTCAAATGTAATGAACATGTCAGTTATTAAGATATTTTTTGCCATCATTTTTTAATGAGTAGATAATTCCTATTAAGTGTTGGGGTTATGGGTAAGGAATATTTTTCACGACCCGTCCCCCAGGGCCCATGTCATAACTACCCCAAGCCCGCCTTCCATAGGCCAGGGCTCGCGATTTGCACCAAAGGCATAAATCCCTATAACTTGGAAGGCATTTCATTTATAAAATGAAAACTCATACAACTAGAGATTAAGAAGAAGAAAACACTAAGTAAGAAGTATAAAAAAAGTGCTGAAAGTACAAAGGGGACAAAATACAAGACCAACAGGAAGGTACATCTACAACTGAAATAAAAGTACAACTAAAAAGACAACAACTCAAAGGTAAAGCAGCTCCTAGATCATCCTCTGGGTTCCTACCTGAAGGGTAGGTACAAATGTCCTCCCCAGCACTCCCCGTCTGTCCGTCTCCACCGGGTACCATCTCGTCGTGAAGCCCACCTCCGGGTACTGTCCAACTCTACATGCCTCAACCAAGATGAGTGATGTCCGTCGTCTGCATCCAAAACAACGAGGTCCGGGCATAGCCCATGCAGGGGTGAGTATAATGATACTTAGTAGGGTCCCCGAGACCCTCAGGGACTCACTAAATCCAACAAAGATAAACCACAAAGAATGATATCAATATATATCCTTTACTTAGTTATATGCCCATACATATACCTAAGTTATCAAATAAACCATCTCAATCATGAGGTAAACACAAAGGTCATTGACTCAACCGATAACCACTACTTAGGTATATGCCCATACATATACCTATGTTATCAAGTGACCCATCTCAATCATGAGGTAAATACAAAGGTTATTGATTCAGCTCAAACCAGGATTTTCATTATCGAAACCACAACTGCTGGAGAACTCCTCCTCTATCGTGTATAGTAGCCATGTCACCACTCCGAGGTGCTACTCACTAGCCTTAGACTGCTGAAGTACTCCTCCTGTCGAGTATCACGGGTCTGCTGCCAAATACCGGGCGCTCCGTCCGCTATGGGTCTGCCGCCAAATACTGGGAGCTCCCCCTACTAGCCTACAGAGGTACTCCTCCTGTTGAGTACCGTGGGTCTGCTGCCAACTACCAGGCACTCCGTCCTCTGTGGGTCTACCGCCAAATACCAGGAACTCCCCCTAATATCCTACAGAGGTACTCCTCTTGTCGAGTACCGCGGGTCTGATGCCAACTACCAGGCGCTCCGTCCATCGTGGGTCTGCTGCCAAATATCGGGTGCTCCCCCTAATAGCCTACAGAGGTACTCCTCCTGTCGAGTACCGCGGGTCTGCTAAAAACTACCAGGTGCTCCATCCGCCATGGGTCTGCTGCCAAATACCAGGCTCACCGTTCACTGGGCTAACCGAATCACTACGAGTCGAATCGGTCAAGTAGTCGTTAGGTCTACAGCTACTCGGTCTCCGCACTCCGTACGCTCGTCTCTAGGAGGGCCCGCTCCACGAGATACTGGTAGATACTTCCAAGTTTCACGTAATCTCATGTGGAAGTATCTCAAAGGACCGTCTTGCCATAGGGGTCTCAACGCAACAGACGGAGCGTCAATCGGACGACTGGTCTGTGCGTTATTAGCATTACCGTTCTTGGGGCCCGGATGGATTTTTGGTACAATCCAACCCGTCCATACTCCAACTACATCCAAACCTCAGGTGAATTATGCAAAAAGAACTGTCTCATCAAGAGGAATCCTACAAAGTCGACTACACGTCAATCGGACGTCCGAAGCTCAAGTTATAAGCGTTTCTGATCCGAGGACGCGGTTGGTTTCGGGTTCGAACCAATCCGTTCATACCCAAAGTTCGCCGAAACCTTGAGTGTAATATACTGAAACGACCGTCTCGATCCAAGTATCCCTAAACAACTTATGGTGTGTCAATCGGAAATCTGTATCCCATGATATAGGCATTTGAACGCACCTGGTCCGAAAATAGGGGGTTTGGGCCCGATCCGACCTGGCCTAACACCCCCTGGGTCGGCCCAAACCAGGTCGACCCGACTCGGGTCCGGGTCCGGACCAGCTGGCACGGCCCGGCCCAGCTGGGAGCGGCCCTTCCCGGTGCCGGCGGCCCGGCCTAGCTGCCAGTTACGGCTTGGCCCTGTGGTCGAGCGTTGCGCCGCGGAGCGGAGGGTGCTGCCCCTCGCCGCTGATTGACACTGGGGGCGCTTTGCACCGCCCCGCCTTCCCAGATCCTGTGGCTACGCAGGATCTTCCACCTCGCTACCACGGCACAGCCGTAGCGGGTCTTCTCCAGCGGCGCGCTGGGGCACTGCCGCCTCCAGGCGGCCGGATGGCTCCGGCCACCGCCTCCGGTTACCGGTACCGCCGCGCCGGCGTGGCGCGCCGCCTCCACCTTCCGCAGACCACCAGACGCACTCTGGTGGTCCATTTTTCCCACCGTCTATGCCAGTGGCTCTCCCAGGACCCGTTCTTCCCTCTGATGTCTTCCAAACGCCTTTGCAGACCAGTTTCATTATCGCCGTCAATCCGCACACAAAAATATTTTTCGGAGGGTCCAGGCTTGTTCGTTAGCATGTGCCCTCTGCATTAAAGGTTTTCAATCAATATCAAACACAAATCCAATCCCGAAAAGTAACCACGTATCCAACCTTCTTGAATGAGCGATTCGCGGATCAACTGGGCAGAGGTTGGTCCGCGCTCGTCGTTCTTTTCTCAAAAGGTAAAGGTAAAATCAAATATAATTCCCCTTACTTGATAAACTTGTCGGGCATTCGTTCGTCGCAGGAAAGCATTTCCACTCCGTCAACACTGAGAAAGAACCATCACCGTTTGCGATTTACCTGGTGTTGTATTTCCTCCATTTATGCGGAGGAAGAAAAAGAAGTGCACCATTGATCTTCGTGGAAGCGGCACTCTTTGTTGAAGAAGCGTCGTTCTTCGTCAGAGGGAAGTTCTTTCTTCTTCACATCAAATCTCTCTTAAAAACTCTAGAACATCTCTAATATTTCCCCACACACCCAAAGCTCCAAAACTAAATAATATCTCTTGATATTATTTTTATTCCCATCATGAAGAATTAAAAATTCAAAAAAAAACCACTTAATTAATTAAATGAAGTGACTCATCTCATTAATTAGGGCATGTTGGAAAGAATTTAAGAGGGGGAGAGGAGTAGGTGAGAGGTCTCATAAATGGGAGTGTTGACAAAAATTAAACAAGGGAGGTTTAATGGGGGTTAATGAGAGTTATGGGGAGTTCACAAATTAAGAAGGGGGGTTTGAAGAGTTTAAGAGAAGGTGAAGGGTTAGGGCTCGTGTGGGACCCACCTCAAATTTATCCTCACATGGGTAGTTAGGTGCTTGTGTGTCCCACCCTAACTCTCCCATGTAGGATAAAACCACCTTATATATAAAAATAAAATTGTTTCACAATTTTATTCATTCCTCATTTAATCCACAATTTTTAACTTCTCCACCCTTGCAATCGCAACCACGGTAAAGGTCCCCTTATGCAATTACTAGAGTTTCTAGTTTATCGGGGCCCTCGGTTTTCAATTCCGAGCATCGGTTCAAAAGTTAGAAAAACCCACTCGTTCGTTTACTGAATGTACCCAAGCTAAACTTCAAAAAATTATTCCAGGCACACCGGGCCTCGGAATCATGTTCCGTCAGAAACTACGTACTCGTAAAATTACAAAGAAATTAAGAAAAAAAATTCCTTGAAATTTTCAGGTCTTTACATTACTCCCACTTCATGGCTTTACATCCCCGTAATTCTTTAACACACACTAGAAAAAAAAGTGGTACCGAACACTCATCTGGGCCTTGCGTTCCCATGTGCTCTCCTGGAGGTTCCCATGCTGCCAACGAAAGCACACAAGAGGAATCGACCATCCCCATAGGACCCGCTCCTATTGATCCTCAACCTCTTCTGGAACCATGTAAAAGTCAGCCTGTCATCGATTTCTAACTCTCCGTGGTCGATAATGACGGATAGGTCATGCACACATCTCCTCAGCTGAGATACGTGGATGACATCGTGCACTCGGTGCAACTGAATTGGAAAGGTCATGCGGTAAACCACCTCGCCTACCCTGCTGAGGACCTAGAAATGTCCGTTGAACCTCAGAGATTACTTGCCGCCTCGGCCACATCTCCATAAACCTCATCGAGGTGAGACCCGTAAGAAGACGTGGTCGCCATCCTCTAACTCGTGTGGTCCCTGTTTCCTGTTTGGAACTTAAAACTCAAAACTCTTACATCCACGAGGGTAAGGTTGGCCGACTCAAGAGTGGTCATTCACACCCTCTTATGCTTGAGTTTATACTGTGTTTCCTGGGTTTTCCTTTTTTCCGACCAAGGGAAACCCCCATCCCAACGTTGTAGGTAAACCACAACCTTTTTTCCTAATACAATCAATCTGTGTATGAACTGTGGTTGCCCAGTCCATACCCAAACTAATGTCTTAAGGCCTCGACACTGCCACCAAGAGATTCCAACCGAAATTCTCACCTCAAGGGTCATATAAAACTGTCAGCGTAAGCGTGATTATCAAGTCTCCTCCCAAAGGTATCTCCAGACATGAGGTTCAAGTCAATGTCTTAACTAGAAAATCTAGGTCTGGGACAAGATACGTGGAAGGAGGGGATGATTCGTATCAATGTCTATTGTTAAGGCAGCTAGTAGTAGACACATACTGTACCTCGAATCATTCCAAGATCCCTTGGACCACACTCCTTGACTGCATGCAGCTACTCTCTTCCCCTGCCCTCCTGCTCCCTTACCCTGGCGGGGACTACAAAGGAAGGTGGTTGTAACATGTCGAAATGTACATCACCACCTGCTGCCCTCCTAGCTCTGCTTCCACTTCTGCAACTCTGAAGATTCATCTGTCCTTAAAACGTCCTCTTCTTAAAACATTTTACACGCCCATGTATCTGAGACATGTCCCATTTTCCTACTTTCCCACCGATAACATTCTCTTGATGTATCCACTCAGTCAAAGAATTCTCAACCAAAAAGGTTCTCTCTAGCACCCTAACATAAGTATGAATGATTAGAGGAAAGGTTATGGCTCAGATTTCCTTAAATACACCTCACCCGGATGTTCGAGCCCGGAAGCACAGATTATATCGTAGTCATCAAGTACCAATAATGATCGGTACACCTCGATGACTACTCATCTACCGACATGTCATCCTGCCGAACCTATATATGCTCTAGAAAACTCTCATCCACCTTCTAAAGCTAGTACTCATCTTCTTGTGAGTCGAGATCACCTCAGAACCTGAGGGGTATCTGATGTTGAAACACATGTAATGTACTAAGCCTACATGTGTCGTCTACCTGTACCACCGGTTTTAACTCCTAACCAACAGGTAGTGATATATCTGGCACACAACCCAAAGGTACTATCTCAGGCATTGGTCCACATACCGAAGCCTCATAACTATGTGGACCAAACTCATGGTCGCTCATTGGGAAACACCAGTAGATAAGATTAACATCTGCTCTACTAGTGTCTAAACTTGGTGTAGAACTCTAGGAATCACCTCCATCCAGTTCACTGCTGCCTGGGAATCTGTCCCGCCTCGTAACCTCAGGGACCTCTACTACTGGAACTCATCCAACACGCTCTGTCACCATGCACTGTCCGCTAGTATGGATGGTCGCATCTGCTGCTAAATGGGTGGTGGTGGTGCTGGTACACCACCCAAATTTTCCATCATAGTAAGAGGGTCCTACACTGGAGCCTCATCGCTCGGTGGACCGTCATCGTGTACTCTCTCAGAAACTCCAACTGACTTTCTCCGAGGAGGCATCCTGCACAGATGCAACATAGTAAAAATACTATACCGAGTGATCTGACCTGGTTTGATCTGACTTAAAGATAAATTTTGAAAACACACACGTAATCAGTGTTTTCCTGCACTGAGTTGGAAATCAGAATTCAGGGTCCTCGTGTATGGATACATCGGTCTCTGCACCAACACTGGACTCCGTAAACTGAAAACAACACTCATTACCCTCAACATTATTGCTTCATAGAAAGAAAATATCAGTGTTAAAAGTTCTACAGTAGAACCGACTCCTCAAATACCAATTTTTCACGACCCGTCCCCAGGGGCACGTGTCGTAACTACCCCAAACTCGCCTTCCATAGGCCATGGGCTAGAGACTAGAACCAAAGGCATAAATCCCTATAATTGGGAAGGTATTTCCTTTATAAAATAAAAACTCACACAACCAGAGATCAACTGGAAGCAAACACTAAGTAAGTAGTATAACAAAAGTGCTGAAAGTACAAAGGGGCCAGAAATAGAAGCCCAACATGAAGGTACAACTACAACAGAAAAAAAAAGTACAACTGAAAAGACAACAACTGAAAGGTGAATCAGCTCCTGGATCATCCTCTGGGTTCCAACCGGATGGGTTGGTACAGATGTCCTCCACAGCACTCAATGTCTGTCCGACTCCACTGGGTACCGTCTCATCGTGAAGTCCACCTCCCTGTACCATCTAGCTCTACATGCCTCAACCACGATCAGTGTTGTCCGTCGTCTGCATCCAACACAACGAGGTGCGTGCATAGCCTGTGAAGGGGTGAGTATAACGATAATCCATAGGTTCCCCGAGACCCTCAAGGTCTCACTAAATCCAATAATGATAAAACACAAAGAAAGATCTTAACAGATAACCTTTAGTTAGGTATATGCCCATACATATACCTAAGTTATCATGTAACCCATCTCAATCATGAGGTAAACACAAAGTTCATTGACTCAACGGATAACCAATACTTATGTATATGCCCATACATATACCTAAGTTATCAAGTGACCCATCTCAATCATGAGGTAAGTACAAAGGTCATTGACTCAGCTCAAACTAGGATTTTAATTATCGAAACCACACCTGCTGGAGAACTCATCCTCTGTCGAGTACAATAGCCCTGTCACAACTTCAAGGCACTACTCACTAACCTTAGTCTGGTAAAGTACTCTTCCTGTCGAGTATCGCGGGTCTGATGCCAAATATCGGGCGCTCCGTCCACTATGGGTCTGTCGCCAAATACCTGAAGCTCCCCCTAATAGCCTACAAATGTACTCCTCCTGTCGAGTACCGCGAGTATACTGGAAACAACCAGCCGCTCCATCTGCCGTGGGTCTGCGGAAAAATACTGGGTGATCCCCTTAATAGACTACATATGTTCTCCTCCTGTCGAGTACCGCGGGTCTACTGCCAACTACCAGGTGATCTGTTCGTCGTGGGTCTGCCGCCAAATAGCGGGTGCTGCCCCTAAAAGCCTACATAGGTACTTCTCCTGTCGAGTACCGCGGGTCTGCTGCCAACTACTAGGCACTCCGTCCGCCATGGGTCTGCCACCAAATACCAGGTGCTCTGTCCACTGGGATAAACAAATAACTACAAGTCGAATCGGTCAAGCAGTCGTCAGGTCTACAGCTACTTGGTCTCCGCACTCCATACACTCATCTCCAAGAGGGTCTGCTCCCCAAGCTACTGGTTGATAATTCCATGTGTCACGTAATCTCACGTGGAATTATCTCAAAGGACCGCCTCACCATAGGGTCTCAACGCAATAGATGACGTGTCAATCAGATGCCCAGTTTGTGAGTTATTAGCATTACCGTTCTAGAGGCACGGTTGGATTTCAGGTACAATCCAACCCGGCCATACTCCAAATTCTTATAAACCTCAGGTGAATTATTCCAAAAGAACCATCTCATTATGAGGAATCCAAAAAATCCGACTTCACATCAATCGGATTTCCGGAGCTCAAGTTATAAGTGTTTCCGCTCCGAGGGCCCGTTTGGTTTCGGGTTGGAGAAAATCCGGTTGTACCCAATGTTCACAAAAACCTTGAGTGTAATATACCCAAAAAAACATCTCGATCCAAGGATTCCAACGCAACTAACGATGAGTCGATCGGAGGTCTGTAACCGAAGATATATGCGTTTGAACAAACCTGGTCCGAAAATTGGGGGTTTGGGCACGGTCCAACCCGGCCCCACACCCCCTGGGTCAGCCCAAACCGGGTAGAAATGACCTGGGTCTGGGTCTGGCCCAAAGGGGTGTGGCCCGGCCCGGCTAGCATGGCCCGACCCAGTGTGGTGCGGCCTGACCCGATGCTGGCGGCCCGACCCTGCGCTGGCGGCCCGACCCGTCACTGGCGGCCCGGACCGGCAGTCGTTTGTGGCTCGGCCAAGAAGCCGAGAGTTGTGTCGTAGAGCGGGGGGTGCCGCCCCTCGCCGCTACTTGACACCAGCGGCACTTTGCGCCACCCCACCATCCCAGACCTCGTGGCCGCACGAGATCTTCCACCTTGCCGTCGCGGCCCAGCCGGGGCAGGTCTTCTCCGGCGGCGCGCTGGGGTGATGCCGCCTCCAGGCAGCCGGAGGGCGCCGGCCCTTGCCTCCGGTCACCGGCACCGCCGTGCCGGTGGGGCGCGCTGCCCCCACCTTCCGCAGACCACCAGACGCGCTCTGGTGGTCAGTTTTTCCCACCGTCTGCGCCAGCGGCTCTCCCGGGACCCGTTCTTCACTACGACGGCTTCCAAACGCCTTTGCAGACCCATTTCATCATCGCCGTCAATCTGCACAAAATAATAATTTGCGGAGGGTTCGGGCTTGTTTGTTAGCATGTGCCCTCCATGTTAGAGGTTTTCAATCAAGACAAAACTCAAATCAAATCTTGAAAATTAACCCCGCATCCAATCCGCATAAACGAGCGATCTGCGGATCAACTGGGAAGAGGTTGGTCTGCGCTCATTGTTATTTTATCAAAAGGTAATGATAAAATCAAATATAATTCCCCTTCCTTGATAAACTTGTCAGGTGTTCGTTCGTCACGGGGAAAGCGTTTCCACTCCGTCAATGCCGAGAAAGAACCGTCATCGTGGGCGAGTTCCCCGCGGTTGTATTTCCTCCCTTCATGTGGAGGAGGAAAAAGAAGCGCATCGTCAATCTTTGCGGAAGCGGAATTCTTCATTGAAGAAGCATCGTTCTTCGTCAGAGGGAAGTTCTTTCTTCTTCACACCAAAGCTCTCCCAAAAACTCTAGAACTTTACTAATATTTCCCCACACAACCAAATCTCTAATACTAAATAATATCTCTTGATATTATTTTTATTCCCATCACAATGAATTTAAAATTCAAAAACTAACCACTTAATTAATTAAATGACGTGACTCATCTCATTAATTAGGGCATGTTGGCATGAATTTAAGAGCGGGAGAGGAGGATGTGAGGGGTCTCATAAATGGGAGTGTTGAAAAAAATTAAACAAGGGAGATTTAATGGGGGGGGGTTAATGAGAGTTATGAGGAGTTTACAAATTAAGAAAGGGGGTTTGAAGAGTTTAAGGGAAGGTGAAGGGTTGGGGATTGTGTGGCCCCCACCTCACATTTATCCTCACATGGGTAGTTAGGGGCTTGTGGGTCCCACCCTAACTCCCCCATGTAGGATAAAACCACCTTAGATATAAAAATAAAATTGTTTCACAATTTTATTCATTCCTCATTTAATCCACAATTTTTAACTTCTCTACCCATGCAATCGCTACCGCGGTAAAGTTCCCCTTAAGAAATTACTGGCGTTGCGAGTTTATCAGTGCCCTTGGTTTTCAATTCCGAGCATCGATTCAAAATTTAGAAAAACCCACTCATTTTTTACAGAACGTACCCGAACTAATATTCAGAAAATTATTCCGGGCTTATCGGGCCTTGGAATCAGGTGCCGTCAGAAACTGCGTACTCATAAAATTTGATGAAATTAAGAAAAACAATTCTTTGAAATTTCCAGGTCTTTACAGTATTATTGAATAATTAAATTCACATATTGGGTTTGCGTTATTTCATTTTATTTATCATAATTATTTTGAGATTTGTTTCTTTATATTACTAGAAATTTTATATCAGATCATGAATGGACTTTTTAGGGATCTCCCTGCTAACTATGATAAGTAAAACCATGATGATTGGGTGTAATTATCATATCTAAAAGGGAACATTTTCATAATTATTTTAAAAACCAATTCATGGACCAAGAATTTTATTTCTATTAATATAATGAAAACTCGCTAGACTCAGGGAGTTCCATTACATTTGAATCTTATAGATGTGCGTTATTATGGACAACCCAACATGATATGCTAATCATTTTTCATCAATATTATTAATCAAAATACAACCCTAAAGAATTTCATCCATTAATTTTTAAAAACAGTGTTCAACATCTTCTTGTCATTATTTAATATTAAAATATTTGAAAATTAAATCACTCATCCTACTGAAATGCCCCTCAAAACCATAAAATATAGACTCTAAATTAAGAAAATCGCTAAAAATTAATTTCGACTCAAGGTAAAAAATAATTTTATTCCACCCTTTGTATCAATATCATACTGACCCAATACTAGTTGTGAGAGTGGATAAATCAAAATGGGACACAAAATGTATCATTTTGGTCCAAATGACACCAAATTATGGAAGTGCTTCTAGGGGATTAATTAAATTTTGTTTTTTTGAATTGGTTTTGTGTTAGTTAAGTGAAAAAAATTATAAAATTTGAACGATTAGACTCTAAACCCTATTTATGATTTTTTAATTTTTTTACCTTTTATCATTCGTGTGTTTTCATGGTATTGTGTAGGACCATAGGTGCTTGATTAGTTGTATTACTCATTCCAAGAGTTCGGAGTAAGTGGAAACACTTTTGTTTGACCCCAAAATAGAACGAACAGTATCCGGTTGACGTTGATCAGTTATGGGAGAACACAACTTGAATTCCCCCATGATGAATTTTGAAGACGAAGAACCGATTGTCGTCTATAGTTTTGGGTAGAAGTAATTATTTGATGGAAATAAGAACCAAAAACTCATCGTTGATGGTGGACTAAACTAGCATCCACCAGTCAACTTTATGGTGTTAGTGCCACAGAATCATAAAAGACCATCAACTCAATTTTTACCAGGGTATGGCCAACAATAACCAAAAACGTTCCTTCTACCCGAGCATCTACCCTATATGACTCATAATCAATATCCCAATTTTTCACAATAGAAGTATTATATTCCTCTAAAGTCTCATGAATAAATGTCTCAACACCATACAATTATAGAGTATAGATTTCACTCAATTATTGTAGCAGACACATGCATTGTAAGGCCACCGGTGTAGGCACAACAATGTGGAATTAAGAGGTACATTATACAGCTCATTCAGAATATGGTTCAATATTGGGGGTCTTTTAAGTGAGGACACAAATTTCCATATCTTGATCTTTCGGGAGATATGTGACATGTTCTATTACCCTAGAGTGTAGTGGGAATCAATTCATATTTGTTTATTTCAATTCTCATTAAGGGACTGAATTTTTTTTTTGGATAAAATGGATTCCTCAGTACTCCATCCACACTTGCGAGTCTTTGAATCATTCCTTTTTTCCCAATACTTTCCTCCCTCCAAGACAGTGACAGTAATAAATGAGTTCCATATCTTCCATCAGCACGAATCAAAATCACTTCATGTATCGTGGGAATGTTTCAAGGAGATGTTGAGGAAATTTACTCATCATGGACTATCACTATGGTTGAATGTTCAAAAAATATATTGGGGAATCATAAAGAATACCAAATCTATGGTTAATGTGACTACTGGAGGAACGGTAAATAGAAAATCCCCAATAGTATTGTTTGACCTTTTGGAATACATATTGGAAAATAGTTTTTAATGGAATTATAATCGGGAAACTTAGAAGCGTGGTATTAATGATTTTGATTACACTACAATGTTGGATTCTCAACCTAACTCCATGTTAAATAAAATTGGTGCTTTAAGTTTCAAAACACATTCACAAGTTCATGCAGCCAACCATCCTATATATAGTGAATGTGGAGATAACTACATAATGTCTGAATGTTCTAGGTAATTTTTTGGCCCATCTACAAGTGAACTATGCAATTTTTCTAAAAAAAGAGTTTTTAATATGTTCTATCAATACTATAAGCTTGCACGGAAAGATAATGTGAATACGGGATGGGGACAAAAACAACATAATTCTCATAAACAACCCCAGAAACCACATAGTTTTAGATAGTAACAAATTGAAAATCTATATCCAAGACAAAAAAGGAAATCAATATCAACAAGGCTTGTATCAATAGTAAGGGTTTCAAAACAGTCATCTTAAACAACCTCTTTGACCACCCAAATAACAACAAGTTGTTCATCCACAACCTTAACATTAAAAAACCTAATTTATAATATATGATTTATAAATTCATCAGTAATGTTCAAACGAGATTTCAAAATCAAGAAGAATCTATTCAATGCCTTGAGAATCAGATTGGATTGTTATTTAATCAACTCTCTAAAAATCTACCAGGCACATTAACAGGTAATACATAAAATAACCCAAGGAGGATGCCAATGAATATAAATTAAGAAATGGGATGGATTTATCTCAATAAGTGACATAAAATCAAGGATGAGATGAATCTAAACATCAAAATAAATATGCACCATCTTCAGACAAGGAAGATGAAACTGAGGAACCTTCCCCACCAAAATAGTCATCAAATTGAAATAATCCAATGAATGATATATATAATTAGGTAGTAATCCCTTATGAAACCACCTTACCCCTTCCAAAATGTGTGTTGAAAAGTAATATGGATCTATAATTTCCAAAAAATCATGGAGGTTTCTAAGAATCTCTCTATCACTATTCCCTTTGAGGAGGAATTGACTTAAATTCCCACATACATGAAGTTCATAAAATAGATTATTTTAATTAAAAGAAAATATAGGATTTGTATACCATACCTCTCAATAAATAGTGATTCAATGTGGTATAAATATGATACCCCCAATGCTACATGATCCCTGGAGTTTCTCTATTTCGTATATAATTAGATTTTGTGAGTTTGGTCAGGCTCTTTACGACTTGGGGGATAAAGTGAATTTAATACCTTTTGGTGTTTCCAAGAAGCTGGGACATATTGAATTTAATCCCACTAATGTAGTTATAAAAATAGTTAATCACTTGATCAAATACCCAAAAGGGGTTATTTGAGATGTGATAGTGATGTTTGGGATGTAAATTATCTTGGTCGACTTTATTATTCTTATTATGAAGGAAGATGTAGAAGTGCCAAAAATTTTGGGGAGACCCTTTCTAGTTATAGGTAATGTTTTAATTGATTTCCCCTATGGTGAATTAAAAATCTATGTATGGGATTAAGGAGTTTCCTATAATGTTCTTGATGCTTCCAATAAGACTCATTTTTGGAAAGTGGGGATTTTTTCCACTTAACCATAGTTGAAGATCAACTAGAAAATGCAGTAATTGATGTAGGATGTTTATGAAAGTTTCCAGTCAATGTATTGTATCCCTGAGAGGGGGAAGGTGTGAATATGTGGTTCTATTTTTGATTTATGTTTCACTTAAATTGAAACTAACTTCACCTCCTCTTGGTGAGTTCAATTACCTACTAAAAATAAACTCAACACACATCGACATGAACACAATGATTTAAAATGTTACAATTCGAAAAGAATATATACTACCTTGGTATTGTTTAGAAGTGATCCAACAACATACAATTCACTAATAAAAGAATACTTGGATTAAATTGAGTAGGATATACACCTGAACTCATGTGACACTATGAAACAATCTCACTAGTTTTTGTGTATACTCTCTTAGCAAAATAGGGTAATAATATTGTTTTGTGTCAACTCATGTTACCTATTCTTTTTTTCAATTTTACAAATGTATTCAATTGAAATATAACTAATCAATTCCTCTCTTAGAAGAGAATTAAGAAGCACATGGACATTATTATGAAGCATTCCGTCTGATATTTATATAGTCTAATTCTTCTGAGTTCGACTCATAGAAGACATTACTCCGAGTCTGATTTTCTGATATAATACAATGGAAATGAATTGCCACCACACCAATCCTTGATTATGATGAAACTCAGTATAATCAATCCTCATTCTAGAAATATTCAATACCATGGTACCCATTAGGAAAAATACCATTCTGATTAATTCAACCCAATACCAAACCTAACTGAATATAATCCCCATCAAAATTTATTCAATACATAACAAAATTGTATCACATTCGCTCACTGAAAACATAGATCTTATCTCTCTTCTAAAGTGAAAACTACACCTCATCCCAAATGTAAAATGTACTTGTTATCCTTTTATATAGTGATGTAAAACATGTTTAAGAAGGAATCTCGAGAAGTGTTCCCACTTACATAAATTCACCGAAATATAAATTTCCCTAGAAATATAAGAGAAATTATTACTTTGTCAATACTTCTTGATTATTCTTGAAACTTCTAAAATATTCACATTTTCATCATCAAAATCCCATTTCAATTTATGACACAAATTTAAATTGTTAGGAATACATGGGTTTTAACAACTGTGTTTGATTCCTCATGCCGATTACTGAATATAATTCTCAGAAACGATATGAATAAAAATCTTGTATTTGAATGTTCAGCTCCCCCTCGAAAAATCATTCAGAAATATCATTCCCTTTTTTTTTTAATCCTACTTGAGAAACCATACATCATTCAAAAACTAGTTCTTGTATCATGACTACATTCATGACATTGAAATCATTGAGGATCAAATTTATCATCACCTGAAATCAATTGAAAAGTATTATAACCTACCATTAATTCGTGCTTCATTCTTTTCATCTCAACCCCATCATTATATTTTCTGAATACAAATGGTCTTGATACGATCATCCAGAATATGATCACTCTAGATAAGATCATTTAAGATATGATCATTTCTGGTTCAGATCATTCTGGTAACAATCATTCTAGATAAGAGCATTCTGGATATGATCATTCTAGATACGATCATTTCTGATTACAATAATTTTTGTAATGATCATTTTTTATACAATCTTTTTGGACATGATTATATTTGGTTATAGTCATTCTAGTTATGATCATGGTGGTTACAATCATTTTAAAAAACCAATTGAAACATCTCTTCCTCATCTATAGGAACTTCCTTTTCATTTTTCACCCCTTTTCATCAGTTCCACATTTCATCAACATCACCTTTCATTAGCCCCACCTTTCCTCAGTACCACCTTTCATCTGCACCAGCTTTTAAAACGACACCTAGTTTTCAAACAAAAATATGTTTCAAAATAGAACTATTTTTCAAAACTTAAACTCCTTTACTATTCATTCAACTCGATACAATTATTTTGAAAGACAATTGATACCACTTCTTTCACACTGACTCTCGGATATGAAAAATATAGATATGATCATTTTCTGATTGGCTCCATCACATTCACTCTACATTTCTTCTATCAAACTTGCATCACATGTTCTAAATTAAACTTTTGATTTATATGAAATAGAATTTTCCAAAGCAACGTCACATTTAAAGCACATGTGTCACATCTGTTCCAGTGTGAAACCGATGAATTTTAACTTCCAACAAGATACAATTTCCATGAAACTGATACTTATATTAAAAAACTGATCAATTTCTCATAATGACGGAGAGACAAAGTGAGTTCAGTTCATTTGTATGCGTGACTGAGATTATTTTGGAAAAAAATCCCAAATAAAAATTATTTCCAATAAACAGTGTGAAGTTATATACTTTCATCAAATCAACCCTTGACAACAAAATACAACACTTGAAAAAAAAAATGCTTCATCATCACCTTGGTCCAAAAAATCTCCCCTTTGGATTTTGTTTTCAACCATGTTTTCATAATTCACTGAACATTTTATCCTCGTTCAATGGATAATATATCAATAATTCTATGCTTACGTGAGCTAACTCATTGTTGGAAGAAACAATCATTGACATAAATTCCATGTTTCCCAAAAGTTGGGATTATGAAAACATTTTCAAATAAAATTTTCAACTTTCATCCACATCCCTTCTTTAACCTCCCAATAAAACTAAACAAAATCATTCCTACAATAACTCCTACTAAAATTTGGAATAGTTCACACACTAAACAATGATGAAATCACAGCTTACCCACAACTCCTCCTTTTTACATGCATCACTTGTATTGATTTATGAAAAAAAATCAATTATCCACATTGACAATACAATACAAAGATAACATGAGAGAGGGGATAAAAATACATACCGCATATTTGAAGAGAAAGTGGTTGGATTCCCATGTTCAAACTCTATCTGGAAAACTGTTCCTTCGTCAATGAATTTGGGAAAATGTTTGCCACTAGTTCTGATGTTGAATCAAACATTCGGTTTAATCCATTTTCTCTACATGCTCTTTGATTAAATGATATTTCATATCAATTGGTTTGAACAGGAATGTTTAACTATATTCCTACTGAGGTATATTGTTCTTTGATTTTCACAACCTAAGAGAAAGGGTAACATCACTTTGAAATGTAAATCATCCAATTGTACTTTCATCCACATGAGTTGAGTAGCGGTTTGAGTGGTGGTAATGTACATAGATTCACCTGTAATGAGAGTTACTGAATGTTGTTTCTTTGAATTCCATCAAACAAAATGATTTCTCATAAATAATACACCACCAGATGTGTATATTCTATCATCAAAATTTACTTTCCAATCTATCTATGAATACCCAAATAAACCAACACAGTCTAAGCTGCAATACCTTATTAATAATTTTATTGTTCCTCTGATGTATCTGAGAATTATTTTTCCATCAATATGATATGATTCTCTAGGAGCACTCTTTTATCTTTCACATAAAGTAAACAACATAAACAATGTAGGTTCTTGAGGCTGTCAAATAAAATATACCTCCAATCAGCTTTCGATACACGTTCTGACCCCCTTCTTTTCCATATCCATCTTTAATTATCTTTGTTCCTAATGAAATTGGTGGGGAAACATCTTTTCAGTTTTCCATGCCAAACCTCTTGAGAAGTTCCTTATCATAATTTTCTTGGAAATTAAAAAAAATTCTTTATTTTGAAAAATTTGGAACCCAGAAAAGTATTTCATTTCCCCCGGCATGTACATTTCAAATACCTTCTCCATTTCTTCAGCATGTCTATCCCAACATCTTTCATAATTCCTAACAAAGATATTATCATCAACATAAATGATCACAATGAAAAAATATTATTGACTTTCTTTGATATACATATTTCTATGCACTCTTCCTTTCATGAAGTTCATATTTCTTAAGAAAGTATCCAATTTGGAATATCATTCCCTTTGACCTTGTTTTAGCCCGTACAAGGCTTTCTTCGATCTTTATACATAATTATCATACATACCAACCACAAAGCCACATAATTGTTCAATATAAACCTCATCTTCAAGATCACCATTTAGAAATGAAGATTTAACATCGATTTGAATGATATTGTAGGCTCATTGTGATGTAGTATAACTAAAAATTGTAATTTTTTCCAATCTGGCCACTGGAGAAAAGAATTCATCAAAATCAATTACTTCAATCTGTGGATTCCCTTCCAAAACCAATTTGTCTTTGTTTCTTATCATCTCACCATCTTCATGCTGCTGGTTTTGGAAGACACATTTTGTTCTAATAATGCTTTTGTTTTCAGACATGGGTATGGGTTCACATGTAATGTTGTATTTAGTTATATCCAATTATTCATTCATGTCGTAAACCCGTTTTGGATACTCAAAATCTTCTTTTATATCATTCGACTCTACTTTTGAATACATATAAGTATAAGTAATTTTAATTTCTTTTCTTCTTATAATAACCCTTTGATGTTTATCACCAATTATATTATAAGATTCCACTTGTTACCTAAGTCTAGGATGAGTTTATTGAGAATCATCTTTATCACTTGAAATACATGAGTCTGATTCTTCTCCTTGAGAAGGAATATAATTGTTTGAATCCTTATCAGAATTGTTTTATTCACTATGCTTAACTTCAATTTTCTCCTGAACATGTTTCTATTGATCAGATACTTCAATTGCTTTCATATCAACTAAATAAATAATTCATTTTGTTTCTTTGTTGAGGAATTTGTACCCTCTTCTTTATGGAGTATAGACAAGAAAAATTCCATCCTCACCTTTTTTCTTTATAATAATAGGGATCCTAAAAACTCTAAAGTGCTTGAAACATAGGGTTTTTTCATAAAAAATCATTAGGATTCATACCTTAATGAGGTATATAGAAATAATGGTTCTAAATATAAATAGTAGTACTCATGGATTGCCACTAAAAGTAATGAGAAATGACATGCTTCTATTCCTTCTTTTAGAAACCCCATTTTTTTGGGGGAGTGCATGAAGAGATATAATGATGCTTCATTCCATGATTCTCAATAGTCTTTAAACTCTTCACATATTTTTTCACCACCATTATAGTTTCTCAAATTCTTCACAGAATACTCACACTCATTCTCAACTTTTCTTATGGAACATTTAAACATTTTCAAAGAATATGATGCGTGTTTCATATAAACAACACAAGTAATGAGTGTTAAAACATAAATGAAATTAATGATGTACTTATCTCCATGTTTTTATTGTTTTTTCATTGGAACCCATATATCAGAATGGATCAGTTCTAGGGGTTGTTTTAAACAAATATCAACATTCATATGCACAATATTTGTAATACTTCCTTTCTTGAAAATAGTACAATACAAATATCTATTTCATCGAAAAAAATGAATGTCTTGGACACCAGTCTCTTTTGAATAACTTAATAATTTTTCTCTAACACATATGCCTAATCCCATTATGCTATAAGTAATTCTCTTCCTCCATATTCATGTAAAAAGTGTTTTGTGAACCCTATCCTGAAAGAAATTCACTTTCGTCTGTGGGCCTCTTGTAAAAATATTTCCATATTATTCAATATTTACAAAAAAACCATTTTTTTTAAGATAACCATGCTACCCTCATAACACAATAGTGAAACAATTATCATAATGTGTTTCTTCCCACCAACATACAATGTTTTCTTAGATTTCATATTTTCTTTTACAATGATGGATGATCCCACAGCTTTGATACTAAATAATAAATAATTTCCAAGTGTCACTGTTCATTCATTAACATATTTCAAATTCTTCAACAATTTCAAGTTTCATGTCCTGTGGTCAGAACACCCACTATCATTTTACTAGGTTTGTCCTCCTTTCGTGACATTCAATGCAGTTTCAACAACATGGTCTATTTATCATTTCTTTTCATTCATCTCCTCTGGATATTGATAATTGATAATCCTTTGTTGAGCTCATAAAAAAAACAATACATCCATTTTTAAGGATTCCAGGTTGATCACATATGTCACAAATAGTTTCCAAGGGTTGGAACCAATTTTCAATTTTTTATTCATTATTTTCAGATTTCTTCTTCAAAAAATTCTCATTCTTCTATCATTGAAGATATTGACTCCCACCCAATATCATCCTTAATAACATGTGGGATAATAGTAATGTTGTTCATTGAACCAACACATAATTTCTATGTATCATAATCCACAACTATACCAGCAATACAAAAAGAAAGAGTACTTCTAATGAAACATAAATATTGATCAGAATTTTGAAAAAATTTATCAATCATCTTCAGTTCACATTGAATTTTCTTCTTCTTCTTCTTTTCATCCTTTATAGGATCAAAAGTATTTGAAACCTTTCCAGATCCATATAATACCTTTTTGGACTAAGTATGTTTTGTAATTTCTAAATTTATCACTTTGACCACATACACAACTTTCCTAGTATTCTTGTTTTAAGAATTAGTTCTATTATTTTTATCACCCTTTAATGTTTTATTTTTTTGAACATTCTCATGATTCTAATTATGAGAACATTCCCTAAATTAATGGATAGTGTTATCTAAACTTAGACTTTTATTTTTATCTTGATAGTGTTTTTGTTGGATTAATTACAACTATACTTCTTTTGGCTTCATCTTCACTTACAAATAAACATAACAATTCTTTTCATCTTCAAAAGACTTCATAAAATCAACATTATCTTTAACCAGCTATTCTTTATCAACAGAAAAACATTATTGGTTTATTGAGCATTCATCTTCCAACTTTTTGTTTTTCTTTTCATGTCTTCTGGTCTTTCTCTAACATTCTTTCACATCTTCATTCAAATGCGTTTCAAGATGTGTTTCTTCTTCTTCTTCAGAACTACTTCATCAGTATTATTCATCATTCATTGTTACAATGAATGTATTTTCATTACTATACTCAACTAATTGTTTGGATTCTGCATCACTCTATTCTTCTTCTTCAACATTGGGCAAGAATCTTATTCTTTTTGTTTGAAGAATTTCTTTTCCTTTCCCTTGTCTCCATTTTTCATCCAAAATCTTCTTGATTTTTATCTTTCATAATTACTATCATATTCATTCTTACTTCGAGAAAAATTAGCCACAATGTGACCAACACCTCTACAATCAAATAATTTCAAGGGAAGTTTCCCTTTGTATTTCCATGTTCCTATTTTAACATTCTTAGAAAACAAGGATATAATATCATTAAGGTTTTTTCATACATAATTTTCACAGTCGGGATCACCATATTCTTATTTGATAAGTATCATATTAGAATTTTACATATTTATAGCCTTGAAATACAATTTTCTCTAACATATTTTATTTCTCTTCATTGCTTTCCCTCTTCACATCTCATAAGTTATAAGGGTGATATGACAGTCATCAATAGATAATGTCTCTAGGTATCAATATTCTAATGTGGATACTTTTGCATCGAATATTTTATATAGGATTATAAATATCTATTAAACAACTATAGAGTTTTCCATCCTTTATCCAAGGAATATAATAGAGAATACAATGTAATTTACACTAGTAATGAAATCCCCAACAGATTCATGTTCACCCATCTTCACGTCTTTATACCTTAACCTTCATATTTGTAGTTCCTCCTTATTGATTTTTTAACCTTCATATATGATTTCCCGATTGTACCATATACCTTTGGATGTAGAAAAAACCTTCACTCTCAATAATTAAATTTCATAAAGAGATGATAATATATAATTCTTGCCCCATATATCATTCTCAAGAAATATCTAGTCAACAACAGTAAGTGCAGGTTTATCATCAATGGGAGTAAATCCAACTGTTGCTACTTAAAGAACATCATAATTGATAGAAATTATATATGGAAGCATTCAATATTTCTATATATGATTATTTTTTCCAAAAAATACAAAAAATACAATTACTATTCACATGGTTAAATTCTTCATTCGAAAAGAATTGTGAAGGGAACCTTCTTTGATAACACTTGAAAGTACCCAGTCAATGTATTGTATCACTAAAAGTGGGAGAGGGGGAATCAGTGATACTATTTTTCGTTTATGTTTCTTTAAAATTGAAACAACCTTAACCATATGTTTTTGATTTTAATTCCCTATTGAAAACAAACTCAACACACATCCCCAAGAACACAAGTATTTACAATGGTCAATTTTCAAAAAGAATTGCTATGTCCTTGAGATGGTTTGGAAACGATCCCATACCATACAATTCACTAAGAAAACAATACATGTATGACAAAGAGTTAAATATATCCTTGCACTCATGTAGCACTAGGAAATTGTCCCACTAGTGTGTGTGCACCCTCTTAGCACAATTGGGTAATACAATTATTCTGTAACAACTCATGTAACCTATACTTATTTTCAATTCAACAAATTTATTCAATTGAAATAAAAATCATCAATTACTTAACTATAAGAAAGGTAAGAACCACCTGGAATTTATTATGATAGGGTGATTCTGATCTTTTCTGAGTCTTATTCCTCTATGTCTGACACTTACAAAATAATACTCTCAGTCTTATTTTATGATATAATATAATTGGAATGAATTGGAAAAAATTCAATACATGAGTATGATGAAACTATAGATGATACATCCTCGATCAAGAAATCTTCAATGTGGTGATAACCAATACAGAAAAACCCATTCCAATTAATTCAGCCCGACTCCAATCCTAGATGAATAAAATCCCTGTCAAAATGTATTCAATACAAAACAATAGGGAATCACTTTCTCACAATGAAAATTCAAAGAATCCATCTCTTCTACGATGAACAGTACACCTCATCCAAAAAAGTTAAATGTACTTGTTTCCCATTTATTGGTGACCCAAAACATGTTAAGGTGGGAATACCAAAACACTTTCCCACTCACTTAAATTCATCCAAATCTGAATTTCTGCTGAAATCTCAAAGAAATTATGACTTCTTAAATTCTTATTTATTCTTCTCGAAACATCCAAAATATTAAACTCTTATTCTTCAAACACCCATTAAAATTTATGAGATCGATTTTAATTATTAGGAATGCAGGGGTCTGATCAACTGAGTCTCATTCCTCATCCTGATTTCTGAATAAGATAATCATAACCCATTGGAATCAAAATATTGTATTTGAAAGTTCATATGCCCCTAAAAAACATTCACTAATCTAATTCGTTAATATTTTCTCTTGACCCACCTGAGAAACCATAATTCATTAAATTTATAGTTCTTGTATCATGACTACCTTCATGATGTTGAAATCATTATGTATTAGATTTTGAATCATCTAACTTTAATAACAAAGTATAGTAACTTTCCTTTCATTCTTTCATCTTTAATTTCATCTCAATCCAAGAATGATCTTCTCTAAATATAAATGGTCTGGGAAAGATAATCTTGAATATGATCATTCTATATATGATCATTCTGGATACGATCATTTCTAGTTATGATCATTCTATTTACGATAATTCTGGATAAGATCATTCGGGATATGGTCATTATAGATATGATAATTTTATGTTACTATATTTCCGGATACAATCATTCCTGATATAATCAATCTTGATATGATCATTTTTGGTTACGGTCATTTTTGGTATGATCATTCTGGTTAATGTCATTCTAGAAAACAATCAACACCATATCTTACTCATCTATCAACACTTCCATTTCAATTGACACCACTTTTTATCAGCACCTCCTTTCATCAAATTAACCAATCATAAGCACTCGTCAGAACCACCTTTTAAAATAACACCTTGTTTTAAAACAACACTATGTTTTAAAACAACAACTTATTTCAGAATAGTAACTCATTTAATTTCCTTTCACCTTGAAATAATTATTTTGAAAGAAAATTGATACCACATATTTCACTCTATCACTTGGATATGAAAAATACGGATTCAATACATTTTTAACTAAAACACCTCTTACACTCTACCTTTATTCCATAAATCATTCATATTATGTTCTTGATTCAAAGTATGATTTTTATGAAATATGAATTAGTAAAGCATCATCAAATTTAAAACACATGTTTGACATCAGTTCTAATTTAAAACCAATGAAAATTCACTCCCAAAAAGAGACATTTTCCATTAAACAGATTATTTATTTTAAGAAACCAATCAAATCCTCATAATGATGGACAAACAAAGTGAGTATAATTGTTTTTAAAGCATGAGTCATATTCTTTTGAAAAAAAATCCCAAAACAATTGTTTCCAAAAAAACAAAGTGAAGTGACTTTCTTTTATCAAAATCAAATATTGACTAAAAAAGATGAAACTTAAAAACCAAACACCTTCATCATAAGCATGCTACTAACATTTTTTCAATGAATGAGATATATTCTGTGGACATCCTTCTTGAATTGGAACATGTTGAGGTATAGTATTTCTCATGCCAAGGAGGTCATCATTGGTTGTGAGCATTAATCCCAAACATTTTGTAAATAGAATATGTTGAACACATTGTGCATGTGGTTCTTGATTATCCACCACTAAAAATGAATTCTCTTTCATTATATCTTATGTATTGATATTTGGTTGATAAAGACACACTGCCTATTATTATCCATGTGTCTCTCAAAAAAGAGTTGGATGGTGCACTTTTCTAGGTCCTAATAAGAAGAAAACAATCTATTGGTTGGAATGTAGATGACCTTAAGGGAATAAGTCCAACCATTTGTACCCACATGATATTTCTTGAAGAGGTATAAAAACCATCTCAATATCCACAATGATAGATAATTCCTCCAATAAAGAGGTTATAAAATGAGAAGTGATCAAGTTAGTAGATGCTGGAATTATATACCCCATTTTTGACAGTTTGTGGGTCCTCCCCTTGAATGTAAAATCCAAAATGGGGGTATCACTTTGATTTTAAAATAAAACAATGATTTGATCCCAAATCAAATATTTCTGTACTGGAGAGTAGGCATTGAATAAAATATCTCAATGACGCTACATGGAAAAACCACTTCCCACTCACATTCATGGACAAGATGTTGGTGTGTTTGGAAGGGTATGAATTTTATTAATTCTTATATGGTTATTCTATATATATAAAAAATATCTATTACACCTTAATATTAGGAAAATATCACATTCAAATTCCAATACAGAACATTTTCCTACTGTCATATGTCATTTTGTATGTGTAACACCTCATCTAACATTCAATAGTGTATGTTATCAATTATCCATGACATGGTGGAGACAATTTTGGACGTTTTCATGGATGAATTTATTTTTGATGGGAATTCATTTGAAACATTCTTTAAATATTTGTAAATGGAACTAGAATGGTGATATTAGAGAAAAATGGTGTCAAATTGGGGAAAGTACCATTTTATAGTGCAAAATGGTATTGTCTTGGGCCACTGGATCTCCTAGAAGTGAATTTAAAAGGATCCTACAATGATTTATTGGATAGAAAACCCACCCATTCCCACATCTTTCTGACCAAAATAGATCTTCCATAGGCATGTGGGAGTCTATAGACGGTTTGTGTGTGATTTTTCAAAGTCAAAAAAACCATTAACCAATATTATTTCAAAGGATGGTATTTTTAAATTCAATTAATCCTACATTATGTTTTTTCGACTTTTCAAATAGATATTTGTAGAAGATAGTATTATGATTTCTTATTGTTAGAATTATTAGCTCAAGATAATATGTGATTTAAAATATTATGTTGTTGGGTAGTCTTTTGGCAAAGGATTTATTGAATTTTATAACATATCTACTATGAAACCCACCCTTTACACAAATATCAAATTAATTACACCACTACAAAAAAATTGTTGGAAGTGGATTTTGAATTTGAAAATTTTCACTCATATTTGGTACTGTCCAAATTAATTTTTAATACTAATCATGATGCACTCGAATACCTATTATGTAAGAAATATACAATTGCACGTTTGATTCAATTGGATCTACTTCGCCCAGAATTGGATTTGGAGATTCTTGATTAGTTGGATAGTGTGAATTTTTTTATTGATCATATCTACCGCTTAGATTTTTCCAATTTATAAAGAGAAGAGGGAAGATAAATAAAAGAAGAGTTTCAATATGATAACATTTTCATAGTATCTACTGCACCTCATCCATGGTTTTCTGATATCGACAATTATTTGTCCACAGAAGTGCTTCATCCTTATTTATATTATAAAAAAATTGTTTTCAATCAAAAATAAAGAAGTACTTTTGGGAAGATTCAATAGTCTTCTAATCATGTGGAGAAAAAAAAATTCTTTGATGTGTGCCTGAGGTTGAAATAAATGGATTTCTGGTTTTTTATAACTCATCTCCATCTCGATGACATCATGGATCATATGACACAATTTCTAAGATTTGTAAATTAGTATTTTTATTTCCAACCATGGATAAGGATGCCTGAAATTTTGTTTCATTATGTGATATGTTCTAGTGGATGAGAAATATTGGGCATAGAGATGAGATTCCCCAACACCCCATCATCGAAGGTAAAATCTTTGATGTGCGGTGTATTGACTTCATGGTGACATTTCCCCCATTGTATGGAAACACAAACATTATACTATGTGTGGAGAATGTTTCTAAATGGGTAGAAGCCACTACCATATCCAACAACAAAGACTATTTCATTATCACTTTTATAAATAATCACATATTCAGAAGGTCCAGGGTTCCCTAGGTCATCATTACTGATAGGGGGATGCATTTTGATAATTTCATGATGATAATAATTCTCAAAAAACAATTTGGGTGAAGTATCACATAGATACATCATACCACTCCCATTCTAGTGAATAAGTTAATATATATAACTGTGATCTTAAAAAATTCATGGAAAATATATTGGCATCTTTAAGAAGGGATTAGTTTAATCAAATGGAATATGTACTATGGGATTACCAAACCACTTTCAAAAATCTATTTGGTTTATCCCCATTCTTTTTCATCTAATGAAATATTTTTCAACTACTTGATGAACTCCAATATAAATTTTAATTGTATATCAAAACTTTGTTCTATGATGTGATGGCCTCCTGAGAGAAATAGAATTTTCAAATGTCCAAGCTTGATGAAATTCATCTTGAATCATATAAAAATACCATGCACAAAGAGAAGACAAAAGTGGTTTATAATGACCAAATTTCTTGGAAATCCTTCTAACCCGGTGATCATATATTTTTATTCAACTCACAGTTAAAATTATTTGTGGGTAGGATAAAATCAAAATGGTCGAGACCTCTCAAAGGGGTCAAATTCCCCCTCCCTCCATTGTGCAATAAAAGTTGCAGGAGAAGAAAAAAATGTTGAAATTGAAAAGACAACATCATAAAACATACTAACAAATGAATGACATGGTGGTAGTAGTCTCCACCACTAAATTTGGGTAACAATAGGCCTAGTTATTTTGATCAGGAGAAAATAAATTTAGCACTGATCAGGAGGTAACCTTTAATTTCAAATAAAATTATCAAATCAATTTCTTTTTTGTGCATTTATATGAGAGAATGTTAGTGTGTTTTTCCATTTTTTGTGCTTTAGTTATACGAATCACGAAATCTTATAGATACATCATCGAATTTTTATTATTATCTAAATAGACATCGTGTGGTAATCTCATATCAAATTTTAAAATAATTGGTGACCTAGTTGATTAGTTTTAAAAGGGTCCACTTCAATCAAGTGGGGGTGGGGGATTCAAAAAAAATAGATAGAGGCATACACATGGTTTGAAAACACTTTGGAAAATTGTTCGCAATAACTGTGATCATTTGATAGACCATTCCAGAAGAAGATGCATGGTTACCACATGGTTTTCCAAACCATATAGATCCTATAGGAAACCATGTGTCATTTTTAAAAAATCCAAAAAAATAAAACCTAATTGATTCCCCCCCACTTTAACAACCAAATTGTGCACCATTCCCCCTCCCATGACATGACCTATCCCAATCCATGGATCAAGACACAACTACCTTGATCCTACCTTTATAGGCTATAGGGTAGAGACATGAAATGAATTCACAACTAAACTTGGGTAGTTCTTTCCCTAATATCCTTTACACATGCACAAAACTAACTCAATATAAAAGTGCATATGGAGAATGTAAAATAGGCATCACTTTTATAAATATATCAAACATGTATGTACCTATAAACAGTACAAAATTTCAGTAGATGAAAATGAAAATAAAAAACGAAAAATTCACACCCACATAGAAATGTTTCCCAACCTGATAGAAAACTGGAAAAGTTAAACAACTGAGAGAGCATAGCTCTTGGATCCCAAGTTATGACTACCATATGTGGTCTGAGAACCCTATATCCCTATGATCCCTTAAACCCCTAGTCTACCGGTCCACCTACTAAAGAGATACAAAACATGTTAGAAAATGTCTTTGCTATAGTGAGTATATATATACCTAGTAGAATGCACCGAATAGGGTTAAGGGGGAGAGGAAAATATACAAATGAGGTGGAAAACAATTTATAGAACAAGGTTTAGAAAGAGATTACATCTCAACCCATCAAGAGAGTGAAAGTGAATTCATTCAAACAAAAAGAGATAGACACAGTGAGAATATGAACTTCTCATTGAGTCATCGCTACCTAAAGTTGGAGAGTGGATTCATCTAACAGTGAGGACATAAACATGGAAGGCACATGGGATACCCCATTCATATTCGCCGCCCATGGGAGGAGAGTGACTATACCCATTGATTGTGTAATGATGTAGAATATATATATATATATAAACATATACTCAGTAAAAGAATCATAAACTAGTGATTGAGTGGATCTCTACCAAACAGTTCAACCCAAGAATAAGAGTATCCAATAATTCCAATAGATTTACATCTATGATGACCAGTATCTCACGCATTTGGTTCAAGAAAAAAAGTCTAATTGACTCAATCATCACACCTTAATACTATTCTCTTGGGGTGATATTGGCTCACCCTCACGGTTTTAGGTCGCATCATAAAAATGTGTCTTGGTGAGGAAAACATCGCTCTTCCTTGTGAGTCTAGACGTATTTCAAGCCACATATCATCACTATAATGGATATTCGAGTGGGAAAATTCTAGGTAAGGATAGTGTACCCTGCTATGATAGGAGGGTCCAAATTTGATAGTCACCATGGAAATCCACTGCCTAGCTTGGCAGGATGGTTACACTTGGGATTGTCATCAGGTCACACCACTACACAGTCCTACTAGTGGGTAAGCTCAGTGAGTCATTAGGGAACTCCAATACCCATACTAGATGGAGGGATCAACCTATAAGATGTCATCAAGAAATTCCATTTCCAATTCTAGCTAGTGGGTATGACTAGAACTGTCATCGAAGAACACCAAAACCCATCCCAACTGGGGGGTTAGCCTCGAACTATCATTGGGGAATACCATTTCCCATCCCATTTGGAAGGTATGCCCAAAACTATAATCGGTGCACATCAATACCTACCTCAACTAGTGGGTAATCATATAACTATCAATGGGGAATTCCACTACCCATCCCACCTCGAGGGTGAGCTCGTAACTATCATTGGGAAATGCCCATGCCCTACCCTACTGGAGGGTAACTCAGAATGAACATCAGAGAAATCCACTACACAATACTAATAAATTGTAATCTAGGTAATATCATTAAAGAATTCCATGACCCATCCCTACTGGAGGGTAATCTTTGTGCTATCTTTTGGGAATTTCACAACCCATCCTTTCTTTAGGGTTACTTAAGGTATGCTCTAATGATTCTATATAATTGTTTCCATCATTGTGTGTCACCCCAGTGTCTGGAAAACACGAAACATTATAAATATTATCTATAAAACTTATTATAAAGTTACCATCATGTTCTATGGTCAAGAGAACTTAGGATAAGCATCTCATGGTAAAGAATATGAGATCAAATGAAGGATATACATACTTTTGAAGATTTCTCAAACGAGATCCATGTGAACAAGGTATGTGAGGGGAACAACATGGTGTGTGGTCCTACTCCACAGCTTTTCATTCCCCTATCAATCACATCCCCCAACCCATATAGGAGAACATTTTTTGTTGGTGGACTACAAACCATTTACTGAAAAACTAGGCTCATGGTCATATCATGTGGTCGTGTCCATGTAACGAACCCCATGTCTGTGTACCTAGAAACTGGGTTAGTGTGTTCGACCAAATGGGCTTGCAAAATAGGGAAGGATACATTTTTTAGAGAGGGAGTTTCATGTCATGTATCTGTTAAACATTCCCAAACCCTACTGTCACCATTAGGTAGGGCAATACATCATTTTTTCTTCATTGAACACGGCGTGTAGTTGGATTTCTTGAGAATCTATGAATTTTCATATCCATCCTCCATGCATTGAATCTAGTAAAATGACATTGGAATACATCTTTAATTTCCCAAAAACTCTTTATCTGGATGAACCTCACACTCTCCAAAATTAGTTCACCGGAAAATGGCTATGAACATCAATATGGGTTTGGTTCAACATTTTCCACGCAACCATTTCTTCATCCTTTGATATCATGACAAAAGAACAATAGATCTGTCATCCTAGAACCATGATGATTCCAACTATTTGATTCACTCACAAAAACATAAAATTTTCATCAATCCGCTATAGATCGAGGTTCCTCTTAAAACATAGGTTTCCAGACAACTATTGAACTGAGAACCACATGATTCCATATGTGATGAACGCGAAGAATGGGTGGGGGGAAGCATAAATAAAGGATTAGGAAATTTTCACTCAAGAATTCATCGATGAAGAACTAAAACAGAGAACCGAGTTAAAAAATGATTAAACAATATTTAATATGATTCGTGGGTGCATTTGATTTTTTTCAAAGGTGTATATCGAAGGAATAATAATGATCTACTCAATTTTTTAATTATAAGGACGAAAAAACACATATAATGATTCCTACATAAATTTTGATGGATAATTGATGAAAATGATCCCACAAAACGATCAAAATAAGATGATTTATTTGATATGTTTCGATTCATCCTAATCCATAGGTTTGTTGTTCATTGACAACAGTGGGGGGTGGAGCTCCCATAAAAGGATGTTATAATTATGATCCAAACATAGAAAATTCACCCAAATGACCTATTTATAATATTTTTATTTTGTCAAAATGAAATTTAATAAATCAATTAATTAATTTACTTTAACGCACCCCCAACAAGAGACGTTCCCAAAGGCCCCATGCCATTGTATTTTATATTTTTCCTAGGGTAAACTCTGCGTTTTAGACACAAATGTGGTCTAAGAAATCCAATCCAATCAAACATTTAAGATTTATCCCCCTTTCATCAATTTTAATATTCACACAATATAAAATAAATTCAATATTTTTTATATAATTAATTCTTGGAACACCGGGCCTCATAATCTCATGTCGTCTTAGAACATAAATCTGGAAATTTATTTAAAATTTTTTAAAAGTATTACAATGACCAAAATGGGTCTCCACATCATTCCCTCCTTTTTAATATTCATCCCTAAACTGTAAAACTAAGAAAATAACAAGGGATACTATGCAGGAATCTGGCTCTCCCACTCCCATGAACTATGTACACATTTCTCTGCTACCACAACATGTGATACAATGAGATGGTTCGTTCATAGATGGTCCATTCATGTTCGTCATTGATTTCCACCATGTTCTCTAAAAATTTTTCTCCATCCTTGATTACCATCTATCCCTAGTCGATTACGTCTTTAAGGTTTTGAAGTTATTTCATCAGCTTCGACATATGGAATATGTCTTGTGGGGGTAGGGAGATGCAGTAGGAAACCTCTCAAACCTTCTAAATGATCTCAAATGTCCCGATAAACCTCATGGATAGCTTGCCTCCCCATGTGAACATCCACATTTCATATCATGGGAAGAATATCAAGAAAACATGGCCTCCATTCTAAAACACCAATGGTTGATGACATGGATTTACATAGGATTTATGTCCAGTCCATTCCATACTAATCCATTCACGGATGACCTACACTTTCTCTGTTTTCGCACCCACAAACTATAGGACCACATGTTATGACACTCCAACCTATAGATAGCACAAGGGTGGGTATATGGTCTCCCATATAGGTCTTAAAAAGGTTTCATGCTGATGGTAGAGTGGTATTTTTTTTTGTACGTAATATATACTAAGGGAAGGTTATCCCCACAGCTCCAGAAAATTTCTAACATGCAATCCCTCTACATATCTTCTTTCACCTGGGTAGTGTTGTTGATCTTCCAATTGGTCTGGGGGTAAAGGGTTGTACTCATCTACACCAAGGTCCCAAATTCCTCATGTATGAACCTCTATAATCATTACATAAACTATGTTTATGGACCAAATAAAATTTTTTAGGGCACCTCGTGATGGTTAATGATCCCTCAAACATACAACTTCCTCAAAACATCCACTGAGATCAGCTCCATAATGGAATGGAAGTGTTCCAACTTCTTCAGTTGGTCAACTATCACCAAGATGGAATTGTGGACCTTCACTATGTATGGAATCACATTGATTAATTCCATGAATATGTCATCACATTTCCACTCCGAGATCTCATGAGCATACAAATGACCTGTTGAAACATGTTGCTCATCTTTCACTTTCTCACATGTGAGGAATCCGGAGTTGAAATCATCTATGATTCACCTCATAATAGGACACCAAAAATTCCACTACTGTTCTTTTTAAATCATTCCCACACTGGGATTTATATCTATGTGAGAAGTGTGGAACTCCCTCATCACCTCCTCCCACATCATGACTGGAATCACTATTCTCCCCTAGAACTTGATGTCACAATTATCTCCTTCATTGTATCCATATGTTGAATCACCTTGGGATATCTGATCATGTAACACCTCACAATTGATTTCTCCATGTTGGGACTCTCTCACACACTTGATAAGTGGGGGATTCAACATCATCAACTAATGAAAATTTGTACCCTCCTACTTCACAAGGGTCAACCGTAGGGAAGTTAACTGCTCTTATGCTTCCTACAATAGGCGGGTCAGGGATATCCTGCTAATAGAATCTGTTAAAACACTTACCTTTCATAGAGTATATTCAATATCAAAGTCACAGTACTAGAGAATCATCGACCTACATCACCACCTTAGGTTATGTATCTTGTAGTGAAGATGTACTTGAGGCTCAAGTGGTCTGAGTAAACCATAAAGGGATCTCCCATAAGTTACTGCCTCCAATTCTTGAGGCTAAGACTATCACTATTATCTCTAGGTCATGAGTCTCATAGTTCTGATCATGTGGTGTCAACTGCCTTTAACAATATGAAATATCTTCTTTTCTCAACATCAACATGCAACTCATCCCTACTACAAAGGAATGACAATACACTACGAACTCAATGCATTCCTTTGGTAGTATCTACAATGGAGATCGCGTCATCCTCTATCTAAACTACTCAAAGGCCCTCTAGCACTTCTCAGATTAGGTAAAAAGATATCCTTACTCTGTTAGGGAGGTAAAATGGGATTCGATTCCAGATATGTCCACCACAAATCTCATGTAGTACACTACCTAGACAATAATACTCTTCACCTCTAACACATTCTTGGGTGGATCCCCATAATGAACTGCTTCAATATTTTATGGATCCATAGCTTAACATTGTTCTAAAATGACATGTCCTAGGAATTGATCCTCATATATCCATAACAGAAAATTCATGGGATTTTCATAAGTATTGTGTTCTCAAAGTAATTCAAGAACCATGATTCACCTATCTATTTGAGTATATGATTATGTCATCGATGAAGACAACAAAAAGTAGTACATGTATGGCCAGAGAACCTAGTTCTGAAAATTCATAAAGACAATGGGGGAATTGTTTTCACACAAAATTGAATCACTAGGAATGGATAGTATCCATAGAAACATTGTAATTTCAACTTTGAAATATCATCTTGAAGAACCGACTACAATCGGTAGCCAGATCTGAGTTTGATAATGGAGAACGATCTCACACCTCACAACTAATCAAAGCGTTATTCAAACCTTATAAAGGAGTAATTTTTCTTTATTTTATCATAGCTCGAGTGATGCTAATTTACAAAAATCCATAACATCTCATCCACCTTTTCCATGAACAGAACTGGATCCGCCAAGGGTGACATTCTGGGTCTGATGAAACCATTCTCACAATGGTCCTCCAAATGCTACTATGGCTTCCAATGATTTGTAGGATCCATATGATATGCCTTAGCAGATATCTGGGAGTTCACAGGTAACAAATAAATAGAAAACTCTATCTATATCCTTAGAGGTAGTCTCAGAAAGTCTTAGGGAATACTTACATATAATCCTACCCAACTGAAGAAACCTATATTCCTGAAGATTCTATTGTGCCAAGGATTACACTTTCCTAACTATGGGTGATAGGATTAAAAATTCTACCCACAACACCCACGTGTCCCATCATGAGATATCTCTTTCCATAAAATGGGAATCTCATCCCATCAATGCGAAGGAAAATGACTTGTCTATAGTGATAGCCACATTGGGATCGATCTATGGAAAGACAATCCATACCCAAGATGAAATCATAGGATTCTATCATGATGAAAAAAAGATCCCATGTGAATCTCTCTCCTCAAGAAGATTTCTCACACTACTGATAGATAAAATATATAAAAGAAACCATCCATGTAAGATCCTCAAAACTAAGTTACTATACTACCGTTTCCACCGGACGCTCCATCTCTTTCACTAGAAGCTGAGAGATAAAAAATGAATGGAACCTGTGTTTAATGATATAGAGGAAAGAGTATAATTAACATATATTTTTTCTCGAATAGTCTCATGTGCTATAGGATCATAGACATCAAAAAGATGAAACTATCTGCGACCCATACTGCCAGCTACATGAGCCTAAAGTGGGCCGCATGGTGGTGGGGGTGGAAGGATTTTATAGTACCATCCTCCACCTAAACCTCATCATTATCATCTTCAATGTCCAACTATCTGGAATCCCTATGAAAAATATGTCTCTATTTTATGTTCCTGATCCAACACCCCGGCATAGTTGTCGATGCACAAGGGTACTACATGCAGAGTCTCTAATCAAACTTCTATTCTCGGATGTTTGCATAACTGATTATGTCAATAGATTAGTGTGTAAGGTATATGAACGTAGCCGTATAATAATAAAATGTCATCCCTCCCTATTGATGCTCTGTAAGCTCCTAGATTTGAACTAAACACATGAAGGAGGGGTAGTACCTCTCACAGAATAGTTGTTGGTAGTCGTCCCATGAGAGTGTTGAATCATCACACACCTAGGTAACCAGGATCCACCTTTAAAGGCCCAGAAATACTGTGGAATTGTTTTTTAAAATACAAGGGAAATTTACGAGTCCACAGTTATTGACGGAGATTCATTCCGAGGCCCGGTGTGCTCAAGATCAATTTCGGAAGTTTTTTTCAGGTACGTTCAGTAAACGTACGAGCGACATTTTATATATTTTGAACCGGTGCTCGCAATTGAAATCTGAGGACATTATTGAACTCACAGTGCCAATATTCGTTTAAGGAGACCTTTAATGCAGCTGCGTTTTATCGAGAGCGGATGTTAATTTTGTGGGTTTTCTAAATAAATTAAAAAAATATGTGCAACATATTTTTATTTTGTAGAGGTTAAATCCTCCATGGGGAGGTTAGAGGAGGGACCCACCCGCGAATAACCTCCCTTCAGAGGATATTATGTGGTGGGTCCCACACTAGCTCAAACCCCCTTAACCCCCCTTTAACCTTTAGAACTCCCAATTTATTGTGGAGCCTTTCCACCTTCCCTCATAATGGTGCCAACACACCTAAGATTTAATTAATTCCAATTAATTAATTTGAAGTGATTTGAAGTGATTTGAATTATTTTTTATTGAATGGAAATAATAAAATAATAGTAGAGCTGTTATTTTATTTTGGCATTGGTGATTCTCTTTGGGAGAGCATTGGGAGAATTCTTGGAGAGAGCATTCTTCCCACGAAGAACACCAAGAAAGTATATTCTGCCATAGAATCATGACGATACCATCTTCTTCCTTCTTCATCATTCTTCAACCGAAGCAAGGAAAGGGAAGCGACGCCCACAAAATCTCCAATGACCTTCATCCGCATTAAAGGAGAAGACGTCACCCGCGAAGAAAGTCACCAATGAAGATTTCAACTCTGAACACTCATCTTACAACAACGAGTATCATTATTTCATTACGACACATGAGTGTGATAATTGGGAGTGCGTGACGAACACAGAAATTGACGAATAGTCTTTCGCCCTTTTCCGAGATAGTCAAAGAATGACAAATACGAGGTAGGGGTTTGATTTGATTAAATTAAATCCTCATTATTTGTCATTTATTGTGGTTCAACTTTGGCCAATTGTTATCACCTAATGCAGAGGGAGTGGGCTGAACAAACACGGACCGACGTCCCCCCATTGATTCATGTTTGGTTGAAGACAGAGGCGGAGCCGAAAGGGAGTCGTGTCATCGCACCATGCCGGAGAAGAACTGTGGCTGGGAGGGTCATGGTGGACGAAAGAGGCACAGCGCAGTCGTGCCGCGCCGCGTCGGAGACGAAGAACCGTAGCCAGGGCGGGCCGTGACAAAGGGGTGGGGTGCCATCGCGCCGCACTGGAGAGGAACCGCGGCCGGGAGGGCAGCGGTGGATGGAGAATCGTGAATTTGTCACGCAACACGGTGGAGCCGAAGGGTGCGGCCAGGTCGAGTCGTGGCAGTGGCGGTGTGACGCCATGAAGAGGGCAGGAGGACGATGTTGTCGTCGCGGCGTTGTGGTAGCCGGCTGGGTCAGCCACCGTGGAGCCGGACCAGCAGGACCACCCCGGTCCCGCAGCTCCAGAATGGGACCAACATGCATGTATTGTTCAGTGAACCGGCGGGGGGGAGGGGTGCCCCCACCCACGCGTGGACGGCCAGGCCGCCATGGCCGGGCCGCCCCTCAGCCGGCACAACCCTCGACCTGGCCGACACGGTCGGGCTGCCCCTCAGCATGGCCGCCACAGCCGGGCCGCCCCTTGGCCGGCACACCCCTCGGCCTGGCCGACATGGTTGGGTTGCCCCTCGGCATGGCTGCCACGGCCGGGCCGCCCCTCGGACGGGCCGCGCCTTCGGGTCGGGCCGCCCCTTAAGGTCGGGCCTCTCCTTTGGTTCGAGCCATCCACTCGAACCTGGACGACCACTCGGGTCAGGCCGCACCCGCGGACCGGGTCAGACCCCAGTTCGAACTGGGTCGGTCTGGGTCGGTCCGACTGGGTCAGCCCGGACCTGCACCCGCTACAGCCATTTACACCTTTTAGCCCACGTCTTGGGCTACGGGTGTCCGATCGACGAACCGTTTGTGGTGATGGATTTCTTAGAGATGGAAGATTCTTTTGGATTATCTTACCTGAGGTTTGGACACAATTGTGATAAGGTCAGGTTTTTTATCCTAAAAACTAACCGTTCCCCTAGAATGAAAATGACAATAACTCACAGACCGGGCGTCTGATTGACCCGCCGTCTGTCACATAGGGTTCTGTTTGATGAGACAGAACTACAGAATACATCAAATCAAGACATTATGGTAGTTGATGTATCAACACAAGCCTCGGGGAGTGGACCCTCTCGGAATCGAGCGTGTTGTTTGCTAGAACCCTAGGGCAGGCTGCGACTGAGATGATAAGATCCTTCGTGGGCTCGAAATCGATGACTTATTTACCGGGATCCTGCATGGGTTCGACAGCAGTGACTACTGTAGCGGGATCCTATGTGGGTTCGACAGCAATAACTTCTATACCGGTATCCTCTGTGGGTTCGACAGTAGTGACTTCTGTACCAGGATCCTACATGGGTACGACAATGAAGACTTCTATACTGGGATCCTATGTGGGATCGATAGTGATGACTTCTGTACCACGATCCTGCATGGGTTCAATAGTATTGATACTGTTCCAGGATCCTACATAGATTCGACATAGGAGATGATTCAGAGGCTACATCTAATCATCTCTACCCCTCTTCATGTGTTGTATACCTGTGTGAGATGAGTCTTGTCTTTCAATCATTATCATCGAGGTGATTTAGTTTACTTTTTTGTGGAATGGGTTGTTCATGGGTTCGAGAGTTGGAGCTAGACTATGAAAGGTAACTTAGGAATATATATGGGCATATACCTAAGTAGGGTTGGTTGATACTTCATTATTGCATCTTTCTTCTTTGGATTATCCTTAGTGGATTCTGGGATACCTTCGAGGGATCTCGGGGTCCCCTACTGAGTATTGTTATTTCACCCCTGCACGGGCTTTACGTGCACCTTGTTGTGTTCTGTGCAAACGACGGTAAACAGTGATCATGGCTGAGGATGACGGATGGGAGGCTGCTCGGAGATGGACTAGATGGGACGTACCTCAGGGTCGAGTTGTTCGAGTTCTCTACCTACACTTTAGGTAGGATTCCCCGGTGGACGATCCTGGAGATATTTTTCCTTTTCACTTGTACTTGTACTTGTTGTTTAGTTAGTTTTGTATACTGGCCCACTTACTTTCAACATACTTCTCTTTCTGTTTTAGTACGTGTTTCTTCTACTGCTTGTGTTCAGACTATGTGAGTTACAGGTTTAAAGGCAATTCCATCCCTTTTTTATCAATGATTCGCCTTGGTGCTAGTCGCCAGATGCTGGCCTGTGGAAGGAGGGCTTCAGGTAGTCACGACATGGCCCTTGAGGACGAGACATGACAAATTGGTATCATAGGAGTCGGATCTACAATAGAACTTGGACTCTGATTCTTTTAACAGTAATATTGTTAAGTGTTATGGGTGTGGTTATCAGTTTAGGGAAACCATTGTGGGTGTGGTGGCCGACGTATCCATACACTAGGACTCTGACTTCTGATGGTCCGACTCAGTGTACGAAAACACTGATTGTGTGTGTGTTTCCTTTGAAAGGTTTTCTTTGTGATTACTTTGTTTCAACTCACCAGGTATATTGTTTTGACTATGGCGCATCTATTCCTTTATCAGGATGCCACTGCATAGATAGCTAGCTAGGGTTTCTGAGAGAGTACACGATGATGGCCCACCAAGCGACAAGGTTCTGGTTTAGGGCCCTATTACAATGTTGGAACCTTCGGGTGGTGTACCAGCAGCACCACCACCCATTGGTCCTAAGATTCCACCAGCCACATTGGAGGATGGTTCACGCCGACTGAGCGTGTTTCATGTGTTCCTGTAGTAGAGGCCTCTAAGGTTTCGAGGGAGGACAGATTCAAAGGCACTAGAGGACTGGATGGAGGATATTACTGTAGTTTTCCACCTAGTTGAGACACTAGTAGAGTGGATTTTGATCTTAGCTACTAATATTTTCCAGCGAGTGACCATGAGGATGGTCCACATAATGATGATTTTTCGGTACTTGGACCATTTTCTGAGATGGTACCTTCAGATAGTGTGCCAACTATATCACTGCTCATTGGTTAACAGACACTTCCGATAGTACTGGTAGAGGACACATGTAGGATTAGTGCCTTACATGTGTTTCAAAACCAGATATCCCTCAAGTTTCGAGGCGATCCTGACCCACATGCAGCTGAGGACTGGCTTTAGGAGGTGGCTGAGAGTTCTTTAGAGCTTATACAACTTTAGCAGGGCGATGTGTCAGTAGTTGAGTATTCATCGAGGCATACCAATCTTTCCTGGTACTCGATAAATACGATATGATCAGTGCTTTAGAGCTTGGACCTATGAGCCAGGTGTGTTTATGGACATCCAAGCCATAAATTTTACCTCTATGCATTCCTACATATGTTAAGGTGCTAGAGAGAACCTTTGTGGTTGAATGTTCATTGGCTGAGCAGATACAACCAGTGAATGCTAGTAGTTGAAAAGCATGAAACTGGAACCAGTCTCAAAGACATGAGCATGTATAATGTTTCAAAAAGAAGAACTGTTAAGGACATATGAATCTGCAGGTCAGCAGACGTGGAAGTAGAGCTAGGAGAGCAGCATGAGGTGGTGAACATTTCTACATGTTACAATCACCCGCCTTTGTAGTCCCCGCTAGGCTCAGGGAGCTTGAGGGAAGGGGAAGAGAATAGCTACATGTGGTCAACAAGTGTGACCCAAGGGCTCTATGAATGATTTGAGGTATGGTATGTGTCTACTAGTAGCTGTCATATCAATAGACATAGGTACCAATCATTTCATCCTTCCACGAATCTTGTCCCAGACCTAGAGTTTTCGGTTAAACCGTTGACTTGACCATCATGTCTGGAGATACATTTAGTAGTAGACTCGATAATCACACATACGCCGACGATGTGATCTAACCCTGGAGGTGAGGGTTTCGGTTGGAACCTTTTCGAGGCAACATTGAGGCCTTACGACATTAGTTTGGTTATTGACTGGGCAACCACAGTTCATACACAGATTGAATGTATTAGGAAAAAATGTTTTTGTTTATCTACAATGTTGGGATGAGGTTTTCCTTAGTCAGCAAAAAAGGAAACCCAGGAAGCAGATTTTAAACTCATTCATAGGAGGGTATAGCCGATCACTCTTGAATCGGCCAGCCTTACCCTCTTGGTAGTAGGAACTCTGAGATTTCCATTCCAAACAGGAGTGAAAATACATGGAGACATCTTTTCAAAATATGTTTCCCGGATTACCCACCAAAGGGGGGAGGGACGTCTGCTTTGGTTGGATACTACAGAATGATTATTCCAGACTTATCCAGATTTTCAGCACCACTTTCAGCCTTGACCAAGAAGGGGAAATCCTTCGTCTGGTCGTAGCAATGCTAGAAGAGCTTTCAGGAGCTGAGGTAGAGGTTGACTAGTGCTCCCATCTTGAGGTTACCAGAGGAGGGAATTGGGTACATATTTTACGGAGATGCATCAGGGGCCAGACTTGGGTGTGTCTGGATGCAGGAGTGGGCAGCGATCGCATATGGTTCTCGGGAGCCGAGATAGCATGAGGAGAACTACGCTACCCAAGACATGGAGTTATGAGTAGTGGTAATCGCCTTGAAGATGTGGCGACACTATCTTATCGGCTAACGCTTTATAGTCTACTATGAACACCAGAGTCTCAAGTATATCTTCTCTCAGAAGGACCTGAACCTGAGATAATGGCGATGGATTGAGTTCTTCTAGAACTATGACTTTGTGATAGTCTATAATCCTGGGAAGGGGAATGTTGTAGCTGATGCTCTTAGTAGGAGATCGGGAAATAATCTTTTAGGAGAGGCGACAAAGCAGCTGGTCACGTTGCAGATATCTTTTGTGGATAGATATGGATTAGCCTTTCTGCAGTCTCTCACTGTCACTCCTCCACTTATTCAGCCTGTTTGGGAGGCACACTGTGGGGACGTTGTCTGTGAGATGCGACATGCTAATATATCCACAGGGCAGGCACCTGATGGATTTTCTGAAGGTGGGGAGCACGTCATTCTTTTCAGAGGACGTACCTTGGTACCAGTTGCACTTCTGGAGAAAGTGTTGAAGGAGTTCCACAGATCTACTTTAGCGGTACATATTGGAGTGGCGAATATGTATCTGGACCTCCGACGACAACACTAGTGTACAGGTATGAAGAAGGCAGCAGTAGAGTTTGTCTCGCGATGCCTCACTTTTCATCAAGTGAAGGCAGAGTACCAGGTTCTAGCAGGCTTGGTTCATCCCTTAGAAGTCCTAGAGTAGAAGTGGGATGGGATATCCATGTATTTAGTGATGGGACATCCATGTACATCTAGAGGACATGACTCTATCATGGTGATTGTATAATGACTCACCAAGTCTTCCCACTTCCAACCGATCAGAGATCACAGCTCAGTAGAGAGTTTGGGACCCCACTATGTACCGGAGATCATACGACTTCATGGTGTTCCATCGAAGATCGTCTCCAATCGAAATTCTCATTTCACTACTCATCTATGGAAGGGGTTTCATGAGGTTTTTGGGACACAGCTTCTCTTGCGCACTGCCTTCCATCTTCATATGGATGGTCAGATA
The DNA here is from genome assembly GCA_963277665.1 of Viscum album. Taxonomy (NCBI): domain Eukaryota; kingdom Viridiplantae; phylum Streptophyta; class Magnoliopsida; order Santalales; family Viscaceae; genus Viscum; species Viscum album. Next base: position 906,044,812 of record OY728125.1, on the reverse strand, counting down.
GAGAGGACCATTCAGACTCTTGGGGACATGCTCCGTGCATTCGTCCTCGACTTCAATCGCAGCTGGGAGGATCACTTACCCTTGGTGATGTTTTTGTATAACAATAGCTACCACTCCAACATCGGGATGTCACCTTTTGAGGCACTTTATGACTGACCTTGCAGATTGTCTCTGTGCTGGAATGACCCAGGGGAGTTAGCACTTATGGGACCTGAGATGGTATAAGATATGATGAAGAAGGTGTAGATCATCTAGGAGTGGATTAAGACTTCACAAATTAGGCACAAGTCCTATTCTGATAGGATACGGAGACCACTGGAGTTTTAGGATGGAGACCATGTCTTTCTATGGGCCTTACCTCGATGAGGTCTATGGAGATTTGGCTGAGGCGGTAAGTTATCACTGCGATTCATCGGACCTTTCTAGGTCCTTAGTAGAGTTGGAGAGGTGGAATACCACATAGCTCTTCCACCTCAGTTGCACTGGGTGCACGGCATCTTCCATGTATCTCACCTGATGAGATACGTGCATGAACCATCCCTTGTCATCGACCACGGGGAGCTGGACATCAATTATGGGGTGAAATTCACGGAGGTTCCAGTGGAGATTGAGGATTGACAGGAGTGCGTTCTGCGTGGACGGTCGATACCTTTGGTGTGTGTTCGCTAGCTTCATTAGAACTTCGAGGAGAGAACATGGGAGTAGGAGGCTCAGATGCATGCTCAGTACCTCCCATTTGTTTCCCTAGTGTGTCTTGTAGCTTACGGGGACATAAAGCCTTGAGGTGGGGAGAATGTAAAGACCCAGAAATCCCGTGGATTTTTTTAAATACATGGGAATTTTACGAGTCCATAGTTTCTGACGGCGCTTGATTCTGAGGCCCGGTGTGCTCGGAATCAATTTCGGAAATTTTGTGCGGGTACGTTCAGTAAACATACGAGCATGATTTTAAATCTTTTGAGCTAGTGCTTGGAATTGAAATCCGAGGACAACGTTGAACTCGCAGTGCCAGTATTCTCTTATGGAGACCTTTACTGTAGTTGGGTTTTGTCGAGAGTGGAAGTTAAATTTGGGGGTTTTCTAAATAAATTAAAAAAATATATGCAACATATTTTTATTTTGTGGCAGTTAAATCCTACAACGAGAGGATGGAGGTGGGGCCCTCCCACACATAACCTCCCTTGGGAGGATATTATGTGGTAGGGCCCACATGAGATCAAGCCCCCCTTAACCCCCCTTTAACCCTTGGAACTCCCAATTTATTGTGGATCCTTTCCACCTTTCCTAATAATGGTGCCAATACACCTAAGAATTTATTAATGTCAATTAATTAATATTAAGTGATTTGAATTCTTTTGAATTATTTTTGATTGCATGGAGATAATAAAATAATAGTGGAGCTATTATTTTATTTTGGTGTTGGTAATTCTCTTTGGGAGAGCTTTGGGAGAATTCTTTGAGAGGGCATTCTTCCCACAATGAACATGAAGAATGTCTCTTCTGCCACCAAATAACGACGACACCATCTTCTTCCTTCTTCATCGTTCTTCAACCGAAGCATGGAAAGGGAAGCGACACCAATGACATCTCCAAAAACCTTCATCCGAGTCAAAGGAGAAGAGGTTGCCTGCAATGAATGTCGCCAATGATGACGTCACCTTCGAATGCTCGTCGACCAACGAAGTGTACACTTCTTCTTTTACGATGATTGAGAGTTATAATTAGGAGTGCGTGACGAATGTGGAAATCGACAAATTCTCATCCTCCCTTTTTCCGAGATCATTAACGAATGAAAAATACGAGGTAGGGTTTTGTTTTGAATAAATTAAATCCTCGTTCCTCATAGTTTATTATGGTTCGACGTTGTCCAATTGTTATCACCTAATGCGGAGGGCGCGGGCCAAACAAACACGGCCCAACGTCCATCCATTGATTCTTGTTTGGTTGACGATGGAGGCGGAGCCAGAAGGGCGTGGTGCCATCGCACCGTGCTAGAGATGAACCGTGGCAAGGAGGGCCGCGGTGGACAAATGTAGTGCGGCACCGTCGTGCCCCGCCGCGCCGAAGATGCGGAATCGCAGCCATGGTGGGCTGTGACAAAGGGTTGTGGCGCCGTCGCGCCCCACCAAAGAGGAACCCCGACCTAGACGGCCGTGGTGGATGGAGAAGCGCGGAGCCGTCATGCCGCGTGGTGGAACCAAAGGCCACGGCCAGGTCGGTCTGTGTCGCCGTCACATGGAGCGGAGGGCAGGAGGACCGCGGCACGCTATAGAGCCGGACCAGCGGGACCACCCGGGTCCAGCAGCTCCTGAACCGGCACAACGTGCCAGTTCTATTCGAAAAACCGGCGGGGGTGAGGCACCCCTCTCACGCGCTTGTCTGGATGGTCCACCATGACCAGACTGTCCCTCGGTCATTCCCCCATTATCAAGTCGCCCCTCGGCCGGGCTGCCCTCAGGCCGGGCCGGGCCGCGCCTTCGTGTCGGGCCACCCCTTAGGGTCGGGCCGCTCCTTTGGTTCGGGCCATCCACTCGGGTTGGGCCGCACCCGTAGACCGGGTCAGACCCTGGTTCAAACCGGGTCGGGCCGGGTCGGTCACACTTGTTTGGACCGGACCTAGACCTGCTACAGCTATTTAAACCTTTTAGCCCGCATCTTGGGTTACGGGTGTCCGATCGAAGAACCGTCTACGACAATGGATTTCATGGAGTGGGATGATTATTTTGGCATATAATACTAGATTTTTGTACATATTTGGGATACAGTCAGGTTTTTTTATCCTAAAAACCAATCAGGCCCCTGGAACGAAAATGTCAATAACTCACAGACCGGGCGTCTGATTTGACATGCCATCTATCGCGTCGGGTTCCTTTTGATGAGATGGAACTACAGAATACATCAACTCAAGAAATCATGGTTGTTTATGTATCGACACTTGGCTCGGGGATCAGATCCTCCCGGAATCGACCCTGGTGTCTTCTGGAACTCTAGGGCTGGCTACGACTGAGATGAAAGGATCCTCCATGGGTTCGACAATGATGAATTTTGTACCAGGTTCATTCATGGGTTTGACAACAATGACTTCTGTACTGGGATCCTACAAGGGTTTGACATCGATGACTTCTCTACCGGTATATTCCGTGGGTTCGACAGTAGCGAATTCTGTACCGGGATCCAATGTGGGTTCGACAGTTATGACTTTTGTATCAGGATCCAACGTGGGTTCGACAGTGATGACATCTGTACCAGGATCCTACGTGTGTTCGGCAGTGCTAATACTGTTCGAGGATCTTACGTGGGTTCGACAGAGGAGATGATTTAGAGGCTATATATAATGATCTCTACCCCTATTCATGTGTTGTATACCTGTGTGAGATGAGTCTTGTCTTTTAATCATTATCATCGAGGTGATTGAATTTAATTCCTTTATGGAATGATTTGTGCTTGTGTTCGAGAGTTGGAGCCGGACTATGATTGGTAACTTAGGTATATGTATGGGTGTATACATAATTAGGGTTGTTTGATAATTCTTGATTGTATATTTCTTCTTTTGTTTATCCTTAGTGGATTCTGTGAGACCTTCAGGGGTATTGGGGCCTCATACTGAGTATTGTTATACTCACCCCTGCACAGGCTTCACCTGCACATTGTTGTGTTCTATGCAGATGACTGTTAGCAGTGATCTAGGTGGAGGGTGACGGACATGAGGCTTCTCAGAGCTGGACTAGACGGGATGTACCTCAGTGTAGAGATGTTCGAGTTTTGTACTTACACTTCAAGTAGGATTCCCCGGTGGACGATCCAGGGGCTGTTTTTCCTTTTCACTTGTACTTTTACTTGTTGTTCAGTTGGGTTTGTATACTATCCCACTTACTTTCAGCACACTTCTCTTTCTATTTTAGTACTCATTACTTATACTGCTTGTGTTCAGACTGTGTGAGATACATGTTTAAAGGCAATGCATTCCCTTTTTATCAGGGGTTCGCCTTTGATGCTAGTCGCTAGCCCCTGGCCTATGGAAGGTGGGTTTTGGGTAGTCATGGAACGAGCCCCGAGGATGGGTCGTGACACCACCAATTCCCAATCACTTCGTGGAAAAATGATTGATACCAAATATACCATCAAACCCATCAGGGTCTGTACAAGACTAATGATACGGACCACTGACTCTAGCCAATCCTATACTGCCTGAGGATATGGCTCACTGTGGAACCTTAGTAGTCTATGATGCTGGAACTCACAGAGTGAGACCAGCCTTCCAATTCCCTCATCCTTCTCTACTGGGTTGATCTTATTCTCAAAAGGTGGAGGTGATTCTACCTACCTAACTGGTGGAAGGGGATTTCATGATGGACCCAGAACTCAGGCATCATCACTTACAGGATCATTGTCACAATAAAAAGCTAGTATCATAGATGGTTTCCATCATGGAGGCATCCCCAAAATTATCGAGGGGTATAGTGGTCAAATGATTATATATATATATATATATATATTATCAAAAATGGGTAGATAGCTCAATAAGTACAGTCAAAGACTCAATCTTATATAATGCATATACCATTGATCCCTGCAACAAATTTCTCAATTTGATGAGTCAACAAATAGGTAGTCATGGTCATAGTGAAGGGATATATTATCCACTGCACCATCACTAGACTCCGTAGAAAGAGATCCACACTCGAGAAACATTGAAACCTTTTCCCTAATCCCAAACAAATCCTTTTTAGGGAACATCCGAACAATGACCCTGGGACTGAACCACCTTTCCCAACAATCTATCTTGACCCATCCCAAGCTGGGGTTCAAGATGAAACTACCCTAATATTTCCTCTATAGTTCAAGGGGGAATGATAAATCCAAAGTCAAAACTAAACTCGTGAAGGCCTTTTCCTAAGAACCTATACAAATGAACACAACAAACTCAATGAAAAAGTGAATAGGGAGAATGTAAAAGATTCAAGACTGCTATAAATAAACAAAACATGGATGGACCTATAAATAGTATGATGTAAGATGGTGTAAACTAAAATTAAAATGGAAACAATACACTCCCAACCATAAATGTGTCCCAACCTGATATAAAATTGGAAAATTAAAATTGTGGAGAGAGCTCAGATCTTGGACCCCATGCTACGACCACCAAACGGGGTCCATGTACCTTGTATCCCTAATCTCCCTAGAATTCTTCGTTAACCATTACACTATATAAAAAAGACAAGACACATGTTCAAAAAATCTCATGTAGGGGTGAGTATATAAATACCCAGTAAAACACCACGAAAAGGGTGAAGGGTGAGTATTATGAGATAAAATTGAGGAGGAAAGTAGTATATAGAAAAAGGTATAGTAAGAGTGTAAAGATCAACCCAACAAGAGAGTAAAATTGAAAACATCCAAAAACAAGGAGATCAACACAGTGAGAAGATGAATATTTCTTTGAGTCTTTTCTACCTACAGTAGGAGAGTAGACACGTCCAATCATGAAATTATAAAAATAGAAAGAACAAGGAATACATTGTGCGTATTTGCCTCTCCTAGAAGGAGAGTAAATATACCCATGGAGTGTGTAATAAAGTAGGTTATATATATATACTCATTAATTGAAACTCAAATGAGAGAGTAAGGGGATATCCATCTCACATCTCATCCCAAGAAGAAGAGTAGCCTACGGTTCCAAAATAAGTCTTTCAATGATGCCAAACATCATACAAATCTTCTATGAACACATGAGTCTATGTTACTCAATAAACACACCTAAATACAATCCTATTTGGGTGGAACTGACTCTCTATCATGTTTTAGGTTGCATCACAAAAACATGTCTCATTGGGTAATACATCTCTCTTCCTCATGAACCTAGAGCTACGTCATACCATATCTTATCATTCTGCTGCACAACTTTGGGGGCACAAATTATTGTTTAATATATCATTACCTAGTGGGAAAGGAGGGTCATAATATGATATAATATAAGGAATTCACTTGCCCAACCCAGCTGGAGGGTAATTCTCGGGAATTCCCTCGGGAAATGCCACTACCTAGTCCTACTATTGGGAAAGCCCGGTGAGTAGTTAGGGAACTCCACTACAAAAACCACGTGGAGGGTAATCCTAGAACTGTCATTGAGAATTTCCACTACCTAAACCAACTAGAGTGTATTCCCAAATCTATCATCGAGGAACACCACTTCCTATTCTAGCTAGAGGGTAAGTCCAGAACTATCATCATCGAATTGCAATGCCCAGTGAGATTGGAGGGTAAGCCCGAAAAATTCATTGGGGATCACCACAACACAAACTAGATGGAGGGTAATCCCAGAACGATCGTTTTGGAATGCCACTACCCATCCATGCTAGAGGTTTACTTGGAAAGAACATTAGGTAATCCCATACCTAGTTCTACTGGGTGGAAGGCCAGAACTATCTTCAGGGAATGCCACTACCCAGCCCTGCTGGAGGGTTATGCCTGGGAGGCTTTGGTGATTATTTATTCTCTCTACCATTATCATGTGTTTCCCCAGCATGTTTCTAAACTAGAAGATTTCATATCATATCTAAAAATCCTTTTTTGAGGAAACCATAATCTTTTATGTAGAAAAACAGATAGGATAGGCATCTCCCATTCCAAAATCTGACTTCAAACGATGGTGATGCAAATTTTTGATGGTTACATAAAAGATATCAGGTGGAACATGGAATTTTAGGGGACCCAAATGGCATGTGGTCCCACTCCACATCTTGGTCTTGTACTTGACCAGCACACACCTCAAACCCATGTAGTAAAACAATCCATTTAGGTGGACTATATGTTGTGTCCAGACTAACTAGGATCGGGGTCGTGGCATGTGGTCATGTTCATTTATTGGACCCCTTGTTTGTGTACTCGGTCAACATTTCCATGTGGTTGACCACACAGTCTAGCTGACCAGGGTAGGGTACATAATGTGTGAGAGGTTTCTACACATCATGTTTCCCTTAAACATTCCCAAACCCAAGCACCACAACTGGAGAGGGATACATGCCCTATGTTCATCATTGAACTTTGGGTATAGTTGATATTTTTCCAAAATATTTGGAATATTAGATCCAACCACCAAACTTTGAATCTAGCTAAACCACCTATCATTCCATGGCGAATCTACCCAAAAGATTTATATTGAGCAAAACCTCTCATTTGTTGGTCGTCGTTCAATGTAAATCATCTATGGTCTTCAACTAGGTTTTCGTTCTTCATTCTCTATGCATGCATGGATTCATACTTTGATCTCTTGACAAAATAACACCAGATTAGTCATCTGTAAACCATGATGATTCCAAATATGTAATTTATCATAAAATAATCGATGTTTATTCAATTATCTATTGATCTGAGTGTCTGGTCGAACTCAGGTCACCCGAAAACTACTGAACTGGGAACCACCAGATTCCATCAGTAAAGAACATGAAAAACTAAGGGCACCAAGAACAACGGTTTAAAACATCACTAGAAAATTATTATTGGATTAAAATTGAGAATGGGGCACTAGGTTAGAAAATAGTGATTAATAAATATTTAATCTGATACTTGGGTGCACGTGAGATTTTTCAAACGAGTGTATCCAATGGATAATAACGATCAACTTAATCATTTAATTATAAGGATAAAAAAACACATATAACATATCCTTCCTCAAATTTAATTGATTTATGGTATATAACATGCCCATGAAATGATCATAAGAAGAAAATACATTTATCATTCTTCTATTCTTCTTGATCTATAGGGTTTTCATTCATCGCCAACAGAGGAGGGGAGGAGTTCTCACCAGAGGATGGGATAATTATGAGCCAACATTATCCAATTATCCTTAATGACCTATTTATAAACTATTTATTAGGTCAAAAATAAATTTAATCAATCAACCTATCAATTAATTAATTTACTTAAATGTACTGCAAATGAGAGTGGGGTCCAAAAATCCCATTACTACACATTTTATGTCATGCCTAGGGTAAAAATCGTGTTTTGGACCCAACAGTGGTCTCATATTTCATATCCAAACAACAGTTTAAATGATATCACATTTTCTTTAATTTAACCACGTGTACAATATAATACAAGTTTGACATTTTTTAAAAAATTTATTTTGATCACACGGTGCTTTGGAATAACATGTCATATTAGAACCTAGATCTCTAAATATATTTAGAAAAATTTCAAATTATTTCAAGGAAGAAATAGGGTCTATGCATCCGAATTGTGTTCCTCCTCCTCCAATTCCTCTATTTTAACCCTAAATCCTTTGTTATTCTTCTTCTTCCACCAGACCTCATTCAATGGTACTCTCTTCTTCATCTCATTCTTCTTTTTCATTCCTTTTCAACCCATTATCCATCTTTATTACTCTTTTCCTTCTTCTCAATCTCTAGGGTTTGGGCATCCATATGATTTTTCTCCACCCCTTTTCAATTTTGTTTTTCCATTTTTTGGGTTTCTAATCCTTTTCCATCAAAATAAATGTTTAATTTGCCTTCAAATTATTTCAAAAACCATCAATTTTTATGAAACTAATTTCAAAATTTGTGGGAATTCATGTGGTTATTAGGTTTTTTATCATTAAAATTCAATTTTATATATATCATTTTTTTCATATTTGAAATTTATATGTGTCTCATTCCACTACCTTCAAGAAAACCAACCCAACCCCCATGGCCTCATCAAAATGTAATTTTGGTGATGAATCTACCAACCCCCTCATTCCCCACATTATGTTCAGTAAGAAATATGAGAATAAACAATATATAATATTATCCACTCATGTTAATGACACACATAACTGCAATTCCCCACTCAATCATGAGGCATTGGGTATTTTTTATGAGAGAAAAATGTTGACTTCCCACAACCACCTTACTGATGAACTTGTAGTGCACCAACCCACCTTTAAAGAACTCATGTTGGAGTTAAATGATTATTTTGGTGTCACGAAAAATATTCTGATGAGGAGTAGGGCTATTTGAGAGAGGATCTACCAACGTTACATTCCTCCTAATGAACCATTAGTTTAGATTTTTCTGAGGATAATTTTCTACATTTGTCGAGTTATATGGTCAAGAATATGTTCAGTGCATTGATTATGTAGAGGTATCAAGAGAATGGGATCCTATGGCTACCATAAAAATTTTTGGCATGCATTTCCTAGCTTGGGGAACCTTATGTCCCACATAGTGCCAAGGCCTCCGAACTCCTAAACCCCATAATTCGGGTTTTACATCGGATCATTACCACTTGTTTCACAGCCGATCGGACAGTGAAGTAAACATCACCCTTCATGATTTGTTCATTCCTTTTTAATGATTACACACACTCGAATTAACATTTCCTTCATCTTCACACTACACATTTAGTATATCTTCTCAATACTGAAGGGGGTCAATTTTGGTGGGCCTTTCATCACTTTCCTCACTGAATTTTTTGTCAATGAATTTGATAAGAGTTCATTCCTTAAGCTTAAACCAGTACTTCATTTTCTTCTTACTATAGTACTCCACATTCATATAATAAATATGATGGTGTACAGTACATGATTAAACGAAAACATGGGGAATATCTATATGACAACCATATAACCCCCTCAACAACCACTTCCTCCCACCACTCCTCCCCACATGATGAGGATTACCCCCCCCCTATAACAACCCTTATGCCCCCTCCACCCTACTCCACCTATCCCACGTATCCACATATAGAGGTAACCCCATATAGAAACCTAGATCTCAACTAGAAGTAACATGAATACATGTATAATATGTTTTATTGCATGATTAAGGCCATTAGGCTGCAGCTGGAAGTAATCACTATGATGTAATTACCTCCCCCAATATTTATCATCCCCTACCCAGCCATCCCCCTTACAACTACATGGACATGGATGACTCCTCTCACCCATATCTAGTGAATCTACTAAAAACATATCCTACCAAACGAATGGACATCAATCACCCCATGCAGATCCCTCATAGGCCGAGTTATCCCACACTCAGTTCCAATATCCATCTGGTATTGATCACTCTAGAGGCTGGAACTGATTTTCATTTCTATTTCATTTCTTCTACTACATGACCATTTTCATGCCTCTATTTTTTAACTTTTTAGATCTTATGGATGTTTTATTTTTAAGGTGTGATTTTCGGATTATTTACACTTTCTTCCATTGTACTATTTTTTCTTCAATTTTTCTAGTTTCATTATCTTCCTAGTATGTGGATTTCTTATTATCGGCATGAAGACTCTCTTCCACTTCATTATCTCTCGTTCACCAACTAATTTTGTTTTCCTTCAACCATTTTTTGGAATTTTTTCTATTCTAATTCACATTTAATCCATTCAATAATTTCTCCCATCTCTTTCATGATGTTTTATCTTCCCTCCCTTCTCCACATTACTACATTAATGAGGGACCATGCTCAGTTTCATGTTTTCGGGAGGGATACCACTTATGGAACCCCATTTTATCAACACCTCAATATTACCCAGGATTACCTTTTTTACTTAGGTGTCTTATAAAGGGCTATTATAGGTGAAACCTATGTATATAAATTGAGTAAATATGAGTTTTGGATATTTATTGTTGAAATTACTCACGTGTATGAATATATATCCCTAATTTTATATGGATAAGCATGTCAACTTATGCTTCCACGGTATGCTTCTCTTTGAATAATACAGTAGCATGTGTTGTATTCAACTTCGAGTTCTAACACACCACAACAAATCAAACTAACCATTATGAATAGTAATACCCAATTTTTGAAATTTTATGCATTTTATCATTCAAAATGGACATCATTTTTGTATTCATAATATCAAAATTATCTTTGGGTGAATTTTTGGTACTTTTCTGATAACTTTCATATTTCAATGAATAGTGAAAATTACTAAATTTTAATAAAAAACAACTTTTTTAATCGAAATAATTAATATTCATAAATTATTAATTTGAGTTATTTTAAAGTATAATTAGATTATTTTTTTACAATTTGATCCAATTTTGTTCAGTGGACATAATTTCACATTTAAACTAATCATAATCATTTGACAATCTTTTGATAGTTATTATTTCTTAAAAACACGCCTTTTGTTTTGACAAGGGGAATTAATTTTAAATTACTTTATGCCACTTATGTGTTTGGAATTTAGAAAAATGGATTCCATATTTATAATTAGGAGGTCCAAATTGTGTAAATAGGTAAATTTTATTTTTAGACATTTTGAATAATTATTTTGGTAAATATTTTATTTACCATGGTCAAAGGGTAAATCCCGTAAAGAAGGGTAAAAAAATAATATTATAATAATATTAAATTACCTTAAAACATGTCCTATCCATAATTTCTGATACATGTCCAACCATGAGCATATTTGGGTCGATTTTGGGACCCCATGGAGCCATTTGTAAGAGATAATGACACTTTATATTAATTAAGTTAAATAAATACAAAAATGACACAAGCATATATCTTTTACTAATACAATTTTTACATTGGGTTATATATGTTGTAGTTTAGACTATAATTATTAATTAGAAATCAAAAACAATTTTCTAAAAAAATTTATTTTATTTATTATTTTTAGACATTGAATAAGTAAATTTATTTATGACACAATAATGATGGAGTATTTTCCTTATTAATGAACGAATCAAATAATTGGTATTATCAATGTTAAAATAAATATAATTTTAGAGTTTTGATGCCATACACTAATTTTATTGGCTAATATGACATGTTATGATTTCTTAAATGAATATGGTTCTAATTAATAAAGTTTTTAAGACTTTAACAAAAATCAATTATTAAATAGTGTCAAGATTGACATAAAGCAGTTTTTAAAACAAATATTATATTATAAATTGATATTCTATTCCTAAAAATCTATGGTTCATCCAAGATAATTATATAATGATATTTGTATCATTAATTTACCACTAGGGGTTCTCTTGGATGTTTATAGTAATCTTATTAACCATATAATATAAAAATACAAAGAGACATGGTAAATGTCAAACTAATTAACTAAGAGTTAAAACTAAAAGATAAGGTTAATAAAGTTACCCAAACTTATATAAAACCTATTGGTTGAGTGGTTTTCGACCAATACCCCACATATACATTAAATAATACAATGTTTAACCATTAGAAACCTATAATGATTTTATTATAAAATAATATTTCCATCTTTTCATAAGGTGCCCCTTACCCCTCTTATAAAATAGAACTCACCCTTCTATCTAATTCACAGCTTCAAAGCCTTTTGGCTCGTCCAACCCCTACCAAAATATCCTCTAATATTCCCTAACTTAATCATATAGGCACTCCTTCGGTCAAAAATCCATCTTAAGGATCCCTTTTGATCAAATCAAAAGGAAGAACCCGAAGAAGAGGTAATGATTTCACCACCCTCTTTCATTTTCCTTTCTTCTTCCACTTCTTCTTTCTTTGTTATTTCCATTATAAAATAATAAATCCAGTATCTTAAATATACTTTTATGTTATTATAAACATTTTAAAACCATATTAAGTACTCTATCCATCCTTTGAATGACATGTCACCAGACGTGTGTAGGTACGACCTACCCTCTCCACGTCGTCGTGTAATTGTTATTCAACATATTATTATTTGGATTGGTATAATAATGATGTGTAATTCAGGTAAATAATAAATATAACATGATAATGATTATATATAAATGATACACCATCCAAATATATATTATTTTAATATCAAAAGAATGATATTGTCGCTCGTGCGATCGTACAAATTACGGTCTCCACTAACGTGATGAGATTCATTCACCATCATATCAATTCAAGAATAAATTTCAATTTATGATTAAAAATAATGTTTATGGACATGATATAATTCTTTATATGAATAAGATACATCCCATCCATAACAAATATGGCTCACATAACAAATATTATAATGGAAAACAAACCCGTTAACTCCCGAAATGACGATAATACTAAGATATAATCTACAAACCAATATTAAAAGATCATATATGATATCATATTAATGTATATGGTTCTTTTATAATTAAATAACAATTATTTCACCATTATACAGGAGGTTAAACAACCATCAGCCAAGGAAAAAGTACAAAGCTATGGGTTTCTTAGCTCACTTTTAATTCCGTGAAATTTCCATTGTTCACCACTTATTTATTGCATGTGGTGTGTGTACTGCCCATGATTGTATTAATTGTGTAATATAAATTAATTTATGGATATTTAAACCATCATTGTATTATTATTCTTTCATTGGAGTATTTTTCATAAGTTACCAAATCTATAAGGGAATTTGAAATTTCAATTTCCACTCATTCAGATTTACGCATACTTCATTGATTATTTTACTCCAAGATTATGTGTGGAATCACTATTTATTTGCTTATGTCATAATTTCCACTCTCCTTTCTCTGGATATAATTTTGATACACATAATCACTCCATTTATAAATTCTCAAGTCATCGATATCAACTTGATAAGAGCAATTTTAACTCAATCCCCATTTATTGTGTTAAACATCTAATACATTGGTGTTGTTTTTTCAAGAATATAGGTTAATGTCCTCTGATTGATTTACACTTAATATCCAATAATATTTAGTTTTTTTATATTTTTCACACATAATTATGTCATTGATTTATCCTTAACCTAAGGATACGGTCTTTATAAGAGATTTCATCTCAATTTACATTCCATTGATACTCCTTTGTTGCTATACACCGAATGACTTTTATATGGTGTATATAATATATTTTGACAAAGTATATCATGAATCCCTTTATTCTCATGATATTAAAAAGTTTTGATTGCCTCAATTATTTGTATTCATGTGTCTCTATTTTGGTTAAGAACTCTTACTAAAATATCATTTTTAATGTTTTAAAGATTTATTATTATAAATCTTTCTCATTAATGTCCATGTTTTAAAAATGGTTTTAAGGATTTATTTATATAGACATTAAAGTTTTAAAATTAAAATTCCTTTTAAAATTTTCAATGTGGTATGGGAATATTTGATTCAAAAATATAATTTTTAATGGCTTCTTGACATATAGTGTGACTTTTAAATGATTTCATAAAAAAGGGGGATATTTATCTCTAATAGTTTTGATGATTATTTTCATCTATGTCAATATCCATCATTATTCACGATTGAGGTTAATCTGATATAATACAGTCTTCCATATTGTATCTAATGAGTTATGTTTGACTGTGTATGTCCTATTTTTATACCATTCATGGTTTGTGGACAATGTATCGACATTTCGTATGCTAGTTTTAATAAGAATGTTTATGTTATGTTTAAACCTGTTCATATGTGGAATGAATTGGACTTAGTAAGTGACGGGTGGAGTCTGCTATAGCCCGTTGATGCATCGGTAGGTCTCATTAGACAAACTCGTGTTTTGGAAATAGGCTTTGATAAAATCTTCTTTGTAGTCTTGGCACAAGGCCTTGACTATGTGGTTATGATAGTCCAGCATTATGCATTCCATCATTATGAAAGTGGTTATTGATATTGAATGTGATTATTTTACTAGTTGAATATCCATGTGAATATGTAAATGGAATTATTTCATTTTATTTTGAAGTTCAAGTTTAAAAGGATTTTGTTTTTTTATATATTGCTTAAAATCTTTATGCTTATTTATGAAATTTTCTACAGTATTGTTATCCTTACTAGTCCTCTAAGATCACCCCTTTCTATGTTTTATTTTTCCCAAGATGTGAAGAATTATTTTATGAATGTCATGCCAGGATATTATGAGGGGATAAGAGTGTGGTCTATGGAGACAACATGTTATTGTAGTTTTTTACTTAATCATGTAATGTAAGACTTATGAATGTATCTAGTGTTTCCAAGGCTACTAAACAAATCGGTCTTTCGAGACTTGATCTTTTGTTATCATGACAGTGCTAGGTAATAATGTACCGAATCTGGGTAAATGGGGTCGGGGCGTTAAGTTGGTATCAGAGGAAGTTTAGTACAAATCTTAGAAACTATGTTTATATAAACTCTGATTAGAGAACATAGCCCTAAGATAGACTTTGAGGATTAGTATAGAATAACTTCCTAAGAATTTTGGTATTGTATAGATTTTGTGAGTTTTCCATGCAATACATACATGTATGGATACGATAAGGTAGAGCCAGCTCTGGAACAGCTGTACCTAGGGGTAAAACCCGAAAACACTGCTTTAAGATAGACTCTAATGAGAACTGGTGCATGACTACAGCCCTTGCTGCACTCTTGGTTGTGACACTCCTAGGGATATGCTTAGGATAATTTATATTTTCTTTACAAACCGATTTCAATTATTTTAATATAATATGAGAGTAAATGACCTATGTTATTCCTAATGTGTTTCAAATTGAGAATATGGTGACATGATATTCTCTAAATGATTTTATGACTACTATTACTCACACAATGCTTTCTGGTTTTAGTCAATGGCTGGATTCCAAAGAAGTCATAGTAACTTTGAGCATGATTTACAAGGTGGTAACTGTGGTGGAAATGATCTAAAAAATGGAATGTTGATAGGAATAAAAGATATCGTATTCATGCCAAATCAGTTTTCCAATAATATGATCAACAACATATATATTAACCAACTCCCAGACTCAACAAAGAAGTGAATGGTGATGAATGATAAGAGCTACAATTGTAGAG
Organism: Viscum album; assembly: GCA_963277665.1. NCBI lineage: Eukaryota > Viridiplantae > Streptophyta > Magnoliopsida > Santalales > Viscaceae > Viscum > Viscum album. The sequence goes on along the minus strand of OY728125.1, from coordinate 906,029,085 downwards.
ACCATGGGGTAAAGAATCCTCAATTTATATCATGCAGGAAATGTGAAAGGAGACACCAAAGAATGTGTCTCAATGGAACAACGAAATGCTTTACATGTGGGAAAGAAGGAAATAAAGTGAATAATTACCGAGGAAAAATGAAGAGTACTATGGAAGGAAATAAAAATGGTCCTACGAATCCATTTACAGTCTTTTGCTGTAAATGTAGGGGACCTGGCCATTACCCAAGTAAATTCCCTATTCTATAGGATATTTTTATGGTCAAAGAAGAATATATGTGGAAATAAATGGATGGAGAAATGTTTAAAAGTATTAGTGCTCCTTGTTTATGGGATGACTTTGGAATAATTTTCTCTTGTATTTTTAACCCTGTAGTTTTCCCTGTGAGAATGATATTTGAGGAAGACATATCTTTTCTCTTGTAGATATAGTTATAAATAACCATTTGGTTTTATATGATCTTGGGGTTTGAGCCAATTAGAAGTTATTATATTTTGGGATAAAAATGCAAGGTATGAGATAACATTTGTGGTTAAATTATGTTATGGTTATTTTGAGGAATTTATCTCATTTTGGTAATGTAATAAAATATAGTTTTTGAAAAAGGACGACACGCAGGCTGTGTGACAACCCGTTGCGTCAGACAAAGCTGTTGGAATCAAACCCACAACCAATGTACGATTGGGATTTATCGCCTACCACTGGACTACATGATGTCCATGGTTAGTGTGACTAATTATTTTAAGTTAAATGATTTTATTGATCAATAATACTTTGATTTGGGATCTTATGTCTTATCAATTGAATACCCTTAGTATAGGAAAATTATTTGGTAATTAAGTGATAAATGTTATTTTGGAAGATGTTCGCTTTGTTGGTAAAACTATATGCCCAAGGAAAATAGAATACTATGGGATTTCATTTGAGGAGAAATTGTTGATTTTTATCTTTGTTTTCATTGTGGATTTATAGTGATTTGGGTTATTTATGGAAATGATTAACCTATAATAGATAATATGTGATTAGGTTAATTACTTTGAAGTATGTGACATTAAGAGTAGTTGACATTATTTGGAGATACCATTTAACATGGAAGACTACATATCCCAATTCTTCTACGTTTTGGGTTTCAATATTATTTTGTATTATATTGAAGGATTTTAAGGACAATTTGTTATTGAATTCTATTTATTTAACTTTGGGATATTGTTGGTTTAATTTTAGAAATTAAAATTAGTGTTTATTTCCCTAATGGAATAACCTTTTGGGGATCATCAGATCTTATACTAACCATTTTGGTTTTGATTAATCTCTAATGACAAGGTAAATATATAGTTTATCCTTTGTGGATCATGTGATTCTATAAGAAGTTCATTCTAGCTCTTCTAGTGTGACCAAGTCATCTGGAATACTCATCCTTTAAAAATGAGTTAGTATTAGAAATTTATTAAAGAATGAAACATTAATTTAAAAGTTAGTATATCTCTTTATGTTCTCAGTCAATCACAAAAATAAATTCCTCTTATTTATGTAATGTAACTTAAAAATAAAAATAAATTTTTTGTCTGTTTACTTTTCCTACAGAAAAATGAATAACTGTTTGTCCCATCACAAGTTTGTGGTTTTCTTGTTGTTATCTTTCTCCGAATAATTTTTTCTATCCCTCTCCATCAGAACTTGACACTTATTTTATTATCCATATCCATGTTTTTCTACATGGAATCCTAGTATATGTTATCTCAGGTGACCTTTTTCATTCTCTTTCTTTCTTTTAAATTGGTAGTTGTATTGACTCTTTTTCCGATGTGGGACTTTCCATTATATTACCAAGACCAATTTTAAAAATTTCAAGCGCAAAAAATTATTTAAGGAGGGGATAATGTGACAACCCAAGTTTTTACAGTACATTTCTCTTTGAATAATACAGTAGTGTGTGTTGTACGCAATTTCAAATTCATACACAACACAAGCAATCAAACTAGCCGTTATGAATAGTAATACCCACTTTTTGATATTTTATAGATTTTATCTTTAAAAATGGACTTCATTTTTGGATTCGGAATATCGAAATTATCTTAGGGTGAATTTTTGGTACTTTTCTGATAACTGTCATATTTTGATGAATAGTGAAAATTATTAAATTTAATTTAAAAACAACTTTTTTAATCGAAATAATTAATAGTGATAAATTATGAATTTTAGGGATTTAAAGTATAATTATATTATATTTTTACCATTTAATCCAATGTTATTCATTAGACATAATTTCACATTTAAACTGGACATAAGCAAGTACCAATCTTTTGATAATAATTATTTCATAAATATATGCGTTTTGTTTTGACAATGAGAATTAATTTTAAATTACTTTTTTCCACTTCTGTATTTTGAATTTAGAAAAATGGATTCCATATTTAGAATTAGGAGGTCCAAATTTTGTAAATATGTAACGTTTATTCTTATTTATTTTGAATAATTACTTCGGTAAATATTTTATTTACCATGGTTAAAAGGTAACTCCGGTAAATTAGTGTAGCAAAATAATGTTTTAATAATATTAAATTACCCTAAAATGTGTCCTAACCATTTTGGTTGATACATTTACGACCATGGAAATCTTTTGGTCGTTTGTGGGACCCCATGGATCCATTTGTAAGTGATAATGACACTTTATATTAATTAACTTAAAGTAAATACAAAAATGACATAAGTATATATCTTTTAGAAAACAAATTTTTACATAGGGTTATATATGTTATCATTTCGACTATAAATATTATTTCCAAAGATAAAACGATTTCCTACATAATTGTATTTTATTCGTAATTTTTAGATATTAAATAAGTAAATTTATTTATGAAACAACAATGATGTAGTATTTTCCTTATTAATGAAAGAACCAAATAATTGGTATTATAAATGTTAAAATAAATATAATTTGAATGTTTTTATGAAATCCACGAATTGTATTGGATAATATGACCTGTTAGGATTGCTTAAATTATTTTTTTTAATTAATAAAATTTTTAAGACTTTATAAAAAATAAATTATTAAATAATGTCAAAATTGACATAAAGGTGTTTCTAAAACAAATATTATATTATAAGCTGATATTCTATTTGTAAAAATCTATGGTTCGGAAAGGAGACTTATATAAAAATATGTGTATCATTAATGAACCACTTGGGGTTATTTTGGAAGTTTATAGTAAGTTTATTAACAATATAATATAAAGATACAAAGATACATGGTAAATGACAAACTAATTCACTAAGAGTTAAAACTAAAAGATAAGGTTAATAATGTGATCCAAACCTGTCTAAAACCTATTGGTTTCGTTGTTTTATACCCATACCCACCTTATCCTTTAAATAATACACTTTGTAACCATTATAAACCGAAATGAGTTTATTATAAAATAATATTTCTAGCTTTTCCAAAGGTGCCCCCACCCCTCTTATAAAAGGGATCTCCCCCTTCTCTCTAATTCACACCTTAAAAGCCTTTTGAATCAGACAAACTGTACCCAAATATCCTTTAATGTTCCCTCAATTCATCCTATTGTCCCTCCATTGGTTAGAAATCCAACTTAAGGATCACTTTTGATCAAATGAAAAGAAAGATTCCGAAGAAGAGGTAATGATTTCACCAACCTTTTTCAAGTTCCTTTCTTCTTCCACTTCTTCTTTATTTGTTATTTCCATTATAAAGTAATAACTCCAGTATATTATATATACTGTTATGTTATTGTAAATATGGTAAAACCATATTCATTATTCTATCTATCCTTTGAATTACATGTCACCATACGTGCGTACGTACGGCCTACCGTGTCCACGTCGTGGTGTAATTGTTATTCAATATATTATTATTTAGATGGGTATAATAATGATTTGTAATTCATTTAAATAATAAATATAACATGATAATTATTATGTATATATTATATACCATGAAATTATATATTTTTTTAATATCAAAATAATGATATTGTCGCTCATGCGTACGTACGGATTACTGTCTCCATGAATGCGATGAGATTCATTCCCCATCTTATCCATTCAAGACTAAATTTCATTTGATGAATAAAAATAATGTTTTGGAGAAATGATATAATTCTGTATATAAATATTATACACCCCATCCCTAACAAATATGGCTCATATAACAAAGAATATAAAGTAAAATGAATCAGTTAACACCCGAAATGACGATAATACAAAGATATTATCAACAAATCAATGTTAAAAGATCATATATGATATCATATTAATGTATATGATTCTTGTATAATTCAATAAAAATTATTTCACCATTATACAGGAGGTTAAACTTCTCTCTACAAAGGAAAAATTAAAAGTAAGGGGTTTCTTATCTCACTTTTAATTACATGAGATTTCCATTATTCACCACTTATTTATTACATGTGGTGTGTGTACAGCCCATGATTTTATTCATTACGTAATATACTTTAATTTAGGGATATTTACACCATTATTGTATGATCCTTATTTCATGGGAGTATGTTTCGTAAGTTACCAAATCGATAAGGGAATTTGAAATTTCAATTTCCACTCATTCTTCTTTACGCAAACTTCATTGATTATTTTACTCCAAGATTATGTGTGGAATCATATTTTATTTTCTTATGTCATAATTTCCACTCCCCTTTCTGTGGATATACTTTTTATAAACATAATCACTCCATTGATAAATTCTCAAGTCATCGATATGAACATGATAAGAGTTATCTTTTAACTCAATCTCAATTTATTGAGTTAAACATCTAATTTAGTGGTGTTGTTTTCACAAGAATATGTGTGAGTGTTCTCTGACTGTTTTACACTAAATATCCAATCATATTGAGTGTATTTATATCTTCCACACATAATTATGTCATGGATTTATCCTTATCTTAAGGATATGGTCTTTATAAGATATTTCATCTCAGTTTACATTCCACTGAGACTCCTTTGTTGTTATACACCAAATATATTTTAAATGGTGTATATAATGTAATTTGGCAGAGTATACCATGAATCCTTTTATTCTCATGATATTACAATGTTTTTATTACCTCAATTATTTTTATTCAAGTGTATCTCTTTTGGTAAGGAACTCTAACTAAAATATATTTTTAAATGTTTTAATGATTTATTATTCTAAATCCTTCTCATTAATGTCGATGTTTTAAAAATGGTTTTAAGGATTTATTTATATGGAAATTAAAGATTTAAATTTAATTTTAATTTTTTATGTTTCAAAGTGGTATGGGACACTTTTATTAAAAAATCTATTTATGAATGGCTTCATGAAAAATAGTGTGACTTTATAATGATTTCAAGAAAAAGGGGGATATTTATCTCTTATTGTATTGATGATTATTTTAATCTATGTCAATATCCTTCATTATTCTCGATTGAGGATAATCTGATACAATAAAATCTTCTATATTGTATCGAATGAGTTATATGTGACTATGTATATTGTATTTTTATACCATTCATGCTTTGTGGATAAAGTATTAACATTTCGTATGCTATTTTTAATATGAATGTTTAAGTTCTGTTTAAACTTGTTCATATGAGGAATTCATTAGACTTAGTAAGTGACGGGTGGAGCCCTCTATAGCTCCTCGATACATCTGTAGGTCTCATGAAACAAACTAGTGTCTTGGCACAAGGCCATGAAAAAATCTTATTTGTAGTCTTGGCACAAGCCCTTGACTTTGTGGTTATGATAGTCTGGCATTATGCATTCCATCATTAGGAAAGTGGTTATTGATATTGAATTTTATTATTTGACTAGTAGAATATCCATGTGAATAAGTAAATGGAATTATTTCATTCTATTTCTTCTATATTATTCTGAAGTTCATGTTTAAAAGGCTTTTGTTTTAGTTATACATTGCCTTAAATTTTTATGCTTATTTATGGAAGTTTCCGCTATATTGTGATCCTTACTGGGCATCTTTGGTCACCCCTTTCTATGATTTATTTTTTCCAGGATGTGAAGAAGTATTTTATGAATGACCTGCAGGGATAGTATGAGGGGATATGAGTGTGGTCTATCGAGACAATATGTTGTTGTAGTTTTTCACTTAATCATGTAATGTAAGACTTATGAGTGTATCTAGTGTTTCCAAGGATACTAAACTTATCGGTATTTTGAGACTTGATCTTTTGTGATCAAGCCAATGTTATGTAATAATGCACCTACTTTGGGTAACTGGGGTCAGGGCATTACAATATGCCTAGGAATGCTTGAAGTTAAATATTTAGATATTCATTCATTAAAATAATTTATAAAAAATTAGAATTGTTATAGAGCATGTTCAATTAATGAACCCCATAAAATCTAAATTGATTTATACATAAAAGTAACTGAAATATGGAAATGTTTTAGGTCCAATAGTAGTTATTATAATGATGAAATTTCATGAATTAATGACTTTCATTCTTTATTCATCATGTTTTGACATGGAAAAATTGGGACTCAATTTTAATGCTAGTATCCCAACCCAATGAAAATTATTTGAGATATATAAATGAATTCCCAAACTATTGATGGAATTAATCATTCTTCAAAATTTCATATCAATGAGATTATGTTACCTATAAATGTGATAAAAACCCATTTGGAGACAATAAAATCTTTTCTTAAGCTGTATAATTGTAGGATAAGTTGGAAGTGGATGGTTGATCATTATTTAAATGAAGAAGGACAATTTTAGTTTTAACAAACAATGATTTATGAATGAATATTTGGAATTTATTATTTGTTTTTACTATGTAATATATTTTAAAATACTTTTTATTCTTGAATAATTCATTTACATATTTCAATAATTTTTCAATAAAAATTCACATTCATTTAGTTAATCTATCCTTTGTCATTTCAACCTATTTTTTTGGTGACTTCATTGAGTTGATTGTCTAGATATTTGTTTGAGGACAAAAAAATAATCAAGTCTGAGGGAGTTTGATGCACTTATGTGCATATAACCTTTACATTAATTTATGAATATTGAAATTGTTTTTTTGGATAAATATTTATGATTTTACTAACAAAACATGTTTTGATAGGTGTAGTTTAGTCATTAATTGAAGGACGAATAATATATGTCATGAACTGAGCCATTCTGATGGAAATCAGTGGAATTTGGACCCTTTTTACATCGTGATTAGTTATTATTGATTCCCCCAAAATGATCACCCCAAACTAGATGACCATGTAATGCTAGGAACCTCAAGAAAAAAATACAAACATGGTCTCAGCATGCTTTTATAAACCGTGCATATCCTCCTGGAAACCGTGTTGGGTGTGCTGGTAAAACATTTGTGGCTTCCACATGGTATCTTCATGATTAACAAGTTGTGTATACTCATATTTGAAACCATGTGTTATAGATCCCCTAGAATGGACCTTAAGAATATTTGCGGCACGGATAATCTAATTGTGTGCATAAATAGTCCCACAATCAATAGGATGCCACCCACTTTCTATCTACCACTTCTAACCACCATTTGAATCATGATTTAGACCCATAACAACCATGGGACATTGGGGGATGACCAATTAATTCATGGGGATTATTTTTGGGGGACATAATAATTTTAGGGTAAATCCATCTTTGGATTAAAGAACCTTGAAACTCATTCTATAAATTTTTTAAGATTTCTTTTGTGGTTGCTTGGTGTTTTTTCATTATTTCACAACTATAATGAAAACATTAGGTATTAAGAGATTCTTTTTCATCATTTATTAAATATGTAGATAATTCCTTTTTTTGTTGCGGATATGGGTAGTGAGGATTCTTGAATAATTGAATCCATTTATTATTCTTTTGTTGGTTACTTTTATTTCACACAATTCTCTTATGATTGTTTACTTTCTCTTTCTATAAATTCCATATTAGATCAAGATCAACGTTTCTCAGGATCTATAGGGGAATTATGACATGTAATCCCATGATCATCCGATAAAATCACTATCTTTAAAAGGGTTTCTTTTCATAATGTTTATAAAAATCATTACTCTAACCAAGTAGTTTGTTTCTATTATCATAATTGAAGATCACTGAAACTAAGCAGTTCTGTTACATTTGAATCCCATAGATGAAATTTATTATGAAAAAAACAACTTTATAAGTTAATATAATTTTGTAAATCTACATAATCACCCATATAACCTTTGAATTTATTTCATAAATTTTTATAAATAGTTTTCTGCATCTTATTTTGTTTTGAAAATATTAATGGATTTAGAAATTTAATCACTCATCCATATGAACAACCCTCCAAACCCCAAAATATCGACTCTAAATTTAGAAAAATTCAATTAATTAATCCTGATGCAAGGTACATAATACATTAATTTCTCCCTATGGATCGGTCCCACTCTTAGATTATACTAGTTTTGATAGTGGGTAGATTAATTTAGGCCGCTAAAAGTAACATTTCAGCTATAATGACACCAACACACAATGGAAAGTATCTCATAGGTATAAATTTATTTTGTAAACATAAAAAACAAAACATAACCATGATGTCTATATTTTTAGTTTCATGATACGTGATTTAAATAAATAGAAACCCATATTGGTATAGGATTAATTCTAAAACCCAGAAACAAAGAATTTTTATAAGTTCTAGATTGAAAACAATTGACAAGAGTGGAAATTATATGTTTCAAAAAACAGACTTCAATGGATTTTCAAAATATAAAACAAATATTCAATTGAGATAAAAATTATGGATTCTAAAATATACATTTTAATAACGTATAAACAAGTTTTGGTATATAATGAACCCAAACAGTAACCTATATTATTGATTTAGAAAATAACAATGATTTACAAGAGCATAAAAAAATTGCTTTTGAAATCTAAAACAATTCCGTAAGAATTAAAATAATTAAATCATCAACATGCTTAACAGAATCAGTTACGAAAAAAATTAAAGTAAAAAAAAACTCGAATGCTCAAAAATAATTGTTATAAAATATTATATAGAAAGTAATATAAATAAATAGATATTTATATTCATCAACCAATTTGACTATTTGAATATTTTATGATATTCATGGGATTTAATATGTAATAAAAATAGTAAAAGTGATGTGAAATAAAATAAAAACCCAAAAAGACTAAGGAAATTATCGAAGAATGGGGATCTCACCACTCAGGGGACTCATATCCAAGATATGTTTTTAGAGGTGATGTATTCCTAAAATATAGGTAAACACACATTATATACCCAATAAAAACCAAAAAAATTAATAAATTAAGATAAAAAATAATAAATGGAAACAAATTGGAATGAACTCATTTATAAGTGTCCAATCTCACCTCCCCTATGTTGTTGACCTTTGAGAACGACGCATCACGAAACTATGTCATCATCCCAATCTTGAATCATCTGGGTACTTTACCTTTAAGAATCATAATGGGTGTCCTCATTAAATAACTTGTTATCTCCCTTTGAGGTCCACCTTTAAGTGCCTAATATAGATGGAAGAAAGGGGTATCTTCATCTCTAAATATCCAAGGAGAATCAATAGTGTGTCCTACTATTCCTCCTCTAGTGATCAGTATAACTAGATTCAATAATATCCACACTCTCTATGAAAGTAATACTGAAGCATGGTGTTCCCAATCTCTACTTCATAATGAACTAGGGACAGTCTACCACCACACCTCACTCCTCTCTCGAGAAGTACTAAACCAGGATAGCATTTCCATAGAAGAATTAAAATATATTGGCACACCAATCTCTCTCAAAAGAATATGATCAACCGATTTTCACTATAATGTAACCATCAATATATAAAAAAACAATGTTTGACCCACCCCAATCAAGGAGGCCATGAAAATCATAATATAATGGGAAAACACAAAACACAAATGGATGTCGGAAAAAACAACCAATCTTAACCACCAAATGACATAGTAGGGATACACTGGAAGACATTAATGGTAATATATATCAGATATAGTTCAAATAGTAAAATCCAACATAATATTAATATATATATATATAATATTTCAAAAAAAGAGTAAATGATAGATTCACATTTCTCCACAGTGATAATTATAATTAATAAAACAAATTTTTCCATGACACACTACCACTGTATTCATCAAGGATTTTTTGTGGTGGGTCATGTTAATTTTTACTAGTTCTCCCAATTATGCATAGATCACTATTCTTAAGGAGACATATGTTTTTTATTCCATTCTTGTTCAACTATACAGTATAGATTTTGGTATGAAAATTACTTTTAGGATTATATTTATTTTTTAAGGGGAGTATTATGTTTATTTTAGAGTATAAAAAAAGTTTCATCATAATATTAGTAGATCTGGGGTTGGTTGAAAGTAAATAATGTTGCAGTCGTAGGTGTTTAAAACTAAGAAATCCTCAACTCACTGCTATAGGTACATCAGGGGTGTAACCACTGAACTACATCCCATGGAGAAAAAATGTGTCCTCATGTTTTCTGTATAAATTCATGGTTGGTGTGATACTTGTTAAGTTTCCTTGTAACTATGTTTTTTGTATGGTATCTTATCTTTTTTTGGTTTCAATGGAAATATTAATAGAGTTTGACCCATTTTAAATTTAGTTGGATGTGTATTTTTTTATATCTTTTTGAATGTTTTAAAGGGTTTTAAAGTATGAGATATATTATCATAATATATTATCTTTATTTGAATTATTTGAATACAAGGGCTTGAAAATGTGAGAAGAGGTGGTTCTATATTCAGGAGATATACATGTGTGGTGAAATGACATGGGAGATAAATAATTTTATTTTATCAAGATGTAGTCTACTAGAAGGAGGAAGGCTGATACTTGATTTACTATAGCATGTGTGATGCATTAGGGATTGAAGATGATGATTAATTTGAGTATTTTAGCGGGGATGGTGTTTTTTGATTGGTAGAATAATTTATCATAAAGGGTGATTTTTTGTTACATGGGGTGATGTTTTTTCATAGAAGTGTGGTGTTTTTCATTAGTATTGTTTTTCAAAGATACAATGAAGGCATATCAAGTTGTGGATTTCTTATAGGATTTTCTACATTGTATCTGAAATTCAATTTTCGGAATTTACTTGTTTTGACCCCTTTACTTATTGTTGATTTTTTTCTTATTTTCCCCATGTTTTTTAATCCTCTAAAATAGATTATTTTTCTATGTTAAAAATATGTGTGATGATGTAAATTTCACTTATGTCGTTTCTTCAGGTTTCATACCAATATTTTCCCAATAATTTTTTCTTCCTGAAATCAGGAATATCCTCAAATTTTTTATCATAGTTTATGGTTTGAACATACAATTTTTCATGATAATTATGGAATCATTCATGATGATGGATAATGTAAGCGTGAGGTAGAACAGTTGAGACACATTACTTTACATATGTAATGGAATTCTATGATTTGATGAATGATGTTGAAAAGAGGTGTTCTTTATATTTATGGCATGCAAAATCATTACAGATGAGTCAAAGAACATATATTATGGTGAAGAATGTTTCAAAGGTGAAGTAGGTTAGTTCATGTGTTTTGGGTCATATGCCTAATTATTTTTCTTTACAGAGTGCCACTAGAAATGAAAAAAAATAAAATTAAAGATTTAGATGATGTGATAACCATTTCCGATGGTGATTATGATATTATATATTTAGGGGATGTTGGGTAGAGTATCAATGAGTTTATATAGGTTCTCAAAATTATTGTTTAATTATTATTAAGAATAATCCATGTGTTATTAGTTTTGTCATTGTTCAATGTATAATAAAAATTCTGGTATGATGGAGACTTTGACATTTGTATTTTTCTTATAGAGGGATCTATCACGTTTTTATCAGAGTTACAAAAGTGAATCATTATATTTTCTATATATGGAAATGGTTGGTTAAATACCAATTGGTTATATTTTTTACTGTGTTTATTGGATGATATCTCTTTCATTGTCAGGATTAATGGAGAGATTGATAGAGTCTGACACATTTAAGTTTTAAGTAGAAATATATATTTTTTATATATCCTTTTTAATTTCATAATTGTTTTTATTTAAAAGATATATTATATTTACATATTATATGTGTATGAACAAATACAATTAGGTATTTTAAGGGGGAGAATAAGTGGCGTCATATTCAAGAGAGATACGTGGGTGTTAACATGTCTTGATCAGGAAATATTTGGATTTCATTAATATCAAGTGCCCCAAGGGAAATAAGATTGTTTTTTTAATTTTTAATAGCATGTGTGACGCATGGATGATGTTGAATAAAACCTATAATGTGGATATCTAATGGGGTGATGTTTTGACCTAGGCAGTGATAAATTATTTTCAACAAAATATTCAAAAAACATTAGAAATAAAAATTTAGTAAAAAATGTTTTTTATTTGTGTGTGGTGTTTTTTAAAACTATGGATAACAAGGGTAAAAAATTAATCATTCAACTCAATAGTGACGTTTTTCATCGAAGGGTAGAGTTTTTCACCCGAATGGTTTTCAGAGAGACAATAGTTTCATGTTGGGGTGTAGTTTTTACAGATGTTTTTATACATTATATTTGAAATTTAATTTTGGAAATTTACTTTTATTTTATAATCTATGATTATTTGTTAATTTTTTTAGTTTCAATTAATAAAGTATCGACCATTATAAATTCTTAAAATGAGAAATTTTAGTGTTAAGAAAACCTTAATGTACTTGGTGACGATAAATATGACCATTTTTATTAGTGCTAGAGAAAGTGTGGATAAAGACACCCTTTATTACTAAATGAATCACAGATAAAGACCTCTTTTGTCAACTATTTATCTAGAACTGATAAATGGGGACATTATCAATATTAAAAATGTAAGTAAATATAAAAAATGTTTTTAAAAACATTTAGGTATTTGGTTCAGGCCTGACACATCATGAACTAACCTGGATTAACCCCGAACCGACCACCTGATCCATCCCACAATATCCTCAAGGAACATTCTCGATCACCCCGGGGTGGTGAAAAGAAACAAGGGAATCATTGAGATATAGAGGGAATGATTTCACCCAATGTAAATAAGTAAAAGAAGTATAAATGAAATAATTGAGCATCCCAAGGTAAAATAAAATAAACTATAAGATCACTGGTCATAACTGAGAATAAAACCAAATTGAACTTAATAACCACTAAATATTCCTGTGACCCCTTTGGTCTCTAACCAATCACAAAAACCATCGTCACCCATGATGATTGAGACAAAAATTAAACATTCACCTAATGATAAAAACAAGAATGAATGTATAAAAGTGAGTATTAAAACTTCGTTGGAATTGAAAAATAATCTACTCCAAAGTCATTCCATTTAAACTGTAATATTCACTAAATTCTTGTTTGAAATAAAATATATAAACAATGATTTTTTTTACAATTTTTTAAACAAATCCATGTCCATTTCCCTTTTTATTTAAATAAGTTACTTTTTATATGAAGGAGTCTTTAACAATTTGAAGAAATAGAGGGAGAGTAAGAAGAATGATGTATTCATATTAAAAGTAGAAAAGGGTTTGAAATTTTCTCAAAAAAATTCCATGAAACATTTGAAAACCAATTATTCACTTTTACCCTATAGATACACCATAAATAGGGAGGAGAAGAAATAACCACACAATGTAGGCAGTTAGAGACAAAAATCATAAAACCAAATCAATTAAGGCACATAAATTATCTGCAGCCAATAAATAAGTGTGTGGGAACCATGGGAATCCTTAGGATATCACGAGATAATCTAGAATATATTGTCCATGGTCCATTGTCTCAATGTTCTTTATGCCATCAAAATCCCTCATGCTCAATCGTAGAAATTGATATCATAACCAAGGGGCATAATACTAATTTAGTGAAAATATTTATTGTGGGACTCTTGCGAGATCATAATCGTAAACTAGTGAAATAAACATTCTCATATAACCCCCTAGCTATTCCAGGATCCCATTTTTTGTCTAAAGTGGGGTTGTTCATTGAAACTCCAAAAAAACCATATATATATATAAAATGAAAGGACATAGGCAACATGAACATGAATAAACCCTGAATGAGAATCCTGGGAGAAATCCCTTTCCATCCAACCATCAATTCACAAGGGAGGTCCAATACCAAGAACTCCCCATTTCATTTAAATAAAAAATTAAAGAGACTCACCCCTAGGATAGTTTTCAAAAGAAGAACAATTTATAAACGTTCCAAACAAGACTCATGTTACCATTAAGTGACAAAAAAATTAAAATAGGGAAAAACACAAAACATGTAATTACCTATAAAATTCCAAAAATGCTTGGAAACCCAAAACATCATTTAGAAACCAAAAACCACTTATAAAATCCATCTGAGATTTTTTTTTTGAAAAATTACTGTAATAGTCCACTTAAAACAATTTAGAACAAGATATTTTCAATAGAAACCCCCACAATTTCATAGCAAATAATTTTTATAAACATCACACTTCACTAATTAACATCATAATAGAATTAAAATAATATAAAATCAATATTTCATATATTTAAATATCAAATGAAAATGAAAAACTACCTCTATCTTATAGAACATAGACACAAAAACCTAAATAAACTTCACAAGGTTGCAAGAAGTAATGATCTCCCAAGACGAAACATAAGAAATAAAAACCTCAAATATAGAACCCAAGAAACATGAAACCTAGAATAACAGAACCATTTCAGAAGTGGATCCAATCATAATGTGGGGGTAAAAGGAAGAGGAATAATAAAGGATAGATTACGTTGAATAAATCATCCCAAAACATGAATAAATCACCATAATTCACCCTTGGAATGGTGTGGAAGGTGAGGAAAAGAAGGGAGGATCCCACTATGAGTTAGATGATCCAACATATTTTGATAAATGATGATTTGGGTTTAAAAATGAGGAGTTAAAAAAGGCCAAAATCCATGTTTAATGAACCTTGGTACTATGAACATTTTGGTTTCATGGATTATGAAACTATGATCTGACTATGAAAAATTTACTGGACTCATAGGATAACTGAAAAGTTTTCCTGCATAGTTTGGGAAATCAATCATCAAACTTTTATTTTTGTTTTATCAAATATATTAGAACCATATTCATAAATTCCTCATGGTTTTTACTAACCATGCTCAAACCATACACCCTCATCCATGGATTCCCTAAGACCCACATGGTTTCTCCTAAGAGTCGAATGGTTGGAATAAAATTGTGTATAACCTATGCCACCCACCCCATGAAAGAGGAAAATGAAGTGAAAATAGTCCCAGCCTCAAGGACTTGCATGGTTTACCCTTAACCATTCTCACAAACTGTGAAATAGAGGAAAATTTGACCAAAAATAAAAATCTTGATCTGAAATTAACAAACCTCAAGATAAAGGTTAAAGAAAAAACATAAACCAAAATAAAGTTGGTAAATAAATACTAGGGTGTAAAAATTCTCTATTCCATAATGTTTTTTATTCCATAAAATCTACAATGATTCTAATTGATCGAGTTAAATATAAATGTTCAAAAACACAAACAATTCAATTCCTTCATCCTAAATACATATAAACCACCACTAGGATACCGTATTCCACTTCCACCTGAGACAAGACTCAATAATCGACCCACATCTCAAAGTTTGATAAAGAACATAAGACATAATAGAAACACCTTACTATCACCAAAACAGTCAAATTTTTTCCAACATCCCAATGTCTACCAGGGGAAAAGGAAAACTCAGTGTTAGATGACCTAGAAGGATAAAGGATAATGAATTGACACATTCTTAACAGAAAATAAGAGGAATGTAACATTATAAAACAAGTGACTTACTTCTGTTCAAATGGGCGGCCATGGTGGACTATTGACTATATTAGGATTCTCACTGGATGCTGAAACAATAACACCTTCTAAACATAGAACCCTCTAAAAAGAACAAACACACAGAATCCCAAATGTTACTATGTTTTTGAGTTGGTCTCCTTAGACCAAATGTTTTTACATTTTTTACAGTTATATTTGATGTATTAAATATCAATAAAACATATTATTATATTTTGATCATTTTAATGCATTAATAAAATGTAATTATTTCCTAGAGTATATGTATCATTGATAAGGTCATAGTAGTTCCCTACTATTATGAGAACCATCATGTTCTATGATGATATTCACAAATAATTTTCTACTATTGAATAGCGTACAATGATGGTACACATAGTACATATACTGTTAGGTGAGAGTACCCAACAAAAGATGAGGCTTCTTCTCATGAAGTTCATCATTGGCTATCTCCTAGATGAGATATTGATAGAAGAGACCCATCAGTAGGAATTCCACATGTTTTAATGTCATCATATATTAAAATCATTGGGAAATTTTGATGACCCTTAAACATTAAGATTATTATTTATGAATGTTAAAACTCACATACATAGATGTATTTCATAAACCATTATGATAATAGTTCATGGAGAAGTTGAATATGTTGGGTGCCCCACGAGTGACATGTCATTTATGGATAATTTGAGAAAGGATTTTTTCCCTTTAATCAATATAGAAGATGATATCCTAACCCTTTTATTATAATGGAAGTATCTCTCTAAATTCCATGGCCATTATGTAACGAAGTGTTTATTTAAGTTATTAAAAGTACGGAGTATAATTAATATAGGATGGTGACATGGATGTGTAACCTACTTCATAATATATTCATACAAAGGGATTACATTAAATAGTGAGCGTTCTTATATGATTTTCATCCTTGAGACGTTAAGTTTTATCTCTTATGTTTCTTGACCCATTGCTAAATAGTAATCGTAGACGTTAGGTAAGCCTTCCTAAGTCCAATGAGAATGAATCCTAGAGGGTCACACATTAAGTGTTTCCATTTATCTTAATTAAATTCTATTTGAATTTAATTATTGGGGTAAATATTATTGTCATTTTTGAGGAATAGTTTGATTCAATTATCATTGATTGTTAATATTCAGTAGGTAATAAATAGTTATTTTCTTGTAAATAATTAATTTATATGATTTTGTGAATATATAAAAAATAATTATTTGCTAGATTGAGAAAATGATATTTATTTTATTCACTGAATATTTCTAATAAATATTTATATTCTAGATTAATAATAAAATACTTATTTACATATATAATATTTATTCGGTTTTTCAATAACTATTAGAGGTGATCAAATAGACAAAGACTGAGTACGATTACTAATATTAATTAACAAGACCATTACATTACATTTTTTATTCTGTATGTTGAAGCACAACCAAAAATAAAAATTATTATATAATTATTAAGTAGAATGAGTTTTATCTGAGGTTTTAAATTTTATTTAATGTCTAGTATGAAATTAAATAATATTTTAACCTAAACCCAAACTCTATAAATATTGGTTATGTCTATTTTATATTACATCAAAAAAATGTGAATAGAAAATTCTTGTGGTCAATTCATTCCCTCTAGACTCCTTCTTATCTCTCCCTCTCAAGAATGAGAAGCGTAAGAGATATTTCATAAATATAGTAGAACAGCTGATCAAGAACAAACAACACAAGATATTCAATTCACCGCACAAGCACCCGATGATTGAGTGGGGTTTCTTGAAGATTGTTGAACCACGTGTGGATTACCACTAGGGGGATTCATGCCATGAATCCTCATAGTTTAGAAAACTAAATCTAAAAGGATCATTAAAATGGACCCAAAAAAATCAATGAATAAATTTCATATGCTCGGGTATTCATTTCATCAGATATGAAATAAATTTATTATAAATTTGAAGTGAAATATCCTCACTCTTGGTTTCAGTTAACAATTATTAATAAAAAATTTAATATATCTCCCTCCACCGTATGCTTCAGCAGCACCTATAATCATAAAGTAGAATCATAGGGGTCATGTATATATTTATAATTATTTATTTGATTGTCGATCCATATCAAATTGTTGTTGGGTTTTTATTTCTATTTATTTGTTCTTTAATTTGATTTTAATTAATATGCTTTGGCATATTACTAATATTATTTTATTGTTTTGATTTTCATAAAGGATTAAGAATAAATGAAGAATGACTGGAGATTCCATTGTGAAGGGCCATATCATTACCCAGAAAAATTGGGTTACACAACGTGTAGCTTGATTACAGACCATGTACACATGCACATTGTAACTAGATGAATCAATATGATAATTAAAAATGGTTCATTTATTACACAACACTTGTTTTTTGGTCCATCCATGATCATGGAATGTTGATACATTTAATGTAGCTAGCACGTACACATTGTGTAGTCTGTCCGAGATAAAATGCCCAATCTCAAGGTATATGACTCAGATACATTAAAACTAAGGTACATGACATCTACTTGAACTATACATGCCATGCAGTCTCCCATTAAGGTATTGAATTAAAAATTTAATTAAATTGAAAATTATAACATTAAAAACTGATTATATTAATTGGAACATGAATTTGTGTTTGAAATTTTAATAATGGTTTTAATGAATATTAAATGATCAATTAATTTATAGTAATTAATATGCCATTATTTATTATTATGTTTATTTTACATGTATTCCATAAATTATGGGTGTCTCAAATTAAGAACATATGATCATTAAGAAAAAAATATAATTAATTAATTTGTTTCTGTTAGTGATTCTATCTTAATAACAATGAAAGAATAAAGAAATAAATGAAAGCTAGTTAATTTTATATATTCATTACATGAATGACTAGTCATGATCTTGACCAAGACCTATACATGTGTTGGAATTTATTTAATTAAATTTATTTAATGGGTTTGAAATTATTTAATTTTAAATTAAATGATGCCCATTGAGCCATAAATCACTCCATTATTATGTAAGACCTGTGTGACCAATGATATTTATGTAATCCCCTTTAACCAATCATTTGGTACCCTTCACCTACCTGTGAGTAAAAAACTTGTAATAAATGGATCATCTCAAGGGTGTAGATGTAGTTCAGGATGGAACCATGATGATTACAAATTGGTGATACACTAATATACATGTGGAATATTGTAACTCATACCAAGGCTAGAATATAAATTTATTCCCCTCAGCCATCAGTTGATTTAATTTATTATAAGTAAATAAACCATTATATAATCTCATGATTGGTTCATTTACATTATTTATTTATTTCTATTTATGGATTATTTATTTTTTATATGCAAGATTGCAGTCACATAAATTAATTAAATAATATACAATGATGGAAATTAAATAAATGAATTTGGTGTAAATATTTTTTCCAACATGATTTATTAGTTATGTAACACCCAATTAATATTAACAAAGCATGTTATAAGTAAACCAAGATAAAATTTATGTACATATTAATTAAAATCCCTCAACATGATATTATGTTTGACTAAGACTTATATTACTTTATTGGTATTGAAACTGTAAACCAATATGTTGTATATGGACAATGTTTGGAAACAAAATTTTATTACAGAAATCGTATCAGTGTTTTGGGATGCCTTATAGAACTTATATTGATATTTACAAAAAAATCACTTTTATAAAAATTTAGATTCAAGTGTTGGTGAAATCCAAGTTAGGATTTCATGATTGGGGAATCCAATCAATGGATCAAGGAGTTGAAAGCCAAAAGTTGGAAAGACCACCAACCTAAATTTCATTATTATGGTTTTCATGGACAAAATCTGGATGGTTATGAAAATGAACGGGAATCCCCTCGAATATAATGTCCAAGAAACTAGAAATTTCAAGATCAAGGGGTATGGCTATCGAGACTTGATAAAATAGTGGAATATTTAATAAAATAAATAAATTTAATTTTTATTTCTCACATAATCTTTATTTAATAAAATATAGTAATAATCACCTCTTTTAATTATAGAATAAAATGAAAAGATCATCATCTAAACTATCCCTACGGTCAATAATGGGTAAATATGACCTTATAACTAGTATTAACATCCAAGATTTTTTTTGGTTCCTTCATATTGTGCTACACCATGAATGGAAATATCATGAACTTGAATCATCAATTCCTAGTTCGCCTGCAAACGAAGAAATTGATAAAGGGTTCCTTATCTAACAAAATTATTTGATTGATACAGTCAACTCTAAGTGTTTGATGATTTAATGTATGTCTATTAAACTAATTATCTATCATGAAAACATTGATTCATATTGAATGATAGAGCTCCTATGTGGTCTATACCCAGAGAGAGCTAGACATGAACAGTTTCGAATTTTCAAGGAACTTTTTTAGAGTAAGATTAGAGGGGTTTCCCCTGCTGGGCCTCACACTGTCAAACTCATTAGATTCATTAAGATCCTAGAGGATCAATGATTTAAAATCCCTAATGAACATGGAACCGATCACATACATGAGTCCCCCCTCATAGCATCTCTAGCTATTTTGTGCATTTTAATAAGAACAACATTAAGAATTATCTTCTGGATCTTCTCAATCTTATTCTCCATGTTTATAAGGATACGAAGCATGGAAATTATTCCATTAATATTGTTAAAAAATGGAAATGGAAAGAGATGATATCTATGAAAAAATAATATTCACACCCTTCAAAGAAGTGGAATATCATGGGGTAAGAAAGGGAACATGATGTTCTCTATCTTTCATGTGTTAATAAGGGCCACTGGAAGAAAAACTACACCCAACCAAAGAAGATAGGGGAAGTTTCAATTTCATTTACTAATGAGTAAAATTTAAATGTTTATACAAATTGGGTATTATAAACAGATTTTGGGGCCCAAATATTTATTCAAACATAATAACTAAGTTGATTGAGAATGACTGGCCAAGGAGAGGTAGATCTACGAGCATCCAAAAAATCTATTCTTTATTTTGTAGCTATATAGTACTACCATCTCACATTTCTAACCAAGATGATCTTGGTTATAAAGGTTAATTAGTATGCACATAAGTTACCAAAAAAATATTTCTAAATCCACACTAGATAGTAATTGATTTATTATAATATTTTGGACTAAATATTTATTATTTTATAATGATATCATTTTTTATTGTAAGGCACATTTAAATAATGGTCTTTATGTGTTTGATTACACTATGTAGATAATAATAATTGATAATGTAGTTACATTACAAGACTCATACCACATCCAACATTGGAATAACCACCCATGTCAAGTAAATAGAAAGTGCTTGAATAAATTACATAAAAATGGCTATTTATATTCTTTTGAACTAAACCCACTTGGTGTATTTCATGAATGTTTACAAGGAAAAATGACTAAATCCCCATTTAGTAGTAAATTTGAAAGGGTTATAGAGATAATTTATAATTTCATACCAATGTGTGTGGAACATTTCTTATTTAGGAAAGGGGTGGGTACACATACTTCATAACATTTATTGATGATTTTAGTAGATATGGATATGTATACATAACAAGGAATATTTCTAATTCTTTTTAAAAAATCAAGGAATACTAGAATGAATTTGAGAACCATCTTGTTAATAAGATTAAGAATCTTCACTCAGAACATTGTGGATAATATCTTAGTCAAAACTTCATTGGTTATTTAAGATTGTTCATGATATTATTCCAAATCACTCCTCCTTATATGACTTACTGAAATTGTGTAATAGAAAGGATGAACCACACCTTGTTGGACATGAAGATATCAAGTATGAGTAATGTGGGTCTTCAATTATCCTTTTTGGGAAACTCATTATAAAAAGATCATGCATACTAATATTAGTGTAAACTGAAGAAAAAGATGGTATACCATACCAAATAATGAATGGAATGGAACAAGTGTTTCATTAATTACATGTGTGGGGATTCAAAGCATTTTTTAAGGAATATTCAGGTAAAAATCATGTTCCTCGAGGAACAATGTGAATAGTTATAATATATCCCAATAAGAAGTGATACAACCTATAAAATTATTCACAAAAAAAGGTTTTGGTGGATATACATCCCACATTTCATTATGATAATCTTATCTCTAAAATATATAGTGGTAGAGAGATAATTATTGATGAAGTCAAGGCTAAAGATACCAAAGAGTTGGTACACAAAAAAATTACGCGAAGCCTTTTAGAAGAATAAATTGTTCTAGAGACCAAATTACAATGTAAAAATCGTAAATGGTTTAAATAACCAACCCTTTATGGTTTTCTAGTCACATAGGATGGTGAGTCATTATTCGTTGATAATAATAAACCTATAACATACAATGAATAATTATGTGACACATATGTTTCTAAGAGTCAATAGGACATGAATTCTGGAAATGATTCCATGTGCTAAAACAATGTTTGGATTTTTTAGACCCTATAATAGATGTAATGTCCATTGATTTTAAATGGGTATTCAATAAAAAATTGGACATGGGAGGACAGGTCAGTTCCTATTAGGTGTTATTGGTTGTAAAAGGGATTAAATAGCATCAAGGAGTTTCCAATAGTGAAACCATATCACCAGTTGAAATGTTAAAATCTATCATAATTCTACTTTCCATTGAAGATTTCCATGATTATGAGATTTGGAAATTGAATTTCAAAACTGAATTCCTTATCAAGAACCATTGAAAAGATGTCTATATTACACAACCAAAATTGTTTGTGACTCTAAAGTATAATAACTTGGTATGAATGTTGAAAAGATCCTTTTAAGGATTAAGGGGAGCATACCGGTCATGGAACATTCATTTTAATGAGGCCATAATAGAATTTGGTTCCATAAGGAATAAATTTGAGTTTTGTGTCTATAAATGGTTTGTGGGAGTGCAATCATTTTCATAATCCTATATGTTGATGAAATATTACTCATTGGAAATGAAATACTTCTCTTAGAAACTAATATGTTGTGGTTGAATAATTGTTCCATATTAAGGACATGGGATATGGATTATATATTCATGGGATAAATATTCGTCATGGTATATAAAAGTGGTTTCTAGAAAAATTCAAAGTACATATATTGAAAAGATAATAAATTATTTAGTATGGAACAATCCAAGAGGGTATTTTCACCAAAATCACAATAAATTCATATTTCTATGAAAATGTATCCTCAAACCAATGATGAAATAATTTTAATGGAATGGATACAATACACATTAGTGATTTGGAAAGTCTTGTATGTAATGATATGTATTAGGATAGATGTTGCATAAAAATTATGTTTTGTAGAAAGATATCAATATGATCATGGTGATCACTATTATATGTAATTCAAGACTGTCTTTATGTATCTAAGACATACTAAGGATGTGTTCCAAGTTTATGGAGGACATTTGGAACTAGTCATCAAGGATAGGCATATGCGGGTTTCCAAACTAATCCAGATGATATGAAGTCACAAATAGGATATATATTCACACAGAATAGAGGTGTTTTGATATGGAAGAGCACAAATAAGGACATATTTGTAGATTCAATAGTATAATTTGAGTATATTATGGATTCTAAGGTATCAAAATAAGCAGTATGCATGCACAACATCATCCAAGATCTTGATTTAGTACCTAGACGTAAATATTCCATCACACCTTATTGTTAAAATATTATGGAGGTGGATCTTTCAAAAGAAACAAGGTCACATCAAAAGAAAAAGAACATACTTTGGATGTATCTTATCTTGAGGGATTTTTCTCAGAGAGGTGAAGTTTTAGTGAGTATTATTTCAATAGAAGATAATTTGGTAGACCCCTCTTCTGAAGCCTTGACATAGCAAAAACATGACTATCTTTTGTGGTCTATTGGACTAGAACTCATGGGAAGTTGTCTTCAGTACAAGTGAGAGTTTATTGGAGTTGGTTTCATATAATGAAATTTTTTTACATTGATTACATGTATAATTGATTTATTGAATATTAATTAAGCTTATTATTAATTATAGATCATTTTTCTGCATGAATTTAATATAATAATGTCATATATTATTTTTCGCATTGATATGTTCCTAGAAGTTCCCCATTATGATGAGAACCGTATGTTATATTCTGATAATCTTAAATAATAATTTATAGTATCATAACGTACTATGATGGGATACATAGTACATAGACTTTTATTTGATACAACTCATATGAAGATGGGGCTTCTTCTCATGAAGTTAACAGAAGGTAATCTCCACGATGAGAGATTATGAGAAGAGACCCTCCAGTAGGATTCTGCATGTTTTGGTGTGATTGGATATTCATTTCGATGAGAATGTGTGATGGTGTTTAGAAATTAATATTATTGTTAATTCATGTTAAAAATCATATAGATAGATGTATTTTGTAAACACTGATGATAAGAGTTCGTGGAGAAGCGGGATACAATGGGTGAGTCATGAGTGACGAGTCATTAATGGATAATTCAAGGACTTATTTTTACTTTTCATATTTATGGAAGATGATATATTGTACCTTTGATTGGAATGAAACTATCACCTTAAATTCCATGGACATGGTGTAATAATGTTTTTATTTTATACAGTCATTTAATGACATATCGACCATATAAGTTGGTGACACGGTTGTGCCACCTACATGATGAGATATTCATACCAAGAGATTAATTTACACATTGACCATTCTTATATGTTTGTCATTATTGTGACATTATGTTCTTTATCTTGGGTACCAAGACCCATTTCTAGATAGTAATCAATGAAATTTTTCAATCCCACCTAATTCCAATGAATAGGAATCCTAGAGGGTCACACACTATGTGTTTCCATTGATCTCAATAAAATTAAATTTGATTTTAATTACAGGAATAAATATTATTCTTAAGACTGGGGAATAATGTTTTTCTCGTTTTATTGATCACTAATATTCACAATGTAGTAAATAACAATTTGTTATTAATAAATAATATATTTTATTACATGAATATATATAAAATATTTATTTGTTGGATTAGGAGTAAAATATTTATTCTATTTTTGGAATATTTTTAATAAATAATAATTTTATATATTGTGAAGAAAATATTTATTCTATTTCTCAATAAATGATAGGGGAGATTGAATGGAACAAGATCGCGTATAGTGACAAATATTAATTAACAAGACAATTAAATAAAATTTGTTATTGAGAAAGTTGGTGAACTCCACACAATAATAATGATGATTTTATTATTATGTTACTTGAGGTTAATTAGACATCTTAAATGTTATTTATTGGTCAGCATGATATTAAATAATATTACAACCCAAACCATAAATCTATAAATAGATTTTTATGTCTATTGTATGTTGAATCCCAAAATTGGTAAAATAGAATTTTTTATCATAATGAATTCCATCTACACTTCTCCTTATCTCTCCCTTTCATGAACGAGAAGCACAAGATATATTTCTTCAAGACCGTAGAATGAGAGATCATGAACGAACAATGAAATACATTCAATTTTCTACCCTAACATCCAGTGATAGAGTGGTGTTTCTCAGAGATCATTTAAGCACATGTGGATCACCGCTACAAGGATTATCTACTAGGATCCTCACTGTACAATGAAAGAAATGTTAGAGTGTATTTTTATAATACAAAATCATCAACGAAGAGTGTTCTTAATACCAGATATTTATTTATTCATGTATTTAATACATTAATTATAAATATTATGATAACGACCATTAATAATGGTTTCAGGAAATGATAAATAAAATAAATTTTAATATATCTCCCACCACTACATGATTCTTATCTTCCTATAACCATCACTAAATGATAGGAACAAGAAACACAATAGAACATGTTTCACTTCATATCGACAAAATTCAGAATTTTTAAAAAGGTTTTCAAATTAAAAAAGATATTCTAAAAAATTACACAAAATTATATCACACCACAAACAAAAGACAACAAAAAAGGTACAACAATTAAAAAATGAACATCTACATCCAAAACCACAAACAAAACTCGCAATGGAAACACATTAATCTAATTGAGACACTCTATTTTTGAGTGATTGTATTTGGAACCACTATTATTTCAAGTGAAACCCTCTTAGTATTTTTGGAGAATACCCAAATGGAAAAAAGCATGATAGGAATTTAGATCCCTTCTAAAAGAAGGATTATTTTGATCTTTCATGCCACATTGATGACACACCGGGGTCCTATTCCCATAAAAAAGATGTCAAAATATTAGAAGACATATTAACCCCACCACCAACACAACAAACATCCGGATGATTTCACATATCATTACTAGAATTAGATTCAGTATTTTCCTGGAAATAACATGGATTTACTACCTCGAGAACCCCTTTCAACATGACTTCAACAAGAATATCTTTCCCAAACACATAAACAAAGGAGGTTAGACCAAATTTCAACACCCTCAACTATTACTCGGGGGAGATCCCATTCTAAAAATGTCAAGATATTAGAGAATCATCCTTATTCAACTCCATTAAATAAAGAACTAGGTCCAAAAAATTATGGATGAATTTCAACACTGACTGATTTCCATTCTCATTTCAACACATCTTCATTTCATTTACCACCTTTACAACCTCAAAGAAGTATTGTTGGATAAAAAATCCATGAATAATTTCAAGGAAACTTCTTCTCAAATCTTAGTCCAAATGAAAAACCTAACCCATTTCTATTCATACCATTGATCGTAAAGGTTGTGAACTCCACTCTTAGATAATTTGACAACTCATGGAAATGGAATACCATCATGGTTTTCTTCATCTACAGTTCTACTTACATGGGATCTAATTAACCATAATACAAGGGAGTTTTCAACTTCCAAAACTTGAGGAGGATGTCTTTAGTTTGGTCATCTAAGGTTTCTGATAATGGTGAACTACCGATAGTTGCACCTCAAACATTAATCAAATATTTGGTGGGGCATACTCTAAATAATAAGGAAACAAAAACTCAATCAAAACCAACTCTCCATAAAATATAAAAACTCAAAAAAACTACTTAAAAAAATTTCCAACATATCCAATCCAATAAGGCCCAGAATGGAAATACTCAAATAAAAAAAGGAATGAATTTCACAACACACACTTTTCAAAACATCATAATTTTCACTCTTTGAAACACTTTTGGAAAGACAAACTATCTTGATATTTTTACATTTACCAATAGTATTAAATTGATCCTCACACATGTATATTCTAATTATATCTTATGCACCCATTAACTAATACCACCAACCATACACACCCACACACATGTCCAAATATTTGAGTGCTCATAAGAATACCAAATTTCATAATACAAAATTTCCAATACCAAAACAAAACATTCAACCCATGTTTCAAATTCACAACTTACATCCTTTTCACATTTCACAATAGTTTTTCAAAAATCCCCAAAACATTTTCAAAAAACATTCAATTTCCAAAAAAATCCATTTCAGAACAAACCAATTTCATTTTCAAACAAACCATGGTTTTAATTATTGAAATCCAATTTCAATGAACCAATTATAATTTTATCAAATGTGATTTTACTAAAAATTAATTTTTCTAAGGATTTTCTCTCTAAATTTAAAAATTCATTAACTTATTTTTGGAAAACCAACACGCCACTACATGAAAACAGAATTTATAATCTGAAACATGGTTTTCAAAAAAAATTAAAAATTAGGAATGCCACAAATAAATTCTCAAGGGGGGACTAGTGTCGTTGGATGACCTGGTCAATGTCCATATTCCAATAACATCACCACCATGGGGAGTAATTTAAGAAATTTTCCTTATCCTCCTCATGGATTGAAAGGATCTGTGAGCTCATTGACAACAACTCTCCCGATAAACATTTTGTTCCCCAATTAAAATATGATCCATAAACCATCCATAAAAACCATATAAATTGAGAATCATCAATGAAAGATAATATAAATTTGGAAAAATATGATACCCAAATTAAAAACACAAAAACTCAAAACCCAACTTCTAATTGTAACAAATGTTTTGTCACTGGATGTGTTAGTTAGACACTTACAAATACCTACAACTCTAGTTCTGGAAGAACTAGTACTTCTACCTTAACAGCCCAAATAACAAAATGGTGATTTTAAAGCTAGATTCTCTAAATAACATCATCTTATATCATTTTTACATGAACCAACCTGGGTAGACCCCAAACTAGTCAATTGATTCGGCCCACTAAATCCCTAAGGCGCATTCCTGATCGCATCGGTGTGAAAACAATTTCCAAGAGAATCAGCATGGGACAAAGGGAATGATTTATCCCAATGTAAATGAAAAGAATGAGTATAAATGAAATAATGGGGGAGCTAAATGTAAAACTAATTATATTGAATGATCACATGAAATAACTTAGAATAAAACCAAACCAATCATGATGACCACTAAATCTCCACATGACCCCATGGGCCACTCAACTGTCCCAAAACCCAACCTCTCCCATGGCGATCGAGACGATGATGGAACTACACCTAAGGATAAAAACATGAATGAAATTATATGAGTGAGTATTAAAAATTAGTAAGCATATTTTTATAAAATAATTATAATTCATTTCATTAAAATGAAATAATCACTATAATTTTTTTAAATACAGTATATAATCATTGGATTTAAATGCATTTATTTTTAAAACAAATCATGATCCATTTCCCTTTTCATTTAAAATCAGTATCTTTCCCAAACAAGATGCTTTATAATTTTGATGAAAGATAGAGACAGTAATAAGATGGATGTTTTTATTTAAAAAGTTGAAGTGGGTGTAAAATATTCCCAAAAAATTCAATGAATCAAATCAAAAAGAAGTATTAACTTCTACCCATGAGATACACCACAAACAGAGAGCAAAATCTCTCTCCACACAACGACCGAAATGGGATACAACAACCATGTAACCAAATCAGCTAAGACACCTAGATTATTTTTTGTAGATTAATAAGTGTTTGTTAAACATCAGAATACATATATAAGGGGATAATCTAGAAAATGTTTTCCCCCGATCCATTGTGTTGATTCACATGATGTGATCAAAATCCCTCACGATCGGTCGTACACTACTTGGACTAACCAAGGGGCTTAATCCCAAAGAATATAAAATCTATATTATAGGCCACTAGACAATGTGTAATCCTAATCTTGTGAAACAAACATTCTCAGATAACCCATTTTCTATGCTAGGTTCCCATTAAATTTATATGGTGGGGGTGTCCCATGAAATTACTACAAACAAATGGTGATCTATATAAATAAAGGAAATAAGAAACTCACACAGCTATCACCCCCAAACATCACTCCAAGTAGAAAACCCTTACAATCAAACTTTAAATTCACATTGGAGGACCCATACCAATCCCCCCCCACCAATTTCATTTAATATAAAGAAGGAAAGAGACTCACCCCTATGTGAGTTTTCATGTGAAGACCAATTTATACTTATTCCAAAGAGGTATCATGTAACCTATGAGTGAAAACCCATTTAAAGGAGATTCAAAAAAACATTAAATTTCCTGAAACATTTAGAACACATTTTGAAAACCAATACACCATTTAGAAACTAAAAATAACTTATAAAAGTCAATCGAGAATATTTTTCGAACACTTGGTGTGAAAATGCACTTAAAATAGTTCCACACAAGATAGTTTCAAGAGAAAACCCCATAATATAATTCCAAATAATGTTTATTAACATCAAACATCACTAATTAAAATCAAAATAGGGTGTGAATAACAATTCACGAGTGATTCTTTTTTTAATGGTTAAATGCAAAGGGAATCCTACCACAATCTATTAGAAAATCAATAATGGAAACCTGAATCAACTCCACAAGGGTCAAAAAAGGAAATAACACCCAAGGGGAACCTTAAAATTAAAACCCCTTAATTTTGAATCTATTAAACATGAATCCTAGAGTAACAGAACCAAGGGAGAAGAGTAAGAAAGAGGAATATCTGATTGGATAGAAGAAGAAGAATAAAGAAGGAATTACCTTGAAATATTTACCATATAACATGAATAAATCACATTATTCCACCCTTGGTAGGATGAGGGTGGAAAGAATAAGAAGGGAGGATCCACCTATAAGTCACATGATCCAAATGAAGGGAGGAATGCATGATTTGTGGTTAATACTGAGGAGGGAAAAATGGTCAAATGCCACTTTTTATGAACCTGGGTATTGGTCATATTTTGGTCACATGGTCTGGAAAACCATGAACCAACCATGAATCCCATAATATACTCATATGAAACCTATATGGTTTGGAATCACAGGTTTGGAAACCATGCTCCTACTATGTGGTTTGATTCTCTCAAAAATTGCATAACCTTGTGCACGATTTCCCCACGATTTTGACTAACCATGATCCAACTGTACATCCTCATCTAGGGAAACCCCAAGACCTATATGGTTTCTCCAAGGGGATTTATAGTTTAGAGAAAATCATGAACAACCTATGAAACCCAAAACATGAAAGTGAAAAATGAACTAAAAAGGGACTCGGTGTTAAGGGCTCGCACAGTTTCCCCATAATCATTCTTAAAAGTCGTGCAATAGAGGAAATACATCCTGAAAATCAAAATTTCAATCCGAAACACCAAAAAATAAAATAAATGACAATTATAAAAGGATAAACTAAAATAATGAAGAAAAATAAAAACCATGGTGTGACATGACCCCCCCCCCCATCGGTGTTTGACCCCCTATCATCTCTCTCTCTCTCTCTCGCCCTCATCATATTCACATGCAACACCATCTGTCCATTCACTTTTTTAGTGATCTCCAAAATCATTGTGGGTGCTCACCATCCTCTCCTCAACCTGCTCAACCACACACACGTTGATCCAAACCTGGGTGCTCAATGTGCAAAACGAACACCCCTATCACTACTCTACCTTGTTTGCTTCTATATTTTGTGATATAACTATTTATTTTAATATATTTACTTATATTTTATTTATCCAAATATTTATTAATATATTAATATAATTTTTCTTAAATAATTTTTTTTAAATATTTTTTTTGTATCATTATGCATGTATATATATATATATATATATATATTATTAATAATCAATTATATATATTATAATATATACATAATTATAGATCTATTTGTTCATACAAACACACAAATACATTAATATATATGAAATATATATATATATATATATATATATTCACACATTTTAATAACGTAAATATAATGTATAATTTTTTATTTTAAAAAAATAAAAATTATTTTTTATTACATATGGTTTAAATACATCAAAATATATATTATATGTGAATATATTTAAATATTTATTTATACAATTAAATTTTTCTATGTAAAAATATGTATTTATATGTATATATTTAATTATTAATTAAACTAAAATATGAAAAGGTATAAAATTTGAACACCATAATATCCATATGTATGTAAGCTAAGAGAATAAATATAGTCACCACTGAAAAAATAAAATAGTCACTTAAATGAAGTTAATAATCAATAAAATGTTTCCAAATTAGTTTATCTCAACCAAAAAACAGTTTTGGATGCCTTCAAGACCATTTTTGACCATGAAAAAAAATTGACCATGACTTCTCAAAATTTCAATGTAATAGATTTCTTTTCATCCTTTGATATGACATCTTATGGAACTCAAACAGATACCCCAATAAAAAGTTTTTTTCATTTTAAGTTGAAGTGATATTTTCAAAATTTCATAAGATCTGAATTAATTTATTATTTTTATATCATGAATGTTTTTAAAAAAGTCAATTAACCTATAATAGTTATAAAATAAGTAATTAATATTATTTTTTAATTATTTTATAAGCCATTTTATCAATAAACATATTATGTATTAAGTGTTAATGCATATTTATTATTATTTAAATCATATTTTAGAAAATATTATATATATATATATATATCAATAGAAATATATTTTTATGTTAAAATGTAATTTCTAATGATATTATGTTTTTTTTATTTCATCATCTTTATGAAAAACACTAATAAAGGTTTCCTTTTATGAGTGTTAAAAAATCACACATAAAGGGAGGTCTTTATCAATGCTAAAAAAGCACTGATAAGTGATGACCATTATTAACAGGATGAATGACTTGAAGGCCTAATAATATTTATTTATTTAATTATAATTTTATTTTTAACTGGGTAGAGAAATAACACTATAATGACCCATATGTCCAAATCATAAGGCCCTAGTACCTGACCCAAAGGTCCAATGACCCGACTACCCTAGAACAACCCCTACCCAATATCTACTTCATTGATGGAGCCTGGCTACCCATCTTGCATGGATGATCAGTTAGAATTTACATGTTTATTGTTTCACGGTTCCTAATATAAATAATGGTTCTCATAACTTCTCTTATTTCCTAATCTGGTTAGCTCAGCTCTAGTGGCTGCATCGTTCTCTAATTCCACTTCTGGGGATTGCTCATTTGTGGTCTGACTTGATTGATATGCGGCCCAAAGTACCGATGGAAAAACATCCATAGGACCACAACACTGAGGTGTCTTGGAGAAATTGTGGTCAAAATTCTTATGGTGGCCCAATGTCCCTGTGGCCCAAAGACCAAAATATGTGTCTCACAGGCCCAAATCGGGTGAATAGTTCAAAAGTTACAACACTTGTTGTAGTAACTTGAAAATTCACCACATCCTGGTTTTGAGCCTGGGTATTTTAGATGATGAATGGTAGGTTTTACCACTTAGGTGATATCCCAACTACAGTGAAAATTATTAGCACTAATAACTAGCATTATTTAAGTGTAGCGCTGAATAAACATGATTCTATAGAAGTGTGCCCCGTTATTTTTTCGAAAATATCATGAATATTCGAAACATTGAGTACATCAAGTAGGCTCAATAAAGAGATAATGAATAAAAAAAGTGGTTATAAATGAAGTTGATGGGTGTTTCTTCTTTTACAAAATAGTGAGGTGAAATGTGCAGACAGCTTTAGGAAAATTACTATCTGAGGGGAGCTGAAATTGGTGGCTCTCCATAGAATAGGAATTAGTAACTTATGATGAAAAATGGGTGGTTTGTGGAAACTGAGATGCTGGTGTTGGTAGATCATGTTACACTATGTGAGAAACATATAGGGGATGAATTCGTGTTTATGGGTGGCATACATTTTTCATCATTTAAAAAAGGAGGGTGATTTGGAAGGTCAGGCGATGTGAAATGGTAATAAGATAGTAGAGGCAATGTTGGTCAGGTGTATCTCTAATGATAGTGTTTGATACTGGAGCATGTGGATATGTTATGATGGATGGTGATGAACATCCAATGTAGAAGATAATAGTGATTGATGTGTCAAGACTCTTGATAGCATCATTGGGTTTGACAATAAAGAATATTCGTCCAAATGATAATGTTGTGACCCATTGATGCATGAAAACTATATTGTAAGAAATATTTATCAATAATAATCATCATCATTGAAGGCCTTAGAAGTTACAAGAAAAATAAACACACACACCTTTGGGCTCACAAGGATAAGAAACATCTCTTCCAAGGGATTACCGACTCCATATAAATCTCATTACATTGATATTATTGAAGGCCTAGTGACTTCAATACTAACACATGTGACTTCCCTCCTTCTTGCATCATTCCTGTATCACTATCTACGTCTTCATATTCTGATATCACCACCTTCCTATTTCACCTCCTACATCACTACATACATCGTAAATCACCAAAATACTAGTATCCAGATAAATTAATATAATATCATTATATGGGTACAAACAATTGCATTGAATGAAGTTATCAACATCACTAGTCACATTAGACTAATTGAAGTACATAAAAATATCTAGGAGAGAAATATTATTGAGAATGACCCATTCTTTAATAAAATTATTTTATATATCATCTACTACAAAATCACCTTACCTATAGATGTGATAAATTATATCATTAATCCCCTGCAATGACATGGAGAAATTGATCTAGTCCATAAGAATATTACATGGGAACACAAGAGAGTGGGATTCAAGTGCAGGGACACTAGTCATGGGGTGAATTCAATCCAGGGCTTATGCATGTTTTTTTTGGAATATTCAATTTTATTTCTAATTGATAGAAACACCACTTCAAATTCATTAAATACCCTTTTAAATTCAGAGAATGAAACTTCAATGGATACTCAATAAATTTAGATGATTCCACCATAACTTGAAAACTGTGGTTTTCATATACATTCAATATCAATATTGACCATGATTAAACTAGGATATGGTGGTATCAATTTCACATAATTATATTTCACCGGTTTCCTTAGTAACTCAATAACCTTAATGGTTTTACTGATAATCATATTTGAGTTACAATTGTGAATAGGAACATATTTCACTTTATTAGCATTATAAAAATCATTAATGATACCTACAATAATTACCCTATCAATAGTATCTTTTTCATCAAATCTAAGATCATTTTTGGACTTCTAAACAAAATAAAGTCATCCCAAAATTTTTTCCATTAGAATGTTGAAAATATGATTACTATGCATCAAGTTGAAATTAAAATTAATGGAGTATATATATATAATTTCATGCATATAATATTGAAACCATTGTTCCTAAATAATCATAAAAAAGTAATAATAAAATAATATAGGAGTTCATAA
Organism: Viscum album; assembly: GCA_963277665.1. Taxonomy (NCBI): domain Eukaryota; kingdom Viridiplantae; phylum Streptophyta; class Magnoliopsida; order Santalales; family Viscaceae; genus Viscum; species Viscum album. Next base: position 905,994,429 of record OY728125.1, on the reverse strand, counting down.
TTTATAATTTGATAGATATAATGAGAAAGAAGAAGAGATTTTAAATCCTAATTTCCAAATCCTATCATCTGTAGGTACCAAATCAACCTAGATTTTCTAGATCAATAGCATATGACTAGGTTGCATGTGAATATAACCAAATTGTTGAAGACATTTCATTATAGCATTAATAGCATCCCAATATAATCTGTAGTAATATTTTTAATTGAGGCTCCTTAGTCGATCATGAAGCTAGATCCTCAAAACATAATCCTGAAAAAGAAAATTTGGGATTTAAGGAATATTGTAAGTTAGTATGTTATCTGCAACCATCTCCCATCTATCCAAGAAATCCAAAATCATAAGGTTAGATTTACTTTTATGAGTTCTCTATAAATAATATAGAAATAATTAAATAAATTTGTAATTCCTAAAATTTATGTTGGAATATGGATATAGGAACCAATAAATATATTAATTGACTTCTTCAATGGAATCCCTAATTATAAGAAAGATAGTAATCCCAATGTAGAATTGTTCCACTTGAGTATTCAATCAACAAACCTTACTCAGAGAAAACTAATATTTTATATCCTATTGTTGAGAAGTTTCCAAATAAATCTATGAATGTGATCATCATTTAATTTCCAATGGATTTTAATGATAAGTCCAACCAAGTAAAGTGGTTTGGTAAACATTTTCAAGGCTATAATGATAAATTTATTATCATGGGTGTACCTTGAAAAGATGGAATTAATTATATTATTCTAAAATTTCATTATTATTCCACCTTCCCATGTATATATGTTAAAAACATGAATAAACTATAATTAACAATTGAATTGAAATAAAAAATACTAGCTGCATGAGAGAGGGTTTACCTTTCCAATCCAAAAGTTGAGATCTGATTTTAGGATGAGTTTAATCATGGTAGTTTGACTTCACCATACCCTATAAATGAGGAACCCCCATATAATTACAAATGATATTCTATTCTTATCTTCAAACACCATCATAACATGATTTTTTCTAACATTTTAATCCCCTTCCAAAAATAAGAAAATGATTATTTTACGGTTGATAGCCTACCCCGAAATGTGTTCATAATGCATGGAGATCATCTTAATTATATAAAAATTGATTTCATCCCCTTCATAGAAGAAGAGAAGATCAACTATATTGAATTATAGTGTGGGAGCCTTTAGGTTCCTTGCAGCATTGATGGTGGAAAAGATACACGATATAGATTATTATAGGATAAATTTACTCAAACATTCCTCAATTAATATAATAATGAGTGCAGATAAAGGATTTCCATACCTCAACACTCTTGAACATTTAATGTGTTATTATAGTTATATTTTTTACCTTGATCATGATTCAATAGATTTTATAAAGGGAATTAACAATTTTGCAAAATCATTTAGACATGCCATACCTTTTAAGGATGTCCATGATGAAATCCCAAAAAAGAGTATAAATGGACATTGAGATATCTATCTTAAGTGACAGGATTCCTTGATTTGAGTATTTTTAAATTTGTTTTACACATTCATAGTTTTTATAGAGGCATCCTGGTATCCCTTTTTCCATGAATTAAGACAAATTAATTAGGTAAAACCATCATGCTTTCAATAAATCCTATCCTTATAGATATAACCATTCATATAACTTTGGGAAGAGTTTTTACTACCAAAATAGTCCATAAGAATTCAATATTAAATACCTTTTCATTTTTAGGATTCAAATTTAGAATACTATAATTAAGTCCCACTGGTAGAAATTCACTAGAGAAGAATTCATTGTTAGCGTGAATGAAATATTCATGGAAAATGCCACATTAGGGTCCAAATAACCTGTTATTGAATCAATTTGGGTAGTTTTGATTTCCATATTTAGGGAGAAGACATAATAATTGACCTACTCATTTTCTAGATTTCAACAAGGAAGTCATTTTTCATGATAGATGTTCCAATTACAATGAAATCGATGTTATTGTCCCCTTTACTGGTGGGTGAGTCTTATTCAAAGAGAAATGTGAATTATTGAACAAGAAATTATATAATTCCGTAAACATTATTAATGATTCCACCATTGATATTGAGGGTAGATAATATCTTCTTGAACTTTCTCTCTTTCTTTTTGAGATGGATGAATTTATTGTTCCTTTCACTATCCTTTAACCATTTTTGATAATAATGTTTCTTGAGAAATCTCTCTTTTAGCCGAAATTTTTTCAATCATAGTCTGACTTTAAATCTCCTACTGAGGAAGGGTGTAATTGAGACTATAATTAATTCTATATTTAAGAAACCCCTACTCATCCTTTCCTATGTCTTCATCATAGAGACTATATTTTACTTTTCTCCAATTTTAGAGACATGGTTTGATTATATTTATCCACACAGTCAACATTTAACTAACACTACCCCTATCATACAGCTTCCGGCCAAGTGAGATGATATTAGAGGATTCATCAAGAAAAACGCAAGAATTGTTAAATCTGAATGAATGAGGAAATATTCTGCATTCTTCCCAATAAAAATTGAAACCATGAGAGGTGTGTGGTCAGAATGGAACCTGACAAGTGATTGATAGAGAACACTGATATAGATATCCTCACACATTAATGTGGAAAAAAATCAATCAAAATTTCTTTAATATTTCCCATTAACATTATATATAACCCATGTAAACTAATCCTCAATGATTATGACCTCATAATGAAATCAAATTTCAATACATTTTGGGAAATACTATGAATCTATTTTCACAATAAAATTACCAATATTTTAAAATTGATTAAGGATTGAGTAAAATTACTCAAGGAGAAAAAATTAACTATTAAAACTGCATTATATCAGTTAAAATTCATGTCATAGTTACCATACATTAAGATGATAACAATTACCATCGATTATAGAAAAAAAGACTCTTCAAACTAGAGAATTCTATGTAAATAGTAACTTGTTTCAAACCAATTTGAAATATGGATAAATCCAATTTATTTTTATTGAAAACCCAGATATTCTCAATTGGAGATTACTTAATGCTGTGTTAAATAATGTTTTAACCCATGGAATTCCATATAAATATAATAAAGGCCTTAAAAGAAAATATTGGCCCGATAATGCCAAAAAGTCATTTAAATAGTATTTAATGAAATGAGTTATTCTTTAGGAGGCACTAGATTTGTTATTCCACATGAAGTTTCAGTGAAAGATATTCATTTGTTAGAGAAGTTTCCCCTTTTGAAGGGATTATGATGATTATTAATACTCTTACCTCCCCCTAAAACTTTTCCTTGAGAATAACTAATCTTCAAATATGGATTAGAATCTTCATTCTTATCTATAACACCAGCATCCAAATCATCAATATATTTAGCACAACTCTTTGTAGACTTAGTTAGTAAACTGAATTTATTATCTTTCAATGTCAGAGTATAACCTTTATATTCCCCTATCATTTTATGATTTGAGGATGCTTTCATCAGTGGAATAATGGAAAAGCATGCATCATCATAAGTCTTTTTTTCATAATGAACATCTTCTCACTAGGATCCTCCTGAGAATAGAAGGATTTTTGAGAACTGATTGTAGATTGAGTATCCTAAACATAAATTCATAAACAAATAAATTTCTCTATACCTAAATATCATGATTTATGGGGTATAAATGTTTGATACCCCAACATCACTTGCTTTCTCATCCACCTCAGCTTGTGCCCTCAAACTACATTTTCACCTTGATTATCTACCAGCTTCTATCTTACATAAGTTTTTTCCTCTATTCAGTCCACTTTGTTCCTTTTATTTTGAATCCTACATGTTTTCATAAAATCATCTGGTGATATAAGTTCCTTGAATAGGGAAGAATGCAACAAATCATTTAAACCTTGTTCATTAAAATGTAAAAGGTCCTTGAAGAGTTCCAAGATACTCATGGTTCATTGATTATGTATCCATTATTGATGACTACTCTCAGATGAGATGGTTATATCTCTTTTTTGATTGTTTTATGTTGTGTGAAATTTTCAAAACCTTTTACCAAGAAATTAACACTCAATAATCCTAGCCTATTAAATGACCTTTCTTAGAAAATTTCTAAGAATATTAACCCACTTACCTTCAGTAGATTCTCAAGGATAATGGAATCATTCATTAGACATAATTCTCTGATATAACTTATAAGAATTGAGTTTCCTAGAGTAGACATCATAATATTCTAGATAATTCTCATGACCTTTTATTTTAAAAGAAGGTTCCTTTTCTTTTTCGGGGGTCTACCATCCTTTATACTATATACCTCACAAATATCCTTTAGTGGGAGACTATTTTTCAGGCTCTATTCTCCTATCTCCCTCCTCACCCACTTCAACTCCATGTGTTTGGGTATATTTTTTATGATCATGACACTCATCCCAACCTCTATACGTTTTCTCTGAAATCCCTTAGTTGCGTCTTCCTCAGATATTATCACAGTTGGCACAGATATTTATGTTTCTCTCTACACTTATGTATATTTTGTTGAAATATCTCTTTTTTATCCTCCATCATCCCATCCAGACAACACCGTCAATTATTTTCTCCTTTATACATCCTCCCACCTCTGCATTAGGGGTCAAAATCTACCGATCACTAGTTGGGTATTGTCTAATATAATCACCCATTGAGTGTTTCCTTAGTCCATACTAAAGACACTGTCTCCCCAACTTCATCAAATACTCATGCTCTGATAATATATGACTTTCCCATTTCATTTCTATGATTTAAAATTTCTTTCTAGACTACTTCTCATTACACATCCTTATACAGAGGTCTTTCTTCACTGGTGAGGATATTTATCTGTCTCATGGTTTCTGATGCCAAATCTCACAATGGTTAGATTAAAGATATATGCGATGAATTGAATGATCATAATGAATATAATACACGGGATCTATTCCCCCATTTGGTAGGTAAATAAGTAGTTGAAAACAAATGGATTTATAAGGTATACCTAAATACAGATGGACCTCATCATCTTTTTAAAGTCGAACTTGTGGAAAAGTATTTTTTTAGAAATATGGTGTTTATTATTTTGATACATTCTCTCCAGTTGGGAAGATGGCATCTATCTAATCACCCATCTATATTATTGCTCATCATCATTGGTCTATTCATCAACATGATGTCAAAAATTTATTTCTACATGGTTTTCATGAATAATATGTATATGACCAACAACCTTCTAGCATTCATGCCTTCGGAACCGATTCTCTGGTATTTTGACATTATCACTATCTTTATAGACTGATGAAGTATCTTTATGCATGGTTTGGAAGATTCAACACAATAATCATTATATTTGGCCAATCTAAAAGTATAAAGGACCAAAATTTCTTATAATACATGACATTCTCTGGCTATATATAACTATTTTTCTATGTTGATGATGTTATTATAACCTGGAATGACTCAAATGGAACCTCTCATATAAAAGTTTATCTTCAACACCAATTTCAGATGAATGATTTGGGTCATCTGACATACATCTTTATCATTGTGGTCTCCCATTCTCCATACACCATATTTCATTTCCAATGGAAATATCCTTTGGACATCTTAAAGGATGCTGTTTTGTCGTAGGGAATTGCAGTTTACACTTATACTACGCCTAGGGAACTATATCATTATGAAATCATGGTACCATATCTTCACCCAGAGATTTACTATAATATTATGGGAAAATACAATTATCTCACAATAACTCGTCCAGACATTTCATGCCCTGTCATCAAGGTTATGAAATTCTTCTAACATCTAAAAAAATCTTAGTGGGTTATGTCCATCACATTTCCAAATACATTAAAAAATAACCTACTCATGGTCTTCAGTATTAATAGCATGATAATCTTAATATTGAGGCCTTATATGATATGTTCTATGTTGTATACATAGCTACATAAAAATCTATTTCTGTAATTTCCATTTTTCTAGCAAGTATCATAATCACATGGTGTAGTATAAAACAAATTAGTGTCTCCTTATCCGGTAACGAATTAGAATATTGTGTGATTGCCATGGTCACTACAAATATGCTTTTTCTTGTACATATCCTCCATGAGTTTGGTTTCCTACCATAGTTGTTTTCTCATATTTTGTGTGATAATAAGAAATCCATGTAGATTACTTCTAATAAAGTCTTCCATGAATGCACAAAGCATATTGAGGAGGACTACCACATTCTTCACCATAACCTAGAGAAACAACATGTCATTATCATACATGTACCAAAGAAATATCATCTTGTTGACATCATAACCAATGGCCTACCGGGAGATCAATTGGACTCTCTCAGTACCAAGATGGGCATCCAGGGCATCAACGACCAGGCTTGTGGGGGAGTTTGAAAGGTCTATTTGGTGTCTTCATTTATTTTTGTGGGTAAATTGTTACAATATATCATGTACTAACTTGATGGGTAGTGTTGAACTCGGTTAATTATTTTTTAAAGTAAAGGGTATTTCTGAGTCCCACATCGAACTATTACAACTTGTAATTATCCTAATCTATCTACAAAAGAATATATCCACCTCTTATTGAGGTAGGTATATGTGCATTACTATATATTTAAAATAATTTCCCTTGATTATTAAAACAATATCAACATATATAGACATCGGTATAAAATCACTATAATATCATTTTAGCCACGTTACATCTTAAAATAGAGGTATATAATATTTTCTTGTATCATGTATTCTCATCAACATTTTCAGCCACAATTTGGAATAGAATTCTAGATTCATATCCACATATATATTCATCACTCATTACATTACATATAAATATAACATATATGTCAATACCCATCATTTTTTAATATTTTATAAGGAAAATAAAAATTGAAAATATGTGTAACATTCGACACTGAAACATAATAATTTGGAATTGAATATATATAAAACACGAGATCTAATGACATTCCATTATAAAGTTGAATTTTTCTTCTTTTAAGTTATTATTTCATCAATTATTGATAAAAAATTAAATCAATAAGTTTTTAAATTTTTCCACCACTATATAGAATTATCATTCCATAGTGTAAAAATATTATGTTTCTATATTTTCTTATATAACTTGATTTTATTATTAGAGGAGAATTGAGAGCTTATCTAGGTAGGAAATCTTCTTTAATTAAAAATATAACAAGATTTCATCATTATTTTTTAATTGGATAAAATAATCCAAAATAATTATACATTAAAATCATTGAAAACATGTCACCCATGATCAATAAATATATATTTACTATAATTTGTTGCATAGTTTATAAAATCTTCATTCTGTGGAATAAAGTTTATCATAATCTTTTTATAGATTTATGATTTCATATTTAATTTTAAATAAATAAATCATTTTAAATCATAATAAAATGATTAAAATCTTCAAAAATATAATTTATTAGACATATAATCTTATATGTAACTCAATTAATCAGGATAAATTATCTATGATTTTATATCTTGGTCATAAAAATTGACATCTTTATGTTAACATGATTTTTCAGTTCATCTATGAAGAAACAAATTATGATTAATTAATATAGATTGAAAATATTATCATATAAAGGTACTTAACTAAATTTACATCATATATCATCATATTACTCTCACAATTTATATTTTTTTTAACCTTTCATCATTTATTAATCCCTATTAAAAATCTTCACTTCTCTACATAACTACTACCATACGTATTTTCACCAATGAGAAAATAATTTGAGGAACAAATTAATTTTTAATTATATTATATGCCACCAAGTCAATTTCCTAAAATATTAGTCTACTAAATCTAACCTTTCATTATAATATTAAATTTTATAATACATATTTATTCCATGACTAACATTTTTTAATGAAAATGAAATGTATCCCCTCAAATTTTCACCACCACCTAAAATAATAATTAAACAAAATTGTATCCCTCTAATAATATATAAAGAACATAATAATAACAATAATAATTATTATTATTATATCATAGTTATTTTTATGTCTAAAACACTATTTCATCATAGTGAATCAAATTCCATACTTCTCCGCTTTTTTAACTAAAAAATGAAATAACATGTCAATCATAATCAAATACTAATTCAAAAAAATCATGTTATTAAAAATATTAAATTACACATTTTTATATCATTAGAAACTATATTTACACCCAATAGAAAATATATAACAATTTTAACCGAATAAAATTAAACTAAACATTAATTACATTACAAATTTACTTCATTAATATTTCTCCAAAAACAATTTACTCATCTTTTATTATACTAAATATATTGGATATGTAAATTATTTCAAACACAATATAACAATAATATATTTATTTATTTTCCTCCAAAATAAATATTGTACACTTTATTATCCAAATTCCTAAAATAGTCTGAATTAAATACACAAAATCATAAACTATATAACATGGGTATCCACATTACACTCTCCTTAAAAATATTCCATCACTGAAAAACAAAGTCATGTCTTCAAAAATGAAATTTAATAAAAAGATGATAAACAAATAAAATTTCTAAACACATCATCCACATTTAAAAAATCATTAATAAAGGGTAATGTATAACATAACATAGGGTATCATTCTTTTACTTAAAATTATGACCCCCATTTTCTCTCCTTGAAACTAATATTTCTCAGGGAAACATGCCCTAATTAAATATCCCATCATTTTTAAAAAATTCTCATTTATATTGAATTTTTATAGGATTATATATAGATTTTTAAAAATTCTTGATTTATATCTCATTGTAATTCTTAATATAAATACTACTATTGATATAATTTCAATTTCATGATATATAGAAAACAACATGAATTATTTCCCATATTATTGAATGAAAAATATAATCAAAAACATCTCCACATAAATTAACAACCTTAAATGACCCAAAACATTTTGGTGAAAAGAGTCTTCCCTACCAAATTTATATTTACTCTAACTTATATATACTCTATGACACACTATTTTCACTATTGTGCATTATTTAATTTGATAATGTCATTTTAATAGATTTTTTAGAGTTTAGATTTATGGTTTTTTAATTTTTAAAAGATTTAAAGGATGAATGGTTTGTACATGACTATTAATAATTGTGAACCCTAACTATCCATAGTAAAAGATCCCCTTACAATAGTTTTCCAACAGCTAGTGTACAATTTATGGAATCATGTGGTCAAACTTTTTTGGTGTTCTATGGTTATTAAGTATCATTCACATAATCAATACATAGTTTATTAAATAATGTAGTATAACCTTCTAGATGTTACTATCTAGTTCATTGAGTTTCTCATGGTCTGGTAAACCCTGTTAAATAACCACAATACATACAAAGAAATATATTTTTATATTTACACAAATTACCTTATTATAATTTATCCAATGTTGGGGGTATTCTCTCCTTCCCAATAATCTTTCATATAAAAAGGTATCCCTTGGAAACATACCCATTATATTCTATATGAATCATAGTATCCTATATGTGGTTTCATTATAGTTTCACAATGTGATAACATATTTTTTCTACATATAACATATCCTCTATTCATTCCCCTTTCTTTTATTTTCTTTCAAAAACCCTAGTGGCTATGGTTGTGACATACCATGTTTTTTTAATAATATTATATGTTTAATATTCTTATCCGGAATCAATATTTATTAAAAAATTATTTATTTGATTATCACATGCCTCAACAGATATTATGTAATAAATGAGGTATTAAACATACATTTAAAATTATTATTACATAAAATATCATTTATATAATGGTAAAATATATTCGCTAACATGATTTTTATGTTTAGTTACATAAAGAATTTTTTAATTTTTTGATATTATATTTATATATACTGAATTAATAAATTTATTTAGATTTTTTTTATAATTAATATTTTCATGTTTTTTTTAAATAATATTATCATTATTTTTAATAGAGAAAAAATTTCATTCAATATAAATTGTTTTTCAAATCTCGTATGGATTTATTTAAAATTAAAATGAATAAATTTTGGAATTTGAAATTTGATAAAATTAACATCATCTTTTGAATAATCATTTAAAAATTAAATTTGACAGTTGTTTTTTGGATTTTTTAATGAATTTTTATTTTCATATTAAATAATAATAAATGGTTTTATTTTTTTAAGAGGGTGATACCATAGTGAAAATTAACGATGGTCCTTTATTGATAAAATAAATGCATATATGAGTCTAAAATATGGAATTTTTTTCAGTCATTATCAAATAGAAAAAGTAAGTTGTAAGGAGGATCATCCAACCATTTAATAAAATTTTTGACTCCTGGTTTGGCAATCCCATTATCTAAAGAATATATTATTCAAAAAACATGAATTATGGCCTAGTTAGATCTCAAAAGGAGAATTAAATAGTACATCCATGTTATTTCATGTTTCTAAGAAATATGTATAAAAAACTATGAACAACTTGGAAAATAATGGTTGATTCACTATAGAGATAATTGTTTTTCTGTCCCCTCTTCTTTACAAAAGAAACCATAGTGATTACATTAAGAATTTTTTCTTCCATGGAATATTAGATACCACAATGATTTTATGGAAAACTATGGAAACTTCTACTATGGTCAAAGAATATGTCACCACAACCTGAAATACAAAAATTCCATATTAAATAACCATTAACAGCAATGTTTATCCATCTAGGAGGAGGGTCGCATAAGAATACTTCAAAGGTGCCAACTGGAGGCATATAATTTCTAGTAATACAGATTCATTATATCATTTTATATTCAAGGATAAAATTAAAATGATGATCATATTGGTATGAGTTGGAATCCTTGATCAAAGAAATGATCATTGTGACGGATTATTTAAGGGTGGAAGAGATTTTGTTATATAGTAGGGTGTTTCATATATACCATATAAAATTTATAATCTCATCCATGATAATATTGAAAATGCTGAAGAGTAGGGGGGACAATATACACCTTCACATTTCATAGAATGGGAAGAAATAGGGGAAGAAACTAGTCGTAGATCATTGAAATGATCATAGAATTATTTCTATAACATATCATAAGTGGATAATTATAGGAATAGGTGTTTTGAATTAATATTGTTTTGATTACAAAGGAAACACATGTGAAAAAGATGAATGATAATGGATTTTATGAAATCATCAGTGGGAACTCGATTATGTTCATGCCTCTAAATATGGGTCCGGAAAGATGACCAAATCCAAGGATTTAGAAATATCATAATAAAGTTTTAATCCTGGATAAAATTAATATCATTTGAAAGATAATATATCTTATATTCTAGAATACTTGTCTATATAGTTTCCCAAACTATCATGTCATCACCGAATTCAAAAAAAACTATTGAGATGGTTGGTGGAATCCTATGGAAGGTTTTAATGTAGTGTGTATATTTAGTGCATGCTGAATATATTAGGATCATGAGGAGATTTATTAGTATTTTGTAGATAAATAATTAGTGTACCTATTTAGTATTCAATACAAAAATTAAGACAATCCTCCCTTATTTATATCCATCTAGAGTGTGACAAAATACTAGAGAAAGTTGACTTGATGGATAACCAAATAGAAGAGTCAAAGTACTAAATGATTCCCCTTTTCAATTCACAAGGAAATCAAGATTGTAGAATTATAAGGGAGAATAAATCACCATTAAGAGAATTTCAAGTGAAGAAATATTTAAAACGTCATTAAAAAGTCTTATGTTTCTTTATACCCAATCCTCAGATAATAAAAATCTTATATGAATTTATCTGATGAATGGTGATTGATTTCCATTCAGGGATGCTACCACTGAAAAAACAGTTCCAAATAAACATATTATGGCCTTTAAGAAGCTAGATATGATATGTTTATGTCACAATGTAGTAAACAAATTTAGATATGATGATATATTTGATAAGGAAAGTCATTGCGGGCCATCAAGAGGGACTTCCCTCTCTAATATGTATGATGCATTTTTATTTAATCAAAAATCCCAAAGAAATAAATAAATTTGTGTATCCCCTAGAAAAATAGAACACTAAGGTAGGTAATTCATTTCGATCCTTATTTAATACCAATGTCAATCATGATGTATGATCTTTTTGTAGGGGAATCCCATTCCCATTGTAAATAAATTATTTGTTCCAACAGATAGCCCATGCTAAAACATCTTCATAATGTGATAGGGATTACTTTATGTTATGAATATTTATTTTTACTCAGTGTAATAAATTTATGATTTCATATTAATAATTATGGTGGGAAGAGAAAATTAGATTTATTGAAGCATGAATGAAATTTAGTTTACTTTGATCTATATTGTTAGTGAGCATCATTCCTATGTAATATTCAACAATGAAGAAGATGAGGGAATAGTGGTGGTATCATTATTTAAAACCCTTTTAACATATTATGAAACCCTTCAGGGAGCCATTAATGTGTTCCAAAATGTGAGAAAAATCATTGATCAATTTTACCCAGTTGATGAAAATACTATTTAAGACAAATTTATTAATCACTTTATATATAAATTTCTAATCCATGGTGTCATTGGATTTCCGGATATCAATATTGAGATTAGTGCAACAAAATATATTTTTTATAATATTATGACATTTATAGGTCATAGTAATGAAGTCATGAATGGTTTGACCTTTAAAAAATTAAATTATTCCAAGTGATGATTTATTAGAAACTATGGAAGGTCTCTTAATAATGTTATTTGTGATGATTTTTTATATGGAATTAATAATGTTAATTTGAAGGAATAGGTTGGTATTGAAGTAATTTTAAACTTTAGGAATCAGAGTGAGTAATTTGGCCTTAAGAACATGTGTCAGGGTGTTATTTTGAAACTTTTTGTGACCAAGATTCAATCATAAAATTGAATGACATCATAAAATCTCAGAAACATATCTAGTATATCCATTTTATTTCTATTTATATGGAATTTTAAACATTAGAGTTACTATCAGAATATTTGAGACACATATACAATAATTCCTCCTTCCATTTTTTTTTTGCTTCATGGAGAGAAATATGTTCTAAATTTAAGTGAGTTCATTATTCTAGTGGAGATGAAAAATGAATTCAGAATTAGTGGATTCATTCTATATCTTCATGAGACTAGCCTCAAGAGAGGCTATATCTTTTCAGTAATTTTTCAGGTATCCTTGAACCAAATCTATATATTATATTTCCAAATAATAAGCATTATGAAGCATGAGAATGCATCATTTTTCAAATGACCATTATTCAAGATATCATGAACTACATTTTAACAATCATGGTGGCAGGGCCATGAATTATTAATCATAAAAGGGATAAGGGGATTGATATTTTTGGTGATAACACTGATCCAAATTGGATGGTGATATGTGTTTATTTTGGTATGGTTGATGATAGAAATATGGTCTCACTTATCAATGGCATTCTCATTTGAGATGGAATGGTCAAATTTATTAGAAACAATTCTATTTACATGAATTCTATATGAAGTGTACTTATCCCCAACTAACATGATTTCAATAATATTATTACCTTCAATATAGAATTTTAATTCTACACTATATATGGTGGAATGATCAATACCCATTTTCCCACTAGATAACAAAATAGAATTAATTACACTAAGAACGATTGAAGGTTCTTGAATTATATCATTGAAGAATTTTATAGAGCCTTATTATTTCTTGATATATATTTTTTGGATAAAATAAATAGAGAAACATGTGAAAAAATGAATTTTTAGCTTATAATAATAATAATAAATTTAAATTTTTATTAAGAGAACAGAGGAAAAACACACAGAAGAACCCCAAAGCACCCCCACCCCCTTGCCTCGCCCCACCCCCATCCCCGCCCCCAGGGTTGGGAGCTATCGAGGCCTAAAATAGTGAAGGTCGAGGGAATCCCCTCTGATCAAGTTGACCCCCTCGTGTTTCAATCTAGCCATATTATGAAAGCATACGTCATCTAAGCCTGAGATATCCTGTGCAGCCAGGTGATCAGCAACCTTGTTACCTTCCCTCCATGTGTGAACCACTTTAATGTTGTTGCCAAGTAAACAACGGCTTTTCCTGATTGCATAGGTGATCGACTAGGGAGGCGTGCCCTGATCTAGTAGGGACTTGTACACCAGGATGGAATCTGTTTCCGCTTCAGTGATGACCAAATCCCTCTGTGAACAAAGTATGAGACCAAAGAGCATCGCCAGGGCCTCTGCCTATAGGGAGGAACCTTGTCCCATCCTTACTATGAAGGCCATGAACACTGAACCACTGGCGTCGCGCACCACCCCCCCTCCCCGCATAAAACACAGGGCATAGGAGACATCTGTATTAAGTTTTAACCCTTTATCTAGAGGGTTCCAGTGGACCCAATTTCCTTTAGTCCTATTGGCCTGGGGCCCCTCCTGGGCCCTTTCTTGAAACCTGATGAGAGAAGGAGCTTCCCTCCAGTGCAATATAAAATGTAATTTTGAAATCATCATTCATCTTCAAGGGTTCTTGTCCCAAATTAGTTTATAATAGGGGAAATGTTTCTAAAATATAAAAGGGTATATGTATTATTATATTTTTATTCTTCATAAATAGTTAGTTATTGAGTCCCTAGGATATGTTTTGTACCTTGGAAAAACTCTTATTGAACTTTCACCCATTTTTCTTACACAATCTTTTTTTTATTCTCTTTCTCCAAGGAAATGGATTTTCCATTTATGTTTCTGTTGACTTCCTTAATTTCTTTTACTTCTTCTATGTGATTAATATGTTTTTTGTCCATCATAAATGTGTATATTAAGTGTCCCACAATTTTAAAATCCTCTCATTTAGGTGGAATGTTTTAATACTCATACTTTTCATTAGATTTGTTGTCATTGACCATGAAACTGCTCAAATATGAAAGCGTTGACTCTACATTAGCATCAATAAGGATATTAGAATAATATACCATGTCACAATTAAATGTACATTGTTCTAGTTTCAAAGTAAGTCCATTGTAATATGTTGGGTTGTTAAGAATTTTGGGGTGAAAACATATCCATCTCAGGCCATCAAGTCGAACATATATATGAGCAATAGATTGGATTTGTTTGAAAAGATTTTTGTTAAGCACACATTAAGAGATTTCGAGATCTCCTTGTTTCAAGTAATAGATTCCAATTTTTTAGACTGAGCTAATCTCCTCATTGGAATCCAATATTATTAGAAAAGATACCCTTCCAATTGGAATCAATTTCTAATCATTGTTAATAAAATAATGGGAAATATGAGATTTGAGATATCGGCTAGACCAAGATTTTTCGTCTTTATTGTAGATAATTTCCCCAATAATTTGGAACCTAGACATGAAATTTCTTAAATGAAGATCCACAAGGTAGGCCACCATCATGAATCCACTGTCTTCTAATTTTATGATCATGGACGTTTTTTGGGAATCATATATAGATATATTGGAACCATGGATCACTTAGAAAATGATATTCTATTGATTATTGATATAGAGTCATTATTTGGATCCTCAATGTGATTTAGGTAACCCAAAACCTATATCTTTCATTAAGATGGCTCCCAAACCACATCCTTGAAATGACATTCCCAATTTGGATGAAAATAATCCATACCATTACATAGAACCTAGAAGATCGAAGGAACATCAGAGAAAATTAACATGTAAAGCTGAAAGAGATCATGATCCTATTATTCCTTCACCACCTCTTTCTCAAATACAGTTTTATGAATGTAATATCTTTTGCAATGTATTCATTATATAAAAAATGGAATAATCACTTATGAAACATGTTTAGAATTTTTTAAAATACAATATAACCACAATATATATTAAATAATGTCCAATTAATGTAAATTATGTTTTATGATAAGATAAATATGAAAACATTCATATATTTTGCAATAATTCTTATTTAGTATTATAAATGTTTAGATCAGGTTCAATAACATAATATATTTGAATAAATAATTCTTTTCATGAACCAAATTGATTATATTGATTACTAATAAATTATTTTGATATATATTAATGAACATTAGAATTATATACCAAATAATTATACAAGGTAAAATTTTGTTGACGTTATAAAGGAAATAATAAGTAAAGGTGTTAAGTCAATGTAATTTTTTTAAATATCACAAAAAATATTCCTATATGTGTTGATATTGGGATGATTGACCTCAATGGATCATATATTCATTAATATTCTATTTTGGATCCACTTGAATTGAATTTGACATTGTTATATATAAAGAAGTTAATAATTAAATAAAATGACACACTACTCACTCAAAATTTTAAATATTTTTTAATAAGAATAAAATAATAGGAATAATTATTTTAAATTATAAAATTGATTATGAATAAATTAAATTTATGATAATAATTTAATTTTAATTTTACCAATGGTAAATTATCCTATAATTCTTATGTAATGTTGACATAATAAGTGGTTATAAAATTGTTAAATGTAATATGAGGGGGATTAATTATTTTTATATATGAATCTTTAGTATTTATATTATAGTTGTTTATTTATGATAATTTTTAAATTTTAATTCCACAGTTACATTGTTATTTATTAAATTCATAATTTGAAAATATACTTGAAAATGACTTTAAGTATATTCAAGTTAAAATATGATATATTAATTGATATTGAAATTATAAAACAATTAAAATAAGACAAATAACATGGTAAATGGTCTTAAATTTCATGCATGGTCCATTTGTGAACCATTTTATATATTATATGTACATTGTCAAAACATAAAAACAATATATTTATAAAAATGATTTTGATTTTTTCCTATAAAAATGGACTTAATCTACCCTTTACAATGATTCATTTGAGTTTTGTTACATAAAAACATAACAAAAATACCTCTATATATATGAATTTTCGCATTTCTAATCCCTTTTGTGATCAGAATTATCTTCAATAATGATCTTAAGCTCAATGGAATGTTAGCAGTTCAATTATTAAGGTAAGGGTTTCCATGCCTATTTCCCCTTTCTTAATTAAAAATAATTTTCATGAAACCATATTAAAACACACCTTATTATTATAACATAATTCAATTACGGTATTATTTTCATCCATTTGAGAAATTTGTTTAGGGGATCACTGGTTACCTCTCATTAAACTCTACTCCATATTCAACTATATCAAAATTCTTGTATTCCAAAGGAGATTTTTTCCGTTCAATTATCCTCTTACGCTATCAATGATGAATTTAATAATAAAACAATATCCTAAATTAGGGATTTATGTAGAATATAATTTTTATTATAAATTCATATATTGACGATTTTTACACTTCTTTTAAACACATTTTAAAAATATCTCACACTGTGTCAGTTTTATAAAACCTATATGAATAATGATTTATTCTTGAATTTAAGCATTTATTGGGAAATATTTAAAATTAATTTTATGATTGAATATAAAATAAATAATAATTTAATTTATCATTATTATTATTTACTATTAATGTATTGTAAAAACGAATGTATCATTGACAATTTTAACCATTTAAAATAATATTATATAGGTTGGATACCATTTGATAACCTATTGAACATATATCATTATGGAATTTTATAGAAACTATACCTTAAAAACTATGGAGACTATATAACATTGGATAAAGACCATTGAAAACTAAAAATATCCCAAGCATTTATGAATATTAAGATCTGAATTATCCCAAAACATCTAATGTAAACAATAAATACTTAGAAAATTAATAAATCAATATAGTAAATTTAATAAAAGGTATAATGTTAACTGAATAAAAATTATATGTTTATAAAACAAAAATATAAATAATTTAAAATAATTATTCTAGGAGAGAGAGGATTTATGAAGTGATTTATCACTCAGGGTAATTGAATTCATAACTCAATTTCCTATCATATGGTTATATTATTTCTTCATTTGATATGATATTTTATCAATATTTTATCCTAAAATTTGAATTTTTATATTATATTTCAAATTTGTTATGTGTATTTAAATTTATTTCACAAATTTTATACTTTGATATATTCAAACATCACATGTTCTAATCTTTATAATGGTTTATTGGTCTAAATTACAATTTCATCAGATATATTTCATATCATTAAACATGTTTTATTCATTTTTAGAGAAAATGATACCCTTTGAATGTACATTGACATATTATTTCATGTGATTATTGGGTTATATATTATTACATCATTCTATTTTATTATATTTCGTTTTAATTCAATAATTTCTAATGTAATAAGAGTTTTTTATCTCAAATTTCCTTCTTTAAGACATGTTTCTAATTATGTACATATTTATATATATATAGTGTATACACTACCTCTATGATATATTATATCATGAAAAAAATTATAATCATGAAATTTTAAGTATCTTATAATGTTTTTTATTATAAAGGTGTTTCTAGTATTGAAATTCATAAGGGGTTTTATTTTAAATGATTAGTTCTAAGGATTTGAATTCATTTACCCAACTCATTTTCTTCCATATCCCTATTATAAATATATATTTTATATAATATTATTTTATAAACAATAATTTTTTATTAATATTATTTTTCTTGGTCTTTAAAATGTGAAAAAAATTAAAAGGAATCTATTAAACATGTTTTATATGTGTTGGTTTTAATATTCTTTACAAAATTCTATTTTTTATAACTTATTCAACATAAATAAATTTTTGGGAAACTATTTCACATATTAATTGTTGATATTTTGTTTTAGGTTTCTATTATTTAAAGAAAATTCTTTTCCCAATTTTATTTTAATTTTCTAATTAGAAATTCCAAAAAATGGGAATTTCTTCTTATTTTCCAAAGAATATTTTTCATGACTATGTAAAAGTTTTTTCATCTATTTTAGTATCCTTTAAGGATATTTTTGTTTTATGGAAGTAATTATTTAATGATACCATCCACATTATTTATATATAAGTCTTATTTTCCCAGTTTTATTTTAATTTTCTTGGATCATGTTATATTTTTTAGATGTTATGGATTATGATTTTTGACCCTGGTATATATCTCTCTAATACTTTGGGCAATGATTATTTAAAGGGAAATTATTATTGTAAATAAATAAATAAAAGTTATTCTATTAAGGGTAAAATTATTATTGAACATGGATGATTAATATACTGTACCAATACACCATCATTATTTTATGTATGCAATATATGAGATTTAAATATTTTCTAATCTAATGTCTGATTTCACATTTCTAATGATTTTAGAAACAAATAAATCTTGTCTTATGATATACCAAATCCTCTTGTCCTTACTCATGATCGATTATATATATCATATTGGGTATTATTTTCATATATCATAATCAAAAAAATGATTATGTTCCCATTCCAATGTTATAATATTTTTCTTTATTATGATTCTAGATTGATACCACTTATGTTATTGATCATTTGAACTCGCAATTTTTGTGTTTAAATTTTCCTTTCATATGAATGGATGAATTTTTTATGAATTTTATAGAAATATATCATGTACGTATCAAATTTTGGGAGATGTTAATTAGTTTTTTAGAAATAATAATTTCTTGATATAGTGGGAAAAATACCAATTTAATGAGAGAAATATGGATTTTATTGGTTAAATTTGTTTATTTTTTTCACTTAAACTCTTAACTGAAATGTTCTTAGGAAAATAATATACAAAATATCTCATATTGACATTGTAATTAGGGATGGTTAAAATTAAATCTTATCTATTTGTATCAAATCTATAATGTAATGAAATGTTCTTATCCCTGGATCTGAGACTGTCAGCCTAGGGAATTATAGTTGGCATTAGATCAAGATTTTGATGGATTTGTAGGATTTTAAGTCTTATGTGTATTATAATTTTAATGGTATAGATACCCATTTTCTCTTTTAAGTGAATGGATTTTAATGTTATTAATGGTATTTTGGTAATTTTTTAAAAAATGATTGAGGTATATATAACCCTTAAGATTCAAATTTGAATTACTATTATTGTTATTTGGGGAATAAAATGAATATATTTTTTAGAAGACAATTTTAATGTTATATATATCATTTAGGTTCAATACATTTTTGATGTTGTGGTAATTATGGTTAAATGGGATAAAGGGTTACATATTTTAGGAACATTATAAGATTGTGTTGTATATAGTATCATTGGATAAAGTGGGATTTTATGTCAAAGTTAGGGATATTATTTAAAAAATATATATTTATATAACCTATGTATGAATATATGAATTTTTGGTGGCCTTATGTCATTCTGATTCAGAATATTTTGTCTAAAGATTATAATAATTTACAACATATATTATTAGGGTATATGAATTTTATTTAGGTGACTCTATCATTCATTATTGTAAATTGAAGATAACATTAATGTTTATTTTTGAAGAATATATGATTAAAATTTTATGGTTGTTGGGTTTCCAATTTGGTCAAACATATTTTGAAGACAATTAAAGTGAGTTATATGTGGAATAATTAAAGATGGTTTTGGGTTTTATTATTGAGGTTTGAATATTAATGTATTATTTATCAAAATTATGTTTTATTAATATTGGGTATTATCTTGTCTAATGATTAATACCTTAGTGTCGGTAAAATACTAGATATATAATGAAAAACTTTTATTAATTTTTTGGATCTCATGATCTGTTAGAAGATGATTTTTAGGCATGTAACATGAAAAAATCATCTTCTTAATTAATCATGAAGGTATAATACAAGGATAAAACTAATTTAAGCATAATACCAAATGATTTTATTGTTCTTGTAGAATGGAAATAAATCATGTACGTATATTTTCTAATATTATCTATTTTGATTGAAAAATAATTTCTCAAAGTCAACAAAAAGTAATAAAAATCAATTTATTTATATGAGAAAAAACATCCCTAAACTATAGATGTATGCCTTGGAAACCCACTCAAAAATATCATTATTATAATAATAAATATATATTTTAAGATATATTTATATAATAAATTTTTTGAGTTCAAATTTTCTTAAATAATATTGAATATCTTAAAGGAGAAGTACCCCCCAGACAATCCCCCCAAAAGAACTCATGAATCATCCCCAAGTGATCATTACATATAGCACTTGAGAAAACACAACTTCACGTATGTTAAAAATATGTGTATCACATGGAAAATAAATGGAATAATAAAATTAAAACGTGTACAAAAAAACATGTCTAAGATAACTCATTCACTGAAGGTCTTGATATTTCCAATAAATAGGACCCTTAGGATCCTCATTTTCGTCATTTAGGAGACATAGAGATGACCTGAAGCTCTGATATCCCAAAATTATCAGCCAATACCTAAAAACCCATACACATATTATTAATATATAAAAATTGGGTGAATTAAGAAAAGGGATAGATATTTCAGTTACCAAAGGAATAAAATTTCAATAATATTTACAAGAAATTAATTCCAACAAATTTCAAAATAACTATGGATAAATACACTTACCAATACATAAAATTGTGTTCCACCCATCCAAATCCATTTAAGCATACCATTTATCCTTAAGGTGAAACCTCACAAAATTCTATCACCTCATTTATACTAGGACCAATTCCCAGATGAGAATCCCACTTGTCACTTCTCAAATGTATCACTAGGCTTTAACCAACATAATATCACCCAAATTTTACTTATGTGATGACTTCATGAACCCTACCTGTCATTAATTGGGAGTAGATACATGGATCATCTCTAACCATACTTGGGAAAACCCTTTCAATTCATCCAAATACTATATGATAAACATTTACAACAAGAAATATGTCATCATATTTTGTTGTTATATAATAGATAAATATTTTACCAATGACTCCAATTTGAGAATGTCAACCTTAAAACCCCCGTGGAGGCTACCAGACATACATGAATAAAATCTGGGACATATAATCATTCCTCACCTCTCAATCATGGATTGATAAGGTAAATGATATCCCCAACATAACCTCCCTAGTATGCAGGGTGCTTCAAATTTCTATAGTTTTGGACCCCCTTTGTAATGAGGATCTTAGCCTTAGAGGGAGTGGTGGCAAGCCACTTTGTTCCTGCAATGATATTTATTAACAGAATGTTTTAAAAAATGTGAACCAAATCAAGAAGTAACTGTGCATTTATTCCAATTATAATATATTAATTCCCTTATTGTAGGTTTAGAAATGGTTGGGCATATTCTTACTAGTTAACATGTCGTATCATTACCATATTCCATAAGTGGACTCGGGAGAACACCCATACATGGGAATCCTTCCTAGAGAAAGACCCCAACCCTTCGTAGATAAAACCTTATCCCTAATATCATATATATCATCTCCCTAGTTCATCAGTATATGAGTAATTAAGTTCTCCATAGGCTTTTAATATAGGAGTATGTACCTTCCGAACGTGATTGTGTAATATAATGGATCTTATGCTATCAAGTTTTTGTCACACTAAGGAAAAACCACGTGATCCTAGATATTAGTGATGTTATTTTCATTAGAATAATAAAAATATATATTTTTGGACTCCCAGGTATATGTAATCCCTAGAATATATAAACTACATGTAATTGTATTTCCATTGTTATAAGAAACGTAGGATTCCTCCTGGAGGATCAAACCCAACATCATTAATCTAAACCCATAATTATTGGGTCATATTCCCAATGACTTTATTCCGCAACCTATAAGGATACCCTCACATCACATTCCCTTCACCTCATCTACATTGAACCATATACCCAGTTCATTATATCTTCATAGGTACATATTTCATATAATATCAAAATGATCTCACTTGGAAATATTCCTTGTGAGATCATCCTGAAAGGGTATCTCGTGTGTATGTCCCATACCAACCTATTCTAAGAATATTTGAGCAAGATTTCATTAAGTAATGATGCTAAACTACATGGTATGATCCTAGATACATGACATTAAAGTGGAACAAAACTATGTGGGTATATATTCCTTTTATGGGGAAATATAGGGAACCCCATCTATGGCTTGATTCCAATTTCAAAATTATAACCATCTCCTTCGATGATGATAAATTCTATATAATCCCACTATGTGGCATAAAACGTGTATGATAGAAAAATAAGAAAATAAAATGGGGAAACTTTGATACATAGTGATGTGCATATCCACACATGTAATTGACTGATTAAAAATGTAAGGTATTACCAATCTTATATTAGAATTTGAGAAGGATATAAAAACACGACATATATATTTTAGAGGGTCCTAGATTTGGAATTAATTCCACCAATAAGTTGATTTGGGACCACGATCTATTCCTCTCAACTAATGTAATTTTATAAGTTTCATCATCAACATTCCTGGTGACCACCTACCTTTGAAAAAATGGTATGTGGCCCTTTAGAGATATGGAAACTATTGTGTGTTACTTATTCCAAGAATAAATAATATTGGAAACTGATAAGAGTGTGTTTCAAATATATTTTAAACCATAATACTTATCCCCTTTATGTACAAAACCAAAATTATGATCCCAAAATGAATAATTTATTATATAAAATAACTCTCTCACCCACATGTTAAAATATTTCATCATATTTACTAATATAAAGTGAAAATGGGAAAAATATGGATCCATTAACGTAATTAACTATTCATGCGTGTTTTTAATTATGATGATGGATTGAGAGGTTTCCTTGATTGTGTTTGTAACACTTTATCACAAGTATAAAACAAGACACTGTTTAATAAAAACGGTTTCTAATTATCCATGAAAAACATACACATCTGCAGTCAAATGAGTAGGGTCCTTCTTAGACTATCAGATACTATCATCAACCCATAATTATCATAACTATGTGGAAATCAATGTAATTTTAGAGTATTATCTCAACAGTACTTTCTCAACCCATGAATTTGATTGTGGATCTCTCCAGGACATGAATCCTAATGGACCATCTACTCAGTGATGATTAGTTATGAAGAACAAAACTACACCTATTTTGTTCTCAAAATATTTTAATAGAATCTCCTCCAAACATAATAATATGTTTCTCCCTTATCATATGGAGGTGGATTAGTAGGTCAAAAGTGGTCTCATCATTATAGCATAAGATTGAACATAAATGGATCCTTCAAATATCTTCTATTTCTAAAACCATGAAGTATAAAGATTTAATCCTACTGAGGTTTCCACACCATGGGATCCATATTAGGTTATATAAACCCACCCACCCATTGCATCCCACAAAGGGTGGAAAATTATTATCAATCTAGAGTAGGACTGCATCCAAATGTCTACCAAATAAGTATTCCGATCTAATACTTTGGAAATATATGAGTAGGAATTTATTTATTCCCACACCCATCTTTCCTTCCTACACAATCTGTAAATTCTAGGATGAATTTATTAACATACCCTATAGAAATATATGGGACATACCCATAATTCCACCTCATCAGATGAAGCATGTGGGTATATCCTAATAAAAATTGGATGATATGAGAAGGATTATTTCCCTTTTCCAAACAAGGAATGAGTATATATTCCTATTCAATATACAAAATAATACTATAATATCCAAGAATTAATGGATGGGAAATATTATATAATCTCCCAAATTATATAATGTTGTCAACTTATATTGATAGCATCAAGGATCAGGCACACAACCCCATCCCAACCATTAAAGTAACACATAAACATAATGTGAAGGTTACATTAGAGTAGGCACTAATTCATGTTCCCATCATTTAGGGGTTTCAGTACACTTACATGATAAATGGATTTTAGTATTGGGAATACATTATACTCAAAACTAGATGTTATCGACTTTATTTTATTGCTAATATAGTTTTGGCACATATCCCTTACAAACCGCAAAACAACAGTTAGTATATCCCAATAGAAATGTAATATTCTCTTAGGAAAGAACCCATATATGAATTTAATTTTCCACAACATGTGACTCTTAACACCTAATAGATAACATATAAATTTGAATCTCACATGGGGTGATATAATGTATAAATGAATCCCAACAAACACGATATACATAATATTGGTGTTCTTGAGGCCCTAGAATATCAATCAGTGGCATCCTTAGATCATGTTAACTCATTTGAAAATCATAGAAATAATGATTGTAGATGTAGAGGTCATTTCCAAAACATTTCTACAAGCTACTTCTGAATTCCTCCCGATAGGATTCACCAAGAATTATTCATTTATAATTATAATTTGATTAATTATGAGAACACTTATAATAGATTGTATTGTAGAAACCCAACATGTAGTCAAAATATCAAATGGAAATAACATTATCCTCAGACCTTTAACTATCCTAATAGTCTTCCTCACATAAAATGATGCAGGACTATTTATTGTCTACATAAATTAACCCTCAGTAGTATACCTCCACATGATGGAATTTATTATGAATTTTTTCATAAGTGTAACATTTTATAGTAATAGGAATGTACCCCCACCTAAGTCAATTATGAGAAATCCCTCATATCATGAGGAATTTGGTAAAATAAGCCCATCCATTATTGATTTCTTTTCATTGTCATGAAAAAAACTTCTTCTAATAAAATACAGCAAAAGAAAACTATCATTTTCCAATCCACTCTTAGATCTCATAGCTTCCCACATAGTTGAGGATATTCATGCTAATCTTTGTTTCTAAAATAAGTAATTATTGAAACAACCACTTTTATTCGACCAAGTGGAGTAATGGATACCATAATATGAAGATAACACATTTATAATGAGAAAACAACTATCAATGATAACATATCCATTACATTTGGGCCCATGGCCACTCCTTAATATAGAATTCTAGATAATTTTTAGTGTAATGAAAACATCACATTCATTTAATTATATTGTTGAATCTTCTCCATTTTAAAGAAATATTCATTACTTATGAAGTATGTGTGGTTCATTTTAGATAAATAAAATAATAATAATATTTTCTTGGATTCTATTTTAGTTGTACACCACTCAAAATTTGGAAATAAAAAATAGAACCTTCAATCACCATGTATTAACTATTATTTAAATATATGTAATTTGATTCCTAATCCTACAACCCAAATTCATATAAGGTGATGGGGGGAACATTGACCATTGCAGTTAAATCCAATCCATAATCATAAAATCCCACCTTAAGTGAAAACATGAAATTTCATTACATCCATAAGAATAATACAAGTAGTAACTTCCCATTAACTATGGTATTATTTTGGGAAATCAACCATGAAAAAATATCATAAGCATGAGGCCCGAAGAGTGAGATAGACCACAAAAGACTATTTTACAAAGCAATTGAAAATGATCAAGAACGAATCATTCTTATGGAAAGATAACCATAGAGGAGAAATAGTTACTTTGGATGAAAGTAGATAAAAAGATATGTTTTCATTGAACATAACTCATGCTCGATCAAAGATATACAACATCAAAAGGGTAGATATGATATCTACATATACAGTAATACATGAGCATCCCTAACCCATATGGATGGGGGAATTTTTACCATATTCACCTCATATGAGGTCATTGAATGTATTCAAAAATGATGCATTAATGGATTCGTATAAACCCCATCCCATATGGTTGGTTTCATTTTTTCCTCAACATCATCCCCCATGCCATTAAATATTTTCCTATTTAGGAGTTATGTATTACAATGAATCTTCACAACTTTTATAATATTACAACCCATCTTAATACATGTGAATTCATAAACTGAATTTCTCTAGAGAGATATCCAAATTATACTACACAATTAATCTCCAATAAAAAACTAAAAATAAAACATGAGGCCTTATTGAGGTCATAATCCAAACTCACACACCAAGAGTGAAACTTCTCCAAAATATTGTGAAATTTTCTATTGTTATCTTGAGGGTTTCTAGCCATTATATTATTCTAATTGTGATTTGATTCCTATAATGTATTATGTGGACGTAAAATTTATCATCATTGGCCTTATTGACTATAAATAACATTAAAACAATATAAGAGAATATGATTATGATGTTTTTATTTGAAACATTGTCCATACTAAAATAAATAAAAAGGGTGTGCATACCAAAAATAAAAATCTCTCCAAAATTATGAGGGATACCCTGAATTTTCAACATTCAACTCCTCAGTATGTTTTTATTAGTGAGAATGGTAAATGTGTAGATTTACCCCCACCCATTACCAATGGATGTTGAATATATGATTCTCAATAAATTTTTTTGATCATAATGTGATGGAGATATAGGAGTTAAAGAGACTCAATGTGGAGTTACTCAAAAGAGATATCTTATCTTTTTATATTTTTAATATGGGTCATCATATTATTCCCCTGTAGATCTCCCTCAATATGAAGAAAATATCATTCCAATAATACTCAAACCTAGAAGTCCCCTCAATATTAGACCAAGATAACTAATTTAATTAGATCTAATAGCGATAGATGTTATCTGGTCCCTCTAATAGGGAATAAACTAAAGAAATTTCAAACAAATTCTCACAAGGCATCTCATTTCAGTTTTCAACTACAAATTCCATCAAACCCAGCACATCAGGTTTTACACATTTTCACCCATGTTCAAATACACATTTAGTTGTTCATCTTATCTAAGAACATTAGAAATAGTGAGTTGTTTAAATCTATGTTGGATTGTATGGAATGATGATGTGTACCAATGTACCCAGAGATAAAGCCCTTATCCAATTATTTAAATATAAATCAGCCCTCACTTGTCTTAGGTAATCCTGTGTTTCTAGTATTTAATTGATTAGGAAAACGAAATAAATACCTAATTCATTTCATATCTTGATTTGATATCATTATGGAAAACATTAATAAGAAAAAATTCACTAAACTCAGGTGTTTCAAAATAATTTTTAAGGGTCATACTTTATCTGTAATACCATTTCTCAAGCCAGGTCGATCAATGTACTGGAAGATCTTCATCAGCAGTATGTTTATCAATCTAGTTCAATGCAGTGGAAGAAAACAATCCATGAAATCTCAAATTCCAAATAGTGATAGAATGGGAGAGTGTCATATTTTATTTTTGGGTGGAGGGGTTTTATTTACTCCTTAAAACTATAGTTTCCTAAAAATGATTTGTTGGGTATTTATATATACAACATTTAGGATGGAAAGAAAACACCAATCATCATGATTAAGTATCCATGATGGTTTCATGAAATTTATATACTTTTTTAATGGATTGAAGACTATATTTTTTTAAAAAATTATTTTTATTGATAAATGCTTGAAACAGAAGGAAGAGATAAATGGTATGTGGGAAACCATGTCCGTTACACATAGGCCAACTCCTACGGTTACTCTAGATTTGAAGCCTACATCAAATCATGTGGAACCTCAACCTAAATGAAAACAAAAATACTTTTCACCTAGTGTCACAATCCTAGTTAGGTGTCTATCAGACCTGGCGCCTGAACTGTTCCGCAGAAAGGCTTGAAGTGCGTTCCCGATCCCCACGGGTTGGCACAAGTTCCTGTATATCAAATGAAATGATTTGGAATCAATTTACTCATATTTTACATGTTTAAATAACCAATAAATCCCCAAAATTTATCTAGAAAATTTAACTGAAAGAACCTTTAATATATTCCGAAATTTAAAATTTTGAGTAATGAAAATTCCAAATGGAAAATGAAACCAATGAAAACCAAAATGACTATAAAACATTCATTTAACAAGAGAAGAAACATCCTTAAGCCATCGCTGACAAGATCCCAAAACCACACCACTAAAAAAACTAACTTACAACCTGTCACATCATCCCTTAACATGAAATGAAGAGAATATTGAGTTAGCATAAACCTAATGATGTATGCGAGGTGTGATTCAAAGGCCTAGTAGGATATCACCAATAAAATGTTCCTTTCCACAACCTCTAAGAGATAATTTAATGTTCTTAGTCAAATTTATACTTTTAAATCACTTTTAAGGAAATCATTTACAAGCTAAATGTTGAAAAGTTTCCCATGATGGAAACGGTTTCAAAAGACCTATTTTAAAGAGAAAGTAGAAAATTAATTATGAATGCACACGCGCACACACACACACACACACTCACACACACAAGTGGTCCTCCGTATGCCAATAGAAGGCACCACATCATGGATAATAATGCACTATGGGTAAATCCCCTCAGGTTTATCAAGCTCGAGTGAGACCATAGATCCTTGTGTCTCGGTGAAATGAGGCATATAAACCACGACCCTCAGAAAACATTGATTAAAAACCCTAACCCTAAGACAATGTTTCTTAGAAACCATAGCCCTCAATCATTCAAATATTTAGTATGTGTTGCAATCGATAATCCGGCTATGTGAAACATGGACGATTCCCCTCCGTATAAGTAGCTCACAAGTTCTAGTGATCCCTCCTAGATAACCAGGGTTATCCCATGTGCTCCTATAAGTGTTCACATTTTCATATCACACTCACCATCGAAATAATAATTAAATAAATATGTTTTTCAATTTACAAAAACACTTACAATAATCACAAAAATGTTTTACATTTGGCAACAAGAAAATTATTTTAAAAACCCCATGTTTATACCACACACACACTAAAAACCATCCCACACCATAATTCGAAAAACCCTTAGGACAAGAATAATTATTTAAACTATTTAAAAAACATTTTTAAACAGCACGTCTAGGGGTTTCACATAAAAATTTAACTCTAAAACATAACACTTGTTTAACGCTGTTAAACACCAGTTTTACACATTACATCTGAACAAATAAATCGAATTAAATAGTTCTTCAAACAATCCAAATTATCACACGAGTGTTTACACCAAAACCAAACATTATTCTATATTGAAACGTTACACTAAAATTGAATGCACAATATAAACTTACAAAAAAATGTTTCCTAACATTCAAAATTTTTAAATTTTAACTATAAATTCACCAAAAGGATAACATACCAAAAAATCATTTTATAATGGAAATCTAAATTAAATACACACACCAAATGTTCCTTGAGAACACGTTTCGCACATACCAAACAACCCTTAGAACATGTTCTTGAAACCTCACATCGAAACACACATCCAAACACAACCAATCCTCATATTAAAAGTCCCATTGTGGTTTTTAGATACACCAGCCACTTTAAAAACTTCATACGAACCACATGATTATGTTGATAATCCATTTAGTAAGTTTATAATGAATTCCAAAGTGGTGAAATCAAATATTACACAAAAACATACCCAGTTTCATATAAAAGTGAATTTAAAATTAAACACACAACATCATCACGATAAAACATGTCTCGCACCTAACGGCAAACCCATAATATATTTTTATAAAACAACGCACTAGTTTTCACACAGAAAACATAACCACTTTCTGTTAAAAATTTTATTCCATGCACATGGACATGTCGAACACCTTAAAAATTAAATTCTCACCCAATAAAAAATTGGTTTAACACTCTTATATAATACCACAAGAAAACAAAATGGAAAACACACCATTTATAATATAAAATGAAATTTCATCACACATGCAAGTCAAAATACTTTTAGAGTGCATTTAACACCTTTCTAACACATTTATTTGATATATTGCATCAAGGTCCACATAAAAAACAGAGCAATTTCTTTTTCTAAAAATCCATTCTCAATCAATAATCACCCACAACCCTTAAAAAACCAAACTTAACACACAATAAAAAACACAATTATAATCATAAAAAACTTATTAAATTTATATTGAGACGTTAAGGAATGGAACCACCGACCTCACATGGTGAAACTTCTGAAAAATGGTGCAAAACCACACCCGAATCTCGTTTGAACCAAGAAGAGGCAAGAGAAATAGCTATTCCAAGGGAACAAACCCAAAAAAGCAAGAGAAAAAAATATTAAAATAGGACCCCAAACCACTGGAAACACAAAGTCCAAAAAACAATAAAAATCTCTAGGAAAAGGAGAATATGATCTTATCAAGAGGAGAATCATCAGTAGAAGAAGGTCGTGCCTGTCGATAAGGGGTATGACGGGTTCGGTGCGAGTTGGTCAGACGAAGATGTTAGTGTGGTTATCATTGGTAGGAGGAAGGCTGCATGGCCGGAAAGAGGGGATTTTACAGGTAGGAGAGAGTTGGTCAACTGGGAAGGAGGCTTTGGCACGATGGGCATGCCAGGAGAGAGGAAGGGGTGTGAATGCAGGACCATTACAGAAGGGAGGTGCATGGGAAGATGTTAGATAGGGTAGTGCGCTGGTGTTTCACGGAGGGGAGGGTCATGCGTGATAATAAACTTGGGGGAAAGGCTGTCTGGCAGGGTATAGTGAAAGGGAAGGAAATGAGGAAAGAAAAAGAAAAAAATGAAAAGAAAAAAAGATAAGTAAAATAAAACCTAAAAAACTAAAATTGAAATGTAGTAGTAATAATAATAAAGATGATAAAAAAATTAAATAATAATCATCATATTAATAATTACAATAACATAACATGATATTAATAAAAATGATAAACTTAAAAAAATTTAATAGAAATTTAATAATAATAACATACTATTAATAATCCTTATATTAATAAACTCGGTGAGCATAATAATAATTATTATTATTGAAATAATAATAATAAAAGATGCCATTTGTGTTATCATTAAAATAATTCTTCAAACATCATTTGTTTATATTTTTATTTTTAATGAATTGGGAAACTACGCAATTACCCCACGTGTCCCATATGAATTTTAATAGAATGATGATGAAAATAATAATAAAGAAAATAAAATTATCTCCATTAACACCTCTTTTAAGTTCAATCGTTTAATAATCATTACACTTAATGTAACGCCCCGACCCTAGTTACCCAGAGTCGGTGCATTATTACATAACATTGGCATGATCACAAGAAAGATCAAATCTCGAAAGACCGATTGGTTTAGTAGCCTTGGAAACACTAGATATATTCATAAGTTTTACATTACATCATAAAATCAAAAACTAATACAACAACATAATATCTCCACAGTCCACACTATTATCCCCTCATAATATCCCTGCAGGTCATTCATAACTTACTTCTTCACATTCTGGGGAAAATAAACATAGAAAAGGGGTGAGCTCAAATGCCCAGTAAGGATAAAAATATAGCAGAACATTCAAAATAAGCATAAACATTTAAGGCAATGCATTACTAAAACAAAAGCCTTTTAAACTTGAACTTCAACATAGTATGGCAAAAGTAAAATGAAATAATGCCATTTACTTATTCACATGGATATTCTACTAATCGAATAATCACATGCAAAATCAATAACCACTTTCATAATGATGGAATGCATAATGCTAAACTTTAATTTCTTTTCAAGGCCTCGTCCCAAGACCTTGGGGCTAACTGTAACCGGAACCCAACCTGGAGTGCCTCTAATAACCGGACACTAACCCGGAGTGCCTCTAATAATCGGAAACCAACCCGGAGTGCCTCTAATAACCGGACACCAACCCGGAGTGCCTCTAATAACCGGAGACCAAACCGGAGGGCTTACTTTTACCAGTCCCTAACCTGGAGGGCTTACTTTTACCAGTCCCCAACCTGGAGGGCTTACTTTAACCAGTCCCCAACTTGGAACATACTTGTCCAACACATTCATATGAAGTAAAGGTTGACATATAACATAAACATTCTTATTAGAACTAGCATACGAAATGTCAATACTTTACTCATAAACCATGAATGCTATATAAATGGCACATCCACAGTCAAACATATCACAAAACTTTATTACAATATGGAAGTTTCATATCATAATAAATCAACTTCAAATAATCATAAAATCCATCAAAGGATGTTGACATAGATGAAAATGTTTTTTTAAAAATTATTGAGAGAAATATACCTTTTTTATGAAAACATTTTAATGTTACACAATTTAGAAAGTAAGGCATTTAAATACATTTTTGAATCAAAGTGTCCCATACCACTTTGAAACTTTTGAATGGAATTAACACTTTTAAAACATTCATTTTCATATAAATAAATCCTTACAAACCATTTTGAAAACATGGACATAAATGAGGATGATTTAGAAGAATAAATATTTAATACATTTAAAATGATGTTTTAGTAAAAGTTCCCTTAGAAATAATCCCTTTGAAAACTCTTTTATGAAATATGGACATGGATAGTAAATATTTCCCTATAGATACTTATGTAAAGACAACCTCGGATATTAAAGAGATTGTGAAGTAAACCCTTATCAATTTGGTAACTTATGAAACATACAACCCATGAAAGAGGTATCATACAATGAAAATGTAAATACACATAAGGTAAAGTGTATTACACAAAGAATACAATTATGGGCAGTACATACACCACACAAAAGATAATAGTGGAAATATGGCATGAATCTCACGGAAATAAAGAGTGAGATGAAAACCCCTTACCACGTTAATCAACTGAGTCGTATGGCCAAAAGTTAATAACCACCAATTTATTTACTGAATAACATGAATATAAAGATAATCATGATAATATATATCAAATTACAGTACACAATACACCACTTTCAATAATTTAGTGGCGAATAATGGAAATCTCACGGAATTGAATGTGAGATAAGAAAATCCCTTACCTTGTACTTTTACTTGGTTGGGGTAGGTTAACCTCCTGTATAATATTGAAATAATTTTTATTAAATTATACAAGAATCATATATATTAATATGATATCATATATGATCTTTTAATATTGATTTGATAATAATATCTTAGTATTATCGTTGTTTCGGGTGTTAGCTTACTTGTTTTCTTTTATATGTTTTGTTATGTAAGACATGTTTTTAAAGGATAGGTCTTATATTATTCATATCCAAAATGATATCAAGTCCTTAAAAATCATTTTTTAAATCATCAAATGATAATTATACTTGAATGGATACGATGGAGAATGAATCTCATCGCGTTCGTGGAGACGGTAGTCCGTACGTACGCACGAGCGACAATATCATTCTTTTGATATTAAAATAATATATAAATGGATGGTATATCATATATACAGAATAATTAACATGTTATATTTATTATTTACATGAGTTACACATCTTTATTATACCCATCCAAATAATATTATATTGAATAACAATTACACCACGACTTGGAGACGGTAAGCCGTACGTACGCACGTATGGTGACATGTTATTCAAATGGTGGATAGAATACTGAATATGGTTGTACCATATTTATAATAACATCACAGTATATTTGAGATACTGGAGTTATTATTTTAGAATGGTAAGAACAAAGAAAGAAGAAGTGGAAGAAGAATGGAACTTGAAAAGGGGTTGTGAAAACATTACCTCTTCTTCGGGTTCTTCCTTTTGATTTGATGAAAAGGGCTCCTTAGGTTGGCTTTCTGTTCAAACTAAGGCCCCTATGTTGTAGTGAGGGAAGTTGGGAGAGTATTTGGGCAGAGTTTTGACGAACCAAAAGGCTTTGAAGGTGTGAAGAAATGAGAAGAAGGAGTGCTCTTTTATAAGAGGGGTGAGGGGCACCTTTGGAAAAGCTTGAAATATTAATTTATAATAAATTCATATTCGGTTTCTAATGGATCCAAAGTTGATTATTCAAAGATTAAGGTGGGTATGGGTCGAAAACAACTCAACCAATAGAATTTATACTGGTTTGGGTACTTATATTAACCTTATCTTTAAGTTTTAACTCTAAGTTAATTTGTTTCACTTTTACAATGTCTCTTTGTATTTATATATAATATGGTTAATAAACTTACTACATACATCCAAGAGACCCCCAAGTGGTCCATTAATAATGAACCTATCATGATATAAGTCTCTTGGCCTATCCTTAGAATTTTAGGAATTTAATATCAATTAATAATATAATATTTGTTTTAAGATCTCTTTTATGTCAATTTTGACACTATTCAATAGTTGATTATTGTGAAACTCTTAACAGATTGATTACTTCAAAAAAAGTCAATTAAATCAATCCTAATATATCATATTATCCTAGAAAATTAGTTTAATTCATTAAAAGTTTCATATTATATTTATTTGGGTATTTATAATATCAGTTATTTTAATTTTTCACTATTATAGTAATTAATGCATCATCATTGTGTCATAAATAAAATAAATTATTTAATGTCCAAAAATTATAAATAAAATATCATTATGTAGGAAATCGTTTTATCTTTCTAATGAATATTTATAATCTAAAATCAAACATATATAGCCTTATGTAACAATTGTTTTTCTAAAAGATATATGCTTGTGTCATTTTTGTATTCATTTTAACTTAATTAAAATAAAGTGTCATTATCACTTACAAGTGGATTCATGGGGTCCCAAAATCGACCCAAAGATGCCCATGGTCGACCATGTATCAACAAATAGGGTTAAGACACGTTTTAGGATAATTTAGTATTATTATAATATTATTTTTTTTAACCCTTATTTACCGGATTTACCCTTAACAATGGTAAATAAAATATTTACCGCAGTAATTATTCAAAATGTCTAAAAATAAAAGTTACCTATTTACACAATTTGAACATCCTGATTCAAAATATGTAATCCATTTTCCTAAATTCAAAACACAGAAGTGGCAGAAATTAATTTAAAATTAATTCCCGCTGTCAAAACAAAAAGCGTGTTTTTAAGAGATAATAACTATCAAAAGATTGACACTTGTTTATGTTCGGTTTAATTGTAAAATTATGTCCAATGACCAAAATTATATTAAATGGTAAAAATATATTCTAAATATACTTTAAAACCACTCAAATTCATAATTTATCACTATTAATTATTTTGATTAAAAAAGTTGTTTTTAATTAAAATTTAGTAATTTTCACTATTCATCAAAATATGAAAGTTATCCGAAAAGTACCAAAATTTCACCTTAGGGTAAATTCGACACTAAGAATCCAAAAATGAAGTCAATTTTGAAATATAAAATATATATAATTTCAAAAAGTAGGTATTACTATTCATAACGGCTAGTTTGATCGGTTGTGGTGTGTGTTAAAACTCGAAGTTGCGTACAACACACGCTACTGTATTATTCAAAGTAAAGCGTACTGTGGAAGCTTGGGATGTTTCATTTTAAATTTTATTGATGTCCCCATTTAGTCAAAAAGTTTAAAATATCGTATTTAAAAAGGGTTCACTATTAAAAGTTGATAAAAGTGCAATACTGAAAATGAATTTGTTCTTGCATTATATCTAAGAAACTCATAATATGGATTCTAAAATTATAAGGATTATATAAAGTTTAAAATTTAGATAATACTATTCATAACCTCTTTTGAATGGATTTTTTTTGTAAGTCATGGTGTGATTGAACTTGGTGTTGCGTGTAGTGAAAGTTATTGAATTATTTTGAAGAAATAACACACTATGAAATCTTGGGGTGTTACATTCTCCCCTCCTTCAATAAATTGCGTCCTCGCAATTTGAAATTGTTCTTCGAAAATAAAAGGTTGAAAATAGAAAACATATTTGTGGGAAAACCCAAATCGGAAATTGGGTTACTAAAATTTAGTCTTAATATGAGGAAAAGAGAAATGAAAGGGTCACCACCAAATTATGATCTCGATTAAGAGAACATTGGTGGAAATTAGAGACATATAATTGGAGGAAAAACGTAAATATTTATAGGTAGTGATTGAGGTCATCAATCACAAACAAGTGTATAATTGAGGTCCTTAAATTCATCAATCTATGATGATTTGAAATACCATCGGTTCAACAAAACATAGGGTATTAGGATAACACATTTTTGACGTTTCAAAATATCTTAGTTGAAATCCCACATCGAAAAATGAATTAACGAGGCCTCTATTTAAAATAAAGAGTGGAAAGTATGACGATTACCGAAAATAACACATACTAGGGTTCCATGTAGGAAAATATGGATATGGAAGAGAAATCTAACCATCAATTATCTGATGGAGAGTGGTAGAGAACATGGCTATGAAAAGGCCAACAATCCCAAAGCCATGAATTAGTGATGATTTAAGGTACCATCTAGGAAAAAAATTTTGTTCTATGTTCCTTTTATTAATGTTGAGGAATTTATTTATGAGATTGGATAAGATCATAAGGAGATATACTTACATTATAATTAGAGTTTTATCCA
Source organism: Viscum album (assembly GCA_963277665.1). Classification (NCBI taxonomy): domain Eukaryota; kingdom Viridiplantae; phylum Streptophyta; class Magnoliopsida; order Santalales; family Viscaceae; genus Viscum; species Viscum album. Next base: position 905,957,182 of record OY728125.1, on the reverse strand, counting down.
TTAATAAATTTCTACCACAAACTCATCTTTCACTCGTAAAAAAAATTCTATTTATACTATTTGTACAGGGTCCCAAAATAAACGAATTTATAATTCATCTACCAGATCTTTTAAAAAAACTACATTATTTAATCCAGGACATTTCTTGGGACAGTGGTAGGTGATACACCCTTGTCACCCTTCAGTTGCGGGTTCAAGTCTCGCAGCCTTGCCGGACGCGACGGGTTGTCGCCCGACCTCCGGGTTGTCCTTTTATGGCAATTCAAAATAACCCAAACTAGAACTACCCAAAATACATCTGTCCAAACTCACAGTCCAACATTTATAAGGAAGGTAAACATAATATAGATCCCTTTTACCCCGTAATAGCATATGAATACCTTCATCATGTATTACCATATTCCTTATTGATTACATTCATGCTCCCTTATTCCATATAGAATGCTGGATATACTTCATTAATCCAAAAATGTTTTAAACTCCAATAATGATGGAATGTACAAATCATTAATCAGTTCCAAGGTAGTCAAGAATATCAAATATAATTTATACAAAACAATCACATATTATTCCAAAATCACCACCTCAGTATCAGGACTATATTATGATTTATCATTCTCTCAACCATATATTTTCCAATAATTTATCCTGCTATTGAGTCACTTTTCTTTGTTCCACACAATCTCATGTCCTTAATGAAATAGTACTGCAGTACAATCCTTATATACTCCATAATTATTATAACAAGTACATTGTTGATACAATACTCAATTGACATAATCAACATAAGAACTCAAATCATTCCTCTTCATCTGTGGTAGTATCATAACTTGATTATTATCCGATAACATCATTTGAGGCATATTCTGATGACTGGGACATAGGTTCGCATAGTGTCCAAACTCCTTGCAAATGAAGCATTGTACATTTGAAACCATTTTCTTACCCTTGCAGTCACGTACTTTGTGCCCCTTTTCCTCCACACTTATAACAAACTCCCATTCCTTTCAGGCAAGTTCCAGGGTGTTTCTTTCCACAGTTACCACATATGGGAAAATTCTTCTTTTCCCTCATCCCTTTATCCATCTTTCTCTCTTCCATCCTTTTCTTCTCTTGCTTCCCTTCAAAGCCATAGGACTCAGTAAACTCTTTACTTATCTTATCAACACATGATATTATTTCTTCACATGATGATAATACATGGGAGACTATTCCTCTTATAAATTCTAGCTTAAGACCATGAAAGATATGATCCTTCCTTCTCTTTGGATCATGTGCATTTCTGGAGTTATCATTTCGTCTACTGGGCGCCATTTCTAAACAATGGCATACACTAGATCAGTTTATGAATCAAAATACATAATCCCATACTTATAAAACACTTAATATAAATTGAACTATTTATGTATATAATCCGTAATCATAAAAATGTCTCCTTTGAGGATGTATATACTCATAAACCCTTCATAATGGTTTGTAAAGAAAATGAGAATTATCCTAAGCATATCCCCCGGGAGTGTCGTAACCAAGAGTGAAGCAAGGCCCGTGGTCGTGTACCAGTTCCCGTTCGAGTCTAGCTCAAAGAGGTGTTTTCGGGTTTTACCCCTAGGTACATCTGTGCCAGAGCCGCCTCTACCTGCTCGTATCCAGACAGGGATGTATTGCTCGGAAAACTCACAAAATCTCTACAATACCAAAATTATAGGAAGTTCTTCTATACTAATCCTCAAAGTTCATCATAGGTCGACGTTCTCTAATCAGAGTTTACCTAAATCTAGCTTCCAAGGTTTGTACTAAACCTCCTCTGATACCAATTGTAACGCCCCGACCCTAGATACCCAGAGTCGGTGCATTATTACATAACATTGGCATGATCACAAGAAAGATCAAATCTCGAAAGACCGATTGGTTTAGTAGCCTTGGAAACACTAGATATATTCATAATTTTTACATTACATCATAAAATGAAAAACTAATACAACAACATAATATCTCCAGAGTCCACACTATTATCCCCTCATAATATCCCTGCAGGTCATTCATAACTTACTTCTTCACATCCTGGGGAAAATAAACATAGAAAAGGGGTAAGATCAAATGCCCAGTAAGGATAACAATATAGAGGAAAATTAAAAATAAGCATAAACATTTAAGGCAATGCATTACTAAAACAAAAGCCTTTTAAACTTGAACTTCAACATAATATGGCAAAAGTAAAATGAAATAATGCCATTTACTTATTCACATGGATATTCTACTAATAGAATAATCACATGCAAAATCAATAACCACTTTCATAATGATGGAATGCATAATGCTAAACTTTAATTTCTTTTCAAGGACTCGTCCCAAGACCTTGGGGCTAACTGTAACCGGAACCCAACCCGGAGTGCCTCTAATAACCGGACACCAACCCGGAGTGCCTCTAATAACCGGAGACCAAACCGGAGGGCCTACTTTTACCAGTCACTAACCTGGAGGGCTTACTTTTACCAGTCCCCAACCTGGAGGGCTTACTTTAACTAGTCCCCAACCTGGAACATACTTGTCCAACACATTCATATGAAGTAAAGGTTGAAATATAACATAAACATTCTTATTGGAACTAGCATACGAAATGTCAATACTTTACTCATAAACCATGAATGCTATATAAATGGAACATCCACAGTCAAACATATCACAAAACATTATTACAATATGAAAGTTTCATATCATAATAAATCAACTTCAAATAATCATAAAATCCATCAAAGGATGTTGACATAGATGAAAATGTTTTTTTAAAAATTTTTCAGAGAAATATCCCTTTTTCATGAAAACATTTTAATGTTACACAATTTAGAAAGTAAGGCATTTAAATACTTTTTTGAATCAAAGTGTCCCATACCACTTTGAAACTTTTGAATGGAATTAACACTTTTAAAACATTCATTTTCATATAAATAAATCCTTACAAACCATTTTGAAAACGTGGACATAAATGAGGATGATTTAGAAGAATAAATATTTAAAACATTTAAAATGATGTTTTAGTAAAAGTTCCCTTAGAAATAAACCCTTTGAAAACTCTTTTATGAAATATGGACATGGATAGTAAATATTTCCCTGTAGATACTTATGTAAAGACAACCTCGGATATTAAAGAGATTGTGAAGTAAACCCTTATCAATTTGGTAACTTATGAAACATACATCCCATGAAAGAGGTATCATACAATGAAAATGTAAATACACATAAGGTAAAGTTTATTACACAAAGAATACAATTATGGGCAGTACATACACAACACAAAAGATAATAGTGGAAATATGGCATGAATCTCACGGAAATAAAGAGTGAGATGAAAACCCCTTACCACGTTAATCAACTGAGTCGTATGGCCAAAAGTTAATAACCACCAAATTATTTATAGAATAACATGAATATAAAGATAATCATGATAATATATATCAAATTCCAGTACACAATACACCACTTTCAATAATTTAGTGGTGAATAATGGAAATCTCACGGAATTGAATGTGAGATAAGAAAATCCCTTACCTTGTACTTTTACATGGTTGGGGTAGGTTAACCTCCTGTATAATATTGAAATAATTGTTATTAAATTATACAAGAATCATATATATTAATATGATATCATATATGATCTTTTAATATTGATTTGATAATAATATCTTAGTATTATCGTTCTTTCGGGTGTTAGCTTACTTGTTTTCTTTTATATGTTTTGTTACGTAAGACATGTTTGTCAAGGATAGGTCTTATATTATTCATATCCAGAATGATATCAAGTCCTTAAAAATCATTTTTTAAATCATAAAATGATAATTATACTTGAATGGATACGATGGAGAATGAATCTCATTGCGTTCGTGGAAACGGTAGTCCGTACGTACGCACGAGCGACAATATCATTCTTTTGATATTAAAATAATATATAAATGGATGGTATATCATATATACAGAATCATTAACATGTTATATTTATTATTTACATGAGTTACACATCTTTATTATACCCATCCAAATAATATTATATTGAATAACAATTACACCACGACGTGGAGACGGTAAGTCGTACGTACGCACGTATGGTGACATGTTATTCAAAGGGTGGATAGAATACTGAATATGGTTGTACCATATTTATAATAACATCAAAGTATATGTGAGATACTGGAGTTATTATTTTAGAATGGTAAGAACAAAGAAAGAAGAAGTGGAAGAAGAATGGAACTTGAAAAGGGGTGGTGAAAACATTACCTCTTCTCCGGGTTCTTCCTTTTGATTTGATCAAAAGGGATCCATAGGTTGGCTTTCTGTTCAAACTAAGGCCCCTAGGTTGTAGTGAGGGAAGTTGGGAGAGTATTTGGGCAGACTTTGGCCGAGCCAAAAGGCTTTGAAGGTGTGAAGAAATGAGAACGAGGAGTGCCCTTTTATAAGAGGGGTGAGGGGCACCTTTGGAAAAGCTTGAAATATTAATTTATAATAAATTCATATTCGGTTTCTAATGAATCCAAAGTTTATTATTTAAAGTTTAAGGTGGGGATGGGTCGAAAACAACTCAACCAATAGAATTTAGACAGGCATGGGTACTTATATTAACCTTATCTTTAAGTTTTAACTCTATGTTAATTAGTTTCACTTTTAAAATGTCTCTTTTTATTTTTATATAATATGGTTAATAAACTTACTACATACATCCAAGAGACCCCCAAGTGGTCCATTAATAATGAACCTATCATGATATAAGTCTCTTGGCCGAACCATAGATTTTTAGGAATTTAATATCAATTAATAATATAATATTTGTTTTAAGATCTCTTTTATGTCAATTTTGACACTATTCAATTGTTGATTTTTGTGAAACTCATAAAATATTGATTACTTCAAAAAAGTCAATTAAATCAATCCTAATATATCATATTATCCTAGAAAATTAGTTTAATTCATTAAAAGTTTCATATTATATTTATTTGGGTATTTATAATATCAATTATTTTGATTTTTCACTATTATAGTAATTAATGCATCATCATTGTGTCATAAATAAAATAAATTATTTAATGTCTAAAAATTATAAATAAAATATCATTATGTAGGAAATCTTTTTATCTTTCTAATGAATATTTATAATCTAAAATCAAACATATATAGCCTTATGTAACAATTGTTTTTATAAAAGATATATGCTTGTGTCATTTTTGTAATCATTTTAACTTAATTAAAATAAAGTGTCATTATCACTTACAAGTGGATCCATGGGGTCCCAAAATCGACCCAAAGATGCCCATGGTCGACCATGTATCAACCAATAGGGTTAAGACACATTTTATGGTAATTTAGTATTATTATAATATTATTTTTTTTAACCCTTATTTACCGGATTTACCCTTAACCATGGTAAATAAAATATTTACCGCAGTAATTATTCAAAATGTCTAAAAATAAAAGTTACCTATTTACACAATTTTAACATCCTGATTCCAAATATGGAATCAATTTTCCTAAATTCAAAACACATAAGTGGCAGAAATTAATTTAAAATTAATTCCCGCTGTCAAAACAAAAAGCGTGTTTTTAAGAGATAATAACTATCAAAGGATTGACACTTGTTTATGTTCGGTTTAATTGTAAAATCGTGTCCAATGACCAAAATTATATTAAATGGTAAAAATATATTCTAAATATACTTTAAAACCACTCAAATTCATAATCTATCACTATTAATTATTTTGATTAAAAAAGTTGTTTTTAATTAAAATTTAGTAATTTTCACTATTCATCAAAATATGAAAGTTATCCGAAAAGTACCAAAATTTCACCTTAGGGTAAATTCGACACTACGAATCCAAAAATGAAGTCAATTTTGAAATATAAAATATATATAATTTCAAAAAGTATGTATTACTATTCATAACGGCTAGTTTGATCGGTTGTGGTGTGTGTTAAAACTCGAAGTTGCGTACAACACATGCTACTGTATTATTCAAAGGAAAGCGTACCGTGGAAGCTTGGGATGTTTCATTTTAAATTTTTTTGATGTCCTCATTTAGTCAAAAAGTTTAAAATATCGTATTTAAAAAGGGTTCACTATTAAAAGTTGATAAAAGTGCAATACTGAAAATGAATTTGTTCTTGCATTATATCTAAGAAACTCATAATATGGATTCTAAAATTATAAGGATTATATAAAGTTTAAAATTTATATAATACTATTCATAACCTCTTTTGAATGGATTTTTTTTGTAAGTCATGGTGTGATTGAACTCGGTGTTGCGTGTAGTGAAAGTTATTGAATTATTTTGAAGAAATAACACACTATGAAATCTTGGGGTGTTACACTTAATTAATTAATTAATTATTAATTCACCAGGCATACAGTTTTGTGAACCAGGTGGGGTCATACGGCAACCTAGGCGAGGCCATGCGGCTTGGACTTGTTACGCTGGAAGGAATCAAGGCCAATACATGACTTTTAAAATATGAACTCAAAATTTTAAGTCGTTCTACCACATAGACTACCCGATGCCCAAAAAATTAATAAAATAAAAATGGAAAACAGATGGGTGTGACAATTTTCCCCACCATAATGCTTTCCATCCCTGGAATGCCACAACAAAGGTTGACAGTTAAAAAATAATTTGATACCCCATTATGGTTCAAATAGGATCCCTATAGAAAATAAGTAAAAAAGAAGAAAACACATCATGCTCAGTGAATGGGAATAAATGACAACCTCAAGAAGCTTGTAAAAGAACATCACAATATGTGTCACCCGACCGAAAATGTTTTAACACCTCCAGTTGATTGATCAACGAAAGGGACACTCACACGCACAGAAACCAGCATCACAAACATAAACACCTCGAGAACTAATGAAAGAAAACAACATCGTTTGACTGGAAATAACATACAAAACCAAACCACATCCAAAGAACACCCTATTCTCCTACCACCAGGCCATCTATAGGAATATAGTGAAAAGTAAAATAGGGGAATGACCAATGGGGCTCCATACCATTATAAATTTACTTATGTCCTAGGCATGATAGGAAACCGACTCAAGGAGTCTCGAGATAACTCCCTACCATAGAAATGAATGAAGATAAAAGAACATAGGATATTTTCCAACAGGGATAAACCCCCTCCATAAGGGGCAGAGAGGGCCGGGCCCAATAACCAGGGCCTTAAAACCACGGCCGATGAAAGACCAACGTCTCCACATCCCTGGATAATAACTATTCAAATTTCTGACTGGTTTACCCAATAGACCCCATAAGGACCACTAAAAGCGATTAAATATGGTGAGACACATCCTCTAGAATGTTAAGGTAATGAGACAAACACGTCTACTCATAGACTCGAGAAACCTCACACACCCAAATGGGTCATTCGGAATTGAAAATCCAGATCCCAATTTTAAATGCTTTTACTTATCAATACCAACGATCAAAATAATGTGACGGTCCCATAGATTCTCGGGGTTCTTGACTACGCGCCAGCTTCACTCTAAGGTCTACGACTATAGCAATGATGTTTGGAGAATATCATTCCTTAGTGAGGCATTGAAAACTATAGAACATAGCTTCTCCTTTTGGTGTCACATGCAACCACACCGCCACCGAGACAACACCAACAAACACAACTCACCATGACATCCAACTACCCCCTCACGCTACGTCCACCATAAGATGGGTTTAGATGATGCACATGTATCACCTATCCACCTTAAATAAGAAATTGAAGAAGAAAATATGGAAAAAACACTCCCCTTGGAACAGAAACAAATAAGAACTCCCTAAGAAGAGGACACACTCCTATGAAAACAGGGATTCCAAAAGCATTTTACAAAATTTTCCCTTTCTCTTCAAAGGAGAATCACGCTGCAATATGTCACCAACCCTGAACCATGAGACCGACGAGAGTACTACCATCCATTCAATCCATTATTCATCACTAACAATTCCCAAAATCCTTTTGCCTTTCCTACTGGAATTCCATTCAGAGCTCTCAGGGGGGACCTTCAGATGCAACGGTGCCAATCTTCATACATGGAAACCCAGCCTACTAAAATTTTCCAAAACTCCCTAAAACTCCCTCACATTTTACATCTTGCTTTGAGAGGATCCACTTTACTGTAAAGGGAAAAGGGTATAGACGTTGCACTATCACTAAAAAGGGAGAGTACATTCTTTAATCAACAGGAGAGTTGGCCAACAACGAATTACCCATAGCTGCACTTCAATTTCTAGCTATAACTCTAAGGGGGTATACACCAGTTATGAAATAAAATAATAGACCCAGTTTAACTGGTCCAATGGCAGGGAAATACTGCTTGAAAAAACTAAAAGTGAATATGGAACCACTGAAAGGGATTCTTGATACACTTTTCAAAAGAAACCACGAACCACACTCTTTCACACCAATATAAAAATAATAATTAAAACTCAAGAAACAAATCATTCAAAAAAGACCATCAGATCGATACCCCTCAATAAATCATTTCTATAATACAAGAAAACACCAAAAAACTACATATTACTGAAACAACAAATCAATTTTACATAAAGGATATATTTCCATGAATTCAATGAAATAGACGAGAAATGATGCAAGAGGAGTCTAGTGTCAGTGGGTTACAAATACATATGGTTGGTGGCCATATGAAAATCATGCCACTACCACAAAGAGTATTCTAGGATGTCGTCTCTAACTAAAAATAGAATTCCAGGCCCTGTAGGATCATTGGCTCCACTAACCCTACTCCTTTTTTATTTACCCTAACTAGATTAACAATAAGGACCAATGAATTATAAAAACCTCAACTTATCATAATAACTCGTGTCCCGACATTAGGTGTGTCGGCCAGGTTCCTTGCTCGTAGCTAGAAAATTATTTTCCAACACCCATATATTTTTTCTACACTAAATCTATCCCAAAGGAACACAACCCAAATGAGAAAACATCCCTTTGATACCATTTTTTCAAGAACCAAGTCGGGTCTCCATCCGACCCAGCACCCCACCCGGTCCACGGTAAGGCTAGAAGGGCTTTCCCGATCCCCACGGGTTGGCACAAGTTCATGGGTATCAAATGAAATTCTTTGGGAAGGATTTACCCATATTTACCATGTTAAAATAACCAATAAATCCCAAAAACCAGATCTTTAAAACGTAACTAAAAGAACTTTTAAATAATTCTGAAATATAAAATTTTAAACTAAACAAATTAAAAACGGAAAATGTCACTAATATAAACCAATATGACCCTCAATCCTTTTTTCAATAATCGTAGAAACATCCTTAAGCTGCAACACCCCAATCTTCCATGGTACGCTCCTCTTTGAATAATAAAGCAGTGTGTGTTGTACGCAACCTTGGGTTCTGACACACCGTGACCAATAAAAGTAGCTGTTATTAATAGTAATACCCACCTTTTGAAATTATATAAATTTTATATTTCAAAATGGACTTAATTTTTGGACTCTGAATATCGAAATTAGCCTATGTTGAATTTTTGGTATTTTTCTGAGAACTTCCAATTTTTTATGAATAGTGAGAAAAACTTAAAAACAACTTTTTTAATCAAAATAATTTATAGTGATAAATTATACAATTGAGTGGTTATAAAGTTTAATTAGAATATATTTTTACCATTTTATCCAATGGTGGTCATTAGAATTAATTTCACTTTGAAATTGGACATAAACAATTGTCAATCTTTTGATTGATATTCTTTCTTAAAAACACGCTATTTGTTGTGACAGTGGGAATTAATTATTAAAATAATTAATTCAACTTATATGTTTGGAATTTTTTAAAATAGACATCATTTTTTAATTCAGAATATCAATTATATCTTAGGTTGAATTTTTGGCATTGTTCTGAAAAACATCAATTTTTTGATGAATAGTGAAACCACTAAGTGGTAGTTTAAAAACTATTTTTTCATGTAAATGAAACATTACCACTTCTGTGATTTGATTTTCAAAAATATGACATATAGGGTTGTAATTAGGAAGTAAAATGTGGTTTAATGAGATTATAATAATTTTTTGGTGAATAGTAACTTTTAGGTTTTTTAAATCGCGATTAAAGGTAATTAGTGAAATTTAAGGTAAAATGATATTATAAAAATATGAAAATAACTTGAAACTTGTCCTAACTCTATTGGATGAGTCATGGCCGACCAAAAAAATCCATGGGTCAACTTGGGGACCCCATGGAGCCACATGGGTAAGAAAATGACATTAATAACTTTTTATTTAAAGTAAAAATAAAATCGACACAAACATGTGTTGTTTTACTAAAAAAATTATTACATGGGGTTATATAAGATAAAATTTCCACTATTAATATTCATTGGAAATATAAAAATATTTCCTACATCATGGTAATTTTTTTATAATTTTTTGGAAATAAATAAATAAATTTATTTATAACACCATGATGATGTAGTGATTACCTCATTAATGAACTTTTTAAATAAAATGAAAAGATAATGTAAAATTTAAGACTTACACTTTTCAAAAACCTACTGGATGGGTATATTTCGAACCCTTATCACCTTATCCTAGAAATATATAATTTTGGGACCTTTGAAATCCGAAAAGTACTTCATAATAATGTAACATTTCATTACATTCCAAGAGTGCCCCTCTTCTCCTCTTATAAAAGGCCCCCACCACTACCACCTTATTCATGCCATCAAGCCATTTTTCTTGGCCAACCTCTTCCCAAATACTCTCTCAAATTCCCTATCTTACTCCTAGAAGCCTCACATTGGGCAGAATTCTTCCCAAGGAATCCTTTGGCTCAAGTCAAAAAGAGTTACCCGATTTTAAGGTAATGTCTTCTCTTATGTTATTTTGTTTTATTTGGATTCTCCCACCCCTTAAAATCTTTTTATTCCTTTCTTTTGTAACAACACCAGTATCTTAAATATACTAGGATGTTGTTATGATAAGTATTTTATTTAAAATTACACACACCTTTGTCTAATGGTTAAAGAACATACTGTTTCTGTGGTTGTTGAATTTCTGCCTCACGAACCGATGATTGTTCAATCTTCTTTTAACACCTCTCATGGTGGCCATCAAGATGTCACTATATTTTTATATGATATATATTGTGTTTAGTTTTTCATTATGCTTCTTTATTTCTCATTTATGGAATACCATTATGATTTCCATTATTGGTAAACGAGATAATTTCATTTTAGGAAGTGTAGACTACCGCCCCCTCAAAGTGATTTGAATCGTTAATGTCATATGTGGGATGTATAAAGGATATAGTAAATGATATTATATATGATATTATACTGTAATTAGAATATAACTTTATATCATTATTATTTAATTCCATTAAATACAAAATAGAAATGAAAGTAGCGTTCATGCGTACGTACGGTTTACCGTCTTCCTTAACGGTGCATTTCATTTCTTACCTCTAAATGTTACGTAATATTATGAATGAATTTATATACTAGATATATATTATATATATGATATCTATATCATGAATATAATTCTGGAGATAATGGATATTCAACCACATAAACAACTTGTAATTATAAGAAGTTTATTGTTGACTCAAGTACCAAAGATCGACAAAACGGTCGTTATTAACTTAAATGACTACATAATTTTCGTAACATTGTAATAAGTGATATAAAAGGGATAATGAACTTTAAAAAAGTTCTTAAGCAAGTAGAGATTAACTCTGGTTTTTTATTCAGGAGATTGAAGAACAGTCGAGTGAAGTCGGACACGAGGTAAGGGAACTTCTAAACCCAGTCTCTATTCTTTGGGTTAATCTCCTACTTTCAAATTAGGTCATGATATTATTATGTCCTATCTTGTATTTGTACTTTTTTTATGTGTACTTATAGTGAATACACATAATAGATTTATTTTATTTAAAAAAAATGATCTTTGTAAGGGACTTCGTCATAATCTCCTTTCATTGAGGCATATTTTGTTTTATACACAACTTTCTTTTATACGGTGTATAAACCCCTTTGACTTTTAAGTTTATTCAAAAGGAATATTTTTTATACAAAACATTTTACTAAACGACAAAAGGGAATGTTTTTTTTTCATACGTATGCGGCGACAATGACTTCTCCACCGCCGTGACCATTATTTGAGTTTCGGCTTCCTCTACAAGCCATAACTTTTTTAAATGAAAAATAATTACAAAGTTTTAATTTTCTTTTATTTTGGTATTGAAAATGGTTTTGAAAGTGTTTTTTTATATCAATGTGTTGTATTGATATCTTGTGATTGAAGTGTGGAAATGTTATGTTTCTTTTATGCATGTTTTATGTGATATGATTATGTTATGGTTTAGGATATGTTTAAACCTGTTCATATGAGGAATGCATTGTACTTAATAAGTGACGGGTGGAGCCCGCTATAGCACCTCGATGCATCGATAGGTCTCATGAGACAAACAAGTGTCTTGGCATGAGGCCTAGACAAAATCTTATTTGTATTCTTGGCACGAGGCCTTGGCAACGTGGTTATGATAGTCTGGCCTTATGCATTCCATCATTATGAAAGTGGTTATTGATATTGCATGTGATTATTTGACTAGTAGAATATCCATGTGAATATGTAAATGGAATTATTTCATTTTACTTTTTCCATTTTATGTTGTAGTTCAAGTTTAAAAGGCTTTTGTTTTAGTTATACATTGCCTTAAATGTTTGTGTTTATTTATGAAAGCTTTCGCTATATTGTTATCCTTACTGAGCATCTGAGCTCACCCCTTTCAATTTTTTAATTTTTCCAGGATATGAAGAAGTATTTTATGAATGACCTGAAGGGATAATATGAGAGTATATGAAGACAATATGTTGTTTTAGTTTTGTATTACTTTATGATGTAATGTAAAACTTATGAATGTATCTAGTGTTTCAAGAGTACTAAACTAATAGATCTTTCATGACTTGATCTTTGTGATCATGCCAACGTTACGTAATAATGCACCGACTCTGGGTAACTAGGGTCAGGGCATTATAGTTGGTATCCGAGGCATTTTATTACTAACCTTGGATGATAGATTTAGATAAACTCCGATTAGAGCACATAGACCTAAGATAAACATTGAGGATTAGTATAGAAGAACTTCCTAGAATTTTGGTATTATAGAGATTTTGTGAGTTTTCCGAGCAATAAATCCTTGTCTGGATATGAGAAGGTAGAGGAGGCTCTGGCACAGATGTACCTAGGGGTAAAACCTGAAAACACCGCTTTGAGCTAGACTCGAACGACAACTGGTGCACGATAACGGGCCTTGCTGCACTCTTGGTTACGACACTCTCGTGGGATATGCTTAGGATAATTCTCATTTTCTTTAAAAATCACTATAAAGGGTTATGAGTATATACTTCATCAAAGAAAACATTTTTAGGATTATGGATTATATCCATAAATAGTTCAATTTATGTTATGTTTTTTACAAGTATGGAATTATTTATTTTGATTCATAAACTAATCTAGTTTATGCCATTATTTAGAAATGGCGCCTAGTGGAAGGAATGGAAATTGAATCAATGCACGCACTCCATGTAGGGATTTCCCTCCTGCTCAAGATAATTATAATGGAGCTGATGATTCAACTGGTGCTGATCAACTTATCACCATACTGGGACAACTCACTCAGGTTATGAATAATAACCTTACTCGTATGGAGCACCCTAATCCGCAACGTGGAGGATCAATGTTAGACCGCTTCATGAGGCAACAACCGCCAACATTTAACGGGGGTAAAAATCCATTAGTAGCTGAGAAATGGATAAACTCCATAGAGAAAATATTCCACACCTTGGGGAGTAGCAAAAGGTAGAAGGTTGTCTTGGTAGTTTACCGCCTCACTAGAGATGTCGATCAATGGTGGTCGCTGATTCAAAACAAAAAGGAAGATGAAGAAGTATCAAGTATGGAATGGAGGGAGTTTAAGGAAATTTTCTTAGAAAAATACTTTCCACATGACCATCGAGCTGATATGGAAAGGAAATTTCTGAGTCTAAGGCAGAAGGAGGATGAGAATGTCGCAAAGTATGAGGCTTACTTTACAAGGTTAGCGAGGCATCCTACAGATTATATACATAACCCAAGAAGTAAAATTGATCATTTTTTGATGGGTTAAAACCATTTCTCCGTTGAGATTTAGTATCACAATATTTCTCAACGTACAAAGATATAGTCTCGTGTTCTATCAAGATAGAAATGGAATTCTCTAAATCTTATGAAAATAAAGTAAAGCAAGAGAAGAAGAGAACGGTGGAGCAAGAGACTATATTCTTTGGGTTAATCTCCTACTTTCAAATTATGTCATAATATTATTAGGTCCTATATTGTATTTTTACTTTATTTATGTGTACTTATAGTGAATACACATAATAGATTTATTTTATTTTAAAAAAATTATCTCTGTAAGTGACTTTGTCTCAATCTCCTTTCATTGAGGCATATTTTGTTTTATACACAAATTTCTTTTATACGGTGTATAAACCCCTTTGACTTTTACGTTTATTCAAAAAGAATCGTTTTTATACTAATCATTTTACTAAACAACAAAAGGGATTTTTTTTGTCGTACGTATGCAGCGACAACGCCTTCTCCACCTCTGTGACCATTATTTGAGTTTCGGCTTCCTCTACAAGCCATAACTTTTTTAAATGAAAAATAATTACAAAGTTTAAATTTTCATTTATTTTGGTATTGAAAATGGTTTTGAAAGTGTTTTTTTATATCAATGTGTTGTATTGATGTCTTGTGATTGAAATGTGGAAATTTTATGTTTTCTTTATGCATGTTTTATGTGATATGATTATGTTATGGTTTATGATATGTTTAAACCTATTTATAAGAGGAATGAATTGGACTTAATAAGTGACGGGTGGAGCCTGCTATAGCTCCTCGATGCATCGATAGGTCTCATGAGACAAACTAGTGTCTTGGCACAAGGCCTTGACAAAATCTTATTTCTAGTCTTAGAACGAGGCCTTGGCTACGTGGTTATGATAGTCAGGCATTATGCATTCCATCATTTTGAAAGTGGTTATTGATATTGCATGTGATTATTCGACTTGTAGAATATCCATGTGAATAAGTAAATGAAATTATTTAATTTTACATTTTCCATTTTATGCTGAAGTTCAAGTTTAAAAGGCTTTTGTTTTAGTTATACATTGCCTTAAATGTTTGTGTTTATTTATGAAAGCTTCCACTATATTGTTATCCTTACTGAGCATCTGAGCTCACCCCTTTCAATGTTTTAATTTTTCCGGGATGTGAAGAAGTATTTTATGAATGACCTGAAGGGATAATATGAGAGGTTATAAAGACAAGATGTTTTTGTAGTTTTTTATTACTCTATGATGTAATGTTAAACTTATGAATGTATCTAGTGTTTCAAGGCTACTAAGCTAATCAGTCTTTAGAGACTTGATCTTTGTGATCATGCCAATGTTACGTAATAATGCACCGACTCTGGGTAACTGGGGTCAGGGCGTTACATAAGCCGCCACTACCAATATCCCAAAACAAAGCCACTAAATAACGAAATTTCAAACTGTTACATCTTTCCTTAACCTGAAAAAAATAGGCAATTGAGTCTGCATACACCCAAAGGTGTATGCAAGGTGTGATCCAAAGTCCTAGTAGGATACCACCAAATCCAAGGTTTTGTGCCACAACATCCAAGAGATATTTTCATGTTATTATTCAGAATTTAAATTTGAAAGTTATTTTAAGGAAAACATTTGAAAGCTAAAAGTTAAAAAGAAACACTTGATGTAAACTGTTTCACAAGAACTATTTTTAAGAGAAAGATAAAAATTAATTAAGAACACACAGTCACACACAAACAAACACACAATCACACACACCCAAGTGGTCCTCTGTATGCCGAAAGAAGGCATTGTGTCATGAATAATAGGGCACTATGGGTAAATCCATTATGGTCAATCTTGCTTGATTGAGACCCTAGAACCCCGTGTCTCAATTAAATGTGTCGTAGAAACCAAGATCCTATGAAGAAAGGATTATAAACCATGACCCTCAGACAATGTTCCTTAGAAACCACAAACCTTATTCTTTCATATGTTTTGTTTGTGTTCTAATCTTCAATACAGCTAAGTGAGTCATGGACGATACCCTTCCAGATCACTAGCACAATAGTTCTTGGCTAACAATTTGGATACATGTGGTTTTCACTTGGGCTCAAAAAAGTTCTCAAATTCACATATCAAACTCAACACAACATTCATAAGTAAATAAATATGTTTCATAATTATCAAACACACATACAATACTCACAAAAGTGTTTTACATTTGACAACCACCAAATTAAATTCAGAAACCCATTTTTATAACACACACAAAATAAAAACCATTTCACACCCTAATTCCCATCACCTGCATGACTAGATAAATTATATGAACAATTTAAAGAACATTTTTATATAGAATGTAAAGGTTTTTAACATTAGAATTTCACTCTAAAAACTAGCAATTGTTTGACGCTGAAAAACACCAATTTCACACATCAAATTTGAATTAATAAATCCAATTAAATAGTTCATTAAACACTCCTAATGAGCACATAAGTTTTTAAACAAAAAACACATATTATTCTATATGGATACTTTACACTAAAACCAAATAAAAAATATAACCATACCAAAACTTGTTTTCCACCATTCAAACATTATACAATTAAACTCAATATACACCAAAAAATATTCCAAAAACAAACAATTTTTGAATGGAAATCTCATCTAAATACACACACCTAAAGATCCTTGAAAACACATTTTACACCTACCAAAAAAACCATAGAAAATTTTCCTAAAACACCACATCAAAACACACATCAAAACAAAATGAATCCTTATATTAAAAATCCAATCACGACCTTTAGACACACCAACCACTTTAAAAACATAATACACACCCCATGATTAAAGTAATACAAATTTTGAATAATTTATAAAACATAAAAAAATGGTGCAACCAATGATTAAATAAAATCATACCCAATTTCACATAAAAAAGACACTTGAAAAGAAAATATACAACATAATCACACTAAAAGATGTCTCTCACCTTACAATAAACCCATAATATTTTTTTATAAATCAAAGCACAAGTTTTCACCCACAAAACATCACCATTGTCTGCAAAAAATTATATTCCCAACACTTAATCATACTGAACACCCCAAAATTATAATTATCACCCAATTAAAAAATTGATTTAACACTCCTATAAAATAGAAGAAAAAAACCAAAACTAAAAACACACCATTTCAAATACAAAATGAAATTTCATTACACTGTCATGTCAAAATATTTATAGAGTTCATTTCACACCTTCTAAACACTCTTAAAACCCATTTATTTTAAATATTGCATCAACGCCCACATAAAAACATTACAATTTACTTTACTAAAAATACATTCCCAAACAATAATAACCCTAACCACATAAACACATCTAACGCGTTACACAATCAAAACAAATAACAAGTTTATAAACTTATATAAACTTACTAAATTTATCTAGAGATGTTAAGGCACAGAACCACCTACCACACATGGAGAGGCTTCTAGAAAATGGTGAAAACCCACAAACGCATCTCATTCGCACCAAGAGGAGGAAAGAAACAACCCTAATCATGGTATCAAAACCAAAAACATAAGATTAAATCTTATAATTGGATCCCAAACCACTATGAACACAAAGCCCCCAAAAAACAAGAACAAAAACACTTAGCAAAGTGCAAGAAGAGCTTACTGGGAGGGAAATAATTTGTGTTAGAATGTCACACTAGTCGAGATGGGGTGAGATGGGTCCAGTTCCTGGGGGAAAGATGGAGGCACTAGTGTGGTTCACACCAGTAGGATGAGGGCTGCATGACCGGAAGGTGGGGGGGGGGGTTGTGGGGAGGCAGGACCAGGTCGATCAGGAAGGAGGCAGTGCCGCGATGAGATTTCCTGGGGAGGGGCAGGGGCATGGTGACGGGAATATTCCAGAAGGAAGGTGCACAAGAAGGTGCTGGTTATGTCTGTGAATAGGGGTTTCAGGTAGGGGAGATCCAACCAGGAAAAAAACCCGGGTGGAATTTAGGTCTGATGGGATAGAGATAAAAGGAAGGATTTTTTTTAAATACATTTTTCTTAAAAAATATTTCTGAAAAACGGCCTAGGTCAATTTTTTTTTAAAAATACGCTCCAAAGGCGGCATCTGCGATGCCTCCTTTGCTCCCCTGCGCCGCCTTTGGCCCGGATCGATGACATGGAAAAGGCGGCTGGGGGGAGGCCGCCTTTGGCCATACGCAGAGGCGAAAGGCGGCTTCCGCGATGTCGCCTTCACCTGAACTCCTTATAAAAGGGCGGCCACCCCCCCCCCCCTCTCCTCACTTTCTCATTGCATTCCTCACATCATCTCTCCGAATTTCTCTCTCTCTCTAAAAAATTCCTTTGCTGTGCGAGCTTTTACGAAGCTTCATTTAGAGGTATGTTTCTTTATTTAATTTAATTTTTTTATTTAATTAATTTAATTTTTTTTAGTTTTAAATCTTTCATTTGTTAAGTAGTTTAGGTAGTTCTTAATATTTGGTTATTTAGTTTTTGTAATTAGTTATATATAGTTTTAAATAATTACTATTAGGTAGTATAGATTAAGTATAGATTAACTTAAGATTAAGTATTTAGAAATTTTGGTAGCTTAAAGATTATGTGGTTATCTACGCAATTAAATTCCTGTCTGGATACAAATAAGTGGATGTGGCTCTGGCATAGATGTACATAGGGGTAAAACCCGAAAACACCGCTTCGAGCTAGACTCGAACGGGAACTGGTGCACGATAACGGGCCTTGATGCATCCTGGTTTGACACTCCCGGGGAATATGCTTAAGATGATTCATATTTTCTTTATAAACTACTAAAATTTCTAAGAGAAGAAAAAGCAAATCAGTATATTTATCAATGATAAATGATAAATATAATGTTATAGAATCAAATAAGGACATAATAATTAACGAATTAAAGTTATTATTAGTTAATTATAAAATAATAGAATAATTAACGATTAGGTTTTATTAGTTAATTTTAGAATAATTAATAAATAACATAGGATTAAAACATGAATTCATATAATGATTAGCTAACGATACTAATGATCAGTATATTTATCAATGATAAATGATAAATATAATGTTATAGAATCAAATAAGGACATAAGAATTAACAAAATAAAGTTATTAATAGTTAATTATAGAATAATAGAATAATTAACGATTAGTTATTATTAGTTAATTTTAGAATAATTAATAAATAACATAGGATTAAAACATGAATTCATATAATGATTAGCTAACGATACTAATGAACATATAAAGTGAAATTAATAAGAACAAACAAACTAAATAAAAAGGCGCTCTAAAATTACATTCTAATAAATATCATATGGTCAAACATCAGTAGCATAGTTTATGGTATAGAAAGGCGCAATAAAATTACATTATAATAAACATCATATCGTCAAACATAATTGTTAATATTTTGTTACACTATCATAATTTTGATGAAAGAAACATTTTTGACGTAGAGAGCCATGTTTTCCTGTGTGTACTGTTATGGG
The DNA here is from genome assembly GCA_963277665.1 of Viscum album. Lineage (NCBI taxonomy): Eukaryota > Viridiplantae > Streptophyta > Magnoliopsida > Santalales > Viscaceae > Viscum > Viscum album. The sequence continues at coordinate 905,937,518 of OY728125.1, read as the reverse complement.
GAGATTATTCAAACTGAGCAAGGAGCTTCTTACAGTACACAACCAATTACGTTGGTTAGTACAGTTGATTGTGTTACCATAAGTGACCTTCAAGAGAGAATTCATGTTTCCTTAAATCTGGGACCCGATCAAGAGATAATGTCTATGAGCTATAGACATTTGCAATTTTCCAACAACACTATGGCATATAGATTGTCCATTGGTTGCGGATGCGCAGTGGGTCCAAGCAATTAATTTATTTTCTCAACGGTTAGATGGTACCATGATGGAGTTATACGTTGTTGTTTCTACTGTACAACAACAACGTCCACTTGTACAAAGACTTAGAAATACAAGAGTGGTTGAAGACAGTCTACCCCATGACATTGATCCTATTCAAAATGATGCAGCAGAAGAGGACAACCAACATGATCTTCTGGATATACATGTCAATCCGACTTCTGATGAGGAGTTTCGTAATGATGGATCAGATGGCGACAACAGTGCTGATGAGGAGGGACCAACAGAAGATAGAGAGGAGGTTTTGAGAAATGCAATTGTTGTACATCAACCTCGGTCAATAAATCATCCACCATTATTTTCATCATGGTCAGAAGCAATGACACACGTGCCTGAATTCGATAATACTGTTCTCACACCGACAACTGAGTTCCCTGGAGTTGTACAAGATAGGTTTAGTGAGGTGGACAAAACCTTATATATTGGAAGGAATTTTTCCAGTAATGAAGCCTTAAAAAGCACGTTAAAGAGATTTCATATTGAGAGAAACTTCAACTATGTAGTTCACGAATCATGCCGTAGTAAATATGTTATACGGTGCGTGAAGTATGGGGATGATTGGAGATTTCGCTTAAGGGCTATTCCAGACATTACATTTGGAGGTTGGAGAATCTCAAGGATTGAGGTGGCTCATACTTGCGTTCAGCCAAGTCTCACACAAGATCATACTTCATTGGATGAAGAATTTGTGTCATCTATTGTTGTTGAGATGATTAGGACATGCCAAGATGTTCCAATATCCCTTGTGCAAGAGAGGATTCTAGAGACATTCGGTTATAAGATTTCCTATAATAAGGCATGGATGGAAAAACAGAAGGCAATTGTGAAGGTATATGGTGATTAGGATGACTCATATCAAGTATTGCCGCAATTGCTAGCCATACTGAGGCATCATAACCAAGTTGTCTTCCATCTGGATACAAACAAACATGTGTCTCCTGATAATCTACTTGATCCATCTCGTGTTCAATTTCATCGGTTTTTCTTGGCATTCCTTCCTTGTATCTCTGAATTTCGTTTTTGCAAAAAAATTATTCAGATTGATGGAACATTTCTGTATGGAAAATAAAAGGGCGTATTGTTGATTGCGGCAACCCAAGATGGAAACCGTTCACCTCTTCCGCTTGCCTTTTCCATTGAAGAGAAAGAAAACTATGAATCATGGAGTTGGTTTATGGCATGTATCAGCAACCATTTCACCAACATTCAGGGAGTTTGTTTGATATCTGATCGCCATCGAGCAATTAATGAGGCAATCAATGCAGATCCTGAAACATGGAGATACCCAAATGCACATCATCGGTTCTGCATTAGACACATTGCTAGCAATGTACATAAAAAATTCCACAACAAACCGATAAAGAAGGCAATCACGAGGCTTGGTACGTATTTTATTCATTCAGTTTTACTGTTTCAATATAAATTTAAAATCAATTTATGTGAAATATCATCTACGTTTTGTAGCATATGAGTCGGACCAACGATGATTTGAAGAATGTTTTGAACAAATTCGTCAGGCTAATCAAGAAGTTTATGATTATATGATGCGGATTCCAAAAGAGAAATGGACATTGGAATACGACGGGGGAAAGAGGTACGGACACATGACGAAAAACATTGTGGAGTGCATCAATGGTATCTTCAAAGGACTTCGCAAGCTACCTATAACCGCATTAGTTCAGGAGACATTATATCGATGCGTGAAGTACTTTTTGGATAGACAAAAACGAGCATCAGACAGAATACATCAAGGGATAAGATATGGAAGACACTTTCAACGAGAGATTGAAAAAAATATTGAAGAAGCTTCTGGTTATCACGTATTTCTCTTTCGAAGAGAAGACTCCCGATTTGAAGTTCAAGAGCGTTCCGACACCATCACAAATCACGTCGGTGAAAAAATGGTGGTATTACTGGAAACAAGGCAATGCCAATGTGGAAAATTTCAGGCCTTACGGTTTCCATTTACACACGTCATCGCAGCATGTGACACTATTAACATCTCATGGGAAGCATATGTTGATCTAGTGTACTGGATGGATATCATTGCCAACTGTTAGGCTGCACCATGGACACCTATTGGGGAGTATCGTTATTTCCCAATGCCTGAAGGCCAGCCGATGGTGATACCTGACATGAATCGGTTACGTCCTCGTGGGAGACCAAAGGCGAGTAGGATGTGTAATGAGATGGACTGGCCTCAAGAACAAGGGCAGAGTTTGCGATGCACAATATGTCATAAAGAAGGTCATAATCGGAAGCGATGCCCTAACGTTGTTGGGTCGACTTCACAGTCTCATTCATAATGATGTATTGTCTTCATTGTGACATGCCCATATTGTAAACTAAATGTTGTTATCTCTTTTTTATTCCTTGGTTTTCTAAACCCCAAACATCTGAGATAAGTTTTCATATTAATATTCATGATTTCAAGAAATAAATTTAAATATGAAATAATAGAATTTATTTCAAAACTCTGAAAGCGGAACACTTAACCCATATTGAAAAGTGTATGTCAGTTAACCCATTAACATGTTTCTTGGACGTTAATATTAAAAAATTTAACCCTAAACCCTCCAACCTAAACACCAATCTAAACATGCAGGATATTTTAGCAAACTGTTCTATAACAAATTTATAGTATCATAATAATTAGCATAAGATATTGAATACATACAATTAGATAAATTCTAAAAACATCATTACTAATTGACATGGTTTATCTTAATCCAATCCATAAGTAGTGTAACGCCCCGACCCCAGCTACCCAGAGTCGGTGCATTACTTCGTAACATTGGCATGATCACAAAGGATCAAGTCTCGAAAGACCGATTAGTTTAGTAGCCTTGGAAACACTAGATACATTCATAAGTCTTTCATTACATCAAAAAGTGAAAAACTACAATAACAAAGTCTCCATAGTCCACACTCATATCCTCTTCCGACTATCCCTGCAGGTCATTCATAAAATACTTCTTCACATCCTGGAAAATATTAAAACATTGAAAGGGGTGAGCTCAGATGCTCAGTAAGGATAACAATAATGCGGAAGCTTTCATAAATAAACATTAACATTTAAGGCAATGTATAACTAAAACAAAAGCCTTTTAAACATGAACTTCAACATAATATGGCAAAAGTAAAATGAGATAATGCCATTTACTTCTTCACATGGATATTCTACTGGTCGAATAATCACATGCAATATCAATAACCACTTTCATAATGAGGGAATGTATAATGCCGGACACTCTGAAAAACATTGTCAAGGCCTCGGCCAAGACATCTAAAATGATTAAGGCCTCGGCCAAAACCATAAATCAAATTGGGAAAGGGCCTCGGCCAATTCCACGTCTAGTTGTCTCATGAGACCTGCCGATGCATCGAGGAGCTATAGCGGGCTCCACCCGTCACTTATTAAGTCCAATGCATTCCTCATATGAATAGGTTTAAACATATCATAAACCATAACATAATCATATCACATAAAACATGCATAAAGGAAACATAACATTTCCACATTTCAATCACAAGATAAATACAACACTTTGATATGATAAAAACACTTTCAAAACCATTTTCAATACCAAAATAAAAGAAAGTTAAAACTTTGTATTTATTTTTCATTAAAAAAAATGATGGCTTGTAGAGGAAGCCGAAACTCAAATAGTGGTCACGGCGGCGGAGAATTCGTTGTCGCCGCATACGTACGACAAAAACATTCCCTTTTTTCATTTAGTAAACGCTTCGTATAAAAAAGATTCCTTTTGAATATACGTAAAAGTCAAAGGGGTTTATACACCGTATAAAAGAAAATTTGTGTATAAAACAAAATATGCCTCAATGAAAGGAGATTGAAACGAAGTCCTTAAAAAGATCATTTATTAAAATAAAATAGATCTATTATGTGTATTCACTATAGGTACACATAAAGAAAGTAAAAATACAAAATAGGACATAATAATATCATGACATAATTTGAAAGTAGGAGATTAACCCAAAGAATAGAAATTGGGTTAAGAAGTTCCCTTACAAATAAAGTAGATTTATTAGGTGTATTCACTATAGATACACATAAAGAAAGTACAAATACAAGATAGGACATAATAATATCATGAAGTAATTTGAAAGTAGGAGATTAACCCAAAGAATTGAAGTTGGGTTAAGAAGTTCCCTTACAAAGATCATTTATAAATAAAATAGATATATTATGTGTATTAACTATAAGTACACATAAAGAAAGTACAAATAAAAGATAATACATAACAATATCATGACATAATTTGAAAGTAGGAGATTAACCCAAAGAATGGAAGTTGGGTTATGAAATTCCCTTACAAGATCATTTATAAATAAAATAGATCTATTATGTGTACTAACTATAAGTACACATAAAGAAAGTACAAATACAAGATAATACATAACAATATCATGACAGAATTTGAAAGTAGGAGATTAACCCAAAGAACAGAAATTGGGTTAAGAATTTCCCTTACCTCGTGTCTGACTTGACTCAACCGTTCTTTAACCTCCTGAATAATAAACTAGAGTTAATATATACCTTATTAAGAACCATTTTCAACTTCATTATCCTTATTATATCACTTATTACAATGATATGAACATTATGTAATTATTTAAGTTAATAACGGTCGTTTTGTCGATCTTTGGTACTTGAGTCAACAATAAGCTTCTTATAATTACAAGTTGTTTATGTGGTGAAATATCCATTGTATCCAGAATTATATTCATGATTTATATGTCATATATATCTTGTATATCCAGTATATACATTCATTTATAATATTACGTAACATTTAGAGGTAAGAAATGAAATGCACCGTTCATGGAGACGGTAAGCCGTACGTACGCATGAACGCTACTTTCATTTCAATTTCATATTTAATGGAACTAAATCATAATGATATAAATGTATAATATAATTCCAGTATAATATAGTGTATAATACCATTTACTCCATCCTTTATACATCCCACACATGGCATTAACGATTCAAATCACTTTGAGGGGGCGGTAGTCCGCACTTCCTAAAATGAAATTATCGCGTTTTACCCATAATGGAAATCATAAAGTATGCCATAAATGAAAAAAACAGAAGCTTAAGGAAAACATAAACATATTATATATCATATATAAAAATAGTGACATCATAATGGCCACCTTTGAAGGTGTTAAATGAGTGTTGAACAATCCTCGTTTCGGGAGGCAGAATTTCGCCATCCACGGAAACCTTATGTTCTTTAACCATTTGATGTAGTTGTGTGGAAGTGTAGCTCAAATAAATCTTATAACAACATCCTAGTATATTTAAGATACTGGTGTTGTTACAAAAGAAGTAAATAAAAAGAGTTTAGGGGGTTGGAGAAGCAAAATAAAACAAAAGAACATGAGAGAATGAATTACCTTAAAAAGTGTAACTCCTTTTGAGTTGAGCCTAAAGGCTTCCTTTGAAAGGATTCTGCCCAAAGGGAATCCTCTAGGATGAGGAGAGGGATGTGTAGAGAGCAAATGGGCAGGGGTTGGCCGAGCCAATGGCTTGAAGAGTGTGTGAAATGAGGTAGAGGTGGGGGCCTTTTATAAGAGGAGAGGAGGGGCACTTTTGGAAAGTAAAGGAACGTTACATTATTTGAAAATGTGTTTCGGTTTTAAAAGGTCCCACATTGATATAATTCGTGGATAAGGTGATAAGGCATCGAAATCCACTCATCCAATTGGTTTTGGCCATGTGTAGTTCATAGATTTTATATTATCTTTCCATTTTATTTAAATCGTCAAATAATGATGTCATCGCTGCATCATTATTATGTCATAAATAATTAAATTTATTTAATGTCTAAAAATTATAAAACAAATACTATGATATAGGAAATCTTTTTATCTTTCCAATGACTATTTATAATCAAAATTTGGACTTGTGTAACCCTACTTAAAAATTGTTTTAGTAAAACACTTTATGTTAGTGTCATTTTCACTTTAACATTAAATAAAAAGTAATTTATGTTATTTCCCAACAAAAGTGGATCCATGGGGTCCCCAAGTTAGGCCATGGCTTGTCTTGGTCGGCCATGACACAACCAATGAGGTTGGGACATGTGTCTAGGTCATTTAATATTATTAAAGTATTATTTATACCTTAAACTACCCTAATTACCACTAATCGCGATTAAGAACTTAATAAGTTACTATTCACCAAAAAATTATTTTTATCCCATTGAACCACATTTTACTTCTTAATGACAACCATGTATGTCGGATTTTTGAAAATCAAATCACAGAAGTGGTAATATTTCATTTAAACGAAAAATCAGTTATTTAACAACCACTTAGTGGTTTCACTATTCATCAAAAATTGAAGTTTTTCAGAATAAGGCCAAAATTTCACCCTAAGCTATAATTGATATTCCGAATTGAAAAATGATGTCTATTTTACAAAATTCCAAACATATTAGTTGCATTAATTAATTTTATAATTAATTCCCGCTGTCACAACAAATAGCGTGTTTTTAAGAAACAATTTATATCAAAAGATTGGCAATTGTTTATGTCCAATTTCAATGTTAAATTAATTCTAATGACCACCATTGGATAAAATGGTAAAAATATATTCTAATTATACCTTAAAAACACTAAATAGTATAACTTATCACTATAAATTATTTTGATTAAAAAAAGTTGTTTTAAGTATTTTTCACTATTCATAAAAATTTGGAAGTTCTCGGAAAATTACAAAAAATTCAACATAGGCTAATTTCAATATTAGGAATACAAAAATGAAGTCCATTTTGAAATATAAAATTTCTATAATTTTAAAAAGTGGTTATTACTATTCATAACGGCTACTTTGATTAGTCGCGGTGTTTTAGAACTCGAACATGCGTACAATGCAAGCTATTGCATTATTGAAAGAGAGGCGTATCGTGGAAGCTCGGGGTGTTACATTCTCCCCTCCTTCAATAAATTGCGTCCTCGCAATTTGAAATTTTTCTTTGATAATAAAAGGCTGAAAATAGAAAATACCTTTGTGGAAAACCCACATCGGAAATAAGGTTAATAAATATATAACATTAAAAGAAAGCAGGATAAGTACAAAGGTCACCCGATATAGCCCATTCTAGGATTCTATGAAAATATGGATATGGAGGAGAAACAAACCATCAAGGTCTGATGGAGAGTTATAGAAAACAGGATTAGGAGAAAGTTTAACCATAAGAAAATCACAAACTTGTGATTGGTTAAACGGTCATTGAATCCCCAGTTGGAAAAGTTAACCGACAACATTTTTGTTTTAAGTTACCTTTTATTATGTTGAGGAATTTATTTATGAGATTTACTAAGAACGTAGGGGAATATACATACTTGTTATGTATACTTTCATTCGTTAATAAATTTTTACCACAAACCCAACTTTTACTCCAAATGGTAACGGAACTCAAAAATATTCTATTTATCCTAATTGTATAAGGTTCCAAATGTTAACACATACCATTTAGATTAGTAAAACGATTTTGTAATAACCAGGGACTTCCTGTAGGCTAGTGGTAGGAAATAAAGGCTTGTCGCACTATGGTTGTGGGTTCGATTCCTGCAGCTGTGTCCGACGCGACGGGTTATTCCCCACCCTGCAGGTTGTCCTTTTTCTAAAAATATAGTATTATAGTATTCCAGAAATAATCTTCAGAAAAGTTTTAACCTTAAACAATACTATTCAAAGTTCAACTTAATCCATCCCAACATTTATAGTTATCCAAAATACCTCTGTCCAAACTTTCTCTAAAAGGTCTCTTAATTCCAAAATCAATTGTAACATCAGATTCCCCAAACAAAGAAAAGTTTCTCTTATTGTCACATACTAAAAATATGATTACCTTAATCATATTAAAACCTTACTGAAACCAACAAGTACTGCAGTACAATCCTTATATAGATCACATTATTCTAATAACCAGAATATAATCCATGAGTCCGAAAGCATCAATACATTAGTTATTCTGCTTCAACTGTAGTAATAGCATAAGATTGTCCTTGATCCCTTGGCCTTTTCTGAGGTAAGATTCCTTGACGCTTAGGACATTCATTTGCGTAATGACCCATTTCTCTACAATTGTAGCATTCAACTTTGACAGCCTCTTTCTTTCCCTTGCAATCACGTGCCTGGTGACCTTTTTCTCCACATTTATAACAGACTCCCATTCCTTTTAGGCAAGTACCAGGGTGATTCTTCCCACAATTATCACATAATGGAAAATCCTTCTTTCCCTTTTTCCCTTTATCTGTCTCTTGTTCCACCGTTCTCTTCTTCTCTTGCTTTACTTTGTTGTCATAAGACTTAGAGAATTCCTTTTCTGTCTTGATAGCACATGAGACTATATCTTCGTATGATGAGAAGGATTGTGATACTAAAGCTCGTCGGAGAAATGGTTTTAACCCATCAAAGAAACGATCAATCTTACTCCTTGGGTTACGTATATAATCGGCAGCATGCCTCGCTAACCTTGTAAAGTTAGCCTCATACTTTGCGACATTCTCATCCTCCTTCTGCCTCAGACTCAGAAATTGCCTTTCCATATCTGCTCGATGGTCACGAGGAAAGTATTTTTCTAAGAAAAGCTCTTTGAACTCCCTCCATTCCATACTTGATACGTCGTCATCTTCCTTTGTGTTTTGAATCAGCGACCACCACTGATCGGCATCTCCAGTGAGGCGGTAAACTGCCATGACAACCTTCTCCCTTTCACTACTCCCCAAGGCATGGAATATTTTCTCTAAGGAATTTATCCATTGCTCAGCTACTATAGGATTTGTACTCCCATTGAAGGTTGGTGGTTGTTGCCTCATGAAGCGGTCTAACATTGATCCTCCACGTTGCGGATCAGGGTGCTCCATACGAGTAAGGTTGTTATTCATAACCTACGTGAGTTGTCCCAGTATGGTGAGAAGCTGATCAGCACCAGTTGTATCACTAGCTCCACCATAATTATCCTGAGCAGGAGGGCAATCCCTACACGGAGTTCGTGCATTGATACAGTTTCCATTCCTTCTACTAGGCGCCATTTCTAAACAATGGCATAAACTAGATTAGTTTATGAATCAAAATACATAATTCCATACTTGTAAAACACTTAACATAAATTGAACTAATTATGGATATAATCCATAATTATAAAAATGTATTCTTTGAGGAAGTATATACTCGTAACCCTTCATAGTGGTTTGTAAAGAAAATGGGAATTATCCAAAGCATATCCCCCGGGAGTGTCGTAACCAAGAGTGCAGCAAGGCCCGTTGTCGTGCACCAGTTCCCGTTCGAGTCTAGCTCAAAGCGGTGTTTTCGGGTTTTACCCCTAGGTACATCTGTGCCAGAGCCGCCTCTACCTGCTCGTATCCAGACAGGAATGTATTGCTTGGAAAACTCACAAAATCTCTACAATACCAATATTCTAAGATGTTCTTTTATACTAATCCTCAAAGTCTATCTTCGGGCTATGTGCTCTAATCAGAGTTTATCTAAATCTAGCTTCCAAGGTTAGTACTAAACTGCCTCTGATACCAACTGTAACGCCCCGACCCCAGCTACCCAGAGTCGGTGCATTACTTCGTAACATTGGCATGATCACAAAGGATCAAGTCTCGAAAGACCGATTAGTTTAGTAGCCTTGGAAACACTAGATACATTCATAAGTCTTTCATTACATCAAAAAGTGAAAAACTACAATAACAAAGTCTCCATAGTCCACACTCATATCCTCTTCCGACTATCCCTGCAGGTCATTCATAAAATACTTCTTCACATCCTGGAAAATATTAAAACATTGAAAGGGGTGAGCTCAGATGCTCAGTAAGGATAACAATAATGCGGAAGCTTTCATAAATAAACATTAACATTTAAGGCAATGTATAACTAAAACAAAAGCCTTTTAAACATGAACTTCAACATAATATGGCAAAAGTAAAATGAGATAATGCCATTTACTTCTTCACATGGATATTCTACTGGTCGAATAATCACATGCAATATCAATAACCACTTTCATAATGAGGGAATGTATAATGCCGGACACTCTGAAAAACATTGTCAAGGCCTCGGCCAAGACATCTAAAATGATTAAGGCCTCGGCCAAAACCATAAATCAAATTGGGAAAGGGCCTCGGCCAATTCCACGTCTAGTTGTCTCATGAGACCTGCCGATGCATCGAGGAGCTATAGCGGGCTCCACCCGTCACTTATTAAGTCCAATGCATTCCTCATATGAATAGGTTTAAACATATCATAAACCATAACATAATCATATCACATAAAACATGCATAAAGGAAACATAACATTTCCACATTTCAATCACAAGATAAATACAACACTTTGATATGATAAAAACACTTTCAAAACCATTTTCAATACCAAAATAAAAGAAAGTTAAAACTTTGTATTTATTTTTCATTAAAAAAAATGATGGCTTGTAGAGGAAGCCGAAACTCAAATAGTGGTCACGGCGGCGGAGAATTCGTTGTCGCCGCATACGTACGACAAAAACATTCCCTTTTTTCATTTAGTAAACGCTTCGTATAAAAAAGATTCCTTTTGAATATACGTAAAAGTCAAAGGGGTTTATAAACCGTATAAAAGAAAATTTGTGTATAAAACAAAATATGCCTCAATGAAAGGAGATTGAAACGAAGTCCTTAAAAAGATCATTTATTAAAATAAAATAGATCTATTATGTGTATTCACTATAGGTACACATAAAGAAAGTAAAAATACAAAATAGGACATAATAATATCATGACATAATTTGAAAGTAGGAGATTAACCCAAAGAATAGAAATTGGGTTAAGAAGTTCCCTTACAAATAAAGTAGATTTATTAGGTGTATTCACTATAGATACACATAAAGAAAGTACAAATACAAGATAAGACATAATAATATCATGAAGTAATTTGAAAGTAGGAGATTAACCCAAAGAATTGAAGTTGGGTTAAGAAGTTCCCTTACAAAGATCATTTATAAATAAAATAGATATATTATGTGTATTAACTATAAGTACACATAAAGAAAGTACAAATAAAAGATAATACATAACAATATCATGACATAATTTGAAAGTAGGAGATTAACCCAAAGAATGGAAGTTGGGTTATGAAATTCCCTTACAAGATCATTTATAAATAAAATAGATCTATTATGTGTACTAACTATAAGTACACATAAAGAAAGTACAAATACAAGATAATACATAACAATATCATGACAGAATTTGAAAGTAGGAGATTAACCCAAAGAACAGAAATTGGGTTAAGAATTTCCCTTACCTCGTGTCTGACTTGACTCAACCGTTCTTTAACCTCCTGAATAATAAACTAGAGTTAATATATACCTTATTAAGAACCATTTTCAACTTCATTATCCTTATTATATCACTTATTACAATGATATGAACATTATGTAATTATTTAAGTTAATAACGGTCGTTTTGTCGATCTTTGGTACTTGAGTCAACAATAAGCTTCTTATAATTACAAGTTGTTTATGTGGTGAAATATCCATTGTATCCAGAATTATATTCATGATTTATATGTCATATATATCTTGTATATCCAGTATATACATTCATTTATAATATTACGTAACATTTAGAGGTAAGAAATGAAATGCACCGTTCATGGAGACGGTAAGCCGTACGTACGCATGAACGCTACTTTCATTTCAATTTCATATTTAATGGAACTAAATCATAATGATATAAATGTATAATATAATTCCAGTATAATATATTGTATAATACCATTTACTCCATCCTTTATACATCCCACACATGGCATTAACGATTCAAATCACTTTGAGGGGGCGGTAGTCCGCACTTCCTAAAATGAAATTATCGCGTTTTACCCATAATGGAAATCATAAAGTATGCCATAAATGAAAAAAACAGAAGCTTAAGGAAAACATAAACATATTATATATCATATATAAAAATAGTGACATCATAATGGCCACCTTTGAAGGTGTTAAATGAGTGTTGAACAATCCTCGTTTCGGGAGGCAGAATTTCGCCATCCACGGAAACCTTATGTTCTTTAACCATTTGATGTAGTTGTGTGGAAGTGTAGCTCAAATAAATCTTATAACAACATCCTAGTATATTTAAGATACTGTTGTTGTTACAAAAGAAGTAAATAAAAAGAGTTTAGGGGGTTGGAGAAGCAAAATAAAACAAAAGAACATGAGAGAATGAATTACCTTAAAAAGTGTAACTCCTTTTGAGTTGAGCCTAAAGGCTTCCTTTGAAAGGATTCTGCCCAAAGGGAATCCTCTAGGATGAGGAGAGGGATGTGGAGAGAGCAAATGGGCAGGGGTTGGCCGAGCCAATGGCTTGAAGAGTGTGTGAAATGAGGTAGAGGTGGGGGCCTTTTATAAGAGGAGAGGAGGGGCACTTTTGGAAAGTAAAGGAACGTTACATTATTTGAAAATGTGTTTCGGTTTTAAAAGGTCCCACATTGATATAATTCGTGGATAAGGTGATAAGGCATCGAAATCCACTCATCCAATTGGTTTTGGCCATGTGTAGTTCATAGATTTTATATTATCTTTCCATTTTATTTAAATCGTCAAATAATGATGTCATCGCTGCATCATTATTATGTCATAAATAATTAAATTTATTTAATGTCTAAAAATTATAAAACAAATACTATGATATAGGAAATCTTTTTATCTTTCCAATGACTATTTATAATCAAAATTTGGACTTGTGTAACCCTACTTAAAAATTGTTTTAGTAAAACACTTTATGTTAGTGTCATTTTCACTTTAACATTAAATAAAAAGTAATTTATGTTATTTCCCAACAAAAGTGGATCCATGGGGTCCCCAAGTTAGGCCATGGCTTGTCTTGGTCGGCCATGACACAACCAATGAGGTTGGGACATGTGTCTAGGTCATTTAATATTATTAAAGTATTATTTATACCTTAAACTACCCTAATTACCACTAATCGCGATTAAGAACTTAATAAGTTACTATTCACCAAAAAATTATTTTTATCCCATTGAACCACATTTTACTTCTTAATGACAACCATGTATGTCGGATTTTTGAAAATCAAATCACAGAAGTGGTAATATTTCATTTAAACGAAAAATCAGTTATTTAACAACCACTTAGTGGTTTCACTATTCATCAAAAATTGAAGTTTTTCAGAATAAGGCCAAAATTTCACCCTAAGCTATAATTGATATTCCGAATTGAAAAATGATGTCTATTTTACAAAATTCCAAACATATTAGTTGCATTAATTAATTTTATAATTAATTCCCGCTGTCACAACAAATAGCGTGTTTTTAAGAAACAATTTATATCAAAAGATTGGCAATTGTTTATGTCCAATTTCAATGTTAAATTAATTCTAATGACCACCATTGGATAAAATGGTAAAAATATATTCTAATTATACCTTAAAAACACTAAATAGTATAACTTATCACTATAAATTATTTTGATTAAAAAAAGTTGTTTTAAGTATTTTTCACTATTCATAAAAATTTGGAAGTTCTCGGAAAATTACAAAAAATTCAACATAGGCTAATTTCAATATTAGGAATACAAAAATGAAGTCCATTTTGAAATATAAAATTTCTATAATTTTAAAAAGTGGTTATTACTATTCATAACGGCTACTTTGATTAGTCGCGGTGTTTTAGAACTCGAACATGCGTACAATGCAAGCTATTGCATTATTGAAAGAGAGGCGTATCGTGGAAGCTCGGGGTGTTACAAGTAGTTAATCACAATGCTCCCCCAAAATATGTGTAACCAAAGTCAAGACTCAATATTTTAGATAACATAACTTATTTCATATTAATATTCATGCTTTCAAGAAATAACTTTAAATATGAAATAATAGAATTTATTTCAAAACTCTGAAAGCGGAACACTTAACCAATATTGAAATGTGTATGTCAGTTAACCCATTAACATGTTTCCTGGACGTTAATATTAAAAAATTTAACCCTAAACCCTCCAACCGAAACCCCAATCTAAACATGCAGGATATTTTAGAAAACTGTTCTAAAACAAATTTATAGTATCATAATAATTGGAATAAGATATTGAATACATTCAATTAGATAAATTCTAAAAACATCATTACTAATTGACATGGTTTATCTTAATCCAATCCATAAGTAGTTAATCACAAAGCTCCCCCAAAATATGTGTAACCAAATTCAAGACTCAATATTTTAGATAACATAACTTATTTCATATTAATATTCACACTTTCAAGAAATAACTTTAAATATGAAATAATAGAATTTATTTCAAAACTCCAAAAGAGGAACACTTAACCCATATTGAAATGTGTATGTCAGTTAACCCATTAATGTTATATTTACATTTTACACTTACGACTCATTTTCTTTGTTTATATGCAGATGGATGATACCATACTACTCACTCAGCAGCCTACCCATATTTCGCAGGCCGTGTTAGAGGGCCATCCAGATCGATTTGTGAAGGTGCGTCGAGCGCACCATTTTCATCACATGGAGCCTCCACATGCCATTAGACATTACTTGCGCCGTGCTGGCTTCTATGGCCTTGCCGTATCAGATTTCACATTTGTAGATCATTACCTACTTGCTGCCCTCATTGAGAGATGGAGACCAGAGACACACACATTCCACTTTCCTGAGGGGGAGATGACCATCACCCTCGAGGATGTCGCAGTTCTTCTCGGTCTTCCTATCTAGGGGAGACCCGTTATTGGACCCACTCGTGTAGCTTGGCCAGACCGTGCTCAACGCTTGTTAGGCGTTGATATTTTGTCCGACCGTAGGGCTACAGATGGATCGTCCATATCTATGTGTTGGTTGGAGTCGCAGATTCCACATTTACAGGATGATGATGATGAGCAGACCGTCACGCGTTACGCCTGTGCATATATCTTACGACTCATTGGTGGGACCATGTGTACTGATCACTCGGGGATGCACGTGCATATGATGTATCTACCCCTACTAGAGGACTTTGATCGGGCTGGGACGTACAGTTGGGGATCAGCCTGCTTGGCATACACGTACAGATCATTATGCAGACTATCCCATAGGGACCGTACAGGTCTTGGAGGATGCGTCATCCTTATTCAGATGTGGGCATGGGAGCGCATCCCAGCATTCCGCCCTGACCTTGCTGGTCCACCGGTCGAGATGGAGGTGATGCATGACGCTCCGCGTGGACGCTGGTATGATAAGTCATTTCTATTGGTTTTTTATTCTACTATGAGTTATTGACTATAATTTCTCATTATTTGTCATTATCGTTGTATTTTACAGGTGGTGTCAGTGACACAATTTTGACGTGGTTCCGAGACAGCATTTGGGCGTATATCGGCTACAGTTGGACTGTCTCTTACCTGATCAGGTATGTATATACAATCTATCACTATCTAACATTTTTAATAATAACATCAATTTTGGTTTTTAGTTGGGTGTTTTTTTGACAAAATCACTTGTCATTTCAGATTTCATGGCTTCCATACTGGAGTATTATGGACCAGTTTCTAGCATACTGCACTGTTGGGCTTGAGGATGCTATGGTTGTAGTGCCCCTCATTCACTTTCATATTATTGAGTGGCAGCAGCCTGACAGGGTCATGCGCCAATTTTTTCGTACTCATCCGATTCCATTACCATCTAGACAGACAGACAAGCTTCATGGGATGAAGCTGACAGGGAGGTAGGATGATGACTGGTCCCAAGTACATGCGAGTTTTATCGACTGCTGGCACAAACGTGCAGAGTTACGTATTCAAGGTGTTCCTACAAATCGATTCTCTCTTTCAGAGTAGGTTGACTATGCGCCATGGTATAAACTGAAGTCTGTACTGTATCTTACCCAAGCTGGCATAGAGATGCAGAGGATGGTAAGTTAATAAATTCCTATTAGTTTGTTTATTGAATTATTTTCTAATTCCATTTGAATCTACTTACAGGGAAGTCACACAGAGCAGCTTGTTCGCATGAGTGATGAAGAGGAGGAGGGGGTCTTTAGCCGGGTAGCCATCCATGCTACAGCGCTGGAGGCGAGGGCATCTTTTCATGCGCTTTCCGAGAGCAACTTCATGCGTCTGGCTCGGAGACAGGAGGTTCCTGCCCCAGAGGAACATCCTGCAGCTGCTGCTGGTGCTGAGGAGCCACGACCACGGCGACGTAGACAGCGTCGTGCTGCACGTGAGGCCTCGCCTGTTCCACAGGCAGAGGTCGGGCCTCTAGTAGTCCAGGATCAGCCTATTCCGGATGTGCCTCAGGTGGCATGGGATCCGTCTTTCCTGACAGGATATCCGCAGTTCTCTCCATCTTGGGTTCCAGATCCTTCACAACCTTGGATTTTAGAGCCGTCATCGTCTTGGGGTATAACTCCATCACAGGCTCCGTTCCCCTCTGCGATGGAGGCAGGTCCTTCTACCACCCTAGTGGGAGAAGGATCTGAATGGCAGTACGAGATGTAGTTGACAGCTCCTCCAACTGACACACAGATGGAGGATGCGACGGTCGGCGTTTCAGTGCCCGAGGATCAGCCTTCTCCAGGTCATCAGACTCCACTGCGCACTCGACGCGGACGTCCTATTCGCAGACCACCATGTGGGACGGAATCTCCTCGCCACAGACATATGCATTGATTGTACATTATTGTTTACAAGTTTTATGTGTACTGACATCAAAATACTATTTTTACTTGTTGGTCAGAGTGGAATCTCAGGAGGGGGTAAATTAGGTTTTATTTATATATATTTATATAAACATATGAACATAATAATAAAACATTAATAATTACTAATTACCAAATTACAAATTATATAATTAATAATTCTATTACTAATTAACTATTTAATTAGTATATAATTAATATTTATATTACAAAATAACTAATTAATTAGTATATAATTTGTAATTTGGTAATTAGTGTTTATTAATCATTAATTATATAATAACTAATTAGTTAATTAGTAATAAAATTATCAATTATATAATACTTAATTATTACATATATAATAAATATTTAGTTAATTAGAAATATAATTAATAATTATAACTAATTAATTAGTAATTGGTAATTATTAATTAGTTAATCTGTAATATAAATATTTATTATAATTATTCATTATAAGAGGGTTTACCCTGAAAATCATTCTGCATTTTCGATGTGGGATTCAGGTTCTACCTTTACTGCGCTGTACATTTTGCATTTCCGATGTGGGATTCTGTTTCAAGTACGTGGCTTTGAAATACAATAAAATATAAACTATAAGGCCAATATAAATGAAATTTTAAAAATTGATTAAACATATAATAAATAGTTGAAAACAAAAAAAATCCCTCAAAAATGTTGATGAAAAATAATCTATAACCTTTCAAAACCACCTACTTGAAACTTAAAAATGTTTCAAGTACGTGAATTTGAAAGACTGTAAAATATAAACTATAAAACGAATATAATTGAAACTTTAAAAATTGATTAAACATATAATAAATAGTTAAAAACAAAAGAAATTTCCAAACAAATGTTGATGAAAAGTAATTTATAAGCTTTCAAAACTGCATACTTGAAACTTAAAATTTTTCAAGTACGTGACATTGAAAGACCATAAAACATAAAATAGAAGACCAATATAAATGAAACTTAAAACATGGATTAAACATATATAAAATAGTTTAAAACAAAAGCAATTTACAAAAAAATGTTAATGAAAAATAATTTATAAGCTTTCAAAACCGCCTACTTGAATCTTAAAAATGTTTCAAGTACGTGACTTTGAAAGATTATAATTATATTACTAATTAACTAATAAATTATTATATAATTAATAGTTATATTAATAACTAACTAATTATTTATTATATAAGTAATAATTAATTAGTAATAATTAATAATTAATAATTTAATGAATAGCTATAATTAATATTTATATTACTAATTAACTAATTAATAATTACTAATTACTTATTAATAATTATTAATTACTAATTACTAATTATAATGAATAATTATAATAAATATTTATATTACTAATTAACTAATTAATAATTACTAATTACTAATTAATTAGTTATAATTATTAATTTTATTTCTAATTAACTAAATATTTATTATATATGTAATAATTATATTACTAATTAATTATTATATAATAAATGATAATATTACTAATTAAATAATTAATTATGATATATTTAATTATTAATAATTACTAATTAAAAATTAAAAATTATAATGAATAAATGTAATTAAAAATTATATTACTAATTTACTAATTAATTGTTATATAATTAATAATTATATAACTAATGAACTAACTAACTATTATATAATTAATTATTAAATATTAATAATTAATAATTATAATGACTAATTATAATTAATATTTATATTACTAATTAACTAATTAATAATTACTAATTACTAATTACTAATTACTAATTACTAATTACTAATTACTAATTACTAATAATTATTAAGTGGTTTTGAAAGCTTATAAATTATTTTTTATCATCATTTTTTTGTAAATTGCTTTTGTTTTCAACTATTTTTTATATGTTTAATCCATGTTTTAAGTTTCATTTATATTGGTCTTCTATTTTATGTTTTATGGTCTTTCAAAGTCACGTACTTGAAAAATTTTAAGTTTCAAGTATGCGGTTTTGAAAGCTTATAAATTACTTTTCATCAACATTTTTTTGGAAATTTCTTTTGTTTTCAACTATTTATTATATGTTTAATCAATTTTTAAAGTTTCAATTATATTCGTTTTATAGTTTATATTTTACAGTCTTTCAAATTCACGTACTTGAAACATTTTTAAGTTTCAAGTAGGCGGTTTTGAAAGGTTATAGATTATTTTTCATTAACATTTTTTTGGAAATTGCTTTTGTTTTCAACTATTTCTTAAATGTTTAATCAATGTTTAACATTTCATTTATATTGGTCTTCTATTTTATGTTTTATGGTTTTTCAAAGTCACGTACTTGAAAAATTTTAAGTTTCAAGTAAGCGGTTTTGAAAGCTTATAAATTACTTTTCATCAACATTTTTTTTGGAAATTTCATTTGTTTTCAACTATTTATTATATGTTTAATCAATTTTTAAAGTTTTAATTATATTTGTTTTATAGTTTATATTTTACAGTCTTTCAAATTCACTTATTTGAAACATTTTTAAGTTTCAAGTAGGCGGTTTTGAAAGGTTATAGATTATTTTTCATCAACATTTTTGAGGAAATTCTTTTTGTTTTCAACTATTTATTATATGTTTAATCAATGTTTAAAATTTCATTTATATTGGCCTTATAGTTTATATTTTATTGTATTTCAAAGTCACGTACTTGTAACAGAATCCCACATCGGAAATGCAGAATGTACTGCACAGTAAAGGTAGAACCTGAATCCCACATCGAAAATGCAGAATGATTTTCAGGGAAAACCCTCTTATAAAAGGGAGGCATGGGTAAGAGTTTCTGTCAGAATCTAGACTACTGTAATGGCTGTAGCGCTGGATCATTAATAGCATAGAAATTCTGCTGAATTTTTTTGTTTTGTTTATATATATATATATAAACAAAACAAAACAAATAAAAATAAAAATAAAAATAAAAAATTTCAAAAAAAATACTTTTTTATGAGAAAGGCGGCATCGCGGATGCCGCCTTTCAGCCGCAGTGCAAAGGCGGCATCGCGGATGCCGCCTTGCCCCCGAAATGCAAAGGCGGCATCTTGGATGCCGCCTTTAAGGTGCATTTTTAAAAAAAACTTTGCCGGAAGCGTTTTCTGGAAAATATATTTTTTAACAAACGTAAACAAAAATCCTTAAAGGAACGAAGAGAGGAAGGAAAAGGAAAAAAAGAAAATGTAATGTAAAGTAAACCTTAAAAAACAAAATAGAAACTAAATAAAAATAATAAAAATAATGATGATAATAATTATAATAATAATCATATTAATAATTATAATAAATTAACATGATATTAAAAAATATAATAAACTCAACAAAATTTATTAAAAATATAATAATAATAATCCTTATTTTAATAAACATAGTGATCATAATAATAATTATAAATATAATAATAATAATAATAAAATTTATCATTTTTATTATCATAAAAATAATTCTTTAAACTTATTTTGATTATTTCAATATTCTTAATGAGTCGGGAAACCACGCGATTACCCCACGCGACCCATAACTGTTTTAATAGAATGATAAAAATAATAATAACAAACATAATAAAATTTTCTTCCGTAACACATATTTTAATTTTTATCCTTTATTGATCATGAAACATAATTAATAAATTAAATATCCCTGCACCGGGAATGTAGTGCAGTGAACTGGGCGAGGTAACACAACGACTCTAGAGATGTCGTGCGGCTTCGGCCGTAGTGCGCTATATGCAGTCAAGACCAAGAATGTCATTTTTTAATAATAACTCAAAATTTTATGTCGTGCTTCAACCAGTACTTCCCGATCCCCAAACAAAATTAATAAAATAAATAATGTAACAGAGATGGTTGTGACACCTAGTCATGATTAATGATATGAGAGGAAACATATTTAAATTGAGGATAAATTTAATAATTTTTAATCCATATGAGATGATCAAGTTCCTTGGTAATTTATAGAAACTATAGAATATAATTTACCAAATATTCCCTAGAATAAAGTACCTAATTGAGGTGGCCTCAATGAATTACCAAATTATTTCCCCAATTACGGAATGATTGGCCACATCATCCAAGGTTTCATTGTTTTTAATTACATTATATAAAAGATGGATGACTTCAGCTTGATAAAATTGGGCAAGCCTATATCATCATTATCATGTGTTTTTACAGCTATTATAGAGTAATACGGAACGTATAATAAATTTATACCCAAGGGTGTGTAGAATATTGATGATTTCATGACCCATTTGACATTATATCTAATCATTCTATCTTCATAGCACAGTTAATCATGCCTATTGTGAACCCTAGTCTCGTCTTCCGCAGTGCAACCAACATTATCAATTATATAATACCCTTTGAGTAAATCTTTGAAGAGGTAGAATAATTAGAAATAAAAAGGTAAAGAAAAATAATGACAACTCATTAAAATTACAAAGACTGTATTTACCCTCTCAAACATTGAGCCTCAATTCCCAAGAGGATGGGTACCACACCATCAAATAGTACCATGGGAACTACCCTGCCAAATGGAATCTTCATCCAATGAAGAATTAATATTTTGTACCATTATTTTAGTTAATTTATTTGATGTTATTTTAATGATTTTTGTACTTATGAACAAGAGTTTTTTATTATTTAATTGGGAACTAGAGACAGAGGGCATATGTGTCGAGGGAATAGGGAAGATTCAGTTGTAGTCGAAATCAACATTTTTTCCACATCTCTACCATGTCCATTTATCATGCGTAAGAGCCCAATAATTCTCCAACATTTGGAAAAAGTTGTCAAAATATAGATTTTTTATAAGATGGTCTATATATGATTCAATATTCCAATCATCCCTAATGAGTTGAATGTCCATGTTGGTTTAATCCATCCATGACAAGAGTGTCCTAAACAACTTTTTAATGGTCTTACATACCCACCATCAATACATCTATCTCTAATTCGGTTTCTAGGAAGAATAATTACATTAGGAAGCATTGAAGGTTGGCCTAAAAATATGATAACCTAACATAATTTCTGAAGGAATTTTCCATTAATTTAATCCTTGATGCACTCAATTTATCAAAAGATATCATGAAATCATATAAGTAATCCGTTCTAAGGCCTAAATAGTTTGAATGTGAGGTTACTGCAACTGATTTATATCTTATAGTAATTGATCCCTTCAATTAGAACATGGTTATATCTTTCACAGAGAGGGATATTGATAACATTATATAGGGATACATCCAACCCATTAATGTATCTTGAAATATATAATAAGTTATCATTTGATGATCCTTCATTGATAATGGCTCAAAAATCAACCCTCATTTCTCTCTAAACACTTCACTGATTTGTCTCTATATGATCTGGATCTTTTTTGTTAGGTATATATTGAGAATCATCCTCTTGGCTAATAATTTTGGAGAGACAATTTTGGGACCTTTTTTTCTAAATCTTAATTCTTGGTTATTCGGAAGTATACAACATTCATTTTCCTTACAGGAATGCCTTTGATGAATTAACTAGTTTTATACACTTCATAATATGATAAATGAATAAAATAATATGTTACTGGATAAATTGAGAAATTTTATGGTGATAAAACTCTTTTTAAATATTGATAGTGTCATTACATCGATGTGAGATATTGTTGGAGAGAAGTAAAACATCGCATGACTGATGATTTTGTTCATGTGACTTTCCTAAATTCTCTCTATAAAACCATTTCTAACTCATTTAAATATCATTGAAGTGAATACATATTTCCCATTAACCAAATCGAAAACACAATTTCAGATGTGGGTATATACTCGTAAAATTGGAGTATTTTATTTCCATTTGATAAACCCCAAAATATTAATGATGTATTTAATATACACAATTAAGAAAAAAACCCCATGCGATGATTCTGTCATTTTCTCCCTAGTGATTCTGAAAACCCATATGTTGTTAGTTAAGTTATAAGAAACTATCTTATAAATGATAGAGTGTTGTGCTTCCCCTACTCCATATTCTAAATCATATATTCTGAAACTTATAATTTCTATAATAATTCCCAATAATCGCCAAGTTCTCCTAAGGGTGATATGATGGAAGGAGAGGACGAGGATCTCAAGGATTCCACTCTATCATTTGATGATGGTGACCCCACCACTATTGATGGGATCTGCTGGGTGAATCAAGGTATAATGTAAGATATGTGGAATATATTTATTAGGGGTCCCATGAATTGTGAATATTTAGTGATATATACCACTTTTCTAAAGCCTCATTGTTTCTACCAGAAAAGGGCATGACCTTGCTTGTTTATGGTTTAAACATTCCAATCGGTTTCTAAGAGGTTTATTCATAGAACCAGAAACATCCAATGAATCTATATCCATTTGGACATACTTTCCAAAGGTAGGCGCTCATTATTTGTAGACCGATGAGGCTTAATAATTTTCATTGGTTGAGCGGATGGGAGGTCATGCTCATCACACCTTTTTTAGGGGAATTATTACCTACTCCAAGACTGTCTTATAGATTTATGTTATGTTCACGAATCCTTATTAATTCACCAAGTATGAAACTGAGTTTTCCATTAGATTTTTTCAATCAATGATTGATATGTATGAGATTTATAGAATCTTTTATATGTATTTGAGGTTCTTCATCGATAGAGAATCATCCATATTTGTTAGAGATTCTTAGTCAATGGTATTCTTCTGTACATTATATAGAAATCTATTGGTCATTATGATTACCATACTGGTTTTAAATCCATTCAGTGAGGCACATGACGTTTATTGTCGTTCAGAAAGACAAGGATTATTTCAGAGTTGGGATCGTACCCGCAGATGGACATCCTACGTATCCTTGTTAAAAAAAAGGAATCAGAACCCACTTAGTTCGATAGGAAGGATGTAGTTTAACGTCATATGGGACGAAAAATGAATTAATGAAAGATGTGATTCGACTTTATAAAGGCTTCCTATGTAATCTACATTAATGGTAGAGATCAAAGTCCACGTAGTTCTGGGATTGAAGTATGAGGCTTATGCAAGATTAATGGCCCAAAGAGAGATATCATAATTACTTTTACACTCTAAGCCCACGTGAGTCATACTCGGTCTGAGAAATAAGAGGTATAAGTAAACCTGACGATTGTTCCACGAAAGATGCAATCATAAGAAATGGTGGGGGGTCTTATGTGTGTATGAAGACCCAAGTAAATGATGATTAGGACTTTGTTATGCAAAGAAGCCCATGATCAGGGTCCATAAAGGTATTTGTGCCATATGGAGATATGAAATTTTAACTTGGGACTTACTCTTAAGGTGGATTCCAAAATTAGGTGGGAATTGGGGATTACTCCTAAGGAGGATTCCCATTAATAGGGTCCATAATGGTATTTGTGCATTATGGAGATTTAGATTCTTAATTTGGGGCTTACTCCTAAGGAGGATGCCCAGATAAAGGGGGAATTTAACTTATGATTGGGGCTTACTCCTGAGAAGGATGCCCAATGTTAAGGGGACTTATGATTGGGGCTTAATCCTGTGAAGGAGGCCCAAATCAAAAGAAATTATGAATGAGGATTATTCCTAAGATGGAGGCCCATGGTTAAAGGAAATTATGATAGGGACATACTCCTTAGAAGGATGCCCAAATTAAAGGAACCCGAGACTTACTCATAAGGAGGATGCCCATATTAAATGAGATTTATGATTGGGGCTTACTCCTAAGGAGGATTCCAAGATTAGGGAACATGGGTCTTACTCCTAAGGATGATGATCAGATTATGGAACTTGGGGATTATTCCTAAAGGGGATTCCAAAATTAGAGATCTTCTCATCTTAAAGGATGAGGTTGAATAAAGGAAATCTCTAACCTCATTGACATAAAGTTATGTAAATCATGAGGTTTTTAGAGATGTTTCACAGAACTATTTCCAGATAAGGAATCTAACAAAGGAACCATGCCATAAATGGCTTTGAAGAGGGGTTTGAAGGCTAAATCATGAAGAGGATAACTGAATTTGAGGAAAGGAAGTTAATTGGAAGGGGGCGCACATGTATTGGCCTGGTACCAAGGTACTGGTCGCGCAAGTATACTTTCGAGACTTGAGTCAACTTGGGCGACGAAGAATCCATGAAGTGAGACCTGGGAGACTTTGAATTGAAGCACTTAGTATCATCCCTACAAGCCTTCAAATGTGTGGTGCGCAAGTTTCCTTGAGAGGGAAAGGTAGCGTGCAAGTTTCTCCACTTCCCTTAAGGGTTGGACAGTTAGGCGCGCAAGTATTGATGAGTTCTAATACTTAGGCCTTATTCCTCCTCTTGAGAGCTTCGATTATAAGTAAAGAATTACCTTAGAAGTGTTCGGAAGACTTCAGATAGTGACTTGGGAGACTAGAGCTTGAATCAGTGTTTTGGATTTTTTTCGTCCCTTAAATGGGGGGCCCACAGGGGGTATTTATATGCCACATGAGTTTTGGCCGAAATTTCACTTTGGGCGTGCAAGTGACTTGCACGCCTTAATGGCTTTGGAATTTTTTTATGAATCATCCCTCTTCTTTGCTAGACATATTCCCCTTAGTCAATCATTGGTCTCTGTGATGGAATAGAGCGTCAAAAAAAGTCCCCCCTTAGAGTCGGATCTGAAAAAACGAAAGAGGGTTTAACTATAAGGTAAAGGAGAAAACTAGATATTTTGGGCACATAGGTATGAGGTGCACAGGATGTGGCATGCAAGTTTCTGGATCACCTATAAATATAGGCGTCACTTCGTGCAAAGCATCCAACTTTCAAATGCTTCTCGCTCTCATCGTGAAAGTGAGCTCTCATCACGCAGGTGTCTTGGCTTTTCGATCATCCGCGCTTTTATTCATTGTGTCGCGCTTCCCTAGTCTATTTCTGAATTGCGCTCCAGTACTAGCATGGTACAACTTTCACGACCGGCTTAGGCTTGTACGCCAAGATTAGACATTCACTCCATAATTCATTAGCCGTTTTTTTCGATTTCTTCACTAATTTTATGAAAACCCAACTTACATAAAAGTTAATTATTCGATCATTGTGCAGATTAAATGGCTCCCAGAAGAATTGGATCGACTTTATATGGCCATTGTCATCTGCAAGGAGTCAAAATTCCAGATGCAAAGAATTATATTCCTCATTCCTGGTTTCATAATTACACCAAATTCACTTCATAAAATGTCTCAGTTGTATGATCATTTGTTAATACTGGAACAATAGAGAAGTCATACATAATGCATCACTGTCTTTGTGCACCAGATATGAAAACCCATATTCTCACAATGAATCTGCACTGTTATACCACTATTTCGGTTATGTTGTGCATTAAGAGAAGAAACAATGGTGTGAACATTCAAATTCTTCCTTCATGACATTTCCTTGCAGGTATGAAAATGGAAAACCATGGACTGATATGTTTTCTGTTGTCGGTTGGTGTAGAGAATACTATCATTACATTAGAAATAATATCTGAAAAGATTAGACTCTCCAAATGGCTCTTTACATCCAATGCTCTATTCTCAAATCCATGTATCCATCTTCAAAGTCTCTTGGACATAAACAGAGACACTGTATGATCAGCAAATTTTTTTCTCAAACCGCACTCAAGAACATTCTTTTACAATTGTTCCAATAAGAGCCGACATCATTTCCTCTCTTATTGTATACAGTTGAATGAATGAACTCTAGGTGGGTGCTGATGAAGTTTGTAATGTTTTTAATCAAATGAAGAGTTATGTTGAATGCCTCTTGTAATTCTTGAAAAAGAGAAGAGACTCAAGTCTGTGGATGTCCTTATAACTCTAGTGTATCAATGAAAAACACTTCCATCTTCAATCATTAGTGCATGAATTCTCTTGCAACTTTCTTTAATTAATTTTACCTAATCCAATGGGCCTAGTATGAATATTTGGATTGTTGCTAGGATTTTGAAAAACACCCTACAAACATTGAATATTTTTATTGCTCAATATTGACTTAATCATACAATATGTACGTTTAGAGAGATGGGACTCGACTTCTATTCAAAGTTCATTTTACAAGTTCCCAATTTAATGAGTACCCTGTCTTTTGTAGGTAAATTAAAGTCATTCATGTCGTACATAAGAAATGGCTAATATTTAAAGGTTGAATATCTTTGACCCATTGGATAAAAATTGACTCAATTCCTTAATAATTTGTTTGAAAACATATTTCCACATTCATGTATGGGGGAAAACATGTAAAATATGGCCTAAGAAATTTTTAATCTGAGGGATGATATGAAAAAAGGTATAAAAGGCATTAGAGGAAGTATTTTCTAAGAGTGAAGTTACCACTATTTGAAAAACCTGTTAGGGGGTTCAATTATGCAGGTCCACTTAAGGTCATTGGCTGCACAGTCAAATAATAGTATCTTTTGGATGACAGGTACTTTATGTAATATACTTATGCAAGGCCACCTAGGGGCACATGCTACATAGTCAAGCAAAAGAACTCTCAGAAATTTTACTTTTCTATTGATAAAAAGCCAGTGGAAGTCTATAGAGATTCAAATTTTCCAAAGCATAGAGTCTGCTATATGGAGAGAGGTACTTGAATATGTAGAGGATAATTCAAATCAAGATTGTCAAAGAATTGGATGAATGTCATTTCTGTGAAGGTCTGACTCAAACGTAGGGAAGGGAATCATAAACCATATACTTGAATACTTTCAGATCATGAAAAAGTGTATGGGAAAATTATGTTAAGGATGGATATTTTTTTACAGATCCCTACATATTGTCATTAAGACCAATAAGGAAAAAAGAGGTTTTCCTCTCAATGATGAAATTACCACTATTTGAAACAACATGTTAGGGGGTTGAATTATGCAGAGCCACTTAAGGGAATTGGATGCATAGTCAAATAATAGATATCTTTTGGCTGGAAGGTCCGTTATGTAGACTACATATGAAAGGCCACCTAGGGGCACATGCTTCATAGTCAGGAAAAAGAATTCCTTGGTATCATACATTTTCTGACCAGAAGTCAAGAAAAGGGTTATGGAGATCTGGAAGTATTTAAGGTTAGGAGTATGAAACATCAAAATGGGCATAGTAAAATGCATGAAAAAGATACACAGAACAATGATAACCATAATCATGTTGTGTCTGGGTCCAGAATTGAGGTGTTGTACTTCACTACATATCTCATAAGGATGGGAATCAAGCCATATGTAGTTCTTGAAATACAGTTTAATGTCATGGAATATGAGAGTGTAGGAGATCTTAGTTTAGGGTCATAGAGATCAGACCATAATGAGGAATACACAGTGTGTGTTTTATAAACTAGATATGAATGAAAGCCACGATTTTCATACCACATTCTTGTTTTCAGAGGGGGACTTTTCAGCCAAGGAACTGAAAGTGGAATTTTAGGTTAGGCCCTAAAGTTTGGGGCTGGATTCGAGGGATGCTCGAACAATACTACGTATCCCATAGTAATGGTAATCAATCTATATGTAGTTCTTGAAATTCCCCCTGTACATATTTGGTTTGTACAAGTGAAGGGTGAAAGGGGAAATTAGTACAATGATGGTTTGACCCAAGATTAAAGGTTTAGGCATATACATGTATGCACGTACTCCTTGGAATATGACATGGTTGGAGATCAATGTCAATAATTATTCCCTCTCAGGTGAGGGTGTAATAGACTGGGGTAGTTTAATGTCACACATGACAAAAGTACGAATAGTTTAGGGTCAAATACATGGACCAGTACTGCATAGTTTAGCATCATGTAGCTAAGACGTATTTTGGTGTAGTGTAATGTATTGAATTGAGGAAAAAGGGGGAATGTATATTTAATGTCATATAGTAAGGATGATGGTTATCCAATGTGATGATATTTGTTGGGGGTGGCTTCAAGGATCAATATCGTATGAGATGGAGGTGAACTGAGGTGAGGATACTGGTTTAAGGATTGAACCTGAGGAGGTTTTCTACGTACACAGCCTAGAAGGCAAGGATCAAAGTCCATGTAGTTTGATTAATAATGAATTGGTGATCATGTTGTACTTGTGGAAAACCCGAAGATGATGTTGGGACTTACGTGTGGTTAGCGGCTCAGAGAGGGTGCTATGGTTTATGCTTACTCTAAGCTCACGTGAGTCATGCTAGGTGTGAGAAGCAAGTGGTAGGAAAAACCTTAACGATGCATAGTTTAACATCATGTAAGACATATAAGGGACTGGACATAGTTTAATGACATGTTGTACAATACAGGGACCATGTAGTTTAAAGTCTTGTAGTGAGGACTAAAATGACCATGCAGTTTAAAGTCATGCAGTAAGGACTAAAGGGGACTATGTAGTTTAAAGTAATGCAGTGAGGACTAAAGGGGTCTATGTAGTTTAAAGTCATGTAGTAAGGACTAAAGGGACCATGCAGTTTAAAGTCTTGTCATGAGGACTAAAAGGACAATGCAGTTTAAAGTCTTGCAGTAAGGACTAAAGGGGACTATGTAGTTTAAAGTCATGTAATGAGAACTAAAGGTGACAATCAGTTTAATGTTTTGTAGTACGAACTAATGGGACCATGCAGTTTAAAGTCTTGTAGTGGGGAAAAAAGGTGTATTTGTGTTAAAAAAAATAGTTCTTCAAAAATCTGGCATTGGTTAGAGTCGTGATGAGTTCTCCATCCATTGAGATTAAAGAATAAGGTCCATTGAAGGTGACCTTATGTATTGAATAAGGTCTTTCCCACTTTGGCACAAGCATGTGAGGTTTCTCTCCGGGTATCATTGGAGTTCTGAGGACCAGTACCAATTCTCCTTGAATGAATGAACAAATACAAACTTTTTTGTTGAAATCTCATGCTATTCGATTCTGATAGACTTATAAGTGGTGCAGGGTGCACAATATTTTTTCATCCAATCGTTCCAATTCATCCAATAAATTTTGAGATTCTTTATATGTAGATGACTGATCACAAATGGATACTCTGAGCGAAGGTAATTGAACCTCAATGGGAAAGATTTATTTTGTTCTATATACTAATGAATATGGATTTGACCACGTAGCATTGCGGGTGGCGGTCCAATAAGCCCATAAAGCATGAAAAAGTTTATCAGGCCGTGATTTCATATCTTCATCCACCATCTTTTGTAGTATGTTTGAAAGAGTCTTATTCAAGGATTCTATTTTTTCATTGGATGCTACATGATACTGAGACGAATGTCTGGATTTGATGTTGTATTCTTAATACAACTTCCTTACCTCGGATGGAAATAAATTGGTTCCATTGTCCGTTAATATATTATGAGGGACACCAAATCTGGTAATGATGTTAGACTTGATGAAGCTACCAATGATTTTAGAACTAAATTCTTTGAGAGGTATTCCTTCTTCCCATTTGGAAAAGAACTCATTAGCAGTAAGAATATACTTAATCTTCTTGAATGTAAGCGAAGGGTAAGGTCCTTCTACATCCATTCCCAATGTGGCAAATGGCCATGAGTATTTAGCTGTATGAAGAAACTGTGGGGGTTTATGAATGAAGTTGGCACATACTTGGCATGAATTACCCTTCTTAGTGAAATCAACACAATCTTATATCATTGAAGGCCAGAAGTACCCAAGACTTCAGATTTGACCAGAGAGCCTATGTCCAGACTGGTGGACACCACAGACTCATGCATCTACTTCTTCCATGACGGCCATTGTCTCTTCACCATCAATACATCTGAAGATAATTCCATCAAAACCTCTATTGTATATAATTTTTTCTAGGTGATTTGGGTTGTCATAAAAAGTAAAATTGACCACACGTCTCTAAACTTGTTCTTTACCGGCTATATCAGGTGGGAGTGTTCCATTTTGAAGGTATTCCTTGATAGCTGTCATCCATCCAGTAGTATGATCATATGGTTCAGAAATGGTACAAATTTTATTGATTTCCTATGTTATGATTTGAAAATAAGTTGAAACTATATGATGGTGTGAAATACTGAGGATTGTTTCGTCCCGATTTGCATCTACCATAGCTGTGGGTACATTAGCCAGCGCATTATCTTGAGCATTTTTGTGATAGCGGGACATAAGAAATTGTCGGTTCCGATGGAAATTCCACCATTAACTCTATTACATAATCATACAATGGGATTAAATCCTCTTTTCTAATGACATAATCCTCATTGATATGTTTTATTGCCAAATCTGAATCACCTTTTACCTTAAAGGGATTCACCTGTGCCTAAAGCACCAATTCTAAGCATGCGATGAGAGCTTGATATTCTGCTTCATTGTTTGTACCACCTTCCGATAATAAAAATGAATAAGGAAAAACTTCATTTTCTGGGGAAAAAAGTATTATTCCTAATCCAACTTTATTGAGTTTAGGATTTTCCATTCTCCTCCCAGTTGGACTTATGTAGGCACTATCTAAGTACATTTCCCATGTTTGAGGATGATCTTAAATAGAGAAGACCTCTTCCTTAAGAAGTTCAGTATTAAATGATGTATCCTCTGTGGATGGATGCCTAGCTAGGAAATCAACAAGGGCTTGGCCCTTTATTGCCTTTTGAGACACATAGAGGATATCAAACTACTGCAAAATAACTTCCCACCTTTCCAGACTTCCTGTAAGCATTAGAGGACAAAGGATAAATTTGAGTGGGTTTTTCTGAGATACCAATTGGGCCTCATGATGTTGTAGAGAGTGTCTCAATTTCTAAACTGCAAAGATTAACTCTAGGAAAAACTATTCAATACTTGAATATGATTTTTATTCCTCAAGCATAGTTTTACTGAGATAATAAAGGCTGTTTTCATTCTCAGTATCATTATTTTGGGCAAAGAAGGCACCCAATGATTTCTCTAAAGCTGTCACATAGAAGATAAGTGGTCTCCTTTCAAAAGTTGGCATTAATACCGTGGAATCAAGAGATATCTCATGATAATATTGAATGCTTTGTTACATTCTTGTGTCCACTAGTTAGTAACTCCCTACTTCATTAATTTGGTGAAGGGTAAACATTTTCATGCCAAATTGGTGATGAAAAGCCGAATATAGGCCAAGTTTCCTTGAAGTCCTCTCAATTCCTTCAAATTTTGAGGAGGTGAAATACCAAGTATTGATTTTGTCTTCTTAGGATCAACTTTGATACCATGATGGCATAAAACAAAACCGAGAAATTTTCCTGAGGTTACCCCAAAAGCCCATCTCAAGGGGTTCATCTTCAAATTGTGTTGTTGAAGTTTTTGGCATATGATTCCCAAATCAACCTAGTGATTAGAATGTTGTCTGGATTAAACCACCAAATCGTCCAAATACCATTCAAAAACTTTTCCTAAAAAGGGATTGAAGATACGGTTCATAGCATGTTGATATGTTCCACCTGCATTATTCAGGACAATGGGCAATACCCGATAGCAAAACACGCATTGAGGGGCTCTAAAGGCTGTAGATTCTTCATCTTATGGAGACATTAAAGATTGATTATACCCAGAATATCCATCCATGAAGGAAAGTGCTTCATGGCCAGTTGTTGCATCAATTAGGAGTTATGTGATCGGAACTGGAAAATCATCCTTTGGACAATGCCGATTAAGATCTCTGAAGTCAATGCAAACTCTAATTTGTCTATTATTCTTTTCCACAGGGAAAATGTTAGCCAGCCATTTGGGATATTTAAATTCTCTGATGAAGTTAGACTTGATAATATTATCAACATCATCTTCAATTTTGGAAGCATAAGTGGGGTGTGTTCTTCTTGAAGCTTTCTTGAATCCTCGATGTTCCTCTGGAAAACCCAAATGATGAGTGGAAACATCAGGATCATGACCTAGAATTTCTGTATATTTCCAAGAAAATACATCTTGATTTTTCTTTAAAAAATAAGTATATATTTCATGCTCTTCAAGATTCATGGACGCACTAATTAAAGTGGGGCATGGATATTCTTTTTTACCAAGATTTATTTCTACGAGTTCATCCCCTATGGTAGAGATACCCTCTTCAAAATTTGGAGGAGAATATCTGAGATCTTCCTCTTCTTCATCAATATGTGTTACCTCTTTTGTTTCTACTTGCATAGTAGATGATGAATAAAAATTTCCATGATCAGGAGTCAAACAAAAATTTGAACATCTTGAAAAATATTCTTCCATTTTTGACCCAATTTGATGATGAAGGGTCTTTATGAGGTGATAGATAGGAGATGATGGATTGAGAATCGACATCATTATTGTCCTCTGGTATTGTTGTAACATCTTCTATCCTGGTTGATGAAGTATAGAATTTCTGGATTTCAGTGGAATAAATGAAGACATATCCATGTAATCTTTCATCATTGCTTGGACAATAAAAAAGTTCTCTTATGTTGCCTTGCTCGATTTTCATAATTGACATTATGGAGGTTTCCATAAGAGTATTTGGATTTGGGTCAATCCTGTCAATTTGACTGATAGGAAACACATAATCGTTACTCACATGTATGAATGGGATTACTAGTATCTTTTCCAAACCATATGGAGCATTAAATTTGGTGACCTTCTTCAATGTGGATTTTTTTCTTTCCCTCAATGTGATAAAATTCTGCCTTAATGTATTGAGATTCACATGTTTTGAATGGGGTTTTATCACCATACAATGTCCCAATTTGACCATTGAAACAATATTTGAGACATTGATGGTATGACGATGGTACAACCGCATGTTGAGGTAGCCAAGGTCTTCCACGAAAAATGTTGAAGGTTGTGTCTTGATAAACAACCATGAAATATGAATTGGATACAAGGTCTCTAAACTAAGTTCTGAGGGTAATTTTTCCCAGAGGTTCTTGTTCATTCTTATTGTATCCTTGCAACATCAAAGTAGAAGGAGATAAATCAGATTTAGTGAGGCCCAATCAATGAAGTGTATGAATAGGGATGAGGTTGACTCCTAAACCATTATCAATGAAAGCGGGTCAGATGTCTATATAGTTGACCCTTCCAGATAAATACAATGGTCTAATATGTTAATGCACAACATCATCTTCATCTTCATCTATAAAAGATATCACTGCATGGAATTCTACATGATCATTCTCTATTTGGTAGACTTCAGCTGCAACAATTTCAGTTTCAAATTCTTAAGGACTTGACAAAGCCTCAATAAGCACCTCCCGAAGTTCTTTTGATAGATTCATGGAATCTAGAATTGATAACTTGGCTGGTACTTGGTCCAAATGTTTCAAGGCATCGTACTTTTGATCCAAAGGTCGGATTTTCCCAACAGGAACATGTGGTTTCACAGGTGCCTCATAAGTTGATGTTTTGGTAGTAGATGCATCTTGTTTCAGAGTAGGAGTTGGAAATACTCCTGGATTTGGTAGATTAGACCAACTAGGTCTATCTATTTGCTGAGAGGAAGAAGGTGTACCGTCTAACCGATCTTCCAAAATAACTATGCCAAGACTGAATCTTCCATGTGTGGAAGAACTTTCTTGTTCCTGTTGGGCCCACTGAAGGGATTTTCCACGAGTTTATGTCGCATATACAGTTCTAGCAGCGATAGGATTGAAATAGTGGCTTCTGGAATATCGACATCTTAACCTGTATCCTAGACCTATAATCCATCCTCTAATTCCTCTATTTTATAAATTGAATTTAGGCACATCAAGATCGAAACTATGGCTGGCATATAGTTATGTTAAATGAATCATGTTAACATAACCAAAGATCATTTCTTTATCTGATGAATATTTTACTTGATTAACCAATTCAGGTTGTTCCATTTGGTGGAGCACTGCCCGTGCTTTTGAAGTAGATGGTATAAAATCTTCCATAGTCAAAGACAACTTAGGCTTTGATATGAACTCGTATTCTTCTGACTTCTCTTCTTTCTCCAAATTACACTTCTTCTCTGAAGATTTTTCTTCTGATGAAGGGGTTTTTTGATGTGGAATCCATAGCAGAAGGCAACATTTGTTTCTTCAATTGCATTCATAAAATGGCATGAGTTCGTTTGATCGTTTTCTGAACCATACAATCATCATATTTCTACGCATTTTTACTTTTTAATTCATGCCACTCACCTTCTTCCTTTTGATTAGTAGCAGTAAAACATGTTATCTAGGATGAATAACCTTTCAGTTTTACCTATCCAGAGTCCGCCATATTTTTCATATGGTATTTGAAGAAAAAACAGTCATGAATGGGATGAACCAACATCTTATGAAATGGGAAATAGTTGGGAAGGTCTTTATGTCCTTCAATTTTTGTCCTTTTAGGCCTTGGCAACTGAACCATGTTGTTTTCCAGAGTCGAGATGAAGTAACCCAGAACATGTTCATTCCGGAAAGAATAAACATTATTCTGTAACTCCTCAAATTGTTTCCGTCTTTGATCTCGCTGATCATCTTGAAGAGACGACCTCTATTGTTGACTCTCATGAGGTGGAGCCCTTCGATAAGATGAATGATTAGAAGTGTAAGTCGGTACAGATGCTTGTTTAAGTGTAACTATATCAGTCACTTCTTTCCCTATTCTCCTTCCTGGAACTGATGGAATTACATGAGTTTTAGCCTTAGTATTCATAAGAGAGTCTTCGATCCGCTGAGCGAATGAAGTAAGGTCTTGAAACACTCCTGTGTATTTCATAGGGGTCAACGGTGTGTGTAATTCATCACACAAATTTGCCACACAGATTGGAAACAACTCATCTTGAGGGAGTGATAAGCTTAAGAAATATGTTAATCCCTTCCAATGAGCAATGAAATCCAAAACTCTTTCATTTTCCGTTTTCTTACAATTTATAAGATAAAAAACTGTCTTCTTGGGTAATGTTGAGCTAAATTGAAGAAGGAATCATTGACGGAGATCGTCCCACTCGGTAATTGACAAGGATTGAAAGCTGGTATACCAGACAAAAGCAGGCCCTTGTAATGACTATACAGAACACCTAAGATTAACAACTTTTTTTTGTTTAGGAGTTCCCAACATAGGATCACAATGTGAAAAAAATGTGTTAAATGTTGTTCTGGATCTCCAGAACCACTAAAAATTTGGAATGTGGTACTTGAAAATTTTGATGGGGGAGGAATTGCATCCACCCATTCAGGGTAAGCTCTATTTTCCAGATGAACATGTGCACATTTTCCCTCCATAACTTCCAACCTGGATGTTAATGACTCAATGGTAGTCATTAATTTTTGAG
Organism: Viscum album; assembly: GCA_963277665.1. Taxonomy (NCBI): domain Eukaryota; kingdom Viridiplantae; phylum Streptophyta; class Magnoliopsida; order Santalales; family Viscaceae; genus Viscum; species Viscum album. Next base: position 905,901,338 of record OY728125.1, on the reverse strand, counting down.
AAACATCTAGTTGAGATTGGACCTGAGAAAGTGAAATAACTGGATTTTGGACAGGTGTAGTGACCGAGATTGCCACTGATGGTTGTATTGCTGGTTGTTGTGGAGTATGACCCGTAAGATTGGACATGTGAGGGTGTACTAGTAAAGGGGGATATTCTTGATCCATCCTAGTAGTTGCAAGAAATTACCTCGACTGATTAACTCCAGTACGCTTAGGAGGAATACTAACTTGAAGTAGTTTTACATTTAACCTCCTTAACTCCTTCATTTCTTCTTCCTTCTGTGCGTACCATTCATCAAATGAGAGTGATTTCAATTCTCCAGATGAAGGGTGGAATGTAACCTGAATTTTACCCTTTTCTCTGGCATGTGCCTTTTTGGATTATGGAAGGGAATTACCCAAGGAAATGTCTTGCCCCTGGGCGACCCTCTTGATTCTAGTACGCACACCTTCTTCATTCGTTTCTGCATGCACAACCTCTTGAACATGAACATCTTCAACTGATACTTCTAAGTGAGCCTCATGTTATGGGGTATCCGTGACAACGGCATTGATGAAATTTATCGATGCATAACGCATTGCATTCATTTTTTTGGAATTTCTGTGATATTGTCTTCTTCCATGTCCTTTATAATACATTTCCCTTGGTTTAGTTGATCCCTGAGGAACTTCTTGATAAACCGTAATTTGGAGGGAATCTCCTCATAATTCAGCTATGTGTTCCACTTGTGGCTTCTTCCCTAATCGATAGAAAACTGACACTCACTGAGGAAGAGATTGAGGATCTGAAAAAGTCCCCAACCCGGTGGACTGGGGCAATTACTTTTTTTCCTGCTCATCTCCTCGAATCCTATCAGTTGATCCAGAGGGTTGGATTAAAAGAGTCACTAGTCTGGAAAGCTGAGGTGGCTATTGAGCTGCTACTTCTAAAACTTTCTTAAAAGCTCTCCTGATTTTTCGGACTTAAGTCTGGAAATTGGCCAGATGCATCAACATAAATCCACTCAATTCATCTAGCTCAGATGACCATTGGATTATTACAGACACTTATGTCACCTGATGATGTGCATGCTCTAAACGAGAATCATGTTCGATATTCTCATTTTCTTGATGAAAGATAAATTCGACAACTTGTTCTTTGTATGACTGACATTGGGAAGAACTAGTTGAGGCCTGTTCTTGGGAAAGATTTTGATTACACACAAAACCTGGTATTTGTGGCAAGCCATGGGAAATAACATTGCATGAGACCACTTTTGGTGGGCTTTGTTGACTGGAGAGTACAGTGAAATGCAGTGCTCCATGAACACCCCATCCCCTAAAATGGATACCATATAGGGAATTGGTAATTAACTGGCGCAACCTTTTTAGTGTGCCAAAGAATGCGCGCTGAAGGTCTCTTTGTAGATTTTCAACCTTTGGATATCGGGAAACTGAGAGAGATAACAAATAAATTTGGCATTGTAACCCTTCTGTTATCTTAACATGATTTTCATATTAATCATAAGATTATATTTTCTCTTTTAACTGACCAAGAGTTTTCTATATGTTGAGATGAATATCAATAATACAATATTTTCTCAAAATTTCTGGAATATCATACTGAGAGTTAGCCAATGGAAAAAACATTACTAGAATGTCACCTTTTTCTAGTTGTGTTCTCATATTCAGTAATTCTTCTTTGTCATTCAATGAAGATTCTTTTACCTGATTGGACCAAAGCTGGCGTTTCTTTGTTGCTTCGTCAGATTCACAAATATTGGTAGAGAATTAATTTATCAAATTATATGATTAATGACCCAGGGGTGTTTCGGAAAATTCCCTACACCCTGGGCTATCTTCTGATTGAGAAATTATTTCACCTGCTAGCGGTAAGGCATCATACATTACTGTCTTTCAATTTGAAAGTCCCTCAAGATAAGGGGGCTTTCTAATTAATGCATTGTATTTTTAAGAATTTTCTAGGCAATGTGAATTACTGTCGTGGAGAGGTATTTCATATATAAATTCATCATAATGGGGAGGACCACCACGGTGGGTTACAAAAAAAGATGAAACCTCTTCCTCCTTGGTCTTCTGGACACACAGAGGGTTATCGTGGCTCTCATCGGAAGATGATACATTGAGATCGACCGAACTATCATGAAGCAAGCCTTCATGAGGATGTGTCTAATGAAGACCTTTGGAATTATTGTTTTAATTTCTGGAATTTTAAAATGAAAGAGTAGAATATTGAGTTGCAATAGATAATTGGATGGGGGCTTCAAGAACTCCAGCATCGAGAAAAGCCTTAATGCAAATTGGCTCTTGATTTCTTGACCGTGCTGGACTGGTCATTTTCTTAGACACCTTCTTACTGACTTTGGAAACTAGTTTTTGATGAAAGTGGTTATTATGGGAAGTTGTATGTCCCTTATCAGGAGAAATGTCTAGGTTAGACTGACTATCTCCATTCAAATCAGGTGTATGTGCCTGACTTGATTGTCCGTATGACATGGGCGAGTATGCCCCACGACACTCTTGGACTGGACTAGAGTTGCGTATCTTCTCCAGGGTGACATGTTTGTGAGTCACTCCACTGATAAGGAAATATTTGTATCTCTTTCCCTGTGATGTCACTGATGTTGTTATAATATTCTCACAAGCATCCAGAATATGGGCAGGGATTTCCTTCTTCTATTTCACCATTGCTAGAATGGTATTGGTGACTTCAGCTGCCAGAATAGGAATATACATCCATTCCATGCTTGGAGTAGGTGTGTATTCCTGATCCTATCCTCCTTTTCCTGCCAGTAAATTCTGAAAGAACTCATGTATGGGGGAATAACATTGTGTCTGCCTCCTGCCTGTCATTGGAGCTTTCCAATTGACATCTCTGGTTGCTACCAAATGAGACTTTTGGTAGGATTGATGAACATTGGCAGGTGTATGTGCCTTCTGTGTATTATTTGTCTAGTATTGTTGACTAATTTCATTCAATACTGGAAGACGAGAATGCTGACAGAATTGGTGATTGTAAACAGGTGTATGTTTCTGCTTATCAGTTGCCACCATATTAGATTAGCGAGCTTCTTTGGATGCAGTCAAACGAGCCTGCTGACAAGATGATGAATTATAAATAGGCGTATATGCCTACCTATAATACTCTGACAGAATTGCCTGGCAGTATTTCCGTTTTACTACCAGATGAGTCTGGTGGGCAGTAACATTAGGATGGACATGTGTATATTCCCGCTCGTTGTTTTCCATCATGTTGACTTGATAGACTTCTTCAGAGGGGGAAGAAGTAATAACCTGCTCTCTGTTGACAGGATTATGCCTTTGACGGTTCTTCTTGTGTGCTCAGGTCTGAAGAACTTGAGCCGAACCCCTAAAGGTGATACCCTCATAATGTTGAGGGTGCACTACCGTATGATTCTGGCAGCAATTGTTGATGGGTGCCCTCAGTAAGGACTCATGTCTTTTTGAATTAAGGTCTTGAGTGACTTTATCATTCACCTCCCCATAATATTGGAGGGACTGGTGATTTTTTTCTGGGTATAACGACCTTAAACGGTTGGAGACGATGGTCGGCACCACCTGCTTCTTGACCACTGGTCGTCGCTGTCCTAATAACCAGGGTGAGTTGTTGACTTGGAGGGCTTGTTGAGCAGCCTCCAGAGTCGGAATGGTTCCATTTTGACAGTATTCCTTAACCAATTCATTTGAGACCCAACATTGAATATGCTGAGTAGGTGATTCCTTCCTCAGATCAGACGAGGATCCAACAGGAGTAATGGCCGAGGCATTCACATGTGTGAATTTTAAAGAATCCATTTCTTATTGCAAAGCGATCTTTAAAAAGAGTGAATATTTGATATAACAGACATAATCATGATAAGTTTGGCCAGACTACTTCTTTTGGATGAGCACAGATGTTATTGATTTCGTTTTTTTCCCTTATATTGAGTTTAATAGGTTCAAAAAAAATAAGTAAAACATCATTTTAACTTGGTTATGGATTCACGTCGGGTTCACCATTTTTTGTTTCTTTCAGAAATGGGAATGAGCTTTGCTTGTTTAAGGTTCAAAATTTCCATTCGGTTTCTAATGGTTTTATTCATAGAAGCGGAAACATCTAATGATTCTATATCCATTTCGACATACTTTCCAAAGGTAGGTGCTCATTAGTTGTTGACAGATGAGGCTTAATAATTTTCATTGGTTGGGAGGATGGGAGTTCAGGCTCATCACACCTTTTTTAGGGGAATTATTACCCACTCCGGGACTCTCATATAGATTTAAGTTATGTTCACCAATCCTTATTAATTCACAAAGTATGAAAATGAGTTTTCCTTTAGATTTGGCAATAAATGATTGATATTTATGATATTTAGATAATCTTGTATATGTATTTATGGTTTTTCATCGATAGAGAATCATCCATATTTATTAGAGATTTGTTAATCAATGGTATCCTTCAACACATTATATAGAAATATCTTGGTCATTATGATAACCATACAGGTTTTAAAGCCACTCAGTGGGGCACATGAAGTTTATTGTCTTTCAGAAAGACATGGATTATTTTAGAGTTGGGATCGTACCAGAAGATGGGTTACCTACGTATCATTGTTAAAAATAAAGGAATCAGAACCCATGTGGTTTGATATTAAGGATGTAGTTTAATGTCATATGGGAGGGAAAATAATTGATGAAAGATGGGATTGGACCTTATAAAGGCTTCCTATGTAATCTTCTTTAAAGGCAGAGATCAATGCCCACGTAGTGCGGGGATTGATGTATTGAGGTTTATGCATGATTAATGGCCCAAAGTGATATTTCATAATTAGTATTACACTCTAAACCCACGGGAGTCATACTCGGTGTGAGAAACAAGAGGTATGAGAAAATATGACGATTGTAACATGAAAGATGCAATCGTAAGAAATGATATGGGGCTTACGTATGTATGAAAGCCCAAGTAAATGAAGATTAGGACTTAGTTCCGGAATGAATCCTAGGAGCATGGTCCATAAAGGTATTTTTTCATTATGGGGATTTGGAATTTTAACTTGGGACTTACTCCTAAGGAGGATTCCCAAATTAGGGGGGGCGTGGGGATTTATCCTAAGGAGGATGCCCATTAAAAGTGTCCATAAAGGTATTTGTGCTTTATGGAGATTTAGAATCTTAATTTGGGGATTACTCCTAAAGAGGATGCCCAGATAAAGGGGGACATTAACTTATGATTGGGGCTTATTACTGAGAAGGATGCCCAAGGTCAAGGGGACTTATGATTGGGGCTTAATTTTGAGAAGGAGGCCCAAATCAAATGAAATTTAGACTGGGGCTTATTCTTGAGAAGGAGGCCCAAGGTTAAAGGAAATTATTATTGGGACTTACTCCTGATATGGAGGCCCATATTAAAGTAACTTGTGACTTACTCATAAGGAGGATGCCCAGATTAATCGATATTTATGATTGGGGCTTACTCCTAAGGAGGATTCCAAGATTAGGGAACTTGGGGCTCACTCCTAAGGAGGATGCCTAGATTAGAGAACATGGGGCTTATTCCAAAAGAGTATTCCCAAATTTGATATCTTCTCATATTAAAGGATGAGGTTGAATGAAGGAAATCTATAAGATTAGTGACATAAATTTATGTAAATCATGTGGTTTTGAGAGATGTTCCATAGAATTCATTTCAGATAAGGAATCCAACCAAGTAACCATGCCATAAATTGATTTGATGAGGCTTTTGAAGGCTAATTATTTAGGAGGATAGGTGAATTTGAGGAAAGGAAGTGAATTGGAAGGAGGTGCGCAAGTATTGGAATGGCGCGCATTTCTTGGTCATGCATGTTTACTTGCGTGGCATGAGTCAACCTGGGCGATGAAGAATACATGAAATTATATTCGGGATACTTTGATTTGGAGCCCTTAGTATCATCCCTAGAGGCCTTCAGATGTGTGGCGTGCACGTTTCCCAGAGAGGGAAAGGCGGCACGCAAGTGTCTTCACTTCCATTAATGTTTGGACACTTAAGCGTGAATGTATTGATGAGTTCTAATACTTAGGCCTTATTCTTCCTCTTGAGAGCTTCTATTCTAGGTAAAGAATTACCTTAGATGTTTTTAGAAGACTTCAGACAAAGACTTGGGCGACCTGAGCTATAATTTGAGTTTTGGATTTTTGTTTCATCACTCAAATGGGGGTCCCAAATGGGGTATTTATAGGCCACCTAAGGTTTGGTCGAAATTTCACTTTGGGCGCGCAAGTGACTTTCACGCCTCATGTTTGGAATGCATGTGACTTGCACGCCCAAGGCTAGCGTGCAGGTATACCTGCGCGCCTTAATGGCTTTGCAATTTTTTGATGAATCTTCCATATTCTTTGCTCGAGGTATTCCCCTTAGTCAATCATTGGTCTCTATGAAGGAATGGAGCATCAACACTCATCATTGTTTTTTCTTGGAATTTCATATCAATGTTAGGCCATGATCATAATATAGCCTCCAACCAATTGGTAATTCCAAAAGATCACCATGGTAACAACTAGGAAGACATAAGAATGTATTCAACTCATATTGTGAATGTTGGAGATGAATTTTGATACTCTCTTAAAATAAAACATCATTTGGGAGTTATATTACCCTCATTGGCTCTCTAATATTCCCCTAGTCAAGAAAAATAATAGTCATATCATATTTTGTATCGATTTTAGTGTTCTCAACTCGTATTTTCCAAAAGATGATTTCTAGTTTTGAATATTAAGATTCTAAAATATTTTATGCCTAAATATCAATACCTATCCATTATGGATAGATTTTCATGGTATAAGCAAATTCATATGACCCATGAATATAAATAGGCCACTACATTATGTTCACCCAAGGGAATATATTGGTATTAGGTGATGCATTTTGTTTTGAATGATGCTGGCATCACATACCAATGTTTCAAGAATTGTATTTGCAAACCCTTCTTGGGAAATTACGTTGTGTTCTGAATTGATTTTTTATGGTGAAGTCATATTTTTTAGATCATTATTCCAAAATTGATATTATTCTCAACAATATATGACAACATATCTTAAAAATCAATCTATTGAAATGTGATTTTGGTGTTACCTATGGATTGTTTCTTGGAATTATAGTACGACATCATAACATTGATTTTGATCTTGACAATTCCATGGAAATCATTGAAATTTAATCTCCCCAAAAACTAAAATATTTGATTATATTTTTGTAATTTCATACCTATATCCTATACTTTATAGCTAATATTGGATGAATATATTTGTCTGCGACCTGGTTAATGAAAAAGAGAGTCATTTTCAATGGAAAAATGATTTTTAAGAAGCCTTTAAAAGTCTCAAAAAATATATATTTACTACATCAATAGAAATACCACTTATAGATGGAAATCCCCTTATTCAATATGTTACCATCATAGAGTGATCAATAAGAACATTTGATGAAGAAAAAAATGACACAAAAATGATAATGATATATATTATCTTAGTATGACCATTTTCGATACTGACACTAAATATATAGATATCAAGAAGATTTACCTTGTGTTAATCGTTGTAGTTTAAAAAACAATGCTTTACCTAAAGTATCATGAGGTCACTTTGTCTCTCATAATGACCCTCATAAATATATCATCATCTTTCCTATGTTTACTAGACACCTGGCTTGGTAGGTGGTAATTTTTCAATAGTTTGAAATTCATTTCTCACAAAAATAGTGTATCAAGGGGAATAAACTAGTATATTTTCATGTAGAGTATCCTAATAAAAAAATAATTTAATTGAATACTAAATTTCTAATTGGAGAGGTATTTTCTGTCCAAGATTTCCCCCATCCATTGTTGATATACTCTAGTGGTGCTTTCATAATCCCAATAGTGAATAAAATGGCAGACCCCAAACTCAGCATAGTAAACTTTGGAGTCATTATTATATCTATTAAAAGGGTATTGATATCTTATTAATAACTATTTACATAAGGAAATACTAATAATGTGTCAGAATAGTGAGCTCTCACAACATGTTTGGAAGATGCACTAAAAATACTAGTGGTCAACATGTATGTCTATAACAATTCAAGGTATGTAAATAATAAGATCAACCAAGGTTATTCCATTAGAAATGAAGAACTGATTCACTATTTGACTATGTTCAATGGTTGATGGTGGAATGCCCTTTAGATCTAACATTTTCTCACCTCAGGCATCCACATAATGTCTAAGAAGATGAATTATTCAATATAAATACTGCCATTGCAGATATAGAACTAGATGAAATTATTATTATAATCATTCACTGTATAATTGTTTCATAATTCAATTGTAATAGTTTTGATTTAATCAATGAGGTAAATCCCACCACTAAATAGGGTAATTTGACAAATAATTTTTTCCCACACATATTGGAATACCTTAAAAGAGGGATTCTTAAATTGGACAGAGTATGAAATGAGAAAATATGATGGTGGGTGGTCAACATTACTCTTTACAATATCCCAAATTCTTAGAAGATATATTATTAATGATACTTTGATATAGTTCACCTCATATACATTAATGGAGAAAATATTTTGTAGTTATATAATAATATAATAGTGGAACATTTGTCCCTCATCTGTATAAGATTAATCTAACATATAAAATAAAGATGCTCAGGTATTTATATCCATATATGACAAAAGTTTATAAAAAAATTAGAAATCATTTCCTTACTTTCATATAAAAGACAACTTTTTCCATTAACCCCCAAAGCAATTGCCAACTCTCAAATACTCCTATTAATTATCAATATGGTTAATGGAAGTCATAGAGTCAAATCCAAAATCTATATCCAATAAGTTCATGTAAATCCTTACAGCTACTAACTTCATACGAAATAGTATAGGGTAATACCCTCAAGAATTTTTTGACCAAGAACTATATAAATATTTTCTAGTCTAATATTATCATCATATTTTGTGTCCCCTAACAAATATTGAGTAAAATGGAAAAAAATTATTATTATGAATTGAAAGGGATATAATATGATTATAATGTTGATTCAAGCCATTTTTCTCACTATCACACTTTGAAAAATTAACATATAGATGTTTTCAATAAATCTATATCAAACATACTCTATAAAATGGTGGACATAGAAAAACAATATTGACATAATAATATTCTATATGATTGGTGGTACTATAAAACCAAAAACAATACTACTTCACAAGAAACTCTGTATTCACATATATATACGAAAGAAGTAGTTTTACCCTTTTTGGTACGACTACCTTCACTCAGCAATACAATTTGTGATCTACTAAGTATAAATGGGAAATAATAGAAGTGATTAGATGAATTTGAATAGATTAATGACAAAATGTTACACACCCTATAGAATTTATTGGTTTTTAAAAACATAATAGAATGATATTCTAACAATAATGTTTTCCATTATTTTTTCCTCTAAGAAAAACTATTTTTGGCACTCAAGGCCATGATAATACCTGGGAACAAGCCCAAGAATAAGATACAAAATATAGAGACCTTTTATCATTCATAAATTATACTCTAATGGGGAATATTAATTGATCACTATGGTTGGTGACCATATCACTCCACTACCAATGTGTGATTAATTAAGAAATATTTTAGATGATTTAAATATTTGTTCTAGAAATAAGAACTTAAAAGGCCCACCATTGGTAAAATCTATGAAACCCTAAACTATAGTGAATAATATATCCCAATAATTTGACGTTATGATGAATAATGACACCCACATCTTATGATGTTATAATTTTAGTTCATAGTCATTTTCAAAGGATATCAAAATTCATTGTTTTCATTGCGATTACATGATATAAAACTGTGTGAAACTTTGGATCTTGCCTAAGAGGACCTTATTCATCAGAATCAGAAATCTACCTACTTATTCCCGAAACAATGTGGAAGACTGAAAAATAATAAATTTAATAATTTAATGATGTGGTTAAAGTTGTAATATTATATGTATCATAAATGATACCTAGTTACAACCCATGTATCTCCCGTGAAAGAATTAAGAATGAAATTAAATCAAAGAATACGTATTCAGTATAAATCCGTGGTTGAAATCCTAGAATATTTTATGGTATTTTCTCTATGGACATGAAATTAGATACCTACATATCATCGAAAAATGATTCTAAATCCTACATAATAATCCATCATAAAAAATATGGGTGCTATCATTGAGAAACAAATATGTCTTCTACATCCTGATGATTACTGTTATGTCGTTCCATGAATATGTGAAAGAGATATTTGGTCGATTTCATGGAATTAGAGAATCAGGTATTAGAAGTAGGAAGGCTGAAAGATGAGATATAAATATCAATGTATGAATAGTGTCTCTCAAGAGAGACTAATACTCATTATATAGAAACATGAAGAATACCCAAAATGGCTCATCGGTCCCTAAATATACATTACCCGCTAAATAAACCCTTAACGACATGTTGTGAAATAAATAATAGGGTCATAAGTATAATTTATATTTTTATAAATTTCTTTTAATATAGTAAATATATTATGTGTGTGTGTCTTTAACTTGAATCAAAATTATTATAAATATTTTATTGTTTTTTATTGTTAAAAAATTATTCATATAATATTTTTCCTTGTATTTACTTTTGTGCTTGTAAATAATTTTAAAAACTAAATTATGTAACGCCCCGACCCCAGTTACCCAGAGTTGGTGCATTATTACATAACATTGGCATGATCACAAGAAAGATCAAATCTCGAAAGACCGATTGGTTTAGTAGCCTTGGAAACACTAGATATATTCATAAGTTTTACATTATATCATAAAATGAAAAACTACTACAACAACATAATGTTTCCACAGTCCACACTATAATCCCCTCATAATATCCCTGCAGGTCATTCATAACTTACATCTTCACATCCTGTGAAAAATAAAACATAGAAAAGGGGTGAGCTCAAATGCCCAGTAAGGATAACAATATAGCGGAACATTCAAAAATAAGCATAAACATTTAAGGCAATGAATTACTAAAACAAAAGCCTTTTAAACTTGAACTTCAACATAGTACGGCAAAAGTAAAATGAAATAATGCCATTTACTTGTTCACATGGATATTCTACTAATCGAATAATCACATGCAAAATCAATAACCACTTTCATAATGTTGGAATGCATAATGCTAAACTTTAATTACTTTTCAAGGCCTCGTCCCAAGACCTTGGGGCTAACTGTAACCGGAACCCAACCCGGAGTGCCTCTAATAACCGGACACCAACCCGGAGTTCCTCTAATAACCGGACACCAACCCGGAGTGCCTCTAATAACCGGACACCAACCCAGAGTGCCTCTAATAACCGGACACCAACCCGGAGGGCTTACTTTTACCAGTCCCTAACCTGGAGGGCTTACTTTTACCAGTCCCCAACCTGGAGGGCTTACTTTTACCAGTCCCCTACCTGGAGGGCTTACTTTAACCAGTCCCCAACCTGGAACATACTTGTCCAACACATTCATATGAAATAAAGATTGAAATATAACATAAACATTCTTATTGGAACTAGCATACGAAATGTCAATACTTTCACCATAAACTATGAATGGTATAAAAATAGCATATCCACAGTCAAACATATCACAAAACCTTCAAAACAATATAGAAGTTTTGTATCATAATAAATTAACTTCAAATAATCTTAAAACCCATCAAAGGATGTTGACATAGATGAAATCAAAATTCTTTTTAAAGAAAAATCTCCTTTTATTTTGAAATCATTTAAGATCCATATAAAATAAAACATTTTCTTTGAAAATAATCTTATAAGCTTTTAAGGTAAGCTTTGACGATTTTATAACGGCGGAAAATAACCGCACCCGCCGTATAAGTTAAAAAAAACATTCTTATCTTAATTCTGTCGAAAAGGATAAAAAGCACCTTGTTTGGAAAATGACGGAAAGATTCCTCTTATAAAAAGTCAAAAAAAGTTATAAATGACTTTATCCCATATTCTTGTAAAAATGTTTTGAAATACATTTTGAAGAAACATGGATGTGGATGATAACGAGATCCCAGTAGATTATTACGTATAAACAACCTCAGATAATAAAGAGATTGTGAAATAAACCTTACCAGTTTGGTAACTTATGAAACATACAACCCATGAAAGAGGTATCATACAATGAATATGTAAGTACACATAAATTAGAGTGTATTACACAAAGAATATAATTATGGGCAGTACATACACCACACAAAAGGTAATGGTGGCAATATGGCATGAATCTCATGAGAATAAGGAGTGAGATGAAAACCCCTTACCACGTTAATCAACTGAGTCGTATGGCCAAAAGTTAATAACCACCAAATGATTTACAGAATAACATGAATATAAATAGAATAATATATATCAAATGGCAGTACACAATACACCACTTTCAATAATTTAGTGGCGAACAATGGAAATCTCACGGAATTGAAAGTGAGATAAGAAAATCCCTTACCTTGTACTTTTTCTTGGTTGGGGTAGGTTAACCTCCTGTATAATGGTGAAATAATTGTTATTAAATTATACAAGAATCATTAATATGATATCATATATGATCTTTTAATATTGATTTGATAATAATATCTTAGTATTATCGTTGTTTCGGGTGTTAACTTACTTGTTTTCTTTTGTATGTTTTGTTACGTAAGACATGTTTGTAAAGGATAGGTTGTATATTATTCAAATCCATAATGGTATCAAGTCCTTAAACATCATTTTTAAATCATCAAATGATAATTATACTTGAATGGATACGATGGAGGATGAATCTCATCGCGTTCCTGGAGACGGTAGTCCGTACGTACGCACGAACGCAACTTCCATTTAATTTTTATTTTAAAAGAATTGAATCCAAATGATACTTAGGTATAATACTATTAAATTATAATATCATATTTTATATATGTTACTTGAGTTCATTAACACCATCCTTTATACGTTCCATGTGTGGTATGAACGAGTCATATCATTTTAAGGGGGCGGTAGTCCGCACTTCCTCAAATGAAATTATCGTATGTATATACAACATGAAACGAATAATGGTATGAAATAAAATGGAATTACAGAAGCTTATATATAAAATATATATCATTAATATCATATTTAATTACAGTTCCATCATAATGGCCACCATGAGAGGCGGTAATATGTATTTGAACAATCATTGTTTCGTGAGGCGTTAGTTTGCCATCCACAGAAACATTATGTTCATCATCCATTAGATGAAGTTGTGTGTATGTGTAGTTTGAATACTTCTTATAACAACATCCTAGTATATTGAGGATACTTTTGTTGTTACAAAAGAAAGTAAATAAAAAGAGTTTGGGGGTTGGAGAAGCAAAATAAATGAAAATAATTTAAGAGAAATCGTTACCTTTAATTTAGGTAACTCACTTTGGTTGGAACCAAAGGACTTATTGAAATTCTTTCTGCCAAAGGGGAAGCTTCAAGTAGAAGTAGAGGGATGTGGGGAGCTTAGTTGGGCAGAGTTTGGACGAGCCAAGTGGCTTTAGAGGTGTGTGGAATGAGTAGAAGTGGTCTCCTTTTATAAGGGAGAGGAGGGGCTCTTTAGGAAAGAGTGAAAGTATTACTTTATAATATAATTATATTCGGTTTATAATGGTCCAAAAATCCTTTAGGTCGAAGATAAGATGACTCATATTCTAAATAACATCAACCAATAAGAATTGGACAGGTTTTAGATAATATTTTAATCATTATAATCTTATTTATTTAAATGATTTATTAATGAGGTAAACATTGCATCACTATTGTGTCATTAATAATTTAACTTATTTGATGTCTAAAAATTATAAATAAAATATCATTATGTAGGAAATCTTTTTATCTTTCTAATGAATATTTATAATCGAAAATCCAACATGTATAACCCTATGTAAAAATTGTTCTTCTAAAAGATGTAAGCTTATGCCATTTTAATTTTTATTTTAACTTTATTAATATAAAGTGTCCCTACCACATACAAGTGGCTCCAAGGGGTCCCCAAATTGACCCAAGGATGCTAATGGTCAGGTATGTGTCCACCAATAATGTTAGGACACGTTCTAGGGTAATTTTGTATTATTATAATGTAATTTTTTAATTCTTATTTACCGGATTTACCCTTAACCATGGTAAATAAAATATTTACCACAGTAATTATTCAAAATATCTAAAAATAAAAGTTACCTATTTACACAATTTGGACATCCTGATTCCAAATATGGAATCCATTTTTCTAAATTCAAAACACAGAAGTGGCAGAAATTAATTTAAAATTAATTCCCGCTGTCAAAACAAAAAGCGTGTTTTTAAGAGATAATAACTATCAAAAGATTGACACTTGTTTATGTTCGGTTTAATTGTAAAATTATGTCCAATGACCAACATTATATTAAATGGTAAAAATATATTCTAAATATACTTTAAAACTACTAAAATTCATAATTTATCACTATTAATTATTTTGATTAAAAAAGGTGTTTTTAATTAAAATTTAGTAATTTTCACTATTCATCAAAATATGAAAGTTATCCGAAAAGTACCAAAATTTCACCTTAGGCTAAATTCGATACTCCGAATCCAAAAATGAAGTCCATTTTAAAATATAAAATATATATAATTTCAAAATTTAGATATTACTATTCATAACGGCTAGTTTGATTGGTTGTGGCGTGTGTTAAAACTCAAGGTTGCGTACAACACACGCTACTATTTTATTCAAAGGAAAGCGTACCGTGGAAGCTTGGGATGTTTCATTTAAAATTTTTTTGATGTCCCAATTTATTCAGATAGTTTAAAATATTTTATTTAAAAAGGTTTCACTATTAAAGTTGATAAAAGTGCAATACTGAAAATGAATCTGGTCTTGCATTATGACTAAGAAACTCATAATAGGGATTCTAAAATTATAAGGATTATATAAAGTTCAAAATGTTGTTAATACTATTCATGACCTCTTTTAATGGCTTTTTTTTTGTACTTCATGG
Source organism: Viscum album (assembly GCA_963277665.1). NCBI lineage: Eukaryota > Viridiplantae > Streptophyta > Magnoliopsida > Santalales > Viscaceae > Viscum > Viscum album. Next base: position 905,886,276 of record OY728125.1, on the reverse strand, counting down.
TGTGATTGAACTCGGTGTTGCGTGTAGTGCAAGTTATTGAATTATTTTTAAGAAATAACACACTATGAAATCCTGGGGTGTTACATTCTCCCCTCCTTCAATAAATTGCGTCCTCGCAATTTGAAATTGTTTTTCGAAAATAAAAGGTTGAAAATAGAAAATATCTTTGTGAGAAAACCCACATCAGAAATTAGGTTACTAAAATTTAGTCTTAATATGAGGAAAAGAGAAATGAAAGAGTCACCACCAAATTATGATCTCAATTAGGAGAACATTGGTGGCAATTAGAGACATATAATTGGAGGAAAAACGTAAATATTTATAGGTAGTGATTGAGATCATCAATCACAAACAAGTGTATAATTGAGGTCCTTAAATTCATCAATCTATGATGATTTGAAATACCATTGGTTCAACAAAACATAGGGTATTAGGATAACACATTTTTGACGTTTCAAAATATCATAGTTGAAATCCCACATCGAAAAATGAATTAACGAGGCCTCTATTTAAAATAAAGGGTGGAAAGTATGAAGATTATCCAAGATAACCCATACTAGGATTCCATGTAAGAAAACATGGATATGGATGATAAACTAAGTGTCAAGTTCTGATGGAGAGGGATAGAAATCATGATCAGGAGAAAGTTAACAATGAGAAAACCACAAACTTGTGTTGGGACAAACGACCATTAGTCTCCTAGTAGGAAAGTAAACGGACAACATTTTTGTTCTAAGTTCCTTTTATTAATGTTGAGGAATATATTTATGAGATTGGATAAGATCACAAGGAGATATACTTACTTTATAATTAGAGTTTTATCCATTAATAAATTTCTACCACAAACTCATCTTTCACTCTAAAAGATAATAGAATGTAATTTTTTTATTTATACTATTCGTACAGGGTTCCAAAATAAATGAATTTATAATTCATCTACCAGATCTTTAAAAAAAACAACATTATTTAATCCAGAACATCTCGTGGGCCAGTGGTAGGTGATACACCCTTGTCGCCCTTCGGTTGCGGGTTCAAGTCTCGCAGCCTTGCCGGACGCGACGGGTTGCCGCCCGACCTCTGGGTTGTCCTTTTATGGTAATCCAAAATAATCCAAACTAGAACTATCCAAAATAATTCTTTCCAAACTCACAGTCCAACATTTATAAGGAAGGTAAACATAATATAGATCCTTTTTACCCCGTAATAGCATATGAATACCTTCATCTTGTATTCTTTTAATAAACTGAATCATCTTGAATTACCATATTCCTTATTGATTAAATTCATGCTCCCCTATTCCATATAGAATGCTGGATATACTTCATCAATCCAAAAATGTTTTAAACCCCAAAAAAATGATGGAATATACAAATCATTAATCAGTTTCAAGGTAGTTAAGAATATCCAACATAATTTATCCAAATCAATCATGTATTATTCTAAAATCACTAACTCGGTATTAGAACCATATTATGGTTTATCTTTCTCTCAACCATATATTTTCCAAAAATTTATCCTGCTATTGAGTCACTTTTCTTTGTTCCACACAATCTCAAGTCCTTAATGAAATAGTACTGCAGTACAATCCTTATATACTCCATAATTATTATAACAAGTACATTGTTGATACAACACTCAATTGACATAATCAACATAAGAACTCTAATCATTCCTCTTCATCTGTGGTAGTATCATAACTTGATTATTATCCAATAGCATCATTTTCGGCATAGTCTGATGACTGGGGCATAGGTTCGCGTAGTGTCCAAACTCCTTGCAAATGAAGCATTGTACATTTGAAACCATTTTCTCACCCTTGCAGTCACGTACTTTGTGCCCTTTTCCTCCACACTTATAACAAACTCCCATTCCTTTCAGGAAAGTTCCAGGGTGTTTCTTCCCACAGTTACCACACATGGGAAAAATTTTCTTTTCCCTCTTCCCTTTATCCATTTTTCTCTCTTCCATCCTTTTCTTCTCTTGCTTCCCTTCAAATCCATAGGACTCAGTAAACTCTTTACTTATCTTATCAACACATGATATTATTTCTTCATATGATGATAATACATGGGAGACTATTTCTCTTATCAATTCTAGCTTAAGACCATGAAAGATATGATCCTTCCTTCTCTTTGGATCATGTGCATTTCTGGAGTTCTCATTCCTTCTACTGGGCGCCATTTCTAAACAATGGCATAAACTAGATCAGTTTATGAATCAAAATACATAATCCCATACTTATAAAACACTTAACATAAATGGAACTATTTATGGATATAATCCATAATCATAAAAATGTTTTCTTTGAGGAAGTATATACTCATAAACCCTTCATAATGATTTGTAAGAAAATGAGAGTTATCCTAAGCATATCCCCCGGGAGTGTCGTAACCAAGAGTGCAGCAAGGCCCGTTGTCGTGCACCAGATCCCGTTCGAGTCTAGCTCAAAGCGGTGTTTTCGGGTTTTACCCCTAGGTACATCTGTGCCAGATCCGCCTCTACCTGCTCGTATCCAGACAGGGATGTATTTCTCGGAAAACTCACAAAATCTCTACGATACCAAAATTCTAGGAAGTTCTTCTATACTAATCCTGAAAATTCATCTTAGGTCTACGTGCTCTAATCAGAGTTTATCTAAATCTAGTTTCCAAGGTTTGTACTAAACTTCCTATGATACCAACTGTAACGCCCCGACCCCAGTTACCCAGAGTTGGTGCATTATTACATAACATTGGCATGATCACAGGAAAGATCAAATCTCGAAAGACCGATTGGTTTAGTAGCCTTGGAAACACTAGATATATTCATAAGTTTTACATTATATCATAAAATGAAAAACTACTACAACAACATAATGTTTCCACAGTCCACACTATAATCCCCTCATAATATCCCTGCAGGTCATTCATAACTTACATCTTCACATCCTGGGAAAAATAAAACATAGAAAAGGGGTGAGCTCAAATGCCCAGTAAGGATAACAATATAGAGGAACATTCAAAAATAAGCATAAACATTTAAGGCAATGAATTACTAAAACAAAAGCCTTTTAAACTTGAACTTCAACATAGTATGGAAAAAGTAAAATGAAATAATGCCATTTACTTGTTCACATGGATATTCTACTAATCGAATAATCACATGCAAAATCAATAACCACTTTCACAATGTTGGAATGCATAATGCTAAACTTTAATTACTTTTCAAGGCCTCGTCCCAAGACCTTGGGGCTAACTGTAACCGGAACCCAACCCGGAGTGCCTCTAATAACCGGACACCAACCCGGAGTTCCTCTAATAACCGGACACCAACCCGGAGTGCCTCTAATAACCGGACACCAACCCGGAGTGCCTCTAATAACCGGACACCAACCTGGAGTGCCTCTAATAATCGGACACCAACCCGGAGGGCTTACGTTTACCAGTCCCTAACCTGGAGGGCTTACTTTTACCAGTCCCCAACCTGGAGGGCTTAATTTTACCAGTCCCCAACCTGGAGGGCTTACTTTAACCAGTCCTCAACCTGGAACATACTTGTCCAACACATTCATATGAAATAAAGATTGAAATATAACATAAACATTCTTATTGGAACTAGAATACGAAATGTCAATACTTTCACCATAAACTATGAATGGTATAAAAATAGCACATCCACAGTCAAACATATCACAAAACCTTCAAAACAATATAGAAGTTTTGTATCATAATAAATCAACTTCAAATAATCTTAAAACCCATCAAAGGATGTTGACATAGATGAAATCAAAATTCTTTTTAAAGAAATATCTCCTTTTATTTTGAAATCATTTAAGATCCATATAAAATAAAAAATTTTCTTTGAAAATAATCTTATAAGCTTTTAAGGGAAGCTTTGACGATTTTATAACGGCGGAAAATAACCGCACCCGCCGTATAAGTTAAAAAAAACATTCTTATCTTAATTCTGTCGAAAAGGTTAAAAAGAACCTTGTTTGGAAAATGACGGAAAGATTCCTATTATAAAAAGTCAAAAAAAGTTATAAATGACTTTAACCCATATTCTTGTAAAAATGTTTTGAAATACATTTTGAAGAAACATGGATGTGGATGATAACGAGATCCCAGTAGATTATTACGTATAAACAACCTCAGATAATGAAGAGATTGTGAAATAACCCTTACCAGTTTGGTAACTTATGAAACATACAACCCATGAAAGAGGTATCATACAATGAATATGTAAGTACACATAAATTAGAGTGTATTACACAAAGAATATAATTATGGGCAGTACATACACCACACAAAAGGTAACGGTGGCAATATGGCATGAATCTCATGAGAATAAGGAGTGAGATGAAAACCCCTTACCACGTTAATCAACTGAGTCGTATGGCCAAAAGTTAATAACCACCAAATTATTTAAAGAATAACATGAATATAAATAGAATAATATATATCAAATGGCAGTACACAATACACCACTTTCAATAATTTAGTGGCGAACAATGGAAATCTCACGGAATTGAAAATGAGATAAGAAAATCTCTTACCTTGTACTTTTTCTTGGTTGGGGTAGGTTAACCTCCTGTATAATGGTGAAATAATTGTTATTAAATTATACAAGAATCATTAATATGATATCATATATGATCTTTTAATATTGATTTGATAATAATATCTTAGTATTATCGTTGTTTCGGGTGTTAACTTACTTGTTTTCTTTTGTATGTTTTGTTACGTAAGACATGTTTGTAAAGGATAGGTTGTATATTATTCAAATACATAATGGTATCAAGTCCTTAAACATCATTTTTAAATCATCAAATGATAATTATACTTGAATGGATACGATGGAGGATGAATCTCATCGCGTTCGTGGAGACGGTAGTCCGTACGTACGCACGAATGCAACTTCCATTTAATTTTTAATTTAAAAGAATTGAATCCAAATGATACTTAGGTATATTACTATTACAGTATAATATAATATTTTATATATGTTACTTGAGTTCATTTACACCATCCTTTATACGTTCCATGTGTGGTATGAACGAGTCATATCATTTTAAGGGGGCGGTAGTCCGCACTTCCTCAAATGAAATTATCGTATGTATATACAACCTGAAACGAATAATGGTATGAAATAAAATGGAATTACAGAAGCTTATATATAAAATATATATCATTAATATCATATTTAATTACAGTGCCATCATAATGGCCACCATGAGAGGCGATAAGATGTATTTGAACAATCATCGTTTCATGAGGCGTTAGTTTTCCATCCACAGAAACATTATGTTCATAATCCATTAGATGGAGTTGTGTGTATGTGTAGTTTGAATACTTCTTATAACAACATCCTAGTATATTTAGGATACTGGTGTTGTTACAAAAGAAAGTAAATAAAAAGAGTTTGGGGGTTGGAGAAGCAAAATAAATGAAAATAATTTAAGAGAAATCGTTACCTTTAATTTAGGTATCTCACTTTGGTTGGAACCAAAGGACTTCTTGAAATGCTTTCTGCCTAAGGGGAATCTTCAAGGAGGAGGAGAGGGATGTGGGGAGCTTAGTTGGGCAGAGTTTGGACGATCCAAGTGGCTTGAGAGGTGTGTGGAATGAGTAGAAGTGGTCTCCTTTTATAAGGGAGAGGAGGGGCTCTTTAGGAAAGAGTGAAAGTATTACTTTATAATATAATTATATTCGGTTTATAATGGTCCAAAAATTATTGAGGTCGAAGATAAGATGACTCATATTCTAAATAACATCAACCAATAAGAATTGGACCGGTTTTAGATAATATTTTAATCATTATAATCTTATTTATTTAAATGATTTATTAATGAGGTAAACATTGCATCACTATTGTGTCATTAATAATTTAACTTATTTGATGTCTAAAAATTATAAATAAAATATCATTATGTAGGAAATATTTTTATCTTTCTAATGAATATTTATAATCGAAAATCCAACATGTATAACCCTATGTAAAAATTGTTCTTCTAAAAGATGTAAGCTTATGCCATTTTTATTTTTATTTTAACTTTATTAATATAAAGTGTCCCTACCACATACAAGTGGCTCCAAGGGGTCCCCAAATTGACCCAAGGATGCTCATGGTCGGTTATGTGTCCACCAATAAGGTTAGGACACGTTTTAGGGTAATTTTGTATTATTATAATATTATTTTTTAATCCTTATTTACCGGATTTACCCTTAACCATGGTAAATAAAATATTTACCACAGTAATTATTCAAAATGTCTAAAAATAAAAGTTACCTATTTACACAATTTGGACATCCTGATTCCAAATATGGAATCCATTTTTCTAAATTCAAAACACAGAAGTGGCAGAAATTAATTTAAAATTAATTCCCGCTGTCAAAACAAAAAGCGTGTTTTTAAGAGATAATAACTATCAAAAGATTGACACTTGTTTATGTTCGGTTTAATTGTAAAATTATGTCCAATGGCCAACATTATATTAAATGGTAAAAATATATTCTAAATATACTTTAAAACTACTAAAATTCATAATTTATCACTATTAATTATTTTGATTAAAAAAGTTGTTTTTAATTAAAATTTAGTAATTTTCACTATTCATCAAATTATGAAAGTTATCCGAAAAGTACCAAAATTTCACCTTAGGCTAAATTCGATATTCCGAATCCAAAAATGAAGTCCATTTTAAAATATAAAATATATATAATTTCAAAATTTAGGTATTACTATTCATAACGGCTAGTTTGATTGGTTGTGGCGTGTGTTAAAACTCAAGGTTGCGTACAACACACGCTACTATTTTATTCAAAGGAAAGCGTACCGTGGAAGCTTGGGATGTTTCATTTAAAATTTTTTTGATGTCCCAATTTATTCAGATAGTTTAAAATATTTTATTTAAAAAGGTTTCACTATTAAAGTTGATAAAAGTGCAATACTGAAAATGAATCTGTTCTTGCATTATGACTAAGAAACTCATAATAGGGATTCTAAAATTATAAGGATTATATAAAGTTCAAAATGTTGTTAATACTATTCATGACCTCTTTTAATGGCTTTTTTTTGTACGTCATGGTGTGATTGAACTCGGTGTTGCGTGTAGTGCAAGTTATTGAATTATTTTTAAGAAATAACACACTATGAAATCCTGGGGTGTTACAAATTAAATACTAATTATTCTAAAATCCAATAACATGAATATATTTATTTTGGAAAATCATATTTTATCAAACATAACATGGACCTCATGGTGGGGATTACCATATGACAAACTTATATTCATTAAAATATTGAAGCCTCTGAATATTTTTAGTATGTGAACCTCTAGGTTATTATCTCGATAGTTATTAATACTCTTTACAAACCAAGATCTAAGTCTAGGAAACCAAAAATTTCTCTAAATATATAATGTATGGTCATAGAAATGAAAACCTTTCCTATGAACCCACATCATGTGATATAATATCATTGTCTCGCGATATCAATTAAAAAGGATGCACACTAAATGTCATCATCATTTCTTTCTTTATTATTCATTGAACTAAATGGATAGACTTGCCATATTCTATCATGGAAATTAATTTATTAAAAGTAATATAATCCTTATAAACTAAACCCAATATATCACTTCCTTTTGAATGGTATAAATTTTATTTATTTTATTCAATCAACACAATACCACCACTGACCCACCTAATATCTACCTCTCCATGAAATTTATTACATATTTTTCATCTTGCATTAATGTCACAATAAGGATGACTGATGACTTTTGAATCATGTTGTCTTCCTATTGGTGGTTTAGTCACCAAGATCTCATCAACTCAAGATTACCATATGTGAACTTCATTAAAATATGTCTCAGTGCTTATGATCCACCAACACCTAACATTAGGAAATCATCTACATCTAGTAAGTAAGGTTTATCTAGAACATATGGCATAAAGAGACATAGGCATAACATACTTGGATATTAAATCATTTTAGATGAATATTCTGCTTATTAAAAAATTATATACTTTAGGACCATAATAGTATAACGTAGTTGGAAACATGGAAAAACTTATTCTAACATGGTGAAAGATATTCATTTATTCCAATAAATATATTCACTCTTATTACTTATAATTAAATCCTTTATTCTTAATCTGTGGAATGGAAACATAGGAATGGGGTGAGCTCAGATGCTTAGTAATGGTAATCAAAGGACATACATAAGAATAACATGAGACTAAGTGTATCAAAACATGAGAATAAAATTTAAATATCATGCCCTACATATCAAATATCATATACATGATTCAGGTAATCAATATTAGAAGTTCATGATACATGAATTCTAAGGGAATCAAGAGTGTAATCCATGAAACCCTAACATAGGTTTAAGACATGTAATTTTAGTTTGAAAAATAAGTATATAAAATTATTTCCATAGTAGTCAGGGAATTAGAATGAGTTTACTCCCCATAAAATCTTGGTAGTCATGGATTACTCTCATGAACATCTTAGAATTCAATGTTCCCTCCCAAGACTATATTAGCAAACACAATCCTTCACTGAACTGAGTTCACTCTCTATTCCAGCCATGTTTATTCATGAGATAAAAATATTTCTCTAATGAATTGGATGCATATATAGGTCCCTCCAATCACATAATGAAATCATACAAATTTGTGACATAAGATAATAAAACATTCATCCTATCATAACCCATAAAAAGAGACGGGTTTCATAAAAATCATATCAATACCGTAGAAATGAAATTGGTATCATAAGAATTGCATCATGTCATTACCTATGAAAAAGATATAGGCCTCCTAATATTTTTATCAAGGAATAACCTATGATAGAAGCGGGTTTCAAAATAATATAACCCATAAATGAGAAACGGGACTGATAAACAACATTTCATTTTAATCAAAAACCATTCTAAGAAAGAATGCTAATTGGGTTCATGAATCATATGCCTAATAAAAAATAAACTATATCAAATGATATAATATGATATGGAGAATTATTTTCAATGATCTCTCAGAGAATAAATTTTCTTTGAAAATCACTTTTTAAAACATAAAACATTTTGAAAATAATTTTTATTGAAAATATTTGAAAACATATATAGTAATAATGAAAAATAATCAAAACCATTTCTTTAGGAAGATATTTTTTCCATGAAAACTCTCTTTAAAACGTAAACTATTATTAAAACCCTTTTCTTTGAAAATAGGTTTGAAAATATATAAATGAATCTTTAAAACATCTTGATTTTTTTTTTCATTAAAAACATATAAATTAATATTGAAAAACAGTTGAAAACCTTTTCCCTTTTAAACGAAGTTTGAGAATATATTGTAAAAAAATTTCCTTGAAAACTTATAAAAAAGATTGATAGTCGTATATAAAAAAATTTTGTTTGAAAAAATATAAAGGAATATTGAAAATAATTTTTAAAACCTATTTTATAGAAAATTATTTTAAAACATATAAAGAAAAATTGAAAACATTTCACACACTTTTTAAACACAATTGTTTTTAAAAAATCCTTTTTAGACGACATGTTTTTGAAATAACTCAGATTACCGACCAAAGAGAAAGATAAAGTAATATTTTCTTAAAAAACATTATATATTATATTATGTACCATAGTGTGTCAAAATGGTACCAATATAAGAAGATATCATGAATAACCCGAGTATAAGTAAATTCATGGTTGTTCTTCAGATAATGATCAAAATATTTCGTTAATTAAATCGTAGTCACAAACAATCCTCATAAATGATGATATTGTGGAAATGAACTGTTACACTTTGGTAACATTAAATAGTGATCCTCAGAGGTGTACAAAATGAAATTAATATTATAATATAGTTAAAATACTAAATATTATTATATAATTGTCAATGGAGGTATAAACTCATCATAGAAAATTATTGGTTCATAAGACGACATATATCTGAAAGAAGAAAAATTGAGACATAACTAATGTACCAATTTGTTAACTTGTGAAACATAACACTCCTGAAAAAATAATAAAAAGGAAATATAAATAACCATAAATTTATTTATAACTACATTATAATAAATCCATGGTAATTATATACACCACACATAATAAACAAGTGACGAACATGGAATGTTTCTCACGGATAAGGAAAAGTGAGATGAGAAAACCCTTACCACATGTCTTAACATTCTTTATACATTATAAAAACTATTGTATAATTAATATAATTTTATTATAAATATACCAAATAATATTATTATTATATATAAAACCATATATGATTTTATTATGACTTTATATTACCCTTTTATTAACAATTCTATGTTAATGTTACGTTTCGTATAATATCCACGTTGTTTTTCATATATAATGTCACTTGTTTGTCATCAAACTCTTACATAGATAATTATTTAATTATTTAAATAATTTAAAAATGAAATATGTATCTTATATTTCAATTATATAAATATTTATAATAATCTATAAAATTTAGAATTATTAAATGGAATACATTATTCTTGGAGACGGTAGGTCGTATGTACGCATGAATGTTGTTTCTATTTTAATATCATATCGAATAAAATAAATTAAATGAAATAATAGTATATATATATATATAACATAATTAATGTATAATTATTATTTCATATTCATAATATAATTTTACTAAACTCATCCTTAATACATTACATGTAAATTGTGAATGAATCACATCACATTGAGGAGGTTGTAGTCCACGTGTCCACAATCAAAGTTATCTTATTTACACAAAATTGAAAGCACATAAATTTTTTTAATATAACAATTAAATAATAATAAATACATCATAAATATCATATATATTATACTAAAATATGTTATTTATAATAATTACTACCCATTATAGGTGGTAAAGTTAAAAAAACAACATCATTTCGTGAGGGGGTAGTTCGTCATACACATGAATGAAATGATATTTACCCAATAGATGGAAGTGTGTGTAATTTTAGATAAAAAAATAGAAAACAATGTTAATTATGTTGGTGATACATAGTTTATTATATAATCATGTAATAATTATAGTTTATGGGTAAGAGAATGAAAATAAAATTATGGATCTTGAGAAAGGATGTTACCTCTTCTTTTGGTAACTCCTCTTGGTTTGCACCAAATAGCTTCCTTGGATGGGTTTAATCCAAAAGGGAGGATTAAAATATAAATGGAGGGTTTTTGAAATATTATTTTAAAAGATTTCGTGTGATCTAAATGGATTTATAGGTGTGAATAAGTGGGAGGGGTTATTTTTTTACAGTGGAGGAGGAGTGGTATTCATGTAAATTTCTGAAAAGAGAATTTCACCCACATTTTCCCATGTAAAGTTTCTTAAAATTAGTTTGAAATTTATTTAAATGGAGGATAGGGTATAAATATTTAAATAAAATGGATTTTTAAAAATGTTATAGGATTTTTGGCCATTATGTTGAAGGTTTACTCCATTATTAAGATAATATTTATCTAAATATCTTTAATTAATTTTAATCGCTTTCAATAATATTTTTTGAAAAAAAAATGAGAATATTAAAAATTATAAACTATTATTAACCCAAATATGAAATCAATTTCTTCTAAATTACAATCACTTTAGTGGAAGAAATTAAATTAAAACTAATCTCGTAGATGGGATGATAATGCTGGGTTTTAAAGCAAAAAGGGCCAGATGTTTGAAATGTTTTTATATCCAATTTCATGCTGAAATTCGTTCAAATGATCTAAATTATATTATTTGATATATATAGTTGAATTAATTATACTTTATAAGTAAATTAAAACAATATTTAATTATATAAATAAATTATATGAAAAATTAGTTTTGAATTAAAATTCAGCACTTCTCACTATTCATCAAAAAATGAAGCTACTTAGAAAAATACCAAAAATTAACCAAATGAAAATTTTGATATTAAACATTAAAAAATGAATTTAATTTTTTCAAATAAAAATTATTTAATTTTCCAAAATATTATATAAATTGGGATCTCAATTAAAAAGTAGTAAAATTCCCCTTTAGAAAAATACGTATTTTTATTCTTAAAATTTGATTTGTTAATATATAATACCTATCAAATCTATTGGATGAATGTAAAAATAATTTATTGAATATATGATATATAAATTTTATTAAAAAAATTAAACAAAAGTGTTTTTTTCACTTTATTAAGATAAAATTGTGTTTGTACGTAGAAAAATGGTTTTATTAGAAAAGTAATTTCATTAATTTCAAATTTTTATTACATTAAGTTATACTAATGGATAACAAAGGGATTAATTTTATATACATTTTTAAATAATATTTTCGAAATATAATTAATATTATTCATAACTTCCATTCCATCAACTATGTGGTATCTATTTTAATATTTTAATAATAATAATTCAATTATATTTTTTGTTCGGTAAAACATGGATTTTCATGTAACACAAGCTATCAAAGGAACTCATCATTACGTTTAACAAAATCCAAAAATAGTGTTTCATGTTCTAGAAGCTAATCATATGTGTTGTGTGTAGTGAAATATTAACTTTCTATTGTGTGAAATGTAAGGCAAACATAGTGCTTTTGTAACGCCCTGAACCTAGTTACCTAGAGTCAGTGCATTATTACATAACATTTCATGATCACAATAGATCATGTCCTGAAGGAATTATCAGTTTTGTAGCCCTAGAAGTACTAGATACCTACATATGTTTTACATTACATTATGTAATGAAAAACAAAATTTCCCCCTTTTAACACACTCATATTCCTTTGACTATCCCTATAGGTCAGTAATAATTTACTTCTTCGCATCCTGGGAGAGATTAAGAAATAATAAATGGGGGATATCAAATGAACATAAAGGATAACAATATAGAAGGAGCTATCATAAATAATCATAAACATTTACATCAATTTACAATACTAAAACATATCCTTTTAAACATAAAAATCAGTATAATATGGAAATAATAAATCAAATAATCACATTTACGTATTCACATGGAAAATATACTAGTCGAATAAACACATATAATATCAATATATTATCTCATAATGAAAAAATGCATCATGTCAGACATCATATCCAAATAGTCAAGGCCTCGTTCCAAAAATACAAATAAAAATATTGTCAATGCCTTGTTCCAATACACTAGTTTGTCTCATTAGACCTACCGATGCATTGAGGGGTTATTATAGCTCCCACCCATCACTTACTATGTCCAAAGAATTCCTTATATAAAAAGGGTGATATGTAACATAAACATTCTTATTAAACTAACAGAAGAAATGTTAATACGTTAACCATAAACCATTAATGACATTAAAATAGCACATCCCCAAATCAAACATATCATACAACTATCAATAAAATATGGAATATTTTATCATAATAAATTATCTTTAATTAAAATTAAAATCCAATAATAGATGTTGACATAGATTAAGTCCATCAAAAAACCATTTTATAGAAATATGTCTTTCAACATTGAAATCATTTAAAATTCATATAATTATAAAATAAAACATTTATTTTGAAAATTATTCATCTAAGCTTAAAAGAGATGCTTCAAATGCATTATATTGGCAGAAAATAGCAGCACATGCTGTATAAGATAAAAAAATTCTATCTTTAATGGGGGTATAAATCCATTAGTTTCCGAGCAATGGATAAACTCCATAGAGAAAATATTCCACACCTTCGGGAGTAGCGAAAGGGAGAAGGTTGTCTTTGCTGTTTACCGCCTCACTGGAGATGTCGATCAATGGTGGTCGCTGATTCAAAATAAAAAGTAAGAATAAGTAGTATCAACTATGGAATGGAGGGAGTTTAAGGAAATTTTATTAGAAAAATAGTTTCCACATGACCATCAAGCAGATATGGAAAGGAAATTTCTGAGTCTGAGGCAGAAGGAGGATGAGAATGTCGCAAAGTATGAGGCTAACTTTACAAGGTTAGCGAGGCATCCTACAGATTATATACGTAACCCAAGAAGTAAGATTGATCATTTCTTTGATGGGTTAAAACCATTTCTCCATTGATATTTATTATCACAATCTTTCTCAATGTACGAAGATATAGTCTCGTGTTCAATCAAGACAGAAAAGGAATTCTCTAAATCTTATGAAAATAAAGTAAAGCAAGAGAAGAAGAGAACGGTGGAGTAAGAGACAGATAAAGGGAAAAAGGGAAAGAAGGATTTTACATTATGCGATAATTGTGGGAAGACTCACCCTGGTACTTGCCTAAAAGGAATGGGAGTTTGTTATAAATGTGGAGAAAAAGGTCATCAGGCTCGTGATTGCAAGTGAATGAAAGAGGCTATCAATGTTGAATGCTACAATTGTAGGGAAATGGGGCATTATGAAAATGAATTTCCTAATCTTCAGGGAAACATACCATAGAAAAGTCCAAGGGATCAAGGAAAATCTTATGCTACTACTACAGTTGAAGTGGAATAATTAATGTATTGGTGCTTTTGGACTCAGGGATTATATTCTGGTTATAAGAATAATGTGATGTATATAAGGATTGTACTTCAGTACTTGTTTTATTCATTAAGGTTTTAATATGATGAAGGTAATCATATTTTTAGTATGTGACAATAAGAGAAACTTTACTTTGTTTGGGGAATTTGATGATACAATTGATTTTGGAATTTAGAGTCCTTTTAGAGAAAATCTGGACGGAGGTATATTGGATAACTATAAAGGTTGGAAAGGATTAAGTTGAACTTTGGATAGTATTTTTTAAGGTTAAAACATTTATGAATATTATTTTTGGAATATTATAATACTATAGTTATAGTAAAAGGACAACCTTCAGGTCTGGGAATAACCCGTCGCGTCGGAAAAAGCTATAGGAATCGAACCCACAACTATAGTGCGACAGACCTTTATTACCTACCACTAGCCTAAAGGAAGTCCATGGTTATTACAAAAAAGTTTTCCTAATCTAAATTATATGTGTTAATATTGGAACCTTATACAATTAGGATAAATAGAATATTTTTTAGTTTTATTACCTTTTGGAGTGAAAGATGGGTTTGTGGTAAAAATTTATTAAAGAATGAAAGTCTACATGACAAGTAAGTATATTTCCTTACATTCTTAGTAAATCTCTTAAATAAATTCCTCAAATTTATGAAAGTTAACTTAAAACAAAATTGTTGTTGGTTAACTTTTCCAATTGGGGAATAAATGATCGTTTAACCAATCACAAGTTTGTGATTTTATTATCGTTAACTTTCTCCTAATCCTGTTTTATACAACTCTCCATCAGACCTTGATGGTTTTTTTTCCTCCATATCCATATTTTCATAGAATCCTAGTATGGGCTATCTCGGGTGACATTTTTACTTCTCTTTCCTTCTTCTAAAGTTACATTTTTATAAACCCTATTTCTGATGTACGTTTTCCACAAAGGTATTTTTTATTTTCAACCTTTTATTTTCAAAGAAAAATTTCAAATTGCGAGGATTCAATTTATTGAATGATGGTAGAATGTAACACCCCAATCTTCCAGGGTACGCTCCTCTTTGAATAATAGAGCAGCGTGTGTTGTACACAACCTCGAGTTATAACACACCGTGACCAATAAAAGTAGCAGTTATGAATAGTAATACCCAATTTTGGAAATTATATAAATTTTATATTTCAAAATGGCCTTCATTTTTGGATTTGGAATATCTAAATTAGCCTATGTTGAATTTTTGGTATTTATCTGAGAACTTCAAATTTTTTATGAATAGTGAAAAAAAACTTAAAAAAACATTTTTAATAAAAATTATTTATAGTGATAAATTATAAAATTTAGTGGTTCTAAAGTGTAATTAGAATATATTTTTACCATTTTATCCAATGGTGGTCATTATAATTAATTTCACTTTGAAATTGGACATAAACAATTGTCAATTTTTTGATTGATATTCTTTCTTAAAAACGCGCTATTTGTTGTGAAAATGGGAATTAATTATTAAATTAATTAATTAAACTTATATGTTTGGAATTTTTTAAAATAGACATCATTTTTTAATTCGGAATATCAATTATAGCTTAGGGTGAATTTTTTGCATTGTTCTGAAAAACCTCAATTTTTGATGAATAGTGAAACCACTAAGTGGTAGTTTAAAAACTAAATTTTCGTGTAAATGAAACATTACCACATATTTGATTTGATTTTCAAAAATCCAACATACATGGTTTTCATTAGGAAGTAAAATTTGTTTCAATAAGATTATAATAATTTTTTTGGTGAATAGTAACTTTTAAGTTTTATTAATCGCGATTAAAGGTAATTAGTGAAATTTAAGGTAAAAATGATATTATAAACATAAGAAAATATCTTGAAACTTGTACTACACATATTATATGAGTCATGTAAGACCAAGAAAATCGATGGGTCAACTTGGGGACCCCATGGAGCCACTTGGGTAAGAAAATGACTTTAAAAACTTTTTATTTAAAGTAAAAATAAAATCGACACAAACATGTGTTGTTTTACTAAATCAATTATTAAATGGGGTTATATAAGATAACGTTTCTACTATAAATATTAATTGTAAATCTAAAACGATTTCCTACATCATGGTAATTTGTTTATAATTTTTTGGAATTAAATAAATAAATTTATTTATCACACCATGATGATGCAGCGATTACCTCGTTAATGAACTTTTTAAATAAAATGAAAAGATAATGTAAACTCTAAGACATAAACTTTTCAAAAACCTAATTGATGGGTAGATTTCGAACCCTTATCACCTTATAGTAGAAATAAATAATTGTGGTACCTTTTAAATCCGAAAAGTACTTCATAATAATGTAACATTTTATTACTTTTCAAGAGTGACCCTCTTCTCCTCTTCTAAAAGGCCCCCACCACTACCACCTTATTCACACCTTCAAGCCATTTTTCTCATCCAAACTCTGCCCAAATACTCTCTCAACTTTCCTCTATTACTCTTGGAAACCTCAATTTGGGCAGAATTCTTCCCAAGCAAGCCTTTGGCTCAAATAAAAAAGAGTTACCCGATTTTAAGGTAATGTCTTCTCTTATGTTATTTTGTTTTATTTGGCATCTACAACCCATTAAACTCTTTTTATTCCTTTATTTTTTAACAAAACCAGTATCTTAAATATACTAGGATTTTTTATGAGAACTATTTGATTTACACTTACACAAACCTTTGTCTAATGGTTAACAAAAATACTGTTTCTATGGTTGGCGAATTTCTGCCTCACGAAACGACGATTGTTCAATATTTTTTTAACACCTCTCATGGTGGCCATTAAGATGTAACTATATTTATATATGATATATATTGTTTTTATTTTTTCCTTATGCTTATGTATTTCTCATTTATGTCATACCATTATGATTTCCATTATGGGTAAACGTGATAATTTCATTTTAGGAAGTGCGGACTACCGCCCCCTCAAAGTGTTTTGAATCATTAATGCCATATGTGGGATGTATAAAAGATGTAGTAAATGATATTATATATGATATTATACTGTAATTATAATATACCTTTATATAATTATGATTTCATTCCATTAAAAATGAAATAGAAATGAAAGTAGAGTTCATGCGTACGTACGACTTACCGTCTCCATGAACGGTGCATTTCATTTCTTACCTCTAAATGTTATGTAATATTATGAATGAATGTATATACTGGATATATAAGATATATATGATATCTACATCATGAATATAATTATGGAGATAATGGATATTCTACCACATAAACTGCTTGTAATTATAAGAAGTTTATTGTTGACTCAAGTACCAAAGATCGACAAAACGACCGTTATTAACTTAAATGACTACATAATTTTCGTAACAGAGTAATAAGTGATATAAAAGGGATAATGAACTTGAAAATGGTTCTTAAGAAAGTATAGATTAAATCTATTTTATTATTCAGGAGATTAAAGAACGATCAAGTGAAGTCGGACACGAGGTAAGGGAACTTCTTAAACCAATTTCTATTATTTGGGTTAATATCCTACTTTCAAATTATGTCATGATATTATTATGTCCTATATTGTATTTTTATATTATTTATATGTACTTATAGTGAATACACATAAAAGATTTATTGTGTTTTAAAGAAAATATCTTTGTAAGGGACTTCGTCTTAATCCCCTTTCATTGAGGCATATTTTGTTTTATACACAACTTTCTTTTATACGGTGTATAAACCCCTTTGACTTTTAAGTTTATTCAAAAGGAATATTTTTTATATGAAGAATTTTAATAAACAAAAAAATGGAATTTTTTTTTTGTCGTACGTATGCGGCGACAACGACTTCTCCGCCTCCATGACCATTATTTGAGTTTCAGCTTCCTCTACAAGCCATAACTTTTTTAAATGAAAAATAATTACAAAGTTTTAATTTTATTTTATTTTGGTATTGAAAATGGTTTTGAAAGTATTTTTTTATATCAATGTGTTGTGTTGATGTCTTGTGATTGAAATGTGGAAATGTTATGTTTCCTTTATGCATGTTTTATATGATATGATTATGTTATGGTTTATGATATGTTTAAACCTGTTCATATGAGGAATGAATTAGACTTAATAAGTGATGGGTTGAGCCTGCTATATATCCTCGATGCATCGATAGGTCTCATGAGACAAACTAGTGTCTTGGCACGAGGCTCTGACAAAATCTTATTTGTAGTCTTGGAATGAGGCCTTGGCTACATGGTTATGATAGTCTGGCATTATGCATTCCATCATTATGAAAGTGGTTATTGATATTGAATGTGATTATTCTACTAGTATAATATCCATGTGAATAAGTAAATGGAATTATTTCATTTTACTTTTTCCATTTTATGATGAAGTTCAAGTTTAAAAATCTTTTGTTTTGGTTATACATTGCCTTAAATGTTTATGTTTATTTATGAAAGCTTCTGCTATATTGTTATCCTTACTGACCATATGAGCTCACCCCTTTCAATGTTTTAATTTTTCCGGGATGTGAAGAAGTATTTTATGAATGACCTGAAGGGATAATATGAGAGGATATAAAGACAAGATGTTGTTGTAGTTTTGTATTACTTTATGATGTAATGTAAAACTTATGAATGTATCTAGTACTTCAAGGCTACTAAGATAATCGGTCTTTAGAGAATTGATCTTTGTGATCATGCCAATGTTACGTAATAATGCACCGACTCTGGGTAACTGGGTTCAGGGCGTTACATAAGCCACCACTACCAATATCCCAAAACAAAACCACTAAAAACAAAATTTCAAACTGTTACATCTTTCCTTAACCTGAAAAAAATAGTCAATTGAGTCTGCATACACCCAAAGGTGTATGCAAGGTGTGATCCACAGTCCCAGTAGGATACCACCAAATCAAAGGTTTTGTGCCACAACATCCAAGAGATATTTTCATGTTATTATTCAGAATTTAAATTTGAAAGTTATTTTAAGTAAAACATTTGAAAGATAAAAGTTAAAAAGAAACACTTGATGTAAACTATTTCACAAGAACTATTTTAAAGAGAAATAAAAAAATTAATTAAGAACACACACTCACACACAAACAAGCACACAATCACACACACCCAAGAGGTCCTCCGTATGCCGACAGAAGGCCTTGTGTCATGAATAATAGAGTACTATGGGTAAATCCATTAGGGTTCATCTTGATCGATTGAGACCCTAGAACCCCGAGTCTCAGTTAAATGTGTCATAGAAACCAAGATCCTATAAAAAAAAGGATTAGAAACCATGACCATCAGAAAAACGTTCCTTAGAAACCACAAACCTTATTCTTTCATATGTTTTGTTTGTGTTCTAATATTCAATACAACTAAGTGAATCATGGACGATACCCCTCCAGATCACTAGCACAGTAGTTCTTGGCTACCAATTTGGATACATGGGGTTTTCACTTGGGCTCAAAAAAGTTCTCAAATTCACATATCAAACTCAACAATACATTCATAAGTAAATAAATATGTTTCATAATTATCAAACACAGGTACAATACTCACAAAAGTGTTTTACATTTGAAAACCACCAAATTAAATTAATAAACCCATTTTTATACCACACACACAATAAAAACCATTTCACACCATAATTCTCATCACCTGCATGACTAGATAAATTATATGAACAATTTAAAGAACATTTTTATATAGAACGTAAAGGTTTTTAAGATTAGAATTTCACTCTAAAAACTAACACTTGTTTGACGCTGAAAAACACAAATTTCACACATCAAATTTTAATTAATAAATCCAATTAAATAGTTCATTAAACACTCCAAATGAGCACATAAGTTTTTAAACAAAAAACACATATTATTCTATATGGATACTTTACACTAAAACCGAATGAAAAATATAACCATACAAAAACTTGTTTTCCATCATTAAAACATTATACAATTAAACTCAATAGGCACCAAAAAAATATTCCAAAAAAACAATTTTTGAATGGAAATATCATCTAAATACACACACCTAAAGATCCTTGAAAACACATTTCACAACTACCAAAAAAACCCTAGAAAATGTTCTTAAAACATCACATCAAAACACACATCAAAACACAATAAATACCTATATTAAAAATCAAATCACGACCTTTAGACACACCAACCACTTTAAAAACATCATACACACCCCATGATTAAAGTAATAAACCGTGTGAATAATTTATAAAACATCAAAAAATGGTTTAACCAATGATTACACAAAAACATACCCAATTTCACATAAAAAAGACACTTGAAAAGGAAATATACAACATAATCACACTAAAAGATGTCTCTCACCTTACAATAAACCCATAATATTTTTTTATAAAAAAAAGCACAAGTTTTCATCCAAAAAATATCACCATTGTCTACAAAAAATTATATTCCCAACACTTAATCATACTGAACATCCCAAAATTATAACTATCACCCAATTAAAAAATTGATTTAACACTCCTATAAAATAGAAAAAAAAACCAAAACTAAAAACACACCATTTAAAATAGAAAATGAAATTTCATTACACTCTTATGTCAAAATATTTATAGAGTTCATTTCACACCTTCCAAACACTCTTAAAACCCATTTATTTTAAATATTGCATCAACGCCCACATAAAAACATTACAATTTACTTTACTAAAAATACATTCCCAAACAATAATAACCCAAACCACATAAACACATCTAATGCGTTACATAATCAAAACAAATAAAATGTTTATAAACTTAAATAAACTTACTAAATTTATCTAGAGATGTTAAGGAACAGAACCAACTACCACACATGGAGATGCTTCTAGAAAATGGTGAAAACTCACAACTGCATCTCATTCGCACCAAGAGGAGGAATAAAACAACCCTAATCATGGTATCAAAACCAAAAACATAAGATTAAATCTTATAATTGGATCCCAAACCACTATGAACACAAATCCCCCCAAAAAACAAGAACAAAAACACTTAGCAAAGGAGAAGAAGAGCTTACCGGGAGGGAAATAATTTGTGTAAGAAGGTCATGCCAGTCGAGATGGGGTGAGATGGGTCCAGTTCTTGGGGGACAGATGGAGGCACTAGTGTGGTTCGCACCAGTAGAATGAGGGCTACATGACTGGAAGGTGGGGGGGGGGGGGGGGTTGCGGGGAGGCAGGACCAGGTCGATCGGGAAGGAGGCAGTGGCGCGATGACATTTCCTGGGGAGAGGCAAGGGAGAGCCACAGTAGAAAAAATACCTGGGTGGAATTGCGGTCTGATGGGATAGAGATAAAAGGAATGAAGAGAGTAAGGAAAAGGAAAAAAAGAAAATGTAAAGTAAAGTAAACCTTAAAAACATTATAGAAACTCAATAATAATAAAATATAAAAATAATGATGATAATAATTATAATAATAATCATATTAATAATTATAATAAATTAACATGATATTAAAAAACATAATAAAATCAACAAAATTTATTAAAAATGTAATAATAATAATCCTTATATTAATAAACACAGTGATCATAATAATAATTAAAAATATAATAATAATAATAATAAAATTTATCATTTTTATTATCATCTAAATAATTCTTTAAACTTATTTTGATTATTTCTATATTCTTAAAGAGTCGGGAAACTAGGTGATTACCCCACACGACCCATAACTGTTTTAATAGAATGATAAAAATAATAATAATAAACATAATAAAATTTTCTTCTGTAACACATATTTTAATATTTATCCTTTATTGATCATGAAACATAATTAATAAATTAAATATCCCTGCATCGGGAATGTCGTGCAGTGAACCGGGTGAGGTAACACAACGACTCTAGAGATGTCGTGCGGCTTCGACCGTAGTGCGCTAGAAGCAGTCAAGGCCAAGAAGATAATTTTTTAATAATAACTCAAAATTTTATGTTGGGCTTTAACCAGTACTTCCCGATTCCCAAACAAAATTAATAAAATAAATAATGTAACAGAGATGGTTGTGACACCTAGTCATGATTAATGATATGAGAGGAAACATATTTAATTTGAGAATAAATTTAATAATTTTTAATCCATATGAGATGATCAAGTTCCTTGGTAATTTATAGAAACTACAGAATATAATTTACCAAATATTCCCTAGAATAAAGTACCTAATTGAGGTGGCCTCAATGAATTGCCAAATTATTTCCCCAATTATGGAATGATTGGACTCATCATCCAAGGTTTCATTGTTTTTAATTACATTATATAAAAGATGGTTGACTTCAGCTTGATAAAATTGGGAAAGCCTATATCATCATTATCATGTGTTTTTACAACTATTATAGAGGAATAAGGAACGTATAATAAATTTATACCCAAGGTTGTGTAGAATATTGATGATTTCATGACCCATTTGACATTATATCTAATCATTCTATCTTCATAGCACAGTTAATCATGCCTATTGTGCACCCTAGTCTTGCCTTCCACAGTGCAACCAACATTATCAATTATATAATACCCTTTGAGTAAATCTTTGAAGTGGTAGAATAATTATAAATAAAAAGGTAAAGAAAAAGAATGAAAACTCATTAAAATTACAAAGACTGTATTTACCCTCTCAAACATTGAGCCTCAATTCCCAAGAGGATGGGTACCACCCCATCAAATAGTACCACGGGAACTACCCTACCAAATGGAATATTCATCCAATGAAGAATTAATATTTTGTACCATTATTTTAGTTAATTTAATTGATATTATTTTAATGATGATTGTACTTATGAACCATAGTTTTCTATTATTGAATTGGGAACTAGAGACAGAGGCCATATGTGTCGAGGGAATAGGGAAGATTTAGTTGTAGTCGAAATCAACATTTTTTCCACATCTCTACCATGTCCATTTATCATGAATAAGAGCCCAATAATTCTCCAACATTTGGAAGAAGTTGTCAAAATATAGATTTTTTATAAGATGGTCTATATATGATTCAATATTCCAATCAACCCAAATGAGTTGAATGTCCATGTTGGTTTAATCCATCCATGAAAAGAGTGTCATAAACATCTTTTTAATGGTCTTACATACCTACCACCAATACATCTATCTCTAATTCGGTTTCTTGGAAGAATCTTTACATTAGGAAGCATTGAAGTTTGGCCTAAAAATATGATAACCTAACATAATTTCTGAAGGAATTTTCCATTAAATTAATCCTTGATGCTCTCAATTTTTCAATATATATCATGAAATCATAGAAGTAATCCGTTCTAAGACCTAAATAGTTTCAATTTGAGGTTACTGCAACTAAAGTATATCTTATAGTAATTGATCCCATCAATTAGAACATGGATATATCTTTCACAGATAGGGATATTGATAGCATTATATATGGATACATCCAACTCATTAATGTATCTTGAAATATATAATAAGTAAACATTTGATGACCCTTCATTGATAATGGCTCAAAAATCAACCCTCATTTCTCTCTAAACACTTCATCGATTTGTCTCTATATGATCTGGTTCTTTTTTGTTAGGTCTATTTTGAGAAACATCCTCTTGGCTAATAATTTTGGAGAGAAAATTTTGGGACCTTTTTTTCTAAATCTTAATTCTTGGTTATTCGGAAGTATACAACATTCATTTTCCTTACAAGAATGCCTTTGATGAATTAACTAGTTTTATACACTTCATAATACTATAAATGAATCAAATAATATGTTACTAGATAAACTGAGAAATTTTATGGTGATAAAACTATTTTTAAATATTGATAGTGTCATTACATAGATGTGAGATATTGTTGGATATAAGTAAAACATCGCATGACTGATGATTTTGTTCATGTGACTTTCCTAAATTCTCTATATAAAACCATTTCTAACTCATTTAAATATCATTGAAGTGAATACATATTTCCCATTAACCAAATCAAAAACACAATTTCAGATGTGGGTATATACTCATAAAATTGGAGTATTTCATTTCCATTTGATAAACCCCAAAATACTAATAAAGTATTAAATATACACAATTAAGAGAAAAACCCATGCGATGATTCTATCATTTTCTCCCTAGTGATTCTGAAAACCCATATGTTGTTAGTTCAGTTATAAGAAACTATCTTATAAATGATAGATTGTTGTGCTTCCCCTACTCCATATTCTAAATCTTATATTCTGAAACTTATAATTTCTATAATAATTCCCAATAA
The DNA here is from genome assembly GCA_963277665.1 of Viscum album. NCBI lineage: Eukaryota > Viridiplantae > Streptophyta > Magnoliopsida > Santalales > Viscaceae > Viscum > Viscum album. The sequence goes on along the minus strand of OY728125.1, from coordinate 905,861,574 downwards.
TCGCCAAGTTATCCTAAGGGTGATATGATGGAAGGAGAGGACGAGGATCTCAAGGATTCCACTCTATCATTTCATGATGGTGACTCCACCACTATTGATGGGATCTGCTGGGTAAATCAAGGTACAATGTAAGATATGTGGAATATATTTATTAGGGGTCCCATGAATTGTGAATATTTAGTGATATATACCACTTTTCTAAAGCCTCATTGTTTCTACCAGAAAAGGGCATGACCTTGCTTGTTTATGGTTCAAACATTCCAATCGGTTTCTAACAGGTTTATTCGTAGATCCAGAAACATCCAATGAATCTATATCCATTTGGACATACATTCCAAAGGTAGGCACTCATTATTTGTAGACAGATGAGGCTTAAGAATTTTCATTGGTCGAGTGGATGGGAGGTCATGCTCATCACACCTTTTTGAGGGTAATTATTACCTACTCCGAGACTGTCTTATAGATTTATGTTATGTTCACGAATCCTTATTAATTCACCAAGTATGAAACTGAGTTTTCCATTAGATTTTTCAATCAATGATTGATATGTATGAGATTTATAGAATCTTTTATATGTATTTGAGGTTCTTCATCGATAAAGAATCATCCATATTTATTTGAGATTCTTAGTCAATGGTATCCTTCAGTACATTATATATAAATTTATTGGTCATTATGACTACCATAGTGGTTTTAAATCCATTCAGTGGGGCACATGAAGTTTATTGTCATTCAGAAAGACAAGGATTATTTCAGAGTTGGGATCGTACCCGCAGATGGACATCCTACGTATCCTTGTTAAAAAGAAAGGATTCAGAACCCACTTAGTTCGATAGTAAGGATGTAGTGTAACGTCATATGGGACGGAAAATGAATTAATGAAAGATGGGCTTCGAATTTATAAAGGCTTCCTATGTAATATATATTAATGGTAGAGATCAAAGTCCACATAGTTCGGGGATTTAATTATGAGGCTTAGGCATGATTATTGGCCCATAGAGAGATATCATAATTACTTTTACACTCTAAGCCCATGTGAGTCATACTCGGTGTGAGAAATAAGAGGTATCAGTAAATCTGACGATTGTTCCATGAAAGATGCAATCATAAGAAATGGTGGGGGGATTACGTATGTATGACGACCCAAGTAAATGATGATTAGGACTTTGTTCTACAAAGAAGCCCATGAGTAGGGTCCATAAAGGTATTTGTGCTTTATGGAGATATGAAATTTTAACTTGGGACTTACTCTTAAGGTGGATCCCCAAATTAGGTGGGAATTGGGGCTTACTCCTAAAGAGGATTCCCATTAACAGGGTCCATAAAGGTATTTGTGCATTATGGAGATTTAGATTCTTAATTTGGGGCTTACTCCTATGGAGGATGCCCAGATAAAGTGGGACTTTAACTTATTATTGGGGCTTACTCCTGAAAAGGATGCCCAAGGTTAAGGGGACTTATGATTGGGGCTTAATCCTGAGAAGGAGGCCCAAATCAAAAGAAATTATGACTGGGGATTATTCCTGAGATGGAGGCCCATGGTTAAAGGAAATTATGATAGGGACATGCTCCTTAGAAGGAGGACCAAATTAAAGGAACCTCGGACTTACTCATAAGGAGGATGCCCATAATAAATGGGATTTATGATTGGGGCTTACTCCTAAGGAGGATGCCCAGATTAGGGAACTTGGGGCTTACTCCTAAGGATGATGATCAGATTAGGGAACTTGGGGATTATTCCTAAAGGGGATTCCAAAATTAGAGATCTTTTCATCTTACAGGATGAGGTTGAATAAAGGAAATCTCTAACCTTATTGACATAAAGTTATGTAAATCATGAGTTTTTGAGAGATGTTTCATAGAACTATTTCCAGATAAGGAATCTAACAAAGGAACCATGCCATAAATGGCTTTGAAGAGGGGTTTGAAGGCTAAATCATGAAGAGGATAACTAAATTTCAGGAAAGGAAGTTAATTGGAAGGGGGCGCGCATGTATTGGCCTGGCACGCAAGTACTGGTCGTGCAAGTATACTTGCGAGACTTGAGTCAACTTGGGAAATGAAGAATCCATGAAGTGATACCTGGGAGAATTTCAATTGAATCCCTTAGTATCATCCCTATAGGCCTTCAAATGTGTGGCGCACAAGTTTCCTTGAGAGGGAAAGGCGGCGTGAAAGTGTCTTTACTTCCCTTAAGGGTTGGACACTTAGGAGCGCAAGTATTGATGAGATCTAATACTTAGGCCTTATTCTTCCTCTTGAGAGCTTCAATTCTAGGTAAATAATTATCTTACAAGTGTTCGGAAGACTTCAGACAGAGACTTGGGTGACTAGAGCTTGAATTAGAGTTTTGGATTTTTTTTTATCCCTTAAATGGGGGGCCCATGAGGGGTATTTATATGCCACATGAGTTTTGGCCAAAATTTTACTTTGGGCGTGCAAGTGACTTGAACGCCTTAATGGATTTGCAATTTTTTGATGAATCATCCCTCTTCTTTGCTCGACGTATTCCCCTTAGTGAATCTTTGGTCTCTGTGATGGAACAGAGCGTCAAAAAAAGTCCCCCCTTAGAGTCGGATCTGAAAAAACGAAAGAGGGTTTAAATATAAGGTAAAGGAGAAAACCAAAGATTTTAGGCACACAGGTATAAGGAACACAGGTTGCGGCATGAATGTTTCTGGATCACCGATAAATATAGGCATCACTTCGTGCAAAGCATCCAGCTTTCAAATGCTTCTCGCTCTCATCGCGCAAGTGAGATCTCATCACGCAGGTGTCTTGGATTTTAGCTCGTCCGCACTTCTATACGTTGTGTCGTGCTTCCCTAGTCTATTTCTGACTTGTGCTTCAGTACTAGCACGGTACAACTTGCACGACCAGCTTAGGCTTGTGCGCCAAGATTAGACTTGCGCTCCATAATTCGTTAGTTGTTTTTTTCAATTTCTTTACAACTTTTATGAAAACCCAACATACATACAAGTTAATTATTCGATCATTGTGCAGATTCAATGGCTCCCATAAGAATTGGATCGACTTTATATGGCCATGTTCATCTGCAAGGATTCAACGTTCCAGATGAAAAGAATTATATTCCTCATTCCTGTTTTCATAATTACACCAAATTCACTTCAAAAAATGTCTCAGTTGCATGATCATTTGTTAATACTGGAACAACGGAGAAGTCATACATAATGCATCACAGTCTTTGTGCACCAGATCTGAAAACCCATATTCTCATGATGAATCTGCACTGTTATCCCACTATTTCAGTTATGTTGTGCATTAAGAGCAGCAACAATGGTGTGAACATTCAAAATTTTCCTCCATGACATTTCCTTGCCGGTATGAAAATAGAAAACCATGGACTGATATGTTTTCTGATGTCAGTTGGTGTAGAGAAGAATATCATGACATTAGAAATAATATCTGAAAATATTAGTCTCTCCAAATGGCTCTTTACATCCAATTCTCCATTCTCAAATCCATGTATCCATCTTCCAAGTCTCTTGGACATAAACAGAGACACTGTATGATCAGCAAAAAAATTTCTCAAACCGCACTCAAGAACATTCTTTTACAATTGTTCCAATAAGATTCGACATTATTTCCTCTCTTATTGTATACAGTTGAATGAATGAACTCTAGGTGGGTGCTGATGAAGTTTGGAATGTTGTTAATCAAATGAAGAGTTATGTTGAATGCCTCTTGTAATTCTTGAAAAAGAGAAGAGACTCAAGTCTATGGATGTCCTTATAACTCTTGTGTATCAATGAAAAACACTTCCATCTTCAATCATTAGTGCACGAATTCTCTTTCAACTTACTTTAATTAATTTTACCTAATCCAATGGGCCTAGTATGAATATTTTGATTGTTGCTAGGATTTTGAAAAACACCCTACAAACATTGAATATTTTTATTTCTCAATATTGACTTAATCATACAATATGTAAGTTTAGTGAGATGGGACTCGACTTCTATTCAATTTTCCTTTTACAAGTTCCCAATTTAATGAGTACCCTGTCTTTTGTAGGTACATTAAAGTCATTCACGTCGGACATAAGAAAAGGATAATGTTTAAAGGTTGAATATCTTTGACCCATTGGATAAAAATTGACTCAATTCCTTAATAATTTGTTTGAAAACATATTACCACATTTATGTATGGGGGAAAACATGTAAAAAATGGCCTAAGAAATTTTTAATCTGATGGATGATATGAAAAAAAGGGATAAAAGGCATTAGAGGAAGTATTTTCTAATAGTGAAGTTACCACTATTTGAAAAACCTGTTAGGGGGTTCAATTATGCAGTTCCACTTAAGGGCATTGGCTGCACAGTCAAATAATAGTATCTTTTGGATGACAGGTACGTTATGTAATCTACTTATGCAAGGCCACCTAGGGGCACATGCTGCATAGTCAAGCAAAATAACTCTCAGAAATTTTACTTTTCTATTGATAACAAGCCAGTGGAAGTTTATAGAGATTCAAATTTTCCAAAGCGTAGAGTCTGCTGTATGGAGAGAGATACTTGAATATGTAGAGGATATTTCAAAACAAGATTTTCAAAGAATTGGATGAATGTCAGTTCTGTGAAGGTCTGACTCAAATGTAGGGAAGGGAATCATAAACCATAGACTTGAATACTTTCAGATCATGAAAAATTGTATGGGACAAATATGTTAATGATGAATATTTTTTTACATATCCCTACATATTGTCATTAAGACCAATAAGGAAAAAATAGGTTTTCCTCCCAATGATGAAATTACCACTATTTGAAAAAACATGTTAGGGGGTTGAATTATGCAGATCCACTTAAGGGAATTGGATGCATAGTCAAATAATAGATATCTTTTGGCTGTAAGGTCCGTTATGTAGACTACATATGCAAGGCCACCTAGGGGGACGTGCTGTATAGTTAGGAAAAAGAATTCCTTGGTATCATACATTTTCTGACCAGAAGTCAAGAAAAGGGTCATGGAGATCTGGAATTATTTAAGGTTAGGAGTATGACACATCAAAATGGGCATAGTCAAATGAATGAAAAAGATACACAGAACAATGATAACCATAATCATGTTGTGTTTGGGTCCATAATTGAGGTGTTGTACTTCACTACATATCTCATAAGGATGGGAATCGTGCCATATGTAGTTCTTGAAATATAGTTTAACGTCATGGAATATGAGAGTGTAGGAGATCTTAGTTTAGGGTCATAGAGATCAGACCATAATGATGAATACACATTATGTGTTTTATAAACCTGATATGAATGAAGGCCACGGTTTTCATACCACATTCTTGTTTTCAGAGGGGGACTTTTCATCCATGGAACGAAAAGTGGAATTTTAGGTTAGGCCCTATGGTTTGGGGCTGGATTCGAGGGATGCTCGAATGATACTACGTATCCCATAATAATGGTAATCAAGCCATATGAAGTTCTTGAAATTCCCCCTGTACAGATTTGGTTTGTACAAGTGAAGGGTGAAAGGGGAAATTAGTACAATGATGGTTTGACCCAAGATTAAAGGTTTAGGCATATACATGTATGCACGTACTCCTTGAAATATGACATGGTTGGAGATCAATGTCAATAATTATTCCCTCTCAGGTGAGGGTGTCAAAGACTAGGGTAGTTTATTCTCATACATGACAAAAGTACGAATAGTTTAGGGTCAAATACATGGACCAGTACTGCATAGTTTAGCATCATGTAGCTAAGACGTATTTTGGTGTAGTTTAATGTCTTGAATTGAGGAAAATGGGGGAATGTATATTTAATGTCATATAGTAAGGATGATGGTTATCCAATATGAAGATATTGGTTGGGGGTGGCTTCATGGATAAATATCGTATGAGATGGAGGTGAACTGAGGTGAGGATGTTGGTTTAAGGCTTGAACCTCAAGAGGTTTCCTACGTACCCAGCCTAGAAGGCAAGGATCAAAGTCCATGTAGTTTGATTAATAATGAATTGGTGATCAAGTTTTACTTGTGTAAAACCCGAAGATGATGTTGGGACTTACGTGTGGTTAGCGGCTCAGAGAGTGTGCTATGGTTGAAGCTTACTCTAAGCTCACGTGAGTCATGCTAGGTGTGAGAAGAAAGTGGTAGGAAAAAACTTAACGATACACAGTTTAACATCATGTAAGACATATAAGGGACTGGACATAGTTTAATGACATGTTGGACAATAGAGGGACCATGTAGTTTAAAGTCTTGTAGTGAGGACTAAAATAACTATGCAGTTTAAAGTCGTGCAGTAAGGACTAAAGGGGACTATGCAGTTTAAAGTAATGCAGTGAGGAATAAAGGGGTATATGTAGTTTAAAGTCATGCAGTAAGGACTAAACGGACCATGCAATTTAAAGTCTTGCCGTGAGGACTAAAAGGACAATGCAGTTTAAAGTCTTGCAGTAAGGACTAAAGGGGACTATGCAGTTTAAAGTATTGTAGTGAGAACTAAAGGGGACTATCAGTTTATTGTTTTTTAGTACGGACTAATGGGACCATGCAGTTTAAAGTCTTGTAGTGAGGACAAAAGGTGTACTTGTGTTACACAAAATAGTTCTTAAAAAATCTTGCATTGGTTAGAGTCGTGATGAGTTCTCCATCCATTGAGATTAAAGAATAAGGTCCATTGGAGGTGACCTTATGTATTGAATATGGTCCTTCCCACTTTGGCACAAGCATGTGAGGTTTCTCTCCGGGTATCATTGGACTTCTGAGGACCAGTACCAATTCTCCTTGAATGAATGAACAAATACGAAATTTTTTGTTGAAAGCTCATGCTATTCGATTCTGATAGACTTATAAGTGGTGCATGGTGCACAATATTGTTTTATCTAATCGTTCCAATTCATCCAATCACTTTTGAGATTCTTCATCTGTATATGACTGATCACAAATGGATACTCTGAGTGAAGTTAATTGAACCCCAATGGGAAAGACTTGTTTTGTTCCATATACCAATGAATATGGAGTTGACCGCGTAGCATTGCAGGTGGTGGTCCAATAAGCCCATAAAGGATGAAAATTTTTATCAGGCCATGATTTCATATCTTCATCCACCATCTTTTGCAGTATATTTGAAAGAGTATTATTGAAGGCTTCTATTTTTCCATTGGCCGCTGCATGATACTGAGATGAATGTTTGGATTTGATGTTGTTTTCTTGATACAACTTCCTTACATCGGATGGAAATAATTTGGTTCCATTGTCCGTAAATATGTTATGAGGGATACCAAATCTGGTAATAATGTTAGACTTGATGAAGCTAAAAATGATTTTAGAACTAACTTCTTTGAGAGGTATTCCTTCTTCCCATTTGGAAAAGACGTCATTAGCAGTAAGAATATACTTAAACTGCTTGGATGTAGATGAAGGGTAAGGTCCTTCTACATCCATTCCCCATGTGGAAAATGGCCATGAGTATTTAGCTGTATGAATAAGCTGTGGGGGTTGATGAATGAAGTTGGAACATACATGGAATGAATTACCCTTCTTAGTGAAACCAACAAAATCTTGTATCATTGAAGGCTAGAAGTATCCAAGACTTCAGATTTGACCAGAGATCCTATGTCCAGACCGGTGGACACCACAGACTCCTGCATCTACTTCTTTTATGACAGCAATTGTCTCTTCACCATCAATACATCTGAAGATAATTCTATCAAAACCACTCTTGTAGAGAATTTTTTCTAGGTTATTTGGGATGTCATAAAGAGTAAAATTGACCACACATCTCCTAACTTGTTCGTTCCCAGCTCTATCAGGTGGGAGTGTTTCATTTTAAAGGTATTCCCTGATAGATGTCATCCATCCAGTAGTATGATCATATGGTTCAGAAATGGTACTAATTTCATTGATTTACTCTATTATGATTTGAAAATAAGTTGAAACTATACGACGGTGGGAAATACTGAGGATTGTTTCGTCCTGATTTGGATCTACCATAGCTGTGACTACATTAGCCAGCGCATTAGCTTAAGCATTTTTGTGATAGCGGGACATAAAAAAATGTTGGTTCCGATGGAAATTCCACCATTAACTCTATTACATAATCATACAAAGGGATTAAATCCTCTTTTCTAATGCCATAATCCTCATTGATATGTTTGATTACAAAATCTGAATCACCTTTTACCTTCAAGGGATTCACCTGTGCCTGAAGCACCAATTCTAAGCCTGCGATGAGAGCTTGATATTCTGCTTCATTGTTTGTACCACCTTCCGATAATAAAAATGAATAAGGAAAAACTTCCATTTCTAGGGAAAAAAGGATTATTCGTAATCCAAATTTATTGAGTTTAGAATTTTCTATTCTCCTCACTGTTTGACTTATATAGGCACTACCAAATTACATTTCCCATGTTTGACGATGATCTTGAATAGAGAAGACCTCTTCCTTAAGAAGTTCAGTATTAAACAATGTATCATCTGTGGATGGATGCCTAGCTAGGAAATCAGCAAGGGCTTGGCCCTTTATTGCCTTTTGAGACACATACAAGATATCAAACTACTGCAAAATAACTTCCCACCTTTCCAGACGTCCTGTAAGCATTAGACGACAAAGGATAAATTTGAGCGGGTTTTTATGAGATACCAATTGGACCTCATGATGTTGTAGAGAGTGTCTCAATTTTTAAACTACAAAGATTAACGCTAGGCAACACTATTCAATAATTTAATATTGAGTTTATTCCTCACGCATAGTTTGACTGAGATAATAAAGGCTATTTTCATTCTCAGTATCATTATTTTGGGAAAATAAGGCACCCAATGATTGCTCTACATCTGTCACATAGAAGATAAGTGGTCTCATTTCAAAAGGTGGAATTAATACCGTGGAATCAAGAGATATCTCATGAGAATATTGAATGCTTCGTTACATTATTTTGTCCACTGGTTAGTAACTCCCTTCTTCATTAATTTGGTGAAGGGTAAACATTTGCATGCCAAATTGGTGATGAAAAGCCGAATATAGGCCAGGTGTCCTTGAAGTCCTCTCAATTCCTTCAAATTTTGAGGAGGTGAAATACCAAGGATTGATTTTGCCTTCTTAGGATCAACTTTGACACCATGATAGCATACAACAAAGCCGAGAAAGTTTCCTGAGGTTACCCCAAAAGCCCATCTCAAGGGGTTCATCTTCAAATTGTGTTGTTGAATTTTGTGGCATATGATTCCCAAATCAGCCTAGTGATTAGAATGTTTTCTTGGATTAAACCACCAAATCGTCCACATACCATTCAACAAATTTTCCTAAAAAGGGATTGAAGATATGGTTCATGGCATGTTGATATGTTACACCTGCATTATTCAGGCCAATGGGTATTACCCGATAGAAAAACATGCATTGAGGGGCTCCAGAGGCTGTAGATTCTTCATATTATGGAGACATTAAAGTGTGATTATACCCAGAATATCCATCCATGAAGGAAAGTGCTTCATGGACAGCTGTTGTATCAATTAGGAATTCTGTGATTGGAACTGGAAAATCATCCTTGGGACAATTCCGATTAAGATCTCTGAAGTCAATGCAAACTCTAATTTGTCCATTATTGTTTTCCACAGGGACAATGTTATACATCCATTTGGGATATTAAAATTATCTAAGGAAGTTAGACTTGATTATCTTATCAACATCATCTTCAATTTTGGAAGCATAAGTGGGGTGTGTTCTTCTTGCAGCTTTCTTGAATCCTCGATGTTCCTATGGAAAACCCAAAAGATGAGTGGAAACATCAGGATCAGGACCTGGAATTTCTTTATATTCCCAAGAAAATACATCTCTATTTTTCTTTAAAAAATAAGTATACATTTTATGCTCTTCAAGATTCATGGCCGCACTAATTAAAGTGGGGCATGGATCTTCTTTTGTACCAAGATTTATTTCTATGAGTTCATCCCATGTGGTAGAGATACCCTCTTCAATATCTGGAGGAGAATCTCTAAGATCTTCCTCTTCTTATTCAATATATGTTACCTCATTTGTTTCGACTTGCATAGTAGATGATGAATAAAAATTTCCATGATCAGGAGTCAAAAAAATGAACATCTTGAAGAAAATTCTTCCATTTATGACCCAATTTGATGATGAAGGGTCTTTCTGAGGTGATAGAGAGGAGATGATGGATTGAGAATCGACATCATTATTTTCCTCTGGTATTGCTGTAACATCTTCTAGCCTGGTTGATGAAGTATAGAATTTCTAGATTTCAGTGGATGAAATGAAAACATATCCATGTAAGCTTTCATCATTGCTTGACCAATATAAAATTTCTCTTATGTTGTCTTGCTTGATTGCCATAATTGACATTATGGAAGTTTCCATAAGAGTATTTAGATTTGGGTCTATCCTGTCAATTTTACTGATAGGAAACACATAATCTTTACTCACATGTACGAATGGGTTTACTAGTATCTTTTCCAAACCATATGGAGCATTAACTTTGGTGACCTTCTTCGATGTGGATTTTTTCCTTTCCCTCCATGTGATAAAATTCTGCCTCAATGTATTGAGATTCAGATGTTTTGAAAGGGGTTTTATCACTATACAATGTACCAATTTGACCATTGAAACAATATTTGAGACATTTATGTTATGACTATGGTAAAACCGCATGTTGAGGTAGCCAAGGTATTCCATGAAAAATGTTGAAGGATGTGTCTTGATAAACAACCATGAAATATGAATTGGATACAAGGTCTCTAAACGGAGTTCTGAGTGTACTGTTTCCCAGAGGTTCTTGTTCATTCTTATTGTATCCTTGCAACATCAAAGTATAAGGAGATAAATCAGATTCAGTGAGGCCCAATCGATGAAGTGTATGAATAGGGATGTGGTTGACTCCTAAACCATTATCAATGAAAGCGTGTCAGATGTCTATATCATTGACCTTTCCAGATAAATACAAAGGTCTAATATGTTAATGCACAACATCATCTTCATCTTCATCTATAAAAGATATCACTGCATTGAATTCTACATGATCATTCTCTATTTGGTAGACTTCAGCCGCAACAATTTCAGTTTTGAATTCTTGGGGATTTGACAAAGCCTCAATAAGCACCTCCCGAAGTTCTTTTGATAGATTCATGGAATCTAGAATTGATAACTTGGATGGTACTTGGTCCAAATGTTTCAAGGCATCGTACTTTTGATCCAAAGGTCGACTTTTCCCAATAGGAACATGTGGTTTCACAGGTGCCTAAGAAGTTGATGTTTTGGCAGTAGATGCATCTTGTATCGGGGTAGGAGTTGGAAATTTTCCTGGATTTGGTAGATTATACTGACTAGGTCTATCTATTTTCTGAGAGGAAAATGGTGTACCGTCTAACCGATCTTCCAAAATAACTATGCCAGGACTGAATCTGCCATGTGTGGAAGAACTTTCTTGTTCCTGTTGGGCCCACTGAAAGGGCTTTGCCATGAGTTTATGTCGCATATACAGATCTAGTAGCGGTAGAATTGAAATAGTGGCTTCTAGAATATCCACATATTACCCTGTATCATAGACCTATAATCCTTCCTCTAATTCCTCTATTTGATACATTGAACTTAGGAACATCAAGATAGAAACTATGGATGGCATTTAGATATGTTAAATTAATCATGTTAACATAACCAAAGATCATTTCTTTATCTGATGAAGATTTTACTTGATTAACCAATTCAGGTTGTTCCATTTGGTGGAGCGCTACCTGTGATTTTGAAGTAGATGGTATAAAATCTTCCATAGTTAAAGACAACTTAGGCTTTGATATGAACTCGTCTTCTTCTGACTGCTCTTCTTTCTTCAAATTACACTTCTTCTTTGAATATTTTCCTTCTGATGAAGGGGGTTTTTCTATGGAATCCATAGTATAAGGAAACATTTGTTTCATCAATTGCATTTTTAAAATGGCATGATTTCGTTTGATCGTTTTCCGAACCATACAATCATCATATTTATACGCATTTTTTACTTTTGAATTCATGCCACTCACCTTCTTCCTTTGGATTAGTAGTAGTAAAACATGTTATCTAGGATGAAGAACCTTTCCGTTTTACATGTCTAGAGTCCACCATCTTTTCCATATGGTATTTGATGAAAAAACAGTCATGAATGGGATGACCCAACATCTTATGAAATGGGAAATAGTTGTGAAGGTCTTCATGTCCTTCAATTTTTGGCCTTTTAGGCCTTGGCAACTGAACCATGTTGTTTTACTGAGTCGAGATGAAGTAACCCGGAACATGTTCATTCCAGAAAGAATAAACTTTATTCTTTAACTCCTCAAATTGTTTCCGTCTTTGATCTCTCTGATCATCTTGAAGAGACGGCCTCTGTTGTTGACTCTTAGGAGGTGGAGCCCTTCGATAAGATGAATGTTTAGAAGTGTAAGTCGGTACAAATGCTGGTTTAAGTGTAACTATATCAGTCTCTTCTTTCCCTATTCTCCTTCCTAGAATTGATGGAATTACATGAGTTTTAGCCTTAGTATTCATAAGAGAGTCTTCAATCCGCTGAGCGATTGAAGTATGGTCTTGAAACACTCCTAGGTATTTCATAGGGATCAACGGTGTGCATAATTCATCACGCAAATTTGCCACACAGATTGGCAACAACTCTTCTTGATGGAGTGATAAGCTTAAGAAATATTTTAATCCCTTCCAATGAGCAATATGAAATCAAAAACTCTTTCATTTTCCATTTGATTACAATTTATAAGATAAAAAACTGTCGTCTTGGGTAATGTTGAGCTAAATTGAATAAGGAATCATTGACGTAGATCATCCCACTCGGTAATTGACAAGGATTGAAAGCTGGTATACCATACAAAAGCAGGCCCTTGTAATGACTGTACAAAAAACATAAGCTTAACAACGTTTTTTTTTGTTTAGGAGTTCCCAACATAGGATCACAATGTGAAAAAAATGTGTTAAATGTTGTTCTGGATCTCCTGAACCATTAAAAACTTGAAATGTGGTACTAGAAAAATTTGATGGGGGAGGAATTGCATCCACCCATTCAGGGTAAGCTCTATTTTCCGGATGAACCTGTGCATGTTTTCCCACCATAACATCCAACCAAGATGTTAATGACTCAATGTTAGTAATTAATTTTTGAGAAAGATCTGGTTGAGATTGGACCTGAGTAGGCGCAATAACTGGAGTTTGGACAAGTGTAGTGACCGAGATTGCCACTGATGGTTGTATTGCTGGTTGTTGTGGCATATGACTCATAAGATTGGACATGTGAGGGTGTACTAGTAAAGGGGGATATTCTTGATCCATCCTAGTAGTTTCAAGAAATTTTCTTAACTGATTAAATCCATTACGCTTAGGAGGAAGACTAACTTGAAGTAGTTCTACATTTAACCTCCTTAACTCCTTCATTTCTTCTTCCTTCTGTGCGTACCTTTCCTCAAATGAGATTGATTTCCCTTCCCCAGAGGAAGGGTGGAATGTAACCTGAATTTTACCCTTTTCTATGGCATGTGCCTTTTAGGATTATGGAAGTGCATTACCCAAGGAAATGTCTTGCCCCTGGGCGGCCCTATAGCTTCTGGTACGCACACCTTCTTCATTCATTTTGGCATGCACAACCTCTTGAACATGAACATCTTCATATGATCATTCTGAGTGAGCCTCATGTTCTGGGGTATCTGTGACAACGACATTGATGAAATTTATCGATGCATAACGCATTGCATTCATTTTTTTTGCGTTTCTGTGATATTGTCTTCTTCCATGTCCTTTATAATACATTTCCCTTGGTTTAGTTGATCCCTGAGGAACTTCTTGATAAACCGTAATTTTGAGGGAATCTCCTTATAATTCAGCTCTATGTTCCACTTGTGGCTTCTTCGCTAATCGATAGAAAACTGACTCTCGCTGTGGAAGAGATTTAGGATCTGAAAACGTCCCATGTCCGGTGGACTAGGGCAATTCCTTTTTTTCCTGCTCATCTCCTCAAATCATATCGGTTGATCCAGAGGGTTGGATTAAAAGAGTCCCTAGTCTGGAAAGCTGAGGTGGCTATTGAACTGCTAAATCTAAAACTTTATTAAAAGCTCTCCTGATTTTGCGGACTTTAGTCTGGAAATTGGCCAGATGCATCAACCTAAATCTACTCAAATCATCTGGCTCAGATGACCATTGGATTATTACAGACATATGTCACCTGATGATGTGCATGCTCTAAACGAGAAGCATGTTTGATATTATCATTTTCTTGATGAAAGAGTAATTCGAGAACTTTTTCTTTGTATGCCTAACATTGGGAAGAACTAGTTGGGGCATGTTCTTGGGAAAGCTTTTTATTACACACAAAACCAGGTATCTGTGGCCAGCCATGGGCAATAACATTGCATGAGACCACTTTTGGCAGGCTTTGTTGACTGGAGAGTATAGTGAAATGCAGTGCTCCATGAACACCCCATCCCCTAATATGGATACCATATAGGGAATTGGTAATTAACTGGCGTAACCTATTTAGTGTGCCAAATCATGCACGCTGAAGGTCTCTTTGTAGATTTTCAACCATTGGATATCGGGAAATTGAGAGAGATGCCAAATAAATTTGGCGTTTTAACCCTTCTGTTATCTTAACATGATTTTCATATTCATCATAAGATAATATTTTCTCTTTTAACTGACCAAGAGTTTTCTATATGTTGAGACGAATATCGAGAATACAATCTTTTCTCAACATTTCTAGAATATCATACTGAGAGTTAGCCAATGGAAAAAACATGACTAGAATGTCACATTTCTCTAGTTGTTTTCTCATATTTAGTAATTCTTATTTGTCATTCGATGAAGATTATTTTACCTGATTGGACTAAAGCTGGCGCTTCTTTGTTGCTTCGTCAGATTCACAAATATTGGTAGAGAATTCATTTATCAAATTATATGATTAATGACCTAGGGGTGGTTTGGAAAATGAACTACACCCCGGGCTATCTTCTGATTGAGAAAGTATTTCACCTGCTAGCGGTAATCCATCATACATGACTGTATTTGAATTTGAAAGTCCCTCAAGATAAGGGGTCTTTCTAATTAATGAATTGTATTTTTACGAATTTTCTAGGCAATGTGAATTACTATCGTGGAGAGGTCTTTCATAGATAAATTCATCATAATGGGGAGGACCACCATGGTGGGTTACAACAAAAGATGAAACCTATTCCTCCTTGGTTTTCTGGCCACGCAGAGGGTTATCGTGGCTCTCATCTGAAGATGATACATTGAGATCGACCGAACTATCATGAAGCAAGCCTTCTCGAGGATGTGTCTGACGAAGACCTTTGGAATTATTGTTGTAATTTCTGGAATTTTAAAATGAAATAGTACAATCTTGAGTTGCAATAGATAATTGGATGGGGGCTTCAAGAACCCCAGCATCGAGCAAAGCCTTATTTCAAATTGGCTCTTGATTTCCTGACTGTGCTGGACTGGTCATTTTCTTAGACACCTTCTTACTGAATTTGGAAACTAGTTCATGATGAAAGTGGTTATTATGGGAAGGTGTATGTGCCTTATCAGGAGAAATGGCCAGGTTAGGCTGACTATTTCCTTTCAAATCGGGTGTATGTGCCTGACTTGATTGTCCGTATGACATGGGGGAGTATGCCCCATGACACTCTTGGACTCGACTAGAGTTGTGTATCTACTCCAGGGTGACTTGTTGGTGAGTCACTCCACTGATAAGGAAAGATTTGTATCTCTTTCCCTGTGATGTCACTGGTGTTGTTATAATATTCTCGCAAGCATCCAGAATATGGGCAGGGATTTCCTTCTTCTATTTCACCATTGTCAGAATGGGATTGGTGAATTCAGCTACCGAAACAGGAATATACGTCCATTCCATGCTTGGAGAAGGTGTGTATTCCTGATTCTATCCTCCTTTTCCTACCAGTAAATTCTGAAAGAACTCATGTATGGGGGAAGAACATTGTGTCTGCCTCCTGCTTGTCACTGGAGCTTTCCAATTGACATCTCTGGTTGCTACCAAATGAGACTATTGGTAGGATTGATGAACATTGGTAGGTGTATGTGCCTACTGTGTATTCTTTTTCTAGTATTGTTGACGAATTTCCTTCAATACTAGAAGACGAGAATGCTGACAGAATTGGTGATTGTAAACAGGTGTATGTTTCTGCTTATCAGTTGCCACCATATTAGATTGGCGAGCTTCTTTGGATGCAGTGAAACGAGCCTGCTGACTAGCTGATGAATTATAAATATGCATATATGCCTGCCTATAATACTCTGCCGGAATTTCCTGGCGGTATTTCTGTGTTACTGCCAGATGAGTCTGCTGGGCAGTAACATTAGGATGGACAGGTGTATATTCCCGCTCGTTTTTTCCATCAATTTGGCTTGATGGACTTCTCCGAAGGGGGAAGAAGTAAGAACCTACTCCCTGTTGATAGGATTATGAATTTGAAGGTTCGTCTTGTGTGCTTGAGTCTGAAGAACCTGAGCCAAACCCCTAAAGGTGATACCCTCATAATGTTGAGGGTGCACTACCGCATGATTCTGGCGGCGATTGTTGATGGGAGCCATCAGGAAGGACTCATGTCTTTTTGAATTAAGGTCTTGAGTGACATTATCATTCACCTCCCCATAATATGGGAGGTACTGGTGATTGCATTCTAGGGATAACGACCTTAAATAGTTGGAGACGGTGGTCGGCACTACCTGCTTCTTAACCACTGGTCATCGTTGTCCTGAGAACCAGGGTGAGTTGTTGACTTGGAGGGCTTGTTGAGCAGCCACCAGAGTCGGAATGGTTCCATTTTGACGGTATTACATAACCAATTCATTTGAGACCCAACATTGAATATGCTGAGTAGGTGATGCCTTCCTCAGAGAGGACGAGGATCCAACAGGAGTAGTGGCTGAGGCATTCACATGTGTGAATTTTAAAGAATCCATTTCTTATTGCAAAGTGATCTTGAAAAAGAGTGAATATTTGATATAACAGACATAATCAAGATACGTTTGGCCAGACTACTTCATTTGGATGAGCACAGATATCATTGATTTCTTTTTTGGACCTCATATTGAGTTTAATATGTGCCTAAAAAATAAGTAAAACATTATTTTAACTTGGTTAAGGATTCACGTCGGCTTCACCATTTTTTGTTTCTTTCAGAAATGGAAATGAGCTTTGCTTGTTTAAGGTTCAAAATTTCCAATTGGTTTCTATTGGTTTTATTCATAGAAGCGGAAAAATCTAATGATTCTATATCCATTTGGACATACTTTCCAAAGGTAGGTGCTCATTAGTTGTAGACAGATGAGGGTTAAGAATTTGCATTGGTTGGGAGGATGGGAGGTTAGGCTCATCACACCTTTTTTAGGGGAATTATTACCCACTTCGGGACTCTCTTATAGATTTAAAGTATGTTCACCAATCCTTATTAATTCACAAAGTATGAAAATGAGTTTTACTTTAGATTTGGCAATAAATGATTGATATTTATGAGATTTAGATAATCTTTTATATGTATTTATTGTTCTTCATCGATATAGAATCATCCATATTTATTAGAGATTATTAGTCAATGGTATCATTCAACACATTATATATAAATCTCTTGGTCATTATGATAACCATACAGGTTTTAAATCCACTCAGTGGGGCACATGAAGTTTATTGTCTTTCAGAAAGGCATGGATTATTTTAGAGTTGGGATCTTACCAGTAGATGGTTTACCTACGTATCATTGTTAAAAATAAAGGAATCATAACCCACGTGGTTTGATAGGAAGGATTTAGTTTAATGTCATATGGGAGGTAAAATAATTAATGAAAGATGGGATTGGACCTTATAAAGGCTTCAAACGTACTCTTCTTTAAAGGAAGAGATCAATGTCCACGTAGTTTGGGGATTGATGTATGAGGTTTATGCATGATTAATGGCCCAAAGAGATATGTCATAATTAGTTTTACACTCTAAACCCACGGGAGTCATACTCGATGTGAGAAACAAGAGGTATGATAAAATATGACGATTGTAACATGAAAGATGCAATCATAAGAAATGATGTGGGGCTTACGTATGTATGACAACCCAAGTAAATAGGGATTAGGACTTAGTTCAGGAATGAATCCTAGGAGCAGGGTCCATAAAGGTATTATTTCATTATGGGGATTTGGAATTTTAACTTGGGACTTACTCCTAAGGAGGATTCCCAAATTAGGGGGGACGTGGGGCTTTATCCTAAGGAGGATGCCCATTAACAGTGTCCATAAAGGTATTGGTGCTTTATGGAGATTTAGAATCTTAATTTGGGGCTTACTCCTAATGAGGATGACCAGATAAAGGGGGACTTTAACTTATGAATGGGGATTACTACTGATATAGATGCCCAAGGTCAAGGGGACTTATGATTGGGGCTTAATTTTGAGAAGGAGTCCCAAATCAAAATAAATTTAGACTGGGGATTGTTCTTGAGAAGGAGGCCCAAGGTGAAAGGAAATTATTTTTGGGACTTACTCCTGATATGGAGGCCCATATTAAAGGAAATTGTGACTCACTCCTAAGGAGGATTCCCATATTAATCGATATTTATGATTGGGGCTTACTCCTAAAGAGGATTCCAAGATTAGGGAACTTGGGGATTACTCCTAAAAAGGATGCCTAGATTAGGTAACTTGAGGCTTATTCCAAAAGAGGATTCACAAATTTGAAATCTTCTCATATTAAAGGATGAGGTTGAATGAAGGAAATCTCTAAGCTTAGTGACATAAATTTATGTAAAACATGAGGCTTTGAGAGATGTTCCATATAATTCCTTTCAGATAAGGAATCCAACCAAGTAACCATGCCATAAATGGATTTGATGAGGCTTTTGAAGGCTAATTATTTAAGAGGATAGGTGAATTTGAGGAAAGGAAGTGAATTCGAAGGAGGCACGCAAGTATTGGAATGGCGCGCATGTCTTGGTCATGCAAGTATACTTGCGCGGCATGAGTCAATACCCTGGAAATGAAAAGAGATGGGTTTCATAAAAATCATATCAATACCATGGAAATGAAATTGTTATCATAAGAATTGCATCATGTCATTACCTATGAAAAATATATAGGCCTCATAATAGTTTTATCAAATAATAACCTATTAAAGAAGCGGGTTTTAAAATAATATAACCCATAAATGAGAAACGGGACTGATAAACAACATGTCATTTTAATCAAAAACCATTCTAATAAAGAATACTAATTGGGTTCATGAATCGTATGCCTAATAAAAAATAAACTATACCAAAGGATATAATATTATATGGAGAAGTATTTTCAATGATCTATCAGAGAATAACTTTTCATTGAAAATCACTTTTTAAAACATAAAACATTTTGAAAATATTTTTTATTGAAAACTCTTTGAAAAAATATATATGAATAATGAAAAATAATCAAAACCATTTCTTTAGGAAGATATTTTTTTCCATTAAAACTCTCTTTAAAACGTAAACTGTTATTAAAACCCATTTCCTTGAAAATAGGTTTGAAAATATATAAATGAATCTTTAAAAAATATTGAAATTTTTTTCCTTAAAAACATATAAATTAATATTGAAAAACATTTGAAAACCTTTTCCCTTTTAAAAAAATAATACTGAAATGAAATTTGAAAAAAAATTTCCTTGAAAACATTTTTAATAATCATGAATATCATTTGAAAAAAAAATTCCTTGAATACTTATAAACGGAGTTTGAAAATATATTGTAAAAAACATTTCCTTGAAAACTTATAAAATAGATTGACAGTCGTTTATAAAAACATTTTGTTTGAAAACATATAAAGGAATATTGAAAATAATTTTGAAAACCTATTTTATAGAAAATTATTTTAAAACATATAAAGAAAAATTGAAAACATTTGACACACTTTTTGAACATAATTGTTTAAAAAAAATCCTTTTTAGAGGACATGTTTTTGAAATAACTCAGATTACCGACCAAAGAGAAAGATAAAGTCATATTTTCCTAAAAAACATTATATATTATATAATGTACCATAGTGTGTCAAAATGGTACCAATATAAGAAGATATCATGAATAACCCGAGTATAAGTAAATTCATGGTTTTTCTTCAGATAATGATCAAAAAATTTCGTCAATTAAATCGTAGTCACAAACAATCCTCATAAATGATGATATTGTGGAAATGAACTGTTACACTTTTGTAACATTAAATAGTGATCCTCAGAGGAGTAAAAAATGAAATTAATCTTATAATATAGTAAAAATACTAAATATTATTATATAATTGTCAATAGAGGTATAAACTCATCATAGAAAATTATTGGTTCATAAGACGACATATATCTGAAAGACGAAAAATTGAGACAAAACTAATGTACCAATATGTTAACTTGTGAAACATAAAACCCCTGAAAAAATAATAAAAAGGACATATAAATAACCATAAATTGTTGTATAACTATATTATAATAAATTCATGGTAATTATATACACCACACATAATAAACAAGTGACGAACATGGAATGTATCTCACGGATAAGGAAAATTGAGATGAGAAAACCCTTACCACATGTCTTAACATTCTTCATACATTATAAAAACTATTGTATAATTAATATAATTTTATTATAAATATACCAAATTATAATAATATTATATATAACACCATATATGATTTTATTAGGACATTATATTACCCTTTTATTAACAATTCTATGTTAATGTTACGTTTCGTATAATATCCATGTTGTTTTTCGTATATAATGTCACTTGTTTATCATCAAACTCTTACATAGATAATTATTTAATTATTTAAATAATTTAAAAAATTAAATAAGTATCATATATTTCAATTATATAAATATTTATAATAGTCTATAAAAGTTAGAATTATTAAATGGAATACATTATTCTTGTAGACGGTAGGTCGTTTGTACGCATTAATGTTGTTTCTATTTTAATATCATATCAAATAAAATAAATCAAATGACATAATAGAATAAATATATATATAAAATAATTAATGTATAATTATTATTTCATATTCATAATATAATTTTACAAAACTAATCCTTAATACATTACATGTAAATTGTGAATGAATCACATCACATTGAGGAGGCTGTAGTCCACATGTCCACAATCAAAGTTATCTTATTTACAAAAAATTGAAAGCACATAGATTTTTTTAATATAAAAATTAAATAATAATAAATACATCATAAATATCATATATATAATAAAAAAATATGTTATCTATCATAATTACTACCCATTATAGGTGGTAAAGTTAAAAACAAACAACATCATTTCGTGAGGGGGTAATTCGTCATACACATGAACGAAATGATATTTACCCAATAGATGGAAGTGTGTGTAATTTTAGGTAAAAAATAGAAAACAAAATTAATTATGTTGGTGATACATAGTTTATTATATAATCATGTAATAATTATAGTTTATGGGTAAGAGAATGAAAATAAAATTATGGGTCTTGAGAAAGGATGTTACCTCTTCTTTGGGTAACTCCTCTTGGTTTGCACCAAATGGCTTCCTTGGATGGGTTTAATCCAAAAGGGGGGATTAAAATATAAATAAAGGGTTGTTGAAATATTATTTTAAAAGATTTTGGGTGATCTAAATGGATTTATAGGTGTGAATAAGTGGGAGGGGTTATTTTTTTTTATAGTGGAAGAGGAGTGGTATTCATGTAAATTTCTGAAAAGAGAATTTCACCCACATTTTCCCATGTAAAGTTGCTTCAAATTAGTTTTAAATTTATTTAAATGGAGGATAGGGTATAAATATTTAAATAAAATGGAATTTTAAAAATTTTATAGGATTTTTGGCCATTTTGTTTAAGGTTTACTCCATTATTAAGATAATATTTATCTAAATATCTTTAATTAATTTTAATCGCTTTCAATAATATTTTTTGAAAAAAAATGAGAATATTAAAAATTATAAAATATTATTAACCCAAATATGAAATCAATTTCTTCTAAATTGCAATCACTTTAGTAGAAGAAATTAACTTAAAATGAATCTCGTAGATGGGATGGCAATGCTGGGTTTTAAAGCAAAAAGGGCCAGATGTTTGAAATGTTTTTATATCCAATTTCGTGGTGAAATTCGTTCAAATGATCTAAATTATATTATTTGACATATAATTGAATTAAATATACTTTATAAATAAATTAAAACAATATTTAACTATATAAATAAATTATATGAAAAAGCAGTTTTGAATTAAAATTCAGCGCTTCTCACTATTCATCAAAAAATGAAGCTTCTTAGAAAAATACCAAAAATTATCCAAATGAAAATTTTGATATTACACATTAAAAAATGAATTTTATTTTTTCAAATAAAAATTATTTAATTTTCCAAAATATTATTTAAATTGGGATCTCTATTAAAAAGTAGTGAAATTCCCCTTTAGAAAAATACGTATTTTTATTCTTAAAATTGGATTTGTTAATATATAATACCAATAAAATCTATTGTATGAGTGTAAAAATAATTTATTGAGTATATGATATAAAAATTTTATTAAAAAAATTAAACAAAAGTGTTTTTTTCAATTTATTAAGATATAATTGTGTTTGTACATAGAAAAATAGTTTTATTAGAAAAGTAATTTCATTATTTTCAAATTGTTATTACATTAAGTTATAATAATGGATAAAAAAAGGATTCATTTTATAAACATGTTTAAATAATATTTTCGATATATAATTAATATTATTCATAAATTCCATTCCATCAACTATGTGGTATCTATTTAAATATTTTAATAATAATATTTCAATTATATTTTTTGTTCGGTTAAACATGGATTTTCATGTAACACAAGCTATCAAAGGAACTCATCATTAGGTGTAACAAAATCCAAAAATATCATTTCATGTTCCAGAAGCTAATCATAAGTGTTGTGTGTAGTGAAATATTAACTTTCTATTGTGTGAAATGTAAGGAAAACATAGTGATTTTGTAATGCCCCGAACCTAGTTACCCAGAGTCAGTGCATTATTACATAACATTGCATGATCACAAGAGATCATGTCCTGAAGGAATGATCAGTTTTGTAGCCCTAGAAGTACTAGATACCTACATTTGTTTTACATTACATCATGTAATGAAAAACAAAATTTCCCCCTTTTAACACACTCATATTCCTTTGACTATCCCTATAGGTCAGTAATAATTTACTTCTTCGCATCCTAGGAGAGATTAAAAATAATAAATGGGGGATATCAGATGCACATAAAGGATAACAATATAGAAGGAGCTATTATAAATAATCATAAACATTTACATCAATTTACAATACTAAAACATATCCTTTTAAACATAAAAATCAGTATAATATGGAAATAATAAATCAAATAATCAGATTTACGTATTCACATAGAAAATCTACTAGTCGAATAAACACATGTAATATCAAAATCTTATCTCATAATGATGAAATGCATCATGTCAGACATCATATCCAAATATTCATGTCCTCGTTCCAAAACTACAAATAAAAATATTGTCAATGCCTTGTTCCAATACACTAGTTTGTCTCATGAGACCTACCGATGCATTGAGGGGTTATTACGACTCCCACCCATCACTTACTACGTCCAAAGCATTTCTTATATGAAAGGGTGAAATGTAACATAAACTTTCTTATTAAACTAACAGAAGAAATGTTAATACGTTCACCATAAACCATTAATGACATTAAAATAGCACATCCCCAAATCAAACATATCATACAACTATCAATAAAATATGGAATATTGTATCGTAAAAAATCATCTTTAATTAAACTTAAAATCCAATAATAGATGTTGACATAGATGAATTCCATCAAAAAACCATTTCAGAGAAATATGTCTTTCAACATTGAAATCATTTAAAATTCACAGAATTATAAAATAAAACATTTATTTTGAAAATTATTCATCTATGTTTAAAATAGATGCTTCAAATGCGTTATATTGGAAAAAAAAAGTATCACCTGTTGTATAAGATAAAAAAATTCTATCTTTAATTTGTCGAAATGGTCATTAAGTTCCTTGTTTTGAAAATTATGGAAAGATTCGTTTCAAAAAAAATTATAAAAAGTCAAAAAGGGTATAAAAGTATTTAAACCATAGTCTACGAAATTGTTAAAAAAAATTAAATACATTTTAATGAAACACTAATGTGGATGATAAAAAGTTCTTGTAGATACTTACATATAAACAACCTTGGATAATAAAGATATTTTAAAATTAACACTTATCTTGTACTTTTCCTTAGTTGATGGTATGTTATACTCCAATATAATAGTTAAATAATTTTTATTTAATTATACAATAACCACATAAAAAATTTGATATAATATATGATCCTCTAATAATGTTTTGTTAACAATTTTTTAGTAGTATCATTGTTTCGAGTGTTAATAGATTCATTATCCTTTAAATGTTTTTTTATGTAAGTAATTTTTGTGAGGGATAGGATGTATTTTATTCATAACCAGGATGATATTAAGTTATTAAAAATAATTTTTTAATCATCAAATGAAAATTATTCTTGAATGGTTATGATGAGGAACGAGATCTCATCGTGTCGTGGAGACGGTAATCCGTACGTACGCATGAGCGACAATATCATTATATTCATGGTGAAATTGAATTTAATTTGATGGTATACTATATATAAATAATCCTTAACATGTTATATTTTTTATTTAAATCAATTTTAATCATAATTATACCCCTCAAATAATGAAGTGTTGAATTACAAACTACAACATGATGTGGAGTCGGTAAGTCGTACATATGCACGTATGGTGACTTTGTCATTCATATGATTGATAGAATAATGAATATAGTTGTACCATGTATATAATAACATCAAATTATTTAGAAGGTACTGGTGTTATTATTTTGGTAAGGAAATAACAAAGAAAGAGGAAGTGTACGAATAAAAGAACATTGAAAGAGGTGATGAAATAATTAAATCTTCTTCGGGTGCTTCCTTTTGATTTGAATAAAAGGTATCCTTAGGAAGGATTTATGTTCAATGTATGTAATCTAGGATGAATTGAGGGTAGTTGTAAAGAGACTATGTAAGGGTTTTTTTGAGCTGAATATCTTATGAGGTGTGAATTTAGGAGAAGGGGAAGTACCCTTTGGTAAGAGAGTTGAGGGGAAATTTATTAAAAGATTGAAATATTATTTTATTATAATATAATTTTCGATTTCTAATGGCTCAAAATAGATTTTTTTTTGGATAAGGTGTATATGGGTAGGAATCCTATCAACCAACATGTGTTAGATATGTTTAGGTCACCATAATAATCTTATATTTTAGATTTATCTCTAAGTGAAATAGTTTAACTTTTACCATGTCTTCTAGTATTTTTATTTTACATAGTAAATATAGTTACAATAAAATGACAAGAGAACCTAAAGTGGTTAATTAATGAAATATCTAACATTATCTAAGATATTTGGCTGAATCAAATATTTTTAGAAATATTATATCATATAATAAAATAGTATTTGTTTTAAAAGCCCATTTATGTCAATTTTGACCGTATTTAGTATTTAGTTTTTTTAAGGAAAAACAACCTTATTACTTCAACAAAGTTACATCGAAACAATCGTAACAAGTAATATTCGAATATAAAATTTTTGTATGGCATCAAAAGTTTCATTGCACATTTATTTTAATATTTATAACATCAATTATTTTAATCGTTCATTTATAAAGTAATTATTACATCATCATGGTGCGAAAAATAAATTTAATTATTTAATTTCTAAAAATAATAAATAAAATACCATGATTTTCAAAATATTTTTATATTTAGAATTAATATTTAGAATCGAATTTATCATAGGTATAACTCTTTATTAATAATATTTTATTTAATTAAATTTTAATTTAACACATTTAACACTTCTTTAAATAAAATATAACAAATGTCATAATCTAAAAAATATATATCAAACATGATAATATTTATGTCTTAATGTTTATTTTGTTCAAAATAAAATTATCAAATAGAAATAGGATATGTTTTGGGTTAATTTGATTTTATTATAATATTATTTTTACCTTTCATTACCGTATTTACTTTTAATCATGGTAAATAAAATTCAAAATTTACTATTCAACAAAAATTATTTTCATCTTATTAAACCAAATTTTACTTACTGATTACAACAGTGTCTATCAAATTTTTAACATTCAATTCACAGGAGCTGTAATATTACGTTTTATAAAAATTTGTAATTGTGCCTAGAAAGATGGTAAAAGATGTTAAAATGTTCAATGAAATTTTATAAATCTACTCTTATTATAAAATGACTCCAATGAATTAAATTGGACTAATATATTTATTATTTACATATTTTTACAAGAAAATAAATTTAAATTAAAAATTAAATATAAAAAGATGATTTTAAACAATAATGCTCCGTTTTTTATTATTTATAAAAAATTGAATGTTTTCAGAAAAAAACCAAAAATTCACCCTAAGCTAATTTTTATATTCTGAATCCAAAACCGACGTCCATTTTGAACAAAATAAAATTTATAAAATTTCAAAATGTGGATATTACTATTCATAGCTTCTTTTTAAAAATTTAGTTTGATTGGTCGTGGGGTGATAGAACTCAAAGATGCATTAAACAAAATCTATTGTATTATTCAAAGAGAAGAATATTGTGGAAGATTGGGGTGTTACATTCGTCCCTCCTTAAAATAATTTATTCATTAAAATTTCAAGAATATTACTGCACAAAAGATTTGGGTGGTTATTCATCATATGTTCCTCAGGTTCCCACATTTCCTCTTCCATTATATAGTTTCCGTAATGAACATTTACCCGAAGAGTTGTGTGGTTTCTCAACACATGTTCTCCAGTACCAAGAATCTTGATAAGATCATCCCAGCAAGAAAGATCGAGGTCTTGTTTTATTTCTTCATAGGTGAGTACATGAGTTGGGTGAGGCATTTATTTTCGCAACATTGATACGTGGAACACACCATGACCTTTGGAGAGACATTGAGGAATTGACAATGGTAATTTACAACTCCAATTTGTGCTAGAATTTCAAAAGGTCCAATATACCTAGGAATTAATTTACCCTTCTTATCTAATCGTATAACACTCTTACATGGAGATACATTTAAGAAAAACTGATATCCTACTTGAAATTTAAAATCATTCCTTAATTTATCAGTATAGATCTTTTTCCTACTTGTAGATGCTATGATGTGGGTTTGGATAATCTTTTCCTCTACCATTGTTTCCTCAACATGTTCTGGGCCTTCGAGTTTTCCATCACCAACATCATCCCAACATGTTTTTGTGCGACATCTCTTTCCAAATAACACTTCATATAGTGTCATTTGAATAATTTAATGGAAGAAATTGTTATAAGAAAATTCTGCTATCGATAAATATAGATCCCACGTACCATGAATGTCATGTGGAAAAGATCTCAACATGTCTTCTAAGGATTGAATAGTCTGTTCAGAATTTCCTTCAGTTTGAGGGTGGTAGGAAGTGCTCAAATAATGTTGAGCATCTAGGGGTTTCTTAATACATTTCCGAAATCTTGATGAAAAATGGGGATCATGATTAGAAACAATTGATACGGGTACACCATGAAGTCTTAAAACTTCATTAATATATAGTCTTGTTAAACGTTCAAGAGGTAAATCTTCTCTTATATAAAGATAATGTACTGACTTTTTATGCCGATCGACAATGACTCACATTTCATCATAACTTGTTGGATTCTTTTGTAGCCCTATGGCAAAGTCCATCATAATTTCATCCCATTTCCACATATGTTTGGGAAGAAGTTGTAGGACTCTTTTAGGATTATTTCTTCTATCCTTAACTTGTTGACCAACCATACATATTGGATCCTAATCATAAATCCCCCTATTAATATATTCCAACCAAAAATGTTCCTTCATATTTCTCTACATATTAGTTCTACCATATGGTATAGAGAAATTGGAGCTATGTGCATCATCCAACAATTCCATTTTTATATCAAGAATATTGGGATCACCAAGGCTCTTCCCAAATTTAAAAATTCCATCTTTAAAAACTAATTCGATCAATCTCCCATCATTCATAGATTCAATTTTTTTTTTTGAAAATTCTCATCATCAGTATGAGAAATTTTTACCCTATATTGTAAAGTTGGTTTGGAAACCATTGGAAAAATTATTAATGTTTCACCTTCCATGATTATTCCCATATCCATATTCACTATAACCATGAACTATGGATCCCTTTGAACCTGAATCTTCTTTATAATTCCATGATTATTTATTCTCAAAGCATCAACCACCTTATTTACCATCCCTAGGTGGTATTGTATTGTGAGATCATAAAAATTGATTAGTTTGAGCCATTACCTTTTCATCTTATTGAGTTATTTATGTGAGAAAATATACTTCAAACTCTTGTGATAAGTATATTTCTCACATTTTTCATGATAGAGATAGTGTCTCTATATCATCAAAGTAATGGTTACAGCTGCTATCTATAGATCATGGGTAGGATAGTTTTTTTCTAGAATTCTTTGGTATCGTTATGTAGAATAAATAACTCTATCATTCTAAAGAGGGACACAACCATGTCCTTTCTTAGAAGTATAACTATATATAACCAACCTATCATTCCCTAATGGTAGATTCAATATAAGATAATTAACTAATTTTCTTTTCAATTATTCAATACAATATTCACACACTTTTTTCTGTAAAAAAATTAATCCCATTACGTGTGATATTGGTTAATAGGTTAACCAAATGGGCCAAATTCTAGATGAAACACCGATTGTAACATACTAATCAAATAAAACTGCATACCTCAGTTATACTCATCAGTGATATCCATTCTTGTATTCCCTTGTAATTGAAGGATCAATAGAGATTCCATCCATAGAGACAGAATGTACATGAAAAGAAATCTACTAAATCCAAAATTCACACTTGTTAAACTTTCTATACAATTCATTTCTTCTCAAGTGTTTTCCGAATAATGTGCTAGTTATTTTCAAGATATTCATAGATTTTGGATTATACCATGATATCATCAATAAAACCACTAAACATTCCTTAAGATATTCTTTAAAAACTCTATTCATTAGATCCATGACTATTGGGGGTGTGTTAGTCAGTCCAAAAGGTATTACTTAAAACTCGTAATACTTATACCGAGTTTGAAATGCTGTCTTTCGAATGTCTTCCTTCTTCATGTGCAACTATTGATATCCAGATCGAAAGTCAATATTTGAAAAATATTTATCTCCATGATATTGATCAAATAAATCATCAATGCGAGGGAGGGGATACTTGTTCTTTATTTTTATAGCATTGATCTCCCTGTAGTTAATACACAACCTCATAGATCCATAATTCTTATTAACAAAAAAAATGTGGGATACCAATGGAGAAACTCTAGGGAGAATAAATACCTTTTTACTCATTTCTTCTAGATTGTTATTTAGTTCCAATAATTCTACAATGGCCATTTTATAAGGGGTCTTTGATATTGTCCTTAAACAAGGAATTAAGTCAATAGAATACTTAATTGCCTGTTATGGAGTATGTCAAGGTGAATCGTGTTGAAAAATATCAACATAGTCTTTCACAATAGGTACATCATCTACTTCAGCATTCATTTCCTCTCCTATAGTTATTTCACTCCCTTCCTCCGCAATAATTGGATTTAGTATTTCTATAGAGGGTGGATCAAGATAAAAATCAGATGGTGATGTTTTTTCTATAAAGATAAGGGATTCATTATCATCATAAAAGACTATAATATCCTTATTCTAACAATAAATTTTCAAATCATGGATTGAAATCCAATCCACACCAAGTATTATCTCAAATTCAATCACAAGTAACACAATAAGATCACTAGATAAAGCATGTTTATATTCCATTACGGTAAATTATTAAAAAAACAATGTTACAATGATACATTCCTTAGGTGTTTCGATAGTCAAATCCCTTAATGAGTCAAATTGGAAATATCTATTTTTATTAGAAAACTGGGAAGATTTGAAAGAATAGGATGATCTAGAATCAAACAATGCATTGGTTATTTTGAGGAAACAATTAATGTACGTTCCACCATATTATTCGAAACATAAACTTCAGTAGTCGTGATCACATAATCATAGCCTTCCTCTTATAGCCTTTTTTGAGGTAAGGTTCCTTGAAACTTAGGACATTAATTTCCAAAATGCCCCATTTCATTATATTTGTACTATTGAACATCAAAAACCTCTTTTTTCCCCATGTAATCACGAGCTTGGTGGAAATATTCTCCACACTAGTAACAAACTCATATCCCCTTTAGGAATGCACTAGTGTGTTTCTTCCCACAATTACCACTGGATGGATATTCAACATTTCCCTACATCCCTTGTTTCCTTTTCCGTAGTATTCAATAGATCTCTTCTTTACATTCTCGACATTGACGTCATAAGACTTACAGAATTCCTTTTATGCATTGATAACACATGAGACTATATCTTTATAAGATGAGATGGATTTCGATACTACTGCTCTTCCAAGAAATGGTTTTACCCCAAAAAGAATCAATCAATATTACATATTGGGTTACATATATAATCTACATCATGCATTGTTAACCTTGTAAAGATCACCTTATATATTGCAACATTCTCATCCACTATTTCCCTTAGAGTCAGAATTTCCCTATAAATATCTGATAGATGATATCAAGGAACATATTTTTCTAAGATAATACCTTTAAACTCCCTCCATTACAAATTTTATATTTCATCATCCTCCTTTGTGTTTTGTATTAATAACCACCACTGATGTATACCTCCTGAGAGGCGATAAACTTCCTTGAAAACCTTTTCCCTTTTGATATCCCAAATGCATGAGATATTTTAACAAAGAATCTTATACATTGCTCAGCTACAAATGGATTTGTAGTCCCATTGAAAGTTTGTGGTTGTTTCCACATGAAGCGGTCTAACATTGACCCTATGTATTGTGGATCATAGTGATCCATATGGAAAAATTTATTATTCAAAACCTGAAAGAGTTGTCCCAGTTTGGTTATAAGTTTTTTAGCACCAGTTGAAGCACCTGATCAACTATAATTAACATTAATAGGAGTGAAATCCATATAGGGAATATGTGCACTGATAATATTTCCATTAATTCAATTAGGATCCATTTCTAAACTATAACATACAGTAAATTAGTTCATTAATAAAAATGCAAAAATTAAATATTGTAAATATTTATCATAAATTGAATAGTTTATGGATATAATCCATAGTCATAAAAATGTTTTCATTGGGGAAAATATTTACTCATATATCCTTCATAATGGTTTGTTGAGAAAAAGTGAATTATCCAAAGCATACCACCAAGTATTGTCAAACCAGGTGCGTAATAAGTCTCGTTGTCATGTACCATGATACCCCAAGTCATGCCTGAAACTCCATGTCAGAGTTTTTACTCTTATGTACATCTGTGCTAAAACCATGTCCACTTGCAGTATCCAGACATGGTTTTTTTGCTTATAAAACCCACATGATATCTATATTACCATTTTTTTGTATTTTCATCTTTACTAATCTTCTAAGTCTATATTTGGTTAATGTTCTCTAATCATGGTTTTTCTAAATCTAGTTTCCATGTTTGTTACTAAACTTCCTATGATACCAACTGTAACACCCTGACCCTAGTTAACCAGAGTGGGTGCATAATTAAATAACATTGCCATGATCACAAGGGATCATGTCCCAAAACACCGATTAGTTTAGCAGCCTTTGATGTACTATTTAAAAACATATGTTTTACATTACATTATGAAATTAAAAAAAATAACATTGTATCTCCATTGAAGACAATCATATTCCTTATCTTATCCCAAAAGGTCAGTTATAATATACATCATAGCATCCCAGAAAAAATAAAACAAAATAAAGGGGTGAGTTCAGATACTCAGTAAGGATAAAAATATAGCGAAAACTATCATAAATAAGAATAACCATTTTATTCAATGTATTAGACCAAAAAAATGAGAATTTTAAGCATAAACACCATCATAATGTGGCCAAGACAAATCAAATAATTCCATTTAATTATTCACATGGATATTCTACTAGTCAAATAAACACATTTTTTATCAATAGCTAATATCATAAAGATGGGATGCATAATGCTAGACATCATAATGACATAGTTATAGACTCGGGCCAAGACTAAAAATAAAAATATTATCATGGCATTGTGACATGACACTAGTTGTCTAATGAGACTTAACGATGCATCAAGGGGCTATAATGGGCCCCTCCCATCACTTACTATGTCCAATTCATTCCTCATTGGAATATGGTGAAATATAACACAAACAATCGTATTAAACTAACATACAAAATGTTAATACTTTTACCATAAACTGTGAATGACATAAAAATAGCACATCCACAATCAAAAATATCATACAAATATCATTATAAAATAAAATATTATATCATAATAAATCAAATTCAATTGAAAATAAAATCCAATAATATAGTATGATATAAGTGAAATTAATCCAAAAGAAATTTGAGAGAAATATCTCTTTCTACATTGAAATCATTTAAAAGTAACATAATTACTAAATAAAACATTTATTTTAAGAAATATTATTATAATATTTTAAGGGAATCATTTAATGTGTTATAACAGTTTAAAATAGGTGCACCCACCTTATATGTTTAAAAAACATTCTTTCCTTATTTTGTGGAAAAGGTCATACAGTACCTTGTTTGGAAAACAACAGAAATATTACTTCCAAACCATTTTATAAAAAATAAAATAAAGGTATTAATTAATTTAGCCCATATTTTAAGAAATATTTAAAATGTTATGATTTTAATTTTGATGAAACATGGATTTTGGTGATAAAGAAGTCCCTGTATATACTTACATATAAAGAACATCGGATAATAAAGAGATGGTAAAATTAACCCTTACCTTGTACTTTTATTTACAATAAGGTACGCTAACCTCCTGTATAATAGTTAAATATTTTTTATTAAATTATAAAATAACCAAATACATAAATATGATATCATATATGATCCTTTAATATTGATTTGTTAATAATATTTCAGTGGTATCATTGTTTCATGGGTTAACAGATTCATTCTCCTTTATATGTTTTGTTACATAAGTCATATTTCTTATGGATTGGATGTATTTGATTCATATCCATAATGATATTATGTTCTTGATTTTTTTAAATGTCCAATTAAAATTATTCTTGAATGGTCACAATGGGGACTGAAATATCATTGGGTCATGGAGACGGTAATCCGTATGTACACATTAGTGACTATATCATTCTATTGATGGTAAAATACAATGTAATTGGATGGTATATTATATTTATTGAATAATTTACATGTTATATTTTATATTTACATTAGTTATACTCATTATTATACCCATCCAAATAATAAAGTATTGAATAACACAAAACACCTCGACATGGAGATGGTAAGCCTTGTGTACTCATGAATGGCAACTTTTTCATTCATATGATAGATAGAATAATGAATATGGTTATACCATATTTAAAATAACATCACAATACAAAGAAGGTACTTGATTCATTATTGTTTTATGGAATGAAAAAAATAAAGAGTAAGTGAAAGAAGAAATATCTTTTAAAGAGGTGATGAAATAATTACCTCTTCTTCGGGTTCTTCATTTTGATTAGAACTAAAGGTCTCATTTGGTTGGATTTCGTATAAACATAAGGCATCTAAAATTAATTTAGGGTATATGGGAGGGTATTTGGGTAGGTTTTGGATGAGCCAAATTTCTTTCGATGTATGAATTAAATATAGGGGAAGTTCTCCTTTATAAGAGAGGTGAGAGGCAGTTTAGGAAAATCTTGAGAAATTATTTTACTATAAAATTATTTTCAGTGTCTAATAGATCCAAATGGATGTATTTCGAGGATAAGGGAGAGATGGATCGAAATACTCTCAACCAAAAGGTTTTATACATGTTTAGGTCACCATTTTAACCATATCTTTTGTATTTAACTCTTAGTTAAATAGTTTAACTATTACCATGTCTTCATGTATTATTATTTTACATGTTTAATATATTTACTATAAAATTCCATGTGAATGCAAGTGTTTTATTAATGAAATATATAACATTATATAATTCCTTTATCTTAATCATATATTTTTAAGAATATTATATCATTTAATAAATTAGTATCTATTTTAAAAATCATTTATGTCAATTTTGACACTATTTTGTATCTGGTTTTTTTGAAAGTCAAAACAACTTGATTGCTTCAAAAAAAATATATTAAATAAACCATAACATGTCCTATTCACCTATAAAATTAATGTATGGAATAAATATATTCAATTTAAATTTATTTTAATATTTATAACATAAATTATTTTAATCATTCATTAATAAGGTAATTATTTCAGCATCATTGTGTCATAAATACATTTAATTAGATAATGTCTAAAATCCGCATCGAAGGTGGTGAGGTGGTGATGGTGAGGGAGCTAACATGGACATTCAATGGGAGGTTCAGGGTTCAAATCCTGGGATTCCTCATTCATGGTGAGCTTCTCCCCCAGTATCCCCCCACCATGCTGGGTTGCCCGGATTATTCCGGGCGGGCAAAATGAGGTGTGGCCCAACAACAGACAGATCGTTGTGAAGGACCATCGTTGTTAGGATGTTACCCGCTGGGATTCTCTGCTATATAATTTGGTAACGTCTTATTCTCCGACTGGGGAGCTACCATTGGGTACTTCCCCTTTGTGGGGGTGGGGGGTTTCTCTTTGTGGAGGGTTTGAAAAGGCCACACTGGGGAATTCCCTTTTAAAAAGAAAGAAAAATTTAATGTATAAAATTATAAATAAAATACCATGATATAGGAAAAATATTTATATTTCTAATGAATGCTTATAGTATAATTTATCATAATTATAACTCTATATTAAAAATGGTTAGTTGATAAAATTCAAATTTAACACTATTGAAAATTTAAAAATATATAATAAATGTCATAATCTCATCCATGTAGATCAAAAAAGATAATATTTTTATCATTTGGTTGATTTTAGTAAAAATACACTTATCAAATAAAATTAGGAGATGTGTTGTGGTAATTTGACATTATTATAATATTATTTTTACCTTTAATTACCAAATTTACTTTTAACCGTGGTAAATAAAATTAAAAAGTTATTATTCAAAAAAAATTATTTTCATCCTCTGAACACCATTTTACATAAAGATCACTACTATATGTGTCATATTTTTGAAATTCATTTCACAGAAGCTTTAAAATTACTTTTTATGCATACAAGCAAATGTGCATAGAAGGTGGGTAAAAGACGCTACGGTGTTCAATAAAATTTTATATATCTAATATTATTATAAAATGACCCCAATTAATTAAATTGGACTTATATAGTTATTATGCATCTATTTTTTTCTTTAAAATAAATTTAAATTTTTAATAAATATAAAAAGATGGTTTTAATCAATAATGAAATGTTTTTCACTATTGATCAAAAATTTAATGTTTTCTGAAAAATACCAAAAAATCACCCTATGTTAATTTATATTTTTTGAATCCAAAAGTGTAGCCCAATTTGAAAAAATAAAATTTATAAATTTTCAAAAATATGGTATTACTGTTCAAAACTGCTTTTTGAATGGCTAGTTTTTTTGTCGTGTTGTGCTAGAACTCAAATTGGTGTACAACACATGCTATTTTACTATTATAAGAGAAGCGTACCATGGATACTTGGCGTGTTACTGCATTCATATAGAAAATTTTATAATCAGTGTTGTGTAGAATGAAAAATATCAAAATGTATCAATTAATTTGAAAGGAAAATGTTTCTCAAAATCTCATGGTGATACGTTATATAAGGCCCCAGCCTTAAAAATTACTTAATCTTGATTTATTTCAAGAATACACATTGAGGATCTTTTCTGGTTTAGATTTTTAGATAATTAGATCATAAATCATGCATTACATTCCACATTTAAACAAAGTGGTTACATAAAAGATAGTACTCATTTTTCCCATCAAGATAAACATATTTAAAATAAAACATGGACTCTTTCTTGACACTTCCTTGACACTATCATCACATCATATACCTTTCCCTTGACCTGTGAAAAACATTTCAAAAACTTGGGATGAGCATAAAGAGATGAGTAAGGGATATAAAAGTACAAAATGAAAACATTGGTCAATGTATGAATCATACTTTACTCTTAAAACATTATCATTTTAACATACCTCATAAAATCATAAATAAATCATAGAAATCATAAGACATAAAGGTAACTTGAGGCATTTATAACATTCTTACGTAGGGAGTAACCCTCATGGTTACATTTGGAATATCCATCACAGTATATTCCCTAAATCCCTTCGGAGAAAACTTAATGTTTAACCCCTTCACGTTACCCAATGCATTGGAGATCTATAATGGGCTCACACACCCTTAGTTTATCACGGAACCACCCGTCTTCATAAACAATTCCCATGAACCATAACATAATCGTACCACATAAAGCATGCATAAAGGAAACATAGAATTTCCACATTTCAATCACAAGATATCAATACAACACATTGATATAAAAACATTATCAAAACCATTTTCAATACCAAAATAAAATTAAAGTAAAACATATTATTTATTTTTCATTTAAAAAAAATTATGGCTTGTAGAGGAAGCTGAAACTCAAATAATGGTCACTGCGGCGTAGAAGTCGTTGTCGCTGCTTACGTAAGAAAAAAACATTGCTTTTGTTTTTTTAGTAAAACAATTCGTATAAATAGATTCCTTTTTAATAAATGTAAAAGTCAAAGGGGTTTATACACCATATAAAATAAAGTTGTGTATAAAACAAAATATGCCTCAATGAAAGGAGATTGAGACGAAGTCCCTTACCTCGTGTCTGACTTGACTCGGTCGCTCTTTAATCTCCTGAATAATAAACTTGAGTTAATTTATACATTATTAAGAACCTTTTTCAAGTTAATTATTACTTTTATATCACTTATTATGATGTTATGAACACTTTTTAATTATTTAGGTTAGTAACGGTCATTTTGTCGTTCATTGATACCTTAGTCAAAAATAAAATCCTTATAATTACAAGTTGATCATGTGGTAAAATATACATTATATCCAGGATTATATTCATGATTTAGATATCATATATATCATATATATCCAGTATATACATGTATTTATAATATTACATAACATTTAGAGATGAGAAATGAAATGCACCGTTCATGGAGACGGTAAGCTGTACGTACGCATGAACGCTACTTTCATTTCTATTTCATATTAAATGGAATGAAATCACAATTATATAGAGGTATATTATAATTCTAGTATAATATCATATGTAATACCATTAAATCCATCCTTTATACGTCCCAGATATGGCATAAACGAATCAAATCACTTTGAGGGGGTGGTAGTCCACACTTCCTAAAATGAAGATATCGCATTTTCCCATTATGGAAAACATAAAGGTATGCCATAAATGAAAAATACAGAAGATTAAGTAAAACATAAACATATTATATATCACATATAATTATAGTGACATATTAATGGCCACCTTTGAAGGTGTTAAAAGAATATTGAACAATCATCGTTTCGTGAGGCAGAAATTCACCATCCACGGAAACAGTATGTTCTTTTACCATTAGATGTAGGTGTGTGTAAGTGTATCTCGAATCCTTTTTATAAAAACATCCTAGTATACTTTATATACTGGTGTTGTTACAAAATAATGTAATAAAAATAGTTTAGGGG
This sequence comes from Viscum album, assembly GCA_963277665.1. Taxonomy (NCBI): domain Eukaryota; kingdom Viridiplantae; phylum Streptophyta; class Magnoliopsida; order Santalales; family Viscaceae; genus Viscum; species Viscum album. The sequence goes on along the minus strand of OY728125.1, from coordinate 905,823,675 downwards.
GTTGTAGAAGCAAAATAAAACAAAAGAACAAAAGTGATGACATTACCTTTAAATCGGGTAACTCACTTTGGATGGAACCAAAAGGGTTTTTGAAGAACTTAATGCATACGTTAAGGCTTCTAGGATGATGAGAGAGATGTTGAGAGATAAAATGAGCAGAGATTGGCCGATCCAAAGGCTTTAGAGGTGTGGTTAAGGTGGTAGAGGTGGGGGCCTTTTATAAGAGGAGAGGAGGGGCACTCTTGGTAAGTTATAAAAAGTTACTTTATATTAAAATGAGTTTCGGATTTAAAATGTCCCACATTGATATATTTAAAGGATAAGGTGATAAGGTATGAAATTTACTCATCCAATAAGTTTTTGACAAGTTTATGTCTTAGAGTTTACATTATCGTTTCATTTTATTTAAATCGTTAAATAATGAGGTAATCGCAGCATCATCATGGTGTCATAAATAATTTAATTTATTTAATGTCTAAAAATTATAAAAAAATAATATGACGTAGGAAATAATTTTATCTTTCAAATTAATATTTATAGTCAAACTTATGACTTGTATAACCCCAGGTAAAAATTGTTTTAGTAAAACAATACATGTTTGTGACATTTTTATTTTAACTTTAAATAAAAAAGTTATTAATGTCATTTTCTTACCCAAGTGGATCCATGGGGTCCCCAAGTTGACCCATGTATTTTTTTGGTCGGCCATGACACATCCAATAAGGTTAGGACATGTTTCAAGGTATTTTCATATTATTATAACATTATTTTTACCTTAAATTACACTAATTACCTTTAATCGTGATTAATAAAACTTATAAGTTACTATTCACCAAAAATTTATTATAATCCCATTGAACCAAATTTTACTACCTAATGAAAACTATGTATGTCAGATTTTTAAAATTCAATTCACAAAAGTGGAAAACTTTCATTAAAACGAAAAAATCCGTTTTTTAACTACCACATAGTGGTTTCACTATTCATCAAAATTGAAGTTTTTCAGAAAAATACCAAAAATTCACCCTAAGATATATTTGATATTCCGAATTCAAAAATTATGTATATTTTACAAAATTCAAAACATATAATTTGCATTAATTAATTTAATAATTAATTCCTATTGTCAAAACAAATAGCGTGTTTTTATGAAACAATATATATCAATATATTGACACTAGTTTAAGTCCAAATTCAATGTGAAATCAATTACAATGACCACAATTGGATTATATGGTAAAAATATATTATAATTTCACATTAAAACCAATTAAAAATATCATCTAACCATATAATTAAATTAGATGAAAATGCAGTTTTGATGTAAAATGCAGTATTTTTCACTATTTATAAAAAAAAGAACATTGTCAGAAAAATACCAAAAATTCATACAAAGTAAATTTCATTGTCCCAATCATAAAGAATAAGTTTATTTTGAAAAATATAGCTTATAGAATTTTCAAAAGATAGATTTAAAAATGGTTCTCCATCAAAAGGTGGTAAAACAATCTTTTAAAAATAATAGAGAATTCTATGCTTAATATTGGATTTATTCTCATTTTAAGTCTTTAAAACACTATATAATTGATAAATATACATAGATAAGAATATATATTATTCATTAATTACATTGGATGTTATATCCTTTCCCCTTTTAGAAAATTGTGTCCCTGCAATTTATTTACCTATCGAATAAGTGGGGGTATTTATCCCTCATTGCAGTTTCAAATTCCCATGTTGCCTCTTCACTCATGTGGTTTTTCCACAAAACCTTTACTTGATGAATCACCTTATTCCGCAACACTTTCCCCCTGTGGTCAAGAATCTGGACCAGTTGTTCCTCATAAGATAGATTCTCTTCAAACTGAACTACCTCTGGACTCAAAACATGAGATGGATCTTGCATGTACTTCCTTAACATTGAAACATGAAAACATTGTGTACCTGAGATAAGCTCGTAGGTAAAGACACTCGGTATGCAACTGATCCAAATCTCTCTAGAATTTCATATGGTCCAATGAACCTTGGACTCAGCTTTCCTTTCTTACCAAATCACATCACAATTTTCCATGGAGATACTTTGAGAAAAACATGATCACCTACCACAAAAGAGAGATCCTTCCTCCTGTTGTCCGCATAACTCTTCTGCCTCCTCTGAGCTCTTCTCATGTGTCTCTGTATTAGCAGAACTTTTTCTGCCAACTCTTCTACCAATTCTGGTCCCCTTAACTTCCTTTCACCTACTTCATCCCAAAAGGATGAAGTTCGACACCGCTTCCCATATAATGCCTCAAATGGTACCATCTGTATACTGGAATTAAAACTGTTATTATAAGAAAACTCAACCAAAGAAAGATGTTGGTCCAAACTTCCATGATAATATATCGAACAAGCATGTAGCATATCCTACAAAGTCTGAATTGTTCGTTCTGACTGCCCATTCGATTGAGGATGAAAAGTTGTACTGAAATTTAATATAGTACCCAACGAATTCGGAAGGCCTTTCCAAAAGTTAGAAGTGAACCTGAGATCACGGTCAGATACAATGTAGAGGGGAACTCCATGTAACCTAAATATATCTTTAAGATACAAACCAGAAAGTTGATCTAGGGAAAAAATATCTCGTATAGCAAGGAAATGAGCATATTCAGTCAAGCGATCAACAATAACCCAGATTGAATTATTACCTCGAGGTGTCTTCAGCAATCCCACAATGAAGTCCATGGATACATTATCCCATTTCCACTCCGGCACTGGTAAAGGGTGAAGCATCCCTTTCAGTAACTTTCTAATCTGCTTTAACCTGTTGACAAGTCAAACACTTCATAGTAAAATCAACAATATCTCTTTTCATTCTGTCCAAACAGTAATACTCCTGAAGATCTCTATACATCTTAGTACTGCCTGGATGAACTGAAAACGGAGAACTATGAGATTCACATAACAACTCTCTCTTCAACTGTGAATCACAAGGCACACACAATCTCTTCCCAAATCTCAAAACACAATCATTATCAATGTTGAATTCAGGAAACTTACCCTTCTGAACCAGCTCTACCTTTTTCTGCAACTCACTGTATTTCTTCTATGCTTTCTTAATTCTGTCTGATAGAAAAGATTTCACTGATACCTAAAACAAAACAGAAGGAAATCCTGCACCAACAACTTCTATGCCAATGTTCATCAAATCCTTAACCAAAGGATCACATTCCAAATGCAACATTGTTAATGAAGCATTACTTTTTCGACTCCAAGCATTAGACACTTTATTTTATTTTCTCTGATGGTAATTAATTGTACAATCATAATCCTTGATTAATTATTTCCATCTTATTTGTCTCATGTTCAATTTATTCTGAGTGAATATATACTTCAAACTTTTTGATCGATATATATTTCACACTTTACACCATACCAATGATGTCTCCAAATTTTTAAAGCGAAAACAACAGCAGCTAATTCCAAATCATGTGTAGGGTAATTTACCTCATGTGTTTTCAACTGACGTGAAGCCTAAGAAATTACCTGATCATTCTGCATTAGGACGCAACCAAGTCCCTTCAACGAAGCATCACTGTAGATAACAAAATCACCATTCCTGAAAGAAAGTTCCAAAACTGGAGCATTCAACAATCTTCTTTTCAACTCCTGAAAACAATCATCACATTTTTTTGTCCAGATAAACATAACACCCTTCTGAGTTAGCTTAGTCATTGGGCTAGATAACTGGGAAAAATTTATAACAAACCTTTGGTAATAGCCTGATAAACCAAGGAAGTTACGAATCTCAGTTACATTTGTGGGTCTTGTCCATTCATCCAAAACCTTTGTTTTTGCAGGATCAACAGTTATCCCATCTTTAGAAACAATATGACCATGGAAAGAAATTTTTTGCAACCAGAACTCACACTTACTGAATTTCCCATACAATTTCTTTTCTTTTATGGTTTGAAAAATTACCCTTAAATGTATTTCATTCTCCTCTTTACTTTTAGAAAACACCAAAATATCATCAATGAAAACACCCACAAACTTATCCAAGAACTCATGGAAAATTCTATTCATAAGGTCCATTAATAGAGAAGGTGCATTGGTTATCCCAAAAGGCTTAACTACAAATTCATAATGGCCATATATTTTACGAAACACGATCTTCAGAATATCTTTTTATTTTACCTTGAACTGATGGTACCCTGATCTTAGGTCAATCTTTGAAAAATACTGACCTCCCTAGAGCTGATCAAACAAATCATCGATATGAGGCAAAGGATATTTTTTCTTAACAATGACGTTATTCAAGGCTCTATAATCAATGAAAAGTCTCATTGAACCATCTTTCTTTTTAACAAATAAAACAGGAGCACCCCATGGTGATGTGCTAGGTCGAATGAATCCTTTCTCTAATAAATCTTGAAAATGCTCTTTCAACACTAAAAGTTCAATTTTGGACATTCGATAAGGGGGTTTTGAAATTGGCTTAGAATCAGGAACTAAGTCGATAGTAAATTCAAATTCCCGATCTGGTATTATTCCAGGCAACTCATCAGGAATAACATCAGGTTACTCATTTACCACTGGCACATCATTAATCTGAATAGTTCCTTTGTTTTCAACAATATGTGCAAGGTAACATTCATTTCCATCTTTTACAAGTTTCTCAGCCTCTTGATATGTTATCAACAGTAAGGGTTCATTCTTGTACACAAACTGAAAGTCTTTCTGAAAAGAAACTTCTTTAGCTCTACAGTCAATCTTAGCATGGTAAATAGAGAGCCAGTCCATACCTAGGATAACATCAAACTCTACTAGAGGTAAAACAATAAGGTTTTCAAGTAGGTTCTTTCCATGGATATGGATAGGAATATTCTTATAAATTCTTTTTGCCTCAACATTTCACCCAGGTGTTTTTACCAAAAGTTCAGGAGTCATTTATTGAGATGGTATTCCCATTTTACTAGAAACGTTTTCAGAGATGAAAGAATGTGTAGACCCTGAATCAAACAACACACTGGAATAATCTGAAAAAACAAAAAAAGTACCTGATACCACTTAATTTGATGGCCCAAAATCTGCTGAAGTGGTTTCAAAGGATTTCACCACCCCTTTCTGCTTGTAGTCTAACTTCTTCCCATAACTCGAGCTCTTTTTTGGACACTCGTTTTCATAATGACCCATCTCATTGCACTTGAAACATTTCACTAACTATACATCAAATTTTGTCTTACCATCACCCTGATCTTTTTCAGTGCAGTCACGAGCATTATGTATCATCTTACCACATCAGTAGAACTTTCCATTATTCAGAAGACATTCCCCAGCATGATTTTTACCACATTTATCACAAAATGGAAACATAGTTATCTTTCCATCAGACCTTTTTGAATAATTCTTCCCTTTCACCTTACACCTCAGTCTATTCTTTTGTTGGTTGTTATAGAACACTTGATCATCGGAAAACTCTATTTCCACCTTCTCAGCACATCGAACATGCTTTTAATAACTTTTGAACTCACAAGAAGCTAATTCCCTTCGATATTTTGGCTTTAATCATGAGTAAAAACGATTGATTTTACTATCAAGGTCTCGGATAAAATTTGGATCATACCTTTCCAATCGAGTGAAACTTTCTTCATAAGTAGCCACTGAGTCTTCCTCTTGCCTCAATTCGAAGAATTATTTTTCCATATTAAGTCGAAAAGCCGTAGGAAAATACTTCTCAAGAAACATCCCTCTGAATTCATCCCAGTCGAGAGCATCAACATCATCAGCATCCCTGATATTTTTAACCATCGACCACCACTGATCTGCTTCACCCTCCAAATGGTAAATTGCAAGACTAACGTTTTGATTTTCTGAACACCCCATGACATTGAAAATATTGTCCAGTGATTTAATCCACCCTTTAGCTAGAACAGGGTCAGATGATCCTCTGAATGATGGGGGATGTTTCCTCATGAAATGTTCCACCCCTGACATTTTCCTCTGTGGTTGATCTGGCTGATCTCGTGCATGGATACCACCACCATTTATTTCTTGATTTAGCTACACCATTACTGCAACAAACTATTCAGATCCAATTCTGAACATCTCAGGATGCTGATTCAGCAGGTCATTTCCTTTTGTATGCCTTCCTAGAACTACTTCCATGTTTTCTCTATGGAAAACCATTCTGAACAAACATTTCTTAGATGAAGTAACATGGTAATATTCCAATGATATATCATTTCAATTTGACCATAAAAAAATATTTTTGTATAATAATTTAATAAAATTATAACTCCTAATGTTATCTAAGCCGACCTCTGATTCCAACTATAAGGCCCCAACCTTAAAAATTACTTAATAATGAGTTATTTCAAGAATACACATTGAGGATCTTTTCAGGTTTAGAGTCTTAGAGAATTAGATCATAAATCATGTATTACATTCCAAATTTTAACAAAGTGGTTACATAAAAGATAGTACTCATTTTCTCCATAAACGGAAACATATTTAAAATAAAACATGGACTCTTTATTGACACTTCCTTGACACTATCATCACATCCTGTACCTTCCCCTTGACATGTGAAAAACATTTCAAAAACATGGGATGAGCATAAAGAGCTTAGTAAGGGATATAAAAGTATGAAATGAAAACATTGTTCCATGTATGAAATCATACATTACTCATAAAACACAATCATTTTAACATACCTCATCAAATCATGAATAAATCATAGAAATCATAAGACATAAAGGTAACTTGATGCATTCATAACATTATTACGTAGGGAGTAAACCTCAGGGTTACATTTGAAATACCCATCGCAGTATATTCCCTAAATATCTTCAGAGAAACCTTAACGTTTAACCCATTCGCAATACCCAACAGATTGGAGAGCTATATCGGGCTCAACTTCCCTTAGTTTATCACGGAACCACCCATCTTCATAAACAATGCCCAAGAACCATAACATAATCGTACCACATAAAACATGCATGAAGGAAACATAGAATTTCCACATTTCAATCATAAGATATCAATACAACACATTGATATAAAAACATTATCAAAACCATTTTTAATACCAAAATAAAATAAAAGTAAAACATGGTATTTATTTTTCATTTAAAAAAAATTATGGCTTGTAGAGGAATCCGAAACTCAAATAATGGTCACGGCGGCGAAGAAGTCGTTGTCGCCGCATACGTAAGTCAAAAACATTCCTTTTTTCATTTAGTAAAACACTTCGTATAAAAATATTCCTTTTGAATAAAAGTAAATGTCAAATAGGTTTATACACCATATAAAAGAAAGTTGTTTATAAAACAAAATATGCCTCAATGAAAGGAGATTGAGACGAAGTCCCTTACCTCGTGTCCGACTTGACATGATCGCTATTTAATCTCCTGAATAATAAACTTGAGTTAATTTATAATTTTTTAGAAACCTTTTTCAAGTTCATTATTCCTTTTATATCACTTATTACCATGTTATTAACACTTTGTAATTATTTAGGTTAATAACGGTTGTTTTGTAGATCATTGATACTTGAGTGAAAAATAAAATCCTTATAATTACTAGTTGTTCATGTGGTAAAATATCCATTATATCCAGAATTATATTCATTATGTAGATATCATATATATAATATATATCCAGTATATACATGTATTTATAATAGTACATAATATTTAGAGGTAACAAAATGAAATGCACCGTTCATAGAGACGGTAAGCCGTACGTATGCATGAACACTACTTTCATTTCTATTTCATATTTAATGGAATGAAATCATAATTATATAGAGGTATATTTGAATTCCAGTATAGTATCATATGTAATACCATTAACTCAATCCTTTATATGTCCCACATATGGCATTAACGAATCAAATCACTTTGAGGGGGTGGTAGTCCGCACTTTCTAACATGAAGATATCACGTTTACCCATAATGGAAACCATAAAGGTATGCCATAAATGATAAATAAAAAATAATAAGTAAAAAAATAAAAAATATTATATATCATATATAAATATAGTGACATCTTAATGTCCACCTTTGAAGGTGTTAAAATAATATTGAACAATCATCGTTTCGTGAGGCAGAAATTCGCCATCCACGGAAACAGTATGTTCTTTAACCATTAAATGTAGGTGTGTCTAAGTGTAGCTAGAATCCTTATTATAAAAACATCCTCGTATATTTAAGATACTGTTTTTGTTAAAAAATAAAGTAATAAAAAGAGTTTAGGGGGTTGGAGAAGAAAAATAAAACAAAATAACACAAGTGAAGACATTACCTTTAAATTGGGTAACTCCCATTGGTTGGAACAAAAAGGGTGTCTTGAAGAACTTACTAACTAAGGTAATGCTTCTAGGATGAGGAGAGGGATGTGGAGAGATAAAACAAGAATATCTTTGCCAAGCCAAAGTCTTGAGAGGTGTAGGTATGTTGGTAGAGGTGGGGCCTTTTATAATAGGAGAGGAGGGGCACTCTTAGTAAGTTAAAAAATGTTAGTTTATATTAAAATGATTTTCGAATTTAAAAGGTCCCACATTGATATATATCAAGTATAAGGGGATAAGGGTTCGAAATATACTCATCCAATAGATTTTTTAAAATTGTATGTATTATATTTTACATTATCTTTTAATTTTATTTAAATCGTTAAATAATGAGGTAATCGCTGCATCATCATGGTGTCATAAATAATTTAATTTATTTAATGTCTAAAAATTAAAAAAGAACTACTATGATGTAGGAAATATTTTTATCTTTCCAATTAATATTTATAGTCAAAATTATGACTTGTATATCCCCATTTAAAAATTGTTTTAGTAAAACAATACATGTTTGTGACATTTTTATTTTAACTTTAAATAAAAAAGTTATTTATGTCATTTTCTTAACCAAGTGGCTCCATGGGGTCCCCAGGTTGACCCATGGATTTTTTTGGTCGTCTATGACACATCCAATAAGGGTAGAACATGTGTTAAGGTAATTTCATATTATTATAACTTTATTTTTACCTTAAATTACACTAATTACCTTTAATTGTGATTAATAAAACTTAAAAGTTACTCTTCACCAAAAATTTATTTTAATCCCATTGAACAAAAATTTACATCCTAAGGAAAACTATTTATGTTGGATTTTTGAAATTCAATTCACAGAAGTGGTAAGGTTTCATTAAAATAAAAAAATCAGTTTTTTAACTACCACTTAGTGGTTTCACTATTCATCAAAAAATGAAGTTTTTCAGAAAAATATGAAAAATGCACCCTATGATATATTTGATATTCCGAATTCAAATATTATGTCTATTTTACAAAATTCAAAACATATAAGTTTCATTAATTAATTTAATAATTAATTCCTGTTGTCAACACAAATAGCGTGTTTTTATGAAACAATATATATCAAAAGATTGACACTAGTTTAAGTCCAAATTCAATGTGAAATCAATTAGAATGAAAACCATTGGATTAAATGGTAAAAATATATTATATTTTAACTTTAAAACCAATTAAAAAAATAATCTAAACATATAATTAATTTAGATGAAACAACATTTTTGATGTAAAATGCAGTATTTTTCATTATTTATTAAAAAAAGAACATTGTCTGAAAAATACCAAAAATTAATCCAAAGTAAATTTCAATGTCCCAATAATAAAGAATAAGTTTATTTTGACAAATAGATCATATAAAATTGTCAATAGATAGATTTAAAAAAGGTTCTCCATCAAAAGGAAGTAAAATAATCTTTTAAAAATATTAGAGAATTCTATGCTTAAGATTGGATTTATTCTCATTTTAAGTATTTAAAAAACTATCTAATTCATAAATAGACATACATAAGAATATCTATTATTCATTAATTACCTGGGATGTTACACATTATACATCCTTAAAATGATTCTTTCCTTGAAATTCATCTAGGTTATTAGAGGTTTGATACTTACAATTTTATTTCATAGAAAACCAATTCATAAAAATAAATTCTAAAAAATCCTTTAAAAATGGAAATTTGGAACCACAATGGTTACCCAAAGTTACTCACAACTAGGTTTCCACGTAGGATAATTTCGATTTCTCATGGAAACAAGGAAACAATAGATAAATATAAGTATTAAATTATAATGGATAGTGATAAATAACATGTAGTGGATATATTTAAAAAACAAAAATTAATAACCCAATGAGTCTTGGAAAGGGTCATTGATATGATACAAAATTTTGATAAATTGACACAATTTTATTTCAATACAATTTTTCCTAATGTTGAATAATTTTCATGGGAAGATGTACATAAATGATTAAAGGACAACCTTTCCTGTTGTAATTCCTTGATCAATTTTCAATTCATATCTTATTAAAAGAAATGATGGTAAATTTTTCATTCCATAATAATTAAAATATCATGATATCCAAAAATATAATGATAGGTCATTACATATGTCTTTGAAACAAAAAAGGTTATCACTAGTTATCAAACATGTCTATATCTTTATATGGTGAGATAACAATTTAATCTCTAAAAACTCTGCTGATGTTTTAAGTATATCATTCCATAAATGGTATGTAGGGGATGGTCTCATTATCTCTCGGAGAGCTCTCCCGAGCACGCTCCTCTTCTCCTTCCTCAACCTACTCCCCCGGCGCTGGAGTGCTATTCGAACCTCTTGTCTTCCGGCGAGCTCACTCTAGCGATCTCCTCCTTTTTTCCTAGGGTCCCATCCCTCGATGTTCTCTCTAGAGTGGATTCCCAGATTCCGTCTTCTTTCATTCCTTTTCCTAGGGTTCCATTACCTCTCCCTTGATGGATTTTTTGTTTAGGGTTCATCCCTGGCTCCTTGTTCGGTTTTCCTTTTCACCTTTTCTTCCATGGGTTTCAGTTCTGAGTTTGTCTAGGGTTTCAATCCCATTTTATTCGCCATCCTTATATGATGATTTTGAGTTGCGGATCTGTTTCTGTTGGGATTTTTGGATGGTGATGTGCGGGTGAAGGTTCATTGATACTACTTTTTGGTGTTTGTGTTGGTGATTTCTTGGTCGTGGTTCGGGTGCTGGCTTGTTTCTTGGTCGTGGTTTTCGGCGATGCTCTTGAATCCATCTAGGCTGCTTTACCCTCTTACTCTGCCCTGGCTTCGTGTAATGTCTCTCCTCCCCAGGACGGTCTGGTGAGATGGTTTCCCCAAGATCATTGGGAGGTGTTGTTCGAGGGGATTTCAGAGTTCAAGGAGTCTTGATCCTCACTCGATGATGTTGATGGTGTCTGGTGCTATTGTTTCTGGTGGCTACAACAGACTCTGTAGGTCTCCGGTGACTGGATATTTTCGGCCGGTGACGACAGCGGTTGTGTTGGTTTTCTAGGTGAAAATTGTGTTTTTGGTTTTTGTGGATTTTTTTTATTCTTCTGGTTTCTGTGATGGATGGACGATGACGACATGGTGATGATGTTCTACAACGGTTTGATGGATCTCGACGGTCTTTGGTGCTGGTTGGCGACGTCGATGGTGGTGATTGAATGGTGACGGGGACTGTGCTAGTGATGATGTTGGTTGCAGATGATAGGATTTCAACTGACGTCATGGTGATGATGTTCTACGGTGTTCTTAGTTGGCAACTGGTGTGATGGTCTGATCATTTTGGGTTCTGTGTATCATCGATTTATTTTTGAATTTTGAATGTAGCATGTTTTGATTTTGTATCACCCCGGTTACCACTCTCCCTTAAAAGAAGCTTCTTTGAAAATCAAACAAAAAAGGATATATGGATGGATGTAAACCCACCATTTCCCCATTCCATAAATGGTTAACCTTAAAAACCTTCCGGAATATGTAAGTCAAAAAATTTAGAAATAAGGTAACTATATCTCTCAAAAATTCCATAGCATTGATCCCATGTATACCATAAAGTAGCTCTTTGTTGTCCCATACAAAACATGTGATTACATTCATAATGAATTATCTAAAAACATGGTAATAACCTAAATTTCCATATATCATTATTAAAAAAATACATGATCCCGTATTACATGGTTTATTGGATATATTCTTTAAATCAAAAAAATTGTAAAATTCATCAATGATAGCAAAAACCAGTTGAAATAATCCATAATTACTCCAGGGAAATCAACACCGTCCAATTTACTTATCCAAATCCAATATATCTTTATCAAAACATCATTATCTTATCATAAAGAAAATATTTAATGGTATTTTTTAATCATGTGTTTCCCATAAACACTACCTTGCCATTAAATCATTTATCTTGTCCATCAGAACCATTAACCCTATTTTTGTCAATCCTTAGTGAAAAAACATAACCAGAAAAACGTTTTTATATTCCACCAATCATATAAAATAATTTTTTTAAAAAAAATACATAAAAATTATTTATTATTAATGTTTACCCTTAAGATATAAAAAATATACATAATTCTATTAATTAATCCCTATTTTATTTGACATCTCATCTATAGAATCATCATCATCAACTATAATTTTGTTACTTGTCCCACCTTTCTGAATCTCTTTGGGAGCTATCTACTGAGGACGTAGATTTTCATAATGACAATTCATTAAAAATTTGAATCATTTAGCCCTTAATGATGTTACAGAGAGGTTGATATTCCCAATAATTATGTTAACTAAACTCTTCATATTTTCATTCAAATTACTTGATTTGTTTCCTTCTTTTCCACTGTCAAAACATATTCTTGTTCTTATAAGTCATTCACTTAGTGTATTCTTTCAAAAACATTGACATAATTGAAACTTAATATACTTTACTCGATGGTCACCATTACCCGAACTATCAGGTCACTCCTTCGTTCTCTTCTTTGGTGAGTCTAAGAGTTGGTTAAGGTATAAGTTTTTAATCATATTCTATGGAAACAAATTTGGAATGATAACAATATCCTTTCCTCTAGTGATCATCCCATTTGACTTCTCATCCGAAAGTTGTTTATCACATTCAACATCAATATAGTTCCTTCTGTTTCCTGCAATTGACTAAAAATATAAATCATAGTATTATCATCACTTATTATGGCATAAAACCATATAATCATTAAAAATAACTTATTGGATGTAAAAATTATGACACCATCCTATGACACCATAGGCTTATCCTTAGAGGCATCGATAGACATATCCTTAGAAATATCCATTTGGATATCAATAAATTATTATCATCCAATTTTCCATTAGATGACTAAACCGTTCCTTTAATACCATATATAGTGACCCAAGATTAACATACATGGATATTACATTATTTTAGATGAATATTTATCACAGTATAAAAATATATGCCTGAGAATCGTAATAGTTTAGTTTATTTTGGAATGTTGAAAAAAATATTATAACATGGTGAAAGATAATAAATTTCTCCCAAAAATAGCATCATTCTTATTACTTATACTTAAAAAACTTCTTCATAATCTGGGGAAAGAATACATAAGAATGTGGTGAGCACATATAGTCAGCTAAGGTAACCAAAGGAGATATATAAGAATAACATGACCATAAGGTTATGAGAACATAATAATAACATTTGAAGATCATACCCTACAGATAAAAGAACATATACATGACTCATGGAATAAATATTGGAAAATTAATAAGACATGAATCAAAAGGGTATATAGATAATAATTTATGAAATCATAACAATGGAATAAGACATAGAATTTGAGGCAAACACATAAGAATATAAAATATTTCCATAGTAGTTAAGGCATATCTTCCAAGGAAATATTAGTAGTATTATTTCACTCCCCATACCATCTTGGTAGTCATGGTTCACTCTCATTACCATCTAAGTAGTCAAGGTACACTCCTAAGACCATCTTTGGAGACAAAGTCCTTTAGTAAACCGAGTTCACTCCCCATTCACGCCATGTCTATATTAGGATATAGAAATATTTACCCAATTAATTTTTTTGGAGATATAGGTCCCTCCAAACACATATAAAAATCATAGATACATATTTCAGAAAATAATAAAATACTCATCCTATCATGACCCATAAAAAGATATGGGTTCCATAATCATCATATCATAACCCATGAAATGAAATGTGTATCTTAATCATTTCATCATATCATTTCCAATTGAAAATATGTAGGCCTAAAAATAATGTTATCAAAGTATAACCCAAGAGAAGAGGTGTTTTTCAAAATCATATAACTCATTCATGAGATATAGGTCACTAAAAAAAAGTCATCTTAATCATAATCCTTTCAATGAAATAATATGAATGGTGTCATTGGATAATAACCATAGTAAATAATAAACAATATAAAAGGATGTAATCATATATGGATAATGATTTTTAAAGATCACTAGCAGTATAAACTTTATTTGAACATAAATTTTTAAAAATATAAACTTTTCCAAATCCTTTTAATTTAAATCACTTTTAAATCATATATAGGAATCATAAAAAATAATTTTAATTATTGCATGAAGAAAATATCTTTTACTCTTAGAAAAATGATATTTTAAGCACAAAAGTTTTTAATGTTTTTCCCTTGAAAATAGATTTTAAAACTTACAAATGAATATTGAAGACATCATGAACACCTTTTTTCAGGAAAACTTATAAATGAATATTGAAATAAATTTTAAAACCATTCTCTTTTAAAACTTATAAATGAATCTTAAAAAAATTTAAAAAAATTTCCTAGAAAACATATAAAAGAATATTTTTAAAATTTTCAAAACCTTTTTCATTGATATTATTTAAAACTATCTTGAAAATAATTTTGAAAACCAATTTCATGAAAATTTATAAAAGGAGATTTAAAATCATTTTGAAAACATTTTTTATTGAAAACATAAAAAAGAAACATGGAAATCATATTGACAAAAGTTTTCTTTAAAAATTATTTTAAAACTTATAAATAAATATTAAAAACATTTAAAACACATGTAAAACATAAAATATTTTTTAAAAAACTGTTTACAAAGCATGGTTTTGAAAGAGGAGAAATTCCTGATTAAAGATTAAGATAAAGTCATATTTTTCAATAAATAGTTTCTTATTTATCTTAAGCACCAATGAGTGGGAAAATAGTACCAATACATTAATATATCATTAATAACCATTTTATAAGGAAATTCATGAATGTTATTCAAATATATATCATATTATTTCATCAATGGAAACATAATAAAAAACAATCTCGATAAACGATGAGATTGTATAAACAAACTATTTCCATTTTGGTAACATCATATCATGATCCCCATATAAGAATAAAATTAAAATTATATTAAAATATAATTATTATAATAAAATTAATTATATAACATTTCAAAGTCAATATATACACCTCATAGAAAAATATAGGTGCATAACACAATATGTGTCTCAATAAAGGAAAATTAAAACAAAACTGATTTACCAATTTGGTAGCTTTTGAATCATCAACCCCCTAAAAGATAGATCATAAAATGTATATGTAAATGAACATAAATTTATGTATAATTATCATATAATACATTCAATTTAGTATATACACCATACACAATAAATTTTTGGTGAACATGGTGTTTATCTCATGGATAATGAAACGTGGGATGAGAAAACTCTAACCTTAAGTCTTGAAAATATTTGTGCATATTCAAACCTACTATATAATAAATATAATTTTATTATAAATCTACCACATAATATTACAATTATCTATAATACCATATATTATTTTATTATTATTTATATTACCTATTTATTAACAATTCCATGTTAATGTCACGATTTGGGTAATATCAGCAATACTTTTGTATGTGTTTTGACTTTTTATAATTGATACTTTTACTTACTTCACGATTAAATTATATAAAAAAATTTGAACATTAGATATTTATCATAAATATTCAGTATATAAATGTTTATAATAATATATAAAAAATCAAATTATGAAATGGAATACACTGCTCATTGATATGGTAGCTACTTTGTACGCATGAATGTCGTTTCTGTTTTGTTATCGTGTTGAAAGAAAGAATGTTAATGGAATATATGTATATATATAAAACACAATTAAATTTATGTATTATGTAGTATTTATAATATAACTTTACTTAAATTTTCCTTTATACATTCCATGTAAAATTTGAACGAATCACATTCCGTTGAGGAGGCGATAGTCCAGACATCCACAAACGATGTTTTCATATTTACAAAAATTGGAATTCAATAATGTATTTTTATATTATAATTCAAAAATAATAATTAAAAAATAAATATAATATATATATAGAACATAAAAATATATTATCAATAATAATTCCCACCAATGATAGGTGGTAATATA
The DNA here is from genome assembly GCA_963277665.1 of Viscum album. NCBI lineage: Eukaryota > Viridiplantae > Streptophyta > Magnoliopsida > Santalales > Viscaceae > Viscum > Viscum album. The sequence continues at coordinate 905,807,357 of OY728125.1, read as the reverse complement.
GAAGTGAACAAACTCATTTTGTGAGGCTGTAGTTCACCGTACAGACAAACGGTATGTTCATTACCCATTAAATAGAAGTGTGTGTATATATAGGTAAAAATCCTTTAATAAAAATATCTAATTATATTTTGTATTCTTAGGATTTTATATAATCATTTAATAAGATGATTTTAGGGGGTAGAGAATGAAAATAAAACAATGGAGCTTGAGGAAGGATGTCACCTCTTCTTTGGGTCATTGTTTTCCACAAAGGGATTCCTTTGTTAGATTTATGCCAAAAGGGGAAATTATATGATTAATGGAGGGAATTTTTGAGCTTAAATTTTCATATTTTTGGTGAGGCAATGGTATTGATCAGTTTTAATATGTAGGAGAGGTGAGTGCCTTTATATAGTGGAGGAGGAGTGACATTCTTGTAAATTTTGAACAAGGGAATTACACACATATTCTCCCATGTTATGTGGATCCAATATTGGTAGAAACATGATACAAGGGACTATAGGTTATAAATAGTTATATATAATGTATTTTTGACAGGTGTACATGTCATTTTTCTTCTTATGCTTAATTTTTAATCCATTTTTTTAGCTAATATTTTCTTAATCGTTGTAATTAATTTTAATCCCCATCACTAATATATTTTGTAAAAAACCAATATGAAATTATTAGAAATTATAAATTATTATAATTAAAAGTATGAAATTATTTTTATGACATTACAATAAGATAAGTGGCATAAATTAATTAAAAATTATTCCCGCATAAAAGAAAACAATGTGTGTTTTTAAAGCGAAAAGGTTCAAAAGTTTGAAATGTTTCTTTATCCAATTATTTTGTGAAATTTATTCAAATGAACTAAATTATATTAAGTGATATATAATTGATAAAATTATACTTTAAAACCAAATTAAAACATAAATTAACAAAATAAATAAATTATATAAAAAAGAATATTTGTATGAATATTCAGTGTTTTTCAATATTCATCAAAAAATGAAACATCTCAGAAAATAAAAAAAATTAACACAAATTAAAAATTTATATTAAATTTCTAAAAAGGGATTTTATTTTTTCAAATAAAAAGTATAAATGTTTGAACAATATTATTTAAAATTGGTTTTCCATTAAAAGGTGGTAAAGTTCACATTTAGAAAAATACAACGTTTTAATCATAAAAATGGATTTGTTCTCATATTATACCGATAAAATATATTAGATGAGTGTAGAAAATATTTATTGAATATATAATATAAAAAATTTATTAATAATATTAACAAAATGAGGTTTTTCTTGTTTATTAAGATAAAATTGTGGTTATACATAGAAAAATATTTTTCTTAGAAAAGTAATTTCTTTAATTTTTAATCATTTTTCTCATTTAAATATAATAATTGATAAAAAATAGATTCATTTTATATTCATTTGTAAATTATATTTTCACAATTTATTTAATCTTATTCATAAACTCCATTCAAACAGAAAGGTGGTAGCATTAATAATATTTTAATTAAAAAATTAATATTTTATTGTAGCTTAGTAAAACATGGTCTCGTGTGTACCAAAAGCTATCAAATAAACTAGGAATTGGGTGTAAGAGAGTCTATACATAGTATTGCAAGTACCATAACCAAATATAAGTGTTTTTGTAGTAAAATATTAAATTGGTGTTGCATCAAATGAAAGAAAAACATACTAATTTCATATAAAAAATATATATTCAATGATTCCTGATATGAAAAATATCTGAATGTTTATATTAATTTTAAAAATATATTTCGAAAAATAATAGTGTAAAATTATAATCCCCTTAAAATGATTCTCCCCAAAAAAATTTTGTGTTTATTAAATTTTTAATACTTGAAATTTTCATTCATTCAAAACCACATCGTAAAACTGAATACTATAACATCCTCTAAAAGGGTAATGTTTCAACAATAACTATTACCCAAAGTAACTCACAACTAGGTTTCCACATATGAGAATGTTGGTTTCAAGTAATAGAATTTACAAGGAATATAAATCTAACAATTATGATATGATGGAGAGTGATAGAGAACATGTTTAGGATAATGTTAACAATCACAAATCTATAACCCAAGGAGGTTTGGAAAAGGTCATTAATATCATCAAAAAGGGTAATAAATTGACAACATATTATTTCAAGGACCTTTTTCCTAAATATGAATAATTTTCAAGTGAAGATACACTTAAATGTTTTATATACAATGTAACATGCCAAGTAAGTAATGAATAATATATATTCTTATCTATGTCTATTTATGAATTAGACAATGTTTTAAAGACTTAAAATGAGAATAAATCCAATCTTAAGCATAGAATTCTCTAATATTTTTAAAAGATTGTTTTACCACCTTTTGATGGCGAACCATTTTTAAATCTATCATTTGACAATTTTATAAGCTCTATTTGTCAAAATAATCTTATTCTTTATGATTGGGACATTGAAATTTACTTTGGATTAATTTTTGGTATTTTTATGACTTTGTTCTTTTTTTTAATAAATATTGAGAAATGCTGCATTTTACATCAAAACTGATTTTTCATCTAATTTAATTATATGGCTAGATTATCTTTTTAATTGGTTTTAAAGTTCAATTAGAATATATATTTACCATTTAATCCAATGGTGTTCATTTTAATTGATTTCACATTGAATTTGGACTTAAACTAGTGTCAATCTTTTGATATATATTGTTTCATAAAAACATGCTATTTATTTTGACAATAGGAATTAATTATTAAATTAATTAATGCAACTTACATGTTTTGAATTTTGTAAAATCGAAATAATTTTTGAATTCGAAATATCAAATATAGATTAGGGTGAATTTTTGGTATTTTTCTGAAAAACTTCAATTTTTGATGAATAGTGAAACCACTAAGTGGTAGTTAAAAAAATGATTTTTTTGTTTTAATGAAACATTACCACTTTTGTGAATTGAATTTCAAAAATCTGACATACATAGTTTTCATTAGGAAGTAAAATGTGGTTCAATGGGATTAAAATAAATTTTTTGTGAATAGTAACTTTTAAGTTTTATTAATCACGATTAAAGGTAATTAGTGTAATTTAAGGTAAAAATAGGGTTATAATAATATAAAATTACCTTCAAACATGTACTACCCTTATTGGTTGTGTCATGGCCGACCAAAATAATCCATGGGTCAACTTGTGGACCCCATGGAGCCACTTGGGTAAGAAAATGATATTAATAACTTTTTATTTAAAGTTAAAATAAAAATGTCACAAACATGTATTGTTTTACTAAAAAAAATTTTACATGGTGTTATACAAGTCATAAGTTTGACTATAAATATTCATTGGAAATATAAAAATATTTTCTACATCATATTAATTTTTTTTTATAATTTTTAGACATTAAATAAGTTAAATTATTTATGACACCATGATGATGCAGCAATTACCTCATTATTTAATGATTTATATAAAATGAAAAGTTAATGTAAACTCTAATACTTACACTTGTAAAAAACCTATTGGATGAGTATATTTCGAACACTTATCACCTTATCCTTGAAATATATCAATGTGGGACCTTTTAAATCCGAAACGCATTTTAATATAAAGTAACATTTTATAACTTACCAAGAGTGCCTCTCCTCTACTCTTATAAAAGGCCCCCACCTCTACCACCTTACCTACACCTCTCATACCTTTGGATCGGCCAAGATCTGATCATTTTATCTATCCACATCCCTCTCCTCATCCAATATGCCTTACCTTAGTCAGGAAGTTCATCAAGAAACCCTTTTGGTTCCAACCAAAGGGAGTCACCCGATTTAAAGGTAATGTCTTCACTTGTCTTCTTTTGTTTTATTTTTCTTCTCCAACCCCCAGAACTCTTTTTATTACATTCCTTTGTAACAAAACCAGTATCTTAAATATACTCTGATGTTTTTATAAGAAGTATTTGAGCTACACTTACACACACCTACATCTAATGGTTAAAGAACATACTGTTTCCGTGGATGGAGAATTTATGCCTCACGAAACGAGGATTGTTCAATATTCTTTTAACACCTTCAAAGGTGGACATTAAGATGTCAATATATTTATATATGATATATAATATGTTTATGTTTTACTTAATCTTATTTATTTTTCATTTATTGCATACCTTTATGGTTTCCATTATGGGTAAACGTGATATCCTCATTTTAGGAAGTGCGGACTACCGCCCCCTCAAAGTGATTTGATTCGTTAATGCCATATGTGGGAAATATAATAGATGGAGTTAATGGTATTAAATATTATATTATACTTTAATTATAATATACCTCTATATAATTATGATTTCAATCCATTAAATATGAAATAGAAATGAAAGAAGTGTTCATGCGTACGTACGGCTTACCGTCTCCATGAACGGTGCATTTCATTTCATACCTCTAAATGTTATGTAATATTATAAATACATGTATATACTGGATATATATGATATATATGATATCTACATCATGAATATAATTCTGGATATAATGGATATTTTACCACATGAACAACTTTTAATTATAAGGATTTTATTTTTGACTCAAGTATCAATGATCGACAAAACGACTATTATTAACCTAAATAATTAAAAAGTGTTCATAAAATGGTAATAAGTGATATAAAAGGAGTAATTGTTGGGTCGGAGAAAAACGGGAAGGATGGCAAGAGGGGGGGTGAATTTCCTTTTAAAAAATGATTAACAGATTAAAATCAAAGTGAAATCAAAGTATGTGCAGCGGAAAATAAAAGAGGCAATCACACAAGAAATTGTTAACGGAGTTCGGCCAAAACCCGGCCTACATCTCCGCTCCCAACTCAACCGTTGAGAGATTCCTACCGCTTGCTTTTCAATGGTTTTATCAAGAAACCCACTAGGCTTTGAGGTAGCACTAGGACCTATTACATCTTGCTTTTGGTGGTTTAGCAAGAACCCACTTGCTTTTAATGGTTGAGCAAGAACCCACTAGCCTTCTTACAGGTGAAGGCTAGCTCACCTATGACACAAGCCTTTTAAAAGGAAAGGCTTGAAGAAACCTCTTCACACCTTAATGGTGATGTGAAACCCAAAAGAAAGAGGGATGAAGAAAGAGTTTGGGGTTTGTAGGCACAAACCCAAATTTAAAGCTCAAAATAAATAAAACAATAAAACCCGTATGTTGAGAAGCCTTGGGCGCCTTTGATTGATTGGAGATGTTGAAGGCCGCTTCCAGGCTTCTTTGGAGGAGCTCCTTGGATGTGGAAGTTGTTGGAGCAAGGTGGGTTCCTTGACGGAAGCCCGCCGGAGGTACGCCAAATGATGGAAAATGTGTCTGTTGGCTTGGTATATGATCCGGTTGGTGTCTGGGGCTTCCTTGGCCTTTATTTATAGGCATGGAACCCTTGGGGAGCCTTCGGAGCCGTTGGAGAAGTCTTCGGAGCCGTTGGAGGCCAAAAGAGGGTTGACTGGTCAAAGCCAACGGCTAGTTTGACTGGGCTACCGGCTGGCCGGTACAGGGCCACCGGCTGGCCAGTGCCTTGGAAGAGGAGAAGAATTTGGTCCAGGCTCCACTGGCTGACCGGTGGAGGAGCCACCGGCTGGCCGGTGGGGAGACAGTAGCTGACACTATTCATCTAGGTGCCACCGGCTGGCCGGTTACAGAGCCACCGGCTGACCGGTGGAACCTGGCAGTGGGCAATGCCTCTGCCAGGTCCACCGGCTGGCCGGTGCTATCACACCGGTTGGCCGGTGGACTGAATTTCAGTCCACTTCTTGTCCATTCTTGGGCCAACTTCTTGTCAACCTTGTGCCTATCATTCAAAAACACTTCAAACAATATTAGACAAATATGAAAGTGATTGTGATCATGAAAATCAAAGAGCGAGGGGAACGAGAGGTACAACAATCTCCCCCTATTTTGATGATCACAATCACCAAAAAAATTAAAGTAAAAAACTGAAATGAAAAGCATGTTTTAAAGGATTTCTCCCCAAATCAACCAAGAATTTCTCCCCCTTTGTGATTATCAAAATAGCACGGGGCATAAAACTTGATTGAGGGAGATTTGAAAATCAAGATTTTTAAATCAATTGGAATTTTTGAAAATTGAATTGAAAAATTTGAATAACAGTTTGAATTGAAAGTTTTGAATCTAAGACAAGGTTTTGAAAATTCTCCCCCTAAATAAAAACAATAAGTCACCGGGGATAGGAAATAAATTTTGGCCTGCAGAGACTCGCCAAGAGAGATTTCTCAATCCATACTTGTCTAGTGGCGGGTCTTCTCCTATAAAACTCATCGGAATAGAAAATAGTCTTTGGCCTACCATACCGGGCATTTTTGCAATCACACTCATAAATGAGATGCCCGGGTTTCTTACAATAATTACAAAATTTAAAACTAGAGCTCCCCCTTACAAAAACAGTGGGTGCATGGGAGGAGGAGGCTTGGTTGGTATAGCCAAGTCCTTGAGTGGTCCTAGAAACCCTTTGAGAACCCAATAATTTGGTCAAATTTTGTTCACCTTGGGTGAACTTGGCTAAGGATTCTCTAAGGTCCTTGATGGTTGATTCCAAAGAATCAACATTTGGGAAATTTTGGATTTTTAGGGAGAGTTCCTCCTTCTCTTTGAGAAGTTGTTCTTTTTCGGAGGAAAGTTTTTTGAAATTCTTTTTCAAAGAAACAAATTTAGAAGAAAGTTCATGAAAACCATTTTCTAATTGGTCTCTAGCATGTTGGAGTTCTTCATATGATAAATGATTAAAAGAATTTGAAGATGAGGACGAGGATGAGGAATCGGAAGAAGTTACCTCGTGAAATGCCATTAGGCATTTTGTACCTTGGTCGCTCGAGGAGGAGGAGGAGGAGGATGATGAGGAGGTGTCACTCCATGTCACCTTGAGGACCTTTTTCTTTCCTTTTTCCTTAGCCCGTTTCTTGTTGAGTGGACAATCGGGCTTGTAATGGCCCTTTTCTCCGCACCCGTAGCATTTTACCTTGGGCTCCGATCTTTTGTCGGGTTCTTGCTTTCGATGCTTGCGGGATTTCTTCTTCTTGTGCTTCTTCATAAACTTGTGCATTTGGCGGGCGAGATTCTCCATTTCCGAGTCGCCGCTTGAAGAAGATGAGGAAGAAGATGATGATGAGGAGGAGAAGCTTACTTCTTTTTGTACCTTGAGGGCGATGTTCTTTGGTGTCTTGATTGGTGTGCCCTCCTTTTGAGCTTGCCTCCTCAACGTGATCTCGTAGGTCATTAGGGATCCAATGAGCTCCTCGACCGGCATGTTTTTGACATCCTTAGCTTCTTGGATTGCCGTCACTTTAGGTGCCCATGAGCTCGGTAGGATCCATAGGATCTTCTTGACCATGGTTTCTGCAGAAATATTATCTCCAAGAGATTTTCTACCATTGCAAACATCAGTAAAACGAGTAAACATTTCAGAAATAGATTCGGATGGATGCATTGAAAAAGACTCAAAATCTTGACGATACATGTCCAATCGAGTATCCTTCACTTTGTTGGTCCCCTCATGGGTTACCTCCAAAAGTTTCCAGATTTCATGTGAGGAGGTGCATGTGGAAACTCGATTGAACTCATTTCGGTCAAGGCCGCAATGAAGAGCGTTCATGGCTTTGCCATCAAGCTCGAAATTTTTAATATCGGCTTGGGTCCATTTGGATTCATCGGGGGAAGAGAGGGTGTAACCTTCCATGACAATTTTATAAATGGGATATCCTATGCTTCTAAGAAAAGTAGTCATGCGGGTTTTCCAATAATTATAGTCGGTTCCATCAAAAAATGGAGCACGACCCAAAGAAAAGCCTTCGGGGGCGAAAGAGGTTGATGCCATCACAATGGATCTTAAATTTGAAACCGGTTAGGGTATTACTCAAATTTTGCCTCTGATACCAATTGTTGGATCGGAGAAAAACGGGAAGGATGGCAAGAGGGGGGGTGAATTGCCTTTTAAAAAATGATTAACAGATTAAAATCAAAGTGAAATCAAAGTATGTGCAGCAGAAAATAAAAGAGGCAATCACACAAGAAATTGTTAACGGAGTTCGGCCAAAACCCGGCCTACGTCTCCGCTCCCAACTCAACCGTTGAGAGATTCCTACCGCTTGCTTTTCAATGGTTTTAGCAAGAAACCCACTAGGCTTTGAGGTAGCACTAGGACCTATTACAGCTTGCTTTTGGTGGTTTAGCAAGAACCCACTTGCTTTTAATGGTTGAGCAAGAACCCACTAGCCTTCTTACAGGTGAAGGCTAGCTCACCTATGACACAAGCCTTTTAAAAGGAATTGCTTGAAGAAACCTCTTCACACCTTAATGGTGATGTGAAACCCAAAAGAAATAGGGATGAAGAAAGAGTTTGGGGTTTGTAGGCACAAATCCAAATTTAAAGCTCAAAATAAATAAAACAATAAAACTCGTATGTTGAGAAGCCTTGGGCGCCTTTGATTGATTGGAGATGTTGAAGGCCGCTTCCAAGCATCTTTGGAGGAGCTCCTTGGATGTGGAAGTTGTTGGAGCAAGGTGGGTTCCTTGAAGGAAGTCCGCCGGAGGTACGCCAAATGATGGAAAATGTGTCTGTTGGCTTGGTATATGATCCGGTTGGTGTCTGGGGCTTCCTTGGCCTTTATTTATAGGCATGGAACCCTTGGGGAGCCTTCGGAGCCGTTGGAGAAGTCTTCGGAGCCGTTGGAGGCCAAAAGAGGGTTGACTGGTCAAAGCCAACGGCTAGTTTGACTGGGCTACCGGCTGGCCGGTACAGGGTCACCGGCTGGCCGGTGCCTTGGCAGAGGAGAAGAATTTGGTCCAGGCTCCACCGGCTGACCGGTGGAGGAGCCACCGGCTGGACGGTGGGGAGACAGTAGCTGACACTATTCATCTGGGTGCCACCGGCTGGCCGGTTACAGAGCCACCGGCTGACCGGTGGAACCTGGCAGTGGGCAATGCCTCTGCCAGGTCCACCGGTTGGCCGGTGGACTGAATTTCAGTCCACTTCTTGTCCATTCTTGGGCCAACTTCTTGGCAACCTTGTGCCTATCATTCAAAAACACTTCAAACAATATTAGACAAATATGAAAGTGATTGTGATAATGAAAATCAAAGAGAGAGGGGAACGAGAGGTACAACAGAAATGAAATTGAAAAAGGTTCTTAAGCAAGTATAAATTAACTCATGTTTATTATTCAAGAGATTAAAGAGCGATCGAGTCAAGTCGGACACGAGGTAAGGGACTTCGTCTCAATCTCCTTTCATTGAGGCATATTTTGTTTTATACGCAACTTTATTTTATATGGTGTATAAACCCATTTGTCATTTAAGGCTATTTAAAAGGAATTTTTTTTATATGAAACATTTTTAGAAACGATAAAAGGAATGTTTTTTTGTCGTACGTATGCGGCGACAACGACTTCTCTGCCGCTGTGACCATTATTTGAGTTTCAGATTCCTCTACAAGCCATAACTTTTTTTAAATGAAAAATAAATACCATGTTTTACTTTTCTTTTATTTTGGTATTGAAAATGGTTTTCATAATGTTTTTATTATATCAATATGTTGTATTGATATCTTATGATTTAAATGTGGAAATGTTATGTTTTCTTTTATGCATGTTTTATGTTATACGATTGTGTTATTGTTCTTGGGAATTGTTATGAAGACGGGTGGTTCCGTGATAAAATAAGGGCGGGTGAGCCCGATATAGCTCTCCAATTAATTAGGTAATGCGAAGGGGTTAAACGTTAAGGTTTCTTCGAAGAGATTTAGGGAATATACTGTGATGGGTATTCCAAACGTAACCATGAGGGTTACTCCCTACGTAAGAATGTTATTAATGCCTGAAGATACCTTTATGTCTTATGATTTCTATGATTTATTCATGATTTGATGAGGTATGTTAAAATGATTGTGTTTTATGAGTAAAGTATGATTTCATACATGGACTAATGTTTTCATTTCATACTTTTAGATCCCTTAATGAGCTCTTTATGCTCATCCCAAGTTTTTGAAATGTTTTTCACAGGTCAAGGGAAAGGTACATGATGTGATGATAGTGTCAAGAATGTGTCAAGAGAGAGTCCATGTTTTATTTTAAATATGTTTCTATTGATGGAAAAAATGAGTACTATATTTTATGTAACCACTCTGTTTAAATGTGGAATGTAATGCATGATTTATGATCTAATTTTCTAAAACTCTAAACCTGAAAAGATCCTCAACGTGTATTATTTAAATAACTCAAGATTAAGTAATGTTTAAGGCTGGGTACTTATAGTTGGTATCAGAGGTCGGTTTAGATAACTTTAGGAGTTAGAATTCTATTAAATTATTATCCAACAATATTTTTTTATGGTCAAATTGAAATGATATAGCATTTGAATATTACCATGTTGCTTCATCTAAGATATGTTTGTTCAGAATGGTTTTCCGTAGAGGAAACAGGTAAGCAATGCTAGGAAGGCATATAGAAGGAAATGACCTTCCGAATCAGCATCCTGAGATGGTCGGAATTGGAACTGAACAGTTTGTTGCAGTAATGGAAGAGTTGACTCAAGCGATAAATGGTGGTGGTATCCATGCACGAGATCAGCCAGATCAACCATAGAGGAACATGTCAGTGGTGAAACATTTCATGAGGCAACATCCCCCATCATTCAGAAGATCGTCTAACCATGTACTTGCTAAAGGGTGGATTAAAGCACTTGAGAAGATTTTCAATGTCATGGTGTGTTTAGAAAATCCAAAGGTTTGTCTTGAAATTTACCGTTTGGAGGGTGATGCAGATCAATGGTGGTCGATGGTTAAAAATATCAGGGATGCTAATGAGATTGATGCACTCGACTGGGATGAGTTCAAAGGTATGTTTCTTGAGAAGTATTTTCCTAAGGTTGTTCGAATTAGGATGGAAAAACAATTCTTGGAATTGAGGCAAGAGGAAGACTCAGTGGATTCTTATGAAGAAAGGTTCACTCGATTGGCAAAGTATGCTCCAAATTTTATCTAAGACCTTGATAGTAAAATCAATCATTTTTACTCAGGATTAAAGCCAAAATATAGAATGGAATTAGCTTCTCGTGAGTTCAAAAGTTATCAAAAGCTTTTTTGATGTACTGAGAAGGTGGAAATGGAGTTTGTTTATGATCAAGTGTTCTATAACAACCAGCAAAAGAAGAGACCTAGGAGGCAGGAGAAAGAGAAGAATTATTCAAAAAGGCCAGATAGTAAGAAAACTAAGTTTCCAGTTTGTGATAAATGTTGTAAAAAGCATGCTGGGGAATGTCTTATGAATTATGGAAAGTGATACCGATGTGGTAAGATGGTGAATAAGGCTCGTGACTGCACTGAAAATGATCAGGGTGATGGTAAGACCAAATTTGATTTACAATTTGTGAAATGTTTTAAGTGAAATGAGATGGGCCATTATGAAAACGAGTGTCCGACAAAGAGCTCGAGTGATGGGAAGCAGTTAGACAATAAGAAGAAAGGGGTGGTGAAATCCTTTACAACTACTTCATCAGATGTTGGGCCATCAAATGAAGTGGTATCAGGTACTTTGTTTGTTTTTTCAGATTATTCCAGTGTGTTGTTTGATTCAGGGTCTACACATTCTTTCATCTCTGAAAACTTTTCTAGTAAAATGGGAATACCATCTCAAGAAATGACTCCTGAACTTGTGGTAAAAACACCTGGGGGAAATGTTGAGGCAAAAAGAATTTATAAGAATCTTCCTATCCTTATCCGTGGAAAGAACCTACTTGAAAACATTATTGTTTTACCTCTAGTATAGTTTGATGTTATCCTGGGTATGGACTGGCTCTCTATTTACCATGCTAAGATTGACTATAGAGATAAAGAAGTTTCTTTTCAGAAAGACTTTCAGTTTTTGTACAAGAATGAACCCTTACTATTGATAACATATCAAGAGGCTTAGAAACTTGTAAAATATGGAAATGAATGTTACCTTGCACATATTTTTGAAAACCAAGGAACTGTTCAGATTAATGATGTGCCAGTGGTAAATGAGTATCCTGATGTTTTTCCTGATGAGTTTCCTGGAATAATACCTGATCGGGAAGTTGAATTTACTATTGACTTAGTTCCTGATACTAATCCAATTTCAAAACCCCCTTATCGAATGGCTCAAATTGAACTTTTAGAGTTGAAGTAGCAATTGAAAGATTTATTAGAGAAAGGTTTCATTCGACCTAGCACATCACCATGGGGTGCTCCTGTTTTATTTGTTAAAAAGAAAGATGGTTCAATGAGACTTTGCATTGATTATAGAGCCTTGAATAACATCATTGTTAAGAGCAAATATCCTTTTCCTCATATCGATGATTTGTTTGATCAGCTCTAGGGATCTTAGTATATTTCAAAGATTGACCTGAGATCGGGGCACCATTAGTTGATGGTAAAAGAATCAGATATTCCGAAGACTGCATTTCGTACAAGATATGGCCATTATGAATTTAGAGTTATGAATTTTGGGCTAACCAATGCACCTTCTATATTCATGGACCTTATGAATAGAATTTTCCATGAGTTCTTGGATAAGTTTGTGGTTGTTTTTATTGATGATATTTTGGTGTTTTCTAAAAGTAAAAATGAGCATTAAATACATTTAAGGGTTATTTTTTCAACCTTAAAAGAAAATAAATTGTATGGGAAATTCAGCAAGTGTGGGTTCTTGTTGCAAAAAATTTCTTTCCTTGGTCATATTGTTTCTAAAGATGGGATAACTGTTGATCCTGCAAAAACAAAGGTTGTAGAAGAATGGCCAAGACCCACAAATGTAACTGAGATTCGTAGCTTCCTTGGTTTGGTAGGATATTACCGAATGTTTGTTAGAAATTTTTCCCGGTTACCTAGTCCAATGACTAAGCTAACTCGGAAGGGTGTTAAGTTTATCTGGACAAAAGAATGTGATGATTATTTTTAGGAGTTGAAAAGAAGATTGGTGAATGCTCCAGTTTTGGAACTTCCTTCCAGGAATGGTGAGATTGTTATCTATAGTGATGCTTCGTTGAAGGGACTTGGTTGCATCCTAATGCAGAATGATGAGGTAATTTCTTATGCTTCACGTCAGTTGAAAATGCATGAGCTAAATTACCCTACACATGATTTGGAATTAGCAGTTGTTGTTTTCACTTTAAAAATTTAGAGGCATCATTTGTATTGTGTAAAGTGTGAAATATATACCGATCACAAAAGTTTAAAGTATGTATTCACTCAGAAATAATTGAACATGAGACAGAGGAGATGGCTAGAAATAATCAAGGATTATGATTGTACAATTCATTACCATATAGGAAAAGAAAATAAAGTGGATGATGCTTTGAGTCGAAAAAGTAATGCTTTATTAACAATGTTGTGTTTGGAACGTGATCCTTTGGTTAAGGATTTGATGAACTTTGGCATAGAAGTTGTTGGTGTAGGATTTCCATCTGTTTTATTTCAGGTATCAGTGAAATCTTCTCTATCAGACAGAATTAAGCAAGCACAGAAGCAAGATCGTGAGTTGCAGAAAAAGGTAGAGCTAGTTCAGAAGGGTAAGTTGCCTGAATTCAACAGTGATAATGATTGTGTATTGAGATTTGGGAAGATATTGTGTGTTCCTTGTGATTCACAATTTAGTAGATAGTTGTTATTTAAAGCTCATACTTCTCTGTTTTCAGTTCATCCAGGCAGTACTATGATGTATAGAGATCTTCGGTAGTATTACTGGCGGGACAGAATGAAAAGAGATATTGCTGATTTTACTGTGAAGTGTTTGACTTGTCAACAGGTTAAAGAAGAGTGGAAGTTACAAAAAGGGATGCTTCAGCCTTTACCAATGCCAGAGTGGAAATGGGAGAATATATCCATTGACTTCGTTGTGGGATTGCCGAAGACACCTGATGTAATAATGAAATCTGGGTTATTGTGGATCGCTTGACTAAATCTTCTCATTTCCTTTCTATACGAGATAATTTTACCATAGATCAACATTCCTATTTGTATCTTAAATAGATAGTCAGTTTACATTGAGTTACCCTCTCCATTTTATCTGACCGTGATCACAGGTTCACTTATAACTTTTGGAAAGTCCTTTAGAAGTCATTGGGTACTGAATTAAATATCAGTACAGCTTTTCATCCTCAATCAGATGGGCAGTCCGAACGAACGATTTAGACTTTGGAGGATATTCTATGTGCTTGTTCGATGGATTATCAGGGAAGTTGGGAGCAACATATTTCTTTTGTTGAGTTTTCTTATAATATTAGTTTTCATTCCAGTATACAGATGGTACCATTTGAGGCATTATATGGTAAGCGGTGTCGAACTACTGCTTTTTGGGATGAAGTATGTGAAAAAAAGTTGATGGGACCGAAATTGGTAGAAGAGTTGGCAGAAAAAGTTCGGCTGATACAGAGACACATGAGAACAGCTCAGATCAGGCAGAAGAGTTATGCAGACAACAAGAGGAAGGATCTCTCTTTTGAGGTAGGTAATCATGTTTTTCTCAAAGTATGTTCATGGAAAAGTGTGATGCGATTTGGTAAGAAAGGAAAGCTGAGTCCAAGGTTCATTAGACCATATGAAATTCTAGAGAGAGTTCGATCAGTTGCATACCGATTAGCTTTACCTCTGAGCTTATCTCAGGTACACAATGTTTTTCAAGTTTCAATGTTAAGGAAGTGCATACAAGATCCATCTCATGTTTTGAGTCCAGTGGTAGTTCATTTGGAAGAGAATCTATCTTATGAGGAACAACCAGTCTAGATTCTTGACCACAGGGAGAAAGTGTTGTGGAATAAGGTGATTCATCAGTTAAAGGTTTTTTTGGAAAAACCACATGAGTGAAGAGGCAACAAGGGAATCTGAAAATTCTATGAGGGATAAATACCCCCACTTATTCGGTAAGTAAATAAATTGTGGGGATGTAATTTTCTAAAGGGGGAAAGGATGTAACATCCCAAGTAAGTAATGAATAATTATATTCCCATCTATGTCTATTTATGAATTAGATAGTGTTTTAAAGACTTAAAATGAGAATAAATCCAATCTTAAGCATAGAATTCTCTAATGTTTTTAAAAGATTGTTTTACCGCCTTTTGATGGAGAACCATTTTTAAATATATCTTTTGATAATTTTATAAGCTCTATTTGTAAAAATAAACTTATTCTTCATTATTGGTACATTTAAATTTACTTTGGATTAATTTTTGGTATTTTTCTGACAATGTTCTTTTTTTAATAAATAGTGAAAAATACTGCATTTTACATCAAAACTGCTTTTTCATCTAATTTAATTATGTGGTTATATTATCTTTTTAATTGTTTTTAAAGTTCAATTAGAATATATTTTTACCATTTAACACAATGGTGGTCAATGGAATTGATTTCACATTGAATTTGGACTTAAACTAGTGTCAATCTTTTGATATATATTGTTTCATAAAAACACGTTATTTGTTTTGACAACAGAAATTAATTTTTAAATTAATTAATGAAAATTATATGTTTTTAATTTTGTAAAATAGACATAATTTTTTAATTCAGAATATAAAATATAGCTTCGGGTGAATTTTTGGTATTTTTCTGAAAAACATCAATTTTTGATGAATAGTGAAACCACTAAGTGGTAGTTAAAAAACTAATTTTTTTCGTTTTAATGAAACTTTACCACTTTTGTGAATTGAATTTAAAAAATCTGTCATACATAGTTATCATTAGGAAGTAAAATGTGGTTCAATGAGATTAAAATAAATTTTTGGTGAATAGTAACTTTTATGTTTTATTAATCACGATTAAAGGTAATTAGTGTAATTTAAGGTAAAAATAATGTTATAATAATATGAAATTACATTGACACATGTCCTACCCTTATTGGATGTGTCATGGTCGACCCAAAAAATCCATGGGTCAACTTGGGGACCCCATGGAGCCAATTGGGTAAGAAAATGACATTAATAACTTTTTATTTAAAGTTAAAATAAAAATGTCACAAACATGTATTGTTTTACTAAAACAATTTTTAAATGGGGTTATACAAGTCATAAGTTTGACTATAAATATTCATTGAAAATATAAAAATATTTCATACATCACAGTATTTTTTTATAATTTTTAGAAATTAAATAAGTTAAATTATTTATGACACCATGATGATGCAGCGATTACCTAATTATTTATCGATTTAAATAAAATGAAAAGATAAAGTAAAATATAAGACATACACTTGTCAAAAACATATTGGATGAGTATATTTCGACCCATTATCACCTTATCCTATAAATATATCAATTTGGTACCATTTAAATCCTAAACTCATTTTAATATAAAGTAACATTTTATAACATACCAAGAGTGCCTCTCCTCTCCTCTTATAAAAGGCCCCCACCTCTACCTGCTTACCAACACCTCTCAAGCCTTTTTCTCAGAAAATATCTTCTCATTTTATCTGTCCATATCACTCTCCTCATCCTAGAAGCCTTACCTTATGAAGGAAGTTTTTCAAGAAACCCTTTTGGTTCCAACCAAAGGGAGTTACCCGATTTAAGGTGATGTCTTAACTTGTGTTCTTTTGTATTATTTTGCTTCTCCAACCCCATAAAATCTTTTTATTACTTTCTTTCTAACAACACCAGTATCTTAAATATACTAGGATGTTTTTATAAGAAGGATTCGAGCTACACTTACACACACCTACATCTAATGGTTAAAGAACATACTGTTTCCTTGGATGAAAAATTTATGCCTCACGAAACGATGGTTGTTCAATATTCTTTTAACCCCTTCAATGGTGGACATTAAGATGTCACTATATTTATATATGATATATAATATGTTTATGTTTTACTTAAGATTATGTATTTTTCATTTATTGCATACCTTTATGGTTTCTGTTATGGGTAAATGTGATATCTTCATTTTAGGAAGTGCGGACTACCGCCCCCTCAAAGTGATTTGATTCGTTAATGCCATATACGGGATATATAAAGGATGGAGTTAATGGTAGTACATATTATATTATAATTTAATTCTAATATACCTCTATATCATTATGATTTCATTCCATTAAATACAAAATAGAAATGAATGTACCGTTCATGCGTACGTACGGCTTACCATCTCCATGAACAGTGCATTTCATTTCTTACCTCTAAATGTTATGTAATATTATAAATACACATATATGATGGATATATATGATATATATGATATCTAAATCATGAATATAATTCTGGATATAATGGATATTTTACCACATGAACAACTTGTAATTATAAGGATTTTATTTTTGACTCAAGTATCAATGATCGACAAAACGACCGTTATTAACCTAAATAATTACAAAGTGCACATAACATGGTAATAAGTGATATAAAAGGAATAATGAACTTGAAAAATGTTCTTGGGAAAGTATAAATTAACTCAAGCTTATTATTCAGGAGATTAAAGAGCGATCGAGTAAAGTCAGACACGAGGTAAGGGACTTCGTCTCAATCTCCTTTAATTGAGGCATATTTTGTTTTATACACAACTTTCTTTTATACGGTGTATAAACCCATTTTACTTTTATGGATATTCAAAAGGAATATTTTTTATATGAATTGTTTTTCTAAACTAAAAAAGGAATGTTTTTTTCCATACGTATGCGGTGACAACGACTTCTCCACCTTTGTGACCATTATTTGAGTTTAGGCTTACTCTACATGCCATAACTTTTTATTAAAATGAAAAATAAATACCATGTTTTACTTTTATTTTATTTTGGTATTGAAAATGGTTTTTATAATGGTTTTATTATATCAATATGTTGTATTGATATCCTATGATTGAAATGTGGAAATGTTATGTTTCCTTTATGCATGTTTTATGTGATATGATTATGTTATGGTTCTTGGGCATTGTTATGAAGACGGGTGGTTCTGTGATAAACTAAGGGTGTGTGAGCCTGATATAGCTCTCCAATGAATTGGGTAATGTGAAGGGGTTAAACGTTAAGGTTCCTATGAAGAGATTTAGGGAATATACTATGATGGGTATTCCAAACGTAATCATGAGGGTTACTCCCTACGTAAGAATGTTATGAATGCCTCAAGTTACCTTTATGTCTTATGATTTCTATAATTTATTCATGATTTGATGAGTTATGTTAGAATGCTTATGTTTTATGAGTAAAGTATGATTTCATACATGGACCAATGTTTTAATTTCATACTTTTATATCCCATACTGAGCTCTTTATGCTCATCCCAAGTTTTTTGAAATGTTTTTCCCAGGTCAAGGGAAAGGTACATGATGTGATGATAGTGTCAAGGAAGTGTCAAAAAAAGAGTCCATGTTTTATTTTAAATATTTTTCCATTGATGGGAAAAATTAGTACTATATTTTATATAACCACTTTGTTTAAATTTGGATTGTAATGAATGATTTATGATCTAATTCTCTAATACTCTAAACCTAAAAAGATCCTCAACGTGTATTCTTGAAATAACTCAAGATTAAGTAATGTTTAAGGTTGGGGCCTTATGTACAAACTCACCCTTTTTGTACATTGATCAATTTATACTTCATCTATTATTCCAAGAAATGGAAGTGAATTTTATATTCTTGAAGCATTAACAAACCCTGAAAAAAAAAATAACAATAGGTCATTCCACCCGTCTTTATCACAATAAAAAGGTTATCATAAGTTACCTAACATGAATAAATCCTTATATAGTGAGTTAATACTTCAATATCTAACACCTATTCTAATTTTCAACATAAACTATTGTATAAATAGTCAAACTTATTACCCTTACAAAATATAGGAATCCAAATAATTATAAATAAGGTCATTTAATCTCTCAAAAACAGCTTAGTATTTATACCACTTATATCATAATTTATATCTTGGATGTCACTTACCAAACATGTGAATACCATCATCATGTATTCTCTTGAAACATGATAATAACCTAAATTACCACAAATACTTTATGAAATAATGCATGTTTCCTTATTCCAAATTTTATTGTATATATTCCTTAAATCTATAAAATTTTGTAAAATTCATCAACGATTTCATAAACCACAAGTCAACAAATCCTTAATTGGTTCCAATTTAATTTGTACCATCCAATTTACAAATTCACATCGTACATATCTTTATTCAAATATAATTGTCTTAAATAAGGAACATATTAACAGTTATCATTTCCATAATCATGTGTTTTCCATGAACATCACCTTCCCATTAAATCACTTTTCTAGTCCATTGGAACCATTCAGAAAATTCTAGTATATAATTATCAAAAAATCATGAAATTAACAATCCTTATATATTTCACCTTTCATATAACATAATTCATGAATCCAAATACATAAAAAATTTGACTACTTCACATTATACTTAATAAATAAGAAGGAAACCTAATCTAATACGTAATAACACTTTCCTATCACATTTTATTTGTAGTATATTTATCACAATAAATATATTTATTACTGATAGCACCTTTCTGATTATCTTCAGGTGATTTCCACATTGGAAATCGAATATCAAAAATGAATATTCATTACACACATAATGAATTTAACTTTTGATGTTTTATTAGGGAGGCCAATATTCATATGAATTATATTAACCAAATTCATCATATTTTTTTTCAATTACGGGCTTTGTGTCCTTATTTTCCATAGTTAAAACAACTTCTTTTTTTCTTAAGTCTTTCTTTTATGTGATTCTTTCCACATTCTTAACATAATGGAAACTGAGTCTTCTTTCATCAATGGTCTCCATTAATTGAACTATCAGTAAAATCCTTCATTATCTTCTCTGGAGAGTCTTTGGGTTGGTTAATATATACATCGTTAATCAAGTTCTTTGAAAAATAATTTTGGCATGATCACAATATCCTTCACTATAGTGATCATCCCGTTTGACTTCTCATCATCAAAATTTCCATCACATTCAGTATTAAATCAGTTCCTTCTGGTTCCTTCCATTGAATAAAACTAGAAGTAATTGTTGGAGCACCACTTATCATAGAGTAAATCCACATAATCATGAAAAATCACTTCTAGGACGTCAAAATTATGATGCCTTCCGAAGACACCTAAGGATTATCCTTAGATACATCAAAAAAAATATCCTTATAAATATCTGTTAGTATATCACTAATGTTTTTTCATTATAGTATCCAAATGATTAATAATCCTTTCCTTTGATTCCAAATATAGATACACTTAATTAATATATATATGTATATTAAATCATTTCAGATTAATATTCAGCACATTAAAAAAAATTCCTAAGGACCACAGTAGTTTAGTGTAATTGGAAACCTAGAACAAAATTTTCTAACATCATGAATGATCTTCAACATTTTCCAAAAATTTATTCCTTATTGGTACTTCTACATAAACTATTTATTTATAACCAATGGAAGGAAAACATAAGAAAGGGGTGATATAAAATGATCTTTATGTGTAAACAAAATGATATACATAAGCATAACATGAGTATAAGGGTACGAGAACATAAGAATAACATTTAAAGATCATACCCTACATATCAATGATCATATACATGAGTCATGGAATAAATATTGGATGTTAATAAGACATGAAATATAAGGGAATAAAGACAATAATTTATGAAATCCTTACATAGGAATAAGAAATAATTTTTTTGGCAGACGCAGATTCATATAAAATGATTTCCATAGTAGTCAATACATAAATTCCATGTTGATATTAGTGGTTTTAGTACACACCCCATACCATCTTAGTAGTTAGGGTTTTCTCCCATGAAAATATTAGAATTCAAAGTTCACCCCCAAGACCATCTTAGCAGAAAAAGTCCATTATTGAACCGAGTTCACTCATTGTTCCCTACATGTCTATATAATGAGGTATTAACATTTACCCAGTAAATTAGTGGGAGATAATGGTCTCTCCCATATCATAATAAAATCACACTTACGTGCCCCACAAGATAATAAAAATTCTTCCTATCATGACCCATTAATAAGAGATGGGTTTTATAAACAACATATCAAGACCCATGAAATGAAATTGGAATAATAAAAATTTAATCATATAATTATCAATGTAAAATATATTGGTCTCAAAATAATTTTTTCATAGAATAAATCATGAAAAAAGAAGGTTTCAAAATCATATAACACATGGAAGAGAAACGGGTCTCATAAAAAACATGTAATCTTAATCATCACCATTTAATGAAATAATAATAATGGTTTTCTAATAAAATTACCCTGTTAAAGAATAAACTATATCAATGGATATCATATTATATATAGAAATATTATAGAGGACAAATGAGACAAAAGGTTTATCTGAATAAAACTAATAAAACATATAACATTTTCAATAAAAATTCCTTAAAACCACTTTGAAAACATATATAAGAATCATGAAAATTCATTTAAAACATTTCTTGAGGAAAAATATCATTTCTGCTTTGAAAATTTATTTTTAATAAAAAATAATTTTTGGAAACTTTTTATTAGAAAATAGATTTGAAAAATTATAAAGGAATCATGAAAATATTTTTCATTAATAACTTATAAAATAATCTTAAAACTATTTTAAAAATAATTTTCCTTGAAAAATTATAAAATAATATTGAAAATAATTTTGAAAACATTTTTACATAAAAATTTATAAAAAATCATACAAGTCATTATTAAAACCCCATTCATTGATAACATATAAAATAAGTTTGAAAATAATTTTCAAAACATTTTACCTTTAAAACATATTAATTTAATTTGAAAAAAAAATTAATCAAATTTCATTTAAAACTTTTAAAAGAATATTTAAAATCATTTGGAAAACATTTCTCATTGAAAACTAATAAAAGATGATTGAAAATTAGTTTGAAAAAATTTTTATTTCAAAATTAATTGAAAATATATAAATAAATATTGAAAACATTTTAACAAAATTTTAATCATAAAATATTTTTTAAAACATTATAAAAATACAGGGGTTTTAAAAAACACCAATTTATCTATTGAAGTGAGAGATAATTCAGATTTTTTAAATATGATTTCATAATTATCATAAGTACCAAATAGTAATTTTTTTACCAATACATGAATATTTCATGAATAAAAATAGTATTTGTATATTCATGAGTTTTCATGATATATAGAAAATAATATTTCTTCAAAAGAAGCATAATCAATAATAATCTTGATAAACTGTGAGATAATAGCAACAAACTTTTACGACATTGGAAACATTAAATATTGTTCCCCATAGGATATGAAAATTACATGAAAATTATAAAATTATTAATAGATTCAAAATAATTGTATAACAACTAATATTTGGTACATAATTCTCATAGATAAACTTTTTTTCATAACACGTCATGGGTCTCAAAGAAAGAAAATTGAGACAAAACTGCTTTATTGATTTTGTAAGTTTTGTAATATAAATTTAATGAAAGAGGGATCATAAAATGGATATTTAAATAACCATAAATTTTAGTATATTTCCCAATTAATTAATTGATTATAAGTACTTACACCCTGAAAAAGGAGCATGTGGTGAACAACGCAAGTGTCTGACTGATAATTAAATGTGGGATGAGAAAACACTTAAATTTAGTGTGGAAATTATTCGTACACAAAAAGACTCTTTTATTTTAAATATATGTTTATTATAAATCTAAAAAATAACCATTATATTATATTTAAGACCATATATTTTTTTATTATGACTTTATATTACCCATTTATTTATAATTCCATGAAAATATTACGTTTTGGGTAATATCGTCGTTGTTTTTTGGTATATGCTTTGAAATTTTATTCTCGATACTCTTACCTAGATAATGATTTAATTATTTAAAGAATTTAAAAATTATGTAATTATAAGATTTATTCATTATATAAATATATATAATAATATATAAGTTATAGAATTATGAAATTGAATACACAGTTCATGGACACTTTTGGTCGTTCGTATGCATCAGCGTTGTTTTCGTTTTATTTTTGTATCAAAATAAATCATGTAAATGGAATACATGTATATATATAAAATAATTAAAATTTAATTATTATGTAATATTTATAATATAATTTTTCTAAAATCAACCTTAATAAATTATATCTAATGTGTGAATGAATCCCATCGTTTTGAGGATACAGTAGTCCACAGATACCTAGACCTAGTTATTATATTTACACAAAATGTAAATCATGTTGCTATGTTTTATATAAAAATTATAGAATAATAAATAGGTAATAGATATAATATATATCATATAAAAACATATTTTTCATTATAATTTCGAACCATTAGAGTTGATTAATGGAAAAATGAATAACATCGTTTCGCTAGGTGTTAGTTCGTCGTACAAAAAAATGGAAAGTTTGTCACCCATTAGAGGGAAGTGTGTGTTAGTGTATATGGAAACCATATAATAACAACATGTAAGTATATTTCAGATACTGAGGTTATTATATAATAATTTAATAATTGTATTTTAGGGGTTGTATAATGAAAACAAATCAAAGGATCTTGAGAAAGGATGTTACCTATAATATGGGTAACTCCTCTAGGTTTGCACCAAAGGGCTTCTTCGGGTTGGATTTATGCCTAATTTAATTATTATAAGATGAATGGAGGGATATTTTGATCTTATTTTATAATAGTTTTATTATAAAAAGGTCTTTATAGGTGTGAATTAGAGGGATGCGTGAATGCCTTTTATAGTGGAGGAGGAGTCACATTCTTGTAAATTTTGCTAAAGAGAATTGCATCCACGTTTTTCCTATGTAAATTGGATCAAATAGTTATCCAAATTATAAAAAAAGTGATTTTTGGATAGAAATATGGAGATAAAATTTATTTTGTACAAGTTTATATGTAATTGTTTACCTTAGGTTTAAGGTATAGTTCTTCGTTAATCTAATTTTTCTCTTAATCGATGTAATTAACTTTAATTTCCTTCACTAATATTTTTTGTTAAAAAAAATAAGTTGAACATATTATAATTTTTAAATTAATCTGATTTCAAATATGCAGTCCATTTCTCTAAATTCCTATCAAATAATTGAAAAAAATTAATATAAAATTAATTCCAAAAATTGGATGACAATGCAAGTTTTTAAAGCAAAAAGGGCAAGACGTTTTAAATGTTTTTATAACCATGTTTTTTGAGAAATTGGTTCCAATGACATAAATTGGATTAAGTGATTTATAATTTATATAACTATACATTATACCCGAATTAAAATATAATTGAACTTATAAATAAATTATATGAAAATTTAGTTTTTGAATTAAAATTTAGCATTTTCACTATTCATAAAAAATTGAAATTTCTTAGAAAAATACCAACAATTAACCCAATGTAAATTTTTATATTTATATTTCAAAAATTAATTTTAAATTTTTAAATAAAATTTACAAGTGTAATAAATCATATTTAAAATGGGATCTCCATTAAATGGTGATAAAATTTCCTTTTAAAAAATACATATTTTTATTCATAAAATTAGGTTTTTTTATATTATACATCTCAAATATAAGAGATGAGTATAAAAAATATCAATTGAATTTATAATGAAATTTTTTTATTTAAAACAAAAACAAAAAGTTGTTTGTTTTATTAATAGGGAAACATTTGTTTTTGTACATAGAAAAAATAGTTCTCTTGGGAGAGTAATTTCTTTATTTCTGAAGAGTTTTATCATTCACTTATAAATATTGATAACAAAAGGATTCATTTTATATACATATTTAAATCATATATTCTCAATTTATATTATATTATTATTAACTTTTATTCCAATAACTAGGTTGTAGCTATAATAATATTTTAATGATAATATTAATAGAATATTGTAGTTCAGCAAAATGCATCATTGCAAGTAATGCATGATATTGAAGGACCTCAACATTATGTATAATGCGCTGCATACATAGTGTTTTATAAACCAAAATATAATTTATGTTTTTCATATAGTTCCTGATTAACATGGTGTTTCATGAAACAAAGCTAAAACATAGTGGTTTCATATAGAAAATAATATATTTAGTGTTGTGTGAAATGAAAAATTTCAAAAAGTTTACATTAATTCGAAAGAAATTAAAAAAATATTAGGGTTTTATAGGAAATATATTTAAGATTAATATCATACAATCTAAAGGAACTCATTATAAAATATAATTTTCTATAACTTCTTGATATGAGAAATAATCGATGGAAATTACCATGTAATGAGTAGGTATAGAAGTATCAACTCTATTATGGTAAGATTATATCATGCATAACTCCTTTTATTCAAAATATGGAATTTAAAAAGTGTTATTTATGTTTAGTCTAGGGAAACCACATTTAAAAAATACCTATTTCACTATATTAAACATTATAACTATTATTGTTAGCACTCAAATAATAAGATAATTATTCTATTAAGTTTTGGATTTATTCCCCAATGTCTCCACTACATAACTATTCTGTTATCCATTACTTCACCTCTCTGAGAATGATTTCTCATGAAATGAATTCCCTATGTATATTCCTTTCATCCACAATAAAAAAATTAAATTTTATATATTAATTCTGGTGGTATTTTCAACATTTATATTTTGATAAAACTATTATTACAAGGTGTGATTATAATAACTAGAAAAATTTATTTCATATTTTTTACATCTTCTATAGATGTACTATAAGCCATAATTCCCATCATATTTATGGATATGTCTACCATTATCTTGAATGAGATTCTATTTCTCATTAACATAGACTTACTAGGATATTATATCACAATGTTAAAAAGTAAGAATAATTTGTTTCCTTTAAACTTGTGTCACTTCATCTCCACAAACAAGGAGAATATATCTTATACGCTCGCATGTAAAATAGGATATTTCTGATGAATACCAAAGATTTTCTCTTGGATTATATAGATATATTCTTAATATTAATTATATGTAGTCAATATCACATCTAGTATATAACATGAAATTTGTAATTGATCCATCACAGAGGCATATAGTATATAACTCACAGCATTAATCTCATCATATGTCTCATATATTTCTTCTTGGAGGGATTTATTCTATATTATATTAGTAACAATTCTCACTCAAATTACTCCAATATATATTTTTGAAATACTGTGTTTCTATATATACTATTGGAAAAGTCTATGAAAACAATATATCCACCTTATTAGATCATTTTTCTTAAAAATAGGTTTCTACTATAATAAAACATCCAAATAGTTACATTCATTCTGATCATAACAAACTATAAGACAAATTATTGTTTTCTTTATGTAATCAAACATATTTTATATAAAAAACGGTGGCATTCCCACAAACCCCATGAAGATATAGGGAAACATTCATTCTAACTAAATATTCTATGATATTGTTGCATATATAAATCCAAAACTAAATTTTAGTAACATACACACCATATTGGCAATCTATGGTGTCACCAAGTTATTCAATTTATATCATATAGTAACCTTTCAAGAATGGTGGTCTTGACATCGATATACTTTTTATAAATTATCATTGAATATATCAATGAAACGTATAATTCTAATAGATTTAAGAATGGTGACATGGTATGAAAACTAAATCCTCATTGTTTCAACTCCTGTTCAATCCATGAAATTATACTCTTTAATACCACAAGATTATCAAGATTAGAAACATTCAATATACTAAAAAATTGTACCTTGATACATGGAATCCATTATTGATGTTTAATTGAACATTCCAATATTAGATAATTTCATTATACTTCTTGAATGATTTATTATTTTTAATGAATAATGTATCACAAGCCCTGGTGAATATAAAACTATTAACATTATCTTATCCTTTATATATATTATGTTTTTCAGGATCATTACTTTTCCATATACTATTGCGAAACTTGTTCTTGTGACATCTATTTTTGAATCTCTAAAATTGAACAAATCAATGTCAATATTTATTCCCCTATCTAAAATTGAGAAGTTTACCCTTTTATAAAAACTTAGTATATTACTTGAGTACCATTTTTTATAACTAAGGGATTTCATTAATATCTATAGATACATTTATAATAGTTACTATATATTCACATTGGATTTTGATTGATGCAAGATTGTTAATATCTTGACAATTACATTGCATCTACACACATGTTCTTATGACATAATTGATTTATATCATACTATAACTCATATGATAACCATTTCTTATTACAATTTTAATATGGTTATGGGATTAAACCACTATTTGCGAAGCATGTCTTGAAAATAAGAAAAGTATAAAAGCAAATGAATCTCAACATTAATTCCCCTCTTACTTATATTAGGACTCTCATGTGTATAAGTAAATGTGTGTTTATGAATTACTCCACACTTTATTTTAATTGATCAATGTTTTCATGTAAAACTCATCAAAGATCCCATTTACTATTATTATAGATTTTATTTGTATAAGGACATGTGCATTTAGGAATTACTCTATGATACAATTAATAATGATGACTGCATGGTTAGGAAATTATTCATCACACGTTACTGAAGTAACTCAAATATTATAACCTTTCATTTTTTATACATCAAAATTATATTATTTTAAATTATTAATGTAATATCATGAAGTATATTTAACACCAGATTAACCTGGTAAATGTTCATGCTATCTAGTAAAACATATTCAGAATGAATTATGGGTAACATTTATTTCAAAAGGGTTCTTTGTCCGAAACTATGTAAGTAAATATGTTGATAATACCAATGGTCTATAACTCTAAATATACTGAAAACCATACTAGGTATATCCTTGACAACTACTTTTAGTTTTTTTATACAAAAATTATCCTTCCACAAATGGGTATAAATGGGTCTTATATTTTATATTAATTAGGTATTTCCAAATATTCATGCATTAATGGAGTATAAGAGTATATGACCGATCCTATTCTCATGATAGTACTGAAAATATATATTTTGTATTTTATTTATTATTTTATGGGTTAGTGTTGTTTTGTACTATGAATACCTTCTGTTATTTTATGTCATAGCATGTCCACGCTAGATTATCATTCATTTATTATTTATTTTCATTATTTATTCTATTCTGCTAAATTTACTTATTATTGCTTATTTTATATTTATTATTGATCTAGAGTGTATAATCTCCCCACTGTACCACCATTATAACTTTTTTTCTAGTTGAAATCCTCTTCTATATGGGGAGGCATGCTTGATGCATAATGATTGAACTACTCAGGCCACCATTTTAGTGAAACCGTGGTCGAGATGTTACAAATGGTATTAGATAACGCTATTTTTATTTATTTAATTATTTTTGAGATTGTATAAAATATATTAAGAATGTATCAAAGCATAATAAATATCTCATATATGGGTTTGGTCAACCCACACAAAATGGAAAGATCAAGGGTCTAGGGAATGGGATTTTTATTCATCTTTTTATTGTTATATTTGGTTATTATTTCACCTAGTGTGACAACTGTACTTTAACTAGTTGTTGATTTATGGATTTTACTTATTATAGCCTTGGATCGATTCTTAATGGGTGTATTGTTATATGCATCATTCTAGGAACATAGATATTCAAATGTCAGTAATATGACATTCCATAGGGGTTTCAATGTACATTCCATGTTTATTGATATACATCATGCTTATTAATATTCCATGCTTCTATGATTATTTGCCTCACTTATTTGTACACCATTTTTGTGTAATTCCTTCCCTAATATAATTTTCTTATTACGTTATGGTATCATGCCTAGTGATAATTATGACATATGATTTATTAAATAAAATATTAGAATCAACATAATTGGTGTTCACTCACATAGAACGATGGTTTCATTCTATTTAATCAACCAATTATTTAAACAATGATCCATGTACCATTGGTTTCTTAGAATGAAACATTGATGGTTTTGATTTATTTGAATCAAAATTTACAATTATAATGATTATGGTACCTTATAAATTGGTAATGGTAACCCATATAATGTAACCATCATATATGGATCTATTATATTTGATACATAAATTACTCATTTAGTTGTAGTAACATTAATTCGAATTGTAAATTATAAATTCATTTAAATCTATAATTTTTTAAGGTTTATTCATCTAACTAGACCATTATGTGGAATATGAAATGTTGAATCTTGAATTATAAATAAATTTTCATTGAGTTAACCTTGTGGGACCTTAAATAATATAGAATATATATTTGACTGAAAAATTCAAACCAATACTTATTGATTCTAGTTATAAGTAGGATAAATTGAAAATTATAAATGATTATACCTTTATATTTTTTTCATGAAGAACCGTATGAGTAAATTTTACAAATGAACAACTGGACCTAGGAAGATCAGTTGTGGAATGTTTTTGTAAGTGAGACATTTTGGGGGAATAATAAATTTGACTAAATACATATGGCCAATTGGACCCATTTATGTTTGTTTTGTATAATTCTAATTAATTAAACCCACTATGGGTGTCTTCAAATTTTAATAATATAAACTGGGATGGGTTTTATTTGATTGGACATATATTTATGTGATGGGACACTGGTAGGTCACCTTTACGTTTTTTGTATGCCTTGGTATGTAAACTATTTAGTGTATACTTATGTTAATGGGATGGTTATTTAAATTTTCAACGACTACTTATATGGTGTCAAATGTTAACGTATGTTGGAATCTTACATGAGCAATCTGTTTAATTTAAAAAACATTATTTCTACTTATATTATTATTATTATACATATGTTAATTCAAATTCCGATTTTCATTAACGGATCCAGTTGTTGAAACTCTTGAACCAAATAATTTCTTAAAAAGGAATGATAGGATAAGTTGCCTAAAATTTAGTATGATATAAGAAAAATAATGTTATTAATATATTTGTTTTTAAAATGGGTCATAACATTCCTTATATTCTACCAGTTTAAATATTTAAATAAATATCATCATATAAATTCTTTATAATTAAAACCTCATATAGTTTTTGATAGTTGGCACCCTCATTTAATGTGTCAATTTTTAGTGTTTCCATCGGGCGGGAATGTAGATGTTACCCATAGACCCCAATTGAATTCCTCTTATTCTGTGTTAGAACTATAGGTTATGTGGAAAGGCCTATTGATATCTCAATGAATAACATTTTTTATTATTGATACCAAATTGTTTATTATTGGTTTATCTCTATGGTGGTATCTTCGTCAGATCAATTAAGAATTTATAAATTCTTATGATAAGTATTTCAACAAGAGTTGTCATTTGAGTGTCAATTCCCCCGAGTAGGACTCCTGAAATGAAGGGACACCCCAGAGTAATAAGAGGTCATTTGGAAGGTTTATCCTTGTTAAAGGAATGAGAACTGTGCAATGATCAAATTTAAATGGATAGACATTCCTCGGGTGCAATCTTCTCCTTTATAGGAAATATGAATTCTTTCTTCCAAGGGGGTATTGTATGCAAGGAATGTGTAGAACCAATTCTGTTATTTTTCTATTATAGTGGAATGTGTTTTTATTCACAATTACTTTTACATAAAAATATAATTTGATCGTATGTTGTTCGAATGGAAAGGTCACATAATACCTTAAATCAAAAAGTGACTCGCCCACTTGAATGAATGGTTGTAGGTTCATGTAATCTATGTTTATGGTTCATTTTCGAAGTAGATTTTCCTCGGCATTATGAGGTTGTGATGAGAACTGTGAATTTGAGTATAAAATTATTATTTTTATTGTCCTATTGATTTAAGATGATGTAATAGAAAGAATAGTTTGTTGTTTCATGTTCAATCTGATTAGTTTTGGCTTTACATTTGATGTGGAAGACACGCATGGACATGAATCGGTATGAGCATCATGTGTATGTATAATGGTGAAACAAACCTATTGTGATTATGAGAAATGGTGTTTTCTCTCTTATTTTTTTTACTCTTGATGAATGAATTTTGGATACATCAAGGAATGATGTTCAGGGGTGGTGTAATGGGAGTTTTCATATGTTTTTTTAGTAATGTGATGACTTGGAAAAACCAAAGGTGTGGATAATTAGATTGGTCATTAGAAATGTGTAAATCCAAGTAAAGGTAATGGAATAATATAGGGACATTCAGAAATGGTCAAAATGTGTTTAAAAATCAGGTAATCTAGTTCAATGTTTAAAATCATAAAAATGAAACTGAGAGGAAGAAAGTTATTTGAAAATTAATAGAAATTGCGGATGCTTGTTGTGAAGGTGAGTTCCAAGGTAGCTTATTCCCTATTGAGAAAGATCCACCCAGTATAATGGTAAGTGTGTCCATAATGATAAAATAACCATGGAATATGGATTTAGCTATGGAATCTGTTCATATAATAGTGTATGAACACTACATAAGGCATGATTGGTAAATTCTAGTTTTATAGGGTATCATTTGGATAACTACAACTTGAGCGACCAAGTGAAAGCATAGGATAGATAGAATCCTCTTGATTATTCTAGGATTGGAAACCCAAATCATGAGTAAATTAAATTTATTTCTTATGATGAAGGTTATCCTGAAATCAAATTGGGTACAATGAGACAGTTGAACCATTTTTGAACCTTGACACTCATGGTTAGGAGACATGGTTTCTGGTGTTGGCTAATGCTATTATAGCCTGTTTTCGATATAGTATTGGAAAAAAGGATCCTCATGCACTTAATGATAAAATATTTTATTAATCCGTATTTATAGAAGAACCTGAACCACATATTGACATTTTCATGAGTGCACTAATAGAGCACCGGTTATACAACATGCTTAAAAAAGGCAATGATTTTCCAGTTTTATTGGACGGAATACCAAGAAGTATTCTAAAGGAATACTTTAAAGGAATCCTTATAGTATGGATTCCACCATAGGTATGTGGAATATAACTTTCTTCATATAATGTTCATGTAAATTC
Organism: Viscum album; assembly: GCA_963277665.1. NCBI lineage: Eukaryota > Viridiplantae > Streptophyta > Magnoliopsida > Santalales > Viscaceae > Viscum > Viscum album. Next base: position 905,775,367 of record OY728125.1, on the reverse strand, counting down.
AAGACTGGTCATTAGATGGTCGTGTTGGCACTTGTATTTCATTTGATAAAAGAACCATTAATGGTGAAATCAGAATAAATCACTGAAAGTAGGTAGCGGTATTTGGTAAACATGCTAGATGAAATATCAATATTCATTCTATCAATTACATATGGATCTTTCATTTTATTTTCAGGGGTCGTCATAGTCGATTGTTTCTTAGAATATTTGGACAGATGTTGTTTGACTAGAGATATTAGAATGGTGTTATACAGTTGGTGTGGATCCATTCTCTGCATGATGAGGGAATAGGCTGTGAAGGATTCGGGCTCAGCTGAAGCATGGTTGGGCCGACAACCAACTTTTATTTTTACTATAATCAATGATTATTATGGGATCAATACTATGATGAACACCTATCTCCACAGAATAGAATCAATGATTTAGATATATAAGGAAGAGTCTCAAAACCTTTAAAGAGGATCTTGCATATCATGTTTGTAATTAATTTAATTAATTTTATAATAAAATAATACCTGTATCTTTTGTATTTTCTTCATTGATGATTTTGGTCATCTGGAATTAAACTTCTGTATTATCACATTGTGCTTTCAAGGATCAAAACTAGAATCCTTCCAGCAGTGATCCACACGTGCTCTGATGGCCTCTCATCAACACCGGTCGTTCTATAGGTGATAACTGAGTTAAGTGAGTGTCTTGTGTCAGTCATTGTTGATCGTGTTTTCTTCTGCCTCAAATAGTGTCTCTCGTTCTTGAGAGGGGTGGGAAGAGAATTCGAGAGATAATTTTTTTTAGCTCAATAATTCTCAATTAACTGGTTGTGTGGTTCAGTTCATGGAACAATAAATGCATGTGTCTATTTATTGACATGTTATTTAGTTAAAATATTTAAATGAGTATAAAAAATTAAATAAGTTCATAACATTATCAAGAACCCATGAAATTAATTATAATACCACATCATTATTTATGGTGCACCATATTGCAAAGAACAGAGTTCTAAATAAAATTTCACATCACAAAATAATAGCAGCGTTATTTTAATTTGTCCTAACTGCTTAAATAATTATTTATCATCATGGAAATAAATAGTTTTCTTCCAGACCAGCTATGGTCCTCTCAAACTCCACATCCATTTTTTGAATACCCGAATAAATAAATAAAAAAATAATTCTCTTAAAAAATATTTTATTTACAAACTATTATAAAAATATTTATTAAATGTTCATTAAAATATATAAATATATTTTACCCACTTTCCACTTAATAAATAATTATTTAATTTATAAAATTATTTTGACAAGAATATAATTATTCCATTTTCCTAAGAGTAATATTTATTAATTATATTCAAATAGAAATTAACTGAGCCCACCAAAAATAATTAGTGTGTGACCCTCTAGTATTCTTTCTCTTTGGAATTAGTCTGGATTGCCTAAAGTTCATGAGTACTATCGAGGAACAAGAAAATTCAGCCAAGAGAAATAATTTAAAGTCACAACAACGTCATCCACATAAGAATTCTCATTGTGTAATATAATCCCTTTGGCACAATATCTCATCAAGAAGGTTAAAAGATAGTGTCATAAAATTTTATGATTGATACATCATTCTTTGACTACCTAATATAAACTCACCATACCACCATGGCCATGTAATTTTTCTCGATGATTATATTTCAATCAATGGGATGTGATATCAACTTCCATAAATGGAAGGTAGAAATCCTTCTTCGAGTTATCTATTAATAACATGCCACTCGTGACGCACCCAACATACCCTACTTCCCTGAAACTGTCTGTGTGACAGTTTTCGTTATAAAATAAATGTGTGTGAGTCATGAAATGTATTAATTATAATAATAAAGTCTAATGATCATTAAACATGATCTCAAATAGAAATTTCCAATAACACCATAACATGTGGAATTCCTACTTGTGGGTCTATTCTAAAAATCACTTGTCTTTGAGATTACCAAGTGAAGACATCATGAGAGGAAGTCTCATCTACTTACGAGTAATCACACCTGATAGTCTACAGCTATTTGTCCCATAATAGTATTTCATATAACCATAGAACTATATTTAATAATATCGGTATAGAATTTCAAGGTTCTCATCACATCAGGGAATTACCATAACCTTATCAATTCAACAAATACTCTATAACATTATCACATCATAGTCATGCAGAAAAATGAACAATATGTAATAAGTTTTTTAATATTTGAAGACATTAAATTTTCATGTAAGAAAAGTACAACCAATTGGATACATGACCCCAACTCTTATAGGCTAGTTCTATAAAGGGGGTCGTATGGGCCTTACAATGGAATCCATAGAGATGATGTTTTGAACTGGGACAATTAGAATTGACCATTGAGATCATAGTGATGTCCAGGAGCAGTATCCTCATCAATAATTAGGTGTCTCATTTTTTGAATGAAATGGATCGTCGTTTGAATGCTACATACATGATTATGTAGGGAATTTTTATGGTTCATGTTTCATGACATGTAATTGGTCATTCAAATGTTAATACCTATGGTGGGGAGTGCCTTAGGACCCTAGTAAAAGGAGATGATGACATATTCATTTCATGGGTTATAAGGGCCCAGGTAAGCTCCATAAATGATTTTCAGCATTGGTTATGAACATTGTCTTATGTTTAAATGGTTTATATACCATATGTCAGAAATTATTCTAGAAGGTATGCTGGGAATCCAAGACACAACAAATCAGTTTGAGTGAAACATCACATCCTGAGTAAGTTGTGGTTTGTTTAAAAATATACCCAATTATTCTTGGGGATGATAATTTATAACCTAGTGATATTTAAACATCTCCCATTTTAGAATGGGTTGCAAATTTCAAGATTTTTTTCCTTTTAATTTTGTGGAAGGGCTAAATAATAAAATATGATTTGAAATGAAAATCAGATTGTTGGAAGAAATATATTTTCTGTTTTTAGGACATGGGTTAAGGAACAAGAAGTGTATAGGTTATTTGAGAGATTTTAAGAGTGAAATACACTAAAAGGATACTTTTGTGGAGAAATAGGTATGGAAAATTCGTTTTTTCAAACCATGAATCCACTTTAAGAGAAACCATGAAGCACTATAAAAGGGAGTCCATGGTTTTTTTAACCATGAATGAAGAGGCACATAGTTATGTGAATGGTCTGTAGTTTATTATAAAGGATGTGCATGGGGTTTTCATGGTTTTATAAACTGTTCACCTATCCCACACCAATTAGTTCATCTTAATTTGATGTTTTGAATTCTTGAAAAACAATTATATTAAACCATTCATCAAAAACATGAAGGGTGTGGCTTTGGGTAGCCACTCGGTCTCTCTTTCCTCTCTCCCACTCCCACCTTTTCCTTTTCTATTTTGTATGCACCAATTGTATCCACTTTGTCTATCTTTTCTCTCTTACTCTAGGATTCCATGTATCTCCTATGTTCAGAGTCGTAATCAAGTGTTGTTGGTCTCATTTGATATTTATGGGTAATCTCTTCATTTCACATGTGACTTTCATTATTTAAATTTCTCTTGAAGGTGTTGTTTTGGTTTGAGCTATTTCTACCTATTCTTAGAGTGGTAGTAAAATCATCCAACATCTTTCATTCTTGCTAGAATCAAACCATGATAACGGATGATTGTACCATCATAAGCATGAGGTAGGTGGCCAATAGATTTCCCTTAAATTAATATTGTTTATATGATATATCCATTATTACACACGGCAGACATTCTTTTTGTCACTTATAAATTATGAAATTCTTTTAACTGAACGCTAAGACCACATTGAATTGTGTTTTAGACACCCTTTGATATGGTTGGAGGTTATAACCTCAACCCAAACCACCCCTTAGGGTGGTTTCACTAAAATAATAATAATCATGGTCATTTTAAAGATAAACCACCATTGAGGTATATTAATTAAAATGGTTTTCCTTATAGTAATTTCACATGTTTATCTTACATTCCAACTTCTCATATTTTGGAATTAAATTATTCCCATTTTAGACATGATTAAAATAATTTTTTTGAGTTTTTTGATGGAAATATCTCATTTTCTAATAAAAACACATGATAAGGTGTTTATGTATTATAAATAAAATGGTTACCTTATTGATGATGTGTGGGGATGTTCAATATATTATGGTTGTTTTCCCTGGCCTTATTGTGACTTATAAATAAAATGACCGAGCGATTTCGATGACCTCTTTACAGTACATCGATCTAAGGGATCATCGGGAACTTAAGATTACCTTACATTTTTTATGACTAGAGGGACCTTGGTTGGGGTCATTTAGAAAGACATCTCACACCCTCAGGTCAAGCTTGATGGGAATGACATCTCACATCGCATGGTTTGTTGGGAATGGTGTATCACACCTGCTTGATTTGGATGTTGAGGGTGGCAGTCACATCCCTGACTATGATGATAGACAAGACATACGTATCCCATTTTCAGATATTGGGATTATAACCCATTTATTGGAAGAACATGTATTATTATTATTATTATACCAATATATTTTTGGATGGGATGACCTTTTTATTAATAGAGTTAATACGGGCATGAAGTCCCTTACGAAGTATGATACTCTTATGATTATATAATGACACTTGAGATACACCATGGGTCTTGTATAGTAATATGTATTATTATATATGGTTATATATATAGGTATGCATATATTACATATATATAATCACACAATTATATATATACTGGGTGACATGTTTAGAGATATCCTAGCATTGGACAAAGAAGGCTATCATCAAGGAGTCCTTAAAGAATCTGAGCTCGACATGTTTACATTTATTATAACAGCAATTCTTAACTTATCATATACCTATACGATGCATTATTTTATATTAATAGACTGGATTATGAATTAGGCACCATGGGTGGTGGCCTATTGAGTATATCACACACCCTGTTTGGGCCTTCATTGCATTAGGGAACCCGAACAGACCACATGGTTGTAGGATTATGTTCATTGATTTAACTTTATTATTGTTATCCTTCTTAGCTATGATGGAGTACATGAGCAGAATATCGAGACTATGTCCATGATGCTATTGGATATATTTATTGGGTCTATTATTTATTTATTTTCATGGTCAGTGTGGATATGTATTTTTTCAACCAGGATGTATTTTATGTTACATCATGCTCATGCATGATTATCATTAATTTATTATTTATACACCATTTTCATTATATTCTTCTATATTTATTTATTATTTCCTCCAATGTATTTATTACTGGTCCAGTGTGTATAGTTTCCCCACTATACCACCATTAGACCGTTGTTTATAGTCAATAACCTCTCATATACAGGGAGGTGTGCTTGAGGCTTATTGACCAAACATCTTAGCACACTATTTTAGTATCACCTGGATTAGGATGTTACATGAACCCAATAAAATCATGTTTAACTCCTTTAAACTTTTATTTTAATGATGTTGTGAAGTATTTTTTGAATCGCACTTTTCAAGGACCTTTTCTTTTATTATTTTGACTTGTTCACTATATGAACTAAATATTAGTATATCTTTATGTTCTTATCAACATAGTGAACCTTACCTAAATGTTAATGAAACATTTCCACCCATAATTTTTATTAATATTCCTAAATAAAATTTTATTTGTTGGGTAGAAATGATATAAAAATTTTATTCATTGAATGATCATTATCTATCTTGAAATTTTAACATATTTAGTGTAACCATCACCCTATTCATATCATGCTTCCCTTTCTCCTCCCATACTATTCAGAGATATAAAATATGATATAATAATACATTTACTCATTATGTATCCACAAATCATTAGAATTTGATAAATTTGTTATTATTTAAACATCAAATTTCATATCTATGTTTCTCTTGAAATCATCTTTCCCACCCATTTTTTATAAGGAGTCTCAACATGTAGTGGGGATTCTAGTACATAAAATTTTCTATGTTGTAGTACGTGGAACAAACTCCTATAGTTCACTTGGAAATTGGTTAATTATAACAGATTTTCATTTTCTAATAGTTTTCATAGTGTATGTCTTTTATAACATTCCATTTCTACACAACTAATATTAAGAAAAAAAATTTATTTGTAATGATTACTGATTATACATTACTGAATACTCCAATCATCAAATGTCTCCCTCTATTTTATAAAACTCTAGTATCCCCCACAAATAAATTCTGAATACTCATTATCCATAGTATTCTACTTCCATGTATCCCTGAAATATATCGTCATAGTTTAATCTATGGTTATGACATAACTATAAGAGTTTCAATGTAGGAGTTTGAATATTCATCCACATTTACTCAAAAAAAATTGAACTATTTAGGGAAGTCCCAAATTCTATAAATTATAAATTTGATTTACTCAATACTAAAATATTATAGATATAATAATATATCCCTGAATAATTTTTGTATAACATCTTTAGTTAATTCAACCCATATCTCTCATAAGAACTCTCTAGTAGTAGGTGGCAACCCAAATAGTGGCTGACTGGAACACGGTACACCAGTTTATTGTTCAAATTCAAATGATGGTAATCATTAAAATATAGTATTTCATTGTGGAATATTATTTTATTATTTTTTAGAAAATGAAATCTTTTTTTATCTACCATACTTGTACTATGTGATGGCACTCACAATTTGACTATGTAGGAAATAGAAAAATAAAATCATTGTTTCTATATCTATTTTAATCTAGGAATTTAGTTTATTATTTATGTGATCATTCTAAACATGCATATTATCAAAATTAACAAACAACATATAAATTTATGAAACAACACACCAGATATTAATCATCTAATATTGGTTGAATCATTTCTTCTAAATGGATCAACCGTGACTGTAGGATTAAAATACCAGAGTGATGTCAGATTCATATCATAACTTACAACTTGGTCCAATGTTTCCACATCTCGTCTATAATAAAACATCATCTTGATGGGGCCCAATTATGTGTTCATGTTCTTCAGATTATAAAAATACTCACATGGAAGAGAGAGGACCACAAAAATGTGTAATATAGAAAGAAAACTTTTACTTAGATACATAGGCCCATATAAAAATAATTTTAAAGACAGAGAATATGCAGACCTTCTAAGTTAAATTAATTATTACACATATCAAGCAATTACAGTAGTTAATTAATTATATAACACTACATAAAAAATGGGTTTTCACAGTGACGTCCTTTAATAGAGTTAAAAAAGAGTTGATAAATGGTGTACAATTATCAACATCATTAGCATTGTTAGAGGGACCCCCTTTAAAATTGATTTTTTTAGTAGCACCTGTAAAGAGGGTATATATCATTTATTTTTTTAATAGCACAGATAAAGGGTATATTTCCAAAAATCTCATTCAAATAAAAAAAAATTTGGAATAAAAAATTGAAATGAGATAAATAAAAATAGAGAAGGATGATGAATAAGAAAAAAAATAGACATTTTATTGATGATTCATTTTTTCCTTCTTATGTTCCATGTAACTACTATTAGGGGGTGCACTGCCTTATATATTCAGCGTAGATGGGAATTTGTGGGGGGTGGTAAGCCCACCCCCATTAAATTGTGCAGCCACCGCTGGCTGCCTAACACTTCCCTTTGGGATGCACACCCCTACTAATGAAATACGTGTTTTGATACTCCAAAATTAAAAAAACTTTTCTGGAAAAACCCAATGGGATAAAAAATGGAATAAGGAAAATTTTACAGTCACATAGACTCCCCCTAAAAATTACATTACAAAATTTTCTATCATCACATCACTATATTATGTAAAAACTTTTAAAAGATGATTTTTGGTAGTTCCATTGTACATAAATCTAGACAGTTGTTTTTTTTGATCAAAAATATTGTATACTTTTTTCCCTATTCTTCATTAACTATTGTGTGAAAGAGAAAAATTTCAGTTGTATGTTTTTTTTATCCTTCTTGTGGGAAACCTTCCTTCAATTATCTGATGCACGCAGCATTATATTCAAATAAAATTGACAATCTACTATACATAGGTAATCCAATTTCTACTCAAATTTTTTGAGTCATAGACTATAAACAGACACGTTCTTGACATGCTTCATGTAATTATATCACTTAAACATGATTTAAAGATGTTGTGACGAGTTTCTGCTTTTTTGATCACCACAATATAGCAGCACCTCCTACTGTGAACACATAACAACTTTGTGATCATGCATTATGAAAATCAGATAAATAACCTACATCTGAAAAATTACCCACCATCCTTTCTGATTTGTTATAATATAATGGACTCAAATCAGTCGTGCCAAAATGATAATGAAAAATAGGTTTAATAGCATTCTAGAATATTTATGTTGGAGATAAACTAAATCATTCCAATAAATTTGTAGGAAAATATAATTCTGGATGAGTACAAAAAACATGATACATTAGTGCTATGATAGAAATGAGGTATGGTACTTATGGTCTAACCAACTCATCATTTTCTTCATATTGTCGAAACTAGACATTATTAATATTTAATGTTCAGAAAACCACAAATGTAAATAATAGATTCACTTTATACAAATTAAATTGTTTTAGGACCTTTTCAGGTTAATTTGATGATTTAAAAATATACCACATGGCATGTGCTCAATATTTTATCCAAGGTAATACTTGTTTTTTCCTAGGTATTTCATTCCAAACTCATATTTTATGATTCTTATTGTGTCATGTATCACTTCTAGGGTTCCGATGATATTTAAATCATGAAGATAAATGGGGATGGATTTATATCCATATGTTGTTTTCATAATGAAAACACAAGGGAATATGGGGTTATTTGAATACCCATTATTTAACAACTATTCATATAAATGATTATACCACATATACCTTGATTAATTTAATCCATACTGAGATTTTTTAATTTAATTGGATATGGGTCTTTGGATTTTTATTTAAATATTTATGGTATTTATAATCCTTTAGAAAATCTCATATATATATACTATTATCACGTATCCCATATAAATAAGTGGTAACAATATTCATAAGATGCATATTAGTCTTCTCAGATACTACAATGATTATTAGATATCTAAATGTAATAGAATCTACAATAGTTGAATATGTCTCCTCATAATCAATTCTAGATATCTAAGAAAAACTTTGTGCAAAAATATGTTCCTTGTATCTTACAATCTCGTTTTTCACATTATGCTAATGCATAAAAACCCATTTATATTCAACATGCATCAAATCTTCTGGTGTGATCATGATATATCCAAAAACTCTTTTCCTATTAAGTTAATTTAATTCGACTGGCATTGTTACATTCCATTTATTCCAATCAGGTCATTGTTGACGCTCCTTTCGTCACGAAATCTAAAGTTCGGAAAAGGGAATATATGAGCTAAAAGTGATTAATCCTTTGAAGAAACATCATAAATCGACAAAGGGATAGAAAAGGAGAACATTGACCATGTATCGTGCAAGTTCCATCTTGGTCGCGCAAGTCTACTTGCGCGCCGCCTCAACACTTGCGCGACCCCTCATGGTCGTGCAAGGGACTTGCGCGACAGATCTGGTAACCGCCCAGTAACCGCCCGGGGTCTTCTTTTGCCTATAAATAGACCCTGTGGGCCCCCCATTCGAGAGGATCTCTTCCCAGAAACTCGGATCAAAGCTCCCGACGCCCAAGTCTCTTCTCAAAGCTTCCAGAACACTTCTAAGGTAATTTCTTACCTAGAATGGAAGATCTAAAGGGAAGAAGGAAGGCCTAAGTGTTGAAACTTATCAAACACTTGCGCGCCGACTTAATTCCTTCAATATAACTTGCGCGTCCCTCTTCTGGAAGAACCCCAAGAGGATCGGAAAGGGTTTAATAAAGAGTCGCTCAAGTAATTCAACTCTGGTTGAAAATCGCGCAAGTATCCCTTATGTCGCGCAAGTATACTTGCGCGACCAATACTTGCGCGCCGCCGCAGGACTTGCGCGACCTTCAATACTTGCGCGCCCCTATCTTTTTGGGTGCCCATCTTGCCCTTTTTCACCCCTCTTAAGCCATTTCACCCTTCCTATTCAAGATTCAATCTTCAAGATACTCTTCAAAGCCATTTATGGCATGATTTCTTGATTTGACATCCTTATCTGAAAGGAATTATGTGAAATATCTCTCAAAACATAGTGATTTAAACATCTTTATGTCACCAAAGATTGAGAGTTCATTCATTCAACCTCATCCTTTAAAATGAGAGAATCCTAACCTGGGTTTCCTTTTCAGGAATAATCCCCAGTTATAAAACCTTTGATTTAGGCATTTTTCTTAAGAGTAAGTCCCAATCAAAGTCCTTTAAACATTGGGCCTCCTTTTTAGGAGTAAGTCCCAGTCATAACCTGGGTCTCCTTTTCAGGAATAAGACTCAGTCATAACCTTGGGCTTCCTTTTCAGGAGTAAGCCCCAAGTCCCCTAACCTAGGCTTCCTTCTCAGGAATAAGTCCTAGTCATAAATCTTGGGCATCTTTCTTAAGAGTAAGCCACAAGTCTCTTAAAATTTCTCTTAACCAGTCATAAATTCCCTTTGATTTGGGTTTCCTTTTCAGGAATAAAACCCAATCATAAGTCCCCTCCTAATTTGGGCATCCTCCTTAGGAGTAAGCCCCAAGATTAGAGTATTCAAATCTCCATGAAGCACATATAACTTTGTGGACCCTGTTCATGGATTTTCTTCCTAAAAGTAAATCCTAAACCTTCACCTATCTGGGCAGTCATCTATACATAAGCCCCAAAACAAATTTTTATGATTGCATCTTTTATGGCACAATTGTCTAAATTTTACCAATACCTCTTGTTTCTCACACCGAGCATGACTCACGTGAGCTTAGAGTATAAAAGTAATTATGACATTCATCTTTGAGCCATCAATCATAAAACATCATATCCCATTCCTCGAACTACGTGGGTTCTGATTCCTTTTTCAAAACAAAGGATACGTAGGTAGCCCATTCATGGGTTCGATCCCAACATTGAAATAATCTCTGTCCTTCTGAATGACGATAAACTTCAAGTGCCCCACTGAGTGGCTTTAAAACCAGCCTGGTCATCAAAATGACCAAGAGACTTTTATATAAATGTTTTGAAGGATACCATTGACCAAGAATCTCTAAACAAATATAGATGATTCTATATTGATGAAGAACCTCAAATACATATAAAAGATTCTCTAAATTTCTTGCATATTTAATCATTGATTGTTAAAACTAAAGGAAAGCTCATTTTATACTTGGTAATGTAATAAGGATTCACGAACTTAACTTAAATCTATAAAGAGAGTCCCGGAGTAGACAATAATTCCCCTCAAAAAGGTGTGATGAGTCCGACCTCCCATCCTCTCGACCAATGCAAATTCCTAAGCCTCATTAGCCCACAAGCTAATGAGCGCCTGCCTTTGGAAAGTAGGTCTCAACGGATGTGGAATCATTGGATGTTTCCGGTTCTACGAACAAACCCGTTAGAAACCGATCGGAACGTTTGAATCTCCCGTCCAGGAGGTCATCCCCGGATTCCGCGCGAAACAAAAATGGTGAACCCGACGTGAATCCTTAACCAAGTTAAAGTGATGTTCTTCTTAGATGTTAGGCCCCTTGGGCCAACAAGGCAATCATTGACATATGATCTTCCAAAAGATGCAGTAGCCGGATTCATCTTGATTATGTCTGTTATATGGAACAGGCACTCTTTTTTCAAGATCTTCTACAAAAAATGGCTTTCCTTAAATTCACCCCTGTGAATACTGCTGCTGAGAACACCTCTACTGTGAGGTCTGCTGCCATGAAAACCAATGCTGCTACTCCTGCTGGAACGTCATCCGCTCTGAGGATGACATCACCAACTCAGCGTCTTCAACGCTGTGTTTCAAATGCACTGGTTAAGGAGTACCGTCGTAACGGTACTATCCCAACTCTGGAGGCCGCTCGTCAAGCCCTCCAAGTTAACAATTCTACCTGGTCGTCCGGACAACGGCGACCAGCAATCAAGAAGCAGGCGGTGCTGACTACCGTCTCCAACCGTTTCGGGTCGTTATCCCCGGAACGCAATTTCCATTCACTCCCTTATTCTGAGGAAGTGAATGAGCAGGTCCCGCGGGACCTTAATTCAAAGAGACAGGAGTCCTTCTCAAGGGCTCCCATCAACAATCGCCGCCAGACTCGTGCGGTAGTGCACCCTCAACATGATGAGGGTACCGGCTCCAGGCATTCAGCTCAGGTTCCTCGAACCCGAGCAGGCAAGATGAATCACCAGAGACGGAATCCGGTTAATAATAGGCAGGTTGTCATCCCTGCCATCTCCGGAGAAGTCCACCAACCTAACTTGGTGGCAAATAACGAGCAGGCATACACACCTGTTCGTTTTAACCCCGCTGTCCAGCAGACTCGTCTGGCAGCATCAAGCCGATCCCGCCAGGCAATTCCGGCGGAGTACCATAGGCAGGAAAATACACCTGCTTATACATCAGCAGTTAGTCAGCAGGCTCGTCTGACTACATATGATGGATCTCGTCAACCGCGTTTGGCGAAGTATAATCAGCAGGCACATACACCTGCTAATACTAATCAAGCCTACCAACAGTCTCGCTTGGTAGCGCACGGAGAAGTCAGTCGGAAAGTCCCGACGACAAACAGGAGGCAGACTAAACTCTCTGCCTCTACACTTGAGTACTGTCAGGATTCACTGATAGGAAAAGGAGGACAGGAGCAGGCACATACACCTACTCCAAGCCCGGAATGGACGTATATCCCTGTTCCGGCAGCTGAAGTCACCAAACATATTTTGTCAATGGTGAAAGAGCAGAAGAAAATTCCTGCTCATATTCTGGATGCTTGCCAGGATATCATAACAGCTTCAGCATCATCTCAGGGACAGACACATAAATCTATCCCTAGCAGTGGAGTGACACATCAACAATTCACTCCGGAACAGACACACACATCTGTTCCAGTCCAAGAGGGTTGTGGGGCCTACTCCCCCATATCATATGGACAACCAAGTCAGGCACATACATCTGATTTGAGCGATGATTGTCAGCCTAACCTGACCATCTTTCCTGATCAGGCACATACACCTGCTCAGAGCAATCACTTTCGTCATAAAGTGATTTCTAAAGCGAGTAAGAAGGCATCTAAGAAAAAGATCCGCCCAGCACAGTCAGGAGATCAAAGGCCAATCTGCAACAAGGCCTTGCTCGATGCTGGAGTTCTTGAAGCCCTCAGACATTTATCTGTCGGAATTCAAGATTCTACTCCCTCAGTTCCCAATAACAGGAACATTAATCCCGAAGGTCTTCAACAGACACTTCCTCATGAAGACTTGCTTCATGAAAATTCGGTCAATCTTGAAGTTTCTTCTTCAGATGAGAACCACAGGAACCCTCTGTGTGGTCAGAAGACCAAGGAGCAAGAGATATCATCTTTTGCTGTAACCCATCATGAAGGTCTTCCTCATGGTGATGAACTTCGCTGCGAAAGTCCTCTCCGCAGTAGTGATTCACATTGTCTCGAAAATTCTTCAGAAGGCAATGTAGTAACGAGAAAGCCCTCCTATCTCGAGGCACTTGCAAACGTAAAACCAGTCATGTCTGAAGTTTTACTATCGGCAGGTGAAACTCTTTCTCCATCAGAAGATAGCTTGGGGTTCAGGTTATTCTCCGAACCTTCCCTAGGTCATTCATCTTCCAGCATGAATAGTGATTCCTCTACAAATCTTGTTGAATCCAATGAAGCAACAAGGAAACACCAACTCTGGTCCAAACAGGTAGAAGAATCTTCATTTAATGATAAAGAAGAAATGCTGAACATGAGGAAAAAACTGGCAAAAGGTGAAGTACCAGTCATGTTTTGGCCTTTGGCTGATTCACAGTATGACATTCCAAAGATGTTGACGGATGATGGAATCCATGATATTCGTCTTAACATATGGAAAACTCTTTGTCAATTAAAGAAGAAGGTATTATCTTACGATGAATATGAAAATCATCTTAAGATAATAGAAGGGTTACAACGCCAGATTGATTTGGCATCTCTATCAGTCTCTCGGTATCCGAAGGCTGAAAAGCAACAGAGAACCCTTCAACGTTCATGCCTTGGCGCGCTGAGAAAATTGCGTCAGTTAATTTCCAATGCTCCATCTAATGTTCATATCAGAGGATGGGGTATTCACGGAGCACTACATTTCACAGTGCTTTCCGGTCAGCAAAGCCCGCCGAAAATGGTCTCATGCAATGTTATTGCCCATGGCCGGCCACAGTCAATGGGCTTTGTTCATAATCAAAATCTTGCTCGAGATCAAGCTTCAACTAGTTCCTCTCAAAATCAAGTATATAGAGAACAGGTTGTTGAATTGGTCCTACATCAAGCAGGCGAGAATATTGCGCAAGCCTCTCGTCTGGAGCAAACACGTCATCAAATGACAGAAGTTTCGGAAATCATCCAACGGTCTGTTGAACCAGGTGATAAAAGTGGATACAGGTTAATGCATCCAGCTAATTTCCGAACTAAGATCCGCAAGATCAAGAGATATTTCAAGAAGATCTCAGACATAGCATGTCAAGAGACACCCCAGCTTGCCAGACTGGGGACTTCTCTAACCCAACCCTCAGAATCAACGAATGGGATTCGAGGAGTTGAGCAGAAGCAACAGGAACACCCCCAGTCCACCGGACTGGGGACTTTTTCAAATCTTCAATCCCTCCCTCAGAGAAAGTCAGTATTCTCTCGATTAGGGAATAAGCCTCAAGAGGAACGAAGAGCCAAGATGTCAGGAGATTCTCTCCAAGTGACGGTTCACAAAGAAATTCCTGAGGGGTCAAGTCAACGGAATGCCATGTCTTATCATGGACATAAAAGGAGACAATATCATAGAAATGCTGATAGAAAGGATTTCATGAAATATGCATCCATTAATGTCATCACTGCCGTTGCTGCTGATTCACCAGATGAGGCTCAATCAGAGGGATCAGATGAAGAGGTTCCTGCTCAAGAAGTTGCGCACACAGACCTAAATGAAGAAGGTGTGCGCACACGTAATCAAAGGCTTACCCAAAATTTGGGTATTCCTTCAAGTAACCCACTTCCCCCTCTCCGAAAAGGATCCAATAAGGGGAAAGGAAAGAATCAGGTTACTTCTCACCCTTCCTCTGAAGGAGGTCAATCGCTCTCATTAGAGCAAAGGCTTGCACAACAGGAGGAAGAAATGAAAGAATTAAGAAGGTTGAATGCAGAACTACTTCAGAGTAGTCTTCTTCTTAAGAATGCTGAAGTCCGACAGCCGAAGGAATTTGTTGTAACTACTGAGATGGATCAGGAATATCCTCCTTTATCAGTACACCCACAGAGGTCTAATCCTACAGGTCAAACGCAACAACGGTTGGCAGCACTACCATTAGTTGCAGCACCAACCTCCACGGCTGTCCAAGCTCCATTCATTGCACCTACCCAAAACCAAGTTCAACCTGACGTTTCTCAAAAGTTAATAACTACTATTGAGTCATTAACAGCTCGGTTAGAAACTATGGAAGGGAAACGGGCGCAAGTTCAACCTGAAAATTAAGTTTACCCTGAATGGGTAGATTCAATTTCTCCTCCATCCAGTTTTGGAAACCCTATTTTCCCTACTTTCAATGGATCAGGCGACCCTGAACAACATTTGACGCATTACGTGTCTTGTTGTGATCCTATGATGGGAACTCCAGAACAACAAGAAGCAGTGAAACTCAGATGCTTCGTGCGAACCTTGCAAGGACCAGCTTTTGTCCGGTATACAAGCTTGAAATCCCGGTCAGTCATCGGATGGGAGGATCTTCGTCAAAAATTCCTTCTTCAGTTCAGCTCAACTTTGCCAAAAACGACAGTTTTCGATCTTACAAACTGCAAGCAAAGGGAGAATGAAAGAGTCTCTGATTTCATTGCTCGTTGGAAGGGATTAACGTATTCCTTGAGTTTATCACTCCCTCAGGAGGAATTATTGCCAATCTGTGTGGCAAATTTGCGTGACGAATTACGCACGCCATTGATCCCTGTGAAATACACAGGAGGGTTTCGAGACCTTACTTCAATCGCTCAACAGATTGAAGATTCCCTTATGCAGGCTAAGGTTAAATCTCGTGTAATTCCATCAGCTCCAGGAAGAAGAATGGGTAAAGCAGAAACTGCTACAGTTATGCTTAAACAGGCACCTGTACCTATTTCTACTTCAAAACCTTCATCTTCTCGAAGGGCTCCACCTCCTGAACGCCAACAACAAAGGCTGTTTCGTCCAAATGATCAAAAAGATCAACGACGAAAACAATTTGAGGATATGAAGAGTAAAACATACTCTTTCCGAAGTGAGAAAGTTCCTGGTTACTTCATTTCAGCTCTGGAAAATAATTTGGTTCAATTACCAGTGCCGAAGAGACCAAACAAGGAAGGAGATGAAGACCGTCCCAATTATTGTCCCTTTCATCAAATGTTGGGACATCCCATCCAGGAGTGTTTTGTCTTTAAAGACCTCCTACAAAAGATGGTTGACTTGGGACAAGTCAAATTGAAGGGTTCTTCAGCTCATGTAGCGTGTATTACCGCTACAGATCCAGAGGAAGGAGGCGAGTGGCAGGAAGTCAAAAGCAAAACTGCGAAAAAATATGATGATTGGATGGTCAGAAAGACAATCAATCGGACCCATTCCATTTTGCGAACACAATTGAAGAAGCCAATTGTGTCTCCTACAAAAGCTGCAGTAAAGCCTCCATCAAAGGACAAATCCTCAAAAGGGCAGCGTAATTCAAAGAAGAAAGAGGAATCAGGAGAAGATGAGTATGTATCAAAGCCTAAATTGTCTTTGACTCTGGCAGATTTCATGCCATCTACTTCAAAGTCACGGGCACCGCCCCATCAAACGGCACAGCCTAAACAGGCTAATCAGGCAGAGTCTTTATCAGACGAAGAGTTAATCTTTGGTTCTGTTTAATCTCAATGGATAGAGAACACATCACGACTCCAACTAATGCCAGATTTCTGAAGAAGTATTTTGTATAAACACAAAATATTGTTCACAGAACTAAGACTCTTACATTTGGTTCATACAGAAATGGTCCAGTATGACCTTAAACTACAACTACGTCCAGCATGACGATAAACTGTATGGTCCGTGCATATGACCTTAAACTATTCGCACTTATGTCCCTGCAACATGACACTAAACTGTGCAGCACCAATAGTCCTAACTGCAAGACTTTAAACTGCATAGTCCCTGATTTTGTCCTACATGACAATAAACCATATAGAAGTTCTTATATTTTGTCCGAGATGACATTAAACTATATTTTGTCCTAGCGACATGACATTAAACTGTGTGGCACTTTCATCGTCCAGCATGACGATAAACTGTAAAAAGATCAGAACTGATATCCTCATATTGATTCACCTTAGTCTTAGCTACATGACTTTAAACTGTACAGCATCAGTTCGTCCTTGCTATATGACGCTAAAACTATACAGCAATGGTCCTGTATGACTTTAAACTGCAACTTCGTCCCACACGACATTAAACTGTGAAAAAGTTCCATAAACAGTCCAGCATGACATTAAAACTGCACAATCCCCCTTTCGTCCAATATGACGTTAAACTATATTGTCCCCATCGTCTTAACTACATGACGCTAAACTGTACAGAAAGTCCCTTTTTTATGTCCTACATGACATTAAACTGTACATCGTTAAGGTTGTTATTACCTCTTGTTTCTCACACCGAGTATGACTCACGTGAGCTTAGAGCGAACATCAACCATAACACTCCCTTTGGGCCACTAACCATGTGTAAGTCCCAACAACATTTTTTTTTTAGATCATTGTCCACAAGAACAACTTGATCATTAATTCATTCTTTAATTGAACTACACAGACTTTGATCCTTGCCCTCCAGGCTGGGTATGTAGGCAACCTCCCAAAGGTTCAAGCCCAAAAACAATCTCTTCACATTGGTTCATCACAATCTCATATGATGATGATTTGTGAAACCACCCTTGGAATCAATATCTTTACATTGATTCACTTTCGTCCTTGCTATATGACGTTAAACTATACAACACTTTTGTCCAGTACGACAATAAACTACAATATTCTTTGATTTCCTCATTTGAGAAGGAACGATTATTAACATTGATTCTTTTTCAATCATGGTTTTCATTTTCAAAAAGACTACGTACATACATGGTAATGCCTAAACTTTTTATCTTAGGTTAAAACCATCATTGCACTAAAGTCCCTTTTCACCCTTCACATGTACGAACCAAATTTGTACAAAGGGTAGTTTCTAGAACTACGTGGACTTGATTCCCATCCTTATGGGATACGTAGGAACATTCGAGTGTCCCTCGAATCCAGTCCCAAGTCTTTTGGGCCTAACCCCAAATTTCACTTTCAGTCCCTTGACTGAAAAGTCCTCATGAAAACACACACTGTGTATTCATTATTATGGTCCGAATTCTATGACCCAAAAAAAAACTAAGATCACTCATCCTTTCGTCCTGCACGACGTTAAACTGCATTTCAAAAACTACGTATGGCTTGATTCTCATTCTTATGAGATACGTAGTGAAGTCCAAGTTTCAATTCAGGACCCAGCCACAACATGATTATGGTTTTCATTGACCTATGTATCTCTATATACATTGGAAAATACCCATCTTTATGTATTATAATCCTAACCTTAAATATTTTCAGATCTTCATAACCCTTTTCATGACTTATGGTCACAAAAATGTCAAACTTCTGAGAATTCTTTTGCCTGACTATGCAGCACGTGCCCATAGGTGGCCTTGCATAAACAGTCCACATAACAGACTTGTCAGCCAAGAGATGCTATTTATTTGACCATGCAGCCAATGCCCATAGGTGGCCCTGCATGTTTTCAACCCCCTAACGGGTTTGTTAAATAATAGTAACTTCATTCTTGGGAAGAATGCCTCTTTTGTCCTTATTTGTCTTAAACGACAGTATGTAGGGATCCGCAAAAATAGCCATCCTTAACGTATTTGTCCCATATCCTTTTTCATGATCTGAAAGTATTCAAGTCTATGGTTTATTCTTCTTCCCTACGTTTGGGTCAGACCTTCGTAGGAGTGATATTCATCCAGTTCTTCGATATTCTTGTTTGAAAATATCTTCTCCATATTCAAGTACCTCTTTCCATACAACAAACTCTATGCTTTAGAAAATTTGAATCTCCATAAACTTTCACTGGCTTTTAGCACTAGGAAAGTAAATTTCTGAGAGTTCTTTTGCCTAACTATGCAGCACGTGCCCATAGGTGGCCTTGCATAAACAGTCCACATAACAGACTTGTCAGCCAAAAGATGCTATTTTATTTAACTATGTAGCCAATGCCCATAGGTGGCCCTGCATATTTCAACCCCCTAACGGGTTTTGTTAAATAATAGTAACTTCATTCTTGGAAACTACTTCTTCTAATGCTATTTAGCTCTTTTTCATATCATTCCTCAGATTCAAATATTCTTAAGCCATAGTTTACATTTTTTCCCTCATACTTGAGTATGGTAATATGTTTTCAGATAAATTGTCAAGGAATTGAATCCATTTTTAATCCATTTTCGGTCAAAGCTATTTCGACCTTAAACATTAGCCCCTTTATGTCCGGCGTGCATGACTTTAAACTGCCCACACAAAAGACAAAGGAACTCTGAATAAAAGTCAAGTTCCAGCACACTTGTGCGCTGCCTTCTGCGCACTGAAGACTTGGAAACCACCTTTTCCTTTGGATGTCTTTTATTTCCTCAGAGTCAAATCCTCATTTCTCTCCGGATCCAACTCTGAGGGGGGACTTTTGTTGACGCTCCTTTCGTCACGAAATCTAAAGTTCGGAAAAGGGAATATCTGAGCTAAAAGTGATTAATCCTTTGAAGAAACATCATAAATCGACAAAGGGATAGAAAAGGAGAACATTGCCCATGTATCGCGCAAGTTCCATCTTGGTCGCGCAAGTCTACTTGCGCGCCGCCTCAACACTTGCGCGACCCCTCATGGTCGTGCAAGGGACTTGCGCGACAGATCTGGTAACCGCCCAGTAACCGCCCAGGGTCTTCTTTTGCCTATAAATAGACCCTGTGGGCCCCCCATTCGAGAGGATCTCTTCCCAGAAACTCGGATCAAAGCTCCCGACGCCCAAGTCTCTTCTCAAAGCTTCCAGAACACTTCTAAGGTAATTTCTTACCTAGAATGGAAGATCTAAAGGGAAGAAGGAAGGCCTAAGTGTTGAAACTTATCAAACACTTGCGCGCCGACTTAATTCCTTCAATATAACTTGCGCGTCCCTCTTCTGGAAGAACCCCAAGAGGATGGGAAAGGGTTTAATAAAGAGTCGCTCAAGTAATTCAACTCTGGTTGAAAATCGCGCAAGTATCCCTTATGTCGCGCAAGTATACTTGCGCGACCAATACTTGCGCGCCGCCGCAGGACTTGCGCGACCTTCAATACTTGCGTGCCCCTATCTTTTTGGGTGCCCATCTTGCCCTTTTTCACCCCTCTTAAGCCATTTCACCCTTCCTATTCAAGATTCAATCTTCAAGATACTCTTCAAAGCCATTTATGGCATGATTTCTTGATTTGACATCCTTATCTGAAAGGAATTATGTGAAATATCTCTCAAAACATAGTGATTTAAACATCTTTATGTCACCAAAGATTGAGAGTTCATTCATTCAACCTCATCCTTTAAAATGAGAGAATCCTAACCTGGGTTTCCTTTTCAGGAATAATCCCCAGTTATAAAACCTTTGATTTAGGCATTTTTCTTAAGAGTAAGTCCCAATCAAAGTCCTTTAAACATTGGGCCTCCTTTTTAGGAGTAAGTCCCAGTCATAACCTGGGTCTCCTTTTCAGGGATAAGACTCAGTCATAACCTTGGGATTCCTTTTCAGGAGTAAGCCCCAAGTCCCCTAACCTAGGCTTCCTTCTCAGGAATAAGTCTTAGTCATAAATCTTGGGCATCTTTCTTAAGAGTAAGCCACAAGTCTCTTAAAATTTCTCTTAACCAGTCATAAATTCCCTTTGATTTGGGTTTCCTTTTCAGGAATAAAACCCAATCATAAGTCCCCTCCTAATTTGGGCATCCTCCTTAGGAGTAAGCCCCAAGATTAGAGTATTCAAATCTCCATGAAGCACATATAACTTTGTGGACCCTGTTCATGGATTTTCTTCCTAAAAGTAAATCCTAAACCTTCACCTATCTGGGCAGTCATCTATACATAAGCCCCAAAACAAATTTTTATGATTGCATCTTTTATGGCACAATTGTCTAAATTTTACCAATACCTCTTGTTTCTCACACCGAGCATGACTCACGTGAGCTTAGAGTATAAAAGTAATTATGACATTCATCTTTGAGCCATCAATCATAAAACATCATATCCCATTCCTCGAACTACGTGGGTTCTGATTCCTTTTTCAAAACAAAGGATACGTAGGTAGCCCATTCATGGGTTCGATCCCAACATTGAAATAATCTCTGTCCTTCTGAATGACGATAAACTTCAAGTGCCCCACTGAGTGGCTTTAAAACCAGCCTGGTCATCAAAATGACCAAGAGACTTTTATATAAATGTTTTGAAGGATACCATTGACCAAGAATCTCTAAACAAATATAGATGATTCTATATTGATGAAGAACCTCAAATACATATAAAAGATTCTCTAAATTTCTTGCATATTTAATCATTGATTGTTAAAACTAAAGGAAAGCTCATTTTATACTTGGTAATGTAATAAGGATTCACGAACTTAACTTAAATCTATAAAGAGAGTCCCGGAGTAGACAATAATTCCCCTCAAAAAGGTGTGATGAGTCCGACCTCCCATCCTCTCGACCAATGAAAATTCCTAAGCCTCATTAGCCCACAAGCTAATGAGCGCCTGCCTTTGGAAAGTAGGTCCCAACGGATGTGGAATCATTGGATGTTTCCGGTTCTACGAACAAACCCGTTAGAAACCGATCGGAACGTTTGAATCTCCCGTCCAGGAGGTCATCCCCGGATTCCGCGCGAAACAAAAATGGTGAAATCCTCATTTCTCTCCGGATCCAACTCTGAGGGGGGACTTTTGTTGACGCTCCTTTCGTCACGAAATCTAAAGTTCGGAAAAGGGAATATCTGAGCTAAAAGTGATTAATCCTTTGAAGAAACATCATAAATCGACAAAGGGATAGAAAAGGAGAACATTGCCCATGTATCGCGCAAGTTCCATCTTGGTCGCGCAAGTCTACTTGCGCGCCGCCTCAACACTTGCGCGACCCCTCATGGTCGTGCAAGGGACTTGCGCGACAGATCTGGTAACCGCCCAGTAACCGCCCGGGGTCTTCTTTTGCCTATAAATAGACCCTGTGGGCCCCCCATTCGAGAGGATCTCTTCCCAGAAACTCGGATCAAAGCTCCCGATGCCCAAGTCTCTTCTCAAAGCTTCCAGAACACTTCTAAGGTAATTTCTTACCTAGAATGGAAGATCTAAAGGGAAGAAGGAAGGCCTAAGTGTTGAAACTTATCAAACACTTGCGCGCCGACTTAATGCATTCAATATAACTTGCGCGTCCCTCTTCTGGAAGAACCCCAAGAGGATGGGAAAGGGTTTAATAAAGAGTCGCTCAAGTAATTCAACTCTGGTTGAAAATCGCGCAAGTATCCCTTATGTCGCGCAAGTATACTTGCGCGACCAATACTTGCGCGCCGCCGCAGGACTTGCGCGACCTTCAATACTTGTGCGCCCCTATCTTTTTGGGTGCCCATATTGCCCTTTTTCACCCCTCTTAAGCCATTTCACCCTTCCTATTCAAGATTCAGTCTTCAAGATACTCTTCAAAGCCATTTATGGCATGATTTCTTGATTTGACATCCTTATCTGAAAGGAATTATGTGAAATATCTCTCAAAACCTAATGATTTAAACATCTTTATGTCACCAAAGATTGAGAGTTCATTCATTCAACCTCATCCTTTAAGATGAGAGAATCCTAACCTGGGTCTCCTTTTTAGGAATAAGACTTAGTCATAACCTTGGGCTTCCTTTTCAGGAGTAAGCCCCAAGTCCCCTAACCTAGGCTTCCTTCTCAGGAATAAGTCCTAGTCATAAATCTTGGGCATCTTTCTTAAGAGTAAGCCACAAGTCTCTTAAAATTTCTCTTAACCAGTCATAAATTCCCTTTGATTTGGGTTTCCTTTTCAGGAATAAAACCCAATCATAAGTCCCCTCCTAATTTGGGCATCCTCCTTAGGAGTAAGCCCCAAGATTAGAGTATTCAAATCTCCATGAAGCACATATAACTTTGTGGACCCTGTTCATGGATTTTCTTCCTAAAAGTAAATCCTAAACCTTCACCTATCTGGGCAGTCATCTATACATAAGCCCCAAAACAAATTTTTATGATTGCATCTTTTATGGCACAATTGTCTAAATTTTACCAATACCTCTTGTTTCTCACACCGAGCATGACTCACGTGAGCTTAGAGTATAAAAGTAATTATGACATTCATCTTTGAGCCATCAATCATAAAACATCATATCCCATTCCTCGAACTACGTGGGTTCTGATTCCTTTTTCAAAACAAAGGATACGTAGGTAGCCCATTCATGGGTTCGATCCCAACATTGAAATAATCTATGTCCTTCTGAATGACGATAAACTTCAAGTGCCCCACTGAGTGGCTTTAAAACCAGCCTGGTCATCAAAATGACCAAGAGACTTTTATATAAATGTTTTGAAGGATACCATTGACCAAGAATCTCTAAACAAATATAGATGATTCTATATTGATGAAGAACCTCAAATACATATAAAAGATTCTCTAAATTTCTTGCATATTTAATCATTGATTGTTAAAACTAAAGGAAAGCTCATTTTATACTTGGTAATGTAATAAGGATTCACGAACTTAACTTAAATCTATAAAGAGAGTCCCGGAGTAGACAATAATTCCCCTCAAAAAGGTGTGATGAGTCCGACCTCCCATCCTCTCGACCAATGCAAATTCCTAAGCCTCATTAGCCCACAAGCTAATGAGCGCCTGCCTTTGGAAAGTAGGTCCCAACGGATCCAACTCTGAGGGGGGACTTTTGTTGACGCTCCTTTCGTCACGAAATCTAAAGTTCGGAAAAGGGAATATCTGAGCTAAAAGTGATTAATCCTTTGAAGAAACATCATAAATCGACAAAGGGATAGAAAAGGAGAACATTGCCCATGTATCGCGCAAGTTCCATCTTGGTCGCGCAAGTCTACTTGCGCGCCGCCTCAACACTTGCGCGACCCCTCATGGTCGTGCAAGGGACTTGCGCGACAGATCTGGTAACCGCCCAGTAACCGCCCGGGGTCTTCTTTTGCCTATAAATAGACCCTGTGGGCCCCCCATTCGAGAGGATCTCTTCCCAGAAACTCGGATCAAAGCTCCCGATGCCCAAGTCTCTTCTCAAAGCTTCCAGAACACTTCTAAGGTAATTTCTTACCTAGAATGGAAGATCTAAAGGGAAGAAGGAAGGCCTAAGTGTTGAAACTTATCAAACACTTGCGCGCCGACTTAATTCCTTCAATATAACTTGCGCGTCCCTCTTCTGGAAGAACCCCAAGAGGATGGGAAAGGGTTTAATAAAGAGTCGCTCAAGTAATTCAACTCTGGTTGAAAATCGCGCAAGTATCCCTTATGTCGCGCAAGTATACTTGCGCGACCAATACTTGCGCGCCGCCGCAGGACTTGCGCGACCTTCAATACTTGCGCGCCCCTATCTTTTTGGGTGCCCATCTTGCCCTTTTCACCCCTCTTACGCCATTTCACCCTTCCTATTCAAGATTCAGTCTTCAAGATATTCTTCAAAGCCATTTATGGCATGATTTCTTGATTTGACATCCTTATCTGAAAGGAATTATGTGAAATATCTCTCAAAACCTAATGATTTAAACATCTTTATGTCACCAAAGATTGAGAGTTCATTCATTCAACCTCATCATTTAAAATGAGAGAATCCTAACCTGGGTTTCCTTTTCAGGAATAAATCCCCAGTTATAAAACCTTTGATTTAGGCATCTTCCTTAAAGAATAAGCCCCAATCAAAGTCCTTTAAACATTGGGCCTCCTTTTTAGGAGTAAGCCCCAAACCTTAATCCCTAACCTGGGTCTCCTTTTCAGGAATAAGACTCAGTCATAACCTTGGGCTTCCTTTTCAGGAGTAAGCCCCAAGTCCCCTAACCTAGGCTTCCTTCTCAGGAATAAGTCCTAGTCATAAATCTTGGGCATCTTTCTTAAGAATAAGCCCCAATCAAAGTCCTTTAAATCTTGGGCATCCTCCTCAGGAGTAAGCCCCAAACCTTAATCCCTAACCTGGGTCTCCTTTTCAGGAATAAGACTCAGTCATAACCTTGGGCTTCCTTTTCAGGAGTAAGCCCCAAGTCCCCTAACCTAGGCTTCCTTCTCAGGAATAAGTCCTAGTCATAAATCTTGGGCATCTTTCTTAAGAATAAGCCCCAATCAAAGTCCTTTAAATCTTGGGCATCCTCCTCAGGAGTAAGCCCCAAACCTTAATCCCTAACCTGGGTCTCCTTTTCAGGAATAAGACTCAGTCATAACCTTGGGCTTCCTTTTCAGGAGTAAGCCCCAAGTCCCCTAACCTAGGCTTCCTTCTCAGGAATAAGTCCTAGTCATAAATCTTGGGCATCTTTCTTAAGAGTAAGCCACAAGTCTCTTAAAATTTCTCTTAACCAGTCATAAATTCCCTTTGATTTGGGTTTTCCTTTTCAGGAGTAAAAAACCCAATCATAAGTCCCCTCCTAATTTGGGCATCCTCCTTAGGAGTAAGCCCCAAGATTAGAGTATTCAAATCTCCATGAAGCACATATAACTTTGTGGACCCTGTTCATGGATTTTCTTCCTAAAAGTAAATCCTAAACCTTCACCTATCTGGGCAGTCATCTATACATAAGCCCCAAAACAAATTTTTATGATTGCATCTTTTATGGCACAATTGTCTAAATTTTACCAATATCTCTTGTTTCTCACACCGAGCATGACTCACGTGAGCTTAGAGTGTAAAAGTAATTATGACATTCATCTTTGAGCCATCAATCATAAAACATCATATCCCATTCCTCGAACTACGTGGGTTCTGATTCCTTTTTTTCAAAACAAAGGATACGTAGGTAGCCCATTCATGGGTTCGATCCCAACATTGAAATAATCTCTGTCCTTCTGAATGACGATAAACTTCAAGTGCCCCACTGAGTGGCTTTAAAACCAGCCTGGTCATCAAAATGACCAAGAGACTTTTATATAAATGTTTTGAAGGATACCATTGACCAAAAATCTCTAAACAAATATAGATGATTCTATATTGATGAAGAACCTCAAATACATATAAAAGATTCTCTAAATTTCTTGCATATTTAATCATTGATTGTTAAAACTAAAGGAAAGCTCATTTTTATACTTGGTAATGTAATAAGGATTCACGAACTTAACTTAAATCTATAAAGAGAGTCCCGGAGTAGACAATAATTCCCCTCAAAAAGGTGTGATGAGTCCGACCTCCCATCTTCTCGACCAATGCAAATTCCTAAGCCTCATTAGCCCACAAGCTAATGAGCGCCTACCTTTGGAAAGTAGGTCCCAACGGATGTGGAATCATTGGATGTTTCCGGTTCTACGAACAAACCCGTTAGAAACCGATCGGAACGTTTGAATCTCCCGTCCAGGAGGTCATCCCCGGATTCCGCGCGAAACAAAAATGGTGAACCCGACGTGAATCCTTAACCAAGTTAAAGTGATGTTCTTCTTAGATGTTAGGCCCCTTGGGCCAACAAGGCAATCATTGACATATGATCTTCCAAAAGATGCAGTAGCCGGATTCATCTTGATTATGTCTGTTATATGGAACAGGCACTCTTTTTTCAAGATCTTCTACAAAAAATGGCTTTCCTTAAATTCACCCCTGTGAATACTGCTGCTGAGAACACCTCTACTGTGAGGTCTGCTGCCATGAAAACCAATGCTGCTACTCTTGCTGGAACGTCATCCGCTCTGAGGATGACATCACCAACTCAGCGTCTTCAACGCTGTGTTTCAAATGCACTGGTTAAGGAGTACCGTCGTAACGGTACTATCCCAACTCTGGAGGCCGCTCGTCAAGCCCTCCAAGTTAACAATTCTACCTGGTCGTCCGGACAACGGCGACCAGCAATCAAGAAGCAGGCGGTGCTGACTACCGTCTCCAACCGTTTCGGGTCGTTATCCCCGGAACGCAATTTCCATTCACTCCCTTATTCTGAGGAAGTGAATGAGCAGGTCCCGCAGGACCTTAATTCAAAGAGACAGGAGTCCTTCTCAAGGGCTCCCATCAACAATCGCCGCCAGACTCGTGCGGTAGTGCACCCTCAACATGATGAGGGTACCGGCTCCAGGCATTCAGCTCAGGTTCCTCGAACCCGAGCAGGCAAGATGAATCACCAGAGACGGAATCCGGTTAATAATAGGCAGGTTGTCATCCCTGCCATCTCCGGAGAAGTCCACCAACCTAACTTGGTGGCAAACAACGAGCAGGCACACACACCTTCCCGTTTTAATCCCGCTGTCCAGCAGACTCGTCTGGCAGCATCAAGCCGATCCCGCCAGGCAATTCCGGCGGAGTACCATAGGCAGGAACATACACCTGCTTATACATCAGCAGTTAGTCAGCAGGCTCGTCTGACTACATATGATGGATCTCGTCAACAGCGTTTGGCGAAGTGTAATCAGCAGGCACATACACCTGCTAATACTAATCAAGTCTACCAACAGTCTCGCTTGGTAGCACCCGGAGAAGTCAGTCGGAAAGTCCCGACGACAAACAGGAGGCAGACTAAACTCTCTGCCTCCACACTTGAGTACTGTCAGAATTCACTGACAGGAAGAGGAGGACAGGAGCAGGCACATACACCTACTCCAAGCCCGGAATGGACGTATATCCCTGTTCCGGCAGCTGAAGTCACCAAACATATTTTGTCAATGGTAAAAGAGCAGAAGCAAATTCCTGCTCATATTCTGGATGCTTGCCAGGATATCATAACAGCTTCAGCATCATCTCAGGGACAGACACATAAATCTATCCCTAGCAGTGGAGTGACACATCAACAATTCACTCCGGAACAGACACACACATCTGTTCCAGTCCAAGAGGGTTGTGGGGCCTACTCCCCCATATCATATGGACAACCAAGTCAGGCACATACATCTGATTTGAGCGATGATCGTCAGCCTAACCTGACCATCTTTCCTGATCAGGCACATACACCTGCTCAGAGCAATCACTTTCGTCATCAAGTGATTTCTAAAGCGAGTAAGAAGGCATCTAAGAAAAAGATCCGCCCAGCATAGTCAGGAGATCAAAGGCCAATCTGCAACAAGGCCTTGCTCGATGCTGGAGTTCTTGAAGCCCTCAGACATTTATCTGTCGGAATTCAAGATTCTACTCCCTCAGTTCCCAATAACAGGAACATTAATCCCGAAGGTCTTCAACAGACACTTCCTCATGAAGACTTGCTTCATGAAAATTTGGTCAATCTTGAAGTTTCTTCTTCAGATGAGAACCACAGGAACCCTCTGTGTGGTCAGAAGACCAAGGAGCAAGAGATATCATCTTTTGCTGTAACCCATCATGAAGGTCCTCCTCATGGTGATGAACTTCGCTGCGAAAGTCCTCTCCGTAGTAGTGATTCACATTGTCTCGAAAATTCTTCAGAAGGCAATGTAGTAACGAGAAAGCCCTCCTATCTTGAGGCACTTGCAAACGTAAAACCAGTCATGTCTGAAGTTTTACTATCGGCAGGTGAAACTCTTTCTCCATCAGAAGATAGCTTGGGGTTCAGGTTATTCTCCGAACCTTCCCTAGGTCATTCATCTTCCAGCATGAATAGTGATTCCTCTACCAATCTTGTTGAATCCAATGAAGCAACAAGGAAACACCAACTCTGGTCCAAACAGGTAGAAGAATCTTCATTTAATGATAAAGAAGAAATGCTGAACATGAGGAAAAAACTGGCAAAAGGTGAAGTACCAGTCATGTTTTGTCCTTTGGCTGATTCACAGTATGACATTCCAAAGATGTTGACGGATGATGGAATCCATGATATTCGTCTTAACATATGGAAAACTCTTTTTCAATTAAAGAAGAAGGTATTATCTTACGATGAATATGAAAATCATCTTAAGATAATAGAAGGGTTACAACGCCAGATTGATTTGGCATCTCTATCAGTCTCTCGGTATCCGAAGGCTGAAAAGCAACAGAGAACCCTTCAACGTTCATGCCTTGGCGCGCTGAGAAAATTGCGTCAGTTAATTTCCAATGCTCCATCTAATGTTCATATCAGAGGATGGGGTATTCACGGAGCACTACATTTCACAGTGCTTTCCGGTCAGCAAAGCCCGCCGAAAATGGTCTCATGCAATGTTATTGCCCATGGCCGGCCACAGTCAATGGGCTTTGTTCATAATCAAAATCTTGCTCGAGATCAAGCTTCAACTAGTTCCTCTCAAAATCAAGTATATAGAGAACAGGTTGTTGAATTGCTCCTACATCAAGCAGGCGAGAATATTGCGCAAGCCTCTCGTCTGGAGCAAACACGTCATCAAATGACAGAAGTTTCGGAAATCATCCAACGGTCTGTTGAACCAGGTGATAAAAGTGGATACAGGTTAATGCATCCAGCTAATTTCCGAACTAAGATCCGCAAGATCAAGAGAGATTTCAAGAAGATCTCAGACATAGCATGTCAAGAGACACCCCAGCTTGCCAGACTGGGGACTTCTCTAACCCAACCCTCAGAATCAACGAATGGGATTCGAGGAGTTGAGCAGAAGCAACAGGAACACCCCCAGTCCACCGGACTGGGGACTTTTTCAAATCTTCAATCCCTCCCTCAGAGAAAGTTAGTATTCTCTCGATTAGGGAATAAGCCTCAAGAGGAACGAAGAGCCAAGATGTCAGGAGATTCTCTCCAAGTGACGGTTCACAAAGAAATTCCTGAGGGGTCAAGTCAACGGAATGCCATGTCTTATCATGGACATAAAAGGAGACAATATCATAGAAATGCTGATAGAAAGGATTTCATGAAATATGCATCCATTAATGTCATCACTGCCGTTGCTGCTGATTCACCAGATGAGGCTCAATCAGAGGGATCAGATGAAGAGGTTCCTGCTCAAGAAGTTGCGCACACAGACCTAAATGAAGAAGGTGTGCGCACACGTAATCAAAGGCTTACCCAAAATTTGGGTATTCCTTCAAGTAACCCACTTCCCCCTCTCCGAAAAGGATCCAATAAGGGGAAAGGAAAGAATCAGGTTACTTCTCACCCTTCCTCTGAAGGAGGTCAATCGCTCTCATTAGAGCAAAGGCTTGCACAACAGGAGGAAGAAATGAAAGAATTAAGAAGGTTGAATGCAGAACTACTTCAGAGTAGTCTTCTTCTTAAGAATGCTGAAGTCCGACAGCCGAAGGAATTTGTTGTAACTACTGAGATGGATCAGGAATATCCTCCTTTATCAGTACACCCACAGAGGTCTAATCCTACGGGTCAAACGCAACAACGGTTGGCAGCACTACCATTAGTTGCAGCACCAACCTCCACGGCTGTCCAAGCTCCATTCATTGCACCTACCCAAAACCAAGTTCAACCTGATGTTTCTCAAAAGTTAATAACTACTATTGAGTCATTAACAGCTCGGTTAGAAACTATGGAAGGGAAACGGGCGCAAGTTCAACCTGAAAAGAAAGTTTACCCTGAATGGGTAGATTCAATTTCTCCTCCATCCAGTTTTGGAAACCCTATTTTCCCTACTTTCAATGGATCAGGCGACCCTGAACAACATTTGACGCATTACGTGTCTTGTTGTGATCCTATGATGGGAACTCCAGAACAACAAGAAGCAGTGAAACTCAGATGCTTCGTGCGAACCTTGCAAGGACCAGCTTTTGTCTGGTATACAAGCTTGAAATCCCGGTCAGTCATCGGATGGGAGGATCTTCGTCAAAAATTCCTTCTTCAGTTCAGCTCAACTTTGCCAAAAACGACAGTTTTCGATCTTACAAACTGCAAGCAAAGGGAGAATGAAAGAGTCTCTGATTTCATTGCTCGTTGGAAGGGATTAACGTATTCCTTGAGTTTATCACTCCCTCAGGAGGAATTATTGCCAATCTGTGTGGCAAATTTGCGTGACGAATTACGCACGCCATTGATCCCTGTGAAATACACAGGAGGGTTTCGAGACCTTACTTCAATCGCTCAACAGATTGAAGATTCCCTTATGCAGGCTAAGGTTAAATCTCGTGTAATTCCATCAGCTCCAGGAAGAAGAATGGGTAAAGCAGAAACTGCTACAGTTATGCTTAAACAGGCACCTGTACTTATTTCTACTTCAAAACCTTCATCTTCTCGAAGGGCTCCACCTCCTGAACGCCAACAACAAAGGCTGTTTCGTCCAAATGATCAAAAAGATCAACGACGAAAACAATTTGAGGATATGAAGAGTAAAACATACTCTTTCCGAAGTGAGCAAGTTCCTGGTTACTTCATTTCAGCTCTGGAAAATAATTTGGTTCAATTACCAGTGCCGAAGAGACCAAACAAGGAAGGAGATGAAGACCGTCCCAATTATTGTCCCTTTCATCAAATGTTGGGACATCCCATCCAGGAGTGTTTTGTCTTTAAAGACCTCCTACAAAAGATGGTTGACTTGGGACAAGTCAAATTGAAGGGTTCTTCAGCTCATGTAGCGTGTATTACCGCTACAGATCCAGAGGAAGGAGGCGAGTGGCAGGAAGTCAAAAGCAAAACTGCGAAAAAATATGATGATTGGATGGTCAGAAAGACAATCAATCGGACCCATTCCATTTTGCGAACACAATTGAAGAAGCCAATTGTGTCTCCTACAAAAGCTGCAGTAAAGCCTCCATCAAAGGACAAATCCTCAAAAGGGCAGCGTAATTCAAAGAAGAAAGAGGAATCAGGAGAAGATGAGTATGTATCAAAGCCTAAATTGTCTTTGACTCTGGCAGATTTCATGCCATCTACTTCAAAGTCACGGGCACCGCCCCATCAAACGGCACAGCCTAAACAGGCTAATCAGGCAGAGTCTTTATCAGACGAAGAGTTAATCTTTGGTTCTGTTTAATCTCAATGGATAGAGAACACATCACGACTCCAACTAATGCCAGATTTCTGAAGAAGTATTTTGTATAAACACAAAATATTGTTCACAGAACTAAGATTCTTACATTTGGTTCATACAGCAATGGTCCAGTATGACCTTAAACTACAACTACGTCCAGCATGACGATAAACTGTATGGTCCGTGCATATGACCTTAAACTATTCGCACTTATGTCCCTGCAACATGACACTAAACTGTGCAGCACCAATAGTCCTAACTGCAAGACTTTAAACTGCATAGTCCCTGATTTTGTCCTACATGACAATAAACCATATAGAAGTTCTTATATTTTGTCCGAGATGACATTAAACTATATTTTGTCCTAGCGACATGACATTAAACTGTATGGCACTTTCATCGTCCAGCATGACGATAAACTGTAAAAAGATCAGAACTGATATCCTCATATTGATTCACCTTAGTCTTAGCTACATGACTTTAAACTGTACAGCATCAGTTCGTCCTTGCTATATGACGCTAAAACTATACAGCAATGGTCCTGTATGACTTTAAACTGCAACTTCGTCCCACACGACATTAAACTGTGAAAACAATTCCATAAACAGTCCAGCATGACATTAAAACTGCACAATCCCCCTTTCGTCCAATATGACGTTAAACTATATTGTCCCCATCGTCTTAACTACATGACGCTAAACTGTACAGAAAGTCCCTTTTTTATGTCCTACATGACATTAAACTGTACATCGTTAAGGTTGTTATTACCTCTTGTTTCTCACACCGAGTATGACTCACGTGAGCTTAGAGCGAACATCAACCATAACACTCCCTTTGGGCCACTAACCATGTGTAAGTCCCAACAACATTTTTTTTTTAGATCATTGTCCACAAGAACAACTTGATCATTAATTCATTCTTTAATTGAACTACACAGACTTTGATCCTTGCCCTCCAAGCTGGGTATGTAGGCAACCTCCCAAAGGTTCAAGCCCAAAAACAATCTCTTCACATTGGTTCATCACAATCTCATATGATGATGATTTGTGAAACCACCCTTGGAATCAATATCTTTACATTGATTCACTTTCGTCCTTGCTATATGACGTTAAACTATACAACACTTTTGTCCAGTACGACAATAAACTACAATATTCTTTGATTTCCTCATTTGAGAAGGAACCATTATTAACATTGATTCTTTTTCAATCATGGTTTTCATTTTCCAAAAGACTACGTACATACATGGTAATGCCTAAACTTTTTATCTTAGGTTAAAACCATCATTGCACTAAAGTCCCTTTTCACCCTTCACATGTACGAACCAAATTTGTACAAAGGGTAGTTTCTAGAACTACGTGGACTTGATTCCCATCCTTATGGGATACGTAGGAACATTCGAGTGTCCCTCGAATCCAGTCCCAAGTCTTTTGGGCCTAACCCCAAATTTCACTTTCAGTCCCTTGACTGAAAAGTCCTCATGAAAACACACACTTTGTATTCATTATTATGGTCCGAATTCTATGACCCAAAAAAAAAACTAAGATCACTCATCCTTTCGTCCTGCACGACGTTAAACTGCATTTCAAGAACTACGTATGGCTTGATTCTCATTCTTATGAGATACGTAGTGAAGTCCAAGTTTCAATTCAGGACCCAGCCACAACATTATTATGGTTTTCATTGACCTATGTATCTCTATATACATTGGAAAATACCCATCTTTATGTATTATAATCCTAACCTTAAATATTTTCAGATCTTCATAACCCTTTTCATGACTTATGGTCACAAAAATGTCAAACTTCTGAGAATTCTTTTGCCTGACTATGCAGCACGTGCCCATAGGTGGCCTTGCATAAACAGTCCACATAACAGACTTGTCAGCCAAGAGATGCTATTTATTTGACCATGCAGCCAATGCCCATAGGTGGCCCTGCATGTTTTCAACCCCCTAACGGGTTTGTTAAATAATAGTAACTTCATTCTTGGGAAGAATGCCTCTTTTGTCCTTATTTGTCTTAAACGACAGTATGTAGGGATCCGCAAAAATAGCCATCCTTAACGTATTTGTCCCATATCCTTTTTCATGATCTGAAAGTATTCAAGTCTATGGTTTATTCTTCTTCCCTACGTTTGGGTCAGACCTTCGTAGGAGTGATATTCATCCAGTTCTTCGATATTCTTGTTTGAAAATATCTTCTCCATATTCAAGTACCTCTTTCCATACAACAAACTCTATGCTTTAGAAAATTTGAATCTCCATAAACTTTCACTGGCTTTTAGCACTAGGAAAGTAAATTTCTGAGAGTTCTTTTGCCTAACTATGCAGCACGTGCCCATAGGTGGCCTTGCATAAACAGTCCACATAACAGACTTGTCAGCCAAAAGATGCTATTTTATTTAACTATGCAGCCAATGCCCATAGGTGGCCCTGCATATTTCAACCCCCTAACGGGTTTTGTTAAATAATAGTAACTTCATTCTTGGAAACTACTTCTTCTAATGCTATTTAGCTCTTTTTCATATCATTCCTCAGATTCAAATATTCTTAAGCCATAGTTTACATTTTTTCCCTCATACTTGAGTATGGTAATATGTTTTCAGATAAATTGTCAAGGAATTGAATCCATTTTTAATCCATTTTCGGTCAAAGCTATTTCGACCTTAAACATTAGCCCCTTTATGTCCGGCGTGCATGACTTTAAACTGCCCACACAAAAGACAAAGGAACTCTGAATAAAAGTCAAGTTCCAGCACACTTGTGCGCTGCCTTCTGCGCACTGAAGACTTGGAAACCACCTTTTCCTTTGGATGTCTTTTATTTCCTCAGAGTCAAATCCTCATTTCTCTCCGGATCCAACTCTGAGGGGGGACTTTTGTTGACGCTCCTTTCGTCACGAAATCTAAAGTTCGGAAAAGGGAATATCTGAGCTAAAAGTGATTAATCCTTTGAAGAAACATCATAAATCGACAAAGGGATAGAAAAGGAGAACATTTCCCATGTATCGCGCAAGTTCCATCTTGGTCGCGCAAGTATACTTGCGCGCCGCCTCAACACTTGCGCGACCCCTCATGGTCGTGCAAGGGACTTGCGCGACAGATCTGGTAACCGCCCAGTAACCGCCCGGGGTCTTCTTTTGCCTATAAATAGACCCTGTGGGCCCCCCATTCGAGAGGATCTCTTCCCAGAAACTCGGATCAAAGCTCCCGACGCCCAAGTCTCTTCTCAAAGCTTCCAGAACACTTCTAAGGTAATTTCTTACCTAGAATGGAAGATCTAAAGGGAAGAAGGAAGGCCTAAGTGTTGAAACTTATCAAACACTTGCGCGCCGACTTAATTCCTTCAATATAACTTGCGCGTCCCTCTTCTGGAAGAACCCCAAGAGGATGGGAAAGGGTTTAATAAAGAGTCGCTCAAGTAATTCAACTCTGGTTGAAAATCGCGCAAGTATCCCTTATGTCGCGCAAGTATACTTGCGCGACCAATACTTGCGCGCTGCCGCAGGACTTGCGCGACCTTCAATACTTGCGCGCCCCTATCTTTTTGGGTGCCCATCTTGCCCTTTTTCACCCCTCTTACGCCATTTCACCCTTCCTATTCAAGATTCAGTCTTCAAGATATTCTTCAAAGCCATTTATGGCATGATTTCTTGATTTGACATCCTTATCTGAAAGGAATTATGTGAAATATCTCTCAAAACCTAATGATTTAAACATCTTTATGTCACCAAAGATTGAGAGTTCATTCATTCAACCTCATCCTTTAAAATGAGAGAATCCTAACCTGGGTTTCCTTTTCAGGAATAAATCCCCAGTTATAAAACCTTTGATTTAGGCATCTTCCTTAAAGAATAAGCCCCAATCAAAGTCCTTTAAACATTGGGCCTCCTTTTTAGGAGTAAGCCCCAAACCTTAATCCCTAACCTGGGTCTCCTTTTCAGGAATAAGACTCAGTCATAACCTTGGGCTTCCTTTTCAGGAGTAAGCCCCAAGTCCCCTAACCTAGGCTTCCTTCTCAGGAATAAGTCCTAGTCATAAATCTTGGGCATCTTTCTTAAGAATAAGCCCCAATCAAAGTCCTTTAAATCTTGGGCATCCTCCTCAGGAGTAAGCCCCAAACCTTAATCCCTAACCTGGGTCTCCTTTTCAGGAATAAGACTCAGTCATAACCTTGGGCTTCCTTTTCAGGAGTAAGCCCCAAGTCCCCTAACCTAGGCTTCCTTCTCAGGAATAAGTCCTAGTCATAAATCTTGGGCATCTTTCTTAAGAATAAGCCCCAATCAAAGTCCTTTAAATCTTGGGCATCCTCCTCAGGAGTAAGCCCCAAACCTTAATCCCTAACCTGGGTCTCCTTTTCAGGAATAAGACTCAGTCATAACCTTGGGCTTCCTTTTCAGGAGTAAGCCCCAAGTCCCCTAACCTAGGTTTCCTTCTCAGGAATAAGTCCTAGTCATAAATCTTGGGCATCTTTCTTAAGAGTAAGCCACAAGTCTCATAAAATTTCTCTTAACCAGTCATAAATTCCCTTTGATTTGGGTTTCCTTTTCAGGAATAAAACCCAATCATAAGTCCCCTCCTAATTTGGGCATCCTCCTTAGGGGTAAGCCCCAAGATTAGAGTATTCAAATCTCCATGAAGCACATATAACTTTGTGGACCCTGTTCATGGATTTTCTTCCTAAAAGTAAATCCTAAACCTTCACCTATCTGGGCAGTCATCTATACATAAGCCCCAAAACAAATTTTTATGATTGCATCTTTTATGGCACAATTGTCTAAATTTTACCAATACCTCTTGTTTCTCACACCGAGCATGACTCACGTGAGCTTAGAGTATAAAAGTAATTATGACATTCATCTTTGAGCCATCAATCATAAAACATCATATCCCATTCCTCGAACTACGTGGGTTCTGATTCCTTTTTCAAAACAAAGGATACGTAGGTAGCCCATTCATGGGTTCGATCCCAACATTGAAATAATCTCTGTCCTTTTGAATGACGATAAACTTCAAGTGCCCCACTGAGTGGCTTTAAAACCAGCCTGGTCATCAAAATGACCAAGAGACTTTTATATAAATGTTTTGAAGGATACCATTGACCAAGAATCTCTAAACAAATATAGATGATTCTATATTGATGAAGAACCTCAAATACATATAAAAGATTCTCTAAATTTCTTGCATATTTAATCATTGATTGTTAAAACTAAAGGAAAGCTCATTTTATACTTGGTAATGTAATAAGGATTCACGAACTTAACTTAAATCTATAAAGAGAGTCCCGGAGTAGACAATAATTCCCCTCAAAAAGGTGTGATGAGTCCGACCTCCCATCCTCTCGACCAATGCAAATTCCTAAGCCTCATTAGCCCACAAGCTAATGAGCGCCTGCCTTTGGAAAGTAGGTCTCAACGGATGTGGAATCATTGGATGACCTCCTGGACGGGAGATTCAAACGTTCCGATCGGTTTCTAACGGGTTTGTTCGTAGAACCGGAAACATCCAATGATTCCACATCCGTTGGGACCTACTTTCCAAAGGCAGGCGCTCATTAGCTTGTGGGCTAATGAGGCTTAGGAATTTGCATTGGTCGAGAGGATGGGAGGTCGGACTCATCACACCTTTTTGAGGGGAATTATTGTCTACTCCGGGACTCTCTTTATAGATTTAAGTTAAGTTCGTGAATCCTTATTACATTACCAAGTATAAAATGAGCTTTCCTTTAGTTTTAACAATCAATGATTAAATATGCAAGAAATTTAGAGAATCTTTTATATGTATTTGAGGTTCTTCATCAATATAGAATCATCTATATTTGTTTAGAGATTCTTGGTCAATGGTATCCTTCAAAACATTTATATAAAAGTCTCTTGGTCATTTTGATGACCAGGCTGGTTTTAAAGCCACTCAGTGGGGCACTTGAAGTTTATCGTCATTCAGAAGGACAGAGATTATTTCAATGTTGGGATCGAACCCATGAATGGGCTACCTACGTATCCTTTGTTTTGAAAAAGGAATCAGAACCCACGTAGTTCGAGGAATGGGATATGATGTTTTATGATTGATGGCTCAAAGATGAATGTCATAATTACTTTTATACTCTAAGCTCACGTGAGTCATGATCGGTGTGAGAAACAAGAGGTATTGGTAAAATTTAGACAATTGTGCCATAAAAGATGCAATCATAAAAATTTGTTTTGGGGCTTATGTATAGATGACTGCCCAGATAGGTGAAGGTTTAGGATTTACTTTTAGGAAGAAAATCCATGAACAGGGTCCACAAAGTTATATGTGCTTCATGGAGATTTGAATACTCTAATCTTGGGGCTTACTCCTAATGAGGATGCCCAAATTAGGAGGGGACTTATGATTGGGTTTTATTCCTGAAAAGGAAACCCAAATCAAAGGGAATTTATGACTGGTTAAGAGAAATTTTAAGAGACTTGTGGCTTACTCTTAAGAAAGATGCCCAAGATTTATGACTAGGACTTATTCCTGAGAAGGAAGCCTAGGTTAGGGGACTTGGGGCTTACTCCTGAAAAGGAAGCCCAAGGTTATGACTGAGTCTTATTCCTGAAAAGGAGACCCAGGTTATGACTGGGACTTACTCCTAAAAAGGAGGCCCAATGTTTAAAGGACTTTGATTGGGACTTACTCTTAAGAAAAATGCCTAAATCAAAGGTTTTATAACTGGGGATTATTCCTGAAAAGGAAACCCAGGTTAGGATTCTCTCATTTTAAAGGATGAGGTTGAATGAATGAACTCTCAATCTTTGGTGACATAAAGATGTTTAAATCACTATGTTTTGAGAGATATTTCACATAATTCCTTTCAGATAAGGATGTCAAATCAAGAAATCATGCCATAAATGGCTTTGAAGAGTATCTTGAAGATTGAATCTTGAATAGGAAGGGTGAAATGGCTTAAGAGGGGTGAAAAAGGGCAAGATGGGCACCCAAAAAGATAGGGGCGCGCAAGTATTGAAGGTCGCGCAAGTCCTGCGGCGGCGCGCAAGTATTGGTCGCGCAAGTATACTTGCGCGACATAAGGGATACTTGCGCGATTTTCAACCAGAGTTGAATTACTTGAGCGACTCTTTATTAAACCCTTTCCCATCCTCTTGGGGTTCTTCCAGAAGAGGGACGCGCAAGTTATATTGAAGGAATTAAGTCGGCGCGCAAGTGTTTGATAAGTTTCAACACTTAGGCCTTCCTTCTTCCCTTTAGATCTTCCATTCTAGGTAAGAAATTACCTTAGAAGTGTTCTGGAAGCTTTGAGAAGAGACTTGGGCGTCGGGAGCTTTGATCCGAGTTTCTGGGAAGAGATCCTCTCGAATGGGGGGCCCACAGGGTCTATTTATAGGCAAAAGAAGACCCCGGGCGGTTACTGGGCGGTTACCAGATCTGTCGCGCAAGTCCCTTGCACGACCATGAGGGGTCGCGCAAGTGTTGAGGCGGCGCGCAAGTAGACTTGCGCGACCAAGATGGAACTTGCGCGATACATGGGCAA
Source organism: Viscum album (assembly GCA_963277665.1). NCBI lineage: Eukaryota > Viridiplantae > Streptophyta > Magnoliopsida > Santalales > Viscaceae > Viscum > Viscum album. The sequence continues at coordinate 905,735,614 of OY728125.1, read as the reverse complement.
TGTTCTCCTTTTCTATCCCTTTGTCGATTTATGATGTTTCTTCAAAGGATTAATCACTTTTAGCTCAGATATTCCCTTTTCCGAACTTTAGATTTCGTGACGAAAGGAGCGTCAACGGTCATTTTTTGACATTCCATAACAGACCTCAGTTTAGGGACTTCATTTTCTATATCATGTGACATCTACTCTGAAAATATTTCATCATTATTTTTCATATTACTCTGATTCCATATATCAATTATAATGGTATAATTATTATAGATTTCATTTTTTTCCAAATTTTAAGGGTTTTCTATATCCTATGAATTCAATTTATGATTCTCATCAAGAGTTTCTTTATGAAAAATTTAAATATGTGTTTCTTCTGGAACACACTCCTCCATAATGGGGTTTTTAATTATAATCATCCATTTATTTTATGAGGATTTTCATTCATCGAACAAATTGGTCTTCCACTCTTCAGGTGTGCTTTTGAGATTTCTGTAACATCATTATGTAGTTGTGTCTTTAGGACCTCATTTCTAGTCAGTGCATTTATAGCCGATATATGTTATTTAGTCATTCCATTTGAATCAGAAAATGCATCAGGAAATTGATTTGGTAGTTTGGGTAAATGAAAATTTACTTTCACTTCAATCTCACACATTCAAGTGAGAGGATCGAAAAAAAAACATTTTCACATTTTAGTAAATACCACTGATTAGTTTCTTCTCTCCCACTAATGATAGTAATACTTCTTCCTGGAAGTTCCAATCATAAAAATGTGTTGTAAATACCTCACCAGTTTTAGAATCACGATATCTAATTATGGATAAGGATTTATATCCTATATATATTCCCATCCTCCTTTGAAGTACCATATTTATATTTTGTGGGGGATAAATTGGTACATATACTACATTACTAAATATTATTATGTGGTTGATGTAAGGATATTGGCCAAAAGTCAATTGTAGTGGAGAGTGTTTAAGATATGCACTTTGTATATTGGAAATTAATGTATAGTATGGAAATATTTCATGACCCCATACAGATATCAACATCTTTGTTCTCATTATTAATGGTCTAGAAATATGTTAGAGGCATTTGATTAGTGATTTTTCTAAATCATTTTGATTATAGACATAGGTGACTAGATAATCCACAATAATACCAATTGCAATAAAATAGTCATTGAAATCATGAATGGTAAACACTCCATCATTATCAAGCCTTACATTCTTGATGAAATGATTAGGTAATTATGCTCTCAATTAAATTATTTAGGTCTAAAAACATGAAAATGAAGCATTATGAGTTGAGAGAAATTATACATTTGACCATCTACAGTATGCATCAATTAATACGATAAAATATTTAAATAGACCACAATAGGGATGAATTAGTCCACCTATATCCCCTAGAATACATTCAATAAAGGCTGTATTTTCAGCCCTAATTTTTTATAGAGATGGTTTCATGATTTTCATTCCAAGCAAAAAAGCATCGCATGGAATTATTCACATTGGAGAGATCAGATGGACCTTTACTGAAGGTCTATAGGAACATCCACTAATTTTCACATAATTTCTATAGCAGGATAAAATAGTTGTTCATTCCACAATTCAAATATTTTTGGTGAATTCTTTTCTACCATATGTGATTTGATTGCACATATATACGTATACGTCAATCCAGATGATAATTTTGGGTGTTTTTCAAGTACATGACTCTGAACGAATTTATTAATGTTAATGCATATGTACTTTTCATTTCACTTAGATATAGTTTGAGTATCATAATCATGCTAGTATATATCATTGAAACTAAATATTTTTCTTTTGGAGTTTATGGAAAACAACCCATCTTTTATAAAAATTGTAACTCATTGGGTAAAGAAAAACGTTTTTTCCTAGTACCTTCTATCATATCTGCAGGACCTGATTTAGTATTCAAAAATGCTCTTTTTGATTTAATACCTAAAAAAATTATTTATTTTTAGGAATTGTGTTTCCTGGTGCATTATATGGTATGAAAATATTTCAATGATTCAATGTAAATAGAATAATATTATCAAAAACACCTTTTCAAATTCAAATAATACAACATTTAAAATATAAAAAATACAAAACAAAATGACATATCTTAACTAATTTAATTTTTTTGAATTATTTACATCTATCTTCTCATCAAATTCACAAGTAAAATCACCCTCTTTGAGGTAAGTGAAATCATCATTTGATGGCTCATGATTCTATGTAAAAGTAACCTTTATTTATTTCACATTATAGGATGTCTCCAAAAACCATGGTTCATTTTTATTTGCCTCAAGTGATGATTTATAGAGCATAAAAAGATATTATGTGTTCAGAAAACTCGATACTAATGACCATTAGAACCACACCTCTAACAAAAATCATCAGGATTCCCCAAAGTGTTTGTGATAATATTTCTTTGATTATGATATTCATTTCGATTAGGCTCATGGTTACAACCATTTCCTCGACCGCTTCTACCACCTAAAACACGTTGACATTGAGAATCATGTCACTGACTTCTTCCATGATTATTTTCATTCAGTATATTATTTTCTTTAGGAAATACTATAGTTGAACCCATAAGATGAGACTGATGATTTTTAATCAAAATATCATTATTCTTATCTGCTACATGTAATGATGTTATGCGATCAGAATATTTTACTTTCCCTCGTAAGTGATATTGTTGTTGTAGTGTGATGTGAGATTCATGATATTTTTTATATGTCTTCGCAAGCCTGTCAGCACATATAATCCCAATACCAAAGTACTAAATATGTGATACAACTCTATATATGGAAGAATTGTAATCACTGACTCTTTTAATTTCATGGAAATGTAATATGTTACATTCATCACAGGTTTCTAGAAGGACAACCTATTTTTGATGATCATACATCTATTTCAGACTCATCAAGATCTTGCATGTTTTTTTATGTGATATATATATATATATATATTATAACTATATATATTAATATTAATTTATATTAATATAATAATCTTATTACTAAATATAATTCATGGTTTTCAATCTAAGGATAGGGTGGGAAATACATCTCTTATGCATTCTAGGGACTGTAGTGATACAATCTTCTTTGTTCCATCTTATTTACATATTAAAGAAACTATTTCAAAATATTCTATGAATAACCATATATTCATCCTTGAACCCACTCCAAATGTGTAGGAAGAATATATATGTTCCTTGAACGAACATATCCAAGACTCATCACCTGATGTGCATGCAGACTTTCTCAGTTTGGAGGGCATAAAAATAAAAAATTGGTAGGATAAACCTATCCTCCACCAAACTGTGGAAACCATTATACTCAAATTCAGAAATTTATTAAAAATTTGAGTACATATAATTTTTTTTAATTTCATGTATCTACATGTAGTGTTCAATAATGAAAAACAACAGATGATCGGGTTGGAGTTAGGCGTGAAAATATTGATGTAATTTTTGAGATCTTGAATGATGGTGGAGGACTCTAGATGCAGTAAAAGGATTGTCAAAGGGGGAGAAAACCATGTGTTAGGGGTGCTCTAAAATCTCATCATAGTATGAACACTCTCTCGTGAGTTCGCTGATTTCATTTTTGTGGGCATGCATTGTTGTGTATGATCCTTCATCTTTTCTTCTTGTATGACAATATATTTTAATAAAAGGGTACTCTGCGCCTTAGACTTCCTACTATAACTATATATATAAATTGATATATCATTAAATGGATAAAAAAACATGATGGATGTGTGGTAAAGGTGTAGTAATGCAAGGGAGAGGTCTCGGGTAAAAATATTAGTGGAGGCAGGGGCATGCGGTTGGGTGTAGGGGTGGAAAGTGATGTTAAAGTTTGGGGGTGTGCGCCTAGGGGTGTTAAGGGGGTGGTGGGGGTGTTCATGAGCAGAGCTTCCCAGTGATGTTGAAAAGTGGGGTCAAGCACTGTTAAAAGGGGGCTCTGATGTATTTTGTATTTATTTTTTTGATATTTATTGGGACTTTTATAATGGGGAAGATAAAATGTGTTGTTTTATTTGTGCTAAAAGTGGCCATTATCAACGTTTTTTTATCGCTAAATATCATTCGGTATAAAAATTAAATGCGATATAAAATTAAATTTGTGATAAAATATATTTCAATGGAAATAAATGACTTAAAAAATCAATAAATTTTAATTAGATTAAATTTAAGTCACTCAGAACCAAATTATTTTTTATTTATTCCAAAAGAAATTAATTTAATTTTTTCCCAGGGCCCCGTCGGATGGCTGCGCAATAGGTATGGGTCTTGGTTCTGGTGGTTGGGTGTTGATATTATGGAAGACAATTAGGGAATAATATGGGAGTGAATGTGTCTGTCATGAGTGGAAGAAGGTGGGTGTGGCCATTGGACGGGAATGGCTAGTGAAAGGGAGTCTCTAAGACATCGTGTTGAAGAAGGGGTGGGATACCCACAAGAAGTCGAGGGTTAACTAGAGATAGAGACCAAAGGCAGGTGGCCAGTGAAAAGCCTACGGGTGTCTGATGCGCTTTCCAGTTTATCTGTCCCTTTAGAATTTAATTTTTTATTATTTTTTTGGGTTTTTCAAATTAGATTACATGTTTCATTCATTAAAAACAATTGGGAATTTTTGGTTCATTAAAGGCTAAAATAAACTTTTAAAATGTTCTATAATTTCAGGGAATAAAATAAAATCTAGAATACAATAATCTACTCACTGAAAAAGGGTTTGAACACAGGGATCAATAGAAAACATCATCTATGACAAGATTATATTAATGTTATAAAAAATATAAAAATATATATGTACCGTAAAGTATTACTGAAAATACCATATTAAAACCATTTTAAAAATTTGAATGGTTTTAGATTCATCATCTGATGTCGGGTTGAATTATCGTCTATGGAGATGGTACTGTCATGATTCCCACTTCATGAGTTTAGTGTAAACATAATTTTCCTTCACTTAAAAAATTCATGCGATCTCTTTGATACAAATTTGTTGTTACCGAGTGCATAGTGAAAGCCCAAAAAATTGAGAATTTTATATGTCTTTTGTAATATAATACAGATTTCTTTAAAAATGTGTTTCATTAACTATACTCGTAATCCCTATAAATATTTTACAAACACTACTATAAAAATACTATTTCATATCATCACCCTTTAACGTCGCTATAAAATGTGCTAATAATGATACATCGTTATCATCCCTTTTTCAGCGCTCTTAAAAAGTCCCCCTTTAAACATGATTTTTTTAGTAGTGCTGATAAAGGATGATTTCTATCAACACTTTTTTTTATAGCGATGATAATATATATATTTCAAAAAAATATGTAAGAATAATATGTTAATAAATAAATATATTCATATTGATATAAATATCATATATATTATTAAACATGTTTTAGGTATAAATAGACGTTTACACTCATTATATAAGATATTTAGTATTGATGATTTATAATATATTTTAAAAAAATTATTAATTAATGGTTTTCAAATTATTATCAAGTAATAATAATTTAATAAAAACTTGAAGACACAAAAAAGACTAAAAATTATTAAAAGATCAAAATTCAGTTGAAAACGTAACTCAAACCTCAAACGATCATAACTTCTGATCCAGGTGTCTGTTTAATCTCTACCCCATATCAAATTGAAATCGACTATGAGGTTTACACACTGGTGACACATGGAAACCCTTTTTCATGTTTTTAGAGACAATAAAGACTATGAAGATCTCTAATACTAAGTTTTTACTCAGGATACCCAAATGTTTAAACACTCGGTGGAATTTTAGATTCGTTTAATGTAGTGTTTTCCCCTTCTAGTGGAGACTAAATTTATTCCTAGAGATTATATTCATATAGATATTATGAATTTGAAATTTTATCTTTTTTCACAATTTACTGTTATTTATAATCAAATATATATCAATATATAAATATGTTTTATGTATTCACACAGAAAAATATAATTTTATAAATAAATAGTTAAGAATATTTACATATAAAATGAATTTATCAATATATAATCCTTGTATATATATATAATAATATCCATTTTATTTATAATAAAATATATAAATATTTATATTCCTATATTATGTGTGTTTGTGAGCATATTAGTGTGTCTATAGTAACAAACTGATATTATATATATATATATATATATATTCAAACTTATGTATATACATATTAATATATAATATATGTAAACATATATAATTATATATGATTATATTTGTAGATACACATATAATATATATATATGTATGTATGTTTATTTGTTGTATGTATGTATTTATATATTTATTTATACACACACAAAATTCATATTTTATAAATGTATTCAAAACTAATATTATAAATATATATTAATATACTAATAAATATAGAGATAAAAAATATACCAGAATATATATATATAAATGGAAAGATATAAATATATATCAATATACACGAAAAATATATAAATATATAAATATAGCTATATATATATTAATGTATGAATATATATATATATATATTAATATAAATATACACTAATGTATAAAAAAATATAACTAAATAAATATATAAATAGATAGATATAGAATTATATAGGGGACAAAATAAGGTAAGTGGGAAAGGTGCAAGCGCACAAGGGAGATGTATCGGGTTCGAATCCAAGTGGTGGCAGGGGTGCGCGGGCAGGTGGAGGGGTGGACTGTTAGTGGGTGGGGGTGAGCCTAAGGGAATTAAAGGGGTGGCGCACATGTGCAGGTGGGGATTAATAATGATGTTTAATGGGGGAGGGGGTCAAGTGCTGTTAGAAGGGTGGCACCGAAGTAAATTTATTTTTATTTTATTTTTAATTTTATCAGTGCTTTTTTACAACTGATAAACGGGACCCCTCTTTCAATAGAACCTCGAATATCAACATTTTTTAGAGTTGATAAATTCTTTTTTTAGTGCTATTAAAACCCTTTTTTGTATTTTTGAGATGATTAATATTAATGTATTATTTTTTCATATAATTATTTTAATGTTTTTACATGAATAATTTTAAATAATTTTACCAAGTAACTTCAATACATATTTTTCTAAACTCGAATAACATAAATTTATTTATTCTTGGAGGTCATATATTATAATACAAAACTCTGACATTGTTATGGGCCCCACAAAATCATAAACACATATTCATTATAATAGGTAAGAATTTTGAATATTTTTACTATGTGGCCCTCTAGGCCTTTTTCTCCATAGTAGAAAATACTATTTACATAATCTGACTGAAGTCTAGAAAACTATCCAGACCCCTAAAGGGATGAGGTATAGTCAAAAGAATTATATCCTTTCCTACCAACACACAAAATATAATATAATCTTTTTATCTTGTGATATCACATTACGTCGGATAGACACTACATGTCATCTTCCTATCTGTGACATCCCAGACTCAGGTGCTGCACCGAGGCGCACGAGCCCAGTTTGGCCGCATGGCCTCAAGAACATATCCCCTAATTCCATAGGATTCCAACTATTAGTGAGGGCCTATTGTGTGTCCATTGGTAAACTATTCCCTCATTACTAGAGAGGAACACAATGAGTACAAAATAAAAGATAAATACCAAAAGCATATAGAAGCAGATGGAATAGTAAAAGCAGACACTATAAATACTAGATTAGTAACCCACCATAGTGGAAGAATATATAGCCATCAAGAAACTTATAATCTACTAATAATTGTATAATGAATCATACACCGAAGTATGATAATGTATGTCAGTATCTAGAAATCAGGAAAACAAGGATAATAGCTACAAGAAGTAGTACTATACAATATGAACAAAAAAATGAAAAAACTATCCCAAAATCATGTGATCTAGCCTATTCATATGATACCATGATCCATCATAATAAATGATATAATGTCACACATCCATAATTAGATGCTTCCCATTATCTACAACTGTAATAATATTGTTTTCTCGGGTGCTATAGGTGGCACATACAGCGTGTGTGATAAATCTTAGTAGGCCACCACCAACGACATCTTTAAATATCCAGTATGTGTATACAATAAGGAAGTGTAAAAATATGATAATTAAATTTAGTAATAACATCTGTAAATGGGTATTCTCTTGTATATAAAATAATTCCGGCTGACACTACATGATTCATCTCATGACATAATAACTATGAACAAGTATCAAGGGATGTCATGCACAGTATCATAGTAGTAAGGGACTCCTATCCCAATATCATAGTTGTATCAAATTCCATGCCTAGTATCACAATAAGGGACTCCATGCCCATATATTATTACAAGTGATGTCATGACCGTACAATATCACATGGGACTTCATTCATGTAGAGGATCACAAGGGGCATCATGCCCGTATAGTATGACAAGGGATGTCATGCATGAATAGTATCATAAGGGATGCCATTATTTTATAATATCACAAGGGACCAAATTCTTATATTATATAACTATTAAGTGACTTCATTCCCTTTTTATATAAAGTTGGAGGGACACCATGTCCATATATATATATATATATATCATGCATAATGTCCATCATTCCCAATTTTCATAATTAAATATGGTCTCCATGCCCACAAATCAATAGTAGTAATATCAATTGGCTTAAATATGACCCAAGGAATAATTCATAATTCATTTACCTTTAAAAATGACAAGGTCATAACCATTTACCCATGTGGTCATACCACTCACACCCAACTCTTTTCATTATATTTGTCATGGACACTGACCATGATATGCCCCTACATCTATCTGTAATGTATCGTCATTTTTAATGTAAATCCAAATACTCTAATAGGTTGTTTGGATTTATACACATGAAATACATTTAGGAAGATTAGAGGGTTCATCCATAGGGATGTCCCCTTCTAAGGTTGTCAATGTCGATGTGATATTGGTTCTAACAAGTCAACCAATTCATGGTTGCTGAATTAGGCCAACACATGGTGAAATCGGTGTGCCACATAATGAAACATATTATAAAACATCAAAACTTGAAGGACAATTAAGATAACACCTACCAAATTTTCATAGAAATATCATCGTCCAGTATTGAACCTTTCTTTGGTCCAAATCGGGACAAAACAGAATAACTTACCAAGGCCCTAAAAATAAATCATATGTGATTTCATCTAAATTACATCGTTGGGAGAAAAATAAAGGACAAATTTCTAAATATGAATGAAGAAATTGTCGATGGAGATCCAATGAGTACATTGAAAGCATTATTGGACATCAGATTAAGGAGTTCCTTCAATAACAATGATATTCTACCAAAGAAGCTAATTGTGTTGAGAAACCCACTACATGCTGGAAATATGAGAAATAAAATGGGACATTTAGTTTCAATACTTTTAGTTTAAAAAGGTAATTTTTCTAAAAATATATGGGTTTCATGGTTTGGTCGCATGATTTTCCAAACCAATGTGCCAATCGTGTGCCCTTCCCTACTTCACGGGGAACCTTGCACAGTTCATGTGCACTATTTTAATAACTGTGTGCAAAACATGTAATTTACCACTGATAAATATTGTACGTGCAATCGCTATACTATTCTTTCCTAGTACATATTTTCTTAAACAATACACCTCTAGATAGTGTCATAGACCACATCGCATAGATATACCCAACCATGTGGATTGGGAAACAAGGATTCTACTAACCATCTATCCAAGATAAATTTATCCACCACTTGTGGTTACGAGCTCTGAACAAGCCCCAAACACTCCCTGAATCTTTTATAACCTCATAGGGACTCTATATTTGGTCCAAACTAACGGATTTGAACACATTTGAAAGGATCTATACCAAAGGGAAAAACCAGGTTCTTGCAGTTTACCCCTATAAAGGAACTCGACCCCCAGTTAAAATTCCTAGGGAAACAAAACATCACCTTAGAATAATTCTAGGTACTGAGCATGTATTCCATCCTCTGATTCCCATGTCTCATCCTTTAATCGATCGTGATTACATATCACTCATACTTAAAGGAAAAAACATCACCATAGATCTTTTGTGCTCCAATCAATGATTCCAATAAGATAATCCTCAAATAAAGTATCAACATTTTTCTCAACATCTTCTAGATCAAATGTATGATATGGGTCCAAATGATATCAATGAATTTTGGAAACATAGAAGCCATCTTCCATGTCATGATACCTAAATGTTTAAAGAAATAGATAGGTTGTCGGCACAAATATCTCTAGAATATCAAATGTAATGATAAAGCATAGAGTGGGATTTCCTTACCTCTATATCCATCTATACCCATGTCTAGGTGATACCTGTAAAAATATATGATCCCTATCATCAAAAACAAGTGATCATCGATGGTTATTGATATATGATTTATTTCATGGTTTAGTGGAACACACTTATATCCTGATAAACTAAACCTACTCCAAATTCTCTTATATGAGATGAGAAACTTGTAGCACAGTCTCTTCTTCCTCTAACCACAACAGGGGTGAGAAGAATGACCTACGATATAAGTCCTCATAAGGATCCATCTATATCTTTGTCAAAAAACTATTATTATAGGTGACTTCAATGAGACGAATATGATTCTCTCAAGAACCTCCAAAATCAAGAATGCATGATCGAAGCATTTCCTCTAAAACCAATATACTATGTTCTGAATGGCCATTGGTATAAGGGTGAAAGGATGGGTTCATAAGCACTTGTGTACCCATAATGTCTTTCAATACCTTCTCGAACGTTTATGTGATATAAAAAACCCTATCTAGAATGATAGTAAAAGGGACCCCATTTAGTCTTATAATCTCACGAACATACATTATTTTTATCTAATCCACTATTAAATTCTCATACATTAGAATGAATAGGTATAAGTTTGCTAATCGGTCCATGACTACCCAAACTACATCATTACATTAAGTTAACCTCAATAAACCGATGAAAAACATATATTTTAACATCCACCCATTTCTATTCTATAACATATAATGGTTTAAAAAATCCAATAGGTCACTATTTTCCCACCTTCATCTATTGAAAAGTGTATCACCTAGTGATAAATAATGATATATAATGCTTTATCCCTAGGCAAAAATACTATTGGCACATGTCACGATACATCTAGGTGATACTTGGGTGAACTGATCACTTCGAAGCATGTGACTCATATATTAGCTCCTCTCTCATATCTGTGGGTACCCAGATATTCCCATGAATATGAAGGATGTATTCATCATTGATAGTCTGATCCGGAGGTGGGTCCTCACCAGTAATACTCTCTTGTATTTCCAAACCCTTTGTATATGAAAAATACTTCATATTCACCTACTCATAAAGTGAATTGTTCTCTAATAGTAATGAAAGTACAGACTATCCTTGATATTTTTGAACTTCTATATGCATCTTAGAAAATAATTTTATTAGTTTCCATTGGCCACTAGCCTCCCAAACCATCTGTGTTTGTGTCCTCCTACTCATTGCATCAACAACAAGATTTCCTTTCTCAAGAAAATAGGATAGCTCAATTTCAAAGGACTACAAATATTACACCCATCTTCACTGACTATGATTTAAGTCTCACATTTTAAATATGTTCCTAGGGATCTTGTGGTCTATAAAAACCATAAAACACACTTTGAGCAGGTAATTCATCTGACATCACACGACATGTATAATAGATTGCAACCCGAGATCACGTGTTAGGTAATTATGCTCATGAGGCTTCAACTTTCATGACTCGTACGCAATGAATCTATCTTCTAAAATCAAAAATGATCCTAGACTGATACATATGTAATCATAGTAAACTGCATAGCTCATGTCTAGTTCCATTTGAATATGGATCATAATTGAATTCAATCTTCCATTTAACTCATGAAAGGATATTTCATATAATTAAGACCATGTAAGCTTCAAACCCTTCCTAGTAAAGCCCGTATGAGGTGTTGATCATCATGATAAGTCTATTATAAAACATCTATAGTAACCATATATCCCCATGAAACTCTGTATATTAAATATGTTATTGGGTTGTTCCTAGGTATCCATCACTCACACATACATTGGATCAACTAAAACCTTTGTAACAAAGATAATGTGAACTAGGAAGTGTAACTTCTCAATCCATAAGAGGAATTTATTGATCGTACTATACAAATTGTGATTCCTTAATGTATTTTAAATGATCTCAATATGACTGGCATGGTTACTTCGACTGTGAGAATACATCAATATGTCATCAATGAATACCATGTCAAGGGAATCTAGATACTGATGAAAAAACCTATTCATCAAGGTCAGGAAGATGATTCTCATATTTGTAATACCGACCGACATCATGAGACACTCGTATAATCCATACCAACCCAGGAAAGATGTACATATAATAACTGAAGGGTTAACTTGAACCTCATGATATCCCTATCTCAGGATGATCTTATAGAATTTCCTTGACCCTATGTTTTGTGAAAAAGATCATCAATCATAGTTAATGGTTACCCGTTTTTTCATTTTAACGTGATTCAGCTTCTAGAAATCCATGAAAATCCTGAGTGTTTCATCATCCTTCTTGGAATTATGAACTTGTGAAAACTAGTGATAAGTATTATTCAGTATAAAAACCTTGGAATATAAATCCCCTAGCTGCCTCTTGAGCTCTTACAACTCAGTAGTAATGATACTATAAAAAGGAAACAATACTACTGAATCTCCATGAGATAGATCAATAGTAAACTCTACATCTCTCTCACTAGGTAGTCTAGAAAAGTTGTCAGGGAAGAAATCCCATAATCATTATACTATTAATGGTCGCTCAGTCTGATGTAGTCTCCGATCCTGTATATAATGGATAATAATATGAGCGGTCACTCTACCTAGTCTGAGATTCTATAGTCCATCTATATTGTACTAGACATCCCAATAACCCTTTTCAATATAATTATACCATTTTGGTGATCTAAATGGCCCTCTTCCAAGATGAATATCTACATAGTCATGATAGAGAAGCAACAAATCCATTCTAAGATTGGCATCAAATTCTTTCATCTCTAGGATGAAGAGGTTCCGTAGGAAATTATGGCTATGTTCCTCAAGAGGGAAATCCTTACACTACAATGAATATATATGACATTTCGATTTGTTCTTAGTGGGAGAAGATCTTTTCTAGCCCCACTGTAGTAGAATATTTAGTATAATCTTTCTAGATAGGTGGCTAGATTACTACAATCCATACATGAAGAGGAGATAATGGCCATGGTTGGATTCAGATGCAGACTACCAGTACAGAAGAACTACTATAGGTAGTCTTGTTACAACATAGGGTTTTCAATTAAGCCATATATATTCAATGTAACATATAATAGAAGAGAATGATACTGGGTCATCTACTATTTGAGGTACTATTCTAGTAGACCCCAATAACTATTTTCCTTATTTGATATAGGTGTGTGACATTATTTTGTATTTTGTCCAATTTTGGAGAGCTTTGGTATTCATGTTGAGTACTTTTGTGGTGTTATGATGCTTTATAAACCATTGGGTATATGATCAGAGAGCATATAGTAGTGTAAGGATTTCCCTCTTGAGGAAAATAGCCATAATTTCCTACGGAACCTCTTCATCCGAGAGATGAAAGATTTTTATGTCAATCTTAGGATGGATTTGTTGCTTCTCTATCATGCCTATGTAGATTTTCATCTTCAAAGGGGGACATTTAGATCACCAAAAGGGTACAATTATATTCAAAAGGATGATTGGGATGTCTAGTACAATATAGATGGACTATAGAATCTCAGACTAGAATACTATATAACTCTATTTGGGTGTCATATGGCTGCCTCTTCTCACACGCATAGTCTAAAAGTGTTGCTTCCGACTACTAGCTGAACCACTACCTTGTCTGAGTTCTAAACCTCCATGGATCACACCATCTTCCTCCCCCAAGTTTTTATTAGTGATAAGGTCATGGTTTACTATTTTATATATGTAATTAAATTGAAAAATTATCACCTAAGAATGAATATGATTCCTTTTACCATCCTCAAATAATCTCACTTTAAATGGATAATTAGTAGTATTGACAGGTACGAAGCACTGAGGCTCTTAGAAATGAGATGGATACTTTATATCCTTCATAGAACCAAATTAATGCTTATTGAACTCATTGGAATGACTTGGCCTCAGGGTCTCAGGGAATAAATAAACAAATAAGATTGTATGGATATCCCTCTATGCCACATCCTGATATTGACCATCTATATTTAGAATATCCCACTAGTGTTTAGAAGATCCTCAAAGAATAAAACTATAATGATTCAAATTACTCTCTGGAGGTGTCTCAAGATGATTGAATATAGAAATAACAAAAATAATACATAACTCTATAGCCTGTAATCTTCCATCCCCCAAAAATGTGGGTGGCTGCTGCTGCTGGAACTCCAAAGTGAACTCTCCCATGGAATATGAAAAGCCTGAAACTCCTTGTAAGGTATTCATAAGCTATATAAAATCTCCTAAAAATCAAGGATCATCTCCCATGTTATTAATATTAAGAGGTTCCATAATATGGATTACTAGAGGTATAACTAGTTGCTCAGGGACCACCACCTACCAAGCATCGTCGTCATTTCCCTCCTAGTATGCGACTAGAGGACGTCATGGTGGTATATGTCTACAATATTAACATACACACATTCAATAGGTTTCGATAACAACATAAACCTAGATATATAAATAGAACATGAAATTTTTTTTATGTAATATTATACACCCTATAATGTCTCATGGAGTTAGGTTTGGTAGATAGAAACATTTATACAGAACAATAGATACTCAACCAACTAACCACTACAAAGTCTAAGACAGGGTCAGGCATCATTTTTATCATTATCAATTTGATTTTAAATTCATATTAAAACATAAATTTAAAAAGTTGGACAAAATGGTTCACGAATTCTGATCCGCAAGGGCCTATACACCTTAGTAATATAAATATGGAATCCATTAAAATCATACCACAACATTTTCCAATCCATGCGATCAATGGTCCACTACTCAATATGGTATAGTTTACTTCCTAGGGTGTTTTCTATATCATATTCAAGAAAACACAACTAGGATATAGAAGGAACTTTTGTACTAGGTATTTGTTTCTCAGAAACCCGAAATAATAATCATATAATAACAATTCTATTTATATCACTCAAATAACTCATGAAAATCACATGTGATGAAAATTACATAATTATCCTATAGGGATTAGTGTATTCATGACATGTGAATTTCCTATAAGGTCCCTAATATGATGATTTCCCAATGCTTCCCTAAACAAATCCAATTGGGTCACGGATAAAATGTAAAACTCTGTTATATTAATTGTAGTAACACAATTCTATTGCATCAGAAAAAAGTGGAATCAAATAATTTTTAATAAGAAAAAAGAAAAAAATAACAATTTTATTTGAGGAAATTTTGATATTCTCTTTACTTGGTTAGATACTTCCTGAAACAACTCATTACCAAACAAAATAAACTTCCCAATATCTGATATATTTTCCAAAACAATTATTGACAAAATATAATACCTATGATACCACCGTTTGATGTCCCAGACCTGAGCACCACTCAGAGGTTCCCCAAGCTCAGTTTTTCCACATTTCATCAAGCAAATCTCCCAAAATTCCATAGGATTGATAATATAAGTGTGGTACCAGAGTGTTTTCCTGGAGATAATATACCATCATTACTAGATTGGAATACATCAGATAAAGAATAATGTATAAATAGTTGAATCATCTACAAGCAGGTGTCCAAATAGAATCAGACACTATATTGAATGGACCCGTAACCTACTGTAGAAGAAAAATATATAACATTCATGCAATTGATAATAAATTAATAACATGAAATTTCATCATACACATAAGGATGATAATATAGGTCATGTATCTAAAATTTAGTAAAACTTGGATACAAGAAGAAGGAAATATTATTCAATAGGTAAAAAAAGAAATATATATCCCTGTATCCAGATCTACAACCTGGTCATCTGCTAACAAGATCAATCCTAGTACATGCCATTATTTCATGCATCTAAAAGAGGAAAATTCATCTTATCTACCCCTTACAGAATATAGTGTTCATGTTTTCCTTTGTTGGCATGGATAGGGTGTGAGATAATTCTCAGTAGGCCACCACCAATGACATATAAAATTATAATCTCTATGTATACAATATTATAGTGTATATATATGATAATTAAAAATAGTAAAAAAGCTATAAATGGGTCAACTCTAGTTCCAACGGAAACCAAGATGACCCTACCTTATTCATCCTCTATTAAAATAACTCTTAACACATATCAATAGAGGTAATTCTGAGTATCATAGATGTGAGGGACACTATACGCAGTGTCACTGTCATATGGGTTGTCATGCCCAATATCAAAATAAGGGACTCCATGACAACATTGTATCACAATGAATGTTATGACAGTATAGTATCACATGGGACATCATCCCCATATAGTTTTATAAGGGGTGTCATGACCATATAGTTTCACAAGGAATGCCATGCCTGTATAATATCACAATAGACGACTTTCCTTTATAGTATCACAAGGGACATCATGCTTGTATAGGTAATTTTTAAGGGTATTCTTTCCAATTTTATATAACGTACGAAGGACTCCATTCCCATATATATATATATCATGTATAAGTGTCATCATTCCCAATTACCATAATTAAAGAGGGTCTTCATGCCCCCAATACATATTAGTAATATCCATTGTATTTAATACGATATAAGTAATAATTCATAATTAATTTTAATTTAATACTAAAATGAGTTTAACCATTGTCCCATTTAATTATTTGACTTTTTAAAGCCACTCACACTTGGTTCAATTCATTATAATTGTCATGGTCCCTAGCTGTGCTATGACACTACATCCATCCACATGGTTTCATCTTTTTATAAGTAAATCCAATCACTCTAAGAGGTTCTTTGGCTATATACCCAAAAATTCCATTTTGGAAGATAATATGGATTACCCAAAGGGATGTATACTTCAATGGTAGTTGACATCTATGTGATTTTGGTTCTAACAAGTCATTCAATTCAATGAAGATGCAATTAATGCAATGTATTGTAAAACCGACATGTGACATAACAACACATATTATAAAATATAAAAACATGAGGGGTAATTAATTGATAACCTACCTCATGATCATATTGCTTTACTCCCCCATTATTGACCGTTAATTTGGTCTATATTGAGAGAAAATGGAAGAATAGATTAATTCCTTAAAAATAGGGAATATGAGCCTATATCTCAATAATATCATCAAGAGAAAGAAAAATTAAAAGCAGTTAAATAAGAATGAAGATCTTATCGGTGGATATCCAATGATACTGATGGAATTTCAATTGAATACCATACTGAGGATTTCCCACAATACCTACATTAGGAATTCAAGGGAAGTCAATTGGAGTAGAAACACACTGTATGCTGAAAATGGGATAAATAATGATAGAGGGTGAATTTAATGAGATTTTAAAGATAAATGGTAAAATTTACAAAAGAAATATGGGTCGAAGGGTTTGGTTGCATCGTTGGAAACCGTTTACCAATAATGTTCTATTCCCTTCTTCAACAGGCACCTCACTAAATTCTTTTGAATAGTTTCAATTACCATGCACACAATGTGTGATTTTTCTCTAAAAAAATTGTAGGTTCTCATACACATATTTGTAACCTCTAACGGATGGTTCCTCAAAACAATTTCCTTTGGATATATTCCTACACATCCTCACATGGTTCTACCATGTTGTTCATATTGGGTCTCACGCTTTCTACTACTCGGATTTCCCAGCTCCATGTCTCAATGATTACAGGCTCCAACACCTAACAATCAGCCTTCATCTTTTTCTTTTCATTATGATGAATCTAAACCATAAGAAACATTTTTAAGATTAATGTTATAACATCTCAATGTTTTCAATATTCCCTAGAAACAACTACATCATTTTTATTCAAAAAATAATATGTGTACATTATGATGTATATAGTGTATGTAGAAGTACAAAAAATATTATGGTGAGAGTACATCATGCATAACTCATCATATACAAGATATGGTAATAATATAGTACTATTAATTTTGATTCTAGGGAACTAACTTTTTCAAAAATAGAATACCACATTCTTGAACTTTGAATGGATGGAATTCCATTACATGTGATATGCATTGATAGTAGTTGAATATTGTTCCATTCATGTGAGACCATCTCCACTGTTGTTTGCCCATAGAGGACTTTATTCGCATCATGTATAACTATATAGTTAATCTATATTACACTAAATTATAGAATCCCTTGTAAATACCCTATCCCTAGTATCCTAGAGTCAATGATTACATTATTATACCAGAATAAGTTTCAAGGAATAACATCCAAAAATACCAAAAATTTTAGTAATTTTGTTAAACCAGATACATACTTGAAATTAAAATTATAATTAAAAGCATGAAATACACAAAGTTTTCTATTTTATCACCACATATTTCCCCTGAGTGTATCCCTACAAATCTATCATAAAACACAACCTGGTATCCTTGGGAAAATAAAACATAAGAAATGGGTGACCTAGAATGCTCAATAAGGGTATGGTTATCATGGAATCCATCATGAATAAATTATAATAGTCAATATGGGAAGGTAAGTAAATAAAAAACCCATTTAAATAATAAATTCATATTAATAAGGAAGGGATAAACGATGATAAAATAATTCCATATAAATAATAACATGATCTTGAAAAATTATGATATATATTCTAACAAATCTAATAATCACATGTAATGAAAATAAAATTTTTATTATTGATGGATTGCATAATGTTAGAAATATAAATATACATTCATGATCTTATTCCAATACATCTTATATAAATGGGTAAGACCACATACAAAAATTCATGTTATATTGTATCAAAAGACCTTCCGATACATAGAGGGGTTATAGTGGGTCCTTCCCATCATATACTATGTCCAATGCATTACTCATTGGTAAGGGATGAAAAATAATCTATATAAAACATTTTTATTTAAAAAAATTTAAAATAGGAAATGATAATACTTCCCTAATCAATAAAAAATTCATAAAAAATTCATAAAAATATAGTAATTAGTATGAAAATAGTTCATCATATTAAACTAACTATAAACCATCTAAATAAATACTAAGAATTGTACCATTAAAGCTATAAGGCCCCAGCCTTGAACATTAATTAATCATGAGTTATTTTGAGAATGCACATTGAGGATCTTTTCAGGTTTATAGTTTTAGGGAATTAGATCATAAATCATGCATTACATTCCACATTTAAACAAAGTGGTTACATAAAAGATAGTACTCATTTTTTCCATCAACGGAATCATATTTAAAACAATACATGGACTCTTTCTTGACACTTCCTTGACACTATCATCACATCATGTACCTTTCCCTTGACCTGTGAAAAACATTTAAAAAACCAAGGATGATCATAAAAAGCTCAGTAAGGGATATAAAAGTATGAAATGAAAACATTGGTCCATGTATGAAATCATACCTTACTCGTAAAACAAAATCATTTTAACATACCTCATCAAATCATGAATACATCATAGAAATCATAAGACATAAAGGTAACTTGAGTCATTCATAACATTCTTACGTAGGGAGTAACCATCATGGTTACGTTTAGAATACCCATCACAGTATATTCCCCAAATCTCTTCGGAGACACCTTAACGTTTAACCCCTTCGCGTTACCCAATGCATTGGAGAGATATATCGGGGTCACCCGCCCTTAGTTTATCACAGAATCACCTGTCTTCAAAACAATGCCCATGAACCATAACATAATCGTATCACATAAAACATACATAAAGGAAACATAACATTTCCACATTTCAATCACAATATATCAATACAACACATTGATATAATAAAAAAATTATGAAATCCATTTTCAATACCAAAATAAAAGAAAAGTAAAACATGGTATTTATTTTTCATTTTTTAAAAAAGTTATGGCTTGTAGAGGAAGCCGAAACTCAAATAATGGTCACAGCGGTAGAGAAGTCGTTGTCGCCATATACGTATGACAAAAAAACACTCCTTTTGTCATTTATAAAAATGATTCGTATAAAAAAGATTCCTTTTGACTAGCTGTAAAATTCAAAGGGGTTTATACACTGTATAAAAGAATGTTGTGTATAAAACAAAATATGCCTCAATGAAAGGAGATTGAGATGAAGTCCCTTACCTCGTGTCCGAATTGACTCGATCTCTATTTAATCTCCTGAATAATAAACTTGAGTTAATTTTTACTTGCTTAAGAACCTTTTTCAAGTTCATTATTCCTTTTATATCACTTATTACCATGTTATAAACACTTTTTAATTATTTAGGTTAATAAAAGTCGTTTTGTCGATCATTTATACTTGAGTCAAAAATAAAATCCTTATAATTACAAATTGTTCATGTGGTAAAATATCCATTATATCCAGAATTATATTCAAGATGAAGAAATAATATTTATCATATATATACAGTATATACATTTATTTATTATATTACATAACATTTAGAGGTAAGAAATGAAATACACCGTTCATGGAGACGGTAAGTCGTACGTACGCATGAATGGTACTTTCATTTCTATTTCATATTTAATGGAATGAAATCATAATGATATAGAGGTATATTATAATTCTAGAATAATATCATATGTAATACCATTAACTGCATCCTATATATGTCCCACATATGGCATTAACAAATAAAATCACTTTGAGGGGGCGGTAGTCCGCACTTCCTAAAATGAAGATATCGCGTTTACCCATAATTGAAACCATAAAGGTATTCCATAAATGAAAAATAAATAAGATTAAGTATAAAATAAAAATATTATATATCATATATATAAATATAGTGACATCTTAATGTCCACCTTTGAAGGTGTTAAAAGAATATTGAATAATCATCGTTTCGTGAGGCAGATATTCGCCATCCACGGAAACAGTATGTTCTTTAACCATTATATGTAGGTGTGTGCAAGTGTAGTTCAAATGATTCTTATAAAAACATCCTAGTATATTCAAGACACTGGTGTTGTTACAAAGGAATGTAATAAAAAGAGTTTAGGGGGTTGGAGAAGCAAAATAAAACAAAAGAACACAAGTGAAGACATTACCTTTAAATCGGGTAACTCCCTTTGGTTGGAACCGAAAGGGGTTCTTGAAGAAATTCCTGCCGAAGGTAAGGCATCTAATATGAGGAGAGGGATTTTTAGAGATAAAAGGAGCAGATCTTGGCTGAGCCAAAGGCTTGAGATGTGTGGGTAAGGTGGTAGAGGTGGGGGCCTTTTATAAGAGGAGAGGAGGGGCACTCTTGGTAATTTATAAAATGTTACTTTATATTAAAATGATTTTATGATTTAAAAAGTCCCACCTTGATATATTTAGAGGATACGGTGATAAAGGTTCGAAATATACTCATACAATATGTTTTTGACACGTTTAAGTCTTAGATTTTACATTATCTTTTCATTTTATTTAAATCGTTAAATAATGAGGTAATCGCTGCATCATCATGGTGTCATAAATAATATAATTTATTTAATTTCTAAAAATTATAAATAAAAATACTATGATTTAGGAAATATTTTTAGCTTTCCAATGAATATTTATAGTCAAACTTATGACTTGTATAACCCCATGTAATAATTGTTTTAGTAAAACAATATATGTTTTTGACATTTTTATTTTAACTTTAAATAAAAACTTATTAGTGTCATTTTCTTACCAAAGTGGCTCCATGGGGTCCCCAAGTTGACCCATGAATTTGTATGGTCTTACATTACACGTCCAATAAGGGTAGGACATGTTTCCAAGTAATTTCATATTATTATAACATTATTTTTACCTTAAAATACACTAATTACCTTTAACCCTGATTAATAAAACTTAAAAGTTACTATTCACCAAAAATGTATTTTAATCCCATTGAACCACATTTCCCTTCATAATGACAACTATTTATGTCTGATTTTTGAAATTCAATTCACAAAAGTGGTAAAGTTTCCTTAAAATGAAAAAATCAGTTTTTTAACTTCCACTTAGTGGTTTCACTATTCATAAAAAATTCATGTTTTTCAGAAAAATACCAAAAATTCACCCTAAGCTATATTTGATATTCTGAATTCAAAAATTATGTCTAGTGTAAAAAATTCAAAACATATAATTTTCATTAATTAATTTAATAATTAATTCATGTTGTCAAAACAAATTGCGTGTTTTTATAAAACAAAATATATCAAAAGATTTCCACTAGTTTACGTCCAAATTCAATGTGAAATCAATTCCAATTACCCCCATTGGATTAAATGGTAAAAATATTTTCTAATTTAACTTTAAATACAATTAAAAATATAATATAACTATATAATTAAATTAGATGAAAAAGCTGTTTTGATGTAAAATGCAGTATTTTCCACTATTTATTAAAAAAGAACATTGTTTGAAAAACAACAAAAATTAATACAAAGTAAATTTAAATGTCCCAATCATAATGAATAAGTTTATTTTGACAAATAGAGCTTATAAGATTTTCAAAAGATATATTTATAAATGGTTCACCATCAAAAGACGGTAAACCAATCTTTTAAAAAAATTAGAGAATTATATGCTTAAGATTAGATTTATTCTCATTTTAAGTCCTTAAAACACTATCTAATTCATAAATAGACAAAGATAAGAATATCTATTATTCATTACTTACTTGGGATGTTACATCCTTCCCCCCTTTAGAAAATTGTGTCCCGGAAATTTATTTACATATCGAATAAGTGGGGTTATTTATCCCTCATGACATTTTCATATTCCCATGTTGCCTCTTCACTCATGTGGTTTTTCCACGAAACCTTTACTTGATGAATCACCTTATTCCGCAAAACTTGCTCCCTGTGGTCAAGAATCTAGACTGGTTGTTCCTCATAAGATAGATTCTCTTTCAACTGAACTACCTCTGGACTAAAAATATGAGATGGATCTTGGATGTACTTCTTTAACATTGAAACATGAAAAACATTGTGTACCTGAGATAAGCTTAGTGGTAAAGCCACTCGGTATGCAACTAATCCAACTCTCTCTAGAATTTCATATGGTCCAATGAACCTTGGACTTAGCTTTCCTTTCTTACCAAATATAATCACACTTTTCCATGGAGATACTTTGAGAGAAACATGGTCACCTACCTCAAAAGAGAGATCCTTCATCATGTTGTCCGGATAACACTTCTGTCTGCTCTGAGCTATTCTCATTGTGCCTATGTATCAGCTGAACATTTTCAGCCAACTCTTCTACCAATTCTAGCCCCATCAACTTCCTTTCACCTACTTCATCCCAAAAATCTAGAGTTTGACACTGCTTCTCATATAATACCTCAAATGGTGCCATCTTTATACTGGAATGAAAACTCTTATTATAAGAAAACTCAACCAAAGAAAGATGTTGGTCCCAAATTCCCTAATAATCCATCGAACAAGCACGTAGAATATCCTCCAATTTCTGAATCATTTGTTCTGACTGCCCTTCTGATTGAGGATGAAAAGCTTTACTGAAATTTAATTCAGTACCCAACGACTTCTGAAGGCCTTTCCAAAAGTTAGAAGTGAACCTGGGATCACGGTTAGATATAATGGAGAGGAGAACTCCATGTAACCTGACTATATCTTTAAGATACAAACGGTAAAGTTGATCTAGGGAAAAAGTATCTCATATAGCAAAGAAATGAGCAGATTTAGTCAAGCGATCAACAATAACCCAGATTGCATTATTACCTCGAGGTGTATTTGGAAATCCCACAATGAAGTCCATGGATATATTCTCCCATTTCCACTCTGGCACTGGTAAAGGCTAAAGCATCCCTTTCGGTAACTGCCGCTCTACATTAACCTGTTGACAAGTCAAACACTTCACAGTAAAATCAGCAATATCTCTTTTCATTCCCTGCCACCAGTAATACTCCCGATGATCTCTATACATCTTTGTACTGCCTAGATGAACTGAAAACGGAGAACTATGAGCATGAGATAATAACTCTCTCTTCAACTGTGAATCAAAATGCACACACAATCTCTTCCCAAATCTCAAAACACAATCACTATCAATGTTGAATTCAGGCAACATACCCTTCTGAACCAGCTCTACCTTTTTTTGCAACTCACTATCT
Organism: Viscum album; assembly: GCA_963277665.1. Taxonomy (NCBI): domain Eukaryota; kingdom Viridiplantae; phylum Streptophyta; class Magnoliopsida; order Santalales; family Viscaceae; genus Viscum; species Viscum album. The sequence goes on along the minus strand of OY728125.1, from coordinate 905,711,293 downwards.
TGCTTTTGTGCTTGCATAATTCTTTCTGATAGATAAGATTTCATAGATACCTGAAACAAAACAGAAGGAAATCCTACACCAAAAACTTCTATGCCAAGTTTTATCAAAACATTAACTAAAGGATCATGTTCCAAATGAAACATTGTTAATGAAGCATTATTTTTTCGAATCAAAACATCAACCACGTTATTTGATTTTCCCGGATGGTAATGAATTGTACAATCATAACCCTTGATTAATTCTAGCCATCTCCTCTATCACATGTTCAATTCTTTCTGAGGGAATATATACTTTAAACTTTTGTGATCGGTATATATTTCACACTTTACACCATACAAATGATGCCTCCAAAATTTTAAAGTGAAAACAACAGCAGCTAATTCCAAATCATGTGTAGGGTAATTTACCTCATGCGTTTTTAACTGACGTGAAGCATAAAAAATTACCTGATCATTCTGCATTAGGACGCAACCAAGTCCCTTCAACGAAGCATCACTGTAGATAAAAAACTCACCGTTCCTGGAAGGAAGTGCCAAAACTGGAGCATTCACCAATCCTCTTTTCAACTCCTGAAAAAAATCATCAAATTATTTTGTCCAGATAAACTTAACACCCTTCCGAGTTAGCTTAGTCATTGGACTAGATAACCGGAAAAAATTTCTAACAAACCTTAGGTAATAGACTACCAAACCAAGGAAGCTGCGAATATCAGTTACATTTGTGGGCCTTGGCCATTCTTCCACAACCTTTGTTTTTGCAGGATCAACAATTATCCCATCTTTAGAAACAATATGACAAAGGAAAGAAATTTGTTGCAACCAAAACTCACACTTTCAGAATTTCCCATACAATTTCTTTTATTTTAAGGTTTGGAAAATGACCCTTAAATTTCTTTCATGCTCCTATTTACTTTTATAAAAGACCAAAATATCATCAATGAAAACAACAACAAACTTATCCAAGAACTCATGGAAAATTCAATTCATAAGGTCCATGAATACAGCAGGTGCATTGGTTAGCCCAAAAGGCATAACTACAAATTCATAATGGCCATATATTGTACAAAACGCGGTCTTCAGAATATCTGCTTCTTTTACCTTCAACTGATGGTACCCCGATCTCAGGTCAATCTTTGAAAAATACTGAGCTCCCTAGAGCTGATAAAATGGATCATCAATATGAGGAAAAGGATATTTGTTCTTAATAGTGATGTTATTCAAGGCTCTATAATCAATGAAAAGTCCCATTGAACCATCTTTCTTTTTTAAAAATAAAATAGGAGAACCCCATTGTGATGTACTAGGTCGAATGAAAACTTTCTCTAATAAATCTTGTAATTTCTCCTTCAACTCTAAAAGTTCAATTTGAGCCATTTGATAAGGGGGTTTTGAAATTGTCTTATCATCAGAAACTAAGTCAACTGTAAATTCAACTTCCTGATCTGGTATTATTCCAGGCAACTCATCAGGAAAAACATCAGGATACTAATTTACCACTGGCACATCATTAATCTGAATAGTTCCTTTGTTTTCAACAATATATGCAAGGTGACATTCATTTCAATATTTTACAAATTTCTCATCCTCTTGATATGTTATCAATAGTAAGGGTTCATTCTTGTACACAAACTGAAAGTCATTCTGAAAAGAAACTTCTTTAGCTCTACAATCAATCTTAAAATGGTAAATGGAGAGCCAGTCCAAACCCAGAATAACATCAAACTCTACTAGAGGTAAAACAATAAGGTTTGAAAGTAGGTTCTTTCCACGGATAAGGATAGGAAGATTATTATAAATTCATTTTTCCTCAACATTTCCCCCAAGTGTTTTAACCACAAGTTCATGAGTCATTTCTTGAGATGGTATTCCCATTTTACTAGAAAAGTTTTCAGAGATGAAAGAATGTGTAGACCCTGAATCAAACAACACACTGGAATAATCTAAAAAAACAAACAAAGTACCTGATACCACTTCATTCGATGGACCAACATCTGCTGAAGTAGTTTCAAAGTATTTCACCACCCCTTTCTTCTTGTAGTCTAACTACTTCCCATCACTCAAGATCTTTGCCAGACACTCGTTTTCATAATGACCCATCTCATTGAACTTGGAACATTTCACTAATTGTAAATCAAATTTGGTCTTACCATCACCCTGATCTTTTTTAGTGCAGTCACGAGCCTTATGTCTCATCTTCCCACATCGGTAGCACTTTCTATAATTCAGAAGACATTCCCCAGCATGATTTTTACCAAATTTATCACAAACTGGAAACTTAGTTTTCTTACCATCAGACCTTTTTGAAGAAATCTTCCCTTTCTCCTGCCACCTCAGTCACTTTTTTGTTGGTTGTTATAGAACACTTGATCATCGAAAAACTCCATTTCCACCTTCTCATCACATCGAACAAGCTTTTCATAACTTTTGAACTCACGAGAAGCTAATGCCCTTCGATATTTTGGCTTTAATCCTGAGTAAAAACGATTGATTTTACTATCAAGGTATCAGATAAAATTTGGAGCATACGTTGCCAATCGAGTGAACCTTTCTTCATAAGCAGCTGCTGAGTCTTCCTCTTGCCTCAATTTTAAGAATATTTTTCCATCCTAAGTCGAATAGTCTTAGGAATATACTTCTCAAGAAACATACCTTTGAATTCATCCCAGTCGAGAGCATCAATCTAATCAGCATCCCTGATATTTTTCACCATCGACCACAACTGATCTGCTTCACCCTCCAAACGGTAAATTGTAAGACTAACCTTTTGATTGTTCAAACACCCCATGACATCAAAAATCTTCTCCAGTGCTTTAATCCACCCTTCATCTAGCACAGGGTCAGATGATCCTCTAAATGATGGGGGATATTGCCTCATGAAATGTTCCACCATTGACATGTTCCTCTGCGGTTGATCTGGCTGATCTCGTTCATGGATACCACCACCATTTATCACTTGAGTCAATTGCGCCATTACTGCAACAAATTGTTCAGATCCAATTCCGACCATCTCAGGATGCTGATTCGGAAGGTCATTTCCTTCTGTATGCCTTCCTAGCACTTCTTCCCTATTTCCTCTATGGAAAACCACTCTCAACAAACATTCCTTAGATGAAGCAACGTGGTAATCTTCAAATTCTATATCATTTCAAATTGACCATAAAAAAATATTTTTGGATAATCATTTTATAGAATTATAACTCCTAAATTTATCTAAACAGACCTCTGATACCAACTATAAATCCCCAACCTTAAACATTACTTAATCTTGAGTTATTTCAAGAATACACATTGAGGATCTTTTCAGGTTTAGAGTTTTAGGGAATTATATCATAAATCATGCATTATATTCCACATTTAAAAAAAGTGGTTACATAAAAGATAGTACTCATTTCTCCCATCAACAGAAACATATTTAAAATAAAACATGGACTCTTTCTTGACACTTCCTTGACACTATCATCACATCATGTACCTTTCCCTTGACCTGTGAAAAACATTTCAAAAACTTGGGATGAGCATAAAGAGCTCAGTAAGGGATATAAATGTAAGAAATGAAAACACTGTTCCATGTATGAAATCATACTTTACTCATAAAACATAAAATTTTTAACATACCTCATCAAATCATGAATAAATCATAGAAATCAGAATACATAAAGGTAACTTGAGGCATTCATAACATTCTTACGTAGGGAGTAACCCTCATGGTTATGTTTGGAATACCCATCACAGTATATTCCTTAAATCTCTTCAGAGAAACCTTAATGTTTAACCCCTTAGCGTTACCCAATGCATTGGAGAGCTATATCAGGCTCACCTTCCCTTTTTTTATCATGGAACCACTTTTCTTCATAACAATGCCCAAGAACCATAACATAATCGTATCACATAAAACATGTATAAAGGAAACAAAAAATTTCCACAACTCAATCACAAGATATCAATACAACACATTGATATAATAAAAAAATTATGAAAACCATATTCAATACCAAAATAAAAGAAAATTAAAACAAGGTCTTTATTTTTCATTTAAAAAAAAGTTATGGCTTGTAGAGGAAGCCGAAACTCAAATAATGGTCACAGCGGTGGAGAAGTCGTTGTCACAGCATACGTATGACAAAAAAACATTCATTTTTTCGTTTAGCAAAATGCTTCATATAAAAAAGATTCCTTTTAAATAGTTGTAAAAGTCAAATGGGTTTATACACTGTATAAAATAAAGTTGTGTATAAAACAAAATATGCCTCAATGAAAGGATATTGAGACGAAGTCCCTTACCTCATGTCCGAATTGACTCGATCACCCTTTAATTTCCGGAATAATAAACTTGAGTTAATTTCTAATTTCTTAAGACCTTTTTCCAGTTCATTATTCCTTTTATATCACTTATTACCATGTTATGAACACTTTTTAATTATTTAGGTCAATAACGGTCGTTTTGTCGATCATTGATACTTGAGTCAAAAATAAAATCCTTATAATTACCTGTTGTTCATGTGGTAAAATATCCATTATATCCAGAATTATATTCATGATGTAGATATCATATATATCATATATAACCAGTATATACATGTATTTATAATATTACATAACATTTAGAGGTAAGAAATGAAATGCACCGTTCATGGAGACGGTAAGTCGTACGTGCGCATGAAGGCTACTTTCATTTATATTTCGTATTTAATGGAATGAAATCATAATGATATATAGGTATATTATAATTCAAGTATAATATCATATGTAATACCATTAACCTCATCCTTTATACATCCCACATATGGCATTAACGAATCAAATCACTTTGAGGGGGCGGTAGTCCGCACTTCCTAAAATGAAGATATCAGGTTTACCCATAATGGAAACCATAAAGGTATGAAATAAATGAAAAATACAGAAGCTTAAGTAAAACATAAACATGTTATATATCATATATAAATATAGTGACATCTTAATGGCCACCTTTGATGGTTTTAAAAGAATATTGAACAATCATCGTTTCGTGAGGCAGAAATTCGCCATCCACGGAAACAGTATGTTCTTTAACCATTAGATGTAGGTGTGTGTAAGTGTAGCTATAATACATATTATAAAAACATCATAGTATATTTAAGAAACTTTTATTGTTACAAAGTAAAGTAATAAAAATAGTTTAGGGGGTTGGAGAAGCAAATTAAAACAAAAGAACACAAGTGAAGACATTACCTTTAAATAGGGTAACTCCCATTGGTTGGAACCAAAAGGGTTTCTTGAAGAACATCCTGACTAAGGTAAGGCTTCTAGGATGAGAAGAGGTATTTGGAGAGATAAAATGAGTAGAGCTTGGCCGAGCCAAAGGCTTGAGAGGTGTGGGTAAGGTGGTAGAGGTGGGGGCCTTTTCTAGGAGGAGAGGAGGGGCACTCTTGGTATGTTATAAAATGTTACATTATATTAAAATTAGTTTCGGATATAAAGGGTCCCACATTGATATATTTATAGGATAAGGTGATAAGGGTTCGAAATATACTCTTCCAATAGGTTTTTGACAAGTGTAAGTCTTAGAGATTACATTATCTTTTCATTTTATTTAAATCGTTAAATAATGAGGTAATCGCTGCATCATCATGGTATCATAAATAATTTAATTTATATAATGTCTAAAGATTATAAAAAACTACTATGATTTTGGAAATATTTTTATCTTTCTAATTAATATTTATATTCAAACTTATGACTTGTAAAACCCCATGTAAAAATTGTTTTTGTAAAATAATACATGTTTGTGACATTTTTATTTTAACTTTAAATAAAAAGTTATTATTGTCATTTTCTTACCCAAGTGGCTCCATGGGGTCCCCAAGTTGACCCATGGATTTTTTTGGACGGCCATGACACATAAGAATAAGGATAGGAAATGTGTCAAGGTAATTTCATATTATTATAACATTATTTTTACCTTAAATTACACTAATTACCTTTAATCATGATTAATAAAACTTAAAAGTTACTATTCACCAAAAATTTATTTTAATCCCATTGAACAACATTTTACTTCTTAATGACAACTATTTATGTTAGATTTTTGAAATTCAATTTACAAAAGTGTTAATGTTTCCTTAAAATGAAAAAATCAGTTTTTTAACTACCACATGGTGGTTTTCCTTTTCATCAAAAATTGAAGTTTTTTAGAAAAATACCAAAAATTCACCCTAAGATATATTTGATATTCCGAATTCAGAAATGATGTCTATTTTAAAAAATTCAAAACATATAAGTTGAATTAATTAATTTAATAATTAATTCATGTTGTCAAAACAAATAGCGTGTTTTTATGAAACAAAATATATCAAAAGATTGACACTAGTTTAAGTCAAAATTCAATGTGAAATCAATTCCAATTACCAACATTGGATTAAATGGTAAAAATATATTCTAATTGAATTTTAAAACTAATTAAAAAGATAATCTAACCATATAATTAAATTAGAAGAAAAAGAAGTTTTGATGTAAAATGCAGTATTTGTTACTATTTATTAAAAAAAGAACATTGTCAGAAAAATACCAAAAATCAATCCAAAGTAAATTTCAATGTACCAATCATAAAGAATAAGTTTATTTTTACAAATATATCTCATAAAATTGTCAAAAAGATAGATTTAAAAATGTCTCACCATCAAAAGGTGGTAAAACAATCTATTAAAAATATTAGAGAATTATATGCTTAAGATTGGATTTATTCTCATTTTAAGTCTTTAAAACACTATCTAATTAATAAATAGACATATATTAGAATATCTATTATTCATTAATTAATTGGGATGTTACAAAAACATATTAAAAATAAATAATAATGTAAAATAAAGTTTGTTTTGGTGATTAATATAAATTCCATAAAAATGTCTTCAAAAAAATTATTGAGGAAAAATTCCTTCTCAATATAAAAATATCTTTTTAAAAGAAAAATTTCAAAAAAAATAGAAAAAAATTTCACTGAAATTAAAAATGGAAACTTGCAAAATAATCCTTAAAACATTGGGTGTTCAGGATAGTGTAAAATTTCATACATGCCGTATAAGATAATTTGGATTCCTTTTACATTTTCTATAAAAGAAAAACATGTCTTATTTAGATTACAATTTGAATATTTATTCAAAAACACTTTTTAAAAAGTCATTAATGGGTAAATATTTCTTCAATAAATCAACTTTTTAATGTTAAAAAAAATTGAAACAATTTTTAAAAAACTTGGTTTTAGAAAAAATGCATTTATGACCAAAGTGAGAAATGAAATCATCTTTTCTTAAAAATATTTCCTAAATCATTACATGTACTAAAGATAGGAAAAATAATTAAATCACATTAACATATCATGAATTAACATAGGTTATTATAGTATATTGGGTTTAGTATAAATCTCATAATTCTCCAAAGAGATACTAACACCTAAATACTCCCAATTAAAGATTAGATTGTGATGTACACCCATTCCAATTTGGTAACGTCCAAATCATATGACCAATGCAAGGAATAAGTTCAAATGATACTTGAAATACCATGAAGTGGAATATAATAATTATATAACAACTAAAATGGTGATGTATATACATTATACAATGTAATATGTTGTGAATAAGGAATATCCCTCATGGAAGTAAAAGTGAGACGAGAAACCCTTACCTTTTGTTTGACGTCGTTCATATGTGTTCAAAACTATGATATAATTAATATTTTTTTTATAAACTTATTAATGAACCATAATAATATATATCCTACAATATTTTATTTACTTATATTCCTTTATGGCCCATTTATCAAAAAATATTTGTTAAAATAATTGTTTCGTGTGATAATTACATCATTTTTAATGTATATTTCGGTTTGGAAATTTTAGTTCTTTTATATTTATTATTTTTACATAATCTATGGAATTTTTACCATGATATAAATAAAATATATATTCATTACAAAACTTTTCATATTAATATATAAATATCTTATATATAAAAAGGTTCACACTATTCATGGACGTAGTTGACCATTCATATACATGAATGTTGTTTACATTTTTCTTGATGGATGAAATGAAAGGAAAATAAATATGAAATAATAATTATTTCATATATATAATTTATATAAATAAAATACATCCTTATTATATTACATGTAAAATAAAATTAAATGAATTTCAAATCACTACGTATAGGGGGTAGACCGCACGTACACACGAGCAATGCGATAATTTTCCAATGGATTAGAATGTAATAATTTAGAAGAGATATTATATTTTTATTAGATTATTAGGATTAAAATATAAAATATATTAGTTAAATTTATCCATATTACCTTCCATTTAATGTGTATGTGAAAAACAAATCACATTGCATCGCGAGGAGGTAGTATTCTATACATATAAGAATCATTATTGTGTCCTCCACATAATAGAAAATATGGTGGTATTTGAGATATAAATTTTTTATAATTATAATAGTATAATTAAAATTGCCTAAATATGTTAAATCCATCATTGTACCCAGTTTTGAATGGGCGTATGGAAAATGAGCATCAGCAGTTCGTGAGGTTGTAGTCTGTTATACACATAATCGACGATTTTGGTTACCATTTGATGGAAGTGGAGAAGGATATTCATTATAAAATTAACATAAAAACATTTTAGTATATATAAGACAATATTTTTGTTATATAAAAAAAATTTTAATGATATTTTAATGAAGAGGATAATGAAATAAAACCAAACAAAAGATTTAAAATTTTACCTCCTCTTCAAGGATCCACTTTAGTCTTGTACCATAATTCTTTATTAGAGGGTTTCTTAATAAAAGTATTACCTATATGATATGGGGACGGATATAAGGAATATATTTGAGTAGTTAATTTCTAAACCAAATGGATTTAGAAGTGTAAATATTGGATTATAGGGTGTAGACTTTTACAATTCTAGGAGAGAATACACGCGAAATTTTTAAAATATAAATTGATAAACATGTTTTAATAACGAAAAATCCCTCAAAAGTTTTTCATTTTAAGTAAATAGTTTTTATAAATTAACAATATTTCTATAAAATGGGTTTTAGGTAATTTATTTCATTTTTTGCAATTAAATTTTAAGTTTATCCCATGGAAAACTCATATTCACCTTAACCATGATAATTATTTATTTGGTGATTTTACTATTCATAATGGTAAAAAATTAATTTTAAGATATTATATAATAAAAATTATTCCGATTATAAATATTTAATATTTTTTAAAAAAATAAATTCATTGATTTGGAAGAATTCACTATAAATTTTAACTCGCAGATACGTCGAAAATGATTTTTCCAAAGATTTTTTTTCAAATGATTAATATATTTTTATATTATAATTCAATATGAAATTCATTTTAAATACCTAAAATAGTTATTTTGTAAAATAATTTAACTAATATAACTTTAAAAAATTTAAAATATAATTTATCCTTATAAATAATTTAAACAAAAAGACAATGTTCAATGATAATAATTAATTTTCACTATTAATTAAAAAATATTAATCCTTTCATAAAATTATCAAAAATTAACCAAAGGATAATTAATATTTTTATATTTAAAAAATGAATTTAATTTTTTAAAATAATTATTCCAAATTTGTAAAAAAATTAAATTTCAATTTTGGAATCAATGTGAGACTAAACCCCTATTTAGAAAAATATTGTTTTTAGAAAACATATTTTCTCTTTAAAATGTTTTTTATTTTCACTTATAATAAATTGATAAGAAATATGTTTATTTTATATATGTTTAAACAATACAATTTTCATATTTTTTTATTTTACTATTCATATCCACCAATTTGAGTACAAAGTTGTAATGTTAATGTTTAAATAATAATATTTTACTAGCGTATCCCATTTTTCTTGAAACCTGACATTGGGCACATCACAATATGTTTAAGAGATGGAAATTATTTTTAAAAATAAATTTCATAAAGTCTTTGTTTGGTTCATTCTTTAAAATTCTTGTTGTTGTGTTTCACATGAGATACCAAACATGATTTTCCACTTTTAAAATCATGGGTCATTACATTCTACCACCTTAAATAAATAACACCCTCCTAGATTAATCATGAACTAAATAATCTAGGGTTTGAAAATTGAAAATAACATAGTTGAAATCCCACAATTCCATATGGGTTAATAAAACATCCTCTGGATAAGAGTGAAAGGTAAGTATAATGATCGTATTGAATAACACATTACAAGGTCTCCATGGATGAGAACATAGTTGGGATGTGAAGATATGTACATGGATGAAAAGAAAAAAATAAGTATAGAGAGTGATATAGGTCATTGATAACAATAATTTGACCAATAAATGGAAATTCAAGGACCTCAAAACCATAAATCTATGATGATTTAAAAGACTATTTGATTCATCAGATATGAAGGGAATATGAAAAAACTTTCTCAAGATCATTTTCTTAACATCTCAGATTTATTTTACCCTATATGAATATATGAAAATATAATTGATATTTTTCTATTTTATTAGAAAAATTGTATACATTGGTTGTGTTTAGATCAATTTTAAATTCATATCATACTCAAATAAATGAATATTCATAAATGAATTTTTCTTCCTAAAGAACTCAAATTAACATTTAACTGATCTTAAGACTTAGAATAGTTTTAAATTTTTTCTGGATATTTATATATATTTTTCAAAACTAATATTGCTTTTATAAGTAATCCACTATAATACATTTATCTATAAGAGTCAAAAATAACACCAATATTTCAACTTAACTCAATCCATAAGTATTTTATCATAATATATCTTATGTTATAATAATGTTATAATAACAAGAACATCATTTAGGCCAGTAGTAGGTACAACACACACATCAACCCTCAATTGCGGCTTCAAGACCCACAACCTCGCCAAATGTTATGGTTTATCACCCAACATGCATTTTGTACTTTTTATAAAAATAATATTAATATAATTCCTATGTTGTTATGAAATAGTAATTACACATAAGTACCTCATCATCAAATGAACATTAAACCATAGAGGTCACCAACACCATTATAAAATCCTTTTTATCATTATTATCACAACATCGGGCATATATTAACAATTATACAACCCCAAGAATGAATTTTCCATGAATTTTACCTTGCCTCTGAATCCCTTTTCTTGGTCATCGGTACCATTCAACATATGGTCTAAAATTCATAAGTAAGAATCATTATAGTATAATACTTTATCATTTTATAATAATTAATACTAGAATACCATTTATAAAATTCACATATGACATAATTTGTTAATACAATAACAAGAACATTAATCATTTCACTTTTTCTACAATAATAACATAATGTTGTCCATGATCCCATATCTTATTTTGATGTATATTCCCTTGATGCTAGGGGAATTCATTTGTTTACTTCCCCATTTTCTTACATTCGAAGCTTTGTGCATTAAAAGATTCATTCATTCGCCTTAAATCACAATAACGATGTCCTTTCTTTCCACACTTATAGTAATCAACCATTCTCTTCAAGCACATTTCATATTATATCCATCCACAATTATCACATGGGGTAAAATGTTTCTTTTAGTTCTTACCTATATCTATAATTTTCATTTTCATCATATTGTTCTATAGATTCTCATTGAATCCATAATTCATAGAGAATTTTTTATCTATATTTATACCACATGATACAATGTTCTTGTACAATGAGAATGTTTGGGAGACTATCACCCTTCGAAGAATTTGCTTATTCCCATAAAAGAAACAATAAATATTTATAATTTGATTATGTATGTAGTACCTATCATGCCTTTCTAAAAATGTAAGTTAGTATTCATACATAGTAATAATTTCCATTCCATTTTTCATAGACTTAATAAATTTCATTCCTTATGCTCTCATTACTCATGAGAAATATAATTTTTCAATATTAGTACCTTGAAATACACCCATTCCATGTTTTCTATTTATTATTCATACTTAGTGTTTTGAATAAGAAAAAATTATCTATCTATGTATCCTAATAGATTATAATTTTTCATTAAAACCTTCCCTCTTTCATTCTTTATACTACAATATATATCTTCTTTAGATAACATACTTATTTCTCATCTAAAAATGGATTTGTAGTTTCATTAAATATTTGATGGTCCTAATTCCAAAAGTTTTCTAACATTGTTACATCACTTGGAGGATCAAAATGATCCTCAAAACAGGAAATTTTATTTCTCAAAACCTAATTAATTTTACACAATATGTATATAATTTAATCTGTTCCAACTATAACTCTTTCTCCTGCTTCATTACCTTGACCCGGAGGGAAATCCCTACTTGGGGTAATATAATTGATTTGATATTATTTATTTTGGCTAGGTTACATTTCTATGAAATGAAATAAAATATATTAGATCATTAATTTATAAAAATTAATGTATAATCCCAAAACCATTGAAACATCTAACATAAATTGAAAAAAAAAATTACATGGATAATATCATAGTCAAAAGCATGGTTTCATTAAGAAATAATTCAAATCATAATAGTATTTTAAAACCCTTCATAATGGTTTGTAATTAAAAAGTGAATTATCCCAAGCATTCCCCTTGGGATTGTTCTTCCAAGTGTACATTAAGGCCCATTTCCATGTACTAGGTAGCACTCTAGTCATGCCTAGCGCACATTTTTTAGTGTTATTATCTCTAGGTACATATGTTCGTGAGCTAAATCCGCTTTTATTGATTATATAGTTATGTATTTATAGGAATAAACACATAATATATTCCCCAAAAAAACATTAGGTTGTTCTCATATTATTATCCTAAAAGTATATCATTTGGTTTTATTCCCTAATCTATGTTTTCTATGTCTAGTTCTCAGGGTTTATTAAAAACCTACTTCTAATTCAAACTATAAAGACCCAAAACCAAGTAACATTGAGTTAGTGTTTACATTATTACATTGGTATAAGATATAAGAAATCACATCATGAAAAACTAAATAGTTTTTTATTCATAGTAGACTAGAAACAAACTTGAAATTCCATTTACAATTCAAAAGATGAAATACAAAAAATTAATTTCTGTGAAAACACCATATTTACCCTTAGAATATCTGTACACATCAACTATAAGATAATTCCTATAATTTTTGGGAAAATATAAAAAAAAGAAATGGGTTAGATGATATTCTTAGTTAGGGTATATGTACAATATAATCAATCATGAATAAAAATTATTAATAAATTTGGGAAGGTAAATATCAAAAAAAGATTCCATTTAAATAATTACATTACAATAATATGGAAGAAATAAATAATGATCAAATAATTCCATTCAAATAACCACATGATCTTAAATCATAACCATTGATATTATAAATAATATATTAATCACATGGAACTTCAATAACTAATATAATAATGGGGGAATTCATTGGGTCACATATATGAAACAATTTTTCAGACCTCAGGTCAAGACATATTACATAAATGTGTTATTCCTCTCCCACAAACCTAGGATAGATTATCCCATGTCACCACGTGATTCATTGAGAGGCTATGTTGGGACACCACCATCACAAATTAAGTACAATTAATTAATTTTATTAAAGGGATTTAACATTGTCAATAAAAAAATAAGTTTTAGAAAAACTAGATAATAGAATAGTAATACATTTACCAATAAATAAACATAATCAGCTATAATTCAGATTAATTTCTTGAAATATATTAAAACAATAAATCCCATTCTACCGATCCCAAACAATCTAGAGAAATAATAACCTCGGAATATTTAATATATATTCATAATAGATCATAAAATAAAATGTGGGTTGTTATTATTGATGGATAGAAATACCATAAAAATGAATATAAGAACATTCTTGATGAAAATGTCCATTTCACTTTTTAAAAAACAATTAAAACTTAAAATTAAAAAAATACTTGTAAAATACTATCCTTTGATATAAAATTGGTAAATTTTAAAATAATATTGAAAACATTGAGTGGTCAGGATGATGTGAAATTATATAAATGTCATATATGTTAAAAAGGGTTCCACTAACCTTTTTAGTAAAATCCTAATAAGAATTGTTTTCAAAAAAAGATATGACGATTACATTAACAAAATGTAAAAACTAATACATTTTTAGAAATATTTTAATAAATAATTTCCATAATGTTAAAATCCTTTTTTATATAATTTATAGAAAACATGGTTTTCAAATAAATAGTGTTTTCAACTAAAAGATAAATAAAATCATCTATTATTAAGAACAACATTTTCTCAGTCATTTTTTATACCAATTATAGGGAAATTGTTTAATTAATTGACAATTTTATGAATAAATAACGGAGATAAATACATACTGGTTTTAATATATATCAAATAATTTACGCAAGGGAGACGTGAACATAATAAATCTGGAACAATGATGATATTCTAAAATACACCATTATTATTTTGATAACATTTGAATCATAAGACCCATGAAAGGAATAACTATAAAAGACACTTCATATTCATTGAAAAAATAGATTCATGATATAACATATAAAAAAGGGAGTTATATACCACACATTAATTAATAAGTAGTGAATATATCATATGTCTCATGGATGTCAATGTGATACTAGAAGCCCTTACCACAGGCTTGAATTCATTCATATGTGTACTGACCATCTGTATAATAAATATATATTTATTATATATCTATTAAATAATACTTATTATATTTATCATAGAAAATATGATTTACTTATATCAATTAATTTCCCAAAAATTTGTTGTTGAAATCATTATCTCATGTGATAACTGCTTCATTTTCCAGGTATGTTTTGGTTCAGTAATTTTGATACATATTAATTTCTCAGGGATAAATAATATAAATAATGTTTAAAATAATATTAATATAATATATATTAATTAAATATTTATTTATATTAATATATAAAATTTACATATATAAAATGGATTACATCGTTCTTGGAGATGGTTGACCGTACGTTTGCATGGACTCTATTTTTACTTTTATCAAAAAATTGAATGAAATGAAATAAAAGATTAAATCAACATTCCATAATAATTATTATTTAATATTTATAATTTCTATAAATAGAATATATCCTTATTAAAATCCATGAAAAATAATATGAAAAACCTTTCACATACCTATGTGGTGGTAGTGGCACACACGAACACATGACCGATGTTATTGTTTTACAATGGATTAGATGGTATGATGTTATATGTAATAATATATTAATATAAGTTTATTTATATTATAAATATCACATATATTAATTATAATTATCCTTAATACCTACCATTTAAAGCGTCTGTGAAAAATGAATCACATCGCTTCGAAAGGTTGTAGTTTTCCATACACATGAGCAATGTTATCATTTCCCCTGTAGAATGGAATGTAAGAATTTATATGTGAAAAAATAATTCAATAATTATAAAATTTTAATTTAAAAATATTAAATATTTGAAATCCTTAATTATATATTTTCTTGAATGTTTATAATGGAAAATGAGCTTCGTCGGTTCGTGAGGTGATAGTCTATCATGCACATGATAGACAGTTTCATTTACTATTTGATCAATGTGTAGATTTATTTTTTTCCATTAAAAAATTAACATATCATTATATGGGAGATATTTGTGTTATTATATCACTATATTTTAATGTGATTTTATTGAGGTGTAAGAATAAATAAAACAAAACACTACTTTGAGAATTTTACCTCATCTTCAAAGAGCATCATTAGGCCCATACCTAAAGACTTCAACGGATTGATTAAAAATAAATATTTGGGTGCAATGATAAAATTAAGAAATGATTTAAGATATTAGGATAGGTATTTGAATATAAATAAGTATATTGATATTATAATAGGGGAGGATATGGGTGACCTTTTATAAGTTGATGAGATGACACACATTGAATTTTTGAATAGATAAAGTGATTCCCTAGTTTTTGTCCCACTAAAAAATTAAAAATGGGTAATTATCAATAAAAATTTGTTTTAAGGTATAAATATTTCCATATAATTGGTTTTTTAAATGTTTAAGGTTATTTATGAAAATTTCTTCTTAGTTTAACCCTAGGTAAAACCATTTTTTTCACAACCATGGTAATAAATTTTTGCTGCTTTTACAATTCAAAATGATCAGAAATTAAGATTAACTTATCAGATAATATATATTATTTAAATTATAAAAATTTAATCCATTACTCGAAATTATATTATTATAAATGTTATATTTCCATTTATAATTAAACCCATTGGTGCATCAAAAATTTGTTTTTCCAAAAAAGACATTCATATGTTTTAATTTTTTCAAATATCATAATGAAATTTCTACAAATGAAAAAAATTATTTGAACTATAATACAATTGGACTCTTTTTAAAATTTACTACAATATTATATTTAAAATTTCCTGGTATATAATTTAAATGAAAAGATGTTTTCTATATTACCCATTAATTTACACAATTCACAAAAAAATATCTTGTAAAACTAATGTCATCAATTCACCCAAAGATAATTTATATAGGTAGATTTAAAAAATAAACATTATTTTGTCACAAAATATTTCTAAAATTTTTAAAAAAAATTATTAAGTTTGAAATTAATTAATAAATATCATATTATAAAAATACATTTTTATAGAAATCATTAACCCACATTCGAATGATTCTTATTTACATTTCTAATGAATTGAAAACCGATTTGTTTATTTCATTTATTTGGAAACCATATAATCTTAAAAATTCATTTCATATTATTTATATCATCTAGTTTAACAAATAGGTTATAATGATCATTATTAGATAATAATATTTTCATAGAGTGTCATGTTTCGTTTAAACCATGTGTTATGTTCATCACTAGATATAAAAGAGATTGGATTTATTTAGAAAAATTATAAATCGTAATATCTCAAGGTGATACATTATATTCTTTGTTTTGTTTATCTGTCATTTATGCTATAAAAAATTATTTCCCCTTTTTAATATCTTAGGGTGTTATAACCACTTATCTAGTTACACAATGTTAAAATGTATGGAAACCTCCTACACCAAAAGATAATAAATTGTGTTCTACATGTAGAAAAAAATACTTCAATGAAATCTTAATTTAATTATGGATAACCCTTTGAATTCATATTGTTTTTTGAAACAAATCATTACTCATGTGATCTTAGATATTTCAGATGATTATTGAATTTTAATAATTAAATTACGACATGTCT
Source organism: Viscum album (assembly GCA_963277665.1). Lineage (NCBI taxonomy): Eukaryota > Viridiplantae > Streptophyta > Magnoliopsida > Santalales > Viscaceae > Viscum > Viscum album. The sequence continues at coordinate 905,694,008 of OY728125.1, read as the reverse complement.
AGTGTTAGGGAATATTTGGTCTATCATTCATGACATTAAACTTCATAGAGTGGCCACATTAATGGAATATTCCACCACACACATGATCCATATCTATCTATGTAATATTATTAAACTACATTTGGCTTGATTATACTCATAATGAGATAAATAGAGACACTCATATTTCCTCCCCTTGTCCCAACTAGGGGAAAAATATAAATCCCTTTCTCTTGGCATATGAGCTAGTTCATTGGTGGGAAATCATTACAAGTTCTATGTGATGTTTGGTCCTAAAATATCAATGGGGACACAATCACCTAGTCGTTGACACTTTTCTCCTAAATCCATCCATAGTATATTCTGAACATCTTCTTTTCATAGACCACACTTTATGTCTTGAGAAACTAAAGACCTCATAAACATTTTGTGGCTATCAATAATTAAAGAATCAGATTCCAAAGGAAACCTATTTTATATATATATATTATTTATTCAATATAGATATTTATATACACCAAAAATATGGCTTATTAAATATAGGAATCCTCATCCAATAGAAAATGACCTTTCAACTTTGTATTACTTGACATCATAACAATGTAATTCACCTTTAAAATATGGTCTATGGTCATTCCATACATACATATCATGTCTCATAACCCTAGATACAGGATTCCAAATATTATGAGTTTAAATATCACTCCTCCATCATGAAAATTATCTTATAATAAAACTTTACCACTATGTATCATTAAAATTATTTCTAAATTTCAATGGTCTAAACACCATAACCTAAAAATATGTGCACACCTTTTGTGTGAAAGGATCAAAATTAAATCTTCCCACCTTGAGTATCATCCTAATAAAAGTTAAAAAATTACTTATGGGAATTAATTAATGATGAATGTTTTTATTCCACTTTAACACTCTTTATATCCCTAATGTCTAATTCCCCACCAACTAGTGCTAAAGTCGATCAGTAATCTTGATTTTCACTATAAAATAAATCAGTAACTAGGATGGATGGAGTGTGGTTACTCCTAGACCCCTCCCACTAATCCCTATATACTCAGAATAAAATTACTCTATAGTGATGATACATATACCTATATATGTATCGAGTTATTCCAAAAAATTGGAGAAATAAGGAAGTGAACAATTAGGAGTATGATTATATTCATTTATGGGAAAAACTTATTGGTATAATACACAATTTTGAGTCTCTATTAATAATATTTTACATTAAAATATTCCTTAAAAATAAATTTTTTTGTTGCCAGATCAATACCTGAGCATTATTAATAGTCATTTGAATCTCATAAAACTTTTTAGTTCCATACTTCCCAGAAATATAGACATATTCCATCATTGTTGTAACAACATCCATTCAATGATCATTGATGTCTTAAAATGACCAGGTAAGTGGTATATGTTCTCCCATGTCTATATATAACTCATTTTATATACATATAATTTGGAGAATTACTCAAAAACAGAACTAGGAAATTTATTGAACTCCTTGGAATTATCATGTTCTTTGGAAGACAGTGCAACTTAGAGGTCATCGGATTTGGGAAGCAATCTTGACTTGATGAAAATTGGTTATGACCTTTCCGCTTACTCACAATATCAAATATATTCATTCATACCTTAATTACATCCATGACATTAAAACTTATGTATCCTAGTGTGGTAAAATGATCTGGAATCAATAGATTGTTTATCGTAGGTCTTAAAAAGGGCTATTGGAAACTAGATTCCATATTATTTTCTAAATATATTTCATAGATACACAGATATAATTTTTGGAATATATTTTATCCTCAAAAAGACTCTATGGATGGTAGACGTAACCCAATATTAACTCACACAAGGAAATATCTTTTATAATCTCCTCTAGAGTGATTTCATCCCCACATTAAATCATTGGATAAATTTGAGTAGAATATTCTTGTCCAGTCTAATCTATATAAGCTTATTTCACTAAAACATCATCCACATTTGATGTAAAAATTGGTAAAATAAGAGAAATAGTCAAAAAAAACTATCAATACTCGGCCATATATTGATCAGTTAGTAATTCTATGTCTCCCCTAAAATCCATATTCTCATTGAATTATGGGGAATATACCTATTGAAGGGGGGCATGTTCTTTATTGTTTTCAGGGTCTGGTTTTTTCACCCCTTTTTCTGGTAAGTTATCATTTAATTATGATTATATATATATATATATATTATATGGATAAAGTTTGTAATAGTTTGAAGAACATTAAATGTGCTTTGGGGCTAAAGGGAAGGAGCATGGGAGACACACGGTTCGTTCAAACTGTGCGACATCCTAAGAGAAACAGTTCACTTTGAAAATGGTTTGGCCATTTTGAGGCTACAACTTTAACATGGTTGGTGCACATTTTTGGAGACCCTATGAGGAGACAGTGTGATGAGTCATCTTTAGGAATGTAGATAATGCATTGTTTTCCTAACTGTGTGAGTAAACTGTCTGTCGGGTCAAAGTTAGATAATAAAAAGTGGATCTAACATGTTTTTCATTCAAGTTCTTCATGTTTCCTCCTATGAAGCCCTAACTTGATATATTTCTTCCTAAAAGGTCATGGAAGGTTTTCCCATTTATATGAAGACAATATAAAGGCCTAAATTTGTTATTAGAGGCCGATTCTTTGTGGTAAGTGTTCAATATTCATCGTTCTGGACATTTTTTAGATATACATTGCCCCTCTTCTTGATTTCTCAGTTTTATGCACTATGTGGGTATATCTAAGTTTATGGATGAAAATTATGATTTTATTTAGTTTTTATTATGAAATTTTAATTGATCTATGGCAGGTTTTTAAATATTTAACCCAGTTTCATTGGTGTTGTTCACCCGTTTTCATTTTCACCAAAACTCCCGAAGTCGATGGCTTAAATCTCAAATCTTCTTTCTAAAACTTATAATATTAAATTAATATTGATTAATTTGTGTGAAAATGATTTTTAATTGGCTCTGTAATTATTTTTTAAAACCTTTTTGAGTGACGGTTTGTGGAAATATGAAATTGGGTGTTCTTATAAAAGAAATTTGGTTGGTTTTAAAATGTTGAATTGAAATTGATGATTTTTCTAGAATTGTGGTAAAGGGATTAAAAAAATATTTTCAATAAAAGGGATTGTTTTATTGATATAAATGTGGGAAAGATGATTTTAACTATTATGTTTAATGGTTTTTAATAAAATAATGGTTTTATTGAAAAGAATGAAATAGTTGTTTTCAGAACTATATTTTGGCATAATGGTTGTGTGTGTACATTTGAAATAAGGATAGATAAGATAAATGATTATCCCCCATCATTAGTGGGATGGATAAGGGTTAAGGCTCTCCCCCTTCAAAATGGTTCAATTGGTGAGGACTTAGAGAAAGGATGAATCACCACTTTCGGGTTTAGGGAGGTCAATGTTATATGATTTTTGGGATGTCTAGATAGGTGGAATGGAATGGTTATGCCAAAAATGGATATTTTTAAATTTTTTCAAAGAATTGGGTGGTTTCTTTCATGAAAAGTAGGTTTTTATAGAAATTTTGGTGATATAACACTTGATTATATTTAGTTATCAACTGTTTTTAGAACTTTATTTTATTTGGTTATAAAGTGCTTTTAGAAGTTGTTTTCATTTTGTTACAAATTGATTTATGAATTGTTTCATATAAATTGTTTTATATAAATGTATCTATCTTTTCTCTCTTAGTGGAATGATTATGGAATTCATTGGGGGAAACCTATTTATTTTTTGTACTCACCCCTATATTGGAAATTTGGCGCTTTTGTAGATTTCATCTACCTAGACATGGAAAAAGGTAAAGTATCATAATTTTTTATTAAAACCTCATGAAACATGGGTTTTTCAGTGATGTTGCTACAAGGATCTTGTGATGTTTGGATTCTTGTGGTCATATTGGAATTTTATTAGTCATCTTATACTGTTTACCTTGATGTTATTTTGGATTTTATTATAGTATGCTCTGCTGAGTTATGAAATAAAATAATTTATTGAGTTGTTGGTATTTTTTCATGCATCATATAGTGGGTTGTTTGGTTTGGTGCTTTTGGTTTAGTTGTTTAATTCTTAAAAGATAAATTTCTCCCAAATGTAATAATTCTATTCAGCATTCATTTCCAGCCTTTGGCTTCATGTGGATGTTGCTAAAGTCATAGTAATGCCTCACTGCATTCTCAAGAAAATGTGAAAGGGGTGGGATGTCACAAATGGTATCAGATTTCTTCAGTCCAAAAGTCTATTTGAGACAAGTATTACCAGCTTCGTCCTTCAGTGTGGAACTATTGGTCCTGAGTTTTCATGGACCTTGAGATGAATTACTTCTTGATTATTTCTTGATTTGGGATCATAGAATTTAGTAAGGTCGTATGGAATTGAAATATATATCATAAAAATAGGTATTTATCCTTATTATGCTGAAATTCATATTACCTAGGGTTTGGGTACCAAAGTATTTTGGAGACACTAATATGATTTTTAAATATCATTGTCATGGTTTTAGCCAATTATATGATAATCACATTCAAAATAGGAATTAATTCCCACAATTAATGCATATTTTACTTTAAGTAATGATATATGATTTGATGCACTATGTTGCTTTTTGAAAAAAAATGTCATTTTATTTCAAATGGAAGACTATGAAAATAAAATAGTTGGTGTATTGTGAAAATGGTTTGATTTTCAAATGTGAGTAGAAAATGTTCCAAAAATATTTGAACATGGAAAGTTTGGTTTTGGAATACCATGTTATGATAGTTGATGTGAATGAATTTGAAATTTGAATACTTCAGTTTCTAGAGAGTGAGACTTCTGGGGTTTGTGGTATTTTTATAAAATGGATCTTGGTAGGAATCACCAAAACCAACCAGAAGATATGGATAATGTTGTTGAACTCGCGCCACATGTGAACCAATAGTTGGTTCATTGTATCATCCATGTGATTGAGGATATAAGCATATGGATCCAGAAGGATGATCCAAGACATGTGGTTCATTTCGTCCAATTACTAAAACAAAATCCACCCATATTCTGAGGTGATCTTGAACTAGATATAATAGAGGTGAGGATAAATATAATGAATCATATAGTCGATTTCATCAACACCCCAACAGAAATGAATGTCAAGATAACGACGTATATGCTAGAGGATATTTCCTTCTAGATGTGGGATATAGAGGTACTAGATAAAGTGGACTTAGGATATGGTTTTGAGGACTTCAAGGTATTTTTTAACAAATAATCCAATCCTCGTATGTTCAAGATTCAGAGAGAGAGAAACTTGGTCCTCCAGAAGTAGGAAATTCTCTCTGTCATTGAGTATGTATCTATGTTCATTAATTTAGTTTGCTTCGCACCCAAGGTTTCTAGTAGTGTTTCCTTGAAGGCACACATCATTTAATTGGGGATGATTCCTGAGATTCAATAGAAGATATATATGCTATGTATTGTGGACTATACAATGATGGTGAATAGAGAGACAATGGATGAAAATGACATGTCAAGAGCTATGGGAGGGGGAATTTTCATGATACATACGTGAAATGGTGGAACTCTAATGTTGGGATAAAGAGTAAGTGGGACACATACATCCATAATGAGAGTGGAAATCAAAATCAAATAGATAGATTAGAAAACCCTCCTCCAAAACCAAAGAGAAAAGAAGGATTTTTCTATTGTGGTTCCATTGCCCAAATAAAGAGAGAGTACAACACCACCTAGAGAATACCAAAAACGAAACTATATGGAGAATACTCGGCGCTATTATCATAATTCTCTGAGCTCATGTTCCCGAGAAACTTCTCACATGTCACAAATATCATATATTTTGATGAGGCAAGGATAGAAGACTCAAACTCGTCAGTAGAACATAGTCATCCACGGTGATTCTAGGAAAACCATAACTCATTAGAAAGTGAAATATCACAATGGAAACAAATAATATAGAACACATATGAAGAAATTATATGGAGTTGAGTAGATGAATGTAGATGATCATGCAAGACCATCTACGGTGATAGGTACAATTATTTTTGAAATCTGCCCTTATGAAAGTGTTGTTTGATACTAGTGAGTCACATTCCTTCATTAATTCTTGTGCTATTGATTTGTTAAGTTTAAAAATTGATATGATTCATTCTATGATAAAATATAAAACTCATTTGGGTCAAAGATAATGTCGAGCCTTTCCATATAGAACATGTTCTATAGCCGTTGACGAAGTTGAGATGAAATGGGACTTCTTGGTGATGGATATAGATGTCTAAAATGTAAGCCACGGTATGGATTGGTTGATAATATTCGAGGACCACATCAACTGTTAAAGGATAATAGTTAGGTTCACGACTTATGATGGTGTTGAGAATCTGTTTAAAGGATGAATGGTTGTGAATACTGATGCAACATGATTATTATAACTAGAAGTGAGCACGACATCTTACCAGTGGGTGATGTTGAATTTGAGATCAATGGATGAAATCTTGATAGCAGATTTCATGTAGTGGTGGATCAGTTTCCTGACTTATTTCCCAAGAATTTCATAGGGTGGAATCCCATAAGATAATTCAAGTATATTCTTGATCTCCTCCTTGGGAAAATTCTTTTTTTTCTCCCCTCTTATAAAATGGAACCAAAATAATTAAGGGATCTGAAATTATTTTTAGAAGAGATGTAAAAAAAGTGATTCGTTTGGATGACCATGTCTCCAAGGGAATCACTGATCTTGTTCATGATGAATGATGACAGAAATATATGATTGTGCATACATTATCATTAGATTAACCATGTCAAAATCAATAATCAGTATCCACACCCATGCATTGATGACTTATTTGATCAATTGAGGGGGTATTAGTGGTGGAGGATATTCTGAAAATAGATTTTATAAGAATATATGACCATTATGAATATGTTGTAATGCCTTTTTGTCTTATAAATTTTCTAGAATTATTTATGGAAATAATGAATTGAATATTTCGTAGATATCTGGATTCTTTTATTGTGGTGTCTATGGGTGACATACTGGTGTATTCAAGGACAAGGGCTGAATAGGAGCAACACTTGTCAATAGTTCTCGGAATCTTGAGAGACAATCATTTGTATGCCAAAATATCAAAGTGTGATTTTTGGATATAATAAGTACACATTCATGGCCATGAAACTTTCTGAAAGATGTGTTTTAATAGATCTAGAGAAGATAGAAGCTGATATTTCTTGGAAACCACCGAAGAACATCTTCGAAAAAGGAAGATTTCATGGTATTACTAGTTATCATTAATGATTTCTTCTTTACATATCATGATTATCATTACCCATTAAAGCTATGACAAAGAGTAATGTTCCATTTATATGGACTTAGGTATTGAAGAAGTCTTTCCAAGAGTAGAATTCCCATCTTACACCAGTACATATCTTCATTTTTCTAGAATTAGGACCGCGGTATGTGGTGTATTGTGTTTCCTTGTTATCAAGTTTGATGTTTATTCTCATGTATTTTGACCATGTTTTTGAGTTTTAATCAAGTAAGTTGAGGGTATATGAGAAGAATTACCCTATACTTTATTTGGAGTTAGCTAAATTTGTACATCCCTTGAAGACTTGGCATCATTATCTATTTGGTTATAAGTTTACCGAGTTCACAGATAATAAGATTTTGAATCATATTTTCGTAGAACAATATTTTAATATGAGGCTAATATTTTTGATGGAGTATCTCGATATATTGAATTTGAATTGATGTATACACCAAGAGAAAAAATACAGAGGCATATTCACTAAGTAGAAATTCATATTATCGGTTGGAAAAAGAATCATTTGACTAGTGGAAGTTGATGTCGGTCATAGAAAACAAGAATGTGTAATGTGAATAATGAGGTGATCTTGTAATTTTATTTTAATTATTTTTTTGTTCTGTATTTAATGAATATGATAGTGGGAACACAGACATCTGATGAAAAATCTTTTAAAATGAGATCAAAACTCAATGGTGGGGATACCATTGAGAGTTAGAGGCTGGATGAGAATGTAATGATGTGGTTCAGAAATCATATAGTTCTACCTATGTATTTTTAGTAACAAATTCTTCATTCTTACCACCATTCAATATGAGTTTTCCTCCAAGAATTCCGAAATTTTATAAGTCTTTTAAAGAAATTTTCTTATGCAACAGTATGAAATGAATGATGGCTAATTTTTTTTCAAAGTGCCTAACTTTTCAGCAAGTTATGGGAGAGCATCAGCAACCAGAAGGTATGTTGTTGTAATTACCAATCCTAGTATGAAAATTAGAGCATATAACAATGGATTTTTTCACTGGTCTTACAAGAATGGGTTGGATACACAATTTCATATGGGTGATAGTGGATCAACTCACAATGTTAGCTCATTTCAACCCTATTCATGAATCTAATACCGTTGAGGATCTATCAAAACTATATATCCAATAATGGATAAAGTGACATGACATACCAATTTTAATATTTTCAAACAGAGGTCTTAGGCTCATATCTCATTTCTATAAATACTTATAGATATCCCTTGGGACTCAGTTGACTATGAGTATGGCGTATCATCCTCAAATATATAGTCAATTAGAAAGGATGATACAAACATGGGAATACATGTTGTGTGCTTGTGTAACTGATTTTTGTGGCACATGGGAAGATAATGTTCCATTGGTGGAGTTTTCATATAATTATAGCTATTAATACTCAATACACATGGATCATTTTGAAGAATTTTGTGGGGGTCCATGTCGTTCTACATTATTTAGGTTGGAAACATGTGAGACTTAATTAGTTAGTCAGAGCCTTGACCATGAAACAATCAAGAAGATTCAGTTGACAAGAAAAATAATGGGGATGTCTCATAGTTGTCAATGATCATATGTGTATCATAGTCGATGTCCATTTTCATTTTTAGTGAGTTATATTGTGCTTTTAAAAATTTATCCAAGGCTTCACCATCGACGTTTGGGAAAACTGGGCATGTTATCTCCACGATACATTTGAACTTTTGAGATACTATAATGAGTTTCAAAGGTGTAATATTATTTGGAATTACCACTATGGTACAGTGTGGTTCAAAATGTGTCCCGTGTATCGTATTTGAAAAAGTATCAACCTGATCTTGACCATGTGCTCAGATGGGACCACATTGACCTAGAGTCAAATGCTTCGTTGGTACATATCTCTTTGAAAATTTTGGATTGTCAAGAGAAAATCTTGTGTAGAAATGGAATTGGTCTAGTATGGATTTTATGGCAACATGGTCATGTTCAGAAAAATAATTAGGAGCATGAAATAGAAATTAAAGAGAAATTACCTGAACTCTATGAGGGAAATGTTTGTTTTCTACTTTCTGGAGATAGAATGACCAATGGTTGGGAGAATGTGTCTCCCTCAATTTCTGGTAAGTAACCCGTTATTTTTTATTTTAAGAGTCTAAAGTGTATGGGTGATGTTTAGAAGATTTTGGAGAACATTAAAGGTTTTTTTGTTCTAATGGTAAGGAGCATGATCGATGCACGATTTGTCCAAACTATGCGATAACCTAAGAGAAACCTTGTTCTTTGAAAATGGTTTGGCCAGTTTAAGGCAGTGGCTTCGGCATGGCTTGGACACAGTTTTAGAGACTGTGTGAGGAGATCATTTGAAGGGTTATCTTTATGGCAGTTTCTAATGCATGGTAAGGGCACGGTTTTTAAAACGGTGTGACTAAACCATGAGAATAAACCATGCATAAGTTCGAAGAGAGATCCTAAAAAGGAATATCTAATGATTTTTGAACAACAAGTGCATCAATTTCATTCTTGTTCAGACCTAAATCATTATTTTTCTTCAGTAAATTTCAAGTAAGGTTCTCCCATCGATCCAAATATGAATCTTAGGCTTCACATGGCGATTAGAAGTTGATTCCTCATAGTAAGTGTTCATTCTCCACCGTTCTTCACGTTTTTCTTAGATCAACATTTACCCCATTCTCGATTTCTCAGGTCTATGCCTATTATGGAACTATATAAGTTTATGGATTCCAAATATGATTTTATTTTGGTTTTGACGATGATATGAGAAGATATATAAGTTTTTTTGTGAAGATTTAATCCAGTTTGGATGGTTTTCTTCGTCCATTTTTTGTTTTCACAAAAACTCTCAACGTATGTTAATTCAATATTGACTCATCATGATAGAACTGATTGTATTGGTGTAAAATTTATTATTAGGTGTTAAATTGATTATAAATTAGCTTTTTAAAGATTCTGGAAAACCCTCTTGAGTGACGATTTGTGGAAACACAGAAATTGGGTGTTCATACAAAAGATGTTCGGTTGGTTTAAAAATGTGGAATTTAAATTGGGTATTTTTATGGAATTGTGGAAAAGGTATTAATCAAAATTCATTCAATAAAATTTACTATTTTACTGAAATTTATTGGGGATGTTTTATTTGAACTAGTTTATTTAATTATTTTTATCAAATTAATTGTTTTATTGAAAATGATGAAATGCTTGTTTTTTCATAATGGTTGTGTGTGTTCATGTGTATTCTGAATTGATAAGGGTAAGGAGTCTCCTCTATCATTAGTGGGATGGATAAGTGTTAGGCTTCTCCCAAAAAAATCGTTCACCTGGTGATGGATTAGTGAAAGGATGATTCACGACTCACGAGAATACGGAGGTCTTGGTAACAAGCATGGATGTATTTGTGGATAGGAGGAATGGAATGGTTACACCAAAATGGATATTGAGAAATGGTTTCAATGTGGTGGTTGGATGTTTCCCTGATAATTAGATTTTTTTTCTAAAAAATTTTGTGACATAGAACTTGTTTAAATTTATTTATCAACTATTTTTAGAACTTTTATATTTTTCTTTATAAACTATTTTTTTGAAGGTGTTTAGATTTGGTTATATACTATATTGGTAATTATTTTGAATAAATTTTTTATATAAATGTAGCTAACTATTCCCTCCAAGTAGCATGATTATGGAAGTAATTTCATAAAACCAATCGAGTTATAGTAAAAACTCTTTCTTTGAAACATTGGTGATTTTGTAGATTCCATCTATCGGGATATGGGTAAAGGTAAATCATCACACATCTTTATCACTACCTCATGATACTTGATATTTTTGGTGATGTTGGATCATGGATCTTGTGGAGAATGGGGTCTTGTGGTCATCTTAGTGTTTTAGTGTTCTTCTTAACCTATTTAAATTAATGTTATTTTGGATTCCATTTTAGTACAATTTGGGGAGTTATGATATAAAAAAATCGGATGAGCTAAAATTCTTTTACTGTGCATCATGTAGTGGGATTATTGTTTTGGTTTTATTTTTTTGGTTTTTTTATTCTTAAAGGGTAAATCATCCCTAAAATATACTGACACCCTTCGGAATTTATTACCATCCTTTGGCATCTTGGGGATGTCGATTAAGACCTAGTAATTCCTCACAACCTTTTCAAGACAATGATAAGGGGAAATATGTAACACGGTTATGCCACTATAGGAATATGGTAATCCTCAATTCCTAGTTCATAGATCACCTAAGAAACATTGTTTGTATACAAAGATGCATGAGTTAAGAAACTTTATTAATGCATGAGGAATAAGGATTTCATCTGGTTATAAATAAAGAATTGTATATTTCCAAATCCTTATTAAAATCCCCAAACTCTTTTAAAGATCCAGGGATATTGATTTTCATATTAATTTCATCCACATATAATACTTCATTAAGTAAGGTATCGAGCCTCATCATGTATTCATTAGTGGGGAAATATGGGGTGCCTGAGATACCATCCAAATCCCTCCATTCCCCAATATCAATAACCATGGTCTAGGTGGGAACCCCATTAAATAGCAGAAAAGTTAAGCAAGCTTGTGGTTTTTAGGTCTCGACATTCAAAGAAGGATCATTTTCTATCACGTGTAACTTATTCAACATCAGGACATACTAAATGGCCCAACCATTGGATCAAATTATAATTGTTAGAGTAATTTCCATGGGATCGATGGTTTAATCCCATGCATTCCCAATTGAATTGGGATCTCCTTCATAAACCACACCAAGTAGCCAAATATCCTAATCGATTCCATTTTAGATAGTAATAGAACCAGTCGTGGTTGTCGAAGTATCCTCTAAGATGTGGGATGAGTCAAGAAATTTTACAGAAAAAGTCACAAATCACTACATGTAATCCTATAATATACATTCATAATTAACAAAATTATGTTTTGTAAAATGAAATGGTGGGGTTATCGCCCTTGACATAACACCAAATGACGGTTTTACCTCAACAAAAAGAGTCTTCGCTATATAAAGGATGTTATCCTAAATTCATAAAGGATCCACATTAATTTTATAATGAATGGAAATATGAGTAAATAATATAAATTTTTGGTAGTTTTAGATGAATATATTAGATATACTAGTATTTAGTGATGTTTTGAAAAATAACTATAACTATGGAATTTTTTGGATAATGGTTTCGCCTGACAATTGATTTTTTACCTCAGATGGAGGAAATTCTTTTATTTTATTCTAAAATAGTGTAACAATATGATGTAGGTGGGAATGACCCCACCCATTTATTCCATCATGAATCTTTATCATAAGGATAATTCCCCAACTTCTAGATAGGTTTATTCCTTAATATTGATGGGGTGTCCGACCACATTTTATATTGGCAATTCTAGATCTAGAAAATATTTCTCTACCCTCACAAAATCAAAGTGACATGTTTCCACACAAATAGTCACTCATTAAAAAAAGAGAGATAATGATTCAATTAAGAATATTATATCCCCAAGATAAATATACTAATCACATTCACTAATTATATGATTTCCCTCCCCAATTTTTATGCCCAGCTCAATCATTTTGGATACATGATTAATGGTAGGAATCTGTATATCTGTTGCATAAATAAGCATCTCTAGCACTTGGATATTAGTTTTAACTTTGGAAATATTCATATCATAATAATAGAATGGTGGTAATCATATATCACTATGCTTGGAAATATTAATACTAACTTTTAGAACCCCCAAAAAATCATTGAGGTCGATGGGCTTCTTTTTCCAAAATATTTCTTCCCTAGGAAGTACATAGTCTAATGACTGCTACATCAGCTATGAGGAAGATCCAATATCCATCAACATTATGGTATTTACAAACCATTCCACCTTAGCATATGTCTAAACATACAGATCCAAAGTCTCTCTTAGATGGTGATAAAAATATCATCTTAGTCTATCTCGAGATGGTACAGTATTTACCGGTCTAGATCACGGAGTGTCTTGTGGTCAACGACATGTGGGAAATTTAAAAACATCATCATTTTCACCATCAATATGATCACTCTAAAAAATCCTTCTTCATATGGTGGTTATAGAATTAATAACTTAGGGAACACTCATCACCGATATTCCTTAATGATATGAAGAAATACATGAATATACATAACTTTGAGTTAACATAATAGATGTGAAAAATTATGGAAACTTGATAACTTCCTGGGATACATACTGGTTCATGATCACCAAAATCTCTAGGTACAACATTTGATGTTCCTCTGATTTTACATTCATATGATCTGATATAGTAAATTGTTGTGAGCACCAAAATTAATGTGAAAATCTATAAGGTTGGTATGCCTAACAATTATTCCCAATATATATCCTTGTTTACAACACTCAATCTCTCAAGGCCATCATATATTAACTCAAATCATAATCACAATGGTCAGTGTTAATTATATTAATGGTAGGAATATCTCTATACATGATGATGTTAAATTCCCCAAATAAACAAAAAATCATTATAGTTGACTTGTACATGAAAGTCTGATGATTGATATGAGACACGACTTAGAAAAAAGGGGAAAATCAACATCTAGGAATATTTCCATCCCTGAGAACTGTATAAGATTTTAAATGTGGTGATTTCCTTTCCCAAAACACATATAATAGTCCTAGATTTAAAAAGGGGGCTTCCCAATACAAAACTTCATCATGAACTGATGAATCATTACTGAGATAGGGGATTATAGTCCCACATTCTCCCTTTATTCTAGCTTAGAAACCATGAAAAATTTCCCTACCCCACATCATGATTAGGCAGATAAACTCGAAGTACATAATTCCTTAACCACATTCGTAATAATCCAGCAAGATGGGTCTTCATAAGGAAATAAAAATCGATGTTATAACCCCACATTTTATATTTTCCTTTCCCTTACACCTTCCAATACTTCCTTAGGAGTTCCTACATCTCTATTATGGGACACTATAGTGGAAACCTTCATCTCGGTCCACTAACTTGAGGCATAAAAATAATTAATCCACACAATAGGATGAATATCATCCTCTAACAATGGTCTTTTCATATAACATTTAACAATAATTTTAAGAGCTCTTATAATGAAACAAGCATTCTATCATTGTCTTCCCATTTAATATTTGGTAGAAGAAACTAGACATTCCTCTAACCAAGGATAGGTTCCAATGATCATTTTAGATATCCCATAAATTGATGTATATGTCCCCTTTTTTTATATAGAATATGTTGGAATGAGGAAATCATATTCTCCATAAATCTAGGGCTAAATCAGGATTATTGTACACATATGTCTTTGCATCCTATAGAGATTTGTAAATTGTGACTTTCAAATGATCATATTAAAATAAACACACTTTTTACACACTAAATAAGACATCTATTATTATAGTATAACTCTCCCTACGTCATGAATGTATTGATACTTGTTAAAACACTTTTAATAGTGATTAATGGAGTAGTGAGTAATATATGTTTAACTAATTTGTTTTCATCACAAAAAATATAAGATTCCAAATATTTATCTCTTATAAAATGGTGTATCAAACACATCACGTGTATCCTTTATTCATTATTGTAATATCCACTCGAAGATAAGTTTATTTTCATATGAATTTTTTATTTAATAAACTAGGATTGTGGTGAATAATTATTCATCCCTGAGATGAGAATATCTATTGAAATCTTCTATCTATATAATGGAAGAAATTTTTATACTGGATATTCCAAGAGATAATTCTTCCAATGTTTGTAAATATGTACTAGTGTATAAATTCATGAATAGTAGTATCCTAATTAAATAATGTCAAGCATATCCTAGATACGAGTAGCGGCGTCTTCACCAACAACGAGAATCATTTGGATGACCATTGAAATTGTTAAAAGTGTTATAAATTATTTCATTATTAATAATAATCAATTAAAAAAAGTATTCTTCAATCCAAAAAATCATATGTTACCAACATTGGGTGGTAATATGAAAAATTAAAAAAATCACCCAAGGAGTCTTTTGAGTAATATATTCTATGTTATTTATATAATCAAGCTTGTACAATACACTTTACACCATAAAGTTCACTCACGAAAATTCATGTAATCATGTTTCCTCTAATTAACAAGGGTAATCGTATTTTTTCACCTTACATAATTCCATCATGCTATCGTAATCCACTTAACTGAATCTACTTCACATAAGTTATTCTATGTTTGATAGTTCTTGTAAACTATCTCAAAAAAATGTAATCTTCTCTTGTCTCCCAATCCTACTAACTTTATCCAATCTATGTTCAGAAATTAGGGTGAAATTCATTAGTGAATATGTACCTTAGGGTTTCATGGAGTACATTATTGATCATATGATCACATTTACAAATCTAACAGTCAATCAATGTGTAGGGCCACCCCTATCACAAAACTCTATTTATAGGCATTCCAACTCATTGCACATAATCTAGACATATAACATGTGTTTGTGTTCTAGTTGAATTCCTTAAAAAATGATGAATAAAATTAAAAAATAACATAAAATTGAAATCAAAACAAATTTAAGAGTAGAAAATGGATATCTTTCATGGATTAATTTTCACCTATGTTACTCTAAACTATGGATTAAATCTTCAATGATCCAATCAGTTCTGGTCTTTATGCATAGAATTATTTGGTGATCCCATTTCCCAAAATAAGGTAGAGGATAAAAATGAAGGTGTTCCCTAAGAAAACCCCCTTAATATTATTATATCATGATAAATTTAATCCTTTGTGTAGTACTAGAACAACAAAAACAACACATAAGTTCAACATTTTCAAATTATTTATGCGAAAATAGAACTCATGTAAGACCATATATCATGAAATGCTTGCATGAGATGACCCCTTCACCAAGGGTCTAAGCAATATCTATAAATAGTACCCCATAGACTCCTAATTTTCACCTTTTTTGATGTCAAGGGAAATCCTGAAGCATTCCTCTCGGAACTCTATCACCTAAGTCCTACAAATAATCATGATTCTTATTAATCTATAAAATTAGATTTCATTTTAAAAAATAAGGGTATTTGTGTTCCAAAAGGTATAAAATTGTAATAACTGATGTGAATACTCCCTTCTATATTAATATGATAGCAGTAGGGTGAAGGACACCATCCTTTCCATAAACATGCACACTAGTCACCCAAAATTATTTGATGAGGAATTTTATACTTAAGTTGAAATAAAACCCAAGTTCTATACCCTCCATAATACATCACCCAAGAACCTATTATAGAGAACAATTTTCTCTTTTCCCAAGCCTCAATTATTTCAAACCCTCATAGCTTCACCCAAGTGCAACTTACTCAAAGCCCTCACCAACCCACCCAAGCATCACATGGGTGAACATTCTTGGATCCTCCATAATCCTACTTGGTTTAAAACATTAAAATCCAACCAAATAATACATGGGATACATTTCCTCCATGATCTATGTAATGATATTTTTTTATTTATAATGGTGTGATCCTTAACCCATGTATCCTATTCGAGAACACCTTGATAAAACTCATGTTATGTACAAGAGACATACATGGACAAGGTATGGAACACATTAGATTTCCCCATTCATCCTTATAATAGATTATATTAGTTGATGATAACAATCACTTAACCTCCCACATAGGTGGGGTACTCACGATGTTCCCAATCATGGATCCCCTTATTAAAGAGGATCTAAAATTTGAAGGTATTGGTGGGAATCTTCTTAGTTAAGGAACCAATATTGATTTCCTAAAGGCTTCTAGAAATGTGAACTAAATTCATCAGTTTATCTGCCTTCTGGTTTCAAGTTTGCGTATACGTAATATCTAATTTAGGGTTTAGAAATAGAAAGGTGGATTATTATCCGTTGACCTATCGTAGCCCTACCCTCGTCAATCATCGGGCATGGGAAACCTCCCATACCTAGGAATAAAACCTATAGTAATCCTCTTACATTTATTATAAGATAATGTATCTGTCCACTCATCTATACCCTGCCTTCATTCAATAATGTTTAAAGAAGCAAGTTCACTATGGTTTTCAAAAATAGGTGTAAGTCCATTCAAAATGTGATATAGAGAAACAATAGATCATCCGATGTCTCTTGTTTCTCACATAGATCATCACTTAAGAGATGATGAAGCTTAGGGATGATGATGTAATTATCAAGATAAAAATATTCTTTTTGGACCTCACCCGTAGATGTTAGCACTGAAAAATCCAAAAATTGTGGGATTTGATTCTAATCTAAAATGGATATACCGGATACCATGTTGAGGTTCAAACCCAACATAATCAATCAATTACTATATTTATTTTCCCATGTTCTCCATAATTTCATTCCCCTAACCATAAGTCTATATTTCATTTAATTCCCCTTCACATCATCCTCATCGGACTATATCCCCAGTGAGATATGTTATTATGGGGTGAATTGTTTTATAAAATCAGAGGAAATTTATTAAGGTATATTCCCTATAAAATCAAACATAATGGGACCCTTATGAAAAATCATAGAAATAATCTTTTCTAAGAATATTTCCCTACAAGTTCTTTAATTCATACTGCTAAACTTTATAGTCGGGTACTTGTAAAATGAAAATAAATGGTATGATAAGTACTGTTAACTAAAACTAAAATATTTTGGGATGTGATTCCATTAATTAAGATACATAAGAAACCCCGTCAAGGACCTAATTCCTATATCAAAACAAAAATCAACTCCCTCGATGATGATAAATTAGAGAGTGCCCAACTGTGTTCTTAAAACTAGTAACACAATACAATAAACAAAATAAAAAATAAAACCTATGATATATAAAAATATCTACATCTACACATGTAAGATAATAATTGAAAATATAAAGGGTGAACAATCTTATATTGGAATTCGATAAGGATTCACGAACATCACAAAAATCTACGAGAGAGTCTCAAAGTAGAAAATTATAACCCCAACATGGTGTGATGACCCAAAACATCCACCCTCTCAACCAATGTGTGTTTCTAAGGGTAATTGACAATATTCCTAGTGACCACCCAATGTTGTAAAGCCAATCTATAGCCCATCATAGATGTGGGACCAATTGGGTGTTTTCAGTTACACTTGTAAACCCGTGTTAAAAATTAATATTATGTGTCGAAAATATATTAGAAACCATAAGACCTCACCCCAATGGGTGGGAAACAGAAATGAAAGGTTTCCTTTACTTATCCTAGAAAACATTTCTTTCTAATTATGCATATTTATATTATCATCTACTTGAAATATATTATAATTACCCTTATTTAGTTTTGATATTTTTAGTCGGTTTTAATTGAATGTTAAGGATTTCAATGTCCTCTTTTACCATTTTAAAAGGATTTATAAATTGTTTTAATATACTATTAATACTAGTAAATAAATTTAAATTGAGATAAATATTAAATTATTAGGAAGAATTTGTTTTTATTTTTAGAATTCAAAAACTATAATACCATGATGTTATTTTAAAAAAAGAAATATATTTTTATAGAATATACGATATTTAACACCAATCCAAAACGAACCATGACATTTTATTATTTGAATATTACCATTATAAATTAGTAATCAAATTAGTGGGTATGAATAAGACTTATTTATTTATGATATATAAAAATATATTCAAATTCCCTAAACATTGAATATTTTTTTGATTAATTATTACGAAAAAATAACATGATTTTTTAGTAGTCATTTTATAATTAAAAAATCATTTCTTAAAAAATTATTTATTTTTAGGATAAATTATTATAATAAATATCTATAAATTTTAGAAATTTTATTTGATAAAATCTGTATCATTTTAAAAATTATCATATAAAAATTATATTATGATTAAAATTTGATATTTTTTCAGAAAATAATGACTTTTCAATGAATAGTAGAAATATTATATTTTATTGAAAATATTATTTTTTTTAAATTATTTACAAAGTCATAATATATTTTTTATTAGATTTATTGTATAATAATAATCTATTAATTTAAAATAATTCAATTGTGGTTTTTCTATTGGATTTTTTAAATGAATTTATTATGAAATGTCTTTATACATTAAAAATTAAATTTTTCTAATTTTTTCATTAAATTTTTCCTTTCAAATTTTAAAATAAATTAATCAAATTATATATTTTGAATATTGAAAAATACAATCAATATTTTAAATGGTTGGTTTTTCTAAATAAGTATCTTTTTATTTTTAGTCCTTATTAATAGTTAACATAGTAAAATTTTTTTCCAATGTAAATCATAAAAAGGGAAAATAAGGATATCAATTGAAGGACAAGAACTAAAATAATGACCCTAAAACATTAATCCATTTAATTAGAAGATTATATCTCATCCATAACCATGAAAAAATTATAATATATTCCATTTTCATTCCATTTTCCATAATTTTGACCTTTATATTTTTTTATATATAAAAATGAAAAAAATGACATTCTCTTTATTTTCTTAACTATACATATTGATTCATAAGGATAAACCAAGGTTACGTTCAGTTATAAATAGTAATTTCAAATATAAATTATTTTTTCATAATATTAATTTATTTCTAGTTTTTTGGCTTGAAAGAATTACATTTAAATATTATGTAATGGCATTGATGTAATTATTTAGCTAATAAAAACAAATAAAAGTATTAGAAATGTTAAATATGATATAATTAGAAATAGGTTTTATGATACTTTATATTTTTGGACAAATATAACATGTTATATATGTTATAATTAATTATATTATACTTCCTTTGTTCTCTTGGTGTTATTATAGTCTATGTAATTGTATATTTCTAAAGTTGAAATTAATGATATTTTGTGGTAAATAATATTTTATTACCTGATTTAATATTCATAAAAATCATATATTTTAGAATTATATTTGGATATTGTTTAAAATATCACCCAAGATCCATTTATGGGACATTTGTGCTTTTATAGTGAGTATATTAACCCTTAAAAATTAAAAAATATTGATATCACCATAATTATGAAAGGGGTTAATAGAGGGTTAAAACAAAATGATAAGTGTAATAACTTGATCTAAACATGTAAAAAAATTATTTTATGAGAGGATTTAGACTCATCCTCAACTTATATTTTAATTATATCTATTTTTTCAATTTTAGCAGGATAAATAATTTTTATTAATTTAATATTTTAATAAATTCCTATAGTACCTCGTAACTCCCTTATAAATGAAATCCACTTCTTATCATTACATAATGAATCATGAAAAAAAATTTATCCTAGAATAACTTCCCAAATACATTAATCAAATCCCTATAAACATAATAGAGGCCTTAATTTTATCATAAAACCATGTTAGTGATGATATTGGTGTATAATTTAAGAGGTTGTTTTAAGAAGAAGTATCATTCATAACCCATCAATTGTTTAATTATTCTTACACCTACATCAAATATTATTCAACCATGATGATATAATAACATATTTAAATCTAATATAATAATATTTTATAATTTTAATAGAATAATATACATCCATATCCTCTTCTATAAAGTGGGAAAAGAAACAACCATTCGTGTGTACAATAGACTACCACCCCGTGAACTAATGAAATTCAGTTTCCATGACACTCTTAAAAAATGGTTATATGGAAGTATTTAATATATATAAATTTTATTCATGACATATTTATCATAATTAAAATATAATATAACACTCATTTTAAATATTTAAATTAAATTGAAAATGATAATGTTTTTTGTGCATTTGTGTGTACTACTACCTCTACGAAGCGGTGTGATTCATTTCTCATCACAAAAACTAATGAAATATATATAAATACTAGTTTATTTGGAGATAAAATATATAATTTAGGAAAGTATGAATATAATGGAAAGATAAAATAATTCTTCCCTTTTTTATGTAATGTTCATTGAAAAATGATATTTTTACTACTGCATATGTATGACATACCATCTTCTTATTTGTAACATAGTTTTTTTTATAAAAATATATCATAATTCGTTTTAAAAATATATTTTATTTATAAAAATTAAATTTATATCTTGATTATTATTATCGATATGTTGGAATAGTGACCTCTTTCAACCAAGTAAACTCAATGAATTCATTTTGAACTTTTGAACCAAATATCATAAAAAAATCAGATGTGAATTTCATTAATTAAATAATAAAATTTATAATTTTAAGAGATAAAATAAAATGGAATAATAATCATGAGAAACGATACAAAGAAATTAAATAATTATCAAAATTTTATTATTCGTTAAGAAAAATAATGTTTGTGATGATCAGATATCAAGGTAAGGGAATTTCACATAAATATCATATTTTATAATTTTCATTATAAATTTTTTTCAACCATTTTAATTTTTACAAACTAAATTATAAATTTATTTATATGGTAATAAATGAATGATAAATGATATTTTTTTCTCTTTTGACTTTATCATATAGGGTGTCAAAAGGAAATTTTTACAGAATATATTTATATTCATGGAAAGAAATAAAAAGAATATTTTATTTTAATGTGTATAGTGACAACGATATTTCCCACCATTATAACTATTAGGTATGGAAGTCGACCATATGGTTGTTACAATCTTAAAAGTGATTTTTAACCTGATTTCACATGCATCTTACATGTTTTATCAATGCTTGTTATGTATTTTTATGTAAATAATATGATTTCTCAAGGTAATATAATGATTTTATTTTAAAATAAAACTATATTATAATTTATAAGGAAGATGATTAAAACAGTGTGAGAAAAACATGGAATAATTTTGATGTGATCAATATGTGATCAATGATATATAATGGTTCCACGATTCATATTTCAATTCCATGAGTAAATAATCATATCACACATGGTTAAAATTATAATGGAGTCAAGGTATGGATATAAACTACCATTTATTAGAGACATAAATATCTCTATAGAAATTTTCATGTAAAAAGGAATGAAATAAATCACATAAAATCTACGTCTAATGTTAAAATATATCTTGGAAATATCATCCTCACAAACCACCAACTAGTTATATCAAGAATGAAAATAAATATTGTAAAAACATTGAGCTCCCTATAACTAATAAAACATTAAATAACTCCATGGTTAGGGGTACATATTCATCATCATTACCAAATTTAATTTCTTATATTATATAAAGTGTCATATCCTACCATATTAATTCTCATGGATTAAAACAAGATCACCCTAAGGAGATGTTCTGGGTCTAATTAATCTCTTCACCTCTGAATCATCTAATTTCACTTTTAGCTCTCTCAACTAAGTTGTTTGTATATGTCAAAGAGGAATCAATATTAATTTCACCCAAGGTAAACGATCAATCTCAAACACAAATATTTCTCACCTGAGGAAGATTCAAGAAGCTATAAGGGAAGACATTATGATATTGTTCCACAACTAGTGGGATGTATAGAGGACCATTACCGATTATGAGGAATGATCCAAAATTTCTACTTTCATTGTGATAACTCTAATCTGTAATAGTTCTTGTACCATATTTGTTTCATTGAAATCCAAAATATGAGTCCATAAAAACCGACCCCTCTTGGGTGTGGTAAAAGATACACAACTCCTGCAGTAGTCAATATGAGCTCGATTACTAGTCATCCCATCCATTGTGAATATCACATTGATGCTTTACATCTATATGATTATAAATTCCCACATGTGTTTATATAGAAGAAACTATAGGAAACTGAGTAAATCAAGAGAGATGACCTACTTCACAACCCAATGGTGTGTTAGGAGAGTGTAAATTAGTATATAACATAATCGAGTAATCTAGTCCAGTGATAACATGAGTATATATAAAAAAAATTGGATATTATTTATCATAAAAATGATTGTAGATAGTGTCGATATAATGATTACCATACCACTTTATAAGGAAGGTCACTCTCTACTGATGGATAAATCCTCATCTATCTCTTATATCCTACCAACATCCAAAGATTAAACATTCCTCTATTGTGTGTGACTCACCAATGTCACTGAAGGGTGTAGTTCATGGGTCTAATTTTGAAAACCCTTGTCTGTAGCACGACCTAAAACAATTTAATCTAGTTATGGAACTTTATAAAAAAAGAATAGGATATTAACCATGAAATACAATGTAATTCCATTTTTGTTTTTTGGTAAAATTAAACGGGATTATTTTGAGGCTAGGCTCTATTACATAACATAATTTTGAGGCCCATAGTTCTTGAAATATTTTTTTGAAATATTTTTAAGGTTTTTTAAATAAACATATGGTTGGGTTTTTATAACATTAAATCTTGTGCTACTATTAGAAATTCATGGTTATCATTGAAATAACAGTGTTAGGATTTTCATAGAAAGGAACAAGCATTGCCCGACGAGAGAAAAAAGTGGAAATAAGTTTTTCGCAATAAATTAAATAATTAAGTAACAATAATTTTCTTTTCAAATCATTGTAACTCGTAAATGGTATCTTGGATTGGAAATATGAGTGTACCGTTGATCCTGTGAGGGCGTGTTTCCATTAGGGCAAGCTTAACCTCGACTAGAGTAAGTCAAGGGTAAAAGTTAATTTTCAGATTTTTCGGAAGACAAAATTATGTAACTTAAAAGGTTATTTCAATTATTTTTTTCATCGTCACGTAGTGGCACATTAGCGCAGCGGTGTAGCGATGAGGAAATGATGAATCTAATTATTTATGCTCAGTACTGAGTCAGCATAATGATGTTGCGACATAGCTTAACATAAACTCTTATTCATGTTCATCAATTAGTATCCTAACAAGATATTCATGATTTTAGAAGTTATCCTAGATTTACTCTGAATCTCTAGAGGATCGCCATTGAAGAACGCCAAAAAATGTAGGTTAATCGCCAACAACATTGAGAACTCCCCCACCTCTTCAAGAGATCTCTTCCTCGATAATGGATCAAGGACCTTCATGGATGGAATGAGGACCTCCACGGATGGATCATGTTCAGCGACAAATTCATCCTTCAATCGAACTTTAACTTTTTTTGGTGTTTTTATTCTACATGAATTTTCCCCTTTCCCCATTTTTTCTTTTAAACAATGAAAGTAAGTTAACTCCAAAACAATACATCCAATGGTTTTATCATTATTTTGGAATGGTTAAATATGCATGATAAAAGGGGATATTAAATCTTACATATTTATAATTTTATATGATTATTATATCTACTATCGATAACAAATCTGAGCCAACATTATCGAATAACAGTTTCTTTCATTTAGTTTTTCGAGTGTTCTTCATTACCAAAACCCTGAATCAATGGTGAGGTGACCTTGAGGCCATATTAGGGATGGATGTGATCCAAGAATATCAATGGCACATATGGTTCGAGAACTGGTCAACCAGAGCAGACTAGGGGTGCACTGCATGCCCCATTGTTGCGCCTTGGCGGCGGAGGTTGCATCCCCTGTTGGCCACGGTGGTGCGGCAGGGAAGCACTATTTGGGAACCGCATTGGAGAAGCATCCCCCAATAGGTGTGGCATGTAGTCCATGTGGGACTGCATGTAGAGGTCCTAGCTGGCCCCAGGATGGCCACGTGATGCCAACATGCTGAGGCTTGATGTCGCGAAAAAGGTGATGGATGAGGCTCAGTCGAGCCATGTCGGCGGAAGAGGGATGCAACGCCCGCTGCAACCCAGGAGGCTTGTACCGCCCTTCCAAGTTGGCTAGGTTTCAACTATAGGCCGGTCTCAGGATTAGTCCGGGCCATTGGTGTAAACTAGGCCATATGGTAGGCTGTGTTGTGGGCAGAACATCCCTAAAAGTGTGGGCTAGGCCGAATGGAACCGAGTCATGGAGCGACCCCACAGGCTGGACCCATGGCCGATATGGGCCAACCTAGACCCTACCAGGTTAAGTGGAGTAGGCTGAACCAGGATTTCTCATACGGGACCCCCCCCCCCCCCCCCGCCCGACAGGTTGGTCGGGTCAGTCTGATTGGGTTGTACCGGGCCTGGACACAACCTGACCATGTTTAATAAAACGCACATATCGTGAAATCCAAACTTTTGATCAATGAGCCATATATGGTGTTGGGACCCTTGAGATGAGATTGTACTATGGGAATACTCTAGGTGAGAATTTGTGGTAGTTGAGATGAGACCGATGGCTTACAAATTAGATTCTCCCAGAACATAGAATGCTACGAGAAGGAATCTTACGAATGGATGTGATGCGAAGGATATGATGATGGGTATTAGTAATCAAAATGACCAAGAGAATAGTGAGTCTTAGTGATCTAGCTGGCGTAGAGACGTGTGGGTATTAGTGATCCAGTTATCCCAGATACGAGGGTGTCTTTGTGATATAGTTATCCAAGAGACGAGGGGGTCTCATTGATCCATCTCTCTTAGAGACAAGCAGGTATGAGTGATCTAGATGTCCAAGAGAGGATCAGGTATTAGTGATCTAGCTTGTCCAGAGGTGAGTGGATCGAATTGAGAAAGTTGGAACATAGACGATTGAGTCTATTTGATTGAGCTGGCCCTAAAGGCGAGTATGTCATAGTGATCCCAATGGCCCGGGTGATGAGTGGGGCCGAGATGATGAATCCCTCAATAGTACAATTTTTCATATCTATATCTGATAATTCTACTTCCTACACATTTAGCTATATACGGTGTGGTCTATCATTTCTCTATGGTTGTTTATTTTGGTCATTAAATTTTGGTTTGGTATCCCTAATAATCATTTTGTTCATCACCCCTTCATGGGCTTCGCCCGAATGTGTTGTGTCCCATGCATGTGATCAAAGCTTTGATAAAGACCTTGGTGGACGAGGACCTAGCAGTGCATAGTGAGATGGGACAAATGAGATTCACTTCTATAGAAACAGATGACTGACCTCCATCTATCCTTCAGATAGGGTCTGAGAAGATGGACTTTGGATGCTCTACATTTCTTGTGGTTTTGGGCTTCTATTCTGGTCCCTTTCACATTTCAGTTGTAATTTAATCTATTTAGTTCTCTTTGTGATATTTTTGGTTTACATTGTGTTTACATTCCACTGTTTCAGCTTTGTGTGAGTATACTAGTTTAAAAGAAATTTCTTCCCATTTTGGAATAATCAATCTTGGTGCTAGTTACTAGCACTACCCTATGGATGATGGGGTAGGGGTAGCCACGAATCGGGCCCTAGGAGATGGGTCATGAGAAAGAGGTATCAATGGATCTATAATTTTCATGGGACAACAATGTTATGTATTTGGAGTTTAGTTTTTTAGGCTAGACATTCTAGTGTTAGTGCGATGACCAACATATCTATACCCCAGGAACATGAATTCTGCTTTTCTGACTCAATATATGAAAACACTGGTAGCATGTGACTTTGAATTTTTTATCGTGATATTTTTTATTTAGAGTCTTCTCACATGGTAAAATCAATTGACCATGGTTCATATTGATTCTCTTTCAGTATGACTCCACATAGATAGCCATCCATGATTCTCGTGTGTTACCACGAGGATGGTCCAATGAGTGAAGAGGCTTCGGTATAGGGAACAGTGCTTGAGATGACACTTTTTGGAAATTTCCTAGAGATACCATTGGTTTTTGGTCAGCAGTAACCATTTCTGCTACTTGTAGAGGACACACATAGGCTGAGTAGCTTACTCGAGTTCCAGAAACATTGACCTCCCAGGTTCAGGAGAGAGACAAATCCTCCAGTCGCGGAGGATTGGATGGAGGCAGTGAGGTGTGTTTTTCACTTAACAAGGACACCACATGATCATATGGTGGTTCTATCATTGAAACATATGATGGGCTCGATTGGTAAATGGTAGTGTTTTACCTTAAAAACTCAATAGGAGGTGACCCTCACCTGGTCTGGCTTCGAGTGAATTTTTATGGAGGAGTTCTTCCCTTCGACATTGTTCTATGTGTGCATATAGGAGTTTCATCCCTTATAGATGGGGGCCTATTAGTGGATGTGTAATCTGAGGGGTTTATAAACCTCTCCTATTACTTGATAGATATGGTATGAAACTCTATCTACAGGGACTAGACCTTTGAGTAGGGACTGCGACAGAAGATTCAGACATTGATGATTTCCCTCAGCATACCTATGCATGCTGGAGTGCAAGAGCACTCTCTACAAGTGGAGAGATTTCATAACAAGTAGAAACCGATGGTGGTAGATACAACCATGCGACAGGTGGTCAAGTCATATGTGGTGGGAAATATAAAGATGAAGTAGATGTCAATGTAGGACAACCCATCCAGAGGACAACCCTAGGACTCATGATAGGTGGTACGAGGCCATCAGGGCAGCGGGAGTCTGAAGAGGAGAAGGGCATGCTAGTTGGGCAGCAGGTTGGGACACATGGCTCATGACTATCTTACCTGCTTTATAGATGATCAATGAATGTTCAAAGGGCTGATAAGGTAGTGGGAGAGGTTTTAATGAGGTGTTAAAAAGTGCGGAAGACATTGAAGGTGAGTGGGAAGAGCAAAAGGTGATGGGTGGAGGATTGATGTGTTACCACTGCCACAAAGAGGTGGTCCACCACGGGATCAATGAGATGGTGGGAAGGGGTGAGGCCATCTACAGGTGATGGAGGCCTATGACCACGGAGCTCTAGAGATTATTAGAGGTATGATCACTGTATTCTCCACCTTATCATATATTCTTATAGACATAGGTTTCAGTCCCACTTTCATTGACACAGACGTTATTCAAAGCTCAATGATTCTGGTAGAGCCGATGGAACTATCTTTATGGTTTGATACTCCAACGAGAGATGATTCAATGATTGCACAGTGGTTATAATATTGTGGTATTACACATGTAGGTGAGAGATTTTACTAGGATCTCATAGTAGCAGAGTCTAGGCCATACGACATCATTCGGGTTATGGACTGGCTATTGGCATTTACTGCACTAATCGACTAATTTAGACACACAGTGAGGTGTGTCCATGAACATAGGAACCATTTTTCTTTTATTGGTGTGAATGAAAATAGAGTTTCATGGGATGGACTCTCACATAATGGGGTTCAGTCAATCACTCATTAATTGGATAGCATGACCATTGCTATAGTCGACGAGACGAGTGCACAGTTTCCTATAGTTGTTTACAAGTACATGGATTTCTTTCCTGAGGATTTTCTTGGAATACCACCTCGTATAGAGGTAGAATTTTTAAATGATCAGTACCCCATGGAGAAACCTATATCGACACCATCATATCATATTTCTCCCACTGAGGTTCGGGGTTTGAGGGTGTAGATGGAGGACATGTAAAGTTAAAGGCTCAATGTTTTACCATGGGAAGTCCCATTGTTGATTTCCATAAAGGAAAGAAGATACTTGAGGTTATGCATATACATTCTCCACCTGAACCTGGTGACCATGAAGAATAAGTATCCTTTACCATGGATTGATAATATCTTCAATCAACTAAATAGGGCGATATGGTTCTCAAAGATAGACCGCAGCTTAGGTTATCACCAGCTGCAAATGTATGATGAGGACATCTCGAATATGCCTTATCTATGTCTCTACTGTCACGACCCATCCTTGGGACCCGTGCCGTGACTACCCCAAGCCCGCCTCCCATAGGCCAGGGGCTGGCGACTAGGACCAAGGCATAAATACCGACAAAAGGGGAATGCATTGCCTTTATAAAGTAAACAGACACCATAGAGTAAGCAAACAGAAGTAAACACTAAGTAAAACTGGGTACAAAAGTAGTGCGGAAAAGTAAGTGGGCCAGAATACAAACCCAAACTGAAAGTAAGGTAAAACTGAAATGAAGTAAAACAACTAAATGTAAAGTAGCAACGTCGAGCCGTCCACTGGAAGTCCCACCTGAACGGTGGGTACAGATAGCCTCCTCAGCTCGTCGGGTCCAGCCGTCCGCTCCGTGTACGTCCCGCCAAGTGGTCCACCTCTAGGTACCGACTTGCTCCACAAGACTCAACCACGATCAGCGTTGTCTGTCGTCTGCATCCATCACAACGTAGTGCGGGCATAGCCCATGCAGGGGTGAGTATATGCTACTCAGTAGGACCCCGAGACCCCTGATGGTCTCCCAGAATCCACAAAGTATAATCCACAATGGAAGGATACAATCACGAAGTAACATCCAACACTACTTAGGTATATGCCCATATATATACCTAAGTCATCAATTCCAGTTCGGCTCCAACATCCGAGCCCAAATTCGATCACGTCCACACATGATAGTACAACCCAATCCACATAGAATAACACAACCCAATCCACATAGGAAAGCAAGTCAATCATATCGAAGATATTGATTGAAAGTCAAGACTCAGCTCACACAGGTATACTTCTTCGGTGATAGAGATGATCATAGATAGCCACTGATTCATCTAAGCTAGTACCCACGTAAGATACTAAACCAGCCAAGCTACTGAACCCACATAGGATTCAGTGCATTCTTCATCGTCGTTGAACCCACGGAGGATTTCAGTACGGTCTTCATCGCTGCCGAACCCACATAGGATTTCAGTGCAGTCTTCATCGTCGTCGAACCCACATAGGATTTCAGTACGATCTTCATCGTTGCCTAAACCAGATAAGATTTTGGTGCAGTCTTCATCGTCGTCGAACCCACATAGGATTTCAATACGGTCTTCATCGCTGCCGAACCCACATTGGATTTCAATGCAGTCTTCATCACCGTCGAACCCATGAAGGATTTCAGTACGGTCTTCATTTCTGCCGAACCCACATAGGATTTCAGTGTAGTCTTCATCACTGTCAAACCCACATAGGATTTCAGTACGGTCGTCATAGTCGCAGTCGCAGTGGTAGCCATCTCTTGGGTTCCCGCACACAACATGCTCGTTTCTAGGAGGGTCCGCTCCACGAGCCAAGGGGTTGATACATAAACTGAAACGTAGTCCAAATTTGATGTATCTCAAAGTTCTGTCTCAATAAGAGGAACTCAACGTGACAGACGGCGTGTCAATCGGATGCCCGGTTTGAGAGTTATTGGCTTTTTTCGTTCTAGGGGCCTGGTTGGTTTTTAAGTCAAAATCAACCCGACCGCACTACAACTGCATACAAAACTCGATCATAGTAATCCAAAAGGTTTTTCTCGCTAATAGGAAACCAACAAAGACAATGGCACATCAATTGGACGTCCGGATCTCAAGTTATAAGTGTTTCCGCTCCAAGGGCCCGGTTGGTTTCGTGTTCGAACCAACCCGGACGTACCCAAAGTTCTCCAAAACCTTGAGTGTAATATACCAAAATGACCATCTCAATCCAAGGATCGAATCTCAACTAACGGTGTGTCGTTCGGAGGTCTGTATCCCAAAAAATGGGCAAAATAATGAACATGTCCAGTTTTAGGGGGTTTTGGGCCCGCACCGACCTGGCCCGAGACCCCCTAGGTCGGCCCGAACCGGGTCTGGGTTCAGCCCCTTAGGACGCGGCCCGGCCCAGCCGGCGTGGCCCGGCCCGGCTTGCATGGCCCGGTGTGGTCGGCCCGTCGCGGGCGCGCCCCGCACGGCCGCACCGAGCTGGTCGTGCCATTGCGGAAGGGGGGGGGGGCTGCCCCCCTTGATTGAAGTTGCGGCCCCCATGTGGGGGCCGCTCCTTGCAAGTGGACGTAGTGCTAGGCGCCGCGTCTTCCCCAGGTCTCGCGTGGCCATGGGACCAGCCTCCTTCCACCGCGTCTTCAGCCGCGGCGGTCCCTCCTGGCGGCACACCGGGACGCCGCCACCTCCAGCCGCCGATGAAGTCCGCGGGCCACCGGAGCCGCTCCGGTGGTCCTTTCTTGCTCCCGTCTGCGCCTGGGGTCGTCTCAGGACCCGTAGATTACTACGACGGCCTCCAATCGCTCAACAGTCCCGTTTCATTGTCTCCCAATGTTCTGCGCATCAAGAACAGAGAATCGGTGGGTTCGGACTTGTTCGTTGGTCTGCACCCACCGCGTTAGAGGTTCAAACGACTTTCAACAAATTTAATCATATTTCTAGGATATAATCCACATAAATTAAATTAAATCCAACCCCCTACCTCAATGAAGTCATTGAACGAGGTTTGTCGCGGGAAGGGGACGTCGCGGAAGACGGCTTCGTTGAAGAGGATCGTGGGTGTCGCGGTACACGGCATCGCGGGGAAGAGGATCGTCGGCGTCGCGGAGAAGAGGATCGTCGGCGTCATGGTACATGGTATCGCGTCGTCGATCTCCGGATAACTAGCGTTTTTCATCGTCTTCTGTCGGAGGCTGGTGTTCTTCGTCTTTCTCCGCATTCTCCAATGAAGAAAATGAAGATTTGAAGGCTTTGAGAAAATCATCTCTAATCCTTTTTGCACAACTAAACAATAAAAAATAAAATAAGGCGTTGCCTTATTTTATTACTCAAACCATCCCTTAATTGAAATTAAAAAATTAAAACACAATTTAATTATCGTGCGTTGACCAATTAATGAGGCATTTAATAATCCAATTAAACATGAGAGTTGACTTGGCATTAAAGAGGGGGGTGCAAGTGAGTTACCAAATTAAATGCACGTGGGAGGTAAAAGGAAAATAAAGGGGGTGGGGCTCATGTGGTACCCACCTCACTAATATCCTACCTATGAGTTAGGGTATTAGTTGGCCCCACTCCAACCACCATGCCTAGGTTTTCATTACATAGAATAAAAATAAAATCGTAGCACTATATTATATTTTTATTCTTTAGTTAACCCAATTAATTATTAACCTCACCCGAGCAAAAGCAACTCTGGAAAAGGTATTCTTAAGCAATTATTGGCGCTTCGATTCCATCGGTGCCCTCGAAATTCAATTCCAAGCACCAGTTCAAAAGTTAGGAAAACCCACCCGTTCGTTCAATGAACGTACCCGAGCTAAAATTTGGAAAATGATTCCGGGCACAGCGGACCTCAGAATCAGGTGCCGTCAGAAACTATGTTCTTGTAAAATCCCAAAGAAAATTAAGAAAGAAATTTCCCTTGAATTTTACGGTTCTTTACATTACTCCCACCTCAGTTCATTACGTCCCCGTAAAGATACATCGTAAACTAGGGGAACAAATGTGGGTACTGTGCACGTATCTGAGCCTCCCGCTCTCAAGTGCTCTCCTGGAGGTTCCCGTGCTGCCATATGATGGGCACTAGAAGTATCGACCGTCCATGTAGGACCCACTCCTATCGATCCTCGATCTCCACCGGGACCTCCGCAAAAGTCTCCCCATCGTCACTTTCCAACTCCCCATGGTCGATGATATGTGTCAGGTCATGCACGTATCTCCTCAGTTGGGATACGTGGAAGACGTCGTGCACCCGGTGCAACTGAGGTGGTAGAGCCAGGCGATAAGCCACCTCGCATATCCTGCTAAGGACCTGGATTTTCCGATGAAGCACGGAGATAACTTGCTGCCTTGGCCAAATCTCTGGAATCCATGTCGAGGTGAGACCCGCAAGAGAACGTGGTCGCCATCCTCGAACTCCAGTGTCCTCTGCCTCCTGTCAGCATAAGACTTCTGCTGGCTCAGAGCTGTCCTCATCTGCTCCTGGATGACCTGGACCTTCTCTGTTGTGGCCTGGACCATCTCTAGTCCCATAATTGCGGACTCCCTAGGGTCTGTTCAGCACAGAGGTGATCTGCAAGGTCGGTCGTATAATGCCTTGTATGGTGCCATCCCGATGGTGGAGTGGTATCTGTTTTTTTACACGAACTCCGCCAAGGGTAGTTGGTCCTCCCAGCTGTGACCAAAGTCGAGGACACATGCATGGAGCATGACCTTGAGAGTCTGAATGGTCCTCTCCGTCTGACAATCCTTCTGAGGGTGAAAGGCGGTGCTCAGACGTAGCTGCGTCCCGAATGCCTCCTACAACCCCTTACAAAGTCGGGAAGTAAAGTGAGAATCTCGATCGAAGACGATAGATGATGGAACACCCTGAAGCTATACGATCTCCTGAACGTAGAGGTGCCACAAGCTCTCCACTAGGCCCTGCTCTCTGATGGGTAAAAAGTGGTCCGACTTGGTGATTTGATCGACAATCACCCAAATGAAGACTTGACTTCTAGAAGTGCGTGGAATTCCATTCATGAAATCCATAGATATCCCATCCCACTTCCACTCTGGGACCTCCAACGGTTGTACCAAGCCTGCTGGTACCTGGTGCTCTGCCTTCACCTGCTGGCAGGTGAGGCATCGAGAAACGAACTCTGCCACAACCTTCTTCATACCCGGCCACCAGTGCTGTCGTCTAAGATCTTGGTACATCTTCGCCACTCCAGGATGTACCGCTAAAGGGGAAGTGTGAAACTCTCTCATCACCTCCTCCTGTAAAGAAACTAGTACCATGGTACGTCCTCTGAAAAGGACGATGTGCTCTCCTCTTATAGAGAATCCATCATGTTCCTGTCCTAATGATATCTGCACACGCCACGTCTCACAGTCAGCGTCCCCACGCTATGCCTCTCTGACCCACTGCAGTAGTGGAGGAGTGACTGTGAGTGACTAAAGAAAGGATGCTCCATCTCTATCCATGAAGGATATCTGTAAAGCGGCTAGCTGCTCTGTCGCCTCACCAAGTAGGTGAATTCTCGTCCTCCTGCTAAGGGAATCGGCTACCACGTTCCCCTTTCCAGGAGTACAGAGTATCTCAAAGTCATAATCCTGGAGGAACTCGAGCCATCTCCATTGTCTCAGATTCAGGTCCTTATGCAAGAAGATGTACCTGAGACTCTGGTGGTCAGAGTAGACTGTAAAGCGCTCTCCCATCAGATAGTGTCTCCACATCTTTAGAGCGAAGACCACCACTGCTAACTCCAGGTCATGGGTAGCGTAGTTCTGCTCATGCTACCTCAACTGACGTGATCCATAGGCGATCAT
Source organism: Viscum album (assembly GCA_963277665.1). NCBI lineage: Eukaryota > Viridiplantae > Streptophyta > Magnoliopsida > Santalales > Viscaceae > Viscum > Viscum album. The sequence continues at coordinate 905,659,739 of OY728125.1, read as the reverse complement.
GGCCCGCTCCTGCATCAGGACACATCCGAGTCCAGTCCCTGATGCATCTCAGTAGACTACGTACCCTACTCCCTCCTCTGGTAGCCTCAAGAGAGGTGGGCTGGTCAATCTCTGTCTCAGCTCCTGGAAGCTCTACTAACATATGTCCGACCGCACGAAGGTTTTCCCCTTCTTCTTCAAAGTTGAGAGTGGTTCCATAACTCTGGAAAAGGCTGGCACAAATCTCTGGTATTACCCAGCTCACCCCAAGAAACTCCGCAGCTCTGTCACGCTCCTAGGTGGCTCTCAAGCTAGCACTACCTCGATCTTCGCAGGATCCACTGAAACTCCCGCCTCAGAGATGATGTTCCCCAAGAAGTGGACCTCACTCAACCAGAATTGACATTTCGAGAGCTTTCCATAAAGCTGGTGCTCTCAGAGTGTGTCTAGTACAACCCGCAAGTGGTAGGAGTGCTCCTCCTCAGTGGTCGAGTATATCAATATATCGTCGATGAAGACCATGAAAAATTGATCGAGGTATGGCTGAAAGATCTTATTCATGAGACCCATGAACACTGATGGAGCATTGGTTATGCCAAAAGGCATAACAAAGAACTGATAATGGCCATACCGACATCTGAAGGCCGTCTTCTGCACGTCCTCATCTCGAACTCTGAGCTAATGATAGCCTGATCTAAGGTCTATCTTTTAGAACCATCGTGCTCCCTTGAGCTGATCAAAGAGGTCGTCAATCCTCGGTAGCGGATACTTGTTCATCACGGTCACCTGGTTTAGGCGAAAATTGTCGACACAAAGTCACAAGCTCCCATCCGCCTTCTTGGCGAAAAATATTGGGGAAGCCCATGGTGAAACAATGGGTTTAATGAATCCATTGCCCTGTAAGTCCTCCAACTGTACCCGTGGCTCTCGAAGCTCAACAGGGGACATCCGATATGCTGGAGTGGATATCGGGGTTGTCCCAGGGTACAGGTCAATATAAAAGTATACCTCTCTACAAAGAGGTAGTCCTGGAATGTCGTAGGGAAAACGTCCGCATAATGATCCACCTCTACAGGAAAACTAGGAATATGCACGTCAACTGCTCCGAGGATGAGGCTCGCCAACTGGGGAGTGATGGGTTGTCCTCTCCTTTGCGAGAGTCGATCATGTACTGCAAAGGCTCCCTTCTTGCCGGTAAAGGTGAACCCACTCCCGTCGGTGTGTACACACCGCACCTTGTGCCTAATAAAGTCAATCTGAGCATGGACTGTAGATAACCAGTCCATGCCCAAGATGACGTCGTAAGGCCTCGACACCACTACGAGAAGATCCCTTCCAAAGCTCTTGCCTCCTTGAGTAAGCTCACACTATCGGCACCAGTGCATAATCGTCGAGTCTTCTCCCATAAGGGTATCTAGCCGTAAGGATCGAGCCAACGGCTCCGTCGAAATCTCTGTGCTCCGAACAAGGGCAGTGACAATAAAGGAATGACTCACTCCTGTGTCTATAAGAACTACAGCAATGGTGGAGTATATATAGATAGTACTTCGAATCATCTCTGGAGTGTCGTGGTCGTAGGCCTCCGCTGCCTGAAGCTGATCTTGTCTCTACCCGCCAGCTCCATGTGGTTAGGGTGGACCTCCTAGTGGTGGTGGTGGTAAAGCCTCAAAGCGTCGCCCACCACCTGCTGCTTGGCCAGCTCCCCCGCCTCATCCTCCTGCTCTCGGCGGACCGCCACGGTAGACCCTCTACCTCTGCCTGGGTGGCCCCTCAACCTTCTACTGCTCCTCTTCACGGCAGGTCGGGAAGTCATGAGCCATGTGGCCCTGCCCACCGCATACATAGCACTGCCTGGTCCTTAGAAGGCTGGCTCTGCGCGCTGTACCCCGCACCTCTGAGCCAGTGTCCTGAGGTTATCTACCTGATTTTCTGGTCCGCCTGGACCACTATGAAATCCATCGACTACCAGTTGTAGACGACTCTGCTACGTGCCGCCCTGCGGTAGGTCTCGCTGCTGGCGTAGGCTCGGCAAGAAAGCTCTCTATGAGAATAGCTTTCTCCAGTACTCTTACTTGTGTCGGAATGCTAAGGGAGATCATCGATACCTTAATCTCATGCCTCAGTCCCTGCTCGAAGGTCTAGGCCTGGAATAATGGGTTCTGTACCATGTCCATCGAATAGCGCGAGAGGTCGGTAAATCTCACCGAGTACTGGGCGACCATCATGCTTCCCTGCCGCAGCTATAGAAGATCTTGGATGTGCACCACACGGAGGGTGGCTAGGATGAACTCCAATTGGAAGAAGCTCTCAAAGTCCGTCCAGAGGAGTGATGCCTCGTTGTGCACCTGGAGCATCAAGCTCCACCATCTTCCTGCTTCCGCGTGCAGGAGGCTCACTGCGAGGATCACTATGAGGTCAGCTGGTGTCCCAACTAACCTGAAAACTCGCACAACCGCCCCAGCCAATCCTCGGCTACCTGAGGGTCCGTCTCCCCATAGAACCTGGGCGGTCTCTGACACTGAAACTTTTGCAGCTCACTAATGCGACGTTCACTATCAGCGGATGGGGCTGGTAGCATCGGTGGTTCGGCGGGTAGAGGTATCGCCGGTGCCTCCACTGTCAAAGGGCCCTGCACCGAGGCTTCGTCGCTCGGTGGGTTGTCGTCTTGCTCAAAGCTCGGAACCCTAGATGGCTATCATTGTGGGGCCATCCAGAAAAGAAACAGGTGTTCCACGGTCAAAGAGTATACCTGGTGAGCTGACACAAATTAATAACAAAGAAAACTTTTGAAAAAAAAATGCAATCAATGTTTTCATGCATTGAGTCGGAAATCAGAAGTCAGGGTCTTGGTGTACGGATACGTCGGCCGCCGCACCAACACTAGACTCCCTGGACTGATAACCACACTCAATACCCTTAAAACTATTGCTTCACATAGAAGAATGATCAGAGTCCTGAATTCTGCGGTAGAACTGAACTCCTCTGATACAAATTTGTCGCGACCCTTCCTCAGGACCCGTGCCGTGACTACCCCAAGCCCGCCTCCCATAGGCCAAGGGCTGGAAACTAGCACCAAGGCATAAATCCCGACAAAAGGGGAAGGAATTTCCTTTATAAAGTAAACAAACACCACAGAGTAAGAAAGAAGAAGTAATCACTTAGTAAAATTGCATACAAAAGTAGTGCGGAAAAGTAAGTGGGCCAGAATAGAAACCCAAACTGAATGTAAGGTAAAACTGAAAAGAAGTACAACAACTGAAAGTAAAGCAGCAACATCGAGCCGTCCACTGTAATTCCCACCTGAAGGGTGGGTACATATATCCTCCTCAGCTCCTTGGGTCCAGCCGTCCACTCCATGTATGTCCCGCCCAGTGGTCCACCTCCAGGTACCGACTTGCTACACAAGCTTCAACCACGATCATCATTGTCCGTCGTCTGCATCCAACACAACATAGTGCAAGCATAGCCCGTGCAGGGGTGAGTATATGCTACTCAGTAGGGACCCTGAGACCCCTGAACATCTCCCAGAATCCACAAAGGATAATCCACAAAGGAAGGATACAATCACGAAGTAACATCCAACACTACATAGGTATCTGCCCATACATATACCTAAGAAATCAATTCCAGTTCGGCTCCAACATCTGAGCCCAAATTCGACCACATCCACACAGGATAGTACAACCCAATCCACACAGAATAACACAACCCAATCCACATAGGAAAGAAAGTCAATCATATCGAAGATATTGATTGAAATTCAAGACTCAGCCCTCACAGGTATACTTCTTCGGTGATAGAGATGATATGATATAGCCATTGATTCATCGAAGATGGGACCCACTTAGGATACTAAACCTGCCAAGATGTCGAACCGACATAGGATTTCAGTGCAGTCTTTATTGTCGTCGAACCCACGAAAGATTTCAGTACGGTCTTCATCGCTGCCAAACCCACATAGGATTTCAGTGCAGTCTTAAATGCTGTCGAACCCACATAGGATTTCAGTATGGTCTTCATCGCTTCTAAACCCACATAGGATTTCATTGCAGTCTTCATCGTCGTCGAACCCACATATCATTTCAGTACGGTCTTCATCGCTGCCGAACCCACATAGGATTTCAGTGCAGTCCTCATCGACGTCGAACTCACGGAGGATTTCAGAATGGTCTTCAACGCTGCCGAACCCACATAGAATTTCAGTGCAGTCTTCATCACCGTCGAACCCACATATGATTTCAGTACGGTCGTCACAGCCGCAGTCCCAGTCGCAGCCAGCTCTAGGGTTCCCGCACACAGCATGCTTGTTTCCGGGAGGGTCCGCTCCACAATCCAAGGGGTCGATACATCTACTGAAACATAGTCTGGAGTTGATGTATCTCAAAGTTCCTTCTCGACAAGAGGAACTCAACGTGACAGACGGCGCGTCAATTGGACGCCCGGTCTGAGAGTTATTGGTCTTTTTTGTTTCAGGGGCCCGGTTGGTTTTTAAGTCAAAAACAACCTGACCACACTTCAACTACATCCAAACCTCAAGTGGAGTAATCCAAAAGGTCCGTCTCACTAATAGGAAACCAACAAAGTCGACGGCATGCCAATCGGATGTCCGGATCTCAAGTTATAAGCGTTTCTGCTCCGAGGGCCCAGTTGGGTTCGTGTTCGAACCAACCCGGACGTACCCAAAGTTCTCCGAAACCTTGAGTGTAATATACCAAAACGACTGTCTCGATACAAGTATGGAATCGCAACTGACGGTTCATCGTTCAGAGGTCTCTAGAAAAAGATATTGGAAAAAGAACAAAAGTGTCTGGTTTTAGGGGGTTTTGGGCCCGGACCGACCCGGCCCGAGACCCCCTGGGTCGGCCCGAACCGGGTCCAGGTCCATCCCGTTAGGGCATGGACCATCCTGTCCGAACCGGTCCAGCCTAGGTGGCCGGTTGGCCCGGCGCGGGCGCGCCCCGCACGGCCAGCACGGAGCTGGTTGTGCCGTTGTGGAAAGGGGGGGCTGCCCCCCTTGATTGAAGCCGTGGCCCCCGCGTGGGGGCCGCTCCTTGTCAGCGGATGCAGCGCTGGGTGTCGCGTCTTCCCCGGGTCCTGTGCGTCCGCGAGACCGGTCGCCTGCCGCCGCGCTTGAAGCTGCGGCATTCCCTCCTGGCGGCGTACCGGGACGCCGCCGCTTCCGAGCTTCCGGCCGCCGCCTCCGGCCGTCGGTGGCGCCGCGCCGCCGGTGAAGTCCGCGGGCCACCGGAGCCGCTCCGGTGGTCCGTTCTTTCTCTCGTCTATGCCTGGGGTCGTCTCAGGACCCGTAGATTACTGCGACGGCCTCCAATCGCTCAACAGTCCCGTTTCATCGTTGCCCAACGTTCCACGCATCAAGAACAGAGAATCGGTGGGTTCAGACTTGTTCGTTGGTCCGCACCCACTGCATTAGAGGTTCAAATGACTTTCAACAAATTTAATCATATTTTGAGGATATAATCCACATAAATTTAATTAAACCAAACCCCCGACCTCGATGAAGTCGTCGAACGAGGTTTGTCGTGGGAAAGGGACGTTGCGGAGGACGACGTCGTTGAAGAGGATCGTGGGCGTCGTGGTACACGGCGTCGCGGGGAAGAGGATCATCGGCATCATGGAAAAGAGTATCATCGGCGTCGCGGTACACAGCATCGCGTCGTCGATCTTTGGGGAACTAGCGTTCTTCGTCATCTTCCGTCGGAGGCCGGCGTTCTTCGTCATTCTTCATGTTCTCCAATGAAGAAGATAAAGAATCAACGGCTTTGAGCAAATCCTCTCCAATCCTTCTTTCACAATGAATCAACAAAAAATAAAATAATTTGTTGCCTTATTTTATTACTCAATCCATCCCTTAATTGAAATTCAAAAATTAATACACGATTTAATTATCATATGTTGACCAATTAATGAGGCATTTAATAATCCAATTAAACGCGAGAGTTGACTTGGCATTAAAGAGGGGGGTGCGGGTGAGTTACCAAATTAAATGTATGTGGGAGGTAAAAGGAAAATAAAGGGGGTGGGGCTCGTGTGGGCCCTACCAAACTAATATCCTACCTAGGAGTTAGGGTATTAGTGGGTCCCACTCCAACCACCATGCCTAGGTTATCATTACTTAGAATAAAAATAAAATTGGAGTATAATATTTTATTTTTATTCTTTAGTTAACCCAATTATCTATTAACCTCACCCGAGAAAATGAAACTCTGGAAAAGGTGTTCTTAAGCAATTACAGGCGCTGCGATTCCATCGGTGCCCTCGGAATTCTATTCCGAGCACCAATTCAAAAGTTAGGAAAACCCGCTCGTTCGTTCACTGAACGTACCCGAGCTAAACTTTGGAAAATGATTCCGGGCACACCGGGGCTCGGAATCAGGTGCCGTCAGAAAACTGCATTCTTGTAAAATCCCAAAGAAAAGTATGAAAAAAATTCCCCTTGAATTTTACGGGTCTTTACATCTACGGCCACTAAAAGTACTTTTTAATGTCTTTTGGCATTAAAAACTCCCCTTTAGTGTTCATGGGACTCATGAATTGGATCATCCAGCCATACATAGACCTGTTTTTTGTTTCCTTCATTGATGACATCTTAGTGTACTCAACCTCTGAGGAGGAGAACGTGATAAAACTGAGGATGGTTCAGTATACACTATGAGATAACCAGCCTTATGGAATATTCTCAAAGTGTGTATTTTGGATATGAATACTCCACTTCCAGGGACTTGTCATCTCAGAGGCAGGATTTGTGGTGGATCCACCAATGATTTCGGTAGTGCATTCTTGGAATCCACCCAAGAGCATTAGCAAGGTATTGATATTCCTTGGATGGATGGGTAATAACATGTGTTTGAACCTGTCTTCACCAAAGTGTAATAACCCTTGAAAACATTTAAGAACAAGGGAAACCCCTTCATGTGGAAAAAAGGATTCTATCAGAGATTTCAGAAGCTAAGGTAGAGCTTGACAAGTTCTCTTATATTGGGGATACCGGAGGAGGGAGCTCACTATGTGGAATACTTGATACATCAAGAATGAAGCATGGTTGTTCCCTAATGTTGGGGAAAGAATTAATTGCTTATGTCCCTAAAAAATTGAGACTATATGAGAATAAAAATGTGACAAATGACCTTTAGTTGGCAGCGGTAGTCATTTTATTGAAGATATAGTGACACTACCTTATGTGGGAATGATTCATCGTCTATTATGACTATAGGAGTCTCAAGTAAATCTTCACCTCGAAGGTCCTGAACGTGATGAAGTGGTGATGGATGGAGTTCCTCTAAGACTATGACTTCGAGATAGTCAAATCTCTAAGGAAGAGGATCGTAGTGGGAGAGGCGCTCAGCAAGAGATCCGGTTTTTTGCTGCTGAGTGAGGTGATAGAAAAACTAGCCACGATGATGATATCCATCTTAGATGATGATGGAACAACTTAACTTGAGTCGATAAATATCAATCCTCCAATCTTACAATGATTTAGGGAAGGAAACTTGTGAATGATTATTGTGAGGCCCAACATTCTAAGTTATCCTTAGGACAATCTCCTGATGGATTTTTGTTAGGTGGGGAGCATGTCATTCATTTTAGAGAATTAACCATAGTACTAGTGTCATTGTGGGAGGAGGTGTTGATGGAGTTCTATAAATCCCCATTGGAGGTATATCCAGGTTTGGAGGAAATGTACCAGACCTTTGATATTAGTATCAGTCACCGAGGATGAAGAAAGAAGTGTAAGAGTTTGCCTATATATGCCTTTCTTGTTAGAAAGTGAAGGATAAGAACCTAGTCCTAGCAGGCTTGACAGGACACCTTATTGTACCAGGGTGGAAGTGGGATGTGATATCAATGGATTTCAACACAGTCTTACCATGCACATCTAAGAGGCATGATACCAATTGTGTGATCGTAGAATGACTCACCATGTTGTCACACATACTGCCCATTCTAGAGCAGGATTCAATAGAGTATTTCGAAAGCCTCAATGTGTATGAGATAGTTTGACACCATTGATTCCCATATTCTATAGTCTTTGATCATGATGAACGCTTTACATCATTTTTGTGTATGGGATTATACGAGTCTTTTAGGGACTCAGCTGCACTTTAGCATTGCCTTTCACCCATAGAAGGATGGTCAAACAAAGTGGACCATACATAACTCGGATGACCTGCTTCTTTCTTGTGTTCATTATTTTAGTCACATTTGGGAGAACCATCTACCACTGCTGGAGTTAGTGTACAACAACATCTACCACTCTACCATTGGTATGGCACTATTTTTGTCATTGTTCAAAAAACCAAGCTGGTCATGAATATGATGGACAGACCTATTGGATTCAATGCTCATGGGTTCAGAGATGGTACTAGCTAAAACTGAGAAGGTGTAGGTCATTTCAGAGTAGATAAAGATTTCATATAGCTGAAAAAGTATTATTACAATAGGCTACGTGGACCTTTGGAGATCGAAGAGGGGGGCATGTTGTAAGGACCCGAACTTATTTCATACATAATCTTGAATTTATTCAAGAAAACACTTCATTTTACATTGAGGATCTTTTCAAGTTTAGAGCTTTAGAGAATTAAGACAAAATATTCACAACATTACACATTGTTACATAGTGGATACCATTAAATCAGTTTCCATTTTCCTCAGAATATAAAACATTAAAACATAAAACAAGACTCCTTGACAATTCTCCAACATTTAACATGTCTTCCTTCCTTGTATTATTCATCCATTAACCTGTGAAAAATCATTTAAAAACTTGGGATGAGCACAAAAGCTCAGTAAGGTATGAAAAAGAAGGAAAAAATCTCATTAGTCCATGAATACACAAGACATATGGAAACATTTTCAAAATACACGATTTACACCCATAAAATCTTACTTAGCGTAACATGAGATTTACACAAGATCCATAAAAACATAATTATAATCATAAAGGTATATTGGGGCATTACTTACATAATCTTGTAACCATCTTGGCTACCTTAAAATTTGTAACCCTCACGGCTACCTTACTTTGTGTAACCATCACAGTTACACTTGGAGTAACCATACGGACGACCTCCTACTTACTCATACCCAATGCATTGGAGGGAAATATAGGTCCCAACCTTCATCATAAACAATTCCCAATAGCCAAAACATAATCATTCAACATAAATAATAGCATAAAAACATTGCCTTTGAATCTTATAAAACAGAATTTTAAAAGAGGATTTTAGAAGAAAAGTCCCTTATAAACATCATATACTTGAAGTGATACTTAATTGAGTGGATGGAATATGTATATACTCTGTAAATACACATAATTAAACATAATATAAACATAACCCATCACACAAACAATTTAAATAGCACATAAATTATAAAGTAGAAGGTTAACCCAAAGAATGGAAATCGGGTTAAGAATTCCCTTACCTTGGGCTTGTCCTACTTCAAAATTGTTTAAACCTCCTGTATAATGGTTAAAAGAGTGTTATTAGTATTTTATAGAAACATTTCCATGTTTATAACATCTTATATGGTCATTTCATAACTTCATTTCACCCCTTAATTCTTAGTATTTTGTTCCTTGCATTATTTTGGGTGAGGTCTTTTTTGATTTTCACGATCGGTTCATGATGAATCGTTCTTGTTGATTGGAAGTGAAACTCCAGAATTGGAATGGAGTATTAGTTACATAACTCCAGTACCATAAATTATACCATTCATCACTTTGGTGCCTTATATGATGATGATTTATAAGTTAAAACATTAATTATGTTCGTTTAGATAATTTAAGTGGTTCTTTGATAATTACAATTTCATTTAGTCTTATAAGTTTGAATCATTAGTACAAAAGAATTACAGAACCTTATATGATTCATAAAACATATATTATAACCTGGTTCAACCATATAAATGGTTTCATGACCAGACTTGAAATAATTAATGGAAATTGAAAATACATCGTCCACGATATCGGTAATTCGACACAAATGGACAATGTTTTTTGATTCTTTAAATAAGTGAAAGAGGAGAGGAATAATGATTTGTAATTTTCCATAAACATGAAAACATCCAGAATATACATGATTCTGGAGATTTCATGCCTCTTGGATAAGAGGGGGTGAAGAAAGAAGTGGAAGGAATCATGAAATAAAGAAAACATGAGAAATTTCTTACAAAAAATTCGGCAGCCTAACGGCGCCTCTAAAAATTTCATAAAAACAAGATTGATGAGAGGAATGGAATATCTCATCAATAATACAAAATTTGGACTGTAAGGGAAAATATTTAATGAAATATCCCAACAAAAGACAAAGGGAAAGGAAGAGAATAACATAAAATGGATGGAAAGAATGAAAATGAAAGAGGATGTTTACCTCTTGATCTCTTCTCCTTGAGATCCTTCTTAAGGGCTTTGATTTTGGTCTTTTGGTGAGACCAGCAGCTCTAGGACGTGGGGAAGAAGATTGAGGAGGGAATTTGGCAGAAATTAGACAATGCTCAAGGCTTGAGAGGTGTGGGAGGAAGAGGGGAGTGAGGGTGGTATTTATAGTGGAGGAGGGGAGGTATTTTAGATTATTTTAATTATTATTATAATATTTTTATCAAGACTATGAATAATCTCAAATCAAGTGGCCTTAATTAGTGAAAATATCATGTGATTTCGAAGCAAGTGGCCTTGCATCACTTATGATGTCATAAATAGTGCATTTTTACTGATAAATTGATTATACGGTATTTTACCGTATTTCACTATTCACCGAAAATTCAAGAGTTTCAGAAAAATACCAAAAATTTACCCCAACCATTTTTCGACGTGTAGAATTCAAAAATGAACTCCATTTTTCAAAAATAATTTTCTAAATATTATTAATTTAATTTTAAAATAAGGTCACAGTTAATTCGAAAAATAACAAAATTGAAGTGCAATTAGTTTTATGTGACATTGGAAAATTAATTAAGATCCCATTATCCTATTGCCATGGGAAAATAAAATAATAATATTATTTACTATTCATGAGGTCATATTACTATTCATATTACTATTCATATTACTATTCATAAGGGCATGTTACTATTCACCAAAAAAAACAAGTTTGTTCCATCAGACTCGAAATAACATACTGAACACAATTGTAGATGATAGTTTCTTGAAATTCAAAACATAGAAGAAATAAAATTATGTTTAAAGGATACTTATAAATATATACCTTAAACAAAATTTCAAGCATTTTCAATTTATTTTTAGAAAACCTTGGGATGTTACATTATCCCCACCTTCTTGAAATTGAGTCCTCGCAATTTTATTTACTTATTAAACAACTGAGGGTATTTTTCCCTCATAGCATTTTCAGACTCCCATGTTGCTTCTTCAACCATGTGGTTTCTCCACAAAACCTTTACCTGGTGGATTACCTTATTCCGCAAAACCTGTTCTCTTCGATCAAGAATCTGAACCGGTTTTTCTTCATAAGAAAGGTTCTCTGCTAGCTGAACTTCTTCCGGCCTCAAGACATGTGATGAATCTGGAACATACTTTCTCAACATCGAAACATGAAAAACATTGTGTACCTGAAACAAGCTCGGAGGCAAAGCTACGCGGTACGCAACTGTTCCAACTTTATCCAAGATTTCAAAAGGACCGATGAACCGTGGACTTAGTTTCCCTTTCTTACCGAAACGCATCACACTTTTCCAAGGAGATATTTTAAGGAAAACATGGTCACCTACCTTGAAAGAGAAGTCTTTCCTTCTGTTATCTGCATAACTTTTCTGCCTGCTTTGAGCTATCCTCATGTGTTGCTGGATCATCCTCACTTTCTCAGCCACTTCCTCTACTAATTCTGTCCCCATCAACTTTCTTTCACCGACTTCATCCCAAAACGCAGGAGTCCGACACCGCTTTCCATACAAGGCCTCAAAAGGTGCCATCTGAATACTGGAATGGAAACTGTTATTATAAGAAAACTCAACTAATGAAAGATGATGATCCCAACTTCCCTGATAGTCCATTGAACAAGCTCGAAGCATATCCTCCAAAGTTTGAATCGTTCGCTCTGACTGCCCATCTGATTGAGGATGAAAAGATGTACTGAAATTCAATTCTGTGCCCAAAGACTTCTGAAGTCCCTTCCAAAATTTAGAAGTGAACCTGGGATCTCGGTCAGACACAATGGAAAGAGGAACTCCATGTAACCTGACAATCTCTTTGAGGTACAATCGAGAAAGCTGATCTAATGTCATTGTATCTCGAATAGAAAGAAAATGAGCAGACTTTGTTAGCCGATCAACAATAACCCATATCGCGTTGTTACCTCGAGAAGTCTTTGGTAGTCCCACCACAAAATCCATGGATATATTCTCCCATTTCCATTCTGGCACCGGCAAAGGCTGAAGCATCCCCTTCGGTAACTGTCGCTCTGCTTTAACCTGCTGACATGTCAAACATTTCATTGTAAAATCAGCAATATCTCTTTTCATCCCATTCCACCAGTAATACTCTCGAAGGTCTCTGTACATCTTAGTACTTCCAGGATGAACAGAAAATGGAGAACTATGAGCTTCACACAACAATTCTTTCTTCAGCTGGGAATCACAAGGCACACACAACCTTTTTCCAAACCTTAAAACACAATCTTTATCAAGATTAAATTCTGGAAACTTACCCATTTTAACCAATTCTACCTTTTTCTGTAGCTCACAGTCTTCCCTCTGCGCTTTCATAATTCTGTCTGACAACGAAGACTGCACTGAAACCTGAAACAAAAAAGATATATTCCCTGCACCAACAACTTCCAAGCCAAAATTTATCAAATCATTAATCAAGGGATCACGTTCCAAACGTAGCATGGTTAATGATGCATGATTTTTCCGACTTAAGGCATCCGCTACTTTGTTTGCTTTTCCAGGATGGTAATTAATCGTGTAGTCATAATCCTTTATCAGTTCTAGCCATCTTCTCTGCCTCATGTTTAATTCCTTCTGAGTGAATATATACTTAAGACTTTTATGGTCAGTATATATTTGGCATTTGGTTCCGTAGAGATGATGCCTCCATATTTTCAAAGCAAAAAACCACAGCTGCCAATTCCAAATCATGTGTGGGATAATTCAGCTCATGAGGTTTAAGTTGTCTCGAGGCATAGGCAATTACCTGATCATTCTGCATCAAAACACAACCAAGTCCCTTCAAAGAAGCATCACTGTAGATGACAAACTCACCATTCCGGGAAGGTAAGGCCAAAACTGGAGCATTCACCAATCTCTTCTTTAGTTCCTGAAAACAAACATCACATTCCTCTGTCCAAACAAATTTAACCCCTTTCCGTGTTAACTTAGTTATTGGGCTAGATAACCGTGCAAAGTTCTTAACAAAGCGTCGGTAATAACTTGCTAAGCCCAGAAAACTACGAATCTCTGTAACATTTGTGGGTCTTGGCCATTCATCAACTACTTTTGTTTTGGCAGGATCAACTGTTATTCCATCCTTATTTACAATGTGCCCAAGAAAAGAAATCTGTTGCAACCAAAAATCACACTTGCTGAATTTTCCATATAGTTTCTTTTCTTTTAAAGTTTGTAAAACAACCCTTAGATGTTTTTCATGCTCCTCTTTATTTTTAGAAAAAACCAGAATGTCATCAATAAATACCACCACAAACTTATCCAAGAACTCATGAAATACTCTATTCATAAGATTCATGAATACAGCAGGTGCATTAGTTAACCCAAATGGCATAACAAAAAATTCATAATGCCCATATCTAGTACGAAAGGCTGTTTTCGGGATGTCATCCTCCTTCACCTTCAGCTGATGGTATCCGGATCTCAAGTCAATCTTGGAAAAGTACTGAGCTCCCTGGAGCTGATCAAACAAGTCATCAATATGAGGCAAAGGATACTTGTTTTTAACAGTGATGTTATTCAAAGCTCTATAATCAATACAAAGTCTCATGGAACCATCTTTCTTTTTAACAAACAAAACAGGGGCTCCCCATGGTGAAGTACTGGGACGAATGAAACCTTTGACAAGCAAATCCTGCAACTGATTTTTCAATTCAAGAAGTTCTATTGGAGCCATACGATATGGGGGTTTTGAAATTGGCTTAGCATCAGGAACTAAGTCAATTGTGAATTCAACTTCTCGTTTAGGTATGACACTGGGTAACTCCTCAGGAAAAACATCAAGGTATTCATTTACCACTGGCACATCATTGATTTGAATAGTTCCCTTGTTTTCAACAATATGAGCTAGATAACTTTCATTTCCATCTTTCAGTAGTTTCTCAGCTTCTTGATATGTTATCAATTGTATGGGTTCATTCTTGTATACAAACTGAAACTCTTTCTGAAAAACAACTTCTTTAGCTCTACAGTCAATCTTAGCATGATAATCAGAAAGCCAGTCCATCCCCAGAATAACTTCAAACTCGACTAAGGGTAAAACAACAAGGTTTGCAGGTAAAGTCTTTCCACATACCACAATAGAAATATTCTTATAATTCCTCTTTGCTATAACATTTCCCCCTGGTGTTTTAACAACAAGTTCGGGTATCATTTGTTGAGGTGATATTTCCAATTTACTAGAAAATTTCTCAGAGATGAAGGAATGTGTAGACCCCGTATCAAACAAAACTTTAGCAAAATCTGAGTGAACAAACAAAGTACCTGATACAACTTCATTGGATGGCCCAACATCTGCTGACGTAGTCGCAAAGGATCTCACTACACCTTTCTGCTTGTAGTCTGGCTTCTTTGCATCATTTGGATCCCTCTTTGGACAGGAATTTGCATAGTGACCCATCTCACCACATTTAAAACACTTTATAGTTTGCTTATCAGGATTAGTCTTTGGATCATTTTCATTGCAATCTCGGGCCATATGTCCAAACTTACCACATTTAAAACACTTCCCAGTTTTGATAAGACATTCCCCAGGGTGCTTCTTGCCACACTTTTCACAAACTGGAAACTGTATTTTCTTACCATCAGATTTCATTGGTTGATTCTTACCCATTGCTTTCCAATTTGACCTCTTCTTCTCTTTGTTTCCAAATTGCATGTGATCGTCAGCAAACTCCATCTCTACCCTCTCAGCACATCGGACAAGTTTCTCATTACTTTTGAATTCACGGGAGGCCAACGCCCTTCGATACCTTGGCATCAATCCTGAGTAAAAGCGGTTGATTTTGCTATCGAGATCCAGAATAAGATTCGGAGCATACCTCGCCAGTCGGGTGAAGTTCGCCTCATACATAGCCACTGAATCTTCCTCCTTTTGTTTCAGTTCAAGGAATTGTTTCTCCATTCTAAGTCGCACCACCTTAGGAAAATATTTTTCAAGAAAAAGACTTTTAAATTCATCCCATACTAAGGCATCAAAATCCTCTCTACCCCTGATATTCCTTACCATTGACCACCACTGATCAGCTTCCCCTTCAAAACGATAAATGGCAAGACTTACCTTTTGATTGTCTGAACATCCCATAACATCAAATATCTTTTCAAGGGCCTTAATCCATCCTTCTGCTGCCACTGGGTCAGAAGATCCACTGAATGCAGGAGGATGTTGTCTCATAAAATGTTCCACCACTGTCATGTTCCGTTGGGGTACATCTATTTGTCCTCTTGCATGGATGCCACCACCATTTATTTCCTGTGTTAGCTGAGCCATTACTGTCACAAACTGCTCGGTTCCAATCCCTACCATTCCGGGCTGTTGATCAGGAAGGATTTCATTCTGTCGGTGCCTATCCTCTTCAGCATCCATGTTCCTTCTGCGGACAACCATTCTAAACAAACATTTCTTAGATGAAGCAACATGATAATCTTTAAATGCTATAACAAATTAAACATAGGGTGAGAATTATTTATGGTTTTCTATTAGCATCACCTTAACCCCTAAAGTCATCTAAACCATCCTATGATACCAACTGTAAGGACCCGAACTTATTTCATACATAATATTGAATTTATTCAAGAAAACACTTCATTTTACATTGAGGATCTTTTCAAGTTTAGAGCTTTAGAGAATTAAGACAAAATATTCACAACATTACACATTGTTACATAGTGGATACCATTAAATCAGTTTCCATTTTCCTCAGAATATAAAACATTAAAACATAAAACAAGACTCCTTGACAATTATTCAACATTTAACAAGTCTTCCTTCCTTGTATTATTCATCCATTAACCTGTGAAAATCATTTAAAAACTTGGGATGAGCACAAAAGCTCAGTAAGGTATGAAAAAGAAGGAAAAAATCTCATTAGTCCATGAATACACAAGACATATGGAAACATTTTCAAAATACACGATTTACACCCATAAAATCTTACTTAGCGTAACATGAGATTTACACAAGATCCATACAAACATAATTATAATCATAAAGGTATATTGGGGCATTACTTACATAATCTTGTAACCATCTTGGCTACCTTAAAATTTGTAACCCTCACGGCTACCTTACTTTGTGTAACCATCACAGTTACACTTGGAGTAACCATACGGCCGACCTCCAACTTACTCATACCCAATGCATTGGAGGGAAATATAGGTCCCACCCTTCATCATAAACAATGCCCAATATCCAAAACATAATCATTCAACATAAATAATAGCATAAAAACATTGCCTTTGAATCTTATAAAACAGAATTTTAAAAGAGGATTTTAGAAGAAAAGTACCTTATAAACATCATATACTTGAAGTGATACTTAATTGAGTGGATGGAATATGTATATACTCTGTAAATACACATAATTAAACATAATATAAACAGAACCCATCACACAAACAATTTAAATAGCACATAAATTATAAAGTAGAAGGTTAACCCAAAGAATGGAAATCGGGTTAAGAATTCCCTTACCTTGGGCTTGTCCTACTTCAAAATTGTTTAAACCTCCTGTATAATGGTTAAAAGAGTGTTATTAGTATTTTATAGAAAAATTTCCATGTTTATAACATCTTATATGGTCATTTAATAACTTCATTTCACCCCTTAATTCTTAGTATTTTGTTCCTTGCATTATTTTGGGTGAGGTCTTTTGTGATTTTCACGATCGGTTCATGATGAATCGTTCTTGTTGATTGGAAGTGAAACTCCAGAATTGGAATGGAGTATTAGTTACATAACTCCAGTACCATAAATTATACCATTCATCACTTTGGTGCCTTATATGATGATGATTTATAAGTTAAAACATTAATTATGTTCGTTTAGATAATTTAAGTGGTTCTTTGATAATTACAATTTCATTTAGTCTTATAAGTTTGAATCATGAGTACAAAAGAATTACAGAACCTTATATGATTCATAAAACATATATTATAACCTGGTTCAACCATATAAATGGTTTCATGACCAGACTTGAAATAATTAATGGAAATTGAAAATACATCGTCCACGATATCGGTAATTCGACACAAATGGACAATGTTTTTTGATTCTTTAAATAAGTGAAAGAGGAGAGGAATAATGATTTGTAATTTTCCATAAACATGAAAACATCCAGAATATACATGATTCTGGAGATTTCATGCCTCTTTGATAAGAGGGGGTGAAGAAAGAAGTGGAAGGAATCATGAAATAAAGAAAACATGAGAAATTTCTTACAAAAAATTCGGCAGCCTAACGGCGCCTCTAAAAATTTCATAAAAACAAGATTGATGAGAGGAATGGAATATCTCATCAATAATACAAAATTTGGACTGTAAGGGAAAATATTTAATGAAATATCCCAACAAAAGACAAAGGGAAAGGAAGAGAATAACATAAAATGGATGGAAAGAATGAAAATGAAAGAGGATGTTTACCTCTTGATCTCTTCTCCTTGAGATCCTTCTTAAGGGCTTTGATTTTGGTCTTTTGGTGAGACCAGCTGCTCTAGGACGTGGGGAAGAAGATTGAGGAGGGAATTTGGCAGAAATTAGACAATTCTCAAGGCTTGAGAGGTGTGGGAGGAAGAGGGGAGTGAGGGTGGTATTTATAGTGGAGGAGGGGAGGTATTTTAGATTATTTTAATTATTATTATAATATTTTTATCAAGACTATGAATAATCTCAAATCAAGTGGCCTTAATTAGTGAAAATATCATGTGATTTCGAAGCAAGTGGCCTTGCATCACTTATGATGTCATAAATAGTGCATTTTTACTGATAAATTGATTATACGGTATTTTACCGTATTTCACTATTCACCGAAAATTCAAGAGTTTCAGAAAAATACCAAAAATTTACCCCAACCATTTTTCGACGTGTAGAATTCAAAAATGAACTCCATTTTTCAAAAAAAAATTTCTAAATATTATTAATTTAATTTTAAAATAAGGTCACAGTTAATTCGAAAAATAACAAAATTGAAGTGCAATTAGTTTTATGTGACATTGGAAAATTAATTAAGATCCCATTATCCTATTGCCATGGGAAAATAAAATAATAATATTATTTACTATTCATGAGGTCATATTACTATTCATATTACTATTCGTATTACTATTCATAAGGGCATGTTACTATTCACCAAAAAAAAACAAGTTTGTTCCAT
This sequence comes from Viscum album, assembly GCA_963277665.1. Taxonomy (NCBI): domain Eukaryota; kingdom Viridiplantae; phylum Streptophyta; class Magnoliopsida; order Santalales; family Viscaceae; genus Viscum; species Viscum album. The sequence goes on along the minus strand of OY728125.1, from coordinate 905,641,195 downwards.
CAGACTCGAAATAACATACTGAACACAATTGTAGATGATAGTTTCTTGAAATTCAAAACATAGAAGAAATAAAATTATGTTTAAAGGATACTTATAAATATATACCTTAAACAAAATTTCAAGCATTTTCAATTTATTTTTAGAAAACCTTGGGATGTTACACATGTATTCCTATGGGTCTCTCCCTGATGAGGGATATAGAGTTTTGGCATGGTGGAAAGTTATCTCTAAGGTTCATCGGACTTTTGATGATACTGCGTAGAGTGCTAAAGGTGTTGTACTTATTGGCTCTACCACCATAGTTAGAGAGGGTGCACGATATCTTCCACGTAACCCAGTTGAGGAGATTTGTGCCTAACTATTCTCACTTCATCGACCATAGCGAGATGGATATTGAAGATGGGATTACATTCATGGATTACGGGGTGGATATGAGGAATTGATAGGTGAAAATCCTTTGTGGATGGTTGATTCCTCAATTGCATGATCGTTGGCAGTATAGAAATCTAAAATAGATCATGTAGCTACGAGAGGCTTAGATTCATGATTTTATACCCCTTTTTGTTTGGTTAGACCATGTTTTGGATTATGAGGATGTAAATTCCTAAATATTTGATTAATGTAATACCCTATAATTCCATGAATTTTTTTTGAAAAATTAAATGGGATTATTTTGAGACTAGTCTCTGAGATGGCAGGTAAATATGAGGCCCGTATTAACAAGAACATATTTTTGAATTTTTTTATGGTTAGTTAAATAAATATGGGAGCATGTTTTTCTAACATTGAAAACAATAACCAAATTACTAATCTGATGGCACTGTTGAACTTATATTGTCAGGATTCACCTAGAAAGGGCCTAACATTGGCTGGTGTGCGCCTACAGTGGAAAATAGTTTTTGGTCGTAAATAAAATAATTATGTAACTATTATTTTATTTTCAAATCCTTGTAGCTCATAAAATGTAAAATGGATTTTAATTATGAGAGTACCATGGATATTGTGAGTTTTTGTTTCCCATATGTATAGATTAACCTCGACCGACGAGGGTTGATGGTGAATGTTAATTTTTTTACTTTTCGTAATAAAAAATTAAAAAACATAAAAAGTTATTTTAATTATTTTCTTCATCATTGAGAAGTGGAACATCAGCGTTGGATTGCAGCAGCGAATCCATGATGAATATTATTAGTGAACCTCATTAATGAGTCATCATAACTATTCTATAACATATAATTACAGAAATTTTGATTCACACTCATTAAAGAATTACTTAAAAATAAATTTAGGATTGTTGGAACAACCCTGGAATTACTCTGAATCTTTGGATGTTCACCATTTATGAATGAAGAATGGTGAATGATGATCACCAATGACGTTGAACACACCCCCAACTCTTTGAGGGATCTCTTCCCTGATGACGTATCAAGGAGCTTCGCAGATGGATTGCCATCAGTGAAAAATTCATCCTACAATCGAACGCTAACTAGGTAGGTGGTATTATTCTACGTGAATTCTCCCTTTTCCCCATTCTATCATTTAAACTTCAAATGCAGGTGAAATCATAAACATTTTAACCCATAGTTATATATTTAATACAGGGTGGAAAAATATGTAGGATAAAAGGTGATATTAAATCATAGTGATTTATAGTTGTGTCTGCTTCGTGTTTCCACTAATGAGATCAAATCCATGATGAAACAAATGAAGGTGTGTTTGTTCCCATTGAAATATCATGTTCTATACTTGAATGAAACCATGAATCAAAGTCCAAGAAACCTCGAGCCTATAGTAGGGAGGGTGATGAAACTAGAAGCTCAATGGAGAAGATTGTTCAAGAATCAGACCACCAGAGTGGACCTTGTGGTCCGCGAAAGTGGCTATGGCTGGGAGTTGGCACACATATGTTGCAGAAGTCACGATATCAACAGGTTACGACAGTGCGGTAGGGTTGCACCGTTCGGTTTCCACATTTGTGGAGAAGTCCACCCACTAGGCCGTGACACTGCATTAGGAGGACCCGTCCGGCCCCAGGCTGGTCGCGTGATACCAACAGTCCATGGATTGATTCTGTGGTAGAGGAGAGGGATGTGTCATCGTCGAGCCGAATTAGTGGAACATGGAAGAGGATCTCACCTCTTCCTGTGTGACTTGCACCGTTCTTCCTAGAGGGCCCAGCTCTAGCAGCAAGTTGGACCAGGATTTAGGCTAGGCTGGTGACTTAAAAAGTGCCACTGGACAACCTAGGTTAGAATAATGTTGTCCTATGCTTCAGGTAGATCTGGTCTTCCAGTGTGGTCCAAGTTGAAAGGAATAGGGTTTCTGGGCTCCCTGGCGGGCTGGGCCGATTAATGAACTAGGCCAGGTCCATCATGTCCAAATGGGACTAGACCAAATACTATGCTTGACCATATCGGCCCAAAACCCACTAGGTTATCTCGGGTCAGCTGAACGAGTTCGGGTCATATGGGACCCCCAGGCCAGGTTGGATGGGTCGGTCCGACCAGGTTGGACCAGACCCAGACAAAACAAACCCTTGTTTACTATAATTCCAATATCATAAAGACTGAGTGATTGATTGACTTTCCATATGACATGTGGGACCCTGGAAACAAGAATTTCTTTTGGAAATACTCCTAGAGTGATTTTTTGGAGGTTGATATGTGATTGTGGGATTGAGGTATTGATTCATTCAGAATCAAGCGTTCTACAAGTTGGAATCCTACGGTTGGTTGTGACACACATGATGTGATGAATAGGTCTTAGTGATCCAACTAGACAAGATAGGTGTAGGTCATAGTGATCCTACTAGATGATAGACAAGCGGGTCTTAGTGATCCAGATGGCCTTGAGACCAGGGGGTCTATGTGATCCCGCTGTCCAAGATACGATCAGGTCTTAGTGATTCAGCTGGCCCTGAGACCAATTGTTCTATGTGATCCTTCTAGCCAAGAGACGAGTGGGTCATTGTGATCTTGCTGGACCAGAGACGATTGGGTCTTGGTGATCTAGCTGGCCTAGAGATGAGCGGTTCTAATTGATCCCGCTCACCCCAAATATGATTAGGTCTCAATGATCCTACCAGCCAATGTAATGAGTGGGTATAGATGATGAATCCCTCAAAAATACAAATTTTCATTTGCATAACTGATAATTTAACTTCCTAAACATTGAGTTATACCTAGTTTGATTTGCCTTTGCTCAGTGGTCCTATTTTGTGGTATTTACTTTGTGGTTTGGGGTCCCCACTGAGTATTCTATTATTCACCCCTACCAGTGATTCTCCCGTATGTGTTGTGTCTTGTGCATGTTATCAGCGCTTCAATAGAGACCTTGATGGACTGGTACCTGGTGGTGGTTAGTGAGACGGGATGTACATTATGCACTTCTAAGAATAGAGATGGATACCCTCTATCTACTCTTCAGGAATCGTTTGAGCAGACATCCTTTTGAAGATATACATTTCTTGTAGTTTTGGGCTTTTATTCTTGCTCATTGTACTTTTATGTTTTATTGTACTCTTAATAGTATTTTTAGCGAAAGTTGTGTTTTACATTGTATTTACATTCCATAGTTTCAGCTTTTTTCATGTGTACAGGTGTGAAGGAAATGCCTTCCCTTTTTTGGGATATGCGTTCTTAGTGCTATTCTACAACCTATGACCTATGGAAGGCGGGATTGGGGTAGTCACAACATGGGCCCTGGGGGATAGGATTTGAAAAACCATCCTTCCTCACAATCAATATTACATAGGTAGCTTCAAAAATTATGTATTAAATATCCCATATATCCATGGTTGTAGAACTGAATTGGTCATCAACCCACGGAGGGGTTGGAGGATTTATATTCTACTCCATATATCTTCCACCCATTTATTCCACATTAGCTCTACTCATCCTACAATCATAAGCAGCACTAAATGAAATAATATAATTTATGATCATCAGGGAACTAAAATAAGGAAGGAAACCTATAAGATCCTCCTTCTTTGTCCATTCTCAAAATATAGGGCCTTGTAAAGAACATATTTATAGGTCATCATTTAGTACCCCTAGCCTATTGTCAATGCTATAGAAGAAGTATAATAACAATCTTCTGATCCTCCTATTCATCATTTCCTTCAAAAAGATGATTAAAGAATAAAATCTCTATAAAATTGGATGAGTACTTATAACCAACATTGTGTCCAACTCAAGATCCATTAACTCCTTCATTCGTTCCATATTTAGCATTTTCATAAATAAATCCTTGAAGAATTGCACCTTGAAGTCATTTTAAGTAAAACCATAATGCTTTTATGAAAAAACTACAATTACCCACTATCTCTTGGTGGGTCCCAAAAGCATAAATGAAACCAACTTCACCATTAATTCCCCATGTGTATCTATAATATATATGAATCCCTAAATAATGTCAATAAATTCCTCACTATCATGAGGAACAACAATGGCATGGAATGCAGGTAGATGTTGGAGTTGAATGTCTGGGGCATAGTCAACCATCATCCCATATATCCCATCAAGCATGATATTGTTAATCTATAAGAGATTGACTTGCGGTTGTTTTACCACCTGAACCACATGAGAATTAGTGAGATCATGCCCAGTGAATCCCTATATGTTGCCTATTACAGAATAAGAATTTCCTCCATAATAGGAGCATTATGACATATCTAAGGCATAATTCATCAAAAATTAAAAGTGTAAAATTATAAAGACTATAACAACATGATTTAGATAACAACATAAGTAGTTACAATGATTATATATGGCATATCTATTAGAATACATATCCTAAGAGATACCCAAACACAATTTATAAACCTTCTACCAATACCTAGAGATCAATAATAGTCCTTCATACCTATATGTTAGTCACAATCATATATATATATATATATCATAAAAACATGTCAATGTTCAATTAATTAATTCCCACATAGATATATCACAAAATTATAAAACACACAGATACACACACACACACACACACACACATATATATATATATATATTACCAAATAGATCAACATAAATTGATTCATTAAATCAAATAACTATAATTCTTTATGAAATAAGAATATATATATATATATGTTTATATATATATATATATTCAACATGAAATCTTTCATAAACACACCCAAATACAAAAAATATGTAACAGAAATCCCATCATGGTAACATAGAGGTTCGTTTCACTTGTTCTAGCAATGCTAATGGAACCTCCCCTACCTGAGTTCAACATATTCTATGACATTTCTACAATGTCCAAGAATAGACATGAATAAAATAAAGGAAACTAATATTTAATATATTTTTTAGAAACCCAACCCGAATAAAAAGGTGTGATCCAAATTATCACATGACCTCATGCCTGATTTCCTATTTATAAGAGGCTATCCTAAAATATTAAGGTACTAATGGTGACATGGGGTGACAATACCCACTATAATCATATTAGTTAATGAAGGGAACAATAAATACACCAAATAGATTAAAATCATATTGGAAAAAAATAGAATCCTGATTACATCCATGTCATGGGTTGCAATAGTAATTAAATGAAACCCCAATGTGTATGGTAAAAAATTATGAGTGTTACAATTGGAAATAAATAAATAAATAAATTTTAGTATCTATCTAGAGTATATCTCAATACATATTCTTTAATGACCCAAGGTTTTATAAACGGAAATTCCTCTCTTATAAAATATAATTACATTGGTGCACAACATAAGGAACTACTATTTGCTATTTGAATTTTAAACATATGTTTGTCACTTCTGGGATTTCAATTTTGAATATCTAACATACTCTGTTGTTATCTGTGAGTTATTTGGGTTCCAATAAAGAAAACATTTTTTTGTGAATAGTTACGTACCCTTATGAACAGTAACCTACCCTTATGAATAATGATATACCATAATGAATAGTAAAATTACCTATGATATTATTAATACAATATTCAAGTGAATTTATGATGTATCTATATTTTTGAATAAGTAAATGAATGTTTTAAAACTGGGTTTTTAATAATATATTATATGTTTAATTAAATATTAAAATAATCTTATTTTGAAAATTATTTTTGACCAATGGATTTCTTTTTTGGATTCTACATGTTGCAAAATCGTTATAGATAATTTTTGGGATTTTTCTAAAATACATGAATTTTATTATGAATAGTAAAATATGACAATTTGTAATAAATGCTAAATAATAGATTTATTGAGTCATTGATGATGATATACTGATGTAAGACTAGTTTATTCAAAGCCACATGAATTTATTTCTAGTATTTCTCATGGAGTCACCTCTATTACTAGTATTAAGTTACATTAATAAACTAATGATTAATGAATTATGAAAACCCTTCTCTCCTCAACTATAAACCCCTCCCCCCCATCATTCCCTCTTCTCTTCTGTAATCACAAGCCTTGTTCCTTGCCAATATTCTGCCCCAATATCTCCCAAAGATCCACCCCCATGTCCAAAAATAGCTATCCTATTCAAAATAACAAAACCTCTCCCTTTAAGAGGTTCTCAAAAGAGATAAATTCAAGAGGTAAATTCATCTTTCAATTTCTTTTATTTCATTTTAGTTCTTTTTTTCATTTTAGTTCTTTTTTTCTTATTTCATTACTCACCTCCCTTCAACGAAATAGTATGATAACTCCAGTAACATACATATACTGGAATTATTTTGTGATAATGGGATATTTCATTATCTTCAATCCTTTCATCGTCTTTTATTTGAAATAAATGAAAACACCATTTGAGATGTTTAAATTTAACTCATTCAAGGACAAAAATTTATCAATTTATGTTGTCATATATAATTCTGGTCATGAAAACATTTGTGTTATGGTTGAACCAAATTATTATATATATTATATATCCTAGTTTTGGTTCTATAATCCTTTTGTAAAAATGGGATTATTTTATAAAGAAAAACAAGTTTGTTGTAATCAAAACACACTAATTATCCAAAACTGTTATCCCTATGGTTGTATATAATAACTCATATTCACCCCCAATAACTGAATGAATTTTTATAACCATGTAATATCCTAGAATTTCACTAATTACATATAACATCAATTCTGGAAAACTACTTTCATCTTACATGTTTATGAAAACATGATTATATGAAAACACGTCATTAAAACAAAGTAAGTTAAATAACCTGAACAATGAAATTGAACCTTATAAAAAATAAAAAATGACATTAATGAACCAAAAAAGGATATAACAAATCAAATACATTTATAAGAGTTTGTGGAATTGTTAACTAAAAATCATAATTGTTTTTATTAATGTCAATAATAACAAGTGGATAACACTGCCAGATTTAAGGTAAGGGAACCTCTTCATTTCACTCTTAATCAAGATTTTTTTCTATGGTATGAATTTTTGTGTAATCCCAAATGATGGGGTATGAATTAGCATCTCCCCCATACATCCCTCATGATGTATATGTGACGAGAAATCCCTTTTATCTCTCATCAATCCCTCTTAGGTACACCTGACACGATGCTGATAAACCGTAATGAATTCTAACCGAACCTTCCTTGTTCTTTTGGGTATCATTATCTTTCTTTATATCAAAAAGGAGATATCTTATCTATCTGTGTACTTTTTTAAATTATATTTAGTTTTTAGAAATTAATTTAGCAAAACCCTTTCATCACTCTGTTTTAGGGATATACATGTTTTTTTAAATGATTCCCTCCTAAGAACTTTACGATAATCAAACATGTTTAAAGGGAACATCCCAAATTTATACCCAATTACAAGTGCCATATATCCTATGTTTTAAGCAACAATTTTCATTCTAAAATCTGAATTCTTATTATTAAAACATTCTTGGTTCAATTATGGTTTTATGTTAAATATTTTCCTCATATCTATTTTAAATGCTCTTAAGAAATTTCCTTAAAACCACTCAAAAATTATTTATTGCCAATGATTCTAAAATACAATTCATATATGGTTTTTTCATTTATTTGACATCAATTACCATTTTATATGACTATTTTACCTTATTATCATCCATGTATGTTCTAAATCCTTTCATTATTTGGTACATTCTTGATACGCCCATGGGATATTCGTTATGTCATGATTGTGGTGCCCAATTCTTTCATTAGGTACCCTTATATTTATGTATTGTTCATTATGTCTGATTATTTATGTGGCAAGAATATTCCTGAAAATGATGATATGGGTGCTCCCAGATAGTGCTCCAATGAAGTGGGAATTGTTAAGACCCATTAGATGTGACATGAAACATGTTTGGTGATTAGCCTTAACCCGTACTAAAATGGAAATTGGGATTGGCGGTTAGCCGTGACCCAAACTAAAGAATTTTTTATGATTTTACACATTTATATGATTCAATTTTTATATGATTCAATGATTATATTCTAATATTTCTTATGTTCCATACCTTGGATATCATTTTTTTATTCCTCCTAACTCATGTGCTTAAGTTTTATTCTTATGTTCATTCCTTATTGGGATTTTTAGCTCATCCCTTGGTTCATGTGTTCCCTAGGGTACCGAATGAATATTTAAGGTATCAAATGAAGTAAATAGATCTTGATAGAGATTTAATAAATATGTTTTTAGCCCCATGTTTTATATTCGATGTACCTATTTGTCCCAGACACTAGACATAATGATCTATGGCTTTTACTATGATGTAAAATAATGTATAAAATAATTTAATGTTATTTGTAAAATGATAGGGTCACTATAGATTATTTTAGAGGATGGTCTATTTATTTTTGGAGATTTGGAATAGAGAACCTTAGTGAGAACCATAAGGATGAGTCTAAGAATAATAAAACATTCCAAAATATTGGTGATTATTGAGTAAGTGGTTTATCAATCAAATATATCCCTATCTAGATACGAGCAGGTAGAGTTAGCTCTGGCACAGATTTATCTAGGTGTAAAACCTGAAAACACAACATTGATCTACACTCGAATGGGAATGGTTGCATCACAACAGGCCTGACCACACTATTGGTTACGATACTCAAGGGGGATATGTTTTGGTAGATTCATGAGCTTAGTAAAAACAATTATTAATGTTCAAAAAAATTCCATAAGAATATATGATAAGAAATAGATCAAGGATAACCTAGATTTAAACTTTAGTAATAAAAATTTAGGTTATAATTCTCCATTACAAGTTTTTCTTTTTAGGCTCAATGTTTTCTTTTAATAATCAAAATCTAATTATTAAAGACCTCTAATTATATGACCATTTTCATAGTTAATGATAGAAAATAGAAGATCAAATTCCAAAAACCAATGTGATTTCCATTGGGAATATTTCCCTACTGATAAGCTAGATATGATAGAAATCAGTGTTCAAAAAATAATGATAGTACTTACTCAGCTAGATCGAGTTATGAATAATAAATTAGATCACAAGGAACACCATAATCCTCCAAGGATAGAGGATGTTTCAATAAAATTCATCGTGCATAAAAGGGTTCCCATGTTTAGCAGATATTCTGATCCCCTCCTTGAGGAACAATGAATTAACTCCACTGAAAAAATATTATCCATCCACATGTGATCCAAATAAGAGATATTTGTTTTGGTGGTCTATCATTTTGATGGGGAAAATAATCAGTGGTGGAAATTTCTCAAGAATACAAAGTCCAAAGTGTAAATTGATTCAATGTATTAGGATAAATTAACGAGGATGTTTTCAGCAAATATTTTCCTTGAATCCTTCATCAGAATTTAGAAAGGGAGTACCTTGGACTCAAGCTGAAGGAACATAATTCCATCAGGGAATATGATGAAATAACTATAAGGATTTCAAGGTACGCCTCTGGAATTATCATGAACACCGAAGGCAATTGGATCACTTCTTAAGAAGACTATAGTCGAGTCTATGAAATGATTTAGCGATTCAGGACTTTGACATTTATGTGGATTTGTCTGTTGTTCCCTCATGGTTGAAATGGATTTTGGAGACTCTCAATGGTCTTATGGGACCAATGACAAGAAGTTGAAAATGGAGAACAACATGGGTGGTTCATCATAAAAATCTCTTGATAGAATGAAGCCAAACATTTCCCCTTGTAAATGCTGGTGGAAAAAGAATCATGGGAACATTCTCAAGTGAACATTGAATTTCTTCAAATGTAAAATGTTTGGTCATCTAGCCAAGAACTACCGCCAGAATATGAATAATCCCGATAATGCGAAATAAGAAAGGAAGGTTCATATCAACACTCAAGATTTAGTGAATTGTTACAACATCAAGGAGCATGGGCAATAGGCAAGTAATTTACCTAAGATGAGGGTTGTCAAGGGCAATCAGCAACAACCTCCATGGAAACAATGAATGGATTATTCAATCAATACTGCATAGGTGGAGATGGAAAATGATGTGGTGATAGGTACACAAGTTATTTATTCATGAATAGAATACATACGATTTGATATAGGTTTTAGGAATTATTTCATATCTTTCATGTTTAGTATAACTATTATAACACCAACTCAAAATTTTGAAGAATGATTTTATGTGAGAAAGGAAAATTGGGAAATCGGTGCATCCATGGTTGATTACTCCTCCCAGGTTAATGTTTATGGACTAAACCTCATAGAAAATCTCTACAAACTTCCATTAGGGGAGTGAAAAGCTTTATTCGGCATGGATTGGCTATATTGACAGAAATCCAGCTCCAACTGTCGGGAAAGAGAGATCACTCATCACATCCCAAAGAATCCTATGATTATTTAAAATTGTAAGGAGGAATATTAACATATTTTAGAATCATCATCTCAAGTGTGGATATTGTTTCTTTATGAGGAAGAATATCTTTCTCAGATTACTGAGAAAAATGAGAGAATCATGCCTGAAGACATTCCTATTATGAGGGATTACACTGATGTATTCCCTCGAAGAGTTTCTTAGTATTCCTAATGATCTTGAGGTTGAGTTATACATTAAAATTATTCATGCATCCCTACCTATATCAAATAAACCTTACAGAATGACCACTATTAATTTAGAGTAACTAAAGAATCAGTTACTAGAGAAATTAGAGAGGGTATTTTTTACGCCAGAGGGCTTCAATTTGGGATGCGCCAGTCCTCTTCATCAAGAAGAAGGATGGATCAATGTGCCTCTACATTTATTATCATGAGCTCAATAAAATCATGATAAAGAAAAAGTATCCCCTTCCACAGATATATGAATGGCTCGATAAGCTTCATGGGACCAGATATTTCTCTAAGGTGGACCTTTGGTTGGGATATCGCCAATTAAAGGTGAGGATGGATGATATTTCCCCGACTAACTTTTGAATGAGATATGGACAATATGAGTTCATAGGGATGCCCTTCAGACACACTAATTATCCATAATTGTTTATGAATTTGATGAATACAATATTTAGTGATTACCTGGACAAATTTTTGGTTGTCTTTATTGATGTTATTCTAATATACTCTATGGGAAAAGAGTTACAAGGAAGAATTCAAATACTATGTTATAGACATTACGAAGGGATATGTAGTATGAAAAGTACAGTAAATGTGAGTTCTGGATGGAGTAAGTATCATTCTTGGGGATTTTTAACACCAAAAAAGGGTTATTCATGGACCCTTCCAAGACAAAGGCAATTGAAGAGTGACAGAGGCCAATATCTGTAATGAAGATCCGTAGCTTTTTGGGTCTATCTAGGTATTATTGGCAATTTCTGAAGAAAATTTCACTATTTTTGAACCCAATGACCATACTTAAATGGAATGGGTAATGTTTTTTTGGATGCAACAATGTGAATATTGTTTCATGGAGTTGAAAAATAGGCTCATCAATACATCAGCACTCACACTCCCAATGGGTGGATAACACTTGGTGGTGTATAATAATGCTTCTAAGAATGTATTAGTCTATATGATAATGATAAATGATAATTTTATGCCCTATTCCTCAAGGAATCTGAGAATCCATGAGAAAAAGTATCCTACGCATGACCTGGAGTTGGCAGTTGTGTTCGTTAAGTAGAAAATCTAGGGACATTATCTCCAGGGGAGAAGTGTGAGATATATTCTGACCACAAGTTTCTAAAATATATATTCACACAAAAAGATGTCAATATTCTCTTGAGAAGATAGATAGAGCTCAACAAGGATTCTGACTACTCAATGGACTACCATCCTGGTAAGGAAAAGAAGGCGGAAAATGCTCTAAGTAGAATGGATCTTGCATCATTATTAATGATGAGACTTGAAAATGATTTGATATTATTAGATTTATAGTGGATGGAGAAGGGAATCATTAAGGGAGTAAAATCATCAATCCTTTCTCAAATTACTTCTCAACCATCTCTCATAGAGAAAATAAAAGATGCTCAAAGAATATTTGTGTAAATTCTGAAAATGGTTGATGATATCAGAAATGGGAAATCCTCTGAGTTCAAGACTGATGAGGAATGAGTGGTGTGATTTGGTACATGATTATCTGTACCATCTAATGGAGAGATAAATTATGATCTTATGAATGACGCACATTGCAAAAAATTCTCTATCCACCCAGGGAGAAAAAGGATGTATCAAGATCTCTGAGAAAACATTTATGGGGATAATATGAAAAGGGAGATTGTTGAATGTACATCAAAGTTCCTGGAATGTCAATAAGTGAAGGATAAAAGGAAAAAGCCTAAGGTATGATGCAACCCTTACCCATACCATTGTGGAAGTGTGAGAACATTACTCTGGACATTGTCACTGGACTTCCATGGACATCCATAGGAAACAATTATATATGGGTCGTTGTGGATTGTCTTACATAGACAGATCACTTTATCATGATTTGAGAGGAATTATCAATTGGGTCATCTTTCATTGAATTACATCAATGATGTTTTAAGGCTACATGGAGTATCACTATCTGTTGTATCCGATCGTGATCCATGATTCACCTCAGTGTCCTAGAAAATTCTCTAACATGCTCTATGAACAGAACTAAACTTCAGTATGGCCTATCATCCTCAAACAGATGGACAATATTAAAAGACTATTTAGAAACAAGAAGCCATGTTGAGAGCATGTTCTAAGGAATTCAATGGAGAATGGTACCAACATCTTCCACTAGTTCAATTATCCTACAACAAGAGTTTCCACTAAAGCATATGAATTTTACCATTTGAAGCCCTTTAAGGGAAAAGGAGATGAAAATGGCGTGTTGGGATGAAGTCGGTGTGCGTAAGTTGATAAAACATAAAATGGTTGAAGAAATTTGGAGAAGGTGAAAACCATTCCACTGCCCATCAAGGAATCCCTAAGTTGACAAAAAGTATCTCTAGACAATCGTCGACGAGACCTTGAGTTTAAAGCTTGAGACATGGTATTTTTATGTTTATCCCCATGGAAGAAGTTTGTGATATTTTTTGAAGAAATGGATGTTAATTCATGGGTACAATGTCCCCATTGAGATCCTTGATCGATTTGAGCTATGGCCTTTTGACTAGCACTTCCACCTACTATGTTGAAAGTACATGATGTCCTTCACTTATCCCTCATAAAGAAGTACATACCCTCCCTTCATACATACTCTCTTCCAAGGTGGTATAATTGGAGGATGATCTTTCCTATGAGGAGAAGACAGGGAAGGCCTTGGATCATAGAGATAATGTTTTACGTAATAGTAATACTCACCTGGTATAATTAATATGGTAGAACCCTATGTATGAAGAGGCCACATGGGAGCTCGAGGAGGAAATGAATGAAAAGTACCCACACTAGTTTATGGCTTAGAATGTAAAACAAATTTTCGAGTTCGAAATTTCATAACGGGGGAAGAATGTAACAACCCAATTTATTATAAATGGAAATTATTATCTTATAAAATATAATCATATGAAAGAAAAACATAATGAACTAATAAGTGTTATGTGACTTTTAAACATAAGCTTGTCACTTCTATGATTTTAGTTTTGGAAATTTATCATTCAAGATTGTGATAAGTATGTTTTTTGGAGTCTGATAAGAAAAACATATTTTTTGTGAATAGTAACATACCCTTATGAATAGTGAAATACATTATAGAATAGTGATATACAGTAATGAATTGTGACCTTACCCATGATAGTATAAAGATAATAATTAAGTTAAAGTATGATGTACCTATATTTTAGAATAAATGAATGAATGTTTTAAAACTGTGTTTTTATTAATAAATTATGAGTATAATTAATAAATAAAATAATCAAATTATGATTTTTTTTTTAAATATATTTAATTTTATGATTCTAAACCTCAAAAACTTTTAGGGTTAATTTTTTGGATTTTTCTTAAATACTTGAATTTTATGAATAGTAAAATACGACAATTTATGATAAATTATAAATAATGGATTTATTGAGTCATTGATGTTGATCTTCATATGTAAGCCCAATTGTATATAATTCACATGAATATATTAGTATTATTGATCATGTAATCATCACTATTTCTAGTCTTCAGATAAATTAATAATCCAATGACTAAAAAATTATGGAAACCCTCCTCTCATCCACTATAACCCCCATTCCCTCTTATCTTCAGTACTCACAAGCCTTGTTCTTGGCCAATATTATACCCAAATATCTCCCCAAGATCCCCCACCATGTCAAAAATCCCTAGCCACTTCAAAATACCAAAACCTCCCCCTTTAAGAGGTTATCAACAGAGATAAACTCATGAGGTAATGGCCTCTTTCAAATTCATTTATTTATTTTACGTTGTCATCTGTTATTATTTATTTACTCACCTCCCATCAGCCAAATACTATGATAACTCCAATAACATACATAAACTGTAATATTTTTAGGCCTATGGGATAATTAATTATCACCTCTCTTATCCCCATATTTTATTTAAAAGAAATGAAAACACCATTTAAGATATGTAAATTTATCACATTCAATGAAAATGATTTATCAATTTCTATTGTCATATTCATTTCATGACATAAGTCCATTTGTGTAACGATTGAACCAGATTATTATATATATAATATATCGTATTTATGGTTCTGTAATCCTTTTTTTACATATGGTATTATGTTATATATCCAAAAATGTTCGTTGTAATCAAAACACATCAATTAACCAAAACGGTTATCACTATGGTTTTATATAATAACACATCTTCACTCCCAATAACATAATGAATTATTATAAACATGTAATCAACATGATGTTAAATAATTATATATAAATTTAATTCTGTAATACCACTTTCATCTTACAAGTTTATCTAAACATGAATATAAGAAAACCGGTCATTAAACCAAGTAAGAAAATGAACCCCAACAATGAAACAGATCCTTATAACCAAGAAAAATGGTCTTGAATAAACCTAAAAAGGATATAATAAATCAACTACATATAGAAGTGGTTCTTTAATTTTTAATTAATAAAAAAAATTGTTTATTCTGGTTATTAATAACAAGTGGAGAACACAGCCAGATTTATGGTAAGGGATCCTCTCCATTTCTCTATTAATCCAGATTGTCCCCTATGCTATTAGTTTTTTGTGTAATCCCAAATGATAGGGTATGTTTTCTAACCTCCCCCATAATTAACTCATGATTTATAAGTGATTAGAAACCCCTTTTATCTCTCCTCATTTTCTCTTAGTTACACCAGACACCATGCCAATAAACTGTAATGAATTATACCCAAACCTTCCTTGTTCTTTCGAGTTTCCTTATCATTCTTCTTATCAAAAAAGAATTTATCTTATCTTTTTATGTAAATATTATAAATTCTGTTTAGTTTTTAAAAAATTATTTATGAATACCCTTTTATCACACTATTTTGGGGGATATACATGTTTTTTAAAAATATTCCCTCCTTAGAACATTCCGATAAGCAAACCAGTTTTAACATAACTTCCCAAATTTTTAACGAATTTCATGTGCACACAAACCTATTTTTTACTCCAAAAATGTCTTATAAAATAATTATTTTTATTATGAAATCATTATTGTTTCAACTATGGTTTTATGTAAAATATTTTCCTCTTTTTTAATACAAAAGCTCTATAGTATTTTCTTTAAAACAACACATAATTGTTTTAATGCTAACATTTACCAAATACATTTATTATATGTTACCACTTCTGTTTGACATATCATAAAATTATATATTCCTATATTACCATAATAACGTCCATATATGTTCTAAATTTTTTCTATCATGGACATATTCATGATACACCCATTGGTTATGATTTATGTCCTCATTGTGGTAACCAATTCTTTCTTTTGGAACCCTTCTGTTTATCTATACTTGATTATGTATGGCTATTTATGTGGTAAGAATATTCATGAAACTTTTTAGATCGGTGCACCCAAATAGCACTCCTACATGTTGGGTAATGTTATGTCTCAAGATATGTGATTTGTAATGGTATTGGTGTTTAGCATTGACTCGCATTAAAATGGGAATCGAGATTGGATCTTAACATTGACACATAATAAAATGGGACTCTAGATTGGCAGTTAGCCTTGAACCATACTAAAGACATGTTTTTTTATTTTTCCAAATGTATAAGATTCCATGTTTTTATGATCCCATGCTCTTATGATACTATTTATTATGTTCCAGTCCTTGGATATCATTATGCAATGCCTCCTAACTCATGTGCTTAAGTTGAATTCTTATGATATTTCCCTTACTGTGCTTTTTTTCTCATCCATTGATTCATGTGTTCCACAAGGTACCCTATGCAGATGTATGGGCTCAATGGAAGATAGTATTTATTTATAGAGATTAAATAAAGAACTTTTTGTATCCCCATGTTTTATATTATATGTACATAGTCTTCCAAGACACTAGACTTTACCATCATTGGCTTGTACTATGATGTATAATTATGCATAAAATCTTGTAATGATTTGTGTAAAAGGCTAGGGTATCCATATATTCCATCCATAAATCCAAGTGCCTAAGTAACCATCCATTAGGCCCTTTCCCTTCAATTAATATCGGATCATAAAGTGTCCACGTGCACCTAGATACCCATGTAGTGTGTGAGTATAAACATAGTAGGACATCACCAATGCATCTATAAAATATTTTCAGTTGTATATAGAGGTATATATTGAATTATACAGGTAATTTCACATACATTCATATGACCTATCTTGCGTTGAAAATTTGTGTGATAACCTTTCCTCCATAAATATCGACTATATTTATGATGGTGCCATGTTGGAAGAATAACATAAGTATATACCACATTATGTAGATCATGATATATGACTATCTTACTGCTTAAAATGGAATAAATTCTCTAAATGTAAGGTACAATTCCATGCCTTCATTTTAGGTAATATCATATCAATGTTACAAAACTACCTTCCCACATTCATTGGAACACATTCATGGAATGCTTATACAATGGAACTCAAAAAATAAACAAGGATGTTCCCTGATAAAACATCATAACAGCCGACATTCCTTCTTCTAAATTGGCATAATTCTCTACTCCAAAGGTATTACCAAATTCCAAACTCATGTTTTAACTATACTATTCAAAGCCACTTATATAGAGTACTTCAACTTGAGCATCCCCTATAAAGAGAAGGATAAGTATGTCAGGGTCATCTATTAAGCTCAAAACGAAGACAAGGTACCACTTAATATTTAAAAATATTCATCTATTAAAAAGAAAATAACATATCATGATAAATATTATAATGCAATTAGTGGATCATAAGAATGTTGCAACATAGAAAGGATCAATCATGGAATACCAAGCATTCCATGGTTAAGATATATTACACAAATAATACACAACATAGAAAGAGACACACAATACAAAAAATATATATTTCCCCACAGGATATCAAATCACCAAAAACATATCTATCATTCCAAGGAACTATACTATCGATATATAAAATCTATAAATGCCTAAAAATACATATAAATTCCCAAGAAGCTATGGACATGCCCCCATTAATGTTTTAATGCCAAAATCGAAGATCCTTCGAGAAATTATACGTGTATCACCTCCCCTCAAAAAAATTAAATTGAAAAATGGAAAATAAATAATTAAAATATATATATTTTTAATTAATGGAAGTAATCTTACCATGTGTTAAAAACAACATCCCTTTACCAAACGGAAACCACAAACAATTGTAGATCCAGTACTATACCGTAGAGAAGAATTTATTCCCAATATATTTAGATTTCATACAATAATGTATCATGAATTATCTATTATATCATGATATAATACAATGATATTGACAATATAGAATATATATATGACACAACTCAATATATAAAGTGGTTATGTAAGATTAATGTGAATAAATGATGAATAAATAATATCTTATCATGATTTCGTACAATTCAATCCACATTATCATTCGTATTGGAATTACGACAGGATTGAAAATTCTGAGATGCGCTATTTGAGACCCTAGTCACACAATCCCTAAGAGTTGGTGGAATAATGAAAGGATAAATAGTGTTTTCATGCTTAAAATTAAATATTTATATTTATTAAAATTCATCAAAAGGTTTGGTCACACAGTTTTCCAAACCCTTTTCCAACTATGCTTTCATCTTTTTCTAGAGACACATGGTTTTATAGGAACTGTCAAATGGTTAGTTATAAACATGAGAAATCCCTACTTTTCATATAATCTAATCCCAAACATGAATTGTGGTATCCTGGGGATAGCTTCATGATGTATCAACCCTGTGATCCTACAACCCACCCAATTTAAGGCTTCCAAAAAATTCCTAAACCAAAAAAAATACTCAAAAAGTAACCCAAGAAATTCATAAATAAAAAAATTTAAAAAGGGTTGAATGTATGTAAGAAGGTAACAGAAGAACTCTGAGTTGTTAAAATATTATCATATGATACAATATTTATATATTGTTTGCTATGATATCAAAATTGGGTATGTAGAATCATTTATGATAATAGATCAAATATTAAAATACTAATATAAGATAGTTTATACATAATAGGTCCATCTATGAGGATTGAAATTAGGGTACTATTTCAAAACACATCCCTATCAAGGAACTATTTGAGTTTTTTATGAGACAAAAAGTGTCACCCCAATGTAACTATTAATTGGTTACAGATTAATAATGAATATAAAGTGTAGATATTATAATATATATAGAATTACCCAATCTAAAAAGTAAAAAACCACAACACCATAAAATTTTTAAAAATGAAATCATAATATCCTGAAAATTAGATAAATATAAAAAATTCATGAGTGCTATATAAAATAAGCATTGTAAATTGTGTAAAATTATAACAAATGAAAATCACTAATGTTACTCAAATAAATGAACAATGTAATTAGACAATAACACTATCTCGGGAGTGAATTCATGTTTCCAAGATAATATTTCCCAATACATCCTCTAAAATTATTATATAAATTAAGAAATTATATATATATATATTGTATGGATCACTATAAAAATACTCAGTAGGTTACTCCCCTAATCAAACATGCATTAATGATAATATATTATAATATAGGATCTATGAAAAAATGTTTTTAAAATAGAACAATTATCCAATCCATATTAAGCCTATAAATGGCTCAAAATAATCAAAATCATCCATTAATATATAATATCTACATTACACATTCTAAAAATAACATCAATTAAATAAAAATGATCCCCATAAAAAACTCAGATCGGTTCTCACATTCCCCATACTAATGTAAATATTATTATATTCTAAGAACAAATCTAATCATGGGAGAGGAGAAACTAGATAATAATGTTAATTAATATATTTTTCCACTTATTAGTATAATTTTTTCATTCAACATACCTACAGATATGATTGGTGGTTATTTAGATAATAATAGTCATGAATAATCACTTAAAACCATAAACATATAATTCACACTAACATTACCCATTATAAATTCAGTATTATCTATTATTATAATTCAATATCATAACATTAAAACTTATTATTACCTATATGAATAATAATTGTTGATATTTTAAGTATTTTTAATAATTATAATACAATTATTATTGCTTTAAATTATTATATTCATTGATAACCACAATCTACTTGTGATGGTATAAAATAATATAACTATAACTACACATAATTTAATCCCATATAAATTTTTTCATCAATATCTATATCTATGTTTATCTCCCATTTAACATCATCATTTTAGTACATCTCCTCCTCAATATAATTATTAATTCAAAAACATTTAATAATTAACCATGATTATTAAAACCATATCAACATATGTAGTCTTCAGTATAAAAAATCACTATTATATCATGTTATCTATATTACCATATAAAATAAAGGTAAATAATATTTTTTTATTTCTTTTGTTCTCATCAACAATCATTGATATTATTTTTTATAGTATTCACGATTCATAAACACATCAGTCGTCACCATTATTTTCATTACATCCAAATATCACTAATTGGTAAATACCCAACATCATTTAATTTTTATAAGTGCATTAAAATTTAAAATATAATTAAATTAATTTTGACTAAAAAGTCATTCCACCCTGATGTATTTGAACATGATCATAAACCTTAGTTAATGTAGGAAGAAAAAGAAAATGAAGTTGGTAGTATAAAACCTAATATAATTTAGTACAACCCTATTTAGATTTTTCATAGAACCATACTAATTTTTTATAGACCCTATATAAAACATGATATTTATTAACTTTCATTAGAATGTTGAATTTCTCTAATGTTAGTTATTCATTCATAAACCACTATTTTTTCTATATTTATTTATTTAATTTGGTACGAAACTATATAAAAAATGATTCAATCATGAAGTTTTTTTAATTTAAATACATTCAATATGAATTAATCTAATCATTAGAGGATAATCAATAGTTAATCGTGGGGAACAAGACTCTTTAATTAAAAATGGTAACATGTTTTCATCATTATTTTTTCATAAAATAAATTAATCCACAATAATAATACTTCAAAATAATAGAAAAAACATCAGGTAAAATTATTATATATATATTTACTATAATATTTGGCATATTTTATAAAATAATCATTCTATATAATCAATTCTATCTTAATAATTTTATCCCTTAATTTATTAATATCTAATTTTAATAAATAAATAATTTTAGTAACTATTAAAATGATTATATTATTCTATAATATGAATTATTATACTATTAATATTATATAAAACTCAATTAATAAGGTTCATCAGTTAATTATTTTATATTTTGATCATCAAAATCAACTTATCTATGTTAGCTTGATTTAACCACATACCAATGAATAAAAAAATTATGATAAATTCATATTGATTAAAAATATAATCATCTAAGGATACATTACTCAAATTATGTCATATATCATAATATTTTTCTCACACTTTTCCATTTTTTATATTTCATTATTTATTAATAAATGTTAACTAACTTCAAATCACTACATAACCATTACCACAAGTATTTCCACCAATGAGAAGAATATTAGGGCCATGTTATCTTGTTAATTATAATATTTTTCATCAAGTCAATTCCCTAAAATATTAATCTAATACCCCAAAAATTTCATTGTTATATTAATTTCTCTTATACATATTCTTTACATGAATAAACTTCTTAAAATAAATATAAAATATTTCACTCAAAATTACTTGACCACTATAAACAACAATCAATTAAAATTATATCACTCTAATAATATATAAAGAACATAATAATAATAATAATCATTATTACTATTATTATATCATTATTAACACTGTGTGTAAATCAACATTTCCACATAGTGATCCAAATTCCAAACACTTCAACATTTTAAAAAAAAGTAATAATATCTTAATCATAATGAAATACTAATCCAAAAAAACCTTGTTAATAAAATAATTTAAAAAAATATCATTAGAAAATTGATTTCTACCCAATTTAAAAATTATAAGAATATTAATCTAATAAAATTAAACTATAATTAAATTAAATAATAAATTGAATTCATAAATAATTCTCCAAAAAAATATATTGCATCTACTTTTATAAAACTAAAAACTTAGGATATTAACATTATTTCAAACTTAATAAAGCACTCTTAATTTTAGTCTTATTTCTAAAAATTATTTATTTAATCTAATAGAAGAAAAATTACCAAAATAATTGCAAACAAATTAAAAAATTAGTGAATTTATTACGTGGTTCTCCAAATTAAACAATCTGTTAAAAAATTCCTACCATGAAAAAAATAGTCATAACATCCAAAATCAAATGTAATCAAAACATTATAATCAAATAAACATTCATAACATCACATAAATGTTAAATATAAATTATAAATAAAGGGTAATATATGGAATAAATTAGTGTATCATTATTTCATTACAAATTCCCTTCCCATGTTAGCTTTTTCAAAACATTATATCTCAGCATGACATACACCAATGAAATAACCAATCTTTATATATCATGTTCTCAAAGATATTTAATTTTCATAGGAATATATATGAATGTTTCAACATTCTTGATATAAATCCCATTCTATTCATTAATATAAAAATCATTAGGGATATACTCTTAAATCTATGATAATGGAGAAAAACATGAGATCATCCCAATGTAGAGGAAAAAATTAAAATTAAAAAACATCTCCATGTTGATACACTACCTTTAAATACCCATTTAATAATGGTGAAAATATACTTATCCACCAAATATATATTATATCAACTTTATAGATACTATGTCACACACTACTCTCACTACTGTACATTATTTTGTTTAATATTTCCATTTTATTGGAATTGGTAGAGTTTAAATTTGAAAATTTTCCATTTAAAAAAAATAAGAAAGCATGGTTAGAACATGATTAGTAGTAACTGTGAAACCTATTTGTCCATGGTAAAGGATCCATTTAATGTAAATATATTATTCCTAGCATATAGTTCATGGAATCATGTGCCATAACTCAATAGGTGCTCTCAGGTTATTCAATATCATTCACACAATCAATGCATGGTTTGGTAAATCAAAGACTCCAACCGAGTGGATATTTTTAGCTAGTCCATTTTTTTTTCCAAAGTCATGTAACCTGTTATATTTAACCATACGGTTTACTCAAAAATCAATCTTTTATTTTTATAAAATTTTCATTGAATTAATTTGACCCCTTTTAGGGGTTTCTATCTTTCCCACTCACCTATCCGAGACAAAAAGATCCCTAGGCAACATCCCCTATCCCATATACGTAATTTTAGTCCCCTATACATGGATTATTTATTGTTACTCAATGTAATATTATCTTTTCTATTCAAATACATTATTCTCAATTATTTATCCTTTCATTTATGATCTTTCTCAAAATTTTGTGGATATTGTTGTGACAATCCATGTATTTTTAAAAATATGCTATTTTTAATATTCATGTCATGAAACAATATTTACTAGAAAAAAACTATATGATTATTACATGTCTCAAAAGACATTATTTGATAAATAATGTATAAAAAATATATTATAAATTATTATGAAATAAAATATGACATATTTAAATGTTAAATACATTCCTTGATATAATTTCCATTTTCATTAATCAAAATAATTATTTAATTATTATATATTTCATATATATAGAATCAATGGATTTATATTGAAAATAATTATAAATAATATAATAAGGTTTTGAAAAAAATATGATATTTATTTTGAAAAGAAAATAAATTTTATTAAATCTAATTTGTTTTTGAAATATTATATGGTTTTATTTAAATATAATATTTATAAATTATGGAGTTGTAATTTAATAAAATGAACATTATTTTTTGAATAATACTTTAAAAATTATATAAGTTGGAATTATAGGTATTGTTTAAGGAATGTTTATTTTTTAGTAAATTGTAATAAAATATAGTTTTTTACTTTCAAGAGGGTGATACTTTGGAAAAAGAGACTAAGGATTCATTATTGTTATAATAAAAGCATACATAAGGATAAAAGAGGTAATTTTAATACAATATGTATCAAATAAAAATAATTATAAGGTGATTCATCCAAGGAATTGAGATTATTGTTCAGTTCTTTGTTTGGAATCTCATTTTCCAATGAATTTGTTTCTCAGAAACATTCATGAAGATATAGATTGAACCAGAATGGAAAAGTAATCCTTACATCCATATTGTTATAATTTTCCAAGAATGATGAATAAAAGAACTATGAATGGAATGTAAAATAGAGTTATAGTCTCTTTTAATCCAAAAACTATTATAGCCTTTATTCATTCAAAAATAAACAACAACGATACCACTAATCATTTTTTCGTCCACAAAAAATGAGATTCCACATGTGTGGTAGAGGAAACTGAGGACCCTTCCATAATGATCATTGAATATAGAAAAACAACTTGAAAGACTATAAGTACCATTTTGACCACCATAAACAATAAATTTTTATCTATCCAGGAAGGGTCCCCTTCCACAATACTTCAATGGATCCAACAGGAGGCTTGAAATTTCTATCATTACGGAGACTTCTCCCCATAGTAAATTCATGGATAAAATAAAAACAATTGATCGCATTAATGTGATTAGAACTCCGTAATAAATGAAATGATCCTAATGAGGGATTCTTGAAATGTTAATGTTAATTTGTATAGTATTAGAGAGTTTTTTCTACGCCATATATTATGTACAATTTCAACCAAGATAATAGTGAAAATGGATTTGATTAGAGGTGGTAACTACACACTTTCACATTTTTGAAAATGGGAGGAAAGTTATGAAAAATCTAGTAGTGGGACTTGGAAATGATTTTACACAAATTTTTATAAGGTTATAACAGTGAATATGTAGAGTAAAAGTTGGTTGGTATCTTTACTATGTTGATTATAAAGTCAACTTAAGGGATAAAGATAAATAATAAATGATTTTAAGCAAGCATTCGTGGGAACTCGATTACGTTCAAGATTCCAAATAAGGTTCAGGAATGATGACCTAATAAATGTATTCTAAAATATATTAAGATAGGATTAATAATTTATTGAATCAACATAATTAAAATGATATCATAGTTTATATCCTAGAATAACAGTTTTGGATGGTTCCTAGACCAGCATGTCATCACCGATTGAAAATAATTGATGTTGAGTAGGCTGGTGGAATTATCTATCAAGTCCAAATGTTGTGTGAACACAATGTTCTTGATGATTATATGATGAAATATATGAGGTTTATGAGTATTAATGAGTTAAATAAATGGAGTAATGGTCCAGTTTTCATGATAAAATTTAAGAGAAAACTCCATGCTTGAGATCCATCTAGAGTGTTACATAATATGAGAGGAAGATGACCTGATGGTTGTACAAATACAATATTCATGGCACTAAATGTTTACCCCTATCAAATTACCGTGACATATATATTTAAGATTGATAAGGTCCACTAAGTAACTATATTGAATATTCCATCAGAATTATTCCTTGAGAACATCATTAAAATGTTTTATGATTTTTATACACAATCCAAAATTAATCAGAGGTTTATATCAATTCGTTTGAGGAATGGTGAAAATTTTCATTTCAATGATAATACCACTACAAAATAAGTTCCTAAAAAATAAATAATGGTTATTATGATTTTATATTGATATTTTTTTGTCATAAATTAGTGAATTATTTTAGAGTTGAGGATAGATTTGACATGGCATGTCCAGTCAAACACTGATATGGACTTCCCTCTCCATGATGCAAGTTTATTTTTGATTTGATTCAAAATACCATAGAAATAAATAACTTTTATTGTCCCCTAGAAAACAAGATCACTAAGGGAAGTAATTGGCATGGATCCTTTTTGAATACTAAGTTCCATCATGATGCAATCTATTATAGAAAGGGGAATCACCTTCCCAAAGTAAAGAAGTGATTTGATCCAATTAATATCCTGATATATAATGTCATTATAGTGGGAGTATGACTCCTTTATATTTTGTATATTTCTTTTCCTTAAATGAATGAAATTTATGATTTCATATATATAGAAAAAGTGGTAAGGGAAAATTAGATTTATGGAATCATGAATGAGTATATGTTTACCTTTATCCAACATATAAGTGAGTAGCCTACATAAATAATCTTTAGCATTAGAGAAGTGGATGGAAAAAAGGGGGTTTCATTTTATAAAACCCTCTGATCATTTTTTTCATCCCTCAAGGGATCAATTAATTTCATATTAATTTGGAGAATAACAAATGATATGGTTTAACCTATTGATAAAAATACTATTGTACCCAATGATGTGAAGAACCTAATATATAAATCTCCAACCTATGATGTAAAAGGATTTTATGATATAAATCTTGAGATCTGTGCTTACACCTTTATTTTTTTGAGATTATAGAAACATTCAGATGGCATGATAAAGATATCTTGAATGGTTTGACCATTGATAAAATTGAAATGATTCATGGAGATGATTTTTAAGTAATGGTGGAAATTATAATCACTCGGATCTTGGTGCTGGTTTAACAGACGATATTTATATGGGTGATGGGTTCTAAGAGGTGGATCTCAAATAAAATTTCCATATTAAATAATTAGAGGGGGGAATTGGGAATTCAGACCATGTGGAAGTGTTCCATTTGTCAAAAATGTTGTGACTTGCCTACACACATCTAGTTGAATAACACCCCAAAATTTATTAAAAAATTGTTTGTAAAAACATCACGACATAGGGCGCTGTCAGGATTTAGACTAAAACCTTATTCTTTGATTTAAAAATATATAGGAATACTAGTACTCCATTTATTATATTTAATTATAATTATTTTAGGGATAATATTAAGAGTTATGTTTTTTTAGATCATATAAATTGAAAAGGTTGGTAAAGTAAGAGACAATAAGATCTTCCAAAAATTTCTCTATATCAGTAAACTTTTCATGAGGAAGGTCAGAGGTCTATAATAATTTTATATATCTAGAATTTTCGTTGAATATTTTAGAGTTCCTATCATCATATATGATCCACTTATCCTTTATGTTCTCTTTCTGATGGTTTTCCATCGTAGAGAGGAGGTATTTTAACTGGATAGTGAGGTCAATATCTTAGTGGACATTGTACAAAAATTCAAAATTAGTTGATTCGTTTTACATATACCTGAGGCTGTAATTAAGAGAGGCCACATCCTTGACAATAATGTATGATTCCTCCTTTCACTATCTCTTGAGATTATATTTCAAAATCATTATCCTAATGAAACATGAAAAAGCATCATTTATATAGTGATAATTATTCATGTTACCAAGAACTAGTTTCCCATAATCATGGTGATAGGCCTAAGATTTATTAAAAATGAAAGGGGGAAAGGGATTAATAATACATGTGATATGAATTTCAAAAACTATATGGTGTTTATAGTTTAAAAAATGGTGATACTAGTAATAGTGTCCCATTTTTCATGGTATTCTCATTGGATAAGGCACTGTCAAGTTTATTGGAAATTTTTTATTGATTTGAATTATATACAATGTTTACATAGAACAAATTAACATGGTTTTAGGAATATTATTATCATAAACATAGGGGACAAAAAACCTAGTGGATATGGTGGAATCAACAACACCAATTTTCTCACTAGAGCATAGAATGGAATTAAAGACACCATGAACATTCCAAGGGTCCTAAATTATAGAATTAAAGACTTCATGAATTTTCTATATCCTTTTTAAATGATGATATTTTTTTAACAAATTATATTGAAATACATATGGAAATTATGAATTAATGCTTCAAAATTGATCATTTGATCCTCAACTATGAAAGTAGAGACACTACCAAGAAGAATAAGAAAAGGACTTAAGATTTTACATAGGATTTAGTAAAACATTTCATCAAATAAAGAGATAAACTCTGTTTTCTAAACTAGTGAACCATAAAATATAATTTTACAGGTTTGATATTAGTAGGTGTATGGGTTTAAGAACTTTTATAAATCAATATAAGAATGTGGTTGTTTCATAATCTTTCAATCCTATAAAGTTTCAGAGGAATATATTCATTTTTATTTTTTTTTTGGGTTTCAAACCCCCTTTCTTATTAACTCTTTTTTTATCATCTTAGATTATTTTATTTTTAGTTTTTCTTTTTTCACATATAGGTCATGGGGAATACCATTTTATTTATACTAGGAATCCAGAAGACGATCACTAGAGAAACTCTATGATTCCTGAGAGGAAGATGTCCTTTCAGTAACCCTACTTATCATTTTTAGGGTAATAGGATTTTATATGTGTTTATAGATATCCCCTATTATAATAGTTAATTTTATCATATTGTGGGGCGTGATTTTTATTTTTCATCACAAGATACTTCAAATCATTCACTATAGTGTCATTAGTGGTAGTCTCAAATGGTTTAGCAGAATTTTGGAGGTCCCCTAATAAAATAGTATTTTGTTTTTCATTGGTGTTAGAAGGTGAATGATTTATTTCAGTTTTTATAGTCATAGTGATAATAGTAATATCATTGTGTTCAGAGTTACCAATTTTATCCTCATTCAAAAAAAATAGGGGCCTGATGTCCTATGCGATTTCCATGTTAATATTGAAATAATCATTTTTCTTTAGAGGGTATTACCCTACTTATTTTCTAATAGGGAAACATAAGAGTATATATAATTCAGAATATATATTTTTATCTTTTTCAAATTCATTATCAAATATTATTAGAGTTATTAATTGTTTTCTTTGTACGTGGGGAATAATATTATTTAAATTTCACTCATTTCTCAGGACTAACATTGATTTTTTCTACAATTATCTTCAAAAACTAATTTTCCATTATTGTTCCTATTGACTTCCTTACATTATTTAACATTTCATGCATGTTTAATGTTGCTTTCAACCACTATATAACTGGACATTAAGTGTCCCATAGTCATAAAAACCTCACAGTAATGTGGAAACTATTCGTACTCATCCTTGAGTTTTGATTTGTGGTCATTGGAAATAAAACTGATCCCATATGGAATATTTGACTCTAGGTTAAAATAGACATGGATATTGGAATAATATCTCATGTCACAATTCAATGGTTTTTGGTCAGTTTTCAAGGGAATTATAATTTATGATGTAGGGTTGCTATGATTTTTTGGGTCCCAATATACCCAACTCAAATATGAAGTCGAACCAAGATCTGAGCAGTATAATGCCTCTAGTTAAAAGGATTTAAATTAGGGTCACATTAATATATTTAAAAAACTCCATGTTTCAGTTAAAGGATGAAAAGTTTCTATAATGAGATAATATCATTATTGGAACAAGGAATGGTGTGAAAATATCCCATTCTTATTGGAATCAATTTACAATTTTTGTTTCTCCAACAACGATAAATTCAATAATTAATATCTCATTTTCACTAGGGTTTGTCTCCTTTTGAGTAGATAATTTCCCCATTAATTGAGAACATTCACATGAAAAGCCTTTTTTGAAGAGCCGCCAGGTCAGCCACAACCAATAATCCACCATCACCCAATTTTTTGATCTTGGAAGGTTTGTGGGAATCAAAAATAGATAGATCGAAATCATAGAGATCATCCAAAAAATGTATTATGCGGCTTATTGGTTGAGATAATTTATTCATATCCACTTTTGGATTTAATGAATCCATAACCTGGATCCTTCTTTTAGATGGCTCATGCACAGTATCTTTGAAAGGCCATTCCCAATTAGGATGAAAATAGGTATTTCTTTTGCATGGAAACTTCAATTTGGAAGGATAATCAACTCAAAACAACATTTAAGGGTTAAATATTTTTTGCTTCATATTCTATTTTATCTCAACTTTCTATAACAGGTTTCTATGACTATAGT
This sequence comes from Viscum album, assembly GCA_963277665.1. Taxonomy (NCBI): domain Eukaryota; kingdom Viridiplantae; phylum Streptophyta; class Magnoliopsida; order Santalales; family Viscaceae; genus Viscum; species Viscum album. The sequence goes on along the minus strand of OY728125.1, from coordinate 905,611,308 downwards.
ATCTTTTATGAAATAATCATTATATAAAAAGTGGATAATAAATTCTGAAACAATTTGAACATTTATTACAAGTCATTATACACACAATTTGTTTTCAATACTATCTATTTCATATAAAGTATAATTTATGATAATATAAATATAAAAAAATTTATTTGTGATCAAGTAGTGCTACTACATTTTTGGAAAAGTCAAGATTAACTTCAATAACATAATATTTTTTAGTAATATTTATTTTCTTGAAAAATATTAATACTATTTATTAATAACAAATAATGTTGATATATATTAAAAAACAATATATTTCTATACCAATTTATTATACATGGTAAAATTTTGTTGATGTTATAAAGGATAGAATAAGTAATGGTGATAAATTAAGGTAACGTTATTAAAAATAATAAAAAATAAAAAAATTTGTAGACAATTAACTATTTGAACTAGACTATTCTTAAATTAATAAATTTTCAATTTTGGATCCATTTGAATTAAATATGACATTATATTATATAAAGAAGATAATAATTTCAAAAAACAATTATCCCTCTCACTCAATATCATAAATATGTGATAATAAGAATAATATAAGATTAATAACTATTTTAAATAATAGTATTTTGGAATAATAATTTATATTTATTATAATAATTTATTTTAAATTTTAGTAATGGTAAATATATCTAGAACGCTTACACAACATTGACATGGTTAGTGGTTATAAAAATGTAAAAAGTGATATGATAAGGATTAGTTATTATAATCTTTATAGTTTTTTTGGATTTGTATGATTATTATTTAATGTTGTAAATTTTTTAATTTTAATTATATATTTTCATTTAAATTTATTAATGTCATATTATGAGAATATTCTTTAAAAATACTTTATAAGTATATTAAATGGAAAATATTTTTTATTAATTGTTTTAAAAATTAGTAAAACCATATAATTGGACAAAGGCGATGGGAAATGGTCTGAAATTACATCCATGGTTCATTTATGGTCAATTTACATATTATATGATAATTTATAACCCATAGAAACTAAATATTTTTGAAAAAGATATTGATTTTTTTCTATAAAATGGGACTTTATCTACCATTTCTTAAGAAAAAAATTAGTTCACCTTTACTTTAAACCTCAACCTGAATCTATATATAAAAATCTATTATCACTTTCTTAATTGATTGGGGTGATCATAATTCTCTTCTAGTCTAATCATAAGATCAATCAAAAGTTAGTGATTCAATGATCAAGATAAGTGTTTCCAATAAACTTTACCTATTATTTATTAAAAATAATTTTTCAAAAATCATATTAAAGAATCCCTTATTATTCTACCTCGATTCAATTCCTCTCTTATTTTCATCTAATTTACAGTTGATGATGGGGGGTTACTTTTACCCTCTCACCAAACTCTTCACTATTTTCCACTACTATATCAAAATAAATTTTTTACAAAGCGTTGGTTTTCATTTAAATTATACCCTTACTCAATAAATAATGAATGTATTGCTCAAAATATATCCTAAATCAGGGTTTCATTTAGAATATAATTTATTTTTTAAATACAATTATTTACTCTGTTGACCGATATTTTAAAGGCTTTTGAAAAACATCTCTCATCATGGTGGTTTAACACAACATATTTGAAAATTGATGTTTTTCTGAATTTAATCTTCTCATTGGAAATTATAAAAATTTATTTAATGATTCATTATAAAATAAATATTTATTATATTATATTTTTTAATGTTCCCATTATAACAATGAAAGTTAAATTGAACAATCATTGCTAATTTAAACATAAAAATAAGATTATTTAAGATTGTTACAATTCAAAAACCTATTAAACTTACAATATTTTGGAATGATATTGATACAAAACCATTATACTTATAGATCATATATATCAATTGGATATGTTCCTCCTAACACAGAATATATGCCAAACCTTTTTGAAGATTATGATCTGCATGATCCCAAAACATATGATGTGAACTATATAGATTTAATAAATAATTGAAACAATATTTTTAACGAAATAATAGAGATAATTATCATTTTATAATCAATATATTTTTTTTAAATAAGTATATAATTAATATAAAAATTTTATACTGGAAGGTAGTGTATTTATGAGGTGAGTGACACTCAACATAAGGGAATCCATAACAATATTTCCTATCATTGAGTTGTATTATTTATTCATTAACTATGATATTTTATTATAATGTGTATCCTAAACTATATTTTTTATGTTATATGTCCAATTTAATAGGTTTATTTACATTTATTTTACATTATGTCAACATTTAAATATTACTACATCAGTTTTTATGGCCATTATAAGGGATTATTTGGCACCATTTAATTTTTTGAGACATATTTCAGATTATGTAATATTTTTTTCTGACGTTTTTGGTGAAAATACTACCCCATGAATATATATTGAAAACTTATTTCATGTAATTAATGGTTTATATATAATTAAATCATGATCAATCATTAACTGGTTTTCTATTTAATATTTTCAATATATAAAGAGTTTTTCATCTCAAATATCCTTCTTTGGGACATGCCTTAAATTAAGAATGCATTTTCAACTATATGGTTTATATAATAACTATATGATATATAATATCATGAAAAACATCATAATAATGAGATTTTAATTTTCTTACCAATTTATTTATTTTAAATGGGTTTCTAATTACAAATCTCATAAGATATTTAAATCATTGGTTCAAGAGTTTGGAAATCATATACAGAACTCCTTTTCTTCCATTTTTCATATTGTATATTTTATTTATCGAATATTATTTTGTAAACATAAATTAATCATAATGTTTTTTCCTTGGTCATTGATATTATTTTAATTTTTTAAAAAATAAAACTTTTTTTTGTATGGGTTTATTTTGAATTTCATTACAAAAGTGTGAAAATATGTCTTTATATATTTTCCACATTAATAAATTTTCCAAAAACTATGTAATTTAATCATTATTAAGATTAATTTTAATATATTTATAGTTTTTTAATTTAAATCATTTTCCCGTTAATATACGAATTTTTTACAAATAGAAATACCAAAATGAATTTTAATTTCTTCTTATTTTCCCTAGAATATTTTTTCATAACTATATAAAAGTGTTTTTCATATGTTTATAAATAATTTAATGATATTTATAATTAATTTTGGTTAGTCTATAATGATTCCATCCATTTTATATTTCTAGATTTATTATGATGATATTTTAAGGAAATGTTCATGAAATGCATTTCTTCTCAACGAGTAAATAATGATATAGAAATATGATGGATGTTTTTATGAGTTTTATAATAAAATAAAAAATCATTGTGATTTGATATTGTAATAGTTCTTGGATATTATGGATGAGGATTGTTGAGCATGAGATATATCACTATTATATTTTTTCTAGATATCATCTCCATGAGAAATGATTATTGGAATTAATTGATTAAAAATTATTCTATTAAGGATACAATATGAGTGAACATGGTTGATGAATATAATGCCCCATGATACCTTCATTTTTTTATATGAGTTCTATGAGTTCTAATGTTTTTATTAATTAATGTTTGTTTTCACATTTCTCATGATTTCTGAATCAAAAAAATATATTGTATTGTGATTATCTAAATCCTTATTTCATTACTCAAGATTGATGATATATGTCATATTTGTTAGGATTATCAGAGATAATGATCATATAACATGATTATATTCCCATTCCTTTGTTATCATCTTAATCTAAACTATGATCCTTTATTGATATCACTTATTCTAGTTCGAATTTTATCTCACCATTTTTAGTTTTATATTTCCCAAAGTTATGAGGAGATTAATTATACATGATTTTTTTAAGGTAAGCTTGGGAACAAAATTATTTGGGATATCATAAGTACCTGTATAGAATTAAGATGTTCTTAATATTGTGATAAAAATGTCAAGTCAATGAGAAATATATTTCTTTATTTGTTATAGTTTTTATTCTATTTCTCTTATACTATTAACTAAAGATTTCTTGTATATATAAGAGACTAAATATTTTTTATTTTCATTGTTATTGGTTAAAATTAAATCATTTCTATTTGTATCAAATCCAAAATCGTAAGAATATGTTATTATAACCATATTTGAGGGTGTTGGTCAATGAATTATAGTTCACATCATATCAGGGAGTAGATGGTTTAGAGGTTATTACATAATATATTGATTATAACTTTGAAGGCTCAAATAACATTTTCATATTTTATGTAATTGGATTTTAATATCATTAATGATATTTTTGTAAATGTTTATTTTGTTTTAATAAATTATTATGTTATATTTAAATCTTAAGATAAACATTTTATTAAAAATGATAGTTATCTGGAGAATAATATCATTATATATTGTAGAACATAAGATTAAAGGTATATATATCCATTAGGGTTATTACATTTTTGATGTTGAGGTAATTATTGTTATTTAGTATAAAGGGTTATCATATTTTTGGGAGCAATATAAGATTATTTTGGATGGAATATTATTGGATAATATGGTATTTTATTTCAAAGTTGGGGATACTATTGGATGAAAAAATAATTAGTAACTTCTATAAGAATATATGACTTTTTAATGGTCTTAAGTCATGATAATTCATAATATTTTGGAACAAATTAGTATATTTTACAAAATATAATATTAGGGTATATAATGTTTGGTAATGTTACTATATGATTCATTATTGTATATTGTAGATAACATTTATTATTATTTTTTAAGGATATTTAATCAAATTTTTAGGTTTGGTCAGTTTCTTATTCAGTTAGGATGATTCTGATGAGTTATACATTGAGTTATTTGTGGAATCATTAAAGATTAACTTTGGGTGTTATTATTGAAGTTTATGGATTAATTTATTATTTATCTACTTGATGTTTTAATCATATTGGGTATTATAATTCCTTATAGTAACCACTTTAGTGTTGTTAAAAGACTACAAATTGGATGGTTAACCTGTAATCGTTTTTTGGATCATATGATCTATTATAAGTTAATTTTCATGCTTCTGGAAAGAAGAATTATACTTTGTCATTTAACTGGTGCGATCAGTCATGGGAGAAAAATAAGTTAATGACAATACCAAATGATGATATTATTCTTGTAGAATGTAAAAAAATGATTTATGTATATTTTCTCATATTCTCTATTTCGATGGTAAATAATTTCTCAAACTGAAGAAAATGTCAGATAAATCACATTAGTAATATGAAGAAAATGTCACTATCAAATTGATGTATACATTATGATCTCATTCAAAAGTATAATTCATATAATAATACCTACATTTTTTATAAAATATTTATATAAGAAATTGATAGTACTCAGCTTTCCCTAAAGAAGGCTTAAAATCATGAAGGTGGAGTACCCCAAGACAACCCCCTATAAAATGTTAATGTGTTCACATGTGATCCTTTCTCAAAAAATGTTCACAACTAAAACATCATGTATGTTCAATATTTGTGGATCACTTGAGTGACTATAGGAATTTTACAAGTAAAAAAATCTGAAAAATATTGCGTGAGATGACCCCTTAACCCATGGTCATAAGGTTTATAATAAATAGGACCCTTGGGATCCTTATTTTAATATTTTGGTATACCTAGGTACAACCCAAAGATTTTATCTTCCAACAGTCTCACCCAAGTCCTCAAAAACCATAGGTAGATTATTAATTTGTAAATTTAGTTTTAATCAAGAAAAATTAAGGGTTTAGTTCCAAAAGGAATAAAAATATGAGAACCATTACAAAAAAAATAATTCCACGTTATTTTTTATGAACAATGATGAAGGAACCATACCTAACCTTAAACATTAACACCACTCATCCTAAAACATCCATGGAGACCCTTTATCCTTAAGGATAATCCTCACCCATGTATTTTCCCATTTATACATAGCCCAAGTTTAACTTTGTTAGAAAACATATCCCCTATCCCAAGCATCATTGGGATGAAAGCCTAAAAACTTCACCCAAATTAAACATTGGAGATGAATTACTTTTCTCTACCATGAATCACTTGTGATAAAATTCATGAATCCTCCATAATCCAATATAGGAAAAACCCATTTCAATTCATCCAACTAATATAATGGAGGAGATTCATCCAAGATCTATGTTATGATATTTCATTATTTTATATTTGGCTAATCTTACACCCAGGTCTCCTATATGAGAATTTCACTAATAAACCAAAATCTATGGACACTAGACATACATGGATGGCATTTGGAAAAAATGATTGTTCCCTAAACCCCTCTAAATATGGTATTCCTAAGGAAAGAACATCCCTCAATTACCCTCCCTAGTAGGTTGGGTCCTTATGATTTTCACAGTGGTGGATTCCCATGTTAATGAGGATCTTAGCATTAGAGGAAGTGGTGGGAATATTATCTATTCATGTAGTGGAATTGATTTCTTGTATGTTTTCTGAAATGTCAACTAAATTGAGCATTTTCTATGAATTTTATTACTAAGTAAAAGATGTGTAAGCCATAATTCATGATTTAGAAATATATAGGAATATTCTTTCCAATTATCCTATGTATCCCCATGGTCGCCCCTTAGTGGATGAGGTAGAACACCCATACATGGGTATAAATCTTGTAGTAAGGCCCAAGAATTTATTACAAGGTACTTTATCCCTCTTATATTCCATATCATCACCCTCCTTCAAAAATGGATGAGTAAAAAAGTTCACGGTAGGATTCTAATATTGGAATTATTTCTTTCTGAATGTGATTTTTTTGAAACAATGAATCATATACTATCTCATGTTTTTAGATAGATCATGAACCATGTTTTCTTAGATATCAGTGATGATATAATCATTATAATAATAAAAATATATATTATCATCCTTCTCCCAAGACATAATCCCTATCACATATTAACTATGTTGGATTTTATTCTCATCCATATAAGGTACCTAGGATTACTCCTTGAGGTTCGAACCCAACATCATTAATCCATTCCCATTTTTATGGGGTCATATTCCCAATAATGTAATTCCCCCACCCATAAGGCTACACTCCTCCCTGGTTCCCTTCAACTCATCCACATCAGACCATAACCCATGTGTATTCTATATTTATAGGTACGTATTCTTTATAAGATCAATTTTTTTCTCATTAGGCTATATTCCCTATGAGTTCATCTATAAAGGTAAGATCTTGTGTGTTCTCCAAACAAAACTTTTCTAAGAACATTTCACCTTTATATACTCAATACATGAGTCTGAACTACAAGGTTTATTCTTGGTCACATGACCTTAATGGGTCACTAAACTATATGGTTTCTAATACCATTATTGAGGAAATGTAGGAAACCACATCAGTGGCCTAATCCCAACATCAAAACAATAACCATCTTCGTACATGGTGATAAATTCCATAGTATACAACTATGTGGATTACGACTCAAATCAAAAAATAATAATAATAAAATGGAAAACCAATGATACGTAGTGATTCTAACATCCACACATGTAAATGATGGATTGAATATGTATATGGTGTCTAGTCTTATATTGGAATTTTAGAAGGATTCAGGAACATGAATTAAATATATCAAAGAGTATCTAAGTAAGAAATAATTACAAGACCAATGTGTTTTTTTACATGACATTGACAGCCTACCTTTTGAATAGAAATTTCTAGAAACTAGGTGTGTGACCCATCAGAGATATTTGAAAAATGGTTTGTTTTCAATAACAATAATAAGAACTATTAGAAACCATATTGAGATTGTGTCCAATATATGATAGACCATATGACCATGCCCTATAGGGTATAAAAAATTAAAATCCCACGAAAAATAATTGATTATCTAAAATAACTATTTCACCCACTTTTTTTTGAAATTTCATCATATGTAATATTATGTTTGGAAATGAAGCCCAATATAGATACTATAATGTAACAAAATTAAGCATGTGTTTGTATATATTTGATTCTAATTATATGGTTTTCTTTGTTTTTTTGTAACACATCCTCATGAATGTCAAAAAACTCCCTTTAATCAAAATGGTGTCTTATTATCCATGAAAATTATATGCATCGACGGTCATTTGAGTAGCATCCTCATCAGGACAGAGGATCCCATCTCCAACCCAAAATCCTCTACAATAGTTGGAAGACATACTAATTTGATGTTTCCATCTCAATGGAACTATCTCATACCTTGAGGATAAATGTGGAGATATCTATGGAATAAAGCCTCAGGGGAAATATTCTCAATGAAGATCATTTCTGAAGAAAAATCAACACATGATTCCATCTCAAACTATTTTGTGAGACTCACCTAATAATGAAAAAATATATTACAACATTATATTAGGGAGGTGGATATGAAATTTGATAGTGCTCTAATAATTATCGCACTATATTCACCCTAAAGGGATACATCCAATATTGGTCACTTCAGAAACCATGCCACATAATGTTCTCATCCTTCTACAAATGACACCCCAGATGATCTGGCTCAAGTAACTGAATCCTTAATAATAAACACAACCCACCTATGATAGAAAATTATTAACCATCATGAGGGTTCCTACATCCCCATATTGAGAAATGAATTATTATCATATTCAATTATGGAAGTTCATGAGTTGGCACATATTAATTCTCACAATCATTAAGCCTTCCAACATAATCAAGTAGTACCAAGTGATGTTTTTCACCATACACTATAAATAGATATGGGGAATATCCACCCTTCCACCCCCACCTGTGAAGCATGTTGGTATATACCAACTTGAATTGGAGTACACGAGGAGGCTTATATCCCTATTAAAACCATGGAATGATTATATATTATTATTCCAACATAAAAAGTATACCATCACATCCTAGAATCATTGGATGGGAAAGAATATATCCCTTCCCACATTGTACATAGTTGTCAAAGTATATTGATAGTAGAAAAAAGGAATTCAAGGATCAGTCAGACAGCTCCACCCTTACCAATAGAGCATCTCATAAACATGATGGTGAGGTTACTCTAGAGAAGGAAGATATTCTTGTTCTTTTCCTAGAAGGGAATCGAAACAGTTCAATGATAAATGAATTGTATCATTGAGAATAAATTATTGTTAAAACAAGAGATTATCAGCCCAATTATATGGCCACTTCTGTGCAGGAACATATCCGTTCCAAAAACCTAAATCTTGTTAGTATATCCAAATAGAAATAATATAATTTCTTAGGTAGTTTCCCATATATAAATGTCATTGTGCACAACATGTCACTCTTTACACATAATAAAGAACATATCAAAAGAAATATCACCAAGGGTTATATGATGTCTTGAAGTATCACCACACCCATGCTCTACATAATACAGGTGTCTATGGGGCCCTCAAATATCTATCTATAGTATCCTAATATCATGTTTAATCACTTACAAACAGAGGAAAAACATTTTTATTTGTAGAGTTCCTCTCCAAAACATTTCTACTAGAAACTCCATAGGTCCTTCATATAGAATTAACCATGAAATATTACTTTATAGTAATACTGATATCAATTACTAGAACAATTATAATTACAATTACAAAATATATCCTACTTGTGGTCATATGATCAAATAAAAATATGGTATTCCAATTACCATTTCCCACCCTAAAGGACCTAGCCATCAATAATTATTCTATACTTCTCCATATGGTTGGACGTTTAGCCATGGTGGCTAACCTCCCCATGATGAAATTCAATATGGAGTACCTACCAACAATAATATTTTATTTCAATAAGAATTTACCCACAATAAAATAAATTATGAGATATCCCTCATGTAATTGGGGAATATTTTTGATGAAGACAACTTTTATTGATTCCTTTTTATAGAAAAAAACACTAGTTCTGAGAAAAATTACACCTAAAGAATCATTCATTTTCCAGACCTCCCTCTGACCACCTAGCTCCCCCCATAGCAGAGGAGATTCATACTAATGATGTACTCTAAAATTAGGATATTTGGAAACATCTGCTTTGGGGTGACCATGTGGAAGAATGTGTGTAATAAGAAGAATAGAATATATTACTAATGAGTAAAAAATTATTCAATTTTAACATGTTGGTCATATTTTAGCCCCTAAACACTAATCATTATATCATTCAGGAGACTTTGTTAGAGGAATGAAAATATAATGTTTTTCTAAATATACGGGTAACTTTTCATGATTTGATGGAATAGTTATAATCTTCTGACAGATACGTGAATCATGTCAGGGCAATAAACAACATTTCTATTAGATTATATTGTTTCCCTTTTAGTTGCACATCACTTGAAATTTTTAGAAATGCATGAGATTCTTCATTACACATGTCATGGTTATTTTTGAAATCTGTGACAGTTGATACATGATTATCAATATAGTATTTGTATCAGGGGGTGGGAGAATATGTAGAATTTCATTTAATTTTTCTCCCTGATTAGAAAATCCCAATATAAGTTAAATAATGCAATTTTGTTACTTCCAGATGACTCTTAGAAGAAGTCTCTTCCCACAATAGATGGTACACTTGACAATAATCAACCATGACCAAATCTCACAAGTATCAGGACTAATGAAAGAGATCCATAGAAAGACTCTTTAAACTAGAAATTTAAAATATTGAGCTAGATTCTTCCTTATGTAATGATAATAATGAAGGAAGAGTAATGATTATGGAAGAAAGTTGATCAAATTAAAAGTATGCATTGAACCTAGCTCGTGATCAATCAATGATCTGTACTCTCAGAAAGGACACTATAACAACACAAGATTTTATGAAAAAGATTATTTTAATTACATTTACAACTTGTGTTGAATGATACACTAATATTAGCTTATTCTATATGCAACACTATATTATCTTGTTGTATATAAAACATTATTCTTGATTTTTGTTACACACAATTTCATGTCATTTTGATAGAATTCATTTCAGGAAACATTGAGTATAGATTTTTTTAAATTTATAAATGGGATATGTTTATATTATTTTATAAACAACACCAAAGGAATATTTCACTACCCGCAACATTGACTTGGCTTACGTTACACGTAAGAGAGATCTTCCTCGATAGCCTACATTTTACGCAATACCGAGTTTCAGTAAACAATGATATATTATTAAAATATTATTATTGAATGGGATATAAACTAGATGTTATTAATATTAAGAACCAAATGTTTAATTTTATTTAACATTAGAATTCATCTTACAAATTTTCTAACACATGATATGATAAAAAAGTCATTTTTTCAGATAAAAGAAGCATTTTTCAAAAAAATGCAGTTTACCACCTTTTGATGAAGCACAAATTTTAAATCTAGTTTTTTTACACTTTTATAAGCCTAATTTTACATAATAAACTTCTTCTTTGTAATTGGTAAATAAAAATGTACTTTTATGAATTTTTGGTAATTTTCTGATAAAATTCATTTTTTAACGAATAATGAAAAATATTGCATTTTAATTTAAAACCACATATTAAAATAATTTATTTATATAGTTAGATTTACTTTTTAGTTGGTTATAATGTTTATTGGGATTATATTTTTATAATTTAATCCAATTTTTTCCATTGGAAGGATTACACTGTAAAATTGGACATAATCACATTTCAATATTTTGATTTTTATTTCTTTTTAAAAGACCCGCTTTTCATTTTGACAATGGGAATTAATTTTAAATTAATAAGTGAGACATCTATGTTTTGAATTTTGAAAAATGGATTCATTATTTGGAATCATAAGGTTCAAATATTTTAAACAGTTAGCTTGTATTTTTTGGACATTATGAATAGTAATTTCAGTAATTATTTTATTTAACATCAGTAAAGGGTAAATCATGGAAATAAGGGTATGAAATAATATTTTAATATTAGTAAAATACCAAAACACATTTCCTTATCCTATTTAATGAGATTATTCTGACCATGGACATCCTTGGGACGATTTTGGGATGACATGGATTCACTTGGATGTGAAAATGGCATTTTATAAGAATTAATTTAATGTAAAGATAATTATACCCGAAAAATATATCATTTTCAAAATAGATTTTAATATAAGGTTATCTAAATAATATATATTTCTATATATATTCATTGAAAATATATAAATATTTCTTATGGAATGGTCTTTTATTTATAATTTTTAGACACTAAATAAAATTATTTATTTATGATACAATATTGATGCAGTGATTACATTATTAATGATGATTTAAATAAATGAGATAAAATATATTAAAATAAATTTACATTGAACATTTTTATTCCATCCACAAATTTAACAGATGTGTATGAATTTTTTTCTTTTGAATTAATCATTATTTTTTGAACAAATCTAGTTGTAATAGATTTTTAAAAATTCATGATATGAATATTATAAAAATTGATATAAATGGTTTTTTAAAACAAATAGTATTTTATTAAATGATATAATAGTCCTAAAAATATAATATTCCAAAATATGACTTATATAATGTTAACATTTCATTAATGAACATCTTTAGGTTCTATTATCATTTTATAGTAACTATATTATCCCTATAGTATTAATATACAAGAAGACTTGGTAAGAGTTAAATTAGTTAACTAATGGTTAAATATAAAAGACAAGGTTAAATTTGAAACCTAAAAATGTCTAATACCTATATGTTGAGAGTATTTATCAAAATCCCCATATTATATTCTGATTAAATGAGTTATGTTATTTTTGAAACTGAAAATCATTTTATAATAATTAAATATTTTTATTGAGTTTCTCAAAGTGCCCCTCTCCTCTCTTATAAAAAGGGCACCTCCTACTTATCCAATTCACTCCATTTTGTGCCTTCATTATTAGCCAAACCCCACCAATTTCTCTTCTCCACTTCCCTATTTACATTATAGAGGGGTTTGTATTCAGAAAATACAAACTATAGTGCCTTATGTAGAACTTTAAATTAGGTACTTCGAGGAAGAGGTAATCATTTCTACCGATTCATTCAAATTTATTTCTCTCTTACATAAACTTTTTTAGTTGTTTAATTATAAAGTAATAACATCAGTATCACGCATATACCAATATTTTATTATAAATATTAAAAAAAATATTTCATCTTCTATGCATCCTATAAAAAATGAAATCAACGCACGTGCATACATACAGCTCATCGTCTCTATGCTGTGGTTTAATCAGTTTTTCACCGCCACCTTACATGGACTGGTATAATGGTGGAAATAATAAATATATATTATAACTATAACATGATACTAATTATGTGATATTATAATCAACCCACTTCTATATCATTCACCAATTATTGAATTGATATCATCGCTCGTGCGTATGTACGACTTAACGTCTCCCTATTGTGATGAGATTCATTATACATGATAACCATTAAATAATAACCATAAATTATATATAATAAAAAATCATGAAATATAAGACATAATAATGCTGCTGAATTTTTTTAATTATATATGTCATTTACTTACTTCCATTCAATTCAACAAGGAAACGAAAACAACGTTCATTCGTACGTATGACCTATCGTCTCCATGAACGGTGTATTCCATTTCATTTGTCATATAATAATATGTATTGAATATATATAATATATAAATCTTTTATTAAAATATGTAACTGAGATAATCATAATATAATTAATAATATCAAGAATAAAAATTCAAAACACGTAGATAAATAAAACGATTGTTAACCATAATGTTGGTTTAATATGGAATTGACAAATGAACATGTAATATAAAGTCATATGTGAATCATATATGATATCATGAATATTATTATAGTTTTTAAAAAGTTATTTATTTTTTTAAACCAACCATAGAGGAGTTTTAGACACATAAGGATGCAATCAGACCTATGGTAATGGATAATTTTTCAATCTCATTTTTATCCGAGATTGTTTATAAATAAGTAATTACTGGTGATATATTTATCATTGATGTCCATGTTTTCTAAAAATGTTTTTTTACATTTACTATTAATATATCCATGTTTAATGACATTTTTACCCATTTTTAACTTTTACTAAATGATATGGAAGGTACATTTCTTTTGGTTACCATACGAGGTACTTTTTGAGTTTTGAGACAAAATTACATGGAGAATGTTTTTATATATTATATGACATGAATTTATTTTTATAGTTTCATGATGCCATATTTTCGCAGACCTTAATCTACAATATTTCATGTTTTTTAGATGAATTAGTTTCATTTAAAATTGCACACATTTTGAGAAATGAAATGTTTTTGAAGAATAAATGATATTTTCTTCAAGAACAAAGTTCAAGTGTTTAGTAAAAATTATTTCCCATCTTAGATGACGATGTAAAATAGGTTTATTTTTATAATACCTAATATTACAATGATTTTATTTCATTAAATAAATAATGATATTTTATATGGTTTATATTGTGATGGAATGATATCTAAGAAACCCAATTTATTTTTTGGGTTATGTTATGATGAATGATTACTGTTTTGTGGAACATGTATGAATGATTTCATTATGAGATAGGTGGGACATATATGACCCTCCAATTCAGTGGGTAAATATTTATATCTCATGATATTGACATTGATGGAATTTCAAGTAAATATGGTTCAGAAATTCATGGCAGGAACGACAAGTACACCCAGTTTTGTAATGGACATTGTCCACTACGATTGTTGTGGGAGAAATGCCTTGGCTTCTATGGAATTAATACTATATTCTCATTAGTTTTATACAATTAAATTTTTATTCCAGTGCTATTCTATCATGGTTAATGTTCATTTATGATCCATTCCTTACGTATTAGCATGATTTATTTCATGACTCTAGATTTTTGTGTTTAAAAATTATGTTCATGTTTTTATTTTCAAATTTTTACGATTTGTTTTATATTATCCATGATTATTCTTACTAAGAATTTGAGTTCACCCTTTTATAAGTTTCTATTCCCTAGGATATAATGAATGGTGTTTCTTATGAAAAAGGGAAAGTTATTTATTGGAGATATTTAAGATCTTTCACTATTATTAGATGATTATGTTCTGAGTTTCCAAAGACACTAAAATAACACAATAATTAGGCATCTGTTTGTGTCATGTATTTAGTATTCAGTCAATGAAATCTAATTTCCATGTACATTAAGCTTGGGTCTCTATATTTGTTATTAGAGTAAAGGTTTAATACATATTTTGTAACAAGGATGTCCAACCTTTACTGAGATCCCTAGAGGTATTTATAAGGTATGTCTAGGGATTTACATAAGGGAATGTATAACTATCGATTACAGTCCTAGAATTATTGTAATTATCATGAATAACCTAGGATTAAACCTAATATTTTAGCGATTGAATGTACTCTCCTATGATAATGTTGGGCTCCTAGTATGATTTTTATCTCCCACTATTCTTTTTGGGTTTAAGGTAATGGAAAGAACCCGATGAAACTATGTTAATGATCAATGCACTGTAAAATGCAATGATTGTACTTCTGAACAACTAAATTATATGGGATATGGAATTAAAATTTTCATTCCTATACTTACACAAGAAATGAATCATTCTGGACTTCCAAATGAGAAGATAAGTGAACAACATTCTATTGAGTACTTAATGAGGCAACATCCACCTTCTTTCAGTGGGTCTTCTGTTCCACTTGTTGTTTAACAATGAATCAGTACAATTGAAAATATATTTTTCATCCTTCTGTATTCAGAACATGAAAATGTCATTTTGGTAGTCTATTGATTAGAAGGTGAAATAGACCAGTTTTCGAATCTAATTAAAAATACAAGGAAGTAAGATAAAATTGAATCCATGTAATAGGGGGAGTTCAAGAACATGTTTTTTAATAAGTAATTCCCTCATATTCATAGAACAATGATGTAAAAGAGTTAATTGATCTTAAAAAGGATAATGAATTTGTTTGTGCGTACAATGAAAATTTTACAAGGATTGCAATGTATACTTCTGGATTTATCATCGAACTTAATAGTAAAGTTGTTTGATTCTTTAGTGGAATAAAACCAAGTTTTTGGAGGTAATTTTCTATAAGATACCCAAGTAGATACGAAGAGATTGTGTGTCATGCTATCAATGTAGAGATATAAGTTGGTGTTACATATCCATCTCATGGTTTTGACAAGAAATAAAAGATGGAGTTCAAGGGAAAATATCAAAATAAGGGTGAAATGAATAAGAATATTTCATTATGATCAATGTGTGGAAAGAATGATATAGGTAATTTTCTTAAAGGGAATATTAATTATTTTATGTGTGGAAAAGATGGTCATTGGGAAATTTAATGTCAAAGTGATGGGAAAAAGTTTTCTAATGATGCGAATAAAGAAAAGGATACACAAAATGTACCTCTTACACTTAAATTCTATAATTGCAAGAAAATAGAGCATTATTCTTACCAATAACATAATCCAAATGTTAATTTTGATCTCCATAAGCAACCTATTAAGGAAAAAGACAAAGGTAAGTCACATGCAATCAATGTTGGTGATGTTGAGTATCACAACGAAGTGGTGGAATGATTAAGTGTTTATGTAATTGGATTCTAAAATAGTATTTTGGAATACCATTTATAGTGTTTTGGTATATTACAATATATATGTATTGGTTTATTAGGGTTTTCAATAAATATATGGTACAATTAACCATGAAAAGTGATTGAAATAATTTTGGAAAGTACACGATGAACATGTAAAGAGATAATGAGATGTCTGATAGTATTAATGAGATCATGAATGATATAAGGACAAAGTGATATTGTTGTTTGAGAATATTGAAATTTTGTTTTATTTGTGTGCAGAAATAGTAAATTTTGATAGAATAAATGATTTCATTGAAGTTCTATGGTAATTCATGTTATTATCATGTTTAAAGAAAATACATTATTAAGGTATTCCCATGTTTGGAATGGGACAACCAAGAACAGTGGAATGAGAAATAGGAGAAATATGCTATGTCGATTTAGTTCAACTCCTTCTAATGATTTATATTTTCATTTTTTTGATAGACTGTTATATTATCCATTTATGGATAGTATAAGATATATTCCAATGGAATTTTGATAGATTAATGAATTATTTCACTATTTTTGGACTTATTCATATTTGATAACATGTTGTAACTTTTTTTTAAAGAAATGGAATGTCCTATCATTCTATTTGATGGTCTTATAACATGTGAAGAATGAATAATTCACCATAATTTCTTTTTATAAAATATAAAATATAAGTTGTTCATGGAACAACCTACGGTGATATTGTAATGAAATCAAGTATGTATTTATCTTCATGAAATAAAATCATAAACATTAGGAAAAGTATATTGAAACCAAAAATGTTATCCATGTACATTATTATCTAATGAAATAGATGATCACTTAAATCGTCATAGATATATGGAATTCTGGTAGTTAACTTTATCCAAACCTTCAGAACATTATGGTTATATTTCATTACCATATCTATGTTTTCACTACCCACCAATTTCTCATATGTGGAAACCCAGTGATGAGTTACATGGGTTAACTGTTATGTTTCTAAAATTCCTTTTTCAAATTATGTTTTACTATCCCTTTTTATGATGTGGGTTTCCATAAAAGAAACATTCATGTAGTAAACCATTTATAACTCCGATGAATTTTTATGGAAAATTCATTTTATGGGGGTAGAATGAAACACCCAAATATTTTATGAGATTTATTTTTTTAATTTATTTGATGACTTGTGTTGAATTCTACATGAAGATTATATTGTGTTATACACAACACCATATTAGCTTGTAGTATATGAAACACTATTCTCATCATCTGTTACATACAATTTCAAGTTCTTTTGATATAATTCATTTCATTCAACACTGATTATAGATTTTGTTCATTGTATACATGAAATAAGTATTGATTATTTTACTAGTTATACAGAAGAAATATTTCACTACACGAAACACTAAATTGGATTACGTTTCATTCAAGAGAGACCTTCCTCAATACCCTGTGTGGTATGTGATCTTGAGTTTCACAATATAATGATATATTATTATAATATTATTATTTAATGAGATATAAACTTGCATTTATGAATAGTATTAACCACTTTTTGAATTTTATATAACATTATCATTCATGTTGCACATTTTTTAGAACATGATATGAGAACAAAATAAACTTTTGGATAAAATAATTAGTTTTCAAAAAATGTAGATTTATTGCCTTTTGATGGAACACCCATTTTAAATATAATTTTTGACACTTTTAAAAGTTAAATTTTCCAATAAAATTCCAAATTTGATTTGGGACATAGAAGATTCCTTTTTTTAATTTTGTTTTTGTATTTTTCTAAAAAAATAAAATATTAATGAATAGTGAAAAATACTACATTTTAATTCAAAAAATTATTTTAATATAATTTATTTATATAGTTAGATTAAATTTTTAATTGATTATAATGTGTAATTATATTATATTTTTATAATTTAATCCAATTTTGTTCATTGGATGTAATTTCACATTTTCATTGGTCATAAACACATGTCAATCTTTTGATAGTTATTACTTTTTAAAAAAACATTCTTTTTGGTTTTGACAATGGGAATTCATTTTAAAATATCTAATTAGACTTGTGTATTTTTAATTTAGAAAAACCGATTCCATATTTGGATTCATAAAGTTCAAATTTTTTAAATAGGTACCTTTATTTTTGGAAAAAAAGAATAGTAACATATATAATTATTTTATTTACAATGTTTAATGGGTAAATCTGCTTAATAAGGGTAAAAGTATTATTATAATAATATTAAACTACCCTAACACATGTCTGAATCCTATTATGTGAGATATGTCGGAGCTTGTGAATCATTGGGTTGATTTTTGGGACCCCATGGATTCACAGGGATGTGAAAAGACATTTTATATGAATTGATATAAACTAAAGATAATTATACCTAAACATATATCTTTTACTAAATTGATTTTAATATTTTTTTTACATAAATAATATATATGTCTATAGATATTCATTTAAAATCTAAATATATTTCCAAATCCATGGTGTTTTTTGAAATTTTTAGACACTGAGTAAATAAATTAATTTCTGGCACAAGGATGATGTAGTGATTACCATATTAATGAATGATTTAAATAAATGTGATTATAAATATTAAAATAAATTTAATTTAAAACTCATTATTCCATACATGATTTTTTCAGAAGCTTAAGAATGTTTAGCTTTTCATTAATGATTTTTTTCAAAATAATCAAGTTGTATTATATTTTAAAAAAGTCATGATATGAATAGTATGAAAATTGACATAAATGTGTTTTTTTAAATTTTATTTTATTAAATGATATAATAGTCCTAAAAATCTATGATCTGGCCAAATTAATTAGATAATGTTTAAAATTTCATTAATAAAACACTTCAGTTTCCATTGTCATTTGATTGTAACAATAATAACCATATATTATTAATATACAAGATGACATGGTAAGAGTTATATTAGTTAACTTATGGTTAAATCTAAAATATATGGCTAAATTTGAGACCAAAGATTGTATAAAACCTATTGGTTAATATGATTTATAACAATACTCTTCTTATATTTGAATTAAATGATTATTTGAACTTTTGAATCCCAAAATCATTTTATAATTATTTAATATTTTTAGAGTTTTCTAAAGTACCCCTCTAGTCTCTTATAAAAGGGCACCTACACCCTCTCATCTTCACTCCATTTTTATGCTTCACGATAGTCCATACCCTACAATTTTATCTTTTCAACTTACCTAGTAACATTTTAGAGGTTATATTCTTCTTAAAATACCAACTCTAGTGCCCAAATAAGAAATTTAAAAGAGTCACATCGAGGAAGAAGTAATCTCTTCCACCGATTGTTTCAAATTTATATCTTCTTATTCTTCCTATTCAATAATTTTTTTATTATAAAGTAATAAAATTAGTATCACTCATAAATTGATATTTTATTATAAATATGAAACAAACCTATTTAATATTTTATCCATCCTATGATAAACTAAATCACCGCACGTGCGTATGTAGGGATAATAATCTCCACGCCATGGTGTAATATGTTTTTCACCAACACTATACTTGAATGGATATAATGCTGTAAAAAATAACTATATATGATTATTATAACACTATAATAATTTTGAGATATATTACCCCATCCACTTAAAAACTATTCAACAATTATGGGAATGATATCATCGCTCCTCCGTACGTACAACTAACCATCTCCACGATGTGATGAGATTCATTCTCCACGTTAACCATTATAGAATGATTATAAAGAATATATAATAAATAATAATTAAATATATGAAATAAAAATTCTACTTGATATATATATATATATATATATTCCATTTACTATCTTCCGTTCAATTCAATAAGGAAACAAAAATAGCGTTCATGTGTACGTATGGAATACCAACTCCCGGAAGAGTGTGTTTCATTTCATTTATCTATCTATTATATATATATATATTTATATACTGAGTATCTATAATATATAAAACATATTTTACATTCTAGAATTATTTAAATCCTGATATAATAAATAATATCATTAATAACAATTCAAAACTTATATGATAATTAAAATGACAATTACCCAAAACATTTCTTTAACATGGAATTTAAAAATAAATGGGTAATATAAAGTCCTAGGTTAATCATATACGCTATCATAAATATTATTATTTTTATGTTACATGTTAATAATATGTCTAAACCCACTATCAGGAGTTTCATACACATACGGAAGAAATCAGACCTAATGCAAGGGCTAATTTTTTAATCTTATTTTTATCAGAGATTGTTTATACGTTAGTAATTACGGAGGGTATATTTATCCTCGATGTCCATGTTTTAAAAAATCATAAAATATTTACTATTCTTATATGTATGATTAATTTTATTTTTATCCAATTTTTTTTTACTACATGATTTGGAAGGAATCTTTCTTTTTTTACCATATGAGGTACTTTTAGAATTTTCAGAAAAAAAAAGTACAACAAGAATAGTTTTTTATGATATACAGCCTGAATGGATTTTTATTTTTTCATGAAGCCTAATTTTCATGAATCTTCCTCTATAGTATTTAAATATTATTTTCAACTAAATTATTTTAATAAATTGGGTGGAATTTTGAGAAAATAATACGTTTTTCATGAACAAATATATTTTCCTCAATAACTAAATTTAAGTGTTTTATAAAAATTACTTTCAATCTAAGTTGATTCTCTTAAATAGGGTTATAATTATATCCCTATTATTACTATGATTTGATTTCATTAATGATGGAATAATATTTTATATGGTTTATTTTATGATTGAATGATATTTAAGAAACTAATTATATATCAGGGGTTATGATATGATGAATGATTTATGTTTTGTGTATCATTTATGAATTATTTCTTTAGGAGATGGGTGGGAACTATATATCCTTCTCATTCATTGGGTAATGATTTATATCTCATGAGATAAACATGGATAAAACGAAAAGTAAATCTGGTTCAGTAATATATGGTTGGTACATTATGTAAACCTGGTTCAGTAATGGTCTTTGTCCACTAAGATGGTATTGGAAGAAATACCTTTGATACTATGTAAATCATATTATATACTCCTTAGTTTTCCATAATTTCATGTTTTATGACAATTCTATTATATCATGGTTATTTTTATTTGATGGTTCATGCCTTACGTGTTTTCAAAATTTATTTCATGACTCATGATTTTAATTTTTAAAGTTTATATTGATGATTATATGTACAAATGTTTATAGTTGGTTTTATGTTCTCCATTTTAACATTACTGAGAATTTGAGATCACCCTTTTATTTGTTTATTTTCCCTAGGACATAGAAAATGGTTTTAGGTAGGAAAAAATGGGAATATCTTTATGGGAGATGTTTAAGATCTTTCACCTTGAAAAGAAGATTATGTTATAAGTATCAAAAGGCACTAATACTAATACGATCTTTGGGCGTCTGTTTGGGTCTTGTATTAAGTATTCCAAAAAAGAAATTTAATACCCATGTACATAATGCTTGGGTATTTATAGATTCTATGATAGAGAAAACAATGAAAATATTGGAGTAACCCCAACCCATTGAACTGGGGGTAATTTTAGCAAAACCACCTCCTCTAATGTCCATGAATATGGTCTAAAATATTATGGTAAGGGATTAAAATAATCCCTATACCATAGGGTCGGTCTCATTTTTAACCTAACCCCCCCCCCCCATGGAATTATTAATTTTTTCTTTTATGAGTATGTCAAAAAATGAATCTTCAAAGCTTGCATAACATCTCAACCCATATTAATCATTGGGAATGCATAAATTGTGGTTTTATCGATAGACTCTTCAGATCACACTACACAAATTTTCTCCAATACAATCCTTAAAATAATGGATGAGTCCCTACAGAGGATGAAAGACAAATAGACCCCCCATTGGTGAAACATCTACCGAATATTGGGAAATTTTCAATTGATATCCTATGGGAGACTCACACTTATATAATTTCAATGGTTATATGATTCTTGTAATGTATTTTGTGTCTATAAAAATCATCAACATTGTATCTATATATTCTACCTAATTGAAAACTAGTGTTAAAGAACAAGAATAGTATGTTTATTTCTAAAACACAATCTATACTGAAGTGAAGGAAGAGGGTGTATATACCATAAATCAATTGCTCTCTATAACTTTGGGTGCTATATTTAATGTTCATCAACCAACACCTCAGTGGATTTGGCAAAATATAATGGTAAAGGTATAGTAACATCCCACCCATCACAGGAGGAAGTTGAAACTATTATTCTTAATAAAATATTTTCTCATTATGAGATAGAGATAAAGGAGTTTAAGAGAATCGATGTGGAGTTTTTAGAGAAAATTTCCCTCATGGGCATGTTCTTGAATTGGATCCTCATTTTACTCCCCTATTAGACTTCTCTCAATTACAATAACCCTTCATGAAAATAAAAATAGAACAAGATTCACCCTAAATATAAGATATAGAGAAATAATTTATTTAGATCTAGTGGTGGAAGAATGATAGGATCTCCCAACAATATGAAGAAAATGATCAATTTTAAACAAATCATCACAAGCCATCCCATGATAGTTATCAATTGCAAATTCCAACAAACCCACCACAGTAGTCTCCACCTGTTATTTCCCATGTTCAAATATCATATTTGTAAAACCATCCCATGATAGTTATCAATTGCAAATTCCAACAAACCCACCACAGTAGTCTCCTCAAACATATTTGTTGTGTGTTTATATAGAGAACATATATATTGAGTTGAAAATGCCACTCATTCTGATAATGTATCCATGAAGGACTTAATAATTTCCTACAATCTCACAATTTTTGAAAGTTTCAATTTGGTGCACCATAGATAAGTGTTGATCAATTCTGGAAACTGAACGAAAGATAACAGGTAAGGTATAAATTTCGACCATCACAGTTAGGCCAACTAAAACACTAGAGACATATCCAATGCCCACACTATAACATGTGGTCCCTCCAACTAGAAAAAAAATAATAGTTTTATCCTCGTCAAGAAGAATCAATGTACTACAAAAACATTTAATTTGTGGATAAAATGATAATGTTTATTTCTTATGATATGAAAAAGTTCTTGGTTACTTTATAGTGTTTATTTAAAATAATTTACTAATATTTTCTAATATTAATGAACCTAATCAGTTTTGCCTCAATGAATGACCAAATTATATCCTATTTTAATTAATTTTGGGCCACATAATCCTTGAATTGTTTCTTTTTAATAATATTTGGTAGATGCTGGATGATTTAAGCTTGATAAAATTGGTCAAGACACCAGCATAATTTTCATGTACTTTTACTATTGTTAAAAATAAATATGTTGAATGTAATGAAGTGATAATAAATGGTACGTAGAATATTTATTACCGTATGTCCATAAAAAATCAATTTAACTCATTATATCTTTAAAACATAGTTAAACCATCTCATTTTTCCCTCAATCATCTCTTCCACAGTGATACCAACATCATCATCACTGTAATCCCTTTTGAGTTGATATTATAATTTATGGAATAACTAGAAATAATCATTTTAAGTATAATATATATAACCCTTGATAATTCCTATGTTAATATTTACCATATCAAACACCATGCCTCCAGTCCCAAAAGTATGGGTATCGCCCCATAAAATGGTAGCATGGGATCCACCCTGCCAAAAGGAATCCCCATCTAATGAATAATTACCCTTCAGTTTCATTAATGTTAATCATTTAATAGAAAATTTATTTGATTATGTGTATAATTGTAAATCAAAGTTCATTATGAATAATTTTGGAACTAGTGGTAGAGTCCACAAGAGTCGACAGACTGGGGAAGACACAACTTACACCGAACTCAATAATCTAACAACTTCCATATTAGATCCATTTATGCCTAGAAAGAGCATAAAAATGATCCCATGTTTGGAATCATTATTTCAAAACTGATGGTATTGGATGATATAATGAAGGTATAGTAATATTCCAATCAACCCAGATGATTGGTCTTACCATGTTGGCTTAATACACAAGTGACAACAGTATCCTAGAATTCTTCTCATAATTCTGACATTCCTACCACAAATAATTCGTCCTCTCAATCTCCTTCTAGGAGTAGCCTCACATTAGGATGTACTAATTTTTTCCCAAAAATATGTTATCCTAAAATAATATATCATTCAATGGGCCAAATATTCCATCCTGAATGCTCTCAATTTATTTAAATTTATCATGCAAGTTCTTAAGGAAGTATTGCTAATACCTCAATAGTTTGAAGCTGAGCTTACCACTATAGAATATAGAGATCAATCCCATCAATTGAAACATGGTTATATCTTTGATACAGTTGAATAAATATACAATTATGAAGGGAAACATCATAACCTTGTATTTATATAGCAAGATAATGAAATTAACATCTTAAGAGCTGTTATTGATAGTTTCTTAGGAATCAACCCCATTTCTCTACAAAAAAAACATTTTTAATGGGGTTAGTTTTATTCTGATTTATCCACTCCAATTATAATTCTTCCATGTTATGCTAATAGTGATAAAACTCCTCAATGAAAAATCAACATTGGGAGTAGAATTAGGTACCTTGTACCTAACTCGGAATATGTGGTTGTTCAGAAGGATATATATTACAATGTCCTACTAGTAAGGCCTTGGATGAACAAACTAGTAAAATCCACTTAATCATACCCTAAATGTATAAAATACTATTCAAATTGGAAACTCATGACATTATATGGTGATAAAGGTCCATTTGAATCTTTAAAATCTCACTAAATCGATGCCAGTGGTTTTTAGAGAGAAGGAAAACATCCTAGGAGTGACGATTTTTATCAATTTACTATCACAAATAGTCAATAATTTATCCTAGGTAACCCATTTAAATAGATTTCTAGTGAATATTAATATTCCATTAACCAAATCAAAAACACTTGTATAGATATGGGTATGTACTCATCAAATATTATTATATCAGTTGCATCAATTATACCCTACATTACTAAAGAATTCTAGGATATACATAATGAATAAAACATGTCGCATAATGATTCCTTCATTTTTCCCTTGTTCTTCATAAGACTACTATTTTGTTAGCTGAGTTATAAGAAACTATATTATCATTGATATAGAGTGGAGGTACCCCTACTCCATTTTCAAGATCCTCTATATTGAAAACTCTACTATACTTACAGATTTACCTTCATCACCCATTTATATTGTGGTTATTATAAAGGAAGAAGAGGAGGAGGATATCATGGATTCCCCTCCAGTATTTTAAGATATTGTCTCCACCACCATTGATGGTTTTCAGCAAAAAATATGGGTACATTGTAACATCAGTGACCGATATAGATTAGTTCAACCATGTATTACAAATTAAGAGAGGTATATACATATTTTCTAAAGAGTCATATATTTTTTCATTGGAATGACATAGAAATTATAAGAAATGATCAAGATATATCCATCCACCACTTGGTTTTTCCAAAACATCCCCATTGTAAAAAGTTGGCATCTATAATAATGCATCCAAGTCATGCTAAAAATGTTGATGTCAATGTTGATAAGATCATGAAATCAAACGGAATTTGTAAGTTGTTGTATGAAAATTGGATTTTCAATACCTTCCTTCCAAGAATAATAACATTCATATCAATGTTTTTATCGATTTTGGGGGTCTCAACTGATATTTTACAAAATAAAATTCCCTATTCCAATTATAAAGATTCAAATTAGCGTGATGCCTGACCATAAATATCTCTCCCATATTGGATGGATTTATAGGTTATAAAAGAATAAATATTTCACAAAAATATGAGTATTACAATACTTTAAGCATGACAAATGGAATATATATCAACCGGGTGTTTCATTTTGTTCTGAAGAATGCCGAGGCCTCATACCAACTTTCCCAACATTGTATTTTCAAAACTTTACTGGGAAAGTTCATTGTGTATTAAATTAATGAAATAAGGGTTAAATCTCAAAAGTTCATAGATCATCCATTAAACAACAATATTATTTTAAATAATCTATGATAAAATAACATAAAAATGAATCCCTTGAAATATTATTTCTTTGTTACATCCAAAATGTTTCTTTTCTTAGTAGTATGAAATCATGACATTTATATTGAACCTGAGAATACCAATGTTATCCTTGACATGTCACCTCCCTAAAACCTGAAGAGTTTAGGATATTTTTATGATGCACTCCCTACAACCAATTCTTCATAGAGAATCTCAAAATAAAATGTTCATCCTTCACCAAGATATTGAAAAGTGGATTCATTTATCAGTGGATCAATGATTTTCAAGATTCCTTTGAAAGTATCAAGAAATATTTTTTGAGTCCACTATTGGTAATGCCTCTTTTTGAAGTAAATACCCATATTAAATATGTGAAACCTTAGAGTGATCACATGGATCATTTAGTATATAGAAAATGGAACAAAATTTAAATGATCTCTATTATACTAGTAGGGTACTTTTTGATACCAAGACTCAATATTAAGATACTGAGAAGAGATTATATGCAATAATATTTTTAGATCAGATATTATGTAACTACCTACAACTCATGTTATCCACATGGTATCTCATAATGAACCACTCAAATATATCCTTAATCATCCAATACTAACTTAACACTTGAAACACTGGGAGTTCATATTGCAATAATTTTAAATTTATTTCAAAAATCAAAAAGAAATAAAATGGAATACCTTAGTGTATTTTCATATAGAGTATACATAATCAGAAATAATGTCATTTAATATAGAATTTCCCATCAAATAGGTTTTCTCTTCCCAAGGATTCCAACATCCAAGGTTGTCGTACTTCAATGGTGCTTCTAGAATCCCAACAAATAATATAATACAAAACCCCAAACTCGATAGAGTCAGCTTAAGATTCATTATTATCTCTATATAAAATGTTGTTACACCTTTTTCCTTCACGTTTTCATAAGGATACACCAATAATGAGGCAGAGTATCAAGATCTTATTCCATGTTTGGAATAGGCTCTAAAAATAATTGTGACCTTCCTAAATGTATAAGGTAATTTAGAGTTGGTAAATAACCTCAAAAACTATGATTATTCTATCATAATAGAGGAACTGATCCCCATGTTTGACTATGATCAGTGTTTGATGGTGGAATCCCCCATCAGAGCTAACATTAACTCACATCATGCACCCAAAAAACACCCTGGAAGATTCATTATTTAATACGGCTACAACCATTTCAGATATAGACCATGATGAAATAGTTATTAGCATAAAGCACCACATAATTGTTTCATCATTCAATATAAATAGTTTGGAATAGATCAATAAGGTTAAACACACACTTGAAAAAGAAAATTCTGAAAATAATTGGATGGAACACACAATAGACAACTAATAAAGAGGGATTATTCCCTTAATAAGATAATAAAATGTGGAAAATATGATGGTGGGAAGTCAGCTTTACTCTCTACGATAGCCTGAATTCTTAAAATATTTTCAATAAACCAATATTTCATGGATTTATCCTCTTTTACATTGATGGAGAAATTCCATTTTATTAATACATGAAGTCAACAGTGGGAAGTGTGGTAGTCATCAGTCATGGTTTATGCTTTCTCATCAAATCAAGAGGCTCGGGTTTTTCTAGCCAATGTTGAAAATGGATTTCACATAATTCTCAAAAATGTTTCATTCCAATCGGATACATTCCAACATTATCTATCAAACCCCACATCTTTTTCACACTCTCAAATACTCTTGACAATTTTCTTTATTTGGAATGGTTGTCGTAGAGTCATATCCCCCCACAATAGAAAATAATTTCATGTAAATCCTAAATGCTACCAAAATATTCTCCAAATTGGCCAAGGTTATACCCCTCAATAATGTTGTGACAAAGAACGATCTCAACTTTGTGAGGTCTAACATTATCATCAGATTTGGTGTCACTTAGAAAATATTGAAGGAATGGGAAAACAATTCTATTATTATGTATTGAAAATCCTATACCATGTGTATAATATTTATTCTATACATTTGTATCTATATCACATAGTGGAAAATATAATTATTGATGTTTTACAAAAAACTCTATCAAATATAATCTAGAAAACGGTGTAAAAATACAAGAAATAATAGCCTAAAAGTATTCTATATGACTTGTGGGCCTATAAAATTAGGACCCATACTAATACACATGAAACCTAGTATTCACTTTATTATGGGATATAGGTTGTTATACCCATTGAGGCCAAACAACCTTCAAACCAAATTTACATTTATGATCAACATTCCATAAATGACGAGTCTCATAATCAATTAGATGAGTTAGAATATCTTAATGTGAAAATGCTATACACATTACACCATTTAGATGTCCCCAAAAACTAAATAGAATGACATATTCACAATAATGTTTCCCCTATTTTCTTCTCTAAGTATAATTGGTTTGGGTGCTCAAGAAGTTGCTGATACATAGGAAGAATCCTCTGAAAATTGATCCAAAATGGGAGGGAGTTTTTATTATTCATAAACTCTATTAAAATTATGCAGATTAATTGATCTCTATTTTGGGGATCATATTAGACCCCTTTCTATGTGATTTCCTTCATAAATATTTCAAGTTATTTAAGTCTTTTTATTGGTTACAATATCATAAAAGGAACACTATTGGTCAAAGCTATGAAACCATAAAAAATAAAAAACCACAAATCCTGGATATATGATGTTATGGTGATGGAAAACATCCTAACAATTTTTTATCCTAAGGATGTTAAACTGCATGGTTCACATCCATATCACAAGACATAAAATTTTTTGATACTTTGTCATTTTCCTGAGTGGACCTTCTCCATCTGTTTAGGAAGTATACATATTGTTATTGGGTGGATAGTTGAATAAAAAAAATTGAAAATAACATTTAATGATGTGGATGATGTTGTACTATTATTGCTAGCATTAGTTCTATAGGATTATAACCCAAGGGTCTTGTGAGAATGAATTAATCAATAAAACTTCTCCATATATGTAGGAAATATACATATTGGTATTGGGTGGATAGTGGAATCAAAAAAATTTAAAATAACATTTAATGATGTGGATGATGGTGTGCTATTATTGCAAGCCTTAGTTCTACATGATTACAACCCATGGGTCTTGTAAGAATGAATTAATCAATAAATCATACCAAAGATTACCACTTTGATCTAAAGAAATGGTTGAAAACCTCTCATCACAATGGGTCATTAATCAATGGAACCATATTCAGATACTTCTTATTTATCTAAACATGCTTCCGAATACTATAGGATCTTCGATCATCAAAATCCAGCTACTTTCACCAAGATCCAATGATACCTTCAACATCCCAATGATCACCGTTAAATCCTTTAATTGATCTATGAATGACATCTTCATGGAATTATTGAAATTAGGGAATCTCTCCATATAAATCTAGCTAAATGAGTGAGGAAGTCTCAAAATCATATGACGAATAGTTCCCCTCTTGATAGCCTCATCCTCATTATATATTAATATACAGAATAACCAAAATTTCTAGTCAGCCCCCAAATATTCATTACCTGCTAAATTAACCCTAAACAACATGTCATGACCCCCTAACTGGGTCTTTAGCATCATTCTTATTTTTATAACATTCTTTTCATATAATAAATATATTATGTGATAAATATGAGTCATTAAATTGACTTGTAATTCCTTCAAATATTAAACTAACATGTTATAAAATATTATTTTTTATTTATATTGTATTTTTCCATGTATTTTTTTTTACTTATAAATAATTTAAATAAATAAATTCAATACTAATTATAATAAAATCAAATAAAATGAATATATTTATACTTGTAAATCATTTATTCTCGAACATCACTTGGACCTCATGGTGAGGCTCACATATCCTAAAAACATATTTGTTAGAATACGTAAGATTTATGAGTATAAATTATTTGTGACCATGTAGGCTAATATCTCTATAACTAATAATACTCTTCAAAAACCATCCCCATAGTCTAACAACCCTTAAATCCCCCTAAGGAGATAAGGTATAGGAATTGAAATTAAAACCATTCATACAAACACACACTATGTAAGATAATATATTTGTCTCACATTATTTCATAAAGAATAACATAAACTACATTTCATAAATATTTTATTCAATTTAATTCAATTACCTAAATGAATGGACATACCTTCTTCTAACATATACATGTGTTTAGTGAAGGTACTAAAATTTTGATCAACTAGGACTAAGTTATCCCTTCCTTTCAGGAGTTACAAATTCCCTCTTAATTATTCTATAAATAGAAAATCACCAATGACACAACCAATGCAAGATACCTCCCCACAAAATTAATTTTATTGTTTTCATAATTCAAAAATTCCATGCCACCAATGACAAAACCAATTCCAGCTACCTCACCATCCAATTCATTCCATACATTTCATATTTCATGAATATACACAATCAAATGGTACACATTAATTATAATCTCAATCTAGAAGACTATTACAAATTTTCATATATAATAACTATAAATGAATCCAAAAATATGTGGTCTTCCAATTTGTGATTTCACCCTCATGATCTCATCTACTTGAGATCACCAAGTGTAAACTTCAAAAGAATAAGTCTTAATGCATATGAACTCCCAACACCTGATAGTTAAACGTAATCTATTTTTCTTCAATATAATGTATCCAGAACATAGAAAATATGTTTAACATTAATTTAATAGTATCTCAATCATATCATTTTAACCTAAAAATTTCTATAACCATTTGATACTAAAAATAAAATTAGTAAATTATCATGTAAAGTGTTGATACAAAAGTATATTCACTATTAGATTAAGAGTACATCATGTACAATGAAAAATTCTGAGAGATTGTGAATCCATATATCCAAACCCTATACACCACATGCCTCCAAATACACAAGAGTATTCCTTTTTATCCTTTGTAATCACTGCCTACCTATCCAGCATCTGTATATGACACGACACATGTAGGAAATTCTCATGAAGGGGTGGGAATATACATAACCAATATGATTCATTGATAATGAAGGGGGATAAATATAATATATGAAAGAAGTAAACATCTCAACCAATAATAATAAATGAAATCCACAATATATATATATATATATATATATATATATTCTAAACAAAAGAATCAAAATTAGCAATAAAGGGAATCTCCATATCAGAACCCAAGCACGGAAATGAGTCTTCCATTAATTCTAGAGTTACATAAATGATTCCCAGTATCTTTGATGTCTATTAGAATAATAATATGGGTTGAGAAACTCCTCCCCACTATTCCACATAGTCATGGGGACATAATATCAAGAGAGACGACTCATTCCCTGATATGATAGGAGGGTGAAAGAACATGGATAGAGTACCCAGGTCCTGATGCCTTAGGAGGGTTCCACGTAGTAGATACATTGAGGAAAAACATTGTATCACAACAATTGGGTGCCTCTCAAATGGTCGATAGAGGACTCAAGCACTTTCCCATTAAAATGGTCCCACACGGATGGTCGATAAAGGACCCATTCCCTATCACAAAAAGAGGGATCCAATATGATGTTTGAGGTACCATGACTTACCTTCATTGGAGGGTTCCAATCTGACAGTAGATAGAGGGACTATGCCCTGACTCCAAACAAAGTTCCAACTCTGATTGATATATTGACATCCCATGACCATTACCAACAAGAGGGAACCACCCAAATGGTCGAGGACCCACGCCATTACTTCAT
Organism: Viscum album; assembly: GCA_963277665.1. NCBI lineage: Eukaryota > Viridiplantae > Streptophyta > Magnoliopsida > Santalales > Viscaceae > Viscum > Viscum album. Next base: position 905,578,819 of record OY728125.1, on the reverse strand, counting down.
AGGTTGGTTCCACTTTGATATTTGATAGAGGGCCGATGACCTGTCCCAGTAGGAGGGTTCCATTATGTTCTCTCTGATGATCATTCCTGATCACTATTGTTTCCAAGCAATTCCTGATGATTCTTCATGCCTAAAACATATCACATCATATCTCAAGATTCACTAAAAATTCTTCCATATGGTTCTATGATAAAAAAAATAGGTTAGGAAACTCACGGGCCATCCTTAAATTCCAAATGAAGGTGATTAGATATTTTCAGGTTTCCTCAAAAATAGGAGGTACACGGCATGTTGGTGACCCACATTACATGAAGGGGACCCACAAAAAATGTGGTCCTACTCTAATACATGGCCATTTCTTCTATTATAAATATATTTATGTCCATATATCCATGCATGGAATTTAAGTTCACCACATGGTGTTTCTCATCCACCTAGATTTTTGTCAGGTTTTCTAGGATGTGACAATTTCTTTTAGTTCGTGTCTATGTTCCATAGTCGTTTCATAGTACATGGCTTGTTGTTGGCCCTGTTTATGTACTTGTACTCCCTGAGTACACATTTGGATTTCATCACGGATTCACATTGTGTGTCAAGGTTCCACACGATATGTTATATTTATTACATGTGAAACCCTAACAATCGTAGTAAGGGGATACCTGTCCTTTGTTATTCATACTACATGTTGTGTAGTCTGTTTTTTTGTAAAATCCATATTGGCTATGAGGATCCAAGATCCATGGATTCCACCACTGAATATGCATCTCAGACAACCTTTTATTAATATATTCATCTATGAATAGTGACTACGACCCTCTAGTGGTTGGGAATCGATGTTATGATCCCCCCATCTGAAGCATTCATCGCTCATGGAATCTCTCTAAGCCAAATCATATCATGAAATCCATGATGGAATCATCCTCACCCTACAATAAATTAGAATATATCCTATATTAATCAATTTATTTATAATACATGAATCTTCCATGAATATGGGGGTCTGATCTTGTTATTTCACACCAGTCAATGTCGAATCATAACCTTGTGGTCCAAAAATGAAGAACGGGAAGAACAAGTGGGAGAAGAGAACATAAACCAATTTTTTAAAAATCATTAGAAAAGTATTCCTACACAAAGAACCCAAATTTGAGATTAATAGGGTGATAAAAATAAAAAAGTGGTGGTAAATAAAATAAATAATTAAATATGATATGTGGGTGCATGAAAAGTATCAAAAACAAGTGCACATCAAAGAAATAGATGTGATTCTTCCCAATCATTTAATCATAAGGGTTAACAAACTATGAGATTTAACTCAAGATTTGATCATTATTCAGTGAAGAACATTGCTTATAATGATGGATGAAGACCCGTTACATTTTCTGTGACTCAAATCACCAGGATTAAGAAGCTCATAACCGTCCAATCTGAAATCATCATTGATGGATGGTGAAATTATCCACTCAATAATCATAGAGATGTGAGAATAACACTAGAGTCCCACCATAATTATTCCTTTATTGAGGTAATTAGGTTTAAGATTTTTTTAATTAATAAATTAATTATCTAATTGATTAATCTACTGAATGCACCTGCCAATGACAACATTTTCTAAACTTCCCTTTCTAACACAATTTAAGTCATGTCTAGGTCAAAGCATTCATTATAGATTCCCCCATGGTCATATATTATCATTTAGAGACTCCGTTTTGGATATATCCCGTTATTCTGGAAAAAAATGTTCATGCGTGGTATAAAATATATTTATATTTTTAATAAAAATAATTATGTGCACCATGGGCATCGAAATACCATGCTTCCTTAGCACCATTCTCCAAAAATATTTTTCAATATTTTTCAATGCCTTAAATTGAGAAAAAAGGTCTCTAGATTATTCCTTCAATATTTGCATCCTCAAAAATCAAAAAAAAAAATGAGATACTGACACCACATATAGATCTCCCACTCCAATGAAATCTACTGCATGCTATCATGCTACCACAACACATGAAACATGTGAATTATCCATAAAAATAGGATACTCTTCTATCTATCCTAAATCACCCCGAGTGATCCTTGAAAGTAGATGAATCCAAGAAGTCTAGCTCACCCCAGTGAATTACATCTGCGATATCACACATGTATCTCCTCAGTTATGATGCATGGAAGATGTCGTGCAACTACTTCAACTATGGGGGAAATGTGAGGTAGTAGGAAGCCCTGAAAACCCTTTACAATATATCAATCAAACCCAACAATCCTTGAGGATATCTCGACTCCCCAAATGAGTTTCGTAAATCCTCATAGTGGGGAGACTCTCAAGAAAAATTCACCTCCTTGGTTAAACTCCATGGGACAATGAAATTACATTTCACAATATATTGGCCCACTCTAAGTTGTTTTTATACACTCGATAGTGATGTATAAATTCTCATTCATCGTATGCACCATCCTAGATCAAGCAGAAATGCATCTATAATCCTTGTACAACCTAAGGATGACCTATAGGGTCTCCCATACTGGGCCTCGAAAAATGAATGCCAATAGTATAGTGATATGTATTTTTATATGAAAACTCCCCAAAAGGAATGTGATCCTCATAGAATTGGCTTGTTTCTAACATGAAAGACCTCTTTATATCCCCAATCAAATGGAATGTGTACTTGGTATTCGCATATATCGGGTGGTGAAGTGTTGTACTCATCCTCATTTGGGACTTGGATACATCTTATCAGCCTCTCCATAACCATGACAAAACCAAAAATCATATTTAGATACAGCAGTTCAGGAAACCCCATGATGGAAGATAATCTCTTATAGATACAACTTCCCAAAATTCTCAACTAAACTCTAATCCCTGGTAGAAAGTAACTGTGCTGACTTTATAATTTGGCCAACTATCGCCTAGATCGAATAATGGATACCCTCTACCTATATGACCCCTTTCATGATGTACATGTATTTTAAACCCAATTTCCACCACGGGACATTTGGAGACTCTAACAAACATTCCAAAACATGGTTCCCCACCATAACTTTCTGATATGTGAGGCACCAAGAGAAAAACACATCCATGATACACCTCATTACATCACACCAAAATTTTCGTTGAAGGTATCTGTACATCTTTCCTGTATCCGGATGTACATCCATAGTAGTTGAGTGAAACTCTCTTATAACCTCTATCCATAACTTCACAGGGACTAACATCCATCCTTGGAAAAGGATGGCATGATTCCTTCCTTAAAATAAAAAACATATGGTGAATCTCCTGTGGATATACGGACATGTAGAAAACATAGTAGATGTCTCCTAAATGGGACTCTCTCACGTGTTAGAGAAATGGAAAATTAAACACCATTAAATGAATAAAAATTCCACCCTCCTCTTCAACCTGGGTAAGCTACATGGAATCCGACTACTCTGGTTCCTCCTTCACTAAAGAAGCATGAGAATTCCTACCTAGGGAATCTACCACCATGTTTCCCTTAACTAGATTATAGACTATCTCAAATTTGTTGCACAGTAAGAAATCTAACCCGTACCTCCTTAATAGGTTTAGATTTATCCATGTGAAGACATGACTGAGACACTGATGTTCTGATTAAACAACAATGTTCTCTCCCATAAGATAGTTCCTCCACATCCATAGAGATAACACTACCATTTCCAATTCTTTTTCGTGGTGAATGTTTTTATTCTAATGTAGTATACAATTCTTTACCCAATATGTGATAACTTTTGGATTTTTCATTATCACCCATCTTGGAATATTTCTAGAGGAATCACAATGTACTATTACTCTACTCACTCCTCATGTATTATCAAAATATGAGAACTCATCATCCCCAAACTCAACCCCGTGAAGTCTCTCCAGCACTACTAGTCTAGGTGAACATCTTCCCTTTCCGCATTAGGCCTGTCAAATTGGCTGCAATCCTAGACATTTCTTCCATAAACGTCATATAGTATAATTAAATTCCAAGAAAACTCCATACATGTAACACATTATTGGGTCGATCCCAAGAAAGTAATATATCTATCATCACCGAGTGCACAATAATTCCATGCTCAGAAATGACATGCCCTAGAAACTGAACCTCATGGATCCAAAACTGAAACTTCCAAAATTTACCATAAATAAGGTGATCCAAAAGAAAGTTTTGGAAATTCTCATATTCTCATCAAGAGCCTCCTATAATGCATAGTATATGAGTATTTATTCATTAAAAACTACAAAATATTGATCCATGTATGGTTAGAATATCAATCTCATCAAACCCACAATAATAGTGGTGGTATTTGAAAAACTGAAAGGTATCACTAGGAACTCAAAGTGTCCTTAGAGACATCAGAATGACAACATCAAAATAAAAGCCTCATGAACTCTCAACTAGTGGTAGCTAAACCTGAGATCAATCTTCAAAAACCATCTGATTCATTGAATCTAATTAAATAAGTCTTTATTTCTAAATAAGTTTTACTTGTTCTTTACCATGTCCTAGTTTAGGAAATTACAATCTATACAAATTTGTAGGCTCTGAGTTTCCTTTTTCATGAAAAAAACTAGAGCTTCCTAGGCGGACACACTAGGTCTAATGAAACCCATCTCTAAAAGGTCCTCTAATTGCTACCAAACCCTTAGAGCTTGGAAAGGGAAATACGATATTCCATCGAAGATATCAGAGTGGCCCCGAGGATCAAGTAGATGAAAAACTCCATATCATATCTTAGAGGTATCGTTAAAACATCTTCATGGAAGACATCCATATAGTCTTATACAATTAAAAGAATAAAAATTATTAAAAAAACCTTTTAAACCAAGGGCTACACTCTACACTTGATTGAATATGGGTTACAACCTCCTGGTCACAAAACCCACTTGCACTTCTATCAGATCACTCCCACACATAAAATAGAATCTTGTCCCATCAGTGTTGTGGCATATGACGCATCGATAGTGATAGTCAACCTAGGCTCGGACCATAGGAAACCATTACATACCTAATATGATTTCATATGGTCTTGTCAGGATGACCAAAATATCGCATGAGAAATTCTCTCCACCAAGTGGTAGCTCACACTAATGGCAGATAAAAGATATCAAAGAAGATTTCCTTGTTGGAACCTCAAGCAAAAGATACTCAGTTAAAACCTCAACTGGGAGACCATGGTCACTCACTAGGAGTAAAAAGATAAATGAATTACTCTACCATATATATAATAGAAATAAATAAAATATTATAACAAGAACACATTGTTACTCTAATAATATCACAAGAACTGAATGAAATGCATCCATAGATTTCAGCCTCCCATGACCCCAACAACTAGATACCTGAGCCTGATGTGGGATACCATGTTGTGGTGGTTTAAAGAGATCATAACATCATACACCACCGATAAATCTGCCTCCTAGATCCCTATTTGTTCTTCTTCTAACATCACCTCCCTAGGGGAAACCCTACCCTCGTCTGGATGATCCAAGATCAGGGGGACGCCTCTTCTATGAAGATCCATTCTCTATCTACCTACCCTATTTAGCACATCAGGTAAGGAAATCATGATCCATGTGACCTCTACCATTGCATATATAAAAGCACCCCTCTCTAGGCATCCCTGGTCCCCATTTTGGACCATGTTTCACACAACCACATTCCCCAGAGAGTACTGCATGAGTCCTGTAATCTCATAAAATACTCTGAAATTATCCTCCCTCCCTTATACAGCTCCAAAATATCTTGAATTCAAACTGATCGCAAGCATGAGGTGTAGTAATCCTCACATAACATCTATTATATGTCAAACTTGGAGACTGTAAGATCCACATGCATATATGTAACTAGGCTCAACCAGTACAATGATTCTTCTTGGAAAAGAAAGGACGCCAGTGAAACCACCTAAAAAGTTGGTGTATGGATAAGCCGAAAAACACATATCACCGTCTATTTATAATCCTACACCACTTTGGGATCTTGGTCACCGTAGAACCTTGGTGGACTCTAGTTCTAGATCACACAATGTCTTCTAGGCCATCATGCATTCTCTTCTTACTCTTTCGGTATGATCTACTACTCAACGGGTGGGGTGATGCTAACTATCCATATGATGAAAAGATATCTGATGATGGACCCTAAACTGATCACCATCACTCATCATATCACCTTAATGACCCTGAATAGATTACATGTATAATTGTATTCATGGTGGAATCCTAAAAATATTATGAAAAACTAGTTTGTTCATAGGAAAATAGATATATAGGGAGCTATGTCGAGAATGAAAGTCAAAAAGTGAATCCTATATATTGAATTTATGAAATATACCTGCAACCAATTTCTCATTATTTCACTTAAAAATTCAGTTGTATAGAGTCATGATGTATGGATACATCAGTTTCCACACATACAATAATTTCTCTGGCCCAAAATCTGCACTCGAGATACTTTAACACTATTTCCCAAAAGCCCTACCAAATATTCTTATGGTGAAAAATCCCAACACTATTCTAAGTAATTAATTTCTATGAAACCAATATTTTACAACTTGACCCAATGGGTCTCAAGACACAACTACCATAAGACAACCTCCACAGGACAGGGTTGGCGACATGCAATGTAATGAAAAAATAATACCAGATGCCTTCTCCAAATGTACCTATATGCACAAACCCAACCATCTCCTAGAAATATTTTAGAGGAATTAAAGAAAATATAGTAACATATAGGGTAATAATAAAACATGTATAAAAATAAAGGGAATAAAAGGGCATGATAGAATTACATTAAATGTAAAGGAGATAAATACCTTCGGAACTAGAATGATGTCCCAACCTAAAAAAACTGGAAAAATAAATGCTGATCGATCCCAACATTAGATCTCCAATACCCAAACACAATATAAATTCACAATTAGTAGGCTATCTCAATGATCCTTTAAAATCACTGCTAACATATACATCACCTACAAAAATTAGGACATTTAAGGGAAAATCCCATATAGGGGAGAGTATACATAAACCTAGTAGTATTCCTTGAAATCTAAATAGGGAGAAATAAGAGGCATGATAAAAGTATATAGATCAACCCATAACCAGAAACAAAATCTAAAATGAGGTTTCATATATATGATTAAGAAAATATTATCATTCTTGAGAGAAAGGAGATATCCATCTTACAATCTAGATAAGAAAATTAGTATACCATCAGTTTCATAGGTCCCTCAACGATGCCCAACATATCACATGAGTATCCGAATAAGCATCCATCTCATGCCACACCTTTCCAATGTATCAAACAGTTCTATGGAAATTATCACAAGATAAGAGACCCATTATCTGATATGATAGATGGGTTCCAATCAATGGATATAGGACCCAAACCTCGACATCAAAAAATGGTGTTAATTAGTAGATAGATTGATGACCCATGCTATGTATCCGTAGGAGGGTGTCGCTCTAATGGTTAATAGATGAATCATTCCCCATCCCAGCATGAGGGTGACATTATGATGGTTGATAGTGGACCAGTGACTTGTATCAGTAGGAGGGTTCCACTCTGATGGTCCCAGAATCATGACATGACTCCGTAGGAGGGTTCCACTCTAATAGTTGATAGATGACCCACTCCCTAAATCCATAAGAGGGTTCCCCTCTGATGGATATATACAAGAGCCATGTCCTATCCTAGTAGGTTGGTTCCACTATAATGTATGAGGACCCATACCCTAACACTGCAGCAGGTTTCCACTCTGATATTTGATTGGGGACCCATTCCCTTCCCTTGTAAGAGGGTTCTTATATGAAATCACTTACGATCCTTCCCAATCACTACCATCCTCATGCATTGACTAAATAATCTTCATACCCAAAAATTCTCACACCATATATCAAAATCTATTATTAAGGATACCATCACATTTCACATGGTAGAACACATAGGATATGATACTCATAGGATGAAATCCAAGTCCAAATGAAGGATATATTAGAGGTATAATTTTCTTCAAAAAGAGGAGGTACATGATGTATTGGGGAGCCACATGGCCTATGGTCCAACTCTACTTCCTAGTCGTGAGCACATCGATAAATGAATTTCTTCCAATATAGCTCTACATAGGGTACAATGGGACAACACAATGTGTCTCAGCCTCCCATAGCCTAGCTGGGTTCTCCTTTCATTTCTAGTGTCCTTCGGCCCATGTCTGTGTGAAATGGTTGTAAGTCGGTACACTACATATGCCTTCCCATGACCACGTCCATTTACTTCAGGGGTACACATCAGATCACCATCACTATGTCACATGGCATGTAGGGGTCCCATATGATGTGTGGTATTTATCACACTCGAAACCTTGGCCGCCATAGAGAAGGGGCTACACAACATGTGTTCATTTGGCTACACAGAGTGTAGTTGGGTTTTCCATAAAAATCTAGATATGCTATATGGATACAAGGTCCAGTGCTTCCAAAACTAAATCCACCTATAATCCACCTTTTTTTAAGATATTAATCTCTAGATAATGAATTCAATCTACTGGTGGCTAGAAATCGATGTTACGATCCCCCCATTTGAAGGAGCCATCGCTCATGGCTCCTCTCGTCACCTAACTAGATCTACAAATACACAAAGTAATCCCTTGAATCCCAAAATAAATATAAATCCATCTATGATTATTCAATATGTTCATCTCATTAAAATATTCTCAAAATCCAGGGATCGGATCATTCTCAATCCCACATGGAAATGTCGAATCTTGACCATGTGGTTCAACATTGTAGAATGCGAAAACCATGTAGGTTAGAATAACATAAAAAAGGTGAATCAATCATGGGCCAATCATTATTTTTCAACAAACTCAAATTTGTTATAACTAGGGTGAAAAAATATGGACAAATGGGGGTAAATAAAATAAATAATGAAATCTGATACGTGGGTTCACGCAATGGCTAAAAAAATACATATCATAGGAACAGATTAGATTATAATCAATATATTAATCATTATAGAGTAAACACACTAAAAATGAGTCATATAAAACTATTTTATAATTATTTATTGAGTAACACTTCTTCTAATGAAGTTATATGATCTTTTTCATTTGTTGTGCCTAAAGTCACTAGGATCTGGTTATTGGTCATTGTCTGATCCCAAATCATCAATGATGGGTGGTGGAATTCAAATCTCATCATTCCCAAGGTAATGCATCTAACCCTAAAAATTGCCCATAATGATAAAGTTTTAGAGGGAATTTTGATGTAGTTATTTTGCTAAAATAATTATTTAATTAAATAAATATTACAAAAAATGCACCTTCCAATGACCACTTTATCCTAACATCCTATGCTGACAAACATTATATTGTTCCTAAGATAAAACTCACATTACTAATTCAACTGCGGTATTTTATTTCCATTTCAGGACTCTGTTTAGGAAATATCACATTATTCTTGAAATACTGTGTTCATTTTTTATAAAATACATTATATTGTTTTATAAATTTTTTTGGGGATATAGGGCCTCAGAATCCGTCACTTTCTCTGTTCCTATCTCCAAAGATATTCCTTGTTTTATTTCAAAGTATTTTAATGAAAAACAGGATCTCTACAATCATATTATTGTTATTATAATTTATTTTCTGATAAAAAGGTTTTTAATATGTGCCTTTCAATGAACTTATACAAGTCATTACATATGTTACATGACATCTATAGCTACAAAAAAGGGCACAATAAAGTCAGTATTTCTATATATGGATTCCAATGGATTAAATGATTATATCATTCTCATTAACTTATCCAGGATATGATATTAGATCATATTTATCCAATGTATGAATAATTCTTTCCGATTACACTACTATCTTACCCTCTCCACATACCAGGAGCATATTTTTTATACTCTCTCATGTATAATTGGATATTTCTAATAGATCCTCATGAAATTATTCTAGATTATATAGATATTTTCAAATAATTAATCAAATATAGGAAATATCATATTCAGTAAATAGAATGACCTATGTTATTGATCCATCATATAAGTGTATGTAATTTAAATCCCCACATTAATCTCATCATATGTCTCACACATGTCTTCTTGGATTGTTTTATGACAAGTGACATTAGTAATTATTATCACTTGAATTATTCCATCTTCTAGTTTTCCAATACCATGTCTATATATGTACTATTTAATAGGTATAAAAAAATGTTATATTTACCTTAGTAGATCATGTTCCCTTGAACGAATGTTTTTTCTACAAGTCAAAGTCCAAACTGTTACTTTATTTCTGATAAAAATAACTATAACCTAATTATTGTTTCTCGTATTTTATCAAACATATTTTACATATAAAATAGTGTAACTCCCACTAACACCTTAAATATATTGTAAAATAATCATTCCATGTGGTTATTCTATGACCTTGTTTCTTATATCCATCTAAAACTATATTTCATTAACTTGTACCTTATATTTGTATTCCATGGTGTCACCAAATCATTCTAGACGATTCATATAGATAATTTCATAGAATGGTGGTATTAACATCCTATTCAAAATTTAATTATCATTGAATGTCGAATTGAAAAGTTGAATTATAATGGATTTAATCATGATGAATTGGTATAAAAAATTCTCATTGGTACCATTCTTATATCACCCATATAATTTTTCTCTTGAATACCACTGGAGTATCAAGATTTGAAACATTCAAAATACTAAACACATGTACTTTGATACATGGAATTCATTTTTGAATTTCAATTGAACTTTTCAATCGTATATAATTTCATTATACCACTCACATGAGGGATTTATTATTTTCAGTGAATAATGTATCACTAGACATGCGGACTCTATAAAAATTACTATGGTTTTAACCATCCAACATAGTATGTTTATTTATAACATTTCATTACCACATACTCTTCAAGAACATGTTCTTATGCCAATTATTTTTTCTTCTATAAAATTGACTAAATCCAATTAAATCTACCACTATCTCAAATATATATGTTCAAAATTTTATAGAAACATAGTATATTTCATGACTGCTATTTTTTATATCTTATGGATTTCAGTAATATCAAAATAATTGTTTTGAATAATTATATAGATTCACATTGTGTTTAGCGTGATGCATGACTGATTATATCCTGAAAAAAAAATTCTTCTAGATGCATGTTCTTATGGAGTAATGGATTAATATTATACTATAACTCATTTGATATCTATTTTTCATAACAATTGGCATATGATTATAGGATAATGCCAGTATTTATGAATCATTTCAGGAAAATATGGAATTTAGTAATGCATATAAATCTCAACAATGACTATCCTTTTACTTAGATCATGACTATATTGTGAATAAGGAAAAGTTTGATTCGAAATTACTCCTCAATACATTTTTTATTGAAAAATATTTTCATGTAAGACTAATTATCGATCCACTTCACTATCATTATATCATTGATGTGTATATTGAATATTTGCATTTTTCAATTATACTATGAATTTTTTTAATGATTTATGAATGCATAGTCATGATATTCATTGTAACACGATCCCAAAAAAACTCATAACTTATAACACATAATTTTCCATAAACCACCTTTACATGATTTGAAACACTTAATGGAATATCATAATATATACTTACCACTATCCTAACCATTGGAAATTTCACACTCTCTAGCTGAAAAAAAATATTCTAAAATCAATGTGATAAGAATATGGTGATGCTGAGAGTAGGAAATATCCCTCTTAAAAATAGTTATTCTCAAACATAAATCTACTAGATATATAGTTAATCAATTCCCTTGACTAATATAAAGTGGGAAATATCCTTCAACAAGGATGTATGGGAAGTAGTTGAAGATAAAATGGTAGTTATGGGAGCATTGAGTCTAATGTAGGTGGAATATAAGATGTGAATATCTCTTTTGAAAGGAAATGTAATTTCTTATGAATAATTACCATATAAATTGAGCATATTAGAAGAAAACCCACCCGGATATCCATAAATAAAAAAAATTAAAAGATGGCGTCTTCATGGTGGAAGCTAATCTAGATGAATTGGAACAATGGTTGGATATTTTAATGATATATCATCACGGTATCATTTCTAATCTAAAAGGTGGAAATCCTTGTCCCAATTCAGATCACAATCCTAGAATATCTCACAACTCAAATGTCTTCGATTAGAGGTAAATACCAATAAAAAAGGTTACTTTCACTTCATATTTTTAAACAAGGAGGACCACAATATATCATAGTATGTATGCAATGTTAATTGAAACATATAACTATATGCATCTTTAACTAGGATATTAATTTCAATCCATTTAAATGATGAAATTTTACTTATTAAATATGGATCAGGCTCCATGGAATGCATTGGGTGATTTGGCATCCGAATATTCTCAATGACTTAGCCTCATGCATTGGACTTCCCCTAAATAATGATCAACACAATCTCATTTGGGAAATTTTAATGTATTCTAAAATTAATGTTTAGTTTAACCTAGAATGTAATATATAAAATGTTATTATCCTCATTGTCAATGACAATAAGATTGAGGGGTAGGTTGAATGTGAATTTATGGAACTATTCATTGAGGTATTTAAGATGCTTATACAATCCAATTCAAATTTTAAAGTGATAAAAAATAAAATTAAGTCGGGATATGAAGAAATATAATGGGATGGAGGAATCAAAAATTAGAGGACAAAATACCATTTATTTAAGATAGAAGAGCCTATAAATAAAAATTATTTCAATATATGGGTAAAAGTTCAATCCAAAGACAAATATTCTAAAATTTCTAGGGTTTCGCTTGTTAAAAAGGAAGAAAAAATATATATCTTCTAGCATACTTGTTGAAGTTAGTTCTATTTGTTTTGTTAATGAGGGTGAGAAAAAAGGAATTCTTGTAATATATGATTTTGAAACTTTCTTGTATGTAGATTTCTATAATGTTAAAAAATACAAGGTTGTATTCTTTCATTTTAAGGAAAAGAAGATTTCGTTATTTAAAATGAAAAAAGGGAGAATTATATTCTAGCAATAGATAAAAATGAATCTGGATTGGTTATTGATCATATAAATGTAATCAAGAAAGATGTTGTGTTAATGAATTATAAGGGAATATAGAGAGTGTTATCTCAGTCTAATAATCATGATTAAGAACATGTTGATATATCAAAGAGGACAATTAACATTAATGTTGACCAAAATAGCTTCTAGTTGATGTCTCTGCACGAGCGGATCAAATACTCTCACAAAACCTTGAATTTTCAATGTTAGTGGTTTATGGAGCCAATTCTATATTTTATTCCTTTGTTATACAATCGAAGTTCAAGTAAACATCTAGAGATACAAATGACAACATTGATAACTAGGGGAATAAATACACTGTTACTAATTCAAAAAAGAAATTTTGGATATGAAAGTAAGAAAGGATGAAAAATTTATTGTAAAAAGAATATGGGTATACATCTCATCATGCAGCACAAAATAAAAATTCTATTCTAGAAATGTTAGAGTTCTGTCTACCCTAACACATTCAATACTATTAGAATTTTAATTCAATTCAAAAAACTAGATTATATTGGATTGTAAGAATTTAAAATTTATTTCTCTACTAGATTGGGTTCCATGTAAAATGGGTATTTCAACTATTGGGTATGAATCCCTTGGATTGGATATCAAGATAATCTTGATTCTAGATCATTCTAGACTTGAAATCCCTTTTGTGTCAACAATAATGAATAGTTAGTTAAATGAAATTTTAAATGGGATGAAAATATTCACTATTTTTATTTTTTTTCTTATGCCTTTAATATGTATCAAATCTAAAAATATTTATGTATAGAAATTGGTTCCCTATCATAATAAATCAATGATATTTGGTTTTTAATTTCGAAATTTTAATTCCATTCATACTCATGAGGTTAAGAAAGGGCCTCATAATGATATGGTTTCTTTATGGGAGTTTACGACCAGCATAGAGAATAGTAATCTCTTTTAAGTAACATTACCTGGAGAAACATCCACATGTTATAGGAAGGTATTCAATAAAATTGTGACTAGAAATATTGATAGGGAATTTTCTAATGAGGCACCTATTCATACCTAGATGTCTATTTCATGTGCTATATTAGAAAATTATAACACTGACCATCATCCTATATTCATTAGTATCATGGGTGGAGAACTGAGACCTCTGTTTCCATTTAGAAAAAATTATAATGGGTCACTCCATCAAGATAGTAAATATATTTTCATTGAAATCTGGAACTCAGTTGTATACATGAGCAATGAAATGGCCAATATTTACATGCATGAAATCATCAATAGGAGTTTAAAATAATGGAGAAGATCCTTTATTATTATATATTATTATAGATTACATCTCTGAATGATAACCTATATCTCATTCAAGAGTTGATCATTGATACTGACATTTATGATAATTTTTAAAATGATACTGATGCGTCAAAAAATTATAATAACCAATTAAATCTCAAGGAAAAGATTCATAAAAGAGACTTTTAAAACTAGGTGTTTAAATGATGATGATTGAAACAATATTTTCTAACATTTTACAAAGAGTTATAATGGTTAGTCAACCTCTCCCTCTAATCAAGGTTGTTGAATAGGTATTGTATTACCTGATATATCTTTCTAATCATGTGATATCCTTAATTTTGAATATCTTTAACCTTCCAAAATGTAATTCTGATTTAATGGAAGATGACATTCTTAAATTTGTGCATGTTTCGTATTTCCTTGAAATATGTGTTTTAGTTTTAATGAACATTGTTTCCAGGTGGTTTCTGTTGGATTTATTTATGGAACTGGAAACTTCCAACACTTCATTATCCAAAGGGGGCTGCTTTCCAAAGTTAAGCATTCCTTATGTTTGATCATTATGATACATAAGAACATGCATTGGTCAAGAGGATGGGAGGTCAGACTCGTCACACCCATTTGAGGGGAACTATTGTTTCCTAAGAGACTCTCTTTTTATATTTAAGATATTTTCATGAATCCTTATTAATTCAAAAAGCATAACATAAGTTTACCTTGGAATTTACAATCACTTATTAACATGTGTAAAATTTAGAATCATCAGTATGCATTAAATGTTCTTTATAAATAGAAATATCAATATGTATTTGAGGTTTTCCATCAATGGTATCCTCTAATATAATGCATAGAGATTCTTTTAATCATCATTGTAATGATACTGGTTTTTAATACACATAGTGTGGCTCTATGGATTTTATTTTCATCCAAGGGGATGAAGGTATGGTTTGATTTTGGGATCGTGCCCTTAAAATGGGCTACCTACAATTCCATGTAAAAGGAATCAGAACCCCCTTAGTTTAGTTCCACTGAATGGGACACATCCTACCATTTATAGTCATGTGATAAGGACATATTTGTATAGTTTAATGTCATGTTATATAGACATATAAGTGGAAGGTGCTTATTCAAAACAAAGTGTTAGACTTATACTGAAGCAGACCAATAAACATTGGAAAGAATATGGGATTCAATGTAGGATCAGACCCAGTTGGTAATATTGCCTAAAGAGAACTGGGTTTATTTAGGGTATTGGGTTTGAACATCAAGGAGGCTTCTAATGTATCCCATATAGATTGGAATAAAATCCCATGTAGTTCGATATGTCTCGTAGGAGAGTATGGTCATTTGAAAGAGATGAGTTTGGGATTAAATCATAAAAATAATTCCATGATGAATTGGGATTCAATTTGGGGCTTATTTTTAAGGAGGATGCCCAGATTAAGTAAATTAGTGTTGGATTATTGAGGAGGATATCCAATGTGCTCAGGGCCCTGAAAGGGCATCCTACGTATCCTGGTTTGAAATGGAATCTGAGTTCTCATAGATCCTTAGATTGTGAAAATATTTTGACCATGACAAATCTATAAGACAATGTGAGACATGCTCGATGTGAGGAAAAAGAGGGTGTCAATGATTCAAGAAAGTCATTAAAACTTTCAAAATCTTTATCCTCTAATAGTGGAATAGGGAACACCTATGGAGGTGAGGGTGTACAAGGTCGAGGTGACCATGGAAGAGGGATAGGCGATGACCCTTCCCTCTATTTTTATACATTGGACAAGTGTCCAATGTAAGGAGGAAGGGATAGAGGTTAGAGGCTTACACCAGTATGGATTCCTATGGTTACAATGCCCAACGGGAGAGGGAAAGGGAAATGAAAGTCCCTATTCCCATATCTCCTTTAGTCTTTTGCACCGAAGAAGTGAGGAGGAGCAATGATTCTACCTCCTGCAGGAAAATATAGGGGATTACACCAAGATTGTTTCCATAAAATTGATCCATGTAGATGAGGGAGACTTCTCCTATGCTTGTGTGGAATAGAAAAGGTGAATCGTACATTCCCTAGTAGAGACCTGAGGTTATGTGCCATATATTCAAGAATAGAGAGGCCAGGACCCAACCCTCCTCCAAACCGGGAACTCCTGAACACTATTTCTTGGAGAATGGTCCTTTTGACTATGGATATAAAAATCCAAAAATAGTCCATGAATCCAAACCCCATTGTGGTAAAAATGTGAGAAACCTATGACTGTGGATATAAAAACCCAAATATGAGACATGCTAATGTGTCTTTTCCAAAGGTTTGATAAGTTTGGAGTATTCGGTGGGGGTCTCTATAGAATCCATTTCATAAAAGGGATAAAAGGAAGAATAATCCTTTCCATGAATGGATTTGAAGAAGCCTTGATGGAATGTATATTGAAGAGAGTGAAGAATGTAAGTGAATCAAGAAGTGGAAACAAGTAGTGAAGGGCGCGCATGTTTTCATGTGAAAGTACAACGGGAAACCTGATGTTCACTTTAGCGATGAACAACCTGTATGGAAATACATTGTAGAGACCTTGCTCAAGCCTTCATGATTATTCACATGTTATCACAGAAGTGGGGCACTCAAGTTCCTATTGGAGGAATGGGCGGCAAGAAAGTATTTCTTATTTGGGGTAGTTGGGCATTTTAGGTATGCAAGTGTTATGGTTTTTAAACTCTAAAAGGGTTTTAGTCCAATGATAATCCCTTAAATCCTCCACTATAGTTGTTTAAGAACTACCTTGATTGTTCCAGAAGACTGGGGAGAAGTTCTAAGGAGACCAGCGAAGTAATTGAGCTTCGAGGATATTGGTCCCTAAAAATGAGGGCCCCAAGGGTCTATTGATAGGGAAATATTGGACCCTAGGCGAAAATTAAATGGGAATGCAAGTAGGCTATGTGACATATGGGGGCACGCAAGTAGGCTGCATGCCAAAATTGTGGTGCACAAGTATGCTATGCACCGACTGAGTTTTGGCTAGACTAAGGCAGCCAAAAAATCACTCTTTTAAAATATTGAGTTTTCTTTATGTATTTTCCCCATTTTTTATTCTAATGGATTCCCTTTTTCATATTTTTAGACTCTTTTATGGAATAGGGTGTCAACAGAATTCCCCCCATAGTATTGTATTCGAAATTAAAAGAGGATCCTATACTGAGGTAAGGTAATGAAGGAGAAAGAAAAGGAGCACTCGGACTAGAAAGTTATGGTGCTCAAGTAGACATGGCCATGAAAGTTTGCTATGGGTAAGAATTATGGTGTGAAGAGTGACATGTTTAACTTATATATAATGTCCTTACATCTGTGAAAAGACTCAGAACCTCCAAATTATCATCTCTCGATGCACAATTTTCTATTATTCGGGATATTCGGTTTCATCGCGCTTCTTCTGTATGGTTTTAAGTTGTGCGCTAAAAGCGGGGTTCCATACTTGGGTCCCTACTTATACTTATGATCCATGTTTTATACCATCACACCTTAATGCCTTTTCCATTTTTTGGTAAAACACCAAAAAATGAACGTACTTTTAAAAGATGATCTCTATCTATTTTTGGTTCAAGGGATCCTAAAGTAATTCAAACTAATAATGAGATTACCAACCAGAGTATTGATGACTTGATGAATGACATTGGTCATGATTTCATTGATGTTTGTGATACCACCCTTCGAGACATAGAAAATTATTTGAAGAAGTATCATTTCACCTTTCCTTAAAGCACATATCTTCCATTTTATAGCTATGGCCATTTTCAGGATGCTAACATTCCAGATCCAAAGAACTATGTCTCTCATTCTAGGTTTAAGTATTATACTAACTTTTCATCAGCCATTTTTTCTATTGGGGGATCATTTTCAAATGTCGGGACGGTATAGAAATGTCATATTATGCATCATAGAATGTATGATTCAGACATGAAGGCACACACACCAGAGCTCCAGCCACACTTCTATTCATCCATCTTTCAAGATTATCTGATATATCAGTCCAGTTGTTAGGGGAAAAGTTGGGACTTCTGCCCAGGTGGAGGTGTAAAACCCGAATGGATGTGGGCATACTGGGTGTGAAAGAGATGGGTTGAATTTGCATATGATTTTAGAGTCGTTGGTATTTGTAAGGTTGTATGGGTTGGAAAAAACAATGTGTATATGAATGATGATTTTGTGCCATAATTATTAATTCGATGGAGCCCATAAACTAATTCCATCTATTTAACACATGGAGAGTTAGGTGTCATCTTTTTCCATGTTTACAAGATTTCTAAAGCTCCAATCCTTGGATATAATTATGATTAATTTATTTTCCCCAATGTTTAATGGAATGACATAGAGAAGACAACATATTTGGTTCATGAGTTGATGAAAATACTTACCATGCTCAGGAATTTAATCACCCGAAAACTTACACCATGAGGGATATTGATATGGAGGAATGGATGGAAATATTTTTAATAATGAAGAAGGAATAGGGTCCCACATACACCCGTCCGACTAGCTATCCAAGGTAAGATAAGAGAGGCACTCCTAACACCTTCTGTCCAGCATTTGAGAAAAGAAAATTTAATAAATTACGATATGAAATCAACTAAAAAATTCATCCAAATACACATCTAGAAAGTTTCATAAACATGTTCTCAGCGTGAATTTATTACCAGCTTGAGACTCCAAAGGAGGCGTGAGGGTGGGAACCATTGTTATTGTAGATAAGATGGTAGAGAAAAGGATTGTAGGTTTGGTTACTCTTGTTTTTTCCAAGATTCATAGGTTCTCTTATACATAAAAAGTGAAATATCCCTATAGAATATCAAGACCGTGCCATGTTTTTATGGGATGGATTGCTACTCACTATAGAACTTATGTTTTACAATGTGTAGTACAGGTTTTTGGAAATTCATTCCGACAATTTGTTTAGGCCATTTTTGTCATTTCAAACTTGTTTTTTAATGCTTATGAAATTAGGGCTAGATTGAGCATGCATAAGGAATTCAATTTCCTTCCTTATTGGAATCCGCCTACATGGTGATTCGTTGATGATTATACTACCAGTTTGGAATTGAGGGCATATGTGCTAGCTTGCAGAGATGGTGTGTTGGCCTCCAGAATCGATGGAGAAATTGTATGTGAGTTCTATAATCCTTATTGATTTTCAAGTAAATTCAAATGTCTACAACAGAATACTGTATCACGTCATGTTCTTGTCATATTAGAGAAACACCCAATGGATTCCCATCAACTATGGTTGGAGAAATCTACAGAGAAGATTGGGGAAATATTTAATTTACAATTCATTGACGTAGTATATAGATTGACCTTCTGGTATGATGAAAACATTATTGCATCTTACCCTCAAGGGGTATTAAATAATTCCTTACCTCGAGTAGGGATATAGAAAAGTATTATAAAGTAAACTAATCGTTTGGAAGATAATTTGTCATCATCATGGGCCGACGTGCAAGAAACAGAGGGTGGAGGTGATGATGCTACAAATTCAACAAAAAACATTGACTTAGATCTAATCCACCTTCTTCAATTTATAATTCCATTCCATCAATCCTTACTGATGTCATATCAATGTGATCTAGTAGACTCATTCAGAAGAGCGGCGAGTTCCATTTTCTAATCCTTCATCTGTGATGTTGGGCGGTGAGAAGAAACTAAAGTCCATGATTTTAGGATCCTACACACAACCCTCAGACAGAAATTTTGAATATATATGAATGAATTCTATTTGAACATGGCAGAATCTATAATATGATGCAGAAACCATGTGGATGGATCTGTGCGAAACCCTGCTTATTCCAGGAGTAGGGGATGTGTGGGCTTCTTCTGACATTATTTTTAATGATAATACCAATGAGTTATGGGTCTATTTTAAAGGGATATAAATTCTCATATATGCCACAAATGAATCAATTTGTACAACAATGTGGGTAAAGGAAATGATAGATCATGGTACCACGAAAGAGATCAATCTTTATTAGATGAAGAGTGGTGTGACTTTGTAGATCCTAAGGATGTATGTTTCCTTTCTCATTAATTCTATTCCATTTTGAAACATGAAATCTCATCAAAACATTGTTATATATGATAATTATCATCTTAAATTACAATTGGGTAATGAAAAAACAACTTAAGTTCCTTCACCACAGTATATCCCTGGAGGCACTAGTCTTGGATCTATTGGTTCACCCCATTAATCGGGAGAAATATCACCAGGACAACGGGACATGGTGAAGAAAATAGAGAGGGTACTGGAATCTCTGATACCAGTCTTTCTAGATGATGATACAAGCCCTCCCAAAAAGAAGATGAAGAAAAATCACATAAAAAATAAGTCCATGGTTAAGCCCTTTCTTAGCATTGGTAAGTCTCCCAAGTAATCATGAATTTTAGTCTTTATTCATGAAAAGGTGTTTAATCCTATTATGATTAAAGGGACTTCATCTGTTTCATCTTTGAAAGAAACTACTGATATGATTCAAGAATTTGTTGAATGTTCTTCTGAGAAGACACAAATTTTTGAAAATCTAGTTGTTCCTAAAGTGGAATTAATTCCAAAGGAACCAATATATGTTCCAAGAACTTCTCTAATTACTGCTATCAGAGGAGAGGAATAATATGGTAAATCAATAATACTTCATAAGGAATCAAATGAAAAAATAGCCAAAATCAATTCTATGATACTTTTAGGTTCATCACATGCACCAGAACATCTAGAAACAACTAACGTTGACCCCACAATTGTTGATGAAGAAGATACTAATGGTCAAAGATTTCTAGAGGAAGGTTGAGAAGAAAACATGCCAAGTGCTCCCACGGGCGAGACAAACCTGGGATTTAAGATATCATTGGATGAAATGATATTCCTTGGAATTTCTTTTTGAGATCTATTAGAAAATGTTAACATATGAAATTTTTAGATGATTTTTGATTTACTTGTATAGAATCTACTAGACGTGAGTTCTCATTATTCATATTGTTAATCTTCTTAGGATAAACCTGCTAACCATGGTTGATTGGAATTTTTAGTTCCATCTAATGAAATTGTTGTCACCCTAGTACTTAATGGAAGTTTTGATATTAACATCATTCCCACCATTGTAGAGACATTGGCTCGGGTGGATCTTGAGATAGTAGGACTTCCTGAGATTCAATCTGAAAATCCTGAGAAAATTAAAGATAGCACTCCTCATCCAGGGACATCAAGAAAAATTGCTGAAACTGAGAACACGTCGGAGGATTCCTCCCAACCTGCTAACATACTGTTAGGCAAGAAATATTGATATTGTGATTGTATTAACTTTTTTATCTATTGAATCTAATAATAACCATATTTATTTATTTACCATAAGGGATATCAACTTTAATGGATAGGTCTGGAGGCATGCATCATCCCAAACTACATTGGAAGTTAGAGAAACCATTTTTCAAGAAGGAACAGAACATAGCACTTCATTATGTGTATTAGTCCTCGAATATACCCCTCCTTAGGATAGTGATTCTGAATCGGACATATAACTGTCGAAGGAACATAATATTTCTCTTCACAAATCATGGAAAACTTCTAGAAGATAATATCTTTGATGCACCTTGAGGAACTACCTTTATGTATTCTGTGACATTCATATCTATTTACCACGCTAGGATTTTGTGGTTTTGAATATCATGAAATTCATACTGCGGTGGAAGATATTATCCGGATGATGGAACTAGAGAAAAACCTTCAACCAGACTTGAAAAAAGACAACTTTCAATCAACATTGAAGAGTTCCATGCAGCACTGTCCTAGGTTGAGGCTAATCATAATGCAATGTTTAAGGGACAGAAGCAGATAATTAATGAAAAGACAATTCATAAATTGAACCTTTAATAGGAGTTAGATATCATTATATGGGATTTTGACCAGCTTCATAGCTCATTAAGAGAAGTACATAAGGATGGTGCAAATGAAATTGAAGATTCTAGAGAAGCAGTTCATCAGGATAAAGAGAGTGAAGCTGGTCAAATAGAAATACTCAACCAGCAATTGATGGAGATCAAGAAGCAGTTAAATAAATGTATAATTACATAGAAAATCTTTTTTAATTTCTGAGAGAGAGACACAAATTTGTGGATCCTCCTCTGTGAAAATTTTTCATAAATGAAATGTATTTTTTTCTTTAATCATTTGTGTTTCCAATTTAGCTAACTGTATTGATTTTACATAGACCATTGCTCCCAGTTAACATAGGTTTATTTTTTTCCAGGGTTAAATAGATAACCACATAAAATTTATATTTATTTACTTTTTATTTCTTAATATTACCTAAATCATAAAAAATGCACGTTTAGTGAGTTGGGACATGACTTTTTTTAGAGTGCCCTTTTCAGGTTCTCAATCTAATGAGTACAAAGTCTTTTGTTGCATCACATTTTAGAGTCACGCATGTTGGACAATAATTGGATAATAATTTGGGTTGAATATCTTTGACCATAATATTTAAATTAGATACCAAAAAAATGTTATTTCTATGAATTTCTTTAATATTATTTAAATATTTTCAAAGGGAATATTGAGCCATGATATTTATGGTCACCAAATTTAAAACCTCTATCAACATAAGGGGTATCTTTTCCATGAACAAAGTTACCATTAATTGACAAACCTGTTATGAGGGATTTGTTATGCAGGGCCAACTGGGGCATATGTTGCATAGCCAAATAGTGGAATCTTTTAACTGAGAGGCATGTTGTGTAGGCAACTTATGCATGGTCTCCTAAGGGCACATTCTGAATAGTAAAATAAAAGATATCTTTGAATTTTAACATTTATTGGTTGATAGATAGGGGAAAATAATATTTGGGGGACTCAAGACAATAGTGGTTTGTTTTGCCAAGGAATTTAATTTTAAGAATGAAATGGGCTATTTTATACCAACATAAGACGTGAATATGAAAACCATTTCTATACAAATTTTATGTATGAGTAATGATTAAAATTTATTAGAAAGGAGAAATTTATGATATCATTCTATGTAGTTTTATGTCATACTATGAGGACATTTTATTGTACAATTTTAAGTCATGTAGTGAGGCCATTTTAATGTGCAGTTTGAAGTCATGTTGTGATGACATTGTGTGGCTTTAATTTAAGCCCTTTAGCACTGACCAGAGGTAATAATATCTTACAATTTCATGATAATTATTTTGAAAACAGGCTATCATAGTCAAGTATGGAAGTAAAAAATGGTAATTTGGGATTTGGGACTTTCTAAATATTAAGAATGATATTTAAAAGGATCTAAAGGCATTAGAGGGAGTCTTTTTTCCAATAATGAAGTTATGATTAATTGACAATCCTTTTATGGGGATTGTGTTATACAGGTACAACTAGATCATATGCTGCATAGCCAAATAGTAGTGTCCTTTTACTGATAGACAAGTAATGTAGGTATCATATGCAAGGCCACTTAAGGGCATGTGCCGTATAGTCAAGAAAAATATATCTCAAAAATTTGTCATTCTACTACTAAAAGCCGAAGAAAGTTTATGGAGATTCAGATTTTTGAATGCATGGGGTTTGGATAATAGAGAATGTTTCCTAAAATGGATATGTTATTTCCAACCATGATGACCGAAGAATTGTAGTAATTGTACTTTTACATTGGTCTTTCCCAAATGTAATAGGTATGGAGTTTGTAGTTTTAGGTCATACGATTAAGACCAAAAAAGTTAACAGTATGTGATATGTGTCCTAGTGATTACAAAGTTATTTCATATTGTATTGAACACATGGTAAGGGAAATGTGTAAACTATAGTCTAGAAGACATTCAGGCTAGGAAAAGGATAATGGCACAAGTAAACAGGAATGACTGTTTTGAAATATAGATTCTTGTATATTTTCATCAAAATATGAAGGGGATAAATATACTATAACCCAGAAGAAAGTTAGAATTTTTTGAAAAACATGTTATGGGGGCTTTCTTATGTAGGTCCAACTAGGTCATATGCTATGAATGCAAATAGTGGCATCTTTTGATTGACATGCCTGTTATAGATGAAACATATGCAAGGCCACCTAAGGGCACATATTGCATAGTCAAACAAAAGAGTTCTTGAATATTAGAAACACTATGACTAGAAACCATTATAAATATTATAAGGATCTAGAAGTATTCAATATTAAGAGTGTGAACTATGGAAGGGTATTTTTCTCAGTGCACATGTGAAATATTTGAATCAATATTTTCCATGATATTGAAATCATTTACAAAGATCTGACTCATATGTAAAATAGAGACTTCCGTTGTTTCCTCTGAATTAATATTATGATGTGCAGTTTAAAGTCCTGCAATGAGGAAATTATAAAGTGAAGTTTTAAGTCATGTAGTGAAGAAAATCATAACCCCATAATAAAATTATACCCCTTATTTATATAAATAATCCTTTTACCCAATTCCTAATCCCACTTGTACTATGATCGATGTGAGAAATAAGGAGTAGTAAAGGATTCTTCTATAATATAAAGGTGACATAGGTGAAGAATAGGGTGTTAAATTTCCATGAAGTTTAACGTCGTGCGGTAAGGAAGAATATGAACTGATAAGAAAATAAATACATATTGCAACTAGATTATGTGGTAAAACCCAAGTGTCACTAAGTTCCATGCTTAGGGCAAGAATCAAGTCACACGTAGCTCTTAAAACATTCCCTATGTAGGTTTGATTCTTATAAAAGGAATAAAGTTCATTTTATCGCGAATGGGCCCAAGATTAGAGATCTAGGTGTCTCTATGTATCTCATTTAAAATTATAATCAAGTCATACATAGTTATTTAAACAATAATTTCCCACGCCAATTGAGTTTGACATGAATGACAGGGGATTTTGACATATTTTGAGAAAACAGTAAATATTAAGACAAAAAATTGTATAATGACCAGATCATATATTTTAAAGAAACACTTTGTACTGATCTGATTCATATACAAGAGGAGAAAGGAAAATAGGAAGATTTTCTTGTTGTGGTTGTTCCTATAATTGGAGATTTAGGTTTCTCCAGTAATTTCATTGGAAAATGAGAATCAAGCCATACATAGTTCTTGAAATAACGTATCTATGAAGATCTGACTCAGACATAGGAAAGAGAGGGACTCATATTCTACAAAGGAGTAGTGATGATGTCAATGATTTTTGCTTATTGTATCTTTTAACGTCCAATAGAGAAAATGTTAGTTGTAAAAATGATGTCATGCAGTTTAAATTCATGCGATAAGGATGAAGATGTTATGCATTTTATCATCATGCAGCATGTATTCTTATGGTTGTTATGCAGTTTAATGTCTTGAAACTTAGACATGGGGGATGTGTGGTTTTATATCTTGCAGCAAGGACATCGTACTGTACAGCTTTACGTCTTGCAGGGAGGATGAATGTGAACAACTACATAAATTATTTCTTCAGTAATATCACATTGTTTTGAGTCATAATAAGCTCTCTATCCATTGATATTAAGTAATAACCCCCATTTTAATTGACCTTATGTGTGGAATAAGGTCCTTCCAACATTGGATCATTTTTTGGAGGTTTCTTCCCCGGTATCGGTGGAGTCCTAAGGACCAATAAAAATGTTTCTTGATGAAATTAATGGAGGTGAACATTATTGTTACAAGATCGTGAAATTCGATTCTTATAGACTTCTAGATAATGCACAGTATGAAATATGTTCTCATCTAATCACTCTAACTCATTGAACCGTTTATGAGACCTCTCTTCCATAGATAACTGATCACAGATTTCAACATTGAGTGAATGAAATTGAATTTCAATTGGAAAAACTGATTAGGTTCCATATACCAATGAATAAGGAGTTGCTTGGGTAGATGTACGGGTAGTTGTCCAAAAAGCCCATGAAGAATTAAAAATATTATCAGGCAAGGTTTTCTTATCTTTATCCACCATTTTGGGAGTATATTTGATAGTGTAATATCGAAGGCCTATATCATTCCATTGGTCGCCACATGATAGCGAGATGAATGGTTGGATTTGATATTATGTTCCTGATAAATTCTTTTACCTTATCTGAACAAAAATTAGTGCCATTGTCAGTCAAAATAGTATGAGGGACACCAAATCTGGTGATGATATTAGCTTTGAAAAAACTAACAATGCTTTTGGTTCTGACTTCCTTGAGTGGTATTACCTCATCACATTTAGAGAAGATGTTAATAGTAGTGAGAATATAATTGAACTGCATTGCCTTAGCTTGATTGTAAGGCCCTACTACATCCATTCCCCATGTTTCAAATGGCATGGAGTATTTAGTAGTATGTATCAACTCTGGGTGTTGATTAATAAAGTTGGCATGCACTTGGAAGGGATGAATTTTTTTAGTGAAATCTATACAATCCAATGTCATTGAAGTCCAATAGTATCCAAGTCTTTTAATCTGATCAAAGTGGTTGTACCTAGACTGGTGGGAAACACAAAATCCTAAATGTACTTCTTTTATGACAGCTATAGTCTCTTCTCCATCAATACTTCTAAAGAGGATTCGATCAAATCCTCTCTTGTAGAGTATGTTGTAGTGGTTTGCACTGTCATAAAGAGTGAAATTGGTTGCTCATCAACAGATCTATTATTTTGTAGCCTAATATGGTAGAAGTATCCCATTTTAATGATATTTCCTTATAGATGTTCTCCATCCCGTGGAATGGCGATATAGTTCAGAAATAGGGCGAATTTCATTAATTTCATTCATTTTGGGATGAAAAAATTGTGATACCACATGAAGATGGGCTATAACAATGACTGTATAATCCTGATATGGATCCTCCAAGGTTGTAGCAGCATTATACAGTGCATAATCTTGGAAAGTTTATGATCGCAGGACATAAGACAATGGAAGCTCTGAGAAAAATTCATTTATTAACCCTCTAATGTAATCACACAAGGGATTAACTCTTCATTTAAGATATAATATCACCCATCGATTTGTTTGTTTACAAATTAGGAATCACCTTTCACCTTTAAATGATCCATTTTAACCTAAAGGGACAATTCCAAACCTGTGATGAGAGATTAATATTCTGCATCATTATTGGTAACACCTTCTGATAACAAGAAGGAATATGGGAATACTGCCTTTTCTAAGAAAATAAGTACAATTACTAACCCAACTTTGTTGGGTTTAGGGTTTTCCATTCTTTTCCCTGTTGAACCTCTGGAAGCACCATCAAAATAAATTTCCCATGTTTGGGAATTATCCTGAATATAGACCAGATCACGAGCTTATATTTTCTTTTGAGGAAAAAACCGAATATCAAACTATTGAAAAATAACCGCCCACCGTACCAGAATCCCTGTAAGCATAGGATGACAAAGGATAGATTTGAGAGGATTATTGTGAGAAACCTATTGGACTTCATGATGTTGCAGGTAGTGCCTTATATCTTGAACTATAAAAAATAATTCTAGGAATCACTTTTCAATACACGAATATCATGTTTCCACAACTAGGATAGTTCATATGAGATTTTAAAGGATGTTTTCATTCCCAACATCATTCTTTTGGCTGAGAAAGGCACCTATTGATCACTCTAAAGATTTCACATAGAGAATAAGTGGTCTTCCATTAAAATGTGGCATTAATACTGGAGGACTCAAGTGATATTTCATGAGGGTATCAAATGCTTCTTGCCAGGATTTAGTTCATTGGTAGGTGATTCCCTTCTTCATTAATCTGGGAAAGGTTTAACACTTTCCTACTAAATTGGCAATAAAGCACTGAATATAGGCCAAGTGTCCTTGGATTCTTCTTAATTCCATAAAATTCCATGGAGGTGACACAAAAATGATTGATTTTGGTTTCCCAGGATCAACTTCAATACCATGATGTTGTACAGCGAAGGCAAGGAACATTATTGAGGTTCCCTCAAAGCACATTTCAAGGAGTTCATCTACAAACTATGTTGTCAAAGTTTATACAATATGGTCTCCAAATCAAAAAATTGATTGGAACATTGTTTGTATTTGACCATCAAATCAAAAACATAACATTCAACAAATTTCCTTAATAAGGGATAGAAGATATGGTGCATGGAACATTGATATGTTGCACCTGCAATCTATAAACCCAAGGGAATTGACTGATAGGAACACGTCATGGGGGGATCTGAAGGCTATGGATTTTTCATCTTCTGGGGCCATACAGATTTGATTATACCCAGAGTATCCATCCATGAATGTAATAGCTTCATTTATATATTTAGCATAAATTAGATGTTCTGTAATCTGAACTAGAAAATCATCTTTAGGTCAATGCCGGTTAAGATCTTTGAATTCAGTGAATACTATAATTTACCCATTCTTCTATTTCACTGGGACAATATTGGCTAACCATTTGGTATAGTTAACTTATCTGAAAAAGTTAGCCTTTATAATCTTATCAACATTAGCTTAAATTTTAGAGGCATGAGTTGGGTGTGTTACTCTTGTTGCCTAGTTGAATCCACGATGTTCTTCTGGAAAAACAAAATGATGTGTGGCCACAACATGATTAAGACCTAGAATTTCCGTATAATTCAATGAAAATATATCTGGATGTTTCTTTATAAATGAATTATAAACCAATTTCTCTTCAGAGGTCATGGACACACTAATTAGAGTGGGGCGTGGATCTTCTTCTATACCTAGATTTATTTCTCTGAGCACATCCACAGTGGTAGAGACACCTTCCTAAAATATTGGAGGAGCATCCCTGATATCTTCCTCTTATTCATATTACATTTTACATATCATGTTTCCACTTTAAAAGTAGATTAAGAGGAAAAACTCATAGATTTAGGGGATGATGTAGTATTTGAAAATCCTGAAGAAGAGGCCACTATATTTGACTCCACTAATGATGAAGGTTTTTCTGGTTGTAATAAAGAAAAAATGATGGATTATGAATCAATATCTTTATCTTATTCTAGAATTGCTAAAATTTCTACTACTCTGAATAATTAAGTAATGGCTTCTTGTAATTCAGTGGATGAAATGAAGAAATCTCCATTAATACTTCCATAACAACATGGTGAATTAACAATTTCTCCCAAGTTTTCAGGCTCAGTTGCCGCATTTGAAATTATGGAAGTTACTTGATATGTTCTTGGAATTGGTTTTTCCATTTCAATTTGATTGATGGGTAGCACATATTCTATACTTAATTGCATAAATGGATTTTATGTGATCTTTTCTAGTCCATTTGGAACATTAACTCAGGTTATTTCCATTATCATGGACTTCATTCCTTTAGAGTGATAAAAATATGTCTTGATTGATTGAGATTCACATGTTTTGAATGGAACCTCTTCATCATAAAATTTCCCGATTTGACCATTGAAACAGTACTTAAGGCACTAGTGGTATTAAGAAGGTATGGCTTCTTGTGTTGAGTCAATAAGGTTTTCCTTATGACTTTTCCATTCCTTCTTGTTTTGAAAATCACAAACACCTTATACTTAAGCAAATATTATTTTTACCCCCAAAAGGAAAATTTACTTCTTTAAGGAAATTTCCCTTAACCTAGATTTTATTATACATAGAAATATTATTCTTAAATTCAAAAACTGGATTTATAACCAAATTTCCGGAGCCATATAATGAAAATATTTGGAGCATTCTGTTTTTAGGATCCGAATTCTGGATGTGATCTGTAATGGAGTTTTAATCCGAATTCTGGACTCCAAACTCTGAAGAAGTTAAACTCTGAACTCTCAAGTAGTTCGACTCCAAACTCCTTAAGTGGTTCGACTCCGAACTCTCAAGTAGTTCGACTCCGAACTCTTAAGCAGTTCGACTCTGAACTCCTTAAGTGGTTTGACTCCGAACTCCACAAGTTCAGAATCCGATCTCTGGTGAAACCAGAATTCAAATTCCTATAATACAGAATCTGAATATTTCTTAACATAGACTCCGAACTTATTTTTGGTTAGACTCCGAACTTTTAATTTTCTTACACTCCAAACTATTGATTATATTTTACTTACATATTCTTTGTTTCAAAACGATGTCATGCATTCAGTTATACATGGTTTGTTATAAATCGATGTCGTCTATTATGTTTCTAATTAACTGTTGGTTGAGTTACACGTGTACAGGTCCCTCTAAATTTCATGGAAAATATGACCATTGGAAGAGGGAGCTGAACGTTGGAAATTTGCCTATAAATATGCGCTCATTTGAAAGAGCTCAGAATAGAAATTAACAAGTTGATCAATCTAGAGAACACACGCTGTTAAGGTGATTTCTAGAGAGATAAGATTTTCATGCCTTGTGCATACTGAACCGCTCGTTCAGATTGCTTTGTGCAACTCCGGATGTTGGTGATTACATTCGAGGACTTCCGGGGATAGGAAGACAGAGGTGTCGAATACCTTGAAGTTTGAGGGATTCCTTGCTGAGGAAGACAGAGGTTCCAACTACCTTGAAGTTGAGGGCTTGCGGGGATAGCAAGACAGAGATTCCGATCTTCGTATCAAGGGATTACCCTGGTGTGGGTAAGACAGACTTGCTTGAAAGTATAAATTAAGGGACCTTTATCCAAGGTTGTTGGATACCCTTCTCTTTGGGTTAAAAGACTTATATCTTGTTACTTGTAATTTTTCTACTTGTTTGTTTCCACTGCATATTGTATTGTAAGGAAAGTATAACCTTCTTGTATTTACTTACCCTTATACTCTGATTAGTTTAAGATTCTATACACTTTAAGGTATAATCTTATATTGTAAACCTTGGCTCCAATATTCCAGTTGGTTATTAGAAGTGTTGTGAATTTTCTTAGTTTAACTTTGTTAAACTTAGAATTTTCCTTGTCTAAGGAAAACATAGTTATCTATAACCAACTTTAAAGGTTTAAAAGGACTTTTTAAAGTGTACAATTCACCCCCCCCCCTCTTATTTTTTGATCATCTACATTGTTATTTCGATCCTATAGCTTGTTGATGCAGCAATGTCCTTCCAAACATAATATTGAAGGCAGTGTCCTGACAAATAAACATGAAATCTGAATTAGACACAAGATCTCTAGACTGAGTTCTGAGTGTAATCTCACCCAGAGGTTCTTGTTCATTCTTTTCATACCCCTGCAACTTTAATGTGGAAGAAGATAAATCCAATTTATTCAAGCCCAATAAACGATGTGTACAAACAAGAATGAGGTAAACCCCATATCCATTTTCAATAAAGTCTCATCAGATGTCTACGTCATTGACCTATCTAGTAAAATACAAAGGTATGATATTCCCATGTACTACATCATCATCATCTTCATCTATAAAAGATATGTCTTCATGGAATTCTACAAGATCATTCTCAATATGGTAAACCTCAGCCGCATCATCATCAGTTTCAAACTCTTGAAGACTTGACAAAACCTCAATGAGTACCAATATAAGATCATTTGATAGATTCAAAGAATCCAGAATAGATAACGTGGATGGAACATGAGCCAATTGTTTCATGAAATTTTACTTTTTGTTCAAAGGTCTACATTTTCAATCATGGATATTTGGTTTTTCATGTGTTTTGGATGTTAACACTTATAAAGTAGATGTACCATGCATCGGAGCAGAAGCTGGAAATACTCCAGGATTTGGTAAATTACACTGACAAGATCTATTCACTTTCTGAGAAAAGATGATGTATCTTTTAATCGGTCATCCAAAATAATTGGTTCAGAACCAAACTTTTCTTACATGTAATAATATCCTTATTCTTGTTGATCCCACCAAAGGGATCTTCCCTGAGTTTCTACTGCATATATGGTTCAATTAGGGATAGAGTAAAATTGTTGATTTCTTGAAATACCACATCTTCCCATGTATCCTCGACCTTGGCCTCGTCCTCTAGTTCCCCAATTAGGTACAAGGAATTTTGTATCATTATAATTAGAATCACCATTGAAATTAGGATCCCTTAAATGTATAACATTATCAGAAAAAATATCATTTTTTCACCTGATAAAGATTCTTCTTGATAGGTTAATTTTGGTTGTTCCATTTGGCAGGGAAGTGCTCGTTCTTTTGATACAAATGACATAAATTCTTCAATGATCAAGGAAAACATTGGCATTGACATAATATCATCTTCTTCTAACTGCTCTTTATCCTTATAATCAATTTGTTTTATTGAGGAATGAAATTTTGATGAATGTGGATTTACTATGATAGGAGTGGAAGAAGACACAATCGGTTCTTTCAATTATGTTCATAAAATGGATTGAGTCCAGGTGATCGTAATCCAGATCATCTAATCTTCCTATTTCTACACATTTTTAATTTTGACCTCTTTTCATTTTCCTTCATCCTCTTGATTAGTAGCAATAACACATGTTACTTGATCTTATGATATTTTCAGTTTTACTTGCCCAGAGACTACCATATTTTGCAAGAGTTCCTTGAAAACAAAAAATTCCGGGATGGGATGTCCTAACATATGGTTAAAGGAACAATAATTAATAATATCTTCACCTCCTTATTTATTTGGTTTTATCGGTCTTGGAAACTAAACCAAATTGTTTTCCAGAGCTGAGATAATGTAACCAGGAACATGTTCATTACGGAAAGAATAAAAATTGTTCTTTAATTCTGCAAATTGTTTCGGCCTTTGATCTCTTTGATCATCTTGACGAGGCATCCATTTTTTCAGGTGCTCAAGAGGTGTATCCCTTCAGTGTGATGAAGTTATTTAAGTAGAAGCAGTTACAGGTACCTACTTTAGTGAGACTGTAGCATCATCTGCCTTTCCTATCCTCCTTCCCAGAGATGATGGAATTACATGAGTTTTAGCCTTAGTTTTTGTAATAGTGTCTTATATCTTTTGAGCGATTGAATTATGGTCTCGAAACCCTCCAACATATTTCACATGAATCAATGGTGTTCATAGATCATCACGTGGATTTGCGACAAAAATGGGCTGCAACTATTTTTGTGGGAGTGCTAAACATAAGGAATATGTTAATAATTTCCATCGAGCATTGAAATTGGAAACTCTTTCATTATCCCTTTGTTTACAATAGGTAAAATAAAAAACTTTCTTTTATGGTAGAGTTGATCTAAATTGAAAATAAAATTTATGATGGAGATCATTCTATCCATTAGTAGATCGAGATTATATCTTGTATCCCAGATAAAAACTAGTCCTTGTAATGACTGCACAAAACACCTAAGATTTACTACTTCTTATTGTTCTGAGTTTCCCATCATGGGATTGCAATGAGAAATAAATGTATTAACTATTGTTCTAGAAATCCAAAACAATTTATGATTGGTAATGTGGTATTCACAAAATTTGGTGGGGTGGAATTGCACCCACTTATTCAGGGTAAGCTCACTTTTCTGGTTAAACTGGTGCATGCCATTCTTCCATAGCTTCTAATCGAGTCATTAATGCCTCAATTGTGTTCATAAGAATTTGGGGAATATCCAAATGAGATGGATTTTGTGTAGGTATATGAACTAGATCATGATATGGTGCAATGACTGGAAAAACCACTGATGGTGGTGTTAATATCTGCCTTGGATAACCCATAGGAATAGACCTATCAGGATTTGTTTGATCATGAATTGATTAGGTACCCAGTGGAGGGAATTCATTATCCACATTTTTAGTTAATACAAATCCTATTTTCTAATGATATCCTACAGTATTTTGATGTTGAGGATCTTGTTGGAGAGTATG
Organism: Viscum album; assembly: GCA_963277665.1. Taxonomy (NCBI): domain Eukaryota; kingdom Viridiplantae; phylum Streptophyta; class Magnoliopsida; order Santalales; family Viscaceae; genus Viscum; species Viscum album. The sequence continues at coordinate 905,544,714 of OY728125.1, read as the reverse complement.
TCTAGCAGAAATGTTGTTTTGATGTAACTCTGTATTGATTTTTTTTCAACTTCTTCATTTCCACTTCTTAATTTGTTAATACCTCTTCCCGCGAAAGAGATTGACCTTATCCATTGGAAAATTGTGATGCAACATGAATTTTTTTCTTTCCCCTTGTTTTATGCCCTTTAGAGAGGGGGGAGTTGGTTCTTTGAAGGTATACCTAAATTCTGGTTAACCCTCGGATTTCCGGTGCGAAAACCTTCTTCATTTTCCTCAAGGTGTACCATAAAATGGGAAAGAAATTAATCTTCTGTTTCCCCTAAACTGGACATATTTTCTGGGGGATCTTCTATAGTGGTATTATAGACATTTACTGACGCATAATGCATTGATGGTATTCTGTCAGTGTTTTTGTAAGGTCGTCTTCCTTTGTGTCTTCCATGAGTCTTTGCTCTCCAATATGATGAATTACATGGAACTTTTTTACAGACAATAACCCGAAAAGAATACTCAAAAATTTGAGTTGTACTCTCTCCTTGTGTCTTCTTTTCTAGTAGAGAGAAAACTATCTTTCATTGAGGAGGCAATTGCAGATGTGAAAAATCCCCCAACCCTACAGGCTAGGGAAATTCCGATAGTTCTTCTTCATATATTTGAACTTTGTTGAATGAATTTTAAGGATGAATTAAATGATCCTCTAGCCTTCTAAGTTGGGGTGATTCTTGAACTACTATGGATGAAATTCATGAAACTCATCTACTGATTTTTGGGATTTTTTTCGGACATTGGCTAGGTGCATCATACGAAAACCATTTAAATCACCACTTTTAGAAGATCGATGTTCTATTTCAGACATTTTCATTCTCTGATTCCTAACATCCTCTAAGATGGACAGCTGGTCAAGATTCTCATATGCTTGATATAAAAGTAACTCATCAACTTCTTTTCTTTCATTCTGACTCTGAGGATAACTGGTTGAGGCATCTTCTTGAGTGTAAATTCAATTACAAACAAATTCTATTGATTATGTCCAACCATGGTAAATAACATTTCATGATACCACTTTTGGAAGACTTTTATTATTTGGGAGTGCAGTGAAATGAAATTCTCCATATGCACATCATCCTATGATATGAACACTAGATGCAGAATTAGAAATTAAATGGAATAGCCTCTTTAGAGTGGTGAGGCATGCACACTGAAGGGTTCTCGGCTATTTTTCAACCTTTGTATGTTGGGAAACTGAGAGAGAAGCCATGTAAATTTGTCATGTCAACCCTTCTATTACCTTTATATTATTTTGATATTCATCATATGGAAATACTTTGGTTTTCAACTGACAAATTGTTTTCCATAAGTTGAGGCAGATATCATGAATGCAATATTATGTCATCAATTCAGTAATGTTAGACTGAGAATTTTCCAATGGCCAAAACATGACTGGTATTTCTCCTTTGTCCAATTTTTTTCTCTTTTTTAACATATATTCATCATCATTCACTAGAGGTTTCTTCACTTGGTCTGACAATAGTTGATGCTCCACATTAGAAAACAAATGACCCAAGGGAGGTTTAGAGAATGACCTTTCCCATAATATGACTTCTGGTTGAGAAAGTGTTTCACTGGTAAATGACAAGGCATCAAACCTTACTAGCCTTCTGTTTTTAAGTGCCTCGAGATAGGAGTTCTTTCTCATTGCTACATTGTAAATTATAAAATTTTCTTGACAATGGGAAACACTAATGTAGGGTGTAAATTCATAGTGAATGTCGTCATGGGTAGGACCACAATGATGCAATACAAAAAGGGATAAATCTTCTTACACCCCAGTCTTCTAGACAAACTGAGGGTTTCTGTGGATCTCATCTAGAGATAAGCACTCTAGATTGACCAAATTTAATAAATAATTCCTTCATGATGAAGTGTCTGATGGGGAACTTCATAATTACAACTATCACTCCCAATATTTGGAAAAGAGAGGGTAGAATCTTGATCTGCAACGAAAAAATTCCTAAGGGCTTCAAGAACTTCAGCATTAAGAAGTGCCAAATTGCATCTTGACTCATGATTTCCCAACAATTCAAGGAGATAATTATTATTAGATGTTCTCTTATACTTATTTGGTTTCACTTTCTGGGAAAAGTGGTTATCATGGGCATGTGTATGTGCCTGCCTTGGGGTGGTTACCATAAAGGACCAATTACCTCTAATTGGAAATGGTGTATGTTATCTATCTTTTTTTCCTTATAATATGGGGAATATTCCCCATGACCCTCTTGGACTAGAATTGAGTTGTGTATCTTCTCTGGGATGGCATGCCGATGTGTTATCCCATGTGTGGGGATAGATTTATGTGTCTCTTCCCTTGATACTACTGAAGTAGTAGTTATAATATCATTTCATGCTTCTAGAAAATAGACATAGATTTGTGTCTTCCCATTCACCATTGATATGATGAGTTTGGTGAAATCAGCGGCCAGAATGAGAATATACATCCATTTCATATCTGTATTAGGTGTATGTGGTTTCTCCTGTACTCCTTTTATTGTCAATGGATATTAAAAATGCTAAATCATGGGGGAAGAGAGTTGGGTTTTCCCCAAATTTGTCATCGGAGCCTTCCGAATGACTTCCCCAGGTGATACCTAATGAGACTATTAGTAGGCTTTATGAACATTGGTAGGTGTATATGCATGCTGGCTACTTCCCATCAAGTATGGTTTATGGAATTATTTCAATACTCGCAGACGAGACTTCTGATAGAAAACGTGATTGTAAACAAATTTATGTTCCTATTTACCAGTTTCCACCACTTTAGATTGGTGGGATTCTAAAAATGTAGCCTTAGAAGCCTACTTACTGTTTGATAACTTATAAGTAGGTGTGCAATCAAGTTCATGTTACTCCACTGGATATATCTAGTGGGATTGGTGGGTTGCTTCCAAATGAGCCAGCTGAGCTACAAAATTATGATCGATGGGTGTATGCGCGCGTTCATTGTTTTCCATCAAGTTATATTTATAGACTTCTTCGGAGGAGGAATAGGTGAGAAAAAGCTCCCTATTGACCGAATATTGTCCCTGGTGGTTTGTCTTGCGTTCCTGGGTCTGATAAACCTGGTCCAAACGTCTAGTGGAAACACCCCCATCATGTAGGGGGTTAACTATTGCGAGATTCTGCTGGCGGAAATTTTTGGTGGGAGTCCTCAGGATGGACTCGCATATTATTTAATTGAGGCCTTGAGTGGACTCTTGATTCCCATTCATGTAGTATGAGAGAGATTGATTATTGAATTTTTTAGATAAGGACTCGAAACGGTTAAAGGAAGTGGTTGGCACTATCTGCTTTGTGATCATTGGTCAGTTATTTCCAGATGATCCAGGATTGTCCTTGATATGGAGGGCTTGATGGGAAGCTTCCATGGTCAATGTTGAACCATGCTGGAAATACACTTTTACCAGTACATTATAGACCCAGCGTTGAGGAAGCTGGGTTAGTGATTACGTCATTCACGTGGATGGGTATCCAGCTTTAGAAGTGGTCGGGAAGTTCACAGATGTTGTCCAGGAGAAATCCATTTTTGGAATAAAGGGAATTCTAAGAAGTAAAAATAGAAACAATAATAAACTCCATTAAAGCAATTTATTTCTATATGGATACATGCATGATTAATTTCATTTTCTATCCTTCCATTATCAATGATAGGGTCCTAATAGGTGGGTTAGATTATTAACATGGTTGATGATTCACGTCGGGTTCACAATTTTACTTTCGTAGCTCATTGAATCATGCTTTATAGTTTTATGAATCACTGCTTCCAGATAGTTTTCATTGGATTTATTTATGGAACCGAAAAAATCCGAATGTAATTTATCCAAAGGGTACCTACTTTCCAAAGGCAGATGTTTGTTAAGTTTAAACTTTTTGATACTTAAGAATATACATTGGTTAAGAAGATGGGAGGTCAGATTCATCACACCATTTGGGGGGGACTATTGTCTACTCTGGGACTCTCTTTTTAAATTTAAGATATTTTCATGAATCCTTATTAATTAGTCAAACATATCATAAGTTTCCCTTGGAATTTACAATCACATATTAATATGTTTAAAATTTATAATCATCTGTATGCATTCTAGGTTCTTCATTAATGGAAATATATGTAGGTATTCGAGGTTTCCCATCAATTCTAACCTCTAATATACTTCTTAGAGATTCATTAATCATATTTGTGATGATACTGGGTTTTAAGACACTCAGTGGTGCCCTCTGAAATTTATTGTTATCCAGGGAGATGAAGTTTTGGATTGATTTTAGGTTCGTGTCCATAAAATGGGCTACCTGCATATCCTTGTAAAAGGAATCACAACCCCCATAGTTTGGTGCCATTTAATGGGACACATCATTCCTCTTAAGGTCATGTGATAAGGACCTAGCTGTACAATTTAATGTCATGTGGTATAGACATCTAAGCAGAAGGTGCGTAGTCTAAAACTATTGTGAGACTTATACTGAATCCACTCAATGAACATCAGAAAGAATATGGTTTTCCAAGTAGGATTTGACCTTGTTGGGAATATGGACCAGTGAGAACAGAGTTGATTTAGGGTATTGGGTTGGAACCTCAATGAGGATTCCTACGTATATTATATATACGGGAATCAAAGTCCACGTAGTTCGATAAGTCTCATAAGAGAGTATGGTCTTTTGAGAGAGATGATTTTGGGATTACTTCCTGAAAAGGACGCCATGATGACCTCGGGATTTATTTGGGGCTTATTCTTAAGGATGATTCCCAGATTAAGGAAATTAGGGTTGGATTCTTGAGGAGGATATCCAGTGAGCTCGGGCCCTACACGGGCTTCCTATGTATCCTTGTTTGAATAGAAATTAGAGTTATCATACTTCCTTAGATTTTGTAAATGTTGTGATGATGAAAAATCATTAAGACTATGTGATTCATCCTTGGTGTGAGGAAAATTTTTTGTCAAATATTCCACAAAGTCATTCACCCTTTCAAATTGTTCCGCCTCCGTAGGGGGAAGAGGGCACACCTATGGCGGCATGGGTGTACGGGGTTGAGGTGACCGTGTAAGAGGGAGGGTCAATGAGCCTTCCCTATATTCTATTTACATTGGAAAAGGTTACAATGTATGGAGGAAGGGATAATGTTTAGGTACATACCCGAGGATGGGTTCCCATGATGACAAAGCCCAACGAGAGAGGGAAAGGGTAATTAAATCCCATGTTCCAATCACCCCTTTGGTCATTGGTCCTGAAGAAGAGAGGAGGATCAATGATTCTACCTCCTGCCAAAAAATATGGGGGCTTATTCCAGGATGGTTTCCCTTAAATTGATACTGGTAGGGGAGGGATACATCTTCTATATTTTCATGGAAAAGAAATGGTAAATAGTACATTCCCTACAAGAGAACTGAGGTTCTGGGACATCACTTCGAGAAGGGAGAGGCCCGGACCCAACCCTCCTCCAAAGTTGGATCTTCCAAACACTGTTTCTCAGAGAAAGGTCCTTATGAATGTGGATATACCAACCCACATACACTCCATGAATCCTAACCCCATTGTTAAAAAAATTTGGCAAACCTCTAAATGTGGATATACAAACCCAAATAGAAGAAACACTAATGTGACATTCCCAAATGATTGATATGTCATGAGGTTTTTGTGGAGGTCTCAATATAATCCCTTTCAAAAAAGGGAGCCAAGGAATAAGAAGCCTTTCCATGAATGGATTTGATGAAGGCTTGATGGTTTGCAGACTGAAGAGAGTGAACAATGTAAGTGAATCAAGGAGGGGTGCCCATGTAGTGAAGGGAAGAGAAGTATGAGAGTACAAACACCCTTGGGAGACCTGATGTTCAGTTAAGCGATGAGAAACATGTATGGTAATACTTGGGTGAGACCTTGCTTAAGCCTTCATGATTATTCATAGGTCATCCTAGAAGTGGGGCGCTCAAGTTACTATAAGTGGAATGAGAGCTGCACAAATAATTCTAATTTGGGGAGGTTGGGCGCTTTAGGCACGCAAGTGTTATGGATTTCAATCACCAAAATAACATAAGTCCATTGATCCTCCATTAAATCCTCTAATCAAGGTGTTGAAGAACTAAATTGAAAGTTTCAGAAGAGTGGGGTGATGTACTAGGGAGACCAGAGTAGTAATTGAGCTTTGGGGAAATTTGTCTGTGCAAATAAGGGCCTCAGGGGTCTATTTATATGCAAATATTGGACGTTTGGTGAAATGGAAATGGGTGCAAAAGTAATCTGCATGAAATATAGGGGCACGCAAGTGGGCAATGTGCCAAAAATTTTGCGGGAAAGTAGGATGTGTGTCGAAAAAGTTTTGGCTAGACTAAGGCGTCCCAAAACACATGCCTTTGAAAATCTTGATTTTCTTTATGTATTTTCCTACTTTCTTTCTAATGGATTCCATTTGTCATATTGTTAGACTCTTTGATGTAATGGGGTTTCAAAAGTGAATTATGAGGATAATTCCTTATAGAAATCAATCCTATTGTATTTTTAAATTAAATTTGTAGTATTTGTCTTGTATACTAGATGTGCTCCTAGTCCATTTGGTTTCACTAATTGCATCTTTTAAATATTCTAGGATATTATTCACCATGATTTTTTATGATTTTTAATCATTATTTTAGTTTTGGTTCTCATAAAAATAGGTTAAATTCCCAATTTATGATTCTTATTCTGAATTCGTATAATTCATGTGATATAGTCCTTTTCTGGTTGGTGGCACTGGTGAATACCATTTGAAAATTACAAGGTTCTGGTTAATATTTTGTCCTAAATTATGTATAAAATTGTATCAAGGAATCATTTTTGTTTTTTCAAAGTTATTAGAATAGATTATTTCATGATTAGGACCTTAGAGTGTTTAAATATTTTAAGAATTTTTCATAGGGGTGGTAACATTTCTTTGAATCTAGACATCAGTGAATAAGATGATACTATAGACTGGAGATTCAATTGTAATGTTATTACTAGTTTCAGTATTGATGAAGGATTTATTCAAAGGATGAAAAATTATTTAAGAATATAACACATCTATATAATAATTATTAGATCTCATAAGTGAAACTTAAAATTCTCAAGAGGGGTTAAACAAGGAGATCCTCTTTCAACTGTTATCTTTTTTCTATCATAGAGGATTATCTTTGTTGGAATTTTCTTAACATGGTGTATAATGGTAAGATGAGGACCATCAGGGTTGTTAATGATTTACTTGATCCCTAAAATCTAATCTATGTTAATTAAATTATCTTGTATACTAAAGGAGAAAAAATTAAAATAAAAAATATTAAAAATTCCCTTATACACTATGAAAGGATCTATGGTTTGGTAATCATCATTAGTAAATCATTAATATTATGTGGAAAAATTATTTTAGAAAGTTGAAAAATAGACTTTATTATTCATCTAGATATTAAATAGGGTTTATTTAAATTCAATTAACTAGGTGTTACAATATTTTTTGGAAGACCATGATCCCTACATTTCAATCATATCTTTGGTTTGCTTCAAAGGATTTGTACATCCTGGAAGGGAATATAACTCTCAATGCTAGGAAAGGTGTGCCTTGTGAACCATACTATCGTTTCCATGTTTTTATACTCTTTAATGTTTTATAAAAATCCCACATATTTTCATAAGAAAATTAATACTTCAATATTTTTTTTTCTAAATTGGTTCAATACATAGAATAAATATCATCAATATGACTTGGATGAAATGTGGTAAGCCATTGATTCTTAGAGGCATTAGAATCAAGAACCTTTTTAACTTTAATCAATCCCTAAAAGATTATTTTATTTAGAGATTTATCATCAAAAAATCAGAATCTATTGGATTTATCAGATCTCTATTTTTGAGAAAACCTAAATTTTGAAAAATGAACTGTTTTTAATTTTCAGTCTAACTAACATTTAAAAAATTATTTTCCATCATAATATTAAATTCACATTGTCTCTTTAATTCACATTCCTCTTTGAATTTTTGTCCTAATAATTTTACAGGGAAGCCTCTGGTGGATCTTCTAAACTATTCCTATATGGTGGATGATCTCAACACTTCAATCTAATTCCATATAAACAACCTCAATAGCCTCTTTGATGAGATTAATCAGGACATGATAAATTAAAATTTCATAATATATGAGAATATATAGATTTGGGAGCCTATAAGGAAAGGAACTCTTATTTAAAGTCACTTTCAAAGAAATTATAATATTGGAAAGGTTCATAATATTATTTTCGTATTCAAAAAAATGGAGTGAGACCCTCTATATTCATACTTGTTTGGAGGATTTCCTTCTCCATGATTTCGGTTTATGATTTTCTTCAGTATGTGGGAACAGATTTATAATCTAGTTGTATTTTAGGCTATAGGCACAATGAATATGTAAACCATCTATTTCTATGATACAACACAACCTCCACTTTAGGGATTCTGGTTTTTGATTTATTTTAGGTCTACTCACTATATGCAGATTCAATATAGAATCTTATAAGAGCTTATTGAAACATTCAAATATCTCAAAATAGAAGTTAAATATATTCTTCGTGGCATGTTATGAAGTGTTTCACATCATATTGACCAACAATAATAGGAACATGCATGTCCAACCACCAATCAACAGGAAATTTTATTTATATCAAATTATAGTGGTTATTTGGGATGCCAATTATTTGAAAATTTATTACTATAAAAAATTTATTAATGAGTTTTATTTCATTGAACATGTTGATATCAAAGGTAATTAGTTCCCTCCCAAAGAAAAATGGATGTTATATGGAACTCACTTTCTATTTGATGGATCAAATCCAATACTTATGGTTTTTCAAGATGTAATTTGTAACATCCTAGGTACTTATAGAATGATAAATTTTGATATCAATTAATATTTATGAATATGATATTAATTTTATCATCAATGGGATTTTTTGACTGATATAGTACTCAGAAAACAAATATGGTTTCTCTGAAATATTATGTTTCAAACAACACTGAGTTATACTGAAAAATAATACAATAATATTATTATTATATTAAATTATAGGTAACTCCTAACTATTATATTTGAATTAATGAATAGATATAACTAGATTATGATTAAACATGTTTTTTATATGTTTTTTCACTTATCCAATGAATTTTAGATGCTTAAAATTAGAATAAATACAATTCTATGCATTAAATACTCTAATATTTTTTTAATGGTAGTTTGACATCCTATAGATAGAGAAATAATTTTAAATATAGTTTTTGAAAAATTTTATACGTTATAATTGGAATAATAATATAATTTTTTAGAAGAGTGCCATTAAAATATATTTTGGATAAATTTTTGATATTTTTCGGATAACATTGATATTTTAATGAATAATGAAAAATACTACATTATAATTCTAATGTTATTTTTCATCTAATTTTTTTATATAGTTAAATTATCCATTTAATTGTTTTTAGATTTTAATTATACTTTGTATTTATCATTTAATATAATTTAGGACATTATAATCATTTTCAATTTGTAAATACATATGAAAACATTTCAAACATTTGAATGTTTCACTTTTAGAACACGTTTTCATTTTTTCTTACAGAATTAATATTAAATAAAATTTCCAAAATACAATGAAGTGAATGTGATAAAATGGATTCCATATTTGGAACAATAAGGTCCAAATTAGGTTGTAAGGTCAAATAATATTATAGGTTTAAAAAATTTACCATGATAAACAATTATTTACCGTAGTAAAAGTAAAATTTAGACAATGGTTAATGTTACGAATTAAAAGCATAATGTACCTAAAAAATAAAACATTCAATGGTTAGTTGACTATTTTCAAGACCATAAACGAAAAATGAAAACTTAATTACAATCCAAAGTCATGAAAATTAATGTACCCTCTTTATGGTTGGCTTTTAATATGAAATAATCAATAAATTTATCACTTGAACCCACCTCTCCTCAATTATTAATACCACCTACCCACCACCGTATTCGACACAAAGAGCCTTGTAACCCCTATAACATCTTTCGTAACTTTTCCTAATAACTCTACCCACATCCTAGTGCTACGGGTCTCATAAAAATACCAAATCCAAGTTCCTCACTGTTCTTTCAAGGAGGGGGTATTCAAGAGGATATTTTCTAAAAGTTCCTCCCTTAATTTGTATCTTTTTCTTCAGTATATCATCCTACTTCATCCATAAATTCCTGATTAATATAGAATCATAAATATAATTGTGTTTTATGTTACTAATGTTAAATCTCATATCTATTTCATCTATCACCTCCTCTTATTCAAATAAAAAAAATTAATGTCTATGTTATGTCGGTTAATCACCTCTGTGAATAATGTTTTTTTCTTTTTTCCTTTACTGCTTTAAACGCAGGTCATAAAAAAATTATTCTAGTAATATAATATTTTAATATTTTTATTATAACCTATTTAATTTTCTGTACTTTTTATATTAAACATACCTTCATGCTTTATATATTGTTTTTATACGAAAATTTCTTTTGAGGAAGTATGGACTACTGCCCCCTCAAAGTGATATGACTCATTCCCACTGTACATGGATGGTATTAAGGATGAATTTTTTAAACCTATGAGAAATATATAATATTAATATAATAATATATTTATAATTTAATTCTAACTCTTTAAATACGACAACGAAATGAATATAGCGTTCATGAGTAAGTATGACCTACCATCCCCATAAAAAGTGCATTTCATTTCATATCTCTATATATTATGGATTATTATAAATACTTGTATACTAGATATATATGATATATAGATAATGTATACAGTTTTATAATATCGAATTTTTACCAAATGGTCAATTTAAATAAAAATAAGTTCAATTTTGACTCATGTTACAAACATCGATAAAACATCTAATATGAACTTAAATAATTATTTTATTTCTATAACATGGTAACAAGCCATATAAAATTAATAATAAACATTAAAATTTATCTCAAGAAAATATAAATTATCCTATGTTTTTTATTCAAGAACATAATGATTGTAGATGAATAGTGAGACTCAAAGTAAGGGAACTTTTAAAACCAATTTCCATTTTTTGGGTTAATCTTCTACTTCTTGATTATATCATGATAAGATTATGTTTGAAATTATTTACTATATCCGATCTTGTATTTATACATTATTTATGCATATTTATAGTGAATACATATAATATATCTATTTAACTAACAAAACAATCATTGTATGGGAAATCATAAATAAATTTTAATTCATTGAGTTAAATATACATGTAATTGGTATTGTTATTCCAAGAATATGTGTGAATAACCTCTGATTGTTTTACACTAATTTTACAATTATATTTTTAGTATTTAAATTTTTCACACCTAATTTGTTCAATGATTTATCCTTAATCTAATGATATTATCTTTTTATGGGACTTTCCCTCTATCTTTATTCATTGAGGCATATTTGGATGTTATACACGACCTTCTATTATTCTATGTATAATCAACCCATTCGAATTTTAATGTCATTAAGTGGTTCTCAAAATGAATATCATTTTTATACTAATCATTTTACAAAATGATAAAATTGAATTTTTTTAACATATGTGGTGACAACGTCCTTTCCACCCCTATGACTGTAATTGGATATTTTACTTCCTCTATAAGTTATAATGGGTTTTTAAAAGGAAATAAAATCCCTTATTTCCGTATTAGGATTTTTTAAAATTGTATTGAAATTGGATTTAAAATTTAAATATCTTAAATTTCTTTCTTTTGATTTCAAATGAAATTTTATGAGTTAAACGTTGATAATTGCAATCATTTATATTTTAAGACTATATAATGGTACTCAAAAATTTGATGGGTGGTTATGCAATAGAAAAATATGTGTAATTACATGATAAACCAAATATGGGTGGTTATGTGTCAAACCAATGAAGGGTGGTTCTCTAATAAACTAAGGGAAGGAAGAAACATTATAACCTCCAATGCATTTGGTATGGAAGATGACATTCAAATACTTGAATGAAAACTATTTTTATAGGAAAATATACCAATGGTAAATACATATTTCACATACCATGAAAGTCTATTGATCATGACCTCTACATATCATCCTTTGTTTGAATAGTCTTTTCAAACTCTTTGTCGGCTTAAAGATGGAAGGTAGTGCTCCAATAAAGATTAGTACCAAGAGCCTTCTGAGTACACTTCTAGAGTTTTTATTTAAAACGTGTATCAAAATATAACACAATTGAAAGAGGTTCGGAATTATGTCTTAAAACATGATTACCATAGAGCATTGTGATTATCTTAAGAGTTAAATAATCTATTATATAAATTAAATGTGTAGATATAGTTATGTTATCAATGATAACCATATATTAAATAATTAATTCTAGGAGTCTGTGTTATTCTCGTAACAAATTACATAGTAATTTTATCCAATTTCCATATATGAAGAAGAAGAGTTTTAATGATTCATAAAAGATGTTGTCTCATATATTTAACTTGGGAAAAGACCAAACATCTAGACACATAATTATAAATTTAATACATTATGTTATCCCAACCAAAAATATTCCCTCAAGTCATTATTCATATTTTTAAACAAGGGTTTATAGATAAATTTGAGTTCTGAACATCATCCAATAATTTCTTTTGTAGCTCAGGTATTGATGGAACACATATTATCCTTCTAAATTATAGAACATCATCTTCACGAATTATGTCTAATAATTTCTTATCATTCGTAACGTTAATTTTTTCATGAATGAACTCATCATAAATATTGGAAACTTTTTATCATTCCAAATAATGATGGTTTAGGAATTATTTTAAAAATAAGTGATGTATTATCTTACATAATAATTCCCATAACAATATTTACTAGATCCATAAACATAAGACCTCTCTCAATCTACATTTGGGATAGAATTATATTCTCTTTCCAATAAAATCCATCCTCTCACTTATTTTAATTCCTGGGGTGGTATATTATTGAATATTAATAATACATCAAGAGTTCATGCCATTAAATTTTTATCATGTGGAGCTCTTTTGGGGAAAAGAATTATTTTAGGAACTTATGGTTACTGTATATCTCACATATCTTATAATTGATATAATTACTCCATATTATCAAAGAATATATCTCATCTTCCATTTCAAGATCATGGGTTGGATTGTTCTATTTGTGGGTTTTCAATTTCCTTGATGCATATGAAAAAATATTATTATTTTATATTAAGACACAAACAAGTACCTTTTTCAATGCATCACTATATATCACAAACCCATCATTTCTAGATGGTAGATTAAAAATTAGATCATTAAACAATCTTCACTTTGGTTCAACAAAACATTCGGTACATTTCATTATCTAAAAAAGTGTAACACCATTATGTGTATACTTTGTTAATGGGTTATCGAGTCAAGAAAAATTATAAAGGAATTGCCAATAGTAATATGCCAAAACCGAGAGACTACATAGCTCAATTATGTTTTTTGGAATAGAACATTATATTACTGCATTTTTCCTCAAAATATCTACTGAGATTCTATTATTTAATACAATATCTTAAAAAAAATAAACTTCATGAATCTATAAATCACAAATAATAAATTTACCATATAACTCTTTCCTTCTAAGATTCCCCTGAAGGATCTAAAAGTGATTATCAAGGTCCTCATCACCATTAGAATATCCCAAAATATCATTAATGAATAACACAAAAAAAATCATCATGGTATTCCTTGAATAATATGTTTACAAGAACCATAAAAACTTAGGGTGCATTTTTCAAATGAAATGGGATTACAGTAAAATTGTAATGTCTATACCTCATTTAAAAACCAATATTAAGAATTTACTCCTTATTTAATCACAATTGATGATACCTATAATTAAGTTCAATCACTCAAAATTATTGGGCTCTATGAAGTTGATCGAATAACTCAATAATGTGGTGAAGATGATACTTGTTCTTTATCGTAATAGCATTGATTTCTCTGTAATCAATGCATAGTATTAGGGATCCATCATTCTTCTCACCAAAGAGAACAGGATATCCCAATGGAGAAACACTTGGGATAATAAGTCTTTTAACACGAAAATTCTCTTTTTTTAATTAATATCAACTAATTCTAAAATTTAATTTCTATAGGGATTCTATTATATTAGTATTTCATCAGGGGTTAAATCAATGGAAAATTTTTCATCAAACTCTGGGTGATGTCTGAGTAATTCCACAAGAAATACTTCAATGTATTCTTGTACAATATGTACATACTCAATTATAATATTTCATTCTCTATCCATATATTTTGTTTTATCTTATTCCGCAGGAATAACTTTCATTAGAGCTACTGTGGGTGGATCTATATATGAATTAGATAATGAAGTCTCCACTCTAAAGATAATGAATTTTTTATCTTATTCAAAAATCATAATTTCATTCCTTTTTCAATAAATTTTGTTATTCCATTTTAAATGTTAGTCTGTAAAAATGGTTATATTGTATAAAAAAGGTATGACAATATGGTCTCCAAATTGTACTTCTTAATGTTGTATAATAGGGACTTCCTGACACATACTTTTTGCAGTCAGACTTCCCTTAAGTGTATCAACCAACAACTCTAATATTAAATTAAACATGAAATGATTAATTTTCATGAAAGACTAGATAGATTTAAAATGGTGTGAGGATTCGAATGTAAATAAATGATTAGATAATTTTTCAGGTAATATTGGTGTACTTTCAACCGCATCATTGGGTACATCATCCATAGCTATAGTGATCACATATGCTTAGCCTTCTCCCCTTGGCTTCTTCTATTGTGGATTCCCATGATTCTTGGGGAATTAGTTTTTTTAATTACCCATATTTTTATAGTTTAAAATCTGAATATTAGTGTTTTATTTATTTTAATTTCATAGTTTATCTTGGTGAACCATGTCTAAATGCTTATAAAAAACACTAAATCTGTTTATGTATTTCCCAAGGTTATTTTTCCACAGTTTTCAGAAGACAGTAGTTGTTTTTTAATATTATTATTATTTGATGAATTCAATTTTTCATTGTGATTAGATGACATATTATTCTATTTATTTTGATAGAATATATAACATATATATAATAAATTAACTATATTGATTGAAAATATTACTTTCAAATCAAAAAAAAGAAAATATTTGAGATATTGGAAACTTTAGGAGACTAGTATTAATCTTTTAAATGTAATTATAAATCTAGATATCCATTTTATCATCTAATCCATAACATACATATATAACCTTATTAGGAATGCTTCGTACTCAATAACACATAATGCTTCCATTTTCATTATGATATAGAACTTTCTCGTAATTTTATTTTCTTCCCATGAGGGAAATATTTGTTGAAAATTTTATCCTTAAATGTATTCTATTACATAAGTTTTATTTCCTCTTACTCCCTAATTTTCTATATCAAAGACCACTATAGATCAACATTACCTTTGATATAATACATTGAAAGTGTAAAACTGTTCATTTCACAGCATCCCATGGCAATACATATCTTCTATTGAGACTTAACTAAATAATCAAATAAAAGTAGATTATTATTCCCACCAAATGATGGGGGGGTTCACATAAAGTGATCCAAAAGAGGAGAATCTCGCTATGGATTAGGTTTCTCCAAATGGGAAATGTTATTTTCATAAAATGAATAAGATTCCATAATATAGCCATACTTTTCTTAGTTTTAATACTTGTTGTATTGGCTTCCTTAGTAGAGAAATATGTACATTGTTATGGGGTATCGATACCCTTCTTTATTATATTCTCTATATCATAACAATTTCAATTATGGGATTATATTATAATATTTTGAATTTTAAATAATAATATATAATTATAAATAGTAAATAAAAACTAATATAAATTCAAAATTTATGCATTTTTAATCTCATTATTATAAAGATGGTATCATTAGGGATATATTTCTATTCAAATAATTCAAAGTATTTTGTAAATAAAATTTGATTTATCCTACAAATATCCCAAGTAGTGTCAAACAAGGTTCACAGTAAGGCCCATTTTTTACAATCAGTGATGATCATATCAGTCCCAATGATCCCATTTTAGAGTTTTTACCCCAATGTACATCTGTTAGAGTGCCTTATCCACTTTTAATATCCAGATATGTATTTATTTCTAAGAATAACCACATAATCTATTTATTACAAAAAACAATATATTGTTATTTTTTAAATATACTCCTATGGTATCATTGGGTTATGTTCTGGAATATATGTTTTCTATACTCTAGTTCCCAAGGATTACACTAAAAATTATCTGATAACAATTATAGAGACCCCTTCCCATGTAATCGAGATCCATTTTCTACGTTATTGAATTAAAAAAATATACAAAGGGTCGAGCACTGAAGGACCAACCAGTTTAGCAGTTTGGAAGAACTATATACACACATGATACCCATTTTACATTTGTAATAGAAAATAAAACATAATACATATCAAAAGAAAATGTTCTTCATCCTTTAAAACTCATTTCAAGAATAATTTTATATATCACGAGGAATGAAAAAAATAAGGATGAGCTCAGATACCCAATAAGGGTAAAAATACATCAAAATATATCATGAATATATAAAAATAATCAACATGGAAAGGTAAATAATTCAACCAATAAAACATTTAGATAACTTTAATATCATGATATGATATATAATACTCAATATGAAAATATAAACAACTTAATACACATTCCATTTAATCAATAATATGAGGATAAAAATCATCCATAGACAATATCATAGTAAATATTTTAATGATAATAGTATTAACAATACTTTCAATATAGGTAATTCTTAATTATTACAAATCATAATTTAAGGAATCATGATATATCTACTATCAATCTGATTCTTCATGATAGTTTAAAACTACTCTGTAAAATCCTATTTAATTTGGACGATGAGTTTTTCTCATGAGACTTGCCAATGCACCAAGGGGATATATATATAAATATGCCCCACCCATATCTATATGTCCAAAACATTACTCATATATCTAATAATATATTTAATTAATGAATATATATTTCTTATCTTCAGTTATTTGTATTTTGTAAAGGATACATATTTATCAATATTTCCCCAATTATTCAATGAACATTCAAAGTAAATGACACATGTAAAAATTGTATATGTTTTAGAAAATAAAGATATCCATATTTCACGAATATGAAAATTTAAGATAAATTTTTTTTCCAATGACATATGATCATGATAAAGTGATTAATTAAAGTGAATGTTAAGAATGACAAAATAATATAAGATTGTACAATATCTTTTACCACATAATAATTTTCATATCAAGCCCCTTGAATGAAATAATAAATACTGAATCATATAATAACATGAATAATGAATGAATAATGAAATTACATGACAAAGTTTTTGTATATTCACCATAATTAATAAATTTGGTGAATAACATTACAATATTCCCCAATATAGAGAAATTATGATCGTGTAAATTACATTGAGACTAACTCCTCACAGACGATATTAATCTTACTGAATCATAATCTCATGTTAATAATATATATTCTTAAGAGTTTTTCATTTTGTTTCAATTTTTACCATGTTATATACAATTTACTAATAAATTATGTTTATGTTAGGTCTTTCAAAAATATTTTATTTTTTTGTAAAAAATATATTTTTTAGGTTTACTATGGTCAAAGTGGTCATTAAACTTATAAAAAATAATTATCATTAAATAATTATCATATTTATATATAAAATATACATTAAATAAATCATGAATATTTTTTTAAATGATGTAAATTATGATCACAGAGAAGATAGATTGTACATAATAATGAGTAACATTTCCATTTTTCAACGATCATTATAAAAATGTTATAAATAATATTTTATATTTTTAGAATTATAATAACATAATAAATAAAATATTTAAACATTAAATATACTTATATATATGATCTGTGTGTTATAGTTATGAATAGAGAGTCACATAGCTTTTTGAAGGCGATAGTCCTGACGTAAACGAATGACATTTTCATATTTCAATAAGTGAAAAGGAAGAAAATGACGTATTTGATTTTTTTGAAAGATATATATCTCAATTATGTATTAATTATTTAATTTATATCACATATATTTATGAAATTTATATTTATCATCTTCCATGTAATGTTTTAGTGAATGAAAAATCACATCACTTCGGGAGGAAGTAGTTTTCCATTCACACAAATGATGTTATCCTATTACCAATAGAATTGTAAGTCAAAAACATACATATGATATAAATAATCCAGATTTATATTTATATTATAATATATATTATTTATATCCTTTATCATAATCATTCATGTGAGGTGATAATGGTAAAATGAGGTTGAGGAGGTAGTCTATTGGACTCACGATTAATGATTTTTAACCCATTTGATGGAAGTGGTGATGTTTGTAAGTCATTACATTAACCGAAATACATATTAGTATATTTAGGATATTTTAGATATTATATTATCATTTTTTTAATAGTAATAAATGTATGTATAGGGATAAATAATATAACAATGCTCGTTACGGAACATTACCTCTTCTTCAGGTATCCTCTTTATGCTAGCAGGACAAGCCTAACTAGGTTGGATTTCTACCAAAAATACATCTTTTTGGGTTATGGTATGAAATTTGGGATGTTATTTGGGTAGTTATTGACTAAATAAAAATAATTTTAAGGTGTTAAGAATAATGGAGATGAGGTGGCCTTTTATAAGTGAAGTGAGTGACACGAATGTAATTTTTGAAAATAATAAGGTGTACCCAAATATTTCATATGACACAAGGGTTAAAAATGGAGTATTCATAATCCCTAGACATGATAAGGCCAAAATATGTATATAAAATAGATTTCATTCATGTTATTTGGTCATTCTAACACTTATATTTTTAGTTTAACCGTTTGTAAGCCCATTTTTACCTGAATCTTGCTAAATAATTTTTTACAATTTATATGATACATTTTGGTAAAAAAACTAGAAAAAATTAGATAAAATAAATTATGATAATTACAAATCAGGAATCCATTTTTAAAAATTATAGTCATTTAAGTGGAAAATTTTAATTTAAATCAATCCTCTCCAGGCGATGAGAAAGCAGGTTCTCAAAGGGAAAATGTACAAATATTTAAAGATACTTTTTTCAAATAATAGATATTAAAATGATCTAAATTAGACGTATTGACATATAATACTAGTAATTTTACTCTAAAACAAATTTAAAATGTAATTTATCTTTATAAATAATTTAAATGGAAATTCAGTTTTCAAAAATAATTCAGTATTACTCAATATTCATCGAAAAATGAAACTTTTCAGAAAATCATTAAAAATTCACCATAATATAATTTGGTTATTATAATAAAAAAATGATTTTATTTTTATAAAATATTTATTATATGGTTAGTAAAAATTAATTTTAAATTATGTGCACGAAGAATGACTAAACTGCCTTTTAGGAAAAATATAGTTTTTTAAAAAAACATTCCTTTCTATTTATTATGATTGTTATCTTTTATTTATAATAAATAGATAAAAATTTAACATTTATAAATTATATAATTTTCCAAATTTAGTTATTTTTATTCATACCAAAAGCCATAATTCCTAGGTTATAATGCTCATGTTTAAGAATAATTTTATAGATTATTTTCGTGTAAACCCTCTGTTTTCTGCGTCACATGATATCGAACAAAAAAATTATTCTAAAATAAATGTATGGAAATGTATTTTGTTTTTAAATATTAAAAATAATTATGTATTGAATGATATGGAAACTATTTTATGACATGTATAGATCTTATTAAACCATTTGAAAAGGCCCCTTTACCCAAGTAATATACAAAACATATTTATAGATTTTGAATTGAACAAACCCAAAATGATTGATTTGAATTATATTAATTTAGTAAATGAATTAAATGTTATAATAAATTAAATATAATCTATATTAGTAAGTTAATTATCATTAATGTATTGTAAAAAAGGTATATAATTATTATTTGATTATTATTCAGGATGGTAGAGAATGCATGAGGTTATTCATGGACCAATGTAAGGGTATTTGAAATTCAATATTCTTTCCTTGATGTATATTATGTATTCATAAACAATGATATTATATTTTTATGTGCATTATAAGGAATTATTTTTGATATTTTATTTTCACATTTTCATTTGTATTTAAATTTAGTTCACACAATATCTTCTGTGATATATTATAATTACACATATTTTTATCTTGGTAAGGGTTTCTTTATACGAATTTTAATTTCATATGATTTGTTTCATAATATTCTATATGTTTTCTATTTTATGATGAAATTAATTCATGATGAATGTATATTAAAAGATTAATTAATGTATTTAAAGGGTTTTATAGAAATATATCAGTTTATTTCAATCAATTCCATTTTGATTCAAGCATTTTATAATTAATAAGGGTTTCTCCTCCCATATTTCCTACTATGATTAATGTTTCGAAATATAAATGAATTTTCATTTATATAGTTTATATAATACCAATTTGTCAGCTTATATAATTACACACATTATTTTCACATTATTTTTTTTTTCTTCTCAGTTTCACTATATTAAAGGGTGATTTTATTTTAAAATTCATAAGGTGTTTTATTTTAAATAATAACATAAGACGTTTTCAAGTTTTTACCCTCCTCTATTTCTTTAATGTCCATATTATTTATCATATTTCAAGAATATTATTATCTAAACAGATATTTTTTAATTAATTTTATTTCTAGTGGTAATTGACATTATTTTAACGGCTATTAAATGTAATATTTTAAATATTTTTCATAAAGGCTGGTTTTGAATTTTTAAAAAAAAATTGAAAATATTGTATCATTAAAATTTTATACATGAATGAATTTTCTTGTAAATATTTATTTACTTATTTATTAAGAATAAATTTTAATTCTATATTTTTTTCAATGAATATCATTTTACCTTTATTTTATGAAATTTTTAATTTTAAAATGATACAAAAAATTTAATTTCTTTTTATTTTTCAAAGAATATTTTAATGATTTTATAAAAATATTTTTAATCACATTAAAAATACATTAATGATTCTTATTATTCAAATAGTTTATTCACAAATGATACAATCCATATTATTGTTTATGGATAAATTCTGAGGATATATTATGTTTTTTATATGAAACTCGTTTCTTTTCCACTAGATAATAAATCTATAAAATAATGATTTTTATGTTTTTCATGAAGAAATTAAAGAAAAATGTGTTTTTTCATGTTATATTTCATAGAAATATTAGATTATGGTGGGAATGGTCAACATATATCTCTATAATTATGTGGATGATGAATTATTCCTTTTAAAAATGATGATTTGTATTAACAGATAATTAGTTATTCAATTAAGGATAAAATATGAGTTAACACTGATGATGAATATATTGTCCCAAGATACCTTCCCAATTTTATTCATATGATTTTTATGAGTTTTAATAGTTTTTTGGAGAAAATATTTAGTTCAAATATCCAAGGATTATTGAATCATATGGATATTTTCTTTCATATTCAAAATATTTATTCAATGAATCATGATTACCAATTTATATCATATTCGGTATGATTTTCATATTCAAGGATCATGTACCATATTTATTTTTTCATAACTATATTCCTAAATTATTAAGACTTATTATGCTCAATAGATACTTCTTATAATTATCCTTTATAAGAATTTGATAGAACCCTTTCTTATGTTCCCATTTCCATGGTTAATGAAGAGAATAATTATATATTATTTTTCTAGAAGAGAATCATATATGTGGAAATTCTTTGGAGATGTTGAATAATTATTGGAAAATTAATATTTTCTATTATATTTGGGGAAATTTCCATTAGATGATAAATATATTTATTCTATTAACCATTCTTTCTTTTTTGCGTATTACGTATTACTATAAAAAAATTATTGGTCATATAAGAGATGTGTTATTTATTTTTAATGTTTTAATTATGGGTAGTTAAATTTGAGTTGTATCTATTCATGTAAAATCAATAATATAATGAATATTTTTTCCCACAATATATAAGAGTTTATGTAAGGGAAAATTCTTGGAAACTTATCTTATACTCTGTGGAAGAATTGTTGGAGGAAGCCTTTATTATTCATGTTTCTCACAAGGATGCAGATAGAATTGAAGGGAGACAGATTCAAGTGGACACAAACAAGGGGTAGTGTTACTAGATCAATAAAAATATAAAATTATAACAATAGGCTTCGACAAAAAGAATATAATAGTGGAGTAAGTCATCCAATATTGGGGAAACTGGATTGTCAATTTGACCAAATTATCAAAGATAAACATAATAAAAAGGTGACATATATTTTCTAGAAATTATATAGAGAGGTTTCTTATAATATATTCAAGTCTACTTTCAATAAGTATTTAATCTATTTTAGTTTTTGATGTTTAGATTTTGAACTTAGAGGTTTCATATATTTTCCACAAAAGTGAATTAAAATTAAAAAGATAATTTTCAGTCATTTTTAGGGGAATTATAGTATATATTAGGGTGGGTTTAGAAAATTATAGATTTTATGATGTCATTAGATGAGAATAACTTACATGGTTTAGATTTAATTATGGTTAATAATTCTAATGTTGGTAATAAGTTTAAATACATTATTTCATTTTTGAGGTTTTATATGATAGGATTTAAATGTGATTAATGATAATTTGGAAAATCTATGTTGAAATTAAATAGATGATATAGGTATATGATTACATTATTATCAATAGGTAATTAGTGTGATTGTTTTTTTGGGGCATAATTTTATTATATATTTAGAGGACTTAAGTTGAAAGGTGTTGAAAACAATTAAAATTCATACATTCCTTGATATTGAGTAAAATATTTATAATTTAGAAAATGGTATATCATAATTGTTTGTAATATTATAGAATTTATGATAATGGAAAATAATTGGCTAATATTGAATTTTTTTTCAAAGTGGTTAATATATTTAGAGGAATAAATAATGTGTCAGTATTTTTAAGAATATATTATTTTGTAATGGTTTTATGTCTGGGTGATTGTAGTTATTTTGGGAAATGAATTGTACATTTTTGAGATTATACTATTAGTGTATATACTTCATTATTATGTGAATTTATGAGTTATTAATTTTGATTAAAGATAAATGATATTTTTAATCTAGAAGAATGGGAATCATATATTTATGGTCTATGAGTTTCTAATTTGTTTATGAATATTTTGAATATATTTATATTTTGTTATTTGCCTATATGTTTTTTAAAATTGGTTGTTATTGTTAAGGATTGAGAAATTTATTTCTTATTTATTCATAAGAAGGTTTTTTATAGTGGGTATCATCTTATATTGTGCTACCATTTTAATTGGTAAATGACTAAAATTATGAGGAATAAATTATCAACCTTTTTGGATATGATGACCCATTAGAAGTTACTTTTCATATATCCAGAATGAATAATTCATCTTGGTCATTCAACATGTGAGATGAATCATTGGAAGAAACTCACTGAAACAAAAAACTATAAGTTGAAGTTGTTTTTGTGAAATGGAAAAAATCTTATATGTATGTTTTCCCATATTCTTTTTTGCAATGGTAGAATAAATCAAGAAACTCAAAAAAATGTTATGAAATTTCTTTTAGTTTTATTTGGAAAAAAATTCATAAATATCAAAGAACTCCATGTAAAATCATTCACCCGAATTAGTCCTATAATAGAACTTATGTTTTTTATGAAATATTTATATATTAAATAAATAGATTTCTTATCTAAGTGTAGACGATATTTCCTTCCACATTTGTATTTTATTTTGTTTTCCACTCTAAATATATTTTTTAACTTTATTCCCTTCTCATATTCTTTATTAGGGCATCAAATTAAAAACAAATTCTTTCAAAGTCACCTTTTACCATTTTAAATGGATTTTTAAAAAATTCTACATTCCTTATGAATCTCATAAATCAATTTTCATTAAATACATGATAAAATTATGAGGACCCAATATATTTCATTGGGGGAGGGTAATAATGTGACAACCCAGGAATTTTAAAAAATATTTTATGTTAAATATTAATAATTTTAATCAAAATTTATTTTAGAAATTATTATATGATTATTCCATTTCTTAATATAAATTTTGTAATTAATTAGATTTCATTTATTCATATATAAATATTATGACCTAAAATATAGTTTTTTAAAGGGTAAATATATTTTCTTAACATGATTTTTATTTTTATATATCTAAAAATCAATTTTTTTTTATTTTTCAAATATATATATATATATATTATCAATGGATTTGTATTGAAACTTATTATAAATTTTTTTGTCAGGTTATAAAACAAGGATAAGGTCAATCATTTTGAATGTAAATAGTTATTATTCTAAATAAATTTTTTTCCATATATAATATTTTTTTATATAAAACATTTAATTATAAATTTTATAATTAAAATTTCCTTAAATGAACATCATTTTTTAATTAATCTTATTTCAATTTTCACATGTTATATTTTCGTATTTTTAAGTAGGATTATTTGTATACAGAATAGAAAAATATAAATTTTCATGAATAAAAAATCTTTCATAAAAGAATCAAGATATAAATATTGAAAAAATTATTAAAAAAACTAATATTTATTGCAAATTCATTAACACCCTATGTAAATTTAATACAACGCAATTAATTTAAATGATGTTTTATGTAAAGATGAATATAAAAATATTTTTTCGTGTTGACATAGTGATTTTGAAACATTGGAAAGGTAAATATTTATGTTAATAAGATATATTCAAGGGGATATAATTATTTTATATACTTGAATATATATGATTGATGAATAATAAATAATTGTTACATATATATATGAATTATAGAATTTGATAAAAAATAATTTTTCAAGGTGAAAGTTTGTTACAATGGTAAATAATTCAATAAAAAAGTTATTAAGACAAGGTAATTTTTTAAATAAAAAAACAAACTACACCCCTAATTGGGTTTTAATGGAATTATAGAACTCCAAATTTAGTATATTCTTTAATAATTAATTTTTTATCCAATTGAATTGAAAATGAAATTTACTTCTGGTTTAGAAATTTATATTTACAAAAATTATCAATTCCCACACTTAGTATCTCAAATAAGATTTCCAAAAAATAAATGAACATTATGAATAGTTGTATATGATAATTTTTATGATGAATAAATTAATTTTATTAAAGAATATAAATTTTTATTTTATTAAGGGTATATTTTTCTTGAATTCTTACGCATTCTTGACATAGGGATTGTATAAGTCATTGAATGGTCAATGTAAATGGTCACACAAATAATATAAATGATTTTTTACTTTATTATATTATTTTCAGAGTTTTGTGTATTAATATTATAGTTATTTAAATATTTAATTCTTGAAATTAAAATTATATTGTTATATATATATTTATTAATGTAAAAATTTGATAATAGTATTGAAAATTACTTTAAGGATATTCAATATTTAATAAGATTTTCGAAATTAACTTGAAACACATATGAATATTATAAATAAAAAAATGGGTTAATAAATTGTTTAAATTTTCATAAAGTTTAAATTTTTCCCCTCTTTATAGATAATAAGTGTATTATTATATATTATAAAATTATTTTTTTGTGAAAATGATCATGAATTTTGTCTATAAAAGGGGTTTAATCTGGCCTTTCCAAAGAAACATATATGTTTGGGTTTGAATTAAATATCTCTAAAACCCCTTATTTAGAAATGTATTTTCACATCCCTAAATAACTTTTTTGAATGAAATTATCTTTACCAATGTTCTTAATCTCTACCTAAAGGTGGAAACTCAATTATAGATATAATAATTTCCAAGCCTCTTTCTCCTTTATTGATTATGATTCATTCTGTTGAAACCAGTTTACCCCCTCACTTATTTGAATATAATATTTAATTTCTCATGATAATGGAATAAATTTGATCAATTTTATGATGGGGTATCACTTGTAACCTCTAACCAAACTCATTTACTTTAGTCTTTACTATGTTATAATTTGGGGTTTTCAAATACTATGTTTTCATTTCAATTATCCGCTTAATGTTTTGATAATAAATGTAATAATAAAAATTTATCATCAATTATTATATTATTTATAGTTGAACTTATTTTATAAACATGCATAGTTAATATTTCTACCCTTATTTAACACTTTTTATAGAATTTTTCTCACTATAGTGGTCTTACACAACATAAATGAATGATGATGTTTTCAATAAATTAAAATTCTCATTAGAATTATTCAAAAATGATATTATTATTTAATATAATATTAGTATAATGTAATTTTATTATTATGGTTACTTAAAGATAAAAAAAATTTATTAAACAATGAATGTAATTATAACATCCCTTAAATTTAAGTATGTTTTTATTTTAACAATTGTTTAATAAATACATTGTTTTATAATTTAAAAATAATAATGAAACATTTTCAGATAATATTTTATGAAACTATGTTAATTTCAATAATGTAAACATTTTTTTTAATTATAAAATATTCCAAATATAAAATTTTAATTTCCCATAAATATAATTATTGTTATTTAATAATTTAATAATTATATATATTTATCTTTATTAAATAAAAGTATTTTGATAAATTATGATAAAATATATTTTAAGTTGATATTTAATAAATCTGTGATTTTTTATTTACAGTACCTTTATATGAAATTTTATAGTGTTAATTCCCTTTTTATATTTTATTTTCATTTATTTATATATCTATGAAATACCTTTTGAAAATAATTAATAATCATTTTTCATAAATATTTTTTTAATTTTATTTATATAAAAATTTATTTATATATGTAATTTATTAGTAATATAAGTATATATGATCTTGAAAAATATTAAAAAATGTTTACATTAATATCCAGATTTACTTTTTATTCTTTTTAAAAAATAATTGTAATAAAAACAAAGCATTTTTAATAAATATTTGAAAGAACATTAATTTTGGTTTTCCAAACATATGATTTTTTATACTATTATTTTTTAGTGTTTTTTTATTTTTGAAAGAAAAAATATATATATTTGTTTTATATATAAATTTTTATTTTCTTTATAGTTATCATCATTTAGTTATGCTATTTAAACATTAAAAATTATTATTATTTTATTTTATTTTTCAAAAAATTAAAAAATATAATTACTCTTGTGATATTGATTTTTTTCAATCATTATTTTAATAAAAAAATATAAAAGATATTCCAAATTGTTGAGAATTAGAAAATATTAATACAAAATAATATAATATAGAATAAAAATAATTTTAAAACCTTCTTGATATAAAAATTATTCCATCTGTGCAGCCATCCAAAACATACTCAACCACATGTAGGACCTGTATGGTAAAACATTTGTGATATCATAAACTATCCAGCCACATGGAATTATGATATGGAACCGGGTAGGTGCATAACACCTGCTTGTTCATGAACATCACGCATCGGGTGCTCAGTGAAACTGTGTGGATCGACATAGCCACGTGAGGGTTGTGTGTGAGAGTGTTTCCTGATGTCGATCAAAGTTCCATATATGAGTGGATGATGGAACGAGTTATTTATTATGCACTCCAAGACTGAATAATATTTCTATATGGAACATATTTCTCATGTTACTATTCACCAGCATTAAAAGTCTTTTTTATATTGTAGTTATTCGATCAATGTAATCTTGGCTCTCTAATTCATTCAATCGTCAGCTTCTTCCTCATGAACTCAACCTAGACGATCAGTTAACCCACGATGAGGATTTCTTTTTCTTCCTCCCATATCAATATTCATTCTCAAGGGTGAAAAGATGACACTAAAAGCTGTAATTCACCCTAAATCTCCATGTTTATCCTCTTTATTGACAAACCTAATGTTATAAAATCCTAAAACCATGAGAAAAAAATAGCCTATATTATTCGTTGACATAACAATCATTGTTTTTCCTTTAATTAATAGCACTAAAATACTCTCATTAAACTGAGTGGAAACACCCAACCAATACTAAATTTGGTTTGATGATGGACAAGTCAAAAATGTCAGTGTGACTTGTTTTGTTCAGTGATGTATCCGGAAAAGCCTTTACAACTCGTTCAAAACAAGTAATGAAATTTATATATAATCACACATATTACAATTATACATTAAAATTGAATATCTTTCATAGTTTTTCTTAGATTTACAATTAATAGTTTCTGGTTATCTTCTTTGATGAAATAAATATTAATATATATGTATTCTCAGTAGATATTCTATCCATATCATAATAGTTAGATATTCATAGATTTAACCAAGGATCATGTAATTAATCCTTATATATCATTTTTCCAGTCATCTTACACATAAAGAAACAATGAGAAAAATATATGTATATATATAACATGATAAAACCTTTAAGAGACATGATATATAATAATCCTTATATCCTAAATACTCACCATTCAAAGAGTTGTACACTTCAAGTATGAGAGAATGTGTGAAAGATTGGATTTGAGTTCAGAAATAAATATGAGAATAGAAGAAAAAGAAGGTATCCTAAATATTTATAAGGAAATTATGTTTTGTTTTTCTAAAATTAAATTATCAAGAACCATTCTTATATAAAAAAATTATTTTTCAATAGAAATTTATTTTAAAATCTCTCTTTTATGGAAAATTTGTTATGAAAACATTATGATTCCATTTATTTTTTTTTTAAACCTAAAGTAGGGGCGATTTGTTTTATAATTTTATTTAATAGATATATAAATTATCATTTTATATAAAGCTATTAATTTGTTAAAAACTCATTTTTAAAATTTATAATTTATTTTAAATTATAATTTTGTTTTATAATTATATGTAAGGGGTCATTACTATTTTTAAAAATGACTTCTTATTTTTATAATTTTTGAAGCATATCATAACTTTTTCAAGAGAAATATTATATTTTAACAAGCATGTAATTATATTTTAGAAATCAATTCTTTATATCAAGGTTATATTTTCTTCAAAACCCATCTTTAAGGGAATGTTTTTTTAAGAAAAACCTTGTTTTACGATAAAAAAACACCTAATCAAAAGGAATTTAATTTATAATGTGTTTATAATATCATTTTTTGCATGAAATAATATTAAAATAAATTAATTTCATCAATTCTCTAATCTGTATCCATATAATATAATTATAATTGATATTTCATCCATATTAGTGATTTTTTAATTTTAATGTTTTTATGAAAAAATCCTTTTAATTTTTAAAATTATTCTAAAATAAAAATTTCGGAAAAATAGATTTTGAAAAAGATTTTAACAATTAAAATTTATTTTATTCTCTGAAAATGATTTATTTAGTTTTCGAAGGGTTCTAAAGGATCATCAATGAGATGGGTTGTCCTACGAAAAAACATTTCTTGAAAATAAAACTTAGCACTACTTTATGAATGAGTTGATGGGGAATGAGGAGATCCAACATCCCCAAAGTGGAATTTTCATAATAATGATACTGCAAGTGGGCTCATGGATTTTTATAATTTTACATGTATCATTTGAATTTATTATAGTTATTATTTTAGATAAATTTTAATGGATAAACCCAAAACATATTTCAAAGTTATTTAAATTCAATGGGTTTTCAAAATGATTAGTATTTATATAGAATTTGAAGAGGATTTCTTGTGGATATTTTTCAAAACCTTTAATTTATATTTTAAAAAATTATTTACCAAACGTTATATATATGATAATAAAATAAAAAAAAATCAAAATTATTTTATATTTTTTAAATTAAAGGATATTTTACTGGTTAAAACTTCTTGCTATGAAATTTTATTCTCACCCAAGGTTTTTAATTATTTTCATAAGATCATTAATATTTTAAAGGTGTTTAGTATTTTTTTAAAGAGATAAAATGAGGGTACCCAATTAAATGTCACATTTATAATTGTTAAAAGCTATGATAAATTGTAAGTAAATTTCCTAATCCTCTAAAACCTAGACCATAAAATCCCCTCGGGTATCTAAAAGACTGTATATTTTTCAGTTTCATTTTATAATTAAATATAAAACATTTTTTGACACCAGATCCATTTGCGCAAGTCTCCACCTATTATAATTAGTATTCTAAGAATTATTTAGATGATTTTGAAGATTATTTTATCTCATTTGCAGAAAAATATTTGAGTTAGATGATATATATTTAACTTATAGGGATTTAAGTACCCTTAATAATATAAAATTCTTGTAATTCTCGATCCTCCTAATTTTGAAGAAGTAAATTAATAGTCTCTCTGATTACAATGAAAGAATTTTTATTAATAAATTTATTTACAGGGGTATAATATTACATCCCCATAATTTAATTATATATAAATGTTAATCAAATTTTGATATATAGATTATTTTATATTTTAAAATCACTATAAAATGTTTTAATATAATCATTTATAAAACTAAGTAATATTTTATATTCAAAATATATTTTGAATTATAAAATTTTAAATTCCATGAAATAATGTTATTATTATGGAATGTAATAATATTTATATATATTTATATTATTTAAATAATTTTTTTTTCATAAATCAATTAAAACTGATAATTTAAAAAAAGGATTCATTATTTAAAAGTGCATTTATATGAATGTGTAAATGTAACGCCCCAACCCTAGAATCCCAGAGCTGATGCATTATCGTATTACCTTGGCATTATTATAAGTAATAAAATCCTAAATGACCAAAAAATTTAGCGTTCTTGGAAAGCCATATTACGTTCATGATTCCCCTAATACATTGGTGAAAATATATTACAAACATGATACATAATAAAATGAAATAAGGTGCATCATTGAAAGCTTATTCAATGATTTCTTCTTCATTACCCAATGTGATGAAACATAGTAAGGGTGAGCTCAAATTAATAATATTTGTATGTGAAGTGGAAAAATTAATTAATTAATTATAAAAAATTAATATAGTAAGGTGTTTATATGAAAACACATTTAATTCAATAACTACATAAATAAAAATCAATATGTAAATATAAGAAAATGAAACACAAGAAATTTAATCAACAAAATGAATATATAATGTGTCTATAGATATGTCGATGAAGAATCTCATGGATAAATACTAAATAAACTAAATGAGGGCATTATGTTATTAATTGATTTCATGTATAAGACACGTAAAAATATATACCTTCAGTACCTTTCAAAATATGGATTAAAACTACAGATAGAAACCCATTTAATTTCATTATCTTAATCACCTCATGAGAACTTATTGTTGCATTGAGGGACTATATAAATTCAAAACCCACCAATAATAACTAGTAAAAAAAATTCCTCATATCAAATAATAAAATAAATAATATTCCTTATCTAATATTTTTATTTAATAAATAATACAGTTCTATCATTATTCCCTAGTAAATTAAATAACTTGAAAAGTGAACAGCGTTTGTAAAAATGATACATAGTTTTGGAAAAAATAATTCCATTTTATGAGAAAATTGATATTCATGTAAACATACAATGAAAAATTATTAAAATGAAGTTATTTTTAATGTTAAATTAAATAGTAACAAAATGAAGTAAGTTTTCCGTGATCATAATTAATAACGTTTTTTGGAGAATAATCTCTAAAAATTCCCAAGTATCCCATGCCAATTTGAATCCTTTAAATCCAAATCCATATTATGGAATTCAATTAAATTAAACATATAATATATTTACATTAAGGATATTTATGATATAAGATATTAAAAGGATGTATATACACCAAATAAAGGTGAATTGGTGTATAATAACAAATAAGTCTCACCGGAATGTAAATTGAAATGAAATTCCCTTAACTTATCTTTTTTTTTGTTCTGTGGTATTTTTAATTTTTTATAGTGGTTTAAAATATGTTAATATATAATATCTAAACTATAATAATGTTTAAAATACCGTATATTAAATTCGTATAGTATCTCAATACTGGTTTGATTGCAACAGTCATTATTTGCACTATTTTTTGTGTTAATTTCCTAGTTTGCTTGAGTAAGTTTTAATTTGTTATCTATTGTTATAATTAATTATATCAGGGTTTAATAATATAAAAAATGTAAACCATTATCCTATTATCATATATAATCAGTACATATGTATTTATAGTAGTATATTATATTTAGATATTATAAATGATCGGCATCGTTCATGGAGACGATATGTCATACAAACACATGAACGCTACCTTCATATCATTATTGTATTAATGGAATGAAAAATATTTGATTAATATTTACATAATATTAAATTATAATATCTATGTTATATATATGTTAAATAGTTTTATTAAAATCATCATTTTTATGCCCTACCTATGTCATGAATGAGTCATATTGCTTTAAGGGGGTGGTAATCCACACTTCCTGAAACGAAATTATCATATTTATCCATGATAGAAATTATATAAATTTGTTATAAATAAAAATTAAAGAAGAATAAATAAATATTAAATATCATATATAACATATATAAACATATTTTCAGTCATAATTACCACTATGATAGGTGGTGAAGGAAAAATGAACAATCATCATTTTATAAAGCAGTAGTTCGTCTTATAAAGAAATAGTATGTTTGTTACCCATTTGATTGAGGTGTGTTTATTTTTATGAATAAACCTTTACATGGTAACATATTATTATATTCAAGATACTATTTTTTAATATAATCATGAAATAAGAAGAGTTGAAAAGCTGGATAAGGGAAGTGAAACTAGAGATCTTAGGTGAAGACGATACCTCTTAATCGGGTAACTTCTTCTGGTTGGTACAAAAAGGCTTCCATGGGTGACTTTATATAAAATAAAAGGATTATATTTTTTATTTTATGCAATTTTATGAGATATTTGGGTAGATATTTGTTGAGGTAAAGTGTCTTGTGTGTCGTAAGGAATAGAGAGTGGTGGTGGCCTTTTATAAGGGAGGAAAAGGACCACCTGGTATTTATGAAAAGAAGTTTGGGGTACCAACATTTAAACCAAAAACAAGTCTTAAAAAACCAAAAAACCCCAATAATGGAATGTTCATGTTTGACTTATGTCCATAATATGGTCATTGAAAAATTGTATAGTTCATTTGGTCCCTAACGATAGAGGATTAGTCCATTATTAATCTTAATCTTACCTAAATAATTGTAATTAATTGTAATTACTTTCCGTAAACATTTTGGTCAAAAAATATGGTCTTATTAGAACTTATATATTTTTATGGATCGACATATGGATTTTGTTTTTCAAAATTCCAAACACATAAGTGAAATAAATTAATTTAGTATTTATCCCACAGGAGGGATGATAATGCAAATTTTTAAAGTAAAAACAATCAAAAGTTTGATAAATATTCAAATTCAATTTCAAGGTGAAATTTATCTCAATGGCCTAAATTTTATTAATTGATTAAAATATGATCCAATTAAAATTATAAAACAATCAAAATTAGAATTTATCCTTATAAATAAATTATATGAAATATAAGTTTTGAACTAAAATTGATCATTATTATACTATTCATTAAAAAATGAATCATCATATAAATATACCTAAAACTAACACTAATATATATTTTTTATTTTTATCATCAAAATATAATTTTTATTTTGAAATATTAAATTTATAAAAGTATAAAAAATTCGAATAAAAATGGGTTCACTATTAAGAAATTATAAAAATGCCTTAACAAAATATTGTATTTTATGCATAAATACTGGTTTGTTTTTATCGTAAGACTATAATATATATTGGATGATCATAAATTTTTTTGTTGGATATATAATAGATTTATCAAATTAATATCACTTAATAATTGTAATTAATATAATTTAAAGGGTAAAACAAATTTGGGATCCTAAAAATAATAATATTTTTCGTTATACTCAATCGGTTATTTTATTAAATAACTGCAAACTATTAATTCATTATCTGTTTTAAAAAACCATATAATTTAATAAGATAGTTAATTATAATCATAATAACTAATTTAATGTTTAGGTTATGTATGATTATATTATATAATAATATTTTAAAAAAAATTCGGTTAAAACTTGCTCTTGCGTGTAATGTATGCTTTCAATGAAAGTATCTCTTTCATATTGTATAACCTAACTCGGTGTTTCATGGATTGAAAATATAGAATATATCAAACCTATTTAAAATATTTTATATATTTTAAACTACGAGGGTGTTATGACCCCTTATACACTTTGTTTCACATGTCATGAACAATATTAAATATAAGGTTATTACTTTAGAATTTTAGGTTTTAATATTTTCACAACCTAAATTAAATTGATTCCTAACAATTTAAACATGATATTAGTTATAGAGGTACTAGTATAAGAAATTAAACTATTTTCTAAAGACATAGATCATAAAAAGGTTTAATATAACATATTATTAATAAGATAGAAAGGAAAGTACATTGGTTACATAACTATGTTCCTTAGTAGGAGAACATAGGTGGGAAATGGAAAAATTGATATAGAAGAAAAAAACAAAAAATCAAGTTATGATGTAGAATTATAGAGAACATGTTCACATTAATGTAGTTGTAAACAATCCCATAACTCACAAGTATGAATATAGGTAATCTGTATCGTTAAAAATGATGATAATAAGACATGATTTTGGTCTAAGGACACTTTTTTATATACTTGAGGAATTATATCAATCTAAAAGTAAATATACATTTACATAAATACAATATTATCCTTTGGTTATTCCTTGACCTATTTATAATTTTCTTTTTATATGTTGAATTAATATAACAATATATTAAACCTTTTCCAAATATCAACATAAATCATTTTATCAATGGGTAAAATTTTAAAAATATTATCATACAATACTTTATAAATAATTTCATCGATCTTATCATTAGCCTTTAATCAACATAAATATATTCTATATTTTAACATTAAAAACATCTAAATAACTTTATCATTTATCCTATTGAAATATGGTAATAATTGGATCTTTCATAAAACCTTTGAAAACATGTATTCTTCCTTATTAATTAATTAAAAAACATTTTATTGGACATATTCCATAAATCCAAAAGAATTGTAAAATCAGTCTTTTATAGAATAGAAAACATGTCGAAAAGTAATTATTCTATTCTAAGGTCGTCAATACTTATCCAAATTAATCATTTATTCAAAATTATCACTAAATTAGGAACATATTGAGGGTTTTATTTCCGTCAATCACATGTTTTCTGAATATTTTAACTGCATAATTAAAATATTTTCTTGGTACCATAATAAACACCTGGTCTTAAATATTAGATAATCTAGAGATAAATTAAGAATTCACATTGAGGATCATTTCATGTTTATAGTTTTAAATAATTAGGCCATAACTATTACATTACATCTCAAAAATTACAAAGTAGACACTTCTACACAGTTTCTAATTTTTCATAAAATAAATACTCTTAAAAAAGAAACATGATTAGTTCCATGTTTTAGATAGCATGACTTTTCCTTAATCGCATGCTTGAACATATTCTTCTTTATGTCCTATAAAAAAATTTCAGAACATGGGATGAGAATAACAGGCTTATTAAATGTTATAAATTAAAAAATGGAAACATTAACCCATCAATAAATACAAATCAATGAAACCATACTTTTTATTCAAAACATACCTCATGAAATCATAAGATTTATGAATAACACAATGAAATCATAAATAATATAGGTAAATTTTGGATAAATAACATATATATGCTTTAGCTTTCACATCTATGTAGGGAGTTAGATTTGGAATACCAGTTACAGAATACTCCCTAAATCACTTTGGAGAAATGTTAACAATTAAATCTATCACGTTACCCAATGTATTGGAGAGCTATCTTAGGGTCACTGACCCTAGGTTTATCATAAAACCACCCATATACGTTAAAAATTCCCTCGAACCATAAAATATTCAGAACACATAAAACAATAATAATGGAAAGATAGAACTTTCACATTGCAGTCATAATATTTAATTTCAAGATACTGACAAAATCAATGCTCAATCAAACCATTATCAAAACCATTTAATAATGATATTTTTGAATTAATGTTTCCCATACCACTTTGATTATTTTTAAGGAATTAAAATTTTAAAACAATAATGTACCTATAAATAAATCCATAAAACCATTTTGAAATCATTGAAACTAATGTGAAGGATTTAGACGATTAAATCAATAAAATGATATTTTAGATAAAGTGTTCCGAACCAAATAGCAGGGTCATGAATACAAATAATTGAGGAATAATATTTACTAAAAAATTTATAATATTATTAGAATAAATTGATTATTTTTATATCATGAAAAAGTATAGTATATTCACCATATAATAGTGAATTGGTGCATAACAACATTGAAGTCGCAATGGAATGTAAATTGAGTCGAAATCACTTATAAAGAAGGTATCCATAGATTAAGGATAAATAAATTACATAATTATGGGTGAAAAATATAAATAAACTCAATAAGATTTGATATTTAGTGTAAATCAGTCACAGGAAATACACACATGTTCTTGTAGAATCAAAACCAATGGCCTAGATGTTTACCTCACTGAACAGAAATTCTGTTAAGATTACCATTATCAAGTTCATATCAATGACTTGAGAATTTATCAATAGATTGATTATGTGTTTCAAAGGTATATCCTCACAAATTGGAATTTAAATTACTACATAAATTTGTAAATAGTAATTCAACAAATAATATTTGATTAAAATAATAAATGAAGTGTGCATAAAACCCATTTAGTGTAAATTGACATTTGAATTTTGCTTACTGATTTGGTAGCTTACGATACAAACAATCCATGAAAGAAGGTTCATTAAATGAAGATGTAAATACCCAAAAAGTAAAGTATATAACGAAATGAATACAATCATGGTATGTACTTAAACCACACAAAATGAAATATTTGAAATTATAGTATGAATCTCATGGGAATAAAAAGTGAGATGAAACCCCTTACCTCAAGTCTGATATGTCTTGTATCTTCCTTTTTCATCTTGAATAATAAACTTATGTTAATTCAGTTATTATTAATAACAATTTTGATGTTTATTATTACTTTTATATCAGTTATTACCTTTTTATAACAATTTATGAATTATTTGAGTTCATTTTCAAAATTTGGTCAATGTTCGGAACTTGAGTAAAAAATGAACTTTTTGTAATTACAAATTGTCCACGTGGTCAAATTATAATTATCTCTAGAATAATATGAATTATTAAGATATCATATATATCATATATATCTAGTTTATATGTATTCATAATAGTCTATATCATTTGGATATATGAAAATGAAATGTAGCATTCATGGAGATGGTAAGTCGTACATACGCATGAATGCTACTTTCATTGAATTTTTTTATTTTTAATGAAATGAATACCAAATTAAACATAATAATATTTTAACTCCATTATAATATCATATTTTATATAAGTTTCATAATTTCATTAAATCCATCTTTTATACGATACATGTATGGTATCAATGAGTCATATCACTTTGATGGGGTGGTAGTCTGCACTTCCTCAAATGAAATTATCACATTCACCCATTATGGAAACCATAAAGGTATGATATAAATGATAAATATAGAAGCCAAAAAAATATAAATATAATATATATCACATGTAAATATTGTTCGGTCATAATTCCCACCATGAGAGGGTGTATGATATAATTGAACAATCATCGTTTTGTGAGGCAGTAGTTCACCGTCCACAGAAATAGTATATTCGTATCCATTATATGGAGTTGTTTGTAAGTGTAGTTAGAATAATTCTCATTAAAAAAATTTGTATATTTAGGAAACTGTTGTTGTAAAAAATTATGGAATAAATGGTTTTTAGGGGGTGGGAGAAGTAAAATAAATGGAAATAACATAAGAAATGTGTTACCTTTTAAATCGTGTAACTCCCTTTGCTTTGAACCTAATGGATTTCTTGAAGTGACTTTTTCCTAAGTTAAGGCCTATAGAAGGAAGATAGGGATGTTGGGAGATTATTTATGTAGGGTTTGGACGAGCCAAGTGGTATGAGATGTGTGACTAATGGGTTAGAGGTGATGGATTATTATAAGGGGAGGAGGGGCTCTTTAAGAATATTTGAAAATACTATTTTATTATAAAATAAATATCGGTTTTAAATTTTAAAAAAACTATTAAATTAATATATAATATGAATCTAATTCGAAATCATCTCAACCAATAGGTTTTAGGCACATTTGGATTTCTAATTTAACCTTATCATTTAGATATAACCCTTAGCAAACTAATTTGACTCTTACCATGTCTTCTTGTGTATTCAATCTATAGGGTTAATTTAGTTACTTTAAATTTCCAATAGAACCACAACTGGTTCATTAATTACATTTTCAACCTTATCTATTTTATTTAGCTGATCTAATATTTTTATGATTTTTAAATCATTTAATGAAATAAATTTTTTTTTTAAAACTCATTGATATAAATTTAAATACCATTCATATCAGGACTTTTAAAAAAATCCAAATCAACTTGATTCATTCGAAAAAACATCATTAATTAAAATATAACAAATTATTAGCACCTCAAAAATTATTTGATGGCATAAAAATATTCAAAATACATTTATATTAACATTTATAATCTCATTTTTTTAAAAGCATTCATTAATGAGGTAATCATTACATCATCATTGTGTCTTAAATGAATTTATATATATGATTTATTAAAAATTTAAATAAATAACCATGATGTCGGATATATTTTTATCTTTATAATGAATATTTATAGTCAAACATATCAATTATATAACCCCACATTAAAATTGTTTTAGAAAAACAATACATGTTTATAAAAGTTTTATTTTTAAGATAAAAACAATATTATTAATGTAATTATCATACCCAAGTGTCTCTAAAATTCCAATGTTTCCCAAAAATAATTTATTGGAATTCCATGACTCATACAATAATTTTAGGTCTTGTGTTAAGGTAATTTTATATTATTATAATATTATTTTCACCTGGAATTAGCCTATTTACCTTTAACCGCATAAATAAGAGTCAAATGTTACTATTCACAAAAAACTATATTATTCTCATTAAAACAAATTTTACTTACATATGAAAAACATTTATATTGTATTTTTTAAATTCCATTCGCAGATGTCGTAAAATATAATTTAAATGAAAATGTCAGTTTTTTACCCATCACTCACTATTATCACTATTCATGATAAATTGAACGTTTTCAGAAAAATACCATAAATTCACCCAAATCTCATTTTGTTTTTATGAATAAAAAATTGATTTATATTTTACCAAATTAAAAATATTTAAGTTTCATTAATGAATTGAAAATTAATTCCTGTTTATCAAAACAAAAAGCGTGTTTTTAAGTAATAGTAACTATCAAAAGATTGACACATGTTTATGTCAAATTTCAAAGTGAAATTATATCCAATGGCCAAAATTGGATTAAATATTAAAACTAAAATCCAATGAAACTTTAAAACAATTTAAAATGATAATATAACAATATAAATATATTATATTAAGAGGAAATTTTGAATTAAAATGTAGTATTTTCACTATTCATTAAAAAATGAACATTATCCGATAAATACCAAAATTTCATCCAAAGTAAATTATGATGTCCCTATTGGAAAAAAGAATTTTATTTTGTTAAATAAATCATATAAAAGTTATATAAACTAGATTTAAAAAGGTTTCACCATAAATAGGTGGTTAATCGATATTGTAAGGATTGTTATAGTACCCATGCTTAAAATTGGATTCATTATTATTTTATGCCTCTAAAACCTATTGGATAGAAGTAAAATCATTTTACAAAACATTTTAATCTTATTTTAGTTAATTATGTTCATTCTTACAAATACACTGACTATGCATTAACTACCATTTAAAATAATAATAAAATTATATTATTTTTTAGTGTATCTCAACATTTTGTGCAACGTAAGATTTCAAAGAAACACATTGTTTCATATCATGTCTTTTATCATACATAGCATCCACATTAAATTAAAACTAATATTTAATGTAAGAATATTAATAAATATGAAAATTTTCATATTCTTTATTTACTTTGGATGTTACATCCTTCAACCCTTTTAAAAATTCCTTTCTTACAATTTTAAAATTGGTCTTGGAAACTTCATTGAATGTCCCACATCAGAAATAGGGTAAATAAAAATATTATTTTAAAAGAATTAAAGTGATGTACAAAGGTCACCCGAGATAACCCATACTAGGATTTCATGTAGTAAATCATAGATATGGAATAAAAACTAACTCTCTTAGACTGAAAGAGAGTGATAGAGAACTTGATCAAAGAAAGGTAACCACCACGATAACATAAATTTGTGGTTGAGTAAATGTATATTGATAAAATAAATCATATAAAATTTTTTCTTGAAGATTATTTTTATAGAGTTGAAAAATATTATTACTGCCTAGACTATGATCAGAAGGAAATATACTAACTTTTCATGTAGAGTGTCGTCCTTTAATAAAATTCTTCAAAAACTCATTTTTTTTCTCCGAATGATGAGTATTCAAGATGAATTGGTTGCACTTGAAGTGCTAAAATCATCTTCTAGAGAATCACATTGTCCTCAAAATATGAACTATATATTTCCCCAGTCTTTAGACAATCACATCAAGAAAAATGGTTAGTACAAGATCAGATAATCCCCAAAAAGGGTAATATTTTATAAAAAGAAATACTACTATTAATATCAATAATTGAACAAAGAGTATACAAAATTAAACAATGACCTTTCAATAAACAATTGTTCTGAAAATATTTCAATATAATCTAAACAAATATTTAAAACCAAAATTCATAAGGTTTGGAGTACATTGTCTTAAACAATAAATCATAACATTTATCTTCAAATAACATTGACTACTCTTAAAGTCTCATACTGAAATTTCATTAAACAAATCACATATTGTCTCGGATATGTCAATTATTTCCATTAATAAACCAAATAGATATATGTCCACAAAATATTGATTCTCCAAAAATAAAATTTCAACCGTTATTCCATAAAGAAAAGACCATAGTATTTTATTTTCATTAGGTATATAGTGTTTCCCCAAAAGGGGGAACGTCTTACAAAATAACATTTATCACGTAATCACAAAATCATTTTCCAATACTCGGGATATCTATTTGATAAAACATAATTTCCCAAAATCAACTTATTCATAATCTAAAAATTCATTTAATGAAAATGACTTATTCATACATACCCAGAACTTGACTTAGTCCAGTAATGGCGATAAATCCCAATCGCACTTTGGTTTTGGGTTTTATTCCAACAACATTGTCTGATGTGATGGGTTGTCACACGGTCTAGGTTTTTCCCTTTTTCAAAAAATATTTAATTTTATATCATTCTAGAAAATGATATAAATTACTGATAAATAACAATAACATAT
Source organism: Viscum album (assembly GCA_963277665.1). Classification (NCBI taxonomy): domain Eukaryota; kingdom Viridiplantae; phylum Streptophyta; class Magnoliopsida; order Santalales; family Viscaceae; genus Viscum; species Viscum album. The sequence continues at coordinate 905,502,983 of OY728125.1, read as the reverse complement.
TTTATCCTTAAAGGTGATCTAATACCTTTAATTTTTCATGCAAAAATGTAAAAACCATTTATCACCTCAAAAATAATTGTGTCTCATTCTAATATGCTAACCATTATTGTTATGTTACTTATTCTTAAATAACACCCTATCATCTAATGTTATCTAAACCAACCTATGATACCAACTATAAGGACTCGGCCTCAAAAATTACATAATCATGAGTTAAATCAATAATTAACATTAAGGATATTTTCAATTTTGGATTTTTAGGTAATTTGGACATAACTATTACATTACATCTCAAAAATTACTAAGTGAACTCTTCTACTCAGTTTCCATTTTCTCAAAAAATAAAAAATCTTAAAAAAAGAAACATGTTTAGTTCCATGATTTAGACAACATTAATTTTACTTGATCCCATCATTGACCCGATTCATCTTTAAGTCATGTAAAAAACATTTCAAAACTGAGAATGAGCAAAAAAATATCAGTAAGGGTTATAAAATAAATAAAATACTAACCCATCAATAAATAAAAATCAATGAAACCATACCTATCAATCATAACATAACTCATTAAATCAAAATATTTATGAATAACACACAAAAATCATAAATCATAAAGGTAACTTATGGAATACATAACATACATACTTTGTTGCTTTCACAACTATTTAGGGAGTTACATTTTGAATACCCAACATCGTATATTCCCTGAATCTCTTAGGAGAAACATTACTATTTTCCTTTGTCATGTTACCAAATGCATTAGAGAGCCATCTCGAGCTCACCCGCCCTAGGTTTATAATGGAACCAACTGTATACATAAAAAATTCCCAAGAACCATAACATATTCACAACACATAAAACTATAATAAAGGAATGATAAAAGTTTAACATTGTTGTCATAATATATCATTTCAAGATACTGACGTACTCAATTCATTATCAAACCATTATGAAAACCATTAAATAAAGATACTTTTGAATCACAATGTCCCATTACACTTTTATGATTTTAAAGGAATTAATATTTCAAAACATTAATGTCGATATAAATTTATCCTTAAAACCATTTTGAAAACATGGACATTAATGAGATTTATTTTTATGATTAAATCATTTAAACAATATTTTAGTTCAGGAGTTCTTAACCAAATGAAAGATTCAAGAATAAAAATAATTGAGGAATAGAATTTAATAAAAACTTTATAATATCATGAGAATAAATGGATTCATGATATAATATGAAAAATTATATTTTATAATCCATATAAAAGTTAATTGATTCATAACAACAATAAAGTCTCAATGGAATGTAAATTGAGATGAAATCCCATAAAAATATAGTATCCTTAGATTAAGGATAAATAAAATACATAATTATGTGTGAAAAATATAAATAAATTCAATATGATGGGATATTAAGTGTAATTAAATTAAATTAATTAACACATGTTCTTTTAGAAACAAAACCAATGACTTGTAAGTTTAACTCGATGAACAGAAATTGAGTTATGATTACCCTTATCAAGTTCATATCAATGAATTGAGAATTTATCAACGGAGTGATTTTATTTATCAAAATTACATACACACAAATGATATAGGAAATTATTAAAAAATTAAATTGATTCAACACATAATCTTTGAGTGGTATAATCAATGAAGTATGCATAAATCCCCATGAGTGGAAATTGAAATTTGAAATTCCCTTACCGATTTGGTTGCTTACGAAAGAAAAAACCAATGAATTTAGGATCATTAAATGAAGATGTAACTACCCAAAAATTAAAGGATATTATTCAATGAATAAAATCATAGGAAATACCTACACCACACAAAAGGAAATAGTGGCAATTATATCATGAATCTCCCTGCACTAAAAACTGAGATGAAACCCCATACCTCAAGTCTGGCATGTCTTGTATATTCCACATTCTTACTGAATAATAAAAATAAGTTAATTAATTCATTAATATGGTCATTTTTTAAGTTTATGGTTCCTTTTATATCACTTATTAACATTATATAACAATTAATTAATTATGTGCGTTCATTTTGGACATTTGGTTGATGTTTGGAACTTGAGTAAAAAATAAACTCATTGTAAATAAAAAATGTCCACTTGGTCAAATTATACTTATATCCAGAATAATATTCATGATTTATATATAATATATATCATATAAATCCATTATATATTTATTTATAATATTTCATATCATTTGGATATATGGAAATGAAATGCACCGTTCAAGGAGACGGTAAGCCGTACGTACGCATGAACACTACTTTCATTTCATTTTTTTATTTTTAAAGGAATGAAAACTGAATGATAAAAATGAATATTATAATACATAATAATATCATATTTCATATATGTTACATAATTTCATTAAAAACATCATTTATATCTTCTATGTATGGTATGAAAGAGTCATATCAATTTGAGGGGGCGGTAGTCCGCACTTCCTCATAAGAAATTATCACATTAACCCATTTTTGAAACCATAAAGGTATGATATAAATGAAGAATATAGAATCATAGAATATACATATATATATAATATCACATGTACATACAGTTCCATCATAATTCCCATTATGAGAGGCATTATGAGATTATTGAACAATCATCATTTCATTAGGCAGTAGTTCGTCGTCCATAGAAACAGTATGTTTGTATCAAATATATAGAGGTGTGTGTAAGTGTATTTAGAATAAATATCATAACAATAACTTATTATATTTAGTATTATGTTGTTTTTATAAAATAATGTAGTAAAAATAGATTAGGTGTTGGATAAGTTAAATAAACGAAAATAACTTAAGATAAAGTGTTAACTTTTAAATCGGGTAACTCCCTTTGGTTTGAACCAAAATTATTTCTTGAAGTGCCTTATGCATACGTTAAGGCTACCTGGTGGAATAGAAGAATTTTGGGAGCTTATTTGGGCAGGTGTGGGAATATCCAAAGGGCTGGAGATGTGTGAGTAATGGGTTAAAGGATATGGGTTTTTATAAGGGGGAGAAGTGGATCTTTAAAAAAGTATGAAAATATTTCTTTATTATAAACTAAATTTTTGTATAAAAAGGTCAAAACATATTAAATTAAAATATAATATGACTATTATTTTAAATCCTCTAAACCAATTTAGTTTAGACACTTTTTTCTATCAAATTTTACCTTATCAGTTTTCTTTGAACCTTAGTTAACTAATTTGACTCCTACCATGTTTTCTTGTGTATTCAATCTATAAGGTTAATATAGTAACTATAATATTAAAATAAAACCCCAAGTGGTTCATTAATTTATTTTTCAACCTTATCTTTGTTATTTGGATGATATAGGATTTTTAGGATTAATATGTCATTTAATAAAATAATATTAGTTTTTAAAAACTCATTTATGTCAATTTAAATACTATTCATGTCATGACTTTTAAAAAAAATGAATACAACATGATTCTTTCAAAAAAAATTAACTTATTCAAATATAACAAGTAATGAAAATAAATAAAATTCGAGGATGACATTAAAATTTTGAAAATAAATTTATTTTAACAATTATAATCTCATTTATTTAAAATATTCATTAATGAGGTAATCATTACATCATTATTATGTCATAAATAAATTTAATTATTTGGTGTATAAAAATTATAACTAAAATACCATGATGTAAAAAATCTTGATATATTTTTAATGAATATTTATAGTCATATATATCATTTATATAACCCCACATTAATATTGTTTTATAAAAACAATACATGTTTATGATTTTTTTTATTTTTACTTTAAAAAAAGTTATTAATTTAATTATCTTACCCAAGTGGATTTAGAATGCCAAAAGTTTCCCCCAAAAATTTTATTGGTCATCCAGGAATCATCCAATATGTTCAGGACAAGTGTTAAGTAAATTTTATATTATTATAATATGATTTTTACCTTTATTATCCTATTTACCTATAACCGCGGTAAATAAAAGTCAAAAAAATACATTTCACTAAAAAAAAATTCATCTTATTGAACCTAATTTTATATAATTATTACCACCATGTATATATAATTTTTGAAATTCAATTCAAAGAAGCAGTAAAAATACATTTAAATGAAAATGTTGATTTTTTAACAAATACTCATTGTTTTCCCTATTCATCAAAAATTTATCGTATTCAAAAAAAATCCAAAAAATATAGCCAAATATAATTTTGATATTATGAATTAAAAAAAATTCTATATTACCAAATTAAAAACATAGAAGTTTCATTAATTAATTTAAAATTAATTCCCATTGTCCAAACAAAATGCGTGTTTTTAACAAATAATAACTATCAAAAGATTGAAAATTGTTTATGCCCAATTATAATGTGAAATTACTTCCAATGACCTTCATAGGATTAAATGTTAAAAATATAATCCAATAACACTTTAAAACCATTTAAAATGATAATCTATTAATATAAATATGTATTCATGATGGACCAGAGAGAACTGGACATCGGGGGAGACGGCGTGAACACTAGAACGATGCTCGATCCTCGGTGAAGACGGAGGCCATAACATCGGTCCCTCCTCCCCCAGTGGAGGAGGGACCTCCAACATCCTCCAGAAGAGTAGGTCCCCATTTCCGCCCCTTCACTAACACCGACAGTCTTCCTCCCTTTCCGAAAGCATTGCTAAGCCCCAAGGTTGCGGATCTCCTTGACGGTCTCCCCATTTTAATTTTAATCATTTATCTATATGTGGAAGTATAATAGCATAACCATTATCCAATAACATTATTTGGGAAATATTTCGTTGACTCTTGCATCATTGATTTGTATATTGTCCTATCTTTTTGTAGTTGAAGAATTGTACATTGGAAACCTTTTTCATACCATTGTAATCATGAACATGATTTCCTTTTTATAAAAATATTTAAAAAACTCGCATCCACCTCAGGAAATTAGCAGATTGTTTCTTTCCACAATTATCACATGTTTGAAAGTACTCCTCTACCTTTAACTTCATTGGCTCATTACTTTTTTCATGGTGCTTAGATGACCTCTTCCTATCATGGGTTCCTTTGAAGACATATGACTTTGAGAATTATTTATCCACATCATTATCATGTCATATTATGTCCTCGTACAATTAGAATATTTGGAAGACTATTTCTATTTTAAATATTTTCTTTAGACCATGGAATATTGGAACTTTCTTACTCATTGGATCACATGCATCAGTGACGTTCGCATATCATCTTTTAGGCGCCATTTCTAAATAACGGAATATATTGTATTAGCTTATAAAGTTATTATGTTTGTATAAATATAAATATGGTATAACAAAAAACATAAATTTATGAATTGTAAATTCTATACTCATAAACATTGGATTATCTTGGGGAAAACATTACTTATAAATACATTATAATGGTTGGAAATGAAAATGTGAATTATCATAAGAATATACCCAATGAGTGTCAAATTAGTTTCATGGTAAGTCCCAATGTTATATACCTTTTTAACCCATGTTAGGCCCAAAACACCATGTTAGATTTATAACTCCTAGGTATATATGTTCCAGATCCATGCCCACTAGTAATATCCAGAAAAAGATGTACTTTTAGGAATACCCATATAATCACTATCTTACAAAAATTATAGGATGTTATTTTATATTTATCCTCACATTATATGTTATGGTTATTCTCACTAATATATGTTTTAAAAATCTAATTTCAAAGGATACTTCTAAACATAATTTCATACGAACTATAAATCCACGACCCCAGAAGATTGGGGTCGGTGTATTATCTTATATAATTATCAGGATAAAAAGAAATCAAACCTCGAAGGGCCGATCAGTTTAGCAGTCTTTTAAAACCATATTACATAAACGATACCCATAATACATTGGGAAATATAAATTTTATACATTATACATAATAAAATGAAACAAATTACATCCTTGAAAGCTTATTCAAACATTTCCTCTTCATTACCTGGAGAAATGAAAATTATTAAGGGTGATTAAAATAATCTGTAAGTTAATATAAATAAGATGTAATAATGAATCCATGAGAATAAATTACATGGAAATTTTATTAATAGAAAACACATTCCATTCAATAAGAAGATAATAAAAATCAACATGTGAAGGTAATAAACTGAAACACAAGCTATTTAATAAATGGAATGAAAATGAAATGTATCCATAGATATGTTGATAGAAATTCTTATGGATTAATAATAAATGAAATAAATATGGTAAATTATTTTAGAATAGACGTCATGTATAAGGAAATTGATATCCTATAACATCAAGATCATTCACATTATGGTTTATAAATATATATATAATCACATTTAATTTGGGAAACATAATCATAACATGAGAACTAATCGATGCATTACGGGGAAGTATAATGTTTGTTGCCAACACATAATTACTAGTCCTTCTAATTCCTCATATATAATAATCAAATAAATATCATGCCTTGTCAAATATCCATATTTAATAGATAATATGATTTTATCAACAATTCCCTAGTTAATCAAATAACATTCAACGTGAACATCATATATAAATATGATATGTGGTTTAGGAAATACTAATATCCAATATATGAGACTATAGATATTAAATTCAAATTTAAATGAAAAGTTATTAAAATAATGTAATTTTTTCATGAGAAATTCAACATTCCCAAAAATAAGCTAGGATAAAAATAAAATAATTAAAAAAAATCTATAGAAAAATAACCGTTAAACATTTCAAAGTGACCCATAGAACATTGAAACCTTTAATAATAATCCCCATGATGGGATAATAATAAATGAAACTTAGAATATCACGATATTATGTATATTTTTTATATAACATGTTAAAAGGTTTCATATACTCCAAATAAAATTGAATTGGTGAAAAATAACAAATATGTCTCAATTGAATGTAAATTTAGAAGAAATTCCATTACCTTATTCTTAATTTTTGTTGTGTGGTATTTAAAATCATTTATAGTGGCATAAAATATGTTAATAGATAATATAGTAACCATACTCACGTTTATAATTCCATATATTAACTTCTTATAATATCTCATTACCTGTTTGTTAACAACTTTCATTAATTTCTCTGTTTTGGGTGTTAATTACCTAGTCTTCTCGAGTAAGATTTAACTTATTATTAGTTGTTATCATTAATTATATCATGGTTTAATCATCTTCAGAACATAAACCAAGACTAAATTATAATATATATTCAGTATATATGTATTTATATAAGTCTATTATATTTGGAGATTATAAATAAAGTGCATCGTTCATGGAGACGGTAGGTCATACACATGCATGAACGCTACTTTTATATTATTGCTAAATTAAAATAATGAAAACAAAATGATACATGTGTATATTATTATTTCAATATCATATATGTTTTATATATGTTACATAGTTTTACTAAAAACATATTTTATACATTCCATGTATGAAATTAATGAGCCAAATTGATGTGATGGAGTGGTAGTCCACACTTATTCAAACAAAATTATAATATTTATACAAGATAGAAAACATAAATGTATATTTTGAATAAAAATTACAAATGAATAATACATTATAAAAATAATATATAATATATATATATAAAATTCATCATAATTACCACCATGATAGGAGGTAAAGGAAAAATGAACAATCATAATTTCGTGACGAAGTAGTTCGCCATACACTGAAACAGTGTGTTCATTAGTGATTATATAGAGGTGTGTGTAATTTTATGTAGAACCATTTATATAAACAAATACAATTATATAATGGATATTGTAACAACTATATAATCATGTAATATTAATAGTTAAGGGTTGTACAATGAAAATGAAACTAGATAGCTTGAGTGGAGACGTTACATCTTAAGCAGGTAAGTTCTTTTGGTTTGTACCAAATGGATTATTTTGATGGATTACATCCCATGGGGAGGCTTCTAGGATAATAGGAGGTATTTTGACGAGATATTTGGTCTTAGTTTGTTCAATCCAATGTGTCTTGATAGGTGTGGGAATGGGGATATGTGATGGCCTTTTATAAGGGAGGAAAAACACTCACTAGGTATGATTGAAAAGAAGTTAGGTGTAAACACATTTTTACCTAAATAAATTATTAATAACAAACCAAAATCAATAACATAAGGTTCATGGAATAATTATTACCAGCAAATGGGCATTGGAAAAGTGGCTAGGTCTTTTGAGCCTGTAAGTTGAGAATTTATTCCATTACTAAGCTTAATTAAACCTTAATAATTGTAATTTATTTTCATTACTATCATTAATTTTTTTGTAAAAACAAATGTTGGACAAATTTTAAATTATATATTATTATTATTTTAAATATTAAATGCATTTTTTCAAATAACAATCACATAATTTGTATAAATTAATTTAAAATTCATCTCGTAGGAGGGACGGCAATGCAGGTTTTTAATCTAAAAACGATCAAAATTTTGATAAGTTTTTACATAAAATATCAAAGTGAAATAGATCAAAATGACCTAAATTGAATTAATTAATAATATTATCATCTAATATTACATTATACGCTTTTATAATTTTAATTTATCCTAATAAATTAATTAGTGGAAAAAGATGTTTGGAAATAAAATTCTATATTTTTTTACTATTCATTAAAAATGAATCATCATAGAAAAATATAAAAAATTTACCCCAAGATATTTTTTATGTTTCAATTCAAAATATTAAGGTGTATAGATATTAATTTTTTAAAAGTGTGAAAAATTGGATTTAAAATGGGTTCTCTATTAAAAGGATGTAAAAATACCATATCAAAAATATGGTATTTTATCATAAAATTGGGGATGTATTGATATTAATACATTAAAATATATGGAATGAACATAAAAATATTTTAGTGAATATATAATATATATTTAAGATTAATATGAATAATTGATTATAATTAATTTAGTTTATTTGAGTAAAACAACATTATGATTATAAAAATACTAATATTTTTCTTTATGTTCAATCGGTTCTAATATTATTTTATTTGTTACCTATAAATTAATTTTATATTTTTTTAAACCATATATTTTTACAATATAATTAATTTATTATTAACAAATAAATTAATGGCTAGGAAATTTCGTATTTTGTTAAATAATAAAATTTTACTAATTGTTTGGTTAAAACATAGTATTATGTAAGCTTCAGAAGAAAGTCTCTCTTGCATGTAACACAGTATAACTCAGTGATTCATGCATTGTAAAATTTAGTATATATCAAATATATTTAAAATAGTAAATATATTACAATGTAGTAAGGTATTATATCCACTTACGTGCTTGGTGTCACGTATCATGAACACTATCAAATATAAGGTTCTTACTTTAGAATTTTTGGGTGTTATAATCTAAATATTCTATTTATCGTATATATTTATTTTTTTAAATATTTATAGAATAACTTTTGAAAATAAAAAATATATTTTTGAAAATAATTAATTGTTTTTTTTCAAAAATACTTATCTAATACTATTTCTATAACAAATTTATTTAGATCAGTTATGAAATAGCAATATAAGTAAATATTATGTTGGAAAAATGTAATATGGTCTCATAAATATAAATATTTAATTAATATTATTTTTTAAAATTAATTTTTATAACAAATAATTTTTTTTATTAGTAATATAAAAGAGTCATTATTTTGTTTTTAAAAACACATTATTTTTAATTCAATTAGTATTATGTATTTTATTATATTTCATTGAAATAAGATATAAGTTTTTTTAATATTTAGAATGTCATTTTTCTAAAATTTACCATCATTTATTTATAGTATTTAATCATTATCAAATTATTATAATTAATTATAAATTTTTTATAACTAAAAATATAATTACTCTAGTGATAATAATTAGTTTTAAATATTTATATTTGTAAACAATATCTAACTAATTTAATATAAAAGTAAGTTAAAAAGTATTTGTAGTTAACTAATATTTGATAAAAGAAAAATAATTTTAAAATGAAGTTAGTACCAAAAAGAGGCCTATTATGCTCTCATTTTGGACACACTCAACCACATATGGGAACCATAGGGCCATCCCCAAAAGGATATAATCGAATGACCATCTACATGGCAGTGGGATATGTCACTAGGTTGGAGCATAGAACCCACTGGTTCACACATAATCGATGTTGATTTCTTTGTGTAACCATGCGGGATGGAACAACTACATAAGGTCAATGTTTGTGAGTTTTTCTAGGAGCCTACCCAAGAGCCATAGTTGAGAGGTTGGAGGAACTAGATCGTCTATTAATCAATACCAGAAAAAATGAATGGTCAATGTGGGATGTGGTTCTCAGGTTAATATTCTACAATAATAAGAGTCTCATTTATATGACTGATATTCGATAAAAGTTATCTCAGCCATTCAATTAATTAGATTATTGTATTCATAATCTCAAATGTGTCCTAGAAGACTAGTGAACCATCAACACTGATAAATATTTCTTCTCCCTGACACTATCGCCATCCGCGTTAATGCAATGCATAAGGGAAAAGAACAAATTCACCCTCAATCACTATTTTTATACTCTTTGAAGACTAACCCGAAGTTTTCAAATCAAAAAAACCATTGTAAAACCCTTTGGACTATGTTATTCATCAGCATACCTAACATTGTTATTCCTTAAATCTAAATCATTAAAATCCATGCATTAAACTCGTTGACATTACCAAATCAAAACCAATTTTTTTTATGTTTCCAAACTCAAAAAAAATCATCACACCTTGTCTAGTTTAGTGAATATTCGTGATGAACCCTCTGTAGCAAGATCAAAACAAGTTATAGGATTTATATATATTCATACACATAACAATAATATTTAAAAATTGAAGATCTTACACAGTTCTTCTGTGATTTCAAATTCATCAGATCTGGTCAAATTTTTCAATGAAAAAATCATTAATATATATTTATTAACTAATAATATTATTTTCATATCATAAAATTTGGATATTCATAGATATGGTATTGGATCATGAAATTACACGTCATCCTTTATCTTCCCACTCATATTACACCAAAAAAATTACTATATGAGTATACATGTATGTTTAAAAGAAATTCCATAACCATAAATAATGAGGATATATAAGAATCCATGCCTCCAAAACACTTTCCATTAAATTTATTGTACTCATACAGTATGATAAAATGTGAGAAAAATAGGAAATATTTCTGGAATAAAATTATAGATTGCCTGAAGTAGAATGTCTCGGGCATATTTATATAGAAAGGGTGTTTTTTTCTAAAATTATAATTTAAAGATCCATTATTATTTTAAAAAATTCATTTTAAATGGAATTTTTTTTAAAATAATTATTATATTTATTTATTTTAAATTATGCTTCCACGTATTTTCATAAATCCTCTATGTAATGGTAATTCATTTTCATATTTAATTTTATAGAATGGAAACTTATCATATTTATTTAATTTTATTATATTTTTAAAACCCCCATTTTAAAATTATAAATTTATGTATACTTTAAAATTGTTTCAAAATTACAAGTTAGAGGATCATTTCTATTTTATTAAAGACCATATTTCTTTACATAATCTCATAAGAAAAGAATAATTTATGCAAGATAAATATTAATTTCAAGATTCCATGTAACTATCCTCAAAACTCTATTTTTTGTCAAGGTTATATTATCTTCAGACCAATTATATATTGGAATGTTATAATAGTTAGGGAAATCTATTTTTGGGATCTAAAATATCCTAAAGAAGGGGTATTAATATTAAAAGTTTTTAAATTATCAAGTTATCATGAAATATTATTTAAGAGTTATGAATGTCATCCAAGATCATAGATGTTTCCTTATATAATAATTATTATTCAAATTTTATACATATTAGTATAATCTTATTTTAAAAAATTTATTTCAATAGTGTTTGTGAACAATACCTTTAAAGTATTTAAACACTTCTAAAATAGATGTTTCTTGAAAAAAAATATTTTCTAATACTTTAAAGAAATTAATGTTATAATATTAATAGAAAATTATTTATATAGTTTTTAAATTTTTAATGGATTATTAATGAGAAAGTATGACATATAAAATATATTTTATTAAAAAGAATACTGAACACTAGGGTGGCGAATGGGTTTATGAGGAATGAATTTATCCCTAATACTCACTGTGCATTATCCTAATAGTGATTCTACTAGTGTCCTCGTGGGTTTCTTATGGTTTTCCGAGTATCCTTTTAATCCAAAAATTTTATTATTTATAATTGTTTAAATGATAATCCAAATCTTATTTTAATGTTATTTTAATTAAATTGGGTTTTCAGTGGTTTTGACCTATATTTCTTATGAATATTTTTTTTTAATTTCAAGATTTATATTTTTAAATATTATTTATCAAATGTTTTATATTTGATTATAAAGTGATTTTTTTTCCAAAGGGTTTATTTTTATTTCAAGGGAAGTGAATTTTCCCTGGTTTTGATAAGCCCTTTTGGGTCATTTTATGTTCATCCTATGATTTGAAAATATTTTTCACAAGATATTTAGAATTTATAAAGGTGTTTTGTATCATTTAAGAAGAATGAATGAGAGAAACCAAGTGTATTTTTTTGTAAACTATGATATATTGTAAGGAATATTCCAAATATAAAAACCTACATTGGAAAATATCCTTATGTATATAAACTGCTGTATATTTTTTAGTAAAATTTTATAAAAAAATGAGTAGCATATTCTCACATCAGATTTTTATGTGAAAATATTGAGCTATTACAGTAATATTAAACTATTATATTTAATTTTAACGAGTAAAACATTAAGATACTAATGAAATGTATTGGGATTGTAAGAATTAGATTATCTATTGTAATTAAATTTTTTTTTTCTAATATTGAAACTTCATCTTGACAGATTTGGATCTCATGAAAACTTATTAATGGAAAATATGATCCTTAAATATTTATATATCCTATTTATATATTATGAATTGAACGACCCCAAAACAACTGATATGCACTATACCGATTAAAAATGAATAAAAAAAGATATTAAAGAAATGAAAAGGATAATAAAAAATTAATAATAATGAAATTTTTAAGTAAGATTTTATATAATTAATTTACTTTAATTATTTATGATGGAAGAGGATGTATGAGTAGAGTCAGTACTCAAGGTAAGGGAATTTGTAACTCAATTTCATTTCATTGAGTTGTATTATTTCATTATTTAATATGAAAATTTATTATTATATACATTATAAAATATGATACTATATGTTGTATTTTAAATTGTTTTTTGTTTATTTACAGTTAATTTACATGGTATTTACCTGGATATATTCTTATTTAACATGTAATTGTCTTTTTAATTGTATCTTTGACTCAAATTCAATTCCATGAGACATGTATCATATTTTTGTAAATGTTTTATTTTTTTTCAACGTAATACCACATGAATGTATATTGAAAATTATTTTATATAATTCATGGGTTTTATAGAATTTTATATTTTTCTTTTATTCAATGTCTTTTTTATTTATTCATTACAAATGTATTAAGGGTTTATCCAATCAAACATCCATCATGGAGAAATATTTTAAATTATGAATTTAATTTCAATTATATGGTTTATATACTACATATTTCAAATTGTCTAAAATGATTCTATTTATACTCATTTTGATTTCAGTTCTATCACATGTTCATTATTTTATAGAGTTTTTTATTTTAAAATAAATATGTGATATTATACTAAATCAATGTTTTGAAGTTTTTGATGTATTTTAAAAAACTATTCATTTTCCATGTTCATATTTTTTTATATTGATTAAATAATTATTTTTCATAAACATAAATTTTCAAATTAATGATATTTTACTTTATCATTGAATATATTTTAAAATCATTTAAATTTATTTTCTAAAAAAATCATACGGGTTGGATTTGAGTTTATATTAAAAAGCATCGAAAGAATGTTTGTTTAATTTTTTCCACATGAATGAATTTTACCTTAACTAAATCATTTATTCTTCAATAATATTATATTTTTAAATATATGTTATTTTTAAAAATAAACCTTTTCTGTTTATTCTATGAATATTTATTTATTAAAATAAAATATATGAAATGAAAAGGTTATTTCTTCTTGATTTACAAATCATTTTTCCGTGATTATAAAAAAAATCATCAATATAAACATCCATTAGGTTTTTTTTCTTCAATGGTTATATAATATAATGATATAAACAAATTCCTTTATTGGGATGTCATCTAATAATATTTTAAGACAATCAACATGAAACATGGTTCTCCTCCATAGGTTAAACAATAAATCAAAGAATAATAAATCTTTCATTCGTTTCAAGATGATATATAAGACCTATGTGTTTTAGGTTATAGTTCTTGGAAATTATTTATAGATATGGGTTATCCTCATATATATCTCTCAGGTCAATAGGGTATTGATTTAGTCTCTAAAAAATGATAATTAGAATTAACTGATTATTCATTTTCCCATTATTTATGAAATACTGGGGAACACGGGTGATGACAATAATGTCTCGTTATACCTTAAGGGGTTTTATATGCTTTACATGTGTTTTAATGGTTTTATTTAGTAATGTTTGATTTCATATTGTTCATTATTATTGAATCATCTAAATCTTTTCATGTTACATGAAATATTGTTACTAGGACTCTTTGTTGATGATATAGGTTTTATTGGGTATGATTTTTATATTATATAATAATAGAAATTTTTAATTTTCTCCTCCCCATATTCCCATTTTATGATCACTTATGTTACTTGTTTGATATCAATCTCGATTAATATTACTATATGTTTGATCTAACACTATTCATGTTTCAATTTCTATTAGTTTTGATGAAAAGAATTATGTATCAGTTTTCCATAAGGTTATTATATTTGAATAAATTTTTGGGATATATTAAAGACTTATTGGAAAATAATGAGTTCTTTGTATATGGAGAGAAATCTCCATTAATGTTTAATAATACAAGTTTTAATAGTTAAGTATTTGTTCTAATTCTCTTAAAAAATAAACTTGTAAGGTATTGGTTATGAAATTTAATCAAAATTTCTTTTTATGTAGTAAATATGGATGCATAAAATTGATTCACATCAATTGTTACCTAATCAAGAATGTAAAGAATTTGTTTTTGGCACTAGAACTGATAATATGCTTACGTGTTTTTATATATTATATCGATTAATTGATTAAATAACATTTAAGGATATGATTATATCATGTGATGATATTTTAAAGGATTTTGAAGTACTTTTGTGTTAATATATCAACAGGTGATTATAGGTTTTAAGGCATACAATACCATTTGGGGTTTTTTTGTGCTGATATTTTAAGGTGATTTACGATATTTTGAAATATTTTTATTATATTTTAGAAAATTATTTAGTTATATAAAACCATTATTCATAACATGAAATTTAATGATATTTTTATTCTAGGAGAAATGTTATTAAATATTTGGGGAAATATTTCATGATACAAATAATCTTTAGGGTTAGCGCATTCTATGATGAAGAGGTAATTTTGGTCAATTGGGATAAGGGGTTATTATGTTTTTGGTAACATTAATAGATTATGGTGAGTTTAGAGTTATTGGATAATATGAGATTTTATATCCATTTGATTAAATTATTTTTGTAATGAAGGATTAAAAATATTTGGAAGCATGAATGATTTTGTGGGGATTTATGTCAGGGTGATTTTGACAGATTTTTTTAAAGGAGTAGTATATTATTGAAAATATAAGATTATGGTATCAAAATTTATGGTATGTTACATTATGAGTGATTAATGTTGACTAGAGAAAAATTTTATGATGATTGATTATGAATATATGATCAAATTATTTGGGATTATGGGTTTTTAATTTGGTTATGAGGATTATATGTATTTTTAAGATCACCTATTTTTGGAATAATATAGTTTGAACATTTGGTGTTATTGTTTAGGTTTTGTTGATTAATTTATTATTTCTTCATGTGAAGGATTATTCATATTATTTATTATCTAAAATTATGATAACAATTTTTGTTTTAATAATTTAAAAAATTGGATTTATTTACAATCCTTTTACTCCTAACACAATCAATTTGATGTTGATTTTCATGCTTCAAGCATGAAAAATTAATCATGTTGTTTGATCATGTGAGATTAATCATTGAAAAAGAAAAATATACACACAAAGGAATAAATTATTCTTTTAATGTGTATCGAAATAATATAATTATATTTTATTATATTCGCTATTTTTATGGTAAAATAAGTACCTAGAATCATGAAAAATAATGACAAATATAGTAATTCCTATGTGGAAAACATCACCTTAAAAAAATTTACATGTTAGAATATCATTCACTAATATGAGTCTTGTAATATAATTCTGTCCAGATTAGCATATTTATTTTATCTTCCACTACATATAAATTATCAATACCATTACTTCCATTTTCATATTTTTCACAAGGACATCTTTTCAAAATTATTTCTTTTAAAGCCCTCTATTATATTGTAAAATGTACATTGTTCATGATTTATTTTACTTCCAAACATCATGAAGACATTTTTATTGGACTTAAGATAAAATTTGATTGCGTGATATATTTATTGGGGGAAAGTGAAAACATTTTAAAAAAAAATAATATAATATGTTTAATATTCACGTTATCAACATAAATATATTTATGAAATAAATATGTGATTTTAACCTGACAAAAAAATTATATGTAATAACTTAGTTTTTAATTATATATTTAAAATTATCATGATATAAAATTAAATATATATATAAATATAAATTTATTCCCGAAAAATCTTTTTTATTTTGATTTATGTATACAATTATTTTATCATAGGATATTTGGTAAATATATATTCATTTATAATAATTTTTGTTTATATTGAGGCTTATTATAGATAATTTTATCATATTACGAAATAATAATATGGTATTTCATTTTGAAAGGAAATATATTTTACTCTATATAGATTGTTTCCCTTGAATTATGTTGTGTTTATTAAAAGATTTATCATTAAATTTTTTTAATTTAAATTTTATAGAATTAAAATAATTTTTGTATTATTCATATCAAAATTAATATAGGTTAATTTTTTTGGGATTTTTCAAAGTATGTATTTTTTTATTAATAACAATGAAATTAAATCTTATGAATACAATATCTTTTATACCATCACCATCATATAAATATAGAAAAAGGTAAATATAATGAATTTTTATTTAAAAAATAATTCGACAATATCATTTGAAAATAATACAACTAATGTAAATAATATATACACATGAGCCTCACCCTGGTTAGTGAGGACTCTTCAAGTGCATCCAAGAGATCAGAGATCAAATCCAGGAAGCGGAATTTTCTTGGGTTACTGTAGTAGATAATGTATATTTTTTGTAGTAAGAACTATGGGAGGTATTGTTATATACTATAGTAGCCGTAACTATTCACATGTTTGGGCCTTAGGGCCGCCGCTTTGGTCCTTAGGGCCTTTGAGGCCTTCAGACCATTCAAGGTCTTCAGAGCAGTTAAGGAATTTGGGACACTTCCAAGCCTGTGGGATACATCAATGAATTTGGGAAACCTCAATGACTTTGAACCACCTAAATTGTAGATTTACTAGACTAACTTACATGGAACAAGGCCCTAGATTAGGATTCCAAGAAGGTGCATTCACCAGACCATTGATAATCGGACATTGAGGAATGGGAGGGTATGAATTTTCCATCGGTCCTAGGCCTATCCATCTATGAACATGAAAAATTTCTGACCATTCATGAAAAGGTGGTGTGATGATCAAGCTGCAGATGCTGTGGAGGGGAAGTTCATGTAATCATATTCTAGGATAAATTCCTTAAGAACTTTGGTCCCAAAATATCACGAAGCTTATAGGTAATGTATGGGTTCCCCTTCAACCCTTAAAATGGGGATTATCATTAAATAATAAATGTGATGGACATCGATCCATTTAGGAAATGTAAATAATTTATTATATCAAGAAAAATGAAAACATTGTTTTGTGTTGTAATGGTTCTTTATAAGCATTGTAAAATTCAATATTTGTTTCAATAACATACTATTTAAAATAAAATAAGTCATTAATCAACCATAACAAGTTTTTTCTTACTTATTAATTATTTTGATATATATGAATTTATGAATTATATAATTATATAATAAATAGTTTTTACATGTAAAATTGGGTTACCATAGTAATGAAAAGTGTTATTAGAAGTGTTAAATCTATGATATGTTATTAAATATTACAATAATAATATACCTAATTAGCTGAATAAGGGTATTTATGACATATCCAAGTAATATGTTCATTAATATTAAATTTTGGATCAATATGGCATTAATATGAAATTAAATTGATTTTAGGAAATTAATATTAAAAAAAATTCCCCACGCATATTTAATATATTAAATTTTATGTCATATAAATAAAAAGTCATAATGAATGGATATTAATGATAATAATGATGATGAATAAGTTATATTTATGATATAAATTTATATTTAATTATATTGTTGTTATATCATCCCGGAGCACTTACGCACTGTTGACATGGGGGTGAGGATCGGCCTGGACCTCCCCCGCTCATGTATTTCCAAAATGTTGTGCATTTTGGGGATTCTGAGAACTGGCTAGAGTCACCATTCTGAACCAGAAGTCCTTCTACATGGTCTTATTTTCCAAATATGATTTTGCGAAGGTGTGGTTGTCCTCCTCTAGGTTGTGTGGAAACCTCCTGACCATTCATCTCCCAGACTTCTCTCCATGTTTACATCTCTTTTATTGCAAGATCCACTCAACCATCCCATATCACTATTATCTTATCCATTTTTACCTATCATGAATCCTCCCCCTCCACCACCACATCCTCCAATGTTATCAGCATTCAATGATACAGTTGTTTACAAGGTCGCAATCCGAGCTGCAGATGTTTAACTATCTTCTTCCCCTAAACCTTCTTTTTTAAAGGATAAATCATGATTTATTTTTCTCATGACTACTTTACCAGTGGATGATCCTGATCCCTTGATCTATTCCGTAAATACATTATCCAATGTCTTCTCAGTGTTTTTTTCATTTCAATATCAAATCCTATCCAACACTATACCTCGAGCCCTCACCCAGTGGGAGGGTTACTGGATCCTAATCCTGGTGGTAGAACTCCTTGAGCTCCAAATCCATTTCTCCATTAGTGGACATGCATAGCCACTTATTATGTATTAACTATTGAATTCCCAAATTATATAGAATTCCCCACTCTTAGGTACTCAAGACAAAACTGATTTCGTATCACATGAACTATATCACATTAAATCATCAATTGTGACATTTTTAAATACTACCACAAAAATGGGTTTTCGCAGTGGCATCCTTTATCAGTGTTAAAAAAATACTGTTATTGGGATCCCCTTTATCTGTGTATTTTTAGTAACGCTAATAATGGGGGTCTTTATTTTCGGTTTTTTTCCTAGCACAAATAAAATATATATTTCAAAATCGATATTATATTTCATTAAAAATAATATATTGGTACATAAATATATAAATATAATTATATTAATATTAATATGATAAATATTTTGTAAATATGTTTTAGATAATTTTAAATTAACATTTACATTTAATATATAATATATTTAGTGAAAATGACATATAAAATATTTTGAATAATAGTTTTAGTTATTAATTTAAATTATAATCTGGTAATAATCATTTAATAACAATTTGAAGACATAAGAAATCCAAAAATTAATAAAAGATATAAAATATGTAATTAACCATATTTACATATAATGTATATTTATCAATATATAGTACTTATAATATCCATTTTATTTTAAATAAAAATATATTAATATTTATATACCTATATATTGTGTGTGTGTGTGTGTGTGTCTATTAGTGTCTGGAAGTATTAACAAACTAATATATATAATCTATATATTCTAACATTTGAAAATATTATATATGTAAATGTATATAAATTCATATAAATATATATAATTATACTTATACATACACATATATATAATATATATACATGTTTATGTGTGATTTATATATGTATGTATTTAATTATTTATTTATAAACACGCACAAAGAAATGTATTATATAAATGTATTTAAATATAATCATATTAATATATAAACAAATATACAGATAAAAAAATATAAATATATATATATATATATATAAATACATATATATATATATATATACGAATAAATAAATTTATATATATATATATATATTAATATAACTTTATATATTAATAAAAATCTATATTAATATATGAATAGATATAAATATATATATCATTAAATGGAGAACATAAAAAGATGTGCAAGTGGTAAAGGTGTTAGCACGAAAGTGGGGAGTTCTATATTTTGATTCCAAGTATAGGAAAGGGTGTGTGGGAGGGTTCAGGGGGGTGGGGATAGCGATGATAATGGGTGGGTGCATGTGCGCTATTATAGGGAGTGAAAGGGGTGGTCGGCGAACAAGTGTGGCTTCCTAAGGGGTTCAAGCATTGTTAAACGTGGGGTCTCCTATTTAATTTAATTGAATTTTATCATCACTTTTTTAGAGATGATAAGGGACCCCCTTTTAATAGCACCTAGATTTCTGTAGCACTGATAACGAAATTTTTTATGCTAATAAAACCCTATGTTGTTTTGTGAGAGTCGAAGAAAAAACACTAAAAGATCAATTTTTTCTCAAAAAACTCAAGTTTTACAACCATTTGAACGATGACCCCTATAATTATCACATACATATTTTTTATATAAAGATAATTTTTCTATTATGCTAATGGGGGATTCAAATCTGTTTATACTTATATGAACACATGGGACAATTTTATTCTTTTGAATTTTTTCTATTATAAGAGAGATATCCAAGCAAGGGAGGCTCTATGAGAGGGTATTATATCCTATGATATAGGTAATTTTTTAGGAATAGTGGGATAATATTTCAATTCAATCACTGGACAAGGGTTGGAGAATGGTTGGGTGGATTTCGTGCAGATGTTGATATAAGATTTTTTAGAATCATATCTCACTGGAGGCGCTTCCACTTGGGTTTCATGGGATATAATTTCATGTGTTGTAATAAGAAAAATAGAAGATATAAAATCTATTATAGGCACAAATAGTTCCTTATTTACCTCTATGCCATATCCTCTTTCCAGGATGAAAAAGATAGTCACCTTTTTTGAGGTCTCTCAAATCATTAACTGGTTCATGTCAAAAAAATTCCCAAGACCGTAAACCACAGTTTTTTATTTTTTCCCTAGGGATAGACTTCCCTAAGAAGTTATCACTATTCCATGGATTCCTCATGGTCCAAACCATCCAGTGTGTTTTTATGGAATAGGCTACATAAATAGTTAAGATGGCTCAAAGGAAACCTTTAGACATTATTTCATAATCATCCCCATCGATTTCATGACCATGTCATATTGAGTGTAGAGGTGTAACATATGAAGGCTAGGATTGAAGATAGATATCATGATGATCTTTTTTACAGCTTGATTTTGAATAATAATGAATTTGTGGTGAAGTTCCTGGATGGTGATCAATCAGCTTGTGAATAGTCTAGGATCAAATGGTTTAATGAAGTTGATAGGAACACCACTTATTTTTAAGCCTGCATCGAAGAAAAATGGTTGATTGTTAGGCCAAATATCCTTTTTTAAGATGTATCATTCTCTAACAACCACGACATGGTGGGAGTTATGACTGGATATCATTTCAATAATATTCTAATATGTATGAACCCCCATATGAATGTAGGCAATTTGGTGGGACATGTAACAATTTTTTATGTTATTCCCAGGGTGGGGAAATATGACGTCAATTACACATTGGAAGTTATAAATGATGAACACGAGATCCCCTAATTAGTGATCACCCTTAAATCTTTCAGCATGCCTCGACTTGATGGGCTCCTCTATGCCTTCTATGTCTCCTCTTGGAATCTGTTTAAAAATTATATCATATATGTTGTGTATGATTGTTTCATGGGTGGCAGTCCCCCACACATGGATTGTGTGACGTCTCTAGTTTTAATCCCCATGACCACAATGTTGGGTGGAGAATAGTGATGGCAAGAGGGGGGGTGAATTGCCTTTAAAAAAAATAATTAACAATTTAAAATCAAAGTTAAAAGTGCAGCGGAAATAAAAGAGGCAAGACACAAAACTTGATAACGGAGTTTGGCTTAACCCAAAGCCTACGTCTCCGCTCCCAACTCAACCGTTGAGAGATTTACTACCGCATTATTTTTAATGGTTTTAGCAAGAAACCCAGTAGACTTTAAGGTAGTCTAGAACCTATTAAAGCTTGCTTTTAATGGTTGAGCAAGAACCCACTAGCCTTCTTACAGGTGAAGGCTAGCTCACCTATGACTCAAGCCTTTTAAAGGGAAGGCTTGACTAACCTCTTCACACCTTGAAGGTGGTGTGAAAACCCAAAGAAAGAGAGGATAAAATAAAAGGGGGGTTTTAGGCACAAACCCAAATTGATGCTCAAAATAATAAAACAAGAAAAACCGTAATGTGGAGAAGTCTTGGGCGCCAAAGGATTGATTGGAGTTGATGAAGAGAGCTCCCAAGCTTCTATGGTGGTGCTCCTTGGATGTGGAAATGGGTTGGAGTAATTGAGGTTCCTTGAAGGAAAGCACCGGAGGTTCTCCAAATGATCGAACAATGTTCCTGTAGTCTACCGTACATTTCTGGGGCTTCCTAGTCCTTTATTTATAGAGGGGGAACCCTAAAATGGCCTTTGGGGGGCTTCGGAGCCGTTGGAGAGGCCTTCGGAGCCGTTGGGAGTCAAGTGGACAAGCCTGGTCAAAGCCCAACGGCTAGTTTGACTGGCTCCACCAGCTGACCGGTGCAGTGGTACCGGTTGGCCGGTGCTTTGAAAAAGGTTGAGGCCTTCTGCCCAGGCACCACCGGCTGGCCGGTGAGGAGTCCACCAGTTGGCCGGTGGTGAGACAGTAGCTGTCTCTACTTGTCTGGGTTCCACCGGCTGGCCGGTGGTGGGACACCGGTTGGCCGGTGGTCTGGACAGAGGGGATGCCTTCTGTCCAGGCTCCATCGGCTGGCCGGTGGTCATCCACCGGTTGGCTGGTGGACTGAAAATCAGTCCACTTTTGCCTCGTTGCTTTCTTGGCCCAATTCCTTGGCAACCTGAAATCATGCCTATCATCCAAAAACACTTAAAACAAGATTAGATAAAAAAAATAGAGTGATTGTGATCTTGAAAATTAAACCACGAGGGGTACGAGAGGTACAACACACAATCCCATATTACATAAGTCACTACAAACTAATTAGTATGGGAAATATCACCTAAAGGATCATGTCCATTGTGATCAATAGAAGTATCTCCTTACATGTGCATAATTGGATCACTTAAGAACAACATAGAGTTATATAAGGGCAGAACAATTCATGGATCCATCTGTTTGTCTCAATAAATGAACATTAATTAAAATATTAATATATTGGGCTCTAATATATACATTTAGTTGGATATGAACATAGTGTACGACCAAATTGAGTTGTCTTTCAATCATAAGGGACTTGTCAAATGGGATTCCAATACTTTTTTAATGATATTTTATTTAGATGATTCAGTTATCCATAGATGTTGATTTCTTTTATGGGAAAAACTTGTGGTTTATTTTAATCAGTTATGGGTTTAAGGAAAGGTGACCCAATTTCTCCTAGTCTCTTTATTCTGATGCTATATTCCATAAGGATAATAAATAAAATTGTTTAATAAATGGGAAGTGTTCTTCAGTTTCAATGACAAAAATAAAATTCCAGGCTTACTCCTCCTAATTTTCACGAATTATGTGATCATTTTTTAAAATGGAAGTTGAAATTCAATACGTGGGTCAATGGGGTCATCAAAAGCTACAAAAATTGGAGCGGGTATTTGTTCAATTATGATAAAATTATTTTTTCCATATCTAATAGTTTCTAGACAATGATGGATAATGTAATTGAATCCAGTGCATGTTTCAATAGTTGGGTACTTCCTATAGAGTATATTGGTGTTTAAATATCATATGGTAGACTGCATGTGCATCACTTTGATTTTTTGCTGGAGCGTATAAGCAATATGATAACGAATCGGTAGAGTCATTTTTTATTGTTTGAGGGTATAATGACTATCATTAATATCATGTTATTCTCAATCCATATGAACATATAATACTCCAAATATGTTCCTATATCTATCAATTTTTTGTTGTAAAAATCATGGAGGTGTTCATAATGTATTATCATATGGAGGGGCGACACAACTGAGAATCTAGGGAATGAATTTCAAGACCCGCAATGGAGGGGATTTGTGGTCTAAGCATATGGTGGACCATGAATGGTTTTCATGTGAATCATGCATGGGAATTTTTGTAAGGACAATCTCGATGGGTCATTTAATTGAAAATAAATACAAAGATATTTTCTAGACCATGAATGGATGATCATATACTATTTGGCGCTTGATCATACCCTCATTCCAATGCTTTACAGTCACACTCATTACATTGTTGGCGAGGGTGTGATCAGCTTTTGGAATCAAAACTGGGCCGACATCAAACTATTTTTAGGGGTGTCTTTCCCCAGTCCTCTACATCCATCGGTCGAGTGGGTACCCCAAGTTTATGCAGTACATTTTATAAAAGAACCTACAAAGAGTCTTATATCTCATTGAGTTTTTCTCTTCCCCTGACACTTGCATCTTCACGAGATCAGTATGTGTTCTTTCTTGATGATTTATTTTTGAATTATGTTGATGGAACCATACAAACATAATTATTGGGGAGGGGTTATATAGTGTAAATAGATCCCTTATAATCACAATTTTTTGGTATGTCATGTTAACCATAATTCTATTTCTACGAATGAAAATATTAATAGAACTTGTATTCACATAGAGTCTCAATGTTCAGGTTGCACTAACCCAAGGGAGGATGCCACTATCCATATTCTCATCATGGGGAAGTGGTCTAATAATTTTTAGATAACATTTTATAGAACCAATTGTGCTTTATTTCATGATTTCATGGGAAATTATTTCATTGATCACTGGTTCCAGGGTACAGGGTCGAACCGCATTGAAGTATATGTAAGCTCAAGCATCCTAGTGGTCGGGAACTAGTGCATCAAGCAAGAAATAAATAGATAATGTTATGAGGGATATCCTATTTATATTATGGAAATTACTATTACAATAAATAATTTAATGGTTGATCAGGTTCATATAATTAACCATTTGAATGATTCCCCCTCCATGAGAGTTATCATGGGAATCAGGTTGACTATCACCTCCTCTACTGTCCTCCCTACTGGATGATGGGTTGGGTGTAATACTCATAGAATCAGGATGAAATATAAATTTTATGGTTCGTGTAGCACTGGAAATTAAGGGGGTGTATTAGATTGTGATAATAGTTTTTTAGTCATCATTTCATTCATGGCCTTAATTGGGAATGGAAATTTTCTTCGGGATGAAGGAAATGCTCTCATAGCGGTCGTTGATCTATCTAATAGAAGAAACATTACACTTTCTATGATGGAAACTGATTGTATGTTCTACATATGTCACATCATGGCTTGGATCCCACTATTTTTAAATTATTTAACTTGTTAGGATCATCATGAAACTGATTATTAGAGTCATGTAGATTTCTCACACCTGGCGCGATGGAAATCAAGAAGTAGATTATCTCACCTCAAAATATTCTCTGGAAGATATTTTCACATTCTTCAATAGATAAAGGTATTTTCATTAATATTATGTCATCATAATTATTTCTGACACTCTATGATTGAATTATTTTGGACCCCAATAAGACCCTATGTTTTTTTATTTTCACCTTCTATCTCGATGTACATACTCATTTCTTCAATAAAAATATATTGATGTTTGTGAAATATTAATTAATATTTTATTAATTGATTTTAAATGATATAAATATTATACTATTTTATTTTAGATGATGAATCATATAAAATATTTTCCATGTTACATTTTTATCCACATGTCATCAAATAAGTACATTTATATTCAATAATGACTATATACTTCAAAAAACACCATTGAATTTTTACCTACAAAAGGTGATTAATTTAATAATTGTAATACACATAGTAGGATTGTTTTCCCTTAAATTATAGCCAAATTTAAACTTTATTATTCCATTATCATATACCTCTTACCTTGGTGTGATCAAAAATATCTTCTCAAAATGAAAAAAATGATCAATCAAAATGTGGTAACTCAATGATCATGGTATGGGTTTCTAATACTATTTCACCTTTATAAATTAAAATTTTTTATCTTTAAACCATATTAAAACATTAATTAATTTAAAATATGAATCAAAAAAGTGGTTATTTTAATCATTTTGATCAATTGATGATATGATATCACTTGTTACCTCTAATTCTAACATATTCTGTAAGATTTTAAAATATAAAGATATTGTTATTTCAATGGATGTATTTTCATTTAAATTATACTCTCAATATTTAAATAATTAATTTAATACTCAAATATTATCCAAAATTAATGATTCATTTGTTATTAAATGTCACATATATTATCTATGTTTCTCTTTATTTTAATATCTTTTGAAAATTTTCAACCACTGTGGTTATTTTACCTAATCGATGTGGACAATGATGTGTTAATGAAATTAGGATTACAATTATAATTGTTCAAAAATAATATGATTAACTATAATAGTAATAGTAATATAATTCTATGATTATCATTATGTAATGGTTGTTCAATTATAATAATGAATGTAAAATTATTAAATCAAATCCAATTTTTAATGTCAAAATACTGGCTCATTGGAGAACACTTTTGATATTGTAAGAATTTAATAGCCTATTTAACTTAATTAACTCTTGAGTGAAATGTACATGTTATATTCTAACCATTGGAGCTTAAAAACCCAATGTAATAATAATTTTTTATGTTATAGATACATATATCCTCTTTAGATATTATAAACAGGACAACCCCAAAATGACGGATGTTAACCATACTAATTTTGTAAATGAATGAAGGATGATAATTAATTAAAGAAAAGTTATTATAATAATGAATGAAAAACTATTTGAATATGAAGAAACTATAGAAATAATATAACTTTATTATCCACAATATTTTAGGATGTATGAGGCATGTTAGAACTGGAGGTAATGGAATTTGTAATTTAATTTCCTCTCACAGAGTTATATTATTTCTATATAGAATACGATATTTTATGACTATGTGAAACATAAAAACGTATTTTTATGTTATATTTATTATCATTTTATGTGATTTTACATTTCACTCACAAAAAATATTCTTTGATATAATCTTATTTCACATTTTATGATATTTGTAAGGGTTTTTTGTCTCAATATCAATTTCTTGGGAGAATATTTATATTATGATGCATTTTTTTTATTTTTCACATAACATAGCATCCCATGAACCTATTTTTAAATATTATTTCGTGAAATTAATAGGTATTATTAAATCATACCATTTTATTTCACTCAATGTTATTTTGATTCAAGAAGTTCCGTAGGAGTGATTGTTTTACATCCAAAACATTTTTCTTGGAGACATGGTATGAATTCTGCATCAATTTTAATTTTATAGAGTATAAATTTCCTATCTAGAATATTATATGATTAATATATTTAAACAAATTGTATTTTATTTTTATATCCCAGGTTTATTATTTTAATAGTATTTATGATTTTAAATGTTTTAAGTGGTTTCCTTTCAATTGATCACTTTAAATGGTTCGAAGTATTTTTTGAAACTATTTTTCATCCAAGTCCATAATATTTATCTTTTTTAGGAATATTATTTAATAATAATCATTGTTATTTATGATGTTAATACACGTAACCTTTGAAAATTATTTATAATCATAGAAAATTAATCTCTAAGAAAATCACATTAATTGGTATAGACATTATCAACAAAAGTATTAAAATAATTTTTCAATGTTTTTCCAGTAGAACAATTATTCATGAAAGTATGTTCCTTTTTTAATTATTAATAATCCTTTACAAACTGAACGTTTTATCATATAAAATCCCATAACCATTATTTTATGAGTTTCTCATTATTTTAAAGTAAATTCAAAATGAAAAGGGAGTTTCTTCCTATTTTACTATTCATATTTTTAATGTTTTTTTAAAATTAATTTTCATTTATGCCAAAATATTTTAATGATAATTAGGATTATCTAGAGTTATTTTCTAATGATATTATCCATGTTTTTTTTGAGGGATTTTGATAATATTTTAAGAAAATTTCCCTAAAATATTAAAAATTTCTATAGGTTAATCAAGAAATGCAGGAATGATGGACGTTTTCATGAGTTCAGGATGAAATGATAAACCTGTTTGTTTTTTCATGTTATGGTTATCCGAAATTATTGATGATGATGAGTGATTATAATATATATCTATTAAATTAAATGGTAAATGATTTTTTATCAATAGAATTTATTATTGGAATTAACTGATAATAATTTATTCCCTTAAGGATGAAATATGAGTGAATACGAGTTATGACTATAATGTCCCAAGATTCCTTCACTGATTTCTCTATAAAATAAATGATTTTAAAATAATTTATTCAGTAATGTTTTATTTCACATGGATTATAAAAATTAAGGCATATAAATGTTGTCATTTGATAAGAAAATTATTTTTCCATGTCTCATGATTGATGATTAACATAAAATTTGGTATAATAATCAAATTTCATGATCATCTAATATGTATTTTTTTATATACCAATATGTTAATCTTATACCCTATTATGATCCTCAATTTATATTACTAATGTTTAACCATACTAGGTGTTCGAACTCACTCATAATATGTTTCCATTTTCATAGGTTATGATGAGAAATATTATGTATGTTCTTTTAACAATTGTATCAAATATAGATACATTTTTGGTAGATTGTTAGGAATTATTATAAATTATTAATTTCATAGTATGGTGGAAAAATGTAATTGAAATGAAAAATATATGGGTTTTATTATCTAAATTATTCTATTATTGTTCTTTAAAACTCATAACATAAAATGCATTTGATGTGTGAGAGACTCAATATTTACTTCTTAAATTTTAATTATAAATTGATAAAACTGTGTCTCATTTATTAGTAACAAATCTAGAATTTAAAAAGCATTTTTTAGCACCAGATCTGAGAGTATTGGTCTAGGGAATTATTATATGTATTTTAGTAGGGTGTAGAAATTATTATAAGTGATGAAGATTTCATTTGAGGATATTTTAAGAGTTTTAGATGTGGTTATAGGTTAATATTTCTATTATTTATTATAATATTAATGGAAAAGATTCCCTTTTAGGTTTTAAGTGCTGATATTTTAATCATATTAACGATATATTGGGAGATATTAATGTGTTTTAATATATTATTTATGTATAAGTAACCCTTATGATTAACATTTGATTTTGGTTGGTAGTTATTTAGGGAATAATTTTGTTATATTTTTGGGTACATATGTTCAATGGTATGTATAAACATTTGGGTTAACATATTCTATAATATAGGGTCTATTATAGTTAATTGGGATATGATGTCATCATATTTTTTGGAACAATATAGGATTATGGTGAATGAGAAATTATTGCTGAAGATATTATTTTATATAAAAGTGGTTTATATTATTTTTAAGAATAAATATTAAGTTATACTTTAGATGAATATTTTATTTTGTTGTATTTTTACGTCTTGGATATTTAGGAAATTTTTTGAAACTATTATCATTTTCAGAAAATAAGTTATTAACATATATAAATTTTTAGTATGTGAATTTATGAGTGAGTAATGATGACTATAGATAAATTTTATATTTATTTTAATGAATATATAGTCAAATGTTTTTTTATTAGATTCTAATTTTGTTACACATATTTGAATTGTTTCATAATTAGTCATTTCAGAAAGGTATTATTTTTGAGGTTTTGGAGGTTAATATATTATTTCATCATTTAAATATTTATTAATATTGTGTATTATCTAATATTAAAATAACAATTTTGGTGTTATTAAATGACTATAAATCAGTGGAATAACTTCTCATCTTTTTATAGATGTCGTCATCTATTAACAGTTTATTATCCTACTTCATACATGAAAAATCTATCTTATTCATTAATTATATGAAATGAATAAACAGTGAAAACTAATAAAAAACAAATGAAAGGGATTAAATGGTTACATTATAGTATAACTAGTCCATTTATGTATGTTTTCCTCTATTATCAATTTTATGGTAAAATTAATCCAAAAAAAATCCATCATAATGAAGATAAATTTATTGGGTCGAAAAAGGGAAGCATCACCCGAAAACCAATGTACTCCTTAAAACTCATTAAAAAGTATGAGTTTTATAATAGTACATACATGGAATAACAAATATTATTATACAAAATGAAAAGTTTCATTATCTTAATATAAAAGTCATTTCTTCTAATTTTGTATATTTCTTTTGTCTTTCACTTCTTGTTTATTATATTTATCCTTTTTTCCTCTTGACATACCTTATAAGTGATTTTGTATAATATTATGGATTTATAAGTACTCTTTTATGATTTTAAAAGGAATTTAAAACTATAATAACATTACATTTAATCTTCATAAATCCCTTTTTATTGGACTCGAGATAAACTTTTGAGGACATAATTTATTTAAGGGGTGAGAGAATTACCTCCCAAGTAATTTAAATAATATTGAATGTTTAATATTCATTTTACGATTCTATATTTATTTAGTAAATGTTTATATATTTATTACATGTCTCTAATGATATTATGTAATCAATTATATACCAATTATACATTTAATTTTTTACCAAGAATATGCTTTTTAAAATGGATAAAAATACTTACCTAACATGATGTTTATTTGGATCCATATAAATACTTATTTAAATATTTTATCTAGTGTAAATATATATTTATTTTTATTCATTTTATTTATATTGAAACACCATTTTAATAATGTTGTCATTATATGGAAGAATAATATAGTCTTACATTTTGAAGGGATGTTGTCTTTATTCATTATAAATTTTTCCTTGTATTATATTGTTTCATTTGAAAGGAGTATTTAAAAATTTTGGAAATGGAATTTTTTAAAATAAACATCATTTTAAGATTAATCATTTCCAAATTATCATAGGTATACTTTTTTTTAAATTTTTCTAATCAATTTGATTATTTTATATAAAGGTAAACGAAAAACAGTTTTATTAAGACAACATATTTTATGACTTCATCATGATATAAATATGGAATAAAAACATATTAAACCTATTGAATGTGTATTAAATTAAATTATACCAATTATATAATTTATTTCTATATTATCAACATAAATTATGTTTTATGAAAAGATAAATGGAAAAACATTTATTCGTGTTGACTTAGTGCTTACACAACAATGGAAAGTCAAGATTTGTGTCAAAAACACACTATTTAAGTGGATATAAGTCCTTTTCAGCCATAATAACTATTATTAATGACCAATGAATGACTCTAATATATATTTATGAATTTTATAATTATATGTGAAATAACATTCAAAGGGAAATTTTTTTAACATGTTAAAATCAAGAATGAAGAAAAGTATTAAATCAAGGGTAATCAATTAAATATCATAAAATCCATATCCTTGAATGGGTGGAGAATGGGATTATATAAATCCCCTCTCTCTATGTTCCTCATTTTTTGTGACCTAGACCTCAGTTACCTAGAGCTAGTGCATGCTCTATTAAATTGTGATAAGATACAATGAATCACATCCTAAAGGACCGGGTAGTATAGTAGTCTTAGTAAACTATATACATACATGATTATTTCATAAAATTTGAATATAAAATTTAAAAAATATTTATTTCAAAGAATATAAATATTACCTTTATAATATCATAGTATACTAGTCTTAATTAACATTTGGGATTCCCAAGAAAGGATGAAAAATAATATTGATCTCAAATGGTCTTTAAGGGTCACATTAATAATAAGTTATCATCAGTAAATGAAGAATAATAATATTTAATAATAAATATGGATAGGTAAATATTGAAACAAATTGTTCATTTAATCAATAATATTACTATCATGGTTTTTTATGAATAATAGAAATGTTAAGGTAAATAATTGAAAACATGTTCTATTTAAATAACATTTCTATCATTAATAAATAAGAAATAAACAACATGGGATAGAAAATAATAGAAAACACATTCCATTTATTCAACATTAAAATCCAGTAAAACAAGTCATAATCAATTCGGAATGGAAAATAACTGAAAAAACAAGTAATTTGAACAGTAACATAGAATGAAATGAATACAGAGATAACATCATATAGAAAATATGATGGATTGAAATATATAAATTATTAAAGAAAGAGATTATTAAATATTGTTTTCCATGATGTTAGGAATCTTGGTAACTCTACTATCAACACCTTTTATAATATAGTTTATAAATTTTGGTAATACCCCATTCAATTATTTGTTTTTGATTCATCTCATTAAACTAATAATGCATCAGGGGTATATATAATTCTAGACTCTACCCATCACTTCACGTCAAATGTAATCTTTATATATTAAACAATCATGTTAGTTCAAGAAAAATGTGACTTATCATCAAATATCCTTATTGAGTAATGATTATGGATTTATTAATATTTCCATGGATAATAAATTAAATTCAATTTAAAACACCATATTTATAAATTATATATTACTTAAGAAATAAACATATCCATGATAAATAATATGGATATTTAGTGGAAATTTAGTGTTCAGTGATCATAAGAAAGTGAATATTTCTAGTAAATTTTAATGAATACAAAAATTATTCAAGAATGAGAATGTCAATACTTGGAAAAAATGGTCACAAAAAATTCATATAATGGTTAACTAAGGTATCAATAGAACATATACCTATGTGAACATCTGTCTCTTAACGGCGGCACGGTGTTGAATCTGCGCCTGAGTTCCAGCCTCTGCGATTCAAGATCGGCACCTCATCCACAGATCTAGGAATTTGGAGGTTTCTTCGTGGATCTTATGGATGGCGGTGGCGGGATCTATTTCGAGATTGGGATTGGGATTTCTCTCGGAAATATAGTGATGTTCTTAGCTTGTTGCATGTTTTGTCAACTGATTTCTTTTTTGGATGATTTCTGGGATGGATATTGTTTTGAGCTGACACGTTTTAATGTGACAGTGATGATTCGACCGATGCATTCTGATAAATCTCCTTCCACCTCTTGCAATCTTCTATGCAAGAGTTTTGTTTTGGAATGTTCGGATTGGTATGGGAGGTTCGAGGAGCTGTTTTTGGATGTGTGTCTGTGTGGTATTGTTGTGTCTGTGGATTTCATAGCCTGTTGTATTTCTGCGTTTGGATCTTTGTTCCTGGTGATTTGTGGAATGGGACGGTGATGCTTCCCGAAGGTTGGTCTAGCCAGAAAACTATTCTGGTGGACGATCGATGGGGGATTCTCGGTTCGAAGCAGCGGTGCGTCAGGTGGACATGTGTGTATGGAGTATCTGTCATTCGATTTGGGTTTGATGAAGTTAGGTTTTGAAATTTGAATTTGAAATTTTGAGGTGTTTGATGGATTATGGTTCTTCTTGGTTTTATGTCAGTAATGGGTACCAGTAACCTTTAAATCGACTTTATGAAAATGAAAAAATGGTTTGGTGTGTGAAATAAAATAGAAATTTCAACAAAACAATTTTTGTGAAAAATATCATTATTACATTGAAAATATTTTTAAAAATTAATGTTAAAAATATTTTTAAAATAAATTTATTTAAAAAACATTTTATATTTATAAGGGTCACACTAAACATTGAGTGGTCATGATAGTGGGAAATTCTATACAGTTTGGTCTCATTAAAATATGATTCCATTAACATTTTCGGTAAAATACAAATAGGTCTGGTTTGGAAAATAACATCATGATTAATTTAAGTTTTTAAAAAATTTATACATGGGAAAACATTCTATTTTAAATAAATTGGATAATTAAAAATATTTTTGGAAACATTTTTTTATGACAATGTTTTTGAAGATAATGTATTTTTGACAGAATTAAGAAATGATGTCAGATTTTATTTAAAACATTTATTCTAAAATTTTAATTACTAAAGAGTGTAAAAGGGTACTATTGCTTAAAAAATTCACAAATAACCATAGGATAAAATTATGAATTTTTTTAATTATCCAGTGATCAGATAATATCCTTCAATGGAAACTCATGCATAAGAAATTGTTTTTAAAATAACATCAAGAAATATAGCTTCAAAATGATCATAACATTATAATGAGAATTAATCAAGGAATAAATTATGTGTATGTAATTCAGTTACACATTAAAAAGGTTAAATTCAACATAATATAATCAAAAGTCATTAGACACATAATCATATAATATCAAAGACAATGATGAAGTAATATTACCCAATGAAAGGAAATTAAGTAATGAAATTTTTTACGAATGTTATCATGAAATAATATTAACCATAAATGATGTCGATAAGTACTAAGGCCATTGACTACATTTCCACTGTTCCTAATAATGCTCCACATGTTCCCAATACATTTAAAAACTTGATTGTTAACCCCTTGGATGCTCCTTTTTCGGTGGTGATTCAGGCTATGACAACCTTCACCCTTACCTATACTCCTCTTATCGATGTCTCTTCACCATAGATGGGGTATCCTAGCCCCTCCAATATCTTTCAGAAATCCAATAAATCCTTCAGGAGGCCCTTTTCCTCCCAACTCATGATGCTCAGCATCCAAGCTTCCCGGATGTCTATCCGCTTTCTCCATCGATGTCATGGGATGGTTTGTTTCGATTGATAGAGGTAATATATTCATCCTTTGATGTATAATTAGCTTGATTAATGTGTAATATTGTGGTGAAGTTCATATCTAAGAAACCACATCTCTCAATATTTAATAATTTGGTGGACTCATAGGTTTTTCATATCCCGTATCGCATCTCTGATATCCACAATAACTTATTTTTCTTGGTTCTGGATTCAAAATCGGATTCCATCAATGCATGGCGCAAAGCCCCCAATTGATTGGGTTGTTGGCTATTCAACCTATCTCTAGGTACATTGGAGGTTCATAGAGGTAAAGAGAGTCTTCATGCAGTTTTGTGGATATTTCTTCCTGCCCTCCTAGTGCCCTTCCAGAATGATGCTTTCCTCTAAGACATCGACAACTCTTATAGTGGATTTCTCTGCATCGATGGTCACATACGCGGTGGTGAGGAAATTATGGTGGCCAAAATTTGTGTTGATTTGGATTTGAATCATCCAATTCTGAATAATTTATTCTTGAAGTTTCGGGACTCAATTCAATAGAACCATAAAATTTTTACCCATTTTTTCTAGGTGTTTCTCTTCAGGCCTCTTCCAGGGCCACTACATGAAAGTTTTCAGAAATATCTTCCTTGGGACCTTCCTCTAATATAACATAGTTTCCTCTAGATGAAACCATCCCTTAACCTTACTAGATGGACCTATATCTGAATCGGTACAAGTGGTGCATCAAGCTGATCCTTCTTCTTTCATAGTGGCCACGATGGTTTCCCCTTCACAAACATGTGAGGCTCCTTATTCCCCTTCCACACTTAGAGATGAGTCTACAAAATTGGTTCTCATTCCATATGCCTCCTGTGATACCCAGTCTATGTTTTCTGAATTCATTTTTTTATTCTTCTATCCCTCTAAAATGTTTTCTGATGGATCCCTACTAAAAAGTTTTCAAATCCCCCCAAAAAGTTTACTGGGTCCCCCAACTCATCTACCTAACATGTTTGAGCCAACCACTTATTCATGTGGCTGGAATAAAATTTTTATTGGTGGATTTGAGAGGGATTCCCTTTACCCCATGATCGAAAGAAGATAGATCAAGGAGGTTATAAGCACCTCCCAGAAGGGAGCATCCGGCCTTCTAGAAACCTGTCATTTAGAAAGACAATCCCTATGGAGAAATCTCAGTGGGTTCGACCCAAGGGGACTTCCATGGGTTATGGGAGGAGAAATCAATGTTATATCAGATCCATTTGATAATAAAGTGAGAGGGTATTCCCCCAGAAGTCTAGTATGGTGTTTTTTTCCATTTTATGGTGGGAAAGGATTACTGGAAATGGGGTATTCATGTGACTCTTTTACATAGTGCAACAACCAAAGGAAAAAATTACAATGATGGAGTCGTATAGACTTATGCCTAGTCAAAATTAATGCCCTCTCTGTGTTAACAAATTCCAAGGCAAACCACCTGGTTTGAGGTATTTATGAGTACTA
Source organism: Viscum album (assembly GCA_963277665.1). Classification (NCBI taxonomy): domain Eukaryota; kingdom Viridiplantae; phylum Streptophyta; class Magnoliopsida; order Santalales; family Viscaceae; genus Viscum; species Viscum album. The sequence continues at coordinate 905,466,441 of OY728125.1, read as the reverse complement.
TCTGTTACTTCTCTCTTTGTCTCCAATGTCAGTCTCTCGTGAATTATTCATGTTCATTAGTCACTGGACCAATGAACCAGGATATCAGCAGTTGGTAAGGGAGATATGGGGAGACCCAAAACGGGTTCATATAAGGGTAAAAATCCCCAATAATCTACGGTGGCTCATATAGGGTCCTCAAGTGTCGGATAGGGACCTTCCTCCAACATATTATAATATGGATGAGCTTAAATGAGACATTGACACGATGGATTCTAGTTTAGAGGAATCATGGTATGACTTGTTCTTTGGTTCTCTCTCGGATAAAAATAATAGATTGAAAGAATTGTTTCATTCCTAGGAATGTAGGGCCAGGGAGAGATCAAGGAAAAAATTGCTTCATGAAAGTCACAAAAACATATCTTATTTCCATCCATGCATATAGGAGAATAGATTCTCTATATAGAAAAAACTTTTCCTAGAAGATGATTCATATATTGATGATAAACATGTAGTGGGGGGTATGGACCACATGTTCTTCAATGTTCTTCTTGAAAACCTAATCATTAATATTTCCAAGTGTTATCCGTAAGGGTGTGAATATTTTTGGGGAGGGATTAATAGTCTTATCTCTGCACATGACAATGAATTAATGGAAGGGGCCCTTAAGGATGAAGATACCAATGCGTCCATGATGAGTCTAAACCATAAGAGGTCACCATATACATATAGATTCCCTTTCTCATTCTACAGGTTCTCTTGGGAGGTGGTAAAGTGTGATATTATTTCAGTGATATATGAATTCTTTCAGGGGAGAAGCCTCCCTGGGGGTTCATATTCTATGAGTCTAGTGCTCATTCCAAAGACCATAGACCCATCCTTTTTCCTCCATTATAGAACTCTGAGTATGTGTAATTTTTCTTCCAAGATTATATCATGTATCTTCAATATATGGCATTCCAGGAATTTTCCCTGATGGATCTCCATCGAACAACATAGATTTATAAATGTTCAATCAACTCAATGGGAGATAACACTATCTAAGGAATTATTGGGAGAAATAAATGAAAAGAAAAACGGATTTAATATATCCATCATGCTGGACATGAATAAGGTGTATGATAAAATTAAATAGGGCTTCATCAATAGGGTTCTTGTTAGAATGGGTCTCTCTTCCTGGGCCTATGACCTCATCTCCAGATGCAACAACTCCTCGTAGTTGGTTGTGTCATTTATAGAGAAATATCATGTATTCCTCAAGGTAACTAAATGGATATAGAAAGGATACCCTATATCCACAAACATTTTTATCCAAATGTTGTTTTCTCTCAGTTGCATGATCAATAGGAGCATGTCCAATGAAGATATTCTCCCATATCAAAAGAGATTGAATCATACCTCCATTTCACACTTGATGTTTAACGATAACACCATCGTATTTACTAATGATTATAAGAGATATACGTGTGGTATCAACAGGTTTCTTGTAGATTATTTCCACTAGAGTGGATAGGTTATAAATAAGGATATGATTAATTTCTATATATCAAACAAATGTGCTTCAAGTAGGCTTGTGTATCTATGTAAAAAATCGGGTATGCAACTAGGATCCTTCCTAATGGATTATCTTGTCACTCCTATCTCATCAAGAATAATGTGCATCCACAACATTTATTATGCATTGAGAAAGATCACAGTTCGAGTCCTGCACTAGAAAAACAACCTCTTATCCATTGAGGGTTGGATCACCGAGGTTAACAATGTCTTGATAGCAATTCAGGTTCATACATTGGCCTCCAATAATGTTATGAAGGGATTCAATAAATACATTGATAAAATCATAGAAGGGTTTATCTAGCATGATCTCTCGGAGGGTAAATGAAACTGGGTTTATTAGGAAAAAATATAAAGTCACATCCACGATAGAAGGATTAACTTCAAGAGTTTACCTAACACCATTCAATGCATGCATGCGAAACTATTTTGGGAAACAATCAAAGAATATACATTTTAGGGGATGATCATGCCTTGTAACTATTTTGGAAATATGGACACTGAAACTGTGCATGAATATCCCATATGGTATATGATCTAATACCTCATTCCAAAGCTCCAAAAGAACTCACAATGGATATTAGGGGAGAGTGATATTCTTTTTTGGCATCACAACTGGGAAGGAAATGTTAGCAGTTATCAGGGATTCTGTAACCCAATCATCTCTTTTATGGAGTCAAGCCTTAAACCGTTATTCATAAGGTTAGTATTAGTTAATAATCAGCAATATATGTTTGATTTAATTGTTATCAACTCGGAACCGTAAAAATGTTTATTCACTACTTCCATTTGGGTAAATTCAATTCAAAGGACATTTGAAGGGTATCCAACTCTCTGGATCAATGTGAAAGATGGAATGGAATAGTTCAATGCAACAAGATGCTAATGAAATACAACATTCCACTTGGAGGATTAGGAACTAGGAAATACCATTAAATGATAATGTCAAAAATACATGCATTATCCTAGCTTCCAGCTGCTACTATTTCAAGAATAGGCATGAGGATATCACATACCACATTTTGTTTTATGTTGATTGGAACCAAGACCTATGAAGTGTCTTTAGTGAGTTTAATATGTACTTCTATCGGGACCTTCATAACTCCCCATTCCCTAAATGATGGTTTAAGAGAAAATATGTAAGAAGCTTGGAAAAAATGGTGACATCCATGTCTCTTATTATTGGGTGTTGGTGCCTATGGAAAACTAGAAATTAGGCTATATATGAGGGGTTTATACCCATAGGTAGATCCATCATTATGAGAAAAATGATTCTATTGGATGACATGGTGACTTTGATTGTAACTAGAAGGAATTTTCCTATATATGGTTACTCCTGGTTACCTCCCCAACTGTTCAACCCACCACCTCTAGGATACATGGGAGATGGGTGTGGGGGATCCTTTTAGTAAACAGAATGATGCATAATATGGATGGATCATGAATCTAGGGTGACATTCATAGAGAATATTTCTTTCAATATCATAGGGGGAGTGTTTTTATAAACTTTATGGCACACTAAAAGATCCACAATTCCATATAGGTGAAGGCCAAGTAGTTATAACATGATTAAATCATTACATCTATTAGAATATTCATCAATCCCTTGTGGAAACAGATTCCTTGATCATACATGACTCCTTTCAGGGATGTGGCTATACTCTTTACTCAATATCATACAACATAAATTATTGAAAATAAATCTCAATATAAATGTGATGGTTTCCCACACTTGGTGTGAGGGGAACAATGTAGTGGATCACCTTTCTTCTTTGGAGGATCAAGGTTCAAATGTCACTTTATTTTCCAACATATCTTAATTTAAACTTAATGGGGTGAATTTGTTTCAAGGGTATGCCCTTGGTCTCCAAAAAATTAATCCTCTCTGGGAAATTCCGTCCCTCATTACTATATATCTCTTTACCTAAAATAAAAATGAAAATGGTGATTGATAAATTGATTATTAAATTCTCTACCACTCCATAAATTTAAATTCCACTACCCATGGTTGAAATAATTTAAATTCAAAATTAAAATAAAAGTAATTATTAACGAATAACGGTATTACATCTAAAAGGGATATTATGTACTCTAAGAAAAATAATTTAGTCGTACAACATTAAAACACACCTTAATGAAAAGAAATTGAGACTAAGTCCCATACCTCCCAGCTTTTTAAGGTTGAACATGATTTAACCTCCTATATAATGGTTTTAATAATTTAATTAAATTATATAATATCTAATTAATATTGATAATATCATATTTAATCCTTATATTTCATATTATCACTCATTCATTGACAATATTTAATTATTTTCATTGTTTCTTGTGTTTATTTCCTTGTTTTCTCAAGAATGTTTTTTCATTAAAGTTATTGTTATTGCACATATTATATATTTAAGTAATATCCAGAATCTTGGTAATGTTATACATATAATTTTTTCAATATTTAAATCTTTAAAATCATTATTTAAATTTTAAGATGTTTAATGGATCGCATCACTTCATGGAGATGGTTGGCTGTATCTTTGAGTGAGAAATATTATCATTTACATAATGATTGAAAGGGTATAGAAGTATGGGATATGATAATTTTTGTTAATAACTATAATTTCATATATATGGTATTTATTCCCTTAATTTATCCTTATTAACTTTCAAGGAAAATTTTATGTAAAATACGAATTACATCGTTTCGTGTGGCGGTAGTCCATCGTACACACCTTGAGATTATCATATTTTAAACGGAATGGAACATAAGAAGGTATATGTCATATTATAATTAAAAAATAACAATAATATCATAAATATCGTATATATTTATTTAATTCATCATTATATTAATCATTCAATGGTGGTTATTGATAATGAATTAAGTCGATTCGTAAGGCAGTAGCCCTCTATAAACATTATCTACAGTTTAATTTCCCATATAATGGACGAAAATGTGGATAGAAGTTACTAAATTTATATAATATAATATAATTATCTGAAATATAATAAGTTTATTATAAAATTATGGTTTAATAAGATTCTAAGTATGTGGATGAAGAATGAAAGTTAAAATTATCATTTAAGAATATTAACTCTTCTTCAGACAACTACTTTAGGTTTCCACCAAAATCAATCCTAGGTTAGATTTATGATCAAGGAAGTGGCTCTAGGATGGTGTCAGGGGTGAAAAAATACATTTTTTAGTTCATGATAGATCAAAATTTATTTTCATGTGTGAAGTGGGGATGAGAGTGGGTGACCATTAATAAGTAGAGGAGAGGACACGTATAGAGTTTTTGAAAATAATCAGCTACACCCAAATTTTTATCATTCCAAAATAATAATAAAAATTTTTTATTATTGATCCTTATAGGTTACAAGGTATAAATATTGAAAAAATGGTATTTTACAAATATTTTCTGTTATTTTAACAATTATATGTTTTGTTTAATCCCTGTAAAATAAATTTTTACCTTAATCGTGAAAATTAATTTTTTACTTTAATATTCAGAATGGTAAAAAAAGATTTTTTAATTTTTATTTAATTTTTATTTTTATTATTCCAAATATATAATAATTTGTTAAAAATTAAATTCAAAGAAGTGGAATAATCCAATTAAAGATTATACCCACAAATACATTGAGAAAGCGAGTTTCGTAAGAGAAAATTCCCATATGTATTGAATGATTTAATGTAAAAAATATTAAAATTGATTATAATGACCTGAATTGGTTAAATAAAAATATAAGTGAACAAATTTTACTTCAATATCTTTTTATAATAAAATTTATCCATTTAGTGTATTTAAACGAAAATGCAGTTTTAAATAAAAATCCGTATTTTTCATTATTCAATAAAAAATAATATATTTCCTAAAAATCACAAAATTCCACCCTATTATAATTTCAATATTATGATTTGAAAATAAATTTAATAAATTTAATAAAAAATAATTTTAAATTATAAGCGCAATGCATGACTAAACCGTCTTTTAGGAAAATACAGTTTTTCTGAATTTTTTTCATTTTAATTATTATTATTTTATTTCTAAAATATATTTAAAATTAATTTACATAATTTAGTCAGAAATATTCATAGTCACCAATTTATTGGCTATTTTATAATGGTGAACTATATTTTTTTCAATAAGGGTTGTATATTCTGCGAGCTATCAAAAAGATCCCATTTAATTAATAAGAAATATATCATATTGTCTGAGAGTGTAATAATATCATCTATTATTACTGTTGAATGACCAATAAATTATCAAAAAATATGTTTCTATTTCAAAATATCATGATCTAACATTATCACCACGTTCAATAAATTTCATCCTCATAATTCAAACATGATCTTGGTAATAAATGGGTTTAAATTTGGTTATACCAATATTGAAAAACCCACATCATAAAAGGTTTAACAATAAATCTTCTTGAGAAGTGAGAAAGTGAAATAAAAAGGTCATCTATAATAACACATAACTATATTTCCATATAGGATATAATAGGTGGAAAGTGAAGATATGGGCATGGAATATAAGCAAAAATAATTATAGAGATTGATTGGGATCAATATTCACAAGAAAGTGAATTATCAATGAAATGATAAGGACCTAAAATACATACATCTATGAATATTTAAAAGATCATTTGATTCATCTGAGATGAATGTAACAGGATTTGTTTTTTTCAATCTCTTCTTTATAATTTCGAGGAATTAATTTACTATCTATAAATATAAAGAAATATACTTACTTTATTCGTTTCTATTTCATAAGATAAATTTCAATGTGTGGTTCTGCATTAATAAAATTCCACTTCATCTCTTAATCCAATAAATGAATATACCAAATTATTTTTAATGATTTAATAACTATAATTATCGTTTAACATAACATAAGATATATAAAATATTGTTGATTCTTTCAAACTTTTACTAAAGGTTCATCTACAATCCTCAATAGTAGAACCACTATTTCAACATGAATATTTATACATATAATAAATTATTTAAAAAAATTATATAAAAACAAGACCGTCACATAGGCTAGTGGTAGGTGTAACACCCCTTCTACCCATCAGTCAAGGATTCAGGGCATATTGCCTTATCGGGTGCGATGATTTTCCCCCAAGATTTCAGGTTTTAATTTTTACAAAACCATATTAATTAAATTATCATTACATTCAAAAGGTGTAATAACCCATAATTGTATCAACTTCAATTATTAGTTATAACCTTAAAGATGCCAATATCTTTAAACAGATGACCCAATAAAATTAAGTGAATTCAACCCTAATAAATGATTTTTAACTAAAACATATACTAATCCAATGAGTTGTATTTCCATATATGTTTTCCTAGAATAAATGTAATCATGTTATATTCTAACCATAAAAATTTTACAAAATATTTTATAATAAATTAATATTATGATCATTCTTATACTCAAAGACCCATGATTGTATCCATAACTCTTAATTTAATCATGAATTATATGATTCGATAATTTAACACAATACATATTTGTTTCATGAGTCTTATAACCAAAATTTGATTGGTAAAAATGATTACAAATTTTAATTAATGAATCCCAATAAATATATATTTCTATGATTTTATTTCAACATAGATCCTTCCTTGGTCGAGGGGTTAACCTTTTGACGAGAGGATTGACGTAGATATTCCCCTAGTTAATTAAAATTAAGAAAATGAACTATGAATAGTCACCGAAGGTGATATTTATTTCATTCCATCATACTCTTAATTTATTCATGTAAATTAATTACTTTATTCCCATATTTTCCATACATAAAATATTTTCCCATCCTATTAAGACACTTTCCTGGGTTTCCATGGCACATTTCTTACTAAAACAAAATCAAACCTTATTTTATATACCGCATGCACTACTCAATATCTTGGTGAACTCTATCCTACTCTTCGCTAGTGGGTCTAAGAGTTGGTTAAGTTATCAGTTATTAATCATATTTTGGGATAACTGAAAAGGAATAATCATGATGTCTTTCACTTACTTCATCATTTAATGTTTTTCTCATACTCACCAAATTTTCCTACAAATTCAATGATTACACTATTCCATAGGGTTCCATCCAACGAGTAAAACAAAAAATAATATCATGAGAAACAATTATCATAATAGGAAAACCATATAATACTTTATAGGATTTCATTGCTATGAAACTTATATTAAAATATAATACACCATAGGGTTAACCTTGGACATTAATTATCATCATATATTCAAATACTTTATAATTTATATTAGAGAAAATGTGAATTATTCAAATCATATCCATTGGGAGTGTCAAACCAGGTGCGTATTAAGGCCTATTGTCATATACTAGGAAAATCTTCTTTGAAACCCAATATAACTTTTTCAGATTTTTCATCCCATGGTAAATCTATACAATAAGCACATTAACTTGTTGAATATAGATATTAATTTATTTAGAAGTTAAAAAACATAATATCAACCTTATCAGTGACAATGTGTTTAGGGGAAATCATTAACACTGGTGTGAGTCTTGTGGAAACATTGAGTGTTCTAAGAAGATACAAGTAAGATTAAATCTAATGTTCATGCTCAATAACACATGTTTTTTAACAAGACCACTAAAGAAACATCCATAGGTTGTGAAGTCCTAAGAGGGGGATATATTTGACCCCCTTGGATTTTATGCAGTGTCATATGGTTGGTTTTAGATGAGAAACAAGGATGTTTAAAAAAAATTCAGTTAGAAAATGGGTTCTATACTGTGTAGTATGTGTTGGGTCGTGGAGGGTGTGGCTATAGTATGGTTGAGAAAATGTTTTGTAGTATTTAGATTTAGTGGATCTTCCTATTTTCTAATTTCATTATTGAAGAGTATTTGATACATCATAGAGGATTGGAATGTGGATTTTGGGATGTTCTACCCATTTTTGGGAAATTATTCCATGGAGATGGGTTGTAGTGTGACCTTCTATAACTACCTCAAATGCATGAAAGGGAAGTGATTTGATTTCACTAGTGATAATCTGAAAGTGCTGATAAAAGTGGGGATTTTATCAGCGCTAGAAAAAAGTACTGATAAATCTACCCTTTATCAGTGCTATGATTAGCGCTGATAAAGTCCCCCCTTTATCAACCCAAATAAATATTTCGGATAAAAAGGAGACTTTATCAGTTCTAATAATAGCGTTGGCAAATGTATTTAATAGAAAATATTATTTATTTATATAAAATTATTTTAATTATATTCAAAAATAATGTATATATGTATATGTTAAATAAAAAATACAAGTTTATTATGTATATTATTTTAATTTTTAATTTTTGTTTATTATGTTTATTTGTTAATTATATATTTATTATATATTTATTATATTTTATGTCTATAATAATATACATAAATACTTTTGAATATATATATATATATACTAATAATTATTATATATATATATAAATTTATGTTCCCCCAAAAAATGTGTCAATTGATTTGTACATTCTTCTCATGAATATATGTTCATTGTTTACCCTAATGTTGGTCATATATACTATAGTCCTATATATACATGGTGTATTCATTTATTTTCTATATATATGAATCTTTATCTTCTCATAAATACTTAATATCATGAATAAATATATATAAATAAAAAATAAATGTATTTATTATATTTCAAAATATAAATATTTTGTTATATATAAATATTATTTTTTTAATATATTATATATAATTATAATTATACATAACTAATTAAATTTAATTATGTTTAAATAATTATAAAATTACAAAATATATTTTTAAAATGATAAATATATATTTATAAATACCTTTTGAATATATTTAAATATAAATATATGTCTTAAATGAATATTTACACATATAGAGACATATATATACAAATATATTGAAATACTTATGAAATTAAAATTAAAATTAATATAACAATTTATATTTACTTATAATTTAAATTATAAATTTACATATATATTTAATTATAATTTATACAAAAATACAAACATAAATATATATATTTATATATTTATATATTTTATTATAATTTAAATTAATAATTATAATAAATATATATTAATATATATTTATAAAATTTTAAATGTTATAAATATGTTGGTTATAATTTCATAATTATGAATAAAAGGTATGTTTTATCTGCACTAATTAAAAAGCACAGATAAAAGATCCAATTATCAGCACTTTTGAGTGCTGATAAAGATCAGCCTTTATTAGCACTAATAAAGCACTGATAACGGAATGTTTTACCATCACATTCAATTGTAGTGTCGATAAAACATGCATTTAACTGTTCTTCTTAGCGCTGATAAATAAGGGCCTTTATCATCACTAAAAAATGTCGATAAAGTCATATAGTATCAGAACATTCAATTTGTCACTAATAAAACATGCTTTTATCAATGTTTTTTATCTAGCACTAATAAAAGTGTCTCCATTTTTTATAAATAAACAATATCTTTATATTCCTTCCTCACACCCCTCAACCTCTCGCGGAAACCGATCTTATCCACCCCCACTACTGCTGCCACTGTTGCCGCAGCCACCGCCACTGCTGCTTCTCATCCAACCTCTCTTGCCTTCTCCTCCTGCTCGACCACCGACTTGTCCACTGCCGCGAACAGTGATTTACTGCACTAATATCCTCTATTGCGTGTTTCCTACACAAGTGGGTTTCCACCACTGCACCTCTATATCACTAATTCTCTCATAAGGTAGATGATTTAATAAATAAACCATATTTTTCCTTTATGATGAGTGTTTGTTTGGTTTTTTTGTGAAATGGGTAGTAGGAATCACGATGAATCCTTGAATCTGTTTTTTCCTTAAAGTTGGAGTAGGAAAAAGATGTGGTGTTGTTTTGGATTCATGATAGTGCTGCCAAATAATTAATAGTGGTAGATTTACATGATGTAATTGAGAATTCGTGTTGGTATTGAATTTATTGGAAATTTGTTAACATTAAATTTATTGGATAAAGGTTAGTATTAGATTTATTGGTGACATGTTGGTGATGTAATATCAATATTCGTGAACTCTTTAATGAGTATATAAATAATTTCTTTTATATATAAGAGTTGTTCATGTTATGATATCAATGGCCACACTGTGAGGGGAATGTGTCGTGGTTATTCATGTCATGGGACGTTTATACATTTATTTAAGTGGATTAGGAATACCATGGTGGTTCTACCTAATTTGTTATTTCCAATACATATAGTACATCTTAGTATGAATGATTAAGTATACTTGGAGTCAATGTGAAAACACTACGATGGAGAAAGTCATGTTTTCATGTTCTAGTGACAGGATAATTATGAGATATTCTACATAACATGCTTTTTATGTGTGAGCTATCAAATTTTTTGGTTAACAATTACAATCTATTATAAAGAGTATTACACCATGTAGCACATTTTGCTCAGTTTTGGAAGAGAACTAGATTCAGATGGTGATGAAAATGTTCATTCCCCGAAGTATTCATGTTCATATATGTAACAAGTAGAAACGGGTTGACATCACATGTCACCCCAGATGGCTAGGTACAAGGCCTGAAGCCTATTCCAGATCACCATGGGTTTGTAATAACCAAATTGGTATCGATATACATAACTATGGAAATGATTTAACCCTAAACCATAATAACTAAAATTACTTAAATGAAAGGCTGAAAATATGGAATAACACACCAAGAATGTCTGAGTCCATTACAATATCCCCGTATAAGGACTTATCATCCCTGGGAAGTGTCTCTATAGGTCTTTCTCAACCCTATTAGGCCACTGATCATATGTTTCAGACTCCTGATTCCAATATTCTTCTTGAATACACACATGATTCAAAAAGAATCAAATGTTAGGAATTGTCTTTCATATGAATACCTTTTAAATCCAATCAATAATTCGTAGTATATGTTTCTCAAATAGTGTATAAATAATACCATGTTTTCATACATTCCCAAGTGTAGATGTCTAAATAAAACTTCATTATGATTTGTCACATGATTCTACCCATGAAATAAGTGAAAAACCATACTATCTTCCTTCAGTAAGATCCCCTAAAATCCCAAGCCCTACTCTATAGGTTGAAATCATTGATTCATTATTGATCTCCTCTAATCTATACCCTTACAAGAGTATCAATCATCTACCAGTGAAATTCATCCACTTATGCGCACATAGAAAACAAAACTCCTCCATATATGGGTTAGGTTCACCAACACACCACTCCCAATGTGCACTAAAAAAATATATCCCTACCAAAACACATGCATGAACTTATCTTATTGTCATCTGAATATTGACACTCACTATCATTTCGAAAAACACCCATACATGATCACATCACTAAACCCAATGGAATAACTCATGGACCAATCAACATACCCAAACCTGACTCCTATAGTTTGACTCTCCACATCAACACATGGTGTTGTTATTGAGAAAAACAATTATTGGATTTTCATGAACCACAAATAATAATTACTCAAATTAATGACTATTGTGATGAGAAAACACCCACAAAAAATTTCCAAACATGGATTTCATCACCACACTACTCATCCCTTGATAGGCTATTGATCATTTACCAAAAAAACTATTTGTCTCACACAACTACAACACCATGAATTAGGGGTCTCTTAATTACCACATTACAGAGTCCTTTTCCCTTTAATACATTATGACCTTTTCATATTTGAATTATGTAACACACCAAGAATTCATAGTACGTTATTTCTTCAAAATAATTGAATAACTTGCACTACACACAACATCGAGTTCTAGAGCACCACGACTTACCAAACTAGCCGTTCAAAAGAGGTTATAAATAATATTAAATGAATTTTTAACTTTATATAATACATATAATTTTAGAATCTATATTATGAGTTTCTTTGACATAATGTAAGAACAGATTAATTTTTTTTAGATAAAAGAAGTATTTTTAAAAAAATTAAATTTTATTGCCTTTTAATGGAGTACCCTTTTTAAATCCAATATTTGAAACTTTTATATATTCAATTTGACAAAATATACTTCTTCTTTAGAATAGTGACATAAAATTTTAGTTTCAATAATTATTTTGTGTTTTCTGATAACATTTATATTTGGGTAAATAGTGAAAAAAATATATTTTAACTGAAAACAACTTTTTTAATCCAAAAAAATTATAGTTCTAAACTATACATTTTAATGGTTTGGAAGTATAAATAGATTATATTTTTTCCATTTAATCCAATTATGGTCATTGTAAGTAATTTCACTTTGAAATTGGACATAAACAAGTGTCAAACTTTTGAAAGTTATTATTTCTTAAAAATACGCCTTTTGCTTTTGACTACGAGAATTAATTTTAAATTAATAAATTAAATTTTTATGTTTTTAATTTAGTAAAATAAACTTATTTTTTTAATTTTTAATATAAAAATTAGATTAGGGTAAATTTTTGGAATGTTTCTGAAAACATTCAATTTTTGATGAATAATGAAAACATTGCATTATTGGTTAAAACTGACTTTTCATTTTAATAATTATTTATTTCATTTATATGTATTTTAGGTAATAATATATATATACATAATACCTATATACATTCAATTTAATTCATTGTATTCATTTTATAATAAGTTTAGATATATAATAATTTTATTGAAATTTTATCGTCTTTTACCCACCTCCTAGAGGCATTTGCAAATTGGCATAAAACATAATTTTGTTGCTTTTGTGAATTGAATTTCAAGAATCCTAGAGACACAGTTGATATAATTAATTAAAATATTGTTAAATAAAATAAAAATAATTTTTGGTGAATAGTAACTTTTGACTTTTATTTACCACGGTTAAAAGTAAATAGGGCAATTAAAGGTAAAAATGATATTATTATTACCCTAACACATGTATTAATTCTATTGAATAAGTGAAATTAGTCCTAAAACAACATTAGGAATAAAATATGATCATTTAGGTCCACTTGGATTAGATTAGGACCTTTATTATTATTAAATTCAAAGAAGAGTAAGAAGTATAAAATTTTATGTTTAATAAATAAACCATTTTTAATATAGGGTTACACATAAGTTAAATTATACTATAGATATTTGTTAGAATGATAAACAGATTTCCTAAATAATGGTATTTTATTTATAATTTTAAGACATTAAATAATTTAATTTATTTATGACAATGATGATGCAGTAATTACCTTATTAATCAAATATTAAAATAATTGATATTATAAATACCCAAATAAATGTAATTTGAGACATTTTATTAATTTTACTACTTTTCTAGGTTAATATGACATATTATTGTTGATTAAATGAATTGTTTTTGAAATAATAATGCTGTTATGAATTTAGAAAAAACAAAATACCAAATAGTGTCAAAATTGACATAAAAGAGTTTCTAAAACAAATATTATATTATTAATTGGTATTCTATTCCAAAAAATATATGGTTCAGCTTAAGGGCTTAAATAATATTTTATATGTCATTAATGAACCACTTGGGGTTCTTTTGGAAGTTTATAGTATGTTTATTAACCATATATCATAAAAATACAAAGAGATATGGTAAATGTCAAACTATTTAACTAAGAGTTAAATCTAAAAGATAAGGTTAATATAGTGACCCAAACCTATCTAAAACCTATTGGTTGAGTTTTTTTTCGACCCATCCCCGCATTATTCTTTCCATAATTCATTTTGGATCCATTAGAACCCGAAAATTAATTTATTATAAAAAAATATTTTATGTTTTTTCTACGATGCCCATCACCCCTCTTATAAAAGGGAACTTCCCCTTATCTCAAATTCACACCTCCAAAGCCATTTGGCTCGGCCAAAACATACCCAAATATATTTGAAACTATCCTACCTTCATCCCAGAGTCCTTAGTTTGATCATAAATCCATCCTATGGAGCGCTTTGGATCAAATCAAAAGGATGAACCTGAATAAGAGGTAATGATTTCACCACCCACTTTCAAGATTTTTTCTTCTTCCACTTACTCTTTCATTGTTATTACCATACCAAAATAATAAATCCAGTACCTTATATATACTAGGATTTATTATAAATATGTCACATCAATATTCATTATTATATCCATACTATGAATGATACGGTTACCATGTATGCATACGTACGACTTACCGTCTCCACATCGTGGTGTAATTTGTTATTCATCACTATGTTATTTTGATAGATATAATGATGAGTAATATGTATATAAATTATTAAAATAACATTCTAATGTCTCTGAAAAATTAATATACCATCCAATTCAACGCGTTTAAAGAAATGATATTGTCACTCATGTGTACGTACGGATTACCACCACCAAGACGCGATGAGATTCATTTCCAATTTCACCATTCATCGACGATTATAAAAATATATATTACTAATAAGTATGTAATATATTACATAATATTGCTACTGGAGATATATATGTGTGTGTGTGTGTAATTACATATATCTTATTCATTTACTTCAGTTCAATATGATATAAAAACAGAAACAACGTTTAGGCATACCTACGGACTAACGTCTCCATAAACGGTGTTTTACATTTCATATATATATCTATTATAAATATTTATATTCTAAATATGAATGGTACATAAATCACGGTTTATATTCTGGAAGTATTTAATTCATGATCTAAATGATACGATCAAGAATAACAAGTTAAAATGTGTACGATAAGGAACGCGATTATTACCCAAAATGTTAATTTAACATGAAAAACATTATTAAATGGGAAGTATAAAGTCATAAATGAATCATGTATGATATAATAAATAATAATATTTTTCTAGAATAATCTAATAACATAAAATGGTCATTATAAAGGAGGTTAAATGTACCCTCGACCAAAGGAAAGTGCAAGGTAAGGGGTTTTCATCTCACTCCTTATTCCTGTGATATTCATACTATATTTCCATCATTTCATTTTGTGTGGTGTATGTACTACCAATAATTGTATTATCTATATAATACACATTAATTTATGTGTATTTACATCTTCATTTTATGATACTTATTTCATGGGGTGTATGTTTCATAAGTTACCAAATTGGTAAGGGTTAATTCCTCAATCTCATTATTATTTGAGATTTTGTATGTGTATGTTTTTACTAGGAAATATTTATTATCCATGTCCAAGTTTCAAAAAATAATTTTCATATGGATTATTTTTAAGAGAATCTTATACTAAAACATCATTTTAAATGTTTTAATGATTTATTCTTCTAAACCTTTCTCATTAATGTCTTTATTTTAAAATGGTTTTTTGGATTTATTTATATGGACACGAATGATTTAAAATGTTAATTCCTTTGAAAATTTTCAAATTTGTATGGGAAACTTTGATTCAAAAATCCTTTTTCAATGAATAACTTTATAAATTGTGAGATTTTTAAACATTTTCATAAAAAGGGGTATTTCTCTCAAAGCATTTTACAGATCATTTTCATCTATGTCAAAATCCTTTAATGGATTTAAAACATGTTTGAAGTTGATTTATTATAATACCAATATTCCATATTGTATTGAATGTTTTGTGATATGTTTGACTGTGGATGTGTTATTTTTCTACCATTCATTGTTTATGGATATGTTTTGACATTTCATATGATAGTTTTTTTACAAATTTTTTATTTTATATTTCAACCTTTTCTTATGATGAATGTATTGGACTAGTATGTTTTGGGTTGGGGACCAGTAAAAGTAATCCCTCCGGGTTGGGGTCCGGTTACAGCATACCCTCTGAGTTGGAGTCCAGATACAGAGGCTTTCCGGGTTGGTGTCTGGTTACAAAGGCTCTCTAGGTTGGGGTTCGGTTACAGTTAGCCCCTATGTCCTGGCACGTGGCCTTGACACAGAAATTAAACTCTGACACTATACATTCTCTCATTATGAAATTAGTTATTACATTCTATTATTCGACTAGTATAATATCCAAGTTCATGTTAATATGGTAATTTTTGATTTATTTTTTCCATGTTATGTTCAAGTTAATGTTTAAAAGGATGTTGTTTTTATTACACATCTTTCCATAAAAGTTTATAGCTTCCGATAAATTATTTACCCTTACTGAGCATCTGATCTCACCCCTTTCTTATATTTTATTTCCGCAGGATAGGAAGAAGTTAGTTATGAGTGACTTACAAGCATAATCTAGAAGGCTTGGCCATTTCTAATTTAATAAATTACTCTTGTTTTTTATTTTCAAGTTGTAATGTTGAACTTCATGTATCTAATATATTATCCAAGACTACTGAACTAATCGGTCCTTAGGGACTTGATTCCATGTAATCATTCCAATGTATTAAAATAATGCACCGACCCTGGGAAACTAGGTTCGGGGTGTTATAGTTGGTATCATAGGAATTTTAGTACAATCCATGGAAACTAGATTTAGATAAACTCTTATTAGAGAACATTATCCTAAGATTGACATTGAGAATTAGTATAGAATAACTTCCTAGAATTTTGGTACTGTAGAGATTTTGTGAGTTTCCGAGCAATACATCCATATCTTGATATGAGCCAGTAGAGGAAGCTCTGGCATAGATATACCTATGGTTAAAACCCGAAAACACCGCTTTGAGATAGACTCGAATGGGAACAGGTTCATGAAAATAGGCCTTGTTGCAATCTTGGTTACAACATTCTCGGGAGATATTCTTAGGATAATTCAAATTTTTCATTACAATCCATTATGTAGTATTTAGGATTAAATACTTCCTCAACGAAAACATTGTTATTATTATGGATTATATCAATAAACTGTTCAATTTACGTTAAGTATTTTAAATGTTTTGAATTATTTATTGTGATTCATAAACTGACCTAGTGTATGCCATTGTTTAGAAATGGTGCCCGATATAAGGAATGAGAACTCCAACAATATGTATGATCCAAAGAGTATCAAGGATCATAACATTCATGGCATTAAGTCAACATTTAGAAGGGAAATAGTCTCCCATATATTCTAAACATACGAAGAAATAATATCATCTGTTAATAAGATATGTAAAGAATTCTATATGTCCAATGTCTTTGAAAGAATGAAAGATAAGAAAAGGATGGTAGAGAGAAATATGGATAAAGAGAAGTTGTGAAAGAAGGATTTTCCTATATATGATAAATGTGGAAACAATCACCTTAGTAAATGAATGAAGGGATAGGATCTTGTTATTATTGTGAAAAAAGGACACAATGTATGTGATTTCAAGGGTAAGAAGATGGTTTCAAATGTAAAATACTTCATCTATAAGGCATTGAGACACTGTGTGAATCAATTTCAAAGTCATTATAGTATAACATAAATGATGTTATTGTATAATAATCAAGTTATGATACTATCTCATATGAATATGAATGATTAGTGTTCTTATGTATTTATTATAGAATTATTTCATTAGAGTTTTGTGTCAACTATATACTGGTTATATGTATTATGTAGATAGATAATGATTTTACTACACTACTATTTTATTGAGGATTTGAGATTATATGGTTATCAGAAAAGTGACTTAATAATAAGATACACTTTTTGGGGAATACATGGTTGAAGGATAGGTAATCCTTAATATGGTACTGATAATGAGGTAGTGATTTTGTAATAAGAGATGGTTGATTTGGCTAAATTATATTGGATATTCTTGACTCCCTTGGAACTGATTAATGGTCTGTTTATTTAATAATTGTTTAAATATTCAAAAAATATATATAAAGAATATATCCAGTATTATATAAAGGATAAGGGAGCATGAATGTAATCAATAAGGTTTTTTGGTAATTCATAGTGTTACCATGTTTTTAAATAATACATGATGAAGGTGTTCACATGCTATTACATGGAAAAAAGGATCTTCATTGTGTTTAACTTTCTTTTAATTTTGGACTTTGTGTTTGGATAGATGTATTTTGGATAAGTATAAATGTTGGAATGGATTATGTTTGAAATTGGATATTATTGTTAAGGTGGTATTTGGATTGTTATAAAAAAAGAACAACACTTAGACCGTGTGACAATCTGTCACGTCAGACAAAGCTACGGGAATCAAACCCACAACCATAGTGCAATTGGGATTTATCACCTACCACTAGACTACATGAAGTCCCTAGATTGTATAATCTAGTTTAGGGTCTGATAGGTGAATTATAAATTAATTTTTTTAGAACCCTATGCGATTATGATAAATTGAATATTTTTTTGGAAATCGTTTGTAGTGAAAGATGAGTTTGTAGGGGGAATTATTTGAAGGATGAAACTCTACTTGTAAAGTACATATATATATATAATTTTATTCCCTATTATTCTATTGGTAAAATAATTATTAAACATTAGGGAAGAGATCTTAAAACCAAAATTGTGTTATCCTAATACCTTATGTTTTTTTGAACCGATAGTATTTAAAATAATCATTGATTGATGGATTTGAGGCCCTCAATTTTACACTAGTTTGGGATTGATGACTTCAATAACTCCCTATAAATATTTACATTTTCCTCCAATTATGTGTCGCTAATTTCCAGCAATTTTCTCTTAATCGAGATCATAATTTGGTGGTGACCCTTTCATTTCCCTTTTCCTCTTATTAAGACTAAATTTTACTAACCCATTTTTCGGTATGGGTTTTCCCACAAAGGTATTTTCTATTTTAAAACCTTTTATTTTTGAAAAAACATTTTCAAATTGTGATGAAACAATTTATTTAAGGAGGGAAGAATTTAACACCCCAAGGTTTCATAGTACGTTATTTCTTCAATGTAATTCAATAACTTGTACTACACGCAACACCGAGTTCTAACGCACCACGACTTACCAAACTAGTATTTCTAAAGTATTTATTAATATTAGTAACTTCATTTGGAAGTTTATATAATCATAAAATTTTAGAATCCATATTATGAGTTTCTAAGACATAATATAAGAACAAATACATTTTTTTCAGATAAAAGATGTATTTTTCAAAAAAAAGAAATTTTACTGCCTTTTAATGGAGATCCATTTTTAAATACAATACTTGAAACTTTTATATATTAATTTTGACAAAATTGACATCTTATTTAGAATAGTTACATATTAATTTAGTTTTAATAAATTTTTGGTGTTTTTGATAACTTTCAAATTTGGGTGAATATTGAAAAATACTATATTTTAAATGAAAACAGCCTTTTTAATCAAAATAATTTATAATGATAAAATATAAATTTTAATGGTTTAGAAGTATAAATATATTCTATTTTTAACATTTAATCCAATGCTGGTCATTGTAAGTAATTTCACTTTGAAATTGGACATAACCAAGTGTCATTATTTTGATAGTTATTATTTTGTAAAAATACGCTTTTTAGTTTTGACAACGGGAATTAATTTTAAATTAATAACTGAAATTTATATGTTTTTAATTCAGTAAAAGAGACTTTATTTTTGAATTCATAATATCAAAATTATCTTAGGGTGAATTTTTGGTATGTTTCTGAAAACTTTCAATTTTTGATTAATAGTGAAAAACATTGCGTTATTGTTTAAAATCTAATTTTCATTTAAATAATTATTTATTTCATTGAAATTTATTTTAGGTCAAAATAGATAAATAATACCTATATAGTTCAATTTAATTCATAGGAGTAATTTTATAATAAGTTTAGATATATAAAAATTTTATTGAAGTTTTACCGTCTTTTACCCACCTTATAGAAGCGTTTACAATTTTGCATAAAACATAATTTTATCACAACTGTGAATTGAATTTCAAAAATCTGAGAGACACCATTGATATCATTAAGTAAAATGTGGTTATATAAGATAAAAATAATTTTTTTGAATAGTAACTTTTGACTTTTATTTACCACGTTTGAAAGTAAATAGGGTAATTAAAGGTAAAATGATATTATTATTACACTAACACATGTTATAATTCTATTGGATAAGTGTAAATAGACCAAAAACAACCTTAGGAATAAAATATGATCCTTTAGGTCCACTTGGATTAGATTAAGACATTTATTATTATTTAATTCAAAGAAGAGTTAAAAGTATTAAATTCAAAGTTTAATAATTAAACCATTTTTAATATAGAGATACACATAAGATAAATTCGACTATAAATATTCATTAGAAAGATAAACAGATTTCATAGATAATGGTATTTTATTTATAAATTTTAGACATTAAATAACTTAATTTATTTATGACACAATGATGTAGCAATAATTACCTTATTAATGAAATATTAAAATAATTGATATTATAAATACCCAAATAAATGTAATTTGAGACTGTTTATTAATTGAACTACTTTTCTAGGTTAATCTGACATATTAGGGTTGATTAAATGAATTTTTTTAAGTAATAATTCTGATATAAATTTAGAAAAAACAAAATACCAAATACAGTCAAAATTGACATAATAGAGTTTTTAAATCAAATATTATATTATTAATTGGTATTCTATTCCTAAAAATCTAATCTTCAGAAAAAGGGATTAAATACTATTATATATATATTTAATGAACCACATGGGGTTCTCTTGGAAGTTTATATAATGTTTATTAACCATATAACCTAAAAATTCAAAGAGACATGGTAAATGTCAAACTATTTAACAAAGAGTTAAATCTAAAAGATAAGGTTAATATATTGACCAAAAAATTCTAAAACCTATTGGTTGAGTGGTTTGAGATCCATTACCACCATATAATATAAATAATTCAATTTTTATCCATTAGAAACTGAAAATTAATTTATAATAAAATTTTATTTTAAGTTGTTCCTAAGGTTCCCCTCTCCCCTCTTATAAAAGGGAACTTCTCCTTCTCTCAAATTCACACCTCCAAATACATTTGGCTCGGCCAAAACCAGCCCAAATATCCTTCCCACTATCCTAACATAATCATAGAGGCCTTAGTTTGATCATAAATCCATCCTAAGAGGCCCTTTTGATCAAATCAAAAAGAAAACCCGAAGAAGAGGTAATGATTTCACCACAATATTTCAAGTTCTTTTCTTCTTGAAATTACTCTTTCTTTGTTATTATCATACCAAAATAATAAATACAATACCGTATAAATACTGGGATGTTATTATAAATATTTCAAAACCATATTCATTATTCTATCCATCCTATGAATGATAATGTCACCATGCGTGTGTACATACGACTTTCCTTCTATATGTCGTGGTGTAATTTGTTATTCAACACTATGTTATTTGGATTGATATAACGATGAGTAATATGTATATAAATAATTAAAATAAAATTCTAATGTCTTTTTAAAATAAATATACCATCCAATTCTACACCTTTAAGGAAATGATATTGTCACTCGTGTGTACATACGGATTACCGTCTCCACGACGCGATGAGATTCATTTCCATGTTCACCATTCATCGACGATTATAAAAATATATATTACTAATAATTATGTAATATATGAAATAATAATGGTAATGGATATATATATATATATATGAATTTTTGTACTTACATATATCTTATTCAATTACTTTTGTTCAATACGATATGAAAACAGAAACAACGTTTATGCGTACGTACGGCCTACCATCTCCATAAATGGTGTTTTCTATTTCATATATATATATATATTATAAATATTTATATTCAAAATATGAATGATATATAAATAAAGTTTTATATTATGGAATTATTTAAATCATGATCCAAATGATACGATCAAGAATAACTTGTTAAAATATGTACAATTAAGAAAGCGATTATTACCCGAAATATTAATTTATCATGAAAATCGTTATTAAATGGGTAGTATAAAGTCATAAATGAATCATTTATGATATAATAAGTCTGAATATGGTTCTGTTATAATATAATAACATAAAATGGTCACTATACAGGAGGTTAAACGTACCCTCGACCAAAGCATAGTGCAAGGGAAGGGGTTTTCATCTCACTCCATATTCATGTGAGATTCATACTATATTGCCACTATTTCCTTTTGTGTGGTGTATGTACTGCCGATAATTGTATTCTTTGTGTAATACACTTAAATTTATGTGTATTTACATCTTCATGGTATGATACTTCTTTCATGGGGTGAATGTTTCATAAGTTACCAAATTGGTAAGGGTTAATTCCTCAATCTCATTATTATTTGAGATTGTTTATGTGTATGTTTTTACTGGGACATATGTATTATCCATGTCCATGTTTCATAAAAGAATTTTCAAATGGATTATTTTTAAGGTAATCTTATACTAAAACATCATTTTAAATTTTTTAAAGATTTATTCTTCTAAACCACTCTCATTAATGTCCATGATTTTAAAATGGTTATAAGGATTTATTTATATGGACATGAATGTTTTAAAATATTAATTCCATTCAAAGGTTTCATGTGGTATGAGACAATTTGATTCAAAAATACCTTTTAAATGACTACCTTTATATATTTTTTGAATTTTAAATGATTTCATGAATAAGGGGTATTTCTCTCAAAGAATTTTACTGATCATTTTCATCAATTTCAACATCCTTTAATGGATTTTAAGATTGTTTGAAGTTGATTTGTTATGATACAAATCTTCCATATTTTATTTAATTATTGTGATAAGTTTAAATGTGGATGTGTTGTTTTTATACCATTAATGGTTTATGGATAAAGTACTAACATTTCATTTGTTAGTTTTAATATGAATGTTTATGTTATATTTCAACCTTTTCTAATGATGAATGTATAGGACTAGTATGTTCCGGGTTGGGGACCGGTAAAAGTAAGCCCTCTAGGTTGGGGTCTGGTTAAAGCAGACCCTCCAGGTTGGAGTCCGGTTACTGAGGATCTCCGGGATGGAGTCCGGTTACAGAGTCTCTCCAAGTTGGAGTCCGGTTATAGAGGCTCTTCGTGTTGGGGTCCAGTTATAGTTATCCCATGGGTCCTGGCATAAGGCATTGGCACAGAAATTAAAGTCTGATACTATAAATTTCCTCATTATTAAATTAATTATTACATGTGATTATTCGACTAATATAATATCCATGTGAATGTTAATACGGTAATTTTGATTTATTTTTTCTTATATTATGTTCAAGATTATGTTTGAATGGCTGTTGTTTTTTTACACATCTTTCCATAAAATTTTATATATTCCACTAAATTATTTACCCTTACTAGGCATTTGAGCTCACCCATTTCTTGTGTTTTATTTTCCCATGATATGAAGAAGTTAGTTGTGAGTGAATTACTGGCATAATCTATAATGATTGGACATTTCTAATTGAGTAAATTACTATTGTTCTTCTTTTAAAGTTGTAATGTTGTTCTTCATGTATGTAATCTATTTTCCAAGACTAATAAACTGATCGGTCATTTGGGACTTGATTCATTGTAATCATGCCAATGCATTAAGACAATGCACCGACTCTGGGTAAATGGGGTCATGGAATTACAAATTATTAAGTATTCTACTAAAAGTAAACATTTTTAATGTATTTTTACATATCATTTTTAAAACCATTATGTCTATTTAATAAATTTTTGTTAGGTACTATTTATAATAATTTTTTCAGTAGTAATCTATTTCCCTTCAAACAAAATTAAATATTTTTTTACATCGATGTTTAAAAAAATTGTATGGAAAAGATTTCTATTTTCACTTATATTTATTATCATAGGATTTTTTTACATGTAGTGATATTTTAGTCACAATTTATATGTTATTATGATATTTTTAATTTTTTGGAAAATGGGAATTATAATATTCTATGATTTATTATGTTTTTGTTCTGTGATTTTTATTTAAATATTTAAGAAAACAATTATTTTTAAATTTCAAAAATTCTTACCACTCTTTGTCATTTATCTCTCCATCCCACTTATCTTCTCAATTTCCAAATGTTTCCCCTTATACATAGAATTGAAATTAAATTTTCATGAGGATTTTGGGCATTAGGTTTTTTGAGTGTTTTTCATGGAAGTCAACATGTTGTGTATTGGTTTCCATTCAATTTAATAGACGATACAAAAATATCAACACTCCTATTATATGTGTACATCATGTATAACTAATCGTTTACATGGTATGTTGATCAAAATTCAATTTTAATGTTGGGTCTTGGGTTAGCCACTTTTACAACATTCCTAGTTTCACTTGATCCAACTTGTTATTATCCTTTTAAACTCTCACATTATAAGATCATGTTTCTGTTGAGTTATGAATTTATTCATGGGCCTTCCACATTTTTACTTTGTGTCTATTATTCTATCTATGACTTTTCCACATTGAGTAATAGTTATCAAGGGATGATATCCCTGAGAATATCCCCATTATTCTATGTCAAAACATGAAATACGTGATATTATTATGAAAATAAAAATCTCCATGATAAAACAATATATAGAAGGTTTGATTCAAATAAATGAGACATAAACATTTTGTTTCTTATATATTTGTTATTTTTCTTCCTCAAAAGATAAAATATAATTTGTATTTGTAGATATGGCTATCACTATCTTGTGTGAGCTTGTCTCACTCATTACCATTGCCTGAATGTGATATAAGAACACAATAGTCCAAGGAAAACTTATTAGTGTCCTCTCAAAACTAGTATCCATTCCACTACACATACAAAGTATATATCCTCTGTAATTTCTTAGGTATAATCCGATAGTTATGACTACTTCCCTTTTAGTTATTTTGGATATTTTTCATATTTTCTTAACAAAAATTATACGGTGGAGATATGATTTCATATACACATCATGAAATATGTGATTGATCCATCACAAAATGATATAGAATTAACTCAAATAATCATTCTCCTCAAATTTTCCATCAATATATTCATTGAAGGATTTATGCCTTGTCACAATGGTTGCAGTTATCTCTTTAATTGTTCCTTGTTTTATATTTTTTCAATTACTTATCAGTATATGAATCATTTCTTATGTCTAAGAAGCAGACAGATCTCCCTCAGTAGATCATGATACTTAAAAATAGAAATCTACATTATGTTAATATCTGAAGAGTTATGTTTATTCTTGTCTTAAGTTACAATATGTCCAGTAGATTTTTTCCAAATCATTCACAAATTAATTACTTGGAAAATAGTGGCGCTCCCAATAAAATATTATAGATTTTTTGGAAAATTAATTCCTAATAAAATATTTTATGATTTTACTTATTGGTTCTATACTAAACTCAGGTTTACTATGTTACTCCCATTATTGTTATTCTATGGTTCCCCCATCCCCTTCTATATGCATCGTATATAAATTTTCCATGATTTGTGGTTTTGAAATCCAATTTGAAATAGTAATTTCATAGAATATATCTATGAAAAGTAAACATCACTAATACCTAGGGTATATCCCATAACATTTTGTTCCTTGATCAGTGGTTCTATATAGAGGATTAAATTATTATATTGATTACATCCCCTATATTATTTTTTATTTGTGTAACTTTTAAGATTGGATTTCATTACTATTATATTGTTCCTTGATCATTATCTCCCCTTATTCATTGTGAATTTATTTTCTCCAGTTGATATGTTTTCTTTATATGATAATAAATGTTCTATTTTCAATTGGTAAACAAATTTATGTATTATGAGATAGGTAGTACCTATATTTCCCACCAATGTATTGGGTAAAAAATTATATATCTTGATATAAAAATGTAATGTGAAAATTTTAGAAAGTCTGTAGGTTCAAAAAGGGCGAGTGTGATTGCATTAAGCTCTAATCATAATAATACATGTAAATATGATAACAAGTTTCTAGGTTCACAGGTGAGTGTGATGGAGTTAATTTCTAATCATAAATATAATTGTGAATATTGTTTTGAGTATCCATTGGGAGGGTTGGAAAATTAGAAAAGGAATTAAACCACCAATTATGGGTTGGAATGTCCATATGGTTGATGGGAGGAACACTGAAAACTTGTGATCAGAGATATATAGGGGGTGTCATGAGACATATAAGGTGAGAAACCATTAATGATTTTAATTGGATAGATATAGGAAAGTGACAATAAATTATAGTGATTTTGTTAATGGTTCACTTTTATAACGATTCAAGTGTATCAAAAATATTTTTAAGAAAATATATTTGTTTAACATACCATTTTTCGTTTTAAATTGATTGAAAATATATTATAAAAGAATTAGAGTTTTGTGACAGGATTTTGGGAACTAATTGGTTTATTTTGAAAAAGGTTTGTTATTTTAAATATAAATTTGTGTAAATGGTTGGTTTTTTATGGTATTTCAACTGTGATTTTATATATAGTTTTAAATAAGAGATTTATAGTCTTTAAAGTTTTTATCCTTGGTTAATTTTTGTATAAAAAATTTTTGTATTTATTTTCTTAAATATTAATACCATCGAATAAAAGAGGATGGATATGAATAAATAATGGATAGAAATCAATCATCTGATAAGAGAGTATGAAGATGGAGTGATAGAGTTCATCATGATTGAAAAAGATCATGCCTATGATACTTGTCAAATTCATTTTCTATGTTTACACTATTATTATTCAAGACAAGTTAGTCTTGTGGAGTTAGAATAACAATTGATCTTTCACGGAATAGGTAGAAGTTGTAAATGATTGAATAAACATTGAGAAAATGAGAATGTAGCAAGTGACTGTGATAACAGTGCATTTTATGGATCATTTAATACGATTACAAGAGTGGAAAACGAAGAATACCATATCAAGGATGTGATTTTATATATACGTGGTGATAAAGACCATATTAATTAAATTAAAAGGAATGTTGAAGATGAACTTTTTGATTGACAAAAATATCTTGATTAGTTAAAATGTTTTCCAAACATGGCCTTGTATGATGGTTTACCTAAATATGAATCATTATCATTCATACAGAATCAATTTTATATGAAAGTAGGCCACAAATTGAGTGACGCAAGTTTTACAGATTTACATGAACTCTTGGATGGCATGCTCCAAAACGATTATGGTCTTCCATGATAAACATACAATGCCAAACAAATGCTACACTCGATGGGTATGATCTTTAAAAGAATACACACCTACCCGAATGATTGTATATTGTTTCACAGGGAGAAAAAATCACATAGATAATCACCAAAGTGTGGTGCTTCTTGATACAAGAAAGATGAATCTGTTCCTAAAAATGTTACATGGTACATCCCAATAATTCCATGGTTTAGGCACCTATATAGAAGTGAAGGGACTATAGGGAAATTAACATGGCACGATGATAGATGAAATTAATATGAAAAAATACGACATATGTATAACTCTCTTAAATGGAATAGAATTGTTCATGAGTATCTTGACAATGTAAATGAGCCAAGAAACCTTCATCTTTCTTTATCTACAGATGGAGTGAATTCTTTTCATTTTCAAATCAACACTCACAATACATGGCCGGTTATGTTGGTAAATTATAACTCTCTACAATGGTTTTGCATGAAATAAAAACACATCATGTTATCTATACTTATATCATGACCAAAATAGTCTGGTAATGATATTGATGTTTATATGGATCCATTTATTGGGGATTTCAAATTAGTGTGGGATTAAAGAGTTACAATGTATTATTCATATAGGAATGAATATTTCACACTGAGATCCATGTTGTACAAGAAGATTTGGTGCTAGTAAAGGGTGAATAAAATATTTCTTCCTCCTGTAGCTTACACCCCTTCTAGGTAGAAGAGATATCAGTTTTGAAACTTCTTGAATGACATAAAGGTTCCAGATGGG
This sequence comes from Viscum album, assembly GCA_963277665.1. Lineage (NCBI taxonomy): Eukaryota > Viridiplantae > Streptophyta > Magnoliopsida > Santalales > Viscaceae > Viscum > Viscum album. Next base: position 905,438,118 of record OY728125.1, on the reverse strand, counting down.
TATTCATCGAATATCAAGAAAATTGTGTCCACTCCCAATTTAAAGTTAAAAGGTATGAAATCACATGAAATCCATGTATTTATGAAAGATATACTTTTTATAGCTTTACATTTCATTTTTCCATGAATGACTATGATACATTATCAAATCCCTGTTTCATCTTCAAATATATAGGTAGAAATGTTATAGACCCTTTGAAATTGAAGGCCATGGAAATAATAATTGTCGTCATATTATGTGAATTGGAAATTTTTCTACCACCAAAATTCATTGATATGATGGTTAATTTTAGGGTTCATTTTGTGAGATATATTCATCTATGTGTTCCTGTGCACTATAGATGGATGTTCCCAATTGAATGTTATAAGAAGATTTTAAAAGTTTATGTCAAAAATAAATGTTAGACAAGGAGTCATATTATAGAACAAAATATTGGTGAGGAAGCCGCTGAATTATGTTCCGAATAACAATATATTGTGAAAATCATTGGTCTAATGAAATCTCTTCACACTAGGTGACTTGCGGGAGAAGGAATTTCTGGAATGGCGATCATTATAGTCAATATTATATATCAGTATCATGCCCTCCTTCAGGTTTTTTATAATATTTTGGATGTTGACCAATAAGATGAAACCCAAAAAAGAAATTATTAGGCACTCAAATCCTTCAAGGGATGAAAAATGGATATCAAATATTCATAATAAATAGTTTATAGAACTGTTTTGGTACTATATTTTTAAGGAGTCAAATGAAAATCCAGAGTCAATTTCCTAAAAACATAGATGTCTAACTAGAGGAACAAGTGTGTACGTATTATATTACAATTATAATGTAACTAATGGTTATAAATTCTATACTAATGAACATGATGGAGACTACACCAAACAGAATAGTGGAGTAACAGTTGTAGCTAATGTGATGCATGTTTCTAGAGCTAAGGAAAGAAATCCAATTTACGCAAATATATCATATTTTGGCATCATGAAAAATATATAGGATTTAGATTATACGACATTCTGAGTGCCGATTATTCAATGCAAGTTGGTTGATAATAGGAATGCTGTTAAAATATGTGTGTTGAGATTTTTGATAATTTATTTAGTGAGAAAAAGTACAAAGACGAACCATTTATAATGTCATCACAGGTATTACAAGTATTTTATTTTCCAGATCGCGCAAAACAAAATGGGTCAATTGTTTTGTTATTGAACAAACCCACTAAAGAGTCAGATGAAAATTAAATGGAGTATGACTCTTTTATTGGGATATTGCAATAAATTCATAGTGGTTCCAGGGTAGATGGAATTTTTTTTGTTAGAGGATACCATAATGAAGTGATTTTATTAGTCTATAGAGGGGTCAAAACCATTAATCTTTTAAAAAAGATATTTGGATAATTAAGTTATATTTTTTTCTAATATACACCATGATACTTTATGTTAATATCTGTTCGCTAAAAGATTATTGTTATCTAAATTAAATATTAATCCAATTATGTAGATAATGACTTATTCATGAGATGATGCTCCCAAAACTCATGAACAATCAGTTTCTAAACCCACTGCTGGGTGCAGTGCAGAATAATAATAGATTAATCAACATATTTCCTTGTGTTAATATATTTTCCTTGTAAATTTTATATTTTCCAAATTTATTGTTAAACCATTTTTGCAGATAATTATTTCTTCATGTGATGATTCTCTAAATCCCCAGGTACAACAGGTTTCTTAACCTGCTGCTTCTCACAGTGCAGATGAACAAAATGTTTCTCATCATGTTCCATAGGTGAATATAAATTTGTTTCTTCTTTTATGTTATGTAAATTAAATGTTAAACCACTTTTTCATATAATGAATTCTACTTGTGATGATGCTCCCAATCCCTAGGCACAAAAATTTTCGCATTTTGTTGCAACTCGTAGTACAGAAGAACAATAGGATTCTCAACCTATTGTTGCTCCCAATGCAGAGATACCACCACCAACTACCCATGATAATTCTAGCCCTTTGGTGCCGGAGGAACATATTGATGTTGGTGGATCCGAGTAAATGAAAGGTGAGGAAACACCAGTGATGTATAAAAAACCGGAGTCCCATTTTATGATTTTGTTAGAAAAATTAATTAAGGGTAATGAAAGGAATCAAATATGAGGTTTTATGGAATAAGTAGGGCCTACATGTTAACCCCAACAATGCCATGTTCAGTAGTTACATTGGAATCGTAACTCGGAAACGCGTGGCCATTGATGTAACTTCACGGAACCAGGTTGTGGCTGAGACAAATACACTGATGTGGGGAGATATTACGGTAACATTATGATATCATTTTTTTAATTTACAAAAAATTAAATAATGAAAAATTGTCTTATAATACATCACCTCTTGTAGAGTGTATTTATAGTAGATGAATCCCACAAACACTATGTCTTAATGGTTTTTGGAACGATTCACTGGGGTTTTCCCATAATTTTAACCAAATATAATCTTGAATATGATTAAGGGAAATATTAAACCACAACCACCTCTTATTTCTCCACAACTGATAACCCAAGCATTTTGGGATTCGTTTACTGGACATCGTGTGAAGCAGTACATTCAGGTACATTGTGTTCTGTAATATGTTGTTTGACGGTACATGTATTCACAACTTTGATTGAGAGTTTTTTATTTATGAACCAATAATTGAGTGCTATAAATAAATAAGGGGGATCAAAACTAGATTACCCCAATAGTAAATCAAGGGTGGGGTATGCATCACTTGAAAAAAATTTGGTATGCATTTTAATTCAACCATAATACATTTATGTGACATAAAACAACACAATAACTATGTTATTTTGTTTATATGCATCTTGAATATTCCAAATCCATAGTAACTTCCATCCCACTATATGTGATATAAAATGTATCATGTGTAACAAATAATGACCAACTAATAGATGAAAATGGAAAAAACGTGTGGGAAACATGTGTAAGTTTAACATAATATTTTTTTTGCATTAAATCACTATTACTTAACAATGAATACTTATTTTCATATATTTTATATATGACATATTCACAAGCCTCAACAACACCCATAATAGATAAAAACAAACTTTTAGTGGCCTTGAAGTAAGAAGAAAAGTATTGTTGCATCAGAGGTGTGGGTTTGGGGGTGACACCCCGAACATATTTTGAGAAAATCAAAGTGGAGGATGAAATTTAAGAGATGAAAAATATGAGAGAAACATTAGCTATTTTTCAAGAAGAAATACAATTCTAGATAAAGATGATAGAACATTTGATGGGGGGAGAAAAATAGAAGAAACTACTCAAGAACCACCCACATGTAAAGATCACACCACACCCCCACCAATTTTGAGGTGAGCCATTCCCCTCAAAAAATTATAAACAGAGGTAGTCAATTTTCTAATAATTATTTCTATGAAATGTGAATCAAATAGAAATTAGACACTAGAAACTAATACATGTCTTTTATTTATATTCTAAACCGTGAAAATGACTGTAATTTATATATATCAACACCCACACATCGCCACGTAACAAGGGAAATAATATTCAATTTCCAAAACGACCTGCTGCACAACAGACCAATTCTAACAAATATTATCCGAGTGTTAATTGTTGCAGGCCCAGAGCTGAGCACTAAGATACATGTTCTAATTGATTATGAAGATATTAATACGGTCAAACAAGATCTTGGAACATTCATCTCATTGTTGTCACATCTTTTAAAAAACAGGTCGACGATGTTGTATTCATTTCAAATTTAATTTTCAAGTTAAAATGTAATCCTTTAAGGAAAGAAGGTCTGAACAGATTCATGTTATTAAAAATAGACAAATGGATGGGGGTGAAATGAAAGACTGGTTCAAAACCATAACAAGGATCATCCAACCGATCAAAACGATCTATCCAAATCACAATAACCCATCCAATTCTATATCCGCATTTAATATCATTGAAGGATCATGTGGATATGATGTTGAAAGATGGTGGTAATCACATAATTGATTTTGAAAAAAATATATAGAGGGGGGAAGATCCAGACTTCCTTGCTGTTGAGAGTGCTACTGAAATCATCGACTATTATCAGTTAGGCAGCTTAGTTATAAATTTTTACATGAGTTATGATTTCATTATTTAATTTTCAAAAACATGTTATACTATGATAATTATGGAATAATACATTTCATATTTTTCACAGGTGTATATATGAAAAACAATTTAAGGGGTTTCCCCAGGAATTTTTCATTGGACTCGTTAGTCCTCAAGTATCCTCTATAGAACAAGAACACATAACTTCCAAGAAACATGGTGAATTAGTGGAAGGACTGTTTAAATCATTTAACATCAAAATTACAGATGGAAGGCTCTTATAAATACAATTATGTAGGTTTAAAACTCAACAATTTATGCATATCAAATATATTTTAATTTATTTCATTAAATATTCTTTTTTGTATTCTTAGGCAGTATTGGATGCTCATTTCGATCAATTTGGATACTCCAAAGATTTTTTTTATCAATTCAATTCATGGATATCCAAAACACTGACCACAAATGATGCAATTTATCAATTTTTAATACATTACATCCTACATCTTATAACTAAACATATATTTATATAATTTAAATTATATTTTAATGATTATTGAATTATAGGGCGGTGCGTGAATATCATCTACATCATGGAATGAGGCTAGGGTAAAAGGACAAGAAACAAGGAAAGTACTAAAACTGGAAAAAAAATTAGAGTATATATAATAATATTTCACTATCCATCACATATAAAAAAAATTAATTATTTTTCTCCATGTTTATGCAGTTCCTAAAACAAATAATCGATAAACACTATGGTTATTAAGATTGTAAATTTTTGAAAGAGGTCATTTTCCATGAACAAACCTGCATCCTAGAAGAGGTATTTTAAAAGATAATTTCTATTTAATTTAAAATAATTATTAATGATTTGTTTATTTATTCTTTTTTCAAAAATACCTTTACTTCTGAAAATATTCATATTCACAAGACGATATAGATATTTTTGAAAATCAATGTGAAGCATACATGATGAAAAAATCTACAGATATAGAATGAAAATGGTAAACATCTCAAATAATTTGGACTTTAATGATTATTTATGCCCTATATTTATCATTTATTTATCATAATGTTTTGATTTGTATGGTCTAAACGCCCACCGAAAAATCATGGACATTGGCGGTCCTTGTCATTGCATTAAATTAATTGCATGTCGATTGATTTTTAAAAAGAAATTTGTGGTCCCCATTTACAGAGTATGTGTGTTGTTAATATAAAAAAAATTATATCTGATGTTTTTTATATTTTCATAACATTTTATATATTCCCTTTACTGATTTTATATAAAATGTGCATAATTTGTGGGAAATAATAATGTTTAAATATTAATTATAATTTTTGAGCACTATTTGAATATAACCAAATTAATGTATGTTTATTAGTTTAAAAATAAATATCTTCCTACCAATCCAAATTGTGTAGTTCTTGTATTGTATTATAAATTCTTCAATTTCAAACATGTAATTAGAATGAATAAATGACCAATTATGCCATTTGAAGGGTCATATGGACCACAAAAAAAGGCCAACAGAATTTGAGAAGAAATTGGAACATCCATGAAGATTAAATTATGGAGCTCAATCCATAAGTGAAAATTCATTCAATCTCCTCACAAATTTGGATAACAATTCAAGGATTCATTAATAAAAATTTCAAGTCCCAAATCAAAAAACAAGTGGCCCAAAAAATCAATGAAATCCATCCCACCATTCTAGCCAGGAATTAAAATCTGCACACCATTCAAGATAGTGCTGATGATCTAGTCATCAAATTAATATGGGATTTTTTAGTGTGAAAACAAATATATTTTCAGACAACATGATATAAGAGACAATTTTTATTTGAGGGCATCTTCTTATTCAAAACCCCATTCACATTTTAGACTTCAAAAAAGTATTGTTAAAAATGGATAGGTTCAAACTATTTAGCAGAATAACCATATCATTAGATCCAAAAGACCAGTGGGCTTTAAATTTTGAGGGATTATATTAAAAATAAATATCTAAAACTTGTACAAAGAGAATATCTCTATATTCAGCTATCCGGTTGGCTATATTGGAGATTGAATTGGAGGGGTAGATTTGGAAGGCAAACAATCCACCTCCTTGGGGTTTAAATATAAACCCCTCTTCTCATGGAATTTGGTTCGAATTTAAAAAGAGAATAACACACATTGGAATGAAGAAAATATTTTTCAAAGGCTTGAGAGGACCTTCCGAACTCATGTTTTCACTTGAGAGACCGTTCCTCATCTATTTGTTTGAATTTACTTTTTTAGTTTCTTTTGTTTGTAATTTCACAAGTGTTTATCTTTTCAATTTTATATTATTACAAGTTTCTTCTTCAATATCTCATATTCTCCTACAAATTCTTTAGTTTAAAATTAATGTTATTAAAATATTTTAAATAACGTTAAAACACTTTCCCTTATTTTTCTTCATCATTCAATATAAAGTCTCCTTTATAAACTCTCTTCAACGATCGTGTGTGTTCGACACACTACACTTTTCTTATCTCATTCTTTCTATTAAATTTATAATTCATAACCATAATCATATATTACCAGATTTATAACCATATTAATCAATGATTAAATCTACAATTCAGAAAGTCGTTATTTAGAGATGTTAATTGATTGAGAGATTTTTCATGATGTTTATTCTTCAATTTAACATTGTGTATGTTGGAATTAACATGTCATGGATTAAATAATTGTTTTTTTAACATGTAGTTTCCATGGATTAATGGAACTATAAATAAACTAACATCAACAATATATGATTTAGATTAAAACCCTATGTTATGTTAAGGCTTGGATTAAATCCTTAACATTTAGAAATTCCACTCAACGTTATATTCATAAATATGTGTTAATTTAAATGAAATATAAAGAAATGTTCAAGGTTGTAAACAGAATAACTGCCTAAAAATGAACTCACCCCTATCTTTATAAAATTTTGATATCAAAATCCAATGATTAATCATTTTAGTTAAACTCTTTAAACCCCCCCCCCCAATCAAAATACAATAAACAAAAACAATCAACTATTAAAAAGTATCATCACTGGGGATTCTATTGAGTCAATAACACCTTCTTATGACTTTTTCATTCCTTCATGTTTGGTAATATTGTTGACTTAATAAGTTTTATTTATGAATTTACCATTCCTCATGTTTTGAAAATCACAAACACCTTATGTTAGGGAAAATTTCATTTTACCCTATGTTTTAATTTCATAAGAAAAATTGTCCTTCCCCAAAGAAATTTATCCTTACCATGTTTTTCATTGTTCATTTTATCTCTAAGTATAATATTAGGTTACGTATCTAAAAACCTAAGAATATTATAATACTTATATATAAATAATTCTGTTTTCAGGATCTAAATTCAGATTCTAAACTCTCTGAATTCAGACTCTGAACTCTTATGAGTTCAGACAATGAGTTCCCTAAATTCAGATTCTGAGTTCTCTGAATTCAGACTCCGAACTCTTATGAGTACAGATTCTGAATTCTCTGAATTTAGACTCCAAACTCTTATGAGTTCTGAATACGAGTTATCCGAATTCAGATTCGGAATTCTCTGAATTCTGACTTTGAACTCTTATGAGTTCTGACTCAGAGTTCTCTGAATTCAGACTCCAAATTTTTATGAATTTAAAATCTGAATTCTACTGAATTTAGACTCCTAATTTCCATGAAATTCAGACTCCAGAATTCTGTATAATTCAGGTTTTGAATTCTGTGGAAATCAGAATCTAAATATTCTTGTATTATAGATAGTGAATGGGTTTTTGGATAGACTCCGAACTATTTTTCCTTACACTCCAAAAAATGATTTTTGTTATGTAATTATATTTTTTCTTACACATTTTTTGGTTATAAAACGATTTCATGTATTCAGTTACTAATTAACTATTTTTTGAGTGACACATGTACAGGTCCCACTGAAATTCAAGGAAAAATATGACCATTGTTGGAGGGAGCCGAACATTGGAGTTGTTCCTATAAATAGGAGCTCATTTGAAATATCTTGATACTATTCTATGGATATAGAGATTACCTGATGTTGAAGTCATTTATAGAGATAGACTTCAATGCTTAGTGCGTACTGAACTTCTTGTTCAGAATTTCATTGTGCGACTCCAAATGTTGTGGAGTACATTCTAGGGCTTTCATGGATAGGAAGAGAGAGGTTTCGACTACCGTAATGTTCGAGTACTTCCTTGGTGAGGAAGGCGGAGGTGTCGACTACCTTGAAGTTGAGGGCTTGTTGGGATAGAAAGATAGACTCTGATCTTCGTATCGAGGTCTTACCCTGGTGTGGGTAAGACAAACTTTCTTAAATTTATAAATCAAGAGACCTTTATCCAAGGATGTTGGACTTCTCTTTGGGTTAAAGGATTTAGTACTTGTTCCTTGTTTATTTCAAGTTTGCAGCTACATTTTGATTTTTGATGAAAGTATAACTATATTATACTTCCTTATACTTTTTTACTTTGATTTAGTGATATACTATACATTTTATGGTAGAATCTTTATCTTTGAAAAATTTTGTTAAGTTTAATTTCTAGAACCATATTTACGGATTCACTTTCTCGGAATCATATTTCTGGAATCAAGGAAGTGTGTATAACTGGAGGTTTTGTGAATTACCTTGTTTAACTTCTTTAAACATCACCATTATTAAAAGCTCCAAATGAATTTTTTAAAGTATACAATTCAACCCCTCTTGTATTTTTAGCATCATTGGATACTTCATTCAGTATCTATATCATTTCGATCCTACATTTGGTATCTAATGAGAATATCATTCTCCATATACCATCTCAACAATTGTTATCAGAGAAGGTCTCTAAAATACTTATATTCACAAATAAGTTTTCTAGCTCATGTTTTTCATTGTTCTATATTTTCCTTGCCTATGATGTTCTTATCCTTGTTTACAAACTTTACTAATAACAAGTTTGTTTGGAATATTCTTCTTTAAGATGGAAGGAATCAATGTTGGTTCCATAGACAACCTAAATCCTTCTAGACCACCAATTTTTATGGGAATGATTACGAATATTAGAGATATCACATGAAGACATTTATTATCAATACTGGAGTGGAAAATTTTGTTATTCTCACTAGAGGATATAAAATCCCGACAAGGAAGTTAGTAATTTCACCAATCAAGAAAAGAACGAATATCAACTGAATTATAAGGTATGCAATATATTTCTTTCTTCCATGACTAGAAATATATATATCCAAATTTCATCTTGTGAATCAGTAAATTGTATTTGGAAAAACTTGATGTTACACACTTTGGATCTTCAAAAGTCATTGAAACTAGAGGAGCCGTGATCAGAGCTGAATATCATGGTTTCTTCTTTCTTTATGGAGAACCCATATGTAAGGTGCAATAGATATTCATGGCTGTTTTTAATAGTTTACAATATATCGGTGAGAAAGGAATAGATGATGAATCTCTTTTGGACAAGATCATAGACATCACGCCCAATGAATGGGAATCCAAGAGAACTGTTATTGATGAGAATAGAAAGGTTACTCATATTACTCTTGATAAAAGTTTTGGAACTCTTCTTCAACATGAGACCAGAATCAAGAGAGATGCTGATAATGTAAAGAAGAATAATGGGAATGGCAGTGTTGTTTTTACCACAACTTCAATTCATATAGAATCCAATAATCCTGAGAGAGTTACAAGATCAAAATCTAAGATGGTTTCTATTCAATCCGAATCTAAAGGAAGTGAATCTTTAGAAAATGAACTAGACAAACTTTCTCGAAGGATGAACAAGATTGTTGGACAAAAGAACTTTCAATCCAGATACAAGAAGAAAGAAATCAAAGATAAGAAAGATTCAGAAGTCACACTTTATGAATGCAAGAGAGCTGGACATATAAGACCAAATTGTTCAATGCTTAAGAGAAAAGAAAGAAAGGAAAATCATTCAGAGAGGAACAAAAATATGTACTAAAAAGATAAATCTAAGAATGTTTTGAAAGATAATGGCAGCTGGAGTGCCAATGGTGGATACTTTTCAGATGAATCAGCATATTTCAAATCTTATGGATAGAAGAATCTTGTTCTAATAGATAGATTACATACTGAAAATCATTGCTTAATGGTTAAGGTACACAATGTTGAATATATGACCAATTTTTCTATGAATTAAAATTATAGTAATGATAAATATTATGAACCTTCTAATGAATAACCTTCTTCTTTTGGTGATAATACTTTACCTACCTATGAAGAAGTTTCTAGGTTTGATAAGAATCATGAGAATGAGAATTCTAAAGTCAAAAAAAATCTTGATAAGCCAAATTCTAGGATTTCTTTACTTACTAAGGAAATATCATATCTTTCTAAGGATCTTGATAAGAATAACCTTGATTTTGAAAGTATTTCAAAAAACCTTGAGGAAGTAAATTTTGGGAAGGATAAACATTCTAAGGATCTAGAAAATGTAATTTCTAAGAAAAATGTTTTCGAGTCTAACTCTAGTTCTAAAAATAATGTTTTGAAAGACAAGAACTTAGCTATCAGTCTGAAATTAGAAATTTTTTCTTTGAGGAAGTGTTTCTCAAACTTTAAATAAGGTAAGGAAAAGTTTGATACAATGTATTCTCAAATCCGACCTCTAAGGAATAATTCTAATTTGGTTATACTAGTTCTAAACCGATTTTTAGTAACAATTATTTTGTTCCTAAAAGTGGTCCTTTATGAACTATGTGTCAGTATGTTGGGCATTGGGAAAAAGTTTTTCCTTAAACAAAACCAAATCTTTAGGATTTCATAAAGCTTATTTTTTATTTAAAATTTGGGTGCCTAAGATTTTGCTTTCTGAAATTTCCAGATGCAAGAAAATTTTGATTCTGAAAGTCTAACACTGTTATTTTTAAGAAAATAGAGAATATACCAACAACAATACTTGGTACATGGAAAGTGGAGGTTCTTGACACATGACTGGAAACAAAAACTACTTTGAAAAGATTATCAGGATGAATGGAGAAAATTTAACTTTCAGAGACAATTATCAGGGATAAATTATCAGTATATGTTACATTGTTCATCTTGAAAAAACATTGATTTCAAATGTTTTATTTGTTAAGGGTCTTAAGAACAACCTCATTAGCATAATCCAGTTATGTTATTAAGGTTACCATATGAATTTTAGGAATGAAAAGTGCTTAGTACACAATTCTAATGATGAATTTATTATTTCTTCCCATAGGCAAGAGACTGTATACACACTAAACATAGAAGACCTTAGGAGCCAAGACTAACCTAGCCTTACTGAAATGGAAGATCATTCTCAGTTATGGAATAGAAGGTTAGGACATTATAACCTTAAGAACCTATGAAAAATCTATAATAAATGATTAGTTAAGGATCTACCGGAGAATAGATTTGATTCTTCAAAAGTTTGTGATCCCTGAAAATTTGGAAAGCAACATAAATCAAGTTTTAAATCAGTCGGTGAAGTCTCAGCTACTGATGCATCATAGTTAGTGGATATGGATCTTTTTGGCCCAACAAAAACTAGATGCATTGGAGGAAAGTATTATGTATTTGTCTTAGTTGATGATTACACTAGATTTAAAAGGGTCTATTTTCTCGAAAAGAAATCTGAATATTATTCTTATTTCAAAATTTTTAGAGCCCAAGTTAATAATGAGAAAAAACTTCCATTGATAACTATTCATATTGATCATGGAGTATAATTTCAAAATTCTGATTTTGAAACATTTTGTAGTAGAAAAGGAATTACTCATAACTTTTCATCACCCTAAACACCTCAACAAAATGGTTTTGTTGAAAGAATAAATTGAATTATTCAAGAGATAGAAAGAACCATGTTGAGTGATTATTATGTAACCAATCATTTTTGGGATGAAGCTGTAAGTACAGTTTGTTATACTATAAATCAAGTTTTGATTAGACTGTTTCTTAATAAAACCCCTTATGAGTTATGGAATGGTAGAAAACATATACTTTCCTATTTCAAGGTTCATGGTTTCAAGGTATTCATTCTGAATACTAAATACAATCTACAAAACATCGCACCCAAATCTGATGAGGGAATTTTCTTAGGCTACTCCCCAACTTCTATGGCTTATAGAGTTTTCAAAAAAACACTTGTACTGTTGAAGAGATAGTACATGTCAAATTTGATGAAACTGATCCTTTTTTTTAAACAACCCCAAACTAAATCTTCGGACATGTTTTTAAAAAATGATTATCAACCTTTTATAGAAGATCCTTCTGATAATGAAAATGTCCAAGAAAGTTTTTCTGAAACATTTTACCTAGAAGAATTTCTACCTTATATTGATGAACAAGTTTTACAAAACCCAAATCAATTGTTTCTAAAGAATCATCCCAATGATAGTATCATTGGTAATGTGAATCAACCTGTAACGGCTAGATGTTTCATAGGAAATGAAGTAGATACTCTAGCATTCCATTCCCAATTAGATCCAAAAAGCACTGATGAAGCATTAGGTGATGATGATTGGATAAAATCTATTCAAGATGAGCTAAATGAATTCGAAATGAATAAAGCCTTGACCGTTGTTGAAAGACCTAAGGAAACTTCTTTTATTGGAGTAAAATGGGTCTTCAGAAATAAGTGTGATGAACATGGAATCATAGTTAGAAATAAAGCTAGATTGGTTTCTAAAGGCTATATTCAACAAGAAGGAATAGACTATGAAGAAACATATGCTCCAATAGATAGACTTCAATATATTCGTATTGAACATTTCCTTGCAGCATTCTTAAATTTCAAACAATTTCAAATAGATGTGAAATGTGATTTCCTTAGTGGTTTTGTACAAGAGGAAGTTTTTTTTCAACAACCTCCTGGTTTTCAAGATACAAAATATCCTGAACATGTTTTTAAACATACCAAATCATTTTATGGACTTATGTAAGCCCCTCGAGCTTGGTATGATAGGCTTACAAGATTTTTGCTTCAAAATAATTACATTAAGGGATATGCATATCAAACTTTTTTCATAAAAAAGATATGATTTTTTTTATTTTTAAAATTTATGTTGATGACATTATATTTGGTTCAACTCAGTAATCCTTAACTGATTCCTTTGTGGATCTAATGAAATCTAAGTTTGAAATGAGTATGAAGGGTGAGTTAACATTTTTCCTTGGTTTTCAAATTTCTCAAAAACTAGAAGGAATCTATATATCCCAACATAATTATATTAAATATCTTATTAAAAAGTATGGATCTGACAACACTAAAAGTATAAGTACTCCCATTGGTACATAAAACACACTTGATCTTGACGAAGCTGTGAAAACGGTAGATCAAACATCTTATAGAGGTATAATAGGAAGCATACTTTACATGACAGCTAGTCATCCATACTTAATGTTTTTAGTATGCTTATATGAAGGATATGAATACAATCCTAAGGAATATCATTTACAGGCAGTGAAAAGAATTTTTTTCTACTTAAAGGGAACCATGGATTTTGGACTCTTGTTTACTTCTGGAAATGATTTTTTCCTAAAAGGTTTTTCAGATGTTGACTCTGGTGGATATAGAATGGATTGAAAAAGTAAATCAGGAACATGTCATTTCTTAGTAGATTCATTAGTTTATTGGTCATGAAAGAAGAAACACTCAGTAGCACTTTCCACTGTTGAATCTAAATATGTAGAAACTGGAAGTTGTTGTGCTCAAGTGTTGTGGATGTAACAAACACTCTTAGACTATGGTATGAGTTTTACCAAAACAAAAATTTTGTGTGATAATACTAGTGCCATTTCCTTAAGTAAAAAACCATGCATATCACTCTCATTAAAAACACATAGATATTAGGCATCACTTTCTTAGAGATCACAAAAAAGGAGATATCATTATTCAATTTATCAGAACACAAGATCAACATGATGATATTTTAACAAAATCTTTACCCTTCGATAGATATGAATACATTAAACAGAAGTTAGGAATGATAATTGTAAGGTAATTTTCCTTGTTAAATTCTTGTTGAAACCTATCTCCTTATAGAAATAAACTCATTTTCCTAGGGGGAGTACATTTCCTTGTTAGTTAGTCTAAAATTTTTCATAGTCTAGTTTTTTTTCATTTTCAAAATTTTCATAATGAAGATTTTCAAAATTTTCGTAATGAATATTTTCAAAATATTCCGAATGAAAATTTTCAAAATTTACGCAATGAATATTTTCAAAATATTTTTCATTATTATTTTAAAAAAAATCGTAATGAAGATTTTATAAATTTCCATAATAAATATTTTCTAAATTTTTGTAATGAATATTTTCTAAATTATCGTAATGAAGACTTTCTAAATTTTCGTAATGAAGATTTTCTAAATTTTCATAATGATGATTTTCAAAAAATTTCATAATGAGGATTTTCTAAACATTCTTAATATTGGTTTTCTAAAAATTCATAGTCAGTTTTTCGAAAATTTTCATAATCATATTTTCAGAATCTAAAGTTCATCAAGAAGAATTTTTCTCAATACGAATAATCTTCATATCAATCTAAAAGGTATGTTTCTATCCCTAATTTTTCATAATCATCTTTTACTTGCTTTTATTTTCATTTTTTTTAAAATTTTCAGATTCTCTTTTCCTTAAATCTGATTGTTTTTCTTTAAAAACCTTAAAGAGATAGGATCCAAGATTTCCTTGTGGCTATCATTTCAACCGTCAGATCTGATTAGAACATTTTTCAACCATTGGATTGAGCATGGAAGCCCGACCGTCATTTCAAACACCTATATAAAGGATCCCTCGATGGTTGTTCCATATTGAAACTCAAGCCTTCATATGTTGAAGTTCTCCCCTACTACTTAAAGACCATTCTGAACTTCTCAAATCTTGCTCAAATCTGAATGTCTTCCGAAGAATCTTCTCAGAATGAAATTTCAACTGTCAAGCCAATCTTGGAGTGGCAGGTTTATAGAGAAATTTTGGTTCATCCAATCATCATCACAATGTATGTTTCTATAATCATGAAGAACATAAATCTAAATGGATGGGAGGCTATTGGAATATCAAAACTAGGAGCTCAAGACCTAATGTATCAGGATTTACTAGCATAATTTTATGAAATGGTATGTTTTTTCAAGGAATAAGGCAGAGATAATTTTTCTTTCAAATGATATGGGAATACTTATGCTCTCTCGTACACCAAGGTTGCAAATTTGATTGGAGTTCCATATGAAAGAGAAGTTTAATTTTGTTCTCATAAGTTTCCTGATATTCAAGGAAGTTTTCTTAAGGTGAAATATATGGAGTGCCTCGGTCTTACTTATGTTAAGATTCCAAAAAAATTTCATCTCACTACAAATTTTTGGATTCTAGAATTATGGGTTTAGGGTTTTTTAATTCTGAGAAAAAGGTATAAAGACACATTAAATAATAGTGATATGTATATTTTGATTTTCTGGTGAACCTGAGAAAGATCAATTTTGTTAATCATATTCTGATTAAGATCGAGAATATAAAAAATGGAAATTTGAAGGCCCAGATCATTATAAATCCATCCCTTCCTTCAAATCTGATTGTTCGGTTCTTGGAGTCTTTCAAAATTAATTTCGTTTCAAATCCAAGGAATTGCAAAGTCATGCTTGATAGTGATGATACTCTAAGAAGAATAAATGTTGGATTTTCAAAAGAATCCGGAGAATTTTATTATTTTTTATAAGATGTGGCTGAAGATGTTTAAAGGAAACTGGAAGTGGCTGAGACTTCCAAAAAGGGTGCAAGGAAGAAGAAAATGAATAAAGTGGAAGAAAAAAACTCCAATGGCCAAGGAATTTCAGTCAGCACCTCCAATTCTGAAAAAGAAAAATTCCTATCTGGATGAGGTAGTGGGTAAGTGGAGGGAACACAAGAAGAATAGAAAATAAGGGGAGCCCATGTTTGGACTAGACCCTACTAAAGATAAATCACTGAAGGAGAATACCACTGAGTATCAAGAAAAGGAGGAGAATGAATAGAAACAAAATAAGAAAATGGCTGAAGCACAGATTGTGAAATCCCTTCTGAGGGATACTGAGAAAGCTTTTGAAAAAATTCTTGTACCAAAATCCATCCTGGTAGAAGCATTACCTTAAATCTAGGGAAGAAATTTGTGACTCTGGAAAAAGTCAAATAAGTAATAGAAGTAGAAGTAGTTGAAGAATAAGTAGAAAGCAGTGGTGACTCCACTGAGTTGATTAAGCAAGATGAAGATTTTCAAGAGAATGAAATTATATCTGAGAAGCTCTCAATCTGATCTTCTGAAGTAGAATCATCAAAGGTTTCTACCTCTAGTAAAGAAGAAAAAGGAGAAGATGAAAAAATTGAATAAGATGTGAACATGTCGTCTGAAGAAGAATGTTTTAATCATCATTTTATTCAACCTGATGATGCAGATGTAAGAGCTGAGAAAAAGTAGATAGATGAAGATAAAATTGTTCATCTTTCTGACAGTGAACATCAATCTCCAGATGAGGAAGCCATTTTGAGAACTAATTAGGGTAAATAGGTGTTTGTTGATAAACTTAGTAAATTTTTTGTGAAGATGAAAGAACCTGGTGGATCTTCAAAGAGGAAACTTTCTAAGCTAGATAAAGAAACATCACTATGAAATGTTTCAGATTCGAAATCATAATCCCTTGGACATGATTTCATTGTACAGTCGCTGAAGAAGCTTGTCTGGACCATTCCTATTTTTCCAAGAATTTACTCAAGATGTCATGTGCTTCAACACACTTTGAACTAGAAATCAGATTCTATATCCATGGTAATGGATAAGTGTGTTAAGCTTGAGGCTGATTTCATGAATTTTTTCATCAACTACAAATCCCATAAAAGATCATATAGGAAGATGACCAGTTGGTCAAGGAAAACCATTGAAGACATGAGAAATGTTGATGAGTTCTAGGATAGTGTCAAGGAGTATTTTTACATTTAAGATGGTAAGATCAAGGATCTCAAAAGAAGTTTTGAATAGAAACATACTCTGGAACAGAATTCTCAGATTCAAGAGGTAAAAGATCTAAATGGGAAGTTGTATTCAGTTTCCCAAAGCTAGAAAAGAGGAAGAGATATCTGGATTGAGATTGAAGAAAATATTTCAAAGCAAGAGGAGGTCTTGAAGGCACAGGCAGAGGATTTTAAGACTCAGGAAGAAAGAATCAAGGGTTTAGAGAAGAAAGCAGAGGATTAGGATCAGCTTCTTAAGAGAGCAGAGTAATATCATTAAGAGCTCAAAAAGCTGAAGACCATAGTCAAGAATTCTATTCCCATGGAAAAGGAAGGATTAACCTATTTAAATTCGATCATTTGTTGTATTCATTTCCTTGTACAAATTTTACCCATCATAATGATATTTTTGGACACTTGTATTTATGATGTCTTGTACTAATCTTACAAGTACTATAATTTCTTTTCCATTCCCTCAAATTCCATTTTAAAAATCACAAAGGGGGAGAAAGGAAAAAAGAATACTAAGTAAAGATGAAATATCCCAAATTAAGGGAGATTTTATCTAAGGGGGGAGTTTTCATTATAAATATTTCCGTATGAAATTCAATGTTATGTCTCATTCCAGAAATCTAGAATACGGTCCTTAGTGTTCCAAATCATAAGGGGGAGTTAGTCATATTCATCATTTCACTTGTGATAAGGTAGATATGTTTTATTTTAAATGTCTAGAAAAATATTTTTCTATGTCCTTATATTATTTTTTGTAAGGATGTTTGTGTTTTCCAAAAAGGAGGATATTATTGAGTCAATAAGTTCTACTTATGAATTTTCATTTCCTTCATGATTGGGGATATTGTTGAGTCTATAAGGTATCCTAATGACTTTAGCATTCCTCGTGTTTTTAAAATCACAATCACCATATATTAAGTCAAATTTCATTTTACCCTATGTTTTACTTTCACGAGGAAAATTTTCCTTCCCCAAGGAAATTTATCCTTACCATGTTTTCCATTGTTCATTTAATATATAAGTATAAAATTCTGTTTCATATCTAAAAACCTCGTAATTTTATAATACTTATATATAAAGCATTCTATTTTCAGGATCCGAATTCAGATTCCGTACTCTATGAATTCAGACTATGAACTCTTATGAGTTTAGACTATGAGTTCTCGGAATTCAGATTCTGAGTTCTCTGAATTTAGACTCCAAAATCTTATGAGTTTAGATTCTGAATTCTCTAAATTCAGACTCCGAACACTTATGAGTTCTGAATATGATTTCTCTGAATTCAGATTCTAAATTCTCTGAATTCAGACTCCGAACTCTTATGAGTTCTGACTCCGAGTTCTCTAAATTTAGACTCTGAATTCTTATGAATTTAGGCTCTGAATTATACTGAATTCAGACTCCAAATTTCCTTGAAATTCACACTCCATAATTCTATAGAATTCAGGTTACTAATTGCTTTGAAAATAGAATCCAAATATCATTGTATTATTGATAACGAATGTGTTTTTGGTTAGAATCCAAACTATTTTTCCTTACAGTCAGAAAAATGATTTTGGTTATGTAATTATATATTTTCTTACACATGTTTTGGTGATAAAATGATGTCATGTATTCAGTTACTAACTAATCGTTGATTGAGTGACACATGTACAGGTCCGTCCAAAAATCAAGTAAAAATATGACCGTTGGAGGAGGGAGCTGACCGTTGGAGCTGTGCCTATAAATAGGAGCTCATTTGAAGGTGATCGATTCTATTCTATGAATGTAGTGATTAGAAGCTGTTTAAGTGATTTATATAGAGAGACTTTCATGCTTAGTGTGTACTGAACTTCTTGTTAAGAATTGCTTTGTGTGACTCTGAATGTTGTTGAGTACATTCGAGGGATTCCAGGGATAGGAAGAAAGAGGTGTCAGCTACCTTAAATTTCTAGGACTTCCTTGCTGAGGACGATAGAGGTACCGACTACCTTGAAGTTGAGGGATTGCATGGATATCAAGATAGACTCTGATCTTAATATCGAGGGCTTACCCTGGTGTGGGTAAGACTGATTTTCTTGAAAGTGTAAATCAAGGGACTTTTATCCAAGGATGTCGGATACCCTTATCTTTGGGTTAAAATTTTTACTACATGGTACTTGTTTGCTTCAATTTTTCGGCTGCATTTTGATTTTTGAGGAAAATATAAATATTTTATAATTCCTTATACTTGTATACTCTGATTTAGTGAGATTATATACGCTTTAAATAAGATTCCTTATCATTGTAAAATTTTGTTATATTTCATTTCTGGAACCATCTTTCTGGATTCACTTTCTCGGAATCATATTTCTGGAATCAAGAAAGTGTGTAGAACTAGAGGTTTTGGGAATTACCTTGTTTAACTTCATTAAACATCACCATATTTAAAAGGTCCAAAGGAATTTTTTAAAGTATACAATTCACCCCCCTCTTGTTTTTTGAACATCATTGGATACTTCCTTCAGAATATATATAATTTTGATCCTACATTTGGTATCAAAGGAGAATATCATTCTACTTATACCATTCCAATAGATTTGACCGGAGTGCTTCAATACACATTAGCATAGCATCAGAACATTGAATGGTTGATAAGAGATAATCATAAACACATTAAAATTTCTATGTTATTGAGAATGGTGCATTTAAGTAGTTGTTAGATTCTAGTTATTGTAAAAAAACAAAAAATTTAAAAAATTGAAGAAAAAAAAACAAAAAGAAAAACCTTCCTTATCATAAAAATCATTAATGAAAAAAACACAAAGAAAACCTCGTATTCATCTTTATTATAAAATTTCATTGAATTACCCATAGCCTCCCAAACAATCACTCATATTTTTTTGACCCTGAAATTGAGTGAACACTACACCAACTTTGGAAGAACATAAGGGATAATCAAATAATTCCTAAACCAGTCATTGTCCAACCAGTTGAATTAGAAATTGAAAATCCAAGTGAAAAAACACTTAAAAAACACGATTCCCCTGATATATATTACCAACCACTTTGTATTAAATATCCTATCATAGGGGCTGACCTAAAATTCGAATCGGTTTGGATTCATCTTCTTCCTCTTTTTCATGGGCTATCCAGTGAGGATCCACATCTCCACTATAAAGAGTTCCAAGTAGTGTGCTCTATCATGAAGTCTCAAAGGGATTTTGAGGAACAAATAAAAAACATGACCATTATTTTTCTCCTTAGCTTAATATTCCAACTCATGGCTTAACTACCTCCCTCCTTGTTCCATAAACACCTGGAAAGATAGGAAGATACTCTTCTATGTGAATTTCTCTCGTGCCTCTCGTACTACTTTTTTCTGAAAGAAAGTAAGTTGTATCGATCAATTCCCAAATTAATCACTCCATTAGTAATGTGAGATGTTCAAAAAGATTTTTATGACCTGCCCATACCACCAAATACCTGAACAAATATGGATCTTACACTTCTATGAAATGTTTTTCACTATAGGGTGAAATATCATTGATGCCGCATGTGGTGGTACTCTGGTTGATAAAATGTCTACATCTAAAAAATATCACATAAGAAAATGGAAAAAAACTCACAAAAATTACATACTAGAGCACATTATCAAGTTAAACATGTCGAAATATTTCTATCAATAGAGTGGAACAAGATTACATAGTGGATGAGTGAACTTACAGGTATTGTGTGACAACTAGTTGTGGCTACCAAAGCCCCAACATAATCTTCTCCAAAAACTCTGTTCCCTAGACCTATCATGAATTGTGGAATCTGTAGCTACCCATCTCATCAAACTGATACATGTCCACAACATCGAGAGGATCTACCATATTCATCCGGAACAATATATCTTATTGTAGAATATGCTCCACGATACCCCAACCCTTAACAATCAGGTCAGTTTGTTAGAATCTTCAACCAACCCCACCTTGAGGCCTTCTCTTCTACCTTTAACCATGGAATGAGGTATAGTAATCCCACTTCTCATACCCCATAATTCCCTCCTAAAAACCCAAACCAATTCCCATATGGTCAAGGTTGTGGTGACTTCCATCAACCATACCCTTTTGTTTCTCAATCTCAGAGATCAATCCTCCTCTTCCTCCTCCTTTACTCCACTGTCCTAGTGAGCATTCTAAATTCCCAAACCAATACAATCACTTTCCAAAGAACCAAAATAAGGGAAATACCAATCTGGGACAAGCCTCTTCTTCCAACAAACCATGCGAAGGTAAAGCGGAAGATCTTACCTCCTTCACCCATTTCGGCCTTAAGAATATTGAAACCCAAATTGGTCAAACTGAATCCCACCTAATCCAGTAAAAAAAATCAAATTATTCCCAAATCCTAGCTTAACCATTACCCAACCCCATGGGTAATGTAAGTGAAATTGCACCGAGTTCGGGAAAGAAAATTGTTATGCCTCAATATGAAAGCTCCCACTCCCCATTAAATGTTGACATAGAATATGAAAAGAAAAAGATACTCCAAAAGGTATATGAATCCATTCCACCACCTCCTTCCATTACACTGAGGAACCCAATTCATTTTCCTCAAGCTGTTTCTATTACAAAGAATTCCTTTGAACCTGAACCTGACATGACCATCATGTCTAGACAGGTTTAAGTCCGCATTCCCCTCTTTGATTCCATAAAAAAAATCCCTAAGTATGCTATCTTTCATAATGAATTGTGTACCCACCAAAGGAAACATAGGACCTTAAAAATTGATTCAACCAAACTATTTATTCCCATAATCATCAATGATCATGGGACCTTTATGGTTCCATGCCAAATTGTAATTTCCATCTTCGATGATGCACTCATAGACCTAGGATCCTCAATTAATGTCATGCCCAAATACATCTTCTCTAACCTTGGTCTATATACCTTACATCCAATGGTTGTTGTTATTTAGTTAGCCAATCGAAGCATACCCAGTCCTGAGGGAATAATTGAGGATGTCCTTATTCATGTCAATGATCTTATATTCCCTTCTGATTTCTATGTCCTTGACATGGAAGGTGAGATGAACTCTTCTCGATATCCACTAATTATAGGAGGACCATTCATAATTACAATGAGAACCAAAATTTTTGTCCATTCAGTCATCTTATCCATGGAATTTGGTGACTATTTTTTCATTTTCAACATTTTCCAAGCCATAAAATACCCTTCTGAGGATCACTCTTGATACTTAATCCATGCTTCATAGGACACTTATAAGATTCAATTAAACAAAAATTGATCATGTTCTTCATGTTCTAATGATAATGGATATTGTGAAATCTGCACCATGATTTACAAAGAAATAAATGGTAAAGTTGATGTGGACCTTTCATTCATAGACTCCATGAATCTAGAGGAACTTAAAAACACTATTGAATCCCAATCAACTATGATCTCTACTATTACACCATGGACAGTATTAATTAAACTGAATCAGAAGCAACTGAATACCCTTCCTCCATTCCTGAGTTATCTAACCAACAAATGAAATATGATACTGATCTGAAACTTCTTCCCAAACACCTAAAATATGCATTATTTTTCCATTATCACTTCAATCATACTGGTTTCGGAATCCACCCAGGGGTGCCCAGTACCCGGATGGTCACATGGCCTCAAGAACATTTCCCTTAATTCTAGAGGCTGCCGACTAGCATTAAGGGCCTTGGGTGTGATAGTGGGGAAACTATACCTTCATCGATAGAGTAACAAAGTGGAAATAAAACAGATATACAATAGAGGAAGAAGTAAAAATACCAAACAACAGTAAATAGCGGATGAATGATGAAGAAACAAATGGAGAACATATATAAAATGGTGCATGATACATATGTATAAGAAAATATCCAAAAACGTCCCAATAATGAATACAGAACTAATTCCTAGTACAAAAGAAATGAAAGTAAACAACTCCTCAACATAGCAAGCTGTAGCTTGGTCCCATGCTCTACATCTCTACAACAATCATGTACCTAAAGTAGAAGGGTGCTTTAACATATCTATGCCTCCAATAATATAATCTATTTGGGTGTAATAGCATATCCAAAACTGTATGTGAGACTAAACCCTAGTAGGAATCCACCACAAGATCTTTTCTTAACAGTCTGTGAATATATGGTAGGTAATAAATAACAGGAAGAAGTAAACAAGGAAGTAGTTAGCAGTAACCAATCCACATTTTCAAAGAAGTCTATTTCATATATCAAGAAACAACTATTCAAAGTAGGAAAACACAAACATGTAAGCCTCTGGGAAGTACTCACAGCCTATCCCATCTAGTCCTACCTAGAAACACAAGAAATCATCTAACACAAAAGGTAACCCTCTAGGATTTACTCACATCCTAACCCCTCTGATTCAACCAAACAAGTACAAGTAACCCTCTAGGAAGCACACTTAGTCTCCCCCTCTAGTTCAGCATAAACATAGACACTCTAAGAAATCACTCGCCATCAATTCCTCCTATAGATTGGTATCAGTAACTAAATGTTATATGGGGAAGCGCTAATGTCACATTCCCCCTGTGGCATGCGTCGAAGAACTATAGACACTCTGAGAAATCACATACGTAATTTCTCGATGTGGTATTGTATCGTAACAGTAAAACAAACACTCTGGAGAAGCCCTCACATCCATTATCCCTATGGTCTACTACACCAGGTTCTCATGGCCATGTGTAAGTCATGAAAGCATAACAGCGTGTATTGGATAAAGTAATCCTCGAGAACTACTTGGCTAAATAGTCTGCAACATAATAAAATGGTAGATAAACAGAACTCTATCCTACAACACTATGCATGAGAAAAAAAAATGGCATCCTAACAGGCTATGCAAGACCTAACGGTAATAAACAAACATGCATGGGAAAACACCTTAAAAGCATGGCAATTGACACTATTCTCATTCAATTAACCTCTATTCAAGCATACAATCATAGTAGGAAATTATCAGGGCTAAAAACGTAAACACACAATACCCCGTTCATGGGTATTGGGCACGTTTTCACATATATTTCAAATAATTTCAACAAAATGGCACAAAACACCTACCTCGGTGTTGTAGGATCGATATAAGTGAACATCAATCCTTGAATCACCGAAGAAAACTGTAGATCTACAATAATGTCTAAAACGGTCAACCGAGGATAACATGAGAAAGATGAGGAATCGGGAAAAGAAGCTCTAGAATAAGAAAGAGATTACCGATGCGATCCCAATGCAATCGATGATGATCGATTCAGAGAAAAAAACGCTTGATCAGTGGCTCAGATAAGATTTGCGGCCTTATGTGTTGTCTTGGACGAACCAGGCCTAGAAGTAGGGTGTTATGTCAATTAGAGGTGACCCCAGTGCATTTACTGAAAAAATTAAAGTGCATGGAATGTACTGTATATATACACGGTGTATAGTTTCCTTCACTAGCCCACACACTAAGAGATCTCTAGGTCACCACAGATGACCGTGTGCATGACTGCTACACGGCCAACACCTAGATACACGTGGTAATCAAGTACACAGCATGTACTTATAAATAAAATGGTGTGTACTTCAAAAATTTCTAAAAACTACTCTTTTTCCTAAAAAATACTAGAAAAATAAAAACATTCCAGAAAATAAGATTCGGGTTCTTACAAACTTCCCCCTTAAAGAAATGCATCCCCGAATTTCCCTAGCAAGGTGGTGTAGAAGAAGAAACCTCAAACATCTCTAGCCACTATGATTATACATCAATCTCCCTCTCCCAGGTCACGTCTTGTACCTGCCCATGCTTCCATAGCACTCGTACCAGAGGAACTGACCCACCACAGAGAACCATCATACTGCGATCAATAATCCGGATACGATGCTCCTCGAATGAGGCATCCACCTCTAACTCAACCTCCTCGGGTTGAAAAGCATGATATGGATCCGAGAAGTAAATGAAAATCTGTGAAATGTGGAAAATGTCGTGCATATCCTGGTACCTCAAAGGTAACTGCAACTGATAGGCAACCGGCCCAACTCTCTCCAAAACATCAAACAGCCCGACATACCTCGGCGAAAGCTTACCCTGTCTCCTAATACTCTTGTGCCCCATCCTTGGTGTGACACATAGGAAAACATGATCCCCAACCTCGAACTCTAGAGGTCGTCTTAACAAATCATCACAAGAATTCTGTCGAGACTCTGTAGTAGTCATCTTATTCAGAATCCACTCGATCTGCTCTGTGGTCTTCTGGATATGGCGAGATCTGAGCATATCTACCTCTCCTGCCTCCAACCATCATAATGGTGATCAACATGGCCTACCATACAATGCCACATAAGGTTCCATCTGAATAGATGCATGAAAACTATTTATGTAGGAAAAATCCTCAAGAGGTATGTACTTCTCAAAAGACCCTCCATTATTCATGATCCATGAACAAATCATGTCCTCAAGAACCTAAATCGCACACTTTGACTGGCCATCTATCTGGTGGTGTGAAGCTGTACACATAAGTACCTACGTACCAAAATCTCTCTGATGTCCCTGCCAAACCCGAGAAGTAAAACGGGAATCCCTGTCTGAAAGAATGGAGTGTGGGACTCCATCCAAACATAAAATCCCTCGAATGTACAACCATCCCAGCTCATCAACACTAAAGGTCTCCCTGATGGTTAAGAAGTGAGAATCCTTTTTGAGTCTATAAATGACAACCCATACAACATAATTCCTTCGAGGCAACCTTGGTAAACCTGTCATGAAATCCATCGTGGCATCATTCCACATCCACTCAAGAATGGGTAACTGTTGAAAAATCCATGATGGTCGTTGATGCTCCACCTTCACATGTTGACAGGTGGAACATCTCATCATGAAACTGGAAACATTTGTCTTCATACCTTGCCACCAATACTGATAGTGTAGATCACGATACATCTTGGTGACACCAGGATGAACTGCCCAAACTAAGGAATGAAAGTCCCGCATCAACTCCTCACGTATGTCTACTGACACCCATATGAGCCCCCGAAAATGCAAGATCTAATCCTAGCCTATGGTCCATCTAGAAATAGGGTGCTCTCCTGACACACATTCCTGTAGGACTAGGCCTTCAGAATCTGAAAGCAACCTCATTCACACTCGAACAAGAAGAGTAGAGGTAACAACTATAGAAGAAAGAAACCTCTAACCCTGCATGTCTTGCACCTCCAAATTTATCTAAAAGAATAGAGCCATAAGCTTCCACTCACTACTAGCCTCCTTAAATGCCTATATCTGAGTCCTCCTACTCAGGGCATCAGCCACTACGTTGCCTTTCCCAGGCGTTTAGGAAAGATCAATGTCAAAAGACTGAAGGTAATCAACCCACCTTCGCAATATGAAATTCAAGTCACGCTGATTGAATATATACTTGAGTCATTTTTGGTCTGTGAAAACCAAAAAATTCTCTCCCAAAATATAATGTCTCCAATAGTGCAAGTCATGAAAAACAACAGCCAACTCGTGATTGTGCATCGGGTAATTTTTCTCATGTGGCTACAACTGCTGAGACCCGTACGCAAGGACCTTTTCTTCCTGAATAATCATAGCTCCAAACCTAATACATGAAGCATCACTGTATATAGTATAGCTCTTTCCTGGCTCTGGAAAACTAGTATTGGTGCTGAAGTCAACCTCCATTTCAGATTCTAAAAGGCTGACTCACAAGAAACTGACCACAAGAACATTTCGCCATTCTTAGTCAGGCCCATCAGTGGCGCTGCTAAGCATGAAAAGTCTTGTATGAAATTTCTGTAGTATCCAGACATCCCTTGAAAACTTAATACCTCAAAGATGTTTTTTAGCTGCCCCCAAGAAACTGTTACTCTCTATTTCACTAGGTCTAATGATACTCTTGTCTCTGAGATAACATGGCCCATGAAGTGAATTTTATCCATCCGAAAGTGGAATTTTGAGATATTTACATATAATTTATGTTCTATCAGTGTACTCAGAACCATCTCAAGATGGGTATCAGGGTCGTCTCAATTGTGAGAGTACACCAATATATCGTCTACTAAGACCACCACAAAAGAATCAAAGTATTGATGGATCACATGGTTCATCAGTGACATGAATGCCACAGGCACGTTCGGGAGACCTAACGGTATAACCCCATACTTGTATAGATCATACATACTCTAGAAGGCTGTAAAAGGTATATCAGATGGTCTAATGTACAATTTATGGTTACCATATCTCAATTTAATCTTCAAGAACACCCGAGAACCTCAAAGTTGGTCAAAGTGATCATCAATCCTGATGGGGGATATCGATTCATGACCATTAATAGATTCGGTTTCCCATAATCCACACAAAATCATGAGGGTATCGTCTGCCTTCTTCACTAATAGGACTAGAAAACCCCATGGAGAAGTACTTGGTCGGACAAAACCCCTTTCCTAAAACTCCTCCAACTACTTCTTGAGTTCCTGTAAATCTAGTGTTTCCATCCTGTAAGGAGTAATGGACACTGGTGCCACTTCTGGCACAAGCTCGATAGAAAAGTATACCTCTCTCTCCATAGGAAAACCTGGAAATTTTTCTGTGTAGACATCCCTAAAATGATCCACCACTGGAGGAAAGTCTAACAGTGAAGTCCCTTGGTCATCCAGATATTGACTAGAAATTTGAGTTGTGAATCCTCCCAACCCATGAGCCTCGAGTCCCGCTCTTCTCTCCTAGACATCTCATTCTCCCTTATGAAGAAACATTCCTCCCTCTAAGTCTCCAGATAGAAGTAGTCGTAGAATGAATGCTGGAACTCGTCCCAAACCACAACCTGCTAGCGTCTATCTTGTGAGATCACATCCCACCATCTCTTGGCGGAGTCCCGCGGCATATTGGTAGAGAGCTTCACCCTCATCTATGGAGGCATCTCCAGATGCTCAAAGATTGAAATCATGGCTTCTATCAATGACTCTGCAGCCTGGGGTCCTCCTTCCCCTATGAAGGTGAGAGGATGCTGCTACTAAAAGACCCGCGTCTACTCTACCTTAGATGAGAAGGATGCGGTACTCCTCGGAAGGTCTGCATGAACTTCATAAATCCTTCCATGAACTATGCATCAACACCTGTGTCTAGTATAACAGTTGGTTACAAGACTGGCACAACATGAGGATCTATTGGTAGTCCTTGATCATCCATGTCTGGTGTCTGATCACCTCCTTGCCACTGGTGTACAACCAGAGGATGTCTTGGTGGCATGACCCTGCAAGGTCAAATGCACAAATTAGATCATGATTATCAAGGACTAAAAACAGAATGTTTAAAAAGGGAATAAGAGAATGAAAGCATACATGTTTTACAAAACAAGACTACATGACATTTATAATTACTACACGGTGTGTTCCCTTAATCCTTTCACATGGGTGTGTACTTCTGCCATAATTGGTCGTCTAACACCCCAAACACATGACGTGTGTCCTAACACACATCGTGTACTTGAATTCTCTTTCCCTACCCGAGTTCTCTTACACGACAAGGCCACATGGTTGTCCTTATAAAGAAACTACATGTCGTGTTAGTGACATACAGGACATGTACTAGGCAGACATCACCAACCCATGTTGTGACCTTCACGGTCGGTGACACGGCTGACTGTACATGGTGTGTTCCGAACGGTCGTGACGTGCACTTGGAGGATTTCACTGACCCGTGTTTTTAGTGACACGGTTTGATTTCAAGATCACACTACACAGAATGTTCAAAACTGACCCAACATGTATAACTTATGTTTTTGTCCGTCTGTGTCGTTAGACACACAGGCGGACACAGGGTCAACAGAACAAGGAGTGTACAACAAGTACACGGCATGTTCCCACAAGAATTTCCATATCTTGTGTCTCTTCCCACAGGGTCAATGAAATGGTTAGTGTCTACACGGCATGTAAATATGATATACAGAGTGTACATAAGAAAAATAGTATCTTCCCAAATAGAAGAACATAAGGAGTTTAGTCAGAACTACACGACATGTATTCTGGGTTTTTTTTCGGGCAGTAACCCTCAGAAAGTACTCAAAAACCTAGAAAAAAACAGAAACATCCCCTATTGTGCCAAATACCGATCCTTGGGGGCCCAACCCCCCCCCCCCCCCCCCCCCACGAATAAAAGATTGGCATCATTTAAATGTGATAAAAAAGCATAACAATGCACTGATCCACCAAATTCCGATCCATGAGGGCCTATAACACCTCAAGAAACAAATTTTGGAATTCATTCAAACCAAACCTTACACAACCTGTACCCCTCTTACATAGCAGTTATTTTTATCAAGTAATCTATCACAACAACAATCGTATCTAGCAAAATATCTATCATAACAACATGAAATTAAAAATGAAACATAAATGGCATGAAAAGAATGCATTACATGTAATTTATAGCAAGTGCATATATGATGCATGAGATGGAATACCCTCATTTCAATGGGTTGCAACAAAAATAGAACCTCAATAACATAAAAAATAACCACACAAAACATGTGAATCACTCGAGGTGAAATCATATCAACTATAAAAATTTCAAAACCAAAGAAGTTGCAATAAATGAGGTAGATTGGCTTTTCCCTCTACACAGGTTAGCTACTCCTGGGATTAACATATTACCAAGTACCTATTCATTCATATCCATGTATTTAGGCTCCAAATAGTAAGTCAATAGAAAATAATACCTTTGATACCACTTTGTAACGTCCGGGTTCTGTAATCCACCTAGGGTTGCCCCGTACCTGGTTTGTCACATGGCCACAAGCACATTTCCCCTAATGCAAGAGGGAGTCGACTAGCAATGAGGGTCTTGGATGTGATAGTGGGGAAACTATTCCCTCATTGGTAGTGTAACACAATAGATGTAAATCAGATATACAATATCAGATGTAGTAAAAATAACAAACAACAGTAAATATGGGAAGACTGATGAAGAAACCACTGGAGCACATATATAAAATGATGCATGATACATATGTCTAGGAAAGCAGCCAAACAATTCACAATTCGGAATACAAAACTAATCCAAAGTACAAAAGAAAATCATGTAAAAAACTCCTCTACATTGCAAGCCATAGCTTGGTCCCATGCTCTCCAGCTCCATAGCAATATAGTACCTGAAGTATAAGGGTGATTGCACTTATCTATGACTGCAACAATATAATCTGTTTGGGCCCAAAATCATAGCACAAACAGGGTGTGAGACTAAATCCTAGTAGGAAACCACCACTAGATATATTACTAATATTCAACGAATATATACAATTTAATAAACAACATGAATCCAAAAACAAGGAAGTACTCAGCGGTAACCAATCCACAGTTTCAAAGCATTCAGTTTCATATATCAAGAAACTGCTAATTAAAGAAGGAATACACAAACATTTAACCCTCTTGGAAGTACTCACAGCCTATCCCCTCTTGTCCTACCTAGCAACACAATCAAATAGATAACACAAAAGGTAACCCTCTAGGAATTACATACAACATATCCCCTCTGGTTTAACCAAAACAAGTATAAGAAACCATCTAGGAATATCACTTGGTCTACCCCTTTGGTTCAGCTTGAGCATAGACTCTCTGAGGAAGTACTCATCATCAATTCCACCTATAGTCTTGTATCGGTAACTAAAATCACTCGGGGGAATCACTTTCATCACATTCCCCCTATGACCCGTGTTGAGGAACAACAAACACTATGAGGAAGCACTTACGTCAATTCCCCCTGTGGTCTCGCATCATAACAGTAAAATAGTCACTCTGTAGAAGCCCTTACGTCCATTCTCCCTTTGTTCTATTACACCATGTTCTCATGGGCCAGTGTATGTCATGAAATCATAGCAGTGTGTATTGGCCAATGTAATCATCAAGAACTACTTGGCTAAAGAGTCTACAACATAACAATATGGTAGATAAACAAAACTACATCCTACAATACTAGTCTTGGGAAACAAAAAAGGCAGCCTAATAGGCTAAGCAAGACCAAATGGTCATAAACAAACATGCGTTGGAAAACACCTCCATAGCATAAAAATTTACCATATTCAGATTCATTTAACCTCAATTCAAGCATACAAGCATATCAGGCAATTATCGGGGGTAAAATGGTAAACACGCAATACCTGGTTCATGGGTATTGGGATCTTTTGCACATATATCTCAAAGATATTAAATAGAAGGGCACAAACCACCTACCTTGGTGTTGTAGGATCGATACAAGTGAACCTCAAGACATGAATCTCCCAATAACACTGTATATCTATAAAAACATCTAAAACTTTCAACCGAGGATAACTTGAGAAAAATGAAGAATCGGGAAATGAAGATCTAGAAGAAGGAAAAGATTATTGAGGCGATCCCAACACAATCGTCGACAATTGATTCGGAGAACAAACACTCGCTCAGGGGCTCGAAGAATATTTGTGGTCGTACGGGTTCTCTCGGACGAACCAGACCTAGTAGTTGAGTGTTTTGGTGATTAAACGCCACCCCTGTGAGTTTAATAATAAAAATAAAGTGCACAATGTGTATTTTATAAGTTCACAGAATGTACTTTCCTTCACCGGCCCCCACATTAAGCTGCCTATAGGTCACCACACATGGTCGTGTGCATGACCGCTACACTGCCATCACTCGTCTACCTGCAGTAATTGAGTACACAACCTGTACTAATAATGTACACGGTGTGTACTTCAAAAATTTCCAGAAACTCTTCTTCTTCCTAAAAAACATCAAATAAAGAAAAACACACCTGAAAAAAATTCAGGTACATACATCACGCTTATCCTTTCATTATCTCTGCTTCACTTACTGAAAACGAAGAGTCCAAACTTGTTGAGGAGTATGAAGAAAATTAATTTTTTTTTAGTTTTACCCTATATGACATACCATGAATCAACCCTGCCCTTTTCATGCATCACATCCATCTTGAGAAATCATCCAAATCAATTAGACAACCACAAAGATGACTCAATCCACTCATACTTGAGGTAGTCAAGGAAGCGATCACTAAACTTCCTCAAGCTGGTATTATCTAGAATATTCCTGAGAGTGAATGGGTTATTTCAATTCAGTTTTTACCTAGGAAGGGTGGGATAATAGTTTCCACAAATGAACATGGGGAGGTAGTCACAACTCGAATGAAGAAAAAATGGCATGTGCGCATTGAATACCGAAAATTGAAAGTTGAAACATGAAATGATCACTGACCTCTTCCATTCCATGATCACAATCTACAACAATTAGATAGAAATTCACACTATTTATTTCTTGATGGATACACCGGATACTTCCAAATCCCAACCACACCTCAAGACCATGACATGAATACTTTAACTTGCCCCTTTGGAACCTATGCATATAGGATAATGCATTTTTAACTTTACAAAGGTAATGAAACATTCATGATGTTTATGATGAGTACCTTTTCTGAATTCATTGAATAGTGCACATATGTCTTCATGGATGACATTACCATTTATGGTGAGTCATTTGAATCTTGCTTGAATTCACTCTCTCTTTTCCTTCAAAAGTGTGTCAAGTGCATGCTTCTGCTTAATTTTCAAAAATGTCACTTCATGGTTGCAAATGGTATTGTTCTAGGGAACATAGTTTTAAAATTGGTATAGAAGTTGATCCTGCAAAAATTGATGTGATCCTATCAATTCATTAACACACAACTATTTGAGACATTTGGCCATTCCTCAGTCATGTCAGTTGCTATCGGTGATTCATCCATAACATTAGTAGAATATCCCTCCCACTCACTCAGTTTCTCCAAAATGATTTCACTTTCCATTTCAATAATGTTTTCAAGAGAGCCTTCTTTGTACTCAAAACTGCTCTTACATCTACCCTGATAATCCAAACCTAGATTGGTATGTACCCTTTAAGTTGATGTGTGATCTTTCTGATATAAATGTTGGGAATGTTCTTGGTCAAAGAAGAGAAGAATTCCTCATGACATCTATTATTATTCAAGAATGTTGGATGAAACTCAATATAACTACACTATGACTAAAAAGATAATTTTAGTAGTGGTTTTTTCCTTAGATATATTCAGGCCCAATCTCTTAGGTGCCAAAAATTTTCATCTTCAAAGACCATTATGAAATAATGTTCTTACTCAATAAAAGTGATTCCAAACCGATGATAACAATATGTATCCTAATGCTACATGATTTTGACCTTGAAATCAAAGATAGACCTGGAAAAGAAAACCCTATGGCTAATCACAAGTGTAAAATTTCTTATTCTTCTCATTCAAACATCATTGATCTTGATTTCCCCACTGAGAACATTTCATCTCTCACTTTAAAAATACCATGTTATGCCCCAATTGTAAATTATCTTATTTAATGATTTTTTTTTTTGAAAATAGTACAAAATTACAAAAAATGATGTTGAAAAGTGATTCAAATTACTATTTTTGGGAAGAAAATAAACATTGGAAAATAGGGGCTGACAAGGTAATAAAGAGATGTGTCGATGAAGATGAAAATTTATCTATCTTATAATTTTGTCCCTCAATGCCTGGTGGTGGCGACATTTGACCAAAAAGGTCCTCCTGAATGTACCTAGACTCTAGATTCTTATGGCCTTCACTCATCATGTACTCACATGAGTTCTTTCAATCATGTCCCACTTGCTAAATGTTTGGCACAATTTCCAATATGGAGGAAATGCCCTAAAAGATTTTAAATTTATGTGCGATTTTCAATGTTTGGGGTATCGATTGTATTGGATCATTCCCTCCTTCAAATTGATAGTCATGAATTATTTTGGCGGTTGATTATGTTTCTAGCTGGATTGAGGCCAAACCCACTATAAAGGATGATTAAAATAAATTTAGTGAGTTCTTAATGACACACATCTTCCACTGATTTGGAACACCATGTTCCTTGATAAGTGACTTAAGATCAAATTTTTGTAATAAAACCATGGAATCTCATTTGATAAAGAATGGGTTTTTACATAAAACATCAACTGCATATCACCCTCAAACAAATGGAATGGATGAAATTTATAATAGAGAAGTCAAAAGAGTTCTTGAGAGTATTGTCAATCCCACCAGAAAATATTGTGCTGAAATACATGGTGAAGCACTTTGGGCTTAACGAACTCCCTACAAAACACCAATTGGGATGTCTCAATTGAGGCTAGTATTTAGTGAAGCATGTCATTTACCAGTTGAAATCCGACATATGTCTTTTTGGGCTATAAAAAATAGTAATTTAGATTGTGAAAAATCCGGTGAAGAGATATTGTAGCAGTTGACTGAACTTGTAAAGCTTCGTCTAGATTTCTATGAGAATTACATTCCCTATAAAAAGGACAAGGTACTCCCTGACTAACAAATCTCACAAATGTTATTTCATGAAAGTGAAAAGTTATTAATTTTTCAACTATAGATATCGTCATTACCAAGGTAAGATTAATTCACGTTGATAAGGTACTTTTATTGTTTCTCATGTTTACCCATTTGGTGCAGTGCTAGTCCATGAACCCTCTTCAAAAATGGCATTCAATGTAAATGGACATCGGTTAAAGAATCACTGCATGCTCATGCATCTTTGTGCATATGAGACAAATTAAAATTTATTACCTGCTTACAACTTAGGACAGTGGAAAGACAAGGTCAAACCACAGGGAGGTGTTATGTTGTGTTTGGTGATCTAAAAAAATAAACTAAACAAAAAACACACAAAAGAACAAGCAAACTCAGTTGGTGGTGGTAAAGTGGAGAGAGTGATAATTGGTGTGTGAGGAAATGAGAGTGAGCTGGTGAGTGCAATAAGAGTAGATAGAGCAGTAAGGGAAATTGTGGTGTAAACAACCAATAGATGAGTAGGGGAGAGAGTTCACTGGAAGATTTCAATATTGCTTACCCTTGTTCATGCACTGAGATTTAAGGATGATGGATCTGACTTAATGTACTAGACAGATTTGTCATTTGGTCAGTTTGTGATGAAATAACTATTACAGTTCTTCAACTCTATTAGTCATTCTATCCAATGGCTATGATGGTCAGATATCACTAGGCTCAACTTGTCGGTTTAGTTCAGTGTGTCTCTCTCATTCTAGCATAACTTAGTGGTCAGGGAGTTCCTCGAATTGAAACAGTTCTCATTATGGTACAAAATAGATCGATTTTCACTCAATTTTGTTGTTTTGAAAATAAAATCGTCTGTAAACAATGAGAGAGACAATCCAAAAAAATGATGCAGCACATGAATAAGACTAAACAAATCAAATCAACCAGCTTATCCCCCCCTCCAGGAATTTAGCTGGAAATAATGGTTGGTTTCAATGAAAACATAAAGTAAGAAACAATGAAGTTCATGTTAAATTTAGTTGCAGAAAAACAGTGAACAAGGAAAAGAAAAAAGTTTGTCTCCCTGCATGATCTCAATGGCGGATGTGAAGGTGGAATGCGCTCGATGTCCCGCCCTGGGAATCGAGGTGTGAAATTCTCTGATCTACTACTCTCAGTTCTCTCTGTGATTCTGTATGTTCCTCTCACTCTCCTTTTCCCCGTCTCGATCTATTAAATCCTCTCTGCCCCCATGGATCAATGGTGTCACCCTTGGAATCGAGTTCTCCCCTCCGGTGTCTCAATCATTTCATGCCCGTCATGACTGCTAATGACCAGTGTAAGTCTCTGGAATCTCGCCTGAGGTGTTCCATGACCTCCACGTGGAGCATTCACTATGCTACTTCTTCTCGTGCTTGTCACAATATCTATTGCTCTTAACAGAATGAAAAAGATGCGCGTGTGGCGAGCATCAACCCTCCCTCTGTAAAAAAAAGTTAGTCAGATACAGTAATAACGAAGCTATATTCATATATACTAAATATTTATATCACTACTTTAAAATGCTAATATCTAATAGTATTACTAATACAAGTAAGTATATATAATATAACGTAACTATTAAAATTGTATTAGATTTAATATTATTAGTACATATTATATTATTTGGATTATTTATTATATACATTATATGTAATTATATATGTTAGATTAATTATAATATAAATGTCAATATAGTAGTTATATATTTCATATCTATGTTATTATATATTATAATATAATATAAAGCTAAAATAAAATTAAAATTAAAAAAGAGAAAGGGGAATGGGGTTCGGCGCATAGGGGAGAGAAGATGGGAGCAGGATGGTGGTTCGAATAGCTGGTGCGGCGGCTTCGGGGAGATCCGGCCAACGGCGCAGGAGAGGAAGGGCGATGCGAAGAGGGCGCAACGACTTCAGTGCACAGGGGGTCTTACCGGATGGAGGAGCGCGGCGCAGGGAAGGTTCGGCCTGGGTTCGTGTGGTGGGTTTCAGTAGAACGATGCGGGAAGGTGGGTTTCAGCGGGGCTGGTGGAGTTGTGGGTCGAAGATGAGGCCATGGTGCGGGTTCAGATTGAAGGTGAGGTGTGCATCGACCGAGGTGGTCTCGGGTTGCTGTGCGAGGTGAGGAGGGTTGCGGAGTGGTGGTCGATCGAAGGGAATAAGGCAGGGGACGATGATGGAGGATGTTCCAGATCTGGTTTGAATCTGTACACATTGATTCTGTATTCTTGATTCTGAATGAAACATTGGGTTTTAAGGTTTTCCTTTCTTGATCTGCTGTTGTTTGGGTGAGACGGGGGAAGAGACTAAAAACATAAATTGTAAAAATTAATTTAATTATTAACAGACTAAAAACCAAAATGAGTTATTTATTTAAAATTTAAAGAATAAATAAATAATTTAATTAATTAATAAACTGACTAGAATGAAAAATTATAAAAATCAAAGAATAAAACAATGTCAAATTCAAATGAATTGATTTAATTTAAGAATTATTTAAAAAGATAATATTGAATACTAAAAACACATGATTTAAACTAAGAATGATTATTTTACACAGAAAAGTAAAAAATCACATTAATTATCAATTATTTAATAAAAAATAACATTTTCAAATAACAAAGTAAAAAAATATAAAAAGGATGTGGCAAAGAGTGTGAAACCACTGCCACATCAAACTCCTCTACACTTAAAACTTTGTTTGTACTAAAACAAATACAAGCCTTTAACATTAAAATAGAAAGATGTTTTGTGAAATTCAGTTCAAAACAAAATGCATGATTAAACATTAATACCCATAGGATCAAGACCAACAGTAGGTCAGGCTTTTCAAAGGTGTTCAAAAATGTTGTCCAGGTTAGCTTCAAAACCCCCACTAGAAGTCCAGAGCATCAAAAATTCATACACTGTCATGTATGTCAGGCCTCCTATTTGTAATCATTAGTTGTCCAACTTCACCTTCCAATTCATGTTTAAATTTAAGGAGTGTTGATTGGTTAGATGAAGTGGAAATTAAAACTTAACCAAGTGAACCTTCCATTCTCAGCTTCCCCCAGGTTCCTAAAATTAAATTCCATTAATTTTGTCACATTATTGATTCCACTCTAATGGAAATTAAGAGTCAGTTGCTCCCTTTTTCATCAGGGTTCAAAATCCCCCTCACCTTGATGAGTTCATTTTTGACAATGGAACTTTATTTTAATTTTTCCCAGCCATATTCCATTTGTAGAGCACTATACATAACACGTAGTAGGATTGAAATTGGATTTATTTATTCATAGAAACAAACCCAGTGCACCTTGTCTCAGATACTCACCGTGGGATCTCATTTTCCCATTTTACTCCAATTACAAAAGACATAATCAATAATCATTCAAGTTGACTTCCTAAGGTGATTGAATATTATTTAATAAAA
Source organism: Viscum album (assembly GCA_963277665.1). Taxonomy (NCBI): domain Eukaryota; kingdom Viridiplantae; phylum Streptophyta; class Magnoliopsida; order Santalales; family Viscaceae; genus Viscum; species Viscum album. The sequence continues at coordinate 905,400,235 of OY728125.1, read as the reverse complement.
ATGTGAGTCCCCTAGGTTCCAGTGAGAAAATCTAGTCACTCCAAGTCATGATACTTACACCACAAAATCGATTCTGTCACAATATCATCCTCAGTTCCTAGACAGACAGATCCATAGAGACAGTGAACAATTGCACTCAACAATCATTCATGTTTAACAGTTTCTAACTACGTGCCACTCTCAACAACCAACAAGCAGTTTTCCACTAAACAGAACATAATTGAAGTATCAATGTACCTCCAATGGTCATAAAGTGATGAAAGACATTTATTTTGAATAAATTATGAGAATTTAAAAAAATGACCATTTTTTAAAACAAACTCATGTTCAAGAAGGAGTAATTCGACATGACGCTAGAATGAACCCTCTCCCACACACTTAAAACGCAACATTATCCCCAATGTTGAATTCTAATGTGGAAGGCAGTTGAATTTCAAGATTGATGGATAGTTCAGATTAAATAGGATATGGAATGTTCACATTGAGGTTCAAAAAATTTGATTTTTCACATAAAAAAAAAGAAAAGTAAAATTCAAACAAAGAAAAACAGAAGAACCTAACCCTACCGACCATGAACAGAAAACAAGTGTATTTCCATTTGAAAAGTTGATTCTTTGAATTTGTGAGCAGAAAAAATATTTTATCAATAACATTTAATTAGAATCATGATGAACAATGATGTGCAGTAGCAACATAATGAAATTGAAAGCAGTGGGTGCAAGCATGTTCTACAAATCAGCTCAAAATAATTTTTTTTCAACTCTCTAGATACTAGCATATAAACGCCCATGATAGAAATCATAGTCTAAGAGTTTCATAAAAAATCATTGGGAAGACCCCAAAACATAGTTCACAGTGAAGATTAAGCAGGTAATTAAAAGGGAAAACGTGCAGAACAACACTACCCTGAATTATTATGCTTTTAACACTAAATTCCATCAACTGATTTGATTCAGCAGCTCTGGGTAGTTACTCCTCTTCATTAACCTGCAATTTAAAATAAGTAAAATAAAATTTCAGAGTTTTAAGTTCAAGATAAATATCCCTAGAGAGTGTGTAGAGAGAAATGTTATCCATATGATGCACTGGATTTCTCCCTTGGGGTTTCTTGGCCATGTTTCTGGCACCAACAACTCCCTCTCTAAAACAATAACAGATCATGAAGCACCATCGAGCAGTTATGAAATTGAACTAGAGAACAAGCAGTAGGGATTCAAATTATTAACGAACAAATATAAAAAGGAAACAACTTAGAAACCATGGGTTAGTTCCCATGCAACACTGAGTTTATAGTCCTCAGTTAGACTTGAATCAGCTCATTCTTCCAACATAGATATTTCATCCAAGCCCTTTGGCTGCCCTTCAAAGAATTGCTTTATTATTTGACCATTGACCAAGAAAGGTCTATTCTCCACTCCAACCAGCTCAACAGCTCCATTAACCAAGACTCGAACAATGGTAAATGGTCCTGACCTTTTGGACATCAACATTCCTGGAAACCACTTAAATTTAGAGTAGAAAAGCAGGACTCTCTCACCAACCTTGAAATTACTATTTCGAATGATTGAGTCATGAAAAGCCTTTGTTCTATATTTGTAAATTTTAGCATTCTCCTAGGACTCTCTTGGAGTCTCCTCTAGCTCACTCAACTCTAATAGCCTCTTCTCTCCAGTAGACTTAAAATCAATGTTAAGTGCCTTCACTGCCCAATAAGATATCATTTGTAACTCAATAGGTAGATGACATGTTTTCCCAAAGAGCAGCCTATATGGTGACATCCCTATAGGAGTCTTATAAGAAGTTCTGTAGGTCCAAAGGCCTCATCCAACATCCTTGACCAGTCCTTCCAAGAGCTAGAAACTATTTACTCTAAAATCAGTTTGAGTTCTCTGTTTGAAACTTCTGCTTGCCCACTGGACTGTGGGTGATAAGAGGTGATTATCCTATGGGAGCACCCATACCTCTCCATTAAACCATTAAACTCATAATTCTTGAAGTGAGTCCCATTATCAGTGATGAATTCTTGAGGCACACCAAATCTGGAAAAGATGTTTTTCTTGATGAATTTCACTACACTAGCAGCTAAATTGTCAGGAAGAGCTACTACATCAACCCACTTGGAAAGGTAGTCCACAACAACCCAAATGAACTCATTCCCATATGTGGATGGGAATGGTAACATGAAGTCCAAGCCCCACGCATCAATGATTTCAACCTCCAAAATACCTTTTTGGGGGTAATTCCTACCTTCTTCCAACATTTCCCAACATTTGAAATTTCTCACAGCCAATAACCAGGATCCTATAATCTTTAAATAGTGTTGGATAGTAGAAACCAGCCTGTAGGACCTTTTGAACAGTCCTATCTCATCCATTATGGCCACCCCAAGGTGATGAATGGAAACTCTCATGTATGGGAAAAATCTCATCGACAACCAAACATTTTCTCAAAATCCCACTAGCACACTTCCTAAAGAGAAGTGGGTCATCCCAAAAATAATATTTTAGTTTAGATATAAACCTCTTCCTCCGATTGTATGAGAGACCCTTGGTCATGACTCCTATAGTAGCTTGCCTTTTTATTACATAACATTCCATTACATTTTACAAACAAAGGATCATTAAGGTCTAGTGTCTTGGAAATCAGGATCATAATACATGAAAACAACATAAAAATTCTTCTAAACCACTTATAAGGATTCATAAAAGGTTCATCCTATGTACATTTACTGCATCTCATATCCTGGATATAGACATCAAAGGAAATGGTGAGCAGAAGGCCCAATAATGGTAAACAAGGGAATCAATGTACTTGTGATATCTATAAGAACATGAATAACAACATAAAGATAAGATAAATGGAAGTATATGAATATCATAATGAAAATAACATGAAAAATAACTTGAATATGGGGATAAAACATTTCATTTAGACATTCTGGAACATATCACCATGGTCCATCCACTAGTGCAGAAAACGTTTTTTACGTCACCATTTTTTACGTCGGTTATATAAACCGACGTCATAATATGTAAAACGAGGTTTTTTACGTCGGTTATTTATTAACCGACGTAAATATTTGTATTCGGTACACCTTTAACGTCGGTTATTATTATAACCGACGTTATTAATCGCGCGGCTTCGTTTTTGACGTCGGTTATAACAATAACCGACGTAAAAAACGCGGTTTGCGAAGGCTTTTGTACGTCGGTTATTGAATAACCGACGTAACAAACGTGGTTTTTGAAGGCTTTTTTACGTCGGTTATAAAATAACCGACGTAAAAAAAGAATACGCAGATGTTTTTGACGTCGGTTATTCCATAACCGACGTAAAAAAACGCGGATTTTGAGCCCTTTATAACGTCGGTTATAAACTAACCGACGTAACAAATGAATCGGAGGAAGGTTTTTACGTCGGTTATTGAAATAACCGACGTTATAAATGTTTTTAAAACAATTATCACATCGGTTATTGAATAACCGACGTGATAACTCATTTAAAAATTTACCCAGACCCGTGGATTGTCATTCGCGAGTTTACCTTCGACAGTCGCGACTCGTCTCTCTCGTGCGTAAACCCGAATCGGCTCGTCCATTTCGTTGGTTTAGATTCGTTTTGCGATCATCGTTTCTCATATTTAATATCCTCGGATCAATCATCTAAACTCGCAGCACTCAGGTAATCCTCCCACTCGTTCGTTTTTTTTCGGGGATAGTATATATATATGTGTTGTGATTTTTTTGTTGAAACTAGCTAAGATTCTTCGATTGCGAACCCTTTTAACTCGTTTTGGCACCATAATCTTATTTATCATCCCTAGATCTATTTGTTCGACTTGCAATATTGAGTAATTTTATGATTTCACTAATTTTTCATCGTTTTCTATAAATCCCCGAGAGGGTTGGGGCGTGTCCATTTGGATGGGTTGCCCTTTTACAGTTGTTACTACTTTATTCACACACAACAATGGCATAGGTGCATGGATTTGGGGTCGGGGGGTGTCCAGGGGGGTTTACAATGGGGTGGGTGGGTGTGGGGGGCTGTCCAAGGGTGTGGGTGGGTGTTGGGGGGTGTCCAGGGGGGTGTCCAAGGGGGTAGGGGGTGGGGGGTGGTGTTTAGGAGGGGTGGGGGGCTGTCCAGAGGGTTAGGGGGTGTCCAGGGGGGTGTCCAAGCAGGTCGGGGGTGGGGGGTTGTGTCCAGGAGGGGTGGGGGTGCTTTCTAGAGGGGTCGGGGGCTGTCCAGAGGGGTTGGGGGGTGTCCAGGGTGGTGTCCAAGGGGATGGGTGGGTGTGGGGGGCTGTCCAAGGGGGTGGTGGCCTGTCCAGAGGGGTCGGTGGAGTGTCCAGGGGGGTGTCCAAGGGGGTGGATGGGTGTGGGGGGCTGTCCAAGTGGGTGGAGGCCTCTCCAGAGGGTATTTGGGGTTGTCCGGGTGGGTGGGGGGGCTGCCCAGAGGGTTGGGGGATGTCCAGGGGGGTGTCCAAGGGGGTAGGGGGTGGGGGGTGGTGTCCAGGAGGGGCGGGGGGCTGTCCAGGGGGGTTTACAAGGGGGTGGGTGGGTGTGGGGGGCTGTCCAAGGGTGTGGGTGGGTGTTGGGGGGTGTCCAGGGGGGTGTCCAAGGGGGTAGGGGGTGGGTGGTGGTGTTTAGGAGGGGTGGGGGGCTGTCTAGAGGGTTGGGGGGTGTCCAGGGGGGTGTCCAAGCAGGTCGGGGGTGGGGGGTTGTGTCCAAGAGGGGTGTGGGTGCTTTCTAGAGGGGTTGGGGGCTGTCCAGAGGGGTTGGGGGGTGTCCAGGGTGGTGTCCAAGGGGATGGGTGGGTGTGGGGGGCTGTCCAAGGGGGTGGCGGCCTGTCCAGAGGGGTCGGTGGAGTGTCCAGGGGGGTGTCCAAGGGGGTGGATGGGTGTGGGGGGCTGTCCAAGGGGGTGGCGGCCTCTCCAGAGGGTATTTGGGGTTGTCAGGGTGGGTGGGGGGGCTGCCCAGAGGGTTGGGGGATGTCCAGGGGGGTGTCCAAGGGGGTAGGGGGTGGGGGGTGGTGTCCAGGAGGGGCGGGGGGCTGTCCAGGGGGGTTTACAAGGGGGTGGGTGGGTGTGGGGGCTGTCCAAGGGTGTGGGTGGGTGTTGGGGGGTGTCCAGGGGGGTGTCCAAGGGGGTAGGGGGTGGGTGGTGGTGTTTAGGAGGGGTGGGGGGCTGTCTAGAGGGTTGGGGGGTGTCCAAGCAGGTCGGGGGTGGGGGGTTGTGTCCAGGAGGGGTGGGGGTGCTTTCTAGAGGGGTCGGGGGCTGTCCAGAGGGGTCGGGGGTGTCCAGGGTGGTGTCCAAGGGGATGGGTGGGTGTGGGGGGCTGTCCAAGGGGGTGGCGGCCTGTCCAGAGGGGTCGGTGGGGTGTCCAGGGGGGTGTCCAAGGGGGTGGATGGGTGTAGGGGGCTGTCCAAGTGGGTGGCGGCCTCTCCAGAGGGTATTTGGGGTTGTCCGGGTGGGTGGGGGGGCTGTCCAGAGGGTTGGGGGATGTCCAGGGGGGTGTCCAAGGGGGTAGGGGGTGGGGGGTGGTGTCCAGGAGGGGCGGGGGGCTGTCCAGGGGGGTTTACAAGGGGGTGGGTGGGTGTGGGGGGCTGTCCAAGGGTGTGGGTGGGTGTTGGGGGGTGTCCAGGGGGTGTCCAAGGGGGTAGGGGGTGGGTGGTGGTGTTTAGGAGGGGTGGGGGGCTGTCTAGAGGGTTGGGGGGTGTCCAGGGGGGTGTCCAAGCAGGTCGGGGGTGGGGGTTGTGTCCAGGAGGGGTGGGGGTGCTTTCTAGAGGGGTCGGGGGCTGTCCAGAGGGGTCGGGGGGTGTCCAGGGTGGTGTCCAAGGGGATGGGTGGGTGTGGGGGGCTGTCCAAGGGGGTGGCGGCCTGTCCAGAGGGGTCGGTGGGGTGTCCAGGGGGGTGTCCAAGGGGGTGGATGGGTGTGGGGGGCTGTCCAAGTGGGTGGCGGCCTCTCCAGAGGGTATTTGGGGTTGTCCGGGTGGGTGGGGGGGCTGTCCAGAGGGTTGGGGGATGTCCAGGGGGGTGTCCAAGGGGGTAGGGGGTGGGGGGTGGTGTCCAGGAGGGGTGGGGGGCTGTCCAGAGGGGTCGGGGGGTGTCGAGGGGGGTTTACACATCGATTTGTTTTATATTTCAAAATTGTTTACATTCAAATTATGATTTTTTTCATATAAAAATATATTTGTATTATCTAAAATATATATATATTTTTGCTATTTGTTATAGGTAATAATGAGTCGAAGTTGGATTACGGCACATCGAATGAGCAATGAATATGAGGAAGGTGTTGATGCCTTTTTGGAATTTGCTAAACGAAATGTTCCAAGTAGTGACATTTTTTTCTGTCCATGCCTGAAATGTCTGAATATGAAGAAGATGAAAAGTAGAGAGATAAAAGATCATCTGATTTGTCATGGTTTCAATCCGAGTTACAACCCTTGGATTTGGCATGGCGAAACTGGACAGAATGTCACTGATGATAATGAATCGCAAGATGGTAACTCCGATGGAATTGAAGAAATGATTCGCGATATTGTAGCAGAACAAATTGAGATAGAACCGACAGTTGCACGTCTATATGGTGATGCCGAAAAACCATTATATCCTGGTTGTACAGATTTTACGGTTTTGTCGGCGGTGTTAAGATTGATTAACCTGAAGGCGAAACATGGATGGAGTGACAGAAGTTTTACAGAGCTGCTACAATTGATGAAAGACATTCTTCCAAAAGATAACGATCTTCCAGATTCACATTATAAGGCCAAAAAAATATTATGCCCGATGGGATTGGGATACAGGAAAATACATGCCTGTCCGAATGACTGCATTATATATAGGAAGGAATATGAATTTCTGAAAGAGTGTCCTAAATGTGGGACATCACGGTATAAGGTGAAAGAAAACTCACAAGCTGATGTAGAGATTACAAAGCTCCCTTCAAAGGTATTTTGGTATCTTCCTATAATTCCTCCTTTCAAACGTTTATTTGCTAATTCACATGATGCAAAAAGGTTAAGATGGCATGCTGATGAGCGGGTATGTGATGGAAAAATACGTCATCCAGCTGATTGTCCACAATGGAAGAAAATTGATGCCCAGTACCCTACATTTGGAAATGAAATTAGAAATCTGAGACTAGGCTTGTGCACAGATGGAATGAATCCATACCGAACCCTCAGTAGCACACATAGTTCATGGCCTGTTTTATTGGTAATTTACAACCTCTCTCCTGAAGTTTGTATGAAGCGCAAATATGTCATGTTGAGTATCATGATCTCTGGTCCAAAGCAACCCGGCAATGATATTGATGTATACTTGTCACCGCTGATTGATGATTTGAAACTGTTATGGGCTGATGGTATTAGGGTGTATGATTCTTATAAAATGGAATATTTTCAACTGCATGCAATGCTTCTATTCACTATAAATGACTTCCCAGCATATGGAAATTTGTCTGGATACAGTGTTAAAGGGCATAAAGCATGTCCAATTTGCGAACAACAGACGTCATATTGTCAATTGCATCATGGGAGGAAAACAGTGTACATGGGTCATCGAAAGTTTTTGCCTATGGATCACCCTTATAGAAGACTAAAAAAGGCATTCAATGGCTCACAAGAATTTGATACTGCTCCTCAATCTTTATCCCCAGAATTGTATTTTGAGAGGGTGAAAAACCTTGATGTGACATTGGGAAAGACACAGAAATCTGGTAATGATAGACATATTTGGAAGAAAAGGTCAATATTTTTTGAGCTACCATATTGGAGGTATCATGAAGTCAAACATAATATTGATGTCATGCACGTGGAGAAGAATATCTGTGATTCTTTGATTAGAACATTGCTAGATATTAAAGGAAAGACAAAAGATGGGTTGAATGCAAGGTTAGACCTACTGTCAATGGGAATACGTTTGGAGTTAGCTCCCACTCCTAAAGGAAGACGAACATTTCTTCCCCCGGCTTGTCATACATTATCGAAGAGGGAGAAAAGTAGCTTCTGTCAGTGTCTTCATGATATCAAAGTGCCTCAAGGTTATTCTTCAAATGTAAAAAATTTTGTCTCATTGAAAGACTTGAAGTTGATAGGTATGAAATCACATGATTGTCATGTCATGATGCAACAAATTCTACCAGTTGCACTGCGTGGAATATTGCCCATCCGTGTCAGAAAGACTATAATGAGGTTGTGTTATTTTTTCAATTCAATTTGCAACAAGGCGATTGATGTGAATGCTTTGAACATTTTGGAAAAGGATGCAATTTTTATACTTTGTCATTTGGAAATGTATTTTCCTCCAACTTTTTTTGATATGATGGTGCATTTAATGATTCATCTGGTTCGAGAAATAAGACTTTGTGGACCTGTATATCTTCGTTGGATGTATCCTTTTGAAAGGTATATGAAAATATTAAAGGGATATGTTAAAAATCCATATCGACCTGAAGCCTCCATTATTGAAAAGTATATTTCTGAGGAGGTAGCAGAGTTTTGTACGAGCTACTTGGCTACGGCGCAACACATAGGTTTGCCTCCATCTCGCCATGAACGGGTTAATAATGAGGGAAAGGGGATTCGTGGCTTGAAAGTCAAATCACTGTCAGCTGAACATATGAAGAAGTTAGAATCATACATCTTGAATAACATAGCTGATGTTCAACCGTATATCACATTGCATATTAATGAGTTGAAACAATGTCATCCAAAGAAGAAAGAAATGTGGATTTTGAATGAGCACAACAAAACTTTTTTGCCATGGTTTAAAAAGACCTTGCTTGGTAGATCAGATGTATCAGAGACATTAAAATGGATAGTGGGTGGTCCATCTTTAAATGTGATAACATGGTCCGCTTATGACATTAATGGCTATACATTTCATACGAAAGCTCAGGACAACAGAAGTGCAGTTCAGAATAGTGGTGTATTGGTGTTTGCAGAAGCAATGCATTTTTCGAGTGTTAAGGACAGAAACCCAATTTCGGCATCAACTGCATATTATGGAGTGATTGAAGACATATGGGAGGCTGATTACTTTAAAATTAAAGTTCCCGTTTTTAACTGTAAATGGTTTATCGGTAACAACAGTGTCAGACACGATGAATTTGGAATGAAACTTGTTAATCTGAATAGATTGGAAGACACAGCTGATTCTTTTATAATGGCAACACATGCCAAACAAATTTTCTATGTAGTAGATCAGTCAGATATGCAGTGGGCTGTTGTTTTACAAGGGAAAAACCAATATGTTGGTGAGGATGAATTTGATGAAGATGCTGATTTATGTGAGATCCCTACTTCCATGGAAAGATTAACAGAACATAATGATGAGTATGTTGAAGACATGGTTTGTGCCATAAGGAACGATCACGACGAAGGAATTTGGGAAAACAATCCAACTGTACATTCCTAAAATTACAGGTAACACAAGTTTATTTCTTGTTTACATTTAGTTTTTTCATATAATGTTAGATACTGTAAATTTTTTACTTATTAAAACATGTATCAAACCAAAACGATAAAACAATAAAAACCGTAAAGAGGAGAAGTCCTGGGCGCACCGGCTGGCCGGTGGTGGATCACCTGTTGGCCGGTGGTCCAGAACAAAGCTCTGTCTGGTCCACCGGCCGGCCGCTGGATCACCACCGGCCGGCCGGTGGACCAGACAGAGAGCCTTCCTCTCTGTCTGGATCACCAGCGGCCGGCCGGTGCTGAGCCAGCGGCCGGCCGGTGGTCCAGACAGAGAGGAAGGCTCTCTGTCTGGTCCACCGGCCGGCCGGTGGTGATCCAGCGGCCGACCGGTGGTCCAGACAGAGGAAGGTTGTCTGGTCCACCGGCCGGCCGGTGGTGAGCCAGCGGCCGGCCGGTGGCACCAGGCAGTGGGCAAGTCTACTGCCTGGGTCCTCCGGCTGGCCGGTGTGCTCACACCGGCTGACCGGTGGACTCAGTGAGTCCACGTTTCAGCTTTCTTGGGCCAACACTTTGGCAACCTTTTGCCTGTGTTTACCATGTTTATCATTGTTTAACATGCTTACCATATTACCAATGTTTACTATTATGTAATTTAGTACACTTTTCTATTTGTGAACTAATGTTTGTTTTTTTGATTTGAAGGAAAATGACAGATCAATCAGTTGATCAGCCACATGATTCTGGAGATGAGAATATTGGTCATACATCTGGGGAGGAACATTCACATGCTCCTATTACGAAAAAGAGTTCAAAGGTTGGTAAGCGTGGGTGCACACGTTTACCAAAATTATCACTTGCCCGTACGAAGGAGGAGAGGATAGTCGTGGAGTTTGATGATGATGATCTTCCTAGAGGTCCAAATGCTAAAGATTTGAAGGGTTTTGTAGCAACTCAGGCTAAGAGCAAAGTAAGCATTCTCTATGATGATTGGAGAAGTGTGGATAAGGCGATAATTTCTCAGCTGTGGGAGACCATTTTGGTAAGATCTTTTGCTATTGTTTGACTGTTCTTTAAATGTTTCTAGTATATATAATATTTTTAACCTCTTTTTTATCAGATGACATTTGATATTCCTGACACTGGAGGAGTCAGGAAGAAATGCTTATCGTTGGCTGCTAGGAGATGGAGGGATTTCAAATCAACCCTCTCATCTGATTTCATTTATGGTCATAGGAGTCGTGAGAATCCATGTCGTATATATCCTTTTATAGATGAAGACACATGGAGACAATTTTTTGAAAGTAGAAGAAAAGAATCATTTTTGGTAAGGGCAATGTAAACTTTTATAAGCTTTCTTATATAAATGATCTTATTATTGTTTTGTTAATGATTACTTATTCTTAATTTATAGCAAACAAGGAAAGCTCATCAAGAGATCCAATCTAAAAATGTATACCCTCATAGTTTATCTCGGGGAGGGTATGCATTATTGGAAGAACAAATGATGGCAGAAAAATTTCAACAACTAAGAGCTGAGTCTTCAAGCTCTGGAGAGGTGGCCCCTCCATCCCCTCCATCTAGACATGAGAAATGGAAAAGAGCTCGGAAGGGCAAAAAAGGACAATATCTTTCGGAAGAATCGAGACTCGTAGTTGAGAGGATTGTAAGATATCTATTTTATTTATTTAAGTTTACTATTTTCGTCATATATTTCCAATCATTATAGAAATGTTCAATTAATTATTACAGGACTCTCTTGAGGAGCAGAGTTCACAGGGGACATTTACACCATCTGGGAGGGAAGATATTTTATCTGTGGCATTGGGAAAGCCCGAACATCCTGGCCGTGTAAGAGGATATCCGGCAGGTGTATCGGTAAGAAAAGTGTTGCCACGTTCCTCAACTTCTAACGTTGAGGGAGTTTATAAAAAAAATAGAATCCTTGGAGGCTGAAGTCCATAATATTAATGCGACAATGGAGGACAAGATTAGAGCATCGGTGCAGTTAATGTTTGCAGACTTGCAAAGACAATTTCAGGGTGCAACTCCCACTCCACCTCTCCCAGTAGCTCCCACTCCCCCACCTCAGCCTGCGGACCCCATTTTTGATCCTCCTCCTCCGCCGCAGCTACCTACTTATTGTGAGTTGTATGTTGATGATCCTCAACATCATATAGTTGCATATGGGATGGTATATTGTATAGGAGATACAGTTCATCATCAACAGTTAGAGGTAGAGAATCAGAGGGTCACTATACAGGATATTATAGATAGATCAGCTCGGATACCATTACCTACAGATGAGGTGACGACAGTTGGACATAGTATCGGCCATTTTTTACTTTGGCCATCCAGACTTCTTCGACTCATTACCATAGAGGTATGGATGTTATATCTTTTATTTTATATTTTTATTAATGTTTTATCATTTGAAAACTAATATATTTTTCAATTTATTTTTACAGGAATACTTCAAAGGTAAAGAAATACTGTATAGACAACAACAAAGACAGATAGCTATGACATCAGATGCAGATACTAGCAGTCTTGACAAATTGTCAAGATATTCAAATTTGTTGGCGGATCATTATGACTTTACAATGGAAGCTCATGTCTGTGGACGTGAACTATGTGTGGGGATTATGAAAACTGATATCATGGAGTTTGTCACTGGAGATAAGTTGGGCATCAACGTGGTGCAAATTTTTATCATGTAAGTCTTAACACCTTTTCCTTGCGTTATATTTATTAAAAATGTATACTTATGTCTGCTTTGTATTAGGTATCTGTATAAAATTTGTGAGAGGAATGAGCTGACAGATGTATATGGATTCGTGGACCCACAATTGATTTCCCCTGAAGCATGTGCATTGGATGAGGAACAAAGAATGCTTTATATTGCTGATAGATTTGAAAAGAATGTAATCACACAGTGTTGGATGATGCCTTTTTGTGAGAGGTATGAAACACATCCCTCTCAAAGAGTTAATTATCTTTTAACATAAAAAACCACTAACGTTAAATTTCCTTTTATCAGGGATCATTGGATGTTAGGGGTTTTTTGCCCTAGGGAGAAAACACTTTATTGGATATGCTCTCTCCATGATGATGTGCGAGAAAGTTTTAAGAATATATTGGAAACGTAAGTTTCAATTTCACAATAGTTTTATATATTATAATGAATTTTAAATTTACCCCATTCGTATTATTTTCTAACAGGGCATGGGTCCACTTTCGAAAAAGCGCAAAGAAAAGGAATTTCAAGATCAAATATGTACATGCGAAGGTAAATATCCATTTATAATTTGTACATTTTGATTTATTACATAAAAATAATATATTGAATTTACACTCATTCAAACAGAAATGTCATGAGCAACAAGGCATCATCGAATGCGGATATTACATGTTAAGATTTATGTATGAAATAATAACAACTGGGACAGTTCTGAGTTTTGACCTGGTAAGATTTCCTCTTTCTCATAATATTTCAATTTGATTTATTCATTATACACGTTGACTACTATCCTTTTCCTTTGTAGCTTTTTGATGACCCTCAACCCTTTACTGCTGAAGATATCAAACACTTACAAGTGGAGTGGTCAAATTATTTTACAGGTTTGATTGACTTTTAGTTGTTTGTAATGTAAAATGTAATTTTGAATATTGTCAATGTAATTGTGTATTTCGTAGTCGTTTAGGTTGGATTTAGTTTTTTTTGAAGTTGACAGTGTAAGTTTTGAATGTTATATAAGTGAATGTTTAATTTTTCTCTACTTCTTGTTTTGGTCTACTTTTGATGGTTTTTCTGGTCTGGATTTTGGTATGGGGGGAGAGGTTCCAAGGGGGTGGGTGGGTGTTTGGGGGGTGTCCAAGGGATATGGGTGGGGTGTCCAAGGTGTGTTTGGGGCTGTCCTAGGGGTCGGGGGGGGGGTGTAAATGAGGGTGGGGGGGTGTCCAAGGGGTGGGGGGTGTCCAAGGGATATGGGAGGGGTGTCCAAGGTGTGTTTGGGGCTGTCCAAGGAGTCGGTTGGGTGTAAATGAGGGTGGGGGGTGTCCAAGTGGTGGGGGGGTGTCCAAGGGATATAGGAGGGGTGTTTGGGGCTGTCCAAGGGGATGGGGGGGGGGGGGTTTCCAAGGGGTAGGGGGGTTTCCAAGGGGTCGGGGGGGTGTCCAGGGGGTGGGGGGCTGTCCAAGGGGTGGGGCGGTGTCCAAGGGGTGGGGGGTGTCCAAGGGATATGGGAGGGGTGTCCAAGGGGTGTTCGGGGGGTGTAAATGAGGGTGGGGGGGGGGGGGGGCTGTCGAAGGGGTGGGGGGGTGTCCAAGGGGTGGGGGGTGTCCAAGGGATATGGGAGGGGTGTCCAAGGTGTGTTTGGGGCTGTCCAAGGAGTCGGTTGGGTGTAAATGAGGGTGGGGGGTGTCCAAGTGGTGGGGGGTGTCCAAGGGATATAGGAGGGGTGTTTGGGGCTGTCCAAGGGGATGGGGGGGGGGGGGTTTCCAAGGGGTAGGGGGGGTTTCCAAGGGGTCGGGGGGGTGTTCAGGGGGTGGGGGGCTGTCCAAGGGGTGGGGGGGTGTCCAAGGGGTGGGGGGGTGTCCAAGGGATATGGGAGGGGTGTCCAAGGGGTGTTCGGGGGGTGTAAATGAGGGTGGGGGGGCTGTCGAAGGGGTGGGGGGGTGTCCAAGGGGTGGGGGGGGGGGTGTCCAAGGGATATGGGAGTGGTGTCCAAGGTGTCTGGGAGTTCTGTCCAAGGGGCCGGTTGGGTGTAAATGAGGGTGGGGGGGCTGTCCAAGGGGTGGGGGGGGGGGGTGTCCAAGGGGTGGGGGGGTGTCCAAGGGATATGGGAGGGGTGTCCAAGGGGTCTGGGAGGGTTGTTAAGGTGTGGGGGGGTGTCCAATGGGTGTTTGAGGCTGTACTAGGGGTCTTGGGGGTGTAAATGAGGGTGGGGGGGCTGTCCAAGGGGTGGGGGGGTGTCCAAGGGGTGGAGGGTGTCCAAGGGATATGAGAGGGGTTTCCAATGGGTGTTTGAGGCTGTACTAGGGGTCGTGGGGGTGTAAATGAGGGTGGGGGGGCTGTCCAAGGGGTGGGGGGGGGGTGTCCAAGGGTTGTGGTGGGGCTCCAATGTGGTGGGGGAGGGCTGGCCAGGTTGTTAGGTGGGTATAGATGAGGGTGGGGTTCATTTGGGGCTTGGGGGAGGGCTGGCATTGTTATATTTGTTTGGTTTCTGGTTGCTTTTTGGTGAGAGCAGTGCAATTATTTAAAAAAAAGAAATTTCTTTCACGTCGGTTATTTTATAACCGACGTGGTAAATAAATCGCCAGGGGTTTATCACGTCGGGTTTTTCTAAAACCGACGTGATAAACCGTTCCCGGGGCTTTTAGCACGTCGGTTCCTAATATAACCGACGTGCTAAAAGGCCTGGGAATCGATTTACCACGTCGGTTATTGGATAACCGACGTGCTAAAACGTTTCCCAGGCCTTTTTATCACGTCGGTTTCTTAAATAACCGACGTGATAATAGGCCAGGGGCAGGGTTTATCACGTCGGTTATGACATAACCGACGTGATAAACGATATCCCAGGCGTTTTATCACGTCGGTTTAGGGAATAACCGATGTGATAAAGCCCCCCCGCGCATATTTATCACGTCGGTTATTATATGAACCGACGTGATAACCACCGTGATGTTAGGGATATTACGTCGGGTTTTAAATAACCGACGTAAAAAACGTTATTTATAACGTCGTCCGTATTAACGTCGCCTAAAAACCGACGTAAATAATAAAAAATAACCGACGTAAAAAATGTTTTCTGCACTAGTGATCCCCAATGTGTCCTAAAAATTACCACGATTATTCACCAAGGTATCGTGAAACTTTTCGTCTCTAGAGATTAAATCTTTACCCAATGCATTAGAGCGCTATCAGGGTGCAACCTTAACTTTTCATTACATTAATGTGATCCACATTGATCATAATAAAACATTTCATAAATATCCCAAATGGAATAAATGAAATGGGTTTCATGTCAAAATCGTGACATTTAAAAAGAGCTTAAAAATAAGATCATTATGTCATTTATAACCCATGAAAAGGGAGTGAGGGTTATATGTGTGTCATTTCCAGAATCAAATATATCATCATTATACATTTATGAACACCCATGGAAATGAAATAACTCTATGTATTCACATAAATTAACAATAGAATTTCTTCAGAGAAAGAGATAGAAATTTTGAGACGAAATTTCTACAGCATAACAGCTATATAACATGGTTTTAGAAAACATTGAAAAGATAGGGGAAAAGGGCCACCCACTCATAAATAACTCATAATACAGTATGGGTACTGAATAAGATAATGGTATGGATATTTGAATGACATTAAACATGAGAAAGGAAACATGAAAGAAAAGAGAAGATGCGATTTCCTTTACGAAAAATTCTGCAGCAAAACGACGTCGCTTAAAAATTCAGAAAACAAATTAATGAGAGCGGAGAAGGACTCTCAATAATTAGACATGAAATGGACAAAAATTAGAACATTTAAGAACATTACCTGAACCTAAATAAATGGAAATTATAAGACACAACATAAAAGAAGTCATGACTAAAAAGAGGAGGGTGAAAGGACCCCTTACCTTGAAGAGTAACTTCGATAGCATGAAGGTCTGGACCTTGGGAGGATTGAGGGAACCTTGGGAGGACTCCATGGGAGGTAATGAGACCAAAAATTCATTGGGGAGGATTTTTAAATTAAATGAATGAGGGAAAGGCTTGGTATCTATAAGAGTAGTGAGGGGATAAAGCATTAATTGCCAAGGGACACCTCATCGGTTGTTTTGGAAAAACCATGGGCTTTCCCACGGTATTTTTCCATGTTATTGTGCACATGGGACACCTCGTACCTTATCTAAATATTCATAAGTCGACAAGAATTATTTCATAATTATTACATCCTAAATGATGTCATTAAACACCCGAAACTCAAAAACTGTATTTTCACGATTCACCAAAAATTCAACTTTCTCAGAAAAATCCCAAAATTTCACCATAACCAAATATCTATGCTCCGATTTCAAAAATGAACTCCATTTTATGAAAATAATTTTCTAAATAATTTTTATTAAATTTTTTGATAAAACACTATTCACTGAAAATTCAACTTTATTAGAAAAATCCCAAAAAATCACCTTAACCTAATATCGATGCTCTGATTTCAAAAATGAACTCCATTTTATGAAAATAATTTTTTAAATATTTTTAATTTAACTTTTAAATAAAAAACACTATTCACTTGAAAAAACTAGTACTTATCCAATAGTTTCTGAATATGTTATTTACCTATTTTATTGATTCACATTACTTAATCAAGGTGCCTAGATTATGTTAATACTTTATTAAGTGAGGTTACTTAATCTATTTGATCACAATACTAATCATAAGTGTAAAATCACTATTCATAATTTACTATTTATCAAAAAATATTTTGATCTTATTAGACTCCAAATTTCATACTAAACACAACTGTAGAAGACCATTTTTTGAAAATCATTACACATTTTTGATTATTTATGGTTTACATAAATATTTTAAAATATCCTTTTTCCAAAATTCATCAATAATATACATCCTATATTTATCCGAACAATTGAGATTCATAAACTTCACTATAAGAAGAAATCAAAATTTTTATTAAAATAAAAGGATTACACAAGGCAGTTACGGTCTCGTTACATAGCCCATTATACCACCATCATAGGACCTAAGAGTAATGTGTTCTAGGGCAATAGAATCTTGGGAGGCTCGGCCAACATTTCCTGAGTAGTGATTTCTACCAGCTTGAACTTCTCGTGAAGGCGAGTCCGTTCCAGCTTCACACGATGAAGTTCGGCTTGGGTTTGGTCCAGAGAAAAGCCCAAATGTGCTACCCCCTTCCCGAGTTCCGTCAGATGGGCATCGATCGGACCGGGACTACATGATGGGGCCATCAAATCTTCTTTCTATAATAATTAATCAAGATCACTTGTATTTATAGAAAATAATTGTAACATCTAGTTTCCAACGGTCATATAACAATCGAAACCCAACGGTCTCATTTTAATTATACTCATTTTATTAAATTTACTCAAAAATTTTGGGTCCTTACAATCTTTAGCCCTTAAGAAATTTCATCCTCACAATTTTAAAATTGGGCCTGGAAATTTCGTTGAAAGTCCCACATCGGAAAAAGAGTCAATAAATCTATTACTTTAAAAGAAATAAAGGTAAGTACAATGGTCACTAGAGTTAAACAATACTAGGATTCCATGTACAAAAACATGGATATGGAGGAGAAAACAAAGGGTCGTGTTCTGATGGAGAGTGATAGAAAACATGATTAGGAGAAAATTAACCACAAGAAGATCACAAACTTAAGATTTATTAAGCAGTCTTTGATTACCCAGTAGGAAACATAAACGAAAAATGTTTTTGTTTTATGTTTTTTTTCATAATTTTGAGGAAATCATTTACTACATAGAATGAAAAAATAAGGAAATATACTTACCTTCAAGTAGAGTTTCATACCTTAATAAGTTTCCACCAAGACTAATCTTTTCTCCAAACAAAGAGAATTCAAAAAGACTTGGTCTCATCAAAAGCACAAGAATCATCTCCTATAGAATCACCTAATACACAAACAAATAACTATATTTTTCCTCTGTATTTAGTCATCAACTAAAACTAAAATGGTTAGTACGAGATCATATAATACCCAAAAAGGACAATCCTTTATAAAATGAAATATGACTATTAATCTCAAAAATTCAACAACAGTACCAAAGTTACAGAAAGACATTTAAATACCCCATCATCTTTAAAATTCATCAGAATAATCCAAACTAAGATTGGAACCCAAAAGTCAAAAGGATTTAATCACATAGTCTTCCCCAATAAATATTATCATTTATCTCCAAATAACATCGACTACTACTAAATTATCATATTAAAGTGTAATTAACCAATTCACATATTCTCTATGCTAGGTTCATCATTTTCCTGAAACAACCCAAATCACTATATGTCCACAATAAATATATAAATTCTTACAAAAAAATCTACAATTCCTCCCTAATTTAAATCCTATAGTATTTTATTTCCCTTAGGCATTTAGTAATCCAAAAGAGAAAACATCGTCCAAAATAACCTTTATCATGTAATCACCAAATCATTTTCCTATAAAAAGGATATCCATTTGATAAAACATAAGTTTCCAAAATCTTCTTATTCTTAATCCATAAAAATAGCAGGCGCATTAGTCAGTCCGAAAGGCATAACAAAAAACTCATAATGCCCATATCTTGATTGGAAGGCAGTTTTTTTAAAATATCATCATTATTCACCCTCAATTGATGATAAACAGAATGAAGATCAATCTTAGAGAAGAATTGAGTCCCACGATGTTGGTAAAATAAGTCATCAATTCTTGGAAGAGGGTATTTTTTCTACACTATGATCCCATTCAGTTCTTTATAATCAATGCATAGCCGCATCGATCCATCTTTGTTCATCACAAAGAGAACTGGTGTTCCCCAAGGAGACACACTTGGTCAAATAAACCCATTCTCCAAAAGATCTTGGATTTGTTTCTTTAATTATTCTAGCTCCACATTTTCCATCCTATAGGGGTTCTTTGACATCAGATGAGATCCAGGTATGATCTCAATAGAGATATCTACCTCTATTTCAGGGGAGGTCCAGGCAACTCCACAGGAAATACATCAACATATTCCTGGATGATGGGGAAACTTTCTAAAAGAATAAATCCTTCATGAGAAACTTATTGTATTTACAAATCTTTTATCTAAAATTGATTTTTTGTCTTAAAACTTCATGCTTATAAAATTACATTTTTCTACAATTCCTTCATAATGATTCCTAAAAAGCTTGCGATTAACCAAACATATCCCCCAGGACTATCATAACCAAGAGTGAAGCAATGCCTGTTGTCGTGTACCAGTTCCCATTCGAGTCTAGCTCAAAGCGGTGTTTTCAGGTTTTACTCCTACGTACATAGGTTCCAGATCCACCTCTACATGCTCGTATCCAGACAGGGATGTATTTGTTTGATAAACCACTTACTCAATTCTCACCAAAATACCAGAAAGATTTCCTATTTTTAAACTTTTATATAGGGTTCTTCCTAATGTTTTCATATTATAATTTCCATAAATAACTAAACTATCCTTTGATACCAACTATAGCATCCCACCTTTTTATTACATAACTTTTCATTGCATTTTACAAACAGAGGATCTTTAAAGACTAGTGTCTTGGAAATTAGGACAATAATACATGAAAACACCATAAACATTATTCTAAACCACTTGTAAGGCTTCATAAAAGATTCATCCTATGTACATTTACTGCATCTCATATCCTGGATATAGACATCAAAGGAAAGGGTGAGCAGAAGGCCCAATAAGGGTAAACAAGGGAATCAATGTAATTGCAAGATCAATAAGAACTTGAATTACAACATAAAGATATGAGAAACGGAAGTATAGGCATATCATAATTAAAAGAACATGAAACATAACATGAATATGTGGCTAAAACATTTCATTTAGACATTTATGAACATATCACCAATGTCCATCCCCAAGGTGTCATAAAAATTACCCATGTTATTCACCAATGTATCGTGAAACTTGTCATCTCTAGAGATTAAATATTTAACCAATGCATTTGAGCTCTATCACGGAACACCCTTAATCTTTCATTAATTTCTTGTGAGCCACATATATCATAATCAAACTTTTCATAAATAACCAAAATGGAATCAATGAAATGGGTTTCATGTCAAAATCGCGACGTTTAAAAAGAGCTTAAAAATAAGATCATTATGTCATTTATAACCCATGGAAAGGGAGTGAGGGTTATATGTGTGTCAATTCCAGAATCATATATACCATCCTTATAAATTTATAAACACCCTTGGAAACGAAATATGTCTTTTTATTCAAATAAATAAACAACAGAATTTCTTGAGAGAAAGAGATAGAAATTCTGAGACAAAATTTCTACAGCATAACAGCTATTTAATATGGTTATAGAAAACATTTAAAAGAGAGGGGACAAGGGTTAACCACTCATAAATAACTCATAATAAAGTATGGGTACTGAATAAGATCATGTTATGGATATTTTAATGACATACCACATGAAAAAGGAAACATGAAAGAATAGAGAAGATGCAATTTCCTTTACGAAAAATTCGGAAGCCTAACAACATCATTTAAAAATTCATAAAACAAATTGATGAGAGCGGAGAAGGTATATCAATAATTATAAATGAAATGGAAAGAAATGAGAACATATAAGAACATTCCCTCAACATAAAGATATGGAAATTATAAGGCACAACATAAAAGAAGTCATGACATAAAAGAGGAGGGTGAAAGGATCCCTTACCTTGAAGAGTAACTTCGAAATCTTGAAGGTCGGGACCTTGGGAGGCTTGAGGGAACCTTGGGAGGACTCCATGGGGGTTAAAAAGACCATAACCTCATTTTGGAGGATTTGGAAATGAAATTAATGAGGGAACGATTTGATATTTATAGGAGAAGTGAGGGGACAAAGCATTAATTGCCAAGGGCCACTCATCGGTGGTTTTGGAAAAACCTTGGGCTAGCCCATGGTAATTTTCCATTGTATTGTCCACATGGGACACCTCATACCTTATCTTACTATTCATAAGTCGACCAGAATTATTTCATAAATATTACCTCATTAATGATGTCATTAAACACCCAAAACTCAAAAACTGTATTTTCACTATTCACTGAAAATTCAACTTTCTCAGAAAAATCCCAAAATTTTACCTTAACCAAATATCGATGTTCTGATTTCAAAAATGATCTCCATTTTATGAATATAATTTTCTAAATTTTTTAATTTAATTTTTAAATAAATACCCTATTCACTAAAAACTCAACTTTTTTAGAAAAATCCCCAAAAATCACCTTAACCTAATATCGATGCTCTAATTTCAAAAATGAACTCCATTTTATGAAAATAATTTTCTAAATATTTTTAATTTAATTTTCAAATAAAAACACTATTCACCCGAAAATACTAATACTTATCCAATAATTTCTAAAACAATTATTTACCTATTTTATTGAATCTCATTACTTATTAAAGGTTCCTAGATTATGTTAATACTTTTTTAAATGAGGTTAATTAATCCATTTGATCACATTACTAATCATAAGAGTTAAATCACTATTCATAATTTACTATTCATCAAAAATTAAGTTGATCTTATTAGACTCTAAATTTCATACTGAACACAACTATAGAAGACCATTTTTTGAAAATCATTACACATTTTTAATTATTTATGGTTTACATAAATATTTTAAAATATCGTTTTTCCAAAATTCATCAATAATATACATCCTATATTTATCCGGACATTGGAGATTAACAAACATCACCATAAGAAGAAATCACAATTTTTATTTAAATAAAAGGATTACAAAAGGCAGTTACGGTATCGTTACATATCCCTATATAAAAGTAGAATATGACCTATGATTAAGGTGTGCTGGGTTGATAGAATCTTGGGAGGCTCGACCAACATTACCTGAGTAGTGATTTCTATAAGCTTGAACTTCTCACAAAGGTGATTCTGTTCTAGCTTCACACGATGATGTTCAGCTAGGGTTTTGTCTAGATCAAAGCCCAAATGTGCTACCTCCTTCTCGAGTTCCGTCATATGGGCTTCGATCGGCCCTAGACTACTGGATGGGGCCATCAAATCTTCATTATATATTAATTAATCAAGATCACTTGTATTTATAGAAAATAATTGTAACATATAGTTTCTAATGGTCATATTGACCAACAGTCACATAATAGTCGAAACCCAACGATCTCATTTTAATTATAGTCATTTTATTAAATGAAAAATAAAATTACCCATAAAAATTAATGATCAAAATTTACTCAAAAATTTCGGGTCGTTACCACTCCACCTGCTAGAAAGTTGGCTTAGTCTACAAACCAAGCAGACCACTGCACAGAGGCAGAAAAAAAATTTCCATCAGGGAAATAAGTGTTAATCTTTTTTGGTTCCTTACTTGGGGAATTGGGAAATCGGGACAAGCGATCTGCAACTACATTCTCAGCCCCTTTCTTATACTTAATCACTAAATCAAACTCTCGTAACTGCAAGGTCAACCTCAAGAGTCTGGGCTTTGAGTCCTTTTTAGCTATCAAATACTTTAGGGTTGAATAATCTGTGAAAACTATGATCCTTGATCCTATCAAATTTTGCCTGAACTTTTCCAAAGCAAACATCATAGCAACCAACTCATTTTTAGTGGTATAATAATTCTTCTAGTCATCATCCATCAGCTTGAATATATAGTAAATAACATGAAGTTTCCTATTGTTCCACTTTCCTAACATAGCTCCTACTGCAAAGTCACTAGCATCACACATAACCTCAAAGGGAAGCTTCCAGTTAGTAGCAGTGATTATAGGTGAATTAGTTAACTTCTCTTGGAGAATATTAAAGGCCTTTAGATATGTCTCATCGAAGACAAAGGGCGTGTCCTTAACCCGGAGGGAGCACATAGTTCAAGTAATCTTAGAGAATTCCTTAATGAACCACATGTAGAACCCATCATGACCCAAAAAACATCAAATTCCGTTGACATTTTCAGGCGGGGGAACCTTTTTTATGACCTCAATTTTAGCATTATCGACCTCTATCCCCTTATTAGAAACTTTGTGTCTCAACACTATGCCTTCAGTGGCCATGATTTGGTAATTTTCCTAGTTTAAGACTAAGTTGGTCTCTTGGCACCTTTCTGACACTAGTTCCAGATTTTATAGACAGTTCTCAAAGTTATTTCCCGCAACAGAAAAATCATCCATGAACACTTCAATTATTCTTTCAATAATGTATAAAAAAATTTCCATCATACACCTCTGAAAATTGCCAGGAGAACCACACAAGCCAAAGGGAATCCTCCGGTAGTCAAATGTCCCAAATGGATAGGTGAAGGTGGTTTTATCTTGGTCCTCAGGTGTAATGTCAATCTGGTTGTAACCAAAATAACCATCAAGAAAGCAGAAGAATTCATTGCCTGTCAATTTCTCTAACATTTGATCCAAAAATGGAATAGGAAAGTGATCCTTTCTTGTGGCATCATTCAATTTTATGAATTCTATACAGACTCTCCATTAATTCACTTCTCTTGACTATATTTTCTCATTCATTTCATTAGTTACCACTATCAGTCTACTTTTTATGGGGACCACCTGGACATGACTGACCCAGGGGCTATCCGAAATAGGAAAAAGTATTCCACCATCAAGAAACCTAATCACTTATTCTCTCAAAACTTCCTTCATGTTGGGTTTGAGTCTAATTTAGGATTTTACTATAGTCATACACTCAGTTTCCATGGGAATTTTATGCATACAGATGGCTGGACATATCCCTTTGATATCAGCAATCGACCAGCCTATGACTGACTTGTATTTCTTCAAAACACTAAGCAGATTATTCTCTTGACTCACCTCTAGATTGGATGAAATGATCGTAGGAAGAGTGGAACTCTATCCTAAGAAGGAATATTTGAGATGTGTAGGGAGGGGTTTAAGTTCAAGTGTGGTTGGTGACTGGCTTTAGAGAAGACCCATGGGCCTGGGTGGCCCAAGGTCTTCATTCCGCCTTTTGAAGAAGGCAGTAGAAAAGGCTTTTACCTCAGTGCTAGATCTTCCAAAAGATATCTCCTAAAACTCAGACTCCTCTCTCGATGTAAGAATGTGCTCCAAAACAGTCTCATCTGGGTTCTCCAAGAATTCTTCCTCGTATTCATCAACAAATTCTCTCTCTTTACTTGAGATGATCCCCATGCAAGTGGCAACCGAGATTTCAGGTTCACTATTGATTTCAGCTATCATTCCCAGAAACTCTTCTCCCTTCTTATCAAAACTACTCTTAGCAACTAACATCACATTTTTTTGGAAAAAATGGGTGGGAGGGATATTGTATTTTTTAAAACACATTGAATTCTTATTTCTATTCAAATAAATTGAAAATCAATTTCCCCTTGGACACATCTATCACAGCTCCCCTTGTGGCCAAGAAAGGCTTACCAAGAATGATAGAAACCTCCTGGTAACACTCCATATCATGGATAATAATATAAGCAGGAAAAAAAAGAGTTTTCCTACTCCCACTAATAGATCATCGACCCTAACCATTGGATGATTAATGGTCCTATCAGTAAACTGTAATACAACAGTGGTAGGTTGGGGAACTCCTAATCTCAAGTTCAGAAAAAGTGGAAGTGGAATCAGATTAATTCTAACACCCATATCACACAAAAAGTTGAACTTACCACCTCTATCCCCAAAAGTGCAAGGGATGGAAAAGATTTATAGGTCTTGCTTAGGAGGTATCCTATTCTTCAAGAATGCACTACACTCCTCTGTTAATATATAGGTGGAAAATTACTCCGATGTCTTTTTCTTTGAAAAAAATTTCTTGAGTGATTTCAGATATGATGGGCTTTGAATCAATGCTTCCAAGAATGGGATATCAATGTTCAACTTTTTAACCACTTTCAAAAATTTCAACAGTTCAGAATCATGGATTGGTTTCTTAATTCTTTGTGGGAAAGGGATTGCAGGAGAAATATTCCTCACAATTGGGGGAATCTTTACAGCTTCTTCTTTAGATATTTTCTTTCCTTTAATGTCATTGTTTTTCAAGCCATTTTCTTGGGGTTTTTGAGTTGGAATAGTATGAACTGGAGGGATTCCAGTGGTACTATCCAGTTTTCCAGATTTAGGTTCTTTTAGATTTGAGTTTCCAGCTTCATCCAGTTTTTCATTTTCAGCATTTTGGGGTTCTTTCCTAGGAACATGGTGAGTTTGGAGACCATTTCTAGTGGTCATAGCCATGGAATTCTCCCTAGTATTGGCTTCAGTGGTGCTAGGAAGCCTACCCTTTTCTCTATTACTAGCATCCCTAGCCAACTGCCCCATTTAAATTTCCATGTTCTTCAGTCTAGAATCCATTGGAAAATTATCATAATAATTTTTGGTATTTTGTTCATCAAACCTCCCTACCAACTTATGTAACATATCTCTCACCTCATCTTTTGAGTTGGATGATTCAGCCTTAGGTTGTGGTTGGGGTTGGAATTTCTACCTAGGAGGCTGCAGGAAT
Source organism: Viscum album (assembly GCA_963277665.1). Lineage (NCBI taxonomy): Eukaryota > Viridiplantae > Streptophyta > Magnoliopsida > Santalales > Viscaceae > Viscum > Viscum album. The sequence continues at coordinate 905,374,584 of OY728125.1, read as the reverse complement.
CCAGGAGCGGCATTATGTCAGAGGACTTGCTGCTCCCTCTTTGATAGGTTCGGATGATTCATATACCTCTGATTGTAGGTGTTGGAAAACAGATCATCCCTAGGCTGCATCCGAGTTCCATAGCCCTCAAAGCTGTAAATCTCATGTGGATGGACATGCATATCAATGTTTGGATAACTGGATTGAGAATGGCCATACATGCCACAGTGGTGGTACTGCTCCTTAAGGATTGGATGTGGTTTCTCATTAAAGAAGCCACCAGCTTGAGCTTCAGCTTGAAGAGAAGGGGCAGTTTCCTTTCTCACAATGGTTCTCCTCCTAGAGCATTTGTTTTGGGTGTTTTGGGATAAGTTATTAATGATTTTTTGGGAAACTCAACAGTCCTATCACTAAAGTCTTCTATAGAAGACTGATCCACCAATGTTTGGTGGTAAGGGGTAAGACTATTGTAAAAGGTGTCCATGAGGAATTGGGGTGTACATTGATGGTTTGGACACTGCTTAAGTAACCCTTTAAACCTATCCTAGGATTCATGAAACAGTTCTCCTTCATCCTGAAGGAATCCAGTAATTTTGTGGCTAATCTTAGATGTCAACCTCCAAGGATAGAATTTCATTGTGAACAAATTGTAAACTTGATCCCATATGACAATGATTTATTCTTATAACGGTTGGAAACAAGACCAAGCATTTCCCTTGAGGCAGAAGGGAAACACTCTCAGTTTAAGCTCTTCCTCAGTGAGACCTCTAAGTGGTAGCTGTTGGACACTTGAATAGAAGGATTTAATGAAGTCAAGTGAGTCTTCACTTGGCATTCCATTGAAGGTAGGCAGCTGACAAAGCATAGATTTCTTGATATCGTAATTCATAGTCCAAGGAGAGAGTCTAATTCATGAAGGGTTACTAGACACTAAAGGTATCAAGAACTCTCTCAAACTGTTCCTCTCCACTATCTCATTCCCAGGTGGGTTCATCATTCCAGGTTGGCTCAAATTCACAGTAAGTGGGTTGTTTAGGTTTTCAATTATGTTATCTTCTATTTTGACCTTTTTCTTTGTTCTTTTTAACTTCCTTGAGGTTCTTATCAATTTCTGGAATACCAGGTATTAAGTGTTCAGACTTAGACCTGATTTGCAAGCAGGAGGTTCATAATTTTTTTTTGATTTTCAATTTTCTTTTTTCAGTTTTTAGATATATTTTTTTGATTTTTTTATTTGATTTTTTTATATGTGATTTATTTTTGGTTTTTTTTTCACACCAAGCCTCCCCAGAAACTGCGCCAAAGTTTTCACGCTCGTGCATCGTTGGTCACAGGTGACCAATTAAAATTTATAACCTAATTACAACATAGGATAGTGGCAAGACAGGGTCGAACCACATGGAGGCCTTTTGTTGTGTTTGGAAATCTAAAAAAATAAACTAAACATAAACACACACAAGAACAAGAAAACATAGTTGGTGGTGGAGAATTGGATAGAGTGAGAATTGGTGTGTGAGGAAATGAGGGTGAGCTGGTGAGTACAAAGTGAGCAGAAAGAGCACCAGGGGAAATTGTGGTGTAAACAACCAATAGATGAGTATGGGGAGAGAGTTCACTAGCTGATTTCAATATTGCATACCCTTGTTCATGCATTGAGATTTAATGAATATGGATCTAACTTAATGTACTAGACAGATGTGTCATCTAGTCAGTTTGTGATGAAATAACTATTACAGTTATTCAACTGTAACAGTCATTCAATAAATGGTGATGAAGATCAGATATCACTGGGCTCAACTTGTCAGTTGAGTTCAGTGTGTCTCTCTCATTCGAGCAGAACTCAATTTTCATTGAGTTCCTCAAATTGAAATAGTTTTCCTTATGGTACAAATAGGATCAGTTTTCACTCGATCTTGTTGTTTTGAAAATAAAATCATCTGTAAACAATTAGAGAGACAATCCAAAAAAAATTATGCAGCGCTTGAATAAGATAAAACAAATCAAATCAACCAGATTATCCCCCCCGAAGGAATATAGTGAGACATATCGGTTGGTTTCAATGCAAACATAGAGTAAGAAACAATAAAGGTCATGTTAAAAAGAGTTGCAGAAAAATAGAGACAAGGAAAAAGAAATCATTCATCTCCCTCCTTGATCTCCAGAAGATATATATTCCTGCCGCTCAATGGTTGATGTGATGCTAGAATGCGCTCGATGTCCCGCCCTGAGAATCGAGGTGTGAAATTCTCTGATCTACTGCTCTCAGTACTCAATGTGATGTTGTATGTTCCTCTAACTCTCCTTTTCGCTGTATCGATCCATCTAAGCCTCTCTTCCCCCTAGGAACAATGGTGTCTCCCTTGGAATCGTGTTCTCCCCTCCGGTGTCTCAATCATTTCGTGTCCGTCATGACAACGAATGACCATTGGAAGTCTCTAAAATCTCGCCCGAGGTGTTCCCTGACCTCAATGTGGAGCTTTCACTGCGCTGCTTCCTCCCGTGCTTGTCACTAGAGCAGTTTCTCTTAATAAAATGAAAAAGATGCCTGCACGGTGATCAACAACCCTCCCTCTGTAAAAATCGTTAGTCTGATACAAAAATAATGAAGCTATCTTTATATATACTAAATATTTATAACACTGCTTTATAATGCTAATATCTAATAGTGTTACTAGTAGAAGTAAGTATATATAATATAACATAACTATTAAAATTGTATTTGATTTAATATTATTACTATATATTATATTATTTGGATTAATTATTATATACATTATATGTTATTATATAGGATAGATTAATTATAATATAAATTTTAATATACTAGTTATATATTTTATATCTATGTTATTATATATTATAATATAATATAATGTTAAAATAAATATAAACTAAAAAAGATAAAATTAAAGGAGAAAGGGTATTGGGGTTCGACGCATAGGGGAGAGGATATGGGAGCGCGACGGTGGTTCGAAGAGATGGTGCGGCAGCTTCGGGGTGGTTCCGCCAACGGTGCAGGAGAGGAAGGGTGATGTGAAGAGGGAATAGTTACTTCAGCGCAGAGGGGGGTCTTTCTAGGTGGAGGAGCACGACGCAAGGAAGGTTCGTCCGAGGTTCGTGTGGCGGGTTTCAGCAGAACGTTGCAAGAAGGGGGGTTTCAGTGGGCTGGTGGAGATGTGGGTTGAAGATGAGGCTAGGGTGCGGGTTCAGGTGGAAGTTGAGGTGAGCATCGACCGGGGTGGTATTTGGTAGCTGTGCGAGGTGAGCAGGGTTGTAGAGTGGCGGTCGACCGAAGGGAAGAAGGCAGGGGACGTCAAATGAGGATGTGCTAGATCTGGTTTGAATTTGTAAACATTGTTTGTGTAATCTTGATTCTGAACGAAACATAGGGTTTTGAGGTTTTCCTTGCTTGATCTTCTGCTGTGTGGGTGAGACGGGGGAGGAGGAGTGGTATGGAGGTGTGGCGCCGCAGGTTGGAGGAGAAGAGGAGTAGGAGGGTCCAAGAAAGTGACTGTGATGCTGCTACTGCGTGAAGGAGCAGCGAGAGAGTATCAAGTCTCACCATGAAGCTGAAATAGTGGCAAAGGGGTAGGATACAATGCATAGAAAACGGTGGAACATGAATAATTTTCACGGTCTCATCGTTTGGCTGAAACAGTGGCTGGGCAGCAGTGGATGAAGCGGTGTGTGGGGTGAAGGAAGCACCATGAGTGAAGCTCACGGTGAGACCGTGGGAAATTGTGGGAAAATTTGTCGTTGGGGGGCATTTTTTTTTTATCAAAATGGGTTACCCATTTTCTTTTTTAAGAAAATGGGTCACTCTAGCACCACTTCAGGTGGCGCTAATGGCAAAAAACGTCATAGCGCCACTTAAAGTGGCGCTAACCGGGAAACCGGTAATTATGGATCAGCGCCACTTGAAGTGGCGCTGATCCCTTATCCATATGCCTATCAGCGCCACTTGAAGTGGCGCTGATCTTCCCCCACCCCTATAAAACCCCTCTCCCCCCTCCTCCTCTCCTCATTCCCTCCACTCCACTCCCCTCCTCTTTCTCCCTCTTCACTCTCTTCATCCCCTCTCCCTCATCCTCATCCTCCCCCTCTCCCTAATCCTCATCCAACCCCTCTCCCTCATCCTCATTCTCATCCAACCGAGGAGTTTTTTGGGGATTCAAAATTCTGCAAATTCGAGGTAAGTTTTTATTTAAATTTGTTTAATATTTTAAATTGTTTATTTAATTGTTTAGTTAATGTAATTAGATTATGGAATTTGTTTATTAATTTATTTGTTTACTTTATAGAATTAGTTTAATAATTAATTATAATAATTAGTTAATTAATCAATTTTAATTAGTTAATTAATAGTAAGTAGTTAAGTAATTGTAATTAGTTAATTGTAATTAGTTAAATGTAATTAGTTAAATGTAATTAGTAATTACTTAATTGTAATTATTTACTTGTAATTAGTAATAAGTTAATTGTAATTAGTAATTAGTTAATTGTAATTAGTAATTAGTTAATTGTAATTAGTAATTAGTTAATTGTAATTAGTAATTATTTAATTGTAATTATTAATTATTTAATTGTAATTAGTAATTAGTTAATTCTAATTAGTAATTAGTTAATTCTAATTAGTAATTAGTTAATTCTAATTAGTAATTAGTTAATTCTAATTAGTAATTAGTTAATTCTAATTAGTCAATTAATGATTTGTAATTAGTCAATTAATGATTTGTAATTAGTCAATTAATGATTTGTAATTAGTCAATTAATGATTTGTAATTAGTTAATTAAGTAATTATAATTAGTCAATTAAGTAATTATAATTAGTGAAGTAATGATTTCTAATTAGTGAAGTAATGATTTCTAATTAGTAATTAATGATTTCTAATTAGTTAATTAATGATTTCGAATTAGTGAATTAATTAATTCTAATTAGTGAATTAATTAATTATAATTAGTGAATTAATTAATTCTAATTAGTCAATTAATGAATTCTAATTAGTGTATTAAGGAATTCTAATTAGTGTATTAATTAATTCTAATTAGTGTATTAATTAATTTTAATAACTGAATTAATGATTTGTAATTAGTGAAGTAATGATTTGTAATTAGTGAAGTAATGATTTGTAATTAGTGAAGTAAGTAATTATAATTAGTGAAGTAATTAATTATAATTAGTGAAGTGATTAATTATAATTAGTGAAGTGATTAATTATAATTAGTGAAGTGATTAATTATAATTAGTGAAGTAATTAATTATAATTAGTGAAGTAATTAATTATAATTAGTGAAGTAATTAATTATAATTAGTGAAGTAATTAATTATAATTAGTGAATTAATTAATTTTAATTAGTGAATTAATTAATTATAATTAGTGAATTAATGATTTGTAATTAGTGAATTAATGATTTGTAATTAGTGAATTAATGATTTGTAATTAGTGAATTAATGATTTGTAATTAGTGAATTAATGATTTGTAATTAGTGAATTAATGATTTGTAATTAGTGATTTCTCATTTGCTAGTTAATTAATTATAATTAGCTACTTAATGATTTCTAATTAGTGAGTTAATTAATTGTAATTAGTGGGTTAATTAATTGTAATTAGCTGGTGAATTAATTGTAATTAGCTCGTTAATGAATTGTAATTAGCTCGTTAATGAATTGTAATTAGCTCGTTAATGAACTGTAATTAGGGAGTTAATGAACTGTAATTAGGGAGTTAATGAACTGTAATTAGGGAGTTAATGAACTGTAATTAGGGAGTTAATGAACTGTAATTAGGGAGTTAATGAACTGTAATTAGGGAGTTAATGAACTGTAATTAGGGAGTTAATGAACTGTAATTAGGGAGTTAATGAACTGTAATTAGGGAGTTAATGAACTGTAATTAGGGAGTTTATTAATTGTAATTAGGGAGTTAATTAATTGTAATTAGGGAGTTAATTAATTGTAATTAGGGAGTTAATTAATTGTAATTAGGGAGTTCATTAATTGTAATTAGGGAGTTAATTAATTGTAATTAGGGAGTAAATTAATTGTAATTAGGGAGTTCATTAATTGTAATTAGGGAGTTCATTAATTGTAATTGGCTACTTAATGACTTCTAATTAGCTACATAATGACTTCTAATTAGCTACTTAATGATTTCTAATTAGCTAATTCAACTTAAGCAATCAATTCTAATTAGTTAATTATGTAATTTTAATTAGGAAATTAATGAACACTAATTAGGTAATTAACTAAATTTAAGTAGGTAGTTAATTAAATCTAATTAGTTAATGAAATCTAATTAGTTAATTAATGAATCTTATTAGTTAAGTAATGAAGTATAACTAGTGAAGTGATTACAGTAATTAGCAAAGTAGTTACGGTAAATAGTGAAGTAGTTACAGTAAATAGCGAAGTAGTTACAGTAATTAGCAAAGTAGTTACAGTAATTAGAAAAGTAGTTATAATAAGAATTGTTTATATAATATATATTTGCATTCCATTCTAAGTATGATAATTTATTTAGTTTGTCATCTACCTTGACCCCAGTTTGTAATTGTAGTTATGAACTTGAATTTAGTAGTTTAATATATTTTTACATATTAAGTGTTAGAGTTGTCATGAACTGAAATTCTTGCTTGAGTAAAGTATCCCCGGATAGAGGGGCTTTGGGTCGGACCACCTACTTTCCTGGAGGCTTGCCTTGTCTAGGAAAGTGAATGAGGTTGGCTATCTGTCGCTCCGGGCTTATTCGTGTTGAGTTTTTCAAGTTCAGATAACTCTATGCTTTTACATGACATGTTCATGTACCTCATCCATATGATGGATGTGGATATGTATGAATATGTTTGACTTACTATTTTTGGGTAAATAACACAAACTTGTGGGTTGTGTAAAGCGAGTTACACATCAATATGGTTTGAACATATTGATTTGGTGGAGGGACTAGGATTCCAACATAAATTACATAAATTCTAGAAGCATGCAGACATAATTAGATTGTTTGATCTTATGTGATTAATAACGAAGGTTTATTTTAGATAAAAAAGATGACTGCTTATATTTATTGCAACAGACAAATAATTGAGACGGAACAAGGATGTAGTTATAGTATACAACCAGAAGCTGTTGTAATGCTTGGAGGCTGTACAACTTTGGGAACTCTTCAAAGGAAAATTCATCGAAAGTTGAAACTGACAAGTAACTAAGCGATAGAATCTATCATATACAGACATCTATAATATGTTGATAGATTTTGGCATGTGGCCTATCCGATAACTGATGATGAAGAATGGGAATACGTACTGTCATTGGTTAAGTTTCTACCTGCCAATCAAATGATGGAGTTGTATGTGACCATATCTACAATGGAGATCCCATCGACATTGGAAGTTGGGTCATCACAATTTCACGAGACAATGTCATCTGTTCCTTTTAGAACACATCAAGAAGTTCCATCAGCATTCGTACCATCATTTCCCTCGGCCACATTTTCAATAGATAGTCCCCCACATACTATAGATGCGTTGGTTGATAATTTTGAGGACGATGACAATTTAGAAGAAGAAGATGAAGAGGAAGCTGAAGATGAAGAGGAAGCGCATGCGGAAGAACAATCAGTGCCTACTCATGTGAGGTTTAACCGACCGTTGAACCACCCCACACCATTGAGTTCATGGTCGACGGAAGGTATGGATCGCTTGCCAGAATTCAATTGGTCAGTTATTACTCCTACTTCAGAATTTCCAGGAATTATTGGAGGCACAGATCGAGTGGCAGATGAAGGTGTTCTGTATATTGGAAGAGAGTTTGACAGTAAAGATGCAATGAAAAATGTGATAAAACAATATCACATTGACAGACATTACTCTTATGTTGTAGAAGAGTCGAAAAGATCTTATTATTTGATCCGTTGCGACAAATATGATTCGAACTGTCAAATGCGTATGCGAGCTATAATTGATAACACTTTTCACAGCTGGCGCATCACAAGATTTACTCCACACACATGTGTGAACCCAAGCTTGTCACAGGAACATTCTTCATTAGATGTTGACTTTGTTTCACCAGTTATTGTTGAAATGATTAGAGCTTGTCAAAATGTTCCTGTTGTTCTTGTGATGGAGCGAATCAAACAACTTTTTGGGTATCAAATCTCATATTGGAAGGCATGGGAAACACGTCAAAAGGCTATTGTGAAGGTGTATGGTGATTGGGATGACTCTTATCGAGTTTTACCACAACTTCTGGAGCTTTTACGCCACAACAATCAAGTGATCTATCGGTTAAATACTATTGAATATGTTAACCAATACAACCAAGTTGACCAGTCAGTGGTTGTTTTTGATAGATTATTTTGGACATTTTTACCATGTGTGGCTGCTTTTAGGCATTGCAAGCAGTTTATACAAATAGATGGCACATTTCTGTATAGAAAGTATACAGGAACTTTATTGATTGCTACCACACAAGATGGAAATATAGCCCCTCTACCTTTGGCATTTGCAATTGTGGAGAAAGAGAACTTCTCGTCATGGAGTTGGTTTCTCGCATGTCTTCGTGAGTTTGTTACGGGCGAGGAAGAGATTTGCCTTATCTCAGATCGTCACTGTGCAATCAAAGAGGCAGTACAATCTGAGGGACTTTCATGGAGACCACCTTATGCTCATCATCGATACTGTATTCGACACATTGCTAGCAATTTATGAAAGAGATTCAAGAATGAGTCGATGAAGAAAGCAATCTTGAAAATTGGTATGAAAATCATTTTTTGTATTAACAAATCCTATCATAGTTATGATCATTATTTGTTCAGATTTTTTCTTGTATGATAGCATATGAGCCTCAACAACAAAGAATGGAGGAGCGTCTTCAAGATATTCAAAGAGTTAATCCGGAAGTTTATGATTATATGATGCAAATTCCAAAACAGAAATGGTCGTTGGCATATGATGATGGGAGGAGATATGGTCATATGACTACCAACATCGTAGAATGCAGAAATGGGGTTTTCAAGGGAGTTCGAAAATTACCAATCACAGGTAAATATGAATATTTAATTATATGTTGATCAGAAAAACATAATTATAATATACTATTAGTATATTGACTTAAATATAAATTGTAGGTTTGGTAGAAGAGACCTTCTATCGTAGTGTCAAGTATTTTCTGGAACGAGGAAAGCAAGCTGAAGAGGGCTTGAACAGAGGGATGCGTTATGGACACCATTTCCAACGCGATTTCGATACAGTTCTTCAGGAAGCTGCAACTTATCATGTCACCGCATTTAATCGTCCAGAGAAACGATTTGAGGTCGCTGAGCCCGGTGATGCTGTGGCTTATAGCAATTGTCAGATCCGAATTGTTTTACTGGAGAAGCGTTACTGTGAATGTGGCAAGTTTCAAGAATTGAGATATCCTTGTGGCTATGTGATTGCAGCCTGTGGTTACGTACACGTATCTTGGGAGCAGTTTATTGATCCAGTTTATCGACTTGACAGTATCAACTCATGCTACAATAGTCCCTGGATGCCAATCGGAGAATATCAGAATTTTCAGCTCTCTGATGACACACCCACGCTTCTACCGAACATCAGTAGACTTCGACCTAAAGGGAGGCCAAAGTCGACTCGTATTCGGAATGAGATGGATTGGCCTACTGAACAGGCACCTAGACGAAGGTGCAGCATATGCCGCCAGGAGGGTCATACGAAGACGCGTTGCCCTAGACACATAGGACAATCATCTAATGGTTAAAATGATTTTTGTACTCCATCAGTTACTGTAAACATATTGTACATGTAATCAATATTTTTCCATCGATGAGTTTTGAAAGAATTCATAGTGAATATATCATCATCATTTAAATAAGTGGTTGTTGTTTTAGAAAAATAACAAGAAATTTTAAAATATATAAAATATAAGATCGAGAATTTAACAAAATCTGAGAATTATCTAGAGTGAATAATAGTGAAGAATAAATTGAGGATATAATAGAATATGAGACTACTAGCCTAGAAAATGACAAATAAAGATATTCAAACATTATGCCCCTCTCATCCGTTTCATTATAATTGTTAAATAGAATGATGAACATAAATAATTGATATTCTTGAAAATTATTAAAACATTATGCCCCTCATTTTCAACCATGAGAATGGGTTTTCTCCAACAAAAACATTGATTCATTCTGCAATATTGGAATTTCCCCTCTTTAGTCGACCCAGTGAAGAACCAACTGTCATATATTCATTCGGAGGTCGTGAATATGTGACAGTTGGTTTTTTACTGGGTCGACTAAAGCTATGATGCAGAAGGAGGATGTTTTTTCATGTCAACCGTACATGGATCAAAGGTTTTTTTATATTCCTTCTAAACGATGTTGACTGAGCATATTGAGTTGGAGAATCAATCCAAAACTTTATATGTTGAACATATCATTAATTCCTTTAATAATTTTGGTCAATTATTGTGACGTCGTCATCTTTTAAAATCCAATGTCATCGTTGAATTTTGAAATCATCCAAAGTGAATATATCATCAACTTTATATGTTGAACATATCATAAATTCCTTTATATATTGAACATATCCTAAATTACTTACACATTTATTTCATACATTACATGATAAATTTCATACCTTAAATGATAAATGTGATGACTAACATGAAATTAATGTTTTACTATTTGTACAATCAGATGGAGCAGCCACTATTATCTGGTCAGGAGACGCATGTGTCGCGTCTTGTGTTGGCGCGACGACCTGTTCGACAGCTTGCTGTTCGTAGAGCACATCATTTTCATCACGATGCGCCCCCAACAGCTATTTCTCCATACCTTAGACGTGTGGGATTTTATGGAGTCGCTATGTGTGACTTCAAGACTATTGATCATCATTTGATTGCAGCATTGGTTGAGAGATGGCGGCCAGAGACACACACTTTTCATCTTTCAGAGGGGGAGATGACCATTACTTTAGAGGACGTCATCTACATGCTTGGTTTTCCCATCCATGGACAAGCAGTTACGGGTGCCACTAGTGGCAACTGGGCTGTCGTCATACAACGACTATTAGGCGTTGATGTCGTTGGAGTACGAGGTGTCCTCATGGGTTCGCGATTGCGCATGACATGGATTGATGAGCATTTCACTGTCATTCCTAATGATGCAGACGAGGATACGCTCATTAGGCATACACGTGCATATATTTTGCGACTACTCGGAGGCATGTTATGCGTCGGCTACTCCACCCTTTTGGTACACATGATGTACCTCCCATTACTTGAGGATCTTGATCATACAGCTACATAAAGTTGGGGATCTGCTATATTAGCACATCTGTACAGATCCCTTTGTACCAGTTGTCAGGCAGATGCACATCAGATTGCTGGTTGTATGGCTTTAGTACAGATGTGGGCCTGAGAGCATTTTCCGCGCACCGCTCCTCGAGCTATCGCACCTCTTGCAGAAAATCTATTTCAGGATTGTCCTCGTGGATGATGGTATGTTTACTTCATTACTTTCAGTTATTTAGTACTTCTGTTTTTTTATCAACTTACAGTGTATTACTATTTTGTATCCAGGTGGAGTCAGTCTCAGAAGCATGCACACACACCGAGACATAGTGTGCACAGCTTTCGACAGATATTCGATGCATTAATGCCTGCTGATGTAAGTCAAACAGTAATTTTTTATATTTCGTTATCACTATTTTAAGTTCTTACAATGTAATCTTACCAACATTATCTTGCTAATATGTCACTTACTTTTTGAGTTTACATTTCAGGTTTCGTAGACTCCATATACAGGTTATGTCTATGCATCACTTCCACCATACTGCACAGCTATGATTGGAGATCGTGCTGCAGTGGTGCCACTCATCCACTTCCATATCATTGAGTGGAACCAGCCCGATCGGGTCATGCGCCAGTTCGGTTATATACAGCATATCCCGATGGCACCAGGACAACCAGAGGGGTTGCATTCGATTGTACTTACAGGTAGACAGTCGACGAACTGGCGGCAGTTTCATGCATCTCATATTGAGCTGTGGGACGCGTGTGCCCGATATGGTATTTCTCGATATGGATATCCCACAACACAGTATCAGTTATCTGCCTAGGGGGATTATGCAGATTGGTATCGACGTCATACCATCATGCATCTTACACGTCAGGGGATTGGCATTCAGCAGATGGTAAACTTATTAAGATATATTATATTTGTTTAACTCTTTTATGGTATTAATTTGAATGTCATTTTAGTTTCAGACAGACAGCATTGATCATCTTGCACATATCACACATCCTCAGGAGGAGGCATATATTAGACGTGATGTAGTTCATCGAGATGTGTTGGCTCTCTACGACCATCTCCGGATGATACGAGACAATTTTTATGACGAGGAGCCACAGGTATATCCTGATCCATATCCTCCAGCTGGAGCTCCTGAGGGTGGGGGTGATGATGTGCCTGCTATTCCTGCTGATGACGATGTACCGCCACCACCGCTGCCAGCTGAGAGACGGATACGAGGACCTCGGGAGGGGCAGAGGCGGCGAGATAGACATCCGAGAGCACCTCCTGCAGATGTGGCAACACCACATAGAGATGATCATGCCCAACTTATTGATGAGGTTTCACAACAGGGAGACGTTTATAGACCACATCTATCATCTCTGATGACTACTATGGACTACAAGCTGGATCAGGTGACACAGCTTGTGGCAGCCCCCTCTCCTCCCGGCGAGGACTTCTTCAGTATGCCATTTCTACCATTTTTAGGAGCCTCAGGACCATATGGATCGACACATGATTATGGGCAGTCATCCACGTATGATTTTGGGCAGTCATCCATGCATGATTTTGGTCAACCCTCTACACAGCATCATGAGGAGGCACCAGATGCACCAGTAGCAGAGGATCCCGTTGATAGGACACCAGAGCGACACGTATGCTGAACACGGGGAGGACGTGAGATTCAGACGCCACGTTGTGGTACCGGGGGGCATCGACGTTGATTTATTCAGATGCCATGATATATATGTTAAAAACCCTCTTTATTTAGATAAATGAATGTTATTTAGACATATAATTAGAAAATAAAATAGATAGTATATACAAAATAATATAAATGAAACTTTTAACATTGATTAAACGTATAAGAAATACTCAAAAACAACATAAAACATGGATTAAAAATATAATAAATAGTTGAAAACAAAAGGATTTTCCAAAAAAATTGTTAGTGAAAAGTAATCTATAAGCTTTCAAAACCGCCTACTTGAAACTTAAAAATGGTTCAAGTACGTGAATTTGAAAGAATATAAAATACATACTATGAAACGAATAAAAAACAGAAACTTTAAACATATAAAAAATAGTTAAAAAAAGGAATTTCATAAAAAACGTTGACGAGAACTATTTTTTAGGAAATCAGACACTTATTTGAAACTTAAAAATGTTTCAAATACTTGTCTTTGAAAGACTATAATAGATAAACTATAACACCGATATAGATTAGACTTTAGTCATTGATTAAACATATAATAAATATTTGAAAACATAATGAATTTAATGAAAAATGTTGAGAGAAAATAATTTATAAGATTTCAATTTCAAAGACTATAAAACATAAACTATTACACGGATATAACTGAAACTTTAAACATTGATGAAACATATAATAAATAGTTGAAAACAAAAGGAATTTCCAAAAAAAAATGTTAGTGAAAGATATCATTAATTATTAAATTTAAAATAGAGAACTTTAAAACAGTAGAAGGGTTTTAGATAAAACAGTAAGTGTGTCTTCCTCCACTCTCACTCGGAGGTTTACCATGGACGTCTCTCCTTCGTTGAACGGTACGAACCGAGGGGCGTCAGAATTGGGGGGTTAATTTGGATATGTGATTGATATTTCGGTAAAAATGTGGGTCTGTCCAGATTTAACGAAACTGAATTGAACAGTTAAGCTGCATGTAAGACACTGTGGTGGTGTTCCCCCCAAAACGAAAGACGACTTCAACCTTTCTTGACATCTAGTATAGATTTTGATATCCAATTCAGTGCATCAAATACCATAACCTCTACATAAACACACCATTTCTGGTATTTGTTGCAGTGAATTGGATATCAAAATCTATACTGGATATCAAGAAAGGTTGAAGTCGCCTTTTGTTTTGGGGGGAACACCACCACAGTGTCTTACATGCAGTTTAACTGTTCAATTCAGTTTCATTAAATCTGGACAACCCCTCATTTTTACGGAAATATCAGTCACATATCCAAATTAACCCCCCAATTCTGACGCCCCTGGGTTCATACCGTTCAACGAAGGAGAGACGTCCGTGGTAAACCTCCGAGTGAGAGTGGAGGAAGACACACTTACTGTTTTATCTAAAACCCTTCTACTGATTTAAAGTTATCTATTTTAAATTTAATAATTAATGATATCTTTCACTAACATTTTTTTTGTAAATTCCTTTTGTTTTCAACTATTTATTATATGTTTCATTAATGTTTAAAGTTTCAGTTATATCCGTGTAATAGTTTATGTTTTATAGTCTTTCAAATTGAAATCTTATAAATTATTTTCTCTCAACATTTTTCATTAAATTCATTATGTTTTCAAATATTTATTATATGTTTAATCAATGACTAAAGTCTAATCTATATCGGTGTTATAGTTTATCTATTATAGTCTTTCAAAGACAAGTATTTGAAACATTTTTAAGTTTCAAATAAGTGTCTGATTTCTTAAAAAATAGTTCTCTTCGACGTTTTTTATGAAATTCTTTTTTTAACTATTTGTTATATGTGTAAAATACAATTATTACAAATTATTATAAGTAATTATATTTATAACTATTACAAATTATTATAATTTTAAGTTATTATAATTATAAATTAGTTATAAATAATTAATTGTCATTAATTAAATTACAAATTATTTATTATTAATATTTGATTATTACAAATTATTCTATCTTTATATATACATTATATATTTATTCTATTTATATTTATATAATTATAATAAATATATAATTATAATTATAAATATTATAAATATATACTTATAACTCTAATTATAATAAATATATAATTAAAATAAATAATTATTATAGGCATATATTAATTATAATTACATATTTTTTATAATTACATATTTATAATGTAAAAAATATATATAATGTATATATATAGAATTATATAATGTATACATATATACTAATAACACTAAATATAATAAATATATAATTAAAATAAATAATTATTCTAGGCATATATTAATTATACATTATATATAATTAAAATTGCATATTTACAATGCGAAAATATATATGTAATGTATACATAAATATATAATTACATTTACAATACATTTATTATATTTATTACATTTATAACTTTTATTATATTTATATAGTTATGTTTTTGTATTTACTATATTTATAATTATATAATTATTATATTTTTGTTTTTACTATATTTATATATTTATTATTTTTATATATTTATCATAATTATTATATTTATAATTTTAAATTTATTATAATTCTATAATTAATATTATATTGAATATATAATAATTATAAATATAATAATTATAATAAATATAAAAATTATCTAATTATAGTAAATATAACATAATAAATATAAAAAAAAACAGTTTAGCGCCACTTCAAGTGGAGCTATTCATTTCTTTGAATAGCGCCACTTGAAGTGGCGCTAAAGTCACCCATTTCCCTAAATATTATCTACCCTACCCCATTAAAAAAAAGACCCCCCCGGCTAAATTTAGACATGCCACCGTGACTGTGAGGGAACCAAGGCACGCACCCAGCAGCAACACCTGCAAAATAAACACAACAAACAATTAAATAAATTTAATGTTTAACCAAACTAAAAAATCGATTAACATATTAAATTGAATAGAATTAAAAACATAATAAAAAAACAAAATTAAATAATAAAATTAATTGCGTTTTATTTAATGTAATGAATTTATTTGTATTAAAAATTATAAACAAAATTAATTTAAAACAAACTAAAATAACTAAAGTCATTTTCTTACATTAGTCAATGAAATAATTAAAGAATTAATAAAGTAAATTAAAGAATAAGAAATATTAATTAAATAAACATAAATTGTTAAAATTAATTTAATTTTAAAAGACTAAAACCCAAAATGAGTTATTTATTTACAATTTAACGAATAATTAATTAATTAATATAATTAATGAAATTATAAACTTACTAGAATGAAAAATTCTAAAAATCTATGACTAAAAAAATATTAAAAAAAGACAAATTCCAACGAATGGATTTAATTTAAGAATTATTTAAAAAGACAATATTGAATACTAAAAACACATGATTTAAACTAAGATTTATTATTTTTCACATCAAACTACAAAATCACATTTATTATCAATTATATAATAAAAACAACATTTTAAAATAACAAAGTCAATAAAAATATAAAAAGGATGTGACAAAGAGTGTGAAAACACTTCCATATCAATCACCATGAGAGGACACACAATCCTAGAACCACATCGCCTTCCATCAGATCTACAACTTCCACCGACACACCAATGGATGGGAATGACAACCCACCAAATCCAAACTAGGGGCACCTCTTTCCCATTAACAGTCTCTTTATATCTTCCTCTCTCTCCCTCATTCATATTCATCCACTATCATTAATTTTTACCACTTTCCTCATCATTATTTTTTTAATCTTTTGTGTGGGTTTGTCCTTATTAAATAACTAAGAAACCAAAAAAACCAAAAACAAATCATTAAAATATACTTGGAAATTCAAGAATCATAATTACTCACCTTCCAATTTTCAAATTTTTTCCAACCATTTTAGGGTGTCAAAATACATGGTTTCATCTCAAAAATATTGTTTTCCCATTATATATTTGGATAATGAATACAATGTAAATACCAAAAAATATTGAATGATCAATTTTTTAATCGGAAAATGAGTTTCCCCACCTGTGAGGAATGACATCTGATTTCATACCAAGGCCACCAATGGCCATATTTTCGAATTTTTTGTTTTTTACACTCATTTGTCAGTATTTAGTTTTTGGACCTTCGAGATGAATTTTATACTTTCATAAGCATTAATATGATAGAATAATTTTCTGAACCCTTGATAATTATAATAACAAAATAGCCTCCCATTAACAATACATTATTAAACCTCATGGAAGCCCTTTCAAGCCTATGAAAACCTTCTATTTTTAATCCATATTACAAGACCAATCCCTTATCGAACCCAATATCAACAAGGATTTCCATTACATAATTTTTTGAAATTTATGTTTGGGGGGAATTGATTTCATTTTGGGTACCCATTTGTTGATTTTTAACATGTTATCCTATGCTTGAGGACAATAATCAATTTATGTGTGGGGGATATGTTGTACTTATGTGGGGTTTGGGAATGTATATATTTATATCTTGTATAAATTATATTGAAAAGTGTTAGAAAAATAATATATAAAAAAAAAATAAGAATGGGCTGTGTCTTGGGTTGGTCCAAAATCACTCTTCCTCAACCTTTTATATTTTTATATCTATTACAACTATAGTCGTGAGGGGATATATCATGGTTTAGGAGATGAGTGTGAGATATATTTCATGTTCAACTTAAAAAAAAGAACAATTATATCATTGGGAGAAGTTTCGTGGTTTGTAAATATTTCATCTTCTCATCCACCTCAAATTCCCTTCCTCTTTTGTGTCATATATAACATCTTTATTCCCTCATAAGTATGTTTTTCCATTTCTGTTCAGGTCTAATTTCAAAAAAATGTGCATTGCTTTTTCCTTGGTGGTGATTTACCACCTTTTTCCTATTTTTTTGGATATCATCTTCCTACTGTCAAATATCCATAGAAAAACCCTAATACTCCCTCTGGATATTTGAGACCTTTAGGATAGGGAATAAAAGCTGACAAAACTTTCAAACTCTATGATTTTTACTTTTTGTTGGTGAATGAGTGAAGCTCTATAAATTAATTTTATCATCCTGAGAAGAGTATGTTTTGGGTGCCACCATTCTCCATTTCTGAATTTGACCATGATAAAATGAATTGTTTTTGAAACATTGTTTCGGTTAAAATTGTTAGTGAAATTTCATATGGATGTGTGAAATGGTATTAATATCCCCTGATTGGGGAAAAAATTCACATTTTTTGGGGATTAAAAATTAATTTTTTCATTGTATTATATTTGTTGTAAAAGAGGAAATGCACAAGACTATGTGTGCGTGGGGGCGGGGTTAATATTATTAATATTTTCACAAATTTTTATATACTATCTTTAACAATTTTTTATGAAATGTGCCTAATTTATGGGAAATATTAATTATTAAATATTAATTATAATTTTTGAGCACTATTTGAATTCATCCTGATTCAATTCAGTTTACTAGTTTAATAATAACTATAACCATATTGATCCAAATTGTGTGGTTATTTTTTTAGGATTACTTATTCAATTTCACACATATCATTAGAATTAATCATTAGCCAACTATTCCATTTGAAGGGTCATATTGACCACACAAGAAGGCCCACAGAATGAATGAATTAACTAGACCATCCATGGAGATTTAATTACTGAGCTCAATCCTAAAGTGAAAATTCATTCAATCTCCATACACATTCGTATAAAAATTAAAGGAGTCATTAATAAAATTTTCAAGGCCCAAATCAAAAAACAATGGACCCAAATGAATCATTGAAGTCCAAACCACCATTCCGGTATGGAATTATAATCTGGAAACTATAAATGACATCGCTAATGATCTAATCATCAAAAAAAGATCGTAATTTTCAATGTGAAAGATAATATATGTATGTCCAATTTGATAAAAGAAACAATTATAATTTGATTGCATCTTCCTGTCCAAAAACCCATTCACATTCCAGCCATCAAAAAAGTGTTGATAAAATTGGATAGGTTCAAACTATAAAGTAAAATAGCTATATCATTGGCTCAAAAATTCCAATGGATAACAAATTTATAGGGATGAAAATAAAAATAAATATATACAACATAGAAGAAGTGATTATCTCGATATTCAGCTATCTGGATAACCAATTGGAAATTCATGTGGAGGGGAAGATTTGAAATGAAAACTGTCCACCTCTTTGGGCTATAAATATAACCACATCTTATCCTTGCATTAGGTTGGAATTTTAGAAGAGAGAATCACACATTGTAATGAAAAATGATTTTCCAAAGGATTGGGAGGAACTTTTATACTCATGTTTTCACTTGACAGACATTTCCTCCTCTCTTTGTTTTATTTTACTTTTGTAGTTTCCCTCAATTGTAATTTCACAAGTGGTTGTCTTTGTAATTCTGTTTTAATGGGGGTTTATTATTAAATGTCTCATATTGTCATCCAAATTATGTAGTTTAATATTAATGTTCTTAAAATAGATTTAATAAATATAAGACGTTTTCCCTCTTTTTGATTACTCATTCAATCGAAAGTTTCTTTTTTAATTCTCTTCAACGATCATCTATGTTGGACATAGTACTCTTTTCTTATGTCTTTCTTTATTGTTATATTTATAATTCATCACCATAATTATATGTCACTAGATTAATAACCATATTAATATCTATGTAAATCTACCATTGGGTTGAGTATTTATTTTGAGATATTAAGCGATTGAGAGATTCTTCTAAATGATAATTCTTTAATTTAACAATGTGTATGTTGGACTTAACATGTCATGGATTAATGACATGTTTTTTTAACATTTGTTTTCTCTGTACTATTGGAACTATAAATACACTACCAAAAATAATCTCTGATATAGATTAGAACCCTATTTTATGTCAAATATTGGATGAAATCCTTGACTCTTATGAATTCCAATCAACTTTATCTTGTGTTATGGATGTTAATTTAAAAGAAATATAATGAAAAGCTCAAGGATATCACAAGATTAACTCCCTTAAAATGAACTCACCCTAAAATTTATCAAATTGTTAAATCAAACACCAAACATTAATCACATCATTCACGGTTTGCAAACAAACCCCCCAATCAAAATTCAATCAACTAAAAACAATAAACTATTAAAAATTATCATCGGTGATGGTTCGAACTGAGTGCTTCTATAAAAATTAGAAGAGCATCCGAACATTGAATGGTTGATAGGTGAAAATCGGTCGTGCATTCAATAAAAAATATCGCAAAATGGTTTCCCCATCCCTTGAGTTTGTTGTGATGTCTTGAGACATAATGGAAACATGAGCTTACTTCAATCATCACGTTTTTGAAAGCAAGATGTGTATTTCTCAAAAAAACATTGATTTAATCTACAACATGGGAAGTTCCCCTCTTTAGTTGACCTAGTGAAGAACCAAATGTCATATATTTTTTAGAGGTCCTGAAAATATGACAGATGGTTCATCACAGGATGAACTAGATCAATACTTTATGAGGAGGATGTTATTCCGTGTCTACGATAAAAGGATCACAGGGTTTTACATAATCCTTCTAATCTGGGTATACTGATCATATTGAGTAGGTCAGGTCTATTTTTTAGGTTTTAGGGGAAATGGTGCATTGATTTTCAGGTAGAAATATGTACATAAAAATTGTTTTAATACTTTGTGACATTGAAATATTAGTCATTTTTTATGTGTAGGAATCATTCAAACCTCAATAAGATTCACGGTGTGACCATAATTACACCAAATGTGTCTTGTTATTTTAAATTGAAATAAATTAATTTAAAAAAACACAACTGACATATTGAAAACTGAGGAAATTCATTCCAACTATTTTAATAATTTTGGAAAATGATTTATCAGTCATTTGTGACATGTAATAGTCAAACACACCTTTATCTGATGCACGGTGTCACTGGTGTGACTCCAAATATATCTTGTTATTTAAAATTGAAATTAATTTATGTAAAAAACACAAATGACATGCATAAAACTAGGAAAAATCATTTATATTGTTTTTAAATTTTCCGAAAATGATCCATGAGTCAGTTATGATGTGTAGGAATCCACACCACCTCAATTCGATGAATAGTGTGACCGGAATGACTAAAAGTTTCCGTTGTTAGTTTAAAATTGAAATTTTAGATAAAAATGTGTCACTCACTGAAACCCAAGATATTGCAATGCTATTGTCTTATAAAATAATACATAAATTGGTATGTCCTTTTGATGTGTATGAATAAGTATCCCATCAAACTTACAAACAATGTGACCAGTATGACTCAAATTGAATGTTTTTTAATTGAAATTACAATTTAGTAAAAAAACACAACTGTAATACTAAAAACCAAAGAAATGAATTCCAATTGTTTTGACACTATAGGAAACCAATGCATCAGTCATTTGTGGCATGTTGGAATAAATCCCACCTCAATACGATGCACGATGTGACTGGTATAACTACAAATGTGTCTTGTTAGTTAAAATTGACATTAAATCAAGTAAAAAAAACACAATTGACATACCGAAAACTAAGAAAACACATTCAAGTTGTTTTGATACTATAGTAAAATGATCCATGAGTCAGTTTTGATGTGTAGCAATCAACCATGCCATAATCTGACACAACATGTGATCAATATGGCTAAACGTTTTTGTTACTAGTTTAAAATGGTCATTTTAGTTCAAAACATGTCACTCACTAAAAAAGAAGATAACAAGATTCAATTGTCATTGTATTTAAGGTCAAAAATCTGAATGTCATTTGTGACATGTATTAAGAAGTCTCACATCAAACCGATACACGATGCGACCAATATGACTCAAATTGCATGTTTTCCATTTGAAATGACATTTTAGTAAAAAACACAGCTGACATTTTTAAAACTGAGGAAATGTATTCTGATTGTTTTGATACATTAGGGAAATGATACAACTATCATTTAGTATGTTTAAGAATAAAATTAACATAAATATGATGCATGGGGTCCTCGATATGACTCTAAATGTGTGGTCTTATTTAAAATTGACATTAATTTAAGTAAAAAGACACAACTGACTTACTAAAAACCAAGAAAGAAAATTCATATTGTTTTTATATATTTGGAAAACAATCAATGAGTCAGTTGTGATATGTATGAATCAAACCCACCCCAATTTGATTAATGGCGTGACCAATATGACTAAAAGTGGCTATTATCTGTTTAAAATCAACATTTTAACTCAAAACAAGTCACTCACTAAAAACCAATAAAACACACTCTGATTGCCTTAAAAATTAAGAAAATAAATTCATAAGTACATTGTGATGTGTATAAAGAAGTATCCCATGAATACAATGCACCGTATGATTGGTATGACTCACATGGAATGTTTTTGGTTTGAAATGACATTTTAGAATATAAAAAACCAGGATACTAAAAAACAAGTAAAGTCATTCCGATTGATTTGATACACAATAAAAATGATCTATCAGTCATTTGTGATGTGTAGGAATCAACTAGACCACAATCTGACACATGTTTTAAACATTATGACTCCAAATGTATCGTGTTATTTAATGTTAACATTAATTCAAGTACAAAAACACAATGGACATAATATAAACTGAGAAAATTAATTTGTATTGTTTTTATTATTTAGGGAAATGATCCATATGTAATACTTGACATATATGAATCATCCACACCTTAATCTGACAAACAGTGTGACCAGTTTGATTAAAAGAGCCTTCTACCAATTTAAAATTGACATTTTAACTCAAAATGTGTCACTCACTGAAAAATAATAAAACACACTTTGATTGTGTTGAAAATTATGGACATTTATTCATAAGTTTTTTTTGATGTGTTTGAAGAAGTCTCACATAAAACTGACCCACGATGCAAATGATATGACTCTAATTGCCTTTTTTCGGTTTGAAATGACATTTTATTAAAAAAACACAACTAACATATTGAAAAGTGAGGAAATGCTTTATTATTGTTTTTGAACTTTAGGAAAATGATTTATCAATCACTTGTGACATGTAGGAATAAACTAAACCTCAATCTGATGTAGGGTGTCACTAGTATGACACCAATTGTTTCTTGTTATTGAAAATTGACATGAATTTAAGTAAAAAAACACAACTGACATACTCAAAAACTGAGAAAATGCATTCAGATTGTTTGTATGTTTTAGGAAAACATTTCATGATTCAGTTGGGATGTGTAGGAATGAAACCCACCTCAATCTAATGAACGATGTGACTGATATGAAAAAAGTGTCTACTATCAATTTAAAATTGACATTTTACCTCAAAACGCGTCTATCACTATAAACCAAGGAAACACACTTTGATTATCTTCCCAAATAAGGACTTGAATTCTTGAGAGATTTTTGAAGTGTATAATGCATTTCCACTTCAATCCTCCCCACAATGCGTCCGGTATAACTCAAATTTCACATTTTCAGTTTGAAATGAAAATTTAGTAAAAAACACAACTGATATACTAAAAACTAAGGAAATGTATTCTTATTGTTTTGATACATAATTACAATGATCTGTCTGTCATTTTTTACATGTTGGAATCTTCCACACCTCATTATGACACACATTTTCACCAGTATAACTCCAAATGTTTCTTGTTATTTAAAATTGACATTAATTCATGTAAAAAAACATAGCTAATATACTGAAAACCCAAAAAACACATTCAGATTGTTTTGATACATTAGTAAAAGGATCCATGAGTAAGTAGTGAAATTTAGGAATCAAACCCACCTCAATCTGTAAAATGGTGAGACAAAAAATGACTAAAAGTGTCTGATATCTGTTTAAAATTGACATTTTAACTCAAAACGTATCACTCATGGAACACCATGAAAATTCACTCAAATTTTCATAAATATTAAGGTCATCAACTCTTATTTCCATTGTGATGTGTACTAAGTAGTATCACACTAAACTAATACATGTTGAGACATATATGACTCAAATTGCATGTTTTTAGTTTTAAATGACATTTTATTAAAAAAAACAAGACATACTAAGAACTAAAGAAAGGAACTTCAATTGTTTTGATACATTAGAAAAATTTATTATCAGTATTTTGTGATGTGTAGTAATCAACCAAATCTGAATCTGATGAATGGTGTCACCAGTGTGACACTAAATGTGTCTTGTTGTTTAAAATTTACATTAATTCAATTAAAAAAATAGAACTGACAAACCAAAAATTGGGAAAATGCATTCATATTATTTTGATAGTTTTGGACAACGATCTATGAGTCTATTGTGATGTGTAAGAATAAACCCGACATCAATCTAACTAATGGTGAGACATGTATGACTAAAAGTATCTGCTTTCATTTTAAAATTGACATTTTAACTAAAAAAGCATCACTCACTAAAAACAAATATAACACACTCCAATTTTCTTCAAAATTAAGGAAATCAATTAATAATTCCTTTGTGACATATATAAAGCACTATCAAATCAATCTAATGCACGATGCGACTAGTAGTAATCGAATTACATGTTTTCAGTTTGAAATGAAAATTTAGTAAATAAACACAACTGACATACCAAAAACCAAATAAATTCATTCGGATTATTTTTATACTTTACTAAAATGATATTTCAGACATATTTTGACATGTAGGAATCAACCACACCTCAATATGATGCACAATGTCACCGGCATGACTCCAAATGTGTCTATTTAATTAAAATAGAAATTAATTCTTGTAAAATATCACAACTGACATACTTAAAACCGAGAAAATGATTTTGGATTGTTTTGACACATTAGGACAATGATCCATTATTCAATTTTGAATTGTGGTAATCAACCCACCTCAACCCGACAAATGGTGTGATCAGTATGACTAAAAGTGTCTACTATTAGTTTAAAATTTACAATTTAACTTAAAATGTTTCACTCACTGAAAACCAAGAAACATAACTCCAAATGTCTTCCAAATTCTGTATATTAATTCATATGTACATTGTGATGTGTATGATGTATTCTCATGTCAAATCGATGCATTAAGCGATAGGTATGACTCACATTGCATGTTTTCG
Organism: Viscum album; assembly: GCA_963277665.1. Classification (NCBI taxonomy): domain Eukaryota; kingdom Viridiplantae; phylum Streptophyta; class Magnoliopsida; order Santalales; family Viscaceae; genus Viscum; species Viscum album. Next base: position 905,349,541 of record OY728125.1, on the reverse strand, counting down.
GTTTGAAATGACATTTTAGTAATAAAAACAGAACTGACATTCTGAAAACCAAGGAAATGAATTCATATTATTTTAATAATTTAGGAAAATAATCCATCAGTCATTTGTGACGTCTAAGAACAAACCACACCTCAATACAAAGTACTGTGTCACCGATATGACTCCAAATGTGTCATTTTTATTAAAATTTATCATTTTTAATGTATTCTTTGTATTAATGTTTAATTTTTCTTATTTTGTTACTAACATAATATTTATTTTATTAAATAGGTGTCAAACTTTTCTTCAGTTGGGATGATTTGTTCGATAACTATTACAATCAGAGGATATTTTTAGAGGGGACCAAAAACGTCAAAAGAGAAAACAGTAATGTTTTTAACTTTTTGTTTGATATTGGTTAATGTAATTTTATAAAACATTTTTCAAAGAATTTATAGAAGTGTTTTTATAGTATATACCATGATTGAATAGTTTTTTATTCATAATCTCATTTTTTTGTATATATAATTTTTTCCCATCTTTTGTGTGTGCTTCTTTTTTTTCATCATTTTCATCGTGTATGTGGTTCGTGTATATATATATATATACTGATAGTGGTTATTTTTTGAGTAGGTTTTTGTAGGTATTTACAAGTTATTTTTGATGGTTTGGTTAGTTTTTTCAACTATTTATTTATTTGAAGGTTGTTGGGTATCTGGTTTAAGAAAAAAAGGCCCTAACAGAGAAGCATTTATCAACAATTTAATTAAAAATGATAAATGGGGTCTTTAATAGTGCTTTGAATAGAACTGATAATGGGTAACCCCTATTGATTGAGGCTCCATTAACAACGCTTTTTTAGTACTTATAATAGCTTATTTTTAGCACTAATAAAAGCCATTTTGGGTAGTGTAATTCTATATCAATGTGGTTCCCCAATGGCATGGACATTTTCCCGATATTATAGGATCTAATCATAATCCTTTCATATATAAAATAAACACTATATAATATGAACAATTGTGACATTGTCCCTTACTTTTCCAAATTGTTTTTTTGGTATCTGTTACATTTGGATTTGGGTGTAGGTCATCTGTCGAGGTGATATGTTTTGCAGTTTTCCATATAAATTCTCGAGGCCCCTTAAACCCAACCTTTCCTATAAATTTTTTTGTAGAATATATCAATTTTATGAGAGTTAATTTTTCTTAATTTAATTATATTTATACCTACACCCTGGGAAGTATATCCATCGGCTTCCTCAATATTAGTACTAGATTTAAAGAGTTGGTTATATTTTTCTGAACTAGATCTTAATCTACCATTAACTGTATATCTCTCTATGTATGTTTATGTGGTTCTACCCTCCTCCCATAATTATCTTCTTAAATGTTGATTTATAACCTTTTGTATAAATAATTTGAATCATACCTATGGATTCCTTATAATATGTGCTCGATCCTATTGATGTGTGGGTATGATTTGGGTATCAACACTATAAAATATTGGTGTTTAAATCACATTTTTGAAGTATGAAGTTACTTACCATATAAAAACATTATATATTTTTTGTTGCACAATATAATGGTATATTCTTGGGTGAATTGAGACCCATTATTTATTTTTATCCCATGTTTGTGTATGTGTATATTGTCACATCCATCATTGAGTTTGATCATATGTGTGAACATGTGTAGCCCTTATAACACATGTTTGATATTTAGAACATATTTGTGCATGTGTATCAATGAGTCCCATGATTTATACACAATTCAGGTGTGTGAATGTTTGGCTTTTGAGACTCATTCTCTATATGATATGTTCTACCAATAACTATTATACAATATTATGTGGGATTGTATATCCATTGATAATTTGGATTATGGTGAAAAGATACATATCGATGGTCTTTGTTTGGTTTTACATTAAATGGGGACCATATGCGACATGTGATGGTTATGATTATAAAACATGTCACAGGGAATGTGTGTGGTGACCTTTATGATTAACCTCTAATAGTGGTTGCGTTCTTATGGCCCAACCTGAGTCAGAGATGAGTTACAATGGCCTTGTGGCCGGACCCATGGCTGGGACGGGGTATGATGACCATGTGGCCTAAAACACGACAGATATGGGGTGAGACAACATTTCCACCAAACCCATAACTTTTTTTTTTAATTTTGGATAGTCTAGGATATATGTGGTTACCTTATGGATGAACAAGTTGATGAATTCTATTATGACCTCCATCTGACATGGTGTTGAATCAAGTACAATTGATTTCATGATTATTTGGTTACTAAACTATTGGTCAAAACATGGTTGTTTGATAATTGATTGAAAATTTAACTTTTTTTGGAAAATAAACTTGTAATGAATTTTCACTTCTGTTAAGGATTTATTTTTGTTTCCTAATTGGTTAATAATCACACCTATCATGGGAATATAAATGTTCATGAAGACATAATAATTAGGGATCTTGGAAGGGGAAGAGCATATCATAAGGGTGATGAGGATAAAGATCATGGTGTTCAAACGATGTACTATGATAGACACTTGAATGTTTTTGCAGATTATCTATTTAATTTTATAGTGATTTATTATTCTTTGGTTTTCCTATAACTTTGGGGTCCTTGGTTTATTATATTAAATGATCTGAGATGCTTTCCATTTCACTTATTAAAGATTTTTTTTATTAACATATATTATTCCCTATTCATTTTATTATTATTTGGATAATATTATAATGATATACAAATTTTGATACTATGTGTATTATCTCCCCACTAATTATGATTAGACCCTCAATTCGTATCGGCAACCTCCTTTCTATGAGTAGGCATGTAAGAGTTCATACAGAACAACATCCTAGATCTGGTGATTTAGCTAAGAATTTTACTAAAAAAAATATAATTATAGGATATGGGTTTTGAAAAAATTTCTATAATTTCATTTATTCTCTATTTTTGATCCTCTTGGAATCTTAGTAGTAAATTTCAAACCATTAAATAATAAATATTATAGAAAAATATATTCAAATTTACCCATAATATAGGACTAATTATTACACTTAAAAGACACATATGAGTTCAGTTTTAGTACGAAACACTAAAAAAATACCCCTTAAAAAGTATATTATCACATTCTTAAAAGGTATGTGTTTCAAAATTATCTTCACTATTGTTTTAAATCCCAATAATATGATGGTTACTAAAATATTAATGTAAGAGTATCCAATCCTCTTTCACCTTTCTTAATTACGGTTCATTTCCATGAAACCATATTAATCATTTACTTATTTTACATCCATAATTCCATTAAAATAATATTTTCATCAATTTTATCAATTTATGAATTTTCATCACTAGTTACCTATCACTAAACTCTATTCCAATAGACGATTTTATGTTAATATAATCTGTTTTTAAAGATAGTATTTTTTTTATTTCAATTATCTTATTACACTTTCAAAAATAAAATTTATATTTATATATTTACCCATTTTTGTTTAATTTATAATGTAATTTATTCTATAAATTTACATATTTTCTAATATTTTTCCTTTAATTAAACAATTTTTAAAAATTTCACTCACTATTTTTGTTGTACACAACCTATGTAAACGATAATGTTTTCCTAAGAATAATATTCTCATGGTAATTCATTAAAGTTTATTTATTTTTTATATATTAAATTAATATTCAATTAATTTTATAATTATGATTTTATAAAGGTAGTGTATCCTTGATAATAATGAAATAAAAAGTAAACAATCCTAGTAAATTAGTAAACAGAAATTTTTTGTGAAATAAGAATATAAATAACATTTCTTTGGTATTTATTATGGTAGAGTATGTATGAGGTGAGTAAGCAATCAAGTTATGGGTATTCATAGCTCGATTTCTTATTGCTGATTTATATTATTTCCTCATTGACTCTGATATACATTGAATATGTACTTAATGAAAATATAAATTTGTATGTTTTATTTTAATTTTTTTCAGGTGGTTTTATTTTTATTCATATAATATCTACCTTAATATATTTTTACCCCACATGTTTTGATCTTTGTATTTTTTTTGTATAGAATTAATATTTCTTGAAATATGTTTCTAATTGTGCAATATGTTTTAATTTATATATTGAACATAATTACCCATTAATGTATATTGAAATATTATTTCATGTAATTAATTGGTTTTATATAATCATATAGGGTTATTCCATTTAATATATTTTTTTATGAATTACCAAACTATTTAGGCCATCTAATCCAAAATTTTCTTTTTTGAGACAGGTTTTGAATTATGAAATTATATTTATTTATACTGTGCATATACTCACTATTTGAAATATTTTATCCTGAATCCCTTTATTATCATGTAATTTTACATTCCTTATAATTTTATTTTTTAATTAGTAATTTGTTTTAAAATCTAGAATTGGAATTATTTTAAATAATTACAGTAAAGAATTTCATGTCTTTTACCGATCTCTTTTTTTCCACCTCCAAAACCATTATATATTTATTAAAAATAATATTTTATAATAATATTTTTTTCTCAATGTTATTAGAAATTGTATTTTATATTATTTTTAAATGTTTTAAAGGGATCTTTTAAACATTTTTCATACTGGTCATTTTTTACTTTCATTACAAATCCGTGAAAAAATGTATTTTTGAATATTTCCACGCGAATTTTTTTTACCATAAATATTTAATATCTTATTTATTATTATTGGTTTAAATATTATATTTCTTTTCAATGAAATTCCATTTCCCAAATTTATATTATTTATTTATTTTATAAAAATTCCAAAAGAAAATGGTATTTTTTTTTTATTTTTTGATAGTTAATTTTCATGATTCTATAAATATATTTTTCATTCATGTCAGCATCTTTAATAATTTCCACGATTAACTTATATTATTCTATAATAGTAGTATACTACTTATCTATGTTGATGAGTTATTATTTTTTTTATAAGGAACTTTTTTCTGAAAACCATTTCATTCTAAATTGTTAATTATTTTAAGAACGAATGGTGGATGTTTTTATGTGTTTAATGATTAAATTAAATATCCATTCCTTTTATTATTTTTGTGGTTATAGGAAATTAGAGATGAAGATTTATGATCCCAGGAAAATACTATCCAAGGAATTGGAAAGTGATTTATTTCCTATAGAAAATATTAAGAGAAGTAATTGATAATATGTTATTCTATCAAAAATGATATATTGGTGAACATGGTTGATTAATATACTATCCTAAGATAAATTCATGTTATTTATTGAATAATTTTTTTTAAATTCAATGCATTTATTGATAAATTTTTAATTTTACATGGATAATTGTTTTTAAATAATGTTAATCAAATCTTTTGTTATGCCAAAGCATAATTCTAGGACTCATGATTGATGATTTATATCATCTTTTGTATAATTTTCATAATCAATGACAGTGTACCTTGTTTATAATCTCATGTATATTATCACTTATGATCCATCATTGATGTTGCTTACACTTACCTATACTAATTTCTTAAAAACACCATTCATATCTTTTTATTTACCTGTCAAAAAAAGATAATAATTATATAGGATTTTTCAAAAATATTATCATGTGTGGAGTATTTTATTAGAGATATTGAATAATTGTTTGGAAATAATATGTTCTAGAAATAGTGGGAAAAATATTCATTATATGGGAAATATATTCATTTCATAAGATAATAGTTTTCGTCTAATTATCTAATGTTTAAAACCCAATGAGATTTTTGTATGTATGAGACTCTATATTTTTGACATGTTAATTATGGATTACTAAAATTGAGTCACATATGTAGTTTTAAAATAAAGAATGTAGAGAATATTTTTTCATCACAAGACGTGAGAGTGTATTGTCTGGGGTTTTTTAATAGTGGTCACACACTCATCTGAGTTTCATTTATTCATGAGATTTTTCATATTTGGTTTTTACAAATTCAATCACTTTACGTAATCTATATTTCTTTATTGATGGTGGATTGATTTCATCTCTTTGATATGGTTTCATTTATTAGACTATAATTATTTGATATTACATTGGATTTAGATTTTTATAAACACATATTTATTAAAAATATAATTATATTTGAATTTTTTTTGAATATATATTGGTATTAATTAAAATAGTGTTTTATTATGTTTGAAATAACACGGTTTTCAATGAATTCAAAGAAATAAATAACGGGAAAAAATTTAAATTCAATCTATGTGTTACTTAAAATTCAAGAGAGCAACTTTCAAAAGAATTTATAATTAAGAGGTTATTTAATATATCAAAAAGTTTTACCAATATTAATTTTTATATTTATGGATAATGTTATATTTTGAGGGGTTTTAAAGGTAAAATATCATTTTTCTTTTACTCTAGTGTTTTTTATTTAGTACCATTATGTGATACTTATATATTGGATTTATTTTATGGTATTTTAATTGGCCTATTTGATGTTTAATTTTTAAAGAAGATATTTTGTTCACGATGGATTAATGTTGAGATTTAAAATTTTTTAAATGATATTTATAGTTATTTATTTATTCCAAAATGATTTTTGAAGATGGTTTTTTAAATATAAAAAATCTTGTTAATATAAAACAATAATTGTTTGGAATTATGTATTAGATGTTTTAATTTTATATTCTATAACCATGGATTGATGCCCAATTTATTATGGTTATATGATTTGTTTGTATTCTGAAATGGAATTTATTATTTCCATATGACTATATAAATTAAACGGGTATACGTATAAAAGTTTTATTCAGAGGAATATGTAATTTGATTTGATTTGTTTTATGGGTATTATGATATGAATTTTGATATGTTTTTCACGTCCATTAAATAGTTTCCTAGAAACAATGGGTATCTATGTGTAAAATAAGTAGATAGTTTTTATGCTCAACATTCTATGACATTAGATAGTATCCTCTAGAAAATGAAAATATCTAGAAATTTGAAGACATTCTGTGGGGGTTTAGGAAAAGTAAGTTAGAGGTTATTTATCTAAGAATACATTGATGGGACATAATATAGATCCACTCTATAACTTATTTTATGGTATCATGATGAATTATATTTTTCCCATATATATATATATATATATATATATATATATTTCCCTAAATTATTTAGTGATGGATATTTTTTGTCTGTTATTTCTTCTTATTTTCTACTATTCTATTTATTCATGATTTAATTTAAATATATTGTGTTCTTCTTTACAGATCCTTACCCTATATTGTTTACTATTTGTTTTCATATATAGAATTAATTTTTTTCAGATTAATTGTACATTATTCATATATTTTTTTATATTAGTTTATACCCTTTACCTATATTTTGTGTAAATTTTAAAATTATGGATGGGTTTTTATTCTAAATGTCTTTAAAAATGGTTTTCATTTGAATGAAATAAAAATGTAAAAAGTTATGATTTTATTTCTTTTAAAAAAATTGGTTTTTATTTTCCAATGTCTTCAATGTTATTATTTAGGAAGAAATATTTTCATATTTTCGTTTATTAAAGAAATTAAATATATACCTTGAATAATTAATTTTTTATTGGTTTCCAGTAACTAAAATAATTGAAACGTCTTTTCAAAAGGTTTATAATAACTATTTGAATAAATACTACTTGGAATAAAGAACTCTAACCCTATATACATTCCTTAGTGTATATAGCCTCCACACATTTTATAGTTATATTGGTTATGTTTTCATGTTTTTTCATACATTATTATATCTTTTGATGGATTTTTTATAATTTGGAGGTAACCTTAGGTCACATTGAAACAATCATATGATGGTTCAGGGTTTATGATTCATGTTGCAATGTTTGTGTACTAGTCATTAAAACATCATTTATACATTAAATTATTGTGTTTTGGAAGAATTTGTGTATATCCCCGAATGTTAACATTTAATTGAGAGTTAGATATATATAGATATCCTTGTTATTACATGTTTGGTTTCTTCTTATATTTAAATCCATTTATTTTATTATAAGTGGAATTCTAATGTATAGACCTAACATATTGAAATCTTGAAGATAATTTGTTTATTTTTATTGGTGTTTTAGGGAAATTCCATTCACACTCTGTTATGAGTGATACTTAAACATGAGTTCCTAGTTTAGGATGATTGAGAATGTTTTTTTGGGAAAAGTTGTTGGCTAACATGGATGATGTGGCTGGTTAACACGATTTTGTTCGTTAAAAATATATGAGAGAACTCTTTGTATTTAGAAGTGTATTTTGGATAATAGATAATATTTTTTGAAAATAATAAGTGGTTTTAATTATGTTCTTCATAAACACATTTCATGTGGAGACATTATTCGTTATGTGTAGTCAGGAATTTATTATTGAATACTAGATTTTTCAATTATTTTCAATATATTTTTCTCTAAGTTGATGATATTTTGGATTTTCATTGTTATTATATGTGACATTTTAAATTTATTAATGTATTATTATTTATATTGAAGTGGAACCAAGGGTGAATAGTCTAGGTGAATTGTGTGAAAACTATACACATGGCTTAAGATATGTTCTATTTATTTTCACATTTTTAGAACATGGTCGGTAAACCAAGGAGCGAAATCATCCACTGTCATAAAACCAAATTTGTCATGTAATTTATCTACCTATAATATTAATGTCATGTATAATGTTTTTTATATTCATGAATAATGATTTTAAAGTAATTTTTATGATATGTATATGTTTTTATTAAATATAATGTATATTATGGTGGCAAATTGAATTTCACAAAACGTTTTTGATAAAACAATTGACCCGAATAAATGTTTTCATATGTTAAATATTGACGATTCCTTAAACATGAAATGATTTAATAGAGTAGTAATGTGAATATTCAATTTTTAAATGATTTATAATAGTAAATTATGTACCTTTTAATAGTAATTTAAGGGGTTTTGAGCTCAATCAGGAAGTTTAAAATAGAAATGGACTTTTTGAACATCACAATAGGAGACATATATTTAATGGAATTTTATTTAATTCTCTAAAATTAATTCATTTTTTAAACTATATATTCATATTTAAATACATTTTTATACTTTAATCAGTTGTTTTGGTGTAAAAATGATAAATTTGTTTAATTTGGTGAATATATGTGTATAAATGATTTTATTGACATTTGGTATTTATTTTTATTTATGGTTAATTTCATCTTAATTTTTGAAATGTGTTTATCTATATTCTATATTTTTTATCATTTAGATCTTTTTCCCCTAAATACTATTGATAAATTATATCAATTTAAATTTAAGTAATTTCTCTCCGAACAATCACATTTTAAGTTTGAGTGTGTAATTTTCGAAAATCAACATTTCCCAGACATTGAATAGAATAAAGGTGTTGAGTTCTTCCTTACTCATGGATTTCAATTAAGTGATTTTTAATTAACATGAACCAATTTTTACAATTGATCATACTATAAAATATTTAATGGAGTGGATATATAATATTGTTTGAATTTTTGATTCATTGGGAACTCATGGGTCCATAAAAACAATGTTTTATTATTGTTTGAGGGGCCATGTTAGGAATGTTTTTAGGATACCATTCCACCTCAACAACTAGATTATAGTGTGTTAGGATTTTTTCAAGGCAATGTTCATCTAGTGGATCTTTTTAGAAAATGGGAATGTTGAAAATTAATTGGAATTTATAAGTATACAACATGGAAATCATATAATGGAAACATATAATTAAATTATCTACTAACCTTATCATTTATAATACTCTAAGATAATGTTTCTTTAAAAGGGGTCTCCATCGATACCTCAGATCAACTATGTTTGAACGTGGATTGACATTTTATATAGATATAGTCAATAAGTACATTATACTAGAATCAATTAAATCAAGATATCCTAAAATAGGTTGTAATCCTCTACCATTTAATTTGAGTAAGGATTTCATATCTTGTAAGAATGTGAAAACATAAGTGCTAAATTATGAAATTATGATTGATGTGGATCATTCCACTCATTCTATTAACATTCCTTTTAGAAATAGGAGATCAGTTGCATAATTTTATTATTATAAACAATGTAATTCAAAACCATCCTACATAATATTAATTAATACTTCTCATTAGTTAGTCTATCTATATTTACTTCATTAGTTTTGTAAACTTAAATATAGATGAAATTAAATAATGACCTTAAATCAACCCAAATATGAGAAGTGATTTGTCTTGAGGTACCGTATTCAATATACACCATTTATAATTTACTTTTTTGTGTATGTTAGGATCCTAATTATCATATTTTTTGAGTATTTTTATTCAATTTTATCAAACATTATCGTTTTATTAATTATTTTATTTATGATGGAATATATTTTATTGGTAACATGACACACACATTGTTGTAAATGGATTACGAGTTTTTTTATTACATCAGTAAATAGTAATCCTTAAATTTGTTGACTTGATATATTTCAAAATTTTATGGTGAGTCCTTATATTCTGGAGAGACACAAATCATGAAATAAACTTATTTAGAATTTAATTATCATGTATAGTATTGAGCATCACCTACATGAGGCATGCGCCCCAAAACTGTTGCTTCTTGGGTCACTTAAAAATTACAGAGATTAGTAGGATGTCATATCAATGGGTTGTTCAATTTTCTGAATTATGATTTTTGTAACATTTTAATTATAGTTTCAATTCAAAATAAGACTTCATTCACCTTTTAGTATTTGAATGGTGATTGTGATATCCTTTGAGATTAGTAATAAAATGTATTGATTTCTCCACATGTTGGCATTCCAAATTCCATCATAGTTTTAGAAATTACAATCCATTTTGTACCTCTATTCCATTGAGTCACATTTATCCTATTGTTTCATGTTTTTGAATAGGGGGATGATCCTTTCATGTCATTGTATTTCTTACATTAATTGGTGAATTTCAAGGGATGGAAACTATCATTGTTGACAGAATTTTGACACTCTAAATATAATTTTTGGAACTATTTTATATCAATTTGTTTATTTTATTTGAATTAGGTGTGATTAAATTTTGATGTTTTGAATTATTAATAGATATATATGTCATAAAATTCTCCCATGGTAATTAGTAACTATGCATCCGTACAATGGATTGCATGGGATTCCTTTCAATGATTTTTTCATGACTAGAACATGGTTTAGGGAATCATGAAGCCCAATCATGTAGGTGTTCCAAGGTTATTAATTACGATTATTACCCTTAGTGTATGGTTAATTAATACATTTAATATGAACATACAGAAGTTCACTGGATATTTAGTGGATTTTGTATGGTAAATACACTATTGGGTAAATATTTTTCTCTTACTATGAAATATATTTTTTGCACTTGAAAAATTATCTTGGTCTGATTTTACCCCATTTGATGTTCTTTTATCCTTATAATCTTTCATATTCGTTGAAGAGTGGACAAATAAGACTCCCAACTTTGTACTACATGGATTTTACCATTACGTGGTTTCTTTAGAGTTTCTCAAGCTAATAATGACCTTTCATGTAACACCCCATCCTAATAAAAGGTTAAGTGGCTAAATATATGACTCATGTCAACAAGGTATATTGTTATTTTCAAGATCCTATCTGGTTAGAACTCTAGAGTTAAACATGCTTGGACTAGTGTAGTGATCAGGATGGGTGACCTTCTAGGATGCTACCTTGGGCATCTGTGAGTGAGGATGAAGAACAATAAAAAGATAATGAGTTGGCATGTGGAAAAAATCATTAGTTTGATGACACGTTCAAGTAGGTCAGTGATCCCTAGAGAGGGGACCTTGTGACTTAGAGGATACTAGTGGTTCCTGGTGGGATAGAAAATAGAGACCATGTTGAAGTGGGATGTTTGTGTTGTTAGTAGGGCCCCTATTTTAAATTTGGTATCATAGTAGGACCCATACTTATTTATAGTGGAACTTCATGGGTTGAGAGTTCGGGTCCACAATGAGGGAATTCTGATTAGGGGGGGGGGGGTTAATGTAACACCCTGAAATGATAAAGGGTTAAATGAATAAATGATATGACTCATGATCTAAAGTTGAACCTTTTTTCAATAGCCTACCTGGTTTGAACTGCACAGTTAATCACGCAGGGCCTAGAATAGTGACTTGGATGGGTGACCTTCTGGGATGTTTTCAAGATTCTGTGAAAGTGAGGAAAAAGCACACTAAAAAGGATATGTATTGGCCCATGGGGATAGTAATTAGTGTGATGACCCATTCTGACATGTGGGTGGGACCTACTGAGGGGACCATGTGACTATGGGAAAATTAGTGATTCTTAGTGGGCCAAGACCTGACAACCCTGTTATGGAGGGGTGTATGTCCAATCAGCGAGACCCAATTATTACATTTCTCTTCCCATTCCTTTTCCTCTCTTCATTATCCATTATTTATTCTTCTTTCTTAATACCTAGTGATAATAGTGGTCATTCAATCATCTAGGTAATCATTTGAATGAATAACCATTTAGGCTCCTTAGAGGGCCCCAAGGAGGGGACTACGTTTCTACGGGGAAATTAGCTATTCCTTGTGGGACAGGACCCGATGGTTGTGTTATGGTGGGGTTTTTGTGTTGTCATTGGGGTCTAGTTGTAACATTTATACTCCTATTCATTTTCCTCTCTTCATTATCTCTTACCTATTATTCTTTCCCAATCCTTAGTGGAAATTACATTCATTCTACCATATTGGGGTTTTTAAATACTGATATTTTAAACATATAGGACTAGTGAATCCCTATGCATTTCCATGTACAGTGTTATTCATTAGATATAGATTTATTTCATCCCTTTCAGTCATATAAGTTAATGATACACTAATTATTTTACATTTGATGAGTCCATAGGTTTTTTAAATTCATATTTCATTAAAAATCTAATTATATATTCTAATATTGTTTAATTGACTTTGGATTTCATTACATTGATGTTATTAATGATTCACATAAAAACCATTTTTAGTATATCATAATATATACATACCCAGAGTAAAATTCATTGTAATATTTATTATATTAATTTTAATATAATTATTTTTTAAAATAATTTTTAATTGAAGTGGTTATTTAAATTATCAATGGTTTTAAAATTCTTATTTGGTAGATTTAATGATTTTTTATTGTTTAATGAGATCTTTGATAGAATTTCATTTATTATTGATCTTGAGTATCTATCATTTGTTGTATTCCAGGTTGCTTAAAGACTGAATTTTGTTCATGACAATGTTTATTTTATATTTTATGTTAAGATATTATAAATGATATTTTTCTAATGTTGGATAAATATTGATATTTTTATTTAATTATTAAATATTTCAAGTTATTTAACTATTTCAGAATAATTTCAGTATTTGTATTTCAATATTTTCAAAATTTTGATTATATATAAAGGGATATTTCTTAGCCATATAATAAAAAATTTACTATACTAATCCACACTCTTGGTTTAATCCCCATTGTATTATGCTTATATTATTTTTTTATATTGTGTGGAATTGATTATTTTTTGATAATTAAAATAATGGAAATGGAGTGATTATTAAAGGTTGATTAAATTTTAGATATAGTATATGGGATTATATGTTTTATGGGTATTATGATATGAATTCAGATATGTTTCCTTATATTTAATTTCATGTTTCAAGAGATCCTTCGGTATCTATATGTGGAATCATGATATTTATCATGTTCTTGCTTTGATGCGACTCTGACTAGTACCCTCTAGAAAAAATCATTCTATGAAAATGGGGAGTTCTACTCGATATGTCTTAAAAGTGTAAGTTAGTTAGTATTTGGTAGGGAAAGCATTGATATCTAGTATATGGTTCTCGTAAGTATATCATGGAAAGTCTCTCTAGATCCTAAGGTGTTTCCCATGAAGTATATATAATTTGACTATTATTTCCTTATAGATGAATCTTAGTAATATATTTTCTTTAAACTCTGTTACTATTATATTATGAATTTTTTGTTATCATTTTATTTATTTTATTACACTTTTATAATATTTTCACCATTCTTTTGTACAAATTTTTGTTCTTATAAGGAATTCATTATACCACTTTTACCTCATTGATTCTACCTTCTTCATATATGTTTTTTTTCATATTGGTTCATCCTTTTGACTTGTATTTGGGGTATCTTTTATTCTTATATGCAATTTTTTTTCAATATAGTTTTAAAAAAGGGATTTCATTATAAATAAAGTTTATGTTTAAAAGTGAAGTTAACTCTTTATTATTTCATAAGAACTCAATGCCCCATTTATATTATATTAAAATTGATTAATTCTTAAAAATGTTACAAGTATTAAGAATTTCATGAAGATAATAAATTCATTCATTAAATATGTGAACCTTGTTATTGGTTTCCAGTATTCACCCTTATAACATAATGAAATATTTTCAATTTATATTTAAAATTATCGTTAGTGGAATGTATTATGAAATGATTTACATAAACATGTGGGTGAACTCCTATAAGGAATGTGTAGCTCACTACCTACATATATACCATGGTTTTATATATATCTCATGTTTTCAACAAGTATATAGGTTTTGTTTTTTTGTTTTTTTGCATCATTATACTATTTGATAGATCTATTGGGATGAGGAGCTGGCCTTGATGCACACAATGATGATAGATTGACATATCAATACATACTCTTCTTATTGTGATGTTAAAGTATCAGCCACTTTGACCTTACATAATAATTTAGTTTCTTATGTTTTTTTACACACTCTATATATTTTCTTAATATTTACTTATATTATTTGGTCTAATATATGTAAATATCATGGTTATGAATTATTTATATTATGATTACTTTTTAAACTATTTATTTTGATATTATTGTTAGTTTAATGTATGGAAACACCATATTGGATTCATAGAAATGTTATAATACTTATTTATTTGTTATTTGAGGTAAATATCATTTCCATCAGGCTATGTGATATGAACCTAAAATAGGGTCCACCCTGAAGTGTTTGAAAAAACATTTCAAGGTATATAAAAAGATGACTTAGTTGACATGGAAAACTAAAATATGTTGATTATTTAAACCTCCTAGAATGAATTTATCATTTACCATGAATTATAAGTGTTGGAACCTTTAAAATGGTTAATATATTTATATACAATATATTATTTTGAAACAGTTTTGTATTATTTAAACCAGAATTAATTTCTTTTAACTTTTCCAATCATAATAATAGTTTATTTAGTAAAATCTATGAAATATAAGAGGGAATGAAAAATTAAATTGGATAATAACTTTTATGATGGTTTTATATTATAAAATTGAATATAATTGATATAAAAAATCATAGTTGGGAATTTTTATTCCATGATTCACCAATTTATAATATATTTTCTCATAGTATACCATCTAGTGTATGTATAATTAGTTTTTGTCAACATCAATTAAAGAATGAAGTGATATAGTTAAATAGAATTAGGAATTAAAAACATGTTTCAATTATTTTAATATTCATAATGTAAATCAAGTATAATAATATAATAAAATAGTTTTTTATTAATCTATGAAACCTCATTAAATCCTTCAAATAATTATTTATTGAGATTTCCAATGATCTCTTATCATTAATTAATAAGAAATGTGTTGAAAATGAAAATAAATGAAAAATAACCTAAAGAGTTTCGTTACTCTAATATAATAATGTAGTTATTTTATTATGTTCATAAAAACATCCTCCAATTTCTCTTGTTAAATACGTTATGTTTTTAAAAAACCAGTGCATACTCGATACATAGTCTTTACTGTAAGGACCCTCATCATTTATGTGAGTTTTTTAATTTTATTTTCAAATGTTAAATTTTTAAATTATGTGATCAAATTTAAAGTATATTTTTTTAATGGAAGGATAAATTTAGTTCTGTGTGTGGTTGTGTGTCTCTGGTAAAAGTTATAATGCAACTACTCTGGTGAGGTGTAGTGACATATGTGCATTGCTTGGTGGGTGGAAACTCCGAAGAGTGATGGGGGTGTTGGTATACATATGATGAAACTTCCATTACATGGTTTCTTAAAATTGGTTGTATGGAATCACTATCATGTTGTGACGTAGGAACATTAATGTGGTGGAGTGTGGAATCATGGTTCATAAGTGCCAATGTGATGAAAATAGTGTGGTACATTATAACATGTATGATGGGGAAATGACCTGACTTGATGGGGAGAAATAAATTCATTGGTTTCTATGTGAAAAATTATACACAGTTAGTATTACAAGGAAATCTTTTGGTTCCTTAAATATTCATCTTATATTATAAGCCATTTCTATACGGTCCTTTATTCTATTTAATTCTTCAATCCTATGGGTCATGTAAGGGTTTTCTCTCAACCCAATTAAAAAGGGGATTCTCTCCTAAATTGAAAGTGGAATGAATCTATCAAGATTTGATTTAGAATATATCATTGGAATAAGAAATATATTACAAGTTGATATAATATTATCAGGATCCCAATGGTTCACCAATTGATGTTTGATGGTATTTTTATAGCCACTGAATGTATGATGGTAACACATCAAAATTATAGTGGGAACCTATAGGTTTTTTAAATCTATGGTGATATTTTCATTTATAATCTTAAAATTATTATCTAAAAAAAACATATTAATAATTAAATGCACATTTTATTCTCTAGGAGGATTTCAGAGCTCCTCCCACCATTCCTAATAATTCCCCTTCAATATAAAAATCTATAATAAATCATAATTATTAATTAGTTGAAACAGAAATTTATTATATATTATGTAGATTTAAGGAATCCCCATTTATTTGTTTGTATAATTTTTTTATAATAAATTCATGAATACATATATATATTCTGGGTTTGGTATTTTAAATAAAACATCACGTTGGATCATTATTATACCATGGGGTTGCATGGATTTGTTATCCATGTTCATTAGGTACAACTATTTTCTCAAAATGTAATTTCAATATATTTAATCTTTGTTTTTCTATACATATATTATTCTTTAGATAAAATTTATCTATTTTTTTGGATATGATAGATCCCTTCAATCTTTCTTATGAAATTGGAATCATTAAATCATTTTATTGGTTACCCATCCATTACTATTATATCCCTATTTTATTTTTAATGGATTTATAATTAAAAATAAATCATATTATCTTAAAAAAACATTGAAAAAAAATATTTCACCTAAATAATATACTAATAATTATTTATTTCATCATAATTTATGTATTTTGTTTCCTTATTATTTTGTTGCCTTGATATTTTTAATTTTTTTATATTAATTATTGAAAGGTAAGCTATTAAAACATGTTTACATGATATATATAATTTCTTTACATGTCAACTTGACAATTTCAGTGCTAATTATTTAAATATAATTCATTAAATGGTTTTCTATACAACATTATGTGAATTTATGCCCATATATAATTATAAAAATAATATTAGTGGATATATATCATGGTAAGTATCATAATATGGAACCTATATATACATGTTGTCAACATTATTTTTTTATAATTTATCAAATATTTACATTTTTATTATTTCATATAAAAATCCATATTTTTTATTCTATATTACATGTATCAGTGTTTAGACCTTGTTTTATAGGTTCTGTCTTGATGCATATATTGTAGAGTTGTGTGGAGATATATGTTTATATATATGGATTAAATTAATAAATATGTGTCCCTTTGTATGAGAATAGGTTACAAAATTGTGATAATGTACATGTTTGAGTATATATATATATATATGGATTTATATTATGTGGGTTTGTTTGACCACTCTTATGAGAAGAGTATCCATGGATATGAATATGGTGTTATATATATACATTACCTGTTATAGAGGTTTTATGTGGAACATTCTATTTGTGTATCATTAGACAAGATATTGAGAAATGACCGAAGATGGTTTCATGGACTTTCTGTATGATTTATAAGCATTTGACCTCTAAAATTAGTAATCTATTTCTAAATGGGTATAGATTGTATGGGTGTGGGCCTATTACTTTTCCTATTTTTTAATATATTTTCACATATATATAATTTTTCATTCTCTATTCATATTTTATATGGGTAGAGTAAGACAATGGTTCGAACCACTTATTTTTTTTATATAAATATTGATATATTAAAATATTAGTGTTTAATATGGTTTAAAAATTTATATTACCTTTTTAGAAATTTTTTAATCATTATGCTTTAAATTTCATATGTTGTGGATCTGATGGGTATGGGATATGTTATTGATAGGATTGGAAAAATGGGATAGGGAGTGATATGGTATGAGAGGGGATGATATATTACTAAACAATTGGGAGAGGGATGTTACAATGTGGGTGGGTGATGTATCTTTTAGGGGAATGGAATGAGAGGGAAATTTTATGGGATAATGAGATATATAGGGGAGTGTCTTGGATTGGATAGGGAGGTGACATGGGATGGAGAAATAATAATACTGTAAGAACAAATATTCCATTGTTTTAAAGAAACACTTCATTATCATGACAACTTCCCAATGTTCATTTTTTAATTTCTAAATAGTAGTATAACAAAAATATAGAGAATTACATTCACTATAATGGCTATAATTTATGAAAAAAATAACAATATAGGGAGAAACCATATTCTTAAACAATACAGGATCAAAATCTTAAGATAATTAAAAATATATATAATTTAATATTATTATATTAAAACAAAAATTGGAATATGAATTGTATATGAACTAAAAGAATCATATGAATGATTTTAGCTATTATTATGAAGTGTATATATAAAGGGTAATATAAGCATTTGATAGCTAGGTTGATTATTTGAATTAGACCATTGGAAAAGAAACAACCTTGTATGATGTCATAATAGTAATGTAACAATTATCAATACAACTGTCAAAAAAATACATTAACTCATTTGGTAAATATATAATAGGTAATTATTAATACTATTTTATTATAAATAGTGATATAATTACACAAATATGTATTAAAATAATAGTATGTTTTATTAAAAATTTGTTTCTATATATCTGGGGCTATATACATGATTTTAAAAATCAATAGGATTTCATCTAAATGAAAAAAATTCCAATTTATATAAAATTAGTTTTATAAAAAAAAATTAAAATTTAAAATTAGTACATAAAAATAATTCAACAACAAAATTTTTAGAAATTTCTAAGACAATATAATTTTGGTAGAATAATAAATATACATTATGTATATGTGGCATGAATTATGGATTCATTATTAATAAAAAATTATATAATAAATAATATAAAGGCTTTATCACCAAAAAATATGTATATTAATTAAAATAAATTTTCTTAAAATAATAAAATTATATTTCTACACCAATAATGAAAATTTCAAGTCCTAAAATATATTTAATGATTTTAAAAACTATTATTTATCAAGAAAAGTCTTTTTCATATATAAAATGTTATAATTTAATTTATCTCTCCATATAATCATGTTAATTTAAAAAACCATAAACAAAAGATCACATAAAATCATTAAAACCATTTGAAAGATAATGGCTTTAAATTTCTCATAACCTAAAGTCAAGGGATAATATTTAGAAATCAGTAAAAAAATCCTATCCATTTTTCTATATATACCGAGCCATATACCAACTTCTCTCCACATAAAGACAATTTATCATTATTTATACCTCATTTACATATCAATAATCTTTGTTAAGAGTCCTAGGTTGATAAGGGTTTCCAACTCGTTTTCCATTTCTCTCATTATTATTGGTCCGTATATATTTTCTAAAGACACCACTAAATGTAAGTGAGACAAATCCCAGGTCTAAAATTCAATTTTAAGAGATTGGACTCATACATTTATAAAAAGATCATTTTTAAGCTTTATAAAGTGAGATATAAAGGATATGGTTTATATACCTTTATCTTCATATCTGTTTCGTTGTTAAATTAATTTAATTCACAATTTTAAATTTAATGAAATTAGATTTCATTATTAAAAATGAAAATCAATTTATAAATATGAGATCAGTACCACCTCTTGTTATACCACCCTCATAAGCCATTATAATAAACAATATTTCTATATCAAAATCATTTTTTCAATAAGGATATATCTTTATCATTAAATTTTTCACCACTATATCACTTAACAACACTATATAATGTATGCACCCTATCCTCCTACACAATTATCATGGAAAATTTTCATTTCATTTAGAATATCATATAATTCCAAATAGATCAACAAACTATCACATAGAAATCCATATACTTCATTTAAATTGAGAAACCTTGATAATATATATACCCATTAATTATATATGAACACATGATAAATATTAATACATATTTATGTAAAAGGTTCCATTCAATATAGTCACATGTATTATTATCCAATATTGTTCATAAAATGGAATCATTGGAGATATTAAGTCCTATTTCATGTTTAAAATTATATTTTCCCTTAATCTATAGGTATGTATTAGGAGAATAACTATTTTTGGGTGTTTGTTTTATGCCAACACTATCATGTATGATATCTTTGAAAATGGTCTTCATGGTATGATTGTTATATACGAGGTGAGGAATAGATTGATTGATTAATTCATTTTTTTAATTACATGTCACATCCCTATGAAATCTTGTATTTCATTCCATGTCATTATTTATTTTTTTACTTTTCCATTGATGAATTTTATCTTGAATCCATTTACTTATTTATTATTTCCTTATTTTTTTAACTATTATTGAGAATCTAAGTCCACCATTTTATTTTGTTTCTTTTTCCCCATGAAACATATAAATTTACTATGATTGATGTACGAATAATTTTATAGGAATAATAGATATCCATTTATTTTTATATTATTTTAATTTATTCAAATGTAATATAAGAATCATGTTATATATATTTTTCTAAGACTACTAATCAAAAATATAATATTTAATATGGTCTCTTTTTTTATACAAAAATTTAATTACTATCATGTTATATAAACCATATCTATATGTTTAAATGAATTATATATATGATAAATTAGTCTTGGTGGAATGATTTTATCTTTTCAAGAGTCTCCCATTTTCATCCTATTCCTCTAGCATTGTTCTTTTGGGGAGATATTAACTCCATAACTAAATAGGATGACGATAGAGGATGTGATTTCAATTAGAAGAAGGATAAAGATAAGTTTAATATTTATGTATCTTAAACATTCCTAATGTATCTTGGGAAAATAATGGATACATTATCTAGTGAAATAACATAAAATGTAATATTCACATCTAGATCCGTTTGTAAAGATTATTGTCCAATATACTAAGAATTTATGAATTTCCATACTCAATTATTACTCAGATGAAAATTTCTCTCTCTAAAAACACTCAAATGATAATTTAAATCAAGAATGCTCTTGACCCAAGATGATGATTATTTCATCTCTAATATATATACATATTAATGATAATGAGTTTATTATTGTGATGTAAGCTTCATATGGATCTCTTATCAGGGGGCATATATGGGTATCCCATTAATGTGATATCAGGAGACTTGAATGGTACCTGATCTATAGGAAAATAAATCATTAATCACAAAAAATTAGTTTATAAGAGAAGAAAATGTGGATCAAGAATATTTATTCATGCATACAGGACCATTGGGATGTTGATAAAATTGGACTTAAAATGAAAAAAACATATAGGTTTTGTAGATAAACATATTTTTCTAGAGAATGTTGTTATGTAAAAATCCACTATTCTATGACTAATGGAGTTATTTAGGGAAAAATATTTTTTTCATTCCATCATTAAGTAGAAAATTTTTTCTTGGAAATATTAATATTATTATTAATTATATTAGTTACTCCTATGATGATGAATTTCAACTGAAACTAACTATCATCCATTTTAATGCACTAATAACAAGTATGAATAATGGTGTGGATGAGGGAATCCCAAGGGGGGATATTGTGTTAGCTAACTTCAATAATATCCTTAGATTCATGAATGATCGAAATAATAATTGGTTGAGTAGTTTCTAATTAGATGAGTAAATCATTGAATCTATCTTCAATATCAACATTAATGTTCCCCAATCCCTGAAATTTTTTTATTTTTTTATTGTAGAAGTCCAAAATATGCATAATGGGATCCCACATTGAAAGATTTGATGTTTTGTTCTCAGTAAGGGGTGACTAAATCTTCCTTAGTTATGAGATAATATTTAAGGAATTTTCCTACCCATTGGTCCATTACCTACTATATGAAGACCTGTAGGGGTTTATATTGTAAGGGAGTGGGAATTGTTCATACATGGAGTGATGAGAATAGGGTGGCTTGACGTATCTCATCTAAAGGATATCCCGAGGAAACTCTTAAAATGTTCAACCACATCAATCCATCTCCTATACTATCATAATATATTTTTTGGGGAATCACATGGATTCCATTACTAAAAAAATAAATTCATATTTCTTTTTACAATTATCGTCACCTATTAAAATTTATAATTATAATTGTTGCATAAGAATCATATAATTTTTTTTATTTCATAGTGTTATTTTTGTACTATTAAATATATGTTTCCCCATGTATAGAATATTTAATAGGGGTAAATTAATTTTTTAACAAAAAAAATCCCTCTTAAGAAAATGTGTAGTTGAGAAGTTATATATTCCAAAATATCATAGTTAATATATATAATTACAATATAAATAAACTTTTAAAATGTAATAAAATAAAAAAGTTAAATAATATAAATTGAATGGAAACAGGAATATAACAAAAGAATGAAGTGGATATTCAAATGAGAGTCTATAAACTCATTTTAAATAATTATATTATAGTATATAATGCTTTTCATTCAATAGAACTCTTTTATTTTAATCCAAAAAATAAGGAGGATAAGTGACCAAATCCAAATAAACCATATTAAGAAAATATATAACTTCATAAGTCTATAAGAATAGAATATAGTAGTCATATACTGTGAATTATTAGATAAACTTCAAAAACATAAATACCGTTCCCTCAGATCATATTTGATCACAAAACTTTTACCAAGTTTTATCCCAAGACATATTAAAACTACATATTTTGAATAGTACACTCATATCTTTGGAATATCATTCATTACAGAGAATCATAACTAAATAATTAAAAATAAAATATTATATATTTTAAAAATTGGAATTAAAAATTATATAAAATATGTGAACTATAAAAAAATCATATAAATGGAATCTCACAGGCAATGATGTGGTTTAAATCTCCCAATTAGTGGTGTTCTAAGAGAAAAAAAATTATAATATTAAGCATATGTGTATTTTTTTCCTTAAAACATTTATCTTAATTTATATTCATTTTCATACAAAATCCCCAAATTATAATCTCCACATTCAATGGAAATAATTATAACATCAATAAAAATTTTAAGGATCATCCTAATCCTCAATCTAAAATGATTCTAGTGACTTCATAATGTTTCAGAAGATCACAATTAAAAATTAACTAATTGAATAACGTGGATCAATGTTTTAACTTATATATATAGAGATAAAAAATTAATATTAGTATATGTGAAATATTATTTTTATAATTATTATTAAAATAATAAATAATAATTCACATATAAAATGAGTCTAAAGAATATGACATTATTTTAAAATTGTTTCTAATAGAATAAATGGAAATTGTGTCAACACCTATAATCAAAAATTAGATTTCCCTACTATATGAGAATGTGTTTCCTCCATTATAGTTGACAAAATTATCACTAAACAATGGTTGTTGGGTCAAGATTTTATGACTAATATTTCATGCATGGGATACAATATTACACATAAAAATGGTGTAATAATATTTTTAGATGTATAATAGATATGGTCCCTACAGAATATATTCTATTTTTTGAGATATATTGTTCAGGAAAAGGTTTGCATGGATGTATAATTTTTAATGGGATATATTAATCAATTGTATTAAATAATTAAATAAAATAAGGAGGAAGATAATTGGAGTGTGTAATTGAATAATTTGATTCTAATATTCTAGGAAGCATCCATTTAGTTTGAGTAATGATATAATATGGAAATTAAATTTATAAATTTTGGAGAGAATGAAGATTAATTTTTTTTGAGTATGAGGATTTAATTGAAAGGATTTCATGAAATAATTCAGTATACCTAGGAAATATAGAAATCAATATTGATCACTTTTAGGATCTATATCCACTAATAATAAGGTCATTAAAATCTCAATAATTATATATATATATATATGATTATATATTTCAAATTTCTATCAAAATTGAGATGGAATTATCCAAATATTTTAAATTAAAATATAATATAGAGAAGAAGAAGATAATAGATTATCATATAAGGGGGGTATTGAAGAAGAATAATTGAAAATGCATGGAATACCAAAAATCCAATAACTATTGGAAGAAACAAGTTGGTATATTAAATAAGGGAACAAGAGTTTCCAATAAGTGTGGAGATAATGGATTTCGAGATCATGCAACTAAAGGCATGATAAAATACAAGAATATAAAAAACATCAATTACAAGGATATGGGATAGTATTCCAATTAATTCCCTAACAGTTGATGGACTCTACCATAGAATATTTGAATGGTGTTAATGCATGATTATGTAAAAAATATATTGGGAATTAATGTCCCATATGTTTTATAGTTTGTAATTTTATCATAAAATATTAGTTAGCTAATTGATTATTTGATTCAGGAATTATTCACTCATTAATATAATACATGTTTTCTAAGAACAATGAATAATCCTAGAATAAATTAAAGAACTATTTTTTAATCAAAACAAAAATAAAAAATCTTATTTGAATTGGGATATATTAGGTCGTTTTTATTAAGATACATAGATATTATCTTGTTACAAACATGATTATTATACTGATGGTTAGCATTTATATAATCCTATCGTAGGTCTGGATCTCAAATTATAATCAAATAATTTACTAATAAGGGAAGTATATTGTAATTTTTGTTATAGGCATTGAATACCTTGTTTTTAGATGAGATATTTCATTATCAGAGTATTATATGGAACTAGCTATATGGACACATCATAATGTAATTATAGAAAAATAAGAGGAGGAAATTAAATCTGTAGATTAGAAGGATATCCTAAAAATAATGGAAATACTTACAATATAATAATACAGGGATGTATTTATTTATTAATTTCCATGAAATACACCAAAAATGTTGTTAAGTTATTGAAAGAACACAATATTGATACTAAAACTATAACTAATCCTCTTCTATAACTTTCCTAATGGAACTAATGGAGTTAAATAATAATCTAAAAGATTTCTGTGATAATGTATTTAGACACCCTGTTTTATCACACAGGATAGCTCCTGTCATATTTATATAAATGTTGGAAGGGAATATGATGTTTTGTATCAATTATAAAGAATCAAAATGAATTATTATCAATAAATGATATCTATTATTAAGTATTAATGACTTGTTTGATCAACTTCAAGGTGTTAAATAATTTTAAATGATTAAAATTTAATTAGGTTTACATTACTTAAGATTATATGAGTATGATATATCAAATATTGAAATTTGTATATGATATAGATATTATGATATTAAAGTACTAATATTTGTATTTTTCAGTGCACCCAAAGTGTTTATGGGTATGACTTAATTTGTTTTAAATAATTATATTGATAAATATTTAGTGTTTCTTATTCTTCATATTTTAATGAACATTAAATTATATGTAGAGTATAAGAACCACTTATGAATTGTTTTCAAAAAACATAGAGGAAGTCATTAATATGATAAATTCAATAAGTTTTATTTTTTGTACTATAAAAATTATAATTAATAGTGGGTTAATAAATATCTAGTGGGAGTTTAATCCATATCCTTTTGGTTTATCTATGGATATAAAAAACCACCATGTATTTCCAGGTCACTATTCATTTAGCATAAGTTTTAATTATTTCACGACAGTTATGTTAAGTGTCATTTATGAAAAATTACTCATTAGTTATCTATTTTTTATGAAATGGTTTCTTATTTTTAAAAATTTATAGTAGAAATATAGTTAAAATAAATAAATCATCGTGGAACATGTTAGTGGCGATTTCTTTTAGCAGAAGTTACACATAATCAGTATTAAACATTTTTTACATAATGTATTTAGAGGAGTTTATATAAAGATCCCTCTAAATTATATTAATTAAAAAAAATAAAAAACTATAAATATATCAAAATTGATATATAATAAACTAAAACATAAATATATGACTAACACATCATACATCCAAATCCTTATACAGACATCCAGTCATCATAACATCAATCTATTTCATCCCATACATCTGTCAATTTACATATAAAATATGTCCAACAATAACTATGGACTAATATACATCCATGTCATGACCTTCAACACACCTGTAATCCTCTATATCATGTAATAAACTGAAACCGTTAATGTAATCTCATCCACTGTAAAAAAAAATAAAAAACATTAAAACAAAACATAATAATTTATAATTATTGTAGAATAGTTGATAAAATTTTAACAGACCATGAAAACTAAGAACCATCACAATTGCCTTCTAATGAATGTTGTGGATCAAAATTGTCAAACCATTGCATTCTTCCAACATCTTCCACCTATAATAAAAACCTGAACATTTAATAAAAGAAACGAGAAAGAGAAAAGACACGAAATATATTCAGAATTTTACACATAAAATTTGTTATTTTTTTAATCAAATAGATTTTTTTATCATATATATATATATAATGAATTTTTTTTTAAATTTAACTATATATATTTAATATTTGATTCAACACATGAAAATTAAATGGGATAAGTAAATATTCTAATTTATTTTTAAAGTGATGTGTTGTGTGCTTGAAATTTCATTAAAAATTAATTTAAATGATTTTGATATCAATGTATGTACTATATTCCAAAAACAACTATGTTGTGTTTTTCCAAGAATTTCACATCAATATAAGGAATGTTTCCATGTTTATCACCATTCCACACACGTTTTAATGTTTTTAAACACAAAAATGTGTTTACTACAAAAACGGGAATACCGTAATTTGGAATTAAACTCTGTTAGGTCGTACATTTCAGAAATAAATATACAGTGCAATTACCTTGATTTTGAGACAATTCAATTTTTTCATTGGTTTTGACCATTCGACAAATGTTATAGTGTTTTAAAGAACTAAAAATTCATTTACGGCAATAACAGAAATACTGTTATTCAGAATGACACGATATGAGTTCCTATATTTAAAAAGTAAGTATTTATTAATTACCCATAATTTCAGAAATATTCTAAATTTTTTCCTAGTTTCAATCATTCCACATACATTTTTGTAGTTTAAAACATGTAAAATGTGTTTAGAGACATAACTGGTAAACTGTCATTCAGAATGAAGTTCCCTCATTTACTAAAACTAAAAATTAAATCTATAGTGTTTTCCATTGATTTCAAAAAGATATGATGTCATTTGTCTGGGTTTGACCATTTAATCCACATTTTAGTGTTTTAAAATGATAAAAACACGTTTATAGTTTTAATGGTAAAAATGTAATTCAGAATTACATGTTGTTAGTAACTAGATTTAAAAATTCAATCTATAGTCATTTTAACCTCATTTTAGAACAATCAAAAATCTTTTTACTAATTTTGACTCCAAAAAAATATTTTTAATGGATTTTGTACTTTTCATAAGTTTTTACAAAGTAACTCCAACCACAACACACATTATATTGACATGTTTCCTTGTATTACATGTCAAAAACAACAAATCTGTAGTTTTCCTAAGATTTTTGGATAGTGTGACATTGTTTTTATGGTTTTGAACATTCCATGCACATTTTAGTTTTTTAAAACACTAATAATGTGTTTACAACCATAATAAGAAATCCATCATTCGGAATGATGAGTCCTTGTTTCATAAATTTCAAAATTAAATCTATTATGGTTTTACACTGATTTCAGGACAATCTTGAAATGTTTTTCTGGTTTTGATCGTTCTATATATGTTTTAGTTATTTAAAATACTACAAATGTGTTTACGACCATTATAGGAAAATTTCTATAAAATTGATGTGTTGTTGGTTCCTAAATTTTACAATTAAATATATTGTCATTGTCCCTCATTTTTTGAAAAATATGATATTGTTGTCATGGTTTTGACCATTCCATATATGCTTTAGTAGTTTAAGAAACTAAAAACTCATTTGTGGGAATAATGGTAAAACATCCTTTTGGAATCACATGTCGTCGTGTCCAATATTTCCAAATTAAATATATGTTGGTTTTCCAATAATTTTACGGCAGTCTGATGTCCTTTATTCTAGTTACGATTATTCCATGCATGTTTTAGTGCTTCCAAACACTAAAAACAAGTTTATGACCATAATGGGAAATCCATCATTAGAAATGACGTGTCATTGGTTTTTATATATAACATTTAAATATAAGGTGGTTTTATATTGATTTATGGACAATCTGAAATCGTTTTTCTATTTTTGACCCTTTCACACAAGTTGTAGCATTTTAAAACACCAAAAACACATTTATAAACATTAAGGTAGATTCATCATTTAGAATTATGTGACACATGTTCTTACATTTCAAAATTAAATCTATTTTCATTATTCCCAAATTTCCAAAAAATAATTCATTTTTCTATGTTCTGACCATTCCATGCACGTTTTAGTGTTTTGAAACACTAAAACACATTTAAGACCTTAAATGGGTAAACCATAATTAGGAATGAAATTTAGTCAATTCCTAAATTTCAAAATTAAATATATAGTCATAGTCCCTTGATTTCAAGACAGTCTGACATTATTTTCTAGATTTTGACCGTTCCACGCACATTTTGGTGCTTTAAAATATAAAAAAACATGTTTACAACCATAATAGTTAAAAAAATCATTTCGAATGACATGTCGTCGGTTCCTACATTTCAAAATAAAAAATATGTCTATTTCCCCTAATTTCAAGAAAATAAGACATTGTTTCCATGGGTTTGATAATTCAATTGACATTTTTGAGTTCTAAAACAATAAAAACATGTTTTCGAATATAATAGGAAAACTATAATTATAAATGATGTGCCATCAATTCCTACATTTCAAATATAAATATATGGCAGTTTTCCCCCTTCTTTTATGATAATACAACATTGTTTATCTTAATTTTATTGTTCTGCACATGTTCTTGTGTTTTAGATCACTGAAAACACAATCACATCCATAATAGGAAAACTTTCATTAGGAATAATGTGACGTTAGTTCCTATATTTCAAAATTCATTCTAAGGTTATTTTCCCATGATTTTAGGACAATATGACAATGTTTTCTTGTTTTTTACCATTCCACATTCATTTCAGTGTCTTGAAACACTAAAATTTTGCCTATAACCATAATAGGAAATCACTATTCCAAATGATGTGTTGTGTCACAAAAAAATATTGCTCCCCCTATGACATGGCACCAACCAGGTATGTGGAAAGGCCATAAGGGTGTTACTAATCCCCAAAAATAGACATAATGTAACGCCCTGACCCCAGTTACCCAGAGTTGGTTCATTATTACATAACATTGGCATGATCATAAAAGTTCAAATCTCGAAAGACCGATTAGTTTAGTAGCCTTGGAAACACTATATATATTCATAAGTCTTACAATACATCATAAAATGAAAAATACAACAACATATTTTCTTCATATCCCCTCATACTATCCCTGCAGGTCATTCATAAAACACTTCTTCACTTCCTAGTAAAAATAAAACATTGAAATGGGTGAGCTCAGATGCTCAGTAAGGATAACAATATAGTGGAAACTTTCATAAATAAGCATAAACATTTAAGGCAATGTATAACTAAAACAAAAGACTTTTAAACATGAACTTCAGTATAATATGGAAAAGATAAAATGAAATAATGCTATTTACTTATTCACAAGGATATTCTACTAGTCGAATAATCACATTCAATATCAATAACCACTTTCATAATGATGGAATGCATAATGCCAGACTACCATAACCACATAGTCAAGGCCTTGTGACAAGACTACAAATAAGATTTTGTTAAGGCCTTATGCCAAGACAATAGTTTGTCTCAAGAGACCTACCGATGCATTGAGGATCTATAGAGGGCTCTACCCGTCACTTACTAAGTCCAATGCATTCCTCATATCAAAAATTTGAAACATAACATAAAAATTCGTATTAAAACTAGCATATGAAATGTCAATACTTTAACCCCAAACCATGTATGGTATAAAAATAGCACATCCACAGTCAAACATAACTCATTCGATACAATATAGAAGATTGTATTATATCATATTAACCTCAATTAATAATAATGAATGATATTGACATAGATTAAAATAATCATCAAAACTATTAGATAGAAATATCCCCCCTTTTCATGAAATCATTTAAAAGTCACACTATTTGTCAAGAAGCCATTTAAAAATAGATTTTTGAATCGAAGTGTCCCATACCACATTAAATCTTTTAAAATAAATTTTAATTTTAAAACATTAATTTCCATGTAAATAAATCCTTAAACCATTTTAAAAACATGGACATTAATGAGAAAGATTTATAATAATAAATATTTAAAACATTTAAAATGATATATTTGTTAGAGTTCCTAACTAAAACAGAGACACTTGAATACAAATAATTGAGGTAATAAAAACTTTGTAATATCATGAGAATAAAGGGATTCAAGATATACTATATCAAAGTACATTATATACACCATATAAAAGTGATTTGGTGTATAATAACCAATAAGTCTCAATGGAATGTAAATTGAGATGAAATATATTATAAAGACCGTATACTTATGTTAAGGATAAATCTACGAAATAACTATGTTTGAAAAATATAAATACACTCAATAAGATTGGATATTTAGTGTAAAACAATCATAGTACATTCACACATATTCTTGTAAAAACAACACCAATGAATTAGATGTTTAACTCAATAAATGGAGATTGAGTTAAAATTACTCTTATCAAGTTCATATCGATGACTTGAGAATTTATAAATGGATTGATTATGTGTATCAATAGTATATCCGCAGAAAGGGGAGTGGAAATTATGACATAAGAAAATAAATAGTGATCCCACACATAATCTTGGAGTAAAATAATCAATGAAGTATGCGTAAAGAAAAATGAGGGGAAATTGATATTTTAAATTACATTATCAATTTGGTAACTTACGAAACATACACTGATGAAAGAAGGATCATACAATGATGATGTAAATATCCATAAATTAAAGTATATTATACAATGAATACAATCATGGGCAGTACACACACCACATGCAATAAATAAGTGGCGAACAATGGAAATATCACGGAATTAAAAGTGAGATAAGAAAGCCCTTATATTGAAATTTTCCTTGGTTGAGGTTAGGTTAACCTCATATATATTGGTGAAATAATTGTTATTAAATTATAAAAGAACCGTATACATTAATATGATATCATATATAATCTTTTAACATTTCTTGGTTAATAATATTTTAGTGTTATCGTCGTTTCGGGTGTTAACTTACTCGTTTTCTTTTATATGTTTTATTACATTAGCTATGTTTGTTATGGATAGGGTTTATATTATTCATATCCATAATGATATCGAGACCTTAAAAATTATTTTTAATCATCAAATGATAATTAGTCTTGAATGGGTATGATGAGGAATGAATCTCATCGCGTTTGGGGAGACGATAGTACGTACGTACGCACGAGTGACAATATCATTCTTTTGATATTAAAATAATATATAATTGGACGGTATATCATATATACAGAATCATTATCATGTTATATTTATTATTTATGTCAATTACACATAATTACCATTCCCATCCAAATAATAATGTTTTGAATAACAATTACACCACGACGTGGAGACGGTAATCCGTACGTACGCACGTATGGTGACATTTCATTCAAAGGATGGATAGAATACTGAATATGGTTGTACAATATTTGTAATAAAATCACAGTATATAGAATATACTGGAGTTATTATTTTAGAATGGAAATAACAATGAAAGAAGAAGTGGAAGAAGAAAGGAACTTGAAAGAGGGTGGTGAAAACATTACCTCTTCTTCGGGTTCTTCCTTTTGATTTGATCAAAAGTCTCCTTAATATAGATTTATGACTAAAGGAAGGCCTCTAGGATGATGTGATGTAAGTTGAGAGAATATTTGGGCAGGGGTTGTCTGAGCCAAAAGGCTTTGAAGGTTTTAATTATAGGGAAGGGGGAGTTCCCTTTTATATGAGGGGTGAGGGGCACCTTAGGAAAAGCTAGAAATATTATTTTATAATAAATTCATATTCTCTTTATAATAGCTACATAGTGAATTATTTAAAGTTTAAGGTGGGTATAGGTCGAAATAAACTCAACCAATAGGTTTTACATAGGTTTCGGTCACTATTAACTTTATTGTTTTTGATTTTACTCTTAGCTAATTAGTTTGACATTTACCATGTCACTTTGTATTTTTATATTATATGGTTAATAAACATACTATATATTTAAAAGAGACCCCCCAAGTGGTCCATTAATTATACACTTATCATTATATAATTCCTTTGGCTAAACCTTAGATTTTTTGGAATAGAATATCAATTAATAATATAATATTTGTTTTAAAAAATCATTTATGTCAATTTTTACATTATTCAATAATTGATTTTTTTAAAGTCTTAAAAACTTTATTAATTCAAAAAAAAATTCATTTAAGCAATACTAACATGTCATATTAACCAATAAAATTCGTGTATTTCATCAACACTTTCAAATTATAATTATTTTAACATTTATAATACCAATTATTTGATGCCATCATTAATAAGGAAAATACTGCATCATTATTGTGTCATTAATAAATTTAATTATTCAATGTCTATAAATAATAAATAAAATACCATTATGTAGGAAATCTTTTTATTTTAATATTGAATATTTATAGTCTAAAATATAACATATATAACCCTATTTCAAAATTTATTTTCTAAAATATATATGCTTATGTCATTTTTGAATTTACTTAACTTAATTAATATAATGTGTCCCTATCACTTACAAGTGGCTCGATGGGGTACCAAAATGGACCCAAAGATGCCCATGGTCGGACATGTATCAACCAATAGGGTTAGGACACGTTTTAAGGTAAATTAATATTATTATAATATTATACTTTAACCCTTATTTACTAGATTTACCCTTTAACCATGGTAAATAAAATATATACAAACGTAATTATTCAAAATGTCTAAAAATAAGAGTTAACTATTTTCAAAATTTAGACATCCTGATTCCAAATATGGAATCCATTTTTCCAAATTCAAAACATAGAAGTGGCAGAAATTAATTTAAAATTAATTCCCGCTGTAAAAAAAACGTGTTTTTAAGAAATAATAACTATCAAAAGATTGACACTGGTTTATGTCCGGTTTAAATGTGAAATTACGTCCAATGACAAAAATTGTATTAAATGGTAAAAATATATTCTAAATATATTTTAAAACCACTCTAATTCATAATTTATCACTATTAATTATTTCGATTAATTTTTTTTTAATTAAAACTTATTAATTTTCACTATTCATAAAAATATGAAAGTTATCAGAAAAGTACCAAAAATTCACCCTAAGCTAATTCTGATATTACGAATCCAAAAATGAAGTCCATTTTAAAATTTAAAATTTATAAAATTTCAAAAAGTGGGTATTACTATTCATAACGGCTAGTTTGATTGGTTGTGGTGTGTGTTTGAACTTGAAGTTGTGTACAACACACACTACTGTATTATTTAAAGAGAAGCATACCGTGGAATCTTGGGGTGTTACATTCTCCCCTCCTTCAATAAATTTTTTCCTTAAAATTTTTAAAATTGGGCTTGGAAATATAATGGAAAACCCCACATCAGAAAAAGAATCAATAAAAGTATCACTTTAAAAGAAAGAAAGAGAAGTACAAAGGTCACCGGAGATAACCTATACTAGGATTACATGTAGAAAAACATGGATATGGATGATAAAATAAGTGTCAAGTTCCGATGGAGAGGGATAGAAATCATGATCAGGAGAAAGTTAACAACAAGAAAACCACAAACTTGTGACGGGAAAAACGGTCATTTGTTTCCCAGTAGGAAAAGTAAACGGAGAACATTATTTTCTGTTTTAAGTTACATTACATAAAGATGAGGAATTCATTTATGATATTGACTAAGAATATAAAGATATATACTTAATTTTTAAGTAAAGTTTCATTCTTTAATAATTTTCTACCACTAACTCATTTTTAAATGTTGAGTATTCAAGAAGACTTGGTCACACTGGAAGAGCTAGAATAAAATTCTTATAGAATCACATGATCCACGAAGGATAAACTATAAATTTACTCTATCTTTAGAGATTAATCAAAACCAAAACGGTTATTACAAGATCTGATGATCCCCCCAAATTATATTCCATTAGATAAAGAGACACTAATCTTAATTTCTAATATTAAACCAATAATACCCCAAAGTTAAATAAATAGCATTCAATAAACAATTTTCCTTAACATCCTTCAATATAATCCAAACTAATATTGAAACCCAAAACATAGAATAATATTGTTATGAAGTCTTCCAAGATAAATTGTATCTATAAATGACATCAACTACTATTAAAGTCACATACTTAAATGTAATTAAACTAATAACATATTCTTTATTATATGTTAATCATTTCTATAAATAACCCAAATCACTATAAATACACAATAAAAACATAGATAAAAATTCACCATTACTCCTCAAATGAAATCCCATGGTATTCTATTTTCCTTGGGCATATAGTGTTCCCAACAAAGCGAACATCTTCCAAAATAACATTTATCACTTAATCACCAAATCATTTTCCGATACTAAGGGTATTCATTTGAAAAGACACAAGATCCCAAATCCACTTATTATTGATCAATAAAATCATTTAACTAAAAATAATTAGTCACACTAACCAGGGACTTCACGTAGTCGAGTGATAGGCGATAAATCCCAATCTCTCTTTGGTTGTGGGTTCGATTCCCACAGCTTTGTCCAACGTGACGGGTTGTCACACGGTATGCGTGTTGTCCTTTTTAAAAAAATATATTTTATAACATTACCTAAATGAGATAAATTCCACAAAATAACCATAACATAATTTAACCACAAATGTTATCTCATACCCTACATTTTCATCCCAGAATATAATAACATTTAATTTCCTCAAACCCAATGATCATATAAATCCAAATGGTTATTTATAACTATATCCACAAGAGAAAAGATAAGTCTTCCCCAAATATCATTCTCACATGGAAAAATTCAGGGTTAAAATTACAAGAGAAAATTATTCCAATGTAATACCAACAACAAGGAGAACTAATACTTTTAATCATTTTTCCAACCATTTATTTCCACATAGCTTCTTCTTTGAATAAGAAAATATCCTATAGAATAGGTCATTCACTTAGGTAATGGCCAAGTCCCCTACATTTACGGAAAATGACTATAAATGGATTCTTGGGAACTTTTTTATTTTCTTCCATAATACTCTTCATTTTTCCTCGGCAATTCTTCAATTTATGTCCTTTCCCATACGTAAAGCATTTATTTGTTCCATTGAGAAACTTTCCTGGGTGTCTCCTTCCACATTTCCTGCATGATGAAAATTGAGGATTCTTTTCTCTATGGTCTCCACTGCTGGAGCTCTTATCATCCATCACCTTTCTCTTCTTTTTTGAGTCCATGAGTTGGTTAATATACATGCTGTTGATCATATTTTTGGAAAACTGATTTGGAATGAACATGATATCTTTTAAGCCTATCAACATTAGATTTTGTTGCTCATTTCCACCAATATTCCCACCTTGTACATCATTCTCAAAGTTACTATGACTTCCTTGGAATCCATCCATTGAAAAAAACCAAAAAGCATTGTGTGAGTAACAGTAGTCATAAAATCATTTAGAGAATATCATGTCACCATATTCTCAATTTAAAACACATTAGGATTAATAAAGGTCATATACTCTCATCATATATTAAAATAATTCATATATTTTTGTAAAGAAAATTTAAATTATCCTAAGCATATCCCCCGAGGGTGTCGTAACCAAGAGCGCAGCAAGGCCCGTTGTCATGCACCAGTTCTCGTTTGAGTCTAGCTCAAAGCGGTGTTTTCAGGTTTTAACCCCAGGTATATCTGTGCCAGAGTCGCCTTCACCTGATCATATCTAGATAGGGATGTATTGCTTGTAAAAATCCCAAAATCTCTACAATACCAAAATTCTAAGAACTTATTCTATACTAATCCTCAAAGTCTATCTTACGACTATGTTCTCTAATCATAGTTTATCTAAATCTAGCTTCCAAGGTTTGTACTAAACTTCATCTGATACCAAATGTAACGCCCCAGCCGTAGTTACCCAGAGTTGGTGCATTATTACATAACATTTACATGATCAAAAAAGATCAAATCTTGAAAGACCGATTAGTTTAGTATCCTTGGAAACACTAGATATATTCATAAGTCTTATATTACATCATAAAATGAAAACTACAACAACATATATTCTTCATATCCCCTCATACTATCCCTGAAGGTCATTCATAAAATACTTCTTCACATCCTGGGAAAAGTAAAACATTGAAAGGGGTGAGCTCAGATGCTCAGTAAGGATAACAGTATTGCAGAAAATTTCATAAATAAGCATAAACATTTAAGGAAATGTATAATTAAAACAAAAGCCTTTTAAACTTGAACTTCAGAATAATATGGCAAAGATAAAATAAAATAATTCCATTTACTTATTCACATGGATATTCTACTAGTTGAATAATCACATGCAATATCAATAACCACATTCATAATTATGGAATACATAATTCCACACTATCATAACCACATAGTCAAGGCCTTGTGCCAAGACTACAAATATGATTTTTTCAAGGCCTTGTGCCGAGACACTAGTTTGTCTTTTGAGACCTATAGATGCATCGAGGAGCTATAGCGGGATCCACCCGTCACTTACTATTTCTAATGCATTCCTCATATGAAAAGTTTGAAACATAACATAAACATTCGTATTAAAACTAGTATAAAAAATGTCAATACTTTAACCAAAAACCAAGAATGGTATAAAAATTTCACATCCACAGTCAAACATAACTCATTCGATACAATATGAAAGATTTTATTGTATCATATTAACCTCAACTGAGAATAATGAAGGATATTGGCATATATGAAAATAATCATCAAAACTATTAGATAGAAATATCCCCCTTTTTCTTTAAATCATTTAAAAGTCACACAATTTGTCAAGAATCCATTTAAAAATAGATTTTTGAATTGAAGTGTCCCATACCAATTTGAATCTTTTAAAAGGAATTTTAATTTAAAAACATTAATGTCCATTTAAATAAATCCTTAAACCATTTTTAAAACACGAATATTAATGAAGAAAGATTTAGAATAATAAATCTTTAAAACATTTAAAATGATATTTTAGTTAGAGTTCCTAACCAAAAGAGAGAAACATGAATACAAATAATTGAGGTAATCAAAACATTATAATAAAAAGAGAATAAATGGATTTATGATATACTTTGTCAAAGTACATTATATACACCATATAAAATTGATTTGGTGTATAACAATAAAAATACTCAATCGAATGTAAATTGAGATGAAATCTCTTATAAAGACCGTATCCTTAGGTTAAGGATAAATAAACGACATAATTATGTTTGACAAATATAAATACACTCAATATGATTGGATATACAGTGTAACAAAATCAGATGACATTCACACATATTCTTGTAAAAACAACACCAATAAATTAGATGTTTAACTCAATAAATGGAGATTGAGTTAAAATTACTCTTATCAAGTTCATATCAATGACTTGAGAATTTATAAATGGAGTGATTATGGGTATCAAAAGTATACCCACAGAAAGGGGAGTGGAAATTATGACATAAGAAAATAAATAGTGATCCCATACATAATCTTGGAGTGAAATAATCAATGAAGTATGCATAAAGTCGAATGAGTGGAAATTGAAATTTCAAATTCCCTTATCGATTTGGTAACATATGAAAAATAAAACCATGAAATAATTATCATAAAACAATGATTTAAATATCCATAAATTAAAGTATATTACGCAATGAATACAATCATGGGTAGTACACACACCACATGCAAAAAATATGGGGTGAACAATGGAAATATCACAGAATTAAAAGTGAGATAAGAAACCCCTTACATTGTACTTTTCCTTGGTTGAGGGTAGTTTAACCTCATGTATAATGGTGAAATAATTTTTATTAAATTATAAAATAACCATATACATTAATATGATATCATATATGATCTTTTATCATTTCTTGGTTAATAATATCTTAGTATAATCTTCGTTTCGGGTGTTAACGTACGCATTTTCTTTTATATGATTTAATACATAATCCATGTTTGTTATGGATATGTTGTATATTATTCCTATCCAGAATAATATCAAGTCTTTAAACATTATTTTTAATCATCAAATGAGAATTAGTATTGAATGGGTACGATGGGGAATGAATCTCATCGGGTTCGTGGAGACGGTAGTCAGTACGTACGCACGAGCGACAATATCATTCTTTTGATATTAAAATAATATATAATTGGATGGTATATCATATATAAATAATAATTATCATGTTATATTTATTATTTACATCAATTACAGATCATTATCATACCCATCCAAAAATAATGTTTTGAATAACAATTACACCACGACTTGGAGACGGTAAGCCGTACGTACGCACGTATGGTGACATGTCATTCAAAGGATGGATAAAATATAGAATATGGTTTTACAATATTTATAATAACATCACAGTATATATAAGATACTGGATTTATTATTTTAGAAATTAAATAACAAAGAAAGAATATGTAGAAGAATAAAGGAACTTGAAAAAGGGTGGTGAAAACATTACCTCTTCTTCAGGTTCTGCCTTTTGATTTGATCAAAAGTCTCCTTAAGTTAGCTTTATGACTAAAGGAATTCCCCTAGGATAAAGTGAGGGAAGTTGAGAGAATATTTGGGTAGGGTTTGGCCTAGCCAAAAGGATTTTAATGTTTTAATTAAAGGGAAGGGGGAGTGCCCTTTTATAAGAGGGGTGAGGGGTAGCTTAGGAAAAGATAGAAATATTATTTTATAATAAATTCATATTCGGTTTCTAATGTCTAAAAAGAGGATTATTTAAATTTTAAGGTGGGGATAGGTCTAAAACCACTCAACCAATAGGTTTTAGATAGGTTTGGGTCACTATATTAACTTTATCCTTTTGATTTAACTCTTAGTTAATTAGTTTGACATTTCCCATGTCACTTTATATTTTTATATTATATGGTTAATAAACATACTATATACTTCAAAGAGACCCCCAAGTGGTCCCGTAATGGTACAATTATCATTATTTAAGTCCCTGTGCCAAACATTAGATATTTATGAATATAATATCAATTAACAATATAATATTTGTTTTAAAAACTCATTTATGTCAATTTTTACAGTATTCAATAATTGTCTTTTGTTAAAGTCATAAAAACATTATTAATTCGATAAAAATTCGTTTAAGAAATCCTAATATGTCATATTAACCAAAACAATTCGTGGATGTCATCAAAACTTCCAAATTATATTTATTTTAACATTTATAATACAAATTATTTGATTCCTTCATTAATAAGGAAAAAACTGCATCATTATTGTGTCTTTAATAAATTTAATTATTTAATGTTTAAAAATTATAAATTTAATACCATTTTGTAGGAAATATTTTTATATTTCCAATGAATATTTATAGTAGAAATGATAACATATATAACACTATTTAAAAATTGATTTTCTGAAAGATATATGCTTATGTCATTTTTGTATTTACTTTAACATAATTAATATAATGTTTCCCTATCACTTACAAGTGGCTCCATGGGGTTACAAAATAGACCCAAAGATGCCCATGGTCAGAAATGTATCAACCAATAGGGTTAGGACACGTGTTAGGGTAAATTAATATTATTATTATAATATTATTATTTTTTACCCCTATTTACAGGATTTACCCTTTAACCAAGGTAAATAAAATATTTATCAAAGTAATTATTCAAAATGTCTAAAAATAAGAGTTACCTATTTAAAAAATTTGGACATAATGATTCCAAATATGGAATCCATTTTTCCAAATTCAAAACACATAAGTGGCATAACCTAATTTAAAATTAATTCCCGCCGTCAAAACAAAAAAGCTTGTTTTTAAGAAATAATAACTATCAAAAGATTGACACTAGTTTATGTCTGGTTTAAATGTGAAATTATGTCCTATGAACAAAATTGTAAAAAATGTTATAAATATATTCTAAATATACTTTAAAACCACTCAAATTCATAATTTATCACTATTAATTATTTCGATTAAAAAAGGCGTTTTTAATTAAAATTTAGTAATTTTCACTATTAATCAAAATATGAATGTAATTAGAAAAGTACCAAAAATTCACCCTATGCTAATTTCGATATTACAAATCCAAAAATTGAGTCCATTTTGATATATAAAATTTATAACATTTCAAAAATTGGGTATTACAATTCATAACAGCTAGTTTGATTGGTTGTGGTGTGTGTCAGAACTCGAAGTTGCGTACAACACACACAACTATATTATTCATAGAGAAGCGTACCATGGAATCTTGGGGTGTTACACATAAGTTCCTGAGTGTCAAATAAATAATGTGGGAATGATTTACCTGAATTTACAATATTAAAATAACTAACAAAAACAAACAATCCTGATCTGAAAAATTTAAACCAAACATGCCGTTAACATTTTCCCGATTTTATGTTTACAAACTAAGAAAAAAACCATAATGTACTACAATAGAATAGAAAACTAAAATACTGGAACAATAATCAGTGCAGAAAGAGTAACTAAATCATCAAGCATCTACCACCAAGATCCAACACTAGAGCCACTATAAACCCAATCTTCCAACACTACATGCTTTTCCATAACCTGAAACAAATAGTAAATAATATTTACATACACCCAAAGGTGTATTTTGGGTGTAAGACAAATCCCAATACTATTCCACCTAGATATAAAGATTCCATTCCAAACCAATTTAAAAATAATGTAACATGCTCATTTAAATTAACACATTTATAACATTTCTAGGAAATCATTTGTGAGTAAAAATTTTAAAGAAAATAATTGAAACCACTTAAAAAGAAAACCAATACATAACCATTTTCTTGAATGAAAAAGGTGTTTTTTAATGTTCACACTCACACCCACATCCACACACAAGAGGTCCATAATATTCTGACATTTGGAACCCCATCATATAAGGTAGAGCATCATGGGTAAATACCTAGGGTCAAACTGGCTCATGTTAGATTCTAGGAACCTCACATCATAGTGAAAAATGTGGTATATAAAACATAACCACCACGTTCTCGTGAATGATGCACTAATGGAGAAGACACCCATAACCTAGTGGTCTCTAATCATTTTCCATTTTTAGTTGTTGTTTTAATCATCCATCCTTCTATGTTAAACTGAGTCGTATCCACTTTTGTATCACCAATAAGCTAGTCCTAGTCTATCCATCTAGTTACCAAGGATTCCCTTTTTGTGATCAATCACGTTTCACATGCCACACCACACCACTTCTACATTTTATCAACCAAACCAAGCATCACATATCATCGGCCACCACTTACACAAAAAAATAACCATTTATAAAAACATTACCTCAAAAACCCATTCAAAACAATACTCAAACCTATAACATAATTTAATAAATCATTAAAAAGGTTTATAAAAACAATTCCAAGAAACACTATATATCTTTACATCATACACACACTAAAAATCAGCTTTTAAAATTAGTCATGCACCAATACCATTTCAGAACTAGATTCTTTTTTCATGAACAATTTAATAAACCAATTATTTAATATATAAAACATTTATAAATAGCCCTTAATTGGTTTTCACAAGTGAAACCCCAGATTTCATGAATAAATGCAACTTTAAATCCATACTCATAGCAAGAAAACACTAAAAAAAGATTTTCATTATTCAAACAACTTGTAGTTAAACTTTAATGGTTTGAAACAAGGATAAGACATTTAAATAATCCATTTTCCATTTTAAACACACCAATACAACTTGAAAACACTTTTTTCCACCACTTATGTAAGTTATAAAACCCAATGTCCACATAACCATAAAAGAACAGAATACGTTAAACATTTTTTTTTCAAGGCCAACCCCATCCAGAAAAATATAGATGTAATGTTCCCTTTTAAAAAAATGTTTTTCATCATTTTCACAATTCAAACATCACCATTAAAGGTGCACAAGAAAACCCAACATACTAAAACAATTCATTTCCAATAGAAAACCCATTCGTTAACACATTATCACATCAAGTTCCATTGGAAACACAAAGCACTCCCTTCACACAACTATAAAAACACCTTAAAAAGGAACCAAAATGAATCACACAAAAATAAAAATTATTTTCATCTGAAAAATTCATTTTAACCCCATACACATGTCAAACCACCTCAAAAGTATACATTGCACCACAAGAACAAATAATAGAACTTGTTAAATTAAATTTAACAAACAAATTAAATCATCAAATAAATTCTAAGGAATGGAATCACCTAACATGAGTGAATAACGTATTGAAATAAGGTTCAGAGTCCATACACACCTCAACTGCACATCTAAAAACCAAGAACAGACCCCCAACACAAATATTAAATAGAAATTGAGTTAATCTTATGACCATAGTTCCAGTGGAATCTAGACTGGTCGATAGGAATGCCAGAACCCAAATGAAATTGAAGGATGAGCTTACTCGGAGGGAGAGGGTGTGGCAGTGGGGTCGCATGAGGGAGGGTGGCAGGCTGGGGTCGACGTCTCTTGTAAAGAGGGATGAGGCTGTCAAAAGTGGAAGGAGGTTATTCTAGAGGTGTGATCGCATGGGACTTGAGTATGGTGGGGCGCTGCATGACCTGGATGGGAAGCGGGATAGGGGTTCACTGGAAGGGTGGCTGATTGGGGGCCGTCAAAGGTAGTGTGAGAGGGGGGTTGGTACGCCATTCTTGTAGGTAGAGAGGTGGGGGACAGGGTCGTGATGGGTTGGAGTGGAGTGGAGGACCAAAAACTCTAAATTTTTTATATATTGATAATAATAATAATAATACAAATAATATTAATAAACTTTATAACAATAAATTTAATGATAATAATATAAAATATAATAATAAATATAATAAGATTAATAATTTATAATAATAATAATAATAATAATATTTTTCTAAAAAATAATAATTACATTATTGTTTATAATAATAAACGTAATATTAATGTAATTAAATTTATTTTTAATTGATTTTGTTATCATTATTTTGTTCATTTATTTTTATTCATTTATTTTTAACATTGGGAAAGCCGAACAATGACCTAGGCAAAGCTGCGCTGTTTCCAATCCATGCTCCACCCATGTGTAAGACGCTTCCAAGCCCATAAAAACTCATTTTTCAATAAAAACACAAAAATTAAAACTGGGAACCAACCCGAACCCTAATAAAGATACTTGATGCCACAAAAATTAATAAAATAAATTAATTTAAAGGTTTAGGTGTGACAATTCTTCCCAACATAATGATTTACACCCCCAGAAATACACAACAAGGATCAACCCCAATGTAGAAATCAATACCACTCCACATTCGTAGGGGATTCTCATTGGATCAACAAACACGAGATGGACAGAACACTATCAATAAAGGAAGACACTTACAAATCAAACTCATGGGACTCAAAAT
This sequence comes from Viscum album, assembly GCA_963277665.1. Classification (NCBI taxonomy): domain Eukaryota; kingdom Viridiplantae; phylum Streptophyta; class Magnoliopsida; order Santalales; family Viscaceae; genus Viscum; species Viscum album. The sequence goes on along the minus strand of OY728125.1, from coordinate 905,305,444 downwards.
GAACTCCATGTAGTTTTCCACCTTCCCCAAATTCTAAAAACTCCTCCAATTGATCGATCAAAAGAAATTGTCTTCCCACAACACACAATACAACCTCTTATGTCAAACCCCCCATACATAACTAAATGATACTTACAGCACTATCCTAGAATTGAAAACAAGAATAAAACCACTAATCAATAAATACTCACATGATTTTAATTAAATGAAACCATTGGGTTCACTCTAGTCCCAAGTCGACACATATCTTCAAGTTAGAACCAAGAACATAATCGAATAACTAACTAAGGGAATCCCAAAAAAACTCCCAACCATAACAAAAAAGATAAAATCAATTTACTTTTGAGGAATTTCAATGAGATAAATGGTGGATCTCCCCACTATAGATACCAACTTGCTTAACTAACTGGCCTAGACTGACATAAAAAACACCTTAAGATTTACTTGGAAGGTTCCCAAACATGAAATCTCTCTCCACAAGTGCTTGACCATAAAAACTTCAAACCCAATAGAATACATAACGCAGTTCATCATTCCTACCAAAATTACCATCTATGGATGAGCCTAACCAAAACAAAATTTGGAACAAACTTCCAAGGTTTTTCAAAAATGGATAACCATATGGAGAGTCATACCCACTATGGTACTAACACTGAGCACTATGATAATGAAACTATCCTACCTCCTTATAACCAAGGATAGAATCTCCCACCTACATTGTTCGAAACTTTGACGGATTGGGTCCCTATGACTCATTCCAAACACGAGACCACTTGAAATGAATCAACCACATCAAAATCGATGATTGTCTCCATTCCAAAATATAAATATTAAATTTAAACCAAGATCCATTACACCCCTAGGGTTCCTTACTACGCACCAACATCACTTTGTGACCTACCGTTGGAGCTCTAATAGTCGAACCATCCCCTGCTTCAGAGTCCGGCACTAAAAACCCCCAAATATAACTTCTTCTTCTAGTGCCAAAAGAAACCAAACTACAATCCAAACATCACCAGTATACACAACACATCTAGCCACCTATTTTACCTCAAAATGTAATTTCACCTTGAAAAGGATATAGAATATTTACATAGATCATTCCATTCACCTCAAGTGAGGATACAAAAAAAATATGTACACATGGAAAACACTTCTATCCTAACATGGAGAAATTTATAATTCCCTAAAGAGAGCTTGTTATTATTAAAAAAAGTTCCCAGGAAATTTCATGACATCTACCCTTGTACTTTATTGAAAAAATTATGTTTCAAAACATCACTAAACGTGACCACTCTAACTTAAGTTGCACTGTATTCAAATAGTGTTTAAACCGAGTCCAAAAAATACACGACTCCTGTAAAATACCATAATGGACTCTTAGAACCAGATTTGCCACATAGGTGGCATAGAAATATCTTTTTCTTAGAATGAAGACATCAAAATATACAAATTAATTTTTAATTCAGTGGCCAACCCCAAAAACCAAGACCTTTTCCCGCATCCCCCATTAGAATTTCCCATCATTTATTCTAGGCATGTCATTCATGCTAACAATTGAAAAAATTCACCTTTGATAACCCAAATGACTCAAGAATTCTATGATTTACTTGACTTATTTCTAAATATGCCCATTGGCTATTAGAGGATTCACTTAACCAAATATAAGAAAAAATGACATAACCCTAAAACCAAATAATGAATTTATTTCTTTTATCAACTAGAGTGGCTTCTATTGGGGGAAAACCCATAGACACACTTCAAATATGTGTCAATTCATTATGGGGGTGAGCACTAGCCAACAAAATAAATCCAAATTCCTAGTCAAACAAGTCCATTTACCAAAATACACCACAAACTACAACATGTACACAAAAAGGGAACCCGCTAAAGGAATCCCAAAAAAAAACATAGAACAATCCACTAACCATTATTCCAAACCACTTCAAGTTTCATATAAATCCCCAATTCATAAAAATAATTTAATTAGTAATCATGTGTTCTCATTTAATGAATGTTTCCAATACCATTTTAAAAATAAATTTATTTTTTCCCAAACAACTTATTTTTCCAATAAACCAAAATCCGTGATTATGAAAACTAAATATCTCTGGAATAATTATCATTATTAAAAAAAAATTATTATATAAATGCCCACCCTTTTCCAACCTCATTCAAAAAAATTTCAAAAAACCCATTTTTATAACAATTTATAATATGATAATTTCCATTTTAATGTCCCAATTCCTAAAATTTTTAAACAAAAGATTCCAGATTAATTTTTAAAACCCATGGAGACATAAGATTATTGTGAGAATCGAAAAATGGATCTGTGTAATTCACTAAATGCTTCCAAATAAGATCCAAGAGAATAACTCATTACACAAGATTCTATTTGACTAGTCATGGAGCCCGAACAGAGTAATGGATCAAAAGTAATGGATGTTCGAATTTTTTCTGCTAGAAATAGCCATCTGGGACGATTTTGGGGAAATGTAGGGTTTTGTGTGCATGAAGTGAAATCTTGTGCGCAAGAATGATGGTTGTTCATGAAAGAATTGAATTCTTGCATGAAAGAATGGATTTTTTTCGAGAAAGAATGGAATCTTGTGAGCAAGAGTAAATTCTTCCACGCAACACACCATTTATGCGATATATCATCTTCGGTGCCAAAGGCGACGTCAAACACTTCATTGCATGTGTGCCCGATGTTGTCGTGCATGAAACAACTTGAACATGAGGATGTTTATGCACACAACCACACATGGAAAACAACTTGCACACATAGAATCTTATGTGAAACCACTCCTGGGTTTGATGATGAATACATGTACACCCCCACCCCTTGAGAGGCACTCTGAAGGTCGGCCACCGGTTTACAACACGTAAGATGGCCTCTTCTATGCCTGCGTGGAAGAATGGAATTACCCATGTGAGATCATGCTCGATAGGTCCCATATGGGTCTTCTTTCACGTGGGCCCCCAGTGGTTTGATACTCTCCAGACATATTTTTTGCCTATGTAATGAGCACACATGATTTCACACTTCCACACAAAACATCCAATCTTGTGCGCATGATTCTTCTCTTGCGCGCAACACTTCTTATCTTGCATGCAAGATTCTGTGCTTGCGCAAAAAACTTCCAATATTGTGCGCAAGACATCAATATTGGGTGCAACAGTTCCAAGGTTCTGAATCTTGCACACACCTATGTAGTATCATTTCCATCTTGCATGAAACCCTCCCCTTTTGCACGCAACCCTGCCATCATGCATGCAACCCCTTCATCTTGCGCACAGTCCTTCCATCTTGTGCGCACTCCTTCCATCTTGTGCAAAGACCATCTATCTGGTCACCCATTCCATTCTTGCGTGCAACCCATCCTCTGTGTAGGACGTCGCATTGCGATCTTTTTGGGCCTGTAAGTCATAAATTTCCATTACGCCCTTATGCGCAGCTGCCTTCCACCTATGGTATACCGTGATTTGAGATAATCCTTTGCACACCATTAAACCTCTTGACACATAATATTCTTCTTGGTATATTTACTATGTTTTGAGTTGATATTTTCATCATGAATCCCCACCCCCCGAGTACCTTCAATTGAACCATTCCTCGAGCAAGTCATCGGAACCCCATAACCTGACTCCTGTCCCAGGTTGAACCAGAAAGGGACGCCCGTGCATAAGTCCCAAAACCAACCATTGCTGGAAACCTTATGGGCAATAGTCCTATAAATATGACAATAAACTGTAGTACACCCAATGTTCCAATAATAGGATGCCTCTTATACCACAAAAGAGATGCCTTAGGTGCTATGCATGAGATGCCAACAATCCTATCTATATGACTGTAAACTATAGTACACCATATGTTCAAAAAATAGAATTCCTCTTACTCCTACCAAGAGATTCCTTATGCTCCAAGCATGAGTTACCACCAGTCCTATCTATATGACTATAAACTATTGTACACCCTATGTTCTAAACATTGGAAGCCTCTTGCTCTAAATGAGTGATGCCTTATGCTCGAAGCATAAGATACCAACGGTCCTCTCTACATTTATATAACCTATAGAATTCCCTATCATTAAATATTTTATTCCTCTTGCTCCAAATAAGAGATTTATTATGCTCCAAGCATAAGATGTTTAATGCCATGATTACAGTGGCATAATTTCAAGAGTGTTCGAATCCATTCAAACATTCCATTACTCCACCTCACACTTTGTGTGTCCTTCATTTAGATGTTCATCCACTTCCATGTATGAAGGGACCCTCTAACGGCCTAGTCCCATGCTGCATCGGCTCACCTACCGTAATGGGCCAAGGCCCTAGAGGAAATTGGATGACACTTTGAGTCCTATCCTGTGTTTCAAAAATGGTCAATAGTTGAACCTCATTTGTTTGTCCCCATTTCAGGCTAACACGATATGGATGTTGAGTTTCAAACATATTCCATAGTTTTTCTTCATCGCCACGCCACCCCCACCGCGTTCCGAATGTCAGGCATGTTATTCACACATTTCAACCCCTTTTGTTTAGACTGATTCCAGAATCCTTGGTGTTATCCCGCTTATGCACTTACGCATAGGTGTAGGCCTCAATCATATACCTCTAGCCAATAGTGATTTGGGAAGCCCACATGGCCAAACTTGATGAAGACACATGGAAACCATCCATTCGTAAGCCTCATTTACCATTTCCACTCTTTAGTGGCACCCATGCATGCTAACAACTATTTCTTCTTCACATAGCCATGCTAAAGAGGGCCCCCCAATGGATCGCACCATAACACCCCTTTACCACGACATTACTGATGCCTTCCATCCCTCAGGGGTGGGCGGGTGTCAGTTATGTACGTCCTTAGGTTGTAGAGCAATCCCACCTCATCCGAGATGCAGAACATTAAACTGAAAAACGCCATCATCTTCATCGTATGGCGTTAAACTATGCCCACTCACCGTGTGTCGGACATGGGGTTCCCCCATATGAGAAATTCGGCACACCCACTGGTCTCCATGGGTGTGTGGTCATTCCTCACATGGAATGTGTTCCTCTTTATCTGAGTGGCATCTATCTGCAGGGAAAGGGCAACCACCCCGGCGAAAGCCCCTAGCTTTTATTGAAGAAGGTAGCATCCCTGCTACTCCTCTCTTCATTGGTGCCAAATCCCTCTCCTAGTGGGCTTTGTCACCACCCAGGCATCCATCATGGAGTAAGTCCCAATCTTTATTTCCTCAGGCTGCTAACCACCCGTAATCCCATGTTTCCTCTATCGGCTTCCAACTACTTGTAGCCCCAATTCACTTCCCAGGGATATAACTTTCACAACGTGATCATAAAGTATTTACTTCCTCTTGTTTCTCACACCGATCATGACTCACATGGGATTTGAGTAAGCATCAACCATGACCTCCTCTCCGGGTAGCCTAGAGTGTAATCCTCACACCCAAACTGAACTATGAGGTCTTTGATCCTTGCCAAGGCAAGGTATGTAAGAAGCCTCCTTGATGATCAAGACCACCATCCATTGGTCCTAACCATCTTCACATCAGTTCACCGAACACCAACCAGAACTATAAGGCCTTTGATCAATGAAAAGACAAGGAATGTAGGAATCCTCCTAGAGGTTCAATCCCACCATCCATTGGTCCCGACTATATTCACATCGGTTCCCACTCCATCCTGAACAATGTGGGTTTTGATCCTTATCTCCTGGATAAGTTACGTAGGAATACTCCTTGAGGTTCAACCTCATCCAATGGTAAGCCATTGTGACCCTATCCAACGGTAAGTCATTGTGACCCATCCAATAGAAAGCCATTTTGACACCATCCAGCGGTAAGCCATTGCGACCCTATCCAGCGGTAAGCCATTTTCAACCACATTCTATGGTAATCCATCATCATATGAACAATGAGGACATTTATTAACTAACATAGGGATACGTAGGAGGTTTCTTCGAGACTTAATCCCAACATCACCGTCATCCTCGAGTCGACTCCATATCATTCTCCACCCACTTCACTTCACCATCCATCATACATTTTTTTCTTACCTAGGCCACCACATCTCGGTGGGATCTTGCCACCCCATTCCCCCATTCACTTTAACAACAATCGGGTAGCTAACCACACATTAGCCCTTAAATCGGTGTTACCTCCAGTGGTTGCACTCACCTGATCTGCTCAAATTAGTGTTCCAATCAGTCTGATTTGTCTCCTCTAGACATTAAACCTGTAGCATACCCTATGTTAAATATAGGAAGGTGAGTAAAAATTCAGATACATTTTTATGGCATAAAATTCCCCGCATTAGACGTGGGATACCTCCAACTTCTGCAACCTCGAGAAGCCCTATAATAAGGGGAAGAAACCCATACACTCTAGTGTTTTAGGATCCAGACACGTGAGTGATGTCCAAATTGACTACTCCCTCGACTGAAGGTTTCTTCCCTAAGCAGACCCCATGGAATGTCCCGACCAAAGCAGTGTAATTAGCTGGTGTTCATGAAGATATGGCATTGGAAAGAGTTTCACAAACAAACATCTTAATCTATTAGGGAGACGTGGATTTGGTGACGGGTTCTGAGGGGGAATCCACAGAAGGAAGAACTGACATCCAGTCATCCCGTTTAGATCAAGGAGAGAACGTCCCTGAACAAGGAACGAATGTCACCCGCCTTTGGAAAGAGGGAATGCTGGGCAACAAACAACATCACTGTCCACGAACAGACGGATGCGCGCGCCCCAACGTATGTGTCAAAAACAATAACATTAGAGTAAATTAGTGATGGTGGAAGACTTGGACATATTATTGGTGGCTATATTCCAATAACTCAACCATCATAGAGAGTGTTTTAGGACAACTTCCCTAGCTCAACATGGATTTCTAGGTCCTACAATGTCACTGAGACTATTGACCAAACTCCCATTTCATTTAACATACTAGGAATAACTACAATGATAAAATGAATCAGATGAAACCTGACTTCCCCTAGGTAACTTGAGTCCTATCATGTGGTGTGCTGGATATACACCTAACTCGTAACCAGAACATCTGGTTCCAATAATCCTAGCTCAATTCTACCTAGACTCTTACCCAAAAAAAAAGACTCAAAAGCACAAAACATGGCTTCAATAACATTTTTTCACAAACCAAGTAGGATCACCATCTTACTCAGTGCCTGACTCGGTCCACAACAAGGACCGTAGGGCGTTCTTAATCCCTACGGGCTGGAACAAGTGCCCGAGTATCAAATAAAACATGTGGTAATGATTTACCTAAATTTATAATATTAAACTAACATTAAAAAACCCATAAACCATATTTGAAAAATTTAAACCAAACATGACCTTAACCATTTCCAGATTTTATGATTAAAAAATATGAAAAAAAACCTAAAGGACTATAATAAAAGGGAAAACTATAAAATCAACCCAATCCTCTATGCATTAAGATTAGAATTATCCTCAACCCACCACCATCAATATCCACAACCATTGCCACTATAAACCCAATCTTCTAACACTAAACGCCTTGACTTAACCTGACAAAAATAGAAAACTAGATCTACAAACACCCAAGTGTGTATTCAGGGTGTATTAAAGATCCCAGTAAGATTCCAACCAGATATTCAGATTCTCTTCCAAGCTATTTTAAAGATAATTTAATATGCTCATTTAAATTGATGCATTTAATAAATTTATAAGAAATAATTTGCGAGTAAAAATATAAATGAAAAGAATAGAAACCACTTATAAAGAAAAAAATTACATAACCATTTTCCTGATAGAAAATGAAATTTATAAAATTTCACACACACACCCACATCCACACAAAATAGGTCCTCTATATGCATATAGTTTCCACCCCGTTATAGAAGGCAGAGGATCATGGGTAAATACCTAGGGTTAAAAAAGCTTAAGTGGGATTATAGGAACCTCATATCTCAGTGAAAAATGGGGAGTAGAAACCCTGACCATTAGTTCTAAAATACATGATCCACTTATAGGGAACACACCCATAACCATGTGGTGCCCAATCATCATCCATGTTAAGTTAGTGTTGTAATCGTTGATACTGATAAGTGAAATCAGGTAGTAGCTACTTCAATATCACTAGAAAGATATTCATAGTATGTCCACCAAGTTACCTAGGATTCCCTTTTTTCACTAAATGTAGTTTGACAAGGCACACCACACCACTTCCTCATTTCATCCTCCAATCCAAGAATCTAATATCACAAGCCACCACATACACACAAAAAGTCAATTTAAAACAAACACACACACCCCAAAACCCTTTCCGAACATAATTCACACCTCTTTAATAATTTAATAAATCATTTTAGACGTTTTTAAAAAGATTTCCAAGAAGAACCACAAATATTTAAACCATATAGAAAGTGGAAATCCTATTTTAAAATTATATTCTCACCAAAACCATTTTACAAGAAGATTTTCATCACATGAGTAAATTAATAAATGACATAAATAATTTATAAAATATTTCAAAATATCCCTTCAAGGGTTTGAAGCAATTACACCCTAAATTTCACGTCGAAATGACACTTTAAAACTAGACATGCAATAAACACATACTAAAACATTTTTCTATTATTCAAAAAACTTGAAGTACATGTTTAATGGTTCACAACATGGATAACCCATCAAAAAATCCTTTTTCAATTTTTCAAAACAAAACCACTTGAAAATGCTTTTCATACCACTTATGTATCTCAAAAAATTCAAATGGAACATTACTATAAAAGAACATATTAATTTGAACAATTTTTTTCCATGGTCCAACCCCATCCCAATTGATACACAAGCCAAATTACCAATTTAAAACATGTTTCTAATAATTTACACAATTCACACATTACCTTCAAATGTGCACAAAAAAACCCAGTACACAAAAATTTTTCATTTTCCAATAAAAAATCATTATTTTATACATTTTCACCTCAAGTTCCTTTGGAAAAATAATTTTAACCCTTCACAAAACCATAAAAACATATTAAAAAACCACTACAATGAATCATAGACTAATAATAACTATTTTCATCTGAAAAACATAGTTTCACCACATATTCATGTCAAACCACCTCAAAAGTATACATTGATCCACAAAAGTAAATCATAGAACATGTTAAAATAAATTTAATAGAAAAATTAAATCATCGATAAAATTCTAAGGCATAAATCCACATACAGTGGATGAAGATCTTGCTGAAAAAATGGTACAGAGTCCAACCTCACATCATTAATAACATTAGAAACCATGAACAGACCCTAACATAAATATTAAACAAAAATCGGGTCAACCATCAAACCCTAGGTCCGTCCCAATCAATTTGGTACAATGTGGAAGCCCAAACCTAATAAAATTTAAGGAGGAGATAACCCAGAGGGAGAGTTTATGGCGGTGAGGTCGTAAGAGGGAGGGATACTGGCTGAGAAGAGGCCACCTGAAGAGAGGGAAAAGGCAACCCTAAGTGGAAGGAGTCACGACCTGAGGTGTTCGTGCAGGGGGATCGAGTAGGGTTGGGTTCTGTGCAAGCTAGACAGGAAGGGGGATAGAGGTTTTCCAAAATGGAGGACAACTAGTGGTCACTAGAGGGAGAGATAAATGGGGGTGGGGTGCACTGCGTAGGGAGGGAGAAAGGTGAGGGAAGGGGCCTTGATAGGTTGGAGGGGAGGGGAGGGGAGAACCCAAAACCCTAAAAAATAATAAATTGATAATTATAATAATAACAATAATATACTATATAAAAATAAAATTAATGACAATAAACATAATAATAATAAACATAACAATATTATTTAAATTGTAAATACTAAACTTAATAATAATAATATTATTATTCCAAATAATAATATTTTCATTATAATTATTTTTAAATCATGTTATTTTTAAATAATTTTGTTCTTATTTTATTATTCATTTATTTTTATTTTTTTATTTTGATTATCAGATAGGTCAAACGGTGACTTTAGTGAAGCCATATAGTTTCAACAATGTGCTTTTCCCTTGCCCCCGATGATGTCATGCCCAAAAAATATATTTTTCAATAAAAACATAAAAATTCAAACTAGGATTCAACCCGAAAATCAATAAGGATAAACGATGATAAGAAAATTAATAAAATACAATAATTAAAAGGGTCGGGTGTGACATGATATCAGTTCCTACATTTCTAAACAAAATCTATGGGTTTTTACCTTGATTTCAGGACAATTTGATTTAATTTTCCTAGTTTTGATCGTTCCACATACATTTAAGTTCTTTAAAACACTAAAAATAAATTTATTGGAATACTTTAAAATAAATCATTCAAAATGATGTGTCGACAGTTCCTATATTTAAATACTAAATATACAATAATTTTCCTCTAATTTCTGTATAATCCAACATTTTTATTAGTTTTGACCATTCCATGCATGTTTTAGTGTTTCAAAAAACAAAAAATGCATTTACATCCATAACATGATAACCATCATTTGGAATAATGTTTCATCGTTTCCAAATTTAAAAATAAATATATGTTAATTTTACCCTAATTTTAAGAAAATCCAATTTCATTTTTCTAGTTTTGACCTTTCCACACATCTTTTAATGTATTAAATCACTAAAAATGTATTTGGGGAAATAATTGAAAAAATGTCATTTAGAATGATGTTTCATCTGTTCTTATTTTTCATAATCAAATCTATGGTTGTTTAAGCCTTATTTCATGAAAATGTGAATTTGATTTCCTTATTTTGACCATTCCATGCAGGTTTTAGTTTCATAAAATACTAAAAATAAGTTCACAAATAAAACAAAAAATATATCCTTTAGAATGAAATGTCGTTATTTCATACATTTAAAAAGTAAATATTGAATAATTGTACCTTGATTTTAGGATAATCCAATATAATTTGGATGGTTTGGTCCATTCCATGAACGTTTTACTGATTTAAAAATTTAGAAATGCATTTAAAACCACTACAGGAAAACCGACATTCAGAATGACGTGCAACCAGTTTCTGTATTTTAAAATTTAATATGTCATAATTTTCACATGATTTCAGGAATATAAAACCTCCTTTTATTGGTTTTCACCCTCTGGAATATGTTTATAAAACTTTGATATCTCTTTAAATTTTTTACTAAGTCATTCCCAACACATTACATGTTGAATGGATTTGTTTTTTGTATGTACTTGTCACAAATAATTAAATTGGTGTTTCCCCTGAATTCATGTCAATATGAGATCATTTTTTTAATTTTAATATCTTTAAATATGGATTTTATTATTTTAGAACACTTAAATCATATTTAGACGCTTCATAATAAAACCATAACTCGTTTTGATGTAGCATTGATTCCTATATTTCACATATAAATTTGTGGTTTATTTCCTATGATAATTTTTTAATCATTAATTATTTTATTAAATTATAATATTACAAATAAATATTTAATAATAAAATTAATGTTTTAGTGTTATTTTTAATATTGGTGTAATAAATTAATAAAATGTATATTGGTAACTTTATATATTTTGGTGCTCAAATTTGATTGAATAAAGAGAATTATTCATTATAAACTTCCATTCATTTCATGTTCAACAATTATTTAGTGAAGATTCTTATATTTGACATGTATTTTTTATATGTTTTGTCTTTCGAGTACTCAACGATGAGTTTTTTATTTAATTGGTGATTTAAAAAAAACAAATAATAACATTGGAAAATTTAATATAAACATTGCTAAATTTTTTAGTGATGATTATTTAGAATTTTTTTTAAATAGATAATTGTTTTAGTGATAGTTATCATAAATTGTAGCGACTGAGATTATGGATGCTGTATGTGTATTTTGAAAAGGTGTTAATGATCTATTGAATCTAGAATTTACCTCAATATGTTGAGCTATGATGGTTTAAATTTCAACCAAGATAATTTCAGTCATCCTCTAAAATACATATACTAAAACATATTACATTTGAAACCTCCACTGATCATGAGTTTTGTTATGAAAATCTTTTTCTTGCATGTTTTCTTTCAATCATAAAACTTATCATTGTGATTCTCGATCAATAAAACTAATAGAACCCCCACTGGGTGTAACAGTAACGAATGACACTACCATACCAAATAAATATGAAAGAGTTGGCCCAGAACACATCCCCTATAGAATTTTGGGAAACTCTATTTTTAAAACTATTCAAGAAACATTGTTATGGGAAACTGAGTCTGATTGTGAAGGGTTCCCATCCCATAATACATTATTTTTAACCTATTAATAAAAAATATTAACAATGATTTTTAAAAATATATGAACTTTATAATGATATCTAATTAATATATTTTTCTTTATAATTTATTGTTATTTTGAAGCAATAATAACAAAATATTGGAAATTATATTATAACAACAAAAAATCTGTAAAACCCAATTAATTGGGGCTAGATAAATGTATAAAAAATATCCAATTTACATCATTTAATCCATGTATATGGAACAATTTAATTGGGTTTAAGGCTTTTTATTTGTTATAATTATAATATTGTTATTAAGTTTTTATAGTAATAAAATATTATGAAATGGTAATGAAAAGTATTTACTCCAATATCTTTGGTAGGGTTGTTTACCAAACAACCATATGGATTCTTATTCACATTAAACAACATAACTGTTTGGCCAACAAAGTGACCTAATTAATTAGACATTATATTAAATGAAAAAAATTTCAAAAAACCATTACTTATAATAAAATGATATAAATTATATTCAATAAAATTTAAACCCAATTTTTTCTTCTTATCAAAAAACTACGAGGCCCCCAATGTTATGATTGAGTTTCATTTAACGATTCATAGAATATATTTTTGATAATTCCTACAAAAAATAACAAGAATAATAAATATTGAAATTTTATTAATATTATGTCATGAAGATGCTCTAAAATATGAAATTACTTCATCAAATTCATCTCTCTTGACATCGGCAATGTCCTTCCATGGATCACGATAAATGCCTTCGGGCACTTTCTTATACATTTTTTGTGATATGGGTGAAAAATCATTAAACTCATTATATAATCTATATTAAAAGTATACACATTTTCCCAAAATTTTCAAATTACATGAGTGTGAAACCGAGGCTGGTACATCAAAATGAAAAAAATCTAGAAATAAAAAACATAACACTTTATTGGTATGTGAAAATTTTTAAATCATGTATTTGAAATTAGTTTTCCAAGAATATTAAATTAATTTTACCATTAAATGAGTATAAAAGATCTCATTTTTTCATAATACATGGATATGAATCCAATATTTATAATTAATGGGAAATCTCAACCTCTCATAAGAAAGCTACCGAAGAACCTTCCAATATATTCTGTTAGTATCACAGATAGTAATGATGAATTCATAAAGTGGAAGAAAATATTGAAGTCCTTCAAGTCCCATAAATGTATTGTGTTCATATTTTTATAACTTCTATGGTTTCCTTTAACAATTTGAAATAATAGATAAAAAGGATAATAAAATAAAAAGTTTTTTTTCAAAATTCACATAAATAACAGTAATTATAACTCTCAAATATCCCCTAGATGGAGGGTGAAGAACTGCTCCATCACCGATGACGAATCAGGTATAGGGCTACATAAGATATTTAGGGAAACAGATGGCTCACAACTAGTCTTGGGTACAAAAGAATCATTAAAATCCATAGAAGATGATGGTGGTGGTGGAATACTCCGTGATGTTGATTGGATAAGATCATATTTTTATTTTTTCTTAACATTCATACATTTATAATGATTAAGAACTGTATTTTAACAAATTTTTATTATAGAAAACTGGTTAAAATGATTGGAAAACATCACTTTTTTTAAAAAATTATATTTTTTATAAATTTCTTTTAATGGAGTTTAGATGGATTATTATTGAATTGTGAAGTATCATAAGGAATCTTCAAAGGAATTTATTGATATTTTGTAACTGGTAAATATTCAATAAGATTTGTGAATCATATTGTATAGAATCACTATTATATTTTAATAAATTATTGGGATATTATATATTTTGAACACAACATTTTAATCGTAACTAAATCCTGGGGTATTTAGAAGAGTCTAATATCATATCATACAATATATATGTGAAATATTTAATGTAATATAATTTTACAATTCATATTTCAATATTTGTTATTATTCCAATATTAATCATTGTAATGATTCAAATAATCATTGGTAATAAATATAAAATCATAATAATTTTTATAAATTTTTATTCAAAAACATATATAATATTTTATAGCTAAAAATTAGATATATCTCCTAGGATATGTTAACTAATAAAGTAATGAAAAATAAAGAGTGTGATGCATATATTTTTATAGCTACCAAACCTATATAATGTAATTGTAATGAAACCAATATATCTACTTTCACTCCTCGGTTCGTGGTGTGTTGACTATTCTAGACCAAAAACATCTAAAATAGGTTAGGTGATGATGAATATCATAAATAAAAAATATATATAAAAGTCCATAACCTATTGCTACATATATCAGCTAAGAAACAAAAATAGACAATACGTACTCAACAAGCTCCATTAATAAACCAATAAGAAATTATATAAAAAATTTATGGATAATAAATAATTATTTAATAAAATGAAACAAATAAATCCACCCAAGGGAAATAGATATGGATAATAAAACATTACTTGATATAATGGAATTTATAAATGAAATGATACAATATTAGTACAAATTATACAGTAATGAGGGGAACTGAGATATAGTGAGGGAGGTTAGATGGAGGAGGGGGTTTTCCATCACTATCCTGTAGTCCAGAGAGGAGGTCAGGGGGGTCATGGGGGTCAGGGTTCATGGGCTCAGGGTTACGAACATAGGGTTACATCCGAGGAGAGGATAGATGGAGGGTGGAGGGAAAGGGGGTCGCAGGCTTGGTGTAGCCACTGAAGAGATGAGAGGAGAATGGGTGGGGGGGAAAGGGGGTAGTGGGCTTGAGTAAAATAGCTGGTGGAGGAGAGGAGGTCAGGAGAGGTGGGGGTCACACAAAGGGAGTGGGAGAGGGGGAGGGATTAAGGTTTAAAAAAAACATTTTGTGTTGTTTTAATTGAGATAACCACTATTTTAAAACATAAAAACAAATTATCACTGAAGATTCATGAAACTACCACTATATTATAATTTTTTCAGACTGTATTTATTTTGCGGTGGTTACTAGAACCACCTCAAATAAACTTCCACTAAACATGTATTTTATTATGGTGTTTCTTCAATAAGATTCATTAATTTCATGTATTATATATATTGGTGGAATATCTGTAGAACCATTAATGAATAACTTGTTATATGAATAGAGGACACTAATGAATATAATTAAGATGCACGAAATCTATTGAATATTAAGTTACTATCAATGATTTTTAATTTTTTTCTTCAAATTATCAAATAGGTTAACCATGTTAATACATAAAGAGGTCAATTATATATGGTAAACTAAACGTGTAGAATGTTTCGAGGGAAAAAATTTGGAACTTGTCATTACTCTTGTTTTAACGTTGTATTTTTAGAATGAATTATTTATATACATAGTTATCCATTAAACAAATTAATGGGATGTGTTCCTATTCAAAATGATAGGGTTTTTGGTTATACATCACATATGTTAATTACCCTTAAATATTATCCAAACTATGGTTTTGAGTTGGAAGCTATAATCACTTCATATTGATATAAATACATAATCATTATAGTGAAATATGTTATATATTTATGGATCCAAATAGTTAAAAGTATTCGTTATTACATAATGAACTCTATATAAGGAAAATGATATTGTTGGAAAAAGATAAAAATAATGATTATCTAATAAAATACCACTATGGGAAGTAAGAAATGTGGTTAATACATTAAATTAAAAATATAACAGGTTTCAAACATTAACGAGGAAGGGAAACTGTCTAATATTCATGTATTTAATAATGTTTATTTTAAAATTAATAAATATGTTTAAATATAATTCCCATTCAAAGTGATTAAAAAATATTCATTACTACATAAAACAATAAATTTCTAAAAAATGATTGTGTTACAAAAGTAATATTAAATCCATGAATAATGAAAAATAAAAATACATTATCAATAAGGTTAGTGTATTGATATTTGGAAATAATCTATGTGTTGCATAATTTAATGAACTAGAGATGAAATTGATAGATAAATCTCATAGATCAAATTTTATTATTAATCATTATAGTATTGTGATTTATTATAATGTAAGACAACATTTATTATGGGGTTAAATAATGATAGAAATTTTTAACATTGTTTAATGTTTCATTTAGTGATAATAGGTAATGGATGATAGAAGAAATATTAATGGTGTCATGAAACCACTCTCTATACAAAAGAGGAAGCATTGAAATATTATAAAAGATATTATTACTAAACTTATAAATTCATCTAAGAAGGCTAATTTATTATGTGTTATTAGTGAACCCCATATGAGGAACCCATGAAATTGTAAAATGTAAATTTTATTTTTTGTAAAAAAAATCATATGAATATTTTATTAAGTGTTGAGAATGATTCATAAGAGAATTAGGTGGTTGGAAATTCTAGAAGTTGATATGTGGAAGGTATATTTTTGAAATTTTACTTATAGTTGAAGGAATATTTATTGATCCAAGAAAAATTATTAATAAGGTAATCTGAGTCTGAGATATTTTTTGGAGGCATATAATAGTCAATACAGTATTCTAGGAAATATATTATTTATGAATGTAATATATTTAACTAGTTTATTATAATATTGTAATTGAGTTCTGGAAGACATTATAATATGGAAAAATGTATAATAATGGAAGAGGAAAATTAACTCAGATGGTGAACCTGAATGAATCAATGTTTGGATTAATTGAAATTTTAAATGGAGTGTTTTGGGAGAGAATTGTGAGTTAGGTTTGAAATTTTGAATTTTTTTTGGAATAACTACATAGAATAAGTTGATGATGATGACCATTCTGAATTATGTGAATGTTTGGAGTAATTATATTATTGAATGTGATAATAGATTTACTTTATAATGTTCTATTCTTGAAAATACACTAATACTAATGATTAAATATATATTATCCAATTTCATAAAAGAATTTATCCAGTAGTTGGGGAAGAATAACCATAGTAATTCCTATGATGTGTATTCTTAAATTAGGAAGATACAAATAATATTGTAATATTAAATTGTTCTGAAGGTGACGAATGTCTAAATAATCCATTGGTGATTGTTGATAACACTACAAGATATCAAAAAATACATGGATAACTCATAATATATGAAGGTTATGTGAGATTAACCTTAAGTATCCACAAGGTCAACCTAATGATATAGAAGAATAATTTATGGAGTTATAAAATTAAATGTGAATTAATAGATTTTACAACTATGAAATAATTATAAGGATGATCATATATGATTCTAGTGAAAATTTGAGGAAGATATAAAGTATAAATATCAATAAATGAATCATTGTATTTATTAACATCAAAATTGGGAAATTCAAATGTCTGGTAAATTCCTCAAGACCATATCACTGTATTTTAAAATAGTTTATTATTCACAATTATGAATAGAAAGATAATATTTGAGATTAAAGGAATTTATATAATGAAATTGAGAGTGAGAAAACAACACATTCAAAAAATATTTAAATTTGAGTAGGGGTATTTTGAGTGTTTGAAATAATGAGTAAGAGAAATGATTTTTTTGACCTATATAAATTCCAGATATTGAGGTTCTGGAAGAACTATACATGTAATCCTTCTTTTTTTATATGAGGAAGGGAATTAATTTGGTGAGGAAATGGATAATTATAATACGAATTTAGTTATATGGAGGTAGATTGTATAATCATATTCATGATATTACTATCATGATATATTGATGGATTAAGGATGATACCATCTCATAAAAATTAATCACTTTATTATATTAGATAAAAAATTTGTGTCTTGGACTTGAGTCCCAAAAATAAAAGATATATTCAACCATATTGGTTAGAAAGTTATAATTATATTATATTACTTTTGTTATTTTATATCATATTTCAATGCACAAGGGGGAGACTTACATATTGAGAGAAATTGAACTTTAACATGTCATAGAAGATAATTTTATTATTGAAAAATTTAAAAAGCATAACCCTTATTCTATCCCATTCCTTTTTTGCGCAACATAATATTGCTTAGATCATCAAGTGGTATTTATGAAACAAATTCCCTACTAATTATAATAGCATTTTTAATGTTCTTTTGGGGAATACTAATAATATAAAAAGTAGAGGAATATCGATTTATATCAAAAGAATTATCATGGTAGGAAGAATAATATGATTTTCAATTTTTTTCACGTAATCTAGGGGTTATTATTGTGTCCACCATTGGGATTACTCTAATGGAGAATTATTGACTCATGATATATAATGATAAGAAAAATTTATAAGTCAATTGAAATTAATTTAATACAATTATAATGTATTTATCTAACAATTTTTATACAAAGGTGATATGGTAACAAACTACCAAAGTTATATAGGATAAAATTTAAAATGATTTTAAATGAAATTTCAATGTTAATTAATCTAATATTAAGATATAGAGATAAAGTTTAATAATGTGATAATGGATGATGTTGAAATAATTACGGATTTATTCAAAATGTTAAATTATTCTATTACATATATTAATGGATTTGATGATAAATTAGAATATATTATTACCATTAAGAAATTAATTAGAAACTCTCCTAACTTGTTTGATGTTATTGTGTATTCTTTGGATGATAAAGATGAATTAACTCCAGAAGAATTAGAAAATAAAATTATTTCTTATAAACTAAGGAAAATGTATTATTTTTAAGAATAATATCATAGAGGAAATGTAGATTTAATTAAAATCCCTAAATCAAAAAAATAAGTAAATTGAAAATGAGTACTCTATAGAATATAAAGGCAATGATTAAATGTATGAAGATTTTAAGATTATAATGGATCTATCACAAAGAGAATTTGGAAGGGAATGGTAATGTTTAAAGATAAAATCTCACTAATGTAATGACCAAACCCAAGTTACATAGTATCGATGAATTATTACTTAACATTGTCCTGATCACAAGGGATCAAGTCATGAATGACTGATTAGTTTAGTTACCTTTGAATTAATAGATATAAGAACAAGTTTTACATTACATCATGAGATAAAAGCAAAAATAAAATTTTGTCCCTTCTGAATACACAAATATCCATTATCATATCTGTATAGGTCAACCATTAAATACTTATTCACATATTCAGGAAAATAAAACATTGAAAGGGGTGAGCTCTAATTATTAGTAAGGAAGACAATATAGTGGAAACATTCATAAATAAGAAAAAAAATTTAAGGCAATGTATAAGACTAAAACATAAGCCTTTTAAAAATAAACTTCTGCATAATATGGAAAATATAAATAAAATAATTCTATTTACATATTCACATGGATATTATACTAGTTGAATAATCACATGCAATATAAATAGCCAATTTCAAAATGATGGAATGCATAATGCTGGACTTCATAACCACAATGTCAAGGCCTCATGCGAAGACTAAAAATATGATTTTTTCAAGGACTTGTACGAAGCAATAGATTGTCTCATGTGTCCTATGGATAAATCAAGGAGCTATAGTAGGCTCCACCTGTCACTTACGACGTCTAATGAATTCCTCGTATGAAAAGGTTGAAACATAAGATAAACAATTGTATTAAAACTAGCATATGAAATGTTAATACTTTAACCATAAACCATGAATGGTATAAAAATAATATATCCATATTAAAACATATAAGAAACCGTTAAAACAACATGGATTCTTGTATCAAAATATATCAACTTCAAACAAGTTTAAAATCCATTAAGAGATGTTTACATAGATGAAATCAAAACTATTTGAGAGAAATATATCTTTCTATTTTGAAATCATTTAAAAGTCACAAAATAAAAAAAATATTTTAAAATTATATTAATAATATTGTAAGGGAATCTTTGAAGATGTTATAATGGCAGAAAATAGTTATACTCGCTGAATAAGATAAAAAACATTTTTTCCCTTAATTCTGTCTAAAAGATTGGAAAGGACCTTGTTTGGATAATGATAGAAAGTTTAATTTATAATAATTATATAAAAATTAAAACAAGGTAATAAATTACTTTAACCAATAGTCTAGGAAATAGTAAAAAATGTTTTTAAATACATTTGTAAGAAACATAGATGTGGATGATAAAGAGTTCCCAGTAGATACCCACATTTAAAAAACATCTGATAATAAAGAGATTGTAGGATTAACTATTACCTTGATCTTTTCCTAGGATGAGGGTATGTTAAAATAATTTATAATAGTCAAATAATCATTACTAAATTATAAAATAACCAATTACATAAATATGATATCATATATGATCTTCTAATATTTCTTTTTTAATAATAATTTAGTTGTATCATTGTTTTGAATGTTAATTGATTCATTTTCATTTATTTGTTTTGTTATGTAAGTAATGTTTGTTATGGATAATATATATTTGATTTGTATCCCTAATGATATTATGTTCTTAAAAAATATTTGTAACCATGAAATTATAATTGTTCGTGAATGGTTACGATGAGGAATTAATTTCATCGCGTTTATAGAGACAGTAATACATATGAACACATGAGCGACAATATCATTCAATTGAAGGTAAAATCATATGTAATTGGATGGTATATAATATTTATAGAATCCTTAACATGTTATTTTTATAATTTACTTCATTTATACTCATTACTATACCCATCCAAATAATGAGGTGTTTAAATAAAAAATTACACCACTATAGGGAGATGGTAAGCCATACGTACGCATGTGTGATAACATGTCATTCATAGGATGGATAAAATAATGAATATGGTTGTACAATATATAATATAAAATCAAAGTATGTTTAAGGTACTACATTTATTATTTTGGTTTGGAAACAACAAAGAAAGAGTAAGTGTTAGAAGAAAAGAACATTGAAAGAGGTGGAGAAATTATTACCTCTTCATCAGGTGTTTCCTTTTGAGTTGATCATAAGGGCTCCATATGTAGCCTTTATAATAAATTTAAGGCCTATAGGAAGATTAGTGGGTAGTTATGAGGATATTTGAGTAGGTTTGAGAAGATCTAAATGGCTTTGGAGGTGAGATTTTGAGATAAAGGGAAGTACCCTTTTATAAGGGAGGCAAGGGTTACTTTAGGAAATGCTTGAAATATTACATTATTGCACATTCATAATAGGTTAATAATGGCTCAAAAATGATTTTTTCAAGTATAAGGTGGGTATGGGTCTAAAACCTCTCAACAAAAATGTTTTAGAGAGGTTTACGTCACCATATTAACATTATATTTTAGATTTAACACTTAGTTAAATAGTTCAACTTTTACCATATATTATTATATTGTAATAATAAATGGTTAATAAATTTACTATAAAATTCCAAGATAATCCCAATTAATTCATTATTGATATATATTTCCTTATATATTTTCTTTGTTCGATCCTTCATTTTTTAGTAATATTATATCAATTAATAATAAAGTATTTGTTTTAAAAACTAATTTATATCAATTTTGACACTATTTGGTATTTGACTTTTGTTAAAGTCCTAACAACTTGATTAAATTGAATAATATTTATTTAATCAACCCTAACATGTTATATAAATCTTTAAAATTATTTTAATTTATCATAAGTCTCAATTTACATTTATTTGGATATTTATAATATCAATTATTTTAATATTTCAATAATAAGGTAACTATTGTATCCTCATTGTGTCATAATTAAATTTATTTTTTTAATGTCAAAGAATTAAAAATAAAATACCATAATGTATGAAAACATTAAATATTTACAACAAATAATTATTGTTGAATTTATCTTATGTATAACACTATATTAAAAATGGTTTAGTTATTAAACATTGAATTTAACACATTTAACTCATATTTATTTAAAATATTAATAAATGTCAAAAACAAATCAATGTGGTTCCAAAGGATAATATTTTATTACTATGGTTGATTATGGTCGAATTAAATTTATCCAATAGAATTAGGACATGTTTTAGGGTAATTATAATATCATTATTACCTTTAATTATTATATTTACTTTTGTCCTTGGTAAATAAAATTAAAAAGTTACTATTCAAAAAAAATTATTTTCATTCCATTAAACCACATTTTACAAACTGTTGTCAATTTTGACTCTAGAATTTATGAAATTCAATTCATAAAATCTGTAAAATTACATTTTATGCAAATTTTAAAATGCGCCTTGAATGTAGGTAAATGATGGAAAAAAGATCAATAAAATTTTATATGTCTAATATTATTATAAAATGACTTCAATGAATTAAATTGAAAATACATAGGTATAATGTATATATTTTTAATTAACATTAATTTAAATAAAATTAATAATTATTTAAATAAAAATATGGTTTTAAACAACAAATAAGTTTTTTTCACAATTCATAAAAATTGAAAGTATTCAGAAAAATTCAGAAAATTCCCCCTAAGCTAATTTTGATATTCGAAACTCAAAAATGATGTACATTTTCAAAAATAAAATTTATTAAAATTCAAAATGTGGGTATTATTATTCATTACTGCTAGTGTGATTTGTCGTGTTGTGCTAAACCTCTATGTTGCATACTGCGTAAGATATTGCATTATTCAAAGAGAAATCTGATGTGGAAGCTTGGGGTGTTACATTCTTCCCTCCTTCCAAAAATTTCTTTGTTTAAATTTCTAGAATATTACTATAAAAAAAGATTCATGTGGCTCTTCATTATAATTTTCTCAAGTTCAGACGTTGCCACTTCCATTTTATAGTTTCTCAATCGATATTTCACCCGAAGAGTCGTTCGTTTTCTCAAAACTTGTTCTCTGGTATTCTAAATTTTGATAGGATTTTCACAATAAGACAAGTCATGTTCCAGTTCTATTTTGTCATAGTGGAGTACATGCATTGGGCCAGGCATGTATTTTCTCAACTCTAATAGGTGGAACACATCATTAACTTGGGAGAGACATCACGACATTACCAAATGATAAGCTACAACTTCAATCATTCTAGAATTCAGAAAGGTTAGATGTACATGTGAATCAATTTAGTCTTCTTACAGAATCTTATAACACCTCTCCTTGGAGATATCTTCAAGAAAACTCGATCATCAACTTGAAATTACAAATCCTTTTTTCAGTTAACGGTATAACTCTATTTACTACATTGAGCTTCTTTGATGTGGGTTTGGATAACCTTCACATTTTCCATCATTTCCTCAAAAATTTACAGACCTATGAGTTTTCTATTGCCAACATCATCGCATCAAGTTGGCGTGTGACATATATTTCCAAATAATGATTCATATGGTGCCATATAAATATTTTAATGGAAGTTATTGATATAGGAAAAGTCTACCAGAGGTAAATACTGATCCCACATACCTTGAAAATCAAATGAGAAAGATATCAACATGTCTTCTAATGTTTGAATAGTCAGTTCTGATTGTTTATCAGTTTGAGGTTGGAAGGTAGTTCTCAAACAAAGTTCAGTATCCAAGGCCTTTTGATGACTTTTCTATAATCTTGATGTTAAATGGGGAAAATGATTAGAAACATTCGATAGAGGTACTTCATGAAGACATACTACTTCATAAATGTATAGTCTTGGTAAATGTTCAAGTGGTAAATCTTCTCTTATAGCATAAAAATTTGTTGACTTGGTAAGACCATCAACAATGAACCATATTGCATCATTCCTTCTAGGATCCATTGGTAGCCCCATGAAAAAATCCATCTTAATAACATACCATTTCCACTAAAGTATGGGAAGAGGTTGCATGACTCCTATAGGATGTTGTCTTTTAGCCTTTACCTATTAACTAACCATACATCTTGACACATAATCTGCAATCTCCCTTTTCATATTGCCCAAAAAAATGATCCTTAAAATATATATATATATAATATTTCTAATAGGGTGTATATAGAAATTGGACTTATGAGAATCATCCAATAATTATTTTTTTAGATCAGGTATATTAGGAACACAAATTCTTTTCCCAAATTTCTAAATTACATCTTCACATAGCATTTCAATTAATCTCCCATCATTCATAGATTTAATTTTATTTTGATACTCTTCATCATCAGTCTGAGGACCATTTATCCTTTCCAATAATGATGTTTTGGAAACCATTTGAAAAATTATTGATGTTTCACCTTCCAAGATTTTTCCAAAATCTATAATTATTATATCTATGAACATAGGATACCTTTCAACTCTCATTTTGTTCAAAACTCCAAGTTCCTATCAGCTAAGAGAATTTTCCACTATATTTTACTCCCCTGGTGGTTGTGTATAGTGCCATCATAATACTTGAGTATCTTGATCCATCGCCTTTGCCTCATGTTGTGTTTTGTTTGTGAGAAAATTAACATCAACCTCTTTTGATCGGTATATATCTCACATTTTTCACCATATAGATAGTGTCTCCGAATATTCAATGAAAATATTACAGTTTCTAACTCAAGATCATGGGTGTGATAGTTTTTTTCATGAATGTTTACCTATCATGATGCATAGGAAATAACCCTATCATTCTATATAAGGACACAACCAAGTACTTTATTTGTAGAATCACTATAAATAAAAAACCCATGATTCGACGATGGTAGAGTCAATATAGGATCATTGAGTTATCTTTTTTTTAGTTCTTCAAAATATTTTTCACACACTTTTGTCCAAAAAATTTTAACCCTTTTATATGAGATCTTGGTTAATGGGTTTGCCAATCGGGAAAAATTATGGATGAATCGCGGATAATAACCTACCAAACCAATAAAACTGCATAGTTTAGTTATACATATTGGTGCTGGCCATTCTTGGATTTCCTTGGTCATTGAAGGATCAACAGAGATTATATCCATAGAGAAAATATGGCCAAGAAAAGAAATATATTGAAGGTAGAATTCACACTTGCTAAAATTTCTCATCTAATTCATTTCTTCTAGGGGTTTTCGGAATAGTGCACAAGTTATTTTCATGATCTTCATAGATTTTTGAGTAAACCAAGATATCATCAATAAATACCACTAAAAATCCAACAATATATTCATTGAAAAATCTATTTATTAAATCCATAAAAATAGAGGGTTCATTAGTCAGTCCAAAAGGAGTTACAGTAAACTTGTAATTCCCACACCTGGTTCAAAATTCTATTTTCGGAATGTCTTCCTTATTCACATAAGACAAATGATATCACGATCAGAGGTTAATATATGAAAAATAATGAGCTCCAAGAATTTGGTAGAATGAATCATCAATTTGAGATAGGGGATACATTTTCACTATTGTTTTAGCATTGATCTCCTTGTAGAAAATGCACAACCTCATAGATCCATCTTTCATCTAAACAAAAAGAACAGGGGCTCCCCATGGAGAAATAAAATGGAAAATAAATCCTTTATTACTCGATTCCTCTTGTTGTTTAGTTAGTTCCACTAATTCTACAGTGGCTATTATATAAAGGTACTTCAATATAATCCTTGAACCATTAATTAAATCAATGAAAAACACAATTTCTCATTCTGGAGGATGTCCAGGTAATTCCACTAGAAACACAACAACATACAATTTTACAATAGGTAGGTCCCATATCTGAACATTCTTTTCCTCTACCATAGTTATTTCTTTATCTTATCCCCTGATAATTTAATTTAGTAGAGCTACTGGTGGTGGATCAAGATAAGAACCTAGTGGTGTTGTTTCTGCTCTAATGAAACGGTATTCCTTATCATCATTGAAAATGGTTACCTACTTCTTCTTACAATAAATTATTTCATCATAGTCCGAGTGAAAATACATTCCGAGGATTATATGAAGTTCAATAATGGGTATGATGATGAGTTTAGTAGATAAAGAACATTTATTTTCCTAAATGAAAACTGATTCACCAAACTTTGGTGCAATGATAATTCCATTATGAGTTTTGATTGACAACTCCCTTGTTAAATCAAATTTGAAATATATAATTTTCATAGAAAACACGGATGATATAAATCAATGTGATGATCCAAAATCAAATAAAGCATTGTCTAAACTTGAGGAAACCATTTAATTATCTACCATAACATCTTTCAGAGCTTCTACCTCCACATTATTGACGGCATAAGCTTGATTTTTCTCCCCTTCCCTTTTCTGAGGTATGTTTTTATGGAGCATAGGACATTCGATTGAATAATTCCACTTTTCTCTACAATTTTATCCTTCAACATTGACATACTCTTTATTCCCCTTGAAATCACAATCTAGGTGGCATTTTTCACCACACTTGTAACATACTCCCATTCCATTAATGAAAGTATGAGGGAATTTCTTCACACATTAACCATATGATTGATATTAAAAATTTTCTTTCTTCCCCTTATTTTGATTTATAGAGTTTTCATCAGATCAATTCTTCTCCTACTTTTCTTTAATGTTGTAATACATAGAGAATTAATTTTCTATCAAGATAGAACATGATCCAACATCTTAATATGATGAGAAGGATCGTGAGGATAATTCTTGATGAAGAAATGTTTTTAAACCCTCAAATAATCTATCAATATTAGTCCATGGGTTACATATATAATCTACCGTAAGCCTTTCTACCCTTGTAAAGTTAGCATTATACTTTGTGACATTCTCATCCTCCTTTTGCCTCAGCCTCAAAAATTGCCTTTCTATATCCGCTCGACAGTCACGAGGAAAGTTTTTTCTAAGAAAACATCTTTAAACTCCATCCATTACATATTTTATACTTATTATTCCTCCTTTGTGTTTTGAATTAATGAACACCATTGATCTGCATCTCCCGTGAGGTGATAAACTACCATGAAAACTTTTTCCCTTTCGCTATACCCCAAATCATGAAATATTTTATCTAAGGAATGTATCCTTTGCTCAGCTACAAATGGAATCGTAGTCTAATTGAATGTTTTTGGTTGTTTCCACATGAAGCGGTCTAACATTGATCCTCCACATTGTGGATCAGGATGCTCTATATGGGTAAGGTTATTATTCATAACTTGGGTGACTTTTCCCAGTATGGTGATAAGCTGATCAGCACCAGTTGAATCACTATCTCAACTATAAATATCTTTAGTTAGAGGGAAATCCCTTAATAGATTACATGCATTGATAAGGTTTCCATTCCTCCCAAGAGGTGACATTTCTAAACAATGGAATACACTAGATAAGATTATGAATCACAATACATAATTCAAAACATGTAAAACACTTAACATAAATTGAAAAGATTAGGAATATTATCCATAATCATAAAATTTCTTCTTTTTGGAAGAATATACTCATAAATCCTTCATAATGGTTTCTAAAAAATATGTGAATTATCCTAAGCATGTACCCCGGGAGTGGCGTAACCAAGAGTGCAGCAAGGACCATTGTCATGTACCAGGATACCCCAGGTGAAGCCTAAAACTCCTTGTTAGAGTTTTCACAACTAGGTACATCTGTGCCAAAGTCGCCTTTATATACTCATTTCCAAACATGGATGTATTGCATTGAAAAATCACCAAATCTATACATTACCAAAATTCTTGGATGTTCTTCTATACTAATCCTCAATGTCTATCTTAAGGTGATCTTCTCTAATCAATGTTTTTCTAAATCTTACTTCCAATGTTTGTACTAAAATTTCTCTGATGCCAACTCTAATTCCTTGACCCTAGTTACCCGGAGTTGGTTTATTATTACAAAACATTGGAATGATCACAAGGGATCAATCCCCGATGGACTGATATGTTTAGTATCCTTGGTGTTACTAGATACAAACATAAGTTTTACATTACATTGAGAGATAATAACAACAACAACATTTTTTCCCCTTTGAACACACTTATATCTCTGAGTCTATCTTTGTAAGTAAAACATACAACACTTATTCACATATTTGGAAAAATAAAATAAAGAAAGGGGTGATCTCATATGCTCATTAAGGATAAAAATATAGAAAAATCATTCATAAATAAGAGTAAATATTTAAGGCAATGTATAAGAATAAATCATAATCCTTTTAAACTTAAACATCAACATACTATAGAAAATATAAATCAAATAATTAAATTTACTTATTCACATAGATATTCTACTTGTTGACTAATCACATGAAATATTAATAACCAATTTAATAATGATGTAATTCACAATTCCATACATCATAACAACATAGTCAAGGCCTCATGGCCAGACTACAAATAAGATTTTGTGAAGGCCTTGTGACAAGACACTATTTTGTCTCATGGGACCTATAGATTAATCTTGGAGATATAGGAAACTACACCCATCACGTACTAAGTCCAATGAAATCATCATATGAAAATGATGAAATATAAGAGAAACATTCGTATAAAAACAAGCATACAAAATGTTAATACAGTAACCATAAACTATGAAATTTATAAAAATAAAACATCCATAGTCCAACATATCACAAAAACTTTATTACAATATGGAATATTTTATAAAAATAAATCAATTTAAAAAAATCAATGGATGTTGAAATAGATGAAAAAAAACTATTTGAGAGAAATATCTCGTTCTATTTTGAAAACATTTAAAATTCAGATAACTATACAGTAGAAAATTTATTTTGTTAATATTTTTTAAGCATGTAAGGTAAGTTTCGAAAATGTTATAATGGAGGAAAATAGCTGAACACACCGTATAAGTTAAAAAACAATATTTCCTTAATTTTGTCGAAAAGGTCGTAAAGGACCCTGTTTGGAAAACGGAATAAATATTCCATTATAAGAATTCTATAAAAATTAAAACAAGGTTATAATTGACATTAATCCATAGTCATTTAAATAGTAAAAATGTTTGAAAATATATTTTTAAGAAACACAAAGGTGGATAATAATGAGGTCCTAGTAGATACTCACGTATAAACAACCTCAGATAATGAAATGATTGTAGAATTAACTCTTAACTAGTAATTTTATGTGATCGAGGGTATTTTAACCTAATTTATAATAGTTAAATCATTTTTATTAAATTATAAAAGAACCAAATACATAAATACGATATTATATATGATCATATAATATTGCATTGTTAATAATATTTCAGTAGTATCATTGTTTTGGATGTTAACTGATTTATTTTCCGTTATATATTTTGTTACGTAAGTAATGTTTTTTATGAATAGTATATATTTGACTCATATCAAGATTTATATTATGTTATTAAACATTATTTATAACCATAAAATGAAAATTATTCTGGAACAGTTACGATGGGGAATGAATTTCATCGCGTTTGTGGAGACTGTAATCCGTACCTATGCACGAGTGACAATATAATTCAATTGAAGGTCATAGAATATGTGGTTGGATGGTATAACATATATACATAATCTTTATCATGATTTATTTTTTATTTACATCATTTATACTCATTATTATACCCATTAAAATAATGAAGGGTTTGAATAAAAAACTACACCACGATGTGGAGATTGTTAGCTGTACGTATGCATGTATGGTGACTTGTCATTCATAGGATTGATATAATAATGAATAAGGTTGTACCTTATTTTTAATAACATCACTGTTTGTATAGGGTACGAGAGTTATTATTTTGGAAAGGAAATAATAAAGAAAGAGAAGTGGAAGAAGAAAAGAACCTCAAAAGTGGTGGTGATATTATTACCTCTTCTTCTGGTGTTCCCTTTTGAGTTGATCAAAAGGGGTCCATAGGTTGGATTTATGATCAATGCAATGCCTCCAGGGAGAAGTGAGGTTAGATGGGAGGATTTTTGTGTAGTGGTTGGATGATCCAAATGGATTTGGATGTGTGATTTGGAGAGAAGGGTAAGTAACCTTTTATAAGGTAGGTGAGGGTCACTTTAGAAAAAAACTATAAATAATATTTTTTAATACAATAATATTCGGTTTATAATGGATCCAAAATGATTTTTTTTGAAGATAATGTGAGGATGAGTCTAAAAAATCTCAAAAAATTGGTTTTTGACAGGTTTTGGTCACCATATTAACCTTATAATTTAGATTTTACTCTTAGTTAAATAGCATATAATTTACCATGTATTCTTGTATTATTAAAGTAAATGATTAATAATCATACAATAAAATTCCAATAGAAACCCAAGTTGTTCATTGGTGATATATATATGCTTATCTAAGTCCCTTTTATGAACCTTATAGTTTTTAGAATATTATATCAATTAATAATACAGTATTTGTTTTAAAAAATATTTATGTAAAATTTGACATTATTTGGTATTTGATTTTTGTTAATGTCCTAACACCTTAATTATATAGTATAAAATTTATTTAATCAACCCTAACATGTTATATTATCTTCAAATATTATTGGAATTTATCATAAGTCTCAATTTACATTTATTGGGATATTTATAATATCAATTATTTTAATATTTCATTAATAAGGTAATTACATCATCATCTTTGTGTCATAATTACATTTAATTATTTAAATTGTAAAAATTATAAATAAAACATCATAATGTTGGAAATAGTTTTATCATTCTAATGAATATTTATAGTAGAATTTATCTTAATTATAACCTTATATTGAAATTTATTTATTATTAAATTTTGAATTTGACACTTTTAACACTTCTTTTAAAATAATAATAATAAATGACCTAATCAAATCCATGTTGGTCAAAAGGATCATATTTTATTCATAAGGATTCTTTTGGTTGATATAAATTTATCTTATAGAATTATGACATGTGTTATGGTAATTATAAAAACATTTATTACTATAATTACTCTATTTACTTTTAACCGTGGTAAATATAAGTCAAAAGTTACCATTCACAAAAAATTATTTTTATCTTATTGAACCAAATTTTATTTACTGATGTCAACCATGTCTGTTATATTTTTGAAATTCAATTCCCAAAAGTGGTAAAATTACATTTTATGAAAATTTAAAAATGCACCAAGAAGGTGGGTAAATGAAGGTTAAAAGTTCAATAATATTTTATATGTCTAATATTGTTATAAAATTACATCAATGAATTACATAAAAATTATATAATTATTATGTGTCAATTTTTACTTAAAATAAAATTCAAAAAATAAATAATTATTTAAATAAAAATACGGTTTTAAACAATAACGTAGTGTTTTTCACTTTTCATCAAAAATTAACCCAAAGCTAACTATGATATTCCAAACCCAAAAATGACGTCCATTTTGGAAAATAAAATTTTATAAAAATTCAAAAAGTGGGTATTAGTATTCATAACAGCTAGGTAGATATGTCGTGGTGTGCTAAAAAATCATGTTGCATACTGCACAAGCTATTGCATTATTAAAAGGGAACCGTACCCTAGAATCCTAGGGTGTTACAACTAAAATGTATAATGTTCAGTCAAAATGGGAGTATTTCAATTGATTTTCCAAATAAGAAATAGTAGTGAGTAAACTGATAATGAGAATGCATAAATTATTTTGAGAACAAAATGGGGTAAAATGTCAAAAGAAATTAATAAATTCTTTGAGTAAAATAAAATTCAAGAAAGAAAAATCAAAAAATCAATAGAGCAACGAAGATGAACGATACTCTAAAACTGGAAGGAAATCTGATGAATAACCTAGTATAATGTTTAAAATATTTATTTATAACATTGATAAAAACTGAGAAACCTAAATCAGTAATGAATTTGAAACAGAGACCTACCTTTGACATATAATAACATCTAAAACGGTGTCCTGCCTTATGTAAATTATTAATGTCAAAAATGAAAATAATCCATAAAACATATGGTATGAAAAAAATGAATGAGAAGAAGAGTTAGTGAAGAATTAATTATGAAATGTTGAAAAACTAAATATTCTCAAGTTAAAAAATCATAGCATTTGATAATATGTTAAAAGAATTAAATGAAAAATTTATAGTACAATAATAGTATTTATACAAGGAATAATCAAGTTGTCGTAATTAGGAAATTTATTTAAACAATATAAGATAAAATTGTAATAATTTTTTTGGAATAACATTATAATAATTTTAATACGATGAGAATGATTGCCTAACTATTTAGGTAAAACATATCCCTACTAATCTTGATGGTGTAAAACATATTTTACCAATAAATTTAGGTATCAAAATTAAATCTCTTAATGTTTTGTCCAAGAAGATTCATGGTAAATATAATTTTACATTAAAGTAATATATGGATAAATTAATCTAGAATAACTCCCCTAATAAAAAGGAAAAATAAATCACAAAATACTTATATCAAATAACATGAGTTTTCTATAAAAGAACATATCAATATAAATATCAATATCCAAAAGTTACAGTTGGTGTTTTTGAATATTTGGGCACTAAGCTTATAATTACATTTAAAAGAGTTATTTTCGTTGAAGTTAAAGAATGAATGCCTTGGGGGAGAATTTGTTTTGAACTGGAAATATATGAAAATAAATCCAAAAATCTATGAACAATTGTTTGAGACAAAAATCTTATAATATGTGATAAAAAGTCCATTGATTAAAAAAATCTTGTTTAATATTTCTGTTTAGTTTTCTCATGTTTATAAAAGTATCATATATTATACAAAATAAATGTGGAATATTAAAATTAGTTGATGTTTTTCCTTGATTAAAAGAATGTGACATCCATGTATTATTGATTTTGGGTTTTCTCTTCACATGATAGCTAACATAAAAAAATGAATTTTGTAGGTTGTGAAGAAGGTTGAATTTCTATTTAGAATGACAACACCTTGAAAAATAGAATAGTTTTAGGAGGTGATATTTATGATTATTAATTTATAACTAATTATTTTTTACTTATATAAGGGATTAAACACCACAAAATTTGTGGATGATAACATCGGGATGATGGTAATAAAGAATTTTTTTTGAAGAGTTTGATGTATCATCATGTGCTTAAAATTAGGAATAATTAATAGGATGTGAAAAAGTGGAAACCAGTAATAATTTACGATTCATATTAACTCATATTAATCTTATATTGAATATGAAAAATAATATTTTCAAAATATATATGGCCATTTTGGACAACATATTTAGTGAAAAATATCAATAAATGATGTTGTGGGTGTCTTACCCCCAATTAATTGAATAATATATTTTATTTTTTTTGTTTTTCAAAATGTTAATATGGTACCTCATAGTAAAAAAGGACTAGAAATATATTCAGTGAAGACCCTTAAACAAATAAACTCTAATTGATAATTGAAGATGTTGAATTAATCCACTAGATATAATCTTTATTTTATTTAATTCATTATGTGTTTTACTATGATAATTAATATGGTGTTTATGAATTTTTTAATTTATTAGCAATATATAACATATTACTAAAAATAAATGAAATCAATCTAGGTGTCTATATTATAAATTTTAGAACTAAAAATTTTAGGGTATTTAATATGAATCATTTTGAATACAATCTTTCAAATTATAGGATTATATATCTATATGGTTCTCCTTATAAACCAAGCAGTATTAAATTTTATAATGGAAAAATAATACAATGATTGGAAAAGGAAGTGTAAAGAACCATCCCCTATACCATGGTACCCTGATAACTTAGTTGAAACTAACATTGAATGTAGGGTGTTACTGATCCCCACAGGATGGTGACTTACACCTAGAATCATAAAAGATAAAATTAGGAATAAATTTAACACATAAAACAATGAAAGATAAATATACATATAAGTATTCTCACAAAATCCAGAGAGAGATAGTACCAAAAACCAAACAGGTAAATAAAAAATCCAAACTGTACATTATAAAAAATTCCTAGAATACAAGATAACTCAGATGTCTAATTGGTCACATTAGTCCACGAACAATGGGACCAAGAACATCCACTACCTTTCTGATGTAAATTCCATTTACATGGTCCTAGTAAAAGAAAATTTACACACACATGATGGAAAAGGTAGGGTTTGAGATAAAAATATCAGTAGGGTATTACCCAGTGTTCTATTAAAATATGTCATAATAATAAAGTAAATCATTATTATAAGTTTAAACAAAATTATCATAACAATAAAATTTAATATTTATAAAAAATATGATTTCCCCTTAAAATTATAGAAAGATTTCAAACAATGTATTAAGTAAACACTTTTATATAAAATAGTTTATAAAGATCACTATTCATAAGTAAATCAATTTCATTGTAAATAATATATATTTGTATATAAATATATATATCAATGTAATAATAATAATAAACATGTTCTCCTTTCATATGATACAATATTTTCTAGTTATGGGATCCTCACACTCTCATATCAGTGATCATGGTATATATGTACATATATCCCTTGGGTTTAGGCTAAATAGGACTCATTAATTTTCCATCAAGAATATGATCTACCCAATTATATTTTTTTCTAGAGTTTTAATCAACAATAAATTTATAAGGAATTACAATGCAATCATTATTGTCCCTAATAACCCAATAACTACCCATAATTTCATGTGATCAATCAAACAATCAGTAAAGTGAACATCATTTCAATTTGGTTTGATATTCAATTTTCCCATTTCATGTTTCAATATTATAATTTCATTCCATTACCAAAACATCGATTTTAACCAATTCATTCCATTTCAAAATCAAACCAATAATTTGTTTTTATCAATTCAATTAAATATATGTTTCTCAAAACCAATTCAAAAATAAATTCAAAAATAAATTCAAAAATTATATCCATTTAAAATTACACCCAAATTACAATTACACTGGAATTTGGGGGGGGGGGGGGGTTACCAAAATCCATACCAGTTAAATTTACAATTTATAATTCACATCAAATTTTTATTTTCATAATTAAATTGAAATAGATTTATATCAAATCAATATAATCATTATTTTATTATATGGAATAAATCATGTGGAACCACTAACCTTTGATCACGATAACAAAACACAATACCAACAACATGATTTTCTAATGATGAATAACAATGATGGAGATCTAAAAATCCATCCTAGATTCCAAATCCAAATCGGTGGAGTTTAAATCAAATACCAGCAAGATGATATAACACTCTCTAAGGACAAAAGAAAGAGAGAGTGGGTGATAATGAATGAACGAAGATTTACTTACAATAGAGGGATCAAATGAGATTAAACATGCTTACATCCTCCTAAGAGTGGGTTTGGATAATAAAAAAGGGATTCTTGAGAGCCTCTAGGAACTAGGTCTCTTAGTTATGAGAATATGGGGTTGAGAGGGGTTTAAAATAAGTGTTCAGTTATTTTAAAAAAAAATCTGAAATAAAATTTATAGTTCACACAGTGAGCTATGAAGCACCACCCGATTAGACAAAATGTGCACTTACCATAAAACCCCCCTAGTCGGGGGTTTCATGGATTTCATTGTGTGGGTTCATGATCTAGGAAAATTGTGAGCCAACAATTAAAAACCCATATTTTTCAAAATTTTCAACTTATCTTCTGAAAAATTCTATGAAAAACCACAACAAGGGTATGATTAAAAAAAGATATTCGAGGAGTACTTGAAAATCAATTTTAGGATATTACAACGTCCCCACCATAAAATATAAAATGCATTTTAAATTATATCAAGATGATTCATAATAGAAATATCAGACCGCTACTCTTTCATACATTCTTCTCTCTCCCACATCTCATGCGTCTCAGAACTGTACTGCCATAGAACATAGAACAACAGTATCATCCTCCAACACTGTACCATTGTCTTCAAATAGACAATCCTATTTGGATGCTCAGTCATAGATAAATCAGACTCAACATCAATATCAATCCTACTTAACACATGAGATGCATCAAAAATATATATCCAATTCTGAGATATGTGAAGCACGTTATGTATCATCATTAATTATGGTTAAAGTGATAAATAGTAATACACTTTCATCAACTTCTCATTAATTTCATAAGGTTTCAAAAAATTAGTATAAATCTTCTCTATCCAATCCTGATATTGATGAACTATATGATGTGAGACATTCCTGAACCACTGGTTATCAACTAAAAAATCCATGGTCTACACTGGAAATCAACATAATATTTATGATGGTTCAATTCTATCAACATCCTTGGATGAATGAAGTAGAACTTCATTATCATCTCTTGAAAATGATTGTCCAAAAAAGGAACGTTCACCAATCTACTTCCCACACACCAAATATTTACATGGACTTCCATATAAAGATTATAAAGGATTTATTTTGATCTTAGACTGGTAATTATTTTAAAATAAAACATTACTTGTCCCATGTGGTAATCCTAATCTCAACCAAAATAGCGTATGAAGGTGCTAAGAATATCCTTATGAATCCTTAAATCCCTCTCTGACTGGACAATCGTCAATGTATGGTATTCCATACTCAAATTAACATGGAATCCTAGAGCATAATAAGGGCCTCTAAAAATGTGATAAGTAAAATGTGGATCCATATTAGATACTATAACATATGAAACTCCCTGAAAATGAAAAACCTCTCTCATTTAGAGATTTCCAACCTCCTCCTCTTTGGGTGTATATCTAGTAGGTATAATATTTTCCAATTTTGATAGCTTATAGATCAAAATAAATAATGTATTATTCATTATATGGGTATGTGGAAGACCAACCAAAAGTTTAATAGAGATCTCATCCCACTTGTAAGTCGGCACTGTATGTGGCTAAAGAAATCCAGAAGGTTTCTGGTGCTCAGCCTTGACCAATTAGAATGTTGAGCAACGAAAATAAAATTTAACAGCGTATCATATCATACCTGGACAAAATACTGATCACCACATATCATAAATATATTATTTGTTCTCTAGGTGCATAACCCACTAGTAATTATTGATATTCCCCATCATAACTTTAATTATAAGCTACAGTACCATAAACCATTCCGGAAAACACAATTCACCCTCATTGGAGAAGGACCACAAATAAATGGTCTCCCCAACATAGATAGAGTCTATAATACCGAAGATTTCATCATCAATGTATTTTTCCTAAAAATAATTTAGAGAAGAGTTTAGGTAAATTGAACAATATCCAAGACAACCTCAACCACTATTTCTTGAACTTAAACATGAAACTCTGAAAAAAGAACCATCATGTTCCACTCATCTAATGATTCTTCGATGTCCTAGGTTGGATGTTTTCTACTAAAAACATCAACAATGACATTCTTGTAACCTAGGATATATGTGAAGTTTAAATCAAAAGAGTTTAGGAACTACACCGAACATATCTGCAAGAGATTCAATTATTTCCAAGAGAAGACATAACTCTGGACCTTGTAGTCAAAATACAAGGTAAAACATTTTTTGATAATATTATCCCACCAAATCATAAGTTCATGCATCATAGCTGCTTGTTTGAGGTCATCAGATAGTAAATTTTCCTCATGTTACCTAAGATACCAAGAGATATAGGGAATTATGTGATAAACCTACATAGGAACATATCCCAATCTCGAACATGAGGCATCACAAAATAACACAGAGCCATGCATGACCTAAAGAAGATTCAACACCAATGTAGAATTCAAAATATGTTTTATCCTAAAAAAATAACTCTGAAATTTCTCATCCAAGGTAAATATCACTCCCTTATGAGATAGAGTGGTCATCAGAGAAGCCAACACAAAGGAATCATTTACTAACCAATGATAATATCTAGATAAACCATTGAACCTTGAAATATCAAAAACATTACACACTTTTTCCCATATCAGAACTTCTTTCACCATCACATGATCAATTGAAATACCATGTTCTAAGACTATTTTTCAAAATAACATCACTTCCCAAATTCAGAAGGCACATTTTGATATCTTAATATAAACTCAATGATTTCTCAATAGTTCCATAACAGCTCTCAAATGATGAACATGTTCCTCCCTGGTCTTAGAGAAAACAATGATGTCATCAATGAATACCAACCTGAAAATAATA
This sequence comes from Viscum album, assembly GCA_963277665.1. Lineage (NCBI taxonomy): Eukaryota > Viridiplantae > Streptophyta > Magnoliopsida > Santalales > Viscaceae > Viscum > Viscum album. The sequence goes on along the minus strand of OY728125.1, from coordinate 905,267,285 downwards.
GTATACACATGGAGATAATGTTCATAAAATCCATAATGACCACATGAGAAATAGTTGGGTAAAAATGTCATATAAATCTAATCATAATAAATATATGTAATCTAAAATGTGGTTTTATGAATGTAATATTCATTTATTCTCAACTGGTGATAATGAAATTAATGATAAATATTCGAGAACCACTCCCCCTCCATAAAATGGTAATTTAGATCATCAATCCATGGTAAAAGATACTTTTTCCTTACCATTACTCAGTTGAGTTTTCGGTAATCAAAAGATAGTCAAATGGTTTCTATATATTTCATTGAAAAGAGAACTGGTTCCTCTCATGGTGGTAGACTAGGGAATATAATGCCATTATATAATAGATCTGGAAACTGAGTCTTCAAATCGATCAATTCAGCTAGTTCTGTGTGCTAAGAAAGAATATATACTGGCTTAGTACTAGGCACTAAATTAATAGAAAAATCTACCACTCTTACTAGTGGAAAACCCGAGAAGTTATAAATAAACACAATTGGATTCTAAAAAATCATTGTAGTGATATTTTCAATCAATTATAATGTCTCGATATCTACAGAGAACACTAATATTAATTTACCAAACATTGGATAAGAAGGTTTTACTCCACTAAACATCAGGTACCATTCTCCCTAAAAGATACATTACACCAAATTATGCATGGTAAATGAGACACCATCAAATATAAAAATCAATTTAGGGATTATTAGAATTGATCCAATACATCTCAAAAATTATATCAAGTGGTTTCATGTTGATAACCATAAAAACCCATCCAATATCAATCTCCAATAATGTGAAAAGGCAAGGAGGTCAAAAATACCATGTGATTCCTATGTTCTGAGGGGTGTAGTAATATCTAACAAATTAGACAAACTATACCTAGAAATATTTAGTTTGTATTCAATAATAGTTCATTTAAATGAGTGAGATACAATAGAATTATATAAATTCCACACTAATGATAAAGTAGTGGTGATGGTACCTATCACAGTCGTTAGATGTATAACTTCTTATTCTGAAGACTCTTTCACTGCATGAAGCATCTTCATTTTGGATTCATGTGGCTAGAACCCCTTATATCGCGAATCATATGATTTCAACATAGAACATTTTTGGGATCATGAGCTTATTCCACTATATGGGAAGAAAATATATTGAAGAACTTCTATAAGTGTCTTGAACGCCCACAATAGATGAAAATCATGGGTGCCTTAGTGTAAAACCATTTGAAATTCCAAGGTTTGACATCATGAAATTATTTAGAAGGGTCTCTCCTAAGAACTTTAGAAGGTCCAAAATAACCCTTCTATCATGATCCACCATGAGACTCATCATTTTTCTTATTCCATTTATGGAAACTCACAAAATAGACAAGGGGAGAAAAAGGAACTCCCATCAACCTTGACTTACTAGCCAGTTCCAGATCAACCATCGATTACATATCCATAACCTCAAAATAATAAGAGAGATTTAGATTGAAAAACTAAGAAGGAATATCAAATCAAAGCCTCACATCAATCCATCTAGTAATTATATACCCATTTGATAATATCTTTTGTGAATAAGGTACAGGATCAGTAATGCAGTTTGAATATTCTATCACTGTCCTTTCACCCTAATCGAGTTTGAAAAACATAATAGTCTTATCCAACACCATATATTCTATAAAAGACTGGTCAGTGAAAATAGACCCGATATCCATATACTATTATCTCATAAACTTCTTCACCATCACAATCAATTCAAACCATCTCCGCTATGTCCATCCATTATAAAAGTGGCTTATTTCACCTTTATTAGATCATGAATTTCTAGGATCTCAAATAAAAGTTCATTCTTGATCATATAATCCATAGAATCTTGAGTATTATTAGATCTGTGGAACCCTATTAGATTGTGTTGAAGAAACATCTCAGCTGAAATCTTGAATTCAACCCTATGAGGTTACATAACCTGAGCATGTATGGGAACTGGTGAAGGTACATGTCCTAGAACATGGATGGAATTCAAGAAAATATCCATGTGATTTTAGTTCAAGTGAGGATTCTATAATTGTGGTTTATCACCAAATTTATAATTTATCCAATCCATACATATTATCAGTGGAATGATAATACACAATATACTAAAACAACATATAAGGGCCAATTTATTACTCATGTAATCAAATCGAAAAAGAGAAACATGAAAATTAATCCCATTAAAGAAGATATCAAGATTTGGATTTATAATATCCAAATAAAAAATAGGGAAAATGCAATAATTATTCCTCAATATTCCTTTCCCAAACCACACAAGGTGACATAATGATCATTACAATGAGAGATGTCTAGGTTCTCATTTATAAAAATCAATTAAGTCCAGACAAGATCTCAATCTAAATGATGAAATCAATAAAAGTTGAACAACATGCACCTTTTATAACAATTTGACACTAACCATTCTTTCTAACCTGGTACCCCGTAAACCATAATGTTAGTTACATATCCCAAAAAGTGTTATCGATCCCTAAATGTTGGTGACTAGAACCTAGTATCATAAAAGAGAAAATAGAAAATTATTTAAAAAAAAAGTGGAAGATAAAGATATATATATGTATTCTCAAAAACTAAAAAGGGAGATATTATTATAAATGAAATAGGTAAATGAAAAAAAATAAAACAATACATCATCAAGTACTCAATGAAAAATAGATAAATTAGATAAACCAAAGGTCTTGTCACTCTGAGCCTTAGGGAATTATGAACATACACCTCCTCCAAGAGGCACCACCCCTTTACTGGGACCTAGAATGATAAAATCTATAAACTCTTGATGGAAACAGTATGGTGTGAGATAAAAATCCTTATAGGTCCAGACCAAGAATTCCATCATAAGATTCCATGATTATAAACCAAATCATGCCTTTAATTTTATGTAATAAAATCATAGTAGTAAAATTTGATATTGAAAACATAACATTATATTTATTTGAAATGTTGGAAACATTTCAAATAATGGATTATGTAAAAATATTTATATAGAAAAATTTATGTAAATTCCTAAGCATGAGTAAAGAAATTTAAAAATATATAGAGTATATATATATATATATCAAAGTAATCAAAACACTCACTATGGTCATCTTACCTGTGGTATGATAGTTTCTAGTTATCAGATCCTCACACTCTCATACCAGTGATCATGGATTCTTTGTACACATGTCCCTTGTACTCAAGATGAATATGTCTCATAAATATTCCATTAGGATCTTGGTCTGCATATCTAGATTATTATTTGAGTTGTCATAATAAATCCTTTGGTATGTAATTACCATCCTATAATTCTTATCCTAAATAACCCACTGACTACCCTGGCATGCATGTTCTCAATAAAACAATCAATAATGGGAAAATAATTTCAAATCTATTTAAAATACAATTTCCCCATTTCTGGTTTCAATATTCCAATTTTATTACAAAACTAAAACATTGACTTTTTTTATCATTTCATGCCTTATAAAAATTAATCCAATCTTAATTTTTGATCAATTAAATTTAATCCATTTTCATCAAAATCAATTAACAAATCAATTCACAATAAAATTTACAATTACAATCCATTTCAAATTACACACCAATTTCCAATTCCATTGGAATTGGTGATTTTTCCCAAAATACATACCAATTAAATTTAAAATTTAAATTCAAATTCAATTGGGTTTAAATAAATAAATTGAATGTTATTTAAATCAATTCCAGAAAATAAATGTTTAATTATATGAAAAAACTCAAACGGAATCAATTACATTTAATCAATGTATGAAAGTTCAACACCTGCACTAGGATATTACAATGATGAATGAAGGTGATGGATATATATATATATATATCCAAAAATGATTCAAGATCTAAATAAGTAGATTTTAGATCCATAAACAAACAAGAAGATTTTCTACTCTCTATGGATGAAATAATGAGTGAGGGGGTGGGAAAGAGTAGGAGTAGATTCACTTACTAGAGAGGGATTGAATGATATTTTCTGTGATTAGATACCATGAGTAATAGATTTAGAGGAGACAAAGGGGGTTCTTGAAAGACTTCAAGACCTAGGATTTCTAATTATGAGGATTTAGGTTCGTCCATTTTATAAAAAATGAGTTTGAGTATTTTTTTTACACATTCTAAGAAAACATTTACCATTCACAATATTAGATGGGTAGGGACATGCGACTTGAAAAACCATATTCCCTACCTATGTTACTCTCAACTAGTGTTTATATTTTCAACTAGGTGAGTGAATGTTTTATGAAATAATTTGAAAATTAAAAAAAAACCCACTACCGGGCATTGTATAGTTTTCAATAAGAGAATGCATGGTTTGGGAAATTCATGCGCCAACCATCAAAAACCTATTTTTTTTAAAATACATAGCTTTTCTCTAGAAATAATCCTAGAAAAATCCCAAACAAAACATGAAATAAATAAGGTCGAATAGTACCTAAAAAACCGAAATAATATGCTACAGGAATAATCATGCTTACTAAATTCAATCATTAAAAATTCTTTTGGAGAAAGTTAATAAGTAAAATTGTGCTTATATATAAATATATGCATGTTTAGAAATGAATAAAAAAATTGTATGTATATTAGAATAATCCCATAGTGAATTATGTTATGTATTTGGTGTTCCATGATTTATGAAGATCAAAAAATTAAAACATGGAATTTTTGAAAAGAAATATATATAATAAATTTTCACTAGGAAGATACTAAAAATAATTAAAAAATAGACAAAAAATCTATATCACTAATTTTAAGTGAATATCATTGGAAAAAATATTACTTTTGGAGAATTATTACAATGATATTATAAATAAATAGATGAATATTGTATGAAAAATTATAGAAATTTTAGTTTAAATAATGTTGATTATGAATCCAAACATGTTATTACTAGTTATAAACAATCTTGTTATAGTGAAGATATTATTGAATGTGTAAAAATATAGTTCTAGAGGATTAAAAATAATTTTGAACCTAAAAATATGACTAGAATTCAGGAAAAAACATTATAGACTATAAGGATACTATAGATTAATAATAAAATCAATCTTATTTCAAAATAAATAAATAGATAAGTATTGAAGGTAATAATTTTAAAAAGTAGATAAATTATATGAATCTGGAACTTGATTAAATTTTAAATAATGACACTTAGTAAAATGTTCCATGAAATAAAGGATATAATATTATTGGATCCATGTTGGTATTGAGAAACATGTTCCATGATAGAGGAGATATTTCATGAAACAATTATATATTGGTTTACATAAGTTATTATCAAGTGAAAAGCATATAATTTCAAGAATCATTTTCACCTATTACAACTCTCGAAATAATCACGATGATTCTGAAGTTACTATATACAAACATTATAATGTTTAACAAATTGATGCAATATTTTCATTCTTAAATTGAGATATTGATGAAGATTGTTTTTTGAGAATACTAAAGGAACCATTCTTGATAATTATGGTACTGTGGTTCACAAGATGAGGAATGCATTTAAAGGGTTATAGAAATCCCCTAGAACATGTGATTTAATTTGGGATAAATTACTAAAAATATTAATTTATCTTCAGGAAATGTGAAAAACAATTATTCAGGGTAAATGAGTGAAGGTACTCTCATTGATACCATATATGTGGAAGAAATAATATTTATAGTTGACAGTGAGTATAGGTGTAATGAATTTTAAAAAATGGATATCCATGTTCAGAATAAAATGAATAAAATTATGAGTTTATTTCTAATATAAAAAGTTATATAGGGATAAAAATACAATTTATTATAGTAAGACAGGTATAACAATGGATTTATTATAAAATTTTTCATGGGAGGATATAAATAATTATCATCACACATGAAACATTGTTACTAACCACTGATGAAGAAGTGAATAGTGTGAATTTGAATGACTATATGATAATTATTAGAAACTTTTTTATCTTATATAATAAAGACAATATACTTTTCTATTAATTAACATTTTGTTTTAGATATTGATGTTACCCAAATGAATCACACACGATGGATGCCATGAGAATCATAAGATATATCAATGGTACAATATGTTTTGGTATACTATTTAAACTAATTGAATAATTAAACCTAGTTAGATTCACTTATGTTGACTAGGCTATAGATTTTGATGATATGAAATCAACACCAAGTGGAAAATTATTTTTAGGTCATTGTTGTTTGAAATAGAATGGTAAATAATGCTCCAAATATTTACCATTATTTAATTTTATTATTTAATCAATATAATTTTATACACCCAAATTATTTGGATTAAAGAGTTGTTGTGACAAATAATGGTGAATATTGAGAATACTTTGATAATTTTTTATAATAATCAAAGTGAATTTGATGTAACTAAAAATAAATTTCAACAAAGTAGATCCAAACATATGGATATCAAATATCATTTCATCAAAGGGATGGTTGAAATTTGAGATGGGGGCCTAAAATATATTTCCAAAAAAATAAAATTTTGATGATATATTCATTAAATTTATTCCAAGGGATATATTTAAAGAGTTATTTATAAGAAGAATAGTTTTTTAATTTACTCAAACATATGGAATATTTTGTTTACCCTATAATACTTTGGATTATACTATTGTAGTGGGAGTATAGTGAAAAACATAGGTAATACCAATTTTAGAAATTTAAGGCCAGTTGTGATGATTAACGGAAGAGAATTTATTTGATTGATTAATGGGGATAATAGTAATTTCTAGATACACTACTTACATGTCAATGAGTACACTATCCCCCGATCCATCACACTCTCACATGGACAAAATGTGTTGGTAATGAGAACTCAAGCATGCCTACCCATATGGTAGAGTTTGCTGACTAGCAGAAAGATTATGATTTGTATATTGGGAATACTATACCCCCTAGTATAGAGTTACAATACAATAAAAAATAATAGGTATAAAAAAATAACTATTTAATAGAAATAGATGAAACACTGCAACATTCAATAATTGAGAAAAAGGATGAAACAATAAACAAATAATATTGAATCATGCAATGAAAAGTGAAAATATATCTAAATTTAAAATTTAAAACAAAAAAAATTAAAGAATCAATTAACACAAATAATCCCATAATCCAATGACCCATAATTACTACCAAAAGGATTCTATATGGTAAATCATCTAAAATATCATGTCGTGATAATCATGATTAAAATTATTAGTAAAATTATTATTTTTTAAGCGGTCTCTCACCCAATTAGTAGCCATGGTCTAGGTCAAAAATATCATTTATCCCAAAGGTATCTATTGAATAATTTAATTCACGATTTACCATCATTCCACAATAAATTAATTATTGAGTGAATTGTGTCAGCACAATAACCATATTTCACATACAAGACAATTAAACAGACCATATAATTAGGTTTAGATAACATACATCTATCATAAGATTAAGAAATGATTCCAACCGGAATAACCAATTTGAATGGAGGTGAATAAGATCAAAATAAAGAAACTTATATCATGCACTAATAAGACCAAAACCCCAAACAACTGTGGTGAATAGATTTACACTAGAATAATTAAGAGAAATAGGATAAGAGTGGGAAATTAAAGAAAAACAACCCACCAGGGATAAAATGTGTTTTCATGATTTCTAGAATGGAGGAAAAACACCAAAATCTCTTGTAAATCATATATGTCTTAAGAGAGGTGGGTATTAGTAGAATTAATGAAGAGTAATATGAAACACCCTCTTAAAACCACAAGTTCAAAGGAATACACTGTGTGTAATGCTTACACACCATGTATTTATCTATTTTTGTGTTCTGCCAAAAAAACATGATCGCAGGGGTTAAAATAACCCTGATCTAAAATTACACATCAAGTAATGGTTCCATAGTGTGTATCCATTTCACATCATGAACCCATTTCATGGAATCTATGTGGAGATAGTTACACAACATGTAACATATATATGGTGCGTAAATTCCCTATAGATATCTTTTTCACTATCTTCCATCGAAAGTATAAACCCATTTAAAATCATTCCAAATTCAAAAAAATAACCTTATAATCCCATTCAACTCATTTATAAATGAACTCCACTAATTAAAAAAAAATCAAACATCCCTGAATATTAGGTCATTTCCATAACAAAATATCCCAGTCTTAGAATGAGACTCGACCACCAAGGTTTAAATATAGGGATAAACCATAAAAAAATAAGTTTAATGAAATCTTAATAGAGGGTTGTACCAGGGAAATGTAGGGATCTTAAAAACTACTATAATATAATATCTCATATATGAGATACTCCAAACATAATAGCGGGTTCTCAGAAAAAATGATCGACCACTATGGCTTCATATTATACTCCATATACCATGTATTCTAGTAAACATGAACATGCTTTTACTACAATCAAACTAGATGTAAATCCCTACCCTGGGGATACATATCACTAAGGTTCATAATTAGTATTAGAGACTCCTTGGTAGATTCATCTTCAAAAAGAGTGATGTCTTCTGTATATACCATATGAGTTTTTTCAGGATGAAATTTCCAAAGATACAATAGGTGAAACACATTCTGATAGGAACTATAGTGATGTGGAAGACTTAATTAGCATTCCACTATACATACCCCTACCACTATCTCAAATGACTTGGATAACCTAGGCACAAGCTTACCATGTTTATTTATACGGTGTTTCCCCAACATATAATACACTATAAGGAAAACAAAATTACCAACCATAAACTCAACAGGTCCTCTAAGATGGTCATAATAATATATATGTCTTCTTTAAACTATCACCAACCACCTCCCACTCAAATGAACCTAATCAGATATATCCTGTATGAGACTAGGCCCAGAAATCCCAAACTCACCTACCTCTACCCAATAATGAGATATACGGAACATAATTCCATAAAATTCTTCAAAACATTCTATTTGGATCAATTATTAGAATATATCATTATTTGAAAACTCCATGAGAGCCATATGATGCTCCCAAGAACAACATGAATACAAAACACAGTATTATAAAAAAAATCCTCAAGAATATGAATAGTATGATCAGATTTACCATTAGTGTGAGGATGATAGGTTATTCTAAAAAGAACCAGTAATCCTATATCCCTCTAAAGAACCTTCCATGTTTTAAAAAAATGAAATTATAATCTTTATAAAAATGATACACCAAGGTAAACTATGAATCCAAAATATCTCATGTATGTAAAGTCTACCCAATTCCATAATAATGAATGTCTCCCTAATAAAAACAAAGTGTGATAAATTCATTACTTGATCTATATTAATACATATTGAATAAATATTATGGGGTTTCCTAGTAAATTTTATGAAAAAAATACATGAGGACATCATCCCATTTCAATATAGGAATGACCCGAGGTTTCAACAACCAACAGACCTCTGATGCTCAGATTTCACCAGTTGATTGGTGAAACATCACATAAAAAACTTACTACCTATTTCCTTCATCTTGATAACTAGTAATTTCTATTTAGGTCACTATAATTCTTTTTCAAATCATTATTTTCTTCCCATATAGAAACATAAAAATATGTGATCAACTCTTTATTTAGGACCATTGAAACCCATACATAGGCACAGAAAAGAAGAGAATTAATGATACAAAGAGACCATCCTGATGGCTTATACCAACCATATGGGCTATCCCTCAAAACCAGTCCCTATGTATATGATAACTTCTCTGTCTTAATATAGTCTGGAATCATAATTATGATAGATGTCTAAGTGATAGATACTTTTCCTTGGGACACCAAAAAATTTAAATTCATATTCTCAAAGAGATCCATCATCTGATACTCATCACAAGACTTTCACATACCCTAGGTCAACATCTTTCGACTCAACAAATTGGAAACAATGTATCCTACTACTATTGTATAACCAATATCGATGTTGAAGCCCTATACAGACTCAACCCACCTCCTCTATTGAATGTTTAAGTCCCACTAAGAATATATGTACCTTCAGATATTTTGGTCTGTGTACACAATAAACCTCTCACCTATAATATAATGTCTCTAACATCTCATGGAACATACCGCCTTCGTTAACCCCATATCAAGAGTAGTATAATTCCCGTCAGGCTCACTCTGCTCTTTGGAACCATAAGAGACCACTCTATCACCCCCTATCCAAACTTCTCTATATCTAACTCCGGATGTATCACAATAGAAAGTATTTTTCTTACCCATAATAGGTAAAGTGATGAAAGGCATTTAGGTCAACCAAATTTTCAACTTTGTAAAATCCAACTTATAAACATTTTAAAAAATAAAGATCACCCCCATTTAGGCCATCTAATAAATTAGTGCTTCCAGTTGAGAGAATTAATGGGTGAAACACCAGTAATAACAAGAAAAATATGAATCATGACGACTTTCTTCGGTAGATACCAAGATACCATGGCTGAAACATTATCGAGGTCCATTGACACTCCTTCCTCTGAGCTAAAATTACCCAAGACGTGATCATTATCAATCAAAAAATATCATTTGGTTATCTTGGTGTAAATATAATGCTCTCCTAATACAGTCAATATGATGTGAAGTTTTTATGAATGATGATCCATTTAATTGGAGTACACTAATATTTTGTTGAAAAAATACACCACTAACTAGTCTATTAAAGAATGAAAGATTCAATTCATCATGAACATGAATACCATCTATGCCTTTGTCAAACTGAATAACATCACTATGAACACATTAAATCCATACCTAATCGTAATTGTAGTCTGAGGTATCTTCGATGATCTCACCCAATTCTAGTGGTATCCTAATCTCAAATAGATATTTTATAATATTTTATAATATCTAAAATTATCAAATATATCATTGAAACATATAAAATGGTATCTTTATTTGAACATCATTTGGTTAAATCCATGATAATCCACACATAAGTGAAAATACCATCATACTAATTAGTGAAAAGAACTAGAGAACTCCATGCAGATGTACATGGACATTTGATACCTTTTTCTTATTGATCATCCAACTATACTTTCAACTCCCTAGGATATACGAGTGACATTCTATAAGGAAATATTGATATTGGATCTGCTCCCCGCACCTACTCAATCATGAAATCGATCTCCTACTCAGGTGATAAGATATAGAACTCTTCCAAAAAGGAATCCTAAAAACTATATACCACTAAAAATAAATAATCATGCCACTTATCTCCATAATCTAGATAAAGGACTTTTATTTGGTCCATAATACAATCCTATCTACACTAAATTAGTCTTTCATGACAAGCCGGAAAATCCCACTCAACCTGGTTAAAATGGACGCCTCCTTCTAGAGATATAATGGTAACTATCCTATGGTAACAATCAATATGATCTTGGTATAGTATTATCCATTCTATAACTATAATCAAATTGAAACATATCTTTTCTAGATCAAATAATTCCCAAATAAAATAATAACTATCGATCTCTAGAGAATATACATAGTAGTGTTTGATATCCTATGACCACACACCCAATGGTGTGTCAATGGTCAAAAAAATATCCAAAATTTAGTCAACCAATAAAAAAATGAAAAAATATAATATAAAATGGGATGTGATGATAATTTATCAAACAACATGAAGTAAATGGTAGATGATACAAGAATCGTATGTCTGATGGTAGAAGGTACTACATCAATAATATCCAGAGTAGTCTATATAGCGTGGAACTAAAAAGACCCTCTTCCCTAGGATCCTATCTGAATCCATTGAGATATTCCATCTTCATATTACTAGAATTCCTTCATAAGGGTAACAAGCCCCCTTAATCATCTTAAACATCCTGTAGAACTCTGACAACCTATCATTTGATTTATAGATATTTAGTGACTTAGGTTTTGACCTGCATGACATAAGAATATTTCTCATAATATTTATAAAACTATGTACTAAGATAATATGGGGATTATGGGGCCTGTAGAGACTCAACGCATTGATATTTAAAATATAATAAATATATTTTATCACATGTGCACATTTTCATTGAAAAAATTTAATAAATCTTGAGAATAATCTTGAATTGATATTGTTAGAAAAATATTGAGTTCAAAATTTAGAGTTTACCGTATGTGTAACATAAACATTATTTGTGTTGGGTTTTGATTCGAAGACATGATGGTAGGGATTGACTGGGTGGGGAGTTGAATGGGAGTAATTTATTTAATAAAAATTTAATCAATAATTATTCCCCCACTACCATGTTTTGATCAACAAGATCCCCTCCCCCTATCCTCATGGAGTGATGGATGAAAGTAGGTGATGAGGTGTAACCAGAACCCATTTTTTATACCTATCATCACCAGATAATGAGTTAGTATGTTCTAGGTGTTTTTTCACACTTGGAGATTCATCATTACCCCATATGGAAGGAATTTTTGAGTTTTAATTCCAGATACCATTTTTTTTATGCATCATTTTAAGGTTGTAGATTCTTTAGATTCTTTCTTGGGACCCTACAAGGTTTGATATGTGTATAGTGGGGATAATGGGTGTAATTTCTAATTTCTTATTAGAAATTCCTCATATAATTATCATTTTTTGGGTGTTTAGTGTATTGGAAAACATCATGTTTTCTTCTTATTTATGGACGATGACATTTTTGGACGACACATCTTGCAAATTGGTTAAACACTAAGTAGTATGAACTTGATGTTTGGTCTGAGGACATTGATTGGGAAGACATGATAACATAGAAGAGTGTTTGAATGTTCACAACCATAGTACATGATAACAGAGTTCCAGAAATGGGTATGGGTTGATGACAAAACCATGGGGGATGGTTGGGAGATACATGTCATATATAAGTGGGTGCACACCGTGTGTGAGACACAGTTTGCAGGGCCATATGGAAGAAGAAAACGGTCTGGGTTCATGTGATGCACGACATGCCATGTCCATCCTACACATGCCATGTATTCCAACATTCCATGAAAATTTATGGAATTAGAGGAAACGATTAAGAGTCCAAGCAGGGTAGCACTTTGTGTGGAACCACTTAAATTTAGTATATTACTTTTGGAGGGTACATCCTTGCTGCATATATTCTTATTTGAGGCTCTTATTTAGGCTTACATGTAGCCTATCTTGAGTATTTTTCCATATAGAATGTTAGGGTGCCCGTAGTTTGGGCCTATGAGATGTGACACGAGGAGATTTTTTGATTCTTGATGGTGAGAGACAGTTGGAGAAACAACTACGGATTGAGTCCCGTAATTTATATCATTGTGGGTACAAAAGGTATTATGACCTCATAACGTGATTCTTATATACTTTATAAGATGATCATTGAATGAGTTTTTGTATCCTTCCAGATATTACAGGGAAGGATGCTCTATTGTATTGTTAATGTTGTTGCATCGATCTAGGGAGGTCGTAGAGGGATCCCATATCTTATCATTTTCCCTAGATTGGGTTCATGGTATCATTAGGGACAAATCTATATAGAAGATGATCATCTATATAGAAGGTACACAATATATGTTTTATGGCATCGTTGGGTATATGATCCCATACATATTATGTAATATCTGAAGGGTTGTGGCATCACTGGGTATGTGATCCACTGCATAGTAGAATATTTATGTAGGGTTGAGGAATCATCAGTTATATGGTCCCCTACACCATGATTTGTACCATGTTGGGTTTTTAGAGTTTCCAAATCCAACACTACATGGGTAAATATAACCTATCGGAGCAATATGATCTCTTCTTTTTTTAGATTGGGTTAAAGTGTCCCCCAAGGATTCAGTGGAGTGATTCTATTTTATAGTGATATATTTGGGATACACGATTGAGTTTGTGGTTTTCTTGAGTAGTTAAATGGAGTGATCTTCTATTTTGGGATATGTTTCCTTCAATATTCTATATATGGTTCATAGTATCCTACAATATATCATTGAAGTGATCCCCCTTTTTCAATGGTGAGACCATTTTATGGTTTCATATGGGATTATAGAATCTCCCATATAGGATGTGTGAGATCCCCCATATATGAGTATCATTACCTTCTGGGTTCCAGCATTACTTTCTTCATGGGGAGATCTAATGAGCATGTTCTCTTCGATGGATTTCCACATGGGATGGTGGTGTTATTAAATTAGATATGGGGTTCCTGATGGAGTTTTATCTCTCAGATGAGTCATCATGGAAGGATGAGTTGTACCAAATGGAGTGTGTACTTCTAAATTAGTTTCATCTAGGATGACAGAGTTCATGGAGTTTTGTGTTCCTCTATGAGTTATTCCTTTACACATCATGTATAAACCTATCACTGGAAATGAGGTTGGAACCTCATGAGACATAAAGTTTGAAGAGAGTATATATAGGTATGATTCTTGATGTCCTTACAGTGTTTTCACTTCATGATTAAAACCCTTTGTGGACTGATATTCCTTGTTGTGTATATTTGAAGATGATTGAAAAGGAGTTGCACTCTCATTTCGATTCCATCAGGCTCGGTCAACTAGACTGTTTCAATTTAGTTTCCCCCTTTTCTTTAGAGTTTTGAGGTTCCTAATGTGTATTGTCATACTCACCTATACATGGGATTTTCCCACACATATTATGTCTTTTGAAAATCAAATTCCTTTTTATGGAGTCCAAAGAGGACTAAGAGTTGGTATAGACCAATGAGTGAGAATGACTGTGGTGTTTGTCGGAGCTGGGCCAAGGAGCTTATTTGTGTTTTCATTTAATAGTGATCCCCTTTGTCTGAGAAGGTTGAGTATTTTTATGTTTTATTTTTATTGGGCGTGTATTTTTTTCCATTTTTATTCTTCTACACTAGTCTATATTGGGATAGATTTATGAATTCATTTCACTTAAATCTTTTTATATCACTACAGTATTTCATGGAGGTGTTTACTAGTGCATGCATATATGTATGATAATGTTTGACCCCCATGTGTCTGGTATGCTTACTCAACACTAGATTTATTCCAATAGTCTTTGAAGGTGTGATTGGGGAGTGGCAGAATAGTCCATATTAAGACATGTCGTCCTAAAGTGGTATTAAAAAAGATTCCACTTTAGGACGACATTAGCATCAACTTGGTTGAGGTAAAATAGATACAATATGAGGGTGGTTCATGTTTGGATCTCATGAAAGAGGGTCTGGTGTTGGTGTGGTGGTCAATATATCCAATCACTAGGACTATAGTAACCCACATTTTGGCTTGGTACATTTAGACACTAGCGTTAGGGGAATAATGATATATGTATTTTATAAGACTAGGTTCTGGTTTTTCCTGCCATTTGGGAGTAATCTCAATTGATATAATCTTAACTGTGATGTGTCATGAATCTATTTTGGGATTACACCATGATGATATCAAGACATGGTTCCCTGATGATGTTGTGATGATGATCTTCCCCATGATGAAATTTTAGTGTAGGGTGCTGGTCCAAAGTTTAGACCTCAGGGTGATCCTCCAGTTGAGCCACCACCCATTGAGTAGTTAGATGTATCAGTAGGTTTGACAGAGGATGCACTCGGGCTGGGTGTGCAACACATGTTCCAAAATCACGTATCATTGTGGTATCAAGGTGATCCATATACCCTATAAGCTTATGAATGGATTGAGGCAGAAACAATCATTTCATTTCTTATATGGAAACCTCCCAATCAGATTGTATTTCTAGAGGCGAGCCATTAATAGGGTTCAGAAATGTTATGGTGGACTCTAGTGATGCAGACACACGATGAGAATATTCTCACTTGGTGGAGATTGAGAGACTCCTACGACAGATGTTTTACCCAATCACCTTGAGATAAATTCATATCTAGGAGCTTATGTAGCTTTGGAAGGATATCATGACCATGGAGGAGTTGTCGTAAATGTTTATAGGCCTTTAACAATACTCCCGAGATATTGTTTGAGAGTTGTTTTTCTGAATATGAAACTCTGAGTTGGTATTTAAACATATGAAAATGATTTTAGTCGTACCAATTTTCAATCCATAATATGATGGTGTGCTTGAGTGGGCCCTGGTGGTGGAGGGCTTTTTGGCTGAGCAGAATCTGACCATTAGTGCTTGGAACATGGGAGATGATATCTCTAAATCAAGTAGATGATTCTAGTCTTAGTGGTCTATTTGTATGCGATACTTTAGGTTATAATTTCAGAAGGGATGTTCTGTGGCTTAGGGATTATAGGACAATTTATGTTAGAATAAGGAGAGTAGTGTTATGCCTATGAAATTTGGGGACACTATTCTCAATACTGTACAACCTATTCTTCTTCTAAGAGGGATTTGATAAATGATCCACCCTAGTTGATGTAGCATTTGGAGTATGGATTTTTTTATGATGGAAGACAAAGAATCGTATTGGAGATGGAAAGACGAGGCGGTAGATGGTACGAGTTTTCACGACAACCCCCTGGTGGTCCACTCTAGGCTCAAGGAGTTAGAGGATGGTGGATAGAAAACTACAGGCCATAGAATAATTTGACCCAAAGGATCTTAGGGTGATTATAGTTATTATATATATCATATATACTTTCTGTAGTGGGTTTTTTAGATACTATTATGTGATACACTTTTATTGCCTCTTCTTTCTCGATGTTTTCTCGGGGTGATGAAGGGAATAAATATAAACTTCTTTCGGTATTGTTTGATGTATTCTTGAATGCATGAAGAAGATATATATTACCCCAACCAATACTCATTTTTTGTATGTGAGTAAGACCATACCAGGGAGTCAGTTTCTCTCAAAGAGGATAATGTCATGGTGTATTGTATGAGTCTCTTTGACTTGTGTGTTCGAGGTTGGGTGATTTGTTAGTGGTTTGCATATGAAGGTACTGGTAAGAAACAATTTAAGTGATTAAGATTGAATTTTTTCATTAGTTCCCTCATACTCTTGGTATCAATGTTTTACATGAGACTCTTGATAAGGATGTGGTCCTGCTTTATGTTACTTCAGACTCACAAGAACTAGGGATGCTTAGACCTATAATCCACATTCTTGAGACCTGATGAAAAAATATACGGGTGAGTCAATTACATCCAAATTGGATAATATCATGGTGTGGTGGATGATTTAATTTTAATTGTATGTTCATGGTAGAGTTACATTGGTATCCATTTCCATGTATGAATAGTGGTGTACTTCTAAACCCTAGAACTACAAATGGATTGGGTTCTTAGGGTTTTTCCACCTTCCATGGCTAAGGTGACATGCTTCCACCTTCATGTACGATGTTGACCTTGTTTATATTTAAATGGGTGTGGTTTATAATATGTGGTTCCCATTTTTGTGTGATTGTATCTATAACGAGAGCACTTGGTGGCCTTTGTGATGGTTTGGGTGAGCTTACTGGAATGGAAGTCCCAATGGAGAGCTCAATTTTGTCCTTTGTCCACAAGATGTCACTTTTTATGGAAGAAAAACATTAATGTGTAGAGTATGTAGTGATTTGGGTATTTACCTATAATACATTTTTATATTTCTATGAATGTTTATAAAGTACGTTGTCTTGTCATCATGGTTATTCTGATGCCTGGAGTTACTTAACATCGTTAAATTAAAAACATATTAAATATATTTTATCACATAGTCATAGTTTCAAAGGAGAGGTGGAATAACTCTAGGGAGGAGTATTGGATCATAATTATGTGTCTAATTTTGAGTTTATAACATGGAATTTTCCCTAGGTGTGACATAAACTTTGTCGGTCCTGGGTGTATATTTGAATGTGTGTTGGTGAAGCATGCATTGGTAGGGAGTTGAATGGGTGTTTTTTATTTAATTAAAATTAAATAATAAACCTTTTACCCACCCCCTTTCAATTAACGGCCGATGTTTCTTCACATTTCCCCTTGGAGATATAGATGAACCAATGAAATGAGGATACACCATATCCCATTTTTAACGACAATCATCACCATATTGATATTTAGTGTGTTATGAGTGTAGTTCTACACTAGCAGATTCAATGTTTCTCCAAGAGAAATATGGTTTTTAGTTTTAATTACCAATATACTTATTTATGCATCCTTTTATGGTTTTAGTACCCTTAGATGATTGCTAGAGACCTAATGGGGGTCAATCTGTCTGTTCTGAGAGAAATGGGGGTTATTCAGGTTTCTGGTAGGGATCATCCAAATAAAATTCCCATCAACAAGAAATATAGTGTAGTGGATCATGCAATCTGTTCTTCCCATTAATTGAATATTTATTTTGGGGACTAAATGTCATGTACCATGGTTACACGCCAGGTAGTGACCCCATAAAATGGGGCCAAAGGACAAGTTCAGGGATGTCATGTGAACATACATGACCTTGAAAATGTACAAAGATTGAGTTCATGGTCATGGGGTGACAGAAACAATCATGGGTTGATGACGCGTCCAAGGGGGCTATTGGAAAAGACACACCATGTACAAGGTGGTGTACTCCATGTGTGAGAGTCAATTGGCTGGGCCGTGGGGAGGAAGAACACAATCGAGGATCATGGGAGTAATGAAAAACCATTTACAACCTATACATGTTTTGTATTCCAACATTCCTAGTAAATACATGGATTCAGAGGGAACACACAGGTGTTCAGGCGGGGTAACATATTATGTGAAACCCCTTATTCATCGTGTCATAATTTTTTGGAGGAGAATTACAACTTTCATATCCCACTCTTCAAATATCTGATTTATTAATGTGAGTATCGTATGCTAATCATTTTTTCATGTAGAACATGATTTTGGCAATAATTTGGGCCTTTGATTTGTGATTCGATTTTATGTTGTGAGTGTATTCGATGAGTGATGGTTAGACATGTATCTGTTGAGTGATTACTATTGTCTATCTCTAGGAGGGTATGTGTGTAATTAGTTACTTTTCATAGGATTGGGATCCCCTTGATAGGATTATATTTGATAGAGATGTTTAATCCCATATGAGAGGTCGGGGGATGATCCTTTATCTTATCATTAGTATTGTTTCATTCCTTTGGGGATTCCATTCTGGGATTCTTGATCATATCATTTTCCCTAGAATAGGTTCTTGGTATCATCATTACAGAAACTACATTTTTGGTGATCCCGTATATAGTAGGAAAATCTTATATGGTTTGTGGAATAATTGGGTATACATTACCCTACGCAGCGGGTGGTATTAGTATGGTTGTGGTATCATCTAGTATGAGATCCCTTACTCAGTATATAGTTTATATAGGGTAGCATAATCCTCAATTATATGATCCCCTACTTCAAAAGTAGTACCTAGTGGGGTTTGTGGAATCATTGTGACCAACACAACAGGGGAAATAATACCCTGTCAGAGCAATGTGATGTTTTTTTTTTTTTCAGATAGAGGTGTTGTGTTACCAAGTGGTTCCTGGGAGTGATCCCCTTTCCGAGTGAGATATTTGGGATACTGGATTGAGTTTTTGGTGTCCCCTAGTGGTTCATGGGAGTGATCCCATGTTAGAAAAGATGTGGTCTTCTATATTTTGGCATGTGTTTGTACTATCCCCCAACATATCATGGGAGTGATTTTCATTAAGAGAGATAAGTCCTTTTCTTTGTTAAAGTAGGTTTATTAGTGTCCCCCAGAAGGTATGGGTTAGATCACCTATTTGATTATTGAGATCCTCTATGTTCCAACATGGATTTCTTCATAGAGATATCTGATGTGCATGTTCTATCGGATGTATTTCCACTATGGATGGTGGTGTTGTGCCAACAAATTTATGATGGTAGATGGAGTGGTATCTCTCAAATGTTGCATCTGGTATGGTTGTGTTTTACCCAATGTAACGTGTTTCTCATAGATGAGTGTCAAATTGGATAACATAACCCCAATATTTTGTGCTCTTACATTAGTGTTACGTTTGGGGTTTGAGTATTAACATGTTGTTGGCTATGAGGTCGGAACCTTAAGAAACTTGGGGTATAAGAGGTGTATATTTCAATTTGGTTCTAAGAGTCCTTTTGGTGTTTTCATGGATTGGATGACACCCCTTACAGACAAAACTGACTAGTCACACATATATTAGGATGTTAAATATGGATTTTCTCTCTCATTTTGGTTCCCTTAGGCTGGTTCAAGCAGACTATTTCCTTTCAATTGTGCCCTTTTATTTTGGGTTTTGGGTAGCCTAATGAGTATTGTTAAAATAAGACATGCATGACATTTCCCATACATGTTGTCTCTTGTGAAGACCACTGGAATTTCAATGGAGTCCATAGAGGACTAGGAGAAAGAGAATACCAGTGAGTGACATCGAATGAGGTGTTTAAGAGAGATAATCTGTGGAGCTTATCAGCAGTGTCATTTCACAAAAATCCCCTCTATCTGTGTAGGTCATATGGTTTTTTAAATTTATTTTTTAGGTGTATATTTCTTTCCCTTTTTTCTTCTATTGTTTGTTATGTTGGGATATATGTATGCATTAAATTTATTTTCCACATTCTTATATCTCTTCACTATATCTTGGAGGTTTTTGTAGTTGTGTTCACATTTGTATGATAGAATATGACCTCACATGTGTGTGATATGACTACTCGGTGCTAGATAGAATCCCTTTCCCTATGGAGGTGGGATTAGAGAGTTATGTCGTTGGCTCCATTGGGATAGTTTGGGACATGTTGAGTCATTCTCGGACTCTGGTAGCTGACCTGATCCCCTTCCACTACTCTTATCCAAGAAGTTCCTACAAAAAATAATGATATAACCCAAACCTATCACAAAAATCACACACCAAGGTAGGGTATGTACATTAAGGCCACTTATTTATTAATATTTGTCACTAATAGAAATACCAAAAAACATATTACGGAGATGGATTCCCAATTCCATGACTACCTTGGCAGTAATTTACATGGTGATAATAGTCACTATTGTGGTTCATACCACCAAAAAAAGAGATCCCATTTCACCTTAGTAAAATTTCATGGCATCTTCTAAGGCCATATCTCATATTAACTTTTGTATTTAGTGACTAATTCATCACATCCAAAAATCTACTCATGAAGAAGAAATTCACCAATGACCTGATCTCATAGAAAATATAATCTTGAAAATGCCTCTCTCTATAGATATCATCAAAAAATAATGATGGAACAAATCACTATAGGTTATGAAGAAACCGGTATAGTCGATCTCTAAAAATTCCTCCTACACATGGTGAATGAATTAATGAGACCTATTAACCCTAAATTCATTTATATTGAAGTGGATTAGGAACATTACCTAAAATTCCTTCAAATATAACTCCTCATTTTATGTTGCTTTCCCTATAATATCTATCCAATGCTTGGACGCCCGAAATGAACATATGCATCTAGATTCACCCTCATTTCTATGGGTGTGTCATGTTTCTTGAAGATAATATTGAAAAACATTATCCAGACCTTGGATGAATGGGGGACTCCCTATGTAGTGAATCTAGGCAGATGCTGAAATTGAAACTCCCTCGTCATTTTCAATAGTATGATGTGAATAATATCCCATTACATAGATTTCATGACCCTCAAGCATATTTTGTGAAACTAAACATCCCAATGATCCTTAGTGGATACAAGAAGCTCTTGCATAGTTGTGTTAGGATTGTTCTAATTACAAATATCCTAAATATAAACATAAATACAGAAAAGATTCATTTTCTCTTCAAGACAAACACACTCCATGGAATACTGGATAAAACAAGGTCAACCACAACTGGTGAAAAAAATAGAGAATCACTAGCTTAAGGTCTGTCAAAAAATTTATTATTTATATTATAGCATGACATAATAGTTATTTAATACCATTTATTGGATTTAAAATGTATAACATATCACATTTCATCAAAGAAAATATATCACAGGGGAAAAATATGTCCCTATCATGAAGAATTATTATCAATATATATCCCTATGTTCCTATCATGATTCATGCATTTTTATCTTATTCTTTATTGAACAATGAGTATAAATCTCAAGAAACAATAACATCAGACAACATGTTAATCACTCTAGGTGAAATAAAAACAACTATAACAACTGAACATCCTAAACAAAAATCCCAACTCTGGGAACATGGATTTCCCCCATAAATGGGTCAGATACTCTAATGCATATGATCATTATCACATCCTTAAATATTATAGAATTTTCTCTTCCTTTCTCAAATAGTAATGAAATTTAAAATAACAACCTTCTCTTATGACAATAATTTGTAATGTATTTTGATCTATAACTTTATCACGTGTCCAAAATGTTATGGATATGAGACACCAATAATTCCTCCCAATACGCATGAGGCTTCAAACTAGTAATGAATGGGTGATATGTATATTTGGGTGACTATACCCCAAGTATACAATTATAATGATGAAGAAATAAATAGTTTATAATAAATATCCAAGTAGAGGAAATATTAGAAATATTGTCTCATACAACATAGAAGAAAAAGGAGGATCCAATAAACTTTTAATAATGAAGCAGGTAATTACAAGATGAAATTTATCTAACTATCAAACTTAATGAAATACAGATAAAAGAATCAAATAACCTACATAACCACAAAACACGCCTGTATCAAACCCCATTCTAGTCCCATATCCAAACTGAAGCCCATCTATTAATAAAAAAATCAGAAACAAGGTCCCCTTATCATTTCAAAACATGTTTCCATGTAATCTTGTCAGGTACTAAACAGTATCCCTAATTGGGTGTGAGTGAATCTCTTTAGGATGGCACCGCCATGTATAAAAAAAACTAGTCTAATAATAATTTCATGCAATAACGTGAAAAAATGTGTATTAATTAATAAATGAATATAATAAAAAATTTAACCTACTTTAGCACCATGCCAGAATGACTCTCGGCATATACCATAACAATGAAAACCATAATCATAAACACATCAATAATCAATTAACTAGGAAAAATATTTTTATAATAATTTTAGCCTCTAGAGAAATCCCTATATATAATAATTTCAACATAAAGAGGGACATGAATACTATATAAGAATATTAGCACAATTAGGCATAGCCGAATATATAATCATTTAAACTTTAACTAGGACATTCCTTCTATATAGGCATTATAGTGTCAAAATGGTCCAATCAATCTATATAATCATTTCTGAATAAAAATAGGAAAAGATCGCTAGATAATATTTATAGTATAAAAGAAAATATCTCTATATATAATCATTTCATAATCAAACCCAACAATTCATAAGAGTAAGTACATAACAGTATCTCATTATAATCATTAATGGTTAATTATATAAATTTCTATTTTTCATTCAATTACACTTAAATTTATATATCAAACTATCAATAGTCCTCTAAAAATATAATAAGATATTACCAAATTGATTCTATATCAGAAATAACCTAAAATATCATTTCATACTAAATACATTTTAAACCATCATCCAATTAATAATTTACCTTGGGTACGATCACCCAATGGGTAGCTGCAAGCCAAGTTTCAAATACAATTTAATTCATAGGGGTCATAGGAAGAACACAATCAATGATTTATCATCATTAATAATTCTATTAATTAATTCACACGTTGTTTCAGTGAAATAATAATATTACAAATATAGAAAAATTAACCATTCAATGGGGCTTGGTTTAAACAACCTAAATTTATTCAGAAATTAAACGTCTTTCCAACCATAATTTCACCAAGAATAGAAGTGAGGAAGAACACAAGGAGTAACCTATATCATGAATAAATGATATAAAAACACTAAAAACGTGGTCAATATATTTACACCACAATGATAGAGAGAAATCGGTGAATAGAATAAATCCTATAAAAATTCTTCCTTGGGATCAAACATTTATTTTGAGACATTCAGAAAAGATGAATGCAATAAAAATTCATCTAGAAATAATATAGGTATTGAGGGAGGGGAGATGAAATTAATAAATAATTATTCATACATTTTCCCCAATTAAAAGAACTTGGGATAATTAACACATGGTGTGTAATGACTATAAATCGTGCATTTCTCTATTTTTGAGTGATGCAAAAAGACACATCACTATTAGTTAAAATGACACTCTTCAAAAATTACATGTCATGTACTAGTTTCAGGAAATAGTGAGTATAGATTTTTTTCAATGAATAAATGAACAATTTTGGGATTATTTTATACGCAACACTAAAAATTAATCTTTCACTACACGCAACACTCACATGGATTGTGTAACACTCAAGAGCGACCATCCTTGATAACATGCATTGTACGTAATACCGAGTTTCACTAAACAATGATATATTATTAAAATATTATTTTTTAATGGGATATAAACTAGACTTTATGAATAGAATTAACCATATTTTTAATTTTATATAACTAGTGAATTCATATTACTTATTTTCTAGAACATTATATAAGGAGAAATTCAATTTTTTCCAGTTAAAAGAACTATTTCTAAAAAAATATAGTTTTACCACCGTTTGATGAACCTCCCATTTTAAATATTATTTTTGACACTTTAATAAGTTCAATTTGATAAAATAAACTTTTTATTTGGATGTTGGAAATAAATTTTTACTTTTTATGAAATTTTGATTTTATTCAGATAACAATATTATTTTGATGAATATTAAAAATACTCCAAATTATAATTGAAAATAACATTTTCCATCAAAATAATTTATATGGATAAATTATATTATCAAATGGTTTTAATGTAAAAATAGAATATATTTTTATAATATAATAAAATGAATTTAATTTTAATTAATTTTACATTGAATTCATATGTAAAAAAATTTCAATCATTTGCACTATTTTAACTTTTAGACAATACCAATTTTTTATTCAAAATATGTGATTTATATTAAATTAATTACTAAAAATTATGTATTTTGAACTTTGAAAATTGGATTCTTTAATTGTAATAATTGGTTCCAAATTATGTTAATTGGTTACTTTTGTTTTTTTATATTATTAATAGTAACTATGATAATTTGCATTCAACACGGTTAAAGGTAAATCAGGTAAATTAGTGTAACAAATAATTTTATAAGGACAATACAATTATAAAAAAACGTGAAACAAACATATTTAATCAATATAATTCTACCATTAGAATATGAGGTTCGAAACATAGTCATTTAATGTCTGCATGCCAATGAAAATGGCACAGATCTTAATAAAACCAATGAAAGTGACAAAATATCAAACTCACATTTCTTATAATTTTAATAACTTTAATATTGGGATAACCATGTGATTTCATCGAAATTAAATATTCAATGGAAACAAAAAATAATTAATTATGTCATTGAAAATTGTTTTTAATTTTTAAGAAATAAATAATTACCTTAATGTCTTATTCTTTGATGATGTAAACATTAATTAATTGATGTAAAATAAATGAAACATTTTTTTTATTAAAATACTAAAAACCAAAAAATATCCAAGAAACATGGCCAAATATTATTTTTCGGGTATATATCAACCATTATCATCCAAATGTCATACTAGTGACCATTTGGAGCCTTATAGAATATATGATGACCTTTATATTATTTTATTTAAAGTAATGTTAAAGTTTTCACATTCATAATTTAATAACTATTAAATTTTTAATGTTTTATTTTATAGTGGATAAATTAGACTACATATATTTTAATTAAATATATTAAATTGACATTAGTTGTATTATTTTATTATTAAATTTTACTTGAATAATATGTGTATTAAATAATTATACATAATCATTGTTGTAATTATTTTATTAATAGAGATATCAAATATATTTTATTAACAATATTACAATAAATATATGTTTGGGATAATTAATATGTAAAATGCATTATATAGATTAACTTGACCTCAAAGTAATATAATTTTTTTTTCAATGTTATCTTCTTATATTTATATTTTTTTAAATTTTAATAAATTTAATAGTGTCAAAATTGACACTATTTATTATTTATCAAAATTGTGATTTATTAAATTATTTAAAAATCATAATTTCCTTTTAAAAAATATAGAATAATTAAGAAATGGAAAAAATATTCTATATTTTATTATGATCTAATTGAAATAAAGTAAGTATATATTTTATCCTTTAAATATTGAAATATGTGCTACCATAGTTAAAATGAAATAGAATAACTAAGTGTTAAATTGAAAAGTTATGTTTTTAATGGACAAAGAAACATCTATAAAATTTATTAGTTTATAATATTTCAACCCTATGTCATATCATCTTATAAATGGAGAAATTTATTTAGTATTGTTTGTGTGAGTTTTGAGTTTATTATAAATTAATATTTTTGAGGTTTCCAAAGGCACCCCTCACCTCAATTATAAAACGACACATCCTCCCTCATATCTAGACAAATAATTATGCCTTAAGGTTCATACATAACATAACCATTTTTATCATTAAATTATCTATTTACATTATATATGTGGTGGTATTCCCAATATACATACTCTAGTTCCATTAAGGCTCCCCGACGGTGAGGAGGTTTGCCTTTATTTCTTCTTCGGTGGAATTTTGAATTCCATATGCAGCGGGATAATCTGAGTATAGCGATTTGGGTACGTTTCCCGGGCCTTCCTCTCCCATTCCAGAACCCTTCCATTCTATCTATTCTTGGGAACATGGTCGGCCGCTACCTGTGCTCAGACATCAAAACTGAAACTGTGTGTCATCCCATCAGCCCTCGCATATGTGTGGAGATTGATGTCTCCAAGACGCCAGTGGACTAGGTGTGGATTACTGATGGGCAAGAATTCCGATGGAATCAGGATGTTAAGTTTGAATCGTGGGATGATTATTGCAGCGTATGCCATCGGGTGGGTCATGGTGTCTCTGCCTGCAGAAATGGCTCTCTGAATAGGAGGGTGCGCAGGTGGGTGAAGGATGGTTTGGTTTCTTATGAAGTTGCCGTGGTGGGGAGTTTGAGGACACATGGGCAAGATTCGGTTGATGGTGGGGTGAACGAAGATCAACCCATGCATCCTCGGCATGAGATGGTGAACTTAGTGGACAGTGGGGCTCTGGGCACTGGGGCTGAAATGAAGAAGCCAGGTCTGGAGCCTCCTGGACCGAAGGTCAGTGATATATTTAACAGGTTGAAGCGGGACTTCAGTAAGGTTGATCTCTTGAAAGGTAGTGGTGACCCTTCTTCTGCTGTTAAGGATGCAAGAGGCATTGATGGAACTCCAATGATTGAGGTTCCATCCTTGATGTCAATCCCCCGAAGGGAAGTGGGTGCTAGTGTTGAGAGGGACATTTCTATTGAACGAAGTTGTGCTGCTGTGGAGAAAGATGTGGACCCGGGTGGGAAAAATGGTGGTGTGGACTCTCTCTACCTGGAAACTGTGAATGCACCTGCAGCAGTTGTCACTGTCCATGATGAGCAAGTCGTTGCTGTAGGTCCTAATGCCCCATCTCAAGAGGGTATTGAGAGGCACTATCAACAAATGGAGCTTGGGATTGTGAAGCTGGCTGGGAATCAAGAAACCCCTGTCAAGGAAACTGCTAATGACATTGGTGCCTTGATGACAACAGATGGGATGCAGACACCACCTGGGAGACAGGCGACCAAATTTGAGCTCGGCAATCGGTTTGCATGCCTGATGGCTGCTGATTTGGTCCTGGATCATGAGAAGGATGCTGAAAGGACTCATGAGAATCAAAATTCTGTTTCTTTTGGTGCTGATGTTGATTCAAGGGTAGCTAGTGTTGGCACTTGTGATCAAGATTTGGGGGCTGTGAGTACATATATTACTAAGAAGGGCTCTGAAGAAATTATGGACAATGTTTCACTGCTGGACAGCTTAGTTGGTGATTGTAATGTGAAAAAAGGCATACATGGTGGCTGTGATTCTATTGACAACCCTCCTGCCTTAATTTGATGGATATCAACAGTCAATCTCAACAGGATCAAGGTGTGAGGGACTAGTATAGGGTGGTGCACATTTCTGGTAAATGGGGGGACTGCTCTGATAGTGAGAAAGAAATTGATGGTGGTATGTTTCAGCCCTCCTATAGTGATATGGTTTAGGGTTGCAAAAATAGAGTGTCTATGGAGGAGAAAGTGAAGACTAACCCACCACGAAGAAGGCCGCAGAAAGACTATTCTCACTTTCCAATGCCTATGACTACGAGAGCTTCTAGTGGGAAGGTTGGAAGGATTACACAATCTTCTAAGGAGCTCCTTTATTTGGAGAAGCTCAATATTAGAAGGAAGTATGCCAAGATTCTAAAACATTATGAAAGTTCGGAGTGGGAATCAGCTACTATGGAGGAAATGGTGTATCAGGGATGTGGCGATGGGTCTGACTTTTATGATATGTAATTGTTGTTCTAATCTTATTGTGCCTGTCTGATGTACTTTTCTTTTTCTTTTATTTTAAATAAATGGTCGGAGGTTTGCCTCTGACTAAACTTTCTGGTATAATTATTATATAACCACATTCCAATTTATATCCATCCTCAGAAAAATGAAATCACCATGCATGTGTACGTACGGTTTACCATCTTCACACTATGGTGTAATCTGGTTTTCACTACCACCTTATTTAATGGGTATAAATATAAATGTAATAACTATATATTATTATTGTAAAATAATATTAATTGGGAAATATAGTACACCATAAAACTCAATACCAATCAATAATTTTGGAAATGATATCATCGCTCGTGCGTACATACAATCAACTATCTCCATGACACGATGAGATTCACTCTCCACCTTAACCATTCATGAATGATTATAAAGTATATATAATAGATAAGAATAAAATATATGATATAATAAATCTACTTGATTAATATATATATATATATTTCGTTTAATTTCTTCCATAAATTCAATACGGAAACAAAAACATAGATCATGCCTACGTACGCCCTACCGTCCCAATGAATGGTTTATTCCATTTCATTTATCTATATATTATATATATACTTATATATGGAATATATATAATATATAAATAATTTATTAAATTATGTAAGTATGTAAATCATGATCTATGTAATAGTACCAATAGTAACAAGTCAGAACACGTATGATAAATAAAACGACTATTACCCAAAACGTTTCTTTAAACTGGAATTGACAATTGAATTGGTAATGTAATGTCATAAGTGAATCATTTATGATATCATAAATATTATTATGGTTTTTTTAACAGGTTAATAATATGTTTATACCTTCTATACATGAGTTTCAGACACATACGAAAGAAATCGGTCCTATGGTAAGGGATTATTTTACAATCTCATTATTATCTAAGATGGTTTATTCGAAAGTGTTTACTAGGGGTATATTTATCATTCACGTACATGTTTCTTAAAAATATAATATTATTTCTATTCCTATAAAATTTTTAAATTCAAATTTTCCCATTTCTGAATTTTTATTAAACGTTTTGGAAGGATCATTCATTCGTTTTCAATATGAGGTACTTTTTGACATTTCCACCAAAAGTACGAAGAGAATGTTTTTTAACATATACAACATGAATATATTTTTATGACTCTATAATGACTTATTTAAATAAAGCTACATATAAAATAATTAACTTTTATTTTCATATAAATTATTTAAATTTCAAATTTTTTGGTATTCTAAGAAATGAAAACGTTTTTAGAAGAAGAAAGAATATTTTCATCAAAAATAAAGTCTAAATGTTTTATCAAAATTATTTTCCATATAATATGACATACTGTTATGTTTCTATACATATTTTTTTATTGAAATTATTTTGTTTATTATTGAATTATTTTTATTAAATTCATTTATTAGTTTTCCACAATTCCATTTTTATGCCAATTCCATTTTATCATGGTTAATGTGTCTTTATGACCAATGCCTTACACACTTCCTTGATTTATTTAATAACTCACAATTTTGATATTAAAATTTTAGGTTCATGTATTCACATTCTTATGTTTATGGTCTGTTATATGTTCTTTATGTTTACGGTTAATGATCCTTTGATCTCACACCTTTTATTTCTTTCTTTTCCCCCAAATATAAAGAATAGTTTTAAGTAGGAAAACAAAAGAGGAAGATATTTATAAGAGATATTGAAGATCTTTCTCCAAGATATAAGATTATGTTTTATGTTTCAAAAGACAAAAAACTAATTCGGTATTTAGGATTATATTTGTATAATGTATTAAGTATTCTTAAAAAAATGTGATGTCCATGTACGTCATGCTTGGGTCATTAGACTTAGTATTAGAGTGATGGTTTAGTTAACCACACGAAACTGTGATATGAAAACTTTAGTGAGATCCCTATAGATATTTCTATGATATTTACATGGATTTCCCTTATGGTATGTATAACTATAGTTTACAATCCTATAATTATGTTAATGGTAATGAATAATCTAGGATTCAACCTATGATGTTAGTGATTGAAACTACCCCCATGATTATGTCATTTTCCTAATATGATTTTTTCCTCTAACACTATACATTTTGGGTTACAGAAAATGGTTGGAAACATTATGATTCATGTTAATGGAGAATATAATGTAAAATGGAATTATATTATTTATGAGAACCAAATGAAATGGGATTTGGAACGTTAAACATCATTAATATTCCTAATAGAAAATCCCATAATATGATGTATAATCTATACATTAGTGAGTTTATTGACCCAGATAGCATGAGAAAGATGGAGTTTCATGGTGATAATAGAGGAATAATGGTCAATTTTCCTCATTTAAATCATGTGGGAAGAGAAATCAATAAGAATGTTTCAATGGAACAGGAAGATGATTTGGGTGTGGAAAATAAGGAAACGAAGCTAATAATTACAAGGGAAATGGTTCAGTTAACATAATGGACAATGATAATGGCATTGCTAAGTCATCAACAATGGTTAAAAGTTTTAAATTTGGAATGTAAAGGCTTAATGAAAATTGATTCCCAAAGGGAATATCTCATGAATTGAATTAGGATAGTCACATATCTATTATTTATGTGGATGTTGATGAAGAGACTTAAAATGATATATGAGATGAAAGATGTGTTGATGAATAAAATGATGACGCTCGGTCATTGGTTTAAGAAGATAACGGAATGATTGCATAATTATCAATAATAATGTTTTATAAGTAAATTAATGTAACTACTGAATAAATACACATCTAAGGACTGTTACACTATTTTTTTCCTTAAGTATTTGAATGTATATGTTTAGTGGTTCTGGTAACCATGAAAAGGTATTCATATATTTCTATAAAACACGTGATATTTGAATAATTATGGGATTAGGAGATAATGAGTTGTTTTATAGTATTAAAGACCTAAGACCTAATATAAGAACAAATTGATATCATTATTTGAGTATATATATTTTTTGTAATTTTTTTGGTGTGGGGATAGAATTAATATTACATAATTAAAGTTTTCACTACTTTTATATGGTAATTCAAATTATTTACAATGTTTCAAGAGAATACATGATTAATGTATTCACATGTTTAGAATGTGAAAACCATAAAATAACTAATGACATATGGTGGATAAATGTTAAGTAAATTTTGTTCACCTATTTAAAAAGTTTTTAGTTTTTTTAAGGATTGTAATGTTATCCATTTATGGATAGTATTATTTATACACTAGTTGATGTTTTTTGATCAATATATTATCTCACTATAGGTTGACTTGTGCATATTTTTTTACCTATTATAACCTTTTTTATGAGACATATTGAATGACTTATCATTCTATCACATGATCTATTAACACTTCAAGAATGAAAAATTCATCTTTATTTTATTAAATATGAGATGAAGTGGAAGTTATTTATGGAACGACCAACGGTGGGATTGTACTGATATATAATAAGAATTTATCCTCAGGAGAAAATCATCAACATTAAGAAAAGGATCATGAATCAAAAAATGTTATCCTGGTACCTTTTTATCCGATGAATCAGATGGTCCCTTAAATCATCATAGATTTTTGCCTACCTAGTATTTAAAAATCTCCAAAACATATTCTCAATTACTATCCATCAGAATTTTATGGTTAGATTTCTCATCAATATATAGGTTTTCACTTCCAAATTGTTTTCTCCTATGTAGAAACCCATTTATGAGTTACTTTGGGTAACCATTATGTTTCTAACTATCGTTTTTAAAATGGTGTTTTAATATTCCTTTTTATGATGTGGGTTTCCATGAATGAAGCTTTCAAGTAGTAACCCTTTTATAAACCCAATGAATTTTGAGGGGAAAATTTATTTTAATGAGAGGTAGAATGTAACAACCTGAGATTTTATGAGATAGATTATTTTTTTAATTTCATTGTAGTATCATTTTGTACGATTATTAGGATACACTATATGCAACACCTTATTATCCTGGAGTATAGACAACACTATTTTTGGATTGTGTTAAAAAACAATTCCAAATTCTTTTGATAGATTTAATTTCCCAAAAAACTGATCATAGATTATAATCGATGTATAAATAAACTATTATTGGATTATTTTATATTAAAAACAAAAGTATGCTTGAACTACACGCAACATTGTCACAGATTTCGTTACGTGGTAGAGCATCCTTCCTCGATAGCTTGCATTGTACGCCCCACCGAGTTTCACTAATCAAGGTTATATTATTAGAATATTATTAGTTAATGGGATATAAATTAGTATTTATGAATAGTATTCACCATATTTTTAATTTTATATAACATTAGAGTTAATCTTAAATATATTTTAAAATAGGATATAAGAAAAAATTCCATTTTTTGGATAAAATAAGTATATTTATAAAAATGCACATTCAGCGCCATTTGATGGAGCACCCATTTGAAATATAATTTTTGACACTTTTATAAGTTCAATTGGGAAAAATAAACTTCTTATTTGGATGAGGTAAATAAAATTTTATTTTGGATGAAATTTTGATATTTTTTTGACATCTTTTGTAATATGATGTATAATAAATAGATATTAAATTTTAATTGAAAATAACTTCTTTCATCAAAATAATTTATAGGGATAAATTGTATTATTGAATTGTTTTAATGTATAAATATAATTTATGATTATATTTTAATACAATGTAAGTCATTTTCATTAATTTTACAATGAATTCATATGTAAAAACATTTTATTCTTTTGTAATTTTCTATCTTTAAAAAAAACATGTTTTTATTATTCAGATAATTGGATAAATTTTAAATTAATTACTGCAAATTCTATGTTTTATGTTTTGAAAAATTGATTCTATATTTGGAACCATTGGGTTCAAATTATGTTCATAAGTTTTTTTGACATCATGAATAATATCTGTAGTATTTTTTATTCAATGTGGTTAAAGATAAATTGGGTAAAGTATTGTAACAAATAATATTATATGGAGAATAAAATTATCCAATAACCTGAAAAAATACTATTTTATCAATATAATTCTACACTTAACAAGTTATATTCCAAAAATAGTCATTTAATGTCCACATGACATTCAAAATGACATATATATTAATAAAACCAATGAATGTGACGAAATGAAAAACTCACATTTGTTATAAATATAATAATTTCAATATATGGAAAACCAGGTTATATCTTCAAAATTAAATAGCCCATGTAAATAAAATATAATTACCTACATCATCACAATTTGGTTTTAATTTTTATGAAATAAATAATTACATAAATGCCTTATTCTTTGAGGATGTAATAATTAATTTATTAATGGGAAATCAATAAAACAATTTTTATTAATATCCTAATTACCATAAAAAGGTCCAAACACATGAAAAAATTTTATTGGCTGAGTATATGTTCACCATAATCCTTGAATGGTCAATATAGTTACAATTTTGAGCCTTATAGAATAGATTATGAAATTTATATTACTTTATTTAAAGTAATGTTAAAGTTGTCACATTCATAATTTAATACATTTAACTTTTCTAATATTTGATTTTATAGAATATAAATTTGACTAAATTTATTCCCATGTAATATATTATATTTATATTCATTATAGTATTTTAGTTTTAATTTTTATTCAAAAAATAAGTATATTAAATAGTTATAAAAAATCATTGTAGTAATTATTTTATAAACGTGGATATCAATAAAATGTTATCAGAAATATTCAAGTAAATATATTTTGGGATAATTAATATGTCCAATGGAATTTATATATGACATAGAACTCATAGGAATATAATAAAATATTTGGATCAAAGCAATCTTGTTATATTTATATTTTTTAAAATCAATAAATTGAATAGAGTCAAAATTGGCTCTATTAATTCTTTTTCAAAATAGTGTTTTATTAAATTGAAAAAAATAATAAAACATTTTAAAAAATAGGTATTAATTAAGATATGCTCAAAAATTTTATATGTTATTAATTTATTATCAAACTGAAATAAAATAATTAATTAATTTTCCCTTTTAATATTGAAATATTTGTTACCCTAGTTAAAATGAAATAGAATAACTAAGTGTTAAATTGAATAGATAATATTTTAATGGAAATAAAAACTTGTATAAAATTTATTATTTGATGAGATTATAACCCTATATCATATAATTTTCGAATTTGGGATATTTTGGATGTTTTACAGTGGGATTTAATATTATTATAAATAAATAATTTTGAGGATTACAAAAGGGACCCTCCCCTCAATTATAAAAGAGCTCCTCCTCCATCATTTATCCACAAGTAATTAACAATTAATGATCATCCATAACCTACCAATTTATTTTCTCAACT
Source organism: Viscum album (assembly GCA_963277665.1). Classification (NCBI taxonomy): domain Eukaryota; kingdom Viridiplantae; phylum Streptophyta; class Magnoliopsida; order Santalales; family Viscaceae; genus Viscum; species Viscum album. Next base: position 905,232,453 of record OY728125.1, on the reverse strand, counting down.
ACATTAGTTACTTTCTATTTTTTTTGGTCTTCACAAAAGTCCCACTCTAGTACCAATAAAAAAAGATCTAAAGAGATTACACCAAATAAGAGGTAAACCCCTCTACTAATTCTTTCATATTTCTTTGTACTTCTACATATACATAATGAATTGTTTTATTATAGAATAATAAATTCAATAGAACTTATATACTAAGATTTTTTTATAATTATGAAACAACATTATTCTACTTTCTATCTATCCTATGAAAAATGAAATCCCCACACGTGCGTACGTACGACATACTGTCTTCAGGTTGTGGTGTAATTTTTTTTCCACCCCCAAATTACATGGAAGGGTATAAAAATAGATTTAATATACATATATATATATATAATTGTTATAAAATGATATTTATTTTGAAATATATCACACCATTCAATTAAATACAATTCAATTATTATGGAAATGATATCTTCTCTCCTACGTACGTGCGACCTACTATCTCCACGACGGGATGAGATTCATTCTCCACGTTAACCATTAAAAATTATTATAATGTATAAATAATAACAAAAACCATGAATTATGTGACAAAATAATTATACTATATATATATATATATTCCAATTAATTACTTCTATTCAATTCAATAAGGAAAAGAAAACAGTGTTCAAGCGTACAAACGACCTACTATCTCCATGAACAGTGTATTCATTTTCATTTGTCTATCTAATATAATTATATTTATATACTGAAAATATATGATATATAACTCATTGTTTACATTATATATGTAATTAAATCATGATTTAGGTTATACTATTAATAATAATAAGTTAAAAAATGTATGATATATAAAATGATTATTACCCAAAATGTCTCTTTAACATGGAATTGAAAAATGAATGGGTAATATAAAGTCATAAGTGAATAATATTTGATATAATAAATTTTATTATGGTTATAATAAGACATAATAATATATTTAAACCTACTATATAAGAGTTTCTGATACTTATAGAAGAAATCAGACCTAATGTAAGGGATTATTTTACAATCTCATTATTATGTGATATTGTTTATTATCAAGTATTTAATGGGGTATATTTGTCATTAATTCCATTTTTCCAAAATAGATAGTATTATTTCTAATATTTTAATATTTTTTATAGTCTATTTTATCCATTGTAAATTTTTTATTAAACATTATGAAAGGAATCTTTCTTTCATTTGTTCGTATGAGGTACTTTTTTACTTTTCCTGAAAATGTATAAGGAGAATGTTTTTTAACACACATGGAATGAACATAATTTTATGCCTTCTTATCTCCTTTTTAAAATGAAATTTACTATTAATTTTTTCACTTTTATTTTTAACTAAATTCTTTTCTTTTAAAATTGTGTGTCATTCTATGAAAAGAAAAAGTTTTTGAAGAATAAAGGATATTCTCCCCAGAAATTATGTAGATGTGTTATCAAAATTATTTTCCATATAAGATGAAATATTGTTTTTTATATCCCTATTTTTAATTTTATTTGATTGTGTTTATTATGTAATTTATTTAATGAAATACATTTATTTTAAATGTATTATAAGGGAATGAAGTTTAAGAAACCCATTTTATTTCAAGGGTTGTACTATGGTAAAAGATTTATGCTTTTGTGGAATATGTCACAATGGTATAATTATGAGATTGGTGGGACCTATATCTCTCTAAAAGTAATTGGGTAATGATTTATATCTCATGAGATAGACATTTCTGAAATATAAAATAAATCTTCTTCAGTAATACAAGGCGAAAATGAAAAGTAAATATGGTTCAGTAATAAATGTATTGAATGAAAAGTAATCCCAATTCAGTAATAGACCTTTTCCACTATAATGTTCATGGATGTAATGCATTAGAGACTATAAAAATAATATTATGGACTTATTTGGTTTCCAAAATTCCATGTTTTATTCCAACTCTATTTTACCATGGTTAATGTTTCATTATGACCTATGACTTACACACTGCTAAGATTTATTTCATGACTCACAATTTTTATATTAAAATTTTATGTTAATGTTTTCACATTCTTATTCTTATGTTTCATTTCATGTACATCATATTTCCCCTTAATAATAATTTTATCTCATCCCTTTCATATGTTTTTCACCAAGATATAAAGAAAGGATTTAGGTAGGAAAAAGGGTAAGATATTTATAGGATATGTTGAAGATCATTCTCAATGATAGAAGATTATGTTCCATGCTTCCAATGACATGAAACTTATATATTCATTGGGAATATGTTTTTGTAATGTATTTAGTATTCCAAAAAATAAATGTAATTTCAATATACGTTATTATTGGGTCGTTTGATGTTACACATTGGGTAGAATTTACATAGCATGTAAATGACCAGTAGGAAACATTATGCCCAACATATGCCAAAAATCCCAAACCACCTCTATTAACTTAATAAAATATAATAAACAAAGTTATATTAAAATTACCTTAATTTTTCCCATGTAAAAATAATTTTAATTATAGGGATAATAAAATTCAAATATATCATTAAAATATAGGACCAACTAAAAAAAATATATGGGCTACATAATATTAACCTAAATTTATTAAAAATCATATTACAAATATAGACGAATAATTTTTTAAGTTGGATATTTAATAATGAATATGGTGATATTATATTAATGAAATAACTATCACAAATATTACAGCATAATTAAAAATGATATTTTTGGAATTGATAGATAGAAAATATCAAGAATAGAATGAAGAGTTTTTTTACTTGAGAATTTGAGAAATTATAAATTTCACGAAATTCCAAGAGACCACTGTGTTGCATTTTATAGGAGCATATATATTCAATAATGGGTAAAAAAGAGGATAGATGAGTCAATTTATATACTTTCATTGAAAATTAGAGAGTCTAAACATTATTTCCGAAAAATTGATTATTTGTATGAGGACTAATTTTATTTTAGGTAAATAGTGAGAAATCTCAAATATATTTTTCAAAATTTATAGTTTTAATAAATTAAGGTTCTTGAAGATGAGCTCATATATTCATTTTGAATGTTTATATTTCTTAGGGAATGATTATTCATTATTTACAGAAGAACCCATCAGATATTAGATCTTTATCATTCTGTTTTGGATACTTTTTAAAATAATAGATCTCATATAATCACTGATGATATAATACATTAGATTGTCTATTTTTTTAATGAAGATACCTTCATACAATTAATAATGAAAATATTTTACCGGTTATAAAATATTTGCATCATAATTATCAATATAAAATAAGTCCATAGTCACACACATTAGAGATAATGTAATAAAATCATGTGTTCCATATGTTAATTTATACTTCTATTACATATATTTGAGGTTGAAACTTAAATACTACAGGGTCCTGACTCTAATAGGTTGAAAAAGATAATTTCATAATGGAAATAATAAATAGATAAACATTGATTCAAACCGACCTTATTAGTGTTGTATCTTATTTAAGGGACTCCACCATACAAATCAAGCACGTTTCCTGAATATAAGGGAGGATATACCCCTTGAGCATTGTGAATACAACTTTATTAATAATATTGTGGGGATTTATGGTTCACCTAATTTAGTTGTATCATATCATGAACATTCATTCCCTTGATAGTTTGGGGGAGAGTACAGATGGTTTGAAACACTGAGATATATTAGATCATCACCAATCAACCTCAAACAAATGATTAGTCTAAAAGAATATCTAAAAACTAAAGGAAATTTAGAGTTAATTAGAAGATAACATTTGGGGAATATGGGTATAGTGTCTACCTTTGGAGAAATTATTATAAAATAATACAGTACATTAAAGAATTCAAACATATCTATATAATAATTTTCTACCGTGATAGATTTCATACATCAACTGGCTTGGATGAATAAGGTGAACGTAATTTAGTAGGTCCAAAACTAATTGAGAACACAACAAATAAATTTAGATAACCTAAAAATTATATCAAGGCAACTCAAATTGGATAAAAAGATATATTACTAATTAATTGAACAAATTGATGTTTTTAGTTGGGGTCATGCCTTTTTGAAGGTTTATCCATGGAAGGGATTATTTAGTTTTTGTACGACAAGAAATATAAACCCCTTATACATTAGGACTCTTGATATTTTAAATATAATTTGGTCTATGTCATATCATTTATAAAAGACACCCAATATCTCTAAATTAATAACATATATAATGTATCATTAATCAGAAATAATATTCTAGCGCCAAAATAAGTATGACCCACTAATGAAATTGAGACAGAACATGGATTTTGGTATAATGTAGAGCCTAAAAAGATTCTTTATAATATATATAATGTGTTATAGAATCAGATAACACGATTGGTGAAAGTAACATATAGAGATAAAAAAATAAAGGAAGTAACATGGGGCCATGTGTAAATAATAACAAAATTTACAAATATTTTTTATAGGCTGAATTATACAACAAAGTTAATATATCAATTTATTTTTTGGGGGAATGATATATGTCCCAAGAATATACTATTATAAATAAAAACATCATTATCGTAACAATTACATAATAAAAAATATATTATTTAATCATAATACCACCACAAAAAACTAGAAAATTTCCTTCACCATAAGAGAATGAAAAAGAGAAACATAACACATAACTATTGATGGAATAACAATAATGATTAATTTTATAGGATTATACTATAAAAATAATAAAAATAATAAATGATATATTATTATTATGAAGAGTGAAATAAGAAATGGAATAAGGGTTGTATATGATCTAATAAATGAAGAAAAATTATTTTAGATATTATAAAGACGTGTGTGTCTATATATATTGGGCAATATGGCCATTAGATTGACAATTGAACTGTTGGGATTAGACTATTTAAATGGATACATCCTAAAATGACCATTTTAATAAAAACATAAGCATTATTCAGAAAAGGGTACAAAAAATATATAATATCATCTGTTAATAATATAATCATTAATAATTACTAAAATATATTAATAAATAAATAATAACATATTAACACACATATTTATTGGAATAAAAATAGGATTCATTAATTTTTTTTGAATTTTTTGCACCAAATTTATGATTTCAATATAAACAAATAGTGTTATTTAATAAATAAATTTCTAATATATAAAAAAATTAAAAAAGAAATCAATCATATAATAAATCCATTTTAATTATCCAAATGTATTATTTTTTTTTGAAATTTCAAGGATAATCAAATTTTGGGTGAATATTAAAATTACAATATGTGTACAATGTCATAATTTTCATGTCATTATATTGTGAAAATAATAATTTAATAAAAAATATAATGTCATAATAAATATGTTTATTAATAATAATAAATTATTTTATCATCATAAAATTAGATTTTAAAAACTATAATTTTTTCTCACATCTTAAAATACAATTTATGTTTTCAAAATGATTATCTATGAATAAGTGTATATTCAATATCCAAAATAATCTATTTTAATGGTTTTCTACTCATAATATTTTAAAATTAAAAAATGAAATCCAAAATATTAAAAACTATGGTTTAAAATAATGGTAATTGAGATGGATTTAATCATTCATATTAAAAATTCAATGAACTATTATTAAAAATTATTAAAAAATATCCATTTTATAAAAATTTTCCATATAAAGAATATATGGAATGAGACGTAGGTAGATAACAGTTTTAAACATTGTATCCATTCCTGCATTGAAATCTAGTCTTAAGTTCTTTTATCAAATGTCAGAGTGACATAACGGTTCTCAAACACATATCTATATTTTAATTTTTAGAGATCCGACTCTTATAGCACTAAAGATATCATTATCATGTTTTTAAAAGGAAAACATAATTTTATGTGTGTCCATAAATTTTTCTTCATATATATTATTAAATTCAAATGAATTTCTTTACATTTACTTTTCTATTAATGTAATTTTTAATTATTAAAAATCCGTAATTGTATTATGATTAAATAATTACTACTACATTTTATTATTCCACCTTTATAGACCATTATAATAACAAATTCATCCATATCATAATATTAATTTTTCTAAAATATGGAATTTGTCGGTGATTTATTTTTTCCACAAAAATTATATTTAATAGATAAATAAAGTGACAATTTCAAGCCCTTCTACACCATTATCATGGATACATTACATAACATTTTGAGAATCCTATAATGACAACTAGATTATTGTATATTCCCCAAAATAACCATGATATTCAATTAAATGGGGAAACATTATCAATATATGTATAATAATTAATTCTATATATAATACTTTTGATCATAAAATCATGTGTTTGTAAATGGTTCTTTTTAATATCATTACTTGTATTTCTTGACAAACTCATTCCTATAATGGATTTATTGGGCATATTATGTGATGGGGAAGTCCTATAATTACGTACCCATGGGTGAATTCGTAGGTGTCATGAGATAATATTGTTTGGGATTTTTTATATATATCTATCATGCCATGATATATTTTTAAAAGCCTTGATATTATAGTTATAATGTTTTATTTGAGGACTTAACATCTTTATTATGATATATGATAGTTTCAATCCTATCCCTAAAAGAGAATATATTATTTTTATGAAATTATATTTATTATTTTTTCCATGGATATATATTATTTGGAACATTTTTTGTTATTAAATACCACCTTATTTTTTATGAATGGGTATGCCATGTTATCCACCTCAATATGCATACCAACACAATGATTCTACGATCAACCCTCTAAATTGATTTATTTTTTACTTAGAAATAATGAAAAGTAGTATTAATGATATAATGATAACCTCAATGTAATAATATTTTTACAAAATCATTTTACACATATTATTATCTTATTCAAAGAAAAATTATCAATTTAATACAAACCAATTATCTAAAAGTTTAATTTATTTTGAAAAAAGGTACATAATGAGAAATATTGAAACATGAATAACATATAATTTTATTAATCTCTATATTGATCTCATTAATCCAGTTGAGATCCTAAAATCTAATAGGATAACCAAAATAATACACAGAAAAATGGGATGAGATAAAAAATATATGTGACATCCTGGATCCAGAAGCCACACTACGGGTGCCCCGAACTCGGTTGGTCACATGACCTCAAACACATTTCCCCAAATGCCAAAGGCTTCCGACTAACAATGAGGTCCCAGTTCTGATAGTGGGGAAACTATGCCCTCATTTATCAAAGTGTAGCACAATGGAAAAAAATATAACTTACAACAGAGGAAACGGTAATGAATTTGAACCAGAAATGAACAAATGCAGTAAAAGATAACCAATAGTTATACAGATAATGATTCAGCATGTCACTAGTTCTTTGAAAGCAGCCAAAAAAGGATAAAATGCAAAACAGTACCACAAAACTCAAGGCACAAGTATAGAAAAACAAAACAGAACAGTGCAACAGGAACTCAGCAGCATCGCAAGCCTAAGCTCGGTCCCATGCTCTCCTACACCTATGCAACTATCAGGTACCTGTATAGGGACCCTTTCCCCTATCGATACATGCAGAAAAATAGCCTGTTCGGGCCGAAGACATTACCCAACCAGGGAATGAGACATAAATCCCAGTAGGCAACCACAAAAGGCTCATGCCCAACTATCAGTGAAAATGTGCGACAATAGTGTGCAGTAATAAAATGCAGTAAACTAGTAAGTACTCAATATAACTCTCACAACCATTTTTATTTCCATTTTAATATTTGTTAATCAATCCCAGTCTTGTGTTTTATCTTGGCAAGCATAACATATGAAAATCACCTCAATGAACATTTATGGTAAACACTATCCTCAGACGTACCAATCCTTACCCAAAGGTAATCAGAATCAGAACCCACAGGTGTCTGCGCTTAGGCATAAAGAACATTTCCCAAAGGAATACGAGATATTGCCCTCAGGCATAGAGACTACTCCCCACAGGCACAAAAAATAGGTTACCCTCATTCTAACCAAACACTGCCCACAGGCTAAGCAAGCACTACACTCAGGTGCAAGTAACTGGGCTGAGCCCAAAGCATAGAAAAGCAATTTATATAAAGTTTCTCTCAAGAAAATGAAATAAACAATATAATTATGGCATACCCTCAGGTATCTTGGCCGAATGGAAAACCAAAGGAACACACCCTCAGGGTGGTCTTGGATCCATATAATGATCCCAAATAGTAGTTTTAATTTATCAATAGATTATCTATGCAATCCTAGATATCCTTTAGCAAGGCCTCAGCCATACGACACCCCAACCATGGGAACGTAGCACAATGGTACACAATTTCATCACAATAGATGAAATGAACCTCATACCACCTACCTCGATCATCTCTGATCTGTATACATGAACAACACCTCACAAATCATCCAAGAAAGACATAGATCTGGGATAAATGTTCACTCATTAAAACTCAAAAAAAAATTTGTCAGAAAAGAATTGGTAAGAAAGACACAAGGATAGGGAAGGACTCACCCGCACGGTTCAATCGAGAACGTCAAAGAAGGATTCAGATTCTTGGTGTGCGGTCGTGAGATCTCAGAAGCACCGACCTTATCTCTCAGCTCTAAAACGAACTCAAAGCCTCCTCTACCAAATTGAGGAAGCTACTGCCCATTTTTAGAAAAAAATAGACTACACGGTGTGTACTCTGGAGTACACAATGTGTACATTTCATTTTTTAACTTTTCCTCTGGCGGCTTATTTTCACTGCGACACTGTTCATCCGTCGACATGAGTACATGATGTGTATTTCTGATTACATGGCATGTACGGTCACTCCACTAGAGGCTACCTTCACCACCTTACTGTTCAACTTCCAACTGATTACACGGTGTGTAAATACTATGTACACGACCTATAGTAATTTTTTACACCCTTTATCACCGACATGCCTACACACCCTGTGTACTCATCCCAGACACCTAAAGTAAATGTTTTGTGGAAAATTACCCAGTGTGTACCCACAAAATTTGGGATTTTCCCCATTTTCCTTATTTTCCCAAAAACACTTAAGGGAAAGGTAAAAGAGGAAACCCATACCTCAAAAAAATTAGAATCGAGTTCTCACAAACTTCCCCCCTTAAAGAAATTCATCCACAAATTTCCCTTCAAAGGGTGGTGAAGATACCGCTGTGAACAACTCTGACCACTCTGCACGTACGTCGGTCTCCCACTCAAAGGTTTCGTCCTACACTCTGAGATGCTGCCATAGCTCCCGTATTATAGGAACTGACCGGCCTCAGAGAACCTTCATGCTTCTGTAAACAATAAAAATCAGATGCTCCTCAAAGGATGCATCGACCTGAAGCTCAACCTCCTAGGGATAAAAAATGTGAGACGGGTCTGAGTGATAACGGTGAAGCTGAGATACATGGAAGACGTCATGCATGGCCCGACACCTCTGTGGTAACTTCAACTGATATTCAATCGGCCCAACTCTCTCCAGAATCTCAAACAACCCCACATACCTTGGCGAAAGTTTACTTTGTCTCCTGATCTGCCTATGTCCCAACCTCGACGAAACAAGCAAGACAACGTTATCCCCAAACACGAACTCCAAAGAGTCATCTACGACGACCATCATAAGATTTATGACGAGACTGTGTAGTATCCATCTGCTTCTAAATCAACTGGACCTGTTTAGAAGTCTCCTACACGAGAAGTGGTCCCAGTAAAGCTATATACATCCATCCAGCAAAAAGGTGATCAGCATGGCCTACCATATAAAGCCTCATAAGGTGCCATCTAAATAGTTTCTTGAAAACTATTATTGTAGAAAAAATTGACCAGGGGTATATCAAGTGCCCCTAAAGTCTAGGAAGAATGCACACAGTATGTCCTCTAGAACCTGTATCGTATGCTCTGACTAGCCATCAGTATGAGGGTGGTAAGCTATGCTTAAAAGCACTTGTGTACCCAATTCCATCTGAAAACTCTTCGAGAAACAATACATAAAGCAAACGTCCCTATATGAAATGATAGAATGAGGGACCCCATGACTGCGTACTAATTTTCAGATATACAATGTTTTGAGCTTGTCAACACCGAACGTCTCCTTGATCGGAAAAAAGTGAGCAACCTTCGTAATTCTATCTACAACAACCCACACGACATCACTACCTTGAGGTGACCTCGACAACCCAGTCACGAAGTCCATCACGACATTATCCCATTTCCACTCCAGAATGGGTAACTGCTATAACAGTCTGGTTGGCTTCTGATGCTCTACCTTCACCTGCTGACAGGTGGACCATCTCGTAAAAAAACTAGCTACCTCTCTCTTCATACCCTACCACCAATACTGACGTCTCAAGTCATGGTACATTTTTGTAACTATAGGATACAGTGCCCAAGCTGAAGCATGAAACTCTCGCATTATCTCCTCACGTATATCCCCTGGAACCCACACTCATCTATATACACGCAATACCTCATCATCAACTATAGTCCAACCAGGAGGAGGGTCCTCAGTTGCCACCGACTCCCGTAGAACTAGGCCTTCTGAATTTGATAGATGTCTCATCCTCCCTCAATCTAGGAGGGTAGAATTCAATGAAAAAAAAGAAATATAGGTTTTCTCCTGACTATTTTGCACCTCAAAATGCATCTTAGAGAACAAATCCATAAGCTGCCACTCACCACTAGCCTCTTGCTCTGCCTGTTTCTGAGTCTTCTGGCTCAATGCATCAGCCACTGCGTTACCCTTACTAGGAGTATAAGCAAGCTCGATGTCAAAGGACTGAAGGTGTTCAACCCACCATCATTATCTCAAATTCATGTCACACTGAGTAAAGATATATTTAAGGCTTTTTTGGTCCGTAAACACCTCAAAATGTTCTCCCAAGAGATTATGTCTCCAACAGTGTAACCCATGAACAACTACAGCCAACTCGAGATCATGAGTCTGGTAATTCCTCTCATGTGGCCTTAACTACTGAGACCCATATGCTACTATTCGATCGCCCTGCATTAACACTACCTCCAACACAATACCTAATGCGTCACAGTAAACTGTATATATCATCCCTTTCTCTAGAAGTATCTGGACTGGTCCTGATGCCAACCTTCCCTTTAACTCCTGAATGGCTATCCCGCAAGCTTCAAATCAAATGAACTTCACACCCTTCTTAGTTAAACCCATCAACGACTCTGCTAAGTGGAAGAAGTCCTGTATAAAATGCCTATAGTAACTATCCATCCCGAAGAAACTCTGTATTTCAAACACGTTCTTGGGCTTCCCCCCGAAAACTAAAACTCTCACCTTCTCTGGGTCTACTACAACACCTGCCTCTAAGATAATATGACCCAGGAAGTGAATATGGTCCATCCAAAAGTGGAACATTGAGATTGTATCATATAGCTAATGTTCTCTCAGTGAACTCAATATGATCTCAAGATGGGTAGCATGGTCAGGTCGAGTGTTATAGTACACCAAGATGTCGTCCATGAAGACTACCATAAACGAATCCAGATAGGGATGGAACACACGATTAATCAGAGCGATGAAAACTTTTGGCGCATTTGTGAGTCCAAACGGCATGACCAAGTACTCATATAAACCATTTTTTCTCCGAAAGGGTATAAGTGTTATGACCGATGGTCTCATGCACAACTGATGATATTCGGATCACAATTCAATATTCAAGAACACTCGTGCACCTCGAAGATGATCAAAATGATCATCAATACTCGGTAAGGGATATCGGTTATTAACAGTTAGCTAGTTCAGTTTCCTATAGTCCACATAGAGTCTGAGGGTACCATCCTCCTTCTTCCCCAAAAGGACAGGTGAACCCGAAGGAGAAGTACTGTGTGAGATAAAACCTGTAACACCCCAAGATTTTATAGTGTGTTATTTCTTCAAAATAATTCAATAACTTTCATTACCCGAAACACCGATTTCAATTACACCATGACTTACCAAACAAGCCATTCAAAAGAGGTTATGAATAGTATTAGATAAATTTTAAAGTTTATGTAATCCTTATAATTTTAGAATCCATATTATGAGTTTCTTAAATATAATGCAAGCACAAATTCATTTTCAGTATTGCACTTTTATCAACTTTTAATAGTGAACCATTTTTAAATACAATATTTTAATCTTTTTGACTAAATTGGGACATCAAAAATTTAAAATGAAACATCCCAAGCTTCCACGGTACGTTTTCTTTGAATAATACAGTAGCGTGTGTTGTACGCAACCTTGAGTTTTAACACACACCACAACCAATCAAACTAGCCGTTATGAATAGTAATACCTAATTTTTGGAATTATATATATTTTATATTTCAAAATGGACTTCATTTTTGGATTTGTAATATCGAATTTATCCTAAGGTGAAATTTTGGTACTTTTCGGATAACTTTCATATTTTGATGAATAGTGAAAATTACTAAATTTTAATTAAAACAACTTTTTTAATCAAAATAATTAATAGTGATAAATTATGAATTTGAGTGGTTTTAAAGTATATTTAGAATATATTTTTACCATTTAATATAATGTTGGTCATTGGACATAATTTTAGAATTAAACCGAACATAAACAAGTGTCAATCTTTTGATAGTTATTATCTCTTAAAAACACGCTTTTTGTTTTGACAGCGGGAATTAATTTTAAATTAATTTCTTCCACTTCTGTGTTTTGAATTTAGAAAAATGGATTCCATATTTGGAATCAGGATGTTCAAATTGTGTAAATAGGTAACTTTTATTTTTAGACATTTTGAATAATTACTGCGGTAAATATTTTATTTACCATGGTTAAGGGTAAATCCGGTAAATAAGGGTTAAAAAATAATATTATAATAATACTAAATTACCCTAAAACGTGTCTTAACCCTATTGGTTGATACATGGTCGACCATGGGCATCTTTGGGTCTATTTTGGGACCCCATGGATCCACTTGTAAGTGATAATGACACTTTATTTTAATTTAGTTAAAATGAATACAAAAATGACACAAGCATATATCTTTTAGAACAACAATTTTTACATAGGGTTATATATGTTGGATTTTAGATTATAAATATTCATTAGAAAGCTAAAACGATTTCCTACATAATGATATTTTATTTATAATTTTTAGACATTTAATAAGTTATTTTATTTATGACACAATGATGATGAAGTAATTACTATAATAGTGAAAAATTAAAATAATTGATATTATAAATACCCAAATAATTATAATATGAAACTTTTAATGCATTAAACTAATTTTATATGATAATATGATATATTAGGATTGATTTAATTGACTTTGTTAGAAGTAATCAATCTGTTAGGAGTTTCAAAAAAATCAACTATTGAATAGTGTCAAAATTGACATAAAAGAGTTCTTAAAACAAATATTATATTATTAATTGATATTAAATTCCTAAAAATCTAAGGTTCGGCCAAGAGACTTATATTATGATAGGTTCCTCATTAATGGACCACTTGGGGGTCGCTTGGATGTATATAGTAAGTTTATTAACCATATTATATAAAAATACAAAGAGACATTGTAAAAATGAAACTAATTAACTTAGAGTTAATACTTAAAGATAAGGTTAATATAAGTACCCAAACCTGTCTAAATTCTATTGGTTGAGTGGTTTTCGACCTATCCCCACCTTAACCTTTGAATAGTCAACTTTGGAGCCATTAGAAACCGAATATGAATTTATTATAAATTAATATTTCTAGCTTTTCCAAAGGTGCCCCTCACCCCTCTTATAAAAGGGCACTCCTCCTTCTCATTTCTTCACACCTCTAAAGCCTTTTGGTTCGGCCAAACTCTGCCCAAATACTCTCCCAACATCCCTCACTACAACCTAGGGGCCTTATTTGGATCAGAAAGCCAACCAAAGGAGCCCTTTTGATCAAATCAAAAGGAAGAACCCGAAGAAGAGGTAATGTTTTCACCACCCCTTTTCCAAGTTCATTTCTTCTTCCACTTCTTCTTCCTTTGTTGTTACCATTCTAAAATAATGACTCCAGTATCATTTATATACTGTGATGTTATTATAAATATGGTACAACCATATTCAGTATTCTATCCACCCTTTAAATAACATGTCACCATACGTGCGTACGTACGGCTTACCGTCTCCACGTCGTGGTGTAATTGTTATTCAATATATTATTATTTGGATGGGTATAATAATGATGTGTAACTCATGTAAATAATAAATATAACATATTAATGATTCTGTATATATGATATACCATCCATTTATATATTATTTTAATATCAAAAGAATGATATTGTCGCTCGTGCGTACGTACGGACTACCGTCTCCACGAACGCGATGAGATTCATTCTCCATCGTAACCATTAAAGTATAATTATCATTTTATGATTTAAAAATGATATTTAAGGACTTGATATCATTCTGGATATGAATAATATACAACCTATCCTTTACAAACATGTCTTACGTAACAAAACATATGAAAGAAAACAAGTAAGTTAACACCCGAAACAACGATAATACTAAGATATTATTATCAAATCAATATTAAAAGATCATATATGATATCATATTAATGTATATGATTCTTGTATAATTTAATAACAATTATTTCACCATTATACAGGAGGTTAACCTACCACAACCAAGGAAAAGTACAAGGTAAGGGGTTTTCATCTCACTCCTTATTCCCGTGAGATTCATGCCATATTGCCACCATTACCTTTTGTGTGGTGTATGTACTGCCCATAATTATATTCTTTGTGTAATACACTTTAATTTATGTGTATTTACATATTCATTGAATGATACCTCTTTCATGGGTTGTATGTTTCATAAGTTACCAAATTGGTAAGGGTTATTTCACAATCTCTTCATTATCCGAGGTTGTATTATACGTAATAATCTACTGGGATCTCTTTATCATCCACATCCATGTTTTTTCGAAATGTATTTCAAAACATTTTTACTATTTACAAGAATATGGGTTAAAGTCATTTATACCCTTGTTTGACTTTTTATAAGAGGTTTATAAAGGAATCTTTCCGTCGTTTTCAAAACAAGGTCCTTTTTAACCTTTTCGACAGAATTGAGATAAGAATGTTTTTTTACTTATACGGCGGGTGCGGTTATTTTCCGCCGTTATAAAATCGTCAAAGCTTTCCTTACAAGCTTACAAGAATATTTTCAAGAAAATGTTTTATTTTATATGGCTCTTAAATGATTTCAAAAATAGAAAGAGATATTTCTCTAAAAAGTGTTTTGATTTCATCTATGTCAACATCCTTTAATGGATTTTACGCTTATTTGAAGTTGATTTATTATAATACAAAACTTCTATATTGTATTGAAGGTTTTGTGATATGTTTGACTGTGGATGTGCTATTTTATACCATTCATAGTTTATGGTGAAACTATTGACATTTCGTATGCTAGTTTTAATCCGAATGTTTATGTTATATTTCAAACTTTTCTTCAGATGAATGTGCTAAACAAGTATGTTCCGGGTTGGGGACCGGTAAAAGTAAGCCCTCCAGGTTGGGGACTGGTAAAAGTAAGCCCTCCAGGTTGGGGACTGGTTAAAGTAAGCCCTCCAGGTTAGGGACTGGTAAAAGTATGCCCTCCGGGTTGGTGTCCGGTTATTAGAGGCACTCCGGGTTGGTGTCCGGTTATTAGAGGCACTCCGGGTTGGTGTCCGGTTATTAGAGGCACTCCGGGTTGGGTTCCGGTTAGAAGTAACCCCTAGGTCTTGGGATGAGGCCTAGACAAAGAAATTAACGTTTATCATTATGCATTCCAACATTATGAAAGTGGTTATTGATATTGCATGTGATTATTTGATTAGTAGAATATCCATGTGAATAAGTAAATGGCATTATTTCATTGTATTTATGCCATACCATGTTGAAAGTTCATGTTTAAAAGGATTTTGTTTTAGTAATACATTGCCTTAAATGTTTATGCTTATTTTTGAATGTTCCGCTATATTGTTATCCTTACTGGGCATTTGAGCTCACCCCTTTTCTATGTTTTATTTTCCCAGGATGTGAAGATGTAAGTTATGAATGACCTGCAGGGATATTATGAGGGGATTATAGTGTGGACTGTGGAAACATTATGTTTTTGTAGTAGTTTTTCATTTTATGATGTAATGTAAAACTTATGAATATATCTAGTGTTTCCAAGGCTACTAAACCAATCGGTCTTTCGAGATTTGATCTTTCTTGTGATCATGCCAATGTTACGAAGTAATGCACTGACTCTGGGTAGCTGGGGTCGGGGTGTTACAGTTGGTATCAGAGGAAGTTTAGTACAAACCTTGGAAGCTAGATTTAGATAAACTCTGATTAGAGCACGTAGACCTAAGATGAACTTTGAGGATTAGTATAGAAGAACTTCCTTGAATTTTGGTATTGTAGAGATTTTGTGAGTTTTCCGAGCAATACATCCCTGTCTGGATACGAGCAGGTAGAGGCGGCTCTGGCACAGATGTACCTAGGGGTAAAACCCGAAAACACCGCTTTGAGCTAGACTCGAACGGGAACTGGTGCACGACAACGGGCCTTGCTGCACTCTTGGTTACGACACTCCCGGGGGATATGCTTAGGATAACTCTCATTTTCTTTACAAATCATTATGAAGGGTTTATGAGTATATACTTCCTCAAAGAAAACATTTTTATGATTATGGATTATATCAATAAATAGTTCAATTTATGTTACGTGTTTTATAAGTATGGGATTATGTATTTTGATTCATAAACTGATCTTGTTTATGCCATTGTTTAGAAATGGCGCCCAGTAGAAGGAATGGGAACTCTAGCAATGCACATGATACAAAGAGAAAGAAGGATCATATATTTTATGGTCTTAAGCCAGAATTTATAAGAGAAATAGTCTCCCATGTATTATCATCATATGAAGAAATAATATCATGTGTTGATAAGATAAGTAAAGAGTTTACTGAGTCCTATGGCTTTGAAGGGAAGCAAGAGAAGAAAAGGATAGAAGAGAGAAAGATGGATAAAGGGAATAGGTACAAGAAGAATTTTCCCATATGTGGTAACTGTGGAAAGAAACACCCTGGAACTTGCCTGAAAGGAATGGGAGTTTGTTATAAGTGTGGAGGAAAAGGGCACAAAGTACATGACTGCAAGGGTAAGAAAATGGTTTCAAATGTACAATGCTTCATTTGCAAGGAGTTTGTACACTACGCGAACCTATGTCCCAGTCATCAGACTATACCGCAAATGATGTTATTGGATAATAATCAAGTTATGATACTACCGCAGATGAAGAGGAATGATTAGAGTTCTTATGTTGATTATGTCAATTGAGTATTGTATAAACAATGTACTTGATATAATAATTATGGAGTATATAAGGATTGTACTGCAGTACTATTTCATTAAGGACATGAGATTGTGTGGAACAAAGAAAAGTGACTCAATAGCAGGATAAATTTTTGGAAAATATATGGTTGAGAGAATGATAAATCATAATATAGTTCTGATACTGGGGTAGTGATTTTGGAATAATATGTGATTGTTTTGGATAAATTATATTGGATATTCTTGACTACCTTGGAACTGATTAATGATTTGTATATTCCATCATTGTTGGGGCTTAAAACATTTTTGGATTAATGAAGTATATCCAGCATTCTATATGGAATAAGGGAGCATGAATGTAATCAATAAAGAATATGGTAATACATGATAAAGGTATTCATATGCTATTACGGGGTAAAAAGGATCTATATTATGTATACCTTCCTTATAAATGTAGGACTGTGAGTTTGGACATAAGTATTTTGGATAGTTCTTGTTTGGATTATTTTGGATTGCCATAAAAGGACAACCCGGAAGTCGGGCGGCAACCCATCGCTTCCGGCAAGGCTGTGAGACTTGAACCCGCAACCGAAGGGCGACAAGGGTGTATCACCTACCACTGGCCCACGAGAGGTCCTGGATTAAATAATGTAGTTTTTATTAAAAGATCTTGTAGATGAATTATAAACTCGTTTATTTTGGAACCCTATATGAATAGTGTAAATAGAATTTTTTTAAATTCTATTATCTTTTAGAGTGAAAGATGAGTTTGTGGTAGAAATTTATTAATGGATAAAACTCTAATTATAAAGTAAGTATATCTCCTTATGATCTTATACAATCTCATAAATAAATTCCACAACATTAAGAAAAGGAACTTAGAACAAAAATGTTGTCCTAGATGGTACCTTAAATCATCACTAATTTATGGCTTTGGGATTGTTGGCCTTTTCATAGCCATGTTCTCTACCACTCTCCATCAGATAATTGATGGTTAGATTTCTCTTCCATATCCATATTTTCCTACATGGAACCCTAGTATGTGTTATTTTCAGTAATCTTCATACTTTCCACTCTTTATTTTAAATAGAGGCCTCATTAATTAATTTTTCGATGTGGGATTTCAACTAAGATATTTTGAAACGTCAAAAATGTGTTATCCCAATACCCTATATTTTGTTGAACCGATGGTATTTCAAATCATCATAGATTGATGAGTTTAAGGACCTCAATTTTATACTTGTTTGTGATTGATGACCTCAATCACTACCTATAAATATTTACGTTTTTCCTCCAATTATATGTCTCTAATTTCCACCAATGTTCTCCTAATCGAGATCATAATTTGGTGGTGACCCTTTCATTTCTCTTTTCCCCATATTAAGACTAAATTTTAGTAACCCAATTTCTGATGTGGGTTTTCCCACAAAGATATTTTCTATTTTCAACCTTTTATTTTCGAAGAACAATTTCAAATTGCGAGGACGCAATTTATTGAAGGAGGGGAGAATGTAACACCCCAAGATTTTATAGTGTGTTATTTCTTCAAAATAATTCAATAACTTTCATTAACCGAAACACCGATTTCAATTACACCATGACTTACCAAACAAGCCATTCAAAAGAGGTTATAAATAGTATTAGATAAATTTTAAAGTTTATGTAATCCTTATAATTTTAGAATCCATATTATGAGTTTCTTAAATATAATGCAAGCACAAATTCATTTTCAGTATTGCACTTTTATCAACTTTTAATAGTGAACCATTTTTAAATACAATATTTTAATCTTTTTGACTAAATTGGGACATAAAAAATTTAAAATGAAACATCCCAAGCTTCCACGGTACGTTTTCTTTGAATAATACAGTAGCGTGTGTTGTACGCAACCTTGAGTTTTAACACACACCACAACCAATCAAACTAGCCGTTATGAATAGTAATACCTAATTTTTGGAATTATATATATTTTATATTTCAAAATGGACTTCAGTTTTGGATTCGTAATATCGAATTTATCCTAAGGTGAAATTTTGGTACTTTTCGGATAACTTTCATATTTTGATGAATAGTGAAAATTACTAAATTTTAATTAAAAACAACTTTTTTAATCAAAATAATTAACAGTGATAAATTATGAATTTGAGTGGTTTTAAAGTATATTTAGAATATATTTTTACCATTTAATATAATGTTGGTCATTGGACATAATTTTAGAATTAAACCGAACATAAACAAGTGTCAATCTTTTGATAGTTATTATCTCTTAAAAACACGCTTTTTGTTTTGACAGCGGGAATTAATTTTAAATTAATTTCTGCCACTTATGTGTTTTGAATTTAGAAAAATGGATTCCATATTTGGAATCAGGATGTTCAAATTGTGTAAATAGGTAACTTTTATTTTTAGACATTTTGAATAATTACTGCGGTAAATATTTTATTTACCATGGTTAAGGGTAAATCCGGTAAATAAGGGTTAAAAAATAATATTATAATAATACTAAATTACCCTAAAACGTGTCTTAACCCTATTGGTTGATACATGGTCGACCATGGGCATCTTTGGGTCTATTTGGGGACCCCATGGATCCACTTGTAAGTGATAATGACACTTTATTTTAATTTAGTTAAAATGAATACAAAAATAAAACAAGCATATATCTTTTAGAACAACAATTTTTACATAGGGTAATATATGTTGGATTTTAGATTATAAATATTCATTATAAAGCTAAAACGATTTCCTACATAATGATATTTTATTTATAATTTTTAGACATTGAATAATTTATTTTATTTATGACACAATGATGATGCAGTAATTACTATAATAGTGAAAAATTAAAATAATTGATATTATAAATACCCAAATAATTATAATATGAAACTTTTAATGAATTAAACTAATTTTATATGATAATATGATATATTAGGATTGATTTAATTGACTTTGTTCGAAGTAATCAATCTGTTAGGAGTTTCAAAAAAATCAACTATTGAATAGTGTCAAAATTGACATAAAAGAGTTCTTAAAACAAATATTATATTATTAATTGATATTAAATTCCTAAAAATCTAAGGTTCGGCCAAGAGACTTATATTATGATAGGTTCCTCATTAATGGACCACTTGGGGGTCGCTTGGATGTATATAGTAAGTTTATTAACCATATTATATAAAAATACAAAGAGACATTGTAAAAATGAAACTAATTAACTTAGAGTTAATACTTAAAGATAAGGTTAATATAAGTACGCAAACCTGTCTAAATTCTATTGGTTGAGTGGTTTTCGACCTATCCCCACCTTAACCTTTTAATAGTCAACTTTGGAGCCATTAGAAACTGAATATGAAATTATTATAAATTAATATTTCTAGCTTTTCCAAAGGTGCCCCTCACCCCTCTTATAAAAGGGCACTCCTCCTTCTCATTTCTTCACACCTCTAAAGCCTTTTGGTTCGGCCAAACTCTGCCCAAATACTCTCCCAACATCCCTCACTACAACCTAGGGGCCTTAGTTTGATCAGAAAGCCAACCTAAGGAGCCCTTTTGATCAAATCAAAAGGAAGAACCCGAAGAAGAGGTAATGTTTTCACCACCCCTTTTCCAAGTTCATTTCTTCTTCCACTTCTTCTTCCTTTGTTGTTACCATTCTAAAATAATGACTCCAGTATAATTTATATACTGTGATGTTATTATAAATATGGTACAACCATATTCAGTATTCTATCCACCCTTTGAATAACATGTCACCATACGTGCGTACGTACGGCTTACCGTCTCCACGTCGTGGTGTAATTGTTATTCAATATATTATTATTTGGATGGGTATAATAATGATGTGTAACTCATGTAAATAATAAATATAACATATTAATGATTCTGTATATATGATATAACATCCATTTATATATTATTTTAATATCAAAAGAATGATATTGTCGCTCGTGCGTACGTACGGACTACCGTCTCCACGAACGCGATGAGATTCATTCTCCATCGTAACCATTAAAGTATAATTATCATTTTATGATTTAAAAATGATGTTTAAGGACTTGATATCATTCTGGATATGAATAATATACAACCTATCCTTTACAAACATGTCTTTCGTAACAAAACATATGAAAGAAAACAAGTAAGTTAACACCCGAAACAACGATAATACTAAGATATTATTATCAAATCAATATTAAAAGATCATATATGATATCATATTAATGTATATGATTCTTGTATAATTTAATAACAATTATTTCACCATTATACAGGAGGTTAACCTACCACAACCAAGGAAAAGTACAAGGTAAGGGGTTTTCATCTCACTCCTTATTCCCGTGAGATTCATGCCATATTGCCACCATTACCTTTTGTGTGGTGTATGTACTGCCCATAATTATATTCTTTGTGTAATACAATTTAATTTATGTGTATTTACATATTCATTGAATGATACCTCTTTCATGGGTTGTATGTTTCATAAGTTACCAAATTGGTAAGGGTTATTTCACAATCTCTTCATTATCCGAGGTTGTATTATACGTAATAATCTACTGGGATCTCTTTATCATCCACATCCATGTTTCTTCGAAATGTATTTCAAAACATTTTTACTATTTACAAGAATATGGGTTAAAGTCATTTATACCCTTGTTTGACTTTTTATAAGAGGTTTATAAAGGAATCTTTCCGTCGTTTTCAAAACAAGGTCCTTTTTAACCTTTTCGACAGAATTGAGATAAGAATGTTTTTTTTACTTATACGGCGGGTGCGGTTATTTTCCGCCGTTATAAAATCGTCAAAGCTTTCCTTACAAGCTTACAAGAATATTTTCAAGAAAATGTTTTATTTTATATGGCTCTTAAATGATTTCAAAAATAGAAAGAGATATTTCTCTAAAAAGTGTTTTGATTTCATCTATGTCAACATCCTTTAATGGATTTTACGCTTATTTGAAGTTGATTTGTTATAATACAAAACTTCTATATTGTATTGAAGCTTTTGTGATATGTTTGACTGTGGATGTGCTATTTTATACCATTCATAGTTTATGGTGAAACTATTGACATTTCGTATGCTAGTTTTAATCCGAATGTTTATGTTATATTTCAAACTTTTTTTCAGATGAATGTGCTAAACAAGTATGTTCCGGGTTGGGGACCGGTAAAAGTAAGCCCTCCAGGTTGGGGACTGGTAAAAGTAAGCCCTCCAGGTTGGGGACTGGTTAAAGTAAGCCCTCCAGGTTAGGGACTGGTAAAAGTATGCCCTCCGGGTTGGTGTCCGGTTATTAGAGGCACTCCGGGTTGGTGTCCGGTTATTAGAGGCACTCCGGGTTGGTGTCCGGTTATTAGAGGCACTCCGGGTTGGGTTCCGGTTAGAAGTAACCCCTAGGTCTTGGGATGAGGCCTAGACAAAGAAATTAACGTTTAGCATTATGCATTCCAACATTATGAAAGTGGTTATTGATATTGCATGTGATTATTTGATTAGTAGAATATCCATGTGAATAAGTAAATGGCATTATTTCATTGTATTTATGCCATACCATGTTGAAAGTTCATGTTTAAAAGGATTTTGTTTTAGTTATACATTGCCTTAAATGTTTATGCTTATTTTTGAATGTTCCGCTATATTGTTATCCTTACTGGGCATTTGAGCTCACCCCTTTTCTATGTTTTATTTTCCCAGGATGTGAAGATGTAAGTTATGAATGACCTGTAGGGATATTATGAGGGGATTATAGTGTGGACTGTGGAAACATTATGTTGTTGTAGTAGTTTTTCATTTTATGATGTAATGTAAAACTTATGAATATATCTAGTGTTTCCAAGGCTACTAAACCAATCGGTCTTTCGAGATTTGATCTTTCTTGTGATCATGCCAATGTTACGAAGTAATGCACCGACTCTGGGTAGCTGGGGTCGGGGTGTTACAAAACCCTTTTTTTGCAAATCCTCAAACTGCCTCTTGAGCTCCTAAAACTTAGGTGTGGCCATCAAATAAGGAGGAATGGAAGCCGGTGCCACTCCTGGAACAAGCTCAATATAGAAATCCACCCCACGCTTTAGAGGTAGACCTGAATAGTCGTCCTGGAAGACATCCCTGAAACGATCAACTACTGGAGGTAAATCCTTCTGAAACACTCCCTGGTCATCTAGATATAAGCTCACAATCTGGGTTCTCACTCCACCTCGCCCATGATGCTTTGGTCCAGCTTGGTTCGCCTGGACATCCCAGTCACCCTTGTATAGAAACTCTCCGCCCTCTGGTGACGTGAAACTCACCCTACAATGATAGAAATCCACAAAGTCTTGAAAGGGTACCCACCATTTCATCCTAATAATGACATCATAAGCTATCATCTCTAAGACATAGAGGTCCCATAGGAAGTGACACCCACCAACCTCTAGGGGGAACTCCTTGCACTGACGCACACATACTGTCCTCACTCCCAACGGAGTGTCTAGCATCATGATATCATAAGAAGAAGAAACACAGAGCCTATGGTTCTCCACAACAGCTATTGATATAAAGCTATGTGTATCACCATTATCGAAAAGTGAAGAAGATAAAACAGAAACAACTATAATTGTACCTCTGACAGTGGATGGTCTGGGATCCTACTCCTGTTGGGTCTGTTGCACTACATATGCCTACCCAGTGCCGCGGCCCTGTGACACAGCCTAGAAACCCTGAGCTGACCCTCCCTACTGCCTCTGAGATCCTGGTGTCTGGATACCACTGCCATGACCACCATCTCTGCATGCATCCCCTGATGTACCCCAATTTCCCAACTTGTTAGAAGGTGCTGGTCCTGCTCCCCCTTGCAGAGTCTGCAAAGAAACCCTCTAACTATCCAGTGGTGGAAACGCCTTGCAAAAACACTGGAGACGACCCATCTTGCCGCAAGCTTGGCACTCCTCTAGGTCATGCGGACACTGAGGTCTCTTGTTCCCACTTTACCAAACTAGTAACACATGACCTGACCACCTAAATTATTATTCATACTATTACTACCACAGTGAGAGAATTACATCTTCCCCATCCTCTTTTCGGTATAAATAGTACCTGAAACTTGTGTCAAACTGCCCTGGCCCACACCACTAGCTTCCTGAAGGTTCCTCTCTATGATCAGTTCCTAGTTCACAATAGCACGCATGGTAGGAAACCTGGAAACATTCACCAGCACTCAGATGTCACACAGAAGACCATCAACAAATCGTCTAGCCCTCAATGCCTCATCACCCACCAGAATGGGTGAAAAACACAGAAGCTAGATGAATCGAGTAGAATAATCCATCACTTACATGGTGCCCTGCTGTAGATTAATGAACTCTCATGCTCGATCTACCCTCTACTTCTCTGGGAAGAAGAAGTTATAAAAGGCATCCTGAAAATCCTCCCACTCCAATTCTCAGTGATGCTCAGACTCGGTGGTAACATCCCACCACCTCTTGGCCGAATCACGGTACATATATGTAGCGAGCTTGAACCTCCTCTCAAGATTTATCTCCTGATCCTCAAATATCTTCTGCATAGAATCCAGCCATGAATCTGCAGCCTGTGGTCCGCCATCCCCTGAAAACGTAGGTAGATGCTACTGCTGGAAGATAAGTGTCAGCTCTTCCATAGATGTGGTGGCTTGCGGTTCTCCCTGGATGGTCTGCATGAACCACATAAAGCCTTCACAGAACTGCACAAACCGTTCCTGTGTCCGGTATAACGGCTGGTGCCGCATCTGGCACTTTAGGAGGATCCACTGGTAGCCCATGGCCCACCATCTCAGGAGTATAATCGTCGTCATTCTATTGGAGAATAACTGGTGGTCGTCTCGGTGGCATTACTCTACAAGGTCAAACACACACCTTAGATCAATGTTATCAAAGACCAAAATGAGGAGGCCATGAAGGGAACAGGAGAAGAAAAAAATTCATGTTTTACAACACAAGACTACACGGTGTGTATATTAACTACCCGACGTGTTCCCTTAAGTCTTTCACATGAGTGTGTACTTCTGCCAAAATTAGTCCTGTATCACCCCAATTAAACGACATGTTGTCTTAACACACAACATTTAAATGAATCCTTCTTCCATGTCCAAGTCCTTATACATGGCTTAATCCACACAACTCTCCTAAAACAAAACTACACTGTGTGTTAAGAGGTTGACATGGCATGTACTCTACAAGATTTCATCGGCCCGTGTTGTTCGTCAAACGATATGTGTACCCAGGTCACACTACACGATGTGTTCCAAAAAGACACGGCTTGTTCAAAGAATCCCCAGACCGACCCGTGTTGCTTGCTACACAGTCGGCTACATGGCTGAAACTACACGACATGTTCCAGGCGGACAGGATGTGTACAAGGAAAGATAACACCGACCCGTGTTGTTCGTGACACGGTCGGGTAACTGGGTCAGACTACGCAACATGTTCAAGGTAGACTCAGCATGTATGTCTTAAGGTTTCCTCTTTCCGTGTTGTTAGTTACACAGGTGGACACCAGGTCAACACTACACATCGTGTACAACCGATACAGGACATTTTCCTCCAAGCCATTCCATACCCCGTGTCCCCTCCCACACCGCCTATGAAAGGGTAAGAGACTACACAGCGTGTACTAATGGTACACGGCGTGTACATAAAATGTTTTCATTTCTTCCAGAACAGAATAACACATGGTTTATGTCAATAGAACTACACGGTGTGTATTCTGGGTTTTCTGGAAAGTAAGCCTCAGAAACTATTCCGGAACCCAGAAAAACATGGAACAAACACCAAAGTTCCAAATTCTGATCAGTGAGGCCCCATACAACCTGTGAAAAAATGATTTTCATCTTATACATGTTTTAACAAGTGAAAAAAGGTAATTATATACCAAATTCCAGTCATTGATGGCCCATACTCATCAAGAACCAATGTTTGGCGTTCATTCTATCAAAACCTCACACCACAATACCCTAACAAAAAGTAAGTATTTATCAAAGTAGCTATCACAATAGCAAGATCTTATAGAACATAAACTATCAGAACAACATGTAATTTCTAATGCACCTACATGGCATGGAAGGAATGCATGAAATGTGATTTCTAGCATGTGACTAAATGATGCATGAGATGGAATACCCTCATCTCATCAGGATGCAAATAAATAGAAACCAGGTATAAAAATATATATAGCACACCACAAGTGCGTCACCCAATGATGAAAATCAAATCAATTGTAAGAATATTAAACATAAAATAACAATTTAATTCAAGGCAATCTAGTCTTTACCTGTACAAGGGGTAGCTACTCTCGGGCACAATTTTTACCGAACCCCTTAACAATCTACCTATTTCTATGGGCGCCAAATAATAAAATAACGTAGATAAAAGAAAAATGCCTCTGATAACACTTTGTAACGTCTCGGATCCGGAAGCCACACAACAGGTGCCCCGAACCCGGTTGGTCACATGACCTCAAGTGCATTTCCAAAAATTCCAGAGGCTCTCGACTAGCAAATAGGGCCCATGTATGATAGTGGGGAAACTATGTCCTCATTTGTCAAAGTGTAGCTTAGCGGAAAAGAAAAATAACATACTACAGCAAAAGTAGTAAATAATATGAACCAGAAATGAACAACTGTAGTAAAAGATAACCAACAGTTATATAGATAATGAATCATCATGTCATTAATTCTATGAAAGTATCCAAAACAGGATATAATGAAATACAGTACAATACAACTCAAGGTACAAGTACATCAAACCAAAATAGAAATGTGCAACTGGAACTCAACAGCATCACAAGCCTAAGCTTGGTCCCATGCTCTCTACTCCTCTGTAACAATCATGTACCTGTATAGGGACCCTTTCCCCTATCGACACCTGCAGAAATGTAGTCTTTTTGGGCCTAGGACATGACCCGAATAGGGTGTGGGACATAAATCCTAGTAGTCAACCTCCAAAGGCCCATGCCCAACTGTCAGTGAAAATGTGCAACAACTGTGTGAAGTAATAAAATGCAGTAAACTAGTAAGTACTCAAAAAATATATCACTACCAGTTTTATTAAAATTTTAATATTTGTTAATCATTCCCAAGATTGTGCTTTATCTTGGAAAGTATAACATATGAAAATCACCTCATTGAAGATTTATGATAAACAATGTCCTCACACGTACCAATCCTTACCCTCAGGTAATCAGAATTAGAACCCGTATGTGTCTACCCTCAAGAATAACAAACATTTCCCTCAGGAATAAGAGATATTTCCCTCAGGCACATAGACTACATCCCACATGTACAAAAAAGGTTACCCTCAGGAAAACCAAACAATGCCCACAGGATAAGAAAACACTGCCCTCGGGTGCAAGTAATCAAGCCGAGCCAAAAGAATAAACAAGAAATTTATATAAGGTTTTTCTCAAGAAAATGAAATACAAAATATAAAAATGTCATTCCCTTAGGTATCCTGGCCTAATGGCTAAACAGAGGAACACGACCTCGGGGTGGTCCTGGATCTAAGCAATGATCCCAAAAAATAGTTTTAATTTATAAACAGATTATCTATAAAATTATAGATATCTTTCAGTAAAGGCCTCAGCCATATGACACCCCAACCATGGTGCGCGTAGCACAATGGTAGAAAATTTCAACATAATAGTTGAAAGGAACATCAGACCACCTAACTTAAGCATCTCTGATCGGTATACGTAAACAACACCTCCCGAATCGTCCAAGAACAATGTAGATCTAGGATAAATGTTCACTCATTAAAACTCAAATAACATTCCCTTAAGAATAAATTGGTAAGGAACACACAAGTAGAGGGAAGAACTCACCTGCACGGTTCAATCGAGAACGTCAGAGAAGGATTCAAATTCCCAGTGTACGGTCGGGAGATATCTGAAGCTCTAGCCTCCTCTCCCAGCACCAAAAGGAACTCAAAACCTCCTCTAACAAATGAGGAAACGACTACTCATTTTGAATAAAAAAACAGACTTCACAGCGTGTAATTTTCATTTTTTAACTATTCCTCTAACGACTTCTTTCAACTGTGGCACTGTTCATCCATTGACATGAGTACATGATGTTTATTTCTGATTACATGGTGTGTATGGTTGCTCCACTGGCGGATGTCTCCACCACCATAATGTTCACCTTCCAACTGATTATATGTCGTGTAAATACTAAATACACAGCGTGTAGTTAGTTTTTACACCCATTATCACCGAGAGTCCTACACGCCCTGTGTACTCATCCCACACGGCCAAAGTACACTGCGTGTCAAAAAGTACAAGACATGTACCCAAAAAATTTATTATTTTCCCCCATTTTCCTTAGTTTTTCAAAAACACATAAGGGAAAGGGAAAAATAAGAAACCAGTACCTCAAAAAAATAAGAACCGAGTTCTTACAATAAAGTAAGTGAATATACTTGGAAATGAAGCATAATATATGAGTTATAAGGAATAACATGATAACATAAAAGGAATGGATAATGAACAAGCATATGTAAGAATAACATATAGAACAAGGAATCATATAACATTTGAAACATATGAATGTGGGACAAATATATTACAAGAGATAAACACGATTCAAGACTAACTACCCAGCCTTTATGAAATGGTGGACAAATTCCCACAATGGATTAGGCTTACTCGACAATCCCATAAATATTAAATCATGAGACTAAAACATTACCCAGGGAATTGGAATTATGTATAGATGAATCAATCATAACATGTTCATGAATATCTTCACAACATATATAATCAATCATGAGGAGTAAACATAAGGGTTACACATGGAATAAATGTGTATTGTAATACTGTCCTAAGGTACAACCAAACAGTGTATAATAATGGTATCGATGAAATAATGGATTTAAATTACATTTAAAAATTAATAAAGAAAAATATTCATATATAAAAAAATTAAGTCCAACTAAATTGAAAAAAAGAGAGTTGCAGGGTAACTTTAGAAATGTACATATAAGCAGAGTTTTAGGGAAAAAAATACAGTGTCTTTAAAGAGGATAAAAGTATAATTATTAACATAAAAATATAAATTAACTAAAATCATCATTCATGATAAATTTATTACTTTTAGAAAAATATTGGGGTATTGAAACTATATACATAGTTTACCTAAAAATGGGTAAGAAATAGAGAAGTTTCCTTAAATAGGGTTTTCTTATCAATAGGAATTCAGAAGGGATCTATTCAAAAAATTCAATTAACCATCAAATAAAAATTAATTGAGCTAAATAACTATGTATTGTATATATACACAAAATATATGTAACTCCCTGACCCTAGTTTTCCATAGTTGGTGCATTATTACTTAACATTGGCATGATCCCGACAGATCAATTCCCAAAAGACCAACTAGTTTAGTAGCCATGGAATCACTAGATGTAAACATAATTTTTACATTACATAAAGAGTTAATAAAAATAAAAACATTTTTTCCCTTTGAATGCACTTATATCCCTTAGCCTATCCCTTCAGGTCAACCATAAAATACTTCTTCACATCCTGGGAAAAATAAAACAAAGAAAGGGGTTAGCTCAGATGGTTAGTAAGGATAACAATATAGCGGAAACATTCATATATTATCATAAAAATTTAATGCAATGTATAAGACTAAAGAATAAGCCTTTTAAACATTAAAATCTATATAATATGGAGAATATAAAAAATCCATTTAATTATTCACATGGATATTCGAGTAGTCGAATAATAACATGCTATATCAATAGCCAATTTCATAATAATGGAATTCATAATTCCAAACTTCCTAACCACATAGTCATGGCCTCGTGCCAAGACTATAAATATGATTTTTTCAAGGCATTGTGCCAAGACACAAGTTTTTCTAATGAGACCTTCCGATTCATCAAGGATCTATATAGGGCTCTACCAATCTCTTATTATGTCTTATGCATTCCCCATATGCAAAGGCTGAAACACAACATAAACATTCATATTAAAACTAGCATACAAAATGATTAGAATTTAACAGTAAACCATGAATGGTAAAAAAATAACACATCCATAGTAAAAAATATCACCAAATTTTAATATAATATGGATGATTATATCATAAAAAATCGACTTCAAACTAGTGTAAAATCCATCGAAGGATGTTGACATAGACGAAATAAAAACTATTTGGGAGAAATATCTCTTTCAATTTTGAAATCATTTAAAAGTATCATAATTATAAAAGAAAACAATTATTTTGAAATTATTATTATAATCTTGTAATGTATGCTTTTAAGATATTATAACGGTGGAAAACATTCATACTCGTCGTATAAGTTGAAAATCATTATTTCCGTAACTTTTTCGAAAAGGTCGTCAAGGACTTTGTTAGGAAAATGACTGAAATATTCCTTTATAAACAATCGATAAAAAGTAAAACAAGGGTTTAAATTAAGTTAACCCATAGTGTAAGAAATAGAGAAATATTTTAAAATAAATTTTTGAGAAACATATATGTATATGATAAAGATGTCCTAGTAGATACTCACATATAAACTACCATAGATAATCATGTGACTGTAGAATTAACCATTATCTTGTAATTTTTCTTGATCGAGGTTATGTTAACATCGAATATAATAGTTAAATCATTTTTATTAAATTATACTTGAACCAAATCCATAAATATGATATCATATATTATCTTCTAATATTTCTTTGTTATTAATATTTCAGTAGTATCATTATTTTGGATGTTAACTAATTCATTTTCCATAATATGTTTTGTTAAGTAAGTAATGATTGTTAAGGATAAGATATATTTTATTCATCTCTATAATGATATTATGTTCATAAATATTATTTTTAACCATAAAATGAAAATTATTCTTGAACGGTTATGATGGGGAATGACTTTCATCGCGTCAATGGAGACGGTAATCCGTACATACGCATGAGCGACAATATCATTCAATTTAAGGTGAAATTGTAAGTAATAGGATGGTGTATCATATATAACAAATTCTTAACATCTTATATTTATTATTATTTACATCAGTTATACTCATTATTATACTGATTCAAATAATGAAGTGTTTGAATAACGAACTACACCACGATGTGGAGACGGTATGTCGTACGTACACACGTACGATGACATGTCATTCATTGGATGGATAGAATAATTAATATGGTTGTAAAATATTTAAAATAACATCATAAAATGTATAAGGTACTGGATTTATTATTTTGGGATGGAAATAACAAAGAAAGTGGATGTGGAAGAATAAAACAACACTGAAATATGTGGTGAAATTATTACCTCTTCTTCAGGTGTTTCATTTTGAGGTGATAAAAAGGGAAAAAAGGTTGGCTTTATGATCAAAGAAAGGAAAATAGGTATAATTAAGGGATGTTGGGTGGATATTTGAGTAGGTATTGGCTGATCCAAATGGATTAGGATATGTTATTTGGAGTGAAGGGGATGTAACATTATATAAGGGAGGTGAGGGTCACTTTAGGAAAAGTTTGAAATATTATTTTATTATACAATAATATTCGGTTTATAATAGCTCCAAAATGAATTATTTCAAGGATAAGGTGGGGATGGGTCTAATACCTCTTATATAATTGGTTTTAGAAAGGTTTAGTTCATCATATTAACTTTTTCTTTTAGACTTAACTATTAGTTAAATAGTTTTACTTTTACAATGTATTATTTTATTATTATTATTAATGGTTATTAAACATAATATAAAAAGCCAATGGAAACCCAAGTGGTTCATTATTGATATATATAACCATATATAATTCCTTTGTCTGAACCATAAAATTTTAGGAATATTATATCAATTAATAATATAGTACTTGTTTTAAATACTCATTTCTTTCAATATTGACACAATTTGGTATTTTATTTTTTTAGTCCTAAAAACATTATTAATTCAAAAAATATTTATTTAATAAACACTAACAGGATATATTAACTGTGAAAATTAGTGTAATTCATCAGAAGTCTAAATTTAAATTTATTTGGATATTTATAATGTCAATTTTTTTAATATTTCATTAAGAAAGTAAATACTGCATACCATTGTGTCAAAATTAAATTTAATTATTTAATATATGAAAATTATAAAAAAAATAAAATTATGGAAGAAATATTTTCATATTTCCGATTAATATTTATAGTCTAATTTATCTTATGTATAATTCAATATTAAAAATGGTTTAGTTATTAAACATTGAATTTAACACTTTTAACTATTCCTTAAATAAAATAATAAATAATGTCCTAATATAATCCCAGTGAGTCAAAAGGATCATATATTATTCCTAATGCTGATTTTGGTCGAACTAAACTTCTTCAATAAATTTAGGACATGTTTTATGGTAATCACAATATTATTTTTACCTTTTAATACCCCATTTACTTTTATATGTGGTAAATAAAAGTCAATAGTTAGTATTCACCAAAAATTATTTTCATCAAATTGAACCACGTTTTATTTACTGATATCAATTTTTCCTCCGAGATTTTTGGAAAACAATTCACAGAAGTGGTAAAATTATGTATTATGAAAATTTTCAAATACAGCTTGAAGGTGGGTAAAAGACGTAAAAAAGTTAAATAAAATTTTATATATCTAATATTATTATAAAATGGATGCAATGAATTACATTGAAAATATATAGGTATTATATACATATATTGACATAAAATAAATTTTAAAAAATAAATAATTATTTAAATAAAATATTGGTTTTAAACAATAACGTAGTGTTTTTCACTATTCCCCAAAAATTGATAGTTTTAAGAAAAATACAAAAAATTCACCCTAAGCTAATTTTGATATTCCAAGCCCAAATTGAAGTCCATTTTGAAAAATAAAATTTATAAAAATAATAAAATGTGGTATTACATTTCATAAGGGCTTTTTTGATTTATCGTGGTGTGCTAAAACTTCAAATTCCGTACTGCACAACCTCTTGCATTATTCAAAGGGAAACGAACCGTGAAAGCATGGGGTGTTGAATTATTCCCTCCTTCAAGTAATTTCTTCCTCATAATTTTAGAATATTACTATACAAAAATATTTGGGTGTTTCTTCATCATAAGTTCCTTGGGTTCCCACATTGCCTCTTCGATCTTATGGTTTATCCATTAAACTTTCAACAGGTGAGTCATCCGGTTTCTGAACACTTGTTCTATGGTATCAAGAATTATGATAGGATATTCTCAAAAATACAGGTCGTATTCCAGTTCTATTTCATTATTGGTGAGTACATGTGTTTGGGTCTTGCATGTATTTTCACAATAGTGATATGTTGAAAACATCATGATATTTGGAGAGACTTGGGGTCATTGCCAAAGGATAAGCTAAAACTCAAATTCATTCTAGAATTTCAAAAGGTCCAATGTAGCTGAGACTCATTTTACCCTTTTACTGAATCGTATAACTCCCTTTAACGGAGACACCTTCAAAAAAACATGGTTTCCTACTTGAAATTCAAAATCCATCCATAGGATATCGGTATAGCTCTTCTGCCCACTTTGAGCTTCTTTTATGTGGGTTTGGATAACCTTCCTCTTTTCCATTGTTTCCTAAACAAGTTCTATGCCTACATGTTTTCTTTCACCAACATCATCCAAAAAATTTGGTGTGCGACATATCATTCCATATAACGCTTTATATGGTGCCATCTGAATACTTTAATGAAACCTATTGTTACAGAAAAATTCTACCAGAGGTAAATACTTATCTAACTTAGATTGAATGTCATTTGTGAAAGATCTCAACAAGTCTTCGAAGGATTGAATAGTTTGTTATGATTGTCCATCAGTATGAGGGTGGTAGGCAGTGCTCAAACAAAGTTCTATATCCTACTCCTTTTGAAGACTTTTCCCTAATATTTATGTAAAATGGGGATCACAATCAGAAACAATCGATAGAGGTACTCAAAGAAGTCTTACAACATCATTAATATATATTCTTTCTAAATGTTCAAGTGGTAAATCTTCTCTTATTGCAATAAAATGTGCTGATTTGGTACAAAAATCATCAATGTCCCATATTTCATCATTCCTTCTAGAAATCATTGGTAGACCCATGACAAAATCCATCATAATATCATCCCATTTCCACTCAAGTATGAGAAGAGGATGCATGAATCCTCTAGGATATTGTCTTCTGTCCTTTACATGTTGAAAAACCATACATCAGGACACATAATCAGAGATCTCCATTTTCATGTTGTCCCACCGAAAATGTTCCTTCAAAATCTCTATACATCATAGTGCTACCATGGTGTGTAGAGAAATTGGAGCTATGAGTGTCATCCAACAATTAACTTTTTAGATATGGTATACTAGGAACACAATGTCTCTTCAAAAAATTTAAAATCAAATCATTACATATGATGTCAATGAATATCCCATCATTCCCCGCTTTAATTTTCTTTTGAAGATCCTCATCATCAGTCTAAGAACATTTTATCCTTTCCAATAAAGATTGTTTGGAAACCATTTGACAAAATTATTGTTGTTTTGACTTCCATGATTATTCCCATATCCATCATTTCTAGATCCATGAATAGGGGATCCCTTTCAACTCTCATCTTTTTTAATACTCAATGATAATTTCTGCTCAATGAATCGGCTACCATATTTTCCTTCCCCTGGTGGTAGTGAATAGTGAAATCATAATCCTTGAGTAGCTCTAGCCATTTCCTTTTCCACATATTGAGTTATTTTTGTGAGAAAATATACTTCAAGCTCTTATGACCGATATATATCTCACATTTTTTACCATAGAGACAGTGTCTCCAAATATTCTATGCAAATATTACAGCTGATAACTCCAGATCCTGAGTGGGATAGTTTAATTCATCAATTCATAGCTATCACGATTCATAGTAAATAACCCTATCATTATGCATAAGGACACAACCAAGTCCTTTCTTTGAAGAATCACTATAAATAACAAAGCCTTCATTCCCAAATGGCTGAGTCAATATATGAGCATTTAATAATCGTCTCTTCTATTCTACATAAAATTCTACACACTCTATTGTCCAAACTAATTTAACCCCTTTACATGTGAGCTTGTTTAATGGGTTATCCAATCAAGAAAAATTATGGACGAAGTGCTGATAATAACCTGCTAAACCAATAAAACAATGTACCTCAATTATACATGTCTGTGCTGGAATTTCATGGATTTCCTTGGACATCGAAGGATCAATAAAGAATACATCCTTAGAGATAATATGTTCATGAAAAGAAATATTCTAATGCTATAATTAACACTGGCTAAACATCCCATATAATTCATTTCTTCTGAGGGTTTTCAGAATAGTGCCAAAGTGATTTTCATGATCTTTATATCTTTTTTATTAAATCAATATATCATCAATAAATACCAAAAAAAATTCATCAAGATATTCCTTGAAAATTCTCTTCATTAGATCTATGAAAACAAATGGTGCATTAGTCTGTCCATAAGGCATTACAATAAACTCGTAATGCCCATACCTATTTCGAAATGCTATTTTTGGAATGTCAACATTCTTCACACACAACAGATGATATCTAGTTCAAAGGTCAATCTTTGAAAAATGTTGATCTCCATTAAGTTGGTTGAATAAATCATAAATGTGAGGAAAGAGATACTTTTTCATTATTTTTATAGAATTTATCTCCATGTAGTCAATGAAAATACAGATAGATCCATCTTTCTTCATAACAAAAATAACAGGGGCTCCCCATGATGAAACACTAGGGTGAATAAATCCATTATTAATAAATTCATCTAGTTGTTTGTTTAGTTCAACTAATTCCACCGTGGCCATTCTATAAGGGGTATTTGATATGGGGCTTGAACATGGAATTAAATCAATGTAAAAATCAATTCATTGTTCTAGAGGATGTCCAGGTAAATCATCTGGAAACACATCCTCATACTTTTGCACAATATGTACTTGCTCGATTTTAACATTCTTTTCCTCACCCATGGTTATTTTATTTACTTCCTCTAGAATAATTGAATTTATTAGAGCTACTAGGGGTGGATCTAGATAATAATCAGGTGGTGATATTTCTACTATAAATATATGCTATTCCTTGTTGTCTCATGAAATTGAAACATCCTTCTTATTACAATAAATTTTCTCCTCATATTCAAAAATACAATTCATTCCGTGATTTATATCAAATTAAATCATGGGTATGATGATGAGATCAGCATATAAAGAATATCTATATGCCCTAATGGGATATGATTTACAAAACATTTTTGTAGTGATACACCCCTTAGGAGTTTTGACTAACAACACCCTTGTTAATTAAAATGGGAAATATCTATTTTTTTTAGAAAACTAGAAAGATATGAAACAAAGCGATGATCCAGAATAAAATAAATCATTGGATAAACCAGATAAAACCATTAAATTACCTACCACCACATATTTTGGAGTGTCAACCTCAGTAGTAGTGATTGCATAAGCATGGCCTTTCCCCCTTGGAGTTTTCTGAGGTATGTTTCCTTGGCACATAGAACATTTGTTTGCATAATGACCCTATTATCTACAATTGTAGAATTTAACAATGACAAACTCTTTATTTCCCTTTGAATCATGAGGTTTGCGGCCTTTTTCCCCACACTTGTAAAAGAATCCCATTCCCATCAAGAAAGTATAGAGGTGTTTCTTCCAATATTTACCGCATGATGGATATTCAACTTTTCCCTTCTTCCCCTTATTTTCATTTCCAATGTGTTTAGCAGATGTTTTCGTCAATTTCGTTTCTCTAAAGTCATAATACTTAGATAATTTCTTTTCAATCTTGATAGCACATGAGACAATATCTTCGTATGATGAGATGGATTGTGAGACTAATGCTCAACAGAAAATGGTTTTAACCCATCAAATAATCGATCAATATTACCTCTTGGGATACATATATAATATGCATCACGCCTTTCTATCCTTGTAAAGATTTCATCATTCTTTGCAACATTCTCATCCACCTTTTTTCCATAGAATTAGAAATTTTCTTTCCATATCATCTCGATGGCCATGATGAATGTATTTTTTCTATGAAAATCTCTTTAAAAACCCTCTATTCCATATTTTATACTTCTTTGTCCTACTATGAGTTTTGAATTATTGACCACCATTGATCTGCAACTCCCGTGAGGTGATAAACTGCCAGAAAAACTTTTTCCCTTTCGCTACTCCCCAAAGCATGAAATATTTTTTCTAAGAAACTTATCCATTGCTCAGCTCCAAATGCATTTTGAGTCCCATTGAATTTTGGTGGTTGTCGCTTCTTGAAGTGGTCTAATATTGACCCTCCACGTTGTGGATAAGGGAGCTTAATATGCATATGGTAATTATTCATAACCTAAGTGAGTTGTCCTCGTATGGTGATAAGCTGATCAGCACCTGTTGCATCACCATCTCCACTATAATTACATCAGTAGGAGGAAAATCCCTACATGGATTACGTGTGTTGATATGTTTTCCATTCCATCCAAAATAAACCATATCAAAACAATGGGATACACAAGATTAGTTTATGAATCAAAGTATATAATCCAAAACATGTAAAACACATATCATAAATTTAACTATTTATGGATAAAATCCATATTCATTACAATGTCTTCTTTGATGAGATAAATATTTATAAATCCTTCATAATATTTTTTAAATAATATTTCAATGATCCTAAGCATATCCCTTGGGAGTGTCGTAACCAAAAGTGCAGCAAGGCCTGTTGTCATGTACCAGGATACCCCAAGTCATGCCTGAAACTCCATGTATGTGTTTTCACTCATAGGCACATCTATGCAAGAGCCGCCTCTAACTGCTCATATCCATACATTGATGTATTGCGTGAAAAACATTGAAAATCTATACATTACCAAAATCCTAGTAAGTTCTTCTATACTAATCATCTATGTCTATCTTAGGGTAATGTATTCTAATCATATTTTCTCTAAATATAGCTTCCATGGTTTGCATTAAACGTCCACTGATACCAACTATAATTCCCCGACCCTAGTTACCCAAAGTCGATGCATTATTAAATAACATTGGCATGATCCTAATAGATCTTGTCCTGAAAGACAGATCATTTTAGTATCCTTAGAATTACTATATACAAACATTTGTTTTAGGAATTTCATCACATGGATATTCTAGTAGTCGAATAATAACATGAAATATTAATATCCAATTTCATAATGATTGAATGCATAATGCAACACTTCATAACCACATAGTCAAGGCCTCGTGCCAATACTACAATTAAGATTTTGTCAAGGCCTAATTCTAGGAAACTTGTTAGTTTCATGAGACCAACCGATGCATCAAGGAGCTATAGTGGGCTCCACCCATCACTTAATAAGACCAATGCATTACTCATATGAGATGGTTGAAACATAACATAAATATTCATATTAAAACAAGCATACAAAATGTTAATAATTTAACCATAAACCATGAATGGTATAAAAATAACACATCCATGGTCAAACAAATACCAAAACCTTTATTATAATATAGAATATTGTTTCCTAATAAATCGACTTCAAACATGTGTAAAATCTATCAAAGAATTTTGATATAGATGAAATCAATACAATTTGAGAGAAATATCTCTTTCTATTTTGAAATCTTTTAAAAGTAACATAATTATAAATAAGGAATCTATTTTAAAAATATTTATATAAGGTTTTATGGGATGTAGGAAATTCTATAATGTCGAGAAATAGTCATAAATAATGTATTAGTTAGAAAACATTATTTCCATAATTTTTTTGAGAAGTTTGTAAAAGAACATGTTTGTAAAACGACAAAATGAATTGTTTTATAAGAATTTATGAAAAGTAATACAGGGGTATAAATTAATTTTTACCATAGTCTAAGAAATAGAAAAAATGTTTTTGATATATATTTTTAATAACATATATGTGGATAATAAAGAGGTCATAGTAGATACCCACGTATAAACAACCTCAAATAATGAAGAGATTGTAGAATTAACCCTTACATTGTACATTTCCTTGATCATGTGTATGATAACCTTATGTATAATAGTTAAATAATTTTTATTAAATTATACATGAACCAAATAAATAAATGTGATATCATATATGATCTTTTAATATTGCTTTATTAAAAATATTTCTGTAGTATCATTGTTTTGGATATCAACTGATTCATTTTCCTTTATATGTTTTGTTACGTAAGTAATATTTGTTATGGATAGAATATATTTGATTCATATCCAGAATTATATTATTTTCATAAACATTATTTTTAACCATAAATGAAAATAATTATTGAATCGTTATGATTGGGAATGAATCTCATCGCGTTCGTGGAGACGGTAATCCTTACGTACACTCGAGCGACAATATCATTCAATTAATGATAAAATCGTATGTAATTGGATGGGATATCATATATAAAGAATACTTAATATGTAATATTTATTATTTAAATTAGTTATAATCATTATTATACCCATCCTAACAATGATGTGTTTGAATAACAAACTACACCACGATGTGGAGACGGTATGTCATACGTACGCACGTATGGTGACATGTCATTAATAGGATGGATAGAATAATGAATATGGTTTTACCATTTTTAAAATAACATCACAGTATAAATAGGTTTCTGGATTTATTATATTGTTATGGAAAAAATATAGAAAGAGGAAGTGGAAGATAAATAGAACTTCGAATGGGGTAGTGTACTTATTACATATTTTTAGGTGTTTCTATTTGATTTATTCAAAAGGGCTCCTTAGGTTGGATTTATGATCAAATAATGGCCTCTAGGTCTATGTGAAATAATTTGGGAGGATATTTGAGTATGTTTTAGCAGATCCAAATGGCTATAAAGATGTAATTTCTAGAGAAGGAGAAGTGCCCTTTTATAATGGAGGTTACGTTCGCTTTAAGAAAAGCTCGAAATATTATTTTATTATACAATCATATTCGTTTTATAATGGCTCAATAATGATTTATTTCGAGAATAAGGTGGAGATGGGTCAAAAAAATCTCAACCAATAGTTTTTATATAGGTTTAGGTCACTATATTAACCTTAACATTTAGATTTAATTCTTGGTTTAATAGTTTAACTTTTACCTTGTATTCTTGTAGTTTTATAATAAATGGTTCATAAATGTAATATAAAAAGACAAGAGAACCCTAAGAGGTTCATTATTGATATGTCTAAACTTATCTAAGTCATTTTACAGATCCTTAAATTTTGAGGAATATTATATCAATTAGTAATATAGTATTTGTTTTGAAAACTCATTTTTGTCAATTTTGATAATATTTTGTTTTTTATTCTTGTTAAAGTTATAAAAACTTGATTACATAAAATAATATTTATTTAATCAACCATAAAATGTTATAATAACCTATAAAAGTTTTTTAATTCATCAGAAGTCTCAATTTACATTTATTTGGATATTTATAATATCAATTATTTTAATCTTTCATTAATATGGTAATTACTACATCATTATTGTTTCAAAATAAATTTTTTTTATATAATGTCTAAAAATTATAAATAAAATAATATTATATAGATAAATACTTTTATAGTTCTAATGATTATTTATTGTTGAATTTATCTTATGAATAACCCTATTTTAAATATGGTTTTCTTATTAAACATTGAATTTTGCACTTTTAAAATTTCATTAAATAAATTAATAATAAATGTCCTAATATAATACAGTTAGATAAAAAGGATCATTATTTATTATTATGGTTGATTTTGGTCGAAATACACTTATCCAATAGAATTAGGACATGTGTTAGGGTAATTATAATATCATTTTTACCATTAATTACCCTATTTACTTTAAACCGTGGTAAATAAAAGGCAAAGGTTATTATTCACCAAAAATTATTTTCCTCTTATTCAAACAAATTTTAGATTATAATTTAAACCATATCTCTTGGATTTTTTAAATTCAATTCACAAAATTGGTAAAATTTCGTTGTATGGAAATTTGAAAATGCGACTAGAAGGTGGGTAAAAACGTTAAAAAGTTCAATAAAATATTATATGTCAAATAATATTTCAAAATGACTTCGATGTATTACATTGAACATATATAGGTATTATGTATCTATATTGACTTTTAATAAATTTATATAAAATTTTTAATTATTAAAATAGAAATTTGGTTTTAAACAATAACAAAGTGTTTTTCACTATTTATCAATAATTGATATTTTTCAGAAAAAACACTAAAAATTCACTCTAACCTAATTTTGATCATCCGAACCCAAAAATGAAGTCCATTTTGAAAAATTAAACTTATAAAAATTTAAAAATAGCATATTACTATTAGTAATGGCTAGTTTTATTTGTCGTGGGGTGCTAAATCTCATTGTTGCGTACTGCGCAAGGTATTGCATTATTCATAAGGAAATGTATCGTGGAAGCATGGGGTGTTAAAAATAAAATAAACAATGTTTGGTCGAATATGAATAATTTCAATTGATTTTCCAAATAATAATGGTCGTGATTATAATGATAATGAGAATGCATAAATTATTTTGAGATTGTATTGGGGTAAATCTCAACAAAAAATAAGGGAGTAGTAGAGTCAAAAAATTCATGTAAGAAAAATGAAAAATTCAATAAATCAAGAAAGATGAACAATACTCTAAAACTTGTAGTAAATATGAAGAAAAACCTAGTATATTGTTTAGAAACTTAATTTATCACAAATATAAACATAGAAAAAAACAAGCACTAATGAATTTTTAGAAGAGACAAAAATTTAAAATATGATAAAATCTAAAATAGTGTTATGACTTTTGTAAAATACTAATATCAGAAATCAAAATAATCCATTAAAGATATTGGATGAAATTATAAAATAAGGATAAGAAGAGTCAGTCAAGAATTAATTATGATATATTGACAAACTCAATATTCTCAAGTTAAAAAATCATAGAAAATGATAATATGTTAAAATAATTAAATGAAAAAATTATACTATAATAATAGGATATAACCCAGGAATAATCTTGGTGTCATCATTATGAAATTTCTTTAAATAATATAAGATAAAATTGTAATAATTTGTTTGGAATAACATTAGAATAATTTCAATATGACGAGAATGATCGCCCATCAATTTAGGTAAAAAATATCCCTACTAAACTAGATGGTGTTAAATATATTTTTACTATAAATATAGGTATCAAAACAAAAACCAGTAATGTTTGGGCTAAGAAGATTAATAGAAAATTTACTAATACATTAAATTAATATGGGGATAACTTAATCTACAATACCTCCCCCGATAAGAATGTAAAATAAAGTACAAAATACTTCTATAAAATAATAATAGATCTCTAGAAAA
This sequence comes from Viscum album, assembly GCA_963277665.1. Classification (NCBI taxonomy): domain Eukaryota; kingdom Viridiplantae; phylum Streptophyta; class Magnoliopsida; order Santalales; family Viscaceae; genus Viscum; species Viscum album. The sequence continues at coordinate 905,189,690 of OY728125.1, read as the reverse complement.
AAATAACAATATAAATATAAAAATCCAAATTTTACTATTGGTGTTTTTGAATATTTGGTCACAGAGCTTAAATTAACTTTTTAAAAAGTTATTTTCATTAGAGTTAAATAAAGAATGAATTAGTTGAGAATTTTTTAAAAAATGAAATATATGAAAATAAATCCAAAAATCGATGAACACTTTTTTAGAAATAATTATTTTAATATTTGATGAAAATGTAATTGTTTTAAAAAGCATGTCTACTATTGCTGGTTATTTTTCTCATGTTTATAAACGTATCAAATTTTATATAAAAATTAAAGTGGAAAATTAAATATTATTCGATGTTTCTCAGTGACTAAAAGAAAGAGATATCAATGGATTCTTGATTTTGTTTTTCCCTTCACATGATAGCTAACATAAAAATTATAATGAATTTTACAGGTTGTGATGAAGGTTGAATTTTGATTTAGAATGATAACACTTGGAAAATAGAAGAGTTGGAACATGTGATATTGACGATTAATAAGTTATAACTAAATCCATTTTACTTAAATAAGGGCTTAATCACATCATAATTTCTATAAGAAAACATTGTGACGATGGTAATAATGAAATTTTTTGAAGAGATTGATGTATAATAATGTGCTTAAAAATAAGAATAATTAATAGGATGGTAAATAGAAAAAAAATTTGAAACCCATACTAAATTACATGTCATATTAATTCATATTATTGACATATAGAATATGAAAATAAGATTTTCACAATTTATATGAACAATGTGACCAAAATAGTTTGTTTAAAATATCAATAAGTGACGTTGTGAGTGTCTTACCCTAAATGAATTAAAAAATTGATTTTATTTTTGATGATTTTCAAAATGGTAATATGGTACATCCGAGTCACAAAGTACTAGAAATCTAGTTTGTTAAGAAAAATAAAGAAATACACTATAATAGATAATGGAAGATAGTGAATTAATCCACTAGATATAATATTTATAATATTTAATTCATTAAGTATTTCACTAGGATAACTAATATGTTGTTTATGATTTTTTTTAATTTTTTAGCGATATAGGACATATTTAGAAAACTAAATGAAATCGATCTATGTTTCTATATTATAAACTATCAAATTAATAATTTTAGGGTATTCACTAAGAATCATTTTGAATCCAATCATTAAAATTATGGGATTATATATCAATATGGTTCTCCTTATAAACCCAACATAATTAAATTATATAATGGAAAAATAAAACCTTGATATAAATATGAAGTGTAAAGAACCAACACTTATACCATGGTACCCTGATAACCGAGCCAAAACTAACATAGAATATAGGGTGTTACTAATCCCCACAGGTTGGTGAGTAGCACCTAGCATCATATAAGATAAAATAGGTAATAATGTTTACACAACAAATAATGAAAAATAAAGATACATATAAGTATGATCACAAAATCCAAAGGGAGATAGTACCAAAAACGAAACAGGTATATAAAAAACCCAAATTTTACATCATCAAGTTTTCAATGAATACAGGATAACTCGAATACCCAATGGTCACTTCACTCCTATAACAATGGGACCAAGAACATTCACCACCTCCGTAATGTGCATTCCCTTTTCATGGTCCCAGTCGAAGAAAATCTACACACACTTAATATAAAAGGTAGGGTGTGAGCTAAAAATATTAGTAGGGTCTCACTCAGTGTTCCATAAAAAGGCGTCATAATAATAAACCAAATCATTCTTTTAATTTAAAAAATATAACATAAAAATAAAATTTAATATTTAAAATAAATCATGCTTTTCTCTTAAAATGATAGAAACATTTATATCAATGGATTATGTAAACATTTTAATATAAAATAGTTTATATAAATCACTATTAATGAGTAAATAAATTTCATAGTCAATAATATAAATATATATATACATATCAAAGTAAGAAAAATTTGAAACATGTTCTTATTTCTTAGGGTACAATAGTTTCTTGTTATGGGATCCTCACACTCAAAAATCATTGATCATGGTATATATGTCCACATGTCCCTTGGGTTTGGGCCGAATAGGACTCATTAATTTTCCATCAAGAATATGATCATCCAAATTAACTTTTTTCTAGAGTTTTCATCATTAATACATTTATAGATAATTATTGTTAAATCATTATTGTCCCAAATAACACAAAAACTACCTATAGTTTCATTTTCTCAATCAAATAATCAATAAAAGGAAAATTAGTTCAATTCAGTTTGAAACACAATTTCCCCACTTCAAGTATCAATATTCTATTTTTGGATTCCAAAACCAAAACATAGTGTTTTCAACAATTAATTCCATTTCAAAATAAACCAATCATTGGTTATTATCAATTCAATTTAATCCATTTTTCTTAAAATTAATTAAAAAATAAATTCATAATTAAATTAAAGAAATTCTGTCTAATTAAATTTACACCCCAAATTTAAATTACACTGGAATTTGGGGGGGGGGGGGGTATAAAAAAATCTATTCCAATTCAATTTACAATTTCAAATTCACATTGAATTGGCATTTCATAAATAAATTGAAATAAATTTATAAAAAATCATGAAAATAATTATTTTATTATATGGAAAAAAATAATGTGGAACCAACTACATTTAATCATGATATCAAAACAAAATACAAACAAGGGGGTTATATAATGATGAATGACATTGTTGGAGATCTATAAATCCAACCTAGATTAAAAATCGAAATCAGTGGAGTTTAAATCAACAACCAACAAGATGATATAACAGTCTCTAAGGATAAAATAAAGAGAGTGTGTGATAAATAATGGGTTAAGATTCAATTAATATAGAGGGATAAAATGAGATTCACCTAGATTATATCCTCCTAAGAATGGTATTAGAGGATCGAAATGGGGGTTTTGAGAGACTCTAGTAACTAGTATTTTTCATTATGAGGATTTGGAGTTGAGAGGGTTTTAAAATAGGTGTTTAGTTATTTTTAAAAAATAAAACCAGATTATAGTTCGCCCAGTGAGTTAAGAAGGACCACATGGTTAGAAAATATGTGCACTAACCATAAAAACCCACATTATATGGGGTTGCATGGTTTTCATTGTGTTGGTACACAATATAGGGAAATTGTGCACCAACTATTCACATCCCATACTTTTCAAAATTTTCATTTATTCTTCTAAAACATTATAAGAAATCCCCAACTAGTTCATGATTGAAAAAAGATGTTCGAGAGGTACTTGAAAATCATTAGTAGGATATTACAGCCACCCCACTATAAAAACTATATTTCCTTAGAAATTATGTAAAAAAGATATCATATTAAAAATATTTGATCACTACTCTCTCATAAGTTCCTCTCTCTCCAACGTCTCATACATCTCAGAACTATGCTACGAAAACATATAGAACAATGGTATCATCCTCCAACAATGTACAATTGTCTTAAAATTGACAGTCATATCTCGATGCTCAGTCACAAATAAATCAGACTCAACATAAATATCAATCCAACATAAAACATCATATGGATCAAAAAGATATATCAAATGTTGAGATACATGAAGCACATTATGTATCATCATTAATTATGGTGAAATTGATAAAAAGTAATCCACTTTCCTCACCTGCTCAAAAACCTCAAAAGGTATCATAAAATGAGTTGAAATATTCCCCATCGTCTCATGATATTGATGAACTAAATGGGGTGAGGAATTCATGAACTCGTGGTTATCAACTAAAAAATCCATGGTCTACACTGACGATCAACATAATATTTATGATTGTTTTATGCCTTCAACATCCTTGGATTAATGAACTAGATCTTCACCGTAATCTCTTAAAAAAATTTCTCCCAAACATAGAAATTTCATACATCTACTTCCAACACAATAGATATTTACTAGGCCTTCCATATAAATATTATAAAGGATCTATTTTGATCACAAACTCGTATGTCTTTTATTAGAAAACTGTGCCCATGTGGTAATCCTATCCTGCACAAAAACTGATGATAAAGGTGCTAAGAATATCCTTAAGAATATTTATATCCCACTCTAACATTACATCTGTTTATGTATGGCATTCCATACTCAAAAGAACCCGGGATCCTAGTACTTCATAAGGGCCTCTCAAAATGTGATATATAAAATGTGGATCCCTATCAGAAACTATAACATATGAAACTCCATGAAAAAAATCACTCTCAAATATAGATGTCCCACCTCCTCATATTCGGTTGTATCTCAAGTAGATATAATGTGATCCAATTTGGCCAGCTTATAGATCACAATACATAACGAATTCTAAATTTTCTGTGTATGTGGAAAACAAACCACAAGTTTAATTGAGATCTCATCCCGCTTCCACATCATCATTGGATTTTGATGATGAAAACACAAAGGCTTTTGTGGACGGACATGACCTATTGGAATGTAGAGTGGTGAAAACAAATTCAATGGTGTCTCATATAATACCTGGAAAGAATAATCACCACTACATATCATAAACTATATTTTTTCCTTAAGTAAAAAACACATTAATAATTATGGAAATTCCCCATCATAACTTTTATAATAGGTGACAGTACCATAAACTATTTCTGAAAACACAATTCACCCTCCTTGGAGAAGGACCACTAAAAAATAGTTTCCCCAACATAAAGAGAGTCTATAATACCGAATATTACATCATCAATATATTGTTCCTAAAAAAACATCTAGAGAAGTATAGAGGTAAATTGGAAAGTAACCAATAAAACATCAACCCTAATTTACTGAACTAAAACAAGAATCTGTGAAAAAAGAACCGTCATGTTCCACTCATGTAAAGATTCTTTGATGGACAAGGTTGGACATTTCCTATACAAAACATTAGCAATGTCATTCTCTTACTATAGGGTATAGGTGATGTAGAAATAAAAATAGTGCAAGTACTACACCCAACACCTATGGAAGAGATAGAATTATTTTTGAGAGAAGACAGGACTCATTCTCTTGTTGTCAAAATAGAAGGTAAAACATTATATGAAAATGTAATCCCACCAAATCCCATGTTAATGCATCATAAATTCATGGTAAAGGTCGTGGGTTAGTTAATTTTTCTCATGTGGCCTAAGCTACCAAGAGATATTTTCGATGATGTGATAACCCTACTTAAGATCATATCCCAATCCCGAACATGAAGCATCAAAAAATAACACATAGCTCTGGATGAATTAAAAAAGATTCAACTCTAATGTATAATTCAATAGATGTTACATCCAAATAAAATAATTCTGAAATTTCTCATCCCAGGTAAACGTTTCTCCCTTATGAGTTAGAGTGGTCATCCGAGAAGCCAACTTAGGGAAAACCATTATGAACATATGATAATGTTGTGCTATACCCAAGAACCATAGAATCTCAAAAACATTACAAAATTTCTACCATATCATAATAGCTTTCACCATCATATGATAAATTGAAATACCATGTTCATATAACATGTTTCCAAAAAACATTGCTTCCCAAATTTTGAAGGTACATTTTGATAGCTTGGAATAAATTCAATGATTTATCAATAGTTCCATTTCATCTCTCAAATGATGCACATGATCCTCCCCCGACATAGAATAAACTAGGATGTCATCCAAAAATACCACCAAGAACATATCAATATAGACATGGATATAAAGGTCATCAAATACATAATGAGAAAATGAGAAATGGTTGGAAAAAATGTCACGAAAAGCTACTCATAATTGTTATATATTATCTGGATTGTTGTTTTAGGATTTTCATATTCATTTATTCACAATTAGTGATAACAAAATTGAAGATAAATCTTTTTGAACCACTTCTACTCTATCTAATAGTCAATTATATCATCATTCTATGTTTATAGATACTTTTTCCTTACCATAAGTTTGTTAAATTTTCTATAATCAACATATATTAAAATTGTTTCTCTATATTTCCTAGAAAGTTGAACTGGTTCCTCTCGGGGTTGTAAACTTGGTCATATAAATCCATTATATAATAGATCATGCAACTGAGTCTTAAAAATTGATCATTTCAGCAAGTTCCATGTGAAAATAAAGAATATATACTGGTAGAGTATTGGGTACTAAATTAATTGAAAAATCTACCTCTCTTACTGGTGTAAAATAAGAGATGTTAGAAATAAACACAATGTGAATATCAATATTCATTGTAGGGATATCATCACTCAATTATTTTTTCTTCATATCAAAAAAGAATACTAATATTAATTTCCCCAACAATGGATAAAAAGGTCTGACTCCACTCAACCTCAGGTACCACTCTCTTTGAATGAAACAATACACCCCATTATGCATTGTAAATGAGACCCGTGGAATATAATAATAAATTTGGGGATTATAAGAAATGATCCAATCCATATCAAAAATTATATCAAGATGTTTAATATTGAAAACCATAAAAACCCATCCAATAAAAATCTCTAATAAAGTGAAATTTTAATGGGGTCAAAAAAATACCAAGATCTCTCTTAGTTGTGAGGGGTTTAGTAATATACCACACATAAGAAAAAATCTCCCTAGAAATATATAGTATGTTTACAATAAAAGTTCATATTAATGAGTGAGATACAATAAAATTATATAAATTCTTCACTAAAGATGATGTAGCAGTGATGGTATCTCTCATAGTCGATAGATGCATGTCTTCTTCTTCTGGAGACAATTTCATGGAAAAAAGAAGCTTTAATTTGGATTCATGTGGCTAGAACCCCATAGACCATGAATCAAATGATTTTGACACGGATCTTTTTTAGGATCATAAGCATATGCCACTACAAGGGAAATAAAAGATATTGAAGACCTTCTACAAGTGTCTTGAATGACCACATGAGCTGAAAATCATGGGTGCCTAAGTGTAAACACATTTGAAATTCCAAGTTTGAAAACAATTAAATTATTTAAAAGGGACTCTTCTAGGATAATTAGTAGGTCCAAAATAACCCTTAAATCATGATCCACCATGAGACTCATCATTATTCATTTTATCTTTATGGAAACTAAAAAAATAGCCAATTGGAGTAAAAGGAACTCCCATCAACCATGACTTACTAGCCAGATCATGTTTAAAAATCGATTAATTATCCATAACATTTGCATAATAAGATAAGTTTTGATTTAATACCAAAGAAGGAATATCAAATAAAAGTCCCATATCAAACCATCGAGTACTCATATTCTCATTTGATACTATCTTGGGTGAATAATTGAAAAAATCAGTAAATCGGTTCAAATATTATATCACAGTCCTATCACCCAACTCATGTTTGGAAACAATCATAGCCTTATCCAACACTATAGATTCTAGTTAGTTCTGGACCATGAAAATAAACATGATGTCTATAAACTATTAACCCTTGTGCTTTTTCACCACCATAATCAATTCAAAACATCTCTGTTATGCCCCTCCATCTTGAATGTGGTTCATTTCACCTTGATCCAATCACAAATCTCTTGAAATTGAATGAAAAGAACATTCTTGATAATCGAATTCTGAGACTCATGAAGATTATTATATCCATGGAACCCTATTAGGTTTTGGTGAAGAAACTCCTCAAAAAAATCTAGAATCTATCCCTATGATGTTCCATAACTAGAGCATGTATGGGAACTTGTGAAGGTACCTGTCCTAGAGCATGGATGGAATTCATGACAATATCAATGAGATTTTAGTTCATGGGAGGATTCTTTCATTGTGGTTTATCAGAACCTTTATCATTTATCCAATTCACACTTATTCTTAGAGGAATTATAATACACAACACACTAAAACATCATAGAATGCTCTGTTGATTACTCATGTCGGCAAATCAAACATAAGAAATAGGAAAATTAATCCCATTAAAGAAGATATCATGATTTTGATTTATAATATCCAAATAAAATATGGAAAATACTATAATTATTCCTCAATATTCCTTTCCCAAACAAGCCAAGGTGACTTAAGGATCATTACAATAAGAGAAGTATAGGTACTCATTTATAACAATATCTTAAGTCTGGACAAGATCCAAAATTGAATGCTGAAATCAAGGAAAGATGCACAACCTGCACCATTGACACCAATTTGAGAAAAGCCATTCTAGCTAACATGGTACCCAAATAACCATACTGTTGATGACATACCCCAAAGAGTGTTCCCGATCCCTATATGTTTGTGACTAGAACCTTGTATCATAAAATAAAAAATATGTAATTATTTTAAAAAAATGTGGAAGATAATGATATATATCAGTATTCTTAAAAACTAAAAAGTGAGATAGTATTAGAAACCAAATACTTATTTGAAAAACAAAACAATATATCCTCAAGTACTCAACTAAAAAAGATAAATTTGACAACCCAATGGTCATGGCACTTTGAGCCCTTGGGTATTAAGAACATCCACCTCCTCCAAGAGGAACCATCCCTTTACATGGACCTAGAATTAGAAAATCTATAAACACCTGATGGAAAAGGTATGGGTTGAGATAATAATCCTAGTAGGTCCTCACCAATTATTCCATAACAAGATTCCATAATAATAAACCAAATCATGAATTTAATTTTAAATAATAAAATCCTAGTAGTACAATTTGATATTGAAAACAGAAAATTAAATTCATTTCAAATATTGTAGACATTTCAAATAATTACCTGTGGTATAATAGTTTGTAGTTTTCAGATCCTCACACTCTCATACCAGTGATCATGGAATATGGGTACACACATCCCTCAAACTCAGGATGAATATGACTCATCAATTATCATTAGGAAAATGGACTGCATAACTATATTATTATTTGTGTTTTCATAATCAATCCGTTGGTATGGAATTACAATCTAATAATTCCTATCCCAAATAACCCATTGACTACCTTAGTATACATGTTTTCAATAAAATAGTCAATAATGGGAAATCATTTCAGATCGGTTTAAAATACAATCTCCACATTTCTAGTTTCAATATTCCAATTTCATTCCAAAACTAAAACATAGATTTTTTATCATTTGGTTCCTTTTAAAATTCAATCTAATATTATTTTTTGATCAATTAAATTTAATTCGTTTTTATCAAAGTTAATTAACAAATCAAATCACAATTTAATTTACAATTTCCATCCATTTAAAATTACACACCAATTTCCAATTCCATTAGAAATGTGGTTTTTTACAAAATATATACAAATTAAATTTCTTATTTACAATTCAAATTCTATTGGTTTTTAGTAATTAAATTTAATGGAATTTAGATCAAATCAAGAAAATAAATGTTTATTTATATGAAAAAACTCAAACAGAACCACTTACCTTTAATCATAGTATCAAAATTCAACACCTCCACTGGGATAATATAATGATCAATGAAATTGATGGATATATATAAATCCAACAAGATTCAAGACCTAAATAAGTATATTTTAGATCCATAAAACACAACATGATCTTATACTCTCTATGGATGAAATAAAGAGTGAGCAGGAGGGAAGGAGTAGGAGTAGATTAACTTACTATAGAGCGATTGAATGATAATTTCCATGATTTGATACCACTAGTAATTAATTTATAAGAGAAAAAGGGGGTTCTTGAGATCCTCAAAGACCTAGGATTTCTAATAATGTGGATTGGGTTCGGCCAGTGTCTAAATAAGGGGTTTGAGTATATTTTTTTTAAAATTCTATGAAATAATTAACCATTCACACTATAGGATGGGAAGGGAAGTATGATTAAAAAAACCACATTACCTAATCGTGTTACTCCCAACCATGGTTCATATTTTCTACTAGGTGATCTACCGGTTTATCAAATCATGTGAATATTTGAAAACACCCACAACCTGGCATTGCATAGTATTCACTAAGTGATTTCTTGGTTTGGGAGAATAGCGCTTCAACCGTGCACAACCAATAATTTTTCAAAATTTTCAACTTTTCTCAAGAAATAAACCCAGAAAAATCCGAAACAAAACCTGAAAAAATGATGGTTGAACAACACCTAAAAACTAGAAATAATAGGTTACATGAATAGTCTTGCTTACTAAATTAAATCTATCAAAAACATTTGGGGAGAAGTAATAAGTAAAATTTTAATTACCTTGAAATTTATGCATGTTTCTATTGGAATAAAAATTTAAATATATATAAGAAAAATCTCAAATTGAATATTTTCAATGTATTTGGTTACCTTGAATTATCAAGATCAAAAAATTAGGACTCAGAATTTCTGAGAAAATATATATATATAAAATTTTCATTGGATATCTATATATTAGAAGTTTCTAAAAATAATGTAAATAAAGATAAAAAATCTATATCTCTACTTTTATGTGAATGTCATAGGAAAAAATTTTATTTTCGGAGAAGTACTACAAGGATATTATTAATAATTAGAAGAATATAGCATGAAAATTTACTGAACATTTAGATTAATTAATGTTTATTATGACTCTAATTATGTTAATACTAATTATGAAAATCCTATTATAGTGAAGTTATTTTTGAGTCCTTAAAAATTTATTTTTAGGGGATAAACAAGAAAGTTGAACCCAAAAATATGACAAAAAGTCAAGAAGAAACATTATAGACTGGAAGGAGACTATAAATTAATAATAAAATCACTCTTATTTCACAAGATAATAAATAGTTCTTTATTTAGGGTACTAAACATAAAAAGTAGATAAATTATATGAGTTAGAAACATGATTAGATTTGAAATAACGACACTTGGTAAAATATTCCATGAAATAAAAGATAAAATATTATTGGAACCATTTTGGTATTGAGAAACAAGTTCAATGATGGAGGGGATATTTCCTGAAATAATGATTGAATGGTTTATAGCGGTTATTCTCAATAGAAATGTATAGAATTACAAGAAAATTTTTCACATGTTTCAACTATCAAAAAAATAATGATGTTTCTAGAAGTTACTATACACAATCAATACAATGTTTGACAAATTGATGTATGGTTTCCATTCTTTTTTTGAGATATTGATGTAGATTTTTTTTATAATACTAAAAGAACCATTCTTGATAATTATGGTACTATGGCACATAATATGAGGAATGATTTGAATGGGTTAATGAAATCCCCTTGAACATGGTATTTAGTTTTGGATAAATTACTAAAATTTTTAATTTCTCTAAACGAATTGCGAAAAAAATATATTCATGGTAAATTAGTGAAGGTACTCTCATCGTTACCATATCTGTGGAAGAAATTATTTTTATAGTTGACAGTGAGTATAAGTGTAATGAATTTTTAAAAAATGAAGATCCACATTAAGATAAAAATGCATTGAATTATTATTTTCTTTATAATATGACAAGTTATATAGAGATTAAAATATAATTTATTATATTAAGATAGGTATATCAATGAATTTATTATGAAATTTGGCATGGAAGGATATAAATAATCAATATCACTCAGGGAAAATTGTGTGATACTGACCACTAATGAATAAGTTAATTGTGTGAATTTGAAGGACTATATGATAATTATTAGGAAATTTTTTATCTTATATAATAATGTAACTATTCATATCTATTAATTAAGATCTTTAAGATACCAACGTGACCCAAATGAATCACACACATTCGATGCCAATAGAATCAAATGATATATCAATGGTTCACTATGTTTTTGTATACTCTATAAAATAAATGAATAATTAAACCTATTTAGATTCACTTATATTGATTAGGATATAGATTTTGATTATATGAAATCAACACCAAGAGGAAACTTATTTTTGGGGGAATGTTTGAAATATAATGGTAAATAAAGCTCCAAATACTGACCATTGTTTAATTTTATTATTTAATCAATATAATTTAAAACAAAAAAATTATTTTCATTAAAGAGTTGTTGTAACAACTAATGGTGAAAGTTGAGAAAACTTTGATAATTTTTATGATAATAAAAGTGAAATTGGTGTAACTAAAACTACATTACAACACAAAAGATCTAAACATATTGATATCAAATATCATTTCATCAAAGGGAAGGATAAAACATTTGATGTGAGGATGTATTATATTTCCAAAAAATATAAATTTGTTGATATATTAATTAAAGTTATTCCAAGGGATATATTTTATGATTTATGTCTTAGAATACATGTTTTTTCATTTAATCAAACATAAAGAATATTTAACTTACCCTTTAATCATATATATTCTTCTATTGTAGAGGGAGATTAGTGAAAAACATAGGTAATACGAATTTTAAAAATTTAAGGCTACTTGTGATGATTAAAGGTAGAGAAATGAGTTGAATGATTAAGGGGGATAATAGTAATTTCCAGATACACTAATTATATGTCAATGAGTTCAACGTCCCCCGATCCATCAGTCTCTCACATGGCCAAAATTGGTTGGTTACGAGAACTCAAGCATGCCTTCCCCTATGGCAGAGCCTGCCGACTAGCAGTGAGATTATGATATGTATAGTAGGGATACTGTACCCCATGGTATAGAGTTACAATACAATAGAAAAAATAGGTATAAAAATTATTTAACTAATAGAAATAGAGGAAACAATACAACATACCAGATTGGAGAAAATGGATGAACCAATGAACCCATAATATTGAATCATGTAATGAAAAGATAAATTATATCTAAATTTCAAATTTTAAACAATAAAAATAAAAGAATCAGTTAATCCAATTATCTCATAATCCACTGGTCCCAAACCCAATGTAAGTCTTATATCCAAACACTACCCCATCCAGCAAAACAAATCTTGAACATTGCATGTTTCCCTTTTCAAATCCATCAATTATTAATATTCTTTTTTACCGAATGGTAGCTTGAATAGCGTGTTAGTAATACCCAGTAGGTCGACACCACCTTGTCTAATAAATCTAGTCATATAATAAGTGCATTAAAAAATTGATAATCATATGCATTAAATAAATATTTAATCGAATAAATAAAAAACAATGCTTCTACACCATGTCCGAATGTCTTTGAAGATGTTACACGACCATGGAAAACAAGACTATAAACCCGGGTATAATCCCATAACTCGGAAAATCCTTCTGTATAAGAAATCCAACCTCCAGAAAAATCCCTACATATATTCATTTCATCATCAACATGGACAAGAAAACTAAATAATAACATATGCATCACTCATCACAACCCTATATAAAAGATGTTCATCATCAACTAGACCAAGCACACTATATAAGCATTACATCATCAAGTTGTTCTAACCTTTCTATAGAATAATTTCAGTAACAAACTATGCTAATCCCTCTAACAATAATAACAACATGACTAGTAATATCCCTATATAGAGAATTTATGCATAAAAATCAACATTTTTTGACATAAAAGATATTACTACATCACATCATAAGTCTCAAACGCTAAATATGAAATTACAATTTTTCATTCGATAAAAAATTCATTTATATGTCAAATTAGAAATAGTAATCTCAAAGTCCCATAAATACAACCAAAGGGATTATATATGGTAAATAATATAAAATATTATGTCATGTTAAACATGATTTTAATTATTATTCAATTCATTATTTTTCATGATGTTTTCACCTAATGTGTAGCCATGGTCCAAGTTAAAAATGCCATTTATTCCAAAGGTATCAATGGAATAATTTAATTCACGATTTATCAAAATTCCCCATTTGGTTAATTAATGAGTGAATTGTGTATGCGAAATACAAATATTTGACATACTTGACAATTAAACAGACCATAGAGTTAGTTTTAGACAACATACCTTTATCATGGGATTAAGAAATGATTCCAACTAAAATAACCTATAAGAATGGAGGCGAGGAAGATAAAAATAAAGAAACATATATCATGCACCAATAAGGTAAAAACCCAAAACAACTATGGTCTACAGATTTACACCACAACAATTAAGAGAAACATGAGAAGAGTGGAAAACCTAAGAAAAACAAACCTCCTGGGATAAAATTTTTTAATATTGATTTATGTAAAAGTGGAAGGAACCCCAAAATATCCTATAAATCAACTAAAGCTCGAGAGAGGTGGTGATTTTTTTAATTAATGAAGAGTAATATGGACCACCCAATTAAAACCACATGTTCAATGGAATACATGGCGTATAATGCTTACACACCGTGTATTTATCAGTATTCATGTAATACCAAAAACACATGATGCCTATGGTTAAAATAATTCTAATATAACATTACACATAATGTACTCATTCCACAGTGGGTATTCCTTTCATGTCATAAACCTATTTCAAGACATGTACCTATAGATTGTTACACATCATGTAACATGTATAAGGTATATAAATTCCTTTTATTTATATTTTTCCCTAGCTTAGACCGAAAAGCATAAACCACTTTAAAACCATTCTATACTCACAGAAAATACTTATAAACCCATTCAACCCATTTATACCTGAACTCCATTCATTAAAAAATATAAAACATCCCCGAATGTTAGGTATTTTCCGTATCAAAATATCCTAGTCTAAGAATGAGACTCAACCACTGAGTTTTAAATACAGTGGTAAACCATAACAAAATATGTTTAATGAAAACTTAATATAGGGTTGTACCTGGGAAAAGTAGGTAACTGAAAAACTCAATATCATATAATAGCTCATATATGAGGTACTCGAAACATCACTCTTTGATCTCAGAGAACATGCCTAGCCACTATGGTTACATATTAGACTCCATATACCATGTCTTCTTGTTAACATGATCATTCTTCCACTTCACTCAAACTAGATGTAAAACCCTCTCCTGGAGATACATCTCACTATAGTGCATAATTAGTATCAGAGGCTCTTCGATGTATTTATCTTCAAAAAGAGAGAAGTCATCTGCATCTACCATAAGAGAAGGGTTTTGATGAAATACCCAAAGATATAACATATCAAAAACATTGTGCATGGAACTATTGTGATGTGTAAGGGTTAATCAGTATTCTAATATTTAGACCCTTCCCACTATATCAAACGTATTGGAAAACCTAGGAACTAGTTTCCCATGTTTACTGATATGGTGTTTCCCCATCATTGGATACACTCTAAGGAAAACAAAATTACCAACCATAAAAACCATAGGTACACTACAATGGTCAGAATAATATTTATGATATCTTTACATGGTTACCAACCACCTCCAGATCATTTAAACCTAATTAGATGTATCCTCTATGAGACTCGGTTCCCAAAGCACAAACTCACCTACCTCTAAACAATAATGAGATATACAGAATATAATTTCATAACATTCCTAAAAAGGTTCCATTTGGATCAATTCTTAGAATATATAATTATATGAAAAATCTATGAGTTCCATATGATTCTCCCATGAACCACAAGAATCCAAAAAACAATATTATAATAGAATCTAAAGAATATGAATAGTATACCCAGATTTACCAACAGTATGAGGATGATTGTTTGTTATTAAAAGAACCTGCAATCCCCAAGAATTCTGAATTACCATCCATGACTATGAAATGAAATTAGGATCTTTATAAAAATGATACAACATGGCAAATTATGCACCCAAATTACCTCAGGTATGTAAAGACTACCCAATTTTTAATAATTAATGTCTCCCTAATAGAAAAGAAGTGTGGTAAATTCATTATTTGTTATATGTTCACCATTAATGAATGATTATTATGGGTTTTCCAAGTCAATCCTTTAAAAAAATCCATAGTGACATATTTCCATTTCTATATAGGAATGAGTAGATGTTTCAATGGCTAACAGACCTCTGATGCTCTACTTTCACTAGTTGATAGGTGAAACATCTCATAAAAAACCTACTACCTCTTTCTTTAATCCTGATAACTAGTATTTTCTAAGTAGATCAGAATAATTCAATTTCAAATCATGATATACATCCAATATGGAAACATAATACTACGTTATCAACTCATTATGTAGGACCCTTGAAACCCATACTTAGCCATGGAAAATAAGAGAATTACTGATAGAAAGAGACCATCCAGAGGGATTATACAGTACATATAGGCTATCCTTCAAAACTAGGACCTATTGATATGATAAAAAATCTGTCTTAATCTAGACTAGAATAAAAATTATGATAAATGTTGAAGTGAGATACACTTTTCATTTGGACACCTGAAAAATTAAATTCATGTTCTCAAAGAGTTCCATCATCTTATACACATCACAAGACAATAAAATAGCATATGTCTTCATCTTTCGAATCAAATAATTAGAAACAATGTTTCCCACTCCAATTGTATAACCCATATCTATGTTGAAGAACATTAGATACTCATCCCACCTCCTTTACTGCAGGTTTATGTCCCATTTAGAAAATCTGTACCTGATGATATTTTGGTCCGTCTACACAACAAACCTATCAACCATAAGATATTGTCTCTATAATCTTAGTGAACATACTTTTTTTGATAACTCTATATCATGTATATTATAATTACCCTCTTGTGGTCTCAACTATCTCGAACCATAAAGGACCACTTGATCCTCCCCTATCAGAACATCTCTAAGTCTAACTTCGGATGTTTCACAATAGACGGTATTTTTATTACCCAGAATACCTAAAGTGATGATAGTCATTGAGTTCAACTAAAATTTAAACTCATGAAAATTCATCTTATAAACATTTGACCAAATAATCTTCTCTCCATTCTTGGTCATCAAAAAAATCAGTGCTTCCAGATGATAAAATTAAGGAATGAAACACCTATAATAATCAGAAAAAATATGAATCATGAAGAATTTATTGGGTAGATACCATGATACCATGGTTGAAACCTTATCTGGTCCACTAACACTCCTGCCTCTATGATGAAATTCCCCAAGAAGTGCACATTATCACTCCCAAAATTTCATCTGGTTATCTTATGGTAAATATGATGCTCTCTCAATAAATTCAAGATGATATCAAGTTGATAGGAATGATCTTCCATTGAATGGGAGTACACAAATATTTGGTCAAAACAATACACCACTAACTAATCTATAAAAGGATGAACTATTCATTGCATCAAGGCCATGAATATTGATCGTGCCTTCATCAAACTGAATTACATCACTATGAACACATAAACTCCATACCTAGTCCTAAAAGTAATATGAGGTATGTTCGATGATCTCACCCTAAACTAGTGGCATCCAAATCTCAAATTTATATTGTATAATATCTTATAACCTATAAAATTAAAAACTATATCATCGATACACAGAATGGGGTATCTGTTTTCGAACATCATTTGTTTCAATATCTGATAATCCACAAATAAGTGAAAATGACATCATCTTTATTGGTGAAAAGAACTAGAGAACCCCATTCATATGTACTTGGACATTTGAAACCATTTTGTTATAGATATTAAAACTTTAATATCAAATCTCTAGGATATAATAGTGGCATTCTATAAAGAATTATTGAAATAATCTCTGCTCCCTGCACTTACTCAATCATGAAATCGATCTCCTACTTAGGTGGTTGGATAAATAACTCTTCCGAAATGGAATCCAAAAAACTATCTACCACTACAAATAAATAATCATGTCTCATATCACCACATTCTACATAAATTCCTAATATTTGTTCCATATTAAAATCATATATACAATAAATTTTTCTTCCTTTACCAGCCTGAAAATACCACTCAGCCTAGTGAAAATGGATGCTTCCTTCTAGACATAAAAAGGTAAATATCCTCTTGTAATAGTCAATATGATCCTGGTATAATATTATCCATTATATAACTATAATCAAATTGAAACCTATCTTTTCTAGAAAAATTATTCCCACTACAAATACTAACCATCAATCTCTATAGAACATAACTATTAGTGTTTGATATCGTATGACCATGAACCAAATTGTGTGTCAATGGTCAAAAAACTACCCAAGACTTTGACAACCATGAAAAGACCATATGAAACGTAGAATGTAAAATGGAATGTGATGATGATGTATAAAATAAAATGAAAAAATGGTAGATGATACAAGAATCATATGTCTAATGGTAGAAGGTACTACAACAACAATATCAAGAGTAGTCTGTATAGTGTGCAACTAACTAGCCCCTCTGCCCCAGGATCCTATATGACTCCATTGAGTTATTCCATCTTCTAGATAGAAGCATTCCTTCCTAAAGATACCAATTCCCCTTAATCAACATAAACATACTATGGAACTCTGACTACCCATTTCTGATTCCTATCATCACCAGATAAAGAGTCAGTATGTTCTAGTTGTCGTTTAAGACTCAAAGATTCAACATTACCTCAGGAGGATGGAATTTTGGAGTTTTAATTCATAATACCATTTTTATGCATCGTTTTAAGGTTTTATATTCCTTAGATTCTTTCCTGGGACCCTGTGGGGTTTGATATGTGTTTTAATGAGATAATGGGTGTGATTTGTGATGTACTCTAGTAAATTGTTGATAGAAATGTCATCTAATGGGTGTGTAGTTTAGTGGAACACACTGTGTTTTCTTTCTATTTGGGGAAATGAAGTTATGGGAATACACATCATGAAACATGGTTAAATTCCATGTAGTAACCCATTGATGTAAGTCATGAGGACATTGGTAGGTATGTCATGTTAACATACACAACTCTGTGAATGTTCACAACCATTGTACATGATAATTGTGTTCCTAAAATAAGTATGGGTTGATGACAAAACCCAGGGGGATGGTTGGGAGATACATGTATTTTATAAGTGGGTGCACACTGTGTTTGAGACATAGTTTTATGGTCCATAAGGAGGAAGAACACGGTCAGGGTTCTCCTGATGCACAACATGCCATGTCAATCCTATTCATGCCATGTATTCCAGTATTCCACGAAAATTTGTGCAATTCAAGGATATGATTAGGAGTTCAAGCATGGTATCATAATATGTGGAACAACATAAATTTATTATATTTAATTTGGAGGTTATATCCTCATTTCATATCTCCTTCTTTGAGGCTCTAATATAAGCTTGTGATTAGCCAATCATGGGTAGTTTTCCCTGTATAAAGTGAGGGTGCCCACAGTTTGGTCCTATGAGATGTGATACAAGGAGATTTTTTGATTCCCTTAAGTTACTGATGGTTAGAGAAACTACTATAGAGTGAGTCCCTTAAATTATATCTATGAGGATACACATGGTATTAATACCTCAGAACGTGATTCTTATCCACTCGATAGAATGATCATTGAAATAGTATTTGTATCCATCCCAAGATTCTAGGTAAGGATACTATATTGTAATGTTAATGATGGGTCATCTATCTAGGGAGGATGGAGTGGGATAATCTATCTTATAATTTCCCCTACATTGGTTTCTTGGTATCATTTTGGCCAAATCTACGAAGGAGGTGATCCCATATCTAGATGTGAAAGCATATAGGTTGTATGTCATCATTGGGTATATGATCCCATATGTAGTAGGAAACATTAGTAGGGTTGTGTCATCATTAAATATAAGGTCCAATACATAATATAATATTAATTTAGGGTTGAGGAATCTATAGTTATATGACCCCTACATCATGATTTGTACAATGTTGGGTTTTTGGAGTCTCCACTACCAACACTACATGGGTAAATATCACTTATCTCATCAATATGATATTTTCTTTTTAATATTGGGTTATGGTGTCCCCCGATGATTCATTAGAGTGATTCCATTCCTTAGTGATATATTTGGGATACCGGATTGGGTTTTTGGTTTCCATGAGTGGTTACAATGAGTGATATTGTATTCTTGGATATGTGGTCTTCAGTATTCCAAATTTTGTTCATAGTGTCCCCCAATAGATCTTGGAGGTGATCCCCATTCTTAAAGGTGAGACCTTTTCAATGTTTCAGATGGGTTTCTAGCATCCCCCATCTGGGATGGGTGAGATCCCCTATTTGTGTATCAAGACCATCTTGGTTCCATCTTTACTTTCATTATTGAGAGATCTAATGAGCGAGTTCTCTTGAATGGATTTCCACATAGGATGGTGGTGTTTTAAAATCATATTTGTGATGCCTAATGGAGTTTTATCTCTCTGATGGGCCATCATAGAAGGATGTGTATTACCAAATGGAGTGTTTAATCCTAAATGAGTTTTAGATATGATAACAGAGCTCATGGATTTTGTGATCCTCAATTAGTGTTTCCATTGGGAATCATATAGAAACCTATAAATGGAACTGAGGTTGGAACATCATGAGACTTGGAGTATTAGGGGAGTATATATAGGTTTGATTCTTAGAGTTTTACAGTGTTTTCACATCTAGGTTAACACCCCTTTTCGACTGATCTGCCTAGTTGTGTATATTTGAGGATGATTGTGATGGGGTTTATCTCTCATTTGGGTAACATTAGGCTGGGTTTACTGGACTGTTTCTATTTAGTTTCCCACATTTATTTTGAGATTCGGGGTGCCTACTGAGTATTGTCATACTCACACTTACGTAGTATTTTTCCAAACATATTGTGTATTGTGCATATCACAGGCCTTTCAATGGAGTCCAAAGAGGAATAAAAGTAGGAAGAGACCAGTGAGTGCAAATTATTGTGGTGTTTGATAGACCGAGACTGAAGAGATTATTGGTGTTTTCATTTGATAGTTATCACATCTATCTGAGATGGTTAAATATTTTTCAGTTTTCTATTTTTGGGCTTGTATTTTGTACATTTTTTCTACTCTAATCAAGATTGGGATATATTTATGCACTCATTTTAAATTTATTTTTTATATCTCTAAAATATTGCATGTAGATCTTTATTGGTGGATGAATATGAGTATGATAATCTTTGAACTCTCTTGTGTGTGATAAGCCAACTTTGCACTTGCTTCTAGCCCCTAGTCTATGGAGGTGGGCTTGGGGATTCACATAATAGTCCATATTAAGACATGTCATGATATAGTGGTATTAGACAAGGTTCCACTTTAGGATGACCTTGTAATGATCTTGTTTTAGGTTACAAAGAAACAATGTCCGGGTGCTTTGAGTTTGAATATCATGCAAGATGTTCTGGTGTTGGTGTGGTGGGAAAAATATCTAATCACTACTACTATAATACCCCACTTTTTGTCTTGGTACATTCAGACACTAGTCATAAGAGAAAAATGGTACATGTATTATACATGACTGTTTTTTGGTGTTTCCTATCATTCTTGAGTAAACTCGGTAAAAATACTCTTAAATGTGCCTTGCCATGAATCTATTTTTGGATGCCACCATGATGAAAAGCAGACATGGTTCCTTGAATATGTTGTAGTGATGATATGACCCATGAGGAGGCTTCATTAAATGGTATTGTTATATATTTTAGACCTATGGGTGGTCCTCCAATTGAGCCCCCACCCACTAAGTATCCGGATGTATCAGCAGTTTGGATTAATGAAGCAATCAGGCTGGGTGCGCTGCACATGTTCCAAAGTCATTGAACTTTGTGGTATCATGTGATCCATATAATCTGTAATATGATGATTTTACTGAGGCAACAATAATCATTTTCTACCTTCTATGGAGACCTCCCAATTTTATTTTAGACCTAGAGGTGAGCCATTAATATGGTTTGGCCAGGATATGGTGAAGTTTAGTGATGGAGACGCACAATGAGAATATTCTCACTTGGGTGGAGTTTGAGAAACTCTTATGAGAAACATTTTACCCAGTCACAATTATATAAATTCATATCTATGACACCCCAAACTTCCAAGATACCCTTCTCTTTGAATAATACAGTAGCGTGTGTTGTATGCAACTTCGAGTTATAACACACCACAACCAATCAAACTAGCCATTATGAATTGTAATACCCAGATTTTGAAATTTTATACATTTTATATTTAAAAATTTACTTCATTTTTGGATTCATAATATCTAAATTAGCTTAGGGTGAATTTTTGGTACTTTTCTGATAAGTTTCATATTTTGATGAATAGTGAAAATTACTACTTTTTATAAAAAACAAATTTTTAATCGAAATAATTAATAGTGATAAATTATTAATTTGAGTGATTTTAAAAGGTAATTAGATTATATTTTTACCAATTAATCCAATTTTTGTCATTGGACATAATTTTACATTTAAACTGGACATAAGCAAGTGCCAATCTTTTGATAGTTATTATTTCTTAAAAGCACCATTTTTGTTTTAACAACGGGAAGTAATTTTAAATATATTTCTGCCACTTCTATGTTTTTAATTTAGAAAAATGGATTCCATATTTAGAATCTAGATGTAAAAATTGTGTAAATAGGTAACTTTTATTTTCAGACATTTTGAATATTTACTTCAGTAAATGTTATATTTACCATGGTTAAAGGATAAATTCGGTAAATAAGGGTAAACAAATAATATTAAAATAATATTAAATTACCCTAAAACGTGTTATAAACCTATCGGTTTATACATGTTTGACCATGTGCATCTTTGGGTCGGTTTTGGGACCCCATGGAGCCATTTTTAAGTGATAATGACACGTTATATTAATTAAGTTAAAGTAAATACAAAAATGACATAAGCATATATATTTTAGCAAAACACTTTTTACATTGGGATATATTTGTTATATTTTAGACTATAAATATTCAATATAAAGATAAAAATATTTCCTACATAATTGTATTTTATTTATAATTTTTAGACATTTAATAAGTAAATTTATTTATGACACAATAATGATGTAGTATTTTCCTTATTAATGAAAGAATCAAACAATCAGTATTATAAATGTTAAAATAAATATAATTTCCATGTTTTGATGACATCAAAGAATTTTATTGGCTCATATAACATGTTAGGAGTGCTTAAATGAATTGTTTTCTAATTAATAAAGTTTTTAAGACTTTAACAAAAATCCATTAC
The DNA here is from genome assembly GCA_963277665.1 of Viscum album. Taxonomy (NCBI): domain Eukaryota; kingdom Viridiplantae; phylum Streptophyta; class Magnoliopsida; order Santalales; family Viscaceae; genus Viscum; species Viscum album. The sequence goes on along the minus strand of OY728125.1, from coordinate 905,166,818 downwards.
TAAATAGTGTCAAAATTGACATAAAGGTGTTTTTAAAACAAATATTATATAATAAATTGATAATCTATTCCTAAAAATATAAGGATAGTCCAAGAGACATATATAATGATAGGTGTATCATTAATGAACCACATGGGCTTCTCCTGGAAGTTTATATTATGTTTATTAAGCATATAATATAGAAATACAAAGAGACATGGTAAATGTCAAACTAATTAACTACGAGTTAAAACTAAAAGATACGGTTAATAAAGTGACCCAAACCTATATAAAACCTATTGGTTGTTTTGTTTTCGACCCATAACCACCATATCCTTTAAATAATCCACTTTTGAACCATTATAAACTGAAAATTATTTTATTATAAAATAATATTTCTAGCTTTTCCTAAGGTTCCCCTCACCCCTCTTAGAAAAGGGAACTCCCCTTTCTCTCTAATTCACACTGTCAAAGCCTTTTGGATCATCCAAACCCGACAAAAATATCCTATAATCTTCCCTCACTTCATCCTAGAGTCCCTCCTTTGGTCATAAAGCCAATATAAGGATCCATTTTTATCGAATCAAAAGGAAGAACCCGAAGAAGAGGTAATGATTTCACCACCCTCTTTCAAGTTACTTTCTTCTTCCACTTCTTCTTTATTTGTTATTTCCATTCTAAAATAATAACTCTAGTATATTCTATATACTGTGATTTTAATATATATATGGTACAACCATATTCAGTATTCTATCCATCCTTTGAATGACATGTCACCATACTTGCGTACGTACGACCCACCGTCTCCACGTCGTGGTGTAATTGTTATTCAATATATTATTATTTTTATGGGTATAATAATGATGTGTAATTCATATAAATAATAAATATAACATTATAATGATTATTTATGTATAAAATACCATCCAATTATATATTATTTTAATATCAAAAGAATGATATTGTCGCTCGTGCGTACATACAGATCACTGTCTCCACGAATGTGATGAGATTCATTCCCCATCTTATCAATTCAAGACTAAATTTAATTTGATGATTAAAAATAATGTTTCAAGACATGATATCATTCTGGATATGAATAATATATATCCCATTTATAACAAATATGGCTCACATAACAATGAATATAAAGGAAAATGAATCTGTTAACACCCGAAACGACGACAATAATAAGATATTATCAACAAATCAAAGTTAAAAGATCATATATGATATCATATTAATGTATATGATTTTTGTATAATTAAATTACAATTATTTCACCATTATAAATGATTTTAACCTTCCCTCTACTAAGGAAAAAGTTTAATGTAAGGGGTTTATTATCTCACTTTTAATTCCGTGAGATTTACATTGTTTACCACTTATTTATTGCATGTGGTGTGTGTACTTCCCATGATTATATTCACTGTGTAATATACTTAAATTTATGGATTTTTAAATAATCATTGTATGATCCTTATTTTATGGGTGTATGTTTCATAAGTTACCACATCAATAAGGGAATTCGAAATTTCAATTTCCACTCATTCAGCTTTACAAAATTTTCATTGATTATTTTACTCCAAGATTATGTGTGGAATCACTATTAATTTGATTATGTCATAATTTCCACTCCGTGTTATGTAGATATACTTTTGATACACATAATCACACCATTGATAAATTCTCAAGTCATCAATATTAACTTGATAGGATCAATTTTAATTCAATCTCTATTTGTTGAGATAAATATTCAATTCATTGGTGTTGTTTTTATGAGAATATGTGTGAATGTATTCTGATTGATTTACACTGAATATCCAATCATATTGAGTGTATTTATATTTATCACACATAATTATGTTGTTAATCTATCCTTAACCTAAGGTTACAGTCTTTATAATAGATTTAATCTCAATTTACATTCCATTGAGACTTCTTTGTTGTTATACACCAAATCACTTTTATATGGTGTATATAATGTACTTTGACATAGTATATAATGAATCCATTTATTCTCATGATATTACAATATTTTGATCACCTCAATTATTTTTATTCAAGTTTCTCTCTTTTGGTTAGGAACACTAACTAAAATATCATTTTAAAATGTTTTAAAGATTTATTATTCTAAATATTTATCATTAATGTCCAGGTTTTAAAAATGGGTTTAAGGATTTATTTATATGGACATTAAAGTTTTTAAATTAAAATTCCTTTTGAAAGTTTCAAAGTGGTATAGGACACTTTGATTGTAAAATCTATTTTAAATGGCTTCATGATAAATAGTGATACTTTTAAATGATTTCAAGATAAAGGGGGGATATTTATCTCCAATAGTTTGATGATTATTTTCATATATGTCAATATCCATCATTATTATTGATTGAGGTTAATCTGATACAATACAATCTTCCATATTTTTTCAAATAATTTATGTTTGACTGTGGATGCACTATTTTTTAAACCATTCATGGTTTTTGGTTAAAGTATTGAGATTCCGTATGCTTGTTTTAATACGAATGTTTATTTATGTTTCAAACTTTTAAAATGAGGAATGCATTGGACATAGTAAGTGACAAGTGGATCCCTCTCTAGCTCCTTAATGCATCGGTAGGTCTCATGAGACAAACTAGTGTCTTGGAACAAGGCCTTGACAAAATCTTATTTGTAGTCTTAGCACAAGGCCTTGAATATGTGGTTATGATAGTATGGAATTATGCATTCCATCAATATTAAAGTGGATACTGATATTGCATGTGATTATTCGACAAGTATAATAACCATGTGAATAATTAAATGCAATTATTTCATTTTATTTCTGCCATATTATACTGAAGTTCAAGTTTAAAAGGATTTTATTTTAGTTATACACTTCCTTAAATGTATATGCTTATTTATAAATGTTTCCACTATATTGTTATCCTTACTGGGCATCTGAGCTCACTCCTTTCTATTTTTTATTTTTCCCAGGATGTGAAGTAGTATTTTATGAATGACCAGCAGGGATAGTATGAGGGGATATGAGTGTGTTCTAGGGAGACAAGATGTTGTTGTAGTTTTTCAATTAATCATGTAATGTAAGACTTATGAATGTATATAGTGTTTCCAAGTCTACTAAACTAATCAGACTTTCGAGACTTGATCATTTGTGATCATGCCAATATTATGTAATAATGCACTGACTCTGGGTAACTGGGGTCGGGGCGTTACAGTTGGTATCAGAGAAAGCTTAGTACAAACCTTGGAAACTAGATTTAGATAAACTCTGATTAGAGAACATAGCCCTAAGATAGAATTTGAGGATTAATATAGAAGAACTTCCTATTAATTTTGAAATTATATAGATTTTGTGTGTTTTCCAAGTAATACGTCCCTGTCTAGATACGGGCAGGTAGAGGAGGATCTAGAACAGATATACCTTGGTGTAAAACCTGAAAACACCGCTTTCAAGTAGACTCTAATGGGAACTGGTGCTTGAAAACGGTCCTTGCTGCACTCTTGGTTACGACACTCCCGTGGCATATGCTTATGAAAATTTAAATTTTCTTAACAAATCGATTTGAAGTATTTTAATATAAGATGAGAGTAAATGACCTTGGTTAATCCCAATGTGTTTTAAATTGAGAATATGGTGACATGATATTCTCTAAATGATTTTATGACTATTGTTACTCACACAATGCTTTCTGGTTTTAGTCAATAGCAGGATTCCAAGGAAGCCATAATAACTTTGAGAATGATGTACATGGTGGGAACAATCGTGGTAATGAGAAACATAATGGAATGTTGATAGGCGTAAAAAATATCGTGTTCATGCCAAATCAGTTTTCCAAAAATATGATCAACAACATATATAATAACCAACTCCCAGACTCTCAAAAGAAGATAAAGGTGATGAATGATATGAGCTCCATCAGTGGAGACCATGGAGAAAAGATTCCTCAATTTCCCTCATGCAGGAAATGTGGAAGGAGACACCTAGGAAAGTGTCTTAATGGAATACAGAAATGCTTTACGTGTGGGAAAGAAAGACATAAAGTGAATAATTGCCAGGAATTAATTAAGAGTACTATGGAAGAAAATAAAAATGGTCCCAAGAATCCATTTACAGTCATTTGCCGTAAATGTTCGGGACCTGGCCATTACCCTAGTGAATGCCCTATTCTATAGGATATTTTCATGGTCAATGAATAAGCTATGTGTAAATAAATTGTTGGAAAAATGATTAAAATTATTAGTGCTCCTTATTGATGGGATTAATTTGGAATAATTTTCTCTTGTATTTGTAACCCTGCAGTTTTCCATGTGAGAATGATATTTGAGGAGGACTTATCTTTTCTCTTGTAGATATAGTTATAAATAACTCTTTGGTTTTAAATAAAAATTGGGTTTTATCCAATTACATGTTATTATATTTTTGGATGGAAATGAAAAGTATGAGATAAAATTTGTGGTTAAATTATGTTATGGTTATTTTGAGTAATTTATCTCATTTTGGTAATGTTATAAAATATAGTTTTTTAAAAAGGGAAACACGTAGACCGTGTGACAACCCGTCACATTGGAAAAAGCTGTAGGAATATAACCTACAACCAAAGTCCGATTGGAATTTATCGCCTACCACTAGACTACGTGAAGTCCCTGGTTAGTATGACTAATTATTTTTAGTTAAATGATTTTATTGATCAATAATATGTTGATTTGGGATCTTATGTCTTATCAAATAAATTCCCTTTGTATAGGAAAATGATTTGGTTATTAAGTGATAGATGTTCTTTTGGAATATGTTCACTTTGTTGGGAACACTATATGCCCAAGGAAGATAGAATACTATGGGATTTCATTTGATGAGTAATGGTGGATTTTTATCTTTTTTTATTGTGGATTTATTGTGATATGGGTAATTTATGGAAATGATTAACCTATAATAAGGAATATGTGATTAGGTTAAATACTTTTAAGTATGTGACTTTTAGAGTAGTTGATGTCATTTGGAGATACCATTTAACATGGAAGACTATATGACCAAATTATTCTATGTTTTGGGTTTCAATATTATTTGGTATTATATTGAATGATTTTTAGATCAATTTTTTATTGAGTTCTAATTATTTAACTTTGGGGTATTGTTGGTTTAATTTTAGAAATTAAGATTAGTCTCTCTTTCTCTAATGGAATAACATTTTGGGGGATCATCAGATCTTATACGAACCTTTTTGGTTTTGATTAATCTCTAAAGACAAGGTAAATATATAGTTTATCCTTCTTGGATCATGTGATTCTATAAGAATTTTATTCTAGCTCTTCTAGTGTGACCAAGTCTTCTGGAGTACTCATCGTTTAAAAATGATTTAGTAGCAGAAATTTAAAAAAGAATGAAACATTACTTAAAAAGTAAGTATATCTCTTTATGTTCTTAGTCAATCTCAGAAATTAATTCCTCATCTTTATGTAATGTAACCTAAAAATAAAAAATAAAAATGATGTATGTTTACTTTTCCTACTAGGAAACTAATGACCGTTTGTCAAATCACAAGTTTGTGGTTTTCTTGTTTTCAACTTTCTCCTGATCATGTATTCTATCCCTATCCATCAGATCATGAAACTTAGTTTATCATCTATATCCATGTTTTTCTACATGGAATCCTAGTATAGGTTATCTCGGGTGACCATTGTACTTCTCTTTCTTTCTTTTAAAGTGATACTTTTATTGACTCTTTTTCCGTTGTGGGACTTTCCATTATATTCCCTATCCCAATTTTAAAAATTGTGAGGACTCAATTTGTTGAAGGAGGGTAGAATGTGACACCCCAAACTTCCACGATATGCTTCTCATTGAATAATACATTACTGTGTGTTGTACGCAACTTCGAGTTCTAACACACCACAACCAATCAAACTAGCCATTATGAATAGTAATACCCACTTTTTGAAATTTTATACATTTTATATTTCAAAATGGACTTAATTTTTGGATTCAGAATATCAAAATTATCTTAGGGTGAATTTTTGGTACTTTTCTGATAACTTTCTTATTTGGATGAATAGTGAAATTACTATATTTTAATTTAAAACAACTTTTTTAATCGAAATGATTAATAGTGATAAATTATGAATTTTGTTGATTTTAAAGTATATTTATATTATATTTTTACCATTTAATCCAATTTTTGTAATTGGACATAATTTCACACTTAAACTGGACATAAGCAAGTGCCAATCATTTCATAGTTATTATTTCTTAAAAACATGCTTTTTGTTTTGACAATGGGAATTAATTTTAAATTAATTTTTGCCACTTCTTTGTTTTGAATTTAGAAAAATGGATTCCATATTTATAATCCTGAGGTCATAATTGTGTAAATAGGTAACTTTTATTTTTAGACATTTTGAATAATTATTTCGGTAAATATTTTATTTACCACGGTTAAAGGGTAAATCCGATAAATAAGGGTAAACAAATAATATTATAATAATATAAAATTACCCTAAAACGTGTCCTAACTCTATTGGTTGATAAATCTCTGACCTTGGGCATATTTGGGTAGATTTTGGGACCCCATGGAGCCATTTGTAAGTGATAATGACACTTTATATTAATTAAGTTAAAGTAAATACCAAAATGACATAAGCATATGTATTTTAGGAATTTTTTTTACACAAGGTTATATATGTTATATTTTAGACTATAAATACTTATTAGAAACATAAAAATATTTCCAAAATAATGGTATTTTATTTATAATTTTTAGACATTTATTATGTAAGTTTATTTATGACACAATAATGATGTAGTATTTTCCTTATTAATGAAAGAATCAAATAATTGGTATTATAAATATTAAAATAAATGTAATTTGAAAGTTTTTATGACATAAAATAATTTTATTGACTAATATGACATGTTAGGATTGCTAAATTTGTTTTTTCTAAATTAATAAAGTTGTTAAGACTTTAAAAAAATCAATTATTAAATAGTGTCAAAATTGACAAAAATTAGTTTTTAAAACAAATATTATATTATAAATTGATATTCTATTCCTAAAAATCTTAGGTTCACCAATAAAATTATATAATGATAGGTGTAACATTAATTAAAAACTTGGGGTTCTCTTGGAAGTTTATATTAAGTTTATTTACCATATAATATAAAAATACAAAGAGACGTGATAAATACCAAATTAATTAACTAAAAGTTAAAACTATAAGATAAGGTAAATAAAGTGGCCCAAAACTGTCTAAAACCTATTGGTTGAGTTATTTTCGACCCATCCCCACCTTCTCCTTTAAATAATCCACTATGTAACCATTAGAAACCAAAAATTATTTTTTTTTATAAATTAATATTTCTATCTTTTCCTAAGGTGCCCCTCACCCTCTTATAAAGGACCCCCCCTTCTCTCTAATTCACACCTTAAAATCCGTTTGGCTCGGACAAACCCTACCCAAATATCCACTAAAATTCCCTAAATTCATCCCAGATTCCCTCATTTGGACATAAATCCAACTTAAGGAGCCCTTTTGATCAAATCAAAAGGAAGAACCCGAAGAAGAGGTAATGATTTCACAACCCTCTTTCAAGTTCCTATTTTCTTCCAATTCTTATTTATTTGTTATTTTCATTATAAAATAATAACTCTAGTATCTTCTATATACTGTGATGTTATTATAAATAAGGTATAACCATATTCAGTAATCTATCCATCCTTTGAATGACATGTCACCATACGTGCGTACATACGGCCAACCTTCTCCACGTCATGGTGTAATTTGTTATTCAATAAATTATTAATTGGATGGGTATAATAATGATTTGTAATTCATTTAAATAATAAATATAACATTATAATGATTCTTTATATATGATATACCATCCAATTATATATTATTTTAATATTAAAAGAATGATATTGTCGGTCGTGCGTACGTACAGATTACCGTCTCCACGAACACGATGAGATTCATTCCCCATCATATTCATTAAATAATAAATTTCATTTGATGATTAAAAATAATTTTTAGAGACATGATATCATTATGTATATTAATAATATACATCCCATCCATAAAAAATATGGCTCACATAATAAAGAATATAAAGGAAAACGAATCTGTTAAAACCAGAAACGGCGATAATACTAATATATTATCAACAAATCATTGTTAAAAGATCATATATGATATCATATTAATGTATATTATTCTTTTATAATTAAATAACAATTATTTCACCATTATATAGGAGGTTAAACTATCCTTGACCAATGAAAAAGTACAAAGTAAGGGGTTTCTTATCTCACTTTTAATTCTGTGAGATTTCCATTGTTCACAACTTATTTATTTAATGTGGTGTGTGTACTACCCATTATTGTATTCATTGTGTAATATAATTTAATTTATGTATATTTAGATCATCATTGTTTGATTCTTCTTTCATGGGTGTATGTTTCGTATGTTACGAAATCGATAATGGTATTTGAAATTTCAATTTCTACTCATTCAGCTTTACGCATACATCATTGATTATTTTACTCCAAGATTATGTGTGGAATCACTATTTATTTTCTTATGTCATAATTTATACTCCAATTTCTGTGGATATAATTTTGATACACATAATAACTCCATTGATAAATTCTCAAGTCATCGATATGAACTTGATAAGAATAATTTTTACTCAACCACCATTTGTTGAGTTAAATATTCAATTCATTGGTGTTGTTTTTACGAGAATATGTGTGAATGTTCTTTGATTTATTTACACTAAATATACAATAATATTTAGTGTATTAATATTTTTCACACATAATTATGTCGTTGATTTATTCTTAACCTAAGGATGCAGTCATTATAAAAGATTTCCTCTCAATTTACATTCCATTGAGACTTCTTTATTGTTATACACAAAATCACTTTTATATGCTGTATATAATGTACTTTTACATAGTATATCATTAATCCCTTTATTCTCATGATATTATAATGTTTTGAGTACCTCAATTATTAGTATTCATGTTTCTCTCATTTGGGTAGGAACACTAACTAAAATTTCATTTTAAATTTTTTTAAGATTTATTATACTAAATCTTTCAAAGTAATGTCCATGTTTTAAAAATAGTTTTAAGGAGTTATTTATATGGATATTAAAGTATTCAAATAAAAATTCATTTTGAAGGTTTCAATGTGTTATGGGACTCTTTGATTCAAAAATCAATTTTAAACGGCTTCTTGATAAATAGTGAGACTTTTAAATGATTTCAAAAAAATGATGATATTTTCCTCTAATGGTTTTGATGATTATTATCATCTATGTCAATATACTTCAATGTTATCGATTGAGGTTAATATGATACAATACAATCTTCCATATTGTATTGAATTAGTTATGTTTGACTCTTGATGTGCTATTTTTTATACAACTCATGGTTTGTGGTTAATGTATTGACATTTCGTATGCTAGTTTTAATACGAATGTTTATGTTATGTTTCAAACTTTTCATATGTGGAATGAATTGGACTTATTAAGTGACGGGTGGAGCCCACTATAGCTCCTCGATGCATCGGTAGGTCTCGTGAGACAAACTAGTGTCTTGTCACAAGGCCTTGAAAAAATATTATTTGTAGTATTGGCACAAGGCATTGACTATGTGGTTATGATAGTATCGCATTATGCATTCCATCATTATAAAAGAGGTTATTGATATTTCATGTGATTATTAGACTAGTAGAATATCCATGTTAATAATTAAATGACATTATTTCATTTTATTTCTGCCATATTATGCTGAAGTTCATGTTTAAAAGGCTTTTGTTTTAGTTATACATTGCCTTAAATGTTTATGCTTATTTATGAAAGTTTTTTCTATATTGTTATCCTTACTGGATATCTGAGCTCACCCATTTCTATGTTTTATTATTCCTAGGATGTGAACAAGTGTTTTAGGAATGACCTGTAGGGGTAGTATGTGGGGATATGAGTGTGGTCTATAGAGACAAGACGCTGTTGTGGTTTTTCACTTAATCATGTAATGTAAGACTTATGAATATAACTAGTGTTTCAAAGGCTACTAAACTAATAAGACTTTCAAGACTTGATCTTTTGTGATCATTCCAATATTACATAATAATGCACCAACTCTGGGTAACTGGGGTCATGGAATTACAATATCAGGGAGCTTCTGTAGCTTTGGAAAGATAGCATGACCGTGGAGGAGTACATGGAAAATTTTATTAACCATTCATGATATACCCTAGATATTGTTTGAGAGATGTTTTTTTCTTTATATGGAACTCTAATTAGGGGTTTAAAAATATTATCATTTTTGTAGTGATACCAATTTTCAATCCAAATTATGTTGGTATGCATGAGTCGGCCCTATTGGTGGAGGGCTTTCTGGCTGAGTAGAATCTGACCATTAGTGCTGGGAATATGGGAGATGAGATCTCAGATGCTTGTAGATGATGGCAGTCTTAGTGGTATTTGTGTATGGGATACTATAGGATAGAATCACAAAAGGGAGGTTTGGTGGCTTAGGGATTACATGAATGTTTTGTTTAGAATCAGGGGAGGTAGTTTTATGCATATGAAAATTTGGGACATTTTTCTCAATATTGTACCACATATTCTGCTTCTATGAGGGATTTTATAAATGGAACACCCTAGAATTGGTAGCATTTGGTGTATGGATTTTTTCATGATGGAGACATAGAAGGGCATTGGGGATGGAAGGAGGAGATGGCATATGGTAAAAGTTTCCAGGAGTTCCCCCAAGTGGTCCACACTATGCTTAAGGATTTAGAAGATGGTGGAGAGGAAAATAATAGACCATAGATGAATTTGACACAGATGCTCTTAGGGTGATTATATGTATTTTCTATGTCCTTTATTGATTCTTTAGAATTATTTTTAGATACTATTATGAGATACTCTTTTATCACCATTTTTTCTCAATGTTTGTTCGGGGTGTTGCAGGGAATTAGTATAACCCAGTTTCAGTATTGTTTGATGTAGTTTTGAATACATGAGGAATAGGTATATTACACCAACCAATAAATGTTTTTGTGATGCTATTAAAACCATACTGGAGAGTTAGTTCCACTAAAAGAGGATAGTGTCATGGTGTATTGTATTAGTCACACTGACTTGTGTGTTTGAGGTTTGGTGATGTGTTGGTGGTTTGCGTAAGGAGGTCCTGGTAAGACCTAGTGTGACTGATTAGGAAATCAATTTTCATTAGTTCCCCCATACTCATGGTATCAATGTTTTACCTAAGACTCTTGAAAAGGATGTGGTGCAGTTTTACATGACATTAGACTCACAAGAAGTTGGGATGCTTATACCACTAAGACACATTGCTGAGATGTGATGAAAAACTATACGGGTGGGTCAATTACATCCAAATTGAATAATATCATTGTAACACCCCAATATTTCATCTTACATTATTTCTTCAATGTAATTTAATAACTTTCACTACTGGAAACACTGAGTTCAAGCACTCCATGGCTAAACAAACGAGTCATTCAAAAGTGGTTATGAATAGTATTAACTTAATTTTGAACATTTTATAATCCTTATAATTTTAGAATACATATTATGAGTTTCTTATAAATAATGTAAGAACTAATTGATTTTTTCAGAAAAAAGAATTATTTTTAAAAAAATGAACTTTTACCGACATTTAACGGTGAACCCTTTTTTAAATACAATATTTGAAACAATTAAATATTCAATTTGAAAAAATAAGATTCTTCTTTAGAATCAGGACATAAGAATTTAGTTTCAATAAATATTTGGTGCTTTTCTGATAACTTTCATATTTGGGCGAATAATGAAAATACCTTATTTTAACTCAAATTTTTTTTTTAATCAAAATAATTTATAGTGTTAAATTATACATTTTAATGGTTTGTAAGTATAAATAGATTATATTTTTATCATTTAATCCAATGCTTGTCATTTTAAGACATTTCACTTTGAAATTGGACATAAAAAAGTGTTAATCTTTTGATAGTTATTATTTCTTAAAAATACGCCTTTTGGTTTTGACAAGGGGAATTAATTTAAAAATAAAAAAATTAAACATCAATGTTTTTAATTTGGTAAAATAGACTTCATTTTTGGATTTGGAATATGGAAATTATCCTAGGGTGAACTTTTGGTAGTTTTCTGGAAACTTTTAATTTTTGATGAATATTGAAAAACAGTGAGTTATAATTTAAAACTGAATTTTTATTTAAATAATTATTTATTTTATTTAAATATATTTTAGGTAAAATAGATAAATAATACCTATATAATTTCAACATAATTCAATGGTGTCATTTTATAATAATTTTAGATATATAAACATTTTATTGAACCTTTCACTATCTTTTACCCATCTCTTGGGAGAATTTGCAAATTCACATAAAACTTAATTTTAACGCTTTTGTGAGTTGAATTTAGAAAATCTGGGAAACAATATTAATATCAAGGATTCAAATGTGGTTCAATAAGATAAAAATAATTTTTTCTGAATAGTAACTTTTTACTTTTATTTACCACGATTAATATTAAATAAGGTAATTAATGGGTAAAATGATATTATTACTACCGTAAAACATGTCCTAATTCTATTGGATAAGTATATTTAGACTAAAAACAACCTTAGTAATAAAATATGAACATCTTTGGTCCAATTTAATTAGATTAGAACATTTATTATTATTTAAAAAAAATAAGAGTTAAAAGAGTTAAAATCAAAGTTTAATAACTACAACATTATTAATATATGGTTACACATAAGATAAATTCAACTATAAATATTAATTATAAATATAAAAAGAGTTCCTATGTAATGGTATTTTATTTATATTTTTTAGACATTAAATAATTTAATTTATTTATGACACAATGATGATATAATAATTACTTAATTAATGAAATATTAAACTAATTGATATTATAAATATCCAAATAAATGTAATTTTAGACTTTTTATGAATTCCACTAATTTTATAGGTTACTAGGACATATTAGGGTTGGTTAGATTAATTTATTTCAAAGCAATAATTCTATTATGAATTTATCAAAAACAAAATACCAAATAGTGTCAAAATTGACATAAAAAAGGTTTTAAAACAAACATTATATTATTAATTGATATTCTATTCCTAAAAATCTATTTTTCATCCTAAAGACTTATATAATGATAATTGTATAATTAATGAACTACTTGGGGTTCTCTTGGAAGTATATATTAATTTTATTAACCATATAATATAAACATACAAAGAGACATGGTAAATGTCAAACTACATAACTAAGAGTTCAATATAAACGATAAGGTTAATATAGTGACCCAAACCTATCTAAAACCTATTGGTTGAGTGTTTTAAGACCCATACCCACCTTATCCTTTTAATAATCCATTTTTAGGCCATTATAAACCGAAAAATATTTTATTATAAAATAATACTTCTAGATTTTCCTAAGGTGCCCCCACCCCTCTTATAAAAGGGCACTCCCCCTTATCTCAACTTAACACCTTCAATGACTTTTTTCTCTTCCAAACCTTGAACAAATATCCTCTCAACATCCCTCATGTAAAACTACAAGATTACACGGTACACTTCTCTTTGAATAATATAGTAATGTGTGTTGTACGCAACTTCGAGTTCTAACACACACCACAACCAATCAAACTAGCTGTTATGAATTGTAATACCCACTTTTTGATATTTTATAAAATTTATATTTCAAAATGGTATTCATTTTTTTATTTTTAGTATTTAAATTATCTTAGGGTAAATTTTTGGTACTTTTCTAATAACTTTCATATTTTGATGAATAGTGAAAATTACTAAATTTTAATTAAAAACAGCTTTTTTAATCGAAATAATTAATAGTGATAAATTATGAATTTTAGTGGTTTTAAAGTATATTTAGAATATATTTTTACCATTTAATAAAATTTTGGTCATTGGACTTAATTTCACATTTAAAACGGACATAAATAAGTGTCAATCTTTTGATAGTTATTATTTCTTAAAAACACGCTTTTTGTTTTGATAGCAAGAATTAATTTTAAATTAATTTCTGCCACTTATGTGTTTTGATTTTGAAAAAATGGATTCCATATTTGGAATCAGGATGTCCATATTTTGTAAATACGAATCACTTATTTTTAGACATTTTGAATAATTTGGTAAATATTTTATTTACCGTGGTTAAAGGGTAAATCCGGTAAATAAGGGTAAAAAAATAATATTATAATAATATTAATTTACCCTAAAACATGTCCTAACCATATTGGTCGATAAATTTACAACCATGGGAATCTTTGGGTTGATTTTGGGACCACATGGAGCCACTTGTAAGTGATAGGGACACATTATATTAATTAAGTTAAAGTAAAAAAAAAATTAGATAAGCATATATCTTTTAGAAACTCAATTTTTACATAGGGTTATATATGTTATAGTTTCAACTATAAATATTCATTAGAAAGATAAAATAATTTATAACATAATGGAATTTTATTTATTATTTTTATACATTTAATAATTAAATTTATTAATGACACAATAATGATGCAGTATTTTCCTTTTTAATGAAGGAATCAACTAATTAGTATTATAAATGTTAAAATAAATATAATTTGAAAGTATGATGACATAAACGAATTTTATTGGTAAATATGACATGTTAGTATTTCATAAATGAAATTGGTTCGAATTAATAATGTTTTTAAGACTTTAACAAAAATCAATTATTGAATAGTGTCAAAATTGACATAAATGAGTTTTTAAAACAAATATTATATTATTAATTGATATTCTATTGATAAAAATATATGGTTCTGAAAAAGGACTTATATAATGATACTTATATCATTAATGGACCACTTGGAGGTCTCTTGGAAGTATATATAATGTTTATTAACCATTTAATATGAAAATACAAAGTAACATGGTAAATATCAAACTAATTAACTAAGAGTAAACTAAAAAAGATAAAGTTAATATAGTGACCCAGGCCTATCTAAAACCTACTAGTTGAGTGGTTTTAGACCTATCCACAACTTAAGATTTAAATAATCCACATTAGAGCCATTAGAAAATGAATATGATTTTATTATAAAATAATATTTCTAGATTTTCCTAAGGTGCCCCTCACCCCTCTTATAAAAGGGCACTCCCCCTTCCCTCTAATTCAAACCGTAAAAGCCTTTTGGCTTGGCCAAACCCTGCCAAAATATTCTCTCAACATCCCTTACTTCATCCTAGAGGCCTTCATTTAGTAATAAAGCCTACTTAAGGATACTTTTGATAAAATCAAATGGAAGAACCCGAAGAGGAGGTAATGTTTTCACCACCCACTTTCATGTTCTTTTTTTCTTCCACTTCTTATTTCTTTGTTATTTCCATTATAAAATAATAAATCTAGTATCTTATATTTTCTGTGATATTATTATAAATATTGTACAACCATATTCAGTATTCTATACATACTTTAAATGAAATGTCAGCATACGTGTGTACGTACAGCTTACCGTCTCGACGTCGTGGTGTAATTGTTATTCAAAATTTTATTATTTGGATGGGTATGATAATGATGTTTAATTGATGTAAATAATAAATATAACATGATAATGATTCTGTATATATGACATACCATCCAATTATATATTATTTTAATATCAAAAAAATGATATTGTCGCTCGTGCGTACGTACGGACTACCATCTCCACGAACGCGATGAAATTCATTCCCCATCGTACTCATTCAAGACTAATTCTCATTTTATGATTAAAAATAATGTTTAAGGGATTGATATCATTCTGTATATGAATAATATACTTCCTATCCATAACAAACACGGCTTATGTAATAGAACATATAAAAGAAAAGAAGTATGTTAACACCTGAAACGACGATAATGCTAAGATATTATTAACCAAGAAATGTTAAAAGATCATATATGATATGATATTAATGTATATGGTTCTGGTATAATTTAATAACAATTATTTCATAATTATAAATGAGGTTAACCTACCCTCAATCAAGGAAATGTACAATGTAAGGGGTTTCTTATCTCACTTTTAATTCTATGAGATTTCCATTATTCACCACCTATTTATTTCATGTGGTGTGTGTACTGCCAATGATTGTATTAATTGTGTAATATACTTTAATTTATGGATATTAAAATCATCATTGTATGATCCTTCATTCATGGGCATATGTTTTGTAAGTTACCAATTCGATAAGGGAATTTGAAATTTCAATTTCCACTCATTTTGCTTTACGCATACTTCACTGATTATTTTACTCCAAGATTATGTGTGGGATCACTTTTTATTTGCTTATGTTATAATTTACACTCCCCTTTATATGGATATACTTTTGATACACATAATCACTCCATTTATAAATTCTCAAGTCATCGATATGAACTTTATAAGAGTAATTTTAACTCAATCTCCATTTATTGAGTTAAAAATCTAATTAATTGATGTTGTTTTTACAAGAATATTTGTGCATGTACTCTGATTTTTTTAACTGAATATCCAATAATATTGAGTGTATTTATATTTTTCACACATAATTATGTCGTTGATTTATCCTTAACTTAAGGATACAATCTTTATAAGAGATTTCATCTCAATTTACATTCCATTGAGACTTCTTTGTTATTATACACCAAATAACTTTTATATGGTGTATATAATATACTTTGACATAGTATATCGTGAATCACTTTATTCTCATGATATTACAAAGTTTGGATTACCTCGATTATTTGTATTCAAGTGTTGTTCTTTTGGTTAGGAACTCTAACTAAAATATCATTTTAAATGTTTTAAATATTTATTATTCTAAATGTTTCTCATTAATGTCCATGTTTTAAAAATGGTTCAAGGATATATTTATATGGACATTAAAGATTTAAAATTAAAATTCCTTTTAAAATTTTCAAAGTGGTATGGGAATCTTTGATTCAAAACTCTATTTTTAATGGCTTTTTGAAAAATAGTGTGACTTTTAAATGATTTCAGGAAAAGGGGGATATTTCTATCTAATAGGGTTGATGATTATTTTAATCTATGTCAATATCCTTAATTATTATTGATTAAGGTTAATGTTATACAATGAAATCTTCTATATTGTATCGAATGAGTTATGTTTGACTATGGATGTGCTATTTTAATACCATTCATGGTTTGTGGTGAAATTATTGACATTTCTTATGCTAGTTTTAATACGAATGTTTATGTTATGTTTCAAACATTTCATATGAGGAATGAATTGGACTTAGTAAGTGATGGGTGGAGCCTATTATAGATCCTCGATGCATCAGTATGTCTCATGAGACAAACTAGTGTCTTGGTACAATGCCTTGACAAAATCTTATTTATAGTCTTGGCACAAGGCCTTGACTATGTGGTTATGATAGTCTGGCATTATGAATTCCATCATTATGAAAGTGGTTATTGATATTGCATGTAATTATTCGACTAGTAGAATATCCAGGTGAATAAGTATATGGAATTATTTCATTTTATGTTTGAAATATTATTCTGAAGTTCATGTTTAAAAAGCTTTTGTTTTAGTTATACATTTCTTTAAATGTTTATGCTTAATTATGAATGTTTCTGCTATATTTTTATCCTTACTAAGCATTTGAGCTCACCCCTTTCAATGTATTATTTTTCCTAGGATTTGAAGAATTATTTTATTAATGAACTACATGGATAATATGAGGGAATATGAAGACAATATGTTGTTGTAGTTTTCATTTTATGATGTAATGTAAGACTTATGAATATATCTAGTGTTTCCAAGGCTACTAAACTAATCGGTCTTTCGAGATTTGATCTTTTTCGATCATGCCAATGTTATGTAATAGTGCGCCAACTCTCGGTAACTGTGGTCGGGCATTACATTTGGTATCAGAGGAAGTTTAGTACAAACCTTGGAAGCTATATTTAGATAAAATATGATTATATCACATATCCCTAATATAGAATTTGATGATTAGTATAGAAGAAATTCCTAGAATTTTGGTATTATAGAGATTTTGTGAGTTTTCTGAGCAATACATCCCTGTCTAGATATGAGTAGGTAGAGGTGGCTCTGGCACAAATGTACCAAGGGGTAAATCCTGAAAACACTGCTTTTAGCTAGACTCAAACGAGAACTGGTGCACGAAAACAGGTCTTGCTTAACTCTTGGTTACGACACTACTTGGGGATATGCTTAGGATAATTTACATTTTCTTTTCAAACAGATTTGAGTATTTTAATATAAGATGAGATTAAATGACCTTGGTTAATTCTAATGTGATTCAAATTGAGAATATCATGATATGATATTCTCTAAATTATTTTATGACTACTATTACTCACACAATGCTTTCTGGTTTTAGTCAATGGATGTGTTCTAAGGAAGTCATAGTAACTTTGAGAATGATGTACAAGGTGGGAACATTGGTGGAAATGAGCAACAAAATGTAATATTGATAGAATTAAAAGATATCATGTTCATGCAAAATTAGTTATCCAAAAATATGATCAACAAAATATATATTAAACAACTCCCGGACTCAACAAAGAAGAGAAAGGTGATGAATGATAAGAGATCCAACAGTGGAGACCATGGAGAAAAGAATCCTCAATTTCTGTTAAGCATTAAATGTGGAATGTGACACCCAGGAACGTGTATCAATGGAATAAATAAATGCTTTACGTGCGGTAAAGAAGGACATAAAGTGAAGAATTGATGAGGAAAAATGAAGAGTACTATGGAAGAAAATTAAAATGGTCCCAATAATCCATTTACAGTCATTTTCCATAAATGTAGGGGACCTGTCCATTGCCCGAGTGAATATCCTATTCTATAGGATATTTTCTTGGTCAAAGAAGAATCTATGTGGAAATAAATGGTTGGAGAAATGTTTAAAAGTATTAGTGCTCCTTGTTGATGGTATAACTTTGGAATAATTTTCCCTTGTATTTGTAACCCTGTAGTTTTCCATGTGAGAATTATATTTGAGGAAGACTTAACTTTTCTCTTGTGGATATATTTATAAATAAACATTTGGTTTTATATGATCATTGGGTTAGAGGCAATTAAAAGTTATTATATTTTGGGATGAAAATGCAGGGTATGAGATAACATTTGCGGTTAAATTATGTTATTGTTATTTTGAGGAATTTATCTCATTTTGGAAGTGTTAAAACATATAGTTTTTGAAAAAGGACAACACATAGACCGTGTGACAACCTGTCGCGTCGAACAAATCTGTGGGAATAGAACACACAACCAAAGTGCGATTAGGATTTATCGCCTACCACTAGACTACGTGAAGTCCCTCGTTAGTGTGGCTAATTATTTTTAGTTAAAGGATTTTATTGATCAATAATAAGTTGATTTGGGATCTTATGTATTATCAAATGAATACCCTCAGTATAGGAAAATGATTTGGCGATTAAGTGATAAATGTTATTTTGTAAGATTATTAATTATTTGGGAAGACTATATGTTCAAGGAAAATAAAATACTAAGGGATTTAGTTTTTGGAGTAATGGTGGATGTTTTTCTATGTTTTTATTGTGTATTTATAATGATTTTGGTTATTTATGGAATCGATTTACCTATAATAGAGAATATGTGATTTGTTTAATTACTTTTAAGTATGTGACTTTAATAGTAGTTTATGTCATTTAGAGATACAATTTAATGTGGAGGACTACATAACCAAATTATTCTAAGTTTTGGGTTTCAATATTAGTTTAGATTATATTGAAGGATTTTAAGGACAATTTTTTATTTAATGCTATTTATTTAACATTGGGGTATTGTTGGTTTAATATTAGAAATTATGATCAGTGTATCTTTCTCAAATGGAATATCCTTTTGGGGGATCATCAGATCTTATACTAACTATTTTGGTTTTTATTAATCTCTAAAGACAAGGTAAATATATAGTTTATCCTGTGTGGATCATGTGATTCTATAAGAAGTTTATTCTAGCTCTTCTAGTGAGACCAAGTCTTATTGAATACTCAACATTTAAAAATGATTTAGTAGTAGAAATTTATTAAATAATGAAACTTTATTTAAATAGTAAGTATATCTCTTTATGTTCTTAGTCAATCTCAGAAATGAATTCCTCATCTTTATGTAATGTAACTTAAAACAACAAAAATGTTGTCTGTTTACTTTTCCTAGTGGGAAACTAATGACCGCTTATTCCATCAAAAGTTTGTGGTTTTCTTGTTGTTAACTTTCTATTGATCATGTTTTCTATCCCTCTCCATTATAAATTGACACTTAGGTTATCATCCATATCTATTTTTTTCTACATGGAATCCTAGTATTGGTTATCTCAGGTGACCTTCGTACTTCTGTTTCTATATTTTAAAGTGACAGTTTTATTAACTCTTTTTCTAATGTGGGACTTTCCATTATATTCCCAAGCACAAATTGAAAAATTTCAAGGATGCAATTTATTGAACGAGAGGAGAATATAACACCCCAAGATTCCATGGTAAGCTTATCTTTGAATAATATTGTAGCGTGTGTTGTACGTAACTTTGAGTTCTAACACACACCACAACCAATCAAACTAGCCATTATGAATAGTAATACCCAATTTTTGAAATTTTATAAATTTTATATTACAAAATAGACTTCGTTTTTTGATTCAGAATATCTAAATTAGCTTAGGGTGAATTTTTGGTACTTTTCAGATAACTTTCATATTTTGATGTATAGTGAAAATTACTAAATTTTAATTAAAAAGAATTTTTTTATAGAAATAATTAATAGTAATAAAATATGAATTTGAGTGATTTTAAATTATATTTAAAATATATTTTTACCATTTAAACCAATGTTTGTCATTGGACGTAATTTCACATTTAAAGCGGATATAAACAAGTGTTAATCTTTTGATAGTTATTATTTCATAGAAACATGTTTTTTGTTTTGACAGCGGGAATTAATTTTAAATTAATTTCTACAACTTATGTATTTTGAATTTGAAAAAATGGATTCCATATTTGGAATCAGGATGTAAAATTTTTGTAAATAGGTAACTCTTAGTTTTATAAATTTTGAATAATTACTTTGGTAAATAATTTATTTACCATTGTTAAAGGGTAAATCCTGTAAATAAGGGTAAAAAATAATATTATAATAATATTCATTTACACTAAAAAGTTTCCTAACCCTAATTTTTGATACAGGTCTGACCATGGGAATCTTTGGGTCGATTTTGGGGCCCCATGGAGCCACATGTAAGTGATAGGGACACATTATATTAATTAAGTTAAAGTAAATACAAAAATGAAATAAGCATATATCTTTTAGAAAATAAATTTTTAGATAGGGTTATATATGTTATAATTTTGACTATAAATATTCATTAGAAAGATAAAAGGATTTTCTACATAATTTAATTTTATTTATAAATTTTAGACAATGAATAATTAAATTTATGAATGACACAATAATGATGCATTATTTTCCTTATTACTGAAGGAATCAAGTAATTGGTATTATAAATGTTAAAATAAATATAATTTTAAAGTTTTTATGACATCCACGAATTTTATTGGTAAATATGACATGTTTGTATTGCTTAAATGAATTTTTTTTGAATTAATAAAGTTTTTATGATTTTAACAAAAATCCATTATTGAATAGTGTCAAAATTGACATAAATGAGTTTTAAAACAAATATTATATTACTAATTGATATTATATTCTTAAAAATATAAGGTTCTGAAAAAGAACTTATATAATGATAAGTGTTTCATTAATGGACCACTTGAGGGTCTATTGGTAGTATATAGTATGTTTATTAACCATATAATATAAAAATACAATGTGCCGTGGTAAATGTCAAACTAATTAACTAAGAGTAAAATAAAAAAGATAAAGTTAATATAGTGACCAAAACCTATCTAAAACCTATTGGATGAGTGGTGTTCAACCCATCCCCACATTAAACTTTTAATAATCTACTTTTTAGTCATTAGAAACTTAATATGAATTTATTATAAAATAATATTTCTAGCTTTTCCTAAGGTGCCTCTCACCCCTCTTATAAAAGGGAATGCTCCCTTCCCTCTAATTCTAACCTTCAAAGCCTTTTGGCTCGGCCGAACCCTACCCAAATATTCTCTCAACTTTTATAACTTCATCCTAGAGGCCTTCCTTTCTTCATAATTCCAACTTAAGGAGACTTTTGATCAAATCAAAAGGAAGAACCCGAAGAAGAGGTAATGTTTTTACCACCCCCTTTCAAGTTCCTTTCTTCTTCCACTTATTATTTCGTTGTTATTTACATTATAAAATAATAACTCCAGTATATTCTATATACTGTGATGTTATTATAAATATTGTACAACCGTATTCATTATTCTATCCATCCTTTGAATTACATGTCACCATACGTGTGTATGTACGGCTTACCGTCTCCACATTGTGGTGTAATTTTTATTCAAAAAAATTATTATTTGGATGGATATGATAATGAGGTGTAATTTAAGTAAATAATAAATATAACATGATAATTATTCTTTATATATGATATACCATCAAATTATTTATTATTTAAATATCAAAAGAATGATATTGTCGCTCGTGCGTACGTACGGACTACCGTCTCCACAAACGCGACGGGATTCATTCCCCATCATACCCATTCAAGACTAATTATAATTTGATGATTAAAAATAATGTATAAGGACTTGATATCATTTTTTATATAAATAATATACAACCCATCCATAAAAAACATGTCTTATGTAATAAAACATATAAAAGAAAACGAGTAAGTTAACACCCGAAACGACGATAATACTAGGATATTATTAACCATGCAATGTTAAATGATCATATATGATATCATATTAATGTATATTGTTCTTTTATAATTTAATAACAATAATTTCGCCATTATAAATGATTTTAACCTACCCTCAACCATGGAAAAGTACAATGTAAGGGGTTTCTTATCTCACTTTTAATTCCGTGAGATTTCCATTGTTCACCACTTATTTATTACATGTGGTGTGTGTACTGCCCATGATTGTATTCATTCTGTAATATACTTTAATTTATGGATATTTTTCATAATCATTGTATGATCCTTCTTTCATGGGTGTATGTTTTGTAATTTACCAAATCGATATGGGAATTTGAAATTTCAATTTCCACTCATTCAGCTTTACACATACTTCATTGATTATTTTAGTCCAATATTATGTGTGAGATCACTATTTATTTGCTTATGTCATAATTTCCACTTCCCATTCTGTGGATATACTTTTGATACAGATAATCACTCCATTTATAAATTCTCAAGTCATCGATATGAACTTGAAAAGAGTAATTTTAACTCAATCTCCATTTATTGAGTTAAACATCTAATTCATTGGTGTTGTTTTTACAAGAATATGTGTGAATGTTATCTGATTTTTTTATACTAAATATCCAATCATATTGAGTGTATTTATATTTTTCACACATATTTATGTCGTTGATTTATCCTTAACCTAAGTATACAGTCTTTATAATATATTTCATCTAAATTTACATTCCATTGAGACTTCTTTGTTGTTATACACCAAATCAATTTTATATGGTGTATATAATATACTTTGACATAGTATATAATTAATCCCTTTATTCTCATGATATTAAAATGTTTTTATGACCTCAATTATTTTCATTCAAGTGTCTCTCTTTTGGTTATGAACTCTAACTAAAATATCATTTTAAATGTTTTAAATATTTATTATTCTAAATCTTTCTCATTAATGTCCATGTTTTAAAAATGGTTTAATGATTTATTTATATGGACATTAAAGTTTTAAAATTATAATTCCATTTAATAGTTTCAATGTGGTATGGGACACTTCGATTAAAAAATCTATTTTTAAATGGCTTCTTGACAAATAGTGTGACTTTTAAATGAATTCAAGAAAAGGGGGGATATTTCTATCTAATAGTTTTGATGATTATTTTCATCTATGTCAATATCCTTCATTATTCTCGATTGAGGTTAGTATGATACAATAAAATATTTCATATTGTATCGAATGAGTTAGGTTTGACTATGGATGTGCTATTTTTATACCATTCATGGCTTGTGGTTAAAGTATTGAAATTTCGTATGCTAGTTTTAATACGAATATTTATGTTATGTTTCAAACATTTCATATGAGGAATGCATAAGACTTGGTAAGTTACGGGTGGAGCCTTCTATAACTCCTTGATGCATCAGTAGGTTTCATGAGACAAACTAGTGTCTTGGCATAAGGCCTTGACAAAATCTTATTTGTAGTCGTGGTATAAGGCCTTGACTCTGTGGTTATGATAGTCTGGCATTATGTATTCCATCATTATGAAAGTGGTTATTGATATTTCATGTGATTATTCGACTAGTAGAATATCTGTTTGAATAATTAAATGGAATTATTTAATTTTAACTTTTCCATATTATGCTGAGGTTCTAGTTTAAAAGGCTTTTGTTTTAGTTATACATTGCCTTAAATGTTTATGCTTATTTATGAAAGTTTCCGCTATACTGTTATCCTTACTGAGCATCTGAGCTCACCTCTTTCAATGTTTTATTTTTCCCAGGATGCGAAGAAGTATTTTATAAATGACCTGCAGGGATAGTATGAGGGGATATGAAGACAATATGTTGTTGTAGTTTTCATTTTATTATGTAATTTAAGAATTATGAATATATCTACTGTTTCCAAGGCTACTATACTAATCGGTCTTTTGAGATTTGATATTTTGTGATCATGCCAATGTTATGTAATAATGCACCAACTCTGGGTAACTGGGGTAGGGGCATTACACTTTACATCATCCTATAGAAATTCTTTAGTCAGAAATCCAACTTAAGGACCCTTTAGATAAAATCAAAAGGAAGAACCCGAAGAAGAGGTAATAATTTCACCACCATCTTTCAAGTTATTTTCTTCTTCCACTTCTTCTTTCTTTGTTATTTCCATTCAAAAATAATAACACTAGTTTCTTTTGTATACTGTGATATTTTTATAAATATGGTACATCTATATTAATTATTTTATCCATCATTTGAATGACATGTCACCATACGTGCGTACGTATGGATTACCGTCTCTACGTTGTGGTGTAATTGTTATTCAATACATAATTATTTGGATGGGTATAATAATGATATGTAATTCAAGTAAATAAAAAATATAACATGATAATGATTCTGTATATATGATATTCCATCAAATTATATATTATTTTAATATCAAAAGAATTATATTGTCGCTCGTGCATACGTACGGATTACCATCTCCACGAACGCGATGAGATTCATTCCCCATCACATCCATTCAAGACTATTTTTCATTAGATGATTAAAAATAATGTTTAAAAACATGATATCATTCTTGATAGGAATAAGATACATCCCATCCATAACAATTATGATTCACATAACAAATAATATAAAGGAAAATGAATCCGTTAACACTCGAAACAATGATAATAATAAGATGTTATTAACAAAGCAATGTTAAAAGATCATATATGAAATCATATTAATGTGTATTATTATTTTATAATTTAATAACAATTATTTAACAATTATACAGCAGTTTAACCTACCCTCAACCAAGGACAAGTATAAGGTAAAGGTTTATTTCACAATTTCTTCATTATCTGATGTTGTTTATACGTAATTATCTACTCGGACATCTTTATCATCCACATCCATGTTTCTTAAAAATGTATTTCAAAAAATTCTTACTATTTTATAGAATTTGGGTTAAAGTAAT
This sequence comes from Viscum album, assembly GCA_963277665.1. Taxonomy (NCBI): domain Eukaryota; kingdom Viridiplantae; phylum Streptophyta; class Magnoliopsida; order Santalales; family Viscaceae; genus Viscum; species Viscum album. The sequence continues at coordinate 905,141,004 of OY728125.1, read as the reverse complement.
TTATACATTTTTTTGACTTTTTAGAAGATTTTTATAATGGAATCTATCCATCGTTTTCCAGACAATGTCCTTTTTAACTTTTTTGACAAAATTATGGTAAGAATGTTTTTTCTAACTTATACAGCGGGTGCAGTTATTTTCCAACATTATAAAATCATCGAAGCTTCCATTACAACCTTATAAGAATATTTTCAAAGTAAGTGTTTTATTTTATATTTATGTGACGTCTAAATGATTTCAAAAAAGAGATATTTCTCTCAAATAGTTTTGATTTCATCTATGTCATCATCCTTCGATTGTTTTTAAGCTTATTTGAAGTTGATTTATTATGATCCAAAGCATCCATATTGCATTGAAGGTTTTGTGATATGTTTGACTATGGATGAGTTATTTTTATACCATTCATGGTTTATAGAGAAATTATTGACATATCGTATGCTACTTTTAATACTTATGTTTATGTTATGTTTAAACCGGTTCATATGTTGAATGCATTGGACATAGTAAGTGAAGGGTGGAGCCCGCTATAAATCCTCTATGCATCGGTAGGTCTCATGAGACAAACTAGTGTCTTGGCACAAGGCCCTAATAAAATCTTATTTTTAGTCTTGGCACAAGGCCTTGTCTATGTGGTTATGATAGTCTGACATTATGCATTCCATTATTATAAAAGTGGTTATTGTTATTTCATGTGATTATTCTACTAGTAGAATATCCATGTGAATAAGTAAATGGAATTATTTCATTTTATTTTTGCCAGGTTATGATAAAGTTCAAGTGTAAAAGGATTTTGTTTTAGTTATACATTGTGTTAAATGTTTTTGCTTATTTATGTATGTTTTTGATATATTGATATCCTTACTGATCGTCTGAGCTCACCCCTTTCTATGTTTTATTTTTTTTCTAGGATGTGAAGAAGTATTTTATGATTGACCTGTAGGGATAGAGTGAGGGGACATGAGTGTGGACTATGGAGACTACATTGTTGTATTTTTCTATTTTATCATGTAATGTAAGACTTTAAATGTATCTAGTGTTTCCAAGGCTACTAAACGAATCGGTCTTTCAAGACTTGATCTTTTATGATCATGGAAATGTTATGTAATAATGCACCGACTCTGGGATTTTGGGGTCTGAGCATTACAGTTGTTATCAGAGGAAGTTTAGTACAAACCTTGGAATCTTGATTTAGATAAACTCTGATTAGAGAACACTACCCTAAAATAGACTTTGAGGATTAGTATAAAAGAACATCCTATAATTTTGGTAATGTAGAGATTTTGTGAGTTTTCCGAGCAATACATCCCTGTCTAGATACGAGAAGGTAGAGGCGGATTTGGCACCAAAGTAGCTAGGAATAAAACCCAAAAACACCGCTTTGAGCTAGAATCGAAAGGGAACTGGTGCACAAAAATGGGCCATGCTGCACTATTGTTTACGAAACTCCTGGGGATATGCTGAGGATAATTCTCATTTTCTTTAAAAACCATTATGAAGGGTTTATGAGTATATACTTCCTAAAATAATGTTTTTTCATTATGGATTATGTCTATAAACTATTCCATATACGTTAGGTATTTTACAAGTTTGGAATTATTCATTGCAACTGACACAGTGTATGCCATTGTATAGAAATGGCACCCATTAGAAAGAATGTGAAATCTAAAAAAGCGTATGATACAAAGAGTAAGAAGGATCATATCTTTCACTGTATTAAGCCAACATTTAGAATGGAAATTGTCTCCTATATATTCCTAACATATGAAGAAATAATATCATGTGTTAAAAAGATAAGTAAAGAATTCCTTGAGTCATATGGCTTTCGAGGGACGCAAGAGAAGAAAAGGATGAAAGGGAGAAATATGGATAAAGTAAAGAGGGAAAAGAAGAACTTTCCTATATGTGATAATTGTGGGAAGAAACACCCTGGAACTTTCCTGACAGGAATGGGAGTGTGTTATAAGTGTCGAGAAAATGGACACTATGTACGTGACTTCAATGGTAAGAAAAAGGTTTCAAATGTATAATGCTTCATCCGCAAGGAGTTCAGACACTACGCAAACCAATGTTCAAATAATTAGAGTATTCCCCAAATGATTCTATTGGATAATAATCATGTTATGATACTACCACAGATGAGGAGGAATGATTAGAGTTATTATGTTGTTATTAAAGAATTATTTCAATTGATTGTTGTATCAACACGGTACTGGTTATAATAATTATGGTGTGTATAAGGATTTTACTTTAGTACTATTTCATTAAGGAATTGAGATTGTGTGGAACCAAGAAAAGTAACTCAATAACTGGATAAATATGTAGAAAATATATGGTTGAGAGAAAGATAAACCATAATATGGTTCTGATACTGAAGTATTGATTTTGGAATAATACATGTTTGATTTGGATAAATTATATTGGATAATCTTGACTACCTTGAAATTAATTAATGATTTTTATATTCAATAATTGTTGGAGTTAAAAAAAATTTGGATAGAAGGAGTATATCTAGTATTCTATAAAGAATAAGGGAGAATGAATGTAATCAATAAGGTTTTAGGGTAATTCATGATGTTGTAGTGTTTTAAAATAATACATGTTGTAGGTGTTCACATGTTATAATGTGGCAAAAAGGATCTTAATAGGTTTTACCTACATTATAAATTTTGGACCGTGTGTTTAGACATAAGTATTTTTGATAAGTCTAGTTTGAAAGTATTTTTGGATTTCCATAAAAAGGAAAACACAGAGGTCGGGTGGCAACCCGTCGCGTCCGGCAAGGCCGCGAGAATTGAACCAACAACCAAAGGGTGACAAGGGTGTATCACCTACCACTGACCCACCTGATGTCCTAGATTGAATAATGTAGTTTCTTTAAAGGGTACGGTAGATGAATTATAAATTCATTTTTTTGTAACCCTATACGAATATGATGAATAGAATATTTTTTTAGTTCTATTATCTTTTATAGTGAAAGATGAGTTTGTGGTAGAAATTAGTTAAAGGATGGAACTCTACTTGGAAAGTATATATATATTTTTTCTTCTCTTATTCTATGAAGAAATTAATTATTAAACTTTAGGTAAGGGATCATAAAACTAAAAATGTGTTATCCTAATACATTATGTTCTTTGGAACCAATGATATTTTAAATCATCATTGATTGATGGCTTTGAGGTCGTCAAATCTACAATTGTTTGTGACTGAAGACCTCAATAACTCCCTATAAATATTTATGTTTTCTTCCAATTATATGTCTCTAATTTCCACCAATGATATTATAATCGAGATCATAATTTGGTGGTTAGTTTTTCATTCCCCTTTTTCCCTCTTATTAAGACAGAATTTTATTAACCCAATTTCTGATGTGGGTTTTCCCACAAAGGTATTTTCTATTTTTAACCTTTTATTTTCAAAGAACAATTTCAAATTGTGAGGATGAAATTTATTAAAGGAGGGAATAATGTAACACCCCAATATATCATATTACTTTATTTCTTCAATGTAATTCAATAACTCGCACTACACACAACACTGAGTTCAAGCACACCACGACTAAACAAACTAGCTGTTCAAAAGCAGTTATGAATAGTAGTACCTGAATTTTGAACTTTTTATAATCCTTATAATTTTAGAATCCATATTATGAGTTTCTTAGACATAATGTAAGAACTAATTCATTTTTCAGATAAAAGAAGTATTTTTCAAAAAATGCACTTTTACCGCCTTTTAATGATGAACCCTTTCTAAATCCAATATTTGAAACATTTATATATTCAATTTGATAAAATAAACTTCTTATTTAGAATCAGGACATAATAATTTAGTTTCAAATTTTTGTTTTTGTTTTTCTAAGAACTTTCATATTTGGGTGAATAGTGAAAAATACTATATTTTAACTAAAAACAACTTTTTTAATCAAAAAAATTTATAGTGTTTAATTATACATTTTAATGGTTTGGAAGAATAAATAGATTATATTTTCACCATTTAATCCAATTCTGGTCATTGTATGCAATTTCACTTTGAAATTGGACATAAGCATGTGTCAATCTTTTGATAGTTATTATTTCATAAAAATACACCTTTTAGTTTTGAAAACGAGAATTAATTTTAAATTAATAAATAAAACTTATATGTTTTGAATTTGGTAAAACAGACTTCATTTTTGAATTTGAAATATTGAAATTAACCTAGGGTGAATGTTTGGTATTTTTCTGAAAACTTTCAATTTTTGACGAATAGTGAAAACACTGAGTCATAGATTAAAACCGAATTTTTATTTCAATAATTATTTATTTTATTTAAATTTATTATAGGTCAAAATTGATACATAATACCTATATAAGTTCAATATAATTCATTGGAGTTAGTTTATAAAAATTTAGATATATAAAAATTTTATTGAAATTTTCACCGTCTTTTATCCATAACCTAGGAGAATTTGCAAATTCACATAAAACATAATTTTACCACTTTTTAAGTTGAATTTCGAAAACCTGAGTGTCACGGTTAATATCAAGGAGAAAAATGTGGTTCAATATGATAGAAATATTTTTTGGTTAATAGTAACTCTTTACTTTTATAAACCGCGATTAAAAGTAAATAGGGAAATTAAGGGTAAAAAGGATATTATTATTACCCTAACACATGTACTAATTCTATTGTACAAGTATAGTTCGACCAAAAACAAAATTAGAAATAAAATATGAACCTCTTTGGTCCACTTTGATTATATTTGGACATTTATTATTTTTTAATTAAAAGAAGAGTTAAAAGAGTTAAAATCAAAGTTTAATAACTAAAAAATTATTTATATATGGTTAAACATAAGATAAATTAGACTATAAATATTCATTAGAAATATAAAAAGATTTACTAAATAATGGTTTTTTATTTATATTTTTTAGACATTAAATAATTTAATTTATTTATGACACAATGATGATACAGTAATTACTTAATTAATGAAATATTAAAATAATTAATATTATAAATTTTCAAATAAATGTAATTTTGGATATTTTATAAATTACAATAATTTTTTAGGTTAATATGACATATTAAGGTTGGATATATTAATTTTTTGTGAAGCAGTAATGCTGTTATGAATTTCGAAAAAACAAAATACCAAATAGGGTCAAAATTGACATAAAAGAGTTTTTAAAAAAAATATTACATTATTAATTGATATTCTATTCCTAAAAATAAAATGATCAGACAAAATACTTATATAATGATATGTGTATAATTAATGAACCACTTGGGGTTCTCTTGGAAGTATATAGTATGTTTATTAACCATATAACATAAAAATACAAAGAGACATGGTAAGTGTCAAACTATTTAACTAAGAGTTAAATCTAAACAATAAGGTTAATATAGTGACCCAAACTTGTCTAAAACCTATTGGTTGAGTGTTTTTATACCCATAAATCCATTATCCTTTAAATAATCTATTTTATATCCATTATAAATGGAAAATTATTTTATTATTAAATAATATTTCTATCTTTTCCTAAGGTGCCCCTCACCCCTCTTATAAAAGGGAACTCACTCTTATCTCTAATTCACACCTTCAAAGCCTTTTGGAACGGCCCAAACCTACCCAAATATCCTCTCAACTTCCCTCACTTAATCATATAGGCCTTACTTTAGTCATTAATCCATGTTAAGGAGCCAAATTGATCAAATCAAAAGGAAGAACCTGAAGAAGAGGTAATAATTTCACCACCCCCTTTTAAGTTCTTTTTTTCTTCCACTTCTTCTTTGTTTGTTATTTCCATTTTTAAATAATAACTCTAGTATATTTTGTACAATATGATGTTATTATAAATATGGTACAACCATATTCATTTCTCTTTCCATCCTTTGAATGACATGTCACCATACGTGTGGACGTACGGATTACCGTCTCCACGTCATGGTGTAATTGTTATTCAATACATTATTATTTGGATGGGTATAATAATGATGTGTAATTCATTTAAATAATAAATATAACATGATAATGATTCTGTATATATGATAGACCATCCGATTATGTTTTATTTTAACATCAAAAGAATGATATTGTCGCTGCTGCGTACGTACTGATTACCATCTCCACGAACGCGAAGTGATTTATTCCCCATCGTATCCATTCTAGACTAATTTTCATTAGATAATTAAAAATAATGCTTAAAGACTTGATATAATTCTAGATAGGAATAATATACATCCTATCCATAACAAATATGACTCACATAACAAAGAATATAAAAGAAAACAAATCCGTTAACACCCAAAACTACGAAAATACTAAGATATTATTAAAAAAACAATGTTAAAAGATCATATATGATATCATATTAATGTATATGATTATTTTATAATATAATAAAAATTATTTCACAAGTATACATGAGGATAACCTACCCTTCGACCTAGGAAAAGTACAAGGTAAGGGTTTATTTCACAATCCCATCATTATCTGAGGTTGTTTATACGTAATTATCTATTGGGACCTCTTTATCAACCACATCCATGTTTCATAAAAATGTATTTAAAAAGACTCTTACTATTTTATAGACTATGTGTTAATGTCATTTATACCATTGTTTTACTTTTTAAAAGATATTTATAGAGGAATATTTCTGTCGTTTTCCAAACAAGGTCCTTTTTAACCTTTTCAACAAAATTAAGGTAAGAATGTTTTTTCTAACATATATGGCGGGTGTGGTTATTTTCCCCCGTTATAAAATTTTTGAAGCATCCCGTAAAATATTATAAGAATATTTTCAATGTAAATGTTTTATTTTATAATTATGTGACTTTTAAATTATTAAAAAAAGATATTTCTCTCAAACAGTTTTGATTTCATCTATTTCAACATCCTTTGAGGGGTTTTAAGCTTATTTGAAGTTGATTAATTATGATACAAAACCTCCATATTGTATTGAATGTTTTGTGATATGTTTGACTGTGGATGTGGTATTTTTATACCATTCATGCTTTATGGAGAATGTATTGACATTTCGTATGCTACTTTTAATACAAATGTTTATGTTATGTTTAAACTTGTTCATATGAGGAATGCATTGGACTTAGTAAGTGACGGGTGGAGCCTGCCATAGCCCCTCGATGCATTGGTAGGTATCATGAGACAGACTAGTGTCTTGGCACAAGTCCATGACAAAATCATATTTTTAGTTTGAGCACAAGGCCTTGACTATGTGGTTATGATGGTCTGGAATTATGCATTCCATCATTATGAAAGTGGTTATTGATATTTCATGTGATTATTCAACTAGTAGAATATCCATGTGAATAAGTAAATGAAATTATTTCATTTTATTTTTTCCACATTATTCTAAAGTTCAAGTTTAAAAGGATTTTGTTTTAGTTATACATTGCTTAAAATGTTTATGTTTATTTATGAAAGTTTCCACTATATTTTTATCCTTACAGAGCATGTGAGCTCGCCAATTTCAATGTTTTATTTTTTTCCCAGGATGTGAAGACGTATTTTATGACTTACCTACAGGGATAGTCTAAGGGGATATGAGTGTGGAATATGGGGACTATGTTGTTGTAGTTTTCCATTTAATAATGTAATGGAAGTCTTATAAATGTATTTACTGTTTCTAAGGGTACAAAACTAATCGGTCTTTCGAGACTTGATCAATTATCATCATGAAAATATTATGTAACAGTGCACCGACTCTAGGATTCTGTGGTCGGGGTGTTACAATCATGGTGTGGTGGAGTATTTCATTTTAATTGTCTGTTCATGTTAGGGTTACATTGGTATCTATGTTTTGTTAGAATATTGGTGTACCTCTAAACCATAAAACTTCAAATGGACTAGGTTCATGCTATTTTCCCAACATCCTCTTCTAAGGTGACATGTTTCCATCTTCTTGTATGATGTTGACCTAGTTGATATTTAAATGGGTGTGGTTTAGAATTTTTGGTTCCCCTGATTGTGTGATTGTATCTATCAGGAGAACACTTGGTGGCCTTTGTTATGGTTTTGGTGAGATTACTGGAATGGGACAGCCAAAGTAGAGATCAATTTTATTCTTTCTGACGAGGTTTTCACTTTTCAAGGAAGAAAAACATCAAAGCAGGGAGGATGTAGTAACTCAATTTTTGACCTACTAAACATTTTAATATTTCTATAAATATTTCTAAAGGTAGGTGTTGAGTTGGCATGGGGATTATGATTCCTAGAGAGCCTCGATGCTGTGATATTAAAAATATATTAAATATATTTTATCACATAGTCAAAGTTTCATTGGAGACGTGGAATAACTACATGGTGGAGTATTGGATCAGAATTCTGAGTCCAAAGTTGAGTTCATAACTTGGAATTTATACTAGATGTGACATAAACATTGTCGGTTCTAGGTGTTTGTTTAAAGGTGTGTTGGCGAAGCAGGCATAAGTGGGGAGTTGAATGAGAGTTTTTTATTTAATAAAAATTAAATATAAACCTTTTACCCACCCCATTGTTATGCATGGTCAGAGTATCTCTGCCTTTCCCCTTGGATCTACAGATGATCCAATGAAAGGAGGTTACAAAAAATCCCATTTTTTACGTCGATCGTCACCAAATCGGGAATTAGTGTGTTATGAGTGTAGTTCCACACCATAAGATTCAATGTTTCTCCAAGATAAATAAGGTTTTTAGTTTTATGTATCGATATACTTTGTTATGCATCTTTTTAAGGGTTTAGTGCCCGTAAGTGATTTCTAGAGACCTAATGGGGGTCAATCTTTGTGATATTTGAAAAAATGGGAGTGATTCTGGTTTCTTGTAGTGAACTTCCCAATAGAATTTCCATCAACAAGGAATGAAGTGTAGTGAATCATGCCATCTATTCTTCCCATTCATTGAAGATGTCTTTTGGGGACTAAATTTCATGTACTATGTTTACACGCCATGTAGTAACCCCATAAAATGTGGCCTAAGGACATGGAAATGGAAGTCATGTGAACATACATGACCTTGTGAATGTACACAGATAGAGTACGTGGTCACAGGGTGACAGAAACGAGCATGGGTAGATGACAAGTCTAAGGTGGTGGTGGGGAAATACACACAATGTTCATGGAAGTGAACACCATATGTGAGAGAAAAATATATGGGTCGTGTGGAGGAAGAACATAGTCGAGGCTTAGGTGAGTCATTAAACATCATGTACAACTAATACATGTTTTTTATTCCCACATGCCTAGAGAATCCATTCATTCTAAAGACATGTATGGGTGTTCAGTTGGGGTAGCATATTGTGTTAACCTCCCAATGCATTGTGTCATTCTTTTTTGGATAGAAATTCCGGCTTGCATATCCCACTAATGAAATATACGATTTATGAATGTGATTAGAGTATGATAATAATTTTTCCATGTAGAACATGATGGTGGCCACAATTTGGGCCTCTAACATGTGATACAGGGTTATGTTTTGAGTGTCATCGATGGGTGATGGTTGGACTAGTAGCTGTTGAGTGATTACTATAGTCTATCTATAGGAGGGTATGTGTGGAATTAGTTCCTTTTCATAGGATTGTGATCCACTTGATATGTTGAGATTTTATAGTGCTGTTTTATCCCTCTAGAGAGGTTGGGGCATGATCCTCTATCTTTTCATTAGTATTGTTTCATTCCTATGGGGAGTCCAGTGTGGGAACCTTGATCATATCATTTTTCCATAGATCATGTTCTTGGTATCATCATTACAAACACTACATTTTTGGTGAACTGCAATATAGTTGGACCACCCTATATGGTTTCTGGAATCACTGCGTATCCATTCCCTTACACAACGGGCAATATTAGTAGGGTTGTGGAACCATTTGGTATGTGATCCCTTAATTCGGGTATTGTTTATGATGGGTTGTTGCATCATAAAATATATGATACCTTACTTCACAAGTAGTACCAAGTGGGATTTTTGAAATCATTTTGACCAACAATACATGGAATATAATCTGATGTCTGATCAATTTGATCTATTTTTTTACAGATAGAGGTGTGGTGTTACGTAGTGCTTATTAGGAGTGATCCCCTTTCGAGTGAGATATTTGGGATACTGGATTGGGTTTTTGTTGTCACCTAGTGGTTCGTGGCGGTGATCCCTTATTTTAGAAGAGATGTGGTCTTTAGTATTCTGACATGTTTTTGTACTATCCCCCAGTATATCATGGGAGTGATTTACTTTTAGAGAGAGGAGACATTTTATTTGTTCAAGTAGGGTTACTAGTGTCTCCCATATGGAATGGGTGAGACCCCCAATTTTATAATGGATATCCTCTACGTTCCAACATGAATTTCTTCCTAGAGAGATCTGATGAGCGTGTTCTCATGGATGGACTTCCACTAGGGATGATGGTTTTTTTCCATCAACTTTGTGATGCTAGATGGAGTGGTATCTCTCATATGTTCCATCAGGTATGGTTGCGTTTTACCCATTAAATTTGTTTCTCCTATATGAGTGTCATATTGGATTACATATTCCATTGATTTGGAGATCCTAGATGTGTGTTACCTTTGGGATTTGATTAGTAACTTTTCATTTTCTATGTGGTCAGAACCTCTTGAAACTTGGGGTCTTTGAGGTGTATATTTCAATTTGGTTCTGAGAATCATTTTGGTGTTTTCATGGATTGGATGACACCCCTTGTGGACTAAACTGACTAGTCACATGTATATGATGATATTCAATATGGATTTTCTCTCACATTTTGTTTCCCTTAGGCTGGTTTGAGCGACAATTTTCTTTTCGGTTTCTCCCTTTTCTTTTGGGTTTTTGGGAAGCCTAATGAGTATTGTTACCCTCATACCTACCCAAGCTTTTCCCAAACATGGTGCCTCTTGGGGATACCACTAGAATTTCAATGGAGTCCAAGGAGGACCAAGAGAAAGGGAATACCAGTAAGTGAGATTGAATGATGTATTTAATAGAGACGACCGGAGGAGCTTAACATCGATTACATTGGACAGAGATCCCCTCCATCTGAGTAGGTTATATAGGTTTTTATATTTATTTAGATTGGTGTATATTTATTTCCCTTATTTACTTCTATTTCACACTATTTTGGGTTATTTGTATCCATTAATTTTATTTTCTACATTCTTATATCTCTTCACCATTTCATGGAGGTGTTTGTAGTGGTTTTCAAAGATTTATGATACGATATGACCTCATTTGTTTGTGATATGACTACTCGGTGATAGATTCTATCCCCTGGCCTATTGAAGTGGGATTATAAGGTTATGGATTGGGCTCCATTGGGATAGTTCTGTAGAAGTTGACCTCTTCCCAGACTTTGGTCGTGATCCTGATCCTCGTCCACTACTCTTCTATAAGAAGTTCCTAAAAAAATCTGGAGATTTCCCAAATCATTTGAAAATATCGCACACCAAGGTAGGGTACATATAATAGGGCCACTTATTTTCCAATATTATACACAAATAGAAATACACAATAAAATTTACAGACATGGATTAAAATTTCCATGACTACCTTAGAAGTAATTTACTTGGTGATAACAGTCATTGTGGTTCCTCATACCACTAGAAAAAGATCTCCCATTTCACACTACTAAATTTTCAAGTAATCTGGTCAGAGAATATCTCATATTACCTTCTTTGATGAGGGTCCAACACATCAAATCCAAAAATCTACTCAAGAGAATGAAATTCACATGTGACCTGATCTCATAGAAAATTCTATCCTGAAAATGCCTCTCCCTATAGATCTCATTCACAAGTAAACATGGAACAAATCACTATAGGTTGTGAAACAACTAGTACACTCTATCACTAAAATTCCCTCCTACACCTGGTGAATGTATTCAGGGGTTGTAACAACCATAAATTCTATTGGATTGAAGCGGATGAGAACATTACCTCAAAATCCTTTAGATATAACTCCTCTTTCTATGTTGCATTCCTTACAATATTTCACCAATTATAGGCACGTCCACAAAGAACATATGCATCAATATTCACCCTCAATTATACATGTGTCTATAGGTTCTTTAAAATAAAATGGATGGACTTGACCCATACCTTGGATGACTGGTTGACTCCCTAGGAAGTGAATCTAGGAAGATGATAAAATTGAATCTCTCTCATCATCTTATACATCAATAGTATGACGTGAATAATATCCCTTTACAAGGATTTCATGACCTCAAGATTCTTTTGTGAGACTAAACATCCATATCATCCCCAATGTCTATAGGACGCTCTGACATAGTTGTGTAAGGAGTTTTCAAAATACTAATAACCTACCAATAAAAATAAATATTGTAACGACCCAAAATATCATTAATAAAAATTCATCTTGATCTAATTATGTGTCTTGTTATGGTTACATAAAATTTGAACATCATTTTTTTAATGTTTCTATATTTTAAAATAATGTTATCAATTATGAACATTGCTAATATAGCCATTGAACAGTGATCACATGATTAGAGTAAATAGAGGGCATTAACAAATCCATTTTACACATAAAAAGGAAGTGATGGCCTCATCCAGTAGACTTGCCCCGTATGAATCCCATTTCTCAGAGCTCAGAAATGTGGTTTTGCCATTGGGATTCTCTCTTTACCAAGCCCAAGCTGAGCTTGAACATGTAATACTTGAGTTGAACTAACTACGATAGAAGAGGAAGTTAGTAAAGATTACCACCTGAGTGATGTTATCTGAGCCACCCCAATAGTCAATCACCATCACACACTTTACCCTTCGGTCTTATGCGGGTGTTATAAGGGGTTATGTAACAATACCCCAGCACTATGACTATTTACATTATTTTTGTATAATGAATATGTATTCATTTTATTATTTTTACTTTGTAAAAAGTTTTTGAATCACAAATAGTATTTTTTAGTTAATATTAAACTAATAAATCTATTTGGATGAATTAATTGATTTTTGAATTAAATATTATTTACATAAAATATTTTTATTACTATTAAATTTCTTTTTATTAAATATAAATTATCGTAAAATTTAATGAATGCAATTGTAATTTTTATTGAGGTTTGAAAGCTGTTTTCTTCAAAACCCAAGTATTTTCGATAAATGTCAGTTTTTATTTTAAAATTGAAAATTTAAATATTTAGAAAATTATTTAGATAAAATGAATATTTTTTTTGGAATCAAAATGTCAAGATTATTCAACAGTGAATTGTTCATAATTTTCTGAGATAGCCAAATTTTTGGGTAAAAATTAAATACCATTTAAATAAATAATGCATTTTTTGACATCATAATTACCCAATAGTGATGTAATAAAATACTATAAATATTATTTTTTACCAATATATGGTTTACCATTAATATAATTTGATTTTGGGTTTGTCTGATTTATTATACAATACTTTAGTGGACCCTTCAAGACTTCTAAATTTTTTTGTCTTTTTAAATAGTTTCCTTGATTGTGTGACACAACTTTACAAAAGAATCCATATTATTTTAAAAATTTAGGGCATTGGAATTATAAAATATATTTTCCCCTCCCCTTGGGGAAAGAACATGGGAAAAACCATGGGTTGTATTGGGATTTTTATTAACATAATGTGTGGTATCCCAAACCTAAATAATAAATAATTACATCTTCTTTCCTATATAAACCCTCCCCTGATCCCACATCATCTCCACAAAAAGGCTTTGGAGTCCGACCAACCTTTTCCCTCCTCTCTTTATAATCCTCCCAAGGTGCCCCACTCTCCAAATAAGCCTCTCTCAAGCCACTCTCGGGCCTTTGGAAGCACACTTCCATATAAAAGATTTATACCTTTCTCATTTTTTTCCAATTTTATTTAAGTTGTTATGACCTATTTTTTTCAATAAAAATATGTTGGGGTTTGATTTAACACCTCCACCGCACTGCCCTATTTATTTTCGGATGATGGGAGACGCCTTCCTCTCTCATTAATGCCTCTCATGCACACCCATTACTATGCCGAAATTCCACGAGAGATTTCCATCTCCTCTTTTACATCCAAGTAATTATTTAGTAATATGCATCTAAATTCCATTACGTTTATTGGGAAATGTAAGTATATTCCCCTTATAATTCAATTCATTAAAATATGACGAAACACCCCTTTCTCTCTGATCATCCATGTTTTTGAATTCTTATTTCACACCGTTATGCTGCGGAAATTGTATTATGATTTTCCAAGCCAATGTAATTGTGTGGTGAATACCATGCCCATATCTCTATCAAGGGTATTCACCATTGTTAACATTTATTTAAAGATTATAAGGCTTCATGTATATGTTCCGCACCCATTTATCATGGAATAAATGATTATGATTGATTTCATGTTGTAGGATCCATGTGGAACACTTATGCATGAAATGAAATGTTTATGAAGGGTGTTCCCTAATAGTGCTCCAATGAATTGGGTAAAGTATAGTATCATGACACATCATGTGGAATGATTGTAGAGTCATGCTAATTCAAGTGAAACAATGGTTAAATCGTGCTTCATAAGCAATGAGGGTTTACTATGCTCTATGTGCAATGAGCCTTGGCTCAAGCTAATTCCATGTTAAGTGTTTTTGACACATCTACATGTTATGATTATCATGTTTTATCGTGCCTTTATGTTAATGTTTATATTTAGATCCATTGATATGTCTATTGTGTAACATATATTTTATTCCTCATGTTATTCCATGTTTATTCCCTTACTGGGATTTATAGCTCACCCTTTTCTTATGCATGTACTCAGGTTATCCCATACAATGCTATGTAAAAGGTAATTTAGTGGTAATGTAAAGAACATTTTAAATAAAGGTGTTGTATTTCATGTTTTACATTATTATGTAGTGATCCTAAGAACCTTAGACACTATAACTCTCGATCATCTATTTTTTATCAGGTGAAGGTTATGTATTAAATCATGTTTAAGTTTCCAATAAAGAGCAGGGTTTTTATAGTTGGTATCAGAGGATAGGTTTAGTTTTTTTGGGATTAGGATTAGAAAACGCTAGCGAATCCTTATAGTCAAGAATAAGTATAATAAAAACATACTTATATTTTTGTGTGGGTATTGAGTAATTGGTTTATCAATAAATTAAATCATTGTCTAGAAACGAGCAGTTAGAGGTCGCTCGAGCATAGATGTGCCTAGGGGTGAAAATCCTGACAAGGAGTTTCAGGTTTGACTCAGGGTATCCTGGTAAATGACAATGGGCCTTGCTGAAATCTTGGTTACGAAACTCCCGGGGGATATTCTTTGGTAAATTAACAATGTAGTATGAACCATTATTAAGGTAATTTTAATAAAATGATCTTAATAATATATGTTAGAAAGTAGCTAGTGGATAACATATATTGAATACAATTGACTCATAAGTTAATAAAATAATAGATATTTATATGTCACATGTTTTGCCCTTGAATTACCCATTATGTGTTACCCCTAAATTTATTTTTATTCCGGCCAAGGGTCGGTAATAGGAGAACTCGAGCTACCAACCGATTGAATCTCGATGTGATGACTGTGCTAATGAGATAACCAATATAATGGGTGAGAGAATCACGAACATTGTCATGATTCTCTCTCTATTAACTCAAGCATGGAATAGAAAAATGGTTCAAGAAGAACGATCACCCCCCTAATAAAGAACAAGTCTCTATCAAAAGCTTCATGAGATAAAGGCCTCCTACAATGAATGGATCATCTGATCCCTCAATCACCAAACAATGGATCATCTCCTTTGAAATGATCTTCTCCATCCTAAAATGTTTAGAAATGGAGAAGGTTCTCCCGGATGCTTATCTTATGGAGGGTAAAGTTGATCAATAGTGTACATTAATAAAAAACATGAATCCTAAGGAGGCGATCGAGGAATTGGAATGAAAGGATTTTCAGTAGATATTTCTTGATAAATATTTTCCACACACCCTCTAGATTAATATGAAAAGGGACATCCTTGACCACATGAAAATAGACAATGAATCCGTCGAAGTGTATGAGGAAAAATTAACAAGGCATGAACAATATGCCTTTTGATTTTTTATTACCCCCAAATAGAAGGTTGACCACTTCTTTGGTGGGCGGAAACCTAGCATGCAGAAAGCCTTAGTGATCTGTGACTTCAACAGCTCTGATGAAAATTTTCTGATGTGCCCTCTAGGTCGAAATGGAGGTCGGATAATCTTAGAGGTATCATTGGGATAAGAAGCGTACAATGGACTTCTTTTTTGTTGGTCCAATGGATAAGTTCAACGGTTCTAGGATTATCTAACACCACACATGTCAAAGGTGAAGAATGAAAACCCTTGGAAATTGCCATAAGGGGATGTGGGAATGCTTTAGGTTTGGAAGAGAAGGACACCTAAATGTTAACTACCGACAAGAAAAACCGATAGTTGTGAACAAGGAGAGGAATTACCCGTTTGACTCTCAATGCATTATTCATTGCTTAAACTACAAAGAACCATGACATATTGCAAATTAGTTCCCTGAGACAAGGTTTTTTAGAGGCAACCAACAACCTCCAAGGCTGAAAGGTAGAGCCCTTTCAATCACTACTACTGAAGTGAATCTCGACAATGATATTTTAATTATTACGCTAGTTATTCATTCAAGGATAGTGAACATACTATATGATTCAGGTTCTACGCATTATTTTATATCTCAAAAGATTATGAGAACAGTCCCCACACCACCAAAAATCATGGAAAAAAATATCAATGAGTACAAAAAATGGGGCAATCATTGAATCTCATGAATATAACTCCTCCCATGCATTAATCAGTGGATATAACTTCTCGTCAAACCTCGTTATACTCCCTATGGTGGAATTTTATGCAATTAATTGAATGTATTTCCATTCTTTATATAGAGCAAACATAAATTTCCGTGAGAGGGAAATCACTTTCCATGTGGAGAATCAACCCCTGATTCTGTACAAGTGCAAGGAAAAAAATGAATCTTTTTTAGCTCCATCATCTCAAGTGTGGATGTTAATTCTTTTTAAGCATGCATATCTATCTCAGATGATTGATTCTAAGGATGCAACCATCTTTCAAGAAATTCATATTTTGAGGGAATTCAATGAAGTCTTTCCTGATAATTTTCATGGTCTTACTCTTAGAAGAGATATTGAATTCTCAATTGATTTTTTACCTAGGGAATTGCCAATATCAAAGACTCTTTATTGAATGGTTGTTGTGGAGATAGAGGATTTGAAGAAACAACTATAGGAGAATCTGGATAAAGAGTTTAAATAACCAAGTGCTTCAACATCTGGTGAACTAGTCCTCTTCATCAAGAATAAGGATGGGTCAATGCGCCTTTGCATCGATTATCATGATCTAAACAAAATCACGATTAAGAACATGTATCCCCTCCAATAAATTGATGGTTTTTTCAATCAGATAAATGGAGCACAATACATCTCCAAGGTAGATTTGCAGTCGGGATATTATCAAGTATCGGTGAAGAAGTAATATATCCCCAATACTACTTCTCGTACAAGACTCTGGCATTATGAATTCCAAGTAATTACTTTTGGAATAACTAATGTTTCAGTAATATTTATGGACTTGGTGAATAGAGTCTTTAGATATTACCTTGAAAAATTTATGGTTGTCTTTATAGATGATATTCTACTATACTCCAAAACCTAGGAGGATCATGAAGAGCATCATAAAACTCTACTAGAGACCATTTCATTTGAGAAGCTCTATGAAAAGTTCATCAAGTGTGTGTTCTAGTTGAAGTAGGTCTCATTATGGGGCCATATCATCACAGGAAATTGGATATCTGTGGATCCCTCCTAGACAGCTACAATAGAGGTATGGTCAAGGCCAACATCAGTAACAAATATCCATAGCGTTTTGGGGTTAGCTGTATATTATCGATTATTACTGATATATTTATCATGATTTCCCAACCGCCATACCAAGATAACATTAAAGGGGGTAAAGTTTTATTGGAGTGAAGAATTTGAAGAAAGCTTCAAGGATTTGAAATGGAGGATTATCACTGCACCCATGCTCACTTTACCCACTAGTGGAAAAATTTTGTGGTATTCATTGATGCTTCGAAGAAGGGCCTGGGTAGTGTGTCGATGAAAAATGACATAGTCATTGCCTATGCTTCAAGAAAATTGAATATTCATGAGTAGAATTATCAAACACATGATATAGAGTTGGATGTGGTGATCTTCACTTTAAAAATTTGGCAGCATTATCTATTTTGGGAGAAGTGTGAAATATATACGGACAAAAAAAGCCTCAAGTATATATTCAGATAGAAAGATTTGAACATGCGTCAATGAAGATGGTTAGAGCTGATCAATCACTATGACTTCTCAATCCATTACAACCTGAGGAAATAAAACAAGGTGTCCGATGATCTATGTAGAAAGGACCCAGCAATTCGACCATTAATGAGAATTGAGAAGGTTATAATCAACTTAAATGTGATGAATATTGACATGGGAATCAATAAGAAGGGAACATCCTAAATCCTATCACAAATGATTTCTCAACCATATATTTTGTAATGGTTAATGGATGATCATAAGGATGATGTGTTAATTCAAAAGAAAGAAGAATCTATCAGAAAAAGGAAATCCTCAGAGTTCAATTTTAATGAAGAAGGTATTATGAGATTTTGGACAGACTATGTGTTCTATCAATTCTGGAGATAAATAAGGAACTTTTGGATGATGCACATATTTCAAATTTCTCTAATCACTGGGGAAACACAATGATGTATCTAGATCTTCAAGAGCATTATTGGTGGGATAATATTAAGAAAGAGATCACTATGTTTGCATCAATATGCTTGGTGTGTCAGAAAGTGAAGGTAGAGAGGCAGAAGTCTATGGAGATGATGCATCCATTGCCTATACCGGCATGGAAATAGGAGAATATAACCATGGACTTTGTCACAGGATATACGGATACATCAAATGGAAACAATGAAATTTGGGATGTTGTGGATATTCTTAAAATGTTTGCACACTTCATTGCATTTCTGGAGGACTTCCAAATATATCAAATGTTAAAAATTTCTATCAGGGGAGTGGTAAGGATGCATGGAGTACCACTAACAATTTTATCTAATCAAGATCCTAGATTCACCTATAAATTTTGGAAGAGTCTATAACATTTTATGGATACTGATATGAACTTCAGTATGACATATCATTCTCAAAATGATGGCAAATATGAGCAGACTATCCCAACACTTGAGGATATGTTTAGAGCATTATCAGTGGACATTAAAGTAGGATGGGATCAATGTCTTCCTCTGGTTGAATTATCCTACAATAATAGTTTCCATTCAAGCACTTGAATGGTAACTTATGAATCCCTATATGGGAAGATGTGTAGAACACTGGAATGTTGGGATGAATTTGGTGAGCATATGTTGTTAGAAGTAGAAATGGTCGAAGAATTGGTGGAGAAGGTGAAAACCATTTAGTATCATATCATGGAAGCAAAAAGTAAACAAAAGAGTAATGCTGATAACCATATATGATACCTTGAGTTTAATGTTTATCAAATTGTATTTCTATGCATATCTCCTTGGAAGAAGGTCAATAGGTTTGGGAATAATGGGATGTTATGTCTTAGGTACTTCGGCCCCTTTGAGTTTCTTGATCATGTTGGGGACGTGGCCTATCGACTAGCACTTCTACATATCATGCCCAAAGTACATGATGTATTTCATGTACCCATCTTAAGGAAGTACATACCAGACCCTTCACATATACTCTCTTCATAATTAGTACATCTAAAGGATGATATTTCTTATGAGGAAAAACCTGTAAAGTTATTAGATCGTTGAGAAAAAGTTTTACAAAATAAGACAATGACCCTTGTAAAAGTGTTGTGGCGAAACCACAAGTTTCAAGAAGCGACATGGGAATTAGAGGAAGTTATGAAGCAAAGTTACTAACATCTATTTTAGTGTGGGAAAAGGAAATTTCGAGGGATAAATTTCTTTAAGGGGGAAGACTATAACGACCAAAAATTTCACCAATGAAAATTCCTCATGATCTAATTAAATGTCTTATTATGGTAATATGAAATGTGAACTTCATTGGTCATATGTTTCTAGATTTTAATATACCGTTATGAATGGTGACTGTTGATAATATAGCCATTGAACAGTGTTCACATGATTAGTATAAATATAGGGCTTTAACAAATCAAATTTATTCATAAAGAGGAACCGATGGACTTATCCAGTAGACATTCCCTATACAATGCCTATTTTTCATAGCTCAGAAAGGATGTGGCATCATTGGTAATCACCTTTGATTAAACCCATGTTGATCTTGAACATTTTATGCTTGAGCAAAACTGACTAAAAGAGAAGTGAAAGTTAATAGAGATTATCGCCCGCGCGATATTATCTAAGCCACCACAAGAGTTTTTCACCATCACACAACTTAACCTTAACTCTTATGTGGGTGTTATAAAGGTTTATGTAACAAGTCCCTTGAAATATTACTATGTAAATTATTTTTGTATAATGAAACTGCATTCATTTTTTTATTATTACTTTGTAAATAGTTTTTAAAGACAAATAATAGTTTTTTTAAATAATATTCCACTAAAAAATATATTTTTATGAATTAATGGATTCTTGAATTTAATAATATTTTAATAATCTAATATTATTATTATTTAATTACTTTTTATTAAATATAAAATATAATATAATTTTATGAATGCAATTGTAAATATTTTATGGTTTGAAAGTAGTTTTTGTCCAAACCCGTGATTTTTTATAAATGTTGGATTTTATTTAAAAATTGAAATTCACATATTTACAAAATTATTTGGATAAAATGAATATTAATTTTGGAATCAGGATGTTGAAATTATCTAATAGTGATTTTTTGAAAATTTTCTGAGACCGTAGAATTTTTTGGTAAAAATTAAATACTGTTTAAATATATATTATGTTTTATGACATCATAATGACCCAATAGTGATGTAATAAGATAATATAAACATTATGTTAGGCCAATATATGTTTTAACATTAATATAATGTGATCTTGGTTTTTTTTGTTTTACAAAGCATTTGTGGACACTTTAAGACATATATAACATTTTGTCTATTTAAATTGTCTTTTTTGAGAAGTGACGCAACACCACTTAATCTACCGTATTATTTTAAGATGTTAGACCATTGAATTTATAAAATATTTTTTACCACTCCCCTCTAAAAAAAACATGGGAAAAAACCCTGATCTGGTTTGTGGTTTTGATTAATTTAATGTGTGGTGTCCCGAACCTAAATAATAACGAATTCTCTCTCATTTCCTATATAAACCAACCCAAGATCACACTTAGTCTTCAATAAAATCCATTGTAGTTCGTCCAATATCTTCCATACTCGCTCTATAATCCTCCCAAGGTTCCTCAATATTCAAATAAGCCTCTCTAAACCTCTACCAATTTATTTGAAGCACACTTCGAAGTAAGGGATCTTGTCCTTTCTCATTTTTGTCAAATTTTCTTTAAGTTGTAATACAATTTTTTTTTTCAATTAAAAATGTTTAGGATTAATTTCTCACATCCCCAATACATACCTCATTATAGTTGTATAAAGGGAGAGCCAATTAACTCTCATTAATGATTACCATGTTTGCCTATTACCATGTAGAAATTCCTTCGGGGATTTATCTCTCCTCTTTTACATCTAAGTAATTATTTTGTATTATGATTTTGAATTCAATTAAATTTGTTGGAACATGTATAAAAATGACCACCTTACTGTCCATTTCAATTAAATATTATGAGACACCCATTTCTCTCATCATCAAATGTTTATGAGTTCTTATTTCACGTCGTTATGCTACTGAAATTGCACTACGATTTTCAAAGCCAATGTCATTGTGTAGTGAATACCATGCCCATTTCTCTCTCAAGGATATTCACCATTATAAACATTTACTTATTTATTATAAATCTTCATGTATTTATTTTATATCCCTTTATCGTGCAATAATTTATGATGATTGATTCCATGTTGTATGATCTTTGTGGCGCACTTATGTATGAAATGAAATGTTTAAAAAGGGTGCACCCTGATAGCGCTCCAATGCATTGGATATGTATAGTATCATGATACATAATGTGCAATGAGTATTGAATCATGATAATTCATGTAAAATGAGGGTTTACGTGTGCTTATTGTGTAATGAGGGTTTACTCATGATCCATGTGCAGTGAGCCTTGGCTCATGCTAATTCCAATGTTAGTGTTGTTGACACATCTCCATTTTATGATTATCATGCTTTATCATGCCTTTATGTACATGCTTATCTTTTGATCTATTGATATTTCTATTTTTAACATATATTGTATTCCTCATGTTATTCCATGTTAATTCCCTTACTGGGCTTTATAGCTCACCCTTTTTTTATGCATGTCCACGGGTTATTCCCTAAAATGATAAGTACAAGGGAATGTAGAGATCATGTAAAAGATATTTTCAATAAAGATGTTGTATTTTATGTTTTAAGTTGTTATGTAATGATCCTAAACCCGAAAGACAGTATACCTCTCGATATTCTATGTTTTATCAAGTGAATTTTATGCAATAAATAATGTTTAAGTGTGTAATAAAGAGAAGGGTAGTTATAAAGATGACAATGATTGATTTTCTCTACAAGACAAAAACACTCCTTGGAATTCAGGATAAAACAAGGTCATCATTAATTGGTGAAAAAATAGAGAATATCTAGATTAAGGTCTCTCGAAGAATGGATTACATATGTTTTATCAGGACATAATTGTCATTTTTTTGGGATATAAAAGGTTTCACATATCACATTTCATCAATGAAAATATATCACAAGGGATAAATCTGTACCTATCATGAATGAATATTTTCAACATATATACATATGTGTCTATCATGATGCATTCATTTTCATCTCATGCCATACTGGGCAGTGAATATAAATATCAGGAAAAAATAACATCAGACAACATGTTAATCACCCTAGGTGAAAAACATCTTGTATAACAACTGAACATCCTAAACAAACACCTAACTCTATGAACATGGATTTCACCCATACATAGTTTAGATACTCCTATGAAGAATCTCATTATCATGTCCTAAAAAATTATATTCTCCATTATTAATTTTCAAAATACTAAAGAAATTAAAAATAAAAACCATCTATTATAAAAAAAATTGTATTGTATTTTTGATCTATTACTTTCTCACATGTCTGAAATGGTATGGGTAAGAGACGTCAAGCATTCCTATAAATATGACTGATTCTAAAAACTAATAATGAATGTCTGATATGTATAGTGGGGTTACTATACCCCCTGGTATACAGTTACAATGTATTAGAAATAAATAGTTTACAATATATATCAGAGTAGAGGAAATATCAAAAATACTAGGATATACAACATAGAAGAAAAAGGAGGATCCAATAAACATTTAATAATGAATCCTGTAATTACAAGATAAAATTTTTATAAATATCAAACTAAGAACAACAAAGACAACAGAATCATCTACCCTACATAATATCAAAATACCCATTTATCGAACTCCATGTCTGTCCCAAATCCCAAATCTGGCCCATCTAGTAACAAACAATCATAAATAAGGTCACCTTCTAATGTCCAAACCTGTATCCATGTAATCTTATCGGGTACCAAATAGTTGCCCGAATTGGGTGTGAGTGAAACTCAATAGGTTGAAACCACCATGTATAAACAAAATTAGTCTAAGAATAATTGCATGAAATAATGTGAAAAAATGTATATTAATTAATCCATTAATATAATTAATAATTTTACCTACTTCAACCCCATTCTAGAATGACTCTCATCATATAAAACAACTATCACAACCATCACAATAAAGCCATCAATAATCAATTAACTAGGAAAACCCTTTGTATAAGAATTGTGGCCTCTGGGGGAATCCCTGTATATAATAATTTCAAAATCAAGAGGGAAATGAATACAATATAAGAATATTTTAACAATCAAGAATAGCCAAAAATATAATCATTTTAGGTTTAACTTGTCTAATCCTTCTATATATGCATTATATAATCCAACTGGACCAATCACTCTATATAATCATTTATGAATCAAAATAGGAAAAGATCACTAGATAATATTTATAGCATAAAATAAAATAGCTCTATATTTAATCATTTCATCATCAAACCCAAAAATTAATTAGAGTGAGGATATCACAATATCTCATCATAATCCTCAATGGTTAATTATGTAAATTATCTTTTGTCTTTTAATTGAACTTTAATTTATATATCAAATTATCAAAAGTGCTCTCAAAATCCCAAAATATATTACCAAAGTGATTCTATATCAGAAATCACATGAATTGTCATTAAAAAAATACACTTTTTAAACCATCATCCAATTCATTATTTACGAAGTGTTCGATCACCAATTGGGTAGCTCCAAGAAAAGTTTCAAATACAATTCAATCTAGAGGGATCTAAGGAAGAACACGATCCAAAATTTATAATCATAATTAATTCTATTAATTAATTCAAACGTTTTTTCAGTGAAATAAAAATATTTAAAATATAGAATAATTAAGCATTCAACGTGGCTATGTTTAGACAACCTACCTTTATTCAAAAATTAAACTTCATTCCATCAAGAATCGCCCCCATCAACCAAAGTGAAGAAGAACAAAAGGAGTAACCTAGATCATTAATCAAAGATATAAAAA
This sequence comes from Viscum album, assembly GCA_963277665.1. Taxonomy (NCBI): domain Eukaryota; kingdom Viridiplantae; phylum Streptophyta; class Magnoliopsida; order Santalales; family Viscaceae; genus Viscum; species Viscum album. The sequence continues at coordinate 905,116,268 of OY728125.1, read as the reverse complement.
CCAAAATAAAAACGTTTTCAATATATTTACACCATAACGATGGATTGAAATGGTACAAGAAAATTAAACCTATAAAGAATACTTACCATAGATAAACGTGTATTTGAGACATTCATAAAAGAGGATTGCACTCAAAAATATTCGGGAAATCGTATAGGGATTGAGGGAGGGGGATGAAATGAATGAATAAATATTCATACATTTACCCTATTAAAACAACTTGGAATAATTAATACGTGGTTTTTAATGATTAGAAATCGTGTATTTCTCTATTTTGGAGTTATGCTGAAAAACACGTCACCATAGGTTAAAATAACACTGCTCAAAATTTAGATGTCATGTACTAGTTTCACGCAATACTATGTATAGATTTTGATCAATGAATAAATGAAATATGTTCTGATTATTTTATACGAAACACTGAAGGCATCATTCACTACACACAACTCTGTCTTGGATTTCGTTACACGCAAGAGGGACCATCCTTGATATCTTGTGTTGTATGTAATACTGAGTTTCAATAAGTAATGATAAATTATTAAAATAAAATTCTTTAATGTTATATAAACTAGCCATTATGAATAGTATTAACCTTATTTTTAATTTTATATAACATTAGAATTCATATTACATATATTCTAGAACATGATATAAGAAAAAATTCCATTTTTTTCAGGTAAAAGAATTAATTCAAAAAAATACAGTTTTACCACATTCTGATGGACCACCCATTGAAAATATTGTTTTTTACACTTTTATAAGTTAAATTTGACAAAATAAACTTCTTATTTAGAAGAGGTAAATTGAATTTTAATTTTTATGAACTTTTTATATTTTTTGGATAACATTCTTATTTTGATGAATATTAAATATATGCTAAATTTTAATTGAAAATAAAATTTTTCTTCAAAATAGTTTATAGGGTTAAACTATATTATTGACTGGGTTAATAGAATAAATAGAATATATTTTTATATGTTAATAAAATTTATGTAATTTTCATTAATTTTACATTGAATTCGTATGTAAAACATTTCAACTGTTTGCACTATGTAACGCCCCGACCCTAGTTACCCAGAGTCGGTGCATTATTACATAACATTGGCATGATCATAAGAAAGATCAAATCTTGAAAGACCGATTGGTTTAGTAGCCTTGGAAACACTAGATATATTCATAAGTTTTACATTACACCATAAAATGAAAAACTACTACAACAACATAATGTCTCCACAGTCCACACTATTATCCCCTCATAATATCCCTGCAGGTCATTTATAACTTACTTCTTCACATCCTGAGAAAAATAAAACATAGAAAATGGGTGAGCTCAAATTCCCAGTAAGGAGAACGATATAGCAGAAACTTTCATAAATAAGAATAAACATTTAAGGCAATGTATAACTAAAACAAAAGCCTTTCAATCTTGAACTTTCAACATAGTATGGCATAAATAAAATGAAATAATTGTATTTACTTATTCACATGGATATTCTACTAATCGAATAATCACATGCAAAATAAATAACCACTTTCATAATGATGGAATGCATAATGCCAGACTATCATAACCACATAGCCAAGGCCTCGTGCCAAGACTAAAAATAAGATTTTGTCAAGGCCTTGTGCCAAGACACTAGTTTGTCTCATGAGACCTACCGATGCACCGAGGAGCTATAGCGGGCTCCACCCGTCACATATTAAGTCCAATTCATTCCCATATGAAAAGGTTTAAACATAACATAAACATTCGTATTATAACTAGCATAAGAAATGTCAATAATTTCACCATAAACTATGAATGGTATAAAAATAGCACATCCATAGTCAAACGTATCACAAAACCTTCAATACAATATAGAAGTTTTGTATCATAATAAATCAACTTCAAATAAGCGTAAAATCCATCAAAGGATGTTGACATAGATGAAATCAAAAATCATTCTAGAGAAATATCTCTTTCTATTTTTGAAATCATTTAAGAGACATAAAAATAAAACATTTTCTTTGAAGATATTATTATAAGCTTGTAAGGAAAGCTTTGAAGATTTTATAACGGCGGAAAATAGCCGCACCCGTCGTATAAGTTAAAAAAACATTCTTACCTTAACTCTGTCGAAAAGGTTAAAAAGGACCTTATTTTGAAAACGACGGAACGATTCCTCTTATAAAAAGACAAACAAGGGTATAAATGAATTTAACCCATATTCATGTAAATAATAAAAATGTTTTGAAATACATTTTTAAGAAAACATGGATGCGGATGATAAAGAGATCCCAGTAGATTATTACATATAAACAACCTCGGATAATGAAGAGATTGTGAAATAACCCTTAACTTGTACTTTTCCTTGGTTGGGGTAGGTTAAACTCCTGTATAATGGTGAAATAATTGTTATTAAATTATAAAAGAATCATATACATTAATATGATATCATATATGATCTTTTAATATTGATTTGATAATAATATCTTAGTATTATCGTTGTTTCGGGTGTTAACTTACTTGTTTTCTATTATAAGTTTTGTTACGTAAGCCATGTTTGTAATGGATAGGTTGTATATTATTCATATCCAGAATGATATCAAGTCCTTAAAGATCATTTTTTTAAATCATCAAATGATAATTATACTTGAATGGATACGATGGAGAATGAATCTTATCGCGTTCGTGGAGACGGTAGTCCGTACGTACCCACGAGCGACAATATCATTCTTTTGATATTAAAATAATATATAAATGGATGTTATATCATATATAAATAATAATTAACATGTTATATTTATTATTTACATGAGTTACACATCATTATTATACCCATCCAAATAATAATATATTGAATAACAATTACACCACAATGTGGAGACGGTAAGCCGTACGTACGCACGTATGGTGACATTTTATTCAAAGGGTGGATAGAATACTGAATATGATTGTACCATATTTATAATAAAATCACAGTATATGTGAGATACTGGAGTTATTATTTTATAATGGTAAGAAAAAAGAAAGAAGAAGTGGAAGAAGAAAGGAACTTGAAAAGGGGTGGTGAAAACATTACCTCTTCTTCGGGTTCTTCCTTTTGATTTGATCAAAAGGGCTCCTTAGGTTGGCTTTATGATCAAAATAAGGCCTCTAGGTTGTAGTGAGGGAAGTTGGGAGATTATTTGGGCAGAGTTTGGCCGAAACAAAAGGCTTTGAAGGTGTGAAGAAATGAGAAGGAGGAGTGCCCTTTTATAAGAGGGGTGGGGGGCACCTTTGGAAAAGTTAGAAATATTAATTTATAATAAATTCATATTCGGTTTATAATGGCTCCAAAGTTTATTATTTAAATATTAAGGTGGGGATAGGTTGCAAAAAACTCAACCAATATAATTTAGACAGGTTTGGGTACTTATATTAACCTTATCTTTAAGTATTAACTCTAAGTTTATTAGTTTCACTTTTACAATGTCTCTTTGTATTTTTATATAATATGGTTAATAAACATACTATATACATCCAAGCGACCCCCAAGTGGTCCATTAAAGATGAACCAATCATGATATAAGTCTCTTGTCTGAACCTTAGATTTTTAGGAATTTAATATCAATTAATAATATAATGTTGGTTTTAAGAACTCTTTTATGTCAATTTTGACACTATTCAATAGTTGATTTTTGTGAAACTCATAACAGATTGATTACCTCGAACAAAGTCAATTAAATCAATCCTAATATATCATATTATCCTATAAAACTAGTTTAATTAATTAAAAGGTTCATATTATATTTATTTGGGTATTTATAATATCAATTATTTTAATTTTTCACTATTATAGTAATTAATTCATCATCATTGTGTCATAAATAAATTAAATTATTTAATGTCTAAAAATTATAAATAAAATATCACTATGTAGGAAATATTTTTATCTTTATAATTAATATTTATAATCTAAAATCAAACATATATAACCCTATGTAAATTTTTTTTTTCTAAAAGATATATGCTTGTGTCATTTTTTGTATTCATTTTAACTTAATTAAAATAAAGTGTCCCTATCACCTACAAGTGGCACCATGGGGTCCCAAAATCGACCCAAAGATGCCTATGGTCGAAACCTTATCAACCAATAATGCTAGGATACGTTTTAGGGTAATTTAGTATTATTATAATATTATTTTTAACCCTTATTTACCGGATTTACCCTTAACCATGGTAAATAAAATATTTACCGCAGTAATTATTCAAAATGTATAAAAATAAAAGTTACCTATTTACACAATTTGAACATCTTGATTCCAAATATGGAATCCATTTTTCTAAATTCAGAACCCAGAAGTGGCAGAAATTAATTTAAAATTAATTCCTACTGCCAAAACAAAAAGCGTGTTTTTAAGAGATAATAACTATCAAAAGATTGACACTTGTTTATGTTCGGTTTAATTGTAAAATTATGTCCAATGACCAAAATTATATTAAATGGTAAAAATATATTCTAAATATACTTTAAAACCACTCAAATTCATAATTTATCACTATTAATTATTTTGATTAAAAAAGTTGTTTTTAATTAAAATTTTGTAATTTTCACTATTCATCAAAATATTAAAGTTATCCGAAAAGTACCAAAATTTCACCTTAGGCTAAATTCGATATTTCGAATCCAAAAATGAAGTCCATTTTGAAATATAAAATACATATAATTTCAAAAATTAGGTATTACTATTCATAACGGCTAGTTTGATTGGTTATGGTGTGTTAGAACTCGGTGTTGCGTACAACACACGCTATCACATTATTCAAAGAGAAGCGTACCGTAGATGCTTGGGGTGTTACATTCTCCCCTCCTTCAAATAATTTCGTCCTCGAAATTTCTAGAATACTACTGCATGAAAAGACTCGAGTGGTTCTTCATCATAAGTTCCTCGGGTTCCCACGTTGCCTCTTCCATCTTATGGTTTCTCCACAAAACTTTTACCAGACGCGTCGTCCGGTTTCTCGGCACTTGTTCTCTCGTATCAAGAATCCTGACAGGCTCTTCACAATAAGACAGATCAGGTTCCAGTTCTAATTCTCCATAGGTGAGTACATGCGTTGGGTCAGGCATGTATTTCCTCAACGGAGATACATGGAACACATCGTGAACTTTGGAGAGACTTGGCAGCATTGCCAATCGGTAAGCCACAACCCCAATTCATTCTAGAATTTCGAAAGGTCCGATGTACCTGGGACTCAATTTACCTTTCTTACCAAAACGTATGACTCCCTTCCATGGAGATACCTTCAGGAAAACATGATCACCGACTTGAAATTCCAAATCCTTCCTTCGATTATCAGCATAGCTCTTCTGCCTACTTTGAGCTGCTTTGATATGATTTTGGATTACCTTCACCTTTTCCACCATTTCCTCCACCATTTCTGGGTATACAAGTTTTCTTTCACCAACGTCATCCCAACAGGTTGGTGTACGACATCTCTTTCCGTATAACGCTTCATATGGTGTCATCTGAATACTCGAATTGAAGCTATTGTTATAGGAAAATTCTACGAGAGGTAAATATTGATCCCACATACCCTGAAAGTCAAGTGAGCAAGATCTCAACATTTCTTCTAAGGTTTGAATAGTCCGTTCTGATTGTCCGTCTGTCTGAGGGTGGTAAGCAGTGCTCAAATGAAGTTCAATATCCAGGGATTTCTGAAGACTTTTCCAGAATCTTGAAGTAAAATGGGGATCACGATCAGAAACAATCGATAGGGGTACTCCATGAAGTCTCACAACTTCATTAATATATAGTCTTGCTAGATGTTCCAGGGGTAGATCTTCTCTTATAGCAAGAAAATGTGCTGACTTGGTAAGACGATCAACAATAACCCATATTTCATCGTTCCTTCTAGGAGTCTTTGGTAGCCCCATGACAAAGTCCATCGTAATATTGTCCCATTTCCACTCCGGTATGGGAAGAGGTTGCATGACTCCTCCAGGTTGTTGCCTTCCAGCTTTCACTTGCTGACAAACCATACATCTTGACACAAAATCAGCAATCTCCCTCTTCATGTTGTCCCACAAAAAATGTTCCTTCATATCTCTATACATTTTGGTGCTCCCAGGGTGTATAGAGAAATTTGAACTATGAGCATCATCCAGCAATTCCCTTTTTAGATCCGGTAAATCGGGAACACAAAGTCTCTTCCCGAATTTCAAAATTCCATCTTCATACACAAAGTCTCTCAATCTCACATCATTCACAGCTTTAATCTTCTTTTTAAATTCTTCATCATCGGTCTGAGAACTCTTAATCCTTTCTAGTAAAGATGGTTTGGAAACCATTTGAAAAAGCATTGATTTTTCACCTTCCCTGGTTATACCCATGTCCATCTTTACTAGATCTCTGATAATTGGATCCCTTTCAATTCTCATCATGTTCAAAACTCCATGGTCTTTTCTGCTCAAAGCATCTGCCACCTTGTTTGCTTTCCCCGGGTGGTAGTGTATCGTACAATCATAATCCTTGAGTAATTCAAGCCATCTCCTTTGCCTCATATTGAGTTCTTTTTGTGAGAAGATATACTTCAAACTCTTGTGATCAGTATAAATCTCACATTTTTCACCATAGAGGTTGTGCCTCCATATCTTCAAAGAAAAGATCACAGCTGCTAACTCGAGATCATGAGTAGGATAGTTTTGCTCATGAATTTTCAACTGTCGTGATGCATAGGAAATAAAACTATCATTCTGCATAAGGACACAACCAAGTCCTTTCTTTCATGCATCACTATAAATAACGAACCCATCATTCCCCGATGGTAGAGTCAATATAGGAGCATTGAATAATCTTCTATTCAGTTCTTAAAAACATTCTTCACATTCTTTTGTCCAAACAAATTTAACCCCTTTATGTGCGAGCTTCGTTAATGGGTTAGCCAATCAGGCAAAATTCTGGACGAAACATCGATAATAACCTTCCAGACCAATAAAACTACGTACCTCAGTTATTCTCGTAGGTGCTAGCCATTCTTGGATTGCCTTAGTCTTAGAAGGATCAACAAAGATTCCATCAATAGAGACAATATGTCCAAGAAAAGAAATCTCATGGAGCCAGAATTCACATTTGCTAAACTTTCCATATAATTCATGCCTCCTCAGAGTCTTCAAGATAATGCGCAAGTGATTTTCATGATCTTAGTAGGTTTTGGATTATACCAAGATATCATCAATAAATACCACCACAAATTCATTGAGATACTCCTTAAAAACTCTATTCATCAGATCCATGAATACAGAGGGTGCATTAGTCAATCCAAAAGGCATTACAGTAAACTCATAATGCCCGTACCTGGTTCGAAATGCTGTCTTCAGAATGTCTTCCTTCTTCACACACAACTGATGGTATCTAGATCGAAGGTCAATCTTTTAAAAGTATTGAGCTCCATGCAGTTGGTCAAATAAATCATCAATACGAGGTAGGGGATACTTTTTATTTATCGTTATAGCATTGATATCCCTGTAGTCGATACATAACCTCATATATCCATCTTTCTTTTTAACAAAAAGAACAGGGGCTCCCCATGGAGAAACACTAGGGAAAATAAATCCTTTATTACTCAACTCCTCTAGTTGTTTATTTAGTTCGACTAACTCTACAGTGGCCATTCTATAAGGGGTCTTCGATATAGGCCTTGATCCAGGAATTAAATCAATAGAAAACTCAACTTCTCGTTCTAGAGGATTTCCAGGTAAATCTTCTGGAAATACATCTACAAATTCTTTCACAACAGGTACAGACTCTATTTGAACATTCCTTTCGTCACCCACAATCATTTCATTCTCTTCCTCACCAATAATTGAATTAAGTTGAGCTATTGGGGGTGGATCTAAATAATAATTAGGTGGTGATGATTCTGCTCTAAAGATAAGGTGTTCGTTATCATTATCATCAAGAATCGTAACCTCTTTCTTCTTAAAATAAATCTTCACATCATAGTCCGAAAGCCAGTCCATACCGAGGATTATATCAAACTCAATCATAGGTATGACGACGAGATCAACAGATAACGAACATTTATGTGCTCTAATGGGGACTGATTCACAAAATTTTGTTGCAATGATACTTCCCTTAGGAGTTTTAACTGACAACTCCCTTGTTAAATCAAATTGGAAATATATAATTTTCTTAGAAAACTGGGAAGATATGAAACAATGCGATGATCCAGAATCAAATAATGCATTTGCTAAACTTGAGGTAACCATTAAATTACCTGCCACCACGTCTTTCAGAGCTTCTACCTCAGTAGTAGTGATAGCATAAGCCTGGCCTTGATCCCTTGGCCTTTTCTGAGGTAAGTTCTCCTGACGCTTAGGACATTCATTTGCATAATGCCCCATCTCCCTGCAATTGTAGCACTAAACATTGGTAGATTCCTTCTTCCCCTTGCAATCACGAGCTTGGTGGCCTTTTTCACCACACTTGTAACAGACTCCCATTCCCTTCAAGCAAGTACCAGGATGTTTCTTCCCACATTTACCACAGGATGGATATTCAACCTTTCCCTTCTTCCCCTTATTTCCATTCCCAGATTGATCAGCAGGCCACTTCTTCTCTTCCTTTTCTTTAAATTCATAAGACTTAGAGAATTCCTTTTCGGTCTTGATAGCACATGAGACAATGTCTTCGTACGATGAAAAGGATTGTGAGACTAATGCTCGACGGAGAAATGGTTTTAACCCATCAAAGAAAAGATCAATCTTACTTCTTGGGTTACGTATATAATCACCAGCATACCTTGCTAACCTTGTAAAGTTAGCCTCATACTTTGTGACATTCTCATCCTCATTCTGTCTCAGACTTAGAAATTGCCTTTCCATATCTGCTCGATGGTCGCGAGGAAAGTATTTTTCTAAAAACAGATCTTTGAATTCCCTCCATTCCATATTTGAAACTTCATCATCTTCCTTTGTATTTTGAATTAATGACCACCATTGATCAGCATCTCCAGTGAGGCGGTAAACTGTCATGATAACTTTTTCCCTTTCATTACTCCCCAAAGCCTGAAATATTTTCTCTAGGGAAAATATCCATTGCTCAGCTACTAAGGGATTTGTACTCCCATTGAACGTTGGTGGTTGTTTCCTCATTAATTGATCTAACATTGATCCTCCACGCTGTGGATCAGGGTGCTCCATACGGGTAAGGTTATTATTCATAACATGAGTAAGTTGTCCCAGTATGGTGATTAGTTGATCGGCACCAGTTGCATCACCCGCTCCACTATAATTATCTTGAGCAGGAGGGCAATCCCTACATGGAGTGCGTGCATTGATACAGTTTCCATTTCTTCCACTAGGTTCCATTTCTAAACAATGGCATAAACTAGATCAGTTTATGAATCAAAATACTTATAAAAAACTTAACATAAATTGAACTATTTATGGATATAATCCGTAATCATAAAAATGTTTTATTTGAGGAAGTATATACTCATAAACCCTTCATAATGATTTTTAAAGAAAATGAGAGTTATCCCAAGCATATCCCCCAGGAGTTTCGTAACCAAGGGTGCAGCAAGGCCCGTTGTCGTGCAACAGTTCCCATTCGAGTCTAGCTCAAAGCGGTGTTTTCTGGTTTTACCCCTACGTACATCTGTGCCAGAGCCGCCACTACCTACTTGTATCCAGACAGGGATGTATTGCTCGAAAAACTCACAAAATCTCTAAAATACCAAAATTTTAGGAAGTTCTTCTATACTAATCCTCAAAGTTCATCATAGGTCTACATGCTCTAATCAGAGTTTATTTAAATCTAGCTTCCAAGGTTTGTACTAAACTTCCTCTGATACCAACTGTAACGCCCCGACCCTAGTTACCCAGAGTCAGTGCATTATTACATAACATTGGCATGATCATAAGAAAGATCAAATCTCGAAAGAACGATTGGTTTAGTAGCCTTGGAAACACTAGATATATTCATAAGTTTTACATTACACTATAAAATGAAAAACTACTACAACATCATAATGTCTCCACAGTCCACACTATTATCCCCTCATAATATCCCTACAGGTCATTTATAACTTACTTCTTCACATCCTGGGAAAAATAAAAAATAGAAAAGGGGTGATCTCAAATGCCCAGTAAGGATAACAATATAGCGGAAACTTTCATAAATAAGAATAAACATTTAAGGCAATGTATAACTAAAACAAAAGCCTTTCAATCTTGAAATTTCAACATAGTATGGCATAAATAAAATGAAATAATTCCATTTACTTATTCACATGGATATTCTACTAATCGAATAATCACATGAAAAATCAATAACCACTTTTATAATGATGGAATGCATAATGCCAGACTATCATAACCACATAGCCAAGGCCTCGTGCCAAGACTACAAATAAGATTTTGTCAAGGCCTTATGCCAAGACACTAGTTTGTCTCATGATATCTACCGATGCATCGAGGAGCTATAGCGGGCTCCACCTGTCACATATTAAGTCCAATGCATTCCCATATAAAAAGGTTTAAACATAACATAAACATTCGTATTATAACTAGCATACGAAATGTCAATAATTTCACCATAAAATATGAATGGTATAAAAATAGCACATCCATATTCAAACATATCACAAAACCTTCAATACAATATAGAAGTTTTGTATCATAATAAATCAACTTCAAATAAGCGTAAAATCCATCAAAGGATGTTGACATAGATGAAATCAAAAATCTTTCTAGAGAAATATCTCTTTCTATTTTTGAAATCATTTAAGAGCCATATAAAATAAAACATTTTCTTTGAAGATATTCTTATAAGCTTGTAAGGAAATATTTGAAGATTTTATAACGGCGGAAAATAGCCGCACCCGCCGTATAAGTTAAAAAAAAAATTCTTACCTTAACTCTGTCGAAAAGGTTAAAAAGGACCTTGTTTTGAAAACGACGAAAATATTCCTCTTATAAAAATTCAAACAAGGGTATAAATGACTTTAACCCATATTCTTGTAAATAATAAAAATGTTTTGAAATACATTTTTAAGAAAACATGGATGTGGATGATAAAGAGATCCCAGTAGATTATTACATATAAACAACCTCGGATAATGAAGAGATTGTGAAATAACCCTTACCTTGTACTTTTACTTGGTTGGGGTAGGTTAACCTCCTGTATAATGGTGAAATAATTGTTATTAAATTATACAAGAATCATATACATTAATATGATATCATATATGATCTTTTAATATTGATTTGATAATAATATCTTAGTATTATCGTTGTTTCGGGTGTTAACTTACTTGTTTTCTTTTATATGTTTTGTTACGTAAGCTATGTTTGTAATGAATAGGTTGTATATTATTCATATCCAGAATGATATCAAATCCTTAAACATCATTTTTTTAAATCATCAAATGATAATTATACTTGAATGGATATGATGGAGAATGAATCTTATCGCGTTCGTGGAGACGGTAGTCCGTACGTACGCACGAGCGACAATATCATTCTTTTGATATTAAAATAATATATAAATGGATGTTATATCATATATACAGAATAATTAACATGTTATATTTATATTTACATGAGTTACACATCATTATTATACCCATCCAAATAATAATATATTGAATAACAATTACACCACGACGCGAAGACGGTAAGTCGTACGTACGCACGTATAGTGACATTTTATTCAAAGGGTGGATAGAATACTGAATATGGTTGTACCATATTTATAATAACATCACAGTATATGTGAGATACTAGAGTTTTTATTTTAGAACGGTAAGAACAAAGAAAGAAGAAGTTGAAGAAGAAAGGAACTTGAAAAGGGGTGGTGAAAACATTACCTCTTCTTCGGGTTCTTCCTTTTGATTTGATCAAAAGGGCTCCTTAGGTTGGCTTTCGGATCAAAATAAGGCCTCTAGGTTGTAGTGATGGAAGTTGGGAGAGTATTTGGGCAGAGTTTATCCGAACCAAAAGGCTTTGAAGGTGTGAAGAAATGAGAGGGAGGAGTGCCCTTTTATAAGAGGGGTGAGGGGAACCTTTGGAAAAGCTAGAAATATTAATTTATAATAAATTCATATTCGGTTTCTAATGGCTCCAAAGTTGATTATTTAAATATTAAGGTGGGGATAGGTCGAAAACAACTCAACCAATAGAATTTAGACAGGTTTGGGTACTTATATTAACCTTATCTTTAAGTATTAACTCTAAGTTAATTAGTTTCACTTTTACAATGTCTCTTTGTATTTTTATATAATATGGTTAATAAACTTACTATATACATCCAAGCGACCCCCAAGTGGTCCATTAATGATGAACCTATCATGATATAAGTCTCTTGGCCGAGCCTTAGATTTTTAGGAATTTAATATTAATTAATAATATAATATTGGTTTTAAGAACTCTTTTATGTCAATTTTGACACTATTCAATAGTTGATTTTTGTGAAACTCATAACATATTGATTACTTCGAACAAAGTCAATTAAATAAATCATAATATATAATATTATCCTATAAAACTAGTTTAATTCATTAAAAGTTTCATATTATATTTATTTGGGTATTTATAATATCAATTATTTTAATTTTTCAATATTATAGTAATTAATTCATCATCATTGTGTCATAAATAAATTAAATTATTTAATGTCTAAAAATTATAAATAAAATATCACTATGTAGGAAATCGTTTTATATTTCTAAAGAATAATTATAATCTATAATCAAACATATATAACCCTATGTAAAAATTGTTTTGCTAAAAGATATATGCTTGTGTCATTTTTTGTATTCATTTTAACTTAATTAAAATAAAGTGTCCCTATCACCTACAAGTGGCACCATGGGGTCCCAAAATTGACCCAAAGATTCCTATGGTCGAAACCTTATCAACCAATAAGGCTAGGACACGTTTTAGGGTAATTTAGTATTATTATTATATTATTTTTTAACCCTTATTTACCGGATTTACCCTTAACCATGGTAAATAAAATATTTACCGCAGTAATTATTCAAAATTTCTAAAAATAAAAGTTACCTATTTACACAATTTGAACATCCTGATTCCAAATATGGAATAAATTTTTCTAAATTCAGAACACAGAAGTGGAAGAAATTAATTTAAAATTAATTCCCGCTGCCAAAACAGAAAGCGTGTTTTTAAGAGATAATAACTATCAAAAGATTGACACTTGTTTATGTTCAGTTTAATTGTAAAATTATGTCCAATGACCAAAATTATATTAAATGGTAAAAATATATTCTAAATATACTTTAAAACCACTCAAATTCATAATTTATCACTATTAATTATTTTTATTAAAAAAGTTGTTTTTAATTAATATTTTGTAATTTTCACTATTCATCAAAATATTAAAGTTATCCGAAAAGTACCAAAATTTCACCTTAGGCTAAATTCGATATTCCGAATCCAAAAATGTAGTCCATTTTGAAATATAAAATATATATAATTTAAAAAATTAGGTATTACTATTCATAACGGCTAGTTTGATTGGTTATGGTGTGTTAGAACTCGGTGTTGCGTACAACACACGCTATCACATTATTCAAAGAGAAGCGTACCGTGGAAGCTTGGGGTGTTACACACTATTTTTAATTTTAAACAAAACCCTTTTTTATTAAAAAAACATGATTAATATTAAATTAATTACTGAGAATTATGTATTTTGAATTTTGGAAATATGATTCTATATTTGGACTCATTGGTTCCAAATTATGTAAATTGGTTTCATTTATTGTTTTTTGATATTTGGAATAGTTAATACGATAATATTTATTCGATGTGGTTAAATGTTAATCAGTTATATTAGTGTAAAAAATAATATTATAAGGACAATTCAATTATCAAAAAACCTAAAAAATTCTATTTAATTAATATAATTCTACCCTTAACATCTATAGTTCGAAACATAGTCATTTAATGTCCACATGCCAATGAACATGACACAGATATTAATAAAACCAATTAAAGTGACAAAATATCAAACTCACATTTCATATAAGTATAATAACATTAATATTGGGATAACAATGTGATTTATTCAAAATTAAGTAGTACATGGAAACATAAATAAATTACCTATATCATGGAAATTTATTTTTTATTTTTAGAAAATAAATATTTATCTTAATTTCTTATTCTTTGATGATGTAGAAATTAATTAATTGATGTGAAATAAATGAAACATTTTTTTATTAAAATCCTAATAACCATAAATAGTCAAAAAAACATGGCCAAATATTAATGTTCATGTATATATTGACCATAATAATTCAAATGTCATGATAGTGACCATTTGGATCCTTATAGAATATATTATAACCTTTATATTATTTTATTTAAAGTAATGTTATAGTTGTCACGTTAATAATCTAATACAAATAAAATTATTAATGATTGATTTTATATAAGATAAATTAGACTAAATATATTATCGTTAATTACACTAAATTTATTTTATTTATATTTTTTATTTCTTATTTTTACTTTAAAAATAAGTATATAAAAATACCACACACAATCATTGTAGTAATTATTTTATTAATGAAGATATAAAAAAATGTTATTTTCAATATTACAATAAATATATTTCAGGATACTTAATATGTACAATGAATTTTATAGATTACCCTGTCTTCAAAGGAATATAATAAAATATATTTTTCGATGTTAACTTGTTATAATTATATTTTTTAAAATCAAGAAATTGAATAGTGTCAAAATTGACACGATAGATTATTTATAAAAATTGTTTTTTATTAAATTATTTAAAAATTATAAATTATTTTTAAAAATATAGAATAATTATGTAGTGGTAAAAAATGTTCTAATTTTTTTATTTAAGATCTAATTGAAATCATACAAGTATATATTTTACCCTTTTAATTTTGAAATATGTGTTACCCTAGTTAAAATGAAATATAATAACTAAGTGTTCTATTTAAAAGATATGGTTTTAATGGATAAGAAAACTTGCCTAAAATTTATTCTTTGATGATATTGCAACCCTATATAATCTCATCTTATAAATTGGTACATTTTTTTGATTTTTTTGTTTGAGGTTATAGTTTATTATAAATTAATATATTTTAGGTTTCCAAAAGCACCCCTCAACTCAATTATAAAACGACCCCTCCTCTCTCATTTCTACTCGACTAAATAAGCTTTAAGTTTTATCCATAACCTGCCCATTTTTCTTATTAACCTTTATATTTACATTCTATAGTTCCTGGTATTCTCAAAATACCAACTCTAGTTCCATTAAGATGAGATCGAAAGAGAGCACATCAAATAAGAGGAAATCTCATCAACTGATTCTTTCATATTTCATTCTACTTCTACATATACATCATCAGTTGTTTCATTATAAAATAATAACTCTGTTAGAACATATATACCTAGAATTTATTATAATTATTTTACAACCACATTCCAATTTCTATCCATCCTAAGAAAAATAAAATCCCCACTCGTGCGTACGTACATCTTACCGTCTCTATGACGTGGTGTAATCTATTTTTCACCACCACCTTATTTAGATGTGTATAAAAATAGATGTAATAACTCTATATTATATTTATTAAATAATATTTATTGTGATATATATTACACCATACAATTCAATACAAGTCAATAATTATGGTAATGATATCATCGCTCGTGCGAACGTACGACCTACTCTGTCAATGGCACGATGAGATGCATTCTCCACGTTAACGATTCTAAAATGATTATAAAGTATATATAAAAAATAATAATAAAATATATGACATAATAATTATACTGGATTCATTTATATATATATATATTCCATTTAATTTCCTCCATTAAATTCTGTAAGGAAACGAAATCAATGTTTATGCGTATGTACGGCCTACCGTCCCAATGAACGGTTTATTCCATTTTATTTATATGATATATATTTATATAATAAATATATATGATATATAAATAATTTAATAAATTAGGTATGTCAGTAAATCACGATCTATGTAATAATATCAAGAAAAACAAGTCAGAAAATGTATGATAAATAAAATGATTATTTCCCAAAGTGTTTCTTTAACAAGGAATTGACAAAAGAGATGTTAATATAAATTCATAATTGATTCATATATGATATCATAAATATTAATATGGTTATGTAACAAGTTAATAATAATATTAAACCAACTATAAAATAGTTTCAGACACGTACCAAAGAAATCAGAACTAAGGTGAGGGATTATTTTACAATCTCTTTATTATTTCATATTTTTTATTCGTAAGTATTTAATAGGGTATATTTTTCATTCACATACATGTTTCTTAAATATGTAATATTATTTCTATTCCTCTATAATTTTCTAATGTCAATTTTACCCAATGGTGAATTTTTATTATACTGTCTGGAAGGAATCATTCTTTCTTTTTCCATACGAGGTACTTTATGACTTTTTAATAAAAAGTACGAGGAGAATGGTTTTTTTACCTTATACGAAATGAACATATTTTTACATATTAATTAATTAATTAATTAAATGAACCTTATTATACAAAAATGAACTTTTATTTTCAACTAAATAATTTTATTTTAAAATTATTTTGTATACTAAGAAAAGATTTTTTTTTGAAGAAGATAAAATATTTTCCTAAAAAATAGTGTTCATGTGTTTTATCAAAATTATTTTACATATAAGATGACATATGGTAATGTTTCAATACATATTTTTACTTTGATTTTATTGTGTTAATTATGGAATTATTTTTATGAAATACATTTATTAAAAATGGATTATGGGGGAATGATGTTTAAGAAACCCATTTTATTTCATGGGTTATGCTTTGATAAATGATTTATGTTTCTATGGAACATGTAAGAATGGTTAATTATGACAATGGTGGGACCTATATCTCCCTATTATTCTTTGGGTAAATATTTATATCTCATGAGATAGAAATGAACGGAACATAAATAAATCTAGTTCAGTAATACATGGCAGAAATGATAAGTAAATATGGTTCATTGTGGCTCGAATAGAAAGTAAACCCAATTCTGTAATGGACTATTACCACTATGATGGTCATAGAAACAGTGAATTCTCTAATATAGAAATCATATTATATTCTTATTGGTTTTCTTCAATTCCATGTTTTATGCCAATTCCATTTAATCACAGTTAGTTTTTATTTATGATTGATTCCTTACACACTTCCAATATTTATTTCATAACTCACAATTTTGATATTCAGAATTTATGTTCATGTTTTCACATTCTAATATTTATGTTTTAATATATGTTCTTCATGTTTACCCTTAATGATCATTTAATCTCACCCATTTTAGATGTTTATTTTCCACCGGATATAAAGAATAGTTTTAGGTAAGAAAAAAGGTGATGATATTTATGGGAGATTTTCAAGATCTTTCACCAAGATAGAAGAATATGTTCTGAGTTAAAAAAGACACTGAACTATTTAATTCATTTGAAATATATTGGTATAATGTATTATGTAATATGAAAAATAAATGTTATGTCTATGTACGTCAATATTGGGTCGTTAGACTTGGTATTAGAGTGAAGGTTTAGTTAACCATTAGAATCTATGATATAAAAACATTAGTGACATCCCTAAAGACATTTATATGATATATCTAGTGATGTACCAAAGTGTATGTCTATATATAGGTTACAATACTAGAATTATAGTAATGATCAGGAATAACCTAGGATTGAACCTATGATGATAGAGATTGAAACTAATCCCCCTTGATTATGATGTTTTCCTAATATGATTTTTTCCTATCACACTATTCTTTTTGGGTTTCAAAAAATGGTTGCAAACAAGATGAATCATGTTAATGAAGAATATTATGGACAATTGAATGATATTTTTTTTGAGAAACCAAATGAAATGGGAGTAGGAAGCTAAAACATCTTTTTTATTCCTAATCAGAAATCTCACAATATGATCAATAATCTAAACATTTGTGTGTTTCCTAACCCATATAATAAGAGATAGATGCAGTTTCACGGTGATATTATAGAAATAATATTCAATTTATCTCATATATATCATGTGGGAAGATGCATCGTGGATACTGTTCCAATGGATGTGGGAGATGCATTGGTTGTGAAAAAGGAGGACACAAATTTTCTAATGGCAAAGGAAATGGTTCAGTTAACATGATGGACAATGATAATGGTATTTCTGAGACAACAACAACAATTAAATGTTTTAAATGTTGAATGTATTATAATTATATAAAATGGATTCCCTGTGGAAATATCTCATGAAGGGAATTAGGATGGTCATATTGGTAGAATTTATGTTGATGAATATAAAGTGAGTAAAAATGATATATGTTATGAAAGAAGTGTTGAGGAATAAAATGATGATGCTCGGTATTCCTCAACATGATTCATCTTACCAGTACCACTCAACATAAAGAAGTGTTGATAGTTATTCACCATAGTTTTAATTTTATATAACATTATAATTAATCTTACATATTTTCTAGAACATGATATAAGAAAAAATTCTATTTTTTTGGAAAAATTAAGTATTTTTTAAAAAATGCACTTCAATCGCCTTTTGAAGGAGCACCCATTTTAAATATAGTTTTTTGGAACTTCTATAAGTTCAAATTTACAAAATAAACTACTTCTTTGGAATAGGTAGATAATATTTTACTTGGGATTAATTTTTGATATGTTTCTTATAACATTCATATTTTGATGAATCGTAAAAATACGCTAAATTTTAATTTCAAACAACTTCTTTCATCAAAATAATTTATAAATATAAATTATATTATTGAATGGTTTTAATGTATAAATAGAATATATTATCAAATTTTAATACAATGTATGTAATTTTTATTAATTTTACCTAGAATTCATATGTCAGAAAATTTTATTCTTTTGCAATGTTCTAACGCTTAAACAAAAACCTGTTTTTATTATTCCAAAAACTCGATTAATTATAAATTAATTAATGAAAATTTTGTGTTCTTAATTTTGAAAAATTGATTCTATATTTGAACCGTTGGGTTCAAATTATGTTAATAGGTTACTTTTTTTGAAATTATGAATAATATCTATGGACATTTTTATTCAATATGGTTAATGGTAAATTGGGTAAAGTATTAAAACAGATAATATTATAAGGATAATAAAATTATTCAATTTCCAAAAAATACTATTTTATGTATATAGTTCTACCCTCAACATCTTAGATTCCAAACATAGTCATTTAATGTCCACTTGACATTGAATTTGACATAGATATTAATAATATCAATGAATGTGACGAAATGTCCAACTCACATTTGTTATAAATATAATAATTTCAATATATAGACAACCTGGTGATATCACCTAAATTAAATATTCCATGTAAATAAAAAATAATTACCTATATCATGGTAATTTTTTTAATTTAAAGGAAATAAATAATTACCATAATGTCTTATTCTTTGATAATGTAAAAATTAATTAATTTATGAGAAATCAATGAAACATTTTTTTTATTAAAATAATAATAAAAAAAAGTTCCAAACACTTGATCAAATCTTATTGGTCAAGTATATTTCAACCATAATCATCAAAAGGTCATGATAGAGATAATTTGGAGCCTTATTGAATAGATTATTCCCTTTATATTAATTTATTTAATGTAAGGTTAATTTAATAAGTATAACATTTCTAATGATTAATTTTATAGAATATAAATTCTTCTAAATATATTCTCATGGAATATAATATATATCTATTCTTTTTAGTTTATTATATTTAAGTTTTACTCAATATATAGGTATATTAAATAATTACACAAAATAATTATAGTAATTATTTTATTAATGGAGATATCAATAAAATGTTATTAAAAATAATAAAGTAAATATATTTTGGGATAATTAAGATGTCCAATGGAATTTATATATAAAATTAACCTCATAGTAATATAATAAACTATTTGGACCAAAGTTAACTTGTTATATTTATATTTTTTAAAATCATTAAATTGAATAGTTTCAAAATTTACACTACTGACTATTTATCAAAATAGTGTTTTATTAAATTGATAAAAAATAAAAATAAATTTAAAAAATATAGACTAATGATGCTATGGTAAAAAAATTCTAATATAATTATTTATTATCTAATTGATATCAATTAATAAATTATTTTACCCTTTTAATATTGAAATATTTGTTACCCTAGATAAAATGAAATAGAATAACTAAGTGTTAAATTGAAAATAATATATTTTAATGGACATAGAAACTGGAATAAAATTTATTATTTGATTATATTACAACCATATATCATATAATATTATAAATTGGTACATTTGGAAGGTTTTTTAGTGGGATTTTATTTTATTATAAATAAATATTTTTGAGGTTGCCAAAAGTGCCCCTCCCATCAATTATTAAAGGCCTCCTCCTCTCTCATTTATCCACAACTAATTAATAATTAATGTATGAAAATAACCTGAAAATTTATCTTCTAAAATTACTTAGTTACATTCTAGTGTTTTTGGCCTTTTGAAAATACCAACTCCACATCCATTAAGAGTAGATCTCATTAGAGTACGCCAAATAAGAGGCAATCCCCTCTACTGATTCATTCATATTTCCTTCAACTACTACTTCTACATTATAAATTGTTTCATTATAGAATAATAAATATAGGTTCACTTATATAATGATATGTTTTTATAATTATGAAACAACAATATTCCACTTTCAATATATCCTAATAAAAACGTAATCACCACACGTGCGTACGTACAACCTACTGTCTCTATGTCGTGGTGTAATACATTTTTCACCACCAAATTACTTGGAATGGTATTAAAATAGATCTAATACCTATATATGATTGTTATAAAATTATATTTATTCCGAAATATATTTCCCCATACAATTAAATACCATTCAATAGTTATGGAAATGATATCGTCGCTCAAGCATACGTGCGACCTACTGTCTCCACGATGCGAATAAATTCATTCTTGATGTTAAACATAAAAAAATGATTATAATGTATATATAATAATTAATAATGAAATAATTTACATAATAATTATACTAGATATTTATTTAAATTTCATTTAATTACTTCCATACAAATTAATAAGGAAATGAAAATAGCGTCCATGTGTACGTATGGCCTACTGTCCCAAAGAACGATGAATTCCATTCCATTTATATATCTATTATAAATATATTAATTTACTTATTATATATGATATATAACACATTTATTACATTATTTATGTATTTGAATAATGATATAGGAAATACTATTATGAATAACATGTGAAAACACGTATGATAAATAAAATGATTATTGCCCCAAACGTTGCATTAACATGGAATAGACAAATGAATGGGTAATATAAAGTCATAAGTGAATCATATATGATATAATAAATATTACTATTGTTATAGTAAAGGTTAATAACATGTTTAAACCCACTATATAGGAGTTTCAGATAGTTATATAATAAATCAGACCTAACATAAGGGATAATTTTATAATCACATTATTATCCATGATTGTTTATTTTCCCATATTTACTTGTGTATATTTACCATTAAAGTCCATGTTTCTTAAATATGTAATATTATTTCTATTCATATAATATTTTTAAGTTCAATTGAAACCACTTCTGAATTTGTTTTGAACAGCATGGAAGGAATATTTCTTTAGTTTTTCATATGAGGTAATTTTGGAATTTACCAGTAAAAGTATTAAGAGAATGTTTTTTAACATACATAGAATGAACATATTTTTATGCCTTAATTATACATTATTTAACTGATGTTTCTATAAATTATTTCACTTTTATTTTTAAATAATTACTTTTCTTTTAAAATTGTTTGGCATTCTGAGAAAAGAAATCATTTTTTAAGAAGAAATGATATTCACCCCGGGAATTAAGTAAAAGTGTTATCAAAATTATTTTCCATATAAGAAGAAATATGGTTATTTTCCTATCCCTGTTTTTAACGTTATTTTACTGTGTTTATTATGTAAATATTTATATGAAATCCATTTATTTTAAAGGGATTATGAGAAAAGAATTTTTAAGAAAAACAATTTTATTTCATGGGTTGTGCAATGGTAAATGATTTATGCTTTTATGGAACATGTATGAATGGTTTCATTATGAGATTAGTGAGACCACTCTCTCCATATAATGAATTGTGTAAAGATTTATATATTATGAGGAAAACATTACTGCAATAGAAAATTAATCTTGTTCAGAAATGCAGGGGAGAAATGACAAGTAAACCTGGTTCTGTAATACTTGACAAGAACGAGAAGTAAACCAAGTTCAGTACAAGACTTTTTCCATTATGATGGTCAAAAAAGTAATTCATTTGATAATATGGAAATAAAATTATTTGATTATTTGGTTTCCCTAATTCCATGTGTTTTTTCTAATTCTAATTTATCATGGTTAATGTTTCTTTATGACTTATGCCTTACACACTTCCAAGATTTATTTCATGACTCACTATTTTCATATTAAAAATCAATGTTCATGTTTTCACATTCATATGATTATGTTTCATTATATGTTCTTCATATTTACCCTAAATAATTATTTTTTCTCTCCCCTTTCATATGTTTTTCCCCAAGATATAAAAAAAAATTTTTGTTGAAAAAATGGGTAGATCATTATGGGAGATGATGATGATCTTTCAACAAGATAGAATATTATGTTCTATGTTTCAAAAGACACAAAACTAATAAAGTGTTTGGGAATGTATTTGGGTATTTAATTGAGTATTCTAAAAACAAAATATAATATCAATGTACATTAATCATGGGTCTCAATATGTTACACATTAGGGAACATTTACATAGCATGTAAATTCCCTGTAAGAAACACTATGCCTGACTTCTACCAAAAATCCCAAACCACCTCTAATGCCTTCAGGAATATATAAAAAATGTAAGATTATAATTTCCTGAATTTTTCTAATATAAAAATAATTTTAATTCTAGTGATACTAACTTTCAAATATCTCATAAAAATATAGGACTAACTGAAAAGATATATAGGCTACATAATATTAACATAATTTTTTTAAAAGATCTTTTTAAAGATATGGATAACGAATTTTTTAGTTGGATATTTAATCATTATGATGGTGATATTATATTAATTAATTAATTATCACAATTATTACTAACAAATTAAAACTGAAATTTTAGCATTTGATATTGGGAAAATATCAAGAATAGAATGAGGAGATTTTTTAATTGTGAAATTGAGAAATTAAAAAATTTATAAAATTTCACGAGACCTCTTTGTTGCAATTAATAAGAGCTTTTATATTCAATAATGGGTAAAAAAGAGGATAGATGAGTCAATTTATATAATTTCAATGAAACATAGAGAGTCTAAACTTTATTTCAGAAAAAATCATGAATTATTGGAGGAATAATTTTAGATTAGGTAAATAGTGAAAATCCCAATTATATTTTTCAAAATGTATAATTTTAATAAATTAAGGTTCTTGAAGAAGTGATCTTATATTCATTTAGAATGTTTTGATTTTTCAGGGAATGATTATTCATTAATTATTAAATAAATCTTGAGATATCAGTTCCTTCTCATTCTGTTTTGGATACTTTTTATAATAAAGGTATCAAATATAATCACAGATGATATAATACATTTGAATGGCTATTTGGGTTTAATGATGATACCTTACTACAATTTATTAACACAATATTTTAGAAGTTATAAAATATATAAATAATAATTATATATATATATAATAAGTACATAGTCACACACATTAGGGATAATGTTATAGAATCATGTGTCCCATATGTTACTTTATATTTATGTTACATATAAATAAGGGCGAGACATAAATACTAGAGAGTCCGGACACTAATAGGTCAAAAACTTTAATTTCATAATTGAAATAACAAAAAGATAAACATTGATTCAACCTCACATTCTTAGTGTTATATCTTATTTATGTGCACTCTACCTTACTAATCGTGCACAGTTCTTAAATACAAGGAAGCATATACCCCTTGAGCATTTTGCATATAACTATATTAATACTATTGTAAGGATTTATGGTTCACTTAATTTAGTTGAATCTTATCATGAACATTATTTCACATTGAAATTTTGGGGATACTTTAGATGGTTCAAGACATTGAGATACATTTGAGAATCACCTATCAACCTCAATATGATGGGAAATCTAAAAGAACAATCTAGAAAACTAGAGGACATGTAGAGGTAATTATCAGCTAACATTTGGGGAATATGGGTATAGTGTCTACCTTTGGTGAAATATTCATACAATAATACATTACATTCAAGAATTCAAATGTATCCATATACTAATTTTCTATCGAAATAGATGTTATACTTCAACTAGCCGGGATGAAGAAGGTGAATGTAATATAGTAGCTCCAAAACTAATTGAGAAGACAAAAATTAAATTTAGAGAACCAAAAAATTATATCTATACAACTAAAATTGGATAAAAATATATATTACTAATAAATTTTATAAATTGATGTTTTTAGTTGGGGATCTTGCCTTCTTGATTGTATATCCAAGGAAGGGAGTAATAAGTTTGGGTAAGACATGAAATATAAACCCATGGTACATTGGAACTCATGATATTTTCAATACAATTAGATCTATGTCTTATCATTTAGAAATGACACCCAACATTTCTAAATTCATAACAACTCTAATGTATAATTATTATGAAATAATATTCTTGAACCAAAATAAGTACTACCCACTAAGGAAATTGAGATAGAACCTGCCTTTTCTTATAATGAAGAGCCTAACAAGATTCTTTATAATAGAGATAATTTTTTACAAAATGAGATACCATGATTGGTGAAAGTAACATAGAGAGATTGAAAAATTGAAGAAGTGACATGGGAGCTTGTGTAAATAATATTAAAATTTACCAATATTTTTTATGGACTGAATTATACCCCAAATTTCATGTTTGAATTTATTTTTTGGGGCTTCATATAAGTCCCAAGAAATTAGTATTCTAAGTAAAAACATCATTACAATAACAATTACATAATAAATATTATATTAATTATTCATAAAACCACCACATAAAACATTAAAATTTCATTCACCATAAGAATATGAACAAGTACAACATAACACATATAAATTGTTGAAATAACTATAATCATTAATTTTAGAGGATTATATTCTAATAAAAAGGAAATTATATATGATATATTATTTTTATAAAGAATGAAATAAGAAATGTAAAAAGATTTTTATATGATCAATTAAATGGATAAAACATAATTTTGATATTATAATGAAGTGTGTGTCTATATATATTAGTAAATATGTCCATTTGAATGAAAATTGGACTTTTGAAATTAGAATATTTAAATCGATACATCCTAAAATGGCCATTTTAATAACAATATAATCATTATTCATACAACTGTCAAAAAAATACTCAATATCATCTGGTAATAATATAATCATTAATAATTTTGAAAATATAATAATTAAAAAATTGTGACATATTAATAAACATATTTATTAGAATAAAAATATTTTTAATTTTTTTTAAAATTTATTGACCCAAATTTGTGATTTTAAAATAAAAAAATAGTGTTATTTCATAAATAAAGTTATGAAATATAAAAAAATTAAAAAAGAATTCAATTATATAATAAATCTATTTTAATTAGACAATTATAGTTTTTTTTTGAAATTTGAAGGAAAATCAAATTTTGGGTGAATAGTAAAAATATAGTATGTGTACAATGTTAGAATTTTCACATCATAATAATGTTAAAATAATAATTTAATAAAAAATATAAATTCCAAAAAAAATTATTTTTATTAATTATAATAATTTATTTTATCGCCATAAAATAAATTTTTAAAAACTATAAATTTTTTCCAAAATCCTAAAATACATTTTATGTTATCAAAATTATTATCTATTAATAAATGTACATTCCATATCCAAAATAACATATTTAAATTATTTTCAACTCATAATATTTTTAAATTAAAAAATGAATTCCAAAATATTAAATATCATGGTTTAAAATGATGGTAAATTAGATGGATTTAAACATTCATATTAAAACTTCAATGAACTATAATTAAAAATTTATAAAAAATTCCCCATTTTAAATAATTTGTCACTCTCAAGATTCTATGGAATGATACGTAGGTATATAAGGGTTTTAAATACTATATCCATTCCTTCCATAAAATCTAGTCTTAAGAGATTTTATCAAAAGTCTGAGTGACATAACGGTTCTCAAACCCTTATCTAAATTTAACTTTTTATTGATCCGACTCTTATAAAAATAAATATATGAATATCATGCTTTGAGGAGGTAAATATAAATTTTTATGTTTTCATAAATTTTTCATCATTTATATTTTTAAATTCAAATGAATTTCATTACAATTACATATCTATTAATGTAATTTTTAATTATTATAAATCCATGATTGTGTTAGGAATAATTAATTAATAATAATTTTCATTATTCCACCTTCAGAGGCCATTATAATAACAAATTCATTCCATATCATCATATTAATTTCTTTGAAATATGTAATTAGTCTGTGATTTATTTTTTCTCCAATCATTCTATTTAATATATCTATAAAGTGACAATTTCCAACCCTTCTACACCATCTTCATTGATACTTTCCATCACGTTTTGAGAATCCTATAATGACAACTAGATTATTTGATATTCACAAAAATTACCATAATATTAAATTAAATGGGGAAACACTATCAATATATTTGATAATTAATTCAATATATAAAAAATAGAACCTAAAATCTTGTGTTTGTAAATGGTACCTTTTATTATCATGACTTGTCTTTCTAGAAAAACTCATTCCTGTGAGGGATTTATTAGTAATATTATGTGATGGGGAACTCCTGTAATTACATACCCATTGGTGAATTAGTCGGTGTCATGAGATAATATTTTTTGGGATACTTTTTTATATCTACCTATCGTGAAATGAAATCTTTGTAAAAGGCATGATAGTATAGTAATAATGTCTTATTTGAGCCTTAACGTCTTTATTATGATCTATGATAGTATGAATCACATTACTATAAAATCAGTTATTATTTTTGTGATATTATTTATTATTATTTTTCCATCGATATATATTATTTGGTATAGTTTTGTTTATTGAATACCACTATATTGTTTATGAATTGATTATGCCATGTTTTCCCCCTCGATATGATAACCATCACAACATTTCTATGATCACCCCCTACATTGATTGATTTTTTACTATGAAAACAAGAAGAGTAGTATTAATGATATAATTATAACCTAAATGTAATAATATAGTTATCCAAGCCTTTAACACATATAATTATAATATTTTATGAAAAATTATCAATTTAATACAAACCAATGATAAAAAAATATAATTTATTTAAAATAAAAGGTACATATATAGAAATATTGAAAATAGAATAAAACATAACATTATTAATCTCTATAATTATCCTATTAAAACATTTGAGATAATAAAACTTAATTGGATAAACAAAAGAATAACTAGGCCAAACAGATGAGATAAAAATATAGTAAGTGAATATACTTGGAAATGAAGCATAATATATGAGTTGTAAGGAAAAACATTATAACATAAATGGAATGGATAGTGAATAAACATATGAAAGAATAAAATATTTAACATGGAATCATATAATCATTTAAACATAGGAATGGGGGACTAACATATTACATGACATAAACATGAGTCAAGACTAACTACAAAGACTATATGACATGGTGGACAAATTCCAACAATGGATTAGGTTAACTCCACAATCCCATAAATAAAAACTCACGAGACTAAAACATTACCCTGTGAATTGGAATTATATTTAGGCAAATCTATCATAACATGTTCATGAATATGTGCTCCACATAAATAATCAAACATATAGAGTAAACATAAGGGTTACAGATAGAAATAAATGGGTTTTGTAATCATGTTAAAAGCTATAACCAAAAGGAGAATGACAATGGTATCCATTAAATAAATTATTTATATAATGATTAATATCTATTAAATGAAAATTATTCATGTATAATAGATAACTATGTTCAACTAGATTGAAAAAAAGAGTGTGGCTGGGTTACATTAGAAATGTGACACATAATAATAATTTTATGGAAAAGAATAAGGTGTATTTTAGGAGGATTAAGGTATAATTATTTACATAAAAGTGAAATTAACTAAAATCATTATTCATGAAAAATTTATTTATTTTCGAAAAATATTGGGGGATTAAAACTATTTACAGAGTGTACTTGAAAATGGTAAGAAAGAGAGAAGTTCTCTTAAATCATGTTTTCTAATCAAGAGGAATTGTGAAGGGAGCCTTTAAAAATATGTAATTAACCATCAAATAAATATTAATTGTGCTACATAAATATTTATGGCATATATACAAAAAATATTTGTAATTTACTAACCCTAGTTAACAAGAGTCGGTGAAATATTACATAACATTTGAATGATCACAAGGGATCACGTTCCAAAAGTCTGATCAGTTTAGTAGCCTTTGAATTATTAAATACAAACATAAGTTTTACATTACATCATGAGATAAAAACAAAAACAAAAACCTTTTCCCCTTTCAGCACACATATATCTCATAGCCCGTCCCTATAGGACAACCATAAATACTTCTTCACATCTTAGGAAAAATAAATCCTAGAAAGGGGTGAGATAAATTGCTCAGTTAGGATAACAATATAGAGGAAAATTTCATAAATAAGAATAATCATTTAATGTAATGTATAAGACTAAAACAGAAGAATTTTAAACATAAACATCTTTATATAAACCAAATAATTCCATATACATATTCACATGGATATTCTACTTGTCGAATAATCACATACAATATCAATAACAAATTTCATAATGATGGAATGCATAATACCAGACATTATACCCACAATGTCAAGGCCTCATTCCATGAATAAAAATAATATTTCCTCAAGGCCATGTGCCAAAACACCAGTTTTTCTCATGTGACCTACCGATGCATTGATGAGCTATAGAGGGCTCCACCCATCACATACTAAGTCCAATGCATTCCCCATAGGAAAAAGGATGAAACATAACCTAAACATTTGTATTAAAACTAGCATAATAAATGTTAATAATTTATCCATAAACCATGAATGATATTAAAATAACACATCCATAGTCAAACTTATCAAAAAACCTATAATACAAAATAGGAGATTGTACAATAATAAATCATATTAAAACAGTGTAAAATCCATCAAAGGATGTTGACATAGATAAAATAAAAACTATTTGATAGAAATATCTTTTTCTATTTTGAAAAAATATAAAAGTAAAATAATTATAAAATAAAACACTTTTTTTAAAAATATTCTTTATAAGCTTGGAATGGATGCTTTGAAGATGTTATAATGGCAGAAAATAGTTATACTCTCCGTATAAGTTAAAAACCTTCTTTCATTAATTTTTTTGAAAAGGTCAAAATAGACATTGTTTGGAAAAACACAAAAATATTCCTTTATAAAAATTCTATAAATATTTAAAAATGGGTATAAATTACTTGTACCCATAGTCTAGGAAATTGTAAAAAATTTTTGAATTACATTTTTATGGAACACTAATGAGGAGGATAAAGAAGTCCTAGTAGATACTCACGTATAAACAACCTCGGACAATGAAGCGACTGTAGAATTATCCTTTAACTTGTAATTTTCCTTGATTGAGGGTATGTTAACCACCTATATAATATTTAAATCATAGTTATTAAATGAAACAAGAACCAAATAAATAAATATGATGTCATATATGATCTTCTAATATTGATTTGTTAATAATATTTCAGTAGTATCATTATTTTGGATGTTAACTGATTCATTTTCCTTTATCTGTTTAGTTACGTAATTAATGTTTGTTATAGATAAGATATATTTGATTCATTTACCAAATGATATTATGTTTTTAAAAATAATTTTTAACCATAAAATGGAAATTATTCTTGAATGGTTATGATTGGGAATGAATTTCATCCCATATGTGGAGATTGTAATTCGTACATACGCACGAGCGACAATATCTTTCAATTGAAGGGGATGTCATATGTTATTGGATGGTATATAATATATACAGATTCCTTAAAATAATATATTTTTTAATTACATTAGTTATACTCAATATTATTTCCATCTAAATAATTGAGTGTTTGAATAAAAACAACACTACGATGTGGAGACAGTAAGTCTTATATACGCAATTATAGTGACTTTTCATTCATAGGATGGATAGAATAATGATTATGGTTCTAAAATATTTATAATAACATCAAATTATGTATAACGTACTATAGTTATTAATTTTTAATGGAAGAAACAAATAAAGAGAAAGTGGTAGAAGAAAAAAACATTAAAAGAGGTGGTAAAATTATTATTGTAACACCCCACCCCTGCCTCATTGGCTTGAGGAGGCAGTGAGGGCTACTTGGCCTTAAGTGACATTCCAAAGACAAAAAAGGATTGAAATAAATGCTGAGGGCTACAAGATCAAATTGGGGAACTATTTTCACTTAATACATAACCAACCAAACCATCCATTAACTACCACTATATGATGCATGTCAATAAAACATTCCAACATGAATTCCAGAAAGACATCCAAGTTGTTTCACATAAAACAAAAAACAAAAGCCACACCAAAATTTCAGAGTACTATGTGGAAGACCAACAACAAAGCACCACACGCTCTGATACCACCAAAACTCTCCACAAAGATCCAGGATCCAAGCTCCACCAACGCATCACAATGCACAACTAAAAGAGGATGATGCCTTAACTTTCCACACATCACGTTACACAACATCTGTAAAGACACCATGGTGCCAAAGAAGGGGGTGAGTACTAAAACATAGTAGGTTTTAACCAAATGAATTCCCTACACATGCCACTAGGATAAAACCATTAGTGCATTTATATAAAACAGTTTATATAAAGTAAAACACAAGTGCAACCATTTCCATAATCCAAACACTCTCTTACCAAGCCATCACACCCCAAACCAAGCAACCAAGGGATAGCTGACCAATAAATTCACAATCCATTTCATCATTCACACACTAGCACAAAAATTTCCAACTTTCAAATCAATTCACAAAAAACACCCAAAACAACCAAAACAACCAAACAGTGGGGCTTCCGTCCAACCCGTTCACCCATTCACACCTTGTGGATATTCCCTTCCACTTATCCTTTGATGGTGGCCCTTCCATCTAATATCCATCACCTTTTTATAGTTGTAATTATCTCCACTTACACACAACATTCCCATCAATCCATAAACTAGCATATGACCCACCAAGGTAACAATATCATGCAATCAACAAATTCCATCGCATACCAATCAACTTCAAAAAATCGTCCATTTATTGAAAACCATTTTCCATGTAAATCCACATTTCAATGAAATCAACATATTTATTGAAAACCATTTTCAATCAACCATTTTCCCTAATAAATCTCAACAACCCATTTTAAAATCCCTATTTTAAAATCCGCCACAATAGAATTTCACCATAAAACCCCCCTTTTCCCCAAAAATCCCAAATACATCACCAAAGAGATTCCAACCAATTTGGGAGAACCCTAATAATTAATTTCAAGCAAAAAAAATTAACTGTAAACAAACACCACTAGTTCTAACCAAGTGGAGTTGAGAGAGAAGCAACTTACCTTTAGGGTTCCCATGAAATCGACCCACAAGAAATCACACCTCAAATCCGGTGAACACACCACCAAAACCTCTTTAAATCCCCTTCCATATCATTCAAAAGACTTAAAATCATCATCCAAGGCAACCACAACCCGATATCTACACCCAACGGGTGTAGATCTGGAAAACTGAGTGAGAGGGAGATGTATATCTAGAGGAAAACACAAGGAACCCAAGAGGAGAGACTTACCCAGGAGAAACAACCTTCAAAATTCCTAGAAACCTATTCAAAACGCTTCTAAAATGAGTGGGAGAGAACCATCAACCCCTGAGAACTTGAAATCCCTATTTTTTAAGTGGTCGCATGGTTAGCCCGCACGGTTTGGAAAACCGTGTGCTAACCATGCACACGCTACTAACTCAAGGGAAAGGGTCCGCACAGTTTCCTCGAATGGTTTGGGAAACTGGGTGCAGGCCGTGCGAAGCCTACTGTCTCCCCCTGCACAGTTTCCTAGAGCATCCACACAATTTCCCCTAAACGTGCTAAAACAGTGCTCCACTAGAAAACCCTCCAAACTTATCCAAAACCATTCCAAACTCTCCCAACCTCTTCCCAACTCATCCCATGATCGTTAAACACATAAAAAGGCAGAAAAAGGCTATATAACTCAAATCGGGGGTGCTAAAATATCCCCACCATTGGACTTTCCATCCTCGGAAAGTAGTGAACCCCCCCTTGCCGAAAGAGCTCGGGCCACTGCTCGACCATTTATTTACCGCAATCCCAAGTATCCTCTTGAATCTGACCATGCTACCACCAAAAATGAACTAAACCGATGCTTTTACCACGCAAGACTTTCTATTTCCTATCCACAACCCACAATGGAACGCGCACCAACGAAGCATCCGGTTCTATTTCAACATGATCCTATCGAATCACATGGTCACGATCTGGATGATAAATTTTCAACTGCGACACATGAAACACATTGTTCACAGCACATAACCAAGGTGGAAAATCCAAACAACAAGACACCTCACCATCCTAGTCGAGAATCTCAAAAGGTCCAATATTCCTCGAGATAAATTTCCCTACCTCCGAAACTGATGATGTCCCATCCTAGGAGAGATACTCAAGAAAACATGATCACTAACCTCGAACGACAACAATCTTAGATGATTAGCTGTATATGATTTCTAAAGAATTTGAGATCTCTCCATTCTCTTTCTGATCAACTTGATCTTATCCGTAGTCTCCTGTACAAGGCTTGGTCCAACCATTGAGGACTCACTAGTTTCCACCCATCATAGTGGAGAACGACACGGTCACCCATACAACGCTTCAAACGAAGCCATATGTATGGATGCCTAAAAACTATTATTTTACAAGAACTCAACCAATGAAAAGTGCTCCTCCCATGAGCCACCATAATACATAACACAAGCCCGCAACAAATCCTCCAATGTTTTTATCATCCTCTCGGATTGAACATCTGTCTGAGGGTGATACGCCGTGCTCATAGTCAACTGTGTCCCAAGGGCATTCTGCCATGATTTCTAGAAATGAGATGTAAACCTCGGACCTCTATCGGATACGATCGAAACTGGAACACTGTGCCTCTTTACCAGCTCCCAGATATAGATTTTTAATAGATCCTCCACCATATGTGATTTCAAAATCAGGATGAAATGGGCTGACATTGTTAGCCAATACACTATCACGCAAATGGAATCGTGATTTCTCACTGTTCATGGGAGACCTTTGACAAAATCCATTTCTATTTTCTCCCACATCAAAACATGGATTGGTAAAGACTGAATAATTCCTACTGGCCTATGATGCTCTGCCTTGACCTTATGACAAGTCAAGCATCTCGAAACAAACTCAGTCACACTTCTTTTCATACCAGTCAACCAGAACCGCGCTTTCAATGCTTTATACATGTTCCAAATTATAGGATGAACAGCCCACCTGGAATGATTATACGCTCTGAGAAGATCCTCTAGAAAATCAATTGGTATAACCATCTGATTCTGAAAACACAAAACTGAATCTCCATTCTGTTTCCAACCTTCAATAGTCTCCCTACAATTGTGTCTCAACCCCATGGTCACACACTCAGAATCAGATATATGTGCCTCTTTAACCAAGCCAACCATTTTAGGAATCAACAAAAATCGGAAATAAGACCTCTCTACCACACTGGTCCTCACATTCCAACCACATGTAAGCTTTAACCAACATCAACTTCCACTGGTCTGATGCCTATTTTACCACATGAGCCTATGATTTTCTACTTAATGAGTCCGCCACTGAATTTCCCTTACATGTTGTGTACATCAAGTCAAAATCAAACATATAGAGATATTACATCCATCTCCTTTGCCTCAAATTCAAATCCCTTTGTGAGAAAATGTGCTTCAAGCTCTTATGATCTGTATATACCTTGAATTTCTCTTGGAAGAGATAATGGAACCACACTTTTAAAGCATACACCACTGCTGCCTATTCCAAATCATGAGTTGGGTAGTTATTCTCATGAACCCTCAACTTATGTGATCCATACACAAACACGTGATTCCATTGCATAAGAACGCACCCCAACCCTGATCCCAATTCTTCACAATACACCACGTACCCTTTTCCTAATTCGGGAAAAACCAAGATTGGTGCTGATATAAGGTGACCCTTTATCTGTTCAAATCAATTCTGACACTGTTCATTTCACTAGATTGGAACATTAACTCTTGTCAAAGATATCATCGACGATTCCAAACGTGAAAAATCACGAACAAAAAGCCGATAATACCCAACAAGAGAAAGGAAAATCCGTATCTCAAACACATTATTTGGTGGTTGCCATAAGATAACAACATATACCTTTTCTAGATCCACTGAAACACCCCTTTCAGATATCACATGGCAATGAAAATGAACTTCTTGTATCCAAAAGGCACACTCTGACAATTTGGCATATAATCGATGATCACTCAAAATACCTTGCACTGTCTCCATGTGCTGCTCATGCTCCACCCTTTCCATTGAATACACCAGAATATCTTCTATAAACACCACCCCAAATGAATACAGATATCTCTGAAATATCCGATTCATCAATGCCATAAACACCGCTGGCGCATTCATTAGACCAAATGGCATAACAACATATTCATAATGGCCACATCTACTTTTTAATGCTTTTTTAGGAATATCATCCTTCCTCACCATCAATTTATGATATCATGAACTCAGGTCAATCTTGGAGAACCACTGGGATCCCCTCAACTGGTCAAACAAATCATCAATTCGTGGAAGTGGATATCTATTCTTTATCGTAACTTAGTTAAGTCTACATTAATCAACACCAATCCTCAAAGCTCCATTCGCCTTTTTCTAAAACAACAGCAGAGCTACCCACAGAGACGTTCTCGGATGGATAAACCCTTTGTTTTCTAACTCTTCCCACTGGACTTTCAATTCCCTCAATTCAATAGGTCCATCCGTTAAGACAAAGGTGAGATAAGACTGGTCCCCATAATGAGATCAATCACAAACTCCAATTATCTTACGGGAGGTATCCCAGAAAATTATTCATGAAAAACATCCATGATCTGATCCCTCACTGTTGGAATAACACTCTTCTCAACACTGTCTACCGATTCCAACGACAACACTACAAACTGATACAATATCATGCCCACTTCTGGTTCCAACAAACCCATTGCACCTTTACCTTCATACCTCTCTCATTTAAAGAGATGTCTAAAAACATCGTGTGTTGTAAAATCCACTGTTCGTGCACTGTAGTCGATGTGGGCCTTAAACGCCCCCAGACAATCCATTCCCAGGATTACATCATACCCATCCATCTCAAGCACTGAGAAATTCCAGGTTATCTCAACCTCGCCCACAATAATACCACATGCTCTACACAAGAAGGCTCGACACTCAATTCGACCCTGAGGAGTTTGGAAGTGTCAAAACCGAAGGAATCATTTCTTCCCGTAAAACCTAGAAACTCAACCATACTTGTAGCAAAAAAGGAGTGTGAAGAAATTGTATCAAACAACACATGCATCACAGTAGAATTTAAAAGAATAGTACCTCACACCGTGGATGGTCCTGACTGATAATCCACCACAACCTTCTTAGCTAAAAACAATTCCTTTGTTGCCACACTATTCTCTTTATTACTTTGCAAAGGCATTGTGGTAATTCAATAATCACCATGACCCACTTTACTCTACTAACGAGGGGTGTGATGCTGTCCTTGTCCCATCAAAACATATGATGTCTGCAATCCCTGAGGAGTGTCATGCACACCCAACCTTATAGAATTCCAACAATAAGGCTTCAGATGCCCCGTCTACTTACAATTATGACATGCTCAAGGTTGTGCCGTATAATCCCACTTGATGTGGCTCGTAGAACCACACTGAAAAAATCCCGGCACTCTCTGGGGATTCAGAGGAAGATTCACTGATCCTGTCGTTGAATTATATGACATATTTACACCCTTGGAATAAGTGTCCCTCCTTCTATTAAACCTCGCATTAGAGTACCCACAATTCCCCATGGGTACAACCATGCTTCCTCCACCCATATAACCCAACAGATCCCGCTCACCCACTGAGTCTCTATTCACTATCTCAGTGTAATCAACTATACACATCACCGCTATCTTGGAACGAATTTTATAACCTCAAAACACCTTCAAATATACGAGCTTTCAACGATGTACTACCCACCAAATCAGGTGGAAATCTATCTAAGTTCCTAAACTTTAATGCATAATCCGTCACAGAAATATGCTCTTGCTTCAGACTAAATAAATCATCCATTATCTACATTCTAAAAATATGTGGGTAGAACTGTTTATTTAACAATTCCGCAAAGCCTTCCCATGTAATGAACTGGTCTATCCTCGATTGGACTACCAACTCCCACCACTGAAGGGAATGATCTTCAAACATATACGCGACCAATGTCACTTCTAACTCTACCAGTGTTTCCAAGAACTCGAAAATCGTGTTCAGTCTATTCGACAATGCATCTTACCTCTCTGGATCCGAATCACCCCTGAATATGGGTGTATTCTCCTTTTGAAACTAAACATCATGATCCACATGCCTTGGTTAATACATTTTATTTCCACTTTCCACATCTTGGAAGCCTGCACTATGCTTTGCACTAGCTTCTGGTTCACCCGAGGATCATGTGTTACCACAATTTCAGCAGCCTCCTCTGGTTGGTCTCTAGGACAGCTACCCGGTGCCATTTATATAAATAGAAAACAAACAACCATGAGTCTCACTTCCATAGACTTCAAGAATTCCCATTTATAATCACATTACACAACACTATCACACAAGGCTTTCCACAAGTTCAAATTCTCCATGTTTCACCATTTTGAAAACCAAACCATTTTCAAAATACCAATTTATTAACATTACGATTTCACACATTCATTTCACAAAATAAATCATTATAACCCAATGAAAAATAAATCATAGAGGGAATTCATTTCTACCTTATATGTCATGCACATCTCATTGGATACCCCCATGAAAATGAGATATCCAATGCCTATAAGTGTCTCCAAAACACTTATGTACCCAACAACCTGGTAACATGAATTTTATCATTAGAGGGTTAGCTATGTCCTTTTATGTTGTACATTCCATGTTCCGACATTCCTACGAGTTGCTACCATCTTGACTCAAATAATATACCACAACGAATGTCAACACCAAAGGACCGAACAAGATGATACCACTTGTAACACCCTGCCCCTACCTCATTGGATTGAGGAGGTGGTGAGGGATACTTGGCTTTAAGAGATGTTACCATGATGCCAAATGCTGGAAATAAATGCCGAGGGCTTCAAGATCAAATTGGGGAATTATTTTCCTTGAAGACAAAACCAACAAAACAATCCATTAACTACCACTATATAACGCATGTCAAGAAAAAATTCCAACATGAATTCCACAAAGACAACCAAGTTGTTTCACATACTAGACAAAACCAAAGCAACACCACAATATCACAGTACTATGCGGAAGAACAAAAAATGAAGCACCACGTGCTATGATACCACTACAGCTCTCCACCATGCTCCAAGCACACAGCTCCACCAAGACACAACAACGCACCACAAAAGGAGGATGATGCCTTACCATTGCCCACATCACGGTACAGAACATATACAAAGACACCAAGGTTCCAAAGCATTGGGTGAGTACTAAAGCTCAGTAGGTTTTCCCTAAATTACATCCCTATACATGCCAATAGGATAAAACCGTTAGCACATTTATATAAAACAGTTTATATAATGTAAAAAAGAAGTGAAACCATTTCCATAAGCCAAACAATCTCTTACCAAGCCATCACACCCCAAACCAAGCATCCAAGGGAAAGATGACCAAACATGCCACAAGCCATTTCATCCTTCACACACTACCACAACAATTTTCAACTTGAAAATAAATGCACAACAAACACCCAAAACAACCAAAACAACCAAACGATGGAGCTTCCGTCCAACCCATTCACCCATTCAGACATAGTGGATCTTCCCGTCCACTTATCCTTTGATGGAGTCACTTCCATCCACTATCCATCCCCTTTTTATAGTGGTACTTCTCTCCACTTCCACACAATAGTCCCATCAAGACATAAACAAGCATATGACCCACCAAGGTCACAACAACATGCAATCAACAAATTCCATCGCATACCAATCCACTTTAATAAATCATCAATTTATTGAAAACCATTTTCAATGCCAAACCACATTTCAATAAAAACAACATCATTATTGAAAACCATTTTCCATCAACCATTTTCAAAAATCAATCTCAACAACCCATTTTAAAATCTCTATTTTAAAATCCACAACAATAGCATTTAACCTTAAAACCCCCTTTTTCCACAAAAATCCCCAAAACATCACCATTGGGATTTCCAACCAATTTGGCACAACCATCACAATTATTTTCAAGCACAACAAATTAATTGTAAACAAACACCACTATTTTTAACCATGTGGAGTCGAGGGAGAAGCCACCTACTTTTATGGTTCCTGAGAAATCACCCACAAGCAATCGCACCTCAAATCCGGAAAATGCACCACCAAAACCTCACTAAATCATCTTCCATAACATTAAGAAGCCTTAAAATCATCATCCAAGACAACCAAAACCCTTGATCTACACACAATAGGTGTAGATCTAGAAAACCGAGACAGAGGGAGGTGTAGATCTAGAGGAAAACACAAGGAACCTAAGAGGAGGGACTTATCCAAAAGAAACCACCTTCAAACCGCCCAAAATCCTCTTCAAAACACTTCCAAATTGAATTGGAGAGCACCCAAAACCCATGAGAACCAAAAATCCTGAGTGAGGCTCGAGTGGGAGGAAGATTGGAGTGAAATAGGTTAAGCGCGAGGGAGCCCGAAACTTAAATGCTATTTTTTAAGTGGCCTCACGGTTAGCCCACCTGATTTGGAAAACCGTGCCCAATTCATGTGCACCCTACTACCTCGAGATCAAGGGTCCTCACAGTTTCCTCGCACGGTTTGGCAAATCCTGTGCAGGCTGTGTGAAGCCTACTGTATCCTCCTGCACGGTTTCTTGGAGCATCTGCATGGTTTCCCCTAACCGTGCTAAAACTGTGATCCCCTAAAAAACCCTCCAAACATATCCAAAAGCATTCCAAACTCTCCCAACCACATCCCAACTCATCCCATTCTCTTTAAACAAATAAAATGTCATAAAAAAGGCAAAATACCTCAAACTGGGGGTGCTACAATTACCTCTTTTTCGAGTGTTTCTTTTTGAGTTGATAAAAAGAACTCCATAGGTTGGCTTTATGACTAATGTAAGACCTATAGGTAAATGTGAGGGTAGTTGGGTGGATATTTGAGAAGGTTTTGTCTGAACGAAATGGCTTAGGAGGTATGATTTTGAGAGAAGTGGAAATACACTTATATAAGTGAGGTGAATGTCAGTTTAGGAAAAGATTGAAATATTATTTTATAATACAATCATATTCTTTTAATAATGGCTCAAATATGATTTATTTGGAGGATAAGGTAGGGATGGGTCAACAACCGATCAACTAATTAGTTTTAGATAGGTCAATGTAACCATATTAACATTATCTTTTAGACTTAACTCTTTAGTTAAATAGTTTAACTATTACCATGTATTCGTGTATTATTATAATAAATGCTTAATAAACATACAATAAAAAGACTAGAGAATACCAAGTGGTACATTATTGACATATCTAAAATTATATAAGTCCTCTGGCTAAAACATATATTTTTAGTAATATTATATCAATTAATAATATAGAGTTTGTTTTGAAAACTCATTTATGTCAGTTTTGACACAATTTGGTATTTGATTTTTTGTTAAAGTCCTTCCAACTTGATTATTTCGAATACAATTTATTTAATCAACCCTAAAATGTTATATTAACTCTTAAAATCAGTTTAATTCATCATAAATCTCAATTTACATTTATTTGGATATTTATAATATCAATTATTTTTATATTTAATTAATAAGGTAATTACTGCATCATCATTATGTCATAATTAAATTTAATTATAAAATGTATAAAAACTATAAATAAAATAAAATAATTTAGGAAATTGTTTTATATTTATAATTAATATATATAATCGAATTAATATTATGAATAACCCAATAATAAAAATGGTTTAGTTATTAAACATTGAATTTAACACTTTTAACTCTTCTTTTAAATAAAATAATAATAAATGTACTAATATAATCCATTTGGGTAAAAGGATCATATTTTATTCCTAAGGTTGATTTTGGTCGAAATACACTTATCCAATATAATTACGACATGTGTCAGTGTAATTATAATATCATTTTTACATTTAATTACTCTATTTACTTTTAGCCTTGGTAAATAAAAGTCAAAAGTTACTATTAGCCAATAATTATATTCATCTTATTGAACCAAATATTACTTACTGATGACAACCATGTCACTCGGATTTTTGAAATTCAATCAAAAAATGC
Source organism: Viscum album (assembly GCA_963277665.1). Classification (NCBI taxonomy): domain Eukaryota; kingdom Viridiplantae; phylum Streptophyta; class Magnoliopsida; order Santalales; family Viscaceae; genus Viscum; species Viscum album. Next base: position 905,075,409 of record OY728125.1, on the reverse strand, counting down.
GGTGAAATTACGTTTTATGCAAATTAGAAAATCCACCTAGAAGTTGGGTAAAACACGGTAAAAAGTCTAATAAACCTTAATAAGTCTAATATTATAATAAAATGGCTTCAATGAATTACATTGAAATTATATAGGTATTATTTATCTATTTTGACTTAAAATAGATTTAAATAAAATATATAATTATTTAAATAAATTTCGGTTTAAACAATAACGGATATTTTTTCAAAATTCATAAAAAGTTGAACGTTTTCAGAAAACAAATTAAAAAAATTCACCCTAAGCTAATATTGATATTCCGAACACAAAAATGAAGTCCATTTTGAAGAAAGAAATATATAAAAATTAAAAAAGTGTATATTACTATTCATAACGACTAGTTTTATTTGTCATGGTGTGCTAATACTCCAAGTCGCGTAATGCGCAAGATAATTCATTATTCAAAGGAAAACGCACCGTGGAAGCTTGGGGTGTTACATTATTCATAGTTTAATATTATTTCATCCTTAAACACTCTAGTATATTACTGAAAAAAATGATTAGGGTGGTTCTTCATCATAAGTTACTCGGGTTCCCACATTGCCTCATCTATCTTATGGTGTCTCCGTCGAACATTCACCAAATGAGTCGTCCGGACTCTCAACACTTGTTATCTAGTATCAAAAATTCTGATAGTCTCTTCGTAATAAGACAAGTTGGGTTCCATTTGTATTTCATTATAGGTGATTACATTTGTTGGGATAGACATGTTTTTTTTCTCAATAGTGATACATGGAACACATTATGAACTTTGGAGAGATGTGGCTATTTTTCCAAGTGATAAGATACAACTCCAATTCATTATAAAATTTCGAAATGTTTGATGTACCTGAGACTAAATTATCTATTATTTCTGAATCTTATAACACCCTTTTATTTTGATACCTTCATGAAAACATTATCTTCTACTTGAAATTCCAAATCCTTCATTTTGTTATCGGCATAGCTCTCTTTCATACATTGAGCTGCTTTGATGTGGGGTTGGATAACCTTTACATTTTCTATTGTTTCCTTAACAAGTTTTAGGCATAAAAGTTTTCATTCACCAAAATCATACCAACAACTTGGTGTGTGACATCTCTTTCCATAAAATGCTTCATATGGTTCCATTGTAATACATGAATGGAAGCTATTGTTATATCAAAATTCTACTGTAGGTAAATACCGATCCCACATAACTTGAAAGTCAAGTGAGAAGGATCTCAACATGTCTTCTATGATTTTAATAGTCCGTTATGATTGTCCATCAGTTTGAGGGTGGTAGGAAGTGCTCAAACGTAGTTCAGTATCTAAGGACTTCTGAAGAATTTTCTAGTATAATGTTGTATAATGGGGACCACGATCAGAAACAATCGATAGAGGTACTCCCTGAAGGCTTACAACTTCATTAATATATAGTCTTTCTAAACGTTTAAGTGATAAATATTCTCTTAAAGAAAGAAAATGTGTTGAGATGGTAAGACAATCAACAATGACCCATGTTGCATCATTCCTTCTAGGGGTATTTGGTTTCCCCATGACAAAATCTATCGTAATATCATCCCATTTTCTTTCAGGAATGGGAAGAGGATTCATGACTCCATTAGGATGTTTCCTTGCTGCCTTTACCTATTGAAAAACTATACATCATGACACATAGTCTTTAATCTACGATTTCCGGTTGTCCCACCCAAAATGTTCTTTCAAATCCTTATACATCTTAGTGATACCAGGGTGTATAGAGAAATTGGAGCTTTGATAATTATCCAACAATACCATATTTAGATATGTTATATCCTAAATACAGTGTCTCTTCCCATATTTTAAAATTCCATCTTCACATATGAATTCAATCAATTTCCCATAATTCAAAGCATTAATTTTTTTTTGAAACTCCACTTCATCAGTCTAAGAACTTCTTATCATTTCCAGTACAGATGGTTTGGAAACTATTTGAAAAATTATGGATGTTTCACCATCCATGATTATTCACTTATCTATCTTTACTAGATCCATGAAAAAAGGATCTCTTTCAACTCTCATCTTATTCAAAACTCCATAATCCTTTCCTCTCAATGATTTTCCACCTTATTTTCCTTCCCTGGGTGGTAGTGTATAATGAAATCATATTCCATGAGTAGCTCAATCCACCTCCTTTTCCTTAGGTTGAGTTATTTTTGTGAGAAAATACAAATCTTGCTGTTTTGATTAGTATATATCCCATATTTTTAACCATTGAGATAGTGTATACAAATACTCATAGAAATTATTATAGATTCTAACCTAAGATCATGATTGAGAATGTTTTTTTATGAATTTTAGGATTTTTTGATGCATGGGAAATAACCCTATAATTCTACATAAAGACACTACCATATTTGTTCTTTGAAGCATCACAATAAATAACAAACCCATCATTTCCTGATGGTATATTCAATATAAGAGCATTTAATAATCTTATCTTCAGTTATTCAAAACATTCTTCACACACTTTTGTCGAAACTAATTTAACCCATTTAGATGTGAGATTGGATGATGGGTTATCTAATCGGCATAAATTATGGAAGAAGAAATGATAATAACCAAATAAATCAATAAAACTACGTACCACAGTTATACATGTCAGTGTTGGCCATTGTTGGGCTTCCTTGCTCTCTACAGGATCAACAAAGACTCCATCCATAGAGAAAATATGGCAATGAAAAGAAATCTCCTCAAGTAATAATTCCCATTTAATAAACTTCCCTTATAATTTATTTCCTCTAAGGGTTTTCAGAATAGTGCGCAAGTGATTTTCATGATCTTCATAGCTTTTTTATTACACCAAGATATCATCATTAAATACCACTACAAAATCATCACGATATTCCTTGAAAACTATATTCATTAGATCCATGAAAAAAAGGGTGCATTTTTCAGTCCAAAAGGAATTAATGTAAACTCATAATGCTCGTACCTGGTTCAAAATGATGTTTTCAGAATGAATTCCTTTTTCACACAACTAATGATATCCAGATCGAAGGCCAATCTTTGAAAAATATTAAGCTCCATGAAGTTGGTAGAATAAATCATCAATATGAGGCAGGGGATACAAGTTATTTATTGTTATATCATTAATCTCTATGTAGTCAATTCACAACCTCATAGATCTATCATTCTTATTAACAAAAAGAATAGGGTATCCCGATGGAGAAACACTAGGTTGAATAAATACTTTATTACTCAATTCATCTTGTGGTTTCTTTAGTTCAACTAATTTTACAGTGGTCATTCTATAATGGGTATTCTATATGGTCCTTGACCCATAAATCTAATCAATGGAAAACTCAATTTCTCGTTCGGGAGATATATAAGTAAATCCTCAGGGAACACATCTACATACTCTTGTACAGTTGGTACTTACCCTATTTGAACATTATTTTACTCATGAATAGTTATATTATTATCATCCTCCCCAATAATTGAATGTAGTAGAGTGTCTGGGGGTGGGTCTAGATAAGAATTATTTGGTGACTTTTCTACTCTAAAGATACAATATTCCTTATCATTATCTATAATTGTAACCACATTATTATAACAATAAATTTTCACATCATAGTCTGAAATAAAATCCATTACTAGGATTATATCAAATTCATTCATGGGTATGAAGATGATATCAGCTGATAAAAATAATTTATATGGCCTAATGGGAACTGATTCACAAAACATTGTTTCAATGATACTTCCCTTAGGTGTTCTTACTGACAACTCCCTTTCAAAATCTAATTAGAAATATCTAATTTTCTTATCAAATTGTGAATTTATGAAACAATGAGATGGTCCAAAATCAAATAAAGCATTGGCTAATCTTGAGGAAACCATTAAATTTAATGCTGACTTGTATTTCAGAGCATCAACCTCACTCGTAGTGATCACATAAGCTTGTCCCTTCTCCCTTGTACTTTTCTGAGGTATTTTTACTTGCCTCTTAAGAAATTAGTTTGCATAATTCCATTTTTCTCTAGAATTTTAGCATTCATCATTGATAGCATGTTTCTTTCCCTTGAAATCATGATCATGGTGCCCTTTTTCACCACACTTGTAATATACTTCCATTCCAATAAGGAATGTACTAGGGTGTCTCTTCCCACATTTAACACATGATAATATTCAAAATTTCTCCTCTTACTATTCTTTTAATTTACAGAGTGTTCAACTGATCACTTCTTCTCTTGTTTTTCGTTAATGTTGTAAGACATAGAGATTTAATTTTATTTCTTGGTATCACTTGAGACAACAACATCATAAAATGTGAAGGATTGTGTGACTAATTCCTGATGGAGAAATGGTTTTAACATATCAGATAATCGATCAATATTACTCCTTGGGTTATGTATATAATTTGATGCATGCCTTGCTATCCTTGTAATGTTATCCTCATACTTTGTGTCATTCACATACTCCTTTTTCCTCAAACTCAGAAATTACATTTCCTTATCCGCTCGATGGTCACAACGAATGTATTTTTTTATGAAAATATATTCAATCTATCTTTATTTTATATTTTATACTTATTCTTCCCCTTTGTGTTTTTAATTAATAACCACCATTGATTTGAAACACTAGTGATGCGATAAACTATCATGAAATATTTTCCCTTTCGCTACTCTCCAAAGCATTAAATATTTTCTCTAAAAACCTATCCATCGCTCAGCATCAAATGGATTTTTAGTCCCATTGAATGTTGGTGGTTATTGCATCATTATGAAGTCCAACATTGATCTTCCATGTTATGGATCAGGGTGCTCCATACAGGTAAGGCTGTTATTCATAACTTGAGTGAGTTGTCCCAATTTGGTGATGATATGATCAACACCAATTGCATCACCAGCTGCACTATACTTATATTGATTTGTAGAGAAATCCCAATATGAATTAGTGCATTGATACAGTTTCCATACTTCCAACTGGGCGCCATTTCTAAACAATGTCATACACTAGACTTGTTTATGAATCATAATACATAATTCAAAAACATGTAAAATACTTAACATAAATTGAACAGTTTATGGATATAATCCATAATAAAAAAACAACTTCTTTGAGGACTTATATACTCATGAATACTTCATAATGGTTTGTAAATAAAATTTGAATTATCCTAAGCATATCCACCGAGATTGTCATATCCAAGAGTGCAGCAAGGCCCATTGTCGTGTACAAGGATAACCCAGGTCAAGACCAAAACTCCATGTTAGAGTTTTCACTTCTATGTACATTTGTACGAGAGCCACCTCTACCTACTCTTATCCTGATAGGTATGAATTTTTGGAAAATTCACAAAATCTTTATATTACCAATATTCAATGATGTTCTTCTATACTAACCCTCAAAGCCTATCTTAGGGTAATGTTCTCTAATTAGAGTTTTTCTAAATCTAGTTTTCAAGGTTTGTACAAAACATCCTCTGATACCAACTGTAATGCCCGACCCTAGTTACCCAGAGTCGATGCATTATTACCTAACATTGTCATGATCACATAGGATCACGTACCTAAATATCGATCAGATTAGTAGTCTTGAATTACTAGATACAAACATAAATTTGTCATTACATCAAGAGATAAAAACAATAAAAAAATTGTCCACTTTGAACACACTTATATCCTTTATCCTATCGCTACATTTCATCCATAAAATACTTCTCCGCTTCTAGGGAAAAATAAAACATAGAAAGGGGTGATCTCCGATTCTCAGTAAAGATAACAATATAGAGGAAACGTTCATAAATAAACATAAACATTTAAGGCATTATATAAGACTAAAATATAAGCCTTTTAAACATAAAATTCAGCATAGTATGGAATTTATAAATAAAATACTCCCATTTTCTTCTTCAGATGGATATTTTACTAGTCGAATAATCACATACAATATCAATAGCATATTTTATAATGATGGAATGCATACTGCAAGACTTCAAAAAGACATAGTCAAGGCCTCATGAAAACACTACAAATAATATTTTTTCAAGGACTTATGCCAAGACACTAGTTTGTCTTTTGATTCCTACTGATGAATCTAGGAATTATAGTGGGCTCCACCCATTAAATACTAATTCCAATGCATTTCTCATATGAAAAGCTTGAATCTGAACATAAAAATTCAGATTAAAACTAGCATACTAAATGATATTAATTTAACCATAAACCATGAATGGTATACTAATTACATTTCCCCAGTTAAACATATAACAAAAAATGCAATACAATATGGAGGATTGTATCATAATAAATCAACTTCAAACAAGTGTAAAATCAACCAAACGATGTTGACATAGATGAAATCAAAACAATTTGATATAAACATCACTTTCTATTTTGAAATAATTTAAAACTCACATAATTATAAAATAAAATATTTTTTTGAAAATATTATTATAACCATGTAATGGATTCTTAGAAGATGTTATAACAACAGAAAATAGATGTACTCTCCGTATAAGTTAAAAAACTGTCTTTCCATAAATTTTTCAAAAAGGTCTTAAAGGATAGTATTTGGAAAATGACAGAATGATTACTTTATAAACATTCTATAAAAATTCAAACAATGGTATGAATAACTTTAACCCAAATTCTAGTAAATAGAAAAAATGTTTTAAAATACATTTTTATGAAACATGGATGTGGACGATAAAGAGGTCCCAGTTGATAATCACGTATAAACAACCTTGGATAATGAGGAGATTGTAGAATTGACCCTTTCCTTGAAACTTTCCCTGATCGAGGGTATGTTAAACTACTGTATAATAGTTAAATAATTGTTATTAAATTATACAAGACCCAAATACATAAATATGATATCATATATGATCTTCTAATATTGCTTTGTAAATAATATCTTAGTAGTATCATTATTTTGGATGTTAACTGATTCATTTTCGTTTATATGTTTTGTTACATAAGTAATGTTTCATATTGATAGGATATATTTAATTCATATACATAATGATATTGTGTTCATAAAAATTATTTTTAACCATTAAATGACTATTATTCTTGAATGGTTACGATGAGAAATTAATTTCATCACATCCGTGGGGACGGTAATCAGTACGTGCGCATGAGGGACATTATCATTCAATTGAAGGTGAAATCATATGTAATTGGATGTTATATCATATATAAAGAATCCTTAACATGTTATATTTATTATTTACATCATTTATACTCATTATTAAACACATCCAAATAATGAAGTGTTTTAATAACAAACTACACCATGATGTGAAGACAGTAAGCCGTATGTACGCACGTATGGTAACTTGTCATTCATAAGATGGAAAGAATAAAGAATATGGTTTTAACATATTTATAATAAAATCAGAGTGTGTACAAGGTACTAGTTATATTATTTTGTTATAGAAACAACAATGAAAGAGGAAGTGCAAGATGAAGAGAACATTGAAAGATGTGGTGAAATTATTCCCTCTTCTTTGTGAGTTTAATTTTCAGTTGATCAAAAGGGCTCCATAGGTTGGCCTTATGATAAAAGTAAGGCCACTAAGTCAATTTGAGGGTAGTTTTAAGGATATTTGATCTGGGTTTGGTCGAGCCAAATGGATTTGAAGGTGTGATTTTGAGAGAATGGGATGTACGCTTTTATAAGGGAGGTGAGGTTCACTTTAGGTAATGCGTGTAATAATATTTTATTATACAATCATATTCAGTTTATAATGTCTAAAAATGGTTTATTTCAATGATATGTTGGGTATAGTTTGAAAAAACCTCAACCAATATGTTTTATACAGTTTTAGGACACCATATTAATCTTATCTTTTAGATTTAACTGTTAGTTAAATAGTTTATCTTTTACCATTTATTCTTTTATTGTTATAATAAATGGTTAATAAACATAATATAAAATTTTAAGAGAACCCCAGGTGGTTATTTGTTGATATATATAACCTTATATATGTCCTTTAGATAAAAATTATATTTTGAAGAATACTATATCAATTAATAATATAGTATTTGTTTTAAGAATTCATTTATGATAATTTAGACACTATATGGTATTTGATTTTTGATACAAAACTAAAAACACAATTACATAAAATAAAATGTATTTAATATGCACTAACATGTTATATTAAACCGTAGAATTAGTTTAATACACCAGAAGACTCAATTTATATTTATTTGGATATTAATAATATCAAATATTATAATATTTCATTAATTAGTTAATTAGATCATTATCATTGTGTAAAAAATAAATTTAATTATTTAATGTATAAAAATTATAAATAATATACCATTATGTAGGAAATAATTTTAGCATTCTAATTAATATTTATAGTTGAACTTATCTTATGTGTAAACCTATATTAAAAATGGTTTAGTTATTAAACATTGAATTTAACACCTTTAAATATTCTTTAAATAAAATAACAGTAAATATCCTATTCTAATCCCTGTTGGTCAAAAGGATCATATTTTATTCTTGAGTATGCTTTCGGTTGAAATACACTTATCCAATAAAATTATGACATGTGTTAGGGTTACTATAATATCATTTTCACCTTTAATTACCTTATATACGTTTAACCATGGTAAATAAAAGACAAATGTTTCAATTCACATAAATTATTTTCATCTTATTGAAACACATTTTATTTACTGATGTCAACGGTTTCTCTCGGATTTTTTGAAATTAAATACACAGAAGCAGTAAAATTACGTTTTAGGAAAATTTGAAAATGCGCCTAGAAGGTTGGTGAAAGACAGTAAAAAGTTCAAAAAAAATTATAGTTCTAATATTATTATAAAATGACTCTAATTAATTAAATTTAACTTATATTGGTATTATTTATCTATTTTGACTTAAAATAAATATATATAAAATAAATAATTATTTTAAAAAAATTTGGGGTTGAACAATAACGTAATGTTTTTCAGTACTCATCAAAATGTGAAGGTTTTCAAAAAAATACCAATAATTCAACCTAAGATAAATTTGATATTCAAAACTCAATAATTAAGTCCATTTTAAAAATAATGTTTATAAAAATTCAAAATGTGGGAATTACTATTCATAACCGCTAGTTTGATTTGTCATAGTGTGCTAAAAATCCATGTTGCGTAATGCACAAGCTATTGCGTTATTCAAAGAGAAAGTTACCTTGGAAGCTTGTGTTGTAACAAAATAGAATAATTATTTAATAATAATTAATATTTAAATTTTGTTAAAAGGAGAGAAAATGTTTCCAAAATGAAATATGGAGGTTCTGAGAGATCCCTTGACTTATGTCCAATGAGTCTTGTAATTGCACATAATGTCCTAGAAAATAAAATATGATTAATTACATGAATAATAATGAACATATTCCCCATGAATTTAATTTATTATAATTTTATTATATTCATTTATGGGAATTTTAATGAATTATAGGGTACTATTTTGTCATTATGGGAGTGTTCATTTCATGGTTACATGGTCGGTTCACCGATATATAATTAAATAAGTTATATTAGGATGGGAATAATATTGTAGAATTGAAATAAAATGATATTAATACACTTCAATGATTTAAAATGGTCCCATATATCAGTTTTTCTTAATTTATGATGATTCATTAGATAAAAAACTAATGATAAATGTTTAGTTTATTTTTTCGGTTTTTCCAAACATCACACATTAGTTTCATTTTATTTAATATTTTGTATATATATATTTTATATAACCTGAAATAAGTTATAATTTATTTATTAACTTTTTATTTAATAATAAAAATAATTTTTTAACGAGCCTTGAAGGCGGTAATGGAAAATGAAAATTCTTTATCCATAGAGATGGGTAACTGCATTAATTTAGAAAGTGGGTTCCATTAAATAAATAATAAGAGATTAGAAAAAGGTATAGATATAAAATATTCTATTACGGATTTAAAATTATAGTATATAAATTATATAAAATTTAGTTTGATTTTATTAACTAAATAATTGAGGAGAATGTAGAGGAAGGAAAGATATTAAAAGAGGTTGTTTGAGAATGTTACCTCTTGAATAACACCTCCTTGAAGGACCCCTTAAGTAACATTTAATTGAACTTTTTGTGAGACCAAAATCATAAGTATGTTAATATATTGTCAAGGATAGTGTTTGGAAGATATTTGGAATGATTTAATCCATAGAATGTTTTAGGATATGGGCTGTAATTTATAAGGGGATGAGACAGTTGTATATTGAATATCTAAAAATATTTACAAGTAATAAAAATATTATAGATCCATATTCTTCTAAATTGTCTGAAAATTCCTATAGGACGAACTTTATGACCATATATTATCACTTTTGGTCTTATTTAATATTTTTATGAATTTTAAACTATTTAATAAAATAATAATCCCATAAAATATAATTATACTGTAATATGATATTATTAATTATTATTCAATTTTAAGTCATTTAAAATATTACTGAAATTCTAATAAAATGTTTTATTACATCCTTTAAACACCATCTTAATTTATAAATTTATCGGATCACCATAAATATATAAAATTATATTTATTTTAAAAGTATGAATATTTTTTCCATTAAATTAATAACCTCAACATCATCATTTGGTAAGTATTAAAGGTAAGTATTTCATACATAAATATTAAAAATAAATAACCATGATGAAGATAAAACATTAAGATCTTAAAATAATATTTTTGGTGAAAAATATTTTCTAAATTACCACATATTGAAATTGTTAAATTTTCTAAAAAAAATATTGTGACATGTTTGACTTTAACATAAATAAAATACAATAAGGGACATAATGAAAAACCTATTTCTCAAAAAATAACAAATTAATAAAATGGATGATTATGTCTAAAAGGTACTAATAAAAAATATTTAGAAAGCTTAACGGTCATGTGATAATCCTTTTGTTATTATTTTTTCTCTTAATTACACTATTTACCATTAACCATGGTAACAAAAAAATTGTAGGATTATTATTAATATTGACTAAAAATTAAAATATGTATATTTGATAAATGTCGAAATGATGATTCAAAATAAGGAATACTTTTTTAAAATTGAAAACATATTATTTTAAAAATATATTACAAAATTAAATTGGAAAAATGAAACAGAAAATATTTTTTATAAAAAAATGACTTTTATTTATATTTTTTTATTAAATTAATGAATAAAATTAATTTAAAAGGAAAAATTAGAATATTTATAATGGAAAGGACATATTAAAACTTTAAAACAAATCAAAAATAGAATTTAGATTTTTAAATTCAATAAAATAAATTATGGTTTACAATGTATCCCTTATTGTTCAATATTTATTAAAAATTCAATCATTTTATATATTTTCAGATATTTATACTAATATAATTTTCAAATGATGAATTTGAAATTTATTTATTTTTATAAAATTAATTTTTAAAAAATTATTAAATTAATTACAATTCTTATTTCATAGAAATTCATAAAATCTGTATTTTTTATGAAAACATATTTTTGAGAAATATAAAAACATCAATTAGAAGTAAGTGTTATTTTATTAATATTAATATACATATATATTTCATAGTATGGTTATTCATATTCATACCCACCAATTCAATTGATAGGTTCTAAATGCCCAATTAAATAATAAAATTTTATAGTATATCATGGTTCATTTAAACTCAGTGTGGCGTACAATAAAAGGTAATAATCAAACAAACTTATTTAAAGATAAATATTTCATTAAAATTTTAAACATGTTATATACTTCACCGCTAATACAATTTCACATAGAAAACAGTATATTAGATATTATGGCGAAAATTTGTGAGGGTACTTCCCCTTCATCGCATACTCCAATTCTCATGTTTCCTCTTCAAATTATTGGTTTCTCAATAGTACATTAACTAGGTGAGTGATATTGTTGCGTAGAAATTTATCTTTATAATCCATGATCATCACCAGATTCTCTTCATTAGAGTTGTAATTTTACTATTATACCACCTCTGAATTTAGTACATGTGAGAGATCTAGTATATGCATCCTTAGGAGGGATACATGGAATACATCATGCCCTCGATACATGGTTGGTAGAAGTTATATTAAATAAATCAAAGCTCCAATGATATCAAGGATCTTAAATGGGACGTAGTACTTGGGTCACAACTTTCCATTATTCCCAAATATCACAAATTTCTTCCATGGAGATATGTATAAAAAAGCATTATCTCTGACCTGAAACTATAAGTCCCATATAACATTATATGCTTGGATATTCTATCATCTTTGGACATCCCATATGTGTGGCTGAATGGTCTTCACAATTTATACCATTTTCTCGACCATTTAATTTCCCAACAGCTTAAATTCATTGATTTCTTCACATCATGTAGATGTTCCACACATCATTCTTTAATGGACATCATATTGATCCATCTAGATTATTGAGTGGAAAATATTTTTTTGAGAAATCTACCAATGGAAAATGTTGATCCCACTGTCCTTTGTTGTCCATTTTTTATTATCTCAACATTTTTATAGTTCTTGAATGGTTGGCTCGGAATAGATATGAATTAGAGGGTAATAAACTGCACTGAATATCAAATTTGTGTTTAAAGTATGCTGGAGACTTTAACAGAACAATGACATAAATTTAAGATCATGATGAGCTAAAATCAATAATAGTAATCCATAAAAAACTCACCACTTCTATGATGTATATCCATTCAATTTTTTTAACTGAGAAGTCCTCTCAAATTTTCATAAAGTGAGTTGACTTTGTATGGCTATCCCGAATAACCCATATAACAATACTTCTAGTAGATGTATTTATAAATCTATTAAAAAATTCCATGGTGATGTATTCCCATAAACATGTAGGTATAGTTAATAGTTTTTTCATCCTCTTAGATTATTTCCATTTATCCTTCACGTGATGACATACTAGGAAACATGAAGTATATTCATTGATTGCATTCTTTATATTGTCCCACCAATAGTATTCTCAGAGATATTGATACATCTTTGTGATCCCTAGGTCGATAGAGAAGGCCAAGGTATGCACATCATTAAAAATAACCTTCTTTATCTTCAGATATAATGGTATAAAAAGTAAAGAACAATTCTTATGAATCCTTCATCATAATTTTATAAATTCATGAATATCCCATTTTCGATAGATTCCAACTTCTTCTGAGATTCCAAATTATATCATTGAGCATCTTCTTTCTTCTCCATAAGGGATGGTTGATAAATCAGTTGAAAAATGAATCTTGTTGTTTTTCCCCTTTTATTTTCATGTAAATCCCTTGAAGGATTTAAAATATTAGTTCCTCTTCAATTATTATCATTAATATTGTTTCTTAATCCATTATACATAGATAAATTTACCATTTAATTTATTTTATCAGTTCATAGAGGATTGAGAAGTCATATTACATGATGAAATTTACTATATTCTATTGCACATATAAATCTATTTTATGAGAATATATATATACGATGCTATTTTCATGAGTTTATATCTCAAACATTTCCCCATAGAGTTAAAACAAAATGATATTCAATGTGAGTATCACTACCATCAACTCTAGATCATGTGTGGGATAGTTTCACTCATGAAATTTTAGTTACCTTGAGGATTAGGATATTACATTATTGTTTTTCATTAATACACATCATAATACCATATTTTATGCATTTTTATACTATAGAGTGTTCACAACAGTTGGTTAGTGTATCTATTGGTGTAGTGATAAGCCTCTGTTTAAACTTTTTGAGGTAGTCATCACATTTATTGGTCAAGAAAATCAATACTCTCTTATGAATCAGCTGGGCAATTTTGTTTCATAATCACAATAAGATCCTAAAAAATCATTGGTAATACACATCTAGACCTAGGAGATTATGGATCTTCATTATAGATACTGGTCTAGGATAATCGTCAATTGACTCTATCATATAATGGTCTACAGATATTCGTTTTTGGTGATAACATTACCCAATAATGATACTTCATCCATAAAAAATCACATTTTCTATAATTTTGATATAGTTTCTCTCATTGCAGTGTCTTAAAAAATTATTAAATAGATTCTCATGCTCCTCATTACTGTTAAATTATAATATAATGTCATCTATAAAGTATACAATTTTTTTTTCAAGGTAATCTCTAAATACTCTATTCATTATTTCTATCATAATTGATGTATCATTAGTGAGACTGAAGGGAATCAATGTTAAATCATCACATTCACACCTTGTTCAAAATATATTCTTGTGAATATATTTCGTCTTCACCATTAATTAGTGATATTCCAATAGAAGGTCCATTTTAGAGAAATACTTATCCCCACATAGTTTATCGAAGAATTCATCTATACATGGACTGGGATAGTTTTTTATCATGATATCTTTGAGATGATGATAATTGATGCATAGACGCATTGATCCATCATTCTTCTTGATGAAGAGAACTAGAACAACACACGATGAAGCACTCAAGTATATTAAAACCTTGTCCAAATTCCCTTGTAACTACTTCATCAATTCATCGAACATAGTGGTTTCTTTCCAATAAGGATCCTTTAATATGGATAGATACCCATGTATAATATGAATTTGGATCACAACCTCTTGTTCAAGAGGAATACTAGGAAATTATTTGGGGAATAAATTCAAGTAGTCCCTCAAAATGATAATGCACTCAATAATAATCCTCTCATTTTTCTAAATCAGTTGAGATTAATATTCCTTACCATAAATAAATAATATCCACACATAATTTGATTATTCTGAAAATTATTTTCCCCCTCCATATAATTTGATAGAATAAGATGCCGACTCAATTTTTAAAGGGTGATATCACTCTCTCGAATGTTTGTATTGGATTTTAAAAAAGATAGCCAATCCAATCCAAATATAGCATCAAAATCCAATAAAGGATGTATGATGGGATTTTATAGGAGTTTTAGACTACAAAAATTATCCATGGGGAGTTATATGTATTTTATGAAATAATATTCTCATTCACTATTCATGAAAATATCTCAACCTTTGTATTTTTGAGGTCGTGTTCGATCAGTTCTACTGAAATAACAAGATATGAAATATTTCATAGAACCATAATCAAACAGTACATTTTAATTTAATGAATGAATAACCACTTTACCATCACCAAATCATTATTTGGATCCACCTCAAAAGTACTAAGAGAATGTTCTATTCCTTGCTACCATGGAGGTTGTTATATTAGATTTTATCAGATAATCATTGTCATAGGGAGTCATCCCACATAATTTCCATGTATTCTTCCCTTGAAACACTATACTATAGCATTTTTGTTGATCTAAACCTTCTTTTCTTCTTCTAAATTATTGAGATTCTTTAAATATATTCAAAAATTATAATCTAGATTCCCTTATCATCCACATTTGAAGTAAATTCTGGTTCCCTTTAGACAATTCCTTGAATGCTTCTTCCCAGACTTTTGAAAAGTGGGATGTTGGGTTTTCATTCATGTATGGAATTTAATATTTATCCTACCATATAAAATTAAATATTCCACATTTTATAATTGAACTTATGATACAACTTATAGTCTCCTATATTCATCTCAAATGTAATGTACAATAAAATATCTATTCATATATGTCGATTTCTAAAATCTCCAAATTATTTCCCAAAATTTGTTTTAATCCACTAAAGAAGTGATCCACCTTGCTTAAGGTGATCATGAAAAATCCAAAAGAGTATCATGAAATACTTGAAAAGTTTTCCTCATACCATCTAATAGACTCCTCTTTTTTTTTCTCTAGTCTGAGGAAATCCCTCTCCATCATAAGATGAATAATTTGATGAAATTATATATTGAAAAATATTTTTCAAAATCATTCCTAATCCATGGAATTTATTTACTACATAGACATCATGTTCTTGACTAGTGTACACCATTTATCAGCTTCCCCATTAAAATGATATACCTCCATAATGAATTTCTCTTCTTATAAGCACTACAGTACTGAGAATACCTTCTTAGTTAAGGTAATCCATAGTTCCATGATGAGATGATCATATGATCCATTAATGGTAGGAGGCCTTTTTTACAAAAATGATTCGAACATGACATGAACATTCTTATTATAAGAAGCTAATTCTGGATGATGTAATTCATTATTCATAACATGATTCATTTGAGATAGTACTTCCACAACGTTATAACCTCCAATTACTAAAAGGTTGGTAATCTCATTAGGGAAATCATCACATTTCCTATAACATTGGTTATTATCTTGGGTTTTCCTATTTCCATCCCTTTACTATAAAAATAAAATAAAATAATATATGTTTTGGGATTGAATACATAGCCAAAAATCATATGAAAAGAAAATTATGAATATATAAGGATAAAATTTTAAATGAAAAGTATATCTGAACCTGTCCTTCCTTAAGTATCAATGTTATTTATCAATGGTGAAATATTTATTCAGACGGTTCATAAAAATGTTTTTAGTCCTAATCCCCACAATATCAAAAATATCCTTTGATATGAATTATAGTGACCAAATCCTTTTACGCATATTATTACATGATTTTAATCATAGATTAAAATTTAATAAAAACAATTGATCGAAAATTAAACTATGTTTGTAAGAATAAGAACATAAATAGAAATCATGAAAATAGAATAAATATTGTTTCTACTTGTCCCCATATTACGATCCTAAATCACTTTTTGATCCTTCAACCACACAAGATAACATGGGGAATGAATAGATAAATGTGATTAGTTAAAAATTTTCTTATGAAAATAAAAAAATAAATGAAGTATAACCCATGGGATAGAAAGAATAACATGACAATAGAGAGGGCATGGATCATGAACAAACATATAGAAGGGTACCATATAGGACATGGAAGAATATGGTCATGTAAACATAAGTTAGTGGAGACAAAATATTACATGACATAAAAATGATTCAATTATATCTACCAAAACCGTATCGAAAGGTGAAAAGAGTCACATAATGAATTAGTTTTACTCCATAATCCCATACATAATGTCTCATGAGACAAAAACATTACCCAATTAATTGAATCACTATCTAGTTACACCCATTATAACATATTAATGAATATAATTTCCCCATAAATAATCAAACATAAGGAATAAAGATAAGGGTTACCCATTAGTCATACTGAAAGACACACAGGTTTTTAGGGTTAAGCTGAAGCTTGTAGTGTATCTTGGGTTTTCGAATCCACATATACATATGAAAAAACCTATAGAAATTTAAATTATATGGAATGTATTTTTCTATTTATTGGAAAAAATTTGGGTTGGTTTTGGATGGTTTTAATAGGGAAATAATAGAACTATATGAATTCAAATTATGATAAAATTAGTTAATCATTGGTTATTGTTCGAGGTGGATTTGATTAATATATTTTTGGACTATTTCAATTACTTAAATTTGAGAGTGTTTCAATAAATCACGTAAAACTACCATAATCACATAATAGATTAATACTGACACACCATAATAAAAATAACCTATACACTTGGAGGATCATATTTATGAGCACTCCAATTTAAAGGTTCGTATTAGCAATTTAAGTGAGTGGACTTAAAATTCAATATGGAAAATATGTTTTTAGACCAAAAAACAAAATTATCAATTAAAGTAAGTGATTAAGCATTATATGTGTGATAAATAACATAAAATTCATCCCCTTGATAGTCCCTTAGATCAACCCAAAAAATGGGTTATCCCTCCATTTATTCTATTCTTTCAATGGAAGTATAATGTAGACTCATGAAAAATGAATTGAAGAAGTTAAAATAATAAAATAACAAACACTCCAACATTTATTAAATAATTTATCTATTAGATATGTGAATAAATTAACAACTTAATAAAACTTTATCAACAATTTTAAAAGATATATCATAAAATAATAAGAAAAAAGAGTTTTATTAATAAGATATGTTGGTTTGAAAAATATATAATTTGAAGAAATGTGATTACCATATAAAATTGGAATCATAACATTAATATGAAAACAACACAAAAATTGGATCAACTACTTCACCAACACCAACTTAAATATGAGTTTAAGTAGCCATTGGTCATCCCCTCACCAGTATAAGTCTTTCCACTTGAGTATTTTAGGCATAGGGTTGTAGAAGGTTTCTAGAATTTGGACTTTTCCACCATTGATCTTAAATGGTAGTCAACTTTCATCCATTAAATAGAGGCACCAAAATGAGATTATAGATGAAAAAATTATACTGTCCCATATTATAATAAAATTATTCCCCTGATATTTCCTATAAACCTGAAATATTTCACCCCAAATAGATTTTTTTTATTTTGAGATATGATTGAAATGGTGGGTTTTTTCCAGGTTACAGAAGTTTTTCCATAATTTCTTCTGCAACATGGGACACTTAGAAAACCAATAAGACATCATAATTATAATGTTGTAGTGTTTAAAGAAAATCTCCCCTATATTTAAATAATCTCAAAAAAAATTATATTTATTTGGCCCAGATCTTGTCCTATAACCTAATTTAATTGGGCTACCTTCCAATTACGTTTTCCCAGAATGTTCTTTGTTCATGGCCAACTTAGCTGGTCTTAAAATGGGAATATCTATTTTGCCAAAAAAATTATTAATTTTTTATTATATAATGATATACATGAAAATAAAATATTAAAATAAAATCAAGAAAATTTTATGTTTTATTAGTCGTTCAAAAATGTACCATGAAAAAGTGAATTTTAAGATGGAATTCCTATCATAATGTGAAATATTGTTCAATTTATAATATACAATAAAAATGAAATTTATGAATAATTAATAACTTGTATATTATACACAATGACAATTCCTATTAACCTTTTTAAGTGGATAATCATTCCCCCACTTGAGTTTTTCTAGTCTTGAGAAAAATGTATATCACAAATATGAAATTTGAATCCCCTTTAAAAAAACATTTTAATGCACAATACTCTCCTGACGAAAACATACTAAACAATTATAAACCAATCAAAATAATTTTAAAAAAATTGGTCCATAGGAATATCCAAAACCCAAGGACCTTAGTTTGTTTAATTTCATCGCCACATTTCATCCAATTTCAATTAAACATGATGATGTTTTTTGCTTCACAATAAATGTACGGGATCATATTTATTGAATGGAGAAAAGATGGATGTACTTGTTGGAATCTCATTTTAATACTAATATGAGTATTAATTTTTTTAAAAACAATTCAATCGTAATTTAAATTAAACTAAATCGATTAAACCCATGTAGTGTGACTTTTGGGATGAATCCAAGGCTCAAAGACCTTAGTGAACAAATTGAAGATCATATACTCATTCATCATATCACGTTAACTCAAAAAAATTAAAATTACCACAAATAGTGATAAAATTTATAAATCTTCGACATAGAACTATTGATTCATGATCCGAAAGTTCCAAAAGTCACACAATTGGTTAATCCATTACTATAAGTGCAATTGAATTATTATAATTACTATAATTATTATAACTATTATCAAAATTTATTTATTTTTGTTTGATTTTTGTTTGAATTTTTTGAATACTAATGTAAAAAACATAAATCTTCACAAAACCTATGCGATCTATTAGGATACACCATGAACTAAAACTAATATCCAATAATCCAAAGGTCATGTATTGATATTTTTAATATGGATGAAAATATAAATGTTGAAAATTCACATCGGAAAACCACAATTTCCAAAATCTATGTTTAGGAACTAACAATTTCATTGAAATCTAGATCAATCCATTCAAAATTATTTGATATTCGATTTTAAAAGTGTAAAATTTGTATTATCAGGCCCAAGTATAATTTTTTCCACCCATTAAAGAAAACATTATCTTCATTTAAAAAAAATTTATGTAGAAAAAAATATTTTTTTTATTTCATATCCCCCAACATAAAATAAAACAATCCCAAATTTTTATGGAAATAAATTTTAGCATGTGGGTAGATGCAGATAAGAGGAGTTTAAAAAGGAAAATAAAATGATAATTATGAATTGAAGTCACCAGGTGGTTGAAGTTGATGTTCTTGTTTCTTCCATTTAATCCATTGATCACCATATCACTTGGAGAAGCCTATTCAGTGATGGTATTTGGTGGTTTTACATATGTGATTTGCATATAAATCCAAAAAATCTTAGTATCCCATGAAGCATACACTCCGATACAATTAGAACACAATGGAATCCCCATTAAGTTTCTATTTATTAAAAAAACAACAAAATTAAAGGATAAAAAACGTTCCTATTATATTTTTCATATAGAGCATAGGCTCTATGTACAAGAGGAAAGAAATAAATATAAAAAATATAAATATATACAAATATATATATATAAATTTATATATCTACAAATATATACAAAAAAATATGAAAAAATATTGAATATGTCTATAAATATTTAGATGGTGGGAGAAGAAATCACTATAGGGCGTAGGTAAATGTAAGGTGCACTATCCTATCACCCTTTAGTTATGGGTTTGAGTCCCATGGATTTTTCGGAAGTGATGAGGAAGTCTTCCAACCTACGGTGTTTCCTTTTGTGAAAAAAATATTTTCTTTCCCATTTTTATTTTAGTTTCCCTTTTATAAAATACACACACAAACACACACACACACACAGATATATATATATATATATATATATATAGGAAATAAAATAAAATAAAATATATATTACACATAATAACCAATAATTAAAAATAAATAAAATAAAACAATAAAAAAGGATAATAAAATTAATGTTGATAATGTTTTTTTAAACTAGATTTTTTTACATACTAATACAGAGAAAACAAAAATAATAATAAAATAAAATCCTTATTGATGCTGGTTTGCCTCCTATAAAGTAGTTATTTTCAATTCATTAGCTCGATTTGTACCCCCCAACTTACCCGACAAAAACTTTTAACATGATAAGGATTAAATTCTCACCACAATAATTAGATTATGACAAAGTATCCAATAAGGTTGACAGAATGGTTTAAGAATTGAATGAAAACCCCTATAGCTCCCAATATATTGGCTAAAATCAAGAGTATAGATAACGGTCCATCCAATTTCTTTACAAATCATTGATAATACAAAAAGTGTAATTATATATTTATTATAATTAGGAGAGGATAAAATGAGGTTATAATGTTTTGTATTATCCCTTATAAAGGTAGACTAGAGAGAGGGTTTATTAACCTTGAATTTTATATTGGGTTGGATAAGAGATTCCAAAAAGGATGGTAATTAGAATAAAATTCAATTTCATTTTAAAAATTTAGAAATTGAATGTGTTCCTTGGGAATAGAATATTCATCCACCAAAACGGACATATCACTTTAAGGAATGGATATAGACATAAATATTACTATTTATCATAATGTATTATTGTTTGTTTTTGTTTTGAAAAATCATCAATGGAGAAATATTCAAGACACTCAATCCATGATGACAAATTGACCTATTGTGATATAAAAAATCATTTTCCCCTTGATTTAAACACCAATAAACCATTCATTTAAGTTCCTCATGTCTCTTAGATTAAAATAATGTTTCTTTATAATTTTCATGAGATGTATGTGTGTAACAAGATTCATATATCAATTATGAGTAATTAAAAACATGGGTGGGAATGGGATCCATAACCATTTAAATGCATTGTATTTTTACTCTCAATGAAGAAATCTTATATGTAATTCTCTAAATTTTTTGACTAGATTTATAATGTAACGGATGTGGATTAGGATAGAAATGTGGTTGAGATATATGGAATATTTCATGAGGATAATGAAACTGTTTGAATTCTATAAGAGGATGTTTATATTAGACGTTTTGGGATTGTAACTCATTATAGGTTTTATTTTTGTGTGTGCATAATATGAGTTAAAATATCGTGGCTCAAATAGTTGATGATTATCAAACTAATTTAAACAAGGATGGTCATTGTACATCACAAGTGGAGTGGGTTAGTCAATGTGGGTAGAGGTTCCCAATGATTGGGTTTGTTCAAAATGTACTTTCATGATAATGATATCAAGGGTGAGAAAAAAGAAGTGGTGTTAAAAAAAGATGTGATTGTCTATTTAAAATTAGATTGGTCCATGATAATGGTGCCAAAATTTGGTCCCACCCAAATTGAACAATATTTTTACGATTAAGCGGTCTCTTGTAGTGTATATTGGGTTTTTTAATCCTTAAAAACCTATGAAGAAACCTACTAACATGTACATTCTATGTATTGTTTGTCTCTAAAGTGGTAAACATTTGGTTGATTTCATATTTGTATAAAAGAGTAATAAGAGATCTATGTGAAATATAATTACGATAAATTATTTGATCTATGTTATTTTTCAAGGTGGATTGAATGAATTCCTTTTTGTAATATTTCAATTCCTTAAATTCGTGTTGTGTTAATTTAATGAAGTAAAACTACAATTATCAATTATTGGTGTATTTCCAAAAACTAATAACACTACTCAATAATACACCTATAAGATCATATTTATGATAACTTGAAGGAAAAGGTTTGTATTAGGACATGAAATGTGTGGCCTAATCATTTAATAAGGATGAATAAGTTTAATTATCAAAAAATAAAATTCTTTATTAAACAAAGGGTTTAAGAATTAAACGATTGAGAAATAACATCCAATCCATCACCTTTACTACTCCCTTGGATAAATCCATAATTTAGTTTTCCCTCTATTTATTTAATGTATTCAATAGAATAAGGAATTATACTCATGAGGGAGGAATTTAAAAGGTAAAAAATAATGAAATAATGAACACTCCACTACTGTTTGAAGGATTTATCTCTTCACTCCTTGGAAAAACTCAAACATTAAAAAAATGGTATCAACATGTAAAAAAATATTAGAATACAATAAAAAGAATATGTTTTATTAAGAAGATAAGGTGATTTTAGAAACATACAATTTTAAGAAATGGGATTACAAAATCAAATTAGAACCATAAAATTAAAATGAAAACAACAATAAGAAAGATCAAACCCTTCACTACCACGATCTTAAACATGAATTTAAAGAGGCATGGGTGATGCCCACAATAATCCACGTCTTACAACTTAATTATTGTAGGCATAGTGTGCTCGAATGATTGTTTAATTTTGACTTTTCCACCCTTGACCATAAATGGAATCCATCTTGCATTCATAAAATATAATCTCCAAAATGAGATTCTAGATGGAATAATTATAGTTGGATATAATTTAAGAAAACAAACCCCATATGTCTCCTAACATCATGAAAATATTCATCTGAATGGATTTTTGGGATAGTATTGATGAGGTATTTTGTTTTTATGGGCTTCTGAATCTGGCCTAGAATTTCATATTCAAATAAAAACACCTATAATATCATTAAAACATCATAAATATATTGGTTATATTTCTAATTTATTTTTCCCCAATATTTATACTATCTTTATTTAAAATTTCAGAATCATTGGGCTTGGATTATCTCCTCTGTAGTAAATTTATTTGGTTGTTTTATAATTCACTTCACCCCGAATCTTCTTGGTTAAAGGCCCACATGGGTGGTATTAAAATGAGAATATCCATGTTATCCAAAAATATAAAATATTCCTTATATCATGGGAGACCTGAAAATAAAATATGAAAATAAAATCAATAATTTTTTTTGTTTTATGAGGAGTTCAAAAACGTACCACCCACCAGTACATTTTAAAAAGGAATTACATTCATAATGTGAAATAATGTTTAGTTTTTAAAATTAACTAAAAATGGAGTTTATAAATAAAAAAATATCATGAATATTACACATATTAAAAATTAATATTTACATATTTTAGTGGATTATCACGCATATAATGAAATGGGATCCATAATCATTTAATTAGGTATAACAAAATAGAATAGAACAATGGTATATTGGAAATATATAATATAAATTATTCCTATTAATTTAAAAAGGATGAAATAATAGTTCATGAATAAATTTTTCAATCTAATTTGAAAAAATAAAGATATTTTCTAGGGAACACTATAAATGTTCCAAATAAGGATAAATTTAGGGAAAAGAATAATGAGTCTTTAAAGAGAAAAGAGTAAAATTATTTCCATAAAAATATAACTGAACTAAAATTTCTTTTCTTGATAAATTAATTGTCTTTTGAAAAATATTGGATGGTTAAAACAGTTTATGTTGGTTACTAGAAAATGGGCATTAAAAAGAGAAGTTCCCTTTAATCATGTTTTCTTATCGAGAGGAATTGGGAAGGGAGCTTTTTAAATATGTAATTCCTCTTAAAATTAATATTAATTGAGATACATACATATGAGTAGTACATATACAAAGAATATAGATGAATTATAGAATAATAATTAATAGTTAAATTGAGGAAAATAGAGAGAATGATTATCTTGGAGAAAATATGGAGCTGTGGACAAATCTCTTACCTTATGTTCAAATGAGTTCTTCATTGGACTTTAATGTCCAAGATAATAAAATTTGATTTATTAAATTCATAATTAAAAACCATTTCACATTTAATCGATTTATTATAATTTTATTGTGTTCATTTTTGTCCAATTCTATGAGTTATGGGGTTTAATTTGATCATTATATGAGAGTTTGCTTCCTAGTTTCATGGTCAGTTAACTTCTACATGATTATGTATGCTCTTGTAGAGTGAGAAAACTATTTCAGAAGTGACATAAAAAGATATTAATAAAATTCTATATTTTTAAATGGTCCCATTTATCATTTTTTGACATGGAGATGATTCATTTGATATAATGTTAATGACAAATGTTTCATATAATTTTGAATTTTTTTACAATTACACATTAATTTCATTTTATTCAATATTATGTAAATATATTGGTTACAAAACCACAAATATATTATAAAATAATAAAAATTTAGATTTAACCAAAATTGTAGTTTTTATGACCATCCCTGAAGGCGTTAATGAGAAATTAAAATTTAGTATCCATAAAGCCGGTAACTGATATAATTTGGACAATGGTTTCCATTCATTGAATTAGAGAGGGTGATAAGAAAGGTTGGATAGAAAATATTCCATTAGAAAAATAACCTTCTACTATATACATTATATTTGAGTTATTATGATTTTATGAATGAAATAGGTGAGGAGATGGTTAAAGAAGAAAAGGAAATAAAATAGGTAGTTTGAGAATGTAACCTCCTGATTATAATCCCATTGAAGGCCCCCTTAATAATGTTGGAATAAGTGTTTTGGAGAGACCATAAACACATGGATATGGAGAGAATTGGGATGATAGTGTATTGAATTGATTTAGAAATATTAAATTTTGGGAATGTGTGAGGAGAATTGGTGGTGAGGTGTGGAATTTATAAGGGGGGAGAGGGGTGTTTTTTGGAGTTCCTCAAGATATTAAAATATAATAAGATTATT
Source organism: Viscum album (assembly GCA_963277665.1). NCBI lineage: Eukaryota > Viridiplantae > Streptophyta > Magnoliopsida > Santalales > Viscaceae > Viscum > Viscum album. The sequence goes on along the minus strand of OY728125.1, from coordinate 905,049,903 downwards.
CTATAGCCAAATGCTTCTGAATGGCTTCTAATTTTTTACAGGATGAAATTTTCTACCATATATTATCCCAATGGGTGTTATTTGATATATTTATTTTTTTAAATGATTTATTAATATATTAATCCCATAGAACATCATTATTATCCATTTTAAAATTATTCATTATTTTGACTCTAAAATAAACTACACAGTAAGTAAAATTAATCAATATTATATTATAATATCCAAAAAAGTCATGGTAGACTAGATAACTCTTACTCAATTATAAATATCTATAATTATATTTATTTTAATAATTTTAATATCATTTATTTGATTTTTCGATTAATTAAATAATAACTTCGTCATCATTGTGTAAGAATTCATGGAAATTAGTCATACCTTAAAGTTTAAAAATAAATTTCCATGATAAAAATAATTATTTTATATTTAAAAATAATATTTATGGTCATACATATCTTTTATATAACCACATATTAAAAATGATATACTTATTTAAAATAGTCGTGTGACGTGTTTGACTTTTAATTAAATAAAGTACTATATGGAAATAAAAGTCATAGACGTGGTTCCAACCATCCATAAATTACATATATAGATAATTGGGGTCTAAAATAACTCAGGAATTATTATTTGGGAATGTTTTAGTGTCATTTTGTAATCCTTATCAAATTAGTTTTACCCTTAATTACCCGATTTATGGATTACCGTGATAAAAAAATTACAAAGGTTACTAATCATATTAAACAGAAAATAAATGGTGTATATTTGATAAATTTGGACATCATTAATAAAAATATGGAATAAAATTTTTAAAATTGATAACAAAGAATTGGAAAATTTTAATTTGTTATTAAATAGGAAAAACCCAACAGAATCCAAGTTCCTCAAAAAATACCCTTTTTAGAAAAAAATATTGTCATACAAATTTCAATTATAAAATTAATTTAAAATACCATGATTAGAATATTTAAAATAAAATGTTACTAATTAAGATTTAAAAAAAATTAAAAAATTGTACCATTTAAATTCATAAAATAAAAATAATGATTTTAATGTAAATCAATATTTATAAATATTCCATTAAAACTCAAAGTCTTTAGAAAATTATTGAAATTAATCATATGTGTTTTTGGACTTGATGAATTAAAAAATGAATATTATTTATTCAAGTAAAATCTCTAAATTTTATATTTTTAAATAAAAAAACATTACTATGAATTAACTACTTATATAATAATCATTAATAAAAAAATATATTACATAATATGGGTATTATTTTTCAAAAATTATAGTTAAAGGTTATTATAATTCTGTAGTATATCCCAGTTAAATTAATAACGATGTTGCGTGATACACAAGCTACCAAAGTAATGAAATTATTTAAAGATAAATATTTCATAAAAAATATTGGGGCATTACAAATAATAAATTTTTGTTGAATTTTATTTTGAATTTTAGTTTTAGAAATTTAATGAAAGGTCCATATTTTATCTAGTCCCCATAGACTACAAAATTGATAGATCCTATGTAATGTAATCACTATTATTATCTAAAAATGAAATAAATTGTATTCTATGTTAATGTTATAGGAGTTGGGTTGTTTCAAATAGGTATGGAATATAACTAATAAGATTAAAATGAAAATAGATAAGGAAAAATGAATAGTAATTAATAAAAAACACCAATAAGATCGTGAACCATCCCATGAATATGATGTTATAACCAAGGTGACAAAATATCCAATGATAATATACCTCTTTCTAGTATGATTTTTCTTGGAAAAAAATAGGGCTGTAATATTTATTATTTAACAATGACTCCTTGAAGACATGTTTTTACACACAATGATACATGATATATCTGGTAGAGTAATTTCAACTGATATATTTCTATTAGATATTGAATAATAATTATATAGCATGGTGTATTATTCCAGAATAATATACTCCTTATGATTTATTGATACTGGGGTTTTTTCCTTTTCATATAGAATTTATATATCACATAAAGTTAATAGAATCTTTACCTAAAAAAATTATGAGTATATACGCAATTTTTTAGGAAAAGATAGAAATGATTGAGAGATGTATTTATTATCTTATTATGGTGGGCTCATTTAGAAATCATTGTGATTTTCCACACTATACAAGAATATATCTGAATTTATCATGAACATAGAATAGTTATCATAGATAAATTATCATACTTTTTATTATATTTGGTGGGTCTCATTTTTCATCCCTAGATGGTTCTCAGTGTCCTCTCAGTAGATAGTTGAGGTTTCAGGAATATTAAGCTATATTAGGTAAAAATAATATAGGGAATATTATTTCATAATTGGAAACTTTTTTTCTTAGGATTGTTTTGATCAGGAAAGTAAAGTGATTAACTCAAGTGGTATGATTTTTTCGTGTTGCATTTATTTAATATTTTTCAACATTATCACCCCATAATGAAGTGGATTTCTCAATATTTCTCATAGATATAATAAAAATATGTATATTGTACTTTATCTCATTAAAATGACAACATATAGATAATTTGATGTTCATGTGGGGGATCTTCAGTATAAATGATTTATTTAACATTGAATGTATCCTTATGATGAAAATATTCTTTTCTACTATAAAATTATTATAACATTATGATTATTTGTGTGATATCATGATTCAAATTCAGTGAATATTATGTATCAATATCTATTACGAAAAATATATGATTTATTTGATCAATTGAAATGAAATTTTTTTCAATGATTGATTATGGATTAAAATATCCTCAACACTGAGTAGGACCTGAGGATATTAAAAATGATTTTATAAACATATAGTAGTAATTTCATTTATCTAATCATAATATTTTGGTAACTATTTCCCCCATTGAATTAATGTAATTTATGAATCATACTTTTCATGCACTTTTACCCTTTTGTAATAGTCATTGTGGATAATATCATTGTTTACTTCAAGACATAAGAAAAACATAAAATAATATTCAGGTGAAATTATTATAGTTATAATAGCACAAGATATATATATATATATATATATATATATATATATATATATAATATTTTATGTAAAACTTCCATGCGCACGTGGTGTAAAAATCTTGAATTTCAATGGGAACTAAGAAAGAAGGGGTGGTGATGCCTTCAGAGGTTCCCTTGATTAACATCATGATTGTGGGGGTATTGATAATTTTTAGTTATTATCAATATTTCATCAAATATTTTCTCTTATATAACAAATCGTATAAATACTATGGATATTAATTGATAAAAATTAATTTTGATAAACAAATGAGAGTCCTATATTAATAAAATGAAGAAGATAATCTATATAGATCATATCTTTGGCACAACGTATAATAGGATAAATCTATTATTTGTCAGGGTTTTTAGTCCCTCTTGTTTTAATCTCATTCCAATTGTCTCTCAAAAAATTTTGGCTTGTTTTAAGTGGTGTGAATTTTTAGAGTGATAATGGAAAATTGTATGCTATATCTTAGAAATGGTGCATCCGATTTTGGGTTCCTAGAGGATGGCATATGGTTATACACAATTTTCATAAAACCTGTGTGGCTTACCCTCTCTAACTATACATCTTGGGACACAGGTTATTCACATTGTTAAAGAACTATTTTCCAAATGAGAGGCCAACCCATGCATCTCCTTCAATAGATTATGAAAGGATACACAATTTTATAATCCATGTGTGATAGAAAATAAATTCTATAAAAATTAATTTTAGAAACTAGAAAACCAATGTTTCACATCATTATTTCACCATAACATTATGGTTTCGAATAGAAGGAAATTACTAGTTGATTTTGGGTATCCTATCCCATCAGCAGATTTATTTCAATGAATCCAGTGTCACTGGATCTTGTTTTCAAAAGGTATGAACCCATTTTTCATTGCTCTTCTTCATTTATACAGATTTATAATCTTATCATTGAAAGGAATATTATATCTATAATGTTAAAAATATATTTATGGTTTGTGTTATTATATATCCATTTTTATATTAGATTAGTCATTGGATGAGTTGGAATCATTTAGACATGGTAGGATCATTGTGTAAAAATTTTAGGTCTCTGTGTTTAGTGATTTCTCTGTTTATTCACCATTAATCATAATTTCATTCAATTTGAACTTTATTTTATGGGATACATGGTTTAGGATATTATATTTTTCCCTATAGTCCTTATCTATATTGTTTTTTGGATTTTATGGAATTTTCAAAGGTTCCAATGGTTTGAGGTGGGTAACATGATCATCTCCCTTTATAATTGAATCTATGATTTATTCATCAGAATTAATTATTTTTCTATGTCCTTAGACGTTAATTCACATATCAAGTATCTAAATTGATGATGGGTGTTTTCTTCATGTTTTTATGAAAGCGGGAGAAGTTTTTTCTAACATATATTTTTGTTGAAACTATTTCGATCGAAATATATTCTTTTTTTGGAAATTGATACACCCATTTACATTTTGATAAGTATTGTTGAGTTGGTACTGATAATTATTTCTAAAAGGATACGAAAAATATTATTTTCAATGATTGAGTGCATTCCACAATTTCTGAGAGGATGTCTTGGAATCATTAATTTATTAATGTGAAATGATTTATAAATAGTTTAATTAATTTCCAATAAATGATATGAATGTATCAATATTCTATGTATAATGAGAATACTCTTAGTTAATAATTTAAATAATTTATTGAAAAATAGAAACCTATGGGTAATTCCTATTGTGTGTAATGGAAATTATGGATACGTGAATTAATTTTTAGCGATTTTCATTTTGAGGGTGATGATATGAAATGAAATGAATTTATAAGATTGATAAAGGGGGTGTACATATGACGTGTTCATAGCTATGAGAAAAGATTTATATTTCATTTCAAAATGTGATTACATAATATAATATATGGTATAGTATTACCATTTAAATGATCAAATCCATTTGAATGTCATGGGAAGATCTAGATTACAAGGTAAGAAGTCAAGTAACACATGTGCACTTGTTTACAATCATTCTCCAGCTAATGGAATCAAGTGAGACTAATGTAAAAATAAGATATTTAAACATAATTATGCTAGAATAGGGTAATATTGGGAGTTTTGGATACTTTTAGTATATTTGTTTTATTTAATAATAGTGTATAAACACATTTCACCGATAACCATGTTGAGGTTCTTTCTAAACGGTTTCCCATTGTCACTTTTTGTTTCCGTGGTGATGATTTATTACTATTTTACAATGTATGACTATTTTAATGATTTATGAGAAGATATCATGTTTTATTTTATATTCCATAAGAACTATTTTAGAATGAAATTTATGAAGCTTTTATGTGAGAAAATTAATTTATGTTTTATTTAGAGAATGATTCATTTGTGTGAATGGGTGTTTCTAGGAATATGATTGATACTTGTTTAAAGAAATCCTGGAATATTGTTTTTTGTTATTTTAAAACCATCATTATATGATTTTTTATTTAAATATTCAAGATTTTGGTTGGAGGGTTGTGACCAATTGAGATTTTATCTCATGCCCATATATATTTTAGGTTTAACATATTTCATGGTGTAATGGGTACATTTATTTCTTTAGGATCGAGCCTTGGTGAAGGCGTGTGTGTCATTGTCTAATATTCACATGGAGAAATTGGTATTTTGGTATATTTTTCCTCATTGTCAATTGTGTCTTCTATTTACCATTTTTATAGTTTTTATTGTACCATTTTTCTTTTACTATTGGGAATCACATTTTATGCATTGTTTTTCATTTCTTACTATAGTTTTTAATTTAATTATTATTATTATTTTGAGAAATCACTCTCCTTTATTGTATTTTTTAACTTGGTACTTATCAATATACTTTTGGGTCACAAATTATTTTCAGGTAATTATTGAATTGATTTGAGTAATAATTTCATCTTGGTTCGGTTTTTTATAATTTGTATTAGAGGAATGATTTTTCTGTCTTATTCTAGGATAAATTGAAGTTCGGAGATAGGATTGTCAGAATTCATCCCTAAAGTCATGAGTGGGTTTATAATCATCATCCATCTGATATTTATCAAGTGTTTTAATGTTTTTCAGGAGAGGATTTTGTCTCAGCTACATGTTTGTTCCTTGAAGATTTTTTTATAATTTTTCTTTTTTGTGCATCTCTTGTGGTTTTAAGATTTCATGACCTGTATTATGTAGCTCTTTGTTTTAGAGTGGATAATAAATGAAATCCAGGGGAAATATGACAACTTTTTTACCTGTCAAAATTTTCATTGACTATGTTTTTCACATTACATGACATGAAATGTTCTTTTTAATATTGGTGAGAAATATTCCAAACCATAGTGCCAAACCATGTGATTATTATTTTTAAAACTCCAGCATTGTTTTTTTGTAAATTAACTTTTCTATTATCTCAATTTTTGTTTATGATAATTATTTATTTTTAAAAAATGATTTTTTATTGTTTGATATTTTTTAATTTATTTACGCTGAAAAGTTTTTGGGTTTATAGTGTTTCAGAAATATACTCAATTTAAAACAAAGTGTGATTTTTGAAAAATCTGGATGATGTGTTTAGAGAATGGGTTATTTTTTCTTATTATTTCCCATATTTTTATATCAATTTTATAAAAAATAAATTTAATATTTTAATGGGTTATTTATAAAATGTTTTAAAATCATGTTTTTAAAGAATTTCATTGATAACACCATTTTGTTTGAAAATTTTCATCACTGTGTAAATATTGGATTAGATAATAGAAAATAATTTTATATATGAATTTTTTAACACCACCATGGTTCAAAGATGTTAATTTTATTTCATAAATACATTATGGAATGAGTTTTTTTATTTGTATTCTATTAAGGTTTGGATAATGTTTTTTAAATCACGTGTTCAGACCATTTATTGATAAGTGTTTTGTCTTGTGAGACTCCCCATCTAAAAATTGTTTTGAAGTGTTTGGTCTTATTATTTTTGTGTAATCACCAATTTTGGATTCAATGGGAATTTTGTTTAATAAGGATTCCATTGGGATGGTAGATATGTCATCTCTAGTCTCAATTCCATGTATTCTTCTTATCTTGTCCCAATGTGATGATTAAATTTGTGGCTTCAAAAATCTAAATTCTACAAACATATTTGGAATATGTGAATCTTAATAAGTAGTAATTTTATTGAATAATATTTATGATATATTATCCAAGATTTAACTTACATAATATCTCATTTTTAGTTTGGTTAATTTCATACTCAAGACTCCACTTGGAAGTAGTGGAAGGTTGTTACTCATGATTATCCACAGAAGGACGATTCATGGGTTTTTTATAAAGCTAAAATTCATTCAAAAATACCATCCCAATTTCAGTTATGAAACTAAAAGATATGCATTCTCTTTCTATCAATTATTGAAATGAAATTATGTTGGAATATTATCATCATTTAATTGAGTTGGTATTTTATTTTCCCCATATAACCATGGTTGATTCTGTTTTCCACAGTATTTTTAGAAATAATATTGACAAAAAAATTTCATGTTGTGTTTTCTCTCAACCTTGACTCTTATGGGACATTGTAAATGAAAATTTTCAAATTTTTATTCCTGTTAGTATAATAACCAAAGTTGTAGGAAATTTCTCTTAACCATGGGTTTGATGGAGGAATCTTTAGTAATGGAAAATGGAATGATTCCATGATTGACCCCTTAATTAATGGTTTTAACTATTTTACATTTTCTTTCTTACCATGTTTATATAGAAGGAAAAGTACGGTTTCTTCTAGTGTGAAAATGCTGTATATACAAATACTGATTTTCATAATCCTCATAATGTTTTTCATGCTTGTCGTAATAGAGATCATTTGAAATATTTCTAAAATAAACTATCTAAATATTAACATGGCCATGTATCATCATACCATAATTGTAACTAAAGTGCATGATATGATAATAGACAATAGATATACGGATATAGGACTTGTAATGATGCACTATCACATAGTGTAGGAGCTTCTAGTGGATACTGATTTTGATATAACTTCTTAGTCCTGATTTTAGAGTATTCTTTTAGTTTTTTCCTTTATGTAATTACTTTAAAATTATGTAACTTGAAACATAAGGATTTACCTTTATAAATACCCTATTTTATTGAGATTTTGTTTGTGTTTTCTATTTTTTTTAGATTCTATCTCAGTTGTCTTGAAATATGGATTTATGTACTTCCATGTTTCCTTTAACATTTTTTGAAATTAATTTTTTTGATGAGTTGATTTGATGGAGTTTGAATCTAAAGGAAACACAAATATGGTCAGGTGACCACCATTATTAAAAATATCACGTTGAAATGTTTTCTATTTAATAATTTGGGAATTAATGATTCTATATCCCATGGAATCAGAATAAGGTTGGTGGTTATTTTATTATCCAATGGAAAATTTTATTGGGAAGGATGTTTATTTCCCTATTAGAGTGATTCTAATGGGTTTTCACTATTGGTTTGGTATATTTTCTTTAAAGAATATCAATTGGTGTTTGTTTTCTCTTGTGATCCTTTTGATTATCCTCTATGGAATGGTTTTTAATCGAAATGTTTACAACTCAATTTTTATAGTTATTCTCATCACTATTGATGATATAGGTCTATGTATCTATTTTATTTTTGTTCATAGTAAATCATGGGTAAGGGTTGGGTTGACAAGTAGGCAATTTAAATGGTGAATGAATATTTCGAGCAAAATTTTATAGAAGGAGGTGATTATACTGTGAGGTTACATGTTACCTTCTGATGACCAAAGTGTAGTTTAAATAACTCTTAATGAGTCGTGATTCACCATATTTCATTTAATAATATACTCTATTTCCAATTGTGTGACATTTTATTTCTCTTCCCTTCAGGTGAGGATTTTCTTGGGTATGTTATTTCCACATGATGTTTGAGGCTGTAATTTTATTTGATTTTGATGTTGCACTAGAGTTTGACAATTTTGGTCAAAATCCTTTAGTGTTTGGTGTTGTTTAATCTCATTTATGAAGGGATATTCACTTAGGTAATTTTCATTATAGCTATTATCATTCATTCATAAATATGAAATTTATTTTTTTAAATTAACATTTTATAGGGCATGCTTCTAGAGATTCATTCCAACAATCATGATTTCATCATTGGTTTTATTATAACACCTTTTGTTTTTTATCCAAAGAGTTATGCTGTTGGAATGACTTTGAACATTGGGTTTGGTGGTTTGGATTTAGATATACCCACTCATGAGCTAGATTTTCCCTCATTCTTCTTATTGTCCCATGTCCATTAATATTTCAATTGAAAAATATCTTTATCATAGGTATACATTTCACACTCCATCATTGGCCAACTCTACGAATTTATTTACTTTTCAGTTCCCCCTATTTTCCCATCATTCCAAGTGTCTTTCCACAATTTTTTTTTTCACTAGGTGGCTTATGGTTGGTGCACACTTATAAGAAACAATACACTATCTTTAGGAAATTTTCAACTAATTTTAATGATCTAGAGGAGGGAACATTGTTACGTGTGTTATTAGTAAAAAATATGTGGGCAACCCTCATTATCCACGCAACTTAAGATAGTAGTGTTTTAAAATTTATCTAAATGTATATTTGAACCATTCATAAAAATCTTGAAACATTTTCAATTTCCTTAGAAGGGTTAATGATGGGAGAAAAGTTATCTAAACTCTGTGTCTAAACCATGTGAAAAAAATTAATTTTTATGAAAATTAATTTTAAAACCTGAATTGCCTTTTTTTCTCCTCATTCTGTCATCCCAATATTAGGTTCTTGAACCACAGGTCATTCCATTTAGATTTTGGGTATCCTAACCATTCATGAGATTAATTCTGATGAATAAAGTGTTGTTGGATCTAATTTTTCAATAGTATGAACCCATTTCCCCTCATTCATTATCATTACTCTAGATCTCTACTCAAGTAATTGAAATATATATTGGATTAGGTTTGTGGTCTAATAAATTACGGTTCATGTCGGGATATGAAAATATTTATCTTTGGTTAGTTGTTTGGAGAGGAGAAATCCATTAGATCTGGGTTGACTGTTATGTAAATCTTTGATATTTTTATGGTATGTCATCTTCATCTCTTCTCTATAGGAGTTGAGATTGATGAATCTAATTTTTATTTTATGGGATTCATGGTTTTCTATTATCTTATTACCTATTAACATCATCAAATTTAGTGTGTCGATATGATATTATTGTAATAATTTCCATCAATTTGAGGAAGGCATCCCAATTCCTTACCATTAGAATTGAATATATGATTCCTTTTGATTTTATAATTAGTATTAAATCTCTTTGAATATTTTATATTTTATATATTAGAAAATTAGGTTATGGGAGACTTAATGAGCTTTCAATAAAATTTGAAAAATAATGTTGTTTTCCATGTATTAATGTGGAAAATATTTTTGAAATGAAAATATTTTTTTTCCGATGTGGATACGCCCTATTAGATATAAATAAATGTTCAATAGTTAGTTATAATAATGATTTCGAAAATGATGAGGAAAATATGGTTTTCAATGATTGGGTGTGTTACACCATTTTAAATTAGACGTCATAGAAACTTATAAATTCTAGTATGAAATTATTTATAAATTGGTTTATTAGAGGAATTTTAATAATTTGATATGGTTAGTATCACAAGAATAATTTAGAAAGTCCAGCATCACACATTGATTGATTTAATGGATAGTGGAAACTAATAGGACATTCCTTTTCTATGCAATGTAAATGATGGATAGTTAATTAAATATAATAAGAAATACCATTTTATCCTTGTTGAAATATTATTATTTAATGTGATAGTTATTTCAGAGTCCTTAGATTTGTTGGTATGAATTTGAAAAAATAAATTACCAAAAACATATTGTTTACACTTTGATGAAATGAGATAATTGGTTATCAAGTTTTTATAAATTAAAATAAAAAATCATTTTAAAAGAATTTATGAATTTTTCTGCATATCAATTTTTATTCATGAAATGTGTTATTTATATTAATAAATTAAATCAACTCCTATTATTGAATTAATTATAATTATATTAATAAAATATAAAATCAATAAAAGGTTTTAACATTAATCTATAGTTTTTACCAAGCATTGGATTTGAATAAATACTCTTTTTTTCTTAAACAATTATTTTTTTTAAAAAATACATCTCTTTGTGCACAATTACTTTAAAATAATTTTATATAAATTATTTAAATTGATTCTTGAAAAACTAATTACAAATTTAGAATCATGTGGTCAATAAATTTAATAATCTCCCTTTTATTTTTGGTCAACATAAATATTAACCATAGTAAAGTTTATTTATTACTATAATGGTAAAATGGGTTAATCATGTAAATGATTTTTAAAACTATAAAATTAATTTTTTTAGTAATTTATATTGTCCCATGAATTTTATATATAAATATTACATATTAAATACGTATTAGTGGTTTATATTTCAATTACATTCCAATATTATTTTCCTCAATGTAAAATTAAATGAATAGTTCAAAAAATTAATTAATTATATTTTATATTTATTATTTTGTTATTAAGTGGTGTAAATTTCATAAAAATAATATATTAATCCAAGTTAATTAGAAATTGTACAAAATATTAACCATGCTCTATTTATGGTTCACTTTTATCTTCTATATTAACATTATTAACTCTTAATGAGTAGAAAATTTTTATTGTGGAGTAGTTTTCAAAAGGGTTAATGCGGGTTTAAAACTAAAAGATAATGGTAAAAACATAATAAAAAATTCTTCAAATTTCATTAAATGATGTTATTTGTACTCAAAATTATAGTATATTAGAATTATATAAATTTTGATCCATTTTCTCTTGAAAATTAGTGTATACCAGCTTAAAACATTATGAATTTCCAATAGTTTCCCTCCCTCACAATAAAAAGGGAACTTCCTATCCTTCATTATTCTTTTTGATTAATCCTTATGGATTAGCCAAACCCTACTCTAATATCATCTTATCTTCCATATCCACATCATAGAGCTTATATTATTTCAAAAATAACATTATTTGAAAGATAAAAGTGTTATACAAGGTAGGTTTCTCAATGAAGAGATGGTTAATTTGATTTTAGAGAATGTCAAACCCGATGTAAGGTTTTATGTTTTAAATTTCATTATTTAACATGATTATTTATGATTATATTTCTGAAGATGAAATTTCACGATCTAACTCTCATGAAACTCATGAATTTTATTCTAATTTATTTATTTTTAAATATTACATGTATTCCTTTCATTTTACACCCTTTATGTACTAAAGAGATAAAAAAACTATTTTTAAAGAAAAAATGAATTTATTTATCTCTTTGATCAAGACCCTTTTTCTTCCTTATATATTTTTTCTAAAAAAATCAAGAATTTTTTAGTATTTTAATATTATTTTTTCCATTTTTTCCCGTGGAATAGTAGTTTACAAAATGGATATCATTTTAATTTTCTGAAAAAGGTAGATTTGTTATTAATTTTATAAAAGTGTGAAATGAAAATTTTATTTTAACTTGTATAACATGATAAGAATTTACCCAATTCATGACCACTCAATTTCTTGATGTTTTATTTATAATATTCTTGGTTACATTTCAAAGAATTTAGATTAGTTAATATGTAAAGGTTTTATAGATTTTAAATAACTAGTTTAATTGTGGAAAGGGTATTTTCCATAGGAAACATTACATGTGATATTTTATAGGGTTTTTCTTCTATGATGATATTATTTTATGTTACATATGGTTTACTAGGGATAATATCTTATGATACCATCCATATTATTTCTTTGGATTCTTTTAGATTATGATGATATAATACTTATGAAACATTTTTCTTTTTCCATGGGTAATGCTATGATAAAGATTTTATAATGTTGTGTTGGACATTTGTATTATTTTAATTATGTGATGGGTGGGGTAAAAATTATTTTTATTTATAAATCATTGATAAATGATGAATATATAATGAGATAAATAGTACGTGAATGGAGAGTGAACCCAGTTTAGTATGGGACTATGCCCACTAAGATTGTCATTAATGTGATCCTTGAATAATACAATTGAATGGGGAGTAAACCCAATCAAATATAATAGTCTTGGAAGTTATCTAGGACAAATAAAAAAATTATTTTATATGATTCTACTTTTACTAAAATTGTATATCTTATTATATTGTTACATTCTTATGGTTCGTGTTCATTGACGCCGTTATGATTCAGGCCTAATAAACATATAATCATTATGTCATGTCTAAAGATTATGATTTATTGTATATTGAGTAGGTTTTATGATTCTAATATCATATTATCACAACATTTTTCTCATGTTATGTTTATGTGATCATTGATATCACCCTTTTTAACCATTACTAATCATCCAAGCAAACCATTTCTCAGGATTCCTTCCCTAGGGTATGAATAATGATTTTAACTATGATATATAAAATAAGGGTGAATGTTTTGATGAAATAAATTTATGAACATATAGTATACATATGAACAAGTTGTTTATATATACATGTTTCCAAAGTAGTAGTCTTATATGATTCTATCGTGAATCATAATGATGGTTAATGAATAGTAATCTACTAAGATTTACTATATATGTATGAAATTTATGGATCAATATATCTGGCAACAAAAAAAATGTTTTGTTACTTATAGAAACTGAGATGAGAAAACATTAGTGAAACCATTAGGGATAAGTCAATGTATAAGATAAAAACCTAATTTTTTTTTGGTAATGACCATCTAAGAAATGGATTAGTACCACTAAAATATATATTATGATCTCTAGAGTTCATAACATGATAATTTCATTTTATATGATTATAATAAGGAGTGTGAAGCAGATAAATGGTGTTATCTTATGAAGAACACAAGGAAAACTGAAAAAATTGACTTCGTTGAGTGGGATGAGTTAGAGAGATTAATTTTCAATAAGTAATTTTATTATATTAATCATATGAAAATGTAGAAGGGATTCATTGATCTAAAGTAGAAGGATGATGAATCCATTATTTCAATTGAGGAAAATTTTATAAACATGTGAAGATTACCTATTTATTTATAATCTAACAAAAAAATTCATTTTGATTGTTTTTAGTGGAATAAACCCATCTATCTAAAAGGCATAATCCATAAGTGATTTCAATTGATATGAAAAAAATAATTCTAGGTTCTATCAATATCGATATGGGAGTTGATATACCCATCAATATCATGGATTTTATAACAAAACAATAATGCAGATTAAATTTAATTTAAAAATCATTAAATATAAGAATATGAAATTTTCATTATTCTCATAGTATGGAAAGAAAGAGGGAGGAAATATTGTTAAGGGAATCGGTAAATATTCAACATTATGAAAGAATTTATTTTAGAAACTTAATTCCAATTTGATGGGAATAATAAGTTAATTAATGATGGAGGAAACACACAATAGAATTTGGAACCCACACTCTATTGTCTCAAATACAAGGATTATGGTAATTATGTTATCCAGTTCTCAAATTTGAAGCATAATAATGGTGATCAACATTAGCAACCTATTATGCATAGAGAAAAATGGAAATCTCATAAGTTTAGTATGACTAATGTGGATAATGATGTGGTAAAAGGAACACATACCTTCCTCTCACGATCTAGTAATATCTTCTCAGATTCCTGATTTATAAAACATTTTATATCAGAATATTTTTTTTGTGCCGATCGAAATGCCACCGTATTAATTATTTATTTAATTATCAGTGAAAAGTCATAAGGGTATAATGATCACATATGAAGTCTAGGATTCTTCCCCAATATATGTTTTGGAGAATTTTATTCCTAAAAATCTCATCATTATCTCTCTTGTTGAATTTAATGAAATCTTAGGCAAGGATTTCATTACTTTACATGAATTCCATATCAATTTCCAAGTAAGGGAAGTAACATTTTATATTATTAACCAGCATATGATCATTTATCAATATAATGAAAAATATAAACACCCAATGAAAATGGAATCCAATATATATATATTTATTCCTATTAAAAAGTGTTTTTATCTCATGTGGTTTATGAGAAACTCAACATCGAACATATTCTTATTTTACAAGTGTTTGTTCATGTTTTTAAAAAATATTTTCCAAATATTTCTTCAAATAAAAATGTTTATTTTTAAATATAACACATACCTATATATACACCAATTTTAAAAAACTCATATATAATATCCCCAACTTAGTTATGGGAGTTGAAGAAGAAAAATTAAGAAAATCATTACAAGGTATTCATTCGACCAAGTGATTCACCTTAGGGTTCACCTGATCTTTTTATTTAGAATAATTTTGGTTATTTATGAATAAAAATTTATTATAGTTGACTGGACATGATTAAAATCAATAGATTGTATCCTTTCTAAATATTAGTGATTTAGTTGATAAATTATGAGTGTCTCAATACATTTTCGAAATTGATAATTGAACTAGGTTATATCAGTGGGGGGTCAAAATAAAAGACATACCAAAGAAAAAATTCCATAAGAGTTATGGATAATACGAATTTAATGTGATTCCATTTGGTCATACATATTCCTCCACTATCTTCATGGATTTAATGAATATTGTCTTTATAGATTACCATGATCAGTTATTGGTGGTATTTAAAATTGATTTCTTATAAATTCAAATTGAAATTATGATCAGGATGATCATTTACAGATTATAGTGCCGACCCTCAGGAAAGAGATATTGTATCAAACATTTACCATATATGAATATTTTAAATTGAATGTTCCATTTATGGGACATATAATCTTAAGAGATTTTATATACAAGGCTACATTATTGATGAAAGTTATTTATCATTGTCCTAGATAAATATATATATCTAACTTGGGAAAGGGAACAAGGTAGGTGATGCTCTATGTTTAAAGGATATTATAAGCTTATCTATAATGAGGACCAAAAAATATCGAATATTTCTATAATTTCTAATGGTGGATCTTTAAATCATGAAGGAATGGGAGATATATTGTCTTGACCAAATGAATTTTTAAGCCTCTATTGATGTGATGATTAAAGAGGAAGATACTGAAGATGAAGAACTAAAAAATAAGGTGAAGATTTTTCCAACATTCAGACTTAATTATGAAGGAATGATAAAGTTTAAAATCCTTGTATATGTTCTATCCATACTAGATTTGTAGAAGTATATGTTGAATGATCCTTGTAGTTAAGAATTTTATATTGATCCAAAATTTATGAAGATATAATGAGATATGAAGGATCATTTCCAGTTGGACAACATGGAATGATATATTACAGAGTAAATATCATAGTTTATGGTATATTATAAAGCTAAGGTTTACATATTGAATTAACATGGGATTTAAAACAATTAATAATACTTCAATGGAAAAGGGAAAGTATCATTATTGATTTTGTCATTGGGCTCCCCAAAACATTTAGAGGTCATAATAATATTTCAATTATAGTCGATTTCCATATGATGAAAAAAATATTTTTCTATCCTAAAATATTTCTATCATGATTTTATAACAAGAATATATTAATGAAGATGTTAGGTTTTATAGAGCACCATATTCTATTCAATCTGATCAGGATCTAAGGTTTATATTGATGTTCGGCTGACATATTCAGTAAGATCTAGATTAAATGTTCTGTTTAATCACTATTTATGATCCTCGGATAGATTGTTACTCTAAGAGTACCATTATAACCATAGTAGATATAATGATGACCTATTTTATTTATTTTAAAGAGGTTGGGATGAACACTATCTTATTCTTGAATTCCCATCTAACAATATAATTCACTCGATCATTTTGTCGGTTCTATAGGAATACCTCTATGGAAATAAATGTAAAACACCAAAATACAAGGATGATGTTAGATAAACAAATCTATTTTTACCTGAACTTAGTGTGGAAATAGTATAGAAAGAATGATCCATTTAGAATCAAATTAAGTCTACAAAGAGTCTATAGATAATTTAATGTGAGAATCGACATTGAAATCTATAATTCAACGATGGAGAGAACATATTCTTATGAATTTCATAATGGAATAACATTATGAGATTAAAAAACAATGGAATTTTAATCCCTACACATGTTTTCCCATTTTAGATGTGGTCTTAATTAAGGATTGCAGATTATCACTTGGAATTTCTATCAAAACTCCCTCATGTTCCTGATGTGTTCCTTATATATCTGCTGAGGAAGTACAAACTACATCGAGCACATGAATTGAACATAGTGGTTTTACTAAAAAAAGTATAGTCATTCTTATGAATAAATTTCATTTTATCTCTCATGAGAATGTACAAACCAATTATAGCATATGAAATGAACATATAGGTTTTCCCAAAAGAGTATGATCTTTACAATGAACAACTAATAGTATAAATGTCATATCATAGAGATAAAGTTTTACAAAATGAGACTACTTGCTTGGATTAAGTTATCTAAAGGAATTATAAATTCAAAGAAGTTAATTAAGAACTAGAGGATGTGATGAAACAACGAAATATTTTTTTTAATTTTATTGTAATGGAATGTCAGGGAATAAATTAATTTTAAGTGGGGTAGAATGTTACACCATATGATTTTATGATATTTCCTTATAAAGAAGATTGATTTCATTAAAAGATAAATCACATGAATAGATTATTATAAATGAACCCAATTATACTATTAAAATATTATCATTTAATGTGACAATTATCACCTTGCCTTTAGATTTTAATGATTGAGTATAATGAACTAAATTATGAAATATACTTGTTTTAAGCATTTATAAAATCGAATATTATGAAATCATTTGATTATAATTGAAAATAAAAATAAGTTCAAATTAAATGAAATTATTATTAGATGTATGATTTTAACACGTTCAAAAAGTTATTATTTAAATAAATTTACTTAGTTACCAATTGTGACTGATTTTAAGGAAATTTATATAATACCTATTAAATCAAATTTATTAATATTCATTAAATGTGATTTCTAGGAATGGGATGAGAATATGATAATATTTATGCTTAAAAATTTATTTTTTTAAATGTAACACCCCATGATTTTATGGTATGCCTATTTTTATGTTTAAAATATTTTATACTTTACATTCCATGAAATTTCGATATTAAATTAACAGTGATATACTAATAAATATTAAAAAGAGTTTTAGAATAGTAATGTGACCATTATGAATAGTAATCATTCCATAATAATAATTACCTTAGATATGAATTTAAAAATAAAATTTAGTTACCTCATTAATTAAAATATGATATAGTTATATCATGTAATATTTGAATAAATGTTTTAATAAAGATAAATTATTTTTGGGTATTTTTTGTGAAACGTGAATTTTTATCTATAATTTTATAATTAATATAATTATTTAAAATAATATTTATTTTCATAAATTAAATTAATAAATTAATATTGTTTTCATTATAAATATATGATAATTTCATGAGACCATATATAAAATTATGAAGTGCCATAAATACAGTTATAGTATTAAAATCATTATTTTTCGAATAAAAGATGATTTTTTAAGAAAAATTAAATCTCTCATATTTAGAACAAAAGAGCTAAATTGGATTTCATTTTTAGAATCTACAAATCAAAAAAGGGTTAGGTTAAAATTTCAAATATTTTTTAAAATAGTTGAATTCTATGTGAATAGTGAAATACTGTAATATATAGTATTTAATATTATAAGAAAATAATTGAATTATTGAGTCATGTATGATTTATGTATTATGTAAGAAGAAATTATTTAAATCTCACATTCTCTATTTCTTGTATCTACACCAAATAATTAACTCTATTGATAGTCTAGAGAGAAAATAATAAATAAATGAATAAAATAATAAAAAACACAACTTTCGACCCTTATAAATACCACCGCTAACAAACCCTTATTCTCACACATCCAACACCTAGAATAATTTATATATTATTAAAACATACCTTCCCAATCCTCTTTCCTATTCATAAGACCTTCTGGTCTTACTAAAATAGAAAATCCATGTTTCTTGAGGAGGTTCATAATGAGACGATATTCAAGAGGGAAAATCCATCTTTCACTTTTAATTTCTATTCATTTATTATCCAGTCATCACAAATACTATAAAAAGTGAAATCGTAACTAAATTTTCTAATATATACTTCAATGTTATTGTTCTTATGGATTTTCCCTCATCAAATCCCTTCTACTCTACTTTTTATTTTTAAAATGAAAACATTGTCCATGATGTGTTGAATCACAGCCTCCATGGATGATGAGTTTTCATTATGAATTTCTACCTTAAATGATGGTCATAAAGCCATTATTACGGATAAATAAGGGTTTAATATAAAAATTATAATTTATATCATGTTTTGGAAAAAATAAATAAATAAAATTTTAAATAAAATGACACAAGTTCGTGACAGTCGTAAAATCCAACAATATAAATTAGACATTTTCATAAAAATTTTATTTAATGAATCAACCTCATAAAATGTAACCAAAAAATATATTAGAACATATTCACATATCGAATTTCATTAATATTTAATAATTTCACTTTTGAAGATGTTATTAAAATTTTAAAATAACTCTCATATTTATACTCAAGGGAATCGTCTATAAAACCATGATACAAATGCTCCATGTACAATACGATTAACAATTTTAAATCATAGAAATATCCATAAATGAACGTAATAAAATTATAATAAATAAAATCTATTTTTAAGAGGTTCTGAATTATGTAATTAATGAATATAATTTTATTATCCTGGACATTATGAACACAAGAAGAACACTTTCGAACATAATGTAAGGGTTTCTGTTCTCACTTTTAATTTAGTGAGATATATTACGTATTCATCCCTTATCTATTGTGTGTGGTGTTAATAATAAAATTTAATATATTATATAATAAATATATTAATCTTCCTGAAATTCAAGTTTTTATTTTTTGTTCATTAAATATTTTGGGCATATGGTTCATCTGATTACAATTTGGTAAGGGAATTCATAACCTAGTTTCCATTCGTTTGGTTAAACATCTACTACAGAGATTATATAATGATATTATTATGTATGAAATGAAAAATTTTATTATCTTATGTTTTATTTCTACTTGTTTTATATAGATTTACAACTGTTGCACATAATCAATTTATTTGGTTATTTCTCACACATTCTATTAAAAATTGTTTTTAAATGTTTATTTTTCCAAATATAAAAAATTATATTTTTAAAAATTAAAAGACCCGAGAATCTTTCCTCTCTTTCATGAAAACATAATTTATTAATGAGTCCTTTACATTTATACAAGGTTATTTTCAAATAAAATATTTTCTTGGATAATTTCACTACTTTTTAATTAAATGATTTAATGTAAATTTGTGTTTTTTTGAAGAATTTATCAATGATTTTATTGTAGTATTTTTATCTATAACAAAAACTATAGTAGAAACATCTGATAAATTGAGGTTGATCTATTACAATAACATATACCATATTTTATTGAATTTTTATGATTATTTTGATTGTGGATGTGCTATTCTGATTCAATTCATCACATTACACAAGTTTATGATTATGTTTATTATTTAGGGAAACTTATTTCATATAAATGTCTCAAACTGAAATTCTATAATGGTTAGGTTTCAAACCTTTCATATGATGAATGCTTTGGACTTATTATGTGATGGTCATGTCTCTCTATAGCCACTTGATGCATCGATAGGTCTCATGAGAAAATCTAGTTTGGTTATTCAATGATGTCCTAGATGATTATGCATTGTTTCTTGGATAAGGCTTTGATGGTATATTTATAGTGTCCCATATTATGCACTCCCCCAATATGAGATTAGTTACTTATAATATATTTGATTATCTGACTAGTATAATATCCATGGTTATGTTTCATGGTCATATTATAATTTATATGGAATTATTTGATCCGATTTTAATTTTGCCATATTATTCCCAAGATTATGTTGTAATTGTATGTGTTTGGTAAGTTATTCACCTTTCTTTATTGTTTATGATTATTTATGATAGATTATGTTTTATGATTACCCTTACTGAAGATATGAGCTCACCCATTTCTTATGTTTTATTTTTTCCTAAGGTTCTAAGATGTATATTGTGATTTATATGCATAGATAATCTCCGAGAATACGAGGGTTTCCAATGGAGTTACTATGTTGTATTTTATTTCCAATTTTAATGTAATTATTATAGTTGTATCTAGTTTTACAAGGCTATTAAACTATTTGGCAACTCTGGATGTTATATATTATAATTATTAAGAATGTAAAAAATAATGGCACTAACTCTAGGCTACTAAGGCCATGTCCATTACAGTTGGAATCCCGGATAGTTTAGAAGAAACTATAGAAACTAGATATAGAAAAACATAGATTTTGGGAAAATAACCCTACAACATACATTGAGAATATTCCAAAATTAACCATGATTATGATTTAGAGGTTAGTTATACCAAAATAATCAATTTATGTTTGATGTTTCAACAGTATTAGATTATACATTATGTTTCATAATTTAATAATGTAATCTAGCGTATGACATTTTTAGAAATGCATCCTTGTGAAATGAATGGAAATTTTATCAATGGACACAATCCATAAAGGGATTTGCACCCAATACAATATAATGATGCTTTAGTTAGAACTACAACTGGAGATGACCAAATTACAATTGGAATGGGACAAATATCTCATGTTATGAGAAATAACCTTATGTATATGGAACAGGCCAATCCAAAATGTGGTGTAACAATGTTTTTCCACTTCATGAAAAAACATCCTCCATTATTTAGTGGGACTAAAAATCATTTTCTTGTTGAAAAATTGTTATGTTTCATAGAGAATATATTTCTCTCTTGGGGATGTAATGAAAGGGATAATGTTGTCATAGTAGTTAATCGTCTCTCGGGAGATGCAGATTAGTGTTGTTCATTGATTCAATACACTAAAGAGGAAGGGGAAATTTCAAATATTGAATAAAAACATTTTAAAGAACTTTTGTTGGAAAAATATTTTCTGAGAGAATAATAAGAATATATTGAAAGAAAATTATTGAGTATGAGAAAAAGGATGAAGAAAATGTTTCTATATTAGAAAAAAACTCTATAAGGTTATCCAGTCACACTGCATACTACATAAATAATCCAAATATAAATATTTACCATATAATTGATGTTCAAGAGATAATTCTATGATAGGAACATGTCTCTAAACCATTTTAATCATATGGGGATATAATATCATGTGCTATATTGAGAGAGAAATTATTCTCCAGGAGTAATGAATTTAAAAGGAATCAAGATAAAAAGTTGATTACGAAGAAAATGATGGATATTGGGAATAATGAAAGGAAGTAATTTCCTATTTGTGATATTTCTGGAAGGAAACACAGTGATACTTTTTTAAAGGGAATGAGAGTTTGATACATGTGCGGAGATAAAGGCCACCAATCCCATGATTGGCAGAACATGTGGATTTTTTTATTACTCATAAAGACGGAGACAAACTGGAAAAACGAGAGAGGCACAGTCAAGGGGGCCTTAAAAAAAAGAAACAAACTAATGGTGTCCGCCCAAAAAAAATACTCACACTAATGTGGTAATGAGCCCAAGGAGGAATAAATAATAGAAGGATCATATAGGATGCCTTGGGTAGCCAGGAAATTGGCAAGATCATTACCCCCATTCCAAGAGGGTGTCAAGTGAGTTTGACCGATGAAGTTAAAGAATCATCTAATAATATAAAAAATTGACCAAGGGGGGTCATTCATTCCCAGTAAGGAGTTTCAAATAACTGATGAGTCAATTTAGATTTCACAAAGGAAGATATTCTTGGCATGAAAAAGATAAATCCCATTAAGCTTCATCTTGGCTTCTAAAATAAGTGAGTCACCACGACCATTATAACTACTAAATGCGATAATGACTAAGATGAGGGAATCATGAAAAAGACTCCACCTCTCATGATTCCAAGGTTACAAGATCCATCAATGTTGAGTTTAAGGCCATGTCTAGGTGGATTATAGCAAACCCATTGGCCTGGTGCAGGTATGTCCCTTGAATTTTGTGCAGATCTTCGACCATTCAATAACAACCTCATTGAAGGAGTATCATCCTAAACATTCAATAGAGACACCAAGTACACCGCTAAGCTTCTAAAACGAGTAAAAAATTCTAAATCTGAGCTTGTCGCACCATCAACTGGAGCCTTATTCTGGTCACACTAAAATTTCTAGTAACCTTACATAATCAGGTTTGATCTTGTATTTCTCTCCATACAAATATCTATTATCCCGTGGCACCAGGTATATGAAAAATTATCACTGTTAACATTTGACATATCCACACTGATAATATTTCCAAAACATAGCCACAATGCCATCTCCCAATCACTTTTAAAAAACTAGTGTGTGATCAATTACACCATGGAATGTTGACAAAAAAACATTTGAACACCAAGGAAATACCTCTATGTTGAATCAAGTCATTCATTAGAAGAAAACAATTTCAAATATGCCAAGCATGAAAATTATATTTGATCAAAACCTCCATGCACCATACAATCTGGAAAGCACCTGCATCGAGTAATATATGAGTATCCTAATAAAATGTCTTAGAAGATAGGACTCTCGATGAAGTGCTAGTGAACACAAGCTTGTTCAAATCAATATAGAGTTTAATGCTCTTGAAAATTTTCAGTTGATGCGAGTAAAGTGTGATGCGAATGAGCCTGGGGAAGGTAATGGCTATAGAAAAAGAGATATCAGTGGTAGAGAAACCTGAGAAGCTGATGATCACTCCCACAAAATTGTGACGCCAAAAAGATTCTATTGTCGCATCCAACATGCCATCAATAGTGCTATTTAAATTCTGAAATATAACTGTGAAACATCTTCTACATGGATGAAACCTTACCTCTAGGTTCACTTATGTTCACTCGGTACGTTCCAGTAAAAAATTGGCTCCATAATGAATTTGTTTCTAAATCACCCCAAGACATCTTATCTAGAAGTCTATACAAAGTAATAGTCACACTTGTAAGGCCATCACTGCCTATGTCCACAAATTTAGCCATCCTAGCCCAAAACGCCCAATGGAAACGACCCTCTCTATGTTTATCCCAAACAAATGCAGCCTTGGTGTTTTCAATCTTCCAAGACATTGAATTACATACATTAAGGAATGATAGGTCATGCATCAGAATAAATGAATGAACATAGTTAATTAGTGTAATACGACTGCCAAATGATAAGAAATGACTCGTCCAATTGTTGATGCGCCCCGTGATTTTTGTATTCAAGATATCATTTTGCGAGATTTGAAGACCACTAGGGGAAATTGGGATCTTGAGATATTCCATTGGAAAATGTTTTCGGATGACCCTTAACAAGTCCTAAATATTTTTTACATGACACATAGAACCATATTTAGAGATATAGAAGCTTCTTTTCTCATCAATGATATGTTGTCCAATCCACTTCCAACATTCTTGCATGACTTAAATCACCCCCCCCCCCAAAATTTATCTCAACTTATATTAATAAAAAAAATAATGTCATCAAAAAAGAGAAGGTTAGAGATTACATTAAAATGAGACCTCTATCTAAAAGTTTGTTTATTACTGTTATGGATGCAATTGGATATGTACTTGTTAAAGGAGTCTTCCGCCAAAATGAAAATGCTTGGGGAGAGAGGATATCTCTTTCTTAAACATCGAACAAATTTGAAAAATCCATAGCTCCTTCCCATGAACATAACAGATAACCAAGGAGAGATGAACCACCTGAAGAATAAGTCAGACACCCAATTTGAAAAACACGAGTACGTCTGGAATTTTAAAATGAAACCCCATTATATTCTATCATCAGATTTTTCCATGTCAATTTTAATATCCATGATGGATACTGAGCGTTTCTTGATGATTTCTTCAACCATCCCTTGCGATAGAGAAATTATATCCTAAGTTGACCTCCCTCTAACAAACCCACATTTTCCCTCTAAAATCCAATTTTGGAGGTGATGGACAAGCCTCCTATTTATGATACTATCCAAAACATTATAAGGGAAGTTACAGATAATAATTGTCCTATAATGACTGATAGAGGAGGGGTATTTAACATTTGGAATAAAAATTATGGTTGTAGAATATGCCACACGAGGAATAATGCCCCCACGAAAGTAGTCCTGCATAATGTTAACCAAATATTTTTTAACCACCTCCTAAGAAGCCACATAAAAGGAACCCGGAATTCCATCTGGCCTAGGATAACATCCTGATTATTATATTTGACTTCATCCCAGACCTCCTTCTCTTTAAGGATATTTCCTATCTCAGAATTAATACCATAAGACACCACATTTAGAATAGCTTCACATAAGGAAGACTGGCCACAATGATAGAACTCTAGAATCTCAGTATTATTACATTAAGGAATTGATTTAAAATGAACTTAAACCATATCACCTAATTCATCAATATTTCTTGTGAAAGAACTGTCCTCCTTAAGAATGTTTGGGGGAAGGTGATTCTTTCTCTCTTTGATAAAAGAATGAAAAAATGTGTTATTTTGGTCACTTGATTTATGCCATTTCCCTTTGGATTTCTCATGAGCATAACATTCTAGTTCGAGTATAATATCCTCCAATTTCATATTTTTTTCATGGACATACCTGAACATATCATCATCCCTATTTTCCTTAAGACTGGATTCAACATCCTCATGTTCCTGGTCCAAGATATCCAACTCTTAAAAGAGAGGGGGATAGTTTCTAATATAAGTAAGCAGGTCCCCTTTCAAAATTCAATGCTTTTTATAGAACCCAATAGAAAAATTGTCGTGTATAGGCTTTCTCCAGGAATATTGCAGTATAGACAAAAATTCTGGATCAGAAGACCACTATTTAGAGAAGAAAATTGGGGAACGAGAGTCCACAATGAAAGACAAATGAACTAGAAAAGGGTGGTGTTCAGACCGAGGATGAACAAGGTTATAAACGTGGACACCAAGATATTCATAAATTTCATCAATGTTTGGAAAAAACATTTCTAATCTACTCTAAATGAGATGAACCCCTTTCTTGTTTTTTCACCATGTAATCTTTTCCCAAGTGAAACCTAAATCTAGGAGTCCATTTCGGGCCACGAATGAGTGAAAGGCATGAATTTCCTTCCGATGATAATTTCTAACTCACGTTTTTTCAGAAGGGTCTAAGATAACATTGAAATCAAAACTGAGTAGGGAAGCGATATTCCCCAGATCGAATATTTTAAGAACATGCAATAGTTGATCCCTCTTCCTCAGCTCACATTTGGAATAGGCAAAGGATAAAAAACATGGAGACTCGTCATTATAAAAAAAACTGTGACATACTAATCATAGATATCATGAAGATTAACTGAAACAGAATCCTTCTATAAAATTAAGATGTGGGGGTTTGTAGGTTCTCCATGCATAAAATGACGAAGTCCCATTCTAAAACCAATGTCATCAATCTTAAACACAAATTGTTTCGGTTCAAGAACTACTATAATAGCGGGAATATTACAGGATAATTATTGGGAGATAAAATCAGTATTCACCCTGGCATGAGGCCATGATCATTCCAAAAATAGAAGGAAATCATTGGAATGAGTTACACCTAGTTTTTCCCCCTAGCGAAGTGCAATAGTTTGGGTGCAAAGACGGGCATGCTATGCTCCACTTGGATTAGGACCATGTATAATCTCTAGAAGGATACAAAGAGGGATATGAATACTATGTGCCTCAGTCCTCTATATCATACAATAACACAATGAAATGGTTAGAGGTGATTATATGGGTGATTGACTGAGATTCTAAAGCACGAGAAACAACAATCCGGGGAGAATATTCCTTACAGGGGTGACTGACTATGTATAGTGCTTCAGAAGTAATGATATGGTCCACTACTCAAAGGAATGTACGAAGAGTAAATGGAATATTGATCGGACAAAGTAAAGGGATATTTTTATTGATTATGTACATAATACAATCTATGTTACAAAATCAATGTATTTTTGTTTTTTTAAAGAATTATGATATAAAAGTATTTGATAAATGATATTTTGTTTATATAAATGATGAAATATATGAGGGTTGTATTATAGTATTTAATCTTCAAGGAATTGTAATCATGTGATGAATAACACTAATAATAAAGATAATTTATTCTATTGTATGTTTTTTTTGAAAAAAAAACTGGGGAATGATATCCCTAAATATGTGCTTTCCATTAAGATACTAAATAGATGTTTTGGATAGTGATATAATGGTTTATGTTTTTTTTGAAATTGTTTGATGTTCAAAATTAATGAATGTATTCAATAACCTGAGATTTTACTCCTGGAATAATTATTGTTTCATAATTTTTTAAAGAAGATTATGTGACAATAAAAGCTATATTATTTGGGGAAATCATATATTAATGTTATTTTGGTAATATAGTGACCTTCTATAATTTTTTTTGTCTTTTAATTAGGGAAAATTTATTTAGAATGAGTCTTAAGGTAATTGCAAATGGAACAAACTATGTTTCACATTAGATAATGTATGATTTATCATATTTTTTAACATGGTCTAACCATTTTTTAAATATTAAAAGGAAAAAGTAATAACTTAGAGATCATTTGATAAAAGTGATTTTGGAATAAAAATTAAACTTGAATATCTATCTTTTGGTTTTGGAAATAAAGTAGAGATCAATCAAACCACAACCAGATGATAATATTTTTCTTATGAAATGTCATGAAATCAAGTAAGATTATTTTCTCTAATTACAATATATAAAATAAATGAATACATCAACTTCTATGAAAATGAAATTAAAAAAATTGTTAACCATTTACTTTTCCTACTAAGAAATACATGGTCTTCTATCAGTTCGTAGTTTTATGGTTTTGTAATGGATAAACTTGTAATAACCATGTTAAATATCACTCTCCCTTAGATCATGATAATTAGTTTTTTTATTCCACATCTATATTTATCACATTTTGTTAATGTTATCCTAATTTAAATCCTATGTTTTTGGTGGCCTTCTCATTTCCCGATCGCTTTTATTAAGAGGATGTTTTATTAACCCTTTTTACAATTCTTTTTACCCATAAATGAATTTTAAGTATCAAAAAAATATTTTCTAATTACAATTTCAGATTTTAATGATTTAATTTCTTTATGGAGTGGAGAATGTAACACCCCATGATTTTATAGTATGTAAATTTTTAAATATAACACATGTGATAACTTACGTTGCATGAAACACCGAGATTAAATGAACCATGATATACTATTAAATATTAACATGGCCTTTGTAATTGTAATGTGGTTGTTAGGAATTGTAAAATGGAAATTTTATTAATAACCTCACATATGAAGTGTAAATAAATTTTAGGTCTCTCATTAATGAAAATATGATATATTCATAAAATAGAATATGTAAATAAATGTTTCAAAAATTATAAATTAAGTGTTGTTATTTTTGTGAATCTTTAAGATTATTTAAAATTTTATGGTTAATATTATTATTTACATTAATAATTATTTCCATAAAATGTATTCATAAATTAATATTCTGGTACATTAAAATTATAAATCAATTTCATGAGGCCCTAATTAAATTCTCATTGTGTCGTAAAAACAGTTATAGTATTAAAAATGATATTTTTCAAATAAATGAT
Source organism: Viscum album (assembly GCA_963277665.1). Lineage (NCBI taxonomy): Eukaryota > Viridiplantae > Streptophyta > Magnoliopsida > Santalales > Viscaceae > Viscum > Viscum album. The sequence continues at coordinate 905,021,044 of OY728125.1, read as the reverse complement.
TATTTTAATTATAAATTGAATTTATCTAATTTATAAAATTATATTGGATTAAATGGAGTCCATTTTTGTATTTTATATGTTTATAAATGGTTAGGATTGACTTTTGATATTTTGCTATTTTTTTTGATTTTTTAGTGAATATTGAGATACAAAAATTTATGATATTTAATATTATATGTATATAAATAAATTATTGAGTATGGGATGATTTATTGATGTGTTAAGAATCAAAAATTTCTAAATAAAATTCTATAGTTTCATTATTTAGTCATAAAAATCAAAACATTAGATAGTCTTTTGCAAAAATAATAAATAAATGAATAAAATAAAAAAATACCCTTCTTTTACAATATAAATACCACCCCTCAACACCTTTTCCCCTATCTCATCATATGAACTGAATATTTCCTCGATTATATGATAATACCTTTCCATTTCTCTTCTCCTCTTCCAAGACATTCTGGTCTTACCAAAAAGTAAAATCCAAGGGTCTTTAGGAGGTTGCCAAGAAGAAGATATTCAAGAGGTAAAATCATCCTTCTTTCACATTTAATTTCTTTTAGTTTCTTATCATCTCATCACATATCCTATATAATGTATCATGTTAACTCTATTATATAATATATACTGTAATTTTATTTCACTAATGTATTATCCATCGTAAAATCCATTCCCCTCTTTTTTTTTTATTTTAAAAATAAAAACATCATCTGTGATTTGTCGATTCACCGCCTCTGTGGACGACGAGTTATCATTTTCCATTTCCACCTTCAATGATGGTAATAAAATAATTATTCTGGTTGAATATGATATTTATATACAAATTATATGTTTTATCATGTTCTAGAACCAACATATAATCATAATATTAAATAAAAAGACACAAGTTTATGATGGTCTTAAAAACACCAATGTAAATGAAGACATTTTCTTCAATTTTTTTTGAAATGAAAAATCCTAAAAAAATATAACCATATTTAAAATGAAAAAAATTTAAACATATTTAATTAAATTAATACTAAATAATTTCACTTCTAGAGATTTTATTCCTATTTGACAATAACTCCCATATATATACACAAAGTAACATACTATAAAACCATAAAACAAACACTCCCGACATACTAAAATTTAACATTATAACTATTAAAAATAGGAATTATTTAAATTAATAATATTATAACAAGAAAAAATTCATAACAGGTTATTAATTAAGAAATTAAAGAATCAAATATGATTATCCATAACATTTAGTGAAAGTGTATAATGATTTCAGACATAAGGTATGAGTTTCTAATCTCACTTTTACTTATGTAAGATATTTTTATTATTAAACTCATATTTATTTTATGTAGTGTAAACACATAAATTTTATATATAATATCATGAATCTATTTATCTTCATGGGATTGAATTTTTTATTTTATGAACATAATCTTTATGGGGCATATGATTCAACTGATTACAAAGTGGTTAGGTGATTCTTGAACCAATTTCCATTCTTTGGCTTAAACTTCAACTCCATTGATTATTACATGCTAGGATTATGTTGGAAACACATTTTACTTATCTTATGTTGTATTTCTATTTATTCATTAAGTATTTATAGACAATTCCAATGTTTTTTTTGATTTTATAATAATAAATCACTTTAAGAAAAATGAGAACCAGCAAACAGACATACAAACATTGACAGGATGGGAAAAGAACCCTATCCAGGACCATCCCCGTCAAAAAAACACCACAAAACAACCCATAAAACAACAGTTTAACCTTGAAAAAAACAGTCAATCTAAAAACTAAATACCAAAAACATGCCGTCAAGGAACGCGACCTAGGAATGACCAACCCAAAACCACCAGAACACATCATGGCACGACATCACTCGTCGCCCTGCACTGCATCCACATCAAATCCAAGGCACGTGTCATCCTTCCGGTAGCTCCATCGCCGCACCTGGGACCACCAATCCATCGTCAGACTCACAATTATCATCATGGAACCACCCAATCACATCAAAGAACAACAAAACAAAATGAAAAAGAACTGTCAAGGAAAAATAATCAACGGAACTGGGTGATCCTGAGGTCTGACATCCGCGTCTGCAAACAAGCCCAGAAAAATACTAACGACAACCCTGCTCAATGGGCACCAACGAGGCAGGTCTACCATCTCAAGGAAATCAACACAATCCAAAAGGCCATGGGATCCGTCAGAACCTAACCATAATGGGGTCGTGCGTGATGGAGAAAAGTGAAATCGAAGAGAAAATCCAAGGATAAGTAGATCCGTTCTAAGTCAAGGCAAGCAAAAGAGGAGTGAGAAACCTCAAAAACCATCGACGGAGGAGCGATTCTCTGAACGTGGAAACAAGGGAGGAAGAACCAATAATCCGAGAAGGCTGGCTGGAATGTTTGAGAGGAGAAATGGAAAGGGGGATCTTCTGGCTCTGAGCGGTCCTGAGGTCGCCATCCGTGACTACATAATGACTCGAGAGGAAGATAACGACCCTATCACCAATCAACTCCAACGATCCCAACTAGCCAAAAAACAGATGATGACCACCAAGCGCATCTGAAACCCCATTCACTGAGCACTCGATGCAATGGCTCTGAAGCATGGCAGCCATGAGGAGAAGCCAAGATGAGGAAGCCAAGGGAGCACCAAGAGCGCCACCGCCGAGAGAAAGAGAAGAGGAAGGAGAAGGGAAGATGGGAGAATGACGGCACATGAAAACCCTAAACAGCGGTAGGGAAACCGTATGGAGGTCACGCGTTGTTGTTCCCCTAACGGGCTCATCTATTCCATTGAGTATTTATCGCTAATACACATAATCTATTCATTTGATTAAAATTCAAAATTTAATTTAAAAATACACATTTAAATGATTATTTTTCAATATTAAAAAGAATTTTTTTTAAAAACATATAAACAATGAGTGGATTTTATCACATTCATGAAACCATAATGAATTCAAAAATACATTATAATTTTAAAAGTTAATTTAAAAAAAAATTATTTTATAATTAAACATATATTTAAATTAATTGTTTCAATGTGATGTTGTATTTCTGTCAATAATTTCTAAATGATTTTATTATATTATTTTCATCAATGAAAACACAATTAAGGGGATCAAATTATTTATTTATGTTGATCTATTATTATTCCATATAAAATATTTTATATAATCTTTTATGATCATTTTAACTGTGATTTTTATATTTTTATACCTTTCAACATATTACCCTGGATGGTATATGATTATGTTAATTTTTTGGGGAAAGTTATTTCATATTCTAGTTTGAAACTGAATTAATTTGTTGACTATGTTTCACCCCTTAAATATGTGGAATGAATTGTACATATCATGTGATTGGAGGGGGCCTCTTTATCCCCTCTATGCCTTAGTAGGTCTCCTGAGACAAACATGTTTTGGTGTTGGTTCAAGTCTTAACCAATTATGTGTTGTTTCTTGGATGAATCATTTATGGTTTGTTTACGATGTCCCAAATTTTGAATTCCCTAATTATGATATTTTTTATTGATAATACAAATGGTTATATAGCTAGTAGAATATCCATGGTTATGTTTCATTCTCATGTCATTATATATATGTAATTATTTAATTAGTTTTTATTGTCTACTATATTATGATCAAGATCATGTTTTAATGGCATGTGTTTTTTAGTTAGTCACATTGACCTATGGTTTATGACTATTTATGATATATTCTATTGTATTATTACCCTCAATTATCATCTATGATCACCACTTTCTTATGTTTTATTTTTTACCTGGATTTTGAGATGTATATTATGATTTCTATGAATGGATAATCTAGGATAATAGAATTGTTTCTAATGGAGTTACTATGTTGTATTTTTTCATGTGGTAATGTATGTTTTATGTTTTTACCTGGGTTTCCAAATTTTCTAAACTATTTCGCTCTTTGGGATGTGATATCTCATACCTAGTACCAATGTAATATTTGTAGGCCCCAGCTCCTAGCTATAGGGATCAGGGAATTTAATAAAATGATTATAGTCTCCATTTTTTCAAAACTTTTAAGAGGATTTTCATCCATTTTTATAAATTGAATCATGAAAATATAGATTTTATCTGGAATAAGGATGTACTAATTTAACAATTAGGTCCATTTTTTTAGTCAATAAGATTAGTAACTATAGTAATTTTTTATTACCATTGTAAATGAAAAATGGGTTAATTAGGGTTATTTTTTATAGCACTTAAAAATCATTAAAACACATGACTATATTTCATTGGATGATTCTATTTTATCCATAATCATTTAAATTTCTATATTATGACATTTTTACATTCTTATTTGATTTCAACATCATAATATTTAATAAGGAAATGTCAATAATGCCACTATCATTATTTTAATATCTATAATATTTAGTGATAGAGATAAAAAACACTCTCAATTATTTATAGTTAGTTGAAATATTAATAAGTTGTTTTATAATGGTAATTTATTTTTAATTTTTAGTGATGAAATATTTCCCTTAATGTTTTACACAACTCTGACACAGTTCTTGCGTGAGTATTATTAAAATCATTTAAATGGTTTTAAAAACTCTAAAAGTATTTTTTTCATCAGTTATAGTATTCCATGAATTTTATAAAACATATAAACTATTATGAATGTTTTAATGGTTTATATTTGAATAGATTTTCAATAATAATGTTCTCAATGTCTAATTAAATTAGTATTTCCCAAAAATACATTAGAAATTTTTGAAAATAAATAATATTTTATTAAATGATTTAAAAATCATATAAATCTTGTATTAACCCTAGAGAGTGTAATATAGTTAAATATATCATATATTTTCCATTTACACGTTAATTTTACTATTATTTTATCATTCATAACTTATAATTAGTTGAAATCATTGATTTGATGGTAAATTTAAAAATGGTTAATAGGTGTTTAAACAATTGGGAAAGGGTAAAAACATATACAAACTAGTTAAAATTTTATTGGATGAGAGAATTTCAACTCATCCTCATTTTAAATTCTTATTATATCATGTTGGATATATTTTACCATGATAATTAATTTATATTGATTTAATATTTTACATAATTCCCAGAGTTCACATCCACACAATTATAAAAGGGAATCTCATCCCAATCATTATTCATCATATTTGAGCAGCCTAGCTCAGAAATTACCTCCTCTAATATCATCCTACATACCAACCCCAAGTCCTATAACTCATTCTACATCCATAATTCCTTCATTTTAATGGTTATATTGTAATTAAAAGATAGTTTCTCAACAATGTGGAGGTTAAATCACTTTCAGAAGAAGTCTATCTCATAGAAAGGGATCATGTTATAATGAAATTTTTCATTGGGATTAATTATGATTATGTGTTCAATGATGAAACTTCATGATCTGAATATCACTAAACACTTTAATTTTCTTCCCCATTGAGAATTTCTGAAGCTTATATATTTTCCTTTCATTTACCCCACATTAAGTACGGAATTGATCAATATTGTCAAGGAAAACTGATTATTTTTTTCTCTTACTTTGAAACCCTTATTTTCTTTTATATCCATATTTTTTAAAAAAATCTATAATTATTTTAATATTATCTTATTATTGACTAATTTAATTTTCACAAATGATTGAATTTTTACAAAATGGTGTAAAAGGAAACTTCTTATTATTTTCCGAATGAGGTACCACTTGATTTTTTTTAAAGAAGTGAAATAATAATTTTCTATTTATATATACCACATGAATATAATTTCACACCTTCATGAAATCTAAATTGTATGAAACACCCATTAAAATTTTTAATGTTAAATTTCAAATAAAATGTTTTCTTTAATATTTTAATAATTTTATGATTTTAAATAAGTTATTTCAAAATGAAAATAGAATTTTGCTCATGAAAATTTACACGGGATCATTTAAGGAAATTTCTTCATATATTATGAAATAATTGGTTGCGAATTCAATTTTACTAGGGATCTTATCTTGTGATATCATCCATGTTATTTTCCTGGATGGTTTATGATTACGATGATAAAAAAATTTAAACAAATTTATTTTTTATGAGTTTTCCTATGATGAATGATTTGGGATATTGTTCTATAATTATTTATTAATTTAATTTTATGACAGGAGGGAATAAAATTATATATCCCAATAATGAATTATGTAAAGAAGGATATCTCATCAGATAAATAAAGTTGGGTCGGGGAGTAAAACTAGTTTATCAAGGGACTATGTAACTAATATAGTCATGGGAATGAACTATGACTAATATGATGGAATAGAGAGTGAACCCAACCACTATAATATTCCTCGAAGTGAGTCATGAATACTAAAGAAACTGAGTTTTTATTCTTATGTGTGTGACACAAACATTTTTTTAATGTCCCTAAATTTTTGAATAATTTTTTTTAATTATATGGAATTATTTCATGACTGAGAAATTTGACGGTACATGATTCTGAGGCCCGGAGTGCCTGAAATGATCCATCGAAGTTTTGTTCAGCTTAAATTAGCATGTGTAACAAGTTTTCCTAAAAATGTGGAATAGCTCTTAAATAATTGCTTGGATCATAATTCCAAGGGAACCGTTGCGTTCAGGATAACAGGTTTACCATTGGCATGACATAAGTTTAGTTGGCATATGCCTCCTGTGAGAAAACCCAAAAATGGAATAACTGTAAATAAAATAAATAAATAGAGTTATTTTATTTTTCAAATGCAAATAACTCACGAATAGTGACACAGCTTAAAAATCTAAGACCACCGCTGAACACATGATGGTATACATTCTTTCGGTAGATACAAACATTGGCCGAATCGGCCCAATAGTGAAAGTTAGTTTTTGGTAGTAAATAAAATTATTAAGTAATAATTATTTTATTGATAGAATCCATAACTTCTATATGGTAACACAAATTAAAAATGTGAGAGTATCGTTGAGCTCGTGAGGGCGTGTTCTCCTTTGGGGGAGCCAAATCCAACCTATCACGAGTCTAGTGTGACTATTTAAAATTTTATGAACTTTTTTCAGGTACATTGATTTAAATCACGAGCGGCATTTTCTTACTTTTGAGACAGTTCTTGGATTAAAAATCCATAGAACCGTTGAATCTATAGCACTGGGTTTCACTTAAGGGATACCTTACTTTGACCGTAGTAGTTCTTGAAAAAAATTTATGTTTTGTGACATTTTTAAAACAAATGAAATAAAATAATTTTTTATTTTATTTCCTTCCTTCTCTACAACAGACATGTGGAGTGTGGGGCATGTGCTGTGTCAAGAAAATAAATGGATTGATATATCAATCTTCAGTAACGAAGTTATTAGGGAATTAGGAAGCATCCTAATTAATTGGCCCCCATTAATTCCCCATGTCATTACATACCCTTCGCCTCTCCTATATATATAGATTTTGGGGAGGGTTTCGACATAGATTCTCAATCCAACGAAGTCCTGTAGGAGTTCTGAGATGCCGAACCCTTAGAGAACATAGTCTATCCCAATGGGAGGTGACATGTGACATTGAACCATGAACCGAAGGATGACGTACGTGTGGCGTCATTGGGAACCGATTTCAGGAACAAAGAACACGACCCACCTTTAGGTGTCACACTCTCCAATGGGTTTATGAGGTAGGGGTTCATTTATTTACCCATTTTAAATGTTTTCCTCTTCCATGTTCTTGAATAATACGATGAACGTGGACCAACCGACTAAAGGGTTGATATGTAATTCCTTCATTTTTACGGGAGGTAGTTTCGGGGTATATTTATAGGGTTTGGATTTTTGTTTAACTAAATTGATTATTAAACCCTTAATCCCTCTCAAGTTTACGAGATAACAAAAAGGGTATGAGCCTAACAAACCTAGGATGAACCCTCTGCTACCTTTCTTTCAATGCGCCTCCATGGATGACCGCCAACGTGGCGACACTGACCAGTTACATAGGGGATAATGCATCAACGCACACCGCATGAGGAGGCTGCGACACCAAGGCATGGTGATCATAGGAGATATAGGAACAAGCTAGCCATGTAAGAGGTGAGGCTCACCAATGCATGATCCAGGGGAGAAGAGGGGTCATGGCTTATCTGCCACAACAATTGGAGGAATGCGCCCAACACACCGGCCGACCGCAGGTGGAGGAACTGTGCACCGTCGTGTGCCACTGGTGATGTCTGCAGGAACACTGGCTGCCTGTGACAGAGTTGGCAAGACATGCTCCTGCGGGTCCGGCGTTCCACATGGAGGCACCACATAGCACCATCGTAGCAAAGATGACGGAACGGCCTTCGGCTGTTCGAAAAAACAGGTGGTCGCTAAGCCATTGGTTGCGAGGGAATACCACCCCAGAAGGTCGCGCCATACGCGAATGGGCTGGCACCCAACAGGCCATCCCCTTTATGGGATACACCATACGTCAGCCAAGCGTCCCCCTTGTAGGCCTCCCTTTTGCAGGTCACCCCTTTGCTGGTCGGTCTGCCCTTGGGGGCCTCCATTTGTGGGCCACCCTTTGTGGGTCGAGCTTTCCTTCTGTGATGCCTTTGCAAGCCCCCTCCCTGTGGTCCAGGCCGGACCTCGGTCCAACAGGCCTAGCCCACCGTGGCCCTGCCATGATCGGGTCGGGCTGGGTCAGTATGACCGGGTCAGACAGGACCTGGGCCAACCAGGCCCATAAACACATACATGGCTGTATCATGAAAACCCAATTCCTGTTTGATGAACCGTCTATGACATTATGATCCTTGGATTTAGAAATTCCTTTTGGTATATTACTATTTAGTATAGAAGATAGTTGATGTACAGCTAGGTTGGATCAAATCCTAATCCAACCGGGCCCTCAGAACTAAAACACATATAACTCACAGACCGGACGTCTGATTGACGCACTGTCTATCACGTTGGAACCCTTACGACATAGAAGTTATTTACTTTAATCCTTTTATAATCTTAGTGGTGGTTTTGGTATAACTAATATCTCAAGGGTAGATTCTATGGAACTCGAGTGCATAGGGTGTGAGGAATCTAGTTTATGGCAGTGAGGCAGAGGTTGGAGAAAGATAATACGGATATCAACGCTCAATGATCTTGTGTGGGTCAGTGCATTCTGATCCTGTGTGGGTCAGATCCTGTGTGGGTCTACACTCAGAGATCCTATGTGGGTCTGCGCATACAGATCCTGTGGGGGTCAGATCCTTTGTGGGTCAACGAGGTTAGTTACATATCGACTATGGGCAGGTCTAATCCTATTTGGATCATTGTGGGGGTTAGTACCTATCGATCATATGTGGGTCAGACTCTGCATGGTCAGAAGCAGTGCCTCTAGATAGAATTAGATGATCTTGCTTCGTGTGTAATCATCTTTACCTCTATTCTACACTGAAAACCTGGTTGGAGCTGAGACTCTTTGGAGATGTGTCAATTATTTCATGCTATGTGATTGATATCATGCTTTTTTGTTTTCCTTTCTAAATTTTGAGAGACCTTCAGGTGTCTCGGGGTCCCTACTGAGTATCCTTATACTCACCCCTACATGGGCTTCACCCACACCTTGTTGTGTATTCTTGTAGACGACGTATAATATTGATCAAGATTTGATGGATCCAAGACCTGGAGGTACACAGAGGATACTAGAGGATACTAGAGGACGTTGAGTGTTGTGGAGGAGATCTATAACTACACTTCAGGTAGGACCCTCAGAGGAAGACCTAGGAGCTTTTTTTACTTTTTAAGTTGTATTGTATCTTTCAGTTGTACTTATAAATTAATAGTTGGGCTTGTATTCTGTACCCTTTTATTTGATCACTCTTCAACAGTTTACTTCATGTTTGCATCTTGTTGTGTTCTAGACTATGTGTTTTTACAAGTTTATATGCAATGCCTTCCTGTTTAGGGATAAGACATTCCGGTGTTAGTCTCCAGCACATGTCCTATGGTAGGTGGGCTTGGGGTAGTCATGACACGGGCCCCCGGGGATAGGTTGTGACAATGTGGTATTAGAGGAGTCATTTCTACCGAAGAAATAGGACTCTGATCTTTTTAACGGAGCAAAAGTATTTTGTAGTTTGGGTGTGGTTTTCAGTTCAAGGAGTCCAGTGTTTGTGCGAAAGTTGACATATCCATATACCAAGACCCTGAATTCTTATTTCCATCTCAGGGAACAAAAACTATGATTGCGTGTGTTTTTAAAATGTTTTTCCTTGGTTTCGTTGGATTCAAAACACCAGGTATAACATAATGACAATGGTGCACATGTTCCTGATTAGGATTTCGCTACGTAGATAGCTAGCTAGTATTCCTGAGATATAGTACACGATGAAATCCCAACATGTGATGAGGCTCCATAGCCGGGCCCCCTTACTATGTTGGCACCTTCCGGTGGTGTAACAACAGCACCACCACCCATTGTTCTGCAATTACCAGTAGCCGCACTAGCGAATGGGGCACACCGACTGAGCTCATTGAATGAGTTCCAGTAGAAGAAGCCTCTGATTGTTCAAGGTAAGACATATCCCCAGGCATCTGAGTACCGGTTAGAGGCTGTGGATAGAGTTTTTCCCCAATTTGGGACCCCAACAGATCATATTTTGATCCAAGATACTAGTCTTTATCAGTCGGTAACCATGAGAAGGGTCTGCATAGTGATGAGGATTCAATATGTGGATCGTTTCTAGAGATGGTACCCTCAGATAGTGTTCCAGCTATATCACTGCTCATTGATCATAAGTAACAATCAGTGGTACTGGTAGAGTAAATATGTAGGAAAAATGCCTTACATGTATTTCAGTATCTGATATCCCTCGGGTTACAAGGCAAGACCGACTCACCGACATCTATGGACTGGCTTGAGGAGGTGGCCAAGATTCAATCTAGCCAGGGAACAATTCGATCCGATGGCATTCCTGGTAGAGAGCCATATATGTGGCTCAACAGGATAGTGATAGAGTTTAGATTACCCTGATCTTGTGATGATGTTGATTTTTAGTGGAAAATCATGAGAACCTTCCTTAGAGTAGGGTGTCTCTTTCCATAAAAACTAAGGGGTGGGTGTTCCCTAGTGCTTCTACGACATTGTCAGAATGACATGTCAGTAGTTGAGTATTCATCGAGTCGTACCATCCATTATACGTACTTGATGAATACAGTAAGGTCAGTTCTTTAGTGCTCAGACCTATGAGTGAGGTGTGTTTAGGGACCTTTGATCCAGCACTTTTCCTCTACGCATTCCTACTTATGTTTGGGTGCTAGAGATAACATTTGTGGTGGACTATTCTTTGGCTGATTGGATGAGTCCAGTGAATGTTAATAGCGGGAAAGAAGGAAACTGATGCCAGTGTCCCAGACATGGGCATGTAAAATGTTTCGAGAAGAGGAAGTGATTGCGATAGATGAATTTGTAGGCCATCAGACGTGGAAGTGGAGTGTGGAGAGCAGCATGAGGTGGTTTAAATTTCTACATGTTTCAACCACCACCTCAATGTGGTCCTCGTAAGGTTTAGGTAGCTGGAGGACATTGGATGGGAGTAGCTGCATGCGGTCAAGGAGTGTGAGCCAAGGGATCCATGAATGATTAGAGATATGGTATGTGTCTATTACTAGATACCATATTAATTGACATATCAACTAATAATTACTTACTTTGATGGATCTTATTCAATACCTAATGTTTTTGGTTAAACCGTTGACTTGACCCTTATTCATGGAGATACATTTTGGAGGAGACTCAAAAATCACACTTATGCCAACTTTGTGATATGACCCTTGAGGCGAGAGTTTTTATCAGAACCTCTTGGTGGAAGCATTGAGGCATTACAACATTAGTTTTGTTATGGAATGGTCATCCACAGTTCATACTCAGACTTAATATATTAGGAAAAAAGGTTGTGCTTTATCTACAATGTTGGAATGGGGGTTTACTTGTTCATAGAAAAAAGGAAGCCCATGAAGAACAGATAAACTCAATCATAAGAAGGGGCCAACTGATCACTCTTTATTAAGACATACATACCATCATTGCAGTGGGAGTTTTGGGTTTTTAGTTCCCAACAATAGTGGCACACTGTGGGGACATATTTTCAACATATGTTTCTAGGATTACCTCCCCGAATGGAGAGGGACTTCGGCTTTGGCTGGGTACTACTAATGTTTTGAACCAGACTTCTCCTAGGTAGCGGAACCTTTTCCAGCATTGACGAAGAAGGGGGAGCCTTTCTTGTGGACAGAGAAGTGTTTTCAGAGCGTTAAGAAGTTTATATTGCGACGATGGATAGAGTTCTTTCAGGACTATGACTTTGAGATTTTCTATACTCTGGGAAGAGGAACGTGCTAACAAACTCACTCAGCAAGAGCTCTGATCTACAACAATTGAGTGAGGTGTAAAAAAAGCTATTCACGTTGCCAATATACATCATAGATAATGATGGATCGACATACCTCTAGTTTATGACTGTCACTCCCCCAATTCATCTGAAAATTTGGGGGGATAGCTTGAGTCATTTACTACAAGGCTCGACGTGCTCAGATATCCTAAGAACGGTCTCCTGAATGATTTGTTGAAGGTGGGGAGCTCGTCATCCTCTTTATAGGACATACCATGTTTCCACTGACACATCCATAGGAGGTGTTGAGGGAGATCCATACATCCCATTAGTGTTACATCCTCAAGTGGTGAAGGTGTACCAAGACATTCAACTTCTATACTGGGGGCCAAGGATGAAGAAAGAGATGGTAATGTTTGTATCACGATGCTTCACTTTTTATTAGGTGAAGACAGCACAGAGCTGGATAAAATCTTATAATGCCAGGAGGATGGAGACCACATCTTCCTAGAGGTCTCACCTCGATAAGGTTTGTACAAATTTGGCTGGGGTGGCAAGTTTTATCCGAGGTTCATCTGACCATTGTAGATTCTTAGTAAAGTGGGTGAGGTGGCGTGCCATATACCTCTTTCCCCATAGAAGCACCATGTGCATACTGTTTTCCATGTATCATAGTTGAGGAGATGCGCTCATGATCCATCACACGTTAATGACTAAGATGAGTTGAAATTTGATGATAGAGTGACTTTTACAGAGATCATAGAGAGGATAAAAGATCAATAGAAGAGAGTCCTTCATGGACGGTCGATCTGTCTGGTGCATGTTCAGTTGCATCACGGGGACCTCCAGGAGAGCACATTGTAGCGGGAGACACAGATTTATGCTCTGTACCACCATTTGTTTGATTTTCCATTATTTTCCTATCCAGGTACCTAGATACCTAAGGTGGGGAGAATGTATTGTCTCAGAATTTTTGTATATTTATTTAATTATATGGAATTATATTGAGACAACAAAATCTGACGGTGCGTGATTCAGAGGCCCCGAGTGCCTGAAATGATCTGTCGATGTTTTTTTAATCTTTAATTTGCGAGATTAAGTAATTTTATTGAAAATGTGGAATAAATTTTAAATGGTTGACTAGATCATAATTCCAAGAGAACTATTGCGTTCAAGATGGCGGGATTACCCTAGAAGAAACTTATGTTTAGTCGGTGCAGGCCTCCTATGAGAAAACCCAAAAAAGGAATAACCATTAATAAAATAATTAAATAATGTTGTTTTATGTTTAAAATTATTATAACTAATGAATGGTGACTCATAATAAAGATCTGATACCACTGATGAACTTTTTATGGTACACATTATTTAGGAAAATACAATACTTTATTGGTGCGGGCCAACTGTGGAAGTTTGTTTTTTGATATAAATAAAATATTTAAGTTAAAATTATTTTTTGTTAAAATAAATAACTTCTAAATGGTAACTTAGATTGAAAATTAGAGAGTACCATTGGGCATGTGAGGGAGTGTTCTCTTTATGCGGAGCCGAACCTCGACCAGCGCGAGTCGAAGGTGACTATAAATATTTTAGGAACTTTTTTTCTGGTACATTTATTAAACGCACGAGCGGCATTTTCTAACTTTTGAACTGGTTCTAGGATTAAAAAACCGAGGGCGCCATTGAATCCATAGCACTGGGTTTCACTTAAAGGAGACAATACATTAACCACAGTAGGTCTCGATAAAAAGTTATGTATTGTGACTTTTTTAAAATAAATGAAATAAAATAAATTTATTATTTTATTTCCTTCCTTCTCCACCAACGCACAAGCGGCGTGTGGTGCCATCAATGTGTCAAGCTTAAAAATGGCATGACCTGTCAATCTTAAGTAATTACGTCATTGGGTAATTTGGAAGGATCCTAATTAATGAGACCCCATTAATTCCATATGTTGTTACATATTATACCCTTCTTCTATATATATTTATTTTAGGGAGAGGTATTGATAGAGCATTGCTAAAAAAAGAAGTGATGAAGTAGTGATGAGATGCCTAAACCTTAGAGGATGGAGCGAATCCCAGTGGTAGGTGACGGTGGACACCAAACCATGAACCGAAGGACGATGTACTAGTGGAGTTGTTGGGAACCAGTTGCGGGAATGAAGAACATGATCCAACTTTAGAAATGGGTGCTCTCTAAGGGGTTTACGAGGTAGAGTGTTTATTCCTTAATGAATTTTAAATGTTTTACTCTTCCCTGTACCTGAATAATATGAATAATGCAGACCAACTGACTAACAGGTTGATCCATGATTCATTAATTTTTTTCTGGAGGTTGTTGCTGGGTGACATTGTAGGGTTTTGAATATTGTTTAATTCAATTTATAATTAAACCCTTAATCCCCCTCACGTTTAGGAGCTTACGCAGAGGGCGCATGCCTAACAAAAACTACCATAACCCTCCTATATAATGTTATCCATACGCCTCCATGGATGACCATCCATGTGAAGTCACTAACCGGCTATGTTGGGGATAACATATTGACGCATGCTGCGACACCAAGCTGTGGTGTTCATCGGAGATGTCGTTCACAGAGGAGGCATGGCGCGCTATTGTGCACCATCGGGGAGAAAAGGGGGTTATGGCTCATCATTCATAGTGATTGGAGAAATGTGGCCATAAAATCGATCGACCGCGGGGGGTAGAGCATCATACTGTTACAAGCTGCTGGAAAAGTCTACCGGCACACCAGCTAGCCACAACAAAATATGAAAGACCTACTCCAGCGGGTTGTGCAAGCCACATGGCAGCCCCACATGGTGCTGCTGCTGCAAAGAGGACCGAACGTGGGTCGCTCCCCCTTTTGATGCCATGGTGGACCCCCCTTGCGGGTCACACCGCACACAGTTGGACAGCCGCCCAATGGGATGCCCCTTTGCGGGCCACAACCAACGTGGGCCTGTCCGCCCCCTTTTTGGTCGCCCTTTTGCGAGCCACCACTTTGTAGGCTGGGCCACCCTTGTGGGTCACCCTTTGCGGTCCACCCTTTACGGGTTGGGCTGACATTGCGGAACACCATTGCAGGCTGCCCCCTTGTAGGTAGGGCCAGACCTCATCCCCACAAGACGATCCCACCATGGAACTGCCTAGATCGGGTTGGGCTAGATCAGCCCGACCGGTTTGGACCGGACCTGAGTTAACAGGGCCCAGAAACAGTTAAAGGGACATATCTTTTGAATCAGATGTATGTTGGACGAAACGTCTATGGAATTGAGATACTTGGACCAAGACTGTACTTTTCTTATACTCCTCTTGTGTCGTGGGGATATTTGGAGTATGATCAGGCTGGATTAAATTGGAATCAGACTAGGCCTTAAGAACTAAAACACTTATATGTCACAAACCGGGCGTTGGATTGATGCACTATCTGTCGTGTTCGAACCCTTACGATATGTATGTTCACTAGGTTACTCCGTTGTAGATCTTAGAGGTGGTTAATGTATGTCCAATATCTCAAGGGACGATTCTACGAAACTTGAGCACACTAGGCTCGAGGAATCCAATGGCTAGTAGTGAGGTGGAGGTAGGAGATAGATCATATGGAGGTCAACACCCAATAATCCTATGTGGTTCAACGCATATTGATCCTATGTAGTTCAGATCTTCTATGGGTCAACACTCAATGATCCTGTGTGGGTCTGTGAATATCGAACCATTGTAGGTTAGATCCTGTGTGGGTCAGTGCTCAGCAATCCAGTGTGGGTCAACGCATAATGATCCAGTGTGGGTCAGATCATATGTGAGTTAGTGGGGGTTAGTTACCTATTGACTCTCAGGGGGGGGGGGGGTTAGGTCCTATATGGATCATTTTTTGGGTTAGTACCTGTCAGTCCTGTGTGGGTTAGACTCCATATAGTCAGAAGAAGTGACTCTTGACAGAATAAGATGATCCAGCTTGACGACTAATCATCTTTACTTCTATAGATCACTGAATACCTGATTTGATTTGAGAATATTTTTGAGCTGTGTTTGTTTCTTTTTCTTTGCGATTGAGATCATGATTTGTGTGTTCATTTTAGGAATTATGAGAGACCTTCAGGGGTCACAGAGTCCCATTTGGGTATCCTTATACCCACCCCTGCATGGGTTTCTCTGGCACCTTACAATGTCTTATGCAGACAAAGAATAGCTTTGATTGATATATGAGGGACTCGGGACAAGGTGGTACATGGAGGAGAAGGGTGGAAGTAGAGTGTTGTGGAGGGGATGTGTACATACCCTTTAGGTAGGATCCTCAGAGGATGACCAAGGAGCTGTTTACTATTTTGTAGTGGTATTGTACCATTCATTTGTACATGTACTTATACATTTGGGTTTCTATTCCAGCCTCTTTACATTCATCAATATTTTATTACTCCAGTAGTTTACATTGTGGTTTCATCTTATTGCGTTATTCATTGTGTATTTGTATAGGTTTAAAGGAAATGCCTTCCCATTTTAGGGAAACTACATTCTGGTGCTATTCGCCAGCCCCTGGCCTATGGAAGGCGGGATTGGGGTAGTCATGACATGGGTCTTGGGGGACAATTCGTGACAATATGTCATATAATAATGTTATTCTCTAATGTCTCATGTTGTTTAATTCTGTTATGAAAAACAACTTATGAAGAAACATGACATATACCATGACTAAATATTGTGATCAATAAAATGATGAAAATGGTTTTCAATTGTTAATATAATGTTTTCATACCTATAATACCATTTATGATTTAGTGTTCATTAATGCCCTCTTTGATTTCCCTCACGGAGGATCTGATCTCACCCTTTGGGTATGTACCCCTTCCCCAAGATATGTAGAATGATTTAATATATGATATTTATAGAAAGGGTATAATTTTTGAAGAACAAAGTTGGAAAAAATTTAGATCTCATTTGAAAATTTAGTTTAGGAGTCCATGACTCTAAAGGCATGATACATATACGATTCTAGAATGGATTGTAATGTTGTATAAAAAATATTCATTTAATAAAATTTAATATTTATATATAAAAATATTTGGATACTATATGAAGTTAATTTAATTGAATTGTAATTATTGACCAAGGAGTTGTTTTAATATGTTTTATCAATGTGTGATAAATACATTTGAACCATTTTCAAATGTTATTATGTTATATAATATATGGTAGAATAATAAATTTTAAATTCTCACCACCACTTGAATGTAATGGAATTACATAGGATTCTATATGGTAATTCTAGGAACTCATATTCAAAAGTTTAGAATCATTCTATGTTTACTGCCCTTAGGTGGGATGTTAATTAACAAAAGGGAGTTCACCTTAGTTATAACAAGATAGGGTAAGTCCTGGGGTTGGGGCTGAGGTTTATTGATGTGTTTATTGAATAGCAACCATAAAACTGTTTAATTTTTTTCCATGATGACTCTATTCTAGACATAATTCCTTTAATCCATATGGTTTCCACGATTAATATATAGAAATATTTTCCAATGTATTTCTATTTTAATTATTTGTGAAAATTTATCTTGTTATCCACATTATTCCATTTAATATATATTAAACAGAAATTCATGAATTTTTTTCCATGAGTAAATAAAATTTTGTTTTATTTATAAATGGTTGGGTTTGATAATATTTTTTTCATGGAAATTGTTTGATAGTAGTTTTATTAAAAGAAAACATGGAATACCTATTTTTTATCCTTATTTTCAAAATGATAAGATATGGATTCTCTTTTAAAGTGAAATTCACATGGTCAATTGGTGGTAAAATAATGGTATCTTAACTCTTATATATATACACATATTTCAGTTTTATCAGGTTTCCTGATGTAATTTATATTCCTATATATTTGTAATCTTGTTCTTAAGGAGGTGTGTGTGTCATTGACTAAATTACCAATGTAGACATTTTTGGTTTTGTATCTCTTTCCTATTTATAGATTATATCATTTGTCAGCCTTTTTATATAGTCAATCATTCTTCCATGGTTCCTTTACTATTTTATATCTCATTGTACACATTTTACGAACATTATTTCTGTTTTTATCTATTAATGTTCATTCGTTTTTGTGGAAATCATTCCTATTTTATTCCTTATAATGTATGGATACATGTCTCTAGCCTATTTGGATTTGGAATTCCATTCAAGCTAGTGTTACATTGATTCATGAGCTTGTTTAGGAGGATTACCTGTCTAGTTTGTTATAATATTTTAATTTATAAAATTAGACAGGGGTTTTATTTTGATTTAAATTATCAATCTATTAGATTTGTGTAAATGTACAACCATCATTAGTAGCAAATAACTTCTACTATATCAACTCTCAAAAGACTAATTATCCTTCCAATTACATGGAGTTAGTTGTTTTATGGAATTTTATAATATATTGGGGACAATACTCATTCAACAAGATATTTATAATAAAAACCATCCATAAAATCCCCAACAACACCATTTCATATTGAGAGGTAAAAAAGAGGTTACAATGGTTTTTTAATACCTAAAATATTTTGATCTTGATCGCATTCATACACATTGAAAGGTTAATTTCATTGATATGCTCGTTATAGGAATTATAAACCTTAGAACGTTTAGGAAGTGGTGGACATGTGGAGGTTGATGTTTTTACTAGCTTTTAATTATCTATATTTTACTAAGGAAGAAAATTAGGTATACCTTTATCCCATTTACCCTCATTTTTCTAATATGGAATGAGTAATGGAGTCTATATAATTGACCATTATTTTAAACAATAGTTTTCTTCAATTAATAGAATTTTAAACTACTTGATTCACATGAAACATGAAATGAAAAGAACCCATGTTACTTTTAATTAATATATATACATTATTAGAATGGATTAATAAATATTTAATTTAGGTATTTTTTTCACTTATAATTATTATATGATGAATTTATAATATTCAATGAAATATTTAAATATATATGGATTATTAAAATTAATTTTCAAAAATATAAATAATTAATTTTAATAGTTTCTGGGGAAGATTATTCAGTATGAAATTAATATTTTTCAAAGAACTATTTTCTTTATAACTATTGTGTATTTTTATTCACTCAGGATTAAATATTGGTTTTGATGAAAAAAATTTATAATAATTAGAGTAACATAAATTAACAATCATCCAAAAGCTATTAGAAGGAATGAAATAAAGATTAATTCATTTTATGATTTAAAATATAGTTTACATTTTTTTTATGTGATACACATTTTTTTGGAAACTAAATATATTATAATAAAATGATTAAAAATTATTATTTTATTAATAATAATATATTTAGAATAACTTATTTATAATTGATATAAAATAGTAAAAATTACAGTTGATATTTAAAAATTCACTGTTCAATAAAAATTGATTTCTTTATATTACATGTTTCCATTTTAAATTTTATTTCATATAATATTGACTTTTAATTTGAAATAATTTAATTTTTTATTTTATTCATTGTTAAAATACTATCTTATGGTGAATTTAAAATATCTTTCTTGATTTATTTAATTTATAGTGAATAGTATAAAAATCCATTTATACAATTGTTGTGAATTCTATGACATCATTAGTGTATAAATATAATATAAAAATTATGATAAAAAATTTCAAGTTTAAATAAGTAATAATCAATAAAAATATACATTGAAAAATATTAATTCTAATTTAGAAACATATGTTTTATATTTTGTAGCCTAGGTAACACCCTAACCCCAGTAACCCAGAGATAGTGCATTATTACATAACAGTGGCACGATACATGGAATCATATCCTGAATGACTGACCAGTTTAGTAGCCTTGGATGTAATAGATACATACACAAGTTTTGCATTATATCATTACATAAAAAACCAACAACATTTGTTCTCCATTGAATACCCTTACATCCATTAGCCTATCCTTGTAGGTCAACCATAAAATACATCTTCACATCTTGGGAAAAATAAAACTTTGAAAGGGGTGAGCTCAGATGCTCATTAAGGATCACAATATAGCAAAAAAATATTAAATAATCAAAAACATTTAATGCAATGTATAAGACTAAAACATAAGCCTTTTAAATTTAAAACATCAGAATAATATGAAAAATATAAATCAATTAATGTCATTTATGTTTTAACATGGATATTTTACTAGTCGAATAATCCAATGTAATATCAAGAACCAATTTTATAGTGATGGAATACAAAATGCCAGACGTCATAACCACATAGTCAAGGCCCGCTACCAAGACTACAAATAATATTTTGTCAATTCCTTATTCCAACAGACTAGTTTGTCTCATGAGACCTACCAATGCATCAAGGATCAATAGTGGGCTCCTCCTGTCACTTACTAAGTCCAATGCAATCCACATATGAAAAGGATTAAACATAACATTAACATTCATATTAAAACTAGCACACAAAATGTCAATAATTCATCAGTAAACCATGAATTGTATAAAAATAACACATCCATAGAAAATGAAATCCCAAGACCATCAATACACTAAGGGTGATTTGTATCATAATGATTCAACTTCAAACATGTTCAAAATCCATCAAAGGATGTTGACATATATGTAATGAAAACTATTTGAATGAAATACCTCTTTATATTTTGAAACCATTTAAAAGTCACATAATTATAAAAGAAAACATTTATTTTGGAAATATTTTTATAATCCTGTATGGGAAGCCTCAAAGGTGTTAAAATGGCAGAAAATAGCTGCACCCGCCGTATTAGTTAATAAAACATTCTTTACTTAATTTTTTCTAAAAGGTCGTAATGGACCTTGTTTGGAAAATGACATAAATATTCCTTTTTAAACGATTTATAAAAAGTAAAAAAATGGAATATATTACTTTAAACACTAGTCTAGAAAATAGGAAAAATATTTTTAAATACATTTTTATGAAACATGGATGTGGATGATAAAGAGGTCCTAGTAGATACTGACGTATAAACAACCTTAGATAATGAAGAGATTACAGAATTAAACCATAACCTTGACTTTTCCTTTGTAGAGGGTAGATTAACCTCATATATAATAGTTATATAATTGATATTAAATTATAAATGAACCACATACATAGATATGATATTATATATGATATTATATATGATCTTATAATATTTATTTTTTAATAACATTCCAGTAGTATCATTGTTTCATGTGTTAAAGGCTTAGTTTTTAGTTAAATTCATTGTAACGTAAGCCATTTTTGTTATGGATAGGATTTTTTTGATTCACATAAATAATGATATTAAGTTCTTAAACATTATTTTTAATCCAAAAATGAAAATTATTCTTGAAAAGTTATGTTGGGGAATGAATTTCATCGCGTTCATGGAGACGGTAATCCGTACGTACGCACGAGAGATAATACAATTCTATTGATGGTGAAATCGTATGTAATTGGATGGCATGTAATATATAAAAAATAATTTACATGTTATATTAATTATTTACATTAGTTATACTCATTATTATACCCATCCAAATAATTATGTGTTTGAATAACAAACTACACCACAATGTGGAGACGATAAGCCATACGAACACACTTATGGTCATTTGACATTCAAAGGTTGGATAGAATAATGAATATGGTAGTAAAATATTTATAATAACATCACAATATGTATAAGATACTATATTTATTATTTTATATGGAGGAAACTATGAAATAGGAAGTGGAAGAATAAATGAACTTTGAAAGAGGTGGTGAAATTATTACCTGTTCTTCAAGTGATTCCTTTTGATTTAATCAAAATGTCTTATTATGCAGGATTTATGATCCAATTAAGGCCTCTAGGTAGAAGTTAGGGTAGTTGAGAGGATATTTGAGTAGGGGAGACTGATCCAAATGGCTTAAGAGGTGTGAAATTAAGATAAGGGGAAGTGCCTATTTGTTAGAGAGGCGGGGGTCACATTAGGAAAACATTGAAGTATTATTTTATTATACAATCATATACGGATTATAATTGCTCCAAAATGATTTATTCCAAGTATAAGGTGGGTATGGGTCAAAAACATCTTAAACAATAGGTTTTAGATAGCTTAGGTCACCCTATTAACCTTATATTATTGATTTATCTCTTAGTAAAAAAGTTTAACTCTAACCACGTATTATTGTATTATTATATTAAATGGTTAATAAACATACATTTAAATGCCAAGAGAACCAAAAGTGGTTCATTAATGAAATTATATTATTATTTACGTCCTTTTTTCAAACCATAGATGTTTAGGACTGTTTTATAAATAAATAATAGAGTAATTTGTTTAAAACCCATTTATGTCAAATTTGACACCATTTGTTATTTTGTTTTTGTGAAATTCATAAAAACTTCATAAAATTGAAAAAAAATTATTTAATCAACCAAAACATGTCATATAATCCTAGAAAATTATTTTAATTTATCAAAATTCCCAATTTATATTTATTTTGATATTTATAATATCAATTATTTTAATCATTCGTTAATAATGTAATTACGGAATCATCCTTGTGTCATAAATAAATTTACTTATATAATGTCTAAAAATTAAAAATATAATACCATTATATAGGAAATATGTTTATATTTGTAATGAATATTTATAGTCAAATTTATATTATGTATACCCCTATATTAAAAATTGTTTAGTTATTTAACATTGAATTTAATACTTTTAACATTTCTTGAAATAAAATAATAATAAATGACCTAATCTAATACAAGAGGACAAAAATGATCATATTTTATTTGTGAGGTTATTTTTGGAATAAATACCCTTATCCAATATAATTAGGACCGGTTCTAGGGTAACAATAATATCATTTTTACGATTAATTACACTATTTACTTTTAACTATGGTAAATAATAGTCAAAATGAGCTTTTTACAAAATAAATTCATCTTATTGGACCATATTTTACATAATGAAATCAACCAGGTCTCGTGTATTTTTGAAATTGAATTTAAAAAAGCGGTAAAATTATGTTTATGCATATTTGGTAATGTTCTTAGAACGTGGGTAAAAGACATTAAAATGTTCTAAAGAATTATATACATCTAATTTTATTATAAAATGAATCCAATGAATTGATTTTAACAAATATAGGTATTATGTATCTATTTTTAACTAAAAGATATTTAAATAAAATAAGTAATTAGTTAAATAAAAAGTCAGTTTTAAACAATAATGCAGTGTTTTTCACTATTCATATAAAATTTAATGTTTTAAAAAATATTCCAAATATTCATCCTAAGATAATTTTGATATTCCAAATCAAAAAAATGATATCCATTTTGAAAAATAAAATTTATAAAATTTCAAAAGTAGGTATTACTATTTAGAACTGCTAGTTTGATTGATCGTGGTGAATTAAAACTCCATATTGCATATAGCACATGCTAATGCATCATTAAAAGGGTGAACATACTGTGGAAGCATAAGGTGTTACATTCTCCCCTGCTTCAAATAAAATCATCCTCAAAATTTCTTGAATATTACTTCATAAAAATATTCATGTGGTTCTTCATGATAAGTTCCTTGGTTTCCCACGTTACATCGTCCATAATATGATTCATCCATAGAACTTTTACTAGATGAGTAATATTGTTTCTCAAAATTTGTTCTCTGGTATCATGAATCTTGACAGGCTATTCACAATAAGGGAGATCGGGTTCCAGTTCAATTTCTTCACAGGTGAGTACATACGTTAGGCCAGGCATGTATTTTCTCAATAGTGATACGTGGAACACATCATGATCTTCAGAGTGACTTTACGACATTTACAAATAATATGATACACCCCCAATTCGTTCTAGAATTTCGAATGGTCCGATGTATCTAGGACAAAATTTACCCATCTTACGGAAATGTATAACACCATTCCAAGGAGATAAATTCATGAAATAATTACCACCTATTTGAAATTACAAATCCTTTATTTGTTTATTGGAAATTCTCTTTTTCCTACTTTGAGCAACATTGATGTGGGTCTGAATAATCTTCACATTTTCCATTGTTTCCTCTATATGTTCTGGGCATACAAGTTTTTGTTCACCAACATCATCCCATCATGTTGGTGTGTGATATCTCTTTCTATATAACGCTTAATATGGTTCCATATGAATAAATGAATGGATGAATACCTTGAAAATCAAGTGATCAAGATCTCAACATGTTTCCTAAGGTTTGAATAGTCTGTTCTGATTGTCCATCAATTTTAGGATGCTAGGAAGTGCTCAAACGATGTTCTGTATCAAAGGTCTTCTGATGAAATTTCCATAATCGTGATGTAAAATTGTGATGATGATCAGAATCAATCGATAGGTGTACACCATGAAATATTAAAACATCATCAATATATAGTCTTACTAAACGTTCAAGTGGTAAGTCTTCCCTTATAGCAAGAAAATGTGATGACATGGTAAGACGTTCAACAATTACCCATATTGCATCATTCCTTCTAGGAGACATTGGTAGTCCCATGACAATTTCCATTGTAATATCATCTGATTTCCACTCAGGTATGGGAATAGGTTTCATTACGCCTCTGGGATTTTTCCTTTCAGCTTTCACTTGTTGAAAAAACATACATCCATACACATAATCATAAAATTCATCTCTTCATGTTGCCCCACCAGAAATTTTCCTTCAAATCTCTATACATCATAATGATACCATGGTGTATAGAGAAATTGAAGCTATGAGAATCATGCAACAATTACTTTTTTAGATATGTTATATCATAAACATAAAGTATCTTACCAAATTTAAAATTTCCATTTTCATATACGAAGTCAATGAATATCCCATCATTCAATGTTTTAAATTTCTTTTTGAAACTTTTCATCATCAGTCTGAGAACATTTTATCCTTTCTAGTAATGATGCTTTGGAAATCATTTGAAAATGTATTAATGGTTCACCTTCCATAATTATTCTCATATCTATTTTTACTAGATTTGTGAACATAAGATACCTTTCAACTCTCATCTTGTTCAAAACTCCATGATTCTTTTGACTCAAAGAATCTACCACCTTATTTTCATTCCTAGGGTGGTAGTGTATTGTGAAATCATAATCATTGAGTAGTTTAATACACTGTCTTGGCCTCATGTTGAGTACATTATATGAGAAAATATACTTTAAACTCTTGTGATTTGTATATATCTCATATTTGTCACCATAGAGATAGTCTCTCCATATCATCAAAGTAAATATTACAGTTTTGAGCACAAGATCATGGGTGGGATAGTTTTTTTCATGAACTTTTAGATGTCGTGATGCATAGGTAATAACTCTATCATTCTGCATAAGGACAAATCCAAATCATTTCATTGAAGCATCACTACAAATAACAACCCCATCATTTCCCAATGGTATGATAAAGATAGAAGAATTGACTAAAATTCTCTTTATTTATTCCAAAGATTCATCACACTTTTTTATAGAAACAAATTTAACCCCTTAACGTGTGATCTTGGTAACTGAGTTAGCCAATCGGGAAACATTCAGAATGAAGTAGTGATAATGACATGCTAAACCCATAAAACCGTGTACCTCAGTTATTCATGTCGGTGCTACCTATTCTTGTATTGCTCTTGTCTTATAAAGATCATCATAGATTCCATCATTATAGAAAATATGTCCAAGAAAAGAAATTTCTTGAATCCATAATCCACAATTTCTAAACATCCTATATAATTCATTTAATCTGAGGGTTTTCAAAATAATGCACAAGTGATTATCACGATCTTCATAGCATTTGGAGTATTCCAAGATATCATCAATAAACACCACTACAAAGTCATCAAGATATTCCTTGAAAACTATATTCTTTCAATCCAATAAAATAGAGGGTTCATTATTCCGTCCAAAAGGTATTACTGTAAACATGTAATGACCGTACCTGGTTCAAAAAGCTGTTTTCAGAATGAATTCATTATTCAAAAACAAATGATGATATCCAGTTAGAAGTTCATTATTTAAAAAATATTGATCTCCATGAAGTTGGTCAAATAAATCATCAATTTGAGGTATGAGATTGTTGTTCTTTTTTGTTATAATATTGATCTCCCTCTAGTCAATACACAACCTCATTGATCCATCTTTCTTCTTGACAAAAATAATAGGGTCTCCCCATAGAGAAACAATACGATGAATAAATACCTTATTACTCAATTCCTCTAGTTGATTCTTTGTTTCCAATATTTCCATAGTATCCATTTGATAAGGGGACTTTGATATGGGCCTTATACCAGGAATTAAATCAATGGAAAACTCAATTTCTCATTCTGGAGGATTTCTAGGTAAATCCTCTGGAAACACATTAACGTATTATTTCATAATTGGTACATTCTATATTTGAACATTCCTTTAGTCACCCATAGTTATTTATTTCTCTTTATCCCCAATAATTGAATTTCGTAGAGCAACTAGGGGTGGATCTAGATAAGAATCATGTGGCGAAATTTCTTCTCAAAAGAAAAGGTACTAATTATCCTCATCAAAAATTGGTACATCATTCTTATTAAAATAAATTCACGTATCATGGTAGGAAATACAATCAATATTTAGGATTACATCAAATTAAATATTGGGTATGACGATGAGATTAACAGATAAAAAATTTTATATGCCATAATGGGAGATGATTCACAAAAACATTGTTGCAATGATACTTCTCTTAAGAGTTTTGACAAATAACACCCTTGTTAAATAAAATTGGAAATTTGTAATTTTCTTAGAAAACTAGGAAGTTATGAAACAATGCAATTATCAAGGATCAAATAAAGCATTGGCTAAACTTTAAAAACAATTCAATTACCTTCCACCAAATCTATCGGATCATCAACCTCAAGAGTAGTGATTTCATAATCTTGGCCTTCCTCAATTTGCCTTTTATGATGTAAAATTCTTTGGCACTTTGGACAATCGTTTTAATAATGCATCTTTTCACTGAAATTGTTGCATTCAACATTGACAACCTCTTTTTATGTGATTTTTTTTAATATTGTCCCCATTACATTGGTTAATTAAGTGATGTTTGAAATATGAATTTTTTCATGTTCTTGGGAATATATATATGGTTTTTCTATATGAAGGGTCGGGCTAGGACTATATAGCCTCCATTGATTTAGGTATTTTCAGATATCTCATGGAATATGAATGGGTGGTAGGGACATGTTTCCGTATCCAGTATCTGATGGGTGATAAGGACATGAATCCAATTCAACTGTGTGATGGAAGTTAATAATGTAACTTCTTATCATCTATATTAAGATATATTTGATTATGTTTGTGCTAAATACATATTTTCTTCATTATACTAATGTTATGATGGTTCATATCATATTCTATGATCATTTTCTTGATTTATATCATATGATCCTTTTTTATTTCAATTTGATATTATAATGTTATGTTCCATGAATTTGATTATGTTATCATACCGAAAATATATATTGTTTTTCCCTAATGATATTATTTATATAGCATTACTAAGTATATATTTTCTCAATTTATTATTTTTCCATTTCCCCAGACATGAATAATATTATTATGTTTAATGTTCCAATGGTATAGTATGTAAAAATTATTTTCTGGGTAATGTTCAAGATGTTGTTTAATAAGATGTTCATATAACTAATTTCAAATGACACTACACTTTTTGTTTCTGGGGGGTTATTTATTTTTAGATGAATTGAATATTTATTTAAAATTATGTATTGTGAATGTAAATATACATATTTCACCATAGTTGGTAACAACGATGTGTTTAATTTTTTTGGGTACTATTTTAGTATATTTTGGTGATTAGATTAGTTTTTTGGTGATGAGAAACATATAACATAAATTAAAAATATAGATATATAAAAATATATAGGAATTAATCTTATAATATTTGAACGGTATTGAATGTGTATATTCTTAGAAATGGTGTCCTTATTTTCCCTAAAATAAATTGTTAAATGCGCTGAAATAGATGCACAGAGTAGTAACAACCTTGAAAAAGGTCAGTTGATTGTAAATTATACCTTTAATCAGTGCACAACAAGAGGCCCCAACATATCATATAGATTATAACTCCTAGGATATATTATATAGTGATTTAAATTCCATTTATGAACAGTAATGAATGATTAAAGTGGATATTGATTATTAAATATTTAATAAGGTAGTATGACGAGACTAATAGGAAATAAAAATAGATAACATAGATGTAAAACAATAAACTTATAATCATGGGTATACACATTATTTTTTAGTTTTTTATTTATGTTTCTTATTTCATCGTATTAATTTATTAATTTAAGTATTCTAATCCTCACATTCCCCTTATTTATGTAATAGTTGGAGAAAGAAGAAACCATGCTAACAAATGATGTTATAGTTAATTTGGTGTTAATCCAAATGACCAATGAATGATATGGGAAATGATGTAAAGAATATTTTTAAAATTCAAACTCAACTCTCCTAGGATTTTAATAATAATCTAAACCATTTTAAGATGACAAAACAAACTATGTAAGGATATGAAATATATAAATTCCTTTATGCATCGATAACTATCCCTCCATTAGTGTGTCTTCAAGTCCCAAACGTCTTGACCAACATATAAATTCAATTATGACTATATTTTATATTCCTAAATGATTGTACTATGATAGGGTTGTTTGAGATTATTATCAATTCAATGGTGATACTGAACAATGGGGGACTGCAATAATTAATAAAACCAAGAATTAATAATTTGAATCATTTTAATGATATGTGTGTAGGAGACTATTGTACCATAAACATTTTCCTTTAAATAGTCACAATAAAAAGAAATATAATTCATGTATTTGAATGAAAATGAGAATGATTCCATTGGTATGTATGAATCAAATCTCACAAGACACACAAGGCACACCTCTAGCATTTTACCTAACATAAAAATCAAGATGTATAAATTATTTTGAGGAAATTGTTTTTATTAAAATAGATTATTTAGAATAGAATTTAAATGATATTAATAATATTTTTGATTACCACTTATGGTTGAAATGGGTACTGTAGAATCTCATTATGCACATGATTTTGTGTATATGAAAAGAAAAATGGAGTATCATGAAAACCCTAATGATAAATCACATGGAGGGAAGAATTTTAACCTTTGTGTATGTTGAGATTACTAAAATAACCACAGGTAAATTTCCTTAAAATATCATGAATAAGGATTATATATTGAAAATAGGGTCTCCCTGTACATTTTATTAATGTCACATTTAAGATGGTTCACAATGGGGATTGATTATTCACCTAGAAATATCCAAAATTACCCAAATCCATCGCATGTACCTATTTTCCAATGGTTGGACATCACTAAGCATTTTTTCCAATGATTCTTATGGTCTGGTTTTAGATAATATAATGGGTAGTTAGGTTCATCACACATATTATGGGGGAATTATTTCCTACTCTTGGTTTCTATTATTGATTGAATGCATAGTTGAAATTTCATCACAAATCTCATGGAGGGAATGTTTAACCTTGTACCAATTATTTGATCAAGACCATGATTTTGATGTAAACATCTATATGTATTATTGGTTCCCCATCATTATCTTCTTAAATTTTAGTGAATTTTTTTAAACACGATGAGTTGGTGTTAGTAGACTCTATTTTTATCTATGGAGGTTTTTGTTGTTTTGTTGTTTGGATTGAACCTCTACGATGGGTCTTATATATCATATGACCAATAGAAATTAAAACCCTCATAGTTTTATGAATTGGGTAAGGTATAAATGAAATTGGGATCATAGATCAAAGAGGCATCCTACATATCCAATTATGAATTGGAAATATATCCCGTGTATTTTAATTTAACGGTAGTGGATTTTAAATAAAAAATATTCTAGTAAGTAGTAACTTTAATCATGATAGTGTAATGATAATAATAGATCTCTAATCCCACATGAGTCATGCTCAGTGTAAGAAATAAGAGATGATAATTGATCAGTCACAATGCATGAGAGTGTACACATATATTTTAATGACAATCCTATGAAATGAGATATATTGAAAAGATTCATGTGCCATAAAAGGGGGAAAAGTATTTAAATATATGGAGATTATGTATAATATACCCTCTGATTGCTGAACTAATAGGTGGTTTCGTTTAGGGTATGATTTGGGTCTTACACAGAGGAGGAATTATTAGAATATCTTGAACTTAAAGGATTTCCCTGACACATGGTGAATAATGATAACCATGTTGAGTATCTCGACTCAATGAAATTTGATGGTTTGGTTGGGTTTTCACTTATGATTATGCCCATGTATTTGAAACCAATAGGATTATCTTGAATTATGGTGAATAATGATTACGCATAGGATTTTTTGAACTCAATTATAATTGATGATTTACATGGGGCAAGAATCATAGAGGATTCCCATGTATTTGTGTTGGGGATTACACCTAGTATGATGAAAAATAACAGTTTAACCCCCCTCCCAAACATCTATCAGTAACATGATGAGGGGAGAGATTCTTATGGTTATAAATTACACTTAATAAGGAGGTATACATATAGAGATTTTAACAAGGGGTCATATTCTCACATAAGAATGTCTGTATAGTGATTTGAGATGGGGAATCTACATTAAAGATCCACATATGGCTGGCCTCAAAGGGTTAATACATAATTATTTTCTAAGGAGGGAAGATGTAAAAAAAATTACATAACATTTTATAAGTGATCTCTGCCTAGCAAATCACATGGGTGTACCCTCATGACACTGACATCCACATAGTATCAACCAAATAGGCATGCTTAGTGAGATTTTACATATGATTCTAACATAAGGTATATTCACATAGATATTTTCATAAAATTATTTGTGAGGTGATTTTAAAATCAGGAATTTCCTTGAGTATTTCATAACAATTCATTATATTTTTTGGAACTCTAGAATTTAATATGGGCTGTTTCATGTGTGTCAGTCCATATTGTGAAATCCAAAAAATCCTTTATGTGTATCTCTATCTTTTATATCAATGTGAATGAAATTAATTATAAAAACAATTAAATAACATATTTCCCAAAATATATGGTCATATAATGATAGTCACGTAGAAAATGGATGCCACGTTGGACTTCACATATGAGGGTGTCCATGTAGGATAATTAAATTTTAGTCTTACAATGGGAATACCATATAAGAGATTCATGAAGCAATTTCTTCACTAGTTAAGGGTTATAAAATGATTCCACATTCGTCTAATGACTTTAGTATGTGGGATTAATATTTTTTAACTGTTCAATGCATATTATGTTCTAAGAAATTTTTTATTCTGTGGAAAAAATATCCACCTTAGAGCCGAAAATGTTAATGGATCTGAAAAATAATTTATGTTCCATGGGAACTAAGAAATAATTACATGTGGGATTTTATATTTCATCATTTTTACTTAAATTAAAAATAAAAAATTACTTAGAATGGTCCTAAATTTTGATCTATATGTCTGTTTGGGATATACAAGTAATCCAATTGAATTCATCGAAGGGAACTATTCCCCTATTATGTGGTGTTTACAACATATGACATTTTTGTGGTCATAAGTTATCATAAGACCCTAAAATTGGGTTTGAAGGTATTAACATATTCTTGTCACCATTTTTTGAAATCCTTGAAATAAATTCAGATGGAGTCGGTTACCACCACACCAACGTATTAGGATATATTTTTGGGAATCATCATCCATTGCTCTATGATAATTATTGTGACACTTGAAAATATAATCTACATCTTCATCTGGAATTTATAAAAAAATCAATTTAAATTCTACTTGTGTTTTATATGTGAGGATTATATCATGGTTCATTATATTATGTGTGTGGTGTGAATTATTTTATTACAATAATATTCTCCCATTAGAAGCAAAGTAATTCAGATCAAAAAGAATTTTATTCTTACGTAAACATACGTAATATTTATGCATTTTAAAATCATCTCATGGGTTTGGGGACTACCTCACCCTGAAGATGAATCTTTCCAAAGGAGGATATCAAATCATAGATTTTAAATTTCGCTAAGATTTGTAGATATTCTCAAGTCATTTGGGTTACCATGTATGGCGTAATGAAATTTTGTTTGTAGTTTGATCTAATATTGTAGGTTTTGATGGAACTATGGATCCCATGATAATATGAACAAAGCCACATATAGTGCTTTTTATGTGACTCTTATATTTATTAATCTCATTCATAATGGGACGGAATTTCTAATATAGGTTCACTTATGAAGTAATATATAATGAAGGCTCTAACATAGATCCTGCTCATACGTATGAGAGGGAACATTATCACTTTACAATGGATTAATGTGTAGGGACCCTTGATTTCATGGGGATGTGGCATGGAAATAACTTTCATGATAAAAATTCTATGACACATGGTGAAGTCCTATATAATTTTTTAATTGTCATGCAAGATATACCATTTGTCATATAGTTTTAATTCACATGAATGTGGACTTGGTAAACATAGACAGATCATGGGGAAAGAGATGCAAACTCATTTTTTTCATGGTCGATGGAAATAGAGAGCATATCATGATATATTAAAGTGCCGAAGGTAAATCCCAAATAGAATTTTTTTACCCTAACATTTTCCCAATACATTCATGGGAAGACCAAGTGTTTAAAAACATGGCTTTTATCAAGGCATTCCGTTTTGTGTTTTCAAACATACATTTTTTTTACTTTTAATTTTATTTCAAATTCGCATGATTTTAGTAATATATTAATGAAGAATGATTAGTGACAAGGGATTCCAATTTTTATGTGGTTCACATTGTGGGATTTCATGCTCATGAGTACATTATTTATTTCTATTATAATTTTATATCTTTCATGCAGGACCCATGTAGCTTGTTTTTAAGGGCATTCATCATTGATCAAAAGCTAGGAGGTATTCTTATAGACATGAGCAGAAAAATACAACTTGAATTTAGTTACCTAAATATTGATTTCTAAAAACATAAATGAGTTTTTCATGGAGCACAAAACCATAATGCTAGGAATATTTTTTATGATATTATTTTCCAAAAATATAATCTTAATTTTAGGAGTTAGGGTCTCTATAAGAGAGGAACACCAAAATAAGAAAATAAAAAATAATATAATTTCACACCGTTTCATTGAATGTGTGATAAATACATGAATGTATTACATTAATGGTATTTTAATACTCCTAAATAGTTGGGTTGTAGAAGGTAAAAATCATAATCAATTAGTGTATAAATCAGTTGAAAATGGATACTTGATGATGTACAAAGACCATTAGTAATGGAGGAAACTAATTATATTCTCAATCTAGGGATAAAACTAGGGATTCAGGTGGATGTTTTATATAGGTACGAAACATCCCCTCATGGTTAAATTATAGTATTAGGGGAAAAAATGTTATTTAACACCATATACTAGAGGGGTACATTCATATCTTTCAATCCATGTCAAAAATATTTTTGGCATATCAGAGACCCAATAGAATTAATCAAATCATGGTTTTGTGGTTCATAGTTGAGTAAATTTACTCAACAAAGTTTTTGGTTTTGAATTAGGAATCAGAGATATGAATTTTGTCAATATAGAACATAAATATTCAAGAAGGGCTTGAGAACTCCAATTGTTCTACAACATGTATTGAACACATTATCATGGTGATGGTAAGAAAACAAAAATCCTTCTGTACAAAGTCACTTAAACGAATGGTCTACTGTATATGTAGAGGTAATCTTTTTAGGAATCACATGGTACCTATGGAAAAATTAGGCTCACTTGTGAAGGGAATGGATAATTTAATAAATTTATTTACTAGACAAGGTTTCAAGTGAGTATATTAAGTATTTTATTAGGTTTATGTACTAAACCCATTGATCTTTTTCCCCTTGTTTATTTTAATTATATCAACTTTTCAGAAATCATTAATGTGAATTTATTTTTGGGTAATGACTTTTAATTTTCAATGTTATAACTTTATGGGGTTTTAAACTGACAAGCCTTAGTAACATTTTTTTTTAATTTTATGGTCATTCAATTTTTTTTCTTTAAAGTGATATATTTTAAGGTTATACACCTTAAAAACAAATGTTTTATGAAGAATAAATTCAAACAGAGTAGAAAAAAAGGGAGGTACACCCTGCATATCATGGTCAAGGTAGAAACTAAAGTGAATGATGTGCATAATTCTAGTATAAAATTTTCAATGGGGTGAAACACATTTTTTAAGGTAATTTTTTAAGATTAAAATTTTTCCACTTTGAGTATGATAGGAAAAATCAATTTCACTTAAAATCACCTCAAAATAAGAATCAATCCACATGTATTTCTAACAAATGATGGTTCTCCTATTTAGATTTGAATCTTATGATAGGAAATGGGTATTTTATTTCGAGAATGATTTGTTAAATGTGAGGTCTTGATTTTAAGTCTCTTGTGTAGTTCTAGATTATAAGAAGTTGGTGGGGTATTAATAATTTTAGGAACAAAAGGTTTTTTTTGAGAATGTCTTATAAATTGATATATCTCTAATACCAAGATAAAAGTGTCTATAAAAAAATTGGACATCTTGAGTAGTAAATGGTCATACAGGATGGGCCACATGTTCCCTATCATTACTCGAGGAACAAAATAAATAGTTAAATTTTAATAATCATCTCAACCCCCATGATCATGTGATTTATGATGTATGTGTGAATAATGGGGAATTTTAAAATTGAATAAATTGTATTAAGATTCCTACCTTGGATTTTTGTCTGACAGAGACTTGAAGATTTTTAATCTTATGGTTGGACGTTTTTATGTACATTTATATCATGTGACCTGGATGTTGGTTCTTGGTAGATTAATTTATTACATCAAGGCCTTCTAATATATAGTTTAATTGAATTTATCCAATATTTAGATCCCTATCATTAAATCATAATTTATCTCAATTAGAATATACTTAAAGACTCTCTAAGTCATCTAAGATGAAATGATTAATTCTCACCGAGAAAAACAAGAGACAACGTAGAATATAATTTGAACAACATATGGGAGAATGCGGTAAAACATTTGATAAATTTTCATTTCAACCCAAGAATTTATCTGAACAATAATTTGGATCTCTTTGTGGGACATGGTTAAAAGTGATGGAAACTCTTATCTGGGTAGGAAAAAGTAGATATAGGCTACACTACATATATCACTATATGTGAATCATGCCACACA
This sequence comes from Viscum album, assembly GCA_963277665.1. Taxonomy (NCBI): domain Eukaryota; kingdom Viridiplantae; phylum Streptophyta; class Magnoliopsida; order Santalales; family Viscaceae; genus Viscum; species Viscum album. The sequence goes on along the minus strand of OY728125.1, from coordinate 904,985,393 downwards.
TATTTTTTATTGAAAGGGTCCTTATAATGATCTAACTCGTATGCATTGAAATGGTAAATTTGTTCAAACATTGCATAGATTACGACATTACAATAAAGTATTATATATATAACTATTGAATCTACATTAAATGAAAAGGGATCCCTATATAGACCGAGATTCTATATTGGGGAGGGGAATTTTTGTACTTTATCATTGAATGATAATGGAATAAAATACAACTCCCTAGATAATACCTATGGTAGAAAAAATGGGTTTTCTTATAAATGTTGTATTTAACTCTACAATGAATATTCATATATGTACTATATTACATCTACCATTACTTGGATTTTGAATTCATGAAGTTAATGGGTCACATTGAATGAACCATGTGTCAAACAGTGTAATGTTCTTATATAAGGGATTTGATGTTCTCATGTTTATGGTCAAGTGATAAAACATTTATCTATAGATTAATGTCACGTTGCTATGAAATATATCATTAATTTTAACATCATGTGACCCAGATGTTGGCCACAAAGCTCATCATCATATTGTGGGGACATGGGATTACTGCAGTTTAGAGCTGTATAGCTTTGACCAAATGTTAGGGAAATTTATGGTCTTTAATCTAGGACTATATAGGGAACATCGATATATGGTATTTAGTCAACTAACACTAGTTACTAATATTTTATTCTTATTTCTTGAACTATAGGGAGAATAAATTTTTGGGCAAATAAAAACAAAACTATCGTGAATAGAGGGGCTTAGGTGGATCCAATTCAATGTTATGGAACCTCACCAATGGAGGAGAACATGATATTTGATTCCAAGAACATAATTATATGCATATATATATATATATATATATATATCTCATAAATGGGAATCAACTCATATGTAGTTCCAATGTGACCTATTCATGGTGAACCTACATAATTATTTTGAGATGAATCATTATTGAAAACCTAAATGTGTTTTGTGTGTTTGGATAAAAGGGAAGGTCGCATCCCTATAAAAACATTTGAATAAATTACAATATACACGGGGATTTAATAAAGATCTTACTCATACAAAATGAAAATGGGTCTCGTGGACTAGAACATTCTTTTATATTTATGGTCATGTAGTCTTGATCAAGGAATTACATAGTTTATGGTCAAGCGTCTTGGGGGATTCAAAGTAGAAACTATAGATTAAAATGGTATCAGACTCAAAAACTCCCACTATCATTTTGAACGTTGTAAAACTGATGATTATTTAATTAACATAAATTTATGAATAAGAGACTGGAAATAAGAAAGTGTAGAATTACCCTTAGGAATGGAATTAAACTAATGCCGTGATCAGTCAATAGTGACGGTTGGGAATATGATGGTCTTTACAACCCTTAGTACATGGACATCACCTGGGGTTCAAGTGGAATCTTCTTCCATGACCATGATATCCCCTTGGGGATACTTCACATGTTTAGTGGAAAAATTTTCTATTCACTATCAAATAATTGAGGGGTACATTTATAAAAATGAATTCCTACAACTAATTTTACTTTGAAATATTTAACCAAGAAGATAAATTGACTAATGGTCATGATATTTCAAAATGAGGAATTGACTCAAGTAAAATAGTAACTAATACATCAATATGTATGTATCTGACTGGTCATAATAAGGGTAGTTGAAAATGATTTTAAAATTTTCATAGTTATATCATCATGTTCTATACTAGATATTGGGGTAAGAGGAATGTGCTCTAACTAAAATTTAGGTTAATTTAAACCTCAAAAGTAAGAGAGATGGAACATAATATGGGAATCCTTTCTTATTTATTGAGATGAATTATTACTTCTCTCTTTAATCATTTTATTTTCATGTTTACTAGATAATGCACTACATTTTTTTAACAATTTATGACTAGGATGACTTGGATGGATATAAAGATTAATTTCACATATCTAGGATGTTATGTTATTCAGTTTATATTCATGTAATCTGGACCATAGTGTCTTTTAGTTTAGATTCATATGAATAAATAAATTTATTTTTAGTGTCATTTATCAAAAAAACGGTGAGGGTGGGTGTAACGACCAAAAGTTTTCAATGGAAATTTTATTCCTATAATTATGTTTTTTAACCACATGAAATCACAACATATTTAACTACTAATTTCATTGTGACCATTAAACATACATTTATCACTTATGTGTTTGAAAATTTGTAAATCCGACATACACGTTTGCGACTAGTATGATCCTTTTTTATTTCAATTTGATATTATAATGTTATGTTCCATGAATTTGATTATGTTATCATACCGAAAATATATATTGTTTTTCCCTAATGATATTATTTATATAGCATTACTAAGTATATATTTTCTCAATTTATTATTTTTCCATTTCCCCAGACATGAATAATATTATTATGTTTAATGTTCCAATGGTATAGTATGTAAAAATTATTTTCTGGGTAATGTTCAAGATGTTGTTTAATAAGATGTTCATATAACTAATTTCAAATGACACTACACTTTTTGTTTCTGGGGGGTTATTTATTTTTAGATGAATTGAATATTTATTTAAAATTATGTATTGTGAATGTAAATATACATATTTCACCATAGTTGGTAACAACGATGTGTTTAATTTTGTTGGGTACTATTTTAGTATATTTTGGTGATTAGATTAGTTTTTTGGTGATGAGAAACATATAACATAAATTAAAAATATAGGTATATAAAAATATATAGGAATTAATCTTATAATATTTGAACGGTATTGAATGTGTATATTCTTAGAAATGGTGTCCTTATTTTCCCTAAAATAAATTGTTAAATGCGCTGAAATAGATGCACAGAGTAGTAACAACCTTGAAAAAGGTCAGTTGATTGTAAATTATACCTTTAATCAGTGCACAACAAGAGGGCCCAACATATCATATAGATTATAACTCCTAGGATATATTATATAGTGATTTAAATTCCATTTATGAACAGTAATGAATGATTAAAGTGGATATTGATTATTAAATATTTAATAAGGTAGTATGACGAGACTAATAGGAAATAAAAATAGATAACATAGATGTAAAACAATAAACTTATAATCATGGGTATACACATTATTTTTTAGTTTTTTATTTATGTTTCTTATTTCATCGTATTAATTTATTAATTTAAGTATTCTAATCCTCACATTCCCCTTATTTATGTAATAGTTGGAGAAAGAAGAAACCATGCTAACAAATGATGTTATAGTTAATTTGGTGTTAATCCAAATGACCAATGAATGATATGGGAAATGATGTAAAGAATATTTTTAAAATTCAAACTCAACTCTCCTAGGATTTTAATAATAATCTAAACCATTTTAAGATGACAAAACAAACTATGTAAGGATATGAAATATATAAATTCCTTTATGCATCGATAACTATCCCTCCATTAGTGTGTCTTCAAGTCCCAAACTTCTTGACCAACAAATAAATTCAATTATGACTATATTTTATATTCCTAAATGATTGTACTATGATAGGGTTGTTTGAGATTATTATCAATTCAATGGTGATACTGAACAATGGGGGACTGCAATAATTAATAAAACCAAGAATTAATAATTTGAATCATTGTAATGATATGTGTGTAGGAGACTATTGTACCATAAACATTTTCCTTTAAATAGTCACAATAAAAAGAAATATAATTCATGTATTTGAATGAAAATGAGAATGATTCCATTGGTATGTATGAATCAAATCTCACAAGACACACAAGGCACACCTCTAGCATTTTACCTAACATAAAAATCAAGATGTATAAATTATTTTGAGGAAATTTTTTTTATTAAAATAGATTATTTAGAATAGAATTTAAATGATATTAATAATATTTTTGATTACCACTTATGGTTGAAATGGGTACTGTAGAATCTCATTATGCACATGATTTTGTGTATATGAAAAGAAAAATGGAGTATCATGAAAACCCTAATGATAAATCACATGGAGGGAAGAATTTTAACCTTTTTGTATGTTGAGATTACTAAAATAACCACAGGTAAATTTCCTTAAAATATCATGAATAAGGATTATATATTGAAAATAGGGTCTCCCTGTACATTTTATTAATGTCACATTTAAGATGGTTCACAATGGGGATTGATTATTCACCTAGAAATATCAAAAATTACCCAAATCCATCGCATGTACCTATTTTCCAATGGTTGGACATCACTAAGCATTTTTTCCAATGATTCTTATGGTCTGGTGTTAGATAAGATAATGGGTAGTTAGGTTCATCACACATATTATGGGGGAATTATTTCCTACTCTTGGTTTCTATTATTGATTGAATGCATAGTTGAAATTTCATCACAAATCTCATGGAGGGAATGTTTAACCTTGTACCAATTATTTGATCAAGACCATGATTTTGATGTAAACATCTATATGTATTATTGGTTCCCCATCATTATCTTCTTAAATTTTAGTGAATTTTTTTAAACACGATGAGTTGGTGTTAGTAGACTCTATTTTTATCTATGGAGGTTTTTGTTGTTTTGTTGTTTGGATTGAACCTCTACGATGGGTCTTATATATCATATGACCAATAGAAATTAAAACCCTCATAGTTTTATGAATTGGGTAAGGTATAAATGAAATTGGGATCATAGATCAAAGGGGCATCCTACATATCCAATTATGAATTGGAAATATATCCCGTGTATTTTAATTTAACGGTAGTGGATTTTAAATAAAAAATATTCTAGTAAGTAGTAACATTAATCATGATAGTGTAATGATAATAATAGATCTCTAATCCCACATGAGTCATGCTCAGTGTAAGAAATAAGAGATGATAATTGATCAGTCACAATGCATGAGAGTGTACACATATATTTTAATGACAATCCTATGAAATGAGATATATTGAAAAGATTCATGTGCCATAAAAGGGGGAAAAGTATTTAAATATATGGAGATTATGTATAATATACCCTCTGATTGCTGAACTAATAGGTGGTTTCGTTTAGGGTATGATTTGGGGCTTACACAGAGGAGGAATTATTAGAATATCTTGAACTTAAAGGATTTCCCTGACACATGGTGAATAATGATAACCATGTTGAGTATCTCGACTCAATGAAATTTGATGGTTTGGTTGGGTTTTCACTTATGATTATGCCCATGTATTTGAAACCAATAGGATTATCTTGAATTATGGTGAATAATGATTACGCATAGGATTTTTTGAACTCAATTATAATTGATGATTTACATGGGGCAAGAATCATAGAGGATTCCCATGTATTTGTGTTGGGGATTACACCTAGTATGATGAAAAATAACAGTTTAACCCCCCTCCCAAACATCTATCAGTAACATGATGAGGGGAGAGATTCTTATGGTTATAAATTACACTTAATAAGGAGGTATACATATAGAGATTTTAACAATGGGTCATATTCTCACATAAGAATGTCTGTATAGTGATTTGAGATGGGGAATCTACATTAAAGATCCACATATGGCTGGCCTCAAAGGGTTAATACATAATTATTTTCTAAGGAGGGAAGATGTAAAAAAAATTACATAACATTTTATAAGTGATCTCTGCCTAGCAAATCACATGGGTGTACCCTCATGACACTGACATCCACATAGTATCAACCAAATAGGCATGCTTAGTGAGATTTTACATATGTTTCTAACATAAGGTATATTCACATAGATATTTTCATAAAATTATTTGTGAGGTGATTTTAAAATCAGGAATTTCCTTGAGTATTTCATAACAATTCATTATATTTTTTGGAACTCTAGAATTTAATATGGGCTGTTTCATGTGTGTCAGTCCATATTGTGAAATCCAAAAAATCCTTTATGTGTATCTCTATCTTTTATATCAATGTGAATGAAATTAATTATAAAAACAATTAAATAACATATTTCCCAAAATATATGGTCATATAATGATAGTCACGTAGAAAATGGATGCCACGTTGGACTTCACATATGAGGGTGTCCATGTAGGATAATTAAATTTTAGTCTTACAATGGGAATACCATATAAGAGATTCATGAAGCAATTTCTTCACTAGTTAAGGGTTATAAAATGATTCCACATTCGTCTAATGACTTTAGTATGTGGGATTAATATTTTTTAACTGTTCAATGCATATTATGTTCTAAGAAATTTTTTATTCTGTGGAAAAAATATCCACCTTAGAGCCGAAAATGTTAATGGATCTGAAAAATAATTTATGTTCCATGGGAACTAAGAAATAATTACATGTGGGATTTTATATTTCATCATTTTTACTTAAATTAAAAATAAAAAATTACTTAGAATGGTCCTAAATTTTGATCTATATGTCTGTTTGGGATATACAAGTAATCCAATTGAATTCATCGAAGGGAACTATTCCCCTATTATGTGGTGTTTACAACATATGACATTTTTGTGGTCATAAGTTATCATAAGACCCTAAAATTGGGTTTGAAGGTATTAACATATTCTTGTCACCATTTTTTGAAATCCATGAAATAAATTCAGATGGAGTCGGTTACCACCACACCAACGTATTAGGATATATTTTTGGGAATCATCATCCATTGCTCTATGATAATTATTGTGACACTTGAAAATATAATCTACATCTTCATCTGGAATTTATAAAAAAACCAATTTAAATTCTACTTGTGTTTTATATGTGAGGATTATATCATGGTTCATTATATTATGTGTGTGGTGTGAATTATTTTATTACAATAATATTCTCCCATTAGAAGCAAAGTAATTCAGATCAAAAAGAATTTTATTCTTACGTAAACATACGTAATATTTATGCATTTTAAAATCATCTCATGGGTTTGGGGACTACCTCACCCTGAAGATGAATCTTTCCAAAGGAGGATATCAAATCATAGATTTTAAATTTCGCTAAGATGTGTAGATATTCTCAAGTCATTTGGGTTACCATGTATGGCGTAATGAAATTTTGTTTGTAGTTTGATCTAATATTGTAGGTTTTGATGGAACTATGGATCCCATGATAATATGAACAAAGCCACATATAGTGCTTTTTATGTGACTCTTATATTTATTAATCTCATTCATAATGGGACGGAATTTCTAATATAGGTTCACTTATGAAGTAATATATAATGAAGGCTCTAACATAGATCCTGCTCATACGTATGAGAGGGAACATTATCACTTTACAATGGATTAATGTGTAGGGACCCTTGATTTCATGGGGATGTGGCATGGAAATAACTTTCATGATAAAAATTCTATGACACATGGTGAAGTCCTATATAATTTTTTAATTGTCATGCAAGATATACCATTTGTCATATAGTTTTAATTCACATGAATGTGGACTTGGTAAACATAGACAGATCATGGGGAAAGAGATGCAAACTCATTTTTTTCATGGTCGATGGAAATAGAGAGCATATCATGATATATTAAAGTGTCGAAGGTAAATCCCAAATAGAATTATTTTACCCTAACATTTTCCCAATACATTCATGGGAAGACCAAGTGTTTAAAAACATGGCTTTTATCAAGGCATTCCGTTTTGTGTTTTCAAACATACATTTTTTTTTACTTTTAATTTTATTTCAAATTCGCATGATTTTAGTAATATATTAATGAAGAATGATTAGTGACAAGGGATTCCAATTTTTATGTGGTTCACATTGTGGGATTTCATGCTCATGAGTACATTATTTATTTCTATTATAATTTTATATCTTTCATGCAGGACCCATGTAGCTTGTTTTTAAGGGCATTCATCATTGATCAAAAGCTAGGAGGTATTCTTATAGACATGAGCAGAAAAATACAACTTGAATTTAGTTACCTAAATATTGATTTCTAAAAACATAAATGAGTTTTTCATGGAGCACAAAACCATAATGCTAGGAATATTTTTTATGATATTATTTTCCAAAAATATAATCTTAATTTTAGGAGTTAGGGTCTCTATAAGAGAGGAACACCAAAATAAGAAAATAAAAAATAATATAATTTCACACCGTTTCATTGAATGTGTGATAAATACATGAATGTATTACATTAATGGTATTTTAATACTCCTAAATAGTTGGGTTGTAGAAGGTAAAAATCATAATCAATTAGTGTATAAATCAGTTGAAAATGGATACTTGATGATGTACAAAGACCATTAGTAATGGAGGAAACTAATTATATTCTCAATCTAGGGATAAAACTTGGGATTCAGGTGGATGTTTTATATAGGTACGAAACATCCCCTCATGGTTAAATTATAGTATTAGGGGAAAAAAAATGTTATTTAACACCATATACTAGAGGGGTACATTCATATCTTTCAATCCATGTCAAAAATATTTTTGGCATATCAGAGACCCAATAGAATTAATCAAATCATGGTTTTGTGGTTCATAGTTGAGTAAATTTACTCAACAAAGTTTTTGGTTTTGAATTAGGAATCAGAGATATGAATTTTGTCAATATAGAACATAAATATTCAAGAAGGGCTTGAGAACTCCAATTGTTCTACAACATGTATTGAACACATTATCATGGTGATGGTAAGAAAACAAAAATCCTTCTGTACAAAGTCACTTAAACGAATGGTCTACTGTATATGTAGAGGTAATCTTTTTAGGAATCACATGGTACCTATGGAAAAATTAGACTCACTTGTGAAGGGAATGGATAATTTAATAAATTTATTTACTAGACAAGGTTTCAAGTGAGTATATTAAGTATTTTATTAGGTTTATGTACTAAACCCATTGATCTTTTTCCCCTTGTTTATTTTAATTATATCAACTTTTCAGAAATCATTAATGTGAATTTATTTTTGGGTAATGACTTTTAATTTTCAATGTTATAACTTTATGGGGTTTTAAACTGACAAGCCTTAGTAACATTTTTTTTTAATTTTATGGTCATTCAATTTTTTTTCTTTAAAGTGATATATTTTAAGGTTATACACCTTAAAAACAAATGTTTTATGAAGAATAAATTCAAACAGAGTAGAAAAAAAGGGAGGTACACCCTGCATATCATGGTCAAGGTAGAAACTAAAGTGAATGATGTGCATAATTCTAGTATAAAATTTTCAATGGGGTGAAACACATTTTTTAAGGTAATTTTTTAAGATTAAAATTTTTCCACTTTGAGTATGATAGGAAATATCAATTTCACTTAAAATCACCTCAAAATAAGAATCAATCCACATGTATTTCTAACAAATGATGGTTCTCCTATTTATATTTGAATCTTATGATAGGAAATGGGTATTTTATTTCGAGAATGATTTGTTAAATGTGAGGTCTTGATTTTAAGTCTCTTGTGTAGTTCTAGATTATAAGAAGTTGGTGGGGTATTAATAATTTTAGGAACAAAAGGTTTTTTTTGAGAATGTCTTATAAATTGATATATCTCTAATCCCAAGATAAAAGTGTCTATAAGAAAATTGGACATCTTGAGTAGTAAATGGTCATACAGGATGGGCCACATGTTCCCTATCATTACTCGAGGAACAAAATAAATAGTTAAATTTTAATAATCATCTCAACCCCCATGATCATGTGATTTATGATGTATGTGTGAATAATGGGGAATTTTAAAATTGAATAAATTGTATTAAGATTCCTACCTTGGATTTTTGTCTGACATAGACTTGAAGATTTTTAATCTTGTGGTTGGACGTTTTTATGTACATTTATATCATGTGACCTGGATGTTGGTTCTTGGTAGATTAATTTATTACATCAAGGACTTCTAATATATAGTTTAATTGAATTTATCCAATATTTAGATCCCTATCATTAAATCATAATTTATCTCAATTAGAATATACTTAAAGACTCTCTAAGTCTTCTAATATGAAATGATTAATTCTCACCGAGAAAAACAAGAGACAACGTAGAATATAATTTGAACAGCATATGGGAGAATGCGGTAAAACATTTGATAAATTTTCATTTCAACCCAAGAATTTATCTGAACAATAATTTGGATCTCTTTGTGGGACATGGTTAAAAGTGATGGAAACTCTTATATGGGTAGGAAAAAGTAGATATAGGCTACACTACATATATCACTATATGTGAATCATGCCACACATATTTTTTATTGAAAGGGTCCTTATAATGATCTAACTCGTATGCATTGAAATGGTAAATTTGTTCAAACATTGCATAGATTACGACATTACAATAAAGTATTATATATATAACTATTGAATCTACATTAAATGAAAAGGGATCCCTATATAGACCGAGATTCTATATTGGGGAGGGGAATTTTTGTACTTTATCATTGAATGATAATGGAATAAAATACAACTCCCTAGATAATACCTATGGTAGAAAAAATGGGTTTTCTTATAAATGTTGTATTTAACTCTACAATGAATATTCATATATGTACTATATTACATCTACCATTACTTGGATTTTGAATTCATGAAGTTAATGGGTCACATTGAATGAACCATGTGTCAAAAGTGTAATGTTCTTATATAAGGGATTTGATGTTCTCATGTTTATGGTCAAGTGATTAAGACATTTATCTATAGATTAATGTCACGTTGCTATGAAATATATCATTAATTTTAACATCATGTGACCCAGATGTTGGCCACAAAGCTCATCATCTTATTGTGGGGACATGGGATTACTGCAGTTTAGAGCTGTATAGCATTGACCAAATGTTAGGGAAATTTATGGTCTTTAATCTAGGACTATATAGGGAACATCGATATATGGTATTTAGTCAACTAACACTAGTTACTAATATTTTATTCTTATTTCTTGAACTATAGGGAGAATAAATTTTTGGGCAAATAAAAACAAAACTATCGTGAATAGAGGGGCTTAGGTGGATCCAATTCAATGTTATGGAACCTCACCAATGGAGGAGAACATGATATTTGATTCCAAGAACATAATTATATCCATATATATATATATATATATATATATATATATCTCATAAATGGGAATCAACTCATATGTAGTTCCAATGTGACCTATTCATGGTGAACCTACATAATTATTTTGAGATGAATCATTATTGAAAACCTAAATGTGTTTTGTGTGTTTGGATAAAAGGGAAGGTCGCATCCCTATAAAAACATTTGAATAAATTACAATATACACGGGGATTTAATAAAGATCTTACTCATACAAAATGAAAATGGGTCTCGTGGACTAGAACATTCTTTTATATTTATGGTCATGTAGTCTTGATCAAGGAATTACATAGTTTATGGTCAAGCGTCTTGGGGGATTCAAAGTAGAAACTATAGATTAAAATGGTATCAGACTCAAAAACTCCCACTATCATTTTGAACGTTGTAAAACTGATGATTATTTAATTAACATAAATTTATGAATAAGAGACTGGAAATAAGAAAGTGTAGAATTACCCTTAGGAATGGAATTAAACTAATGCCGTGATCAGTCAATAGTGACGGTTGGGAATATGATGGTCTTTACAACCCTTAGTACATGGACATCTCCTGGGGTTCAAGTGGAATCTTCTTCCATGACCATGATATCCCCTTGGGGATACTTCACATGTTTAGTGGAAAAATTTTCTATTCACTATCAAATAATTGAGGGGTACATTTATAAAAATGAATTCCTACAACTAATTTTACTTTGAAATATTTAACCAAGAAGATAAATTGACTAATGGTCATGATATTTCAAAATGAGGAATTGACTCAAGTAAAATAGTAACTAATACATCAATATGTATGTATCTGACTGGTCATAATAAGGGTAGTTGAAAATGATTTTAAAATTTTCATAGTTATATCATCATGTTCTATACTAGATATTGGGGTAAGAGGAATGTGCTCTAACTAAAATTTAGGTTAATTTAAACCTCAAAAGTAAGAGAGATGGAACATAATATGGGAATCCTTTCTTATTTATTGAGATGAATTATTAATTCTCTCTTTAATCATTTTATTTTCATGTTTACTAGATAATGCACTACATTTTTTTAACAATTTATGACTAGGATGACTTGGATGGATATAAAGTTTAATTTCACATATCTAGGATGTTATGTTATTCAGTTTATATTCATGTAATCTGGACCATAGTGTCTTTTAGTTTAGATTCATATGAATAAATAAATTTATTTTTAGTGTCATTTATCAAAAAAAAACGGTGAGGGTGGGTGTAACGACCAAAAGTTTTCAATGGAAATTTTATTCCTATAATTATGTTTTTTAACCACATGAAATCACAACATATTTAACTACTAATTTCATTGTGACCATTAAACATACATTTATCACTTATGTGTTTGAAAATTTGTAAATCCGACATACACGTTTGCGACTAGTATGTTTTTTGGAGTCCAATAAGAAAAACATAATTTTTGATGAATAGTAATATACCCCAATGAGAAGTAACATAAAATTAGGAATAGTGATGTACCATAATAAATATTAGCCTTAACTATGATAATATATAAATAAGATTCATGTTAAACTATGATGTACCAATATTTTGGAATAACTAAATGAATGTTTTAAAAAATGTTTTTTAATTATTAATTATCATTTTGATAAAATATTAAATTAATCATATTTAGAAAATTATATTTGAAAAATAATATCCATTTTTGGATTATACACACTGAAAAAATGGATAGGGTTAATTTTTGAGATTTTTTTGAAATACAAGTATTTTTGATAAATAGTATTATACTGTAATTTACTGTATATATACATTATTAGATAAATGGAAAATACCTTGCATCATAGAATTTTTCACCACCCTTCATTCAACTTCACATGAATCATTTACAATTTTTGGTCATAGAATCATTAATATTTATTGTCTTGAGTGAAATTAATAAACTAATGATAAAAATTATGAAAACCCTCCTCTACTAAACTATAAAACCCTCTCCACTTCCACTTCTTGTCACTCCGCTCAATCCTTGTGCCTTACCAATATTCCTCCCAAAACATTCACCAACATCCTACCCCATGTCCACCAGCCCCTAGTATATTCAAAATAACAAAACCTCTCCGATTAAGAGGTTCTCAAAGGAGATAAACACAAGAGGTAAATTCCACTTTCCAATTCTTTTATTTCATTCATGTTATTTTCATTTCTTGTTTCTTTACTCACCTCAGTTCAAAAAAAGGTATGATATCTCCAGTAAAATAAATGTTCTTGAATGACATTAATCTAATGGGATACTTAATTATCTTCTTTCCTTTCCCCGTCATTTATTTGAAAGAAATTGAAAAACCCATTTGAGATGTGTTAATATAGCACATTACCAGACAACGGTATATCAATTTCTATTGTCAACATAAATTATAGTCATGAATCCATTATTATTATGGTTAAAAAAGATGTTAATATATTTAATATTTCCTAGTTATGGTTAGGTAACCCATTTATACAAATGTTATTATGTTAAAAATCAAAACACCTTTGTTTTAATCAAAACCCACTGATTAACCAAAATGGTAATCACAAAGGTTTTATATAATAATTCATCGTTACTCCTAATAAACAAATGAATTTTTATAACAATTTAATCACCATGATTTTTATTATATCATACATAATCAATTATGGACATCCACTTTCATCTTACATGTTTATAAAAACATTAATATTAGTGAACCGATCCTTAAAACAATGTAAGCAAAAGGACCCGAAGAATGAAATTGAACCTCAAAACCAATCAAAATAGTCATGAATGATCATAAAATGGGTTATAATAAATCAGTTACATATATAATAGGTTCTATAATTATTAATTAAATAACCAAGTTTTATTTTACAGGTCATTATGTACAAGAAAAGATCACAATCGCACATAAGGTAATGTATCCTCTCTATTTCACTCTTAATCAAGATTTCTCTCAATGATATGTCTTTCCATGTCTAATCCAAAATGATGGGATATAATTTATAAAATCCCCCATAATTCTATAATGATCTATATGTTATGAGAAACCCCATTTTTCTCTCATCAATCCCTCTTAGGTACACCAGATACCATGCCGATAATCCATAAAAATTCTACAAGATCCCAAATTTATCTTTCGAGTTTCCATGTAATTATTAATATCAAAATGAGTAATATGGTCTATTATGGGAATATTCTAAATGATATTTAGTTTTAAAATGTTCATATATAATTTCCCTTTCATCATTTAGTTTTGAGATATATAGGTTTTTAAAAAACTCACCCCTTAGTAAGTTCTGATTAGTGAACCTGTTTTAAGGGAACATCACAAATTATTACCTGATTTAAATTACGCACTATATTATGTTTTAAGACCACATTATCTTTATAAAATCAGTATTATTAGTATAATAACCTTCTTGGTCATCTTGTAGTTTTATATAAAATATTTTTCCTTTTTCTATTTTAGAGGATCCATAATGTTTTCCTTAGAACCGCACGAAAATGTTTTAACTCTAATGTTTCTTAAATACATTTTATAAATGTTGTAACTTGTGTTTGAAAAAACATAAAAAGATATTTACATATTTTAACTTATGGAATTACATGTAAGTATAAATTCCTTTCTCTCAAGGTCACTTTTATGATACACCCATTAATTATTCTATATGACATGATTTTGTCACCCATTTCTTTCCATCAGTTCCCTTAAGATTATATATGGTATATTACATATGATTATTTATGTGGAAATAATAATAATGAAAATTTTTAGATGTTTGTTCCTATATTGCACTCCAATTCATTAGGTAATGTTATGTCCCATGAGATGCGATGTGAAGTGGTATTGGCAGTTATCCTTGACTAGTACTACTATGGGAAATGGGAATAGTGTTTAGTCATTACCCGTACTACTATGGGAAATGAGATTTGAGGTTATAATTAATCCATACTACTATGGGAAATGGGTTTGGTGATTATCCTTGACTTAAACTAATGAAATGATTTATGTTTCAACTTTATTTATATGATTTACTATTTATATGATATGATTTAATATGTTTCATGCTTTTGACATCTTTATGTCAGTCCTCCTAACTAATGTTCTTAAGCTGCATCATTATGTTCAGTACCTTACTGGGCTTTTTAGATCATCCCTTTTTTCATCTTTTCCCCAGGGAATAATATGCATATGTAAGGGCTCAAAGGAAGTTAGGTTCTTTTTATGGAGATTAAATCAAGAAGCTTTTTTCCACATGTTTTATGTTTTATGTACCTAGTCATCAAAGAAACAAGAATTCACATTACATTGATTGTACTCTGATGTATAATAATGCTTAAAATCATGTAATGTTATATGAAAATGGATAGGGTCTCTATAGTTAGTATTGGAGGATAGTCTAGTTATTTTTGAATATTAAGAATAGAGAAACTTAGTGAAAACCTTAAGGATGTGACGAAGTATATGAAAAAAATACCTAAATTTTGGTATGTATAGAGTAAGTGGTTTATCAAGAAAATACCCCCTGTCTCAATACAAACATGTAGAGGCGGCTCTGGCACAAATATACCTAGGATTGAGAACTCTGACAGGGAGTTTCGGTCTTGACTCGGGGTATCCCTGTACACGAAAATGGTCTGTGCTGTACTCTTGGATTGACATTCCTGGGGGATATAATTTGATAAATTCATAAGTTTACAACAAAACATTATTAAGGAAAAAAATTATCCCCTAAAAATATATATTAGGAGATTGTTCATGAATAACTTTGGATGAGACCTAGAAACAAATATGTTTTCTATGTAAGTGTAATTTTATGTTATCCATTTAATGTCTTTGGTTTCCCCCATATGTGATAATAATTCACAAATATTATTTTTATTCTATCCAATGGATGGTAATAGGATGAATTAGGTCATCCATAGATGTGTTGGACAATGTGATGACTGCCAAAATGAGATCCCTAATCTGATGGGAGCTCAAGATGGCCATATCATGATTATGCCAAACCAACTATAAAAAATGATGATTAAAAAATGGAAATTGGTTGAATTCCCAAAGATAAAAGGATGATGAAGATGAAATCTCAGGACGGTTCATCTGATAATGAAGATAGGTGATAGCAGACCCAATTTACATTTTGCAACTAGTGTGGAAAGAGTCACCAAGGGGGATGTCACAAAGGGAATATGAGATGTTTTTAGTGTGGAATGATTGGAAAAAATATAGAAAATTTAGTTGATAAAATTCATAATGTGATTAATTGAATCAAATTTCCATCTACGAAATTTTATATAGTTCTATTTCATAAATTTAGAGATGTTTGAAATTATCCAATAGGATTATCTATTACATGGGCAGAGAAGCCTGATGAGCATCAACAATCTCCTTGATCAAGGGAGAATTAAAGGTCCTATTTTGAGGTGTATTATTATGAATAAATTAAACATAACCACTAATTACAATTAGTGTATGTCATAATGTATTCTAATTCATGTTTTATTTGTATATCGTTCATGTATTATAAGAACATTGATTTCCCATCTGAAATGATATTATGTCATTAGTGAAAACATCTATGAGTATTGTATCAATTTTTGAAGTTTAGGGGAATGTTTTCATGGGAATATTATAATTATCCCTTGGGCGTAATATAAGGAAAAATTAAATAGTTATAGCATACACCTCAAGGTATCTGAAAATCCATGAGCTGGACTATCCTATGGATGATTTGGAGATGGTCGCTATGATCATTGAATTAGAAATCTGGTGGCATTATTTTGGTGGGAAGAAGTGTGAGATATATACTGAAAACAAGGGTCTAAAATATATATTTACACAAAAAGAGCTTAATATGTTTTAGTGATGATGGATAGAGCTCATCAAGGATTATGACTGCTCAATCCACTACCACCCCGGTAAAGAAACCAAGGCAGTGGATGCTCTATGTAGAAAGGATCCTACATCTTTTTCAATGATGTGAATTAAAAAGAATTTGATCTTCTTAGATACATAGAGGATGCACATGGGAATCCTTAATTGATGAACATCATCAATATTTTATCAAATGATGGCTCAACCATCCCTCATGGAGAATATAAAGGATGATAAAAAAGATGTGGAATTCTGAAAAGGGTGTAAGCTATCAAAAATGGGAAATCCTCAGAGTTCATGATTGTTGAAGATGGAGTTGTAAGATTTGGGTCACATTTTTGTGTACTATCAAATCCAGAGATAAATAAAGATCTTCTGAATAAAACACATATCTCGACCTTCACTTTCCACCAAGGGAGCACAAATATGTGTCATGATGTATGAGAAAATGTTTGTTGGGACATAATGGAAATGGAGATTTATTAATATACATCAAATTTCTAGGTATATCAGCATGTGAAGGCTAAGAGGAAACATTCTAAGGGGATGAATCAACCACTACCCAAACCAACATGAAAATCGGAAGAAAATTTTGATGGACTTTGTCATGGGACGTCTAAGGAAATATAGAGGAAACAATACTATATGGGTCATTGTGGAATATCCTATAATTATATCTCACTTTATCTCAATTCGAGATGACTTATCATTAGACCAACATGAAAGGAAATATATCAATGAAGTGGTAAGGAAATAAAGAGTAACACTATATATTGTATCTGATTGAGATCAGAGATCCTCCACAATGTTCAAGAAAAGACTCCAATATGCCCTATTCTCTAAACTAATCTTCCGCACGACCTATCATCCTCAATCTGAGGGCCAATCTGAGTAGAATATTTACACATTATAAGATATTTTGAGATATTTTTTTATGTAATTTAAAGGAGGATGGGACCAATATCAATCCCTGATTGAATTCTCCTACAATGATAGTTTCTACTCTAGCATCTGAATGGAACTATATGAATCCCTTTATGGGAAAATGTGAAGAAAACTGGCATGTTGGGATGATGTAGGTGAACGTCAAATTCTAGGACATGAAATGGTCGATGAAATGGTGGAGAATGTGAAAAAAATTCAACAACATATCAGGGAATCCCAATGTCAAAAGAAGAGTTATGCATACAATCATCGACGAGACCTTGAGTTCAATATTGGAGACATGATATTTCTACGCATATCAATGTGGATGAAGGTCATGAGGTTTGGAATGAAAGGGATGTTAAGTCCTAGATACATCATCCCATTATAGAGTTTTTATCCTGTCGGGGTTGTGGCCTATCAACTAGTAGTTACAACAACCATGGCCAATGTACGTGGTGTTTTTCTTGTATCCCTCTTAAGGAAGTACATAACCTAACCATCACTTGTACTATCTTCAGAGGTGGTAAAGTTTGAGTATTTCTTATAAGGAGCTTCCATTGAAGATCATTGCTCATAGAGATAATCTTCTACATAACAATACTACTCACATGGTAAAATTACTGTGCTGGAACCACAAGTACGGAGAGGAAACATTGTAACTGGAGGAGTCAATAAAGGAAAAGTACCTGCACATGTTTATGGCTTAGAATTCAAAACGAAATTTGAAGGAAAAAATTTCAAAACTACGGTAGAATGTATTGAACACAACTTTTCAATGGAAATTTAATTATTATAATTATTTTATATAACCACATGAAATCAGAACATAATGAACAACTAAGTTTTTTGTGACCTTCAAACATGAGTTTGTCACTTCTATGTTTGGAATTTCAAAAATTTGAAACACACGGTTGTGATCAATAAGTTATTTGGTGTCTGATATGAAAAACATAATTTTTGGTGAATATTAACATAACCTTATGAATAGTAACATACCCTTATTAATAGTGATGTACCCTAAGGAATATTAACTTCACCAAATACAATATATAAATAATATTCAAGATAAAGTATGATGTACCTATTTTTTAGATTAAGTAAATAAATGTTTTAAAACTGATTTTTAATAATAAATTCCGAATTTAATTAAATATAAAATTAATTATATTTATAAAATATGTTTTGTAAAATGGAATTCATTTTTTTATTCTACACATAAATAAATGGTTAGGGTGAATTTTTTAGATTTTTCTGAAATACTTGAAATTTTGATGAATAGTAAAATGCTGTAATTTACTATATATATATATATTATTAGCTAAATGGATTAATCCTAGAAACATGGATGATGTCACCACCCTTTTTTTTGAATTTACAGGATTCATTTAATATTTTTTTTCATGGATTCATCAGTATTTCTGGTTTGGAGAGAAATTAATAAACTAATGATTAAAAAATTATGAAAACCCTTCTCTCCTCCACTCTAAGAACCCCCTCACTCCATTGTCACATCACTCCTCTTAAGCACTGTTCCTTGACTATATCCTGATCGAATTTTCCCAGTGCTCCGCCCCCATTTCCACCAGAACCTAGTCACTTCAAAATACCAAAACCTATCCCCTTATAAGGATCTCAAAGGAGATAAACACATGATGTAAATTTCTCTTTCCAATTCTTATATTTCATTTATCTTCTTTTCATTTAATGTTGGTTTCCTTACCTCCCTTCACCTAAATGGTATGATAACTCTAGTAAAATAACTTTACTTGAATTATATTATTCTAATATTATAATTTTCTAACTTCTCTCCTTTTCGTATCTTTTATTAGAAAGAAATGAAAACATCATTTGAGATGTGTTAATTTATCACATTGAAGGAAAACTGTTTATCAATTTCTACTGGCATCATTAATTCGGGTAATGAATCCATCTGTGTAATGCTTGACCAAGATTTTTTATATATTCAATATATCCTAGTAAAGATAATTTTATACTTTTTTAAAAAAGGTATTATGTTATAATGCAAAACACGTTTTTTGTAATCAAAGGAAAAAAATAACCAAATTGTTATTGGTAAGGTTTTATATAATAATTCATATTCACTACTAATAACCAAATGAATTTTTACAACCATGTAATATCCTAGGTTTTCATTAATGTCATACAACTTCAATACTGGACCACAACACTCATCTTACATATTTATCCAAACATGAATATAAGTGAACCTATCATTAAAACCATGCAAGAAAATGGACTCAGACAGTGAAATTGAACTTCATAGCAAATCATAATAGTCATGAATGATCATAAAAAGGGTTATAATAAATCATTGAAATATATAATAAGTTCAGTAATTATTAATTAATGAACCATGTTTGATTGTTCCGGTAATTAAGTTCAGGAAAATATCACTATCAGACTTATGGTAAAGGATTCTCTCCATTTCAATCTTAATCAAGAATGTACTATATGATATGAATTTCAATGTGTTATCCCAAATTATGGGGTATTATTTCCCACATCCCCCTTACTTCCCTAATGATTTATAAGGGATGTTAAACCCCTTTTATCTCAAATGAAGCCGTCTTAGGTACACCTGATACCTTGCTGATAATCCGTAACGAATTCTACCCGAACCTTCTTTGTTCTTTTGGGATGAATTTTCTTTCATTATATAAAAATGTAGTTATCTGATATATTAATGTGCATATTCTAACTATTTTTTAGTTTTAAAAAACTATTTTATCATGACCCTTTCATTACACTCTTTTGATGATATATAATTTTTAAAAGATTCCCTCCGTAGTACTTTCCAATAAAAAAACCAGTTTTAAGGGAACTTCCCAAATTCTTTCCCATTTCCATGTGCACACGATGTTATATTTTAATCCACCATTGCCTTTATAAAATAAATATTTTTATTATGAAAACCGTCATGTTTCACATCTAGTTTTATATAAAATATTTCCCCTTTTCAATTTTAAAATCAATATACTGTTTTCTTTAAAACCGAACTAAAATGTTTTAAATATAATGTTTCTTAAATAATTTTCTTACATGTTTTCACTTTTTTATGACATATCATACCCTGATATATTCATATTTTTCTTTATTAATTTCCATATATGTTCTAATTCCATTTTCTCACGTGTAATTTTTTGACACACCAATTTATTATGATTTATGACATGATTGTGTTATCCATTTCATTCCATGGGATTCCTTATGTTTTTGTATGTTTGATTATATATTATTATTTATGTGAAAATAATATTCATGAAAATTTAGTGATTGGTGTTCCCAGATAGAACTCTAATTCATTGGGTAAAGTTCAGTCTCATGAGAAACAATGTCAAACGAGATTTTCCGTTAGCCTTGATCCATACTACTATAGGAAACATGATTGGCAGTTAGCTATGACCCATACTACTATGGGAAACTAGATTAGTGGTTCTCCTGGACCCGTACTACTGTGAGAAATAGGATTTGTGGTTATCCTTGACTTATACGAAAGACATGTTTTATGTTTCTTCTAAATTTATATGGTCCCATGTTTATATGATAAGATTTAATTTGTTCTATTATTTTGATATCATTATGTCATGCCTCCTAACTCATGTTCTTAAGTTGTATCCTTATGTTCATTCCCTTACCGGGATTTTAGGTCAACCCTTCATTCATGTGTTCATCAGGGTACCCTATGCATATGTAAGGGCTCAAAGGATATTAGGAGATTTTTTTTTTGCAGATTAAATAAAGAAGTTTTCCCATGTTTTATATTATATGTACCTAGTCATCAAAGACACTATAAATCATGATATTTGTCTTTTAATATGATGTATAATTATGCATAAAATCCGATAATGTTATATGTAAAATTATAGGGTCGTTAGAGTGGGTGGCTCTACTCTTTAGTTATAACGAACCCAAAATGACTAGAATCATTGGGGGACGAATGTTAGAAATTAAATTATCACCAATTCTGATGAAATTGTAAATGATACTGAAATCAGATGATATGGGCATCACTACATATCCCACGACATGGTAATCATGTATAGTTTAAGATAGTGGTGCATTGAGAGGCCAGTGCTAGAGGGTGGGACTCACAGGAAAGGGACAAACCATTACATTGTTTTATTTCATATGAAAATGATGTGAAAAAAGTAGTTTAACATCATTAATAAAGTCCATCTGATAATAAATTTAATGTGTTACAAAGTGGATTTCGAATAATATATATTAACGTCATGTGATAAGGAAATTATCAAATAGTTTAACATCATGTGACTAGTATGATAGCTAAGATGTTTGGAGTCATGCTTCTTAGACTATGGTGTCTTGAATTTTAGGGACATGCAATTAGAATCATGATCTATTATAGTTTTGGGACTCATTACTAAGACCATTAGGGACATAACCCATCAACCGTAGTGATATCCTGGTGGTATGATTACAAATCACATGTTTGTAGCATGAGTCTCAGTATTCTGTAACATATTCCTAGAATATTTTACTTGATTCTGGATCTAATATTAGATGATGAATCATTTTTCAACTATATGCCCTAAAATTCAATGGTAGTGACAATAATTGGGATAATCTATCATGACAGCCTCCATAGGTCTCATGATCTTCCAAATCACTGCATGTTCATTCGTGAATGAGTATGTGAATCATATGGAATCATGATCTTGCTTAATGTATTATACCTAGTGTTGAATGTCATTAATGGATGAATTCTATATATGTTTTGATAAAAATTGTTTGACTTATAAGGAATTAAAAATAGATGAACAAGATATATTAGTATCAATATATAAAATATCTTCTCATCTTTTTCCTTCTAAATCCAACACCAGAATACAAAACAACTCTGAATTATATTCCCAAACAATTGATGGTTGCAGTAGTATTTTGGATTTTCCCTCAAATTGTCTTCTTCAGGTCACT
The DNA here is from genome assembly GCA_963277665.1 of Viscum album. Classification (NCBI taxonomy): domain Eukaryota; kingdom Viridiplantae; phylum Streptophyta; class Magnoliopsida; order Santalales; family Viscaceae; genus Viscum; species Viscum album. The sequence goes on along the minus strand of OY728125.1, from coordinate 904,962,694 downwards.
TAATCAATGCAATTTTGATCAAATACTTTGCTAGGTAATAGGAAAAATAACCATAGACTTACATTAATTATAAGGAATAAAATTTCTTTTGTCTATCATCATGATAAGGATAGATTTTTGTTTCATTCTTAAATATATTCCTTTATTTGTATGGGAATGGGAATTAATTTAGGATATGGGAGATAGTTCCCTAATCTCTATCAATCTAGGGGTAGAATAGGAAGAATTGAATGGTCTAGATGTTGAAAATGTCACCCCTTGACTAGGTACCTCAGAATCTATAAGTGGATCAATGAAAACTACTATGGTTGAAAAATATCCTTAAGGAACCTAATAAATAGATATAAAATATGGATATAACCCCTGCCTAGTGAGATATTGGACATTAAAATTAGAAAATGACCTATTTCTAGGGGTTGGGGTGATGTTAAATAAGTTCTTGAATTCACCCCATGAGGGGGAAAATATTTTGAAACTATCTGCAACCATATGGGATGGGGTAATAAATTTCTAGGAAGACCAATATATGATAATGGTATTTTTATACCATAGGGATAGATCCATTATACTTCCCCATAATTACCTTGCAAATATTCACATTTTCTTCCTTCAATAGAGTGATTAGTTCTTAGAAAAATATGTACATGTCATCTTAAAGGGGATGAGTGAAAGTAGAACTATTAACACCCATTCATTTTTCAATGCTTATTCTATTTGATGATGATAAGAGTCCCGTGTTGTGATCTAAATATTGGATATTCTTTTCAAATTGGACATACACACCATTAAATAAGCACTCTAAATCATAAACAAGGTTTATGGTGCCTTCTATAAATATAGGTAGGGAATAAATGAGCCCGTCCTCACCCATTATTATAGAATAGGATGATACATCTTACTGGGGCTCAAAGAATTATAGGAATATAGGTTCAAAAATTTTAACAGTGAACTCAACCAAACCTATTAGAATGTTTGAATACTGGGGTGATACCTTATTGATGAAGACATAGGTGAACCAATTCTCCTTTTTAGTTTAATATCCCATCTGGGTGGATGGTGCATGTTGGCTTTTTTATTTGGCTGATTCCCATGGGATAATTTTTGGGTCAACTACCAAGAAAATTATTCTTCTTCATTGGGATGAATGGATAAAACTCATGAAACTTGATTCACATAAAATTCCATTTTAATTAAACCCTCATAAATCATCAATTTTATTATACTGTTTAATATAAATAATTCATAGATTCTTTGACCCAAAATAAGACTGTAAAAGGAATTAATTTAGATGTTCAATTTCTCCTACATTAACTTGCTTATGGATTTCTCGAATCCTGATCTGTGTTTCTTATTGAGAAAAGTAATTATACCCATAAAATTGATCATTTGGGATGGTGAAAATTTTATCTTTCCTATTATTATGGTATTGTCACTAATCCTTCTTCATCTTTGAGGAAATAGTATAATATTTTTCTTTCACCAAATTATATATTGGTATCAGTGTTTCATTTTATTCTATTTCATTAGCATAGGGGATAACATCATCTGTAAATGTTTCTATTGTTTGAAACTCTTAAAATCCACTAGAGAACATCAAAGTAATAAGTGTAGTTGTAAAATTGTCTTGTATGTTTTCCTAAAATATCTCAAGTAATTTTTCCTAGGGATGTTGTGTTTTCAATGAATAAATTATAAATATCCTTCTTAGGATGAAATACACAACTATATAATTTTATTTATTCTTGTAATTATAAGGTCCAAGGATTGCTGTATTCTGAAGTGTAGAGATAAATTGGAAGAGGAATTGTGAATTTAGATCTTCCTACCATGACATAGATATAGCTTTGAGGTTATTATAAAAATAAACGGCGGGTCATCATATGGTCTAAACAAATTAGCGGAGCATAGAAGCCTCTTGTTGTTATGTGGATCCGAATATTGGGCCACACTAGAAAGAGAAATGACTGAGATACTATTTTGGGTGACATATTTTAGAAAATGTTGAGAAATTTGGGTTCCCAATGTTACGATGGGAAGAAGATGAATCATCCCACTCAAGATAAAGCATACACTCTAGTTTTTCTAGTTCACACCACTCATTAATAAAATATATATTCAAAATAAGTGAATACATTAATTTTTGGGATATACCTTTTGTAGTTAAACTAGAATGGTTTTCTTGAACTGCTAGTTGATGAGTTTTTAGTTGTGGTACAACACAGTTATTAAAAGGAATTTTAGTGTTATATTTGGACCCATGTAATCTCAGTTCAATGGGGTGGCTTTATTAGGTCATTATAGTTTGATAAAAATTCTCTTTTTGAAGATTTTTTGTTGAAGGAAGCCTAACATGTTTTACTTTATGACTTTTCTCGATGAGTTTTCTATATTTGAGCAACTCTTCAACGTTGTGATAAATTTATACTATTCTATCTAGGAGCTTGGAAATATTATCATCTTTTGATATGGATTCCCCATGGTCGGGTGATGGTGGTGTAGTGAATGTGGCCACACCAAACTTCTTATCAACAATTTCAAGGTAGTCATCCTTATTTGGTCTAACCGCGATGAAATTTAATTATTTAATATGACTAATTGTAAGTATAGATTCCTTTAGAAGATAATTGGGATTCATGGTGCATTCCTATTTACATTATTAAATTGGGAATATTTTAGGTTTTAAATCGTTAAAATACCCACAACAAAGTGTCATGGGGTTTCCTTTAGGATTCCCATATTATTGATGCTTACTAGGAATATGTTTGAGGATTTTGGATTATAGTTTTTTTGGGTTTTACCAAACCCATACTTGGTATAAACCGATGAGATTTAGAGTTGTTGGAAACTGCATATAGATGGACTGTTTCTATATATTATGTTGTTGGATTCCCCCATTGTGATCTCCAATTAGATTCTTGAATTTGGATTGTTGGGACAAATAGTATTTCCTCTGTAGTATCTTCAATAATTGGGGAAACACATCGATGAAGATAACCATGGGGGATATGGTCGATCTTGGTAGATCCTATATTATTTCATTGATGTGGTGGAATTCATCCTACACCTCATATAGATAGGTATGGAACTTGTTTCTTCCCTCATGGGATAAGACTCTGAAATTATTGTATGTGGAAACAGACACAACATGCTTTCCCATAACCCATATATGATTGGATGAATTATGGGGGTTCACCCTCTGGATAAATTCATGATCTACATATAGTGTTTATATAGATACAATTCAATACAACTTCCATAATAGGTAATTCACCATCTCTCACTAGAGGCTCTAGATAGATGAGATTATATATTGAGGTCACGATTCCATGGACATGATCGATGCTTAGGTATACTTTTGGAAAATCATATTTTTATGTACAGTGAATTGAGGTGTCCTGTGAGTATTACCATATTTTCTAATGATTTTGGAATTCATTGGTACAATTTGAGAGTCTATGTAGATTTTGATAAATATTGAATGTGAAAAGGAGGAAGCATAAACAAGAAGACCATAGGTGTACCATCACAATAAAATTTTATGGTCAATCGATCACATCAATAGTTAAAGGATTCATGATATGCCATTTTTTTCACATAATAATAACTTGACACTTATTATGGCAGTCTATAATAGATTAATGTCTTACATAGGGTCCAAAAACTTTGTTCATGTCCCAAATCAACTAGTTTCCCACAGTGTGTATTCATTAAACAAGAAAAAACCAATATTTCATGTATCCATGTTAATTAGTTACTTTCCAAATTTATTGGAAGACCGTAAATTTCTGTAAATGATGCTTAGGGGTCATATTGGTCAAGGGGATGGGTGGTCAGGCGCTTAAAACTCTTTTGGGGAAAGTTATTCCCAAATATATGACCATATTATATATTTATGTAATATAATTGAATCCATCAAAAAAACTCAGTTCGTGATTTTTTTCAATTATTAAAATGATATGATAATGAACATGAGTTTTATTGAATCCTCAATATTTAATAGAGGTTCCCTATAATTCCATTATTGAATTGAAATGGTTTGGTTTAAATCCTACTAGTTGGGATCTCTAGAGATAATTATTGTCCCAGGAAATGGTCTGTGTTTTGGTTTTGGGAGTGAACCTCAAAGTGTTTTTTAATATATCTTATTAAAAATAGGAATCAAAACCCTTATATTTCAATAAATTGGGTAAAGGAGAAATTAAATTAGGAACGAAACTCAAATTGGCATTCTATATATCCTGATATAAAATTTAATAAAAAATCATGTAGTATGGTTGAATGGTTGGGGATTATACTTCAAATGCAGGCACACGATGGATTCAAATTTATCATTCATAGGGAATTATCATCATATTTTCTACGCCCATGTGAGTCATGTTCAGTGTGAGAAACAAGAGACAAAAAATATCAGAAACATTTCATGATAGTATACATTTGAATGTAATGGAGTTTTTATGCACTAAATCTATCCTAAAAAAATATTAGTGTGACATAGAAAGGGATACAATAGTAAATTTGGTGGGGATTACACATAATGTATCCTAAGATACATGAAACAATGGGTGGTCCAGGTTAGCGAATTTTTGGGTTCTTACTCCTAGGAGGATTCCATTATATGTCCATAAACAAGAAGATTATATAGACCCGAGGTGAATAATGATAACACAGATGAGTTTCTTTAGATAATGGTAATTGATGGATTTGTTGGAACTTTAACATAGGAGGATGTTCATGAATTTTTAACCAATTTGGGTATTTCAACTCGGGGGGAATAATGATAACCTTGAGGATAATCTCAACTAAATTGTAATTGATTAGTTGGTTGGGATATATTCGTAAGATGAATCCAAAGTATTTTATGTTGGGTAATAAAACATTTTATGGGAAAAATAATAGTTTCTCTACCATCCACGTAACCATTTGTTGGTAACAAGATAATGATGGGAGATTGTTGAGGATTTGGATAACAACTCTGATGGAGGCCAATAAATTGAAAATTTCAAAAATGATAACATGATATCATATGATCATATTCATTGATATTAGTGATGTGTAATCCATATAGGATCACTTCATATGAATGGGTTTGGATACATTACACTTCACTAATAAGGGAAGCCACATATGGGAATCACATAGCATTTTTTAAGGGACCACTGTATAGAACTTCACATGGTGGTGTACATATAACATTGATGATCGTATTGAAATATAGACAAGTGTATTGTGATGGGGAATCATACATTCTTATAGATATTCTCATTTAATTTTAGAGAAAATTATTTATGATGGTATTTACTTGAGGAGGGATTACCTTGCAGATTACATTGAATATTCCACCCCCAATTTGTAACTCTCTAAATTTAATTGATTTTTTCAGGGAGACAACATACAATCTAAGAGATCATGATATAACACTATGTATCTCTCTCCCTTATTTCACAATGCGTGTTTCATTATTTATAGTATCTGGTGAATAACCAATTTACAAAAATAGTGGGCCACGTAGCAATAATTTCATAGAAATAGGCAGTAGTGTTTGTAACACCTTGATTTTTAAAAAGTGGAACACCATATTTAATAGACTTCTTGAAACAAAAAAAATAAGAATAAATGATAATTTAAACCATAATATAGAATATATTTAGAACCATGTTGTTATGTTTTCATGTACGAATAGGTATGAATAAATTTCTAAAATTATATAATTTAAAAAATTATAAAACAAATTCATATTTAATCTATTTATTAATAATAAAAATTAATCATTTAAAAAAATGGAATGTTTACCAAAAATATAGAAATTTTTTAAAAGAAAGATTCATATCTATTTTTGCACATATTACCAAATTAAATAAAATAATTTTTTAAAATAAAATTGATTTTTTAAAACAGAATTTCATTATTTACTTTGGGTACAACCAAGTTGTTTTTAGAAAATATTATATTGTTCATTAAATAGTGAAAAAGGGGAAATTTTATAAAACTGTTATTTCCTTATAATAAATTAAATAATTTTAATGGAAAATTATGCTATTAATTTAGTTTAAAGTAACATAATTATTATTTATATATAGTTAATCCAATTATTTAAATTTGAATAACCAGTATACTATATTTTAGTATAAGATTATTTTTGAATTTGAAAAAACATTTTTTATGAATATAATTTTAATGTACATAATGATTCCAAGTAAAATTATAAAAAAAATGACACCTAATGAGGACTGATTTAAATTATGTTCAAATATAATTAATATAAATTTTAAATTTTAAAATCATATAATTCTGAATAATATTCATAAAATTAATATACGATCATCTTTTCCTATTAAAAACATTTCATCAAAACTTCTTATTCATTGCATCTTCATGATTAATTTGAAATTGAATTCTTCCACTTATATGAATTGATTTTTTACTAATATATTACATATTAAGAATCATCATAATTAATATCAAATAATTATTTTAGCATAATTGTTTTACCATAATTAATACTTAAAATAGTAAAAATTAATCCCCATGATTGTCACATAAATAACTTATTTTAATGTCATTTTTAATTTAATTTCCTATATTTAATGGTTTTTGGGGTTTCCCGTGAATTTTTGTATGAATGGGTGAGTTTTCATGATTTGGGCCAAGCCTTGAGCCCAATTTCATATTTTATCCCATAAAAAACACGAAAGGTGTTCCTGATCCCCACGGGTTGGCACACGTGTAGGTTTTGATGGCGGCTGGATTTGGATCATGAAAAAATGGTATCAAAGAGGTTCAGGTTAAATATGTGGGTCATGTTATTTGGGGATGATTCAGGATTGTCTGCTGTTAGGATTGTTAGGACATGGTTTTCCAGTTATGGGTATTGTGCCTGATCACCACACCTCATGACAAGATTCAATTTTCCTGGGGATGTCAGAATTTATCTAAGTCTGTTGGTTATCTTGGTTTGAGGATGATTAGGGGAAATGAAAATAGAGTTGGGTTAATGGTCTCAGGGAACTCGCAAGGCCGGACAAGACATGTGGAGCCAGGGATATTCCCTAAAATACTCTCTATAATAGTGAAGTGATTAGAATAAGGCTGCTAACCATATTTCCAAGTCACCCACTGAAACTAGTTTTCTATTTCATTGTTTTGTGCTTTAGTTTTGAAATCTTGGAACATTGGTTTTAAAGTGACTTGGTTTTATAAAGCGTAATGTTTTTGTGAAATAGTTTTCAAATTAAAAGGTAATGGTTTGATTTATGAAATTATGGAACAAAATTTTCAGAATTGTTTTGAAATGAAAAATTATGTGATTACACCTCTTTTGAAAGCATGAACTAAATTGAAGTTGGTTTTGAAAAGTCTTTCTTATAGAGTTTTATAAACAATAAAAGGGTTGTTAATGGGATGAGATGTTTTGAAATTGATGTGAATAATTTTAAAGTTACTTATTTTGTAAATATTTGTGTCTTTCTGAATTTTTTTTGAAGATGTGAATTGGGATTTTGATCTCGTGGTTAGTGGTTTTGAGAAAAAGGATGTGTTGGTTGACGGTTTTGGTATTTGGAAAGTGGAAGTAATTTCTGTTTTACCCTTCAGTGTTTCCATGACCGACCACATGCATGGGGTTATATGGGATGATGGATGGTTAAGGACATGATTAGATTAGTTTCGGGATGGATATGAAGAGTGTGCCATGTGTGGCATAGAAACATGCATGTGTGAGGCCCATGGGGTACCATTGGTTAATACGCTAACCGCTAAACAGTTTTTTTCAAAAAAAAAAAATGTTTGTAAAGAAAAACATAATGTCTTGATTAATTGTTTGGGATTGTGTATATTATGGTTTTTTGGAAAATGATATTGTTTTGTGATGTTTTGAGTCCAAGAACCCCTCATGTTAAAATGATGTTTTGGGATTGTGTTTGGTCAGTAAGCTGGGTAGAAAGACCGGTTATTAGTCTCCTTTGAGATTTGTTTCAGGAATCCTTTATGATGGTCCCATTTATGTGTTTTGATCTCGTTTGTGGTATGTTTTGACCAATGTACCATCTTGGTTGGTTCCTTGGGTTCTCTCATGGGATAAGGTACACCCCCATTAATGGTTAATAAACAACTGAAGTGGAACCCAGATTCTTTCGCCGTTGGAAAATCTTACAGTTGATCAATATAAAGAATATTTTATCAATCTTTTTTGATTGATTCTGCACGCATTCATTTCTTTTATTTGTGGATCTTCTTTTAGTGGGAGAGTTCTCATGGAAGGTTGAACGAAACCTTTTTTTCTTAAGATGGCTGATTCCTCGAAGGTGGAAGTGGTCTGGGGTTGTTAGTGTGAATGAGTGTCTCGATGGTGTCTACGAGGGCCTATGGGTTCTTCATAGTTTCATTGAAGTAGGGGTTCACGTTAAACCACAAGTTTTGGGAATCTGGTCATGAAAGGATATTGTGGCCACTTTCTAGACTTGTATGTTGTTTAGTGACTTTGCATAAGGTCCCATTCCATGTATTGTTTCTATTGGTCATAATGGTCATGTTCATTGACTCCGTGTGTTGTCATGTGATTGTTTGATAGTAAATGTGAAGGTTTTTAAATTCTCTAAGAGTCTTTGTTATGTTGGAGTATGTCTCCCTTGTAAAACATCAAAATCCTCTGTTTTAGACTAAGGTGTTTATATGTGTCATATCGAAATGTTGTTTATCACCTGAAGAAACAAGGTGTGTGATGTGTGCTTCTTCTATGACCTTTTTCTAGTGAAATGTTGGGTTAGGGAAAATTGAGTTTGTAATGTTTTATGTCATGGTAAACTTATCAGGGACTGCGGTGATGTTTTTTGTATCACCAGAAGAAGAAGTTCTGTTCAGGAATTTTCCAAAGCCTAACTACGAGGCCGAAGATGCTTTAAACATTTGAGCTCTAGCCATAGGTCCCAAAGAGAAGTTGTCACATAGTTAGGGGAAATCCCCTAGTCATTCAAGCCCTTGTAAAAAGTCAAATCCTCAGTAAGAATGATAGGAAGAGTTTAAAACTTTGATTTCATCATCTTTTTCCATTTGATCCCGTTTGGTGGTGGAGGTGGGAGGACCTCATTTCCATGTTTTATCCTGAGTTTATACATTCCCTCTTTAGTTTCGACTTGGAATTTGGAGAATGGATAAAAGTTTTCCTAGATAGGTTGAACACATTATTTTCACTTGGTTAGTTGTGGCTATGCCCAAGAAAACTATGTAGGTAGAAGGATTACCATTGTTAGCGCATGGTTTCCGAATCCATGTGGACAAACCATGTGTTCGTCCCAACTCTTTAAATTTTGGAGTCTTTCTATACCAGCTGGTGCTGGTCGGTTAAGATGGTTGGTTTTTATGGTGGGGTGACCCACTATGAGTCTTATATAAGTTATTTTTTAATGTTCCAATGGATGTATACCCGTTGAACTGTGGAGTCTGTTCAGGCCACCCTTGTTATTGTCCTGATTCTTTATCTTGAAAAATTTAAGTTGTCTCTTATGGTGGATATCCCATTTTGGTCTCCTCTTACTAGTAATTCAGTTTTGTCCTTGGTCTTGGCTTGGATGTGGTTTTTCTCATTCGCAGCTATCTAACTATAGAAATCTACCTTGGATAAAAATTAGGATTGAAGATTTTCCAAAATATTAGTTATATCAAGGTATGTGTAACCTTCTTCGACTTTTTTGTTGGTTTGGGTAAATTTCATGAGCCTTGTTTGGATCTTTATTGAGGAGTTTTCCTTTGGGATAAAGCCTAAATGAGTTTGATTATTTTAGGAATATCGTGTAAAATTGGTTTGTGAGAGTATTCATTCCTTAAATGATAACTAGAGGAGTTTTGGCCTTTGGGGGCGAAACTTGTCTAGGGAGTACCTCTTGGTTTCTCAGTTGGGTTTGGTTGTTTCATTGGCCTTGATGTGAATTTTTAGGGCCCATTTTTTCATTTTAGAGAAAATTTTCACATAATTAACTTATTTTAAACATATATTTAATTTAATTTCCATTATTTCTTTGTTTTGGGGGTTTCCAGAGCATTTTTTGAGGAATGTGTGAGTTTTCATGAATTTGGCCAAATCGTGAGCCCAATTCCAGAAATAGAAGTTAATTTTGTTTCCTTTATAAATAATTAATTTGTCAGCAGTTTTATCCATTCCAATACCAACATGGCCTCCCCTAACCTAATAACACCATTATAGTAATTCCGACCATTTATAAATCCCAAATCATGGTGGATTTGGGATTTTATTTAAGGGATGGGCATGCCCGAAAGACAATTTACCTCATTAAAAATAATTTTTATTTATTTAATATCACATCCAATATTTATGTTTTTTCAGTGATTCTAAATATCACTTGAGCCCACATACCCAAGGCACAACCCCTTTCTCTACTTCCCCAATTTGGAGCTCAATTGTGTCACGAATTGGGGAGAAAATTTCTGTATGTCACAAATCACATAGATTTAAAGAGATAAATTGATCCTTTCATACTTCCTTCTGTTTTTACTCGTTTTCTATCATTATAGTTCCTACATTACTTCATAATCCTTATTCGAACATCACGTGCATTTATGGGTGTTTTAAAATTTGGATACTAGTGTATTTGGGTCATTTTCTTCAAGATTTATTTTGATAAGTGTTCCTCTCTTAATTTCCTTCCTTCTCCATAGGTTTTCCTCCCAATTTCATGAAATTACAAAGTTTCCAAAAGTCAAGGTGCTTACCTTGGGGTTGATTTTGTGTCTTTGTGGTGTAAAATTGTGGTTTTAGGTTCCTCTTCACATCATTATGGCGCGGCGGGGGTGCGGTTGGTGTTTCACACCATGATTTGAGAGATTCGACACTTTTGGTAGGTGGTTCCATTTTTAAACAATTTTTGATAAGTTAGATTGATGTATTTAATCATTATTCATATTACTCATATATTGTGTGAGGTGAAAAAATATTTCATGATTCATTTGGTTAATAGATTAATTTTATAGTTTCATTTTATCAGGAAATTGGATGTTTTTCATGTGTAACACTTGAGGTATTATTTGGGTGAATTTTAGAACATATGAAATTGGATTACTAAATCAATTTTGCTCTTCCAAATCTGATTTTTTAGGGTCTTGGTGTGCCATTGGGTTTTATTGAGGGGTTTTTAATGGATTTACGGTGTAAAACTATGTTGTACTTCTTGAAAGATATTTTTGAACATGTGTGTTTTTCATGTGGATCATTTGTGGTATTGTTTGAGGTATTTGTATAACACTAGGGGTGGTTAAATAAATGTTATTTGGGCTGAAAATTTTGTTTTAAATTTTTATTAGGGTGATTTTGTCCTTGAAATATGGATTTCAAATGGGATTTATGTGAAAATATTTGGTACACTCCTTGGAATTGTTTTATGAAAGTTTTTAATTGTTTAATGATTTATCTATGAAGTGAAACCATATTGAAAAACCATTTTGGAGTTTGTATAATTTTAAATGTACATTTTAAATGTTAATGGGGCTGTTTTTGATGTGTTTCATCTGGGAAATGTTTTATAACAATGATTGAAGGATTTACTAAAGTTTGAAAGAGATGTAAATGTGATGTGTGATGTTTTGTGTGAGAGTGATGTGAAAAATGGATTTTGATTATCAATTTGGAATTATGTAGCATGTGAGTGGGATATTATGTGAGTTGTAATATTTGGAATGGTTTCATAAAATGGTTTAAGTTATTTGTGGAAGTGATAAAGAAATGTGAAAGGTATTGTGGGATATTTTAGTGTGAGTCAGATTTCAAAATCAATTTGAATGAAAAGTGTAATTTTGTGACTTTTGTGGTTTACATGTGTATTTTTTGGTTTATTTGTGATGTGTAAATGATATTTTCATATGAAAATTATATTTCATGACTTGTTAAACTTGTTTAAGAATAAGGGGAAAACCTGGGTATCTAGGTGGGTGAACGAGTACTAATATGCTAGTGAATTCGTGGGGTTTCGCCTCAATTTCACATAACAAGATTGATGCTTACAACTTTAAATAAACAATGATGATGATGATTTGGGACCACTATTATATGGGTATATTCCATACTAGTGGCTTGTGTCTGATAACATATATTTTTTATGGTTACACTCACCATGATACGAGGTACTTGGGACCCACAGCTAGCTAATGAATAGGGGTTATTTCCTTTTTCTTCTGCTCATTAGTTCCTTTATACTTACCATACACATACAATATATTTAGAAAGAAAAAATTTTGTACCTTTTCCATTTCATTTAAAAGGGTTTATTCTTTAAATTAGGCTACTTGAAAACTATTTTGATTTTTATGTTTCCTCTATTAGAAATTGTAAGTAGCATTTCCATTTAATCAAAACATGCATGATTTTCTTCTTTGAATGTTTATCATATGGAATCTCTTAGTGTTGGTATCATACTGGGCATTTGATCACACCTTACATACACCCTTGAGGTTAAGTAGGCCTGGTTAATTTTGTTGTTTTATTTTGGGTACATTTTTTAGTTCCAGTTGTTCGGGTTTCTAGAAGGTTCTTGGAGGTGATGTCTTATGGAGATGGCTTGAGGGAGGGGCTCCTTTACATGACAATTTTGGGGTGTTTTTTTGTTTTGTACCTTTTTTATAGTCCATGTGAGTTGTTTGATACAATTTAATTCAGTTATTAATTTTTATATATTATTTTTTTTGTTTGAAAAATCCAGATTCGTTTTATTGGGTTTATTTTTTGTTTTATGTTTATAATCTTCGGGAAATCATTCCCAATTTTTAGTTTATGATACATGGGATCTTGTGCTAGCCTGTGGGAATCATACATGCCTTTTAGGCCTTGTCATGGGCTGTGTTTGTTGCGGGTTTCAATGGAGGCTAGATTTGTTTCGTGAGAATGGTTAATGTAAAAATTAGTTTACAAGGGGATAAACTAGAAGATATAGAATAAAATTGACATAACACTTATCTAAAAGTCATTTAATGGTCAAATTTCACCACTATAACCTAGATTGTTCTATAATGTCCAATTTTTTGTGTTTTCATGCCAAAAAACAATGTAAAACATTATCTTTTAAAAATTTTATGTATGTCCTTTCCCCCAATTATAAAAGGCCACCCCTCTCCTTTCACCTTCATGCATCCAAAACCCATTGTTTTAAAAAATAGCTTCATAAATATCATCCATAATTTTCATCAAACATCCTATAGGACAGAACATTATTATTAATCCTTCATAATAAAACTAAAGGTTTAATCCAAAAGAGGTTCTTCAAATAATAAGTAAACTTTTTAGACATGTGTATTTGTTTTATTTATTCTTCCATATCCATAAAATCATAAAAAAATAATCTAATATAACAAATCCAATATATCCTATATACTATGATTTTATTATTTTAACATCTTAACCTATATCCGTCCCATTTTCCAACAAATTTGAAATGAAACCATCGATCGTGTATATGAAGGAAAACCACCTTACGAATCGATGTAATTTGTTTCCATACATACCTTGGAAAGATGGATATAACCATTGATATAACCAATTTTTATTATATTTTTTCAATTATTATACTTATAGAATTATTATATCATATAAACGTTCTTTACATTCCATTCAGTGTGGGATATAATAATGTCACTCATGTTCACGGTAGACTACCACCACATAGAGCGATGATTTTCATTTTTTAATTATGGTTTACATGGAATATAGTAAGGTTAAATTTAATGGAATTAAGTTATAATTATTAAAAACTTTTAGAAATGAAATATCATACATAATCTTTTACCTTCCAACCTATAAAAAAGTAATGTTACACGTGATTACGTGTGGACAACCTCCTCTGCGTAGTGATATGAAATGCTTTTCATTTTAATTTTAAATGGATGGTAATAAGGATGTATTTCATTAATATAAATTATATATATATATATATATATGAAATTATAAGGGTTCTTAAATGATTAATTAATATTTATTTTCCTTTCATTCCATCTATTGATAAAAATGGGAACAACATGCATGTGTGCGTTCGGCCTACCATCTCCATGAATGATGTAATCATTTGTATATCTCTAACTAGTATAGATTACTCTAAAAACAAATATAAATAATATATATGATATATATATCATTATTAACAATATAAATATCTAGTAGTCTTGATCAATAAAAAATAACCAGAATTACCAAACCAAACAATAAATAAAAAATGAAGCAATTATCTCCTAAAATGTTGTTAAAACAAATAATTATTAATAAATTGGTGATAATGTACTATAAGAAACACATATATATTATTTTATATATTTTTATGGTTCTATATGAGAGTTATAATAAATCTATATTTTTTTATTGGTGGTTTCAATTCATACAATGGAAAAAAACTGAGGTATGGGTTTCTCGTCACATTTGTACTTACGTGACACATATGTCACAATCACCACTTATTCAATTAGTGTGGCTTATATAAAACCCATTTTAATTTTTATTCCATGAACTAATTTGTTATCAAGTTATATAATTTATCATTTGATGTTATTTCTTTCATGGCGATTAGGAATCAAAATTTATAAAAGTGGTTACGACTTATTTTACAATATCATTGATTTTCAGGAATGATTATGATTAGATTTTTTATAATTAAATAATATGATATTTCACTATAGAAACACATCAATATTGTTATACCACGGTTATTAATGAACAATTCAAGTAATAGTATCATTTTTATTCTATTTGATACTTAATGTGATCGAGATTTGTTTAGTAAAATCCTTCTTTATTTCCCTCTTAAGTAAAATATATTTTTTTTATCAAAACCATGTTTTGGAAATATGTATTAAAAATGTTTTATTAAATTCATTTTACAAACGATATGTATAAAAACCATTCTAAAAGAAATATTCATGCCATTTTCTACACAATTCATGTTTTTATATTATTAAAAATATGAATGTAATTATTTTTTCAAACTATACGACATTAATGAAATTTTCCACCTTATTGAATAGTGAATGATTTAAAAATTGTTTCACACGATTGAAAGGTTTTAAAAAAAATATATTTTCAAAATAGGTATGAAATTTTGTTTTAAAAGTTTATTTTTAAAATGAAAAGGATATTTTCCCCAAGAACATTTTTAATGGTATTTATTTTCATCAATGGTTAAACCCTCATTTATACTTATGCATCTTTAGGAATATGTTATAATTATTACATCCTATATATTCTTCTAGATATTTAATTAATAGTTGACTGAGATGTAATATTTTGATACCATTCCCCTTAATACTATGAATAGGTTATGATTATGATTATTGATTGCGTCTATGTATTAATATTTCATATTCTTTATTTTCTAATATATATTTTATGATGATTATGTTTCAACCATTTAATATGAGTAATTAATTAGACATAGTATGTGAAGGGTGAGTCAAGATAGAGCCCCTCTATGTATTGGTTGGTCTAATGAGACAAACTAATTTGGGGATTTGTATAACCACATACCCATTTATGTAAGATGTCTTGAAATAAGGATTTAACAGTACAATTTTGTTTTGATAGATTATAAATTCCATCATTATGAGATTATTCATTTATGTACACATAATTATTTGATTAGATAAAATATTCATGGAAATATTTTAATATCATATGATTAGGTATCTATCATTATTTCATAATTATTTATTTCTACCATATCATTCTTTGGATACTGATTAAATGGAATGTTTTTTAGTTATCTACTTTTTTATATGAATTATGATTTATCCATTAATATCTTCCATTATATTCAAACCCTTACTAAGTATTTTATATCAACCCTTTCATATGTTTCTTTAACCATAATGCATAGTTTTATATTATGATTGATATGTAGTGTAATGTTACAGGACATAATTAAATTCTTAGAGAAAATACTATGTTTTATTTTTTCAGTCAATTATAAGATGGGATCCATATTTATATATAATTAACCAATATTACAAAACTATTATATCATTTGGGATATGATTCCTTGTATCTTATAACAATGTAGTAATGTTAAAATGGATTTTGGGATACTAGGTTTGGTTTCTTTATATTTTCTATAAAATGATATTTAGTAGAAAACCTGGGAACTAGACATATGAAAACATAGGTGAAATAACCCTATGATAGAATCATATGATACATATAAAGATCATAGGAATGTTTTTTTGAGGAATATATTATGTGGTTGTTTCTAGAAATAAATCCAAATCTAGATACTATAACTATATGTGCGTCTAATATGAAGATAAACCTCCCAAATGAATAATGTCAAAACAATATTAAAAAAATATGTGCGTCTAATATAAATGTTACTAGGGACAATATATTAAAAATGAAATGTTGGGCATTAATTTACCATTACATGGTAATGGAAATGGGATTTAATATGAATATGGTTTGATAGTTCGGAGTGGTATTAGTATGATGATTAATTTTTTTTTCAATCCATAATGAAGGATTTTAAAATATTTTAATGACATGTAAAATTTCAAAAATAAACAATATTTAAGACTATGTCGTTATCCAGGAATAAATATTTCAATTAATATTAGGTTTTCAATAGTTTTGAAATTATATATTATTATTCATAATATTATTATCTAATATATTGTATGCAATTTCATGGAAATGAAGCCTTAAAGAGGGAATGAAAATAATATCAATTCACATACATCATATAGGGATTTACCTCATTGGAAAGGTAATGAAGTTGTATCTAGATCTAGAACTGGAACTGATACAATTATACCCATATTGGAGAAAATAACATAGGTTGTGAGAAATAACCACTTCTTTAATGTGTAGGATGTTGATTCACTGGAAAATATAAAAATGTTAGTCAGTTTTATACAAAATCAACCACTATCCTTTAATGGGAATACAAATCCATTTGATGCTGGGAAATGGATATGTTCCTTAGAGAAGATATTTATTTATTTGGGAATAAATGTAAGAGAAAAATATTTTCATTGAAATTAATCATATCTCTATATATTTGGATCAATCGAAGTCATTGATTTAAAACAGTAATGTTGAATAAAAAATAAAAAAATATATTGAAGTATTTTATGGTACTATTCTTGGAAAATTAATTTCCTTACAAGAAATAAGTGGATATGGAGAAAAATTTCTTAAATCTACTAAAAAAGGAAGATAATTTTTTTGTTAAGAATGATGATGAATTTACAAGGCCTAAATCTCATTCTAAAAACTACATATATAATCCAAAGAGAAATAATTGATGTTTATTTGATGGTATTAATCCAATTTGTTGAAGGGAACTAATCTACCAAAAATTATCATCATATGAGGTCATCATATAATGTGGTATAAAGGATGATAACTAATACTCAATGTCTTGTGTCTTTGATGGGGAGAAATATAAGATGAGGATGGTAGAGAAAAATATTGATAAATGGAATAAGGGGAAGAAGGATTTCCAAATGTTATGATTTTAGATATAAACACTATCATAAATTGTTAAATGGAGTGAGTGTTTCTTATAAGTGTGGAATAAAATCTACCATGTATGTGATTGAAATAGAAATAAATAATAAAAAAATATAAAATTATTCAATTTTAAGGATATGTGACACTATTTAAATGAATACCCCATGTTTTAATGGAGTATAAATCAAATGAAGAAAATGGATCAATGTAATATAAATTAAATAAATTTAGATTATGTGGAATGATCAATGTATTTCTGTTCTTATTTATGAATTATTTTATAGGAGTATTTTACAAATGTTTTTCTCATTTAGATAATTATGAAATGTAAAAGGATTTTAGTACATTAATATTTCATTAAGGATCTCTAGGAATATATTGAATAGTACCGATTACCAAGAAAAGTTATACAGATAAGGGAGGAAAACTCTTCATATAATCTCTATGCCGAGTTAATGACAATAAATATATTTTTCGTGAATTTTATTTGTGAATTTTAAATAGGTGAGTGATTTTATGGTTTATTTTATCTTTTATAGATTTTACTACATTTTTGGAATTTGATGATTTTATATTTTATTTAAGAAACAAGGAGAAACATATTTTTTAGTTGCATGCATGTTTTTATTAAGGCATATGGTGATCAAGGTATTCAAATATTTTGTATTTGACATTATGATAATTATTATGTTTTTTTTGGGAATCTAATGTGAAGATTTTTTTTGAAATTTTGTTACATACCTTTTAAATTTGTCGACATTGAATTTTGAAATAAATAATTTCGATGGTTCTTAAGTTTCACTATTTATGAAATGGATTAATAGATTAATGTGTAATTCGATAACTTTTGAAAACTATTTGGGTTTGGGAAAATATACAGATACAAGAAGAATTAATTTTCACTATTTTATAGATCTTTTGTTCTGCTAAATGTTAATTTTAATGCTTTAGCTATAAAAAATTCATTTTTATCTATTCATTTCATGGAGTAATAGATGTTGTGGAAATTGATTAAAGAAAAACCAAAGTATTAAATTGTGATTATGAATTAGAAATATATCATTTAATTATATTTAATTATTTTTAAATATAGCAACTGAATTCATTAAATTTTGTAAAAGGATATTGAAAATAATGTATTCGTATTACCATCATATCTGACAAGTAATTTTTTTAAATCAATGAATATTTATAGTTTAAGAGATTAAATTTCAACTCATAATCCAATTTCTTATGATAATTTATCTCTATCACTAGTTATAATTTTTTTCCACATCCATGTATTCATATCCTACCTTTGTTCTCTTAATTGGAAATGAAGTGATGTGTTATTCTAGATGAACATTTTAATAACCTTTCAATATTATCATGATTATGTTTTATTAATTGTTTTAAAATGTTTTATTTCAATAAGGTCACCTTCCAACATAAAAAATTATTATCATGGTCAATATTAAATTGAAAATGTATAATTTATTTAAGGATGTAGAATTTAGTACCTTGAGTTTTTAAAACAGAAACACCATATTTGATAGTATATATGAAATTAATAACAATATTATAAGATAATTTTATACCAAAATACATTACAATATATTTCTTTTTATATAAATTCAATCTCTTCGAGTTATTAGGGATCACGAAACCCCGAGCCTAAAATGATTCACAATATAGAATATGGTTACAAATTACCTATTCTGGTGGAGGGTATGAATAAAAATAAATAAATTATTAAAATTATATGGTTTAAACTTGTAAAAAATTAGTTCAATGTTTATCTATTTGTTATAAATGAAATAGTAATTAATTGAATGAAAAGTAATTGTTTTCCAAAAAATGGTATTTCTCTAAATGTTGGTTCTGACACGCTTAGTGAAAATACTTTGAAATTATTATTATTATTTTTCAATTTTAATTTTTTTTTTCATAAAATGATTTTTTTAAAATTATAATTCCATAAAATAATTAGTTTGGTAATTTTATGGAAATATTGATTTTTCAGTGAATAATCATAAATACCAATTCTTTTAAAACCGCAGTTTCATTACAAAAAATTATTTAATTTAAATGGACCATCATGATTTGACTTTTATTTCACGTAAAATAACAATTATTTATTTATTTTTAGTCAAATTAATTAAATTGTAATCACTGTTATACTATATTTTTGTATAATTTAATATATGTGTTTAAAAAACATTTATCTGAAGACTATTTTAAAGTACATAATGTTTCCTCATTTTAATTACTCAAAATAACCCATAATTATTAATTACATATATTATATCTATAGATTAGAAATCTGAAATTTTATTTTTATATTCATATATTTATATTTTCCATTCATACTTTAAATAAAATAGCATCTTTCTCAGTATAATACATGTCTGGAAAACCACTTTTTCATCACACCGATATGTTTAATTTTAAATTGAATTTTTGACACTTATGTGAACTGAATTTGGAAATATAGATTCCATATTTTTAATCAGAATTATTTATATTATCTACCATGTTAATTGTTTTAACACGTACAGTTTGAGCATAATTTTACACCATCACTACCAATAAATGTTTTTGACATTATTTTTCATGTTTAGAAGTTTATTTTAAATGATAATTATTTTCAATAGTTTTTGTGCACTATGTTTTAATAGATGATTTTCAAAATGAAAAGTATATTTTCCTCAAGAATGCTTTTAATGAAATAATTATGGTAGTTGAATTAATAAACAAAGAAACAATCATTTTATATTATTCTTAGTGGGTAATATGCTTTAATTATTCCATCCTAAGTATTTTCATGAAGGGTTATGATCATTTAAATAAGATCTACTATTTTTATACCAATCCCCATATTAATCTGAATTATTTATAATAATATTTATTTGTTAGGGTATGTATTACCATTTAGAATGAATTTTTTAAAATATGAATGTTTATGTTTATTATGTTTCACCCAATTAATATGAATAATTAATTAGACATATTAAGTTATAGGTGGGTCCTTTTATTTCCCCTCGATGCATTAGTTGGTCTGATTAGATAAACTCGCTTAGGTTTTTTGTAGAGGTCTTTCCCATTTATGTAAGATGTCTTGGAACGGGGTCTTGATTGTATAGTAATGATGTATCACATTATGAAATCCATCATTATGATATTAGTAATCTATTCCCATATGAATATTTGAATGGTTATAATATCCTTGAGAAAATTTGAAACTTATTTCATTATTAATATTGAATTATGTGATCATTATTTATTCCTAAAATATTATACCTGAGATATTGATTAAATTGGATGCATTTTAGTAATTAAACTTCCCATATTTATTATTATTTATTAATTCATTTCCTACAATTTACTCTTTCCCATAATGAGAATTTGATATTTCAAATTTCTTATGTTTCATTCCATTGGATTCCAATATAATTATTATAGAGTTTTATTCTAGAGGAATAATTATTCATTTTATGAAAATTAAATGTATTATTTTATGTTTTCAATTATAATATGAGAATCAAATATGTATCTAGTTTATGACGACTGCTAAAATATTCGGTCCTTTGGGATCTAATTTCATTAATCTTATTCTTATGTAATAACTTTTTCACTTACTATGGGATACAATGTTTTGGTTCTCTATAATGAATAATTTCAAAAATGTGGATAGCCATGTATGATTTCATCAAAGAAGTCCCTAAAATAACAGAAGACATGGAATATTTTTGAATTAATTACTTTACTATGATAGGGACATACAATTATTCCATATATAACAAAAGAATTCAGTTTGTAGGATGTGTTTTTGTCGAACTGTGAAAATAACTATCCAGTTAGAGAACATTATTATACGATTTAAAAAATCTCCACATTTCAACCATAAACGAAAATGGATCGGCTATACCATTGATGTGATATATGATACAAGAAGAAAATTCATATGGGATTTTATAATTCATAAATTTTCCTTCATTGAAAAATCAAACACAACTTAAAATGTTTAAAAACATTATACCGTAAGCCTTTTCTAGGCTATGGGAGTAGTCATATGAAATATTGTGAAAGGAATAAACGATTGTTCTAATGTTTATACACCCATATAGATCATTTTATGAATCAAGAAAGTGATTAAAAGACCCTAAAATTGCATTTTAAGGTGGAAAAATAATTTTTTCACCAATATTTGACATCCATAGCCCACTTATAATGGGTACATCTCCCCAGTATACCATAGTATTAGGAATATTATCATTGGAATCGTTATTCCACTACGTCTGAGAAGTATTGAATCATAATAAAAACCAATATATTTTTTCTTCTGGCATTAAGAAAAATTTATAATCAAAATCTTCATGGGTTGTATAAGTGAGGGTTGTATTATATGTCATTTTGGAAAGATCATGGCGTGATGTTTTCGATGATAACATCATGACTGTTGAAATGTGGTAAGGATGTAGGCTAGTGAAAGGGTGTTCATGAAATATTTTTCCAATGTACCAACCTCTATAATAATCTTGAATTGTAAGGAATATATGATATCCAACAATAAATGCACAAATCCAAGGTTTCATAGTGAAAAAACTATTTTTAACCTCCAAATCCAAGGCAACAATGTCAAAATTATACTATAAAAACTGCATAAGTGGGTCCTGAAAATGATGTGGTAAAAGGTATACACAATATCAATGTCAGAAAAATGAATATTTTATTTGATTTTGGTTGTACCTACTCTTTTATATTGGAATATTTTATAATGATAGAAAATCGCCTCACCATTCAGTATATACTGAATCATCATTTAAATCACTTGGTGGTGTAATATGTGATTATCATGTCTACTGATCCTATCAGGCAAGAGTTTGTAGGAGTTTTCTTCTAATACATATTATAGTCCTTCATTTGGTTAAATTTGTGGTCATTTTCGGCATATGATGGTTCTCTTTATATATATCCTATAATAATTTTAGTTATATAGATGTAACATTTGACATCTTAAATCATCCAATGATTTTTTATTATTACATATTTGACATTGAGCCTAAATGGAAATTACTTCAATTATCTGGGTCTAAATATCCAATAAAAAGTTTTATTTAGCTCAAATTCAAGAGTAAGAACATAGTATTCTATATAAGTATATAATACAATAATATATTGATGTATTTTTTTAGGAATCTTATGGTCGCACCTATGATCATGAAGTTATGGTTTCAATTGAACACATTCCTGATTCTATGGTTATTTCAATGAAACATTATAGAAGGAACTAATTGAATTAGTGTAAAAAAGGATAAATTATATGAACATATGGATATGTTTTTAATTAACTTGAGTTTTTTTCATGAACTACATATATATATTTAGTAGAAGGATGGATTAATTCCATTATTTATTAACTCTTTTTAACTTGAATGAGATCCCAAACAAGATAAAATATTCTCTACCATGTATTGATGATTTGATCAATCTACTACATGGATCACAATAATTCATAATTAGTGAACATTGTTCTTTATATGATCAATATATGGTGTACAAGAGGAATATATACCCAAAATATCCTTTGGCACGAGATATGGATACTATGAATTTATAGTTATTCTTTAAGAACATAAAAATTCCCCAACATTATTTAAGGATTTGATGAATAGATTCTTTGGATATTACCTTGAGAATATAGTGGTGGTTTCTTTATTGATATTATAATTTATTTTATGTTTATGGAAGATAACAATGAGCATTTTCTGAAAATTCTAATGACTCTAGGGAAGAATATATTATATTCCAATTCTCATATATGTGAATTTTCGCTACAATAATTATCCCTCTTGAATCATTTAATCATAAGATATAGTATATATATGGATCCACCAAAGGAATAAGTGATTAATTAATAGTCAAGAAGAACCTCTATTATAGGAATTTGATGTTATCTTGGATTATAGGGATACTACTAAGGATTTTTGAGAAGTTTATCATGAATTTTTAATCCCTTTAATAACATAACAACTATATTATTGATGTTCTTTAGGAAAATAGAATGCAAGTAATTCTTCACAGATCATTGGATTATATTATTCACCAAAAATATACTTACATTACAAAATAGTTGAGAATTGTTTGTAATATCTAGTAATTTTTCATTAATGAGTTTGTGGTAATCCATATTAAAAATGGCGAGGTAGTATTATATTCTTCAAATCAATTAAAGACTAAAGAGTAAAATTTTTCAATGAATAGTTAAGAGTTTATTTTAGTAGTACCTACATTGAAAATTTGGGTATATTATATATTTGTTAAAAAGAGTGATATTCATAATAACCATAATTTCTTAAAGTTTAAATTCACAACCAAATATCTGAACCTGAACTTATGGAGGTGGTTTTGTCAAATAATAGGCTACAACTTCCAAATTTATTACCACACATGGAAGGCAAACATATTGCTCCATTCTCTGATCAGAAATGATCATTCTACCATATTTATTGTGAGGATTACAAAAGAACAAATACACATGAATGTTCAAAGGATTGAAATTTAAATCACAAGAGGCAAGTAGAAATCCTATATTTACCAACTGGAGGATCAACTGTCAATCCATGTGATGATCAAAAAGGATTATTAAGATGTTAATTTTCTATAAAATATGGTGGGGAATAATTTAGTGTTTATAAATTAAAATGGATAAATTATAATATTAGTGAATGTGATATATATTCTATAAATAATTGAATTGATGAATGTGTTTTGGGATGATTTACATTGAACATCATAATCTATCTAGCCTGAAATAATACAAATATATAGATATTTCAAGGAGAATTTATGGTCGTATAACATAAAGTGCAAGATTATATAATATATATCTCAATACTTAGTACTATAGAAAGATAAAACAGAATGGTATAATTTTAAGTGTTGTGGAAACAAATTCCCAAAAAACTATTAAAATTGGATAACATCAGTTTGGATTTCATTACATGATTCCCAAAAACAATTATGGTATATAATAAACTTTGTATTATAATTTATCACTTTATGATGTTTTTTAAATAATATTATTATCTGAGATGATTTATTACCTGAACCATTGACAAATATATATATATATATATAACGGAAAAGGTAAGGCAGAATGTTTTTTCACATTTTTTTGTCTCATTTTAAGATTTTAGGTTCACCATAATTTTTTCAATCACACATAAATAGGCTCAAGGTAGATATTTATTATTTAGTATTTCATATCATACATAGACTGATGGTCACATTTAATGGACGATTAAAACTCTAAAGGATATATAATGATCATATTAGATGGATTTTAAAGGTGGTTGGGATCGACACATTTTCCAAGTTGGTTTAATAGAAAACAATTGTTACATTCTTGAAATAAATTTACACTCTATGAGGGTTTTTATTGGGAAAATACTAGATATATAATATGTTGGGTAAAATTTCAGGAATAAATTTTGGGGAGACTATTATTTTCTTATTTGATTATAGATATGATCAAAACTATATAGTGGACGATTCATATATTGAAAAATTGAATGAAGAGTTTTTTTAAATTGTTAATGAGATTTAGAGTATGAATTTGGATATAATGTATTCCTCTAAATATCGTGACGATTGAATGTTATGAGATTGAGAAATAAGGTGATGTTAATCCCTAGACAAATTAATCCTTATTAAATAATCGATTTTTCAGGATGGTTTCTTATAATCATGAAATTTATATAAACATATTATATCTACATGATGTACTTTATGTATTTATTTTGAGGATGTAAATAAATGATCTGCCACATGTACAAAACTCATAGGTCATATAGTTGGAACATGATATTTCATATGAGGTCCGACTTGTATAAGTCTTAAATAATGTACATATTGTACTATGAAATAAGACTACTCATCTTATTAATGTTATATAGAGGGATTATAAGTTCAAAGAAGGGACACATGAACCAGGAGATGAAATAATGTAGTGGTATCCTCGTCTTTTGTTTCCAAAAAGAAGTTTTTTGGAATAAATTATTTTATAATGGGTATAACATAATAACAAATGATTTTAAAATTTTGTTTCTTTTATTAATACTAATTTTAATAGCTATCATTGTATGAAACACTAAACTAATATAAATTATGATACTTTTTTCTAAAATAAAATATACATTATGAAAATGTGATAATAAAATAAGAGATTAATATTTAATTAAAATATTTCTATATATCACATATCATTATTAAATAATGTATTTGTAAAATTCAATGAATTTTTTTTATATAAATTGATTTGTGAAATTCAGTAGTTAAAATAAAATAATATTTTTAATAAACATTTTGATGACTATTAAATATAAAATATAATATTTCTCAATGGATATTTTTCTTCAAGGCGTTTTGAAATTATAATTACTATTAAAAAATTATTTTAATTAAATATATTTATAATGTTTTCATTAAAATAAATTGATATCTAATTAATAATGACTACAAGGAAAATAATAAGAATAAATTCATTATATGATTTAGGATATGCTTTTACTAAACACTGAAATTTATGTGTTCTAAATTTTTATTTTAAGAACCAATATGTGTAATAGTTAAATGATTATAAATTATATTATTCTTATTAAAAATATATTAACACTAAATTTATTTTTTATTTTTATGAAATATGAATAAGTGCAGTTAATATTTTAAAAAGATCACTTTCTGATAATTGTATTTATTATATTTTTTGTATAAATTGAAATTTTGAATAGAAATTTTTTATAATTTTAGCTATAATAAACTAAATTCATTATTATATTCATCATGTAAATATTTATTCTATTATTTTGTGAATTTTATAGAACGTTTGATAATTAGATGAATAGTACAAAATAATATTTTGACAATTATCATAATCATTATAACATCATAATTATATCATTATAAGGAAAAAATTTAATAAATTTTTTAATGAACAAATTGGTATTTGATAATATAAATTATCCAACTCATAACGTTATGTTTGATTTATAAAACAATTTTTTTGGAAGCCAAGTATTATTTATCAAAATATGTTTTTCCATTCATTATGGATTTTTTATTATCGAATTAATTATAATAAACTATATAAAATTAATATAATAAAGTAGTCCTCATATTTGGAATAAAAAATAAAAATTATATAATAAGGATGGTTTCATTTTCAGTTATACAAATATGCTATCAAGGTTAAGGAAATGATTTATCATGTTAAAAGTAAATTATAGAAAAAATAAAAACTATGGGTGAAGGGACTAAAATATCTCTAACCATATCTATTAATTATATATATTATAGGATGGTTGGACAAGAATAATCCTCTATCCATTAATTTTAAATTTTTGATCCACATCCCATGAATAGAGATTCTCCAATTTCAAAAATTTTAGTCCCCTAACTTATAAAAGGATCCCTCTATGACCTCACTTCTCCTTGCTCAAAAACCTCTTATTTTGACAAATATCTAAAAATATATACCCCAAACCCTCATAAAACCTTATTATAGGTTCCATTAAAATAAAAATAGATTCTTTCTAATGCTTAATCCAAATTCCAAAGGATACATTCCAAGGAGTATAATAAGAATTCTGATTCAAAACATTTTTTTACTACGAATTTATGTTTTATTTTTTTCCAAAAATTATATTATTCACTCCCATAATAATTTAATCTGTATCATTAGTATAAAAAAATTATTATTTACACGTAGAATAATTTTATACCTTCCTCCCAACCATTTCGATACTGAAAATGGAACTCATGATATTTATGGAATACTACCTCTATAAATGATGTATTTTGTTTTTCAAGACCATATGACATGGATGGTGTGAAAATATATTTAATTAATACATATGATATTATGGTGTAATATATATATCATGAATATGAATTTCAAAATATGATAGGAAAAATGATTATCATTATAACATAATCCATCAATATCAGTTAATTACAAATACCAAGATAATAAAGGATTAAATTCTCTCAAAACATGCCAATTGTTTCCATAAAATAAAATTTGTAACTAAATAATATAATAAAAATTACTAACATATATTTTTAAATATGGTAATTATAATCCATGTATCAAATAATGGGGATTGACGCGTCCATTAAGAAACTTGTGTGAATAAATCAAAATTATTAACATCTATTTATGAATATATAAATTAATAGGCTAATTAATTTATAATAAATTATTATAATTAAATTTAAAAAAAGTTATAGATATAAATAATATTCTAAATTATTTTTTTATATGGTTATATTTATTATATAATAATTTATATCATTTTTTGGATGATGTAGTATAAAGGTAAGGGCCTCATTCCAATCCCATTTTCAAATAAAGATTGTTATGAAAATATTTCAATCCAGGTATAATTTTATGAAAATTAACCCTAAAATCCAACCATTTTCATATAATTTTTTTATAATTTGGGTTATACACTTCCTCTCTAAATTTCATTTCCCCTAGTAAATAATTTTTCCTTTATGTGACAGTTTTACATAAAATTGACACCCACCATTTCTTTTTGATTGGGATTCGTCCAACATTTTGTCCATATTAATTAGAATATTTTATTGATTTAATAAAATATAATTAAATAATTTATTATGATTCATTTTCAGTTTTTCAAATATTTTAAAAATTGATTGAATGTAATATTTTTATTATTTCAATATGATTTTTTGTGAAAAATGTGCAAATAATATATTTTTAATGTTTTTATATAAAAAAATTGTGTAGTCGAAAAAAAATTGTATTTACGGTGATTTATTTCCATGTTTTAAAGTAGGTTTTAAAAGCATATTAAAACATAAAATATTTTTGGAAAGTAATATGGTGATTCAAATTATTAATTTTATCAATGCGATTTAACCCATTATCATAAAATTATTTTTCATCTATGTATCTTTTTATTTTACTTAAGATACATCGGTGAAATGTTCTTATTTAATCATCAAACTTCTTTCTATAGATGGAATATGAAATTTTCTTTTATTTTTTTATTAAACACAACTCTTTTAAATGGGTTAATTATTTAATTTTTTATATATGAATGTTTTCATGTTTATAAGGGATTCATATACATATTTTTATTATATTATGAGTGGGACAAAAATTATATATCCCTCTAATTTATTTGTTAAAATTTCATATCTAAGAAGATTAGTTTTGGTGGAATGGATGTGATTCATGATCCAATGTCTTATGTGAGGTAGAGACTTGATTCCTAATCCAAAATACAATGGGAGGCAGGAACATGATTCAGGATCCACTATGTTAGGGGAGTCTGGAACCTCATTTTAGATCTACTATTTTAGGATTGATGAGAAACCTTTTGTGCCACATTCATATGTTTTGCATCATACACATGTTATGATGGATTGTGTCATATCATATTCTTATTTCTTTCATTTATGTATTCTAATCCATGTTTTTTTGGGAATGATCTCCAAATGTTATGTAATTAGACATTAGTTATGTTCTCATATCATCTTTCATATCTTATACTCACTAATGATCAATATTAGCTACAATTATTGTATATCTGAGCTCACCCTTTCTGATGTTCCTATTCCCAAAGTTATTAAAATAACAATTGGGTACGATTTGACCAAGGTATCACAATTAAAATATTATTTATGAAAGATAGTTATGCCATTATGGAATAAGAGGATTATGTAAAAGATATCTAATGATAAACATCCTTTGGGTTATAAGAAGTGTAATTTTATGATAGGAATTAATTGTTCATAAAAAATTATACAGTTTGAGAAAATGTATGTTTTGGTGACCTCACAAATAGATCTACATTAATGACTATACCAATATTCATGAGAGGCTTAATATTAGTGAGAAAATTTATAGTTTATCTTAATAATATTATTCATTTCTATTCATAAATGATTTTTGGTTATAACCAATATACTAAATGAGTTTGAGAATAAATTTCACTGATCTAGATGGGATTTCTAATCCAGAAATTAAATGATGTATCATGGAATCGACAGGTATTTCAGTGTCCTTGAAGGATGTAATAAATCACTGGATTTATTTCTCAATGTATTACATGTCAATTTCAATTTAGAACAGCAATAGTTTGTTAGTGTGTTTCATTCAGAACATACATAAACAAATAGGATGAGATCTTGAAAATATACATGATGATCTCACCTCAGTCTAAAAAAGGTAGGTATATAGTTTGGGTGATTGCTTATTTCGTTATTAAGAGTAATCATTTTCAACCTATTCGAGATTCAACATCTATAGTTGATTTGGGTAAGATTTATGTTTGTGAAATCATGAAACTTCAAGAGGTTCTAGTAGTATTATTTTATAGAACATAATATTATTTTTCTTCATAAATAATTAAATATTTTAATTGACCTCAACACAAAACTGTAAATTCAAATAATTGATCAATTAGAGATAAAACACACTTATAATGTTATATAATTAGAGAAAATATCATTAACATTGATGGGAACTTTTAGGATCATTTCTCACTTCTATATCTTCTATATAATAATAGATATCAATATTTTATTTTTATAAATCTATTTTAGGAACTCTATGGTTTTATATATTGTTATCTACTATCTTAGACAATGATCAATGAGTCTTCCTTGATTAATCCAAGCATATTTTTGACATAGCTGAGTAGATTAAATTAATCTATATTTTTTTAAAACAAAAATCCACTAGAAATAATATTTTGTTTGTATAATTTATTAATTAATATTAAATATTGGTGATATTGTTTCTATTCATGACTCTCCTCAATTTGATTATCTGTAGATGAGAAAAATAGAAAACATTCTCCCAGATTCATTTGACAATTTTTTATTATCGAACATAAAATAGAAATGAAATACAGGTTTTCTAGGGATCTATAGCTTCAAACTATTGAAAATATATTACATGATTTGTAGTTAATGATACATATATGTGATCATACTCTTGTTATTTTGTTTGAGAGTATGGATTTTTATGTATATGGTATATTTGTAGAGTGACACATTTTTATAATTTACCAATGTGAGAAAGTCATATGAGTGAATATTATTTCATTGTATCATGAATGATGGATGTGTAGTCACATATTTTATCATTAATAGGTATATAATTATTATATTATATCTAAATAGATAGATAATTTCTCATTGAAAATATGAATAATCTTATTGGGGGTCAGTAGATAGATGGTGGAAAGTTTATAACTTCCATCTTCATTATAATGATGTTTCCAATAAACTTTTCTTTAATTAAATTATAGAATAAGTTTATTATATTCTTTTATGAATTATTAAGACAAGGGGAATAGATTTAGAAGAAATTTGTGGAAGAATGGATCTGAGTGGCTCAACATAAGGAGTTCGATAGAACATTTGTGTACATCAGAAGTCTAGTGGTAGTCTACCACATTATTAGTTTTTAATAGTAACTATTTAGAAAAATTGTGAATTATTGATTATAAATTTTAAATTAAAACCTTAAAAACCACTTACTTATGATTAAGGCCTCATTTTAATTTTTATTATAATTTTAGGGCTCCTCCCCCTTCATAATCACAACCATTTAATCCAACCATTGAGCTTTAACTATATTCAACCAAAAGCTACAACAAGATTCCATTATCAATGTAGAAAATTTATGGTTAAACTTTATCTTGTATTAAATAATATTTATATTCTAAATACATAAAGAAAATAATTTATTATTGGTTTAGTTCTCAAAATTTAGTGTATCCTGGAATTATTCTACCTCTGAGAAGAAAGAGAGATTTTTTATTGTTGATATTATGGTAAAGAAATAGATTTTATTCTATATTTAAATATATTTTATTATAGAAGTCTAAAAAATATTCAATTGTTTCCAGGATTTCATTAATCAACAGTTTATTAGGGATTCACTCCCATGGGAAATTGTTTTGGTTATCAAAAAAACATTTAATATACCCTACTTTCCACTAATATCATTACATTATTTTGAAATAGGTGGTATGGGATATTATGATAAATATACAAGAATTTATTTTCTATTTGAAATAATTTAAAAAAATTTCCCCTAAATAATAAATTGATCAATGGTTACTTATCCTTACTTTATATTTATTCCTTACTATTTATTTAGATTTATTCGGTAAATTTATTCTTGTAATTTATTGAATGATAATATATGGATACATGTAACACCCCCAGATTTTATGAAAAATATTCTTTTTAATTTCACTAATGTCAGTGTTGTACACTACACCCAAAGGAGCTTGCACAACACGTATACTTGATTTGACTTGCATTACACGCAATCACGACCTTCCTCGATAGCGTGTGTAGTACGCAATAACGAGTTTCACTAAACAACAATATGCTATTAAAATATTATTAAAACTAGCCGTTATGAATAGTAATAACCACTTTTTGAAATTTTTTAATTTTATTTTTCAAAATGGAATTCATTTTTGGATTCGTAATATCGAAATTATATTAGGGTGAATGTTTGGTGATTTTCGGATAACATTCATATTTTGATGAATAGGGAAAATTACTAAATTTTAATTAAAAACAACTTTTTCAATCAAAATAATTAATAGTGATATATTATTAATTTGAGTGGTTTTAAAGTATGTTTAGAATATATTTTTACAATTTAATACAATGTTGGTCATTGTATGTAATTTCACATTTAAACCAGTTATAAACAAGTGTCAATCTTTTGATAGTTATTATCTCTTAAAAACACGCCTTTTGTTTTTACGATGGGAATTAATTTTTAAATTAATTAATTCAACTGATATGTTTTGAATTTGGTATAATAGAAATCATTTTTGAGTTCATAATATCAAATATAGCTTAGGCCTAATTTTTGGTATTTTTCTGAAAACGTTCAATTTTTGATGAATAGTGAAACCACTAAGTGGTAGTTAAAAAAACTGAATTTTTCATAAAACATAATTTTACCGCTTTTGTGAGTGGAATTTCAAAAATCCGAGAGACACGGTTGATGTCAGTAAGTAAAATGTGGTTCAATGAGATGAAAATAATTTATGGTGAATAGTAACTTTTTACTTTTATTTACCATTGTTAAAAGTAAATATGGTAATTAAGGGTAAAAATGATATTATTATTACCCTAACACATGTCCAAATTCTATTGGATAAGTGTAATTCGACCAAAAACAAGCTTAGGAATAAAATATGACCATTTAGGCCCACTTGGATTAGATTAGGACATTTATTATTATTTAATTCAAAGAAGAGTTAAAAGAGTTAAAATCAAAGTTTATTTACTAAAACATTTTTAATATAGGGTTATACATAAGATAAATTCAATTTTAAATATTCATTAGAAAGATAAAAAGATTTCCTACATAATTATATTGTATTTGTAATTTTTAGACATTAATAATGTAATTTATGTATGACACAACGATGATGCAGTAATTATATTATTAATGAAATATTGACATAATTGATGTTATAAATACACAAATAAATATAATTTGAGACTTTTTAGGAATACCACTAATTTTCTAGGTTAATATGACATGTTAGTATTGATTTAATCAACTTGGTTTGAACTAATAATTCTGTTATGATTTTCAGAAAAATCAATTACTAAATAGTGTCAAAATTGACATAAAATAGTTTTTAAAACAAATATTATATTGGTAATTGTTATTGTATTCCTAAAAATATAAGGTTAGGCCAAGTGACTTATATAAGCTTATATATATTAATAATAAACAACATGGGGTTCGTTTGGCTCCTTATAGTAAGTTTATTAACCTTATAGTATAAGAACACAAGAAGACATGGTAAAAGTAAAATTATTTAACTTAATGTTAAATCTAAATGATAAGGTTAAAATAGGAACCTAAACTTGTCTAAATTCTATTTGATGAGAGGATTTAGACCCATACCAACCTTAGCTTATAAATATATCAATTTTGAGCTATTTAAAACCGAACATGACTTTATAATAAAATAATATTTTTAGTTATTCCAAAGGTGCCCCTCTCCTCCCTTATAAAAGGGCACCTCCTCCCTCTCTTCCTCACACCAATTTGAGCATTCAAGCTCGGCCAAACCCTGCGAAAATATCTTCTCCACTTCCCTAGTATCATCCTGGAGGTTCTGGTCTTCTTCAAAGACCAATTTTAGTGACCTAAAAGAAGGTCTCAAAGAAGCACTTCAAAGAAGAGGTAATGCCCGTTACCGATTGTTTCATCTTTATTTCTTCTTCCACTTATTATTCTTTAGTTGTTTCATTATGAAGTAAAAACATCAGTATCACTCATATACTTATATGTTATTATAAGTATCAAACAACCCTATTTCACCATCTATCCATCCTACGGAAAGAGAAATCACCGCGCGTGCGTACGTACAGAATACCGTCTCCACGCCGTGGTGTAATCTATTTTCCACCACCACCTTACTTGGATGGATATAATGGTGTAAATAATGACCATATATGACTATTATAAAGTGATATTGATTTTGAAATAGTATACATATACTCCAATACAATTCCACGATCATAGGAATGATATCATCACTCGTGCGTACGTACGGAATACCGTCTCCACGATGTGATGCGACTCGTTCTACATGATCTTCATTTCATAATGATTATATAAATTAATTGAATGAATGAATATGATATATATTACACTAATACCGTTCTAAAAATTAGGTATCTATAACCTAAAGATAAGAATAAGAATTTATTCGACAAAACACGCATAAGAACAAAAATTTATAAACACCTGAATAACAAGTAGCAATGAAATATTACTACTAAGAAGCTAAGAATATGACCATATACGATTTCATAAAAATATGTATGATTATTTAATAAGTCAATAACATTATTTAAATCATTATACAGGCGGTTCAGACACTTACGAAGTAAAACGGACCTAAGGTAAGGGAAATATCACAATCTCATTTTTATCCAAGATTGTTTATACTTTGGTATTTACTGGGGTGTATTTTATCATCCACATCCATGTTTCTTCAATATGTAATATTATTTACATCCACCTACAATTTTTTAAATCCAATTTTACCCTTCAGTGAGATTTTAGTAAAAGATATGAAAGGAATATTTTTTCGTTTTTTGTACGAGGTACTTTTTGACTTTTCTTACAAAAGTTCGAGAAGAATGTTTTTTTAACTTATCGACATGAATCGATTTTTAAAAAATTATTTCCAAGAAGATTCCTTTACATGTTTTCAAGTTTATTTTTAATCATCTTTTTTTTAGTTTAAATTTGTATGACATGTTAAGAAAGGAAAAATGTTTTTGAAGAAGAAAGGATATTTTCCTCAAGAACGGAGTTCAAGTGTTTTATCAAAATTATTTTCCATCTAAGATAATAAAGGGTTATGTTTTTATCCCTATTATTATATTGATTTGATTATGTTGTGATGGAATTATTTTTATGAATTCCTTTATCTTATATAAATTTTTTTATTATGTCATGATGTTTAAGATTCCAATTTCTATTACATGGGTTATGCAATGATGTATGATTTATGATTTTGTGGCACACATAAGAATGGTATCATTATGAGATGGGTGGGACCTATATCTCCCTCCAATGCATTGGGTAAAGATTTTATATCTCATGAGATAGACATGGCTAGAATGGTAGGTTATACCGGTTCAGTGAAACAGGACTGAAACGAGGGTGACTCGGTTCAGAAAGGGACTTTGTCCACTAAGATAGTCTTGGCAATGAGTCTTGACTAACAAGAAATGATTCTCTATGATTATGTGTGAATGCCACAAAGTTTCATGGTTTATGTTATGATTATTGTGATTACATTTTACTACAATGATTTATCCCATGTTATGAAATTATGATCTCTTTTTCAAGTTAAAATTTCCAAAAGTTATGTGCTTGTGTATACGATGTGATTGATATTTCTTTTGTTTACCCTTACTGAGCATTTGAGCTCACCCTTTTGTATGTTTTCTTTTCCCCAGGATATAAAGAAAGGTTTTAGTTAAAAAAAGGAAGATCTTTGTGGGAGATATTGAAGATCTTTCACCACGATTGGAAGATTATATTCCGAGTTTCCAAATACACTAAACTATTACGGTCCTTGTGTGTGTGTTTTTGTTATGTACTAAGTATTCCGCAAATGTAATGTAATGTCAATGTACGTCAAGCTTTGGGCCTCTATAGTTGGTATCAGAGGAAAGGTTTAGTCAACCTTTGGAAACTAGGATGCGAAAGCGTTAGTGAGATCCCTAGAGATATTTCTAAGGTATTTCAAGGGATGTCCATAAGGATAAGTATACGTATAAGATACCGTCCTAGAACTATGGTAACGATCATAGAATTTAACCTAAGAAGTTAGATATTGAGGATACTCCCCCTTTATAATGTTGTTTTCCCTAGCATGATTTTTGCCTCTCACACTATTCTTTTTGGGTTTTAGACGATGGCAGGAACCCGAAGGAACCATGTTGATCAATGCAATGGACAATGCAATGATTGTCCTCCTGAACAAACAAATATTAAGGGAGATGGAGTGAAAAATCTTATTGCTATACTTACACAAGCTATGAATCATTCTGGACTTCCAAATGAGCAGAGAAGGGAACAATATTCTATTGAGTCTTTCATGAGGCAACATCCACCTTCTTTTAGTGGGTCTTCTGATCCACTTGTTGCTGAACAATGGATCAGTACCACTGAAATGATATTTTCAGTTCTTCAATGTTCTGAACATGATAATGTCATCTTAGCATTATATCGTTTGGAAGGTGAAGCTGATCAATGGTGGAATCTTATCAAGAATACGTGGCAAAGAGATGAAATTGAGTCCATGGAATGGGACGAGTTCAAGAACTAGTTTTTCAGTAAGTACTTCCCTCGTATTCTTCGAACAAAGATGGAAAAGGAATTTCTTGTGCTGAAGCAGAAGGATGATGAATCTGTTGGTATATACGAAGAGAATTTTACAAGACTTGCAAGGTACGCATCTGGCATTATCATCCAACCTGAAAGTAAAGTTGATCGATTTTTCAGTGGCTTAAAACCAAGTCTTCGAAGGGAATTAGCTATAAGAGACTTCAGTAGCTATGAAGAAATTGTGCGTTGTGCTATCAAGGTAGAAATGGAAGTTGGTGTTACATATCCATCTCATGGTTTCGACAAGAAACAAAAGATGGAGTTCAAGGAGAAATCTCAGAATAATGGTGAAAAGAAGATGAATGTTTCCTTATGCTCAAAGTGTGGAAAGAAACATGGTGGAGATTGTCTTAAAGGGACTAGAAAATGTTTTAAATGTGGGAAAGAAGGTCATCGAGCAGCTGAGTGTCGAGGTAATGGAAAAAGGGTTTCTAATGATGTGAATAAAGGAAACACTGCAGAGAACGCACCACCAACACTTCAATGCTTCAAGTGCAAGGAAATGGGGAATTATGCTAATAAATGCCCTAATCCAAGGGTTAGTGATGATCAACATGAGAAACCACTTAAGGAAAAGGACAAAGGGAAGTCACATGCGATCACTATTGGTGATGTTGAATATGAAAACGATGTGGTGGAATGATTAAGTGTTTATGTAATGGGATTCCAAAATAATGTTGTATATAGTATCGTGGAATATTGGAATATTTATGTTTTGGTCTATTGTGGTTTTCAATAATTTTATGGTACCGGTAACCATGAAAAGTGATTGAGACATTTTTGGTAAACAGATGATATGAGCATAATGAAGGGATAAGAAGATAATGAGATGTTTGATTTTATTCATGAGCTCATGATTGATATAAGGACTAAGTGATATCATTGTTTGAGTATATAGAATTTTGAGGATTTTGGTATGTGGAAAGTGTTAACTTTTAACTGCATTCATGTTTTCACTAAGGATCAATGGGTATTCATTCTTCAAGAGAATACATGATTAAGGTATTCAAATGTTTGTAATTTGACATATCTTGTGATATATGGGGGATAAATGATGGCATTCACGTGATTATTTTGTGACATTTCAAGTAATCATTTTCTTTATACTATGAGCTTGGACCGAAGTATTTTAGATAAGCCTAAAGATTAGAATGGATTATGTGGGATATAAGTTAGGATAAAACGTTTTTCTATATTATTGATGGGATATTATAGTAATATAGCTTTAGAAAAAGGACAACCTACAGGACAGGCGACATCCCATCGCGTCGGACAAGGCTGTGGGAATCGAACCCACAACCGAAGTGCGACTGACGTTTATCGCCTACCACTGGCCTACAGGAAGTCCCTGTTTAGTAGAAACTAGTTTTATTATATTAAGCAGTATGATATATGAAGTATAAGTCCATCTTAGGTAGCATATATGATTAATCTCACTATAGAATGACTTATGTATATTTAATAAATTTTGCTAACCTTTTGTTTGAGACAGATGGAATGACCCGTCATTCTATCACATGATCTGATAACACTTCATGAATAACAAATTCAACTTCATTTATTTAAGAGATGAAGTGGAAATTGTTCAAGGCACGAACAACAGTGAGATTGTACCAAAATAAAGTAAGTATTTATTCTAATTCAAATTCTTCAACTTTAGGGAAACGATCTTGAAAACCAAAAATGTTGTCCTAGTGCTCTTATATTTGATTAATCGGATGGTACCTTAGATCATCACAAATTTATGGATTTGTGATTGTTGGCTTTTCCATAGCCATTTTCTCTACCTCTCTCCATCAGAACATGATGGTTAGAGTTTTCTTCCATATCCATATTTTCACCTATGTGGAAACCCAGTGAATAGTTTATTTGGGTAACCATTACGTTTCATACTTTCGTTTCTAAAGATTGGTTTTGGTATTCCTTTTTACGATGTGGGTTTTTATTAAAGAAACTTTCTAATAGTAAACCATTTATAACCCCGACAAATTTCGAGGGCGAAATTCATTTTAAGGGGGGTAGAATGTAACACCCCGAGATTTTATGAAAAATATTCTTTTTAATTTCACTAATGTCTTGTGTTGTACGCTACACCAAAAGGAGCTTGCACAACACGCACACTTGATTTGACTTGCATTACACGCAATCGCGACCTTCCTCGATAGCATGTGTAGTACGCAATAACGAGTTTCACTAAACAACAATATGCTATTAAAATATTATTAAAACTAGCCGTTATGAATAGTAATAACCACTTTTTGAAATTTTGAAATTTTATTTTTCAAAATGGAATTCATTTTTGGATTCGTAATATCGAAATTAGCTTAGGGTGAAATTTTGGTGATTTTCGGATAACTTTCATATTTTGATGAATAGGGAAAATTACTAAATTTTAATTAAAAACAACTTCTTCAATCAAAATAATTAATAGTGATAAATTATTAATTTGAGTGGGTTTAAAGTATATTTAGAATATATTTTTAGAATTTAACACAATGTTTGTCATTGTATGTAATTTCACATTTAAACCAGTTATAAACAAGTGTCAATCTTTTGATAGTTATTATCTCTTAAAAACACGCCATTTGTTTTGACGACGGGAATTAATTTTTAAATTAATTAATGCAACTGATATGTTTTGAATTTGGTTAAATAGAAATCATTTTTGAGTTCATAATATCAAATATAACTTAGGCCTAATTTTTGGTATTTTTCTGAAAACTTTCAATTTTTGATGAATAGTGAAACCACTAAGTGGTAGTTAAAAAAACTGAATTTTTCATAAAACTGAATTTTACCGCTTCTGTGAGTGGAATTTCAAAAATTTGAGAGACTCGGTTGATGTCAGTAAGTAAAATGTGGTTCAATGAGATGAAAATAATTTTTGGTGAATAGTAACTTTTTACTTTTATTTACCATGGTTAAAAGTAAATATAGTAATTAAGGGTAAAAATGATATTATTATTACCCTAACACATGTCCAAATTCTATGGGATAAGTGCAATTCGACCAAAAACAAGCTTTGGAATAAAATATTACCATTTAGGCCCACTTGGATTAGATAAGGACATTTATTATTATTAAATTCCAAGAAGAGATAAAAGAGTTAAAATCAAAGTGTATTTACTAAAACATTTTTAATATAGGGATATACATAAGATAAATTCGATTTTAAATATTCATTAGAAATATAATAAGATTTCCTACATAATTACATTTTATTTGTAATTTTTAGACATTAATAATTTAATTTATTTATGACACAACGATGATGCAGTAATTATCTTATTAATGAAATATTGACATAATGGATGTTATAAATACCCAAATAAATATAATTTGAGACTTTTTATGAATCCCATTAATTTTCTAGGTTAATATGACATGTTAGTATTGATTTAATGAACTTGGTTTGAACTAATAATTCTGTTATGATTTTCACAAAAATAAATTACTAAATAGTGTCAAAATTGACATAAAATAGTTTTTAAAACAAATATTATATTGGTAATTGATATTTTATTTCTAAAAATCTAACGTTCCACCAACTGACTTAGATAAGGTTATATATATTAATAATAAACAACTTGGGGTTCGTTTGGCTGCTTATAGTAAGGTTATTAACCTTATAGTATAAGAACACAAGAAGACATGGTAAAAGTAAAATTATTTAACTTAATGTTAAATCTAAATGATAAGGTTAAAATAGGAACCTAAACTTGTCTAAATTCTATTGGATGAGAGGATTTAGACCCATCCCCACCTTAGCTTATAAATATATCAATTTGGAGCTATTTAAAACCGAACTGGACTTTATAATAAAATAATAGTTTTAGTTATTCCAAAGGTGCCCCTCTCCTCCCTTATAAAAGGGCACCTCCTCCCTCTCTTCCTCACACCAATTTGAGCATTCAAGCTCGGCCAAACCCTGCCAAAATCTCTTCTCCACTTCCCTAGTATCATCCTAGAGGTTCTTTTCTTCTTCAATGACCAATTTTAGTGACCTAAAAGAAGGTCTCAAAGAAGCACTTCAAAGAAGAGGTAATGCCCATTACCGATTCTTTCATCTTTATTTCTTCTTCCACTTATTATTATTTAGTTGTTTCATTATGAAGTAAAAACATCAGTATCACCCATATAATGATATGTTTTTATAATTATTAAACAACCCTATTTCACCATCTATCCATCGTACGGAAAAAGAAATCACCGCGCGTGCGTACGTACAGAATACCGTCTCCACGCTGTGGTGTAATCTATTTTCCACCACCACCTTACTTGGATGGATATAATGGTGTAAATAATGACCATATATGACTATTATAAAGTGATATTGATTCTGAAATAGTATACATATACTTCAATACAATTCCACGATCATAGGAACGATATCATCACTCGTGCGTACGTATGGAATATCGTCTCCACGATGTGATGCGACTCATTCTACATGATCTTCATTTCATAGTGATTATATAAATGAATTGAATGAATGATTATGATATATATTACAATAATACCATTCTGGAAATGAGGTATCTATAACCTAAAGATAAGAATAAGAATTTATTCGACAAAACACGAATAAGAACAAAAAGTTATAAACACCCGAATAACAAGTAGCAATGAAATATTACTACTAAGAAGCGAAGAATATGACCATATACGATATCATAAAAATATGTATGATTCTTTAATAAGTCAATAACATTATTTAAATCATTATAAAGGAGGTTCAGACACTTACAAAGCAAAACGGACCTAAGGTAAGGGAAATATCACAATCTCATTTTTATCCAAGATTGTTTATACTTTGGTATTTACTGGGGTGTATTTTATCATCCACATCAATGTTTCTTCAATATGTAATATTATTTACATCCACCTACAATTTTTTGAATCCAATTTTATCCTTCGGTGAGATTTTAGTAAAATATATGAAAGGAATCTTTTTTCGTTTTTCGTACGAGGTACTTTTTGACTTTTCTGACAAAAGTACGAGAATAATGTTTTTTAACTTATACGGCATGAATGGATTTTTAAAAAATTATTTCCAAGAAGATTCCTTTATAAGTTTTCAAGTTTATTTTTAATCAACTTTTTTTTAGTTTAAAGTTTTATGACATGTTAAGAAAGGAAGAATGTTTTTGAAGAAGAAAGGATATTTTCCTCAAGAACGGAGTTCAAGTGTTTTATCAAAATTATTTTTCATCTAAGATAATAAAGGGTTCTGTTTTTATCCCTATTATTATATTGATTTGATTATGTTGTGGTGGATTTATTTTTATGAATTCTTTTATCTTATATGAATTGTTTTATTATGTCATGATGTTTAAGATTCCCATTTCTATTACATGGGTTATGCAATGATGTATGATTTATGATTTTGTGGCACACATAAGAATGGTATCCTTATAAGATGGGTGGGACCTATATCTCCCTCCAATGCATTGGGTAAAGATTTTATATCTCATGAGATATACATGGCTGGAACGGTAGGTTATACCGGTTCAGTGAAACAGGACTGAAACGAGGGTGACTCGGTTCAGAAAGGGACTTTGTCCACTAAGATAGTCTTGGCAATGAGTCTTGACTAACAAGAAATGATTCTCTATGATTATGTGTGAATGCCACAAAGTTTCAGGGTTTATGTTATGATTATTGTGATTACATTTCACTGCCATGATTTATCCCATGTTAAGAAATTATGATCTCTTTTGCAAGTTAAGATTTCCAAAAGTTATGTGCTTGTGTATGCGATGTGATTGATATTTCTATTGTTTACCCTTACTGAGCATTTGAGCTCACCCTTTTGTATGTTTTCTTTTCCCCAGGATATAAAGAAAGGTTTTAGTTAAAAAAATGAAGATCTTTGTGGGAGATATTGAAGATCTTTCACCATGATTAGAAGATTATATTCCGAGTTTCCAAATACACTAAACTATTACGGTCCTTGTGTGTGTGTTTTTGTTATGTACTAAGTATTTCGCAAATGTAATGTAATGTCAATGTACGTCAAGCTTCGGGTCTATACAATACATGTTTCATTGATTTGTATATTGTTTTTACATATCCTCCCAACCCTTTAAAAAAAATCATGAAATGTATTCCATGGTATGGTTATCTATATATGCTTTTGTGAGTTTATTACATGATATGACGATTCTTTTTAGAGTATTAGTCATTTCAAATTCCTAATCAAGATTTTTAATGTATATTTTATATTTCTTTAATTTAGAAAATATGAGTACTTGTTATCATATTTTTATATAGATATTTATAACATTTTTATAAGATTTATTGATAATATTGATTATGAAAAATCTTGATTCTATAGTATATTTCCTATGAAAATGTTTTTAACTTTTTTGGTTGGATTTTAAATGATAAATGTATTTTAGAGACAGGTAGACATGTATGAATTTAGATAGGGATAAAAGTTTTCTATATTAATTCATTTCTATGAGAATTGTTTCATAAAATATGGGTATGGACATGTATTGGTTCATCAATATAGATAGATATATCTATATACATCCATTTCTATGAGACGGGATGCAAAAAATTCTAGGTTGATAATGTGTGTGTGTGTGTTTGTGTGTCTACACAAAACTTTATTTCATTATATAGTGGATGCTGGTGGAATTTTCTCTTTATATATTATTAGATTTTATAATAAGATTTAATAAAATGAAGTTTTTTTGATAGAGTACTAATGGATTTTTGGTTATCCAATCAAGAAAGTTAATAATGACTAGTTTATGTATTCAAAAATTTAATTGAAAAGGTATTTCATACATTATTATTTTTATATAATTTATATAGATTTATTGTACACATGATTTTATGAGAGATATGTATGGGAGGGGTGGTGACGTCAAATTATAAACGTTTTAATTACACCATACACAAGTTTTGTAAAAATTGATATCGAAAATTATAAACATGATCTATGTAATGAATCATATAGTTTAAATAAGGGATGATAGATACCAGAGTCAGGATTCATGGGGAGAAGAATGGTATAGAGATCATCATGGTAAAATAGCATACATTTTATGTTTAATTTATGAAATGGATCCAAATATAACCCAAATTTATGTTGTGTAGGATACATATTTTTTTTGATCATGTATATGGTTATCAGTTATATTTTAAAATTTTTAATTATTTTATTGTATGTTTTTCTAATTTGATTCCTAGTTGGAGTTATAAACATACGGAAATTAGATAATTTTACAACATAAGTAAGAATAATTCCTCGAGAATACAAATTTTACCTTGAATGATCTAGTTTTATTTTATTTATTATGTATATCATATATAAGCATCATTTATTATTTCTGACATATTTTATGAATTTTTCATTAAATAACCAATTTGAGAATATCACATCCCCTCATTTCTTAATTATCCCCGAGTTTTCACATGTAAAAATAGTGATTGTGTATTATTTGGGTATATGGGATGT
Organism: Viscum album; assembly: GCA_963277665.1. Classification (NCBI taxonomy): domain Eukaryota; kingdom Viridiplantae; phylum Streptophyta; class Magnoliopsida; order Santalales; family Viscaceae; genus Viscum; species Viscum album. The sequence continues at coordinate 904,918,762 of OY728125.1, read as the reverse complement.
GTTATTACATTTACCTAGTAAATAAAGATATAAAATCTCATAACATTCACTTATTCATATTCACCAAAATTAAATCATTAATTTATTTAATAAATTTTTATGAGGTTGTAGGCACAAATATGAGTTACGAAAAACACATTAAACCTCATCTTGCATTCCCTAATGAAAATATAAGAATAATTATATTATATATTTATTATCTTCATCTTTTGACCATCAATCCTGAGTAAATACCTGAATAATTTAATTTCTCGATACATTTGTATTATTATTTATAATGTGAGACTCAACCAATCATAGCGATAATGATTATTTGTCACTATTTTATATAACCAATCATTTATATTTGTATTTTCAATGTCAAAATGTAAATCTATATGTTTTGAAATCATCTTTTGTTTCTTAATTTCCTCTATAGTAACTCACCAAATGGCATTAAACTTAAATCATCATTAACCACATTACATTTTCCTTGGGTATATAAAATATAAAATAATTCCATTCAATTTGATATAAAATATACTAAATGATATATATATATATCATAAATAAATCTCCATGTAAATAATGCCTCCTTAAATATAAGGCCAATAAAATTATTACAATCTCTCGAGTATTTTTAATGTTGTTAGTCTCATGGGTATTTAATTATATATATCTATAGGTAATAATTTTTGTATCATATATCAGAAAACATCCAAAACTGTGATCAAAATCCTAAAAATAAAAAATAAATGTTATACCTACCCACCAAAATGATTGAATATGAGAAGTATTTAATTTTTAATATCATATTTACAAATATTATTAACATTACACACTCTACTCCTAATCATTGATCATATTGGTTAATGTTATTAATGCGACTATTACTTGAGAAAATTAATTAAATTACCTCCAGTAATAGATATCCAAATATATGAATTTATATACCTTATAGGAATTCTTATGAGGCTTATAGGATGCAATTCAAACAATCATAGTTAAATCAATAATAACACCACATTCAAAAATAACATGGGAACGAAAATGATCAATGTATGTCAAAAAAATACTTAAGCATCTTTCCTTACAAATATTGTCTAAAAGAAATTTCAAAACTATTTGAAATCATTATATACATTCATCGATTATTTTTTAAAAAAAATAACACTATCCTCTAATATTACTATAACCAAATCAGGATATTGAGGAATCATCTAGTACCCAAGCCCCATGAATAAAACTAGTGTATTTATTTATGTAAATTTAATCATTAAAAAATTAAAATGCATTAAATAGAATCAAAAGTTTTTATTTTTAATATAATTAAATTTATTTACCATTTGGTGATATTCTAATCCTAATTCAATATTTGAAATATAGATTAATTTCATATTTGGTCTAATAAATCCTTAATATCAAGAAACGAATAATGCATCTTCATCATCACATGAATTAACCATTAATGTTCTATGAACAATCATATTGTACCATATAACATCCTGGAGAATAATTATATTGAATATCACTATGAAATATTTGGTTAAATAAGAACTCTTTGAAATAGGTCATCAAGAATAATCCTAAATTGTTTAGTATCTAATGGTTAATTGTGGTATGTTTTCATTAAAATAAAAGATATAACTATGTATAGTTCTAAAATAGTTTCAATCAATCCACATGGATATAAATTTTTAAATTATTTTGAAAATATCGAAAAATTTATTCAATATTTGATAAAACTACTTAATTTGTGACTCACTAGTATAAAGTATCAAAAATTAAATATGATATGAAATACCATACAATCATATATATCTGATGACCTGAATGAACACCACTTTTTCTAATGGATGACTTATAATGCCATTATTGGTTATAAAAAAATTCCTTTGTTTATTCACTTATACACATGATTACATAGAATATAACAAACCCATTCGATGAATAAAAACATATTTGTTCTTCAAAAGAAAGTATAAATATAAGTTTAATATCCCTAAAACTACCAAAAAAGTTACATTTATGGAATACCACTATCAACCTTGATCACCCACCAACATAATAAACAACTTCATTGGTCTATGAATCCTTTAAACATAAATCTCTAATACATGGAATTAGAAAGAATATGAAAAAGAAATACTAAAATCAATTAACATGGAAGGATTATAATAGATAAAGATTTTACACATAAAAATTGTGTTACCTCTTCATAAACCAATTTTTCCTTAAGCTTCCCATACTCAGTTCAAATTTCTACTCGATGGACCAGTTTCATGTTTTCCCACATCCCATATTTATATCCTTTTTGGTGTATAATATCACCAATATGATTCTTACTGGATCCACCAGATAAAATACCAATACATAATTAATTATTGGTAGTCATAAACTATTATTAACTCATGCATGCTCCTATTTTTGAAATCAACCATGCTTTTTGTTACCTGGAGGTTCTAAATAAACAATATCTACCACTAGAATATCCAAGGATAATATTTTTTTAACCTCGCATAGACATTAACCATTGAAATATTCTATCTAAGAACATGTTTTTAATAACCTATATCACCCGTTATACCTTTAAATATATTTATTTATCATAAATATTTTAACATTTAATCCATGGATGCAATGATGCTTCCATGTGTTATGATATAATCTCCCATAAATATAACCAAATTATGTGTCTTGTATAAGGCTCATAAATAGAGATGAAAAATATCAAATGGAATAATTCTATTATTATCTAGATGATAATTGAAATTTAAGATATACCATATTTGTTATAAATAAGAACTCTCCCTCGAAAAGTCTTTAAAATTCAACCCACTTAAAATTAATCTATATCATCCATTTTATATATCCCCACTAAATACATGAATCTAATAGTAAGATCAATGATATAGAAACAAAATACCTTTTAGAATGAACTAGGGGAAGACACACTGAGATTGATTAATCATGTTCTATCAAATTAAAACATTTACGCTTTCAAAAACAGGGTCTGTATCATCACGGAAGACATATATCTCTTCCAGAATGATTAATATAAATAAGGAATTACTTGAGACATGTTATTCTACATGTTTATCCCCACTAGGGAAACATCTGACTATACATCTAGAAATGTTTTAATATTCTAAAATTCACCCAGCTTACTACAATATATTATTTTAATGGATTCCAAATCACTAACGGTTTTAAACCCAAAAAACTAATGTATATCAATAATAATAAAAATATTTTTACACTACTAATTTAATGTGAATAAATTAATGAAAAATTATTCTACTATCCTTTTTTGGTATTTTCATTAAAAAAATTAGATTAGTGAAACTTGGTACAAACCATGATTAAATATTCAACTTCTATACAACAGATCCAAAATTTAAAAAATACCAAGAACCGCTAATGATCCTACCAAAACTCACATCGAGATACCCACCATCAAGACCGTTATGGTTGGTCAATTATGTTTTTACATTTCAAATTTTGATAAAGAATTCATTGTCAGCATCATTTTGGTTCATTATCATTGCCTCAATATCACCCACATGACATCATTTGAATCACACACCATATTTATCTTCTCTCTTAGAATATGCCAAAAAATATGTAGATCACTCAACCAAAAACATCAACCAGTACCAATATCACCACCAATGAATAATCCACACAAAACAATCTATGAAAATATTATACAAGTAGAATATCAATTTCCTGTTGACCTTTCAACAGGTGAGATATAGTGATCAGAAACACCATCGATCATTATGATGTCACCACTATAGTAAACGACCAAAACACATCATCTTCTTATATTATAATCGGACCATTATAAATTGTTACTATTATTTGATAATTACACCGTGGGATTAAAATAGTGAAACTACTACCCTTAAACTAAAAAATAAATCTACGGGATATAATACCATAGGGAAGTTGAAGAGAAACCATAAAAGGGAAGGAATCCATAATCCTAACCCAAATCGCACCCAAAACCATGATTATGAAATTAATGGAAGATTATGTTGGGGTTTGGAGTGATGGGATGGAAATGAAATTTTGTAAAAGAAATGGGGATATGAGACACCTTAGTGAAATCCATTGGCCCTAATAGAATGGAATAAATGGTTTGGATGAAAAACATGTAATGAATATACCTTTTATAGGGAATGAATGTACCTTTAATAACCCAAGATTCCTGGAATACCACCCCAAAATTCAATGAATGGGGTCCAAATATAATGGGGAGTTCATAGAGGGAAAAAGGAAATGGTTCATTTCTACAGCTCCCAAATATGTAAAACTAGTCCCCTTTCTAATTTTAAGAACCACCATAAACCACAAAAGATGAAGATGGGGTATCGATGGAAAAAATAATTTTAAAAAACATCCAAACTTTAAAAATTTTGAATTGAAAAAACAAGAAAGGAGAAATTGATATTGGGAAAGGAAATAGGTAAATAAACCAAAGCTAAAATGGGACACTATCTTTTCCATTATGGATTCAGGTGGAAATCCACTCAAGACTACGAGGGCCAAAAGAATAATCCACCTATGTTATTGTGGATCCACACACATTATTATGTTTATTAACATCATAACGCTAATAATTTAAACTAATATGAGTATAATAATAATGTTACTATATCATGTTTATCATTTAAAATTTAATATATTTAAAACATCTCTCATGTGGTAATATCCATCATCTATATTGTGAAATATTTGTCTACTAATTTAAATCTATCATTATTACATCACATAATATATTTCATATTGTTATTTGATTCTCCATATAAATTTTATTTTCTATATCTTATAAAAAATTCACATCTTCACCCCGTATATTTTTCTAAAAAAATACCACTTAAAATCATCAATATAGTTATTCTATAATTTTCTCATCGCATATCTATAATTTTCTAAATTGGTTAAGATATGAATTTATGGAATTGAATATGAATTAGCCAAATCACATCATGTATAACTATAAAAATGAAGTCAAATGACTAGTATGCCATTTAAGTTTACATTTTATAAATATAAAATTTGTTATTGATATGATCATAGTTCTTTCATAGGAAAAATGGATCAATTAAATTTTTGTAAACTGATGTTAATTTTTTCTTTTTAGATCAAAACTGAAAAGCATGACTTTTTGAAGATTTTTTATTCTTCGGAAGAATTTAGTTGGTCTCTGAATCCTAGATTCATGGCCAAATCATGACCTAAATACAATTCATGCCATGGATTTGTTTTCCAGACCCCTTTCATGATGTGAATTTATTTATTCCAAAGTGGTAGAAACTTTGGATTTCAGGATGTGATTACCATTAACATCATTAATATTTAATACAAATTTCTTGTAATGTGGCAGTGCCCTTTTTTGTACAAAACTCATTTCTTCAGCACAACATCCATGTATGGATTGATCCCCTCCTCCCATCTAGGCTTTGAGGTATCTTCCACATATGTTCATCAATCAGTCCACCATTTGTCTTGTTGTATTCCTCCCTGTAATAGATTCAATTTGGTAGCTCATATTCTATGTTTATATAACCATATTTGGTGCTATTTTGGTGTGAGATAATATTCATTATTTCCAAGGTATTTTACTAATTTTTGGATTTCATTCCATCTAAGATTAATCATATGACTATATTGGATTAGTAATCTTCTAATGCCATAAGGTTTTTGTTATACATATTATTCATCAAGTATTATTAATTTATATTATGTGTCATGAGGCTTCAGGCTAGGTTTTATAAGAATTTAAATAAAAAACATTGTATTTATATAGTTTGTTAGCCTTGATATAAATTAACTTGTTACAAATTATTATTACTAGAATATTTCCCCATAGACTAATTCCTCCCATTGAGGTATTCCAAAGGAATATCTATTGGCATTATAAATTTTTATTTGACCAAACCACCTAATGTGTAAATATTTCATGGTACTTAGATTAAATTATTATAATTAATAAAATTGATTATTAGTGGTACACCACATCATGGAAAATTACATAGAAATGGTTACAATCTTGATAAATTGAAATTATATTGAATTATTGATATTTCATTGGCTCATAGTAAGGCCTATTTAAATTCATATTACATCTAATAATTATCTATCGCATCCCTAATGATATGATTGTTGGTCATGATATAACTACTAATGTTATTCATGGGTGTGGAGTCCCTACTGATATAATCCTTAGCAAAAACTCCCTAATGTATGACACTCAATCATGGAATCCCATATACCTATGATACATAGCAATCAGGCCACTAATAATATGATACAAAAGCATGGAATCCCTACTGTGTGATACTTTATAATGGAATATCTATTAGTTTTGTTCTTTTTCATGGAATCCCCTAATTCATTATATGGATCTAGTGACCAGACATTGTTATTAGATTTATACCTAGTGTCATGGATTACACTATATATATCTATATAAAGATATAAACTTCGTTATATATATAGTGAATCTATATACATTTATGGTGAAAAATTTTCATTGGATTCCTAGCATTAGTGGAAGAAGGTAGTGTTATCGTGGTGTCCTCGAGGAACTAGAACCAACCCTTTACAACATACATTCCTAACTTTTACATTACTATATATGAATACTAGTCATGTTATATGAAATGGATGGATAGTTATGAAACCCAATGGTGGTGGCCTACTATTTATATCTCACAACCTTTTCATGCCACCATTTGGTACCTACATGGAATTCATGGGATTAGGTAGGGATAACAAAAATAATTTGGTTTAAAATTCTTGATTGATTATAGAATGGCATCTTGGGAGAACAGGACCAAGCATTTGATCGGGATGTTATTGAAAATCCTTTTTTTTAATTTTTCATTTTATATACATGTGGTTTCTTATTCCTGGAATTTTATATCACCATGTCATAATTATCATTTTGAATATGGCTCTACATTCATATTGATGTATTATCTCATTCTGGATGATTTACATTTATAGCTCTATTTATGATACTATTCTTCTACTATTTATTTTATATTTACCTTTGTGATACTATAATTGAAGAGGGTATAGTCTCACCAATGTATGTCCATAAACTCTCTCACCTAGTCTGATGGATTAGGTGTACGGGGAGGCACACTTGATTTCTTGTGGCCACCTATTCAACTATTATTATCAAGTTAGCTGATCTTAGATATCAAAAAGTTGTATGATATTTTCTTTTTTTTTCCTTATTATTTTTGGATTGTAAAAATTAGACTTGAACATGTCATAAGAATATAATCAGACTATTTCGAGGACTAGCTGACCCTTGTATTGAGAAAATCCAAATTACTGGGGATGAGTATTTTTTTTGGATTATTCTTATTAAAATGTTTTTGATTTCTCAATTGGTTGGTCCACAAGATATTTCATATTTATTAATATTATTATTATTGATTTTATTTTACCTATCGACCGATATAGAAATTATATGTTGACTCATGCACCATCATTGGCACATAGGGATTCACATGTCATGAAATATTTCATTACATATAGTTTAATATAATTACTTATGTTGTCTATGGTTGGTATGAGTGCATTAACATCTATAAATATAGGCTTTCACTAACCATTCTTGATGGGGAATGAGAAATATAATTAGTTATTTAGAGTCCCTAAATTATTCTAAATGTGTTTTCCTACATAACTTGATGATGAACCTCAGTAGTATATTGGGGAATATTGATTAAAGGACCATTGGTTGCATGGTTGGATAATATTTATGGTTTTGATTAAATTAATACTACATTTCAATTTAAAAATTCTATGGGCCTTTAGAAATTGGAAGTTAAGACCTGTAAAATTGAACAATTTAAAAATATTTTTATATAAATCAGAATAAACATAAATGAATTTATATTCAGAATTGATACGTTCAGAGTTAAAGGGAGGTTCAAATTTCAATTTAACGTTATTTTCTTCTATAACAAGTAGTTAGCATTCTATATACATGGACCCATGAATTAAATAAAATCACATGACCCTAACCTAACCACAATAGCGTGTTGTAGAAAATATCTCAAATTTTATAGGATCTATACATCACCTAGAACACGTTTTTTATATAGGATGAGGGGGTTTAATTTTATATATAAAGGCAGTATAACAATTGTTTTTGCATTTTTGGATTATGACCTTTAAAAACATTTTTCAGATGTTTTTTTTGGAAGTTATATATACATATGAAACCATGATGTCCTTGGGTCTAGTTCTAGGAACGTGGAGATGAACATGCATCAGAGAATGTGGGACCTAACCCATAGTTAGTACCCCTAAAACATGTCCTATTATACCTAAAATGGGATCCAATTCCCATTTTCAAAAGGGATTCCTAAGGATTACACAGACAATGCCGGGATCCACCGGATTTACCCAAACTACAGAAGAGTTTACAGGAAACATTTGATAGTATCATTAACTCATTTTTTAGTGGATAGAGGAATTCAAGATAGAGTGTCTTCTATGAATCCAACGATAAGTATATTTAAGCACCAAGATACACCTCTAGTGAGGATAGTGATTCTCACAACATATATTTTTCAAGTTTCAAAAAAGAGAAGGAGGGATGTTATGACCCAGGTGGATCATCATCAGGTTATAGACTCGGTTTGATCTCAATAATTCATGTATGACTATTTCTTTCTCTAGATTCTGAGAGAAGGCCAATATAGATTGTTTAGACATCTATAGTAGGGTATTATGGCTGTCATGGACTATTATTTTTTATTCATTGGAAACATTGCATCAAAGTGACTCGATGGTTTGTTTTCCTGATACTGAGATATTTTGGGGATGAGATAATATATTCCTTCCAATAATAGGGGAATATCATTATGTTGAACACTATTTTAGAAAATTTAAATCATAGCCTCTTCAATGATTGGACCTTTAGGTATGATATGTTTTTTGGAATATTTTTTTAGTATTTATAAAATTAATTAGTTTAACAAGTGGCCAAAAATAACACTTCGAGATTGCATATTGGGGTAGTAGAAGCTACATGACACCTACTAATAGTGAATTTATTTTCCACCAATGTGGTGTTTTAGGGCCTAAGAATCCAAAGTGTCCCAATTTCCTTTTCAAGTGTAGAGGTTGTGGCTTGTTGGGGAATATTTAGTAATTTTTTAAGAACATTCCATCTATTCATAGTGGGAGAGGATTCATATTAGATCCACCTTTAGGATAAAGATTAGTAGAACCTATTCAGGTCACTATTTGGAGTACAAACAACTCTTCTGAAAGTGGATTTGATTATGGTTGAGGTAATCAGGATTCAAATGAACAATTATAATAGGGAGGAGCTACCCAGGGTAGTCAGGTGTTTTCTCGTGTCAATGGATCTGGAAACATCTATGTAGTCTTTTTATGAGTATCGAGGTTTCATTCCAAATACAATTTTATGTACTATTATAATAACCAATAATTTTGTATATACCACTTTTAACATTGGTGTTTTCATTAATTCATATATGTGGAAAATGGGAAAATTGTTGTACTTGGAATTTAGTACCATGGGGAGTGATTACCCTTAAACCCCTTTTCAATATTTTATATATATTATAATTAATAACTTGTATCCATTATCTTTTATAGTCTAAATATTTTTCTACCTCTATAGAGAAAGGGTTTTCTTCTATATCAATTTGAGGTCAGTCAAATATCATGTAATATTATGACCTTCCGATATACCACATATAGCTCAATGAAGTTGTTATGGTTTATATGATTACATTTCTAGGTAACTCGATATAATGAAAACTCAATATGTTCTTTTTTACATTGATTAATTGGATTTTCCACCCATATATAGATTCATTTATAGTTGTCTTTATGGATGATATCTTGGGGTATTATCATAATCAACCCGACCTTGTGAAAAATCTTGGGATAATATAGAATACATAGTGAGAGAACCATATATAAGAAAATTTCAATAAATTACACTTCTTGAATGAAAATTTTTACATTTTGGGTCACATTATCTCAGGTAAAAGAGTATTAGTTGACACAGATATGGTGAGAACTATTTTTCTTTGTTACCACCAAAAAATGCATTTGATATATGGAGGATAGTAGAGTTATATTGTAATTAATGAATATTTATAATAGATATATCATTCATTTAAACACATATTATTTACTTTACTAAAAAGGGTGTGATTTCATATTCTCTTAAAAATGCATGATGTCCTTTTAGGAGATGAAAATATTATTAACATCAATGTTGATTTTGACTCTATTAGAGCTAGTTAGAGAATATATAGTGTTTTAGGATGCATAATGTATTTGTTTGGTATAAGTTTTGATATAGTGGAATCAAGTCATCTCATATGGGTCTCATTAGTTAAAGATTCATGATAAAAATTACTCTATGTATGATCATGATCTATCAACAGAAGTCCATTACTTGGGTTGGTAGATGGATGACATATTAGGATATAGATTTTTGGTATTTTAATACCAAATAATCCTCATATATATCATTACATAAGATGACATTATCCTCATATAGAGAAGGTGTGTCAAATACCTTCACTCCATTGATATAGATCTTTCATATACTCATGATAGGGTAGTGCATTGATTGATGGTTTAAGATGGTAGACTCAGATACATGCTCTTCAGAAATCCGTTGATGAATGGAATTTTATGGAGATTCATTCTGAGATAAAACTAGAGGTAAATAATACATGATATGGGCATTTTTCTTTAATTTTGGATGTTCTTGTAATATTCATACACCACTTGTTGTGTTTTCCTCCAATAATATCTTCTAGTTTACTATATAGATGGATCTTTGTTAGGATCTATATTGTAGATTGTGTCATTCACCCCTATGTTGGATTGGGGAATGAGAGTTAGGGTTATGTGGTTCATGTCACATTCATGATAGTCCAGATTAGGTTTTTTATATCAGGAAGAGTTTGGTTACTGGTCAGTTTATATATAAATCTAATGTCAATGGTTATAGAGTGTCTCTACAGTACAAGGTCAAAGATTGTGTTTTTTCTTCTTTTTCCAATAATGGGCCATAAATTGATTCAAATTTAGGTTATTATATCACCTAGTTATATTTCATCTTTCAAGATATTAGAGAGATTTGGGCTAGTACCATATCATATACATACTCCCCAGAGGAACTCATTTAACACCCAGAGCTTCCATGGTATGCTTCTCTTGGAATAATATAATATCGTGTGATGTACGCAACACCGAGTTCATGCACTCCATAAACTATCAAAAAATCCATTTAGAAAGAGTTTATGAATAGTAATAACCACATTTTGAATTATATATATATCCCATATAATTTTAACATTCATCATTTTTGTTTCATATATATAATATAATGACAAATTCATTTTTTAAGATTAAAGAAGTATTTTTTTTGAAAAAATTCAGTTTTTATGACTTTTAATAGGGAACCCATTATACATCCAATATTTGAAACTTTTATATGTTATATTTTACAAAATAATATTCTTATTTCGAACCAGGAAATCAAATTTTACTTTGTGTAAATATTTTGGATTTTTCTGATAAAATACATTTTTTAAGAATATTGAAAAATATTGTATTTTAAATCAAAACTACCTTTTAATATTATTTATTTATATGGTCATAATTTTATTTTAATTGGTTTTAAAGTTTAATTAGATTACACTTTTACCATTTAATACAATTTTGGTCGTTGGAAGTAATTTTCCTTTGAAATTTGACATAAACTAGTGTCAATCTTTTGAAATTTATTATTACTAAAAAACACACTTTTTTGTTTGAAAAACGAGATTTAATATGAAATTAAATGACGAAACATCTTTTTTTTAAATTTGGTAAAATAAAAATCATTTTTTAATTCAAAATATCAAATATTGATTAGTCTGATTTTTTGGTATTTTTCTGAAATACATATATTGATGTTGAACAGTGAAAACACTAAGTAGTATTTAAAACCCAAAGTTTTTATTTAAATAATTATTACCATTTCTGTGAATTGAATTTATAAAATCTGACATATATGGTTGTAATTAGTATGTAAAATTTGGTTCAATAGGATGAAAATAATTTGTTTTTGAATAGTAACTTTTGACTTTTATTTACTGCGGTTAATGATAAATAGGGTAAAGAGAGGTAAAAATAATATTATAATAATATTAAATTACCCTAATATGTGGCTTAATCCTATTGGTTGATACATTTACGACCATGGGAATCCTTGGGTCGATTTTGGGACCCAATGGATTCACTGATGGGTGACAATGAAACTTTATATTAATTAATTTAAAGTTGTTACAAAAATGACATAAACATATATCATTTAGTAAATAAATTCTTAAATGGGTTTATATAAGTTATTTAATCGACTATAAATATTTATTTTAATGATAAAAATAATTCCTACATCACGGTATTTTATTTATAATTTTTAGACATCTAATAAATTAAATTATATATGACACAACAATGATGCAGTGTTTACCTTATTAATGAAAGATTTAAATAAATAATATAAGAAAGATTAAAACAGCATCCAAAACCAATCCAATTCTTATTGAATGATTTTATTTGAGACATGGGTCATCTTATAATTTAATATAATACATTTTGGTCCTTTATAATCCGAATATACTTATTTAATAAAATAATATTTTCAAACATTCTTAAATAGCCTCTCCCCCTTATAAAAATCCCTCACATATATCCCATTACACACACCTATCAAGCCCCTTTGCTCACCCAACCTCTACCCAACGAAGATCTAAAGATCCCACCCTTCCTCTTATAGGCCTTTCCAAATAAATAAAGAACATCATGTAATCCATTTTGTTCAAACCAAATAGAGTAACTCGATTTCAATGTAACGTCCTTTCTTTAGTTCTTTTCTTTTAATTTACTTCTCTAACCCCCTAAAAAATTTTATAACATTATTTTATAACAAAAATAGTGTCCGAAATAAAATAGTTTGTTTATATGAAAAATATTAGAACTAAAAATTCACACACCTCCGTCTAATGGGTACAAAACAAACTTTTTCTGTGGACGGTGAACTACTACCTCACGAAAAGATGATTGTTTAATATTCCTCTACCACCTCTTATGGTGGAAATTAATATGGAACTATATTTACATGTGATATATAGTATATTTATATTGTCTCTATACTTCTATATTTTTCATTTATATCCTACCTTTATGGTTTCTATAATTGGGAAATAGGATAATTTTATTTGAGGAAGTGCATACTACCGCTCCTCAATGGGATATAAGTCGATAATTCCATACATGGAATGCATAAAGGGTGGAGTTAATTATATAACATAACATATATATTATACTTGAATAATAATATACCTATGTATTAATATGTTTCTATTTGATTAAATAAAAAATATAAATGGTAGTAGCGTTCATTCGTACGTATGGCTTACCGTATCCATGAACGGTGTGTTTCATTTCATAACATCAAATGATAGGAATTTTATAAATACATATACACTAGATATATATGATATATATATTATCAAATTAATTAATATCATTCATGGAGAGAATTGAATTTTTACAACATTGACAATTTTTAATTATTACAAGTTCATTTTCTGACAAAAGATCTGAACATTGACATAATGTCTGTTATGAACTCAAACAATTTACTAATTGTTATGGAAAAGTTATAAGTGATATAATAGGAATATTAAAATTGAAAAATTTTATTAAGTAAGTAGAAATTAACATATTTTTATTATTCAGGAATAACACAGAACATACGAGTCAAGTCGGACACGGGGTAAGGGGTATTTTATATCAATTTTAATTCTATGGGATTTTCATTCGTCACAACATATTTGTTGAATGTGGTGTATTGTGTACATCAGTTTTATATATATTATTATGATTAATTCTATGTTCATGGTATTATATGATTAATTTGGTGGTTATTATGTTTTGGTCATATTACTCGAATGATTACAACATGGTAAGGGGTTTTCATCACACTTCTTTTTTCCCATGATATTCATCCCCATTTTCCACTATTTCCTTTTGTGTGGTGTATTTACTACCCCATGAAATTTTTAATTGTTCAATATACTTTAATGTTTGGGTATTTACATATTCATTTTATGAGCCTTCATTCATGGGGTGTATGTTTCATAATTTAACAAATCAGTAAGGGAATTTCAAATATCAATTTCTACTCATTGGGTTTTACAAAAACTTCATTGATTATTTAATCCACGATTATAGGTGAAATTACTATTTAATTATTTATGTTGTAATTTCCACTCCTCTTTGTGTGGATATACATTTTATACACATAATAACTCCATTGAAAAATTCTCATGTCATTTATATGAAATTGACAAGGGTAATCTTAACTAAATTTCCATTCATTTAGTTAAACATCCCTGTCATTAGTTTCATTTTTAAATGAATATTTGGGAATGTAAACGGAGTTATTTTCAATGAATATCCAATAATATTGAGTGTATTTATATTTTTCAAACATAATTATGTCATTTATTTATCCTTAATATAAGAATACAGTCTTTATAAGGTATTTCATCTCAATTCATATTCCATTGATACTTCATTGTTATTATGGGCCAATTCACATTTTAATGATGTATATACTGTACATTAACATAGTATATCATGAATTCCATTATACTCATTATATAATAATGTTTTCATTAACTCAATTATTTATATTCAAGTATCTCCCACTTGGTTAGTAACTGTAACTAAAATATCATTTTAAATGTTTTAATGATTTATTCTTCAAAACCTTTCTCATTATTGTGCATGTTTGAAAAATGTTTTTAATGATTTATTTATATGGACATTGTTGTTTTAAAATTAAAATAACTTTTAAATATTTTAAAATGGTATGGGACTCTTTTATTCAAAAATCTATTCTAAAAGGCTTCTTGATAAATAGTGAGTCTTTTAAATGTTTTCATGAAAAAGGTGGATAATTCTCTCAAATATTTTTGATGCTTATTTTCATCTATGTCATTATCCTTAATTATTCTCAATATATGTTAATTTATTATAATTCAATATTCCATATTATATTGAATGAGTTATTTTGTTCTATGGATGTGGTTTTTATACCATTCATGGATTGTGGTTAAAATATTGACATTTTGTCTGCCAGTTTTAATACGAATGTTTAGATTATGTTTCAAACTTTTCATAAAAGGAATGAATTGGACTTAGTAAGTGATGGGTGGAGCCCACTATAGCTTCTCGATTAATCGATAGGTCTCATGTGACAAGCTAGTGTCTTGGAATAAGGCCTTGAAAAAAATCTTATTTGTAGTCTTAGCATGAGGATTTGATTGTGTGGTTATGATGTTTGACATTATGCATTCCATCATTATGAAATTAGATATTGATATTACATGAGATAATTATACTAGTATAATATCCAAGTGAATAAGTAAATGGAAATATTGGATTTATTTTTTCTATATTACACCGATGTTTATGTTTAAATGTACTGTGTTTTTGTATTATACATTACCTTAAATGATTATACTTATTTTTGACTGCTTCCACTATATTGTTTTCATCACTGAGCATCTGAGATCACCCATTTCGATGTATTATTTTTCCAAAGATGTGATGAAGTATAGTATGATTGACCTGCAGGGATAGTCTAAGGGATATGAGTTTTTTCAAAGTGGGCACAATGTTTTTGTTTTTCATTTCATAATTTAATGTAAAACTTATGTGTGTATATATTACTTCCAAGGATACTAAACTAATCGGACTTTAAAGACATGATCTATTTTGATCATTACAATGTTATGTAATAATTCACCCAATCTATGTAACTAGGGTCGGGGTGTTACAGTTTATATCATAGGATGTTTATTACAAACATGTGAATCTAGATTTAGAAAAACTATGATTAGAAAACACTACCATAAGATTTACTTTTAGGATTAGTATAAAAGGAAATCCAAAAATTTTGTTACTCTAAATATTATGTGGGTTTTCTATGAAATATATCTCTGTCTAGATACGAGCAGGTAGAGTCAACTATGGCACATATTTAACATGGAGTGAAAACTCAGACAAAGATTTTTGGGCTTGACACGGGGTATCCTCGAACATGAAAATGGGCCTTGCTCACTCTTGGTTACAACACACCAAGGGGTTATGCTTAGGATAATTCACATTCGCATTAAAAAAATATTTGAATGATTTTAATATAATATGAGAAAAAATAACCATGGTTAATCATAATGTGTTTTAGATGGAAAATAAGGTGTCATGATATTCTCTAAATGAATTTATTACTCAAAATTTGAATTCTTGTGTCAGTCAATGGATTGATTCTAAGGAAGTTGTAGTAACATTAAACATGATGTACAAGTTGGGAATTATGATAGAAATGAGTAACTAAATAGAATGTTGATTGGCGTAAAAGATATCATGTTCCTGAGTAAGAAAGTTTCCAAACATATGACCAACAAATATATATATTAACCAACTCCAAAACTCAATAAAGAAGATAATGGCAGAGAATGATAAGAGAACCAACAGTCGAAACCATGGAGAAAAGAAAGATCAATTTCCATCATGCCATAAATGTGGAGGAGACACCCAAGAAAGTGTCTCAATAGAAAAAAAATGCTTTATGTGTGAGAAAGAAGGACATAAATTAATGAATTGATGTGAAAATTGAAGAGAACTATGGAATAGAATAAAAATGATCCTAAGAATATAATTATAATAATTCTTCGTAAATGTATGGGACCATGGAATTACTCGAGTCAATGCCCAATTCTACACGATAACTTCTAGGACAAGGAAGATCCTATCTAAAATAAATGGATGGAGAAATGTTTAATGGTATTATGGATCATTGTTTATGGAATTACATTGGTAGAATATTCTCATTTATGTGTAACCATGTAGTTTGTTATGTTAAAATTCTATATGAGGACGAATTATCTTTTCAATTTTGGATATAGTTATAAAAAACCATTTGGGTTTATATGACCCTTAAATTTGAGGAAATTATAGGCTATTAATTTTGTGATAAAAATGTGTGGTATGAGATAAATTTTTTGTTTAAATTATGTTATGGTTATGTTATGGAATTTATATCATTTTGGGAATGTTATAAAATATTGTTTTAGAAAAAGGAATGCACACAGACCATGTGACAACCCGTCGTATCAGAAAATGTTGCAGGAATTGAACCCACATCCAATGTGCAATTGGGATTTATCAACTACCACTAGACTATG
The DNA here is from genome assembly GCA_963277665.1 of Viscum album. NCBI lineage: Eukaryota > Viridiplantae > Streptophyta > Magnoliopsida > Santalales > Viscaceae > Viscum > Viscum album. The sequence continues at coordinate 904,901,450 of OY728125.1, read as the reverse complement.
AGAAATCCCTAGTTACTGTGACTAATTATTTTTAGTTTAATTATTTTATTTATCAATAATAATTTTATTAAGGATATTATGTTTTATCAAATAGATATCCTTTGTATTGGAAAATTATTTGGTAATTATGTTATAAATGTTATTTTGGAAGATGTCCGCTCTGTTGGGAAACCTATATGCCTAATAAAACTATAATACTTTAGAATATCATTTGAGTAGTAACGAAGGATTGTTTTTGAATGAATTTGGATATTTTTATAATGAACCAGGTTATTAATGGAAATGATTAACCTGTCATAGAGAATATGTGATTTGGTTAATTACCCTTATGTATGATACATTTAGAGTAGTTGATTTTATTGGAAGATAAATGTTAAGATTTACTAGAAAAGACAATGTGACTAAATTCTTCTGAGTTTTGGGTTTCAAAATTATATTGGGTTATATTGAATGATTTTATGGACACTTTTTTATTGAATGGTCTTTATTAAACTTTGGGTATTGTTTGTTCAATTTTGGAAATTATGATTAGTATTTCTTTCAATAAAGTATTATCCATTGTAGGGTTCATCTTATCTTGTACAAACCATTTGTTTTTGGTTAATATCTAAATACAATGGAAATATATAGTTCAACATTTGTGGATTATGTGATACTTTATAAGTTGATTCTAGTGCTTCAGGTGTGACTATATCATCTAGAATACTCATCATTTGGAGAAAGGATGACTTAGTGGTAGAAATTTATTAAAGGGTGAAACTCTACTTAAAAATTAAGTATATCTCTTTATGTTCTTATTCAATCTCAAAAAAAAAATCCTCAATTTTATGAAATGGAACTTAAAACAAAAAAATGTTGTCTGTATATTTTCCTACTAGGAAACTAATGACTATTTATCCCATTACAAGTTTGTGGTTATCTTGTTGTTAAACATCTCCAAATAAGTTTTCCGATTATTCTCAATCAGAAATTGACACTTATTTTATCTTCTATATCCATGTTTTCCTACATGGAATTCTTGTTTGGGTTATCTCAGGTGACCTTTGTACTTATATTTATTTATTTTAAAGTGATAGTTTTATTAGCTCTTTTTTCCGATGTGGGACTTTCAATGACATTCCCAAGCCCAATTTTAAAATTTCAATGATGTAATTTCCTATAGGATGGAATAATGTAACACACTATGCTTCGACAGTATTTTTCTCTTTGAATAATACAATATCGTGCGATGTCCGCAACACCGAGTTCAAGCGCACCACGACCTATCAAACTAGCCATTTAGAAATTGGTTATGAATATTAATGACCACATTATGAGTTTTATATATATCCTATATAAGTTTAACATTAATATGTTGTGTTTCATAGACATAATATAAGGACAAATTCAATTTTTCAAATAAAGGAAGTATTTTAAAAAAAATGTAGTTTTCCACCTTTTAAGAGAGAAACCTTTATAAATAAAATATTTGACAATTTTATATGTTTTATTTGATAAAATAAATTATTATTTAGTACCAAGACAAAAAAATTTACTTTTGGTAAATTTTTGGTACTTTTCTAATAAAATACATTTTTTTGAATAGTGAAAAATACATTATTTTAATTAAAAACATCGTATTAATATAATTTAATTATATGGTTAAATTATCTTTTTAGATAGTTTAAAATTTTAATAGATTATATCTTTACAATTTAATCAAGTGTGGATCATTTTATGTAATTTCACTTTGAAATTGGACCTAAACTGGTGTCAATCCTTTGAAATTTATTATTTCTTAAAATCACGCTTTTTGTGTTGACAACGATAATTAATTTTAAATTAATTTATGAAACTAAAATGTTTTAAAATTGGTAAAATAGTTATATTTTTTTAAATCATAATATAAAATATATCATTGAATGATATTTTGGTATTTTTTTAAAAACATCAATTTTTGATGAATAGTGAAAACACTAAGTAGTAGTTGAAAACCAAAATTTTTCATCTAAATGAACTTTTACCACTTATATGAATTGAATTTAGAAAATATTACATGAAAGGTTGTTATTGTAATGTAAAATGTTTTTCAATAAGATGAAAGAACTTTTGGCTGAATAATATGTTTTTTACTTTTATTTACTGCAATTAAAGTTATATAGGGTAATTCAAGGTAAAAATAAAATTATAATAATATTAAATTACATTAACATGTCTCCTAATCCTATTGGTTTATACATTTCCAACCATGGGAATCCTTGGGTCGATTTTGGGACCCCATTGAGTCACTTAAGCGTGATAATGACACTTTATATTAATTAATATTAAATAATGACAAAAAATTACATAAAAATATATCTTTTAGTTAGTCAATTGTTACATTGGATTATATATGTTATCTATTTAACTATAAATATTAATTTGGAAGCTAAAAATAATTCCTACATAATAGTATTTTTTTTTAATTTTTAGGCATCATATAAATATATTATATGTGACACAATAATGATGCAGTGTTAACCTCATTAATTAATGATTTAAATAAATAAGATTATAAAGATTAACAAAATGTCCAAAACCTGCCCAATTTTTATTGGGTGACTTTATTTCAAACAATATTTATCTTATATTCTAATTTAATATGTTTTGGACCCTTAGAAACCAAAAATAGATATATAATAATATAATATTTTCAAACATTCCTAAAGAGCCTATCCTCCCCCTTATAAAAATTCATCACCTCAGTGCCCTTACTCACACCAATAAAACCACTTGACTCATCTAACTTCTGCCTAAATAATCTTTCATGATCCATCTATTCCAAATATAATCCTTATAATAAATGAAATACACTTCATGAAATCCTTTGGGTTCAAACCAATGGGAGTTACCCGATTTAAAGGTAAGGTCTTCTGTTAGCTTCTTTTCTTTTATAATACTTCTCCAACCCAGTAAAAACTTTTATTACATTATTTTATAACAAACCCAGTTTCCTCAATATACTAGGTTTTTTATTTTAGAATAATTACAACTAAAAATACACACACCTCCATCTAAGGGGTAAAGAACATCTTGCTTCTGTGGAAGGCATACTAATGCCTCACGAAACGACGATTGTTAAATCATCTCCTACCACCTATAATGGGGGACATTAAGATTGAAATGTATTTAAATGAGATATATATTATACATATATTGTCTCTATACTTCTGTATGTTTCGTTTATATCACACCTTTATTTTTTTCGTAATGGATAAATATGATAATTTCATTGGAGGAAGTGCGGACTACCGCCCACGCAACGTGATATCACTCATTCATTCCATACATGAAATATATAATGGATGGAGTTAATTAAATTAAATAATAGATATATTAAAATACAATTATAATATACCTATTTATTGTAATTTTTTCATTTTTTAAATATAAAATAGAAATGAAATTGGTGTTTATGCGTACGTATGGCTTACCGTCTCCATGAACGGTATGTTTCATTCATTAACATCAAATGATAAGGAATATTAAAAATAAATTTACTTTAGAGATATATGATATATATGATATCGAAATCGTGAATATCATTCTATATATAATGTAATTTTTACCACATGGGTGATTTGATATTATAACATTTTCATTTTTTGACAAAGGTTACAAACATCGACAAAATGTATGATATGAACACAAAAAATTAACTAATTGGTATAGAAAGTTAATAAGTGATATTCAAGGAATAATAAATATGAAAAATGTTCTGAAAGAATTATAAAATTACTTATGTTTATTATTCTGGAATAACACTGAACATATGATTAAATTCAGACATGAGGTAAGGGGTTTCTTATCTCAATTTTAATTCTCTCAGATTTCCATTATTCTCCACTTATTTATGGAGTGCGGGGTATTTTCTACTTCCATTTTATATATTTTATCATGATTATCTTTATAATATTGGTATTTATTGATTAATTTGGTGGTTATTATTTTTTTTCATACGAATTGATTGATTACAACGTAGTAAGGGGTTTTTATCTCAATTCTTATTCCCGTGACATTTATCCTATATTGCCACTATTTTCTTTTGTGTGCTATATGTACTGCCCTGTGATTGTATTAATTTTGTACTATACATTAATTTATGGGTATTTAAAAATTTATTTTTGATCTTTTTTTCATGGAATTTTTTTTTATGTTACCAAATCACTAAGGGAATTTCACATATCAATTTCTACTCATTGGGTTTTACGCAAACATCATAAATTATTTTACTCCAAGATTATATGTGAAATAACTATTCATTTATTTATGTAGTAATGTTCACTCGACATTGTGTGGATATAATTTTAATAATCATAATCACTCTATTTATAAATTTTCAGGTCATTGATATGGAATAGATAAGGGTAATCTTAACTAAATTTCCATTCATTGTGTTAAACATCCATGTTATTGGTTTAGTTTTTCCAAGAATATGTGTGAATGTCATATGATTTATTTACACTAAATATACAATAATATTGAGTGTATTTATATTTTTCACACATAATTATTTCATTTATTTATTCTTAATCATCGGATACAGTCTTTGTAAGGGATTTCATCTCAATTTACATTCCATTAAGTCTTCTTTGTTGTTATGCGCCAATTCAAGTTTTTATTTTGTATATTCTATACCATGACATAGTATATCATGAATTTCATGATTCTCATGATATTATATGGTTTGTATTACCTCAATTATTTTTATTCAAGCATCTCTCATTTGGTTAGGAACTGTAACTAAAATATCAATTTAAATTTTTTAATGATTTATTTTTCTAGACCCTTCTAATTAAAATCAATATTTAATAATGGTTTAAATTATTTATTTATATGGACATTAATGTTTTAAAATTAAAATTACATTTAAAAGTTACAAATTGGTATTGGAAAATTTGACTCAAAAATCTATTTGAAACGGCTTATTTATAAATAGTGAGAATTTTAAATGTTTTCAAGAAAAATGGGGATATTTCTGTCAAATTGTATTGATGATTATTTTCATATATTTAAATATATTTATTTATTCTTTATTTATGTTGATTTATTATAATACAATATTTCATATTAAATTTAATGAGTTATTTTTTTTACTGTGGATGTGCTATTTTGATACCATTCATGGGTTAAGGTTAAAATATTCACATTTCGTATGTTAGTTTTAATAAGAATGTTTTCATTATGTTTCAACCTTTTAATATGTGGAATGAATTATACATAGTACGTGATAGGTGGAGATTTCAATAGCTCATCAATGCATCGGTAGGTCTCATGAGAAAACCTACTGTATTGGCACAAGGCCCTAAAAAATCATTTTTGTATTCTTATCACAAGGATTTGACTTTTTAGGTTTGATGTCCGACATTATGCATTCCATAATTATGAAATTATCTATTTATATTACCTGTGATTATTCAAATAGTAGAATATCAATGTAAATAAGTAAATGGAATTATTTATTTTATTTTTTCCATATTATGCAGATGTTTACGTTTAAAAGACTTATGATTTATTTTTAAACATTTCCTTAAATGTTCATCCTTATTTATGAATGTTTCTGATATATTGTTATCCTTACTGGGAAACTAATATCACCCCTTTATATGTTTTATTTTTCATAGTATGTACAGAAGTATATTGTGATTGAAATTCTGGGATACTCTAAGGTTATGAGTTTGTTCAAAGGGGGAAAAATGTTTTTTTCTTTTCATAATGTAATTTCAAACTTTTGTATGTATATAGTACTTACAAGGCTACTAAGCTAATCAAAATTTAGAGACATGATCAATTGTGACCATTTAAATGTTATTTAATAATGCACTGACTCTAGGTAACTAGGTTTAGGGTGTTACAACCCATCCATGCACTATATATTCTATATATCACTGATTCACCAATATCTTGTCATATCGCCTCATACTTTTAATCATGAGGATATTGAATTAGAGGATGATGTCTATTTTAATGAGTATCCAAATATTATTTGTGGTCATAGAACTAGTTCATTACAAGGATGGTTTATCCCTCTAGTATGGGTTTAATGGAAGTACTATTGTGTATAAGGTAAGACATGGGAGTGATGGGACGGCATACAAGCTCAGGGGAAAGAGTTGTTCTCCCCAAAATATTTACCACATATGGAAGGGAAATATGGGGGTATGTTATTGTAGGGTGGAACTATATGATAATATTTTTTCATATGGGGTATGAATAAATTAAATTTTAGTAAAAAAATTTATGTTTGTATTTTTCGATTACATATGAAAATTGTTTATTTAGGCGGGTCGATCTTTTGGAATAAGGTAGCGAGGGGATAGATCCGAGATTTAAAAGCAAAAGATGATTTGAATGAAATTAATGATGTGAATTGGTCTTGCTAGAAAATATTCATGATGTGATTTGGTTTTCCATATGGGGGGATAACCCTATGGAATTCCTGGTGTGAATTCCCTTCAGATAGTGAATATGTCAAGGCCTCCTTTAAAAATATGATAATATCAATTTTTTTCAAACCCTCATTTCTTATACACAATATCTATTCAGGGATACCTCCTCTCCTCTTATATCGGATTTTAGGTTACATCCTCATTCCAAATACAATAGAGTAATTTTGTTTGTCTTTTTTTGATTCTTCTTGGTAAGATCTGTAATTATTTACCTTATTTTCTTATTTTATCTTGTCATCTTCTATGTTATTTTTGGGCGAGCTAATATTCCCTATTTCCAGGTAATTTTACTAGTTTTTCAATTTCGTATAGTCTTGAAAAAATAGAATGTTGTTACTGGGTGAGTACATATATACCTTTATAAGGTATTTAGTCTTTTAATAATCCATAAAGTCTTGTTGTATTATATTATGTTTTAGGACTCAACTTGTAGAATTTTCCATTTGAATCCCTAAAAATAAACATTTAAATAAATAGTTTGTTAGTATAGATATGAATGAAATTATCATGCCTTATTATTGTTGGAATTGGTCTCCATCATCTAATACTGCCCCTTTTGGTGTGCCTATAACATTTTCATTGGCATTATTTATTCTTATGAGACCAACTGACATACAAAATGGGTTTGTCTTCATATTTCCATGAAATTACTATAATGAATTAAATGTAAAGTGAGTGGGTTGACCATGTTTCATGAGTTTACATATACAATGTTTAAACCCTTGTTAAGTATAATGAAACTGAATTACGAACATTTTATTTACTCTTACTAAATCATATTAGACTATTTAGTACATGTGATAATTTGGTATGGAATCCCTACTTATATGAATCATAGAAATAAAATCTCTAGAGATGTTATACTTGGGTATGGAATCCATACAAATATGATACTCAGACATAGGGTTACTACATTATAATACTTGGGTATAGAGTACCATAAAACTATGATACATGGGCATGGTTCTCCTACATATATTATATACTCGAATGGAGTCCCAACAAATGAGATACATGGGCATGAGATCATTACTGGATATGATACATGGGTTGATAACTCCTATTTTATTTTAGGTGTCTAGTGACAAGAAATATATTATTGGGGTAAGATTGGGGTCCTATCTAGCACTAAAAATATAAATTTTTCTATAAATTCCATTAAATATATAGTTAACACACATATATACATATATATATATTTAAACGTTTATTATTACATCTATTTATAGGTTTCCCATCATGGGCTGAAGCTGGTAGTGTCAACCAGATGTCCTTCATAAACCCAAACTGACCCTTTAATGTTCACTATTATTCTTTTCCATCACTATATTTGAAAAAAATTATATTCCCTAGTTAGATAGTTCGATATAAAATTGGTTCCACATGTGGATTTATGTATTTTCACTATGACATGCTCAAAAGTTTTTATAATGTTCCACATTTAGATTTATGTATTGTCACTATCTTGATGATTTAGTACCACCACTATATTTCCCTATTATTCTGCAGAAATTTATTTTTTATATCATTAATCATAGAATCTGACATTAGATTTTATATTCTCACCACAATATCATCACATACACTTACTACTAGCCAGCATCCTCTAGTGTAAGGGGAGGCACACTTATGGTCATGTGACCATCGACTCTCCTATCATTATCATGTGACTCATTTTGGGGCATGACATTGCCATATGTTTGTCCCTAATATATTCTAGTTATAATTATGTGATATAATCATAATATAAACCAATCTTTTTTACTCTAGTAATATGATTAGATTCATATGTGAATTTTCTTGATCCAATATTTAAATTGATTTCATGAAAATAAATTTTATTGACCTGACATATGTTATGGTCTGTTTTACTTATCTTTGTAATTTAACATAATATCTCTTAACAATTTTCCACAAAATAACCATGTACCCATGGTTTTTTCCTGACTGTCTTTTTAATTCCAGAATACAACATTAAATATCTTCTCAAAAATTTCATGATTCCATGGATTCTATATATCTAATTGGGATCATATAAAAGGGAATCTACAAAATGAAATTCACTATAGATTATATACATGATTATGTTAGTCAGTAGCAACACAAAACATCTCAATTATACCATGATCGATTCATTAAATAATTCCAATAATTTTTCTAAAACTACGACGTGGTTACCATAAAATTGCTTGACACAGTCAAGAGTGGATTATATTTCCATCACTAAAACTCCTTCAAAATATTCCAACATCTATAAAATACCTTCCATGATCAAGAATCATTTATATTGGATAATTATTTGTCGTATTTATATTTTTTGAAAAACAAAACCCAAAAAAATTTATATCGATTTTTATAACGAAATTTTCCTCATGGATTTCTTAAATACAATAAATAGATTAAATATAAAACTCCAAAACTTAATAGATTATTTGTTTATAGTGATTCATATAAAGAAAAACTCATTAACTCTAAGACATTATAATGGGGTTTAATATGATAAAAATGATTAATGTTAATGATTTTCATTATTGATTACAAAAATTACTTCATGACAATTTTTAGGGTAGCTCCCCCTCACTTGTGGAAGCCCCTAAATTAATCAATACTTTATATTATCGACAGAATACAATTCATTGCTATACTTTTATATTTTTCAATCTTGATTTCATCACTCTCCACATATTATTTCACAAAGCATCATACTTTGTACTTTGTCAATATTTATCCCCCATTTTTAGTGAACCAAAATATACACAAACATTTTTTAAGTAAAAAAATTAAAATAGAGTGATTAGTTATGAAACCATTTTTTTAATATTCCCAAAAACCAACTAACACAAATTTTTTTTTGGAGAGGTAAGATTTATCCAACCCATCATGAATAAGAATATGATTAACCTTTATTAGTTAATACATGTTTCTAAAAACCATCTATTGGAAGTTTCATTATCATCATGTTTTCACATTGATCTTTTGTATGAAAATATTACACTAAAAGAACACTTTTTTATAGCTTCTATTTGATAAGTTTATATTTGATATTAATATTCTTTTAAATTTAATAAGGTACTTTATTTTACCTTAAATTAATCATACACGAGATGACACACTTGAATGAAATAAAGGAATACATTTCTCCTGAATTTTATAATGTTTTACTTCATCCATAAGAGTTGAGTACACAATTGAGTAGTGATAATATATTAAACCCCATTAGTGTGCATATAAATAATATTTTTATTTTTTATAATCCTATATATATGTATAAATTTAAGATATATTATAAATTTATATGTTAAATTTTAATCATTTACTAAACAAAAAAAATTAGAACATACAAAAAAAATTAGTTTCTACCCATTTTAATCCACTAAAAAGATATGTTTATTACTTTGATATGCTGATTCATATGTTTATTATCTAATTAGTGTATTTTTTTTTGATCATTTTCATACGTTATTTGTATGAAATTGAGAAAATATATATTTTTTATTCTATTATCTAATAATGTTCTATTATAATTATCTTTATAATATATTATTATGTTTACTGACTATTAATAGACATCTTTCTGGAATTTCATTCTTTTTTCATCGAGTATGAGAACTATTTTACAATAATACAGGAAAATTACTTCAATACATCTTTTATATAGTTATATATATAAACAAATTTACTATTACTTTTTTATATAAGATGAAAAAATAGAATAATATCAAATCCCTAATGACGTACATTAAAGTTTTTATTAATTAACGTAGATAATATATTGTATTTTTTTCACTTGATACTCTAAAAATTATTCTATCTACAAAAAAACCATCAATAAATCATGGATTTTTATCAAAAAATTATTATGATAGGTGCCACGTATTTTATGAATGTTCTTCATTAATAATTAATGTAACATTATTCAGTAATATATTGTTGTTTTTTTCAACACATATAAAACCTTCTTCAGTCAACACAATTTGTTATAATCTTCATTATTAAGAAAAATATCTAGTTTTTCTATGTTGACATGCCCTTTCTGTACTACATTAATAAATATTAATTTCATATCAAAATGGAATAACCTAATATTATAATGGAATATAATTTTAAAAAAATCAATATCATAAACCTTGTTATTAAATTAAATATCTCATTTAACTCAATATCCTTAATTTTAGAGTAACAATTACAAAAAAAATCATGTAGTTATAATATAATAATAATTATTTGTTTCATTGTTTCTTGAACCCTGATTGGTTTTTTTAAAAAAATATCCAACTACCATGGAGAACCTACTCCATTAGAATCTTTATGATTGATTTAACTCCAAATTTATATATTTTCCCCATCATTAATTATATGAAGGTTGATAAAAAATGTATGGATATAAATTTGATTAAGATATTTTATTGTTTAGATTATTCATCCATTAAATGTTCATAATAGTATATTTATCCTCCATAATTGTTTAATCATAAATATAAATGCATATAATTTATTTTCGTAGAGTTGATGAATTTTAATAATAATCATTACTATCAACGTTTAGTAAAAAATAATTTCATTTATACATTAATTGTAATGAAATATTTTCTTCATAATCATCTTTCTCAATGATTTTATCAATGAAAAATTGTAAAATACTTGTTTTAGATAATATTTATAATCATTTTATTGAATAATTTTAGGGATGTCCTCCTGGATGTGTAGTTAATAATAATTCCATGATCACCCCAACACTCAAACTTCATAATTTTTTATTATTTATTAAGATATATATTATACTACCATAAACTAATATAATTTAATGAGTTAAAAATTCTATAAAATGATGCCTTATCATGTAATTTTTGAGATATTTTTTACATCGATTTTTATAAACATCATTATACTGTTAGTTATAAACTTCTTAATTTTTTATATAAATATATTTCAAAAAAAGATAAAATTTTATATGATAAATTACCATGAATTTATGGGCGTCACTAATTAGAATTTCATAGTTCTCTAGCCACCAATGATGCTAATATAACACATTCATCTATCATGGAAATATGGATTTATTATCCCCTAAACATCAACATGAAGATACTCATAAAACCGATTTGGAAACTATGATTTTTTATTTTTGAAAATGATTATTATTTTTCTTTCATAAAGAATAATTCATGTATAATGATGACCATATTTTAATGTGGAAATAACAAGGTAAACATCATGATTAACTAAATATTTCACCTATTATGGTCTCATGAGACTAATATTCATGTGTTATAATATTTTTAATTATTCATATGAAATAAATAACATTTCATCTTTTATAACCACTCAGTATAGTTTATCATTTATTATATTTTATCAAAATAGTAATTTATCAGTATTTACTTACGACTACACATTTCTTCTAGTTGAATTTTATTTTATAGAATGAATTTAAGATTCTCATAACCGGATTATGTCATGATTTAGTCATTCTAACACTAATAAATTTCTCATGTATATATATATGCCTGTAATTATAGCCTTCCAAGAGAAAATTATTTTTATCCCTGTATTATTATCAATTTTATTTATAACTTTTATTTTCATAAATGATATTGTGTACTATGTTTTTATTTCAATTCACATGGGATGTGAATCATTTAAAAAGAACGAAAACTCTAGATCCATCACTATCCTTTATAGTTATTTTAGAATCCAAAACCTCATAAACCTAATTTGTTTTATCAAAACTCGTTGTATAACAGTCATGGATTTTGGAATATGAATCTTCTTGATCCATTATCAAAAACAATACCCTAACTGGTATGGGTGTATCAAGATATCGTAGTATAATCCATATTTTTGAATATTGTAATCTTAATTAAAACCTATGTATATCTTTATTTTTCTATGATTAAATAAAATGTCACTACTTATATTTCATATGTTTGGATCAGTCTCACTGACCCTCCTAGATACCATGAGAATTACAAAAGATACTGCTCATCCACACAATGAAACTAACATATCCTCATAAAAAACCTTATTCTTCTAAAAATATTATTAAAATATTCATAGAAAATGGATTTTATTATTTAATATAGTTCATTAATAAATCTTGATAGTTTTTAGAAATATTGTATAACTCTCTTCATTTACTTCTCCTTTGTATAAGAGATCTTGAATTTCTATTCACTATTACAATATTTTTTCAATAGTTTCATTCCTGGTCCAAATTATCCTCTATAATTTATATATTTAAGATATATTCCCTCCATGAAAATGAAAAAAAGAAATTAATACCTTGATTAACATACAAGAGATAACCCATTAATTGATGGTGACAACATACATAATTCCAAGGATGTTACAATATGTTTTAAAGGTTTTCTATTTCAAAACGAAAAAAATGATGAAATATGGAATGGGTAGAATTATTTATTGGATTTAAATCAACACAATATGAACCAATCCCACAAGTTCATTTTTAAGTAAATTTTTAATTGGATAACTTTCTTTGGACCATGTCATTCCATACACCTATAATGAGACTACACCTAGATCACTTTTGAATGATCAGACAACTATACATTTATACATTCCCATATTGGACTTTTAATGGATCTAAAATTAATACTTAAACCAACAAATAATAATAAATTCCTCTTGGTGAATCATTGTGGATCACATGTAAATTTTCAGACCACCAAACCTTTCTCCATAGCTGTTGTGGACTTAACCCTTGAACAAATGTAAATTCCTAGATCAAAATGCCATCTTCTGTGATTGTGGACAACAACAATAACTATAACAAACAAAAAATATAGATTAGTTAATAAAATTTTGGTCTAAGCCTTGGTCAATACCATTCAGAGACCATTTGTTCAACAAAAATCAATTTATTAGAAAATATCCTCTTTCATATTTTTCAAAAAACATGACACAAAAAATCGAAAGGGTGATTTTTTTTAATAATACACCTTTATGTTTTTTGAATAGAGGAAAAAATAGAAACCTTTACGAAATCCAATAAAAAAAATATCATATTAGATATTCATCTTTCTGATTCAGACCCCAAATATTTGATAATCCCTAAATCAATTCCACTATTAGTATTTATTTATGTGGGAAACATGGTTTGAATGTAAATATTATCAGAAGAATATACCATAAAGAAAAATTATTTAAAAATTACATATAGCCACATTTTTATCCTCCTATTTTAATATAAGATTATATATGTCCCCTTCAAGAAAACTTTCATGAATTTTAGATATTTCTCGGATTTTTTTTGAATGAAAGAAAAGAGATCAATTATGTCTGATGATACATATGAGGGTTTAAAATACAATAAAGAAACTTAATAAAGTGTCATGATTTTATCGTGAGGTGAAATTACTAGATGTAGTGGGGGTTATTCATGCTTCATCTTGGTAGATGGAATTGGATGGGATTAAATAACCCATCAATGATTTACCAATGGCACATTGGGTACATCTTTGGTCATTATATCTGTAGTTTGATCTTTAGTTTTAAAATACTCTAATTCTTCCAATTACTCCACAACTATCTCTTTTATGAAATGTTAATTAGTCTTGATTTACATTGTTCTTTAATTTTGCAAGATATTTTTACATAGTTTCTATAATATATGTTTTCAAATATGATTTGAATAAAATATCCATCATTAATTCCAATGTATAGAAGTTTTTGTTCCATCGAATACAATTAAATTCATTATTGACTTTACTTAATATACTCGACCACCATAATGCCTAATGATATAGAATCTTATTTTTTACTAACCTAAGAGAATTATGAATTTTCACGAAAGAATACACCACCATAGGATTATTTTCAGTCATCAAATGAACTAGTGTTATATGCATCAGAATATCCCTACAATCACATTTGTGAGTTTCTTTTGTAAAAAAACATATATTCGATTGCATGATTGTAATAAAAATACATCATTTTCATATTTGTCATATTAATTTCATTCGTCCACATTTGATATCATTCATGTTAACATAATAAAAAAATAGTTTTCAATCAAGTGGTCGTAACATATAGTCAACAGATTATGATTTGTCTATAAAGGTCCCATTAACATATTTCTCTTCTATATCTTTTGATCATTTTTTCTTTGATGTAGTTAGAGTTTTCACCGATTTCAAACTATCCATCTAAATTTTTTATCACATCCTTTCCATATTTCATATTAGATAAGAGGATCCCATAATTTTTTTGAATCAAATGAAATCCATTATAAAATGAAACTTAATTAGTAAGAGAGATATAAATTTCCAACATTATGAGATCTTAAAATTTCTTTAATTTGATTTCATCTAAGCCTACAATGATAATATAATCCACATACATAGGAACCATCATCTAGTGCTCATTGTTTTCATGATATAGTGGTTGTGATTAACCACTTTGTTTTGACATCCTTGCTTCATTAGATATTGATATGGCATTGAGAACCATCTTCATGGTTCTTTCTTGAGACCATATAAGTCTTCGTTCAACCGATATAATTTTATTAATTATTTTCTATGAGAATTAAATCTGGTTTAATTTTTTAGACATCCTCTTAAAGTATCCGACTATGAAATATTGTTTTGATGTCTATTTGATACACCTTGAGTCCCTTATTCACCACTATGTCCTTGATCAATCTTATAGTTTGAAGTCATGTTTCTGGTGAAAATATTTCATCAATATTCATCCCTTTAATTTGGGATTACTATTTTCACTCCAGTCATTCTTTTTTCTATATTACATTTCATTATTCATTTAACTATTTTGGAAACACTCAGTTTTCCATAATGCATTTCTTATTGTGTGGACCTAGAAAAACATATAATTTATTATTATTATCAATTTAGTGAAGATCTTCATGCATATTTTCATCCCAAATTTCATCATTGTCATCTATTTAAAAGGGATTATTCCAATCTAGAGATAAGAGAGAATTTTTTTCGATGCCTTCATGCTTCTTGTTTGTATAGAAGCTGGATGATCATCATTGATTTTGTTTTCAGTTATTCGATTTCTATTCAAGTGTCTTCTTGAACCTATTATTCCAGTTTCTTAATGATCATTGTTGTAGTTATAGGATTTATATACATCCAACATTCTTCCCACAGTTCTATAAAATTCTTCATCATTTGTATCTTAAAAAACATGAAATTTTTATTTTCAAATAAGCTCACAATAATTTGAACTCTATTAATTTGTAAATATCACATGATTAGTTTCTATTATTGAACAATCATTTAATTCATTAAAATTATCATGAATTTAATTGAAGTGCTTATATTCAATACCATTGGAATAATATAGATGAAATATAACTTTTTCACAAAGAACATCAAAATTAATATTCTTTTCTTTTTTGATAATTAAGAACATACTTCTAAACACCCATAAGTATATAATTATGGGATTATTTCCATACCAACATTAATTTAGTGTTTTGTTGACATTGGGATATATTGATGATTTATTAGGGATTTATACCACTACATATACTAAATTCTAAAAATATTTCAATAGTAATCTATTTTCTATTAGAATAGACTATGAAATGATGTTGATAACGTGATTACATAAATGAACAGCTATATTCCGGTGAGGAGTCCTAACCATTGATACTTATAGGGAATTAAATGATCTTTGTTGTATTCTTACACCTTGGATTTTGTGAACATTATAACATTTTTAGTGTGAGGTATTGTAATTTTTACAGCATGAATATTTTCAACCATTATTTGGTATCATATGATACACTTAAAAAAATTTATTTTTTAGTCATAAATACAATCTATAGAATTTTAATTAAATATTCAAACAATGATACAAAATAGATTTTAATATTCATAGATTTAGGTGAAATTGGGCCACAACGATACACATATATGAGTTTTTGAAGCCCTAATTACTTCTAATTCTTTGGATTTATTTTTTTCTAAATAATATTCTACTATTTACAAGAATAAAAAGTGTGAGAGTGATTATAGGTTAGGTAGTGAAATGATATAACTACATTGTACCTCATTATTTTTTATAATAATTTGTGGCTTACGTTTTCAACTCATTGGTTCTATAAAATTCTTTCATCTTCATTCGACATAATACACCTATTCTATTAACCAATTTGGTAATGATTTCATTTTGTTCATATTCCATGAATATTGGATGAATTTTCTATTTATCTAATAGATTATAATTCTTGTAGAACTCCAGAATAAATGATGATACACATATCTAACTAACTGAATGAGTGTTATGAATGAGGATTACAATAAAAAACACATGTAATTTCTTTCGATCATTAAATCAAATTATAACTTCACCAGATCTAACAATTTTTAGACCAACATCATTTCAAAACTGAAAACACCATCTTTGTTACATTTTATTCTCATTATGTGGTATTCATTTTTAATCATGTGGGATTTACAAAATAACCAAAATCCACAAATCTATTTATTATATTTCTCATTTAAAAAGCTCACTTAAATTATCCTTCTTAGAATCTATTTTATTCTAATAAGATTTTTATTCATCCTTTATTGAGGTTTTCTAAACTTTTATTTTTTCAATATCAAATGATACTACTTCCTCTTAAAAATTTATATTTTATTTGAGGTTTTATTGTTTATATAAAGATTGAAAATATTTTTTCCACCCTTAAATGAGATTCCATAAACTATCTTGTTTATATTTGATATAAAAAAAGATACATTTATGAATAAAATCATCATTAAAAAACAATATCATTTTAAAGAATATTGAAAATAAATATATTTATTTTTTCATTTCAATATTTTTATAAAAAATATATCATGGAAATTAAAAACACAAACTAGGTATTTCTCAAATTTCTTTAATAAAAATGTATCATTCAAAGAATCTTCTTCGCAACATAAACTACTACAAAATATCCATGTGGGGTTTTTTGCTTTACCAAATTCCTCCGAGGTGTTGATTCTTGAGGTATAAGACAAACCACATTTGTATTATTTATATAATCATGTTACATAACATATATCACTTTTTCATTGATTCATTATACTTGTGGAATGGGAATACAATTTTCAATGTCTTCAAATGTAATCTTTTCATCATTTTCTTTAGAATCATTATTTGATATAATTATTTCCATATGAGAAGTGAGAATAATTTTTTGACTCGCATGCTTTTGATTTTATTTAACAACATATCCCACTAGATATACAATTCACTTTGATTTATCTTTCACAAATATAGAAATTAACTAAATTATTTGAGAATACTACCTATATTTTATATTATAATCAAATAAATTCGTTAAAATTCCAGAATTTCTATATATTGTATTTTAGATTTTAGATTTTAATTATTACCAGTTTTTTTCTATTTATTTATATAGATATTTGATTCACGAAAAGCCACACTATAATTATTTATTTTTGTCCTTCAAATATCAATTTCTATTTGGGTTACAACACGTTCTTCTTAAAGATCAATCCTGACAATCATATCATTTTTTCAACCCTATTATTTCCTTGTGTAATAGGTACTAGTGGAACATCATCATGATGAGTTCAATAATTACTCTCTTCAACTTCACAATCATCAAAATATACATCTTTTTATGAATTAATCTCTTTCTTTTTTAAGACACTAATATTTCCCTTCACATCTTCATTATAACCATTTTGAAATTTCATGGGATATTTAATTGAAAGATGTCCCACTATTCAAAACATATAACAACAATGTTGAATCTTTCCTTTAAATTCATATTTTCAAATTCTACAGGTTGAAGATAAAAAGGAAATCATCTTATCAATTTATTCTTATTCAGAAAATTCCTACACCAATTTTTACATCATATCTTTAAAAGTCTCTTTATGTGATTTTTGATTCAATGTGGACTCATTGAATTCATTTATCATCTCATATGCAATGAGAGTGATATGCAAGCTATCCCGGGATATTTCATTCGGGTCTTCATATTCTATATTTGATACCATGAGATTTTATTGGGGAGGAATTCTTGAATTGATTTATTTATAATTTTATCATATTATATATCTTCAATGGTATGGTGAAAACCTTCAACAAGATACTTTATAAGATAGAAAAATCTATTGATAATATCGCTTGTATTTATTATCAAGTATTAATTTTTGAAACAGAAAACATATAAATTGGCCACATGAACCATTAAATATTCAAAAATCTTGTTTAGTATTTTAACACATACTATTAGAGATTGTACAAGACATTATCTTTTTTTAAATAGGATTGTTGGGAACACTTACAAAGGAATAAAATATCTTCTCATCTTTATTTAATTGTGTACAAAAATGAACTAAAAAAGATAAATTATCTATTCTAATAGAAATATCACACTAGGAATACACAGAAACATCCACTCCAAAAAAATCAGAAAATGTGTTTTTTACAAAGATTCCAAAGTATAAAATTATTGTCATTAAATATAGGATTCTTTTTTTTTTGAAGATTTCAACCCTTACATCATGATATAGAGAGATAAAGTATCCCCAAAACAAACCTTTACCACTTAGGGGACATTTTTCATGAATTATACCTTGAGAGGGGGATGAATCATGGAATTTCAATAAGATACTTACTTTTAAATATTGTTCTAACATTATGTGGGAAACTTCAGTATATTAATTTCACTCTCTAATAGTGACTAAATAATCAAATTAAATAAATGATTTTATATTGTTCAATAACACATGGATATGTTTATGGAGTATTAATGGAAATGTACCTACGAAAAAATAATAGAAATTATCAATGTTTCAATGTTTTACATGTTTATAGTGATCTCATTAATCTTGATGTTTAATACCATAATCATTGGTAAATGACACTACACTCACAAATGTGGTAACTCTCAAATTATCATAATAAAACATTTTTCTTCAAAAAATATTGATAAAAATATTACCCCAAATGAAGTTTATATTCTAAAACTATTGATTCTAACATCAAGTGAGATATTATAACTCTTGTATCACCCTCACCTTATAAATCTACATTTTAAAAAGATTTTTTAATTTCTATTTTACCTTATTAAATTTTATTTAATGTGACATTTAGAACTATAGAAAATAATCTTTTTTAAATCATCTTATAAATTAGAATTCCCAATATTACTTGGAGTCAAAAAAATTATATCCTACAAAAAATACAGTAACACCAAATTGGTTGATTGTTAGAAATAACACAAAATTAATGGATGTCAGAACATTCTTTTTCTAGATTTGGTGACTCAAATGTTGAAATGGGTTGTAACATGTCTTGGTAAAAATATTTCCTCTAAAACAGTGTGAACCATGCCCATAGCCTATGTATTTATTCAATTTTTCAAAAGATATATTTCTTCAATGTATGTCCTTTGAAACTATAGTAATGAGACACCACAAGGATCATAAGGTAACTTTATGAACCCCACTCCATGAACTATGTTTGTAGGAGGATTCTCATGGTTCATAGATGAATTCTCAAACATCCAAGCCATAATCCACACAAATAAGTGATTTTGTGTCATTTAAAGGAGAAATATTAGACCACTATGACAATCTCCATGCTCATATCAGACTTGACAATTTTTAAAATATGGCATCCCTAATAAAAACAACCACCACTTCAAGTGTGATCATCAACATCACCCAAAAAAATATAACACAATAAGTATGATTTCACGATATTTTATTCCAAACCATTGTGATGAAATTTATTTATTAAATTTATACATCCTATCAATTATACTTTGTTTTGTAATATTCATCTTCTTGGAAAAAATCCTCTATTATATTTATTAATAAAACAAACCCAAAAAACACATAAGAGGGAGTTTTCTTATCAAAACACCTATTTTAAATATGATAATTTTTATTTATCTTATAAAACATAATATACATTGTATATTATTATAATATTTGGTATTCTTTGGGATAATTATTTTTAACCATATTCATCTTCATGGGGATATTATTTTACCACTTTTATGAGAAATTCATATATTTATATCTATACACTGCACATGAAAACAATAGTCCCTGAAATAATAAAAATGAATAATTATTTATTGTTTTTTGTTTGAAATTATAATAGAAATTTTGTTTCATATTTTCTACGGAACATGTATTTTTAGAATCTCCCACATTTCATAAATAAGCCTATATTGAAAAAAACACCACGATTCATCTTTTTTGGGAAAATATAATATTGGGTATCTCCTAAAACAAAATTTCATTATTTTAATTTAAACCAATTGATACAAATTAGTTGTGATAGTGTTTTTTACATCAAATATGGATATAAATTTTCAAATAAAATGTTATATTATATTTTGTAAGAACTCAATGTTTCCTTGAATATTCTCCAAACATTTTTTTTCTTTTTTTTAAATTTTAGTGGTTTTTAGACTTCCCATTATCAGACATTGTGTAATAGATAATTTTTATCATTAATTTTTATACTCATATCATTAATTATATTTTTATCATTTAAATACTCTTGAATTTATCTTTAACTACTGTAGTCGCATTAATTATCCACTATATCAATTTAAAATTAATATTTATTTGAACTACTATATCTAGGTTTCTCAACATTTATTATATATTATTTTAAATTTTAGTATTTTAAAAATATTTCATTCATTTCTGTTAAATTTATATATTAAATTCATGTATAAGTGTATTTAATTTCATTGGTAATGCTATAAATAAAATAATTTATCTTTGTAAATCCTCTAATTCAATCTTCTTTTGGGATAAATATGCTACTTCAACTTCATATTCATCTCAAATATCATTTATTTAGAAGTTATCAATAAAATCCCATGTGATTTCATCATTGAATCATTATATTCACTAATATCCTCAACATATTATGCATCCATTTCATCACCCAATGTGATATCAAGACTAACCCCCTGAGATACCGAAGACTTTTTCTTAAAGAAGTATTACTTTATCTATTTTTCCTTCACATATTTTGCAGATTTTCAAATTATTTTAAGAGAATCATTCTCTTCATAATTATAATAAATTCTAGGAAAAAAATAAAATAATTTTATCCCTTACACATAAGTATGATGATATTTTTTCTTTTACCTTGATCTTTTCTTTATATAACTTTATATTAGTTAAAATATATGATATTACCTCATGAAACACCCAATATTATAGATCAACCTTTTTGGTGACCTATCTAATATCCTTCAATGAAATTTAATTTGATGAATATTTTTTTATCATCCTTATTTTCCTTTTTCGTTTATGAAATGTGAATAATTTAAATATTGTTTAAGCATATCATCTAAGGATATCAAAATCCAATATTGAATAAAATCATATTGAGTTAACGATGAAATTTTATTATAAATCATTTAAAAATTAATTAGTATTCAAGATATTTTTTAATTCCTTTGATACAATCTAAAATGTTATTCGTATAATAAAAATGTAATTAATAGAATATTTTAGATTCGTCATCATATATTCATACAATTTCTATAGAGCATGAAGTTTCTCCATCTATACTTATGAATCACATTTTTGGTTTTAAAAAGCTTCCACTACATGTATTTTGAAGAATTTTAGGAGGTAATCATTATATATATGGTGTTTTATATTGATCTCCCAATACCATTTTGTCATTTTACTTCTACATCTATCTCTTTTCAATCCTTCTCTATGTGGGACACATTTTATATTTCAACAGTAATATGATTTACCAAAATTTTATATAGTTATATTTCCAATGAAAAAATAAATTCTTAAGATTCTACTGTCTTCGAGAAGTTATATCCATTGAAAATTGTAACTCTTTAATGATTTAATAATTATACTATAGTATATGTGGATAGAAAACAACCATGAAAAATTGTCAATACCTATTATATAACATATTAGGACACACTTAGGGAAACAATTCCTCAGAGAAGACAAAATTAGGTTATGTTAAAATATATCTTTTTTCAATCATTGATCATGTTTATTTAATTTGATATGACTTTTATCAATTAATTTATAGAGAGAATAAGTAAAAAAATACCAACAAGGGGATGTGTTGGTGTACCATAATTCATTAAACACGTTGATTAACAATTTTTTTAGTAGAATCACAATCCCTCTAGGATTTTAAATATAGTAATTATATATTTCTTTTCTCTTCCATAATATTATCAAACTATTAATTATGATTTAATTAATAGATAAAACAGGTAAAAATAATAATAATTAATGTCTTGTTGGAGTGGCTATAGAATGTTGATCCTAATGTTTTAGTTGTTGAAATACTTCACACTGGTGGTGACACCATTATTCTTCCTATATAAATTTCTATGTATAGTTGTTAATTTAAACCTATTTCATCGAAAAAAAATTCTAATTAATTTTTATGGGATGATCCTTTATATATAATAGTTCTTTAATATATTCAAAAAGATCCATATTTCAACATCATATATTTGGTTCCAAAATATCCTTTTAAATGATAAATAAAAATTGATTTAAATCATTACATTAGGTTCTATAATTTAATTTCCATGAATCCCTTATCCTAGAGCCTATGATTACGTGATTAAAATGGAACTATATATATTTTATCATATTGTAAATAAAAAAATAGTATAGTAGTATTGGTTAACTCTATACATATATTAATCTCTAAAACATTTCAAAACCTAAATAAAAAAAATTATATTATTTAATATCATTATTATTTTCTCTAGAATATCCTTACATATCAAAAATTGTATACTTCCTAGCATACTAGGTTATGGAAACAAAACTAAGATGAGATAAAATTCTTAGTAAGTTTTACGTATAATGGTAACTATTCAGATTAAATAAGGCACAATGAATATTAAATGGTGAATAACTAAAAACACATTCAAATTAATCTATTAATTTTTTGGGAGAAACTGTCGATGAAATAATTCCATTATAACAATTACATGGACATGAAAATTGTTTATGGATATCATAACAATACAAATAATCACATTGATTTTAATAACTGATTTCAAATGATGGAATGTGTAATGTATAACATATTAAACTTACCATTGTGGACTTGTTCCATAAAATCATTAAAATACTTTAAATTTATCATGCCATGAAATCAAAAATAAATGGTTAATGCCTAGGCCAAATATGAAACATTATTTATCTCATGATAACTAATGAGGAATTTGGGGATATATATTATAGGTAAACACCCTCAACTTCAAATGTATTAATATTATGGATAAATAATATAGTTTAATATAAATTACATTATAATAAAAAACATTAGATATTTGAAAATCTATACGAAAAAATATAAATATTCTCTCAGTCAAACAGATCATAAACAATCCAAAAAATGAATAAGGATGATATCATTAAAACATATCCCCAATATAGTATTAGTAAAATAAAGGGTTTTTGACTTTAATTAATTTAAATGTAATAAAAAATCATTAAAAACACCCTTATGCCAAGAAAATCACAATTAAAATATCTATATTATTTTAAAAAATTGTGATATATGAATATATATATAGAAATATTTAAATAAAGATTTAAAACATTGTGTGTTTATGATGGTTTTAAATTCAATAAATTTCATAGTTGTTAAAAATAGTTGTTCACACACTTAGGAAGAGTACCTCATTTAGAAAATGAGAAAGAATAATCTTCATATAATTAACTATAAAATTTCATACATGGTAAAAATTATTTCAAAAAAAATTAATGAATTTTCAAATAACATATTTCTAATAATTTTATAAAAAATATATATTGAATGAAATGTTTTTAGGAAAAAATTGAGAAATATGATCAGATTTATTAAGATAATTTAATAACCATTTAGACTTAAAAACACAAGAAAATAATAACAATAATTCAAATTTATATAAATAAAAATAGTTGAATAAAAATTATTATTTTTTCAAATAATTATCATATAATTTCTCAATGTAAATTCAATAATTATTAATTATGATTAAATTTAATTTAAAACATAAATCTATTACTACTCTGGTAACATTTCAATCGTAAGCCCCATGATTGAATAACATTAAATGAGACATTATATTTCATGAATATATGGATATTCAATATAAAAAATAAAAAATGGGATTGATATGCACCTCATAATATATGTTATTTTCATAATATAAACATAAGTTACAAATATAGAATGTTTGAGATGAACAAACCTTACAAAGATCATATCATTTAGTTGAGATGTAATCAAAAATGATATTATGTGTAAATCATTTAAATCCACAGAATAAAATAAAATAAAAAATAACTCAAAAAAAATTTCTTTAAAACATAATTTTGATGCAATATAATCATTAAAGAAATGATATAACACAATGAATGGAAATTGAGGTAAACAATTTCTTACAACATGGAAACATTCAAGTAAAATCCCCTAGGATGAAATAATTTTAGTTAAAAAATAAAATACAATGATTTATAAATTATACATGATATAACATGTAAAATGGAATTTTATACATCATTTAAAACAAATTATGTGCCTAATGTTACATTATTCCCCAGTAAAGGGAAATTGGGATAAATTCTATTACTAAATAATATAATTTATTTGAGAGTAAATGAACAATGTAATTATGTGTTAAAGATTTTAATAAAAAAAATACACTTTTAATTAAAATATATAATTTTTTAGTGTTTATTTCACACATATTCATGGTAAAACATTGTCATTTAAGAGTAAATACACCCAATGAATAGAAATTAATTTAAGAAACCACTTATAGAAAGTATGACTTCTTTCACACATTCAATAATATCATGTATAATAAATATTTATTTGTTAAAAAAGTAGTGTAGAACCACAATCATATGTATAATATAATAAATTATTTTATTATATCCTTTTATCATCAATTATTTTACAAATAATTAATAAAAATCATTATTCTGGGTGATAACTAATTTGATTTCCATGTACTTTTTAGTTGAAAAAGATTTGGCCTTGTAATTTGATCATTGTTAAATCATTTAAAAAAATTATTTATCATATAAATATCATATACAGTTATAATATAAATATTTTTATCATCCATAAAATAAATAAATAGAAAAATGAATTATATCATTCATTTATACGGTAGGCTGGACGTATGAAAGAACGATGTTTTCCATTATTTATGGTTTAGATGAAATAAATGTAAAAAAAAATAAACCACTCCAAAATAATTATAAAACCATATATATCATATATGTTAATCAAATATAGCAATATTTCCAGTCGTGTAAATTGTAAACTCATAATGAATCACATCGCTTCCTGGGGGTCTATGTCTACTGGTACTCACGAGTAATATTTTAATATTTCAACAAATGAAATGTTATGAATGTAGATATGATATTCAGATTATAGAAGATAAATTACATCATAAGAATAATTTATAAAAATTAATCACATCCTAACAATAATCCTTGAAATATTGTGATAGAAAATGAATTTTATCTCTAAATGGAGGTGGTAGTCCACATGTACGCATGAGAGGTAAATTTTTCTTCCTATTTGAGGGATAATAGGGCTGTTAATTGAGGATTCATAATAGAAATAAAATTTAAGTATATTTATAATAAAGTTGTAATCATTTAATGATAAAACAATTTATTAGTTGGATTTAGATGATTAAGTAGAAAAATAAATAGATCAGTTTATTTGATCACTTATTCATTGAATAAAATCTATTAGATATCCTATTAAACACACTAGGGTTAGTATTTTTGGAAGTATAGAATCTCTATAATATGGATAATGATTTTGAGAAGAAAATTTTTTAGGGGTTTGTTGATCAATATGTTTCATGTTCATGTAATGATAAGAATGAAGGGGTGTCTTTTGGTAACAGAGGGAAATACAACATTAGTAATTACTAAAAGGAATAAAATATAATTTAGTAATTTTTAATAAAAATTATTATAAATTAAAATATATTGTAATTATAATAGTTTATTATATAAATATAATCATACAACTAATTTAGAAAGGTTTCGGTGTCATTTTAAGTCATATCCTTTGGTTTAACCCCTTTGATAACCATTATTAACTATAACACCAGTAATGACATTTAAATCCTAAAGGGTTGTAATTTTATATATAATGTATCAGTTTTGCAGTATATTTTAATGATATTATATATCAGATCATTTATTTACCATACATTCCCACTTGAAATATTTTTATTATATTTAATAAATTTAATGAAATGTTATTTTTTTATAAAATATCATTATCATCATTTTAACACTATTCATTTATTTAGAATATGACAAATATGAAAATAGAATCTATTCATTTTAGACATTAATAATAAATTATTATTAATTATAAATTTTTTTGACACATATTTCATTATAAAAATATTATTTTTATTATTTTTAAAATTATTTACATTGATTTTCCATTATTCCCATAAGCACTATGTAAGCGTTATATAATTGTTTTATGTAATTATACAATCACTAAAATATATTTATAAATTAAAATCATAAAAATAATTTCAATATGAAAAAAATTAATATTAATATTATTCTAAAAATTATTGTTATCCTTAATTTAATATATAAATGATATGAAAATGCATCAGAGTGACATTTTGTATTTTTCATTACATAAAACAATATAAATGGATTGATCCAAGGAAAATAGACAAAAAATTGCATATATTATAAGTTAGTAGGAATTAGGTATAATTAATATCATACTATGAAATGATGGATTATATATATATATTTTTAATGATTTATCAAAATTTTTAAACTCAATTACCTGATTTACACATTATTGAAGTGATAATTTTTAGAAATGTTACTATTCATAATATCAAAAAATAAAAGATAAATATTTTTCAAATTTGGTCACCATAATTCCAAAAAAAGAATCTATTTTTTAAGATTCATTTCATAAAATTGGAATACATTCATTTCAAATTAAACCCATAAAATGTAATAAAACATAGATTTATGAAAAAATGTTTTCTGATGTATAAAACAAATTACACCAAAATCTAGCATAACATTAGATCCAATGAACACTAGTTTATTGTTAATATTATAAATTTAAAAATGTTAATTTAATTTTTTAATAAAAATTTATCTTTGTAAATCTATTAAATGAAGTCAATTTTTTATGAAAATCATTTTTTTCTGGTACAGATGGAAAAACAATCCTTCAATGAAATCAGAAAAAATTTACCCTAAGATAATTTTGACATGATAATATAAAAAAATTAGTTTATTTTTTCCAAGAAAGTTCTTAATAATGTTAGATAATATTATATTATTTTATAACAAAAATAAATAGAAACCAGTTATGGATAAATGTATATTTAAAACAAAAAATGGTTTTACTTGAAGATGAGTACATATATTTCAATATAATTTGTTTATCTATAACTGTGATATATAATTTTAACATTTATTAATGTCTATTCATACCAACAAGTTTAATATGTATGTTATAGTAGATATATTTATGAAAAAAATATTTTGATAGTATATCATGGGTTGTTTAAACTCGTTGCTCTATATAATACAAGATTCAATGATATTATATTTACATAAAGAGAAATATAAGGAAAAAATAGTTTTTTTTATATTTTACCTCAGTTATGTAAATTGTTACATCTTATTTTATTATTTTCCAAGAAGGTTCTATATATTTAAACAACATTTTTACAAACCCACATCATATATAGGGATAATAAACCATTATATTAATTGTTAAAGTGGAAAAAATAAGATAAATGAAAATATCACATTTTTAGGTTCCCTGTTAAGATGAAAATTTTGGGGATATTGAGTCATAGACATGGAGGAGATCATAACATGAATGTATTATTAGATAGTGGTATAGCATAATCATCAAATTTTAAATAACTAAAAAACCATAAATTGTTCAGTGGAGAGAATACCATTAATTATATGGAAATGAAGTGAAAAGAACAAAATTTTTAGTCCAAAAATAGTTTTCTAAAGTTAGGGGATATATTTATTGCCAATGTATATATTAAAAGAAAATATACATTCATGATTTATTACTATTTCATAATAATATAAATATCATTTAGTTGTCCTTAGATCAATTCTAATTCACATATTACAATAAAAATTGGATATTAAATATGAATTTTACATGCTTCAAGTGCTATTATGTTCTGATTTGGGTATGTTTTAAAGGGTGAACACATTACATGTATATGGATCTAAACATTTCATCATTGATCCTCTATGTGGTGAGTCAACTTCTAAAAACTGGCTCTCGAGAAATGGTATGCTTTTTATCATTGAAGAGAACCCCCGATACATGTAAGAGTGAATTGACACTTATAAAAAAATTATTACTCGGCTAAGCTTGTAAATGAATAATTCATGGATAAGTGAAGATATTAGGAATTTCCTTTAGTATATTTGGTGTTTTAAAAACTATAAGAGGACATGGAATGGTATGAATTTTTACCATTTTACTTTTTATTCTAGTGATCTGAATGTAAGGACCTGAAGTCATGGGTTTGTGAATAACATGCCCAGGATTCATATCTTCCAGAAATAAGATCTCTAGTTCAATCATTTTCAGCCCCAAAATATTGTACCCCAATCCTAGATCCAAATGTAAGGATTGAAATGGGTATTCTGGAATCTGATCATCCTTTAGGACATTGCATTGAATGTATGAAATTCCATTAAGCTTTATAAAAAGACTAGATTAGTTCGGTTTGGCCCATTTTTTCATAGTCTAGATGAGATTGATATGACATTGTCTCTTATTGAGTCAATTATTTGGATTTCTGGTGATTTTAAATTTTATCTTGAGACTGAGCTTGATCATGTTCCTAATTTCTGTATAAAATTTTCAACCATAGGACATGTTAAATAAAACTTTAAAAGAAGTTTGATATGTTCCAACTATAAACGGTATGGACACCATATTGAAAACTATAAATTCAAAATACCATGTGCTCATATTCCACTAATTCCTTTGTCTTGGGAAAAGTGTACCCTTGATAGTTTTAATGGTTCCCCTAATACTACACCAATGCCATTTTCTGGGAGGAATGGTACCACAAATGGTGTAAAGGGTAACCCACCTTTTTCCATAAAGGGGGGATATGTTGAATCATAATTGTTCTGAATTTAGGAATGGGGGATTTATTTATTTTTCTCATGTTGTGGAATGTATGAAACTAAATGACACATATCTCGATGGTCACTAAAGTGGGGTTGTGTTGTCTAATCCTTAGGGTAATTACACACTACCTATTTATAGTATGCCTTTATCCGAACACATGAAAGTGTCTAAATGGGGTGATATTTGTTATCGTACTGCTGAGAGTGATCATAATTTGGATAATGCTATTTTTCTAGAGGAGAAATTATTTTCTAAAGGTATCCTGGGTATCTTATGATCTAGTGGGTGAGGGACTTATTTCACTGAACATTATTACCATTATATTTCAAAAAATGAGTGTGAAATATTATACTGATCAACAGGTTAATGTATCTCTGACTATTGTCAGTACAGTAGGGACTTCAAAGTCTTATGGTTCTTCTTTTGTTATCCTTAAAGTTTTTGTTATTTCACGTGGTCACATGGGGGTTGTGTATGCTATTTGAGGAAGCATCACTGAGTATGCTGTTTTCCACATGGCCGATATAGCATCTATAATGGAGGCCCATGTTATAAGGGTGCATCCTTATTACATTAAAAAATATTGAATTTTAGTAAAGAATTCAGTTCCTTTCATATTAAATATATTTTAATGTTTAGAGATTTAAAAAATTGTGATATCATACATACATAAAATTCCATATTCACATTCACTAGATACCACAAAACATTATCCATTTCTTCCAAAATATAAATCTTTTTAAATAAAACAGGTTTTCTTTGATAAATCATCATAACATTCAACATGGATTCTTTCATTGTATTATATGTTCATATAACCTACGAAAATCTTTTAGAAAAATGGTATGAGAAAAAAAATATGAGTAATGGATATAAAAACACGCAAGGAAAACATTTTTCCATGAATACTTGTATCGAATGAAATCATTTACAAAAACAAACTTTTTACCAATATTTACTTTCTTTGTGAAACATGAGATATACATGAGATTTCCACAAAACATATAGTACATAAATAGTATAATAAATGTATCTTTTCTAATTACATACATAATCTTGAAACCATCTCGGAAACCTTATAATTTGTAACCCTCTTGACTACCATTCAATGTAAACCTCACGATTACCTTTTTTGTATAACCATCGTAGTTACACATGGAGTACCCATATGAACGACCGCCAATATACACATACAAAATTCATTATAGGGAGATATATATACCACCATTAATAATAAATAATTCCCAAAAATGATAACATAATCATCAAACAAGAATACATTCAAAAAAACATTTACATTGAATTTTATAAAACTAGAAGAATAAAAAAAGATTTTATAAGATAATTCACTTAAATAACTTATAATTGATATGAGAATTAGTAGAATAAAAAGATTATGTGTATCTCTTATAAATAAAAATAATAAATAATTATATAAAATAATAATCACAAATATTATTTAAAAACCACACAATTAATGAATTAGATTGTTAACCCAAAGAATGGAAATTGGTTTAAGAATTCCCTTAACATGGGATTGTATTACATATAACCTATTTAAAACCACATTATAATGGTTAATAAAGTGATATTAATATCTTAAAAAAACATATTCTTGTTTATAACACCTTATATGATCATTTCCTAACATCATTTCAACCTTTAATTATTAGTATTTTGTTCCTTCTATTGTTTTGGGTGCGTTCTTTACAAGATTCCCACTGCCAGTTTGTATATTGTTTTCCTGTCATATAGAAATGAAATTCCAAAAGTGCAATGAAATTTTATTCATGTGTTTCCAAAATATACAATTAAACCATAAATAATTTTTTATCTTATATGATGATGGATCATTAGAAAAAATATTAATGATGTTTGTTTATATCATTTTGGGCAGTTCCTCGATAATCATGAACTTGTTTCATTATATACATTAATTTTATGAATATAATATCATTATAGAACATGAAATAGTTTAAAAAATATATTTTACAATTTTATTAAACCATTAAAAGGGTTTTAGGATCATCTTTTTGGTTGTTA
Organism: Viscum album; assembly: GCA_963277665.1. Taxonomy (NCBI): domain Eukaryota; kingdom Viridiplantae; phylum Streptophyta; class Magnoliopsida; order Santalales; family Viscaceae; genus Viscum; species Viscum album. The sequence goes on along the minus strand of OY728125.1, from coordinate 904,869,750 downwards.
TAAAAATTGGAAACACATCATCCATGATTTTCGTAAATCGGCCCATTATGGGCGATGTTTTTTATTTTAACAGTAAGTGGTGGAGGAGAGGAATAAAGATGATAAATATTTTATGTGAAACTGATAAAATAAAGAATATATAATATTCTATAGATTTAAAACCTCCTAGATATGTGGAGGGAATGATATAATAGGAAAATAACAGAATTGGAATAAAAACACAAGAAAAAGGAAGATGATTCTTACCTCTTGATATTTTCTCTTTGAGATCCTCTTTAAGGCTTTTGGTTTTGGAATTTTGGTAAGACCAGAAGGTCTTGGATGTGTGTAAGAGCCTAGGGGAGTTGATTTGGAAGAACATAAAAAATTGTCATGGCTTTATAGTCGTGAAAGGAAGAGGGTAATGAGGGTGGTAAATATAGTGGAGGAGCGGTGGGATTTTACATTATTTTAATCATTATTATAATACATTTTTCTCAAGGATATGAATAGTCTTGATTCATTTGACCCAACATAGTAATAAATTCAGTTGAGTTGGAACCATGTTGGATTAAATCATCCTTTCTTCACTTATGATGTAGTAAAAAAACGTATATAGCATTTATCGTAATTTATTGGATGTTACTATTCATAAAAATTAAAGAATTTTCTAAAAAAACAAAAAATTCACTCTATTCATTTTCTGATAGGTAGAATTCCAAAATGATCTCCATTTTTGGAAAATAATTTTCTAAATAATATTAATTTATTTTTTAAATGAAATAATAATTATTTAAAAAATAACAAATATAAATATGTAACTCATTTTTAACTCCTTGAAAAATTAATCAACATCTAATAATCAAATAACCGTAAGAAAATAATATAATAATATGGTTTACTGTTCATAAGGGTCATATTACTATTCATACTACTATTCATATGGATATGCAACTATTCACCAAAATAAAAGTTTGTTCTATAAGATTCCAAATAAATATCTGATCACAATAATAGATGAGTGTTTTTGGAAATTTAAATCATAGTAGTGGAAAAATTATGGTTAATGGATAGTTATAACTATCGATTTAAAACTATGATTCATGAATTTCATTTTATTTTTTTAAAACCATAGGGTGTTATATTATACCCACCTTCTCGAAATTTCACCCTTGAAATTTTATTTAATTATTAAATAAGTGAGTGTACCTTTCCATCACAACATTTTTAGATTCCCATGCTGCTTCATCAACAATGTGGTTTCGCCACAAAACCATTACATGGTGGATTTCATTTTTCTGCAACACTTTTTCCCTTCAATTAAGAACTTTAACTGGTTCATCTTCATGATAAATGTTCTCCTCCAACTAAAATACTTCTGGAATCAAGACATGAGATGAATCTAGCACATATATACGTTCTCTACATCGAAACATTAATGAAATATGTACATGATATAAATATGGAGGAAATCCTACTCAATATTTGAATGGTAAAACATTCTCCAAGATTTCATATGGTTCAATAAACTCTTGACTTATCTTTCCTTTGTTACTAAATCGAACAACACTTTTTCATGGTGAGATTATATGAAAAACATGATCACCTACCCGAAGAAAAATGTTTTCCTTCCTATTGTCTACATAACATTCCTTCCTGCTCTGAGCAGTCATCATGTGTTACTGGATTATCTTCACTTTATCATCCACATATTCCATTAATTTTTATCCCGTCTACTTATTTTCTATAACTTCATCCAAAAAAGATGGAGTTATACACAGCTTCCCATAAAATGCCTTGAAAGGTGTCATCTGTATACCGGAATGAAAAAATATATTATAAGAAATCAACTAAAGTAAGATGTTAATCCCATCATCCTGAATAGTTCACTGAATAATATCAAATCATATATTCCAATGATTTAATAGATCGGTCCAACTGCCCATCTGATAAGGGATAAAAAGCATTAGTAAAATTTAATTATGTGCTCAATGACTTCTGAAGGCCCATCCAAAGTTTAAAAGTGAACCTGATATCCCAGTCAGGTACAATTGAAATAGGTACTCCATTTTACCTTACAAACACTTTGAGTTACAATCGAGAAAGATAATCCACTAAAATTGTATCTTGAATAAGGAGAAAATTTGCATCTTTAGTCACTCGGTGAACAATAACACATATTGCATTGTTACCTTGAGAAGTCTTCTATATCCCTGCAAATATGTACATGGATATATTATCCTAATACCACTATAGAACTAGAAAAGGATAAATTTTCACCTTCGGTAACTTCCAGTATTCTTTAACTACTAGACATGTAAAACATTTTATAGTAAATTCTGCAATATCCCTTTTTATTCCATCACAAAAGTAATACTCATAAAGGACTCTCTATATCGTAGTACTGCTAGGATAAACAGAAAATGGGAAACTATAAACTTCACACAATAATTATTTCCCCAATTGGGAATCACAAGGAACACCCAAACTTTTACAAAATATGAAAAAACAATATTTATCACGGTTAAATTCTGGAAGCTTACCCATTTTAACAAACTCTCCCTTTTTCTGTAGCTCACGGTCATCCTTTTTCAATTTTACAATTCTTTCTAATAAAGATGACTACACAAAATCCAGAAACAAAATAGAGGTATTTTATGCACCAACAAATTCTATTATAAAATTCATCAAATCATTATTCAATGGATCGGGTTCTAAATGTAACAGGGATAATGATACATGATGTTTTCGACACAATGCATCTTCCATTAAATTTTCTTTTACCAAATGATAACTGATTGGGAAATCATAATATTTTATCACATAAATCCATCTTCTCTTCCTTAAGTTTAATTCCATCTGATTGAATATATAATTCATCATTTTATGTTCAGTATGTATTTGACATTTGTATCTATATAAATTATGCCTCATACATTTAAAAGTCCACTGCCAATTCTAAATAATGTGTGTGATAATTTAACTCAGTAGGTTTTAGTTTTCTTGTGAATAAGAAATTACCTATTCATTCTACATCCAAAAAAACCACGTCCCTTCAATGATGTATCATTGTAGAAGAACAAAAGACCATTTTAGGAAGACAAGTCTATAACTTGAGAATTCAACAATATATTATTCAGTTTTTAAAAATAAACACCACATTCTTCTGTCCGAATAAAATTATCCCAATTTTCTCGTTATCTTAGTTATCATGATAAATAATTATTCAGCGTTTTTAAAAAATATTCAGTAATTTCCTGCTAGTCCAACAAAACTATTAATCTCACTAAAAGTTTTAGGTCGTTGGAATTCATAAAGCTCTTTAGATTTGTTAGGATCAACTATTAGTAAATCCTTATTTACAATGTTCCTTACAAATAAATATGGTGCAATCAAAAATCAAACATGGTGAATTTTCCATACAGTTTACTTTCCTTTTTGATTTTTAAAACAACTCTTCTATGATTTTTATGCCCTTATATACTCTTACAAATTACAAGTATGTCAAAAATAAACAAAACCACACGCTTATCAAAGAACTCATTAACTATTCTATTCATAAGATCTATGAATACAAAAGTAGAATCAGTTAACCCAAATAGCATAAGAAAAAATTCATAATGCCCAAATATAGAATGAAAATATGTTTTCAGGATTTCATCCTCCATCATCATTAACTCATAGTATCCATATTTCATGTGAATCTGAGAAATATACAGAGCTCTCTAGAGCTGATTAATCAAGCCATCAATATGAGGGAATGGATACATGTTTTTAATAGTTATGCTATTTAATAGTCTATAATCATTGAAAATTCCCATGTTACTATATATTTTTAATGAACAAAATAGGAGAACCCCATGGTGATGTTTTATGATGAATGAGGCATTTTTAAAGATACTTTTGCAACAGATTTTTCAATTCAATATGTTTCTTTGAGCCATGCTGTATTGGGATTTGGAAATTGGCTTAGTATTAGAAACTAAGTCAATTGGGAATTAGACTTCCCGATCAGGTATGACAGCAGGTTACTAATCAGAAAAAACATCAAGATATTCATTTAACACTAGACCACCATTATTGTAATCAATTCCCTAGATTTAAGAAATATGAGCATGTTAACATTCATTTATATCATTAAATGGTCTATCAGCTTTGTAATATGTTATTAATTGTATGGGTTTTTTATTTTATAGAAACTAAAACTCTTTTTGAAAAACAACATCATATCTCTACAATCAATCTTAGCATGATTAATAGAAGGTCAATCTATTCCTAGAATGACATAAAACTATACTAAAGTCAAAACAAAATGGTTTGTAGGTAATTTTTTTCCAAATACTTTAATAGAATAATTCTTATAAATCATATTTTCAATAATATTTCCCCTGATTTTTTAATAATAAGTTCCAATATCATTTTTTGAGGTGATATTTCCAATTTACAAATAAATTACATAGAAATAAAGGAATCTAAAGACCTCATATCGAACAAAACTTCAACAAATTCTATGTAAACTAACAAGGTTCTTGATACAACTTCATCGAATGGCCCAAATACTATATAAGTAGTTAAAAAAAGATCTCACTACACATTTTTTATTATTTCTAGGTTTCATTACATCATTGAGATCTCTCATTGGGTAGGTATTAGCATATTATCCCTCTCTCCACATTTGAAACACTTAACAGTTTCATATTTGGATTAATTAATGGATTATTTTCATTGTAATCTAAGGCCATATATCCAAAATTACCATATAAAAACAAATCGTAGTTTGGTTAAGGCATTACCCAAGGGTATTTTCTCTAAACATTTCAAAAACTAGAAACTAGAATTTCGTACCATTATATTTCATTAGTTGAATCATACCCATCACATTCCATTTGGCCCTATTCTACTAATTATTTTTAAAGTGCATGTGGTCATAAGATACTCCCACATCTTCCCTCTAATCACATTGGATAAGTTTCTCATAACTTTTTAATTTTAGGGAGGCCAATTCCAGTTGATACCTTGACATTATTCCCAAGTAAAAGTGAATGATTTTTCTATTATGATCCGTAATAACATTTAGAGAATACCTCAATTGTCGGGTGATGTTTTCTATACACACAACCACTGAATCTTCCTTCTCTTACATCAATTAAAGGTATTGATTCTCCATCCTATATCGCACCAACATAGGAAAATATTTTTCATGGAATGAAATTTTAAATTCATCCAATTCAAAGGCATCAATATCCTCTATATACCTAATTTTTTTACAACTGACCACCACTGATTAGCTTCACCTTCAAAAACAGTAAAATTAAATTCTTAAATTTTCATTATCTAAACATCCCATAACATTGAATATATTTTCGAGGGATTTAATCAATCCTTCAACTACTACCTGGTCCGATGGTCCACCAAATGAAGGATGGTGTTGTCTCATAAAATGTTGCACAATAAAGTTGTTCCATTGGGGAATATATAATTGTTCTCTTACATGTATGTCAACACAATTTATTTCTTGCATTAGATAATACATTAATTTCACAAATTGCTCAGTACCAATCACTACCATTCCGAGCTATATATTCAGAAGGATATTGTTTTTTCGGTGCCTCTCCTATTCAGCTTCCCTATTTCTTCTGTGGAAAACATTTTGGAACAAAAATATCTTTGTCGAATAAATATGGTAATATTTAAATTCTATATCATTTGAAATAACCTATAGAATAAAAATAATTTATGGTATTCTATTAACATCATATTGATCCCAAAAGTTATCTAATCCATCCTTTAATATTAATTATAAGGACCCGACCTTTTTCCGTTACATAATCTAAAATTTTATTCAAGAACAATCCTTCTTTCATATTGAGGGTATTTTAAAGTTTAGAGTTATTGAGAATTTGGTTATAATATATAAATAAAAGTTCACATTCATATATAGTAGATAAACAAAAACAATATCCATTTCATTCATAATATAAAACTTTTAAAATAAAATATGTTTTTTAGAAAAATTATTATAACATTAAACATGGATTCCTTCATTATCTTACACATACTTATAACCTATGAAAATAATTTAAAAACTTAGGATGATCACAAAAGGTTTAGTATAGGTTATAAAAAGATATAAAGGAATGATTAGTCCATGAATACTTGTAATGTATGAAATGATTTTGGAAAAAGACAAACTTGTTACCCATATAATCTTACATAGTGAAACTGGATATTCCCATTATATTTCAAAAAAAAATTATAATATAAATAGAACTATAAAGGTTTATATGGGAATTACTAACATAATATTTTAACCATCCCAGCTAACTTATATTTTTTAATCCTCACAACTACTTTACAATGTAACCCTCCCGACTACCTTATTGTGTAACCATCAGAGTTACACTTGGAGTAACTATATGACCAACCTCCAATATACACATACCTAACGCATTGGAGGGAGATATAGATCCAAACATTAGTTATAAAAAAGTCCCATGAAGCATAACATAATCATCAAATAATAATACTTTTAGAAAAACATTTACATTGAATTTTGTAAAACTAAAAGTTTTAAAGCATATTTAATAAGAAATGTCAATTAAATAAAATATAATATATATGAGGATCAGTAGAATTAATGGAATATGTGTATTTACTATAAAAAAATATAACTCAACATTATATAAGCAAAAAAATAATCATAAAATTGATTTTAAAACCACACAATTAATTATATAGAATGTAAACACAAAGAATGGAAATTGGAATTAAAATGAACTTACCTAGAGTTTGAATTATCAAATAAGTATCATATAATTTATTATTTAAAATTAAACCATAAATAATCCTTAATAAAGTATTAATGAAATATAAATTCAAATATGTAAAGGTATCATTGAATAATTATCCCCATAATGTAATATCATCAATTGAAAATTTAAATATCATAAAAATAAATATATTAAAAATATAACATCTCAAATTGAAATTATATAATCCTAAAAAAGAATATTTCTTCATAACATAAAAATATGCTCCAAATAATGAAAATTTAAGATGAATAACCATTACCGATATCATATCATAGAATATAAAATTAGTCAATAGATCGATTGTGTGTAGTGTTTGTAAATACAAAATAAAACATTAAATACAACATAAATCAAAGTGAGTTCAATTTAAAAAATACTTTTTACCAAATATATTTTATTTTTAACTGATATAGCCCAATGAAATACACTTTAGTTAAAAAATATCAATCCTCTTAGTAAAGTTTAATTAAATCAACATGGATAAATAATTTCATTTATAACATATAAACCAATAAATTGGGAATAATTAAATATATAATTTTTTAAATATAATTATTTTTTAAAAATATAATCAAATAGGTGAATAAAATTAAAATATGCCTCAATGAAGGAAAATTTAGATGAAATACATTTAAAATCATATCAATTAAGTGATAATTTGTCAAAGAAGTTCTTCATTGGGGAAAGTTAAAATCCACATCAAATAAGTGGAAATAATAAATAATGAAATAAAATGGAATTTGAAACAACTACATTGAATAAAATTTTCAATAAAGTAGAATTATTACCCACTGAAAAGAAATTGAGTTATGAAACCTCTTACCACAAGATAGACTTATTTCTTATATGATTGAAAATAACGAATAAAAATGTTATATATTTATAATAAATATATTTGAAAACCATAATAATATATATTATTCCATATATGATTTACTTATAACATTTTATCACCAATTTATGAAAAATTCAGTAAAAAAACTTCTCTTTTGGGTGACAAATACTTCATTTATCATGATGGGTTTTGTTCAGTATTTTTTATAGTTGTAAATTGATTATGGATCCATCAAATAAGAAATGTTTATAATAACATAAATATCATATATATTAATTATATATAAATTTATGATAATCCATAAAATATATTTATATAAAACTTAATTACATCATTTATGAAGGTGATTGGTCATACGTACACATTCACATAGTTTTTCCTTTTCAAGAAATAAAATTTAAGATAATAAAATAATAATTCACCAGTCAAAAATAAATATAATATCATATATATTTTATATATTCAAGAAAGAAATATTTATCATCCATATAAAATGCAAATTAATAATGAATCAATTCAGTTCAGAGAGGTGGTAATCCACACGTATTCTTGGGAAATGTTGCTATTTCTCAAAAAAAGAAGGTAAAAAGGTAGACATGATATTATGAAAAAAGAATAATTATGTCATCAATATCATATATAATCATTAAATTCATTATAATATCTATACAAAAAATATTGATATTGAAAATGAATTGTATTATTTTGTGGAAGTAATAATCTACATTTACACTCGAGCGATATATTTGATTCTGATCATAATAAAACATTAGTATATTTATTATAATTATTTTTTAATCATAAATACAGTATTTTTATATGTTTTAAAAGAATAAGTTAAAAGAAAGTGACGAGTTAATTAGATCACCACTTATTTAAAAGAACAACTTTATATATCCTTTTAAGGATACTAGTGTTGTACTTTTAAGAAAACAAATACATATAGAACACAGAGAAAGATGTTATGAATATAATTTTACAGTTTTTGATGAGCTATACTATGACAACCCTGCTTTTATTACAAACATAAACATGATTTATTACACAAAACATCACTTGATACAACAAAGAATATCGATAAGTTTAGTGTATTTGGGGCTTAGGATCATTACATAAATAATAAAACTTGAAATACAACATCTTTATTTAAAACTTCCTTTACATGACCACTACATTCCCTCGTACTTAGCATTGCCTGGGATAACATGAGGACATGCATAAGAAAAGGGTGAGCTATAAAGCCCAGTAAGGGAGTACACATGGAATAACATGAGGTGTAAAATACATGTTAGACAATAGGCATATCAATAGAGCATAAAAGAAACATGATGATAAAGGCATGATAAAGCATGATAATCATAACATGGAAATGTGGCAATAACACTTAACATAGAATTAGCATGAGCCAAGGCTCATTGCACATAAATCATGATTAAAACCTCATTGAACATGAAGAACTAGTAAAAGCTCGTTGCACTTGAATTAGCATGATTCAACACTCATTGAAAATGACGTATCATGATACTATACTTTACCCAATGCATTGGTGCTCTATAAGGGCACACCCTTCTTAAACATTTCATTTCACGCATAAGTGTGCCACGTGGATCATAAAACATGGATTCATAAAACATAATAATTTATTCCATGATAAAGGAATGTTGAATTCATACATGAAACTTTACAATTAATAAGTAAATGTGCATAAAGGTGAATACCCTTAATGGAGAAATGGGCATGGTATTCACTACACAATGACATTGGCTTAGAAAATCGGTGCGATTTCGGCAGTGTAACGGCGTGACATAAGAATTAAAAAAGAGTCGATGAGAGAGAAAAGGGTTCCTCATCATATTTACATGTAATGGACAGTAAGGTGGTCATATAGATACATGTCCCATCAATTGTAATGGAATTTAGGTTCATGATACAAGAGTATTTCTTAAATGTAAAAGAAGAGAGAGAAGTTCCTTTCGGAATTTCGGCATAGTAACAGGTGTACATGGGAGGCATTTAATGAGAGAGAAAGGGGTTACTCATCAAATTTACATGTAATGGATAGTAAGGAGGTCATATAGATACATTTCCCAACAATTTTAATAGAATATAGATTCATGATACTAAAGTATTGCTTGAATGTAAAAGAGGAGAGAGAAGTTCCTTTCGGAATTTCGGCATAGTAATAGGTGTACATGGGAAGAATTTTATGAGAGATAAAGGGTATCCCATCATTCAAACATAAAGCGGGAAGTATGAGGGAGGTGAAAAACCATACCCCAAAATTTATAATTGAAATTAAAAGGGAAAAACAACTTATTGAAAATTGGACAAAAATGAGAAAGGAAGAAAAAACCCTTACTTGGAAGTGTGCTTTCAAAGGCTAGAGAGAGGCTTGTGAGAGGATTCATGGGAGCTTGGGGAACCTTGGGAGGATTCTAGAGATATTAGGTTAGAGGTTGGACGAAATCAAATGGCTTTGAGTTAGGAGGAAGTCGGAGCATGGTTGGGTTTATATAGGAAAGGTGAGGGAATTATTTATTATTTCTGTTTGGGCCCCCTTATATTAAATTAATCCAAACCACAAACCATACCATGGTGTTTGCCCATGGTTTTAGGAAAAGGGAAGAGGAAAACAATATTTTATATGTCCAAAGTCCGAACTTCTTAAAATATTAGGGTTGCTTATGTGGAGGTGAGTCACACTCCCATGGAAATTAATTTAAAAAGGCAAGGTGTTGAATAAGTCTTGAGGGGTCCATTAATTCTTTTAAAAGTAAGTTAAACAAACCCAAAATCAAATTATTTTAATGTTAAAACATATATTGGCCGAACAAAAAGATTATAGTATTTTATTAGATAACTATTGGGTCATTATGATGTCATAAAACACATTATATATTTAAACGATATTTAATTTTTACTCAAAAATTTGACTGTCTCAGAAAATTATGAAAAATTCATTGATGGATAATTTCGACGTCCTGATTCCAAAAATAAAATTTATTTTATCTAAATTATTTTCTAATTATGTTAATTTTCACTTTTAAAATAAAAACCGACATTTATAGAAAATTCACAGGTTTGGACAGAAATGGATTTCAAACCTTAATAAAAATTATAATTGCATTCATAAAATTATAAGATCATTTATATTTAATAAAAATTAATTTAATAATAATAATAATATTTTATTAAAATAGTATTTAATTAAAAATCCCTTAATTTAATAAAATATAATTCTTAGCTAAATAATAACTAAAAACACTATTTGTGCTTTAAAAACGATTTACAATGTATCAATAATGACTAGAAATTATATTCATTATTAAATACAAAAAAAATAATTTATATGAACATAGTACTACTTATTTTTTACATAACCCTTTAAAACAGCTGCATAAGGCCTAAGGGTAAGGTGTGCGATGCTGACAGACTCTTGGGGTGGCTCGGATAGCATCGCTCGAGTGGCAATTTCAATCAACTTCCACTTTTCCCGTAGATGGCCACGTTCGAGCTTGAAAAAATGAAGCTCATCTTGGGCTTGTTCAAGGGAGAAGCCCAAAGATTCCACCTCTTTTCCTAGCTCCGACAAATGGGCACTGTACGGAGAAATTCTACTGGACGAGGCCATCGCTTATTTTTTCTATGTAAAATTGGATGTGTTAAAGCCCTATATTTATACTAATCCTGTGATCACTGTTCAATAGCTATATTAGCAATGGTCAAAATTCTTAACATAAAACAAATGAAGTTGAAATTTTATATAAACATAAAGAGACATTTAATTAGATCAAGATGGATTTCAATTACTGAAACTTTGGATCGTTACAATATTCCCCCCTTAAGAAATTTCGCCCTCGAAATTTTCCTTTTCCCACAATAAAACAAATGTGGGTAACTCAACTTCATCATATACTCCGATTCCCAAGTTGCTTCTTCAAACTTTTGGTTTCTCCACAACACCTTGATGAGGGGCATTGTCTTATTTCGTCGAACTTTTTTCTCTACGATCTATGATCTTCACTGGTTTCTCTTCATAAGAAAGACCATCTTCCAATTTTACCACCTCAGAAGAGAGTACATGTGAAGGGTCCGGTATGTACTTCCTTAAGAGAGATACATGAAAGACATCATATACTTTTACCATATTGGGTGGAAGTGCTAATCGATTGGCCATAGCCCCGACACGATCAGGAATCTCGAAGGGGCAGATGTACCTTGGACTGAACTTACCTTTCTTTCCAATCCTCACAACCTTCTTCCATAAAGATATGCGTAGAAAAACCATGTCTCCAACTTTAAATTCAAGGTCTCGTCAATGATTATCTGCATAACTCTTCGGTCGACTTTGGGCTACCTTGATATGCTGCTGAATGTTTTTCACCTTCTCCACCATTTCTTCGACCATTTCTGGTCCAAGCAGTTTACGTTGACCGACCTCATCCCAACATGCCGGTGTTCTGCACCTTTTCCCATACATGGCTTCATATGGTGCCATTAGGATGCTTGAGTGGAAACTTTTATTATAAGAGAACTCAACTAGAGGAAGATGTTGATCCCATCCTCCTTTAAAGTCCATTGAGCATGCTCTCAACATATCCTCAAGTGTTTGGATAGTCTGCTTGGATTGGCCATCAGTTTGAGGACGATATGTCGTACTGAAGTTCAGTTCACTATTCAGAGCATGTTGAAGACTCTTCCAAAACATAGAGGTGGATCTTGGATCTCGGTCAAACACAATAGATAGTGGTACTCCATGAAACCGTACTACTTCCCAGATATATATCAGTGCCATTTGATCCAAAGAGAAATCCTACCGAATAGCAATGAAGTGTGCAGTCTTTTTAAGATGATCCACAGCAACCCAGATTGCATTATTGCCTTTGGATGTCCTTTGAAGTCCAGTGAAAAAGTCCATGGTGATGTTCTCCCATTTCCATTCTGGTATGGGCAATGGTTGGATCATCCCCTTAGACTTCTGCCTCTATGCCTTCACTTACTGACACACCAAGCACTTTGATGTATATTCAGCGATCTCCTTCTTCATATTATCCCACCAAAAGTTTTCTCAGAGATCTCGATACATCTTTGTGCTCCCTGGGTGAATAAAGAAATTTTAACTATGTGCATCATCCAAAAGTTCCTTCTTTAGCTTCAGACTTGATGGAACACATAGTCTTTTCCCAAACCGCACAATTCCTTCTTTATTAACATCAAACTCCGAGGATTTCCAATTTTTTATAGCTTCCACTTTTTCTTGAATTTCTACATAATCTTTTTGAGCATCCTTTAACCTTTCCAAAAGAGATGGTTCAACAATCATTTGTGAAAGGATTGATGATGTTCCATTCTCTATGATTCCCATGTCCATCTTCATAAAGTCTAAGAAGATTGGATCCTTCTCAATTCTCATCATTGATAGAATTGCTGGGTCCTTTATACTTAAGACATCTGCCACCTTGTTCGCTTTCCCAGGGTGGTAATGTATTGACCAGTCATAATCCTTGATGAGCTCTATCCATCTTCTCTGGCACATATTAAGATCTTTCCGCGTGAATATATATTTAAGACTCTTGTGGTCAGTATATATCTCACATTTCTTTCCATAGAGATAATGCAGCCAGATTTTCAAGGCAAAGATCACAGCCGCCAACTCCATATCATGCATTGGATAGTTTCGATCATGGATTTTCAACTGCCTTGAGGCATAGGATATCACTTTATCATTCTACATCATCACACAACCTAAGCCCTTCTTTGAAGCATCACTGAATACCACAAAAAGTTCCCCACTTGTGGGTAATGTGAGCATGGGCGCAGTGATAAGCCTCCTTTTCATCTCCTTGAACCTTTCTTCGCATTCATCACTACAAGAAAACTTTACTCCCTTTTGAGTTATCTTGGTAAGAGGGTTGGACAATCGTGAGAAATTTCTCACAAATCGTCGATAATATCCAGCTAACCCCAAGAAGCAATGGATATCCGTTACCGATGTTGGCCTCGACCATCCCTCAATTGCAACTGTTTTAGAGGGGCCCACAGATATCCCATTTCTTGTGATGATATGGCCCAAGAATGAGACCTCATTCAACCAGAACTCACACTTGTTGAGCATTGCATATAGCTTCTCGTTGCGCAAAGTCTCTAGTAGTGTTTTCAAATTCTCCTCATGTTCCTCCTTAGTTTTGGAGTATATTGGAATATCATCTATAAATACTACCAAAAATTTGTCAAGGTAATCTCTAAAGACTCTATTAATCAAGTCCTTGAATATTTATGGAGCATTGGTGAGTCCGAAAGGCATTACTATGAATTCATAGTGCCTGTATCTTGTACGAGAAGCAGTCTTGGGGACATCTTCCTTCTTCACCCTTACTTGATAATATCCCGACTGCAAGTCCACCTTGGAGAAGTATTGTGCTCCACGCAGCTGATCAAACAAGTCATCGATTCTTGGGAGAGGATACTTTTTATTTATCATTATTTTTTTAAGTTCACGATAATCGATGCAGAGCCGTATTGACCCATCTTTCTTCTTGACGAAGAGGACTGGTGCACCCCATGGTGAATCACTTGGGCATATAAACCCTTTATCCAGATTCTCCTGTAGTTGTTTCTTCATCTCTTCAAGCTCAACAAAATCTATTAAATATAGAGTCTTGGATATTGGTAGCACCCCAGGTATAAGTTCAATTGAGAAGTCAACATCTCTTCTAGGAGGAAGACCAGACAGTTCCTCAGGAAACACTTCAGCGAATTCCCTCACAATAGGAATTTCTTCAAGGATGGTTTCTTCCTTGGACACAGTCATCTGAGCGAGATACGCATGCTCATAAGGTGGTAATATCCATGATTGAGATGATGGAGCTAAAAGAGATTCATCTTCGTCCTGAAACTTTTAAAGAATCAGGGGTTGATTCTCCATATAGAGTGTGATTTCCCTCTCCTGAAAATTTATATTGGCTCTATTTAAGGAAAGCCAATCCATGCCAGGAATTGCATCAAATTCCACCAAAGGGAGTATGAAGAGGTTCTCCAGGAAATTTAATCCACATATTATAATAGGGGAGTACTTATATTCACGGGATGCAATGATTACCCCATTTTTCGTACTCACCGACATCTTCACTTCCATGATTTGTGGTGGTGCTGGGATTGTTCTACTAAACTTTCAAGATATAAAAGATTTTGTAGAAACTGAATCAAAAAGTATGTTTGCTATTCTTGAATGAATAAATAGCGTACTTATCACCACTTCGTTGTTAGGGTTCACTTCGGCAGAATTGATGGAAAAACCACTTCCTTGCTGCCTTGGAGGTTGTTGGTCGCCTCCAAAAACCCTTGGATTATGGCACTGATTTGAAAAATGACCCAGTTCTTTGAATTTGTAGCATTGAACAACGTGTTGAGGATCGAACAGAGCCTTATTATCCTCATTCGCAGCCATGGGTCCTTCTTGCCAATAGTTAATAGATAGGTTCCCTTCTCTTCCACACTTGAATCATTTTCTCGTCCCCTTAAGGCAATTTCTAGGGTGCTTCTTTCCGCACTTTTGGCAAGTGGGGTGCTGGATCTTCTTAGCACCATGGGATTTATACATCGGACCACCATCATTGAATTCCACCTTAAACTTATTGTCCCCATGATACCCCTGTGATTCCCCGATATCCATTTCAACCTTGAGGGCACATCAGACAATTTCCTCATAGCTGTCGAAATCACAGATCACTAATGATTTCTGCAAGGTAGGCTTCAGCCCACCAAAGAAGTGGTCAACCTTGCATTTGGGGGTAACGACAAAGCCGGAAGCATATCATGCAATCCTTGTGAAGGTTTCCTCATATGCTCCAAAATATTCATCATCTTTTTGTTTGAGGGAAAGGAAGTCTCTTTCCATCTTAAGCCGGAGGGTGCACGGAAAATATTTATCGAAAAACATCTTCCAGAATTCCTTCCATTCCAACACCTCGATCCCCTCCTCAGGCTTCGTATTTTTTATCAACGTCCACCATTGATCAGCTTTACCATCCATACGATAGGCATCCAAGAGAACCTTCTCTTGTATAGAACATTGAATGATGGTGAAGATCTTTTCAATGGAGTTGATCCATTGTTCAGCGATCGTGGGATTGGATGATCCACTAAAATTAAGAGGCCTTTGTCTCATGAAGCTCTCAATAGAAACTTGTTCTTTATTGGGGGGGGGGGTTGAACGTTACACTTGACCCGTGATTCTATTCAAAACTTGAGTTAGCTGAGAGAGAAGCATGACAAAGTTCGCGATTCCGGATCCCATTGGATTTGGCATCTCATTAGAATAGTCATCACACTGATCTTTACAACGGTTGTTAGCCCGAGTCCACCTATTACCAGCCTTTGGGTGGAATAAAAGGAATGTTAGGGGTAACACATAAAGGGTAATCCAAATACAAAAGCTGATGACTTATAAATAAACTTTTATTTCCTTACTCATGAGTCTTAGGATTCAATCTAGGATTTTCATGATCTACTTTCTAACATATATTCTTAGGGGATTTTTTTAATTCAATTAATAAGGGTTCATACTAAGATTATGAATTTGTCAAAACATATCCCCCGGGAGTGTCGTAACCAAGAGTGTAGCAAGGCCCGTAATCGTGCACCAGTTCCCGTTTGAGTATAGCTCAAAGCGGCGTTTTCGGGTTTTACCCCTAGGATACATCTGTGCCAGAGCTACCACTACCTGCTCGTATCTAGACAGGGATGTATTTGTTTGATAAAACACATGATCAGTACTTACCAAAACATAGGGATGTTTTTATTATACATAGTCTTGTATCTAAGGCTTTACAGGGGTTTCCTAATCCCAAAAATAACTAAACCTATCATCTGATACCAACTATGACAACCCTGCTTTTATTACAAACTTAAACACGATTTATTACATAAAACATCACTCGATACAAAAAAGAAGATCGAGAGGTTTAGTGTCTTTGGGGATTAGTATCATTACATATGAAATTAAAACATGAAATACAACATCTTTATTGAAAACTTCCTTTACATGACCACTACATTCCCTCGTACTTAGCATTGTATGGGATAACCTGAGGACATGCATAAGAAAAGGGTGAGGTATAAAGACCAGTAAGGGAGTACACATGGAATAACACGAGGAGTAAAATACATGTTTGACAATAGGCATATTAATAGATCATTAAAGAAACATGAACATAAATGCATGATAAATCATGATAATCATAACATGGAACTGTGGCAACAACACTTAACATGGAATTAGCATGAGCCAAGGCTCATTGCACATAAAGCATGAGTAAAACCTCATTGCACATGAAGTACGAGTAAACCATCTTTTCACTTGAATTAGCATGAGTCAACAATCATTACACATGACGTATCTGGATACTATACTTTACCCAATGCATTGGAGTGCTATAAGGGCGCACCATTCTTAAAAATTTCATTTCATGCATAAGTGTGCCACATGGATCACAAAACATGGATTCATAAAACATAATCATTTATTCCATGATAAAGGAACGTGGAATTAATACATGAAACTTTACAATTAATAAGTAAATGTGCATAAAGGTGAATACCCTTGATGGAAAAATGGGCATGGTATTCACTACACAATGACATTGGCTTAGAAAATCGGTGCGATTTCGGCAGCGTAACGGAGTGATGTAAGAATTAAAAAAAAATTGATGAGAGAGAAAGGGGTTCCTCAACATATTTATAGGTAATGGACAGTAAGGAGGTCATATAGATACATGTACCATCAATTGTAATGGAATTTAGGTTCATGATACAAGAGTATTGCTTGAATGTAATAGAAGAGAGAGAAGTTCCTTTCGGAATTTCGGCATAGTAACGGGTGTACATGAGAGGCATTTAATGAGAGAGAAAGGGGTTACTCATCATATTTATAAGTAATTGAGAGTAAGGAGGTCATATAGATACATTTCCTAACAATTTTAATGTAATTTAGATTCATGATACAAAAGTATTGCTCGAATGTAAAAGAGGAGAGAGAAGTTCCATTCGGAATTTCGGCATAGTAACGTGTGTACATGGGAGGCATTTAATGAGAGAGAAAGGGTCTCCCATAATTCAAACATAAAGAGGGAAGTATGAGGGAGGTTCAAAACCATACCCCAAAATTTATAATTGGAATTAAAATGTAAAAACAACTTAAAGAAAATTGGACAAAAATGAGAAAGGAAAAAAAACCCCTTACTTGGAAGTGTGCTTCCAAAGGCTAGAGCGAGGCTTGTGAGAGGATTCTTGGGAGCTTGGGGAAACTTGGGAGGATTCTAGAGAGAGCAGGTAAGTGGTTGGACGAACTCCAAAGGCTTTGAGTGAGGAGGAAGTGGGAGCTTGGGTGGGTTTATATAGGAAAGGTGAGGGAATTCTTTATTATTTAGGTTTGGGACCCCTTATATTAAATTAATCCAAACCAAAAACCATCCCATGGTTTTTGCCCATGGTTTTTGGAAAAGGGAAGAGGAAAAAAATATTTTATAAGTCCAAAGTCCGAACTTCTTAAAATATTAGGGTTGCTTATGTGGAGGTGAGTCACACTCCCATGGAAATTAATTTGAAAAAGGCAAGTTGTTGAATAAGTCTTGAGGGGTCCATTAACGCTTTGAAAGGTAAGTTAAACAAACCCAAAATCAAATTATTTTAATGTTAAAACATATATTTTCCGAACATAAAGATTATAGTTCTTTATTACATCACTATTGGGTCATTATGATGTCATAAAACATATTATATATTTAAACGGTATTTAATTTTTACTCAAAAATTTGACTGTCTAAGAAAATTATGAAAAATTCACCGTTGGATAATTTTGACGTCCTGATTCCAAAAATAACATTTATTTTATCTAAATAATTTTCTAAATATGTTAATTTTTAATTTTAAAATAAAAAACTGACATTTATCGAAAATTCACAGGTTTGGACAGAAATGGCTTTCAAACCTTAATATAAATTATAATTTCATTCATAAAATTATAGGATAATTTATAATTAATAAAAATTAATTTAATAATAATAATAATAATATTTTATTAAAATATTATTTAATTCAAAAATACCTTAATTTAATAAAATATAATTCTTAGTTAAATAACAACTCAAAACACCATTTGTACTTTAAAAACTATTTACAATGTATCAAAAATGACTAGAAATTATATTTATTATTATATACAAAAAAATAATGTACATGAATATAGTACTACTTATTTGTTACATAACCCCTTAAAACAGCTGCATAAGACCTAAGGGTAAGGTGTGCAATGGTGATAGACTCTTGGGGTGGCTCGGATAGCATCGCTCGAGTGGTAATTTCAATCAACTTCCACTTTTTCCATAGACGACCACGTTCGAGCTTGAAAAGATGAAGCTCAACATGGGCTTGGTCAACGGCGAAGCCCAAAGACGCCAACTCTTTTCCGAGCCCTGACAAATGGGCTTCGTACGGAGTAATTCTACTAGACGAGGCCATCGCCTCTTTTGTCTAAGTAAAATTGGATGTGTTAAAGCCCTATATTTATACTAATCGGGTGATCACTACTCAATAGCTATATTAGCAACGGTCAAAATTCCTAACATAAAACCAATGAAGTTGACATTTTATATAAACATAAAGATAAATTTAATTAGATCAAGAGGGATTTCCATTAATGAAACATTGGGTCATTACATATACGGATAATGGTTGGGTAATTAAAAGAGAGATGAGGGTTCCCTTTTATAAAGTGTGAATGGTAAAGTAAGAAAAACTAAAAAAATTAAAATATAATTAATTCATTCCCAATAAAAATTCTTCCAATGGCCATATATTTGAAGAAAGGTCTCTAATATCTAAATATAAACATCTTATGAAATTTAGGTTAGTTATTATCTCATTATTAACCATACCTTTTTGTTTAACCTATCATTACCCATTTTTAACTTTAACCACAGTAAAGGCATTCAATCTCAAATTGATTTAATTCTCCTTATAATGTAACAATTTATATATAAATTAAAAGGATATGAATTTTTAGACCATTTATAATTTTACCTATAGACTTGAATTTTTATTATTTTATTAAATAATTTATCAATATTTAATTTTTAAAAAATATAATTCATTCCATTTTGGACTCTATTAATTTTTTTGACATTAACTACATCGATAAAAATATAGAATTGGAATATAATCATTTGAAATATTATAAAAATATTATTATTTAGAATAAAAAAAATTCTACCATAATTCATCCCAAAAGCATTAGCTTTATGGTTTTTAATATTATTTACTTAAATTTTTCCAGTGCATCCTCATGCTCTATTTCAGGGTTTTATATGAATTTCACGTAAAAATATAATGAATAAAAAAATAAAATAAAATAAAATAATAAAAATAATTTCATTATTCATGAAAAAACACTATGGTTTATTCAAAAATTATTTTTATCCCTATGTGAACATATAAAATATATCTAAATGCAAAAGAGTGATATTTTGTGTTATTATTTTGTTAAAAAATATAAATTTAATGATCAAGGGAAAATGTCACAAATATGACTTATATATTAAGTTAAGATGAATAATTTATAATTCATATCATCCAAATAAACAAATCCCTCTGTTAAATGTTTTTTTCTTGCTTTATCATAATATTTTTAACATTAATTACCCAATTTACCCTTGAATGAGGTCATAAGTTTTACTAAGGTTACGATTTAGGATGAACACAAAAAAAATTGAACTATTTATCAAATTTTATCCTCATAATTATGAAATTAGAAAAAATTTAACAACATTCAGTTAATATATATTAAAAAATATTAATTTAAAATCAATCCAATAAAATTTGATGAAAATACATTTTCATGAAAAAATGTTCCCTGAAGTATAATTTTTTTTGTAAAAAAATTGAAGGTAAAATTAATTCAAATGAAATTAAGTGGATTATTAGTAATATAAATGAACCAATGATACATTTAAAAAAATTATGAAATAGTATCGATCATTGAATCCTTATTTATGAAAAATACAATTATCAATAAAAAATGTATTTTTCAATATTCAGGTAAAAATTAATCACTATTCATAAATAAAAAAAATAAAGAAAAGAAATTTTTTAGTTGATAATATAAAAAATAAAATCATTTCTTCAAATAAATTTCCCAAAAATGAATGAAATCAATTTAATTACTTTTTTACAAAAATTAATAAAAACCATTTTGAGAAAAAAAGTATTTTTGTAATAGAAAATTGATTTCAATTAAAATTGAGTAGTTAATTATTAATATATTTGAATTATCAAGAACAATTATACACTATTTTAAAAATATTGTTATTAATAATTAATCGGTCAGTTATAATGGCTAAGTTATAATGGTCACATTTGAAAATAATATATTAATAGTATATCAAGGCTTATTTAAACTAGGATTTATGTGTTATGAAAGATATCAATGAAATTATATTTCAATAAACATAAATATGACATAAAACATAGGGTGTATTTTCTAATTTCAAATTTTTATGAGATACGAATCATTCTATTTTAATTATCGTTGATTAAATTATTACCTGGTTACTTATCAAAATTGTGCGGTATGTTCAACAAACCATTGAATTCTGTAAGGCCTGACAATGCGATTTATTCACATGTTTTTTCCATTTAAAAACATTAAATAACTATTTGAAATACATAGAAATAAAACATTTTAATTTCAACTAAATAGTTTCTATAAATGATGTTTTTTTTCTTTTCATTGAATATGTCCATCACAATAGCTTACATCAGGTTGTCAAATGATTTTACACAAGAATCATCAAAAAACCCATTATTGAACATAACATCAATCATGGTATATATTTTATTTCTCATTCATCATCCAGTATTAAATGGATTCCTAACTATATTTTAAATATTTTGATTAAATAGTTCCGTAAATAATATTGGAAAACCTCCTTCTTAAAAAAACAATTTCTATAGTATAGTACTTGATTATAGTAGATAATAACAACATTAAAAAATACTATGTAGACAATAATGGGTTTCTAAATGCATTCTAATAATATTTACAATACCAATATGCACTCACCATGATGATGTTTAATGAACATGAGAATGTTTTTAGACATGCCATTTAAAATCCTTGAACATATTCCAATTTCTATAAAATTATTCTAATAAATCATATATGTTAAAATTATTTTTAATAGTACCTATTAGGTGGATAAAAAAATAAAATCAATCTCCAGGAAAACAAAATAATATTATTCCATGAATGAAAAAATTATTCATAAATCATTGAGAATATATATTCTTGTAATCATTATATCGTTATATCTTAATCCTCTATAGAAACAATTATTGGTAGTCTATATCTCTTTAAAAAGAAAATGTTTCTTAGTTCAACTCCACTGGATCAATATTTTGATGATGTCCTTGATCAATATCTTTAAATTGAACTTATAGTACATAATTTAGAACATAATTGGTTGTATTATTTAATAGCAATATTGTGTCTTCCATACTGTGAATATCATAAACCTTCTAAAACACATGAAATCATTATGATCTAAATACCTTATAGTTTAAAAATCCGATGTTTCTCATTTTACTTTATAAAAATGTCATCTGGAATAGTTGATATATGATTGGTTCATTTTCTAATATCATAAATAATATCTATGTCTATAGGTAATTTTAATAATCTAATTATTTTTAACCAAGGTTATAATAATGAACCCTATGAGGGGGTGAGTTAGGTTGTTACAAAAATTCATTTTATCACAAGATGTAATTTTTCATTCCCAAATATTTTCAATGAAACTCTAAATTTATCACTATGTTCACAAAATTACACAATCTTATATATAAAAATAATAATCATGAACACTAATATTTTTACATAGTTCTCCCACTTTGGTTTATATCCATGGATCACATATCAATTATGTTTTTCAAATTAATCACTAATACAATGGTTTTTGAATAAAATAATAATAAAAATATCAATTCTAATTCAATATCAATGAGTTCATCCACTCATCCACTCGCATCATTTTATGAGGGTCATAGGAAATGATAATATCAATACCTATGTCCAAATAAAGAGAATTATTATAAAATTAATGAAATTAATCATAAAGGTTGTTCTCTAATATAATATAATCATCAATGTCTAATTTTCAAAATATATGTTTAGTTAGTCTTCACTTACAAACCAAATATTCAATGTATTTCAATCTATCCAAAAATGACTCTTCAAATTGATGTAATAATCAAAATACTAATATTTTATCATATGTTTACTATACCAAATATTGACTTTTTATTATCTATATATTTTACATAATTAAATTCTTCTATACATTCGAATGAAATTTAATATTCAAATTTGAATTCCAAAATTGAACTAAATAAAACATCCTATTCTTTAATAATCATCATAAGATTTTATATAGGACAATAACCACAAATTTTCCTATTTAGATAGTTAATTCTCATTAAAATTCAACAAGACTCATTTAAATTTAAAATTCATAAATTATTCTAAAAAATAATGATTTTCAATAATCATGGTCTAGTGAATTCGATTGAAACACATCCAACTGGTTTCAGAATTAGTAATATATAATTATAAATTGTATTGTTAAATGATAGAATAATTAATGGTGTATTATTTATTTTCTATTTCAAATTTTCATGGAACTTATCTTTCATGGAGCAGCACCTTTTCATCATGGTTTAATAATTACAACGCATAATATTCAATTATGGTGGAATCTATATCTCATGGCGTGATCATATTCACATTAGTCATTTGATTTGCTATGGTGTATACCATAATATAAGAATATTACATACCCAATTTTGATTAATCTCGCATAGTTCATCTTTCTTTATCTAACACAAGTCTATAATTTCATAAAAAATTTCATACAAATTGAGTGAATTCTACAAAATTTGGAACTTAAATGATAATTATAACATATCTTTATTAATGAATGTTTAATGATATGTATAAATCTATTCGAGTTGTGATAATGATGCATGGGAAATAGTTTTTTTATAAATTATAAATTCTGTAAGACTTTACATTCATTATATGGTTCTTCATAGCATTGAAAACACTATTAAAAATCGAATGACATGTATTGACCATAACATGAATACAAAAATCCTTGATGATAACATTCTCCCACTTGGATTTTGTTTTTAATCATGAAATATTAAATTTGTGAACCCAAAAAATCTCTATATTTATAAAAAATTCATGCAAGCACCCAAAATATAATGTCCCCCCTACTTCTATTTCACCCATTTTAAAATAAGTATAATATGGTTCATCATTTTCATTTTTTTTGTAATATTTTAAATATCCATAAGTAATTTCATTAGTCCTGGATGTATCTAAATTAATTATAGTGAATAATATAATAACTCAACATATCAAACCCCTTTGAAACTTTTATAAATTAATTTATGTAATTATTATTCTACATGAAATTTGAAATTTTTGGGTTTCAGATTTTTCAAATCTTACAAATTTTTTTATGTGACCATCACATAGAGAATTAAGAGATAAAATACATTGACTTATTGTTTCATTATTTCATTTATGTTTTTTGGTTCTAGAAAAATAATGTATTATTTGGGATTTTTGAGAGGCTTTATCTTATATTGCAAGATGTAAATACGTTACATTATTAAATATATGAAAATTATAATCCCTAAATCGAAACCATATTGTTGTAATTATGGAAATTTATCATTGATAGGTAGTAATATTTGTGTCTTATTAATAGTTTATTCATGGTTTGGATTAACCAAGTGGTGATACTCTAGAGGTTAGAAAGATTGAAACTTGTGGTAATTTAATGGATAACAAATTATTTTCCAAACAATGAATAATTATTGAATTTAATATAGTGAATTTAAAATTAATATCCTATTTGAATTAAACTCATTAGGTCATAGATTATTTACAAATTAAATTTATTAAAAATCAATAGGTTTCACCTTTGATCCTTTATTCATCCATGGCTTTATTTATGATGATTTCCCCAACAAATATTCAATATTTCTACAAGTTATTCAAATATATTCCTCAATTATTATATTCCATTTTTATCTTCATTTATTTCCCTAATATTTTCAAGGAGACCATTTGTTTGATGTCTCTTTAATTTATTTGATAGTTTATATATTATTTGTTTAAAGGGTCTTCTAAAGGATTTTCATACCTCTTTATGGTAGAATTCACCCACTAATGTAGCATTAGAAATTCCATGGTTGTTTTTCTATATAAAAAAATATTTAAATTGAAATAAATGATTCATAAAATATTTTTAATCTCATTTTTTAATTTTTAAAATACTATATATTAATTTTATCTACTAATTCATCAATAATACATATATATTCTCTCATTATTTTATCTTAGCTTAATGGTGTTTTCTCATATTACAAATCATTAAAATAGAGTTCGTGGAAACATTGAAAAATTAGTGTTTTCTAAAATAAAAATATAATAATTTAATATTAAATAAATGTTTTATTTATAAAAAAAATTAGTTTTATTTATATATATTTAATAAAACGTTTTATTAATAATATAAAAATATAATTAAAAATTTGGGAACATTCGAAAATAGTTTTTTATAAATGTGATATTTGAGTTGGTTTTTTATAATGGATAAATTGATATTGGATGGGTTTTAAAAAAATTTATTTAATGAATATTATTATATTTCAAATGGTTTATATTTAATTATTATCATATTTCATTATTGGGTATTTTTATACTGTTGAATTATGAAACCTCTTATTGTTTGTGTTAACATTTATGATGGTATTGATGTTATGAAAAATTAATGAATCTATCATGGTAAAGTATAAAATTATTATATAATTAATATTGTTAAATGGGGAAACACATAATAAGAGGTATTTTAGGTGATTGTGTGTCATTGTTATTTAGTAACATATATTACACACCTATATTTGTATGGAAGGGGAATCCATGGGTTGCTAGGTGGGAAATTTATGAATGACTACAACAATAATTTATGAATCTTACCACCCTACTAAATCTAAATTATTTGTATGATCTTCATACGAGGATTTCCCTATCATTTAGGATTTGTTGGGTAAAAATAATTATCTAGGTAGTTTAATAACAATAGGTACTATTAATATAGATTTTATATTGAAGATGTCCAATATTTTCTCCAAAGATTATAGGTGTGGCATTGATGTTTTTTACATAATTATCATATTATAATTCATTTTTGGTTACATTATTATGGTTTAATATTCTTTGTCAAAATTATTTTTTATTTTTGTGCATATTATTATTTATCCTACTAACATTTATATTATTTCATATTGAGTTGATTTTTTAAAAAAATCTGATGTGAGTTTATTATTTTATCAATATATATGATTATAGTAAAATAGGGTAGGTTTCTTTGATAATAAACTAATTATTATTTTAAATAACCATTATTCATGAAATTTATCTCCCTATATATATTAATTATATTTTTGGAGTGCTTTCTATGAAAATTTTAAAATGTATACTAAATTTTGGAGAAAATTATTGAAATAAATCATATTCATAAATTATTCAATGGTATTATTTTATTTGATAATGTATAATCTTTATAAATAAAATTGATGTAATGTTTTTTTATTATATCCTCATGTTACATAATTTAACATTTAGGATAAATGGAAACTATTATTATTTTATTTCAAACTAGATTTAAATGGATTTACTTATCACGGTTACACGTGGGACATTGGGAGGCTTCCTAAATACCATTTCATGATCATTCCTATTATATATTATAAATATATATTTTGTGTCCCTTATACATAATGGGTAGACTAATACTTTTGGTTTAGTTATTTGGAAAGGGTAATGGATGATTAGTCACATGGAATATAAATAAAATTAACAACTGCAAAAACCTGATACTGATTAAAATTAATAGGTACAATGGGGAGAGGGGTCATTTTAAACAATATTTGATTGGTAAAATATAATGAACTTCATGTTTTAATAGATGAATCATGGACACATTTACAAAAAAATGTTTTCTAATGATATATATTCATCTTTATGAAGAGTTTCATCATACACTAATTTCCCACATTTTCTTCCATTTAATTCATTATTAACTAGTACTAGGCCCAAATAACTTTGATCAAAAAGTGTACTATGCAGTTCATTGTAAAATTAACAGAGAAGGTATTTTCACACTAAATAAAAATTGGTTATCAAACAAATATATGAATTTATTTTAGTTTTTACTCTTTTAATGTCAATTATGTGTGTTTATTTGTAACTAAAATATAGTTTCCCCATGGGTTGAAAGTATACAATTTGTTTATTAATTCTCAGACATTGAAAACAATTTATATTGATTATAAATCCTCTTTTACTAGTTGATTTTTTATCATTGAAATCATCATCTCAGCCTATATCAAAATAATAGAAAAAATAACAATTTAAGTTTATTTTAGGACAAGTATAGAGTTCAATGAACCCAAATTATACCAAATTAATATCTTTACCAACAAGTGATGTTTTTCCAATTCATAGACCTGAAATCATGTTGTCATGCTTGTTTTATTGAAGTTATATTTTTTTTAGTTTTTAGATATAATAAAATACCAATAATTTTTTTAGAAGATATATATTATAGAAATGTATTTTCATCATTCCTTACATGTTTCATTCAATATAACATTAGATATTATACACATTAAAAACCCTTTATTCTGATTTTTAACTGTTCTCTTTCATGTTTACCCTGCGAATTGAATGTATTTCCTTTATATTGATATAATTTTATCACAATGAATGAGGTTAGACATTCAATTATATAAACCTATACTTTTTACTATATCTATTGTTTAAACTGTTAAATGGAATTATTTTTGTTCTGACTGATGTTGATATTATCTCTATAAATCATCACCATGACTCATTCCTCATCTAATACATTCATATATATGTTGTGATCAACTTCTCTTCCTTGGAACTCTAACTTTTTTATATTTGAGTCCATTAATTCATATGAAGTATAAGTATCTTTCTTCCAGAAAAATAAATCCTTTTTCAACCTACGAACCATTAAATAATTAGTTATAATAAGAAATCGGACAAGGTTTATGTATAAACATCTTCTATGGAAACCCTATTCATAAAAATAATCCTAAAATACACTTGATAGACTCTAAAAATTATTTCAACATCCACATATAAAATGAATCTTATTGATTCTACAATATAAAGCAGTGAAAATGATTCCATGGAAAATAACCTATCAATCTAGTCATATCCATTAAATTCCTTCATTACATTATTTTAATTCACACATATATGTTCATAAAACTTTATTTTTAGAACAACTTTTTAGCAAAATCATTATGATGTAGAGTCCAATCCATAATTTCCAACATTTGACTTTTTTAGTTTTTAACACTTTATTGATGGTTTTCAACCATGATTCATATTTTATTCCTATTTAATTATTTCTTATTTGACCATTAGAAATAGATTTAAATCCAACGTTACCATGTTCATCTTCTAATTCAAATTTAGAAACACTATAGTTTTTAAATTTTTGTAATAATGCTGATTTTACTAGAATAACTTCTTCTTCATGAAATTACTCATCAACATATCTTCTAGAATTTTAATTTTTTCCATTTCTAACTACTTTTACATCATATATTTGAGTTAACTTGTTGATCCTTTCATTGAAGGATTTTTACAATTTAATCTTTTATGTGTAGCCTCAAGTAATAATTTATCCAAAACATCACTATAAATTTAATAATTCCCTTATATATTTTTAATGAATCGTTTACTTCTAAATATTTTGAGATAATTCATAAAATGGTTCCAACCATGAAAATTTACCAAGTGAATTTTCACCTTTTTAGGACTAATCCATGCCTTGATTTAGACTATATATAGCCTGATTAACAACTACAGTCCAATAATGCTGATAAATGGATGTTTGATTAAACAATGTATTAGATATGTAAATTACATTGTTATTTCCCCTTTTAAATAACTCTATTTCGTTTAAGATTCCTTACCCCTTTTCTCTCAATATTTTTAAAATCAATAAAAGCATGGATTTATCTACAATACAATAATAAAATATCTATTGTTGTTTTTGTTTCATTCTCCACTCATCATATTAATATTTTTTATAATACAAAAATTCTCCTATATATTTCATAAACATTTCACACGTCACTATCATTTAGTCATCAATACATTAAGTGAAATCTTTCTCAACTCCAGAGTTAGCTTGATTTATTTGGATAGATAAATCAATATTAAACAAAACATGAAAATTTTATTATCACATATTTTTTAAAAGGTAGTATTATTTCACCAGTTACATCCTCAAGAATGTATCTCAAGAATTTTTGATGTTTTTTTGATAAAAAATATCAAAACCAATTTCTATATTCCACAAATTATCTATACTCAGTTGATTAGTGTCTCAAAACCATCAATTTCACAACATACAAACTTATTATATAGTAATAATATAAGTATTATCCATGTATTAAAACACTTATTGTTTAAATTCAATAAACATTGTTGAAAAAAAGTTTCACATTGTTTCATTAAAAAATAAATCACTTTCGTGGAATGTGACTTCAAATCCCAAATAAAAAAAATCAATCTCGTTTTTTCAAAGACAATAAATGTAGAGAACATTAAAATTTTCTAATTATTCTCTAGTGAAATGGGTTTTAAAACATCCCTATAACATAATATCTCAATAAATATGAAAAAATAATACTAAATATCCTTAAGAGGAATTTGTTAGTTTTATAAAGAATATTGAGTCTAATATAGAATCAAGTGGATCAAGGAAAAATATCTATATTTGAAAATTAATAGATTATGTATCAATGGAAATAATTGAAGAAGGATTAACTTTGACTTATATTATTGTGTGTTCTTAATGAAACGTCTAAATCAGTAAAATTGGTCAGGGATTTGATATAAAAATATAAAAAACTAAAAAAACTAAAAATGTGAAGAGAAAAGGGAATTACAAGATAAGAAAATATTCAAAATCATCTGAAATTTTTCATTAGTCAATAAGTTATTCAAATATGTTTTATATATAACTAGATACAAGTAACAAAATATTTCCTCTCATGAAATGTCAATTTTTGGGTCATCTAGGGCACATGAAGTGTTACAATTGAGAAATAAGGAGTTATGTAAATGAGGAATCTATTAGAAGTCAGAGATGAAGAATTTCACTAATCTTCTATTTTATGTGGAGTATTACTCACTTCATATAATAAATAGACATGAGTCTTTAATGCATAGAAAATTGGTGTAGGCCAGTGACAAACCCTAGTGGATCGCAGACCCCCCTGGGCGGATGACAAGAATAACATGTATCTAATACAATCCTTGGTGATGTTTTTGAACATGAATATAAGTTAAATAGATATCATACTTTTAAAATTCAACCAACATGAACTATAATTATGTATTAAATACATGCTAAAAACCATATGATAAAACTAAAACATAAAACAATGGATACAATAGAAGAATAAATAAATCCCTCATCTCAGCATTTAAATACCCTCACAAAGCTAACTTCATCCACTCTCCCCCAAAATCCCTCTATATGTTTTAGCTAAGACATTTACCAGTCTTCTCATAAATAATGTAGTCAACCAAAAACCATTACTAAATGTAATAAGGATATCAATTAAATGGAACACTTGGTCAATAATTCAATGGAAATAAAATAGTTTTCTATAAATCATATAAATTGAACCATAAACCAAATGCACTTAATGAAATAGAAATATCCTCTAATCCCCAATAGTCACTAACCGTCCATTATACAAATCACACCACAAAGATAGAATGAGAATATAATCATAGTCCTAAAATATAAATTCAATAATATGTCTATGAGAATTTAATTACTCATTATGTCTATACCCCCTTTTCACCTTCTTATACATTAATAAGATATACATTTTCAAACTGGTTCACCAAATCATGAAGAAAATAGGATTTTAGTTTTACAATACAGTATAGTATTACATAATCAATATTATTGAAATTTATTTTTTAATTTTATATGAAAACAATCAAATATAAAATGTAACATAATTTAATACTAATGTTATCAATAAAATTATTTATTAAAACAATTTTCAAAAACATATTAAATTAAATTATTTTTATATGATGTAGATATTATTTAAAAAAAAGGAAAATCTATGGGAAAACAAATATGATGTAGAAATAGAATTCAATGAAAAAAAATTTCACAAAAGAAGGTGTGTGAAAGTAAAAGCACATAAAATAGGAAACATAATAGAAACTGGGGAAAAGTATTCTCATCATAGGATCCTCGCACTCTCACTGATTGAACCATATAATACAACTTCCATTCAAAAAACTCCATGGGAATAAAATAAATTCATATTGGTATAATGAATTCATGTCACATGTGATATGTCCCTTATTATGATAGTTGTGACTACATAGGGGTGAATTATACTTTTTAAAATATTTAATCATATATTATTATATCATTTTTTAACGGTGGTAAAATATGTTGTGTGAATAAAAAAAATAACACACGATGTATTATAGAGGTTCATATCACCAATACACTAGTCCTCTAATCAATCTCATCTACATTGTGAGGAGACTAGTATAAAATAGATCCTCAATTTTGAATGGAATAGATTACCCTGATTTCATAAAAATTAAACATACATTTTTTAAACCAGGTGGTATAACCCATGAATTTTCATGGATTCACAACCTAACTACGTTTTCTCGAGGAGGAAAATCATAACCTTATTTTTTATGGTAGGAATAAATAAATGATTACTTCTTGATTTATGATATTAAACTAAACTCTTGATGAAAAACAAATATTAAAATGAAATACAAATTAAAAAATAAAAAAATAAATAAACAATAGTTGTGCATATGATATAAAAATTTATTGTGACCAATGTTCTTTGATCTACCTACAAATCATTTTGTTTCCCATTTTCAAAAGGTCGGTTCAAGGGTTGCCGGTACCCAACACATGACTTCACCACATCCACTTCACCACAACACAACATCTGGATTTCACTATTCCAGAACCACAACATCTCAGGAACACACCAAAGAACCAGACAGAAAATTTAACTGCATCCTCAGATTCATATCAGATCAAATTCAAATTTCCAAAACAAAAATCAAGAAGACAGATGCCCTCGATCCACGCACCTTCCATCGAGCCACGCACCTGACCGCGACTTTCATCCTTCATCACCAGTGAGAACTCCTCAGGTGTCGCCACAGAATATTCAAAGAAAATTAGGATCACAGGTCGAACCAAATTGACCAAAACACAGCAGTTCAGCATCAACAAGCTCATCAAATCCAACATCCACTCACAAATTCGAATGCTTCAAAGCAGAAACGACACAAAACACCGAATGCCAGTCCACGCCAGAAGAAGGAACACCGTAATCCATGAATGTGACCCATCGCCGCCTTCACATCTATTGCGGAGTCCATCGCGAACCACCCCACGCACTCCCAGCCAGCACCCGAGACAACAACCCTTGGATAGCAGATGGAGCCTGACCATTGGATCTCACTGCGCCGCCAAAGAAACCCTAGAAAACGAATGAGGAAAAGTGAATGGAACGGGGTAGCAAACGATGGAGAAGCCGCGACAGCCGAGGTCACAATGGAAACACTTCCACTGAAGGTGAAACCACCCCGAAATTGCCACGAAGAAGCACAAGGAAGGAGCCGAAGTCAACCTGAGGCGAGGAAGGAGGCGACGAAAGGTAAGGAAACCCTTGTCGAGCGTGCCCCTTATGAGCTCATCGTGTGATGTTCTTTGATCACTCTTGTAATGAAAGATAAATGTATTGATTTTTTTATTGAAAAAAGAAGAAAAAAAATGTCGATGATGTTTCTAAATCAAACCGGAGCAGAAGATTATTTTGAATCAGGTTCTCATGGAAATTATGTACACTAGTACCTGTTTTTAGTCCTAGAATATATCTCTCATACCATTAATGAAATATATACAATAAGTGTATCTATATACAATATCATTAGGAAAATTTTTAGTGAATAAAAATATAATAAACTAACCATTACCGTTGTCTATTAATGCCCCACTAAGAAATAGATCACAATTGAGATTTATAGTTATATATTAAATAATAATGTAAAAAATTAATATATTAAAAATAACAATTATGAATAATATTCTACTTGAAAGATAATAATATAATCTTTTAGAGTGTAGAGATGGATGTAAGTTGTAAAAAAATCATCATACGAGAAACCATCATCTTGAGCTAGTGAATACAGAATAATACATCCAATATTTTTTATACGCAGTTACTATTTCATTTTAATTTAAAAAAATAAACATTTATGAACCAAAATAATTTTAACAGAAATAATTTAAAATAATAAATATAAATATTTTACACAATTTTTAACTAATGGTGGCTTGTTATAGCTAACTCTTAATATAGAGAGATATAGCTCATAACCTACCAGAGAAAATATATCAAGTTTTATTGATTCATTTTGATGAAAAAATAAAATTGATAATTAAAAAGTCTTAAAACCTCATCACTTAGCTACCAAATACATCATAACAAGTATTGAATATTATGATGTTGGTGTAAATCCGGCAGTGACTATTGACTCACCATTTAATTAATTCTAATAACGACTCATTCCCTACTTTTGGAGTGTCAAATGGAGGATCACTGTAATATATTTGAAGTCATTATAATTGAATATTAGATACAAGATATAATAATAATTCTAAGATAGAAATAAGAAAAAATTAAAACAACATTCAAAATGTATGAAGAAAGTCACTACAATCGATATAAGAGGAAAAATATCTCTTGGAAGTTTGATGAAGATTCTACAATGTCATTATATATTAGGAATAATCAAATAGTGGTTGAGAAAATTACCCACAATTGATATCCAACATTGTGTGATAATTACTTGTCATTGATACTTGGTTGTGGATCATGACTCAACGTTGGAATAAAATGGTGGCTCATGACCCTCTATTGTGTTCCAATGATAGATAATGACCATTATTTGGGTTCCACTGGTGGCTCATGACCAATCATTGCTGATCAACAGTGACACCATTTAGAAACCTAAAAAGATTCCTCAAAATGATTGAACAGAGGTTCCTATCGTTGTTTCTAATTGGAACCCAGGAGAAAAAATGGATTGTAGAAGAAAAATAGTATTAGAGTTCTTTCACTCAGAATATGATAAAAAAATTTTCAGAAAGGATATTTGATAAAACTATAGGCTTAAATAAACTCGATTTGTACATTCAGAGACACTAAAGATTTATAGAGTAATAGTGAGCTACCAGAACATTGAGGATGAATAATGTGATTGATTAAGAGAAGTGTGGGATAAGATTTTAAGCATGGGAGTTCAAAATATAATTTTATGGATATGAAAGGTGATTATATATCATGAAAATAAGATATATGACATCCACACATCAAACATGTAATTAATGTTTGGAGGAATAGTGATCTTACAAAGGTGTCCAACATAGAATAGAAGAAACAAAAAGTCAAATGTTTAACAAAAAGGATGCGATGAACCTCAGCTCGAGTAGGCTTCTAGGGATTTTCATAATTTTACACTACACACACACATGAGCCTACATAGCCCAGTAAGAGACCAATGCCAAACCCATGCTCCAACATGAATAGATTATGGGCCTCATACATAGAAAAACACTTAATATGTGTAGACTATGCACACCAACCTCTATAGCCTGGTTGTGCACTACCATAGGATAGACTTCCCATGTGGCTGACCCAATGGGTCATCTGAGTGGTGGAGGGCTAATCAGGTTCCTCATAAATGATTGAAATATTTATACATATAAAATTTAAAGTAAATGATAGTATAAAATAATATAATATGAAATAACAATTTAAAATATTTACATAAACATTTTAGTTCATGAAAACATAATAAATAAATTAAATCACTTGAGAATTTAATATAAGGATAATTGAGAGTAATTTATTAAAAAACTTATATTGTTAAGTTATTGGAACAACTTTTAAATTATAAAAACTCACCCCTTTTTAGATTACAAAAAAAAATATTTATTATGTTTTCAATAAAAATATCCTCCTTTTTTAATTTACAAATATTAACAATAATTTATAAATGATATTCCCTTTTAATCAAAATTCTACAAATATAAATGTGATAGGGTAAACTATTATCATAAGAGTAAACAAAATGTTACAATATTCAACGAAATAAGAAATAATATTTTGTTATAGTTTTTCAATTTATATTTATACATTATGATCTAATTATCATTTATTCATACTAGAAAATTAAAATGAGATATATAACCCATGTAGAAACATGTTTTAGGAAACTGATTATTCTAACACCAATTTTCATCTTCTAATATACCGAATTGAAATATCATTTTTCAAATTCCACAAAATCTAAGTGGTTTGTGGAAATTTCAGCTAATTTCTTATTAGTAAGAACATATTATTAACATATTTCCATTTTATTTAAAATATCACTATGGAAATGAAATTCAACATCAATGTATTTAGTTATATATTATTGAAGTTGGTTTTATAAGTTGAAATTGAACATGATTTATCATAGTAGGTGAGAATTTTATCAAAGAGAACATTATAATAAAGTAATGTCTATATTAACCAAATACCCTATTAACAAAAACCATTATGATAATATATCCACCATCATCTATTGAAAATTTTAATGAATGTTGTTTATTAGACCTCTATTAAATTATGCATTTTTCTAAAAAGTTGTGCAATCATGTAGTGACTTTCTAATCACGTTTGCAACCACCAAAACTAGAATCAGAAAAAGTGAGTAAATCAAAAAAAATATCATTAGAATAGAACAATATAGTACAAATAGTACCCTTGATATATCTTATTACTCTTTTAATAGTAGTAAGATGAATTTTTTGGGGGTTGACTGATATCTAGAAAACAAACAAACAGAAAACATAATATCGTCTCCAGATGTCGTAAGATACTAAAGTCTTCATATCACCACTCTACCAAATTTATCCCTAACAGACCTCCAAATTCATCCCAAATAGTTTATAATTTCTTCTCATAAGGGTTACCATAGTTTTAAAATAATTAATGCTAAACCTTTTTACAATTTCTGTTGCATATTTATCATTATTTAACAAAATACCATACTTCCTTTCATTAATTTGTAATCCAATATTACTGTTAATTCCCCCATTAGGGTCATATAAAATACATTTGTCTCTAATTTTAAAGACACATTCCTATGTTTATCATTTTTATAACAAAAACTAATATCATTAACATAAATCTAAATAATCATTATATAATTTTAAATGATTTTTATATATAAAGACTGATCGAAAATAACATTTCTAAAATAAGTTTGAATTAAAAAAAGACTAATCCTTTTATACCAAGAATAGGAAGATTTCATAGGAATATATAATGGTTTAAGAATATTGAAAAGAATATTTAAAATTTTATTTTTTCTAAATCAGGTGGGTTTTTAACAAAAAATCTTTTCTGAAATCACAACATTTAAAAAGGTACTTTTTAAATTAACATGAATTTTTAAAAACAATATTAAAACATGTAAAAGACAATAATGTATGAATGGAATCTAATATCTAAATTATTGAAAATAAATCATCGAAATCAAATCCTTATTCTTGAATACAACATTGGGAAAATAATACTTCTTTATTTGTAACTATATTACAAGACTTATGTAATTAATGTTGAAAAAAACCGTTTTGTTCCTACTGAAATTGTTTCTTTATGAAACTGAATGAGATTATAGTAAATATTTCTATTATGAAAGTCAAGTTCACCAAGAATTTAATATATCTATATATAATCTTTCAAATATTCTTTAATATTAACACACACAATATCAGTTATAAAGTCAATATTAGTATTTAAATTTAAATAGATTTTTTAGTCACAATTAAATATTCAACATTTTGTATAACATTTTTAATAGAGTGATCATTTTGAGTTTTTCTATATTAAATGATTATATTGAGATTATATATTCCCCCCTTAACCGATGAATTATTATTTTCTCATTTATATTCATCAATGTTGGATTCATTAAAATCATCAACATTATCAACAGATTCAGTACTCTATTTTCACTATTTTCATTGATCACCACAAAAAAAATTATTCCACTGTTATATTTTTCTTACTATATACCCTATAATATATACTATTATTTGTGGATCCTAAAGATATATCTTCTTCACTTTTTTAATCACATTAATCTTGACTATACTTTGTATTTAAAAGGTAGTCATCCAAAACATTAAAATAACCAATTTTGTTTTTCTTATTTTTGATCAGTTCATGTGGATATTTATTTAAATTGTGTCTAATTTAAACTCTTTTTATGATATAATAAGTTGTATTAATTTATTCACCATAGAAATATTTTAAAATGTTGAAATCATTATGTAAACTAAGGTGTTATTGAACTGGGTTAAAATACAAATCTTTTATATTTTTTTGGTTTATCAACTTGTCATTTTTTTAAAATGAGCTATGGAATTTTATTTTGAGTGTTGGAACACATAAAGGAGTTGTTTTTGGACTACTGTAATTACTTGATAATTTTCATAGGCGTCCCAATGAGCCTCAGGAACTCCATTTTCAAAAAATCCCACAATAATGGATCTGCACGGGCAGCGCACTGTTGCATTCCAACCCGTTCAGTTTACCCTATTTAATAAATTTTTTAATTTAATAAAATAATATTATATGCGAGTTTATAATTAATTAAAAGAAGGTTTTAATAATAATGATAATGAAGTTATTATTAATATTATTGTAGTTGTTTAATTAAAGTTTTTTAAAAGGTTGGGGCCAAAGCCTCATTTTTATTTTTAAATCAAGAAAAGTCCACTTTTAATTAAATGAAGATTGAAGAAATTAATAAGGATTATGGGTTTATCAAAGAACCATTTCACTTAAATGAATAATTTTAGAAATATTAAAGGACTATTTATTAATAAATGGAGGAATGTTCTAATAATAATAATGTTGTTATTTTTATTATGGTGTCATAAATTATTTTTATGCCTTGATATTTTAATTTCATATTAAATGCGTATATTATTTATGAGAATTTAATGATGCTTTTGAGCTTCTCAATGAAACATTTAATAAAATCATGAGTTTCAGATTTAATGAAGCTTTATTATTAAATAGTTGTGTTGGGATTGTCAAAAGTTTGAAAAATAATAATAATGAGATTATTATTATTTTAGATTTATGAATGTAATAATAATAATTATTATTATGGAAATTAAAATAGGTTTTATGATATGGAGTTTTTATGATATTAATGATATTTTAATAAATTGTATGTTTCATAATTAATGATAAAATGATTATTAAGATAATTATGAATGAAGAAGTGTTTTTAATTAAATGGGGTGTAACATTTATGTTAAATGATTTTAATTGGATGTTTAATGTGGTATAATATTTATGTGAAATTAATGAGGCTTTTGGGTATCTTAATGAAACGTCTAATAAAACAAAGAGTTTCATAATTAATAATGAGGTGTTTTTTTAATAACAGGTGTTGGGTTTTATATAAGGTTGAACAATAATAAAAATAATATTGCAACAATTATTATTATGGTTTTTTGAGTGGTTTTAATTATTATTAAGAATAATAATAATGATGGATTTTTTGGCGGTTTCATTTCATTAAATTAAATTTCAATAAGAATTTAGTTAATCGCTACAAAGCTGCAGTTTTAATTTAATTAATTTTTGTTGGGATAATTAATTAAATAATGACGATTTTGGCGATATCTAATATGGGTGATTTAAAATGGTAATATTAAATAAGGAATAAATGTGGAGTTGGGTTTAATTTAATTAAACCATTTTAAATACAGATATCGGTTTGTGCACTATTAGTCAAATGGTGTGGGTCAGCTGTGTGGTTATCCTATTTTTAAAATGTTATACTTTTATTTTATTTTAAATTTAAGAAATATTTAATAATAATAATATGGATATTATTTTTATTATTGTATTAATTTTATTGGATGATTAATGGGTGTTTTTAGAATTAATTGTGAACCTTTTATTTAAATTTTTGTTAATGATGTAACATTCTATTAAATGAGAATAATAAATGTAATTATTATTGTATTAATACTATTAGTTTATCATGGGTGTAATAGATAATTGGTGGACAGAACATGAAGGGGGCACACCACCATATTGGAGGAACATCAAAAATGCACCAAGCCCCTCCTTGGAGGTGCATTACACCCCCTCGCCAACTCCTCTTCACGTGATCGAATCCTCCTGGTTTCTTCTCGAATCTTGTCTGTCTCGGTGAGGTGAGTCCATCTGCATTTGTTTTTTGATTTGCATCAGTCGTTTAGCTCATCCCTTTCCCTTTTTCCTCGACCAAAATCCAATGGATCGGGTTTTATTTGGTTTTCTTATTTCTACAGTTCTAGAGATGTGCAAGGGGCACCTCTACACCCTTTGGACCGTATTCTGGCATATACTGGAATAGGTGAGGCAGATGAGTTTGTTTACAATTTTCTATCATGTTTTGGGTAAGGATATTTAACGATGGTATTGTTTCACAACATTCAATTTAGGGTGTGAGAATTTTTATGAGTCCCCGGTACCTAGTTAGAGGTGCGTTGGTCCTTACTACATTGATTTTGAGTACCTGTATTAATATTTTGAATCTTATTTATTTTTTTGTAGGGAACGCACCTGAATATATATATATATATATAAGTTGCACGTGCATGTGATTGTAGACCAGCTATGGACTGGTTTCCACTATGTATATAAAAGCGCATCGAATTTAAAATGGTTCCACCTTGCGGTAGGGTCCCAAACCATATCACTTTATTTAAGAATTATAGATTATTTAAATAAATTGAGATTGTGAGTTTCATTGATTATGATATTTCTATGCATGACACTTTTGATGTTATTAAAGGATGCTGCCAATGTGAGATAAATGAGGACTTCAAAATTTGTTGACTATAATCATGTTTTTTTAATTTGATTAAAGTGATATGATAAATAGTTAAATGATTTGAATGTGAAGAATAGTTAATAGGGTAATTAATTGTAGAATTAATTATCAAGTCATGAGTTCTAATTAAATTTGTGGCAATTACAAATTATTGGGAATATTCAATATTTGAAATGTTCAGAATATAATTTGGAAACTGGTAATAATTATTGGATGGATTAATTATTACATGATAAATGTAAAATGGTTAATTAATTGATGATTGGTAAAAGTGATATGATTTAACTAATTGATTCATTAATTAATTAATTTGAATGCATTAAATTAATATTGTGAATTAATTTTTTGTTACGACTATTGGCCTTGGGTACATTTTGATGCATGTTAGATTTCCATGCATTAAGTTGCCTTGGATGGAGTTGTTTTATATTATGATATGTTGTGGGAGATTGTTGCTAAATATATGGTCTTTTATCAAAATGTTTTTGATGATTAAGACATGCATGTAAATTTTTAAAGTCCTGGAAAAATCACTGTTTGATTGGACGGGTTCAGAATTGTTAAAGAATTTGGATAATTAAATATTGAGTTAATTATTTATTTAGATTTCTATGAATAATTAATTTTTAATTTTTTATTTACTATTGGGATTTTGAATGGTTAATTAATGGTTTAATTTTTATAAGTGATTTAGTTTGTTAATTAGTTGTTGAATTAATTAACGGATTGGATTAATTAATTTATGAATTAATTAATGGAAGGTTTGGGGTGTTAGACATGGAATCCTACACCAACGATAAATATATATGTATTATTGATAAATGGGTTTCCATATAGGGACTGAAGCTCCAAATACTCACATAGTTCTAGACATGGAGTTCTACACCCATCTTTCTGTTGGAACCACTTTGTGTATAAGGTTGTATTTGTTGTCAATAATTGTCAATGCGGATCAAAATGAAGGTGATCATGAAATACTCCGATGAAGTAGAGGAGTGGTGATTCAGATGATTGTTGTGCTGATCTTAAGTTCAAAGAACATGTGTCAAAGGTGATACATTGTTTACAACAATGAAGAATGTGAGGTGTAATCCATCCGAGGATGATTAAAGCAGAATGGGGTTTTTTGGATGAAGACCATGAAATTCCTCCTTATGGCATAACAACAGTGGGCGTTGATGATAACCATGCAATTACTCATGATTGCATGAGAATCATGCAAGAGACTTCTTGATGAATTGAATCACATGGGTTGTATGAAGTTGATCATGACGGTTGATGAAGAAGACAATGGCCGTGAAAGGATTGGAATTTTGAGATAGCCATGCACATCACAGAGGAGTTTGTGATAAAAGCAGAAGAGTTGTTGAATAATACAGATCACCAGGAAGAAGTGTTGCAGTGATCGTGCTTGTTGACAAAGCATACAAACGACATACAAATTTGTTAACAAAAGGAGATTTCATGGTGACATGTCGAGTTCAAGAGTTGTGGTCAACGATATATATTTGATTCAAGAATGTCGACAGAGGAATGGATGAGCTGGTGGCGGTGCAAAAAGAGCAGATACAAGGTGGCGCTATTTCCCAGTGTTTGCCAAATTTTTGGGCCTCAAAATCGGAAATTGAAGACATAGATTGTCTACAAAAGGCAGTGCGCGCAAAGAGGAAGTGGTGCGCGAAATATAAGAGGCTTGCGTGAAATACTTAAGTTGGGCGCGGAAAACAGCGGGATGCGCGAAATAGTTTTTCGCGCAAATAATGTTTCAGAATCAGAACGTTGAAAAATGGTAAAGGCATGGGCTGCACGAAAAACCAGAGCTGTGCGCGGAAAAATGGGAATGTGCGCGAAAAATGTTGTGCGTAGAATAGCTGGGTGAATTTTTCGCACAATCAGCGTATCAAATCGGAAATACAGAAAATCGGCAAAGGCAAGAGGCGCACGAAAAATCAGAGATGTTCGCACCATGTGCGCGGAAAAATCCAACTGCTGCGCGTAATGTTGGCTGTGCGCGAAATGTGGGTTTGAAGTTTTACGCGCACGAGAGGATTCATGTTCTAAATGATGATAAATAGAGAAGTAATAAGATGAGCGAAAAACCAAGGTGCTGTGCGAGATTAAAAGGAATATGCGTGTAATTCGAAGAACTCAGAGATAGTTTTACGCACAAGAAGGGGGGTTTTACGCACAGGATAAAAAACGTCTATAAATATGAGGTGAACCCCTCTAATTTGGAGGGGACTCGACACTTAGACAAATCCTGAGCTCCGGCGCACGGAAAAATTAAGGTACAGAGGGTTCCGCGAAAAAGAGGGCGTTGCGCGAAAAAGGGAAGTTTTGCGCGAAAAAGAAGAGTAGCGCGAAAAGCCTTTTACGCGACAAAAGTTATTTTTACGTGCAAGGTTTTAATTTTACGCGCAAGCCCCCGGGAAGGGTGCGCCGAAAATTTGGGGGTTCCGCAGGCCTTTTGACAGGTGCTTAGCACTCTCAAATCTGCTTTGCGAAGAGAAGAAGAATGACCGTGCAACCAAAATCTGATCTGCACAGAGAGAGAAATATATCGATACACTCAGGTGTCAGAATTGGGAATTGAAGGAACAGAAGGAGATTTAGTGCATTCAGGTATTGCAGTGAAGTAGAAGATTGATTTCAAAAGAGCATCAACTCAGGACTCTGATGCAAGCAAAGTCTCATGCTGAACAGGAGACAAAGACTTCAATGCATATCTATTGAAGAGACCTTCACGTCTATAAACTGGGTGAGACTTCACCAACGGCAGTGAGCCAGGGGGAGTCAACGGGAGTGACCCGAGGGACGCAGTGAGCTATCCCTAAACAATTGTAAAGGCAGTGAGCCTGGGACAGAGTGTCTGTACCCGAACATTTGTATCCGCAGCTAGTGAAGCATAGTGGATTTAGGTACGACCGGCAACCTGTCGGCGTATACTCCTTGGACGTAGCCCTTAGTGGTGAACCAAGTAAAAATAGCTGTGTCATATGTCTCTGCATGTGAATGTTTAATTGCTGATCATATTCATCATACAGGTTTAAGTAGTTCCTACCAACGTGGGAACAAGATCCACAACTTTAAAAAGAAAAAGTTTCCACCCTGATTCACCCCTCCCCTATCAGGGTGTCCCGGGGTCCTACACTTTCATGAAAGTATTCTTATATGGGACACGTACCGATGCTCCAAATACTCATGGGTTGTGAGTCAGGGACTAATGTGCCAAATACTCACGAGGGTGCTAGACATGATGACCTACACCAATTGTTTAACATTGGACTGTGG
Source organism: Viscum album (assembly GCA_963277665.1). Taxonomy (NCBI): domain Eukaryota; kingdom Viridiplantae; phylum Streptophyta; class Magnoliopsida; order Santalales; family Viscaceae; genus Viscum; species Viscum album. The sequence continues at coordinate 904,826,627 of OY728125.1, read as the reverse complement.
GTGAAATTGGTCATACATGAAATTAATTAATTGGTTAATGAAAACTATTATAACATTAGAATTTGTGAATTGAATATGAAGAAGGGGTCATACTTATCAATGAATTAGGTTAATCACTAGTAGTGGATGAACCCAGGTGAGAATCACTATTTTATTAGTGGATGGGCCCAGATATATTACATGACTGGTTAAATTGAATATCTTATGATGCATTATCCAAGCCAATGAAAAAGCATGGATTTGGTCTTAACATTGAGTTCGTAGATGGCCTTTAGAGACATCTGTGGTGAGTGACTTATATAGGGAATGTCGGGCTCAGTCCAGATCATGAGAATTATGTAGTTTAATATGTTTCTAATAATTTATAAATGAAAATTATTGTGTAATGACTATTGTGTTTTCATGAAAAATGTATAATACAGGTTTAGACACCAGATGAGAGCTGAAGCAGGTACGTGGGTATATAGTGACATTGTACTGATTACCTTAAATATGCAAGATTTCACTGTTTAAATTATTTATTGAATGTCTGGATTTGGGGTAGACCCTGATAGTCCCGACCTACTAAGATTTATAACTCACACCCTACTCAGGCCACCATTACACTGGGGTACCAGAGTAGATTCTATTTTGTTGCAGGATTGTGTGGTTTGAATTTACATGGAAGATAAGAGAAAAGGAATGATCATATGCTCAGGATGCTCAAGGAGACTACCCTTGGTGCTAGAAGACATTGATTATTTATTTTTGTAATGTAATGTTCATAATGCTATTTTGTTCACTATTTTCAATTTTTGTATCATTAGCATGTTATGCATGCATCTTCTATGTAATTTATATTTTCCATTTGTTTGTACAAGATTTATAAAATCTACCTTCCGCTACTTTATCATTTATTAGACTACTTCCACTACTTACTTCAACTGTTTGTTATTTACATTGATATATTGCTGTTGAAATATGATAAGAGGGTATTGTCTCCCCAATGACTATTCATATACCCTCACTACTAGTCGGTAGCCTCTGGTGTATAGAGAGATGCGCTTGAGGTCATGTGGCAACTGGTCTAGCCACTATTTTAGTGGTGAGCTAGGATGGGACATTAAAAATTGGTATTAGAGGGTTTCTTTTCCTTTGTCTTACTATTTTTGGGTTGGTTGACATGAGACTAAGAATGTGTTGGCGCTTCGGTTAAGAGCTGTACTTAGGACCGATCACCCCATGTACAGGAAATAACCAAGTGGCCCATGATGAAAATTGATGTTTTTACTACTAGAAGTTACAGTTGATAAGATTTCACCTTGAGTCTCTAACGTATTTTCTACAGTTTATTGATTTTGTGAATTTCATAAAAAATAATTTTCTTCGCCTGATATGTCAACGAATTTTCATACATGCATCATCTTAGTCACTTAGAGATTAACATGTCATGAATATAACATGCAATAAAGTTGCACTATTTGGATACCTTCTAATTTGGATTGAATTCTTTGGGTGGAATGCCATGATTAGATCTCATTTAGCATGCCTCTCTAGATTGCATGTTTCAGTGATATATTTAACATGCATGAGTAGTTATACACAATACAAACATTGTTATTAGAATGTTTTTTTATTTTTCCATTCTTCTGTGTTATAGCATGATGTAGTTTTAGTTATTATGGTAACATGTTATTGATGTTTTGATGTATTAAAGTTCATATGAAGATAAAATGTTAAATGTATGTTGATTGCGATAAATGGGATACAACTTCCAGTGATAAGGTGTGTTGGAACATTATATATTGGTCGATGTCCACCCACGTGACTAAATCATATAAACTTAGTATGTTTTTAAAATTGTTATGAATTTAATATTGATATGATTTGATTGTAATAAACCATTTTAGGGTTGATTTTGAAGAACTCGGATTAAATAAATGGGACTTTTAGAGGTCTCCTTTTTTTTAAATAGAAATTAGATGCTAAATTAACTGTTTATATTTGAAAAACACAAAATGTAAAATATTTAAAGAGGATTTTTGATATATCATTCTTATTTTTCATTAGGGAATTGTTTATAAAACCACATGGATTTTTGAGAAAAGGTACTTGTGTGTCTAATGAAATTCATTCAAATGATGAAAGGTTGAAATGAATTAATTAAAATGGCTAAAATGAAAAAGGGAAAATATTGAATGATATGTTTTTGATTTTGTGTGGCCAAGAGAGAGGGTCGATGTTAATGATCTAAAGGTTATAACATGTGGAAGTTAGTACCCATAGAATGTTCTAGGATATTAAAGTATGTTCGTCCCACTGTCCGGGAGGACTTCTTGGGGCTCTGCTGCTTTGGAACGCCAATAGGTTCATGTTATGGATTTTATGATAAATGTTTGACATGGTGATCATGGTTAGAGGAATTTCACACGTATGCGTTAATGTGTTCAAAAAACACTTTCTCGCGAGTTGATTATCTTTTCTTGTGACGTCATTTAAAATCTATAAGTTGTTATTGTTGCATCATTTTCGATAAACGTGTCAGCAAGTGATTTCGAGAATTTAGAACATAGTTGTCTGGTAATAGTTTGACTAATCTTCTTAATGACCATGGTTTTTCTCTTAGTACTCTCTTCTGAATACGAAGTGGATATCCCCAATCTTGACTTCATCATGGAGACACTATGATACCATTGGTATTATGTCGCACTACAATTTAAATGTTGTTGGGCTTGATGAGTGGTTGTTATCTGGGTAGTATGTGGGATGCGTTGATTTTCTGTGATACTTTTCTTTTTGTTTTGGGGAATGGTTTTGTTAAAATATCCTTGTGATGAAGTGACTTGGAAATTTCACCATAAGTCATGTATGGAAGTTTTTTAAATTCCATGTTTTTGGATAGTTTTAAAGGAATGTCGTCAGGTAAAGGGAGAAATGGGGTTTTGGGACTGCGGCTTATTTCAAGGGATTCATGTTAAACCTCTTTTGTTGATTGATTTAGATTCATCCATTTATGTTGATGAGGTCATTCTAATAACCAAATATATAAGAAGTATTTAGATTATTAAGAAATAAAATGAGCATTGGCTCTATTTTTAAAGGCTTAGCCATTAGGAATGTGAAGGGTTAAAGGTGAATTTGGCATTGGGAACACAACATGTTACTTCTGAAAAGATAAAATGACCATGGTAGGTTAGTTGTTTTAGTAGTGGTCCCCGATGGCTTCTTAGGGATGATAAGTATTTAAGGTGGGTATATTGTATAGTCTCGTGTTATTGAACTAGGTTATAATATGAATTTTTTTGAATTGTTTTTTTCAGTTTATCAACCAAACGTTTTTTTAACTGAGCTCTGGAATTTTATTCTGAGTATTTGAACACCTAAAGGTGTCATTTTCGGACTAGCGTAATTACCTGATAATTTTCATAGGTGACCCGATGAGTCTTGGGAACACAGATTTTGGAAAATCCCAATGTAATTGATCGGCACAGGCAGTGCATGGTTGTGTCCCACCCCGTTCAGTTTACCATATTTAATAAATTATTTAATTTAATTAAATAATATAATATGAGAGTTTGTAATTAATTAAAATAATTTTTTTATAATAATAATAATTATGAAATTATTATTATTATTGTTATTATGGTTGTTTAATTAAATAAATCTCAAAGAATTAATTAAATAAAGATTGAAGAAATTAATGTTGATTATGTGTTTATCAAAGTACCATTTTATTTAAATGGAATGTTTTAGAATTATTTGATAACTATTTTATATTAAATGGAGGGATGTGCTAATAAAAATAATTTTTTTTATTATTATGGTGCCAAAAATTATTTTGTTGTATGAGTATTTTAATTGCACAATAATGGAGTATATTATTAATGATAATTTAATGATGCTTTTGAGCTTCTAAAAAATCATTTAATAAAACGAGGAATTTTTTATTTATTGAAGCATTGTTATTAAATAGTGGTGTTGGGTTTTTCAAAAGGTTGAAAAATAATAATAATGAGATTATTATTAATTTATTTTTATGAATGTAATAATAATAATTATTATGGAAATTAAATTAGGGGTTATGAGTTGGAGTTTTTGTCATATTAATGATTTTGTAATAAATTAGGTGTTTCTTAATTAATTATGAAATTTTTATAAGATAATAATAAATAAAGACGCGTTTTTAATAAAATGGGTTGTAACATTTATGTCAAAAGTTTTTTATTGGATGTTTAAGGAAGTATAATATTGACGTGAAATTAATTAGGCTTTTGTGTATCTCAAAGAAATAGCTAACTAAATAAGGAGTTTCAAAATTAATAAAGAAGATTTTTTTATTTAATTACAGGTGTTGGGTTTTATCTAAGGTTGAATAATAATATAAATAATAATTCAATTATTATTATTATTGTTTTATTAGTTACTTAATTATTATTATGAATAATAATAATGATGATTCTTTGGGGTTTCATTTAATTAAATTAATCATCAATAAGAATTTAATTAATCTCTACAAAGGGGCTGTTTTTATTTAATTATTTTTGTGACCTAATTAATTAAATAATGATGAGTTAGAAATTATCTGAGAAGGTTAATTTTAGATGATAAATAAAATAAAGAATAAATGTGGAGTTGTGTTTAATTTAATCAAACCATTTTAAAAAAAGATATTTGGTTGTGCACGAGTAGTCAAATGGTGTGGGTCAACTTTGTAGTTATCTTGTTTTTAGAATGATTTATTTTTATTTTATTTTAAATAATACAGTTATTTAATAACAATAATAATAAGAATATTATTTTTATTATTGTGTTAACTTGATTGGATGATGAATGGGGGGTTTCAGAATTAATTTTGAAACATTTATTTATATGTTAGTTAATGAAGTAACATTATATTAAATGAGAATAATAAATGTTATAATTATTGTATTAAGACTATTTGTTTATCATGGGTGTAATTGATAATTGGGGGAGAGAACATGATGGTGGTGTACCACCATATTGTAGGAACATAAAAAATGAACCAAGCCCCTCTTTTGAGGAGTGCTACACCCCCTCATCGGCTCCTCTTCACATTATCGAATCCACCCCGTGTCTTCTCAAATTTTTTCTGTCTCGGTGAGGGGAGTCAATCTGCATTTGTTTTGTGATTCTCATCGGCTGTTTGGCTCCTCCCATTCCTTTTTTTCTTTGGCCAAAATCCTATGGTTCAGTTTTTATTGGGTTTCCTTTTTTTCTTCAGTTCTAGGGATGTGCAACGGGATCCTCTAGACCATTTGGACCATATTCCGGCATCTGCCGACAAAGGTGAGACAGTTGAATTCATTTTCACTTTTCTGTAATGTTTTGGGTAAGGATATTTAACTATGGTATTGTTTCACATCATTCAATTAAGGGTTTGATAATTTTTATGAGTCCTCGGTACCTAGTTAGAGATGTGTTGGTCCTTACTGTTTTGATTCTATGTAAGTATTTTAATAATTTGAATTTTATTTATATTGATTCAGGGCACATGCGTGAATATATATTTATAAGGTGCGCACGTGTGTGATTGTGGACCAGTTGTGGACTGGTTGCTGCCATGTATATTAATGCGCTACAGATTTAAAATGGTTCCACCCCAAGGTAGGCTCCCAAATCCCTATCATTTTTTTTAGAAATATATCTTTTTTAAATATATTGAGAATGTGAGTTTCATTGATTTTGATTTTTCTATTCATGAAACTTTTGATGTTATTAAATGATGCCACCCACTTGAGATAATTGAGCTCTTGAACATGTGATGATTTTAAGAATGTTTTAAAAATTTGGTTAAAGTGATATGATTAAATAGTTAAATGATTTGAATGGGTGGAATGGGTGATAGGGTAATTAACTGTACAATTAATTTTCATGTCATGAGTTGGAAAAAAATTGTTGCAATTACTGATTATTGAGAATATAAAATATTTGAAATGTTCCAAATATAAATTGGAAACTAGTAATATTTAATGGATGGATTAATTTTTACATGATAAATAGAAAATGGTTAATGAATTGATGATTGTTTAATGTGATATAATTTAATTAATTAATTATGGAATTAATTAATTTGAATGCATTAAATTAAGATTGTGAATTAATTATTTTTTATGACTGTTTACCATGGGTACCTTTTGATGCAGGTAAGATTTAAATGCATTATGTTGTCTTGGATGGAGTTATTTTATATTATGAGATGCTGTCTAAGATGGTTGCTAAATATATGGGCTTTGTTCAGCATGTTTTTTGATGATTATGACGTGAATGTAAATTGTTAAAGTCCTGGACGAATCATTGTTTGAGTGGACGAGTTTAGGATTATTAAAGAATTTGGATAACTAAATGTTGAGATAATTATATATTTTCCTTTCTTTGAATAATTAATTGTTAATTATTTATTTACTATTGAGATGTTGAATGGTTAATTAATGGTTGAATTTTGATAGGCGATTTATGTTGTTAATTAGTTGTTGAATTAATTAATGGATTTGATTAAATAATTTATGAATTAATTAATGGATTGGTGTGGGGTGTTAGACATAAAGTTCTACACCAATGATAAATATTTATGTATTATTGATAAACAGGTTGGGAGACCAGGATAGATGCACCAAATACTCACGGGATTCTAGACAAGGTGTTCTACACCAATCTTGGAAGAAAATATTCTTTTATTGGTCAGGGACTAATGCTCCAAATACCCATGGGTTGTGATACATGGACTGACGCTCCAAATACTCATGATGGTGCTAGACATGATGATCTACACCCATTAATTGACATTGGACTATGGGTCCTATTGGTTGTACATGAAATGAATTAATTAGTTAATGAAAACTCTTGTGACATTATGATTTGTGAATTGAATATGATAAAGGGTTCATACTTATCAATTAATTAGGTTAATCACTATTAGTGGACGGACCAAGGAGAGAATAACTATTTTTTAGTGCATGGGATGTGATATTGTATATGAATGATTAAATTGAATATCTTATGACACATTAGCTCGACCCAAGTGCAAGATTGGATTTTGTCTTAAACAGTGAGTACATTGATAGTCTTTAAAGACATCTGTGGGGAGTGACTTATACAGGGAATGTCGGGCTCAGTCTGGATCAAGAGAATTATGATGTTTAATGAGGATTAAATAATTGATAAATGAAAATGATTGTGTAACTACTATTATGTTTTCATGTCAAATGTATAATACAGGTTTAGACACAAGCTGGGAGCTGAAGTAGGTACTTGGGTATATAGTTACATTTTACTGCTTACCTTAATTATGTATGCTTACACTGTTTAAATTATTTATAGAATATCAGAATTTGGGGTAGACACTGGTAGTCTTGGCCTACTGAGATTTATATATCATACCCTACTCAGGCCACCATTGCACTGGGGTACCCAAGTGGATTCTATTTTGTTATAGGATTGTGTTGTTTTCATTTAAATCTAAGATAGGAGTAATGGACTAAGCATAAGCTTAGGATGCTCGAGGAGACTGCCCTCAGGGCTTGGAGTCATTGTTTATTTATTCTTATAATGGAATTTTGTTAATGTTGTTTTTTCACTATTTTCCATTTTTTATAATTAGCATGTCATGATGGTGTATTCTACGTAACTGATGTTGGCCATTTGTTTGTACAATATTTATAGAAACAACCTTACACCGCTTTTATAATTTATTGGGCTGCTTCCGATATTTATTACCATTGTTTGTTATTTACATTTATATACCATTATGAAACTCTAATAAGAGGGTGTAGTCTGCTCCCAGAAACTATCCTCAGACCATCGTTGCAAGTCAGCAGCCTCTGGTGTACGGGGAGACGCGCATGAGGTCATGTGGCGACCGGTCCAACCACTAGTTTATTGGGGAGCCGTGTTGGGACATTACACCTTCCGAATTTTTTCCTTCCAAATCATGAATAGTCTGTTTTTGTTTCTATACGACATTATTCTGTAGTGGTGTTGTAGTGGTGGATAAATTAAGAAACAAGTATGTTATATTCATGGATATTTTAAATTTCTATGTTAAAAATATCCCTAGCATTATCAAATCTAATAGAAAAATTAAATTTCTTTTCTATTATTCAATATTATTAATGAATGTAACAAACTTGGTTAAAGTATCTATTTTATGAGATAATAATATTTCACAAGATAATATATTGAAATGTTCTACCATTAAAAACATATATCTTTTAGAACATAAAATAAAAGATTCCATGGCACCAAAAAGATCCAGATGAAGTTGGTTTATACTTCTTGTAGTATAACCACATTTATAGATATAAATTACTATTTGTGTTTATTACCTTTTATACAACAAATGCATCCATAATAATTAGATAAACTGAATTTTCAATGTTCTGAAAGTTGTTCATTATTATAAAACTTATAGAACTACAAATGATGAACATTTCATAAACATATATACTGAAAAATATGATTTGTGTCTAAAAAATATAATAATTTTAAATTTTTTCGGGATAGTTCAGGAAAATCAATCGAATATATATTTCAATTTATATAAGTATATAATAAAATAAAATTAACATTTTAAAAAATATATTTTTTATCATTAAATTTTACAGTCATAACATAATCACTATGTATTAATACACTAATAGAATTTTCCTTTAATCCATCAATAAAACATACTTTAGAAATTATAAAATAATTTAATATGCCCACTTATCTGAACAATTTAACCATAACTTTTGTGTTTTCACTAATTGTTAAAACACCTTCATCATAAGAGTTAAATGTTAATTAACTATACATTTTCACCTATCATGTTCCTTGATAAGCCATTATCGATATACCATTTGACATTAAAATTATTCTGGTAGACAACCAACAAATCAAATCACGTTGATGATTATTTTGGAACATAGAGTTGATTGGGTCCAACAATATTATTAGAGAAAAATTACGGAACCTATACAAATTTGAGGCAATTTTTATAGGGTAATCTAGAGAGAAATTTTTTAGAAAGAAAATTATTAATAATGTCTAAAGAATGAGTAAAATTTGAAGAACATTCATTTTCATAATTCCTCTTTGAGTTGCATCTAATATAATTCAAATTCCAAATATTCCCATTTGTTTTGTCAATATAAAAAGTACTATAGATATTTTGAACCACATTATTATAGACACAACCTTTTTATGATTTTAGTTTTTTATAATAGACATTATGTTTTCAAATTTCTCTTAATCTCAAATTAAAATAGATAAGGATTCCTTTAATTATGTAATTTTTTTAGGTTTTCAATCTATTTCCGAATAAATTCTAGGCCATCACATATTTTAAAAATTTATCATGATCAAATAATTATCACATTTGTATTTTAATTTTTTAGATTCTTACAATTATATTAATGTTTATCTAAATCATTGTAAATTATTTTAAATATCCTATCATAATCTTCATTAGTATTTGGCATAAAATATTTTATTCTCATATTCTCATCTTTGACTATTAATATTTCCGAATCAATAACAATTTTCATGTCTATATTAAAAAAATCAGATTTATTTAGTTTTTATTTTCTTATTTAATTTGGTATTTTCTCTTTACACTTCCCCATATAGTTCAACAATTCAAAAGATATCACTTTTGATGTTTTTCATTTTAATCATTAAATTACATAAAACAATTTTCAATATCAGATGCATAACCATAACAATAATTATAATCCGAGTGTAAATCATTTATATTTATTTCCATCAAATAAATATAGTAAGATTCCTTTTCAATTTCAGTACCACTATTACTTGAGTCTGACTATTCTGTAAAACTCCATCCGGTATTCCTTTTATATACTTTATCTTTCTTGAATTTCTTAATTTTTGAATATTCTTTTAATTTGGGAGGGTATGGCTATGCCATCAGTACCAAGCATGTGCACTCTTGTATAGGGCTGCTAGCCGAGAGTTCATGCATTGGTGAAGGCTTTCCATCATGGTGATGTTTTTGGGGAGGGGAAGATTTAGTAGTTTGTTCTTGGTTTTTATCTGCTTTGGTTGGAAATGGTTGTAATACAGCATCTCTTGGTTTCTCAGTTTACCCTCAAAAGTGATATAATAAAAAAAGTACATTTTTAGCCAGTTAGTTATTCTTCATTTTTGGTTCATATTGATGAAGTGACCCTATCATGTCAACCATTTAATATTTAGTGAAATCCTTACCTTCTTAAATATAAATTTATTGGAATGCCCTCTCTTAGGTGGCTCTTGAATTATTATTTCAATGAGAACATCATAATTCAGCGTCTCACCTAGTGTGACCATACTGGTGAAAATTTTGGTGACTCAATTATACATCTCATTTATTCATTCTTGTTCAGTCATTATGAATTTGAAAAACTCAACTTTATGTATACTGATATTTGTTATCTACAAATAATTTATTCCTTGATTAGTTACTTTTAATTTCAAGAGGTCATAAGTAGTATTATATAATGAAATATGACTATACATATTCATACATAGATAAAAATAAATGTAATTAATAATATTTTAATTTAATATTAGTTTATATTAACTATTATTAGTAAGTGTGTCTAAATTTACATCAGATAGTTTATTAGGAATCGATATTATTGACTAATAAACCAGATCTATTTTTTTAATAAATACCTCCACTCGACCCATCCTATAAAAATACTCACATCCATTAATATGAGTTGGTCTGATGTGATTCAACATATCAATATCCTAACATTCCATTACAAAGAATGGATATTTTCATTATATATTTAAGTCAAGGATAATGGCTAGTTCAGAAACAGATAATTAAAAAAATAAAACCTAATCCTTAAAAAGGAGAGACACTCTGATACAAATTTTTATGTCCCTTGGTATATAATTTGTTACTAGAGGGGGATGAAATATTATTTTTGGAAATAATAAAACAAATATTATTATATTAATGTTATAAATGTGTTAAAATATCCATCATAATTAAAAGACATATAACACATGATGTTTTTATTGAGGTTCAAATCACCATGATCGGAGTCCTCTTTTCAATTCCATCAACTATATGAGGATACTGGTATAAACTGGATCATGAATATCGAATTGGAGTGACAAACTGGTTACATAAAAAATGAAATGTTCCTTTTTCCTAACTGGATGTATAATCCTTGAATTTTTAAGTGGTCACAACCTACCTTCATTTTTAGGGGTGAGAAACCCATCCTTGCTATTGGATAGGGGGATTAACACACTGAATGATTTGGGAAGGGAAAATCTTATACAACACTCTAGAGGAAAAATAGATTGTATAAAAAATTAAAACCGAGAAACAACAAAAATGAATAATTAAACATTTGATAAGGAGATGTATAAATTCAATGGATCTCGAGTTCATTGATCTCTATAGGGGTGGAAGATAAATTTGATATATATTTTTAGTAAACAATATAGTACATTAAATGATAATGATGTTTCTTGATCAAAATAGAGTAGTAGAGATTATATGATTATATTCACATTAAAAAGATCTGCACTAGTACATGTTTTTAATTCTAGAATAGATATCATAGATCATTAAATTAAATATTCAAGGAGCATTTCTATATACAATATATTCATAACACATGTTAGTGTATAACAATTGAATAAAAACATAGATTACTTTTTTTGTTAAAGCCTGATTGAGGAATAGAGCATAATTGGGATTTATATTTCATTAGGAAATATTTAACTAAAAAATTTAATATTGTAATAATAACAATTATAACTAATTTACAATAGTAATATTTAAAATATAATATTATAGAATGGAAATATAGTTGAATTTTGTAAAATACGAGCCTCACATGTGTACCAATCATCATTATTATGTGAATATAAATTAATGTTATAATTATTTTTATACAATATTTCAATTATATATCAATATAATGTTCTAAAATATTTAATAATGATTTTTTTTAAAAAAATTATAAAAATAAGAAATAAAAATTTTAGAAAATTCATTTAACTAAAATTGGATTGTTTTAGCTACGACATAAAATAGAGAGTTGTGGAACATGATATAAAACTTAAATATGAAAGCGGTGATTCATGGACTACTATTCAAAAAGAATAAAATTATATTATTTCAATTTGAATAAATAAAAAAAGAGTTAACTGAAATAGAATTATTCCGATGTCAAGTAGAAACCAAAATCTTTAGGAGACACTATAAAAACGTTTCATACATTGGAAATCCAATGGTGACACATGAATCCCCTCTTCATGATGTCTAATGGTGAATACTAACCCTTCATTGGGAGTGCCCATTGGTGGATCACTGAAAAATATTTCCCAATAACACAATAACATAATAACTAAAGAACCAATAAATAATGTTTCTAAAAAAATGAGAAATAAATTTTAAATATATTTAAATAGTAATAATAAATTCATTATTTTTTATAGAATAATAATGTGATCCATTAGGATTATGATGAAGCTTTTACTAAGTCATTGTTCAGCTGGAAGAAATAGTCAGTAGGTAAAAATATGACAAACCATTGATATCTAATGGTGACTGATTATTACTTTATATTAATACATTGAGGTTGATCATGACAAACTGTTGGGCTCCAATGGTGGATCTTGACCCACTTTTGGGTTCTAATGGTGTCTCATGACCCACAATTGGTGTACAATATTGTCTCCATTGAGCAACCAACAAAGAGAATTTAAAGTAGTTGAATAGAATATCTTTTGATGATTTCAACAAAAAACCAATATATAATATGAATAATTATTGAATTATTGGATTAGAATAAATTTTATCAGAAGAAGGTATAAAAATATCCTTATGCCAAATGAAATAAAAACATAATATTGAATAAAATTAGTTAGGGATTTCAAAGACATTGAAGAATTCTGGAGTAATGGAGCGAAACCAAATATTTGGGGAATAAGAAAGGATTTGAAAAGGAGGAGAATAGGATTAAAAGTGCATCATTGGAGCTCAAATTTTTGAGTGGGATATATAATTGGATCATACATCTCAAAAAGTGGAATATCTGGTGACCATTCATGTCCCCAATATTTTAAGATCTAGTAAATAGTTTACTTATAATGGCATCCCACATCATGTTGACTAAATGGAATGTTAGTGGTGTAATAAATATTATGTGTTGATCTATATCTCGATTTCACTACTAGGGATCAGCACCAGTTATCACCAAACTCACACGGGACTATGGGCATAAAATTCACCCTATTTCCAACCCATGCACTAACGGGCATGCACTTTGGGCCTTATACATGGTTCCACATGCGATATGCATGCACTATGCACACTACCATCCATATCTTCTGTATGGGATACCTTGTTCGGGCCATCCCACAAGTTTTACCCAATGGATCCCTTATATGGTTGAGGGATAACGAGGTGTCTCCTAATGAATGACCAAATTTTCACATATAGAAATTAAACATAAAATTAATTTCAAAATATAATAACATGATGTATAATTTTTAAAAATATCCATAAAATATTTAATTAATGAAAATAGAGAAATTTAATTAAATCACTAAAGAACATATTAAAAGGATAGTTGATATTATTTTATCAAAAAATATAATACCTCCAAAGGTTTTGGACTCTCAAATACAAAAAACATGATGTTTATTTAGTTTTTCAGAATTAATCAATGGCTAAGGAGGGAAAACACTATAATATCAATCTACCATACCAATATTAATCATCCATTCAAATTACGTTGGGTTCCCATAAATTTTTACTATTTCTAAATAGTCATGATAATTAAGAACAGGTTTAAATTTTAAACATTTCATTCCTCAAATAAAAAGGAAAAATTTTAATCACCAAATTGATACATAATAAAACAATTTCATAATGAAAACATGGATTTAAATAACTAATAGACCATTTATAAAATAAAATATTAAAAATAAAACATTCCAACAAGGCATTAATAATTTATTTTATAAATCCTCATTTGAGATTCATTTATAATGAAATTTAATTTCATTTAAAATTCCCAAAGGTATAGAACACCACTGTTTATGTAATTTTGTGGTCCAAAAACGTTACAAACAATACCTAACACACACTTAATTTTAAATAATAATTTTCATAATTTTTAAATACGTGGTAATTCAACTAAAACATTAAAATCTTTGTAATATCATTCGAAAGTAAACTTCAAAAGCCCAATTTTTTATTCTAAAATTTGATTTATTTTTTTAAAACTGATTTGAGAAATTTAATTAACAATTTCTCTCTATAATTAATTTTAAATAAGATTTTAAAATGATCTAAAATAAATCAAATCATTATACTTGAATGATAATCGAGTATAACATGATTTTTACTTCAAATAATGAATAACAATTCATTATACATTTATTCTGAAATAAAAAGATTAATTAATTCACCTAAAATTATTTGTTCTAAAATTAATATCCTAGGATATGGGAAAAAACATTGAACTGATGTGGAATTGTCTATAACTAAAATTTTGGATAAGCATAGTTTTATTTAAGAATCACAAACCATATAAATAAGGGAGACATAAATATCAAGTCAATCTGATAGTCATAGTGTTTAGAAAAATAAAAACACTATTATGAGGAGTAGGAAATCTATAGGAAAGGAATGAGAGTGAATGGGATTCAATAACAAGGTAGTCCAATCGTAACCCATGAATATTGTACCATGAATTATTAAGAATAGATGATATTTTGGATAGGGAGGCAAACTGAACTAGAGGGGCTTTTTATTGGGTGTCATGAAAGATCAAGGGATAGGGGAGGCGGTAAAGAGGATAACTCATCATATAGAGGTCCATGTGATGGATGAGGCTATGAGAAGTAATCCATGTGAGGAATGTTTTGGGATGGAGTCCATCAGATGGAGGAGTGTAGTAGGGGTTCATGACACATGGAAGAGAAGAGGGAGATTTAATGGAAAAAAGAATAGAAAAATAAATTTAATATATAATGAAATAAAACATAACAGAAAAATTTGGGTAACATGTATGGTTTACCCACATGATTTTTTTCAAATCTTGTATAATAATTATAAAACTAGTAAATACAAAAAAAAATTAATATTGGTTTAGTCCTCGGACTTCACATAGTTTAAGGGACAATGACATAATAGTTCTTCAAACACTTCCCCTATGGCATTACAAAATCACAAGTTTTCACCTAAATTCCATACAATGTGGCCAAAATATGCCACAATTTAAAACACATTATATTTTATAATATTGATTTTTTTTACCAAAACACAATATAACTAAAATAATATAAAATAAATAAAATAATTATTGATATAGAATAATGGGGTGTGATAGATTTTTGGTCCATAATGGTTTCATTCATTAGATATCCATTGATTCGTAATGTAACCCTCACTTTTGAATCATAATAATTACATAACATTGGCGGAATATATAAATATAATACAAACCAATTCCCAAATACATTAATTGTTCTAGTGCCTTTGGTAACATGGAAACATAAACACTAGTACATAAAGGATCAACATAATCTCCCACTAGGTTCTTCTTGACTAGCACAAATCATAGACACCTCAAACATATTTCATATCATCATAACCTTGGGTAATGGAAACATAAAAATGGGTGAACTTAGATGCTCATTAAGCTTAAACAAGGGTGACATGTAAGCACAAAAATGGGCATAATGGTATGAGAATGTGATCCTAAAAATAGAATATCATACCCTTCATATCAAAGATCTTAATAGGAATCTTGGAATAAATATTGGATGTTAATAGGAAGTGAATCACAATTAAATAAAGAGAATAAGCCATGATATCATAACATAGTAACAACACATGTAATTGTGACAGAAACACAATCATATAATCTAATTTCCATTGTAACCAAGGCATCACTGCCAAGGCCATCATTGTAGTATGGGTTCACCCCCATACCATATTCGTTAGACATGTTTCACTCCCATGGCCATATTAGAGGCATTAGTAAACTCCTAATACTATCCTAAATGTCATGATTCACTCTCATGGATATCTTAGTAGTCCAGTTTCATTCGGAATACCATCTTACTCAATCTTATATGATATAAATCTTTATACTACACATTGGAGAGTGATTTAGGTCCCACACATATCTTATTGAAATCATTCATACTTGTTCCACAAGATTATAAATAGTCAAAGTATTAACCATGAAATGAAATGGGTATTATAAAAAAGTAATCATATCATAACATGTGGAAAGAAATAGTTTTCATAATCATTTCATCACAATGGTAAGCTGTGAAAATAATCAGGTTTCAAAAGCATATAACCCATGATAGAGAAACAGGTTTCATAAACATCATTTCATGAATACGTAATCCATTCATAAAAAACATGAATTGTAAAAATTAATAATTTCCCCATTAAGGTATGAGTAACACTAATATATTTCATCTTAGATGGAATTTTATTTTGAAATATCTTTTAAAAACATTTCTTGAGTAAAATATACTTTCTTATTTGAAAAATTATTTTTATAACATAGAACCTTTTGAATATATTTTTCGTTGAAAAATGATTTTAAAACAAATAAAAAAATCATTGAAAACAATGAATAATTTTTAAAATATTTTTTACATCAAAATTATCATCAATGATATTTTGAAATATTTTTTGTATATATTTTTGAATGCATGGATTTTTGAATACATTAAAATTATGACAGCATAGAAAAAGAAGGCAATATTTTACATAAAAACATTATCTTAAGTAAAATAACTTGAATACGTTATACTAAAATATGAGGATATCTTTAAGAAACATCGAAAAAGGAAACTCCAGAGTATTTTGGAGAGATGGATCAAAAATATTTCATTATTGGAAGCATAAATGTAAACATTCTCGAAATGATATTAGATTGTCCCAATAAACTCTTATAACATAGTAACTTGGGATCACACTCTCTATGTAAGAAAATAAAATTACCTAATTAAAAAAATATTGAAAATAATGATATTCATGATATAATATTTTAATATGAATTATATAAGCCACAAAAAAAGATTAGGTGCATAACAAAACATGATTGTTAAAGAAGGAAAATTGATAAAGCATTATTTTACTGATTTAGAAACATCTGAAAGTTAGATACATTGAATTAAATATCATACAATGGATATTTAAATACAAATATATTTAAGAATAATATTTATAGAAAACAATCATGTCTAGTACATACCCCACCAAAAATGAAATACTATCAAACATAGCATTATATCATGGGATTAAAAAGAGAGACGAAATCCCCATACCTTATGTCATGACACTATTCGTACTTGTACAAATGTACTGTATAATAAATATCGGATGTTTGTAAATATTTTATAGAATAATATTCTTATACATAATACTATATATGGTTTTCTATGACCTTACATTACATTATTGTTAACGATCCTATGTTAATATTTCACTTCAAGTAATATTCGCTTTGTTCTTCTCATGTGTCTTAATTTGTTATATCATCGGTCTTTATACATATATCATGATTCCAGAAAGTAAAAAATGATATAAATATCAGTTATATATAGTATATATTTACTAAAATAATTTATATAATATAAGATTATGAAATGGAATACACAATTCATGGAGACATTAAGTCATATGTACGCATGAGCAATGTTTCCATTTTTATTATCAAATTTAAAGAATGAAATAAAATGACATAAAAGTGTCTATGTATATAATATCATTATAGTTACATTGTAATTTTATATATATCATATAATTTAACTAAACCCATCCTTAATACATTCCATGTAGTGTGTGAATTAATCACATTACTTTGAGGGGGAGATAGTTCACACTTCCTCAAATTAAATTTTTTTAATTACACAAAACAGAACAATCATCATTTTTTATCAATATTGTTTATTTATATAAATTTTTTATTATAAATAATTTAAAACTAGTTATGAATATTAATATAACTATTTTTAACGAATATGTTATAATTATCTCATTTATTTAATTATAAAAGAGAGATATGTTACAATGAAACTAGTGTGGCATGTATCGTATATCAATTCATTGTGATGTGTATTGTATTACAAGTTGGTGTTTCATGTAATTTACAATAATTAAATTTCATTTGAAATTAGTTTTATAATTAGTTCACTGCATTATATAAATGAAACACTCGTTTATTCAAAAAACATCTGTAAAAACTTGGTGTGTTACATTCTACCCCCCTTAAAATGAATTTCACCCTCAAAATTCATAACTAGGGTAAACAAAATTGAGGATGCCTATGCTTCATAATATCTTAAACATCCCATGTTGCTTCCTCTAGCAGGTTATTTATCCAAAAAATATTTACAAGGTGAGTTTTTTTGTTTCATAGAACTTTCTCTAATCAGTCAATAATTTCAATAGGTTGTTCCTCGTAAGAAAGATCCTACTCTAGTAGTGTGACCTCTAAGTTTGGTACAAGTGAAGGTTCAGGTATATACATAATCATGAGAGATATATTCAACACATCATGGACGTGAGAGTTATTTGGAGGATGTTCCATGTGATAGGTTATTGTCCTGATATGATCCAGAATCTCAAAGGGACCAGTTTACATAGGGCTTAGTTTCCATTTATTCATGAATCACATAACTTTCTTCCAAGGTTAGATTCATAGAATCTCATTTTCACCAACATAAAATTGTAGATCATTATGAAAATTATCAATATAAATTTTTTTTTCTGACAATGAAATTCATTGATATTATGTTAATGGTTCGATCATTCTCAAATATTTCTTCAGTGATCTCAAGTCAAAATAGATTTATTTCTCCAATTTCAACCTTACACATTGGAGATCCAGAATTCTTCCCATAGAGGTCATAATATGGTGCAATATGAATAATTGAGTTAAATATATTGATTTATGAAAACTCAAATAGAGTAAGTTGTAATCCCAAACTCCTTTTATACCTAACGAAAAATGATCTCAACATATCTTTTAGGGTTTGAATGGGTCATTCTGACTGACCATCCATCTGAGGATCATAAGAAGTATTGAAAATCAAATATGCATTATGTTATTGTTGAGGACATCACTAGAACATTGAGGTAAACCACGATTCTCGATCTGATAATTCAGAATGTGGTACTCCATGAAACCTTACCAATTCCTTAATTCCTATCATGACAAGATGGTCCCAAGAGAAATATTATCTGATATAGATGAATTGTGATGACTTTGAAAGGTTATCAACTATAACCCATATAGTGTAAAACCCTTTATAGGTTTTGGGTAGTCTGATGAAAGAATCCATAGTGATGCTCTCTCATATCCATTCTAGTATGGTTAATGGAATTAATACCCATTTAGACATTAGTATTTCAACTTTAACTTTCCGGCATAAAAAACATCTATATTCCAAACATGTGATATCTCTTTTCATGACATCAAACTAGAAGTATTATTTCAAGTCCCTATACGTATTTATACTTCCTAGATGAATAGTTACAGAAGAACTATGTTATTCCTCTGACAAACCCTTATTCAAATATGGTATGGAAGTAACACATACATGGTTCATAATCCTTATCATTCCATCATGATTAAGTCTAAAATCAGGAAAAGTTCTGACCTTCTTTTGTAGCTCTTCATCTTCCATCTGTGACAGTTTAATCATTACATGGATAGAGGGTTGAACATACACTTGATAATGATAACATTTTACCTTTTCATAAAGATTTATAGATCCATACATTGAAAATATAGATATATTGGTTCATTTAGGATCCTCATCATGGATAATCTAGCATGATCCTTCTGACTCAAAGCATTAACTAACTTGTTCTCTTTCCCTGAATAGTAATGTATTGGGCAATCATAATCCTTTATCAATTCTACCCATATTCTCTGTCACATGTTCAACTCATTCTATTTGAATATATATTTTATAATTTTATTATCTTTTTTTATTTCACACTTTTCACTATAAATTTAATTCTTCCTTATCCTTAATGAAATAATTAGTGTATATAACTTTAAATAAGTACATAGGTAATTTTTTTGGAATATTAAACTTTCATGAGGAATAGGATATAACCATGTTATTATGCATAAGATCACATCCAAATCCATTAATGTATGCATATATATATATATATATATATATATTATAAACCCATATCCACTATAGGTTAACGTAAGAACAGATTCACTAACAAACCATATCTTCATTTCCTTGAAACATTCCTCACATTAATTTTTCAAGAGGTACTTGAAACCTTTCCGGGTTTACATGGTTATAGGATTATATTGCCTTGAGAAATTTTACACAAACCATCGATAATATCTAGATAAACCAAGAAATATATAGAACTTAATCACTATGGATGTTCACGTCTAGCATTCAATAGCCTCTGTATTTGATGGATCTACTACTATATCATCTCTTGAGATTATATAACAGAAAAATGAAATAAAATTCATCCAAAATTAACAGTTATTAAAATTTTTAAATAGATTCCCCTTCCTTATGGTATTTAGTATAATTATCAAGTAATCATCATGCTCTTCCTTTATTTTTGAATAAATAAAAATATCAACTATATATACCACCACAAACATACCAATATAATCACTAAATACTATTTAATAAATCCATGAAAATTGAAAGGTAATTAGTAAGACCAAAATGCATCACTCTATATTCATAGTGATTATATCTTATAAAGAACTCCATCTTAGGTATAACCACCTTTGTGATCCTCAATTTATGATATCTAGAATGATGGTAAATATAAGAAAAAGTATTGATCTCCTCATAGTTGATTAAAAAGGTCATAAATCTAGTGAATATGATATTTGATCTTGATTGTGATCTTTTTCAACTCTAGATAATCAATACATAGTGACATTAATCCATCATTATTAAAAAAAAAATTTTGCTCCCCAAGGTGAAACACTTTTCTAAATTTATCCCTTATCACGGTTTTCATAGATGTTGTTCTTCAATACCTATAACGAAATAATGGCCATTCTATATGGAGTCTTTGAAATTGGTACAAAACCCGTTATAAGTTCTATTGATAAATCAACGTCACATTTTGGTGGAATACTAATCAAATCTTCTAGAAAGACATCTAAAAAAGTTAAATCAATAGGCATATCATCGATGTTGATTTCCCCCCCAAACAATTGAGATAAACATCTCTTTTAAATGAGAATTTAGACCCATGCCCTGGATGTAATCTCAATAGGATGATCACACATATCATCATAGTGATGTATAATCATAGGAGGGTTTGAAATATCAAACTTAACCTCCCTTACATGAAAATATATGTAGTATTTTTTTAATATAATGACAATACATTCCTAAGATGGGACCAATTCAACCAAAAGAAGAATGAAAATATTTTCAGGAAACACATTCCCTCAAACAATTACCATAGTGGAATCAAATTCATTGGATAAAATATCTATACCATTAGGGGTTAGTACTGCTCATTACACATTTTATTAGTTTAGAGGAATCATAACACCCATATAAAATTCATTATATATTAAATAGTGGGTAGATCTCAATTGAAATATGACATTATGAGATGTAATGTGGTTATTAAATGCACATTTCATTACATATTAATCAAAATCCTCATCCTTAATAGTGAATGTATGAGATTTACACTTATCTGTTAATTAAATAGGTTCTTTTTTTGATCATACCTCTAGCCCTTGGATTTGGGTTGTGGTTTTCATAATTATCATTCTCCATAAACATGAATCAATGAACTTTGGGTGGATAATTCTGTACATCCTTTTCTCCCTTTTCATGTTTAGATAAAATTTTCCCCTAAATGTGGAAAACATTACCTAATGACATTACTTTCCACACATGAAACATTTGTTAGACCCATTAAAGGAATATCCTCCATAATACATCCCACACATAGATCATAAAGGAAATCATCATCTTATTTTCTCCATGGTTTTTTTAGTTTCCATTAAATTAAATCTTACTCTTCTTTTCAAAACCAAGATATCTATATGTGACTCCAACATCCATTTTAATTTGATTGCACAATGGACAATCAGTTTGTAGCTACTAAAGACTTTTATGGACAGTTCCCTTTCAAGTCATGGATTTACACCAATAAATATTCTTTCAATATTCCATTTATGTTGAATGATAATTCTAGAAGTGTACCTCACAAGTCTCCTGAAATTACCCTTCTATCTACCAAAATATTCATCATCCCATTTCTTCAACTCAAGGAACACATTCTATAGCTTGATATAAATAATTTAAGGAAAGTAGATACTAAAAAAATATCTTGAACTCATAACAATCCATAGATTCAATATTATCTTTCTACCATGTATTCTTTCTTAATGTCCACCAATTATCTGCTATACTTTTTTACCAATAAAAAACTAGAACGAATTATACATGCCCTAAACAATAATGAAGAGAGAGTATCCTTTCATTAGTATTGATCTATTATTCAGAAAAAATTGGATCATGGGACCCTTAGAAATAACTAGGACATCACCTCATGAAAGACTAAATTGAATTTTGTAATCTACTTTTCTCATTTGGAATTCCACCATGATTCAAATATTGAGAAAGCTGTGTGAGCTAAGCAATGGATATTTTCATTCCAACTACCATATCATTCAATTTATCAGGAGGACATTCATTTCATTGTCCATTTCAATCACTATTAATGCAGTTTCATTACATTCCATCCATTGAGTAATACTATAATCATAGACTTAGAAATAGTTACCATAATGAGGAACCAATAATTATGAAAAATCACTTATAATATATATAACTTATGAAACCTACTTTAACCTATTTCGCCTTAGTTTTATCCAAGTTTATTCATTTCCTACTTATATTTAAAACCTTAATAATGGTTCATGAATAGTTTATTAATTCTCAAAGAATATCCCTTAGGAGTGTCAAACCAGGTGTGTAGTAAGGCCCATTTTCATGTAAAATATTACTTAATGTCAATCCTAGAATATCTTGTCTGACTTGTTACCCCGAGGACCATTTTTTCAATATCCACATACAACTATTGTATCCAAAACATGTATTTATTCCTTGGAAACCACCCAATATATCCTACCCAAAAATTCTATGACTTTTTCAATATTTTACCTTACCATTATACTTATTCCGTGACACGTGATTAGGGTTATCACTATGGTTTTATCATCTAATATTCCAAATGATATCTATACCTTTTCTCTGATTCTAACTATATTGACCCTCTCTTTTCAAACATAAACATTTCATAAAGTTTGTGTAATACATAAACATTTATAAAATAGATTTCCAAAGTTTATAATTGTTTTAGTTCCATTGGAAACATGGAAACATAAAAATTGGTACATAAATGATCTATGTCATCTCCCACTGTGTTCTTCATGTCTAGAACATTTCATAGGAACCCCAAACAAAATACAAATCATTATAAACTAGGGGAATGGAAACATAAAAAGTGGTGACCTCAGAAGCTCAGTAAGGGTAATAAAGGGATATATGTAAGCATAACCATGTGCATTATCGTACAAGAATGTGATCATGAAAAAAGAGATCAGATCTATTATATGAAATATCATAACAACATCCATGGATTTAATATTAGAAGTTCATAATACATGATTCATAATTAAATACAGAGAATAATCCATGAAATCATAACATAGGAATAAAACGTAGAATTGTTTCAAACACATAATCATATAATATGATTTCTACAGTAGCCAAAGAATCACTTACATGACCATATTGGTAGTATGGTTTCACCCCATACAATTTTGGTAGTCAAAGTGCACACCCCTAGCCATATTAGTATCAGGAGTTCACTCCAGATACCATCTTTGGAGTCATGGTTCACTCACATGGACATATTAGTAGACGAGGTTCATTACAAATTCCATCTTAGTCTTTCTCATTAGATATAAATATTTACCGAATTCATTGGAGTGAGATATAGGTCCCAACCATCTCATAGTGAAATCATTCATTCAATTTCCCCAACATCACAAATAGTCATATCATGACCCATAAAATTAAATGGATAATACAAACATGTAATAATATAATAACTTGTGGAAAAATACATTTTACATAATCATTTCACCATAAACATAACCCCTGAAAAGAAGTATATTTCTAATTAATATAAATCTTGAATGAGAAATGAGTTTCATAAACACAATTCCATAATGAAATGTTCCCTTTTGAAAAGAATATGAATAGAAACATAGAATAAGTTCCCCATAAAGGCATGATTAACACAAATGGTGGATAAATTATATGGAAAATAAAATTTTAATATCTTTTAAAAAAATTCCATTGAGAAAAATATCCATTATTCATTGAAAAATTATTTTGGTAACATAAATCTTTTTTAAAACCGTTATTTTTGAAAATAGATTAGAAATCTTATAATGTAATATTTGAAAACATTAATAAAATTTTAAAATAAATGTTCTTTGAAAATTATCTTCAAGGATATTTTGAAAACACTTTTTAGAACAATTTTGAAAACATGGTTTTTTAATATAATCGAATTCTAACATAAGAGAGAGAGATAATCAAATATTAATTTAAACCATTATATTATGTACCAAATAGTGTAAAACGTGGTTCTAAAATATGATGAAAACTTTAATTAATATATTAGAAGGAAAACCAATAGTTTTTTTTGAGATATGAATCAAAATATTTCATAAAATGAACCGTAAACGTAAAAAATCCTGAAAAGTGATGGGGTTGACTCAAAAAACTCTTATTACTTGGTAACAAGGGATAATACTCTATAAGTAATAAAATAAAATTAAATAAATCCTATTATATCATGAAAATAATGATATTTATAATATTGATTGTAAAACGCAAGAATATTTACTTAAAATAAATTATTAGGTTCGTCACAAAACATGGGTTAAAAAGAATGAAAATTAAAACAAAACTATTTTACTCATTTAGTATCTTTTTAATGTTAAACCCCATGAATGAAATATATTTAAATGGATCTGAAAGTTTCCATAAATTTAATAATTATATACATATAATACAATCATGGTACATACATACACCACACAAAAGGAATGAGTTAAAATCATAGCATGTATCTCATAGGAATAAAAGGTTTGATGAACTCCCCTTGCCTTATATGTTGAATGTCTTCAAAATCGTACAAGATTACTATATAATAGATTGATGTTTCTTATAAATCTTATCCTGAATAATAGTATTATACATTATACCATATTTTTTTCATTATCATATATTTCCTTCTTTTTAGCGATTCTATTTTAAGGTTTTACTTTGGGTAATATTCCATTGGTTCTTCGCATGAGTCTTAATTTGTTATATTATTGGTTATCATAAATATATAAATTTTATAGAATGTATAGAATGATGTAAATATCGATTATATATATTGTATATGTTTCTAATAATAATCTATATAATATCATATTATTAAATGAATTTCATCATTTATGGATACGGTAAGTCATACATATGCATGAACACTTTTTTCATTTTTACAGTCCAATTGAAATAAACAAGGAAAATGAAATAAAAGTATAGATGTTTATAATATCATCAAAATATAATGATAATATTTAATATGTCATATAATTTCAATAATACCATATTTAATACATTCTATTTAGTGTTTGAATTAATCATATTTCTATGAGGGGGTGATAGTCCACACTTCGTCAAACGAAATTATCATAATTACACCAAAGAAAAATTAGAAATATGTTATTTGTTAAAGGAATAAATAAGGATAAATAAAAAAATATAATATGTGACATATATAAACATAGTTTCAATAATAATTTCAACCCTGAGATCTACTAAAGTAGAAATGAACAATCATCGTATTGTGAGGCAGTAGTTCACCATACACGTAAACAATACGTACAATATCCCTTAGATAGAGATGTGTGTAAGTGTTGGACGAAACCTAATCCTAAAAACATCATAGTATAATGAAGATACTAGGTTTTAAAACAATAAGGGAATATAGACAGTTGAGGAGGTGGAGAAGGAAAATAAAGGAAAGGAGTTTGAGAGAAGACGTTACCTCTTAATCGGGTAACTCCTGTTGGTTTGTACCCAAAGGCTTCCTTGAGTTTACATATGAACAAGGTAAGGGTTACAGGAAAAAGGGAGGGAATTTGGGATATTTTTTTATCATATTTTGGGATACCCAATAGGATTGATATGTGTAAGTAACTGGGTAGAGGTGGTGGTCTTTTTTGGGAAGAGAAGGGACACACTTGGCATTTTTGAAACCAATTTAAGTGTACCAACGTTTTTACCTAAAATAATTCAAACCAAACCATAAAAACTCATGCATGTAATTTTAAAGTACAAATAATTTCTGTAATATGGGTTGTGGAAAATTTTATAGGTATTTTTAGGTTTTATATTTCTGGTTTAGTACATTATTATGTTATTTTTTCTCTTAACCGATGTAATTAATTTTAATAACTTTCATTCATATTTATGTTAAAAAATAAATTTGACCATATTAGAAATTATAAATTTTGACTATTACGAACATGGAATAAATTTTTCTAAATTATAATAACATAATTGGAAGAAATTAATTTAAAATTAATCCCACAAATCAGGTAGAAAATGTGGGGTTTAATGTATAAATGAACAAAAGTTTTCTATGTTTTAATTTTCAATTTCATTATGAAATTGGATCAACTGAAAATAATTGGATTAATTGATAAAATATTATATATATAATATATTAAAATATCTAAAAATATAATTTAAACATATAAATAAAATTAATTAAAAAGAAGTTTTGAATTAAAATCTTGTATTTTTAACTATTCATCCATAAATGAAGTTTGTCAGAAAAATCCCAAAAATACACTCTAATATAATTTATAAATTATAAATTCCAAAACTGAAGTTTATTTTATTAAATTAAATTTATATATGTGTCTCAAATTTATTTTATTATACTTCACATAAAGATATTAAAAGCATTTTTATCGAGAAAATGATATTTTAAACATAGAAGAAATTTACCAAAAATCATTTCTTTTATTATCGATTAGTTTTATTTATTTAAAAATGTATAATAAATATTTTACAAATAGTTATTACTATTCATATAACTATTTTAACATCTAGTTTATAATTATCTCTTTTTAATAATTAAAAAAATATAGGGACTTTTCGTAGAATATTTAGATTCATGTAACGTTTGTCGATCAATGATGAGTGTATAATACCCCAAGTTGGACATCAGTGTAACATATGATAATTAAATTCCATGTGAAAGTATTGTTTTAATTGTTTCATTATACCATATAAATTAAAATTTAATTTATTAAAAAAAGGTGCATAAATACATGTGGTGTTACAATGAGGAGGGACAATACCCATGATCAAGTCCCAATCACACCCAATGGAGTGTGGTTGAATTGGATGGAAAAAATTATTATCATCTTTAAGAATCAATCAACATAAAAAACGATACTTTAAAACAAAAAAAATAAATTCTATTAATCCATAAGAATTCAGCAAGGTAAACTCATTATAATGAAAATCCAATGAGATAAATGAGACCAAAGATCAGTATCCCTAAATTTATAAATTCTATAAATGTTGCGATGAAGAGAGAACACATCATGAGACTATAACATTTTGAACAAGTATGTATTTCTTATAACCTTTCATAAATCACCCATATAAACCACGTACACACAATCACCATGGAACCCACTATAAAATACAAGGTGAACATATCCCAATAGAAACCAAACATCAGTATAAAAACCACCACAAGGCTCAAAGGCATATATCAACCATGAAACCCATGAAGAAACACCCTCACGAATTCCATAATAAGGATTGAAAAATTTCATCTTAATTTTTGGGTTACTACTACGTAAAATTTTGAACACCATCCCCTAATAAACCCATTAAATATTGAACCATCACAGTCTCATATTTATGAAGGCCACACCGATCACAGTTCCATAATCATCAACCCCATAGTCACCCCAGTTTGACCCATTATTAAACCAAAATAAAAAATTCCATAAGACAACAAAACATTTGATGATATAGACGGTTAAATCCTAAACCCACATGGCATGAAAATAACTATAAAAATAACAATATCCACGTATCTAAAAAGCCCCACACAAATTTTTTTAGTCTTTACCACCCCAAAAATCATTAACCATGATACCCTCAACAAAAACCAAAAAAAATATCCAAAAAAGGAATCCATCAATTCAATGCACAAATCACCAAGAATAACACTAAAACAATTACCCTCAGGTATCCAAATCAAAATACATACAATATGTGGATGAATATGAGTCTATAAATTGAGAAAATAATTTCAAGGAAATGGACATTCTAAATATTAAACTCAATTCTATGTGTGGCTCTGGTCTTCAACTAGATAAACTATAAATATAAAAGAATAAAACCACCTAGAGGTTCATCCCGTAATACATACTATCCCTAATTTACATGTATGTTTATGGAATCAGAGCTCATATAACAAGTGGTATGGACTTAATTAGTTTATGTTTCATCCATAAAACTTAAATTACCACCACAAAAATGTAATAAACAAAAAATAGAAAATTTATTAAAAAATAAAACATCATCACAAATCACAATAACCCCTAAATAACCATTAATATTTTAAATTAAAAATTAATAATTTTTAACACAATTTACCAAAGTCTAATATTTTTAAATTAAAATTATTATAAACAAGATTTATTATTTTAAAATTTGGTAGAAATAATTTAACAATATATTACAAATTTAATATCTAATTACATAAAAAAATATATTAAAAACTAATTTACATCATTAGATATTATATTTGAAAAACACACAAACCTTTTCAAAATTTCTAAATGAAGATATAGAATCAAAGTCATATCCAAAAATTTTAATAACCCAAATAATTTTCAAAACTATTTCAAAAAAAAATCCTAAAAACAATATGATCGAAAGAGTTTATGAATTACTATAATTTAGGTATGAATTTTATTATTTAAAATAAAACATACAGCTATTCCAACAACTTGAATTTATTTTATAGGATGATTATTTTTTAGGAAAAAAACAATAAAAGATATATGTATTATATCAAATAGTTTAAATCATTTCATTTCAAATGTATAATTGAAATAGTAACTTAAAAAACCACGAATAACAATACATATATCAAGTATGTAATTAAATCATACTAATAATTTTATAAAATTATATCTAGACATTAAACATATGTTTTATTGAAATATTTAAACAAAATCAAGGTATTTAAAAAATTATCTATATAATAATGTTATTCATTTCCTACACAAAAATACTTTAATAAAAATACCAGACCCTACTTCTATTTACCTATACCTAGGAACCCCCAATATGATTATTTTTGTATCATTTATATTCTTTAATAATGGAATCCCATGGCCAAACCATACCAGACATAGTGGTTACAAAATCAAATGATCTTAAGGAAATTTCAATATGTCCTCACAATAGATTCCTTAAGAAATAGACTCTTTAAAAATTTTGAGAGAGTGCACTCATGTTATAAATTGTTAAAAAATATACTATGCTACATTATATAGTGATTGTGGTAGAAATATTCCACCTCCTCGAATGTAGCTTTATTTATAGGAACACTCTTAATTTTTATATTTTCCATTCAGTGGAGTAGTAAGAAAGGGCGCCAAAGTCACTACTCTAATTTATATGTTCATCATAGCATATCAAGTCTATAATCATCATGATATAAAACACTAATGTGTATATAATCTTCCTCCATTAGAATCAGAAATGATCATCTAATTGATGATATGAAGATCTCCTTTTAAAAATAATTTTAAAATTTCATCTAGAAAGAATGTTTTTCTTTATTCAATAATATATATGTAATATAATTTGAAAATAAAATTCTCTTATATTTTTCATACTATGTCTTCTTGTATTTATAACCACCATTTCATAAAACTGTTTCCTTATATATTATATAATTACATGTTCCTTTGATAAGGATGTCCCATCTAATTTCCTCCATTTGGAAATCTTCAAAAAGGTTCCTTCCTTGGGGAAGAAAATTCTATATTCACTTAAACATAACATTCCAATACAAACATCTTATTAAATATAAATATATAAAATATACAAAAGTAAAATTTTTAAATAAGTAGATTATGATTTTTCAAATAATGATAAAATGATTAAAATGAATTATTTGTTGTCAACAAAATCCAATTCCATTTTTCAATATTTTTTCATAAATCCCCATACTTTTACATATTGATTTTCACATAACATACAGAGTGGTGGCATACCAAGGTCTAATAAAAACACTAACTAATTATTCTCATGACAAAATAAGGATAACACGATTCTATTCACATTACTAGGAATCCATCCTTGTATCCTAAATAACAACAAATTGTGTTTGGAATATTTCATGATTAATCCATATGTTTTTAGGAACTATAGGAAATCCATAAAATAGTTTATAATATGTCCTAACAATGAGTGCTTGGTCAATGAATTATTTTGTAGTATTTTAAAACTGACCCCACACTCCCAATATTATTTTTCAACTCCAAATATAACCTAATGAGAAAGTCAACAAGAACCATTCCAATGGATATCAAAATATCATAAATGGTAATCCGATAACTTATCTAATTCAAAATTCAATCCCCAAATACATATGATGGATCAATAAACATCATGATGGTTGGTCATTCGGAACCCACCCATGATAACCTCACGAGTCCTCATGGCCATAAAATTATTTCATTCCCCCATAAATCCCCATAAATCATTAAATAAAATAAAAAATTATCAGTAAAATATGATCTCACTGAGTAACTCAGGGATCTGTTAACCATTTGTATTAACTAACACAATATATCAATCCATCATCCAATCAAGAAAGAATACGAAAAACAATAGGGGCATCAACAATCTCCCTAGGTTGATGAAAATCATCACGATCATCGAATAAAATAATTGATGATGATTTTAACCTGGAAATAAACTTAACGATATACAATATTCATACATAAAAATCCAACATTTCACATATTTAAGTTGGCCTCCAATTTCAATAAATTATACTACTAAAAATAAAAATACAAAAATACAAAAGATGTAATATAAGTAGATATACATCCATTAGATCACCCAGAAAAATATCTCACCTTATAGAAACCCGTTGTTTACCCCCAAACTCCCTCAGCATGATGAAAATCCCAAATCACCAAGTCTTAAAATTATTAATAAAATCCATCTATAAAAACAACTAAATTATTTAAAGAAATCAATTAAAGTGAAAAATTAGATGTGAATTGTATGAAAACATAATAAATTCTGAAAATTCAATTAATATACAACACATTCTAAATGTGATAAATAAAATATAACTAGTGTCAAATCCCCATCGGTAACTTACCATCACTTATTTCGTTCATTCCCTAAAGAAAAAACATGAACTAAAACAAAGACTTTAATATGAAATTTAATAATATACGTGTGATCATAAAAAATATGTTATAGGTTTCCAACATCCATGCCACATATTAATAAATTAATAATTGATCTATTTTCATGATAGTTTGAAAATGAAATTTGAATATGAGTTATTGTATTTAAACACAAAGACTATATTTCTTATCAATATTTATGAACTTTATTTCCTTGTTTACATTAAAATACAATCACATAGAAAATTTTTCATTGGCCTTTGTTGTTATTATCGGAAAACTCTTTTTGACAACACCATTCTGAATCATTTCAAAATAAATATTTTATAAATATTTTAGAACTAATTTAAATATGTGATATAAAGTAAGAAAATTATAGTTGATAATCCAAATATAAATGAAATGAAATAACAAATCAACTGTCACAAAAGAAAGAGTGCATAAGTAAATGTAACGACCATAGAAAATCCTAAGAAAACTATGTTTAAGACCTGTAATCCCATGATCACCACACTCTCATTGATCAAAAAATTCAATACTATTACCTTGAACAAGAATCTTTAGAGGCCTAACTAGATTATTTGAGATTAAAATAATACATTTCACATCATATTATAGTTTATTTGTAGAATTAGTCAATGTATAGTTTGGGAAACCACTACAATCTATATTTGTTGTACTTTTCGTTGTTATCCCACTTATGTATTAATATTTCTAATATATTGTTCCAATTTTAATCAAATATATTTAATATAGAACACATATAACATTAAAATATTTAATTACCCAAATTAGTGTAGGACATTTAGAACACCTAAAAGATACACAATAAAATATAAA
This sequence comes from Viscum album, assembly GCA_963277665.1. Lineage (NCBI taxonomy): Eukaryota > Viridiplantae > Streptophyta > Magnoliopsida > Santalales > Viscaceae > Viscum > Viscum album. Next base: position 904,794,228 of record OY728125.1, on the reverse strand, counting down.
AATAATCATCTACCAGTTTTAATTAATTAAAATAGACTTTAAAAAATATATGATGAAATGAAAGGAATTATAATTGGCTATATAAATACACCTCTGAAATTCTTTTTGATTGAAATAAAATTTCTTTTAAATTCTATAAAGTCTTAGACAACCACCCGTTACAATATTTAACAACTTATAAAGTGTTAAACTACTTCCAAGCCACTGAATTTATTAAAAATAAGCCTTTAAAAGTTTTATAAATATTTGGAATTTTCCATATAATTTTTTATTATTTTTAAAACTTTCAAAAAATATGTTTTGAAACCCAATTTTATTTCTTATATTCAATTTAATTTTTTAAAATTAAATTTAGCTAATTTAATAAAAATACAATGTTTAGAATTAATTTAACAAATTATTTTTACATGTTTTAGAATCTATAAAATAATATTACATTAATAAAAATGAATTATAATATTATTTTCACTTTAAATTAAATTAATCATACTTAAAACCACTATTATAAATATTAAAATATGGATTTTAACCAAATCAATCAATATTTATAGAATTAAAATCTTAAGGTAAGGTAAATCCTTTTAAGAATTTATGGAGAGTGTTCTGAAAATTAAATGCAATAAAAATTGGGACATAATTCAGTGTTCCAAGCCATATAAATAACGGAACCCAAAAATAGGGACAATTTGATTCTCGTAACGTTTTTCCACATAGAAAAACATGGTGTTGTGGGTAAATAAAAAATCATACCATGGTGATCCATCCTTAAACATTTAATATCACACCATGAATCTTCATGAATAGAGGAGATATAGAAGTGGTAATCATGCTTGGCTATAAGGGGGTTCGATATGGGGTGAAACTGGGAGTATTGGAGATAGGATACTAGAGGGAGGATTCTACATGATTGAGATGGTTTTGGAAGGGAGTAGGTGGCATGAAGGAGTCCATGTGATGGAGTAAGAACAATGGATACTATCTAAGAGATGGTTTAGAAGGGAGGTTGTGTGAGGGAGGTAATGTAAGGGTGGTTGTGTGAAGGTGGATATTTATAGGGGATCACAACACATAGGATATATGAGGAAGATATTAAGTAATCCAAATAAAATAGAACAATGAGAATAGATAAAAAACAAACTAACATAACTTAAAATTAAGGAAACCCACACAGCCATATGACAACAATTATTAACTTATTAGAATACTGAAAATCATTGATGTGAAGTTACTCCTAGGACCCACCTTGTCTAGTGGACCATGCAAGGACCATGCCAAATAGAACCAAACTAGGACCGAACCGAATGTAATGATCACTGAATGTTTTTCCAAATCATGTTGGATAATTTTGTGTTAATTTAAAACACAAAAAATATTAACATTTTATAGAACATTATATAAATGAAACAAAAAATAATATAAAATAAATAGAAAATATATAAAAAAATATAGTCTTCTAATATGTCCACTAATTTATTTTAAAATGGGGAATAAAAAATGTTAATAACAATATATTGGTTTAAATTATAGGACTTTCAATGATAGAAATAACTCCAATTTTTAAGGGTGTTATCCAAGATTCTATAATGATAACCTCTTAATCATCACATATATATTGAATTAAATTTCACTTATAAACATGATATTTAATAGAATTTAATACCCCCACAAACCCCATGTCAATTCCATGTAATCATTGACATACCGTATTATTCTATTCTCTATTCCCTTACATATATACTCAGTGTATCCTCTATATAGTTTTACAATTTTTACTTTATTATTCTTATATCTCATCCCGGTATATATTGAATTAAGAATAAAATTTAAAGAAATCCAAGCTCCTAGAAATCATATTTCCCTAAAAATAATCCATTATATTTTTTCATGGTGAATATCTATAATTTATTAACATTTAAATTGTCAGTGTTCATACCATAAACCATCAAAAATATTTTCTAGTGTCTGTAATCAATTTAGCTTAAAACTAGTAAATTTTCAATAATCATTCCATGGATACATCCATTATGATGTCACCATTTTGTTTTCACATAATTAATCTATATCTATTAAATGTGTTGGGGTGTGATAGGATTTTTTATGGAATAATATTGATTTTCAATGAAAAATAGGATGAAGGATAGCTTCAACGTCCCTTTACCTTTTCTACATAGTCTATGAATTATGGAAAAATTTCATTAATCATAGCATAATTTATATATTTATTTGATGATATGATTCTTGACTAGAAATCATTTATGGTGTGATATGGGAATTCATGGTTATGAACAAAATACCTATTTTTTATTAATCTTATGATGGTTAACTCAATTAACCACATGAATCTCAACAATGGAGTGATTAATTATATGAATGAATCTCACATAGCATTAAAAATCAAAAAATTAATCTAATATACCTTAAGTAATTTCTATTTAATTTATAACTGTTATCCATTAATAACATTATTTTTAATCATGCACTATGATTTTGGATGTATAACTCAGTATCATCTTCTTAAATCCACATTCCATTTTGTTACACTAAATATTTCAAAAAAATATCAAATTGAAAATAAACCAATTGAATAAAAATCCATCATTAAATCAATTGGCTAAAATATTCTTCTTAAATAAAATTTCAAAATTATTACTAACATACCAGTTCAAAGAAATCATCAGAAATACCTACTCTAAAATCCATTGCAAATCATGTTATGATATCAATATTTCTGTTTTTGAACAAGTAAATACTCCATATAAGATAGAAATCTGATTAATAGTAACAATACAATATCTTATTTAATAAAACATAACATTGTGATAGTTATGTCCTTGAAATTTCTATGTATTTTTTTTATATTATATGGATTATTTAAAAACCAAGCACTGATATAGAACATGATTCTAAGGCCTGGCGTGGCCGGAATAATTTTTTGAATATTTATAAAATAGAACACAAGTACGGTTTTGGTAACATCTAATTTTGTGCCAAAATTAAAAATATGAGTGCACCATTGTATATAGAACATCATATTTTCCTTAGTAAGGACCTAACCTTGATCAACATGGGGCAAGAAAAAAAGTTAATTTTTGGGAATATTCAAGTAAAAATATAATAAAATTGATAATTTTTATTTTATTCAAAATTTCATACTATACCACAATTATGCAGAAGATATTTCATTTAATAAATTAAGTAGTGTACCGTTGCTACGACTCGGTGTAACAAAAATAAAAAAACATGATTCCTCCTTTCAATGTATTGACCCTGATACGGGATTATGAGATGATCACATAGTATTATCTGAATCATTGAGTGAATTATATTATTGAATGATGAATGAGGAAAAATGATGGATCACCAATGGAAACTGACGCCCCATACTCTTCTAAGGTTTTTTCAAAAAAAGAGAGATTCTAGTTCAGGGATCAACGAATGACTATAGTGTGGATCCATTCTTCACAAGAAATTGATCCAATCCCAGATTTAGGGTTTTATTTCTATTTTATTTCTTTCTTTCCACATTAATTGATTTGAGAGATGAATGTAGATCATCCCCCGTATATGTTGACCTGTGGATCAGCCACGTATGTGGGATTATTTTGACTTCGGGGATTTTAATCGAGGTTGTCCATGATTTGATGTGATCCATGCTTAGAGTTATTAATCTCCTCAAAATTATCAATTCTAACATGGATGAATCAATAATAACATGAAAATGGCATGGATCCATCTATTTTGGGCGTTCTTGTGTTTTTTCCATTTCTTGTGGTGTAACGATCAAAGTCAACGGCTTGATGGCTGGTGGAAATAGTAATCTGCTGTCCAGGTGGGACCATAGCAGCAGATCAGCCCACGGTTGGAGGCCTCGGAAAATGAAAACTCCTGGTTGATGACTGCCAGCCTAGGAGTCTATGGCGGTGAGGTTTGTTGGATCGATTTTCATCGGTGGAGGAACCCGTGACAACAACTGGGGTTGGCGAGTAGGTTCCGCCAACAAGTGGTTGGAGGGGGCCATGATGGATGGGTATGCGGGCCACATCATGTGACTAAGAACTATGGTCTAGCAGGACGTCAGAGGAGGACCCATATTTGCTGGCCTCGTTGTTAAGGAGGGGAAGCAGTCGACACCATATCATGTGGGGAGCAACTGGCCCGGTAAGGAGGGCTAGGTGGGACTGGGCCTAGACCCAACATGCATCTTTTCAGTAAAACACCATTAATTCTCAAACAATACATCTGATTAAAGAGTTGTTTGTGGACATGGGCCCCTTATAATTTCGTATCCCTTTTCATATAAACTAAAATATTTTTCAAAGAAGTATAAATATGACATTATTCTTGATGAGTAAGTTCTCATAGAATAATCACGCAACGAGCTAGAATCTTATTTCTAGCTATGATGAGAATAATATGACTACGAGTCATATTGACCTAATGTTTCTATGTGACTCAGAGGTTCAAAGTGATGTAGAATGTCTACGTGACTCAACATTACTATGTGTTATATGATTTTGTATGACAGTTTTGATTTTTATACATTATATTTATACCTGTTTGAGCTGAAAATACATTTTGTGTACATTCATTTATGTTTATTCCATTGTAGTATTTCCATTGTGGTCATTCCTTTGTGGATTTGGGGTGTTCTATTGAGTATTGTTTTACTCACCCCTACAAGGGTTTTCCCCACACATGGCGTGTCTTTGACAGATTACTGAAACATTGATAGAGACCTAGGTTATCCTGGACCAGGTGGTTCCCATTCAGATCTGATAGGGGTGGCATACTACTATGGCATCAGGTAGCTACCCTTTAGATACCCTTCAGTAAGGGTTCTGTGTAAGTATGTTTCAAGTGACTTGTATAATCTATTGTTTTAATTTTATTATTTGGCTTTTATACTTGTCCCCTATACGTTTCGTTTTGAACTATTTCTCTTAGTTGTTGTCTTAGTGGCATGCATGGTTTACTCAGAGTTTACTTTTCATCATTTGTGGGCTAGAAGATGTGTGCATGTATAAATCTTTAAAGTCAATACCTCCAATTTTTGATCTATGACATCATATCTCTAGTTTCTGTCCCTTTAACAATTGGAGGTGGGCTTCGAGTTTTCATGGCACAGGCCCACTGAATAAGTTAATGGCAGAGTGGTATAAAATGGGTTCAATTCAATATTTGTTCCTTGAGTCTCTGAGATTAGTATGGGGTAGTAGTGTTATGTTTCTCATGTTCAATTTTTTGGTCAGGGACTCCAGTGTTGGTACGGCAGCTGACGTATCCATACACCAGGACACTGGACACACTTTTACCAACTCTGTACATGAAAACACTGGTTGTATGGAAATAAATTGTACATGAATCATATTAGATATTGTGTATGTCATCTAGTACTATTTGATTTAGCTCACTATCTATATTCTATTGACCATCGTTTTTATTGATCTATTTCAGGATGCCTCCCCATGATTGATATCCTGGATTCCATTGTGTGACCATGAAGAATGTACACATATCGATGAGTAATCTGTACATGGACCAGTACCGGAGGTAACCCCGCTGGGTTGTGCACCAGTGTCACCACTAAATAATGATCATCAGTTTCAAACCGTGCAATTAATTCAGGATGTACGAAGACTCAGTGCATTTCATGAGTTCTGGAGGTAGAGACTTACCAGTTTCAGAGGTGAGAATGACCCCCCATGTGGTTAAGGATTGGATCGAGGCGGTTATGCGAGTCTCCGGTATAGTGAAGGCGCCTTTATACATGATGGTGGTCTTAGAAATGATATTTCTTCAATTATCGGTAGGGATATTGTTGAGCTTGAAAACCTTGTTTCATAATGAGGTGAACCTCACATGGATAGACCATGAGTGTCTCTTTAAGGAGTTATTCTTTCTAGTGACATTATTCCCTGTGTGTATACAAGTGCTACTCCACCTATAGTAGGGTGGAATTATGGTTGTGGGGTACTCATCAAAATTCACCATGCAATCTTGCTACTACGCATACATGGTGAGAGAATTGTTCTTCAAGGATCAGCCATTTGAGTAGGTACTACAGTAAGAGACAATAGAGTCCATGCTGTCTCTTAAAACTTTTACTCAAGTTGTTGTGATGGAGAAAGCTCTACTTGTGGAGAGATTCCTTGAAAAGCATGTTCCCGTAGTAGGAGCTACTAGTAGTCCCTAGGTGGAGGAGTCTTCAGTAGTGTGTATTAGGTAGCAGACAGAAGGACTGAAGTAGGTCAAGATATAAATGGGATTGACCCAGGACAGAGGGTCGATGGTAAGAGGAACCTAGGGAAGAGGGGGTCTGCCGAAGAGAAGGGTGTTCTAATCATGCGTCAGTCTCGAGAACATGGATTGTGGTTGCCTGACTCACCACACAGATGACCAGTAGATGATTGAGGGACCACCAAAGATGAGGTAGAGAGTAAATCCTGTTGGTCTGTATAGTGGAAGACGTGGAAGGGTAGCAGGATGTGTGGTAGGCAACGCGAAGAGGTTTGAGGTACAACCGCCACCTCGCCCAGGTTTTCCACCAAAGGCTTGACAAGTCTGTAGACAAGTTCGTTCCCACCTATAGATGATAGAGGTCTACAATCATGATTCTCTAGAGATGATTATAGGTGAGATCTATTTCATCTACAACTTAGATGCAGTTCTTATAGACATAGGTTCTTGTAACCCTTTCCTTTCCACATACCATGTTCGAAGCTCAGAAATTCCAGTGGGGTCTTTTACTTGATCCTTACACTTAGAGACTTATACCGGATGGTAATTGATGATCACACAATGGATTCATTAGTAAGAACATACTATTGGAGGCAATATCTTCAGTTGGGATCTCCTATTAGTTTCATTTGTGCATTAAGATTCCATTCTAGGTATGGAATTGTTATCCACATTTCATGCTCTGATTGACTGTTTTAGGCCCAACGTATGGTGTGTCTACCAAGATGGGCTAGGTTTTTAATTACCACTGAAAATGGAATGATTTCAGCATTGAATAGACGTTCTCAAAATAGGTTGTAGAAAATCAATCACTAGTTGGATAACCTAACCCTCAGTGCGGTGGATGAGAGGAGTCCTCAATTTCCTTCAGTGGTGGATGAGTACAAGGAAATATTCCCTTAGAATATTCGGAATTAATTCCTTGCATAGAAGTTGATTTCAACATTTATACATACCCAGGTACTATACCAATATCTATACCACCATATCGAATGTCTCTTGTGAAGCATCGTGAGTTGATTGTACAGCTAGGGGACCTATAGAAGGAGGGCTTCGTGAGGACTAGTCTTTCACGTTGGGAAGACTCGATTTTATTTTATGTGACAGAAGATAATACCGTGACAATGTGTGTGGACTATTAGAACTTGAATCAAGTGACTCTCATGAAAAAATATCCACTGTCGAGAATTTAAGACCACTTCAACCAGCGAAAGGAAGAGAAGTGGCTTTCAATGATAGACCACAGTTCTGGATATCATTAGCTTCATGTACAGGATGAGGATCTACCAAAGACAATAAATAGTTGACGTTATTGCCAATATGTGTTCTTGGAGAATCCTTTTTTCATGAAAAATGACCCAATTATTCTTAGGGGACTCATGAATAGAATATGTCATCCCTACCTTGAATAGTTCATCACTGTCTTCATTGATAAAGTCCTTGTGTAATTGTTGTCTGAGGAGGACCACAAGACACACCTGAGGATGTTGCTAGATACACTCCAAGATAACTGTATCTCTAGGAATCTCCTGAAGTGTTAGTTCATGATTTGGGTAGCCCACTTACAGGGAGACTCCATTTCAGAGGGCAGAGTTGCAGTGGATCTGGAAAAGATAGAAGTGGTGCTTACATGGGAGCCACCCAAGATCATGCTTGGGGAGTATAGTTTCTTGGGTTTTGATGGATACTACTGGATGTTTTTGAATTAATTTTCAAGGATAGTTTAACTCTTAACAGATTTGAAATATAGGGGAAACCCCTTCATGTCGATTGAGATGTGTTAGCATAGTTTTCAATAGATGAGGCGGAGGCTGATGAGTGCTTCCATCTTGAGACAACCAAAGGAGGACATTGGGTATATAGGGTTATATGATGAATTAGGGACCAGATTGAGATATTTCCTAATATAGGTGAAAGAATTGATTTCATGTAGTTTTCAATAGTTGAGATGACACCAGCAGGACTATTCGACTCATGAACATGAGCTGGTAGCAGTGTACTTTTCTTTGAAGATGTGGTGGCACTACATGATGGGTGAGTAATTAACCATATACTCATACCACAAAAGTCATAGGTATATATTTTCCCAGTAAGGCCTGAACTCGAGGCAATAGAGAAGGATGGATTTCCTCAAAGATTATGACTTCAGGATAGTCTATACTAATAGGAAAGGGAATGTGGTGGTGTACATGCTCAGTAGTGGATCCGAGTTTCAGTTACTGAGTGAGGAATTGGAGCAGTTGTCCACAATGAAAATATTCTTCGTGGGTAGTGATGCAGTATCTTACCTTCAACCAAGGGTTGTCACTCCCCCACTCGAATAATGATTTATGGATGTACTCGTTGGGGATGTCAACTGTGAGACTCGATACACACATTTATCCATAGGAAAATCCCCAGATGGATATTGGATAGCTGGGGAGCACATCTTCTTTTGAAGAGGGCACATAGTTGTGCTTGTGATGCTTTTAGAACAGTTTCTGAGGGATTTCAAAAACTCCCTTTTGGCGGTACGTCTAGGAGTGGAATAGATTTACTAGGAACTCTGACATCAGTTATGGTGTATGAGGATGGATAAGGTAGTATAGGAGTTCGTTTAACGGTGCCTCACTTGACACAATTGAAGGTTGAACATCAAGTTCCAACATTCTTGATCATCCACTTAATGTGACAGAGTATAAGTGGGATGTTATGTCAATGTACTTAGTTATGGGTTTACCACACATGTCAAGGGGATATGATACTATCTAGGAAATCTTGGACCATCTCACCAAGTAATCACATTTCCTACCCATTATGGAGTATAGTTTGAAAGAGAGCTTGGGACACCTCTACATTCAGAAGATAGTTCAGATTCTTGGGGTGCCTTTGACCATTGTTTCTTACCATGATGCTTGCTTCAAATACAGATTATGGAGGGGGTTTCAAGAATCGTTTGGGACATAGTTGAGTTTGGGAACGGTGTTTCATCCCCTTGTGGATGGGAAGATGTAGAGGACAATCCATATTTTAGAGGACATGCTTTGTGCTTGTATCCTTTAATATCGATGTTGTTTGGAGGACCACGAACAATTGGTGGAGTTTGCGTACAATAATAGATACTAATATTCCTTTGTTATGATACCATTCGGGTAACTATATATGTGACAATGTAAATCATCACTATACTGGACAGACCCAGGGGATTCATCACTTATTCTTCTAGAGTTGGTACGTGCTACCTGGGAGAAAGTTTAGATCATCTAGGAGAAGATGGGGACTTCACAGAGAAGGCATAAATCTTATTCTGGCCAGAGATAGAGGCATTGGGTGTTTGATAATAGTGAACAAATGTTCCTTTCGGTCTCCCATCAGTGGGTATTGTAGTGATTTGGTTGGGGAATAATGTTTCCTCTGAGGTTCATCCACCCTTCCCAGATTCTGTGAAGAGTTACTGAGGTGTTGTACCGCTAAGATCATCCCCCAAAAATGCATCATGTTAATGATGTCTTTCCCATTTATTAGTTTAGGAGGTATGAACATGACATATCCCACATCATCGAATGGGATGATCTTGGAATGGATGATGGGGAGATGTTTGCAGAGTTCCCATTAGAGATAGAAGATTGACAGGAGCGGTTTCTTCATGGATGGTTGATTCCTCTATTCCATGTTTAGTGGCAGGATGAGAATCCCGTGGAGAGAACATGGGAGTGAGAGGCTCAGATCTGTTCTCAATAAACCCATTTTTCTATTCAGCTCTTCTTTTGTATTTCAAAGGCATAAATCCACAAGGAGGGGATAATTTAATGTCAAAAAAATTCTCATGTAATTGTTTTATGTAATAAGGATTATTTTTGAATGAGAGGTGAGATTTTACATGATTCTATGTGTTGGGGTGCCCATATTAATTTTTTTGAACTTTTTTTAAATAGCGTGCATCCATGTTTTTTATAACTTCTAAACCAGTTCCTGAATTAAAAATCCTAGGGAACTGTAGCGTTAGAAATTGAGAATGTTCCATTAGAAGGACCTAAACATGATTGGAACAGGTCGATAAAAATTTAATTTTTTGTAGAACCTAAATAGAAATTATAATTAAGAATGTTTTTTTTTCAAAATGGATCGATGAAGCACAATGATTAATCAACTATTTCATTTATAATTGAAATAGTGTAACGGCGCTGTGACACAGTGTAATAGAAACCCTGACACATGTTTCCTATATTTAATGCATTATCAAGTATGTGAGACCAGGAGAGGATCCTGGATATTTATTTGATGCATTGAAAGAGTTTTATAGGTGAATGATGAATGAAGAAGAATGATGAATCACCATTGAAAATGGAGGCCCATTATTATTCCCAGGATTTCCACAAAAGATGATGATATTAGATCGAGGATTGACATACAGTAGAATTGAGTCTCTATTTTTCACCAGCGATCGATCAAATCCTTGATGTATGGGTTTATGTAAAAGTGATTTCTTTCTTTCCCCATTCATTAATTTGAGCTATGAACACATATCAACCCATGAATAGGTTGAACAATGGATCAATCACAAAACTAGGATGGATTTGATTGCAGTAATTCGAATCGGGTTCATCCATGTAATGATGTGATCTATGCATAGAGTAATAATACCCCCTGATTTCAATTCTAATGTGGCTAGATCAGGGATGACATGAAAAAGGCTCAGATCCATCTGCTTAGGGAAGTCTTGTGTTAGTCACATTTATCACTGTGCAATGATCCAGGCTGCTGACGTGCTGATCAACGGTGATGTAAATATGCCATCCTAGTAGGAGCACTACAACAGATCAGCCTGTGGTAAGTGTCCAAAAGAAATGGAAGCTCCTGGAGGAAGACTGCTGGTATGGGAGATAGTGGTGGCAGAAGGCCGCATCTAGGAGGGTTGTGGGGGTAGTGGAACCTACAACAACCTCCCCGGGAAGTGAGAATGTTACAAACGATAGGCATTTGATAGTGGACCATGGAGGATTCGGTAGGCAAGCCGCATCAAGCGGAAAGAATCTATGGTCTAGTAGGATATCAGAAGAGGACTCATGGTATCAGTAAAAGGTAGGGCATGTGGCGGCTAGTCACATTCATTAGGCGGGGACCCGATGCCAGCTGCATCCTTGGTGGAGAAGTCATCCTGCTCAAGCGGGCCGATGGGGTTAGCGGGCCGACACCACGTCGGGCCAGTGTTGCTAGCCATGCCTAGCTGGTTAGGGATGGGTCCAGCGGGCGAGGTCTACCCAATGGTTCAGGTCAGTTTGACCAGGTCATATCGAACTCAGACCCACCCTTACAATTTCACTAAAACACCCAATACTCCCATATTGTACATCTAACAGACAATCCATTTATGGTACATTGACCCCTGTGACCAGGCAGTCCCTTTGAGATATTCTATGGGGGTTTTCATGGAAGTCTATATATGACCATTATCTTGATGAGTAAGTTTTACTTGAACAAGAACACAATGAGCAAGAATCATGTGGCTGGCTATTAAAATAAGACCATGAATTTAGGTAACAAGTGACTCAGTGGGTCTAGGTGACTCACCAAGAGGTGCTGGGATAAAATCCAAGCCATGTTTTTTCTTTAATTACATATACCAGCAGTTTTATGAAACCATTGGTATATATTTTTCAATGACCTATAAAAAAGGGTTTTGTAGAAATGTTGGTAAAGACCTATCCCAATTCCAAACAATCCAATAGTCCTCCAAACTATTGGTATAGGCTATACCAATGATTGGAAGTCCTATACCAACAGTTTAAAACTATTGGTATTTGGTATTTTTCTGTTAATTATCCGTATGTAGTCCTCAATGGAAAGAAGTATAAATATAAAACATATTGTTACAAAGTTGGAGAAACAAATTCTATTGGGACTTGATCTTACTATATAAATGGATGATAATTATAGAGTCATTTACCAATTCATCATGGTATCTTAGAGTAGACATAAGTGTTGATATGAAAATAGTCGATGAGATCTAGAATTCAATGTTTGATAGAAGGTTTTTCATGTATTTTATTCCTTAAAAAAAGTTATGATACTCAGAAATTAGGTAAATATGGTTACTATGCATATTATTACATTTGAAATTATTGTTCATGTAAAGACTATGGATTATAGTTTGGCACTTCAACCGAACCGCCCTAATGTTAAGTATGAGTTCCATATATTTCTTTTGACATAGCTCATAAAAGATATTTCACATGTACTAATCACAAGGGTTATACCACTTATGAATGGTCATTTTTATGAAGAATAATATGTAGATCTCTTGGATCTAAAAACATATGTTCAATGAAATTAAAATACCTCCCTGATTAATTTTTTTAGTTGAATTATAAAATAATGTAAGCTACATGGTAATTTAGGATGTGATGTAGTAGATATATCCCCTTTTTATTATTTTTATTGATAGAATTTTGAGGTAGAAATTCATTTTATGGTTGTATAATTTAATAGCCAAATATTTTTAATATATTTACATCGAAAAAAATCTTTTCAGTATTCCATAGATTTCATTACCATAATCCCTGAGTCTAATGGTCCAATTATCTAGTAATCCCTTAAAACCTATAAATTGAATTGGAAGGTATATAGATTATAAAAACATTATAAATAGATATGATTAGGTGATTTAAATAATGAATTATTTTTTATTATTTTATAAACAATTACCCACTTTTTAAAAATGTAATTTAATGATTAAAAGATAAAATTAATTCAAATGTTGTTTTTATTTAATTTTTTGAAGGATAATTATAATTTACATCTTCAATTTTAAGTAAATATAATTCAATAAATTAATATAATTTATTAAACCTTCATTTCAATAATATTATTGTGTGAATTTTACGATTTTTTCATAAAATATATATTTTTTAGTGAAGAGTGAAAAATAACTACTTTTATAAGAACCATCTTTTATTTTTAAGTAAATTTATCATTATTTATATAATTTTACTTGAATGAAACATAAGAATAATTTACATATATATAATCTAACTAAATACATAAGAATCATCATGATATATGATTTTAAAATGATTTCATTTTCAATCATAAGAACAAATTTAAAAAATATTAATTCTCACAATGTATTTTTATAATAAGAAACTAAATTAATTTTTTTTTAATGAAAAACATAGATTATAAAATTTTAGGTGGAATGATGGAGGAGCATGGTGGTGAAACAAATGAAAACCCTAAAGCATGTAAGGTGAACTCTAAAGATTATAATTCAAAGAACCATCCTGATAATGGATCGATGATTGAGGATGAAATGGGTCAAAAGAATCTATTGAGTCTTTGCACAAAGAAGACATCAGGAACCCCTCGTGAAACTGATTGAAGTAATAAGAGTTTGGAAGATGCTGTAAAACAATATGGGATTTGCCTCATTTCATGATTGTGAATCTGTATCCCTGGTAAGGATCATAAGGAAGGGGTGCATCGTGCGTGTCTATGAAAATCAAAATGTGGTTGAAGAGAGTATTAAGCTATTCAGATTTTCGATCACTACTCTGGTTTTAGTGCCCAAGGGGGTGAAGCCATGGAAATTCAGCGATCTTGCAGCATGTATAAGCTGAGATTTGGGGATTTCCAGATTGAAAAATGACTGTAATGGAGTGTGGATTCTATCATATCATTTTCCCATCAGGTGAATTCAAGCGACAAGCATGGAGTATTATCTCGGTCCCTCTACGGCCTGACCATCTTCACATTCATGAATGGGATTAGAGCATTTCTCCTAATGCTATTAAAAATTTTTTTTATAGGTCTGTATAGGGGTATGTAAAATGAAGTGATTTTAATGGAATCCTCATATTCATTGGGACATTTCTTCATCACTTGGAAATACTATTAGACTTGACCGGAAGACGGATAATCCTACTTTTGGTCATTATTCTCGAATTCTAGTTGAAGTTGATTTGGCTACAAACATGGTAGAGGAGGTAGTTCTAACTGCTCAGGATGATACCCTCACTTTGGGTTTATTGTATTAATGGAATCCCAAATTCGGCCTCAACTGTATCTTCATTGGGCTTGTGGCTTCAGAATGTAACATGAATAAAATATGTCATTTCTGTAACATTTGAGGACATGATGAAGAAATAAATAGGTAAAATAAGAGAAAAGAAAAAGCTCCCATAGAATCATATCCTTCAAACCTTAAGGAAACTCATGACAACCATCCTACTAGTCTTGATCCAAATGCAGATCCAGGTGATGCAGATACAACACCTGCTGTTCTGGATGATGGTCATATGTTGGAAAATGTGTATAATGTTATTTATAAAGATAATGTCCCATCTGATGAAACTTTTCTCAACAGTGATGATTTTTCTTATCTATATCAGAGTTATGTTGATGGAATCTGTGTGAACAATCCTTTACTTCATAATCTAGTGAATGCATTACCTCCTGATAATGCCATTGCAACATAATATTCATTGTTGTAGAAAATTATGATCATTGAATCTCTTATTCGTGATTCTATGCAAGATCCTACCTCGGTCTCTAATCTTCCTAACCCTACTGGGAATGATGATGCAGTGGATGTTGCAGCACTTTCTGACCCCAAGGGGGGACTTCTTGCAGAGTCAAACTGCAAAGACTGTCAAAATGACTATTCCTTATAGTCTATTTTGGGCTATGGTTGATTCAGTTAATAGATTCTCTGTACTTAGTACTGAAGAACATATTGAGTATAATCATTCCTTTGCATCTACAGATCATGACCCAAGTAACTCTATGGAACTTAATAGTTCTATCTCTGATAAAGACATAACTCAAAAAATTATGGGCCAAGCACAATGCTCAGATCAAAAAAAAATGAAGATCCTCATTTGGAACTATCAAGGGATTGTGAAGAATCCCATATTCAGATCCCTTAGACATCATATTATGACCAATAGACCTATGATAGTTCTAATTATAGAACCAAGAATGAAATATGAAAAATGGGCATCCATTAAGTGGGACCCTATGGGTTATTCCTTCATTGAAAAAATTTGTTTTTGATTTAGTATTGAATCATTGTGGTTTTTAAAGAATGAATTCATTAATATTAGATATGTTTTCGCGGATTTCCAATCAATCACTATTGTATGTAGTATCATTAATGCTTCTCTTTATGTGACATTTGGTTATGCCTCTAACCTATACATAGAAATAAGATGATTATGGTGGAATTTACTTGATATCTTTGAGAATATGGACAATAGATGGATTATTCTTGGTGTCGTTAATACTGTCCTGGGGCCTGAGACAAAAACTGGAGAGAATTTCTATCATATCTTAGCCACTAACCTTTCGTCTTGCTTTGATAAATCTGGTCATACTACGGTACCAGTTTTGGATGCCGATTTCACTTAGAGAAGATACTCTATTCATGGTATTCAAGTAAATAAATTGGATAGATATGTTGAGAAAGTAGATGATAAGAATGGGGTGATTGATGTGTCTGGGAGAACTCTACCAAGAATTCATTCTAATCATAATTTTATACTCATAGATGTAAGTATTGATAGATTATGGTCAGCTCCACTCAATTTTATGTTTAATAATTATTGGCTTATTATATTGGGCTATAGAAAAATGGTTTTAAATGCAAGGGGAACTATTTTTTCGGGTATCCCCTCTCATGTCTTATGTTGTATGTTTAATATTGTGAAGGAAATGTTGAAGCAGTAGAGTAAGGAGTCATTTTAATTTCTGGAAAATGAAATTAAAGAGGATGAAAATGCTTTATTAAATTGTCAACAAGAAAACCTACACCGGGATCTACCTCCTCTAGAGGAAATACAGGCTACTTCAAATCTGGACAAACATTTGACCCTAAAAGGAAACCTAGTTCAGAACCAATTTAACCATAGATTTTTGAAGGAAGGATACATGAATTCATTGCTTTTTTAGTGTATGAATAGGGAAAAAATATCCATGAAAAGTTTCAATGCAATTACAATGGATGGAAACCTATTCAACTCTAAAAATGACATATCAAATATTGTGACACATTATTTTGAGAATCTATATTCAGATACTGGAAATGATAATTCTGATATAGTTATTAGGTCTTTTGATCCCTCTCTTGGGCTGAATCAAAACAATAGGCTTGCTAATATCCCTAGTGAAAAGGAAATACATGATTCTTTATTCACTTTGAATAAATATAGTGTTGTTGGTCCTGATGGCTTTATAAATAATTTCTTCATTTTGTAGTGATATATCATTCACCTTGATGTTTCAAATGTAGTGAATGAATTTTTTAGATCATCTTATATTATCTTTGGAATGAATTCTAATTTTGATGCTTTAATTCATTAGAAGGTGAATGCTGTTGATATTAAGGACTTCAGACCAGTTCCTATTGAGAATACAATGAAAAAGATAATTTGTAATATTCTGCATAAAATATTAGTTAATTTTTCCAAGGACCTCATCTCATGTAATCTATTAGGATTTGTTCTGGGGAGAAATATACAGAAAAATATTTACACAGCCTATAAATGTGTTAATGATATGATTAGAAAGGTAAAAGGTGAAAATATGGTAGTGAATATTGATATCTCATACGAATTTGACACCATCAGATGGAGTTTTCTATTAACCATTCTCAAAATTCATGTGTTCTCCCAGAAATTAACTAGGCCAATTGGTTCTATTTTAGATAGTGCAAGGCTCTCAATTATGGCTAATGTCTCCCCATTGTTTTTTATTCAATTCTCTATAAGATTATGACAAGGTGATCCTCTTTCTATTATTCAGTTTTCATTTCATAGGTTTATTTGTGTTTGTGTCTTTCTGATCTAGATAATTTTGGGTGGTATGAGAGGATGATTGTGGGGGGGGGGATTTTTGTACCCCATATCACTTATTCAGTGATGATGAAATCTTTCTCCTTGTGAGAAGAGATTAAGGCACCATCACTTGTATTAGTGGTACTTTCTCTCACTATGAAGAGTTTGTAGGTCGTGTTATTAGTTGGGGAAAATCATTTTTCATATTAGGTGGAGGAATTTTAGTATCAAGGAAAAATAGAATTGCCCGAAAGTATGGGGTTTGAATAGGATCTCAACCTTTTATATAAATTGGGGTACCACATTTCTGTGTAATATTTAGGATATTTCATTTATATATTATTTCATTTAATATTAAAAATTCATCTTACAATATGGATATGTAAAAGTCTTTCTGAAGTAGGGAGAATCAGTATGGTAAACTTAGTGATAACATAAATCTTTGTGTTTTCTTTCTCTTTATATAGATGACCTAGAGATCTTATCATGGATTTAAATTGAAAAATAAAAAATATCATATGGACTTGGTCAATTCATGAATGAAATATTTTTACTGTGGCCTAGAATTACTATATCAACTTTATTCATATGGGGGGTTTGGTAATCAAATATATAAGGATATTTAATGATAATTTGATTACAAAATTTGTATGGAAGCTCATCTCCATTCTGGATCATTCACTATATTTTCTTACAGACATGATTGTTGTAATGATTCATGTAGTGTATTCCAATTATATTAGCTCATGTACCTGGCCTGCTTTCAAAAAGGCCAATGTTTACCTCAAGTTCTGTTCCAAATGGGTGGTGTGTAAACACTCACATTTGAACTTTTGGACAACATCTTGGCTTTCTCGGCCCAATATTGATGATAGCTTCATTCCATCCTCCTTGAAAAATGTTACCTTTTTGGTGTTACATGAGAATATAGATCTCAATGGGACAGTAGCCAGTAGTAATAACCAGGAAATATCAATATAATACTTCAATGAATGTGACACTTTGGTCAAGATGCCCAATCATCATGGAAATTTCACCATAATATAGTTCTATAAAAATCAATGTGGTGTCTCACTGAACCCTCCACACCGAGTCACATATTTCTACAAATTTTTAATTCCCTCAGCTAACTCAATTTTAATATGGAAAATATGTAAGTAGAGGCATCCAAAATTAGTCCACTTGCTGTATACTGGGCTCCATCTGGCTTCGGCCCATATGTTCTGTTTAGAGGATGATGAAACTCTTTAACATATTCTATTATCTTGTAAATTTTTATGTAGGTTATGGGAATATGTGCAAGATAATTTCGGATTATCTCTTAGAAACTGATATACTGATGGGTTATTACCATCAATATGCATGAATGAAAGCAGTGAGCAGGTCCGGTCACTCCTGCTTGCTACATCTTCACATGTTATCTATTTCACATGGATGTCAATAAATGACTTGCTATTCAGTAATGTAAATACATCATATCAGGTTCATGTTCTATTATTACATCACAAAATACAAAATGCGTCCAACATTCATACTTGTTACATGAAAAATAACGTTTCTACTCTTGTTTTTTTGAGATCTCTTGGTGTCACTGGCAGAATGAAAAAGACAATGATGAGGATGCATGTTAGGTGGATACCACCCATCACTCGATGGAAGAATGCCAATGTTGATGGAGCATCTTTTGGAACACCAAGTCTTACTGGATGTGGTTGTGTTTTCTTTACATATCGAGGATATATTAAAGGTTATTTTCATTATTATATTTGAAACTGATATGAATTTGAAGTAGATCTATGGGAGATGATAAAAGCAATTAGTTATGTCAGTTTTTGGAATGACCTATGGATTGAGTCAGATTCATATGTTGTAGTCTGGATCAAGGAATGTGCCCAGGAAGATGTTATCAGCCTAGAGTGATTTCCTTCAGCTTAGGTAATTGTTATCTCTGTAGTCACACATGTCTACCGGGAGGCTAATAAATTGCAGATTCCCTTTAAAAGTGATCAAATTTGGAGTTCAGCTCTAGTGAGTCTTTCTTACTACCTGATTATTATATTTGACTTTTTCAAGTTGAATGTGATGGGATGATATTTACTTATCCTTGTAGAGTTGATTTATGATGCCTTTTTGGGTAATTTAACTTTTTTATTATATTTTTATGGGAGAAGGCATGCATGAATCATGATCTTATGAGTATAGATTATATATTCAAAAAAATATTTCAAAATTTATTTGTGTTTTTCACATGGAATGAATGGAGGTAAAATATATTTTATGCTTGAAAACATATTTTTCTACTATTTGTATTGGTTGTTGTTTGCATGATAATTTAAAATTAAAGTAAATAATATATAGAAATTTAGTATAATTAAATGGATTATATATTTCAAATCCATAAAAATTATAAAATTTAATAGTCTAAACATAATATTTTTTCATAATTAATTGTAAAAACTTTAAAATTGTGTTGCCAAATCTGTGGTTAAAATGTATTTACAAGGGATAAAACTAGAGATAAGGGTATGAGTTCCACATGAACATGTATTATTATTATTATTTGAATATGTTTCAGTCAAATATTTTCATAAATTTGAAGAAATATATTTTAATCCACTTTCAATTTAATTTGACCATATATCACTGAAAACTTATAAGATAATCAATGATTGTCCTTCTCCATACATATAAAACGAAACCTCTTATACAAACATATTCACTCAATTTGAGCATTTTATCTCTAATAATACACAATAAAATACCTTCCAAGATTCATTAAATTATCTTAGATTATATGTTTTTTCCTTTTATGAACAATATTAGATGTATTAAGGCGTATTCTATAGGAGGTCTCTCTAAGAAGTGGTAGAAATATTAAATAACATCCATAAATTTTATCTATTCTTGAATATTATATTAAATTATGGTATCCCTAAATCTATGCTGTATATAGTTTCATAAATATAATAGTATCATATTATGATGAAGTTACAATCAATTCCATCCTATTCTTCATCAAATGAGAGAAGAAAGTATCGGTTCTGCATACATGCGGACTACCACCTCCACATAGCGATATAATTAATTTCCCTTCACCATTTTCATGGATAATTATAATGATTTATTTAATATTAATATATTATATTTATAAAATTTTTTATTCTATATTTATAATGTATTATATACATTCTCATCTTTCAATCCTTGGTAAAAGATAACATTTCTAATGCGTACATGGGGACTACCACCTCCACGATGTGATGTGATTCATTTTTAATATCCATTTTACATGGATGATAATATGGATAGATTTTTTATTATATAATAATATTATGATATAATAATTAATATTTATTGTGAATTATAATTAAAAATTCTTTCACCCCAATCATTGAATAGTGGAAAACATCAAACCTGTGAACTTATGGACTACCATCTCTACATAGTATTGTAATTAATTTTGCATCACAAATATATATAAGTAGTTATAAATAAAAATCTAATGAATATTATATATAAATATATATATAACTATAAACATTATTGATATGAAGGAACCATGATCAATATTCAATGAACACAACTTCATAACAAGAAAAATCATGATAAAAGAAGTAGTTAACACCAACAATATGGATGATAAAGAAATATTGTTAAATATTAGTTGATAATATGATATAATTAATCCATGTATATAATTATAGGTATTTATATTATTCTAGTATATATTTATAACAAATTTATATTTATTATGCATAAGGTTAGTGTTCAAAAGAAACAAGGTGGACTTGATGTAAGGGTTTTATGTTACAATCTCATTTTTCCAAGATTTTTTATGAATAAAATTTCAATGAAGATATTATAGGATATATATCCCAAAAGGAATATATATTTTCTGTTCCTATGGTTATTAATGGATATTATATGTTTTCATTTTATATTCCCCTCTTCATGTACTAAATATATTTAAATATTGTTTTACGGAATATCGACTTTATTTCACTTTTCGATCAAGAAATATTTCTTTTAAGTCCATATTTATATCAAAAAGTTCTTAATAATATTTTTACAATTAAAAAACATTCTAAATTAATTTATACCGATTAATGAATAAATAAAATTTTTTCAAATTAATCTTCTTGATTTTTCTGAATAAGGTACATTTTATGTTTTAATGATAATTTTTAAAGAATCATTGTTTTAACACACCCAACATAAATTAATTTCTCCCATCCTATCATATAATTTTATTTGAAGATTAAATATCATGTTTCAATTACTATTTAAAAAAAATTTTCTAGTATATTTTTTTTTTATATTTTTAGATTTCTAATATGTTAAATTAAAATAAAAACTGTATTTTCCTCATAAATGAATCAAGGATCTTTTAATGGTATTTTACACTATTACAATATCATTTCACATTTCTTATGATTTATAGTGAATATGATCCAATGTTAACATTTTTATTTTTTATTATAATGGTTTATTATTATTAGGATGAAATATTTATGAATCCGATATCATTTTCATGGGTTATGATATGATATTATGATAAATGTTTTATGATCTAATGAAAAACATATTTATGCTTTCAATTTTATGATGGGTGGGATCATAATTGTATATCCCTCCAATGAATTGGGTAAATAAATATATATCATGATATAATTGGGAATTGAATGATGATTTATCCATGTTCATTAAAAAAATCAATAATATAGTCTTGGGAGTGAAACTTGATAAAATAAATTGTGGAATGAGGGTTATCCAAATCCAATATTATTTTATTTAATGTGATACTTAAAACTTATGGGTATACAAAACAATTATTCCATATTATTATGTTATATTCTCCAGGAACATGATTGACTACTGATGATTCCTAACTGTTATAAATTATGTATTCAATTACAATAAATCCATATTCCATAATTAATGATTTATTATTCGTGACTTATTGGGTAAGTATTTTTTTGTTAGGATAATGTTATAAGAACCATATGATTTCCTAATATTCATTTAGGACCTTCAATATATATCTATTAGGTATACCTTTACTGGGTGTGTGAGTGAATAAATTCTTATATTTCTATCCCCTAGGTTAATAAGAAATATTTTAACTATGATATGTTTATGAATTGTGTTAGTTGGAAAGAAATTAATTTGAAATTATATAGATCTTTCATGTACTTGTTATTTATGTATCCAAATATCAAAACACACTGAACCATTACAGTTCTAGGTGAAATATTGTGGGTATGTAATGGATATTCATATAAAAACTGTAATAATTATTAAAGAAAATAATGGGTCACTATATAAGGAAATACTAAACAGCCAAAGAGTGTGAGTCTCTTTGAACATCATTGTATATTTAGAAAACAAAAAAAATATGATTATAAAATTAATGCATAGATTATTTTATTCACTTAGATTAGGATTTATTGTAGGAAATGGGATTGAATCATGAATAACTATAATCCTTTGAAGAATATTTGAAGAGGATATTCTGAACACTATAGCTATAAACAAAGTACTCATTATTATATACTTATTTTGTAATGTGGATATGAAGATTTTTTGAAGGTGTAATTCTCATGAAGTAAATGAGATGCCTAGTGGGGAAGAAATACAGTACAATCCTTGCTTCATGATTTATTTAATGATTCTATGAAGGGACCCAAATATCTATAAATTTTTTGTATAACTTACATAAATGTATAATGAAGAGGAATATGAATATGGCAGTGATCCAATAATGGTAATGAGATAATGTGTGGGTTGTGAGCCATGGATGAGAGTGAGTCTACATTAGAAATTTATGGGAGTTATTACAGGATATGAGTGATGTATAATGAATCCCACCATTTTTAAATTGAAAATAGTAGACTTTGGTGCATAGGTAATTGTTGATGAAAGATCCACGAGCATAACCTAGTGAGGGTGAACCAAAAAAATTCTAATGTCCATTTTTACAATATTCATGAACAAAAAAATAAATTAAAATTACTAATTTATGTTTGGTAAAAGGGAATAATATGTTATAATTTAGTGTCATGAATTTAGGATCACCTATGGTTAGTAATACATTAAATGAATAAGTGTTTAAATTGGGTAATAATTATGGATAACCTGATTACATCCCTATCTCAAATATATCTCACCCTATTACCCTAGTTATTGTACACCATTTGGTATAAAATTGATAGGTTAAATCTTTTTAGATTGTTTATTGATTTAACATAATCTGATGTTGTTAACTAAAAGGGTAATCTTAAGTAAATGCTTTAATGATTTATGGAAATCATTTCAAACAATTGAATAATTAGTTCATTCCATTAATGGAGGATTATCATGGATTTCCACATGAAGATGTTGAATATTTTTTTTTGTGGATTCAACATGGTGATTTCATTGAAACAAATAAAATAAATATATAAATTGGTTCTTCAAACAATGATTTATTTTAGGAGTATCATGAGAAAGACATCTATTAAATTTTAATCCATTTAAATTTCTCCATATTATTGTGGATGAAGCTGGAATATTTTTTTAGATAAATAATAAATTTTAGGTGATAATTTTCTTAAAACATAAGGAATGAAAAAGAAAAAAGAATAATAATTTCACCAGGTAAATGAGTTATTCATCTGAGGTAATTTTTTAGGATGTTTTTTTATATAATTATAACATTAGAATGAAATAAGGATATAGTATTTCTTAATCAATGATTTAGATGAAAAGAATATATATTTATTTGTAAACAACTTCATTATGTTATTACCATATGTGTTTATTCAATGATAAAATTGTAATTTTGGAATTAATGTGTGGAGTTTAATATAAAATGATTGAATATTTTTCCCTAGAAAAATAATAATTTAAATAGGATTATGTTTAAATGAATTTAATCATAAATGAAATGAAAACAAAGAGTAAGGAATAATATTTTATGGTTAAATATATTCCCAATGATATTTTGAAACAAATTTCCATAGAGAAACAATTAAAGGACATCTACATTACACTTATTGATAAACCTGCTAAAAGAAGAAAAATTGAGATGGATTCTAATTTATGTTTTATTTAATTGGATGCATATTTAAAAATTTAATATTAGAATATCATATAACTCTAGTAGGGTACAAAAAATCAAATGATAAGATGAAAATCACTTGAAAAGAATACTCAAAAGAACAAAAAAGTCAAGATCAGAAATCTAGATGAAAACATTGGTTTATTCTTATTCGGGATGAGGTAATCCTCTAATAAAGGAGTCAATTAAGTGAAGATTTTTATGAAGAATTGGGAATAACATTATCTTGTGTTTCAAAACTATTAATCTCATTGATATGATAATAAATCCATCAGTGAAAACATCATAAAAAATGACATAACATATTAGGAATCATTATTATGTTTAATTATTTATTTAATATAAACTTTATCACAAGGAAAAGTATTTAAATTGGATGAAATCATGTATGGTCAAAAATACATATGGATACACTCCACTCCTATGAATCAAAAAAAATTTATTATCTAGGATGAAGGAATATTAAGATATAAATATGTTAAATGTTTTGGATGGATAAATTGAGCCAAAATGAAGTGTGTACCAATCACAAAAATCTATATTTCCAAAAAAAACATATATAAGGAGTGAAAAAATATAGACGAAAAAGAAATTGGTTGTTCTCGATTTAAAGAATGTGTAATAGATTATATCATTTACTCTACTAAATAATAAGTATTCCTAGATGGAACTCATAGATCTCATGGGTGTTGTTTACAAATGTGGTTCCAAAAAAAACCTATAAAAGGAAAATAATAAATATTTAATTGAAAATAAACTTACTGGTGAGATACCCTATTGATGAAATGAAAGAAGGTAATTTTTAATGTGTGGTCGATTCCATAATTAGAGGGAAATTAATCTAAAGAATAATATAAAAATATTATATCCATGAATATAAGTATACATTTCTTAGAGTTCATGATAAATCAATTGGAAATAGCTCGAGTGGTGCGAATACAAGTGATGATGAATTATATAAATAGTTGATTAAAATCTAAAGAAAAACTATGTAAATGAAAAAAATTTAAGATAGAAGGTTATTTTTCTTTTATCGTGACTCGACACATTCATTAAAATGAGGATAAATGATATACCACTCTCTTCGTATAAATTATTATTTCAAAAACATTGTTTTTTAGAGAATCATTAAGTGGTATATATGATCCATGGGGAGATTATGTATTAAAATTATATGTTGTGGAGTTAAAATATTATTTTGAATGTTCGCTGCATGTGTTCTACCCAACTTGAACCTCAATAATTGACATTTATTGACAAACTATTTAAGGTACAAGTGATAAAAATTCAATGGTTTTTAGACATATTAAGAATTTTATGATTCTATTAAATAATTGGAAGATAAAATTATTCAATGGGAACCAATATGTATTAGCCAATTGATAATATTTTTAACATGTGGTATCATCCCAACAACCAAGACCACTAATTTTATCTTTTAATGGCTTTGTTTTGATTGTGTGATAGATATCACATGTTGTGTATCAAGATATGTGAAATCCAATATTTTTATTAGTTTTTTTATTTATATTCATGAGTTACATGGATAACATTATTACTTTTTATATGAAACCCCTTATTTAAAACACACTGATATGGATCTTCAGGAATTGAAGATTTATTGAAATCTCAGGTTCCATGTGCTAAATTCAGTTTATGAATATCTTCATAAAATATATTGAAATTATGATAATTTTATTAGATATATTTACTTTCCTTAAAAATTGGTTTAATAATATTTACAAAATGGAAAGAAAATATTTAAAGAAATAGGAGGAAGGAGGTTACCACATTTGATGTGGAGTTTAAGCTTCTAATGGAGCAATGTATACAATAAGGGGATAATTATTAATGATATTTATCCTTCAAAAAACTGAGGTAGAATCGATGATGATGAAAATGGTTTATCAAATAATATTACCTCCAATATGGTATAATGGTGAATCCCTAAATTTTAAATGGTAATATTCAAATTACCCTTTAAATTTCATTGAAAATAAGGGGGGATTCTTTAATGGGGAATAGATTCTAGTTCAATGTGTTTTTAAGAAAAATCCAAATTAAGATATTTATAATGTTCATAAAGTGATTATATAGATTTATTAATAATAGGGTTAAAATAATGCATAATTTTCATGATGTAATAGGATGATGAAAAGATGTTTGTAGGAATATCAATGATGAAAGTATGATTTTGGTATAATGTATTTTTTGAAAACACATTTTGAAGATTAAAAAAGTTATAGAGTGATGATTGTGAGATTGGTTAATCCCAATAGTGATTACCCATTTGAGTTTTTGACAAAAAAGGTCATGATTCCATGTAAATTACCAACATATAAATATTTGACATGGCCATGTCATTGTGCTTTATATAAAAGAGAATATAACCTAGGCAACTCCTGTAGAGTATGGTGTTTTAATTAAATGTAGGACTAACAGGTGGAGATTATTCCATGTTGGTGATAAATTTTCAATGTTTTAAGGAAGATTAAATGAGTGGACATACAATATAAAAACACCATGGTGGATTAATAAAAGTAAGACTATTCCAATGGTGAATACACTGTGGTCAACTGGTCGAATTACTGGTTAAAACAAACTTTGTATGGGAGACCATGGCCACGACCCTCATCATGATGGAGTAATTAAATATAGAGTTTGTTTTAACATAATTATATTAGAAATCCATAATTGAGTATATGTTCAACATTGATGATATTCTATTTAAAGGTGTATGGATTTGGTAATTCATTGTTATAGAGGTAGTGGGGTGGTTCATGTAGATCTTTTTGTAACATTGGGAAACCTTTTATACGAATGTTTGTGTTAGAAGAATTCCATGAACTATTGGAGAAGTGACAAGACCAAATGGAAAAATATCAGAGACCATGCCTATTTTGATTTGGGTTTCAGAGAAAAAAGAGAAATATGTTTTGACAATGACATAGTGAAGGGAACCAATGTAGGACATGTGAAGATCACAGTGGGGATGAATCAAATAATGTTAATTGTCATTTTTCCGTGACTCGATAATTGTGGGATATTTTTTTACCCATAATTCAAGTAGTTTTTAAGGTGGATTGTAATAGTTAAAATGATGGGTTAAAGCGGATCTGAATATCTTTTAAATCCATGTTGAAAAAGATTTTTTATTCCAGGATACTCTGTTGATTGAATTTGTTATAAATTTATTTATCAAGAATCCTGAGGATCTATGTGAAAAATCAATGGCCCAATTACATGGAAACATGGTTCCATTTATTTTAAATGAGTTATAATATTTATCAAGGAAGATCTTGAATAATAATAGTGAGAGAAGTGGGGGTCTCTATAGATATATGTTCAAAATCAGAAATATGAAAAATAGAGGAGATAAGAAAAACATTGAAGATATGTTTGTCAGAGAAGAGTTCTTATACATGTGAGGTGATGGAATCATGAATAATTGGAAACAATTTATGATTATTAAATGATGAAATTATAATTTTTGTTGCTATAAAAAATAATAATTTTTTCCAGACTTGAACATGAATGTGAAGTAGAAGGGACATCCATGCTGTAGTTTATAATAAGTGAAAGAGTAACCCAGTATAACTATAACATGGAACCTATCCATATTTTAAAATGAATTAAATGATGCTAAAATGGGAACTATACATACTCAAATATTGTTTTGATCGTAACATAGAGTTGTGATCTAAGGATGGTAAATACTGTAATGATATAATAATTACAGTGATATAACGTGATGGTAGCATGCCTTGGATGACAGTGAATTGAGCCAAAATACTTTTAGGTTGTGATCCTAAGAAATGAGTGACCTACACTAAACCCCACTATTTTCCATTACACATACTATATTTTTGTACATGGAGAATTTCTAAGGAATTCTCATTATATGTATCCTAGTACGTTTGAATTTTTGTTTTAAATTCTCATTTACATCTTTTATTAATGCATGAACTCCAAAGTATATCATGAAACCTTATATATGTTTTTTAAAAGATAATATAATGTGACCCTTAATGTTTAGATGTCTAGATACATTAGGTAAAGTGAGAAATTAAATAAACAAGTGAATTATTTGGGTAAGAACTCTAGATACTCAGATTCACCGCCAGTTTATTGTCACACTAAAACCCTATATAGGGAACAATATCATGATAAGATTAAGGGTTTTCTTATCCTAAATTTTTATTTAATGAGACATAATAAATTTTGTGTATCGTGTTTTAATTTTATGGGGTATTTCATTCCCATTGATGTATTTTAATCTTAATTTATTTATAAATTTTTTGGGATTTTCTATTCAAAATTATATTACATTCTTAAAATGTATATTAATTGAATTGTTATCCAAGTAGTAAAGATTTTTTGTAACTCAACATTCATTCCATGAGTTTTGATCATTTTATTAAAGATATCTCAAATTATTTTGGTTCATTTTACTATTGTTTTGGGGTAATCTATAACTAATTTAGTGTACTTACATTACTACTACATAGATCCTTGTCATATATTTCATATATTGTAGGGTATTTTTCCGAGAAGGGATATTTATTTCTCAAATATTATTTGATTTCATTATAAATATTTATAAATACTATTTTTCATTGATGCTTGGTTTTTTCTTATAAATATTATATTAATATATTTTATTTTATGATTCTATTTTGGAAAATGGTGTTTTAATACAAATAATGTTTTGTTACTCTTTTTCGTTGTGATAATTCATCAAATGTAATTTAAAATTATTAAAAAGGTTGACTTTTAAAAAAAATATACAGACCAAAATTTAATATATAAAAATTTATGTCAGTTTTAGGGTTTAATTATTGGGGAATCCTTTTCAGAGTAACTATTTTAAAATATTTCACATACCTTTTAAAAAATTACATTCTAAAGTGACATGAAAGTTTGTATTTTTTGTAAATGGATAAAATTAAAAATACACTTTTATGTTTTAACCTTCATATTAATATTTATATAAAAATGTATTTAAACTCTTTGGATTATATTTACAAGATTTATTATTTTAAAAAAATACACACACACACTAACAAAAATATATAAATAATTTGGGGTTTGAACTCATAGTATCAAACAACTCAATTATCCTTCCCTTATTCTCTGATATCATTTGAAGCATTATTTTATAAGGAATTTTTTCATCCATGTAAATATTATACTAAAGATCCTTTGTTACATTGGGGATATGTTCTTTTTCAACCATCCTCTACAAAATCACTCTAGTTAAACCCAGCCCTTCACCCTAGCTGGCCTATCCCACTACCCAAAGTGAATTCCCAATTACCACAGGATATTTACAAGCATTGATAACAACCAACAATATATTTGGAATGTTATTTCCCATGGGAAATAGGAAAACCGCAAATAAAAAATCGTGCATCCACACCAATACCTCCAAATTCAAAAAATAATAAAATATTATCTATTTTACACAAATAGAAAGAAAATAAGATAGCATAAGAAGAAATATATATCTTATAAAAAACATACTATGAAAGAAAAAAAAAGATATATCATCTCAAAATCACCAAAGTAAAAAATGAGAAAATTAATAAACATTGAACAACAATACCAATACATAAATTCTAATGGTTATAAATCTTCAAATTACTTCTTATTAGAAAACACTATTAATCCATGTCTCCTATGAATAAGAAATGTATAGAAACAATCTTGAAGATCCACCCATGTACATGGTTACCTTTACCTTACATGTTTTACAAAAAACAATAAATACATACTCATAAATTCATATATAGTATTTGAGGAACATAATCTAGCATGATACGAAAATAAATCAATTTAAATATTTTACCCATGCAAACCAATAAACAGTTAAAAAACCCTTTTCAAAAGTAAACAACTCAGAAAACACTTCATTTTCAAATAATTATTTTAAATCCATTTGGTTTTCCATTAAAAAACAAAATGGTTTTTCAAAACTATATCGAAAAATATATCACATGAACAAAAAATCCTATGGAACATTATTATAGATATATCTAATAAGTCCTAATAAGTTTGAACATAATCATCATCATATATTCAATAAACAAGAATGTACTTAAAATATCTCATCCCTTCAAACGTCGAACTACTAAAATGGATAGAGCATATAAAAATAAATGGAATGAGTATGTTAACCTAAGGATGTAACTATATGTGACTGATGTGATGAATTCTAAAATAATATTTTACCAAGCGAAATAAGGAGGATGATCACATGGTCTTCCCCATGCCTCCCTTTAATAGATCTCACGGTCTCTCAGAAACCAAATGGAATCTATCACAGTTTTCATTCCCTAAGGCACTTATAATAATTTAGAAATGAAAATGGAATCTATTATAGTATACTAATCTCCCCATACCCCAATGAGGGTTCTCATGGTCCGTGAAACTATCCCTCACTCAGACTTATGTCAAAACATATTCTACTGAAAGGAAAAATAATCTCAACAATGTGGAAAATAATCTACAACCATTACACATGAAAATTTTAAAAATAAACATTTCTATGTAATAAAAAATCTTTCTAAAAATAAAACCCATTTCTAAAAACATTTTATAAATAAATTTAAATCCATAAAAACTATTTGAGTCATTTTATACAACACATATACCGTACATGTACCATCCTTATTTGGAAACGCCTACTTGAACACCAAATTTCCAATATAAATCATGAAAAACAAATAAAATTGGATATAAATAAATCCAAAATAATTTATTTTTAAATTAAATTAATAAAAATAGAAAGTGAAAAAAAAAATTATTATTAAGTCATGGAATTCACCTTTAACTAGATACACCAACCTTGTATTCACTATAAACCATGTTTCCTCCAATCACAACATCCAAGAAGAGGTACTAAAATCCTTTAGACACCAAAAGAACATGAAAAAAATAAATTCCACTATGAAAATACTAGGTTCAGAAAACATCACCCTATGGTGTTCCATGCATCCATGGAAATGGAAGAATAAAAATGATGAATGGGGTAATCTAGAAGAAAACTCAAGTAAAATGACTTACCTAATCAAAGACATGATGTTCTCTTGGTGAACCCACAACTAAAAGAGATGTAATTATCCACATCCTTGGATAAGGGGATATAAATTATGGGGTGATGGAATGAGGTCAAAGGGGAATATATTTGACTAGGTCATTTTACTACATTACCAAAAATTTAAGTGACCTAGATAGGCATCAAAGTTTGGCCACATGGTTAGGAAAACTAAATTATAACCATCGGGGATAATAAATCCACAAAATACAAGAATCATGTTTAACCCAAGGAATCACATATTCTTTTAAAATTAATCTAAAACCATGAATAACCCTACTACATAAACCTACAACACCCTAACACGTTTTTCTACCTGGGTATCCAAAATGTGTTTTAACAGTGCACTTCAGTGTATCTTCAAAAAACAAATGATTTTTTTGTCCCGAGGCATCCAGAACCTCAAAAATTAACTAATTAATTAAAAATATTTAACTTTCCTACTATTTAACCAATGGGTATCAAATAAACCCCACCATGACTCTTTTTACACCTATAAATTGAATTGGTATCTATGAGTAAAAACAAGTGATACAACTGATATCACACCAAATCGTACCCCTCTTATGTAACATATTCATCACCACAACATTCTCATAGAACACATACCAATTGGATCAAGATAACATAGATCACATTGTCCTAGAAATAATAGATATTAATTGACTGCTCCACAACTGCGGTATAGGGTAAATACTCCATGTCTTCCCACTCCGATAGATGAAATGGGTTTATATGGTAACTCTTTCACTACGATACATGAATGAAATAATATATCATTGATAGAAATGGTGGAAACACTATCCAATAGTATAACTTCCCAAGATTCTCCCTAACATTGAATGACATGACATAACCTAGAACCATCATTCATTTATTACCCAAACGATGATGTACCATATTATTAGATACCAAATGATACATATGATCTCTAACCTAAAACAATAATGGGAGATGATAAATGTTAACATTTTTCTTTTGGTGACTCTACGAAATCAGTAATCATATTTGAAAGATCTGATCTATTTTTATGGTCTCTTGGATGAGACTTATTCCAAACAAGGAACAGTCGCCCACATCATCCAAACACAACAGGGATTGGTAGGACCTTCCAAACAATGATTCAAAAAAGTTTTTCACGATTTATTTGTGATAGATATTATAATAATAAAAAATATCCAAAAATATTTTAAAGAGGCTAGTGGTGAACAATATGTTTACCCTCAGATTCATGATATAACACTAATGATCAACCTCACATGTCACCTTCTACCTCAAGATCAAATGAACTACCAATAATCATTGAAAGTGGAGAGAACTGCTGAGAGACCAAGACCACTATCATGTAGTATCACAACCTTTAAAAACATTTCTAAAATACTAGAACTTATGGTTTCATAGCTAGTCCCTCATAACCATATTTATGTGAAGGGGTTTAATATTCACACTATCCAAGAACCCTTTCCCTCCTTCTTTACATTCTTTTGGATCTATATCTATATGAAAACTCACCAGACCACACTCCTTTGCTTATTATCATACTGTCTGCACTAGAAGATTCATACTCATAGTAGTAGTGACAACAATCTTTTTCCTTAGTGTTTAAGAAATGTTAAGAAAGAAATTCTAATTGTATTACACCCAGTGTGTTGGTCTGAGGCTCAGGTCCTTCTTTATGAAAATACACATCAAGATCCAATGTTCTAAATAAACTATAAATCTCTCCCTATATGGGTACTGTTGATTGGTCATCAACATAAGCATAAAAACTACTAATCCTAGGTCATGGATGTGATAATTAGTATGATGCCGGAATAATTTCTTCAATCTATATGCCAACACATAGGTATCATGCATCCTCACATAGCCCATTCCCTTTGATAGAGGTATAAAAAATTCAAGACATTAGAATTACCATGCTCATAAATAATTAAAAATGGTGTGTGCTTCAGAAAAAAAATTATCAAAATCACCATTGAAATAATTTCCACACTCAAACTTCACCCATTTCCTAGTCAATTACATAAATGGGTATTCTATGTTGTAATTGTTCCAAAAAATTCACTTATAACACCAACCAAATCCTATACTTATATTGATATTTAACATATTCTTTGGATGATTCAAATACATTACTTATTGAATAGTATCAGGATTCAGTAAAATACATTCCTCATAAACAATGTCACCATAATACATTACATCAAGAATCCAAAACTAACACTTGGATATCTTCGAATATAGAATAAGGTTCCTTAAAACACCCAATACAACCTCCTTTTGATCAGAATTATCTTCCTTCATATGGAAATACTCCAAGATTTCATCCAAAAAATATGGCAAAAATGAGTGAAAAAAGAGGTGACATATCTAGTTCATTAATTCCATAAATGACTGTTGGAACATTGTTAAGTCAAAATAGAATTTCCAAATACTCAAAATTTCAATATCATCTTTAAATGATAGAATATGGATCTTCCGTTTCTAGTCCATTTAGCTGTTGGTACCCCAATTTATTATCAATATTTGGAAACCAAAAAGACCCCCTATGTTGATCAAATAGATTGATAACTTCGGGTTACATGTATTTATTATCCCCAATCACCATATCAAGATCACATGATTCTATGTAAAGTAATAGGATTCTATCTTCTTTCATTGAAAATTGAATTAGAGAAGCCTATTGTGAATCTCTATGATGGATAATCTATTTCATGAATGTCTTCTATCTTAACAGTAAGATTCTATACTCGATCAGATCCATTAATTAAGATGTAAAGGGCATTAGACTAGTCTTGAGGTGAAAATAGATAGTGAACTCAACCTCTCATAAGAGAGGAAATCAAGAAGTATCCACAAGAAACACATTTCTATAATTTTTCATAACAACTATAACATCTTCTACTGAACTATATTAAAAACATATTGTGACAAAACATATGTAATTGGAAAAAGATCAATATTAAAAATAATTAATCATGTCTTACCCTCCATAACCACAGAAAAAATCCAAAAAATACATGAGAGACCCTATCAAGAGTGAGTAATCAGACTCTATGATGATTGAATTCGATTAGAACCTAGAAAATGATTGACCAATCCATGTCAATGCTACAGATTAAAACAACGAGGTCTAAAATAAAGAATCCTATTTTGATATCTATATCAACTATTAAAACACGACACCCAAGGCACTTAAAAATAATCTTCTTCCTTGTAACCAATGGGATAAAAATAATCTGTAAAATATTTCATCAACTCCGCTCACGTACCCAAAGAATAAATAATTTTAAGAAATTATAGGAATGCGATTCTTTTATGTAAATTAATATATGTTCCATTGAATAAGAAATAATCATTGTAACTCTCATTGTGGATGGATTAGAATATGATTTATTTGGAAAAAAACACACAGTATGGAGACACCATAAATTAGAAATTCATCGACCCTTCTTCCCTGGGTGTTAATATAACATATCATGAGTGTGAGATCACCCATCATTGGAAGCCTCTAACATAACCTTAGATACCATTGGTAATGTACCCCACACTCTGTTACCCCATGAAGCAAACTAACAGAAGCACTGATGATTCCCATAATACCCAAACTGGAGAAAAATCATTAGGGTATCTGAACTATGTGTCACCATGCATCCACCATTCTTGAACTGGTTATATACAATGGTCATATTCCATGATAACTCCAAAAGAGATAAACCTAATGACTGATGGACACTCTTTCCACTACCCCAATGAGACTCATATCTCATTCACTTCTACCCTCCTTGAAAACACTAGATTCATCTCATTTAATGACCACCACCGAGCCCTATCAAACTAGTCAAATATACCTCCCCTATATCTACCATTTCAACCACCTCTGAATAGGTAGTTAGATAATGATTAATAAACAAGGACATTGTATGTGGCCAAAAACCCATCTCCAAATTTCGATACTTTAGGTAATCCTTCATTGGGAGATTTGTATTAACATTGGCCAACTGACTAAAATGAGAGGTATACTCTATCTTTGAATGATCCCACAAGTCCAACATTAGGAACTCAAGGTCCTTTTCTGATCAGATGGTCTCCAGGTTGAACTACTAGTTGAAATCCACCTTTATAGTGGTCCACTTGGGATCCTCATTACTCTTTGAGAGAACCATTGACTACCAAAAATTCCTACTTGGTCCTCATAGAATTCACATGGTGAATCTAACATTATAGTTCCCCAGTTCTTCAATAAAATTGAGATATTCTTAATGTGTTACAACAAATCCTTGATCTTATATGTTGTCGTATCACCATATAATCATGATGTATTTTGTCTCATAAAGACTTAATTATGGTCCACTACTCTTTTCTTTTACCGACCACCAACTTAACCTAAGTATTGGATCATACTGATCACAAAAACCATTATATCCACATCAACCATTGGAGATTCCTTTGGGGTGTTCTTAACCACACCCACTCCATGCCTTGATGAGGTTCTTCTTGGAGGAATTGTCTTCTTGACACATAACATAATCTTATCATGTATAATTCAATCCCAATCTACATAAAAATAACCAAAATAAAACCACATCTTGAGTAACAAAAATAAACACCAGTATCACAAGATATTATAAATGAAAATAGGAAAAAACACAGAAAAATAAATCATTTACAACTATAAAAGGTTGGGAAAACTAGTTTTGAAAATTGATTCCAAACTATACTAGTGTCACCAGAGTTGGTAAGAATGTTCACTTGGTCTTCTTATGATTACTATTAATTGTGTTCTTCCTAGAGACCTCCATGATTCACCCTAAAAAATCAAAAAACCCATGAATACCCTAGGACTCAACACTAAATTGGTAATACCAAAAACTCTCCTAAAAACAACACATAATCTAAATGAAATCATAACCACAATCCCAAACCACCAATGGAATCTCGAGGTTTGAAAAAACAAGATCTCAATAAGAACTTCCTTTTTCCTACCTCCCATGTCATGACAGTCCTATATCAAGTCTACCATTGACTCAAAAATAAAAACTATCCTATTATTATAAAATTTTCTAATGAACCATCCTTGTTCAACCCAATCCATCACCCAAGATAGCATGTTACCTTGCCCAAATCACCTTCTTGATCACCCGAGATTGGGATCAACACTGGCCACAACCAACAGTTTCTTAGGAATTGTTTCTCCCTTGGTAAACTGAAATGAAAAATCCATAAAATGGACTAACCCCACCAATATCATTACAGTAAAAAATGAATGACATAAAAACTATATTTTAAATATAAAATGACAATACGATAACATAACCATCAATATAAATTCTATAAAAACATAAAATAAAATAAATAAAACATGGTATTTAATGTCAAAAGACCAAAACAAAAAAATGAGATTATTTCAAAACAAGGCCCAATAGTACCAATACATATATCCCATTGGGTATAAAATTAAAAAAACTACTACTCATGATACATCCATCTGTGACAGCATATCCTCCAACAAAACAACATGCAATGATAATCTTGAACAGCCACCAAGGTACCCATTGAACTATCCATTAACAATTTCTAGAAAAACAAAACCTAAATATGAAAAAAATCATGTGTATGGAGTGATTAACATAGAAAATAAGGATAACAATATGAATTTATTTATTTATTTTACCCATGAAAACCAATAAAATTGTTTAAAAACACTTTTCAAAATTAAACTACATTGAAAACATTTCATTTTCATATAAACCATAGAAATCATAGTGGGTTCCCTTAAAAAAACTAAATTACCGAAGAATTCAAAACAAGTATCAAAATAATGTACATTGAAAACCATTGTCAACATATCCAATATATTGTAAGGGTGATCATAAACATCATCACATTATCAAAAAATGATAATGGACATAACATATCAGATCACATAAAACATGGGACTAATAAAATGAATAATGAATATAAACTAACCCAACATGAGTATGAACAACTATGAATCTAGATATAAATGTCTAATGGGAGTGATTCTAAACAGTGTATGATAGATGGATAGGAAAATTGAAATCTCTCACAGTCTTTCATAGGCCCAACACCAAGAGTTCACAAAGTCTCTCATCAAGTTAATCGAAACCCTTTTAGTCTTCTTACCCAAATTACCTTAGGATCCATTGGAATCCCAAATAGAATATGTCGTAGTTTCCCTCCATGAAGGCTCTAATGTACCATCAAACAACCTGAACTCACACCCTATTTAACCAATGTTCTACTCTATGCCAATATAATCAAAAATAAGTTCCTCATAATAAAAATCAATTACAGGTGATTATTTCACAATTAAACATGACAATATGATAAATCACCTTTTGAAAATATAAATCTAATTATAAAGTATATATATATATTTAAATCCATAAAACCTCTTTAATGAAATCTTCAAACACTTAGTGTGCTAAAATAAACCCTGACTTGAAAAACACTCATTCAACACCAAATTTCAAAATTAAATTATATAACTCATCAAACATGGAATATAGATAAACCATAAATCATTTATTTGGTTATCCATAAAACCCAAAATTATTATTATTTAAAATTTAATGTTAATACTAGTAAAATTCAATTAAATAAAGACACCTACCACATATTTTCTTCAAACCTCATCACATCTGATGATAACCACAAAAAATAGGAAGGATAAGGCCTTATAAATAGAAAACACATCAAAAAAATAAATCATAAAATAAAGTGTTTTGGCTAAGCCCACCCTCTATTATTCCACAAATTAATGGAAATAGATGAATAAACAAGAAGAATGGGGGATGGAAGAAGAAAACTCCTCGACATGGAATTACCTCTCATAACAACTATATGATCCAAAAGGGAATCCACAAACAAATAATAAGAAATATCCAACACCAAGGAGAATAGAAAAGACATGATGGGGAGAATAAATGAGACAAAAACTGTATAAAATAAACAAGTTAATTTTAAAAAATAGATATCATTTTATTGAAATGGGCATGCCACACAAATTTCCTGAATGTCAGGAAACCATTTTCCAACTATAGTGGGCTAATGTCTATTCAAAATCCAATCCACACTGTAGCCCTTGGGTGTTTCATAGTTTAAAAAACAAATAAAAAAATATTTATACCCTTATTTCATCATCCTATAAGACCCTCACAAGGGTAGCCAAACAATTAGCCAAACAATGTTCTCACTATAAGGTTGGGTCTTCTATAATGGCCTAGTCCAACCCATGACCATAATATTGTCTAAACTGGGCCTAACATACATAGTTTTTTCTTAAACTAGGCTCTGACCCATAGTCATCTCCATAGAAAAGGAAAAATGATGATAGACGCATACATACCACCTTATAAAGGCGTGCCTTCTGTTCCTCCTCCTTCGAAGTGGGATTTCCATAATTTAACACCTAGAAAATCCAAACATCCTTGATCAGACATAAAATGGACTCATTCTCTCATACCATTATAAATATCCTAATCAATACCATGATCATGATATTTTCTTCTTTGGGCCTATCCCACATTATTTTGATTTCTCTAGTTTCTGGACCCTACGTAAGGGAAAGGAAAACCAGGCGGGCTAGGCCCCATGAAGACAATATCATGCTCGTTAGATGGATTGGGAAATTATAAATTGTATGAGAGGCAGTTTTCATTTATGATCCAATGAGGATATTGGGCCCTTGTAGTGGCGGTTAGGATTATAGAAACCAATATAAAAGGTGGTGGAACCTGAATCACCCCTTTATATGTTTGTGGGTATAAATATACCATCATGGGGACTCATCTTGGGGGATTACTGATGTCTAGAGAACAATGAAAGAAAAAATATTTGGGATAGGCCCAAAATAGATAATATCATGATCATGGCCTGAAATGTGCCATTATAAATTGTATTGATACTAGTTTCCATTTGATGGGATAGGCCCAAAGTGAACAATATCATGATCATGGGATTGATTTATCAATTACATCATCCTTCCTCAAAAATAATTTATTCAACAGCTATAATCTAGAACAAAAATAAATGAATATAGAACTCATAATTTGACATACAAGTGGCCTGGTGGGTGTCATACATGTAACACCAGAGATTTTTATGAGTAATATTTTGTTTTTTTATATATCATCAAAAAATCTTTCACTACACACTTTCTTGGCTTACTTTACACACAATTGCGACCTTCCTCGATAGCTTGCGTCGTACTCAATACTGAGTTTCACTAAACAACGATATGCTATTAAAATATTATTAAAACTAGCCGTTATGTATAGTAATAACCACTTTTTGAAATTTTATAAATTTTATTTTTCAAAATGGACTTTATTTTTGGATTCGGAATACCGAAATTAGCCTAGGGTGAAATTTTGGTATTTTTCTGAAAAATTTCAATTTTTGATGAATAGTGAAACCACTAAGTGGTAGGTTAAAAACTGAATTTTGCATAAAACTTAATTTTACCACTTCTGTGAATGGAATTTTGAAAATCCGATAGACACGGTTGATATCAGTAAGTAAAATGTGGTTCAATGAGATAAAAATAATTTTTTTGGTGAATAGTAACTTTGTACTTTTTTTTCCGCGGTTAATAGTAAATAGGGTAACTAAGGGTAAATATGATATTAATATTACCCTAAAACATGTCCTAATTCTATTGGATAAGTGTAATTCGACCAAAAACAACCTTATGAATAAAATATGACCATTTAGGCCCACTTGGGTTAGATTAGAACATTTATTATTAATTTATATAAAGAAGGGTTAAAATAGTTAAAATCAAAGTTTAATAAGTAAATCATTTTTAATATGGGGTTATACATAAGATAAATTAGACTATAAATATTCATTAGAAATCTAAAAAGATTTCCTACAGAATGGTATTTTATTTATAATTTTTAGACATTAAATAATTTAATTTATTTATGACACAATTATGATGCAGTAATTATCTTATTTATGAAATATTGACATAATTGATCTTATAAACACCAAAATAAATGTAATTTGAGACTTTTTATGAATTACACAAATTTTATAGGTTACTATGATATATTAGTGTTTATTTAATCAAGTTGGTTCGAACATATAATTCTGTTATATATCAAATAGTGTCAAAATTGACACAAAATAGTTTTTAAATCAAATATTATATTATTAATTGTTATTTTATTCCTAAAAATCTAAGGTTCGGCCAAATGACTTAGATAAGGATATATATATTAATAATAAACAATTTGGGGTTCGTTCGGCATGTTATAGTAAGTGTATTAACCATATAGTGAAAGAAAACAAAAAGACATGGTAAAAGTTAAATTATTTAACTTTGAGTAAATTCTAATTGATAAGGTTAAAATAATATCCTAAACTTGTCTAAGGGAAAGATCATCTTCTTTTCAGTGTGCTCTTTAGATTTTCCTTTGAATTCCATCTACCTCTTCTTATCAAACCCATGTGACTGATGGGTTACTCCAATCTCCATCTCGACTTTGAGAGCACATCGAACGATTTCCTCATAGCTATTGAAGTCCCTTATGGCTAACGCCCTTCAAAGACATGGTTTTAAGCCACTAAAGAATTGATCGATCTTACTCTCAGGTTGGATAATAATACCAGAAGCGTACCTTGCAAGTCTTGTAAAATTTGCTTCATAGGTACCAACAGATTCATCATCCCTCTGCTTCAGTTCAAGGAACTCTTTCTCCATCATTGTTCGGAGAATACGAGGGATGTACTTATTGAAAAATAAGTTCTTGAACTCGTCCCATTCCATAGACTCAATTTCATCCCTTTGCCTCGTATTCTTAATAAGATTCCACCATTGATCAGCATCTCTGTACGTACGCACGAGTGATGATATCGTTCCTATGATCGTGGAATTCTATTGGAGTATATATATATATATATATATTATTTCAGTATCAATATTACTTTATAATAATCATAAATAGTTACTCATTACACCATTATACCCATCCTTGTAATGTGATGGTGGAAAATAGATTACACCACGGCGTGGAGACGGTATTCCGTACGTTTGGAAGGAGATGCTGATCAATGGTGGAATCTTATTAAGAATACGAGGCAAAGGGATGAAATTGAGTCTATGGAATGGGACGAGTTCAAGAACTTATTTTTCAATAAGTACATCCCTCGTATTCTCCAAACAATGATGGAGAAAGAGTTCCTTGAACTGAAGCAGAGGGATGATGAATCTGTTGGTACCTATGAAGCAAATTTTACAAGACTTTCAAGGTACGCTTCTGGTATTATTATCCAACCTGAGAGTAAGATCGATCGATTCTTTAGTGGCTTAAAACCAGGTCTTTGAAGGGCGTTATCCATAAGGGACTTCAATAGCTAGGAGGAAATTGTTCGATGTGCTCTCAAAGTCGAGATGGAGATTGGAGTAACCCATCAGTCACATGGGTTTGATAAGAAGAGGAAGATGGAATTCAAAGGAAAATCTAAAGAGCACACTGAAAAGAAGATGAGCTTTCCCTTGGCATGGATTGGCTTTCTCTACATGGAGCTCATATCAATTGGCAAAGAAGGGAAGTCACATTTCATATTCCAGATCAATCTACGATCGTCTATTGATGCAACGATGAACATAACCTTCCAGTGGAAATTCCTTCCATCATATGGGTCTTGATACCACTAAATGAAGGTTATTTATCTCAAATGGTTGATGAGAAACTTACAATTAACAATATGCCCATCGTACGAGAGTTTGATGATGTCTTTCCGGAGGAATTACCAGCTCTTCCACCAAATCGTGAAGTTGAGTTTTCAATATAACTCGTACCTGGCGCTTTTCCTATTTCAAAGACACCTTATAGAATGGCCCGAATTGAGTTGCAGGAATGGAAGAAGCAACTCCAAGAGAATCTTGATAAGGGATTCATACGCCCTAGTGCATCACCTTGGGGAGCACCAGTTCCATTTGTTAAGAAGAAAGATGGATCAATGAGACTCTGCATTGATTATCGAGAACTTAACAAGATCACTATCAAGAACAAATATCCTCTCCCACGCATTGATGACTTATTTGACCAACTACGCGGATCTCAATACTTTTCCAAGATTGATCTTCGTTCAGGGTATCATCAATTAAGGGTCAAAAGGGAGGATATACCAAAGACGACTTTCCGTACAAGGTATAGACACTATGAATTTATAGTGATGCCATTTTGTCTTACTAATGCCCCTGCTATCTTCATGGATCTAATGAATAGAGTCTTTAGAGACTATCTTGATCAATTTGTGGTAGTGTTTATAGACG
The DNA here is from genome assembly GCA_963277665.1 of Viscum album. NCBI lineage: Eukaryota > Viridiplantae > Streptophyta > Magnoliopsida > Santalales > Viscaceae > Viscum > Viscum album. The sequence continues at coordinate 904,751,677 of OY728125.1, read as the reverse complement.
ATATTCTTGTCTATTCAAAGAGCAAGGAAGAGCATGAAGATCACTTCAGAATTATATTGAAGACCCTGAGAAAGGAGAAGCTTTATGCCAAATTTACCAAGTGTGAATTTTGGCTTCAAAAAGTTGCATTTTTGGGTCACATAATCTCAAAAGAGGGGATATCTGTGGATCCAGCAAAAACAGAGGTTATCGAATGATGGTCAAGACCAACAATAGTAACTGAGATCCGAAGTTTTCTTGGTTTTGCTGGATATTATTGACGTTTTGTAAAGGATTTTTCATGATTATCTAAACCACTCACCAAGTTGACTCGGAAAGGGGTTAAGTTTGTCTGGACGGAAGAATGTGAAGAGAATTTCAAGGAGTTGAAAAGAAGGTTATCCAGTGCACCTGTGCTCACACTGCCTTGTAGTGGAGAAAGGTTTGTGATCTACAGTGATGCATCCAAGAAGGGAATGGGGTGTGTTCTTATGAAAAATGATATGGTGATAGCTTATGCCCCACGACAGTTGAAAATCCATGAGCAAAATTACCCAACACATGATTTGGAGTTAGCTGTGGTAATCTTTGCATTAAAGATTTGGAGGCATTAACTTTATGGTGAAAGGAGTGATATTTATACTGATCATAAAAGTTTAAAGTATATTTTCACACAAAAGGAGCTGAATATGCGTAAAAGAAGATGGTTGGAGCTGATTAAGGATTATGACTGCTCAATCCATTACCACCCTGGGAAAGCAAACAAGGTGGCAGATGCATTAAGTCGACAAGACCATGCTAGTTTATCCATGATGAGGATCACAAAAGATCCAATATTTATGGATTTACAAAGGATGGATCTTGGAATTATAATGGAAGGGGAAAAATCTTATCTTTCTCAAATGAATGTTCAACCATCTATACATGTGAAGATTAAAGAGGCACAGAAAGAAGATGTAGAGTTACAAAAGAAGGTGAGAAATGTTCCTGAATTAAACCTTGATTGTGATGGGATAATAAAGTTTAGGAATCGGGTTTGTGTTCCTCCCATCCCCGAATTAAAGAAGGAGCAGCTGGATGAGGCTCATAGTTCTTCATTCTCTATTCATCCTGGAAGCACGAAGATGTATAGGGACCTGAAAGAGTACTTCTGGTGGGATGGCATGAAAAGAGATGTTGCTGAATATGTCTCTCGATGCTTGGTTTGTCAAGAAGTTAAAGCTGAGAGACAAAAGTCTAAGGGGATGTTACAACCATTACCCATACCCGAATGGAAATGGGAAAACATCACTATGGACATTGTCACAGGACTTCCTAAAACATCCAAAGGCAATAATGCTATTTGGGTCATAGTTGATCGTCTTACAAAGTCTGCACACTTCATTGCTATTAGAGAGGATTTCTCTCTAGATCAGCTTGCCAGGATGTATGTAAAGGAAGTGGTAAGATTGCATGGAGTAACACTTTCTAATATATCTGATCGGGATTCGAGATTTACCTCGAAGTTCTGGCGAAGTATTCAGCATACTCTGGATACAGAGTTGAGTTTCAGCACTGCTTATCATCCTCAGACAGACGGTCTGTCTGAGAGAACAATTCAAACCCTAGAAGATATGTTGAGATCTTGCTCTATGGATTTCAAAGGAGGTTGGGATCAACACCTACCTTTGGTGGAATTTTCTTACAATAATAGCTTTCACTCCAGTATTCAGATGGCTCCTTATGAAGCTCTCTACAGAAAGAAATGCAGGACTCCAACTTGCTGGGATGAAGTTGGGGAAAGAAAGCTATTAGGACCTGATCTCATTGATGAAATGGAAGAAAAGGTCATATCTATTCAACAACACATAAGAGAAGCTCAGAGTCGACAGAAAAGTTATGCCGACAACCGAAGAAAAGACCTAGAGTTTGAAGTGGGTGATAAAGTGTTCTTACGAATATCTCCCTGGAAGAGGGTTATGAGATTTGGAAAGAAGGGGAAGTTGAGCCCTAGATATATCGGTCCTTTCGAAATACTGGATCGTGTTGGGAAGGTAGCTTACCGATTGGCGCTTCCACCGAATCTATCTCAAGTTCACGATGTGTTCCATGTATCTCTCCTGAGAAAGTACATACCAGATCCTCCACATGTACTCAGCTCAGAAGTTATACCGCTGGAGCAAGATCTTTCTTATGAAGAACAGCCGATAGAGATTCTGGATCGTAGCGAAAAAGTCCTACGAAACAAGACCACTCGATTGGTGAAAGTTTTATGGAGGAACCACTAACTTGAAGAAGCTACATGGGAGATTGAGGATATGATGAGGGAGAAGTATCCTCATCTGTTTGTTACAAAGTGATGAATTTCGAGGGCGAAATTCTTTTTAAGGGGGGTAGAATGTAACACCCGAGATTTTTATGAGTATTATTTTGTTTTTTTATATATCATCAAAAAATCGTTCACTACACACTTGCTTGGCTTACTTTACACGCAATTGCGACCTTCCTCGATAGCTTGCGTCGTACGCAATACCGAGTTTCACTAAACAACGATATGCTATTAAAATATTATTAAAACTACCCGTTATGAATAGTAATAACCACTTTTTGAAATTTTATAAATTTTATTTTTCAAAATGGACTTTATTTTTTGATTCGGAATACTGAAATTAGCCTAGGGTGAAATTTTGGTATTTTTCTGAAAACTTTCAATTTTTGATGAATAGTGAAACCACTAAGTGGTAGGTTAAAAACTGAATTTTTCATAAAACTTAATTTTACCTCTTCTATGAATGGAATTTCGAAAATCCGACAGACACGGTTGGTATCAGTAATTAAAATGTGGTTCAATGAGATAAAAATAATTTTTTTGGTGAATAGTAACTTTTTACTTTTTTTACCGCGGTTAATAGTAAATAGGGTAACTAAGGGTAAATATGATATTACTATTACCCTAACACATGTCATAATTCTATTGGATAATGTAATTCGACCAAAAACAACCTTATGAATAAAATATGACCATTTGGGCCCACTTGGGTTAGATTAGGACATTTATTATTAATTTATTTAAAGAAGGGTTAAAATAGTTAAAATCAAAGTTTAATAAGTAAATCATTTTTAATATGGGGTTATACATAAGATAAATTCGACTATAAATATTCATTAAAAAGCTAGAAAGATTTCCTATATAATGGTATTTTATTTATAATTTTTAGACATTAAATAATTTAATTTATTTATGACACAATTATGATGCAGTAATTATCTTATTTATGAAATATTGACATAATTGATGTTATAAACACCAAAATAAATGTAATTTGAGACTTCTTATGAATTACACAAATTTTATAGGTTACTATGATATATTAGTGTTGATTTAATCAACTTGGTTCGAACATATAATTCTGTTATATATCAAATAGTGTCAAAATTGACACAAAATAGTTTTTAAATCAAATATTATATTATTAATTGTTATTTTATTCCTAAAAATCTATGGTTCGACCAAATGACTTAGATAAAGATATATATATTAATAATAAACAATTTGGGGTTCGTTCGGCATGTTATAGTAAGTGTATTAACCATATAGTGAAAGAAAACAAAAAGACATGGTAAAAGTTAAATTATTTAACTTAGAGTTAAATCTAATTGATAAGGTTAAAATTATATCCTAAACTTGTCTAAATCCTATTGGTTGATAGGATTTCGACCCTTCCCCACTTTAGCTTCGAAATAAGACCCTTTGGAACCATTATAAACCAATTTTGACTTTAATATAAAATAATATTTTGAGATATTTCTAAGGTGCCCCTCTCCTCCCTTATAAAAGGGCACCTCCTCCCCCTCCTCCTCACACCAAATTGAGCACTCAAGCTCGGCCAACCCCTGCCATTTTATCCTCTCCAATTCCCTAGAATAATCCTAGAGGTCCTGGTCTTCTTCAAAGACCAATATTAGTTCCCTAAGTGGAGGATTCAAAGGAGCGTTCTAAAAAAGAGGTAATATCCATTACCGATCTTTTCAATTTCTTTCTTCTTCAACTTATTCTTCTTTAGTTGTTTCATGATAAAGTAATAACATCAGTATTACTTACATACTAATATGTTATTATAATTATGAAACAACCCTAATTCACCTTCTATCCATCCTACGGAAAAATGAAATCACCGCGCGTGCGTACGTACGGAATACCGTCTCCACGCCGTGGTGTAATCTATTTTCCACCATCACTTTACAAGGATGGGTATAATGGTGTAATGAGTAACTATTTATGATTATTATAAAGTAATATTGATACTGAAATAATATATATATATACTCCAATACAATTCCACGATCATAGGAACGATATCATCACTCGTGCGTACGTACGGAATACCGTCTCCACGATGTGAAGCGACTCGTTCTACAAGATCATCATTACATAATAATTATATAAATGAATTGAATGAATAAATATGATATATGTTACACTAATACCATTCTGGATATAAGGTATCTATAACCTTAAAAGAAGAATAAGAATTTATTCGGCAAAACACGCATAAGGGCAAAAGGCAATAAAGACCCGAGTAACAAGTAACAATGAAATATTACAAACAAGAAGCTAAGAATATGACCATATATGATATCATATCAATATTCTGGAATAAGTCAATAACATTATTTAAACCATTATACAGGAGCTTCGGACACGTACAAAGCAAATCGGACCTAAGGTAAGGGAAATATCACAATCTCACTTTTATCCGAGATTGTATTTACTTTGGTAATTACTGGGGTGTATTTTATCATCCACATCCATGTTTCATCAATATGTTATATTATTTCCATCCACCTACAATTGTTTAAATCCATTTTTACCCTTCGGTGAGTTTTTAGTAATATGTATGAAAGGAATCTTTTGTCGTTTTTCATACGAGGTACTTTTTGACTTTTCCGACAAAAGAACGAAGAATGTTTTTTTTAACTTATACGGCATGAATGGATTCTTAAAACATTATTTCCAAGAAACTTCCTTTACAAGTTTTCAAGTTTATTTTTAATCATCTTCTTTTGTTTTAAAGTCATATGACATGTTATGAAAGGAAAAATGTTTTTGAAATAGAAAGGATATTTTCCTCAAGAATGGAGTTCAAGTATTTTATCAAAATTATTTTCCATCTAATATAATAAAAGGGTTCTGTTTTTATCCCTATTATTACATGGATTTGATTACGTTGTGATGGAAATATTTTTATGAATTCCTTTATCTTATATGAACTGTTTTATGATGTCATGTTGTTTAAGAATTCCATTTTATTACATGGGTTACGCTATGATGTATGGTTTATGATTATGTGGCACACATAAGAAAGGATTCATTATAAGATGGGTGGGACCTATATCTCCCTCCAATGCATTGGGTAAAGATTTTATATCTCATGAGATAGACATGGCTGAAACAGAAGGTTATTTCGGTTCAGTGATACAGGACTGAAACGAGGAGTGAACTCGGTTCAGAAAGGGACTTTGTCCACTAAAGTAGTCTTGGCAATGAGTCATGACTAACAAGAAATGATTTTCCATGATTATGTGTGCATGCCACAAAGTTTCAAGTTTCATGATATGATTATGGTGATCACATTTTCACTTCTATGATTTATTCCATGTTAAGATATTATGATCTTTTTTGCAGGTTATGATTTTCAAAAAGATATGATATGATTTTTAGTTCCTTTATTTGCCCTTGCTGAGCATTTGATCTCACCCTTTTATGTTTTCTTTTCCCCAGGCCAGGAAGATGGATATTAAGTAGAATATGCTAAAAGGGACCGTAGATATGATGAAATAAATCGGAGACACTGTAGAAGATTTATGAACTAGTTTTTTATGTTTCCCAGTTTCTAAAGACACTATACCTATACGGTCCTTTGTGGTTTTGTCATATGTTGTAATAAGTGTGCTTCAATTTTGAAGTATTAACAATGTATGTAAAGTATGGGTCGTTATAGTTGGTATCAGAGGAAAGGTATAATCAACCTTTGGAAACTAGGATGTGAAAGCCTTAGTAAGAACCCTAAGGATAAGTCTAAGCATAGAACACAATATTAGTGTTTTAGAAATGGCCATGAATACCCTAGGATAAGACCTTAAGTCTGAAATTTTATTCATGATTATGTGGTTTTCCTATTATAATTAGTGTTGCTCACACTATTCTTCTTGGATTTAGTTAATGGGTGGAACCCGAAGGAATCGTGTTAATGTGGAATGCGATGGGCAATGCAATGATTGTCCCCCTGAGCAACCAAACGATATGGGAGCTGGAATGCAAAATCTTGTAGCCATGATCACACAACTTTCTCAAGCTATGAATCATGCAGGACTTCCAAACGAGAAAAGGAGCAAAATTCTGTTGAATCCTTCATGAGGCAGCGTCCGCCTTCTTTCAGTGGGTCTACTGATCCATTAGTTTCTGAAAAATGGATTAGTACTACTGAAAAGATATTTTCAGTTCTTCAATGTTCTGAACATGATAAAGTCATCCTAGCAGTGTATCGTTTGGAAGGAGATGCTGATCAATGGTGGAATCTTATTAAGAATACGAGGCAAAGGGATGAAATTGAGTCTATGGAATGAGATGAGTTCAAGAACTTATTTTTCAATAAGTACATCCCTCGTATTCTCCGAACAATGATGGAGAAAGAGTTCCTTGAACTGAAGCAGAGGGATGATGAATCTGTTGGTACCTATGAAGCAAATTTTACAAGACTTGCAAGGTACGCTTCTGGTATTATTATCCAACCTGAGAGTAAGATCGATCGATTCTTTAGTGGCTTAAAACCAAGTCTTTGAAGGGCGTTAGCCATAAGGGACTTCAATAGCTATGAGGAAATCGTTCGATGTGCTCTCAAAGTCGAGATGGAAATTGGAGTAACCCATCAGTCACATGGGTTTGATAAGAAGAGGAAGATGGAATTCAAAGGAAAATCTAAAGAGCACACTGAAAAGAAGATGAGCTTTCCCTTATGCTCAAAGTGTGGAAAGAAACATGGAGGTAGTTGTCTTAAAGGGACAAGTAAATGTTTCAAATGTGGAAAGGAAGGTCATCGGGCATTTGAATGCCGCGATATTGGGAAGAATATGTCTAATGATGCAAACAAAGGAAGGGATACACAGAATGAACCTACTACACTTCAATGTTTCAAGTGCAAGGAGACGGGGCATTATGCCAATCAATGCCCAAATCCAAGGGTTTATGATGATGGTCGACGTCAACAAAATCTTAAGGCTAAAGACAAAGGAAAGTCACAAGCAATTTCTATCAGCGATGTGGAATACGATAACGAAGTGGTGAAAGGTACACTTACCATCCACTTTAAAGTAGCAAATGTTTTATTTGATTCTGGATCCACCCACTCGTTTATTTCTGAAAATTTTTCTAAGGGTATCACCGTATTACCTCAACGATTAGATGTTGAGTTAGCTGTGACAACACCTAATGGCACAACAGTCGCATCAAAAGTTTATAATTCTTCTCTGATCGAAGTTTGTGGGAAAGTGCTTCCTGCAAATCTTGTGATCCTTCCTTTAGTGGAATTTGATGTGATTCTTGGCATGGATTGGCTTTCTCTACATGGAGCTCATATCAATTGGCAAAGAAGGGAAGTCACATTTCATATTCCAGATCAATCTACGATCGTCTATTGATGCAACGATGAACATAACCTTCCAGTGGAAATTCCTTCCATCTTATGGGTCTTGATACCACTAAATGAAGGTTATTTATCTCAAATGGTTGGTGAGAAACTTACGATTAACAATATGCCCATCGTACGAGAGTTTGATGATGTCTTCCCGGAGGAATTACCAGGTCTTCCACCAAATCGTGAAGTTGAGTTTTCAATATAACTCGTACCTGGTGCTTTGCCTATTTCAAAGACACCTTATAGAATGGCCCCAATTGAGTTGCAGGAATTGAAGAAGCAACTCCAAGAGAATCTTGATAAGGGATTCATACGCCCTAGTGCATCACCTTGGGGAGCACCAGTTCCATTTGTTAAGAAGAAAGATGGATCAATGAGACTCTGCATTGATTATTGAGAACTTAACAAGATCACTATCAAGAACAAATATCCTCTCCCACGCATTGATGACTTATTTGACCAACTACGCGGAGCTCAATACTTTTCCAAGATTGATCTTCGTTCAGGGTATCATCAATTAAGGGTCAAAAGGGAGGATATACCAAAGACGACTTTCCATACAAGGTATGGACACTATGAATTTATAGTGATGCCATTTGGTCTTACTAATTCCCCTGCTATCTTCATGGATCTAATGAATAGAGTATTTAGAGACTATCTTGATCAATTTGTGGTAGTGTTTATAGACGATATTCTTGTCTATTCAAAGAGCAAGGAAGAGCATGAAGATCACTTCAGAATTATATTGAAGACCCTGAGAAAGGAGAAGCTTTATTCCAAATTTACCAAGTGTGAATTTTGGCTTCAAAAAGTTGCATTTTTGGGTCATATAATCTCAAAAGAGGGGATATCTGTGGATCCAGCAAAAACAGAGGTTATCGAATGATGGTCAAGACCAACAACAGTAACTGAGATCCGAAGTTTTCTTGGTTTTGCTGGATATTATCGACGTTTTGTAAAGGATTTTTCACGATTATCTAAACCACTGACCAAGTTGACTCGGAAAGGGGTTAAGTTTGTCTGGACGGAAGAATGTGAAGAGAATTTCAAGGAGTTGAAAAGAAGGTTATCCAGTGCACCTGTGCTCACACTGCCTTGTAGTGGAGAAAGGTTTGTGATCTACAGTGATGCATCCAAGAAGGGAATGGGGTGTGTTCTTATGCAAAATGATATGGTGATAGCTTATGCCTCACGACAGTTGAAAATCCATGAGCAAAATTACCCAACACATGATTTTGAGTTAGCTGCGGTAATCTTTGCATTAAAGATTTGGAGGCATTAACTTTATGGTGAAAGGTGTGATATTTATACTGATCATAAAAGTTTAAAGTATATTTTTCACACAAAAGGAGCTGAATATGCGTCAAAGAAGATGGTTGGAGCTGATTAAGGATTATGACTTCTCAATCCATTACCACCCTGGGAAAGAAAACATGGTGGCAGATGCATTAAGTCGACAAGACCATGCTAGTTTATCCATGATGAGGATCACAAAAGATCCAATATTTATGGATTTACAAAGGATGGATCTTGGAATTATAATGGAAGGGGAAAAATCTTATCTTTCTCAAATGAATGTTCAACCATCTATACATGTGAAGATTAAAGAGGCACTGAAAGAAGATGTAGAGTTAAAAAAGAAGGTTAGAAATGTTCCTGAATTCAACCTTGATTGTGATGGGATAATAAAGTTTAGGAATCGGGTTTGTGTTCCTCCCATCCACGAATTAAAGAAGGAGTTGCTGGATGAGGCTCATAGTTCTTCATTCTCTATTCATCCTGGAAGCACGAAGATGTATAGGGACCTGAAAGAGTACTTCTGGTGGGATGGCATGAAAAGAGATGTTGCTGAATATGTCTCTCGATGCTTGGTTTGTCAACAAGTTAAAGCTGAGAGACAGAAGTCTAAGGGGATGTTACAACCATTACCCATACCCGAATGGAAATGGGAAAACATCACTATGGACATTGTAACAGGACTTCCTAAAACATCCAAAGGAAATAATGCTATTTGGGTCATAGTTGACCGTCTTACAAAGTCTGCACACTTCATTGATATTAGAGAGGATTTCTCTCTAGATCAGCTTGCTAGGATGTATGTAAAGGAAGTGGTAAGATTGCATGGAGTACCACTTTCTATTATATCTGATCGGGATCCGAGATTTACCTCGAAGTTCTGGCGAAGTCTTCAGCATACTCTGGATACAGAGTTGAGTTTCAGCACTGCTTATCATCCTCAGACAGACGGTCAGTCTGAGAGAACAATTCAAACCCTAGAAGATATGTTGAGAGCTTTCTCTATGGATTTCAAAGGAGGTTGGGATCAACACCTACCTTTGGTGGAATTTTCTTACAATAATTTCTTTCACTCCAGTATTCAGATGGCTCCTTATGAAGCTCTCTACAGAAAGAAATGCAGGACTCCAACTTGCTGGGATGAAGTTGGGGAAAGAAAGCTATTAGGACCTGATCTCGTTGATGAAATGGCAGAAAAGGTCAGATCTATTCAACAAAACATAAGAGCAGCTCAGAGTCGACATAAAAGTTATGCCGACAACCGAAGAAAAGACCTAGAGTTTGAAGTGGGTGATAAAGTGTTCTTACGAATATCTCCCTGGAAGAGGGTTATGAGATTTGGAAAGAAGGGGAAGTTGAGCCCTAGATATATCGGTCCTTTCGAAATACTGGATCGTGTTGGGAAGGTAGCTTACCGATTGGCGCTTCCACCGAATCTATCTCAAGTTCACGATGTGTTCCATGTATCTCTCCTGAGAAAGTACATACCAGATCCTTCACATGTACTCAGCTCAGAAGTTGTACCACTGGAGCAAGATCTTTCTTATGAAGAACAGCCGATAGAGATTCTGGATCGTAGCGAAAAAGTCCTACGAAACAAGACCACTCGATTGGTGAAAGTTTTATGGAGGAACCACCAACTTGAAGAAGCTACATGGGAGATTGAGGATATGATGAGGGAGAAGTATCCTCATCTGTTTGTTACAAAGTGATGAATTTCGAGGGCGAAATTCTTTTTAAGGGGGGTAGAATGTAACACCCGAGATTTTTATGAGTAATATTTTGTTTTTTTATATATCATCAAAAAATCGTTCACTACACACTTGCTTGGCTTACTTTACACGCAATTGCGACCTTCCTCGATAGCTTGCGTCGTACGCAATACCGAGTTTCACTAAACAACGATATGCTATTAAAATATTATTAAAACTAGCCGTTATGAATAGTAATAACCACTTTTTGAAATTTTATAAAATTTATTTTTCAAAATGGACTTTATTTTTTGATTGGGAATACTGAAATTAGCCTAGGGTGAAATTTTGGTATTTTTCTGAAAACATTCAATTTTTGATGAATAGTGAAACCACTAAGTGGTAGGTTAAAAACTGAATTTTTCATAAAACTGAATTTTTCCGCTTCTGTGAATGGAATTTTGAAAATCCGACAAACACGGTTGATATCAGTAAGTAAAATGTGGTTCAATGAGATAAAAATAATTTTTTTTGGTGAATAGTAACTTTTTACTTTTTTTACCGCGGTTAATAGTAAATAGGGTAACTAAGGGTAAATATGATATTACTATTACCCTAACACATGTCCTAATTCTATTGGATAAGTGTAATTCGACCAAAAACAACCTTATGAATAAAATATGACCATTTAGGCCCACTTGGGTTAGATTAGTACATTTATTATTAATTTATTTAAAGAAGGGTTAAAATAGTTAAAATCAAAGTTTAATAAGTAAATCATTTTTAATATGGGGTTATACATAAGATAAATTCGACTATAAATATTCATTAGAAAGATAGAAAGATTTCCTACATAATGGTATTTTATTTATAATTTTTAGACATTAAATAATTTAATTTATTTATGACACAATTATGATGCAGTAATTATCTTATTTATGAAATATTGACATAATTGATGTTATAAACACCAAAATAAATGTAATTTGAGACTTATTATGAATTACACAAATTTTATAGGTTACTATGATATATTAGTGTTGATTTAATCAAATTGGTTCGAACATATAATTCTGTTATATATCAAATAGTGTCAAAATTGACACAAAATAGTTTTTAAATCAAATATTATATTATTAATTGTTATTTTATTCCTAAAAATCTACGGTTCGGCCAAATGACTTAGATAATGATATATATAATAATAATAAACAATTTGGGGTTCGTTCGGCATGTTATAGTAAGTGTATTAACCATATAGTGAAAGAAAACAAAAACACATGGTAAAAGTTAAATTATTTAACTTAGAGTTAAATCTAATTGATAAGGTTAAAATAATATCCTAAACTTGTCTAAATCCTATTGGTTGATAGGATTTCGACCCTTCCCCACTTTAGCTTCGAAATAAGACCCTTTGGAACCATTATAAACCAATTTTGACTTTAATATAAAATAATATTTTGAGATATTCCTAAGGTGCCCCTCTCCTCCCTTATAAAAGGGCACCTCCTCCCCCTCCTCCTCACACCAAATTGAGCACTCAAGCTCGGCCAACCCCTGCCATTTTCTCCTCTCCAATTCCCTAGAATAATCCTAGAGGTCCTGGTCTTCTTCAAAGACCAATATTAGTTCCCTAAGTGGAGGATTCAAAGGAGCGTTCTAAAGAAGAGGTAATATCCATTACTGATCTTTTCAATTTCTTTCTTCTTCAACTTCTTCTTCTTTAGTTGTTTCATGATAAAGTAATAACATCAGTATTACTTACATACTGATATGTTATTATAATTATGAAACAACCCTAATTCACCTTCTATCCATCCTACGGAAAAATGAAATCACCGCGCGTGCGTACGTACGGAATACCGTCTCCACGCCGTGGTGTAATCTATTTCCACCATCACATTACAAGGATGGGTATAATGGTGTAATGAGTAACTATTTATGATTATTATAAAGTAATATTGATACTGAAATAATATATATATATACTCCAATACAATTCCACGATCATAGGAACGATATCATCACTCGTGCGTACGTACGGAATACCGTCTCCACGATGTGAAGCGACTCGTTCTACATGATCATCATTACATAATAATTATATAAATGAATTGAATGAATAAATATGATATATGTTACACTAATACCATTCTGGATATAAGGTATCTATAACCTTAAAAGAAGAATAAGAATTTATTCGGCAAAACACGCATAAGAGCAAAAGGCAATAAAGACCCGAGTAACAAGTAACAATGAAGTATTACTAACAAGAAGCTAAGAATATGACCATATATGATATCATATCAATATTCTGGAATAAGTCAATAACATTATTTAAACCATTATACAGGAGCTTCGGACACGTACAAAGCAAATCAGACCTAAGGTAAGGGAAATATCACAATCTCACTTTTATCCGAGATTGTATTTACTTTGGTAATTACTGGGGTGTATTTTATCATCCACATCCATGTTTCATCAATATGTAATATTATTTCCATCCACCTACAATTGTTTAAATCCATTTTTACCCTTCGGTGAGTTTTTAGTAATATGTATGAAAGGAATCTTTTGTCATTTTTCGTACGAGGTACTTTTTGACTTTTCCGACAAAAGAACGAAAAATGTTTTTTTAACTTATAAGGCATGAATGGATTTTTAAAACATTATTTCCAAGAACCTTCCTTTACATGTTTTCAAGTTTATTTTTAATCATCTTCTTCTGTTTTAAAGTCATATGACATGTTATGAAAGGAAAAATGTTTTTGAAATAGAAAGGATATTTTCCTCAAGAATGGAGTTCAAGTATTTTATCAAAATTATTTTCCATCTAAGATAATAAAAGGGTTCTGTTTTTATCCCTATTATTACATGGATTTGATTAAGTTGTGATGGAAATATTTTTATGAATTCCTTTATCTTATATGAAATGTTTTATGATGTCATGTTGTTTAATAATTCCATTTTATTACATGGGTTACGCTATGATGCATGGTTTATGATTATGTGGCACACATAAGAAAGGATTCATTATAAGATGGGTGGGACCTATATCTCCCTCCAATGCATTGGGTAAAGATTTTATATCTCATGAGATAGACATGGCTGGAACGGAAGGTTATTTCGGTTCAGTGATACAGGACTGAAACGAGGAGTGAACTCGGTTCAGGAAGGGACTTTGTCCACTAAGATAGTCTTGGCAATGAGTCATGACTAACAAGAAATGATTTTCCATGATTATGTGTGCATGCCACAAAGTTTCAAGTTTCATGATATGATTATGGTGATCTCATTTTCACTTCTATGATTTATTCCATGTTAAGATATTATGATCTTTTTTACAGGTTATGATTTTCAAAAATATATGATATGATTTTTAGTTCCTTTATTTTCCCTTGCTGAGCATTTGAGCTCACCCCTTTATGTTTTCTTTTCCCAAGGTCAGGAAGATGGATATTAAGTAGAATATGCTAAAAGGGACCCTAGATATGATAAAATAAATGGGAGACACTGTAGAAGATTTATGAACCAGTTGTTTATGTTTCCCAGTTTCTAAAGACACTATACCTATACGGTCCTTTGTGGTTTTGTCATATGTTGTAATAAGTGCACTTCAATTTTGAAGTATTAACAATATATGTAAAGTATGGGTCGTTATAATACATCCACCTTATTTCACTGATTGCCTAACATAATGTTATTTTCTTTCAATGATATGATCCCTCACTACCATTGTATTTATTAACCCTATACCATGAATGTGAATAATATTTCTCCCAATGCATTTGTTTTTTGAATAACCCATTTTCCATTCCATTAATTAAAGGGGTTTCACTTAGATTCCATACATCAATTGACTGGACATACTATTAACTTAACAGTATTCCCCTTAATTTTTATAGTGATAGTTTGATGGATGACTACATAAAAATCAATTCCATTTATTGATTAGAAAATAATTGAAAATACTTATCTATTTATTACAATATACGGGTTTATTTAGTACTTATGAAAGTGTAATATATATTTTTTAACCATCCACAATATTTCCATATATGGGATTGAACATATTATATTTTTTATGAACATGTGGGGAAATATTGGTGTTTTGAGTATTGTTATTCCATAATAGATGATTATTGGCTCAACATTGATAGATCCTCTAATATTAACATCATGAAATAGGGATGTGTTGCATTGGACTCCAATGGATCAATCTTCATTGATTTCAATAGCTTCTACGGTTGGGGTGACTCTCTTATTGAATATGATAATTCATTTCTAAGTAGGTTTTAGATTTTTCATTACACTATTTTTACCAATGATGAAATAAAATTTGACTCCTGAGTTATCTAAAATGCACTTCGTCGAAGGAATGAACCCCCAAGTCCATTGTTTATCTCATCTGAAGATGAAAAAAAACCATTGGTGGGGAAATTTTGAATCACAACTGGTATAATGGAAATTATGTTTTGGTATGAATTTTCTCAAAGGGAAATAATTGTAACCCCCATCTTATTTATTCTTGTTTTTATTCCATTCCACCTAAATGTGTTGATTTTGTTCGATCAGATTCCATGACCTCCATGAGTTCAGTCCTCCTTAACTTTTTTGTTTTCCTTATCACTATGATTAATAATCAATTCTCACATTTATGATGATTATTTTTATTATAAAAGTGTATTATGTATTTTTACTCATTAAATCATTGCTGAATGCATTGGAATTAAAAATGTGATGGGTAGGTCTCATTATATAATCATTTTAGGGTATTTGGCATATACCTATACAATTCGGAGAGATTTATTTATTTTATTTTTGAAAATAAGAATGTTGTCTTGTTGATATCCTTGAAGGAACGAATTTGATAATGGATCAGGCCATGAAAGTATGATAGATACCTTCAGAATTATGTATTCCATCATAATGAATTTAGACATTATTGTCCATGTGATCTATTTATTACTTATACAATCCATGGATATATTTGGTTTTCAGTTTTAGTGGATTATGGATATATGTTGATTAATTATTCCATTAATAATATTTATTCCATGTTTATTCCATGTTTTACCCAATTTTTTGTTTCTCTTACTAATTATTTAAGCTCACCCCTTTTTATGTATCAATTTCCCTTAGTTTTGAATAAAATATTACACATGATATGTCTAAAATAATTGTATGTGTGGAGGATTTGTAGAAGATACAGAACAAAAACAATTGATTATGTAGTTTTGTGTATAGTTAGAAAAAATCCCAATTATTTAGGAGTTAAATGTGTTTTCTTCATTTATAATTTTTCCATATTTTCTATATCTCTAATCTGAAAATCACTTGGTAATATAATAAATGACCAATTTACTATAATTCATGTAATTATAGGATATTTATGTTAGGTAATATATATTTGGTATCAAATATATCATGTAATGACTGTTTATAAAACATAGAATCTAGGAGTTCGGGTCTAGAGTGCTATAGTGGGTATCAGAGTAGGTTATAGAAAACATTGGATACTATGATGTATTCTAGTAAGGGGATTAAAAATTATTATTGATTATTAGTTAATTTTTTTATCATAATTTTAAATGTATAGATTGACCATTAAGATAGTTAATGTAATATTGAGTAATTTAGAGATTATGATAAGATAACATTATAAAAAAATCATAAAGATAAGTATAGGTGAGAATTCTATATTTCTGATAACATACATGTGTTTTTTAAAATATATATTGTATACATCTTATCGAAATTACATTCTTTCATAGATACTAAAATTGGATTCAGGATTAAGCACAATTGTACCTACGTGTAATCAAAGTGAAATGGGATGAATTGGCTTTATCTCGATTAATACCTAGTGTAGAACAAAGAGGCCTAAATTCACACCCAGATTGACACTGTTAGGGGATATTATTTGGTTAATCATAGTCTCTTTTCATACTCATCTGTCTGATTTCTCAGGTTATGGAATTGGTTAAATGATTTTGAAATAATTTAACCTCTATAAACATAGACTAAAGTGAGAGTAATTTAGGTTTAATTGAACGTTAAATTTGAAGTGTTATGTATTCAAATGATGAATATTTTATCTTAAAATAAGTTTCATATAGTTCATTTCTCATATTTACTCTATTTTTTATTAATTTATTCAGACCAAAAAACCAAGCTGGAAATGGAATCCATGGATAATATAATGATTTTAAGATTATGAAACATAATGGTATAAGATCTGGAACTATATGAATAGATATTATTGAATAATGTACAAAATAAATTATGATTGAAAACATGAACATCATTGGAACCCCAAAAAAACCATAGAATATAAGGATGGAGTATCATGGAAATTCTAGTGATGGGGATTATATAAGATGGAATATTCATTCTTCTTAATGTTTTAAATTTCAGTAGAAATAACCAGGAAAATAAAAGAATGTGTTTCCCACTCATACATAATATATTATGGTAGAAAAACCTTTGAATATATTTCACCTGTTTTATCTAACATTTTAATAACCCTAAATTATTTAATGATTATGTGATAATTAAAATTTTGACGATGAAATTAATTTGAGGGGGGGGGGGGGTTTGAAATAATACCCAGAGACATTGATGTATGATTACAATTGAGTAGGTTAATGTTTTGGATATATTTATTTACAGTCAATGAAAAACTTAAATGAAAAAAAACACTTAAATAAAATTATTAATATTTAGCATGGAATTTGAAACATAGTCAATAAATTTGTGGGAATAAGAATGATTATCTATCTTATATAATATTTAAAGAAAGGTATGTAATGGTTATATTTAATACATATGAAATTAAATTTATATAGTTAAAACAACTATTATGATAATTTAATGCTTAGAAATGTATTTTTATAAATTTATCATTTTTATGTTACAGTTATTTTTATTTTAAAAAAAAAATATGATTAATAGTTATAAAATTTATTTTATATGAAAAATTATTTAGTTCTAATTTATTTATTAATTGATGTGAAATATGAATTACAATGATTAATATTATAAACATCTATTTTACAATCAATTTTTTTTCAATATGTCTAATATTAATAAATAAACATAAACTTCCAAATTTTTATAATTTTAATATGATTTTTTTATTTTTATTTTTTATTTGAATTTGAATTTTAGTTTGTAAAAAAATTGTCATATTGTTCGTGAAAATTATATTTTTAATTGAAAATTTTAATACACCATTTTAAAAAATACAATGATGTTATAGAATTGTTGGTTTATATAAATTTGGGAAGCTGGTTTCCTAAAATAATAGTTTCTATAAGTATACTTATAAATTTATAATATTATGTTCAATTTATAAGAATATATTATATATTTTATAAATGAATTTACATTTTTTATAAAATTATTACAATACATTATAAAATAAGTTTTTTTAAAAAGAAATTTTTTAAGAAACTTTATAAAATAAAATGGACTTAATATTTGGAATTTTTATATCTATGTTAATTAATATATCCATTTATGTTATATTCATAATGAAAAAAATTACATGGGTTAGAAAAAGTTACTATAATTAGAGTAAATTTAGGGTAAAGGGTTAAACCTAGTAAAATATTCTAAAACATATTAAAAGATATTTTATAATGTGTTTTTAGGACTTGATCAATAATATATCCTCCCTGATCCATTATTTATAATTTTTAGCCACTTCACTTGAGAATAAATTCCTAGTATTAACAAGTTATGGGTATTTTTAAACATAATATCCATTTTCACTTATAAAAGATCCCAATCATTAACCCTTAAATATGACTAATAAAATTCATTTTCATACAGATGACCTACCCTTCTTTACATCCCAATGAATTTTATGTTGTTTCCAATATCCTTGGGTAACAAAATATTTCAAAATCATTGCCCAGAGATCCTACCTGGAAATCTCAATGTGCTCAACATTTGTAATCCTTTTGCACTTAACTTCATTACATTGTTTCAGACCTTGAAAATTATAATTTCAAAAAACATTTTTAATAAAAAATTATTTTTTATATACATGCTTTTTTATATTTTAATACCTATTAACCACCATTTTCTTCTTCCTATAGGGAAATCAAAAACATGAGCTGTGCATATGTGTCAACTGTCACCTCTACAAAGCAATGTGTTCATTTTCATTCGCATTATGTATTGAATTTTACAAAATGAAATTTAAACATTAATTATGATTATGATTGCATATTTTATTTTATTAAATAATAATTCAAATTACACATTTATCTTGTTTTTTTAATATGAAATCATCATCCATGGTTACACGTAGACTACCGCCTCCTTGGAATGATGGATTGCATATTTTACTATAGCCTTTCGTAGATATTCCTATGATTTTTTAATAGAAAAATATGTGTCAAGATATACTTCTAGGTTTCTTCTAATAAAATTCAGAACATGTTAATGATATGATCAACAATCTATCATCATTAATTCAATCTCTTAAAACAAGTTTGCTAAATTGAAATTATTATTATTCAAATTTTGTATTAAATTAATATCTATAAATTATTATTATACATAAACATAATTATGATATATCCAATATATAAATAATATATATGATAATTATATATATGGTATAATTATATTACCTCTAAAACATAATACATTCCTCTATTAATCATGGTATTCTAATGATTGTGTTAGATTAACCACCTACTTGAAAAATGATATGAATTTATATAATGGATGACTATATGAAATTAATTAATTTCATAATATGATATAATAATATAAATAATGATTTTATTAGTTATATAATGGAAACATTATTACCAATCTCATTAATTAAGAAAACACCTTTTGTTTGTAAAGAGTCACCAAAAAATGATCTCTATCTGTTTCATCTTCATGGTTCATAACCAAAACTACTATAGAATGATAAAATACCATTAAAAAATTCATTAGACATATATTCGAGTAAAATTAATTATTTTTAATTATAAACATTTCTAAATTAATTATACAAACATATTTATTATGAAACTAATACAATTGATCATACTATAAAATCGTGATATGGGAAAATATGGTAACCAACTAACTAGAATTCATTTAGAGTATCGAATTATACAAATATAATAAATTAAAATAGATATGTTTTATATTTTTAATTAAGTGATTATAATATAAAATATTTTTATATGTGATGTTTAATTATATTTAAGGATGTTTGGACATGTGGTATGTGTTATCTTGGTCTCAATTATGATTCATTGAGATGCAATACATTTTATGGACCATGATTTTTTTAAGTGGTGCATTTAGTACTCATGGATGTATAATTATCAGAATTATTTTATTATATTGGATATCATAATACTAATCATACACCATTTTCTACGTAGAAATTGATTCAATTACAACCCCATTAATTATTTTATTTTTTTACATGGATTCCATTCATAGAGTTATGATCATTATCTTGAAATTATTTTTTATTATTTCGCTAAGTTCAACACTTTATATTATTAAGTGTTATTTTCCCAGAAAAAATTATTTGGTTCTACCACAATAAAATTTTATTATATGTTATTTCTTAATCCACATTATGAAAATGAAGATAGATTACAAATAAGGTTTGATTACATTTTATACAATGTGGGTTTTCAAAAAAAAATCAATGAACTAAAAAATTTCCCTTTCCTATTACAATGTTTAATCTTTGGATCCACATTTTCTATAAAAATAATTATGTCATTTTAAAATATTTGGTAATAGAGAAACTTGGGTAAACCCAAAATATATCTTTAATAGGACCACAAAAAAATGCTTGTAGTGAATTATCAATTATCATGAACATGTTAGAAGAAGCAAGGTATCATACAAGGTAATGAGGGAACTATTTCACCCACCAAGGGATATATAATAAGATTAAAAACAAGAGTATTATAGATTCTATCCATATTACATCATAAGTTATAAAAACCGAACAAAAATGTAAAAATAAAAAATTGGGATACTAAATTCTGAATAAAAAAATAAAGACTGTACGCACAGAATTTGATGCAACCCATACGTCCACCTTCTAATGAACATAATTCAACATCATAATAACCCACTAGAATAGACATGGGATCTATGCTAATAATCCGCTACAAGAAGTTATTCCCATTATATGTATCTTATAAAACACATACTATAAATCCCTAATGGAAAATATAGTGTGTGAGTACTAATGGTCAATATGATACCTCTTTATAATATATAAACTATAGATACACATATATCCATTAGTTTTTGAATAAAATAAATTAATAAAAATATTTTAATATAAATATTTTTCCATATTAATGTTATCCTATTGTTTACATTTCAAACACATGGAATTCCTATAAAAATTGTTCCATATTAAACTAAACAAAACAATATGATGTACCATATACACAATTGTATAAAGTGAAAAATGAAATAGTTTACGAGTACCAATATCAATATCATGATCTAGTTGGTATGTGATAATAAAAAATATCCAAACATATAACTAATTTTCAAAGTATCCAAAGGGTACAATCAAGGATTTGAGGCTGTACCAATATTAATCACCAAGATACACAAAGGAACCCTAATTGGAATATGTGAACCATAACATCTAAGAACCTTGGTCCCTAGGATAGGATACACCCAATAATATAGGAAATCAAAAGAACTTCCCCAAATGATAGCTTACTATACTAGGGCTCAACAATGTTTAGTTTTTCACTATAACCTAAGGTATCCTCATGTGATTTATAACATCCTTATGTTCAAAAAGAATAAAAATCATGTTTTATATAAAAAATTTAAAATGATACATACATTTTATTTCCAAGACCAAGTCTTACTAAAAAAACATAAATTTTTACAAAACATAGTTCCAATTCTTTTTAACCTGTTTCTATTTTAGAATTCTCTTAAGGAATTTTTTCATGAAAACAAAGTGCAATAAATCTAGTTATCAAATAAATCCCATTTTGAAAACCCATTTACATTTGTAAAAAACGATAAAAAAAAATAAATATTCATATACTAAGGAATTAATTAAAGGATAAATGTTATTCCGAAGGGATATAGCATAGGATAGAGAGACCTACCTCAAGAAATAATACAAATAATGTTTCCTTTTTATCTGTTTATGAGAGGGATTAAAATAGGATCGTTGATAGTATTGATTTGAGGAAAAATTCAATTATAATTTTGAATCATAAATTTATTGATAGATTCTTAATAAATATATAAATAATTGAAAAATATAATATTTTTTTGAAAATGATAAATTTATCATATTTAACATTATAGAGAACTAAACCTCCATGATGAACAAAGATTCACCACTAGGGATATGAGGATGGAAAATAATGTCATTGAGGACCCTCAAAACTAATAAAATAAAAAATAATACAATTGGAGAATGATTTTAGAGATAAAATATTAATTTGGTATAAAATTAAACATTCATAATAACAAAACCATATGCCCAGTGACGTCACCAGCTTGCCAATTGGCTTCTTTAGTGGGTCATTTTTCCACCAGTTAGATGGTGGGTTCTGTTAAAATGCTATCACCTATAATCCATTACTAATAAAACCATTTATATATATATACATGCATTTGTTCTTCCATCCATAATGGGAATACCGATGACCTACTACTAACATCAACTACCCAAAATCCATCCCTTGAGCTTTGTATAGAAAAAAACAAAAAATAAAAAAAACCATGTTTCTCTATAACATATTCCACATATCATATTGTGATAGATCTATTACTATATATTCTTTTTGAAAGTAATATTTTTCCAAATCATTCACGTAAAATTTTGAAATATTACTTTTTAATGTGACGTTTATGATTAACATTTAGATCAATTTCAAATAATATTTTAAAACCCTCATTTAGTGATCATCTATATTTTCATTTTCATATTTTAATGTATTTCCACTCATGGTATTTATGTTACTTATTTTATTTAATAATTAAAACATATACTAATAATTTAGGAGATTGAATTCGTGGTATCAATATTTTTTATTCTTGATCCCTTCTGGTGTGATATGGTTTGAAAAATTATTTTGAAAGAATGTTTTTTCATATATTAAAAAATATTTATACGTTTCCCTTCTTACACAGTGGTCATTTTGTTCAACCATCCACCATTTTTATTTGTATGCCTCAAATAGTGTTCTTTCATATAAAATATATAATCTGTCACTAACGTTTCCATTATTTACTATCCACCTCAAATATGAATAACTTTTATTTCATATCCTTTAAATTGGGAATACTTTATATTAAATTACACTAATTTAATAGTGCAAACCTATATTTAAAACAAAGATTTATTTGGGAAAATATTCAATTAACTATATACCACATACACTATGTGGTGTTAGTTCTATTGACGATTTTACATAAATATATTTCATTTATTTATTGGGGAATAACTGAAAATTGGTATATAATTTATATTGATGTAGATTTTAATTGATTACTGACTCATGTTTTCTATGTATTGTTCCAACATCTTCCTTCTATATCTGGATGTTTCATGATCATGTTTTTGATTTTATTGGTATATGGAAAATTATTGTATTTTTTATATTTTTAATTTGATACAAAATATTATTTCTAATGTTTCATTCGAATTGTTTACACTTTCTATCATAGGATATATGTAGTGGACATAAACAAGTGATAGGTGGGGGTGAGGATTATTTACCCCTATGATGCATCAGTAGTTTTCATGATTCAATCTTGATTGATTATTTTGTGTATGCCTTCCCAATTGAGAAAGATGTCTTGAGTGAATACATGATGATAAGAAAGATGTATTTCCTAAAACATATATGAAAATAATTATGTCTTGGATAAGGCCTAGATGTTAAAATTAATATGTATGAAATTATTCATTCCAAAAACATGAATTTAATCATTTTATTCTATGTGATCTATTTTATTTACATTCATATAAATGGACATATTATGCTCTTAGTTTCATCTTATTATATAATTATGATGATTATATATTCCTACATAACATTTTTGGATTGATTACATTGGTTTTATGTTTTCCCTTATTGATAATTTGAGCTAACCGCATCTTATTTTTCCATTTACCCAGGTTATAAAGAAATGTACTGCACATGATATGACTTGACGAGTAGTATGTGATGATTTTTGGGTGATACTAAAGATGTATCATGGATTGATAATTTTCATATATGTTGGAAACAAGTTTCCATTAATTGATAATGGCATGGGATTATTAGTTTATTTATTCTCATAATAATCTAATGTTCAAAACCAAAAATGACTTTGTAATTAATGTAATACAATATTTTCATTAATCCATACAATGATGGGATTTATATTTTAGATAATCAATGATTGGTATCATACCCAGCAGGTAAAGTGTGTGTTTATGGACCTAGATCTGGGAGTATTGGTCCAGCGTTCAACAACTTCCTCACTCAAGGAAATACATACTCTTATGTCATATTTCGAATGTTTCCTTCCAAATTGTAGTATTATCCTTCAAATATGGAAATATTAAAAACCTAAATATTTTAAACATATTTTATTTATTCCATCATTTTAGAAAAATAATAATATAAACTATAGTAATCTTTATTTTAAATCATATAAAACACACAAACTATTATTTTTGAATTTTTATATTCCTTCACATTTTTCATATATTTGAAAATTAATATCATTTATAATCAGTTTCCATGAATTATTATTTATCGTATTATCTCATTGTAACATAATATTTAGAATAATTTAAATTTTTATTAAAATTAATAACATATTCTATGTCACAATAAAATGTATTTTATTATAGTAATGAGGGGTTAAAATTAAATCCAAAAAATAAACACACCCAATTCACATGGTGAATCAAACCATAGTCCCCATAAAAGTTTGTTTTCACTTATCATTGGAAAAAATTATTAATTGACATAGATTATAGGATCACTTTCATAAAATACTAATAGACCCATAATTATTATTTAATGGGAATTGTAATGATACCACTTTTTATTTTTTGTTCCTACATGTAACCATACCATTGTGGTGAATGTACATATTTGGGCCACTATAAGTTCCCATTATAAAACCCTATGTTCCACCACTGACATCCAAACTAACTAAAATAATTCATGTGAAATATTCCATATCAATGTGAAATGATGAAAATAACTCATGATGACTAATAATACAAAATAAAAAAATAATTATTCATCACATGAATGGATTGATAAAAACATATTTCATAATAGCCCTTTTAGAAATTCCATTTTTTTACATAGTTCCCACAAACAGAATCAGTTGGTCTAACTAATTTCCCCACATTTCATTCACTTATATTTTATCCCTTATTTAAAATTGCACATATCATATAAGTAGAAAATACCCTCTATTCTAAAGTAAATGAAGTTCTATTATCACTTAGGATATCCTTTCTTATAATATCATAATTTATAATTAGAACCTAGATCACCAAAAATAGAAATCTATTCATACCAAGAGAGTATTACTCAATTAAAAGCATTGTATCCCATGATTCTAGACGTGAATATCGAATAATCAATTCTTAAATATCATCAGTGAACATTAATCCCATGGATTCTAAAATACAATGAGTCATGTTAAAATTGCTCGAATGTTCAATCCTATACCGTTTTCTAACATACTCCGGACGAAAAGTCACTTCATTAAAAATACATTTTTTATTTGGATAGTTTATAATACATGTATGCTAGTAAGGAATATGTTCCATATTATTCTTCCCCATATAAATTTTTAAGGAATCATTTAGGTATATAATTATCTGTTTCACACATAGTTCATTTATATTGATCTATTACATACCATACTTTATCATTACTTATATATTTACCACTAGTAATAGTCGATTAGCATATATTTTTAATATATAATACTCGACATACATATTATAGAATCTAAAATATGAACAATTGATGTTTTCTATCCAAATAAATAATTATTCTAATTCCACATTTCAAAATCAACAAACCGATAGTGAAAAAATAATCATAAAATGAAATAATAATCATAAAATGAAAGAATAAAAACTTTCTAAAAATATATGTGATGAATCATCCAAGTAACCCTTAAACTAAAAACTAGTAGAAAAAACCATTTACAATATTTCCACACAAAAAACAATACCAAAAACCACTATTATGAATAAAGAAATTAAATATTTATTAAAATTACCTCTCAATGAATAAATATATTCCAATTGACGGTTTTCATAACCTATTAAAATATTTAATTTAAATAATGAAACTATAATCTCACTCAAAAAATGGATCCAAGAAAAATGAAATTAAACACTCAACTATGTACAATTGCAATATAAATGGTTTAAAAAATGAACAAATACATTAGATAAACATAAAATATTTATTTAACAATAGAAACCACATTGATTTACATGTTCTCATGATCGGTATAAAAAACTAAATGAATGGATGAAGACTTTACAACTAGACAAATGTAATGAAAACTATCCAGTAAACATATAGGTTACCACAAAAATAATTTTATATATGAGAGCCCATTTTGTCCATTGTGTTCCCTCAATTCCACTATAACATAATATCGACATTTTTCTATCTCATAATCAAGTATGCCTCCAACTCCCCACTAAATACACTAAATAAAATGATATCATTTTATAAATATATTCTTTGTACATATCATGAATCTCAACCTTTCAAACATTTAGAATTATGTTTGTACAACTTATAAACATTTACTTCTACTTTAACAACCCATATTAGTTTTCTTGTATTAATTATGAATTATGTAAAACATAAAATGTTTATACATATCTAGAAAATTGTATTCACATTCACAATCCTACATAATTGGAGTTCTATAATGGGTTTTTGTTCCGATACCATATTAGTTTAAAGATTTTATGTATGTGATTAATTAGTACTCAATGTGAATATATAGTTTAACTTCAAGAGTAGAGTTTACAAAAGTTTCCTTTGAGGCCTTTCATAAAACATTTGTATGGTACTCAATGAAAGGGATTACATAGAGTATCTGAACCTTATATTGTCAAACATGAAGATATAAAATATCCTTATAGATATCAAGAAAAATAATGTTATAGTGGCAGTCTTCATCGTGGACCATGAGGTCGTGGGGAAGGCCACGTCTAGAAGAATTCTAGGGTGTTTTTTGTTGTAGGTTTACCAATTTTATTCTAATTATCCTTTCTTGATTTGTGAATTTTTTACTCCCCCATTGAACCTACCATAGTTTCATTTTAGGGGTCATAGTGGAGATAATTTTAATGGACTTTTTGTTGACTACCTATATAGTAGTATATATATCTTGTATGATTAATTTTATGATTTTTATACTATTATAGGTGTAGTGACATTTATTAGGAGATTTCCAATTTTTCTAGACACAACCATGAAATTTAATCCATTGCATGGATTACTTTTATTGAATGTATGTTTTTATTTATTTATTTAGCATAAATTTTTTTTATAAGGAGTGAGAACAAACTATGTTCATTGGTGAGATGGATGATTATATTTATCATTGATATATGGAGACTATTCATTTTTAATTTGATCAGTATATGTTGGTATCAATTGTGGTTCATGTATTGGAATTTTTGAGAGTTTTAGATGAGATCACAAAAGCTAAACCGAATATGTTTTACCTTTAAACACATGATGCGAGATCATGTTTGGGATTTAGTTAAATCCTTGAATATCTCTGATTTATATGTTTCCTTGTTTTGGAAAATACCTCTTAATTTGAGGGAGATATAGATTCAAATCAACAATTAATTATTAAAGTGTTTTATGAATACCTGTGTGTTAGATTTTTGTCCTCCTATATTATTTATAAATAAGATGAATTCTAGTTTGTGGCTTCTCATTGATATCCATTTTTTTGAATAAAAAGAAGGTGAAGAACCATTATCCAATAAAAATAATTTAGTGTTTATTTTAACATATTATTTGATATATTATATATTTTATAAATTAATTTACATTTTTTCTAAAATTATTGCAATACATTATAAAATAAGTATTTTAAAAAAATAATTTTTTTTACAAATTTTATAAAATAAAATGGATTTAAAATTTGGAATTTTTATGTCTGTGTTGATTAATATATTAATTTTATTTAAATTCATAATGAAAAAATTACATGGGTAAGAAAAGGATACTATAACTAGGGTAAATTTATGGTAAAATGGTTAAACCTAGTAAAAAATTCTAAAACATATTACAAGATATTTTATAATGTGTTTTTTAGGACTTGATCAATCATATATCCTCCCTACTCCATTATTTATAATTTTTTAGCCACATTACTTGAGAATAAATTCCTAGTATTAATCATTTTTTGGTATTTTTAAACATAATATCAATTTTAACTTATAAAATATCCCCATCATTACCCCTTAAATATGACTAATAAAATTCATTGTCAAACTGATGACCTGCCTGTCTCTACATCCCAATGAATTTAATCTTATTTCCAATATCCTATGGTAACAAAATATATCACAATCCCTCCCAAGAGATCCTACGAGGAAATATCAATATGCTCCAAATTTGTAATCCTTTGTCACCTAACTTCATTACATTGTATCAGACCATGAAAATTATAATTTCTAAAAACATTTTAAAAAAAAATTTATATACACATTTTTTTATATTTTAATACCTATTAACCACCTTTCCATTATTCGTATAGGAAAATAATAAACATGAACTGTGCATATGTGCCGACTATCACATCCACAAAGCAATGTGCTCATTTTCCTTCGCATTATGTAATTAATTTTACAAAATGTAAATTAAAATTTAAATATGATATTGATTACATATTTTATTTTATTAAATGATAATTTAAATTACACATTTATCTTGTTTTTTGTAAAATGAATTCTTCATCAATGGTTATGTGTAGACTACTGCCTCCATGGAACGATGCATTCCATATTTTACTATAGCCTTTCATAGATATTCCTATGAATTTGTTTTAATGGTGAAATATGATGTCAAGATATCATTATGGTTTTGGTATAATAAAATTCAGAACATGTTAATGATATGATCAACAATCTATCATCATTAATTCAATCGTTTAAAACAAGTTTGCTAAATTGAAATTATTATTATTCAAATTATGTATTACATTCATATCTGTAAATTATTATTATACATAAACATAATTATTATATATCAAATATATGGAAAATATATTTGGTAATTATATATATGGTTTAATTATATTACCACTAAAACATAATATATTCCTCTATTAATCATGGTATGATAATGATTTTGTTAGATTAACCACCTACCTAAACAATGCTATGAATTTATATAATGGATGACTATATGAAATTAATTAATGTTATAATATGATATAATAATATAAGTAATGATTTTATTACTTCTATAATAGAAACATTATTTCTAATCTCATTAGTTAAGATAACAACTTTTGTTTGTTATGAATCACCAAAACATGATCTATGTCTATTTCATCTTAATGGTTCATAACCAAAACTACCATGGAATGATAAAATACCAATATAAAATTCATTAGACATATATTCTAGTAATATTATTTATTTTTAATGATTATCTTTTTGAAATTAATTATACCAACATATTTATTATGAAACTATTACAAATGATCATACTATAAACTCGAGATATGGGAAAATAAGTTAAGAAACTGACTAGAATTCATTTAGAGTATCGAATTTTACAAATAAAATAAATTAAAAGAGATATGTTTAATATTTTTAATTATGTGAGTATAATATAAAATATTTTTATACATGATTTTAAATTATATTCAAGGATGTTTGGATATGTGGTATGTGTTATCTTGGTCTCAATTAATATTCATTGAGATGCAATACATTTTATGGACCATGATTTGCTTATATAGTGCATTTAGTAATCATGGATGTATAAGTATCAGAATTCTTTTCTTATATTGGATATGATAATAAAAATCATACTCCATTTTCTACATAGAAATTGATTCAATTTCAACCCCATTAGTTATTATATTTTTTCACATGGATTCCATTCATAGAGTTAGGATCATTATCTTGAAAATATTTTTTATAATTTGGCTACGTTCAACAATTTTTTTATTCAGTGTTATTTTCCCAAAAAATAATTATTAGGTACTACCACAATAAAATTTTATTATATGTTATTTCTTAATCCACAATCTGAAAATGAAGATAAATTACATAAAAGGTTTTATAACATTTTATACAATGTGGTTTTTCAAAATAGAAATTTCAAAGAACTAAAAAAATTCCCTTTCCTATTCCAATGTTTTATCTTTGGATATAAATTTCAAATAAAAAAATTATGTCATTTAAAAATATTTGGTAATAGACCAACTTGGTTAAACCCATAATATCTCTTGAACTGGAGTACCAAAAATTCTTGTAATGAATTCTCAATTTTCATGAACTTGTTAAAAGAACCATGGTATCATACAAGGTAATGAGGGAACTATTTCACCCACCAAGGGATATAAGATAAGATAAACAACCAAAGAATTATAGATTCTATTCATATTACATCATAAGTTATAAAAACTGAACAAAAATTTAAAAATAAAAAATTGTGATACAATATTCGGAATAAAAAAAATAAATACTATACACACAGAATTTGAGGCAACCCATATGTACACCTTCTAATGAACATAATTCAACATCATAATAACCCACTAAAATAGACATGCGATCTATGATTATCATCCTCTACAAGAAGTTATTACCATTATATGTATCTTATAAAACCAATCCTATAAATCCATAATGGAAAATGTAGTGTGTGTTTGTACTAATGGTCAATACGATACCTCTTTATAATATAAAAAATATCGATCCACATAAAACCATTAGTTTTTGTATAATATAAATTAATTAAATTATTTTAATATAATTATTTTTCAATATTAAAGTCATCCAATAGATTATATTTCAAGCACATGGAATTCCTAGAAAAATTGTCCCATATTAAACTAAACAAAACTATATGATGTACCAAATATCCAATTGAATAAAGTAAAGAATGAAATAGTTTACAAGTAAAAATATCAATATCATGATCTAGTTGGTAAGTGATAATATCAAATATCCAAACATATAATTAATTTAAATGTATCCAAACGGTAAAATCAAGGATTTGAGGGTGTACCAATCTAAATCACCATGATACACAAAGGAACCCAAATTGGAATATGTGAACCATAACATCTAGGAACATTGGTCGCTAGGATAGGCTACACCCAATAATATAGGAAATCAAAAGAACCTCCCCAAATGATAGCATACTATACTAGGGCTCAACAATGTTTAGTTTTTCACAGCAATCTTAGGTATCCTCATGTGATTTATAACATCTTTATGTTCAAAAAGAAAAAATCATGTTTTATATAAATATTTTAAAATTATACATACATATTATTTCCAAGACCAAGTGTTATTAAAAAAAATTAATGTTTTATAAAACATAAGTCCAAAGCTTTTTAACCTGTTTCTATTTTAGAATCATCTTTAAGTAATTTTTTCATGCAAATAAAGTGCAATAAATTTAGTTATCAAATTAATCCCTTTTTGAAAACCCATTTACATTTGTAAAAAACAATAAAAACAATTAAATATTCAAAATATAAATAATTAATTAAAGTATATATGTTATTCCCAAGGGATATACCATATGATAGAGAGACCTACCTCAATAAGTGATGCAAATAATGTTTCCTTTTTATCTATTGGTGAGAGGGATTAAAATTAGATCTTTTATAGCATTGATCTGGGGAAAATTCAATTATAATTTTAAATGATAAATTTCATTATATATTATTAATAAATATATAAATCATTGAATAATATAATATTTTTTTGGAAATGATACATTTTTCAGATTTATCATAACAGAGAACTAAACCTCCATGTTGAACAATGATTCACCACTAGGGAGATGAAGATACACAATAATGTCATTGAGGAAAATCAAAACTAATAAAATAAAAAATAATACTATTGGAGAATGATTATAGATATAAAATAATAATTTGGTAGAAAATTAAACTTTCATAATTACAAAACCATATGGCCAGTGACGTCACCACCTTTTCATTGGGCCTCTTTAGTGTGTCATTTTTCCACCAGTTGAATGGTTGGTTCAGTTAAAATGCTATCACCCATAATCCTTTCCTAATACAACTATTTAAAGATAAATAAATGCATATTTTCTTCCATTCCTAATGGGAACACTGATGACCTCATACTAACATCAACTACCCTAAAACCATCCCTTGAGCTTTGTATGACCCAAAATTAAAAATTAAAAAAACCATGTTTCTCCATAACATATTCCACATATCATATTGTGATAGATACATTACTATATAATCTTTTTGAAAGAAATATTTTTCAAAATAATTCACTTAAGCTATTGAAAAATTACTTTTAAATGGGACGTTTATGATTAACATTTAGATCAATTTCAAATAATATTCTGAAACCCTCATTTAGTGAACATCTACATTTTAATTTTCATATATTAATGGATTTTCACTAATGGTATTTATGTTACTTATTTTATTTAATAACTAAAACATATACTCAAAATTTTGGAGATTGAATTCATGGTATCAATATTTTTTATTATTGATCCATTCTTGTGTGATATGGTTTGAATATTTATTTTGAATGAATTTTTTTTTCATAAATTTAAAAATATTTCTATGTTACCCTTATTACACAGTGGGTGTATTGTTTTTCAACCATCCAACATTTTTATCTGTATTCCATATAGAGTGTTCTTTCCTATAAAATAAATAATCTGTCACTAATGTTTCCTTTATTAACTATCCACCAAAAATATGAATAACTTTTATTTCATATCCTTTAAATTGTGAATAATTTAAATTAAATTAGAGTATTTTAATTGTGTACACATATATTTAAAACAATGATTTATTAGGGGAAATATTCAATTAACCATATACCACATACACTATGTTGTGTTTGTTATATAAATGATTTTACATAAATATATTTCATTTATTGATTGGGGAATTACTGAAAATTGGTATATAATTTATATTGATATAGATTTTAATTGATTACTAGGTCATGTTGTCTATGTATTGTTCAACCATCTGCATTCTATATCTGGATGTTTCATGATCATGTTTTTGATTTTATTGTTATATAGAAAATTATTGTATTTTTATATTTTTATTTTGATACAAAATATTATTTCTAATATTTCTTTTGAATTGTTTACTCTTTTTATCATAGGATATATGCAGTGGACATAAACAAGTGATAGGTGGGGGTGAGGATTATTTACCCCATGATGCATCAGTAGTTTTCATGAGTCAATCTTGTTTGGTTATTTTGTGTATTCAATCCAAATTGAGAAAGATGTCTTGAGTGAATACATGATGATAAGAATGATGTCTTTCCTATAAGATATATTAAAATAATTATGTCTTGGATAAGGCCTTGATATTAAAATTAATATGTATAAAAGTATTCATTCCAAAAAAATGAATTCAATGACTTTATTACATGTGATCTATTTAATTTCATTCGAATAAATGGACATATTATGATTTTAGTTTCATATTATTATATAATTATGGTGATTATATATTCCTACATAATTTTTTTTGATTGATTACATTGGTTTTTTGTTATCCCTTATTGATAATTTGAGCTAACCGCGTCTTATGTTTCCATTTACATAGGTAATAAATAAATGTACTTCACATGATATGACTTGACGAGTAGTATCCGATGATTTTTGGGTGATACTAAAGATGTATCATGGATTAATAATATTCATATATGTTGGGAAAAAAGTTTCCATTAATTGAGAATGGCATGGAATTATTAGTTTATTTATTCTCGTAATTATGTAATGTTCAAAACCTAAAATGTCTTTGTAATTAATGTCATACAGTATTTTCATTAATCCATACAATTATAAGATTTATAGGTTAGGGAATCAATGATTGGTATCATAGCCAGTAGATAAAGTATGTGTTTATGGACCTTGATCTGGGAGTATAGGTCCAGCGTTCAACAACATCATCACTCAAGGAAATACATACTCTTATGTCATATTTGGAATGTTTTATTCCAAATTGGAGTATTATTCTTCAAATATGGAAATATTAAAAACCTAAATATTTTAAACATATTTTATTTATTCCATCATTTTTGAAAAAAAATAATATAGACTATAGTAATCATTATTTTAAATCATATAAAACACACTCACTATTATTTTTTAATTTTTATATTCCTTCACATTTTTCATATATTTAAAAATTAATATCATTTATAATCAGTTTCCATGAATTTTTATTTATCATATTATCTCATTGTAACATAACTTTAAGAATAATATTAATTTGTATAAAAATTAAGAACATAATCTATGTCATAATAAAATGAATTTCATTATTGTATTGAGGGGCTAAAATTAAATCCAAAAAATTCACACACCCAATTCACTTGATGAATCAAACCATAACCCCCCTAAAAGTTGGTTTTCACCTATCATTGGAAAAAATTATTAATTTACATGGATTATAGGATCATTTTCATGAAATACTAATAGAACCATATTTATTATTTAATTGGAATTGTAATGATACCACTTTTTATTTTTTGTTCCTACATGTAACCATACCATTGTGGTGAATGTACAAATTTGGGCCGCTATAAGTTCCCATAATGAAAACCATTGTTCCACCACTAACATCCAAACTAACTAAAATAATTCACGTGAAATATTCCATATCAATGTGAAATTATGAAAATATCTCGTGATGACTAATAATACAAAATCAATAAATAATGATTCATCATAGGAATGGATTGATAAAAACATATTTCATAAAAGTCCTTTTATAAATTCCACATTTTAAATAGTTCCCGCAAATAGAATCAGTTGGTCTAACTAATTTCCATACATTTCATTCACTTATATTTTATCCCTTATTTAAAATTCTACTTCTCATATTAGTAGAAAATACCCTCTATTCTAAAGTAAATTATGTTCTATTAGAAGTTATGATATCCTTCCTTGTAATATCATAATTTATAATTAGTACCTAGATCACCAAAAATAGAAATCAATTCATACCGAGAGAGTATCACACAATTAAAAGAATTGTATCCCATGATTCAGGATGTGAAAATCGAAAATAATCAATTCTTAAACATCACCAATGAACATCAATCCCATGTATTTTAAAATACACCAAATCATGTTCAAATTTCTCAAATGTCTAATCCTATACCTTTTTCTGACATACTCATGACGAAAAGTCACTACATTAAAAATACATTGTTTATTTGGTTAGTTTATAATATATGTATGGTAGTAAGAAATGTGTTCCATATTATTCTACCACATATAAATGTTTAAGGAATCATTTATGTATAAAATTATCATTTTTACACATAGTTCATTCATATTGATCTATTACATACCATCCTTTATCATTAATTATATATTTACACCAAGAAACAGTTGATTAAGATATCATTTTAATAGAAAATACTCAACCTATATCTTATAGAATCTAAAATATGAACAATTGAAGTTTTCTATCCAAATCAGTCATTATTCTAATTCAATATTTCAAAATCAACAAACCGATAGTAAAAAAATAATCATAAAATGAAATAATAAAAACATTCTAGAAATATATGCGATGAATCATCCATGTATCAATTAAACTTAACACTAGTATCATAAACCATTTACCACATTTCCACAAAAAAAACCTCTATTATGAATAAGGAATTTAATACTTATTAAAATTACCTCTCTATGAATAAATATATTCGGATTGACTATTTTCATAACCTATTAACATATTGAATTTATATAATGAAACTGTAATCTCACTAAAAAATGGATCCATGAAAAATGAATGTAAACACTCGACTATGTACAATTGGAATATAAATGGTTTAAAACATGAGAAAATACAATAGATAAACATAAAATATTTATTTAAAAATAGAAACCACATTGATTTACATGTTCTCGTGATCGGTATACAAACCTAAATGAATAGATGTAGACTTTACAACTAGACAAATGTAACGAAAACTATCCAGTAATCATGTAGGTTACCACAAAAATATTATTCTATATGAGAGCCCATTTTATCCATCGTGTTCCCTCAATTCCACTATAACATAATATCAAAATTTTTCTAACTCATAATCAAGTATGCATCCAACTTCCCACTGAATACACTAAATAAAATGATAACATTTGATCAATATATTCTTTGTACATATCTTGAATTTCAACCTTTCAAATATTCAGAATTATGTTGGTACAACTATTAAACATCTACTTCTACTTTTACAACCCATATTAGTTTTTTTGAATTAATTATGAATTATCTACAACATAAATTTTTTATACATATCTAGAAAACTATATTCACATTCACAATCCAACATAATTAGAGTTCTAGAATGGGTTTTTTGTTCCGATACCATAGTAGTTTAATGATTTTTTGTATATGATTAATTAGTACTCAATGTGAATCTATATTTTAACATCAAGAGTATAGTTTACAAAAGTTTTCTTAGGCCTTTCCGAAAACATTAGTATGGTACTCAATGCAAGGGATTACATAGAGTATATGAACCATATATTGTAAAACATCAAGATATAAAATATCCAAATAGATATCATGAAAATAAATGTTATAGTGGCCGTCTTCATCGTGGACCATGAGGTTGAGGGGAAGGCCATGTCAAGAAGAATTCTAGGGTGTTGTTTGTGGTAGGTTTACCAATTTTATTCTAGTAAACCTTTATTGATATGTGAAATTTTTACACCCTCATTGAACCTACCATAGTTTCATTTTAGGAGTCATAGTGGAGATAATTTTAATGCACTTTTTGTTGACTACATATATAGTAGTATATATATCATGTATGATTAATTTTATGATTTTTCTATGATTATAGGGGTAGTAGGATTTATTGTGAGATTAGCAATTTTTCTAGATACAACCATGAAATGTAATTTATTGCATGGATTACTTTTTTGAATTCATGTTTATATTTATTTATTTAGTATAAATGTTTTTTATGAGGAGGGAGAACAAACTATTTTCATTGGTGAGATGGAGGATTCTATTTATAATTGATATATGGAGACTATTTATTTTTAATTAGATCAGTATATGTTGGTATCAATTGTGGTTCTTGTAGTGGTATTTCTGAGAGTTTTAGATGAGATCACAAAAGCTAAACTGAATATGTTTTCCTCTAAAAACATAATGTGATATCATGTTTGGGATTGAGTTAAATCCTTGAATATCTCTGATATACATGTTTCTTTTATGGAAAATAAATCCTAATTTGAGGGAGATATAAATTCAAACCGACAATTAATTATTAAAGGGTTTTATGAAGTCCAGTGTCTTAGATTTGTGTCCTCCTATATTATTCATAAATAATGTGGATTATAGTTTGTGTATTCTCATGGATATCCATTTTTTTGAATAAAAATATGGTGATGAACCATTATCCAATACCAATAATTTAGTTTTTATTTTACCATATTATTTGACCTATTTATATTTCAAAGAATACTATGCAGTCTTTGTATCATAGGAAGAGGGTTACAGAGGAAGTTATCCTAAAGCCTCCATTAAAAATTCTTTATAAAAACATGGATTTTAATATAATTGTTTTATAAACTCATAGACTATTTTTAGTGGGATGAAAAAATAACTATTCCATGATATTCTAGATTAGTATTTGGTAGTTTTTATCGATGAAATCATCAAATAATAAAATAATGAGGATGACAACTCTAAGAATTTGAGTCTCATTGCTGAAATAGTTGTTTTGACATAAGATCATTGGGAAGTTTCCCAAGTGCAATGTTTTTAAATAATACATGCATTTCCTTTGTCATTTTGCATCTACAAATGTTTTTAGTGGATCCATGAAATATTGAGATAGTTTTTTCTTAGGTGTATCCGAAAAATGTTTTATAGGTATATAATTGTTTTGTCCTTATAGGTTATTATAAGAGGTTTTTGTCGAAATTAGGTTATATTATAACTCCTTTTATATCATTATCAAGGATTAATTATGCCATTATTTATGTAAATCTACATAATTATTTTTTTTAATAAGAAAGAAAATAAACTATATTGGGAAACTATTTTTCATTTTTGTGGAAGGGGTGTTTTATTGATGGTATATTTTGATTGATCACATATTGATTTAGATTTCCTTTTGATACAGTTTTTATCTTGAGTAATAAACATCAGTGTTTATCTTGAAGTTGTGATCACACAATCTTATCAATGTTTCATTAAAAATATTTATAGATAATAGGAGGTTGAGATATAATTTAATTTACCTTGATTAGAATAAATTTTAGTGGAAGAGGAATGAGTTATCATAGATGTATTGTAGTGGCCTTTATATTTTATACATGATTATTAAATCATTTTTATGATAAAAACAACATAATAATAAAAAATGGAATCACAATGTTTCTAATCCTGAGAAAATTACATTCATACAAAAAAGTTATACATCAAACAATTATAATTATTTAATTAATTAGTAATGGTCACCATATTATTTTATATATTCTCCATGGTACATGTAATCAGCTAAGGAATTAAATTTATTAATGTATGAGCTAAAATACACATAAAGGATAGAATTATATGAATGGAACATGTGACATGAATAAAAACATTTACACGGGTGTTAATAATCCTTCCCTTAATTTCATAGGAAATTGTTCAACATCATAAAAATATGGAATATTATTAAATAATAATTTAATGTATCATATGTATAATAATTAAGAATTATAACATTTTGGTCAAATCCCACACCAATGACATGAACAAATACGACATATTTTCCACCCATAACATATTTTTACAAATTATCACTTCAAAAAATGTGAATAAAGACAACATCATATTTTTTGGATCAAAGGATACATGTTGATATTAATGGAGTACGGTTTGTGTTTGTTGTATATATCCACATGTATGATTAGGGAGATTATAAGGAAAGGGATCATATAGTTCAATCCATAAGCTGTATTGAAGGAGGAACATTTTTCCAGTTCTTGTCATATTTTTGGGCCTCAAAATCAGAAGTCTGATGTTAACAAATGATGGTTTTTAACATAGAATTGAATTGTATGAGAAACTACAAAAACAATAAGAAAAATAATAGAACTTCATACCTAAAAACATGGAAAGCATACCATGTTCTTGGAATGATTTTTGGTTGCCTACATGGTAGCAGGAATGGTACGTGGAGAGGTGTGCAGAATCGAAAATGCTTTTCTGCAATGGTTTGTGGTGAAGGCATTCAGTATGAGGAATGATGAAGGTTTTCACAATTGCTGAGTTTTGAAAAATATTTTTTGTATGCTATGGAGTCTTATAGTACCTGGATAGTGTTCAGTTGGGTGAATATTTATACACATTTATAATTTGGGTAAATCAGATTAGCAGAATATTTGGTGTTATGTGCCTATTTAAGGACTCATAATCCCTTATGTTATGTATAGTGATTAGTGAATAAAATTTGGGAACAAAATCCAGTGAAGTCAAATTTTGGTCATGGAGGAGAATATGGTATGTTGAGGGAACCATCTGCATAAAGACATAGGCCACATAACAATGTTTTGTTGGTGGAGGAAGATATTATTATACGAAGCAGAGAAAGGTGGTATACATAACAGGATTGTAACGACCCAAACATTTATGGATGTAAATTCATCTTGATCTAATTTAATGAATTATTATCTGAAATGGTCATATAACATATTCACATATTTGGTTTTACGTTTTTTATTTTAAAATATAGTTATGAATTGTGATTGTTGCTAATATAGTAGTTGAATAGTAATTAAATGATTAGTATAAATATACGGCATTAACCAATCAAATTTACTCAGAAAAAGGAAGTGATGGCCTCATCCAGTTTAATTTATCTATATGAATCACATTTTTTGGTGCTCGGAAAGGAGGTGGCGTCATTGGGTTTCACTCTTGACCAATCCCAATCTGACCTTCAACACATTAAGCTCGAGCGAAACCGCCAACGGGAGAAGTGGATGTTGATAGAGAATATTATTCCAACGATATTATCCGAGCCACCCTAAGAGTCAGTCACCATCGCACACCTTACCATTCGGTCTTATGCAGGTTTTATAAGGGGGTATGTAATGAGACCATAGAACTATGATTATGTATAATATTTTTAATAGAGAATAATCATTCTTTTTTATTGTTAATTTGTAATGAGTTTATAAAGAAGAAATTGCCTTTTAGTTAATTAAGAAATCTATTTTGATGAACTAATGCAATATTGAAATAAATAATTTTTTAATTACATATTATTAATAATTTTTTTTCTATTTTATAAATGACTTTATAATTAATTTGAATATTATTTTGATTTTTATTAATGTTTGAAAAATATTTTTGTCAAAACCCTTAAATTTCTGATAAATGGTGATTTTTATTTTAAAATTAAGATTAAGTTATTTAGAAAATTATCTAGATAAAATTGATATTATTTTTCAAATCATCATGTCGAAATTATCCAGCGGTGAATTTTTTATAAGTTTCTAAAATAGTCAAATTTTTGGGTAAAAATTAATTATTGTTTAAATATATTATGTGTTTTATGAAAACATAATGACACACTAATGAAGTAATAAAATACAATAAACATTATGTTAGGGAAATATATGTTTTAGAATTAATATAATGTAATTTTTGTTTTGTTTTATTTATTTTACAATTCTTTAGTGGACCGTTCAAGACTTATAAAACATTTTAACTTTTTAAATTGATTTCCTTGCGAGTGTGATTCACCTCCACATAAGAAACACTATTATTTTAAAATGTTCTGAAATTTTCCTTATAAAATATTGTTTTTAAATATCTTTTGGGAAACCCCATGGGATAAATCCATGGGCCGATTTGTTGTTTTGATTAGTTTAATGTCTGGTGTCACAAACCTAAATAATAAACATTTCTATCTCTTTTCCTAGATAAACCTACCAATTCTCCCAGTTCTGCTTCACTCAATGCCTTTGGAGTTTATAAAACATCTTACCTAATCTCTCTATAATCATCCCAAGGTTCCCCAAGCTCCCTTGAAGCCTCAATGAATCCCCTTTCAAGCCTTTGGGATCACAATTCCAAGTAAGGAATTCTTTCCATTGTCATTTTATCCATGTTTATTAATATTGTTACGCCCTTTTATTTTCAATTATAAATCGTGGGGTATGATCTGGATCTCCCCTATATTGTCTTCTTTATTTTTTAATGACGAGATACCCCTTTCTCTTTCATCTGTGCCTTCCATGTATACATGATTCCATGACGAAATTTTGTAAGGGATTTCCCTCTCCTCATTTACATTCAAGAAATTCTTTTGTATTATGAATCTAAATTCCATTACCTATGTTGGGACAGGTATCTATATTACCCCCATACTATCCAATTCATGTAAATATTATGATATATAAATTTCTCTCTCATAAACCAATTTTACGAAGTCTTATGTCAAGTTGTTATGCTGCCAAAATTGCACCACAATTTTCCAAGCATAAATCATTTTATAGTGAATACCAGGCCCATTTATCAATCACAGATATTCAATTTTAGGATCATTTACATATTAATGAATGATTTTCATGTATTATTTCTACATTCATTAATCATGGAATAAATTATGATGTTTAATGAATCTATGTTGTATGCTTTTGTGGAAAACTTCTGTATTAAATGAAATGTTTAAGAAGGGTGTGCCCTGATAGCACTCCAAAACATTGGGCAATGATTAGTATCATGATACATCAAGTGAAATAAAGATTTAATCATTTTAATTCTTGTTAAATGATAACTTACTCATTCTCTAGGTAAAATGAGCCTTGGCTCATGCAAATACCATGTTAAGTGTTGTTGCCACATTTCCATGTTATGATAATCATTCTTTATCATTCCATTATGTTCATGTTTATCTTAGAATACATTGATATTCTTATTTCCTAACATGTATTTTATTATTCATGTTTTCCATGTTAACCCCCTCAATGGGCTTTATAGCTCACCCTTTTCTTATTCAGGTCCTCGAGTTATCCCAAACAATACTAAGTATGAGGGAATGTAGTGGTCATGTAAAAGACGTTTCCAAAAAAGATGATGTGTTTCATGTTCTATGTTATTATTTAATGATCCTAAGACCCAGATACAATAGTCATGTTGATCATATATGACATAAAAAGTGAAAATTATGTAATAAATCATGATTAAGTGTGTAATAATGAACAGGGTTGCTATAAAAAAATTTCTCATAGAAGCTGAGCAGTACGCGGAATAAGGATGTATGTAGAGTAGGGCAATTTGTAGAGGTGTTGGACGGTACAGGGAAACAATAATGCTACACAGAGGAGGTGAACCGAAAACCATACCAATGACTCAGTACATGGAGGAGGTGATGTGGTATGAGAAACACTCAAGGAAGACTAAAAATTGACAAAATCTGTTTGAAAATTTATTTTCCCTAAATTATCCACGTCTGGGAAAGGATATTACATATGTGGGTGATAACGGGAATTTAGGAGACCATCAATTTATAGTTTGAGATGAATGATTTAATGGTAAACTGTTGAAGTGACCTTCAAGTCGATAAACAGAGTGAATATTCTTCCAATATAGTGAGGAAGGGGGTGTCAGTGGAAGTGATCTGAGGACACAATATGCTATCCCTAAAACCCTATAAAGGTAGTGCGCCTAGTACAAAGTGACAATGACAAACTCTTTTAATCCACAACATGTGAATATTTGTTTTTTTGGTATGACCGACACACTATAAGTCTATCATCATTGGATGTAGCCCATCGTGGTGAACTAAGTAAAATTGTTGTGTCATTGCTTTTCATGCGATTTTTTATTTTCTAAAATTCATCTTCTGATAGTATTAAATGGCTCTATCCAATGTGGGAACAAGATCCCTCAGTTCAAAAGACAAATTTGACACCCTGATTCTCCACTAACGACTCATGGGTTTCTTTTTTACTTCAATATTAACATGTAATTAACATGATATCAGGACACATACCATATTACCTAATGAATTGGAGGGTTATATAATTATAAAACATCCTTTCACAACCTAAAAATCCCATAATAATGCATGACACATATAAATGAGACATATAATGATCATAAAAAAGAAATAAAAACTTGGAAAAGGAATGGGTTTCATAAAAATTACATAAATCATTCTTCAAAAACATTGTATGTTCCCATAATAAGAAGTGAAAACATACTTTTGACCATAATATATTATCACAAAAGGATTATATGTTATTAAGATATTTACAAAAAAACCTAAGAGGAATCATTCATAAGTGTTGTGAAATAATATGTTTTTCAAAAATTAATATTTGTAGATTATAAATCATTTTAATGATTTAAGAAAAATTATATAACAAGAATAAAATAATGAAATATATGAAAAAATAATAATTTAGAATAGATTTAGAATAATCACATTGGAAACATATTGAAACATGTGATAAGACAAAATGGAAAGAGTTGGGTTTGATACACGCCTTACCTTTAGTCTTCATATATTTCATCACATTTTTAGTGGCTATATAGTAGAAATTTGTTTATTATAAAATTAAGATATCAGTGAATTAAATTCATTTGTGTCACTCTTGACCCAAAAAGGCATTGTATTTTATTTTTAAATCTTATTTATTGAAGGATTAATGTTTTTATGTCATCTTACAATTAATTGTCCTTTGGAATTATAATTTCATTATTCTAATTAAATTTAATTTATAATTTATTCAAATAAATAATAGCTGCTTAAAGTTAAATTTAATTAAATATTTATGTATTATAATTATTTTATATAAAACATCCATGTTGGAAATGATAAGTGAATCAGTAACAATATCCACAATGGTCGATAAAACCAACCATTCATGTGATGTCCTAAAAGAGAATGGGATAGATATTTAATTTTAAAATTCAATGTTTATAAAATTTTATAGAATATTAATATTTTTAATAATATATTAATAGTATAATTAAATGATGTTAGTAGAATTTTTTAATGATTTTTGTGAAAATATTTTAAAAAAATGTGAAAATTTAGATCAATAAAAAGGAAGAGGCTTTATTATATATGATGTGTCTTCCAAGATAAAACATTAACACCTTCAATTATTGGGGATATGTTACTCTAGAAATTCACTAAGTGTACTATAAGAAATAAAAGTGTGTAATTGGGTATATCATATTCTTTGAGAAGTGTAAGGGAGTTGT
Organism: Viscum album; assembly: GCA_963277665.1. Taxonomy (NCBI): domain Eukaryota; kingdom Viridiplantae; phylum Streptophyta; class Magnoliopsida; order Santalales; family Viscaceae; genus Viscum; species Viscum album. Next base: position 904,707,540 of record OY728125.1, on the reverse strand, counting down.
TTTACCAATGGAATTTATAAGGGGTATTTATAATTTATATAACCCGGGGGATAGTACATGGACATTGAGAAGGTACTGAATTAGTGTAACCAATGTTTATGATTTTTCTCTTTCATTTAAATAATCATTATTTGTTTCTAAAAACATTTCCTTAGAAAAAATATGTGGATATATTCATGCATGTACACCCATAACATTTTCTTTATAATACATAATAAAAAAGAACAACGACATATGTGGTTTTATTTGGTTCATCCTTAATATCAGTATAAAGACTTGACCATAAACAATCTATATATTTAATCTTTAAATAATAAATTTTTCCATTCATTCATGAATACCATTTTGGTTTAGAGTATTAGAGAATTAAGTCATTTCCCATACATATTAATACATTACATCACAGTGTGGATACTTTCACTTAGTATCAATTTTTTCACAAAAAAAGACTTTAAGTGATAAAAACACTTTTTTCAAGACATATCATCATTAAATTTATTTTTACCACATTTTTTGTCCCTACTCATCTTTAAAACCATTTGAAAAAAATTTGAAATTTTTAGGATGAGGGAAAACAATTTTGTAAGGAATATGTAAAATCAAATAAAGAAACTCATTATCCAATGAATATTCATTATAAAAAATTACATTTTTTATAATAAGCATTGTCATGAAAATAAATATTTTCATATAGGTAAAATCAATTTCAACATCCAAAATTTTTTAGAAATAATTTCATAAGAAATATTAAAGTAAAAAAATAAAAATCATTAATTTTTTTTACAATCATGAATATATAAAAAATAATTTTCTGAGAATATATATATTTCTTCCTTAATAAGCATCATAAACATTGATTTAAACATTACTTCATTATCATTTCATTGTAAAATATAATATTTATATGAATGTCTATATAAATAATAGATAAATCATTTAATAAACACGGTACATAATGTTTGTATCATTCCTTCAAAAAATATTAAAAATAGAATAAACAACCTAGTAAATTTGAATAATATCTAATGAAAAACCTATAACCAGTTAAATTTATCCCATTACTCAATTCATTTTAGGGATATATCAGTCCCACACATTATCATGAGATATATCAGACACAACTATCATCAAAAGGTGTATCGGGTATACTGATCGTTATAAAATATTACCAAGAACCATAACACAATGATAACATATTAAATCATTCTTTTATATTATAACATTAATAAAATTTAATTTTAAACCCATATGAAAAAATGGATATTGATATATCTAAATAAATTAAGACTAAATTATCAAAATTATGATACAAGGATAAAATGGAAGGTCTCTTTTTAATAAAATAAAACACGAATAATTATAAATAAATATAAGAATTAAATAATGTTTCTAATGATAAAAAAAGTAGCTAAATTCATATAAGTTAAATTTGATCATTTCGTTTTTTCTTTTGTAATGAAACTCAAAACATTCCTTCTAAAATAAATAATAACAACACTTTAAAAATAAATTTTATGATAGAAAAAATTATTCTTTTAATGATATTTTAAATTCATTTGTGCCCAAAAACATACAATCCTAAAAATTATTATTTTTTAATATTGACGTGAAGAAAAATATTTATAAAATAAACCACTAAAACATTTAAAAAAAGGATTTAAGGTAATGTTTCTATTACCTCGAGCCTGACTTGTTATGTAAATTCATTATATTTCTAGATATTAAACTCATAATAATTATTTAATTTTATAATAAAGATTTTTAGTTCATTATTAATTTTATTTAATATATATCCTTATTATGCTTCATTACTTAATTGATTTGGTTTATTTTTAATATTTTGAAGATGTTTGGTAAAGAAGTCCAAAATTAATTCAATGTGAATACTTTAGCCAAAGCCTTACTTATTCCATAATCTCAAGAATAATATTCATGACATAATTATGAATTATATACATTAATTCAAATTTTAGTAATATATATATAATATGGATATGAAAAGTGAATTATGTCATAATCAAGGAGATGTTGGTTCATATGTACTCATATGTGATGCTTTTATTTTTCAATGAATGTGATGTAAATAAGTTATGTATTATTTTATATTTCAAAAATGATGATTATATCATGAATATATTATTACATATTTAAATATACTAATGTGTATCATCAACGAGATAAGGTGATGAAAAAAATATTATCGCTTCATAGAGGCGGTAATCTGCATGTATACTTGAATTAAATTATAATTTATAAATGGATGGATTGGTAAAAAAATTATTTTATAAAATATCATTATAGAATTATAATTATGTAATTACTATAATATATTCAATTTAGATACATAATTTTGAAATTTTTTCATAGGTGGTGATGGAAAATGAATTACATAGGTTTGGGAGGTTGTAGTTACCGTACCCACAAATGATGGTTTCATTTCCAATTAGACACAGAAAGAGTTGGATTAAATTAATGAAATAAATGTTATATTATCTCAATATAGGGTATATAATGATGTTATTATATCACAATATTCATAATAATTTCAAAATGATGTTAAAATATAATTTAATAGAAAATATTTGTTTAAAAACTCCACCTCATCTTGAGACTACCTCTGATGCATTACTCATTATTCCCTCAAAAGAATGTATTAAGATAAACATATAACCTATAGGAAATATTATTGTATTTTAGGATGGTATTTGGATTTATAATTTATTAATTAAATAGATCCATAAGTATGTATAGGATTGAAGATGGGATGACCTTTTTTAAGTGAGGGAAATGACAGAGTTGGATGTTTCTAAACATTAAATTATATTTATGTCATACTAATGAAAAATGGTATAAAAATTTTACATTCATATGTATAATATTATATAAGGATGAAACTATATTAATTACATTAAATTTAAATTTTGATTAAATTTAATTATATTCAATTTAAATAAATGGAATAATTTATTCAAATATTAATCCTATAAAACCCAATGAAATGAATTATTTTGAGAAAAAAAGACTTCTTGAGTATTATTTTTTAAAACTAAAATCAATAATAAATTGATATCAAATATATTATTTTAATATAAATTAAATTAATCATCTAATTATACATTCTACAAAATTTAATAAATTATTAATATATGGAAATTATTGAATAAAAAACTACAGTTTTTAATAAAAATTAGTACTTTCAATATGAATTAAAAGAGAAACATTTAGAAAAATAAAGAAAAATAATGAATGGTTAATTTTTACATAATAAATTCAGAGATAATTTTAATTTTTAAAATTAAAAAATTAAAAATTTATCAAATATGTTTTTTTAAACCATATAATGCATGGAAACCCAATTTGGCTAAATATAACGCATTTTTCCTTTCGATAGAATAATTACTAAATATTTTTATAACAAATATTACTATATAAAAACTAAATAATGAATATTAATAATACATGCTAATTATTAATTTTATAATTACTTATGTTTTCACATTATTCCCCTTTTTTAAAATGAATCCTCCAAATTTTTATTTTCTATTTAAATAATGTAGATATCTTAGCCTCATATCATCTCCTAATTCTCACGTTGATTATTGAGTAAAATGGATTTTACCCAAAACCAAAACCTGATTAATCAATTTATTCTAGAACACATTCTGTCTAAGGTCACCTATTCAAAAAATTTGTTCCATAAATGTAATTTTTCTTCAAACTAGACTAATTTTGGGGTAAAAATAAGTGTAAATCCGATAAATATTCTCCAAAAAGTGAAACAATAAATAAATCATCTAACATAGATAAACTCATAGGCACAACCACTTAGTAATTAACTGAAAAAATATTCTAAATAATTTCACATGTTCCAATTAAACATGGACTTAAGATTTCATTTTTAACAAAACACCTAACACCCCTCCATGGTTATACATTAAGAAATACATGATCACATACCTCATGTGAAATAAATTTCATTGTATTATCAACATAACATATTTACTATTTTGATATATCCTCACATAATACAAAATTTTCATCACCTTATCAATAAAATTCATTGTGTTTGATTCATGATAAATTTCATTCCCTAAATTCATTCAAATATGTTAGAGTCGTACACTAATATCAATATAATTCTAAAAACGTTTCATATGTATTGTGGAATGAAAAATTATATTTCAAGAAATCTAAAATAATGTCATATATTAATCTCAAATTCCCTATTAATACATTGAAAATTCTCAAAATATGTCCTCCAAAATTTAAATATTACACAGTGTTTGTCCATAATACTGAGGATGAATGGTTGAATTGAAATTTATTTTTCAAAAAAAAAATGAATTATAAAGTCCTTTTCAGATATTGTTTGGGATTATAGGATTAAAATTAGACAAAATGGAATGGGGGAAGCCATGTAATCTAATTATGTTATTATCATAAAATCAAAAAAGTTTAATTAAATTCATATTATATAAAATGGGAATAAAATGAGTAGATTTAGTTAATAAACCAGAAATAATCCAAATAGCATTATTAATTAAAGATATCTTTTGTAATACGAACATAAAGTCCATTGAAATATTCTCACATTTCATTTCTGGCATTGGGAAATGAAGTAGCATCCACTTCATTAACTGTTTTTTTCATCATTAAACTATTGACAAGTCAATCATTTCATAGTAAAATCAAAAATATATTTCTTTATTCCAATCTAAAATATTTTTAATTGATTTTATCTATACATTTTTTACATTCATAAAGAATCAAACATGAAGATATTTGACACTCACTAAATATTTATTTCGTCAAATATGTGTCACATGAATCACAAAACCATATTTTGAATCTTGAAACATGTTCTTTTTAATTACTAAACTTAGGTAAAAACCCCCTATTAACTAATTATTTATTTGATTTACCTATATGGTAATGAATTATACAGTCATAATAACTTATGAATTCAATACCCTTTCTTTATCTCATATTCAACTATATTTTAGTGAAGATGTAACATAATTTTTTAGTATATATGTCACACTTTTCTCCATTAAAATGATGTATCAATTTTTTTAAAAAAAATACTATATCATTCAATTCACATTCATATTTACGATATTGTTTCTCAATAGTTTCTATTGAGGCAATTAATTTTAAATTATAAAATCATTATACATTAAAAAATAGCTCAGTACCTCCAATAAAGCACCATTATAGATAAAAAAGTCACTATTGTTTTACTCCTGGTCCAAAATAGGCGCATTCAGAAATCATATTTTCCACTCTTCCAAATATTCATCATATTATTTTCTCCAGATGAACCTAACTAATGTCTACGTTAAATTAGATAGTAATATATATGATAATGTTTATTTTTTATAAATAATAATATTAATTACCTATTAATTTACGAAAATTATGATTCTAATTAATAATTATTTGGATTGAACATTCAATAACTACTTTAGTTTTTGAATGTTCAATATTTATACCTTTTTTATAATATGTCCAAGTAATAAAATATTCTATATGAAAAATACTATGTTTCTAAATTTACCATATAAATTATTTTCCTTCAAGGTTTATTGAATAATATGTTTTTTTCATTATCCTCATTTCTTTTAGAATGAAAAATATCATCAAAATATACAGAATTAAATTTATACAAATATTCAACGAAAAAAATATTTAGATGATCCATGAATACAGCTATAGAATTAATCCTCAAATAAGAATAACCTAAAACTTGTAATACCCATACCATGTATGAAACTTGTCCTATGGATTTTATCCTTCTTCACCTTCAGCAAATTATACTCGAAACATATATCAACATTAAAATAATACTAATATTCATGGAACTGATCAAACATGTCGTCTATATGAGGGAAGAAATACTTATTATAAAAATTACTGTTATTTAATGATCTATAATCAACAAAAATCCACAATGAAAAAACTTAGTTTTTAAAAAATGATATTTAATCACAACATTGTGAAATTCGAATAAGAAAGAAAACATTATCAAGAAATAAATGTAACTGAATTATCAATTCTAGAAATTCTAAATGTCCAATATGATAATGGGTCCATAAAATTATATTAGCATATTGTACTATGTAAATAGTGAGTCAAACATACTAATCAAGTATAATGACAACAAAAATAACCCAAAAAACATCCAAAAATTATTTTTCTGCAGGAACATCATTAATCAAAATTGTTTCCTTATTTTCATTAATATGAGAAAGATAACATTAATTTACCTCTTTATAGATATTTATAAGATTCACGATATTATATCAATTGTATGAATTCATTATTATATAAAAAACGATACTCAATATATAAAACAACCAATTAAGAATTTAAATCAATGCTAGTGTGATAAATTCAAATCCAAGACATACCCAGAATCACATAAATATATATAATGTGGAAGACAATATATTTTTTAGGAAAACCCTTCCGATGTTTTTAACAAGATGATGTTTATAAATATTTATTTCATTAATAATACAACATATAATTATTATAAAATTCATGAATTTATTTCATGAGGTGAAATTAACATTGTACGATCCAATTTCTCTATAAAAAAGAATGTGTAGACACCATATCAAATGATACATTATCATAATAATAATAAAGTTTAGTATACCTATTACCAATTCATTTAAGGTACCAATAGCCTTTAGATTTGTTGTAAAGTATTTCATGACACCCCTATACTTATAATCTTTCTAATTCCCATTATTCACTCTCTTATATAGACATGCATCCCCATCTAGACCCATCTCATTACATATAATTAATCGTACTTTTTTTATATCAAAATTGAACCTTCAATTGTTATCACATTTTTCTTTACAATAACATACCAAATTCCTCTACTTAACTCATAAAAAACACTTCCAATATTTCCTAAAATGTCATTTAGGGTTATTTGTATTATAGTTATCATAAACGAGAGTCATGATTTTCTTACATTGTTAATTATTAGATGTGTTATTCCCACATTCTTTCCAACTATACACCTTTTTTTGTTGTTGTTATAGAATACATAGTCATCAAAAACCATATTTTAACCCTCTCCACACAATAATATTGTATCTCATAAGTTTTAGATATTCAGGAGTCTAGGGATCATTGGTGTCTTAGATTTTATTCTGGGTAAAACCTATTAAGTTTACTATTATGATTGCAAATACAATTTTTTTGTACACCATTTTAATTGTTTGAAGTTTTATATATGTGTTCCCCCGGAATAATAACACAATGATATGAATAATAATAATTTATTTTCCCTCCTAGCTCAAAACATCGTATCAAAATATTAATGAATAAAATTAATCTTAATGGTCACTCATTCTATGGCATCAATAAACTATATTTAAATATTATTGTGAATAGTTTATCACTATTTATTAGCATTACCTAAAAAATTGAACGTAAAAAAATGTTACCTATTGATCCCTCAAAAAATATATGACTTTAAATACCTTCCCATGAACTCTAATACATACCACAACTTCCACTAGGAAGGATTTTCATTGAATGATGGACTGTGTTTCTTAATAAATTACACCAATATCGAAATTTTCATCCCTGGTAGATCTGGTTTATCTCTATAATATTTTATGGAACAATATATGTCATATATAAACTATTCCATTAGAGAAACCCATATATTAATTTCATTTTACATCATTCAATGTTGATGATTTGGAAGGATATTTTCCTCATAGTGCCTTCCTGATTCAGCTTCCATGTTTCCAATGAAGAATTTCATACTGGAAATAACATATTTCATGTCAATAAAAAATGTTTTATTGAAATTTTATATCATGATAACCATAAAATAGTATATCTTAATCGTGTTTCCATAATAAATTTAAAGTAAATTAACTTAAATTACCCACACCTATATAATTTTGTAAAACTTTTCTCTGATACAAACTATAACTTCCCAACCATAAACACTCTGTAAATTTTATTATAAACAAATATTTCATTATAAATTTTTCTTGAGGCCCTTTTGAGTTTAAAGTTATAGATAATTTTTATATCACCATTACATAAAAAAATATTATTTCACAATGTGGATACTTCCACTCATATCAATTTTTCCTCTAAAAGTAATATTTAATACATAATTTTTTTCCTTTTGATGTAATTTCCTAATTTTATTCGTTACCACATCCTTCTTTATACTCATCCATAAAACACTATAAAAAACTTTTCAAAATGATTGATGAGAAAAATATTCTTAGTAAGGGATATATAAAAATAATGAATGCAACTTTCTGTTCAATTGTTTTTAATTATAAATTTTTTCATAATAATATTTTTCTCAAAAAATGTTTTCATTCCCAACAAATATGCTTCCCTCCCCAGTGATTTTCATAAAAACATTCTTAATAATTATTAATAAAAAAATATAACTGTTAAAGGTGCCTTTGAAATCATAAAAAACCCATGAAATCCTTTTTAAAATTTAATAAATCCCCCCTAATTAATTAATATAGACATTCCATTAAAAATAATCTCAAAATTTTACATTTTCAAATAAAAATATTTATGTCAAAAACAATAGTAAAAATAGATAAAAATTGTAGGTTTATTAGGAAATAATTTCCATATTAATCTTATAATCACTCTTACAAATGTAATAACCTACCATTTAAATTCCAATAATCTATTAGGAGAAAATAGTCAACGATTAACTTTTTCCCTTTACCCAATGTATTGGAGATCCTTATAGGGATCCCCCATTATAATGATCTATATTAGTCTTACATATTTTAATGTTCTATATCATGTGTTCTCATCATCATTAATAATTAAAAAGAGACAAAATAAAAAAAAATATAATAAATATTGTATTTCAATCATCATACTTATAAAAATATTCTTTTGAACACCTAAGAAAAACAATTTTTGATATTTATATATAAATATTCATTGAAAAATATATTTTTAAAATAAAATATATAGACAAAAATGGAATAAGGGTTCTATATATATTAAAAATATAATCTTTATAAAGGAATCCAAGCATAAAATTATGTTTTTAGTTGTATTAATGTCCAAATAATGTCGAGTATGTAAAAATAGAAAATTCAATTTTCTTTTCTAGTGACATTGAAAACATTATTTATAAAATATATAAATATATTCTTTTCATATCCATTGAAAGAAATTAGAAATTGGAAATATAAAATATCTTTATAATTCATTTATTTCTATAAATATTCATTCATAAAAAATTTATAATATGAAAATAAAAGAAAATGTAATATAAAATAAACAATTAAAGATTTTAAAATGAGGTTTTAAAGTAATATGCCCATTTACTCTAGTCTTAATTCACATGAACTTCCTTTAAATTACTTAATAATATACTTATGTTAATTATTTTCTTTATTGATAACCTTTTTCAATGTTATTATTCCTTTTATTTCTCCTATATTTCTGTTATATATAGTTACATAATATATTAATTATAATTTGAATGTTTTTAGAGTGTATGGTTCATAAGTTTAAAATGAATTTTTTAGGATGAATTGTGTCAATGAGGAAACTATTACATTACCTAAAAAATAATAATAATGTAATAAATTTAATTTTAATAAAATAATAATACTTTTAGAAAAATCATTATTAGGTAGTTATGAAAAATTAATTACATTACAATCATAGAGAGTGAAGGTAATATTCATGGATGGGTAATATTAAAATATTCCAAGGAATTAGAGGCAGACATGGAAACAATAATTCTATGTTTACTAATGATTCTTATATCATATATATAATATTTTTTATTTATATGCACATATATGTATCATCCATGCGAGGTGAGGATTAAAAATGAATCACATCACTTCATGGAGGTGATAATGCACACAATAAATAAATAAAAATGTCACTTTTCAATGTATGACATAGTAATAAAATATAAAATATATTATATTTCTAAAAATATACTTATTTATAAATTCATTTCTTTAGATTTTTTCAGATTACAAAACATGCTACCCAATCGGTAATGGATCCTTTGACCACGTCCCCATCCCCCCAACACATGTTCCACCCCCTCCGCATGTGGGGGATATATTTATATAACTATAACTATGTTATTAAATAAATATATATATATATATACAATAAATACATTATTATACATACATGTGATAGGTAGTGATGGAAAATGAACTACATCGGTTCTTGAGATAGTTGTCTTTCAAACACATGAATAATGGTTAAGTTTCCCATTTGATGAAGAAGGAGACTAATTAACATTAAGACATAAAAATAATAAAATATAATTATTTGGTATATAATTATATAATTATATTATAATTTTTTGAATATTATTGATGTAGATAGGAAAATATATAAATCTTAAACATCCAAATAAATTATATACCACTTCTTTAGATGAAATATTTTTCATTACACCTTATTCCTTCTAAGGTTGGTATTCTGATGAATATAAGACCACTACGTAGCGGTGAGGGATATTTAAAAAGGTATTTCTATATATCATGGATGAAAAATGAATCTTGATGTGTGTATAGGATAGAATAGTGGTTATCCTTTTATAAGCGGAGGAGTGGAAAAATATGAATGTTTTTAAAACTGACTGACATAAAATTACTTTTTTTATTTTCAATCACTTTTATGGGAATGTGAGAACCCATGATTTCAATATTTAAGAACAATAAAAACTATCTAAGAGAACTAAAATAATGTGAGAAAACAATGCTCACTGTAAAATAGAAGCCCATACTCACACATAAAAACCATAAAGTCCAGCTTACATTGTCTCATCACAACATGACTAGCTGACCCTTGCCGAATAGCACAGTCATGGTACCGATGGCCATGGCCATACCCTCTAAATATTCCGATTCTGAAAATCCATGAAACATTGAATCTTCTTTTCCATGAGACTCATTTGAATAATCCTTTTGTTAGAAAATGTTGCAGAATCCTTTCATCCATGGCCATATAAGACAGAAACCAACATCACTTAGATAATTTCTTCAATTAAAATCCCACATCAACCATATTTAACTCGACCAATCACATTTCAAACCTGAACCACTTCACTCAAATTGGATTGAAGATATTCCGGTCACCAAAAATCACCCAAAACGAAAATCATGTACACTAAAAATCCATCACTAATCACTGGGACCGAAGGCAGAGCCCGACATCGTTGACACCGCGTACCACGAAGAACACCGTACAACCGAAACCATAGAAAAATATAGAAAAAATCTCCAAAGAAAAAACCAAACCAGAAAAATGGACCTCTTAAACCCCAGATCGCCGAAAGTGGTCCCCTCCATAAGACATATAAGTAGATCCAGATCCATCATTTTCCTTAAAAATTGTACTCAGAGACTATATCTTCCCAACTTACTTGTAGACGAACCAAAGCGCAACGAAAACCCCCAGACTGTAGCAATTGGAACATGCAGCCTGGACCAACATTGTGCCACCATGGGTAACCCTATCCAATTCTAATGTTATAAAGAGAAGAGGGACAGCCACCAATGGCGTTCTCTGAGTATGTTTAGCTTGCACGACGTCGCCACTATTAGAGACCCCACGCCACGAACGCACCGATAAAATACACCAAGGGGAGAACCACAATTGGACCATGATGGTGGAGACGAAGGTGGAAGTGGGGTAAACCAAGTGATGAAGATCCCCTTATGTGATCAAATAAAAAATATCCTTTCAAATGATTAAAACATATTAATGACTTACTCAATCCATATAGATTTAAAAAAGATCATTTATAAATATGAGATGATTAAGGGTCTAAATAAATACATAAAGTAGGATTTAGTTATATTTCATGGAATATTATAAATCTAATAATGTAACTATTAAAAACATTCACACAAAATTGACTTTGTAAATGATTAAAATAAAAAGATAGTTTTCAATAAAAAATAAATAAATATAACTATTCACTCCACTAATGAAAAATTTCCAAAAATTATAAAAAAACAATCCTATGAAGAATTTGATATGTGGATTTCAAGAATATTTTCATTTTTAAATAAAATTAAAAAATATATAAATTAAATTTTCAATAAAAAATTTATAATTCGTGGAAACCAAATTCGATTAGGAGTAATTATTTTTTACTTTGTACTATTAAATTACCAAATACTCTTATAATAAATATAACATAAAAAAATAATTAATTAGTGTTAATAATATGTGGAAATTATTTATTTTATCATTACCTAGGTTTTCATAGTTATATCTGACACCTTGTGTATTCAAATTATGTTGCAATACGTATATTTTTACCATTAAAATGGGGTATTGATTTCAGGTGCATCTCAAGTCCCAGAAATAGGTGTTGGGTTGGTATCATTCGAGTACATGATATAAGAATTAGCCACTTCCATTATATGGAATTAATTAAAATGTTACCACCAATCTACATTTTGTATCTTATTTTCAATATTATATTTCTTTATACATTATATTACATTTGTATTTTTATAAAACTATATTAACTTATATATTTTCAAATATTTATTTTTACATTTTCATGATTGTATTGTGATAATATCTAAGAGTATATATAATATTAAAAATACCACACATAGTTTATCTTCATGATGTGAATAATGATATAAAATTAACTTTTAATTAATCAATATCCTATTTTCATGAGACATCATATGAAGGGACACATATGATGCATGCTGTAATGTACATGTATATATAAGTTAATGAGACTATTTAAAGACCTCAAACCTAGTATCCCAGTGATGGTGTATTACATTATTACATTGGTATAATAAAAAAAGAAATCACATCCCAATTGATGGAATAATTTAGTAGATTTGGAAGACCATATACCAACATAATTGTTGCATTAAAACTTGAAATGAAATAAAATATGGAAAAATCCTTGGAAACACACATAAACAACTAGATTATCCGTACAAGTCATTCATAGTACAAATCATTTCATACTAGGAAAAAATAAAACATACGAAATAGGTGAGATAAGATAGTTAGTAAGGGTAATCAATAAAATGGATGCTAACAGAAATAATAAAGCATGGTGAATAACTGAAAACACATTCCATATAACATAATTTTGAGCATAGTATGGTAGAAATAAATGTTGATTAAATAATGAAATAAATAATCACATGAGAATGAATATATACTAGGAAAATTCTATTAGTAGAATAATCAAATTGATTGTAAATTAATAATATCACAATGTTGGAAGCCAGGATGATTTATATTTGAAACATACTATTGATGCCTTAACAATGAAATATAAATATAAATGGTTAAGGATTTTTGCAAATCTATATATGAAACTAAATGGGCAAGGACTTGGCTTTGGCCATATCAGTTTTGTCTCATGAGACCTTTTTATGGATTGAGGGGATATAAAAACCCCTTCATGTGACATACTAAGTCTAATAAGTCCCTAATTTTATTATGGAAAAACATAATCAGCATATATATATGAAATCCAAATAACATTCCCAAATATGAAATCACAATCACAAATCATTCTTAAGGATATAGTGAATAGTAACATGATAGCACATTCATAGTGAAAATGATATAAACCATTTAATAATATATTGTAGATGATATAATAAAACATTAATCCCAATTAATCATAATATTCAAAATTGGGGTTTGAAGAAAGATGAAATTTCTCTAATAAAATCATCATGTAATTATTATGAGAAATAAACATTTTTCTACTTTTAAAAGAAGAGTTATTTTTTAAAAAATAATACTCATTTTTATAAAATTATATTGTAATCATGTATATACTTGAAATCTTTTAAAATAGATTTATTATGTCCAACTGAAGCGAAAACATGTAATAAGTGTTTTCATGAATCTTTTAAAATGGGATGCTTTAGAGCATTCTTTTAGAAAGGTTAAAAGATTATTTAAAAATTTAAGGGTATAATATTTTTATAAAACTAGAAATGAACAATGATAGTTTTTTATGATATGTATAGTAATTTTATATAACTATTTTTGGATTAAAACATATTATTGAGTGTACTTGAATATGAGTAATATTTTTGAAAGTTCATTTAAATTAGGCATGCTTATCAGGAAGAATTAAAAAGAGAACCTTATGAATATATTTATTTATTCATAAATGTAATTTTGAATGATATGGATAAATTATTCTGGAAGATATAAATATAATATATAAGAATAAAATAAAAATAAATAATAATTCTAGTTGTGTTATTATAGAGAAAATGTAACCCGGATGACAAATGGAGGTTTGGAAAATATCACTTGCCTAATGTATACAAGTGTTCTACATTTTCACATAACGTCCCTGATAATGAAGTTATCTTTATTAATAAGTTTCTCCAGAACCTAATCAATATTTATTTGATTTATTATATACTTATTATGTTCATTTATTTTCTTTTGGATGAGTTATTAGAATTAATTTCATTGTTTGGGAGTGTTTTTTTCCTTGGTTTTCACGATTGGTTTACTAGTATACATGTACAAAAGATCATGTAAAATTGGAATAGTTATCCAAAAGTGAAATTAGATATTATTAATTAACCAAAATAAAATTTAATGGTTATGCAATTCATCTGATTATTTGCGGTGAGGATCCTTCATTAGATTCGATGGTACTGATAATCATTTATATTATTGTAGCAGTTTTTTATCACCACAAACTAGTTCTGTTTCCATGATTAATATTATATATATATATATATATGTTATCAAAAAATGAATAAGCTATAATTTTTATATTTTAATATGGTCTAAACCTAAAAATGGTTTTATGACCAGCCTCGATGGATGAATTTTAAAACGAAAACTCATTGTTCACGAATATAGTAAATCGACACCTCAGAGATGATATTTTTTTTTTAGAGTAGAAATAGGAAGATAATAAAATTGATGTTTCATATAACAATAACATAATAAAATTGTTATGTATAAAATATGCTTGAGTTATCATGAATGTTTTTATAGAGAATGTAAGGATATGATTAGAAAATAAAAAAAATTAAAAGAAAAATAAGGAAACTGATAGATGAATTTTTTTCTTGAATTATACTCCTTGAGAACCTTATTAGAGAAATTGGACATGTTATTTGGATGATACCAGTACCTATTATATATAGGTAAGAATCATGGAAAGATTATTGGATATAAATATTTCAAGATACAAGGCGTAAGAGGTATGAGGAGAATAGTTGGTTATTGGGTATTTATAGTGGAGGAGAGTGGTGTCTTTTGAATATTTTATTTATTTGTTTGTTATATTGGATAATTACTATAAATATTTTTATAATTATTAGAAAATATATTAAAATAATGAATCTATGTTCTAGATTATGGTGATTACATTAGTAATTACTCTTGGAATAATTCATTTAACTTATAATGTATATAGACAGTAATTGTCGTATTTCCTTATTCAAAAAAAATTCAATTGTTTTTGAAAAATCCCAAAAGTAAATCCTAAATATTTTTCACACATTAAATTAAAATAATGGTATCCGTTTTTAATTAATTTTACAATTATGATAATTTTTATTTTTAAATAAAATCTTAATTTACTTGAAAATTTCTGATTTTATTATTATAATTGATTTTATAACTCGTTGAATGATTAATTAATATTTGATAACATTATCTTATAATAATAAGACAAAAATATATTAATTCAATAATCTTGTAACACCCCGACCCCAGCTACCCAGAGTCGGTGCATTACTTCGTAACATTGGCATGATCACAAGAAAGATCAAATCTCGAAAGACCGATTGGTTTAGTAGCCTTGGAAACAATAGATATATTCATAAGTTTTACATTACATCATAAAATGAAAAACTACTACAACAACATAATGTTTCCACAGTCCACACTATAATCCCCTCATAATATCCCTGCAGGTCATTCATAACTTACATCTTCACATCCTGGGAAAATAAAACATAGAAAAGGGGTGAGCTCAAATGCCCAGTAAGGATAACAATATAGCGGAACATTCAAAAATAAGCATAAACATTTAAGGCAATGTATAACTAAAACAAAATCCTTTTAAACATGAACTTTCAACATGGTATGGCATAAATACAATGAAATAATGCCATTTACTTATTCACATGGATATTCTACTAATCAAATAATCACATGCAATATCAATAACCACTTTCATAATGTTGGAATGCATAATGCTAAATGTTAATTTCTTTGTCTAGGCCTCATCCCAAGACCTAGGGGTTACTTCTAACCGGAACCCAACCCGGAGTGCCTCTAATAACCGGACACCAACCCGGAGTGCCTCTAATAACCGGACACCAACCCGGAGGGCATACTTTTACCAGTCCCTAACCTGGAGGGCTTAATTTAACCAGTCCCCAACCTGGATGGCTTACTTTTACCAGTCCCCAACCTGGAGGGCTTACTTTTACCGGTCCCCAACCCGGAACATACTTGTTTAGCACATTCATCTGAAGAAAAGTTTGAAATATAACATAAACATTCGGATTAAAACTAGCATACGAAATGTCAATAGTTTCACCATAAACTATGAATGGTATAAAATAGCACATCCACAGTCAAACATATCACAAAACCTTCAATACAATATAGAAGTTTTGTATTATAATAAATCAACTTCAAATAAGCGTAAAATCCATTAAAGGATGTTGACATAGATGAAATCAAAACACTTTTTAGAGAAATATCTCTTTCTATTTTTGAAATCATTTAAGAGCCATATAAAATGAAACATTTTCTTGAAAATATTCTTGTAAGCTTGTAAGGAAAGCTTTGACGATTTTATAACGGCGGAAAATAACCGCACCCGCCGTATAAGTAAAAAAAACATTCTTATCTCAATTCTGTCGAAAAGGTTAAAAAGGACCTTGTTTTGAAAACAACGGAAAGATTCCTTTATAAACCTCTTATAAAAAGTCAAACAAGGGTATAAATGACTTTAACCCATATTCTTGTAAATAGTAAAAATGTTTTGAAATAAATTTCGAAGAAACATGGATGTGGATGATAAAGAGATCCCAGTAGATTATTACGTATAATACAACCTCGGATAATGAAGAGATTGTGAAATAACCCTTACCAATTTGGTAACTTATGAAACATACAACCCATGAAAGAGGTATCATTCAATGAATATGTAAATACACATAAATTAAAGTGTATTACACAAAGAATATAATTATGGGCAGTACATACACCACACAAAAGGTAATGGTGGCAATATGGCATGAATCTCACGGGAATAAGGAGTGAGATGAAAACCCCTTACCTTGTACTTTTCCTTGGTTGTGGTAGGTTAACCTCCTCTTCTTCGGGTTCTTCCTTTTGATTTGATCAAAAGGGCTCCTTAGGTTGGCTTTCTGATCAAACTAAGGCCCCTAGGTTGTAGTGAGGGATGTTGGGAGAGTATTTGGGCAGAGTTTGGCCGAACCAAAAGGCTTTAGAGGTGTGAAGAAATGAGAAGGAGGAGTGCCCTTTTATAAGAGGGGTGAGGGGCACCTTTGGAAAAGCTAGAAATATTAATTTATAATAAATTCATATTCGGTTTCTAATGGCTCCAAAGTTGAATATTCAAAGGTTAAGGTGGGGATAGGTCGAAAACCACTCAACCAATAGAATTTAGACAGGTTTGGGTACTTATATTAACCTTATCTTTAAGTATTAACTCTAAGTTAATTAGTTTCATTTTTACAATGTCTCTTTGTATTTTTATATAATATGGTTAATAAACTTACTATATACATCCAAGCGACCCCCAAGTGGTCCCTTAATGAGGAACCTATCATAATATAAGTCTCTTGGCCGAACCTTAGATTTTTAGGAATTTAATATCAATTAATAATATAATATTTGTTTTAAGAACTCTTTTATGTCAATTTTGACACTATTCAATAGTTGATTTTTTTTGAAACTCCTAAAAGATTGATTACTTCGAACAAAGTCAATTAAATCAATCCTAATATATCATATTATCATATAAAATTAGTTTAATTCATTAAAAGTTTCATATTATAATTATTTGGGTATTTATAATATCAATTATTTTAATTTTTCACTATTATAGTAATTACTGCATCATCATTGTGTCATAAATAAAATAAATTATTCAATGTCTAAAAATTATAAATAAAATATCATTATGTAGGAAATCTTTTTAGATTTCTAATGAATATTTATAATCTAAAATCCAACATATATAACCCTATGTAAAAATTGTTGTTCTAAAAGATATATGCTTGTGTCATTTTTTATTCATTTTAACTAAATTAAAATAAAGTGTCATTATCACTTACAAGTGGATACATGGGGTCCCAAAATAGACCCAAAGATGCCCATGGTCGACCATGTATCAACCAATAGGGTTAAGACACGTTTTAGGGTAATTTAGTATTATTATAATATTATTTTTTAACCCTTATTTACCGGATTTACCCTTAACCATGGTAAATAAAATATTTACCGCAGTAATTATTCAAAATGTCTAAAAATAAAAGTTACCTATTTACACAATTTGAACATCCTGATTCCAAATATGGAATCCATTTTTCTAAATTCAAAACACAGAAGTGGCAGAAATAAATTTAAAATTAATTCCCGCTGTCAAAACAAAAAGCGTGTTTTTAAGAGATAATAACTATCAAAAGATTGACACTTGTTTATGTTCGGTTTAATTCTAAAATTATGTCCAATGACCAACATTATATTAAATGGTAAAAATATATTCTAAATATACTTTAAAACCTCTCAAATTCATAATTTATCACTATTAATTATTTTGATTAAAAAAGTTGTTTTTAATTAAAATTTAGTAATTTTCACTATTCATCAAAATATGAAAGTTATCCGAAAAGTACCAAAATTTCACCTTAGGATAAATTCGATATTACGAATCCAAAAATGAAGTCCATTTTGAAATATAAAATATATATAATTCCAAAAATTAGGTATTACTATTCATAACGGCTAGTTTGATTGGTTGTGGTGTGTGTTAAAACTCAAGGTTGCGTACAACACACGCTACTGTATTATTCAAAGAAAACGTACCGTGGAAGCTTGGGATGTTTCATTTTAAATTTTTGATGTCCCAATTTAGTCAAAAAGATTAAAATATTGTATTTAAAAATGGTTCACTATTAAAAGTTGATAAAAGTGCAATACTGAAAATGAATTTGTGCGTGCATTATATTTAAGAAACTCATAATATGGATTCTAAAATTATAAGGATTACATAAACTTTAAAATTTATCTAATACTATTCATAACCTCTTTTGAATGGCTTGTTTGGTAAGTCATGGTGTAATTGAAATCGGTGTTTCGGGTAATGAAATTTATTGAATTATTTTGAAGAAATAACACACTATAAAATCTTGGGGTGTTACATTCTCCCCTCCTTCAATAAATTGCGTCCTCGCAATTTGAAATTGTTCTTAGAAAATAAAAGGTTGAAAATAGAAAATATCTTTGTGGGAAAACCCACATCGGAAATTGGGTTAATAAAATTTAGTCATAATATGGGGAAAAGAGAAATGAAAGGGTCACCACCAAATTATGATCTCGATTAGGAGAACATTGGTGGCAATTAGAGACATATAATTGGAGGAAAAACGTAAATATTTATAGGTAGTGATTGAGGTCATCAATCACAAACAAGTATAAAATTGAGGTCCTTAAACTCATCAATCTATGATGATTTGAAATACCATCGGTTCAACAAAATATAGGGTATTGGGATAACACATTTTTGACGTTTCAAAATATCTTAGTTGAAATCCCACATCGAAAAATTAATTAATGAGGCCTCTATTTAAAATAAAGAGTGGAAAGTATGAAGATTACTGAAAATAACACATACTAGGGTTCCATGTAGGAAAATATGGATATGGAAGAGAAATCTAACCATCAATTATCTGATGGAGAGTGGTAGAGAACATGGCTATGAAAAGGCCAACAATCCCAAAGCCATAAATTAGTGATGATTTAAGGTACCATCTAGGACAACATTTTTGTTCTAAGTTCCTTTTCTTAATGTTGTGGAATTTATTTATGAGATTGTATAAGATCATAAGGAGATATACTTACTTTATAATTAGAGTTTTATCCATTAATAAATTTCTACCACAAACTCATCTTTCACTCTAAAAGATAATAGAATTTAAAAAAAATTCTATTTACACTATTCGTATAGGGTTCCAAAATAAACGAGTTTATAATTCATCTACAAGATCTTTTAATAAAAACTACATTATTTAATCCAGGACCTCTCGTGGGCCAGTGGTAGGTGATACACCCTTGTCGCCCTTCGGTTGCGGGTTCAAGTCTCACAGCCTTGCCGGACGCGATGGGTTGCCGCCCGACTTCCGGGTTGTCCTTTTATGGCAATCCAAAATAATCCAAACAAGAACTATCCAAAATACTTATGTCCAAACTCACAGTCCAACATTTATAAGGAAGGTATACATAATATAGATCCTTTTTACCCCGTAATAGCATATGAATACCTTTATCATGTATTACCATATTCTTTATTGATTACATTCATGCTCCCTTATTCCATATAGAATGATGGATATACTTCATTAATCCAAAAATGTTTTAAGCCCCAACAATGATGGAATATACAAATCATTAATCAGTTCCAAGGTAGTCAAGAATATCCAATATAATTTATCCAAAACAATCACATATTATTCCAAAATCACTACCCCAGTATCAGAACTATATTATGATTTATCATTCTCTCAACCATATATTTTCCAAAAATTTATCCTGCTATTGAGTCACTTTTCTTTGTTCCACACAATCTCGTGTCCTTAATGAAATAGTACTACAGTACAATCCTTATATACTCCATAATTATTATATCAAGTACATTGTTTATACAATACTCAATTGACATAATCAACATAAGAACTCTAATCATTCCTCTTCATCTGCGGTAGTATCATAACTTGATTATTATCCAATAACATCATTTGCGGTATAGTCTGATGACTGGGACATAGGTTCGCGTAGTGTCCAAACTCCTTGAAAATGAAGCATTGTACATTTGAAACCATTTTCTTACCCTTGCAGTCATGTACTTTGTGCCCTTTTCCTCCACACTTATAACAAACTCCCATTCCTTTCAGGCAAGTTCCAGGGTGTTTCTTTCCACAGTTACCACATATGGGAAAATTCTTCTTTTCCCTCTTCCCTTTATCCATCTTTCTCTCTTCTATCCTTTTCTTCTCTTGCTTCCCTTCAAAGCCACAGGACTCAGTAAACTCTTTACTTATCTTATCAACACATGATATTATTTCTTCATATGATGATAATACATGGGAGACTATTTCTCTTATAAATTCTTGCTTAAGAACATAAAATATATGATCCTTCTTTCTCTTTGTATCATGTGCATTGCTAGAGTTCCCATTCCTTCTACTGGGCGCCATTTCTAAACAATGGCATAAACAAGATCAGTTTATGAATCAAAATACATAATCCCATACTTATAAAACACGTAACATAAATTGAACTATTTATGGATATAATCCATAATCATAAAAATGTTTTCTTTGAGGAAGTATATACTCATAAACCCTTCATAATGATTTGTAAAGAAAATGAGAGTTATCCTAAGCATATCCCCCTGGAGTGTCGTAACCAAGAGTGCAGCAAGGCCCGTTGTCGTGCACCAGTTCCCGTTCGAGTCTAGCTCAAAGCGGTGTTTTCGGGTTTTACCCCTAGGTACATCTGTGCCAGAGCCGCCTCTACCTGCTCGTATCCAGACAGGGATGTATTGCTCAGAAAACTCACAAAATCTCTACAATACCAAAATTCTAGGAAGTTCTTCTATACTAATCCTCAAAGTTCATCTTAGGTCTACGTGCTCTAATCAGAGTTTATCTAAATCTAGATTCCAAGGTTTGTACTAAACTTCCTCTGATACCAACTGTAACACCCCGACCCCAGCTACCCAGAGTCGGTGCATTACTTCGTAACATTGGCATGATCACAAGAAAGATCAAATCTCGAAAGACCGATTGGTTTAGTAGCCTTGGAAACACTAGATATATTCATAAGTTTTACATTACATCATAAAATGAAAAACTACTACAACAACATAATGTTTCCACAGTCCACACTATAATCCCCTCATAATATCCCTGCAGGTCATTCATAACTTACATCTTCACATCCTGGGAAAATAAAACATAGAAAAGGGGTGAGCTCAAATGCCCAGTAAGGATAACAATATAGCGGAACATTCAAAAATAAGCATAAACATTTAAGGCAATGTATAACTAAAACAAAATCCTTTTAAACATGAACTTTTAACATGGTATGACATAAATACAATGAAATAATGCCATTTACTTATTCACATGGATATTCTACTAATCAAATAATCACATGCAATATCAATAACCACTTTCATAATGTTGGAATGCATAATGCTAAACGTTAATTTCTTTGTCTAGGCCTCATCCCAAGACCTAGGGGTTACTTCTAACCGGAACCCAACCCGGAGTGCCTCTAATAACCGGACACCAACCCGGAGTGCCTCTTATAACCGGACACCAACCCGGAGGGCATACTTTTACCAGTCCCTAACCTGGAGGGCTTACTTTAACCAGTCCCCAACCTGGAGGGCTTACTTTTACCAGTCCCCAACCTGGAGGGCTTACTTTTACCGGTCCCCAACCCGGAACATACTTGTTTAGCACATTCATCTGAAGAAAAGTTTGAAATATAACATAAACATTCGGATTAAAACTAGCATATGAAATGTCAATAGTTTCACCATAAACTATGAATGGTATAAAATAGCACATCCACAGTCAAACATATCACAAAACCTTCAATACAATATAGAAGTTTTGTATTATAATAAATCAACTTCAAATAAGCGTAAAATCCATTAAAGGATGTTGACAAAGATGAAATCAAAACACTTTTTAGAGAAATATCTCTTTCTATTTTTGAAATCATTTAAGAGCCATATAAAATAAAACATTTTCTTGAAAATATTCTTGTAAGCTTGTAAGGAAATCTTTGAAGATTTTATAACGGCGGAAAATAACCGCACCCGCCGTATAAGTAAAAAAAACATTCTTATCTCAATTCTGTCGAAAAGGTTAAAAAGGACCTTGTTTTGAAAACGACAGAAAGATTCCTTTATAAACCTCTTATAAAAAGTCAAACAAGGGTATAAATGACTTTAACCCATATTCTTGTAAATAGTAAAAATGTTTTGAAATACATTTCGAAGAAACATGGATGTGGATGATAAAGAGATCCCAGTAGATTATTACGTATAATACAACCTCGGATAATGAAGAGATTGTGAAATAACCCTTACCAATTTGGTAACTTATGAAACATACAACCCATGAAAGAGGTATCATTCAATGAATATGTAAATACACTTAAATTAAAGTGTATTACACAAAGAATATAATTATGGGCAGTACATACACCACACAAAAGGTAATGGTGGCAATATGGCATGAATCTCACGGGAATAAGGAGTGAGATGAAAACCCCTTACCTTGTACTTTTCTTTGGTTGTGGTAGGTTAACCTCCTCTTCTTCGGGTTCTTCCTTTTGATTTGATCAAAAGGGCTCCTTAGGTTGGCTTTCTGATCAAACTAAGGCCCCTAGGTTGTAGTGAGGGATGTTGGGAGAGTATTTGGGCAGAGTTTGGCCGAACCAAAAGGCTTTAGAGGTGTGAAGAAATGAGAAGGAGGAGTGCCCTTTTATAAGAGGGGTGAGGGGCACCTTTGGAAAAGCTAGAAATAATAATTTATAATAAATTCATATTCGGTTTCTAATGGCTCCAAAGTTGACTATTCAAAGGTTAAGGTGGGGATAGGTCGAAAACCACTCAACCAATAGAATTTAGACAGGTTTGGATACTTATATTAACCTTATCTTTAAGTATTAACTCTAAGTTAATTAGTTTCATTTTTACAATGTCTCTTTGTATTTTTATATAATATGGTTAATAAACTTACTATATACATCCAAGAGACCCCCAAGTGGTCCATTAATGAGGAACCTATCATAATATAAGTCTCTTGGACGAACCTTAGATTTTTAGGAATTTAATATCAATTAATAATATAATATTTGTTTTAAGAACTCTTTTATGTCAATTTTGACACTATTCAATAGTTGATTTTTTTTTTGAAACTCCTAACAGATTGATTACTTCGAACAAAGTCAATTAAATCAATCCTAATATATCATATTATCATATAAAATTAGTTTAATTCATTAAAAGTTTCATATTATAATTATTTGGGTATTTATAATATCAATTATTTTAATTTTTCACTATTATAGTAATTACTGCATCATCATTGTGTCATAAATAAAATAAATTATTCAATGTCTAAAAATTATAAATAAAATATCATTATGTAGGAAATCGTTTTATCTTTCTAATGAATATTTATAATCTAAAATCCAACATATATAACCCTATGTAAAAATTGTTGTTCTAAAAGATATATGCTTGTGTCATTTTTGTATTCATTTTAACTAAATTAAAATAAAGTGTCATTATCACTTACAAGTGGATCCATGGGGTCCCAAAATAGACCCAAAGATGCCCATGGTCGACCATGTATCAACCAATAGGGTTAAGACACGTTTTAGGGTAATTTAGTATTATTATAATATTATTTTTTAACCCTTATTTACCGGATTTACCCTTAACCATGGTAAATAAAATATTTACCGCAGTAATTATTCAAAATGTCTAAAAATAAAAGTTACCTATTTACACAATTTGAACATCCTGATTCCAAATATGGAATCCATTTTTCTAAATTCAAAACACAGAAGTGGCAGAAATTAATTTAAAATTAATTCCCGCTGTCAAAACAAAAAGCGTGTTTTTAAGAGATAATAACTATCAAAAGATTGACACTTGTTTATGTTCGGTTTAATTCTAAAATTATGTCCAATGACCAACATTATATTAAATGGTAAAAATATATTCTAAATATAATTTAAAACCACTCAAATTCATAATTTATCACTATTAATTATTTTGATTAAAAAAGTTGTTTTTAATTAAAATTTAGTAATTTTCACTATTCATCAAAATATGAAAGTTATCCGAAAAGTACCAAAATTTCACCTTAGGATAAATTCGATATTACGAATCAAAAAATGAAGTCCATTTTGAAATATAAAATATATATAATTCCAAAAATTAGGTATTACTATTCATAACGGCTAGTTTGATTTGTTGTGGTGTGTGTTAAAACTCAAGGTTGCGTACAACACACGC
Organism: Viscum album; assembly: GCA_963277665.1. Taxonomy (NCBI): domain Eukaryota; kingdom Viridiplantae; phylum Streptophyta; class Magnoliopsida; order Santalales; family Viscaceae; genus Viscum; species Viscum album. The sequence continues at coordinate 904,682,186 of OY728125.1, read as the reverse complement.
TACTGTATTATTCAAAGAAAACGTACCGTGGAAGCTTGGAATGTTTCATTTTAAATTTTTGATGTCCCAATTTTGTCCAAAAGATTAAAATATTGTATTTAAAAATGGTTCACTATTACAAGTTGATAAAAGTGCAATACTGAAAATGAATTTGTGCTTGCATTATATTTAAGAAACTCATAATATGGATTCTAAAATTTTAAGGATTACATAAACTTTAAAATTTATCTAATACTATTCATAACCTCTTTTGAATGGCTTGTTTGGTAAGTCATGGTGTAATTGAAATCGGTGTTTCGGGTAATGAAAGTTATTGAATTATTTTGAAGAAATAACACACTATAAAATCTTGGGGTGTTACAAATCTCCTTTATGAAAATAAATAATCTCTTAAATTATAATATTAATTTTAAAATTGTAAATAAACATTTATGTTTCACAAAAATAGGAACACTTAATTTCTATTTTTAAGAAAATTTATTTACTAATTCCATTATATAAATTTAAAATATTTTCATTTATTAGTTACCAAAATTTTATATACACTTTGATAAATTATTTTAATTTTAATATAATAAATATAATATCAATATAATTAAAATGAAAGTTTAAATAAAATCGAGATTTTTCTCTATTCATTTGAATATAAATATATTCAGAAAAATTCTAAAATTTCACCCTTAGATAATTTTACAATTCAGAAAAAATTAATTTTTATTTCTTCAAATATAATTTATAAAAGTGTCAAAATTCAGTTTTGAATTATGTGTTCCATTAAAAGGAGGCAAAAATATCCTTAGAAAATAAAACCTTTTATGCGTTAAAATTGGGTTAATTATTATATTAAACCTAAAAAATTTATTGATTGAATTTAATAAATATTTTCTGAATATTTAATAAATAATTTTTTTTTTATTTTTAAATTATAGTTATTAATTTATGATATAATTTCATTGTCATCATAAAAAATAATTTTTAAAAAATCACATCCTTTATGTTCAATTGGTTTTTTTATTTTTAATAAATTGGTAACAAATGAATTCATTTTATGACCATGTTAAAACAATATTTCCCTAATTTGATTAATCAGTTTTCTTTCTTCAATTCAAACAGATAGGTCACAATAATGATACTTAATCATCTATTTAAGCTCTATGTTATTTTTAATGTATGTTATCATATAAGTTAAATTTTAAAAGGAGACATACCATAAAATATTGGGATGTTACATTCTACCATCCTATGATAATTTCTGTATACAGAAGTTGAAATTTCACATCAAAAATTAATAGTTGATTTTTGAAAGTTTCATTGTGGAAGTCTCACTTAATAGAAAGGGTTTACAAAAAATTATCATAAAAAATGGTGAAGTAAATATGTGAAGGCCACCATAAAACTAGGATTCCAAAATTTGAGAATTTTTTTTGAAAATATGCACATGGAGAAGAAATAATATTTTATTCTTTTGATTGAGAGTGATATAATTTATGTTTTTTTATAATATCTTCCATAGATAAATTGTAAATATGTGATAATTAAAAATAAAATTTATTTCTGAGAAGGAAAAGTAAAATGATGTCGTTTTAGTTATAAAATTCATTTCATAGTGTTGAAGGATTATTTTACTATCTAAAAAAGAATTTTAGAAAATAAACTCCCCAGATACCTTCATCTATTATAATATCATCCTTTTGTTATACTTATCTCTATCACCACTTCATTTCATAAATTTAGAGATGGATATTCGAGAAAAAAATTTATGCGAAAGCATATTTGTTAATTATAATATCCAAAACTCATTCATTCATCCTTTAAGTGTTAATTGAAACCATGATATATAAAATAGGTTATACAATATGATAAATAATTCATTAATATTAATCAATCATATCCATAATCCATTCCATAATTAGTTTAACATTAGACTCATAAAAAATATATTTATCAAAATTCAATAACAAATAATTTTGAAAGAAGGTCAAAAAATTTCTCAAATAAACATAACATATAATTCTCCAAATAATGTTGATGTAATTTTCATAGAAAAGTATACTAATACCTTAATCTACATTAAAACATTGTAAAACAATCTTTATTCTATTAGAATAATATCAAACTATTGAATAAAGACCTTAAATCCAAACATCTAATAATTACAGCATGACATAAACCATCATATCACAAACCACCTACATGGTCACCAATACTATCCTATAAAAATATATTTATTATCATATAAACACCAAGTACATATTTAGTGTTATCCTTACCATGTCATGTGTTTAAAAAAAAAGAAACTTACCTAATAGTCACTCTTTTTGATTATAGGTGATAATTATAACATGCATCCAATTACTTAAAGAAGATGTACTTTAGTACAATCCTTAAATATCACATGATTCTTATAAACAATTTTTTAATAAAATAACAAAATAACATAATTAATTAATCCAAGAACATGCATAATATTCATTCATCTTCATCTATTGTTTTTGAATTTTCTTGACCATAATCTGTTATCCTATTTAGGGGTATATTATTTTTATTTTATACACATTTATTTCTATAGTGCCCCATATCATTATAGCTAAATCATTATATTGGTTATTTATTTATGTTGAAATCACTATCCTGGTGTCCCTTATCTCCACGGTTTGAGAAACCTCCCATTTCATTCAAGAAAGTACCAAGTTGTTTCCTTCCACAGCTATACATGTTGGAAAATCATTCATTCCAATATTCCCTTTATCCATCATTCTCCCCATTTTCCTGTTATCCTTTTGCATAATTTCAAAGACAAAAATATGGATAATTGTTTATCTTTCTTTATAAAACATGATATTATATCCTTGTAACATTAAAATGTTCTTAAGAAATATTTATTTAAAAAAATTTATTCATTAATGTCTTGAGTATCACCCAATCATGAGTTTAAAAAATTCTAGAGATTCCAATTGTATAAAATTACCATTGTATCCTAGCTATTAGATTAGGAGAAAAAAAGATAACTAACTTATGAAAATGTATTGTGAATTACTTGGATTTTAATTATTTATGAAGACTATAAATTATATATTTTTTATAGGTATATTACTATTTGTAATGTAATTAATTATATATATATGAAATATAATTAATAACATATTTTTTTCATCAAATAGACAGTTTATTCAAAGGCATTGTATAAACCATATTTGATGTATAAAAAACTACTTTTTTAAAGAAAAGGGTAATATTACAACTTTAAATTGTTAACCCCTTTCAAATTAAGATTTTAACACATTAAAATTTAAATATAAAAATGAAACATTTTCTTTTAAAGCATGATATAAAAATTTACTTTGGTTTAATATATGATATGTTTTGATAACATTCATGTTTTGATGAATAGTAAAAACACAATAAATTTTAAGTGAAAACCACATTTTACATCAAGATAATTTATATGGTTAAATTATTATATTGATTAGGTTTAAAGTATAAATAGAACATATTTTTATCATTAAATATAATGTATGTAATTACAAATAAATTTATAATTTATTCATATGTAGAAACATTTCAATATTTTTTAATGTTTTATCTTTTAAAAAAATGTATTCTCTTATTCTTACAAAGGGAATTATTTTAAATTAATTACTACTACCAATGGATTTTGAATTTATAGAAACGGAATAAATATTTTGAACCATTATTTCTTAATTATTTTAATAGGATACATTTATTTTTGGGTATTTTAAATTGTAGCTTTGGAAATTATTTTTATTACCAGGGTTAAAGGTAAATCGGGTAATTAATGGTAAAAATAATATTAATAATTCCCTTAACACTTGTAACAATCCTATTGGAATACTAATTTAGACCCTTACCATCTATTTCATGAAATTTAGTCACTTGATGTCCACTTAACTATGAATATGATAGGAATGTAATAAAAACTAATGAATGTGACAAAATGTCACAATCTAATTTTATATAAGTATATTAATTTTAATATATTGATGAATAGGAGATATTATCCACTATATACAGTCTTTGGAAATATAAATTAATATTCTACATAATAAAAATTTATTGAATAATTTTTAGATATTATATAATTTCCATTAATAATAACATAATAGTGATGTAATAATTGTTTTATTAGTAGAAATATCAAATAAATTGTTTGAAAAATGTTAAAAAATATATCATATGACCTAGTTAATGTGCTATAATAATTTTCCATTTTATTATAACATGTTAGGAGTGTATTAAATATATTTTTTAAAGTTATTTTTTGTGTGGATATTATTTATAGATAAATACAAGAATATGTCAAAATTGACACTATTGATATTTTATAAATATAAAATTTTATTAAATTATTTAACAATTAGAAAAATATTTAAAATTGAAAAATTTAGAATTATAAGTTCTAAAATTTAATAAAATATCAATTTAATGTAAATTAACACCATATAAGTAATAATCTAAAAAAAATATTTAGAATTTTATTAGTGTAATTAAAATTAAACAGAATAACCGAGGGCTAATTAAAAATTTATGGTTGAAAATAAAAAAAATAACATGTCCCGAATTTTTTTGTTGACGTGATTACAAATATATCTAATTTTATCTTCAAAATTGGGAAATTTTGGTGGTTTTAGGTTACAGTTTTATTTAGTTATAAATTATTATTTATTGAGACTCAAAAAGTTCCCCTCACCTCAATAAAAAAATTACACTTCCTCCATCAATTATTAACTACATTTTGAGACTAAAATATCATTAAAACACTGAAATTTTAACTTCTCTAATGACATAATTTTATTCTAGGCGTTATTTTCATCTTCAAATACCAACTCTAGTGCTCTATGAAGAGATTTAGAGGAAGCACGTCCCGGAAGAGGTAATCTCTTCTACCGATTCCTTCAAACAACATTCTTCTCGTACTTCCTATTCATTAGTGGATTCATTATAATGTTAGAAATTAGTATCCCTCATATATAGATATGTTATTATAAATATGAAAAAACCATATTTCACCTTCAATCCATCCTATGAAAAACAAAACCACCGCGTGTGTACGTAAAGATTATCATATCCATGACGTGGGGTAATTTGTTTTTCACCACAACCATACATGGAGGGGTATAATTATGGAAATAATAACTATATATGATTATTAAAACATGTTACAAAGTCTTAAATATTAACCACCATCCACTTTAATACCATTCAAAAATTACCGGAATGACATCATCGCTCGTGCGTACGTACTACTTACCATCTCCCCAGTGCAATGTGATTCGTTCTCCAATGGCTTCATTAAATAATGATTGTAAAAATTAATTTAATGAATAAATAATATATATATTATCCAAATACCAATATTTAAAAGATATCCCTACAAGATAAATATAGTAATAAGAACTTATCAAAACATGAATAAGATCATTGTGTAGTTAATACCCGAATTACGTGTAACAATAAAATGCTACTAACAAACAGATGAAAAAATCATCATTAATGTACTCATTAAAATTATAATTATTCTAAAATAAATCTATAACATTATTTATATTATTATATAGTAGTCGATGATACAATTAAATCCAATCAAAGCTAAGGTAAATGATGACTTCGTAAATCTTATTTTTATGCTAAAATGTTTTTTCATAAGTATTTTCTTGGGTATATTTATCATCCAGGTTCATAATTTCTATATTTATATTTAAAAATATTCTCTATATCGTTCATTAATTGTTTAATATAAAATTTACCCCATGGTGATTTTTTACTAAACGGTGTGTATTGAATCTGTTGTCGTTTTTTGTATGATGTGCTTTTGGAATTTTCCAACAAAAGCACGAGAAGAATATTATTTTTCTTGTACGACATGGACGGATTATTATGATTTCATGTTTCCATATTAACATGAAGCTTACCCTATATGAATACAAGTTTATTTTCATATAAAATTATTTATTCTAAAATTTGGTGGCATTTTGAGGAAGGAAAACGTCAAATAAGAAAGGATATTTTACTGAGAAATTTAATTCATGTGTTATCTCAAAACTATATTCCTTATAATATGACACTATATAAATAATGTTATATTTATTAATTTTTTTTTACTATGATTATTTTGTGTTTATGATGGAATGTTATTTAGGAAATCCATTTTTGTTACACGAATTATAATGTAATGCTGTTTAAAACCCCTTTTTATTTCATAGGTTATGCTACGGTGAATATTTTTATGTTTTTGTAGAACACATAAGAATTATTTCATTATGAGATAGCTTGTACCAATATCTCAATCCCCTAAAATTGGTAAAGATTTATATCTCATGATATATAAGTAACTGGAACTACCAGTAAATCGGGTTCAGTAATATAGGGATGGAACAAAGAGTGAACTAAGTTTAGTAATGGAATTTTTCCACTTTGGTGGTCTCGACAATGAGACATAACTAATAAGAAATTTTTTTCCATTATTTTTTAAGTATGCCACTGAATTTCATGTCTTATGTTTTGACTATTTGGATTATATTCCACTTTATGATATATCCCACGACATGATATTATGATCATTTATATGCAAGATAAAATTTTAAAATGTTATATTCTAATGATTATGATATGATTGATATTTATCTTATGTACCCTTATTGTGCTTTAGAGCTCATCCATTCATATGTTTCCCTTCCCCAAGTCATGAATAATGGTATTAATTGTTATATGTCAAATAGTAGTCCAATATTTGAGAAATAAGCTGGAGATAATGTGGATGTCTTACGAACCAATTATTTATGTTTCCCAATATCTAGAGACAATAAAACATTATAGTCCTATTGTGGTTTATGTTTTGTAATAAATTATATTCAATGTTGATGTAATATATATACATAAATTATGGGCTATTATAGTTTTAATTAGAGAAAAGGTATAGTTATTCTTTTTAAACTAAAATGTGAGAATTTTAGTAAGAACTCTAAGGATATCTCTATGTATAGGTTGCAATACTATCATTTTATTTAAGAGATTTTAAGGAATAACCTGGGATAAAACCTAAAGTGTACTAAATTTAAATTTTATTCCAGAATCATGTTGTTTTCTAATTATTATTGATGTCTCTAACACTATGATTTATGGTTTTAGTCATTGGCTAGAACCCAATGGAACAATGTTAATGATGAATGCGGTGAAAAATTAAATAGAAGTACCCATAAGTAACCAAATGTTATGGGATTTAGTGTGAAAAATATTGGTTCCATGCTCACACAACATTATCAATCTATGAATTATTCCAAATTACAAATGAGCAATTGACATAGAAACATTCAGTTGAATCCTTCATGAGTCAACACCCACATTCATTCAGCAGGTCATCTAGTACAATAGTGAAGGAACAATGGATTAGTACCATTGAAATTATATTTCATGTACTACAATGTTATGGAAATGATATATTCATCTTATCAGTATAGCGTTTGGAAGGTGAAGTTGATCTATGGTGGAAACATATAAAGAATATGAGGTAATAAAATGAAATTTAGTCCTTGGAATTGGACGAGTTCAAGAACTTTTTTTTCAATAAGTATATTCCTAATCTTTTTTGAAGAATGATGGAGAAGGATTTCCTTTAGCTTAAGAAAAAGGATGATGAATTCATTAGTTCCTATGATGAAAATTTTTCAATACATGCAAGGTACGCTTCTGGAAGTACTGCCAACAAGAGAGTAAAATTGATTGATTCTTTAGAGGCTTAAAACTATGATTCCCAAGGTAACTATCCATAAGGGACTTCAATAGCTATGAAGAAATAGTTCTATGTGCTCTCAAGGATTAAATAGATATTCGAGTAACCCATTGGTTATATGGTTTTTATAAGAAGAGAAAAATGGAATTCAATGGAATTTCTAAAGATCAAACTGAAAAGAAGATGAATTTTTAATTATTCTCAATGTGTGGAAATAAACATATATGTATTATTCTTAAATTCCCTAGTAAATTTTTTATGTGTGGAAAATAAGGTCATCAGGTAGTTTAATTCCAAATTGATGGTAAAAAGATTTCTAATGATGTGAAAAAAGAAAAATCTACACATAATGCATCTCTTACACTTCAATGATACAAGTGAAAGGAAATGGGGCATTAAGACAATAAATTCCCTAATCATAGGGTTATTGATGATAGTTGTAGAAATAATATTAAGGCGAAAGACAAAGGATAGTTACATGCAATAAATATTTGTCTTGTGGAGTATGATAATGAAGTGGTGAATGGTACACTTACCATCCACTCTAATGTACTAGATTTTTATTCGATTTTGGATCAACCCACTCATTAATGTATGAAAACTTTTCTACAGGTATCACCATATTAGATCAACAATTAGATGTTTAGTTGGCTTTGAAACCTCATAATGACACAACTGCCACAACAAAAGTTCATAATTCTTCTTTGGTTGATGTTTTTGGGAAATTTCTTCCTGCAAATATTGTGACCCTACCTATTGTGGAATTTGATGTGATTCGTGGCATGGATTGGATTTATCTATGTGGATCACATATCAATTTAAAAGTAAGGGAATTCAAATTTCATTTTCCAAATCAATATATGATCATCTATCAATGTCAGGATGGATATAACCTTCCTAAAGAAATTTTATCCTTATAATAGGTCTTGATTTCTATAAATGAAGGTTATATATCTCAAATGGTTGGTGATAAACGAACTATTAAAAATGCACCCATTTTATGGGAGTTTGATGATGTCTTTCTAGAAGAAATTTCCATGTCTTCCACAAAATTGTGATGTTGATTTTTCAATAGAACACATACCGGGTGCTATTCATATTTCAATGACACCTTATACAATGTCCTTAGTTTAGTGGAATGAATTAAAGAAGAAACTCCAAGAGAACATTGATAAGGGATTCACACTCCCGAGTGTGTCACCTTGGGGAGCACATTTTCTAGTTTATAATAAGATAGATGGATCGATGAGACTCCACATTTACTATAGAGAACATAACAAGACCACTATCAAGAAAAAATATCTTATTCCCCACGTTGATGAAATATTTGACTAAATACACGGATCTCAATAATTTTCCAGGATTTATCTTTATTTAGGATATCATCAATTAAGGGTTAAAAATTATGAAATACAAAAGAAAACATTTCATACATGGTTTGGAAACTGTGAATTTATAGTGATTTGTTTTGGCCTTACTAATTCCCCCTTTATCTTCATAGATCTAATTAATAGATTCTTTAGAAACTATGTTGATTAATTTTTTCGAAGTCTTTATAGAAAATATTCTTATATATTCAAAGTGCAAGAAAAAACATTAATATTAGTTGAGAATTGTTCTAATGTCTCAGAGAAAGGAGATGCTTTGTGAAAAAATTTCCAAGTGTGAATTTTGGGATTAGAAAGATTCATTTCTGGGTCATATAATCTCAATATTGGGGATATCTATGGATCCAATAAAAACATTGGTTATTGGAAGATGGTCGAGACCAACAACAGTAACCAGGATTCAATGTTTTCATTGTGTGGATGGATATTATTGACATTTTGTGAAATATTTTTCATGATTATCTAATCCACTCACCATGTTGATTTGGAAATGAGTGAAGTTCATTTGGATGAAGGAATGAGAAGAGAAAATCAATGAACTAAAATAAATGATACCTAGTGCACCTGTGCTCAGACTAAAATATAGTGGAGAATGGTTTGTGATCTACAGTGATGCATCCATGAAGGGGTTGGGACATTTTCTAATGAAAAAATTATATAGTGATAGCTTAGGTCTTAGGGAAGTTATAAATCCATGATCAAAATTACCCAACTCATGATTTAGAGTTATCTAAGGTAATTGTTTCATTAAAGATATAAAGTCATTATCATAATGGTGAAAGCTGTGATATTTATACCGATCATAAAATTTTAGTGTATATTTTCACACAATAGGAGTTTAATAACCACCACAGAATATGGTTGGAGTTGACTAAAGATTATGACTTATCAATACATTACCAACCAAGGAATGTGAACATGGTGAAAGATGCATTGAGTTGAAAAGACCATGCTTTCTTATCCATGATGAGGATCACAAAAGATCCAACATTTCATTATTTGCAAAGGATGGATCATAAAATCATAATGTACAGGGATAAATATTATCTTTCTCAAATGAATGTTCAACCATCTATACATGTGATGATTAAAGAGGTTTATAAAGAAGATATAGAGTTACAAAAGAAGGTGAGAAATGTTCCAAAATTCAACCTTCATTACGATGAAATAATGTGGTTTTGGAAGTAGGTTTGTATCACTCTCATAACAGAATTGAAGATAGATCTATTATAAGAGGCTTGTAGTTCTACATTATCTATTCACCCATGAAGCACAAAGATGTACAGGGGCCTGAAAAAGTAGATCTGGTGGGATGTAATGAAAACATATGACACTGAATATGTCTCTAGATGCTTGGGTTTTTAGCATGTTATGGTTGAGAGATAGAGGACTATGGGGATGTTACAACCATTAGCCATAAAAAAGAAATAACTTTTGATTTGGGAGATCGTTTGAGTGCTACAAAATATCAAATCAAAGACTACAACGAGCACTATGCACTAGGGGCCAATTGAATCCTTCTGTCACATTTTATGAGGCCAAAAAAGGGCCAGAAGACCACCAAAAATGCGTTTTTAGTCTGGCTACACAAATCTTTTAACATTCGATGAAATTTTTGCCTCGTTTCAGGAGGTATTTTTACCTTTTTCACTAGGGAATTAATTGATTCTAAGGGGTTACATTTATATTGATATTATAGCTTTGAAGTTTTATCTCTTTTTAATTTGTAATGTTATTTATATCAATTATATTACAATATATACAATTTATTTATATATTCACCGATAAAAATTTAATTTTACATATAAATAATTAAACATATTTACATATAAACTATATTTCTCAATATATAACGATTATATAAATAAAAAACTAATATCCATTTTATTTTGAATACAAATATATTAATATCTATATACCAATATTATGATTGTTTGTGTGTGTGTATATATATTAGTGTTCTCTTTATTGAAAACTGATAAATATTATCATTATATTTTAAATTTCTATATACATATTAATATATAATATTTTTAAATTTATAAAAATAAATATAATTATACATAAAAATACTCATATAATATGTGTGTGTGTTTTATACATGTATTCGTTTATTTATAAATAGACACAAAAAAATTATATTTTATAAATGTATTCAAAACTGATCTTATAAATATATATTAATATACAAATATATATATAAATATATAAATATAACTATATATATTAATATAACTATATATATTAATATATATATATATGTTAATATAAATATATATTATTTTACATGTAATTATAATTATATATATATATATTTAAATAGCTATATTAATAAATGAACTAAAAAGATATATGGTGGAGTGGTAAAGGCCTAGGTGCAAAGGCAACATGTCCCGAGTTCAAATCCAGGGGAGGAATGTTGCATGTGCAGGTGGAATAATGGATAATGTTATTAAATGGTGGAGTCTAGCGTGGTTAAATTCTTGGGGTGTATGGGGCGTGCGGGCTAGGGTAGGGGGCTATTGAGGGGGGGGGGGGGGGGGTTAAGCACCATTGATTCCACCTCACTAATTCACATAATTTCTTTTTATTATTGTCTTTTAACATTTACCAATGCTAAAAAAGAACCCATAAAAACCATTTATTTGTGCCTTTTTAGAACTAATAAAAGTTGTATTTATCATCACTTTATTAGCATTGATAAACGGTAACCCCTTTATCTCTAATGATATTAACAACAATTTTTTAATGCTATAAATGGACTATTCTAGCGCTAATAAGGGCCATATTTTAAGTAGTGCTATGAGAGATGATTTTTTTCCTGATCTTGTTTCAATGATATTTGTAAATGAAGAGGTATGTTTTCATAGAGTTCTACTTTTCATTATATCTGACTGGGATGCAAGGATTGCCTCAATGTTTTGGTGATTCCATCTTCATGCTCGAGATATAGAGTTCAGTTTCAGAACTGGTTATAATCAGTAGACAGATGTTAATGCTGAGAGGTGAATTCAAATTCATGAAGACATGTTGATAGCTTTCTCTATGTATTTTAATAGTGGTGGGAATCAATACCTACCATTGGTGGAATTTTTTTACAATAATATATTTCACTCCAGAATTTAGATGGATCCTTATGAATCCATCTATAGAAAATAAGTACATAACTCGATCTTCGTGGGATGTTGATGAGGAATGAAATATATTAGGACCTGATCCTGTGGATAAAATTGCCAAAATTGTGAGATCAACTCCACAACACATTAGAAAAGATCAGATTTTAAAAAAAATTATTTTGAAAAAAAAGAGAAGAACTAGAGTTTGATGTCGGTGATAAAGAGTTTCTACGAATATCTCCCAGGATGAGATTAATGAGATTTGGAAGGAAAGTCAAGCAGAGAATTTGGTATATCAGTCCTTTTGATATTCTAGATCATGTTGTGAAGGTAGATTACCAATTGGAGATTCCACCAAATCATTATCAATTTTATGATTGTTTCAATGTATCTCTCCTGAGAACGTGCATACATAATCCTTTAGATTAACTGATCTCAGACATCATACAACTAGATTAGGATCTTAATTTCGGAGAACAACTGAAAGAGATTCTAGATTGTAGAAAAAAATATAAATAATAAGACAACTCACTTGGATAATGTTTTATAGAGGAACCAACAATTTTAGGAATCTACATGATAAAATGAAGATATGATGATGGAGACATATCCTCATCTATTTGTTTTTAAGTGAAGAATATCTAGGAGGAAATTATGTTTACAGGGGGTAGAATGTAACACCCTGATGTTTTTATGAAATGTTTTTTAAATATAATTTTTATTATTTATTATCTTGTGTTGCACCCTTTTTTTATTTTAAACGAACTACAAGACACTCTTTGTATAAAATTACCATTATGTCATAGTCATTTGGCTAGCGGTAATATTTATAACTATCTTATGAAAATGTATTGTGAATTCTTTGGATATCAATTTTTTATGAAAAATATAAATTAGATATTTGTATATTTGAATGAATTATTGTTTTTAATTAAATTAATTAGATATATATGTTATATAATTAATAAAATATTGTTTTATTCATCAAAAACTATTTTAGTCATAGGTTGTGAGTAAACAATATTTTTTATATAAAAAATTTATTTTAAAAAAATTGTAATCTTACGCCTTGGAATAATTTTCATTCATGATTTTGAAACATTAATAATTTTTATATGACACTATATTCAATTTTTATAAAATAGGTATATAAAAATTTACTTTGATTTAATTTATGATATTTTCTTATAACATTCTTGTTTTTATGAATAGTAGAAACATGCTAAATTTTAATGGAAAATATTTTTTTTCATCGAGATAATTTTTTTGGTAAAATTATAATATTGAATAGTTTTAATGTATAAATATAATACATTTTTATAATTAAATAAAATTTATTTAATTATTATTAGTTTCACATATAATTCAAATGTCACAACATTTCAATCTTTTGTAACGTTTTATCTTTTAAAAAACACATTCTCTAATTCTGACAAATGGGTTCATTTTAATTAATTACTACAACTTCTATATATTGAATTTTCAAAATGGAATCCATATTTGTAATTTCTATGTCCAAATTATGCTAATAGTCTACTTTTATTTTTGGGCATTATGAATAGTCACATTGGTAATTAAATGTTTTACCCTGGTTAAAGGTATATCAAGTAATTAAAGGTAAAAATAATATTATAGAATAAAATATGACATGTAAATATTTTTTTTGATGACTAAATTTTACCCTTGTCATTTATTGTTCAAAATTGAATCACTTGATGGCCACATACCTAAATATATTACATGAATGCAATCAAAACTAATGAATGTCAAAAAATGTCACAATCTCATTTTATATAAGTATATTAATTTTAATATATGGATAACTTGGAGATAATATTATCTATATATAGTCTATAGAAATTTATAATTATTTCCTACATAATTGGATTTTATTTATATTTTTCATATAATAATTACCATTAATGATTATAAAATAGTGATTTAAAAATTATTTTATTAATAGAAATATAAAATAAATGGTTTTAGAAATAATAAAAGAAATATCACATGAAATAATTAATGTTATATAATAATTTTCATGGTGCATATGAAATGTTAGGATTTTATTTAATATATTTTTTTGAATTTATCTTTTTTGTGGAATTTATATAATGTTAAATAAATGAATAGTTTCAAAATTGACACTATTTAAATTTTATAAAAATAATAATTTATTAAATTATTTAAAAATCATAAAAATATTTAAATATTATAAATTGAAGGTTTCAATGACTAACATGTCACAAAATATCTAATTATGGTTAATTAACAATATATATTTAAATATTTCTAATCATTAAATATTTTGAATGTTATTACCACAATTAAAATTAAATCGAATAACTATGTTTCAATTAAAAATATATGGTTTAAATTGACCAAACAACTTGTCCAAATAAAATTTATTGATGTTATTAAAACCGTATCTCATATCATCTTAGATATTCGGACATTTTGGAGGTTTTGGGTAGAGTTTTATTTTATTTTGAATTATAAATTATGGAGTTTCCAAAAGGTTCCCTCACCTAATGAATATGCTTGTACCCAAGTTGTGATGGATCTTGCATGGAATCCAAAAGACCCAGGATCAAATCTGGGCATTGAAGTATTTGTAGGTTTTATAGATGCATTGTTCAAGTACTCTTGAAGTAGCAGAATGTAGCAGCGTTGACACTTTAGCAGTGAATGCACTGTAGTAGTGGTGGTATTGTAGTAGGTACTATAGAAGCTCGGGTACTGTATTAGAATTATACAGAGAAGGGCCCATTGGGACAAAAATGAGATTGTACATCCTGCATTTAGGCCTCTTGGCCTTGGGCATTTAGGCTATGTAATGTACCTCCCTCTAAATAGACAAAAAAAGAGGTCTTTGCTTTAATAATAAAATGATGCTTTGGCCCCAACATTTTAAAAATAGTGCCCCTCACCTCAATTAAAAAAGGGAACTTCTTCCCTCTACTATAAAATTCATTTTGAGTCTTCAAGCTCGGACATCCCTTTCCTTTTTCATTCTCCACTTTCCTATTTTTATTCTATAGGTTCTAGTCATCTTTAAAAACCATCTCTAGTGCTCTAAGAAGAGATTTAGTGGAAGCACGTCAATGAAGAGGTAATCTCTTCTACAGATTCCACCAAACATTATTTTTCACTCAAATTCCTATTCATTATTTGATTAACTATAATGTAAGAGTATCAGTATCACTCATATACTTGTATGTTATTATAAATATGAAATAACCATATTTTACAAACTATCAATCCAATGACAAACAAAATCATCACACCTGAGCTTGTACAACTTATCGTCTCCACGTTGTGGTGTAATCTATTTTCTCCACCAACATACATGGATGTGTAGAATGATGAAAATAAAAATTATATTTGATTATTATAACATGTTAATAATCCTAAAATATTATACACCATAATCTTCAATACCATTCAACAATTATGGGAATGACCTCATCAATCGTGCGTACGTACAACTTACTATCTCTGTGGTGAGATGTGATTAGTTCTACATTATCATTATTAAAGCATGATTATATAAATGAATTGAGTTAATTAATATGATATATATTATACCAAAAAAAAATTTCAATTATTTAACGATAACCTAAAAAATAGGATTATGAACATATCAAAACAAGCATAAGATCGTAAATCCGTTAATACGTGAATAACAACTAACAATGAAATGTTGCAAAAAAAAATAAACATATGCTAATAAATGATATCATAAATATTATTTAAATTATGAAATTAATAAATAACATTATTTAAATCATTATTTAGGAGGATCAGATACATACGAAGCATATCACACCTAAGTTAATGGATTACTTTTCAAAACTCATTTTTATCTGAGATTGTTAATTCGTATGTATTTACTAGGGTTCATTTATCATCCACTTCCATGATTCCTAAATATGTATTTCAATATAGTATTTATACCATTATATTATTTTTTAAATTCAATTGTTCATATTGGTGAATTTTTAGCAAATGGTATGAATGGAATCTTTTGTCATTTTGGAATGATTTCTTCTTTACATTTCTAGAAAAAGTACAATGTTTTGTAACATGTATTGCATGAAAATATTTTTATGCTTTAATAATTTTTAATAACCTTCAATATTCCCCAAAAAAATCATACAAGGTCATTTTTACATAATATGTTTCCTTCTAAAATTTTGTGTCATTCTAAGGAAGGAAATGGTTTTTGAAGAAGAAAGGGTATTTTCCTCATGGAATAAATCCAAGTGTTATCTGAAAATTATTTTCAATGTAAGATGAAACTATTTAAATCATTTAATAATTATAACCTTGTAATTACAATTATTTTACTGTGTTTATTATGGAATTTCATTTAGGAAATCCATCTATTTTATATGAATTATGAGGGAATGATGTTTAATAAACCCATTTTATTCAATGGGTTATAATATGGTGATTGTTTTTGTGTTTTTGTGGAACACATAAAAATGGTTTCATTAGGATATGGGTGGGACCTATATCTCCGTCAGATAAATTGGGTAATGATTTATATCCCATGATATAGACATGAATGGAGATGCATGTAAATTAGGTTCAGCAATATAGGGCTAGAACAAAGAGTCAACTCTATTCTAAAATGAAAATTGTCTATTATGGTGGTCTCATAAATGATCCTTCACTAATCTGAAATGATTTTTATGCTTATATATGTATGAATTAAAATTCATGTTTTATGTTTGGACTATTGGGATTAAATTTCACTATTATGATTTATCATGTTACATGATATTATGACCTATTATCTGTAATATAAAATTTTAAAATGTTATATTCTTATGATTATGATATGATTGATATTTCCTTTTTTATCCTTACTGATCATTTGAGATCACCCATTCATAAGTTTCATTTCAAAAATCCCTGAATAAGGGTATTAAGTATGATAGGTCAAAAAGGATTCTTGTTATGATGAAATAAGCAGGAGAAAATGTAGTTGTTTTATTATTGAGTTGTTTATGATTTCCAGTTTATAGAGACAATTAAAATTTATGGTTCTTGTGTGGTTTATGTTTTGTAATAAATTTTCTTTATTATTGAATTAATATTTATATGTAACGAATGGTCCATTATATTTTGTATTAAAGAAAATGTATAATACCCTTTGGAAACTACGATGAGAGAACCTTAGTAAAAACCATAAGGATATGTGTATGTATAGGTAACAATCCAATCCTAGTGTTTTAGACATGTTCATAAATAACCTAGGATAAAACATTATGTGACTTAAATTGAAATTTTATTCTTCAAGTAAGTGGTTTTCCTATTATGATTAGTGTTTCTCACACTATGCGTCATGGTTTTTCCAATGACTAGAACCCAAATTCACCTCATTAATGCTGAATCTAATTGGAAATGAAATGACTGTCCAACTAAAGAGCCGAATGTTATGGTAGATGGAATGAAAAATCTTGTATCCATGCTCAGACAACTTTCTCAAGAAATGAATCGTGCTAGACTTCCAAACTAGAAAAGGAAAGAGAAACATTCTATTGAACCATATATGAGGAAGTATCAACCTTTATTCGGAGGGTATTTTGATCCATTTGTGTTTTAATAATGGATCAGTACCACTGAAAATATAGATTTAGTTCAACAATGTTCTGAACAAGATAATGTCATCTTAGAATTATATCGTTTGTAAAGGGAAATTGTTCGATGGTGGTAACTTTTAAAGAATACGAGGAAATGCAATGAAATTGATTCCATTGAATGGGATGAGATGAAGAACTTATTTTTCAATAAGTACATTCCTTTTATTCTTTGAAATAATATGGAGAAATATTTCCTTGAACTTATGAAAAATAATGATGAATCTATTGGTACCCATGAATTAAATTTTATAAGACTTGCAAGGTATGCTTATTGAATTATTATATAACCTCCAAGTAAAAATGGGTGATTCATTAATATCTTAAAAAAAGTATTCAGAGGGCATTATACATAAGAGACCTCAATATCTACTAAAAAATTGTTCGATGTACTCTCAAGGAAGAGATGGAGATAGAAGTAACCCACCAGTCATACGAGATTTATAAGAAGAGAAAATGGAATTCAAAGGAAAATATAATTCACACACTAAAAAGGAGATGAGTTTACCTTATTCTAAAAGTTTTAAAGTAAACATGGAGGTAACTGTCTTAATGGTACTATTAAATTTTTTATGTTTAGAAAAAAATTTCATCCGGCAGTTGAATCCCAAAGTGATGAGATAAATATGTCTAATTATGCGAACAAATGAAAGGCTAAACCTAATTAACCTCATATACATTAACGCTATTAGTTCAAAGAAAATGGGTCATTATTCCAATAACTTACCTAATAAAAGGGTTGTTGATAATCAATGCCAACAATCTCTTAATGAAAATGATATAGGAAAGTTACATGCAATCACATTTAGTGACATAGAGTATGATAATAAAGGGGTGAAAGGTACATTTACCATCCACTATATAGTATCATGTGTTTTATTTCATTTTCAATCCACCCACTCTTTTATTTATGATTAGTTGTATATGGTTATCACAATATTAAATAAAAAATCAGATTTTATGTTAGCTGTAGCAACTTCTAATTGTACAATGGTCACATCAATAGTTTATTATTATTCAATGGTTCTTGTTTTTGGGAATATGATTTCTAAAAATCTTGTGATCCTACCTAAAGTAGATTTTATGTGACTCTTTCCATTGATTTACATTCTTTATATGGGATCATATCAAATTTTTAGTAAGGGAAGTCACATTTCATATTCCAGATCAATCTAAAATCATCAATCAATGTAATGATGAATATAACAGTCAAGTAGAAATTTCATCCTTCTTATGGGTCTTAATTCCTAGAAATGAAGGTTATTTATCTCAAATAGTTAGAGAGAAACAAATTATTAAGAATTCACCCACATTCAGAGAGTTTTATGATGTCTTTCCAGAGGAATTTCTAGGTCTTCCACGAAATCGTGATGTTGAGTTTTTAGTAGAACTAATATCGGGTGCTCTTCCTATTTCAAATGCCCCTTATTGAATGGCCCCTTATGAGTTTTAGTAAATGAAGAAGCAACTCTAAGATAATCTTAATAAGGTATTCATGAGACCTTGTGTGTCACCTTTGGGAGAACATGTTCTATTTTTTATGAATAAAGGTGGATCAATGAAACTCCACATAGATTATGAAAAACATTTAAAGATAACTTTCAAGAAAAAGTATCTTCTTCCCTATATTGATGACTTATTTGACGGACAGTGTGGAGCTCAACACATTTAAAAGATTTATCTTCATTCAAGATATCATCAATTAAGGGTCAAAAATGATGATATACTAAAGGTGAAATTATATACAAGGTATGGACACTATGAATTTTTAGTGATTCAATTTTGTCTTACTAATTTCCCCACTATCTTCATGGATCTAATGAATACAGTCTTTATAAATTATAATTATTAGTCTGTGGTAGTCCTTATTGAATATATTCTTGTCTATTCAAATATCAATGAAGAACATGATGATCAATTGATAATTTTATTGAAGTCCCTGAGATAAGATATGTTTTATTAGAAATTACAAAGTATCAATTTTGGATTCACAATGATTCATTTTTGTGACACATAGTTTCAAGAGAGAGGATATATATGGATAAAAAATAGAGGTTATTAAAATATGGTTGATACCAACAATGTTAACTAAGATCTAGAGATTTTGTGCTTTACCTGGATATTAGGGACATTTTGTGAAACATTTTTTATGATTATCTAATCCACACACAAAGTTAATTTAGAAAGGAGTTAAGTTGATTTGGATGGATAGAAATGAATAGAATTTCAAAGAAATAAAAAGAAGGTTAGGTAGTTCCCCTGTTCTCACACTACCTCATAGTGGAGACAGGTATGTGATCTACAATGATGTATCCATGAAGGTGATGGGATGTGTTCTATCCAAAATGATATGGTGATAGCTTATGCCTCCTTGCAGTTGAAAATCCATTAGAAAAATTATCCAAATCATGGTTTAGAGTTAGGTGTGGTAATCTTGCATTAAATATATAGTTGCATTATCTTTCTGGAGAAATATGTGATAGTTTTACTAATCATAAAAGTTTAATGAATATTGTTTCTCAAAATAATATAAATATGCGCCAAAGAATACCATTGGAGTATATTAATGATTATGATTTCCCAAAACATTACCCTCCAGGGAAGGGGAACAAGGTGGTAGATGCATTTAGTTGAAAAGACCCTGAATGCTTATCAATGAAGAGGATCATAAAATATCCCATATTTATGGATTTGAAAAGTATGGATCTAGAAATTTTAATGGAAGGGGAGAAATATAATCTTTCTCAAATTAATGTTCAACCATTTATACAAGTGAAAATTAATGAGGTGCATAAGGAAGATGTAGAGATACAATAGAAAGTGAGAAATTTTCCTAAATTCAACCATTGTTGTGATGAAATAATATGTATTAGGAACTAGGTTTGTATTACTCCTATTCTAGAATTAAAGAAGGAGCCATTGGATGAGACTCATAGTTCATCATTCTCCATTCACCCAAGAAGAACAATGATGTATAAGGACCTAAAAAGTACATCTGGTGGGATGTATTAAAAATATACTTCATTGAATAAGTTTCTTAATGCTTTGTTTGTTAGTATGTTAAGGATGGGAGATAAAATTTTAAGAGGATGTTACAACAATTATCCATACTGTAATGGAAATGGGAAAGGATCACTGTGGATATTTTCATCGAACATCAAAAATATCCAAAGGATATAATTATATTTAGGTTATAGTTGATTGAATTACTATGTTGGCATACATCATTGTTGTTAGAAAGGATTTCACTCTTGATCATTATGTCATGATATTTGTAAAGGATGTTAAAATATTTCATGGTGTAAAACCTTCCATTAATTCTGATAAGGATCTGAGGTATACATTGAAGTTATATAGGAGTATTCATCATGCACTAGATACCGAGTTAAGTTTCATCATGGCTTATCATCCTTAGAAGGACAGTCATCCTAGGAGGAAACTTCATACTCTGGATGACATATTGGTAGTTTGATCTATTGATTTCAAAGGTTGTTGGGATCAATACCTACCTATGAGGGAATATTTGTACAATAATATCTTCGACTCCAGAATTCTGATGGATACTTTTGATTCCATCTATGGAAAAAAATTTGAACTCCAACTTACTAGGATAAAGTTGGGGAATGAAAGATATTATTACCTGATCTTGTAGATAAAATGGAAAAAATATCAGATCTCTTCAACTACACATATGAGTAGCTCAGAGTCGACAAAAAAGATATGCGGACAACTGAATAAAATTCCTAGAGTTTGAAGTGGTTGATAAGTTTTTCCTATGAATATCTCCCTAGAAACGAGTATTGGGATTTGGAAATAAGGGTAAGTCGATCCCTAGGTATATCAGTTCTTTTGAAATTCTAGATCATGTTGGGAAGGAATCTTACCAATTAATAAACCCACTTAATCACTCTCTTGTTCATTATGTGTTATATGTGTCTCCCTTAATAATGTAAATATGAAATCCTTCACTTGTAATAATCTCTGAATTTATACAACTTGATCAATATCTTTCTTATGAATAACAAAAGATATAAATTGTGGATAGTAACTGAAATGTTCTATGAAACAAAACCACTCTCTTGGTTAAAGTATATGGAGGAACCAAAAATTAAAATAGGCTATATGACAACTTGAGTAAATGTGAAGGAGCGGTATCCTCATCTGTTTGTTTCCATGTGACAAATTTCATGGGATAAATTCATTTTAAAGGGGAAGAATGCAATGCCTAGATGTTTTTATGAAATATTTTATTTGATGAATTTTTTTTCTTCAGTATCTTTTGTTTCATGCATTCATGAGATTAAAATAACCACATATATCCTTAGTAGAAAATTAACATTATATCTTAGTTATTATGTTAGTGAAAATAATTATAACTAACTTATTAAAATTTAATGTGAATTCTTTGGCTATCAATTAATTATGAAATATAGAAATTAGATATTTTTATTTTTTACAGAATTACTATAGGTAATGAAATTAATGAGATATAAATGATATATACTTAATAATTTTTTTTGTATTCATCTCATTTTTATTTTAATCATAGGGTCTGAATAAGTCCTATTTGTTGTATAAAAACCAACTCTTTTATTAAAAAAGTGTAATCGTGCACCTTTGAATGAAGAACCACTTTTAAATTATGATTTTGACACATTAGTAAATTTTATATGGAAACATAAAAATTTTATTTTAAAGAGATATATAAACATTAACATTTGTTGAATTTATGATATTTTTTTGATAACATTTGTGTTTCTATGAATAGTAAAAACACAAAGTTTTTTAGTGAAAACTACTTTTTTCATAGGGATAATTTATATGGGTAAATATAAATATTGATTTTTTTAAATTATAAATATAATATATTTTTAAAATTCAATATAATTTATTTAATTATCATTACAATTACATTTAATTTTTATTTAAAAACATTTCAATCTTTTGAAATGTTTCAACTTTTAAAAAAACATTTTAACTTTTTCCGACAATTATATTGATTTTAATGTATTTACTAAAACTTATAAATTTTTTATTTTAAAAAATGGACTCCATATATGTAATCATTAGGTCCAAATTATTTTAATAGGCTAATTTTTTTTTGGCATTATGAATAGTATCTTTGTTAAAAAAATATTACCATGGTTAAAGATAAATAAGGTAATTAAAGGTAAAAATAATATTATAAAATTTTCTTAAAACATATTAAAATAATACTGGATGGCTTAATTATATTCTTATCATCTATATTTTGAAATATAATCACATTATGGCCACTTACCTAGGAATATGGCATGAATGTATTAAAAACTAATGAATGCGACAAAATGTCACAATCTCATTTTATATAAGTATAATAATTTTAATATTTCGATAACGGGGGATATAATATCAATTAGAGATATTATATATAAATATAATTTAATTTAATACATAATAGAAATTTATTTATAATTTTTTGTTATTAAATAATAATCATTAATGATGACACAATATTGATGTATGAAGTATTTTATTAATTAAAAAATTGAATAAAAGGTTCAAAAAATATTAAAAGAAATATAATATGAACTAATTAACCTTCTCCACAAACTATCTAGTTTAATATGACATTTTATGGGTTTATTAAATATTTTCGTATCAATTTATCTTCTATGTGGATTTTATTTAATGTTAATTAAATGAATAGTGTCCAAATTCGAACTATTAATATTTTTAAATATAGAATTTAATTATATTTTTTAAAAATAATAAACATATTTAAATATTAATATTTAATTATTATAAGGTACAAAATGTCATAAAATATATATTAATAGTCAATTAACACTATATAAGTAATTTTTTTAACCATTAAATGTTTAGAATGTTATTCTCAAAATCAAAATTATATAGAATAACCAAGTGTCAATTAAAAATATATGGTTTATATTGAAAAAATAACATGTAAAAAAATTATTGGGGAATGATATTGCAACCCTATATCATCTTATATTAGAAATTGGTATGTTTTGGTGGTTTTTGGGTGGGGTTTTATTTTATTATAAATTATTATTTTTGGAGTTTCAAAAAGTGACCCTCTCCTAAATTATAAAAGGGAACTTTCTCCCTCAACTCTTCGTTAAATTTGGATCCTTTAAACTCAGAAATACAATGAAAATTTTCCTTCTCAGAATTCCTTTTTTCATTATATATGTTCTGGTCAACTTCAAAGTCCCATTCTACTGCTCCAAGAAGAGATTTGGAGGAGGCATGTTAAAGAAGATGTAATCTCTTCTACCAAATCCTTCAAACATATTTCTTATTATACATATTATTCAGTATTTGTATCACTATAATGTAATAGCATTGTTATCACTCGTATACCTATATTTTATTATAAGTATGAAAAACAACATTTCACCTTTATCAGTCCAATGAAAAATGAAATAATCGCGCGTGAGTACGTACGACTTACCATCTCCATGTTGTGGTATAATCTGTTTTTCACCACCACCTTACTTGGATGGGTATAGTGATGGAAATAATAACTATATATTATTATTATAACTTTAATTTTTTTTTAAATATTATACACCGTATGATTCAATAACATTCAATAATTATGTGAATGACATTGTCACTCGTGCCCATGTACGGATTACCGTCTCCACCGTGCAATGTGATTCGTTCTACAAAATATTCATTAAATCATCATTATATTAATGAATTGAAAAAATAAATAGGATATATATTATGCTAATAAAATTACAAAAAATATGTAACTACAACCTATAAATTGGGATAAGAACGTTTAAAAAATGAAAAAGAACATAAAGTTGTTAATACCCAAAGAACGAGTAACAATGGTATTTTACGAAAAAAAAGATGATAATATGATCCTAAATGTTATCATAAAACTTATTATGATAGTGAAATAATTAAGAAACATTATTTAAATAATTATATAGTAGTTTCAAAAATATACGAAGCATATCAAACATAATGTATGGGATGACTCTGAAAATCTTGTTTTTATCTGAGATGGTTTATTCGTAAGTAATTTCTGGGATATATTTATCATACATATCCATATTTCCTAAATAGGTATTTAAAAATATTATTTAAAAATTTATATAATTGTTTAAAGTCCATTTTACCCATTCATGAATATTTACAAAATTGTATGAATGGTATATTTTGTCATTTTTAGTACGAGGTGTTTTTGGACATTTCTGGAAAAATATGAGAAAAATCATTTTTTACTAGTAAGAAATTGATGGGTTTTAATTATTTCATAGTACCTTATTTCCCTTCATAATACCGTAAAATATTATAATGTTTTTTACACATAAAAATATTTCTTCTAAAATTCTGTGTCATTTTGAGAAAGAAAAATGTTATTGAAGAAGAAAGGATATATTCCCCAAGAATTAAATTCAAGTGATATGTCATAATTATTTTCCATATAATATTAATATCTATAAAAAGTGTTATATTTCTAGCCCTGTTATTAAATTTATTTTATTTTATTTTTGTTGGAATGTTATTTATTAAATCCATTTGTTTTATATGAACTTTGATGGAATTACGTCAAAAAAACCATTTTATTTAATCAGTTAATAAATAATGACTGTTTTTATGTTTTTTTGGAACACGTAAAATTGTTTTCATTATGAGATGGGTGGAACCTATATATCCCTAAAATGAATTGGGAAAATATTTTTTTTCTGATGAGATATACCTGACTAGAACAACAACAAAATTTGGTATAGTAATACAGGTCTGGAATGAGGAGTGAACTCGGTTTAGTATTGGACATTGTCTGTTATGATGGTGTCGAGATTGAGCCTTCACTAATATTAAATGATTTTATATGATAATGTCAGAATTATAAAAAAATTGATGTCTTATGTTATGATTATTGGGGTTAAATTTCATTTTTATGATTTATCACATGACGAGATATTATGATCTTTTAAATACATGATAATATTTTCAAATGTTCTGTTCTGATGATTATGATATGATTGATATTTCCTTAGTTTACCCTTATTTTGATTTTGATATCTCCTATTATAATTTTCCCCAGGTCATGAATAAGTGTATTATATAAGAGATTTCAAAAAGTAGTCTATTAATGAAGAAATAATAATGTGACAATGTAGATGTTTTATGAACCAATTGTTTAAGTTTAATAGTTTCTAGAGACATTAATTTTTTACAATCCAGGTGGGTTTTATGTTATGTAATAAATATTCTTCAATGTTAATGTAATATATAAGTAAATTATGGCATGTTATAATCATAATGTGATGAGAATGTCTGAGAGGCTTATTCCCATAAAATGATTGGAATTATACCATACCTGGTATGAACATTTATACACATTATATCATGTGAATTTGTGAGTATCATATTTCTTTTGTGAGGAAACATTTCTAAACAATGCCATAAACTAAATAATGTTATGAAACATAATTCATAATCTCTAACTTTTAATATACTTAACATAAAATGAATATTTATGCATATCAAATATCATAATCAAAAGCATTATTTCTTTGGGGAATATTTACTTATAAATACATCATAATGGTTTGTAAATAAAATATGAATTATGCTAAGAATATCATTAGAGAGTGTCAAACTAGTTGTGTAGTAAGTACCATTTTCATGTACCAAGTTACATAATTTTAGGCTGAACATATCATGTTAGATTTATTACCCCTAGATAAATACGTGGAAGAACCACCTCTACATGTAGTATCCATATAAGGATGTATTTCTATGATGACCCACATATCCTCTACCTTACCAAAATTAAATTATTTTATTCATGGATTCTACTAAAATTATAACTTAGGGTTATATTACATTATAATTATTTTCTGAATCATGATTCCCATGTTTATATTAAGAATCCTCTGAAACCAATTATAAAGACCCTAACACTAATAGCCTAGAGTTTGTGCCTTACATTATTACATTTTTTTAAAAAAATTACCCACGTAGAATCTCTATGGACTGAATAGTTTGGTATCTTTGAAATACCAGATAAAAACATAATTTTTATATTAAAACATGAAATCAAATACCAAATAGAAACTCCTTTCAAAACAGCCATAATCTCCTTTATTATCCTTGCAAGTCATTCATAATAAAAATATTCTTATCCTGGAAAAAACATAAGAATGGGGTGAGCTGAAGTTATCGGTATGGTTAATTAATATAAAGAAATGTAATATAAATAATAAGGTATGTTGAATAACTAAAATCACATTCCATTAAGAATAATCTTGAGCACAATATTTCAGTAAGAAATGTTGATTAAATAACACCAAAAATAATCACATGAGAAAGAATCATAAAAATGGATATTATACTAGTTGAATAATCACATTGATTATTATTTAATAAAATCATAATGATGTGATAAATAATTCTTGAAATATGAAAAATAATTTCAAGGAATCATCCAATTCATCTGAAAATAAACGGTTACGATAATGACCAAATCCATATCTAAAAATAAATAGGATTGGCCTCAGTCAAGCCCATATTTTTTTGTCTTGTGAGAGATAATGATTCATTTAGGGCATGTAGAAGGACCCTTATTTCAATTAATAAGTCCAATTAATTACTCATATTAATTTTTGAAACATAACCAACATATACATATGAAATTTAAATAACATTTTCCAATCGGTAATAATAAATAGTAGCTATTCCGAGTGACATGTTGAATGGTATCAATAAAGTTCATCCATAATAAAAATGGACATATAATATTTAATAAAATATTTTAGGTGATATAATAAAAGTTAAGTCACTATTTTTCATAATATTCAATTTAATGTGCTGAAAAATATTTAAATAATCTAAAAAATCATTGTGGAATTCAAGAGAGAAATACCATTTTTTTACTTTGCATATAAGTTTTATTTTCAGAAAATCATATGTATTTTTCATAAAATCATATTATTAATTTTAATATCCCAAAAAAGAAAAATTCATATATGATATCCTAATTAAGTGAAAAATTTTAAAACTGTGTTTATGATACATTATAAACAGATTGCTTTCGGGCCGTTTGAGGGAAACTTTTAACGATTCTTTGAATTGGAAAATACACAGTTTTTTTATAAAACATGAAATGAAAAGTTTTTCATGATAATAAGAGTGATATTATAAAAACTATTATTTTACTAATATTGAATATAGAGGTAGCATGAAAATTTTAATGAAATTGGACAGTTCATTTAAATTGGTCTTGATTATCGAGAAGAATTGAATGGAGAACCTTCTAAAACCATTTATTTATGCATCAATGTAATATGGAATGTTATTGATGAATTAAATTGTGATATATAAATATAATTCAGAATAAATATACTATAATAAATAATAATAACATTGGGAAATGAGATATAAATCGTAACCAGAATGAAAAATGGAGGTTTAGGGAGAATTCATTATCTTATATCAGAAAGCGTTCTGTGCATAGACTAAACATCAATAATACTAAATTAATATTCATTAATAAATTAGTTCAGAACATAATTAACATATATTTTTTTTATTATAAATTTATTATGTTCATTTATTGTCTTTTTAATGAGTTATAAAAATTAATTTCTTCATTCGATAGTTTTCTTTCCCTTGGTTTTCATGATTTGTTCACTTGTATACATGTACAAAGGGTCTAGTAAAAAGGAAATCGTTATCCAAAATATAAATTATATATTAATAATGTAAATAATGAATTTTTAATTTTTATATAATTTATTTGTTTATTTGTGGTTGGGATGAATCATTATATAAGACGTCAGTGCTAATCGTTTAGATTATTTTGGTGTTTTATTGACATCAAATACAAGTTTTGTTTAATTAATTAATATTATGTCTGTATAATGGTTTTGAAACATTAAATAATCCTATATACATATATTATATTCCTTTTTAACTAGAAGTTTTCTTACAACAATCCTTTATAGTGGAATTGAAAAAAATATCATCATCCACTAAGGCGGAAAATCAACACCTTATGAACGAGGTTTTTATTCTATGAATAAAAAGGAAAAGAGAAAATAATTGATGGTTAAGACACAATTAAAAAAATGATATTTTCGTATATATAAGATATTTTAGTTACCATTTTTGTTTGTTACGGGGAGTTAGGGAAAGGATAAGAAAATAAAATAAAATGATAGAAAAACAAAGCAAGTGATATATGATTTTACCTCTAGATTTTTTCTCATTCATAACCTCCTTAGGGAAATTGTTTAGGGAATTTTATTGAGACTATAAACTCCTAGACATTTTGAAGAGGCTTGGGGAGATTATTGTGTAGAAATTGGATAAGCTTCGAGGCTTTTGGGGTGTCAGGAAAATAGTTAATGAGGGGTTTTATTTATAGTAGTTGAGATGGGTGTTTTTTTGAATATTTTATTCGTACGTTTTTTATTTTGGATAATGAAAATGAATAGTTTAAAAATTATCACAAAATTTATAAATATAATTAATTTTAATTCATGATTATGGTGATTACATCATACATGACTCCTGGAATTTTGTTTGAAACATATAATGTATATATAACGTAAATTACCATATTTTACTATTCACCAAAAAATAAAATATTTAGAAAATATAATATCACCATATCAATTTTATTATTTATAGAATTAAAAAAAGGACTCCATTTTTTGAAAATTATTTACTAATTATGATAAATTTTATTTTTATATAAAATCATAATTTAATCAAATTAATACTGATTTTAATATTATATGTGATTTTATAACACTGTGAAAATATAATTAAGCTTTCATAAAACTATTTTACAATAATAAGATAAAAAACTATTTGTTAATGAATATACCTTATGAAATTAAATATTTACCCAAATTATTATATTAATGATAAAATTTTAAATAAAAAATTTGGTTTCGGAAAAATACCAATAGTTAATTAATCATTTGGAAAAATTAAATTACCTATTCATTGATATAAATACGTGAAATTTTATTTTATAAGTTACCAAAATTTTATTTAGACTTTAATAGGTGCTATTACTATTCAAATCATAAATATAAAATTAATATAATTCAATTTACTATTGTATTAAAATTTTGGTTCTTCACTATTCATTGGAAAATTAATATTTTCATAGAAATACCATACATTGAACCTAATATAATTTTTATATTACCCTTTTAAAAATGGATTATATTTTTTCAATTGAATTTATATAAGTGTCAAATGTTATTTTTCATTCATGTGCTCCATTAAAAGGTGGTAAAGTTGTCCTTAAAAAATGGAGTCATTTATGTGTAAGAATTGGATTTATTCTTATATTAAGTATATCAAACTTATTGATTGAATTTAAAAAATATATGATTGAGTATATAATATATAAATTTCATTAGTATAATTCAATAATAGTTATTAATTAATTATAAAATTCCATTTTTGTTATAATTATTTTTATGAAAACACATCCTTTTTGTACAGTTGGATTTCTATTTAATTTATAAGAAGTTTGTAGCTAATTAATTCATTGAATAACTAAATTTAAACTATATTTTCATAATATACTTATCCCCTTTATACCCTACATTCCAACTCCTTTGTCAAAATAATAATATTCAATCATTTTTCATGTTCGGTGTTCAGTGTAATTTAAGCTATTGATGAATTCATAATTTTAATATTTGATGTGTAAGAGAATATATAAAATGATTTCTAAAACAGGTAGTCTCTATGACAGGATATTATGATTGAATAACTATTATTATAAATTACAAATTTTAATGTACCATTTTATATTCTTATTTTGGTTGTTGTGTAATGATATTTAGACTTTAAAATTTTTATTAATGTAGGTCACGGCTCGCACAATTAAATGTATTAACAAAACCATGATGATATTTATTCACAGAAAAGATAGTTGTGTGGGGTGTGTCATTAATGATACTTTATAAATGAGTAAGTGGATAAATCATTTTCCTTTTCCAAATTCATGTATGTTAGTATCTCAAGACTTTTCTTGTAGTAAAACTAATAAACTAAATTCTACTTCAATAGTGTATGGATAGGTTCAATATAGGAATTCAAATAATGGGGAATTGAGAAATCGTATTGATGATATGGTTATATGAAATCCTCATTGGGATATTGGTCTAGAGATACTATATTACACAATTATCATTATAATTTGGTTTTTGAAATTGGGGAATCAACTATTTCTTTTTTGGTGTCATTATGTTTTGACAGATGCTGATATTGGACTTTAGGCATACAAGACTGATTCCATTATGGAATAAACCCTATGGGTAACACACATACCATTTCAACTGATCTCAATTAAATTATAATATAATTTAATTATATTTTTAAATATTATTTCCAAATTAATTAATAAATTTTATTTTGGATTTTTTGGTCTAACATATTAAATAAATAATTATTTTTTTGGTAAATTTGAAATTACACATGTAAATAATATTTTTTTATTTCTTGTTTTTTATAAGGTAAATATTTCATATTTGAATAAAAAATTTATTAATTTACATGACAAAAATATTTATTCAGAAAATTATGAAAAAATATTAATTTATTTATTAAATGAAAAATAAATTTTTTTTGAGAATTTAACAAATTACAAGGTGAGATATAATGTAATATTTAATATCTTGTGATAATTATATATTTAATATATGGTAAAATTACATTTATCATTGCATTGTTTATTGAACTCCATGATATAAAATAACAATATTATATATTTACATGGTATGGGATCTATTATGGATTTTTATATAAATAAAAAAATTATATAATTATTTAATAATATACCCTAGTCCCATGGATATAAATACCATATTTTATGCAATTATTATTGGTTGGTTTGAACTACATTTTATTCCCAAGAGAAATATATCTCAATGAATAACTTCTCTAGGGATCTCTCTTATGTTCGAGAGAATATCATCCCGTTTTGTCCTTCGCTCAAACCTAAGAGACTAGTGATAATCTATCAATAATAAAGGGATCATGGTAGTTATCAAATGATTTGGACCAAAGTTTATTGGTACCACTATGCTAGTTTCTAGACTAACAATGGATAAATTACTAGATCAAAAAGAGAATTTTTGTATCAACAATGGATGGATTTTACCATTGCATACTCAAAAAGAAAAAATGGTGTGACAGAATGGTGTTTATAAGATCAAACTACATTACTATAAATGAATTCTAAATAATAATTTATTTAATTTCGATAATATGTATATTTAGTTATAATAAAAATATATTCACTTCTTGATTTGTGAATTTTTGATAATTTGTCTTCAAATTATTTAATTGGTCATGATGAATCTTTATCATGTACAAATAATATTTTTTCATTTATTATGAAAAAATTAAGTTTTATACTGCCAAAGAAGACCTTAAATCACATCCAAAACCATCAAGTTGTATCAGTGTATTCAAATTATAGTAAATCTATATTTATTTATAAATTCTTTTATAATTTTTATATGTTTTATATTTTGGTAATTTGATCATTAAAATATGAATGTAAGTATCGTCAATTTATAATATTCATTCTCACCCATATAAATAAAAATGGGATAATAATATATGAATAACATCCAAATAACTCATCTAGTGGTGATGAAAATTCTGATATGGTAGAATAGTTGTACATGGTATGCAACCCGTTGGTGCACCTCATGTACATGTGTCACCTCACCAGGAATAACTGAGAGAAATCCATGTCATCGGGTAGTATATACTTTTTTAATGTATTAATATAGAAATATTCATGACCATTCCATATTAGTATATTTTTTTCAAGACTAAAAACAAGGTCACCGGATTATACATCATGTAACGTAGTGGAAAATGTGTAGTAAAAGGAGACCCATTTATTTGTCACTGGAATTTAGTGATTGGATGAAATCTAGAAGGAAGTATACACATTTTGTAGATTGATTTTATATTCTATGTTTCTAATATATGTTTTTATCTATTATACACAAACATTCCTTAGCCACGTGTTATAGTTAGATAGTGAGGAGAGATACCAAGAAAGTTACTAGGATATACATGTCACACATTCTCTATGTTTATGCTAAAAAAATTAATATTAATTTATTAATCCATTATTTCTAATCAAAAAAAGAATGTGTTTCATTTATTTATTTTACTCTCCATGTGATATATATATATATATATGAAATATTTAATTAAATTAAATATAATAATAAAAACCAAAAATATGTGTGTTTTTATCACATGTTGTGTATTTCACTAGAATTAAAATCACTACTTGGGACATAATTTAAATGTTTCAATGATTAAATTTTTTATAGTATATGGCCTATATATGTGTGACATGTATTTTATGTTTAAATTTCATATGAGTTATTACTACCAGATTATGACTAAAAAGGGTAGTTTGAAAAGGTACACATTGTCTTTCTTCTATGTAAAGTCTATGTACATAAATAATTTTAAATAAAAATAGTTAATTTACATTAATTAAAATTACTAACAAAAGTAATATTAAGTATATTTTGGTTGAAAATTAATATAAATAAATTTACTAATTAATAAATTCTTGAAATATATTCATGAACATTTTATCTTAATTAAAAATTATTTAAATTAATTCTAATTTATTAGATGTGTATTTAGTAAAAGCATTATAAATCATGTGTATTTAATGAAATATGAATTTTTATTGTTTCATTTATTTTAATTATATAATATTTTTATAAAAATTATTATTATTAAATTAAATTTATAAAGTTCATGTAATCCATCCATCCTTATCTTGGAAGTGTTTATGTGCCCAAAGCTTCTTCAATGTAAAAACTCACATTCTAGTTCCCATCAACTACATGTGATGTAAATTCATTATGATGATGTTACTCTCAAAATAATAGAGTAATATCAATATATAATCTAGGTGAAACAACGCCAAGTGATACAAAAAAATAGGCGCAATTATGAAACACAATACAAGACTAGCTCAGGGATTTCCCCCCATGGTGAATGGTTTGTTTATATTCCACTCAATAAGAATTTTTTTTTATAAATCACTCTATCATACAATGATATGACTAATTATTTATTTTATTTTATGTGTTTCATATTTATGTCTGCTAAATAAATGAATTATATAGAATTTATGTTTAGATGTAATAAATAATTAAAGGCTTATGTATAAATTATAACCAACCAGCCAAGGTCCACTAAACTATCCACCCAATCCTGCCATCACACCATTAGGGAAAAATAAATCAAATATGAATTGAATGTAACCAAAACAAGGCATATAACCAATGTATAATACTTAATAAATACACATTACTAGTTGTATATAACCCAACCCAAATAATCAAAATAAGAAATATATGACAAGATAAGACCTACATGTCTCCATGTATCAACCTTAGTTTTTAAAAACATATTATTCCTATTAAATATAATTTAATTGTTAGATTTGGTATAATTATAAATAAAATTAATCTTGTGTTATACAAAGAACCAAGATAATCTTATAATATCCGTAACACCCCCTTTTATTGTGTTACATGCATTACTGATTTTTAATAGTAAAATGATATGATTTTAATAAAGTTATTTATTTCCAACCATTATAACCTAGAAATTAAACACAGTACTATGAAAGATAAAAACTAATTTTTAAAAATAATATATTTTCATAATTAAAACAAAATTATAACTGAATACCTAATATTTGGTAAAGTCTTTATATGTTTTGAGAATAGAATTTTCTCAAAAACTACTTTTTATGAATTTTTCTAAACAATAATAAAATTAATTTTCAGAAATATTTATTTAATAAATATAATAAAATACTCTTCATTTTTTATTTCATAGTGTTAAAATTATCATTGGTTAAATGTTTGGGATTTTTAAAAAATGTTTCTTTTTTTGATGAATAGTGAAAATAATGAATTTTATTTTAAAACTATCTTTTCAAATAATTTATTGACATAGTTAAACTATATTATAATATAAATTTAATGTATACTTTCCTAAACTATAAATATATAAATCCAATGTATTTAATGTTTATCATTTTTATGTTGAAATTTGATATAAAAACATTGTAAACGTTTTTCCTTTTTTGCTTTAAAACCCATCGTTCTGGACACTTCAACGCGATTAATATTATATTAATTTATAAACTTATATGAATTTAATTTGGAAATATAGACTCCATACATTGAATAATAAAAATTTCTAATTTCTAATTAGTTGAACACAATTTTTTACCAAATTATTTATTGAAATATATTATAATTAATAACAATGACTAAAGTAAAAACATGATTACATAGTGGTTAAACAAAGAATATAAAATGTAAAAATGAAAAAAACATATCCAAAACACATAATATAGAAATATTTTTACCTTATACAACTATTTATCTATATTGGTTCATTATTAGCTGAACATTACATGGAAAATATTTGGGTGGAATTCTGTCTATTTAAAAATACATGTGTGCCACAAACATCCCGTATAAAAGGAACCCCCCTATACCCATATCTTCAAACCATAAAAACCAATTGATTTAAAAAATAACTATCCAAATCTCTTCATCGCATACCTCCTCTATTTATATATGACTTTATATTATTATAAATCTATACAAGGTAATCCATTAGTGAAAACAAAATAGGATATACTTGAAGAAAACGTGTTTTGAAAGACTACGAGGAATGTAAAGACTTAATGTATTGAAATTTTGTCTCCAATTTACTTCAATGAGGTTTATGTTTTTATATGAACTTATATTATTTAATAAGGCTTATATATATCCTCTTTTACATGTAATTTCATTTATCAATTCACCCTTATGATATTTGATGTTTCATTGAATGTTATTTTTTCATGGGGCTTATTAATCAATGCTACCAAAGTTGGTGATGATTTTTTGTTTCTATATAATAATATACAAGTAATTTTTTATTAAGCATAAAATGTTGGTATCTCATTATCTTAATATAAATAATTTTCATGACTTTTCATAACTTTTTGTTATTCATGATATCATCATATAATGGTACCATTTTCCTACACTTTGGTACTTATGATAAGTAAGATAATATTATTAAGATAATATAACATTATTTACTCATTGGTAGGAACTATTTTTTCTTCAAAAGATTTTTCCTAAATAAACATTTTTCAAAAATGAAATTAAAATATATTTGAAGCTCTTTTTCAAGGAAATGTATATGGAAAATGTAATATTTTTTAAATAGTGATTTAAATGGTTTTAAAATATTCCATTATAATATTAAAAATTTATTTTTGATTAAAATGATTTCCAAACAAATAGGGTGAAAAATTATATTAAATTTGTTTCATGTCATATTTTATATGTTTTCAATGTATCATTAAAATAAAAATGGTTCCGAAAATGTTTTAGGTTTGAAAAATAATTCTTTAAAGAGAAATGCATATTTTTCTCCATAAATTTCTTAAATACTCATTAAAAACTATTTTCAATATAATATTTCATAAATTGATTTAACAAATGATTTTCTCGAAATATGATTCAAGGATACAATTATTATTTTTTGATTTAATGGTTTATGTTTATAATCTAAGGTGGATTATGAAATATGTTTCTTTTTAATGGTTTATACCATGATAAAATTCTTCTAAACCCAACTTCTTTTCATTGGTTATTATACGGTCAAATAATTTATAAACCTTTATATTTTCAATATTTTATGATATAATTAAAATTTTACGATTAGAAATTCATTTCATGGATTATCATATGATTAATGTATATGATATTATAGAAAACATATCTATTATTTCATTATGTAAATGGTGGGTCTTATATATCCGTACAATGCATTGGGTAATGATTTTTATCTCATGAGATAGAAATGAGTAGAATAGGGATTGAAATTGATTCATTATGTCATGAATGTAATAGGAGGTTAATGGACCTCGTTTAGTAAATGAAATTGTCAATTATTATGTTCTTAGTAGTGATCCTTATCTAACATGGAAATGAATTTATAAACTTTTTTGTATGAAACAAATTCCATGTCTTATTCTCTCATGGTTTATGTTCCTTGATTACCTTATGAAACATGTCTTCTGATCTTCCAAAAGTTATTTCATGACTCGTTATTATGACACATTATCTGTAGGGTACATTTTTCAAATGTTATGAACTTGTTCTCATACTATTGTTTTCATTCTATGTTTTCCTATCTCCCTTATTAGCCCTTACTAATCTTTTAATCTCACCATTTCTTATATTTTATTTCCCCATGTTATGAAGATATGCATTATAAATGTTATTAATAATAATTATTATAGTTGTGAAGAATATAGTGGGAGATGATGTATCTCACTTGTGGACACATGTTTATGTTTCCTTGTTTATAAATCCACTAAACGATTAAGATTCTCATTCCTGTATTTACATAAAAAAATAAACATTCTAAAAAATGATAAAATGTCTAAGTTTGAAAATCGTAGCCCATTATAGTTAGTATCAGTGAAAAGATTTTGTTTACCTTTGGATATTATGATGAGAAAACATTAGTGATATCCATAAGTAAATGTTAATGGATAAGTTTATAGAGTGCCATGTATGTGAAAATGTACCATAATTTTGGTAAAGGATAGATTTAGTTGTTCCCTATAAATATATATCTATCTAGTTACAACAAGTTTTTGTGGATCAAGAATAGATTTACCTAGGGTATAACATCTGGAAAACAATATACTGATCTAGACATTATCTGGAACTTCTGCACAACTATGGGCCTTACAACACATATTGTCTCACACTCTTGGTGGGTATGCATTGGAAATTCAGAAACATTTTTTTAACAATAATGATGGATTTAAATAGAATTTGTCTATATATTCTTGTGGTTATTCATAGGGTGTCATGGATTAAATAATGTTTCATAATCTAGACGTCCTTTAAGCTATTTTGTGATTATATGGTTTACCACAACGATTATTGTTTCTTACATTATGATTTTTGGTTTTAGTCAATGGCTTGTTCCCAAAGGACCTGTGTTAGTATTGGGAGTGATGGGAATTGAAATTATTTTCAACCGAGGAATCTAAATTTTATGTGATTTGCAAAGGAAAATCTCATTACAATTCTTATACAACTTTCATGAGATTGGAATTGTATTGGACTTCCAAACAAAAAAAGGGGGAATAACATTCTATTATGTTTTCATGAGGCTGCATCCACATTATTTCAATGGGTCTTTTGATCCACTGGTTTTATAATAATAGATCAGTACTAATAAATTGATATTCTTCATTATATAGTCATTATAACATGAAAAACACATTTTGGTTTTCTACCATTTGGATGTTTAAGTGGATTATTGGTTGAATCTTATCCAGAATAAGAGGAAGCAAGATGAAATTTACTCTATGGATTGAGAAGAGTTCAGGAACATACTTTTCAATAAGTAATTTCCTCAGTTTCTTTGTATGAATATGGATAATTATTTCATCGATCTAAGGAAAAATGGATGATGAATGTATTTCTAACCATGACCTAAATTTTACATGACATGAGAGATATGCTTATAGTATTATAATTAAACCTGAAAATAAGGTTGATCATTACTTCAGTGGCATAAAACCAAGTCCTTGAACCTAAATATCCATATGTTACTTTATTATCTCTGAAGTTATTATTTTATGTACATGAAATTGTAAATATAATTTTAATTTATGTACTAATATCATGGTTTTGACAAGAAAAGGAAGATGGTGTTCCATGTAAAACATAACAACCATGGAGATTGAAAAGATTGTCTTTCTGTTAGGTGCAAAGTGTGGGAATAATCATATATATAATTCAGTTAACGGGACTAGTAAATTTATATTGTTTGGATGGGATGTTCATTGGTAATTTTTTTTGAAGGGATTCAAAATACATAACTAATTAATAAAAAAATAGAAATAAAAATATACTCCACCTCCCACACAATAGAGCTTTAAGTGTTAAAATAATAGAAATTATAATAAAAAATCCAAAAGCCTATTGCTTAATGATGATAATAAAATTTAAAATCCTAATAAGAAAAGGGACAAGTGGAAATCTCACATTATTACTATTCCTCGTTAGTGGTGTGATAATGGTGTGGGGAAAGGTATACTTACCATCCAATCTTGAATTGATAATATATTATTTTACTATGTAACTACCCATTCATTCATATCTAAAGAACATTATATTGGTATAAATATGTGACCCCAATAAATGGATAGGCTAATTAGTTGTAAGAACCCCTAATGGCATGATGATCATATCCCATTTCAAGGGATCCTCTAACGTTAATTATGGAGGAAATGTGCTTCCTAAAAATCGTGTTATTCTATATCGGGTTGAATTTTATGTCATCCAATGTTTGGATTGGGTTTCTCAACATAAATTCCATATCAATTTTCAATGAAGGGATGTTATGTATGATATTCCAAATCAACCTATTATCATCCATAAAATTTATTATAAGTATGAACTTATAATTGATATTACTTCCATTTTTAGGTTCTTAATTTCCATATAGAAGTGGTGTTTATCTCGAATGGTTATGGAAAAACACTACATCAATGATATGCATGTGGTTTTAAAAAAATTTATGTATTTATGGAATATGTGCATTTCCTTCCACTAAAATTTGAATTTTTGTTCTCATTATAACTCATACATGGTTCTATAACAATTTCAAAGACTCCCCATAGAATGGAGCTGATTGAGTTAGACAAATTGGGTAGTAAAATCCAAGAAAATATTCTCAACTGGATTAATTCATCCATGTGTGTCACCATAGGGTGAATGTGTTGTTTTTCTGAAAACAAAATATGGATCATTGCGAATATGTATTTATATTTGGGAGATGAAAAAGTTCAAAATTAAGAACATGTTTCCACTTAATCATATTGATGACTTTTTTGATCAACCATACAGATCTCAATTCTTTTTAAAGATTAACCTTCATTCTGGATATCATTAATTGAGTGTCAAGAAATAGGATATAAACAATATTTTATTCCGAACTACATAAGGAAACTATGATATATTTCAAAATATTTTTGTCTTACATGGTACCTTAAAATATTCATGGATTTAATTAATAGAGTATACATAGATTACATTGATTAGACTGTGGTTGTATTTATAAATGATATTCTTTTCTACTCAAAGATATTGGAAGAGTTTGAATGTCATTTGATAATTGTATAAATGAACTTAATGAAAGAGAAACTATATATAAAGTTCACAAAGTGTCGATTTTGGATGTAAGAGGTTTCATTTTTTGGTTACATAATTTTAATAGTGGTTATTTCCGTAGATCCTTAAAAGTTGGAGGCTATTATTTGTTATACTGAAGCATCCATTGTGGATGAGATCCATAGTTTTCTTAGTTTAGATGGATGTTATCAATGGTTTGTATAGATGTTATTAGGAATATCGAATCCTCGTACCATGTCAAATTTGAAGTGATCCATGTTTAAATGGACATATGAATGTGAGGAAAATTAAATGGAACAAAAGAGATGGTTAGTCATCACACAATTATGTACATTACTCTAGTGGATATGGGTTTTTTATCGTTAATGTTCCATATAATAATTTATTGGGATATGTTCTTATGAATATAACAAGGTTTTAGCCTTTGCATCATGGTAATTGATGACTATTGAGAAAAATTATCCTTATCCAAATTAGGTGTTAGTTTCAATATTTTTTATATTAAAGATATAGATAAATTATCTTTTCAAAGAAAAGATTGATATATATATAGATCATTAAATTTTGAGGTTTACATTCACATAGTGGTTGAGAATGTTCCATTGAATATGGTTAGAGCTGATGAAGTATTTGTATTTCTCAATAAATGTACACCATGGGAAAGAAAATAAGAAGGTCAATTCCTTGATTCGAAAGGTTCAATCTATCTTATCAATGTTGATGATCACAAAATATCAAATATTTCTATATTTTTAAATGATGGATCTAGAAATCCCAAAGTAAGTTGAAAATATTGTATTTCTCAATTAAATGTTCAAATATTTAACAATGTAAATATTTATGATTAACATAAGAAAGATGGAAATCATTGAACTAATGTTATAAATGATCCTGAATTTAACCTTAATCATGATGTAGAGATAAGGTTCTAGATTAGTGTATACATTACTTCCATTCGAGACATAATGATGTTGTTGTTGGGGGAAAATCATAGTTCATAATTCTATAATCATACTGGATGATTGAAGAAGTATTTAAATTTATTAGAATAATTACCACTAAAAAATATTTCACTTTTACCAAGGGGCCATATCTGTTGGTAAAAGTACATTTTCATTTGGAAAAATGTTTTACTAATATATATTTACCTATCAACAAACCAATAGTAAAAACCCTATCACTAAATATTTCTATGACAAATTAAATATTTCTGTTATAATTATAATAACAAGAATAAATAATATATATGTTGGTTATAATGTTTAGCAATGAGTTATAATAAAATTGGTTTCTATTGGTAATAATATTAATGACAATAAATATCTATTTATAAATTATAATGGAATAAAAATTATAAATTTTTATTTCACTTCAAAGTTCATATTATATTTATTAATCCATCATATATAACCAAATTTTTTTAATTATTAATTATAGGATTGTTTTCATACATTTTTAACATAATAATAAAATTATATTAATAATGAAATTTAATAAGAAAATGAATCAATAGAAAACGAATTCCCTGAAAAGATCCATCACACACCCCACCAACACATAGACACCATGCCGGCTGATATCCATGACACACCAGGGACTAGTGAGAAACAAAAACTATTCTATGCCCTATGACCAGTGATCCAAAACAGCCCATCCCTGCCACAACAGTGGTCAACGTGCATAAGACACACAAAAATCCACGCCCGAAGACCAAATCTGGATTATTCCACTCTGGAGAATTTCTAGTCCTAACACATGAAATCAAAGAACAAGTATGTTAAAAGATAAAATTTAATGGATGTACGCTCCATCCATCACCATGCTGTCATTCTACCTAGAAAACCAAAAAATATTTCACCATCATTTTGATTTAGGAAAACCATTAAAATTTTAAATAGAATTCTATGAGTAAGTAGATAACCCGAAGAAATCCAAATTTGTAAACTAATATTATATTTTCCATAATTTTTTTTATTGAACATCAAGGATCTTAAACCAACTAGAAAAGTATTCTGATCTAGCGAAAATTATTATTATGTAAAATGATAAAATTAGAAGACCATAACATGACATTGAGTTAAATAATTATAAGAAATAATTAATAACACCACCCACTCATGTTGACCAACATATCTTGAACAGATACTCCATAGTTGCAACAACAAGCCTAGAATCAATTGTAGTGAACCCAAAACACGAGTTCACATATAAGAGAATAGATCGGAGGAATAATTTATTTATTTACAAAAATGTTATGTCATACAAATGAAACATGTTAGTTGGGTTTATGGTAATGGATAGATGAGTCCATCAAGACACCTTATCAATTTTTTGGCATAACATTCGTAGAACAGAATATCAATCAAACATCTCCCTTCATTCCATGACATGTAAAAGAATAAAATGATACAATTTAAAAGATCCTACTTATTGAATATGGTTGATTCTAACTACAAAAAAATCACTCTATAATTCTATAAGTGTTTATCACGTAGTTGATAGAGATTACTTCCCCCTAACCACATTTATTATTGCTCACATAATAGAACAGTCACATAGAATCATTTTCAGAGATGAAATGTAATGAAAAAGAAAAATATATAGGATCAATTACATATTCAAATAGAATTCCCAGTAATCATTTGATAAAAATTGAAAAATCCTTCACCCACATTAGCGGATCATCATAATAACTTGAAAATAAAATAACAGACACAACATTTAACCAGCTTATTTTTTTCTTATTATTTAATCTATGCATTTATAAAAAATGAGATTAATTTCTGAGAAGCTTAATAATAATAAATATAAAACATCAGATTTTACATTTTTCAAAGGAAGTTCATTATTATCAATATGAAAGAGAAAATATGAAAAATTAAAAATCAAATAAATCTTAAGTAATTTATGTGGTTTTACTTAATAATACACAAATAAATTTAATTAAAAACTATTAATCTTCTACAACAAAAAAATTACAAAATAAAAAACAATTAGTCAATTTATACAAGAAAAATTATATAAAATAGTAGTCCCACAATACGACATAATAAGCTTTAGTAACATTCCCCACATGTGTCAGAGAATATTTCAAACTTCAATGAGATGTTGAAGGAATTATCAATCTAACATTTGTTGTATTCTTCAAATTTTTCATGTAACTATTTTTTCCACAAAACCAGTTTAAATAATTAAATTTACCACCAATCATACTTTATATTACAAATTCCTTATAAAAATAAGATGTCTAACATATATTATAGTTAAATATGCTCAAAAAATGAACAACAATGTAATTTTCATGAATGATCCCTGGAAATGATCATTTTTACATGTTAGCTTCTGATCATTGGATATAAAAAGGAAATGAATACAAGTATCTATAATATCATAAAATATATGTAATATGTAATTTTTTTTAAAAAATCACAACCTTTCCCCATTAATATATATATTTACCACATCTATATTTATATTAATTACTTACATATGTAGTCATGTAAGGATATTTCATTTCAAAAACTACACAATACCGACTGATGAAAAAATATTGGAAAGAAGAGAGGGATTTAAGAAGGGACACCTAGTCTCCTCAAGTCATCCATATCCCACTTCTTATCTTGTATACTAGAGTAGATAAATAGACCAACCCAGGGATAGACCATTCATGATCTTGTAGAGTTACTGTATGCATGGCAGTTCCTTCACTATCAAAGATATTCACATGAAAAACCACACAAATGAACAAATTGACCATAATTAATAGTGGGTGAAAAATATCTAACCTAAAATCAAACAATTATAGGGTAAAACACTATTTATATCTATTGATATTTAGATAATTTTTACCTTTTAGAAACCATGTAATATCCTAATTCAAATATGTTCTCAAGCATAATAAAATCATAGTATTCATTGTCAATCTTATAAGATGATTCAACGAGTATTTTGTGGAACATGTATAAGATGACAAACTTCCCCTGTATCATTGGCCATATTAGAGGAGATATTTCTTTCACTGGAGGTATTATATCTATCACAATAAAAGACATGCTATCTCAGAGTCCCTTTTCCATGACAACCACGATAAATTTAGAATGGTATCCATTATTTCATATAACTAATGTATGTCCCGAAATATAATAAATCAAATGATCATTATCATTTTGGGTTTTTTAAACTTCCACTAACATCCCATGATGATAAAAAAAATATACTTCTTGGATTATAGAATCTGAAACACCATTAATCGTTTGCATAGATACAAAAGAATTGGTTTTTAAT
Source organism: Viscum album (assembly GCA_963277665.1). Classification (NCBI taxonomy): domain Eukaryota; kingdom Viridiplantae; phylum Streptophyta; class Magnoliopsida; order Santalales; family Viscaceae; genus Viscum; species Viscum album. The sequence continues at coordinate 904,637,717 of OY728125.1, read as the reverse complement.
TTTAAATATTAACTAGAAAAAGGATACTTTTATGATGATTAAATTATTCTAAAAAAGAGATTGAATATATTTTTTATAAATCCAGGATTCATTCCTTAGATATTCTTAAGATGGAATCATCAAATTTTGAAATTTATGATCTAGATGCAGCCTAGGAATTAAATTAAGAGGATTTTGGTCCTTTCTCCCTTAACGACATTAGTAATTGGTTAAGATGTTTTTAATTAGATGAAATATTAATGAATCCTAGATCAAAAATCACCATAGTTTTAGTAAATTTATAAGGTGTCTTATTTAATTGTATGTTATCTTTTTGGAGAAATTATTACATCATCATATCATTAGGAATGATTTAAAATCTATCCAGTATTGTGACACATGTGGTCTAAAGCATATACCCCTAGATGCTTCTTGATTTTAGTGACCATCATCCATAAGGATAACTTCTGTGATCAGTACAATGAATTGCCTCAAAATATCAATATCTTTGTTAGTGAATATATAAATAGATACCTCCGTTATAGAGAAGAAAAAAATAACCATTAGTAACTTCTATTATCATTTTTCAGTATCTTATTCGAGTCAAAATCATCATATATAAGAAAATCTTGGCCATTCATTTTCATGCATTCGAAAAGAAATAACAACTGAAACACCGAATTTTTTCATGGATTGAAACCAAACGTGGAAAATATTGAACATTTACACCATCATAATGTGTAATTCCAAGACCCAAGTTACCTAGTGTGGGCACATTTTAACATAACATTGGTAAGATCACAAGGTATCACGTCCCGAAAGACCCATCGATTTAGTTGCCTTGGAATTACTAGATACAAACATAATATTTACATAACATCATGAGATAAAAACAACAACAACATTTTGTCCCCTATAAACACAATTATATCCCTCGTCCTATATATGCAGGTCAACCCTAAAATACCTCTTCATATCCTAGAAAAAATAGAACATAGAAAGGGGTGACCTCGATACTCAGTAAGGATAACCATATAGTGGAGACTTTCATAAATAATAATAAACATTTAAGGAAATTTATAAGACTAAAACAGAAGCCATTTGACCATAAACATTAGCATAATATGGAAAATATAAATCAAATAATTTCATTTACTTATTCACAGGGATATTCTACTAGTCAAATAATAACATATAATATCAATAGCAAATTACATAATGATGGAATGCATAATGATTGACATCATAACTATATAGTCAAGGACTTTTCCCAAGACAACAAATAAGATTTTGTCAATGCCTTGTTCCATGACACTAGTTTGCCTCATGAGACATGTCGACACATTGAGGAGCTATAGCAGGCTCAACTCGTCAGTTACTATGTCAAATACATTTCTCATATGAAAACGTTGAAACATAACATAAACATTTGTTTTAAAATTCGAATACGAAATGCTTATAATTTAACCATAAACCAAGAGCTTTATAAAAGTTACACATACACATTCAAAAATAACAGAAAACCATTAATACAATATAGAAGATTGTATCATAATAAATCGACATCAAACTAGTGTAAAATCCATCAAAGGATGTTGACATTGATGAAATCAAAACAATTTGATAGAAATATCTCTTTCTATATTGTAATCATTTAAGAGTCACATAATTATAAAAGAGAACATTTATCTTGAAAATATTCTTATAAGATTTTAAGGTAAAATTCAATGATGTTATTATAGTAGAAAATAATTGTACTCATCATATAAGTTAAAAAACATTCTTTCTATAGTTTGGTCGAAAAGGTCGTAAAGGACCTTGTTTTGAAAATGACAGAAATATTCCTTTATAAACATTATATAAAAAGTCAAAAAATGAAATAAATGAATTTAAATCATAGTCTATGAAATAGTAAAAATGATTTGAAATACATTTTTAAGAATAATGAATGTGGATGATAAAGATGTCCCATTAGATACTAGTGTATAAACAACCTCAGATAATGAAGAGATTGTATATTTAAACCTTACCTTGTACTTTTCCTTGATCTAGGGTATCATAAACTCCTATATAATAGTAAAATAATTGTTATTAAATTATACTAGAACCACATACATAAATATGATATCACATATCATTTTATAAAATTTCTTTGTAAATAATATTTCAGTAGTATCATTTTTTTGGATGTTAACTGATTCATTTTCTTTTATATGTTTTGTTACACAAGTAATGTTTGATATGTATTGGATATATTTTATTCATACCCAGAATGATATTATATTCTTAAAATTATTTTTATCTATAAAATTAAAATTTATCTTGAAAGGATACTATGGGGAATGAATTTCATCACGTTCGTGTGGACGGTAATCCGTATGTACGCATGAGTGACAATATCATTCAATTGATAGTGAAATATAATGTAATTTGATGGTATATAATATATATAGAAACCTTACCATGATATATGTATTATTTACATATCTTATACTCATTATTATACCCATAAAAATAATGAAGTGTTTTAATAACAAACTACACCACGACGTCAAGACGTTTAGCCGTACGTACGCACGTTCGGTGACTTGTCGTTCATTGGATGAATATAATAATGAATATGGTTCTACAATTTTTTAATAACATAACATTTTGTTTAAGGTACTGGATTAATTATTTTGTTAATGAAATAATAATGATAGAGGATGTGGAAGAATAAAAGAACATTGAAAGAGGTGGTGAAATTATTACCTTTTGTCGGGTGTTTTCTTTTGATTTGATCAAAATGGCTCTGTCTGTTGGATTTCTGATCAATGTAAGGCCTATAGGTTTAAGTGAGGGTATTTTGGAGGATATTTGAGAAGGGTTTGGCTTATCCAAGTGGCTTTGGATGTGTGATTATTAGAGTATGGGAAGTACCCTTTTATAAGGGAGGTGATGGTCATTTTAAGAATAGCTTGAAATAAAATTTTATTATACTTTAAAATTCGGTTTATAATGGATAAAAATGGTTTAGTTTGAGGCTAGGGTGGGTATGTGTAAACCAAATCTCAATAAGTAGTTTTTAAATAGGTTTAGGTCACAATATTAACCATATCCTTTATATTTTATTCTTAGTTAAATAGTTAATCTTTTACCATGTATTCTTGTATTATTATAATAAATGGTTAATAAACATACTATATAAAGACATGAAAACCCTAAGTGGTTCATTATTGATATATTGTACCTTATCTAAGTCCTTTGGCCTAACCATATATTTTAAGGAATATTTTATCAACTTAAAATATAGTATTTGTTTGAAAAAGTCATTAGTGTCATTTTTGAATCAATTTGGTAATTGATTTTTGTTAATGTCCTATCAACTTGATTACTTTGAATAATTTTTTTAATTGACCATAACTTGTTATATTATGAAATAATTTTTTTTGAATTCATCAAAAGTCTCAATTCACATTTATTTAGATATTTATATTATCAATTTTTTAAACATTCATTAAAATGGTCATTACTGCATTATCATTGTGTCATAATTAAAAATAATTATTTAATTCTTAAAAAATTAAAATAAAATACGATTATGTAGGAATTAATTTTAGCATTATAATGAATTTTTATGGTCGAATTTATCTTATATATAACACTATATTAAAAATGGTTTAGGTATTAAACATTTAATCAAACACTTTTTACTCTTCTTTAAATAAAATTATAATAAATGTCCTAATCTAATAAAAGTGTGTAAAAATGATCATATTTTATTCCTAAGGTTGATTTTGGATGAAATAATCTTATCCAATAGAATTAGTACATTTTTTATGGTAATTACAATGTCATTTTTACCATTAATTTCCCTATTTACTTTTAACCACGGTAAATAAAAGTCAAAAGTTACAATTCCCCAAAAATTATTTTCATCATATTGAAAAACAATTACATTCTAATTACAACCATGTCTCTCAGATTTTTGAATTTCAATTCACAGAAGCGGTAAAATTACATTTTATTCAAATTTGTAAATTCTCCTTGAAGGTGGTTTAAAGACGTTAAAAAGTGAACTAAAATTTTATATGTCAAATATTATTATAAAATGATATCAATAAATTACATTTAACTTATATAGGTATTATGTATTAATTTTTACATAGAATAAATTTAATCTAAATAAATATTATTTAAATAAAAATTCTGTTTTAAATAACATTGTAGTGTTTTTCAATATTTAACAAAAATTAAATGTTTTCTAAAAAAACCCAAAAATCACCCTAAGCTAATTTTGATATTATGAAACCAAAAATGATTTCCATTTTGATAAATAAAATTTATAAAAATTAAAAAAGTGGGTATTACTATTCATAATGGCTAGTTTGATTGGTAATGGTGTGTGAAAACTCCAAGTTGTGTACTGTTCAAGAAATTGCATTATTCAAAGGAAAACCTACTGTGGAAACATGGGGTATTAAATTCTTCCCTCCATCAAATAATTTCAACATCAAAATTTCTATATCATTATTGTACAAAAAGATTTGGGTGGTTCTTAATCATAAGTTCCTTGGGTTCCCACATTGTCTTTTCCATCTTATGGTATCTCCATAGAACATTCACCAGATGAGTCGTCCAGTTTCTCTACACTTGATCTCTGGAATCAAAAATTCTGATATGATCTTCGCATTAAGATAGGATGGGTTATAGTTCTATATATTTATTGGTGAGTACATGTGTTGGGAAAGGCATGTATTTTCTCAAATGTTATATGTGGAACACATCATGAACATTGGAGAGACTTTTCGGCATTGCCAAATGATAAGGTACAACTCCAATTCATTCTAGAATTTCGAAGTGTCCGATGTCCCTGGGAATCAATTTACTTTTCTTAACGAATTGTATAACATCCTTCCATGTATATACCTTCAATAAAACATAATCTCCTACTGGATATTCCAAATCATTGCTTCAGTTATCGACATAGTTTTTTTGATTTCTTTGAGTTTCTTTGATGTAGGTTTGGATTACCTTAACCTTTTCCATTGTTTCCTCACAATGTTCTAGGCCTACAAGTTTTCATTCACCTACATCATCCCAAAAAGTCAGTTTCAAATATCTCTTCCCATATAACGCTTCATATGGTGCCATCTAAATACATGAATTGAAGAAATTATTAGAGTAAAATTCTACCATAGGTAAATACTGATCCCACATACATTGAAAGTCAAGTGAGGAAGATCTCAACATGACTTTTATGATTTGAATCGTCAGTTCTAATTGTCCATCAGTTTTAGGGTGGTAGGCATTGCTCAAATGAAGTTTAGTATCCAAGGCCTTCATAAGACTTTTTCATAATCTTGATGTAAAATGGGGATTGTGATTTGAAACAATCGATGTATGTACTCCATGAAGTATTACAACATCATTAATTTTAAATCATGTTAAACGTTCAAGTGGTAAATCTACTCTTATTGGATGAAAATGTGAGGACTTGGTAAGATGATCAACAATGACCCCTATTGTATCATTCCATCAAGGAGTCCTTGGTATCCCCATTAAAAATTAATCTTAATATCATCCCATTTCCACTCAGGTATGTGAAGATGTTTCATGAATCCTCTAGGATGTTTTCTTCCAGCCTTTACCTATTGACAAACCATATATGGTGACACATAATCAGCAATATCCATTTTATTGATGTCCCATCGAAAATGATCCTTCAAATTTATATTCATCTTAGTGTTAGTAGGGTGTATAGAGAAATTATTGTTATGAGCATCGTCCAATAATTCCATTTTTAGATCCGGTATATTTGGAACACAAATTCTCTTCCCAATTTTCAAAATTCCATCTTCACATACGGAGTCAATCAATCTCCCACAATTCACATATTTAATTTTCTTTTGAAACTCCTCATCTTCAGTCTCAGAACTTTTTATGCATTCTTGTAAAGATGGTTTGCAAACCATTTTAAAATGTACTAATGTTTTTCCTTAAATTATTATTCTCATATCCATAATTACTAGTTTCATGAACATAGGATCCATTTAAACTATCATCTTGTTCAAAACTCCATGATCATTTCTGCTCAAAGAATCTGCCACCTTATTTTCCTTCCCCGGGTTGTAGTGTATAGTGTAATTATAATCCTTGAGTAGATTGAGATATCACCTTTTCCTCAGGTTGAGTTTTTTTGTGAGAAAATATAATTCATGTTCTTTTGATTGGTATATATCTCACTGTATTCACCATAGATACTGTGTATACAAGTCATCAAAGAATATATTATAGTTTCTAACTCAATATCATGTGTGGGATTTTTTTTTTCATGAATTTTTAGCTGTCGTGATGCATATGAAATAACCCTATCATTATTCGTAAGAACACAGCCATTTTCTTTCTCTAATGCATCACTGTAAATCACAAACCTATAATTCGTCGATGGTAGTGCCAATATAGATGAATTGACAAAGCTTCTATTTAGTTCTTGAAAACATTATTCACACCCATTGGCCTAAACAAATTTAACCCCATTACGTGTGATCTTGGTTAATATGTTAGGAAATTGGGGAAAATTATAGATCAAGAGATGATAGTAACCTACTAATCCAATAAAACAGCTTACCTCAGTTATACTTTTCGGTGTAGGACATTGCTGGATTTCCTTTTTCTTTGAAGGATCAATAGAGAATCCATCATTAGAGACAATCTGTCCCAGAAAAGAAATCTACTGATGCCGGAATTCACACCTGCTAAACTTCCTATATATTTCATTTCTTGTGATGGTTTTAATAATAGAGCACAAGTGATTATCAATATCTTCGTAGATTTTTAAATAACCATGATATCATCAATAAACACCACTACAAATTCATAAAGATATTCTTTCAAAACTCTATTAATTAGATCCATGAATGTAGAGGGAGCATTAGTCAGTCCAAACGACATTACTGTAAACTCTAAATGCCTATACCTAGTTCAAAATGTTGTTTTCAGAATATCATCCTTCATCACACAAAAGTGATGATATCCTGATCAAAGGTCAACCATTTAAAAATATTAAGCTCCATGAAGTTGGTCGAATAAATCATCAATGAAAGGTAGGGGACACTTGTTCTTTATTGATATTGCTTTGATCTCCCTATTTTCAATGTACAACCTCAAATATCCATATTTTTTCTTAACAAATAAAATAGGGGTTCCCCATAGAGAAACACTAGGGATAATAAATACCTTATTAGTCAATTCCTCAAGTAGTTTTTTTAGTACACTAATTTCACAGTTCCCATTCTATATCAGGTCATTGACATGGGCCTTGAACCATGAATTAAATCTGTGGAAAACTCAATTTCTCATTCTGGAGGATGTCCAGGTAAATCCACTAGAAACACATCAACATACTCTTGTAAAATAGGTATGTCCTATATTTGAACTTTCATTTCCTTGACCATAGTTTTTTCATTATCATCCTCTCCAATAATTGAATTTGCTAGATCTACTTGGGGTAGATCTAGAGAGGAATTAGGTGGTGACATTTCTTCTATAAATATAAGTTATTCCATATCATCATCAAAAATTGTAACATCATTCTTCTTACAATAAATTTTTACATCATAGTCTGAAATCTAATCCATTCCAAGGATTACATAAAATTGAATCATGGGTATGACGATGATATCATTAGATAAATAACATTTATATGCCCTAATGGGTACTGATTCACCAAAAATTGTGGTGATGATACTTCCCTTAGGAGTTTTGAATGACAAATCCCTAGATAAATCAAATAGGAATTATCTAATTTTATTATCAAACTGGGAAGATATGAAACAATGTAATGATCTAGCAACAAATAAAGCATTGGTTAAACATGATGAAACCATTAAATTACCTGCCACCACATCGTTCAAAGCATCAACCTCAGCAACTGTGATCGCATAATCTTTGTATATATCCCATGGCCTTTCTAAGGTATGTTTCATTGGCACTTAGGAAATTAGTTTGAATAATGCCCCTTTTCTCTATAATTGTTTCATTCAACATTGACAGCCTCTTTCATTCCATTGCTATCATGATTTTTGTGGCCATTTTCACCAAACTTGTAATAGACTCCCATTCCCTTCAAGAAAGTACCGGGGTGATTCTTCCAACATTTATCATTGGATGGATGTTAAACATCTCCCTTCTTCCCCTTATTTCCATTTCAAGCATGTTAGATAGATCCCTTATTGTCTTTATTTGATTAAAATTTGTAAGACTTGGAAAGTTCATTTTTTGTTTTGATAGCACATGAGACAATATCTTCGTACGATGAGAAGGATGGTGAGACTAATGCTTGACAGACAAATGGTTTTAACCAACCATATAATTGATCAATCTTACTCTTTGGTATACTTATATAATATTTTGAATGCCTTAATAACCATGTAATGTAAGCCTCATATTTTTCGACATTCATAACCTCCTTTTTCTTTAGACTGATTAAAATTCCTTTTCGATATCAGCACTATTTACATCACTAGCTCCACTATAATTATAGTGAATATGAGGGAAATACATACATGTATTATTTGTGTTGATACAGTTTACATTATTCCCACTAGGCATCATTTATAAAAATTGGAATACACTAGATTAGTTTATGAACCATAATACATAATTCTAAACTTGTAAAACACTTAAGATAAATTGAACAGTATATAGATATAATCTATAATCATAAAAATGTATTCACTGAGAAGGTATATACTCATACATCCTTTATAAATGTTTTTAATGAAAATTTTAATTATCCTATTCATATCCCTCAGGAGTTTCATAACAAAGAGTGCAATAAGAACCGCTATAGTGTATGAGAATACCCCTTGTCAAGCCCGAAACTCCATGTCGGAGTTTTCACTTCTAGGTACACCCATTCCAGAGCTACTTTTAACTGATCACATCCAAAAAGATATTTATTTATTGGAATTCTCACAAAATATTTACGTTACCATAATTTATGATGTTATTCTATACTAATCCTCAAATTCTCTTATAGGGTAATGTTCTCTGAACAGAGTTTTTCTAAATCTAGCTTCCAAATATTGTACTAAATTCCTCTCATACCAACTATAACACCCAGACCCTACTTACCCAGAGTTGTTCCATCATTACATATCATTGACATGATCACAAGGTATCATGTATCGATGGACCGATTAGTTTAGTATCCTTTGAATTATTAAATACAAACATAATTTTTACATTACATCATGTAATAAAAACAAAAACATTATTTTCCCCCTTTGAACGCACATATATCCCACAGAATGTCCCAATAGGTTAACCAAAAATACCACTTCACATCATAGGAAAAATAAAACATAGAAAGGTGTGAGCTCAGATGATCATTAATGATAACAATATAGTGGAAACATTCATAAATAAGCAAGGCAATTTAAGGCAAAGTACAGTACTAAAACATAAGCCTTTTAAACATAAACTTAAGCATAATATGGAATTTATAAATCAAATAATTACATTTAATTATTCAGGTGGATATTATATGAGTCTAATAATCACATACAATATCAGTAGCCATTTTCATAACGATGGAATGTAGAATGCCAATCTTCATAACCAAATATTGAAGGCCTCATGCCAAGAATACAAATAAGATTTTGTCAAGGGCTTGTTCCAAGACACTAGATTATCTAATTAGACCTACCAATGGAACATGATCTATAGTGGGATCCACTAGTCAATTACTTATTCCAATGCATCCCAAATATGAAAAGGTTGAAACATGACATAAACATTCGTATTAAAATATGAATTCAAAATGTTAATACATTAACCATAAAGCATGAATGTTATAAAAATATCACATACACACTCAAACATATCAAAAAACCTATAATATAATATAAAAGATTGTATCCTAATTAATCGACTTCAAACCGGAGTAAAATATATCAAAGGATGTTGACATATATGAAATCTAAACAATTCGAGAGAAATATCTCTTTCTATTTCGAAATAATTTAATAGTCACCTAATTATAAAAAACAAATATTTTTAAAGTATTATTATAATATTTTATGGGAATCTTTGAAGATGTTATAATGGTGGAAAATAGCCATACTCGCTGTATATGTTAAAAACAATTCATTACATAATATTATTGAAAATGTCGTAAAGGGCCTTGTTTGGAAAATAACGAAAAGATTCATTTATAAAAATTCGATAAAAATTTAAACATTAGAATAATTGATGTTAACCCATAGTTTAGGAAATAATAAAAATGTTTTGAAATACAATTTTTTTGAAACATGGAGGTGTATTATAAAAAGGACCAGTAGATACTCACGTATAAACATCCTCAAATAATGAATAGATTGTAGATTTAACCCTTACCTTATTCTTTTCATTGATTAAGTGTATTTTAACCTCCTATATAATAGTTAAAAAATTGTTATTATATTATAAAAGAACTAAATACATTAATATCATATCATATATGAGTTTCTAATATTGCATTGTTAATAAAGTTTCAGTAGTATCATTGTTTTGGATATTAACGGGTTCCCTTTCCTTTATTTGTTTTCTTATGTATGTAATGTTTTTTATGGATATGATATATCTAATTCATATCCCAATTGATATTTTCTTCTTAATCATTATTTGTAAAAATAAAAATAAAATTACTCATTAATTATTATGATATGGAATGCATTTCATCATGTTTGTGCATTTGATAATTTGTACGTATGCACGAGTGAAAATATCATTCAATTGAATGTGAAATTGTTTTTAATTTCATGTTATATCATAAATAACAAATATTTAACATTTTATATTTATTATTTACATTAGGTATACTCATTATTATACCTATCTAAATAATTATGTGTTTGAATAAAAAACTACACCATGATGTTGAGATGGTAAGAATTACATAAACTTGTATTTTGACTTGTCAAATAGAGGATGGATAGAATAATGAATATGGTAGTAACATATTTAAAATAAAATAATATCATGTATAAGGTACTGTATTTATTATTTTGGGAAGGAAAAACAAATAAAATGGAAGTGGAAGAAGAAGAGAACTTTGAAAGATGTGGTGCAATTATTACCTCTTTTTCAGGTGTTTCCATTTAAGTTGATCAAAATGGATCCTTAGGATGGATTTCAGATCACTGGAATTCCTCCAGGTCAAATTAAGGGTAGTTTGTAGGATATTTGAGTAGGGTTTGGCTGAGCCAAATTTCTTTAGTGGTATGATTTTGAGAGAAGGGGAAGTACCCTTTTATAGTGGAGGTGAGAGTCACTTTACGACATGCCTAAAATATTTATTTATTATTCTATCCTATTTGGTTTATAATGTATCCCAAAGGATTTATTTCTAGGAAAATGTGCATATTGTTCTAAAACCTCTCAACCAATAGGTTTTATATAGGTTTTGGTCCCCATATTATCCTTTTCTTTTAGATTTAACTCTTAGTTAAATAGTTTAACTTTTACCATGTATTGTTATATTATAATATTGAATGATTAATAAACATAATATAAAAACCTATGTAAACAAAATGTGGTTAATTATTGATATATATGTCTTTATCTAATTCCTTTTATTGATCCTTATAATTTTAGGAATATTATATCAATTAATAATATATTATTTCTTTTAAACACTCATTTATGTCAATTTTGACACTATTTGGTATATGTTTTTTGATAAATTCATAACAACACGATTACTAAGAATACAATTTATTTAATAAATCCTAACATGAAAAAGTTAACTATAAAATTAGTGGAATTCAACATAAGTCTCAATTTACATTTATTTGGGTATTTATAATATCAATTATTTTAATATTTCATTAATTAGATAATTACTATATCATCATTGAGTCGTAAGTAAATTTAATTATATAATGTATAAAAATTATATAGATAATACCATTATATAGGAAATCTATATAAAATTTTAATGAATATTTATTTAATAATTTATCTTATGTATAGCCCTATATTAAAAATGGATTTGTTATTAAACATTGAATATAACACTTTTAACCCTTCTTTAAATAAAATAATAATAAATGCACTAATCTCACCCAAGTGGGTCAAAGGGGTCAAATTTTATTCTTAAGGACTATTTAGGTGGAAATACACTTATCCAAGAGAATTTGGACATTAGTTAGGGAAATTTTCATATCATTTTTATCTTTAGTTACCCTATTTACTTTTGACCGTGGTAAATAAAAGTCAAAAGACATTATTCACCAAAAATTATTTTCGTCTTATAGAACAACATTTTACTTAATTTTTTCAACTGTATCTTTTAGATTTTTGAAATTCAATTCACAGAAGTTGTAAAATTACGTTTTATGCAAATTTGTAAATGCGCCTAGAGGGTGGGTAAAAGACGGTAAAAAGTTCAATAAAATTTTATATGTCTAATATTATAATAAAATAACTTCAATAAATTTAATTAAACTTTTATAAGTATTATGTGTCTATATTGACTTCAAATTAATTTAAATAAAATAATTTGTTTTATAAATAAATAGTCAGTTTTAAACAATAACTCTGTGTTTTCAACTATTCATCAAAAATTGAAAGAATTTAGAAAAATACCAAAAATTAAACCATAGATAATTTTTATATTCCTAACAGAAAAATGAAGTCCATTTTGAAAAAGAAAATTTATAAAAAATAAAAAATTGTGTTTTTATATTCATAACTTATAGTTTTATTTTTTGTGGTGTGCTAAAACTCCACGTTGCATACTACTCAAGCTATTGAATTATTCAAAGGGAAACATACTACAGAATATTGGGGTCTTACATATTGCCATCTAGAATCTTCTCCTTCAATATCCATTTGTGATAAAAAAAACAAACCACAAACAAACACTGTCTCCATCACATCCCCCGACTAATTGAATTGTGAAAAACTGAAAAATATCAACTGAAAAGTGGAATCTAATAGGACCACCCTTTGCAGTCAGGGGAAATGAGAAAGACAAAGATTCGGGTACACAGTTGATCAATATGGATAGAAAAATACTACTCTAGTTTGGGGGACCACCTTCAAAACCTTATGGGGCCTCTAAAGAGGACAATGACATCCACCCTTAATGATATTCGTCTGTGAGATCCTGCCACTATAATAGTATACGAAATAGGGAAATCAAAAATAGTATAAGTGTAAATAGAAAAACCCTAAAGGAAAATATATAAAAAAGAATATAAAATCTAATTGAGGATTGATATAAAATGATGGGGGTGAAACCTTAAAGAGAAAACAACATAAGAAACCTAAAGAGCTCCTAGATCACTATATTAGACCAACCCCACATAGCATCACTAGTTAGAAGAAGAACATTTCACTGAATGTGAGTTAAGAGAGAATAGATGAGGGAGTGGAAGGAATGTCAAGATAGGGGTGATGGGATGTGAGCTGGGGGGATCAGTGGTGAGGCTAAATCAGGGCTACATGATGCAAGGAGGGGTGGTGGGATGTGATGTCGAACACAAAACATGGGGTGGAAATGACTTTGAGGAAGATAATTTAATTAGAATTTTAGCGGGGTAAATTTTATTATTAAATTATTTAAATGCTTATTAAATAAATTATATAAAAAATATAAAAATAGATAATATTTAATGAAAACTGAATCAATAACAATGAAAAATAAAAAATTATTTAAAATTTTAAGAATATCTGAAATTAAAATAAATTCTGAGATGTTCATAAAAACTCCATGAAATAAAAATTTACATTACCCATATAAATAATAATATATATATATATATATATTGAATGTTTCTCCTGATTGGTTATTGATAAAATCATTTTATTTTTTATTGAATGTTTTATTGTAACATTTTCTATTAATGGAAAAATATTTATTAGTAAAGGCGTTATTAATAAAATATTCTTGTGTTAGTTAAAATATTTGGTATTAATATGATAAAACAATAGATTCAAATTCTTGTAAATGATATATTGATATTGAATGATCAATATCAGAAGATATATCTTTTTGTAGAAAGATGTTTTGGTATTGAAAGTTAATACCAATAGAACATAATATATGTAGGAATGGGTAATTATTACTAACAGATATATTATATTTCAATAAATTTTGGTTGGTATAAACCATTTTTATTGTCAGGTGGGTTAAAATGAAGAAGGATATCACAGATTTTGTATCTTAGTGTTTGAAATTTCAACAAGTTATGTATGAAAGATAATAGAAAATAAGGATGTTGCATCCATTACTGATACCATAATGTAAATGGAAGATAATAACTATGGATTTTGTCATTGGACACCCCAACACCTCTAGATGGAATAAATCTATATGGTTGGTAGTCAATCACCATACTAATTCAGTACACCTCATCACTATCAGATAATAATTCTATTAGTATCATCTTTCTAGGATATACATTATTTATGTGGTAAGGATTTTTTGAATGCCACATTCCTTTGTATCTTTTCAAGATCTGAGGCACACAAAAAAGATATAAAAAATTATTTAGCAGGCACTTGATAAAAAAAATTATTTTCAGCAATGTGTTACATCATCAAATAGATAGTTAATATGAAATTACTATTCACACCCTGTATGATATTTTGAGATCATTTTATTTGGATTTCAAAGTTGGTTGGTATCAACACCTTCCGCAAGTTGAGTTTTTATAAAATAATTGTTACAATCATTTAGTAATATGGAACCTTCTGAATCCCCCAAAAAAAATAAATATAAATCTCGTATATGTTGGAAAAATCTTTTGGAATTAATTCTATTAAGATATAAAATACATGAGGAAATATAAGATAAATTTTGGGTAATTTAACATCATATCCTGGAATCTCAATATTTGAAGAAAATATATAATGATTATCTTCAACCGATTATTGAATTCGAAGTTGGTGATAAGGTGTTTCTAATAATTTCTCCATTGAAGAATTATTTTAGATTTGAAAAAAATGTAAAATAATTACTTAGTATATCAATACCATTGAAATCGTGGATAGAATCGAGACAATATCCTATCACATGGAGGTTCCAAAAAACCTCTCTCAATTCTATGTTGAGTTCGATGAATAGATCCTATGTATGTATATAACTAACAATTTATGTGAACTGAAATCAAAGGTTATACCACTTAGAAAAGATCTTTATTATGATGAATTATAGGTGGATATTGTGGATAATACATATAAAATTATAAAAATGTATACCGTTGGATTGTAAAATGATTTTTGGTGAACCTATATTTTAGAGGTTGTTATGTTTGAAATTCAGAATATGTTGAGGAATAACTATACTCTTTTTTGTATCAGAATGATGAATTTTGAGGAAAAATTTTATTTTGAATGGGGTAGAATGCAACACCCCGTGTTTTTTCGGAACCATTTTTCTAATTAAATTTAACTTAATTGGTATATTAGGTGTCATGCCACACCATGTTATGCATGAATTATATGAAACACCATGTTAATCTTTCACTAGATGAAACATCTTCTTAGCTTGCATTACACACGATAATGAGTATTAACAAAATAATGATACATAATAATTAGTTATTTAAAATTGACCATTATAACATCGATGTTAAAAATAGTAATATTAATATTAATAACTAATTTTTTAATATACAAGTTTTATATAAGTAAAATATATTGATTATGTTTAACTTAATTTTTTGTAATCTCTTTTTATGTTTTGAAATTACAATTTTCTCAAAAAATAATTTTTATAACTTTTTGTGAACAATAAAAGATTAGTTTTTATTTGGATATTTTAGAAATATAATTCTATGAATGTAACATTATTTCTGATTTTATTATTTCAAAACTATCTTAGGGTGAGTTTTTGGGATTTTTCTGAAAAGATTTATTTGTTGATCCATATGGAAAATAGTTAATTTTAATTAAAATTGAATTTTCACATAATTTATTTATATTTTTTGATTATATTTCAGTTTTTTTTTGAATGTATATTTAGTTATCTTATACATTTATTTTTCCAATCTAATTCATTGGATTAAATTTTAAAAAAAAATCTAATATAAAAACAATGTAAATATGTTTTTTTCTTTAGAGAACCACTTTCTCAACGCGTTTGTTGGATTAATATTAAATTATTTTTTATTACATATATGTATCAAATTTGGGAAAATGGATTCTATATTTAAAATCAAAATCATTCATATTTTCTTGATAAGCCCAAATTATTTATTCACCAAACTAATAATTAAATGAAATTAAAATTAATTATAATTATTAATGTTAAAGGGGGATTACATAGTTGTTAAACATATAATATAAGGTATGAAAATGAAAAAAACCTATCTAGAACCCATTATATATCAATATTTTTACCCTATCCATTATTTTATAAAAATTGGTACTTTATTTGAGTTACATTAATAGAAACAATGTAGGTGGAATTCTCTCATTTAAAAAATTATAAAAGCCATACTCACCTAACTCTTCATGTAATGGTATCATTTTTATACTCCTTATTACATTAGATGTGTAATAAAATGATTTTAAGAAAATAAAAAATTATTTCCATATTCAATCAGAAAAATTCCTTCCAAAACCATATTTTTAGAATAATTTTTCAGAAATTTCCTCAAATCGTCTTTTAAAATCACTTTCAATGAAAAGGATTTTGACTATTTTTTATGCTTTCAATGGGGTTTTAATTGATATTAAGATCTTAATTTATAAGTTCAATGGTTATTTTCAAAGAAAATGATTTCAAAAATATTACATTTAAATTTTATTTCAAATGATTTTCAAATCATGTTTTATATTTTTTCTATGTTATTTTCAAATAAAAATGGTTTTCAAAAATTTAATGATTTAAAAAGTGTTTTTCAATTGAGAATTTATATTATCCTCAATAAATGTTTTAAATGATTTTTAAAAATTATTTTCCCAACTAATATTTTATTTGTTTATTTTGTATATTCCTTAAAGGTGTTATGAACCAAGCATACCATTCTTATTCATTCTTTGAATTATTTTTAATTGTGATGAAATTTTGTTTATGAAACTCATTTATTAACCACATGTCACACCATGATAAAATTATAATAAACCCCACATATATCCATTGGTTATTCTATGATAAAATGATCGTGAAATATTTATCTTTCTGATTGGTTATGATATGATGAAATTTTTATGATCCCTGTTTCATTTTATAGTTTATGATATGATGAATGTTTATGATATTATTGAAGACATATGTATGAGTTCATTATATGATTATTGGGACCTATATCTCCCTACAATGCATTCTGTAAATATTTATATCTCAAGAGATTAATAGGATTAAAACATCCAGTGAACTCTGTTCCTTACGATAGAGAAAGAATGGGAAGTGATCTCAGTTTATTAATATTGGTTTGGAATGGGGATGTGACCTAGTTCAGTAAATGAATTTTTCAGTTATGATGTACCTGGTTGTAAGTATTTACAAATATGGAAATGTTTTCTATTTTTATATGTATTCCACAAATTCCATGTCTTTTTATCTCATGTATCATGTTATTTGACTCCCTTATGTCCCATGACTTATAAAAATTCATTATTTATTCCATGACTTAAGTTTTTGATCATTCATACGTAAGGTACAATTTTCAAATGTTTTTCTCTTGTTCACATACCCTTATTTTCATTCTATGTTTATGTTTCTCCTTTGTATGAATTTATTGATCATATGATCTCACCCTGCCTTATATTTCATTTACAATGTTTTGAAATTGTGTATTTTTTATGATATGCCTAAGATGGGCTTCAGTTATGAAGAATATATTAGGAGATGACTTACCCACTTATGGACCAATGTTGAAGGTCTCATGTTTAAAAAGGCACTAAACTATTATGGTTCTCTGACATGTAAAAAATTAATGAAAAAAATATTCCACAATAATGATGTAATTTCCATGAATTAAAATCCTAGGTCATTAATCTCTCGGTGACCATCCATCACCTTAAAACCACCCTGAAACAATTGCAATAGACGACAATAGAATCTGTTATACTACACAATTCCACTCCCCTTCCTTGTGTCTTAACAAACATGGTCTAAAATAACCCAATGAAAAAAGTATAGTGTTAGAAAATCCACATATTGGATACTAGCAATGAATCAGTTCATGTTATAATATTAGGAATTTACATGTTCTATCATTTGAACAAAATCTAGTTTATATATAATTTTCTCAAATAAAACTATTTCTAAGTTTTTCGTTTGTTTTCAATAAATGAATTCAAACTTTACCATACCAATGATATATCATTTATAAATTAAAAACATATAAGTAAAACATGTGAAAAAATTTCAATGAAAGAAAACATCATATGAAAAACTGGGTATAAATGAAAATGAACTCCATTTAGGCCCTAGATTATAAGATTATCTAATATATTTAAAAGAGTCCTAAACCAGGAATAAGATGCTTAAATCTAATATTGAGTATAGCCATTGTTGTTTGACATAAAAAATCAACTCTTAGTGGTTTTACACACACTATGGTCACCTCGGTCCATTTTCTAAGGAACCCATGTTTCCCAATATGCTATGTTTTCCAAAATACATTTATAAAATCCTTTTTAACATTTCATAAACACAATTTTTCATAATAGAAAATAAATTTCAATGAAAACCCTAGAGGTGTCAATAATAAATATTAGTATTTTATGAATTATTAATACTTGTATAGATACACCAACCTTATGAATGATGGAAATATTTCATCCATCAAGAATAGATATAGAAAAACTATGCATCATCCAGTGAATGTTAGGGAAAAAAACTATAAAGTATCAATATAAAATAGAAATTGAAAATGAATATAAAGAAATTAAAGGCAACACCTCCATCATCACCAATAGAAATGAAGAATCTGAAAGACACTTACCAGTGATATATGGTGAAATCACCATAGGAATCAATTTCTAAAAAGGGTGATCTGAAATGAGGGAGATCACAGTAAAATTCCGAAAATCGTGTTTGGTTTTGAGAGTTATGATTGTGCACTGAATGATGGATGATCTAGTTGTTCATAAGGTTTAAAACCATTACATATGATAAATTACAATCATGAATCCATTTCAAACCATGAGTAATAAATATTACTAAAAATGCCCCACCTTAGACAAAATTAAATACTGGTATTTGTTTTTATGATATGCAAATCTCTCAAGACTGATAAACACTTCCCGCCCTATATGATATTGTTGGAATATCCCAGGAAACATATTCCATTCATGTAACCCATTCATGAAGTAAATGTTCCCATCATGTAGTACTCCACCATGTTTTTTATAGAAAACATGAAAACCAAAACATAAGTGTATCTGGTCAAAAGGAGATAATTTTAAATCTATTTACACATTTATACCCAAATGAAATTAATTTATAAAAGCATATATCCTAGAAAATTATTTAATTTTACCTTGTAGATAATATTCATTTCCAAGAATAATTTAATTCATCCAAACTAAATATGTGACTATAAAAAATAGAAAATGAGTTACTAAAGGATGGTATCTGGGTGTTACAACGTCTCTAAAAATGACTCATTCCCCATAAATTCAATAAAATTTTGGACTCACAAAAAATTGGAATTCTCTTATTCTTTCTCACCTGTTTAATCTCCCACTTCTCATGGATATCCTATCTACATTTCCATAAGACACTTGAAAATGGAGTCATTTTACCATGATGTACCTTCTCACAGTGATTCATAATCTGAAATGGTTTGTCTAATATATTTAAGTTGGTCTCAAGATTTACATTCCCTCTTTCAATCACATAAGAATGATCAGATAGATACATCCTTACTTAGGAAACATGAAACATATCATAGATGGAAGTCAAATGATATGGTAAGGTAACTAATTGACCACCTTTCTCAGTCATCCAATGAAGTCCAAGGGGCCCAATAATCATGGAACCAGCTTACCATACTTGCCATGTACAAAATATCTATTGTGTTTTGAATATTTAAGAATGACCTAATAACTAACCTAAAACTATAATATTTGGTGACAATAGTCCATATAAGACTTTTTTGACTATTTACAACGATCAAACTCTTTATATCAACTATAACCTCTTAGTTTATCAATGAATGAGACTCAATCCTACTGTGAACATCTATACCAACACTTCCCAGCATAAGGTAGATTTACATGGATGCCCATATATGGCCTCAAAGGGACCCACATTGTTAGAGGCCTTATAAATATTATTATAAATATATTTTACTAAAGGAAAATTATTTTCCCAATAACCACCAAAATATAGAACATGTTCCTAGAGAATAACCTCAAGAACCTAGATATTTCTGTCTATCTATCCATCCATCTATGGATTATATGTTGTAATACTCCAAAAATCCAATGTAAGAATATTTTATTTGATAGTGTGTATGAAAAACAACACCAGGTTCATAATGGAATATAAAATCCAGATGAATTGAAATATATTTAATATTTAAAATAAATTAAATATATTTTTTAGATTGCAATTTACTGGATTCTGAGTTATCATATGTCTTAGGCAATAACAAGCTTCTTAAATTTCATAAGTGACACACAAGATAGAATTTTTCCAAATAATGATATAGTAATAAAATATTATTTAATATAGTAAACCTAGATGTTAAATTTTTTATTTCAGATAGGATTAAATAAATTATAAAAATATATAGTTTAAATAAATATAATATGAATTACTAGGTTACCAATTAATTAGAAATGAAAATATATATCAATTGAATATAAATGATACATTTTTATTTTTATACTCACAAAGTTGGTTTATCTTAATAAAATAAATTAAGTAAAATTATTTAATTATATTAATGAAATATATATATTTAATATACTCAATCAATTTTTTTAATATTTTTAAAATAGCCTTTATAGACATAAGATTTTAATAAACCAAAATTTATGTATAAAAAATAATATTTTTTAAAGGCGGTTTTACTATATTTTAATTGAGAACCTATGTTTAATACGATTTTTTTTACTTTTATTAACTTTTTATGTCAAAATAATATAAATCATTGTAATAGGAACATAAAAATTAACTTAAGGGGATTTTTATTGGTTTTTTCTATAAAGTTTCATTTTTTAATGATTAGTGAAAAACATTGAAATTTAATAGAAAAATTCATTTCATCTAATTTATTTATAGTTTTAAATTAGAATTTTTATTGATTATAAAGATTAATTAGATCAATTTCATATCAAATAATCAAATTTAGGACATTTTAATCAATTTATCATTGATATTGGATAAAAAATATTTTCAATATTCTGAACACTTTTACATTTAAAAGCTACAATGTCATCCTATTTACAGGATTAAATTTTAATTAATTTCTACTACATCTATGATTTTAATTTGGTAAAACTAGGTCAATATTTTAAATAATAATAATTTATATTTTCTAATAATATCAACTATAATTTTTGGAAAAATTATTTGAAATGTAATTAAAATTAATTACATCCATTAAGATGAAATTAAGCTTAAAATGGTGATAAATTTTATTCAAAAGGAAACAAATGATATCCAAACCTGTCCAAAATAGTTTTTTGTAGACATATTTTGAGCATATATTTCCTTATATGGAATTTTGTATATCAATTGATCCACTTGAAATGAAAAAATGTGGGTGGAATTCCTTTTCCAAAAAATTTAGAGGAGTGACACTCCTCCTCACTACAAAAAGGACTCCTCTCCTCACACTTCATAATACCTCCCAAGACAATTTTTCTCAACCAAGATCTACCAGAATAGCTCATCCACATCCCTACCCATAACCTAAAAGCCTCACCATGGTAAAAAGTCCACCCATGTAAACCCTTTGGTTCAAACAAAAATGAGTTACCCGTTTAAAAGGTTATATCATTCCTCAAGATCGTTAGTTTTATTTATTTCTCCATTAATTAAATTATTCTTATTCCATGACAAAATAATAAAATAAGTTTTATTTTGGGATAGATATAATAATGAAAAATAAAAAATATGGGGGTGAATTTTGGTTTCCAAACATTATAAATATCAAAACACCTATATAGTAAAGTAGTGTTTCTTTCCTTTTCTCTCAAAATGAGCGAGCATCAAAAATAAATAAATGAAATGAAAACAATAATGTATAGTTTTTTAAGGTAAAAATTTGTCTTAATTCACTCCACACACACTAAAATATGTTATCTTAGTTATTTTCACTAGGTTCTCTTATCTTATGACCTTCAAAATCTATAATAGAGTGCAGGCAGTTGACACCTTACTATAATACTAATTAATGTCATTTGTTTATTTTATATAGAACCCATTACCCATAGATTTTTAACAAATGTCGACAAACTACCATGATTGTGTTAGAGAAGATGAAACTCTAATAAATTAGTTGAGTGTTCTATATAATTGGATAAAAACTATAGCTTGCAGTAGTGGATGATAGGTGAAATTGGATATTCAATGTAGCTACGGAAACATATAAATCCACCGTGACTGCACATAAATTATTCAAAAAGAAAAAAAAATACATAATTTAGATTAAAAATGAATATACACATATTTTATCTTGAAAAAATGATTCACCATTCAAATCCTTCATCGTTATTACAAATAATTATATATAAAATAAATTCAATAGGAGGGACCGACACAATAATGAGTAAATCAGAAAGATACAAAAATTTATGTCTCCAAAGTGTATCTCTGAAGGCAACAACACATAGCTTATTCTGTAAGTAAATATATATATAGATATATATATATATTAAATGAATAGTGTCTCCATATATATAATGTAGGCTGAACATATCATGGTCAAAATAGCTCAATAAAAATCGTATAATAAATCATAAATATTTGAATTAAAAACAATAAAGAGAGTCAGAAGTTACCATAATTATAGAATGGTTTTACTCTATTGAATTTCATCCTTAATAACAACCATAATTACACTTTTAGTTATTAGTAATACATCCTTGAATTGATCTTTATTTCCTTCAATAACATTGTACTTATCTTGTAGAATATCATGAATTTAAAACCCACATCATTGAATAGTCAAATGTATGGTTTCTTCATGTGATGACAACGCACAAAACAAAGCTTTGAAAATGTAATTATTTTTACCAATTTAGGTTTTATGTACTATAGATTCTTTTCTCAATAGTAGGGTTTCTTCCGAATGTGGTGTTGATGAACGATACATTTTATTTTTTTTAATGTCAAGTTCCATCCAAATGTAGGTTTGATTAACAATATATTCAAGGAAATATAGGATTTCTAATATATAACCAATGTTATGAACATCAGATTTATTCTTTAAATAATTCATACTAATGTAGGGTTGATAGTAGTGATTCAATAATATTCTAAAACACATTCTAAATAATTCAATGTAAATTCATCTTGGAACAATGTCGTGAATATAATTATATAATAAGTATTTCAACGAATATGAATTTTAGGAAATTCACATAAATTAATTTTATTACTAAAATAAATGTGGGTGTTTGTGAGCAAAAAAACCAAAATTAAGTTAACAAAATATTTAATTGATACAGGATAAAAAATACCCCACTTTTTTATGATCACAAAATCAACAAAAACAATAATAAAAATAAATAAAATTTCATAAATAATTCTTTGAGAAATCCCAAAAAACATTTGTCACCAATATATTTGTAATATTTTTCTTCCACAAAGAACACTTGTCCCCAAATATAAGTATTAAAAGATCACTTCTATTAAATTAAATAAAACAATTTCAAAAAAATGATGATAAACATATAATATTATCATATAAACTTCTCACTTTTTAATCCATGATAATATTATTTCCTTTAAAAGAATGATAAACTTCTCGCATTTAATAAAGCTTTATGCTTATCCCATATTAGAGATTCTATATTTAAAGAACAATAAAATTTAGAGAACTATAATCTTTGTAGAACTATGAACCTCTCCCTCTTTATTAGCCTCAAGAGTATTATAATGAAATAATTTATCGAACTTTATGAAAATGGTATAACTTATCAAATTAAAGCATAAAAATTCACCCCATTTTTTAAATCAAAATGATAAGAGCATTAATTAACTCCCCTTAAATTTATTATTCCTTTGTTGAATATAAGAGATAAATTTATACAAGGATCTTTTATGAATTAAATGATTATGTTTTTAAACTCCCCTTGAATAAAAGAATATAGAATTATTTTACTGAAAATGTTTATTAGGTAAAGGCAAAAATTATATCCATGCTTGCCTAACAAAAATTAATGGTAAAATAGAAATTCTGAATCAACAAATTTCATTACTTTTCACTTCAGATATATAATTAAAAATAGTATATAAAATTTATTTTTAAATTAAATTAATGAATGAAAAAGTTTCAGAAAGATTATACTATTTATTTGGACCATCCAAACTATGGATTTATTAATATAAATAGTCAAAATTATTAACAATTATTCAAATATTTTTTGAATATCTTCTATTGTTTGATAAGAAGTGTGTGAATTTTTTTCAACTGGAAACAACTTTAGTTTATCATGATCAATATTTTTAATAGCTTCTTTTATGAGAATCTCCATTTGGCTATATATTAATAAATTGAAAGAAAAATAATATTCTTTTTAAATTGGAATATATTTTGTATAATGATATTGCTTTTTAAATGATACAAAAATATATTTTAATAGTGATTCTCTATTTTGATTATCATACAACTTTATTAATACATCCAACTCGGCCTTCAGGTTATCATATTCTTTTTTCAAAGAGATAAAATTTAATAGAATGAATTCATAAGAAATTTAAAATGAGGAAACTTACCGTTCTTTAGAACATTGAACATATTTATTTATATTAAATGAATTTTCACATGAATATTTAATGACTGAGACTGACTTTTCATTAATTAGGTCAAAAGGATTACCTTTTCTCCTTTTTCTAGAAAACTTTTTATCTGATCATGATGTACATGACCTCTTCATCTTTTTCTCAATGGTTTTTAAAAGTAATTTTAATAATATTTTTTTAAGAAGAAGAATCATTAAAAAATATTTTAAGATAAAGATGACAATTTTGGTTCTGAAAAAATAAATACGATGTTTCCTTTTATTGAGACAAAAAATATAGAAAAATCATTTCAAAAAACATGTTAAATAATAAGTTCTTTTCTGACATAATAAGAAAATATAATTTAAAGAATAAAATATAAAAGGTTTCTGAATACAATTATTTAAAAATTTCATAACAAACACATTATATTCAAATAAAATATTTACAATATTAGTATATAATTAATAAGAACAAAAAATTGATTTATTTAAAGATGAATATTTTATTAATCTTCGAGAAATAACATTGTTTTCTATATAACACAATTAATGTTCCATAATTTTACCAATATTAAAATGAAATAATTGTTGGAACCAATTTGTGTATAAGGTTGTATTTGTTGTTAATAATTGTCAATGAAGATCAAAATGAAGGAGATCATGAAGTACTCCAATGAAATGGTGGAATGGAAGATCAAAATGAAGGAGATCAAGAAGTACTCCGATGAAGTGAAGGAATGATAATTTAGACGATTGTTGTACTGATCATAAGTTCAAAGAACATGTGTCAAAGGTGATACATTGTTTATAACAATGAAGAATTTGAGGTGTAATCCATCTGAGGATGATTAACGAAGAATGGGGTTTTTGGATGAAGACCATGCAATTCCTCTTTATTGCATGAGAACCATGGGGTTTGATGAAGACCATGAAATTCATCATTATTGCTTGAGACCCATGAATTTTTTGATAAAGACCACGCAATTACTCATAATTGCATGAGAACCATGCAAGAGACTTCTTGAAGAATTAAATCATATGGTTTGCATGAAGTAGATCATGACGATTGTTGAAGAATACAATGTGAAAATTAGTGGACTTCTAAGATGGTTGTGCGGGGATTAGAATTATGAGATAGACATGAACATCACATTGTTATAGAAGATGATGATTCCAAAGCTATGCCTTCAAAGAATACATATCCCTATTATGGAGTTTGTGATAAAAGCAGAAGAGTTGCTGAAGGATGCAAATCACCAAGAAGAAGTGTTGTTGAGGTGATCGTGCTTGTTGACAAAGCAAACAAACGACATACAAATTTGTTGACAAAGGAGATTCCATGGTGGCATGCAAAGTTCAAGGGCTGTGTATAATGATCCATGTTTTATTCAAGGAACATCGACAAAGTAATGGATGATCTAGAGGTGGAAAAAAAGAGCAGATACAAGGTGGCACCGTTTCCCAGTGTTTGCAAAATTTTTGGGCCTGAAAATCGACAAATAAAGAAAATTATTTTTGGCAAAGGGACATGCGCGCCGAGGTCTTGGAGGATAAGAAAGCATGCATGCCATATTTTTTTAAAGATCATATCATAAAAATATGTAAAAGGGATAAGGGCCGCGCAAGTTTTGGTCAGGTCGCACAGGTGACTTACGTGCCGTGAAGAGACTTGTGCGCCGATGCCTTGGAAGCTTGATAACTTGCGCGCCTATGGTTTTTCTAGATCAGAAGATTGAAATTTGGAAAATGAAAGAGGTTCTTGCAAGTTTGGAAGTTGGTCGTGCAAGTGAATAGAAGGGGAAGAAACCTGCGCGCCGAGACTTGAGCGCCGATGGTTGACTTGCGCGTCGTCGCGCAGGGTGGTCAAATTGCCTATAAATACTGGACCACCCCTCCTTATTTATGACGGAGTTCAAGACTTATAGATTGTTCGAGCTCTTGTCGCGTAGGTGATTAAACCATGCTAGTGGTAGTTGGGTCGCGCAACTAGAGGTTGTGCGCCGGTTTTTGGCTGCACACCCAAGGCGGTTTGGGAGAGAAAGGAAGTGAGCCACACAAGTATGTAGTTGAGGAAGGAAGCGTCGCGTAGGTGTTTTGGTGGCACATTCATGCCTGTTTAGACTTGCGCGCTGAGGACTTGCGTGTCATATTGAGACTTTCGTGCTGGGCTTGAAAAGGAGAGCCAGACATTGTTGAAGCACGCCTGCCTTTCTGGAGCTTCACAAGAGTTGAAAGATTGCCTGATACTTTCAGTTCGAAGTGAGATTGAAGAAGATATCTAAATGATACATACATGATCTCATGCATACATGGTGAACTGATTCTGACGATGACAAGTAAGATGAGCATCATTTATTGAGCAATCACATAAGTGATTGTCATTCAGGCAAACGAAGACAAGGGGATCTAGTGCATTTAGTTATTTCACTAAAGTAGAAGGTTGAATACAAAAGAGCATCAACTAAGGACTCTAATGCAAGAAAAGTCTCATGCTGAATAGGAGACAAAGAACTTCAATGCACATCTATTGAAGAAACCTTCACGTCTATAAACTGAGTGGGACTTCACCAACGGGAGTGAGCCAGGGGGAGTCAACGAGAGTGACCCGAGGGATGCAGTGAGCTATCCCTAAACTTTTCTAAAGGCAGTGAGCGTGGGACAGAGTGACTGTACCCGAACATTTGCAATCTACAGCTAGTGAAGCATAGGGGATTTTGGTACGACTGAAAACCTGTCAACGTATTCTCCTTGGACGTAGCCCTTAGTGGTGAACCAAGTAAAAAAATTTGGGTCATATCTCTGCATGTGAATTTTTAATTACTAATCATATCCATCATACAGGTTTAACGGGTTCCTAGTAACGTGGGAACAAGATCCAAAACATTATGAAGAAAAAGTTGACACCCTGATTCTCCCCTCCCCTCTCAGGGTGTCCCGGGGTTCTACAATATTTTATTGAATATGGACCTTAGTAATTAGGATTTCTAATAATAAACCACTCTATAGTTGTTCACTACTCTATAAAATACATTAACATATCTCCATCAATTGAACACATAATGATTTAATAATATAACTTAGTGGTATAATCCTAAAAAATATCAAAATATAGTTCTTTTTGTATTGATCTAAACATTCATTAATGAAAATTCATCCTGATCTAATTAAACGACTTAATATGGTTATTCAAAATTTGAACATCATCAGTTTTATGTTTTTGGATTTTTAATATACCGTTATGAATTGTGACCGTTGCTAATATGTCCATTGAACATTGATCACAAGATTAGTATAAATATAGGGCGTTAACATATCCAATTTATTCAGAAAAAGGATGTGATGGCCTCATCCAGTAGAATTTCCCTATACGAAGTTCATTTGTCAGATCTCATAAAGGAGGTGGCATCATTGGGTTTCGCTCTTCACCAAGCACAGGTTGATCTTGGACTAGTTAATCTTGATCAGAACTGACTACAGGAGAAGTTGATCTTAATAGAGATTACCACCTGAGTGCTGTTATCCGAGCCATTCCAAGAGTCTATAACCATCTCACACCTTACACTTTGTTCATATGTATGTGTAATAAGGGGTTATGTAAAAAGACCCTAGAATTATGACTATGTACATTATTTTTTATAAAAAATGTTCATTCATTTTATTATTGTTACTTTGTAAATAGTTTTAAAGCACAAATAGTATTTTAAGTTAATATTAAAATAAGAAATCTATTTTAATGAATTAATTTATTTTTGAATTAAAACATATTTTAATAAAATATTATTAATAAATTACTTATTATTAAATATAAATGATCGTATAACTTTTATGAATACAATTTATTTTTTATTATGGTTTGAAAGTTGTTTTTGTCAAAACACATGAATTTGTGATAAATGTAGAATTTTATATTAAAATTTAATATTCACATATTTAGAAAATTATTTAGATAAAATGAATAATATTTTTTGGAATCAAGATGAAGAAATTATCAAATGGCGTTCTTTTCATAATTTTCTGAGAGAGTTTACTTTTTGGGAAAAAATAAAACACCTTTTAAATATATAATGTGTTTTATAAAATCATGTTGACATAATAGTGATGTAATAAAATAATATAAACAATAATTTCATCTAATATATGTTTTACCATTAAAATAATGTCATTTTAGATTAGTTTGACCTATTTTACAAAGCTTTAGTGGACCTTTCAATACATATGAAACATTTTGTCTTTTTAAATTGTTTTCCTTGAGAGTGTGACTCACCTCAACATAAGAAACCATATTATTTTCGGTTTCTCTACAATTGGACACAAAAAATATTTATTTTCCACTCCCCTTTACAAAAAAAAACATGGGAAAAAATAATGGGTTGTTTTGTGGTTTTGATTAGTTTAATGTGTGGTGTCCCAAACATAAATAATAATGAATTCCCTCTCCTTTCCTATATAAACCCACCCAATATCCCACTTTTCAACACTAAAATCCTTTGTATTTCTTCCAACATTTTCCCTCCTCTCTCTTGAATCCTCCCCAGTCTCCCCAATCTCCCATGAGGCCACTCTCAAGCATCTCCCAAGAAATTGAAATCACACATCCAATTAAGAAATTTCATTCTTTCTCATTTTTGTCCAATTTTTTTAGTTGATTATCCCTTTTGTTTTCAATTTAAAATGTTGGGATATGATTTTCAACCTCCCCCAGACTACCCACATTATGTTTTTATGATTGGAGAACCCTTTATCTTTCATTAAGGCCTCCCAAGTACACCTGTTTCCATGCCAAAATTCAGTGAGGTATTTCTCTCTCCACTTATACATCCAAGTAATTATTTTTTATTATGCATATAAATTCCATTAAATTTTTCAATACATGTATCTATATGACTCCATTATAGTCCATTTAATTTAAATATTATGATACACCCCTTTCTCTCACATCTAACATTTTTTATGTGTTCTTATTTCACACTATTATGTAGCTGAAATTGCACTGTGATTTTCCTAGCCAATGTCATTGTGTTGCGATTACCATGCACAATTCTCTATCAAAAGGTATTCACCTTTATGTTAATTTATTTATTTATTATAATTATTCATTTATTTATTCCGCATCCCTTTACCATTGAATAAATTACGAGGATTGATTCCTTGCTGTATGATCCATGTGGCACACTTATGCATGAAAAGAAATGTTTAAAAAAGGAGCACTCTCATAATGATCCAATGGATTGGGAAATGTATAGTTTCATGATAAGTCAGGTGCAACGAGTGTTGATGCATGATAATTAAAGTGAAACAGGGGTTTACTCATGCTTCATGTGCAATGAGGGTTTACTTATGCTCTATTTGCAATGAGTCATGGCTAATGCTAATTCCATGTTAAGCATTGTTACCACATCTTCATGATATTATTATCATGATTTATAATGAATTTATGTAAATGTTTCTCTTGTGATCCATTAATATGTCTATTTTCTAACATGTATTGTATTCCTCATTTTATTCGTTGAATATTCCCTCACTGAGCTTTATAGCTCACTATAATGACCCGAAATTTTGAACAAATCTTGTTTCCTAATTTTATGTGTTATTTTATTTTATTTTTATACTAAAAATGTTTCATTTGATAACATGAGTATAATTAAAATGAGACCATTGGGTTTTGACTATTATATGACCATTGGTCAATATGACCACTGTAAACTAAACGTTTCGATTATTGTCTCTAAATACAAGTAATCTTGGTTAATTATTATAGAAAGAAGATTCGATGGCCTCACCCAGTAGTCTTGGACCGATCGAAGCCCATCTAACAGAACTTGTAAAGGAGGTAGCACCACTGGGCTTTGCTCTGGACCAAACCAAAGCTAAAATTCATCGTGTAAATCTAGAATAGAGTCTCCATTGCGAGAAGTTCAAACTGATAGAAATTACTACTCGTGCGATGTTGGCCGAGCCTCCCTCAGATTCTCTCACCTTAGCACACCTTATACTTAGGTCCTATGCTGGTGTGATAAGGGGCTATGTAAGGAGACTGTAACTGCCTTGTGTAATCCTTTGTTTTAAATAAAAATTGGGATTTCTTCTTATGATGAAGTTTATGAATTTTCAAATGACCAGATAAATATAGTATGCATATTTTTGATGAATTTTAGAAAAAATATATTTTAAAAATGTTTATGTAAACCTTAAATAATTAAAAATGTGTATTGATTTTCAAAAAATGGTCTTCTACAATTATGTTCAGTACGAAATTTAGAGTATAATAAGATCAACTTGATTTTTGATGAATAGTAAATTATGAATAGTGATTTTATGCTTAGGATTAGTAATGTGACCAAATGGATTAGTAATCTCACTTAATGAAAGTATTAATATAATCTAGGCACCTTGATTAAGTATTGTGATTCAATAAAATGGTTAAATAACGGTTTCATAAATTATTATTCAAGTATTAGTTTTTTCGGGTGAATAGTGTTTTTTAATTAAAAATTAAATTAAAAATATTTAGAAAATTATTTTTATAAAATGGATTTTATTTTTGAACTCAGAGCATCGATATTATGTTAAGGTAATTTTTTGGGTTTTTTCTGAAAATATGAATTTTCTGTGAATAGTGTTTTTATTTAAAAAAAATTATTTAGAAAATTATTTTTATAAAATGGAGTTCATATTTGTAATCAGAGCGTCGATATTTGGTTAAGGTGAAATTTTGGGTTTTTTCTAAGAAAGATGAATTTTCTGTGAATAGTAAAAAAAGCAGTTTTAGGGTATCGGTATGTTTAATGACATCATAACTGTGTCATGGTGATTTCATGAGATATTTTAAGGGTTGGCTGACCAAAGGTGATGAATTATTGTATGGGGGGCCCATGTGGCCTAACTCCATGGGAAATACCATGGGAGAGCACATGGTTTTGAAAAAACCACTTTTGAGGTGTCCCTTGGCCATTAATGCCTTGTCCCCTCACTTTACCTATAAATACCAAGCTATTCTCTCATTCTTTGGACATAAAAATCATTCTCAACGATGTTCGGGTCTCCATACCTCCCAAGGAGCCCTCCCAAGGTTCCCCCAAGCCCTCAAGGTCCCAAACATTGAGTTTTAAGAGTTACGTTTTAAGGTAAGGGATCCGACCTCTCTCTTTTTTTTAAAGAAATCTCTTTGATGTAATTTCTTTTATGCTCCATGTTATTAAGTTTGAGGAGGTTCTTTTATATTCATTATACTGTCCTGTTTATGTTCATATGATGAGATACCCCCTCTTACTCTCATCATTTCGTTTTAAGAATGTTTAAGTGGCGCCGTTAGGATGCCGAATTTTTAATGGATTCTTTCACCCTTCCCATTTTTCAAAGTTCTACTTTCATGTCAAGTCTTTCAAGTTTCATTTTATTATGTTGGGGTATGATCTCTATATATATCATAATGAAATTTTATGTTCATATTATTAGAGACACTATTTGATCTCATCAGTTCATTTTTGTTGAAGTTTAATTGACGTCGTTAGGCTGCTGAATTTTTAAGGGATTCTTTCACCCTTCTCATTTTACAAAGTTCTACTTTCATGTCAAGTCTTTCAAGTTCCTTTTTATTATTTTGGGGTATGACCTCTATATTTATCATACTGACATTTTATGATCATATTATGAGAGACCCTATTTTATCTCATCAATTCATTTTTGTTGAAGTTTATGTGATGTCGTTCAGCTGCTGAATTTTTAAGGGATTCTTTCAACCTTCTCATTTTTCAATGTTCTACTTTCATGTCAAGTATTTCAAGATCCTTTTTATTATTTTTGGGTATGATATCTATATCTATCATACTTATCTTTTATGATCATATGATTAGAGACCCTATTTTATCTCATCAATTAATTTTTGTTGAAGTTTAAGTGACGCCGTTAGGCTGCTGAATTTTTAAGGGATTATTTCACCTTTCTCATTTTTCAAAGTTCTACTTTCATTTCAAGTATTTAAAGTTACTTTTTATTATGTTGGGGTATGATATCTATATATATCATAATGAACTTTTATGTTCATATTATTAGATACCCTATTTGATCTCATCAATTCATTTTTGGAAGTTTTAAGTGACGTCATTAGGCTGCCGAATTCTCATAAGAGAAATCTTATTTTTGTCTTCCTTTAAAGTTATTCGTTTCATATGGTATATCATTCAAATTTAATTACCATGTTCTTAAATACTATATATTCTGTTCACCTACTATTTTATGTATCATTTTTGAGTGGGTGACCCATGTCCCCTCTCTTTTCAATGTTTTCTAAAACCATGTATCGTAGACGTTATGCTGCATAGTTTTCGTCTCAAAATGCCTCCCTATTTATCTAAAAATTATTTTATTTTATTAAGTGAATACTCAAAGCTCTTATTTATACAGGGGTATTCACATATATATCAAAATGTTCTATTTTAAATTCTGGTATTTACATACATGAAACCGACTTTCCCTTTTCCGTGGGTTTAAAGTGACATAATGATAATGTCTTTAAAGAAGTTTTTAAAACATTATGATTATGAAATGAAACCCATTTATTTTATACTATATGGGTTGTTAATGAAATGATTGATGATGATATATGTGTCTCACATGAAAATAAATACATGTCAAGGGTGAACCCAAATAGCGCTCCAATGCATTGGGTAAAGACTTAATCTCTAGAGATGACTTTTTAGACTGATACCTTGGTGAATAACCTTGGTAATTTTTAAAGACACCTTAGGGATGGACCTTGGTGAAACGAAATGATTGTCAATATTAAATTTTGTATCCACATCTTCAAGTAATGAAAAATGTTATTTTTATTATTATATATCTCATGATTTCTTTATCATGCCTTAAAGTTATTTTCATGACCTTATTGAAGTATCTCTAGTTCACATGTAAAATATTTCTCTTATTTCTCTTACTGGGCCTTCTACTCATCCTTTCTTTTGATATATTCCCCCAGGTTATGAGATGCAGTAATGAACCTATGATGAACATGAGGAGAAGCCTTTCAAGTGTTTAACAAGAATGATTTATGTTTTCATGTTTTAAGTTCCTGGTTTCCAAGACACTAAACCATAAAGATCCTCTGTTTTTTGTAATGTAATGAAAGTTTATGTTATAAAAAGACGGGATGCTATACTCACCCTTTTTTTATGCATGTCCCCAAGTTATCACATGAAATTCTATGTACGAGGGAATATAGTGTTCATGTAAAGTATGTTTTCCATTAATATGTGGTATTTCATTTTTTCTGTTGTTATTTAATGATCCTAAGCACCAAATATACTAGACATCTCAATTTTTGACATTGTATCAAGTAAGGATTATGTAATAAATCATGATTAAGTGTGTAATAAAGGGAATGGTTGTTATAGTTGGTATCAGGGGATAGTTTTTGTTATTTCTGGGTATAGGATTATAAAAACCTAGTGAATCCATGTATACAAGAATAGTTATAATAACAATATCCCTATGTTTTGGTGGGTATTGAGTAACTATTTTATCGAGAAAATACATCCCAGTCTGGATACGAGCATGTAGAGGTGGCTCTTGCACAGATGTACTGTTGGCATCATAAAACGCATCCCCAAAATATTCCAAATGAATCTATAGCTGATCCATGATTGTAGCCTATTTCACAAGCTACAGTTTGGTAGGGATTCGGGCCTGAACGAAGTTATAGATTAGAAGTTATAGACATTTATAGTTTGTCTAGAAAACATGTTCTCAAATCCTATTCAAGAAGCTCCCTCTACGATCTCGGAGCAAGGGAACATGATGGGGGCCCCGTGCCAATGAAAAACTCCTCCTTTTGGAAGGCGCTGCAATTGCGAGGAATAGGGATGCTCTATGAACCCCTTTTATGTTCGAAAACCCGCCACAAAGTGAGGAGGCAGGGTGCTCCGTGATCCCCATTGACGTTCTCAAACCCACCGTGAAGTGATGAGGTCAGATGCTCCATGAATACCTTTTGATGTTTGTGAAACCACCACGAAGCAAGGAGGCATAATGCACTAAGAACCCCTTTGATATTCTCAAAACCGATGCTGACCGAGCTTTGGATTCAGGTCGAATGATGTCTACTATGTGGCACTTGTCCCCTATAAATACCCATATCACCCCCTTCATACGGATAGTTATGCCACCCCTTGGGCGGGTGATCGCTCCAATTTCAGGGAGTTCTCAAGATCCATGGAGTGAGGCCCTCCCCGAGCATCTTTCTTTTGCGAATCTTCACCACGAGTCCATGCTGCATGAGCATCTTCCATCGAAATACATCTCTACGAGTCCATCGCAAAGGTGCTTCCCAAGACCCCATGATCCACGAGCCCCTTTTCTATGCGAAGCTACTTCGAGAAGTGCTATCCTTTGTGAGGCTCAAAACATTGTGCCCAATGGTATATACCATGGCGTCTACGCACCCACACCCCTGTCCGGGGTCACTACCAGGTTGCGGTCCCAACCCTCCGGGCCAGTCCCTTCACTAGCGTCACTGACCCCCAAGAAAAATGGAAAGTCGCACTGTGAACTTTTTAAGCTGGGATATAACCATTTTCCATTGTGTCCTTATGCACACCTACCTTAAACCTATGGAATACCATGATTTCTGACACTCCGCACACCATCAAACACCTTGAGTCGACATATTTCTCGTGGTTCATATCCCATGTCATTAGTTGAGATTCTCTTCATCAATTCCCCATGTACATTGATTCGAACCATTCCTCAAGTGACTCATCCAAACTCAATCACTAGACTACAATCATGATGAACCAGAAAGGGTCGCTCTTGCGTAAGTCCCAATACCACCTAATTCTTAGCACCTTCTACCAATAGTCCTTTCTATATGACTCTAAATTGTAGTACTCCCTATGTTCCAACTATAGGATGCCTCTTACTCCAAAAAATTGATGCTTTAAGCATCAAGAAATAGATTCCAATAGTATTTTCTAAATGAAAATAAATTTTAGTACACACTATTTGACAAACATAAGATTCCTCTTACTCCAAGTAAGAGATTCCTTATGTACCATTCATGAGATGCCAATAGTCATGTCTACATGACTATAAACTGTAGTACACCATGTGTGAAAAACATAGGATTCTTCTTACTCCAAATAAGAGATGCCTTATTCTCCATGCATGAGATTCCAATAGACCACTCTACATTAATATAAATTGTAGTACACCCTATGTGTCAAACATTGGATGGTTCTTGCCCCAAACAAGAGATGCCTTCTGCTCCAAGCATAAGACACCAAATTGGCTATCTATATGACTTTAAACTATCGTACACCTTATGTTCCAAACATAGGATTCCTCTTGCACCAAACAAGAGATGCATTATGTGCCAAGCATAAGATTCCAATAGTACTCTCTTCACCACTTTAGACTGTAGAATTCCCTACCATTCCATAACAGGATTCCATTTATTCCAAATAAGATATGGCTTATATGGAAAGAATAAGATAACCCTTTCCATTATTAAAGTGGGGTAATTTCAAGGGCTTTGGGATCCTTTCAAACATTTCATCAATCCACCTCCTGATTTTTATGTCATTCATTCGGATCCCCATCCACTTCCACGTCCGAAGGGACCCTCTAATGGCATGTTCCCATGACACATCATCTCACCTATTGTCCTGGGCTAATGCCCTAGAATAATTTGCATGAAACTTTGAGTTAGGTCCTATGTTTCAAACACATTCAACAGTTGACCCTAATTTTATTGTCCCCATTTCAGGATAACATGATATGGATGTTGTGTTTCGAGCGCAGTCAACAGTTATCCTTCATCGCCTGGACACCCATAATGTGTTCCGAATGTCGGGCATGTGATTCAAACATTGCATCTCCCTTTGTTCGGACTGATTTCAACACCCCTTGGTGTTATCCCACTTGTGAACTTTCACATAGATGTTGGCCCCAAGTAAATTCATCATCCCACCAGTGATTTGGGATTCCCTCATGTCCAGACATGAGAAAGACATTACGGGCAGTTTCCTCACATAAGCCAAATTCACCATTGTCGCTCCGTAGCGGCACCCGAGAAGCTTCTCTGTGTAAGCCCCATTCACCATTTTCACTCCATAGCGCCACCTGGGAATCTTCTATGCATAAGACCTGTACACCATTTCCCCTCCATAGTGGCACCCGGGAAGCATTTGTGCATATGCCACATTCACCATTTCCACTCTCTAGCAGCACCTGGGATGCTTCCTTGCGTAAGCCCCTTCTACTATTGGCACTCCATTGCGGCACCCTGGAAGCTTCATTTTGTAAGAGACATCCACCATTTCTACCCCATAACGGCACATGGGATGCATTCATGCATAATCCACATCCACCGTTGACTCTCTTTAGAGGCACCTATGAATTTTCCATACGTAATCCACATTCACCTCCCTTCATGGATGCACCATTGCATCGTGATCGTCAGGTCCATGCCACCTCTTATATCTCAAACCGAGCTTGCATCACATGGGATTAGAACATTAATAATTGATTTTGGGATTCTCTTTGGGAAGCCTAGAGTGTATGCCCCAAACACTATCCTGAACAATGTGGTCTTTCCATCCATTGGTTCTGGACATTTCACATCAGTCCACCACACCTGAACTACGTGGTCTTTGATCCTTTCCAAGGAAAGGTACGTTGGAAGCCTCTATGAGGTTCATGACTAACAACCATTGGTTATGACCATCGTCACACCAGTTCCCACTCTTTCTGAACTACGTGGTCATTGATCCTTTCCATGGCAAGGTATGTAGGAATTCTCTCTCAGGTTCAAGCCCACAATCCATTGGATCCGACCATTTCACGTAGTTCTTCCACTCTTGAACTATGTGTTCATTGATCCATGTCAAGTCAAGGTACAAAGGAAGCCTCTCGAAGGTTCAAGTCCAACAGATATTGGTTCCAACCCCCTTCACATCGATCCACCTTCGTCCCACATGATGTTAAACTGTATGCCCCCTTTTGGTCTTTTATGCAGTTAAATTGTATCCACCATCCTAAACTACGTGGGATTTGATCTGTGCCTCCTAGACAGTGTATCTAAGTAACCTCTGTGAGGTTCAACCCCATCCATCAGAAAGCTGTTGTGAGCCCATCTAGTGGTAACCCATTGTGACCCCATCTAGTGTTAATCCTTTATCAACCCCATCTTGTAGTAACCCGTTGTGACCCATTCAGTGGTAAGCCTTTGTGACCACATTCAGTGGTAAGTCGATAAAGTCCCTAATCATCGGTAAGTCGTCTTCAGATGAAATATATCGACTTTGATTCCAAACTGTGGGGATACATATGAATCCAATTTGAGGATCAATCCCATCACTCATGACTCATCCTGATCTTCCTCTTGATCCCATGCATTACAGAAAGATCATGCCCCAATCCGGAGGATCTATTTCCTCTGAATCCCATCCAAGCATCCATTATCACGAGATGCCTCCATAGGTGTCCCATCACTTCATGAACTATGTTGGCATTGTTTCCTTACCATGGGGATAAGTAAGAAATCTCTTCAAGGATAAAGAACAACATCACCGTCATCCTCACGTCAGTTCCATCTCATTATCTCTCCAATTTATTCAACTCTCCATCATCCATATTGATTCATACCCAGGACACCACATCCCAGTGGGATCCTGTCATCCTCACTTCTCCTAGCATTACTTTTGATGCTTTCTATGCATAATCCCTAGCATGTATCATAGTCATTGTCTTTTGTGTACACACTGATTCATCAACCCTACAGACTATGTGGGTTTGGATGCTTGTTGTCAACACAGTGTATATATGAAGCCTCCATGAGGATCAATCCCATACAATGGAAAATATTTTGATTCCCCAATCTAGGGTTCACACTCCCGAATCATCACTCAGTGGTGTCTAGATCATCCTTCAAAGTGTGACATCTTCCCTTTACGGGACACACCATTCTGGGTCTGCTCTTATTGATGGTTCGGATCTGTCCACCTGATAAAACTCAATGAACTCCCTTCTAGGGATATACAAGTCTAATCACTCTCTATGAGACATTCTGATCACCGTCATTATGTCTATACAAGATGTTAAAATCATAGTATACCTTGTGTTAAACATGAGATGACTAAGGAAAACCTCAGGAGACACGCCTTTGGAATAACCATCTCTGAAAGATGTTAAACTCTTGACACACCCCATGCTAAACAGGGGAAGTTAAGGGAAACCTCAGAGAAATGCATCCGAAATAAGATACCGCGTGACTAACAAGGGATGCATCGGGTCTTGCGGCCTTGAGAAGCCCTCTCATGGGGAAGAATATTGGTTCTACAATGTCCAGACATCCAGATATTCCCCAACATGCCTGGTGTTACCATCTACTCTAACCGAAAGTTTCTACACTATCAAGGCCCCTTGGAATTCCTAGACAGAAGTAGTGTAGTTAACCGGCATCCATAATAATATGGCACTTGGAACAAGATTCGTGAACCATGAAATAATCATTAATGGATAATCAGACTAGGTGGAGAGTTCCGAGGAGGAATCCACGGAAGGAAGAAATGACATCCCATCATTACATTTTGATCAAGGAGAAAACCTCCCTGAATAAGCAATGGATTCCTCCCGCCATTAGAAATCGGGAATGCAGGGAAAAAACTGTGTGTCCTCCACTGACGGATGTGTGCGCCCCAATGAAAGTGTTAGAAACATGTACCTAGGGTTGAAAACCCTAACACGTAGTTTAGGGGTTGAGATGGGGTATCCTGGTACACAAAAATGGTCCTTTTTTCACTCCTGGTTACGACTCTCCTAGGGGATATGCTTTGGTAAATTCACAAGCTTAGTATGAACCATTATTATGGGAATTAAAAAAATTCCTATAAGAATACATGTTAAAAAGTATATCATGGGTAAATAATATTGCAGCTCATAGAATCATAAGTTAATAAAGTTAAAGTAATTAATAATTCATCTTTTTTTTGACATTGGAATAACCTTTATGTGTTTCCCCAAACATTCCTTTTATTCCAGCCAATGGCCGGTAATTGTATGACTCGGGCTAACAAACAATTTGAAGACCAATGTGACAACTATTCTAATGAGATGTAAAATTCGATTGGAGAGGGAATCACAAACATTGTCATGATACTCTCTCATTTAACTCAAGCATTTAATAGAAACATGGGTCATGAAGAACGTTCAAACACCCTAATAAAGAACAAGTCACTATCGAGAGCCTCATGAGACAAAGACCTCCTACTTTTAATTGATCATCTAATCCCTCAATTGTCGAACAATGGATCGACTCCATTGAAAAGTTATTATCCATCCTTCAATGTTCTAAACAAGATAAGGTTCTTCTAGCTTCTTATCTTATGGATGGTGAATCCGATCAATGGTGGATATTGATAAAAAAATATGAAGCCTGATAGGGAGATGAAGGCATTGGAATTGAAGTATTTCCGTAATATGTTTTTTGGTAAATATTTTCCGTGCACCCTCCGGCTTAAGATGGAAAGAGAATTCCTTTCCTTCAAGAAAAAAGACAAAGAATATATCAGACAGTATGAGGAAAACTTCACAAGGAATGCACAATACACTTTCAGCATTGTCATTCTACTAAATGAATGGTTGGCCGCTACTTTTGTGGGTTGAAACCAAGCCTATAGAATTCCCTAGAGATATAATACTTCGACAGCTGTGAGGAAATTTTCTGATGTGCCCTCAAGGTTGAAATGGAGATCGAAGAACTTCAAGGGTATCCTGGTGATAAAAAGCGTAAGGTTGAATTCAATTCTCGTGGTAAAATGGAAAATTCAACAGTTCTAAGAAAATACATCACCCCACTTTCCAATGGTATTAAAAGAAGATCCCCATAAATTGCCTGAAGGGGATGAGGAAATTTTTTAGGTTTGTAAGTGAAAGACACACGGCTGTTAACTGCAAACAAGAAAAACCTGCGGCAGTGATAAATGAGAGGAATGCTTCATTCGACTCTCAACATGTTATTCATTGCTTCAACTACAAATAACCAGGGAATATTTCTAATTAGTTCCCTAATCCAAGAGTTTTCTGAGGTGACCATAAACCTCTACTGTAGCGAGGGAAATCTTTTCTCTTCACTACTACCGAAGATAACCCTGACAACGAAGTGGTGATAGGTAATATTAATATTAATTCAAGAATATAGAACATACTTTTTGATTCATGTTCGACACATTATTTTATATATTAAAAGTTTACTATAATAATCCCAACAACAACATAAATCGTGGAAGTAATTATTTCAGTGAGTACAACAAATGGGGAAATCATTGCATCCTAGGAATATAACTCCTCCCCTGCATTAATGGGAGGAATGAATTTCCTAGAGAACCATTTTATACGCC
Source organism: Viscum album (assembly GCA_963277665.1). NCBI lineage: Eukaryota > Viridiplantae > Streptophyta > Magnoliopsida > Santalales > Viscaceae > Viscum > Viscum album. The sequence continues at coordinate 904,596,459 of OY728125.1, read as the reverse complement.
CTCTAGTATAATTTGATACAATTATTGTCATGGATTAGATTTCCTTATATAGAGCCAATATAAATTTCTGTGAGAGGGAAATATATCTCCATGTGGAGAATCAACCCCCGAATTTATACAAGTGCAAGGAGAAGGATTAATATTATTTAGCTCCATCATCTCAAGTGTAGATATTACTGCCCTATGAGCATGAGTATCTGACTCAGATGACTAAGTATAAGGAGACAAAAATCCTTGAAGACATGCCAATTAGGAGGGAATTCGTTGATGTGTTTCCTGAGGAATTGCCATGTCTTCCTCCTATAAAAGATATGTAATTCTCAACTGATCGTATACCGAGGTCATTTAAAATATATAACACTCCATATAGAATAGATTTTGTGTTACCTGAGGAGTTGAAAAAAACTATAGAATATTCTAAATAAAGGGTTTATATACCCAGGTGCTATACCATGGGGTGCACTAGTCCTCTTCGTTAAGAATAAGGATGGGTCAATGTGCCATGAATCGATTATCGTGAGCATAAAAAATCTAGATAAAGAACATGTGTCCACTCCCAAGAATTGATGACTTTTTTGATCAATAGCATGGAGCACAATAATTCCCCAAGGTAGATTTCTGGTCAGGATATTATCAAGTATAGGGGAAGAAGGAAGATATCCCCAAGACTACTTTTCGTACAAGATACAAGCACTATGAATTCATAGTAATTCCTTTTAAGACTCAATAATGCTCCAACAATATTCATTGACATAATTAATTTAGAATTTGGATATTACCTTTACAAATTTTTGGTAGTATTTATAGATTATATTATAATATAGACAAAAACCATGGAGGATCATGAGGAGAATCTAAGAACATTACTAGAGACATGGTGAAAGGAGATGCTCTATGAAAAGTATAGCAAGTGTGAGCTCTGGTTGAAGGAGGTATCATTAATGGGCCATATCATCACATTTAATTGTATATCTATAGATCCCTCCCAGACAACTACAAGAGAGGGATGGAAGAAGCCAACATCAGTAATGGATATCTGTAGCTTTTTTGGGGTTAGCTGGATATTATCGACGATTTGTGGGGAATTTATCACGATTTCCCAACCCTCTTGCAAAGCTAACTAAGAAGGGAGTAATGTTTTTCATGAGTGATGAATGTGAAGAAAGATTCAAGGAGTTGAAAAAGAGGTTTATCACGGCACACATGATCACATTAGCTAGAAGTGGAGAACCTTTTTTGGTATTCTGTGATGCTTTGAAAAAGGGCATGGTCTGTGTGTTGATAAAAAATGAAAATGTCATTTACTATGATTCTAGGCGATTGAATTTTCATGAGTAGAATTGTCCAACAAATGATCTGGAGTTTGTTGTGTTTATATTTTCTTTAAAGATATGTCATCATTATCTATTTGGAAAGATGTGTGAAATATATATGAACCAAAAAAATCCTTAGGTATATATTCACAAAATAAGAGTTGAACATACGCCAGCGAATATGGTTAGATTGGATCAATTACTCTGACAGCTCAATCCATTACCACCTTGGAAAAGGGAAAAAGTTGGCAGATGATCTAGGTATAAAGGACCCAATGATTATATCATTAATGAAAATTTAAAAGGATCCAATCTTCATAGATTTGATGAAGATGGGCATTGGAATCATAACGAAGGGAAAATCATCAATCCTTTCACTAATGATTTCTCAACCAAATCTTTTGGAAAAGTTAACGGATGCTAAAAAAGATTATGTGGGGGTTCAAAAGAAAGTGGAAGCTATCAAAAAATGAAAATCCTCAGGTTTCAATGTTAATGAAGAAGGAATTGTGAGATTTGGGAAAACACTAAGTTTTCCATCATGTTCAGTGCTGATGAATGATATTTTAGATGATTCACATAGTTATAATTCCTCTATTCATCCAAAAAACACAAAGATGTATCGAGATCTCTGAGGGAATTATTGGAGGGATAATAAGAACCAGGATATCACTGAGTATATATCAATGTTCCTGGTGTGTCAGCACGTGAAGGTAGAGAGGCAGAATTCTAAATGGATGATGCAACCATTGCCTATACCAGCATGGAAATCCAATAACATCACCATGGAAATTGTCATTGGATTTCTAAATACATCCAAAGTCAATAATAAAATCTGGGTTGTTGTGGATCATCTTAGAATGTATGCACAAATCAATGCAATTCAGGTGGATTTCTCATTGGATCAACTCGCAAATATATATATCAAAGAAGTGGTAAGGCTGCATAGAGTACCACTATTTATTATATCCTATCATGATCCAAGATTTACCTATATGATTTGGAAGAGTATTCAATATTCTCTGGATACTGAATAGAACTTCATTACGACTTATCATCTTCATACTGATAGCCAATCTAAGCGAACTATTCAGACACTGGAGTATATGTTAAGATCATGTTCTATGGACTTTAATGGAGGGTGGGACAAAAATCTTCCACTAGTTGAATTCTTGTCCAATAACAGTTTCCACTCAAGCAGCTGAATGGAACCTTATGAAGCTTTTTATGGGAAGAGGTGCAGAACACCAGAATTTTGTGATGGAGTCGGTGAGTGTAAGCTGTTAGGACAAGAAATTGTTGACGAAATGGTGGAGTAGGTGAAAACTATTTAGAAGCATATCAAGGCAGTCTAGAGTCGACAGAAGAGTTATGAAGATAACCGTCGATAATACCTTGAGTTTAAAGATAGATGCATGGTATTTCCATGAATATCTACATGGAATGAGGTCATGAGGTTTTTAAAGAAAGGGAAGTTATGTCCTAGGTACATTGGTCACTTCGAGATTATTGATCATTTCGGGGTTGTGGCCAATGAACTAGTACTTCCACCTACCATGGCCAAAGTTCATCATGTCTTTCATGGATCCTGATTAAGTAATTAAAAACCAGACCCTTCACATGTACTCTCTTCAGGTGTTGTACTTATAGAGGATGAAATTTCTTATGAGGAGAAACTAGTGATGATCTTAGATTGTAGAGAAAATGTCCTACAAAATAAGACAATGCCCCATGTGAATGTGTTGTGGAGAACCACATGTTTGATGATGTATAGTTGGAATCAGAGGAAGTGATGAAGCAATGTTACCCACATCTGTTTTAGTGTGTGAAGAAGATCTTTCAAGGGAAAAATTTCTTAAGGGGAGAATTTTGTGATGACCCAAACATTAATTAATGAAAATTCCTCTTAATCTAATTAAATGTCCAATTATGGTTATATAAAATTTTAACATCATTGGTTTTATGTTTCTTGATTTTTAAAATACAGTTATGAATTGTGACAGTTCCTAATATTGTCATTGAACAGTGATCACAAGATTAGTATAAATAAAGATATTTAACTAATCCAATTTACTCTGACAAAGGAAGCGATGTCCTCATACAGTAGGCTTGACTTGTATGAAGCCTATTTGTCCTAGCTCAGAAATTAGGTGGCACCATTGGTCTTCAATCTTTACCAATACGAATCCTATCTAGAACACATTAATATTGAGTGGAACTGACTACGGGGGAGATGGAAGTTAATAGAGATTACCACCCGAGCGATGTTATCCGAGCCACCCTAAGAGTCTGTCACCATCACACACCTTATGCTTCATTCTTATGCGGTTTTTATAAGGGGTCATGTAATAAGACCCTAACACTATGACTACATACATTATTTTTATATAAATAATGTGCATTAATTTTATTATTATTACTTTGTAAATATTTTTTAAAGCAAAAATTGTATTTTAGTTAATATTCACCTATGAAATATACATTGATGAAGTAATGGATTTTTTAACAACATAATATTTTAATAAAATATTATTAAGAAATTAATTTTTTTTTAAATATAAAAGATCGTACAATTTTTATGAATACAGTTGTAATTTTTATTATGTTTTGAAAGTTGTTTTTTTCAAAACCCATTATTTTTCAACAAATATCGGTTTTTATTATAAAAGTATAAATTCAAATATTTATACAATTATTTTGATAAAATGAATATTATTTTTGGAATTATGATGTCTAAATTGTCCACTGGTAAAATTTTCAAAATTTTCTGAGACAGTCCAATTTTTGAGTAAACATTGAATACTGTTTTAATATATAATGGGTTTTATGACATCATTAGGTCCCAATTGTGATGTAATAAGATACTAAATACATTATGTTCGGCCAATATATGTTTTACCATTAAAATAATGTCATTTTATATTTGTTTTATTTATTTTTCAAATCATTAGTGGACCCACCAAGACTTATAAAACAATTTCTCTTTTTAAATTGTTTTCCTTTAGAGTGTGACTCACCTCCACATAAGAAACCCTATTATTTTAAGAATTTCGTCCATTGGCCTCAAAAAATATTATTTTCCCCTACCCTTGGGGAAATAAAAATGGGAAAAAATCATGGCCCACTTTTTGGTTTTGATTAGTATAATGTGTCGTGTCCTGAACCTAAATAATAATGAATTCTGTATCCTTTCCAATATAAACCCACCAATGCTCCCACTTCCTCTTCACTCAAAGCCTTTGGAGTTCATCAAAACGCATCCCTCCTCTCTCTAGAATCCTCCCGTGGCACGCCAATCTCCAAAGAAGCCTCTTTCATGCTTCTCCTAAGCCATTAGAAGAACACTTCCATGTAAGGGGTCTCTTCCTTTCTCATTTTTGTCTAATTTTCATTATGTTGTAATCCCCTTTTTTCAATTACTAATGTGAGGGTATGATTTATCACCTCCCCATACATCCCTCTTAATGTTCGGATAATAGGATACCCCATTATCACTCATTAATGCCTCCCATGTACATCAGTTACTATGCCAAAATTATGTGAGTGATTTCTCTCTCCTCTCTTTCATCAAAGTAATTATTTTGTATTATGCATCTAAATTCCATTACGTTTGTTAAGAAATGTATATATATGACCACCATACTTACCATTTCATGTAAATATGATGAGACACCCATTTCTCTTTTATCAAACATTTTTTATGAGTTCTTGTTTCACGCAGTTATGCTGCCGAAATTGTACTATGATTTTCCATGCTAATGTCAATAGGTACTGAATACAATTTCCATTTCTCTATCAAGGGTATTCACCTTTATCTAGATGTACATATTGATTTATAAGCTTCATGAATGTATTACACATCCCTATATCTTGGAATAAATTATGATGATTGATTCCTTGCTGTACGATCCATTAGACACACTTATGCATGAAATGAAATGCTGAAGAATGGTGCACCCTGGTAGAGCTTTAATTCATTGGGTAATGTATATTATAGTGATATGTCATGTGAAATTATTTTTGACTAATGATAATTCAAGTGAAACGAGGGTTTACTTGGGCTTCATGAGCAATGAGGGTTTACTAATTCTCCATGTGCAATGAGCCTTGGCTCATGCTAATTCCATGTTAACTATTGTTTCCACATCTCCATGTTATGTTTATCATGCTTTATCATGACATTATGTTCATGTTTCTACTGTGCTCCATTGATATTTCTATTTTCTAACATGTATGGTATTCCTTGTGTTATTTCATTTTTATTACCTTACTAGGCTTTATAGCTCACCGTTTTCTTATGCATGTCCTCGTTTTATCTCATTCAATGCTAAGTACGAGAGAATGTAGTGTTCATTTAAAGGATGATTTCAATAAAGATGTTATATTTCCTGTTTTAAGTTATTATGTAATGATCCTAAGACTCAAATGCACTAGACCTCTCAACCATCTATGTTGTATCTATCGAATTTTATGTAATAAATCATATTTAAGTGTGTAATAAAGAGTAGGGTTATTATTCATTTTGTTACTTATATGCTTTTGGGTCTATAAGTGATAGAAATTAGTTTTTTATGTATCAAAAATTATTTTGATTAATAATTCTACAATTTAACAATTCCATTGATCAATAAGAACTTTTAATGCATAAATGGTCTTTTTTCGCATAATGACCATTAGTTACATAATAGAAAATTTTAATAGTATACATGGTTTTACTATTTCAACCTGGAACAATGTAGTTTTTATAATCTTAAAGTATTTCACCGTTACATACTATTCCATATTTTTTCCATTTGTTACTTTATTTTTGCTAATGTTATGATTTTAGTATTTTTATCCTTTTATTAACATACTAAATGCTTGTTTTAAATAATCAACTTCAGCCATTAATTTATTAATATTAATATCATGTATATAATAAGATATTTTAGAAGCATTATATATTCAATAAATAATTTGTTTTGATAAATATTCTTTATCTAATAGAACAATATAATAAAAATTATTAAGTTTTATATATTATCTAATTAATGACTTGTATTTTTCATAAAACATAAAACAATATTTACTCATCATATCATAATAATGTTGTTTAGAACTATATCTTTGAGTGTAATAGGATTATAAATCATCAGGCTCATCCATTAAAAAAACATTTTGCTCAATAGCTGAATTTGTAAGAGATTCATCATATAAACTAGATTTATTACTCCATGTAGATTTTATATCTTTCTCACCTTTCCTCTCATAATAATATTTACTTCTAAATTTGAGTAAATTATAGTTTTCATTCTTATAAATTCATTCCTTAAATTCACAACATCTATCATATTCAGTGACTATATCTTTCTTCATGTACATATTTTATAATTTTTCTACAAGACCTAATAGATCGTTATTTTGATATATACAATTTGAATCAGAATATTCATCACTTGTAGTCATGCGAGATAATTCGTTATTTTGGATAAGAATTTAAAATTCAACCTGCATCTCGTCTTCATACATCAAAAATTTATAAATCATGTACTTAATTGAAAAATTCGTTACCGATGTAGACTTACATATAGATTTTGATATTCTATTCCACATAAGAGGTAGTACTTTGAGTACTTTTAATGTTTTTTCTGATTGAACAATTGAATCTCCTAATGTAGAATTTATTTTTGTGAAAATCTATGTTCATCCTCCATTCATTTGATTGAAAATTTCATTCCAAACCATTCTAAAATTAACGAACTTTAACTTTTAATAATTTTATATTAATTTTCTAACATTGTATGATTCCCCGTAAGAAATAGAAATAGTCTACCACATTATATATGCAATATAACATTGATATACTTGATTGAATTCTTCATCTACTATACTACACTCCATAAAATTCATAGATTTTGAATTTATATCATTTCATTTTCCTTTAATTAGAACGAAAAACATCAAAATCTTATTTTGGAACATCATAAGGGAAAACAACATTTAAATAAATCGTTATTCTTTGATTTTTACCATAAGTAATATTTTGGGATTTCCAATACCAATGATAATTACCATTAAATTAGGGATCATAGATCTTCAACACACATTCTTTATAATATATCATTCACAACATATATTTTTTTGAATATGAAACTAAATCTTGTTAGAGCTAGTAAAAAAATATGCAGAACCATCATATAATAAAATATTGATATCGAATTGGTAAAATAATAATATACCAATAGATCCCTTCCATTGATACAAAATGTTGGTATCAGATAAAATAATTTTAATGGATTTAGAAAAAGTGAAATATATTAATAGAGATTCTCCATTGGTACGAAATGTTATTTTTAGATATATACAAACAAGACAAGGACAGAAGATTGGGGGTGAATTGTGATTTTCAATACTTTTACAAATTCAGAACAACTCTCGTGTAAAGTAGAACTATTTTTCCATTTCTCTCAATGAAATATGGGAAATGAAAATAAATAATGTAATTTAACACAATGATGTATAGTAGTTCAGGGCACAAAGTTCCCTTATTCCACTCTACTAAGTTCCAACTCCATGAGCTTTGTGAATTATTGGTAGTTCCACTTATCCAAAGAACATCAAAATCAACAAATGAGTGAAGGTTGTTGACACCTTAAAATGTGACACATTAAAGCCTTATGTCTATTTTACAAGTAATCAAATACCCACAACTTTTTATGTGAAATTGAGACTTAACCACAAATGATTAGGAGCAAATGAAACTCAAATAAATGAAAATAGATTAATTTTTTGATGGTATTGGTAGAACCTCATAGCATATAGTAGTAAATTAAAGATGAAATTAGATCATAAATATAGCATTTTACTATATTGATATCTATTTTGGCATAAGATTTCTTTAAACAAAAAACACCAGACATATTTTTAAACATTAATGTATCCCATGTTTATCTTTACGAAGTGATTATTTGTTCAAATGATTCGTTATTATTACATCAAAAGATATCAGGAATAAATGTTGTAGCAGCGATAGAAATAGTGGTGACAGAATTAAAAAAGTACTAACACATGTTTCATCAAGGTGTAACTCTAAAGGAAACAACACAAATATTCATCAATATATAACTCAACATATAAAATTCAGATAAATAACTTCTCCATATTTATATATTAGTTAAATATAAATTTTGAATATTTTTATTCAAAAACATTCAAGAGAGTCACAACATCCTATAAGAATGGTAATGTTTTACTCTTTTGAATATGGCCCTTTAAAACAACCATAAAAAGCCTTCGAATCTGTTATAAAATGTCATTGAATTTAAATTTATTTCCATTAATACCATTATAGAACTCTTAAATAATATTATATTTTTAAACCCCATCATTGAATTGTCAAATGTAGGGTTTCTTCATGTAAAAAAAACATAACATAGGGTTGAAAATGTATGGTTTATTACAAAAGTAGGATTTATGTACCATACATTTGTTTCCTCAAACAAATGGTTTCTTCTTAAGATATGTGTTCTTGAACCATAATTTATAATTCCATAAAATATTGGCTCCATCCAAACATACGGGTTGTTTTCAATACTTTCTTAATATTGTAGGGTTTATGATCTATATGTGTTGTTTCGAATATAGGGATTATTCCTTATGTTATGGATACAAATAGTGGGTTGAGAATAGTTCTTCAAGAATATGATAAAACACATTCCAAATTCTTCAACAAATATCCCCCATTGATCAATGTCTTAAATATAATTATAGAATAAATATTTCAATGAATATTAATTCCCATTAATTCAAATAATGTAATTTCATATATAAACAATATGGGTTTTGGGGAGCATCAAATCCAAACAATAAATTAATGAAATTAATAAATCAACACATACCCGATAATTAGTATCATCAATATTGTGTGATTTTTTTATATTAAGGGTTTGATCTACACTAACATAAACATCCATATAATCGGTAATGAATTAACTGTTCATGTGTATAGTGAACTACTTCCTCACAAAAGGATGTTGTTTGTTCTAAAATTATCGCATGTCATGGTGAGAATTATGATGAAATAATTGTTTATATATGATATATATAATATTTATAATATATGTATTCTTATTTAATTCTTTCATAAAAAATAAAATTATATAATCAATTTTTTGGGAAAATGATAACAACGTATATGGAAGTGTGGAATACCTCCCCGTAAAAGTGATGTACTTCAATCACACTATACATGTAATATATAAAGGATGATTTAAATAATAATATATAACATATATGACATAGATATGATTCTATAATTATAACATTAAAATTATAAATTTTATTTTAATTAGTTTAATATGAAAAAAACTGTAATTAGTGTTCATGTGTATGTATGGCCAACCATCTCCATGAATGACACATTTCATTTCTTATCTCCAAATAATAAAAATTAAATTAAGTACCTATATACTAAATATATATATGATAATTCACGCAAGGTTTACATTATGGGGATGACGATATCATTATATATGTATGAATAATAAAATGTAACAAGTCAATACACACTCAAAATACTAAAGAATTATCACCCAAAATAGTGAAAAATAATAAAATATTGTTATCCAATGGTAATAATATATTATAAAGAAATAATAAATGATATTATAAATTTGGGTATTGTTTTGGAATAAGATTGTAACATATTTAAAACACTTATAAAATTGTTTAATGAAAATTCAACCAAAAGGAAACATAAGGTAAGGTATTTCATCTCAAGTTACATTCCATTGAATCTTATTTAATGTTATGCACCAAGTTTATTTTATATCATGAATACACTACCCATTGACATTTAATATCATGGATATATATATTCTCATATTATTATAAGTTTCATTTAATATTATTACTTCATGTGATTATGATTCCAATGTTTAAATATTGTATGGAACACTGGGTATTGTTAAAATATTATTCTTATTGAGAACATTTTTAATGATTATTTTAACAATCTCACTTCTTTTTGAGATTGTTAACATTATACTGGGATGATAACATTATTTTTGTGAACATAAATTCGTATATATGTAGTAAATAATTCCACATTAACATATAATATCATGATTCATTCATTATTTATGATATATTGACTTTCAATTTGTATTATTTCATCTATGGGGATTTTATTTAATATTTATGAAGTGGAAGAGAATTTAATAACCTAATTTTGTTTTATTAGGTTTTACTACTCCCTAATTGTCATGAATATTCTATGATTATGTGTATAATGACATTAAATATCTATTTGTGAATTTCAACATCTTTATGTGGGTTTATAGTTGATACACATAATCTAGTCATAGATTGACTCTCACTTCAATGCTATAATATTTTCAAGGGTTTATATTATAATGTCATATCATTGAGATTATTTACACCTAAATTTACATCAAATGAAATTATTTGATAATTTCTAATAAAACCATTCAATTTTTTCTATAGTGGTTATTTATGACATTTATCAAATAGTAGTATCATTTTCCCACACTTTGGCAGTTAAAATGTTTTAGAATATTTTTTGAAGAAAACCTTACTTCATTTCTCTCTATAGTTGAAGAACATTATTTCTTCTAAAAATATTTTTTTTCAAAAAAGGATGAAAATTTTGTAAGCCTTTACAAATATGATTTTTAAAGACATTTTTCCCTTTTTACAAATGTTTTAAAATTAATCTTCTTGTCTCTTTCCGGTTTTTACTGACCCAAAAAGTGGCTTATTTGAAAAATCAAAAATGAAGATTCAGTTAGTCAGGGGTTGTCTCTTTCTGAACATGTAATTTTCTAAGTTTTTTAACATGAAAAATGAATGGACTTTTTTCCTCTTACAACATTTACATATTTACCCACCATAATTTATTCAATGATTCTTTGCCAACTTTAAAAGGTTAATTTTTATTGAATTGTTTTTAAAAGTTATTATCAAAGAACAGTATTTTCAGAATGTTTTCCAATATAAAAAGGATATTTTCCTCCAAAATGATTCTAGTATATATTTTTATTGTATTTATATTCATCAACGACAACAAAAATTTATTTTTACATCACATGGGATATGTTCAACTGAACCCATGCTTATTATTTCATTGGATGGTTTTCAATTTATTTGGCCCAGGATAGTATTGATATTCACTTACATGATTCATTTTTTAGTCCCCTAGAAATATTAAATTTTATATTATCATCGAACATTGAGTATTCCATAATTCTCCATATTATTGATCATGGATATTATTATTTCCTAAACTATATACCATTTTACACACTATGTATAATTCAAATGTTATTTAATTTTTTGGGGAAAAATGATAAATCTGTGTCTTTTTTCGATACAGATATTTGAGAAGACATATTATTTATTTTTATTATTTTATTTGAGGAATGATTTGTATTAGAAAAGCATGGTGGGGAATGAAATTTATATACCCCCGTGATTCATTGATATTTTCTGATGATACAAATAATTTTCATAAATTAAATGGGTTTTTGCCCATTGTTTTTAATAGTAGTGTGAAATTTCATGAGGGTATAGGTTTTCATGTGCATGAAACATATCATGAAATAATTAATAATGGACTCCATTTTAATTTAGTTATTATTTATCCATGATATTTTTCATTGATATATACATATAATCATTTAATTGTTAGTTAATTGATTATATGGCATGCAGTTATAGTTTTTTACCTTGACATATTGTTTATGTTCTCCTTTGTTAGTTTATTGATTACATGGAATGTGTCTTATATTATTACATTTCCCTATTGACTATTCTCATATATTCACTATTTCATCCATTATATTTTTCCTTAATGAGCATTTGTGCTCACCCTTATTATGTTTCTTTTCCCCCAAAATCCAAGAGGCATAAAATGAATGATAAGAAAGGATATACTATATGGAATAATGTTATCATTTAAATGAAAAAAAATAATTTTATAAATAGTGTGTTCAGTTTTAATAAATTACTCATGTTTGTATAAGGTTTACCAAGACTACCAAACTCTTTTTTCCTTCATGAATTGATTCTTTGTAATCATGCCAATGTCATCATTGCAGACACTAGTGCAGAGATCCGTAGGGAAGTGGTATCTATAGTTTGTATCGAAAGATATTTATTTTAAACCATTGGAAATAGATTTAAGAAAACATCTAATATCTAAAATAACCCTATGGTATAATTTTATGATGATTATAGAATAAAATATTAAAATTTTGGTAAGGTAGAGATTATATGGGTTTTCCAAGAAATACATAATTATTTGGATAAATAAATTGGTCATGGATTTGAACTAGATTTACCAAGGAGTATCAACTTTGACAATGTGTGATGAGCCAGACATGATGTAACTTGGAACACGACAACAAGCCTTATTATGAACCTCGTTTGGCAATCTTGGGTTATAAGCTTAGAATAATTCACTTTTTATTTTCAAACCATGTTGAAGGATTTGAACATTTTATGAAAATAAAAAACCTATCTTAAACATAATGTGTTTTATATTGAAAAAATGGTGTCATAATTTTGATATCCCACTAATGATATTATGGATAAAATCTAGAATGTGGAAGAAACTATGGGGAAATATGTTGAAGAAGATTTTATGTGTTAGGGTCATATTGAAAACCATTGTTTAAATTTCATTTAGTGAGTAACCTTCTTTCAAGGATGTCCATTATATTTATTTCTCAAATTATATCAATATGGTTTTTAAATAAGATGACGTGTATGTTGGGTGACAACCTATCCAATCTGGAAATATCATAGGATATGAACCCATGACCGAAGGACAATAATGATTTCATGCCAAACACTAACCTACACAATTTATAGTTCAATATGTCAATGTTATTAGTTCAACAATTTGATGGAAAAATTTAGTGATGAATGAGTGGTGTAAATATATTGGTTTAAAGATTATTATCTTAACCATATTTTCATTACATAATCGTTATATATAATTTTAAAGACATTTCACTCTTTTATAGTATTTAAAATCCATTAAAATAATATTTTAGTGCTTCTGGAAACAATGTTATTATATAGATATCAATTTTTTAAAGATTGGTATGAATTAGAATTTGATCGAAGCACTACCAGAAGATGGAATTGTTCATATGAAATTAAAATGTATCATGTAAGTAAATTTACGTATATTTTAAGGCAGTAATGGAATTTATCAACATGAGGATGGGTATAATAAAAATATTTCCCTAATACCTTAGTTCTTGATGAATTAGTGGTCTTCTATAACATCACATATTTTTTGAATTGAGGCCCTAAATATTACATTAATCATTCACTTCATTGTGATTAATGACCTAAATCACTCCCTATAAATACATAGGCTTTTCCTATAAGTACATATCTATACTTTCCACTAATATTCTCTAACATATAGACATAGTTAAATGTTATTCCATGTGACTGTATACTTCCCATTTTCTCTTTTCTAAATGATTTCTTTAGAACCCTTCCCTTGAGGTGGATTTTAAAACATAGAAAATTTCAAACAATATATAATGAAGAATGAGTTTAAATTATAAGGATTTAATTTAATTTAGGTGTGGAGAATATATTGCCCCAAACCTGTAATGTAATAACATTAAATTCGATAGATTGTAGAACATAAATCACCAACCGTTCATGGGAATATAAATTCCCAAGGATTTATAATATTTTTAATATTTTCAAAAAATGAAATAGATTTTTTATATATTGAAATTCATGTGATACTGAGTTATCATTCGTTGCACTCAACAATTGGTTTCTTCGTTGGCTTCTGATACACACATGACTGAGTTTTATCCTATAGTAATATATTATAAAATATTATTTAAAACAAAAAAATAGTTGTTAAAAGAGGTGTTGTGAATAGTATTAACTATGTTGTGAAAATATATCTTCTAAACAAATATAATATGAATTAATAGGTTACTAATTAATTAGAAATGAAAATATAAATTAATTGAATATGAAGGATATATTTTTAGATTTATGCTCATAATGTTTTTCATCCTATTATATTAAATTAATTACAAATATATAGTGATTTTAAAAATATATATATTTTTTAAATATTCAATAAAATATTCATGATATCTATATAATATAATTTTTAGGCAAAATATAATAACAATGCCAAATTTAGGCATAAAACCCATAGTTTTTATAAAGGTAGTTTTTCGACCTTTTACTAGAGAACCTATTTTAAATCCATTTTTTAGAAATATTGTAAATTATTAATTTCTAAAAAATCATTTTATAAATTAGAACATAAAAATGTTCGTATGGTTATTTTTAGTATTTTTTCAATGATGTTTCATTTTTAAATGAATTGTGAAATATAATTAATTTTAATTGAAAACTATTTATTTAATTTATTTAAATTATCAAATAAAATTCAATATATTTTGAAGGTTAATTCAATAGATTTTTATTAATTATTCTAATTTATGTCATCAGAATCATTTTCACATTGGTATTAGATATAAAAATAGAGCATCCCATTGAACATTTTTACCCTAAAAACCTACATTGTTGTCATATCCATGGAATTAAATCTAAATTAATTTCATCCAATTCAATATTTGTAATTTGGTAAAATTGATTATATATTTTAATCCAGAATAATATATATTTTATAATAATTTCAACCAAGTCTTTGATAAAAAATATCAGTAAAAGTAATTAAAAATAATTACGATGATTAATGTAAAATTATTCTTGAGAAGGGACTAAAACATAATCATAACAGCCAAAATGATCTATAAACATATCCAAAATCCATTAGATATCCATATTCAGGCCTTATAATCATGTTTAGATAATTGTTTCCATTATTTGATCCACTTGAATTGGGAAATACGTGGGTCTGATTCCCTTTCCGTAAATTCACAAGAGTGTGACTCCTCCACTATAAAAAGCAATCCTCTCCTCCCACTTCCTTATGACTCCTAAGACAATTTTTCTTGGAAAAGGTCATCTTATATAGATCATAAAAATACCTCCCCAAGGTTATTAATCAATCAAATGACTCAATTTTGTTCAAAACCAAAGGCCTTAATTGATTAAGATGTGACATCCTTCCTCACGTTCTTTAGTTTTATTTTTTTATGCACTCTTCCAATTCATATTATTCCATACCCAAATAAAAACATAATTATCATAAATAAAATAATATTTTCTTATATTAAGGGATATATATACACATATACCCACTTAAATATAATGGTTATTAAACTTACCATTTATGTGTACGGTGAACAACTGCCTCACAAAATGATGTTGTAAGCTCTTCCTTTACCACCTCTCATGGCGGGAATTATGATGGAAAAATAGTTTGTATATGATATTTATAATTAATTTATACTTATTTAATTAATTTATAACAGACACCATTATTCACTCCTATTTTCTGGAATACGATAATACCGGTTGTGGAAGTGTGGACTACCTTCCACTAAAAGTAATGTGATTCATTCACGCTATTCGTAGAATCTACCCAGGATAGTTTTAAAAAAACTATAAAACATAAATGACAAAGATAATATTGTTGAATTATAATATACATATATATAATTTTTTTAATTCTTTTAATATTTCAAATAAATGAAATTAGTGTTCATGAAGACGTATCACCTACCCTCTCCATGAATGGTGCATTTCATTTCGTATCTCTAAATACTATAAATTATTTTAAATACATATATAATGAAAATATATGATTGATAAAACATATTTTACATTCTCTATATTATGTAACAGTGATATATGTAATAATAATAATAAGTAACAAGTAAAAACATACTTGAAATACTAGGAATTTAACACTGGAAATAGTTAAAGTAATGAAAGATTGTTAAAATCCGCTAATAATATTTTACAAGAAAATAAAATATGATATTATTAACATTTTTATGGTTTTGGTAAAAGTTATTAACATTTTAAAAACCCTTATAAATGAATTAAAATTATGTTCACCCAAGAGGAAATTCAAAGAATGGAATTTTCTCTCAAATTACATTCCATTAAGACTTATTTGTTGTTATACACCAAGCATCTTTTAAATGGTGTATATAATGTCCTTTGGAATTTAATATCATGATCTATTTTTTATCATTATATTCAAAGTATCATTCAATTTTTTCCCTCATGGAGATTCTGATTCTAATTTTGCAAAGTGGTATGTGAATGTTTGGAATGTTTAAATATTATTCACCTCAAGAACAATTTAAAAGATTATAATTGCAATATTGCATCCATTTTTGATTATTAAATTTCTCTTAAACATATGACATTATTGTAGTTCACCAGATTTCTTATATATTGTGGAAATACATACACTTTTTTATATAATATCATGATTCATTCATTCATGAGAATATTTTGGGTTTCAATTTTAATTATTTAATATAAGATAATTTAAAAGAAATGTTACCAAGTGGAAGAGAATTTCACAACCCAATTACTTTTCATTGGTTTATAATACTACATCATTATCATCAATATACTATTTTTATAAGTATAATGACTTTTATTACTGAATTATGTATTTTCACATTTTTTTTTCCGGATTTATCATTGATAGACATATTCTACTCATTGATTGATTCTCACTTCAATATTATAATCCATTTAATCGTTTACTCTAAAATATCAATTTTTAGGCTTATTTACATATTAATTTCTGTTAGAGAAAATTATTTTATCATTTTCTAATTAACCCTTTAATTTTAATTTTCTCTGGTTATTCATGACCTTTATCAATTAACAGTACATTTTCCCACTATTTGGTAATTAAAATGTTTTCATGAAAATCCAAAATAAATTCTATTTTTTCTTATAGAACATATTACATTCTAAAAAATAAATTTCATAAAAATGTTTTAAAATTTGTTTCTAATCTTTCCATATTGATATCGTAAATACCTTTTTACACTTTTTTTCTTTTTCAATTGTTTTAAAAGGAATATTATTATTGCTATATAGAGAAGAAATTTTTCTATAATTTTTACCATGAGAAGGGAATGTTCCTATTACCATGATTGAAATTTATATATTTAACCACCGTTACATATTTGAAGATTAATTTTATAGTTTAAAAGGTTAATTTTTAAAGAAATTTTTTTTACAAGTTATTTTCAAATAAAATTATTTTCATAAAATTTTCTGAAATAACAAATATATTTTCCTCAACATTGTTTTCAATATATCATTTTATACTATTATTATTCATAAATGAAAATAACCCTTCATTTTTACTCCACTTGGAAAATTTTGAATTAATAACACTCTTATCCATTCTCTCGATGTTTTTTGATTGATTTGGCCAAGTATAGTATTAACATTAACTTCCATGGTTCTTTTGTTAGTATTCTTGAAATATTAAATTTCTAATGATCATAAAACATTTAAATTCATCTAATTATTCATAAAATTTATCATGGTTATTACAATTTCCAAAATCGTATACAATATTACAAATGGTGTGTACATAGAATGTCATTTTATTATATGGAGAAATATTGATAAATCTATAGTTACTGTTAAATGTAGATATTTGATATTGGATATTATTTATTTTGATTGTTCTGTATAAGAAGTTATTTGGATTGGAAATGATGAGTGGGGCTGAAATTTATATAGAACCTTGATGCTTCTAAAATTTCTCCCGAGGCTAATAAGTTTCAAAAATTAAATACATTTATACCATTAGTTTTAAACATTCTTGTGAAAGGGATTCACGATATATGTTTTCATGTTCTTTATACTTGACATCCAATAATTAATAGTTTCATACCTTTAGATTTAGTTATTATTTTTTCATATGATTTTGTATTGAAATATATATTGATTTTTTTAATTCCCTGTTCATTGATTACATGGCATGTTTTTCTAGTTTTTTACTTTAAAATATTTTTTTCACACTCCTTTTTCAATTTATTAATTACACAGAATATGTATTTAGTTATTGCCTTTATATATTGACAATTATAATTGATTCATTATTGCTTTTTTTTGTTTTTATCCTTTCCTAGAATTTGATATTACCCTTATAATGATTCAATACCCTTGTAATACATGATGTGTACTTTGAATGATATTTCAGGATATACTATATCGAAAAAAGTTATCCACGAAAAGAAAAAAGTTAGGTTTTAATTACTGTATTAATTTGTAATATAAGACTCATGTATGTAAGAGGTCCACCAAGAATACTAAAATCATTAATCATTTAGAATTCTATTCCTCATCTTAATTTCAATATAATGGTTGTAAAAATTGGTTCCATGATCTATTGGTCCATGTTTCTAGATATGTTGTGCTCAATTTCAAAATTGAATTTATCGCGTCCTAATAAACAATCCAAAAACAATATATAAATCATGGTTCCATATTGAAAAAACATTAGAAGGAACCCTATGAACTCTCACAATCTCATAGAAATAAAATTTCCAATTCTATTAGACCTTCTCCATCTTCTTAATAGATATTAAATTCCATTATTTCATGAGTCAGGAAATGGTCACCCAAATCACATAATTACCACTAGGATTATATGGTAAAAATGACATAATAAATGTAAATCGAATCCTATTTCCATACTAGAATGAGTAAGTTATAAAAACTAATATTTTTATAGTGTTCAACCATAATATTATGAGAAATATGAAACAATAATCTAAAATTCCCAATCAACAATCTCATCTCTAGTCACTAATACTAACATCTCAAATCATGAGTCATATTGATAGTACCTTGGTGTAAAAACTAGTAATAATGATGTCCAATAACCATCAACTACAACCCCAAAGAATAAATAACAACCATAATATTTCAAAAACATTAAGAACACTTGGTGACTATTACCACAAACTTGAGGTCTCCCCAAAATAAGGGATTTTACTAAATATCTAGAACTCAAGGCCAGATTTTATCTCAATTTGAAACCACTCATTAAATGATGAGTTATCCTTTAACGAATCCAAAAATACCAATACATAATAATCATCTATTCCTTATCACATTTAAAGAAACAATATAATTAAATACCTCTCTTCCACTCATATCTCCCCTGCTTGTGTCGGTTAGTTTATACTTAGATCATCAGTGACCACATTATTTTTTTACAAGTGTATAAGTATTATAATGTTCAATATTTTGGAGATATTACGCAAATTTTCTCTAACTCATGTTAATATACATCTAAAGGAAAATATGTATTTGATGTTTATTATCTGAATATACCATATAATATTCCCCAAAGAGGTAGTGACATAATGTTTGGAGTTCATTCAAAACTAAAGACAAATCAAAATCATGGTTATGTTAATTCTTCTCATTATGGTGTAAATTTTCAGATACATAGGATACCACCAATCTCATCTACATCAATACACACCCCAAACCCATGCTTAATTTATCATAGAAAAAATCACATACTACGACAGGTTCTTGAAGTGTCAAAACTGGAGCTGAAGTTAATCTCACCTTCTATTCCTCAAATGATCCCCATAAATTTCATTATCATCAATATTTACCCCCTTTAGGATTGAAGTTATCATATTAGATCAAGTACTAGAGAATCCCAAAACAAACCACTAGTAATTACAATCCAACCCCAAGAAGACTCACATATCCGACTCATTTCATGGAAAAATAATTTTTCAAAGCATAAAGGGTATTTTTCTGATGAAATATTTTAAATGATCTATTAAAATTATTTTTAATCTAAGACTTCATATTTTAATGTTACATATTAATTATGTGGTATTAGATTCAATGATTCCATTATTGTTTTTTATTTTAATGTTTTATGGTTATGAAAAAATATTTTTTATGAATCCTATTTGTTTTCTACAGGTTATACCATGATAAACTTATTATGAAACCTGGTTCATTTCATTAGTAATTAAATGGTCATATATTTAATTAAACCCTTCTATTTATCAATCTTTATTATATGTTTCAAATTTTTTATACCTATTTAATTTCATGGGTTATGACTTGATGAATGTATATTATTTTGCTGAAAAAATATGTATAATTTCATTATATGATGGGTGGGTCCTATATCACCGTCCCATGCTTTAGGTAAAGATTTCTATCTCCTTAGATATACTTTAATAGAATGAGGAGTAAAATTAGTTCAGTATGATAGGGATGAAATATGAGGTTAGTGGACCTAGTTCAGTTAAGTACATTTTCTATTATGGAGGTATTGGGAGAGAGCCTTGACTAATATCAAAATGATTTTCTATTATTATTTTTATTCCTCAAATTCCATGTCTTATGCTCTCATGGATCATGTTCATTGATTCCCATATGACTCATGTCTTATGAACATAAAATTATTATTTAATGACTGATGATTATGATCTTTCATATGTATAGTGTGGTTTCCAAATGTTTTTAGATTTTTCTCATACCCTTATATTAATTGTATTTTTACATATCACCCTTATTTACTTTACTATGAATTTAAGATGACCCTTATTTATATTTAATTTATAAACTTAATTAAGATGTGTGTTATAAATAATATTTCAAAGAAGGGTTCTAGTTATGGAGAACATATTTGGAGATGATGTACACTTATAGACTAGTGTTTCAATTTCTTAGCTTCCATAGGCACTAAACTATTACTGTTATAGTGTGTATTTATGCAATGAAGTTAATATTACAAAAAATTATGAAATATATATGGCTAATATCCTAGTTCATTATAGTTAGTATCAGATAAAAACACTAATTATCCTATAGATACTAGGATTATAAAACCTTACAATCATCCCCTAGGAAATGTCTAAAATTATGTATAAGTATGATCCATGTATAGAAAAATATCCTTGAATTTTTGTAAAACATAGTGTGGGTGGTTTCCTATAAATATATCATTGTATGTATACTATAACAGTATTTGGATATAAATAAGATATACCTATGGGAAAACCTTCTTAAAGTACTATATTTAGCTCAACATTATTGGTAACTGGTGCATAATAATCGGCCTTACAACACACCTGTCTAGAAACTCTTGGTTGATACAATTTGAATATTCCCAAAATATTTATGAACCATCATTAAATATTTAAATATAATATATATATATATATATGAATTGTCTAGGACAAGATTAATGTTTAATATATTAAAGAAGGTGTAACAATTTAGTATTCCTGTAATCTATTTTATGATTATGTGGATTCACCATAATATTATTGTTTCTTACAATATGATTTTTGGTTTTAGTCAATGGATAGAAACCAAAGGAACAATGTTAATGATGAGTGCGATGGAATATGAAATTTGTTTTTCATGGGAATACAAATTTTATGTGAGCTAGAATGAAAAATCACATTGATGTGCTTATAAATCTTTCACAGACTATGAATCATGCTAGACATCTAAATGAATAAGGGGGGGAATAAAATTGTTTGGACACCTTCATGAGGCAACATCAATATTATTTATGTGGTTCTTCTTCTCCACTAATTTATAAACAATGGATTTGTACAAATAAAAATATATTTTCAATTATCTAGTGTTAGTAACATTAAGAAGTCAATTTTTCTACCATTTTGAAGGTGAAGTGAATCAATGGTGGAATCTTATCAAGAATACAAGGAAACAATATAAAACTGACTCCCTTAATTGGGATGAGACTAATAAAATATTTCCAGTAAGAAAATTCCCCGTAATCAATGTAAAAATATGGAGGAAATGTTCCTTGATCAGCAGAAAAAGGATGATGAATATGATGGAACCAATGAGGTATATTTTACAGGACATTCAAGGTATGCTTCTAGTATTATCATCAAAACTAAATGTAAGGTTGATAAATTATTCACTAGCCTAAAACCAGGTCTCCAAATGGAATTATTCATAAGAATCTTCAGTATCTATGAATAAATCATTTGATGTTCAAAAAATGTGGAAATAAAAGTTTTTGTTATGAATCAATATCATGTTTTTGACATGAAAAAAATATGGAGTCCAAAGGAAAAAAATAATAACCTTGGGTAGAAAAAAAAATCCTTCCATTGTGCTCTTAGTGTGCAGAGACGAGTAGAGGAAATTGACATAGGGGGACAAGTAAATGTCTTTATCATGGAAGGGAATTTCATCAGTAATTTGATTGGGGAAGTGATGTGTAAAAGATAGCTGATGATGAAAATGGAGAGAAAGCTACACTAAATGAACCAAGCACAATCTAATTAATAAAGTGTAATAATGAGAATTATGCTAAAAAACTCCCAAACCCTTAGTCTAATGATGGAAATCAAAATTAGAAACCACTTAATCCATGGTATATGGTGGAATGTCATTTTGTCCCTAATTAATATGAGGGGTGTAATAGTGGGATGGTGAAATGTACACTTACAATCCACATTGGAACTTTATATGTCTCATTTGACTCTTGGAGTACCCATTATTTAATATCTAATGAACTTTATATGGGTTTCAATATGACACCGAAATGATTGGATAAGGGATTAATAGTAAAAACCATTAACGGTATAATGATCATATACAAATTCTTGGATTCCACTTTTGTTGACATTAGTCGGAATGTGCTTCCGGTAAATCTTTTCATTCTTCATATGGCCTAATTTTATGTCATTCTAGGAATGGATTGGTTTTCTATTCATAAATCCCTCAATAATGTTTTAGTAATGTTATTTAATATTAGTATTTCCAATGAAACTATGATTATAGATCAATGTGAAGGTATGTATGAAATTCTGGTTGAGAATTTATCAATTTTATGGTTCTTAAGTGCCTTTCATAAGGGGAGTTTATCTCAAATGTTTTGGGAGAAACATGACATCGATGATATGCATTGTTTTATGGAATTTTTTTATATATTTATGGAAGAATTTCAAAGAATTCCCCCAAAACGTGATGTTGATTTCTCAATAAAACTCATTATATTGTTCCACGCCAATTTAAAAAAAATTCTACAGAAAGGTTCTGATTGAGTTAGAGTAATTGAATAATCAACTCTAGGAAAAACCTGACAAGGGATTCATTCATCCAATTTTGTCACCATGAGGGGAAAATGTTACATTTATTTAAATAAATATAGATCAATGAGAATCATTATTGAATATCTGGATATAAAAATGATAATAATTGTGAATAAGTGTCCACTTCCCCTATTGATAACCTTTTTGATCCACTACATAGTTTTCAATTATTTTCAATGTGTAACCATCATTATAGATATCATCAATTGGGGGTAAAGAAGGAGGATAAAACCAATATTTAATTCTGTTCAAGGTATGAACATTTGAATATATAGTGATACCTTTTGGTTATACTAATGACCATACTATCTCAATGGATTTAATTAATATGGTCATTATATATTACCTTGACCTGTTTTTGGTTATCTTTATAGATGATGCTCTTATCTACTCTAAAACAAATGACAAGCATGAAGATCACTTGAAATTTGTATTGAAGACCCTACAGAAAGAAATATATATATATATATTTTAAAATATGTGAATTTTGAAAAAAAGTTTTTATTTTTTGGCTACATAATCTAACGATTTTGTATATCAGTAGATCCATCAATAATGGAGGCTTTTAAATGTTGGAACAGAGAAACAATGGGGGATGCTATCCATTGTTTTCTATATATAGCTAGATTTTATTGATGGGTTATGGATAATTTAGTGAAAATATCTAATATCCTAACCAAGTTAACTCTAAAGATATAAAAGTGCCACTAGAAAAATGAATGTGAGGAAAATTACAAGGAACCGGAGAGAAATTTATTCAGTGTACATATACTTACATTTCCCTGGTGGATAGGGGCTTGTAATATATAGTGATGCATACAATAAGATAATAAGATGCCTAATTATGCAGAATATAATTGTTATAGGATATGCCTCATGATAATTGTATATTCATGATAAAAGATAACATATTCAGGATTTTGAGTTAGTTGTGGTATTTGTTTCCTTAAATATATTGAGGCATCATCTTTATTGATAGAAATGTGATATATCTACCGATAATAAAAATTTTAAGTATATATTCACACAAGAGTAAAACATGAGCCGAATTAGAAGGATAGATATGGTAAATAATTTTGACTTTTCAATACATTAACACCTGTAGAAGGTGAACATGATGGAAATTTCCTTGAATCTAAAGAAACATGTTATCTTATCAATGACATAGATTAAAAAAGATCAAATGTTTATGTATTTGAAATATATGGATCTCGAAATCTGGATTGTTTGGGAAAAAATTATATTTCTCAATTAAATATTCAACTATCTATCCATGTAAATATTAAAATTATATAATATATGGATCTATATAATTATGGTTTGAAATGATATTATGTTTATCATTGATATATAGGGAATTATAATGTTCAGGAACCATGTATGTGTTATGTCATAACTTGACATGAAGAATGGTTTTTTAGAGGAAGCTCATAGTTATTCATTCTCAATTTATCCTAGTTGTATGAATATATATAGATATTTTAATGAATACATGTTTTAGGTTAAAATTAGGAGAGTTATTGTAGGTTTTGTTTCTCAGTTATTGGTTTGTCAACAAGATAAGTCTGAAAGAAAAAATTATATGTGGATGTCGCATCCATCACCCTTAAAATTATTGAAACAGGAGAACATCATTGTGTATTTGTTATCAGACTCCCCAAAACATATAAATTAAATAACTCCATATGAGTGGTGATCAATTGGAATAAAAAATTAGTACTGTTCATAATTATTAGATAATATTTCCCACTAGATCTGTATTCCATTATATACATTAGGGATTGTCAGGTTTAAAGGAGTTCACATTCCATTGTATCTGATCTGGATGTGAGGTTCACCAAAAATTTCTATAAAATTCTATAGTGATAACATTATAAGGAATTGAGTTTCATCATTCTGTATCATCCTCAAATATATGGTCATTCTAAAAGGACTCTTCCAACCATATAGGGTTTGTTGAGATTGTATTCTTTGGATTTCATAGGTGGTTGGGATTAACACATTCCTATATTTTTTTTTCAATAGAATAGATTTTACTCAAGAATTCATAAGGAACTTTATGAATCCCTATATGGAATGAAATTTCAAGCTCTAACATCATAGAATAATGTTGGTGAATGAAAGATATTGGGACCTGAGGTAGATGAGAAAATGGAAGAGAGGGTTAAAACCATTTTGTAGAATATCATGTATGCTCTTAGTTGGGGGAGAAAGTATATTGATAATCTTAAACATGATCAATAATTTGATGTTGCTGATAATTTGTTTTTAATAATTTCTCTCTAGAATATGTGTATGATATTTGGGAGGAAAGAGAAACTAATGCATATGTATATTGGTCCCTTTGAAATTATTGATTGTATCAAAAGATAGCATATAACAAAAAACGTCAACCAAACCTCTCTCAAGTATGTGATGTGTTCCATGTATCTCCATTAAGGAATTAAATATATAACAATTTACATGTATTGAACATAGAGGTCATATCAATGGCGTTGATATTTATTAGAAGGAAAAACTTGTGGAGATTGTGGATCATACAAAAAAATCTAGAACACTCATCGGGTCAATTTTTATATGGGACAACCACTAGTTAGAGGAAGCTGTGTGGGAACATGATAATATGTTGAGGTATAGGTATACTAATTTTTTTATTTCAGAATGTCGAATTTTGCAAGAGAAATTCATTTTTATGTGAGTATAATTTAATGCCCATGATTTTTATGATCATTTTTTTTCTTATTAAATGAAATATCATTAATGGATTGGGTTTTATGCTGCACCAATCTATGATTGAGTTATATGAAACACCATATTAATCTTTCACTACATACAAAATCTTCTTAGAAATAATTAACATGACATTGAGAATTAACAAAACAATGATATATTATTTTTATAGTTATTTAAACTAGACCATCATAACCTAGATGATAAACATAGTAATATGAATATTAATAAATACCTCTTCAATATAATTTTACTTAAACAAGACATGTTGATAATGAACTAAAGAATAATTTATATAGCTATTATATGTTTTCAAAAGACTATTTTCTCAAAAACTACTTTTTATAAATTCTCTAAATAATAATAAAAAATATTTTATCAAAATTTTAGAAAAAAAAATTTAAATAAACATCATTTATGAATTCATAATTTCAAAAATATATTGTGCTGAATTTTTCTGATTTTCTTGAAAATCTTGAATTTTAAAAAATAGAGAACAACACTGAATTTTAATTGAAAACTAATTATCTTTTAATTTATTAATATTGTTAAATTATATATTTATTTTTTAATTAATGGACATTTAGTTCACTTATAAAACTATTATTCCAATTTTTTTTAAATGGAATCAATTTCATATAGAAATATAATATAAAAAAATTGGAAACTTTTTATCTTTTTAACTTAAAAAACTTGCTTTCTCAAAATGTCCATGGGATCTGTATTAAATTAATATCTATCACATATATGAATTTAATTTCTAAAAAATGATTCAATATTTGGAATCAATAATATTTAAATTTTTTATTAAAGAAAAACTTATTTTTTTACAAATGTCATTAGTGAGTGAAATTAAAATAATTATAAATATTAAGGTAAATATAATATTATTTAGTTGTTAAACATAGAATATGAGATGTAATAATGACCCAACACTAGTACAAGACCCATTGGCATGCCATATTTTGATGTTATTCTTTATAGGATAGTGATTTGTCCATTATTGGAGCCACCTGACATGGAAATAACATGGGTGGAATTCACTCATTCAAAAACATTTCCAAAGCACCCCTCACCTCACTCTTCAAGTATGGCAAACATTTTCACACATTTTTGTACATCTTATAAGTAACAAAACGATTTTAATAACATCCTAATTTATTTTTCTCCTCGATCTAAGTTTTTTCCAAAACAATGTTTTCTAATTTATTTTAAAATTGTATTTAAATGATATTTTGAATTAATTTTCAAGGAAACAATTTCGTAAAATATTATATGTTTAAAAAAGCAGTTTAGTTTATTTTCATTGATTAGATTATATGTTCAAATGTAATTTTCATAGAAAATTATTCTGAAAATGTATTTTTTTGATTTTTTTAAAAAAATTAAAATCTCATTTTATTTGATTTCAATGTAATTTTTAAATAAAAGTGGTTTTAATTTTTTTTTAATAATTGTTTTTATATATGAAAAGATATTTTCTTCAAAAAAAATTATCAATGATCCTTCCAAATTATCTTCCATATATGAATTCATCATTTGATTTTACCTATTAATTATTGGGGTTATGATCCTAGGATGTCAATCTCATTCATTCTTTTAAAGGTTTATATTTATGATGAAAATGTTTGTATGAAATTTGTTTCATTTCCATGGGTTACACCATTATAAAATGCTTATGAACCCTTCTTATATTCACGGGATATTCAATGATGAAATGATTATGAAACCGTTTTCTATTCTGAAGGATTTTATATGTTGAAAATTTTAGGATACCCATTTCATTTCATGGGATATGATATGATGAATGTTTATGATCTTATGGAACATATATGTAAGAGTTAATTACATGATTTATGGAACCTACATATACCTCTAATACATTCAGTAATGATTTATATATCTAAAGATAGACAAGACTGGAATGCTGAGTGAACCCAATTTAGTAAGACATGTCTGGAATGGTAAATTAACTTGGTTCAGTAATATAGGGATGGAATGGGGAGAGATCCAAGTTTGGTAGATGACATAGACTTTTATGATGGTCTTGTTAGTGACCCTTGACTAAAATGAAGTTATTTTCTATGTGTATGTGTAGGTAAAAGGTTTATGACATATACCTGCAATGGTCATGTTCATTGATTACCTTAAGAATCATGTCATATAAAATTAAAATATTTATTTTGTGAATAATGATTATGATCTTTGATATAAAAGATATGGTTTCTAAAATGTTATACTCTTTTTATCATAACCTTATGTTTTTTCTATGTTTACGTATCTCTGAGGTTTTTCATTACTGACCATATGAGCTCACAATTTTTTATGTTTTCCTTCCCTATTTTATGAATACATTTATTATGTGTTATATGTCTAATATGGGTTCTATTTATGAAGACTGTTGTGGATGATGAGGTAACTTACTTTTGGGCCATCTTTTATGTTTACATGATTCAAAATACACTATAAAATTATGGTTTTCAAATGTGTATTAATTTTAGGATATAAATATTCCACAAAAATGATATAATGTATATGTATGAAAATCCTGGTTCATTATACTCTATGTGACCATCCATCACCACCAAACCCACCCGGTTTAATGGTGATAGACGAAAAGAGAAATTTTCATATTATAAGATTCCATTCCGTTTCTCTGAGTCCTGTAAAATAGGGCATATGACCACTAAATAGAAAAATTAGTTTGTGAGAGGATATCCCCATAGGTTACCTCAAAGGAAACTATTAAATTTAAAATATCAATAATTCACTAGTTCTACAAATAAAATAAAATCTAGTTCATAAAAAATTTCATAATTAACACCAATTGTAAATATTTATATTATATCCCAAAAATTAATTCAATATTCATCAAATACAATATATATCATGTATCAAATTAAAGTAGATAAATTAATCTTGTGAGATAATATCCAACAAATAAAACATCACATGATAAACTATTTATAAAAGGCAAAGAACACCGTTAAGGACCTAGCCTATGGGACAACATAATAAATTGAAAAAATACTAAACAAGACATTAGTTTCTTAGTACCATAATTGATTCATTTCCTATTTTACTGATATCACAAATGTAACCCCTAGTGGTGACACATATACAAATTTCACTTTGGTCTAATTACAAATGCAACCCATGTTTCCATTCTACAATGTTTTTTCAAAAAAAATTCCAAAATACATTCTCAAATTTCATAAAAACACTTTTTCAACAAAGAATATTTGTTTCAATGATCAACATATAGGGATAAACATGAACATATTATAATTCATTAATTATAAATACTTCTATAGATATACATACATCAAGAACATTGTAAACTTGTCCTCCTTCAACATCAGAGATCAAAAAACCATGTATTGGGATTTAAAATTCAGGGCACAAAAGGAAATTGTAAAGGATCAATATAAAACACAAATTTATCATGAATCTAAAACAAAAATTCATCCAACACTACTTTCATGTCAAAATATAATTAATAAATAAAAACACCACTTAAACGTTATATATGGTGCAACAACCAATATCATTTAATGAAGAAAAATAAGCAAACCCAAAGGAGGGATATCACCCTAAATTTCCTAAAATATCCATAGGGATCAAGAGAAAATCCTATGAACTAAATTATCTAAGATTCGGGTTTGAAGTGTTTCTAAAACCACCAGATCTGAGAAATTCTTGTTATGATTCCATTTCATCACATAAAATGTCTTTTAAGAAATATATATCCAATAAGGAATTTCTTAAGACTAAATTAAACCAAGATCGACGTTATCAATATTTGTAAATGATTCGGGACCTGTAAAAATTTCACGCCCAACATGATATTCATTATATCTTCCAGGAAACATATTAATGTAGAGTAACCCATTCATGATGTCAATGCATCCTTAGGGAATACTCCATCTTTTTTTCTATAGATAACATCCTAACCAAAACCAAAATCTCTCAAGTCCCATGGAGAACCATCAAAATCCACTTACACATTTATACCTAGAAATAAATAATTAAAAAAAATATATATATCCAATGAAATTAGTTCATTTTCTGAATTTTATTCTCTCTTGTCCAAAAAAGCCTGTAATCTTCCCAAACAAAAAGGGAGACAATAAATAAAAGACAAATAGTTCTTGAATGAATGTAACTCAGTGTTAAAATATCTCTAACAAAAAAATATTTTGTCCCAAATAATTTCTCATGATCCTAGACTCAAAAAATGTAAAGGACACTAATTCTATATTAATAATTTCAACTACCTCCTCTCGTCTCAATCCAATCTTCACTTCTATAGTACACTGGTCAACGGAATAATTTTACCATGATATACCTTCTCTCGATGATGCATAA
This sequence comes from Viscum album, assembly GCA_963277665.1. NCBI lineage: Eukaryota > Viridiplantae > Streptophyta > Magnoliopsida > Santalales > Viscaceae > Viscum > Viscum album. Next base: position 904,565,978 of record OY728125.1, on the reverse strand, counting down.
TATAAACCAGTTCCTAAACTATAGTGATTTAGGTCTCAAGATTGACATCTTCACTTTCAATCACATTGGAAGGATTTATTTATTACCTCATCAGGCATAAAACATGAAACACATTGTGGATGGAAGTCAATTATTATGGTTAATTAACTGGTCTTCCACATTTCCCAATCATCAGATGATCTTGAAGGGACCCAAAAATATCGATACCAACTTACTAGCTTACCCAATATTGTATATCTCAAGTGATATGAATCTCTAAGAAATACCTAATCACTAACCATAAACAATAATATTCAGTGATAATGATCAATATAAGTTTTTTGGTGAATATGTACCATAATTAATATTGTTCGGATAAATTCAACCCTCTCTGTTGTCCCATGAAGGTGATTGAACCCATTTAATGGATTCTCTTCCAAATCTTCCCAACACAAGGTTGATCGACATGGCCTCCTGTACAAAGCCTTGTAAGATGACATTTTTTTCGAGTCCTGATAACTATTGTAATATGCAAACTCAACAAATGTATTTTTTTTCCAAAAACCACTCAAATCTAGAAGATAATAAAAGATAATAGTATCATGAACCTAGAATCCTCTATTTCTGGCCATCTATATATGGATGATGTGTTTTCCAAATTTTCAACATTGAACCAATTGTCTCTTAAAAACATTAAAAAAATAGATATAAGACTTGCGACCCTATCAGAAACAACCTTACCGGGATCCCCATGAATTCTCAAAATATCCCATACGTACTAGTCCAGAAGGTATTACACCTTTTTCATATATTTTATAGAATGAAAATTAGTTTATTTGATGTGTGATCTAATAATCATCCAAATTTAATCATTCCAACCACTATACTATAGAAAAAATTGAATAAATAAATATAAATCTCCCCCATTTATATACCTAAAGGGGTACCATATGAACCAAAATAGAATTACTCTGGTGTGCCACCTTAATTGTTTTAAAAGTAATACACAATGATACAAAATCTACAGTATATAGTCTCATACCTTTTCAGAAATACAAAAATCTCAAATCACAACTCATATTGGTAGTACATGGCGATACAAACCAATAATAATGATTTTTATTATCCATAAACTCCTTCCCCATTGAAAAAATAACACCCATAATGTTTAGAAAACATGAAGATCCACTAAAATATCAAGACCACTATCTCATGGTCTCTTAAACACAAAGGATTGTACTAAATCTTTAGAACATTGGGTATGATATCATCTCAATTCAAACCCACTAACCCCAAGAATAGTTATCCATTCATGAATAAAAACATACTCATCCTCTAAATTCTTCAATTCCGTAGCTCATTAAAGGAAAAAAATCATTAAATAACACTCATCAACTAATTCATTTTCTACTTCTATTGGTATGTTTATACATAGTACATCAGTGACCACATTCCATTTTAAACTAATAATAATCTATAACAAGATGAAAATTGGGGTGATACACCACCTAGTGTCTCTATCCCAAGTTCATATCCCTCTGAGTGAAATTATTCCTTAGGATTTTAGGATCAGAATATACCCTAATCCATTTCTCAAAGATGTAGTGACACTGCATTTTTTGTTCATTGATAACTATGAAAATATCAAGATCATGGGTAAGGTAGTTATTTTCATTATAGTGTGACTATTGGAAGACATAATGTACCAACTTTCTCTACTACATCAATACACACCCCAAACCTATACCGAACACATCACATAAAATATTATAGCATGATCAAGGTCATAGAAGATTCAAAACTAGAGCTTAAGTCAACATCATCTTATGTTCATAAAAATAACAGTGACACTTTTCATTCCACTAAAAAATTACACCCTTATTAATTAATGTTATCATTAGATATGATTGCTTAGAGAAGATCCAAACAAACCACATGTCATTACCATTCAACCATTATTAGATTCTAATATCAAACACATTTCTAGGCTACTCTAAATAGATTTCATCCTTTTTAATTATCTATATCCACTATGATTCACCTATAACATATTTCAACCCCCAAAAACAATACATCTGTAATCAAAAATAAACATATGGAAATCATACCATAAAACTGATATTCCATAATAGTTATATTAAAAATATCCAAATGGTTGAAATACTCCTCCTATGACTAGGATAAAAAAAATATTATTCATTAACACCACAAAAATGAGTTCTACAATAAATGAAATATGATGTTTCCGAATACCTGAATCCCTGTAGGAGTGTTACTTTGTATGATATTCATAACCATAAATTCAAAATTAACATAACAGGTCCAAATTATTTTCTTATGTATATCATATCCTGAGAATTCCAACTAGTGTTACCCTAACAATAGGTCAATATTTTAAAACCAGTGAGCCCCTCAATGTTTATCAAATTGATCATCTATTTAGGATAAGGGATATTTATTCTCTATGGTCATCTGATTTGACATTATATAGTCAATAAAATGTAAGCATCTCCTATATGCCTTCTCATAAAATAGGATAAGTGAAGCCCATAGTGACATGCTTGGATAAATAAATCACTTATCCTCGAGATAATCAAATTGGAACTTACATGCTAACATCTCAGAAGGCTCTATATGGTAAGATGGAATATTGACGGGCATCATACCAGGTAATAGGTCTACTGTAAACTCAACCTCTCTCCTGAGTAGTAAACAATAAAAATCATACAAATAGAACTCATGGAACACAAAAACCACCATATGAAGGTAGATTCCCACAAAGTATCAAACGTATCAATAAATATCTCTTCCCATTAGAGAAATATTACACTAAAATAATGTATAACAAGCCCTACCATTCCCGATCTAGAGCCACACTCACCCTAAAAAACATGAGTGACCCCATGATTAGGAACAATAGAACTTGACATCGATAACAATATATATAGGAATTACCACTAATCATCCAATCTTTGTTGATAATCATACTTATGATTTTAAGATCAAGCACTAAGTAGTCCCACTCCAACTCATGGAATGCTATCATCACTCAACGTGTCTGGCACAATGACTCTTGTTTGGAACAATTTTCCAAGTGCATATAAAGATCCAAAATAAATGACATTAGATTCAAATGTGATCCCAATATGACAAGTAGTGATAAATATTTGAATGAATGAATATAACCCATATCTATCTATGCTATAACCATAGAAGAGGAAATAAACATTGTACCTCTAACTATAGATGTCCCTACATCATATACCTCTACTACATACTCCAGTGCATATAGATATCTAGTCTCAACTCCTCCCCAAGATTCCTCTACCCCACAAAAATCCCCCTTATCATGAATAAAAGAACAACCACCCATAGAAGCAATGTTACAATCCTGTGAAACATTAGTGAAAGTAAATATAGCCTTACTACATTGGGAGATCCTATAAAAGACTAATTTTGGATGGATTGAATGTCCAAACAATGATAACACTTGGGAGAAACAATAAAATTTGTATTGGTTGGACCAAAACACCCATAATAATAGTAATCAACCAAATGAAATAAAAAACCCCATGAAACTAGTCCTGATGAAATCTGGCTTATGATCTGATTCCTTTTTATGCTGAAAGACACAACATGTCTAACAAAAAAAATGATGCTCCTCTCGAAACTTTTTTTCTATAAATTCCATCCTCATACAAATATTCTTTATGAACATACTCCACAAAGGACAATAGGCACATGATAATCCGCACTGACAAAATATGGATCGTCAACCCCACCCCATCCTATGACCCATTAGGGAATCATGTGTCACAAGATTTGGATCCAAATGCACCAAATCAAAAATATAGGTAGATTAATCTAGAGTGGTATGTTCTCTATTCTCTACAATAAGAAACACTTATATCTTTTCCCTACATAATGTCTTGTGATAAATCTTCAAGTAGACTATTTTTTAAAAGGTAACCAATGTGAGATCCACTTAAAAATTATCTCACACAATAGATTCCCACTATATCCTTTATGGTACTTCAATAATGTACACTTAATAACCTCACATAAGAGTCATCACGATTCTTAAAGAGGTTGGAGATCCACTAAATTGATAATTTAGAATCCTATGTTATTTTACCACCATGAATGGAAGGTGGATGTTGATTTGTAAATTCTATGCGGTGATCCACCCCCCATTCTGGGTTCTCAAAAACTACTAGAAGTTGTGATTAAACAGTGTGGATTTTAGATTACATCAATGAAGGTTCAACTAAATGATGTTCCTGGAGAACCTATCTTGATGCTTTCTTAATGAAATTTGTAAGAGAATTTCTTGGAGTAATTTTTTTAAAAAAATTAATAATAATCATCCATGAGAATATTCTTATATCATTATACCGACATAAGGTATTGATATCAATTATATTAAAGACTAATTATTTAAATCAATTATAAATATTTTTAACATTGACGAATACATATTATGGTAATGTATTTTTAAAAAACTACATATAGTTCATTAAATTGACTTCAAAAACCACATTTCATACCCGGTAAAACGTTTCATGCCACCCAAGGAATCTTGAGTATAGAAATGTATGTGAGATATCCTGGACCCACCCCACACATACAACCATAATTATGTAGGTACTAACTCCTATATTGAAAATAAATAGAAATAATCATAAAAGATACTTGTAATGGATAAGTCCAGGAGATTTTGGAATTTTCAGCATAAACCAAGATTTTTTATTGTTCATTGGGAAATTACATGATGTAAAATGTGATTTTGCACCATGTAATGGATACTGAGATGAAATCATGAACTGGATACATAGCATGAGAGTTTCAAACTCTGTGTATATGGTGGAAATCATATAATAGGAAAAATAAAATTTTAAATAATAAATGTTTGTATTTTTATATGAACATGAGATTTTTTAAATATACATCATGAAATGGGATTAAAAAACATAAATTTATCGTGATTTTAGATTTTTAGGGTGGTGAACATAAGATTTTATTTTCATTTCTCATTTAACTAACATTTATTGACCCATAGAATACCCTAGACATTTTGTGTTTATATTAACCTTATGGATTGCTTTGTTTAGCGATAGATTACTATTGGGGTTTCATTGATTCTATCAGGGTATGCATTCCATTTTGTTATTCTTTTGTTTTTGGTTATGTTAGATGTTTTTTATGCAGCTGTGTATGGATTAGTGATCAAGTAGTGTTTTATATCGATATTCTTAGTTTATTAGTGTCCCTAGTCTTATTAATACTATTCTCGTGGTTTTTAGATTCCATAGTTGAAAAAAATTTATTTTTATTCTGTTCAGGTAGGAATTTCTATACAATGGATTAATTATTTGAATTTAAAATCATTCTTTAAAAATTCATTCTTATTACTTATTTATTTTAAGTGAGATTTGGTTTCAAATGAGTTAATGGAAACAAAAACTCTTTCCAAAAGTATTTTTATTTGATATTTTTTCTTGATATGGAAATGGGGTTTCTAAACCAAAAGTGGATTACAGTGGATTTTAAAACATTTTCCTTGATTTGAAAATCGGTCTTTAAAATATGAAGGAGATTTTCATGGCATTAAAAACGTTTTTCTCGATTTGGAAATGGGTTTTCAAACTCCAAAACATATTGTAATGAATTTGAAATTTTTTTATTTATTTGGTAATTGGTTTTCAAAATTAAAAAAGGGGTTTTTATTTAAATTGAATATGATTTTTTGGATTTTGAAATGGGGTTTCAAAGTCTGAAGTTTATTGGAATGTATTTAAAATGATTTTAATGATTTTCAAATATGTTTTGAAAATCAGAACTGGTTTGGATTGGATTATATAATGATTTATAAAATTGTGGGAATATTTTTGAAAATAAATTTGAAAAAATGAACGTTATGAACCTTTGGTGTGTTAATAAAAAGAAATGTGTATCCTTAGTATGTGTTTCATTACAGAGAGGTATCTTTCTATGAAATCTACTACTCTGAATCAATATCTGTTATATCCAACTTATGAATGATTATTATTTAAACTATCTAGGACACATTTTCATATTGGATAGATCCCAATATATGTTGATTTTTATTTTCCATTTTCCATTTTTTATTATTTACAATTTTATTTTTTATCAAGTATTTTTGTCTTTGATTCCAATAATAGGTTGTATCACATAGCTTCACATGATAGGATATTTCATTGATTTGTGTGCCTACCTTTTATCAATATTGTATCTTACCTTCATCAATTACAATTATCATCTTTCTATTTTGATAATATGAAATGATTTTAAGAAATACAATGTTAGAAGTAGATTAAAAAATGGAAAATGATTTAAAATTTGTTTGGAATTAGAAAAATTATTTATAAAATAATTTTTTTTAAAAGATACAATTGTTTCATTCATGATATTATACCATGTAAATAAACTATGGTGGTATCATACAAGGATTTAGATCACACCATATATGTTTCTTTTGGATTTTTATATGTTGTACTGTAGAATGATAGAAAATGGAAGAGAATCTTTTCATATGACAATTTCTCTAATTGTTGATTCTTTTGGTTTGGGTTTTTCTAGATGTGACTATTTCTCTGTTGGGGTCTTGATATTCATACTAGTTTATCCAATTCTGTCTTATATATTAATTATTTGTGATATCTCATAGGTTTCATTGTTTTACTCTTGTTTAATGTATTATTTTATTAATACTCATGATTGGTTTCAATTATCTTGTTTTTACCTTTATCATGTGTCAGGCCAATTCAGTTTTCTTTTCTTTTATACTTGGGTCAGTAGATAAAACTTTTATGTCAAAGGGATAGAGAACCTAATGTGTGTTATCACTTCATGTGTTTCATTATGTGTCCTGGATAGACTGGAGTTAAGACCATCAAAATTTGGATAATTGGTTTATAAAATAGATTAGGCCATCCCTCTTTTATGACTAAAAATGAGTTACCATAGGTGGTTAGGGACTTTCACAATGATTTGGACCTGGATATTGAGTTCATTAATTTTAAATTTATGGAATGATTATGTAAATTGAATTTTTTTCATATTAAGTAATTTTTTCATGGATTCATGCAATTAATAATGTATCGACTATTTTCTATTAATACTTGACGTTGATCCTATGATTTTGGAATTCTCCATTGAATAATGGTTCTTTTCTTTTCTATGAAAATTACCCTGATAGGTGATATTACAAATCCTAGTGAGGATGCTCTAAGTCATGTTCTTTAGGTGAATCCATTATTGAACCCTAATTTAGTATAAGTTGTTATTTTAACTATTTAAAACCTTGGTCATGTTTTTGTCAGGAACACAATATGATTAGTGGATTTTGGATTTGAATTTACATATCTGTATCCACCCTTATTTTGTGGTAATAAACAACCCCATGAATTTAGTCGTGTTTTTACTAGATAGAGTGGATAATCAATTTTTTTACGACTCCTAATGAATCTATGGTATTTTTTTATATGTATATGTTTTAGGGACTTAGATGGAGAGGGGGTGACATGATTTTGCATGCTAAGTTTCGAGAGGTCCTCACATATGCTTCCTTGAAGAAAATATTAACCATATGTTTTTCCTTATGTCATTTCCTGTGGGTAAGTCCCTATTGTTTCTATGCATAGATTAGGGGGAGCATAACTAGTTGGAGTATTCATACTATTTTAATGATATGGTGCATCTTGTAACTGACATCCCACTAATGAGCACCTGAAGCCTTAGAAAACTGAATTAGGACTGTGGAAGGATATTTAGTAGATACTAATACTCATGTGATGTCTGATGTTTATGGTGGTCGTTGAAATGCATATTTGTATGAGGAAGATATATATGGTGAGATAGGTTTCATTGGAGCTTCTTTTGGTTCAATGGTACGCCAGGGTGTATCATCTGGCTAGAAAAGAATGAAAATAGTGGATAGTATTCTTCATGAACATTTTTTGGGGTGTTCATAGGGAAGAATCAAATTATCTGTTACTAGTGTGAAAGAATAATTCATACCAATACTAACTATACATCATCTCCTAGGACTTGTAATCATTGATGATGGTCTTGAAATCTATAGTGTTTTTTTAAAAAATTGTCTTAAATAAGTATGGTAGGATACACTCTAACCAAGGGTTAAAAAATTTTATACTTATTCTTCAATGTGTGGTGGGTCTAGTCCTTATGTCATGGTATATGTGCATGTGCATAAGACTAGATGACTTTTTGTAGTGTATTATGTGTCGGATAAATCTAAAGTAGAGACAACTACTATTAGAGGGGTTGGTTTTATCTCATATTCTATGTGCATTATTTTGTTGATACTAGTGATAATGGTACTTTTATATTGTGAAAGTTATCTGAAATGATGAATTTTAATTAATAACTTATTTCATTTTTGGTGGATATCTACATGCCTTCGGGAAAGCTGTTCGAACATGGTTTAACATGTCCATTGTTTCGGGTGATGATTGTTGACTATGAGGTGGTGTGGGATGTTATAGTTCTTGATCTTGACATCTTCGTCTTGATTTTAGCATAGATTAGATGATAAGTATTAATGTCCTTATTGTATATTATCCTCATAAGGTTCAGTACTTGTCTGTCGATGTCGTCACTCATGTTTTCCCAGGAGAGTTGGACTCTAGATTAAAGAAGCCTAGAGAATTTTTTTCCTTATGCTGGGTAATCTCTTTCTAGTTTTCAAAGATGTTTCTTAATGTAGTTAACCCTTACATGGGTGGTAATATTCCAGCAACTATGTGTGAATAACCTAAGGGATTTATGAATTATTTTTCTAGTTATATTCCAAAGAGAGTGGTCGAGTTTACTATTAACCTACTCTTTTGTATGATGCTAGTATTTATGTCATATTACCATATGGAACATAATGAGTTAGTGGAACATAACATCTTGATTGAGGACCTAGAGGCTACAAGATTTTTTCGTCATAGATTGTCACTATGGAATTTTCCTATCCTCTTTTTTAAGAAGGAATACAAGATCCTACGACATTGTATCAGTGTTAGAAATTAGAATTGGTTGACTGTTAAGAAAAAATTTTACGTGACATAGATTTTTGGTCACTTTAATCAGCTTATATGTGTAGCACCGAAATAGTGTATTTTGAAGATCAATTATAAGAGGGGTGAATTATATGATGAAAACATTCATTTTTAACCTTAAAGAAAAAAATATGTTCAACATTTCTAAAGCAGGTAAATTCACAAACCCTATTTGGTTCATCCCTAATGAAGAAAACATGGTTATGGTATGAAAATATGAATCCAAAAAAGAAGCTTATGAAGAAATTTATTATATAAATATTATACCTTAAATCATATAGAATCTTAATTATCAAAGTAAGTAAAAGTACTGAAATGTATAATAATGTAATAAATTCTACGATTTTTAAAATACTATTGAAAGAAAACATGAAACAAGAATAAATAACAAGTAGGAAATATTTATCCCAAAGAGTAGGGTATCGAAAAACCTTGGATAATGGTCCGTAAATTTATACATTCAAGAAATTATATCTTACCCACACTAAGGAAATCCATCGATGAAAATATCAGAATATTAATTTCTATCCCCCAAAGACCTAGGAATTTAATATAGTACACACCTTTGTCATCCTATCCTCGAAAGTGCTTGATTGTTCTACACAACAATCAGAGTCACATGAAGCTAGATGAACATGATATTCATAAAACACACTGGTCACAAATAGACTTTCTCTCTCTATAAATTACTTCACATTATCACAACTTGTAATCCCTAGATCGATGATGAGATCATTAAAATGATCGCTTATTTAGAGGCATAAATTAAACGGTTGGCTCCCTCTTCCAACTATCATACTTTTCCTTGTATTTTAGAGGGAATATTAAATGTTTACCTTAACTAATGGTTAGTTATGAACAAATTGTACCACATCATTTTATACTTACAAAATCATTTGTAAGAAAAATTAAGTAGCTTAACTAAATCAGAAAATACAAAATCTAAGGAAAAATATTATTTGTAGTTTAAACATATAAAAGATCACATTCTATAAACATGGATATAAAGATTCTGTTTTACGAAGAATTTGGAATCTGAATTTTATAGCATTAGAAGTATGGATTTTAATGAATTCAGAGTATGAATTCTGATGAATTAAATGTATGAATAATGATGACTTCCGAGTATAAATTATAATTAATTTAGAGGTTGAATTTTGAGGAATTGTTAGTATGAATTCAGATGAATTATAAGAAATATGAAGTTTGAATTTTGAGGAATTTGGAGTCTAAATTATATAGAATTCATTATATAAATTCCGATGTATTTGGTGTCGAAATTATGAGGAATTTGTTATCTGAATTATAAGGAATTTTGAATCTAAATTTTGAGGAATTCAGAGTAAAAATTCTAAGGAATTAAGTGTATTAATTCGATGGGATTTAGAGTCCAAGTTCTGAGGAATTCAGAGTCTAAATCTTAGAAAATTTGAAGTCCAAATTTCAAATAATTTGATATTCAAGAAATAATAAGGTTTTGAGGTTTTAGATAAAGATAAAAATTTTTGACTTTGTAATAAAATGAACTTGTTTTTTATTTTCAAAACATAGTTGAATGGAAAATTCATAAGGAAACATTATTAAATCAACAAATTCCCCCTTTTTGGAAGGCATAAACATCCTTTCGAAAAATAATATAAGCGATAAAAAGAAAAAACTTATCTCCATTTACATATGAACAATGAGGAATATGACTAACTCCATCTTAGGTTTTTAAATCCAAAACAATCGTATTCTTGACTTCCTTATATAATTTACCTTTTATTGAATAAAAAAGTCATCTTTTAGTATACCCCCTTAAAAAAAATATCCCTTACATAAGGCATTCAATTCTATATACTTAGTATTATCTTGATCATTATTTTATCCCCCTTAATTATTTTCATAAAATAATTTCGAGAATTTGAAAAAATGGTACCTGAAATATTAGAACTATACAGAACAAAACAATTAAAAGATAGAAATATTTCCATTATGATAGGAAAAATTGATACAGGATAAAATACAATAAAATATCAGAATTGACATGAAAAAATATTCATCCTTATTTTCATTCAGCATGATCTTCCTCAAGGTATAATTTTACTTCTTGAGTTCCTTATGATCATCCTCAAACCTCTTGAGTTACTATTCAGGATCCAGATTCTTTTTTTCAAGAGCCTTTATTTAGCCATCTTGAGACTTAAGGATTTTTTCCTAAGACTTCACTAATTCTTATTTATGTTTGAACTTTTCTTTTAACTCTTCCCTGAGATCCATTTCTCTCTACAGATTTAAAGCCACTGAATTTTACATACCATTTAAATGTTTACCTTCTTTCTTCTGGGATACTTTCTCAAGGTTCGTCTTCTCAGTAAAACCTGTTGAATGGTTTATGTCTTATCATCTAACTAATCAAAAGAATCATTAACCTAATCTTGGAAGTCCTCATGAATTCTCCTATCATAAATTTTTCATTTTGACCATTTTAAAATTTCTTTACATGACCATCTAGGAGAATCATATGCAACAAGTAATGTTAGGAAGTCAGCCTCAAGCTTGATGAATTATTCCATGAGCATGCTTATCAAATCTAAATTATGATTGAAATAGTGTTGAAGCTACTGACATCTTGAATCTATACATGGAAACAAAGGAATTTTTTTCACTACCTTCTTCAAATATTGAACAACAAAATCTTGATGTATTGAAGATGAAGACTTAGAATTTGATTCCGTTATAGAAGAAGATTCATTATCTAGATCATCATATTTCCGTTTGAATGAACCAACAATATCTTTCTTCCCTTTTATAACCACATCATTAATAGGTGTATCATAAACCATATTTTTTCCTATATATACATTTGAAATAACCTTCTCATCCCTCAGAGACTCATGCATACTATCTGAATGTTGGAATATTTTACTCCTTTCAGTCCAAGGCACTTTTTTCTTTTTTCTTTTAAAAACATCCAGACTGATCTAGAAACTTGTGAGTGTAAAAAATTACCTCACCGTCATATGGAATTCCTAGAATATTTTCATCCATATTAAAATATTGGGAATAAATTTTCCCATAGCATTTGAATGAATTCTTCTCCCTTAAACCATCCTCTTAATACTTACTGATTCATATAACACTTTAAGGTAGTCAAGGTAAACTAGATCCTGTCTCTTTAGCTTGGATATTATAAAACTCTCACATCCATTCCATATAATATTTTTAATAATAAAGGAATTATAGTTATCAATGAATTTTGTGACAACCAACCTTTCCCTATAGATTTTCCAATCCATGACTTCCTTAGTTGAAGACATCTTTTTCTATGGGGAAGCTTCGAACAACATCTGATGTATATAAAAACATGGAAAAACTGAACAACCTTTTTCAAAGAGGGGTATATATTAGGCATAAAAAATCATGAAAAATGATGTGGGATGATGAATACGATGGCCTTTATATAGGCATTAAAGTGACGATTCAAATTCCCAAAATGATGGAACAATTGATATAAGATAGATCTGATCTGACAGTTGACATGAATACAGAAGAAAGATTTTGAAGGTTCCAATCTTTTGAGGTTTTAAAGTAAAATTTTATTTCTATAAATTGAATCTGATAGAGTTTTCTTAAAATGGGATAAAAATAGAAAAAAATTTAAAAACATTAATTGTGAAAATTGACGTAAGGAAACATACCATGTGGATTTCCCCTAAAACAAATTTCAGTAATGAAAATAATTCATCTTGAAAAACATTATATTCTGGGAAATGTTATTATATAAAGGGAAATATTTAATTCGAACAAAAATATGATTAATATAAGGAAACAATTGGTTACAAATAAGTTGATTATGAAAAATATTCGTTATGAATAAATTTTATCAGAATTTATTTTAAGAATAATTTGAATAAGAAAAATTTATGTTATGAAATTTTTGATTTAGAAATAAATTTTGATTCAAAAAATATGATTATGAAAAAATTTTCATTAACAAGAAAATGTACTCCACCTATAAAGATGAGTTTCTTAAAGTATGTAAATAGGTTTTAACAAAGTTTTAATATGGAAGATTACATTTTGGTTATAATTACTAACATTTGTTTAATGTATTCAAAACAATCAGTGGGAATATATTTTGTAAAAATATCAACAAGTTGATCATGTATACCGATAAATTATAGAATAATATCTATTTAAAATGAGTGATCCTTATAAAATTGATGCCTAATATCTATGTGATTTTCATCAGAGTTATGTGCATGGTTTTTTCTATGAGAAATTACACTTTTAGTATCCCTAAATATTTATGTTTACGTAAAACACATTCTATAGTCTTTGAGTGTGTGTTGTATCCACAAAACATAAGCATAATAACTTCCAATTGCTATATATTCATCTTTAATAGTGAATACTTCCACCAAGTGTTTCTTGTTTCATGACAATTAAACTAATGAATCTCCTAATAAGAGAAACATTATAGATGTACTTTTTCTATCCATTATACATCCACCAAAATCAGCATCTAAAAAATGTTTTAATACAAAATCATTCCCATAAGAATATTAAATTCATAATTCCATGGTTTCCATTAAATAGAGAAAAATTAATTTCACCACTTTCAATGGGATTCAATTGGATTATATTGATATCATTAATATAATCATATTGAAAAAATTATGTGTGTACGACTAACTATCATGTATAATAAACATCATATGAAACCTCTATATGGTGTTTAATCTAATATTTTCCCAGTTCCATCATGATCAATGGGATTTTTAGGTACTAATTAGAGTGAATTTACTTTTAGTGTCTTCATATAAATAATTTTTAAAGAGACCATTAATATATTTATGTTGAGATATATGAGTTTCTTATGGTTTTTGAGAAATGTTATAACTTATGAAAAATGTTAAATCACCCATAATACTTATTTCAAACTAAGATTTCATGAGATTCGCAATAAAATACGTTAAATATTGCTAGGTTTAACTGAATAAAATGTCATTAAAAAAAATTGGACAATGAAACCATTTTTATTATCATTATTTATAAAAATAGTTGGATAAGATGTTCCCTTAACATAATTGATTTGTATCCAAAATCTTGTTTATCTATCATTCCATGCTCTAGGGGATTGTTTTAGTCCATATAAATATTTGGTAATTTTGAAAACATGTTCAAGATGTATTGTGTCTTCCAATATTGGAGGTTGTTCAACATAAACATCCTCTTAGAGATATCTGTTATGTAAATAACAATTTAATTCCATTTGAAAATGTTTGGAAATAAAGATTTCTGCAACATAAATAAAAAAATGAATTGATTCAAGTCAAGATAAAAGAGTATAGGTTCCTTCATACTCTATTCCTTCTTTTTTGATTATAGCCTTTAGTAATTAATCTAGCTTTATTTTTTTTTACTATGATTCAATTTTCATTAAATTTATTTATAAAAACAGATTTTACTCTAATTACAGAAATTTCTTTAGTTATTTTAACCAATGTCCAGACATTGTTCTTTTTTAATTTTTTTAACTCATCCTGCTTGGATTTAATCCAATAATCATCACCTAAAGCTCCATTAGTAATTGTTTGTTCTAATTGGTAATGTATTACCATACGATATACTTAATTTTTTAAATAAATTTTAGTTATTATAGTTTGTTTTAAAGCACCAATTATACTATCACATGGAGGAACCTTTTGAAAAAATTTATTTGGGTTTTGTAATTATTGTCCATCAACATAAAGTATAAAATATTCTCAGGTAAATACAATAGAATCATTTTCTAGAGTATTTTATTTATTATAATAATCATATTTCTAAGGATGATAATATGTTTTTAAAAACACCTCCATAGATGTAGGTTGGGGTTGTTTAAAAACAAAAGGATCAGTTTCATCAAATTTAATATGTACTATTTCTTCAACAGTATAAGTATTTTTTATATAAAACTATATAATACTTAAAAGTAGGGGAGTATCCTAGGAAGAATACTTCATCAAATTTTGTTGAAATTTTAATTGCGTTATCATTATTATTCAGGATGTATACTTTGAAACCAAAAAAATTTAAGTAAGAAGGTATAGTCTTTCAACCAGTCCAGAATTCATAAGGTGTTTTGTTAATTAAAGGTACGAATAAAACTCAATTTATATTATAACAAGTAGTGATAAAAGCTTCATCCAAAAATTGTTTACCAATGGAATATTCTCTCAAAAAATTTCTAGTTATCTCTTGAATAATTCATGTATTTATTTCAACTACACCATTTTGGTGAGGAGTTATTAGAGATGATAAATACGATTAATGCATTTCGTACGATAAAAAGTTTCAAAATATGAATTTTGAAATTCTCCTCTATGATAACTATTAATATTAATCAATGGATATTTTTTCTCATTTATAGATTGAGCTCTAATGGTTTTAAAATAATAAAAATCTTTATATTTCTTTGCTATAAAATAGACCCATGTAAATCAGATGTAATTATCAACAAAAATAATGTAGTATTTTCCTCCAATACATCGGGTTTGTGTTAGACAAAAATTATCCCTATTCTCTTACCATAATTCATCAAAAGTTTAGAATTCACCAATTTAATTAAAACATGATTTATTTTCTCGGCCATATTGACAAGTATCAAAAACTTTTGATGAATTAAATATAATCTCTATTTGATCCTTAACATGTATTTTCATCTAGAGTTTTCAAATTTTCCTAAAGTTACAATGTCCTAGTATTCTATGTGATAACCTAGAATTATCTTTTATTTCACTAAGGTAAGGTAGATCTTGGCTCATGACTGCTTCTATGTTTAGTGTATAAACATTTTCATGTGCATGGGAAGAAATAATTAACTCTTACTTGGAATTATGTACTAAGAATTTATCTTTCATAAAATTCTCAAGGTAACCTTCATTACATAATTTTATTATTCTAATGAGGTTGTTCTTAATAACATTAAAAAATAAAACATTTGAAATAAATTTTCTTCCAAAAAGAACAATGTTACCTATATAAGAAATTTCCCCCTCCACATTATCTTGGAAAGTTACATTTTCTAATTTTATCTTGATAATATTTTCTAATATGTTTTTGTTACCATTCATATGTATGTAACATCAACTATGCATGTACGATGTATTGTTATTGATACATTCTTTATATTCCTATAAAAAGTGAGTTATACATTCAGAATTCAAACATTCTTTTATCCAATAATTTTAGTAAGTTAGATTTTAGAAATCTGCATTTTCATAGAAATTTAATCTTTATGAAAAACTAAAGATTATGGTTTTATATAAAGAAAAAATTATCCCCCAATTTCCATCACATTGACACTTAGTGAAAAAGGGAGCACTCTGGGGAACAAAATAGTTATTACTAAAAACAGTGTTTGAATGAGTATAACCAAATCCAAAACAATTCCTTAGAGGATGTAATTGTGAATACATTTTCATCAAACTCTATCATTCCTAAAGTAAATCTTGATAAATAGTTTTTAGAAAAAAAATTCAGATTTTTGGTCAAGTGATTAAATTATTATCCTTGAGGTAATTAGTTTTAGAAATTGAGTTATTATGTAAAATAGATTTCTTAGAAATAACACTTGTAAGGTTGTTAGAAAGTTTATCCTTCTCATAATTAACTTCCTTATGGTTTTTATAACAAGATTCGAAATCAATTTTTTTCTGATCAAGAACCTTACAATAATATAATACTTCATTATTTAAAAATGAATATTCTAGAATTTTTTTTCTCTATCAGGTTTTTTCTTGTAGAATATTAATTATCACGTAGTTTAGAAAATCTAGAAACATATTCAAATGATGTTAAGGTATTATCTTTTGATGAGTAATATTCATCATCTGTAGATTATTAATATTATTCTTTTGAATAATTAGCAATTAATGAAAAATTGGTTAGGGATTCAGTATTGTGTACCTTATTCATAAGATAATGATTTTCAATATGTACATTGGCTATAAGACCAATATTAATCTGAGCAGGAGATTCATATTCCAAATATTAATCTAAAGAGTCACAAACAATAAAACTCCATGTGGATTTTTTTGAAAATATTATTATCCTTATACTTGTAATAATTCTTTCAGTTTCTCTAAGAATTATTTTCCCTATATTTTCTTTTTATCATAGGAAAATCAGGTCTGATATGTCTAGCTCTTTTATATTCATAACAGATTACTTCACAAACATTCTTTTCCTTTCTTCCATTCTTCTTATATATGTATTGTAAATAATTCCTTCCCACAATCATGTTCATACTTCAAGAAAGACTGGATAATTCATTCTATGAATGATCTGTTTCACTTGATTTTGATACAAAAACAACTTTCATTGATTTATATCAAGTTGCCCTTTTAAGAGTCTTGTCTTTAGATGCTGTAGTGAAAGCTAAACTTCCATTTCTATTCATCTTTTTATTGAAATTGTTATCTATTAATTTCGGTTTCATTCTTAAGAGTTCCAAATAACCAATCAAGAGTAATGTCAGATACTTTTCTATTCTCATGAATAGGTGTCCTTTTTTATTCCCACTCATTTGGAATAATGTCAATTATTTTATCCACAAGAAGTTCATCATCAATACCTTTCTCTCCAATTGATATAAGACTATTGACAACGGTCATAATTATTTATTGTACATTGAAAATAGGTTCTCTATAAGGGAATAAAAATCCATGATATTCATCTCTTAACATAGCTCTATTAGTTTCTATAACATTATATGTCCCAAAATGTGGAAGTTAAATTTTCTTCCCAATGTAGTTGGTAGCTTCAGAAGATGATATTTGAATATATATAATCATGTTCATTGAACACAAGAAAGTATTAAGTACCTTTTAATTTAGTTGATATTCTTGTTACTCTTAATTGGTGATGGTTTTTACTTCTTTGTCTAGAATTTTTTAGTCTCTAATGAGATTGAAAACGTTTTATAGACATATGTTAATGACAAAGTATTCAACCTATCTCTATGATAATCTTTATCATTACCATAAAAAAATTGTTCTTGTAGGGTTTATATTGTCAATGGAAGCAATAT
Source organism: Viscum album (assembly GCA_963277665.1). NCBI lineage: Eukaryota > Viridiplantae > Streptophyta > Magnoliopsida > Santalales > Viscaceae > Viscum > Viscum album. Next base: position 904,547,852 of record OY728125.1, on the reverse strand, counting down.
TTATTCATTCCATTCTATAAGAAATTACTTTTCCACAAACTAATTAGTAGTAAAAGTTTATAAGAAAAAATAATAATCATTCAGGAAAACATGAACAAGAAAAGGTGAGAAGGTTCATTTAGAACAATGAAAATTTGACTAAGAAAAATTATATGTGATTATAAGTATTTCAGATACCTCCTTTGATACCAATTGTATGACTGATATATTGTATGTAGATTCTAAATAACAAGAGGGGGTTGAATTGTAAGATATAAAACATTTTTTTAACTTTATGGATATCAATATTTGTCACAGATAAACAATGATAATTCACATATCCTCTTTGGTTCTTACTTAATTAAATAAACATGCATAGGGTCCCAAAATATGAATCTATAAAGGAAAATTAAGAACAATTTTCTTAGAGGAAAATTATACCTTTAAGAATATAAGATCTTAATTATTACAGTAAGTAAAATTACAATAATGTATAAGAAAGTTATACTTTCTTTCTCTATTAAAATACAACACAAATAAAACATTAAATAAGAACAAGTCACATGTAAGAAATAATTAAACCCAAAGAGTAGGGTATCCAACAACCATGAATAAATTTCCCTTGATTTATACATTCAATAATTTATATCTTTACCATACTAAGGTAAACCCTTGATAGGAATATCAAAATCTATATTGTTATCCCCACAAGACCTCAAACATTAGGTTAGTCGGAACCTCATTCTTCCTATTCCTGGAATACCTCGATTATACTCAAGAACAATAGGAGTCGCATGATGCCAGCTAAATAAGATGTTCATGGTTGGATAAGATGTTAATAAAATGAACAAGGTGCATGAGTCTTTCTATCTCTATAAATCAATTCACAACATCATATAATTTACTCTCTAGATCTATGATGAGATTGTTCAACTCACCTCATATTTATAGGCAAAACATAAATGGTCACCTCCCACCTCTAGGAGTCATATTTTCCATGAATTTAATAGTTACATGTACACGTTTCACTTGACCAATAGTTGGTTAGAAACAAATTGTATGACATTGTTTTATACTTATCAAATCATGTGTATGAAAACTAAAGTAGCATAACTAAATATAAAAATCTAGAATCTAAGGAATATTAGAATTCAGATTTTAAACATATAAATAGTCAAATTCTAGAAACATGGATATTCATATTCTTTTTTATAAAGAATATTAAATCAGAATTCTATAGTTTTCAAAGATTTAATTCTAATAATTTAAGTGTCTAAATTATTTGGAATTTTAAGTTTGAATTCTATTGAATTAAGAGTCTGAATTCTAAGGAATTCAGTGTCTAGATTTTCTAGAATTTGGAGTCTGGGTTATGAAGAATTAGGAGTCTGAATTTTGACGAATTCAGATTCCAAATTCTGAGGAATTAGGAGTCTTAATTTTGTGGAATTTGATTAATGAATTCTGAGGAATTAAAAGTCAGAATTCTAAGGAATTCAGTGTTGGAATAATGAGGAATATGGATTCTGAATTCTGAGGAATTCAGAGTCGCAATTATAAGGTATTTAGAGTCCGAATTCTAAGGAATTTGGAGTATGAATTATGTGGAATTTAGAGTCTGAATTTCACATAATTTGGAGTCGTAATGTATAAGAATTCAATAATCGATAAAATATAATATCCTGAGGTTTAAATATGGATCCAATTTTTTTTACATAGTAAAAAATGAATATTGTTTTTGAAGGCCAATGAAAACAAGAATATGGAAAAAATCTCTTTTCGAACGAAAAATTTCAATATGAAAATAATCTGTAGAGAACGATGATTTTAATAAAGATAAGGTGTTTGTGATTTTCAAAACATAGTGGAATGTATAATTCATAAGGAAACCTTAATCACTCAACAATAGGGTACAAATGGTTTTCTATGATTGTCCTACGATTGGGGTATCACAAGTCAAGAATCTTTTTAGATGATATAAATTAAAATTAATTTTGGAGTTGATATTGATATTTTGAGAATATGGTTATGTCATTCGGTATCAATAATTCCAATCTAATGTTTATGGCTCTAATGATCCAAATCATTCATCAGTTCAGGGAATATTTTTTTGGTATTCATGGTTGATATTATGGTATACTATAACACCAAAGAAGAGAATATGGACCATTTAGATATCATTACATAAACCTATAAAAACATAATTTGTATGGTAAAAATTACAAATGTGATTTTTGGATCAAGGAAGTGAATTTCATGGAGAATTTGACATCTTAGAGGGTAATATTAGTAGATCCTGAAACATTATAGGATGTTATGTACTGGTAGCATACAAAAAAGTGTTTGATATCCTGATATTCTTTGGTTTGGATGGTTACTATGGACGGTTTGTTCATGACTTATCTAATCTTTCATATTCATTAATAAATTTAACCCGTAATGGTGTACTTTTTCAATGTAATAATAGGTGTTAAAGATCTACTAAGGAGTAGATGTTGGGGTTGAATTCTACAGCAATTTTAATTATTTTAGAACCGGTATCAGGTTGTGATGATTTCTTTGATACTTCTAGTACTGTTTTGGGATGTTTCTTAACATAGGGGAAACAAGGTGTGGCTTTTTTATCTCATAATTTATTCCCTCGTGAGAATAAATAACCTACCCATCATCTTTAGTTAGTACCATATATGCATGAACTCAAAATGTGGTTTCACTATCTCTTATGGGAGCAGTTTATACATTATTTTGACTATAAAATCATAAATAATATTTTTACATAAAGGTATCAAAATTTTAGAAATATGTTTTGGGAGTAATATCTGTATATTTTTTATTTTTGAAATTTCTTATACCCTTGGGAAAGGGAATGTGGTTTTCAATACATTGAACAAAAAACTACCTACATAATCCATGAAAAAGTCAGTTATGGAGTGGTATTTTATGAGTTTTTTTCTAAGATGTAATTGGAAATGTAATTGGATGGTGTATAAGTATTATTGGGTTTTATAGAAGACGAATTTCATTTTGATGAGAATTTTTAGATTGAGATGTTTATAAACAATGAGTGAAAATAATTTAGTGAAGGAATTTATGGTGGGAAGACCACAAGAAAGTGGTCTAGGGATCCCAGTGGTGCTTTGTTCTTCTATATAAAGTGGGTTGTTTAATTTTCCTTTAATAGGTAGTTATTGGACTATGGAAACCATTATTTTTTGTCCATGAACCTTGGGTATTCAATGATGTATCACATTGAGGCATCATTATTGGTTGGAGGGGATGAGACGATATATAAAGAATTTTGTTTCATGGTGCCTTATTTGTTAGAGGGTTAAGTGATAACAATAAGGACCTATGGATTTTATTCAGTAATTACTAATTTTGGTAGTGAAGTGGGATGATATTTATAAATATTTCATCATTGGATTTCCAAGAAATCATAATAAAAATGATATGATTTCGATGACCTTTGATTGACTTATTGAATCAATGCATTATTTACCATTCAAATAAGAGAATAATGTGGGACCCCATGTAACGACATAGAAATTTAAAGGAAAACGTTATCTTAATTTCTTTGGGATTTTACAAGAACACAGTTTCTAACGGCCCCTGATTCTGAGGTCTGGTGTACCCAGAATCAATTTCCTAAGTTTAGCTCGGGTACGTTCAGTGAACGAACGATCAGGTTTTTCTAAGTTTTGAATTGGTGATTAGAATTGAAATCTGAGGGCACCGATAATCTCACAGCGCCAATAATTTTCTAAGAAGACCCTTCCTTGAGTGGCGTTTACTCGGGAGGAGTTGTTAAAAAAAATTGAGGAATAAATATATAATTGTCTTACAATTTTAATTTTATTTTCTTGCTAAGTGGTTAATTGTTGAGTCACAACACCTTTCCCCTCTCTTATGTGGTTATAACCTAAGTAAGGGATTTGGGGGTTGGACCCACATTTAGTTAACTACCTTTGAGAGGATTAAGGTGGGGTGGGGCCCACACGAGCCCAACCCCTCACCATCCCATAACGTTGATAAATTTCCCTCTCTTTAATTTGTAACTCTCAAAAAGAAAACCCCCTCTCTTAACTCTTGCCAACTTACACAACTTGATTAATTGAACCTACTCAATTAATTAATTAAGAGTTTTTAGTTTTGAATTTAAAAGGTCATGTGTAAATAAAATAATTGGTTGAGCCCTTTTATTTTATTTTGGGGGACACACTTTGTGTTGAGGATTTTGGAGAGAGAGATAGAGAGAGCCTTTTGAGAAGAAGTAGAAGGAAGAGGAGATAATTTCTCCTCGTTGAAGAACGACGCCTCTTAAATGAAAAACGACGCTTCCTTATCGAAGAACAACAACTTTCCTCTTCCAAGACAAGGAAGGAGACATCACCATGGAGAACTACACCAACAACAGCATTCTTCTACTTCTTCCAACGTCGATAGAATCGATACCGTTCTTCCGCGACGTTCGACTTCCACGACTCGACGACGTGCGATGTCATTTTCGAGGTAGGGGTTAAATCTTCGTCCAAGTTTTATCTAAACAAACTTTGTTGATAATTTTTACCCCATTGCTATCATTATAATGGGAGGAGGTTGCACCGCACAAACACGGTCGACCCTCCTCCCCCTTTGATGTCATACTCGTTGCGGCTCGAACGAAGGTGACGCGGTGCCATCGCACCATGCGGAAACAAACAAGAACTGGCGGAGAAGCGTGGTGCCGTTGCGCCGCGCCGTGGAAGCCGAACAATGTCGCGTCACCGTCACGCCGCGCCGGAAAACCACAAAGAGGCCGCAAATTGTTTATCTGACGTGCAGATCAACGGGCGATGAGGAACAGGCTGCATAGTCGTTTTGAAGACTTTGCAGTGAAGAGCAGGTCCCGGGAGGACCGCTGGCGAAGACCACAGGCAAAACGGACCACTGGAGCGCGTCCGGTGGTCCGTGGAAGATCCAGCCGGTGTGTCACGCCGGCGGGTGGAGGCGGCGGCTGGCCGATTGGAGGCGGCGGCACCCGGCACGCCGCCAGGAGGGTCCACCGCGGCTGAAGCCGCAATGGAAGACGGTGGTCCCGCGGCCATGCGGGACCAGTGGGAGAGCAGGGGTCGTAACCCCCAGTGGTCAAAGGGAGCAGCCCCCACGTCGGGGGACGCGACATCAATCAGGGGGGCAGCGCCCCCCCCCCCCCCTTTCACGAAAGCTCGGCCAAGCCGAGCTGTCGGGCCATGCGGGCCAGGCCGCCCAGGCCAGGTTGGGCCGCGCCAGCCAGGCCGGGCCGTGCCAGCAGGGACGGGGCGTGCCCAAGTGGGCCGGACCCGGACCAGGTTCGGGCCGACCCAGGGGGCCACAGGCCGGGTCGGACCGGTCCCGAACCCCCTATTTTCGGGCAGTTTTCTTTCAAATGCCCATAACATGGACTATAGACCTCCGATCGACGCACCATTAGTTTTGATGCGATCCTTGGATCGATAAAGCTGTTTTGGTATATTACACTCAATGTTTTGGAGAACTTTGGGTATGGCCGGGTTGGTTCGAACCTGAAACCAACCAGGCCCTCGGAGCGGAAACGCTTATAACATGAGCTCCGGACATCCAATTGACGTTCCCTCGACTTTCATGGATTCCTCTTAGTGAGATGGACTTTTTGGCTTACTTAGCCTGAGATTTGGACGCAGTTGGATAGTGGCCAGGTTGGATTCAACCTGAAATCCAACCGGGCCCCTAGAACGGAAAAGCTGATAACATTCAGACCAGACGTACGTTTGAGGAACCGTCATCGGAGTTGGTGATCACGTTGAGAAATGGTCCCTACGACTATAACCTATGAGATTTTGGGGTATAGTTGAGATACAGCTGGGTTGGTTCGCACACGAAACCAACCGGGCCCCTAGGACGAAAAGGATAATAACTCACAGACCGGGTGTCCGATTGACGCACCGTCTGTTGCATTGAGACCCCAATGATGGGGAGGTTCCTTTTAGATACTTAATCATGGGACTTTGTGATACTTGGAGTATCGACCTGTAGCTCGTGGAGCGGACCCTCCCGGAGATGAGCATACCGAGTACAGAGACCGTGTAGCTAGCTGAGACCTGATCATTCTTGACCGACTCAACTTGGAGAGAGTCGACTAGCCCAGTGAACGGAGCACTACTATGTTTGGGTGCAGAACCACGGTGGATGGAGCGCCTGGTAGCAGGAAGCAGACCTACGGTACTCAACAGAAGGAGTACCTCTACAGGCTATTAGGGGGGGGGGGTGTGCACTACTGTGTTGGGGTGGCAGACCCCGGTGGGAAGAACTACTGTGTTGGGGTGGCTGACCCGTGATACTCGACATGAGGAGTACCTCAGCAGTCTTAGGTTAGTGAGCATTACCTCGGAGTCATGACAGGGACAATGTACTCGTCAGAGACGGGCCTCTTCAGTAGTTACGGTTTCGATAATGAAAATCTTGGTTTGAGCTGAGTCTATGACCTTTGTGTTTGCCTCATTATTGAGATGGGTCACTTGCTAACTTTGGTATATGTATGGGCATAAAACTAGGTAGTGGTTACTGTTGATTTCATGACCTTTGTGTTTCCTCATGATTGAGATGGGTTACTTGATAACTTAGGTATAAGTATGGGATTATACCTAAGTAAGGGTTATCTGATGAGATCCTTCTTGGTGGTTATACTTGTTGGTTTTAGTGAGACCTTGAGGGTCTCGGGGTCCCTACTGAGTGTCGTATACTCACCCATACACGGGCTATGCCAGCACCTCATTGTATTGGCTTCAGGTGATAGACAGCGCTGACAGAGGCCGAGTGTTCGAGGACTGAACGGTACCCAGTGGTGGACCACATGACGAGTCAGTATCAGGAGGTGGATTTCACAACGAAATGAAACTCAGAGGAGGTTTATGGGAGAGAGCATTGTGGAGGCTATATGTACCTACCCTTCAGGTAGGATCTGTGGTGGATAATCCAGGAGTTGTGCTATCTGTACCTACCCTTCAGGTAGGATCCGAGGAGGACGACCCATGAGCTGATTCTGTTCTTCCAGCTGTTTGTCTTTTCTGTTGTACTTCTCTTCGGTTGTAGTTGTACTTTCAATTGTGTTTGTATTCTGGCCCACTTACTTTTCAACACTTTATTTTTTACTTAGTGTATTACTTCCGCTTCTACTTTGTGATGTTTTGTTTACATTTATAAAGGAAATGCCTTTCCAGTTATCGGGATTTACGCCTTTGGTGCTAGTCGCCAACCCCTGGCCTATGGAAGGCGGCCTTGGGGTAGTCACGGCACAGGCCCCGAGGACGGGACATGACAAATTGGTATCAAAGGTGTCGGTTCTACCGCAGAACTTATAACTCTGATATATCTTTTCTGTGAAGAAAAAGTGTTAATGGTACTGAGTGTGGTTTTCAATTCAGGTAGTCCAGTGTTGGTGCGGGCGGCCGACATATCCATACACTAGGACCCTATGTTCTTATTTCAGACTGAGTGCACGAAAACAATAATTGAGTGTGTGTTTTCAATGGTTTTCCCTTAAAACAGCTCAGACTAGGTCAGCTCACCAGGTATAAATCGTTTGACAGTGTCACGTTTGTTTCTTTCAGGATGCCTTATCACGAACGATCAGCTAGAACCCCGAGAGATATACGTACTGACTGCCTGCCGAGTGACGAGGCTTCGGTACTGGGCCCTCTTACATTTGATGAACCAGCGGAGGCACCGGCGGTACTACCATACGTTGGGCCACCGATGCCACCAGCCCCAGTAGCAGGCGATGCACGCCGCTTGAGCGCGCTGCACGAGTTCCAGCGCCAGAGGCCACCCAGGTTCCGGGGAGAGATGGACCCACAGGCGGTTGAGGATTGGCTGGAGGCTATGGTGAGAGTTTCCAGGATAGTTGGTACTCCAGCAGACTTCATGGTGATCTTTGCTGCCAGCCTCTTTCTGGAAGCAACTGAGAGATAGTGGAGCCACTTGTTCCAGTTTTGCGATGAGGTGACCTTCACATGGGGAGACTTTGAGACCTTTTTCAGGGTGGAGTTTGTACTAGTATCTCTACACACCGAGCGTGTTCAGGAGATGTTGCCTTTTCCATTGGATTTTTTCATCAGTAGATGAATCATATATAGGTAGTAGATAGATGATGCAGAGGTCCAAGAGGACCAGACCAGCAGGTGGGCGACCTCGGGTTATAAGGTCGGTAGTGCGAGGCACCAAGTGGAGTGACAGAGCCAGAATTTCCATGCTGTGTTACACATGCGGCAGACAGGGTCACATGGCTCGTGACTGTCCGACTACCCACACTGTTGATCCGCAAGAATTGGAGGAGCCACCGGGGGAGAAGTAGTGGCGGGTGCTTGAGAAAAATCCAAGCAGTGGACAAGGCAGTAGAGCTCCGGGAGCAGGTGGATAGGAGCATAACTAGTGGATTCCTTTGGTTCTTGGTACTTCTAGTTCCATTTTGCTATTGTATTTGTGTCTTTGTACTATGAGCTGCAATAATAAAAGAAACTTATCCTAGTGAAACTTTCTTTCCTGTCCTTTTGTTTGGTTGATACTGAGAGGTCCCGGTTTAAACTATTGACTTGAACCTCACTTTCGAGATTTCTACTGGAGGAGACCTAGTGACCTCACACTGATGCTGACAGTGTGACTTGACCCTTGGAGGTGAGAGTGACGGTTGGATCTCTTAGTAGTAACATCGAGGCCTTATGATGTCGTCCATGGCATGAATGTACCATTCATGTTAGGATTGACTATATTAGGCAAAAAGGTTGTGGTCTAACTACAACTTCGGGATGGGTTTTCCTTGGTCGGTGAAAAGGAATCCCCAGGAAGAACAGGATAAACTCATGCAAAGGAGGGATCGGTCGATCACTCTTGGGTCGACCAACCTTACCCTCGTGGTAGCAGGAGTTTTGTGTTTCAGTTCTAATCAGGAAATGGAGGCCTCTAGAGTTCGAGGATGGTGATCACATCCTTATACGAGTCTCACCTCGACGAGGTTTAAAGAGATGTGGCCGAGGCAAAAAGTTGTCTCCAAGTTTCAACGGACCTTTCTAGGTCCTCAGTAGGGTAGGTGAGGAGGTTTACCACATGACCTTTCCAACTCAGTTGCACAGGTGCTTGATGTCATCCACGTATATCAGCTGAGGAGATACATGCCTGATCCTTCACACATCATCGACCTCAGGAAGTAGGACTTCGATGGTGGGGAGACAATCACAGAGGTTCAAGTGGGGATCGAGGATCGATAGGAGCAGATCCTACGTAGGCAGTCGATTCCTCGAGTACGCTTTCACTGGCAGTACGAGAACCTCTAGGTGAGCACATGGGAGAGAAAAGATCATGTGCATGCTCAGTAAAACATTTGTATCCCTAGTTTGTGTTAAAGCTTTACGGGGACGTAAAGCCCTGAGGTGGGAGTAATGTAAAGACCCATAAATTTCATGGAAATTTTTTTCTTAATTTCTTTGGGGTTTTACAAGAACAAAGTTTCTGACGGAGCCTGATTCTGAAGTACAGTGTGCCCAGAATCAATTTCCGAAGTTTAGCTCGGGTACGCTCAGTGAACGAACGAGCGGGTTTTTCTAACTTTTGAACCGATACTCGGAATTGAAATCTGAGGGCACCGATGGACTCGCAGTGCCGATAATTGCTTAAGAAGACCCTTCTTGGAGTTTTTTTTACTCGGGAGGAGTTGTTAAAAAAAGTGAGGAATAAAAATATAATTGTGTTACAATTTTATTTTTATTTATTGCTAAGTGGTTAAGTGTTGAGTCACAACAACTTTCCCCTCTCTTAAGTGGTTATATCCTAAGTAAGTGAATTGGGGGTGGGACCCACTTTTAGTTAACTACCATTGAGAGGATTATGGTAGGGTGGGGCCCACACAAGCCCAATCCCTCACCTTCCCCTAACATTCATAACTTTTCCCCTCATTAATTTGTAACTCTCAAAAAGAAAACCCCATCTCTTAACTCTTGCCAACTTACACTAATTGATTAATTGAACCTACTCAATTAATTAATTAAGCGTTTTGAGATTTGAATTTCAAATGGCATGTGTTAATAAAATAATTGGTTGAGCCCTTTAATTTTATTTTGGGGGACACACTTTGTGTTGAGGATTTTGGAGAGAGAGAGAGAGAGAGAGCCTTGTGAGAAGAAGAAGAAGAAGAAGAAATAGGACAAAATTTCTTCTCATTGAAGAACAACGCCTCTTCAAAGAAGAATGACGCTTCCTTATTGAAGAATGACAACTTTCATCTTCAGTGACAAGGAAGGAGACGCCGACCGTGGAGACCGACTCCAACAACAACATTCTTCTACTTCTTCCGAAATCGACGGAATCGATACAATTCTTCCCCAACGTTCGACTTCCGCGACTCAACGACGTGCGACGTCATTGTTTAGGTAGGGGTTAAATATTTGTCCAAGTTTTATCTAAACGAACTTCGTTGATAATTTTTGGCCGGTTTATATCAGTATAATGGGAGGAGGTCGGACCGAAAAAACATGGCCGACCCTCCTCCCCCTTTGTTGTCATACTCGTTGCGGCTCGAACGAAGGTGACGCAGTTCCATTGCACTGCGAAGAAACAAAGAAGAATGGGAGAAGAAGCGTGGCAACGTCGCGCCGCGCCGTGGAGGCCGAACAAATTCGCGTCGTCGTCGCGCCGTGTTCGAAAACCACGAAGAGGCCACATATTGTTTATTTGATGTGGGGATCGATGGGCGATGACGGAACTGGATGTAGAGGCATTTTGAAGACATCGCAGGGAAGAGCAGGTCCCAGGAGGACCGCTGTTGAAGCCGCAGGCAAAACAGACCACCGGAGCGCATCCAGGGGTCCGCAGAAGATCCTGCCGGTGCACCACGCCGGCATGGCGGCGCCGGCGTGCGGAGGCGGCGGTCCGCACCGGTCGGCCGCCGGGAGGCGGTGGCACCCGACGCACCGCCAGGAGGGTCCACCGCGGCTGAAGCCGCGACGGCAGTCGGTGGTCCCGTGTCCGCGCATGACCAGGGGGAGACCGGGGGTCGTAACCCCCGGAAGTCAAAGGGAGTGGCCCCCACGTGGGGGGCCACAGCCTCAATCAGGGGGGGCGCGCACCCCCCCCCCTTTCTGCGATAGCTCGGCCAAGCTGAGATTTTAGGCCACGCGGGCCGCGCCCGCCCAGGCCAGGCCGGGCCGCGCCGGCGGGGCTGGGCTGTGACCTTGTGGGACGGACCTAGACCAGGGTCGGGCCGACCCTGGGGGTCTCGGGCCGGGTCGGACCTGGCCCGAACCCCCTATTTTCGGGCAGTTTTCATTCAAATGCCCATAACATGGACTAAGGACCTCCAATCGATGCACCGTCAATTTCGATGCAATCCTTGGATCGAAACGGTCATTTCAGTATATTACACTCAAGGTGTCAGATAACTTTGGGTACGGCCAGGTTGGTTCGAACTCAAAACCAACCGGGCCCTCGGAGCGGAAACGCTTATAACATGAGCTTCGGACGTCCGATTGATGTTCCGTCGACTTTGTTGGATTCCTCTTAGTGAGACAGACTTTTTGGCTTACTTCGCCTGAGATTTAGACATAGTTGGATAGTGGCCGAGTTGGATTGAATGAAAAATCCAACTGGGCCCCTAGAACGGAAAAGGTGATAACTTTCAGACCGGACGTCCATTTGACGAACCGTCAGTGGCGTTGGTGATCACGTAGAGAAACGGTACCTATGAGTCTACCCTATGAGAGTTCGGGGTACAGTTGAGATACGGCCGGGTTGGTTCGCACACGATACCAACTGGGCCCCTGGGACGAAAAGGATAATAACTCACAGATCGGGCGTCCGATTGATGCGCCGTTTGTTGCGTTGAGACCCCTAGGACGGGGCGGTTCCTTTGAGATAATTCTTCGTCGGACTTTGGGATACTTGGAGTATCTACCTGTAGCTCGTGGAGAGGAACCTCGCGGAGACGATCGTATGGAGTACGAAGACCGTGTACCTGGCTGAGACCTGACGACTTCTTGACCGACTCGACTTGGAGTGAGTCGACTAGCGTAGTGGACGGAGCACTACTATGCTTGGGTGCAGACCCATGGTAGACGGAGCGCTTGGTAGAAGGCAGCAGACTCGTGGTACTCAACAGAAGGAGTACCTCTGTAGGGTATTAGGGGGGGTGCACTACTGTGTTTGGGTGGTAGACCCCAGCGGGAATCACTATTGTGTTTGGGTGGCTAAACCGCGTTTCTCGATAGGAGGAGTAACTCAGTAGTCTTAGGTTAGTGAGAATTACCTCAGAGACATGACAAGATCGCTGTACATGTCAGAGACGGGTCTCTTCAGCAGTCATGGTTTCGATAATGAACATCCTGGTTTGAGCTGAGTCTATGACCTTTGTGTTTACCTCATGATTGAGATGGGTCACTTGATAACTTAGGTATATGTATGGGAATATAACTAGGTAGTGGTTATTCGTTGATTTCATAACCTTTGTGTTTCCTCATGATTATGATGGGTTACTTGATAACTTAGGTATAAGTATGGGATTATACATAAGTAAGGGTTATCTGTTGAGATCCTTATTTGTGGTTATCCTTGTTGGTTTTAGTGAGACCTTGGGGGTCTCGGGGTCCCTACTGAGTATCGTATACTCACCCCTGCATGGGCTATGCTCGCACTTCGTTGTGTTGGTTTCAGATGACGGGCAGCGCTGACAGAGGCCGAGTGTTCGAGGACTGGACGGTACCCGGAGCTGGACCACAAGACGAGTCAGTATCCGGAGGTGGATTTCACGACGAGACGACACTCGGAGGAGGTTTACGGGCGAGAGCGTTGTGGAGGCTATTCGTACCTACCCTTCAGGTAGGATCCGTGGTGGACGATCCAGGAGCTGCACTATCTGTGCCTACCCTTCAGGTTGGATCAGAGGAGGACGACCTAGGAGCTGCTTCTATTATTCCAGCTATTTGTCTTTTCTGTTGTACCTTCATTAGGTTATAGCTGTACTTTCAGTTTGATTTGTATTCTGGCCCACTTACTTTTCAGCACTTTCTTTAATACTTAGTGTATCACTTCCGCTTGTACTCTGTGATGTTTTATTTACTTTTATAAAGGCAATTCCTTCCCAGTTATCATGATTTACGCCTTTGGTGCTGGTTTCCAGCCCCTGGCCTATGGAAGGCGAGCTTGGGGTAGTCATGGAACGGGCCCCAAGGACGGGTCGTGACACCCCATTGGATGTTCTATGTCTGATATTGTTTTTTTGGATTTCTGTGTTTCCCTATGAAATTTTATATTATAGGGATCTGTGGTTCACGTAAAGTTCATGGAAAGGATCGTAGGAGGTGATGGGTTACTAGATTGAATTAATCACACATTATCATCCACTAACAGATGGATAGATATAGAGTGATATCCATTTTCTTGAGGATATGTTAGGATATTGTGTGCTTGATTTTGAAGGACCCTTGGAAATTCGTACTCCATTGGTTTAATTTTCTTATAATAGTAGTAATAATGATTATTAAAGATGGTTCCTTTAGAGAATTTATATTGGTGGCCATGTAGATCTCCCTTGTGTTGGGAAGAGTTTGGTGAGCGATCCTTGGTTGGATGCAGTGTTGTTTATTATAGAATAGAGACGGTCTAGTTGAACCAAAGTCATTTTATTATGGAATAATTTTATCATAACTCATATGTGGATTGTCAGCATCATCTGTAGGAGTTTGAGGTTGGTGATCAGGTATTCCACCGAGCTTCACCATGCTTGTTACATCATCTGTTTGGTAAAAAGGATAAGTTAGAAACATGTTTTATGGCCCCCATTTATACTATTGGATGGATAGGGAGGGTGGACTACCAACTAGAATTTTCATTTATCATTCCTTCTATTGACAATGTGTTTCATGATTCCTAGTTGAGGTAGTATATACCAAATACACACCATGTGATTAGATGGTATGATGTTAATATTAAGACTAATACTATATAGGTTGAGTATCCAATTTATATTATGGATCTTTGATATAATATATTATGTGGTAAAAAATTCTACATGGTCTAGGTACTGTGTAATTTCAAACAGGATAGCCACAAGATGTGGGGGAATGATTTATTGTGGTGACTATAGTGGCCCTATTTTTTGGGATCCATGATCTTCAGAGATTCAAGGGGATGAAATTGTTTACAGTTGGGAGATTGTAAGACCATATTAATATTATTTCATGTAAGTTTAATCCCTTTTTTGGTTCCTTTCCCATTCAGTTTTTAACTATTAAAATGAATTGGGAGGATACCCGTAATTGTAAAGTCATGATTTCATTGAAATTTTCAGCATAAACCTACTGTTTTTTATATTGGTTAGGTGACTACACATCGTGTAATTCGAGTACACAAAATTTAATGTATCCATTCCATAATATGTTAAATTGATAAAAAACAAGAGATTTTTACCTGTTGTGTATAGGGTTCACATTGTGTAAATTAAAAAATAATGTTTTAGTAAGAAGTAGATGAGTTTTCACAGTGAATTATATTCACGGAATATATGATGTGTAATGATATTACAAGCTATGTAATTGTCATGATTTGTGGTTTTTAGGGTGGAACATGGACGATTTTAATTTCATTACACTTTCATCCAACCTCTCTAGACCTAAAAAATACTTTTGGGGAATTTTTATGATTATTTATATTCTAGATTACATAGTTAACATATTGATAACTATTGGGGTTGGATTTCATCTCTCCTGTATATAATTATTTTGTTTCTTATTTGGTTTTTGTTGGACCTATGATTTTTTATATGTTTTGGTATAGGTTAGTGATCATGTATTTTTTTTATAGATCCTTTTATTTTTCATAGGGTTCCTTGTCTTTCAAATGTTGTTTTCATAGTTTCTATATGACTTTATCAAAAGAAGTATTGATTCATACCATGTTGAGGTAATTGATTCTATAAAATTGTTTAATTATTTGAATTGTGTATCATTATTTCTAAATCCCATTGTATTATTCATTTAATTGAACTTATAACTGATTTCAAAGGATTTCTGGGAAAGGAAATTTTTTTATAGGGATTATTTCATTGAAAATAGATTTTCATAATTCATAAATGGGATTTCAAATTTTGAGTTGTATTGTCTTGAATATTTAAACATCATTATATTTATAGAAAAAAGCCTTAAAACAAAAATTGAATTGAATTGGATTCGAGATCATTTTTATTGATTTTGAAATGGGGTTTCAAACTATAGATAGGATTGAGATTGCTTTGAAAACATTTTTCTTGATTTGTAAATGGGTTTTCAAAAACAAAATATGATTGTTTTGTCCTTAAAAATGTTATTGATTAATTAGGAAACGAGTTTTCAAACTCTGAAGTAGATCACATTAGTTTTTAAAATGATTTATAATATTATGATCATGGTTTTGAAAATATTTTTAAAAAAATTAACATTGGGAACATTGGGTATTTTGTGAGATAGAAATTGTTTCTTTAGAGTGTTTTTCACTAGAATGTGTATAATTTTTGTGATATAAACTGGAAGGATTAATAATATGTTTCTTCCAACATATGCATGTTTAGGCTTGTTACTATATAGTATGAATTATAACATTAGAGAGAGACCAATACAATAGGTTTTTTGATATATCATTTATCATTTATGGTTATTTATTGTATTATTGTTTTTATTATGGACTATTTCTCAGATATTCCAATATGTGGTCATGTCGCATAGCTTTGAAGAATAGGTTAATCCATGGATATGTGTACCCTATTTTTCCATGGATATACATTCGTTTTTTTATCACTTATACTTGTCATATTTTTTATTAATGATATGAAAGGATTTTATGATACCTAAATGTAGATGAAGAAAAAAATGGACCTGTTTATTAACTAGTTGGAATTAAGGAAAATTATTTTTGAAACTATTTTCTAACTAGAATTATTGAATTCCTGATGCTATAACTTGTATAGAAATTTCAGTAGCGTCCAAGTTGTATTTTAATTACACCCTACTTGTGATTTGGGATTTTCAAGGTATTGGATGGCATGATTCAGTTAAAGGGAAGTGAATTTTGTAGTATGATGGTTTCACATTCTATAGTTTCTTTTGTTTTAGGTTGGTTTATATGTGATTACTGGACATGTGGGATATTGAATTACTTTTTGGTTCATCATATTTTTTCATAGATTGTTTTTATTTTTAGAATCTTTTCTATTTCCTAATTTTTACTCTGGATGCATGACTTGATTTTCATATATTTAGTAGTAGTTTTTATCTAGTTTTCCCCTATCATCTGATTGTATAATTTGAGTGGACTCACTAGTCGATATAGTTTGGTTCATCAATCAAGGTCCAAAACATCCGAAATCCAAAAGAAGGGTGTGATCTGGGATCATGGTAGCATACCATAAATGAATTGATTCGTGTTCTAATATAAAGAATGCATATGTTAAGGCATTAAAATAAAATCCAACAAATAATGCATTTTGAAACATAAAAGCATTTTTAAACATTTCATTTTTTCATGACAGAAAACCATATTAACCAAATCCATGAATATATATGCAATAAAATAAAAATAGATAAATTACACATGTGAGAAAATATCTCTGAAATAAATCATCAGGTGATATACAAGGTATAAAATAAAAAGCACAACATTGGGGCCCTAGAATTTATTAATATGTACTAGACATGAAAGAGTCCCAAACATGGGATAAGTTTGTTCCAAATAATACCGACTCCTTCCATGGTCTATTGATATCACAAAAGTTAACCATAATGGGTCTACACACAATGGGGTCACTTATTTTTTTTCTCATTGTACCTAACTTTCCTAATGGACAATGTTTTTCAAAATTATTTTTCCAAAATCCATTGTCACATTTAATAAAAACCATTTCAACCAAGGGAAACCAATTTCAATGAACAAACCAAAGGTATCAATAGAACATATAGTAATTCATGAACTATAAATACTTGCAATTATGCACCTACACCAAGAATGATAGAAATCTGTCTACCTTCTATAAATGACATTGAAAAACTGTAGATTAGGCTTTGAATGACAAAGTTTAATAAGAAAAATATGATCGATAGAAAACAACTATCCATCATGAATCCGAAACACAATAAAAATCATTCTACTTCCATGAAAAGTAAGTAATATGAAGAAAGACCACTTATCATGGATATGTGGTGCAACCACTATAGGAATCAAATGTTGAATGAAGTGATACAGGATGGAGATCAAAAATCATCACCCAAAAGCCTTGTAAGTTTTGATGGAAAATCATGCACACATAATGAATAAAATATTTAGGCATTTATTGTGGTTAAAACCACATGATTTGAGGAATACACATCGTGAATCCCTTTCATTAATAGAAATATCACATATAAAAAATACTGTGAAATATATGTTTCCAGAGATTAAATTTAATCTCAATTGAAATTTTCATAATTTGTAAATATTTCATTCCTTGTAAACATTTCACTCCCTATTCAAAATTAATGGAATATACCTTGGAAAATATTCACACAATGTAACCCATTCTTAATATTAATGTGTCCCGCATATAGTACTCAATCCAATGTTTAATCGAAAACATCACAACCACAACTAAAGGCTCCCTAATCCCAAGGATATCCCTATAAATCTATTTATACATATATACCTAGATTTCATTATTTTAAAGATACATACATAACATAAAATTATTTCATTTACACCAAAAAAGGTTTTTTATTCTTGATAATTCGGTACTGTACCCAAATGTAAAGTGAAATGATAACAAAAGATATTGTGTACTTTAAGGATGGTAATGGGGTGTTACATAAATATTTTTACAACATGTGGTAAATAATTTAATTAAAATAAAAATAATATTAATAATAAATATAAAAAATTAAGTAAATAAATTTACACATTATTCCCAAAATCCCTCAATCATATTATATGTCAGATGAAACCTTTCATTATCTTAGTTAATATTCTCTCATAATTATAATATCAATTAGTGAATATATCAGGGGATCATTTAATTATAGGAACGATTAAATAAATATGATCGTTCAACATAACCAAACTTTAAATGGATTTAATAACATTTTATGTCAACAATAAAATGGGAGGAAAGTTTTTATAAAATTCAATTTAGTATTTTAGAATTCTGATGTCCACTGAACGAAATGAGGAGCTATAATCCCACACTTGTAAAAACCACCTTCAAAAATAATTCTTTATAATTTTCATGTACTTCTAATTTCATAAAACAATTGAAATGTAAATTTCATTCCACTATAATGTTCTCATAAAAGGAAATTTTCATTCTAATGGTGAGGGATTTTTGGACATGATAAAATAATGGGAGACAAATAAAAAAATTAAAATAATTACATCCCACATAATTGGTAATCAAATAATGTAAAAATAATTTTATTTTATATTTTGGTAGTAAAATAGATTATTCATTTACCATGTTATCCCAATGACACATTCTATAGATATATCCTTTATTTACTGGTTGTAACTTTCAAGAATGGTTTTGGATATTATTTATTGAATTACACCATGAATGAAAGATATACCTGATAGCTGTTAAAAAAAGAATTATTGACAAGGTGGTGAGTGATAAATATTTTTTTATAAAAAACATTTAATTTATGTTATATATGTTTAGTATTTTATAGGTTCATACATGCAAAGTAAAATGATGAAGTTTCATGAGAACATGAATTCATATATCATGATCATGAATATTTATAGTATTTGTTAGGATAGATTTAGACAATAATGGTTTTAGATCATCAAGAATATTTTCAGGTGAAAAATTACAGAAGTTCTTCCTGATGGACCTCACGTAGTCAATCTCACATGTTATATTGAGTACATAAAATTTATAAGGTTTAAGCTACTCAAATAATAACATAATGATCTCATTCTTTCATCACTCTATGATAGATTCTCTATATTTTTCATGAGTTATAATATAAACCATAATAAAATGTATCTCCAAGATCTCTTTAGTATAATTTGAATTGTTGATATGGGAATAAATAATATAAATACATCCATTATTCTCATAAATATGAGTAAAGTAAAAGAAAAAAATCCCCAACATAGAATACAAGTCCAATAACACCTTAAATTTCACTTCAAAAAAGAAGAAAGATCAAAGTACAATAAATGGAACAATAGGACATTTTTCCACCTACTGTAGGAAAGGGAACTGGAAGATGAGTTAATTAACAATAAAGAAGCAATGAAAATTATTAAGTTCATTTTTATTGTGGGGAAACTATATATTTCAAAAAATTGGATAATATATATAAAATGTGGTTTTCATAATTTCATTGAAATATAAGAGTCAAGTATATTTGGAAAGGTTTCAGTAGCTGATGTAGATCTATGAGTTTTTCATGGTTCTAATCTCAGTATAGTATCTAATGAAGAATACCCCCTCATATTTTATACTAGAATGATCATTGTTTTATAGAATATTAATTATGTTTTTTCAATTTCCATTAACCTTATATAAATTTCCATCCTTGAATCAAATTTATTTATCATTAGTATTTGGATTAAATGATTCTTCTGATAAAGATAAATCATTTATCAGTGTAAAGAACATTAAAATAAAGGAATTTCTATGTTGGATTAGATGAATGATTTGATGGAAGTCGATAAAGAATTTAGTTCTCCTGAATCATATAACACACAACTATGTAATCATTATTTTAGAAAATTAAATAAAAAAACATTGATAAATTATAAAATGAGGGATATTAAAAAAATATTTGACAAGAAATATTTAGAATCTGTCAAGATCGTTTATGATTAAAAATGACCAATGAATCAGTTAGACGAATAGGTGAAAACGCTATAGAGATTCTTAAATCAGTTTATACCCATGTGTGTAGACCATTTACATTTAATACATGGTTGGATACTTATTATTTACCACATTTATGGATTTATTTATTATATTTGAGTTTTTAATTAAGGAGGTAAAAGTATGATTTTTTATAATTTCACGGAATATTATAATGAATTTGATAAAAAACTAGATCAGATGATAAAAAACTAAACTCAAAATATAAATGATAATATATTAAAAAAGTATTCATTGATTTAAAATGGGTTTTCTGGGATTTTATCCCAACTAACTCTTCCTTATAAACAAAAATTGAATGGTGTAAGTGAAAATATAAATTTTTCATTATTAGAAATGATAAGAAAAATGGCCAGTCACACAAGTATCCAAATAAAAATTTTGGGGATACACATTTAAATTAGAAACCCATATACAAAACCATGTGTTAACTAAGGAGACAGATGGAATCACCTATCAATTATAGATCAAAAAGAAACTTGTTTTTTCAAACTTGTGTGTGTGGGGTTGCAAATCATTTGTTAAGGAATCCTTATGTAACAATCTAACACCCTAAGGAACTATGTGCATCTTTATTTGATATATTCCGGAATCGATAAGATATTAAATATATGAAACATTATATTATAACATCTGGGATTAAAAATATCTATCAATTATTGAGAGGGATTATATCTTTATATGGGATAATTGGATCCATGTGAACTATTATGAAGTTGTGGCTCAAGATACAATACATGTTCACATGAACATATTCTATAAAGCCTCATGGAATTGAAAATTCTATTGACACAAATACTTCATAAAACTATAATAGACTTTATTGAAACTAATAGATATAGTTTTCATTTCACTCAGTATGGTGACTCATTATTAGTAGATAATAATGATTTTCTAACCTGAATGAAAGTAATAATTGGCAGAAAAGCATCATCATGCAAAGAATCACTACAAAAAATTTAATATATACCCAAAGACATATAAAAATTGTATTGGAAAAACCATTAGTATAGTATCCTTATACAAACCCTATACCGATTTTTTTTCAGAATCATCAGTATATACACCATATACATTCCCTATACAAATGGTTTGGGAAACATCATCAGTATAGGTTCCTTGTAAATAACTTATACCAACAGTTTATTCAAGAGTTTTTGTATAGGTGCCTTATACATACCCAATACCAATGGTTTCATCCAAACTGTTGGTATAGCATCAACCTATTCTAATGTATTTTGGAGAAACATTGGTAATGTTAGATTATACATTCCCAATACCAAAGGTTATTCGAAAATAATTATTATAGATACCCAGATTTATTATGAATTATTTGATCAAATTACATTAAATACACCTATACTAAATTATTTTTAAGTATAAATAAATATATTTATCAAATTATATTCAGAATGTTAATTGTATCATAGTGGTTAGGTAATTAAAATATAGGTGAGATGTTCATGGTTTAAATATTTCTTTGATTTTTTAGTTTTCCATTAGTAATGGTTTTTTAAAACCATTAGTAATGGTATTTCATATGAATTATACCTAGGTTTTGGGAACTGGTATTATAAACCACATATAAAAATGTGTTTCCCAAAACAATTTTTATTAGTATATTGTATTGTAATAATAGTCAACAACCCTCCAAACTATTCGTATAGGATATACCAACAATTTGGGTTCTGATACAAATGTTACCAACCAATTTGTATTTTTTTTATATATTATTTAATCTAATAATTCTAAAATAGATTTAACTTGACAAAAATTGTTTTCAATTTTAGTAGAATCTCAAATGGTTGTAATGTTTTTTGTTTTCAAAGGGTTATTTTATATGAACTTGGAAATGTATGTAAATTTCAATACCTATAAGGCCTTAATGGTTACAAATTATTTTAAACAGTGTGAGGAAGTGTTCTACGAAAAAAACATTTTTCTCTAGTGGTGGTCAACCCGTCCTGAAGGCCTTCAGTTTTTTTTATTTCTGTATAACCAATTTTTAACTACATTGTGAGGTAACACTTACATGATCCATATCCCTATAGGAACAAGGCCGAGTACATGAATTGAAGGAACAAATACTTGACTACACAAGAACTATCCCCCACATTATTTTCATTATTTATTGTACCTAGAACTCCCTCATTCATGGTTGATCAACAATAATTCCCTCACACTGAGCTATGAATTTCCTAGTACTATTGGCAGTTTCCTTACACTCTTAGTCATCCAATATAGTATTCTCTACATTGTGGAAAGTACATTCTGTCATTCTTATTTTGGGTCATTATCTAAAGTTGTTAAACCTAAATTCATCATGGATGAAAGAATGTGTGTCTTGAAATTTTCAGGCTTGAATACCTATTGTTGACCACAGACCCTATGGCATGAAGGCCCAAATAAGAATATTGGCAGCCCAAATCAGATTAATACTATTGTAGGTATAATATCTGGTTCAATTTTCTATTCAATAACTGCTAAAATATCGTTGAAATCCCCCCCATCAGGATTAGATTATGGTATTCATGTACGATTTGGGGTGTTTTAACTACTCAGATACCTCCCCAAATACAAATCCATTTCACTTTTTTCAATAATGAAATCCATTAGATTTATACTTTTCATATCATATTCTAATTACTTTGAGATTTTGTGTATAAATTCCAAAATAAATTTACATTACAATTAAGAAGATATATATATATATGACTCAACCAGATGTGTTGGTTACTCTAAATTATTATAAATAGGTATTCAGGCTTTAGATATTTATTTATTGATTGAAGTAGTCATCAAGATCATGAAACATTAATTTTGATAAAAACATAACATAATTTGGATTCATAAAAAATTAATGAGAGCCTTATGCATATAAACAACATTGTAGGAGTAAAATCCTTTTCTTGAAAGATTTTTTGTTGACATGATACTTATAATAAATGAGATACCAGTCTTATTGTAAATTATGACGAGGATAAATACATGTTTATACATTAAATAATTAGGTGAAGTAGCATATATTCTTGGGATAACAATCCATCAAGATATATATTAGAGGATTTTGAAAATATGTAAAATTTAATATATTTAAATGATGATGAAGAGGTTCAATATAAAACAATCCAAGAGTGGATTATCATAAAAACTATGATTTCAAATAAGTATTTTTATGAATTTTGATTTTAAATTTAATATCTAAATGAAAAATTATGTTCATTTATTTTCTTAACTTATATTTGATATAAAAATCTATCAAATAAGTTATTTCATTATATATTTTTCTAGAACAATGTAATTTTATTTTTTACAATATTTTAATAAAAAGGGCATCGTCAAAGGTTGGGAGATAACACATTACATCTATTGAGGACGTCAGGTGAAAACACATGACCAATGCTCGATAAGGTTACAACACCTTAGAATATCCTATGACCCATATTATTTCTATATTCCATCCTTTTTTCTTAATACATATCAATTTTACTATAATAACATTTATTTTCAACATAAATAGTTTTATTTGATAACTATATTACTTTTTAGTTTTCTTTTCATATACTCATAGTAATTACATAATTATAATCTAATGGTTAATATAAAATGATACATGTTTTCAAAGTCAAATTTTTAAGTATATTAAAAATAATTTCATATATTATTTTATTTATAATTTTTGTTGAATTATTAAATATCATTTTCTAAATAAATTAATACATTATAATTCATTTTTTACATTCTGTATATTTCAATTGTAAATGATTTTTCAGAATTTTATCTATTTTTCTTAACTGAAACAAATATTTAAAAAGTGTTATGAAACTTTATTATTATCAAATTAATAAATTTCTGTAATATTTTTAATTTAAACATTAAAATAAAATTCATATTTTGTATAATGTTTTAATTTCCCAAAAATATTTTCATAATGTAGTATCTAGGACAAAATGGTTTTTTGATAAATATTTTCAATTATAATGCATATTTTTTATTTCACTAAAATATTTACATAATTATAGATTTAAAAGATAAATTCCACATATCTAGAAGTGAAATTACATAATATATAAATGATTTACTAGTATTAAAAAATTATTCTGAAATATATAACAATTAATCAATGATTACAAATATAAATATATAATCACTCAAAATAACACAAAAAATATCTTATTAAAAAATTATCATTCAATGTATTATATTATTTTGTTTCAAAGTTAAATTCTAAAATTTTAGAATTAAAATTTGTTAAAAATGGAATTTATTTCTGAAACTAATATGTCAAAAATATCTAATTGATAATTTTTGATAATTTTCTCTGATAGTGATTTTTTTTGTTAAAATTTAAATACACTATGAATATACGATAAGCTTTATGATATCAGAATTACATGAAATGATGAAATAAATAATAATAATTGTATTTATTGACAAAAAATGTATTTTTCATTAAAAAAATTTAATGTAATGATATTAATTTTCTAAACCTGTAATGAATCATCCAAAATGAAATTATATTTTCTTATTTCAAATAAAAGTATCTGTGAAAAAGAGTATTTTCCTCATCAAAAATAATATATGATTTAAGAAACCATGAATTTAAATCCTTTAAATATATATTCTATATTCAATAAAATTTGTTATAAGATTCACCCAATGTATACAGACTAAAAAGATTATATGAAAACATTATTAATAATGTTTTAATAATCTCAATTTTTTTAAACTATTACATTTAGACGTTACAAAATTAATATGTTTTATCATTGATAAATGGTAAATATAAAAGATGTTTTATGTATATTTTATATTTTAAAATCCAAAATTAAAAATTATCTATTTATAATTTTATAAAATAATCTTCATTTTATAATTCATCATATCAAAATTATATGGGAATGAATTTTTCATATTTTAGAAAATAATGAATATTTAGTTGAAAAGTCAAAAATATTGATTTCTCAAATACTGTCACTTTTATATGAAATAGAATTTTTTATAAAAAAATATATATTTATAAATAAATTTAGTTCAATTAAAATTTTAATGTTTAATTTATAAGATACATTAATACTATTTTAAAAAAATCATGTAATACATTATGAAAAATATTTTTCATCTATTTCTAAAATTAAATTTACAAGTGAGAAATTTATTTTTTATCTTTATTTTAATTTTACATAAATATTATTTATCTAGTAATACTATTATTAATATCATTATAGTTAATGACATTGGTAATTTTTTTCTATACATAAACATTATACATAAAAATACATTTTTTCATAAAAATTTGTGTTTAACATGTTTCAAGAGTTAACATTAAATTTATTTATCATATATGAATAAATTGAATATTATAAAATATATAAAAATTTTAAATAAATTTTTTAAAATTATTAAATAATTATATTTAATTTTTATTCATTACAATTAGATGACCATGGGTATTGTGAATTACCATTATAATGATGAAAACATTATATTTAATTCTTTTATCGAGTATGGTTAATTTTTATCAAATAAATATACTAATATATTTTAAGGAATCACTATAATATTATATATATATATATATATCAACATTAATTGAATTGTTAAAATATACTAAATATGATTAAGAAATATTAATAGTGATTAATCCTTTCTTCTTCAAAAAATAATTTTTTTATATTTAAAATAATATAATATAAACTTATTCATTCTATAATTAATAAATTTAATTAGATTGAATTGAAAATAATTCTAGGTTAATAACTGTTGACCACACCTGTTTTGATAATCTCAATTATGTTTTAATATGCTTTGAAAATCCCAAATAATGTTCATTCATATATTAATTACTTTTTCATCCTACTATTGATTTGATAAGAATATCAAAATAAACTTTGGAATATGTTAATCAATGATTATCTATGTTTATATGTACTTTGAACTAATTCTAACTCAATCTACATATGTGTTGCATAGAAAAGATGAGTGTTATGTGTTGCATTGAATATATAGGTGTTAATTCCACTGGTTTCCACATAGCTACTGATACAGAAAAATAGAGACATACTGGTACTTAGTCTACCGATAGACAAAGTTTACCGATAGAATGAATAGATAGAGCCACTGAAATAGAACAGAGCTACCGGTATGTATATGTCTACCGGTATGCATGTCTACCGTTACAGAAAGGTCACCAATACACCGAGCTACTGGTATGTATAAGTCCACCGGTAAGCAAATGCGACTGATAGATCAAGACTACCCATACATACACGCTACCAATATGAATTCCATCGATAAAGAGCTGTTGATACAAAGTCTACCGATATGTATAGTTACCAATACAGACAGAGTCACCGATATGAGTAGCTACTGGTACAAGTGAGTTACTGATATCCAAGTAGAGATACTGATAGAAAACTACCAATACAAGAAGTGTTACTGATTGAAGGTGTGTAACGACCCGAAATTTTTAAATAAATTTTGTTTCCTAATTTTATGTGTTATTGTTATACTCAACAAAAATGTTTTATTTGATAAACATGATTATAATTAAAATGAGATCAGTGGGTTTTGACTATTATATAACCATCGGTCAACATGACCACTGTGAACAAAATGTTTTGATTATTGTCTCTAAATATAAGTAATCTTGGTTAATTATTATAGAAAGAAGATTCGATGGCCTCACCTAGTAGTCTTGGACCGATCGAAGCCCATCTAACAGAGCTTGGGAAGGAGGTAGCACCACTGGGCTTTGCTCTGGATCAAATCCAAGCCGAACTTCATCATGTGAAGTTGGAACGAAATCGCCTTCGTGAGAAGTTCAAACTGATAGAAATTACTACTCGGGCAATGTTGACTGAGCCGCCCCAAGCTTCTATCACCCTAGCACACCTTACTCTTAGGTCCTATGCTGGTATTATAAGGGGTTATGTAATGAGACCGTAACTACCTTGTGTAATCCTTGTTTTAAATAAAAATTGGGATTTCTTCTTATGATGAAGTTTATGAATTTTGAAATGACCGGATAAATATAGTATGCATATTTTTGATGAATTTTAGAAAAATGATATTTTAAATATGTTTATGTAAACCCTAAATAATTAAAAATTTGTAATGATTTTCAAAAAATGGTCTCCTGCAATTATGTTCAGTACTAAATTTAGAGTCTAATAAGATCAACTTGATTTTTGATGAATAGTAAATTATGAATAGTGATTTTATGATTAGGATTAGTAATATGACCAAATGGATTAGTAATCTCACTTAAAGAAAGTTTTAAAATAATCTAGGCACCTTGATTAAGTAATGTGATTCAATAAAATAGTTAAATAACGGTTTCATTAATTATTATTCAAGTATTAGTTTTTTCGGGTGAATAGTGTTTTTTAATTAAAAATTTAATTAAAAATAATTAGAAAATTATTTTTATAAAAATGACTTTATTTTTGAACTCAGAGCATCGATATTATGTTATGGTAATTTTTGGGGTTTTTTCTGAAAAAAATGCATTTTTAATGAATAGTGTTTTTATTTAAAAATTAAATTAAAAATATTTAGAAAATTATTTTTATAAAATGGATTTCATTTTGGAAATCAGAGCATTGATATTTGGTTAATGTGAAATTTTGGGATTTTTCTGAGAAAGTTGAATTATCAGTGAATAGTAAAAATACAGTTTTAGGGTTTCGGTATGTTTAATGTCATCATAACGGTGTCATGATGATGTCATGAGATCTTTTGAGGGTTGGCCGGCCAAGGGTGATGAATTTTTGTTTTGGGGGCCCCATGTGGCCTAACTCCATGATAAATGACAAGGGAGAGCACATGGGTTTGAGAAAAGCACATGTGAGGTGTCCCTTGGCCATTAATGCCTTGTCCCCTCACTTTCCCTATAAATACCAAGGCCTCCTCTCATCCATTCGACTCCCCACTCATTCCCAACGAATTTCTGGTCTCATTACCTCCCAAGGAGTCCTCCCAAGGTGCCCCCAAGCCCTCAAGGTCCCAACCTTTGAGGTTTAAGAGTTACATTTTAAGGTAAGGGATCCGACCTCTCTCTTTCTTTTCAAGTAATCTCTTTTATGTCTTTTCTTTTATACTCCATGTTCTTATGTTGGAGGATGTTCTTTTATATTAATCCTACTGCCTATTTCATGTTCATATGATGAGAGACCCCCCCTTGCTCTCATCAATTCGTTTTAAGAATGTTTAAGTGGCGCCGTTAGGCTGCCGAATTTTTAAGGGATTCTTTCACCTTCCTCGTTTTCAAGTTCTATTTTCATTCAAGTCTTTCATGTTCCTTTTTGTTATATTGGGGTATGATCTCTATATATATCATACTGGACTCTTATGTTCATATGATGAGAGACCCCATTTGATCTCTTCAATTCAGTATTTTGATGTTTTAAGTGGCGTCGTTAGGCTGCCGAATTTTTAAGTGGTTCTTCACCCTTCTCGTTTTGAAGTTCTACTTTCATTTCAATTATTTCAAGTTCCTTTTTGTTATATTGGGGTATGATCTCTATATATATCATACTGGACTCTTACGTTCATATGATGAGAGACCCCATTTCATCTCTTCAATTCAGTATTTTGATGTTTTAAGTGGCGCCGTTAGGCTGCCGAATTTTTAAGTGGTTCTTCACCCTTCTCGTTTTGAAGTTCTACTTTCATGTCAATTCTTTCAAGTTCCTTTTTGTTATGTTGGGGAATTATCTCTATATCTATCATACGGAACTCTTATGTTCACATGATGAGAGATCCTTTTTGATCTTTTCAAATCATTTTCTGTTGAGGTTTAAGTAACGCCGTTAGGCTGCCGAACTTTCATAAGAGAAATCTAATTTTTTTTCTTCCTTCCATGTTTTTCATTTCAAATGGTATGTCCTTGAAATCTCATTACCATGATCATGTATCCTTCTTATTCTGTCCATGTACTATTTTATGGGTCATTTATGAATGTTTTACCCATTTTACCTCTCTTTTAATGTCTTCTAAAACCTCGGAACATTGCCGTTATGCTGCAGAATTTCTGTCTCAAAATGTCTATCTCTTTTTCTAAAGTCCTTTTATTTTATTAAGTGAATACTCAAAGCTCTTTCTTCTAAAGGGGTATTCACATATATACCAAAATGTTCTATTTTAAATTCTGGGATTTACATACATGAGACCCACCTTCCTTTTCTGTGGGTTTTAAAGTGATATAAAGATCATGTCTTTAAAGCAGTTTTTAAAAAAAGTTATGATTATGAAATGAAACCCATTTCCTTTATGATATATGGGTTATTTATGAAATGTTTGATGATGATATATGTGGCTCACATGATAATAAAGGCAAATTTAAGGGTGCGCCCTGATAGCGCTCCAATGCATTGGGTAATGATGTGACCACTAGAGATTACAATTCTCACGATACCTTGGTGAATAACCTTGGTAATTTTAAAATGACACCTTGGGGATGGACCTTGGTGATATGTTCATGATTGTCTATGTTAAATGATGTAGCCACATCTTCAAGTTATGAAAATGTTTTATTTTTATTATGATATGCCTCATGATTTCATTTTCATGCATTAAAGTTCTTTTCATGACTTTATTGATGTATCTCAAGTTCATATGTAAAATGTTTCACTTGTTTCCCTTGCTGGGCCTTCTGCTCACCCTTCCTTTTGATGTATGTCCCCAGGTTATGAGATGCAGTAATGAGACTAGGGTGAACATGAGGAGAAGCCTTTCAAGTGTTTAAGAAGAATGTTTTTTTTGTTTCATGTTTTATGTTCCTTGTTTCCAAGACACTACACCTTAAAGATCCTCAGTTCCGTGTAATGGAATGAAAAGTTATGTTATAAAAAGATGGGATGCTATAGTTGGTATCAAAGGATGGTTTAGTTATTTGTGGAAATTAGGATATGAAAAATCTAGGAGGAACCCTATAGAAAAGTTTAATATAGGAAATCTTCCTGGTATTTTGGTGAGTATTGAGTAAGGGTTTTCCAAGCAAATACATCCCTGTCTGGATACGAGCATGTATAGGTGGCTCTGGCACAGATGTACATAGGGGTAAAACCCGAAAACACCACTTTGAGCTAGACTCGAACGGGAACTGGTACACGACAACGGGCCTTGCTGCACTCTTGGTTACGACACTCCCGGGGGATATGCTTTGGTAAATTCATAAGCTTGGTATGAACCATTGTTAAAGGAACAAAGATAAAATAAAATAAATGTTCACATAAGAATATATGATCATTCATAACCTAGATGGGAACCTAGGAGATCACAAGTTAGGGTATACCTTTCATATACAAGTTATCCTTATATGCTTTCAGTTCCTTTTCATGATTATTAGATAAGTACTTAAGCCCCTAATTATGCTTTCTCTTCTTAGTTAATGGTGGGAAATGGAAGAACATGTTCCGACAACCAATGTGATAGGAAATGCGACGATTTTTGTATTAATATGACATTGATGATTAGGGGATAAAAATATGATTATTATTTTGGAAGACGTTCATTATTTTGGGAACCATATTTGATCGAGGTAAATAGATTACTACGGTATTTTTATTGAGGAGTAAGGTTGACTTATATTTTGAAGAATTGATGAATTTAAGGTGAACTTATAGTAATTTAGGTTACTTATGGGAATGACTAACCTATCTTGGGTAAAATATGTTTAGGTTAGCTACTTTTTTATAAGATGTTAGGAGTGGTTGATGTTGTCTGGAGATGAACAATGAAGTTGTTTTGGAAGACTATGTTATCAAATCCTTATTGTATTTGGGTTTCAATCTTAGTTTGGTTTGTTTTGAGGAATTGTAAGGACCGTTATTTATGGAATGGTCTATGATGAACTTTGGGTAGTACCATGGAACATTGATGATTTAAAAGTAGTTTCCATTCCTATGGGATTCTTTCTTTTTGAAGGGTTGTTTTACATTAACCTTTCTGTTTTTGGGATAATGTTTAAAGATAGAAGAAATAGATAGTTAATATTTTGTAGATTATGTGATTCTAAAGAAGATGATTCTTGTGCTTTTATGAGACCAAGTGTTTTTGAATTCTCATCATTTGGAGAAAAGATTAGCGTTGGTAGGGACTTGTTAAAGGATGAAACTCTACTTGAAGGTAGGTATATTTTCTTATGTTTTTGTTCTATGTAGTAAATGAAATCCTCAAAATTATGAAAAGAAACGTAAAACAAAAATGTTGTTGGTTTACGTTTCCTACTAGGTAATCAAAGACCGTTTACACACATCATAAGTTTGGGATTTTCTCATGGTTATCTTTCTCCTAATCATGTTCTCTATCACTCTCCCTCAGAACTTGACCCTTTGTTTTTTCCTCCATGTCCATGTTTTCCTATATGGAACCCTAGTGTGGGTTAAATCGGGTGACCATTGTACTTCCCTTTCTTTATTTTAAAGTAATAGTTTTACTGACTCTTTTTCCGATGTGGGACATTCAATGAAATTTCAAAACCCAATTTTAAAATTGCGAGGACGCAATTTCTTAAGGGGGGAAGATTGTAACGACCCGAAATTTTTAAATAAATTTTGTTTCCTAATTTTATGTGTTATTGTTATACTCAACAAAAATGTTTTATTTGATAAACATGATTATAATTAAAATGAGATCAGTGGGTTTTGACTATTATATAACCATCGGTCAACATGACCACTGTGAACAAAATGTTTTGATTATTGTCTCTAAATATAAGTAATCTTGGTTAATTATTATAGAAAGAAGATTCGATGGCCTCACCTAGTAGTCTTGGACCGATCGAAGCCCATCTAACAGAGCTTGGGAAGGAGGTAGCACCACTGGGCTTTGCTCTGGATCAAATCCAAGCCGAACTTCATCATGTGAAGCTGGAACGAAATCGCCTTCGTGAGAAGTTCAAACTGATAGAAATTACTACTCGGGCAATGTTGACTGAGCCGCCCCAAGCTTCTATCACCCTATCACACCTTACTCTTAGGTCCTATGCTGGTATTATAAGGGGTTATGTAATGAGACCGTAACTACCTTGTGTAATCCTTGTTTTAAATAAAAATTGGGATTTCTTCTTATGATGAAGTTTATGAATTTTGAAATGACCTGATAAATATAGTATGCATATTTTTGATGAATTTTAGAAAAAGGATATTTTAAATATGTTTATGTAAACCCTAAATAATTAAAAATGTGTAATTATTTTCAAAAAATGGTCTTCTGCAATTATGTTCAGTACTAAATTTAGAGTCTAATAAGATCAACTTGATTTTTGATGAATAGTAAATTATGAATAGTGATTTTATGATTAGGATTAGTAATATGACCAAATGGATTAGTAATCTCACTTAAAGAAAGTTTTAAAATAATCTTGGCACCTTGATTAAGTAATGTGATTCAATAAAATAGTTAAATAACGGTTTCATTAATTATTATTCAAGTATTAGTTTTTTCGGGTGAATAGTGTTTTTTAATAAAAAATTTAATTAAAAATAATTAGAAAATTATTTTTATAATAATGACTTTATTTTTGAACTCAGAGCATCGATATTATGTTATGGTAATTTTTGGGGTTTTTTCTGAAAAAAATGAATTTTCGATGAATAGTGTTTTTATTTAAAAATTAAATTAAAAATATTTAGAAAATTATTTTTATAAAATGGATTTCATTTTGGAAATCAGAGCATTGATATTTGGTTAATGTGAAATTTTGGGATTTTTCTGAGAAAGTTGAATTTTCAGTGAATAGTAAAAATACAGTTTTAGGGTTTCGGTATGTTTAATGTCATCATAACGGTGTCATGATGATGTCATGAGATATTTTGAGGGTTGGCCGGCCAAGGGTGATGAATTTTTGTTTTGGGGGCCCCATGTGGCCTAACTCCATGATAAATGACAAGGGAGAGCACATGGGTTTGAGAAAAGCACATGTGAGGTGTCCCTTGGCCATTAATGCCTTGTCCCCTCACTTTCCCTATAAATACCAAGCCCTCCTCTCATCCATTCGACTCCCCACTCATTCCCAACGAATTTCTGGTCTCATTACCTCCCAAGGAGTCCTCCCAAGGTGCCCCCAAGCCCTCAAGGTCCCAACCTTTGAGGTTTAAGAGTTACATTTTAAGGTAAGGGATCCGACCTCTCTCTTTCTTTTCAAGTAATCTCTTTTATGTCTTTTCTTTTATACTCCATGTTCTTATGTTGGAGGATGTTCTTTTATATTAATCCTACTGCCTATTTCATGTTCATATGATGAGAGACCCCCCCTTGCTCTCATCAATTCGTTTTATGAATGTTTAAGTGGCGCCGTTAGGCTGCCGAATTTTTAAGGGATTCTTTCACCTTCCTCGTTTTCAAGTTCTATTTTCATTCAAATCTTTCATGTTCCTTTTTGTTATATTGGGGTATGATCTCTATATATATCATACTGGACTCTTATGTTAATATGATGAGAGACCCCATTTGATCTCTTCAATTCAGTATTTTGATGTTTTAAGTGGCGTCGTTAGGCTGCCGAATTTTTAAGTGGTTCTTCACCCTTCTCGTTTTGAAGTTCTACTTTCATTTCAATTATTTCAAGTTCCTTTTTGTTATATTGGGGTATGATCTCTATATATATCATACTGGACTCTTACGTTCATATGATGAGAGACCCCATTTGATCTCTTCAATTCAGTATTTTGATGTTTTAAGTGGCGCCGTTAGGCTGCCGAATTTTTAAGTGGTTCTTCACCCTTCTCGTTTTGAAGTTCTACTTTCATGTCAATTCTTTCAAGTTCCTTTTTGTTATGTTGGGGAATTATCTCTATATCTATCATACTGAACTCTTATGTTCACATGATGAGAGATCCTATTTGATCTTTTCAAATCATTTTTTGTTGAGGTTTAAGTAACGCCGTTAGGCTGCCGAACTTTCATAAGAGAAATCTAATTTTTTTTTCTTCCTTCCATGTTTTTCATTTCAAATGGTATGTCCTTGAAATCTCATTACCATGATCATGTATCCTTCTTATTCTGTCCATGTACTATTTTATGGGTCATTTATGAATGTTTGACCCATTTTACCTCTCTTTTAATGTCTTCTAAAACCTCGGAACATTGCCGTTATGCTGCAGAATTTCTGTCTCAAAATGTCTATCTCTTTTTCTAAAGTCCTTTTATTTTATTAAGTGAATACTCAAAGCTCTTTCTTCTAAAGGGGTATTCACATATATACCAAAATGTTCTATTTTAAATTCTGGGATTTACATACATGAGACCCACCTTCCTTTTCTGTGGGTTTTAAAGTGATATAAAGATCATGTCTTTAAAGCAGTTTTTAAAAAAAGTTATGATTATGAAATGAAACCCATTTCCTTTATGATATATGGGTTATTTATGAAATGTTTGATGATGATATATGTGGCTCACATGATAATAAAGGCAAATTTAAGGGTGCGCCCTGATAGCGCTCCAATGCATTGGGTAATGATGTAACCACTAGAGATTACAATTTTCACGATACCTTGGTGAATAACCTTGGTAATTTTAAAATGACACCTTGGGGATGGACCTTGGTGATATGTTCATGATTGTCTATGTTAAATGATGTATCCACATCTTCAAGTTATGAAAAAGTTTTATTTTTATTATGATATGCCTCATGATTTCATTTTCATGCATTAATGTTCTTTTCATGACTTTATTGATGTATCTCAAGTTCATATGTAAAATGTTTCACTTGTTTCCCTTGCTGGGCCTTCTTCTCACCCTTCCTTTTGATGTATGTCCCCAGGTTATGAGATGCAGTAATGAGACTAGGGTGAACATGAGGAGAAGCCTTTCAAGTGTTTAAGAAGAATGTTTTTTTTTGTTTCATGTTTTATGTTCCTTGTTTCCAAGACACTAAACCTTAAAGATCCTCAGTTCCGTGTAATGGAATGAAAAGTTATGTTATAAAAAGACGGGATGCTATAAGGTGTTACAGATATGAAAAGCTATTGTTACACTGAGTATCCGCTACCGATACAAGTCCACCGACAGAGAGCTACTGATAGAAGATGACTCTTAATCAGTCACTATTAATCAAAATCTATACTTTTTTAATATTATTAAAAAATTGTTACCAGTCATATTTGATGATTTTAATGCAGTTAATGTTATCTAATGATAGTTGTTGGCATTTCAGGGAACCATACCTCGTACCTGTCAAAGGTAAACATTCCCATTGTCTGACCTCATGGAATAAAAGGGGATATCAAGCTACTAGAGAAAGAGAGGATAAGACATGAACACAGGTAGAAAGGAAAAAAATATACAAACGTACATGCACAGAAGAACACAAAGAGAACTAGAAGAACTCTCATACTCATCAAGAACATAAGTTCAAAGAAGAAGCTTACGTGCTACAAAGAATACTCTCCTACTCAATCTAAACACCTACACTGGAAATGAAGGAACAGAACTACGACACTCTGTTTTTCTTAACAAAAAACCAGAGAAGGAATCAAAACTTCAACTGCTACAAACCAAGGAGTCCAGAGCTTCACTCACAACACAATGAGCATTATAAAATCATCATTATTTTTTTTAGCTCTGTTGTATTTCATTCATTCAAATTTTGAGCAGTTATTGTAATCTTTATATTCTATACACACAATATCTCATGTTCTAAACTAGAGGATTTCTAAATCCTCACACAAATCTTATTTAACTCTCTTGTATCTTACTGTGGATAGTGGTAGAGGTCAAGTGTGACCCGAATAGCCTATCTTCTATTGATCTTGATCCCACTATGAACTAAGGAACATGTCTTGGTACCTAGACTGTCTCTGTACTGTTGTTTACCCCGATCCAGGGTGTGGATCAAAATTTATATAAATTTCTTGCGAGGAATAAGTATCATCTTGAGACTGAACCACTTATTTTAAAACTCTTGTTCTTACTTATTTTTATTTTCACCTATATTGAATATTCTACTACAAATAAATTTGAAATATAAAATTGTTTTAAACTTACATTGATAGTTAATCTAGAAACTGTTTGTAACTATTTTAAATCAATAGGTTAGTTTCAAAAGCTAATTTATTCTTCTGATTAAATTAACTGAGACCTAATCAATATTTTAAGAACATAATCGAACCCTTATAGTTTTAAAATTTCACAACAGTTTAACTTTGTTTTTAAATGGGGAATTTTAATAGAAATATTTTTTAACAGAAATTTTTAATTGGATCTCAATTCACCCCACTCTTGAGTATCCACTCCAACCAAAATTTGTTATCAGAGGAAGGTTATTTATAAAGGGCTTCCAAATACTCTGTTTTTCAACTCTGATTTTTGTTGTATCTTAAGGATATTAAATTTTGATTAGTTCTAAATTTTATCTCATTAAATATATTTGTTAAAATCTGAATGTGGATAATAGACTAGATGGTGCTGCTACCAATAGTCCATCGTTATTTAATGGTACAATTTATTCCCAATGGAAACATAAAATGAAAATTTACTTAGAAAGTATGGGATTTGACCTCTGGACTGCTATAGAGACTCAATATAAAATTCTAGAAACTGAAAGGACTACATGGGATGAACTTACTAAAACTACATACAATAATAATTGTAAAGCAATGAATGCCATGTATTATGATTTTGGAGATGAATAATTTAATCGCATATCTGCTTGTAAAACTGCTTATGAAATTTGGGATACATTGGGTGTTTCTCATGAGGGAACCACCAATGTTAAGGAAATGAGATTGAATAACTATACTATTAAGTATGATAATTTTAAAATGATGCATGCTGAACCTATTTCTCACATGTATATCAGGTTCATTGAGACTGTCAACACTATGAGCTCACTTGGAAAAGTTATTCCTGCAAAAGAACAGATCGTGAGATTATTAAGATGTCTACCAGACAGATGGAGAGTCACATCAGTTTCAATTATATAATCATGAAATATTGGTGATTTACCTATTAATGAATTAATTTGAATGCTTATGATGTATGAAGAAGAACTAAAGGTATACAAGGAAGAAGATGATGGACTAAAGAGGAAGCCAGTGGCATTTAAGTCTACTGCCTCAAAGAGAATGGATAATGCGAAAGTTCACATACCTATTAAAATCTCAACAAGTGAAAGTTCATATTCCGACAATGATGCTGAAATGGATCAATTAGCCTGAAAATTAATGAAGTTCTATAGGAAGAAGAAATTTTTCAGAAAATCCAATTATTATATAAAGTATGACAATAAAGTTCATTGGAAGAAGGACTGGAAAAAGTATGATAGAAGTGATGAAATTGCCTGCTATGGCACAAAAGATTAGGACACTGCAATGTTCATTCACTTAGAAAACTAACTAGGAAAAAATTAGTTAGAGACCTACCTAAACATTAATTCCCAGCTGATAAAGTTTGTAATGCCTATCAAAAGGGAAAGTGACACAATGTTTATTTTAAATCAAATAAAGAAGTTTCAACTTCTCAACATCTGGAGTTGGTTCACATGGAAATGTTTGGACCTTCTTGAGAGTCTTGTTTAAATGGGAATCACTATGTCTATGTCATAGTAGATGACTTTTCTAGATACACTTGGGTATACTGATTAGCTCACAAGAGTGAATCTTGTTCGTACTTTATTAAATACTCTAAGTCTGTAGAGAACCATAGTGGACCTAAGGTTAAGACCCTCAGAATTGATCATGGCCGTGAGTTTGAAAATCATGATTTCAAATCTTACTACACACATAATAGCTATAGTCACAACTTTTCTGCCCCTAAGACACCTCAGCAGAATGGTGTAGTAGAAAGAAGAAACATAATTCTTCAATAAATTGCAAGAAATATGCTTAATCAGTATGACCTTCCTGTTTACTTTTGGGATGAATCTGTAAACAAAGCTTGTTATATTATAGATAGAGTCATGATTAGACCTGTTCTCAAGAAGGCCCCTTATGATTTTTGGAACCATAGGAAACCAAAGGTTAATTACTTCAGTGTTTTTGGATGCAAAGTTTTTAATCTCAATACTAAGGATAATCTTGACATGTTTGCTTCTAAAAGTGATGAATGAATTTTTCTTGGTTATTAATTTACTAGAAAAGCCTATAGAGTCTTTAACAAAAGAACAAAATGTGTTGAAGAATCTGTTCACATCAAGTTGGATGAAACTGATTCACATCAACCTAAGTCTTCACATGAAAATCATGAAAAAGATTTTGAATGTTCTGGACATTACTGATAAATTCAATGAACCTATTGTAAAGACGTCCAGTTCTTGATTCTTTCCAGAACCTGGTTCTATAGAACCTAAATCTAGAGAAGGGCATGAAATTTATAGTCCTGCCTTTACTAGATAAACTAGGATTATAAAGAATCATCCTTTAGATGATGTTATTGGTAATCTCAATATAGGGACACAGACTAGAGATCCTCTAAGAAACCAGGTTGAACATCAAGCCATTATTTCAGAGTTAGAACCTAAAAATGTCAATTATGCAATCAATGATGAATTTTGGGTAATGGTTATGCAAGAATAATTAAATCAATTTGAATGAAACAACGTCTGGGAATTAGTTGACAGACCTAAAGACACTTTGACCATAGGAACTAAATGGGTTTTTAGAAACAAAGTTGATGAATCACGAAATATAGTTAGAAACAAAGCTAGGTTAGATGCAAAAGGATATATTCAAGAGGAAGGAATAGACTATGAGGAATCCTTTTCCCTTGTAGCTCAATTAGAAGCTATTAAGAGTCTACTTGCCTATGCTACTCATCTAAATTTTCAGTTAGATCAAATGAATGTAAAAAGTGCTTTTCTAAATGGGTTTATAGTTGAAGATGTTTTTGTTGATCAAACACCTGGATTTACTAATCCTCATTTTGCAGATCAAGTTTTTAAGCTCTCTGAAGCATTATATGATTTAAAACAAGCTCTACAAGCATGTTATGGTAGACTTAGTAATTTTCATATTTGAAAAGGTTTTTCTAAATGGATTGTTGATCCAATGCTTTTTATTAAAAGAATTTCTATTGATGTTTTTATAGTAAAAATCTATTTTGATGATTTTATTTTTGGATCTTCAAAAAATTATTTATGTACTTATTTTTTAAAGAGTATGCAAAATGATTTTGAAATGAGCTTAATAGGAGAACTCAAATATTTTCTTGGATTTCAAGTTTTTCAAAAGGAAAATGGTATTTTTGTAAATCAAATTAAATATAAAAATGATATTTTAAAACATTTTGGTTTGGATAGTATTAAGGAAAGTGATACACCTATGAGTACTGTTTGTAAGTTGGATGCTGATGAAACTGGAAAACCAATGGATCAAACCAACATCAGAGGTATGATTGGAAGTATACTTTTCCATACTACTAGTCGACCTGATATTATGTTTAGTGTGTGTATGTGTGCAAGATTTCAAGATAATACTAAAGAATATCATTTAGTTGATGTTAAATGAATTTTCAAATATCTTAAACATACTGAAAATTTAGGTTTTCTTTATCCAAAAGGAAAATATTTTGAGTTAATGAGTTATTCAGATGCTGACTTTTCTAGTTTCAAGTTGTATAGAAAAATCACATCGGGAACATGTCATTTATTTGGAAAATCCTTAGTATCTTGGTGTAGTAAGAAACAGAATTCAGTTTCATTGTCTAATGCTGAAGAAGAGTATATAGCTACTGGTAGTTAATGTGCAAAAATTCTATGGATGAAACACACTCTTTTGGACTATGGATATCAATTTAGACATGTATCTATTAACTCTGACAACCCTAGTGCAATTAGCATTTCAAAGAACCCTGTATCTCACTCTAGGACCAAACACATTGATGTAAGGCACCACTTTTTAAGAGATCAGTACCAAAAAGGTGATATTACTCTTGAATTTATAGGTATTAAACATAAATTAGTTGACATGTTCACCAAACCATTATATTCAAATATGTTAAGTTACACTAGACATGGTTTAGGAATGATTAAACTTGACAGTTAGGAACCTCAAAATTATACCTCACTGGTTTGAACCTCACCGTTATACCTCACTGGTATGAACCTCACCGTTATACCTCACTCGTATAAACCTCACTAATATACCTGATCGTCAGGAATTGTCACTGATATGTACATTGGTAGGTTTAACCGCTCGAATCTATACTATTTATATTATATTTATTATATGTTATCTATTTATATTGTGATTCCTATATGATAAAAAGTTAGTTTTAACCTCATTTCGATTCAACTCAAACTCTTTACCCTTCAAACTTAGCTCCCAAATCTCATAAAAACCCTAAGTTTCTCAACCTAGAGATGGAAAAAACCAAACTCCCTACTGTTAGAGATGACATTGACGAGTCGAATGCGAAGAAGCAGAAGACCGGGCCTGTCACGACCCCCTCCCACCAAAGATTCCCCTCCTAAGCTGGAAATGGTGAAAGGGAGATAATGACCCCCGAGTCCCGCCTCCAGTAGGCCCCGGGGTGGCGACTAGCACCAAGGGTATGAGTTTTCACAAGTATGGGAGGCATTACCCTTTTTATTTATTTAGGATCAGGAAATAGGACAAGTCAACCACCAAAAAGGAAAAAGAACAAGTGTATAGAAATAAACCCAAACCAAGCCCACATGCATGTTTAAACAATTTTATAACAAGGTACAAGAACAAGAAAGATGAAAGTACAATACCAAAAGAAAACAAGAGAACAACAACTGCAACAACTCCAACTATCTGACTAGTAGGATCCCGCATGGCCCTGGTAGTCCTCCTAGAAACCTGAAAGTAAACGTAGGGTGAGCATACAATTATACTCAGTAGGGAATCCTAAATCTCTCATGCACAAGTGGGGAGACAACCTAATGTCCCGTGAGAACAACAGAAGTAAACTAGCAAGGAATTATATCCACCCAACCTCACCAGCCACACTCACCAAAACACAAGCACAACAGGTAGTAGTATATAAGAAACAAGAGTATTGGGTACCCCTCACCAGTTCCCTTTAGTTAGCTGCTCTTCCTAACGACGAAAGTCCTGACGCTGCCACACTCTCCCAGCCCGCACACACATAGGCCTCACCACCACGTATCCCGCCCGCACACACCTAGGCCTTACAACCACGTATCCCGCCCACACACACCTGGGCCTCACAACCACCTATCCCACCGGCACACACCTGGGCCTCACAACCACATATCCCGCTGACACACACCTGGGCCTCACAACCACATATCCCGCCCGCACACACCTGGGCCTCACAACCACATATCCCACCCCCACACACATGGGTCTCATCCCGAAGATTATATGGATAAATTAGAACCTGCCCGAAGATTCTTGGGCCTAAGACACCCCAATCGAAACCTACCCGAAGAGTCTTAGGTGTAATGTCACCTCAAGCCATCACAATCTAGGGGAGAAGGAGAAGGATGGAGCTAGTAACTAAGGGAAAAACACCCTATCCCATAAAATGGGAGTGTTCGACAATAAGTGCTCAACATGGGTGGGGTGCGATAAAACACAAAAGATAAAGATATATATATAACAAGCACACATCCCAACCTATGGCTTCTAAACAGAGAAACCGAGCATGTGCCTTGGCAATACTACTACGAAGCATGCATACTACAAACAACCCCAACCCCATTTAGGTTTTTACGTTTCAGCAGAATTAGATTATTTAGTTCCTTAACTACTGGGAAACTATCCAAAACCAACCACATCTATCGTTCGTAAAACATATCCCTACCATCCACAAATCAAGTTAGGAAAACACAAGCAACACAACCAAGCCCTTCTTATCAACCAACCAGACCCATTTATTATTAACTCAGTTCCATTACCATGACCCACCATTTATTAACTCTTCCACTTTAATATAATATTCATAACCCATAGCCCGTTCACATTTAAACCCAGCCCTGCAGCCCCATTGCCAACCACCATAACCACAACTGTACCATACATCATTATCCCTTTAATACCATTTATTGGAGCCCCACTGCCCGTTACCAACACAAAATTCACACCAAGCCACAAAAACACCCCATCACATGCCACATAACCAAGCCAATACCACATGTTCATTATTCCATTTTTGTTTAACCGGGGTGATCACACTAGGGTTCCAGATTTTAAACTTCCAACTTTAAGTGATTAACCAATTCCACATTACACAAAGCTTCCATCCATAAGAAAATCCAGAAGGAGGGGGCAACATTTTATTGCATAATAAAAGGCCCCCAACGACCATGATTTTCAGTAGGCATAAGCTCATTTAATTCCCAACATAATATCGCAGGGTATAAAGTAATAGCAATCACAAACATCCCAACCCCGTTGTTTAATCTAGTTATTATATTTATTAAACCGGTTCAAAAGTGTTTCACGTGAACAATAGAACATCGACCCCGCATGATGCACGAATTAGAGAGACGAAGGTAAGATCCCTACCTCAACAGGTTCTGATCACAGCACTCCCCCGGATCAACTTTAGAAGAAGTCTGTCGGAATCCGTAACCTCTGTCAGGTCCCGAAAAAACCTCCTTGGGTGGAAGTCGGAAAGGAAAGTCCGAAGGGAAGTCAACGAATCCAAGATCGGAAGTTCCGCCTCGTCATCACGATCCCATGGCCACTGACGGATCGTAAATCGGAGCTCAGACGAAGAAGTTATAGAAGAAAGAGCCTTCGAGTCTCTTGGGAGAACTCTGCTCAGAGGGAAAGGGGAGGAGAGGGGTGAGTTGAAAGGAGGAGGGGACCCCTTCTTTTATAGGCGTGAAAAGCAAAAGTACACGGCGTGTACTCGGTTCTTTCACACGGTCTCCACGCGGCTTCCAACACGGCTCTGCGGCCGTCGACTGGTCAATACACGGTTTGAGGGTAACACATACGTGGGGAAGGACTACATGACGTGTAGTTTAGACACACTGTGTGTACACATTTATTGCACACGGAAAGGACACTACTCCAACACGATACGCGGATGTTGACTAGTAATGCGTACGTGGGGACGGACTACACGATGTGTAGAACTGGGAACACGGTGTGCACCCATTATTTCACACAGCGAGGACACGCCCTGGAACACGGGGTATACCCGAAAAGGGGGTACATGGCATTTACTCAAAATACATGGCGTGTAGTTTCAAAATTCTAGAAAGTGTGGGAAAAGTCCATTTTACCCTCTAGAACACTTTGTGACCTTCTTTCTTACAAAGGAAAGGGCCAGAGAGGTCTGGGCCATTACATCAGATTCCTCTGAAAACATTCTCGTCCCCGAGAATTCAAAAACCAACCCAGAGGAAACCCAACAAGATACCTCTTAGGGTTCTTGTTATAACAGGAACCCAACCACCAACCCTAATTATAGGTGTTAGGAATTCCTTCTCCCATGTATAGATATTATCCACTTTAGGCGGCACTGACTCGCCTGGACGGGTTTAATCGCATCCTCATTAATGCGTCTCGATTAAGAATCGGGTCTTCCCACTTCAATTCATTAGGATTTTTCAACTCACACTGCCCCCAACACCGCACAACCTACACAGTGCCCGAACACGTGGGTTTGCAAAATTCCTTCTCCTATGTTAAGATATTATCCACTTTAGGCGGCACAGACTCGCCCGCACGGGTTCAATCGCATCCGCATTAATGCGTCTCAATTAAGGATAAGTTTTTTCCCATTCCCCACACATTCGGACATGTCACACATTACCAGGGAAAGGAAACAAAAAGGACTCACAACTAACAAGGCAATCATTCCATATATCAAAGGTACAAAGTACAACATAAACACAAAGCTCAGAAGAACAAGGGAAAAACACAAGTCAAAACAACTCAGGGTACTGAGCGTGCATCTGGGTCTCCCACTCCCAAGTGCTCTCCTCGAGGCCGCCATGCCTCCACAAAAAAAGAACCAACAGAATGGTTCATCCACGGAGCACCTTCTCTTTACGATCTTCGATCTTGACTGGTCGTTTCTCGAAGGTCGCGTCATCTCCCGTATCTTACTCTCCCCAGTCAATAACTTGAGAGTCGTTGTATAAGTACCGACGAAGCTGGGAGACGTGGAAGACATCATGAACTTTCTCCAACTGAGGTGGTAGAGCTAGCTGATATTCCACCTCGCCAACTCACCTCAACACCTCAAAAGGTCTGATGAACCTAGGTGAGAGCTTGCTCCCTTTCCCAAACCACTGCTACCCCCGTCGAGGGGAAACCATCAAGAACACATGATTTGCCACCTCAAACTCTAAGGGCCTCCTCCGACGATCAGCATAAGACTTATATCAGTCCTGAGCCGCATTCATCCTCTCACGTACAAGATGGACTTTCACTATGGTGCTCTGCAGTACCTCTGGCCCAAGAGTACCTATCTCACCAACCACTTCCCAGTAAATGGGTGAATGAAATGGCCTTCCATACAGATCCTCAAACGGTGCCATGACTTTAGTAGAGTGGAAGTTTTTGTTGTAGGAAAACTCTACTAAAGGCAAGTGCCGTACCCATGATCCTCTGAAATCCAGAATGCATGCTCGCAGCATGTCCTCCAACGTCTGGATAGTCCGCTCTATCTGCCCATCGGTCTGGGGGTGGAAAGAAGTGCTAAGGCGTAGTTGGGTGCCAAAATCATGCTATAACCCCCTCTAGACTCATGAGGTAAACTGAGTATCCCGATCTGAGACGATAGTCATCGGGACTCCATGAAAACGCACCACCTCATCTACATGCCTCTGTGCTAAGGTACTCATCGGGCCTGACTCCTTAATTGCTAAGAAGTGAGCTGATTTCG
Organism: Viscum album; assembly: GCA_963277665.1. Taxonomy (NCBI): domain Eukaryota; kingdom Viridiplantae; phylum Streptophyta; class Magnoliopsida; order Santalales; family Viscaceae; genus Viscum; species Viscum album. The sequence continues at coordinate 904,503,196 of OY728125.1, read as the reverse complement.
TCAGCCAATCCACCACTACCCAGATAGCATCATAACCACCCTGAGCTCTGGGTAGTCCTGTGACGAAGTCCATTGAGATGTCATCCAACTTCCACTCAGGGACATCTAAAGGATGCAACAAACCACTGGGAACACGATGTTCAGCCTTCACTTGCTGACACACTAGGCATTTAGCCACAAAATCTGCCACTGCTCGTTTCACCCCGGGCCACCAAAACTGTTCCCTCAGGCCTCGGTACATTTTTGAAACTCCTGGATGTACTACCAAGGCTGAGATATGAACTCACGGAGAACCCCCTCACGCATTGCCTCCGGAACAAACAACCTTCCATGGAAAAACATCCGATGTCGGCTGTCCTATGACCACCCCTCTGGAGCGTTCCCCTGATCGACACGATCCCGCATCACTTCCGCCTCGAAGTCCCCCCACTGAGACTCTTCCACCTACTGAAGCAAGGAGGACTACACCGTCATCTGAAACAAACAACCTCTAACACCTTCTACCCTGGCATCTAAGTGCAAGGCGGCCAACTCTCCCATTTCCTTCCAAGCATTAGTGGATTCCCGAACTACTTCCTGATGTGACTTCCTGCTCAGGGCATCAGCCACAACGTTTCCCTTACCTTCAGTGTAAGAGATCTCAAAGTCATAGTCTTGGAGAAACTCGACCCATCTCCACTTCCGAAAGTTCAGGTCACGCTGGAAGAAGATATAACGCAGGATCTTGTGATTTGAGAAGACCACAAAGCGCTCCCAAAAGAGGTAATGTTGCCACAACTTCAGTGCAAACACCACTGCTGCAAGCTATAGGTCATGGGTGGCATAGTTACGCTCGTGAGGGCGTAACTGCCTAGACCCATAATAGATCTCTCCGTTATTCAGCATCAGCACGCACCCCAGACCAAGGCCAGAAGCATCACAAAAAACCACATACAACAACCCTTCCTCTAGCAACCTGAGTATGGGAGCACTGACCAAATTCTCCTTCAGGTACTCAAAAGCCTTCTGGCACTGCTCGCTCCATAGGAAGACCTGGTTCTTCCTCTTCAAATCTATCAAAGGATAAGCAACTCGATAGAAGTCTGAAACAAACCTCCGATAGTAACCTTCTAACCCCAGGAAACTATGAACTTCTGCCACGCTCTTGGGTGCTGCCCAAGAAACAACTGCCTCCACCATCGACAGGTCCACTGAAACTCCATGCTGAGACACCACGTGCGTAAGGAAGTGTACTTCTTATGTCAAGAACATACACTTCAAAAATTTCCCGTATAGCTGGTGGTGTCGAAGGACTTCCAATACTGCCCTGATATGTTCAATGTGCTCCTCCTCTGACCTTGAGTAGATCAGGATGTAATCGATAAACACAACGACGAACTGGTCCTGAACCTCCTGAAAGACAATGTTCATAAGTCCCATGAACATAGACGGTGCATTCGTAACTCCAAACGGCATCACCACAAACTCGAAGTTCCCATACCTGAACCTGAAAGCTATCTTCGAGATGTCACTGTCCTTTACCCTCAGCTGATGATATCCAGATCATAGATCAATCTTGGAAAACCAACCTTCTCCCCTCAGTTCGTTGATGAGATCATCTATCCTTGGGAGGGGATAATGGTTCTTGACTGTTACCTGGTTCAACCTTCGGAGGTCTATGCATAGCCTGAGACCACAATCTTCCTTCTTCACGAACAAAACTGGAGCACCCCATGGCGACACACTGGGTTGAACAAAACCATTCTCTATCAGATCATCAATCTGAATCCGCAACTCTCGCAACTCTGAAGGTGCCATCCGATAAGGGTCCATCAAAATCGGACGGGCACCAGGCTGTAAGTCTGTCCCGAACTCAATGTCACGTCGGGGGGGTAGACTCACAACCTCCTCAGGAAAAACATCGAGGAACTACCCAACAACCTCTAAGACATCCATCATCTCTGTGTCAACTGGAACCACTGACAGCCCACCTAACAAGGAAAGTAGATGCTCCACACGTCGGCTTCCCACCTGATAGCTCCTCTCGCCAATAAAAGCTACACGCTGCCCATCCACGTTGGAGAACACGACTCTTCTCTAGAAGCATTCGATAACGGAACCAACAGAAAACAACCAGTCGATGCCTAGGATGACATCGTATGGCTGCATCTATAAAAGAAGAAGGTCCCCACTAGATCGATTTGGTCCCAACGTCAGGCCACATCCCCAGAAAACACAAGATACGCTGGTCTGGACTCCAACTGGTGTACTCAGTACCAGTGGTACGGAATGTCTCTCTATGTATATTCCCAATGAAGGGGCTAAACCAGGTGCAACAAAGGAGTGCGAAGCTCCCATATTGAACAAAGTAGAAACAAGAGTGTTGAACAAACAAATCGTACCTCGCACCAACTCTGGTCTTGTTGGAGCTGTCATCTCTGCTGCGTGAAATTGTCCACGCCCAGCTCCTCTACCTTTATGATGTCGTCCACTTCCCCGACCATACCCTGGTCGAGGTCCCTGAGGAGCACCCTGAAGTCGGCATCCTCCCGAAAAATTTTCCCTCGGTAGAGCACGGTCCTGCTGCTGCTGGAAGGGCCTCGCCAGCAACAGGTGTTGTTGAGGTGGGCGCTGAACCTTCCCACCTCCACCGTACTGAGCTTAGGTCGGGCACCGACTCTGATCATGCCCAAAACCTCCACAAGAAAAACACCTCAGTCCTGGGCTCATGAAAAAGGGACGAGGACCCGAAGATCTGAACTGGAACTGCTCGGGCCTACTCCCCACTGGCCTGAACCAGGAAGGTCCCGTCGCAGGAGACCTACTACTGACTGCCTTCCCCTTCGACGAACATGGCTGGATCCCCTCTCAGGGTGCACCTCTCAGCGAGTGCATCTTCTCTACAACCTTTCCTTCTTCTGTAGTTCCATGTACATCAGAAGGGTGAAGGGGTGACAAAATACTAGAGTGAAGGACGGAGCACCTCCTCCAAACATCTCTCCTGAGACTCCTCATCCGGAAAGACATCCGGAGAAAAGCACAGAAGATCCTTAAACTTGATCCCCAGCTCTCGTACTGACATAATCCCCTGCAGAAGGGAGAGTAACTCCTATCGCTTCTCTGCCTTGATCATGGAAGAAAGGATTTCCTCTCAGAATTCCTTCTCAAAGTCAATCCAAGGAACCTCTGTCTCTATCCTCTCTCCAAGGTAGAGTGTCCACCACTGTCGCGCCACGCCTCTCAGCTGACTTACTATTAAGGGAACCCAGTACTCCCTCAGAGCACTGATCAAGGTAAAAGTAATCCCTAGCTCCTCAAGCCACCCCTCTGTCTCTGTATCCAATGTACTACCCTCGTACTTCTTAAGGGTCTGCCGCTGGATAAAACGGAGAGTCTTCTGCCCCTGGCTATCTTCATCCTCTCGGTCAATCCTCAGCTGATCGACCACCTGAATCTACTAGGCCTCGGCCGTCTGAGCCACTCGGGGACGACGTCCAGGTGCTATAGCTGTACGGTAAACAAGGATCTCCTAATCCCAAGTAGTAAGGAAAAATCAAGGTTTTATTTTATCATTTTATTTCAATTATTTTCCCAGAACACCCAAATCAAGTAAAACACAATCATGATGATGCAAGTACATTCCCTAGGGTCTCTACCCTGCAATCAATGTAGTCTCACTTGGTTGTTCGGTAGGCTCAGAGTCCTTGCATCGGATCACATGGGGCCCTAAAATCCCGTGTCCTAGCCGATATTCCCTGTCCTATGTCACGCACCATGATTGACTAACATTATCACCCTATCATCCCATGCAATCCTCACTGTGGCTAACTCTAGACACCATCCTCTCTTTCAACCATCACCTCTGATACCATTCTGTCATGACCCCCTCCCACCAAAGATGCCCCTCCTGAGTTCGCAATGGTGAAAGGTAGATAATGACCCCCCGAGTCCCACCTCCAGTAGGCCACGGGGTGGCGACTAGGACCAAGGGTATGAGTTTCCAAAGTATGGGAGGCATTACCCTTTTTATTTATTTAGGATCGAGAAATAGGAAAAGTCAACCACCAAAAAGGAAAAAGAAAAAGTGTATAGAAATAAACCCAAACCAAGACCACATGCATGTTTAAACAATTTTATAACAAGGTACAAGTACAAGAAAGATCAAAGTACAATACCAAAAGAAAACAAGAGAACATCAACTGCAACAACTCCAACTGTCCGACTAGTAGGGTCCCGCACGGCCCTGGTAGTCCTCCTGAAAACCTGAAAGTAAACGTAGGGTGAGAATACAAGTATACTCAGTAGGGAAACCTAATGCTCTCGTGCACAAGTGGGGATACATCCTAATGTCCCGTGAGAACAACCGAAGAAACCTAGCAAGGAATTCTATCCACCCAACCTCACCAGCCACACTCACCAAAACACAAGCACAACAGGTAGTAGTATATAAGAAAGAAGAGTATTGGGTACCCTGCACCAGTTCCCTTTAGTTAGCTGCTCTTCCCAATGACGAATGTCATGATGCTGCCACACTCTCCCCACCCGCACACACCTGTTCCTCACCACCACGTATCCCGCCCGCACACACCTGGGCCTCACAACCACTTATCCCGACCCCACACACCTGGGCCCCATCCAAAAGATTTTTGGGAAAAATTAGAACCTGCTCAAAGAGTCTTGGGCTTAAGCCACCCCAATCGAAACCTACCCGAAGAGTCTTAGGTGTAAGGTTTCCTCAAGCCATCACAGCCCAGGGGAGAAGGAGCAGGAAGGAGCTAGTAACTAAGGGAAAAACACCCTCTCCCATGAAATGGGACTGTTCAGCACTAAGTGCTCAACATGGGTGGGATGCGATAAAACACAAAAGATATATATATATATATATATATATATACCAACCACACAACCCAACCTATGGCTTCTAAACAGAGAAACTGAGCACGTTCCTCGACACTACTACTAGGAAGCATGCATACAGCAAACAACCCCAACCCCATTTAGGTTTTTACGTTTCAGCATAATTAGATTATTTAGTTCCTTATCTACTGGGCAACTATCCACAACCAACCACATCGATCGTTCGTAAAACATATCCCTTCCATCCACAAATCAAGTTAGGAAAACACAAGCAACACAACCAAGCCCTTATTATCAACCAACCGGCCCCATTGATTATTAACTCTGTTCTATTACCATGCCCCACCATTTATTAACTCTTCCACTTTAATTTAATATTCACAACCCATAGCCTGTTCACATTTAAACCCAGCCTCGCTGCCAAACACCATAACCACAATTGTACCGTACATCATTATCCATTTAATACCATATATTGCAGCCCAGCTGCCCGTTACCAACACAACATTCACACCAACCCACAAAAACACGCCCATCACATGCCACATAACCAAGCCAATACCCACATTTTCATTATTCCATTTTTTTAACCGGGGTGATCACACAACGGTTCTAGATTTTAAACAGCCAACTTTACCTGATTATCCAATTCCACATTCCACAAAGTTTACATCCATAAGAAAACCCATAAGGAGGGGGAAACATTTAATTGAATAAGCAAAGGCCCCCAACGACCATGATTTTCAGTTGGCAGAAGCTCATTTAATTCACAACATAATATCACAGGGTATAAAGTAACAGCAATCACAAACTTCCCAACCCTGTTGATTAAGCCAGTTATTATCTTTATTAAACCGGTTCAAAATTGTTTCACATAAACAATAGAACACCCAGCCCACATGATGCACAAATTAGAGAGACGAATTTAAGATCCCTACCTCAACAGGTTCTGATCACAGCGCTCCCCTTGATCAACTTTTGAAGAAGTCTGTCAGCGTCCGTCACCTCTGTCGGGACTCGGCAAAACCTCCTTGGGTGGAAGTCGGAATGGAAAGGCCGAAGGGAAGACAATGGATCCAAGCTCAGAAGTTCCGCCTCATCGTCACGATCCTGTGGCTACTGACAGATCGTAAATTGGAACTCAGACGAAGAAGTTATGGAAGAAAGAGCCTTCAAGTCTCTTGGGAGAACTCTGCTCAGAGGGAAAGTGGAGGAGAGGGGTGAGTTGAAAGGAGGAGGGGACCCCTCCTTTTATAGGTGTGAAAAGAAAAAGTACATGGCATGTACTTTATGGTACACGGTGTGTACTCAGTTCTTTCATACGGTCTCCACGCGGCTTCCAACACGGCTCCGCGGCCGTTGACTGGTCAACACACGATTTGAGGGTAACGCATACACGGGGAAAGACCACACGGAGTGTAGTTTAGAAACATGACGTGTACTCATTTATAGCACACAACAAGGACACGGATCCAACATGGTACACGACCGTTGAATGGTAATGCGTACGCAAGGACGGACTACAAGGCGTATAGAACTGGGAACATGACGTGCACCCATTATTTCACACAGCGAGGACATGGCCTGCAACACGGGGTATACCCGGAAAGGGGGTACACGACGTGTACTCAAACTACATGGCGTGTAGTTTCAAAATTCTGGAATGTGTGGGAAAAGTCCATTTTACCCTTCAGAACACTTCGTGACCTTCTTTTTACAAAATAAAGGGATGGAGAGGTCTGGGCCATTATAGGGCCTGAAGCAAGTAGCAGTGTTAGTTGAAAAAGGTCAGGGAGGCATCCAGTGAACCCGCATTTACAAAATATAGATACTGTAATTGAGAAAGAGCTATGCGCAGAATCACTAATGTCTAGTAAATTTTATGTTATAGAGGTTTTGGAAGATCAGAAATTGGTAGAATGATTCTCGAATAACAATGACCCCTACTATCCAAAGATAGTAAAACATTTCGATGAGTTTGTGAGTTTTGATAAATCTGATGAGGAAAATAGAATGGTTTCATGGGTAAATGGAAAGGAAATAACTTTTCCATATATTAAGAGGGCTGAGTACTTGAGAGTAACACATGAAGGAGTTTTTGGATATTCATCGAAGACAGTACCACTAAAAAGTGACATATTTGATAATGATACTTCCTTAAAGGAGCTCACTGGTAGTGGAAAGCAGAGAAAAATGGTGGCTAGTGAAGTGGATGGAGAAAACATATTATTGATCAAATTTGTGCAAAATTTTCTATGTCCAAGAATAGGGGACGTTGCAAATTTGAGATATCAAGATATCTATCTGTTACATCTCTTGAGACATGGTGCGAAGGGGAAAATGTGTAGGCTCCTAATGATTCAAATGGAGGATATGACCCGAGCCAAATCAAATTCTAATGCTTTATTCTTTTCCAAGTTGATTTCGGTTATTATTAATGTAACGGGAGTAGCTGAGTCTCAGGATGAGAAAGTGGTGGTAAGAAACAAAATTTTTATCACAAGCATAGTATGTAAGTACATGAAAATAAGTTGGAACCCATGTAGAGGGGATTGGGTTACTGATGATAAGAATATATATGATAAGTCTAATCATGTGGATCATCCTTCTTGGCCTAAGGATGTGATGGATCCAGGTCTAGGACCTGATGATGAGGAGCCACAGTATAGTGATGATTCAGAAGAGGAAGATTCCTCTCAGGCAGATGGAGGTGATCCAAACTTGCCTCCTAGACCAGGTCCTGAAATTGTGTCACAAGAAAAGGAAGTTCAGCAGAGATCAGATCAGGAAGAGGCTGCTCGAGAGAATGAAGTAGAATTTCATGCAAGTGAAGAATCTGTTTCTATCATCATGAGACTTAGTCAACGGATTGGACACTCTTTAATGCCTGCTAAGGAATTTGATGAATTTGATAGACATATACCAAATCTTGAGGAGCCTCCAGCTGTTGTAGAATAGGATATGGTTGTGGAGGATTCTGATGATGAATACAGAGAAACTAATGGTGATATTGCTATATAGGAGAATGCACCAGCTGAGGGGGAGTATCCAAACAGATTTGGAAGTGTTTCAGTGGCTATTGAGATTGCAGACTGGGAAGAGGACCCAGGGATTGTAGTTTGTGGATTGGATTACCCAGATTATGATAATGAGGCATCCCTTAGTCGACCAAAAGTTAATTAGGTTATTTTGTTTGAGATATTACCCGAGAATGTGGTAAGAAAATCTGATCTGGATCAGTTGATGTCTGATCTTAAGATATCTTTTGTGGAAGAGACAAGAAAAATAGAAGAATCCTTAGTTTCATCCATTCAATCAGTTATGAATGAATCATTGTCCATTATTGTGTCTGAACGAGCACATGTTGTTGTGCCTGATAATATAGTTACCAGGGATGACTTAGAATTTTTGAAGGTTGACATGACATATTTTTGAGTGCTTTTGTTTCCGAGTTAACAAATCACTTTGTTGATGAGATGAGCAATATGGAAAAGTCTTTTGAACTCTCTCTTGGTTGTAATGTGTCAACCATTATGGCAGAGATAGTGGATGAAATCACAGCTTTCCAAAATTAGGTTTCTATCTTGGAAGAGGATATTGATGTTATAAAGAAACCAGTTGTCTCTTTGGAATCCTATATGAGTTCTAAATTTCAAGCAGACAAGGATTTGGATTATGTGTAGACTACTGTTAGCCAAATGGACTCCGTTTTTTTAGGAGTTTAAGAATTCCATATAAAATCATGTTAGTACCAATAATTCTGCAGTTAAAGATCTTATTAGTGGTCTAACTAAGAGTTTCAATGAAAATGTGATTCTTTGTTGGTTCTCTTACTTTGATACCTTCAATATAATTGGATCCGATTAGAGATTTGATGAAGGAGGAGCTCGGCTCAGCTTTAACTAGTAGCTCTGTGGACTCATCTGCCATGACCCAACTGTAGTCTACCACTAGATATGTAATGAAGATTGTCCAAGATTATATGAGATAAGATTTTGCTTATCAGAAAGATGTGAAAGACACAGTAGATTTCTATTTCCAAAGGTTCTACACCAAGCATCAACTCGACAGCCATTTCAAGCTTATGTTAGAGAATATGAGTCTACCTCCAGTCACTCAAGCTTTCAGAGAGCAAGTCAGCAAGCTATTAGAGTTGACTCCATCTTTGGACAAATTTATGTAAAGCAAGGATGAAATCATTTCTTCCATAGAGAGAGGAGGATGAATCATTGTGGATTTCATAAATCTCTTATTTCCCTTCTAGAATGTTGATACTCAACCAGTGATTGTACCTCCAACTTTACCTACCTATGCCTCTATTACTTCTCTTGCTCAGATGACACCAGCCCAAGCCATCCACAGCCTTGCTCTTATGATCACTCATAGAGCTTCATAGTACAGGCCAAGAACAGTTTCAGTAGCTCAGCATCCTCTGATCATTTCTGGTGTTCCTCAGCCTCCACCTGCATCCACACAGTCTGAGTTTACCTCGGATCCCATTGGAAAATCCCACATGTACATTCAAAGGGTTGATTGAATAGTGGCAAATACATTTGATAGGAATCTCTTGTATTCTTTTTGTTTCCTTTTTGTATTTCTTTGTGTCTTATTGCACCATGAAATACAAATGATATTATTCCCTTTTCCATTCTATTATTTCTCTCATTGTTTGTTTCCTTCTTTTTGATAATCCCAAAGGGGGAGAACAGACATGATATGACAAGAAATGGACGTACAAAGGGGGATAAAAATGAGAAGCTAGAAATATGAGCATAAGAAAGAGGGTCACCTATGAGACTTATGAGAAATATAATTTTACCTTATAATACCTCTGAAACATTTGTTTTATAATTCTAGTACATTGTTTTTTATCTCTGATACAATTGGATTTAATGTTATATCATCTGAAACATTACTAATTATTTTGGGATTATAATATCATAAGTTGTGATTATAAAAAATGGGAAGATTGTTGTCCTCCCATGTTTTGATAATCTCAATCATGTTTTAATATTCTTTGAAAATCCCAAATAATGTTCATTTATATATTAATTACTTTTCCATCCTACTATTGAGTTGATAAGAATATAAAAATGCACTTTGGAATATATTAATCAATATTTATCTATGATTGTATGTTGTTTGAAATAATTCTAACTCAATCTGCATATGTGTTTCATAGAACAGATAAGTTTTATGTGTTGCATTGAACAGATAAGTGTTAATTCCACTGGTATGCACATAGCTACAGATATAGACAAACATAGACCAATTAGTACATAGTCTACCGATAGACAATGTTTACCGATATAATGAATAAACAGAGTCACTGAAACAGAATAGAGCTACCAGTATGTATAAGTCTACTGGTATACAAGTCTACCATTACAGAAATATCACCAATACACAGAGCTACTGGTATGTATATGTCTACCGGTAAGAAAATGCCAATGATAGATCAAGTCTACCTATGAAGACATGCTACCAATATGAATTCCACCATTAAAGAGCTGCAGATACAAAGTCTACCGATAAGTATAGTTACTGGTTAAGACAGAGTCACCGATATGAGCAGCTACTAGTACAAGTGAGTTACTGATAGACAAGAAGAGCTACCGACAGATAGATATCAATACAAGAAGATCTACCGATAGAAGGTGTTACTAATACGCAAAGCCACTATTACACTGAGTAACTTCTACCGATACAAGTCCACCGACAGAGAGCTACTGATGGAAGATGACTGTTAATCAGTCATTGTTACACAAAATCTATAGTTTTTCAATATTATTAAAATAATTCTAATGGTCATATTTTATTATTTTAATGCAATTAATGTTATTTAATGATATTTGTTGGCATGTTAGGGAACCATACCTCATACCTATAAAAGTTAATCATTCCCATTGTCTGGCCTCAAGGAATAAAAGGGGATATAAAGCTATTGGATAAAGAGAGGAGAAGACACAAACACACGTAGAAAGGAAGAGAATATACACATGTACATGCAAAGATAAACACACAGAGAACTAGATGAACTCTCATACTCATAAAGAACAGAATTTCAACATAGAATCTTAAGTGATACTAAGAAAACTCTCCTACTCAAGATGACCACCTACACTGGATATAAAGGAACAAAACTATGACACTCTGTTTTTCTTGAAAAAAACAAGAGAAGGAATCAAATCTTAAACTGCTTCAAACCAAGTGGTCCAGAGCTTCACTCACAACACATAGATCATTCTAAACTCATATTTATTTGTTTAGCTCTGTTGGGTTTCATTCATTCACATTTTGAGTAGTATGTGTACTCTGTATATTCTATACACACACTGTATCCTATGCTAAACTGGAGGATATATAAATCCTCACACTAAACTTCTTTAACTCTCTTGTATCCCACTATGGATAGTGATAGAGGTCAAGTGTGACCTTGATAGCCTATGTGCTATTTTTCTTGTTCCCACAAAGAACTGTGGTAGAGGTCTTAGTACCTGGAGAGTCTATGTACTATTGTTTACCCCGATCTAGGGTGTGGATCAAAATATATATAAATTGATTGAGAGGACTAAGTCTCTTCTTGAGACTAAACCTCTTGTTTTAAAACTACTATGCTTTCTTATTTTGGTTTTCACCTATATTGAATATTCTGCTACTAATTACTTTGAAATATAAAATTATTTAAAATTTACTTTGATAGTTAATATATCAAGTGTTTGTAACTATTTTAAATCATTATGTTAGTTTCAAAAGATAGTTTAATCTTATGATTAAATTAACGAAGACCTAATAAATCTTTTGAGAACCTAATCGAAGCCTTATAGTTTTACAAATTCACTACAGTTAAACATAGTTTTTAATTGGGGGATTTAAATAGAAATATTTTTTAACAGAAATTTTTAATTAGAACTCAATTCACCCCCCTCTTGAGCAACCACTCCAACCAAAAATAACATTATAATTTATTAATATATTTTAAATTTTATATGTTATAATATATAGGAATCATAGTTAAAATATAGGTTCATTAGTAAAATTTAATTTGGGTAGAAGGTAAAAAGTAAAAAAAATTCCTTAAATTGCTCTTCCCTTATCTCATAATGAATGTATGGTAGGATTAATTACATTATATTTTTTAGACCTAATATTTTATATCTTTTGGCCCCTTTAAATTTGAATAGTATCATTGAATTATTGAAAATTTATTGATGTTTCTAAAAGTTTCATTTTTTTCTTTTTTAAAAGGTTACCACTTGAAATTTTCCAATGTTACACTTCACCTTCTAGTTACTAAAATAATCTATAACATTTTACTCCCAATATAAAAGAATAAAACTTCCTAAATCCTTTAGATGTACTATTTTATCCCAATCCCTTAAATTGCAAGGATTATTCAAATGAAATATCCCCGAGTGTTTGTTTTGTCTCCTTTTAATGTTTTTATTCATAATCATTATCTTCCAAATATCTTATCCCCATAATAATATTTTGATATAAGTACCATTATTTTTTGGATATTTTTTATATTAATCAAATAATACATATTTTTTCCTTTTCATCCCATCAGATAAATAATGGAACGTCAAACGTATGTGTGCGGACTACTGCCTCCACAGAGAAATATTTATATTTTTCATCTAGATTATCATTTAATATATAATAATCAAAAAATATTCAAAGTGTAATAAATAAAATAATATCATTATTTTTATTTTATAATTAGTTTTTTTTTCAAAATAAACATCTCCTAAACCCTACTCACCCATTCAGTTAAGGTCTGTTCATTTTTAGTTCAATTTAACTACATACCTGAATGATGTTATACTCTTTCATGGATGACTATTGGAACATAAATAATATAATTTTTATTATTTAATAACAAATAAATATTTTTTCATTTAATGGTTATAGAATTTATTTTAGTTTTTATTAAAATACATTCCTTGATAGCTAAAATCGCTTAGTTAAGCCGACACATATTTAAATTTCACAGAAACATAAGAAAAAAAATTATAATAAATAAATTCATTAAGAATAATAAATGGTCTGTATTAATTAAATGTATATCTGAATATGGTTTTTAATAAGGTATCTATGAAACACAATTATATTATTTATAATGTTAATATCAAGAAAATAATAAATCGGTAACATGTTAATCGTTTCATCTCAAGATGTCTATATTTAGGATATATTTTATTTCATGGACCTAATTAAACATAAATTGTATGTAAACTACCAATTTGATATATGATATCATGAATTTTATTTATTAATGGTATCCAAATTTCATCATTTGTCTTTTACTCTTTCAAGGGGTTTTTGTTAGAATGTTTCATAAGTTGTAAGGTATTTTTCATCTCAATTTCCCTTCATTGAGATAGTTTACAATTATATGCTCCAATTTATTAAATATATGGTATATATATTGAACAATAATGTATTTTTGGATAATAAATTATTTAATTAATGTAAATTATAAAACCATAGTATTTTCAATCATAAAATGACTTTTGATTCATATATTAATAAACCCATAAGGTTTTTGATAATGTATTTACCTTTCATTGAGGAATTCTCCTTTGTATTAAAAATCATCATTAAATGTTTTTTTTGATCATCCATATTATTATATTTTATTATAAACAATCTTTATATTTGGCGGAACTATGTTTTATATCCATGTAAAATTCCATGATATTTGTATTCACAATGTGTGAGATTGCAAAGAATAATTATAATATTTTGTAATGAAGCTTTCCTTTCCATGTCAATATCTTCCCATCCAACCATTGAATTCCTTATTCTTTTGATTTATATTACTTTCTATATCATCTTTACATCATATTACTAATTAATAATTTTAAAATAAATGTTTTTAACTCTTTAAATTATGTGGGTTTTAATAAAAGTATAATAGTTTGATTAGAAATTTCTTAGTTTTAGGATGTTATATTTTTTCTTCCAACAAACATATTATTATATTAGAAAGATATTTTTTCATGATAATTTTTTTTAATGATAATTTCAAAATATTTTAAAAAACGTCATTTAAAATATTTTTTATATTATTTTAAACTCAATTTCATAAAAACAATTAAATATATCTTTAAATAAATCAATTTTGGGGGAAATTTGTTATCAAATTTCCTCTTTCTCTCTAATAATGATACCTAAAATAGATTTCCGTTCCCTGATTCAACATTTGTTTATATAATAATGTATTTCATTTGGGTAACTATTTTTTCATTTGGTTTCATATTTTTGAAGAAATTTCAGGAGATATCAATTATTATGGTTACTGAACTCATATTACTTCCACAAGTTCTTTATGATTTGATGGTTTGGAAATAACATTAACCCTTTTTTTATTCTCTGTTTTTTATATATAATGATTGTTTTTGAGAATCACACAAATGTAAAGATTATAAGATTATTGGGTCCTCTATCCCCTTATAATTCATTTTGTAAAGGCTTATATCTCATGAGATAGAAAAGTTATGAGAATAGGTCTGTAATTAGCTAGGTCCCCAAATGGTATGTGTGAAGAAACATTGTTTAACTCATTATTTTACATGTGTATTGTTATTGAGTCTCCAGAATCACAAATGGAATGTGTAATGTAATATAGGTTTACTATAAACATTATATGTGAATAAGTTAACAAGTATGTATGTCCCAAAAGAGCGAGTTTGATGGTGTTTAGACATTCTCCCAATTTTACATGTGAATAGTTTGTTAGAATCGAGTTTCATTACGATAGGAAATCGTATTTTTATTATTGTTCCACAATATTTACTATGTTCTAAAAGTTGGGATTTTTTATTCATGTTTTTTAATTTTTAATGGTAAAGGTTTGGTCAGTATTTATATTTCTATAATTTATTATTACAAAAAAAATATTATTGATTCATTTTACTTATTCATCATATAATTCATTCCACTCATTTATTCTCACATTTGTATGATCAAACCATTATGGGATTTTTATATATTGTACCTTATTTAAAATTTGATATTAGCCATTTATTATGTTTTTTTCTCTGTGTTACGATGATGAGAAAAATATGAAATATTAAGAAGAGATTCATATGCTGAGTATTTGTGGGAGATAATGAATAATCATTATAAATTAAGTACTTTATATCATAATGGAAAATATGTCCATTGTTTAAAAGGTATTGAGTTCTATTGGTTAATTGTTTCTTAATTTTCATAAAATTCAAACCTGAATGGTCTTTGGAATATTTTTTATTATAATATTTTTATTAATCCTTGAAATTACTCGATATTTAGGTATAAGATACTCTTTATTATATCAGAGTTAGGATTAGATAACCTTATTGAATAAGATTTTATTGTATGGGGATAATATATGAGTATAAATGTCATTGATGTTTGACAAGTTAAGTTTAATCATCTTGAAAACGGTTTAGAAACGCCTTAAGATAAATTGAGAAAATATAATAGAGAATAAGACAAGAGAACCCTAGTGAAAAACCAATGGATAAGTTTAAGATACATGTTTAATTATAGAATAATATCATGATTTTATTTATAAAGTAGATATTGTGTGTTTTTCCTGGAAAATACATCGTTATTTGTATATAAGAATGTGGATAGAGGCTCGGAAATTTTTTTTCCTATGGAGAATGACCTAAAATTGGGATTGTAGGGTATAAACTCAGTTCTGGTTTGGTGCAAAATATAGAGTTTTATCTACCATCATGGATAAACACTATATAGTGCTATACTATGGTCAATCACATTAGGGTTTCATAATATTATGAATTATTTATTTAATATTTACTTTAAGGGAATACGTTATGAATAATTAGAGAACATAAATTAAATTAATCTATGCTGAAAAAAAGAGTGTAATAGGAGTAACTAAGTATGACACAATTAAAATAAATATATCACAGGTTAAAATTAAGGTGTATTAGTGAAAATATCATATGATTCATATTTTAGGGTCATCTACTCAGATTATTTAGGGTATTTTTATAACTATTTGGTTTTTGTATTTGGTTGAAAAAAGATCAATACGATGGATCACAAAATGGTATATATACAAAAACCAATATGTCTTATAACTAAAAAAGAGATCATATGTAAGTGGTAATGAATCTAAGTGTATTCATATTATGATAGAAAATTCATGTTTCATAGTCTTACCTAATATAATGAGGCTGATACCATAATAGAAATTAGTCATAGATATTTTTTTGGTTAGTGATTTTATTGATGGTATTCTGTTATATTGAAAATTTTATGAGGATTAAATTATATATTAATGGACTATTATTCAGTATTTCTTCTTTAATGTTTATGAAAGATATATTAAATAGATTTAATAACCATGAAATTTTATTTTAAAAATGGTTGTGTTTTAGGGGATAAAAATTGAAGAACACATGATTAAGGTACGTATTAATCTTTGTTTTATATATACATGATTTTGAAGTAATAATGTGTAAAGTGATTTTGGAAGAAGTTAGTAAGATAATATTTTTACCCATGGGAATGATTGTAGATTCATGATATATTTTGGTAGTATATATAAGAGACTAAGTGATTTTATGAACTAAGGATTAATAAAATTTGGGGATTGAAGATAGAATTTATTTTTCAAAGAATTTTGGTTTTTACAATGGTTAAATGACTTGGAGACTTAGTTAGATTTGGGAAAGGTATAATTGGAAGAATATTTGATGATGTTATAAATAATAAATTTTCTTTAAGGAAATATAATTATGTTTATCTAGATTAACATAGAAAGGTAAATTTAAAATTGTATTTTTTTTTCTATTAAATGAGTGTGTTATGAATACCCTCAAAAACATTAATTAGTGATTAATAATCAAAATTGTGAGGTCACAATTTATTTAAGTGAGTAGAATATATTCTCCCCATTATTTTAGCTCGATTAAAATATATTCATTATTATTTAAATTTTGGTAAAATATAAACCCAATGTAAAATAATTACGATATTTTTGAAAAACAGTTTTTTTAAAAACATTAATATCTAATATATTTAAAAAATAATAACAATTTTCATAAGAACATTGACAAATAATACGTTTTCTTATTGAAAATAATATCATTAAAAGCTATTTTAAAAACTATTTAACATTTTTAAAAGAAAAAATTAAATATTTTATAATTTAAATTAAATTAAATAATTTTATTTTTTGGAATCATAAAATTAATATTAACATATTAATATTTTTTATTTTTTAAAAATAATCGATTTTTATTAATGTTTAAAAATAAGGATTTTTTATAATATTCACTATTAAATGATTTAGTAGTGTTATAATATATTATATATACATAATAAATATTTATAATGTAAAATAATTAATTTTAAATTACTATTCAAAATTTATAAATCCATGAATATCAATTTATAAAATTAATAATTACTTTATAAAAATTATTTTTCATATATTTCTATAATTAAATTAATGCATGGTGAAATTTGGATTTTGATATTTTTAAGGTCAATTTACCAATATTTGAAAAAAATAATATTCATTTAAAATTTAATATAATTCATAAAATTCATAATTTTTTCCTACATATAAACATTATACATAAAAACACTTTTTCTAAAAATTGGTTTATGTACGTTATATTCACTAACATAAAACTTTATTTTAATACATTTAGAAATATAATCTTATATTATTTTTATAATAGTTTAGATCAATTCTATATAATTATTTAATATTGAAATTTTATTTCTATACATAAAAACTAAATTACCATGTATTTTGTTAATTACCATGTTAATAGTGAAAACGTTTCTGTTGAATTGTTTTAATAACACATAATTTTTGGGTTATAATTTATTTCAATATTTATTAAATATTGACTCATATATTATGTTTAATCATATATAAAAATATATTATCACCAATTTAATGGTTAATCATTAAGAGATAAGATTAAGAACCTTTACTGTTAAAGACAACATTTTTAAACAAAATCACATTATTTATTTAATATTTTTTAATTTAAAATTTAATTTTGTATCATGTAGAAATTAAATTAAATTATATATAGAATTTTTTAATTAATTTAATATTAATTATTTATCATATTTTACATTTAATATTTAATAATATATAAAATAACATAGTTAGAACCTAGTTACTGTAGTACAAGAGAAATTTGGTTAAAGGATAAAAGTAAAAAATTTGAATCCTTAAATCATATATTCCTCTTCTAGAATGAATGTATTAGAGTTTTGTCTCTTTAATTTGTGCAAAAAACATATTTTCCAACTTTTGATCAACTAACCCCAGAATAGTGTAATGTAATTGTTGATAAATGATGAGTTTTTCCAATATTTTCATTGTCTTATCTTATAAAAGGGCGCCAATTCCACTTGATCAATGTAAAACATCACCTTATATATAATCCCTCAAACTGTTACATATTTTATCCAAATATAGAACAATATCAATATATAAACCCCTATTCACACTATGTATGGATAATCCCTTAAATTTTAAGGATTATTCCATGGAATGATCAAGTCTCTAACCAATGTTTTATCTCCTTCATATTTATTACTACTTAAGTATATTCATTCAAATATCTTACCACCCTAATAATGTTATTAATTAAGTATCATTACAATACTTATATTCTATTATATTAAAGATTTAATAAATAATTATTAATATACATACAATAATAAAAAATAGTGGTATACATTTGTGTGCAGGGACAACCGCCTCAATGGTTACAAGTTTTTTAAAATATATATTTTCATTGTTTGTTAAAAATAATAATATTTGGATGAAAATCATAAAAAAATAACATTATATCTCCCTAATAATTATATTACGTCAAAATAAACACATCCATGATCATACTCACCCTTCGAGTTAGAGTGTGTTCAAATTTTGGTTGGTTTAAGCATCTACAATAACAATGTTATAAAAACATTTCTTGGATGACTATGGGAAAATAAATAAAATTATTATTATATTTGCTTAAGAAGTTGAAAAAAATATTTGGTTCCTTTATAGTTATGTTATTTTTTTTATCTTTTAATTAAAATTATGTTGTCCATCGAAATAATCACCAAATTAAGCTCACACAGATTCAATTTTCACAAAAATGTAAGAAAAAACTAAATAATAAATTAATATAATTTGATAATAAATTAGGTATATTAAATGAAATTTATATGATTATGTTTCCAAATAAGGTTCCTAATAAAGAATATTTTATTATTTAAAAGGTTAGTAAATGAATAGAATGAATATGGAAAAGGATGAGGATTTAATCTCACTAATTCATTATTTTTTGACACAATAAATTTTATGCACGTGATTTCATTTAAATGGTATGAATGATAAAAAATTGTACATGGAATATTATGATTTATCTTTTCTCATGGTATTCAGACTTCAACATTAATCTTTTAATCTTTAGAGGTGTTTTTTAATGAAAATTTTTATTCCATAAGGATATTTTACAAAAAAATATCCTTTAATATATTTTTTAATTTTATAAACCAATTTATTATCTATATAGTGTGTATAATACCATTGAATTTATTTAATAATATTATATGATGTAATTCATCCTCTGTAAAAATCAATACAATTTTCAATTATCTAGTAATGTTTGATTCAAAGATTACTAAAGCCATAAATGTTTTGATAACTCAGTAAACCATGATTGAGTTATAATCAACTTTATTGAAAATCATCATTAAAATTTATTTCTAATAATTCATATGATTATATTATTTTTTTAAAGCCTATTTATTTTCTAGGTAATTATGTTTTTTTTTCAATGTCTTCTTCAATGATGATTTTATTCAAAATTGTTTGATTAAAAAGAATAATTTACATATTTTCTAATAAACCTTTATTTTCAATGTTCATATTTTATATCACCACTAAATATTTAATTATTAATATTAATGATAAAAAAAATTTATTTAAAACAAAATATATATATATATTGAAAACATTAATATAATGGACTATCAACTCTTTAAATAATGTAGGTGGAAAAAAGTAAACAATTTTGATATAAAAGGTTTCTAATTTCACAAATATATATTTATTCATATAAATAAAACATTATTTTACAAGAAATATATAAATTGATGATTCACTAAATCCTCCAATAAATTTTTAAATGAGCCTTTCTAAATTTAGGGAAAATGTATTTGAAATGGTTTTAAAAATTATTGTAAATACATTTTCAATTAGTTTTAATGTGATAAATTTTTAAAACAATTTCCATCTAATTTATTCTCTATCAATAAAATATTTTCCTCTAATGGGGTTGTGTTAAATGACACACCTTATGTGTTCACTTTTTATTTATTTCATTTGTGTACAAAAATTGGTGTCATATGATTTTGTTTTTTTGGAAAGTATTTTATGATATATCATTTGATAATTTTATGAAAACCATTTTATTAACATGGGTTACATATTTTTTTATGATTTGGAAATAACATGTTATCTATTTAAATTTTATGGGTGATTAAATGTTATGATTATTTTTCTAATTGGAAGAAAAGTGTAAGGATTTATAGTGGAGTGGAAACTATGTTTCCCTCTAATTAATTGGGTAATGTCTTATATCTTTTGAGATATAAATGGTATATGAATAGGTTAGTGAATATATTGTTTTATAAAGGGTGTGTGTAATGAATTTTATCCTTTCTAAAAAATTTATTTGTAAACAATCTAGCGATTACTAATGCTTAAAAAGGGTGACTGTTATGGAATTTATCTATACTAACAATTTTACATGTGAATAGATTATAGAGTAATTATGTTCAAAAATAGTGAGAGTGATGGTATTTATCTCTACTCAGAATATTATATGTGAATAAGTTACAGGGAGGTTGGGATTCTAATGATAATAAATTAAATTTTTATTATTGTGCCAAAATCATTCCTATCTTCAATCACTCATGACTTATTCTTCATGTTTTTCTTATGCCATTTTAATGGTATGACCATATGGTGTAACATTTATATCATTTATGATTAGGGATAAATATTGTATAGTAATATGATTTTTCATCAATTAATTCTTTCTAATAATTTTTCTCACTTTTTTAGGATATAATAATTATTTTCCTTCCATATGTTGTCCCATACTAGATGTTTGATCTCACCACTTTCTTATGATTTCATTATTTATGTTACAAAGACAAAAAAAGTATGTAATATCTTAAAGTGACACTAAGTTGTATATTTTTTGGAGATGTTAAAGACTCATTATGGATTAAGTAATTTCTTTTATAGCGTAAAAAATGTCCATTAGTTAAAATTGATTTACTTTAGTTATTTAATATTTTGTCACAATTCTTTAAAACAATAATCCTTAAATGTATTTGGATTTTATTGTAATGAAATAATTTCATCAATTCATGTAATTTATATATGTTTGATATATTTTAGTATTAAAAACCACGTACCTATGGAAAAATACATGTGATAAAACCATGAGAAATATAATGGTTTTTTATTTTTTTATTAACTATATGTATAAGTCCTAAGTGTAGAGTTCAATATATAATTAATTGTTGTGGCTGTTAACAATCACCCATTATTTTATTCCAAATCACTAAAAATTATTTTATAATGATGTTCCTCCCATTTTCCCTCTCTAGAGACCTCCCAATTATTTTATATGGTTCTATGGATCTCCTCACAATATATAATGTATGATTTTCAACATCATACCTTTTTTTTGTAAATATCTAGACATATTTTTGCTAAAGGGTATTCACCAAAATATAATTATATTTAATTTATTTTCAATTTTCATGTATAAAACCCAAATTCCTTAATCAGTTTACTAAAATAATTAAATATGTTTTTTATAATATATGATCAATGTGGTACACATAATGTTAGACATATGTATTTACATTCTAAAAGAACCTCATTGCATTGGATAATGTCTTCATCTCATGAGATACCATGTATGAGGCGTGGGTGGTTATCTTAACATACTATGTTATAATATCTGATCAATGGTCATCAAAATATACTTATTACAACATCTTTGATGTTATTAAAACATTAATTTAATGATAAGATCTTATGAAATCATCTTTTCATGAAATGATTTTATACTCTTTTTGGTAATCATAATTTTCTTTTTGTCTAATAGTTTTCATGATTACTCTAATTTTCCACTTCTTGGGATTTTTTATCACCCTTTTCTTATGTATGAACTGAGGTTATCCAATATAGTATTATAAGTTCAATAGGATGTTATAGAAGAATATATTTTTTAAATATTCATTACATGTGTTTAATTTATATTATTAGCTTATTTATATAATTTCTGGTAGACACCACACCTATATATTATTAAGATTGTATTTTATAGATCATTATGCTAAAAAGGAGAAATAAATATTATAATTGAAATGGGCTTTTATCATTACTATCATATAAAATGTATAAATATTTATTTAATTAGAACTAGAAAACAATATAGACATCATTAAAGACAATTTTAAGGAAATTGTCCTAAACTATTGGTAAATTATAGAGTGTGTGGTTTCTGATAAATTAATCCCATTTATTAATACTATAATGTATATGTGTCTATGTAATATATTCACATAGGGGTAATTACTGTAAAAAAGATGGTTAATTATCAACTCGATATTCTCTCGGTGCATGATGAGTGGGTGTAATACTACACACCTAGATATATACTCTTGGAAATATTATTTGGATAATTAATTTACTCTTTTTGATCCATTATGAAGGATTTATAGAAAATATAATTATTTTATTTGTATTTATAAAAAAAATCAATTATATATACTATGTAGTAGTGTTTGGATATTTATAGGAATTAGGATTATAAATAATTTTATATAAATATTTGTATTGATAACCAATCTATCCAGGATACTAATCTATGTATGTAACACCCCATGCTTTTACGATACGCTTCTCTTTCAATAATGCAATAGCTTGCATTGTACGCAAGTTCAAGATTCTAACACACCACGACTAATCAAAATAGCCATTATGAATAGTAATACCCAATTTTTGAAATTATATATATTATATATTTCAAAATGGACTTCATTTTTTGATACAGAAAATCGAAATTAGCCTATGTTGAATTTTTAGTATTTTTCTGAGAATTTCCAATTTTTCATGAATAGTGAAAAATACTTAAAAACAACTTTTTTAATCAAAATAATTTATAGTGATAAATTATACTATTGAATGGTTTTGAAGTATAATTTGAAAATATTTTTACCATTTTAGCCAATGGTGTTCATTATAATTAATTTCACTTTGAAATTGGACATCAACAATTGTCAATCATTTGATATATATTGTTTCTTAAAAACATGCAATTTGTTGTGACAGCGAGAATTAATTATTAAATTAATTAATTCAACATATATGTTTTTAATTTTTTAAAATAGACATAATTTTTGAATTTGGAATATAAAATATAGCTTAGAGTGAATTTTTGGTATTTTTCTGAAAAACTTCGATTTTTTGATTAATAGTGAAACCACTAAGTGGTAGTTTAAAAACTATTTTTTCGTGTAAATTAAACATTACCACTTCTGTGTAATGAATTTCAAAAATACGACATACATGGTTGTCATTAGGAAGTAAAATGTGGTTCAATGGGATTAAAATAATTTTTTGGTGAATAGTAACTTTCAAGTTTAATTAATCGCGATTAAAGGTAATTAGTGAAATTTAAGGTAAAAATATTTTTATAAAAATATTAAATGGCCTTGAAACATGTCCTACCCCTACTGGATAAGTCATGTCCGACCAAAACAATCCATGGGTCAACTTGGGGACCCCATGGAGCCACTTTGGTAGGAAAATGACATTAAAAACGTTTTATTTAATGTTAAAATAAAAATGTCACAAACATGAGTTGTTTTACTAAACAAAATTTAAATGGGGTTATACAAATAATATTTTTAGCTATAAATATTAATTAGAAATATAAAAATATTTCCTACATCATAATAGTTTTTTTATAATTTTTAGACATTATGTAAATTAAATTATTTATGACACCATGATGATGCAGTGATTACCTCATTAATTAACGATTTAAATAAAATGAAAAGATAATGTAAAATATAAGACTTACACTTGTAAAAAACCTATTGTATGAGTATATTTCAAACCCTTATCACCTTATCCTTGAAATATATAAGTGTGGGACCTTTAAAATCCGAAACTCATTATATAATAAAGTAACATTTCATGACTTTCCAAAAGTGCCCCTCCTCTCCTCTTATAAAAGGCCCCCCACCACTACCACCTTATTCACACCATCAAAGCCTTTTGTCTCGGCCAACCTCTTCCAAATTACTCTCTCAACTTCCCTATATGACTCCTAGAAGCCTCACTTTGTCCATAATTCTTCCCAAGGAAGCCTTTGGCTCAAATCAAGGAGAGTTACCCGTTTTTAAGGTAATGTCGTCTCTTATGTTATTTGGTTTTATTTTGCTTATCCAACCCATTAACCTCTTTTTATTAATTTCTTTTGTAACAACACCAGTATCCTCAATATACTAGTATGTTGTTATAAGAAGGATTCGAGCTACACTTACACACACCTACATCTAATTGTTAAAGAACATATTGTTTCTGTGGATGACGAATTTCTGCCTCATGAAACGATGATTGTTCAACAGTCATATAACACCTTCAAAGGTGGCCATTAAGATGTCACTATATTTATATATAATATATAATATATTTATGTTTTACTTAAGTTTATGTATTTTTCATTTATGGCATACCTTTATGGTTTCCATTATGGGTAAACGCTATATTTTCATTTTCGGAAGTGCGGACTACCGCCCCCTCAAAGTTATTTGAATCGTTAATGCCATATGTGGGATGTATAAAGGATGGAGTAAATGGTATTATACATTATATTATAATGGAATTATATTATATATTTATATAATTATAATTTCATTCCATTAAATACAACATAGATATGAAAGTAGCGTTCATGCGTACGTACGGCTTACCGTATCGATGAACGGTGCATTTCTTTTCTTACCTCTAAATGTTATGAATATTATAAATACATGTATATAATGGATATATATGATATATATGATATCTACATTAGGAATATAATTCTGCATATAATGGATATTTTACCACATGAACAAAGTGTAATTATAAGAAGTTTATTTTTGCTTCAAGTACCTAAGATCGACAAAACGACTGTTATTAACATAAATAATTACATAATGTTAATAACATGGTAATAAGTGATATAAAAGGAATAATGATCTTGAAAAAGGTTCTTACGGTGGAAGATATTAACTCTAGTTTATTATTCAGGAGGTTAAAGATCGGTTGAGTCAAGTCGGACACGAGGTAAGGGAACTTCTTAACCC
This sequence comes from Viscum album, assembly GCA_963277665.1. NCBI lineage: Eukaryota > Viridiplantae > Streptophyta > Magnoliopsida > Santalales > Viscaceae > Viscum > Viscum album. Next base: position 904,477,927 of record OY728125.1, on the reverse strand, counting down.
AATTTCCATTCTTTGGGTTAATCTCCTACTTTAAAATTATGTCATGATATTATTATGTCTTATCTTGTATTTGTACTTTCTTTTTGTTTACTTATAGTGAATACACATAATAGATCTTTTTTATTTAAAATAATGTTCTTTATAAGGGACTTCTTCTCAATCTCCTTTCATTGAGGCATATTTTATTTTATACACAACTTTCCTTTATACGGTGTATAAAACCCTTTGACTTTTACTTTTATTCAAAAAGGAATCTTTTTATAAGAAGTGTTTTTACTAAATGACAAAAGGAATGTTTTGTCTTGCGTATGTGGAGACAACGACTTCTCCGCCACCGTGACCATTATTTGAGTTTCGGCTTCTTCTAAAAGCCATAACTTTTTTTAAAATGAAAAATAAATACCATGTTTTACTTTTCTTTTATTTTGGTATGGAAAATGGTTTTGATAATGTTTTATTATATCAATGTGTTGTATTGATATCTTGTGATTGAAATGTGGAAATGTTATGTTTCCTTTATGCATGTTTTATGTGATATGATTATGTTATGGTTTATGATAATTTTAAACCTTTTCATATAAGGAATACATTGGACTTAATAAATGACGGGTGGAGCCCGCTATAGCTCCTCGGTGCATCGGCAAGTCTAATTAGACAAACTAGTGTCTTGTCAAGAGGCCTTGACAAAATCTTATTTGTAGTCTTGGCATAAGGCCTTGGCTACATGGTTATGATAGTCTAGCATTATGCATTCCATCATTATGAAAGTGGTTATTGATATTGCATGTGATTATTCGACCAGTATAATAACCATTTGAATAAGTAAATGGAATTATTTCATTTTACTTTATCCATATTATGTTGAAGTTCAAGTTTGAAAGGCTTTTGTTTTAGTTATAAATTGCCTTAAATATTTTTGTTTATTTATGAAAGCTTCTGTTATATTGTTATCCTCACTGAGCATATGAGCTCACCACTTTCAATGTTTTAATTTTTCCAAGATGTGAAGAAGTATTTTATGAATGACTTAAAGGGATAATATGAGGGGATATGAAGACAAGATGTTGTTGTAGGTTTTTATTACTTTATGATGTAATGTAAAACTTATGAATGTTTCTAGTGTTTCAAGGATACTAAACTAATGGGTCTTTCGAGACATGATCTTTTGTGATCATGCCAATGTTACGCAATAATGCACCAACTCTGGGTAAGTGGGGTCGGGGCGTTACAGTTTGTATCAGAGGCAGTTTAGTACAAACCTTGGAAGCTAGATTTATATAAACATTGATTACAGAACATAGCCCAAAGATAGACTTTGAGGATTTGTATAAAATAACTTCCTAGAATTTTGGTATTATAGATATTTTGTGAGTTTTCTGAGCAATACATCCCTGTTTGGATATGAGAAGGTAGAGGTGGCTCTGGAACAGATGTACCAAGGGGTAAAACCCAAAAACACCGCTTTGAGCTGGACTCGAACAGAAATTGGTGCACGACAACAGGCCTTGCTGCACTCTGGGTTACGACACTCCCGGGGGATTTTCTTAGGATAATTCTCATTTTCTTTACAAACCATTATGAAGGGTTTATGAGTATATACTACTTCAAAGAAAATATTTCTTTTTATGATTATGGATTATATCCATAAATAGTTCAATTTATGTTAAGTGTTTTACAAGTATGGAATTATGTATTTTAATTCATAAACTAATCTAGTTTATGCCATTGTTTAGAAATGGCGCCTAGTGGGAGGAATGGAAACTGTATCAATCCACACACTCTGTGTAGGGATTACCCTTATTGTCAAGGTAATTATTGTGGAGCTGGTGATACAACTGGTGTTGATCAAATTATTACCATACTGGGACAACTCACTCAGGTTATGAATAATAAAAATACTCTTATGGAGCTCCCTGATCTGCAATGTGGAGGATCAATGTTAGACCGCTTCATGAGGAAACAACCGCCAACATTTAATGGGGGTAAAAATCCATTAGTAGCTGAGCAATTGATTAACTCCTTAGAGAAAATATTTCATGCCTTGGGGAGTAGCGAAAGGGAGAAGGTTGTCACGGTAGTCTACCACCTCACTAGAGATACCAATCAATGGTGGTAGTTGATTCAAAACACAAAGGTAGATGAAGAAGTATCAAGTATGGAATGGAGAGAGTTTAAGGAAATTTTCGAAGAAAAATAATTTTGACATGACCATCGAGCAGATATGAAAAGTAAATTTCTGAGTCTAAGGCAGAAGGAGGATGAGAATGTCGCAAAGTATGAGGCTAACTTTACAAGGTTAGCGAGGCATGCTGTAGATTATATACATAACCAAAGAAGTAAGATTGATCGTTTCTTTGATGGGTTAAAACCGTTTCTCCGTCGAGCTTTAGTATCACAATCTTTCTCAACGTACGAAGATTTTGTATCATGTTCTATCAAGATAGAAAAGGAATTCTATAAATCTTATGACAATAAAGTAAAGCAGGAGAAAAAGAGAATGGTAGAACAAGGGACAGATAAAGGGAAAAAGGGAATGAAGGATTTTCCATTATGCGATAACTGTGGGAAGAATCATCCCGGTACTTTCCTGAAAGGAATGGGAGTTTGTTATAAATGTGGAGAAAAAGGTCACCATGCTTGTGATTGCAAGGGAAAGAAAGATGCTATCAATGTTGAATGATACAATTGTAGGGAAATGGGTCATTATGCAAATGAATGTCCTAAGCGTCAGGGAAACTTACCTTAGAAAAGGCCAAGGGATCGAGGACAATCTTATGTTGTTACTATAGTTGAAGTGGAATAATTAATGTATTGGTGCTTTTGGAATCAAGGATTATATTCTGGTTATAGGGATAATGTGATATATATAAGGATTTTACTGCAGTACTTGTTTTTTTCATTAAGGTTTTAATATTTTGAAGGTAATCATATTTTTGTATGTGACAATAAGAGAAACATTACTTTTTTTAAGGAATTTGATGATACAATTGATTTTGGAAATTAGAGACCTTTTAGAGAAAGTTTGGACAGAGGTATTTTGGATAACTATAAAGGTTGGAAGGATTAAGTTGAACTTTGGATAGTATTGTTTACGGTTAAAACAATTATAAAGATTACTTTTGGAATATTATAATACTATATTTTTAGGAAAAGGACAACCTGCAGTTCGGGGGATAACCCGTCGCGTTAGACAAAGCTGGAGGAATCGAACCCACAACCATATTGTAATAGGCCTTTATTACCTACCACTAGCCTACAGGAAGTCCCTGGTTATTACAAAATAGTTTTCCTAATCTAAATGGTATGTGTTAATATTTGGAACCTTACACAATTATGATAAATAGAATATTTTGAGTCCTGTTACCTTATGGGGTGAATGATGGGTTTGTGGTAAACATTTATTAAAGAATGAAAGTCTACATGACAAGTAAGTATATTCCCTTACGTTCTTAGTAAATCTCCTAAATAAATTCCTCAACTTTATAAAAGGTAACTTAAAACAAAAACATTTCCGGTTAACTTTTCCAACTGGGGAATCAATGATCGTTTAACTAATCACAAGTTTGTGATTTTCTTGTGGTTAAATTTCTCCTAATCCTGTTTTGTACAACTCTCCATCAGACCTTGATGGTTTGTTTTTCTTCCATATCCATATTTTCATAAAATCCTAGTATGGGGTATCTCGGGTGACCTTTGTACTAATCTTTCTATCTTTTAATGTTATATTTTTATTTCCGATATGGGTTTTCCACAAAGTTATTTCCTATCTTCAACCTTTTATTTTCAATGAAATAATTCAAATTAAGAGGACGCAATTTATTGAAGTAGGAGAGAATGCAACACCCTGAGCTTCCACGATACGCTTCTCTTTCAAAAATGCAATAGCTTGCATTCTACGCAAGTTCGAGATTCTAACACACTACGACCAATAAAAATAGCCATTATGAATAGTGATACCCACTTTTTGAAATTACATATATTTTACATTTCAAAATGGACTTCATTTTTTGATTTGGAATATCGAAATTATCCTATGTTGAATTTTTGGTATTTTTCTGAGAATTTCCAATTTTTTTATGAATAGTGAAAAATACTTAAAAACAACTTTTTTAATAAAAAAACTTTATAGTGATAAATTATACTATTGAGTGGTTTTATAGTATAATTAGAATAGATTTTTATCATATTATGCAATGGTGTTCATTAGAATTAATTTCACTTTGAAATTGGACATCAACAATTGTCAATCATTTGATATATATTGTTTCTTAAAAACACGCTATTGTTGTGACAGTGGGAATTAATTATTAAATTAATTAATTCAACTTATATGTTTTGAATTTTGTAAAATAGACACCATTTTTGAATTTTGAATATCAAATATAGTTTAGAGTGAATTTTTGGTATTTTTCTTAAAAACATCAATTTTTGATAATAATGAAACCACTAAGTGGTAGTTTAAAAACTAATATTTCGTGTAAATGAAACATTACCTCTTCTGTGTAATGAATTTCAAAAATCCAACATACATTGTTTTCATTAGGAAGTAAAATGTGGTTTAATGGGATTAAAATAATTTTTTGGTAAATAGTAACTTTTATGTTTAATTAATCACAATTTAAGGTAATTAGTGAAATTTAAGGTAAAAATGATATTATAAAAATATGAAATGACCTTGAAACATGTCTTACTCCTATTGGATGAGTCATGGCTGACCAATACAATCCATGGGTCAACTTAGGGACCCCATAGAGCCACTTTGGTAGGAAAATGACATTAAAAACTTTTTATTTAATGTTAAAATAAAAATGTCACAAACATGAGTTGTTTTACTAAAACAATTTTTCAATTGGGTTATACAAGTCATATTTTTTACTATAAATATTCATTATAAATATAAAATTATTTCCTACATCATGATATATTTTTCATAATTTTTAGACATTAAATAAATTAAATTATTTATGACACCATGATGATTCTGCGATTACCTCCACTACTAGAAAAGCAGGCTATACCCACGGTTGAAAACTGTGGGTATAGCCCCCAAAACCATGGGTATAGGCTAACCCACAGTTCTGGGAACCATGCGGCTGAATGGCGTCGGGATAGGGTTCTTGACCTATTCCCACGGTTTTGTTGAACCGTGGGTATAGGTGTGTTTGCAGTGTGTCATTGAGTGGTAAACATGGCACACATCAAAGCCCACAGTTCTTAAACCGTGGTATTATATTTAAATTCAAAAATCCCGTAGGATGTGGGGTTCGAACCGACGTCTCCGCTGAGGGATCCTGCGCGCTGCCCAACTGGGCCACATTTCGTTTTACTATATATGCTAACACTTTATTATATATATTAATATATATGCAGCACGATTAAAAAACATGTATGCTGGGAGTCGAACACCAGATCTGTCACCGGAAGACGAACAACGCTAACCAACAGACCTAATTTATTTTTGTGATTTTGTTATTGCATCTGTCCTTATTTATTGATAATTATAATATATTATAAAAAAAAATTCATGTGATTTGATCAGGCGACCAAAGGCTTATGAAGGAACTCACTTACCAACAAATATAGTAGTAGTTCATTGTAATATATTTATATCTTTATAAATATATTAAAACAGAACGTGAAATTTTTTTGCCCCGCCAAATTTTTTTCCATTTCCCTCCTAAATTTTCTTTCTCGCTTTAACCCGGGAAATCTATACCGACGGTTTGGAAAACCGTGGGTATAGGTCTTCAAACAAAATATCCAATACCCACGAGTTTTCAAAACCGTGGGTATAGATATTCGAAAAATAACCTATACCCATGGTTTTGGCCAAAACCATGGGTATAGGTCTTCAAAAAAAATACACCTATACCCACGGTTTTGCAAAACCGAGGGTATAGTTCTTAAAGAAAAACTATACCCATGGTTTTGGGAAGAACCGTGGGTATAGGTGACCTATACCCACGATTTTATAAAACCGTGGGTATAGGGTCCCATACTAGCCCTATACCCACGGTTTTTTGCAGAACCCTGGGTATAGACCCATTTTCCAGTAGTGCTCATTAATTAATGATTTAAATAAAATGAAAAGATAATGTAGAATCTAAGACTTACACTTGTAAAAAACCTATTGGATGAGTACATTTCTAACCCTTATCACCTTATCCTCGAAATATATAAGTTTGGGACCTTTAAAATCCGAAACTCCTTATATAATAAAGTAACATTTCATGACTTTCCATGAGTGCCCCTCCTCTCCTCTTATAAAAGGCCCCCACCACTACCACCTTATTCACACCTTCAAAGCCTTTTTTCTTGGCCAAACTCTGCCCAAATACTCTCTAAACTTCCCTATATTACTTCTAGAAGCCTCACTTTGGGCATAATTCTTCCCAAGGAAGCCTTTGGCTCAAATCAAAGAGAGTTACCCATTTTTAAGGTAATGTGTTCTCTTATGTTATTTTGTTTTATTTTGATTCTCCAACCCCTTAAGATATGTTTATTAATTTCTTTTGTAACAACACCAGTATCCTTAATATAATAGGATGTTGTTATAAGAAGGATTCGAGCTACACTTACACACACATACATCTAATGGTTAAAGAACTTATTGTTTCCGTGGATGGCGAATTTCTGCCTCACGAAATGATGATTGTTCAACACTCATATAACCCCTTAAAAGGTGGTCATTAAGATGTCACTATATTTATATATGATATATAATATATTTTTGTTTTACTTAAGCTTTTGTATTTTTCATTTATGGCATACCTTTATTGTTTCCATTATGGATAAACGTGATATTTTCATTTTTGGAAGTGCGGACTACCACCCCCTCAAAGTGATTTGAATTGTTAATGCCATATGTGGGATGTATAAAGGATGGAGTAAATGGTATTATAAATTATATTATACTGGAATTATAGTATAACTTTATATAATTATAATTTCATTCCATTAAATAGGAAATAGATATGAAATTAGCGTTAATGCGTACGTACGGCTTACCATCTCCATGAACGGTGCATTTCGTTTCTTACCTCTAAATGTTATGAATATTAGAAATACATGTATATACTGGATATATATGATATATATGATATCTATATTAGGAATATAATTCTGGATAAAATGGATATTTTACCACATGAACAAAGTGTAATTATAAGAAGTTTATTTTTGACTAAAGTACCTAAGATCGACAAAATGACCGTTATTAACTTAAATAATTACATAATGTTCATAACATGGTAATAAGTGATATAAAAGGAATAATGAACTTGAAAAAGGTTCTTAATCAGGAAGAGGTTAACTTTAGATTATTATTCAGGAGGTTAAAGAGCGGTCGAGTCAAGTCGGACACGAGGTAAGGGAACTTCTTAACCCAATTTCTATTCTTTGGGTTAATCTACTACTTTCAAATTATGTCATGATATTATAATGTCCTATATTGTATTTGTACTTTATTTATATGTACTTATAGTGAGTACACATAATACATCTTTTTTATTTAAAAAATGATCTTTGTAAGGGACTTCGTCTCAATCTCCTTTCATTGAGGCATATTTTGTTTTATACACAACTTTCCTTTATACGGTGTATAAAACCCTTTCAATTTTACTTTTATTCAAAAAGGAATATTTTTATACAAAACATTTTACTAAACGACAAAATGAATGTTTTGTCTTGCGTATGCGGCGCCAATGACTTCTTCACCGCCGTGACCATTATTTGAGTTTCAGCTTTCTCTACAAGCCATAAGTTTTTTTAAAATGAAAAATAAATACCATGTTTTACTTTTATTTTAGTTTGGTATTGAAAATGGTTTTGATAATGTTTTATTATATCAATGTGTTTTATTTATATCTTGTGATTGAAATGTGGAAATGTTATGTTTCTTTTATGAATGTTTTATGTGATACGATTATGTTATGGTTTATGATAATTTTAAACCGTTTCATATAAGGAATGCATTGGAGTTAATAATTGACAGGTGGAGCACGCTATAGCTCCTCGGTGCATCGGCATGTCTCATGAGACAAACTAGTGTCTTGGCATGAGGCCATGACAAAATCTTATTTGTAGTCTTGGCACGAGGCCTTGGCTACGTGGTTATGATAGTCTGGTATTATGCATTCCATCATTATGAAAGTGGTTATTGATATTGCATGTGATTATTTGACCAGTAGAATAACCATGTGAATAAGTAAATGGTATTATTTAATTTTACTTTTGCGATATAATTTTGAAGTTCAAGTTTGAAAGGCTTTTGTTTTAGTTATAAATTGCCTTAAATGTTTTTGTTTATTTATAAAAGCTTCCGCTATATTGTTATCCTTATTGAGCATCTGAGCTCACCCCTTTCAATGTTTTTATTTTTCTAGGATGTGAAGAAGTATTTTATGAATGACCTGAAGGGATAATATGAGGGGCTATAAAGACAAGATGTTGTTGTAGTTTTGTATTACTTTATGATGTAATGTAAAACTTATGAATGTATCTAGTGTTTCAAGGCTACTAAACTAATCGGTCTTTCGAGACTTGATCTTTTGTGATCATGCCAATGTTACGAAATAATGCACCGACTCTGGGTAACTGGGGTCGGGGCATTACAATGTATAACTAGTTTGAACACATAAGATTAACAATGATAAAATTTATTTTGAATTATTTTTTATAAAGTGATTCCTGAATGAAATTCATAGTAACATTTTATATATGAATAAAATAATGAGGACACAATTTTTTTAAAGGGGTATAATTTAACATCCCCAATTTAAAATGAATATTTTTGAGAAATTATATTATTAAAGTAAATGACTAAATTTAAAACATTTTTCTTTTATTTTGTTAACAATGAATTTATGAAAATATTTCTCATTTGAGTTATATTATTATTTATTTTTATAATATATTTTAAATTTATTTAATAATTTTTTTTCTAAAAAAAGGGATTTTTGAAGTCTAGGTTATAACTTGATGCATCTAGTGAGGCTGTAGGGCATGAACCCTTGAACAATGGTCAACAAAGTCCTAATAACCACCACTGAACTACGATCTATTAGGTTGTTATCTTCCATACTTTTATATTTGTACATATATTGATTTTAAAACCATTCCAATATTTTACATATATTTTTTTATTTGATAACTGTAATTTTTTTATTCATTTTTATATAATCATATTAATTCAGTCTTGGTAATCCAATTGATGACATAATATGATATAGGTTCTCAATGCCACAATATAATGATATATTGAAGATAATTTCTTATATCAGACTAAAGGAATCAAATGTTGAGTGATTAAATATCAATTTCACACTAATATAATTATTCTTTATGAATTTTCACTCAAATTATAGATCATTTTTTATTTATTTTTCTAATATTTTATGTATATATTAATATAAAAAAACATTCCTTTGAAAAATATTATGCAACATGTTTTTCTAAATAAAATGTAATTGTGAATTTCTAATTATTTTAATTATAAAATTGGATTCCTCTTATGTAGAGTGTGTATTGAAAAATATTGTGGTAAAATAATTTTTTTGAAATAAAAAATGGTCGTTGAATGAAAATTTTAATCATAATTAATATATTTTATTTCATTAAAACTATTTTCTTGATTATTTACTTAAGTTGAAATTTCTCATTGTCTAGAAAAACTAATTCATAAAATTCAAATGATAAAAATGTATTCATATTTAGTAATTAGTCTTATAAAAATTACAACATTATAAATATTATATGGGTACTAACACATAACAAGATAAATTGTTTTATTCAAAATATATTTAAAAAATATATATTATATGATTTTATTTTGGAGTTAAATTTAGAAATTTATGAAATTAAATATGATAAAATAGAACACAATTTTTAAATTACCATGTTGAATTATCCAATGGTGACAATTTCATAATATATATAGATAGTAGAAGACTTGGAAGAAATTAAATATCATATGAATATATTGTATGTTTTATAATATCTTAATTCCAGGAAATGATACAAATAATAATAAAATGGGATTTATTGAGAAAAATATTTTTTTCATTTAAATAAATTATTTTCATGTAATATTATTAATTTTATAAACCTAAAATGAATATTCCATAAATAAATTGTACTTTTTTGGATTTTTAAAAATATTCATTTTGAAATGGAATTTTTTGCTCTTACTAAATAATTTATATTAATAGTAGATTGATTCCTATATTATTAAAATATTAAAATTAACTTCCCCTTGGAAAATAAAATGTTATAAACCCATTGGATGTCCAATGATTTTTTATTTTATATTAACTAAATGCCTAAGGATGATGTTTGGAATGTAATTAGTAATTATATCTCCTTGGCCATAAATAATCACTCATTCAACAATTCATATACATGATCAACACATTGAGATTGAATTTCAACATATTTTCACTCTCTAGAGCCCTCTAAAGTTGTTTATAAGGGATAATGGATCTCCATACATGATTTAATAAGACATCAAGCAACATAAGGGTTCTCAATCATTCTCTTTCCTTTAAGATTGTTATTTATTTAATATATTATTATATAAAATAATATTCATGTGCAACCATGATTTAAATTCAATGGTGTAATCATATATTTGATATAATTTTAATGGGTTATCATTCATTTCCCCAATTTTATTTCCTTTTAAAAAGCTATTATCATGTCTATGTAAAGATTTCCCTCACTCAACTCTTTCATTCATGCACTTACTTTTTTATAAGACTTTTATGTTTCCAATGGTCTTGTTATCATGTTTTCATAATGCTTCATTAAAATACATATTATTCGTATTTAATGAGATATCTCCCTTATGTTATTTATCCATTCCATGAAATTATACATACACCGATTGTACTATAAAAAATATCTATTGGTTTTCTATTCCATAAACGTATTTTTTCCATACTCAACCATATTTTTATTCAAGTACATTCAAATAGAGATACCTAAAATTAATTTATTGGGGGAATCAATGTAAAAAACCACATCTCTTAATCATGGGAAGAAACTATGAAATACATTATTATTGTTATGTATAATCATTATGGAATAATTAAATTTAATCATATGAAGGGTGCACCCCAATAGAAATCATATTCATTGGGTAATGGTTTCATCTAATGAGGCACCTTATATAGTGCATGGTTGGATAACCTATCACATAATGATATGATGTCTTTGTTGTGAGGATTTTATTATTCTTATTATATGATGTTTTATTTTTTTACAAATTTATTTTATTTAATGATTTTGATATATCTTCTTTGAATGAAATGATTTCTAGATAATATTCTTCTTCATGACATCATTATATTCCTTTTGTCTTATATGTGGAATTATTACTATGAATATTTATTTACAATACATTAAAACTCACAATTTTTTTATTTGTGTTTCGGTATTTACATGTACCATATAATAATTTCAACGTAATATTGGAGTAAAATATATAATTTTAAATAATATTGTTGTATTTTATTTTTATATTATTGAATTACATTTATAATTTCAAAAGTACACCTTGCCTCTAGATTCATCGTATTTTATTCTACGAATCATTATACTAAAAATAATTAAATTAAAGGTATATGAGATATGGGTTGTTATAATTATTACCAATGTCATATAGAATTCATCTCTATATGAAAATGTGTCTTCAAACACATGATCATAGAAAGGGGATAGATGTGATTTTGTATGCATTTGTGATAGGTGTGGCAATGTATGTTATTCTATGTACAAATCTAGATGATGACTACACCATAATTACGATATCTATATATCAACCAAAATCAAGGAGACTGTTATTTGATGGTATTCATGGCTATCCTTATATATATATCAGGGAAACTGAGGATATATTCATAGTTTATAGAAGAGATATGGAATGAGTAATCATGGGATATATAGATTTTGGATTCTAAATATATCAAGATGATATAATATAATAATTTAAACATGAAATCCCTATAATGGGATGTACAATGAGTTATAAAAGCTCAAATGTAATTATAGTCAATGATTCTACAATCGAGTCTATATATATTACAACACCTAATGTAACTAAAGAAGCAGATTGGATAAAAAACTTCATATAATAGAATGCATTTTTTAATAGTATTAAAGATCATATCACACTATTATATAATAATAATACATCAGTGGGAGTAGAAATAGATAAATATCATATCAATGGATTAAAAACAAAAATCAGAAATATCAAATCTTGAGGGATTTTTCTTAGAGAGGTGATGGAATAATTAGGAATGTTTCTATAGAAGAAAATATGGAGAACCAATTGAATAATTCTCTATTTAAAAAGATTCATGAAAATAATGTGATTGGTTTTTCAAATGAATATGTAAGCAATTGGTTCTAGTAAATATGGAAGTCTATTAGAGTTGGTTAACTAGAACTAACTACATTTTAGTTTAGAATATATGTATATTCATACAGCTAAATAAAAATAATCATATTATCAGAGACTTAACGTTATTATAACATACATTTAATGCAATAATATTCTATAATATATTCAATGTTTAAAATGAAAAAATAATTTCCTTGCTATAATGAGAACATTGATATGTAATGATCATTTTCTTAACCTCTGTCATTTAGTTTTATAAAATCCTTTTATTGGGAACATAAGATTTAGAATGTCATCTTTGGGTATTTATAAGTGGTTGAGAAATTATATAATGATCTTTTCACAGCGTAATGTTTAATATAGAATATTATGATAATAAACCCCCAAATATGAATTCCACATGTTTATGGGTAATTGAATGTTATTTTTTATGAACGTGTATAAGGATAAATATACATTAAGATTATTCTTAGTTCATATAGAGACTTTCACACATATATAAGAAATCAAAAACAGTGACATAAGTTTCTCATGATGATGTTTGGTATGTTGGTTGTGTCATGATTAATATATAATTAGAGAATAATTCAAGTAAAAATTTATCCCTTCCATAATAATGGATGTTTATATCTCATTCCTTTGATTGAAATAAAACATTTTAAATAAATTCAATGAATAATGTTTATACTTTGGATCATTTCCAGAAGACCAAGAAATAATTTTTTTGGAATATAGGGTGATGATATAATAACATTATCTTTTCCATGAAAATGTTTTGAACGTTTTATAAAATATTTTCTAAGTCTAGTGTGGAGTTAAAATGGGATTCCAAATCCCATAGTGCCTTGGAGTCAGTATAATAAAATCATTAAATCTATAATATCACTTATGTGTATTTTCTCATTAATAATTTCATATATTTCTAATGGTATCACTTATGTAAAATTGTGATAACCATCAAATCGAGAGTACGGGTTTTACCATAGGTTTGTCAAAAATATATGTACACATCGACTGTTTTTTAAGAGTGGTCATTGGAAGAATAATCATTAAATTTATTAATTTTTTAAATTATTGGTTTTTAAAAAGGACTATAACTAATCCCTCTCTATTTTAATTCAACTATTTTGTATCTCTTTTGTTTTCTACATAACCGTAGTGATTTTAGAGTAATGTAGAGGATAACTTTCATGAATGTCAATGACATCTTGGATTGACAGTCAAGTAGCCAATGTGTTATTCATCCTGAAGTTAATTATTGGATAAAACTGATGACATAATTATAAGATTTATTATTTATCACTAGTCTATAAAATCCCAATGTAGGATGTTTTTAGAAGAATGGAATCCCCACTATGATTATACCTCATTACACATGAATTAGACCCTTTAACAGATTCACTCACAAAGTGGATTTTTTTGATTGATTCTTATTATCTATGAATTAGGAATTGAAATTGTTTTAATGATCCTAATTTATTATTATAATATCTCTGTTTCCTCCTTCAATATCTCAAGTATAATATGAATAATGGTTGAAGTTCATTGATCACGTTTTTTTGTGATCCCCCCCTCATTCTTTTATAGGTCATCCCTTGTGTTTCATTTGACATACAATTCAATAAAACCTAGAAATTGATCATTGGGAAATGGATCTTTAGAACAATGGATTGTTTTCTTGGGTTTATGTATTTGACTGAATGCATGACCAAGGTGAGAAGATGATGATGAAAAATCATATCTTCTTATCAGGGTTTTTATATTAACAGGTTAGTGATACGAAAATTTGGTATGATGAGAATCTATTTTGTAATGGACGGATGGCCAAAATAAGACCATCATTGATGACTTGATTTTAGTCAACCGAAAATATGATTTATATATGGTCTATTTTTAGATGATCCACATGTGACAGCGGTGTGGGTGAGATGTGTGAGGAATTTTTTAGTCTCACATGAAAACCTAGTATACAGTGCATGTAGTTTGGAAGATCACACGCTATGTGGATCCATTCCATTGATAGATAGGGTTTTCATGCAAAAAATATATCACATTCCATGTCACGAACTAAACTGGCATTTTATCAAACCCGGCACCTGACCCGGTCCTCCGCATGGCCCGCAGGGCATTCCTGATCCTCACAGGCTTCCAACTAGTGGCGTACATAAAAACAATACAATAATTAATTATTTATCCCAAAAACTATGATCAATAAAATTAAATATAAAAGAAACTGAATCTCATAACTGAATCACAAAAAAAATATATAAACTAATTCAGTTACAAGATAAAACTAAAAAAATAAAATCAAAAACAAAACCAAGAACATGATCTAAAACTATACCATGCTACTGCAATATCCATGTGACCACTTTTTCACCTCTAACCATGAGACTAACTCTTCTCTGACAATGAAATACTAAAAAAAGTGAAACTAATCAAATCAGAACCTTCTAAACCGCTCGGGTCTACCAACACTGAGTTGTATAAGTAGGGTGTGAGCTAAAGTAGATTAGTAGGCTATCACCATTTATATTTTCCCTTCCGAAATTTTTATTAATATTAGCTTGAAATACTGTTATAAAAATAGATTTTTCATATTTTGAAATACAAAAAACTACCTTCCTATTGTAATGGGTGACACCTACCAATGTACATTTTCAATAAAATTTCAATTTTTAAAACAAAAACCCAATCCAAAAAATTAAAATTAAAATTTTTAAGAAAATCAGATTTAAATTAATGATTGTTGTAATGATAAAAATTATACGGGGGCCACTATTTCACTTAAAAACATACAACCAATCATTGTTATATGTTAATGGTAAGTGAAATATAATTAAGGAGAACTTGTCACAGGAACACCACTACGCACTAGCTAGATATGGGGATCTAACAACATCATATCATGGTGTAAAAGAGACCAAATCCAATAACAGTATTGTTCATGATCCAAAAGGAGGGGATACCCCAACGGCCTAATGGTCCAGAATCATCATCATAGTTTAGATAGTGTTGTCCTCATAAATATTGTAAAGTGAAATAGGGATGAGGACACTATCAGATCACTAGAATACTAGTCCTAGTATTCCCACCAAGATACTATGGCTTCACATTTGTGCTCAATCTAGTGCTACATGTTATAAAATACCATTTTCATAGTCCTTCATCCAACCTAATAGTTTCCTATCACAGGCCACCAAATTCACACCCAAAATCCATATTAAAAACATATTCACCTAAAACCCATTTAAAATAATGATTCAAACCTCATAAATAATTTAATAAATCATTTAAACTATTTATAAAACATTTCTATATGGAATATCATGGTTTTACATCATCAAAACTCCCAATTTTACATATATATTCTACTTTAAAACCAAACACTTAGAAAATGCATATCCAAACATGCAACATTATAAAACTTGCCAAACATGCCCTTATGTGAAATATTTCCCAACACATTGTAAAAATGTAAAATGACTTACCTTATGATGATTTCATTTTAATCCATCTTTAGGAATCACATAATGTGAACAATAACATTTTGAAATTAAAAACGGTTTATGGAACATAAGATTATTGAGGAACACCATTCTCAAGTGCCGTGTTCATTTGAGGGAAATTCTATGAGTGCACCAAGTTCAACCATGGATGAACCAAAGACCAATGGCACACTATAAAATTGATGGAAACACTAAAAACTCATTCATAAAAAAAATTATTTTCATTCAAACCAAATCGACTAACTCATACTATTTAAATAACACAAACAATAAATTTAACAACAATGAGAACCATTCTAAAACATTTCACCCTAAATCATCATTCCATAAATTGGAATCTAAATCAAATTTAATTCTCCATTTCTTATTTAAACCGTGATAATAAGTAAAACAAATTCCAAATAATACAATATGGTTTCCATTTAATGTTTAGAAAATAATATTCATTTTATCAAAGACCTTGTTTCCTAATATTTATAAGCATACATAATGAAACACTTGGAAAATCAATTTTTATCAACATTTATCAATATAGAATCACCAAAATCACCTAACTACGACTATTATAAGGATGCGAATAACATTT
The DNA here is from genome assembly GCA_963277665.1 of Viscum album. Classification (NCBI taxonomy): domain Eukaryota; kingdom Viridiplantae; phylum Streptophyta; class Magnoliopsida; order Santalales; family Viscaceae; genus Viscum; species Viscum album. The sequence continues at coordinate 904,461,429 of OY728125.1, read as the reverse complement.
AAAAATTAATTGAAGACACTGAAGCATCAATGGTTTTCATGAAAAAATAAAAACAAGGAAACACCTACCTCAGTTGTGTGTGAACACAAAAATACCTTCAGAGAGGATATATCTAAGGCCCACAGACCATTCACACACCTTATATCTAATTGAGAATAAACCAAACCTAATACCTAGACATTATGGTTCTTCCATTGGAGGAAAAACTGTGGAAAACAATGATAAATAGATATGGGATAGCGGAGAAGTGGAAAGATGGGGATTTGATAAAGAACCCATTAATAATCGCTAGAAATCAGTGATAAATCATCCAAAAGGTAACCCAAAATGTAGAATAATGAAGGGGGGTTACCATCGGGTCATTACCCAATAGGTAGGGATTTAAATATTTGGTGGAAGCAATCTATTAGGATTTTTCTGGTCAAACTGTATTAAGCCTACAATGGGACGAACGTTTTTTTGCATGGTTTTGTAAACCTTGTGAAAACTGTTAGAATACTACTAAGAAAAATATGAAACCTCACTGGTTTAAGTTGCACAATTTTTGAAAACCATTATCAACCTTTGAACCTACAAAAATTGGTCAAAAACCATAATATGATGCCCCAAACAAAAGAGAAGACCATCTAATGATCCTTGAATGATTAAAACCCACTATAGTGACACTATGGGTGTCACAAACACTCTATAATGAAGCATTATCTCAATAAAATTCATAAAAACCATGAAAATGGATAGAAGAAAGCCAAAATAACCAAAAAAACCAAATCAAATTGGCTTTTGTTGGTCACTCAACCCAAACCCCAAGAAAAAGTTATGATATTGAGAAATAAATAAAAACTATTAAAACTATTGATGGAGTGTAATAATTCTCCCCACCATAAACATGTTCTACCACTAGAATTTCACATTGTTAAAAGATAGATAAAACATGATTTTATATTTGATCACAAAAAAAGATCCCACAAACCTCAGGGTGGCCTTTTACTCCACATGTCACACCCAAAAAATCAAGCAGAAACCAAAACATAAGAATGGGGTGAGATCACACAAGGATTCTCCCAACAATAAGAACTCAACTAGAATAGAGACCTAGAATCAAAACAATAACCCCACCACCATCAAGACCTATGGAAATCCCAAAAAGAACTACCCAGTATTCCTTAGCAAGAGTGGAACAACAACACCACCAGAATTACAAACCATTTCCTACACCGGTGACCCCCCGCCCCACACCCTTGGGTAAACTCACGAAAGTAATCCAATCAAAATCTTAAAACACCATCCCTAAATTCTATAAAAATTAATCATATCCAAACAAGAACCACTAAAACCATAACCAACCCACAAAAAGGAAATAAAATTTAAAGAGAAACACATGATTCTAAAACACATGTTCTGATGAATAAAATTACATATAGTACGATAAAAAAAGGCCATCGTACTCTTAGACTAAAATGAGTAACATAAATTAATATGAACAGCTACAAAAAAGAAACCTCAAACACTTTCAACCCAACATACGGAACAAAATGGGATATGGTTTCACATACACCTGGAAACCCTGACTGTTCACAAGCTTCACCCATAGACCTTTGGCTAGGGATCTGATAGCTAATGAATCTCTTTCCACACATTCATGTTTGAGAATCCCTCATACATAATCCATTATTCTAGAAATTATTCTTTCATAACTTCCTCGGGTGACCCAAATGGACACAACGATGGAAGATTTTTTAAGGATGTGACATGATGGATTTAGTTTCCCAGACTGGCCAGTTGATGGGACACTGGAAAATGGTCTAATAAAATAGAAGTCAAAACCAATGAGGATAAATCCTTAGGAATAGGTTCATCTGGAATCCTCTTCTCACTAGTTGGGGAACATTCATGAATGATGAGTGGAACCAGATGACCAACCATCTGTGCTCTATGAACCAACTCAGCCAGGAATGCTTCACCCACCAATTTCTCAAAAAATAATTTCTTTATATGATAGGAACCACTCCCATATTTTTTTAAAAGGCATCAAATGAAAAGATAATCCTTTATCAGATCCTATGATACCACCTCAAGAGAAAAGGAAGCTAGCTCTTGGAAATGGTCAACATATTTCCCCACCATCTGTTAGCCTTTTATAATATGAATAATTTATACACTTTTCATCATCTTCACCTCTTTATGTTTGAACCATCAGACGAATATGGATTTATATCTATCCCACACCATCACAACATGCATTAACAATGGTGAAAACAACTCCGATTCAGCTAGAGTTGGACCTTCAAATAGACCCAAAATAGCATGAACTCTAATATCATCAGTAGTTCCCAGAATTCTAAAGATGCACTCTACTTCCTCAAGAAATTACATTACCTCTAATTGACCTCGATCCCCACTATAGAGAGGAAACACTCGAGAAGAACCCAAATCTGGGCATAAATCATAAGAAACTCTATAGACCTTTTCTAAGTGGAATCTTTTCAACAACATGAGAAACCAAAAACCAATGTCAAACTAAAACACCATCCAAATTTAAATCAAAAGACGAAATAAAAGGCTTTCAATCAAAAATCATAAAAAAACCAAAATCCTTCTTTCAAAATCCCATTTCCATTTTCATTTTCAAAACCACCTTATTTCAAATAAACATTAAAAATACAAAACAACAATTCAAAAAACCATAACTCACATTATAAAACAAAAGCCAACTTCTTGAATCATTTTCCCCTATAAAAATGATTTTAGAAAAACAAGCCCAATCCTCCTCAAACACACACCCATGGAATCTCACGAACCATTTCACATGTGTTCATCCCCTTCCATCCACATGTGACAATGTGATATTTCCACACTTATAACCTTCCATGTGAAATATTTCATAATAAATACCAAGGGCCACAAATCTACATCATTAACAATTCCAAAAAAACTCCAAATTTTTCAAAACAAAATGATTTCCTTTAAAACATACTTTATAATTTCAAAATCACTTGAAATAAATCATTATCCACCTCTAAAACACATTCTATTCAAAAACCATATTTACAAATATAAAACCATATGAATGAATTAAATTTCATTTCAAAACCATTTTAATGTTCAAAAAAACTTACACCCATTGGAACCAAAATAGAACACAACTTGTACTAAACTGTTGGAATGGTGAACTAGTGGTCATGATTAATAAGAAAACAAGGTACTGATCCATAGCCCACGTAATAAATAATAAATAGTCGGAGCATAAACCGTGTACTTGGACTCCACATGGGTCTCTACTCCATGTGAAATTCCGATTTAACTCCATCTTGGCTCTTTTGTCATCACTCAATCGAAAAAAGAAAACTAAAGACTCAATTCCAAGATAACACCTAGTAACTTAGGTCTCATCATGAGGGGTTGTGGCCAGGATTCAACCCACAACCAACCTCTGGAGCCTAATCACCATCTACAAGACTCCCCAAATAACATGGTCCTACTCTGATAACATTCTTTCATGAAGAACCAACTTGGGTCGACCTTAAACTGGTCACCTAATTTGGCCTGCGACAAGGTCCGGTAGAAGTTCTTGATCCTCCAGAGCTGGTGACAAGAATCAGGGGTATTAAAAGTGTGATTATGGGAATGATTTATCCCAATATAAACAAATAGAAGCAGTGTATAAAAATAAAACATCCCAAAAAAATAAACTGAATAGATTGACTAAGAAAGAATAGAAAATTAAAACTAACTTGACATGATGACCAATAAACTCCATGTCACCCCGCTGTCCACTCTCTGATCCCAAGACTAAACATCTACTAAGACGATCGAGATCAAACTGTGACCTGCACCTACGACTAAAAACTAGAATGAATTATAGGTGTGAGTATTAAAACTCATTATATGTGTCCATGTAATCTGTTCCCTATGCATTTCTATTAAATAAAGAATCATTAATTCTAATATTGTAAGACAATATATAAAATTATGTTTTCCTAAAACTTTTTCATTAAAAGAAAATCAGGATCCATTGCTCTACTTATTTTAAAGTAAGATATTTCAAAGGATGAAGCATTAACCATTTTAATGAAAGAGGGATAGAGAAGTGTAAATCATTTTAAAAACATTTTTTCCACAAAAATTTGATAAAAATTTAATCCCCTTCAATAAAGACATGAATCATACCCAAAGGGAAAGAGAAATGACCCCACAAGGGAAATAGAAAATAACAAGCAAAAATAACCAATCCAAAAATTCACCTAAATCATCAACCGCAAATAACTAAGTGCTGATATACATCGGAAAACCTTGGAGCTCATGAATAGTATAGAACATACTATACATGTGACTTAGCTCGAAGGAATTTCTTACTCAATGATGTCATAATTCTCTAAATGCTTAGTGTTTCCCTACATGGCCTAACTGAGTGGCCTAATTCCCTAGCAGAGCAATGTCTATACTAAGGGCCATTAGCCTGTGCGTAATCTAAACTAGTGTATCAAGTGTTCAAAAAAAATTAGCTCGTTTTGATAGTTTCCGATGTTCAGACTAAAATAAGGGGAGTCAAAAAATACAAACCATGCAATCAAAAAAAAACATTTTCATCTTACACCATCCACACACACACAACAATCACCCCCAAATCACTCCATGGGATTTTCAACCACTTTCCTTCAACCATAAACACACGAGGGAAGTCTCATCCAAGGACCAACCATTTTCATCAACATCTAACAACAAAATAGGTCCATCCAAATGAGGGTTTTCATAGTAATTAATTTTACAAAGTATTAAACGAGCCTCAATCAATCACTTAACACCAAATAATTTCCAAATTAAGAAACAGATGGCATTGCATTGAAAACAAAAACATCACTTGGAAAACCATTTTATTAACTCAATTCACCACTTTAAATTTGAGTGAACATTTATAAGGTCCAAAGGGGTATTTCATCAAACACTTATTAAGAACATTTAATAAAACAATTTCATGAAATTTCACTAGAATGGTCTTACTTTATATCAAAATAAGAAATTATTCTAATTATCCCAAAATTACAAACTAGCATTAAATAAATGTGTGAAAAACAAGAAATAAAAAATTATTTAATTAATGGATAATGCATAGGGAATCCTAACTCAAAAGGTAGTAGACCAAAATGAACAACTCGGCACCCGACTCCTTTGATGATGACCTCCCCAAAATTATGCACACATACACACCTATATATATACCCCTTAATCCAATAAACATATTCCCCATGACATGATAGAATATTTTCAAGGAGGATTTAGATATAGAGGTATATATACCTGTGTATGTGTGTAAAACCCTTCGAGAAGAAATCAAATTACTAATTAACCCAAAAGAGAATCAATGATTACCAAAAAATGAAAATAAATTTGAATCTATAAAAATATGTTAAACCAATTAACCCAATCAATTGAAAAATCCCCCTTTTGAAACCTTACATAAATCAATATCATTAGGAAAACATGACTTTCAAAATTCAAAACCATCTACAATTGATATTGAAGAAAAAATCAACTTAAAATGTAAAACATTTCATTTTCCTTCAGAAACTCTTTCCAAAATCACATGCACCTTTAGTGCCCTCAAAACAAGGTTCAAACCCACCAAACAACCCTCAAAAACATTTTCATGAAACTCCACACCAAGGCACTCACATAATACATATCCAATTTTCAATATAAAACCCAAACCCAATACATGGGCATGTCAAACCCTTCAAAAACGTATTTTGAATCACTCAAACAAAAAAATAATCTATTTACACAATTTATTAATCCATTAAAAGAATCCAAACAAGATTTTACACATATATACACACATACATTCATGTAAAAAATCATTTTCAATGCAATTTCTCAACAAATCCTCTGAAAACACCTTTTACACTACACCATTTAAGTGTACGACAAGAAAAAAATTATTCATATATGAAAATCAAATACAAAGTGGGTAAAATAAATCATCCTAAAATGATAGAATATGAGTCGTAGTGGACTAATGTGATTCTACCTTGCCTTCAGACACCGAATCCCACACGTTGAAGACCTGAAAGACCCAAGTCACACACTAAATATGGGATAAATTATCAAAACCTGATCAACCCATGACCTAGGGTTTGAGTAAGATGAAAATCGAATATTGAAAAACTTTCCGAATGAGGTTTAAGAGAGGTCACGTTGGGAGAGGAGGCCACCGGAGGTAGAGGCTGAAAAGAGGGAGGTTCTTCAGGAGTATGGAGCGAGGTCGGGTGTTCGTGGAGGGGGGGGGGGGGGGGCTCAGCGTCACGTGATTGGAGGAGGGGGTCAGCTGTGTTGTGGTGCATGTAGGGGAGGCGTCATGTAAAATTGGGTGGATAATTTAGGGTTTTAATTTTATTCATAATTAATCTTAATTGAGTTTTAATTCAATTGATTTAATTAAAAAAATAAGAAACTAAAAAATGAATAAAATTATTGGAAACACAAAAAATATTGTAACCATGAAGTGTTGGGTCAGGGTGTGATAGTTCTCCCCACTATGACACTTTCTTCTATCGAAAAACCCAAAATATTCTGCTGATCAAAACCAATGAAAAGATGATTTACATACAAGGAATAAGCAGAAAAATCAATGACCATAGAACCAACAATCAATTTCATTCAGATCCCAGAACTACAGATTCCCAAAAAGAACTATGAGACCACCCTTAAAAGAATCTATACCTTCAAGGAAGACATCACACAAGACCACAACGCTCGAACAAACAATAAATATATTACTAATAAGAGATCAAATATTTTATAAACACATTACCAAAAAGAACACCCAAACCCACAACACAAAAACCATCGAAGAATCCTGTTGTGGTCAGTTCGGGATCTCTGAGATCATCCATTACATGACCCACTATTCTAGCCATGCAACTACTCTGGTCGGGGTCGAGAAGAGTGAACACAAGGAAATTGAGAGCGAAGAACACCTGGAAGATAGTTTTATAATGAGCTTATCTTATGGGGGTCTCCCCACCATATTAGTACTAAAGTAAAACTATTATTTCACAAGAGGTAATAATTCTCAAATCTGACTGGAAACCAAGAAAACCCAATGAAACGAAACATGGGACAAAAAAAACCACTATTCTATATCAACAACATTAAAAACACTACAATGACATTCCCAATAAACAAAGTTCGAAAAGGAATTTCCACGTCATTCTTCGCACTAAAAAGAACAAAACCCCAAAAATTAACTTAATTACAACCAAAAGTCTATTTGTTACAAAAGAAAATATTTTGATTGAGCTTGCATCAGCACTACGTTCATCCAAATGAGAAGAAAGGTTCTCCGAGGGAGTGGATCTGGCCACATGTCACTTCCTAGGGTTTCACTAAAGAAAACCCTTTTCAAATGAACTTAATGGCCATATTTATTATAGATCATAGGTGTTTCATGACTTGATAACATCATATTCCCTATATTACCACACTGAAAACACAACCAATACTTTTTCTCAGATGAATCTGGTGAGGTGGAATTTTTTTTCTTTTTTGGTCCTCTTCTCAACTAGTCATACGCTGCAAAAATTAGCTTCAACTTGAATATCCCACCTCACAAATTCTTCATAATAATTAGGTAATGAAGTCATAATTAGAAGTAATTCTTATAGGCGTCCCCTTGCAAAGAATTTATCTTTCAAAAATTCATCCCCAGTGTGGTTTGAGTGATACCGAGCTAGCTCGGTGATGTTCCAATAATACTCCAATATCCTTGATGTTCCTTACCCGAGATCATAAGACCTTGAACCCATCAATGTATTCTCATCATCAGGACGATATTTATAGATGAACAAGGATTTAAACCATTACAAGAAATAATTATTATGTGGTTATTCATGAAGAACATATTTCCAAAATTCCTGTCATAAACCATCCAATGTTTAGGTGGAAAGTTCCATCTTGAGAGGTTCTAGAGATTCAAGCCGAAAAAATATCTCCTTGATTTTTCACAGCCATTCCTCATCATTCTATGGTTCCGACTACCCACGGAAATGAGGAGGGTTCAACTCTCAGAACGACTGGATGAAATCCTGATATTGAGAACCACTAGGATCCATATCTGAAATGTTCAAAAAAAATGTATAAAGTGTGAGTTGATCCACAAAATGGCACGTGTTGAATGAACTACGCACAAATACTTCTCAAAATCCATTAGAAATCAGTGGGGATGAAACCTGAAAATAGGGAACACAAAACCAAATCAAAACATATCATAAATCAAAATTCAACATCTTATTTAAAAAAACAACCCAAACTCAAAATTTTATTTCAGTCACACCTTTAACACACCATATCAAAATTCCAAAAAGTAAAAAACAAAATACAAAAAGGCCACATCACACGCTCACACATTATAAATCATTTAAATCCCCGTTTTTGAAGAAACATTTCGAAAACATAATAAACCTTATGAACTAATCATCCGCTATTGGTATTATTTTTAACCTCACATATATACACAATTGTTCTAGTTCATGACCTCACTAATATGTACCAATAACCATCCACTCACCACGTTCATACACCCGTATACATATATGTGATCACTCATTGGAATAATAAGAGTCTGATAAAAAAACATTATCACTTTCCAAAAAACTTTATAAATACCTCAACAAATTTTAATACCATAAATCATCTTCAAAGAAATACATTTTTTAATTCCTCATTCATTATCAAATTTCTAATGTCTCAAAACCCTTGAGAAAACATTAAAAAAATTTCCAAAATTACTCCCATTTTCAAAACAACCTATTTTACTCTAAAAAAGATTCAATGTTTTGGTTTTTGGAAATATCATTTCTGACCAACAAAAAATTATAATGTCAAACCAAATATTATTTTAAAGTCTAAGAAACACACCCCAAAACCATCACAACCAACATGAAGTTCAAAGAAAAGAACCCTACCATTCAACGGGTCAATAATATCAATATCTAAAAAGGACTAAAAACGACTCACTAGGGGAAACAAGTGTTGATGTGTGACTTGGCCATATGGTTGGAGGCCATATTCCAATCAAACCACCATAACATAGTGTCTTTTTGTAAAACATCCCTATGTCCAAATAGCTTCCGATTAACTATGAGATCACTGAGACAACTGGGAAAACTCTCATTTCATTTCCCCATATTCTAAGAAACCCACAAGAACCAAATGAACCAAGAAAACATGACTTCCCATGGTAACATGAGGTTAGGCCCATAAATTATTGGCCTGACACTATCCAAAAACTACACCCCAAGCTCCAAAAGTCATACTCCATATACCATGACAACCCAAATAAAATAGGGCCCTCTTAATGCTAGGTCCTCTAATGAACAAATTCTCTGATACTATTTGGTCACGAACCAACCCAGTTCGACCCTGAACCAGTCACCCAAGTCAGCCCATGAAAAGGCTTGAGAGGAATTCTTGATCATTCTGAGCTAGAGACAAGAGCCATGGGCATCAACAGAGTGACGATGTGAATTATTTCGCCCAATATCAATATACACAAGAAGCAGAAAACTAATAAATCATCCAAAGAAAAATAAACTAAACAGAACAACTAACCCTGAAGCGAAAATAAAAACTAACCATACCTGATGACCACTAAAATTCACGTGACCCCATGGGTCACTCTCCTATCCCAAGACTTAAAATTTCCCAAGGGGATCAAGATTGAACTACAACATGGACCTGAGGCTAAAAACCAGAATGAAGTATAGGTGTGAGAATTAAAACTCAGTCGGTGTGCCAAGCTAATCTATTCCCAATGAATTTCATTTAAATAGAAAAAAATTAACTCCATTTTTGAACTAAAATATATAAAATTATTTTTTTCCAATATTCTTCCATTAAAATAAAATGAATATCTATTGCCTTCTTATTTTAAACTAGGCTCTATTCCAATGATGAAGTTTTATCCTTTTTAAATAGAGATGAACAGATAAGTGTAAATCATTTTAAAAACATATTTTTTCCACAATATTTTGAAAATCATTTTTATCCCCTTTAAAAAATAGATGAATAATACACAAATTAGAAAGCAGTGATCATACAAGGGAATGGGAAATTAACTATCAAAAATAACCAACCAAATAATGAACCTCAATCATCCGCCGCTGATAACTATGTTCCAATATACCTGGGAAAACCTTGGATCTCATGAATAGTCTAGAAAATACTATACATGTGACTCATCTCAAATGAATTCCCTACTGAATGAAATCATTAATCCCGAACACTCGGCGTTTCCCAACCTAGCCTAACTGAGTAGCTCAATCCCCTAGAATAGCAACGTTCGTACAAATGGACTCTAGATAGTGTGTGATCTAAACTAATCCAGCAATCGTTAACCGAAAATTCACTCACTATGATAGGTTCCCATGTTCACACTAAAATGGGGGGTGAGTAAACTTATACCATCCATGAAATCCAACACATGCAATTTAATATTTCACCATCCACACACACAAAAAAATCACCCCTGAATCTCTCCAAGAGATTTCCTCCCTCTTGCCATCAATCATAAACACAAGAGTGATGTCTTATCTGAAGACCACCCATTCTCATTGACATATAACAAGGAAAGTGGTGTATTATGAAGAGGGTTTTCAATGTAATTAATTTTACTACGATCCAAACAGGCCCCAAGTAAACCCTAAATGATTTCCATGAGAATCAACATGCACCATTACATTGAAAATGAAAAATGAACTTGGAAACCCATTTAAGAAACTCAATTCACCACATTATACCTAAATCATATTTACAAGTGCCAAAGGGGCATTTAATCAAAAACTTAGTAAGAACATTTAACAAAACAATTTCATGCAATTTCAATTGAAGGGTATTACATTATTTTATAACAAATATTTATTCTTAAAATCCAAAAATTATTTACTAGAGTTAAATAGAAGTGTGAAAAACGAGAAATCAATAATTCTTTAATTAAAGGATTATGAATTTGGAACCCTACCTCAAAGGGAGTTGACCAAGATAAAGAACGTGGCACCTGACTCCTTTGACGATGACTACCCCACAATCGTGCACACATACGCCTCTATATATACCCCTTAATCCAATACACATATTCCCCACACAATGAGGGAATATATGAATGGGGTATTTATATATATATATAGGTATACATACCTATGTATGTGTCTATAACCCTTCGAGAATACGATGAACTATCTAATTAACTCAAAAGAGAATAAAAGATTACCAAAACTCTAAATATAATTGAAACAATCTAAATAGGTGGATTAAATCAACAAAATCCATGGGTGAGGACCCTTTGTAAAACCTTATATAAACTAATATAATTTTGAAAACATGACTTTGACCCTTCAAAAACATGTAAAATTGATATTTAAAAAATAAAAAACAAGTTCACGTGTAAAATATTTCATTTTCCTTCAAAAAATATTTTCAAAATCCAATGCACCTTATGTGACCCCAAAATAGGGTCCGCACCCACCCAACAACTGTCAAAAACATATAAATGAAATTGCACACCAAGACACTCACATAAAACATTTCCAATTTCTGATACAAGAACCCAAGCCCAATAAACGATCATGTTATAACCATCAAAAATGTATTTCAAATCACTCAAAAAATATAATAATCCATATACAAAATTTATTATACCCTTTAAAGAAGAAAAAAAATGATTTTACACCTAAAATACATGTACATGTTTGTGTAGAAAATCATTGTCATCACAATTTCTCATCAATTCCCCTCAAAACTACTTTTACACCACACCATTTAAGTATAGAGGAAGAAAAAAATAATTAAATATGAAAATCAAATACAAAGAGGGTAAATTAAATCTACCTCAAATGATGGTGGATGAACCGGAGTTGACCAAAATGCTTCACCTTTGGTGGCGGATTCCAAAACCTGCACGAAAAAGACCCTGGAGACCATCCTCACATCCTAAAATGGAAGAAATTATCAAAACCTAGTCAACCCATGACATAGGGTTTGACCAAGACAAAAAAGTGAAGATTGAAAAACCTGTCGAAAGAGGTTTCGGTGATGTCGCACATGGAGAGGAGGTCACCAAAGTTAGAGGCTGCAGAGTGGGAGGTTTTTTGAGAGGAGGGAGCACGTTCAGATATCCGGTGAGGTGGTACTACTATCGTGTGACTGGAGGAAGTGGTTTCAACCTCATCACGAGGCAAGGGGTATGGGGAAGGTAGTGTGAAAAAGTGGGGGGGGGATAGTTTAGGGTTTTCCTTTTTTTCTTAATTAATCATATTTTAATTTTAAATAAATTTATTTAATTAAGAAAATTAAGAAACTCAAAAATGAATAATATTTAATGGATACTCAAAAATTAATAAAATAACATTGATGTGTCGGGTGTGGTGTGACACAACCTAGTATGTCGTCTGACTTGAAAGCTGACCATTTCTATAGCATGGCTTGAAGGGTGTTCCTGATCCCTAAGGGATAAAAACTATTGGAGGGCATAAAAAAATACAAGATGGAATGATTTTATCCCAAAAACATGGATAAATAAAATTATACCAAATAAGAAACCAAAGCTAATAAATGAGTCTCAAATAAATAAACAAACCAATTTGGTTACAAGATCCAAATAAACAGCTGAAAACTAAAACAAAACTGAGAACATAAACTGAATTTCTGCCATGCTACCACAATATCGATGTGACCACTTTGTCACCTCCAACTACAAGTTCAACTTTGTATAAAATATTAATCAACTGAACTTGGAGAACCTAAGAAAAAACATAACTTTCAAAACAGCTCAGGTCTACTGAAACCAGGTGGTACAAGTAGGGTGTCAGATAATGTAGCTCATTAAGAAATAAATACAGATTCCATGTATTTTCATTTCCCATGACAATCCATTAATGTTATCTTTAAATAATGTTATAAAAATATTTTTTTACATTTTATTAAACAAACACAAGTATACTGTTATAAAGGCCAACATGTTCCACCATTAATTTTCGACCAAAAATTTCATTCAGAAAAAACATACTATATAATAATATCAATTTTAAGAGAATATTATTTTAATAAAATAAAATGTTAAAGATAAAAATTTAAATTGAACACACATGGTTTCAAAAAAAATACAACCAAACACTTCCATATGCCGATGGTAAGTGAATTATAATCCATGAACACTAGCCATGGGAACACCCCAATGCACTAGGGAGATGTGGGGACCTTGGTACATTGTATCTCTATGTAAATTTAACCACAATCGATAAACTTATCAAGGATGTGCCACTAATAGGGGAGACCCCAATGAGCTAATGGACCCCAAACATCATCATAGTTTATTTACTGTTGACATCATCAATCTTGCTAAGTGAAATTTGGATGCGGCCCCTACCTGATCACTATAATACTAGTCCTAGTCCACCCACCTAGATACCCAGGCACCACATTTACTCTCAACACTATTCCACATGTTATAAAATACCTTTTTCTCATTCCATCAACCATACCCAAAATTACCCATCACAATCCACTACTTGCTCACCAAAAATCCCTTTTAAAATTACATTCACACCAAAACTGTTTCAGGTCATGATTCCCAAATCTTACAAATATTAATAAATCATTTAAAATATTTATGAAAAATTTATAAATTTAACATCAAAGGATTAATCCAATAGCAAACCCAATTTCACATAGAAGTTCCACTTTAAAACCAAATGTAGAGAAAAACAATATAAAAACATGAAACTTAATAAAACATGAAGAATGTTCCCTTGTGTCAATCATTTCCCCAAACATTTTTCAAAATCCAAACGACTTACCTTTATGATTTTTCTTTTTAAACCATCTTTAAAAATCATACAAGGGGACCAAAAAATTTTTTTAATCAATACCCACATAAAGAACCCAGGTTTAAAGAGGAACACCATTATCAAGTGCCATCTTCATTTAAGGGCACATCGATGTGTCCTCCTAGTGCACCCATGGAAGTTCCAACATCCATTGATACTCTATAAAATTCATGAATAAAAAACCACATTCATAAAAACCACTGTATTATTTCAAACCAAATCCACTAACTCACACTATTTAAAGAACATAAACCATCACTTTAAAACCATGAGAAAATTTCCAAAACATTTCACAATAAATAATCATTCCATAAATAGGAATCTAAGTCACATTTAATCCCTCATTTCTTGTTTCAACCAAGATAATAATTAATACACAACCTAAATATTACAACATGGTTTTCATTTCATGTTTAAAAAAGAAAATGCATCTAACTGAACACATTGTGTGCACACATTTATAGGCATAATAAATGAAACCCTTGGAAATACTTTTTTATCAAATTCTATACCGAAAACACGAGAATGAACTAAACGAGAGTATTATAATGATTTTAGTAACATTAAAAATCTATTGAGTACACTCACACTCGAATGGTTATTATTATAAAGAAAAGCATGGAATCCGCTGCCTCGGCAGTGAACAAACAGAACAAAACCTTCAGAGATAAGATATCTAATCCCAATTGAAAATTAACACACCATAGATCTAAAGTAGAATAAACCAAACATAAACCCTAGCCATTAGGATTCCTCTAAAAACAACAAACATGAAGAGGGAAGAGATGAGAAGAGGAAAGGGGGGATTTGATGAAGATACCTTGATGAATCACTAACCTTCAGTATGCAATTTTCCAAAATATGACCCATAATGATGTATAATAATGGGGGGATACCTCTAGTTTATACCTAATAGGTATGTATTTAAATGGGTTGTAAAATAACTCAAATTATAATTTTATTTTAAAGGTAATTATACCTATAAAGGGCCATATGTTTTTGTTGCACTATTTTTTATGTTGTCTGAAAATAGTGTGAATGCTACAAGAAATAATTTTTAACTTTTCATGTTTTTGGTCTTACAGTTGGGATAACCGTACTCAATCTATGAGTCCCCAAAATTTGTGAAAAAACACTAAATTTACCCAGAAACACTATTAATGACCACCAAATGATCCATGAATAATTTCAACACAATATCTTGAATCTATGGTAGGCACAATCTCTCCACCCTAAAAATTTCTCCCAATAACATTCCTAATAACCCTGAAAAGGTATAAGATGAAAACAAAAAAAAACAAAAACCCCAAATCCTTTTTTGGACACTCAACCTAAACCTCAACCAACATATCTGACATTGAGATATTATTAAAAACAAACTAAAGTTGGGGTCGAGGTGTGACATTCCATCTAAGATATTCACATGTCATTTGATCATTGAATGGTGACACATTGTTTACCACATGGGTTACTAGGCATGATACAGCTAGTGTATACTAGGATTCCCAAAGTACATAAGCATAGGCTGGAGGACATGGACACTTTCACATACTCGATTAAGTTCATATTATCCAGGATGCACTTGGTTTTCATTATAAAAGTTATTTAGTTTTCTAGAGAAAGGTCGGATCCCCAAACCTCTTCATTATTGGTAAATATTTGTCGGATATCTTCTCTAGTTCCATACCTATGATAGTATAGAGAGATATCTAGTCCTCATCATTGGATGATTGATCCTCTCTATGGGTTATTTATAGATAATGTTAGGTATCCCTTTATATGTATTAGGCTGTTATCCTCTATCATTACTCCCTATATTGGGTAAGGTATCAGGTTACCATATTCAAGGGAGATTGATTCACATCCTAGTGAATTTCTATTGGTAGGGTTCATTACCCCCCACCAACATTGTGTGTGATCCCCTACTAGTTTTTTTATGTCTATTGATTTCAAGCATGTACTTATTCATGTAGAGGCCCAATTTTAAAGCCTTATCATATGAGAACCATCAGTATAAGAAAGACATGGGTGTTTATTTTAGAAAATCATTACCTTGATGCCTAAGAGGAATCGTAAGATGGTAGTATAGTTGTGACCTTACCAAAGGACATGGTTCCTGTCTTAAGTTTATTTTGGTTGATATTTTACCTTTAATTGATATAAATCTATTTAATTCATTATGTATAGCTATTTTAGGGTTTCTTACTAGGTATGTCTATTAACACCCAAGCATGGGATCTACCTGAAAATTTTATGACTTATACAGATGACAATACTTTCGATAGAGTCCCTAGTGGTCTAAGAGCTAGTGGAGAATATTTTTTCTAGATGGACCACAATCTGCTTTAGGAGTTTCATCATGAAAACCAATCCTTCTTTTTTTTTGTATTTTGGAATCTTTTAATATTTGGGTTGGATTTTATTTGGAACATTTCTTTTCAACATTTATTTTTTACTCCAGCAATGTATTTAATCATATGGATAAATCATGGTATTATTTTTATATTTAATTTATATATTAAGTTACTATTTTGAAATTTTTGCGTGTGCACAACAGACCTAGACATAGGCCTCTAAGGTAACATCCTAGAATTTGAGCTTCTTGATCTAGTGACAAATACATAAATTTATAAAATGTTACACAGTCAATGCCAGCAATAAATATAGCATCCAAGGAAAATAATGGTTCACTTTCATACCTATGGACATTTTTTGTTTACAGTTTTAGAATATTAGGATAAAATCATATATATATATTATGTAAATAAATATATAACTCATAAAAATATATATTATGTCTGAACAATTATTCATGTCTATCAACCTTCATTGAAATAACTTACATAAAACAATTCTTCATAACGTAAGGAAAGTAATCCTAAGAAAGGATGAGATCAGATGCTCACGAAGGGTAAACATGGGTGATACATAAATTTAAAATGAACATAAGGGTATGAGAATATAAGAATAACATTTGCAGATCATACCATGCATATCAAGTTAATATACATGAGTTGTGGAATAATTATTGAATGCTAATAATAAAATAATAATATGGTAATCAAAAGAATAATCAATGAAATCATAACATAGAAATAAGATACGAAATTTGTAGCAGACACATAAAATTTTAATATCATTCCCAATATGTCAGGGATTATTTTCAAATAATATTAGGGATAGTCATGGGGGATCAACCAACTGGTAAAGACAAACCACCATTGATAGATGCAATCCATTCTTTAAATTGGATCTGGTTTCCCCTTATTCCAACAGTAGATCAGGTTTCCCCTTTTTCGATATTGGATCAAGCTTGTCTACATGTTTCCCATTATTATCTCATGAGATGTAAAAATTTACAAAATTAATTGGAGGTAGATATAGGACCCACATATTACATAGCTGAAACCACACATATCTATTCCAAAACAACCTAAATCATATCAGAACCCATAAAATGGGATTTATAAACATTTAATCAATGCTTAATTGAGAAAAAAGAAACCAAAAACATAATGATAAATCCATGATAAATGTAAACAATTATAGAAATATTAATAATGGAATCATTGAATCCTATATCTTGTAAAATGTATGTAACATCAAATAATGTTATAATAGAAATAAAATAATTTTAAGATTTCACTTCAAATCATTCTTGAGGAAAATATTCATTAAATTTTAAAAAACGACTCTTTAATAATAAATCATTTATCAAATATTTTTCATTGAAAATAAAAATGAAATATTATAAAGGAATATTTTTAACCTATTTTAATAATATTTCTAATACTTTTTCCATAATAATTCACTTCATATCAA
Organism: Viscum album; assembly: GCA_963277665.1. Lineage (NCBI taxonomy): Eukaryota > Viridiplantae > Streptophyta > Magnoliopsida > Santalales > Viscaceae > Viscum > Viscum album. The sequence goes on along the minus strand of OY728125.1, from coordinate 904,443,730 downwards.
TTAAAACCATTTAAAACCAATTTTTAGAAATCATTGATTTGAATGAAGATAGATTTATGACCGTATAGATAATAAGAATTGATAAAACATATAATATCCGGAAAATTATATATTAGTTATACAAAATATAAAAGGATATTATATACAATGTATAATAGAATATAGTTTCTTAACATACCATGTGCTTCAAAGATGGAAAACTGGGAAAAAATTACCTTACAAATTCTATATCTTTTAAACATTATGCTTTATAATAATGATATTATAAAATGTATATATAAAAACTAATTCATTTAATGGTAATTATTATATATTACATTAAAGGGAAGCATATAATCTACACAAAAAAATGAGTTGTGAATATTGAGTAATTATCACAGATATAAAAGTGACATGAGAAATCCCCTTACGACTATAGTAATATATAAATCATGATACATGTGATAGGTTAATATTAATTGAATAATTTAATATCCTTAGAGAGATTAAATTCAGGATATAAAATTTCAAAATTACTTATATAAACAACATAAAAATAATTTTTATTTAATATATCATATATCTCAATGAAATAAAAGCGATATGAGAAAACACTTACCTTAAGTATCGACATTCTGCATACATGTTCAAACCTCATGTATAATAAGTACATGATTATTTTCCATCTACAACATAAATTTATTATTTTATATAAAACCATATATTATTTTATCATGGATTTATATTACTTATTTAATAACAATTTCATGATAATGTTTTATTTAGTGTTACAATGAATTTGTTTTTTGTATGTGTTTTGATTTGTTATATTTTAGGTTCACTTACTTATATAATGATATAAAAAATGTAAACCATGCTATAAATATCATATATAATCAGTACATATTTAAATATAATAATATATAAAATATATATATATGAAATCGAATACACCGTTCATGGAGATCGTAGGCCATGCGTACGCTTCAATATTGTATCCATTTTCTTTTCACTCTAAAAGAATGAAATTAAATGACATATATATATATATTAACATTCTAGTAGAATTATTATATTATATATATCTTATACTTTTAATACAACCATAATTAATACATTCCATGTAATGTTTCAATGAACCATGTCACTTTGAGGAGGTTGTAGTTCACATGTCCCCCAACAAAGATATAGTATTCCCACAAAATTGAATGAATAAATGAATGAAATATATTATAATTTCATAAGTATAAATACATCATAAATAAAATATATCAAATCTATAAAACATAACTTCCACCATTATAACCAACCATTAATGGTGGAAATGGAAGAACTAACGACTTCAATTCATGAGATTGTAGTCCATCTTTCACACAAACGATTATTGATTATACCATTTGATGGAAATGTGGTTAGTGTAGTTAGAAAGAATTATATAAAAAATGATCATTTTTTAGGGAAAATAATTTTTTATATAAAAATGTAATAAGGGTAATTGATGGGGTGGAGAAAGAATTGAAATAAAATTATTTTTAAAGGATGTTTCCCTTTCCTTGGACAACTCCTTTGGTTTTTCACCAAATGGGTTCTTTTATTATCTTTATGTCCAATTTTATGCTTATAGATGGAATTTATGAAATTTGGGTGTCCATTTGGGAAGATTTATTTAGATCTAAATGGCTTGAGTTGTGTGAATAAAAGAAAAGAAAAGGTTCTCTTTTATAAGAGAGGGTAGATGAACTTTTGGAATTTCCAAAATTTTTAATTTATAATAAATTATATATCAATACAAATACCTCAAAACATCCATTTATCCGAATATAAGAATATATAATGTTATAATATCATCAAAAAATATATTCATATAATTTTTTTATTATGTTAGACATTATAAGTTTTATTAATCCTTAGTTATCATATTTTAATTTTAACTAATGTAAAAACATTTTCAGTATCAAATAGTGGTAATTTTTACTCATGTGATGTCAATTAGACCATAAATGAACAATTTATAAAATTTAATATCATATTATTATAATTTAAAAATTTAAAGTCATTTATATGTTTTAAATAAATTAGGTAAATATTATTTTCATAAAATATCATTAGTGTTAATTTTGACATTATTCATTACGTTGACTTTAATAAAATAAATAAAGTAAGATAAAATATATAAATTACTTTAATATAAAACTATATTTTAATATTCATATATAAAATTCATATATCACCTTAATTAAACTAAATAATGTTTCTTTAAATATTTTTAATATCACTTAATTGAATATTTCATTTTTAGAATCATTACTGCATCATCATTGTAAAATAATATATAAAAATTATTTATTCACTAAATATTAAAAATAAAATTCAATGATGTAGATAAACCTTTTATATTATATAATAATAGTTAAAGACAATATTTTAATCTATTTTACTCAATATAAAAAGTAATATAGTAATTGAAAGCATGCATGTGACATTTTCTCACTCCCTTTGAATTATAAAATATCTATGTCATTTTAATGGAAAAGTGTAAATTAAATAATTAAATTTACAACATTATGTTTTAAGGTTAAAACTAAATTCATACAATAATATTTTGTCTTTAATGGTAATTTTATAGAATTTATAACATTATGTTACCCTTAATTTCTTGATTTTACCTAAATCGTGGTAATAAAGATTTACCAATCTTAAAATTAATATTGTCAAAATATGGGAAAATAATTACAAAATATTTATCTTATGATTCCAAATATGGAATACATTTTTTATATTCAATGCATATAATATATAGATGTTAATTTAAAACTAATCCCATAGATAGGATGAAAAAATGTGTTTTTAGAATAAAAGAGTTCCAAATTTGAAATGTTTTTAAATGTAATTTCCATGTGAAATTTATATAAGTTAGCTAAATTGGATTAATTGATATAAAAGATAGATAATATTACTTTAAACCAATATAAAATATAATTTAACAACATTAATTACTAACATGAATAAATTGTTTTTAATCAAAATTTACTATTTTTACTATTCATCAAAACATAAAACTTATTAGAAAAATAATAGAAAATAATCCAAAGTAAATTTTGATATTATAAATTAAAATATAATTTTTATTTAATTATTAATTATTTATAAAATTGTCAAAACATATATTTAAAACATTCCCTCCAACAGAAGGGGTAAAAACCATCTTTTAAGAAAAATTCATCTTTTATATCTAAAATTGGATTGATTATTATATAATGTTTATAAAACAAATAAGGTGTGTTTTAAACACTATATAGAATAAATATTTAATTAATATAGTCTAAAAATATTTATTTGATTATTTACTGGTATAAAAATCCTTTGTTCATAATTAAATGTTTTTCCCAAAAAACATTTCCTTTTATTCTAAAAATAGTATTATTCTCATTTATAAAAAATTGTAACCAATTAATTAATTATATATACATGAATAAAAAAACTATATATCCATTTCAATCATGTTTATACTCCCAATTATAATAGATAAGTTATAGTTTTTTAAATAATTACCATAATAAAATGATGTTTCCTTTGAACTCTGTGTGGAATGTAACGCAAGAAATCAATGCAATCAAATTATTTAAAACATATCTTCCATAAAAATATAGATTTATTATATTATAAACAACATTAAATTAATTTCATCCTTTAAATTATTAATTCTAATAAAATTAAATGAGTATCCCTTTGCCTCATCATATCCCCAAGTTTCCACATAGCTTATTCAAACATGATGTTTCTCAAAAAACCATTACCAAGATGAGGGGTATTTTTTGTAGAAAATTATCTGTATTTTCATGAATTTATAGCAATTTATCTTCATAATAGAGATATTGTTTCAACATCATGACCTATGATTTTACGACATGTTATGGATTAGGTATATACTTCTTCATATGAGATATATGGAACATGTCTTGAACATGAAAGAGAATTAGTTGTATTGACAATTTATATACTATTATTCCCATACGATCAAGTATTTGAAAAGTAAATAACATCCCTAATATTTTAAATTGAAGATATAAAATAAAATAGGTGGATGTTTTTAAATTTATTTGTGGGAAAACCGCATTGTAAAAAAGTTCAATAAAACATCCACATAAAAAGTGGGAATGTAAAGGGCGAGGATCACTACATAACTATGATTTTGATTAGGATAACACTATAAGAATGATAAATAATGGACGTATATGATAATTAATACTAGAATTTTATGGTGGAGAGTGATAAAAAATATTTTCATTATAAATGTATCCAAAAAAATCACATATTTGAGCTCGACTAAATGAAAATAGATTTTTTAGAAAGAAAAGTAAATGAATAACATTATAGTTTCAATATCCTTTTACTTGAGTTATGGAATTAATTACCTACTTAGATTAAAAAAATAATATACTTAATTGAAAAATATATTTTTATCCATCAATAAATCTCAACCACAAACACATATTTTTCTCCAAGGATGAGTATTCAGGATGAAATCCGGGTGGGAGGTATGCCAACGACCTTGTACCTGAGTGGTAGATGCTCTTTCTTGGCATACAAGAGGCCCAAGATCATATCCTGATGAGGTTTAATTTTTGGGATACTATAGTAGTTCTATATCATTTATAGTATAATGAACTATTCAGTACTATAACATCTAGTACTATTAATTAGATATGGGCCTTTGGGCCATTTTTTTGGGACTACGTGTCACCAGGCCCCCTGCCACTAAATCCCTTTGAGACACTGGGCCTTTAGGATATAATATCCTTTGAGACACCAATGGCCTTTGGGCCTCATAGAATTCATGACACAGAAAATACCAAGAAGTAACACAGTTATAAAAACTAGTATGAGGCCCACAATAGGATTCAATGAAAAAATAGAAACCAAGAGAGAAGGGATAACGAGATTATAATAATGAGAGGGTATGGAAACAACGATTGGGACTGGGCACAGTATAACTATGCATGGGTAAATACTATCTAATCATCCATAGAGGTGGGGATCAAGGTTCCATCAAGATGCATACGTTTTGGAGGGGTTGTTTCAAGTGTTTTAGTGCTTGGGCCTTTAAGGTCATGTATTGGCTCTTTTATAGGCCTTATTCCTTAGGCCATTTTATCATCTACTGTTCCCCTTAATGTATTAAAAGGGGGATTATCCAATAAATAAATAAATAAGTTGGCCTTTGGGCCATTATGTGAGTATTCATGATGAATTTAACATGAATGAAGCATCAAAATCTTCTTTTACGGACCTCAAAATACCCAATATAATATAAAAATCTATAATCCCTATCTATATGAATTTATTTAAAATGAAATATTCAGTAAAAGTTAATATAATTCCCTAAAATTTCTAATCCGTTATATCAGTAACATCAAATGTCCAACATTGATCATTCAATAAATACTTACCCTCAAAATTCCTCATAAATTTTCTAGAGTAATATTGAAACCCAAAAAATCGGAAGGATTTAGTCCCACCATCTTCCAAGATTAATTTTAAAATTAAACTCCAAATAATATCCCACAATTTTAATGTTTCCTAAAACAAGATTAATTTCACTAATAATATTTATGATATGATAACCGTTTACATATATAACATTAATCACAAAAAATGCTCAATAAAAACATATATACCAAAAAAACGTTTATCCTTTATTCCCCAAATAATATCCCACAATTCTTTAATATTACATACAATAAACATTAATTCATAAGGGGGGAAGGAAACCTATGAAAGGGTGATCTCAGATTCCCAGTAAGTGTAAAAAAAGTAGATACAAAACATAAAGTAAAAATTATGGATTGACAACATAATAATAGTATTTTAAGATCATATCTTAAATATCAAAGATCATAAAAATTATTCATGGAATAAATAATGGTAATTCATATCTAATGAATAAAAAATATATCAAGAACAAAATCCATGAAATGAGAACATTGAAATAAGACATAGAATCTGTGATAGAAAAATAAAAATGTAATATCATTCCTTATCAGTAAAGGCTAATTGAAAATACATATCATGGAACTTCATGGGGTATACACATACTTTTTGGGACATACCACCATCCCCAGTTGTATTCCTTCCATTAAAATTGATTGAGTTTCCCCTTCTTCCTATAGTGGATCGGGTGTCCCCTTCTTCCCATATTAAATCAATGTCATATAATTATTTCCCATTATTATATCATAAGATATAAATAATTAAACAATGATTTTTAGGGATATATAGGTACAACCCATAACATAAGGAATACCAATGAAATGTGTTCCATAATAACATTATCATATTAGAGATCCTAAAAAATAGTTTCATAAATATTTCCACATAACAAAACTCATTGAAAACAAAATAATATCATAAATATTAATCCCTAATAAACATAAAACATTTTGAGAAATAACAAGAATGGTATAATTTAATCATATCCCCATTCAAACATTAAGTAATATCAAATAACAATATCCTATATGGAAATTAATTTTTGCGATATCACATGATATCATTTTGGAAGAAAATATACATTCAATTTTGAAATAAACATTTTAAATCATAAAATATTTTTAAAGATTCTTTATTGAAAATATCCTTTAAATATTATAAATAAATAATATAAAACTATTTTAAATATTAATTAATTCTCTTTTCTTAAAAAATCTAAAATGATCATTTAAAACACATTAAAAACATTCTTTGAAAACATTGATTTGATGGAAATCAATAGTTCCATCCGAAGAGAGAATAAAATTTAATGAAACATATAATGTCATTAAAATATGTATATTCATGAAACAACATGTAAAGCGGTATTATATATGCCTAGTAAGGGAATATTTGTGCATAATATACCACGTTCCTCAAAGGCAAATTGAGAAAACATTACACTACTTATTTGGTATCTTTTGAACAGTAAACCCCAATGAAAAAGAGATCATAAATTGGATATGTAAATAACCATAAATTTAATCATAAGGATCATATATTAAATTAATTTTTTATACATACACAACAAAAACACTTTTGTGTTGAATATGACATATTCCTTATAGAAGGTAAATTGACAATATAAATCCCCTTACTACAAGAAAGACTTTTGAATTGTGAGCCCTGTGAAAGAGTGACCTCAATTTAATATATGAATATCATAAAATTAATGAAATTAATGATAGATCAAGTAATTATATAGCATATAGACCATAAAATAATAATATGTGGTGAATATGAAATATATTTCACAGATGTAAATGTGGGATGAAAAAACCATTCTCTTAACACTTGACTTTCTTCATACACATTCAAAACACCTATATAATAGGTATAAGTTAATTTATCATCTAACATAGAACCATATTATTATATTTAAAATCAAATATTAATTTATTATTAATTTATATCACACGTTTATTAAAAATGTAATATTGAAGTTACATTTTGGGTAAGAACCACTTTTTTATATATGTTTTTGATTTGTTAGATATTTTGTACTCTTAATCATATAATGATATCCAGAATTTAAATAATGGTATAAATATAATTAATATTCATTATATATATATATATTAATATGAAAAATATATAAATTAGAAATATAATACACCCTTCATCGAAACGGTGGGTTGTACGTATACATGAACATTGTTTCCGTTTTCTTGTTATATTGAAAGAAATAAAGTAAATGATGTATATATATATATATTAAAGTAGTATTAGTAATTAAAAAATATAATATTCTTTTACTAAATCCATCCATAATAAATTTTATATATAATGTTTGAACGAATCACATCACAGTGGGGAGGCAATATACCACACATCCACAAACGAAGATATCGTATTCCCAAAAAAATGAAAGCATGAAAGTATGAGTTATATAATAATTATAGAAGAATTAATACTTAAAAAATATCATATATTTCATATAAGAAGAGAAATTACATCATTATTCCAAACAATTAAACGTGGAAGTGGAAGAATGAAATAAATCGGTTTGCAAGCTGGTAGTCCGCCCAAAAATGGAATGATGATTGTGTATCACAGTTGATGGAATTTTGTGATAGTGTTGGAAAATGTCCTTAATATAAAAACGTATAAATATATTCATTATATTTAATTTATTATAAAAACATGTAATAATTATAATTGATGTGGTGGAGAAATAAATGATCCAAAAGTGTTTGTTGAATGATGTTTCCTCTTCCATAGAAAACTCTTATTGGTTTTCACGAAAATGGATTCCTCGGTAAGATATATGTCGAAAGTTATTTCACTAGGATAAAGGGATGTAATTTGGAAGGATATTTTGGTTGATATTTTTTGATAAAATTGTTTTCAGAGGTGTGAGGAAAAGGGAATAAGTGGTTCCCTTCTATAAGAGAGGGGAGGGACATTTTTTGAATTTCCCAAAAGAATAATTTATAATAAATTCAACCTCAATCCAAGAACCTCCAAAAGAATGTGAATTAAAAGATAATATGAGATAATGTTGTAATATAATAAAAATATATATATTTGACAAGTTTTAGTAATATGTTAATCCTTATCATTTTGACTAATCATTAGATAACTTATTTCTATCTTAATTAACATAACAAATTATTCAATATAAAAAAGTTGTAAATTTTACTTTTGGGACTTTAATAATACCAAAAATGATTTTATTTAAATTTTAGACCATATAATAATAATTTTTTATTTATAAATATGTTTTATTATTTTTAAACAATTTAATAAAATATTATATTTATACAATATTATTAGTGTTGATTTTTACATTATTTATTACATTTAATTTAATAAAATAAATACAAGAATATAACATCAAATAAATTATTTAATACACCCCTAACATGTCATATGAAACAATAAAAATTGTTTATCATAAAAAATAAATCAAATTATATATATATTAATAATTTTAATATCACTTAATAGTGTTTTTCATTAATTGAATTATTTATAAATCATAATTGCATAAGTATTTATTATAATTATTTCTTCATAAAAATTTAAAAATAAAATTTCTGGGTTTACATAAAATAATTATATTTTAAAATAATATTATTAGTCGAGCATATATTCAATTAAACTCCATATTAAAAATATTAAAATTATTAAAAGTTAGACTATGACATTTTTTAACTCTCATTAATTTCAATAATATCTAAGTAATTTTCATGGTTGATTTTTTATTAAATAATTAATTTATAAAAAATATTTATTAAGGGATGAATTAAATTCATCCAATTAATTTTTTATATAGTCATTATTATATTTATAATATTACTTTTTTCCTTTAATTGTCTAATTTACCCTTAACCATGGTAACGAAAATTTACAAAAGTTACTATTCATATTGTCCAAAAATAAAAGAAAACTATTTACTAAATATGGACCTTATGATTCCAAATATTTAATCAATTTTTATAAATTCAATTCATATAATATGATGAAATTAATTTAAAATTTATCCCTTAAAATGACAATATAATGGGTTTTTAAAGTAAAAATATCCACAAGCATGAATTGTTTTTTATGATTAATTTTAATGTGAAATTGATTAAAATTTCATAAGTTGAATTATATAGTTTAAAACTGAGATAATTATACATTAAAACAGGTGAAAAATATTTTTTAATAATATAAATTATTTATATGTAGATGTTTTTTCATAAAAAATTCATTATTTTTCAATATTTATTAAAACATGAATCTTATTAGAAAAATAAAAAAATAAATAAAATTATGTTTTTATATTCCTCTTTCAAATAATATGATTTCTAAGTCATATATAATCCATTTAATTGTCCAAAACATGATTTAGAATAATTTCATCGTCAGAAGGTGAAAAAACTATCTTATTAAAAGTTACATATTTTAGGCGTAAAATTGAATTTTTTATTATTTAATGTCTATAAAAGACATAAGATGAATTTTAAATGTTATATTTAATATATATTTGATTAAGTTAATCCATAAATATTTATTTGTTTATTTATTATTACCAAACATAATTATTCACATTGAAATAGTATTTCATAAAAACATTTAATTTTATTTTAAAGGTTTTTTATTTTAGTTAATAATTAATTTGACACCGCATAAATAATTATATATACATGTTTAGAAAAATTATCATAATTTACATAATCATGTTCTTACCATACCTTTTACTGATAATGTTATAATTTTACTATTTAAATAATTACAATAATAAAATGTTGTTTCATAAAAACTCAATGTATCATGTAACGTAAGACATCAAATAAAAAAAATTATTCTGATAAAAAAAATTCATTAAAATTCATGATGTTACATATCATGTGTGTGATATACCAACCTGGAAGCATTCATCATCCCCTGAAAAATAAAAGGTTGGAATTTAGACTCTTTCTTACCGTATCACCAACTAGCCATACCCCGATGGGATGCATTCTGATAGAGTGGTATCAGAGGTGTTTTATCATGGGACTAGATTTTAGAAATATCCTAGCTATAGGGTTTTGTTTTTGAACAAGGGTACCATTGTTAATGTGTGTTGGGTTATTATCTCTGGTTAGAGAACTCATTGATGGTGCAATGTCTAATGTATCTATTCACCACAACTATGGTAACCTTCTTGTTGAATTAGTACATTTTGGCTCTAGTTGTAGATATGAAATTGGTGTATGCATCTTATAAGAATGTGTTGTGGGTTCCATGTTCTTCTGCACTCGCCTCCCTAGAAATACTTTTTTACTATGGTATATATCTCTCATCCTAAATACCACCATGATGATAAAAATTTATTATTCAACAGTATGATCATGGTGATGACTTTCCTAGTTATAAGGCCTCAGTTCATGTTAATATACTTGATTTGGTACCCCCTAGTGGTTTTCTTGTCTTACCTCCTCCCATTGATTAACTAGTTTTCTTGGAAGTAATTGAAGTTGGTTTGTGTAGTCGTAGGGTAATTCATGATTTATTGAGATAATGATCATTTAGATTTTGGGGTGTGTCATCCCCCCATGAATCAGAGGACTCCCTTGGGACAGTTGGAGGTATATTTTTACAAATAAAGACACATCCAAATTTGATGATCATCCTATAATTGTTATTTCAATATGTACCATTGTGGAGATGTTGATATTTGGTGAAACATATGCATTATGAGGTGACTCTCTCATAAAAAGAGCCTGAGTGACACTTCAGGGAGGAATGTAACCCAAATGATATAACCAGTATGTATCGAGGTCCTTTTGCAGCTCCAACAGGGCATCCTATCAGTATGAGAGTAGGGGTTGAGGACACTGACCTCTCATAGTACTCTATGTATGTGGTTCATGATTCTTAATTTTGACCATGAATCTGAAATAGTGGACTTCTATGAGATATCCAATCTAGTGTGGTTTCTCTTTATAATACTTCTTATATTCTAATGATATATCATGACTTCTTTATGGAGAAATTTAATGTAGAGTATTCACAAACTTTTGGTACGGGTAGTGGTCACCCTATAGTAGCGAATTTGGATACAGGTAACCAATGAGAGAGTCAAGGATCCAAGAAATATTTATATTTTTTAGATAGTCTCATGATATGAGGTTTATTGGTCATGGTGATTAAAATGGTTCAATTTATCAATGGGAGAGTTTACAATACTCTTTTGATGAATGAGGTAATATCATGAAGGATTTCCCAAACTATTATTTTGATATAACAGAGATAGTCAAAAACCCACCTAAATGGAGACATAGACTAGATCATTGTGGTCAATTGTGTTGTGGTGGGGTAAATAGATCCAAGAGTGTAGTGTGAGGTGGGAAACATTTTTATCTATTTCCACCACCACCTTTAGGTGATCCATTCTTGGCTTAGGGAGCTAGTGGCAAGGGGTATAAGAAGCTGATATCATTACAGGTTTATGAACAAAAGGATATGGGGATGAATATAAATATAATATATGTATTCTATACATTATTTTTAGTATTGATATACACATTCTGGATCAACAATTTTTATTTCACATTCCTTCTTAGAGATTAAGAGATTCTAGAAGAACCATCAGCTCGACCCTTACATTTGGTGACACCTATCGAGGTAGATTAAAAAATCATAAACTTATTCTAATATTTTAAATAAAACCATGGAGTATATATCTTATTGTAGTGTCTTTATATGTTCATGATCAGTCATTGTGGTGCCATCTTATGTATAGACAAGCTCTCCAAAATTCATGCAATGATTAACTAATTTAAGTGGAGGATTTAGTGTGTCTATGTTGATGAGAAATGGTTATTTTTTCATGATAAAGAAGCCCAATAAGAGTAGGATTATATCATGTATAAGTGGATATATTTAGTTACCCATTAGTTCGATTGTATTACCCTTGTAGGAGTATATGTTATGATATTTCAACTTCCTATTGTGGTGGAGGAGTACGACGACATCTTCCTTGAGTATATTTCTGGATTGAATCACTATGAGAGAAATATTTTTTCATATAACTACACTAAATTTCTAAACCAATATCTATAATACAATATCATATATCACTTAAAGAGAATAATGAGTTAAAGGTGTAGCTAGAGGATATACAGAGGAAGGGGTTTGTCAAACCTAGTGTGTCTCCCTATAACACCCCAGTTTTTATCACTAAGTAGGTGAAAGGGATCATGTGGTTATGTGTGGATTATCATCACCTAAATCTTGTGAACACAATGAATATATATCAAATTTTTAAAATAGATGATATCATTGAACAATTGATTTGGTTTTCATGGATAAAAAATATTTTCCTCAGGTCTGCCTATCACCATCTCTGATTGTGAGATGAGGATATACCGAAGATGACATTTCAATGTCACTATTGTCTCTACATATAAATAGTGATTTCATTTGGAACAAAACACTCCCAATTAGTGTTTAATGGAATTTTAAACTATGTATTTTAGTAATTCATAGACCCTTTTTTGTTTGTATTCATCAGTCACATCCTTGTGTATTCTGTATTATCAGAGGACTATGTGAGAAATTTGAGTATGGTTCTAGATATAATCTAAGGGAAAATTCTTTATGGAAATTTATCAGTTTGTTAGATCTAGATTCAAGTGGTATACATACTTGGCATTCCATCTTAGTAGATAAGTGGTTGTGGGCCTAGAAATGATTGAGGTGGTTCTCACTTGGGAGCTACTGAAGAATGTGAATAAGGTATAGAGATTCTTTTGGATGGAAGGAGAATATCAAATATCGATACATGATTTCTCTTGGATTTTCCCCTTGACTTCTTTGACATGAAATGGGAATCTGTTTAGGTGGATTCATACATGTAAGAAGGATTTTGATATTTCATTGAAGAGATAATTATGCACCCTAATCATGTTAATTAAAGTTGAGGATGTTGAGTATATGGTTTAGTATGATACCTCTCAAACTAGTTGGGAATGATTTGTAATAAATATATAGGTTTCGATTACACATGCCTCTTGTAAACTGAGACTGCATGAGTAAAACTAAATGAACCACAGTCTAGAGCTAGTAGAAGTGGTCATTTCACTAAAGATGTGGTGATGATAAATTTTGGTAGAGTGGCATATTATCTGCTCTAACCACAAAATTATTATATACATATGTTTGTAGATGGATCATAACATGAGGAAGTGGTTTCGGCAATATTTTTTAAAGTATTAAGACACTGAGGGAGTCTATATTACTAGAAAATAGAACATAGTGGAATGTTATATCAGTAGAAGATCTTGTTTGTAGTTTTTGAGTGAGTTGTTGGAATTATTATTCTTTTTGTAGTTGTCCTTTATAGACAAAGATAATGTAAATCACCATCAGTTGATTGCTATTACACCACACTTCTTTATAATGTTAGTGATTCATAACAAGTGTATATATATATATATTTGCACCTTGGGTGTCTTGATATCCACTAGGTATTCTCCTATGATATATTTTGTTGTTTGGGAGGATAACATCCTTTTTTAATTACACATCATGGTACTAGTGATGTTGTGAGAAGAGGTTCTAAGGGAGTTTCCCACATCCCGTATACTACTGTATCCCAGAGTGGAAACGATGTGCTAGTACCTTTAGCATTATATATAGTGGCCAGGTATGAGGAGGGTGTATCTTAGTTTATATCTTACTTTCTCACATGCTAGAAGGTGAATACCTAGAATTAGGTTCTAATTAGTTTGGATCAACACCCTGGGGGCCATAGTGGTAGTGGTTTGGTATCTCTATTGACTTCGTGATATGGATTCCATGATCATATTGAGGTTATTTTGTTATCGAAGTGATCATGGTCCAATACATCCAACTTCAAGTCCATTTCAAATACTATTTTGGTAGATATATTTGGATGCCTACACATGTATGAGATTGTTTAACCCCATGGAGGTCCTCCATTGGATGCCTCAGACTGTGATTATCTCTTCATGTCATGATCAAAGAGAGGAAGAACGTAATCCTTTGTGACTCATTTTTGGTTGATCACTAAATTATACCCCTAGATGGAGGACCAATCTTAGTGGGACATTTAGGTCCTAGAGGACATTCATTGAGATTGTATTTCGGATTTTGGGCAAAACTATGAGAATAATATACCCTTCAAAGAGGTTTTATATAATAACAGTTAATGGGACACTACTGTTATGGAACCATTCTAGTCCTTCTTTGAGAGACCCTACAGTTCACCTTGATAATAGAACGATCTAGTAGAGTCATCACTCATTGGTCCATAGTTAGTACGAGTGATGAAAGAGATTGTTCATGTCTTCCTGGAAATATTGAGGACTTCACAAATCCATCATTCATCTTATGAATACTGTCTGTGAATGCAGATGGAGTTTAAAAAGTAATTATATATAACTATGAAGGTATCAAATAAATTGTGGATTTAGATATTCGGTCAGGGTGTCATGTTATCTCTGATATTTATATGAACATCCCAGATACTGTGTAGGGTTGGTGAGGTGGTGTACCCCTTATCCCTATCGTAGAAGTTATACAGAGTACACGATGTCTTTCAGGTGATGTGTTATAGGATATACGATCATAACACATCACGTGTTATCGAGAGGGGTGAGTTGGACATAGTGTGTGGTTAAAAATACATTTAGTACCTAGTGAGGATTAAGGATCAATATCACAAGATTCTTCATGGATGAGTGATTCCCTCATTTTTTGTCTGATGGTAGTATGAGAATCATTAGGATAGAACTAGGGAATGAGAAAAAAATATGTGATATTAGTGTCATCATCACTTTTAGTCGTATTTTTTATTTTTAGGACAAAAATCCTTACGTGGGGTAGAATTTAACAACTCTAAATTTCCTTGAAACATTTTTCATATTTTAATGAATATTTTCAGATTATGTCCCACCGTCTATGAGGGATTCATGGGTTTGGTAGCCTTAGTGTTAGAATTATAAAAATATTAAATATATTATATATCATATGTTTATTTTTTATGATATTATGTAATAACCTATAGATATTGTTATTGATGGGAAAATAAAAAATTCCATTAAATCTAGTGTGAAGGGTTTACCCAATGAATGATATAATCCTTTTACGCATCGAGTGATTTTTTTATATAATTCCTGGGAAGAATAACATATAAATTTATTTATTTATTTATTTATTTATTTATTTACTAATATATTGTTAAATTTTTAATACTTAATCTCTGTCTATTTAATCCTACTGATAGACAAACCCAAGGGTTAACTATATAACCCTTTCAATTTTAGAGGACCAATTAGGATATATTTGATGAAAATTAACGAGATCAAGGATTGATGACAAGGTTTTCAAGGAACAACTTCAATAAAGTGGTTTTTGGATCTCCCCAATGATAACAACATAACACTCATTATTCATTCGATATAAATCTAATATTGACAAAGGGTTTTTTTGTTAAATAGAAATGTGACTATCTCACATTGAACATGAATTAATCCCTTTAGTAGATTGATTTGTTGGATATTAATTTGGTTTTTGGTTGATGAATATATTACTAGAATTATGAATTTATATGGCTTTTTATCATTGTTTAATCATATATGATCATAATTTCATTTATAAATGGATCTAGGTCAATAGGAACTGTGGCTGGTGTTTTTTTACCACTGTATTTTTTTATATTCTCCCCTGAACCATCAAGCGATTATTGTAAGTGTTCCATTAGACCAGCGGTTCAAAAATATATTTAAATAGATCATTATGTAATTTATATTTATAATAATAGATCCATTATATGGGTTTAGGTTACGATATAATGCATTATCATTGTGTAAAGATAAATATGGGAGAATAAGAATTTAGATTGGATGTTTTTTTTTCATGGGTTAGTTATTTCGTGATCTAGAGTGAAAAGAATAATATTTGGAATTAATAGTTTCTTAAAATATGATAAAAAAATATCTCAAGATTGGTTAATCATAGATCAAAGTTCTAAAAGAGAGATTTTTGATAGGCCCATGGGCTACGGTGTCATGGAAAAGACACCTGAAAATTTATAGAGTTTCATGTGAAACCCCAATATATATAACATGTGTATCAAAATAACACACACTATGTGGGGATTTCAGCTAAAATTTTAGTGTTTAAGAATAGAATAAATAGCATATATCATGTGATATTTTCACATGTTGTGTGACCCTTGGTCAATGACCTGACGAGTTCCCCAAGGGTACATATGAATAAGAATGTCAAGTGCACATGGGAATAGCCAAAGTACATGGGCCTGAGCTAGAGGACACAGGCAGAGACTTGAACTCATGTAAATCTAGACTCACCAAGACACGCCATTTTTTTACTATACATATCATGTAATTATTTAAATACATGTTAGTGCCCATAACCTCTTAATTTTGGTTGGGTATCAGTAGGGTAAATTCCCTTGGTCCACCAGTGTAAGAATGACCTAAGGAGCAAGTTATCCCATGTGAGAACTACCTAGAATCCTCAAGTGTAATCCTATGTTGGTAGAATAGTGTTGACCATCCTTTTAGAATTTGTGTCTATATAGTGGATATTTATATTTTTTTGGTTTATTGTTATTCGTTATCACGATTTTATGGTTTGTGTTTTGAGATTTTAGGGTGTCCTAATGGGTATTTTTATACACACTAATTCATGTGATATTTATGTTTGTGTCATTTCTTATAGATTTTTCAAGGATTTTGATGAAGTCCAAGGTAGACCAAGAGTAGTTTTTGGGTTATTTTTCTACATAAAACAAAATTAGATCTAGAAGATACATCTGGACATCAATCCCATCCTTTCTAGCAAGATGTGTTTTTTTATTGTTTTGGTGGGATTTTATTTTGTCCTTTTACTTTTTTCTCTTATGACATACATTAATGAGGTATTTAGTTGTATAAATGAGTCTTTTTATCATTTTTATATATCCTTTATTCCTGATATTGGTGTTTGGATATGTGTGTGTGTGTAGGTACCTTAGTCTAAGGTCTCCTATCTATAAGATATACCTTCTCGGTGCTTGTCTCCAGCCACTGGCCTATTAGAGGATGGATTTAGGACAAACGATCATCTATCCACCATCTAAGACGGGCCCCATAGGTCAAGTCATAACAGATGACATATGTATTCAACCTTGTGTTTAAGATATCATCCCTAGGGGTTTATATTATATAATAAAATTTTGAATGTGGGTTTTTACATTGTCGTACTAAATCATTCATCTTTAGTTCCCAAACATGTTTCTATACACTATTATTAGACTTTAGGTAGGAATGACTGATTCTACTAAAGAAAAATACTAATGTGTCACATAATTATCATTTCTATTAATATAAATATAATTCAAATTTATTTCAATATTTATATTAAATATTTTTCAATGTTCCGATGAATAAATATTTTTGGTATTTACTAATTATGGATATTAAATAAATGTATTTCAAAATGTAATTAATCATTAATGAATATATATATTATTTATTCATTTCATTCCATTTGTACTGTAAAAAATAATTATTTCAATATATAATTAATTTAGTTTCATGGATTTAAGATAAATATTTCACCACATGATTGTGAATTTAATATTTATTTATTTAATAAATAAATACTATTATTTACTTATGAATTAAAAATTCTAGGGAGGATAAGTGGGTTAAGTCTTGGGTTTGGTAAATATTTATTTACCAAACTATAAAATAATATTTCTCATTTCACAAGTCAGCATACTACAAGAGAAAAATAATATTAATATTATTTTACATCGTACGATGTCAATTATTGATTTGTATTTAAATAATGGCCATTCTGAAATTTAAAAATGTTAAACCCCAGACATTAGTTTATAAATAATTGGTTATATAAAAATATTATATGTTAGTGTAAATAACATTATTCTCCATAGACAATTCTCTCTCAATAAAGAACTTCCCAATGGTCATCTCTCAAACCTGAGATAATCTCTTCCTCCTTCCTCCTCCTCTCATGCCAAAGAGACCAAGATATGATTGTTTATGAATTATTGTATTGTGGAATCAATCAAAGAGAGTGACATAATATGATTGGTACAACAGAGAAAGAACCCAAAGTACAATTATGGATAATTCAACAATAAAAATGAACACGTATTGATTGCGTCTAAAGGGATTCTACACTTGGATCCTCATAACACAACAATTGTGCAACTAAATAGTTTTAATACGATAAATATATTATATATACATATATATATATATATAATTCAAAAAATATATTTCATTAAATTAAATAAATTATATACTTATATGAAAGATAATCTCTTCTTGGATCCATGATTTCTCTAAATTAATCATTGAATTAATTCATTGGTCATCAATAAACCTTTTTCATGTAAATCCATAATACTTTATGGATTTTGAAATACAAAACTAAGATATATACTACCTAATAGGTTCTTCTACTACATCCGGAACTGTAGTCCATAATGGGATTATTTAAAATAAAATCACAATTTCTTAAACATTCCTCCAAAAAATCAAAGGATTAGTTCTTAGACCTCCAAGCTATGAACAATAACACATAATGAAATTAATTTATGATAATAGAATCAAAATCGCATATATTTTGACAATAATGTCTTCTTCAATCTTCAAAGGTCTCAACATAATTATAACTAATATTGGTAGAAGAAATGGCCCCTACTTATCACAATGTTCATCTATGATATAATGATACCGTTTGAATGAAATTATTTTCATATGATGTACATAATCAAATCCATCAAGAATAAAATTGACATCACCTCTTAAATCCATTTTAGTATTGGATACCCCCCTTTGTTCTTCATCAACATTTATTATTTATTCTTGATTGCACTACTCAAAGGATCTCTCCTTTTCTCTTTATCATTTTCTACTACATGTGAGATATATAACTCAAATAATGTCAGATATCACACATTATTATTCTAAAGTAGCTAATTTATATATTATAAAATGGATGGATTTTTTAATGTAATATATTTAAGTTTCTATAAATCTAAAAAATTAGTACTTATTAAAATATCAAAATTTAAATATATATATATATTTAATATTATTTTGTCTAAATATTTTTACTTTTTAAATATTCATAAACACTCATTATTTAATCATGAAAGTCTATGTTTCCTTCTCATTAAATTAATTCATATACAATTCTTGATAATAAAACCACATATACCAGAAAACCATACAGTAATAAAGTCTAGGTTTTGGATCGTTCATGGTGTGGTGCTTATCTAATGAGGCACTATATATTCTTCTTAGTAGGTATACTTTTGTTTAAATAACGATAATATTTATATTATGAAAGAATAATTATGCATATTCATAATAAAATACATTTGTACTGGAACGTTGTTTTCCATGGAAAAAATTTACACATAATTCGATCCATAATACTTCTATGTCATCTTTAAAATGTTCTATAATATTATATTCATGGAAGAACATCATATAAATATTATCTTAAATAACCTCCAATTACATTATCTTTAGAAATATATGTAATTATGGTGGTTGTAAAAAACTCCAAATGTACCCTGGAAGCACATTTTAACTATATTTATCATCCAACATCAATGGTGGATCACAAACTATAGTAGGCATGAAACAATCTAAGTTAGCAGGAAACTGGTGATGTAGAGAAGATAGAGTTATACAACATTAATTCATGTAGTCCACATCAATAGTTTTAAAATATTAACTAATGATCATAAATGTGATCACATATAAAAAATAATACCAAAATAAATCTTTTCAATAATACTCAAAATGCAATAGGGATTATTATCACATCCCCTAGGGGCAACCATCCTGATGGGTTATTGTTTCACCCAGCACAATGCTTCTGTCCCACATAAGGGATGACTATTGGTATTCATTCCTATTATTATTTTTGAAAAGTCTATGCATCCTTCATTTAAAGTTCTTTTATGTTCTGTTTAAATTGGTTATTGACTAATTCACAAAGTCGGATCCTATGTATTGTATTGGGATGGAATTTTTCTCCTTCTCATAAGAAATCACATTTACATAAATTACATGCCTTTGTCACATTTCAATATTTCTTCCTTTAAATGATTCCGACACATTTCCAAAACCTTTTCCAATTAATATACCATGTGATTCCAAAACTCAAATTATAGTATTGTAATAAAAAATAGCATATTGAATCATGTTCTCACTTCAAATTTCATCAATTCAGTCATTGATTTTCAAAAATTCCAAATATAATGCATCATGAAAATCCTACAGGAAATGTAATATCACTACCTCCATAAATTCCTTTATTATAATATCATCCAGGAATAACATAGATAGATACTTACTCACATTTTCATTTCTATGTAAATGACAGAAAAATAACATTCCTATTATTACCAGAGATAGAGAATTCAGAACTATCAACAATCTATTTGGATTTAGTGTAATTACACAAGGTATAACTCTCATTTTAATATGAATATGACTATAATAATTCTACGATTCAACACATTTCTATAATCCATACTATATTCCTTCACATAGATTGATTTTGAACTTCCACTAGCTTCCAATAAATCTATTTTTAGTATCTATTGAAAAAGTAACATCAATACATCATCCTTTATTAACAAAAAATACATCTCTGACATGGTGTCTTTAATGTAACCATATTTTTTGTTTTTAAGACACCAAAATCATATTAAGTAAATCTATATACACACAACTATTTATTTTCTCTATTATATAGGCAATAAATACAAAGTTGTCTATAGGTGTTGGACTCTAATTGTATTCAAACATATTCTTCTCCAACTTATTATTTTTATTTTAACTTGAACTAATTGAGAGAATGATTGATACCATATGTTTTCATTTTTATGATATTCTAGTTATTCAAATATAACTGTATTTTGGCCAACATAGAGTATAATATAATAGCAAGAAACCTATGGATTTAAATGTTTCTATAAATTATCATCTGTGTGACATTGTTCTTTTGTTTTCTCACTATAGGGGATGTATAATCAGAATTAAAAATAATTTGTAACCTACATCAGGTTAAAAAAAATTCATCGAAAAGTTCAGTTGAATAATTAAAAACTCCCCCACGCTCTAATTTTCCATCAAATTGCATTTCAACATTGAAATAATCAGTTGATACTGATTTTTATAACTATTCTGATATGATTTTCAAACTCATTTTCCTATACTAACATCAATACATTAGTGGAAACATTCAACCATTAATTGGTAGTTTTTAAACTTGTCAATAATCCTTGGAAAAACATTAATATTTCCTTTTATTAATTTCATTAATTAAATAATTTTATCCCACTAAATTTTCTAATTTTATTTAAACCACAATGGATGAGAAAATATGGATCCATACATTTTTAAATAAAATTTTTCTATGAACCATATTGAACTTTTAGATTCCATTATAGTCTCGGAATGTTTTAAATTACTTCTACACTCCTCTCCCTTAAGGAGAAGATCTATATCATCATCATTATGATCAATCACTTCATTAATTTGTTTTTGTTTTCACATGTCGATAGTGAACTAAAACTAGAAACAGATAAAATTTTATTATGTCTATAATTATTTTTTCATATTTCCTTTCACTATTGTTTTATACAGTATGGAAATATTATACAACCTATTGATTGACATTCAATTCCATGCATTGAAAGAACACAAATACTATACAAATGATTATGGGAATAAGGTGGAACACTTTGTTATTTAATGAGAATAATAGGGTTGAGAATTTCTTCTTATCTAATTAATTTCATCCATTCTAACATCAAATTTATTCTTTATACTCAAACATATATTATTCAAATATATATTTAATTTTAAAAGTACTTAACTATTAACTATTTTAACTTATATAAGTGGTATTTTAATCTTTTCTTAATCCATTAAGGAACATGTTTGAGCAGATATAGTGTTTATCTTCTTCATGGATTCTTCTTCTGTTATCACTAGGATAACCTAATATTTTGAACTATTTTAAGCCATATTAAACCATCCTCACTATTCTAAAAATATTATATAGTATTAATCTGTAAAAAACTTCACATGAGAATCAATATCTTCTTGTAGAATTTAATCATTCTATTTCCCACTTCACTTGAATTTTTCTGCATCCATCCTTATAACTTTTTCTAAATTATTCATCCAAATAATAAAACAGTCGTTAAAAATGAATTAACATGAATATAATTTCAATTATAATTATGCGGGTTTTCATCACAAAATAATACCATTTTCCTCATCTTGTCCTATTCTAATCATTTTTTTTATTTCGTAAATTTAAAAATAAATACAAAATTTTATTTAATAATTACATGGTGTATCTCTCTTTTCTAAAAAATAATCAATTGATTCTATTTTGTGTTACACCACACTTTTTCCTTTGGGTAATATTCTTCTTATCATAATTTTTTATCATAATTACTAAGGTTTTGAATTCAATTTTCATCGATTTATATTGTATTATATGAGGTTCCCTCTTTATGTATTATTAGTGAATACTTGGTTACTTCACATTCATATGCCTCATAATAATTACCATAAATAGTGTATGTTCCTCAAGAATGTATTATAATATTAAACCTATTTAAAGAAGATATGTCATAAATTGGTCAATCATTCCACACCTCATGATTTATCCCACTCAATATTGGATTTATTTGAGCTTTAAAATTTGAAATATGTTGTCAAAAACCCAATTAACTATTATCTAACATGTAATAATAAAAATATCCTCAAAATATTGATTTTCTTCTTTTGAAAACATGTTTCTAGATTTTTTTCTAATTGAAATTATGTTGTTCTTTTTTTTTGGATTTTTCTCAACTATTCTGTTTTATTATAAGGAATAAAAATTCATACATATTATTATATTCACTAATGATATAGTTGTATAATTATAATTATTTTTTCATAAAAAATTTTTATAGAATATAAAATTAATCATGAACTAATTTTGAATTTTTTTTACCAAATATATTATATTTTAAGGTAGATGGTTCCTTTTTCCAAATATTTTTGAAAAGTGGTCATAGGAAGGTTTATGGCTACTCTTGTCACTATTATTTTTCGCTATTGAGGATATATTCAAATCATATGTTTTTATGAAGATTATTTAATACATAATGTTTTAGAATTTTATGTTTTTAGAGATTCTAGAATTTTCCATTTCAACTCAAGATCAAGACACTTTACGGTGATTTAGATTTACTCATCTACAACAAAACCGTAACTCTATTTCCAATTTCTCTATATTTTAATGATATAATCCTCATGAATTTTACTTAATTCATATAATATGTTGTCATGTTCTAATACCCTTTTTCGTTATTATATATTTTATAATATTTTACATTAAGAGAGGATTTATATATATTCGCAAATTCTTAGGTTACTTATTGAAGAAAATATCTATAAATAGTTTCTCATAATTATAACTTTTTAATTTTTCTACAATTATGGAAATATTTTATTTAAAAAGTATAATAAATTATTCATTTTCTTCCATATGGTTTATGACAGACTTTTACTTTTCTAGTTTCCTTCCCATTGAATCCTTTATTTCTTCACATTTTATTATATTTTTTATCCATCTATAATTCACTTGAAAAAATCAAGTATATAAGTAACTACATCAATAGGAAATTTCATTAAATAATCTATAACATTGGATATGAATTCAATAATAGTTTTAGTAAACTAATAATTATCATTCTATATATATTTTAAACCATATTATTGAAAAATTTCACTTTTAATTTATTTAGAAGATGAATACTAACCAATTTTATCATATGTAAGTAGTGGTAGAACCTTCACATTATCTTTGAATTTTT
This sequence comes from Viscum album, assembly GCA_963277665.1. Classification (NCBI taxonomy): domain Eukaryota; kingdom Viridiplantae; phylum Streptophyta; class Magnoliopsida; order Santalales; family Viscaceae; genus Viscum; species Viscum album. The sequence goes on along the minus strand of OY728125.1, from coordinate 904,419,345 downwards.
TTCTCAATTTTCTTTCTTCTCATTTTATCATGATCCGTAGGGTTTTAGTAGAGACTTCCCAGTTATTATCAATAAAATCAAAATAAAATTTCTCTTTTTAGGTATCTCAATAATTTCAGTAAATTATTATTTCATGTATGATGTCAAAATAACTATGAAAATAATTAATTAGAGCAATGTAACCCATGGTTATATATGATTCCACTTATAGAGACCAGTGGATCATTTATGGAAACTGAGAGGGTAGTGAATCAATGTAACTAAATTTCAATAATTTCCAATTTATTTTATGTTATAACCTCTTATAATATTAACAAATAATTGGTTTAAATGATGTGTATCTATTCATGCACACTCTACGAGAACATTTTTTAATTAATGTAGGGAAAAAAGAACATAGACATATTTGGTTTTTAAAAGTATTAACCTAACTTTGATAGCCTAATCCATTACATATTTAGATTTTAATGAAACAAAAATTTTATTATCAATATGACTTTAAAGTTTTTAATATTTTAGTTCAAATCACAAACATGTTTTGGGTTGGTATTATTCCAATACCCAATGAATGTATCACCACTTCCTTGATATGGAGATGTCTAGAGTGCTACTACTACCTTAAAAATAATTTTTTATACTTTTATATCATGTTTTCAATGTTTCTATTTACAAAAACCAAAATAGATCTTCAACTTCTATTATATGTAATGCCCCGACCCTAGTTAACTAGAGTCGGTGGTTTATTTTTATACATTGGAATGATTACAAAGAATAACATCCTGAAGGACCGATCAATTTAGTAGTCTTGGAAAATAGATTACATACATGAAGTTCAACATTACAACTTGAAAATAAAAACAAAAGTAATATATTCCATTAGAAATGTCCAACCCTTCTAGATTATGCATGCAAGTCCATCATAACTAACTTCATCATATCCTAGGAAAATAAAACATAAGAAATAGGTGAGCTCAGATGCTCAGTAAGGGTAAATAATTTAGTAGAAGCTATAAACATTTAAGGCTACATGTATAATAAAAACCACATCATTTCAAACATAAACTTGAACATAATATGGAAAAAAAATCAAACATTTCCATATTAACATGCACATGGATATTATACTAGTAGAATAATCACATGTAATAACTAATTTCATAATGAGGGAATGTATAGTGTCGGACTTTAATTTCTATGTCAAGGCCTCGTTCCAGGACCTAGGGGATAACTATAATCGGACCCCAACCCGAATAGCCTCTGTAACCGGACTCCAACCTGGAGAACCTCTCTAACCAGACTCCAACCCGAAGAGCCTCTGTAACTGGAATCCAACCCGGAGGGTATTCTGTTACCGGACCCCAACCCAGAGGTCTTACTTTTAACAGTCCCCAACCTGGAACATACTAGTCCAATACATTCATCCTAATAAAAGGTTGAAATATAACATAAATATTCGTATTAAAACTAACATACAAAATGTAAATACTTTATCTATAAACCATGAATGGTAAAAAAAATAACACATCCATAGTCAAACATATCACAAAACATTAAATATAATATGGAATATTTGTATCTTAATAAGTCAACATCAAACATATTTAAAATCCATTAACGGATGTTGACATAGATGAAAAAGATCCGTAAAATGATTTGAGGGAAATACCCCTTTCCAGTAAATCATTTAAAATTCTCAAAATTTATAAAGGTAGTAATTTAAAATGGATTTTTTAAAGAATTTTTCCCATAAAAATTTGATACTTTTGAATGGAATTAACATTTTAAAACATTCATGTTCATTTAATTAATCCTTAAAACCATTTTAAAACCGTGGACATTTATAAGAAAGTTTTAGAAGAATAAATCATTAAAACATTTAAAATGATGTTCTTGTAAAATAGTCCCTTAAAAATAATCCCTTTGAAAATTATTTTATGAAACATAAACATTGTGAATAAATATTTCCCAGTAAAAACCTAAACATAAACAATCTCTAATAATAATGAGATTGAAGAATTAACCCTTACCAATTTGGTAACTTTTCAAACATACACCCCATGAAATAAGTCTCATAAAATAATGATGTAAATACACATATATTAAATTGTATTACACAAAGAATAAAATTATAGGTAGTACATACAAAACACAATATAAAATAGTGGCAATATAGTATGAATCTCACGGGAATAAAGAATGAGATGAAAACCCCTTACCTTGCACTTTCCTTTGGTCGAGGGTACGTTTAACCACTCGTATAATGACCATTGTATGTTTTTAGATTATACCAGGACCATATTCATATTTATTATATCATACATTATTCATTTTTGACTTTATACTACACATTTAATAATGATTTTCATGTTAAATTAACATTTCGGGTAATAATCAGTTTTTTATCGTACATATTATAACTTGTTATTCTCGATCGTATCATTTAGATCATGATTTAAATACTTCCAGAATATAAAACATGATTTATATATCATTCATATTTAGAATATTTATATTTATAAGAGATATATATATGAAATGAAAAACACTGTTTATGGAGACGGTTGTCCGTACGTACGCATAAACGTCGTTTCTGTTTTCATATCATATTGAATGTAAGTAAGTGATTAAAATATATGTATGTACACAAATATATATATATATATATCCAGTATAATTATTATGTCATATATTACATAATTATTAGTAATATATGTTTTTATAATAGTCTATTAATGGTAAACGTGGAAATGAATCTCATCGCGTCGCGGAGACGGTAATCTGTACGTACACACGAGTGATGATATCATTTAATGAAGGTGTGGAATTGGATGGTATATTAATTTTAAAGAGACATTATCATGTTATGTTCCTTATTTATATACATATTACTCATCATTATATCTATCCAAATAACATTGTATTTAATAATAAGTTACACCACGGCGTGGAGACAGTAAGCGGTAAGTACGCACACATGGTGACATTAACATTAATATGATGTATAAAATAATGAATATGGTTGTTCCATATTTATAATAACATCCCAGTATATAGAAGATAATGTATTTATTATTTTTTTTATGGTAATAACAAATAAAGAGTAAGTGGGAGAAGAAAAGAACATAAAAGAGAGTGGTGAAATCATTACCTCTTCTTCGGGTTCTTCCTTTTTATTTTATAAAAATGGATCTTTGGGATTGATCTCCGGTTAAACTAAGCCCTCTAGGATTATGGGAGAATATTAGGAAGGATATTTGGGAATGGGTTGGCCAAGCCAAATGAATTTTGAGGTGTGAATTTGAGAGAAGTGGAAGTGCCCTTTTATAAGAGGGGTGAGGGGCACCATAGAAAAAACAAAAAATATTATTTTATAATAAATTAATTTTAGTTTTATAATGGCTCAAAAATTAATTATTTAAAGGATAAGGTGGGTATGGGTCAAAAAACACTCAACCAATATGTTTTAGAAAGGTTTGGGTCACAATATTAACCTTATATTTTAGATTTAACTCTTAGTTTAATAGTTTGACTTTTACTATGTCTCTTTCTATTTATATATTATATGGTTAATAAAAATACAATAAATGTCCAATAAAACACCAAGTGATTCACTAATGAAATAAGAAATAGTATATAAGCCCTTTGGAAGAACCATAGATTTTGACAAATAGAATACCAATAAATTTAATAATATTTGTTTTTAAAACTCTTTTATATCAATTTTTTCACTATTTGATAGTTTGTTTTGGTTAAATTCATATCGGCATTATTAATTCGCAAAAAATTCATTTAATAAACACTAATATTTCATATTAACCATGAAAATTAGTGGAATTCATAAAAAGGTTTGAATAACATTTATTTGGGTTTTTATAATATCAATTATTTTAATATTTCATTTATAATGTAATTAATTCATCATCATTGTGTCATAAATAAATTAAATTATTTTATGTCTAAAAATTATAAATAAAATGAAATTATGTATAAAATCGTTTTATCTTTCTAATAAATATTTATAGTTTAATTTATATGATGTTTAACCCTATATTAAAAATGGTTTAGTTATTAAACTTTGAATTTAATACTTTTAACTCTTCTTTTAATTAAATAATAATAAATGTCCTAATCTAATCCAAGTGGACCTTAAGGGACTTATTTTATTCATAATGTTGTTTTTTGTCTAATTACACTTATCCAATAAAATTATGACATGATTTAGAGTAATAATAATATCATTTTTATCTTTATTTACCCTATTTATAATTAACCTTGGTAAATAAAATTCAAAAGTTACTATTCACCAAAAATTATTTTTATCTTATTGAACCACATTTTACTTACTTATATCAATCGTGTCTCTAGGATTTTTTAAATACAATTCATTGAAGTGATAAAATTATGTTTTATGCAAATTTTCAAATACTGTTTGTAGGTGGGTAAAAGATGGTAAAATTTTAATAAATATTTTTTTATATCTAAACTTATTATAAAATGACACCAATGAATTACATTGAAATTATATAGATATTATGTATCTATTTTTATCTAAAATAAATTTAAATTAAATAAAAATTATTTAAATGAAAAGTTGGTTTTAACCAATAACGTAGTGTTTCTCAATATGCATCAAAAATTGAGAGTTTTCAAAAACATTCTAAAACTTTACCCTAAGATAATTTTGATATTTTGATTTAAAAAATGAAGTATATTTTACCAAATTAAAAAAAATATAAATTTCATTTATTAATTTAAAATTAATTCCCTTTGTCAAAACCAAAAAATTTATTTTTATAAAATAATAACTATCAAAAAATTGACACTTGTTTATGTCCAATTTCAGAGTGAAATTATATAAAATGACTATAATGGGTTTAAATGATACACATATAATATATTTATAATTAAAAACCATTAAAATTTATAATTTAACACTATAAATGATTATGATTAAAAAAATTGTTTCCAGTTAAAATATTGTATTTTTCATAATTCACCCAAATATGAAAGTTATCATAAAAAAACAAAAATTTATTAAAACTAAATTCTTATGTCCCTATTATAATGAATATTTTTATTTTATCAAATTCAATATATAAAAGTTTCAAATATTTGATTTAAAAAGGGTTCTCCATTAAAAGGCAATAAAATTGCATTTTTTGAACAACAATTATTTTATTTGAAATAATAAATTTGTTCTTACAATATGTCTAAGAAACTCATAATATGGATTCTAAAATTATAAGGATTATTTTATGGTATATATTTAGTAAATAATATTCCCAACCACTTTTGAATGGCTAGTTTGGTAAGTTGTGGTGCACTAGAACTCGATGTTGCATGTTGTGATAGTTATTGAATTACTTTGATGAAATAACGTGCTAGAGGAATCATGGGGTGTTACATTTTTCCCTACTTCAATAAATTATGTCCCCACAATTCGAAATTATTTTTCAAAAATAAATGGTTTCAAGATAGAAAATACCTATGTGGGAAAACCCACATCGGAAATTGGGTTAATAAAATTTAGTCTTCATAAGAGGAAAAGGGAAATGAAAGGGTCACCACCAAATTATGATCTCAATTAGTAGAAAATTGGTGGAAATTAGAGACACATAATTGGAGGGAAAACATAATTATTTATAGGGAGTTATTGAGGTCATCAATCACAAACAAGTGTAAAATTGAGGGCCTCAAATCCGTCAATCTATTATGCTTTAAAATACCATCGGTTCAAAAAAAAGGTATTAGGATAACACATTTTTTGTTTTAAAATACCATCCCTAAAGTTTAAGAATTAATTTTCCCATATAATAAGAGGCGGAAAATTATAAATATATATACATGATATGTAGAGTTTCAACCTGCATCTAATTCCTACCACAAACTATTCTTTCACTAAAAAAGATTTTAAAAAAATATCTATTTATCCTAATCATATTAGGTTCCAAAAATAATGAATTTATAATTCACCTATCAGAACCTTTAAAAAAACTAGATTATTCAATCTAGGGACTTCATGTAGTCCAGTGGTAGGCGATAAATCTCACTCACACTATGGTTGTGGGATCGATTCCTGCAGCTTTGTCCAACTGAATGGATTTTCACACAGTCTGAGTGTTGTCCTTTTTATAACAATCCAAAAATATCCTCAACAATAATATCCAATTTGAAACATAATCCACTTCAACCTTTATACTTATCCAAAACACTTCTGTCTAAACTCACAGTCCAAAATTATAAGGATGTTAAACATAATGTAGACCATTTTTGCCATGTAATAACATGTGAACACCTTCATCATGAATTATTTTAAAACATGGTAACACTATGAATTACCATAAAACATTATTCATTACGTTTATGTTCCCTTATCCTTTATATAATACTGGATATATTCCTTATATCCAAAAATATTGAATATTCCAACAATGATGAAATAAACAAACCATTATTATGTTCCAAGAGAGTCAAGAATATACAATATAATTTATCCAAATCAACAATATCTTATTCCAAAATAACTACCCCATTATCAAGACTCTATTAAGGATTACCTTTCTATCAACCATGTATTTTTCAAAAAATTGTAGCTTACTATTAAGTAACTTTTTATATAACCATATATTCTAAAATCCTCAAAAAATAGTATTGCATCACAATCCTTATTTTTCTCCATAATTAAAATAACCAGTATATTGTTGATACAACGCTTAAATGACATAATTTAATAATAACAACATAATAACACTATTTATTCCTCTTCATTTGAGGTAGTATCTTAACTAGATTCTTATCCAATCGCATCATTTACGGTATACTCTGATGAGTGGTACATTGATTCACATAGTGTCCCAACGCCTTGTAGATGAATCATTTTACATTTGAATCCTTTTTCATACCCTGTAAATCACGTACTTGGTCTACTTTTTCTCCACACTTATAACAAACTCCAATCCCTTCAAGCATTTACCTTAGTGATTCTTTCAATATTTATCACATATGGGAAAATCCATCTTTCCCATATTCTCTTTATCCATCTTTCTCTCTACCATCCCTTTCTTCTCTTGAATACTTTCAAAGCCATAGTTCTTAGATAATTATTTAATTATATTATTAAAAAAATGATATTATTTCTTAATATATTGAGAATACATGGGATACCATTTCCCTTCTAAATGTTGGCTTAATACCATGAATGATATTATCCTTCTTACTCTTTAGATCATACGTCTTGCAGGAGTTCTCATTCCTTCTACTAGGAACCATTTCTAAACAATGGAGTACACTAGGTCAGTTTATGAATCACAATCAATAATTCCAAACATGTAAAATACCTAACGTAAATTGAACAGTTTATGGATGTAATCCATAATAATAAAAATGTTTTCTTTGAGGAAGTATTTACTCTTGAATCCTTTATAATGGATTGTAATGGAAATGAGAATTTTCCTAAGCATATACCCTGGGAGTGTCGTAAGCAAGAGTGCGACAAGCCCCATTTTCATGCACCAGTTCCAGTTCCAGATCGAGTCTAGATCAAAGTGGTGTTTTCGGGTTTTACCCTAGGTACATCTATGCCAGAGCCACCTCTTCCCTCTCATATCCAGACATTGATGTATTTCATGGAAAACTCATAAAATCTCAACAGTACCAAAATTCTAGGATGTTCTTATATACTAATTCTCGAATTCTCTCTTAGGATAATGCACTCTAATAAAATTTTATCTAAATCTAGTTTTGAAGGATTGTACTAAACATCATATGATAACAACTGTAATTCCCCGACCTGGGTTACCCAGATTCGGTGCATTATTTTAAGACATTTGCATGATGACGAGGAATCAAGTCCCAAAGGACTGATCGGTTTAGTAGTCTTGGAAAATAGATTACATACATGAAGTTCAACATTACAAATTGAAAAGAAAAACAATAGTAATTTTTTCCATTATAAATGTCCAAACTTCATGATTATGCCTGAAAGTCATTCATATCTAACTTCTTCATATCCTTGGAAAATAAAACATAATTAAGGAGTGAGATCAGATGCTCAGTAAGGGGAAATAATTTAGCGGAAGCTATAAACGTTTAAGGCAATATGTTAAAAACAAAAACAGAATTTCAGACATAATCATGAACATAATATGGAAAAAATAAATCAAATTTACCATATTAACATTCAGATGGTTATTATACTAGTCGACTAACCATATGTAATAACTAATTTCATAATGATGGAATGTATAGTATCAGACATAAATTTCTATGTCAAGGCCTCGTGCCAGGACCTAGGGGCTAACTGTAACCAGACACCAACCCGGAGAGCCTCTGAAACCAGACTCCAACCCGGAATGCCTCTATAAATGAACCCTAACCTGGAGGGCCTATTATAACTAATCCCCAACCTGGAAGACTTGCTTTTACTAGTCCCCATACCAGAACATACTAGTACAATACATTCATTTTATGAAAATGTTGAAATATGACATAAACATTCGTATTAAAAATAACATACCAAATGTAAATACTTTATCCATAAACCACGAATGGTATAAAAATAGCACATCCACAGTCAAGAATATCACAAACCATTCAATATAATACGGAAGGTTTGTGTCATAATAAATCAACTTCCAACAAGTTTAAAATCCATTAAATGATGTTGACATAGATGAAAATGGTTAGTAAAATTCTATGAGAGAAATACCCAGTTTTCTTGTAATCGTTTAAAATTATCAAAATATTTAAAGGTAGTATTTTAAAAGGGATTTTTGAATCAAATTGTCCCATACCACTTTGAATCTTTTGAAATGAATTAACATTTTAAAACATCCATGTCTATATAAATTACTCCTTAAAACCATTTTAAAATCATAGATATTAATGAGAAATGATTAGAAGAATAAATATTTAAAACATTTGAAATTATTTTTAAGTAAAAGAGTCCTTAAAAATTATCCCTTTGAAAATTATTTTATGAAACATGGAAATTGTTAATAAATATGTCCCGGAAAAAACATACACACCAACAATCTCGATTAATAATGAGATTGAGGAATTAACCCTTACCGATTTGGTAACATATGAAACATACACCCCATGAAAGAAGTATCATACAATGAAGATGTAAATACACATATATTAAATTTTATTACAAAAAAGAATACAATTATGGGAATTACATACACAACACAATAGGAAATAATGGTAATATATTATGAATCTCACGGGAATAAGGTGTGAGATGAAAACCCCTTACCTTGCACGTTCCTTTGGTCGAGGGTACGTTTAACCTCCTGTATAATAACAATTGTATGTTATTATATTATACCAGAGACATATTCAAATTAAATATATATTACGATATTCATTTATGACATTATACTACCCATTTAATAATGATTTTCATGTTAAATTAACATTTTAGGTAATAATCAGTTTCTTTATCGTACCTATTTTAACTTGTTATTCTGGATCGTATCATTTAGATCATGATTTGAGTACTTCTAGAATTTAATCCTGTATTTATATATCACTAATATATATAGTATAAATATTTATAATAGATAGATATATGATATGAAAAACACTGTTTATTGAGATGGTAGGTCGTACGTACCAATAAACGTTGTTTATGGTTTCATATCGTATTGAACTGATGTAATTGAATAAGATATATGTAAGCAAACAAATATATATATATATATCCAATAGAATTATTATTTCATATATTAAATACTTATTTGTATTATATATTTTTATAATTTTCTATGAATGGTGAACGTGGAAATGATTCTCATCATGTCATGGAGACGGTAATTCGTACGTAAAGACGAGTGACAATATCATTTCTTTAAAGGTGTGAGATTGGATGGCATATTAATTTTACAGAGGAATTAGCATGTTATTTTCATTATTTATATACATATTACTCATCATTATATCCATCCAAATAACAGAGAGTTGAATAGAAAATTAGACCATAGTGTAGAGACGGTATGCAGTACGTACACACGCAACGTGACATTATCATTCATAGGATGGATAAAATAATGAATATGGTTGGACCATGTTTATAATAACATGACAGTATATATCAGGTACTATATTTATTATTTTGGTATAGTAATAACAAATAAAGTGTATGTGGAAGAAGAAAAGACCATGGAAGAGAGTGGTGAAATCATTACCACTTCTTCAGGTTCTTCCTTTTGATTTGATCAAAAGGGATCTTTATAATGGCTTTTTGATCAAACTAAGGACTCTATGATTATGGTAGGATAGTAGGAAGGATATTTGGTCATGTTTTGGCCTATCCAAATAGATTTTTAATTGTGAATTTTAGAGAAGGAGAATTGCCCTTTTATAAGAGGGGTGAGGGGAACCTTAGGAAAAACCTAACATATTATTTTATAATAAAATAATTTTCGGATTATAATTGATCAAAAATTAATTATTTAAAGTATAAAGTGGGGATGGGTCGAACACCACTCAACCAATAGGATTTAAACCGGTTTGGGTAACTATAGTATCCTTATCGTTTTTATTTAACTCTTAGTTTAATAGTTTGACTTTTACCACGTCTCTTTCTATTTTTACATTATATGGTTAATAAAAATAAAATAAACATCCAAGAGAAAACCAAGTGGTTAATTAATTACATAAAAAATAGTATTAAAGCCCTTTTGCTGAGCCTTAGATTTTTAGAAATAGAATACTAATTAATAATATAATATTTGTTTTAAAAACTCTTTTATAACAATTTTGACACTATTTGGTATTATGTTTTTTCTAAATTCATATCAGCATTATTAATTCGCAAAAAATTCATGTAATAAACCCTAATATGTCATATTAACCATGAAAATTATTGGACTTCATTAAAAGTCTCAAATTACATTTATTTGGGTGTTTATAATATCAATTATTTTAATATTTCAATAATAAGGTAATTACTTCATCATCATTGTGTTATAAATAAATTAAATTATATAATGTCTAAAATTTATAAATAAAATACCATTATTTAGGAAATATTTTTATATTTATAATGAAAATTTATAGTGGAATTTATATTATTTGTAACCCTATATTAAAATTGGTTTAGTTATTAAACTCTGAATTTAATACTTTTAACTCTTCTTTGAATAAAATAATAATAAAGGTCTTAATCTAATCCATGTGGACCTAAAGGAACATATTTTATTCATAAGGTTGTTTTTGGTCTAATTTCAATTAACTGATAAAATTAGGACAGGCGTAGTGTAATAATAATATAATGTGTTCCTTTAATTACCCAATTTACTTTTAACCGTGATAAATAAATGTTAAAAGCTACTATTCAACAAAAATTATTTTTATCTTATTTAACCACATTTTACATAATTATATCAACCGTGTCTCTCTGATTTATGAAATTCAATTAACAGAAGCATTAAAATTATGTATTACGCACATTTACAAATGCTCCTAGGAGGTGTGTAAAAGATGGTAAAATTTAAATAAAAGATTCATATATCTAAACTTATTATCAAATGACCTCAAAGAATTAAATTGAACACATATAGGTATTATTTATCTATTTGGGCCTAAAATAAATTTAAATGAAATAAATAATTATTTAAATGAAATGTTGTTTTTAACCAATAACGCTGTGTTTTTAACTATTCATCAAAAATTGAATGTTTTCAGAAACATACCAAAAATTCACCCTAAGTTAATTTTGATATTCAGAATTCAAAAATGAAGTCTATTATACCAAATTCAAAACATAGATATTTCATTTATTATTTTAATATTAATTTCCGTTGTCAAAACCAAAAAGCGTATTTTTAGGAAATAATAACTATCTAAACATTGAGACTTGGTTATGTCCAATTTCAAAGTGAAATTACTTACAATGACCAAAAATAGATTAAATGGTAAAAATATTATCTATTTATAATACCAAATCATTAAAATGAATAATTTAACCCTATAAATTATTTTGATTAAAAAATATGTTTTCAGTTAAAATGTATTAATTTTCACTACTCACCCAAATATGAATGTTTTCAGAAAAACAACAAAAATTTATTGAAACTATATTATTATTTAACTATTATAAATAAGAAGTTTATTTGTCAAATTTAATATATAAGAGTTTAAAATATTGTATTTAAAAAGGTTTCTCCATTAAATGGTAGTAAAATTTCATTTTTTGACACATACTTCTTTTATCTGAAAAAAATGAATTTATTCTTAAATTATGTCTATGAAACACATAATAAGGATTCTAAAATTATGAGGATAATATAAAGTTCAAAATTCAGTTAATTCTATTCATAACTTCTTTTGAATGGCCAGTTTAATAAGTCGTGGTGTGCTAGAACTCGGTGTTGCGTGTAGTGTATGTTATTGAATTATTTTAAAGAAATTACGTACTATGAAATCTTGGGGTGTTATAATATATTAATAGAAAAAATTCACAATATTTGTATATATTATTCAACTCAAAATAATTGAGATTTTGACATTATTAGTTTTTACATTCTTTTAGGGTCTCAACACATATATTATCAATACTGGAAATATTGTTGGTCCCTTCTAATAGAAGAATTCTTCTTTCATTTTAGGCAATCATAATAAATATCTTCTTATTCATTTTCATATACAATATAAATGTTCAATAATAACATTGGATACTCCAATTCCATCCATAGTAGTACTGGGTCCCTCTCATTGTTCATCTCTAACATAGATTGTTTCTTTTTTTACTAGTTAAAGGATAAAATCTTTTTTCCCATCATTTTTAACATATAATATAATAATATGTATCTAAAGAAGAGTTGTATATTACACATTCTTCATGTTCTCTATCTGCATTTTTTAAAATATAATGAGTGAATATAATTCCACTATTTTATCTTGGAGTCTCGAGGGATCTTAGCAATTAAAACTTATGTATATATTTCAATATAAATATTTGTATCATCAACAATATTTTATAAATTTTGTTTCAATGTATTAATAGTCCAAATGATTTAGAATTTAATTATCCATGGACAGAATTCCTTCTCATTAAATTATTATATAAAATCTTAATGAAATTATCTCCATGTAAACATAAATGCCATGTATTTCTAAAGTGATTGTTTTAATTAATTCATAGTGCGGAGAAAATATATCAAATAGCTCAAAATTCAATATTATTTAGATCATGGGGTTTAAATTAACATAATATATCATTGATGGAAGAAAAATTATGAGTCATCATAATAATATTATATTCTTCCATATCATTATCTTCCTAAGAACTAATATTTCTAGAAATAGACCTGAACTCCTTCTCAGACATCGTATACTATTTTGTAAATTTTAATTCATGAATGAACTTCAGATAATAATTATCTCAAGACATATCTATTGTCTTTATCTTCAGCAACATATTTAGTTATGATGGTCTTAATAAACACCCATATATACCATGGGATTAAAAATCTTATAGATTTATCTTCTGGAAAAATGTTGGTTCTCTCATGTTTATAAACATTGTATAATATGATTTAGCATGAACCAATTGATGAACATAAAAAAACAAATATTGTTTCATTTTATGTAGTGTGTAACCATGATTGTAATAAATTAATTGTATAAAATAAATGAGATCCCACATATAGAATAATATTTGAATAGAACCACCTTATTATTTTCACCATGTCATAAGGATGATGTTTAAATCCTTTAGGGCCAACTGCTTGGCTGTTGACTATTCCACCCAGATGGTGCTTTTAGTTTACTTAATCATGACCTCATACACTTTGTGTGTGTGTGTGTTTTAATAAGATCTATACATCCTTTATAGCTACTCTTAGTAGATAGTAGTTGAATTCGGTGATACCTCGGGGTGATATAGTTTGTTTCTGTGGCTAGATGATGGTTATAATATTATTTTCTCACATATGAAATCACTAGTACATAAATTACATGGCTTTGTAAAATCGTAACATATTATACTACAGAAGACTCATACACAGTTCTAACCCCATTTTGAAATAATAAATCTCTTAATTACAAAACATGTAGAATGACCATGTTATTTAGAATAATCTTCATGTGGTATAATATTTACACATCAAATGTAATTAAATCAAATCAAGGATTATTCTTAAATTCTTATTATAGCGTAGTATATGATTCCTCCTTGAAATCAAAACCACTAATTCTATATATTTCATTCGTATAACATCATTGAGTAATTACCTAGACAAGTGTTAATGAAAATTGTTTCTCTATATAATAAATTGGTTCATCATTTCAACATCTTCAAAAAGATATGGAATTTATCCACATAAACACACTATGGATCATTAATATAATTATTTAAGCTATCACTCTGATTTTAAATTCAATATGACAATTTCACTTCTATGCTTCAAGTAATTTCTTAACCCTTTCCTTAATATACAACATACATATCTTGGGAAAATTAATTAAATTCATAATAATTACTCATCAACACATTTTGAATTCATCATTATTATCACGATATCTATTATTATTAATAAAAAATGATACCAATCACATATTCTCAACATATGTCGAGGAATTATATCATTAGTTTACAATGAATAATTAAATATTATTTCTAAACTAAATAATAAAATAGTTATAATTTTTATATTATAAATCATATTTGAAATAAATTATTTAATTTTATACTTTTAAACCATTAAACTTCTAAATTTATTATTATATTAAAAATAAATGAATAAAAATCAATAAAATATACAACACATGATATTTCTAATCATTGAGATTACATATTAGTTTTTTAAAATAATTTTATATATTCTCTATTACCCATTTATCTTATTATACTTTTTTTGTTATTAATTCAGTATATATTTTTTTAGTTTGTTATTAAATATTGAATGATTTAATTAACACATAATGTTTTCATAAAAGATAAATGTTTACTATCAACCTAAAAATTCATGTTTTCTTTAGAAACACAAAAACCATACCCCATGAAATTTTCATTTGTAATATCAAGAAATGAAATAAATTTTTTTATAAGCTTAGTTAATTTAAATAATTAACATAAAAATTGATTTTTTTTAAATACAACAAAATGATCTATCAAAAAATGAATTTTAAATTTCCTTGAGTTTATATATTGAATAATTATTTTTTGAATTATAATATTTATATTTACTTAATTTATCATTATATTTATTATTAACATTATATTTTACAATATTACTGGTACGGTTACTATTCTAATAGAAATATTATTATTCTAATAGTGAAGTTACCATTCATAATGTTTTGGATAAAATTTGAATGATCTTGTTACAATTTCAATCGTCAAATTGGTTTTATAAATACATGTATACCTAATACTTACTCATTCTCCATTCAATTTAATTCATCTCAAGGTTCTATATTCTTTATTTTCAATATTATAATTTTTACTAATGTTTTTCTTCTTTTTTGTAGTTTTAGTCCATGTTTTGGTAATTATACTTGATCAAAGTGTTAATTTTCCTCTTCTTGTAATTTTTTTATTTGTTATCCAATTATAATATTTTAAAATTTATATTTTTAATTAATTTTTTAATGAATTTAAATAATGAATTTTTTTATTATTGGTTTTTTCTTATGTGTCACTTGTATTTTTATAATAAATTATATTCATAACATTTACATATTGTTTATTTAGATGGAAAATTATGAATATAGAATTCCATAATATTACATTATTCACTATATAAATTTATTCATTTAAATTTTAATTCATATTCTACGTTGATAAATGATGAGGTTATTGGTGTCTCGTAATATCATCAGGTTCCTATGTGGAATCATTGTACTTTTGGTTTTTTCGTACTAAATTTGAGAATGTGAGTTAATTTTTTGAAAAGAACATTCTCAAGGTGGTTTTTGATATTTACTTGTTTATCTTCATAAGATAGATACACATATAGTTATAAAACATTCATATTTAGTATATGCAAATAATTTGTAACATATTTCCCTAGGAGTGCTACTTGGAAAACATTATGAACATTATCTAGGTTTGGTCCATGGGTTTTTCGATATCCTATATATCTTATGCATTAAATGATTTAAAAATGGAATATGTAACTAGGGGTGGGAATTCCAATTTTTCCCTACCACACGACTCTATTATATAATGATATTGGAATGAACACTTCATCTCCAACATCACACTATATGCTTCTTTGGTAATTTTCATCACAACTCTTCTATCGATCCTAACAAGCATTAATAGGTTTCGTAAATTCAAGAACCATCCATGTTATCTAATATAAAATTTCAATCCCATGTAGATTTTTTCCCTTACATTATCCCAACATGTATGAGTTTTACATATATTCCAATATATATCTCTTTATGAGACAATTTTAATACTTGATTATAATTTTTTTGTGTTACATGAAAAAAATAAAGATGTCAATCATATCCTATTTAATTTCCCAAAAGTAAGATATCTAAATTTATTAATGTTTCTAAATAGTTATTAATAATTTACCATAAGTCAGGGGTGATACCCAAATTGAATTTCAATATAGAATTCATGGATTGTTAAATACTCTTCCATAATGTAGAGGTGATCCTTGGATCACGATCAGATGTTATCAAATAGGGTTCCGCTTATAACCACACTATGACCTTTATTCTTTTCATGGAAAGTTCATCATGTTAGAGCTAATCTTGAATAGTGATTAAGTGATCAGTCTTGGTTATACAATCAAAAACATCACATATGGTGTTGTTTCGTTTATATTTTTTTGAAGACCAATGAAAATGTCTATGGCCATGTTATACTAATTCCGTGTTGGTATGGATAATGATTGTAACTTCATTTTTGACATATGATGATATTATTTGACATGATAATATACAATGAACAATATCATGTAATCGCCATTGTCAGTCGTTATTATTAACCATAGATATACTCTTAAGATATTCATATATATTGCTACTTCATGTATTGATATAGAAAGATCAACTTAGTGCAACATCAAATAGTTCCTTAATTATCTATAATGGTGATAGAACATGATTTGTTATTCCAAAATGAATGAATCTATATTTTTATATTTATTTCATGAGGCTTCCCTTTCTCTTTTGATCTCACAATCTTTTATATCTCCATAGAATAATTTTTACCTATTTGATATTCTATTAGATAAATGGTTTGGAAACCATTTAGGAAAGGTATCGTGAATTTATTTAATTTATGATTTATAAATATATCCTTTTCATATCCATGAAGATGTGTCCTTTTTAATTCCTCGTGAGGGATAGAGTATTATTTTTATTTCTACTAAGATAATAAACTACCTTGTTTTCCTTTCGAGGATTGTACTCATTCTAAAAACCACTTTTTTTAGTAAATAATTATCCTTAAATAAATATGGTTTTAATAATATTATTTCATATTAAACTCAAAATTAAAACGATTTGTAACATATTATAAAAATAAAATAATAATAATAATAATAATAATACCTAATTTAGATAAAAAAATATAGTAATCAATTACTAGTTCATATAAAATAGTTTTTGTACAATTAAAGCATAAATCATTCATTTCTCAATAAATGTAGTTGTGGTATATATATAATTATAAATTAAACAATAATATTATATATTATAAAATTTTTAATTTTTAAAATCCACATTTTTTTAATTCATAATTCCAAAACTATATTAGAATGAATTTTTGGGACTTTTCAAAAATAATTAATTTTTATATAAATAGTGAAAATAAATTCCTTAACAAAACTATAAATTTTTTGACGTCATATTAAAGAAATAGATGTTTATAAAACATTTTAATTGATAAAAATATGTATTTAATATTAAAAATTGTGCATTTTATATGTGATATACTGTATTTAGAAACCTATGAGTATTTTTTGTATCTTTTTTGATATTTTCTATTAAAATCTATTTTCATTATTTTCTTCTTATTAAATAATATTTTTATAAAAAATATTCAGATAAATTTTAAAGACAAAAATATTTATTTTATTTGTAATAAACTAATTTAGATCCTGAAAATAATGTATGAGTATAATCTTACCCTACACATAAATTTTAGGCTTTGAAAGACACTTTTTCTAAAAATGGGTCTTTATGTGGTACATGTGTTAATGTTAAAATTTATTTTCATAAAATGATATACATTCTATATATGAAAATAATTTAATATTTAGAATAAGTGTTATAAATTATATTTTGGTTATAATTTCATTTTTTAAAATGAATATTAAATTACCTAGGTAAAAACTATTTAGCACGGTAAAACCAAAAATTCTAAAAATGAAAATTCAAAGACTAAAGGACATAAAACCATATTGATAAAATGTTTTAATATAAATGGATGAGGTATTATCAGCCTTATTTAAACCCCCATTATATTTTTTCTGCGTCATTAGAGTTTTAACGTGTGCTCTATTTATATTTGTAGTTAATAATTACAAAAATTTCATTCTCACAACTTATAAAAGAGTCCTCTCATCATGCCTTAAATAAAACACAATGAATTAGTTTTACACCTAAAACTATTCACATTTTTATTAATTTATAATCCTATTCTTTTTCCTATATCTTCTAGTCACAATAGATTTTTTTGTAACTACCATTTCAAATGATTCATTCAAGGGAGAGTCCAAGTCCTCAACATGAGTACCTTTTCCCAAAATTACAATATTTTTTATATTAATTTCACAAATATAATTTTATAATTCCTATATAATGGCATAATTATTTTCTGTTTAATTAATTTTATTATTCTATAGTAATAATTACTAAGAACCATTCCACTTTTTTATTAAGAAAGTAGAAATTATTATTCATGAATTGTGTGTATTGTTACCCCAATGAGGCAACAACTTACATTATTCATTACAACCTATATAAACTTATTATTAGGGTGAAATTGTATAATAAATGTTACCCATTTAATTTAATGGTTATTAATAAGAGAGAAATTATAATCTACTTTTATTCCCTCACGTTATCTGGGAAATGAAAATGCTGACTTTATGTTGGATGAAGGACTACCACCCCAACCTAATGTTTCTCATTTTTCATCTATATTATTTTATAATTTTTAAAATATCTTTATATAATATTAAATAACATAAAAGTTTCTAAATAATATTAATATTATACAATAGTAATGATACTTTTGAAATATAAACCACTTTCATATTCATAGTCACCCATATATTATGGTATGGACATGCTTGGGTCAGTCAAACCGCCTATATGAAAAATTATATAAAATTAAATCATGGATGATTAAGATAAAATAATTATTGAATATAAATATATTTTAAATAATTTTTTTATTATATATCCTTAAGGATAACATTGACATAAAACTCAGTAATTAAGATACAAATGTTTTGCCGTGTAAAATTAGTAAAACATACATGTTTCCAATTTTTTCAATAAGAACCTCAACCAAAACACTAATATAATGAAATTAGGAAATTATAAAACTGTTTGAAAAATAAATTAAAGTATCATTTGTTATATATAAATTATTAGAATTGGGATATGAATTAAGCATAACAAAATTGTTATAAAAATTGTTCAATGTGATCTAGATAACTCACACCAGATATTGATAATCTATAATAATTTATTAAAATAAATATGTGGTATAATAATAAATTATGTTTTTATATTGTTATGAATATTAATATGGTTCTTAAATTGGTTAATAATATTGTTATCTTTTTTAAATAGGAGCGAAGAATGTGATTTATATTTTGGGAATTCATTGTAAGGATTTCACCGATTCAATTTCTGATCCATTGGGTCACATTATTTATTAATTTAATATAATTGTAAATATTTATTTAATCTCTTAGTTACTCTATTTTATAAAGTTTATACTCTTTTCCACTAGTTAATGTACTTCTCATAATCAATATCCACTTCTTTCTGTGAAAATCTTCTTAAGATAAAATAATAATATTGTCAACACAAATTCTAATTCTTACCAAAGGACTTATCTTCCATGTCGAGATTTTACCTGTCAATTTTTAAAAAAAAATATATGTATATATATGCTCATTAGTTTATAATCTATATATTTTTTACCTATTTTATGAAATAAAATTCATTCAATATTTCTCTTATTTTTCTATTCTTTAAATTAGTCTAAATAGATTTAAAAAGACATTTCATTTTATTATTAATCAAAACCTATTGATTAGATTGTTCTTTATATTTTAGAAAATATTTCACTTGAAACTATTAATAATATTGTTATCAAAATTCATCTACTTAGCTTTCTGAAATATTATACAATTAATTTATCACTTCAACATTGATAATAATGTTTATATGGTTTTTTGAAAAAAACAATTATTTGGAACTCTATTATTTTTATGAATTTATTATCTCATAATATTATTTTTTGATCACAATAATAATTTTATTCTTATTTTGATATACAATATTCTCTTAAGTTCATGTTATTCAATGTTTTTGAAATATCTATGAAGCGCAATGTTTCTTCATAGACTTCTTAAGATTTGATATGGATTTATTTTTAGTGGAAAACATATGCAGGGACTGTAATATATGGACTCCAATATCACCCACCAATTAATTAACTTAACTTTATATCTCTTTAGATAATCTAGTAGTTATGTAATGAGTTTTTTATCATTGGAATTGGAATAATGATTTTTCCTTCATATTCATGAGTGAAAATATCGAGTTTATTCAAATAGGTATGCAGAAAATAAGTTTTCGCACAAAGGATTTCATATACCGATGGTTGTGACATGTTCCCATGTTGTATATCATGTTATCAAAAATTTCCAAGAGGGATTTAATTTTCAATATATTCCTATTTTTTCATGTTATCCACTATTTTTAAAATATTCCAAAATCTTAAGTAAACTAACATTTCCTCAGATTTTTTAAATGTAATTTGAACATGTCATAAATTTTATGCTTTATTAATTATATTTTTAAAATCATTCATTCATGTAAAATGATTTATGATTATCATATTTTTTATTCGGATCATTTAATATGATATTTATCCCCTTTTATCAATCTTTTCATGTTTATGATATCATACATTATGATTTTGTTTCCCTTATATATTATATCAGTTCAACCTTCATATTTTTTTCATTTCCCATGTTATGAAGATGATTGTATCATATGAAATGTATAGAAAATGGTCTATATGAGCATCATTAAGGATATTTTTTTTCATGTGTTATAAATTTATTTATTTAAATACCTAATCTCAGTAAGACTAAATTGTTCAGTCCTTGGGTTATGTGATTGTTTTTTAGATGTGTTATCAAAATGATAAAATTATTATATTATTTATGTTATGATTAACCCTGGACACTTTAGTCATACTCCTTAATTAAATCTAACCATCATTGTTGATTAAAGTCTAACATATTATATGTGAATATATAATTTATACACTTTTGGTCAGTATATATGTCTTGATTATATCTATAAGAGAAGTGGATCTAAATATTAAAATAAAATATCATAGTTTATAACATTAAATCATTAATCCGGTAGTTATCATTATTGATATTTTATTTTCAATTGTCACATGAATCCCCTTCATCATTTTTCATGATGGAACAACCTAGGTATTTTATTGAGGAAACATTTTTTTTAACAAACCTTTTTCTAACTAACGGGATTCTAAATAAAAGAACAATCATTATCCTCTTATTTGTAAATTTATATACTTCTTTTCATTATTATTACTAGACATAATTTACCACTTCAATGTTAACGTATTCTTTAGTCAATAATATCCTGATAAATTTCATATGAAATGTTTCTATTAACTAGAAAATCAATGAAACAATGTGATCAATTTATTAATTATGGGTTTGGGTTATTCCATGGTTTGTTTTTTTATGGATACATATAAATTCCCTCAAACATGATCACATATCCAAGGATTAATAAATTCCACATCTAAAATATTTCTTTTTTACTTAACGTAAAATATCTATTTCTTTAATACCATTAGAATATTCATAAGATAATCTAAATGTCCATCCCTAGTTTTGGAGTATATGATAATTTTAAAAACAAACACCATGAAAAATAAGTCTACGTATTGTGTACAGATTTTATTGATCAACTCTATGAAAATTGAGGTGTTATTTATATGTCTTTATAGTATCACTATGAACGCATAGTGTTTATATATCATATGGACTAATAAATTTTGAATATATAATCTTTTTACCTTTAGAATATGATATATATAATTGACATCCACTTTTTATATGGTATAATATCCTTGATGTTGATTGAATAATAAATAAATCCCTGGTAGTGGAAAATTTTTCATAATAGTGGAAATATTAATATCATAATAATCAATGCACAACTAAATTAACACATCCTTCTTCTTGTCACGACCCCCTCCCACCAAAGATGCCCCTCATGAGATGGCAATTGTGAAAGGGAGATAATGACACCCGAGTCCCACATCCAGTAGGCCCCGGGGTGGTGACTAGCAACAAGGGTATGAGTTTTCACAAATATGGGAGGCATTACCCTTTTTTATTATTTAGGATCGGAAAATAGGACAAGTCAACCACCAAAAAGGAAAAGAAAAAGTGTATAAAAATAAACCCAAACCAAGCCCACAAGCATGTTTAACCAATTTTATAATAAGGTGCAGGTACAAGAAAGCGCAAAATACAATACCAAAAGAAACAAGTGTACAACAATTGCAACAACTCCAACTGTCCGACTTGTAGGGTCCCGCACGGCCCTGGTAGGCCTCCTGGAAAAATGAAAATAAATATAGTGTGAGCATACAAGTCTACTCAGTAGGGAAACCTAATGCTGTCATGCACAAGTAGGGAGACATCCTAATGTCCCGTGAGAACAACAGAAGAAACCTAGCAAGGAATTATATCCACCTAACCTCACCAGCCACACTCACCAAAAACACAATCACAACAGGTAGTTGTATATAAGAACAAGAGTATTGGGTACCCCACACCATTTCCCTTTAATTAGCTACTCTTCCTAAGGGTAAACGTCCTGACACTACCACACTCTCCCTACCCGCACACACCTGGGCCTCACAACCACGTATCCCGCCCGCACACACCAGGGCCTCATCCCGAATATTCTTGCGAAAAAGTAGAACCTACCCAAAGAGTATTGTGCTAAAGCCACCCCAATCGAAACCTACCATAAGAGTCTTAGGTGTAAGGTCTTCTTAAGCCATCACAGCCTAGGGGAGAAGGAGCAGAAATGAGCTAGTAACTAAGGGAAAAACACCCTCTCCAATGAAATGGGAGTGTTCGGCACTAAGTTCTCAACATGGGTGGGGTGTGATAAAACACCAAAGATACAGATATATATATACCAACCACACAACCCAACCTACGGCTTCTGAATAGAGAAACTGAGCACATGCATCGACACTGCTACTACGAAGCATGCATACAATAAACAACCCCAAACGCATTTAGGTTTTAACGTTTTAGCAGAAGTAGTTTATTTAGTTCATTAACTATTGGGAAACTATCCACAACCAACCACATCAATCATTCATAAAACATATCCCTTCCATCCACAAATCAAGTTATCAAAACACAAGAAACACAACCAAGTCCTTCTTATTAACCAACCAACCCCATTGAATATTAATTATATTCTGTTACCAAGCCCCTCCATTCATTAACTCTTTCACTTTTTATTTATCATTCACATCCCATAGTCCAATCACATTCAACCCATCCCTGCAGCCTCACTGCCAACCACCATAACCACAACTGCACTGAAACCCGTACATCATTATCCCTTTAATACCACTTCTCGCAACCCCGCTTCCCGTTATCAACATAGCATTTACACCAACCCACAACCAAGCCAACCGCAGCCCCGTTGCTCACCCTATCCACAACAACCCACAAAACACCCCCATCACATGCCACATATCCAAGACAAGACCAACATGTTCATTATTCCATTTTGTTTAACCTGGGTGATCACACAAGGGTTCCAGATTTTAAACATCCAACTTTACGTGATTAACCAATTTCCACATTCCACAAAGTTCCAACCACAAAAACGGTCTAGAAAGATAGGGCAACATTTAATTACGCAAGAAAAGTCCCCCAACGACCGTGATTTTCAGTAGGCATAAGATCATTCAATTCACAACACAATATCACAGGATATAAAGTAACTGCAATCAAAACTTCCCAACCCCGTTATATTATCAAGTTATTATCTTTATTAAATCGGTTCAAAAGTGTTTCACATAAACAAGAGAACACCCGCCCCACATGATTCACAAACTAGAGAGACGAAGGTAATATCCCTACCTCAACATGTTCTGATCGCAATGCTCCCTTGGATCAACCTTAGAAGACGTCCGTCAGCGTCCTTCACTTATGTCAGGTCCCGGAGAAACCTCCTCGGGTGGATGTCGGAAAGGAAAGGCCAAAGGAAAAATAACAGATCCTAGCTCGGAAGTTCCTCCTCGTTGTTATGATCCCGTTTCCGCTGACGGATCGTAAATCTGAGCTTGGATGAAGAAGTTATGGAAGAAAGAGCCTTCGGGTCTCTTGGGACAACTCTGCTCAGAGGAAAGGGGAGGAGTGGAGTGAGTTGAAAGGAGGAGGGGACCCCTCCTTTTATAGGCAAGAAAAGCAAAAGTACATGGCGTGTACTTTATTGTACATGGCGTATACTCGGTTATTTCACACGGTCTCCACGCCGCTTCCAACACGGCTCGGTGGCCGTTGACTGATCAACACACAGTTTGACGGTAACGCATACGAGGGGAGGGACTACATGGCGTGTAGTTCAGACACACGGAGTTTACCCATTTATTGAACACGGAAAGGACATGGCTCCAACACGACACACGGTCGTTGACTGGTAACGTGTATACAGGGAAGGACTACATGGCGTGTAGTACTGGACACACGGCGTTCACCCATGATTTCACACAGCAAGGACACGACCTTCAACATGGGGTATACTAGGGAAGGTGGTACATGGAATGTAGTTACACTACACGGCGTGTACTCATTTACTTCACACGACTAGGACACGGCCTGCAACACGGGGTATACCCGGAAAGGGGGTACACGGCGTGTACTCAAACTACACGGCGTGTAGTTTCAAAATTCTAGAAAGTGTAGAGAAGTCCATTTTACCCTCTAGAACACTTCGTGGACTTCTTTTTGACAAAGGAATGGGACGGAGAGGTCAGGGCCAATACACCTCTTGAGAAATATCACTGTTGAACCTCAAGGTGATGAACTATGATTTATGAAACCATTTTCTAAATTCCCTTACAGTTGATTATTTAACACCCCTAATCATATTAATGTAAACCACTAAGGACTTTTGGATATGTGTGTTTATCTGGTTAATGGTTACATTGATAAATCGACCTCACAATCTGTGGTAAATCCAGGAAATTATTTATAAATTCACAATTATACATAATATTGATGAATTCCATTAATTAAGCGAATAAGGAAAGATATTGTTCTTCATTGGGTATCAACACCCATGATATTGAGGCATTTTATAATGTTGTTAATATTATTTATTTTATATTTATATAATCATATGATCATTTAGGATATTAAATGAAAATTCTCTTTCTTTATAGATAATGTGAGCTATATATAATGAGATAAAATCAATTCCCACTATAGAGTGAAATTCATCTAAAAGACTGATTAATTTTTTTTATTTACTGAATCTTTCCATGGATATTAACTAACACGTATCAAACATTAGGGTTTAAATGATGAATAACTTGGTGTTTTGAAATATTGTTTTCATTCAATTGTTAAGGAAGTGAATCAACATTTTTGACAAATATGTAGAATACAAAAGATTTCATAGAACAATAATGAAATAAATATTTCTATATTTTACAGTGAATAATATGCTTAATTTGTAATAATTAATTTTCATAATCCACCTTAATGGTGGAAATGGAATAAGAGTTTCCTGGATGCATCATCTTTAGTAATTTCTAATATTACTTATCCAAGAAGATCACGGGTTTGGTGAATTTTCCTACATAGTACCCCTATCCATACAATTAAACCTTTAGAGCATGGGTGGTGCATTGGAAAGTGTCTCCATTTCCTTAATTATATTTGCTGAATTCTTCATTTCAATTTGAATGTTAGGAGCTCGATTCCCATCACCTACACACTTAAATCATTTCTTCATTCCTTTGTGGAAATTACTATGCTACTTATTTATATACTTTTACCATGTTTATAGATGGATATTATTTTCTCAATTATCATTTGATCATATATATTAAAACTCCATAATTATCTTCTTATCTTCATTATCATGTTACTATTCTCTAAACTCCATCTCTTCTTTTACAATAAACCAAACAACTTCATCATAACTCAAAAATACATGGACATGTAGAGCCTTTTGAAGATATGATTATAAACCACTAATGAATCCTTCAATTTTTCTATCCTTATTTTCAACGAAACCTAAGGTGTACCTTTATAATAATAGTAATATTATTACTATATTTTATGACTGATTCAATGCCCTTTTCTTATTCTCAAGAAATTCACTCTATATCATAGTGTGAATATTTTATGGAAATTGATTATTAATAAATATTTTTATGATATTTACCCCTCAATTTATCCTACATTATCATTCATCTCTATATTCCAGACCAATATAAACCATTGAAAATTTTATCCTTTTAAATGTTATACTATTAGAGTATATTTATCTTTTAAAGAACAATATAGCACTGGAATGTAATTTTCCATGGAGTTGACTCATTCATCTATAAAATATGAATCCAATGTAACACTAACTTAAAATGGTTGGTTATTCATAAATGGCTAAGTGGATAATTAATAGTTTTGTGAAATAAGATATTACACATGGTTGAGCTTATTATCTATAACCTACGACAAGTAGTAAATTACCACCGTAAGGTTCTAAAATTCACCTCTCATTACAATAGGAATCTTGGATGAAAAATAATTTCATTTTCCATCACATGGGTTATTAGTCTAGTTTCACCTAGTTCAAACTACAATTTTAAATTAAATGTTTTATAATAAAATATATTTCAATAAATCATAAATAAATAAATTCTTCACAATTGTTTATAAATTATTAAATAATCAACAATTTAATCCTTAATTTTGAGACAGGTTATATTTTACTTATTTAATTATCAAATAAGGTAAACCTACCTTTTATACTTACTACATTGACTCGTTTACTTATTACATTTTTAAAAAATCATTTATAAGTTAAACGGAATAACAAGAAAAAAATCAAGAATCAAAACATTTAGTATCATAAGGCGATTAGGATCATACTACATTATTATACATAAAACATTTTAAATTAAATTATTAAATTATGTATTATCATATTGTGTGATATAATTATAATGACCCAATATTTTCATACATCCATATAATTTGATTTTCAACTAATATTTTATTCATTACATAGACACTAGCCTAAAGACAATAATAATATATTGAATTTGGAAACATGGACCCTAAACTTCTAGTGAGGTGAATGATCATCAATATTTCCTGAAATGAGCTTCCCCTTTAGTATTACTACCTAAAAACCTTCTTTATACCATGGAAAAAAAATAAAAGGGTTGTATCATATTCCTAGTAAAGGTAAATATAATCACAAAGCGTAAGTGTATAAAAAACATCTTTAAATCATATCATGTAAATCAATGATAATGTTACCATGTCATGAAATAAATCATAGAAGTCTACAAAATAAAAAAATAACCTCTTCCATGAGAGAATAATATAAGTCACGAAATTTTTTAATACAAATAGTCATATAAAATCATTACCATATTAGTCATGGCTGGCTACCAATACCATAATAGTAGACAAAGTCATTTTCTAGACCACATTCACTCCATGTGCCAGCCCTATGTTACTGAACCGAGTGTACTTCTCGTTCCATTACTTTATTATTAAACCGATATCATTTCATGTTTTGGTATTTTAAATCTCATCAGATATTAATGATTACCCAATGCATTGAAGTGAGATATAAATCACACCCATCACATAATAAAAACATTCATATGTGTTCCACCAGAATATAAATCATTTATCATAATAAATCCCATGAAATGAAATGGGTTTCATAAAGATCATTCAATCATAATATAACCCATGGAACTGAAATGGGTTTCATAGTAATTATTAATTGAAAACATAAACCTAAAATTGGAATAATTTGGATAGTATCATTGAAACAATATCCCCTTTATAAAATAAGTAATATCAAAAAAAATTATCATATATGTAAAATAGTTTTTAGAAATCACTTGAAAATAATTATTGAGTAAAATATTCTTTCTTCTTTAAAAATGTTTTTTTTTCATGAAATTACATGAAATTTTAAAAGAAAAAATTTTATCTTTAAATAACATTGTATGGAATAAGGGAGGATTTAAGTCATTAAGGTTTCATGAAAGTGGAAAAATCCATTCAGTATATATCAGTTAAAAACATTTATCTTTTACTTTAGCAGGAAAAGTCTTGAGGTACCACGTTAAGAAAATTGAAAAAATATTCCTTTCAAAATGGTTTGTAAAAATTTCCACAAGTGTAAAAATGAATTTAAAAATTCCTTAAGAATAGTAAAAATATTGTGGGATATGATTTTATGAAATAGGGTCATGGAAAATAAATATTCCCCAGTATACACTTATATATTAACAATCACAAATAATAATGAGATTGTGAAATTAATCCTTACCATAGGTCTGATTTCATTTGTTTGTATTAGAAACACATTTAAAATGGATTAAAAAATTTATTATCTTTTTCCTGAACCATATTTATATTTTTTATTTCATATATGATCATATAATCATATTTTATTAGTACCATTTTTTTGGCTGTTAACTACTTCATTTTCCTATGTATGTTTTGTCATATAACTTCCACATATTGTTCATAGGATGTAGTTCTATAATATAAATATTTATATTAAGTAATTACATGAATTTATTTCATTATATACAATTGTATAATCATTCTGGAATAGTGAATATGGAAAATGAATCACAATGCATAATGGAGGCGGTAGGTCGTACACAAAAACGAGCGATTGTATTATTCCATTAATGGAAAAAAGGGTTAGGAAGTGGATGGTAAATTATCTACTAGAAATAATATCATGTTACAATTATTAGGAATATCTATCATTTCCATCATAATACCCATTCAGGCAAAATATTGATGAAAAACTGATGACACCATGGCATGGAGATGGTAATCCGTACACACGCACACATGGTACTTTTATTTTCGTTCGGATGAATAGAAGCTAGAATATGGTTTTTACATATTCCTGATTCCATATTAGAATAATTTTGATAATATATTAATTACTATGTAATTTAAATAATATATGAATAATAAGTATAAGAATAAATATTCCTGAAAGATTCAGTTAATACTATTACCTCTTATTTGGAAAACATTCTTTATATCTCCTATTGTAGACAATAGGGTTGGTCTTCTGAGAACAGAATGACCACATTGATTTTTATATATAATATTAGAAGAAAACTTCTATGGGGACGGTCAATCTTAATGTGTCAATGTAATGTGAATAAGTGAGGGAAGAGGTTCCCTTTTATTAATTAGCTAAGGGGCACTTTTGAAATTTAAAAAATATTAATTTATAATAAATTCAAATATAATATGCAATAAGGTTTTAATAACATCAAAAAATATATATGTGACATGTTTTGGTATTATTTGAAACCTTATCGTTTTGAATAACCACTAATTGACTTATTTTTATTTTTAGTATGGTAAAAAAATTATATATTTAAAGGTAGTAATTTTTATTTTAGTGATGTTAATTAAATCATAAATAGAAAATTTATAACATTTTAGGACATATATCATTTTTTTATTTTTAAAGATGAGAAATTTTTTTATGAAATATTATTTTCATAAAATGACTTCGGTGTCAATTTTTGAACTTTTACTTATTTGGATATTAAAAAATATCATAATAATAAGTTAGCTTTAGAAAATATATTTAATTATATAACTTAGTGGACAAGGGAACATAAAAAATTCATTAATCACATTATTTATCTCAAATATTATTCATATAAATCTTTTTAATAACATTGTTTTAATATTATGATTAAAAAATTATTACTACATCAATGATGTGTAATTATTTAATATACTTATTTATTTAGTAAAAAATAAATATAAAATAACAAAACGAAGTTAAATCCTCTATATTTCTGAATACCATTTATATTAGAATATATATCAGGATTAATCTTATATAATAAATGTTATATTATTTTAAACATGAATGTGAAATCTTTAAATTTTTATTAAATAAGATTTTATATATACCCAAATCTCATATAAGCTGACAAAAATGTGAAAAATAAATATATATCATTCAAATATATTTATTAATTTAATAATTACTATTATATTGGTTCATAATGTATGTTTTTTACTAATTCGTACACATAAGGGATATAAAAGACAATGAATGTGACATTTTAGGAATTTCTTTTATCTATATATTTTAGAAATCATTTTCATGCAAATGTTACCATAAAATGACATAATTCTTATTATTAGTTCTTGAAGGTAGAATTATATTCATCCAATAAATTTGTTTTGAGACATAGGGTCACTTTAATGTCTTTATAAATTTTTAATCTAAATTACTCAATTTTCCATTTATCATGGTTACAAAATTTACCATTTTTATTATTCATATTAGAAAACAATAAAGGGAAATATCACTAAATTTCTATCTTTGGAATATAAATTTTGCATCCATTTTTCAAAATTAAAAACAAATATGTTTTATAATTTAATTCAAAATAATATAGGTAGTATGCCATGAAAAATATTTTTTCAAGAAAAATACCATTTTTAAAACAAAAAATAACTTTATAATAATTTTAATTATATAATATTTTTTTAAAAATGGATTATTTTAAATTAAAATTAAATAATTAAAAATTAAAAATTAATCCAAAACATAATTTGATATATTAATGTCTATAAAAAAATTTCAATAAAAATTAAAATTTTCACTATTTTTCAAATGATGGTTCTTTTCATAAAAATTCAAAAAAATTACACTAAGATAATTTTGACATTATAATTTCAAAAATTATGTTAATTTTTTCAAATTGAATTTATAAAAGAGCTAGAATTCAGTTCTAAAACATGAGCTCCATTAAAATTTGATAAAAATTATTTTAATAAAATATATATTTTTATAAGTTAAATTAGATTTGTTATTATCTAATATATATATATAATATATTGAATGAATGTTAAAATCTAACGTCCTACTTCTGGGTGCCACCAAAATGTGCCTTGTACCCGGTTTGTCACATGGCCTCGAGTGCATTTCCCTTAACTCCAGACATTTCTGACAAGCAGCTAGGGCCTTGGGTGTTATATTGTGGAAGCTATTCCATCTTTGTAATAGTATACACAGTAAAATGTAAATACAAAATTATAGAGGAAGAAGTAATACCATAAAAATGTATACAATAAAAGACTAATTAAATAAACTACTACAACATATATATAAATAACGATGCATGTCACAAGTATGTAGGAAGATAACCAAAAAATTCACAATGCTAGAAATAAAAAACCGAAACCAAAGACCAGAGAAAAGATATCTCACCAGCATCACATGCCTGAGCTTGGTCCAATGCTCTCCAGCTATGATAGAAATCAAGTACCTGAGGAAGAAGAAAGTTTTCTCTTATCTGTACCTGCAACCTTATAATCAGTTTGGGTCCAAAATAATGACACAAATGGGGTGTGAGATGAATCCCATTAGAATCCACCAATAGATATATTCTTAAAAGTGAGAGAATTTATATAGTAGGAAATATAAAGAAAAAAATTAATAAATTATGTAGTACTTAAAAGTAATCAATCCTAAAGTGTTTAGTTACATTCATTTTCATTTATAAATTATGCATACAATTGAATAATTAATCATGGGATCTAGCCTAATCTCTATATACTCTGGTGTAATATCAACAACAGACATCTCAGATGGCTATTTAAACAACCATGTAAAATAGAGTCCAAGCTTGTGCTTTGGCTTGGAAGACCCGTCACAGACAAACAAACAACCATTCATAACAACCCAGTAAGAAATCTCTCATAGTATATCCCATTTGGTTTAACATTGCACTAATCAATTTCAAAGGACCACCATAAGGGCTCTCATGGTCAATACCCATGAATCCATGTGGCCACAATAATTTATACCGGACCTCCAGGTATCTCTCACCGTCAATACTCCCTAGGTCAAAATCTACACCAAGTTTATCAAGGTCCAGTGTAAATAAACATAGAAACCCCCATAGTTCTCCATGATCAAGGATCTCATGGTCCATGGAATATTAGCACACATACAACACTCATTAAATGATCTGCATGGAATCCTAACTATTACATGGCTCAAATTTAATCAAAGCATAGAAACATGCATCAAATATTACCAAACCAATCCATATTGAACAAATCAAGGAATGGAATGATGGTACACCACATAAGTAACTGAGTCTTAATGGACAATAACAATAAAACAAGGGAATTCAACCATGGGGTGTCCCATAAACAAGGGTGTACAATCATATACATTGACATCAACCCTTAATCAAAAAACCAAACCATATAAGGGATTAAACAATGTCAAATTACAAAACACACAATACCCCAACATGGGTATTTAGCCAAATTGAGCGTATATAATCCAAAGAAAAATGATGAAAGGCACAAACCACCTACCCTGATGTGGTATGGTGAACACTCCCAAACATATGCACCTGAATCTGCTTAGAATTTCATTGATATTCTAAAGGGTCAAAATATTTCATCCTTGAATAACATATGAGAGATGAGAAAAACCAATAGAGAATCATGGAGGAGGAATAACTCACTGTTGTGATTCTAATGCACCCTCCGATGTTCGAATCATACTTTGGAAAAAATGGTGTCTCACACATTGATTGCTGCTCCCAGTCTCTCCTGGGAAAACCAAGGTTAGAAGAAGAGAATTCTAGATATGTGACATGACCTCGATCCAACTAATCAATTAAAATGAACAATACATGACTTTTTCATTTAATGTACATGTTTAGTACTAGCTTCAATGGGCTCCAGCTTTAATTAGTCTATCAGGACATAAACACGACCATGTACTCGGCCGTTACATGGCCAACACACAGCTACCAGCCACAACTGAGTACACTGCATGTACTCAAAAGTACACGGCGTGTACATATGGAATTTTTTTAAAAATAATTCAATTTTCCTCAAAACCAATCAATATAAATATCTATATATTAAATGGAGATTTGGGTTCTTACCAACATACGCCATTAAAGAAATTCATCCCCAAATTTCCCTTCCAGGAGTGGTGATAATGAAACTTCAAACAACTCTTGCCATTATGACCGTGTGTTGGCCTCCCAATCCAATGTATCATCTTGTACATGGTCAGGCTACCATAGCACCTGAACCATAAGAATATACTATCCATAGAGAGAAATCGTGTTGTGATCCACGGTGTGAATAGGGTTCTCTTTAAAGGATGAATCCACATTTAACTCCACCTCCGAGTGTTGAAAGACATGAGATGGGTAAGAAAGGTAACATCATAGCTGAGAAACATGAAAGACATCCTTCATATACAAGTACCTCTTAGGTAACTTTATCCAATAGGCAACCATCTCCAATCTCTCCAAAACCCCAAATGGTTTGACATATCTCGATTAAATATTTCCATGTCTTATAATCCTCCTGTTTCCCAACCTCTGTGTGACACTTAAGAAAACTTGATCCCCGAAATTGAACTCCAGAGGTCGTCTCTATAGATAATCACAAGATTTCTATTGAGATTGGGGATTAGTCATCCTCTTTTGAAACAACTCCACCTACTTAGTGGTCTCCTAGAAAAGATATGGTCACAACATAACTGTCTATCTTGCCTCCATCCAAGATAGGGGTGATCGGCGTGGCATACCAAACAAAGCCTCATAAGCTTCCATCTGAATCGTCTCCTAGTAACAGTTATTTACGGAAATCTCCACTTGGGGTATATTTTATTCTCAAGAACACCTGCAATTCTAGGTTGAATGCTCGTAGTAGGTCCTCCCAATCCTGAATCGTGTTCTTGGACTAGCCATATTTCTGGGGATATTAAGATATACTGAGAAGTACATGTGTACCCAAAGCCATTTGTAGTCCCTTCCAGACCTGAGAATTAAGACGGGCATCCATGTTTGAATCTATAGAGTACAGAACCCCAAGAAAACACAAAATCTATAAATTTTAAAACCTTATAAATACATCAACACTAAAGGATCACTCGATCAGAATGAAATGTGAACCCTTTGTGAGTCTGTCAATAACAACCCATATTGCTTCATTTCCTCATGGAAACTCAATAAACTTATCATGAAATCAATTGCAACATTATCCCACTTCCACTCATGAATGGGAAACTTCTTTAACATCCCTATTGGTCACTGATGCACCATCTTCACCAGTTGATTGGTGGAATATCTCATATTGAGCAACATCCCTCTTCATACCTGGCCAATAATATTTACAATGAAGATCATGATACATCTTGGTGACGCCAAAATGAACTGCCAAAACTGAGGAAAGAAATTATCTCAAAATATCCTTGTGTATTTCTACTAACACCCATACATGCCCATGAAAATGAAAGACATCATCATCATCTATGGTCCACCCAGAAGAAGGGTCCTTCCCTGACACACTCTCCCATAGGACTAGGCCTTCAGAATCTAATAGATTCATCATCCACTATCGCGTCAGAAGAGTAGTGGTTACTACTACAGAAGAAATAAAAGTCTTCCCTTGTCTGTCGTGCACCTCCAAATGCATCTCATAGAAAAAAATCCATAATCTTCCACTCACTACATGGCTCCTGAACTACATGTATCTGAGTCCTCCCTCTTAACGCATTAGCCACTATGTTTCCCTTCCTAGGCGTATAGGCGAGTTCAAAGTCAAAATACATAAGGTGATCAACCCACCTACACTATCTCAAATTCATATCCACCCGAGTAAATATATACTTGAGTCTATTTTGGTTAGTGAAAAAAGCAAAATGCTCTCCCAAAAGTTATTGTCTCAAATATCCCAAAGCATGCACAACTATATCCAACTCGGGACCATGCATCAGTTAATTCATCTCATGTGGCCTCATCTTCTGAGATGTGTACGGAATGACTCATTCCCCTTGCATAAGAACTACTTCTAGACAGATACTTGATGCATCGTAGTATACAGTGACACTCATTCCTAAAACCAGAAAAACTAGTATCAGTACTAAAGTTAATCTCCCTTTTAGCTCCTAAAAGGTTGAATCACAAAAATCTATCCACATATTCCTTCCACCCTTCTTAGTTATTCCTGTCAGTGGTGATGTTATGTGTCCGTCTGGCCCCAGGAAACATCATACCTAAAATATTTTCTTCGGATTCACCCAAGAAAATACTTCTATCACTTTCTCTTGGTCTACTGATACACTTGTATCTGAGATAACAATACCCAAGAAGTGAATCTGGTCCAACCAAAAGTTGAATTTTGAGAGTTTATCATATTACAGATGCTCTCTCTGTGTACTAAATACGATCACAATATGGGATGCATGGTCATGACGAGTATTTGAGTACACAAATATATTTTCCATGAAGACTACCACAAAAGAATCCATGTATGAATGGAAAAATTGGATAATCAGTGCCATGAAAATTGATGGCGTGTTCGTGATACCAAACGGAATATCTACTTACTCATGTATACCTTACCTACTCCAAAACGATTTAATAGGTATATCTAATGGTCTAACAGATAGATGATGATATCTAGATCCCAAAACAATATTTGATAACCCTATGGATCCTCAATGGTGAAAAAATATATCATTAATCCTTGGAATGGGATATCATTTCTTGACCGTTAAGTGGTTCATCTTCTGAAAATCCACAACATTTATGAGGGTAGAGCCCTCCTTTTTCACAAAAAGGACAAGAGAATCCTAAGGATATGTACTGGGTTAGATAAAACCCTTTTCCTACAAGTCTTCCAACAACCTCAGTATCTTCTATAACTCTGGTGTATCTATCCTATACAGAGAAATGGACATTGGTGCTGCTCCAAACACAATCTCAATAGAGAAATCTACCTCCCACACTAGAGATAGACCTGAAATATTTTATATAAATACATATATAAAATGATCCACCACTTGAGAAAATTCCATGTTGGACGCACCCTGGTCATCGTGATATAAACATGCAACCTTGGCTGTAATTCTTCCTAACCCATGTTTCTTGTTTCCATCTCTTCTCACCTGAACATCCCATTCACCATTGTGTTGAACAAACCCTACCGCTGGTGACATGAAACAAACCCTATTATGATTGCATTGAAAATGGCCTAAAAGGATAATATACATTCAATTCTGATAATGACATCAAAGTCTGTCATCTCTAAGACATAGAGGTCCCAAAGGATGTGACACCGACCAACCTCAAGAGGGAACTCCTTGCACTAATGTACACTAGTCGTCCTAATCCTTAATAGAGTCTCTAGGTTCATAAAAACCTTATAAGTAAATACACCGTGCCCAAGCCTCTAAAAAATATCAATAGATATAAAACTCTGGGAATCCATGACATTATAAAGAGCAAAAACTAAAACTGAGGCAACTCGAATTGTACCTCACACCGTATATGGTTCAAGATCCTGATCTAGCTGGGTATGTTCCAATAAAAAAGTATAACATGTATTGTTGACCTGCAACCCTTCCTGACTTCCCTGATTATATTGACCATGTTGTCGTTAAATGCCTGCCAACAAGCTACCACGACCACAACCTATTCCTCGAATTGAATGGCCGGATGAACTCCAGTTCCCTGACTGAGGAGAAACTAGTGGTCCTTCTCCTAAACATGATGTTATAGCTGATCCAATCTCAAAAGATTCTGGAGAGAAGAATCGATAAAATCCCTGAAGTTGACTCATCTGGCCATAGGCTTAGCACTCAACTGGGTCTCTTGAGCACTAAGGCCTTCGGATCCCAATCTCCCCGTACATGTATCATCTCACATGGCTGTCTGTAGATACATCCAAGCTACTGGAATCACCATGTGATGTCTCCCGGTAGTGCTTCCTGCTATCAGATGATGGATTACCAGCCCTAAATACTATACCACTCTTGCTTGTTTCTCCCAACTCCTTCAGATTGTGCACAGTAATGAGCTCCTGATTCACTATAGCTCTCACTAAAGTCATCCTAATGTCATTCACCAGTGATTGGATCTCATACTAGAGACAATCATCAAACAACCTAGAAAGTGATAACTTTTCACCACCCAATGTAGGTGTAAAGCATTGAATCTCTGTGTAACAATAATACTAATCCATCACAAAAATGTTTCCCTTCTCATGATTCATGAACACTCGGGCTCGATCATCCCTCAACATGTTAGGATATAAATATCACAAAAGTTCCTTTGAAAGTCTCCCAAGGCCATATCCCAGTGATGTCCCACCAGTGTGATAACATCCCACCGTCTATTGAAATAATCATGCAACATGTATGTAGAAATATTCTCCCTCATTTCAAGAGGCATCTTCAGATGCACAATGATAGAAAGCATGGCCTCCAACTATTACTCTATAGACTTGGGTCCTCTATCCATTTAAAATGTTAGTGGATGCTGCTATTGGAACACTCTCATCAACTCTTACAAGCCTGAGGTAGGATGGGGTGCTCCCTATAATGTCTGCATCATCCTCATAATTCCTTCACAGAATTTGGCATCGGCCCTAGTGTCAAGTATAACAGCTGGTTCCAAGATAGGAAAGAAGGGGGGATCTACTGGTAGTCCTTGATATATCCTTTCCAGTGTCTATTCATCACCCTACACCTGGCGCGTAACTGATGTATGTCTTGTTTGAATGACTCCGGAAGGTCATGCGCACACCTCGAATTAATTTTATCAAGGAAACCAACATAGAAGATCAATAAAAGAAAAATAAGTAGGAAAACATTCACGCATTTAAAAACCTAGTTACACGGTGATTTGCCATAATCTTTTAACATGGTGTGTACATCTTCAAAACCTAGTCTTGTAACACCCTTATGCATGATGTGTTACTCTCGAGACACGACGTGCACTTGAATTTTCTATACATCCCATGTTCTTCGACACAGATAAACCAGATTGTCTCTTACGGCATAACACTACATAGTATTTTAACCATAGACATGACATGTACTACATTAGTTCTAACCACTTGTTTCATTAGTCCCAAGGTTGGAGACACGATCGACCCTATACAGCATATAAGAGTGGGACACGATGTGTTTAAAATAAGTTTCATTAAACCATTTCATTGATCACACGATTAGGTACACAGACCATACAACACGACATGTACAATATTTACATGACTTGTTCTACCAAAAGTTTCCCAACACTGTGTCTCTTCTCAAACATTAAGTCACATGGCCAAAAATTCATGGAGTCTACATACAGTACACAACGTGTACTTATGAAAATTTGTTTCTTCCAGAATCAGAAGAACACAAGGTGTGTGTTCATAACACCACACGCTGTGTTGTCTTAGTTTTCGGATAATAGGCCACTGAAACTTCTCTAGAACCCTTAGAAAAATAAACTTTTGACCAATTCAAGACAAATTATGACTAGAGAGATCCCATGCTCCCATGAATCAATGTTTGGAATCCTTTTCCACATCATAACATGATAAGATTCAACTAAATTTGATACATATTCCACCAAATTTCAATCCAATAGGGCCCATAACACCTTAGGGACAAACGTTTGGTTTCCATCTAATGAAACATTACATATCCACATACCATATAAAAATAGCAGGTATTATATCATAAGATTCATCACTTCAATATGTGTATCTATCACAACATCTATCACAACAACAAGCAATCAACAATGCGTTGTAAATTTCCTTTCATGAATGCATGGCATGTGATCTCAAGCATGTTCCTATATGATTCATGATATTGAATAACTACATCTCATCGGGTTGAGACAGAAATATAACCTCAGTAATATCAATAATAACAGAAAATACAATTGAATTATCCAACAATAAAATCAATTCAACTGTAACAATAGAAAAATAGAAATATAGAAATATTTGAGGTCACAAGGCTTTTCCCTATACATGGGTTATCTACTACCTTGCACAGATTTTTACGAAATAAGGATTAATTCTTATCCATTTCTATAGGATCCAAAGAGATTGTCAAAGAGGAAAATAATTCCCTTTAATACCACTTTGAAATGTCCAGGTTCTGGGGGCCTCCCAAAGGTGCCCCGTACTCATTTGGTCACCTGGCCTTGAACACATCTCCCAAAATGCCAGAGGTTCCCAACTAGAAGCGAGGGCCTTAGGTGTGATAGTGGGGAAAATATGCCCTTATTGATAGAGTATACATAGCGGAATGAAAATAGTAAACAATAAGAATAATCAATAATACCATACAACAAAATAAATAGTGGAAGACTGACAGTATAAACAACAGAAGACTAGATAAAAATAATGATGCAGGTCACAAGTATCAAGGAATACTACCAAACAAGTCACAATGTAGGAAATACAAAACTGAATCCAATGTATAGAAAATAGTAAAATCCAAATCATCGCAAGCCCCATCTTGGTCCTATGCTCTCCAGCTCTGAAATAAATCAAGTTCCTAATAAAGAAGGGTGCTTGACCATATCTATACATGGAACCATATAATCAACTTGGGTCCAAAATCATGACCCAAACTGGGTGTGAGACTAATCATAGTAGGAAACCACCAAATGGTATGTGCCTAAAAGATAGTGAATGTATATAGAAAGAAATTTTCTGGAAATAAGTAATAATCTAAGATGTACTCAAAAGTAACCAATCCTAATGTATTCAATTACATTCCTTTTCATTCATAATGTATTAAAACCTTTGAAAAATGAATCATGGGATCTATCCTAGGATTTATATCCCTCAATGTTATAGAAAAAAATAGATGTCTCCGAATACCATCTAAACAACCAAGTAAAACTAAGTCCATGTTTGTTCTTTGGTATGACAAACCCATCATAGACAAACAAACAAATATTCATAACAACCCTCTGAGAGAGCTCTCACAGTCTAACCCCTTAGGTTTAACGTAGCACTAATCAATTTCAAATGACCACTGGGGGAGGTCTCACGGTCAATACCCCTAGGTCCACATGGAATGAATAATATATACATGACCTCCTAGTATCTATCACATTCAATACTACCTATGTCAAAATCTACACAATGTCTCTCATTTTCAAGTGTAAATAAACATAGAAATCTCCTTAGTTTTCTAGGTCTAATGCCCTCACTATCTCAGGAAGATTTGTGTCTATAAAACATTTAATAATGGCTCTACATGCAATCAAAAATATTACATGGCTCAAATTTAATCAAACCATAGAAACAAGCATCACATATAACCAAACTACTCCATCCTAAACAACACAAGGCATGGAAACATAGTACACCTCATAGGATACCTATTCTCAATGGCCAATAACAGTAAAATAAGGGAACGCACCCATGGGGTGTCCATTAAATAAGGGTGTACAATATTATACTTTAGAAACAACCCCTGATCAAACAACCAAACCACATAAAGTATTATATTGGGTAAAAATACCAAACAAGAAATACCCCAAAATGGGAATTGTTCCAAATTAAGAAAATATAATCCAAATACAATTGAAGAAAGGAACAAATGTTGGGAAAAATCCCTCAATGTATCCTATTTGTATGTTTTGGGTGTGGTTTTCTGTGTTGAAAAAGCCAGATAACTGCAAGTAAGTATGGTTGGTGTTTGCAGAAGACATTTTATTAAGGTGGCGTAGTTTCCTAGTGTTTGACAAATTTTGGGGAATGGTAAGCGGAGCAGCGTAAACATTATGCTGAGTGGAGGAAGTAGTATGCGGGTGAGGTTTGCAAAATCGAACATGGTTCATAGATAATGGAGAAGTGGTTTTTGGATGGAGTTTTTTCATTAGAGGAAGATTCCTATATAGGGGTAAAGAAAGTATGTAGAGCGCATAGGAAAATGGTTCATGGATGGCTTGACGTTCGTGTTGGCATGAGTATCGGTATGTGGTGTGTTGATGAATAAGTAAATCATGGTTTAGCGGATTAAAAAGATATATTATCCTATATAAGAATTGGTAATACCTCTGATTACTATAGATATTGATCATTATTAGAGAATACATTTTTCTCTGGGAATTCATCAAAGTCAAAATGTGGTTCGCACTGAAGGTGTTTTTAGGGATTCTTAACCCCCAATGGAAGTCTAGTAAAAGACACAGGATGTCCAGTATGCAGTATGAGTTTACTCCGTATGTGGAGGAGGAATATCTTGTATGCAGGAGGGATATTTCCACACGTGGTACACAGAGAGCGAGCTCTGGTATGCAGAAGCGAAGGCAGTCTATGAATAGAGAACAGTTCGAGGAAAAGAGGTGTTTCGCAAAAGAGGTTTGTGGAATTAGTACGTGGCAATGGTGTATGATCCCAAAGGTGAGGTAGTCTGCAGAAAAAGGGTTGTTCGATGTAGCGGTGATGGTATGAGAAGAATTTTTCCTATGTACCAAAATTGATACTCAGTCCACGGGAGAAAGAGGTGGTTCACGGTATGCTCAAGGAATCTTCAAAAGGATTCAATTCAGTTGGCGAAATTATTTTCTGGTACCTAACAGTACTCGAGAAGGTGGAATTCATCTATGGGTGAAAAATAAACTTCAAACGAGCATCTACATGCAGTTGAGGATGCATGAATTAATGAAAATTAGGGGACCTACATTACCATAAATTGTGTTTGACCTATAAGTCAATAAACTGTGTCTAGATTCTATTCCAAGAGTAGTGAGCGAAGGAAGAGGAACACAGTGACCCTTTCCATTGGAAGTGAGCCAGCGAAAGAGGCACAGGGAGTGACCCTTGGTAATATTGTGATTAGACCTTAATCCTTGTAAAGGTAGTGAGCCTATGTATAGAAGATCTATCCAAAACGTTGTACTCATTTTTTCGTGAGTCTAACTGAATTTGGTACATCGTCACATTATTGTTGAATGCTCCTTGGATGTATCCCATTAATGGTGTACCAAGTAAAAATCATTATGTCTTGTGCATGATTTCATATAATTCCATATATTTCCATGGGAGGAATAGATAATTGAGTTCTTTCTAATAGATAAATAAGATCCCAAAGTGAGAATGTATTAATCTACCATACCATGATTCACCCCCCCACTTAGGGTTTTAGGCCATGTGGAACAAATAATTGGTATTAGAGAGAAATGTTAAAATTAATTATTTCTATCTCAAAAGAAGAAATTAAGGTTGTTAATCATAAAGTAATTCTGATCATTGATGGAAATAATTTTCAACTATGGAAGAATAGAATGCATCACTACATCCAATCAGTTGGGATGGATGTCTTCACTGTAGCCATGAATGGAATATTATTTAACATTGATTGTAGTTCTATATCTAAAGCTGAATTAAGGGTATTGGATGCTGATTCTGAAGGGATCAATGGTCTAAGGGGAGCACTATCAAATGTAATTTACACGAATCTGATGTCCTGTAAAACATCAAATGAAATGTGGGAAAAATTAATAAACGTTTATAAGGGAAACACAAAAGTTCGAGAAGAAAAACTGCAGGTTCTGTGGAACAAGTAAAAGGATCTTAGAATGAATCCCAATGAGACTATTAATGCATTCTTCGAGAAGATAAATATTGTTGCGGAAGACATGTGGGGTCTTAGATAATTCATTTAAGATATAAAGATTTTGAAATGATTCCTGAAGAATCTTCCACCACTGTTCAATCTGAAAGTTTTAGTGTTGGCAGAAAAAGACCCAAAAGAGATGACACTATATAACCTACATAGTACCCTTGTAGCATAATAAATGATAAACGATGACAATGATGTAGTGGACAAGGGGATGTCAAGGGAAGTGGCATTCAAGGCCCTGAAGAATCTATCCATTGAATATTATCTGGAGGAATACAATATGGATGATTTCATGTCATTTCTACCCTCTAATCTACAAATAGGAAAAGGAATGTTCAACGGTAAATGTCCATTTTCATGCTTTAGAGGAGGAATGATTGGGAATTTTTCATCAGAGTGTCCTATGATGTTTGATGAAGAAAGTGAAGAAAATGATGTAATTCCCCAAAATTAGTATTCCTCAAATGAGATAGGAAGGATAAGTACTAGGAGAATGTTCTTCAAAAATTATAATCTTCTTTAAAGAGAGGATGAACATTCAGAAGAATTTGAGGCAGAAGAGTTAAAGGACTACCAAGATCATAAAGTAGATGCTTTGGTGTAAGTTACTAGAAATTCATTAAAAATCGAATAAAGTGACATTAAAGAATGAGACAATTATAGGAAGTGTTGATCTTCAGGAGGAATTAGATTCTGCCCTTGAAGAGGTGGATATTTTTAGATCCAAAATGAAGAAAGCTAAGAACATTGTTCATGATGCCAAACTTCTTATGCAATAACAGGAAGAAAGGAATTATTAGCTGAATGAAGAAATTGGAAAGATTATGTATTTAATGCCAGAAAGCTTCAAAAAGGTTGTTGAGTACAAACCCATAATTGAAGAACATAAATTCAAATTGATTGTTTCACTACAATAAAAAAAGATCAAATCAAATGTATCGAGCATCCATAAGAAGAGGTTGTCAGTCTGCAAAAAAAATTGAAGATCAAAACAAACTACTAACTCTCAGTTCGACATCAGGAAAGAAGATCATACAAGAAACAGATGAGATGATATTTGAGATGAATGGTCCATCAGAACAAAAGGGGATTGATCTAAAAAATGATGTCATTATGGTTTAAGTCAGACCACAAGAACCCAATCCATTATTGAAGACTGATTTGTGAACGAATGAGAATTAAAAGATCCAAAGAACCTAAGGCACAACTAATGGTGCATCACTAGGACTCACGAATTTACCTCAAATAAGATATTATTGTTGCGGTAACATGGGACACAATAAAAATTTATGATCCATATAAAAGAGGTATTAAAGAGAACAATACTCACATAGATGGTCATACAGAGTTCAATATTACAATTCATCATATGATGGTTACTGTTTTAAGTGTAAAGGTCTTGGACATATAGAAAGATATTTAACATCACAATGTAGAGGAATATGTCGTGGAAAACTAAATGTGTTCCTAAGAAGAATCCAAAAGTTTCTTAATGTGAGATGAAAAATCAAAAATCGATTTGAATCTCTATAGGTTAAGGATGACCCATCATATATTGAGTATGATCATGATTATCATTCTATGTCGGTTAAAAATTCAAGGGCGTGGGTCAAAAAAAGGTTGAGCAGGTCGTGGTTGCAAAGATTGAGTTCAAGGCATCAGAACACACATGGATATTGATAAATGACAGTGGATGCACTTACCATATGATGGGAAATAGAAATATATTAACTGGAATTAGGTATGATAACGATGGTATTTTTAGGATGCCGTAATGATGAGGGATTGAAAAATATTGGTTCTAGAAAAGCCATGTTTGGAGGAAAATACATGAGATGAGCATATGTCTTGGTTTTTGAGGAGCTTAGTGAAAACATTCTTTGTGTTGGTCTATTATGTGACTCAAGATACTTCAC
The DNA here is from genome assembly GCA_963277665.1 of Viscum album. Classification (NCBI taxonomy): domain Eukaryota; kingdom Viridiplantae; phylum Streptophyta; class Magnoliopsida; order Santalales; family Viscaceae; genus Viscum; species Viscum album. The sequence continues at coordinate 904,374,448 of OY728125.1, read as the reverse complement.
AATGATATCCAAGAAATTTTCAGTCATCAAGGTAATGGATGGTGTAGTTATGTTGAAAGTAAAGTGTATGAAAGGGAATCTCTACCTTTTAAGTGGAGAAGAAGATATGTGCTTTCTATCCAAGGATAAAGAAAAAAAGTTATGACATGAATTTCTTGGGAACATAAGACAAGGTTCCTTGGAATATCAGGTAAAATATGATGTAGCTTTAAATCTCACTAGATTATCAAGTTATTGTACTCATATGTGCAATGCATGCCAATAGGTGAAGATCATTCGAAAGACATATAAGATGAAGGGTCAAAAGCCAAAGGGACTGTTTGAGTTGGTGAATATTGATGTGTGTGGGAAAATTTCCCCAAGGGCTATTGATGGGATAAGATATTATGTTTTATTCATTAATAACTATTGTATAATGGAATGGGATTCAATAATCATCCAAAAATATTAAGTGTTCAGTTGCATTAAATGATATCGACAGGAATGTGAAAATATGCTTGGTCAGAAAATATGAACGATTTGAATAGATAAGGAATAGAGTTCACAAACACCAAGTGGAGGATTATCTTGAAAAAAATGGGATAAGGCATCACTTTTTAGCTGCATGAACTCCATTGTAGAATGGAGTAGTTGAGAGAATAATTCAAATTTTCCACAACATGTCCAGAATAATGCTCATGGAGAAAGATAGTCCGATGAAATTTTGGAAAGAAGAAGCGATGACAGTAGTATAAACTTAAAATAGAGATTTACTTTCTCCAAAAGAGGATAAGACACCATATGAATTATGTAATGTAACGAAGCTATCATTAATGTACTATTTAGTATTTATAAGTAAAATTTTCATTCTCAATAAAGAGAAACATAGGAAATTTGAATCTTGTGGGGAAGAAGGTATATTTTTTGTTCACTCAGAGAAATTAAAATCATATTAATAATTCAATAAGTGGCTGAGAAAGATAATTGAAATTCAAAATGTGACTATAGTATAAAATGAATAGAATATTCAGAAAATATGTGATTGGACTAAGGAGGATAGCGATGAAGAGATAATTAAATTAGGAGACGCTCTATCTCTTGAGATTGATTTAGAAGAAGACTCAAGTGATGAGAATAAATCTGTTTATTCCAAGAGGCCAGAAAGAAGAAATGAAAATTATAGGTAGAACCTCATTATTGATCAGAAAACACCAGTGCAGACAAGAAGGATGGATTCTCTACCCCAACCATCATTCTTATCACATGTAGTGCCAAAATTCTTTGATAATACACCTGGACATAAGAATTGGGTTCAGGTAATGAATGAAGAGCTTGACCCAATTAAGAAGAATCAAAGAGGGGAAATTTTTTCAGACTAGAAGACATTAATTTCATAAGGAAAAAATGGGTCTCTCGCAACAAAATGAATGAAGATGGTGTTTTAATTCAAAACAAACCATGCCTGGTGTGAAAAATGTACTCCCAGATAGAGTTTATTGATGTTGAAGAGACATTTTAACACATCACAAGGATAGAAACTATTATATTATTCTTGGACATAGTCATGCAATGAATGATTAATGTTTTCTAGATAGATGTTAATTTAGAATTTCTGAATGGAGTTCTGGAAGAATAATTCTACAATGAGAAACCATATCATTTTATCATTCATGAAGATGAGAACATAGTTTTTCAGCTGAAGAAGACTTTATATTACTTGATGGAAGCACCAAGAGCATGGAATTCAAGGATTGATCAGTTTCTAAAGTATCCCAGCTTCTATTGTGGTGGAGTTGATTACAATTTGTATATCATCAATGACAATAGTCAATGAATGATGGTGATGGTTTATGTTGATGACATAATATTTGGTGGATTGGATGAAGCACAATGCAAATAATTTTTTTAATTCCTGAAAATTGAGTTCGAAATGTCAATGAATAGAGAGCGAAAATTTTTCCTTGGATTATAGGTTACATAAAGAATTAATGGATATTTTATTTCTAAATATAAATATTCCAAAGATATTTTGAGAAGGTTCGGGATGCCTAATTCCAAATAGATGAAGACTCTGGTTTCTCCCAGGTTGAAATTTTCATGTGATGATGATGTCAAGAAAGTTAATAACACCGAATATAAGAAAATAATTGGACGTATGTTGTACTTGACAGTGACAAGGTATGATATTTTATTTTCCACTTTCCAAGAAGTAATGTATCAAAGAAATCCCAAAGAGATTCACATGATTGCTATGAAAATAATTCTTTGATATACCAAGAGAAAAGTGAATTTTGGACTAATGTATAATGAAATATCTCAGCCAGAGTTATTGGGATATATATATGTGGATTGGGATGGTTTAGAAGATTATAAAAAATCAACATCTGGATGTCCCTTTTATCTTGGAGGATTTTGTATTTCATTGTTACAAAAGAAACAAGATTGAATTTCATTGACCACCACAGAAGCTGAATACATTGCAGATACTCAAGCTTGCATGCATCTATTGTGGATGAATCAACAACTTGATGATATGGGAATTAAAATTAAGAATCCATTTTAAATTCATTGTGATAATTCAATTGATATAAATATGAGAAAAAATATAGTTCATCACTAAAGGACAAATAAATTTGAAATAAAATTTCATTTTATCAAGGAGAAGGTGGATCTAGGGCTTCTAATGTAGGATTATGTGCCTACAGAACAACAGGTTGCAGAAATTCTGACAAAGGCCTTAACCAAAGAAGCATTTGAAAGGCATCGACTAGATCTGGGAGTTCAGTCGATTTCCCACACATGAAAATGGGTTGATATGGGTCCCCCTCTCCACAAGGTATGATGTTTCCTTCCCTAGGCTTTTAATATGTATAATTTACCTTATTGTAGACAACCATGATGTCCACTTTGGGTTCGTTGACAAAGGGTGATAAAGTGTGACTTCCTAGGGAGAAAAGACATGGGGAGAAGTTGTTATGTCAAGTAGCGAGATATGAAGAGTTGAAACTGTGGTGAATCTATTTGGAGGAGCTATAAGATAACGGGATCATTAAATCTGACTATTCTAGAAATTATAGATCAATGAATAGATATCAAAATAGCTAAGGATCTTGATATAAGAGGAAAAGTGGCATTGGAATTGTGTTAGAAGGTTTCGAGAGATTAGTAATTAGTATCAGTTTGGTATCAAAAATTGGAGGTAGAAATGAAGTGATTCATTGATGAACATTTCATTTACTCTTATTTCTCATGTTTGGAATTACTCGTTTGGGCTTAGATTATGTGTTGAGTAAATCCATTATCGCTATCTTTATTGTTTGTGGCGAATGGAGGTTGATGTTTGAAGGAGATTTAACGAGATATCAAAATGTAGAGAATTGTTTTCAGAAGAGTTTTCAACAAACCCATAGGGGTTTTTTTTGGGAAAAATACATTAATGCATCCTCTTGGAATGTTTGGGATGTGTATTAGTTTCGTAAAAAAATCTAGATAACCACAAGTGAGTATGGTTTTTTCAAAGATAGCTTTTTAAGGTGGCGTAGTTTTCTAGTTTTTGCCAAATATTGGGGAATGGTACGTGGAGTTTTTAATGTTGGAAAAATAAGGATTTCTTCATAGGAATGAATTTTATAAATAAAGTTGAAGAACATAAAAAAATGGTGAAAATCGCATACCATGATACATGTGTCGCGTACCATATTCAAAAAACTATACGTAGAGTAGTGGAAATGGTACACGTGTGAGGTTCGCGAAGTAGAACATGGTATTCCAAGAAAGGAGATGCGGTACACTGATGAATTGTCATCGTTGGAGGAAGTAGAACATTTAGGAGCATTAGAGATACAAATAGTGTATAGGAAAACATTTCATAGATGGCTTGAGGTTTTCAGTGGCATGAGTATTGGTAAATAGTGGGTTGATGATTCAGTAAATCCTGGTTTAGAAGATTAAGAGGATATCTTTGCCTATATAATAATTTCTAATCCCACCAGTTTCTATGGATATGGAACAATATTAGACAATATATTTTTCCATGGGAATTCAGCAAAGCCTGAAAGTGGTTCACATGGAAGTTATTTGCAGGAGTCTTTACCCACAAAGGAATTCTGGTATGTGGAGGAGGATGTTTGGTACACGCAAGGAGTTTACTCGTGATGTGGAGGAGGAATCTCTATTATGCGAGAAGGAGAGTTCTTTATGTGGTACCCAGATGTGGAGCCCTAGTACGAGGAGAAAAGGTAATCCAAGATTATACAATAGTTTATGAACAAGAGCTGTTTCACAAAGGAGGTTCGAGAAATCGATACATGGCAGCAGTACGATATTTTGAAGGTGCAGGTACTCCGCTAATGAAGGTCAGTTGGCGGGAGTTGTGACAATACGTGAAGAAGTTTTCCTGGGTACCAAACCCAATAATTAGTTTGTTGGAGAATAATTTAGTTCATAATTTTCATAAGGAAACTTGAAAATGCTTCAATTCATTTTTCAAAACGATTTTCTGGCACCAAAAAGTACGCTAGAAAGTAGAATTTATTTGTGGGTGAAAAAAGAAATTCAATAGAACATATACCTATAGTTGAGGATGCAAGAACTCATGCAAAGAAGGGACCTACATGTCCATAAACTGTGTTTTAACTACAAGTCAATAAACTGTGTGTTAAATCCATTCTAAGAGTAGTAAGTGAAGGAAGAGGATGACAGTGACCAATTCCACCAGCGGTGATCTAGAGAAAGAGGCATAGGGAGTGACCCTTGGGAATATAGGGAGAAGACCCCAAACCATGTAAAGGAAGTTAACCAAGGTATAGAAGATCTAGCCCGAACATTGTACTCTTTATTGGTATTGAGCCTTAGCGAATTTGGTGCATCTCCACATTGTCATTGTTTGATCCTTGGATGTAGCACATTGAGGGTGAACCATGTAAAAATCATTGTATCATGTTCATGATTTCATATCAGTCTATATATTGACATGGAAGGAAGAGAGAATTGATTTTTTCTAACAACAAAACAATATCAAAAAGGGAAAATGTTATAATCTACCATACCCTAATTCATCCTCCCCCCTAGGGTATTCGACCTAGTGGACCACATTGCTCGATGTGGCATGGTGATCGATCTTGAACGTCATTCCTTGAAGAGCACTAGATCGTCGTAGATCTACAAAAAGGTAAAAATAGTTTGTCGTTGAATGTGCTACGTGAGAGGATAAAATATAAAGAGAGAATCAAGAAAAAGGAATAACTCACTAATGGGATTCCAACTCACCCACCAGAGTTCAAATTGGACCTTGGATGGAGGAATGGTGGATCGTAATTTGATCTTCTCTCCCAGACTCTTATAGACGAGCCAAGGATAGAAGAAGAGAGTTCTAGAGACAAGATGGGACCCCACTCCAACTCATCTGTTCAAAAAATAAGTACACTGCATGTTCATTTAATATACACACTATGTACTTTCCTATATAGACTCCCAGTTAAGGTGGTTAGCCAGGTCACCTACATATCCATGTACTTAGCCATTACCGGACTAGCACACAGATACCCGCGGCAACCGGGTATACTTCGTGTACTCAAAAGTACATGGCGTGCACTTAGAAAAATTCCAAAACTCTTCAATTTTATAAAAAACAACTCAAAATAATGATCCATCCCTAAAATTCTGATACAGGTTCTTATAGAAAACATATTATTGAATAAATATATAAAAATTTTAGGGGGCGGTTAACACTACATATTATCACAAATTTAATGGCTTGGCAATAATTATCTTCTTTAAATAATTAGAATAAAATTGTGTTTCATTGAAACTAAGTGTTTCATGAAACAAAAGATAATAGGGTTTTTCATGAAATGATTGATTAACCTGGTCTACCATGAAATACATTCTATTAAAATAATATATTTAATAAAAATCTTGGGGTGTTACATTCTACACCCTAAAATGAATTTCTCCCTCTAAATTCATCAGGCTTATCAATGGTTTAATAATTGAAATTTCCTTTCATAAAAACCAACATCATAAAAAAATACTAAAATTACCTTTTAAAAGGTAATGTTGGAAAAAAATGGTTAACCAATGTTTGTCATAATTATGTATCAACATTGGAGAACATTAGAAAGTGAAAACATGGACATTGAATATAAATCAATCTATCATTTTCTAATAGAGAGTGATATAAAACATGGTTATAAAAATGTTAAAAATCACAACTCCTTAATTTTTGGATGATTTAGGGGTCCATTTAATTCATAGGAAATTAAGATACAAGCATATATTTTTTTTTTGGATTCATGATCCCTTCCCTATAGTTGATGGATTTTCATGAGAATAAATAATTACTTGATTTCACTATATCTCATTAACATAATCTCATCCTTTTGTTGTTCCTTCATCAATTTATACGTAATTTGTTATTCTATTCAATGATGGGGAATTATTCATTGTTTTAGCATTAGAAGATCATGGGATTCATATAATTATCGGCTATTTCATCCATCCTAACATCAAAAAAAAGGTTACCACAGTTTATCCAATATAAATAAATTATCATATGGATAGATAATAATTTAATCTCTAATACCTCATTCAAATTTCAATATTAAATATATTTTAAATGGTTACCATTATGATCCTTCCAAAAGACTAAAATCTAAAACATTCTAAAGAAGGTAATTAACATTCAGAAATAATCTTATAATTAATTCCCAAACAATATGAGGTAGCTTGTAATTACCACACACCAAACATGTGAAGATTATTTTCATGTATCCTCTTGAAATATATTAAAACCATAGTGAAAACATGCATGCTTTCAAAAATTAACTCTTTACTGATACCCTAAATCAATAAAATCTATGAAATCTATCCAGGATATCAAAAACTACCTTATAATCATACCATACCTAAGGTCATCAATATTTTCCCATCTATTGTATAATAAGAAAATATATCTTGATTTTATTACCCCATCATATTTAAAACATCTATGGTTATCCTTCCATTAATATGTTTTTTTTAAATATCACATTACTACATCAATCAATTTTCATGAATACTTGTACCATTCAATATATACTCTTAAATACTTATGGTAAAAACTAAATTTGACCAATACATAGATATTTCATTATTCCATAATACTGTAAAATTACCTCTATAACATTATTCTTGAATTCAATTACACAAACAGTAAATCATTCCATCACTATATTCTCATACTATACTTCACCAATGGTGAAAACCTGTTATTTTACTTTTCCATTGGCCTTAATAGGTTTCTTACATCGACCATCATCGATAACCCTTTGATATGGCCATTGGTTAGCATAATTACCATTTTCCTTGCACTTGAAATATTGATGTGTGGGAGGTTCATTCTATGTTGTATTTTCTCTATTTTAATCATTATCTATCTTTTCCTCAACACTTAGGCATTAAATTGATTTATGAACTTATTCCCCCACACTTAAATGATTTACCAGACCCCTAATACAATTTTCTCTATTTGTATTTCTTCACATTGAGCTTAATGGAAAGCTCATCATCTTTTCTCGATGGTTTTTATATTTTTCTTTAATATCCATATTTCATTACTTTTCAAATCCAAGTGATTGATAAGTCACACCAACCTCAATTTCCTCCTTCATAGCACAATTCACAATCTATCCATGTTTATTAAAGTCACTTATGGATAATACCCTTCGATCAGTTGGTTTTAGGCCACTAAAGAATCATCAACCTTACATTTAGGTTGGATTATAATACAAGAATTGCACCTTATTTGTCTTGTCAGATTATCCTATTAGGTACCAATGAATTCATGATCCTTTTATTTAAGATCAAGGAAATTCATTTCCATATTCGTATGAAGAATACAAGGAAATTACTTTTTGAAAACTATGTTCTTGAACTCGTCCCATTACAGTGACTAAATTTCAACTTGTTTCCTTATATTATTAATTAGATTCCACCACTAGTCTACTTCACCTTATAAATAATAAACAACCAAAATAATGTTTTCATTTTATGAATACTAAAGTATGTATAATATACGTTCAGTAGTAACAAATGATTTTTCATCAAGAAGTTGATCAAAATACCCACTAAAATAAGGTCGGTGTTGCTTCATGAATGACTCAATAGAAAGTTGCACCCTTATCATGTGATTTTACAGTCCAGAATGATTAGAATCTAGTTTAAGTATAACCAAAATATTTTTCATTCCAAATTCTATCGCATTCATTTATTCAGGAGTAAAATAATTTCCTTGACTATTACATTCATCATTAATACAATTCCTTCAGGTTCAATCAATTTTCGAAAATAAAACAACATTGTCTAATAAACAGTAATCATAGTTTTATAAGAACATAATAAAGGGAAATTTCATATAATATTTCAATATATAACACATTACATATAATCCTAGTATATTCAACATTATTATAAAAACTATATGATTATATCCTATAATTATACTTACCCATAGAAACATCCATATAAATACTAATAGATATATTTAAAGGGATCTCGCTAATTTTTTCTCATACTATTTTTAAAAGGATTTATAAACCATTTATTTGATTCCAAATATAATGAACTTGGATTTTATTACATATAATTTACACCATTTTTGTGGAATATTTAATAAATTTCCAAAAATAATAAGCCCAAGGACCACATTTGTTCAGTTCATTTGGAATCAGGGATCATAAACTTCTAGTATGTTGAAATATATTCAATGTTTTCAATAAATATCTTACCCAATAGTATTACTACCAATAACTATTCTTTATAACGTAGAGAAATGAAACCTATGAAAAGGGTGACAAAAAATTAATAGTAAGGTAAACATAATCTGAAAGAATATGTATATAAATAAAAACATTGAAGATCATAGGTTGTATATCAATGAACATGATATAATGTCATGTAATAAATCATAAATGTCCATAAAAGAAAATAATGATCACATTCCAATAGATCATAACATAAAAAATGAAAGATTGGAATAAACATAAGCGTATAAAATAATTTCTATATTAGTCGATTCCCATATCAAATGCCTGAACTGGTTGATATTTGAGGGGAAGAGGCTTTACCTTGTAGGGAGATTATTGGGTGGAAGGAAATTCGGCCTCAGAAGGAGGTGGAAAGTTTGGTGGCAGGGTGTAGTGAAGCGGTTGAGGGAATGCCTAAAATTCTTGTGCAGGGCTTGGATAAAGATTGAACTACTGACTGTCTAGTGGTTGTCCACCCGTCTCATGACAATTTTGAGAAGAATGAAGGTCTGGAACAATGGGATGGAAATTCAGTGAATAACCCAAGGGCTTGGAAGCAGCCAATTACAATTAATCTAGTCCAAAGTAAGTAGAATCCACCACTTGAGGGTGTTGGTCAGGATAGTGGTGAGAAAGGGAAGCTGTATGAACTTTTTTTTACATGACTTTCCGGATGGCTAGAGGCTGTCCTCAATTCCTCTGAATAACCGGTTCGAAGGATTGGATGAGGATGATTTAGTTGGTGTCCATAATTTTCCGGATGATTCAGAGGATCCTGAAACCATTATTCCACCAATTGAAACGGTGATTCATAATAGGGATAGGGATGGTTTGAGAAGGAAGGGAAAGAAGGACTATTCTATCCTACCACCCCCTATGGAAACTCGGTCTGCTAAGAAAGAATGTGACAATAAGGACTCCATAAAAGAGGTGTTATTGCGGCGATCAAATGTTCAGGGTGAGAAAGTCTTTGAACCTTTACTAAGCAATGAAGAGGAAGTGAGTAAGAAGGTCCTGTGGCTAAACTCTTCAGAAGAGGAGGCAGCTAAATTGATGGGGAGGACGTTGAAAACGACACTTATTGAGGAGAAATATGCTTGGGTGGAAAAGCAGGACCTTATCGTTGTCGAGGGATTTAACAAAGGAAATATTAGCATCAAGGAGTATATTCAAACATGGGATCAGATGGCTTCGGAGCTGGAAAAGTTGTGGTTGGAGTCTCGAAACATTTAGGTATCCTCCTTATCTTGGAAATTGTTCAGGGAAACGCAGTCTGGTAAGATCAAACTATCCTTTAATGTTTCTAGTTAATTGTTGTTTTTTCGGAGTTTAGGAGATTTTGTCCGGGGTTTTAGGGCCTGGTTGGTGGGTTTGGTGTGCTTTTTGGTTGTCGTTCACCTGGAATTTTCATAGGACCGGCTCAGATGGGCTAGAGCACGCTGCTATCTCCTATGCAGGTCATTTGGGATTTTGTTGACTGAGAGGGATGGCTTTGCCCTCGGGAGGGAACTTGCATGCATGGGATAGCTGAGTGGCCTTTCATTGTATATGTCGGCTGCTACTTATGCTTGGAAGAGGATGATTCACTTTTTCTACTTGGGGTTGTTTGGTGTTTTTTTGAACTTTATGGTTTCTCACTTTTCCCGCAAAAGTGTTTTTCATAATAAAAATAATAATTTTCAGTCATCCTATATCAAATTCCCTCATAGAAGACAAATTCCTTTACGGCATCGGGTTTACACACAATTCCAGCCCTATGTTAGTATACTAGGTTTGGTTCTTATTCCAACCATGTATTACTAGATCTAGATCATTTCTCATTACAATTCTATTTATCTCATGAGATATAAATATTTACTCAATTATTTGGAGGTTGATACTGTTCTCATCCATAGAATAATTAAAACCATACATATGTGTGTCATAATTACCTTAATAATGCATCATCTAAGAAACCACAAAATGAAATGGGTTTCATAAAAATAATTGAATCATAATATAACCCAGAGAATATAAATGAGTTTCATAGATATCATTCTATACTAAATATAAATCAACCATAAAAATAATAGAGATAATATCCTAGAAAAAAATATCCCCATTAAAACATAAGTAACCTCAATAAATCATATCATTGATGGAAAATAATTTTGATATATCAATTGAAATTAGTTATTGAGGAAAATATCCTTTCTCTTATGAAAATATATACTTTTCTTAGAATAACACATTATTTTAAAAGAAAATTTTTTATCTAAAATTATCCCTATAATATTATAAGGTAATATTCAAGTCATTTGGGAATCATTAAAGTAGAAAAATCCATTCCTTCTATAAAAATCAAAAAACATCCTCTCAATCTTTTGCTGAAAAAGTCACAAAGTACCTCGTTAGAAAAATAAAAAACATATTCCTTTTAAAAAGTTTAAAAAATGAAAAATTGGGTAAAAATTAATTTAATAATTCCATTGGAATATAAAAAAATTGGATGACATTTTAAATAAACATGGGCATGGAAGATAAATATTCCCAAGTAGATACATATGAATAAACAATCTTGAATAATAATGATATTGTGAAATTACTTCTTACCTTAGGACTAATTTACATCATATATATTTTAAAATCATGTATAATGGGATAAATAATGTTATTAACTTATTAAAAAACCATATTAATATTTTTGTTTTCATATATGATTATATTATCACCCATTAGTTAAAAATATTCCCATATTACTCTTCTTTTTTTGTTAAATACTTCATTTTCCAATTTAGGTTTTGTCATATAAGTCCCATTTCTTGTGCATAGTATATATTTAAATAATTTATAAAATGATACTAAGTTAGTATATATCATAATTAATCATTATATAAATTTATATAATCAATTTTAATGGTGAATGTGAAAAAGGAATTACATCATGTCGTGGAGATGGTAGACTGTATGTACGCACGAGGTATGGTATCATTACCTTAATGGTAAAATGGTAAGTAAGTGGATGATATATGTTTTGTTCCAAAATAGATACAATTTTATTATTATTATAAATCTATGTTTTTTTCATAATTATACCAATCCAGGTAATGTAGTGAAGGAAAACATATTACACCAAACATTGGTGATGGTAAGTTGTACATATGCTCACGTGGTACATTAATTTTCCATTGGATGTATAAAAGGTGGAATATGGTTCCTCCATAATAATAATAAAATCAAATAAAATAGTTTATAATGGATATATTTCTATGTAATTAAAACAACATGGGAATAGAAAGTAGAAGAATAAATAATCTTGAAAGAGTTGGTAATGAAGATTACCTCTTCTTTAGGAAACATTCTTTACATCTCCTCCTATGGACACTAGGATTGGTCTTTTGTGTAGAATGGATCCTCTGTAATATATATAGGGAATATTATAAAAGAAATTGTCTGGGTATGGTCAATCTTGAAGGATCAAACTAATGTGAAAAAGTAAGGGAGTAGGTTCCCTTTTATAACTATAGTGAGGGTCACATTTCGAATTTCAAAATTAATAATTTATAATAATATAAATCACAATAAAAATACCTGTAAAATTACTTGTATTATAATATTATATTATATAATTTTTTAATATCGTCAACCAAATTATTTTTGAAATTTTTTTTTACTATTTTGAACCTTATCATTAGGATTAACCATTTCTTAATTTTTGTTTTGGGATTGGCTTATACTCTAAATGTGTGCCATGAGTTTGCAAATATGGTTTTCTAAGTGTAAACATTGCAGAATTGTTTGTTTAGGTTTGTCTTTCTCATTAACTTATTTTTAATTTTAACTAAGGTGATAAATATTTCAATTTAAAAGGGTATAATATTTTCTTATGATATGTAAATTAAAACATAAATGAAATTTTTTTCTTATTTTATATCATATAATAATTATTTCTATTTTTAATTATGATAAATATTAAAATAACATATTATTTTTATAAAATATCATTACTGTCAATTTTGACACTAGCAATTATTTAAACTTTTAAAAATATCCATATTACAAGTTAAACTAAAAATTATATTTTATTATACCACTAAGAGTTATATGTCATATATAAAATTCATTTCCCACATTAATTTGTCAAATTATATTTATTTAAATATTTAAATAACAATTATTTCATATTTTGATTAGAAAAATTATTAATACATTACTGTTGTGTAATTATTTAACATACATATTTATTTACTAAAAATTAAAAATAAGCTACCGTGATGAAGGTAAATATTATATATTTTAGAAGAATATTTATATTAAAATATATATTTTTCTTATTTTTATATTAAATTTTTTAAATTATATAAAACATGAATGTTATATCTTTTAATTTTTATTAAATATGATTTTTTAAATAAAATAATCTTATCTAACTGACCTAAAAAGCCAAAAATATATTCTAATCATAAAAAAATGATTATTAAGTAAATAATTTAATGTTATATATTAATTCATAACATTAATATTTCCCCACATAGACACATAATGAATATTAACGACAAAAAATTGACATTTTTTTGACTTTCTTTGATATTAGTATTATATAATTATCTTTCACGGATAATTGCCCATGAAATGAATTAATTTAAATCATTAGGTGTTAATTTTATTTTTTAATTCATCTAATAAAATTTTGGAATGTGTTAGCGTAATTTTATAGTTTTTATAATTTTTTTGTTAACCCAAATTACTCTATTTTCCATTTACTTTGGTACCAAAATTTACCATGGTTATTATTCATATTTGGAACAAATAAAATGTAAATTTTCACAAAATTTGGAAATTATTAATATAAATTTTAATGCATTTTTTAATATTTAAAATAAATTATTTACATTCTTTAATTTAAAATAAAACAGGTAAAACGCCCTGGAAACTGTTTTTCTAGAAAACCCAATTTAAAAATTAATTTATATTTATAATAATTTCTCGTATATAATTCTTTTAAATATCCATAATATTATTATTTAATAACAAAAAATAAAAAATTTAATAATTAAAACTTTTCCAATAAATAAGTATTGCTTGTAAATATTGTAAAAGAAAATAAAGTTTTCAAGAAATATTTATATTTTTACTATTCGTCAAATGATGAATCTTTTCAAAAAAAAAAACAAAAAATACACAGTAATAAAATTATGACATTGCAATTTCACAGATGATGTTTATTTTGGGAAAATTAATTTATAAATTTTCCAGAATTTGGTTCTAAAATAGGTTCTCCATTAAAAATAGATGAAACAACCTTTAGAAAAATACAACATTTTATGTGAAAATTAGATTTATTCTTATCATATGTCTATAAAATTTGGTTGCTGAATTTCAAAATATTTTATTGAATAAATATATATTAATTTTATGGTGTGGGTAACAATATTTATTCCAAACAATTTAATTTCTAGGTTATAGTTTTTTGATTAAATAATTATAATAATATGTTGTTTTTAAGAATCTCAAAGTTACATTCAACAAAAGAAAATCGAGTGTTACGAGTAATGAAATATTAACTAGTTGTAGAAAGAAATGAATGATATTAGAGGAATATATTTCATAAAAATTATGGGTTGTTACAATAATATTATCCTTATTATATGTAATCACTGTGACACATACCTCGTAGAAACAGTCAGTTAAAACCCTAACAAGGGGTGAAATAATATAGAAGAAACAAAAAATTTAATCAAAATTTTACATGGGTTAGCATAATCATAATCCTATCATAAGAAAATGTTCATAATCTTAAAAATGATTGAATAATTTAAAATAGGTATTGAAATTATAATAACAATATAATTTAAACACCATAATATTGTTTCTAAAGACAACGAATAATTTCTGAATACATCTATCATCATCTTTAGGCATATCATATGTGTAAAAATCAACACATAATAAAATTAAAAAAATAAGGCTCATAATCCTTCGTAATAAAAAATATATCATAAGATATATCAATGTAACCAATTCATTATTGGGTTATATACTTCTTGTTGCACTTTTCACAATATAGTATATTTGTAATCATTTAATCCAAGTAAAAGGGAAAAGCATAACAATCATAATAAAAAATAAACACAGGGAAAAATAATAGGTTTTATGAAGATATTGTGAACAATGTTTCAATAACCATGGTATTCCCCTAAAGGAAACGAGAAAAAATCATTATGAATTAAATATTTTCTCAAAAATAACATATTTCATGGATAAAAGAATAGAAAACTCAAGATCTATTAATGAGATGTTTTTTATAAAATATATTCTTTTTCAGAAATCATTATAGGTGGATCATAAATCTTCTAGAAGGTATAAGATAATTCATATCCATATAATAATAAAATTAATTAAATGAAATAGGAATTTATAATGGATTAATATGAATTAATTTGAAAATAATGATGAATATATCATAAACCCAAAATTAAAGAGTTGAATTTGGGATTCCCTATACATTTTCCTCCATTATAATTCATCACATTTTCACCGAATATTACAAAATCTATATTTATTAAAAAATGATTCAGTAAGTGAATTATATTCATCATTTTTACTCTTTACCAATTATAGTAATTTTATTTTATTTTATATTAATCATTGTTAATGTTGAAAATTTTGGATGTTGTGTTTTATTCAAATTGTCTATTCATGTTTATATTTATTTATTCTAAAACAAATAAGTTTATAAAATTGTAAAATTAGTTTTATAATATTAAAAATACATATAATTACTTATTTATAAATTATAAGTAATTTATTATCACCAACCATGTATTTGGGGACAACTATAGCATTAACATCTTCCTCACAAGAAGATAAAACTTACCATTGACAAGATGTATGAACAGAGATATGGATACATATATAATATATAAATATATTATAATTAAATTTTTTATAAAGGATTAATATAATTAATACAAATTTTATATAAAATAAATTTTGTTGGAAGATTTCATTTCGAGTAGAGTGGGATAATCGAATGATATAAGGGTATCAGTGAGACAAAAGAGAAGTAAGTGATTACCTTGTTTATAAATTCGATCAATTTCAATGACCATAACACCATGGATGATTGGAGTTGTGTTACTCAAAAATATCCATAAGGATACTAAGGTGATTAATATGTTTTAATAGGGTAGATAATACTAGATAAGTGGATGGTAAATGTTTTTCCAATAGAAGGGAGGGTGTATTTATTGTTGAGAGAAGGGGTATTTTTGGTTCCAATTAAGGAGTAAGTAATTATTCGTAAACTATAAAAATGGAATTGTTGTCTTCCCAGAATTAGGGATCATATTTTAAAAAAATTATATTATTTTTTACCTTTTAAACAACAACAACAACCAATTTATTATTATATTAAAAAGAAATGCAGAAAAATGATAAATTTGTTTAATGGAATAATTTATATATTTAGAAGTTGGTATTACATTTTTGGATTGAAATTAATTTAATTTTTTTAAATAACACAATTATCTTATTATATATATTTTCGATCAATCCATCCATTATATAATTTACTATATCATTATTACATAATGAATGATTAAACTAAAATTTATTCTATATATAAAAAATTTACTTTTACATTTTCCATTAAAAATATATATTTCATAAAATTTAGAAAACATAACCCATTTAAATTTTTAAAGTGATTATTTAAAAATTAAAATATTTTTAAAATATATATATTCTTTACTCGAGTAATTATTATTATTAACATAAGAATTATGGTTTTACTAAAATATAGTAGAATAAAATTTATTATAAAATTAAATTATCTATTCTTTGTGTTTTAAATTTAAATATATATTTTATAGAATTATTATGTTTAGATATACTCTATCTATTAAAGGTTATTTTTATTTATATTTTCCTCATTTTTTATTGGTCAACTTATTATTCCAATAGTCAAATTATAATTCTAAAATTCAGGTTACTATTCCATGATTTAAGTTTCAATTCCAATCATGATATTACTTTTATACTAATTATAAATATATCCCACTTTAGCCATTCATCATTAAATTCTATTCCTATCATGGTTTAATAATGGTCATTTTCAAAATATAAATTTCATTACTATTATTTTTTCATTTTCATGTATTTTATTGTGTTCTAATAATTCATACAGATCAAAATGATCATAATTTTTCTATCCATTTAATGTAATTTCTTTATTATACCACTGTAATATTTTTATTTCTCTGGGTTTATTTATTATTTATTGGAAAAAAATTGTTCATTAAATTATTTTTGGTTGTTATTACAAGGAACATTTTTTTTAAAATATATTATATTAAAAATGTAACATAATATTTTTTCCGAAGGAATATTACATATATAAAAGTATATTTCATTAAAATTATAACATTATGATCTATTACACACTATAGAAGTGAAAAGTGGTAGTCGATATGTAGGAAGTCATGTGGATATGTTATTTGAGAGTTTTTATTTTCATTAAGGATTAAAGAGGATCTTAAATTATTGAATCTTAACATATAGTTGTTCATATTTTGAGGATATATGTACTATATGATAGTGAAATCATCCTTGATGTTACAGGTGGAGGAGTCATGGTTTGTAAATGCTATGTTATATGTTTTAGAATATAATGTGGACTATTTAGATGCCCTTTCAGGACAGTTAGATGATAACCAATATATGGTTTTATTTTAGGGAAATATATTTATTTAGATTTTTGTTTCCAAATTATATTTTCTTAAGTTTGATATATCACCTTAAATAGTTTATTTTCAATAACCAAAAGGTATATTTCATTAGGGATTATATTTTGGTGGTGGAGATGAACTTTATAGTTGTTGAGTTCTTGTCTATATTCTTGGTTAATCAGTCCATAAAATCTATAAATCAGGTTTTTTCTGGTCTATTATAGCCATTGGAGTTACTCAGTGGAAGTGTGGGAATAATTTAATAGATATTGTTAAATAAACATTCAATGTTAGAGATGATGGGGTGGTATATCTGTTATTATCAATTGGTTGATGACTTTATCTCATTTATTGGAAATATGAGAGTCGATCCTGGTGGATTATTTGTCAACGTTGTATGCCAAGGATTTGTTTTGGATTTATAGGATGTTAATGAATATCATATTAAATCATGGTTATATTTTTCCACTTGATTATATAAATTTATTTATCATTATTTTGTATATTAGATCTTCTTAGATAGTACATTATATAATTAAATGAATATCCAATTGTAGTAAACAATCTATCCACTAATGAAAATGTTTTTGACATGTATTTTTAATATGTTCAGATCAGTTTGGGAGGAACACAGAAAGAGGGGGTTGAATCAATGTGGGAGACATTTTATCACAATAATACATGAATCCATTTTAATACCTTTATCTTTTATTTACTGAATGGTTCTATTTTCTTCTTCACTAAAAATTTGAATGAATTCATATAAAACAATTGAACACAAGGAAAACCATTATTGGTTAATGAGTTTCACTTCCAATGTGGATAACTGCATCCCCACTATATGGTGGTTATTATACCACTATGTCACGAACCATCCTCAGGGCCCATGTTGTGACTAATCCAAGCCCGCCTTCAATAGGCCAGGGGCTGGCGACTAGAACCAATGAGTAATTCCCAGTAAAAAGGAAACGCATTGCATTTGTAAAGTAAACAAACACCACAGAGCAAGCAAGCAGAAGTAAACACTAAGTAAAAACTGGTACAAAAGTAAGTGCAGAAAAGTAAGTGGGCCAGTATACAAACCCAAACTGAAAGTAAAGTACAACTAGAAAGGGAAAACATCAACTGAAAGTAAAGCCATAGCCTCGAGCCGTCCACTGGAAGTCCCACGTGAAGGGTGGGTACAGATAGCCTCCACAGCTCCTCGGGTCCAGTCGTCCGCTCCAAGTATGCCCCGCCCAGTGGTCCACCTCCGGGTACCGACCTCCTCCTCGTGCCTCATCCACGATCAGCGTTGTCTGTCTTCTGCAACCAACACAACGTAGTACGGGCATAGCCCGTGCAGGGGTGAGTATAAGCTGCTCAGTAGGGACCCTGAGACCCCCGAAGGTCTCCCAGAATCCATAAAGGATATTCCACTAAGGAAAGATGCAATCATGAAGTAATATCTTACATTACTTAGGTATATGCCCATACATATACCTAAGTATTCAATTAATGATCGGCTCCAACATCCGAGCTCAAGTACAACCAGTCCAGATAGGAAAACACAACCCAATCCACACAGGTAAGCATAAAGTAATCCACACAGGATATTAGGTCAATCTTATCGAAGATATGAATTGAAAGTCAAGATTCAGCTCACACAAGTATAATTTTTCGTAAGATGATAGAGATGATCAGATATTTCCACTGATTAATCTTTGTCATCGGACCCACACAGGATCGAAAGGTACTAACCCCCGCAATTAGCCACAAAAGATCGATCGGTAACTAACCCCCGAAATGGCCCACAAAGGATTGATAGGTAACTAACCCCCACAATGACCCACAGAGGATCGGACCCACATAGGATCTATAGGCGCTGGCCCACACAGGACCCCTGAGCGCTGAACCACACAGGATCTGATCCACATAGGATCGGTAGCACTGATCCACATAGGATTGCTGAGTGATTTAGTAGTCATCGTCGAATCCATGAAGGATTTTTGTACAGTTGTCATCGTTGTTGCAGTCGCAGCCATCTCTAGGGTTCATGCAAACAGCATGCTCGTTCGGGAGGGTCCGCTCCACGAGCCAAAGGGCTGATACATCAACTGACACATAGTCCGGAGTTGATGTATCCAAATGTTCTGTATCGACAATAAGAACTCAACGTCATAGACGGCACGTCAATCGGACGCTCGGTCTGAGAATTATTGGCTTATTTGACCCATGGGCTCGTTTGGTTTTTAAGTCAAAACCAACCCTACCTTACTCCAACTGTGTCCAAACCTCGAGCGGAGTAAGCCAAAAGGTCCCCCTCACTTAGAGGAATCCATCAAAGTCTACGACACATTAATCGGACGTCTGGAGGTCATGTTATAAGTGTTTCCGCTCCGATGGCCTGGTTGGTTTCATGTACGAACCAACCCGGCCAAACCCAAAGTACTCTGAAACATTGAGTGTAATATATCGAAATGACAATCTCGTTCCAAGTATCACATCGCCGATGACGGTGCGTCGATCGTAGGTCTGAAGCCCATGTTATGGGCAAAAGACCGTGAGAGGTCCGGTATTAGGGGGTTCGGGCCCTGTCCGACCCAGCCCGATACCCTCTGGGTCAGCCCAAACTAGGTCAAACTGTCCCGGGTCTAGGTCAGGCCCGCTTGGTCATAGCCCAGCCCGGCCTGGGCACGGCCCGGCCTTGCGGAACGGCCTGGGTAGCCAGCCCAGCGCACTGGCGCGCTGGCGCCCGCTAGGTGGCTCGACCGTTTCGGCCGAGCAGACTGGGGTGCAAGGGGGTGTGCTGCCCCCCGCCCCATTGTAATCTGTGGCCCCTATGTGGGGGGCCGCTCATGTCCATCTAGCTGGGGGTTATGAACCCTCGGCTCTTCCTCTGACCGGTCAGCCCGCTCCGGTCTGCCGGCTGTTGCCGCCACGGGACTGGCAATGGCCGGTCCCCCTACTCCGATGCTGGCAGCCCGAAACCGTCCGCCGGTTCCCCTGCTCCGCCGTGGCCCGGGTCGCGGCCTTGGACCGTCCAGCATGGCACGATGGTGCCGCACCCCTCCGCAGTGGCCCCGCTCTGGCCGCGGCATTCTCGTGATCCTCCGGCGTGGCGGAATGGCGCTGCCACCTTATTCAACGTCATCAGCGCGGCGTGACGGCGCCACACATCCTTGCCGCACGATCCCTCGCGGTGCGTCGGCACCACATCATTTTCCTTCAAACCACAACAATACAAGAATAAGGGAGGAGGGTCGGCCGTGTTTGTGTAGTCAGGCCCCCTCCCGTTAATCGATAGCAAGCGGCAAAGTTTCATGAAGAACGACAATAGAAGTAAATAGGAACAACAATTTAAATAAACCACTACCTCGTCGAATTCGTTGAGCGGGGGTTCGTCGCAGAAATAACCGTCGCAGAAGAAGAAGTTGCGGAAGGAGAGAGTCGTGTCGCGAAGAAATGATTCGTCGGCGTCGCATCTTCGATCTCCGAGGATCAAGTATTTTTCGCGTTCTTTGTCGATGAGGAAGAAATTCAAGAGATTTTCCTTTTTCTCCCAAATCCTCCATACGCAACAAGTCCCAAAAAAAATAAAATAAGAACTTCTTTTATTTTATTAACATGACTTATGTTGAGATTAAAAAGGTGAATAAACCCTCTCAAATCAAACTCACCTAATTAATTAACATAAGTTATCAACTTTAATGGTGAGTTTAAGGAGTTTGGGAATATTAAGATATGGGGTTCGTGTGGGCCCCCCTCCCTCATAACCTCTCATGGGAAGTTGGGTGGTTACCCAAATTCCACCCAAAGGTTTTAATTAACAAGTGAAAATAAAAATTGAAGATCATTTTTTATTTTAACTTCCAAAATTTTTTAACAACTCCTCCTGTGAAAATACATCTCTGGAAAAGGTGTTCCAAAGAAATTACTGGCACTGCGAATCCATTGGTGCCCTTGGAATTTGATTCCGAGAACCGGTTCAAAAGTTCGAAAGACCTGCTCATTAGTTCACTGAATGTACCCGAGCTAAACATCGGATAGAAATTTCGGGCACACCGGGCCTCGGAATCAAGTGCCGTCAGAAACCGCGTTCTTGTAAAATCCAAATGAAAATTAAGAAAAAAAATTCCATTGAATTTTATGGGTCTTTACATTACTCCCAACTCTGGTCTTTACATCCCTGTAAAGATACATCAAAAACTAGGGGAACAAATGTGTGTACTGTGCACGCATATGAGCATCCCGCTCCCAAGTGCTCTCCTGGAGGTTCCCATGCTGCCATCTGATGCGCACTAGAGGAATCGACCGTCTATGTAGGACCCACTCCTATCGATCCTCGATCTCCACTGGTACCTCTTCAAAAGTTACCCCATCATCAATGTCCATCTCCCCATGGTCAATGATATGCGTCGGGTTGTGCACATATCTCCTCATCTGAGATACGTGGAAGATATCGTGCACTCGGTGCAACTGAGGTGGTAGAGCCAGGCGATAAGGCACCCTGCCAATCATTTTGAGGACCTGGAATGGTCCAATGAAGTGTGGAGACAACATCCCTCCTCGGCCGAATCTCCGTAATCCACGTCAAGGTGAAACCCACAAGAAGACGTGGTCGCCATCCGCGAACTCTAGTGCCCTCCGCCACCTATCAGCATAAGACTTCTGCCGGCTCTGAGCTGTATTCATCTGCCCCTGGATGACATGGACCTTCTCTTGGCCAAGAACATCTCTGGTCCCACAAGTACTGACTCCCCAGAGTTTGTCCCGCACAGAGGTGACCTACAAGGTCGGCCATACAATGCCTCATATGGTGCCATCCTGATGGTGGAGTGGTAGCTGTTGTTGTACGCGAACTCCGCCAAGGGTAGATGGCCCTCCTAACTGCGACCTATGTCGAGGACACATGGGTGGAGCATGTCCCCGATAGTCTGAATTGTCCTCTCTGTCTGACAATATTTCTGGGGGTGAAAGGTGGTGCTCAGACGTAGCTGCATCCCGAACGCCTCCTGCAACCCCTTCCAAAGCCAGGAAGTAAAGCGAGCATCTCGATCTGAAACAGCAGAAGATGGAACACCATGAAGTCGTACAATCTCCTAAATGTAGAGACGTCCCAAGCTCTCCACTGAGACCTACTCTCTGATGGGTAAGAAGTGGGATGACTTGGTGAGTCGGTCAAAAATCACCCAAATGGAGTCGTGACCTCTGGAAGTGCGTGGAAGTCCAGTCACGAAGTCCATAGATATTCCATCCCACTTCCACTCCGGAACCTCCAATGGCTGCACCAAGACGGCTGGTACCTGGTGCTCTGCCTTCACCTGCTGGCAGGCGAGGCATCGAGAAACGAACTCTGCCACAACCTTCTTCATGCCCAACCACCAGTGCTGTCGTCTGAGATCCTAGTACATCTTCGTCACTCCAGCATGTACCGAAAAAGGGGAAGTGTGAAACTCTCTCAGCACCTCCTCCCATAAAGCAACTAGTACCATGGTATGTCCTCTGAAAAGGACATCATCCTCTTCTCCTAAAGAGAACCCATCAGGTGCCTATCCTGAGGATATCTGTGCACGTTGCGTCTCACAGTCGGCGTCCCTACGCTGTGCCTCTCTGACCTGTTGCAGTAGTGGAGGAGTGATTGTGAGTGATTGAAGGGAGGCTTCTCTATCTCTATCCACGAAGGATATCTGCAAAGCGGCTAGCTTCTCTGTCACCTCCCCAAGTAGTTGAATGCCCATCCTCCTGCTAAGAGCATCAGCTACCACGTTCCCCTTTCTAGGAGTATAGACTATCTCAAAGTCATAGTCCTGGAGGAACTCGAGCCATCGCCGCTATCTCAGGTTCAGGTCCTTCTGCAATAATATGTACCTGAGACTCTGGTGATCAGAATAGACTATAAAGCACTCGCCCCTCAGATATTGTCACCACATCTTCAGAGCGAAGACCATTGCTTCTAAATCCAGGTCATGGGTAGCATAGTTCATCTCATTCTACCTTAAATGATGTGATCCAAAGGCGATAATGGACCACTCTTGAATCAAGTCACATCCGAGTCCGGTCCCTGATGCATCATAGTAAACGACATATCCAACTCCCTCCTACGGTAGCCTCAAGATAGGCGCGCTAGTCAATCTCTGTCTCAGCTCTTGGAAGCTCTGATGACATCTGTCTAACCACACAAAGGTTTTCCCCTTCTTCGTTAAGGCTGAGAGTGGTGCCGCAACTTTAGAGAAGTCTGCCATAAATCTCCGGTAGTATCTAGCTAGTCCCAGAAAACTCTGCACCTCTGTCACGCTTCGGGGTGGCTCCCAAGCCAGCACTGCCTTGATCTTCGCAGGATCCACCACAACTCCCGCCTCAGAGATGACGTGTCCCAAGAATTGGACCTCACGTATCCAGAACTAACACTTAGAGAGCTTTCCATAAAGTTGGTGCTCTCGGAGTGTGTCTAGTACGACCCTCAAGTGGTAGGCGTGCTCCTCCTCAGTGGTCAAGTATATCAAAATGTCGTAAATGATGACCATGACAAATCGATCAAGGTATGGCTGAACGATCCTATTCATGAGGGCCATGAACACTAATGGAGCATTGTTTATACTGAATGGAATAACCAAGAACTCATAGTGGACATACCCACACCTGAAGTCTATCTTCGGCATGTCCTCGTCCCGAACTCTGAGCTGGTGATAGCCTGAGCTGAGGTCTATCTTCGAGAACCACCATGCTCCCTTGATCTGATCGAGAGGTCGTCAATCCTAGGTAGAATATAATTGTTCTTCACGGTCACCTAGTACAAGGGACGATAGTCGACACAAAGTCGCAAGCTCCCATCCGCCTTCTTGGCGAACAGAATCGAGGAAGCCCAGGGTGAAACACTGGGTCAGATGAATCCCTTTCCCTGCAAGTCCTCCAACTGTACCCGTAGCTCTCAAAGTTTTGCAGGGGCCATCTGATATGATGGAGTGGATATCAGGGATGTCTCGGGGTACATGTAAATATAAAATTCTACCTCCCTGTGAGGAGGTAGTCCTGGAAAGTCGTCGGGGAAAAAATCCGCATAATGATCCACCACTGTAGGAAAACCAGGACTCCTCAAGTCAACTGCTCCTAGGATGAGGCTACCCAACTAATGAGTGAGGGGTTTTCCTCTCCTCTACATGAGTCTATCTTGTGATGTGAAGGCTCCCTTCTCGCCATTGAAGGTGAACATGCTCTCATCGGTGCGTACACATCACACCTTGCGCCTAATACAGTCGATCTGAGCATGGACTATAGATAACCAATCCATGCCCAAGATGACGTCTTAAGGCCTCGACGCCGCTACAAGAAGATCCCAGCCAAAGCTCTCGCCTCCTAGAGTAAGCTCACACTGCCGGCACCAGTGCGTAATCATCGAGCCTGCTCCTATAGGAGTCTCTAGCCATAAGGATCGAGCCAACGGATCTGTCAGAATCTCGGAGCTCCTAACAAGGGCAGCGTCTATGAAAGAATGACTCTCTCCTGTGTTTATAAGAACTGCAGCAAGGGTGGAATATACACAGATAGTACCTCGAATCATATCGGGCACACCATGGTCGTAGGCCTCTGCTGCCTGAATCTGTGCCTGTCTCTGCCCACCAGCTCCTTGTGGTCGGGGAGGACCTCCTGGCGGTGGTGGTGGTAGAGCCTCAAAGCATCGCCCACCACCTACTGCTCGGCCAGCTCCTCTGCCTCATCCGCCTGCTCCCACAGGACCGCCATAGTCGACCCTCTGTATCTGCCTGGGTGGTCCCTCAACCGTCTTCTACTCCTCTGCATGGCGGTTCAGGCAATCACGAGCCATGTGGCCCTGCCCGCCGCATGGGTAGCACTGTCTCCCTCTCGAAAGACTAGCTCCGCGCTATGTGCCCCGCACCACAGAGCCAGTGTCCTGAGGTCGTCTTCCTGAGAGTCTTGTCTACATGGACCCATGAGTAATCTTTCGACTGCCTACTGCAGAAGACTTTGCTACGTGCCGCCCTGCGGTAGGTCTCGCCGCTGATGCAGGCTCAACAAGGAAGATCTCAGTCAGAAGGGCTCGCTCCAGTACCCCTGCCAGTGTCAGAATGCTGAGGGAGATCAGTGATGCCCTGATCTCCAGCCTCGATCCCTGATCGATGGTCCGGGCCCGAATGAATGGGCCTTGTACCATGTCCGTCGAATAGGGCGAGAGATCTGTAAATCTCGCCGAGTACTGGGCGACTGTCAAGCTGCCCTACCGCAGCTGTAGAAGCTCCTGGATGCGCACCGCATGGAGGGTGGCTGGGACGAACTCCAAGAGGAAGAGTCTCTCAATGTCTGTCCAGAGGAGAGATGCCTCGTTGTGCACATGGAGCATCAAGCTCCACCATCTGCCTGCTGCCGCGTGTAGTAGGCTCGCTGTGAGGATCACCATGAGGTCTGGTGGTGTCCTCACTAACCTGAAAACCCATGCAACTGCCTCCAGCAAATCCTCGGATGCCTGAGGGTCCATCTCCCCGCAGAACCTGGGCGGTCACTGACGTTGAAACTTGTGCAGTGCACTAAGGCGACATGCATCGTCAGTGGCTGGGGCTGGTAGCATCGGTGGCTCGGCGGGTAGAGGTACCGCTGGTGCCTCTGCTGTTAAAGGGACCTGTACCGAGGCCTCATTGCTCGGTGGGCTGTCGTCATGCACAACTCTCAGAACCCTATCTGGATACAGTCGTGGGGCCATCTTGAAAAGAAACAGGTGCGCAACGTTTAAACAGTATACCTGTTGAGCTGACATAAAGTAATCACAAAGAAAACTTGAAACACACATGCAATCAATGTTTTTGTGTATTAAGTCGAAAATCAAAAGTCAGGGTCCTAGTGTAAGGATATGTCGGCCGCCGCACCAACACTGGACTCCCTAGACTAATAACCACACTCAATACTCTTAACACTATTGCTTCATATAGAAAAATATTAGAGTCATGGGTTCTGCGGTAGAACCGAACTCCTTTGATACCAATTTGTCACGACCCGTCCTCGGGGCCTGTGCCATGACTACCCCAAGCCTGCCTTCCATAGGCCAGGGGCTGGCGACTACCACCATGGCGTAATTCCCGGTAAAAAGGGAAGGAATTGCCTTTGTAAAGTAAACAAACACCACATAGCAAACAAGCAGAAGTAAACACTAAGTAAAAACTGGTACAAAAGTAAGTGCGGAAAAGTAAGTGGGCCAGTATACAAACCCAAACTGAAAGTAAAGTACAACTGGAAAGGGAAAACAGCAACTGAAATTAAAGCTGCAACCTCGAGCCATCCACTAGAAGTCCCACCTAATGGTTGGGTATAGATAGCCTCCACAGCTCCTCGGGTCCAGCCATCCGCTCCGAGTACGCCTCGCCCAGTGGTCCACCTCTGGGTACCGACCTGCTCCTCGTGCCTCAACCACAATCAGCGTTGTCTGACGTCTGCAACCAACACAACGTAGTGCGGGCATAGCCCATGCAGGGGTGAGTATAAGCTACTCAGTAGGGACCCCAAGACCCCCGAAGGTCTCCCAGAATCCACAATGGATATTCCACAAGGGAAAGATGCAATCACGAAGTAAAATCTGACATTACTTAGGTATATGCCCATACGTATACCTAAGTCTTCAATTCTCGATCGGATCCAACATCCGAGCTCAAGTACAACCAGTCCACACAGGAAAACACAACCCAATCCACACAGGAAAGCATAACGTAATCCACACATGATATTAGGTCAATCTTATCGAAGATAAGAATTGAAAGTCATGATTCATCTCACATAGGTATACTTCATCGTAAGACGATAGAGATGATCAGATATTTCCACTGATTCATCTAAGCCATCGGACCCACACATGATCGATAGGTACTAACCCCCGCAATTACCCACAAAGGATGGATAGGTAACTAACCCTCGGAATGACCCACAAAGGATCGATAGGTAACTAACCCCCGCATTGACCCACAAGGGATCAGACCCACACAGGATCTGTAGGCGCTGGCCCACACAGGACCACTGAGTGTTGACCCACACATGATCTGACCCACACAAGATTGGTAGCACTGATCCACGTTGGATCGCTGAGTGTTGTAGTCATCACCGTCGAATCCACGGAGGATTTCTGCACAGTCGTCCTCGTCGTTGCAGTCGCAGCCTGCTCTAAGGTTCCCGCACACAACAAGCTCGGTCGGAAGGGTCCGCTCCACGAGCCGAAGGGCTGATACATTAACTGACACATATTCCTGAGTTGATGTCTCCAAAAGTTTTGTATCGACAACAGGAACTCAACGTCACAGACGGCGCGTCAATCAGACGCCCGATCTGAGAATTATTGGCCTTTTCATCCTACGGCCTGGTTGGTTTTTAAGTCAAAACCAACCCAAACATACTCCAACTGCATCCAAAATTCATGAAGAGTAATCTAAAAGGTCTGTCTCTCTTAGAAGAATCCATCAAAGTCGACGACACGTCAATCAGACGTCTGGAGCTCAGGTTATAAGCGTTTCTACTCCGAAGGCCCGGTTGGTTTCATGTACGAACCAACCCGGCCGAACCCAAAGAACTCTTAAACCTTGAGTATAATATATCGAACCGACCGTACTATTCCAAGGATCGTATCGCCGCGGACGGTGCATCGATCGGAGGTCTGAATCCCTAGTTATGGGTAAAAGACCGTGAAAGGACCGGTATTAGGGGGTTTGGACCCGGTCCGACCTGGCCTGATACCCTCTGGGTCGGCCCGGCCCGGCCTGGGCACGGCCCGGCCCGACCTGGGTGTAGCCCGGCCTAGGTAGCCGGCCCAGCATGCTAGAAACATCCAGGAGGCTCAGCCGTTTCGTCTGAGCGGACAGGGGTGAGGGGGGCGGGGGCGCTGTCCCCCGCCCGTTTGTAATCTGCGACCCCCATGTGGGGGGCCGCTCATCTCCGGCCAGCCTGGGGTTATGAACCCCCAGCTCTTCATCTGACCGGCCAGTCCCCCAACTCCGACGTCGGTGGCCCGGAACCGGCCGCCGGTTCCCCTACTCCGCCGCGGACTCAGCCGCGACCTTAGACCATCCGGCGCGGCGCGACGGTGCCGCGCCCCTCCGACACGACCCCACTCCGGCCGCATTGTTTTTGTGATCATCTGGCGCTGCAGAATGGCACTACCACCTTATTCAGAATCATCGGTGTGACGCGGTGGCGTCGCGCATCCTTGACGCATGATCCCGCGGGGTGGTTCGGCTCCACATCATTTTCCTTCGAACCGCAACAATACAAGAATAAGGGAGGAGGGTCGGCCGTGTTTGTGTGGTCCGACCCCCTCCTGTTATTCTATAGCAAGCGGCAATGTTTCACGAAGAATGGCAATATAAGTAATCGGGAACAACAATTTAAATAAACCCCTACCTCATTGAATTCATTGATAGGGGGTTCGTCGTGGAAATAATCGTCGCGGAAGAAGACGTCGCAGAAGAAGAGAGTCACGTCTCGGAGAAATGATTCATCAGCGTCACGTCGTCGATCTCCGAGGATCCGGCCTTCTTCGTATTCTTTGTTGAGGAGGAATAACTTCAAGAGCTTTTCCTTTTTCTCCAAAATCCTCCCAACGCAACAAGTCCCAACAAAAATAAAATAATAACTTCCCTTATTTTATTAACATGACTTAAGTTGAAATTCAAAAGTTGAATTAACCCTCTCAAATTAAACTCACCTAATTAATTAACATAAGTTATCAACTTTAATGGTGAGTTGAAGGAGTTAGGGAATATAAAGGGGTGGGGTTCTTGTGGGCCCCACCTCCCTCATAACCTCTCATGGTAAGTTGGGTGGTTACTCAACTTCCACCCAAAGGTTTTGTTTACCACGTAAAAAAAATTTAAAGCTCAATTTTTATTTTAACTTCCACAAATTTTTAACAACTCGTCCCGTGAAAATGCTTCTCTGGAAAAGGTGTTCCTAAGCAATTAGCGGTGCTGCGAATCCATCAGTGCCCAAGAAATTCTATTCCGAGCACCAGTTAAAAAGTTAGAAAAACCCACTCGTTCGTTCACTGAGCGTACCCGAGGTAATCTTCGGAAAAACAATTCCGGGCACACTGGGCCTCGGAATCAAGTGTCGTCAGAAACCGTGTTCTTGTAAAATCCCAAAGAAAATTAAAAAAAATTCCATTGAATTTTACAGGTCTTTACACACTATAACACAATATTGATTTTGTTGTAAATAAAATCATAATAAATTTTAGATACATATACTCATTTTCATTGCACCGACCTGGTACAATGAAAAAATGAATTTCATGTAAAATATATAGTTTGTATTTGGATACCCATTGTGTTATCAAAACATTAGAATAATAAATATTTGATAGAAACCAATTACTATAATATACTTCCTATGAATATATAAATGAAATGTATTACTCTATTTCAATGAAATCAGAAGGAATCTCTATACAATAGAATAATATAGTAGGCTGGCTCTTTGCCTTCTTATTCATTCCGAAAAATTTGAGTATACTAAAAACACTACATGTCTCAGAATTATCTGACCCAAATAATAAAAAATAACATCTCTATAAAAATTTATTATTCTAGTTTAGATCATATAAAAAAAATATGAAATATCGAATTTCAGTATTTGGGTTTTAATGTATCTTACAAAAAACATGTCATTTATGACATGCATTGAATCGAAACAATGTACTATAAATGTAAAATGAGTATCATGAATGTAATATTTTAACCATAATGGTTTTTTTATTATAACACACAATGTCCCGAATGCTCGATGTAATTTTTTGTATATATAAAATGTTATGTATTACTTCATGCATGGGTAAATTCAAGCATGAGTTATTCAATATTCTTCACGTGAAAAAAATCTCATGGATTCTCCAATTTATGATCACACACAGTTTTCCTTATTTTTCTTATATTTTTATTTTAAGTTTATTACAAACCAGTGTGCACATGTATTCCTAAAACCACTTCACATAGAGTTATATATATATATCTACTATCATATTTATTTTTTCATAAAATAAATAACCACAGGAGTTCTCAAATATCTCGACATAAAATATAATGTAGGTAACCTTAATATGCTTCGACAAATAAAGTTTGGGGGATCTCATTCTTCAGCTCTTTGAAGGATTATGATTTATAGAACATTCAAATATTATTAACTAAACTAGGAAGGTTAATGGGATTTTTCTTTCATCATGTGAACAAGGAATCCATGATTCCCTTTCATGAAAACAATAGTGTATATAAATCCCCCTTCATCTAGTTATGCTGCTCATGGAACCCTACACATTATTCATGTTTATTCACAGATGATTTGTTTTCATATTGTAAAAAAATAACCCTATATTTTTTAGAAAATTTCTCATGTAAAGTACTATAGTAGATATAAATGAGGTTCACCACCTCTTTACCATGTTTTAGTTGATGTAAATGCCTCAAAAAATATAATGATTTAGTTAATGATTTTTAATTCACAAAGATCTCAGATATTCAAGACCTTCTGATGCTGAGAAACATGGTGTCTTATTCTCCCCAAAATCAATGTTTGGACTCATAGAAACACCTCATTAGAAAATTATTAACATTACATTGTTCACATAAAATATATTTTATATAAAAAATTCATTTTTTTAATGATAAAATATTTAAAATTCATTTTTATCCTTGATAGTATTATCTACTTAAAATATATTAATGATAAAAAGAATATTTCATTTAGAGATTCGAGTGATGGATAATGTCTTATTCCTTTTGGAGTAATTATTGGAGAATTATAGGATAAAGGATATCAATGATGGATGATCATTGGTTGTTATAAAAATAGTTTCACATGTCACATTGAACCAATCCTAGTTGAGGTAAAATACGATGGCAATAATATTTCCTGATGGAGGAGATTAATTTGACCATGAAGTGGTGGTATAAATATATATTTTTAAGGTTTGTGAATATTATAAGTGTTGGGCCTATCCAATATTGATTTTGAACATGGATATCCTCTTCTTAATGAATCAATCTACCCTTGTATCCTCTCATTCCAGCACCGATGTGGCACCCAGACAAAGATGCACATATGCCTTGCATGGACTGCATGACACAATTGAGTTGTACCATAGGATTTCACCTATTAACCATATATTCATGTCATGCACCCACCAGTTCACTATTTATAGGTGATATGCATGACCGTTACCAACCCATATTTATTGGTGACTTTCTCTACTTTAATGGAAACCCATGAATGGTTTGGCTTCATTATGGTAGAGCATTCCCCCAAATTTGGTTGACATGTACCCCTTTGGTGTCCTTGGATGGACTAATTTTTTAGCTAATCCTTATAATATAGTATATCAATTTTTAAACATAATATCATTCCATATGAAAACACAATACTCATGCAAATATAACAAATTTCCTTATGGTATTATTTTCATAAACCATATTCCCAATCATTCATCAAATTGTCTTATCCAATAATTTGGGTATTAATTGGAAATAAATTATAAATTTATTCATGAAAAAGTTTTTTTTTTCTTTGTATTTACCTTCTTAAAGAGTTTAAATAATATTCAATATCCTATTTAAATCGTTACAAGTCATGAAACATTATTAACAGTTTAATAATCAATACACTAATACTAACTTCATCCAAAATATAATATATGGACTTCGATATTCAATATACATAACTCATATTAAATAACATTCTTTAAATATCATGTATATTTCCACGATATTCACATATTGAAAAACATTTTAACATCAAGTTATTCATCACATACTTACTGATTCATAACAAATACAATACACACACAAAGTTAGATCATCAACATGCCCATATGTATTTTTTGTTAATACTAGTGTAGAAAATAATATATAAATCTGTTCTTACTCATTTATTATATTCTTTATTATATTCTCCTCTATCAATTATAGATGATAGATACAAAATATATGAGTCAAAATGATATCATTTATTTATTATGGAATTTGATATAAATTATTCCACTGTATGTCTACAAGCTATAACCTGGTGTAGAAAACAAAAGTGTCTAATTTAGAAATCAATGTTGTCCAATGTCAACTTAAAATATGAAAAAAAATTATTAGAGAATAAATTTTTCATTCCTCATACATTATCAATATATTTCCATGTTTATAGTAACTAGTTGATAAAAAATGATATAATTAAAATGGAAATTTTTTCATACCACATGAAAAGAAAATTTAGAAGATACATTCAACCTGAAATCCCCCATTCATATCAACTTTCATATTAGAAATATTCAATTGAAACATCAAATTAATGTTTATGAAATCAATCTTGGATTATAGTCAATATTATTTTTTAAAATTTCATTGAATAATTTATATTCTAAATCTTAATATCACACTACATTTCTTTTTTTTTGAATAAGTATAAGAAAGTATAGCCACATACCTCATAAATGAGTTCTTGAAGATGTACCATCAAAAGATATCAGTTTTAAATGAGATAAAATTTTCTGGGAACTTCATTAAATTCTCCCCTCAAGGGACTATTCCATATTCAATTTATATAAATATATCAAATTATATTTCGATCTATTAAATTACAATTAATGTGAATACCAATTATTGTGTTCTATTGTAGGATTTTGAATTAAAATCTATTGATTATATATAACAGTGTGATCATATACATCATGTTTGATCTCAATTCTTTTACAAGAAATAATCATCAAGATATAAGATGATAGGTCAAACTAGGATGGTGACATCTAAAAATTTTGTAACAAATATTCTATTTGTATATATAAGAATATAATATTTATTAATTCTCCCCGTAAATATGTGAATCCCCTTTATTTTCCTATACATGATGAAAAAACACAAAGTATATGGGAATAAGGTGGGTACCATTTTATTATAAATGAGATAGAAAAGGATGAGAATTTTTTCTTAGCGACTAAATTATTTTCTAATCTATGTAGGAATGAATTCATGATGAATTTTATAGCTTTCATGGATGTTTTGGGAAGCATTGTTTCTTTAATTTATTTTGGGAAAAATTATATCAAATTATTATTTTAACACTATCCACAAAGTAACATTAATCAATTAGTGATTATTTATTCTTCTTTATC
This sequence comes from Viscum album, assembly GCA_963277665.1. Lineage (NCBI taxonomy): Eukaryota > Viridiplantae > Streptophyta > Magnoliopsida > Santalales > Viscaceae > Viscum > Viscum album. The sequence continues at coordinate 904,340,864 of OY728125.1, read as the reverse complement.
ATCTCATATTGAGTTGGAGTTATGAAAAAAATGTTTCCAAGATAGGTCCAGCCTTGTTAAACCTTTCACATGGTATTTATTAAAGACTTGGTCTATCATTAGTTGATAACATCCAATCACATTCAACATATTATTCTTGTGAAATACATACCTCCTATATTTTTAACATTATCTTGCTAGATTAAAATTATATTATTTTTAATATGAATAGTATCCTTGGTAGGCCCACATGGAACTTTAGGAGTGTTTTTAATACATAATTATCTTCTTAATTATCTTTAACTAGTTATTTCATTCATTTATTATGATTTCCTCCGTCCATTGTAATATATATAAAAGTTTTACATTGATAGATGGTGCGGCCTTTTCTCCCATAATAGAAGAAAAATATTCTTTTTTGTGTGACAATAATTTGAAATTCTTCAGTTTATTTTGGATATCATTCTTTATCTATTAATTACCAAGGGTAAACTTACCTATACTCTTACATATGATCATGGGAGTATTAAACTTAATATATATCATTTTTTCATTCCCAAGGATTACATCACTCTATTATTTAACTCATGTGTACATTTCATCTTACTTGTTTTCGTGGAATACCTAAATGATATATATGTTCATATTTTTTCATTATGACCACTCTGACTGCAAATACCAAATAGGCTCTTAAAATTTTAATCATAACTATTTTTCTCTTCTATGATATAGGATATCTTTGATTTTTAGATACTATAATTTTATAATTATAATCGTATTTCATGTTCCTAAATCTATCATAGCGCCAATAGTGGATGGAAAATCATTATATTTTCATCTAATCAATAGTATTTCCTAATTTCTATGTTTTTTTATGTTTATTGAATATATTATTTTGGGATTCATTAGATGACTAAATTATTTTACACTTATTATTGTTCATTGTAATTTTAGTGGTGAGCACATCATTTCCCTTCACCATCTATATTTATAATGGTTTTGACTTTAAATCTGTATTTTTAGTAAATTCATATTTGGAACATATATTATTATCAATGGTGGTTAGTACATTTATTTTAGATAATTCATGATATTTATAATTGAGTGATCTTTATCAATTACTTACACTAGTTTTACATCTATTAGGATAAGACATCTGACAATAAGTTTGTGTGGTTATATATCTTAATGTAATGTCTCTTTGTTCTACTTATTTTTAAGTCTCATCAATAAATTTTTAAATCTTTTCTTGGGAAAAACCATGATCAAGAAACTTCATATTTACGATTAATTTGTTGTATTTAATTTACTTCAAACTATCATCACATTCTTTATTGCACATCATAACTTCCTCATCATAGATTTATTATTTTTCCTCTAGAAAGGTGTCATGAATTGGGATCTTATTTTTCTTAATCTCAAGTTAATAATTATTGAAATAAAAAATAGTCTTCTTATTTTCCTATTATTCATGGAATATTTCTTCCTATTCAATAATACCATCCACTTTCTGATTAATTTTATTTATCCATTGATTATGAAAACTGGATCACCTTTCTTAAATATTGGCATTTTGTTCATCTTTGTCGCCAATTTTTCTAAATAGCTTAATATTTTCCAATTTTATTTATACAAAATATTTCTCCAAGTTTTCTATATTTTTCATCAATCTTAGTGATCTATTCTAAAATTACATTGATTAATCCACTTCTAGAAGTGACTATTTATTGGGGACTCCTAAAGAACATTTCAATCAAAGCACAAAATGATTCATAATTAATCACATAATATATTTGAGCACCTCTAATAATGACTGTATATTCATGGGAACAATTCATGAAAGGAATTTTTCCCTCCTCTTCATGTAGGGATGAATCTATAAATGACATAAAAATGTGGTACTAATATTTGATAGAATACATAACCAGAAGAAATTATATTTCCATGTTAGAATTTTATATCATAGAATTGAAACAAGGTCAAATTTATTTACCATCCTTTTTTCAGAAGAATAATTGAGTCTTTAAATTTCATAATTAATTATTTTTATGTTATTTTTTATTTTAGTAGAATGAACTATGATCTGATTTAAATAGAACTCCTCCAAGATTACACTCTATTATGAATTTTTCCGGGAAATCAAATATTCAAGAATCATTAAATGAAGAAATCCTACAAGAGGCATAATATCTTACCATTGATACCAATTATACAAGTCACATTGGTTTGACTACAAATATATTTGGTGAATTATCATGGGATTACTTTTTTCACAAAAAAATTATATCCCTCTTTTAACTCTATCACTTATTCAGTGACATGTTCTCTTCTTTTCCTTTACAGTTAGTTATAAATAATGGATATAAAATAATAAATCACAAATAACAATCATATTTGATAGTGAGGTCTACAACTAATGTTCCAGAGTATGCTTCCACTGTATTGGGGTTACTATGTCACTCAACCACATCATTCTATTTATTATCATTGAAGAATTAGAAAGGGTATATACATATATTCGTTTTTCAATAATTTAAAATGTATAATGAAAGATTCAATGTTGAATCCCAATTTAAATTATGTCGGCCTTCACCTCATGAAGTGATCAGCAATGTTGAACAATTTTTATATGATAGACAACAATTCCTCTTATCAACTTTATAGGAATAAAGAAATATATTGGTTATATCAAATTTATATAAATCAAAAGGGACATATGAAAATTGTTACAATATATTATTTTGTATCTTCATTTTATTATATATTTATAATAATATGATCATGCTAAAAAAATGGGACATATCAAAATTATCTGAACCAAATAAGGATAAACAAATACCAGATCGGTCACAATTTCCTCTTTTACATTTTATCTGTGAAAAATAATATGATATATAAAATTATAGTACGGTATTATCATTTTAAAATCTTGAAATCATGAAATATATGAAATTAATGGAATCGTAACAATATCTCGTTCAGGAAAAATTTTTATCATGAAATTAATATTTCAACCTTCCATCATAATTCATGGTAAAAGACACAATGGATCGAATTCTCAAGGTATTTTATATATGTCTCACTGTTATTTATTATTTAATCAATTGGAAAATTAAATCATGGGTTTACTCAATTTTATTCATGAGAAATATATCATAGGGATTCAACTTCTTGTGATAACACACAACATGGATTTATTTTAATAATTCTTATTATTAAATTATTCCAATCCAGTGTGAACAAGAACTATTTAAACATTTTTATGTAGAGTTATATACGTCGAAACACATTTATTGTACTTTAAAACTAAGTACTATAGTCACATGTGTTCTCAAATATCTTCACATACGATATAAGGCACACAACCTTCTTCTCCTTCATTCAATTTTGTTTTTGGGAACTCGTTCATAAACAACATGATGAATAATGCTTCATAGAATATGTCAAACTTTTCTATGTAAAAACAGAGGACCATTCTATATACCTCCATTTAGATTATAAAATAATGAAGGTTTACATTCATTAAAATTAACGTGTGTGGAAATTCTCTATTGTATGGTTGTGAGGCTTGCAAAACCTCATTTCTTCTTTCATTTTTTAATAGAATCTTTATCTCATTGTGGAAAACAAGATCTCTTAAGGTTTCTATATTGTCACTCATATCATTCACCTCATTATATATAGATGATATTCACTAAATCTTTAACATTTATTCACCATGTACAAATCACTAAAATATATTAAATTGCAATCAATTATTTTGAATACAAGAATATCTCAAATATTCAAGACCTTGTGAAATAGGGAAATGTGGTTTCTTATTTTTCATCCAAAATGAAACTTATTTCCTCATGGAAACACCCCATTTGATAATGAGAAATAGAAAATGTTTAATTTCAAATGGATCATATATTATATATGAATTCAAAATCATGATAAACTCTCAAAAACATATTTTTTAACCATGAAATTATTTGGTTCTTCGAATATATACATGCATGCAAGATGAAGATTCCATGAATAGTTTTGATCGATCAAACATGTGTCATTCCAATTTTTTTGTCAGTGGAAATTCATAGGATAATGGATATTAGTGATGGTTAAATTTTAGTTTCTTTAAAAATGGTGCATATGAGAAATAGAGGAAAATAAAGTTAAAGTTGATGATAATGGAATGGATATGATCATATGTCTGAGATTAATTTGATCAGGTGACTATAATATAAATTTAATTTTTTTAATGTGGGTTAATTGTACCCACTTCCTAACATTAATTTGAAATTTTTTGGACTCTTATTAATATTTCAATCTACCTCAAAAACTACTTGAACCAGCACAATGGTAGGTATCCCGAAAACGTACACACATGATACGCATTAGCCATGCGACGCCATTTCATTGTCCCTTGTGATTTCACATATCCCCATGTGTTCACATCATCCACCAACTTGTGCAATCCACATGAGAACAGTGCATGACCTCTACTAGCCAGCACATAAAGGCAGCATCCTCTATAACCATGGATTCCCACGTAATGGATAGTTCTTATGTGGTATAGCATGATCAAATATATGGTTGACCTGACCTAATTGGTTAGTTATGATTTTCACATTTTTTTATTACTCCATTAAAATGTCCTATTAGTTCTTCATCACAGCAGCATTCCAAATATGTAGACATTTCTTATTAAAAATATTATTTCATCATGGACCACCTTACCTAGAATATATTATTCTCAATAATTCTAAAACTCTAATCATGAAATAAGACTTGTATTTAATGATTTTTAATAAACAATTGTTTATGAAATTGAATATTTTAATGGTATTTTAAATTTTAAATGCTTTAAAAAATGTGATCTATCGTCACGAAATCAGCACATGTTATAAAAGTTTAATAATAGTTCAAAAATCATTATACTTATATTCACTTCAACAAAAATATAATATATGACCATAGGTCTTCCAAAGATGGGACTCATATTCAATGAAATGCATGAGATCTCTTGTGGACCTCTAATATATTCTTATATTCTAAAACATAATAACAAAATTTGATTTTTCATTTATTAAATAATTGGAATCACATGCCACACAAATAAAAAAGTAGGATGATCAGATTATTAGAGGAATACAGTCAAAGAAATATCTATTGGTTTAAATTTTATTATAACAATATTAATCAAACATTGATTGGAATAAATACAATTTAATTATTTTATCTCTGCCAGTTCAAGACACTATGGTAAAAAACCTAGTGGGAATTAAATTATTAAACATTAATTTTTTAATACAATTAAAGATAATAGAAACCAAAAAGTACCATGATGGTCATTTATGGAACTAAAACCATGAATAAATTTAAAAGTACAATAATTAGACTGAAGGGAAGATATTTTCCAATCGGGCTAATAAAATTTACAATTTTAATTTAAAACTCAAACTAAATGAAGGAAAACTAGTTAAATGCAGTATATACAGTGTTCTAGTTCAAACCCACGATGGGATTTTCAAAATAAAAAATAAAAAAAATTGGTAAAAAACATAAATGATAAATTGAGTGAATAAATTTGGTATGAAATTAGATGCAAAAAACATTCCATGTTCTGTAATCATTGAGTTCATTTTATAGTAGATAAACAATTATTCTTGTTTAGTTGCATTATTTCCATAATTGAATCCAATAATTTTCTCGGTCTTTGTGACTTATCTAAAATTATTTTCCATTCTTTTTTGGTATGACCAATGAATTTAGGTAGATAAAATAATATATTGATCCAAAACCATTTTTAAGCATAATTATCCTAATTCATCCAATGTTCCTACATTAATTAGTTTCATTATTTCTTTATTTAATGATTATTCCCCATTCAATTATCAATGGTCATAATGAAATAAAGTCGTAGAAGAAGAATTGTTGTATAAATAAAAATTATATCATATAATAAAAATAAAGGGAAATAAATTCACTAAGAACAATACCTTTACAATTATATCACTCAGTATGTAAAATAATTTCCCCCTCGTTCTAGTCAAGAGAAGGTGAGAGGGGGGGAAACTAAACCAAATAAATAATACAAGAATAGTGGTGCATCATGATAGACTATGGTAGAAATATAATTCTTGGAAGGCATCCATATTCTTTATTATTTTATGCAAACCCTTACCCATGTATTTATTATTTAGAAGACACCCATGGGTTGCTTAAATGGAAATATTTGGACCATCAAATCTATTGGGGACAACTTTGGGAGTTATTGGGTGATTATATGTGGGGCCTAGTCAGATTTAATATAAAGTCATATGTTTCCAAATACTATTAGAAAAATTCACAATGTGAAAACATTTTTCACACCAGGAAAAATTAAGTACAACCACCCATTTTCATTCCAAAACACCATTTTTCAGCATTATTCTACTTTTCATGGATTTCCAATGAATATTACTTCATTAATTACTAACTCATTATGTGGCTTGAATTTCTTCAAAAAAATCACTTTGTTGCATCTTGAGTACTCAGTTCTGTGCCTTGGGCTTAATCCTTGACTTTTCCCACATCATGGAGCATAATTTTCATCATGAATTTCATGTCACATTAAATGATTTTTATTTTACATATGTCTTACTATAATATTAAGAAAAATCATCCTAGAATAATCTTTTAATTTAAAAAATTAGTTATTTTAATATCTAAAAATGTATGCATGAAATGTTGACATCAAATATCCCCACACATAAACCCATATTTGTCATCAATAATAAAATCTCAACAAATTATAATTGATTCCCTCTCTACCATGATTTTAAAAAAGAATATTGATTAAATGGGGAATTAAATGTTCATGCATCACCTAAGAAAATCACCTCAATTCCTCACTTTTTATAGAAAGAATTCAATCATTTATTTTTATTTTTTATTTTGAAATAAACATCCCTATTCATTCCTTCATTCAAAATTTTCAATTTATTTACAATTTTCATTCAACTCAAAATATACCTAACATAAATGTTTTCACATACCACTCAGGGAATAAATGTAAAATAAATTTCTAACATACCTCGAATCATGATCCATACCGTAATGTGGAAATGAATTTAATTTCTCCACCATATAGAGAATAAATAACCAATAATAATGAGGAATTAACCATTAATTTTATCTAACTCAATAGTTTATGGTATAGTGCATAAATGATGAAAAATAATTAAATCTAAAAATGGAGGTTAATCTCTATATAATGTTTCATGATAATCAATTATAGCTTAATAACTAATTCTCCCTTTAAAAATAAAATCCCATGTTTCTAAAATCACAATGTAATGTCACAAATCAATAAAGTAAAATGAATGATAAACCCTCTTGATTTTTTTTTCTATATTGATGGTTGGGTCAAGAAAATTATCAGACCCACCACACTACCACAAATTCCAAAAAAACAATATTCAGTTAAATAGTTATCTTGACCCCCCCCCCCAACTCAAACCATTTTTCTTGTTTTTTTTTGTTTTTTATTCATTTTTTTTATTTTTTAGATTGTTGAAAAGAGAGTTAAGTAATTAAAAATTAATGAATAATTGCGGGCCTTTTCCCTAATATCCCATGAGAATACCACCACACATATCTGTTTCAAATTGAAAATACATTCCACCATGGTTTCATCTCCCCCACACTCATTTTTTAAAATAATGATAAATATTTATGGTACTATAGAAAAGGAAAAACTAGAATTGTAATGATTCTCCTCACTAACAAGGTCATTCGTGGTATCTATAGGCTAAAATAACTATTAATGTAATTGTGGATTGTTGGATAATGGCTTAAAAAAATATCCATGAATCATATTAAATGTGAATTTGTATAATCACAACCTCAAAAATCAAAATATTTTTTATATAAAATCATGCTTGAGTTTTAGTCATGAAATATAATCAAAAATGAATTGGAGAAATTACACTTTAAAATTTTATTCCGAATTATAACATGAAATTATAGATAATCACTCATGTAAATGAAAACTAAAAATTAATTAATTTGACACCAATATAATAAATTAATTTCTTGAAAAGTCCCAAAAAACACTATTTATATAAATTAGCTTATTCCTAAAACCATGATTCTTCAATCCAAAATCCTCATATTTATTTTTACTAATTCATTCAGTAATTTTTTTCATTAAAATTTATTGAAAAAATAAATTTAAAACATGGAATGATGACTATACTTGACCATTATTTGTCTCCCTTGTTGACAATTAAAGAAAAAAAATAAATTGTGGGGCATGGAATATTCGAATTAAAAAACACTAAGAATAAATACAGAGGAGTATTGGAAAATTTTGAAATTAAAACTCATTAAAAAAATTTTAATTGAATATACTTATCTTTTGGAATCCAATATCATTCCTTTATTACTTTTTTGAGCCCTTTTTAGTCCTTAAAAAAATACACATGTGAATTTACATTACCTTTTTTATTAAAATTATAGAAACAATTAATGTAATTTTCCAAAAATTATAAAAGATTATCAAATAATGGGTTTCCACCCATAAGAAATTTTGTTTAATGTAAAATTATTAAACCTACATCATCTCAAGTGACAGAGGACTGAATAGACTATACCATTCATGGATCCATAATGATTTAAAATGTGACATATCCCAATAAATGGGCCTCTATACTTCTTCTAAAAACATCTTCATCCTTCCTTGGGGTATAATCATCTCGAACTATGCCAGGATAATCCACCAATTATTTTTCAGTATTTAATGTCTAAATTATAGTTTAAAATTGACCCAAACCTATATATCTTCTTTAAACTTTTATATTTCTATGATACGTATATCCTAAATGATTTTATCTCTCCACATTAAACTTTCCTAATTAAGTATTGGTTATTTTTATTCGTCCAAGTTGACAAGATTCTCTTTCTTTTCATATATAGTTTCATCCTCTTCAACTATATATCTTCCATCATCTTTAAAATTATCCACCATCATACCATAGTTCTATGTTTCTTGATGTATGTGTGAACTACCATTCTCACTATTAGATGTTTGAAAAATTTCACCACATTGTTCATCGATTTGTGACCTCCATGTCACCCAAAAATGGTCTTAAGGTAAATATAGGTGTATTCTCCTTATCAAAGTATAGATACAACATTTACATGCATAGGATAAACATGTAAACTTATTCATAATTTCATTAATCAACTCCCATGGGTGTTTCACTATTGAATCCACTAGTTGAAGTGTGACTATTGTAGTCCCCAAGAATTCAAGTAATATTCCTATTAATTTTGTTTTAGATATTATAAAATCTATCACAACTAAATCACTAATAAAATTCCAAATTTATTATACCTTGTACAAATAGGAATAGAAAAAATACCTATGGCTTCTTTATTTTGGGTTGTTCCTCTTAATACTATAGGTAACAACTCTCTCATGATAGGTATCATTCAAATTTATTTAATCATTCTATTTTTCATCAGAAGTTATTTCATTAAAATTTATTTTGTTTAAATTTTGTATAATTAATCTGAAAAATGTATATTATTTCTTTAATTTTTTTAATATTCTCAATAAACATACCTCTCTATGGTTCATTTTTTTTCTTAATTCACTCACTCTAGAAATTGTAGGTTCATCTTGAAAAGTTGTAGTGGTTCCTCCCTTAATTTTTCATTATTAATTTTTTTTGTTTCATTAATTATTCAAAATGTTTTTCTTGAAGGTTATTTCTAAATTCATGATGGTCCTAGGTGATTTTCCCCCAATTTAAGGGGTTCTAACTTCTTTATGTGGGTTGTTTTTTGGGTTTCTGGTTAATAATCATATTGGCCAATTAGAGAGTTGGTCCTCAATATTCCCAACATAAAAAACCTTAATACATAGGGGTTGTTTTTGAGTTTTAAAATCTTTATTGAATTCGCATATTGATACAATACTGGTGTTCATGATGTTTCCTAGTGTCTCCAATAAGAATTTGAATTTAACCTATAGTTGAGAGACTATAATGAACTTGTTGTTGGAATCCCTATTATCTCAGAAAAAAACCTTGAGCTTGTAGTTATTGTTTTCTTAATCCCATAAAAAGTTTTGGTTATTTTAGTCAATATAATTTACATATTCAATATGAATTCCTTGGGGTATTTTGGAGATATCTTTGTGTTGATTTTTATATTCATGGACTATATCTAGTCTGTCATTAATACTCTTTTTTCTACTATATGAACTCCTCATATATGGATACCTATTTTTCAGATAAATATTGATGTAGATCTCATAAAAATGATACCATGTTGAGGACATCAATGATATATCAAATGATATATCCAATGATATATCCAATGTGGCATCAATGATAAACCTATTTCCCTATGAAAACCCTTTTATAAAATTCTTTAATTTTAATCCAATCATTTATACCATGTTGAGGACATTTTTTAGATATATTTTTAATATTTTTATTCTAATTTTAAAGAAATTCATCATCTAATTAGTGGAAATATAATATTTAGGCACTAAGAATTATATATTTTGAAGGGAAAATAATAATATCAGTATATTTCTCAAGAAACCATACCATGTAGTGATTGAATGAGTTAGAAGGCTTTGAATCTATTACCTTTCATTGTATTTTTATGAAAAATAATGTAATCAATGTATTACCACATCTATTGAGAAATTTTATTATTGAAATGTGTTATATAGTATACAAAAAATTTCAATGTGATCATTTGGATCCTCAGGTAGCAACTTGTGAAATTTGATTGAATTTGAGATAATTGGATAATTTATGTATTTATCTCTAATTTATTTCCAAAAAAAATTAACCAAGATGTTGGGTTGAATCCCCACATTATAGGGACTTCCATAGTCCATGAGTGTGTGTATCTCCATTGTTCTGTTTGGCACAACTCTAAACATGTCACATATTTCTTATCCACAAATATCGTCTTCTTGGTTCTTTTTCTACTATCAAATAAGCCTCTCCATGTCATGATCATATGTGAGTTCTTCTATTTTTCTATTACCATGGGTTTTGTTTACGTGTGTCAAATTATTTTAAAAATCCATTTCAAGATAAGACCATGTGTAAAATAAATAGCTCTAACAAAAATATTTTCATCTTTTTCTAATTAACCTAAGAATTATTATGAAGCATCCCTAAAAATGGGATAAAAAATTTAGGAGACCAAAGGGAATCATTATTTATAATGGTGCAAGTGAAATTTAATAATTTAATTTTAAAATGAAACTACATGATGAAAACTTATTAAATGTAGTATATGGTGAGTTTGAGGTTGAGCCCTATATATGATTTTGAAAATACATTGGAATAATTATAAAATGTTAAATTTATTTTATGATAAATAGGTTGAATAAATTTTTTATCAATTAGATAAAGAAATTATTTCATGTTATTAATTTCAAGTTCATATTCCACTGGATTACCAATTCAGCTCATTTCGTAACATCATTTCAAGACATTTATCTAATAATATCTTTCATCATCGTGATTTCATTAAAATTAATTAAATTCCATTTTCTATATTGTAACATCCCTAGTAAATAAAGAAATAATACATTATCTTTTTTATTAATATATTGTGAATTAAATATTAATTTTACTTCAAAGGGGTTTCTATGTTCGATGGCGCACTCGATACGCAACAACAAGATTCTTTGAAATCTTATGTTGCACACTAATAATATAATATTATTATTTTAAATGGTAGTTAACTCATAGTCGTTATATGTGTGGTAATGAACAATACTAACAAAAATATGATTATAAATTTTTGTTAAATAAAATTTAGAAGCAAAAATGTGACTGAATCTAATTTTGAGCATAATTTACATTAAAAGGTGGATTTACTACCTTTTAATGGAGAAACCTATTTAAATATAGTATTAATCACAATTATATGTCCTATTGGAAAAAATAAAATTATTCTTTTGATTCGCGACATCAAATTTTACTATGTGAAATTTTTGGTATTTTTCTAGTAAAGATCAATTTTTATGAATAGTGAAAAATACTATATTATTATTCAAAAGTGCATTTTAATATTATTTATTTAAATGGTTATATTATCTTTTTAAATTATTTAAATGTTAATTAGATTATGTTTTTACCAATTAATCCAATGTCGTTCATTGTAATTTATTTCACTATGAAATTGGATATAAACAAGGGTCGATCATTTGATAGTTATTGTTTCTTAAAACCACGATATTTGTTTTGACAACGAGAATTAATTTGAAATTAATTAATTCTAAATCTATGTTTTGAATATGTTAAATAAATACTTCATTTTTGAATTAGTAATATCAAATATACCTTAGGATGAATTTTTTTGTAGTTTTCTGAAAAACATCAATTTTTGATGTATAGTGAAACCACTATGTAGTAGTTAAAAACTGATATTTTCATTTAAATGAGATTTTTTCTTTTTCTGTGGATTGAATTTAGAAAATCCAACATACATGGTTTTTATTATTATGTAAAATTTGGATCAATAAGATGAAAATAATTTTTGGTGAATAGTGACTTTTGACTTTTTTTTACGCGGATAAAGGTAAATAGAGTAATTCAAGGTAAAAATAATATCATAATAATACAAAATTACCTTAAAACTTGTCCTAACCATATTTGATGATACATGGCCAACCATGTGCAATCTTAGGTAGATTTTGGAACCCCATGGAGCCACTAGGGAGTGATAATTAAATTTTAGATTAATTAACATAAAGTAAAGGAAAAAATGACAAAAACAAATATCTTTTTGTAAATTAATTTTTACAAGGGGTTTTATAAATTTATTTTCGCCTATAAATATTCAGTGGATATATAAAAAGAGTTAATACATCATTGAATTGTTTTCTAATTTTTAAACATCATATAAATTAAATTATTTATGACAAAATAATGTTGTAGTATTTACCTCATTAATAAGTGATTTAAATAAATAATATTATAAATATTAAAATAATATCCAAAACCAGTCCAATTCTTGTTGGAGGAATTTATTTAGACCATTTTTAATCTTATCTTTGACTTTAATTTGTTTTGTACCTTTAGAAACCATATATAATTATATAATAAAATAATATTTTCACACTTTCTTAAAGAGCCCCTCCTCTCCCTTATAAAAAGCCCTCACTTATAACTCATTCCACAAATCTCTCAAGCCCATTGGATCATCCAAACCTAGACCAAATAAGCTTTAAACATCCCTATCCTCATACAAGAATCCTTACCTTAGGCAAAAGGCGCTTCAAGAAGTCCTTTTCGTTCAAACCAGAGGGAGTAACCCAAATTAAAGGTAACGATTCCCCTTAACTTCTTTTCTTTTTTTTTCTTCTACAACCCATAAACTCTTTTTATTCCATTGTATTATAACTAGACCAGTATCCTAAATATACTAAGATGTTGTTATGATATGTATTTGAACTACACTTACACACACCTCCATATAATAGGTGAAGAATATATTGTTTCTGTGGACGTAAAAATAACGCCTCACGAAATGATGATTGTTCAATTATCTCATACCGCCTCTCATGGAGGCCATTAAGATGATACTATATGTATATATGATATATATAATGTTTATGGTTTCTTTATGATTATTTATTTTTCTTTTATTTTATACCGTTATGGTTTCCATTATGGTTAAACACGATAATTTCATTAGAGGAAGTGCGGACTACCGCCCCCTCAAAGTGATATAACTCATTAATGCCACATGTGGGATGTATAAAGGATGTAATTAATGATATTATATATGATATTATACTGAAATTATAATATACCTATGTATAATTATGTATTAATTCTATTAACAAACAAATTGAAATTAAAGTAACGTTCATGCGTAAGTACGACTTACCGTCTCCCTGAATGGTGCATTTAATTTCTTACTTTAAAATGTTATTTTCTATTATAAATTCATCTATATACTAGATATATGTGATATATATGATATCTAAATCATGAATATAATTTTGTATATAAAGAACATTTGACCATGTGAACAACTTGTAATTATAAGAAGTCCTTTTTTGACTCAAGTACCAAATATTGAAAAAATGATCATTATTAACTTAAATGATTAAATAATGTTTATAACATGGTAATAAGTGATATAAAGGGAATAATAAAATATAAAAAGGTTCCTATGAATTTAGAAATTAACTTTGGTTTATTATGCTAGAGATCAAGGAACGAACGGGTCAAGTCGGACATGAGGTAAGGGACTTCGTCTCAATATCTTTTCATTTAGGCATATTTCGATAATAAATACCTCCTTATTTTACATGGTATATAATAAAACCTTTTGAATTTTACATTCATTGAAAAGGAATATTTTTTCTATGAATCATTTAACTAAATAGCAAACGGAATGTGTTTAACGTTTGCGGCGACAATGACCTCTCTTCCACCATAATCGTTATTTGGATTCCTCTATAAGAGGTAATGCTTACTAAAAAAAGGAAATCCATTATTCTGATTTTGAGTGTTTTGTTATTAAAAATGGGTTTTGAAATGGGTTTATTATTTCAATATCTTGAAATTATTTGACATTATTGCAAATTAAGTGTTGTTAGTGAAATGTTTATATTTTCAATATTTTATGTGTTATGATTTCATAATGGTACTTGGACATTTGGCGGGTGGTTATGTGATAAAAAAAATGATGGGTGGTGATGTGATAAACCAGGAAGGGTGGTTACATTATATCTTCTAATGCATTGGGTATAGAAGTCGGTCATATGGCTATTCAATTTATTTATATGCGAGGAAGTCGACCGTATGGTTATTCCATTTTAGAATGTTAATGTCCCATGTTACCTTTATATGTTATGTGTTCTTTATATGGGTTTTATGGTAATATTTTTGTTACAAAAGGTAAGTATTGGTAATTTATTCAGTGAAGAGTATTTACTACTTCATAAAGGTGAAGTTTATTACTTATGATAATGTATTATTTGTTTACGTGTTTTTTTAAAAAACGTAGAGTTTTCCTTCTTTGTGTATCAGTTACAGAGCTTTTTATGCTCATCCCAACTTTTTTAAATGTTTTTCATAGGACATATAGTAGAATATGGTCATGGATGGGATCAAGGACATTTCATGTTGTCTAAAACATGGAACTAGACATGAATATTTCTTTCAAGAGTTTTTATTTTATGAAAAAATGTATATTGAGTAGAATTGTCTACCTTGTAATATTCATGTTGTTATGTAAATGTTATGGACAAATTCTAAAAAACTCTAAACCTAAAAAGATACTCAATAATAATTATTCATTTAATTTAGGATTATTTAATGTTTATGGCCGGGTCCGTGTAGTTGGTATCAAATGTCACTTTAGAAAAATTTAAGAGTTAGGGTTTTGTTTAATTAATATCCATAAATTAATTTATGATAATATTGAAATGATATAGCATTTGTAGATTACCATGTTGATTAGCCTAAGATATTTCTGTGTTCAGAAGTGTTTCCATAGAGGAAATAGGGCAGCTATGTTGGGATGACATCCGGAGGAAGACAACCATCCAAATTAGCAACCTAAGATGGTCTTAATCAGAACTGAACAGTTTTTTTGCAGTGATGGAATATCCGAATCAGGCTACAAATGGTGGTGTTATCCATGCATGAGGTCAACCAGATCAACCACAGTGGAATATATCAGTAGTAGAGCATTTCATGAGGAAACATCTTCCATCATTCTGAGGATCATTTGACTATGTGCTAGCAGAAGGGTGAATTAAAGAAATAGAGAAAATTTTCGATGTCATGGGTTGTTCATAACATCAAAAGGATAGTCTTGTTGTTTCCTATTTTGATGGTGAATCTGATCAGTTGTGGTCGTTGGTGAATAATATTAGGGATAGTGAGGATATTGATTCTCTTGATTGGGATGAATTCAAATGTTTGTTCCCTAAAAATTATTTTCCTAAGGTGGTTATTCTTAGTATGGAAAAACAATTCCTATAATTGAGGCAGGAGGATGACTAAGTGGCTGATTATGAAGAAAAATTCACTTGATGGGAAAGGTATGCTTAAAATTTCATCTGAGATCTTGATAGTAAGATAAATCGATTTTACTCAGGACTGAAGTCGCGAAATAGAAGACCATTAACCTCTTGTGTGTTCAAAAGTTATGGGAAAATTGTTCGATATGTGGAGTAGGTGGAAATGGAGTTTTCCAATGATTAGCTGTTCTTTAAAAAATATAATAAGAGGTCCAGTTGGCATGAAAAAGGAAATAATGCATCAAAGAATCATGGAGGTAAGAAAAATCTAAATATCCATCTTTTGATAATTCTGGTAAAAGAATCCTAGAGATTAGTTTTCCAAGTCTAGGAAGTGCTTCCAGTTTGGTAATTTAGGTCATATTGCTCGTAATTGTAAGGAAGATGATCTAGATGGCAATAAAATACTAGCAGCAAGATGTTTTAAGTGAAATAAAATTGGTCATTATGAAAATGAGTTTCTAGTAAAGAACTCATCTAAGGGAAAGCAACAATAATACAAGAATAAAGGGTTGGTGAAGTCATTTTCAACTCCATCTGCAGATGTTGGGCCATAAAATAAAGTAGTATCAGGTACACTATTTGTTTGTTCATATTATGCCAATGTGTTGTTTGATTCAAGGTCTATATACTCTTTAATTTCTTATAATTTTTTCTAGTAAATTAGGAATTCTATCTCATGATATTAATACTAAACTTATGGTAAAACCACATGGATGAAACATTGAGACAAAAATAAATTATTAGAAACTTTCTGTCCTTGTGTGTGGAAAGAATATACATGAAAACCTTATTGTTTTGCCTCTAGTAGAGTTTGATGTTATTTTGGGAATGTATTGGCTTTTTGTTTATCATTTTAAGATTGACTATAGAGATAAAGGGGTTTCTTTTCAAAAAATATTTTAGTTTGTGTACAAGAATGAACCCTTCATTTTGAAAACATATCAGGAAGCTGGGAAACTAGTAAAAGATGGAAATGAATGTTATCTTGCACATATTGTTGGAAACAAAGGAACTATTAATATTAATGATGTGGTAGTGGTAAATGATTATCTTGATGTTTTTCTTGATGAATTTCCTGGTATTATGCCTGATCGATAAGTTGAATTTACTATTCACGTAGTTTCCGATGCCAATCCAATTTCAAAACCCCTTATCGAATGGCTCAAATTAAAATTTTAGAGGTAAAAATCAATTTCATGAGTTATTAGATAAAGGTTTCATTCAACCTAGCACATAACTTGGGGGTGCCCCTTTCTTATTTGTTAAAAATAAAGATTTTTCAATGAGACTTTGCATTAATTATAGAGAATTGAATAACATCACAGTTAAGAACAAGTATCATTTTCCTCATATCGATGATTTGTTTGATCAGCTCCAAGGAGCTCTGTATTTTTCAATGATTGATTTGAGGTCGAGGTACCATAAGTTAAAAGTAATAGAATTATACATTCTGAAGACCACATTTCGTACTAGATATGGAAATTATGAATTTATAGTTATGGCTTTTGGTTTAACCAATAGACCTGAAGTAATCATGGATCTTATAAATAAAATTTTCCTAGATTTCAGGGACATGTTTTTGGATGTGTTCATTGATGATAATTTTTTATTCCAAAAGTAAAGATGAACATGAAAGTCACTTAAGTGTTGTCTTGGAAATCATAAAAGAAAATAAATTGTTTGGGAAATTTAGAAAGTGTGAGATTTTGTTACAGAAAATTTCTTTCCTTGGTCACATTTTTTAAAAAAATTGCATAACTTAAACAAAGGTTGTTTAAGAATGGCTAATACCCACAAATATAACTGAGATTTGTATTTTTTGTTGATTTCGATGTTATTATCGGAGGTTTGTTGATAATTTTGAATGGTTATCTTGCCTACTGATTGAGTCATCTAAAAAAGGTGTTAAGTTCATTTAGACAAAATAATGTGATGATTTTTTTCCAGAATTGAAAAGAATATTGGTGAATGCTCCAGTTTTGGAACTGACTTCCTGAAATGGTGAGTTTGTTTTTTATAGTGATGCTTCGTTGAAAGGACTTGGATGTGTCCTTATGCAGAATGATCAGGTAATTTCTTGTGCTTAATGCCAGTAGAAACCTCAGGAGTTATATTAACCTACAGACGATTTAGAATTAGATGTTATTGTTTTTTCATTAAAAATTTGGAGGCATCATTTGTATGAAGTAAAATGTGAAATATTTACTGACCACCAAAATTGAAGTATATATTAACTCAAAAATAATTGAACATGAAACATATGAAATGGTTGGAATTAATCAAGGATTATGATTTCACGATTCATTAACATCCAAGAATGGAAAATAAAGCAGCTGATGATTTGATTTGAAAAAGTAATGCTTCGTTAACAATGCTATGTTTGGAATGAGATCCTTTGGTTTTTAATTTGATAAAAGTTGGAATAGATGATTTTGGTGTAGAAAATTATTCCGATTTGTTTCAGGGGTCAGTGAAATCATCTCTCTCAGATAGAATTAATCAAGCGCAGAAGGAAAACAGTGACTTACAGAAAAAGGTAGAGTCAGTTAAAAAGGGTAAGTTGCCAGATTTTTACATTGATAATGATTGTGTTTTGAGGTTTGGAAAAAGATTATGAAATCCTTGTGATTTACAGTTGAAGAATGGGTTGTTATGTGATTCTTACAGTTCCTTGTGGTCAGTTCATCCTGGCAGTACAAAGATGTATAGAGATCTTTGGGAGTATTACTGGTTGGATGGATTGAAACAAGATATTGTTGATTTTACTATGAAGTGTTTGACTTGTCAGCAAGTTAAAGTAGAGTGGAAGTTACCAAAAGGGATACTTCAGTCTTTACCGGTGCCATAGTGGAAATGGGAAAATATATCCAGGGAATTTGTTGTGGGATTACTAAAGACATCTCGAGGTAATAATGCAATCTGGGTTATTTTTGATTGGTTGACTAAATATGCTTGTTTTATTGATATTCTAGATACTTTGTCTCTAGATCAACTTTCTCGGTTTTATGTTAAAGTGATAGTCTGGTTCCATGGTGTTCTCCTCTCCATTTATCTTATCGTGATCTCAGGTTTACTTTTATCATTTTGAAAGGACTTCAAAATTTGTTGGGTAATGAATTAAATTTTAGTAATAATGTTCATCCACATTCAGATGGTATGTCAAAACGAAAAATAAAGACCCTAGGGGATATGCCACATGCTTGTTCGCTCGATTACCAGTGAAGTTGGGACCAACATCTTTCATTGGTTGAATTTACTTATAATAACAATTTTCATTCCAGTAAACAGATGGCTCCATTTGAGTAATTATATGGAAAGCGCCGTCATACTCTAGAATTTTGGAATGAAGTAGGTGAAGGGAATATAATGAGACCATAATTGGTAAAAGAGATGGTATAAAAAGATCAGTTGATTCAGATGAACATGAGAATAGCTCAGAGCAGACAGAAAATTTAAGGAGACAATTGGAGTAAGGATCTTTCTTTTGAGGTATGTGATCATGTCATTTTTAAGGTTTCTCCATAAAAAAGTGTGATTTGTTTTGTTAAGAAGGGAAAGTTGAGTCCAAGGTTCATTGGACCTTATGAAATTCTAGAGAAACTGGATCAGTTGAATACAGAGTGGATTTACTTCCATGTATATCCCAAATACACAATGTTTTTCATGATTCAATGTTGAGAAAGTATACTCCAGATCCATCTCATGTTTTGAGTTCAGAGGTAGTTCATTTGGAAGAGAATCTCTATTATGAGGAACAACAAGTCTAGATTTTTTACCGTAGTGAGCAAGTGTTGTTGAATAAGGTAATTCACTAATTAAAGGTTTTGTGGAAAACCCATATGGTTGAAGAGGCAATGTTGGAATCTAAAAATGCTATGAGGGATAAGTACCCCAACTTATGTGATAAGTGAATAAAATTTTTAGAAGGAAATCTAAAAAAGGGGGAAGGATATAACATCTTGGGTAAATAAATAAATAATACATTCTCTTTTTTATTAATAGTTTTTGAATTAAATATTAATTTTACTTTAATGGGATTGTTATGTTCGATGGCGTACCTAATATACAACAACAGGTTTCTTTGAAATCTTACTTTGCAGACTAATAATATAATTTTATTATTTTAAATGGTAGTTAACTCATAGCTGTTGTATTGGTGGGAATGATCAGAAGTAACTACAATATGATTATACATGTTGGTTAATTAAAAGTAAGATTTATAAAATGTGAATAAATCTAATTTTAAGCATAATTTACTTTAAAAGGTAGATTTACCACCTTCTAATGGAGAACACCCTTTAAATAAAGTCTTTTTGATTTTATATGTTTTATTTGACAAAATAAAATTATTCATTAGATTCGGGACGTCAAAATTTACATTGGGTAAATATTTGTTATTTTTTTGGTAATGTTCATTTTTTATGAATAGTGATAAATACTATATTTTTATTCAAAATTACTTTTAATATACATAATTTATATGGTTATATTATCCTTTTAATTGGTTTTAAATTGTAATTATATTATATTTTTACTATATAATCCATTTTTGATCATTGTAATTAATTTCACTTTAAAATTGGACATAAACAAGTTTCAATCTTTTGCTAGTTATTGTTTCTTAAAAACATGTTATTTGTTTTGAAAAAGGGAAATAATTAGAAATTATTTATTTCAACTTCTTTTTTTTTGAATTTGGTAAGATAAACATCATTTTTGTATTCAGAATACCTAATATTGCCTAGGCAGAATTTTTGGCAGTTTTCTGAAAAACTTCAATTTTTGATGAATGGTGAAACCACTAAGTAGTAGTTAAAAACTGAAATTTTTATTTCAATGAAAATTTTCCACTTATGTGTATTGAATTTATAATATCCTTCAGAAATGGTTTTTATTAGTAAGTAAAAAGTGGTTCAATAAGATGAAAATAAGTTTTGGTGAAAAGTAACTTTTGACTTTTATTTACTGTAGATAATTGTAAATATGGTAATTCAAGGTAAAAATAATACAAGTAATAATAAAATAATACCTTCAAACATTTCCTAAACTTATTGGATTAGTAATGTACGACCATGGGAAACTTTGGGTAAATTTTGGGACCCCATGGAGCCACATGGGAGTGATAATGACACTTTAGATTAATTAACATAAAGTAAAGGCAAAAATTACAAAAACAAATATCTTTTATTAGATTAATTTTTACTAGGGGTTATATATATTATATTTTAGACTATAAATAATTAATTGAAATAAAAAATATTTCATACATCATGGTATTTTTTTATAATTTTTAGACATCAAATAAATTAAATTATTTATGACATAATAATGATGTAGTATTTACCTCATTAATAAATGATTTAAATAAATATGATTATAAATATTAAAACAATATAAAAAACCTGTTAAATTCTTATTATATGATTTTATTTGGACCATTAGTCATCTTAGAGTAGAATATTATTAGTCTAGGACCTTTAAAACTGAATATTATTAAATAATAAAATAATAATTTAACACTTTCCTAAAGAGCTCCTCCTCCCCCTTATAAATATCTCTCACTACCAACTCATTCTACACAACTCTCAAACCCCTTATATAATCCATCCCCTGCCCAAATAAGCTCTCAATATCTCTCTCCTCATACTAAAAGCCTTACCTTAGGCAAAAGGCACTTCAATAAGTCCTTTTGGTTCAAACCAAAGAGAGTTACCCAAATTAAAGGTAATGATTAATCTTAACTTCTTTTCTTTTATTTTACTTCTCCTACCCATAAACTCTTTTTATTACATTATTTTAAAACAAAAATTGTATCCAAAATATACTTGGATTTTTTATGAGGAGTATTTTAACTACACTTACACACACATTCATCTAATGGATTAAGAACATATTGTTTCTGTGGAAGGAAAACTAACGCCTCACGAAATGATGATTGTTCGATTATCTCCTACCGCCTCTCCTGGTGTCCATTAAGGTGACACTATATTTATATATGATATTTTTTTTATTCATTATGCTTCTGTAATTTTATTTTATATCATACCTTTATGGTTTCCATAGTGGGTAAACACGATAATTTAATTTGATGAAGTGCGGACTACCGCCCCCTCAAAGTTATATGACTCGTTAATGCCATATGTGGGATGTATAAAGGATGGTGTTAATGATATTATTTTTATTATTATACTGGAATTGAAATATTCTTATGTATCATTATGTTTTAATTCCATTATAAGAAGAAATAAAAATAAAAGTAGCATTCATGCATACATACAACTTACCTTCTCCATGAACGCTGCATTTCATTTCTTACCAAAAAAATGTTATGTAATATTATAAATACATTTATATATAGGATATATATGATATATATGATATCTAAATCATGAATATCAATCTATAAATAATAATCCTTTGACCATGTGAGCAACTTGTAATTATAAGATGTCCTTTTTTGACTCAAGTACCAAATATCGACAAAACAAACATTATTAACTTAATTGATTACATAATGTTTATAACAGGGTAATATGTGATATAAAAGGAATAATATACTTGAAAAAGGTTATTAAGAAAGTATAAATTATCTTTAGTTTATTATTTATGAGATTAAAAAATGAACCGGTCAAGTCGGACATGAGGTAAGGGACTTCGTCTCAATCTCCATTAATTGAGGCATATTTTGATAATATATACCTTCTTCTATTAAACGGAATATACTTAAACTCATTGACTTTTAAATTCATTAAAAGGGAATATTTTTTCTATGAAGCGTTTTAATAAATGATAAATGGATTTTTTTTAAACGTTTGTGGTGACAATTACCTCTCTGCTACCATAATTGTTATTGGGATTCCTCTATAAGCCTTAATGTTTTCTAAAATGAAAAGAAAATACCTTATTGTGTTTGGGTGTTTTTTATTGAAAATGGTTTTGGAAATGGATTGATTATTTCAATATCTTGAAATTATTTCTTGTGATTTCAAATTAAATGTTATTAGTGAAATGTTTATATTTTCAATATTTTATGTGTTCTGATTTTATAATGGTACTTGTACATTTGACGTGTGGTTACGTGATAAACCAAATGATTGGTGGTACCATGATAAAACAGGATGGGTGGTTACATTATAACCTCCAATGCATTGGGTATGGAATTTGGTTGTATAGCTATTCCATTTAGTGATATATGTGGAAGTCGACCATATGGTTAATCAATTTAAGAATGTTTATTTCCCAAGTTACCTTTATATGTTATGTGTTATTTATATGGGTTTTATTGTAATATTTTGGTTACAAAATGGTATGTATTGATCTTTTATTTAGTTACGAGTATTTACAACTTCATAAAGGTGAAATATATTACTTATGATAAAGTATTCATTGTTTATTTGTTGTTTTGAAAAATTAACAGTTTTTCTTATTTGTGTACGCATTACTAGGCTTTTTATGCTCATCATAAGTTTTTGAAATGTTTTTCACAGGACATAAAGTGGAATAGGGTCAATAATGGGATCGAGGAAATGTCATGTTGCCTAAAACATGGAACTAGACATGACTCTTTTTTTCAAGAGTTTCTAGTTTATGAAAAAATAGATACTGATTTGAATTGTCTACCATGTAATATTCACGTTGTTATGTAAATGTTGTGGTCTAATTCCCTAAAACTCTAAACCTAAAAATATCCTCAATGTGAATTTTTCATTTAATTCAAGATTATGTAATGTTTAAGGCCAGGTCATTATATATATGATCAATTAATTATGATTTATTGTTTAATTAAGTTATGCAAATCCTTGTTAAGTCAGAATTATCTTATCTTATAAAATGGTTATGCATGTATTAAGTTAATTAGATGAATATTTAATGATACAATTTTGTTAAATGATCAATGTACATGATAAAAGAATTGTTAATAGGAATAAATATTGTGTAAACATACAACATAGTATAAAATAAAACAAAAAAATCAACTCAGTATAATCTATTTATAACTACATAATTTAGAACATGAAAAAATTACCCCATCATGGTAGTTACAAGACGGTTATATAGGGGGAAAGGGAAAATAAAATAAATCTAATAAGAGTAATGGAGATTATAGGTATAATAGTGTGTAAATAAGAATCATGGAAAGAATACATCTTTTATATTATTTCGTATCACAACCAATCCTTGTATCTATATGTGAAAATCACCCATAGTGGATTAAACAAAACAATTACATCAATCAAACCAGATTGGGTTTTCTATGGGAGTTATAAGATAATTATACATGTGGGGTTGAAAAAGCATGATTTAATGTCATATGATTCCAAATCATGTTAGACATATTTATGGCATGAAAACATGTTTCACACTATGAAGAATAAATTCCAACTTCTCATAAATATTCTCACGGTTTGTTTCACATTCTATATTTTTCTTTAAAAAACCCTCTATGTGATTTAATATTTATATTGTGAATAATAATATTTCACTCCCAAGGTACATTTATATTTATTATTAATTACATAATGAATTTATAATGAATTTCAAATCATGAAAAAGTGATTGTTGATTTTAACGATAGTTGTTCTTGAGAATTGGTGGTGTTTCACCTTGAATCATTAATTCAAAGCCTAAAAATGGGCCTTCTCTTATCCAATGTCATGGATCATCTTTCTATACATGAATTGTATCTTCCTATTATTTTTTACCTTTTAATTTATTTTATATGTATCCTTCCATAGTATTGATAAACGAATAAAATGTTAAAGAATAATCATTTAAATAACAAAAATAGTATTTTAATATATAAAATTATATAAAATTAATCATCATAGAAATCATGAAGCTTGCAATGATGATGACCACAACTCAAGTTTCCATTAAATATTCACTTAAGGAAGATAAATTAGAGGAATCAAATGGAACCCCTCCTCAATGTTGTATCAATGAGATTAATTTATTCACCCAACTCTTGGTTCAGTACACTTAACATCCATAATATTATAGAAAATATTATAGGGTGAGTAATGAGTATAAAAATGGATTATAAGAGAATGATGTGATCTTTAAGAAACTTAAGAAATCTCAGACTACCATTACTATTGTATTAATTTATTTTATAGGCCTCGGGTAACCTCTCTATACCATAATAACATTTAATCATATATTAAAATATACAAGAGTAACACTATTATCATTCATGTATTTATCATATAAATTAATTATATTCATTATACTTGTAGTCATATGAAAATTTATGATAATGATATCCATTTTTTGGAATATTCATAAATGATATAATTTTTTGTTTCCCCATAAATCATATATTATGATTAATGTATATTAGGACCTATGATATAACCTTATTGAATGACACAGTATAGCTAATTCAGTATGTTTAAACAGCATATGTATTCCTGGAATTTGGTTTTACATTCACAAATAAATAACTTTTAATATTGCTTTATAGTCTTAGCTCTACTTCATATTGTTTTATATAATATATAATTACATATGAAACCATATCCAAAACTATTTTGGGATACTTATAAAGCAATATTTGAGTATTAGAGTAATCCTAATATGAAACATTAACCCCTAGAATAATAAAAATATAGTTTATGAATCATTATATGGTTTACATGATGAGGCAGCTGGCATGAAAAACACTTAAGACCTAATTATCAAATTCTATATCTCTATGAAAAATCCTTCCATATTTAACCATGTAATTTCCTAAAACCCCTTGATAATACATGAAAAACATTTGTTATAGATAACTCAAATTCAAACATATATATGTCTATAATAATTAATTTCATGACTATATGTATCCAACATGAAGGAATGTCAAATAAGGGTTGGCTTTCTCAATGAAATGATAGATTTTATATTCTCAAACATTTCTTATAATATTTAAAAAATTATTCATAAGTTCCCATTTATTAATATCCCATACGATAGTACACCATATCAATATTATGTTTTTAGCTCTTTCAGAGTTGTGTTAAACTTCTCACATCAATATGAAATTATTACCACATCACTATGTGATTATATCATAAAACCCTCTAACTAAACCCTTTTATTGATAATATTTTATGGTGAAAATATGATTAATAATTATTAATCATATAAATCATATTCCAAATGTTGAAAACCTTTATTTTCTTTTAAAATTCCAAAACATCACATAATCAAATGTTACAATATTAATAACTTTGGTTGAATACCTATAATTGCTTTTATGTTCACCATCATTTCCCTCTTTGATCCTTTTTATCAAAGAATTTCATTTTAATATCATTGTAACAAATATATCTCATTACATTCATCTTTTTTCAATACATCTAAAATAGTTTTAAGTTATATAGAATCATCCACCTCATTATGGTACCTAATGATTACCCTCTACATTTCACTATGCCAGTATACCGTAAACTCATTTTTCATATTAAGATATGTTCAATTTGAATTCGATTGGAATAATATTTTCTTTGTAATAAAAAACGTATATAAGTCCGAAACATTCTCCCACTATCCCCTTAAAAACTATATTAATTATTAAATTTCACACTAATATACATAATATAATTTTTTCTTAGAAAACCAAAATTATTTAAATTAGTGGAAATATTTAAAAAATATAAAATTATTTCTATTTTATATGGTATTATATCTGTCTTGTGTATTTTTTGTAAAAGAATACTTATTCTATAAAATTTATCACTAGTGGTGGTGGTATATAATGTATTATATTTTATCAAATGTGTTTGGAAATATGTTATCCTAGATAAAAAAATATACACATCTTGTTTTTGAACAAGTTATAAAATGTGATTAATAAGAAAATGTGTATTAAAACCATCATCATCTGTTATTTTTAAAAACACTTCATTTACAAATAAACTTTTATATCATATAAAATTAATAAGATGAAAATACACAAAATTTATATAGATCCATGTAATCCTAATATTTCTCTTTCCATTAAATGCAATCATTTATAAACTATTTTCTTCATCATAACTACAAATGCCATTACTAAATTAAATGAATGAAAACTATAAACCTCGTCAATGTTTTCCTTTATTTTGAAATAAATTATAGTTATAACATTTGTAAAATATGAATATTATATCATAAACACGTAAATATTAAAGAAATTAATTCTATTACATCAATACATATCATTAAATCTCTATAGGGATTGTTAAAAACTTTCATGTATTTTAGAAATATTATATCTCATATAGAGATATTGTCCCTATTTTCCAATACCTCAATTAGGTTTTAATGGCCTAGGATAAAATATATTTCGTTCACATTGGTTTTTCACCATTATAAATCTATTTAGATAAAAATTATTCTCAGTCATTTCACATTTGAATTTAAGATAGTTTATCAATGAAATCATTATCATAATTCATCATTGGATACACTCAACACTATTCTTCATGCAACATAATCTTATTAGGGTGTCTAAGATAATTATATCCCAATGTAAACATAAAAAATCGTCAACTCGTAATATTGGTGTCACCCATTACATTATTTAAATAAAAAATATAATATTTTTGAATCCAATATATGTATAACATAGATGGTTTAATGAACAAGGTCACGACATGTGTGTTTTTTTGAATAAATTTATTACTTAAATTTTTTAAAAGTGGATTTAATATCACCATATTAACTTTGGTGTTCCTTTGACATGTGTACATTCTTCTAATTAACAATATTATAATCCCTAATCATCCTACAAAATTAATATATTAAACCAATATTTATATATAACTCTTTACACAACTCAAACCATTTTTTAATAATGCAAAATAAAATTAAATTATATTCATAATTATCCAAATGTGTCTTATAAATATGGTAAATAGTAATATTTCTTATAAATTCGTAGAATAATTTAAAAAAGATAATCACCACAAGTGTAATATTCGGGTTATAGAATCAAACCCCACTTTTAAGCCAAGTCAAAAGCCTGAAAGCTAATTTGTAGTGTTCCCCAATGTACATCTAGCCAAGGATACTTTAGACAAGAGAGATTTCAATTAAATTATATTTATAAAAATAATAATTATAAAATATAATTTATTTCATAATTCAAAATTCTATCATAAAACACCCCAATGTCAATGTAGAGTGAAAATAAGTCAATTATGATTCCTATCATGTAACTATTTATACGCATGCATTATAATTAATTAATGATGTTTATCTACTTAAACTAAAATAATAAATTATTAAAAATATAAAAATTATATTGATGAATAAATAAGTAATAAAATAAATAAATTACGAATTTATATATTTAAAATTTAGATAAATTATTTATGATAAATTCATATATAAGTCAATAATAAAAAAATTATAATTTTGACATGCTTTATGTATATTCCATTATCATATAATTACAAACTCATTATATATATATCTAATATAAACAAATTCATATTAAACATTTATTATATATTTTATAACACACATTATATCCAAAAAAATAAAAATTAAATATAATAACTATTCATTTATTATATAATCATTCAGAATAAAAAATAGTTGATATTATTTAAACTTTGATCATATGAGCTGTTAAACTTTATTATAAATATATTAAATAATTTATCAAGATATAGATTTAATTTTGAATAATTGAAAATAATAATGTGAGAAATTCAAAATATTAAAAATTAATTCTTTTATATTTAGGTTTGTTTTTGAAAACTATAAATATTTTATAAATTTTAGGGATAATTTCTATATAAACGTTTTAGACCTAAATTATTATTTATTCCATAAAATTGAACAGTGGTTTTAATAATAAATCTTAATATTGTGGATCTTTATTTAATATATGATTCATAAACATTTGGTTAATTAAATATATACATTTTATATTTAATTCATTTTTAAAAATGTGAAAAATAAATAAAAATCTCTAAATACCACATTATATAATTTATATCCATTTAATAATTATATTATTAAATTCATAATTTCAATTGAAAAAAATAAAATTCCTTTATATTTCATATTTAATGATATAATCTATATTGTATAACATGACTTTCATAAAAACAAGATTACATGCTTTATAATAGGTTGGTTGTTGCCTATAATTCATAATAAAATATTATCAGTCTAGTGTTATGATATCTATATATTGTAGAATGTATAATACTATCACATATTATGAGTAGCCTGTATAATCACAACCATCAATTCTTGGTAACAAAAATTACAGCATCCCTTTGTTGTTAGGTAATATCTTCTTATAATATACTGTGATATCACATTATAAATATGATGGTATTATTTAACATAAAATCAGCCATATCATTAGCTAATATTCTTTAATTTGTATGTTAGTATATTTTAAACAGGTATTATTTAAACTATGTCATTATCTAAGATATCATTTATAATATATTACAATTATATCATAGCATATGATATTCTATTTTAAAAAAATAGACACAATACATATTTTATATCATTACTGAAGATGTCATGTATTGTATAGAAAATCTTCAATATTGTATCTATGTCGGGTATTGGTTCATGAAATTTCATATTCATATAATATCATGTTTTCATTATTTTCAAACACAATTTCATTACTCATGAAGAATGCTGAATCACAAAAAATATTGATAGATTTTTTAGGATCAAAAACATTTTTCAATGTAGTATAAGAAAATAAAATCCTTATATTCAAAATA
Source organism: Viscum album (assembly GCA_963277665.1). Classification (NCBI taxonomy): domain Eukaryota; kingdom Viridiplantae; phylum Streptophyta; class Magnoliopsida; order Santalales; family Viscaceae; genus Viscum; species Viscum album. The sequence continues at coordinate 904,311,104 of OY728125.1, read as the reverse complement.
TCACCCCATATAAAATAATAAAAATGATTGAATATAAATAAATAACTCATATAAATAAAACTCGTGATGGCTACCACACTTTCTATCTTCAAACATTTAATTTAGGAAGAGCATTGAGTGGTCGATAATAGACTCTCTCCTATCTGATGTATCAATGGATTGTACTAAATCTACCAAGGACATAGTTGGATCCTCCCCCATCCATGATATTCAAGTATGTCTTTGGACTTAATGAAAGAAAATAAATAGTTCTTGTGATATAATATTAAAATATATATGAACCATGGGAATTATCATATTGCCAAATCTATGAAATTTCCTACACTCCTCGGAGGCCCTACTCGATCCATAAATGCATTTACTCGTGCATTATAAAATATATATGTTATGCATCAGTTATTTAGTAATTTTCCATAAAAATGAATTTTACTCTATATATGTTTAATTATATGATACATTTATGATAATGATAGTCATTGGTAGAAAATTCTCAAATAGTGTAATGTTTTCTTTTCTCATTAATCATAAATTTTAATTTATCCCTGTCATGTATTAAAAGATCACTATACCATGTGGTATTATATGGTCGAGGTAGAAGTGATAATTGCTATATCTCCAGAAAATATTCCTAAACCATGATTACTATATTCCATTGGCTTGTATACATTGTATTTTATTATAAATTGATATCATATGATATGATACAGTTCACTTTTATGCAATATGTATTCATGGATTAGTGGAATATTTCCATCATGAATAAGGCCAGAAATTTAGTTATTCTTCGACTAGGTCAATTTAATAGCATAAAAAAGGATGTTTGGGTAATATTTTGGAATATAAAGGATAATAAAACCCATCATAATTATCATAATAATTTGAGGTGGAGACCTGTAGAGTTTAAGGATTGTGATCGGGTGTTTCTAAAGGTTTCTACTCATTGTGGGCAATAGATTTTAGGTTAATCCATTGAGGTTTAACCTTTTTTAGTCCTTTCATGGTGTTCGATTGTGTTAGTAGGTGGTATATATATTTTTTCATCCTTCATATATAGATTTTATTCATGATATATTTTATGGGTCAAAATTTCATTGATATCTACCTGATGACTCATATATAATTGATTTTGTAGAGTTTCATTTTATGGATGGGGAACTGTTTGTAGGGATTCTTGTTGAGATTCAGGATCACTATGGTAATGTTAATCATGGGTGAAATATTTCTTTAGTTTTTATCTTGTGTATATATAGTGTCTTACAAGCATATATGATGGAATGTGAGTCACAGATTCATGTTTAGTATCCAATAGTATTTTTATTCCGTAATTTTTATTGAGGTAATGATTTTGAACATATTTGGACTTGATTAAGAATATTTTTCATTACATATAACGGTAATTCTTTTTATAATGTTGATTCATTTGTTTGAGATGTATCTCACTAAGTGTTTTTTATGCAAGTTGGATTATTATCATTCTGAATAAGGTTGTGATTTATTATAAAAATAATCATTTGATTGGTATCTAACATAGTTTCTTGAACTTTTCATTGTCCTCTGCATTTTTTTTGGAATTCATGGGGGGTTTATTAGGAATATGGAAGGATTATAGTGGTTTAACGTTGAGTTTTGGTTGTTGGAGGCCAAATAGACATTGTGAAACCTACAACATCATGTATTTTATGACTTATGATACTTTTAGAAAGGTAATTTTGACATATTCATTACACAATTTAAGAGGATTTATCATAGAAAGTCCTATAAATTCACAAGCCTAGGTAATTATCTTATAATTATTTTACAATATGATAATATTTCATAGAACTCATGTCATTTTGAACGGAATCATGTAACTCTAAAATGTTGATGTTTAAAATTTTGATAGTTAGAGAGAAATATTTCTTGTGAGATTCATGAATCCATTCTAATGTTTTATAACTTTAGATCGTATTCTCCATGCCCAAAACAAAATTTTAAAATCTGATTTTTTTTAAAATTTATATACCTTTATCATATCAATTTCTTTTAAACATTCTATGTTGAGTCCAATGTTAATGAGGATCAGTTTTAGTGATATATCAAGATAGTTGTGGACCTTAATCATATCTATTTATGAGTAATATCTCTTCTTCATCTAAGGTGATCTTTCCTTTCTTATCCACTATTATGTTTATATTTCATTCATTATTCTTCTATTATTATTTTTCATAAATACATGGTATAGGGAGTCATGGTTTAGTTTTTATGGTTCATGGTATATTTTTTGTATTTGGTTAATGTATATAGGTTTTAGGGTATCTATATTTAATCTCTCATGGTGTGATCATCTCTCTCTCTATAAATTCTTAGGTAGTGATTGTTGAATCTCTATTTAATGTGGTTAATTCTAAATCAATCTTCCTGCATTATGTGTAACATTTTTAATTATCATGATTTTATTTCCCTTGGTAGATTATTTTATTTTAATTAATGAAGATAATGATTAGATTAAGTAAATTGAAAGAGGGATATGTAATTTCCATGTTTTTTATTTTATTTTCCATAATATTGACTATATCTAAATTTTTAGCTTGATTGATTAGAATATTGTAGGGATATTATGTTTTTTTAATTTTCATGTTACCTTAACTATAGAAATAAAAAATATATCATATATGGAAATGAAGTGGATATTAAAATATGTAATTTTTATTTGTTAATGTTTGTTTAATTTTTAAAATAAATATTGAATCATGTATAGATAAGATAGATTAATATTTTTGTTGGTATATATTTTGGATAAATTATTATTATAGTTAGAGTTAAGTGTTTATGGATTAATGTGGAATAATTGTGTGATAATAAGTTTTTTGTGATAATTTAATTGCATAGTTGTTCTATGAATAAATGATTTTTATACAAAAAATATAATCAATAATGTTTTTAGACTGAGTTGAAATTCCAAGGGAATCTAGAGATTTTTAGTATGATGGATGGAGGCATTTCAAAAAAAACCTTTAGAAAATCAATTTTAGAGTTCGAAAACAAAAACTTGTTTATTTTAGACTTGGATAAAGGCTTTAGAGGTGCATATGATGTTCCTTTATATTTTAGGCGTATCATAATCTGAAAACTAAATTTTGAGGGAAGTAGGAAGAGGATCATTGTTTTCTTGAAAGCATGAGGATCTCTGGGAGAAATTGTATTCCCAGATATTGAAACATAAGGGTGTCACATAGTTTTTTCTATCCATATTCACCAGGTTTCACGACTGTTCATTTGTTGCATGGGTTTTTAATAGATGAGAAATTTGTGGTTTGTGCATAGTTTCCCAAATAGAGCATATGAATTGTGTGATCCCCATTTGTAGGTCTTTCCATGGCATTATTGGAGAATGGATTTCCCAAACATTTAGCCAAACCATGTGCCTCTTTAAAAAGTGTGTTTTTAATATTTTTCCCTATTTTATTTTTATGTTTCACATTCCTTTTTCTTCTCCTCCATGCACAAAGAACATCTCTCTCCCCCGGTCAAGCTCCTCCTCCCGCCATGGTTGAATTTGAGCTACCTTCTCCATCCAACCTCAAATTTGATTTTCTTCTATCACAAAACAAGATTATATGAAAGGTCTTCACTCCATATTATTATATTTATATTTATTTTACCATCACTGGATCTCTCTTCCTATTAGGATGTTATCGATATTTTTAAGGAATTTATATGCCAATTTAATTTCCCTCAAACCAGTTTGATTCAAGCCTAGTTATTGGATGAATAAATCATCCTTGGTATAAGGAATTTGGTCATTATATTTTTTCCAATAGTCTTTCAAATTATATATTTTAAACCATTTGGATGAATTCTAGATTATCTATATGTTTCCTCATATATGTGAAATTAAATATTTAATACCTAATTTATGTAATTAAATAGTCATTGTAATATGAAATCAAATGGATGGAGGTTACGACCTTAACCAGAACAACTGCAGTACTATGGGTTCTCATAATTACTAATAGATAAATATCATCTTCTACATAATTCTTAGACCACCCTTATGGTTTTTTCATTTAAATTATTTCAATATAATGGTTAAATAATTATATGAATATATTTTTATGTTTTAGAAATTATTTTTCTTTATTATGATGCATAAAATGAGTTTAATAAATTGATTGATGATAGTGTCATGTTCTTTAATAAACCCACCTTTTGAGGGGTGTTGTCTTAAAAAATAAAAATTAAATTAATAATGTTTTATATTGTTATTGGATTTATGGAATGTGTGTATCCACAGGAATTTATGGGTTTTATTAGATTTAATTAATTTCTTAAGTACATTTCCTCATTTTCTATACATGAAATGATAAATAAAAAGGTTCATCTTTTGTACAATTCCCATTTCTAGTTGGGTTGTTGGGATGGAAATCTCACACCCCCTTGTTCAATGATTTTTGACATAGCATCCACATCAATTGGGATGTTGGAAATGAAGTTCAATCCCCCCTTGATGAGGAGGTTGGGAAAGACCCTGCACATTTTATTTATCACACATGGAAAGGAATCCAACATTATTTTTGATACACTTCATGGGAGACTATATTTACTATGATCTTTAAGCATGAAATCTGTTAGGACTAATAGAGCCATATATACCCAGACAGGGGGAGGGGTGAATCAGGGTATGGATATTATTTTTCAAAGTTCTTCATGCCCCACTAGATCTTGACCACTTTATTACAAGGGTCACTATGTTTGAACATGTGTGTTTATTATGATCATATATTTTATTCTCTATCTGATGATGATGCTTTAAATGTAAAGCAAGGAAGAAAGTAGGCATACACATAGATTTTTACTTGGTTCACCCTCACTGGGCTACGTCCAAGGAGAATACACTAACAAATTTCCGGTAGTACCAAATTCCACTATTCCACAAAAGATGTGGATAGAAAGGTTCGGGAATAGTCACTCTATCCCAGGCTCACTTCCTTTAGAAGGTTTAGGCTCATCTCACTGCTTTCCCAAGGGTCCCTCCTTATTTATCTGTCTCTCTCTAGCTCACTACCGATGGAGAGGATCATCTTCTTCCTCTTCATTTTCTCACTACTCCGGAATGTATCCACTCACAGTTTATAGACATGTAGGGCTCTTCATTTGCATGAAAGAATGCATCCTCAACTATTGATAGATTCTCTGTTGAAGTTCAATGTTCATCCAGTGATAAATATTGCTTTACCACAAATGTTCTAGGAAAATTTTAACTTTCACAAAACCCGATGGCGACTTCTGTGCCCCTTTAACATGTGCACAGCCTCTGCCTTCGTTGTGGAAAAAACAACCTGCGCGCCACACTTGCACGCAAAAACCTGAGCGCCAAAACCTGCGTGCCAAAACCTGGGGGCCAAAACATGGGGGCCAAAACCTGCTGGCCAAGTCCTACTGGCCAAAACCTGCTGGCCAGAACCTGCTGGCCAGAACCTGCTGGCCAGAACCTGCTGGCCAGAACCTGCTGGCCAGAACCTGCTGGCCAGAACCTGCTGGCCAGAACCTGCTGGCCAGAACCTGCTGGCCAGAACCTGCTGGCCAGAACCTGCTGGCCAAAACTTACAGGCCAAACCCAACGGGCCAAAACCTGTGGGCCAAAACCTGCGGGCCAAAACCTCCGGGCCAAAACTTGCGGGCCAAAACCGGCGGGCCAAAACCTACGGGCCAAAAACTGCCAGCCAAAACCTGCCGGCCAAAACCTGCCGGCCAAAACCTGCCGGCAAAAACATGCAGGCCAAAACCTGTAGGACAAAACCTACGAGCCAAAACCTATAGGGCAAAACCTACAGGCCAAAAACTGCACGCAAAAACCTGCGCGCAAAAACCTGCGCGCGAAAACCTGCACGCCAAAACCTGCGCGCCCAAACCTGCATGGGAAAACCAATGCGCCAAAACATCCACATGCACGCTTAGAGCTCGTATTTTCTCTAAGTGTTGTGCTCATTGAGAAATAAGGAGTGTAGTCATCTATTTATAGGCATTTTGAGGACCTACGCACCAAAACCTGTTCACCAAAAACCTACGCGCCAATTTTGGACTTGCGCGCCACCTTTCCATTTCCAAATATTTGATGTTATAAATTTCAAAAAAATCCAAGCATACAACATTAGAAACCTCCTTAACAAGAGAGCACACAACTCCCTTTTCCAAAAACACTTTTCTCCATTCTCCAAGAAAACTCCCTTCGTCAACAGTTTGAGTCATTGATACTCGCTTTGTCAACAAACACAACATGGAGCCCTGCAAAACACAATAATATCAAAAAAGCTTCAATGAAACCTCATGGGATTTTTTCCCAATAATATATCCCTTTGGGTTTGTTGACAACTCTTCTTAAAACAATTCTCCATTTTTTGATACCTCGTTAAGGTTTCATTCATCTTCAGCAACCATTAACCTCTTGAGATATAGATTGTGATCAATGACTTACTGAACACATACTCTAAGCCCACATGTGCAATGCCTGGCGTGAGAAACAAGAGTATCATGTAAACTTAATTTATGAGCCACTTCATTTCTGACACCACTATTGATACATACCTAATGCCAATTGAAATTTTAATACCAACCTGATATCAATCACACTTCTTCTTTTATAACGCTCCATAGTTGTCGTGATATCTATTCTCTAAATGACCATGTCTAGCATCATCTGATTTATTTTTCTCCCCTAATCTTGCTGCTCCACCAGGTTCTCCCCATATCATTCATGATTTATCAAGTAGCCACATTGTCTCCCCCTTGAAAAATAACTTGTCTCCCCCTTGAACAATCATTGTTTTCTCCCCTTTTGTCAACGAACCCAAAGAGCACTCTCTTGCGGTCTGTAACAGGTTAAAAACTCATATTAGTGCATTAGGGAAAACACAACTTACCTTGGGGAGAGGGGAGAGGTCCCACATTCACACTTTTCGAGTGTGGGGAGTCGACTGGACTCTGAGAGCCAATCGATGCCTCTCAAAAGCTTCTTTGGGTAAGGCCTTTGTCAAAATATCTGTAACCTGTAGCTTTGTAGGCACATAATCCAACATCACAAGCCCTTACTCGACCTTCTCAACGATGAAATGATATTTTTTCTCAATGTGATTTGTCCTTGAGTGATGAACTGGATTTTTTCTAATATTGATATAACTTGAGTTATCACACTAGATTCCGATCGGAGACTTCACATCCACTCCCATGTCTTCAAGTTGCTGCTTCATCCACAATAATTGTGTGCATGCTTGGGTGGCCTTAATATACTCAGCCTCTGTGGTGCGTAGAGAAATGCAATATTGTTTCATTCATAGCCAAGAAATACAAAATCTACCAAGATAGAATGTACCTCCTGATGTTGATTTTCTATCATATGCGGATCCAACCCAATCTGCATTTGTATATCCGAATAACTCTGGCAGAGATTTTTCATTATACATCAGACCGAAATCCACAGTTCCTTTGATATACTGAAGTATTCTTTTTACTGCGAGCATGTGGCTTTAATTTGGATTACGTTGGTAACGTGTTTCTTGTCTTGTGGCAAAACAATATCAGGTCTTTTTGATGTTAGGTATAGTAAACTGCCGATAATCTGCCTGTATTTAGTGATATTTACTGCCCTGCCACTGTCATCATTTGATAATTTCATCCGGGTAGCAACCAGAGTCTTCATCCCATTATATTTATCCATTAAAAACCATCTTAGAGCCTCCTTGGAGTATTTGGATTGAGAAATTAAAGTTCCATTACTTCATTGTGTCACTTGTAAACCAAGGAAAAATGTCAGCTCACCAATCATTGAAATTTCGAACTAACTTTTAATGAATTTAGAAAACTATTTACACTAAGCTTCATATGATCCACCATATATTATGTTATCAACATAAACCACTACCATAATCCTTTGATTACTGCTGTTGTTGAAGTAGAGATTGTAATCAACACCCCCAAGTTGAAATCCAAGCTTCTTCAAATACTGATCCAGCCTTGAGTACCATGCTCTTGGTTCTTGTTTCAACCCATATAGTGATTTGTTCAATCGAAAAACTTTATTCTCATATTCATGAATGAGAAATCCATCTGGATGCTCAATGTGCACCTCTTCTTCCAGAACCCCATTCAGAAATGCAGATTTGATGTCCATCTGGAACACTTTGAACTTTCTTTTCCCTGTTATGGCTAAAATTAATATGATTGTCTCTAGCCTTGCAGCCAGTGAAAATTTCTCATCAACATCAATACCCTCTATTTGGGAGTATCCTTTACACACCAGTCATTATTTTTTTCAAATCATTGTGCCATCTTCGTTCATCTTGTTAAGAAAGACCCATTTAGTCCCGATGATGTTCTTATCACCTAGCCTCGAAACAATATCCCACGTCTGATTCTTCTCATTCTGATCTAGCTCTTAATTCATGGGCTGAACCCAGTTTTCATCTTTAGCTACATCATAAAATTATTTTTGCTCAACTTGAGATAGTAATGATGTCTGCTGCAGTGATTTCGTTCTTCTTGTCTGAACTGGAGCTGAGTGATCACCAATGATATTCTTCCTGTCAATTTCAGCTTGACTCTTTGGATTTTCTGAAGATAAGGATTTTACTTCCTTGAACTCACTATCTTCATCTTCTTCTGAATCAACATCATCCACTTCTACTCTCCTTGAGTCTCTTACCACTTCCTCACATTTAACAGAAAACTCTTCACTGTGTCATTGTTCAATGACGTCATTTATTTTAACTTATTTTCTGATCCTTTGGTTGAAACATTGTTGATACTCTCTCACAGCTACTTGGTATCCTGAAATCAGTAAGCTGATACTAAATTGTTAGAACAAAATAGATAAGTATGAGATTCATGGTTACTACTACTTCTCCCGAAATATGTCTTCCCTAGATAGACAACACCTGAGCTGAGATATCAAATTATTTTATTGAGGGCTCTTTCATTTGATTTTATTATTGAATTCTCTCCCAATGTTATGAACCCCTTCCCAAAGTTAGGCCCACCTTTTAGACCTATAAACATTCTTCTTCTCCTACATCATTTTTTCTAATCTTCTACTCAGAATTGAGCCATTAACAAAATCTATAAGACTATTGAGTTGGAACTCGGTGTAAGAAACAAGAGATAACGTTAATAACACAATCACTTCTTATTGTTCTCTTTTCCTCCCTTACTTCTTCAACTCTGGTACCTAATTTGAGCCAATAGATACTCTGAAGCATATCATCTTGTCCACTTTCCATCTTTAGATGCCACTTCCCCTTGGATCGTATCTCCCTAAAACCTGAAACACTTGAATCCCCAATTAATAGATTTATATACATAGGGAGAGGGGTACTTATAGAATCCTCATGATGAGGATTGCAGTTGATCCAGATGGGTCAACCCTTTGATTATTTCTAGCAGAGCATCATACTCTTTCCTTTCTTATTATAGCTTCCTAACCAACTTCAACTGCTCTGGCCATATGGCTAAGAATTCATTACCCACATGGTGAGTCTTTTTCTGATATGAAGATTCTGCAGGCCTGGCATTTCTCACCATTTGGGGTTTAAACCCACTAGTACTCATCTCTGTCTATGATGTTCCTCCAAAATTACATTTCCCTTGATTCCCTCTCTCTATAGAAATAAGTTTTATTTCCATCATCCCTTGCTTCTTCCACCATTGCAAGGATCTTGCACCTTCCTCCAATTTTTGTTGTGGAACTCGACATTTGATTTTTTTAATACATTCTTTGTTCATCATTCTTTTATTAGATGTCTAAGTCACCACACTATTTTTAACTGGTGGTGAGTCCTCCATTGAAAGTTCATTCTTCTTTATCACATTTGGAGTTGATATCCCCTTAATCTTCCATGTTTGTTCACATTCTCTCCTTGAGAAATGTTGTGAGTATGATAGAGTATGTCACTGATACACCTTTCGTTCACCTCCATGTGATTCCCATGAGGCTCTAAGCCTATTATTCTCCTTAACACTTTGTCTCCCAGTGTAGAATTTCTCATTGTGCATAATTGGGGTTGAGAATATACTTTCGAGTTCCTTTTCTATTCTTGCATTATTCTTGTTGCAATTTCATGAAATATTCACATAATCTGAACATATAAAACATCTTCCATCAAAGGAATACCTCGTTTTGTCATTTATATGTCGAGATTCTGATACACCTTGGTTTCTTCTTCTAAAACAAGGCTCTTGAGCTTCCAGACACATACTCATGGTGTGTCCCATTCTTCCATAGTAATAGCATCTAACAGATGCTTTCCTATGAGAGATTATTCTTTCTGATTTATCATTACACATCTTTTTCTTCTCAGATGTTGTAATGTTTCAATTTTCACAGCCTGAGATGTATTCCTATGCCACTAAATAAAAGCCTGATGTGTGTCCTTGAATCCCACAGAAATAGCACATGTCACCACTACTTCTTGGAACTATCCTCTAAAGCATATCTCTAGCACCCACAGGATTTTCTAGACTTCTGGAACTATTCACAGCTCTCTTTTTATCACGCATGGGCGGTAATTCATCAAATCAAATATCGGTTTATCCCAAACTGTATGTTCATTGAGCTGAGATAATTTGTTCTTGGATATTTTTAGAAATAGAAAATTTTATTTTCATTTCATCTTCACCAACCGAAGGATGATCGAATAATAAGTGTAAGGAATCCTTTGTTGTAGGCTTTTCTTTAGCATTGGTTTTCGCCACTTTCTTCTTCTCTGATTCTAGTTATTCTTCCAACTTTTTAATCATCATATCCCTTGATTCAAGTTGGGAATTGAGTTCACTCCCGATTTTCTTTCCACATCTCATCTCATCTTCCAGTTCTCGTGTGAGATTCTCTACCATGTCACCTTGCTCCTTTACATTGAATTTTTCCAAAGAAACAGATTCAGAGACAGATTCATTATCTTATTGTAGCCTTTGATTCTTCTGATCTTCTTCAGACAATTGTGTTTCTAGATCATCATTTCTAGCATTCAGATTCCGAACTTCATCTGACTTGTTATTCTCTTCATAATCATCAGCCTTTTTTTCGTTCATTCTATCTATCTTTTGTAGTTCTTCACCTTGAGATGCATTCTTCTCCCTTAGGTCAGTAGCCACATCAATAAGTTGATTTAAGCCTCTTTTTTTGTTGACCACAATTTCCAATACTTGGATCTAGATATATATAGATTTGAATTCTTCATCCAATTTATGATCCAATTTATTTTTCATGTTGACAACATCTACTGGTGGCCTCCTTCGTAAAACTTCTTCATCATCAGTTGTTTCAGTATCACTTTGATTTTTATGCACATCACTCATTCCAACATCATGATTGAGTGAATAAATATTTTCCCTGTTAGATTCATCTAGGCCTTCTTTTGGTATGCTATTTTATTATTTTAGTTGAATCACACATTTTCCATAAACACTTCCAAACTGAGGGATATCACCTGACTTCTGATTCTTCATTGATGATTTTCCCTTTTCCATGGCACAAAAATCTACTAAACTATGTTTGAGAAATCATATATGATAAAATCAACCTTCCCTCTGATACCAATTTTTAAGACCAATAGGGGCCTATATACCCTAAGAGGGGGGGTGAATCATGGTATTGAAATTATTTTTCAAAGTTCTTCCTTCCCCACTGGATCATGACAAATTTATTACAAGGGTAACTTTCTTTGTACTTGTGTGTTTATTATGATCACTTATTTTCTTCTTTATCTGATGATGATGCTTTAAATGCAATGTAGGGAAGTAAGTAGGCAGACATAGAGATTTTTTACATGGTTTACCCTCACTTGGCTACGCCCAAGGAGCATTCGCCGAAAAGTTTCCGGTCGTACCAAATTCCACTATTCTTTAATAGATATGGGTACAAAGGTTCGGGAACAGTCACTCTACCCCAGGCTCACTGCCATTACAGGGTTTGGTGTCAGCTCACTACTTTCCCAAAGGTCACACCCAGTTTCTCTCTCTCTCGCTAATTGCCGGTGGAGAGGATCATATTCTTCCTCTTCCTTTTCCCACTACTCCAGAAAAGATCCACTCACAGTTTATAGACCTATAGGCCTCTTCATTTGCATTAAATAATGAATCATCAACTATTGATAGATTCTCTGTTGAGGTTAAATGTTCATCCACTGATGAATACTACTTTACCACATATGTTCTGGGAAAATTCTATCTTTCATGCATCCCTAGGGTGACTTGTTCGCGCCTTTAACCAGTGCACTAGCTCTACCTTCATTGCGAAAAAATCAACTTGTGCGCCACACGTGTAAGCTAAAACTGGAACGCCAAAACCTGCGGGCCAAAACCTGTAGGACAAAACCTGGGGGCCAAAACCTACTGGCCAAAACAAGTGGGTCAAAACCTACAGGCTAAAACCATCTGGCGAAAACATGCTGGCCAAAACCTGCTGGCCAACACCAGTGGGCCAAAACGTGGGGGCCAAAACGTGGGGGCCAAAACCTGCAGGCCAAAACCTTCTGGCCAAAACCTGCGGGCCAAAACATGCTGGCCAAAACATGCTGCCCAAAACTTACTTGACAAAACATGCTATCCTAAACATGCTGGCCAAAACCAACAAGCCAAAACCTGCGTGCCAAAACCTACGGGCCAAAACCTTTGCGCCAAAACCTGCGGTCCAAAACCTATGTGCCAAAACCTGAGCACAAAAACCTGCGCGGAAAAACATGCGCGCCAAAACAAGCGCACCAAAACTCCCACTTTCACGCTCAGAGCTTATATTTTCTCTAAGTGTTGAGCTCTTTGAGAAATAAGGAGGGTAGTTTTCTATTTATTGGCATTTGAGGACCTGCACGCCAAACCTTGCGTACCAAAACCCACGTGCCATAACCGGTGTGCCAAAACCTGTGCACCAAAACCTACGCGCCAAAATCCTACTCGCCACATTTGGACATGCACGCCCCCTTTCCTTTGCCAAATTTTTGATGTTCAAAATTTGAAAAAAATTCATTGTGTATAACATTAGAAAACTCCTTAACACAAGAGCACAACTCCTATTGCCAAAATTACTTTTCACCATTCTCTAAGAAAAATACCTTTGTCACCTATTTGAGTCATTGAGACTCGATTTGTCAATAATAACAACATGGAGCCCTACAAAACACAATCATCTCAAAAAAGCATCAATGATACCTTGAGGGATTTTTCCCCAAAAAAATCCTTTTATATTTTCATGATATTATTTTTATTTGTATGGGTAGTATTAAACATGCACGCTTGTGTTATTCCATGGGTCCAAGATAATTATAAGCATCCATATATATTCTTATAAATGTCAATTAATTTATTGCTCATATATGTGTATAAATATATCTCTATTATTTTATATATATTTATTTATTTATTCTTGTATATATTCCAAATTATTATGAATTAGATAGGATCACTCAAGTTTCCTTTAGGAACCTGATTTAGACATTTTTACTTTTTATTTACTTATTCCCTAAATTATCTGTATTACATGTTCACTACAATATTTTGTATTCACAGACTATATTATGCTTTAAACACCATTTGTAGTGGAATAATGAGTACATATCACACCATGGTCAAGCCTCCATTGCACTGGGGTACCTGAGAAGACCTCATGATCATAGATCTGTGGATTATTTATTTTTTATTAATTGTAAAGTGATCTGGTACTCATGATGCTCTTAGAGTTATCCTTTATTCTTTTATTCATTGTATTGGACTTTTTGATATATTTTCCATTATTTTAATTAGTATTTTTACCCTAAAATTTTTGGATAATAATATATTTTTCATTAGGAATTTCATATTATTTTCCTGAGTTATTATTATTCTATTTCTTCTCTGTCTGTTTTGTTTACTACTTCCATAATTGGTTGATTTATTATTTTTATCTTATTCTATTGTGCTACTCTAACCTTGAAGGTATAGTATCACACAATTATATAATGAGACAATTATTTCTATTACGAATCCTTTGGTATTCAAGGAGGTTTTCTTCAGGCCATATGGTCGACTGTCTGGGGGAACCATTTGAGAATATCACATTTTAGGATGATACAAAAATTGTGGAATTGATTATGAAGTATTTAGAAATAGATAATGTGTTTTTTTGTTATGATATATTTGTGACTATTTTTCAATGGTTTGTTTATTTTTTGATGTGGTGATGTTTATATGTTCTTGTATCCATTTCTTTGTTTCTAGGAATTATGATCAGAATGAATGAATAAATAAATATATTATTGAATGAGTTATGGGAATTATAGAGTGTGTGATATGATATAAATAATAAACATAAAGATTATTAAATGAATCATGATTAAATAAATCATAATTAAGATGAAATTGTAAATTATGGAAATGTTTATATGGAATTTTACTGGGATGAAATAGATATTATGTCATGTATATGTTATGGATGGTGATTGCCAATTTGGTAAGTAAATGAAGTGGAATTAATTAATATTTGGTTTCAAAATTATATCAGATAAATGGAATATAAATTGGTTGGTTATTAAGTAATGTGAAATTGACTAATATGAATATATATAATTGGTTGAATTTTCATTAATGACAAATCATTTTGTTGTTGTATGGTTATGGTGTACAGATGATGGCGATTGTTTCTGTTATAGTTATAAGTGGTATCATTGTTTATTTATAGTGGTGGTATATTTGGGTATTGTGTTATGTTTATGTGTAATGTATTCTTAGGATGGTTTTTTTCAATTTAAAAAATTCATTATAGTTTTTTTTTTATTTTTTATGAACCACCACCCATGACATGATATGGTACTGAAGCCCATATGAGAGTTTGGATTTTTGGTGTTTCCCCAACATCTAGGATGGAGTGGATTTGGATAGACGAATTATCACCATTACCCACTCCTTATATATATATGTTATTATTTTTGATGTATTGAGTATATATGACTTTTATTTGGGTACAGAGTGGGGACAAACATGGGAGGAGGGGATGAGGTTTCGGTACTTCTTGATTATATAATCTACTGTTAGGTAACACATGGATGTGGTTGTGATGTGGTTGTGATGTTTTTTATACTACCATGGGAATATTATTGTAGGTATTATTTGTATATTTTTCATGTGTTATGTGCATATATGATATATATAGGCATAGTTACTCCTAGATGTTTTCCCTTGTAGTGTTAGAGAAACTAGTTCATTGGAGAAGATGATGTGGGGTAACATTCTAAATATTTTTGTCATATTATTTAACTACGCTTGTAAATTAATTTTTATGAGGGGACATGGTGAGTATGGTGATTTTTTCATCCTATTATAGGTAATGAGTCAATTACAAAGCTTTTTCATCAAGGCATTACAATGGATTATCTTCA
Organism: Viscum album; assembly: GCA_963277665.1. Taxonomy (NCBI): domain Eukaryota; kingdom Viridiplantae; phylum Streptophyta; class Magnoliopsida; order Santalales; family Viscaceae; genus Viscum; species Viscum album. The sequence continues at coordinate 904,295,730 of OY728125.1, read as the reverse complement.
TATTCAAGATAGTTTTTATGGGTGATTTTACTATTTGTATTTATATAGTCCCTCATCTATGTGTATTTAGTTTTTATAGTATTTTATAAGTAGTATGGTTAATAGGATTGAAATATATAGAACATGGTGGTTGAATATATTCAATGATGTTCATGGAATCATTCCTGAATGAGTTTCATTCAAGGTATTTATTTTAGAGGGTTTAGCTTTGGGTATGTTATAAAATCTATTGTGGGATAATGGATTTATTTTATATTTTAGGGAGTTTATTTATGGTTTTTTATATATATTTATAGGATTTATGATGATAATGCCTCCAATATGTAGGATTTCTTAACCTCAATGTTATTCACCAACCTGTGGCCTCTTGGATGTGGAATTCTACAGACATTCTCATCTTCACTACCAACCCAAGAGGTATTAGAGTGGTGTATTGTCTTGATAGTCAATAAAATATCTCAATAATGTTTATGATTTATATGAGGATAACCTCAATGAAATATTTGTTTCGATCAATAAAATTTCTCTAGGGTAACAATGCAATGTGTTTAGCCATGGGTACAGTGGTAAACCATTTTTCAGATAGTTGTATATGTGTGCTAGAATATAAATTACTGGAAGGTATAGAGTTATAAATTATGGTATTTAAGATTTAATGGTTTTTTATTACTACTATGAAGTTATTAATGTTTCTAAAATTATACGGATTTTAGCCGCTACCACACCATCTTCCATCAAATGATATTACCTCAGGAGACAATAACTATTCCCTAGCATCTAGAATATTTTCATGATGCGAATAATGTGATAATCAAATTATTTGTGTGAACATAAATTCTTATTGGGTGTGAATATATCCAAAATTATATAATGGTTTCAAAATTGTGTGTTATATAATCCCACATAGTGGATACACAAACGATCAGTGAAATGGGAATGGAAAACATGAAAAAAAGCATGGGATCTTGTGGTATGAACTCTAGTTGAGACATGTTAGAATCACAATATATCCACTAATAACCGCACCCCTATCCTCAAGGTGTATAAAAAAAATAATAAATAGATTTTTTTGGTAGTCAAATTGAATGATAAGAAAAATATTCTATAATACGAAAATAAACTTGATACTAAAATTGATTATCTATTATAGAACAAATATCTTAGTTGTGTATCTAGGCTTGTAAAGGATGGAAATAAGGGAAGGGGTGCTTGTAAAATTTTAAAAGCACACTTACAATAAAATTTAATCATTGTGAGTGATATTTATTTTTAACCTAAGTATAAATAGTTTATATGATCTCTGTTTTTGGAATTTAATTTATATATTAACTCATTAAACACTCAAACAAGCCTTAAACTCTTTCATGATTTCATATAAGAAAATGTAAAAACCTAGAATAACCATATATTATGTGTTCACATTTGGAATGAATTATGATCTACTATAATTAAAATTAAATATAGTATACTATGGATAGAATATCTGCTATAAAACTGAAATGTGTGCTTCCAATACTTCTCCATTCTTGGGATTGTCGAGCTCCTCTCCTTATAAAATATTTAAAGTGTCCAAAAGATGTTGGATATACTTGGATCATGATGTTGATCATGGCATATTGGTTATAGTATCTAGGGTCTTATTTAAATATGTCATCATATAAGTTGATGTAGATGGAACAATTATGATTGTCTCATGTGATGGATGTTTCACCACTACTAAGACAATCTATTATGACTCTCCCCACTCTTCAACTCTATGCCTTTGTGGTGGGGGATACATATATGTCAAAGATGTTGGATATTTCTCTCAAATAATAAATCTATCTTATTAACATTTTTTATAGCTAGGATAAAGTGAAAAAATTTTAATTTATAAAATAAAAGTATATGGAATATGGGGTTATGTACACTAAAAGTGGTACAACATTATGGTTTCCCTGTTTTCATTCGACATCATGCAAATATTTTATTTTCATAAAATTTCTTAATTTTCTGTATATACATGAACATAAATGTTATGAATGATGATTTATTTTATTACATGTAATTTATTTTATATTTTATTTCATATACAAGATGTTTTTTCTTTAACGACATATAAAAAAAGTACAAGTCCTGTATTTTCAATTTTTTATAACTCCACATTGATCTAAATTATACAAATGGTTTCTAGAATGTAATCTAATATCCCATGTTTCACAATATACACAACATGTATTCCATTATTTTTCATTAATATTTTTTATTTTTGTATTCAAATAATATTTTTATCATGAATATATTATAAATAATTTAAATAATTGAAATGGATGTAATTATCTTGTCCGAGAATCAATTTATGATTTATTTTGTGGATTAAAACAATGATTTTTAGATCTTGTTTATTAAAGTGAATATGGGTTTTTAGATGTTAAAAATTAGGTAATAAAACACTCTCTGTATTAAGGTAATGAACTATAAGATGTATAATTTTTCAATATATGTTCATTATATAGTGTGTATATGATTATTTATTGAACATATATATACACATATATATATATATATATAACACATAAAAGTTATAAAATCACAATTCATGTATAATATTTTTTAATTAATGTTAATTGAATTTCCTTAGATTCCATAGGAGAGATTTAATTTGTGGTTGGTACATTGATATATCTAACCAATGTAATTTATTACTTGGTAATTAATTTTTTTTATAAAAAATAAAAAATATAATATAGTGTTCTTTATTTATAATATATTTAACAAAATCAATAAATTTTCACTATCGTTTGGGAGATGTCTTCAACCCTAGTGTAACTTCCCTGACCAAGTTCATCGATATGTAACTAATAGAGATGGACCCAAGGCCTCATGTTCACATCTCCATACAATAGTGGTTAATGACTACACATGAAGGTTTTTGGTGGCATGGTCTGGAGACTATAACCTCTTTATCAGAGTGAAACATAGTGTACAATAAAAGAAACACATAAAAAATGATAAATTATAAATAAAACTATTAAAAAGTAGTAATATAACACTATATAATAAGGATTTCATGTAGGTGTAAAATATATTTATGGAATATTACGGTTGTAGTCATACAAGTAGTGAAGGGATTGAAATAGATAAAATAGTCCAAAAATTGTTATGCTCAATGTGAATCCCATTAACTAGTTTTGTCTTCTGCACTCAGTATCTAATGGGAGATAGAAAAAAATATTTCATAATGTAGTGATTCACTTTATACTTTCTTGCATCCATGAACAGTGCATGAGTACCAAGCGGTGACCCCAATAGTGTGTGTGTATAACTCTGTAAGACACTCTCAATGGTGTCTAATTAAATCCAATCTTTGACTATAAAAGGTAACTATGTGAATATATAATAAATTTGATGAAGTAAAATAAAATAACACTTGTCGAGCTCGGGATCCTTGTAGGATACATAGGTTGACCTACCTACTCCGACATAAGACCTATTTACCTTTAAATACATAATTATAATTATTCAAGGGACCTAAGGAATTTAGCCAAGGAATCTATGAATAAATAATTTTTGTAATACATGGATCTAGTCTAGTAATACCCACACAACATGCACATTTTGAGTTAATTGAAGATACATGAAATTATTTTTCCTTAGTTTACATGCCAACTCATAATGATGAAACGATGGTGTATAGATGATTTTTAGTAGAATATAAAGGATAAATTTATGGGGTTTGTGACAAACGGGTCCCAGTGACAGCACAGACACCCCGCCTTAACAAGGCTGTCGGGTCCTGGCCCACCAGGTACCACCAGTTGCCCCGCAGACACGTGGGGCCCACCCCAGGGTCCACCCACATGCCTGAACAGGTCATCTGACTAATGATAGTCCCCACATTCCAACACATGTCCTTTCCAGTGTGCTTTGTCCTCACTCACACACATCCTGGGAAACTTTCCAAAAGGTCACCCATCCTGATCACTACTACAGGGCAAGCACGCTTAACTGTGGAGTTCTAATCAGGTAGGCTCCCGAAAAGGAAGGTGCACCTTGTTGACATGAGTCATATCATTTAGTCATTTAACCCTTTATCATTTGGGGATGTTACAATCACCCCCCCCCCCCCTTTAGGGCACAACACCCTCGTTGTGGGCTCTACATCTCAACCCAGGCAGTGCACCGCGCACTTAAGGCTGGGTTCCTCCTCTGATACCAAATGTGACAACCGGGTCCCAGTGACAGCACAGACACCCCGCCTTAACAAGGCTGTCGGGTCCTGGCCCACCAGGTACCACCAGTTGCCCCCGCAGACACGTGGGGCCCACCCCAGGGTCCACCCACATGCCTGAACGGGTCATCTGACTAATGATAGTCCCCACAGGCCAACACATGTCCTTTCCAGTGTGCTTTGTCCTCACTCACACACATCCTGGGAAACTTCCCATAAGGTCACCCATCCTGATCACTACTCCAGGCCAAGCACGCTTAACTGTGGAGTTCTAATCAGGTAGGCTCCTAAAAAAGAAGGTGCACCTTGTTGACATGAGTCATATCATTTAGTCATTTAACCCTTTATCATTTGGGGATGTTACAGGGTTTTACTCTTAAATATAAAACTTAACCATGGAACCCTTCCATTAATTTCATGGATGTTCTTTATTATAATCCAACAGGCCGACTCAAGTCTTCCTTGTCCAAGGAGATCATGCTGATCTAAGGAGGTCATCAAAATGATTCGATTTTGTCTTCATATCCAAAAGAATATTTGGTTACAATCCATATTATTAATGAAAATAATACATTGAAACATTTAAATATGGGATTTACACATTGTATTCACATATTTAAATCAAGTGGTGGCCTATGGGTTTTCTCAATGAATTCCAAAACTAGATTATGGTATTATTACCCTTGATGGTGTAACTATGTAAATTAATTAAAAATATATGAATATATGGTAATAAGTAAAAAGTTAAAAATAAATTTTTTATGTTATATATTTTATCATAATTAAATCACAACCATGGAGGTTCATCCCAAGGATGTCCATTAGATATCCAAATCATTCACACATTAATTAATTAATTCCAATTTTAATTACATGAAATGTTTTATGTTAGAGCTCTATAATTTTTATTTGAACCTCAAATGTTTCTTATAAATTCATTAGGCACCAAACACATAACCATGTACTGACTTAATAATTCATTCATCATAATAGACACTCCAAGTACACCCTAAGGGGTGATTTATGTTATTTACAGAATACATTAATTGGGTGTTTTCTAAATTTAAATCAAAACACACCCTAAGGGGTGTTTTGGTTACTCTAGAGTATAATTGAAAAAGAATATAATCCAAAACAGCATACAGTGTGGCTTATGATGATGTTTTCAACATCCATTGGTTCTTTAAGAGGATTGAAGTACATTTAGGATAGGTTTTTTAAAAGTAATTAAGGCACTATAAATTATAAGGTCCACGCATGGAAATATCATCATGTGGAACTATGAAAAATTTTATAAATAGATATACTATAAAGGAAAGTCATATATTCCTCTTAATTAGTGGTCTTGGTAGAATCTTCATTCAGTATCGATATTAGATTTGAGGTAGAATGAGAGATAATTAAGAATCAATAAGAAACTATAAAAATATTATATATTATCTCACGTTGCGATACCACCAAGGACAATGAAGGAAATTGTAAAATAGGGGAAGGGCTGTGATAGACTCATAGATATCATTTCAAAATGATGGATGATGATAAATTTAGTGGTTGGAAGAGGGAGATCTACTCAAGTGGTCCAAGGTGGATGAATAGAGTTTCTCATGCACATCCACTGCCAAAAAAGGAAAATATTCAGGTTAAGTTATGGTGGTTTAAAAGGAACAAATAAACATTTCCCACCCTCTAAAACCCATCTATATCCAATAGAATATCTAGTGTGTCACAATATCTTGTGAGTAGGTCCTATATTGGATTAACATACCTATATGAAGCCCACGAACTTGACGGTGGAGTACCACTGGCTTACTTGTGGCATTCCAACCCTTAGACTACCTACCACAACCTCCTCACACTCTTCCCAAATAACCTTGTGGTCACTCACACAACCTTGATCACTTCCAAAAAATAAAAAATGGGTTTATGGAATAATTTAAATAGTTCATACTTCAATAAATATTCGGGATCTTATAATTTCACCTCCTAAAGATAACTAATCCCTAGGTTATACCTCTGTGGGTTGTTAAACTTCAACAATGAATAAATCATGAAGCTATTCTTGTGTTTATGACTCTTATTCCTAGGATAACTCTTTAATAAATTCATGTATCTATACTAACCAAACTATAAAAACTATTTTGACATGGAAATCCTTCATTCTATGTTTAATAATACAAACTATATAATCCTCAAATGAAGCATTATCCACTAACTCAACTTCCTCAATATCAAATAAATGATATGTGTAGGGATAAAAAATAAAAAAAATAGATTTATGAAATAAATATTTCATAAAAATATACCACTAAAAAATAGATAACAAATAAGATAATGACATAACCCTCTCCATAAGATAAAAAGGTTTGATGAATCTATGTGATATCTTTCCTTTACTCTTAATTCATTGATGACCCAATGGAGAAGAAACACATAATAAGACCCAATCCCCCACATAAAAATATTTAGGTTAGTGATGTCGATCAACATATTACATTTACCTATACTATTCTATGACCATAAACACCTAATTAGTTTTACTTTCTGTAATGTCTCCCAAATGAGATGTGGTACCAAGAGGGAATCACTACATTCTTCTATCCAACACATAGATGGATGACAAGGCCAACCATATGGAGCCTCATGAGGATCCATCAAATTTTTTTGGTGATATCAATTATTATGGGAAAATGTATTACGAGGTACTTTTTTCTTATATGACCCTCCAAAATCTTGGATTCAATCCTGAAGAATTCCGTCTAGTGATTTTATAGTGTGCTGAAACTGCCCATTAGTTTTTGGTTGATATTTAATACTCAATAGTGTATTGAATCCAATAGCATTATGAAACCCTTTAGAAATCCATGAGGTTAGCAGAGAATCCCTATATGATATGATGGTATAGGGAATTCCCTAAATCCATATGTCCTTATAGACATATAACATACCAATTTCATCTACCATGAAGTTCTCTTGAATAGGTAAGAAATGGGTGACCATCATTAGCTTATCCACAAATAAATATCCAACATCAGTTATGCATTGAGATTTCAGTACCCCCATCATAATATTATAGTTACATCATCTCATTTCCATTCCATGATGTGAAATGTCTGAAAACGGCCAACATGAATCTTGTGTCCTTATTTTTCCTTCTGAATGGTGGAATATGGTGTGGAAAAAACAATTATTTATTTCTTTATCCCTATTCACTAGTACTGGAAGTTAAAATAAGTTTTCCTTATTGTAATAATAGGATGAACTCCCACATAGAATTATGAGACTCTCATATTAGTTTCTCTCACAAACCTATAGGAACCTGGCCATGCTGGTGGATCTGTATAATATCATCCTCATAAAAATCCGACATACTATCTTCTATACACCCTTTATATTGTCCCTCAACAAAAAAACATCAGGATATGAATGTTACATTATTTTTAATAAAATAATAAGTGGTGTAAAAATCAATAAATCCATTCGAATCGGTTTCCCTTAACACTTCTAAAAGACAATAACCATTTTAAAAAATAGAGACACCATATTCCCCTCATTACTTGTTTCCTAGACAACTGGATGTTGATACATTCATGTCAAAGAATCAGAAATTTCATTATTTTTCGGTATGGTATATGAAATCTCAATTTCAAAATACTAACGATATTTTAACAACCTCTACTTTTTGAGGATAAGGTCCTATTAATAAAATATATATTTGATAATCTTATGGTCTATATATATAACAAAATTCTCCCTTATGAGGTAATATATTCAGTAATGTAGAGCATGAACAATTGTTTCTAACAAGATGTTGTGGATTGAGCAGTTTCACTCATGAGGCCGTAACTATTAGGAAACATTGATTATGAATATTTCCCATTACATTAATATTTCACCCAACATAACGCCTGATGTGATATAATAAACTCTCTACCCTCTTCTGATATTATAAAAAATCAAGATAAAAACTTCCTTCAATATATCATTATATTATTTAAAATCATCTTCCCAATAATCTAACCATATAAACTATACATCCCTCTATGTCAATAATATAAGTTCTTCCAGGACATAATAAATTCTATGAATGAATCACTGATAATAACATACTAATTCCATGAATCTTTGAATATCAAAAACATTATTGGGTTTCTCCCATGAAACAATATGTTTCACCTTTTCATGGTCTACTAATACACCTGCTTTTGATAGGATGTGACATAGGATGTAAAATTTATTCATCTAAAATCGAAAATTCAATATTTAACATAAATACAGTATTCCCAAAGAGTAGTAAAAATGACATCTAGTTATTATATAGGCCCCCCAATAACTGAGACTATAATAATACATCATGGAAAAAACAGCCAAGAAAAATCTAAGTATGGGTTGAATATCTTATTCATCAGGTCCATAAATATAGAGGTTGTTATTTTTAATTTCAATCGAATTACTAGATACTCAGATAATACATACTTATCTTGGAATCATATATATGGTATGCATGTGGGAAATAATCTCATATGATGATATCTCTATCACAAATCAATCTTTGAAAAGACCATAACTCCCCATATCTAGTTGAATATATCATGTATATGAGGAATTGTGTACTATCTCTTAACTATAAATTGATTTAACCACTGGTAATCCACACATAATCATAAATTACCTATTATTTATTGGTGAAAAGTGACGTTGATCACTAATGTAATGTGTTGGGTTATATAAAACCATTGGAATCTGGGTTCTATGACTTCCTATTGAGTTCCTAGAGCTCAATAGGATCAATCCTCTATAGATGGTTAGATACTGATTCTTCTACTAGGCCTACCATAACCTAGCACAGGTACCCTGGTAACTTGATAATTGAGCTAGTCCTAAAATAGTCCAAAGGGAATTCCTAATCCCCATGGATCCGTGACTATCACCTGGAATCCTATAAAATGCAAGTGGTAGTGATTTTTTTAAAAACATAATGGAAGAAAGACAAGAAAGACAATATGAATACAAAATAAACTCCACTAGGAGTAATGTACCATAAGTCAACAAGGAATTAAATCCCAAAGTACTAAAATACATGTACGAAGACATAGTAAAAAACCCATGTAATTAAGAGAACAACTCACCAAGTCCAAGGTTCAATAGCCAGATCCACCTATAAGAGATCCTTTCCCCTTTCTTGAACATTGAAGGAGGTAATCTACTAACACCTGAAGGCACAAGTTGTGTGTGACGTAAAAACTCTTATTAGGTCTCACCAATGATTCCATAATTGATTCCAATAATATATTAATCAATGGAACTCTATCAATTATAAGGTAAACCAGTTTTTTATTTCAAAGAATATTTTAAACAAATCATGATATGTAGTTAAAATTATGGAAAATACTTTTAGAATAGGCTTTACATTACATGTGATGGAATATTTATAAAATAATGTATTAAAAAAATTTATATAAAATAGTTTACATAAACTCATAAGGAATGTAATGATATTTTACAACATTGGAATAAATATATATATCTAATATATAATCATGCGAGCAATATTGTCATCTACCAAATAAGTACAAAAGTTCCAGGATATGAGACTACGCACTCCCTATATGTTCATGACAATATGTGGATACACACTTTCCTATCAAACATTACAAAGGTGACTCATCAACATCCTATTGAGGATGTCACCTGCTGGAATTATTTTTTTGAATCTCGTATAATCATAGAGTGTGTCAAAATAACTCACAAACTAGTTCTGTGTATCATGTGGTATTACACAATAAATTATGGTAAATTTATCTTAATAATAGTTAAATTAAAACTCAATCCAATTCCCCCCTTTTCAAATATTAATTTCTATTTAAAACCAAAATATGATTTAATAAAAAACCAGCCTTTTCAACAAGATAAAACCACCAGGTTTCTACTATATATTTTAAGAGAATTTCACAAATTTGAATTCAATTCAAACCCATTTCCATCAATTTCAAAATTAATTTACAAAAATAAATTCAAAAAATTGAATGAAATTGCTTCCATAAAATCATCAACTCAAATTGAAAGTTTTAAATCAAGAAATTTACATAAACATGTCTAATTTAATGGAATTGGGGGGGGGGGTTCCCAATTTTAAGGAAAAACCAATTATAAATCTCTCAATTCACTATAATTATTTTTATTTGATCAATTTACTGGAATCATGATCACTTTAATTTTAACCAACACTTTAAATAAATCAAGAAATTCAAGGCTAAATCAGTTTCACCAAATGGGATGGAATCACCTACCTTCTCCCAAAAACAACACTTACAATGAGACCTTCCAATGAAAACGAAGACATAGAATACCATGAAGGTAAACCAATAAAAGATATCAAACAACACAAAGCAATGATCAATCAATTTGAAGAAGATATTTTGAAAACTTAATGTAGGATAAGGGGATAAAGATGATGAATGAGGGAGAATGTTTTTTTAGGAATCACACCTCAAGAATAGTGATGATCAAATACCCAATGAGGGGATCTAGAAGAGTTTTATAGATCCTGGAATGCATGGGGAAGGATTTAAATTTAAGAAAAGAAACTAAAGTGGAGAAGAAAATAGTATCTTAGCTTTGATGCATGTTTAAAAGCCACAGTCGTGGTACTACATGAAGTGTAATCCCATTATACATCATCAAATAGTTAATATTTATAAACACCAAAAAATGTATCACTTTTAATTGAAAATGTTCATTAAATAACTCATGATGCATAAAGACATTTCCGTATGTGTTACCATTCACCGTATAAACCCAGTGACAATTACATGTCGTGTATATTAGTTACACAGCATGTAACTCTCTTGTCGCTTGAAAAAACACCTAGTTAAAGATAAGAGTCCCAAAAATCCATAACATCTCAATTATATGTTTCCACTGAATTCCTTGTAAACCATACCTAGTAAAAAAATGTAAAAACCAAGAAAAATGATAAATTTTTACCTCTAAGATTGGTAATGGGATGTTACTAGTCCATGTTCAATTGAAAATTCAACCTCTATTTTATGAGGATTCCCCTAAAATAATCATGGAATATATACTTAAAATGGTCCAAAACTATAGAAAATATTTTTCTATCTTACACGTTGATCATCTAGATTGAGGTGATAATTTTTGGCAAACACACTACCTAGTATATGATGCTCTTTACCAGCACAACCTGCCTGGACATCTAATTCTCTCTTATTAACATATATATTTCCCTTAGGTGATGATAAGAACACATATAGACAATAATAGCCTACATTTTATCAAAATTGAATGCTCCAATCAATCCTAATATTTAGGTTTAATTCTATCATATCAAAGGAAAAAATATCCCAACAAATTGATAGCCTCCTATCTCGAGGGGTCACAACTTACAATGGTGAATTCTCAATGAATAGATTCTTAGAGTTGTGTTTAGGTAAATTACGACATATTAACACTCGATCTCTAAATGTAGGATTACTATAATATTATAATATATGAATGACTATGAATCAATTCTGTAAAACAATATATAAACAAAATCAAAGCCACCTAGGTTATTCCTGACTCTTTGGATGGACTGAGATTTTAATCAATAGGTGAAGGATGCACAACATGTAACAACCCAGATCCATATCCTAGAGCTATAACATGAACTCCATGAGAAGATCCACTCATTAATAATTGTACATCTTGGGTATGTATCCCTAAAACACAACCACCTACCCATCTTGAACATCTAGTGGTAATCTAACATCCTTCTTAGCATGGAGCCACAAATCCTACTCTAGAAATCTAATCTTTTGTAGATCATCTCTCCCTTGGAACTAGTGGAATGGTCCTGCAGAATGGAGAACCCATTTTTCCACAATCATAGCACTTTAATGGGTCCATATAACAATGAGGCTTCATATTACCTTTCCTACCACACTAATGACATACCCTATAATAATCAATGCACAAACCCTATAATATACTGCCCTTACATAAAGTCTCATGGTTACACTTCCTCCCACTAGATGATCCACTTATGGGCCTAAATACTAACCCAAAAAAACCTAATCCTTTAGACTACTTCATATAATTCTCCAATATAAGGTCCTTGTTTACATCCTTAGATACATTACTCAATTGAAATATTTTTTCCTGTGATCGAATAAAATACATCAATACATCCTAAAAACAAAACTCCATGGACAGTTTATCACCTACAAGAGTTGGTGAAAAGCACTCAAACTCTCAAAGGCCAAGGAATTAATACAAGGTGGGAATAATACACACCTTTAAATGCATAAATTTATATTCTCTGAAATCTTTAAGTGTCTCTGAGAAAATGTAATTAAGGAAAAAAGTTATTATGGTAACTTGTACGGATTTCCCTCATTACCATGCACCGTACTAATCTATATGAGTAAGAAAATACCACCATCACCTAGTAGATCCATGAATCATATTGAATGAAAGATTCTATCTATATTCTATATGTACATAAAAATTCTCAAATATCATATTGATAGTATCATTCTATGAATACTTATTGTAAGGAACACATTCCCCATAGAAAATAGTTTGGTGATGCTGCTAGAACTCCCTCGTAAACTCATATATAGTTTGTGTATCCCATGGAACCATGGAAGATACTAGTTATAGAAAACTATATTTAATATAAGTATTAATTCCTAGTCCAATCATCTAAATAAGTACAATTGGATGTGTCACATGTGGCATTATTAGCAGTACAACTAGTGGTTCAAGTCCCACCACCTCTAAAGGATAGCCATCACTGCCATCAGGGTCCTCGACCCATGGCCTTCATGAATGAATATATATACATTACAAAGAACACACCCCATAACACAATACTATAAAAGATAAAATTATAGATATAAAAATAAATAAGTACTTCAACTCCTTGTTATAAGATATACCTTAAATTCAATAAATAAATTATTTTGAGTGAATATTGTAAACCCCAATTACACCATCCAAGGGATTTGTTATTCGATAAAGATTAAATTATTTGTCATAATGGTTCATTTATAATGCTTATCAATCCCATATTATAGATCTAAAAAATTATATTTCAACTGGAATCCAATTTATCTACAACTATTATTAAATTTAAACAGTTATAATTCACCATGTCTACAGATAACAGTTTGGTTGCATAAATTACCATTCACAAGTTATAATGTTGGGAAATTATAAGCTAAAATTTTAACAACATTAAGCTAAAAATAGATTAATTTCCCAACTTATATAACCATGGTTTTTATATTTCCATTAAATCATGGTTTGTTAAATTTGATTAATTTTAATGTTATGAGGTAAAACATTGTTTAGGTTATTTTATACACATTAAGTGACAAATATTTATCTTGTTTTAAATGTAAATTTAGAGTCTGGATGCATCTAAAAAAAATCATATAAAATATAAAAAATTAAGTATACGTAATGAAATATGTATGGAATGGAATATGAATGAAACATAAATCCCAACATTCCTATAATGATGTATGACCTAATGCTCAATTATCTTACAATTCTAAAGTTTGGAAGTCCCAAAAATAATAATATCAGAAAAATATATACATATCCCAATGATGAACATAGTACAATTGTAACATGAAAATTCCAAAACATAAATCCCCACCCCTTGAAACATTTCTTTTCCTGCATTTGTGGGTTTGCTACTCCCAAGCATTGGCTTATGATAAAATTATAACACTTTAAGTCTCTTTCCTACCAACACAAAATATAAAGGAAAATAACATTAATGATCATATACAATTTTTTTACAAATCTATCCTAATTTGCAAATTAATAACTAGTCAAGATGGCCACAATGCCTCAAGAGAGCATCCTCACGCATTATAGGCCACTAAATAATAGTGAAAGTTTGTGGTGGTTCAAAGGGGATACAATAACCATATTATGAGAGTATAATTTTGTAAAAAATTAAATTCAACCTAAATCAACAAGATAAATAAAAACGAAACTAGTAAAAAGATGAAAATAATAACTAGAAACATATAATTTCACGACAGTGTAGAATATAAGTCAGGCATATCATAGAACCATTCATATTAGAATTACATGAATAAAAAAGTTAACCAAATTCCAAAAAATACTAAGATCTAGGAGAATCTCAATTACCAGATAATTACTTAGATCATATGTTTCATCCTAATAAATAAATCGAGCATATATACGAGAGAAATTCCCTTTTTCCTTTCTTATATCCTGGATCTATGCTCTGGTTCAAAACAAGGTGTGAGTTAAAATCAATAGGCCCGCACCAAATGTATATACTTATATATAGTCTATGAATATATAATATAATATTTTTCTGATATAATAAAATTATAGAGGTAATGGAAAATAACCCTCTTTGAGATGAGCTTCCTCGTGGGATACCCTGCCAACCCTGCTAGCTTTAAGCTAGGCCAAATGTCTAAGATAATGTGTCATTTTAAGTAGTCAAGTCACCAGAGGCAAATAGAAAATTAATACAAGAATAAAATAATATAAGGAATACTTTTAATGGTTCTAGGAATTATTATACAACACACATGTTTAAAATCCACAAAATACCCACAACATTCATTATCATTGGTTTATGATCATACTCATAGTGATGAGTTTATGATGTGTATCTCATGGGTTTTTAGTGTGATGTAAGGGTTAATACCTTGGAATTGTACTCATAAATGTCTGTAACCAAGAAATGTAATATTAGACATGAATTTTAGGGAAAATATTGAATGGAATCCAATGGTAAGGTCCACGGGTTTCTATGTCCAAAGACATTAATCGAGACCTAGGAGATCATCCTGAGCATTCAAATTTTTCCAGAGTTACAAATGAAATCTTGGTGACTAGCTACAGAATTAATGAGATTCATACAAAGACCAAATTTGATATTGGTTCACCACATGGAATTCACATAAATGAATTTGGATGATTCCAATAAGATCCCTCGGGGAATTATAAAAGAGGAATCAAATACATTCTTGAGGCATTCCACACCTATGAAGATGTAAAAAAGTACTATAATTAGTAACCAAGGTATCCATGATAATAAGTCATATTTTCTAAATTAATAATTCATGTTTTATCTTTTATCATAATTAAATTACAAACATTGAGGTGTCTTCCATGGTTGTATATGAGATATAAAAATCATTCAAATTTTAATTATTTAATTTTTATAGGAAATATATATATTTTATTACGTTTAGGTTTTTATATTAATATGAGACCCTTTATTTTGACATAGAAATTCTTGTGTTAACAAAAACATACCCAAGTCCCAAATTATGAATTTCATCCTTTTTAAAATACATACCAAACACACACTAAGTGGGTCTTTGAGTTGGCTACATAAAATATAAATTGGTATTTTTCTAAATTCTATTTGAAACACAACCAAATTGATGTTTTGGTTACATTAATGTATGATTTATATGGTTGATAAGAAAAACCACCTAAATGAGTTTGAAGGTTTCTACCTACAAATTTGGTTTGGTAGGATTGAAGTGTATCTGGGTTGGGTTTTAGATGACCAATCAGTGAAATATATATTATAAGGTCAATAATCAGAAATACCAGTATGTGATGTGATGATGCATTTTATAAATAGAAATTATTTTAATGAAACACATATATAACACTAAAATAGGGATCATGGTAGACACCTCGTATGATATCAGCCTCAGATTCATGTTGGAATTAAAGATAATGAAGAACTAGATAACAGACCTAGAAATTGAGTATATTAACTAACATAGATATAACACCAAATAACGCAAATAAAAATGATGCTAACAGACAAGATTATTTATATCCCTACTAATAAATTCCCATAATGATAGATAGTAATGAATTCAGAGACTATGATATGGATATCCACTCATGAGGTCCATGGATGAAGAAGATATATTCTCACACATATCCACTACCCCAAATTAGGGGAAATATTCTTGTTAAAGGGAGAAGGGTGGAAGATAATAATTAATGCTTCCCTAATTTAAAAATAACCAATACATCCCACTAGTTGGTTGGTAGGTTTCACCAGCAAGAAAGTGGGGATTCTAGTGGCTTACCAAGCCTTCAAGAATCCCCTTAGCTAGATAGTAGACCACAACTATCTAGCAGGTGGCACTGTTTTCCTTGGACTTCATTCCACAACCGTTGGTTTCTCTGGTCAAACACCCCCATTTCTATCTAAACAACACTTCCCACTTCTAAAAATTTAATAACAAGGGGATTTTTTGATGGATTTAATGGGATTATACCTCAATTAATATTTGGGATCTTACATCCATACTGGTCGGTTCTTCGAGATGAACCCAACCATTGGTGTAAAATGTATCCATTCACATTCAATTATATTATAATTATTTTTTTCTATTTATAAAATGTATTTTTTTATTATTAATAATTTCAGATAAAAAATTGATTTCTAATATACCATTGTCTAAGTGGAGACTCAAACCTTTAGAAGTTCAATTTTGTGGAATTTCCATTGTGGTCGACATAAATTTATTTGCTGGTTATATTTATTGTTCTACTGGATTTTTATATATTAAATAATTAAAAGATAAATTCATTAAAAATAAAAACAAAAGTAATAATTCATTTATTGAAGGGTAAAAATGTAATGACCCGACCCTACTCGGGCTCGAGCTACAACTACCACAAGCTTGCCTCCATAGGCCAGGAGCTGGAGACAAGCGCCGAAGGCTAATCAACTCGGGGAGGCCTTTGCCTGAGTACCTGTACACACACATGCATCCCACTCAATATAGAGGTGTAGAGTAAAAAGGAAAAAATTTACCAACTGGTATAAATAAACAACAAAGTGCATTGACCTCTAAACAGTAAAAAGAAAGTGCTGAAGGTAAACTAAAAAGTACAGGGGAAATACATGCCCAACTAGTAAAGTTCCACAACCTAGAAACATGTAAACAAAAGTAAAATATCTGGGAGAGACCCACACCTGGAACCCGACTACGACCACCGCACGCGGTCCAAGCTCCCGAACTCCTAAGCTACTCTGACGTCATGACCAACCTGTCGGTCGTCTGCAAGGTAACAACAAATGTGGGAAACTCCCAAGTATGGGTGAGTATAAAAATACTCAGTATGATGCCCCAAAGGCTCGAGGTAGCAATAAAGGAGGTACTGAAGAGGTGAGAAGTAGATCGAACAGGGAAAAGTAAAGGAGTGCAACCAAGAGTGTAATAAAGAGTACAGTAGAGAGTCCAGCTCAACCCAATAAGAGAAATGAGGTAGACTCATCCAAACACCAAGAGATAGATATGGTGAGAAGATGAACTTATCGTCGAACCATCGCTACCTATATTAGGATAGTAGACTCATCCAACCATGAGAAGCTAGAAGCGGAAAGCACACGGAATACCCCGTGCGTCTTCGCCTCTCCTAGAAGGAGAGTAACCAAAACCCATGAAGTGGGTAGTGGAACTAGGAATATACATATCCATATGCTCTAACAAGAAACCCGAACAAGATTTTAAGGGGATCTCAATCTCATAGCTCAATCCAAGAAAGATGAGTATCCAATAGTCCCAGGAGTAAACACCATCGATGCCCAGCATCCACAACTACAAAATAAGGCTATAGCCATGGACCTATAGCCATGTTTATATAGGTCCATGGCTATAGCCATTTTATAGCCACGGTTTAATTAAGAAATCGTTCCTAAAATCAGTCTTGCCTTTTTCCCCCAAAATCTGTCAGGCTCCTCCTCGACCATCCTGCCCTCGCCATTTCTCTCCCCCGCGATCTCCTCCTCGCTGTGCCCCCCTCCTCGCTGCGACCCTCCTCCCCGACGCCTCCTCGCGACTCCCTCCTCCTCGTCACCACCCTCCTCCCCGACAACTCCTCGTCGCACCCTCCTCATCACCATGACCCTCCTCCTCGATGCCTCCTCACTGCGACCCTCCTCGTTGACATTGCTCTTTCGATGCCTCCTCGCCACAACCCTCCTCCCCGAAGCCTCCTCTCCATGACCCTCCTCCTCACTCCGACCCTCCTCCCCGACGCCTCCTCCCCGACACCTCTCGTCTGACGCCGAGGTCGACACCCCCAGCAACCCTGAAAACCCTTGACCCCTCCTCACCACGACCTTCCTCACCCTGATCATCCTCCAGCAAAGCTGATCTCAGCTGCCTCCCCTCCTCCTCCATTCCTGATGGTTCTCACCCACAACTAGTGGTAATCCCCTGTCTTCATCCCCATCCACCATTCTTTACCCTATATTATTTTGTTTCAATATAACTACTTATTGTTGCTTTAATTATTGATTTGGGGGTGTGCTACTGGTTATATTTATACTCACCCTTATGTGGGTTCATCTTCAACATAAAATGTATTATGAAAATGGTTATTTTTTATGGATATTTAGGCAGACATATTGTAGATAGTGTGTATTGGTGCCTGGTGGATGTAGTGTTTAGACTGTTTTTAGAATGGAGGCCTCATGATTAGACTGTATTATCAATTTTGGTTAGATTAGATCTACATAATAGTTATTGGGCCTATATTTTTTCCACTTTACATTGATTAAGTGCTTTATACATTGTTGTGGGATGTTATAGGTTTTGCATGCATTTAAAAATTTCACTTTTTTACTCTTCCAAATTACTCTACTGTGCTTGGAAATTTGTGTGAAACTATATAGGTTCATTAGTTTAAGTTATCCCATATATTTAATATGCCTACTCAGTGATAGTCATCATTCCCTGGCCAATTACATGTGGTTTTACTTTGAAAGGTATTAATTGTTGTCAATCTTTATCCTGACTTGCAGTAATCAAAGTGGGTTACCACAAGAGCATTAAGTTTCCATAGAAAAATGCAATAAACTAGAGATATAATTATTCACTAGAAACAGGTATGTTGTTGTTTAATTTTTATTTTATTTTCCTTATCGCATTGGACACTTAGGCTTTTAATGCTTTCTACGGATGGAGGGTAGTTATATTCTATGAAGGGGTCCAGAAGGGAACTAGAGGTGGCTATGCAGTTTTCTTTACAGGGGAGGGAGATCGGGGTAGTGGAGAGATTAATTTGTGTGTTTCATTTTTTTGTCTTTATACTATGTTGTTTTGGTTTTGTTTTTGTTTTCTTTTCCTTAGGCGTGGACATCTGACATATGGATGAGTCATGCCAAAATATTACCATTGCACCACCCATGCTTTTTGGATTTACATGTTTAGTTCAATTTCACTTAGCCTTTCTGAGCCCACTCATTGGCCATAATTTGACAGAGATTCAAAGAGTATGAGGGGGGTGTGAAGGGGGTGATGGGGAGTGTTGTGGGAAAATAAATCTCATAAAAATGAAATAGAAATTAAAAAAATGAATAATTAGGGGATCTATAGATACCCAAATGATGTTTCATTCAATGGGGTCTGCCCGGGGGTGAATGTGGGGGCTGTCCGGGGGTGCACGGGGGGCTGTCTGGGGGTGTAGGGGTGGCTGTCTGGGGGTGCATGGGGGGATTTCTGGGGTTCTGTGTAGGGGGGAAGGGGGGGCTGCATTATATAATTTGGGAAATGATTTAAAATGAAATTGGATTTTAGGAAATTCTTTGGTCTTATGATGACATTCATGAGGTGTTTTGAAAGTAGAGGAGAAATTTATGAAGATCGAGTGACACATCATACTTGACCCTTTTTATATCCATGTAGGGGGTTTCCCTCTTTTTATTAAAACGGTTCTTTGAACCAAGAAAATATTTAAGTGTCGTTTGACTTTTAAGATGGGTCCCATGTTGTGTGACTATGTCACATGGGATGTGATATTTAAACAACACATTGTCTAGGAAACAGAGGCAATTCCATAGTGCCGTTAGAGTTTATTTGGTTCTCTGCTGAGAAACAGTTCAAAGTTAAACAACACATTGTCTAGGAAACAGAGGCAATTCCATAGTGAACTGCTAGAGTATCAGTCCAAAGGTATATTCTAGGATTAATTTAGCACTCATGTTGATGGGGAGCATGTGTTTTATGCTTCTCCAGCTAGTGAGTCACTAGATACCAGGGGTCCTTTGACATAATAATACATTCAAGGGTGGAGGGGTGAAAGGGGGGAAGGGTGGGGGGTAGGGGGCAGGGTGGGGGTAGGGGGGAGGGTGGAGGGGGGAAGGGGGTAGTGGGCAGGGTGCAGGGTGGAGGGGTGCAGGGGGGCATGGGGGCAGGTTGGAGGGGGCAGGGGGCAGGGGGCAGGGGGAGGGTGGAGGGGTGCAGTTGTGGATAGGTTAATTAAATAATTCATCAATCTATAATAGAGGGAAGTGATTATTTAGAATACCATGATTTAGGTGAGGATAATTTATAGGAAAACACACACATCATTTAAACTATATTATAAATTGAACTAATTCTTTCCAAGGGGACACACATGGAAGAACAAAACCACAGTTCAATAGACCATCAATTTATACCTGAATTTACATCAAATTAAAAGGAATTATCTAATATGAAGTCACAGAGATCATTAATTAAACTAGTAGTATCTTTATAAAAAATGTCACATTAAGTAGGTGACACAAAAAATACAATAGAAAGACATCATGATTCTACTACATCAACTGAATCATCTAAAATAGTAGATCCTAGAGCATAAAACAGACCAAAAACTCCATAATAAAAAATATTTGTAAATGTTAACTATTGATGAATATATACTATACAATAAAAGATAAATATTTCTTTAATAGTATCTAATGGGAAAACCCCACTAGATTAAATAGATATAAATGAATGAGACATACTCCAGAATGAATGACTACAATTTTTTCCAAACAGCTAGGAACTAATGATAGTAGATCGTTAATGTAGAAAATCATGATTAGTAAAAACACATGATAATCTGGTCATAGATTATGACCTCCCATGACCTATGGGTGTTTATATCTGATCGACATACAGTAGAAACATAAATAGTGTGACATGTTCCTTGATCTGAAAAAAATACACCCTGTAAATTACCCACCAGAGCCTGCTCATCAAGAATATAGATTTGAGTAATTTTGATGTTGGGTCATGAAATATATTTAAAACTCTCACTTACTAATGCTTAAAAATTGAAGGGTAAGAAACATTTAGAAACTACATACCATCACGGTTGAAGAAATAAGATTTTCACCAAACTATCCCAATATTTCTATAATGAAACAATCCAATCCTCACAATATCTAAAGAACAAGAACAACCATTGCAAATCTTTTCCAAAAAAAATCACCACAAATAAATCCTAGTTCACCATTTTATTAGAAGTGAATCTGAATGATATGTTAACCTCCTCTGAAAATTCTTTTTTAAATGCATATAAAATCAAGCACCCATACATTGGTACTCTGATGTTATTTTTTTAACATTGTCTTCTAATTCTAACAATCATTTGAATCAACTCTATGCTGGTATTATGACTCAAAAAACATATCATCTACACCATGATACTGATTTTGATATTATACTGGGTATATAACTAAAAAATATTAAAGGAATATAGACTCATAAACCTATAATTTAGAATATTCATGGTTTATTATTATTTTTATAATATTACAGTTACACCTAATCTCATGGCCTACCCATTTTAAAACATGTATGAATTGAATAATGATTATGTATCCTCTCTCATATATATACTCCGTAACTATTATCACTTCACTTAGTTGTCCAATTATACATGAATGTGTTTTCATTGGATCATTGGGGCCCCTAAATAGATGTGTTAAAGCTGAAATCCCTTAGTTACGTTTGGTACATGGATCATCTAACAATATTCCCATAACTTATTTTCCTCAACAACGCCTACCTCTAATATCTATCTCTTCCCTCTATATAATCTTGTTATATCAACTTATCATGACCATCCCCCCATTGGTAAAACTCCAACACGACGTGGTCATGCCGCGGTCACGCCGCGGTCACGCTGCGGTCACGCCATTGTTACGCCGTAGTAATGACGTGATTTGGCCTAGCTCCGGCCACATCCTGCCCACACCAGCCCCTTCCACCTTCATTTCAGCCCACTTCCACCAGTATTCCAGCCTGCAACAGCCCCCACTGCCACCTCCAAATCATCCTGCACCATCCCCCCAACACTTGCTACCATCCCCCTTACACAATCATTCCAGCCTCCTCCCTCTCCCTTTGCTCCTGGCCAGAAGATGCTGCCCCGCGGATGTAGCTGGACCGGGCCAACATGCCGCGGTCATGCTGTGGTCACACCGCGGTCACGCCACGGTCACGCCCCATTAATGCAGTGATTTGGCCCTGCTCCAGCCACATCCATCCCCACACCAGCCCCCTTCCACCTACATTTGTATTCTCCTTGGAAAAATCTTCAATTATGGTATTTATTTCCTCTATTTTCACATACAAGCAAGGATTTTTGGCATGATTCTATGTTTTTCTCCATCTTCCATGATAGAAGTACTGGTCCATTTATATTTACCACTTGGCATAGACTTCTTATGTTTATTACCCAAGGATGTATGAATTCTATAAACCCTAATTTTAGTATATTTGTTATAATTTTTTTATTAACTTGTTATTGATTATTACTTAATATCTTACGGAACAATACATATAATGTTAAGTCATTTTCTAGATTATTTATTTAATGTATGTTTATCTGTTTCAGAATGGATAGATACTGGATGTACAACATTGATCGGATCACTAATGAATTTCAGAAGGTGTTTCAATATTTTTTGGACTTTGTATTCACTAATGATTCAGATGGCTGATTGATTCGATGCCCGTGTTTTGATTTTGATGGAAGACCTTGGTTATCTCGTGAGGAAGTGAGTTACCATATCACTACAAGTGGTTTCCAAAAAATTATCATGTGTGGTATCACAATGGAGAAAAATCTCAAGTGTTGAATGACATTGATTCAGCGCAAATGATTGGTATGAAAAATCTGATTTCTGATCGGTTTCCTTTCGTTTCTGAAGCTACCTCCTCATGTAGACCAGTTCAAGATGAAATGAATAATGGAACACAGTTCTCATCTATTAATCAGGATGATGACGTTGAGAGTGTTATAAATCTTATGGAAGATGCAAATACCCCAGTATATCAAGCATGTGTAAAAATGAGAAAACTTGAGTTTTTAATTCGATTATATCATGGCAAAACAATGTATGGATTTAGTAATATTGAGTTCAACTATCTCATTTCATTTATTGAGGATTTACTGCCTGATGATTCATGTATTCCAGAAAATGATTACATGGCATCAAAGTTGGTTGACAAATTTGGATTTTCATCTAGTAAGATTCATTCTTGTCTCAAATACTGTTGTTTGTTCTGGAAGGAGAATGCAGACATGAGTCAGTGCAAACAGTATGGAACATCAAGCTGGAAGATTAATAAAGAAGGATCTCAATCTTTCATACCATAGAAAGTGATGTGGCACTTCTATTTAATTCCCAGGCTTCAAAAATATTTATGTCAGAACAAATCAAAAAGAATATGAGATGGCACGCAGATGAAAGAAATAAGGATAGTGATGAAATAGTGCATCCTGTAGATGGGTTGGCTTGTAAGAAATTCGATAGGTTACATCCTGATTTGGCAGCTGACCCAAGAAATGTTAGATTCGAATTATCCTGTGATTGTTTCAACCCATTTCTCCAAATGCATACTGTACAAAGTACTTGGCATGTTTTCATTAACATTTATAACTTTCCTTCATGGATGTGTATGAAGAAGCTGTTCACTATCCTGAGTATATTGATATCTGGACCCAGTGATCCTGGAAATGATATTGATAAATACTTGCAGCCATTAATATAGGAGTTAAATGAGCTTTGTATTGTTGGTGCAAAAGTGTATGATTCATTCAGAAAGGAGTACTTTATGTTTCGTGTAGATTTATTATAGACGATAAAAGATTTCCTGCCTACCGAATGATGTCTTCTTGGAGTACTAAAGGGAAACTATCATGTCCTATTTGTATGAATAATAAACATTTCTGATGATTAATGTTTTGGAGAACATTCAGCTTCATAGGGCATCGACGTTTTCTACCATTGGATCATCCATACAGTAAAAATAGGAGATAGTTCGATAATGCCATCGAGACAAATGGGAGACCTCAATGAATGTTAGGGGATGATATTGTTAAAGAACTTGATGATTTGAATTATGTTCTTGGAAAAACTCAATCAAATATTAGAAAGTGAAAGCATGCTAATTCGAATTCTAATAGCAATTGGAGAATGAAAAGAATATTATTTGAGTTGTCGTATTGGTCATCAAATTTACTATGTCATTGTTTGGATGTAATGAATATCGAGAAAAACATTTGTGTGATGTTACTTGCTACTATTTTAAATGTCAAAGGCAAAAAAAAGATGATTTGTGGTGTCGTCGTGATTTGATGGATTGAGGTATAAGAGCAAGACTTCATCTTGAGCTAATTGGTCAAAACAAGTGGAATGTCCCCGTTTCCTGTTATTCGATGACAAATGTGGAGAAAAGAAATTTCTTCAGGTCTTGGAAATTTTGAAGGTTCTGGATGGTTATTCAAGTAATATTTTGAAAAGGGTGAATACACAAGATGTGAAACTCAAATCTCTTAAAACCCATGATTACCATGTCTTGTTACATGAGTTGATTCCCATTTCCATTCTCCATTTACATTCACATAATTATAGAGTTGCAGTGATTAAGTTATGTCAATTTTATCGAGATCATTGTGCCAAAAGATTGAGCAGAAGTGTTGTTCAGAAATTGCAGAGAGATGCACTGATTATTCTTTGCGACTTGGAGAAAATTTTCCCTCAGTCTTCTTTCACATGTATGTTACATTTGACTATGCATCATCCCATGCATGTTTTCTTTGGTGGTACTGTTTCGAGTCAGTGGATGTATCCTACCGAAAGAATGATGTTTACATTAAAATATTATGTGAGAAATAAATATCATCCTGAAGGCTCTATTGTGAAATGTTTTTTAGCACAAGAATGCATGGATTTGTGTTCATCGTTCGTGGCTAACGTCACAATGAGGTCTAATCGACTAATGAGAACTGAAGATGAGTAATATGATCCCATTGAGCCTACATTTCCTTCACTTCCCCAAATAGGGGGATATCTGGATCGTACTCGTTGTGTACTTTAAGTAGGGAAGATTGGGAAATGGCACATCATACAGTATTATTCAACTATGGTGTGCTTGAAGATTATATCATGTAAGTAAACTAATAAATATGTATTTTTTTGATTGTGTGATTTCTTTATATCTTCTGAAATTTTACTGCTTTCATATCTGTAGAGAACATTTAGAAATTATAAAAAAGAGACTTCACTCTCTATCTATTAAGAGGAAGGAACTGTTGCACAACAAAGAATTTACTGCATGGTTAAAGTCAAAGGAAATAGATTTATTTTTCTTCTTCTCATAACATAATCACATGTCTCTGTTTAATATTCTCTATTGGTATCTTTTAGGTTTTATCTCTACCAATGATTGATGTATCAGATGAAATAAAAGCATTGTCCTTTGCTCCAAACAATGTGATACGTGATTGTAAGTCAATGGTTGTAAATGGGATTTAAATTTTTTATAAATAGTTGTGCAAAAAAATGGCAACATAGCATGGCGGTGTCATGATAAGCACCACAAAAGATTGTTATGCGAGTGCATCGGACAGGCGTCCTTGATCAGAAAATATATCATATTACCGTGTTGTTGAAAGAATAATTTTATTAGATTACTATGCACATGGTCGTGTCTCAATGATGAAATTCAAGTGGTTTGATTCAATGACATGACAAGGAATGCATATTGATAACTGTGGATTTAGAGTGATTGATTTGAACTTCTAGCTTCATACTGATGAACCTTATATTCTTGCTTCACAATCTAAACAATTGTTTTATGTAAGTGACCCGTTACAACCACAATTTGGTGTTATTGTTGATGTTATTCCTAGATATATTTTTTACGAAGGCATGGATGAAAATGATGTTGTGGATGAAGCTGTCAGTATTTATTCAAGTGTTTCATTTGATGATACGGATGATGCAATTGTTAGAACAGATTGTGAACCAGAAATTTTCATAGACCCCACATAGCGTTGACACATTTGTAAGTATTTACCTGATATTATCGCAATATTGTATGTTTTTTTATCTTCCATACATGATATCAAAATAACTAGTATATTTTATACCATTATCGAATATAAAACTATTAATAGCCTCGCCAATTTATGTTTAACTACTTCTCTAGTAAATATTGAACATAGAAAAGTCTTGATATTTTATCAATATAAATATCACACGTGAAAATGTATCTCATTGTTTTATCATACAATTGTATTATTTAGCATTTTTCATTATTTCTATTTATTTTAGAATATTATTTTAAATTTCTAGGTCAAAATTTCTGATTATGATGATACTAGAAGGAGTAGAAAAATACCGAGAAACGAACAACGTAGGTCTCCTCCTTGAAACAATGTAAGTACAAATTATATTTGAATATTATGGTCTTTCATATTATTTATCATGTTATCGTTCGTTTAATTTTATCATCTATGTTATTTTAGGCTACATCGTCGAGGAGACACTTGGATTATTCCACTGAGGATGATATTGTTGTGGGGGGTACTGATTCTATAGGTCAGCCTACTACTACGCCGCTTGAGACACCAGGAGGCCATCCTCCCATTATTCCACCTCCATATTATCCAATACCCACCTTTTCCATATCCCCTTTTTCATGCACCCACATCGGATGTTAGTTCTAAGACTCCCATCCCTCATTTTCCATTCCAACCATCCATTATATAGGGTATTGTGCCCCCATATATCCCACCTCCATATCTCTATCCATATCCACCCTCATCTGTATAGGGTTATCCAACAGGTTTTCTTCCTCCATCAGTACACTTTCCATTTACTATACATAGTACTCTTGTAGATATCTCACCTACCATGGAGGCTGCCCCCCCTCCAGACGCAACAGTTCAGGGGTTAGCAGATCCCCCATCTACTGGTATTTGTTTAAACATTACTGTTATAGATTAATGATAAATTCATATATATTATTTTCTTTTATTTTTGGTTTCATAATTAGCTCTAGCCTCTACCAGATGATGAGGCCGCACAAAAATGCATGAGTTTTGGAATCAGAACACTCAAATCAAAGTTTATTACAATGAGGAAAATGCTATAATTAATAAAAATGGAACGGAATGTAAACATTTTATGGGAACACTTGCTAGACACAACAATATAATTCCGGTTCAACCGATAAGTTGGAAGGCAGTTGGAAAAAAAATAAAGGACAAGGTCTGGGCAGAGATTTGGGTAAGTAATGTTAATCACCTTTTTTATATATATAAATTTATAATATTTTCTTAACAAATATTATGTCAATTGTAGCTTCGATATAATTTTCCTGATGGAAAAAATGCAAAGGCTGCAAGGATAATAGTTTTAGGTGAAATGTGGCGAGCCTAAAAGTATGATTTATATCTTGGTTGGAAAAAGAGATTTGGTAAAGAGCTTGAAAAAGTACCGGTGATTCAATATTTCCCAATATTACAATATAAAGAGATGATCAGCTATTGGAACAGTCCATCGTTTAAGGTGTTTGTTAAATTTATATATATATTCATTTATTTATTTGAAAACAATTTTAAATTACTTGTTTTATTTCTGTTAATGAATTTATATAATTATTTTTTTATAGGAGAAATCAAACAGAAATAAAACCAACAAGAGTGAAATGAAACACATTTATACTCGGAGACACACTTCAGTACCAGATCATGAGCAGACGCATGTAATTTAACATTTAAAATATTTATCTTTGTTTAGTGTAATTTTTTTGACTTCTAATTTTGATTTATTTCAATGTTTTTTTTCAGAAAAATGCATCGAATATCAAGGGTCGTGTTCCTCACACAACTTTGTTTTGTACAAGCCAGAAAAAGAAAGATGGTATTGTGCCAAATCCCGACACCGAGAAAGAGATTGTAAGTATATTTCAATTTATTTGATTTTTAATGAATTTAATTCCTTATATTATTTTATCATTTTAATTTATGTTATATATCAATCAACATAATGCTTTAGAGGCATTGGCAGAAAAAGAACCTTACAATTTGGGCCCAAACGATCATCTACATGAGGTATTAGGAGATGAGAATTAGGGTAGAGTGTGTTGTCGACTTGGGAAGAAGATTGTACCATCTCGATACTGGTCTACTAACGTATCATTGTGTACCGGTTTTGGTTCTGTCATAGTGGAACAAATGAATGCCACAATCAAAGAAGCAATCCAAAAATCAGAACAGGTGATAACTACAAATATGATGAAATTTATGTTTTTCCTTTCTTCTACACTTCCACCAGAATCAGCTACAACGGTTGATGCGTTTTTCATGTCGATGCATTATGCTAATGTAGATTCTTCTATCGGAGCTGGAGCTGGACCTAGTGCTGGACCCAGTGCTGGGGCCAGTTCGGATGCAGATGTCGATGATGATGTTGGTGGCGTGAGAGGTGGTGATGGTGTTTTTGTAGGAGGTGCGGATGAGGGTTATTATGATTCTGATAATAATGATATTGAGAATCACTTTTGATGTAAATTGTATTTTTGTATTGGTAATATATGATGAGTTCCATGCATTTGATTACACTACTTTTTTGATCAATATCATTAATATTTACCATATCTTATTGGGAATGAGAATGACTACTATCCTGTAGATCTACCTTAAGCTAACTATGTCTAGTATTAGATATATCCCTACCATCATGACTTCTAAATCGATAAGTTTCTTTAACTACCTTAGTTAAAGCCATGTATTCAAATTCAGTAGCTGAAAGCGCAACAATAGATTACATATTTCAATTCTATAAATGAAACCTCCAAATTCAGTAAACACACTGATAGTTAAGGATTTACAATTGTCAAAATTAACAGTATAGTTAGCATAAACCAATCCAAAAATAATTTTAGTAGTATCCACAAACTCCATTTTCATGTGAGCATCAAATGTCACTGTTTTTCTCCTCATTAAATTGAAACTACTAGACATCCAGCGCTTCATCTCCCAAGGATGCATTTGTATTTCATCTGTGTTGTTTTGTATATGGTTTTTTACCTTACGTCTCTTAGTGAAAGGATATATTTTACCCCACAAAACTGAATGCTTTGTGTTATGCTTTAATGCGTTGAGACTTATTTCATTTAGTATGTCACGTTCAAGGAAGATTTCAGAATGTAGTTCAAAGAAAAATGCCCAAACAACAAATCTGTATCAGTGGTAAGAAACTGCATGTTCCTTGTTGAAGCTGTGGGGGTAATTTATTTGATCTTTCATAATTGCTTACTGCTCAAATATCCATGTTTGATTCATAAAAACAAGGTGGGAAAAGCTGGTGGAGAGAAATGGATGTCCATGACTAAAGCTGTAAGTTAATGTTATTCGCAGCTCGTCATGTATTCCACTGCTCACTTTTGAAAATTTCAGGAAAAACGTCCCTTCTTGGTGAAGTCTGAGAAGCAGAATGCCGAATATGAGAAGACTATGGATGCATACAACAAGGGATAGGGGGCAAGCAAGGGCAATGATGAAGATTCAGACAAGTCAAAATCAGAGGTCCATGATGAAGATGAAGACGAAGAAGAGGGAAGTGAAGATGTTTGTGATAACCTGAGCTATGTGTGTTTCATGGTGTCTTGAATTTATTTGAATATCTGTTTTGTAGGAGGACGAGGAATAGCTGTTGGGAGAGAGGAAATGTGTGGCATGCCCTTTGTTTATTTTTGTGTTTCTCAGTATTATATTTCGTACATGTTATGAGTAGCGATGTGGAGTGTTAGAGAATGACTATTTTGCTAATTCTAATTGACGGTCAGAGTACCATCTATGTCTTCTAAATCCCTGAATAGCTTCTTCTATCTCCATTTCATCATAACTGCATGTTTTTCTGATTCATTGTGTTTTTGAAATGTTGTTACTTTACTAGATCCAATTGATTTAGCTAATTATCCATGCTAACTTGTATCCTTTAAAGCATAGCTTAGCGATAGGGTCTTATCGTTTACATCTTTGAAAGCTTACTTTGTTGGAAGACCACACATATAGTGCTCAGTTAGTGGTGTAGTACCATGTTACAATTCCAATAGTGTTCTATTGATGTTTATAATA
The DNA here is from genome assembly GCA_963277665.1 of Viscum album. Lineage (NCBI taxonomy): Eukaryota > Viridiplantae > Streptophyta > Magnoliopsida > Santalales > Viscaceae > Viscum > Viscum album. The sequence continues at coordinate 904,265,288 of OY728125.1, read as the reverse complement.
TATCCAATGCATTCCGTACTAACTGTAATCCTTCTTAAGTGACAACTTGATCCATTGGGAGGGGAAGGGGGTGTGCAGGTGGGGGATGGGGGCACGGAGAGGGGGTAGGGGGTGTGCAGGTGGGGGTAAAGGGGGTGTGCTAGGGTAGGGGGAGGGGTGTGTGCAGGTGGGGTGGATGCAGGTGGGGGGCAGGGGGTGTGCTGGGGCAGGGGGAGGGGTGTGTGCAGGTTGGGGGGAGGCAGGTGGGGGCCAGGGGTAGGGAGAGGGGGAAAGGGGGTGTTCAGGTGGGGGGCAGGGGGGTGTGCTGGGGCAGGGGGAGGGGTGTGCAGGTGGGAGGGCAGGTGAGGGGGGTGTGCAGGTGGGAGGGCAGGGGAGGGGGCAGGGGGGTATGCAGGTGGGGGCAGGGGGGCAGGGGGTGTGCAGGTGGGAGGGCAGGGGAGGGCAGGGGAGGGGGGTGTGTAGGTGGGGGGCAGGGGGCAGGGAGAGGGTGCAGGGGGGGTGCAGGTGGGTTCTACCCCACACTATCAATATGTGTAAGCTTAATGCTGGACTTGAAAACACCTACATTTGTAGTTTTAAATATATGAACTCCCTCACATGGCCAAGCCCCATCACCACTCTTCGTCCACCACATCTCATTGTCAACATGTCTAACTCAAACTCACATTAAGGGTGTCCATTAATCTCCCCATCTTTTCAACTAATCATCTTGGGAAAAGTCCACACATTTTGTCAAAAAAATACAACACAACCCAAGGAGTGTCAAACTGCATCACTATCCCCTCATATCTTTCATGTTTCCCATCGATAGTGGTGCTACCTACTCCATTATGGAATACTCAACAAATATAGAATAATATTACTCCAACGATTCTGTTGTGTATGTATTGAATGAAATTGGATTTCATTTGAAAAAAAACCCATTATTAACAATCATGTTATTCAGTATTGGGATTTACATATCAATCTGAATATTCTTTTTTCATTTTTTATTATGGAGTTAAGTATCATTTATCATGTACAGTTGACACATTGATCACATATCAATATGAAGTTATTATATCTCACTCTTTTTCCTATTATTTTCTTACAGGTGGTTACTTATGATGAGGTCGATTCTACCCACCACCATAGAAGGCATTGAGTTCAACATCAGATTTAGGTAAGGATTCTTCCATTTTTATTCTTTGGCTCAATTTTAATTTGGGTTGTTGTGATTTTTGGGTTCCCTATCTCTTTGCAGTGCGTTTTGGATATTGTTGAGGACAGTGAAGCACCACATGACGGGGATATCCTCTCAACCTGCGGGCATGAGGCCTTATAAAAGTTCATCACAAGGCCTGACTCATTGGTTTAGTTTCGTACAGGTTAGGTTTGCTAAGTTATTTTTTATTGGGTTCATTTTTTTGTTTATGTCAATTTTAACAGGTTCATTTTTTTCGATTTGGGGCTATTCGGTTCAATTAAATTAATTTTATATCCAATCAGGTATGTTTAATTAGTTTCATTTTTTGAATGCACAATTATGCTTTATTGAAGTCAGTTTTGATTGGTTTGAGTCAGTTTGGTAACATTATTTTCAGTTTGGTTCAGCTTTATCTTTTTCAAAACCATTTGGTTTGGTTCCACTTTACTCAAATTGGCTTGATGATGTTTGATTTAGTTCTAGTCATATTAGTTTGTTTTTTATTAGTGTAGTTAATTTGAATGGAATTTTTTTTTTATAATACCATATATTATCATGTTTTTGGTTTTTGCAATTAAATTGCGCCTCCTCCCCCAATCCCTTCGCTCCTGGCCAGAAGATGTTGCCCTCCGGATGTCGCTGGACCGCGCCAACACGTCGCGGTCACATCATGGTCACGCCGTGGTCACGCCGCGGCCACGCCTCTGTCACGCCATGGTCATGCCGTGGTAATGTCGTTATTTGGCCCTGCTCCAGCCACATCCAACCCACACCACCCCCCTTCCACCTTCATTTCAGCCCACTGCCACCAACATTCTAGCACGCAAAAGCCACCCTAGAACCTTCAAATCAGCATGCACCATCCCCGCAACACCTGCAACCAGCCCCCTTCCACCAGCATTCAATCCTCCTCCCGCTCCCTTCGCTCTTGGCCAGAAGATGCTGCCCCGCAGATGTCTCTAGACTGGGCCAACATGCTGCGGTCATGCCGCGGTCACGCCGCGGTCACGCCGCAGTCATGCCGCGGTCACGTCGTGGTAATGCCGTGACTTGGCCTTGCTCTAGCTACATCCAGCCCACACCAGCCCCCTTCCACCTTCATTTTTTAGGTGTTTTATGGTATTTAGATTTTTTTAGGGTTTTTAGAAGTTTTATGTTTTTTTTGTTTTTTTTTGCAAGGAAAAAATAGTACTATAAATATCAATGAAAAGATGAATTGCAATAGATCACTCAAAGGTGAAACGACAGTTGACCCAATTACCCAAATTCATAGCCCAACCATATAAAGACATGGGAACCAAGAAAAGTTCCCATTAAACACCAAGAAGCCAAGAAAATAAGCGAACATGAGACCCTATGATGTTCAACCAAACAGAAACCGGATGGTGAGGTTCGCTTCCAAACTGGAAAAGCAACATCCACGAATGCAGCAAAAAAACTGTAGGAAAACTATGAAATCATGAAGAAATAACCAAGAAGTCATAGACTGCAAGCACCAGTAACAGAAACTAGGGAATAAGGGAACATCTAAGAGCCACCCCAAGCCCTTCCATACTCCAAGAGAGGAAAATAGCATCACCATTAATCACATCTAGTAGGATATGGGCACACACAAAACTAACAGGAGACTGGGTGGATCCCCCTCCCATCCAGTGGTACTCGAGCACTATAGAGACATCACCTATGAACTCATAGAAAGTAGCAAGAGACAAACCCATGAACCCAGCAAGAAAGACCTAAAAGTGAAAAGAATATTCCCAAAAGGAACAAGCCAACCAAAATGAAAGCCAAACTCAGATTCCATATCAACCAAAGTGATAAACGCACACTCTAACACCCCACCAACCACTGACACTACCCAATCCACTCACTAACACACACAAAGATGACACAATCACTCATGAAACACCTCCCAAGAAATCTCACTTGATTCCCAATAAAGCAGCAATAAGAAAAGAAACCAGAATCCCCCCAATCAACGACCTGCCCCTAACCACCTATATGAAACCACTCCCACACACCAGTCCATATGTGCCTGCACCGCACCAAACAAAAAAAATAACCGAAAAAAACATTCACCATGTTAAAAAAAAGAACAACTCTAGCACACCCATGACACCTGACCACCGAACCCAACAAAGACCATCCCCATGCAAAGCAACCTGCAAACCAGCTGATGCCCACCCAATAGACATCTAACCAAAATACTCTCAAACTGTCCTAATCTACACCACAAACCACCCAACTCCACTCCTCCATCCATCAACACCCAAGCGCCACTGGAAACCTTATCTTACACCAGCCCTAGAACAGCCACCAATCAACGACCAAGGAATCCACAAGAACCTATAGAAAACCTAGGATAGTAGGCACGCTATTCCCTTTTCCCCACCAATCCAAGAGCACACTAGAAGCTAGCCACAACCCAAATTCTCCAAGAAACATACTCTAAAAAAAGACAACATGAAACCTCACTAACCCAGAGACACACACCATCCACATGCCCCATCATGAAACCACCTACACTGAGAAACCCATCCCAACCATCAACTCAGAAACCATCAAAAAATATCCAGACATGAAACATTGCAAAATACTATATCCTACCCATTGAACCACCATGAAAAAATACCAACCCTCACAACAAGCTGCCTAAACCAAATACCATTCAAGGGAATCCCACTCCAACCGAGCCTACATCCAGCACAAGGGCATCCATAAGACCTGCAAGATGAAAACAACAACCAAGGAGGAAGAATTCATCTGCAATAGCCCCTGCCAAACTAGAAGAACACACCTCTATGGGTCGGCCACACTAAGATGAACCAGACAAAACCTATAATGAGAACCCAACAAAAGATATCTGGGACCAACACCAGAAAAACAAAACACAACAACCCACAAAAACCATCAAATCCACTTCAAACTGCTCAAAAAATAGCATACTCTATGCCTCGATGAGAAACCAGTGGAAGGAAAGAAAACTATCATCAAAGGAAGCCGGCAACCCGCCCAAGCATCACAATAGCTGCACCGCCAACACATCCCCTCTACCCTGCAGAAGACCCATTGCTAGCAGCACCAGTACCCAGGAGAGGGGGCCTGGGGGTGTGATGGTGGGGGGGGGGGGGCAGGGTGGTGTGCTGGGGAAGGGGGAGGGGTTTGTGCAGGTGGGGGGGGGGGAGGCAGGGGGAGGGGGTGTTCAGGTGGGAGGGCAGGGGAGGGGGTAGGGAGGCGTGCAGGAGTAGGGGGTGGGGGTGCTAGGGAAGTCCTCCCAACAACCAGCACGGATCACCGTGCTGGATTTTTTTATATAGTGGAAAGCCCTATGTCCATGGTTTGAAACCGTGGCCATAGGGCTTTATCCATGGTGACCGTGGATTTTACTGGCATCTATCGGGCTGACCCTATATCCACGATTCGAACCGTGGCTATAGGGTCAGACCTATAGACACGCCAATACCATCCACGGTTCATGAAACCTTGCCTATAACCTATAGCCACGGTTTTGGGGCATATAGCCACGTTTTAGAACCGTGGCTATAGCCCAAACATCCAGTAGTGATCCCGCACATCTGCCCCAAACTGCAAGTCAAGGGGCTCAAATCACCACACCCCGACACTATCTGCTTTGGGCAGAACTGACTCGCCTTCAGGGTTTTAGGTCATGTCAAAATGACACGTCTCGGTGGGGAAAGCGCCCCTCATACTTGTGAGTTATGGGGAAATTCAAACCACAACTCTTAACTGTCACACAAATAAGAGGTCTTCTCAAAGTCAAAGTTTCCACACCACTAACCCGTATAACCTAGGGTCCCACTCTGGTAGTCACATAGAAATGACATAGACTAGCCTAGTAGAAATGGATGAGTCTGCAAATGTCGTCGGGTAACCCACTACCCAGCCCCACCGTAGGGTAAACCCTAAGAGGTCGTCAAGTAACCCACTACCTACTCTCTGATGGAGGGTAAACCTTAAGAGTTCGTTGGGTAAACCACTGCCCAGTCTCTGCTAGAGGGTAAACCCTAAGAGTTATTTAGGTAACCCACTACCCAGTCTCTGCTGGAGGGTAAACCCAAAGAGGTTGTCGGGTAACCCACTATCCAGTCTCTGCTGGATGGTAAACCCTAAGAGGTCATCGGGTAACCCACTACCCAGTCTCTACTGTAGGGTAAACCCTAAGAGGTCGTCGGGTAACCCACTGCCCAGTCTCTGGTGGAGGGTAAAACCTAAGAGGTTGTCGGGTAATGCACTGCCCATTCTCAACTGGGTGGAAAACCCTAAGAGGTCATCGGGTAACCCACTGCCCAGTCTCTGCTGGTGGGTAAACGCTAAGAAGTTGATGAGCAACTCACTGCCCTGCCCCACTGGAGGGTAAAGCCAGAACTATTCTGGCCATCCCTACTGGATGGTACAACACTGGCCAACAGAACACAACGTGGGTATCACGCAACAACCCAACTCTAGAACCGATCACCTAGTAGAGGTTCAACGCCCATGTAGTGTGGGTCGTGCCGATACCTGGTTCTCTGCCAAGGGAAACATGTCACAATAGATCACAGAAGGAGGATATGACCTCGATACTCGTCTAGTTAATCTGTGCCCAAGGCTCACTGGTCTCTTCACCCTACTAGAAACAACCCCCTAGGTAGAGGATCGGTGCCCGCATAATGTATTGGTCACACCAAATCCACAATAACCCTACCAGGGTACACGAAGGGATGCGATACTGAAATCCCACATGGCTAAAGGAATAGGGGAACCCGAACAACTTCGTCGATCAAACCGTCGAGAATCGAACTAGGGGAAACAACTCCACCATGATGGTCTAAACCATCGTTAATAGAAGGACCCTCTCCATCACGAGTGGTCAAAGCTATGGGAAGAAGAACACAGTGCGCACATGGGGCCCACACAATGTGTGGCCCTAACTCATCTCCAAACCAAGAGCACAAACGTTCTATGGTACAAACTAAAACATGTACATCTAAGCAATCCCCAATACTCCCAGAGTATTCCACATTTCCAGCCCAAGGCTATCTTGAACATGACACCCAATGTCAACGCGAAGTGTGAAAACACAATTTCGCCAACCTGCAGCCTCTACGGCCCCAGCACGACCAACCACACATCGTCAAACATCATCTTCACTCACACGGGAGTGAACACAATCACACGCCATGGTTTCTCTCCCAAACACAGCAAGATGAACTGCCACTGGAGCACCATTCATGCTTCCACATTTAATGAGATCTCGAATGAGACTCTGCACATCCAAATGGATTGTACCATTGTAATCCAAACTAAAAAACATGCGAGATAAACTATTTACTCTTCTCCAATAGACATCAGATGTAAAATTAGTTGAACACTACTTTACGACTGAATGACTTCCCATGGTTCTGAGCCTTAGTCCCGAAAATAGTCAGGTGCATCACACCATTTCGATCCCCTTGGGAAAATAGGTCAAATTGACTATTTACTTGAGTGGAAGGAATTTCTGGAGAAAAAGATTCATTTTTTCGTACCGCACATGAGTGGTACTTCATGGGACTCGCATCCTGGTCCCGAAGCGCAAAGAACGGATCACACTGTTGCGATTCTCTCGATAAACTACACGAGATTGACTATTCACGTGTCTGAATCGGACACCCGATGAAGAATATGAGAATCACCGCCAACTCTCATAACGGCCCATCTGGGGCCCGCTCCACCATGCAGAATTAAAGCGGTTGGATTGCAACATTGAAATTCCTTTGAAAAAACACTCATAATCGACTGCTCGCACGCCCCGAATGGACGTTCGATGAAAACATTGCTAAACGCTGCTCGCATCTTAAAATATGGGTCGTGGGGCCCATTCCTCAAATCCAGTTTCAATGCCTAGAAACCCTTTGAAAAAATTATTCTTGACGCCAGGGTCACGACACCGCTGATAGCGCTCAAATCAGACATCAGATTTGTCTGTACCGCCCAAAACAAGAACCCCTGGAAAAAACGCCAATCAACTTAAAGGCATGTCACGCCACTGAGGGCCCCCATTTTGGTAATTTAAAACCCCCTAAACCATATGAAAATCTTTTTATCGACTCCAGGAATTCACTGCTGCAAACGACACACAAAATGGGCACCCATAGTGAAAATTATGGGTTTCTGAAGTCGGAGGGGCGAACCCCGTGGGCTGGACCGACCTGGTCCGCCCGGTCTCGGTCGGCCCGCGCCGGCCGACCCAGTACGCAGTGCCAGCCCGCTGCTCAGCCACGTGGCCCTATCGTGGACCCCTAGTCCATGTAGTACCGACGGGCCATTAGGGTTGGTCGGGGTCTCGGGAGGAGATCAGCCTTCGGTGGGTCTCTATTCCCGCACGGGGTAGTGCGCCGCGACCCCCCTCGTCATCGTGCCCCGACGAGCTCGCCCACCATGCCGACGCCACCTCGAACAGCTTCTTGCGCCTCCTCCTGGACCCCCTCCTCGCTCGGCCAACACATACTTGCCCGGCTGAAGACCATCATCTCTGCTGAAGAGCGGCGCAGCCCAGAAAGCCACCAGAAACCACCAAACAACCTCCAATCTTCGTCGGATCGCTGCGGATGCCTCGGAACTCAAAATTCAAATCCAAAATATTCGCCAGAAATATCAGAAAATATAATATGGATTCATGGGAGTTTCTCTAAAATTCTACAAAATTATGATACTATGAATCAAGATCAATGTAGGTGTGAAACATTAAAAAATAAAAATGCACAATCTTACCTTATTGGGCGTAGCCCGGAGCTTCGTCGTCGATCCGCCGAAGTCGCGCACCACCTTGGGGAGGAGAGGATGGAGGAGGGATTGTTGGAGGAGCTCCCTTGAGAGGTCTTTTCCAGAGGAATTACAAGATAAGGGGAGGGGTGATTTTATGTTTAAATAAAGAAAACTTAATTAAAAAGTTTAATTAAGTTAAACCCCCAAATTGACCCGCATCTGAAACTCTCGATGGGGTCGAGGTTAAGCCTCCCCTAGGGTAAAAACCACCTCTCGAGCACAAAAATGGTCTCGAAATTTTAATCCAAGCTTCCATTTGAATGTTATAAAACTTAAATTCCAAGGCCGCTAAATTACGGAAATGCCCCAGGTGGCATTTTTCACACGAGGCCCACACCCGCGAAAATTACACATTTCTTAGGGTAAGCGACACGCTCTGGACTGAACGGTGCCCTCAGGTTTCCCGTACGAGATACTATTTTGGAGTTATTCCATTTATTTTTCGTTCCCAATGTGAATGCACTGAAAATTTAATTCCGGCCACACTGGGGCTCAGAATTGCATACCGTTTAAAGGCACTACACTGGAATAACATCAAGAATATTCCAAAATCTTTTTCAGCAAAAACTGGGTTCTTACAGAAATTTTGATTTGAATTGAAAATGGATCAGATTCCAAAAATGTTCATTTCTTTTGTATAGGCTTCATTCTTGTTTTATTTTTATTTATATTCACTTTTAATACAATTAAATTATAAAACATTATTTTTATATATGAATAATATAACTACTTTTTTATATACAATGTATATATATAGACAGAAATACAATTATAAATAAATATATATAGGTGTTTAAATACATGGATTATATGGAATTACATGGAATGTAATTAAATATATATTAATTTTTTATATTATTATTTATTAGAATATGTGTATGTATAAAAAGAATATAAAAAATCATTTCTGGAATGATCCTAAGATATTCTTATTTTACATCATTATCTTGATAGACCAATCTTTCATCTAAATTTTTACCAAACATGACCAGACAATTCAAAATCAACCTTGATCCCAATTTAAAAGTTACTCAACTCATGATGTTTTCTTATGACCACCAAAGGATTGATAATAACGTATAATGATCAATACATTACAAATTTTACAATGATTCAGCCCAACGCAAATAAAAAATACACTTGGGTAAAACATTAAATGGTTGAATGATAAATTATAATGTGTGTAAACATATATATATATATAAAAACCATAAGCTCAATTAAATAATATACATCCACCAAAAAACCCTAAAATATCCTAAATTACCCAAATACTTCTACAAGACTCTAATAAATAACCTTTACTTCTATGTCCAGTTAAATGATGTAATAATCCTCAAAACCGATAACATTTTCCAAACATCATCATCATGTACATGAATATGCTCTTGAGTAGGGTGGGTATAAAAAATAAATAGTATTTTATTCAATATTTCTCACACACCCCATCCATGTGAAATCCAATCAACTCATATATGTTTTATGAAAACAAGCCTCACCGGTGAAAATTAATATAATTATACAATAATTTTAAATCATATGTGTTATAAATAAATTTTTATAAACAACCATTCAAAAATTCAATAACACAATAAATTTGATGCCAAAAAACCCACACACACATTCCCAAACAAAAATGGATATGACATTAATCCTATTACACTATTATATTTTTACACCTACCCAATATCATCCTTGTCATACTGATAAGAACTAAATCTAAGTATGATATCCTGACACATCCATAACAATTACAATTTGGACATTGTAGTAAAGTCATATTTCAAAACCATACTCACATTCACAAGAAATCAAAATGTTCTATTAAATATTTCCAAAAAATAAATTACAGTTGTAATTTTATAAATATATAACAAGAGACAATAAAAAATCATAAAACAATTTATCAAATACCAATTTCTGTATAAAACATTCACATTATTGAAAAATTTATATTTCATTTTTTTGAAAACCACACACACCAAATCCATTCGTAAGAATTCCTAAACTAAACTAAAAAATCATTTTAAAACTAATTAAAAATATATATCATAAAATAATATAAAAAATATTATAAAAATTCTCAAATTATTATACGTGTTAGATCCAGTAATATTAATCATATTGAAAGAGAAATAATAACCATTATTACCATGATCTAGTCTTTGTCCACCCTAACCCAAAGACTACACACTATAAAACAAAAATTTAACCCCCAAAAGAAAATCCAAAAAATATTAATCAAATATAATCATGGAAACACATTATAGGTAGAATAATAATACTTATTAAGGATGAAATTGCTTATAATAACCCCATTATAGACTCATCTATCCCCATTGATTAAAAAATTTGACCTTTCAGAGGGTTTCATTATTCTTATCTGAAACACTCTAAGACAAAACTCCATATTGATCCACTATCATGAGAGTAATCCCTGAATGGGATGAGGAGGTGTTACTGGTGGTGGTGGTGTAGGAAGAGGAGGGGTGAAGGGTTTTACCATAAATCCATGGAATTATTTGAGTAAACAATCCCCCTAAATCCCATTAATGATTCCCTAATAATGGTATATAAAATGTGAGAGTTGAAATGTGAGAGTTAGATCGGTGTTTTAAAAAAAAAATTAGAACATTTAAAAATATGCATGTAATTACTACACAATATCTTGAACTATATAGGGGGTACATAGTTACCCTACTAAGGAATTTAGGATTCATGGTTACCATAATATGTCTTTTGGAATTTCTGTGTGACCATTTAATTTATTTCCTCCCAATTTGTACCTAATTTCAACTATAACTTCAATAATGTATTCTGAAGCCCTCTAAAAATCCCAAAAAACTATAAATACCGTAAAAACATCAAAATACATATAAAAATTATCCTTAATTAAGATTTTCATATCTAATAATGACCTATAAACATTCTAACCCATATAGACCTGAGTCTTCATCATTTATCAAAAAAATGTTCCATATTATAATGACATATAAAATTTACCATTTTCATTAGATTTATGTCATCATTATATTTTTAGTCCCATTCATTGAAATATACTTGATTATGATTTTCTCCAAAAGATATGTATGATTCCTTCTTGAGGACTCCTTCAAATTTCACTATTTCCCCCATATTTTGCCCCTCATTTTATATTGTATATAGGTTAGTTTTTATTATTATATTACATAGGTCCCAAATAACCCCTACTTCATTAATTTCTTATTATCTATTTGAAATTATTTCTTCCTTTTCTATTTATTACCTATTTTGGTGATATTTGTTCATGTTTATAATTATGATTGTTCTATTTTTTGTGGATATTCAAGGGATAAGGACACTCACATCATTATCCTATTCCATTGTAACCTACCCTATCATTATAAACTTCATCTTTTTCTAGTGTGATGGTGTCCGTGTGAGTTTGGAATATTCATAGTGGAGTGATGTTTAGGTGGATCGTTCATCTATATATTATAGATTCTTTCTTGGTGGTTGTTCTATGACATTTTCATAAGTTAGTGATAATGAAAATTCCATTATATTCTTTTAGTGTTCCATCTATCATTTTAGACCCTTTGGTTTCAAAATACGGACATAATGGTGTCTCTGTGTATTTTTTATTGAACATCGATTTGTAGATCTTGGGATAATGTCTATCATTTTCATTTCATTCATAGTTTATCAATTTTATTTCTAGTTTTTTGTTTATTATATGGTGTTTATCATATTTTTTATAAGTCTAAATTTCATAAATTTGTATTTTTTTCATCATTATTTCCTATATTATATCTTCTTCCTCTCACGTTGTACTCTCACTATAAATGTTTATCTATTGAGAGGGTAATATCTAAGAAGTGCCTATGTGGTTGTCTTCAATTGTATTGTTCACACATCTATACACAGTGGAAATATCAATAGGTCTTTATGTTGCATGGGATATATTAGGTTTTAGGTGTGGTATTATAACTTCATCGTCCATTTTCTGGATTTAGGATAAAACAACTTTGTATTGGTTCTTAAATAATGGTTCAAATTATATTATTATTCACCTTTGATTGTCAATTTTTATAGGTTAAGGAATATAGATCTCAATGACTTATAGTCATATTTTTTATCCAATTTTGTAATATGGATTGGTATTATTTCAGGAATTTGTTTGAAATATGGTTTTATAGTAGTGATTCTGTAAATTCACATTGTTTTTACTTATGGAGGTATCCCTATCTACTAGTGCAACTATTTTCATTCTGCGGTGGCCAATTTTTCATTAGATCTAATTCTTCAAGTGGATTTAATTTTGGTGGTGAGGGTGTGGTGGGTAATAAGGGTGATGTGTATGGGTTTAAGGTTGAAATTGAATGTTTTGAATCACTAGTACTATGGAATATTCTATATATATACCTTTCTATTTCATACCTTGATTTATTTTGGTTTAAAACTCTTGAATGGTGTTTTGTTTTTATCTTTTTATTATGAGTGTATTAATTTTCTTATTATAGTAATTAATTGATTTTATGATGGTAATCTAGTAGCATGTGAGGGTTCCCACTCAAACTTTAAATTTTTTCTTATACAAAAAACTAAATGGAGTGGAGAGATGGATTATTCATTAGTAAATCTTGATCATTTCTTCCCTAATTGATCTCTTATACTAGTCACTTCTTTATAATAAAGCATTAGGGAATTTATTTTATCATTAAAGTGATGATTTAATCCTTCAAGTATTGACTGTTACCTTTTTATATTGATTCCTACATTTCTTCTTCCTTTCCCAATGGTTGATTTACTTTGGTAAGGTATTTAATTTATACTATTTTTATCTAGATTTATACAATTAAAATTATTAATCCATTTAGAAAATTTATAATTACATGATTAGTTTCTAATAATCAACTTCATATAATTATAATATTTTAAAATGATTCCATTATATATTTGTTCGATGATTTAGTTGTAAAATTGGACAACCCCGTATGAAGGTTAATATATACTAGAATTCCAAATTGTAATATTATTGATTGTTTTTATTTGTAATTACATGTTACATGGTTTAATTTCCATTATAACCAATTATTAATTAATGATTATTGGTATATTATTTACCCCATACCCAAAGAAATATTTTCCATGTTCTATTTTATGGGATCCAATATCTTATTATATGCTATTGTTTCTAGGGAAATTTAATTTATAAGTTATGTTGTTTAATAATTCCATTATAACTAGTTCATATAATGGAATTGGTGGTGGTGTAAATTGTTATTGTTCTTTTTATTAATTTTCTAAACCCTCATCCTTTATATCTATGGGAATATATCATTCCAAAAAAAATGTCCTCTAATTATTTCACCAACCATGGGATTTTCTATAACTCGAGGTGGGAATTAAATATCCTTTACTTATACTATGGTATAAGATTTATTGTTTTATTCTATATTAGTAATCTATTCATTATCTTAGTTTATACTGTTAATTAACGCTAACTACTTTTATTCACTTATAGGATTAGGTTTAGTGGAACAAATAATTATACATGGAGACTGAGTTACTATCAGATTTTCAATTTTTACAATTTTCTTTTATAGACTTTTTCGTTTCTGGTATTTTTTATATCAACATGGATTACATCATGAAGATTTATATAATTTCATATACTGATTAATGGGGTTCTTTTTTGAGTTTATGTTTATTGGATCACTATCATGTATATGGTTGGTATTCACCGTATTGATATTGGAATATTCCATGTTACTGTTAGAACACACATTGGATTTTTGAGGATATGAGCATCTAATATGTTCATGATATATCATAGGTTCTTATCTAAACTATTTTTATATCCCATATGTTTTAGACTAGATTAAGATTTTATATTATAATAGAATGAAAATTTTCTACAAGTTTTTTTTATACAATAATGTAATATATTTCATTTTAAATATTTTAAAGAAAATTTCATCTTATATATGTTTCATCATGGTCATTTTTAATGTTGGATAAGATTTCATATATTTATTTTGGACTTTTAGGTTTTATAAAATCAATTTTTTTTGAAATAATACATTGATTTGGGTAGATAAAATAATTATGACATCAACTTGGTATACTTCTATCCATTGAGTGTCCCTTTTAGAGTTAAACTATAAAATTATTGAATAAATGTTATAAATAAACTTTTGTATATTCATATATTTATTTTACATTATATTCCCTCCTACTTAATAATTAATTTTGGATGTTATTTTCAAACTGAGTCATTGTATAAAGTTTTTATTTTTTTAAATAAAGATATATTCTTAGATGTTTACATTTTCTAATCATTTTTAAATTCTTATCCTTTGCCTCATACATGGATTCAATAAAATGTTTTAAAAAATATGTATATCATTATAATTTTTGGTAGTTTTTTATGTTGGGAAGTATTTTGAATGTAATTGTTTACATTATCTTATATGAATTAAATATATTTTTTGTGTGTCTATTTTCATCCAATCCATTTCATGATCCAATAAAAATATAAAAACAATTAGATTTGTTCTATTTACTATGGTACTAAATTATAGAAATATATATAACAATTCTTGAGAAAATTTGAGATGCTCTCATTTGGGTATTTACTCGATATTACACTAAATATCATGATGTTTTATAGAAGTTGTATCGCAAGTCATCGATAGACAAATATTAAGATTCCCAATGCTTTGAGCTTGTTCCCTAATCACCCACGGTTGATGACTAGTGTCAAAGGACTAAATATCTCATTAATGTAAAATTTATCCTCTTTTGGAAATAATTTAGGCCACATCCATATTCTAAAAAATAAATCAAAGGAAGGTCAATCCTCCAATATCCTAGCCCATATATAAAAATAAAATAATATCTCTAGTGGGTAATATAGTCCATGTATTATAATAATAAAAAAGAAATCTATTTAGAAGCATATATAACACTACAGTATTCCACATACAAAATATAAAAATAATAAAAATAAAATGATAAAACTAAAATATATAATGTTTTGTGTCTCAGGAAATGTCAATCTACGATTTTAATTGTACTATCTACTACCATGTAATTTCATTTAAATCTTTTTCAAATCCAATATAATTCCTGAAAATGTACTTAAGTAACTTCATAGACTCCACTGAGAGGCATCAACTCCCACAAGTTTATATCGTAAATTTCATATATTTTAGTATTTTTATTTAATTTATAATGATAATATATCAAAATTGATTAAATAAAAAATAATAACATGTAAATAGTCACCTAGTAAAATTAGGGAATCAAAATATACTCATATCACACCCCCATAGAGAAGAGAAAATGTTATTAATTGTTAAAAATACACATCTAAATATCCATATATTCCTTTAATGACACTTAACAGAGTTATATTCTAAATACTAAATCAAACATCATGAACTTCTAGGAGGTTCCGCACCAACTTCAAGACTATGCTCAGAATACCATTAGTAAAAATTAAACATCATTAAGAAAAATCAATGAGGTAAAATAATCTATAATCATATAATTAAAGTACCCCAATATATGTTAAATGAATAGGTTGAGTATCATGGTTATCATATCACTTTACACTATATATCTGACCTTTAATAACACAATATATAAAAACAACAAAAAAATATTTTCTAATAAAAAATAAAGAAGAATATATAAGTTATGATAAATATTATATTATCCATAATAAATTTCAAAATACACAAGATGGTATCTGATATAGTAAAAAAAACATAATTGTATCCCATCACATTAGTTATTATATTTTATTTCGTATCAAACCTTTCCCAAAACTGTATAACCAACAATAACATTCCTTAAGTTGAATATAACCTGAAATTTTAAATGTTAGTTCCAATTGTAAACCCATAGTATTATATCAAAATGATAATTCCAAACCAAATCCCACAAAACGAATTTACTCAAATATAAAATTATCACAAGCCTCTTTTAATATGTAACCCATCTAAATGTAAGTATAAATCCCAAAAGATTATACACATCCCATTTCATAATACCGCAATCAATGTATGCACCTATGAATCACTACCTTAAAAAATATTACTCTTTATATATTTATAATATTAGTAACCAGAACATAGTGAGCATAAAAACCTCACACAACTCATATCACACATCAACTATCCAAATAATAAAACATCCTTTATAAAAAAATCTAATTTGAAAATTAATAGTTAATGAAAAAGTGAGTCATAAGTGTTAAAAGGACCCAAAATTTAAATAATACATGGATTGAAGTTAATAAGGTATAAATTCATAATATAAAATTTGAGAAATGAGTATGGGGTAAAAAGACTAAGAAATTAAATAAATCCAAGAAACAATATATCCATCCACTATAACTATAACTAGAAGAACCAAATCATTTAATAATTCCAATATTACTTCCAAATACTAATATATATCAACCTTAGTCATCATATTAGATCTATATTAATAATACTTTACACCACTCCCACACATAAATAATGTTTCTATGGCAACCAATTCCAAATGAAAATAGGTTTTACATACCAAAATATTTAACCTAAATAATAGATTTATTTTGTATGTTTTGTGTCAATATCAAGAGATAAATCCCCCATATCTATTTCTCTTGACCCAACTATTACATCTCTAACAATGTAACCACTAAATTAAATGTAAAGTGTCATTTTTTAACATATATAGTGTTCATGAAAAAATGTAAGGTAATATTTTTACATCTAGATCATAATTAACAATCCATAAGATATGCATAATAGTAAATAAAAAAATTAAAAGTTGAATAATTAAAAACAAAATTCAATAAACCATTTTTTAGACCAAAATGATATAAAAAACATTCTTCAAATGGTTCCTTGTGTGAATAAGAACGAAAACATATTTATAAATAATTAATGATTCACTATATACATACACAATATATAAAATTTGTCTAAGGGGATGAAATTTCCAAAACATATATCGAGGGTTATGAAGTGGTGGTGCCATATAGAATCCCCAGGGAAAACATTGCCAGATTAAAGATGGATGGATGTTGTATTGAAAATAATTTAAATATCCATATAGATAACCTTTGGAAGTAAGTATGCATGTGGTTAGTTTACCCTAAAACCATGTGTGTAGAACCATCAAACTGTCCCCGATTATCTTTTTACATTACCTAATAAAGTAAATAATTGACCTATGGGAAAATGATAGGACCAACAAAAAATTAAAATCCCTATTCCTATTCGATTGAAAATTAAGAGAGGGATAATTTGTTACTAGAATCATAGATTATTGATATTGGATTTCATATAAAGGTTATTTGATGTCATTTAGATGTTTTCTATGAAATTTTATAAAAGAGTTTGAAATGTTTAAGCAGCTTAGATCTAATTCTTAAAGTTGCATAAATTAATATGTTCATATCAATGTTATAAGAATTACTCCATGAATTGTCATAAATTTATATTAACACTACATGTACAGTAGTCACACCATGTATCTAGTTTTATCATATAATAGAAAATATTTTTCACTATGTTTCTATGTTATGATGCATCAAATTCTATTAATAAATCTAGGTGAATGTTTATAATTCTTTAAAGGAAATTCATTATAGGAAACATAAAATTGAACTATAACGGAATTATTATAGATTGATGTTTTTACGGAGAGGAATCTATCACTTCCTAAGAAGATGAGGCACACACTGATACACACAATAGGTGAATATATATTAATAAGACCTTATTATATTACACATAAAAGTCATAAATCACATCCTAAATATGGGTTTCTATATATTTTAAACTAAAAGTAATTTTTTGGGTGATGCATGATGATTTTTTCGGTATCTAAATTTTTTTTAACTACCCATATTATTACAATGTAGGATGTCATATAAGAAACACATTTTTTAGATGTAACTAATTTAATAGTTAAATTGGGGTTTAATTTCAAATTTGAAATCCAAACATCCTAAAATTTAGAGGATCAACTGAGTTGGAAATAAGAGTATCACAAAAATAATAAAAAAATGGGAGTGATTTAATATTAGGAATCAGTGGATCTATTATTTTGAAGTAATTTTATTGATAATGTGTGATTATAATGTTGTTTTTGGAATAAATGACCTTATAGAAAATTCTATTGTGTATATAATCAATAAAACTATAAGTGAATATTGGAGAATCATGGGTACAACATTTCTTATTTTGGAATATTTTTATTAGATTTGAATATTATAATATCAATTATGTGCCTATTTTATAATTATATTGTTTATAAAATAGTGAATCGAAGAGAGGAATAAGTTATGGACCTTGATGAAGTAATGATATCTTCCTAAAGTTGTAATAACAAACTAGTTATGTAGTGGATAATAAAAATACCAATAGATATTCGATATGTTCTCATTTAAGTACACTTTAATAGTTTATCCCAATTAATTAAGTATCTTCATGATCTTAATATTTATACATTTTTACTGAGATCATATTTAATATTTCTTTTCCAATGTAATTAAAGTATCTAATTCAATATAAAGTGAATAATATGTTCTTTTCATTTTAATTCACCCATAAACTTTTAGGGATTGATGTTGGAATAGTGTATAATATATTGATTAAAATAAAAATATTATTTCTTAATTATGTTAGTGTTAAGATATTAACATAGATAATTATGTAAATGAAAAACGTACTCTTTAATTTAAAGTATACAATAAATAGATATGAAAGAACAAAATGAGATCATATCTATAATCTATTGAACTAGAAGATTACTCTACATTGGTACCTAGTATAAAATTAACTAATATTACTATGATATTAAGGATGTAAGTTGATAAAATGATATGGAATGATGATGATAAGGATCTCAATTCATTAGTGAGAGTTTTTTAAACCCAATATAAGGTAATATACTATTAAATTGTTAATATTATTTTGGATAAAGTATTTAATATCATTACTGGTTAAGATAAGTTCAATGAAGAAAATACTCTTGTTTTATAATTTAGATATGATGTTCTAGAGTTGATTTCCAATAAATATATATATGGTTCCTTTAATTACCTTACGGGATTTCATGATTCCATTCATTGACATGGTCAAGTGATCAAGGATTTATATTTTTTGAAGACGATCAATAGAATATCTCCTCATATATACTATCCAAAATGTTCAACACATGAGGAAGTGAATCTTAGAGAGTTAATTCTTGAAGTATTACATGGAAATTTAGTTCCATAGGATATAGGGTGAAACAAAAAATCCCATTAGAACCATCATGTTAATATATTTCAATCGAGGATTTTGGGAATAATAAACCTAAAGAGGATGAAAATGAAGATGATGAAAATAATGATTTCATATTACTTATTATAGGAATTTTTTAAAGTGGTAATGGTATATTTGAGGGAAATATATATAGAATATTTTCAATGTTTGAAAGTTGGACACATCACAACTAGGTTTCTAAATAATATTTATGAATTGGATATCCTATCTAAATTATCACCAAAATATGAGAATAAAAATCCTTCTAAAATTGATTTCAACTCTTAAAATTCAAATGTAATTGTTTTTCTAAAGAAAATACAAGTTATCTTGGACGAAGGATGTGCCAACTAATAATCATTTTAAGTCATTAAAAAGGATTTTGTCTTAGACTTGGTGTATTTTATGATGTAAGCAATGGAAAATATCAAAAACTAATGTTGAAGAAGACAATGATCAAATGGAGGGAGTTATATATAATAAATAGGAATCATAAGGGGTTATTGGAGTGATCAATTTAAAATATAAGAATAATATAAAAAATAGTGGTTTTTTGATGGAGTATTGAGTCTATGATGATGATCTTGATGTAGTTTTTTTCATCTTTATATTTTTTTGCGAGATTGTGAAAATAATTATAGGAAATCAAAAGAAGTTGTGGATTAAATATTGAATATTAAATAATAGTAAATGATCATTGGTGATCTTGATACATAATTCAAATGGAAATTCAAGGAGATTGAAACTCTAAAAGAATAAATTACAACATTTTGAAAGAAGGTTTGACCGCAAATTAAAATCGATGATTCAATGAAGAAGATTAAATTTATGAATATTTGATACGATGTTTTGATATAGGGACTGTAATAAGGCATACAAAATTTTAAATAAATTCTTACTACTCAGAGATAGAAAGGAATAAGAAAAACTGGTATTGGTAATGAGGATGTTATATGAAAATTAATATAAATTTCATTAAATAAATTATGAGAGATCATTATGGAAAAATGTTCTCAACCAAAAAGAACATTTCCATAATTAATTACTTTTTCAATGGCTAGAGATATGTGGAGATGTGAAAACCATTGCATATTTGCATATATTAAATGTCAATTTTTTAGTTTTCATAGTGACACAATATCTTATTATAGTGAATTTGAAATATATATAAGAGGAGAAGATTTTGGAATTTAACAGAGAAGAGTTAAAACAAACACTACATTATAGAGAAAAAAAATCTTTTAAAGAAATTGTTATAATATTTCAAAACACTACACATAAATATGTACATTGTATGAAGATTAGAAGAATATTTTATTATATAATAACAAAATGTGGATTCAAGGTAGTTAAATTGAGTTACACTTGTGAACGAGTTCTATAACACCTTGAGTTTTTAGACAATAATTTTTTTAATAAATTAAATTTCATCAATTTCTTGTGGTACATGTGTCACCAAGTTTTAATAGACCACAATATAATTTTAATATCATTATTTAAACATAATCATTAAAACATTCCAATTAAAATTGGGGGAATAAATAGTAAAAACCACATATTTAAAAAATTATAATTTTGTTATGTAAAGAAATCATATTAAAAAAATTACATAATTTTGAGGAATTTTTTTATATTATTTGAAAATTACATTTTCTCAAAAATTATATTTAATGATATTTTTGAAAAAATAATAATAATTTTTTTTAACATTTACAAAATTAATTTGAAAAAATAATATTCATTTTTGAAATAAAAATTAAAAAATTATTTGTGATTTGATTTTTTTAAATTTTCTGTAAAGATTAATTTTTTGATAAATATTAAAAAATATTTATTTTTATTATAAACTAGCTTTTCATTTTAAAAATATCCCAGATAATGTTTATTTAAATATAGATTTAATTGTAAAATTACTTCAATGATAAAATTATGAGTCTAATTTTTTTCTTTCTAATAAATTTAATATTTAATTTTTATATTAAACCTTTCGGTACTTGGAAACTTCTATCCCTGGAAAAC
Source organism: Viscum album (assembly GCA_963277665.1). Lineage (NCBI taxonomy): Eukaryota > Viridiplantae > Streptophyta > Magnoliopsida > Santalales > Viscaceae > Viscum > Viscum album. The sequence continues at coordinate 904,243,982 of OY728125.1, read as the reverse complement.
CTTTTTTCCTCAATTCTGTGAGTTTTTTATTAAATTAAATCCTAAAGCTTATGTGAATTTAATTTTATCAATTGAATTTTATAATTTAAATTAGAAATATATATATATATATTAATATTTAAAAACTATTTTTTAAAAATATATTTAGAGAATAAAAAATAATTATTCTAGATGGGGTTGAAAAATGGTTTTTGCCAGTACATATGCATTTTCTAAATTTGTGTTTCAACCAATATAGGTATTTATTTCAATAAAGTTTTATTAATATTTAAAATTATTTCCTTAAAAGTATATAATAAGTGAAATTTTAATTTTATTATTAAAAGATAAATTACATTGGTAAATAAAAAGAGACAAGTTACAGTGGTGAAAATTATAATGGTACAAATTAGAAAACATAAAGGATAAAGAATAACATATTTAAAACATGATAATTTTCTAGTTTTGGAGGTTTTTATAGATCCTATATTTCCTTAAAACCCTTATTTTTCAATTTTTAAGCACATGGGGTTATAGTGACTTACTATTATTGAATATTTATGGGTATTTAAAAAATACCAATCATCCTCTTTGATAAAATGGAACTTCCACCCCCAATATCATGACACCTTTTAATCACTTCTCTATAACCAAAACCTAAAAAACATACCTCCAATACGTTTTTAACAATGTTTGTGATCTTATTTTCATCCCAAAATACCAACCCCAGGGTAAATAAAAAGATATCTGAGGAAGGTTTTTCTATGCGAAGGTAATTATTTACACTCTAATCATTCCTTTAAATTGTTATCTTACCCACTCTATTCATGTCCTAATAATTACAATATAATAACACCAATATCTAAAATATACTGGTATTTCATTATTTTTATGTCGTAACAAATATCTCTCTCCGCATCCAACAAATGGGAAATGAAACAATTGATTATGTGTACGGCAAACTACTACCTCGTGAACTAATGTAATTCTTTTTCCATCACTACTGCTCATGGGAGGATATAATGATGGAAATAAATTACATATATTAAATTTATAAAATAATTAAACATCCATAGTTATAATATCAAAATTAAATTCTTACTTTCCAATCTGTGGGAATATGATAACATCGCTTGTGTGTACAGGGAACTAAAACCTCACGAAGTTATATGGTTCATTTTTCATTTATGCTTTACATTTAATGTTATAAATATAAATATAATGAATATTTGTGATATATAAGACATAATAATGACTTTGGAAAGATGGTATATTATTTAACTTCCTTCTGTTTCTTCATTCAAGAAAATAGAAACAATGTATATGCATACGTATGGCATACAATCTCCATGAATGGTGTATTTCATTTTCTATCTCTAACATTCATGGATTTCTGTAAATAAATATATAATTAATATATATTATATTTATATAATTTTTATTTTTATGTATTATCGAACCATCATAAAAATAAAATTACCAAAAATACTTACCGAAAACATTTAGACAAAACAAAGTGGTTATTACCTAAAGTAAAATTTTAACAAAGAATTGTAAATAAATAGGTAACAAAAGGTCATAAGTAAATAATATAATGTATAATATATATTATTATAGTTATTTTATACAAGTATAATAGACCTATATTTATTATATAGGAAGGTTGAATGTGTACAAACAAATTCTGTACATGAGGTAAGGGAATTTCATCTCAATTTTTCTTCATTGGGACATATGTTATAATATTCCCTTATCTTATTTTATGAGGTGTATATACCACCTCTATTACATTATATACCATGAATGTAATAATTATCATTATATTTAACTATTTATTTAAATTGTTTCTTTCATGGGGATTATGATTCATAAGATACCTAACTGGTAAATGTTCTATATAATAATCTTATTGTCTATAAGAGTTAATATGATTACGATTCCAATATTGAAATTTAATGGTATACTTATCAGGAAGCTAAAATATTTTATTATCCATTAGTTATTTCATGAAAATAATTTTTTTCCTTTCATTTTTATTACTTTATATATTCAAGAGACTAAAATAATTTTCTCATTGAAAAGCAGACTTTATTCTGATCTTCGGTCAAAAACACTTTTTCCTCTGTAGCTAATTTTTAGAATAAAATTTAAAGAAATTTGTTCATTGTTCTTCCATGATTGTTTTAGAATATTATTACAACTATTTTTAATTATTAAATAAATTTTTAAATGTAATCTTTATTTCATTTTCCAAAAAAAGTACCTTTTGGATTTTATTAAAAATGAAAAAGGAATCTTCATTCCAACACATGTGACATGAAAATTATTTTTTTACATTATGACCTATCAATGTTTTAAATCTTCCACTATAAGTTTCTAATATTATTTTCAAATAAAATTATTCTAAAATTTTATATTATTTTTTAAGAGGGTTATTGTTTATGTGAAAAGTCTATTTCCCTCGAGAAATGATCCATGTGATCTTCAAAAATATTTTTCCATGTAATATTCCATCCTTTGATGTTACTCATTATTTCCCAGTAAGAGAAACCAAAGATACCATAATTATTCATTATTTTAATCATTTATATTTATTATTACATGATATTTGTGAAACCGATTCCTTTTTCTATGGGTTATGTTATTATAAAAAGTGAAAATTTTAATGAAACCCCTTCCTTTTCCGAAGGTTGTACTAAAAACCATTTCATTTCATGGGTTCTGATATGATACAAATTTAATGATATTTTTCCACACACATGTATGATTTTAATTTTGGGATTTGTGGGACCTATGTCATAAATTATTTCATTATTTAAAGATTGATATATCATGAGAAAAATGGGAATTGAATTTGTAGTAAACAAAGTTTAATAAAGGTATTTTTCCACTACGATTGTCTTGAGAGTGAACCTTGAATATTATAATGGTTTTAGGAGTGAAACAAATGGACTATGATAGTTTTGGAATGAAATTTTTTACTATGTGAATAATTTTCTAATCCTATATATATGGCAGCCATGTACAAATTTAATGCTTCTAGGAGTTATGTTCTTTGATTCCTTTATGTTTAATTTTTTATAAACTATCAATATTTATGACATGAATAAATTATATGATCTAAGATATATAAGATAATGTTTCCAAATGTTATTCCCATGTTCTCATAGGATTATGTGAATTTCATATCAATATATCACTTGTTTAACTTTACAGAGCATCAAAGCTCACCCACCCTTTCGTATATTTCATTTCCCAAATGTATAAAGAAAGGGTTTTTATGGTATATCTAATAATGGTAATGATTATAAATAACTATGTTTGAGAAGATATATACCTCTTATTTATTGGTTTTTTATGTTTCTATGTTTCCAAAGGCATGGGACCTGAACATTTCATACATTGATCATCATATTATTTATTGAATATTCATCTATTAAGATATAATATTTATGTTTTAGATGTTTGGGTTTATACTAATGGTATCATAGAATTTTTTAGTTAAAATTTGTAAAATGTGAAGGGAAATCTTTATTGACATCCATAAGGATATCTCTTAAGATAATTATGAGGATAAGAACTAATATTGGAAAATTTAATGGAGTTTTATGGAAGGATTTAGGGAGTAGTTTCCATGTAATTACATCCCGTTGTAGACACTATAAATGGATATGGATAGAGAATAGTTTTACCTATGGATGATAAATCTTGAAATGATTTATTGATCTTGGTTTAATCATCACCCAAAGTATGACTACAGTCCTTGCTACACACCTAGTTTGAAACTCCTATGGGATATGTTTTGAAAATTCAAAAACACTTCATAATTCATTATGATGTGTTTATAAGAATATTATAATATTGAAGTTTCCTATTAGATATTTGTTATATGACTTCATTTATATCATGAAATATATTTATGTATGTTTATTTATTTCCTAAATGATTATACATTGAATTATATGTGAAAACACTTATTGGAATGATGAATACATCTCACGTATATGATTCTTCTCTGATTGAAATTTGTGAGAATTTTCTTCTTAAACACATATTTATTCATCCTATAATTTAATTTTATGTTATATTAGCCATGTATTGGATTTATTGACATAAAAACCACATCAATTACCAATAAAGTGAAGTCACATTTGACATTCCTAACCAACCTCTGATCTTCTATAATTGGGTCAATACAGTTTAACATTATATATATATCACATCATTTTTATAGGTCATGATTTCAATTAAAAATGTATTTTAGCCAAAATTTTGGGGGGGAAATAAACATCTATGATATTCCTTTTATATGGAAGTTTTTTTTATGTCTTTATATAATATATTTCATAGTCATGCAGTGAAACATGAAGTTGATTTCATAATTGATCTCATTCCTGGTGCTACACCAATTTTAATGACTCCCTATAGAATTGCATAGATTGTGCTGTAAAATTTAAAGAATAAAATACAAGATAATATTGAAAATGGATTCATTAGGACATATGTGTCTCTATGGGGTGCAAATTTTCTTTTTTTAGAGAAATGTGGATCGATGGGACTCTTTGTTGATTATCAGTAGCTAATCAAGATCACAATCCATAATATGTATCATCTACCCAATATTAATGTACTTTTTTCAACTGTAAAGATCTCAATAATTTTATATGATTGAACATAATAATAGATATAATAGTTTTTTGTATAATAACAAATATATATCTATGATATAATTCCAAAAACTTTCTGGACACTATGAGTATGTAGTGATTTCATTCGGGCATACTATTAGACCCTCAATATTTATAGATTTAATGAATATAGTCTTTAGAGATTACCTTTGTATGATTGTAGTATTCATTATATGCGATATTATAAATTATTAAAAGTTAATTAAAAACCATGAATAATACTTTAGAATCATGCTAAAGTCCAAAATGGAGGAGAAACAATCTAAAGAGTTTATAAAGTTTTAATTTTTCCTAAAAAGGTTTTATTTTTTTGTCATATAATCTTAAGAGTGGGTATATCAATGGAATCATTAAATATAGAGGCTATTGAACTATGGGATAGAAAAAATAGAGTGAAATATATCCATAGTTTTCTTGGTATGACATGATATTATTGATGGTTTGGGGATAATTTCTCATCACTAACTAATATACTAACTATGTTTACTAGGAAGAGAGCCATGTTCCTCTAAACAGATGAATTTGAGGGAAATTTCGAGGAACTAAAGAGAATATTAACAGTGAACCTATTCTTACATTACTCGGCTATAAATAATGGTTTGTGATCTAAAGTGATGGATTCGAGAAGGAATTGGGATATGTCTTCATGCAGAATGAAATAGTAATTGATTATACCACATGACAATTAAAGGTTCATGAGAAAACATACACAACTCATGATTTATTGTTATCTATGGTTATTTTTTAATGAAAGATAAAGAGGAATTATATTTATGGGGAAATGTGTGATATACATACTGATTATAATATTTTAAAGTATATACTTGCACCGAAATAGTGGATCATGCTCTAGAAGAGATGTTAGGAGATAATTAAAGATTATGATTCCTCAACACATTAACAAATCGGCTTAGTGATCAAGGTGGATCATTATTTGAGATAAAAGGATCATGTTATCTTATATATGATGAGTATCACACAAAAATACAATATTTATGGATTTTTAAATTATATATATTTAATTTTTTATTGAAGAGTGAAAATTTTATCATTCTTAAGTAATAGTTAGGCCATATATCAATGTAATGATTATAGTGGAGTTAATGAATGATATGAAACTATATATGAATGTGATAAATGTTCCTGTGTATAGTCTTGATCTTTATGGAATGATATGTTTTAGGATCTGAGTAAGTTTTCATTTCATACCATGTTTGAAGAAATATTTTTCAGTGGAATCTCATAGTTTTTTATTCTATATTCATTCGAGATGTACAAACATGTATATATATTTAACTGAGTATTTATTTTTGGATTACATGAAGAGTTTTATTGTAATGTTTTTATCTTCATACATGGTATGTAATCAATTTATATCTAAGACAAAATATTTTAATGGGATACTACAACCATTAACATCACCATAATGGAAATCGAAAAACATCACCATGGGTTTTGTTATTGGGTTCCCAAAAAGGTCAAAAGGACATAATGTTAAATTGGTTTTAGTCAATCGCCTAACAAAGCCAACATGATTCATCACAATCAGGGATGATTTTACTTTGTATTATATTTCCACGATATATATTAAGGGTGTAGTATAGTTGTATGAAGTACCACATTCTATTATATCTGGTCTATATCTAAATTTTACCTCATTGTTTTGCTGAAGTATATAGAAATCCCTTGATATATAATTTATTTTTATCATTATGTATCATAATTTGATAGATGGTCAGTATAATAGAATAATTAAACCCAAGATGTTTTTATGATATATTTCTATAGGGATTTCAATTTTGTTATAGACCATCACCTTCCTCTAGTTGAGTTTTTTACTAAAATAACATTAACTTGAGAACTCATATGATTTTTTATGAATCCCAATATTGAAATATATATAGAACTATAAAGTTTTGGGATGAATTTAGATAAATAAAACTATTATGAATTGTGATGGTTAAGGAAATAATAGATAATTTTAGATCCATTCAACAACATATCAAGGTATCATAATGTTAACAAAAAATTTATACTGATAATCATCAGCATGATCTTTAGTTTGAAGTTGGATATAAGTTTTTTAAAAAACATTCTCCATGGAAAATGGTTATGATATTTGGGAAGAAATAAAATATGAGAACTTTGTATATTGTTCCATTTGAGATACATTCATGAGTAGGGGTGGTTCCTTATCACATGGAACATTAATATAACCTCTCTCAAGTCCACGATTTTTGTTATATATCTCTGTTGAGAAATGAAATACATATATCTTCACATATAATGAACTCATAGATCATACCACTAGAGAAATATCGATTTAATGAAGAACTACTAGTGGAGATTTTGAATTGTAGAGTGAAAGTTTTATGAAATAAGACCACTCACTTAGTCAATGTTTTGTTGTGAAACCACAAATTTTAAGAAGTTACAAGTGAACCTGTGGATATAGTAAAGAATAAGTATGCTAATCTGTTTATATATGAGTGATAAATTTCATGATTAAATTATTTATTAAGTGGATTTGACTGTTGGACCTATGACCCATGCTTATGGATATGGTATAAAATAATTTTTTATATTATTTTCAATGAAACTGAAAATTTACAATCCAATATTAATATGATGAACTTTTCTGGTCAAGGATTTAGAGGAAATGTACTAACTATTGTAAAATTTCATAATTTATATAACTAAATAAATTAAATTTATATTTTTTATGCTAAATCTTAAATGAACATAATTGCATTTGAAACCTCTAAATGATCCTCAAAACATTTTTTAAAACATAAGGTGAGGATAAAACTTCTAAATAAGGGGTTTTAAATAGTAGTGAAACCCATTTTTGTAAATAATAATAAAAAAACTAGATTTTTTGAAAGATATAATAAACATTAAAAATAATTACTGATTTGAAAACACTATTTCAAAAAAACATTTTTTAAAATATAATATCCTTTCAAATATTTATCTCTTTGAAAATATTATTTTTATTACACTTTCTTAAAATATAATACCTTTAAAAAACATTACACGTTGAAAACATTATTTTGAAATGATTTTAGGAAAAATAATTAAATTAATAATACTTATAGATATAATTAATAATTAAATAATCGAGTTGATTTTCAGAATATATTATGCAGTTTTAGAAAAGAAAACCTTGTGGACACTTGGAACATTGGAGGTTATTAACGATTTTCCCATCTTGGAGTGTTGGATTCACTCCCCATATCCGTTTCATGTTTAAAAAATATCAGGGGAATAATTTTTTTAAAAAAAACAATCTTTATATATATTTATATATATTATTTACAAGGTTTTTTTTCTTTTTAAATCATCAAAATGATTATATATATATATATATACTTCTTCATACAAGAATGACTTTTTTAAGAATGTATTTTTAACACGTCGATAATTCTGACCAGGTCTAAAATTTATATTTCATAATGTACATCTCATTAATAAAATGATGACATTAATATCCATTATAACATGAAATTAAAATAAATTGATATTATTTTTCATTTTAAATTCAACCTTGAACAATGAAATTATTTTTGAATTTTGGAATCACTTACATAATTTAAAATATTATGTTTGGAGATATCATTTTATAGATAACATAAGGGTATCAGGGTATAAATTATTAACATAAAATAATAGTTCTTTTAATTAAAATTTATTATATAAAATATTATGCATTTTTATTAAATAATCATAAAGACTTACATTAAAAATAATTACTATAACACAATAAAATTTTGATTCTCTAATAAGGATTTTTAAAATAATATCATTCGAAATAAAGAAATTTACCCCTATTTAAATATTATTTGAAGGGAAAATAAAACAAGGTTTATAATATGTCATGAAATTAATTAACAAATCATTAAATATTATAGTTTGAATATAATAAACATAGTTTTGAGATATCGAAATCCATTTATACCAATTTCTCTTTGAATATAAAATAATATATGATTTTAAAATATAAATATCCCCTTGAAAAAAATCATAAGTTTAAATTAATATTTTGAAAATATAAATCTATATCCATAAAATATAAATCGTTTCAAAATAGTACCACTACCTTACATAAAAGGGTTTTAAAAATTTAGAGATTCCCTTTAAAAATAGTGTTTTATAAAACACACCACTATTATAAATATATGACATTAAAACCAATCTTATAATTTTGAAGAAAAATAATTACCCCCTATACAAATATTTGTTTGAAATTTTATCCTTACAAAATTAAAAGTATTAAAATAAATAAACTGGTAATTTAAAAAAAGTACATAGTTATATCCCCATTGATTATTTAGAGAACCCAAAGAGAATAAATAGATCCCTTCCTCCCTGTAAGAATCGGAAATGTGGATACAAATAAAGTAAATAGGGAGAGAGTTTGGGTAGGATTTTCTGGTGATATGGGACTTCCAACTATAGTTTGGAATATATATAATTGGGTTTGGATACTCACACTGGTGTTGCTTCATATTTCCAGTGAAGTTGTTATTTTTGAAGGGATGCTATTAGAAAAACCAATAGTTTCCGATATTCTATGAGGACTCAACCAAACTGTTAAATGACTGTGTATATTTTTAATTCAATTAAAATAATTTATAAAACGAACAGATTTATATTTATTGAAATAATAATAATTCTCAAATTCAATTTTTGATAACTTTTCATTGTGTCTAATCTATAATTCTCAAGTGTCCCCAAGAAGCAAGAATTTCAAATGGTGATTGAAGTTGTTTGTAGGCTAAACACATATGGTTGGTATATTAAACAAGTGGTTTTTTCATTAGGGGAAAAATGATAGTGGTAGTACACTGTGTGGAGGTCAAAAATGATTTATTTTATATTCACTCAAAGTTAGAGAAGAATATAATAGAGCTGGGAATAATGAAAATGGTGGGATTTTCGTATTGAGAAAGATGGAGGAAGATAAATAGGGTGGTCAGAGGAAGACGGTGGATATGTGGTGATCAAGTTCTAATGATAGTCTCAATCAAATGGATGATATCTTAATTATGTTTTTTAATAACAAGAATAGTAACCACAGGTTCAATCCCACATCAAAAAAATTCATAATAACTTATTCGCATATAAACTAAAAAATCAATGATAATTGATATAAGTGATTAATGGGGTATGCACCAAAACACACAAAAAAAACTTGTGGTCTATGACCCAATAAACTCACGCTCACTAACATGACAATACAAGGCCCAACAGGCGCATAGGTTCCCATCCTATGTACCTCCACCTTTATAGTGTCCATTAGCCTTCATACTGCTACTTCGATTGGTTTTGGCTAATCTCTCAACGTAGTTCACCCAATTGGGTCCCACATGTGTTAAGGGTAACCTTGGTAAAAAAAATTAGTTGGCCATTTTTGGTATCAATAGAACATGAAAAAACTTAAATGAATAAAATTAGAGAAGTTTTTTGTTTTTTCATTTAATATTTTTTTAACAGACTTCTAAATTTATTAAGAACCGACTTATCATTTGAACTTTACTGATTAATAAGTATTTTTTAAAAAGAAAAACATAACCACATTAATAAAAATCATATTTAATGTTAACATATATCATATTCGTTGTAATATTTATATTTTACTATTCATAATATGAATTCTTTGGCTTATTAGTATTGGTAATCCTGAGTCAATCAAAAATAAAGATATTGAAAATATATTTAATTTTTATTATATTTTTAATAATATTACTTATACATGGAAAATTAAATAAATAACATTTATTAATAAATAAATTTAATGTTAACCACAATTATAGCTTCAATTCAATATATTATTTTTTAACTATGTTTTATAATACATTAAATTTTAAAACTATCAAATCATTCAAAAATATAAATTTATAATATAAATTACTTTCATTAAATGTTTTTGGAGAAATAATAGTACAACTATTCCAAGATAATAAATATTATCAAATTGATAATAAAAAAATTAAATATTCATGATATTATAGTATTATGAAAATTATAAATTTTATATTTAAAAAAAATTACCTTTAAGAAATGAATCATATATTTTATATTTTTTATTAAAAATAAAATTATTAAAAATATAGATATCAATATAGCTACTACAAAAATATTCTAAATAAAAAAAATAATTTTTCATTAAAACTATAAATTTTATTATATGAATATCTCATGATCAAATCAATTTTTGGACTATGGAAAATAACTTTAGAAATTATCATCATTTTGAGAAAGATTATATTCAAACATTTCGTTTTTGTTTTAAATTATAAAAAAAAATAATTTTTAAGTTTTAATTTAAAATAATACTATTTATAAATTATTAGGATGTTACACATAATCTCATACAATGGTTTTTTATATAATTTTCTTTATTAAAAAAATTTGATATATAGTGTTACATGCAACAACAAATTTTAACAGACCACCACATACAATTACTATTTACATTTAAAAATTAAAATAATAATCTATCGATTAAACATCAAAAGATGAATCTTAATAAACACATTTTAAACATTGAGTATAATGGATTTATATAAATAAATCGTATTGATCAAAGTTTCATTATTTTATGTAAAACCATTATATGTTTTGAAAATTCTATTTTCTCAAAAACTGTTCTTAATTATCGTTGTAAACTAATGAAACAAATAATTTACCATACTTATATAAAATTAAATATAAAATATAAAAATCACATTTCAAACCTATATATCTAAATTATCTTTGAGTGAATGTTTTATAATTTCTTATAGAGAAATTTTTTTCAGTAATTTGAAAAAAAAAATTATAATTAAAATTTGTACTTTCACTTAATGTATTTATAAGATAAATTTCATTTTCAAATGGTTTTTAAAATAAAATTAGTTCAATTATATATTTTATAATACAATTTATATAATTTAACTCATTTTTATATTGAATTTTTATATTAAAACTCTATATACATATAAAAACTATCTTTTTTTAAAATCGCTTTTTCATCCAATTTATGGGTTATATTTTAAATTAAATTATACCACTTCTGTGAATAATAATTCAATAATGGATTACAATATTTATTATAATTTATGTTATATAATAATTGTAAATAAAATTTTTTTCATAAATATTTGTAAAAATAATAAAAAATAGTTATTGTTGTTAAGGTTAAAATGAAGTTTGTTGCATGACAAAAACATGTGTTAAAATTAATTTTCAACACACAGAGTGTATTTATTTGAAAAAAAATATTTAATATTTTTAATAACGGTGAAAATTTAAATAATAAGGATCATATTAAATTTATTCATAATAGATAAATTACCCATGTAAATAAAAAGATACCAGTTTTTGTGGTGAAAATTATAATGGAAAACTGATAAAATATAATGTCTAAGGAATACAATGTTCAAAATATTAGTATTTTATAGTGTTCGACGTATGGATCTAACATATAATCCATCCATCCCATTATATATCATATAATTTATAACTTTGTCTTATATTAACTCTTCATTAATGAATAATTTTGGGTATTTATAAACATGACACTTCCCAATTATAAAAGGTAACTTCATCCCACAACTTAATAATTTTTCTTGACTAAAACCTACAAAATTGATTCCATATAATCCTTATAAACATTATATAGATTTACATTTATAATTTTCTAGACCTATCTGGTCCATTACTTTGGGAACATAATATGTTTGAAGTGTTAGGGGTGGTCAAGGTGACTTATCTCACAACTTTGAAACATTTATAGCTTTTCAGGTTCTCCAATGGTAGTTTATTGACATTAGGTCATGATGATGACTAGAAATATTGACAAGCATCAGTAGCCCACAATGGTCACTCGCACTGATCTCTCTTGATGGTGAGTCGAAACGGTGATTCGAGACTGGTGAGTCGGAATAGTGAGTCAGAATAGTGAGTTGGACCGGTGAGTAAGCATGGTGAGTTTCAATGGTAGATCTCCGAACAATGAGTCATACTAGTGACTCGCAATTGTATTTTTCTAAATGGTGACTTACACTGGTAGATCACACTGGTAACTCACACCAGTGACTCTCGGTGGTGACTCACTTAACTGTGAATCATTACTAACATTTTGTTAATTTCAATTTTTTTCTTTTTCCAGCTTAAACTTTTTAATGATTTTTTGACATAAAATTTATTTAATACCATATTTATGTGGGATTTTAGTCGGTTCAACGGTTACGAGTCATATATTTAAATCCATAATATTATTTCGGGTTTTAATAATTCAAATCGTGTGGTTTTGTTAAGGACTAGCATTAATGGAAATTCAAAACTGTTTCATATTCAGTGAGTCATTGTTCTCATCCTTCTATGATAGGGGGAATTCCCTTCCTTAAATCATCCTTATTTCTCTTGGTATGTGGCTCCCAAAACCTTTCTTCCCCTATGAATCATTTATTTGTGTTGCAGTTTTTGGTTTGTGTTTTTCTTGGAATTCCATACTACATGTGTACACCCTTCTTTGGCACAATAAGGATTTTCTAATTGGTTCTTATTCCAGGTTGGTTTTCCATTGTATCTCATTTATCTATGTATCATGTGGGGTGGTTTTGTCAATGTTTCCTGAGAACACAATTGAATTCATATCAGTAAAAACAATTAAACCGAACATGATCAATCTTTGGGGCTAGGGAATGTGTCATATGATTATATTATTTTATTGATATTTTGATCAAATTGTCGATTGAATGGGATAACTACCCACGGAAAATTATTATTATTGGGGGTTCAATGTTTATACACTGAATAGATTCTAGGTAACATGTTTTAATTTAATTTTGAAGAGGCAGTATGGATGATTTGTCAACCATGTATAGTCCACTAATAAATGGATGCCCTGTGATCAAACTGTTTTTGTGATAACCCTTGAATTAACAAGTGGAAATTGAGTGATGAATGACTTTTTAAATCTAGACACGACTTTCTATGGTTCATGTGATCATGTGTTATGCATGTAATTGTTTTTACTATGTTATAGTGGGCTTGTGGGCATGGTTCTTTGTTCTGGGGTGGTTTGGGTGGTGTAATGGAATCTCTGGTTGAGAGTTTGATTGATTGTTGAATGGCTATGAAGTGTAGTGAAATGGGGTTACGATCAGATTGTTAGGTTATGTGTTTCAGTGTGCGGTTTTATGTTGGGGGGTTTGTTCTATTGAGAGTATGGATTGGTCGGAATGATATTTATGAATTATGATGGTAGTGGTTTTCATGGGTGTTAAAGGGAAAAGAATATGAAGTGGGTTAATTTACTATGGTTCTTATTACTCTGTGACACTTTTGAGATGAATTTGGATGTGCTGTTGTTCTTGTTAGTTTCCCAGTTAGAGAGGGGATAAATAAATGAATTGCGTAATAAATTATATAATAGTTTTATCTATTTTTACCAATGGAATAGATGAAATAATTATTAAAACATTAATGGGTGTTAATCGTGGAACAAGTATAAAGTCACATTAGTTTATCAGGATCTTCTCCTTATGAAACAAGTTGTCATGTGTTGTTGTGAATTTTAAGGTTAACAGTGAGGGTGGTAGTATTGTATGTTTTTGGAATTTTATAAACCCATATGATGGGATTGATTAATTGAAATTATATATGTATACATTTATATTCCTTGTGATTTTTATACGCACCCCACCCTAGTTGATCACTACGTTCCGGACACCCCCATCATCATAGGGAATGGTGTCTATCCCAAAAATAATGGTTTTAGGATGGATGGATGGCCACCCTCTCTTACCTTATCAATCTTCTAATCATTGGTAACCCATGATTATTTGGGAATTTAGTGGTTTGTGAGGCCCCAGTTTGGGTGGGAATGTTTTTTTTCATGTATCTTTGGGATGTGTCAAGTTATCCTTGCCAAGGTTTCTTTTAGATGAGACAAGTTGTGCTTTCCAAGGTGTCTTTATGATGATATGATTGGTGCTTTTGCAGGTGTTTTCAGGATAAGATATGGTTTAGGAGGCCCATGTGTGTGCTGAAAGGATGTGATGAGATTTTTTTTTCTTGGTGATAATTCTAGTTGTGAGGACCAGGTGTGTATGGGTAGGATTTGATGAGCTTCATTTTCCCACGTGAATGGACTAGTTGAGAGGCCCAAGAGTGTGCACGAGGGATGTGATGACCATCATTTTCCCAAGTGACGAGAGTAAATGTGAGGCCTAAGTGTTTACGGGTGGGTAATGATGTGGTATGTTGATAAGAGTTCAGAGCACGAGGTTGTTTACAATTAGGAAAGAGAGGTTAGACATGTCGTATGTGGTGTGTGGTACCCAAATAAAAAATATTATCGCAATATTACTTTATGTGACTTGCATTATTTAGTGACAATTCCTTGTTGAGGTTGGGATGGTTAGTATACCCTGTTAGGTTTTGTTTTGTTCTGATGTTTTCTCACATGAGAGTTGGTATTCTTCTCTCACCTGTGCATGATAGACTTTGTTTTTTCATACAAATTATACTTGTATGAACACCCTATATATATATATATATAACTGTTTTAAGGTTTCTAGGAGGATTACATGAACCTTTCTGAACATTACTGGCATGGATGTTGGGATAGTTTCCATGTCGCTACAAATATTTGCTTTTAGTATTTACTTTATTTTTTCATTATATTCGTAATAATAGATTTTTAAATATTCATGTGGGTTATATTTTGGACTTCTTTTATATTGTACTTGGAATTTTATTAGGATAGACCATCTTACCTCTCGATCTGGTTTCTTTAAAAATGAAATTCCTCCCTTTTTAGGATATTGTATACCCTCGGTATTGGTCACCACTCGGGGGCCTACGAGAGGCGGGACTCCATGGTATAATATCTACATTTTGATATTGCCATCCCATTATAGGTATCTATGTAAGGAGTGATTCATGATAATTTTACACCAAAATACCAACCATATGATCATTAATAAGATATCCAAATGAGGTTGTTCCCATAAAAGGTAATTGTCTTCACTAATCACTTTATTTTCACTTAATCTATTTCAAACTCTATCCATGTACTAATAACTACAATATTAAAACACAATTAAATAATATTTAATAATATTTTAGTATTTTTATAGAATAACCTATATCTTTACCATCTTCTATCAAATGAAAAACTAATCTATCAGTCGTATGTATGGTGGACTACAACCTCACAAACCGATATAATTTCTTTCTTTCGCCACCTCTAATAGGTGGATATAATAATATATTTATATTATATATATTATATTCATAAAAAATTTTACTTCTATAAATTTTATAGGATGAAATCCTTTTTTACTTTCCATTTTGTGGTAATATGATAACATCACACATGTGTTTGAAAGACTTCCACCTTACGAAGAGATGTGTTTTTTATTCACTTATGCTAAAAAATAATATTAATAAAGATAAATATAATGATCCTATGTGATATATATTAAATCATAATAAATCTACTAATGTGATATAATATTTAACTTACTTCTATTCCTTCTATTGAGAAAAAGGAAACAGCAGTTATGCATATGTACGGCTTACTGTCTCCATGATAAGTGAAATTCATTATCTATATCTAATTTTTTTAATTACTATAAATACAAATATATTGAATATATATGATATTTATAACATTTTTAATATTATTTATATGATATAAATATGATTATAATAAATGTAAAAAATATATAAAACCAAAAAAGACAGGAAAACAAACCAATTATTAACCGAAGAATATATTTGAAATAGAATTATTAATAAAAAAATTACTAAAATTTCAAATATAAATCATATAATGAATCTTATATATTTTTGTGGGTATTGAATAAATTTTTAATAAACCTATATTTTTTATATATTAATTTTGGATGTGTTTGTTGAAATTTAATACTACAAGTAAGGGAACATCGTCTCAAATTATCATTGTTGGGAAATACCTTATGTTGTGAACCTATATTATTTTAGATGTTTATATAAAATCCTTATTCAATGTTATATAATATTTTTCTTCTTATCATGATTTTTAATATAATTTTATTCTTTCATGGGACTTACTATTCAGAAGATACTAAAGTGGTAAATGTTTTATGCTAAAATCTCATTGTTTACCAGGATTTATTGTGATAATGTTTTCCAATTAAGAAATATTAAAATATACCTCTCATGAAAATCATGCCTTCTATTGTCCTCTATTTATTTAATTAAAATACATCTTCCCATTTAATTTTTCTCTCATTATGAACTCATGAGTCCAAAATATTTTTTTTAAGTATAAGTTGACTTTATTTATCTCTTTAGTAGAAAAACCTTTTTCTACAATGTTTATTTTTTCCACAAATTTTTAAAATAATTTTTTTTAATATTATAAAATTATATTTTAAAGATATTTTTACACATTTATTACTTTCTAAATTTTTGTTAAATTAATGATCGTTCCCTTTCAAAACATGGACCTTTTGGTTTTTACCAAAAATTGTAATGGAATTTTCATTTTAATTTAAATAACATGATGGTTATTTCCTTTTATCATTACAAAACAATTTCCTATGACTTAATTATTTGGATTCAAATATTATTTTCAAATAATTTTTTTAAATAATTTTTTTTCTGAAATTTTTGTTTTAATAAGGTGATTCTAAAAGTGAAAAGGTTATTTTCCATAAGAAATATTCCTATTGATATTTAGTAATCATATCCCATATAGGATAAGATCATTCAATTTTAATCATTTTTTTCTTCGGATATGAGAAAAGTATATAATTATTATTATTTCATTGAATGGTTTATGTTTTTTATGATGTTATTTTTATGAAAACTTTTCCATTATCCATTTTTTATGTTATGATAATATGATGAAATTTTTATGAAAACTATTTCTTTTCCAAATGATATGTTATGAAGAAATATTTATGAAACCCATTTATTTTCATGGGTTATATTTTTATTAATGTTTAATGATCTTGTGGAACACATGTGTATGACTTTCATTATGCAATGTGTGGGACCAATATCTCCATTTAATGTGTTGGGTAAATATAGATATCTCATGAGATAAATAAGAATGTAATGGTTAATGAACCCAGTTCAATAAGGGGAATTGTCCACAATGATAGTACTAGGAGTGAAACTTTACTACTATGATGGTTTATGTATTTAAATCATTCCACTGTGATAGTTATTTCAGTGATCCTCTACTACTAAGAAATTTTTTTTTATATTATATGTATATTAAAATTCCTTTTCATATTCCTATATTGTACTTCTATAGATTATGTTTTTTTAAATCCATTATGATTAATTTACAATGAAATGTAAAAATTTATTTCATGACTCATGTTTATGACATATGATCGGAAATTTATGGTTTCAAAATGTTATTTTTATTTTCTCATATCCTTATTCTCATTTTATATTGATATCACTTTTTTACTATTACCAAGAATCTAATCTCGCCCTTTATTATGTTTCCTTTCCCTATGGTATAAATAATGGTTTTATGTATGGCTCGTCTTAGAGGGGTACTATTTATTTAGAACTAATTGGTTGATGTTTTAGAAATCTTATCAATCAGTTGTTTATGTTTCCATATTTCAAAGGCACTAGGCCTAAATGATTATTCCTTGTGGTTATATGTTATATACTGAATACCGATCAATTGAGATGTAATATTTTTATAAGATATGTCAGGTTCACCACACATTTTATCCTATTTTTGAATAAAAAAAATTAATGTATTTTGTTGAAAATTATGGAAAGATACATATAATAGTATTAATACATTTGAAAATTTTATGCATGAAAAGAAAAAAATTATGATGAAAATAATCAATAAAATTTCCTTAAAAATAATTAAAGACTATAGAACCTATATTTTCGATAGTGATGGTTCAAATCCTATAATTAAAAGTATAAAATTATTGAATAATAGTATAGGCATAGTTGATGGAACAATGAACATTTTGAATGTTTGAGTATTAAATTAAAAAGGAAGCATGGAGTCTCAAATAACTGGTAATGAATTGAAAAAAATATATTATTATATATATGGAAACATCAATGGAATATCTAAGGTTATTTGATAATGGGTTATTAGATATTTTGAAATATATATCATGTCCACCTGGAAATAATACATGTTTTCTGATGTTGGAAAGAGAAGGTAGACTATTGAATTTAATTTTAGGATTCAATAATCCAAAAAATATAGTGAAAATTTTAGAATCTATAGCAATAGTGGATGTTTATAACTTTAATAGGGATCAGAAATTTCAAGATTTTATGTGATGAATGATGGTTTGGAATATATATTTTTCAAATAAGAAGATATAATATAATTTTATGAATTTGATTCAAATAGATGTGTATGGTTTTATTGGTCTTATGGGAATGAATACATAGTGTAATTTCACTTTATTTATAGATTATTATACCTAACATGGATGTTCCATATTAATTTGATCAAATATTAATGTGAAAACTTTCAAAAATGTTTTTGAAGAATAGTAGAATATGAAACCAACAGAATTATATAATTTCTAATATCAGACAATGGAACATAGCACACATTTCTAGAGGTTAAAATTTATCCTCAGAATTATGGTATTAAATAAGAAAATATTTCAACAAGGACTCCCCAATATAATTGTGTTTGGAAGGAAAACATTTTTTGGTAAATAATATGGGGCGATTTTATTGGTGGATAGGGCCACATAACGTCATTATTAAAAAAAATATTTAATTTCATGTCTATAAATTTTGTATCATATTACATAACCTGAGGGTTGAGAATACTCTATAAGAAATTTTCCATGAAATAATACATATTGAAGAATATAATTTTATTTTTATAAAATTGTTTAATCATAAAAAAATAAAAAATCCTGGGAAATAATATTATATAGAGGATAAAGATATTTTTCTATTATACTCAATAAATATTAAATCCTATAAAAGATTAAATAAGTGAATCAGTATAATATTTGAGATATATAATGTAATTCTTTTCAATAATGAAGTAATATTTTATTCTAAAAATTTGGTATCTGATTTAGTGTTTAATTAAATTAAATAGGAAAATACATAATTGGGATAATACCAAAATTATTGGCATAATTATTATCCTAAAATTGAGACTTTTAAATAACAAAATAAGGAATTGATCAAGCTTGTGATTTATTCTATAAAGAAAAGAGATCTGATTTAAAAAAGAAACATCATTGGAAAAAATTATTCTCTATCTCAGATTTAAAATATGATAAAAATTAGATCAATGTACTATACAATTTAAGATTAAATGCAATTGATTTGATGAAGAGAAATAGGGGGAATCATTGTTTAAATACACAAATGGACAATTAGTTGAAATTTATAAAAATTAGACTTGGGTTCATGTGGATTTACTAAACAAACATAATGTGATTGGTACAAAATGGGTACTCAATAATTGTTAAATAGAAAATGTAAACGTTTACTTTAAAAAAATTATGGTTGGTTTGAAAGGGATATGATTATGATGTAGGTTTTTATATTTATGAGTATTTAAAACTATTGGAATGAATGGATTTTTTTAGACACATTTTATAAGTTTCAAACCCAAGGAAATTTAGAAAAATGCATATGGATATCAAGACATCATTTCTGATTGTAGTTATAAATTTTGAATTATTTATCAAACGTCTAATTGGGTTGTCTTTTAGTAATTATGATTAAAACAAATTTATTGAATCCTTTAATATAACCTAAAGAAAAAACCCAATTATTTGTGTAAAGGGTTAGAAACTTTCATTAGGAAGATATATTTCAAAAGTTGGGGGGTTGATCACATCCATAATGAAATAAAATTATAAGAGAAGTTTATGGTATTTGTGAATATATAATATCATATTTATTGGAAGTAGGTATCATTCAGTCCATAAATTCAAAAAACTAATTATATAAGAGTTTAAAATTTCAATGGTTAATGAATTGAAAGAATATTTATGGATGAAAGTGTATAAAGGATAAGGAAAACAAATACCTCCCATGTATGGTATGAAATTAATTTTTTAAGAACATTAGGATGGAATATTTTAGGCATGTTTTGTCTATATTAAAAGTTTAAACTATGTTGGGATATCATTAACACAACACGGGAGTAGAGTTAAATTTATATATAATAATAATTAGTAGTTTACACTATCTTACTAATACCAAGTGAGTTATTTTAAAAAAAACATGATTGGATATATGGTTCCAGTGTTTTCCTAAGAGATAACATTGCCTGGTAGTGTGAATAATAACAAGGTATGTCCAAGTTAAATTATATTATGCTTTGGAAATCAATAAAGAACAAGTATTTATTTGAATAATTGGTTGTTGATTAAGATGGTGACATCGTAAATTGAAAATACAATTGTGTGGTATATTTTTACCTTGATAATAATTATGTTGGCTAGATAAGTGAGAAATAAGATTGATATTCATTAATAATATAATATGAAAATATTATATTAGTCACTAAATATTTTACACAAATTATTTTATAAACAAATAATTGGAAAATTTTTATGAGGTCGTGAAATAGTGTATGATTAATCATTGTGATAATAAAATATGCATTAAACTAATGAAAAATAAAATCCAATACTTTTGAAAAAATCATATAGATATTGGATATCATTTCTTAAATGAAATGGTAAAGAGATTTTTTGGGAATCTATAATTCGTTTCCCCACAAAAACTAGTGGGTGATATTTTAACAATGATATTAGTAGGGAATTTATTTGAAAACTATAGGTTGAGACTCAGGGTTCCCCTAATCTTCTCAAAATAAGGAGGTTCATTTTTCTCCTATCCCTATTTAAGAAAATTCTATATTTTTAGTTTTTTATTTAAGAATTTTTATATCTTTCATTGGAAGTAAAAAAAATTATTTGGAGAAATTATCTATGGAATGTTGGAGATAAGTAGATCTGGTCTAAGAAAATGTGAAATTTATAGAAGTATTTAACTAATTATGTTATTTTTTGGAACAACTTTTTAGATCAATTATTCTAAGACATTAGTTTTATTATATTTATTATGTGTTTATCTCAATGTATGGTTGTGTTTTCATGGAAAATATTCATCTTTTCACAATAATATCCACTTATAATGTTTTTCAAAGGCGAGATCTTCATATAGAAAAATAATCATGATATGAGACAAAAACATGAAATAAAAAATATGATTGTAGGGACATCTTGTATATAAAAGTAAATAGAAGTATAAGGAGTGTATTATTGCGTTTTTTATTGATATTATAGAATTTTTTTACATGAAATTGGATAATTAAATCCACAGGTTGAGGTCTTTTCAATAATATATTATTGGGATTGGATTTGTTATCCTGGTGGTTTTTTATTTATTAGAAGTCTATTTGGATGTATTGTAGAATATGATATAGTTTAAAGAATCTAGTGATGTTTTAAAAAGTAGTAAGAAATAATTTTTTTATATAGTGACTATAAAAACCATACTTATTTATTATATTTATATTGTTTATAGGAATCTTCAATGTTTTTACTTGAATCTTCATAATATTGATTCACACAACAAGTTCATAAGTTTTTATTTGAAAATAAATTGTGTATATAATAGTAAATCGTATACAATGAGTTTCTAAACTATAAAATATCATGTCCTACCCTGAATAAATATAGTTGACATTCAGTGAATCTAGAATGGCTGATTCTGCACTATGATAAAAAAAATCACACCATGGTGGAATGATTGTAAATTAAGTTTTTTTAGAAAGTATTATCTTATGAAGTGAGAATGAGTATTTAGCATTGACCAATTCAAAAGGTGAATAGATCTGACTGAGAAATTTTAATGCCATGTTATGGATTAATCTATCATTTTATGAATACGGGTTTTAGTAGATTTTAGACTATAGTAATTTTTCAAATATATATTATATTTTTTTAGTAATTTCAATAGTTTGTAACTATATATTCGATATTTAATGGTAGAAATAATATAGGAAAAAAATTTAATGGTTGAATTAGGTCAGTGAGTTGAATTATAGTTTGTATTGAAATTTTTAAATTAAAACATTCTATTTTTTAGATAATCAGTTATGTATGAATGAAAAATACCGTGTATAGACAAAAACATATGGAGATATTTACTATGAGGTATCATTGGATAAATTATTATTTAGTTATTTGATTATTAAAGACTGGTCAGATTTATTTTTTTAACAATATTATTGAAAGAAACATTTTTTCAAATATATGATAATTTTTATGAGGTGATAATACACTCATAGAAAACAACAATATTTTTTGGTGTGGTTTATATTTTTTAAGAAATTTATAATATTAATCTATTAGTTTATTTCATTATTTAATTACTCTTAGAAAAAGTGAGTGAAAGAGGTGAAGAGGTCATGGACCTTTCCAGATTAGTGTGCCCGTCCAAAACTTATAAAAAATAATGGTGTAGTGTTGATTAATTGATATATCCATAAAAATAATTGATATATTCTTCTTAAAGTATCATTTTATTGGTAAAAAAAATGAAAAATCACATTTATCATTCTCTTTATAATTCTCTATTTTATTGTGATTATAATCTTATTCAATATTCCATTGAAAATGTGAATATAATATCCAATTTAATCTAATGGTAATTAATATCCATGGATATCCTTAATTCACCCAACTCCCAAGTTTTATAGTGTAATTTGGGTAAAATACTTGTAAAGACAAAAAATAAGGTGACCATTGAGCATATCCAAGGCTTCTTCCCTGAGTTAGTACCCTATGCTATAGTAGGATCCAAATTATATGACAAATATTCCTTGCGCATTGTGAAGGATAACTCCCCCACACACGATTATGATCACACAAGACCCTTAGGTATAAATTTTTTAGAATAAATTGGGAACCATCCATTCCACCCAATGGTCGTAAGTTGATTTGATAGTTTATTTTTGGTGGCACTCAAAATAGAGGTGGATTGTTCTATAAATTATAGGTTCTCTCAGTATCTATTGAAATTAACTAAGTGACCAAAAAAATAATTTTGTTTTTTAAGTGTTAGCTGTTTGAATGATAATACATGTACCTTGAATCATTCCATGATTATAATATAGCCTTTAAATCATCATCAAAAGTAGAATTATAAGATAAACCCTTGATAAATAAAACAAATATGTTGTTATACCATGAAAATAGGAATCAGTCAAGGAAACTGAGATAATGGGAGACACCTAGAAAACTCCCAGTGAAGTGAAAAACGAAACACACCCACTCACCTTCCAAAATACGGTTTACATATATTTTTGTATTTAAATTACTGCAATATTTGAATCTCAATATTATATAGATGCCTTTTCTTTAGATAATATTTTTTTGAGGATGTATCTATGCCTAATGTTGAAGATAAATTAATTTTATATAGATTGTAGGGTTTTAATCAATAAAGTATTAGACTATAGATCTAATCCTTATTAGACATGAATTATTATATGATAGTTTGATATACAATATAATCGAAAACTATTGAGAGTGAAAACACTATAATCTGTTTAATTAACTATGCTAAAATTTTAAATTATAATTTTTCAATATTTTTATAACAGGGTAATGATAAATATTTTGTACTCCATAGCCTATAAATTAAAAATAAAATTTTATTCCAAGACTAGTTATCATCCATAAATGAGATATCTTCATGTCTTATTATCCATAGTCCGTCCATAAGGAGAGTAAGGAAGGTACCCTTCAAGATCCAAAAGAGATAAGAAGATGTATACCACCGATTTTTTAAATAATAGGTAATTTTAACAAATTTGGACTTAATGAATTTCAACCAAATACATTCCCTCTCCAATAAATTTCAAGAAATTGTTATATATATTATCTCCATGATCTCTTTAAACCATCTAGTATTTATACAACCTTTATCAAAGGTTTTCTCTAAGAATGGATAGATTACCTAGTGTAAATATATCAACTACTAAAATTCCACTAGGAACTCATTAAGAGTGTTTTCAATACTCCATATGTTAATTTGGGGAACCCTGATAAGTAATAACACATTTACAGGCATGAATGATAGAATAATACTATTGGTAAGAGTTATCCTCCCACTAAATGTTGAAAACTGACTTTTTATTATTGGGATTTTAACTAATACCATATCCATAATACTATATAAGTGGTGAATATGAGTCCACCATGTTTATATTGAATATCTAAGACATATCATCCGGAGGCTCCCTTTAACAAATATAGTTCATCTTTTAAAGTAATGAGATTATCTGTATGAGATAGTACTTTAGAAAAATATACCAATTTTGTCAGAAATGATTATTTTTTCACTTTAAAAAGTATAATAATTCATATTAACTAGGAATCATTGATTTAATTTATGTTTTCTATTAAATAAAAATTGATCATTAGTAGTTAATTAGAGGTGAAAATTATTGAGAAGTTGTATCTACATATAAACAGAAAAACTTCCCCACTCTATATATCATTTTTAGATTCCTACTATGTATGACCTAGGATATGAAAAAGTGCTTTAGATAAATAGGATCTATTTAATATGGGTAGTGATCTAAATTATTGAATCTTGATTTATGAATCATAATATTGAACATGAACTATATGTAAGAGTACCTATGGAAAAATATGTTACACACCAACGCCGAGAAACCACGACATCTGAAGATCTTTAGAACAAAATTCCATTTTAATTTATCAAAAAATTTACATATCAATTGTAAACATGATTTTTGTACCAAAAACATTCTGACCAAGTTCAATTATAATTTATTGTACAAATAAATGGCTCTTTTAATGTCATCCCCTTAATAAAGATGATTTGTTTCTCTTAGAATGGGTTTGTAAGAATACTGGGTGATATACTATTTATGATCTTACCAAGGACTATATAGTAGATGTTGTACATACTGATGGGGAAATATTTACTAAAGGAGCTTGGATATCTCTCCATTAGAACAAAATTTATTATTGTTGTATAGATGGATCTGGGGAGTGAACCCCCCATTGAAATACTTCTTTAAATCCACATTAGACTCTCCCTTGATGATATCCCATATAAAAACATATAATGTCAGAGGGAATCTGCCCTGACCTAGGGGAAATCTATGTTCCTATTATTAATGGCCTCATAATTTTCACCTTTGAGAGGAATGGATTCCGTGATAGTAATTTAGAGCTCATCAAAATTGCATATAATAGGGTTAAGGAAAGAGTAATCATAGATCTCTCTAGGTTACCGTTAATTTTTTCTATTATCTAAACTACTGAGTAAAGATTTGAAATATCAAATTTCTAGAGGATCAGTTACCTAGATATCACCGGTGAACTATTCATAAGCTAATGATATACTGAGATTCCACACACACATAATTTATGTAATTCTTGTATAAAAATATGTTGTATTTATATCACCTTCCTTGATGCATAATATTATATATTTCTTTTAAGAAAATACTTCCTCCTCTTATAGCCGCATCATTAATAATCTCTTCTATGCTTTTTCTGAAGAACACTTTTCAACATATCACCTCCCCTATAAAAAATCAAAACATTCTGGATTATTTAATTCCAATATATTATATTTCTATAGGGGATAATTTAATTAGACCATGTAATTCATTAGAAAACCTAAAATTATGTTTTCATAAATCAATGCTTGCATTTTATTAATGTTTTTCATATCATTTCAATATAACATCATAGGAAATTCTCAATTTAATACCATGGAGTGTTAATAAAACCCACCGCAATAACCTATTGTCAATATCATCATATTATAGTGACCACAAAGTAGCTCTATAATGTCAATAAACCAAGATCCATAAACAAATAAACACAAATATAAAACAAAAACTCTATATGAAAACCCAATAAGGGATCCCAATAACCCCCACACACAATGTCTCTAATTTACATTTCATAGAAAATAATAAATCTAATCATTAATCAATGAAATACTAAAAAATAACTAAGAAATTATCCTATACAAAAACCATAATAAACTGAGTGTGAACATTCATTGTGTTCTTCATATTGATAATATAGGTGAAATCCCGAATAATTTTATGTGATTTTTCCATACTCTAGTAGAATAAATATTACATCTCTTAAGAGAACAACCCTAAATAAATAAATAGTAAAATAAGAATGAATATGAGAGGATAAAAGAAGGAAATTCCCATAATAAAACAAATACCTCGCTCTAAATCACAATGTGTTGACAAGGAAAATTGGTTGGATAAAGGATAGGAATATAGAGATAGATCATACTGTATTCATCTACCATCAAACACAACAAACTATGTAATGTTATTAAACTATTAATGTAAAAAATTTATAAATTATAGATTTATAAAAATAATATGGACCACCACCGTGTACCTAGTGTCTCTCCATCAGCTACCTGATGGCCAACCTAATTTTTCACCCGCACAGGTCATCTCATTAGGTACCAAGTTTCACTATCTAAGGTACTCAATAGTCACCTAAAACAAGATCCTCCATTTTATCATTTTACTAAGATCCTAATTTACTTATTTAATATTAAATAACCATCTCAATGTCTATAAAAATTCATATTATATTCCCTAGAAACAAGGAAATGATAAGTATCATAATCAAAATCCAAAACATCAAATAAACAAAATTTTAATCAACTATTTTCCTTGATATATATCTAATATAATAATTAAAAACATTGATAATGTTATTTTATTATAAAATAAATAGACATGCATTATTATAAAACATATTAATATGAATCAAATTATGGATAATGAGTATTATAATATAATTAATAAAAGCATATCTATAATCAATTAGGATTTATGATTATTATAGTTTTATTTTTTTACACTTTACTCAACATGGTTGTATGACCTCTTTCCTAAGATGTGTATTAAATTATTTTATGCGTATAAGAAACCCCTTACCCCCATGAAACCCTATGTAAATCTAACATCTTTTGATTAAGTTGAATGTCTATGCACTAATATCATGAGAAAAACATAAATAATGATCCCATTATAGGCGTACCGAATTATAATTTATATTATCCCAAAAAACCCAATTAAATTGGTGATTTCGATATGTGAGTGTGTTGTACCATAGAGCTATAGGTTATAGATTACATATACAGTTTTTTTCACTCAATATCTCGATAAATGGATTATTTATTTTTCATTAAAACATAATGACCAACTTGACATAAAAAATTTAATAAAACGCATGCAGTGGTTATGAAATTTAAAGGATTTAAATGAAAAATAGTTTATGTTATTCTTAGTTGAACTAAAATTTCCATTTTCACCATGAGTATCAAATAAAATATTCATCATGGTGAGATAATCATATCAGTATTTCTCTCTAAATTAATTAATGTTTAGTAATTAATATAATACTATATTTCTTTTTGTCATTTCTTCAAAAAATGAATAATATAATAGTATAATGATTGTATAGCTTTATACTAAAAAAATATGGCTTTCATCCACTAGAAATAAACTTGGTTAATCTAATTTGGGAGTGTGGATTTATGAAAAGTTATAATAAATACCCAATAATGGATAATAAAAATAATCCAAGGGTGGAGGAAAATGTATTTTATAAAATACATCAAAATTTTATGACTCATATACTCAACATTTTAACATTACATGGTCACGAGATTCATAAATAAGATGAGTATGAACTCATCCATTACCATGGGTCGAAGATATTTCAATGTAAAGTGGATGATATAAGGGAAATGAAAAATCAAATACAAAATCACAATAAAAATGAACCAAGATAGGGAAAATAAAAAATTGTAAATCTCTCTATATTCACGTTCCACTATTAGTTGTTTGGTTGAATGCATCTACATATAGAACTCTATAACAATAAATATTATATATAACTTAAAAAAATACATAAAAATATTATCTCACTGACCATTAAATTTATATTTACAATGATTTGTGGGTTATGTGGGGCATTGTATGTTCATCTCTATTCACATAACATGTCATGTCAACATCATCACCTAATTATGGTGCAATAGGTGAGGTAAGTGGTGTGCCTGCCTCTACTGATATTCCAAATGCTCTAGTATTAATAATAAATATATAGACTCACATGGTATATTCATGTGTTCTTTTATATTCATTACTTTTTCATATCGAATCTCATGGAAAATAATTCTTCAATTTTTATACTTTTATATTTTTGTTCCCTTTCTCTCAATATTATAATAAATTTATTGTTTTTTTCTTAAAAACATTATTTTTTTGAATTCTCATCAATTTCATAAAAAGAATAAAAAAATTTAAATTTAAATACTAATGTTTCTTATATTTTAAAGGAAAATAATATATAAACTAAGGATCTTCTATCTTTCTCTATAAGAGGTGTGGTTACATACTTTCAATTCCATATATTCTCTTGATTTTTTATTTTTTTTCTTAAAATTTAAATAACTTTTAGCGAAGGATTTTAATTTACATTATTTGGTAATGTCTAATGACCCACTATTTTCCTAAATTTCAATTTAATATAAATATATTAATATTCATTATATAAAATAACAAATCCACACCAGTACCATATGCATTATATTCAATGGGAAACATGGAAATAAAAACAACTTGTTCCTAGAACATCTACATAATATCCTAGATATTCATTAATAACTATATTAATTTTTTACATGTCCTACTTAATACCATAATTCATGTAAAGAGTAAAATAAATATAATAAAAGTGTGATATTAGATTCTCAGTAAGGGTAAAAAAGGAGATATAAATTCTAACATAACAATAATGGAATAAGAACACGTAAATAACATCTAAAAATTATACACTATATATCAGATATCATAATATTGAGTCATGTAATAAATAATATAATTTGATTTGGCATGAATCACTAGAAATGATGATCCATATTTGAATAATAATGGCATAACACATGGGATGTGTCAAACAAAAAATCTTAGAAAATCAATATCTTAGTAGTAAAGGATATTATACAAGACTATCATAATGTTACAGGTTTACTCCCCAAACAATTTTAATATTCACGGTTCACATTAAATACTATCGTAACGAAAAACTTACTTTACTAAATTGAGGTCACTTCCTCTTCTAGTTCTTTCTATCTCATGAGATATAAATCATTACCCGATGCATTTTAGGTAGATATTAGTCACACCTGACATTGGGTATATTGTAACCACCATACATGGTTGTAATTTAGAACCCATAACATAATAGAAACCACACCTATGTTTACTATAAGAACATAATGCATTCATTATATCAGAACCCATGTCAACAGATGAGTATCATAAACATCTCATCATATAATTACTCATGGAATATAAATGTGTTTCATAAAAATCTTTTAATAAAAAACATAAACCAAACATAAATATAATAAGGATAGTATCCCTGAAAAATATTCCCATAAAATCACAAGTAAAATCTAATAATTTTATTTTAGATGGAAAATAGGTTTGAAATATCATGTCAAATAATTCTTGAAAAAAATTATTTCAATTTTCAAAATAATTCTTTTCAAAGTGCTTCTTAATAATCAATTGAAAAAAATTTATAAATTTAAATTTAAATATTAAAAAGTATAAATAAAATAACCTAATAATTATTAGATAGGTAAATTCTGATCATCCCATTTAAGTTAAAAAAATCATTCATTCCATATTTTTTTCAGAAAATTCCCAATGAATCTTTTAAATAAACTCACAAAAAGATTCCTTTCACACCATTTTGTAAAAAGTAATACATGAGTGAAAATTAAATTAAATAATAAAAACCAAATATTAAAAACCATTTTGAAAGAAATTTGAAAATACACATACATAAAAGCAAAATGTAATTTTAAGGGAAGCGTTAAATAATAAATTTTAACAGAAAATCCAATATAAATATCATATAATTAAGGTGAACATTAATTAGATAAATAAATAATGTGTATCAACAATAAATCCATATTTCACAAGTGTAAATAAAATATAATTTAGTTAAAATTTAACTCACACATAATCATATTATGACATAATCAATGAAGGTTAAACCACGGAATGGAATTGGGGTAAATAATTCCCTTACCACTTTGTAATCATATGAATCTTATACCCAAAAAAGTAAAAAAACTGAAACACTGAATAACATTATGAAAACTAGATTCATGATATTATCTATAAAAGTAAATTATATACTATACATATAATAAATTTTTGGTGAATAAGTCATTTATCTGATAGATGTAAAAGTGAGATGAGAAAACCTTACCTCTCGGTTCCCATTAGTTTTTCATACATTAATCTACTATATAAAGGTATAAATAATGTAATTAATTCCTTCCAAAACTAATATTATATTTAAAATACAATATACGGTGATTTTGTAACATCTTACCACACATTCATTTGTAATATTTAAATATTTTCATTGTTTCAGGTTCCTTTTCTTCAAGGTTTTCATGGTTAGTTCATCTGTTTATAATTATGGATTTTATTGTCAACTGGAAATGAAACTCCCAAAGTTACTTTAAATTTTATTCATCAACATCAAAAATATTAAAATTTATTTTAAATCATTTCTATTTTATACATTCTGATGATTCAATTCATAAAATTATAATGATAAATGTTTTGGTTTAATTTTTTGTTTTTTTAACATTATAAATTAGTTTTATTTAATTAATTATTATAGGTATATTTTCATTCTCGAACAAGAAATATGTTATTAGATACCTATTAAAATTTTATTTAACAAAAATAATACTTTAATGACCAACCATTATGTTGGTAATGTAATACATTAAAAAACATTATTCACATACAAGATTAACCACCATAATTTGGGAAATGGTTTCATTTATATGAACAATTGAAATTAATGAATTATATGGATACAATATATTAAACTAGGAAGATAACAATAATATATATAAATTATACTATATTTATTATGAATTTATGGATGAATTATTTTAGAAGAAGGTATAATAAATAGAAGAAATTAAGTGAGGTTGTTTGAGAGAGTTGCCTCTTGAATATCATCTCCATGACATACCCCTTAAGGAACATTAAATTTGTGTTTTGGAGAGACCAGATGAATTTGAGAATAGGGATAGTATAGATGATACTATTTGGTAGATATTATAAAATAATAAATATTTTTATGATAAATTGGTTGGTGAGAAATTGTATTTAGACATGAGGAGGGGTGGATTTATGTGATTAAATAACGACTATGTATTATTTAGAGGCAAATAAATTTGGGTCGCATTAATTCCAAAAAAATTTGATTACAATTAATTTTTCAATGTCGGTTTATTATTTAGAAACACATAAATAACCCTTTTATATTTTATACTTTTTAGCTATTTCAAGATTTTACCTTTTAATATAACCTACAACATTTATTTTACTATAATGAGGTAAATAATTTTTTACCACGATAACATTTTTATACCTAATAATTAAAATGACTATATAAAATAATTTTTAATTCTTGATTCAAACTATTTTATCCACTTTTATACAATTAAAATAATAATTTTAAAATTTACATTTAAAATTAAATCGTTAAAACACAATGAAATATAGTTTTATGGAAATATATGTTTTTAATCCCAGAAATGCACTGATACCAAAATAAGGTATAAAGATATTTTTAAATGGAATTTATTATATTAAATAAAAATAAAAATAACATGATTTAATTTTATATTAATTTATATTCATAAAATAACTTTTAAATAAAATGATAATTTTATATAAATCTAAATTCTATTGTTCATTAAAAATTTATACTCTTCATAAAATTCCCAAATAACCATCTGAACATAATTTTATCTTACTAAAAAATGATATTAATTTTATAAAATATATTTTATAAATTTTTAAAATTATATTATTATTTTTTCTCATTGAGCGTAATAAAAATCACTTTTTGAAAAAAATATTGAAGAACAAAATGACATTACTAAAATTGATGTGAATATTCAAAAAGAATTAATAAATAAATTAAAAATTATTTAGACTATTATAAATTTCTTAATGTGGTTAATACTAAACATTCCTACTAATTAAATGGAAAAGTTATAATGGTTATGTTAATAAAATATTATTTTAAGTTTTTTTTGAGAATGGTGTTATGTGAAAATTAAGTTATCGAAGAGATTAAATTTATAAAAACAAACCATAAAATGTTCAAGTGTTACATACCACACAAAATAAAATTAATTTTTCCCTAGAAATTCATCACTCTGGTAAAAATATATGAGTATACCTCAACCACATCACGTCCTATGGTTCCCACAAACCATCCACAAATTGGTGGTTTTACCACAAAACATTAACTAGGTGAGTGGTCTTGTTTCAAAGAACATTATCTCTACTATCATGAATCACTACTGGTTTTTCATTATAAGAATTATCCATCAACATTAGTACTACCTATATGTTTAGAATAGGTGAAGGATCTAGTATTTAATTCCTCCTGAAAGATTCATGGAACACATCATGAAATTGAGAGAGATTTTGTGGAAGTTTAACTCAATAAGTTACTATCCTGATATAATCAAGAATTTTTTTTAAAAACAATTTCCCCTAAAATTTGATATTTCACTTTGAAAATATAAATTGGATATTTTAAAATTCATTTGTGGGAATTTTACATCATAAAAAGTTTCAATAAAACTAACTCTTAAAATAATGATAGTAAAAGGAGAATATCACCACATGACTAGGATTTTGATTAGGAGAATTTTAGTGGAAGGTAAAAATATGGACATCAAATTGAATTATAACTATCATTTTATGTTGGATAATAATAGAGAACATGGGAATTTTAAGGTTAATGATAATAAAACCATAGTCTAAATGTATCTAAAAAAGGTCATTGATATCATTAGAAAATATAGTAATATGATAAAATTTTATATTAAAATAATATAAGAATATATAATTACTTCATTTCATCACAGTTGTAAAATTTCACAATTTGGTTGTTCCTTGAATAATATATGTTTCATTTATACCTCCAAGAAATGATGTTGAAATTTTAATGCCTCTTGAACTAGTAGATCATAAGATCCATAATGGGATGAAAACTCATTCATTCCATCTATAGTTGTCGTCACATAAAATAGTTTTCACATATTATCCAAGACACATTAATCATCAAGTGGCTATGTAATAAATTAATCTCTCAAAATAACTCAAATGTTTAACTTAAAAAAAATTTAAATGGTTACCCTTATGAACATTAAAAAAAATTGCAATCCTAAACATTATAATGAAGGTTACTAAATTTTCTAAATCAACTTATCATTAATCACCCAAAAAACAAGATGTAACTCCTAATTGTGACAAACAAAAAATGTTTAGATCATAATCATGTATTCTCCTAAAACATTGTAATAAGCTAAGTTACCATAAAACCTTAGAGAAAACAAGCTTTCCTTCAAAAATTAACTATTTCCTATTAGCATAAGTCCAAATAAATAAAAAATCAATTAGTAAACCACATTTTCAACATATTGAAAATCGGTTCAAAAGTTATTAATACAATTAAGAATCTATTTGTCTCATTATTTTCCCAACACCATGCACTTATTAAGAGTTATCTTTAACTTAATTATATGTTCTTGAAAAATATAACATTACCACATCAATCACTATTCAGGGTTACCAGTACCATTCAACATATACATTCAAGTAGTTCATGAAAAACTACTATGGAATAATCCTTAGACGTTTCATTATTCCAGAATACCATAAAAATACTTCTACAAAATTATCCTTGAATTAAATTACATAAACACTGTATCACTCCACTTCCTTATTAAATCATTAAGAAAATTGTTTCTTTTTATTCCTTAAAACTTATTTCATATCATATTTCATTAATAGTCTCCTCATTATTTTCAATATAACCATTACACCTACAGTATTTTCGAATATCATCATTATCATTCACCCTAGGACATTGATTTTCATAATTTCCTTAAATTCTATATTTAATGCATTTATCTATCAATTATTCATTAGGAATTCCATTATTCCTTCCCATTTTGTAAATAGAACCTTTAACTTTTACTTTGTAATTACTTTATTGGTGTCCTTATTTTAGACACCAAAAGAATCATCCAGTTCTTCTGAAACTTTCTCTTTGATGAATTTTCACAAATTATTTACATGATAAAATTTAACATTATTTCTTCTATGGACACCATGAAATTCCATCTTTCTCTTATTATATGGGTCCGGAAACTCACGAAATATGATATTATTGATCATACTATGGGATGGTTGATTAGGAAAAATCAAATGGTTTTTACTTTTGACTCCTATTTCATTTGATTTATAACAAGGAAGATTATTCAATTTTACATTACATTCACCATTATCATGAATCTTTTTTGTTCCAACTTTTTTCTAAAACCAAAAAATATTAGTGTGAGAAACAATAATCAATATATTAATGAAGTGCGGTAGATTTATCTCATCATCATTGAAACCTTATTGGGTGTCAGGCATCCTAGTATGGGTGGCAAAGATTGAAGCTCTGGCCACCCTCCCTTATCAATGAATGGGGCGGGACTCCCAAAACATGTATCCCTTTAGCAACGCTACATTTCAACTTGATTTTCCCCTCATCTAACTTATATTGAATTCATATTCTCTTCACCATGGGTTCCCAACATTTCCCTTCTCCCCCCATGAATTCTATGTGGTGTTGGCTCTACACACCCCTCCCTAGTGGATATTTTTGATCAAACGTGTCCTCCACTTGAATGCTTCAAGAAATTTATCAATGAATCTAGGTATCTAAAAGAGAGATTCACCATCGGTTTGATGGATACAGTCCACTTTAATCTTTTTTTTCTTATGCGAATGATCTTGCTTCATCATAGTCCAAGAGGCGACGGTCATGTGAGGGCTCTTGCATTATCATGTCTATATGGAGCTATGAATTTAATTGGAGTCTGTAACACCCGAGACTTTTATGTTATATAAATCATCAAAGGAATCTTTTTCTACACAACACTTGCTTGGCTTTCTTTACACGCAATCGCGACCTTCCTCGATAGCTTGCGTCGTACGCAATACCGAGTTTCACTAAACAACAATATGCTATTAAAACTAGCCGTTATGAATAGTAATAACCACTTTTTGAAATTTTATAAATTTTATTTTTCAAAATGGACTTCATTTTTGGACTCAGAATATCGAAATTAGCCTAGGGTGAAATTTTGGTATTTTTCTGAAAACTTTCAATTTTTGATGAATAGTGAAACCACTAAGTGGTAGGTTAAAAAACTGAATTTTGCATAAAACTTAATTTTACCGCTTCTGTGAATAGAATTTCGAAAATCCGAGAGACACGGTTAATATCAAGGACTAAAATGTGGTTCAATGAGATGAAAATAATTTTTTGGTGAATAGTAACTTTTTACCTTTTTTTACCGCGGTTAATAGTAAATAGGGTAAGTAAGGGTAAATATGATATTAATATTACCCTAACACATGTCCTAATTCTATTGGACATGTGTAATTCGACCAAAAACAAACTTAGGAATAACATATGACCATTTAGGCCCACTTGGATTAGATTAGGACATTTATTATTAATTTATTTAAAGAAGGGTTAAAATAGTTAAATTTAATGTTTAATAAGTAAATCATTTTTAATATGGGGTTATACATAAGATAAATTCGATTGTAAATATTAATTAGAAAGCTAAAAAGATTTCCTACATGATGGTATTTTATTTGTAATTTTTAGACATCAAATAATTTAATTTATTTTGACACAAAGATGATGCAGTAATTATCTTATTAATGAAATATTGACATAATTGATAATATAAATACCAAAATAAATGTAATTTAAGACTTTTTATGAATTCCACTAATTTTATAGGTTACTATGATATATTAGTGATGATTTAATCAACTTGTTTCGAACATATAATTCTGATATGACTTTCACAAAAATCATATATCAAATAGTGTCAAAATTGACACAAAATAGTTTTTAAATCAAATATTATATTATTAATTGTTATTTTATTCCTAAAAATCTAAGGTTCGGCCAAATGACTTAGATAAGGATATATATATTAATAATAAACAATTTGGGGTTCGTTTGGCATGTTATAGTAAGTGTATTAACCATATAGTGAAAGAAAACAAAAAGACACGGTAAAAGTTAAATTAATTAACTTAGAGTTAAATCTAATTGATAAGGTTAAAATAATACCCTAAACTTGTCTAAATCTTATTGGCTGATAGTATTTAGACCCATCCCCACCTTATCTTAGAAATAAGACCCTTTGGAACCATTATAAACCGATTTTGACTTTAATATAAAATAATATTTTGAGATATTCCTAAGGTGCCCCTCTCCTCCCTTATAAAAGGGCACCTCCTCCCCCTCCTCCTCACACCAATTTGAGCACTCAAGCTCGTCCAACCCCTGCCATTTTCTCCTATACACTTCCCTAGAATAATCCTAGAGGTCCTGGTCTTCTCCAAAGACCAATCTTAGTTCCTTAAGTGGAGGATTCAAAGAGGCGTTCCAAAGAAGAGGTAATATCCATTACCGATCTTTTCAATTTCTTTCTTCTTCAACTTCTTCTTCTTTAGTTGTTTCATGATAAAGTAATAACATCAGTATTACTTACATACTGATATGTTATTATTAATATGAAACAACCCTAATTCACCTTCTATCCATCCTACGGAAAAATGAAATCACCGCGCGTGCGTACGTACGGAATACCGTCTCCACGCCGTGGTGTAATCTATTTTCCACCATCACCTTACAAGGATGGGTATAATGGTGTAATGAGTAACTATATATGATTATTATGAAGTAATATTGATACTGAAATAATATATATATACTCCAATACAATTCCACGATCATAGGAACGATATCATCACTCGTGCGTACGTACGGAATACCGTCTCCACGATGTGATGCGACTCGTTCTACATGATCTTCATTTCATAATGATTATATAAATGAATTGAATGAATGAATATGGTATATACTACACTAATTCCATTCTGGAAATGAATTATCTATAACCTAAAGATAAGAATAAGAATTTATTCAACAAAACACGCATAAGAACAAAAAGTTATAAAGACCCGAGTAACAAGTAACAATGAAATATTACTATCAAGAAGCTAATAATATGACCATATATGATATCATATCAATATTTATGATTCTGGAATAAGTCAATAACATTATTTAAACCATTATACAGGAGCTTCGGACACGAACAAAGCAAATCGGACCTAAGGTAAGGGAAAATACCACAATCTCATTTTTATCCGAGATTGTTTATTCGTAAGTATTTACTGGGGTGTATTTTATCATCCACATCCATGTTCCCTCAATATGTAATATTTTTTCCATCCACTTACAATAGTTTAAATCCAATTTTACCCTTAGGTGAGTTTTTAGTAAAGAATATGAAAGGAATCTTTTGTTTTTTTTCGTACGAGGTACTTTTTGACTTTTCCGACAAAAGTACGAAGAATGTTTTTTTTAACTTATACAGCATGAATGGATTTTTAAAACATTATTTCCAAGAAACTTCCTTTACAAGTTTTCAAGTTTATTTTTAATCAACTTCTTTTATTTTAAAGTTGTATGACATGTTATGAAAGGAAAAAAATGTTTTTGAAGAAGAAAGGATATTTTCCTCAAGAATGAAGTTCAAGTATTTTATCAAAATTATTTTCCATCTAAGATAATAAAAGGGTTCTGTTTTTATCCCTATTATTACATTGAGTTGATCTTGTTGTGATGGAATTATTTTTATGAATTCCTTTATCTTATATGAATTGATTTATGATGTCATGATGTTTCAAGAATCCCATTTCTGTTACATGTGTTATGCGATGATGTATGATTTATGATTATGTGGTACACATAAGAAAGGATTCATTATAAGATGGGTGGGACCTATATCTCCCTCCAATGCATTGGGTAAAGATTTTATATCTCATGAGATAGACATGTCTGGAACGGAAGGTTATTTCGGTTCAGTGATACAGGACTGAAACGAGGAGTGAACTCGGTTCAGAAAGGGACTTTGTCCACTAAGATAGTCTTGGCAATGAGTCATGACTAACAAGAAATGATTTTCCATGATTATGTGTGCATGCCACAAAGTTTCAAGTTTTATGTTATGATTATGGGGATCTCATTTTCACTTCTATGATTTATCCCATGTTATGATATTATGATCTCTTTTGCAGGTTAAGATTTCCAAAAGCTACGTTCTTATGTATATGATGTGATTGATATTTCTTTTGTTTACCCTTAATGAGCATTTGAGCTCACCCTTTTATGTTTTCTTTTCCCCAGGTCAGGAAGATGGATATTAAGTAGAATATGCTAAAAGGGACCCTAGATATGATGAAATAAATGGGAGACACTGTAGAAGATTTATGAACCAGTTGTTTATGTTTCCCAGTTTCTAAAGACACTATACCTATACGGTCCTTTGTGGTTTTGTCATATGTTGTAATAAGTGTGCTTCAATTTTTAAAGTATTAAAAATGTATGTAAAGTATGGGTCGTTATAGTTGGTATCAGAGGAAAGGTATAGTCAACCTTTGGAAACTAGGATGTGAAAGCCTTAGTAAGAACCCTAAGGATAAGTCTAAGCATAGTACACAATCTTAGTGTTTTAGAAATGGCCTTGAATAACCTAGGATAAGACCATAAGCATGAAAATTTTATTCTTGAATTATGTGGTTTCCTATTATAATTAGTGTTGCTCACACTATTCTTCTTGTTTTTAGTCAACGGCTGGAACCCGAAGGAACCGTGTTAATGCGGAATGCGATGGCCAATGCAATGATTGTCCCCCTGAGCAACCAAACGATATGGGAGCTGGAATGCAAAATCTTGTAGCCATGCTCACACAACTTTCTCAAGCTATGAATCATGCAGGATTTCCAAACGAGCAAAGGAGGGAGCAACATTCTGTTGAATCCTTCATGAGGCAGCGTCCACCTTCTTTCAGCGGGTCTACTGATCCATTAGTTGCTGAACAATGGATTAGTACTACTGAAAAGATATTTTCAGTTCTTCAATGTTCTGAACATGATAAAGTCATCCTAGCAGTGTATCGTTTGGAAGGAGATGCTGATCAATGGTGGAATCTAGTTAAGAATACGAGGCAAAGGGATGAAATTGATTCTATGGAATGGGACGAGTTCAAGAACTTATTTTTCAATAAGTACTTCCCTCGTATTCTCCGAACAAAGATGGAGAAAGAGTTTCTTGAACTGAAGCAAAGGGATGATGAATCTGTTGGTACCTATGAAGCAAATTTTACAAGACTGGCAAGGTACGCTTCTGGTATTATTATCCAACCTGAGAGTAAGATCGATCGATTCTTTAGTGGCTTAAAACCAAGTCTTCGAAGGGCGTTAGCCATAAGGGACTTCAATAGCTACGAGGAAATCGTTCGATGTGCTCTCAAAGTCGAGATGGAGATTGGAGTAACCCATCAGTCACATGGGTTTGATAAGAAGAGGAAAATGGAATTCAAAGAAAAATCTAAAGAGCACACAGAAAAGAAGATGAGCTTTTCCTTATGCTGAAAGTGTGGAAAGAAACATGGAGGGAGTTGTCTTAAAGGGACAAGTAAATGTTTTAAATGTGGAAAAGAAGGTCATCGGGCATTTGAATGCCGTGATAATGGGAAGAAGATGTCTAATGACGCAAACAAAGGAAGGGATACACAGAATGAACCTACTACACTTCAATGTTTCAAGTGAAAGGAGATGGGGCATTATGCCAATCAATGCCCAAATCCAAGGGTTGATGATGATGGTCGACGTCAACAAACTCTTAAGGCTAAAGACAAAGGAAAGTCACATGCAATTTCTATCAGCGATGTGGAGTACGATAACGATGTGGTGAAAGGTATACTTACCATCCACTCTAAAGTAGCAAATGTTTTATTTGATTCTGGATCCACCCACTCTTTTATTTCTGAAGACTTTTCTAAGGGTATCACCGTATTACCTCAACAATTAGATGTTGAGTTAGCTATGACAACACCTAATTGCACATCAATCGCATCAAAAGTTTATAATTCTTCTCCGATCGAAGTTTGTGGGAAAGTGCTTCCTGCAAATCTTGTGATCCTTCCTTTAGTGGAATTTGATGTGATTCTTGGCATGGATTGGCTTTCTCTACATGGAGCTCATATCGATTGCCAAAGAAGGGAAGTCACATTTCATATTCCAGATCAATCTACGATCGTCTATCGATGCAAGGATGAATATAACCTTCCAGTGGAAATTTCTTCCATCTTATGGGTCTTGATTCCACTAAATGAAGGTTATTTATCTCAAATGGTTGGTGAGAAACTCACGATTAAGAATATGCCCATTGTACGGGAGTTTGATGATGTCTTTCCGGAGGAATTGCCGGGTCTTCCACCAAATCGTGAAGTTGAGTTTTCAATAGAACTCGTACCGGGTGCTTTGCCTATTTCAAAGACACCTTATAGAATGGCCCCAATTGAGTTGCAGGAATTGAAGAAGCAACTCCAAGAGAATCTTGATAAGGGATTCATACGCCCTAGTGCGTCACCTTGGGGAGCACCTGTTCTATTTGTTAAGAAGAAAGATGGATCAATGAGACTCTGCATTGATTATCGAGAACTTAACAAGATCACTATCAAGAACAAATATCCTCTCCCACGCATTGATGACTTATTTGACCAACTACGCGGAGCTCAATACTTTTCCAAGATTGATCTTCGTTCAGGGTATCATCAATTAAGGGTCAAAAGGGAGGATATACCAAAGACGGCTTTCCGTACAAGGTATGGACACTATGAATTTATAGTGATGCCATTTGGTCTTACTAATGCCCCTGCTATCTTCATGGATCTAATGAATAGAGTCTTTAGAGACTATCTTGATCAATTTGTGGTAGTCTTTATAGACGATATTCTTGTCTATTCAAAGAGCAAGAAAGAGCATGAAGATCACTTGATAATTATATTGAAGACCCTGAGAAAGGAGAAGCTTTATGCCAAATTTACCAAGTGTGAATTTTGGCTTCAAAAAGTTGCATTTTTGGGTCACATAATCTCAAAAGAGGGGATATCTGTGGATCCAGCAAAAACAGAGGTTATCGAAAGATGGTCAAGACCAACAACAGTAACTGAGATCCGAAGTTTTCTTGGTTTGGATGGATATTATCGACGTTTTGTAAAAGATTTTTCATGATTATCTAATCCAATCACCAAGTTGACTCGGAAAGGAGTTAAGTTTGTCTG
Source organism: Viscum album (assembly GCA_963277665.1). Lineage (NCBI taxonomy): Eukaryota > Viridiplantae > Streptophyta > Magnoliopsida > Santalales > Viscaceae > Viscum > Viscum album. Next base: position 904,201,902 of record OY728125.1, on the reverse strand, counting down.
GACAGAGGAATGTGAAGAGAATTTCAAGGAGTTGAAAAGAAGGTTATCCAGTGCACCTGTGCTCACACTGCCTTGTAGTGGAGAAAGGTTTGTGATCTACAGTGATGCATCCAAGAAGGTATTGGGGTGTGTTCTTATGCAAAATGATATGGTGATAGCTTATGCCTCACGACAGTTGAAAATCCATGAGCAAAATTACCCAACACATGATTTGGAGTTGGCTGCGGTAATCTTTGCATTAAAGATTTGGAGGCATTACCTTTATGGTGAAAGGTGTGATATTTATACTGATCATAAAAGTTTAAAGTATATTTTCACACAAAAGGAGCTGAATATGCATCAAAGAAGATGGTTGGAGCTGATTAAGGATTATGACTGCTCAATCCATTACCACCCTGGGAAAGCAAACAAGGTGGCAGATGCATTAAGTCGACAAGACCATGCTAGTTTATCCATGATGAGGATCACAAAAGATCCAATATTTATGGATTTACAAAGGATGGATCTTGGAATTATAATGGAAGGGGAAAAATCTTATCTTTCTCAAATGAATGTTTAACCATCTATACATGTGAAGATTAAAGAGGCACAGAAAGAAGATTTCGAGTTACAAAAGAAGGTGAGAAATGTTCCTGAATTCAACCTTGATTGTGATGGGATAATAAAGTTCAGGAATCGGGTTTGCGTTCCTCCCATCCCCGAATTAATGAATGAGCTGCTGGATGAGGCTCATAGTTCATCATTCTCTATTCATCCTGGAAGCACGAAGATGTATAGGGACCTGAAAGAGTACTTCTGGTGGGATGGCATGAAAAGAGATGTTGCTGAATATGTCTCTCGATGCTTGGTTTGTCAACAAGTTAAAGCTGAGAGACAGAAGTCTAAGGGGATGTTACAACCATTACCCATACCCGAATGGAAATGGGAAAACATCACTATGGACTTTGTCACAGGACTTCCTAAAACATCCAAAGGCAATAATGCTATCTGGGTCATAGTTGATCGTCTTACAAAGTCTGCACACTTCATTCCTATTAGAGAGGATTTCTCTCTAGATCAGCTTGCCAGGATATATGTAAAGGAAGTGGTAAGATTACATGGAGTACCACTTTCTATTATATCTGATCGGGATCCGAGATTTACCTCGAAGTTCTGGCGAAGTCTTCAGCATACTCTGGATACAGAGTTGAGTTTCAGCACTGCTTATCATCCCCAGACAGACGGTCAGTCTGAGAGAACAATTCAAACCCTAGAAGATATGTTGAGAGCTTGCTCTATGGATTTCAAAGGAGGTTGGGATCAACACCTACCTTTGGTAGAATTTTCTTATAATAATAGCTTTCACTCCAGTATTCAGATGGCTCCTTATGAAGCTCTCTATGGAAAGAAATGCAGGACTCCAACTTGCTGGGATGAATTTGGGGAAAGAAAGCTATTAGGACCTGATCTCGTGGATGAAATGGCAGAAAAGGTCAGATCTATTCAACAACACATAAGAGCAGCTCAGAGTCGACAGAAAAGTTATGCCGACAACCGAAGAAAAGACCTAGAGTTTGAAGTGGGTGATAAAGTGTTCTTACGAATATCTCCCTGGAAGAGGGTTATGAGATTTGGAAAGAAGGGGAAGTTGAGCCCTAGATATATCGGTCCTTTTGAAATACTGGATCGTGTTGGGAAGGTAGCTTACCGATTGGCGCTTCCACCGAATCTCTCTCAAGTTCACGATGTGTTCCATGTATCTCTCCTGAGAAAGTACATACCAGATCCTTCACATGTACTCAGCTCAGAAGTTGTACCGCTGGAGCAAGATCTTTCTTATGAAGAACAGCCGATAGAGATTCTGGATCGTAGCGAAAAATTCCTACGAAACAAGACCACTCTCTTAGTGATGGTTTTATGGAGGAACCACCAACTTGAAGAAGCTACATGGGAGCTCGAGGATATGATGAGGGAGAAGTATCCTCATCTGTTTGTAACAAAGTGACGAATTTCGAGGGTGAAATTCTTTTTAAGGGGGGTAGAATGTAACACCCGAGACTTTTATGTTATATAAATCATCAAAGGAATCTTTTTCTACACAACACTTGCTTGGCTTTCTTTACACGTAATCGCGACCTTCCTCGATAGCTTGCGTCGTACGCAATACCGAGTTTCACTAAACAACAATATGCTATTAAAACTAGCCGTTATGAATAGTAATAACCACTTTTTGAAATTTTATAAATTTTATTTTTCAAAATGGACTTCATTTTTGGACTCAGAATATCGAAATTAGCCTAGGGTGAAATTTTGGTATTTTTCTGAAAACTTTCAATTTTTGATGAATAGTGAAACCACTAAGTGGTAGGTTAAAAAACTGAATTTTGCATAAAACTTAATTTTACCGCTTCTGTGAATGGAATTTCGAAAATCCGAGAGACACGGTTAATATCAAGGACTAAAATGTGGTTCAATGAGATGAAAATAATTTTTTGGTGAATAGTAACTTTTTACCTTTTTTTACCGCGGTTAATAGTAAATAGGGTAACTAAGGGTAAATATGATATTAATATTACCCTAACACATGTCCTAATTCTATTGGACAAGTGTAATTCGACCAAAAACAAACTTAGGAATAAAATATGACCATTTAGGCCCACTTGGATTAGATTAGGACAATTATTATTAATTTATTTAAAGAAGGGTTAAAATAGTTAAATTTAAAGTTTCATAAGTAAATCATTTTTAATATGGGGTTATACATAAGATAAATTCGATTGTAAATATTCATTAGAAATATAAAAAGATTTCCTACATGATGGTATTTTATTTGTAATTTTTAGAGATCATATAATTTAATTTATTTATGACACAAAGATGATGCAGTAATTATCTTATTAATGAAATATTGACATAATTGATAATATAAATACCAAAATAAATGTAATTTAAGACTTTTTATGAATTCCACTAATTTTCTAGGTTACTATGATATATTAGTGTTGATTTAATCAACTTGGTTCGAACATATAATTCTGATATGACTTTCACAAAAATCATATATCAAATAGTGTCAAAATTGACACAAAATAGTTTTTAAATCAAATATTATATTATTAATTGTTATTTTATTCCTAAAAATCTAAGGTTCGTCCAAATGACTTAGATAAGGATATATATATTAATAATAAACAATTTGGGGTTCGTTTGGCATGTTATAGTAAGTGTATTAACCATATAGTGAAAGAAAAAAAAAGACACGGTAAAAGTTAAATTAATTAACTTAGAGTTAAATCTAATTGATAAGGTTAAAATAATACCCTAAACTTGTCTAAATCTTATTGGTTGATAGGATTTAGACCCATCCCCACCTTATCTTAGAAATAAGACCCATTGGAACCATTATAAACCGATTTTGACTTTAATATAAAATAATATTTTGACATATTCCTAAGGTGCCCCTCTCCTCCCTTATAAAAGGGCACCTCCTCCCCCTCCTCCTCACACCAATTTGAGCACTCAAGCTCGTCCAACCCCTGCCATTTTCTCCTCTACACTTCCCTAGAATAATCCTAGAGGTCCTGGTCTTCTCCAAAGACCAATCTTAGTTCCTTAAGTGGAGGATTCAAAGAGGCGTTCCAAAGAAGAGGTAATATCCATTACCGATCTTTTCAATTTCTTTCTTCTTCAACTTCTTCTTCTTTAGTTGTTTCATGATAAAGTAATAACATCAGTATTACTTACATACTGATATGTTATTATAAATATGAAACAACCCTAATTCACCTTCTATCCATCCTACGGAAAAATGAAATCACCGCGCGTGTGTACGTACGGAATACCGTCTCCACGCCGTGGTGTAATCTATTTTCCACCATCACCTTACAAGGATGGGTATAATGGTGTAATGAGTGAATATATATGATTATTATGAAGTAATATTGATACTGAAATAATATATATATACTCCAATACAATTCCACGATCATAGGAACGATATCATCCCTCGTGCGTACGTACGGAATACCGTCTCCACGATGTGATGCGACTCGTTCTACATGATCTTCATTTCATAATGATTATATAAATGAATTGAATGAATGAATATGGTATATACTACACTAATACCATTCTGGAAATGAATTATCTATAACCTAAAGATAAGAATAAGAATTTATTCAACAAAACACGCATAAGAACAAAAAGTTATAAAGACCCGAGTAACAAGTAACAATGAAATATTACTAACAAGAAGCTAATAATATGATCATATATGATATCATATCAATATTTATGATTCTGGAATAAGTCAATAACATTATTTAAACCATTATACATGTGCTTCGGACACGAACAAAGCAAATCGGACCTAAGGTAAGGGAAAATACCACAATCTCATTTTTATCCGAGATTGTTTATTCGTAAGTATTTACTGGGGTGTATTTTATCATCCACATCCATGTTCCCTCAATATGTAATATTGTTTCCATCCACTTACAATAGTTTAAATCCAATTTTACCCTTAGGTGAGTTTTTAGTAAAGAATATGAAAGGAATCTTTTGTTTTTTTTCGTACGAGGTACTTTTTGACTTTTCCGACAAAAGTACGAAGAATGTTTTTTTTAACTTATACGGCATGAATGGATTTTTAAAACATTATTTCCAAGAAACTTCCTTTACAAGTTTTCAAGTTTATTTTTAATCAACTTCTTTTATTTTAAAGTTGTATGACATGTTATGAAAGGAAAAAAATGTTTTTGAAGAAGAAAGGATATTTTCCTCAAGAATGAAGTTCAAGTATTTTATCAAAATTATTTTCCATCTAAGATAATAAAAGGGTTCTGTTTTTATCCCTATTATTACATTGAGTTGATCTTGTTGTGATGGAATTATTTTTATGAATTCATTTATCTTATATGAATTGATTTATGATGTCATGATGTTTCAAGAATCCCATTTCTGTTACATGTGTTATGCGATGATGTATGATTTATGATTATGTGGTACACATAAGAAAGGATTCATTATAAGATGGGTGGGACCTATATCTCCCTCCAATGAATTGGGTAAAGATTTTATATCTCATGAGATAGACATGGCTGGAACGGAAGGTTATTTCGGTTCAGTGATACAGGACTGAAACGAGGAGTGAACTCGGTTCAGAAAGGGACTTTGTCCACTAAGATAGTCTTGGCAATGAGTCATGACTAACAAGAAATGATTTTCCATGATTATGTGTGCATGCCACAAAGTTTCAAGTTTTATGTTATGATTATGGGGATCTCATTTTCACTTCTATGATTTATCCCATGTTATGATATTATGATCTCTTTTGCAGGTTAAGATTTCCAAAAGCTACGTTCTTATGTATATGATGTGATTGATATTTCTTTTGTTTACCCTTACTGAGCATTTGAGCTCACCCTTTTATGTTTTCTTTTCCCCAGGTCAGGAAGATGGATATTAAGTAGAATATGCTAAAAGGGACCCTAGATATGATGAAGTAAATGGGAGACACTGTAGAAGATTTATGAACCAGTTGTTTATGTTTCCCAGTTTCTAAAGACACTATACCTATACGGTCCTTTGTGGTTTTGTCATATGTTGTAATAAGTGTGCTTCAATTTTTAAAGTATTAAAAATGTACGTAAAGTATGGGTCGTTATAGTTGGTATCAGAGGAAAGGTATAGTCAACCTTTGGAAACTAGGATGTGAAAGCCTTAGTAAGAACCCTAAGGATAAGTCTAAGCATAGTACACAATCTTAGTGTTTTAGAAATGGCCTTGAATAACCTAGGATAAGACCATAAGCATGAAAATTTTATTCTTGAATTATGTGGTTTCCTATTATAATTAGTGTTGCTCACACTATTCTTCTTGGTTTTAGTCAACGGCTGGAACCCGAAGGAACCGTGTTAATGCGGAATGCGATGGGCAATGCAATGATTGTCCCCCTGAGCAACCAAACGATATGGGAGCTGGAATGGAAAATCTTGTAGCCATGCTCACACAGCTTTCTCAAGTTATGAATCATGCAGGATTTCCAAACGAGCAAAGGAGGGAGCAACATTCTGTTGAATCCTTCATGAGGCAGCGTCCACCTTCTTTCAGCGGGTCTACTGATCCATTAGTTGCTGAACAATGGATTAGTACTACTGAAAAGATATTTTCAGTTCTTCAATGTTCTGAACATGATAAAGTCATCCTAGCAGTGTATCGTTTGGAAGGAGATGCTGATCAATGGTGGAATCTAGTTAAGAATACGAGGCAAAGGGATGAAATTGAGTCTATGGAATGGGACGAGTTCAAGAACTTATTTTTCAATAAGTACTTCCCTCGTATTCTCCGAACAAAGATGGAGAAAGAGTTTCTTGAACTGAAGCAAAGGGATGATGAATCTGTTGGTACCTATGAAGCAAATTTTACAAGACAGGCAAGGTACGCTTATGGTATTATTATCCAACCTGAGAGTAAGATCGATCGATTCTTTAGTGGCTTAAAACCAAGTCTTCGAAGGGCGTTAGCCATAAGGGACTTCAATAGCTACGAGGAAATCGTTCGATGTGCTCTCAAAGTCGAGATGGAGATTGGAGTAACCCATCAGTCACATGGGTTTGATAAGAAGAGGACGATGGAATTCAAAGAAAAATCTAAAGAGCACACAGAAAAGAAGATGAGCTTTTCCTTATGCTCAAAGTGTGGAAAGAAACATGGAGGGAGTTGTCTTAAAGGGACAAGTAAATGTTTTAAATGTGGAAAAGAAGGTCATCGGGCATTTGAATGCCGTGATAATGGGAAGAAGATGTCTAATGACGCAAACAAAGGAAGGGATACACAGAATGAACCTACTGCACTTCAATGTTTCAAGTGCAAGGAGATGGGGCATTATGCCAATCAATGCCCAAATCCAAGGGTTGATGATGATGGTCGACGTCAACAAACTCTTAAGGCTAAAGACAAAGGAAAGTCACATGCAATTTCTATCAGCGATGTGGAGTACGATAACGATGTGGTGAAAGGTACACTTACCATCCACTCTAAAGTAGCAAATGTTTTATTTGATTCTGGATCCACCCACTCTTTTATTTCTGAAGACTTTTCTAAGGGTATCACCGTATCACCTCAACAATTAGATGTTGAGTTAGCTGTGACAACACCTAATTGCACATCAATCGCATCAAAAGTTTATAATTCTTCTCCGATCGAAGTTTGTGGGAAAGTGCTTCCTGCAAATCTTGTGATCCTTCCTTTAGTGGAATTTGATGTGATTCTTGGCATGGATTGGCTTTCTCTACATGGAGCTCATATCGATTGCCAAAGAAGGGAAGTCACATTTCATATTCCAGATCAATCTACGATCGTCTATCGATGCAAGGATGAATATAACCTTCCAGTGGAAATTTCTTCCATCTTATGGGTCTTGATTCCACTAAATGAAGGTTATTTATCTCAAATGGTTGGTGAGAAACTCACGATTAAGAATATGCCCATTGTACGGGAGTTTGATGATGTCTTTCCGGAGGAATTGCCGGGTCTTCCACCAAATCGTGAAGTTGAGTTTTCAATAGAACTCGTACCGGGTGCTTTGCCTATTTCAAAGACACCTTATAGAATGGCCCCAATTGAGTTGCAGGAATTGAAGAAGAAACTCCAAGAGAATCTTGATAAGGGATTCATACGCCCTAGTGCGTCACCTTGGGGAGCACCTGTTCTATTTGTTAAGAAGAAAGATGGATCAATGAGACTCTGCATTGATTATCGAGAACTTAACAAGATCACTATCAAGAACAAATATCCTCTCCCACGCATTGATGACTTATTTGACCAACTACGCGGAGCTCAATACTTTTCCAAGATTGATCTTCGTTCAGGGTATCATCAATTAAGGGTCAAAAGGGAGGATATACCAAAGACGGCTTTCCGTACAAGGTATGGACACTATGAATTTATAGTGATGCCATTTGGTCTTACTAATGCCCCTGCTATCTTCATGGATCTAATGAATAGAGTCTTTAGAGACTATCTTGATCAATTTGTGGTAGTCTTTATAGACGATATTCTTGTCTATTCAAAGAGCAAGGAAGAGCATGAAGATCACTTGAGAATTATATTGAAGACCCTGAGAAAGGAGAAGCTTTATGCCAAATTTACCAAGTGTGAATTTTGGCTTCAAAAAGTTGTATTTTTGGGTCACATAATCTCAAAAGAGGGGATATCTGTGGATCCAGCAAAAACAGAGGTTATCGAAAGATGGTCAAGACCAACAACAGTAACTGAGATCCGAAGTTTTCTTGGTTTGGCTGGATATTATCGACGTTTTGTAAAAGATTTTTCACGATTATCTAATCCAATCACCAAGTTGACTCGGAAAGGAGTTAAGTTTGTCTGGACAGAGGAATGTGAAGAGAATTTCAAGGAGTTGAAAAGAAGGTTATCCAGTGCACCTGTGCTCACAATGCCTTGTAGTAGAGAAAGGTTTATGATCTACAGTGATTCATCCAATAAGGGATTGGGGTGTGTTCTTATGCAAAATGATATGGTGATAGCTTATGCCTCACGACAGTTGAAAATCCATGAGCAAAATTACCCAACACATGATTTGGAGTTGGCTGCGGTAATCTTTGCATTAAAGATTTGGAGGCATCACCTTTATGGTGAAAGGTGTGATATTTATACTGATCATAAAAGTTTAAAGTATATTTTCACACAAAAGGAGATGAATATGCGTCAAAGAAGATGGTTGGAGCTGATTAAGGATTATGACTGCTCAATCCATTACCACCCTGGGAAAGCAAACAAGGTGGCAGATGCATTAAGTCGACAAGACCATGCTAGTTTATCCATGATGAGGATCACAAAAGATCCAATATTTATGGATTTACAAAGGATGGATCTTGGAATTATAATGGAAGGGGAAAAATCTTATCTTTCTCAAATGAATGTTCAACCATCTATACATGTGAAGATTAAAGAGGCACAGAAAGAAGATGTCGAGTTACAAAAGAAGGTGAGAAATGTTCCTGAATTCAACCTTGATTGTGATGGGATAATAAAGTTCAGGAATCGGGTTTGCGTTCCTCCCATCCCCGAATTAAAGAATGAGCTGCTGGATGAGGCTCATAGTTCATCATTCTCTATTCATCCTGGAAGCACGAAGATGTATAGGGACCTGAAAGAGTACTTCTGGTGGGATGGCATGAAAAGAGATGTTGCTGAATATGTCTCTCGATGCTTGGTTTGTCAACAAGTTAAAGCTGAGAGACAGAAGTCTAAGGGGATGTTACAACCATTACCCATACCCGAATTGAAATGGGAAAACATCACTATGGACTTTGTCACAGGACTTCCTAAAACATCCAAAGGCAATAATGCTATCTGGGTCATAGTTGATCGTCTTACAAAGTCTGCACACTTCATTCCTATTAGAGAGGATTTCTCTCTAGATCAGCTTGCCAGGATATATGTAAAGGAAGTGGTAAGATTACATGGAGTACCACTTTCTATTATATCTGATCGGGATCTGAGATTTACCTCGAAGTTCTGGCGAAGTCTTCAGCATACTCTGGATACAGAGTTGAGTTTCAGCACTGCTTATCATCCCCAGACAGACGGTCAGTCTGAGAGAACAATTCAAACCCTAGAAGATATGTTGAGAGCTTGCTCTATGTATTTCAAAGGAGGTTGGGATCAACACCTACCTTTGGTAGAATTTTCTTATAATAATAGCTTTCACTCCAGTATTCAGATGGCTCCTTATGAAGCTCTCTATGGAAAGAAATGCAGGACTCCAACTTGCTGGGATGAATTTGGGGAAAGAAAGCTATTAGGACCTGATCTCGTGGATGAAATGGCAGAAAAGGTCAGATCTATTCAACAACACATAAGAGCAGCTCAGAGTCGACAGAAAAGTTATGCCGACAACCGAAGAAAAGACCTAGAGTTTGAAGTGGGTGATAAAGTGTTCTTACGAATATCTCCCTGGAAGAGGGTTATGAGATTTGGAAAGAAGGGGAAGTTGAGCCCTAGATATATCGGTCCTTTTGAAATACTGGATCGTGTTGGGAAGGTAGTTTACCGATTGGCGCTTCCACCGAATCTCTCTCAAGTTCACGATGTGTTCCATGTATCTCTCCTGAGAAAGTACATACCAGATCCTTCACATGTACTCAGCTCAGAAGTTGTACCGCTGGAGCAAGATCTTTCTTATGAAGAACAGCCGATAGAGATTCTGGATCGTAGCTAAAAATTCCTACGAAACAAGACCACTCGCTTAGTGAAGGTTTTATGGAGGAACCACCAACTTGAAGAAGCTACATGGGAGCTCGAGGATATGATGAGGGAGAAGTATCCTCATCTGTTTGTAACAAAGTGACGAATTTCGAGGGCGAAATTCTTTTTAAGGGGGGTAGAATGTAACACCCGAGACTTTTATGTCATATAAATCATCAAAGGAATCTTTTTCTACACAACACTTGCTTGGCTTTCTTTACACGCAATCGTGACCTTCCTCGATAGCTTGCGTCGTACGCAATACCGAGTTTCACTAAACAACAATATGCTATTAAAACTAGCCGTTATGAATAGTAATAACCACTTTTTGAAATTTTATAAATTTTATTTTTCAAAATGGTCTTCATTTTTGGACTCAGAATATCGAAATTAGCCTAGGGTGAAATTTTGGTATTTTTCTGAAAACTTTCAATTTTTGATGAATAGTGAAACCACTAAGTGGTAGGTTAAAAAACTGAATTTTGCATAAAACTTAATTTTACCGCTTCTGTGAATGGAATTTCGAAAATCCGAGAGACACGGTTAATATCAAGGACTAAAATGTGGTTCAATGAGATGAAAATAATTTTTTGGTGAATAGTAACTTTTTACCTTTTTTTACCGCGGTTAATAGTAAATAGGGTAACTAAGGGTAAATATGATATTAATATTACCCTAACACATGTTCTAATTCTATTGGACAAGTGTAATTCGACCAAAAACAAACTTAGGAATAAAATATGACCATTTAGGCCCACTTGGATTAGATTAGGACATTTATTATTAATTTATTTAAAGAAGGGTTAAAATAGTTAAATTTAAAGTTTCATAAGTAAATCATTTTTAATATGGGGTTATACATAAGATAAATTCGATTGTAAATATTCATTAGAAATCTAAAAAGATTTCCTACATGATGGTATTTTATTTGTAATTTTTAGACATCAAATAATTTAATTTATTTATGACACAAAGATGATGCAGTAATTATCTTATTAATGAAATATTGACATAATTGATAATATAAATACCAAAATAAATGTAATTTAAGACTTTTTATGAATTCCACTAATTTTAGAGGTTACTATGATATATTAGTGTTGATTTAATCAACTTGGTTCGAACATATAATTCTGATATGACTTTCACAAAAATCATATATCAAATAGTGTCAAAATTGACACAAAATAGTTTTTAAATCAAATATTATATTATTAATTGTTATTTTATTCCTAAAAATCTAAGGTTCGTCCAAATGACTTAGATAAGGATATATATATTAATAATAAACAATTTGGGGTTCGTTTGGCATGTTATAGTAAGTGTATTAACCATATAGTGAAAGAAAAAAAAAGACACGGTAAAAGTTAAATTAATTAACTTAGAGTTAAATCTAATTGATAAGGTTAAAATAATACCCTAAACTTGTCTAAATATTATTGGTTGATAGGATTTAGACCCATCCCCACCTTATCTTAGAAATAAGACCCATTGGAACCATTATAAACCGATTTTGACTTTAATATAAAATAATATTTTGACATATTCCTAAGGTGCCCCTCTCCTCCCTTATAAAAGGGCACCTCCTCCCCCTCCTCCTCACACCAATTTGAGCACTCAAGCTCGTCCAACCCCTGCCATTTTCTCCTCTACACTTCCCTAGAATAATCCTAGAGGTCCTGGTCTTCTCCAAAGACCAATCTTAGTTCCTTAAGTGGAGGATTCAAAGAGGCGTTCCAAAGAAGAGGTAATATCCATTACCGATCTTTTCAATTTCTTTCTTCTTCAACTTCTTCTTCTTTAGTTGTTTCATGATAAAGTAATAACATCAGTATTACTTACATACTGATATTTTATTATAAATATTAAACAACCCTAATTCACCTTCTATCCATCCTACGGAAAAATGAAATCACCGCGCGTGCGTACGTACGGAATACCGTCTCCACGCCGTGGTGTAATCTATTTTCCACCATCACCTTACAAGGATGGGTATAATGGTGTAATGAGTAACTATATATGATTATTATGAAGTAATATTGATACTGAAATAATATATATATACTCCAATACAATTCCACGATCATAGGAACGATATCATCACTCGTGCGTACGTACGGAATACCGTCTCCACGATGTGATGCGACTCGTTCTACATGATCTTCATTTCATAATGATTATATAAATGAATTTAATGAATGAATATGGTATATACTACACTAATACCATTCTGGAAATGAATTATCTATAACCTAAAGATAAGAATAAGAATTTATTCAACAAAACACGCATAAGAACAAAAAGTTATAAAGACCCGAGTAACAAGTAACAATGAAATATTACTAACAAGAAGCTAATAATATGACCATATATGATATCATATAAATATGTATGATTCTGGAATAAGTCAATAACATTATTTAAACCATTATACAGGAGCTTCGGACACGAACAAAGCAAATCGGACCTAAGGTAAGGGAAAATACCACAATCTCATTTTTATCTGAGATTGTTTATTCGTAAGTATTTACTAGGGTGTATTTTATCAACCACATCCATGTTCCCTCAATATATAATATTGTTTCCATCCACTTACAATAGTTTAAATCCAATTTTACCCTTAGGTGAGTTTTTAGTAAAGAATATGAAAGGAATCTTTTGTTTTTTTTCGTACGAGGTACTTTTTGACTTTTCCGAGAAAAGTACGAAGAATGTTTTTTTTTAACTTATACGGCATGAATGGATTTTTAAAACATTATTTCCAAGAAACTTCCTTTAAAAGTTTTCAAGTTTATTTTTAATCAACTTCTTTTATTTTAAAGTTGTATGACATTTTATGAAAGGAAAAAAATGTTTTTGAAGAAGAAAGGATATTTTCCTCAAGAATGAAGTTCAAGTATTTTATCAAAATTATTTTCCATCTAAGATAATAAAAGGGTTCTGTTTTTATCCCTATTATTAAATTGAGTTGATCATGTTGTGATGGAATTATTTTTATGAATTCCTTTATCTTATATGAATTGATTTATGATGTCATGATGTTTCAAGAATCCCATTTCTATTACATGTGTTATGCGATGATGTATGATTTATGATTATGTGGAACACATAAGAAAGGATTCATTATAAGATGGTTGGGACCTATATATCCCTCCAATGCATTGGGTAAAGATTTTATATCTCATGAGATAGACATGGATGGAACGGAAGGTTATTTCGGTTCAGTGATACAGGACTGAAACGAGGAGTGAACTCGGTTCAGAAATGGACTTTTTCCACTAAGATAGTCTTGGCAATGAGTCATGACTAACAAGAAATGATTTTCCATGATTATGTGTGCATGCCACAAAGTTTCAAGTTTTATGTTATGATTATGGGGATCTCATTTTCACTTCTATGATTTATCCCATGTTATGATATTATGATCTCTTTTTCAGGTTAAGATTTCCAAAAGCTACGTTCTTATGTATATGATGTGATTGATATTTCTTTTGTTTACCCTTACTGAGCATTTGAGCTCACCCTTTTATGTTTTCTTTTCCCCAGGTCAGGAAGATGGATATTAAGTAGAATATGCTAAAAGTGACCCTAGATATGATGAAATAAATGGGAGACACTGTAGAAGATTTATGAACCAGTTGTTTATGTTTCCCAGTTTCTAAAGACACTATACCTATACGGTCCTTTGTGGTTTTGTCATATGTTGTAATAAGTGTGCTTCAATTTTTAAAGTATTAAAAATGTATGTAAAGTATGGGTCGTTATAGAGTCTTTATCCTTGAACCATGGAAATCTGGGTGTGATACTTAAGCTTACCCTTTCCCTTACAAAACCCTTCTATATTCCAAATATTTGGAAATCTCATTAGAATAATTTTTTCTTTTTATTACCACTTGTGATCCATTTGTCACCCTATTGTCCGTAACATTAGTGTGGAAATTGATGTATTTAATCCTTATGTGGAATCTATGTGGATTTATTTTGATTAATAAATAATATACCATTAGTATGTGGCGTTTGATTCTTGGTTCCACATTTTATCATTGGGATTTTGTTTGGGACCATTTCATCAAGTTTTTCGTATCTATTTGACAAATTAGGATCCCACACCTCTTTACTCAAAGGTTATATTTTAGAGAAAAAATAAGATTCAATGTAATTATTGTCCATTTATTATTTCATTTTCTAGTGTTCCATGATGAATTACACTAATTTGGTAATATACCATGCTCAATCAGTGGTCCTAAATGGTAGTAATTGTAGCAATTGGATTGATCCAAGCCCGCATGGGAGGGGATTTTGGAGAGAAATCACCCACCAAGGTAGTGAAAAGGTTATAGAATTATGATTCAATGTCTTATCCTTCCAGCCCTATATGAAATTATTCACTATTAGGAACTATGAATCCCTCTGTTATAGGTGTTTTTGAAAAATGATAATCTTGAGTTCTATATCCGAAAAATTCTGATGGTTCTGGGAATGAAGTGGTAGGGTGAATTAATGATGTAGTTTCTGTGGGATACATAGAAAATATAGGTTCAAATCACCTAACCTAAAATTTAAGTGATTGTGGGATGAATTTTTTTAATAAATTAAGTCCTATTAATTCCACTTGGACTCTTAATCTAAGAAATCAATTTGATGTTTTGTCTATTATGGGTTCATACAAGTATTTCATTCCTAAATTGAAAAGGAAACAAGCTGAATCTAGGAATTAGGGGGATCAGTAACAGATTGAAAACAATACTACCTATTAATCATCATTGATGTGTGATAAAGATCAAGAAGTGGCTTAAGGAATGGGAAGCAGGGTAATTTTATTCCTTGAACATTTCTAGTCAACCAAAAGAAATAATCAAGAAAACAAAAAGACTAATATAATCTTCTAAAGACCATGGTCACTAGAACATCTTTAGAACTAAATAAAAAAAGGATAAGGCAATGTTTGATTCATTAGTGGTTGTGGAATGTGGAATTATATGGGTTCTAACTACTCCTATTTGATTTGAGGTTGAGGTAGATAGTGACAAGGATGAGGTGACTAGAGTTGGAAAGCTTCAATAACCAAACCAATTATTGGAACCAGAAGAATTTTATGATGTTAGGAAGGAGGCAAGGAAGTATTATGTTAATATAAATCTTCGCTAAAATTTTAGGGAATAAATGTTAGAGGATGAATTTGATATTAACTTTTCAAAGGTGGATATTAATAGAATTTATGATAAGATGGTTTTAGTTTATCATAAAGATGAGAAAATTGATTGGATAATCAATCAAGTCAGGATATTAGCTCTTGGAATCAATTAGTGGAAAATAAATTTGAAATAATATATTCATTCCTGGGATAGGTTTTCCTACCACATTGAGGATATCATCAATGTTGATCTAGACATGAAGGTATCCTCTATCACATGGATCCTATATTGGGTGATAAATTTAGAAAATCAAAATCTTTTCTATATTATCTTGATAATTTCTTATGGGTTCAAAATTTTTCATTTCTTGTTATCTTATTCTGTTCTCTGATTCCCTCAAATGTGTTTTCATAAATAAAAAATTTCAAATTTTCTAGACAAGTGAAAAGTATTAATCATAATGTGAAAACATCATAATCAAGGTATGTTACTAATAAAATTTCAATATATGACTCCTTATGTATAATATAGGTTATTCTTGATCTTTACAAAAACTCTAGGATTTTAACCAAGATTTACACATAGGGTTATTACTATGGTTTCCTCATCCTAGTTTTCAAAGGATAACCTAACCTTTCAATCGATAGAAACTATAACAACACACACATTTCATAGATATATTATATATATATATATATAAGAAAATATAATAATACCATTCGAGGAAAGTATGGGTTTTTAATCTTTGGAATCATGGAAACAAAAACAATTGGTTCATAAAATATCTACATCATCTCCAACTAATTCCTTCATAACTATAACCCTTTTTGGAATGTCATATTATATACCATACATCGTATAATGGGGAAAATATACATAATATAATGGTGAGAACATATGTATAAAAGTGGTAATCAATGGATATATCCATCATAACTGTAGCATAATAGCATGAGAACATGCAACATAACATTTGAAAATTATATCCTGAATATAAAATATCATAATATTGAGTCATGAAATAAATCATATAATTTAATGAGACATTAATCATAAGAAATCATGATTCATGAGATAATAATAATTTCATAAGACCTGGACAGTGTAATGCATATAAGCACCAAATATTATTTCCTTATTTTTGAATTCTATTTTCCAATAATATCATAATGTTATAGGTTCATTCCCCCAACCATTTTAGTATTTTAAGTTTACTCCCAAGATTAGTGTAGCAAACTAATTCCTTTATTGAACTGATTTCACTCCTCATTATAGTTCATTATATCTCATGAGATATAAATCATTACATAAAGCATTGGAGGAAAATTTAGGTCCCACCAATCATTGGTTATAACGTCATCGCCATCTGTAGTTATAAATTAACAAACACCACTAAATTAAAAGCATATATATGTGTTCCAAAAAATCATAATTTATTAATAATATCAAAAACTATTTATATAAATGAGTTTTATAAAAATTTCATCATAACATAATTCATGGAAAAGAAATGGGTTTTATAAATATGATTCCATATTAAACAAATACAAATCATACTGAATATAAGTGTTGTATCCTTGAAAAATGTCCCTATCAAATCACAAGTGACATATAATAATGTCATCTAAGAAGGATTATAATTTTGAAATGACACTTGAAATAATTATCAAAAAAAATTATCATTTTCAAATAATTTATTTTAAAAGTGATGCACAATAATATAGGAAACCAATTTCTTTTAATATAAACGTTTACTATTATAAGTGAGGCATCCAATAATTATATCTTCATACTTGTGTAGAAGTCCACTCATGTCGTATAAGTAAAAAATCATTTCATCGGTATTTTTTAGAAAAGTCACTAAGATCCATCATAAAATATTAAAAAAGTAATACTGTGAAACTATTCTATAAAAATGCATACATGAGTAAAAATAATTTAAAATATCATAATATAATAGAAAAAAATTAAATCGATTTTAGAAGACATGGACAAGGAAGAAAAACAATTATTAGTGGAAACTATCAAAAGATAATTTTTAAATGAAAACCCCTTATAAAAATAATATAATTAATGTGATCATTAATAAAATGAATCGATTATGTCTATCTACTATAAATACAAAAGAAATGTGAAAATTCAACATTATGCAGTTAAAATTAACGCCACGCATAACTATAACATGATATAATCGATGATGTAGAAGGTTAAAATAATGGATTGAAATTGGGTTATGAATTCCCTTACAACATTATAATCTGTTAAATTATATGAACCATAAAAGTAATAATTATCAAATAAAAAATTAATTATGTTAATATAAGGATATTCATGATATTATATAACAAATTTCAGTATATACACCACTACGGATAAGTAATTTTTGAATAATTCATATATCTCATATAAGTAAATGTGTGATGAGAAACCCTTACCTCACAATACCCTTAATTTTTATGTAAATTAACCTCCTGTATAAAAAATTAAAAATGTTATTATATCATTCCAAATTGATATAATATTTTAAATAATTTTTATGATAATTATATTACATCATACCCCCCATTAATTAATAATATTTTCTCATTTTCATAGTTTTGGGTTCGAGGATTTCATGGTTTTAATCACCGGTTTATTTGTGTATAATTATTGATTTTCCTACCAAATGTAAAAAACCATATAAGTGAAATTAAATGATATTCATAAACTACAAAAAATTTAAATTTTCCTATATATACATCTTCTTTCCAACATGAGGATGATTCATGTGATAAAAATTTAATGATAAATGTTTTGTTTAATTTTGTCATTTTCTGGCCATCATGATCTAGTTTTGTTTAATTAATTATTATTTATATATATTTATTATAGAAAGTTAAATGGGTTATAATATTCCTATTAAAATATTATATAACCATAATAATACTTTTATGACCTTCCTTGAAGGCAATAATGGAAAACAAACAGAATCATTATTCACAGAGACGATTAACCACAAAGGTTTTAACAATGGTATCTATTATTTGTATAAGAGGAGGTAATAAAAGGAATGGATATAATATATAACATTATAAAAGGAAAAAATCCATTATATACATGATATTTTATTTATTATTCCATAATGTATTAAGGAGTTTAGGAGAATGTAGAAAAATAAAATAAATTAAGAGAGATTCTTTGTGGGAGTTACCTCTTGAATATCACATTCTGGAAGAACACCTAAAGGAATGTGGAATTGGTCTTTAGATAGAACAAAAACATTTTTATGTGTGGAGAGTTGCGAGGATAATATTAATTAAATATTTTAAAATCATAAACACTTTTTTATGAGAAATGGGATAGTGAGGAGTGGTATGTATACTTGAGGAGCGGTTGGTTTAGTTGGTTAAATTTTGATTATTTTATATTTAAAACTAACCAAATTTGGGAGGAATTCATTCAAAAAAATTGTAATATAATTAATTTTTTAAATTATGGTAACGTATATAAACACATTAAACTAACATTTAATGTTTTAGTTTTTAGGTATTTTAATCTTTTACATTTTAATTTTAACATGTTACATTATTTTACCTGTACTACAGTAAATCATTTTTTACCACTATGAATTTTTTATAGCAAAATATGAAAATGAATTTATAACATAATTTTTACATAAAGAATTCTAATATAGAATCAATTTTTAAAAATTAAAATCACAATAGTATCAAAATTACAATTAAAATTAAAACATTAAAACGAAATGTAATAAATGTGTTTGGATAAATTTGTTTTAAGAAAAAAATGTAATTATAATTAAATAAGGTATAATTTTTTTACAATATAATTATTTATATTATATATAAATAAAAATTTCTTCATTTTATTTGTGCGAAATTTACATTAATAAAACTACTCTTCAAGAAAATTAGAGTTTTTTAAAATTTGTAATTTTTACTATTTATTAAAAAAAACTTTTTAGAAAAATATAATATTCAATCATATGATAATTTTCTAAATATTTAATCCAAAAACAATGATACTTTAATAAAATATATTTTATAATGTTTTCCAGAGTCAATTATATTTATTTTATAATAGGATGAAATAAAAATATCCTTTTTAAGAAAACATATATTTGATGAACAAAATAAATTTACTAAAAATAATGTTCATATCAACAAAGCATTGATTACTACATTAAAAATGATTTATAAAGATATATATTTCATAATGTAGTTAATAATTTTCATTACAACCAATTTATTGGCTAGTAAATTTTTCTTTCTTAAACAAATAATATTTTGG
The DNA here is from genome assembly GCA_963277665.1 of Viscum album. NCBI lineage: Eukaryota > Viridiplantae > Streptophyta > Magnoliopsida > Santalales > Viscaceae > Viscum > Viscum album. Next base: position 904,182,232 of record OY728125.1, on the reverse strand, counting down.
AGTTCGTTTAATCTCGGTGTTTTCTGCAAAGTAAGCTATAGAAGAGATTAAATTTAAACATTTACGGGCCAAGAAATATTTTGGAATTAAATGTTTGATATGGAAATGTATTAAATAATTTAATTATAATTTTATTTTAAATTAGTTTCAAAATTTATTAGGCATATAATATTTATACATTGATGTGATTGAGACATAGTAATTTAGTTGAAGGCATGGGATGAATAAATATAATAGTTAGAAGCATGTATATATATATTAATGTATTATAGCGTATAAAATAAGAAACACATATATAAAATTGTTAAATCAATAAAACACCTTAAAATACCAAATGTTTTACTCATTCCCCATAAATGAATCCTCAATACCTTGATTTTCTAAATGGGTTACCCATAAAAATTTTGGATGCCCATAAATTATTTTGTGTATGATGTGATGGTAATGGGTGACCCTAGTTATATCATGTTATAAAATATGACTATGATCTTTGGGTTGAATTTTTGTAAGTGATCTTAATTTTATTAGGTTCCTAGACGAAGGGAGTTGAGAAAAATCATTAGATGAGTACTAAAAACATTTTTTTAATAAACAATATAATATATATATATATATTATTGTAAATGGTTATCAACCAAAATATATATGTGATGTTAAAAACAACAAATAAAATGAACTAAAGATATTTCCCGAGTGATAGATACAATATAAGGTGAAATCATTTTAGTGTGATTATATTGAAAATAGTTCCTTACTAGATACTTATATAGAACTATATACTCATAGGAAAAATATATTATATGAACTATTACAATTAACATAAACATAAAACAACATGTCATGTGGCTATTATCTATAGTAGTTTTTTAACTGTATTGATTAAAATTATGACATGATAAGTTTTCTCAAATTTAAATTGAACTATTTACATCCCTAATTATTGAATATTATTGATAAAAAATTTATATTTATGATTCTGAGATATTAATAAATTATTCAACATATATTTCTTATGTAAATTTATATGCACAAAAAATATAAAGATAATTTTTTAAATGGAAATTAAATAAATATATATATATATATACTAATTATAGAATGTATTTTTCTATTAGAGTTAGTAATATATGATCTACATCTACCTATTAGATTTGGTTATAAAATTTCGGAAATATTATTATGATACTTCTATAAAAAGAAATTAGATTTTTATTTCTTATCTAGAAAGAAAAGATTATATTTCATGATTAAGATCATAATAATCTTTTTAGTCTTTAATGAAAATTTTTATGAAATTCGAAAAATAATTAGTGATATATTAAATATAAAAATAGATATTCATTTTTATTGAATTATAAATAAAATATCATGTTTAATGATACTAACACGATATTCATTTATCATTTCCAACTTGTATATATGAGTGAGAAACATATTTATAGTCTTCAGAAAGAAAAAAATTGTTATAATTATTTGATTATTAATATATTGATTCCTGTGAATATTATTTATTTGGGAAAAGTTATATAGATCTTTTTTATAGAATTGTACAAATATCAAAAAGATTTTTGTATTAATACATACTTATATATATAGTCTAATGAAAAAACTATCCCTCTGTAGTTATATATACTTCAAAGATTTTAATAAATCATTTGGTTGGTATGGTTTTTTGTTTTTTTTGTAACAAAAGTTTAAAAATATAATGAGCTAATGAGTGATCTACTTAAATGCATGCTCTCGAGCTGTAGGCCACTAGACCTTAGGCGCACCGTTCTATTTTCCAAAGGTTATTGACTAGTAGTGGGGATCTCATTAGGTGTTAGTGGGCAGATTGTACCCTATAGTTGTGATCATAATATTGGTCCATATATATATATATATCACAACATAATTATTACCACAACATTGGAAGAAAAACAATAAACACAACGAAAGCATATACAAAAGTAGCTTTATTAATAATGGCAATGCATAAAACCATTTTTATATGATAAAACATTCCATTATTTTTATTACAAAATAAACATAAAAGGTCTCCCATGGGAAATCACATATGTACTTATATAAAAAATCCCCAAAGTAAGGTCTATCTCGTTGTATATGAACCACATGGTCCTCTTTCATTCATCCCATAAAAAAGAGGTTCATCCTCGATCACTAAGTCCTAGATCCTGGGCACAATACCATAACTGATCTCAAATCAATAAAGTCAATATTCATACTATAGTGGCCATGTATGGTGTGTGTCTGAACTCTGTAAGACACAACTAATGTGTGCATGTTTTACTTCCACAATTATACAGTGTATACATGTGTAAATATAATGCCTCAATCACACATTTGATAAATAACTCGCTCCTCTTGTGCTCATTAACCACAACGGCGCGTTTACCCATATTTCCAAATTTCAGTATATTTATTAATTCATTCCCCAAAATATATATTTTCATACATTAAAAGTGTTTAAATATTTCTTTTCAGTGGTGATGACTTTTTTCATAGTACCTAGGTTTCCCATAAAGACATTCTCACCAGGAGAACCCTCAATTTCATCCCATGAATATATCACCAGCACCAGATTTCCTTAGTTAACTAACTGAAATAATATCATTATGCCCCATTATAATTCCCATGTCCCTCAAATTGTTTTTGAGTATTCACCAAACAAAAAACAACTTTACATCCCGATTCACATTGATATTCATCCTCCCATGTAATATATTCATAGTTGGATTGAAATCTTGATGTCTAAGGTATGATGAATTCTATCCATCAGTAAAAATTTCCCATAATACTCAATGAAAATGGTAAACCTCAACCCCCAACCAATTGTCTAATCACTATATCTTGATTGTTTATCACCAAGAACCATGGCTTTCTGTATTGATCAAATCATCCATATTAGATGTTCAACACCATCCCCTAAGATAAAATATCTATAGAGGACTCAATTCACAAAGAGTGGTCAACACCGTTTTAACTAGGTCAAATCTATGTGAACATGGCACAAATAGAGTTTTTTCATATAACAGTGAGCAAAAATAACTATAATTTCATAATCCACATCAACTAGAAACCTGATTTTCACCTTCCACAATGTATCCTATGAACCAATGTCCAGCATTATCTCATCTCCCAGGGGTCATGTCCTTATCCTGATGAACTCAACACCTCAATCCATGTGATCCATGTTGCCTCAAATTGGTGATCAACATCATCCCATGTGTTGACTTCACCTGTTTTGATAATCCCAACTATGATTTTACATGTATTGATAATCCCAATTAATGTTTAACTATATTATAATTAACTCAATCTATGAAATTATATCTGATAATAATATCAAAATAATCCTTGAAATATTTTAATCAATGCTTATCTTTGTTTATATAAGTTTTGAAGTAATTCTAACTCAATCGGATATGTTTTTCATAAAACAGATAAGTGTTAGTCACTGATCTGCATATAGCTACTGATACAGAGCTACCTGAAATTAGTCTATCGATTGACATAGTCTACCGATAGACAGAGTCACCGATAAGATAAGGTCACCAATACGTAGAGCTACTGATATGTACAAGTCCACTGATAATCATAGAACAAGGTCACTGATACAGATAGCAACCAATAGAACAAGTCTTCCAATAGTACAGAGTGGAGCTACCGATATGCATAAGTCTACCGATACACATAATCACTGGAACTAAGCAAGGATACAGATAGTCACCGATACATAGAGCTACCGATAGACCAAGAGCTACCGATAGACCAAGAGATACCAATATAGAGAGTCACCAATACAGAATGAAGCTACTGATACAAAGCAGAGCTACCGATAGATCAAGAGCTACCGATAGAATGAAGTCACCAGTATATAAAGCTACTGATATCAGGAGCTACCGATACAAGTTCAAAGAACTGCTGATACATGTTCAAAGAGCTACCGATGGAATCTCACTGTAAAGTCTATCGTGCACAACTACCAATAGGATCTTCTAAATATTGATCAACCAGTGAAACAGTATACATTCAATATTATTTATTTATTAAGCTAACAATTACATTTGATGTTTTTAATGAAGTTAATGTTATTTAATGATATCTATTGGCATATCAGGGAACCGTACCTAGTACCCATGCAAAAAGTAATCATTATTTTATGCCGGAGTTGAATGCTATAAAAGGGAATATAAAGGCCTAGCTGAAAGGTGGTGAATATAGAAAGATCATAATAAAGGAACTAAGAAGGCACACGAAGGGTGAAAAAAAAGACAAGGGAAAAACAACATTAAAACGTGGTGAATTCACACAAGGATACATCCCTACCTGGAGAGCACTAGACAGATACGAAGCCACTCATTCTAGAGGAGAACACAAGATGCATCTTGAGTGAAGAACGACAACAAACCCTTCATGCACTCAGGCTGATAAGTTGATCCTGAAAACCACGGAAGAAAATGACACTCTGTTTTTCAGACAATAACAAGAGAAGGACTCAGAAGCTTTTATGACCAATAAAATGAGTCCAGAGCTGCACTTCCAATCACTAAAGATTTTTTAAACTCAATCATACTTACTCTAGCGAGTCTTTAATTTACATTTTGAGCAGTGTGTGTACCCTGTTTATTTTACAGACACACTATCTTCTGAGCTAAGCTAGAGGATTCTTAAATCCTCATTAAAACTCTATAACTCATTGTATCCCACTATGGATAGTGGTAGAGGTCGAGTGACACCTGGATAATTGTGAGCTATTATTTGTTTTCCCACGTAGAACTGTGGTAGAGGTCTTTGAACCTTGACAGACTTTGCACTATTGTTTACCCCGATCTAAGGTGTGGATCAATTTATATAAATTGTTTGGGATAACTATGTCTCCTCTTGAGATTGAATCTCTTGGTTACATCTATTATGAATTTTAGTTTATGTCATAATTATACTACATGTATATTACATATTACGCTACTAGTTACTTTGAAATAAAAAACTATTTTAAAGTTACTTTGATAGTAAAATTATCAAGTGTTTATACTTATTGTAAACCAGTAAGTTAGTTTCAAAAGTTAATTTAATCTTTAGATTAAATTAACTGAGACATAATAAATCTTTGAGAAACTAATTGAACATTTAGACTCTGTATAAATTCACTACAGTCTAACTTTGTTTTTAAATTGGGGTATTTAAAGAGAAATCTTTTTAACAGAAATTTTAATTTGAACTCAATTTACCCCACCTCTTGAGTATCCACTCTGACCAAAACTTGGTATCATAGATTTCATTTAATAAAAGTTTTCAAAACATTCTGTTTTTCAATTGTGATTATAGTTTCATTTTTAAAGATCTTAAATTTCTGTTCGTTATAAATTTTAACTCTTTAATATATTTTCTAAAATCTAGTTATGGACAATAGACTAGAAGGTGATTAAACTAACAGGCCATCATTCTTTAATGGTAAAAAATATGCCCAATGGAAACATAAGAGGAAAATTAATTTGGAGAGTATGGGTTTTGATATTTGGACTACTATAGAGACTCCATATGAAATTCCAGAAACTAATAGAACTACATGGGATGAACATACAAAGACTGCTTTCAATAATAATTATAAATCTATGAATGCCCTGTATTTTGATTTAGTATATGAAGAGTTTAATATAATTTCTTCTTGTAAAACTGCTATTAAAATATGGGACACTTTGGATATTTCCCATGAAAGAACAAACAATGATAAAGAAATGAGATTGAATACAAATACTATTAAATATGATAATTTTAAGATGAGACCTGATAAACCCATTTCTGACATGTATCTCAGGTTCGATGAGATTTTCAATAATATGACCTCTCTTGGAATGGTTGTTCTCGCAAAGGAAAAAATTATGAGTATATCATGATGTCTACCAGAAAGATGGAGAGGCACATCTGTTTCCATTATAGAATCATGCGACATCACCAAATTGCCTATTAAAGAATTAATAGGTAATCTTATGATGTATGAGTAAGAACATAATGTAAATAAGTAAGAAGATGATAAAAACAAGAGAAAATATATGGAATTCAAGTCTACTTCCTCAAAGAAAAAAGATAAAGAGAAAATGAATGTTCCTATTGAAAGTTAAACAAGTGAATGTTCAGACTCTGATAGTGATGCTGAAATGGCTCAAATAGCCCGCAGATTTAAGAAGTTCTACAAGAAGAAGAAATTATTTAGAAAATAAAACTTCAAAGGTAAGTATGAAAATAAAGGTAAGTGGATGAAGGATTGGAAGAAATATAATAATGAAGACGATATAGTCTGATATGAATGCAAGAGGAAAGCACACATCAAGGATGACTGTCCAAAATTAAAATTCAAAAATAAATATGATTATAAGGACAATAAGTACAAGAAATCCATGAATGAAACCTGGAGTGCTTTGGAAGACTACACAATTGAATCTGATGTTTTTTATTCTGAAATGAATCGTGCCAACATGTGCTTTATGACTAACATATCTGAGGTACCTGTTTTCCCTATTCCAAAGGATTATTATTCTGGAAATAACATTGATTCAGATAATGATGAAGATATGTCTAAGCATGAACGGTTTGAATATTGTAACATGCTGGAAGAAACATGTAATGAACATAAGGACAAATATAAGTAATTAAAGAAAGAGCATGCTCTCGGTTCCAATGTTAAATCTACCTTTGATATAGAAAAGGAAAAGAATTCTCAACAATTGAAGGAAAATAATGAAATGAAAATGTATAATGAGCAACTTAGAAAGGACTTAGAAATGTTCACAAAGGGAAAAGATAAACTTACTCAAATTTTAGGTAAGAAAGTTGCACCAAAATATACTATTGGTTTGGTATACCAACTTGGACAGAGGCATTTTACCAAAAATCGATTTATTCCTAAATATGGACAAAATGCTACTTGTTCCAGTTCTGGAAATTTGTATGCTTCAACTATTTATTCATATGGTTATAGATCAATTAAATTTTACCTTTCAAAATCTATTTATTATATAAATTATATGAGACCCATAAGAGAAATCTAGGTACCTAAATCTTTGATTGCTAACCTTTCGGACCCAAGAAGATCTGGGTACCAAACTCATTTTCCATCTAAACCTATTTTGTAGGAGACCTGCTTAAAGAGTTCTCACAAGAAGGTATGGTAATTTGATAGTGGATGTTCAAGGCACATGACTAGAGATTACTCAGGCTTTAAAAGCTTAATAAAGGATGATGGAGGCTATGTCACCTTTGGTGAGAATTCTAAAGGAAACATCATCGTCTTAGGCCAGATTGGTAACATTAATTCAGTTTTAATTTTAAAAGTTTTATTTTATGATGGACTTAAATATAATCTGTTGAGTATTTCTTAGTTATGTGATGATGGACTTAATGTTAATTTTGAAAATGATTCTTGTAATGTTTTTAACTCTAAAAATGTTTTCATATTTTCTACATTGAGAAATGAAAATGTCTATGCTCTCAGATAATTATTCTATGATAGTTTGATATACAATATAATCAAAAACTATTGAGAGTGAAAAAAAAAATATATTTAATTAACAATGCTAATTTTTTAAATTATAATTTTTTAATATTTTTCTAACATGGTAATGATAAATATTTTGTACTCTATAGCCTATAAATTAAAAATAAAATTTTATTCCAAGAACAGTTATCATCCATAAAAGACATATCTTCATGTCTTATTCTCCATAGTTAGTACATAAGGAGAGTAAGGAAGGTACCCTTCAAGATCCAAAAGATATAAGAAGATGTATAACACCGATTTTTTAAATAATAGGTAATTTAACCAATTTTGGAATTAATGAATTTCAAACAAAATAGATTCCCTCTCTAATAAATTTAAATCAATTGTTATCTATATTATCTCCATGATATATTTAAACCTTCTAGTATTTATACAACCTTCATCAAAGGTTTTCTCTATGAATGGATAGATTACTTAGTGTAAATATATCAACTACTAAAATTCCACTAGGAACTCATTAAGAGTGTTTTCAATACTCCATATGTTAATTTGGGGAACCCTGATAAGTAATAACACATTTATGGGAATGAATGATAGAATAATACTATTGGTAAGATTTATCCTCCCACTAAATGTTGAAAACTGGCTTTTTTTATTGGGATTTTACCTAATACCATATCCATAATACTATATATGTCGTGAATATGAGTCCACCAACTTTATAGTTAATATCTAAGACATATCATCCGGAGGATCCCTTTAACAAATATAGTCCATCTTTTAAATTAATGAGATTATCTGTATGAGATAGTACTTTAGAAAACTATACTAATTTTGTCAGAAATGATTATTTTTTCACTTTAAACAGTATAATAATTCATAATAACTAGGAATCATTGATTGAATTTATGATTTCTATTAAATAAATATTGATCATTATTAGTCAATTAGAGGTGAAAATTATTGAGAATTTGTATCTACATATAAACAGAAAAACCTCCCCACTCTATATAGCATATTTCAATTCCTACTATGTATGACCTAGGATATGATTTTTTTTTACATAAATAGGATCTATTTAATATGGGTAGTGATCTAACTTATTGAATCTTGACTTAGGAATCATAATATTGAACATGAACTATATGTAAGAGTACCTATGGAAAAAACATGTTACACACCAATGCTGAGAAACCACGACATATCAAGATCTTTAGAACAAAATTCCATTTTAATTAATCAAAAAAATTACATATCAATTGTAAACATGATTTTTGTACCCAAAACATTCTGATCAAGTTAAATTATAATTTACTGTACAAATAAATGGCTCTTTTAATGTCTTCCCCTTAATAAAGATGTTTTGTTTCTCTTAGAATATGTTTGTAAGAATACTGGGTGATATATTATTTATGATCTTACCAAGGACTATATAGTAGATGTTGTAAATACTGATGGGGAAATATTTACTAAAGGAGCATGGGTGTCTCTCCATTAGAACAATAATTATTATTTTTGTATAGGTGGATCTGGGGAGTGAACCCCCCATTGAAATACTACATAAAACACACATTAGACTCTCCCTTGATGATATCCCATATAAAAACATATAATGTCATAGGGAATCTATCCTGGCCTAGGTAAAATATAAGTTCCTATTATAAATGGCCCCATAATTTTCACCATTGAGAGGAATGGATTTCGTGATAGTAATTTAGATCTCATCAAAAATGCATATAATAGGGTTAAGGAAAGAGTAATCATAGACCTCTCTACGTTACCCTTAATTTTTTCTATTATTTGAACTACTGAGTAAAGAGGTGAAGTATGAAATTGCTAGAGGATCATTTACCTAGATATCACTGGTGAACTATTCATAAGCTAATGATATACTGAGATTCCACACACACATAATTTAGGTAATTATTGTATAAAAATATGTTGTATTTATATCACCTTCCTTGATCAATAATGTTAGATATTTCTTTTAATAAAATACTTCCTCCTCTTATAGTCGCATCATTAATAATCTCTTCTATGTTTTTTCAAAAGAAAACTTATCATCATATCACCTCCTCTATAAAAAATCAAAACATTATGGATTATTTAATTCAAATATATTATATTTCTATAGGGGATAATTTATTTAGACCAAGTAATTCATTAGAAAACCTAAAATTATGTTATCATAAATCAATGCTTAAATTTTATTAATGTTTTTCATATCATTTGGATGTAACGTCATAGGAAATTCCCAATTTAATACCATGGGGTGTTAATAAAACCCACCTCAATAACCTATTATCATTATCATCATATTATAGTGACCAAAAACTATCTCTATAATGTCAATAAACCATGATCCATAAACAAATAAACCCAAATATAAAACAAAAACACTATATGAAAACCCTATAAGGGATCCCAATAACCCCCACACACAATGTCTCTAATTTCCATTACATAGAAAATTATACATCTAATCATAAATCAATGAAATACTAAAAAATAACTAACAAACTATCCTATACCAAAACCATAATCAACTGAATGTGAACATTCATTATGTTCTTCATATCGAAAATACACATGAAATCGTGAATAATTTTAGGTGATTTTTCAATGCTCTAGTTAAATTAATATTACATCTCTTACGAGAACAACCCTAAATAAAAAAATAATAAAAGAGGAATGAATATGAGAGGATAAAAGAAGGAAATTCCCATAATAAAACAAATACCTCGATCTAAATCACAATGTGTTGACAAGGAAAATTGGTTGGATAAAGGAGAGGAATATAGAGAGAGATCATACTATATTCATCTACCATCAAACCCAACAAACTATGTAATGTTATTAAACTATTAATGTAAAAAAATTATAAAGTATAGATTTATAAAAATAATATGGACCACCACCGTGTACTCGGTGTCTCTCCATCATCTACCTAATGGCCAACTTAATTTGTCACCCACATAGGTAATCTCATTGGGTAACAAGTTGCACTATCTAAGGTACTCAGTAGTCACCTAAAACAAGATCCTCCATTTTATCATTTTACGAAGATCCTAATTTACTTATTTAATATTTTATAACCATATAAATGTCTATAAAAATTCATATTATATTCCCTAAAAACAAGGAAATGATAAGTATCATATTCAGAATCCAAAACATCAAATAAACAAAATTTTAATCAACTATTTTCCTTTATATATATCTAATATAATAATTAAAAACATTGATAATGTTATTTTATTATACCATAAATATATAGGGATTGTTATAAAAAAAATTAATATGAATAAAATGATGGATAATGAGTATTATAATAGCATTAATAAAATCATATCTATAATCAATTAGGTTTTATGATTATTCTAGTTTTATTTTTGTATACTTTACCCAACATGGTTGTATGACCACTTTCCTGAGATGTGAATTACATTATTTTCTGTGTATAAGAAACCCTTACCCCCATGAAACCCTAAGTAAATATATCATCTTTTGATTATGTTTCATGTCTATGCACTAATATCAATAGAAAAAATAAATAATGATCCCATTATAGGCGTACCAAATTATAATTTATATTATCCCAAAAAACCAATTAAATTGGTGATTTCGATATGTGAGTGTGTTGTACCATAAAGCTATAGGTTATAGATTACTTATACAGTTTTTTTCGCTCAATATCTCGATAAATGGATTATTTATTTTTCATTAAAACATAAAAACCAAATTGACATAAACAATTTAATAAAAAAAATGCAGTGGTTATGAAATTTAAAGGATTTAAATGAAAAATAGTTTATGTTATTCTCGGTTGAACTAAAATTTCCATTTTCACCATGATTATCAAATAAAATATTCATCATTGTGAGATAACCATATCAGTATTTCTATCTAAATTCATCAGTGTTTAGTAATTAATATAATACTATATTAATTTTTAACATTTCTTAAAAAAATTAATAATATAATAGTATAATGATTTTATTGCTTTATAGTAAAAAAATATGGCTTTCATCCTCCAAAAATAAACTTGGTTAATCTAAGTTGGGAGTGTGTATTTAAGAAAATATATAATAAATACCCAATAATGGATAATAAAAATAATCCAAGGGTGGAAGAAAATGTATTTTATAAAATACATCAAAATTTTATGACTCATATACTCAACATTTTAGCATTATATGGTCACGAGATTCATAAATAAGATGAGTATGACCTCATCCATTACCATGGGTCGAAGATATTTCAATGTAAAGTGGAATATATAAGGGAAATGAAAAATAGAAAATAAAATCACACTAAAAATGAAACAAGATAGGGAAAATAAAATATTGTAAATATCTCTATATTCACGTTCCACTATTAGTTTTTTTGTTTAATGCATCTACTTATAGAACTCTATAACAATAAATATTATATATAACTTAAAGAAATACCTAAAAATATTATCTCACCGACCATTAAATTTATATTTCCAATGATTTGTGGGTTATGTGGGGAATTTTATGTTCATCTCTATTCACATAACATGTCTTGTCAACATCATCCCCTAATTATGGTGTGGTAGGTGAGGTATATGGTGTGCATACCTACATCGATATTCCAAATGCTCTAGTATTAATAATCAATATATAGTCTCACATGGTATATTCATGTGTTCCTTTATATGCATTACTTTTTCATATCGAATCACATGGAAAATAATTCTTCAATTTTTATACTTTTATATTTTTTCTTCCCTTTCTCTCAATATTATAATCAATTTATTGTTTTTTTCTTGAAAACATTATTTTTTTGGATTCTCATAAATTTCATAAAAAGAATCAAAAAAATTAAATTTAAATATTAATGTTTCTTTTATTTTAATGGAAAATAATATATAAACTACGGATCTAATATCTTTCTCTATAAGAGGTGTGGTTACATACTTTCAATTCCATATATTATCTTGATTTTTTATTTTTTCCCTTAAAATTCAAATACATTTTAGAAAAGGATTTTAATGTACAATTATTTGGTAATGTCTAATGACCCACTATATTCATATATTTTTTTTAACACAAATATTTTAATATTTATTACATAAAATAAAAAATCCACACCAGTACCATATGCGTTATGTTTCATGGGAAACATGGAAATAAAAACAACTTGTTCCTAAAACATCTACATAATATCCTACATATTCATTAATAACTATATTAATTTTTTTACATGTACTACTTAATACCGTACTTCATGTAAAGACTAAAATAAATATAATAAAAGAGTGATGTTAGATTCTCAGTAAGGGTACAAAAGGGAAATATAAATCCTAACATAACAATAATGGAATAATAACATGTAAATAACATTTCATAATTATACACTATATATCAGATATCATAATATTGAGTCATGTAATAAATAATAGAATTTCATTTGGCATGAATCACCAGAAATGATGATCCATATTAGAATAATAATGGCATAACACATGGGATGTGTCAAACACAAAAACTTAGAAAATAAATTCCTTAGTAGATATGGATATTATACAAGACTATCATAATGTAATGGGTTCACTCCCCAAACAATTTTAATATTCACGGTTCACATTAAATACTATCGTAACAAAAAACTTACTTTACTGAATTGAGGTCACATCTTCTTCTAGTTCTGTCTATCTCATGAGATATAAATCATTACCCTATGCATTTTAGATAGATATAGGTCACACCTGTAATTAGGTATATTGTAACCACCATCCTTGGTTGTAATTTAAATCCCATAACATAATAGAAACCACACCTATGTTTACTATAAGAACCTAAGGTATTCATTATATCATAACCCATGTCAACAGATGAGTTTCATAAACAACTCATCATATAATAACTCATGGAATATAAATGTGTTTCATAAAAATCATTTAATAAAAAAAATAAACCAAGCATAAATATAATAAGGATTGTATCCATGAAAAATATTCCCCAAAAATCACAAGTAAAATCTAATAATTTTATCTTAGATGGAAAATAGTTTTGAAATATCATGTCAAATAATTATTGAAAAAAAAATATTTCGATTTTCAAATAAATTCTTTTCAAAGTGCTTCTTAATAATCAAGTGAAAAATTTTTATAAATTAAAATTTAAATATTTAAAAGTAGAAATAAAATAACTAAATTATAATTAGATAGGTAAATTATAATCATCTTATTTAAGTTAAAAAATCATTAATTCCATATTTTTTCAGAAAATTCACAAAGAACCTTTCAAATAAACTCCCAAAAAGATTCCTTTCAAATCATTTTATAAAAAGTAATACATGAGTGAAAATTTAATTAAATAATCAAAACCAAATATTCAAAACCATTTTGAAAAAAATTATAAAAGGCACATACATAAAAGAAAAATGTAATTTTAAGGGAAGCATTAAATAATAAATTTTAACAGAAAATACCATATAAATATCATATAATTAAAGTGAGCATTAATTAGATAAATAAAAAATGTGTATCAACTATAAATTCATATTTCACAAGTCTAAATAAAGTATAATTTATTTAAAATTAAACTCACACATCATCATATTATGACATAATCAATGAAGGTTAAACCACAGAATGGAAGTGGGGTAAAGAATTCCCTTACCACTTTGTAATCATCTGAATCGTATACCCAAAAAAGTAAAAAAAGAGAAATATTTAATAACATTATGATAACTAGATTCATGATATTATCTATAAATGTACATTATTTTATATACATATAATAAATATGTGGTGAATAAGTCATATATCTGATAGATGTAAAAGTGAGATGAGAAACCCTTACCTATTAGTTCCCATTAGTTTTTCATACATTAATCTACTATATAAATGTATAAATAATGTTATTAATTCATTCCAAAACTAATATAATATTTATAATACAATATACGATGATTTTGTAACATCTTACCACCCATTAATTTGTAATATTTAATTATTTTCATTGTTTCAAGTTCCTTTTCTTCAGGGTTTTCATGGTCAGTTCATTTGTTTATAATTATAGATTTTATTGTGAACTGGAAATAAAACTCCAAAAGTTACATGAAATTTTATTCATCAACATAAATAATATTAAAATTTATTTTTAATAATTTTCTTTTATACATGCTGATGATTCATTTCATTAAATTATAATGATAAATGGTTTGGTTTAATTTGTTGTTTTTTTACCATAATAAACTAGTTTTATTTAATTAATTTTTATGTGTATATTTTCATTGTCGAACAATAAATATGTTATTACATACCTATTAAAATATTATTTAACAATAATAATACTTTAATGACCAACCTTTATGTTGGTAACGTAATATATAAAAAACATTATTCACAAACATGATTAACCACCGTAATTTGGAAAATGGTTTCATTTATATGAACAATGGAAATTAATGAATTATGTAGATATAATATATTCAACTAGGAAGATAACAATACTATATATAAATTATACTACAGTTATTATAAATTTATGGATGAATGCTTTTAGAATAAGGTATAATAAATAGAATGAATTAAGTGAGGTTGTTTGAGAGAGTTACCTCTTGAATATCATCTCCATGACAGACCCCTTAAGGAATATTAAATTTGTGTTTTGGAAAGACCAGATGCATTTGAGAATGGGGATAGTATAGAGGATACTATTTGGTAGATATTTTAAATTAATCAAGATTTTTATGAGAAATTGGTTGGTGAGAAATGGTATTTAGACATGAGGAAGGGTGGTTTTATGTGATTAAATAATGACTATGTATTATTTAGTGACAAATAAATTTAGGTCGCATTAATTCCAAAACATTTTGATTACAATTAATTTTTCATTGTCGGTTTATTATTTAGAAACACATAAATCACCCTTTTATATTTTTTACTTTTTAGGTATTTCATGATTTTACTTTTTAACATAACCTACAACATTATTTTTCCTATAATTAGGTAAATAATTTTTTACCATGATAAAGTTTTTATACCTAAGAATGAAAATGACTATATAACATAATTTTTAATTATTGATTCGAACTATTTTATCCAATATTAAATAATCTAAAAAATAATTTTAAAATTTAAATTTCAAATTAAATCGTTAAAACACAATGAAATATAGTTTTATGGAAATATATGTTTTTAATCCGAAAAATGTACTGATACCAAAATAAGGTATAATGATTTTTTTAAATGGTATATATTATATTAAATAAAAAAAATAACCTGATTTAATTTTATATTAATTTATATTCATAAAATAACATTTAAATAAAATGACAATTTTATATAAATATAAATTTTATTGTTCATTAAAAAGTCATACTCTTCATAAAATTTCCAAAAACCCATCATAAACTAATTTTATCTTACTAAATCAAAAATGATATTAATTTTATAAAATATATTTTATAAATGTTTCAAATTATATTATATTTTTTTCTCATTGAGCGTAATAAAAATCACTTTTTGAAAAAAAAATATTTGAAGAATAAAATGACATTATTAAAAATGATGTGAATATTCAAAAAGAATTAATAAATAAATTAAAAATTAGTTAGACAATTATATATTTCATAATGTGGTTAATACTATACATTCCTACTAATTCAATGGCTAAGTTATAATGGTTATGTTAATAAAATATTATTTTAAATTTTGTTTAAGAATGGTGTTATGTGAAAATTAAGTTTTCGAAGAGATTAAATCTATAAAAACAAACCATAAGATGTTCAAGTGTTACATACCACACACAATAAAATTAATTTTTCCCTAGAAATTCATCACTCGGGTAAAAATATATGAGTATACCTCATCCTCATCACATCCTATGGTTCCCACAAACCATCCACAAATTGGTTGTTTTACCACAAAACATTAACTAGGTGAGTGGTCTTGTTTCAAAGAACATTATCTCTACTATCCTGAATCACTACTATTTTTTCTTTATAATAATTATCCTTCAACATCAGTATTACCTCTATGTTTAGTACAGGTGAAGGATCTAGTCTTTAATTCCTCCTGAAAGATTCATGGAACACATCATGAACTTGAGAGAGATTTTTTGGAAGTTTAACTCGATAAGTTACTATCCTGATATAATCAAGAATTTTAAAAAAATAATGTTTCCCTAAAATTTGATATTTCACTTTGAAAATATAAATTGGATATTTTAAAATTCATTTGTGGGAATTTTACATCATAAAAAGTTATAATAAAACTAACTCTAAAAAAAGTGAAAGTAAAAGGATAATATCACCACATGACTAGGATTTTGATTAGGAGAATTTTAGTGGAAGGTGAAAATATGGACATCAAATTGAATTATAACTATCATTTTATGTTGCATAATAATAGAGAACATGGGAATTTTAACGTTAATGATAATAAAACCATAGTCTAAATAAGGTCATTGATATCATTAGAAAATATAGTAATATGATAACATTTTATATCAAAATAATTTATGAACATATAATTACTTGATTTCATCTCATCTGTAAAATTTCATAATTTCGTTATTCCTTGAATATTATATGTTTCATTTATATCTCCAAAAAATGAAGTTGAAATTTTAATGCCTCTTGAACTAGTAGATCATAAGATCCATAATGGGAGGAAAACTCATTCATTCTATCTATAGTTATCATCACATAAAATAGTTTTCACATATTATCCAAGACACATTAATCATCAACTGGTTAAGTAATAAATTAATGTATCAAAATACCTCAAATGTTCAATTTAAAAAAATTTATAAATGGTTACCCTTCTGAACATTAAAAAAATTGCAATCCTAAACATTATAATGAAGGTTACTAAATTTTCTAAATGAACTTATCATTAATAACCCAAAAAACAAGATGTAACTCCTGATTGTGACAAACCAAAAATGTTTAGATCATTATCATGTATTCTCATAAAACATTGTAATAAGCTAAGTTACCATAAAACCTGAGATAAAACATGCTTGCCTTCAAAAATTAACTATTTCCTATTACTATAAATACAAATAAATTATATCTCAATTAGTAACCACCTTGTCAACATATTGAAAATCGATTCAAATGATATTAAGAAAATCAAAATCTATTTGTCTCATTATTGTCCCAACACCATGCACTTATTAAGAGTTATATTTTCCTTGATCATATGTTCATGAAAAATATCACATTACCACATAAATCACTATTCAGGGTTACCAGTACCATTCAACATATACATTCAAGTAGTTCATGAAAAACTACTATAGAATAATCCATAGATGTTTCACTATTCTAGAATACCATAAAAATACTACTAAAAAATTATCGTTGAATTAAATTAAATAAACACTCTATCACCCCACTTCCTTATTAAATTATTAAGAAAAATTTTTCTTCTTATTCCTTAAATCTTATTTCATATCATATTTCATTAATAGTCTCATCATCAATTGAAATATAACCATTACACCTACAATATTTTTGATTATCTTCATTATCATTCACCCTAGGAATATGATTTTCATAATTCCCTTATATTCTATATTTAATAAATTTAGGTATCAATGATTCTTTAGGAATTCCATTATTCCTTCACATTTTGTAAATATAACCTTTAACTTTTAATTTGTAATTACTTTATTGGTGTGTTTATTTTAGACACCCAAAGAATCTTCCAGTTCTTTTGAAACTTTCTCTTTGATGAATTTTCACACATTCTTTACATGATGAAATTTAACAATATTTCTTCTATATTCACCATGAAATTCCATCTTTATCTTATTATATGGGTCAGAAAACTCAAAAAATATGATATTATTGATCGTGTTATGGGATGGTTGATTAGGAAAAATAAAATGGTTTTCTTTTTTACTTTTATTTCATTTGGTTTCTAATAGGTAAGATCATTCAATTTTACATTACATTCACCATTAACATGAATCTTTGTTGTTCCAACTATTTTCTAAAACGAAAAAATATTAGCATGAGAAACAATGATCAATATATTAATGTTGTGTGGTAGATTTATCTTGTCATCGTCGAAACTGAATTGGGTGTCAGGCATCCCATTATGGGTGGTGAAGATTGAAGCTCTGACTACCCACCCTTATCAATGAATGGGGCGGGACTCACCACACATGTATCCCTTTAGAACCCCTACCTTCAAACTTGATTTTACCCTCATTTAACTTATATTGAATGTCTATCCTCTTCACCATGGGTTCCCAACATTTCCCTACTCCCCCCATGAATTTTATGTAGTTTCGGCTCTACGCATCCCTCCCTAGTGGATATTTTTGATCCAATGTGTCCTCCACTTGACTACTTCAACAAATTTAACAATGAATCTAGGTATCTAAAAGTGATATTCACCCTCGGATTGATGGATACACTCCACTTTCATTTTTTTTCTTCTGCGAATAATCATTCCTCATCATAGTCCAAGAGGCAACGGTCTTGTGAGGGCTCTCACATCATCATGTCTATATGGATCTATGAATTTCATTGGAGTCTTGATTCTCGAACCATGGAAATCTGGTTGTGATACTTAATCTTACCATTTCCCTTACAAAACCCTTTTATCTTCCAAATATTGAGAAATGTCATTAGAATATTTTTTTTTCTTTTGATTACCACTCGTGATCCATGTGTCACCCCATTGTCCGTAACATTAGTTTGGAAATTGATGTATTTAAGCCTCAGGTGGAATCTATGTGGATTTATTTTGATTAATAAATAATATACCATTAGTATTTGTAGTTTTATTCATGGTTCCACATTTTATAATTGGGATTTTGTTTGGGACCATTGCATCATGTTTTTCATCTCTATTTGATAAATAATGATCCCACACCTCTTTACTCAAATGTTATATTTTAGGGAATAAATAAGATTCTATGTAATTATTATCTATTTATTATTTCATTTTATAGTGTTCTAGGATGAATTCCACTAATTTGGTAATATACAATGCTCAATCAGTGAGTAGAAATAGTAGTAATGGTAGCAATTTGATTGATCCAAGCCCGCATGGGAGGGGATGTTTGATCGAAATCACCAACCAAGGTAGTGAAAAGGGTCTAGAATTTCGATTCAATTTCATATCCTGCCAGTCCTACATGAAATTATTCACTATTAGGAACTATGAATCCCTCGGTAATTGGTGGTTTTGAAAAATGATAATATTGAGTTCTATGTCGGAAAAATTCTAATGGTTCTGGGAATGAAGTGGTTATGAGAATTAAGGACGTAGTTTCTGTGTGATACATATAACATGTAGGTTTAAATCACCTAACCTGGGATTGATGTGATTGTGGGATGAATTTTTTGAATAAACTGAGTCCTATTAATACCTCTCTGACTCTTAATTTAAGAAATCAGTTTGATGTTTTGTCTATTATGGGTTCAGACAATAATTTCGTTCCTTAATGGAAAAGGAAAAAATGATGAATCTAGGAATAAGGGGGGTCATTAATAGAGTGAAAACGAAACTAACTCTTAATCAGCATTGATGTGTGAGAATGATCATGAAGTGGCTAAAGGAATGTGATGCTGGGTAATTTTATTTCTGGAACCATTCTAGTCAACCAAAATGAATAATCTAGAAAACAAAAAGACTAATCAAATATTCTAAAGACCATGGTCACTAGAACATCATTAAAACTAAATAAAAAAAGGATAAGGCACTATTGGATTCATAAGTGGTTGCTGAATGTGGAATTATATGGGTTTCAACTACTCCTCTTTGATTTGAGGTTGAGGTAGATAGTGATAAGGATGAGGTGACTAGAGTTGGAAGGCTTGAATATCCAAACCAATTGTTGAAACCAAAATAGTTTTATGATGTCAGGAATGAGACAATGAAGTATTCTTTCAATATAAATCTTCTCTAACATTTGAGGGAATAAATTTTAGAGGATGAATTTGATGTTAACGTTTCAAAGGTGGATATTAATAGAATGTATGATTAGATGGTTTTAGTTTATCATAATGATGAGAAAATTGATTGGATCATCAATCAAGATATGATATTAGCTCTTTGAATCAATTAGTGGAAAATAAATTTGAAATAATATATTCATTCTTGGGATATGTTTGCCTGTCAGTTTGAGGATATCAACAATGTTGATCTAGACATGAAGGTAACCTCTATCACATGGATCCTATATTGGGTGATAAATTAAAAAAATCAAAATCTTTATTATATTATCTTGATCATTTCTCATGAGGTTCAAAAATTATCATTTCTTGTAATCTTCTTTTATTCTCTCATTCCCCCAAATGTGTTTTCATAAATAAAAATTTTCAAATTTTCTAGTCAGGTGAAAAATATTAATCATAATGTGAAAACATCATAATCAAGGGATGTTACTAATAAAATTTCAATCTATGACTCCTTATGTATAATATAGGTTATTCTTGATATTTAAAAAAACTCTAGGATTGTAACCGAGACTTACCCATATGGTTATTACTATAGTTTGCTCATCCTAGTTTTCAAAGGATAACATAACCTTTCAATCGATAGAAACTATAACTACACACACATTTCATAGATAGATATTATATCTATATATATAAATATTTATTAGAAAATATAATAATACCGTTCGAGGATAGTATGTGTTCATTTTCTTTGGAATCATGGAAACAAAAACAATTGGTTCATAAAACATCTACATCATCTCACACTTATTCCTTCATAACTATATCCCTTTTTGGAATTTCATATTATATACCATACTTCGTATCCTAGAGAAAATATACATTATATAATGGTGATAAAATATGTATAACAGTGGTAATCAAGGGAGATATCCATCATAACATTAGCATAATAGCATGAGAACACGGAACATAACATTTGAAAATTATATCCTGAATATAAAATATCATAATATTGAGTCATGAAATAAATCATATAATTTCATGAGAAATTAATAATAAGAAATCATGATTCATGAGATAATAATAATTTTATAAGACCCGAAATGTGTAATGCATATAAGAACCAAAAATTATTTCCTTATTTGTCAATGCTCTTTTCCAATAATATCATAGTGTTATAGGTTCAATCCCCCAACCATTTTAGTATTTGATGTTTACTCTCCATATTATTATAGAAAACTAATTCCTTTATTAAACTGATTTCACTCCTCATTATAGTTCATTCTATCTCATGAGATATAAATCATTACATAAAGCATTGGAGGAAAATTTAGGTCCCACCCATCATTGGTTATAACATAACCACAATCTGTAGTTATAAATTAACAAACACCACTAAATTAAATCCATATATATGTGTTCTAGAAAATCATAATTCATTCATCATATCAAAAACTATTTATATAAATGAGTTTTATAAAAATATCATCATAAGATAATTCATGGAAAAGAAATGGGTTTCATAAATATGATTCCAGATTAAACAAAAACAAAACATAGTAATTATAAGTATTGTATCCTTGAAAAATGTCCTTATCAAATCACAAGTGACGTATTATAATTTCATCTAAGAAGGATTATAATTTAGAAATGTCACTTGAAATAATTCTCAAAAAAAGAAATTCACATTTTCATATAATTTCTTTTAAAAGAGATGCACAATAATATAGGAAACCATTGTCTTTGAATATAAACATTTGATATTATAAGTGAGGAATCCAATAATTATATCTTCATACTTGTGGTGAAATCCACTCATGTCGTATATGTAAAAAATCATTTCATTGGTATTTTTTAGAAAAGTCAATAAGAACCTTTCTTGGAATATTAAAAAGAAATCCTTTAAAACTATTCTATAAAAATGCATACATGAGTAAAAATACTTTAAAATATACTAATATAATAGAAAAAAATTAAATAAATTTTAGAAAACGTGGAAAAGGAAGAAAAACAATTATTAGTGGAAACTATCAAAATATAATTTTTAAAGGAAAACCCATTATAAAAATAATATAATTAATTTGAGCATTAATAAAATGAATCGATTATGTCTATCCACTTAAAATACAAAATAAATGTGAAAATACAACATGATACGGTTAAAATTAACCCCACACAAAACTATAAAAGGATATAATCGATGATGTAGAAGGTTAGAATAATGAATTGAAATTAGGTTATGAATTCCCTTACAACATTATAATCTATCAAATTATATGACCCATAAATGTAATAATTATCAAATTAAAACTCCATTATGTTAATATAATGAGATTCGTGATATTATATAACAAATTTCAGTATATACACCACTAAGAATAAGTAATTTTTGAATAATTCATATATCTCATATAATAAATGTGTGATGAGAAACCCTTACCTCATGGTTCCCTTAATTTTTATGTAAATTAACATCCTGTATAAAAATTTAAAAATATTATTATATCATTCCAAATTGATATAATATTTTTAATACTTTTATGATAATTATATAACATCATACCCCCCGTTAATTAATAATATTTCCTTATTTTCACAGTTTTGGGTTTGTGGCTTTCATGGTTTTAATCGCTGGTTTATTTGTGTATAATTATTGATTTTCATACCAAATGGAAAAAAATCATAGAAGTGAAATGAAATGATATTCATAAACTAAATTTTTTTAAATTTTCCCATATATAATATTTCTTTCCAACGTGAGGATGATTCATGTGATAAAATGTTAATGATAAATATTTTGTTTAATTTGGTCGTTTTTCTGGCCATCATGAACTAGTTTTGTTTAATTAATTATTTTTTCTATATATTTATTATAGAATGTTAAATGGGTTATAATATTCCTATTAAAATATTATATAACCATAATAATACTTTTATGACCTTCCTTGAAGGCAATAATGGAATATAAACTAAAACATTATTCATGGAAATGATTAACCACGCTATTTTTAACAATGGTATTTATTATTTTTATAAGAGTAGGTAATAAAAGGAATGGATAAAATATATAACATTATAACAGAAAAAAATCAATTATATACATGATATTGTATTAATTATGCAATAATTTATTATGGAGTTGTGGAGAATGTAGAAAAAGAAAAAAAATTAAGAGATTTTTTGTGGGAGTTACCTCTTGAATATCACATTCTGGAAGGACACCTAAAGGAATGTGGAATTGGTATTTAGAGAGAAAGAAAAAAAAATATGTGTGGAGAGTTGTGAGGATAATATTTTTTAAATATTTTAAAATCATAAACACTTTTTATGGGAAATGGGATAGTGAGGAGTGGTATGTATACTTGAGGAGCGGTTGGGTTAGTTGATTAAATTTTGATTATTTTATATTTAAAACCAACAATATTTTGGAGGAATTAATTACAAAAAGATTGGATTATAATTAATTTTTTAAAATATGGTAAGGTATAGAAACACATTAAACTACCATTTAATGTTTTCGTTTTTAGGTATTTTAATCTTTTACGTTTTTTTAACATGTTACATTATTTTACCTATACTACGGTAAATCATTTTTTACCACTGTGAATTTTTTATGCCTAAATATGAAAATGAATTTATAAAATAATTTTTATTTAATGAATTCTAATATATAAACAATTTTTAAAAATTTAAATCACAATCGTGTAAAAATTACAATTAAAATTAAAACATTAAAACGAAATGTAATAAATGTGTTTGGATAAATATGTTTTAAGCACAAAAATGTACTTATAAGTAAATAAGGTATAAATTATTTTAAAATATAATTATTTATATTATATATAAATGAAAATTTCTTCATTTACTTTGAGAGGAATTTATATTAATAAAACTACTCTTCATGAAAATTAGAGTTTTTAAAAATTTGTAATTTTTTACTATTTCTTGAAAAAAAACTCTTTTCAGAAAAATATAAAATTTAATCCTAAGATAATTTTCTACATATTTAATCCAAAAAAAATGTTACTTTAATAAAATATTTTTTATAATGGTTTCCAGAATCTATTATATTTATTTTATAATATGATGAAATAAAAATATCCTTTTGAAGAAAACATATATTTGATGAAAAAAATGAATTTACTTAAAATAATGTTCATATCAACAAAGAATTAATTACTACATTAAAAATGATTTATAAAGATATATATTTCAGATTGTATTTAATAATTTTCATTACAACCAATTTAATGGCTAGTAATAATTTTTTTTGTTAAAATAATAATATTTTAGAGTTCGTTTAATCTCGTTGTTTTGTGCAAAGTAAGCTATAGAAGAAATTAAATTTAAAATTTGACATGCCAAAAAATATTTGGGAATTAAATTATTGATATGGAAATTTATTAAATAATATAATTAAAATTCTATTGTAAATTAGATTCAAAATTGATTAGGCATATAATATTTATACATCGATGTGATTGAAACATGGTAATTTAGTTGAAGGAATGGGATACATAAATATAATAGTTAGAATCATGTATACATATAATAATTTATTATAGCATATAAAAGAAGAAACACGTATATAATATGGTTAAATCAATAAAACCCCTTAAAATACCAAATGTTTTACTCATTCCCCTTAAATGACTCCTCAATACCTTGATTTTTTAAATGGGTTACCCATAAAAATTTTGGGTTCCCATAAATTATTATTTGTATGATGTGATGGTAATGGGTGACCCTAGTTAGATCATGTTATAAAATATTACTATGATCTTTGGGTTGAATTTTTGTAAGTGATCTTAATTTTATTAGGTTTCTAGACGAATTGAGTTGAAAAAAATCATTAGATGAGTACTAAAAACATTTTTTAATAAACAATATAATATATATATATATATATATATATTATTTTAAATGGTTATCAACCAGAATATCTATGTGATGTTAAAAACACAAAATAAAATGAAATAAAGATATTTCCCCAGTGATAGATACAATATAAGGTGAAATAATTTTAGTGTGATTATATTGAAAATAGTTCCTTACTAGATACTTATATAAAACTAGATACTCAGAGGAAAAATATATTATATGAACTATTCCAATGAACATAAACACAAAACAACATGTCATGTGGATATTATCTATAGTAGTTTTTTAACTGTATTTATTAAAAGTATGACATGATAAGTTTTCTCAAATTTAAATTAAACTATTTACATCCTTAATGATTGAATATTATAGATAAAAAATTCTATTTATGATTATGAGATATTAATAAATTATTCAACATATATGTTTTATGTAAATTTATATGCACGAAAAATATAAAGATAATTTTTTAAATGGAAATTAAATAAATATATATATATATATTAATTATAGAAGGTATTTTTGTATTAGAGTTGGGAATATATGATCTACATCTACCTATTATATTGGTTATAAAATTTCGGAAATATTGTTATGATACATCTATAAATAGAAATATGATTTTTATTTCTTATCTATAATGAAGAGATTATATTTCATGATTAAGAGTATAATAATCTTTTTAGTCTTTAATTAAAATTTTTATGAAATTAGGAACATAATTAGTTATATATAAAATATAAAAATAGATATTCATTTTTATTGAATTATAAATAAAAGATCATGTTTAATGATAATAACACGATATTCATTTATCATTTCCAAATTGTATATATGAGTGAGAAACAAATTTATAGTCTTTAGAATGAAAAAACCTGTTATAATTATTTGATTATTAATATATTGATTCATTTGAATATTATTTATTTGGGAAAATTTATATAGATCCTTCTTATAGAATTTCACAAAGATCAAAAGAGATTTTGGTATTAATACATAGTTATATATATATTTTAATGAAAAAAATATCCCTTTGTAGTCATATATACTTCATAGGATTTAATAAATCATTTGGTTGGTATGGTTTTGTGTTTTTTGTAACAAAAGTTTAAAACTATAGTGAGATAATGCATTATCTACTTAAATGCAAACTCTCGGACTGCAGGTAACTAGTCCTTAGGCACACCTCCCTGTTTTCCAAAGGCTTTTGACTAGTAGTGAGGATTTCATTAGGTGTTAGTGGGAAGACTATACCCTATAATTGTGATCATAATAATTCTATATATATATATAGCACAACATAATGATTACCAAAACATTGGAAGAAAAAAAATAAACACAATGAAAGCATATACAAAAGTAGATTTATTAATAATGGAAATTCATAAAACAATTTTTATATGATAAAACATTCCTTGATTTTTTATACAAAATAAACATAAAAGGTCTCCCATGGCCGATCACATAGGTACTTATATAAAAAATCCCCAAAGTAAGGTTTATCTCATTATAGATGAACCACTTGGTCCTCTTTCATTCATTCCATAAAATAGAGATTTATCCTTGATCATTAAGTTCTAGATCCTGGGCATAATACCATAACTGATCTCAAATCAATAAAGTTAATATTCATACTAAGGTGGTCATGTATGGTGTATGTATGAACTCCATAAGACACAACTAATGTGTGCATGTTTTAATTACACAATTATGCAGTGTATACATGCGTAAATATAATGCATCAATCACACATTTGATAAATAACATGCTCCTCTTATGCTCAGCAGCCACAACGGTGTGTTTACCCATATTTCCCAATTCTAGAAAATTTATTAATGCATTCCCCAAAATATATATTTTCATACATTACATTTGTGTAAATATTTCTTTTTAGTGGTGAGGAATTTTTTCATAGTACCTAGGTGTCCCATAAAGACATTCTCACCAAGAGAACCCTCAATTTCTTCCCATGAATATATCACCAACAACACATTTCCTTAGTTAACTAACTGGAATCATTTCATTATGCCCCATCAAACTTCCCAAGGCTGACAAACATTTTTTGAGTATTCACCAAACAAAAAACAACTTTACATCCTGATTCACATTGATATTCATCCTCCCATGTAATATATTCACAGTTTTCTCGAAATAATGATGTCTAAGGTATGATGTGTTATATCCATTGGTAAAAAGTTCTTATAATACTCAATGAAAATGGTAAACCTCAACCCCCAACCAATTTTCTAATCACTATATCTTGATTGTTTATCACCAAGAACCATGGATTTCTATATTGATCAAATCCTCCATATCAGATGCTCAACACCATCCCCTAAGATGAAATATCTACAGAGGCCTCCACGCACAATGAGTGGTAAACACCACTTTAACTGAGGCCAATCTATGTGAACATGAATCAAATAGAGTTTTTTCATATAACAGTGAGCAAAAATAACTATAATTTCATATTCCACATCAACTAGAAACCTGATTTTCACCTTCCACAATGTCTCCTAAGAACCAATGTCCAAAACTATCTCATCTCTTGGGGGTCATGTCCATATCCTTATGAACTCAACACCTCAATCCATGTGATCCATGTTGCCTCAAACTGGTGATCAACAACATCCCATGTGTTGACCTCACCTGTTTTGATAATCCCAACTATGCTTTCACATACGTTGATAATCCAAATTAATGTTTATCTATATTCTAATTCGCTCAATCTATGACATTCTATAAGATAGTAATATTAAAATAATCCTTGAAATATGTTAGTCAATGTTTATCTTTGTTTATATAAGTTTTGAAGTAATTCTAACTCAATCGGATATGTTTTGCATAAAATAGATAAGTGTTAGTCACTGATCAGCATATAACTACTGATACAGAGCTACCGGTATTTAGTCTATTGATAGACATAGTCTACCGATAGGCAGAGTCACCGATAATCTATGGTCACCAATACGTAGAGCTACCGATATGTACAAGTCCACTAGTAAGCATAGAACAAGGTCACCGATACAGATATCTACCAAGAGAAAAAGTCTTCCAATAGTACAGAATGGAGCTACCGATATGCATAAGTCTACCGATACACATAATCATTGTGAAAAATCAAGGATACAGATAGTCACTGATACATAGAGCTACCGATAGACTAAGAGGTACCGATAGACCAAGAGCTACCGATATACAGAGTCATTGATACAGAATGAAGCTACCGATACAAAGTAGAGCTACCGATAGATCTAGAGCTACCGATAGAATGAAGTCACTAGTATATAATCTTACCGATATCAGGAGCTACCGATAAAAGTTCAAAGGGCTACTAATACATGTTCAAAGAGATATTGATGGAAGGTCACTGTAACGTCTACCGTACACATCTACCAACAGAAGCTACTAATGATTGACCAACCAGTCAAACTCTATACTCTAAATATTATTTATTTATTAAGCTAACAGTTACATTTGATTTTTTTAATGCATTTAATGTTATTTAATGATATATTTTGTCATGTCAGGGAACCATACCTAGTACCCATGCAAAAGGTAATCATTGTTTTTTTCCGTATCTGAATGCTATAAAAGGGAAGATAAAGACCTAGCTAAAAGATGGTGAATATAGGAAGATCATAATAAAGTGACTATGAAGGAACACAAAGGGTGAAAAAAACACGGCTTAAACAGCATTGAAATGTCGTGCATTCACACAAGGCTACATCCATACCTAAAGAGCACTGGATATACACGAATCCACTCATTCTAGAGGGGAACAAAATCTGCATCTTGAGTGGAGAACGACAACAAACCCTTCATGCGCTCAGGCTGATAAGATGAACCTAAAAACCAAGGAAGAAAACGACACTCTATTTTTCAGACAAAACCCAGATAAGGACTCATAAGATTTTATGACCAATCAAACGAGTCCAGAGTTACACTGTCAATCACTAAAGATTTTCTAAACTCATTCATACTTAATCTAGTGAGTCTTTCATTTACATTTTAAGCAGTGTGTGTACCCTGTTTATTTTACACACACACTGTCTTCTGAGATAAGCTGGAGGATTCTTAAATCCTCTTTCAAACTCTATAACTCCTTGTATCCCACTGTGGATCATGGTAGCGGTCGAGTGAGACCTGGAAATCTGTGAACTGTTGTTTGTTTTCCCACGTAGAACTGTGGTAGAGGACTTTGAACCTAGATAGTATTTTCACTGTTGGTTATCCCGATCTAGGGTGTGGATCAATTTATATAAATTTTTTGAGAGGACTAAGTCTACTCTTGAGACTGAACCTCTTGGTTACATCTGCTGTGAATTTTAGTTTAAGTCATAAGTATACTACATATATATTAAATATTCTGCTGCTAGTTACTTTGAAATACAAAAGTATTTTGAAGTTACTTTGATAGTTAAATTATTAAGTGTTTATACTTATTGAAAACCATTAAGTTAGTTTCAAAAGTTAATTTAATCATTAGATTAAATTAACTGAGACCTAATCAATCTTTGAGAAACAAATTGAACATTTACACTCTGTATAAATTCAATAGAGTTTAAAGATGTTTTTAAATTAGGGGATTTGAAGAGAAATATTTTTAACAGAAACTTTAATTTGAACTCAATTTACCCCCTCTTTATTATCCACTCCGACCAACATTTGGTATTAGAGGTTTCTATTAATACAAGTTTTCAAAACATTATATTTTTCAACTATGATTATAGTTTCATTTTTAAATATCTTAAATTTCTGTTAGATCTAAATTTTATCTCTTTAATATATTTTCTTAAATCTAGTTATGTACAATAGACTAGAATGTGCTGATACTAATAGGACACCTTTCTTTAATGGTAAAAACTATGCATAGTGGAAACTTAAGATGAAAATTCATTTGGAGATTATGGGTTTTGATATTTGGACTGCTATAGAGACTAATATATAATTCCACAAACTGATAGAACTACTTGGGATTAACCTAAAAACACTGCTTATAATAATAATTGTAAAGCTATGAATGCCCTATATTGTGATTTAGGATATGAATAGTTTAATAGAATTTCTTCTTGTAAAACTACTTATGAAATATGGGACACTTTGGTTATTTCCCATGAAGGAATAACCAATGTTAATGAAATGAGATTGAAAATATATACTATTAAATATGATAATTTTAGGATGAGGCCTGATGAACCCATTTCTAACATGTATCTTAGGTTCAATGAGATTTTCAATACTATGAGCTCCCTTGGAATGATTGTTCCCGTAAAGGAAAAAATTATGAGGATATTAAGATGTCTTCCAGAAAGATGGAGAGGCACATCTGTTTCTATTATAGAATCATGCGACATCAGTAAACTGCCTATTAAAGAATTAATAGGTGAGCTTATGATGTATGAGGAAGAACTTAAAGTAAATAAGGAAGAATATGATGATCCCAAGAGAAAATTTGTGGCATTCAAATCCGCTTCTTCAAAGAGAAAAGATAAGGAGAAAATTCTTGTACCTACTAAAAGTTCAACAAGTGAAATTTCAGACTCTAATAGTGATGCTGAAATGGCTCAAATAACCAGGAGATTTAAGAAGTTCTACAGGAAGGAGAAATTCTTTAGAGAATCAAACTACAAAGGTAAGTATGACAATAAAGGTAAGTGGAAGAAGGATTGGAAAATTCTGATAGGGAAGATGATATAGTCTGTTATGAATGCAAGAGGAAAGGACACATCAAGGCTGACTGTCCAAAAATAAAATTCAAAAAGAAATATGATTATAAGGATGATAATTACAAGAAAGCCATGAACGCAACCTGGAGTGCTTCATAATACTACACAAGTGAATATGATGTTTCTGATTCTGAAATGAATCCTGAAAACATGTGCTTCATGACTAACATATCAATGGTAACTGTTTTCCTTGTTCCAAATGATTATTATTTTGGAAATAATAGTGATTCAAATAATGATGAAAATATGTCTAAGGATAAACTGTTTGAATACTGTAACATGCTGGAAGAAACATGTAATGAACATAAGGATAAATATAAGTCATTAAAGAAACAACATGCTCTAACTACCAATGTTAAATCTACCATTGATATTGAAAAGGAAAAGAATTCACAACTATTGAAGGAAAATACTGAAATGAAAAATGTCTAATGAGCAACTTAGAAAGGACTTAGAAAATTTCACAAAGGGAAAAGATACACTTACTCAAATAATGGGTAAGAAAGTTGCACCAAAATATACTACTGGTTTGGGATACCAAGTTGGATAGAGACAGTTTACCAAAAATCGATTTATTCCTAAATCTGGAAAAAATTCTTCTTGTTCCAATTCTAGAAATTTGTATGCTTCAACTAGTTATTCATATGGTTATAGATCAAATAAATTTTATCTTTCAAAATCTATTGATTATATAAATTATATGAGACCCATAAGAAAAATCTGCGTACCTAAAGCTTTGATTTCTATCCTTTTTGGGCCAAAGAAGATCTGGGTACCAAATTCATTTTCCATATAAACCTCTTTTGTAGGAGACCTACTTGATGAGTTCTCACAAGAAGGTATGGTACTTGGATAATGGATGTTCAAAGAACATGACTAGAGATTACTCATTCATTAAATGATTAATAAAGGTTGATGGACGCTATGTCACATTTGGTGATAATTCTAAAGGAAATATCATCGACCTTGGCTGGATTGGTAACATTAATTCAGTTTTAATTTCAAATGTTTTATTTTTTGATAGACTTAAATATAATCTGTTGAGTATTTCTCAGTTATGTGATAATGGCTTTAATTTTAAGTATGAAAATGATTCTTTTAATGTTTTTAACTCTAAAAATGTTTTCATATTTTCTCCATTGAGAAATGAAAATTTTTATGTTGTTGATCTAAATTCTTTAGCTAAGAAAAATGTTACTTGTTTAAATGATTTTCATAAAGAGTATTTGCTTTGGAACAGATTATTAGAACACTGAAACATCCATTCACTTAGAAAATTGTCTAGGAAGAACTCGGTTAGAGACCTACCCAAACTTGAAATCCCAAATGACAAAGTTTGTAATCCCTGTCAAAAGGGAAAGAAACATAATGTTTATTTTAAATCAAAGAAAGAAGTTTCAACTTCTCAACCTCTTGAGTTGGTTCACATGGACTTGTTTGGACCTTCTAGAATTTCTAGTTTATATGGGAAGCACTATGTCCCTATCTTAGTAGATTACATTTATAGATATACTTTGGTATACTTCATAGCACACAAAACTGAAGCTTTTTCTTACTTTGTTAAATACTCCAAGTCTGTAGAAAACCTTAGTGGACTTAATATTAAGACCCTAAGAAGTGATCAGGTCCGTGAGTTTGAAAATCAAGAGATTGAATATTATTTCTCACAAAATGGATATAGTCACAATTTCTATGCCCCTAGGACACCTCAACAGAATGGTGTAATAGAAAGAAGAAACAGAACCCTTCAAGAAATTGCAAGAACCATGTTTAATGAGTATAACTTGGCTATTTATTTTTGGGCTAAATCTGTTAATAGAGCTTGTTATATTATCAATAGAGTCTTGAATAGACATGTTCTCAAGAAGAACCCATATGAACTATGGAATAATAGAAATGCCAAAGTTAGTTACTTTAGAGTCTTTGGATGCAAAGTCTTTATCCTCAATAAAAAGGATAATCTTGACAAGTTTGCTTCTAAAAGTGATGAGGGAATTTTTCTTGGTTATTATTTAACTAGAAAATCTTATAGGGTCTTTAAAAAATTAACCAAATGTGTGGTAGAATCTATTCATATCATGTTTGATAAAACTGATCCACATTATCCTAAAACCTCTCTTGAAAATCTTGAAGAAGATTTGACTGTTCTGGACCTTAATGATAAAACTAAAGAACCTGCTGTAAAAATATCTAGTTCTGGACATACTCTAGAATCTACTTCTATAGAACCCGAACATAGAGATGAACCAGAAATTTATAGTCCTACCATTACTAGATCAACTACGATTATAAAGAATCATCCTTTGGATGCTGTTGTTGGTAATCTTGATAGAGGGACACAGACTAGAGCTTCTCTAAAAAACTGGGTTGAACATCAAGCCTTTCTTTCAAAGATAGAACCTAAAAATGTCAATGATGAAATCAATGATGAATTTTGGGTAATGGATATGCAAGAATAGTTAAATCAATTTGAAGGAAATAAAGTCTGGGAATTAGTTGACAGACCCAAGGACACTTTAACAATAGGCAATAACTGGGTTTTTAGAAACAAAGTTGATGAATCTGGAAATATAGTTAGAAACAAAGCTAGGTTAGTTGCACAAGGATATAGTCCATAGGAAGGTATAGACTATGAGGAAACCATTTCCCTTGTAGCTAGATTAGAAGCTATTAGGATCTTACTTGCCTATGCTGCTCATCTGAATTTCAAGTTATATCAAATGGATGTAAAAAGTGATTTTTTAAATGGTTTTATAAATGAAGATGTTTTTGTTGAACAACCACATGGATTTACTAATCCTCATTTTCCAAATTGAGTTTTTAAACTTTCTAAAGATTTATATGGTTTAAAACAAGCTCCAAGAGCATGGTATGATAGACTTAGTAATTTTCTTATTTCAAAAAGTTTTACTGAAGGGATTGCTGATCCAACTATTTTTAATAAAATAATGTCTAATGTTGTTTTGATAGTACAAATATATGTTGATGGTATTATTTTTGGATCTTCTAAACTTGCTTTATGTACTGTTTTTTCAGAAAGTATGAAAAATGAATTTGAAATGAGTTTAATGGGAGAACTAAAATATTTTCTTGGATTTCAAGTTTTTCAAAATGAAAATGGTATTATCTTGAATCTAATTAAATATAAAAATGATATTTTAAAACGTTTTTCTTTGGATAGTATTAAGGAAAGTGATACTCTTACGATTACCATCTATAAATTGGATGCAGATGAAACTGGGAAACCAGTGGATCAATCCAATTATAGAGGTATGATTGGATGCCTACTTTAACTTACTGCTAGTCAACTAGATATTATATTTAATAAGTGTATGTGTGCAAGATTTCATGATAATCCAAAAGAATCTCATTTAGTTGTTGTTAAAATAATTTTTAAGTACCTTAAACATACTGTAAATTTAGGTTTGTTTTACCCAAAAGGACAATCTTTTGAGCTAATGAGTTATTCAGATGCCGACTTTGCTGGTTGCATATTGGATAGAAAAATCGCATCTGGAACATGTCATTTATTGGGAAAATACTTTGTATCTTGGTGTAGTAAAAAGCCGTATTCTGTAGCTTTGTTCACTGCCGAAGCAGAGTATATTGCTGCTGGTAGTTGTTGTGCACAAATTATGTGGATGAAACACACTCTTTTGGACTGTGGATTTGATTTTAACCATGTTTCTATCAAAGGTTATAAAACTAGTGCAATAAACATTTCAAAGAACCCTTTATCTCACTCTAGGACCAAACACATTGATGTAAGGCACCATTTCTTGAGAGATCATTACCAAAAGGGTGATATTACTCTTGAATATATAGGTACTGAACATCAATTAGCTGACATTTTCACCAAACCTTTAACTTCGGATATGTTAAGTCACATTAGGCATGAGTTGGTAATGATTAACCTTGATCTGTATGTACCTCACCGATGTAATACCTCAACGATGTAACCTCATCGATGTAATACCTCACTGATGTAACCTCACCGATTTAATCTCACCGATGTAACCTCACCGATGGACCTCACTGATTGGAATTCTCACCGATAAACCCTACCGCTGAGTGCACTATTTTAAACCTCTGTCTGCCGCTAGAATCTGAATCGTTTTAACTTTATTTCATTTTATTTATTTTATGATTCCTAAATGATAAAACCAATTTCCTAGTTACTTCTAAATCCACCGAGCCTCAAACCCTTTACCCTCAAACCTTAGCTCCAGAATCTCTCGAAAACCATAAATCCCTTGAACTAGAGATGGAAAAAACTAAACTTCCTACCATCCGAGATGACACTGATGAGCTGAATGCAAAGAAGCAGAAGTCCGAGCCAGAAGCAAGTGGTAGTGTTGGTAGAACAAGGTCAAGGAGGCCACCAGTGAACCCTCATCTGCAGAATAGAGTTATTGTGATTGAAAAAGAGTTGTGTGTGGAAGGTTGTTGCCTAGAAAATCGTTAGTGCTAGAAGTACTGGAAGATCAAAAGTTGGTAGATTGCATTTTGAACAATAATGGCCCCTACTATCCAAATCTAGTGAAACAATTTTATGAGTTTGTAAGAATTGAGAAATATGAAGATGAGAACCGAGTGGTCTCTTTTTTGAATGGAAAGGAGATATATTTTTTGTCTGTTGAGTGGGATGAATTCCTGAAAGTTCCACACGAAGGTGTATCTAGATATGTCTCAAAATCTATACCACCTATAAGTGAAATATTCAATTATGAGACTACCTTGGAGGATCTCACTAGTGATGAAAATCAAAGACAAGTAGTGGCTGCTGAAATGGATGGAGAGAACAGATTGCCATTAAAGTCTGTTCAGCATGTCTTAATACCAAGGAGTGGGGAATTTGTGAATTTAAGATATCAGGATATCTATCTATTGCATCTCTTGAGACATTGTGTAAAAGTGAATCTGTGCAGATTGCTGATGATTCAAATGGAAGACATGACAAGGCCAAAATCAAAGGGTAATTCCCTATTCTTTTCCATGTTGATCTCAGTGATGATCATAGTGAAAGGGGTAGCTGAGTCTCAAGATGAGACAATGGTAGTAAAGAATAATTTTTGTATCACAACCACAATTTTCAAATAAATGAAGCTAAATTGGAACCCATGGAGAGGAGAGTGGGTTAATGATGACAAGAAGGTATATGATAAATTCAATCTTGTGGATCATCCTTCAAGACCTAAGGATGTGAGGGATCCAGGTCTAGGACCTGAGGAAGAAGAACCTAAGTATAGTGATGTGACAGAAGAAGAAGAGACTTCTATGGATGATGGAAGATATATGGACTTTCCCCCAAGTCTAGTTGCTGAAATTGTATCTTATAGAAAGGAAGCCTTAGTAGAATAAGAGACACCTAATGATAAGGAATACCAGCCAGCGTCTAATCATTAATATGAAAAGGAGCATGAATCTGAAGCCTCTGATTATGTCTGCTTATGTATGAGCCCATTAATTGGAAGCTCAGTTGTGCCTACTAAATATGTAGTAGGAGAAATGGATGATGTTGTACCAAATCCAAAGGACCCTCCTGATATTGTAGAGATAGAATTGATGTTAGATGATTCTTCTAAGGAAGAAAGACTTGTTGAGAATGTTGTTGTTTTACATGGGAATGCACCCATTGAGGGGGAGCATCAAACCAAGTTTGGAAGTGTTTCAGTGGCTGTTGAGATTGAGGACTGGGCAGAAGACCCGGGTTTTGTGGTCTGTGGATTAGATTATCCTGATTCTGATAATGAGATATCCCTCAATAGACCAAAGATCATTTATGATGTTGATATTGGGTTGTTACATGATGATGTGGTTAGAATGCATGACTTGGATAATTTGAAGAAAAATATTAAGGTCAGTTTTGTGGAAGAGACAAAAAAGATGGAAGTTTCACTGGTTTCATCAATTCAATCAATTATGAATGACTCATTGGCCAGAAAAGCATCTGAAAGAGCACCTGTTGTAATTTTTCCTACTGATATGATCATCAGGGCTGACCTTGAATCCTTAAAGGATGAGCTGAAAGAGTCTTTTAGTGCTTATGTTGCTGAGTTGAAGCACTAATTTGTTTAAGAGATGTGCTGTTTTGAAAAATCTTTTGAACTCACTCTTGGTTGTAATATGTCAACCTTTGTAGCAGAAATAGTTGAAGAAGTTACAGCCTGCCAAACTCAAGTATCTAGATTGGAAGCGGATGTTGAAGCTCTGAAGAAATCTTTTATCTCTTTAGAATCCTACATGAGTTCAAAACCTCAAGTAGACAGGGACTTAGCCAATGTCAAAAGTGTTGTGAGCCAGATGGTATTTGTCTTTGAAGGTTTCAAAACCTCTATGAAAGAATATGTCAGCACCCAAGATTCCCAAGTGAAAAACCTTATTAGTGGGTTGACCAAAAATGTCAAGGAAACAGTAACCTTCTCTATTGGTTCTATTACTTCTAGACCATCAGTGGATTTGAATCAATTTCAAACTGTGATGAAGGAGGAGCTTGGTTCAGCATCCACCAGTGGCTCTGTGGACTCATCCGACTTAAGAAAAGTTTTTATTTCTACTAGATATTCAACTAGAGAAATAATGAAGATAGTCTAAGACTATATGAGAGAAGTTTATGCCTCTCAGAAAGAAGTGAAAGACAAGGTAGACTCATATTTCCAAAAGGTTTACACCAAGCATAAACTCAACAATCACTTAAAACTTATGTTAGAAAACCTAAAGTTACCTCATGTCAATCAAGCCTTCAAAGAGAAAGTCAGCAATCTAAGTGAATTGACTCTAGCTTTGAAAAAAATCATAGAGAACAAGGATGATTTCATTTCTGCTATAGAGAGAGGAGGAGGAATAATTATGGATTTTAGAAATATTTTGTTTCCTTTCCAGCATGTCGATGCTAGGCCAGTGATTTTACCTCCATCTTTACCGTCATCTACCTCTACTTCTTCTCCTGTTCATATGACTCCAGCCCAAGCCATTTGAAGCCTTAAACTTATGATCACTCAACGAACTCCTCAGAACAGGCCAGGCACAGTTTCTGTGGCTCAGCACCCTGTGATCATTTCTGGAATTCCTAAGACTTCACCAACATCCACACAGTCTGAATTCTTTTCTGATCTAAAGAGAAAATCTCACATTGGGGATGTGGATTGAATAGGTGGCTAAGATGTTTCATAGGAATCCATTGTATTTTGGTTTCTTTCTATGTCCCTTTTTGAAATATATAATACAATTGGATTTCTATTCTTTCTCATTTTGTTCCTCTTCTCTTTGTTATTTCCCACTTTTTGATTCTCAGAAAGGGGGAGAAATATTATCATAGTATCAAAGGGGGAGAAATATTCTCAAAGGGGGAGAAATATTAGCTATGGATGAGCTGACATGCTTTGTCCCTCTGATATCATTTCATTTAATTCTACCTCTGATACATTATGTTCTATAACATACTGTTTTCTCTGAGATTATTGAATTTAATGAAATATCCTCTGATTTAATTACTCACAATTTTAAAAATATAATATCATAAGTTGTGATTATCAAGAAGGGGAGATTGTTAACCCCACCAGTTTTGACAATCCCAACTATGCTTTCACATACTTTGATAATCCCAATTAATCTCTATCTATATTCTAATTCACTCAATCTCTGACATTCTATTTGATAATAATATTAAAATAATCCTTGAAATATGTTAATCAATGTTTATCTTTGTTTATAAAAGTTTTGAAGTAATTCTAACTCAATCGGTTATGTTTTGCATAAAACATATGAGTGTTAGTCACCGATCTGCGTATAGCTACTAATACAGAGCTACTGGTACTTAGTCTACCGATAGACTTTGTCTACCGATAGACAGAGTCACCAATAAGCTAAGGTCACTAATACGCAGAGCTACTGATATGTATAAGTCCACCGGTAAGCATAGAACAAGGTCATCGATACAGATAGCTACCAATAGAACAACTCTTCCGATAGTACAAAATGGAGCTACCGGTATGCATAAGTCTACCGATACACATAATCACTAGATCTAAGAAAGCTACGAATACAGACAGTCACTGATACATAGAGCTACCAATAGACCAAGAGCTATCGGTAGACCAAGAGCTACTGATATACAGAAACACCAATACAAAATGAAGCTACTAATAAAAACCAGAGCTACCGATAGATCATGAGCTACTGATAGAATGAAGTCACCTATATATAAAGCTACTGATATCAGGAGCTATCGATACAAGTTCAAAGAGCTACTGATACAATTCAAAGAGGTACCGATATAAGGTCACTGTAAAGTCCACCGTACCCATCTACCTACAGAAGCTACTAATGAATGACCAACCAGTCAAACTCTGTACTCTGAATATTATTTATTTATTAAGCTAACGGTTACATTTGATATTTTTAATGCAGTTAATGATATTTAATGATATCTATTGGCATGTCAGGGAACCGTACCTAGTACCCATGCAAAAGGTAATAATTCTTTTTTTCTAGATCTGAAAGCTATAAAAGGGAAGATAAAGACCTAGCTGAAAGGTGGTGAATACTGGAAGATCGTAATAAAGGAACTAAGAAGGCACACGAAGGGCGAAAAAAGACAAGGGCTAAACAGCATTGAAATATTGTGCATTCACACAAGGCTACATCCATACCTGGAGAGCACTGGACATACACGAAGCAACTCATTCTAGAGGATAACACAAGCTTCATCTTGAGTGAAGAACTACAATAAACCCTTCATGCACTCAGGATGATAAGATGAACTTGAAAACCAAGGAAGAAAACGACACTCTGTTTTTCAGACAAAAACCATAGAAGGGCTCAGAATCTTTTCTGACAAATCAAACGAGTCCAAAGTTTCACTACCAATCACTAAAGATTTTCTAAACTCATTCATACTTACTCTAGTGATTCTTTCATTTACATTTAGAGAAGTTTGTGTACCTGGTTTATTTTACACACACACTATCTCTTGAGATAAGATGGAGGATTCTTAAATCCTCATTCAAACATAATTACTCCATGTATCCCACTGTGGATAGTGTTAGAGGTCTATTGAGGCCTGGAAAGCTGTGAGATGTTGTTTTTTTCACGTAGAACTGTGGTAGAGGTCTTTGAACCTTGACAGTCATTGCATTGTTGTTTACCCCGATCCAGGGTGTGGATCAATTTATATAAATTGTTTGAGAGGACTAAGTCTCGACTTGAGACTGAACCTCTTGGTTACATCTTCTGTGCATTTTAGTTTAAGTCAGAAGTATACTACATATATATTACATATTCCGCTACTAGTTACTTTGAAATACAAAACTATTTTAAAGTTACTTTGATAGTTAAATTAGCAATTTTTTATACTTATTGTAAACCAGTAAGTTAGTTTCAAAAGTTAATTTAATCTTCAGGTAAAATTAACTAATACCTAATCAATCTTTGAGAAACTAATTGAACATTTACACTCTTTATAAATTCACTAATGTTTAACTTTGTTTTTTAATAGGGGGATTTTAAGAGAAATATTTTTAAAAAAAATTTAATTTGAACTCAATTCACCCCCCTCTTGAGTATCCACTCCGACCAACAC
This sequence comes from Viscum album, assembly GCA_963277665.1. Lineage (NCBI taxonomy): Eukaryota > Viridiplantae > Streptophyta > Magnoliopsida > Santalales > Viscaceae > Viscum > Viscum album. Next base: position 904,141,641 of record OY728125.1, on the reverse strand, counting down.
TATTTATATTGATCTAATCCCATCCCAACAAACCACATCACCTCGGTCCTGATGATCATCATAACCTCAACGCCTGAGGCCATGTCTGTCATGTTCCCATGGAACCATTCCAAAAATATTAGTTTTCCATTAAATTAAATTACACGCCCTTCCTTAAATTACAAGTTAGTTACTATACCAATACTTGGATGAGCTTATATAAATATACTAGTCCATACACAACATCATCCCAAAACAACAATCAACTAAATTAATGAAATTCATTTTTTATTAATGGATTCCCAAGGATAGTCCAATGTGTTTATTTAATCATGAACCTAGAACACGTGTATTAATTAAGTGAAATCTAGCCACCACATACCATATTCTCATAGGAATTCCATCATCAAATATATTTCTATAACTTTATCTATGATGAGAGAAATCATAGATTAATAAAAAAAATCCTGATAATAGTTAAAAATTGTACAGACGAATTCATCATTGAATATGATGATATGAATGGTAAAAGGAATAAATTGAATTGAAGTCCTTATCATTACACTTCTATCAAGGAATACATATCTAGAATTGGAACTCAGCCAAAGATATAGGCTGAAATCCTTATGGTGGATGTAAAATGTGAAGTGACTATACTAGGACCTCCTTTAGGCTGAAAAAAAAAATTGGAAGGGGTTGATCCCCGGCTCCCCCAATTAAAATTACAAACCCCACCAATTTCACCTCGTGTATTATAAACATAACATGAAATAAATTCCCAATATGTATTATATAAATATGATTAATTCCATTGGTTAATCACCCTAAAATTTTATTTTCTTCCACATTCCATTTTAACCACTTCTATTACATGTAAATATTGCACAGTGTTAATTTATAGATGGATCTATTTTTTAGTCCAGGTCATCTGTCCTTCATCCAATGTTCGATAAAACCCTTAAGACATCCTAAAAAATTTAAACCCCACCAAAAAAACAAGTTCTTGGAGCTATCATACATCCATAATTGGTTTTTTAATTCTATAATTTATGTTGGGATAACCACCAAACTCAAAAGATAAAAACAACCTTGGAAAAACAACCCGTTCAAAAACCCAAGATAATAAGGTGTCCCCTCCTCACAATATCTCATCATAGATCTATGATATATCACTCTAAGATTCTACCAAACATACTCACCACATAATATTACCCTTTATACCATGATCAGTAAAAACCATTTCAAATCCCATCAAGGCGCTCACTACCTTTGATGTTACCTACCCAGTCTCTTCTCAACCCAAATATATCATTTTGATGGTTCTTATGACCACACCTTGATATAAACATCCTCATACAACATTCCTTAAAATCCTACACTAATCCTATTCTCAATCATATCCATGTCATAACTAATGATGACCAAGTCCTTCATCTCATCAGATGCTCATTAATACTTGTGTCGTACACTACAATCGTCATCCTCATATCTCATTAGATGAACACAAATAATTTATCATAATTGATGGTCGAAAGTAACCCTGAATAATATATACATATGAATTCCTATAAAAATAACAATACATATTCACCTCATACAAAATTAATATAGAATTGATTCCCACCTATTAATTAGTATCCGGTTAGTTCAATTTCAACATATACACATGATGTATCCAAATCAATCATATCAAAGACAGAATAAAACATGTTTATTCCCATGGTGTACATATAAATTTCACCATCACCCTAGAAGTCCCTAACCCTACCATATCAACAACATTCACCTGGTCTAAATCTTCACTATCTTCTGTCTTCCCTCCCTATGGTTCTATACTAGCCACTATCCACTTATTCCACTTTTGGGTATCTCTCTTCCTACGATGACCTCTACGTGTAGTTGAATCTCAACAACATGTACACAATACCACTCAAAATCCTACCTTATATCCCTGATTCTAACTCATTCACTATCTCACAGCTTTCCAATAAGGATTTCTATATAACCTCTCCAAATGTCCCATCTGGCCACATGCATGAAACTCCTTTGGAACTCGACAATACTAGGTCTTAACATACCCCTTATTTCCAAACTGAAAGCACACTTTCAAACAAAAAATCATCATTGTCCTTCTCAAATATCTTTCCTAACTACTCTATTGAGACTCCTCATGGCCTCACTTCTGGATACCTAAATCATTACTATGAGGTGTAGATAACATCGTTGCATTGCTCTAATAAGATCAGTCCATCAAGTTTCCCTCGACCACCATCTCTTTATTCACATCATCATAGAATAAATCCATCATAAATATTTTTACCTAAAACCTGATGGTGTTCCACAATCCATCCACAAATCATCTCACCTAGGAAATGACATCTCAAGATATTGAAGGAACAAGGATAGACAAATTTGGGAACTTTATCCATAATCCATGATGGATGTGTCTCCCTATTAGAGGATCATAAACTTGTGGGCCCGACATACCCAAAATATCTCAAGGAATTTTTTCATGGAGAACATTACCTAAAAATACATCGAAATACAGCTCCTCATGTCTATTTTTCAAGTTTTACATCCTACCTCTGTTTTGTCGGTACTCTAAGCATATATATTTCCAACTTCCCCCTCTGAACTGGGGGTGTCTCAAGTAGTTTAAATATAATATGCTATAACATGATCCAGTTCACTACTAATGGTAGTCCACCCTCACCCAAAAATAAATGTGGCCGATACTAGATTACCCACATCAGATAATCCATGAATGGAATAGCTTCCTGGGCTCCCCTGCTGATGTATTGTATGACTCAAAAAATCTCAACATGAGCTGCTCATTAAATTATGACACATAACCTACCATATTTTATGGATTCCATACCTATATTGAATCTTGTACCTATGTCTCATGATCATCCTAAACCTTTGTGGCTTCTTCTCAACCCTAAGGTGTCTAATATCATCCACACTGTAGTGGCACGACATCTACACCCTCCTAGTGCCCCACTAGAATCCGTCAAGGTGGAGTCACACTAAAGTCCAATCATGCTGGTAGGCCATCCATAAAATTCATATATATAAATATAAATATATATATATCATAGATAGTAAATGATTTAATAGGTAGATCATCTCGCCGCCCTTACACTCCCTTGCATTCCCATGTCACATTATATTCATCCTCATGGCCCCATACCTACTCAGAACAGATCCATGTATCATATATCGTCCATCCTCATGACCCTTTCCTATCCATATCAAAGTCTATAATCACATATCACCCACATAATATATCATAAACCAGATGTTGATGAGTAAAATTCGACCAAATTTCTATGTAGAAAAACATTGTTTTATCATTTTTGACACATTAAACAGCTCATCCCATTTTATTAATCATTCCTGACCTTAATAGAGTTAGTACCATACATATTATATACATATATCATAATTTATGATCTCATTAGAAACTAAATAACATAGATGTATTGGTATAATGTCGCTAAAGAGGTTATGAGAGAAAAGAATGTTTAGATTTTTCTTGACAGTTTAAATTGCTCAACCCCTCTTAGTGCATCCCAATGACAATAAAAAGTCCCAACCTACATCATGTGAGAATAAATTTCTACCATGATGCGTACAATAACCTCCCTTTTCATACTGATATAATTTTCAAAATCTCATAGTTCAATAATATCACACCAAATTGCAACACTCGAGGTGGTTGTAAATAAACTATAAAACCATAATGCATAAAATCGGTTTCCCACCACTAGAAATTTTGTTTTCCTCTTATGCATGGGGATAGAGGCACCAAAACAAAAGATATTTACCCAGTTTTGACTATATCATAGTATTTGGTCTACTATATCCCACATAGTATGACCAAACGATAAAATAAATAGCTTGGATACCATTTGTTGTGCCCTAACAAGGGATCCACTTAAATTTATGATCTTGGGTGGAGGGTCACTGGGCCTTAGGCACACCTCCATATACACCAAAGGCTACCAATTAGCAGAAAGGGTCCCATTAGGTGATACTAGGGAGATTATACCTTCTAGTGATAACAATAATAATGGTCTTTAGATATATGTAGAAAATTGGAAGGAGTATCATAACAATATAAGAACAAAAATAAACACAATGGAAGTATATACAACAAAAACTATAATAATAGGCCCAAATAATAATACCATTTATAGATGATAAAACATTATATGACTGGATATTGAAAATAAATTTTCGAGGATTCTTGTAGCCAACCACATAGGTACATATATACAAAATTCCAAAAGGATGATCTACCACGATGTAGAGGAACCACCTGGTCCAATTCATTCCACCCCATAAAAAATCGATAAATCCCTCATTACTAAGGTCTTACTCTCAAGCCCGGTTCCTTTCCTGATATGAAAACCATAATTTCTACATGCATACTAAGGTTACTATATATTGTGTGATTATAAACTCAATAGGTCATCATAAAATGTGTTCATATCTTACACCCAGAATTATGCAGTGTATGAATTGTAAACAAATAGTATAAATCACACATTTAATAAATGTCCCGCTCCTCTAGTGATCAGTATCCACAAGTTAGAATTTAGAATATTTGACCAATGCTGGTAAATTTATGAATGTGTTCCCATAATTACATATTTGCATACATTACATTTATACAAAGATACATTTGTAGTGGAGAAGACTCTTGGCTTATCTGTATGAATCTACTAAATAATATATCACCTAGAGAACCCTCATGTACCTCCCTAGAATATATCACCATCACCACATGCCCATAATTTATTATCTAGCATCCTATCATCATTCCCCATCATAATAACCAAGTCCCTTGGACTTCCACTAAGTATTTATCATTCAATAAACAACCCAAAATCCCATGGCATGATGATCTACATCCTCCCATGTAATATAGTAACTGTCGGATAGAAATCTATATGACCAAGGAACTATCAGTTATATACTTCAGAAAACCTGGTCCATCATTCTCAATGTAAATGGTGAGCATCGTCCCCCCACCAATGGTCTCAATACCATCTCTTGATGTTCCATCATTATCAATAGTGGGTTTCTATAGTGATAACATGCCCCATATATTATGGTTAACACCATCCAATAATCCACAATATCTAAGGTGGACTCCATAAAAAAGGATTGGTCAACACCAACTCAACTGTGTCCCATCTATGTGCACATGACTCTAATGGTGAATTGGACAACAATAGTTTGTAACATCCACCAACATTTCTTAAATCTCACTGACCTAAAACCTCATTTCCACTTGTGTCCATGTCACCGAAGTACTTATGGTCAACATAATCTCAACGACTATGGTTTATTCACTCATCATTCTCACCACATCACCTTAATCCTAATGAACCATGTCACCTAATCCCGATGACCACAATCACCCCATGTATCTCAGTCCAACCTCTTCCTATGGAATCATGTTTCCTTCATCCCAGTGATCATTGTCACCTCCAATCCTTGGGTCATTCCCATCACATTCCCTTAGAACTATTGTAAACATATTATATATCAATTAATGTATATTATATAATAGGAATAACCTACCGATTATGTCAAAAGTCCCTTACTCAGTTTAGTATATTTAAATGGACTAGGGCATGCCCAGTGGTATCCCATAACATAAATCAACCAATTAAAAGAAAGGAATTAATTTATTTAAGGTTTCCCTAAAATATCCCAATGTGAGTATTTAATCAGGCACCCATAACACATGTAAATTTAGGGAGAAAGCTAGTTACCACCAACATTATATTTGTAGGTGCTCACACATTGAATATTAGGTTATAACGTGAGCTGTAATGAAAAATATATGTGTTTTAAATGAACACCCAAAAAATAGGAGAAAAGATATCACTTGGGTTTAGCATTTTGTATGGAAAGATAAATGAGAAAATCAATACATAGGATTAAATGCCTTACTAATACACCTCAAAATAGACAAACAGAGCTTCGATATGAGCATGAATGAAGATGGAGGCTCAAGACCATAGAGAGGAACGAAAACATGGAGGGGTACTTAAGAGACAACATGGATATTTAAAAAATAACGGGGTAGATCCTGTGTTCTCTCTATTAAAAAAACAAACCCTTCAGGTTTCACATCATGTATCCATTATAATACATAAATTAAATTCATGATGTGTATTTGATAGAAATCTTGTATTCATTAGGGTAATCCCCCAAATCATTCACACCATGTTTTATTCCATTTAAACCACATTCACAACATGTAAATATTATATGGTATGAATATTTGGATGATGTTGTTTTAAATATTCTTGTCTTTCCATCCTTCCTTTAGTGATCTCTTGAACTCCTATAACTTCTACTATAACATAAAACAAACATAAATAAAAGGCATTAGAGCTATCAATCATCCAGAATTGGTTTCCAAATCTATGAATTTCATTTTTTGTTACTACCAAATTCAAAATTTCAAAATTACCCAAGAAAGATAACCCATTCAAAACCCCATTACATAATAGGATCTATTTAAATGTTCATAATATTAAAAAAAATTATAAAATTAATTTGGTGATAATATTAAATTAAATAGATTATATTTTGGTGAGGAATACTTGAGTTTAGATCACATTTATCATCAATGTGATTTTTGACTTCGTTCACAATTTAATTCTCTAGGTATAAATTTATGGAATGGTGTATATTCAATGATTATTTACATAATTTTAATAATGGTTTGATCAATGATGAGACAATTTTATATTCTCATATATTTTGGGGTTATTTTTGTGAAATGGATTCTTCTTTATAATAAAATTTTGTCATTGTAATAAAAAAATGATATGAGATAGGGTTAGGAAAACATCACAACCAATTAAACATTCCAATTTACATAGTCATCATAATATAAAATTAAAAATAATGATACATTGCTACCTTTTATGATAAAAATATAATATAGTGTCTTTACAATAAGATTAGATGGAAATTGAATGTAGAAAACTTCAGTTGAGTATCCCAAATGATACATGAGCTAGTGATCCACTAACACCATATGTACCTACCCGTATGCCAATGGATACCAATTAGAAGTGAGGGTCTAAGAGGTGATAGTAGGTAGGTTATAACCCCTAATACAAAATCAAATAAATCATTGTGATGGAAATGTAAAATAATATTCCATATATTAATTTCTAGAAGTACAAATAGAAATATAACACATGGTGTCCAATATGAATATATATAATTATACACCAATCATATAAAAACTAGATAGATCTCAAATTGGAGGATCACATATAGAAAATTCCAAAAATAATAAAATAAAACTCCATCACAATACAGAGGAATCACTCATTCCTTCCCCTAAATTCACTGATACCCTACTTTGTATCCATTATTCCCCCATACAACTATGCACCAATCATATAGTTGTTGTCCTTTAAAGTGGCACTAACCTTAAATTTTTCAAACATCCCATAGGGCCCGTAAAGAGTGTGAGTATGAACTCAACATGACACCACTTACAATGTCAGTAGCTAAAGTCATTACATATATTTTTATACATATAGTTAAATTTAGAGAAACCAATACTCTAAAACAAATCTCTCTATTATAATATTGATTAGTAATGGGTAAGAACCATAAATCAAATTTACAATACTAGACTGGGATGGTGCACCTATGGTCAGAACACGCCTTAACAGAGAATGATGAATCACCACTCATCCCATAACCAAGAAAAGATCATCGTAATTCCAATATAATCATTGTGAATGAGACATAACCATACCACAGACTATAACCATCCTCTACACTTCCTATATCATCATCCCCAAGCAGTTCTAACCCATTTTTCTCACTCATGAAAACTCATTAGAACTACCAATAAGACCATGGGAAAAACTATTGCAATGATTTATTTTACAATCATTGTTGATCATCCCTAATATACTCCACATATTTTTATGAATCATTATCCTTAACTATGATCACAGTCACCCCTCAGTTCCCATGGATACCTATATTTTATCCTTCATATTGTTTGATATTCAAAATCACTTCCTAGTTCAATCATCCAATGGGATACACCACATCATGGTCCATTATTAATTTTCACATGACACTAATAATCTAATCCTTATGGTGAGGTGCATCCCCAACCTTTTTTGGCCCCAACTTGTACATAAAACATTAATAACCACCTATGGAAGTTTTCATATCCCACTAAATAATACTAGTGAAACATATAAACACAATACCAAATAATCCATACCCCTTGTATGACCCCATTTCTTAAGAAATATTTTATTTCTTTAGACCACGTGTTTATAATTCTAAAATATTTCTTTCAATTCAATAAATGAAATTAAAAAATGAACAGTAAATTATCAATACATGATATGAATTCAATTAAAAACTCTTTATTAATTAATAATTTCATATTACATTAAATTTAAATAAATAGTGTTATTATATTCTATTGAATATTATAAACCATGGATGATTACATATCTTAAAAGTACATAAATTAAAAGAAGACAATAAATTGAAATTAAAAAAATATCATTAAAATAAATAAATCCTCTAAATCATCTTCACCCTTTAGAATAACCAATATTAGAACTAAGCCTATAATAATAAATAACATAATGAAAGGATAAATCATTATAAAAAATATAAAATGAAAAATAAATTAATCAAAAGTGTGATTTAAGAAGTTAGAATGGATGAAATTTATTAGTTGTAATGTAGAGAAATGTTGTTGTTATAATCATAAATACAATCATTTGAAATATGGTCATTATAAATACAGTCATTGGATATACATTTATCTGATGGGTATACTAATGTTACATATTTTTAGTTGAAAATTTTAAAAAATATAATACAAAAATAATAAATAATGAAACAAAATATAATATATAATTAAATCATTTATTTTAAAAATATTTTTTATATATCATTATAATTAAAGTATGATATGATATATTTATAAAATAAAATAAATTATTATAATACCAATTTATTGATATAATTAAAGGGATAAAATATTCATAATTTATTTGGGTGTGTTAAATATTATTTTATTGATATTATTTAAGAACTATTTTGTTTAGTATTGTGTATTGTATATTAATAAGATAAATTGATCAATATTAAATAATTGTATTAAAGAATTATATTGACACTATAAATAAAAATAAATTCAAATTAAACTAAATATATTTACATGATTAATTATAAGAATAAATTATTTTTTATTCTTAAAAATGTATTTTTCTAAAAACATGTTTTTTATAATTATGTTTTTTATTAAATAAATTATCATTTTGAGAAATTAGATCTAATAAAATGGTTTTTATATTTTTGATGACGATTTATAAATTATGTAGTAAGGAAATATTCCTTTTTTGACATAAAAATATTTTACTAGTTTAAAAGATGATTACCACGTTGGTAAAAGGGTTATTTTTAGATAATTGTTTTTACTAATGCTGTGTAATTTTTACCTAAATGAAATTGATTTATTTTAAATAAATAATATAATATAATTTATTAATATATATAAAAACATAAAAACAATAATTTAATTAGTAATTGGAAATAAATAATAATAAAAACACTTAATGTGTAGAAAGTCATCTTCCTATCCTGATAGTTTTTTCTGTATCTTATGTATAAAATTAAATGCAAATTTTTTTCATATTTAAAAATTGAATTAAATTTAATGGATTAAAAATTCAAATTAATAATGTGACTATTTTGAAATATGTATCCTATTATATTTAAAAAAATATTTCTACCATATTAAATATTTTATCAATGTTAAAGGGAAAATGATGAAATTTACAATAGATTAAATTTTACAAATTCATCTTGATAGTTTGAGTTTATAAAGGAATTTTTAGGTATTAAATTCAATTTATGAGGTATCTCCAACATTTTTTCAATTAAATCACATAATTATTATGTGATTCCATCTTTAACCTTCACATATCTTTAGTTTTTAAGGAAATACCCTTAATTTTAAACTATTAAAGGAGATAACAGATAAAAACATAAAAACTCACTTTTCCTTAAACATTACATCAAACAAATACCCCCATTACCTCTAATGGAATCCACATCCATATTTTTACCCTAATTTTTCAATAGAGTTTCTTAATATCTAATTTTTCAAGATGTCCTTCAAGATAAGATTTAAAACCTCAATATTATTTTATCCACTCCACAACATTTTCTTCCTTATCCTTCTAATCCAATATTCTCCAAACATATTCAAATGTTGATAAAATTACACCAAATTAATTACTAAATTTATATTTATTATATATATTCAAAATACATTATCTATCTCCCTCTCATCCATTAGAGAATTGAAATATATCCAACATTTTGTGTGAACTAGCACCTCCATGAGGGATGTATTTCAATTTACATCACCACATTATGTTGATGGTTCTATTAAAATATATAATTATTAAACATTATATTAATTAAAATATTAATATTATTTAAATGATTCATTATATTTATACTTTTTGTTATTATGCAACCTTTTTTCATTAAAATTTATGGAAACAATCTCTCAATGATTCCATCTTAAAGAATCATTATAACCAATATAATAGAGTGAATTTAAAAAATTATAAATAATTATTTAACATATATTATTATAGAATAAATAATATTTTAATGATTAACTATTTGTTTGATAATGAGCATCTATGCCGATATTACAAAGCGTGTTCGAAACAATCAACATCACTGACAACCAATGATGAAAATAAACAATTACTAAATAATAAATGTATAATGAATAAAATTAATTAAATAGAATAAATGGTTTTATATTTGACTAATTTTCATAAATATTTAATCATTTTGATTATGTTTATTATAATAGATTCTAGGGAACTTCTGACCAAGAAGGAATCCAAGGTAATTTATTTTTATAACATAATTCCTTTACTTTTAATTATAAGTTTTCTTATTGAAATGCATTCTAAAAAGTCCCACATATACATCCATTTTCTATTTTATCTGATATTACCTACTATATATTTTGTGAAAATGATCTTTTTAATTCAATAATTCTTTCTCAGTGGTTTTCATTCTCCTAAAGGTGTAACATTGTTATGAAAAAAATTATTTATATTTAATTATTATTTTCCTCCATGACCATATTAATTAATTATAAAAATGTTTACTTTTGTTATTTAGATACAAAAATATTTATTATCACATTTCAATTTCATATTAGCCATTAAAGATTTTCAAAACATTTTTTTATTATCCCTTTTTTATTATGTGGATTTCAATAAAGGTGTTTTTATGTATTAAAAGGGATTTTACATTCAAATTCATATATTCTATCTTATAGTACACATTTTTTACATAAGATTTATTCTTTTTATATTATTAAATATTAGGGTTTCATAAAAAATTCGTCTAAAAATTCTTTATGATATCTTCTTCAAAATAACATTACAAATTAATTATATCTTCTCTTTTTCACTATAATGTTAAAAATGTCTTATGAAACTTTTTGTTAGGATTTCAATTTCAATTTCCCCTTTAACTCCAAAATATCTAACTCTAATAAAGTTATGTTTTTTTTAATATCCCTATAAATTCCATTTCAAGATACTCCCTTGGTATTAATTTATGGTCTAGATCATATGTATACCTTTATTTCATAGGTTAAATTTTTTATTTCTAATGGGATAATGATGTTTTGTGTGGGCATGATTACACTTACTTATGTTCACAAGATTGTGTGTAGACATGATTTTGATTATCTATATTCACAAAATAATTCTTGGGATGGCTTCAAGTATCTATGTTTACATAACTATGTGTAGACATGATTTTGGTTAGATTAATTCAAAATATTGTGCATGGATATGATTATAGGTGCTTATGTTTATAAATTAATAGTTTCTAATGCCTATGCTTATATTTATCATACATTTATAGGATATATTATATTATTTTAAATGTATAATTATTATTTTTTTATGATTAAATTTTTTTATTCAACTTATATGTTTGATCAGTTAAGATTAATTTTCATTCAATCATTCCTTATAGATTCAAATTATTATTCCAATATCAAAATTTTCAATTTTTTATCCCATGTTAATATTGTCTCATATTCTTATATTCTAAAAAAATTCACTCATTGATAGGTTTTTTCACCATTATGAATTTGATCTAACCCTATATGATGTATTCAATACCTCAGGGTATGAAGATTAATATAACGTTTGAGATGTCTAGAAGAGAGTGTAGTGTGATGACATTATGAGGAAGTTTTCATAGTATTAAAAAATTTACTGTTTAAATGGATAATATTCCAATATACTCAAAATATTGTTCTTTGCCTTCTAAGATTTTTTATGAGATGAAATTTTTAAATTAATAAAATGATTTGAATTATATACATGTTTTAGCTAGAATCATATCACATGGTATTAAAAATGGTGTTTAAGGAAATTATTATTATATTAGGATCTAGGAGTATGGTTCTGGGGAATATTAGTTTCTATAAGAGTGGGATTTAGTTGTTTTTTGGGATTATGAGTAGATACATTTACTGAAAACCCAGAGGTATAAGGTTAAATATAGGAAAAAATACAAAATTTTTGTTAAAGTATATTGTATATGATTTCCAAGAAAAAAATCCAGGTTTATACAAAAAGAACTGTATGTATCCTCTAAATTAGATGTAACAATGGGTAATAATCTAGAAAAAGGTTTACTAACTTTTAAATTTATTTTCACTCAAGGCAAAAATAATGAGCCTAACTGTACACCTGGTTTGAAAATCTATTAGGATATGCTTTGTCTCATTCATATTCTCTTTATAGACCATGATGAAGTATTAAAATTTATAAGATGATGTAATTTGAATAAAAATAATTTTATTAGATAACAAAATAGGAATTGGATCATGGAAAACTCCTATTGAGACCTAAATATTCATATGTTAGGTTGTAAATGTGATTTACATGTTACTTACACTGTGTTTATAGTTCTCTTTTATAAATTTATTAATTTAAGTGTTCTCATACATTGACATTACATTATTTAATGTAATGGTTAGTGTTAATAGGAACCATGTTATCATTAGGAGTGATGAACAAATTTAGTGATTTCCTCAATAAGACACTAAACAATATGAGAGATTGTTTAGAGATTATTAGGGTTATTAATACCCGTATATCTTGATTTTTGATTAGATATTTGTACCTAAAGAGGTCCCAAACATACTAAATAAATGAAAAATTAAATTTTATGGAATATCAAGTGAAAAATACTATATGGAAGAGAAGATTAAATTTATTATGTGGAAAAAATGTTATAGGAGACACCTAAGATAGTGTTTATAATGAATGATAAAATGTTTTATGTGTGTGAGTATTGTCCAGTAAGCCTACATTTATCACAAATAGATTAATAGGACAACCAATTCTATAATGAAGATTAAGTTCCCAATTAATATTCCACTCACACTTCATTGATCCAAGTGAATGGACCTTGTGAATTTTACAAATCAAAGACTGGACCCCAAAGGTTAATGAATATTCTAAAGCATAGGAACCTCTGATACCAAGGTAATAGGGAAGAACCTATTATATAATGTTTTTTGAGTTATATCACGATGATTAAGTTATTCACTCAAACAATTTTGAACATTTTATTTTATTCAGGTTTTATCCACTATAGTATATCTAGGATGTTTATTAAGAGCATATAATCACCACCACATTGATGTAATATTAAATTATTGTATAAAACATCTAATTGTATGATTAATATACCCTATGTCAATGTTTTGGGGAATAAACTTCATTAAAATCTTATATATCTTATCATAGATAAATCTGATTTGATTTTGGAAATTATTTTACAATCTCAACGTATAATCTACATTAAATAATGAACTAGGGAAATCATATTTGATATTTCAAATCAACCTATGATCATCAATCAGTGCAACTATGAAAATTAAATATCATGGAAAATTAATTCTATTATATGGATTTTAACACCCAGTCATAAGTGGTACCAATCTCAAATTATTGGAGGGAAACTCATTATTGCTCATGTTCTTATAATTATAGAAAACATGTTTTTTCTAGTTTTACTAAGTTAATAATGTATATATCTCATTATAATGGTTTTTTATTTATCTATACCATTTAGATATCACTGGATATAATAATTTTTAAGTGGTAGTCATAATTGAATGGATTTAATTTATTTATTAAGGGAGAATGCAATGCCTCTAGTATTAGGAAAAGTATTATTTTTTTAAACTAAATGTCCTTAGTTATAAAATATAATTTTAATTTTTTTAAAAAAAATAAAATTGATTAATAAATAATTAATATACGATATGAATTAATCTAAAAATATGTTGTTAATTCATAATGTACTATTATAAAACATTTGACAAATCAATTCAATACATATCAAGGATAATTACATTCCGTGGATGCTTAGGCATAAAATAAAATGGAGAAATAAATAGAATATAAATATAAATTTAAAACTATAAAATCTAATTGATCATTCTTACCCTTAAGAATCAACAATAGTAGAACTAAACCTATAATGGGAAATTACACTCTGAAAGGGGAAATCATTGTGAAAATATCAAAAAGTAAATTAAATAAAATAGAAGTATAATTTAATAACATATAATACAATGGATTAATATGATGTAATTGCAATTATAAAAGGAAATACGGTCCTATAAAGTATATTCATTTGAAATATGGTCATTAGGGATATGTTAGTTGCATATACATGTATCCAATAAGTATGTTAAAACTTTTTCATTACTAGTATTAAATGTAATGTTATATAATGTAAAAATAACAAAGAATGAAACAATATAATATTTATTTGAATTATTTATTTATATAGATATTTTCATGCATAACATATTATTACTAATGAATTGTGATCTTTTGTTTTTATAAAATTCAAAAAAATTCTCTACCAATTCATTGATAAACATAAATGGTTAAAATTTTCATAATTAAATAGGATGTGGTTAAAATTATTTAATTCATGTTTTTGAATGAACTATTTTTTAGCGTTGTGTATTATATAATAATTAACGGAATTGATCACTATTGAATAAAGATATTATTGAAATGTATAAAAAAAATAAATAAATAATATTCATATAATTTTTTAACTTAGATAATAATTATGATACATTTTTATACTTAAAAATTACATTTTACTAAAAACATTATGCTATGAAATTCTATCTTAAAATTAGTTCACATAAATTTTAAGAATTTAATATAATAAAATAGTTTTCATATTTGGAATTAGTATGCCAAAATTAGGTAATAAGGGAAATTTAATTTTTATGCAACAAAAAATAAGTTACCAAAGTTAAATTTATTTACCATGGTAACAATTAGAGGGTTATTTTCAATGAATTTTATTTTATAAATATTGTATTATTTTTATCTAAATGAAATTCATACATCTGTAATGATGACACAAATATTATGTCTAAAAATGAAGATAAATATAATAAAACACATTTAGTTCGTAATTGATCAGAAATAATGATAAAAAAAATTATGTATAAGAAATACATTTTAATATAAAGATAGTTTTTAATATATTTTGTTTAAATTAACATGTTATTTTTTGAAATTTATAAATTTATGAATATTAAAAATATTCCAAAATCTAATTCATCACATCCAAATTTTTCTAAAAATATATCCAATTGTGTTTTTAGTAAAAAACAATATAATTACCATAGTAAATATCTAATCATGGTTAAGGATGAAAAGGTTGTAATATATCATGGATATAATTTTATTAAATAAACATCAATCCTAGAATTTATAGAAGACCATTTTTTTGGTTCAATATTCAATGGAAGAACCATTGGTGGGAATTAAATTAAAATTTAATTTAATTTATAGTTTCTTGAAACCCCAATAGAGGGTCTTTCATGTTAAATTTATATTTAATTTATTTCTATCAGAGGAATGTAATTATCTAAATATGGGAAGATTTCTTTATTGATGATGTAAATCTTATAAAATCCCCTTCTCATATTTATTTGGTTTCTCTATGTGGATACAAGTGTGTAAATTCTCTAGTGGTGATCTACACGTGTTCCATTGATCTCTATGAAAAAACAAATTGATTTCTAGGTGCTTCAATGGTGAATCAATTGTCTTGTACAATTTGTGTCTATATTTTTCCCTCTGATATTGAGGGAATATATCTTCTGTTTCTTATTCTTGAGAGGGAGATAGGAAATTAATTAGAGGTAAAATTTATTATGCAGTAATTATATCACGATTATCACTACACAATACACATAACCATCTATTTAGAGAGATAGGGTTTATGTTATAATATTATTTAATTTCATTCCAGCCCTTAAATAAAATATTTAACATTTTTCATCCCCATTCCAATAATAATAATATTATTATTACTTTATAGAGCATGCACTATCATTTTTAATAAAAAATTATCATTTAACTAGATTGTAAAATAATTTATGTTACTCGACACAGTCCTGGTCTGTTCTAACTCCTATACCATTTATTGAAAATCTAAATAAATATATTAAATATTTTACTCATCAATAAATATTTTCAATTCTCTAATAATTTCATAAAAATTATTCATTAGTCGTGGAAATAATATGTTTTCCAATATTTAAATTCAGATATAATATAATCATGATCAATGGTAACAATTATTGTGTGACCCTTTACGATTTATTCTCATTAATATTAGTTAGTTTTACATGAATTCTATAATTACATTCTAACAATGGGTCATGGAATTCATGAGAAAGATCATAATTTTTCAATGATGAAAAACATATACAAATGGTCATTGTATAGTACAACCCTTTTATCTCAATATCTCATCAACAAGGTTGCGGAACCATGCCATCAGACTATATTCATCATACACCTTTCGTTAAGTATCTAAAAAAATCAATACACCATGATCATGTAATTTAATGAAACTATTTTATTCCAATCAAAGTTATGAGATATGAACATCCATAAATATAGAGGGTAAAAATCGTTCCTTAACTTATCCATTAATATCAGGTCATTAATGGTGCACCAAATGTACCTTACTTCCCAAAACAATGGAAAGATGGTTTTGTCTCTAAATCTAAGTTCATCAGTTATGACATGGTTCAATTATAATCTTAATGTTTATAGAAGATTACACACTCGCACGGATATGAATATCTAATGATCCCAAAACATACCGGATTCCTACAGATGGGTTTAATCTCATAATCTCCCATATTGGATATTATCATGTGAGAAAATAATTAGAATAAGGAACATGACATATGAGTACTGCCACCATATATTCATGTTATAAATGTTCCATAATATTATTTTATCTAATCGTAGAACTATATTTATGAATATTGTCTTGGAATATCAAGTTTATCATCATATTGAGGAACTACTATGCCCTTATCAATGTGAAACATACTCTAGAAAATTATTACATTAAAATAATTCATAAAAAGGACACCTATTTAATAAGATATTTTATTAAAATTAAAATCATATAATATAGATGAAATAAAAAAAATTGGACCTACTACACAAACACCAAAAATCCCACATAGACTAAATCCATCTTCATATGAATTTCAATTCGAAATACCTCACATGATAATTATGTTACATCTAATTTAAGAAATTAGTCAAGGGGACTAACACATTATCATTCATGGAAATATTTTTCACTACAACAACACCTCTATAATATAATTTTTAAATGATATGATACATCAAATTATGTTCTTATTCCGCTAATGTAACCTCTTCTCTTTTACAAGATCCACCACTGCAGAACTATCATACGAGAGTGTGATGTAGTATTTTCTACTAGATACCATGTTACGATAATGGAGTAAGATTTTAATCCATACTACGTATGTATATACCGCTTATGATGTATTATAATTAGACTTTTACGTATAATATCTGACCACATCATACTTTGATATCATCAAGTTTATACCACCTCCACTCAAAGTGAATATATATCCCATTTTCAATTTTATATATTCTTGATCTATTTAAAAATTATAATATTCATATAATTTGATGTATAGTTATCCATCTTCCCCATATACATTCTTTTTCATTTCAACTTCTCGAAAATAACGTTGAAATTGAACCATAACGTTCACTTTCTATGATAATATAAAAAATGGTTTATAAATTTTTTGTAGTTTCACTTCCATTTTTTATTTATATCCAAAAAATCTATCTCTAATAGATTTATGTTTAATTCATCACCCTTTAAATTCACTTATGACACACTCATTTAAGAAAAATGAATCTTTTTATCCATTTACCTAAATAATGAGGTCATTTTATTTGACAACATTTTACAATTTTATGAATCTCATTTTCAATTATTTGGTTTTTTTATATGATATATGATTTATTTTGTGTTGAATTAAATCATATATTTTATCATTATGGTTTATTTGGGTTCCTATATAATCCTCCAAAGTAGTGTGAATTGTTTTACATATTTTGAGATAAGGTTATTGTGTGTGTGTGTGTGTATGATTGTGGGTAGCTATGTTCACATGACTGTGTGTGGACATGATTGTGGTTAGCTATGTACTTTCAAATACGAATGGACATGATTTAAATTATCTATGATCAAAAAAAATTTGTACATGATTATCTATAGCTAAGTTCACAAGGCGATGAATGGCATTATTTTTTATAGTTATGTTCATAGTGTTATGATTTCTTATGCTTATCCTTATTCTCATTCCACATTTTTTGTCATATGACTATGTTATCCTACATGGATAATGGTTATTTCATTATAATTATTCATGTTTATTACATAGAAAAATATTATTAATCTATTATCCTTTTTATAAGATAATTATCATATGTTCATGTTTTCTCAAATTCATATGAGAAAACACTTTAAGACTCTTTGATAGTTTTCATCTTACTACTAGTTTTAGCTCATACCTTATTATTTCTTCAATTTCACATGTTAGAATGATGATTATAAGAAATGAGATGTATAGAATTAAATATATAGAGGCTCCATTATAGATAAATTTTCATAGTTTCAATAAAATATGATTATGTAGATAATCTATAAATACAATTTATATTTTATTACGGTTCTGAAGTTATTTTTGAAATGTAATACTTAAATTATAAAAATTAGGTGAATTATTTGTACGTAAATAATTTTTTAATATCAATTTTTATAAAATACTTTGTTTCAATAATTATAGATTATCAATAGAACTGAGATTGTGATTATTGGGTGTATATCCATCATGTTCCCAAGGAACCACATCAAGAAACACATTATAAGAACCATCCCTTTATATCAGGTAGAAACATTACATGAATGCCTCAAATCCACACAGTCTAGAAAAACCTATAACTGTATTAACCCATCACTACCCACATGTGAATAGACCAAATAATCTATCATATTCAAAAATAATGAAAAGTATTTTTGGTCATGCTTTCATAGACACAACCCAAACCATGACCACAAATCTTACTAGATGTAAACAGACCTGTAATAATATAAATATTATATACCACCTACCAGGTGCTAAAAAGAAGTTTTATATCAAATATCACCGAATTATTTGAATCTGATCCATTGAAATTATGAATATATGTACAATCCCTAAAATAGATAATTTTTTGGATATCCATCAAAAGATAAACAAAACAAGAATCTGATGATTGAGGACTTCAATCCTTACCTATAGTGGATCCATTCGATAGAGTGCACAATAAACCGATAAAAAATGGGAAATAATGTCATCGGAAATTTAATTAATAATATATAAGGTAGGTAAGTATAGATACTTATGTTTATTTTCCTAAATGATTTCCCTATCTCATGCAAATTAAAAATAAAATAACATGTTTAATTGCAATTTAATAAATGATTACTCACTAGGTACCCGATAGTCTTCCATCAGGTACCTGATACCCATCATATACATTATCCAAGTACACAAGTTGGTTATTGGACCTCACAGATCCAATCTCTAGTATTAGGGGCCCACTATATATCTAGAAAAATTCTATCGGGTACTTGGTTGTATCACTTGTCAATGATAAATTTTCTTTGTAAATACCTCATCTATAGTAACCTAGAGTTGGTGGTTATTTATTAAATTGGTACAATGTGAAAGGAATCAATACCAAATTAAGTAATTGTTTATTATATTTGGGGAAATATATAGAAACTATATTATTACATTATACAGTGAAATGAAAAAAAACATAGTAACTCTATTAGAAACACCCATATTCTAAATGATTATCCCTCAATGAAAATTTTTATATACATCCTGGAATCATGGGGGAAAAATAGTGAAGGAAAAATCACATATGCTCATCAAGGGTTATCATATAGAATAATCTATCATAAATAAACATACAAAATAAGGAAATGTGAATAACTAAAACCACATTTCCTCAAAACATAATCTAGAGTATAATATGGCTGGAATAAAATCTGATCAAATAATTCTAAATAAATATTCATAGAATAATGGAACCTAGAAATGGATATTATACTAGATTAGTAATAATATTGATTTTAAATAACTAATATCATATTGATAGAGCGAATAATGTGATGCATAATAAACATACTATCTGTAGAGACCCGAAGCTTGACGTACATTGACATTACATTACATTTGCGGAATACTTAGTACATAACAAAAACACACACACAAGGATCATAATAGTTTAGTGTCTTTGGAAACTCGGAACGTAATCCTCTAATCGTGGTGAAAGATCTTCAATATCTCCCATAAAGATCTTCCCTTCTTTTTTTTACCTAAAACCTTTCTTTATATCCTGGGGAAAAGAAAACATAAAAGGGTGAGCTCAAATGCTCAGTAAGGGTACACAAAAGAAATATCAATCACATCATATTTATAAGAACATAACATTTTGGAAATCTTAACCTGAAAAAGAGAGCATAATTTCATAACATGGAATAAATCATGGCAGTGAAATGTAATCACAATAATCATAACTTAAAACATTAAAATTTGAGGCATACACACATAATCATAGAGAATCATTTCTTGTTAGTCAAGATTCATTGCCAAGACTATATTAGTGGACAAAGTCCCTTTCGGAATTGAGTAACCCTCGTTTCAGTCATGTTTCACTGAACTGGTATAACCTACCATTTCAGCCATGTCTATCTCATGAGATATAAAATCTTTACCCAATGCATAGGAGGGAGATATAGGTCCCACCCATCTTGCAATGAATCCTTTCTTATGTGTGCCACATAATCATAAATCATACATCATCGCATAACACATGTAACAAAAATGGGATTCTTGAAACATCATGACATCATAAAACAAATCATATAAGGTAAATGACTTCATAAAAATAATTCCCTCAAAAAATAATCAAATCAATGTAATAATATGGGTAAAAACAGAACCCTATATTATCCTAGATGGAAAATAATTTTGATAAAACATTTGAACTCCATTCTTGAGGAAAATATCCTTTCTACTTCAAAAACACTTTTCTTTTCTTTACGTGTCATACAATTATAAACTAAAAGAAGTTGATTAAAAATAAACTTGAAAACTTATAAAGGAAGATTCTTGGAAATAATGTTTTAAAAATCCATTATTTCCGTATAAGTTAAAAAAAACATTCTTCGTACTTTTGTTGGAAAAGTCAAAAAAAAGTACCTCATACGAAAAACGACAAAAGATTCCTTTCATATCTTTTACTAAAAACTCACTGAAGGGTAAAATTGGATATAAACTATTGTAGAATGATGTAAATATTACATATTGAGGAAACATGGATGTGGATGATAAAATAAACCCCAGTAAATACCAAAGTATAAACAATCTCGGATAAAAATGAGATTGTGATATTTTCCCTTACCTTAGGTCTGATTTGCTTCGTAAGTGTCCGAAATGATTTAAATAATGTCATTTACTTATTACAGAATCATATTCTGTCACGACCCCCTCCCCAAAAAGTGTACCCCTCCTAGGCCGGCAATGTGAAAAGGGAGATAATGACCCCCCGAGTCCCGCCTCCAGTAGGCCCTGGGTTGGCGACTAGCACCGAGGGTATAATAACATACAAATGGGAGGCATTACCCTCTAAGAGAACACATGAAGAAGGGAGAGATAGAATAGACTCCAACCAACTCCAACTCATAACTGAAATATAAAAGGAAACCAAGTACATATATGAAATGTCATGCAAAAGTACTACAACTGAAAGGGAAAAATAAAAGTACCCAAAAGAAAGGAAAACGGCAGCGACCACGAGCCTGAACAGCTCCTCCTCCAACCACAAGCTAGTAGTAACCCGCTTGATCTCCAACTTGCTCCAAGTGACCTAAAAAACAGTTTATATATACATAGGGTGAGTATAACAGTATACTCAGTAGGATCCTCCCAAAGCCTCTCGTGCAAAAGTAAAGAAAGCATGTTAAAGCCCAGTAAACAACAAGTGAAACTAACTCGTCACCTGAACAGGTATACTATGTTCCCAACCTCACCATGGCTACTCTCACCAAGTAATGCATAAAAGAATATAACATATAGTAATGAATATCAAGGGTACCCTGCTAATACTTCCCCATTGGTTTACCGCTTTGCCCCAACGACATACGTCCTGTGCATCTCTCTCCAAGGCTTGCCCGCAGACACCTGGGCTAAGCTCCACGATCTACACCTCATGCACCACATAGGATTGCCCGCAGACACCTGGGCTAAGCACCACACCATCCTCACAACCAAAGTAACCAGGTAGTTTCTGGGATCCACCATAGCTCATATAACGTGTATAATACGTCGAGTATTATACCTCAAGCCATCACAGCCCATACGCCGAGTAAGGATCCTCAAGCCATCACAGCCTATACACGTTACAACTATAGTATTCCATAGGATACCATATCCAGAATATATGTGTGTGAAATAACCACAAGCCATTACAGCCCTCTACACACATATATGGTTAAAACTAACCACTGTGCCTACCAGCACAAAGATCTACCAAGAGAAGAGAGCGGGGCCAAAGGGGGTAGTCAGCCATTCAACCTCCCATCAAAATGATGGGGAAAACACCCGCCCCCCCAGGGCTCAGAAACCCTGGGGTGTCAGTTTCCCTTACCGACAGGGTGGAGTAGCGTATAGAAACACAAAAAGTACAGAGTATATAAGTAACTCACATCCACACTATGGGCATTACCTAGTCTTAGATACAACTGCAGCTAACGTCTCTCAGACTCCAGGCTGCTACTTCAAAGACTAGGTATCTTACAAGCACACAACCATTTGAAGAGCATTATTAGATTACTCCATTATCATTTTATCAGTTCCACTGTACGTTAATTAATTCTTTAAACATTAATTAAGAATGAACAATTCCACATTAAACTGAATTGGCATCACATAAAAAAACAACTGCTCCTTTTTAAGATTCACATTACCATTAAATTCCAGCATCTCCATCCCTGTTGTCACATACATAAAATATTTAGAGGTATTTTTCATTTAATTTACATCCTTGATTTGTTTTGGTGGGTTTTCATGCATTTTTAAAGGAAATAGTGGGTTTCCAAAATTTGGGCCAACCTAAGAGCCCATTTCCAGTTTTGAAAGTATATTTTGTTTCTTTAATAACTCCTTCGTTTTTTAACATTTTTCAACCATTAAACTTCCAAAATGACCTTCATTTAAATATTAAAACCGCAAAATAATTTTGGGCCCATTAAAAATTCATTAGAATCATGGATTTGGGTGATAAAATTAGGTATTGGGCCAACCCGAAAGCCCATTTACAGTTTTAAAATTGGTTTGTAATTCTTTCATAAAATATTTATTTTTTATCCTTTTTCGGTGATTCCATCTCTCACACATTCCCATCGAACCCGTCCACACCCCCATCTTCGTTTGCGTCTCTTTGGAACTCATATTGGTCGCGATTTAGGGCCGAACTTCTGTAGCTCCAAAAAACGTCCAGATTTCTCAAGTAAGTTGTTTCTCTTCCTTATTCCTCCCTTCTTCTTAGGGTTTCTTCCTTTTTTATTGAATCCCCAAATGTCCAGAAGATGGGGTTTCGTACCTAGGGTTTTAGTTTTGAGTTTCGTGGTCCAATCCTCTAGTTTTAGGTTCAATCTTACTCCTTTGTGGTGCGGCGGAGGTGCGGTTGAAGTGACGCACAAGGATTTGGGGGTTTTTACTCTTTTGGTAGGTGATTTCATTGTAGGTATCGTATAATGAGTTGGATTGCTGTATTTATGTTTCCATTATGTTCATCATTCAGTATTTTGATTTCAAAAATTGATTTGGGTAGCATTTTAAAAGTGGTAGATTTTTAAGTGCCAATCTTGTGTGAAAATGGGTGTTTTACATGTGTAACCCATATTGTGCCTCTTGGTGTTGTTTTATAATTCAGGGATTGGATTTATAAAAATGATTTGATGCTGAAATTTATGTTTTGGTATAATATTGGTATCCATTTGGTTTTAAATATGGGATTTTAGATGAATTTAATGTGCAACATTTTATTAATTTTCTTGAAATTGTTTTATGGAAATTATAAATGGTTTATTGAGTTATGCAAAAGGTGAAAAGAAGGTGCAGATACTATTTTGAATGTGTGTGACCAGAACTGAAATTTATATGTGAATATTGATTTTGGTAGCATGTGGTGACTATTTGAGCACAATACGGGAAACCCGGGTATCTAGGTGGGCTAACGTGTACTAGTACGCTAGTGAACGGAGGGGTTTTGACCATGGTTCACTTAGCAAGTCAGACATGGATAACACTAACAAAACTATAATGGAGATGATTGGAGACCACTAGGTTATGGGTATGCTCCCTACTAGTGGCTCGTGCACGAGAACGAATTTCGTTATGGTTACTTTCACAGAGGTACGAGGTACTTGGGGCTCACAACAAACTAGTACCTAGGGGGGTTCCTACGCTTGGTGCTCGTGGCCTTTTTGGCATTTAAACTTTCTTTATGGTATTTTGGGATGTGAAAACCAGCAGCTTGAATGTTTTATTCAATTTCACTGATTCTTTATAGTTATCCCCATTCAAAGTTATTTTTTTCTTTTCAAAGTTGCACTTTTAGAAATAAATGCCACTATTATCTATTTATAACTCTGGCAAGCCTTTTATTTTACAATGCCTATCACTTGAAATCCTTGGGTGATATCCTATTGGGCTTAGTCTCACACCCTACTTACACCTTTGGGTGTAAGTAGACTTGATCATGTTTGACACAGGCAAAGGAAAAGCCTTGGGCGATGGCGGTTCGGGTTGCTAGTTTCTCTCGATGGTGCGGTGTTGTGGAGACGGCTTGTGGGTGATGACCCCTTGTCGTGTGGAGTCTCTTGGGCTGTTTGCTGCTACTTTTATGTACCTTTGGACCTCTTGTGTCTTGTTTAAACTCATATACTATGTTCTGAATTTTTATTAATTCTTTTTTGGCATAATTTTTCAGATTTGGTTTGTTGTTTGTTTTTGGTTATCTTATGAACCCAAACTCGGGTAAATCGTTCCCAAATGAATTTTTATGATAACCGGGAACTTGTGCCAGCCCGTGGGGATGGGGAACGCCCTTCGGGTCATGTCACGGGCTGGGTTTGGTTCCGGTTTTGGCGGTGACCAGATTCGGTTCGTGACAAAATGGTATCAGAGGAGGTTAATGTTTTTGGGTTATATTGTTATTTTGGGATGAGTCGGGATAGACAGGAGCTAGGACTGTCGGGGCTCGGGGTTTTGGTTGTGAGTAGGGTGTCTGGCTCACACCTCTCATGGCATACCCTGAGTCACCAGGGGATGTTGGAATTTAAAGATTGACTTCACTTCCAGGTGAGACGTGTGGGCTGCAGACCACATGTGGACATCATGCGGATGTGTTGTAGTTGTTTATTTTATTACTAAAATGTGTATTGATTATCTATATTTGAGGCATTTGATTAAAATTTTCAGAATTGTGGTATTGATTATAATTTTGTGACTGTTACATTTTGTAGCAACATGCCTCCTCGGAAAGCTCTCACGCACCCACGGGAGGAAGCCGGAGAGAGTTCTCCCACACCAATTGATCAGAGGCTAGTCGAGGCCGTGGTCCGGGCTGTCCAGGCTCTAGGATATGGACTAGCTCCAGTTCCAGCTCCTATTAAAGAGGATGAGACTGGTCCTAGAAAGGACAAGGCCCAGGAGTTCCTGAAAAATAAGCCTCCAACCTTCCGAGGCAGCTCAGAACCCCAAGAAGCAAAGGAATGGCTCGAGAAGATCGAGCGTATGTTTGAGTTCCTGGAAACACCCAAGGAGCTCAGGGTGAAGTGTGCCTCCTTTTTGTTGGAGGGTCCCAACCGTAAATGGTGGGAGTCAGTGCTTCAGGCTGGGAAGAATGAGCAGATGCGCTGGGGAGATTTCAAGGCTGTCTTCAATGAACAGTACTGCCCTGAGGTCTTGGCTTATGCCAGGTCTAGAGAGTTCATGGAACTTGTTCAGGGAAATCTATCTGTGATGGAGTATGCCAACCGTTTCGCTGAGTTGGTTCGGTATGCTCCAGAAATTGTCTCTAATGAGCACGCGAAGGCCCAGAGGTTTGAGAAAGGCTTGAGACCAGAGATATACTCCCAGCTTTTCTTGTTTAAGCTGAGGACCTATGCTGAGGTCGTTGATCGGGCGTGCATGGTGGAGATTGATAGAAAAGGAAGGGCTGGTTTCTATGGTTATGTATCAGCAGTGGGAAGTGGAAGCTCCTCAGAGAAGAAAAGGAAGCGGGAGGATCATGTGAAGAAAGGAGGAGGTAGTTCAGGGAACTCTTCTAGGCAGTTGTCATCAGCGGCTTCTGATGCGAGATCGGTCGTGTGCCACCAGTGTGGGAAGACCGGGCACATCCGTCCAGCATGCCCTCATACTCCGAAGACCTGTTTCCAGTGTGGAGGGATGGGACACGTGCAACGCTTTTGCGGGATAGCGTGTCCACTTCAAGTGGGGTAGGATCCATGGCTCCCAGAGGAGTGCCAGCACAGTCTTAGCCGTCGAGGATGGGGGGATCTCGATTTGCAGCCATGGTGGTAGGGCTGGGTCATCTTCTGGGCAAAGCCAGTTCAGGGCACAACCATAGACTAGCGGTCGTCTTCAGGCAGAGACTGGACATCTCCATGCGGTGGATCATGCACCACCAGGATCAGAGGCGGGACCGTCGACTGTTCGAGGTACCATTTTGATTTCATCTTCTATAGCTACTTCTCTTTTTGATACTGGTGCATCTATTTCATTCATTTCTGCCGTTTTGTGGACATTCTGAATCTTCCAACTGATTTGATGTCATTCGCAATGGAGTTGGTGACACCGCTAGGAAAGAAGAAGGAGCAGGGTCTCAGGTGCTCATCTTGTGCGCTTTCTGTGTCAGGGGTTGAGATGGAGTGGGACCTCTTGGTCTTAGATATGAACCTTTTTGATGTCATACTCGGGATGGATTGGATAGTACACTTCCAGGCACACATCGATTGCTATAGACGGCGTGTTAGTTTCACGGCACCTGATGGGAGTCGTCAGGTTTTTCATGGAGAATGGGATCCTCGGTCAGGTCGCGCAGGGCCTCCACTCCCAGAGTTGGGAAGTGTTATCTTCGAGTTATCTTCTCTTATGCTAGAGGATGGTCTTTCCCCTGAAGGTGCACTGCCTCATGTAGTGAATGAGTTTCCGGAGGTATTACCTGATGATTTTTCTGGTTTTCCCCCGGAGCGGGATGTGGAGTTTTCGATTGATCTGGCACCGGGAACACAGCCGATATCTCTTCCCTCTTATTGCATGGCCCCCACCGAGTGAGGGAATTAAAGATACAGCTGGATGACTTAGAATCCAAAGGATTCATTCGCCCGAGCGTCTCTCCTTGGGCCGCTTTTGTGTTGTTTGCAAAAAAGGCTGATGGATCCCTCCGGTTGTGCATTGACTACCGGAAGCTGAATAAGGTAACAATTAAAAACAAATACCCTTTGCCCAGAATAGATGATTTGTTTGATCAGTTGAAGGGGGAAAAGTGGTTCTCAAAGATAGACCTACATTCAGGGTATCATCAACTCAAGGTGAAGGAGTCAGATATCCCTAAGACAGCCTTCCGAAGTAGGTACGGACACTTTGAGTATTTGGTCATGCCCTTCGGATTGACCAATGCTCCAGCAGTATTTATGGCACTTATGAATAGGGTGTTCCATCAGTATCTCGATTCCTTTGTTGTGGTGTTCGTGGATGACATTCTGGTATACTCTTGCTCTGAGGAGGAACACGAACATCACTTGAGGATCGTTTTGAGTACATTACGAGATCACCGCCTCTATGCAAAGTTGTCAAAGTGCACTTTCTGGATCAGAAAGGTGAGATTTCTGGGGCATGTGATCTCAGAGCATGGAGTTTCAGTGGACCCTGAGAAAATTAGTGCAGTCATGTCATGGGAGAAACCGAAGAATGTGTTCGAGATCAGGAGTTTTCTTGGCTTGGCCGGTTATTACAGGCGATTCGTTCGGGATTTCTCTCGGCTTGCTTCACCGATGACTTCCCTCACCGGAAAGGGGTGAAGTTTGTATGGGGTCCAGAATGTCAGGAATCATTCGAGGAGCTAAAGAGGCGATTGACTACTGCCCCCGTGCTGATTTTACCGGAGGCTGGAAAGGGATATGTGGTTTATTGTGATGCTTCAGGTATGGGTCTTGGGCGCGTGCTTATGCAGGATGATCATGTGGTGATGTATGGCTCTCTCCAACTTCGGCCACATGAAAAGAACTACCCACCCCATGACTTGGAGTTGGCAGCAGTGATGCATGCTTTGAAGATGTGGTGTCACTACCTCTTTGGGGAGAAGTTTGTGGTCTATTCTGATCACAAAAGCTTGGCTTATATCTTCTCACAAAAGGACCTCAACATGAGGCAGCGTCGCTGGATCGAGTACTTGCAGGGGTTTGATTTTGACATTGTCTATACCCCAGGTAAGGGTCATATAGTGGCCGACGCCTTGAGCAGAAGGGTTCCAGTGCAGGCTTTGAGGAAGTCCAGTGATGAGTGGACATTGATGGGGATCTTTTCTCAGATGCATGTGGAGACCAAGGAACATAGTGTAGGGGCATTCTTGGCGAGCATCCAGTTGACTCCTTCTCTGTTGGAGTTGATTCAGTAGGAACAACCTAGTGATTATATTTGTCAGCGATCGAAGCAGTTTCTTCATGGTGGGGAGACATCCTCTGATTGGTCGTCATCTCCCGAGGGCATCTTGTGCTTCAAGGGTCGTTCGGTAGTGCTGTTATCTCTACAGAAGGTGGTGATGCATGATAGCCACCAGTCTCAGTGGGCTGTCCATCCGGGTGCCACTAAGATGTATTATGATGTCTGTCGGCAGTTTTGGTGGCCTGGTATGAGACGGGACATAGCGGACTTTGTGTCGAGATTCTACACATGCCAGCAGGTGAAAGCAGAGCACCAAAGGCCCTCCGGTTTGCTCCAACCACTACCCATTCCTACCTGGAAATGGGACGAGGTTGCCATGGACTTCATTGTTAGATTACCTCGTACACCTCGATCTAAGAATGCCATTTGGGTGGTGATTGATCGTCTAACCAAATCAGCCCACTTCATTCCGATCAGAGATACATCTAAAGTGGATGAGTTTGGCCGTTTGTATCTTCAGGAGGTGGTGAGACTCCATGGTGTGCCATCAGCAGTTGTCTCAGATAGAGACCCTCATTTCACATCTCGATTCTGGGAAGGCCTTCAGAAGGCCTTGGGGTCCCAGAATAAGATGAGCACAGCATACCATCCACAGACGGATGGTCAGACAGAGCGGGCAAATCAGATTTTAGAGGACATGCTTCGTGCATGTGTCCTAGACTTTGGAGGTTCTTGGGATTCCCATTTGGGATTGGTTGAGTTTGCTTATAATAACAGTTACCAATCCTCGATTCGAATGGCTCCTTTTGAGGCGCTCTATGGTCGGCCTTGTCGGTCCCCCCTCTGTTGGGCTGAGGTAGGTGAGACCTCACTACTGGGGCCGAGTATGGTGCAGGAGACATCTGAGAAGGTAAAATTAATCAGGAAACATTTATTGACAGCTCAGAGTTGTCATAAATCATATGCTGACCGGAGGCGTCGAGACCTAGAGTTTTCTGTGGGTGATAGAGTATTCTTGAAGGTGGCCCCTCGTTTAGGCCATCGTCGATTGGGGAAGAAAGGTAAGCTGACTCCGCGGTATGTCGGGCCATTTGAGATCATTGAACGTATTGGAAAGGTGGCATAAAGGTTGGCCTTACCTTCTCAGTTGACATCCATCCATGATGTCTTCCATGTTTCTCAGTTGAAGAAATACTACCCGGATCCGTCCCATGTGTTGAGTTGGGAAGAATTGGAGATAGAGCCTGACTTGTCTATTGTTGAGAGGCCAGTGAAAATAGTGGACTCCCAAGAGAAGATACTTCAAGGGAATTCTATTCCTTTAGTCCGGGTTCTATGGCAGCATGGTAATGATACACATGAGACATGGGAGCGAAAGTCGTGGGTCGAGGAAGAGTACCCGTTCTTGTTTTCCAATCAAGCCTCATGTTGACTTTCCGGGGCGGAAAGTCCTTCATGGGGGGGAGAATTGTCACATACATAAAATATTTAGAGGTATTTTTCATTTAATTTACATCCTTGATTTTTTTTGGTGGGTTTTCATGCATTTTTAAAGGAAATAGTGGGTTTCCAAAATTTGGGCCAACCTAAGAGCCCATTTCCTGTTTTGAAAGTATATTTTGTTTCCTTAATAACTCCTTCGTTTTTCAACATTTTTCAACCATTCAACTTCAAAAATGACCTTCATTTAAATATTAAAACCGAAAAATAATTTTGGGCCCCTTAAAAATTCATTAGAATCATGGATTTGGGTGATAAAATTAGGTATTGGGCCAACCCGAAAGCCCATTTCCAGTTTTAAAATTGTTTTGTAATTCTTTCATAAAATATTTATTTTTTTCCTTTTTCAGTGATTCAACCTCTCACACATTCCCATCGAACCCAGCCACACCCCCATCTTCGTTTTCGCCTCTTTGGAGCTTATATTGGTCGCTATTTAGGGCCGAACTTCTGTAGCTCCAAAAAACGTCCAGATTTCTCAAGTAAGTTGTTTCTCTTCCTTATTCCTCCCTTCTTCTTAGGGTTTCTTCCTTTTTTATTGAATCCCCAAATGTCCAGAAGATGGGGTTTCGTACCTAGGGTTTTAGTTTTGAGTTTCTTGGTCCAATCCTCTAGTTTTAGGTTCAATCTTACTCCTTTGTGGTGTGGCGGAGGTGCGGTTGAAGTGACGCACAAGGATTTGGGGGTTTTGACTCTTTTGGTAGGTGATTTCATATGTAGGTATTGTATAATGAGTTGGATTGCTGTATTTATTTTTTCATTATGTTCATCATTCAGTATTTTGATTTCAAAAATCGATTTGGGTAGCATTTCAAAAGTGGTAGATTTTTAAGTGCCAATCTTGTGTGAAAATGGGTGTTTTACATGTGTAACCCATATTGTGCCTCTTGGTGTTGTTTTATAATTCAGGGATTGGATTTATAAAAATGCTTTGATACTGAAATTTATGTTTTGGTATAATATTGGTCTCCATTTGGTTTTAAATATGGGATTTTAGATGAATTTAATGTGCAACATTTGATTAATTTTCTTGAAATTGTTTTATGGAAATTATAAATGGTTTATTGAGTTATGCAAAAGGTGAAAAGAAGGTGTAGATACTATTTTGAATGTGTGTGACCAGAACTGACATTTATATGTGAATATTGATTTTTGTAGCATGTGGTGACTATTTGAGCACAATACGGGAAACCCGGGTATCTAGGTGGGCTAACGTGTACTAGTACGCTAGTGAACTGAGGGGTTTTGACCATGGTTCACTTAGCAAGTCTGACATGGATAACACTAAAAAAACTATAATGGAGATTATTGGAGACCACTAGGTTATGGGTATGCTCCCTACTAGTGGCTCGTGTAGGAGAACGAATTTCGTTATGGTTACTTTCACCGAGGTATGAGGTACTTGGGGCTCACAACAAACTAGTACCTAGGGGGGTTCCTACGCTTGGTGCTTGTGGCCTTTTTGGCATTTAAACTTTATTTATGGTATTTTGGGATGTGAAAACCAGCAGCTTGAATTTTTTATTCAATTTCACTGATTCTTTATAGTTATCCCCATTGAAAGTTATTTTTTTGTTTTCAAAGTTGCACTTTTAGAAATAAATGCCACTATTATCTATTTATAACTCTGGCAAGCCTTTTATTTTACAATGCCTATCACTTGAAATCCTTGGGTGATATCCTATTGGGCTTAGTCTCACACCCTACTTACACCTTTGGGTGTAAGTAGACTTGATCATGTTTGACACAGGCAAAGGAAAAGCCTTTGGCGATGGCGGTTCGGGTTGCTAGTTTCTCTCGATGGTGCGGTGTTGTGGAGACGGCTTGTGGGTGATGACCCCTTGTCGTGTGGAGTATCTTGGGCTGTTTTCTGCTACTTTTATGTACCTTTGGACCTCTTGTGTCTTGTTTAAACTCATATACTATGTTCTGAATTTTTATTAATTCTTGTTTGGCATAATTTTTCAGATTTGGTTTGTTGTTTGTTTTTGGTTATCTTATGAACCCAAACTCGGGTAAATCGTTCCCAAATGAATTTTTATGATACCCGGGCACTTGTGCCAGCCCGTGGGGATGGGGAACGCCCATCGGGTCATGTCACGGGCTGGGTTTGGTGCCGGTTTTGGCGGTGACCAGATTCGGTTCGTGACACCTGTGGATTTTCACCATTTAATCAAACATTCCTTACAGAATTACTTTTCCACATTCCCAGGCATTCTAGAAAAGCATCCTATACTTCTAAACACAAAGGAGGCTCAATACGGTGAGTAGATATACTACCCGTTGAGTCTTTGCCTCCTATAGAAAGAGCATATACCCATTCTTCCTCAGGAGGCTAAACACAGAAAGCACGTGGCATACCCCGCGCGTCTTTGCCTCCTTCGGAAGAAGGGTAGCAAGACCATCTTCCTTGAGCAGTGGGGAAAAGCGAAGCAGATTAAGATTCAAGAAAACCGCAAGCAACCAGCAACCACATCCATACCATTCCATCACCCCTGGTGTCCTCCCCGACACCCACATGCATAAACTGATGCATCTCGCCACTCTAGGCGTCATCTGCTGCCATAACCACAAGGCCTCCATGTCTCCACATATCACAACAGCCATCCAGGCTCACATCAAATCACAAGAAGCAGGAAAACAAAGATCACAAAATGGGCTCTCGGCCCTTTAACAAGGCATTCATCCTTCAGACAAAATGAGCACTCAGAGCTCCAAACCACAAGGTATTCAGCCTTACAAGCAAGCGGGTAACTCAAAACCCCTTTGAAATTATCGAACTAATAGTTCTTTAATCCGTCTTGAATTAACATATTCATTAACATGCCTCTTTATCTTTAGCCAATTATTTAACAAATAATTCCGGCTTTACGTTCTTTATCAATTTCCATCATGAATGTGCAACTAATTAAAGAAAACATAGATATCACTATATCTAGGAAAACATGAGGCAAACCGTTATCACGGTATAAAGCAACAACATGCGATCAACCAATTCTTTTAATCCGGTTCAAGTATTTAATTAGGTCAATTTCATTGTGATCCAAAGGGATAAATCATGCTAATTTTACGATTGCACATATACAATTAGAGAAGCCATGAATCCCCTACTTCAAACAGTTCCTCACATTCTTTATCCACACAACAGGTCACGATCCCCCCCTTGTGACAACTGCATCCACCGGAGGATGCTGCGGTACGACAGTACCAACCAACCCCATTAGAAAACCCATTAGAATCTTGGAAATTTCATTGTATAATTATTGAAATGAGGATAGGAGAAGATGAACCCCAAAAGAACGACGATACAACATACCTTATATCGAAGATTGATCGACACAGGTTGGTTGCATCAAAAAAAAGCGGAACCAATCCTAGGAGTAAAGATTGATTGCGCAACTCCTAAGGAAAGGATTAAAAGGTTCTACTGCCTCTTAATCGAGAATAAAGGGAAAGAACAAGGAAGAATGATATCTCTTCCCTTTTTAAGATTTAATGGGGCGACGGTTTAAGATCCGGTTAATTCTCCATTAAAAACGGATCGCATTAACCCACGCGGTTGACCAAGTAAAACGTTCCAAGCCTTAGGAATAATTAATATAGGATTTATTGCATTTGAATCGGCCTTAAGAGCCCTTAAAATAAGGCTTTAAATGTATTTTATGTCAAAGGAAACTTCAAAAGGGAAAAACTGTAGGAGTCTGGAAACAATGTTCACCCACTGTTACTGTACATGAAACTGATCTGTGAAACCGATCTGTGAAACTGATCTGTCACACTGATCTATGAAACCGATCTGTGAAACTGATCTGTCACACCGATCTGCGAAACCGATCTGTGAAACTGATCTGTCACACTGATCTGTGAAACCGATCTGTGAAACTGATCTGTCACACCGATCTGTGAAACCGATCTGTCAGACTGATCTATGAAACTAATCTATCAGATCGATCTGGGAAACTGATCTCTCACACTGATCTGTGAAACCGATCTGTCAGACCGATCTGTGAAACCGATCTGTGAAACTGATCTGTCACACCGATCTGTGAAACCGATCTGTCACACCGATCTGTGAAACCGATCTGTCAGACCGATCTGTGAAACTGATCTGTCACACCGATCTATGAAACCGATCTGTCAGACCAATCTGTGAAACCGATCTATCAGACCGATCTGTGAAACTGATCTGTCACACCGATCTGTGAAACCGATCTGTCAGACCGATCTGTGAAACCGATCTGTGAAACTGATCTGTCACACCGATCTGTGAAACTGATCTGTCACACCGATCTGTGAAACCGATCTGTCAGACCGATCTGTGAAACCGATCTGTCAGACCGATCTGTGAAACTGATCTGTCACACCGATCTGTCAGACCGATCTGTGAAACCGATCTGTCAGATCGATCTGTGAAACCAATCTGTGAAACTGATCTGTCACACCGATCTCTGAAACCGATCTGTGAAACCGATCTGTCACACCGCTCTGTGAAACCGATCTGTCAGACCGATCTGTGAAACCGATCTGTCACACCGATCTGTGAAACTGATCAGTGAGACCGATCTGTCAGACCGATCGGTGAGACCGATCTGTCAGACCGATCTGTGAAACCGATCTATCACACTGATCTATGAAACTGATCGGTGAGACCGATCTGTTACTGTTCATAAAACTGGAAACACTGTTCACAGAACTGGAAAATTGGCAAAGTGTTGGGGATAAGTCCCCTTGGCCTCCCGGAACACCTCCAACACCAAAATTCCACTAAGTAATGGACAGGAGAGGTCCGTGCCATTACATTAGATACCTCTCAAAACATTCTCGTCCTCGAGAATTAAAAACCAACCCAGAAGAAAAGAGGGGTCCGAACAACCACCCCATAAGATACCTCTCAGGGGAAAACCACCATGAGTTGTTCGAAAACTGGAACAAAACCACGACATCCGGGAGTATGGGAACGAACAATCTATACCCAAACAATTCAAACATAACATCACTGATTAGACACTAAATGAGGCTAATATTCATTGTTAATATACATAATTTTCATGTTATTTGTTATTCATAAACACCATTTTAGTGCATTTTACACTTTGAACACCATTTCACATTATGATTGTAATACCTTCTTACAATGCACTATTATGTGGTACATTTTTTGAACATCATTTAAAGTACCCAATGATTCATCTGATTTTAAGGAATTGAATTTTACATATTTTAATTTGATATTTTTGGAAATTGATCTGCACTTAAATATGAACATGTTTGATTCAGGGATCAATGGAGAATTAATGGAGGATGATGGAGATATTTGGAAATGAAAGGAAGCGATTCTGGAGAAGGCAGATTGGACACCAGCCCAATGATGAGACTGTGGGGCCCAACATACAGGCCCAATTAATCCCAAATTTCGTGGGATGCTAGAAGACAGGTACAGGAACAAATCCCTCTTCATGAGTTAATGCTAATTCTGCATCAATGTTGCTCATTTAGGCGGCCAAAGTTAGAGATAAAATTCTGGGCCAGATTCTGAGGCCCAGAAAAACAGTCCACCAATTTGATCATATATCGGAATACACAACTCCAAATGGGCCTAAATGTTACAGGAGATTAGCAGACATCCGGAGCTCCATTTTCTTCTTCTATGTCCGACCCTGATTCGGCCATCTAGAAGGTAATACAAACGCGTCTGCTCGGTGGATGAAATCTGGCTGCCACCTCGGGTCAAATGTGGAAAATTCCAAATTCCACAAACTTTCCACCACCCTAGGCCTACCATACTCAAGTGGGATGACTTGTACTATTTAAGGCTCGACCCAAGGCTCCCAAAATTCCTATTTAAGTCAGTGTTGGTGAAGGAGTTAAGGATCTTGGATGCTTTGTTCAATTGTAATGTTATGCTGCATTTTTGTTGCCTCAATTTTGTCTTTCACATGTAAGTTGTTCAATTCACTTTAGTTTCTTAATAAAAGTTCTTCTTCTACTCTTATTATGTTGTTGTTAATATCACTTTGATACCGTTGGATCAAGGTGTGAATTTATTCACACCAACCCTTGTGAAATTATTCACACAACGGTGGAGTGATCATTTTATTTTTGTTGTTTTCTTTACTTCTCCATTTCCTCCCTTATGAGTCTACTTTCCGCTTCCATTGAAACCATGGGATCAATGGAGGGCTAACCCACTTTTGGGTTGATCCAAGGGAGTAGCAAGGGGCTGGATTGGATGTTATTTATCACCTAATTAATGTATAATCACTTCTTTAATTTGGATTTTTATTTGATGATTTTTAAACTCCATCGTCCTTGTTGAATTTAAGGCCACACACTTCAAGTACTAATACGATCCTTTACCTTGAAGTGCTCAAAACTTTGATCCTTAAAGTGTATAGGTGATTAGTATTGGAGGGTGTAGGCATTAAACCAGTAAGTGATGATGTTGTTTTATCTCCTTAAATGAACTCATCTCAAATTTAAGAAATTGAAATCATTAAAAAGAAAATACGTCCAATCCACCCCGAGTGATAACCTAGGATCAACTCATTCATTTAAATTGAATCCACTTAAATATTTTAGATATCTTTAAAACCCATACAAAATCAATCCAAGCTGGCCACTTCATAGCCAAAAATCCATCCCTTAGGTTGTGTATCTTAGGTATCTTCTTAGGTCTCTGTGGAATTGACAACCCAAGCTACACTACAAGGACCGTTCTACCCTTCTTCTCTTGGGTAAATTTGGGCGTGAACCAAATTTTGGCGCCGTTGCCGGGGACCATGTAAGTACCTTAGATCCAAAAAAAAACCTTCTTTCCTCACCTCCATTGTTCTACTCTCACCCAAGATCTCTTAGCTTGTCCCTTTCTCGCTTTTTTTTGGCGCATGTCCGCCTACACCCGCGATTTCTCAAACAGACTAGTTAGGGTGGAAAGTACTAGGATAGGGGAGTCAAGTGCACCTAAGGGATTGTTTAAATCATATTCAAATATTCTTGAAACCCCAAAGTAAGAACTTGAAACAAGTCCAATGGAGGTTCATCCACAAAATCAAATTGTAAACCCTAGGGGGAATCGAATGGGAAACCAAAACCAAGAAGCTCCAAACTTAGTGAATGTAGTTGATCAAACCATGAACGACTACCTCACTCCATCTTGGACCAATGGCCCCTCATGCATTAGACACAATTCCATAGGAGACACCAACTACATATTCAAACCCCATGTCCTAAACCACCTTCCAACCTTTCATGGGATGGAGTCAGAAATTCCATACCTTCATGTCAAAGAGTTCAACGACATTGTTGAAACCATGTGTCCCCCACATCAACTAGAATCCACTAAGATGAGGCTATTTCTTTTTTCATTAAAGGATCGAGCTAAAAATTGTCTAAACAACTTGAGACCTGCATCAATCCACTCTTGGGACCAACTGCAAAGAGAATTCTACAAAAAATACTTCCCTCATCACAAAACAATTGCACTTAAAAAGAGCATCCAAAACTTTTTTGAAAAAGAGGGAGAGTCATTCTATGAAACATGGGAGAGGTTCAAAGACACCCTAAACATGGTTCCACACCATGGGTTTTCCATACCTGAACAAGTGAGAATTTTCTATGAAGGGTTGGGTCTGGGGAACAAACAATTCATTGACATGATGTGTAATAGAACTTTTAAAAACAAGGCCTCAAATGATGCTTACGAGTATCTCGAAAGTCTGGATAAACAAAACCAAACTTGGGGAACTTCACCTTATTCTGAAAAGCCACAAAGAACCACTGGAATTCATACACTTAGAGAAGAGGAAAGCCTTAGGGCTAAACTCGCAGCACTCTCTAGGAAGGTTGAAGAGATAGACCTTAGGAAAGTCCATGAAATCCAAAATGTAGACCTTGTTTGCACAATTTGTGACAAACATGACCATAAAACAGACAACTTCCCAACCATTCCATCCATCAAGGATGTTCTTCTAGGAGGACCCCCAGCGGAAGTCAATGCCCTAAACTTTCAAAAGCCCCAATACCAAAACACCTTCAATTCAAGGTACAATGACCACCCAGGTTTCCGATGGAAGGATAACCAACAACATAGCCAACCAGAAGGGCAAAATCCTTACCCTCAACAGAACTACCAAACCCATAACCAGTTCCAAACCCAACCTATCCAATACCAACAGCCACCGGTCCATTTTCAACAAACCATCCCACCTCCAAAATATCCCCCTAGGATAAACCAACCTACTCAAGAACCAACCCAAACTGTTCCACAAAGCCTACTAGAACAACTATGCAAACAAATGGAGAGGATGAACTCAGAAGTCTCTTCCCTAAAACAAGAACTTCAAACCATCAAAACAGGAAAGGAACCCATGCCTACTCAGGCGGTGCCATCCTCAACTTCAAGGGGAGAGTCAAGTTGTGCTCAAACAACTCATGAACAACTAAAGGCTGTGACTGTTTTAAGAAGTGGGAAATCAATTGAGAAACCTGAACAACTAATTTAGAACCCACCTGAAGATTCAAACTTGGATGAAAATTCAAGTGAACCACAAGATCAAACTGAGGAAACTGATAACAATGTGAAAGAAACAACTCTTCAACAAACAACCCCACAACCTGCACCATTTCCCCAATGCATGAGGGGGAAAACCAAGCCTGAACTGAGTGAAACATTGAGGGAAATCTTCTCACAAGTCAAGTTGAACATTCCTCTTCTCGATGAAATCCAAAC
Organism: Viscum album; assembly: GCA_963277665.1. Lineage (NCBI taxonomy): Eukaryota > Viridiplantae > Streptophyta > Magnoliopsida > Santalales > Viscaceae > Viscum > Viscum album. Next base: position 904,102,153 of record OY728125.1, on the reverse strand, counting down.
CATACCTGCCTACTCAAAGTACCTTAAGGACTTGTGCACTTTTAAAAGAAAATTTTCACATAAAAACCAAGTCCTTTTGGCTGCTAATGTGAGTACCACCATTCAAGGTACAATTCCTCCTAAGTTGAAAGATCCAGGTTTCCCTTACATCAATGTTGAACTAGGAGAAAGCAAAGTTGTCAAAGCCTTGTGTGACCTAGGTGCTAGTGTCAATCTCATCCCATATGCTGTGTACTGCCAGTTAGGCCTAGAAGAACTCCAACCCACATCTGTCACACTTCAACTTGCTGATCGTAGCATTAGGGTTCCAAAGGGGATTTTAAAGGTTGTTCTGGTAAAGGTTGAAAACTTCATCTACCCTGCTGATTTCATTGTCCTTGACAACCATCCAAACTTAGGAAATAAGGAACAAACCCCAATCATCCTTGGTCATCCTTGGTCATCCTTTCCTTGCAACAATCAACTCTGTTATTCGAGTCCGAAATGGGAACATGACCATGACCTTTGGGAACATGAGTCTAGACTTGAACATCTATAATGACAGCTCACAAATAGGGGATGACGAGGATATTCATGAAGTAAACATGATAGGAACCATTGATAATAAATCCATGGAATATCAAGGAATATTTGATGAATGTTTAAGTCAGAATGAGATTGATTTCCTTTGTTCATATGAAGTAAGTTTATCTCCTTGGCTTGAATCATTTTCAAATTGCTCTTATGATGAAGTCTTAGGTCCAACAATCAGTGAAACCTTTCAAGAAACCAATTTCATAGAGACCCCTCTAAATTCCTTCCCTCAATTTTATCAAGCCAATATAGTAGCTGAAACATCAACATGTGAGGAATCAATCCAATCTGAACCTCTAAAAAACAAATTGATCTTGATCCAATATCCCAATCTTCTGCTGAAATTATGAACCAACCTGATCTTGAATTGAAGGAACTTCCTGCTGCACTAAAGTATGCCTTCCTAGGGGAATATAAAACACATACTATTGTCATTTCTTCTTCTCTTGAAGCCAATCATGAGAGGATGATTCTAGATGTCCTTAGGAAGCATAAGAAAGCCATTGGTTGGATCCTTTCTGATATTCCTGGGATTAGCCCACTTATCGTGACTCATAGGATTGTTCTGGAATCTGATTCAAAGCCATGTCGTCAACCTCAACGGCGAATCAATCCTAATCTCATGGAGGTAGTAAGGAAGGAACTTCTGAAATTGTTGAAAGCTGGTATCATATATCCCATAGCTGGGAGTGAATGGGTGAGCCCAATCCAAGTGGTTCCAAAAAAGGATGGAATCACAGTGATAACCAATGAGGATGGAGAGATTTTTCCAACAAGGGTGAGTAGTGGATGGAGGGTCTGCATTGACTATAGGAAACTAAACTCATTCCCCAAGAAGGACCATTTCCCCTTACCATTCATTGACCAAGTCCTTGAGAGAGTGGCAGGTCATGCCTTCTACTGTTTCTTAGATGGGTACTCGGGGTACAATCAAATTGAGGTCTCCCTAGAGGATCAAGGGAAGACTACATTCACATGTCCTTTCGGTACCTTTGGCTTCAAACGCATGCCCTTCGGGTTATGCAATGCCCCTGGAACCTTCCAGTGGTGCATGATGGGAATCTTCTCAGACATGGTAGGGGATTTTCTTGAGGTCTTCATGGATGACTTCTCTGTGTTTGGGGATACTTTTGAGGGATGTCTACAGAATGTGGAGAGAGTCTTGTCAAGATGTGAAGAAAAAAATCTGGTCCTAAACTGGGAAAAATGACATTTCATGGTTAAAGAGGGACTTGTTCTAGGCCATCTGGTCTCGAGTAGGGGGATTGAAGTTGATAAAGAAAAGGTTGACATCATTCGTCACCTTCCATTACCCAAAACTGTCAAGGAAGTGAGGTCTTTCTTAGGACATGCTGGTTTCTATAGAAGATTCATCAAGGACATTAGTTCAATATCCTGCCCCCTTTGTGCTCTCTTAGTAAAGGATGCTCCATTTGTTTGGACAGAAAGCTGTGAGGGTTCATTCTCAACCCTCAAATCCTCCCTCACCTCTCCTCCCATTATGAAATCTCCAAATTGGAACCTTCCTTTTGAACTTATGTGTGATGCCAGTGACTTTGCTGTTGGAGCTGTGTTAGGACAACGTTGTGATAAAACTCCTTATGTCATTGCTTATGCAAGCAAATCCTTAAATGATGCCCAAATCAACTACACCACCACTGAAAAGGAGTTACTTGCTATTGTGTTTGCCTTAGAGAAGTTTAGGTCCTACCTCCTAGGATCACCCATCACTGTGTTCACTGACCATTCTTCACTAAAATACCTCTTCCAAAAACAAGATGCTAAGGCTAGACTGATTAGGTGGGTCCTGCTCTTACAAGAATTTGACCTCACAATCAAGGATAAAAAGGGAGTTGAAAATGTTGTAGCTGATCACCTCTCTAGGATGGAATTCAAAGACAACTCAAATCACCTCTCTGTGTCTGATTCGTTTCCTGATGAACACCTATACTCTGTGAGTGACTGCCCTTGGTATGCTGACATAGAAAATTTCTTAGTGACAGGATTCATTCCCAAATTCTTAGGGACTCAAGCTCGAAAGAAATTTCTTTCTGATGTTAGACACTATGTGTTTGATGATTCTTACCTCTATAAGTTCTACCCTGACCATGTCATTAGGAGGTGTGTTCCAGAATCTGAACAAGAGTCCATCCTTAAATTTTGTCACAGTGATGCATGTGGAGGTCACTTTTCCTCTAAGAAAACATCTGCTAAGATTCTTCAATGTGGTCTTTTCTGGCCCACCCTTTCAAGGGACTCCTACACATATTGTCAAAACTGTCCTAGGTGTCAACAAGTAGGGTCCATCACAAAAAGGAATCAAATGCCACTCACTCCCATCTTAGTGGTTGAAATCTTTGATTGTTGGGGAATTGATTTCATGGTTCCCTTCCCAAACTCTCGGGGATACCTCTACATACTCTTAGTTGTTGATTATGTCTCAAAATGGGTTGAGGCCATTACCACGAAATCCAATGATCATCAAACTGTGATTATATTCCTAAAAGAAAACATATTCTCTAGATTTGGAATTCCTAGGGCTATCATAAGTGATTGTGGAACTCATTTTTGCAATCGTCCATTCTCATCACTCATGGAAAAATATGGAATTTCTCACAAGGTGTCCACTGCTTACCACCCACAGACCAATGGTCAAGCTGAGTTAGCCAATCGTGAAATTAAGCAAATTCTTGAAAAAACTGTCAACCCCTCTAGGAAAGATTGGTCTGAGAAACTCTTAGATGCTCTTTGGGCATATTGAACTGCATATAAAACCATTTTAGGAATGTCCCCATATAGGTTGGTTTATGGCAAAGCATGCCATTTTCCAGTGGAGATTGAACATAAGGCCTTTTGGGAAATTAAGAAAATGGATTATGACCTCTCATTAGCCGGAACAAAAAGGAAATTAGATCTCAATGAACTGGAGGAACTAAGGATGGAAGCTTATGAAAATTCAAGGATCAATAAAGCTAGAGTTCAAGCCTACCAATCTAGGAATATCAAGGTCAAACATTTTGAACCGGGAAAACTTGTGCTCTTGTATAGTTCAAAACTTCATTTACATCCGGGAAAGTTAAGGTCTAGATGGTCAGGACCATTCATAGTGCATCATGTATTCCCCCATGGGGCAGTAGAGATTCTAGATCCCACAAGTGGTCACATTTTCAAGGTCAATGGTCAAAGGTTAAAAACATTCGTTGAATCATTCAATAAACAGGAAATAGATGTTGAGCTAATTGATCCAATCTATGAACCAGGAAAAAATTGATAAATTTGGTATCTATGTCGGGCTAACGACATTAAACAAAGCGCTGCACGGGAGGCAACCCGTGGTTTTTATGTTTCTAATATTTCTGAATAATCTTTATTTTTCAAATAAGATTACTTAATCATTTTTATATTTAAAAATAAAAAAATAGACTTTTGAACTGTTCTTCTATTATGAGTATGGATGGGTACGAAAGAGGAGCACCATATTCATCTGTGTCACGTGGTGTGATCCTTGAGTAATACCTTACCCAAAAATTTAAAAAGAAGACAATGTATCATCAGTTTATTTTGTTTTTATTATTCAATAGGTTAAGAAAAAAAAATATATAATAATACAAAAAAAAATTCCACGCCATAGGCCGTGGGGCAAACCCCGTCACAACCGGCGAAGCGGTGGGGACTCGAACCCGGGACCGAAGGGAGACAGGGGCGCGCGCTTACCACTGATCTGCGGCTTCTTGTGCTACCTTATTCTATAATTTTTATATATATTCTTATATTTTATGTCCTTTATTATATAAATATATATATATATATTGTTTGTTTTGTTTGTTTTTTTTTTCCTTTTTCCACTAGGGAACTTTGCAAGCGACATGGATATCAAAGGAATAAATTCGAGCGACAAGAACTTCAAACTTCAACCACCAGGTGACTTCATTCCATAATCCTCATTTTAAATTTCCTTTTTAAATTTTTATTCCCTGCCTCTACTCCTTCTAATTTTTCATTTCTTCAAACACTGGGGACAGTGTTGTTTTAAGTTGGGGGGGAGATAAAATAAAAAAAATTCTTTTGTGTCAAAAACAAAAATTGAATGATTTGAAAAAAAAGTAAATGGAAGGAAAAATTCCTTTAACTTTGAACATGGTAATACACATTGCACACTTTGAAACTGAATATCAAATAATTTAGCATGCCCTGATTCTGATTTTAATCCTTGTATAATTTCATGAGCATAGATTTTGGAAAGTGTGGCTGTCCAATGTGATATTTCATCGTTTTTATTTTCATCCAAATAAAAAAAATGCCACAATGCACATCCTCTAGACTGTGGGGTACTAATTTGAATTTTTGGGGTCCCATAATAAATACCATAGAATGGTTTTATTTTTATGAATAATATGAGTATTCAAAAAAATTATTATTAAAAAAAATTATTATTAAAAAATAAAAAAAATAAAAAAATAAAAATAAAAATTTGCGTGTAGAGCAATGGATTGATAAAATGCGAGGCTTTAGGCACTTGGGGATCATGACTCCAGAGTTTTCTAGCCCTGAGTTTTTCAATCTATCTCTATTTATGGTAATATGACTTTGTTTTTGATTAAGTTAACTCGAGACGATGCCCGAGTATGTGGGCTTCACTTGGTGCCCTAAGGCCTTTGAGTCTGGGAGTCATCGGCAAAGTCTTGCTACATGGGTTAATTTGATTAATTGAAATCTCAATTACTATAGCAATATTGCAAAAAAAATCAAAAAAAAGAGGGATGAAGAATACTCATATTAGGATTAAATGTGATTCCACCTAGCGCTTCCATGATTTCCCCCTTGAATGAAAATGAGCCCCCATATCTATTGTGATTCACAACACATCATTACACCTAATTGAGTTGGATGAAGTATGATGATGGATTTGATCAAAGGAATGGGCTTGGGATTGGGATCTGCTTATGAAAATATCTTGTATTAAAATATTTTTATGGTTTTCATGATTGATTGGTATAAGGTTTTTTGGTGATCATTGTGTATTAAAATGTTTTTAGAAAAGGGAATTCGAATTTCATTTTTGATGAGATATATTTTGCTCGGGACTAGCAAAACTCAAGTTGGAGGGTGTGATTAGCCACTAAATAAGGCTAATATTCATTGTTAATATACATAATTTTCATGTTATTTGTTATTGATAAACACCATTTTAGTGCATTTTACACTTTGAACACCATTTCACATTATGATTGTAATACCTTCTTACAATGCACTATTATGTGGTACATTTTTTGAACATCATTTAAAGTACCCAATGATTCATCTGATTTTAAGGAATTGAATTTTACATATTTTAATTTGATATTTTTGGAAATTGATCTACACTTAAATATGAACATGTTTGATTCAGGGATCAATGGATAATTCATGGAGGATGATGGAGATATTTGGCAATGAAAGGAAGCAATTCTGGAGAAGGCAGATTGGACACCAGCCCAATGATGAGACTCTGGGGCCCAACATACATGCCCAATTAATCCCAAATTTTGTGGGATGCTAGAAGACATGTACATGAAGAAATCACACTTCATGAGTTAATGATAAGTCGGCCTCCATGTTGCTCATTTAGGCGGCCCAAGTTAGAGATAAAATTCTGGGCCAGATTCTGAGGCCCAGAAAAACAGTCCACTAATTTGATCATATATCGGAATACACAACTCCAAATGGGCCCACATTGTACAGGCGGTTAGCAGACATCCGGATCTCCATTTTCTTCTACTATGGCCCACCCTGATTCGGCCATCTAGAAGGTCATCCAAACGCGTCTGGTCGGTGGATGAAATCTGGCTGCCACCTCGGGTCAAATGTGGAAAATTCCAAATTCCACAAACTTTCCACCACCCTAGGCCTACCATATTCAAGTGGGATGACTTGTACTGTTGAAGGCTCGACCCAAGGCTCCCAAAATGCCTATTTAAGGCAGTGGTGGTGAAGGAGTTGAGGATCTTGGATGCTTTGTTCAATTGTAATGTTATGCTGCATTTTTGTTGCCTCAATTTTGTCTTTCACATGTAAGTTGTTCAATTCACTTTAGTTTCTTAATAAAAGTTCTTTTTCTACTCTTATTCTGTTGTTCTTAATATCACTTTGATACCGTTGGATCAAGGTGTGAATTTATTCACACCAACCCTTGTGAAATTATTCACACAACAGTGGAGTGATCATTTTATTTTTGTTGTTTTCTTTACTTCTCCATTTCCTCCCTTATGAGTCTACTTTCCACTTCCATTGAAACCATGGGATCAATGGAGGGATAACCCACTTATGGGTTGATCCAAGTGAGTAGCAAGGGGCTGGATTGGATGTTATTTATCACCTAATTAATGTATAATCACTTCTTTAATTGGGATTTTTATTTGATGATTTTTAAACTCCATCGTCCTTGTTGAATTTAAGGCCACACACTTCAAGTACTAATACGATCCTTTACCTTGAAGTGATCAAAACTTTGATCCTTCAAGTGTATAGGTGATTAGTATTAGAGGGTGTAGGCATTAAACCAGTAAGTTATGCTATTGTTTTATCTCCTTAAATGAACTCATCTCAAATTTAAGAAATTGAAATCATTAAAAAGAAAATACGTCCAATCCACCCCGAGTGATAACCTAGGATCAACTCATTCTTTTAAATTGAATCCACTTAAATATTTTAGATATCTTTAAAACCCATCCAAAATCAATCCAAGTTGGCCACTTCATAGCCAAAAATCCATCCCTTAGGTTGTGTATCTTAGGTATCTTCTTAGGTCTCTGTGGAATCGACAACCCAAGCTACACTACAAGGACCGTTCTACCCTTCTTCTCTTGGGTAAATTTGGGCGTGAACCAATCACATCAAAGGTACATAAATAAAACATGAAAGATCTAACCAGAGAGGAAACATCATTACATGAAAGGAGTTACACATTGAACAACTCTGGGTACTGAGCACATATTTGTGACTCACGCTCCCAGGTACTCTCCTCCATGCCACCGTGTCACCACAAGACACGAACTAAGGGGATAGAACGCCCACGCAACACCTTCTCCTTGTGGTCTTGGATCTCCACAGGTCTCTCCTCGAAGGTTGCATCATCATCACTATCGATCTCTCCCCAATCGATAACATGAGATTCATCATGAAGATAACGACGGAGCTGTGATACATGGAAAACATCATGTATCCGACTCATCTGAGGGGGAAGTGCTACTTGATATGCCACAGCTCCAACACGAGCTAACACCTCGAAAGGCCCAACAAACCGGGGAGAAAGCTTACTTCCACGTCCAATCCTTCGCTGCCCACGACGGGGAGTCACCTTCAGAAACACATGATCCCCAACATTAAACTATAACGGTCTCCTTCTTTGATCATCATATGATTTTTGAAGATCCTGTGCTGTATTCATCCTCTCACGAATCACCTGTACCATCTCTGTTGTATTCTGCACTAGTTCTGGTCCGAGAATTGCTGACTCTCTGACCCCAGTCCAGCACAACGGAGAACGGCATGGCCGGCCATACAAGGCTTCAAACGGCGCTATGCCGATGGTAGAGTGAAAACTATTATTGTAAGCAAACTCTACCAAGGGTAAGTGCTTCACCCATGAACCTCCAAAATCAAGAACACAAGAGCGCAACATGTCTTCAAGAGTCTGGATTGTTCGCTCTGTCTGACCATCCATTTGAGGATGAAAAGCAGTGCTAAGGCATAGTTGAGAGCCAAAAGCATGTTGGAGACCTCTCCACACCCTAGAGGTAAAATGAGGATCTCGATCAGAAATGATCATCCTAGGTACTCTGTGAAGCCTCACCACCTCCTCCAGATACTGCCTCGACAAGACCTCCACTGAGCTTGACTCCTTGATTGCTATGAAGTGGGCAGATTTAGTTAAACGATCCACTACTACCCATATAGCATCATGTCCTCCCGGAGCTCGAGGTAAACCTGTAACAAAGTCCACTGAGATGTCCTCCCACTTCCACTGAGGAATCTCTATGTGTTGGAGAAGACCACCAGGAACACGGTGTTCGGCCTTCACCTTCTGGCAGACTAAACATCGAGACACACATTCTGCAACTGTATGCTTCAGCCCAGGCCACCAAAACTGACTCCTCAAGGATGGGTACATCTTCGTCACACCAAGATGTACCGCCATGGGTGAACTATGGAACTCTCGGAGAACGGTCTCACGCATCGCCAAGGGAACAAAAAGTCTGCCATGATACAACACTCGGTGTTGTTCATCCTCCGACCAACCATCAGGGGCCTCCCCACAAACAACTCTGTCTCTCCAAACTTCCACCTCTAGATCACCCAACTGAGACTCTTCCACCTTCTGCATTAGAGATGACTGCACCGTCATCTGGAAAAGACAACCTCTACCTCCAACCTCTTCCATATCAAGATGCAAAGCTGCTAGCTCTTCCATCACTCTCCAGGAATCACCAGATTCATGCACAACATCATTACATGACTTTCGGCTTAATACATCAGCTACAACGTTCCCTTCTCCAGGTGTATACGATATTTCAAAGTCATATTCCTGCAAGAACTCCATCCACCGATGCTGCCTCAAGTTCAAGTCACGTTGGGAGAAAACATACCACAAACTCTTATGATCGGTGAAAACCACAAAGTGATCACCAATGAGATAATGTCTCCACAACTTCAGAGCAAACACAACGGCTGCCAACTCAAGATCATGGGTGGAATAGTTGCGTTCATGGGGACGCAACTGCCGAGACCCATAAGAAACAACTGACCTCTGCTGCATGAGAACACAGCCTATCCCCAGATGTGAAGCATCACAAAAAACATCAAACTAGACTCCCTCTGCTGGAAGACAAAGGACTGGAGCACTTACCAACTTCTCCTTTAGATATTCAAAAGCTGCCTGACACTGATCAGTCCATATGAACGCTTGATCCTTCTTGGTCAAAGCTGTCAGAGGAGTCGCAACTCGGGAGAAATTGGCTACAAACCTCCTATAATAGCCTGCGAGACCAAGGAAACTTCGCACCTCTGACACAGTCTTAGGGGCTGCCCAAGACACTACTGCATCTATCTTCGAAGGATCCACAACTACTCCATGTTGGGACACAACATGCCCTAAGAAACGAATTTCTCGAGCCCAGAACTCAAACTTGTACAACTTCCCAAACAACTGATGTTGGTGAAGAACTCCCAAAACGGCTCGTAGATGCTCTGAATGCTCCTCTTCAGATGTGGAGTACACAAGGATGTTATCGATGAAGACCACAACAAACTTGTCTAGGAATTCATGGAACACAGCATTCATCAACCCCATGAAAACTGCTAGAGCATTCGTCACGCCGAATGGCATTACAACAAACTCATAATGCCCATGACGACAACGGAAAGCAGTCTTCGGGATATCCTCATCCTTTACACGCATCTAAAGATATCCTGACCGCAAGTCGATCTTTGAGAACCAACTTGCACCCTTCAGTTGATCGAATAGGTCATCAATCCATGGAAGAGGGTAGCGATTCTTTATTGTCACTTTGTTTAATCGACGATAATCGATGCACAACCGCAAAATTTCGTCGGCCTTTTTCACAAACAAAACCGGTGCACCCCACAGTGACACACTTGGCTGAACAAATCCACACTGCAACAGACCATCGAGCTATATACTTAGCTCTCGTAACTCAGAAGGGGCCATCCTATATGGAGACATAGAGATAGGAGACGCTCCCGGCTGTAGCTCGATCCCAAACTGGATCTCTCGTCGAGGGGGTAAGGATAAAACCTCTTCTGGAAAGACGTCAGGGTACTCCTCTACGACCCTAGGAAACGCCAACTGTTGAACCTCTGAAGAACTCAGCATCATCCTAGCCATCATGGATGATAAGGATGAAACTCGTCTATGACTCATCCGGGGATCTCTCTCACCAACAAACACTACTTCCTCTCCATCTTCATCAATGAAAACGACCTTCTTCCTGTAGCAATCCACAATAGCCTGCACCGAATACAACCAATCCATGCCGAGGATGACATCATATGGTTGTATTCGTAAACATAGGAAATCTTCCCAAGAGCGGCGCTGTCCCAACACTAGCTCACAGTCTCTACATACTTCAAACAAGCTAGCTCGACCTCCAACTGGTGTAGTCAACGCCAAGGGCACTGGAAGCCTCTCTACCTCATGTCCCAAAGCGTGGAAAAGGGTAGGGGATATAAAGGAGTGTGTCGCTCCTGAATCAAACAAGGCATACACCAAGGTAGAAAACAAGCAAATGGTTCCTCGGACGACGTCTGGCTCGCCTGGAGCTAGCAACGCTAGAGCATGAAGTTGTCCACGACCACCTCCACGGCCTCTCTGACCCTGATGACGACCACCACCATGGCCGCGCTCTGCTCTCTGAGGACGGGGAGCGCCATGGGGCTGTCCTCTGCCTGCTCCATCTACCCTCTGGTGATCTAAAGCTGGTGCAACCTGCTGCTGCTGCCTCGGCTGGAACTGCCTCAACGGAGGAACCTGGAGTGGAGCGCCTGGTGCATGATGACTGCTCTGAAAAGTCGGGCACTCCCGCTGCTGATGAACACGACCACCACAAGAAAAACAAGTGCCTGCTCCCTTGGGATAGGCCTGAGAGTTGCTGCCTCCAGAGAAACGAGATGGGAAGGGCTGGGACCTACCCCCAGGTGAACGGAAACACTTCTGTCCTGAAAAACGGGAACCCCGGACCACAGCTCTGCTTCGTGAGAAATCATGACGATTCCCCTCTCGTGACGATCCGGTCCTGGTCAAAGTCCTCTCAACAACCTCTGCCCTTGCCAGCACCTCAATATATGTCTTCAGCATAAATGGGGTGACCTGGCGCTGGATCTCTGGATGCAAAGCCTCCTCGAAATGCCTCGCCCTGGCCTCATCATCTGGTAACAGGTCTAAAGCATATCGTAGAAGGTTCCTGAAACGGATTCCAAACTCTCGAACACTGGAGCTCCCCTGTCGAAGGGTGAGTAGCTCCTGGCGACTGTACGCCTTCGCAGTTGATGAAAGAAACTCGACTCTAAACCTGTCTCGAAACTCCTCCCATGAGATCGCTAACTCCTCACGATCACCGAGGAACAAGAACCACCATTTCCTCGCTGCTCCACGCAGCATCGTCACAACCAAGGACACCCAGTGTTCCTTCCGAGCACGAATCGAACTGAAGCCTATCTCGACCTCCTCCAGCCAGTCTTTTGTGACTGCATCTGAAATGGAGCCCTCATACTTCTGTAGACTCTGGCGCTGAAACTCTCGGAGTGTCTTCCTCCAAGTGTCATCGTCGTCAACCTCTACCCGGCGGTGATCTGCTGGAACAGTCTGCTGGGCACCTTCTGCGCAAACCTGACGAGGACGTCGACCTGGAGCCATACCTGTAAAATAACAACCGTTAGAGCTCCTAAGCCTGGAATATGGAAGACTCAACATTAATTAATTAATTATTTTGTTTTATTAATTTTAGGTTTCCTATCCCGAGGTCTACCCATTCAAACACAGGCACAAAGAATAATGATGCATGATCCTTTCCTAGGTCTCTACCCTGCAACCAGAATCACTTTGTTTAGTAGCCATCACCAATGAGATAATGTCTCCACAACTTCAGAGCAAACACCACGGATGCCAACTCAAGATCATGGGTGGCATAGTTGCGTTCATGGGGACGCAACTGCCGAGACCCAAAAGAAACAACTGACCTCTGCTGCATGAGAACACAGACTATCCCCAGATGTGAAGCATCACAGAAAACATCAAACTGGACTCCCTCTGCTGGAAGACAAAGGACTGGAGCACTTACCAACTTCTCCTTTAGATATTCAAAAGCTGCCTGACACTGATCAGTCCATATGAACGCTTGATCCTTCTTGGTCAAAGCTGTCAGAGGAGTCGCAACTCGGGAGAAATTGGCTACAAACCTCCTATAATAGCCTGCGAGACCAAGGAAACTTCGCACCTCTGACACAGTCTTAGGGGCTGCCCAAGACACTACTGCATCTATCTTCGAAGGATCCACAACTACTCCATGTTGGGACACAACATGCCCTAAGAAACGAACTTCTCGAGCCCAGAACTCACACTTGTACAACTTCCCAAACATCTGATGTTGGTGAAGAACTCCCAAAATGGCTCGTAGATGCTCTGAATGCTCCTCTTCAGATGTGGAGTACACAAGGATGTTATCGATGAAGACCACAACAAACTTGTCTAGGAATTCATGGAACACAGCATTCATCAACCCCATGAAAACTGCTAGAGCATTCGTCACGCCGAATGGCATTACAACAAACTCATAATGCCCATGACGACAACGGAAAGCAGTCTTCGGGATATCCTCATCCTTTACACGCATCTAAAGATATCCTGACCACAAGTCGATCTTTGAGAACCAACTTGCACCCTTCAGTTGATCGAATAGGTCATCAATCCATGGAAGAGGGTAGCGATTCTTTATTGTCACTTTGTTTAATCGACGATAATCAATGCACAACCGCAAAATGTCGTCGGCCTTTTTCACAAACAAAACTGGTGCACCCCACGGTGGCACACTTGGCTGAACAAATCCACACTGCAACAGACCATCGAGCTATATACTTAGCTCTCGTAACTCAGAAGGGGCCATCCTATATGGAGACATAGAGATAGGAGACGCTCCCGGCTGTAGCTCGATCCCAAACTGGATCTCTCGTCGAGGGGGTAAGGATAAAACCTCTTCTGGAAAGACGTCAGGGTACTCCTCTACGACCCTAGGAAACGCCAACTGTTGAACCTCTGAAGAACTCAGCATCATCCTAGCCATCATGGATGATAAGGATGAAACTCATCTATGACTCATCCGGGGATCTCTCTCACCAACAAACACTACTTCCTCTCCATCTTCATCAATGAAAACGACCTTCTTCCTGTAGCAATCCACAATAGCCTGCACCGAATACAACCAATCCATGCCGAGGATGACATCATATGGTTGTATTCGTAAACATAGGAAATCTTCCCAAGAGCGGCGCTGTCCCAACACTAGCTCACAGTCTCTACATACTTCAAACAAGCTAGCTCGACCTCCAACTGGTGTAGTCAACGCCAAGGGCACTGGAAACCTCTCTACCTCATGTCCCAAAGCGTGGAAAAGGGTAGGGGATATAAAGGAGTGTGTCGCTCCTGAATCAAACAAGGCATACACCAAGGTAGAAAACAAGCAAATGGTACCTCGGACGACGTCTGGCTCGCCTGGAGCTAGCAACGCTAGAGCATGAAGTTGTCCACGACCACCTCCACGGCCTCTCTGACCCTGATGACGACCACCACCATGGCCGCGCTCTGCTCTCTGAGGACGGGGAGCGCTATGGGGCTGTCCTCTGCCTGCTCCATCTACCCTCTGGTGATCTAAAGCTGGTGCAACCTGCTGCTGCTGCCTCGGCTGGAACTGCCTCAACGGAGGAACCTGGAGTGGAGCGCCTGGTGCATGATGACTGCTCTGAAAAGTCGGGCACTCCCGCTGCTGATGAACACGACCACCACAAGAAAAACAAGCGCCTGCTCCCTTGGCATAGGCCTGAGAGTTGCTGCCTCTAGAGAAACGAGATGGGAAGGGCTGGGACCTACCCCCAGGTGAACGGAAACTCTTCTGTCCTGAAAACCGGGAACCCCGGACCACAGCTCTACTTCGTGAGGAATCATGACGATTCCCCTCTCGTGACGATCCGGTCCTGGTCAAAGCCCTCTCAACAACCTCTGCCCTTGCCAGCACCTCAATATATGTCTTCAGCATAAATGGGGTGACCTGGCGCTGGATCTCTGGACGCAAAGCCTCCTCGAAATGCCTCGCCCTGGCCTCATCATCTGGTAACAGGTCTAAAGCATATCGTAGAAGGTTCCTGAAACGGATTCCAAACTCTCGAACACTGGAGCTCCCCTGTCGAAGGGTGAGTAGCTCCTGGCGACTGTACGCCTTCGCAGTTGATGAAAGAAACTCGACTCTAAACCTTTCTCGAAACTCCTCCCATGAGATCGCTGACTCCTCACGATCACCGAGGAACAAGAACCACCATTGCCTCGCTGCTCCACGCAGCATCGTCACAACCAAGGACACCCAGTGTTCCTTCCGAGCACGAATCGAACTGAAGACTATCTCGACCTCCTCCAGCCAGTCTTTTGTGACTGCATCTGAAATGGAGCCCTCATACTTCTGTAGACTCTGGCGCTGAAACTCTCGTAGTGTCTTCCTCCAAGTGTCATCGTCGTCAACCTCTACCCGGTGGTGATCTGCTGGAACAGTCTGCTGGGCACCTTCTGCGCAAACCTGACGAGGACGTCGACCTGGAGCCATACCTATAAAATAACAACCGTTAGAGCTCCTAATCCTGGAATATGGAAGACTCAACATTAATTAATTAATTATTTTGTTTTATTAATTTTAGGTTTCCTATCCCGAGGTCTACCCATTCAAACACAGGCACAAAGAATAATGATGCATGATCCTTTCCTAGGTCTCTACCCTGCAACCAGTATCACTTTGTTTAGTAGCCATCGTAAACATAAGGGTCCGTGCAACAGATCATAGGGGGCCCTGAACGCCTATGTCTCTGCCAGTCTCCAGTGTTTACCCCACTTGCTAAACATGAATGACACTGTTTCCCTACCATCCCATGCATCCTCACCTGTGCCTAACTCCAAACTCCATCCTATCCCTCAACCAGAGCTCTGATACTACTCTGTCACGACCCCCTCCCCACAAAGTGTACCCCTCCTGGGCCGGCAATGTGAAAAGGGAGATAATGACCCCCGAGTCCCGCCTCCAGTAGGCCCCGGGTTGGCAACTAGCACCGAGGGTATAATAAATACAAATGGGAGGCAATACCCTCTAAGAGAACACATGCAGAAGAGAGAGATAGAATAGACTCCAACCAACTCCAACTCATAACTGAAATATAAAAGGAAACCAAGTACATATATGAAATTTCATGCAAAAGTACTACAACTGAAATGGAAAACTAAAAGTACCCAAAAAAAAGAAAACGACAGCGACCACGAGCCCGAACAGCTCCTCCTCCAACCACAAGCTAGTAGTAACCTGCATGATCTCCAACTTGCTCCAAGTGACCTAAAAACAGTCTATATATACATAGGGTGAGTATAACAGTATACTCAGTAGGATCCTCCCCAAGCCTCTCGTGCAAAAGTAAAGAAAGCATTCTAAAGCCCAGTGAACAACAAGTGAAACTAACTCGTCACCTGAACAGGTATACTATGTTCCCAACCTCACCATGGCTACTCTCACCAAGTAACGCATACAATAATATATCATGTAGTAAAGAATATCAAGGGTACCCCGCTACTACTTCCCCACTGGTTTGCCGTTTTGCCCCAACGACATACGTCCTGTGCATCTCCCTCCAAGGCTTTCCCGCAGACACCTGGGCTAAGCTCCACTATCTGCACCTCGTGCACCACATAGGCTTGCCCGCAGACACCTGGGCTAAGCACCACACCATCCTCACAACCAAAGTAACCCGGTAGTTTCCGGGAGCCACCATAGCTCGTATAACATGTATCATACATCGAGTATTATACCTCAAGCCATCACAGCCCATACGCCGAGTAAGGATCCTCAAGCCATCACAGCCTATACACATTACACCTATAGTATTCCATAGGATACCATATCCAGAATATATGTGTGTGAAATAACCACAATCCATTATAGCCCTCTACACACATATATGGGTAAAACTAACCACTGTGCCTACCAGCACAAAGATCTACAAAGAGAAGAGAGTGGGGCCAAAGGGGGTAGTCATCCATTCAACCTCCCATCAGAATGTTGGGGAAAACACCCCCCCAGGGCTCAGAATCCCTGGGGTGTCAGTTGCCCTTACCGACAGGGTGGAGTAGCGTATAGAAACACAAAAATTACAGAGTATATAAGTAACTCACATCCACACTATGGGCATTACCTAGTCTTAGATACAACTGCAGCTAACGTCTCTCAGACTCCAGGCTGCTACTTCAAAGACTAGGTATCCTACAAGCACACAACCATTTCAAGAGCTTTATTAGATTACTCCATTCTCATTTTATCAGTTCCACTGTACGTTAATTAATTCTTTAAACATTAATTAAGAATGAACAATTCCACATTAAACTGAATTGGCATCACATAAAAAAACAACTGCTCCTTTTTAAGATTCACATCAACTTTAAATTCCAGCATCTCCATCCCTGTGGATTTTCACCATTTAATCAAACATTCCTTACAGAATTACATTTCCACATTCCCAGGCATTCTAGAAAAGCATCCTATTCTTCTAAACACAAAGGAGGCTCAATGCGGTGAGTAGATATACTACCCGTCGAGTCTTTGCCGCCTATAGAAAGATCATATACCCATTCTCCCTCAGGAGGCTAAACACGGAAAGCACGTGGCATACCCCGCGCGTCTTCGCCTCCTTCAGAAGAAGGGTAGCAAGACCAGCTTCCTTGAGCAGTGGGGAAAAGCGAAGCAGATTAACATTCAAGAAAACCGCAAGCAACCAGCAACCACATCCATCCCATTCCATCACCCCAGGTGTCCTCCCCGACACCCACATGCATAAACTGATGCATCTCGCCACTCTAGGCGTCATCTGCTGCCATAACCACAAGGCCTCCATGCCTCCACATATCACAACAGCCATCTAGGCTCACATCAAATCACAAGCAGTAGGAAAACAAAGATCACAAAATGGGCTCTCGGCCCTTTAACCAGGCATTCAGCCTTCAGACAAAATGAGCACTCAGAGCTCCAAACCACAAGGCATTTAGCCTTACAAGCAAGCGGGTAACTCAGAACCCCTTTGAAATTATCGAACTAATAGTTCTTTAATCCATCCTGAATTAACAGATTCATTAACAGGCCTCTCTATCTTTAGCCAATTATTTAACAAATAATTCCGGCATTACGTTCTTTATCAATTTCCATCATGAACGAGCAACTAATTAAAGAAAACATAGATATCACTATATCTAGGAAAACATGAGGCAAACCGTTATCACGGTATAAAGCACCAACATGAGATCAACCAATTCTTTTAATCCGGTTCAAGTATTTAATTAGGTCAATTTCATTGTGATCCAAAGGGATAAATCATGCTAATTCTACAATTTCACATATACAATTAGAGAAGCCATGAATCCCCTACCTCAAACAGTTCCTCACGTTCTTTATCCACACAACAGGTCACGATCCTCCCCTCGCGACAACTGCATCCACCGGAGGATACTGCGGTACGACAGTACCAACCAACCCCATTAGAAAACCCATTAGAATCTTGGAAATTTCATGGTATAATTATTGAAAGGAGGATAGGAGAAGATGAACCCCAAAAGAACGATGATACAACATACCTTATATTGAAGATTGATCGACATAGCTTGGTTGCATCAAAACAAAACGGACCAATCCTAGGAGTAAAGATTGATTGCGCAACTCCTACAGAAAGGATTGAAAGGTTATAGTGCCTCTTAATCGAGAACAAAGGGAAAGAACAAGGAAGAATGATATCTCGTCCCTTTTTAAGATTTAATGGGGCGACGGTTTAAGATCCGGTTAATTCTCCATTAAAAATGAATCGCATTAACCCACGCGGTTGACCAAGTAAAACATTCCAAGCCTTAGGAATATTTAATATAGAATTTATGGAATTTGAATCGGCCTTAAGAGCCCTTAAAATAAGGCTTTAAATGTATTTTACGTCAAAGGAAACGTCAAAAGGGAAAAACTGTAGGAGTCTGGAAACACTGTTCACCCATTGTTACTGTACATGAAACCGATTTGTGAAACCGATCTGTGAAACTGATCTGTCACATCGATCTATGAAACCGATCTGTGAAACTGATCTGTCACACCGATCTGTGAAACCGATCTGTGAATCTGATCTGTCACACCTATCTGTGAAACCGATCTCTGAAACCGATCTGTGAAACTGATCTGTCACACCGATCTGTGAAACCGATCTGTCAGACCGATCTGTGAAACCGATCTCTCAGACCGATCTGTGAAACTGATCTGTCACACCGATCTATGAAACCGATCTGTCAGACCGATCTGTGAAACCGATCTGTGAAACTGATCTGTCACACTGATCTGTGAAACCGATCTGTCACACCGATCTGTGAAACTGATCTGTCAGACCGATCTGTGAAACTGATCTGTCTCACCGATCTGTCAGACCGATCTGTGAAACCGATCTCTCAGACTGATCTGTGAAACTGATCTGTCACACCGATCTGTGAAACCGATCTGTCAAACCGATCTGTGAAACCGATCTGTGAAACTGATCTGTCACACCGATCTGTGAAACCGATTTGTCACACCGATCTGTGAAACCGATCTGTCAGACCGATCTGTGAAACCGATTTGTCACACCGATCTGTGAAACCGATCTGTCAGACCGATTTGTGAAACCGATCTGTCAGACCGATCTGTGAAACTGATCTGTGAAACTGATCTGTCACACCGATCTGTGAAACCGATCTGTCAGACCGATCTGTGAAACCGATCTGTCACACCGATATGTGAAACTGATCGGTGTGACCGATCTGTCAGAACGATCGGTGAGACCGTTCTGTGACACCGATCTGTCAGACCGATTTGTGAAACTGATCTGTCACACTGATCTGTTACTGTTCATAAAACTCGAAACACTGTTCACAGAACTGGAAAATTGGCAAAGTGTTGGGGATAAGTCCCCTTGGCCTCCTGGAACACCTCCAACACCAAAATTCCACAAAGTAATGGACCAGAGAGGTCCGGGTCATTACATATTCATTGTTATGATATCATATATGGTTCACTTATGACTTTATATTACCTGTTCTTTTGTAAATTCCATGTTAAAGAGCGTTTTGGGTAAAATTGTTTCATTTGTCGTCCGTGTTTTGACTTGTAATTATTCATATGATTACTTAGATCATGATTATTTAATTCTAGAACATAAAACATGATTTATATATATATATATATATATATTCAGGATATACATATATATAATAAATCAGTAAATGGAAAGAAATACACCATTCATGGAGATGGTAGTCCGTACGTACACATGAATGCTGTTTTCGTTTCCTTATTGAATTGAATGGAATTAAGTAGATGACATACATATAAATATAAATAAATCCAGTATCATTATTATGTCATATATTTCATTAGTACTTATTATATATATTTAATAATCATTCATGAATGGTTAATCATTGAGAATGAATCTCATCGCATCGTGGAGACGGTAGTCCGTACGTACGCACGAGCGATGATATCGTTCCCATGGTCGTGGAATTGTGTTAAAGTGTATGTATACTATTCCAGTATCAATATCAATCTATAATAATCATATATAGTTACTAATTACACCATTATACCCATCCTTGTAAGGTGATGGTGGAAAATAGATTACACCACGGCGTGGAGACGGTATTCCGTACGTACGCACGCACGGTGATTTCATTTTTCCGTAGGATGGATAGAAGGTGAATTAGGGTTGTTTCATATTTATAATAACATATCAGTATGTAAGTAATACTGATGTGATTACTTTATCGTGAAACAACTAAAGAAGAAGAAGTTGAAGAAGAAAGAAATTGAAAAATATTGGTAATGGATATTACCTCTATTTGACGCGCCTTTTCTTAACCTCCACTTAACGAACTAAGGATGGTCTTTGAAGAATACCAGGACCTCTAGGATGATACTAGGGAAGTATAGAAGAGATTTTGGCAGGGGTTGGCCGAGCTTGAAGGCTCAAAGTTGTGTGAGGAAGAGAGGGAGGAGGTGTCCTTTTATAAGGGAGGAGAGGGGCACCTTAGGAATATCTCAAAATATTATTTTATATTAAAGTCAAAATCGGTTTATAATGGTTCCAAAGGGTCTTATTTTGAAGGTAAAGTGGGAATGGGTTAAAATACTATCAAACAATAGGATTTATACAAGTTTAGGTTATTATTTTAACCTTATCAATTAGATTTAACTCTAAGTTAAATAATTTAACTTTTACCGTGACTTTTTGTTTTCTTACACTATATGGTTAATACACTTACAATAACACGCCAAACGAACCCCAGGTTTTTTATTATAAATATATATATCCTTAGATATGTCATTTGGCCAAACCATAGATTTTTAGGAATAAAATAACAATTAATAATATAATATTTGATTTAAAAACTATTTTGTGTCAATTTTGAAACTATTTGATATATGATTTTTTGAAAGTCATAACAGAATTATATGTTCACAAAAAGTTGATTAAATCAACACTAATATATCATATTAACCTAGAAAATTAGTGGAATTCATAAAAAGGCTCAAATTATATTTATTTGGGTATTTATAACATCAATTATTTCAATATTTTATTAATAAGATAATTACTGCATCATCGTTGTGTCATAAAGAAATTAAATTATTTAGTGTCTAAAAATTACAAATAAAATACCATTATGTAGGAAATCTATTTAGATTTCTAATGAATATTTATAGTCGAATTTATCTTATGTATAACCCCATATTAAAAATGTTTTAGTAAATAAACTTTGAATTTAACTCTTTTAACCCTTCTTTAAATAAATTAATAATAAATATCCTAATCTAATCCAAGTGGGCCTAAATGGTCATATTTTATTCCTAAGCTTGTTTTTGGTCGAATTACACTTATCCAATAGAATTTGGACATGTGTTAGGGTAATCATAATATCATTTTTACCCTTAATTACCATATTTACTTTTAACCGTGGTAAATAAAAGTAAAAAGTTACTATTCACTAAAAATTATTTTCATCTCATTGAACCACATTTTACTTACTGACATCAACCGTGTCTCTCGGATTTTTTAAATTACACTCACAGAAGCGGTAAAATTATGTTTTATGAAAAATTCAGTTTTTTTTAACTACCACTTAGTGGTTTCACTATTCATCAAAAATTGAATGTTTTCAGAAAAATACCGAAAATTAGGCCTAAGCTATATTTGATATTATGAACTCAAAATTGATTTATATTTTACTAAATTCAAAACATATCAGTTGCATTAATTAATTTAATAATTAATTCTTGTCGTCAAAACAAAAGGCGTGTTTTTAAGAGATAATAACTATCAAAAGATTTACATTTGTTTATAACTGGTTTAAATGTGAAATTACATCCAATGACCAACATTGTATTAAATTGTAAAAATATATTATAAATATACTTTAAAACCACTCAAATTAATAATTTATCACTATTAATTATTTCGATTGAAAAAGTTGTTTTTAATTCAAATTTAGTAATTTTCACTATTCATCAAAATATGAAAGTTATCCGAAAATCACCAAAATTTCACCCTAAGCTAATTTCGATATTACGAATCCAAAAATGAATTCCATTTTGAAAAATAAAATTACAAAATTTCTAAAAGTGGTTATTACTATTCATAACGGCTAGTTTTAATAATATTTTAATAGCATATTGTTGTTTAGTGAAACTCGTTATTGTGTACTACACACGCTATCAAGGAAGGTCGTGATTGCGTGTAATTAAAGGCAAATCAAGGATGCGTGTTGTGAAAGCTCCTTTTGGTGTAGCGTACAACACAAGACATTAGTGAAATTAAAAAGAATATTTTTCATAAAATCTCGGGGTGTTACATTCTACCCCCCTTAAAATGAATTTCGCCCTCGAAATACGTTGGGGTTATAAAAGGATTACTATTTGAAAGTTTCTTTGATAGAAACCCACATCGTAAAAAGGAAAAACAAAACTTATCTTTAAAAAATAAAGTATAAAACGTAATGGTTACCCAAGTTAACTAATCATTGTTTATCCACATAGGTGAAAATATGGACATGGAAGAGAAATCTAACTGTCATGTTCTGATGGAGAGTGGTAGAGGACATGGCTATGAAAAATACAACAATCACAAAGCCATAAATTTGTGATGATCTAGGGTACTATCTGATTCATCAGATATATGATCACTAGGACAACATTTTTGGTTTTCAATATCATTTCCCTAAAGTTGAAAATTTTGAATTAGAAGAAATACTTACTTGATTTTGGTGCAATCTCACTGTTGTTCCTGCTTTGAACATTTTCCACTTCATCTCTTAAAGAAATGAAGTGTTAGAAGATCATCTGATAGAATGACGGGTCATTCCATCTGTCTCAAACAAAAGGTTAGAAAAAGTTATTAAATATACATAAGTCATTCTATTGTGAGATTAATCATATATGGTTCCTAAAATGGACTTATACATCATATATCATACTGCTTAATATAATAAAACTAGTTTCTACTAAACAGGGACTTCCTGTAGGCCAGTGGTAGGTGATAAAGGCCAGTCGCACTTCAGTTGTGGGTTCGATTCCCACAGCCTTGTCCGAAGTGATGGGCTATCGCCCATCCTACAGGTTGTCCTTTTTCTAAAACTATATTACTATAACATCACATAAATAAAATCAAAAAAAAGTTCTATACTTAAACAATACTAACTTATGGTTAACATAATCCATTACAATCTGTAGGCTTATCTAAAATACTTCAGTCCAAGCTCATAGTATAAAGAAAATGATTACTTGAAATGTCGTCAACCAAGTATGTGAATACCATCATTTATCCCCCATATATCTTGTTGGTCACATTCCAATCATGTGAATACCTTAATGATGTATTCTCTTGAAAAAAATGAATACCCATTAAACCTTAGTGAAAACATGAATGCTTTCAAAATTTAACTCTTTCCACATACCAAAATCCAAAAATTCTATATACTCAAACCATGATATAACCTTCTCCTTATATCAGTCATGAGCTCATGAATACTATCAAACATTTAATTTTTTCCTTATCCCTTCATTATGCGCATATCATCTACATTCCAAAAAATATCTGAATAAACTTTCATGGATACTGGTAACATTAATCAGACAACAGTGTAACTATCCTTACATGTCTCTTTATTCCATAGTACCATGAGATTACTTATACAACATTACACATGATAAACATGTAATCATTCCACTACATTCTTAAACAATTGACCGAGCTTCAAAAATTCTTTCATCTCACATATCATTTGTAGTCTCTTCATCATCATACACATAAATACTTCCCATACGACCATACTGATTATCTTCATGAGACTTTCCCTTAGGGCATTGGTTTGCATAATGCCCGTACATTCCACATTTAAAAAATTTAACCATTGTTGATGTCGTAGCAATACCATTATCCTCATCCATGTTGTTAACTAAACCTTTTCCTTTGCATTTACTTGCTTTGTGTCCTTCTTTTCCACACCCAAAGAATCTTCCAGTTCCTTTGAAACATTCTCCTTGATGCCTCTTCCCACATGATTTACATAGGGGAAATTGAACTTTCTTTCCTCTATGATCATCATGAAACTCCATCTTTCTCTTATTAGCCGAGTCAGTAAACTTACCAAATTTTACTTTATTGATCATATGATGAGATTGCTGATTCGGCATAATAATGATGTTTGGACTTCCAAATCCCATTTCATTATGAAGAATATCATTCCATTGTCCATCATATCCTCCATTATCGTGAATCATCTTGTTTCTAGCAATTTTCTAAAACCCAAAAAAGAATAGTGTGAGAGGCAAAAATCAGGCTAGGGAAAACAACATAATAGAGGTGGAGTATCCTCAATATCTATCATCTTAGGTTAAATTCTATGATCGTTACCGTAGTTCTAGGACTCTATCCTATACGTATACTTATCCTTAGGGACATCCTTAGACATACCTTATAAATATCTCTAGGGATCTCACTAAAGTTCTCGCATCCTAGTTTCCAAAGGTTGACTAAACCTTTCCTCTGATACCAACTGTAGAGACTCGAAGCTTGACGTACATTGACATTACATTACATTTGCGGAATACTTAGTACATAACAAAAACACACACACACGGATCGTAATAGTTTAGTGTCTTTGGAAACTTGGAACGTAATCCTCTAATCGTGGTGAAAGATCTTCAATATCTCCCAAAAATATCTTCCCTTCTTTTTTTACCTAAAACCTTTCTTTATATCCTAGGGAAAAGAAAACATAAAAGGGTGAGCTCAAATGCTCAGTAAGGGTAAACAAAAGAAATAACAATCACATCATATTCATAAGAACATAACATTTTGGAAATCATAACCTGCAAAAGAGGGCATAATTTCATAACATGGAATAAATCATGGTAGTGAAATGTAATCACAATAATCATAACTTAAAACATTAAACATTGTGGCATACACACATAATCATAAAGAATCATTTCTTTTTAGTCAAGACTCATTTCCAAGACTATCTTAGTGGACAAAGTCCCTTTCTAAATCGAGTAACCCTCGTTTCAGTCCTGTTTCACTGAACCGGTATAACCTACCATTTCAGCCATGTATATCTCATGAGATATAAAATCTTTAACCAATGAATTGGAGGGAGATATAGGTGCCACCCATCTTACAATGAGTCCTTTCTTATGTGTGCCACATAATCATAAATCATACATCATCGCATAACACATGTAACAAAAATGGGATTCTTGAAACATCATGACATCATAAAACAAATCATATAAGGTAAATGACTTCACAAAAATAATTCCCTCAAAACAAATCAAATCAATGTAGTAATAGGGATAAAAACAGAACCCTATATTATCCTAGATGGAAAATAATTTTGATAAAACATTTGAACTCCATTCTTGAGGAAAATATCCTTTCTACATCAAAAACACTTTTCTTTTCTTTACGTGTCATACAATTATAAAATAAAAGAAGTTGATTAAAAATAAACATGAAAACTTATAAAGTAATATTCTTGGAAATAATGTTTTAAAAATCCATTCTTGCCGTATAAGTTAAAAAAAAACTCTTCATACTTTTGTCAGAAAAGTCAAAAAAAGTACCTCGTACGAAAAATGACAAAAGATTCCTTTCATATCTTTTACTAAAAACACACCGAAGGGTAAAATTGGATATAAAATATTTTGGAATGATGTTAATATTACATATATAGGAAACATGGATGTGGATGATAAAATACACCTCAGTAAATACCAAAGTATAAACAATCTCGGATAAAAATGAGATTGTGATATTTTCCCTTACCTTAGGTCCGATTTTCTTCGTAAGTGTCTGAACCTCCTGTATAATGATTTAAATAATGTCATTTACTTATTACAGAATCAAATTCATTGTTATGATATCATATATGGTTCACTTATGACTTTATATTACCCGTTGTTTTGTAAATTCCATGTTAAAGAGCGTTTTGGGTAAAGTGGTTTCATTTGTCATCCGTGTTTTGACTTGTAATTATTCATATGATTACTTCGATCATGATTACTTAATTATAGAACATAAAACATGATTCATATATATATATATATATATATATTCAGGATATACATATATATAATAAATCAGTAAATTGAAAGAAATACACTGTTCATGGAGACGGTAGTCCGTACGTACGCATGAACGCTGTTTTCGTTTCCTTATTGAATTGAATGGAATTAAGTAGATGAAATACATATAAATATAAATAAATCCAGTATCATTATTATGTAATATATTTAATTAGTACTTATTATATATACTTTATAATCATTCATGAATGGTTAATCATTGAGAATGAATCTCATCGCGTCGTGGAGACGGTAGTCCGTACGTACGCACGAGTGATGATATCGTTCACATGGTAGTGGAATTGTGTTGAAGTGTATGTATACTATTTCAGTATCAATATCACTCTATAATAATCATATATAGTTACTCATTACACCATTATACCCATCCTTGTAAGGTGATGGTGGAAAATAGATTACACCACGGTGTGGAGAAGGTATTCTGTACGTACGCACGCGCGGTGATTTCATTTTTCCATAGGATGGATAGAAGGTGAATTTGGGTTGTTTCATTTTTATAATAACATATCAGTATGTAATTAATACTGATGTTATTACTTTATCATGAAACAACTAAAGAATAATAAGTTGAAGAAGAAAGAAATTGAAAAAGATCGGTAATGGATATTACCTCTATTTGACGCGCCTTTTCTTATCCTCCACTTAAAGAACTAAGGATGGTTTTTGAAGAAGACCAGGACCTCTAGGATGATACTAGGGAAGTGGAGAAGAGATTTTGGTAGGGGTTGGCCGAGATTGAAGGCTCAAAGTTGTGTGAGGAAGAGAGGGAGGAGGTGTCCTTTTATAAGAGAGGAGAGGGGCACCTTAGGAATATCTCAAAATATTATTTTATATTAAAGTCAAAATCGGTTTATAATGGTTCCAAAGGGTCTTATTTCGAAGGTAAAGTGGGGATGGGTCGAAATAATATCAACCAATAGGAGTTAGACAAGTTTAGGTTATTATTTTAACCTTATCAATTAGATTTAACTCTAAGTTAAATAATTTAACTTTTACCGTGACTTTTTGTTTTCTTAAACTATATGGTTAATACACTTACTATAACATGAAAAACGAACCCCAAGTTGTTTATTATTAATATATATATCCTTATCTAAGTCATTTGGCCGAACCTTAGATTTTTAGGAATAAAATAACAATCAATAATATAATATTTGATTTAAAAACTATTTTGTGTCAATTTTGACACTATTTGATATATGATTTTTGTGAAAGTCATAACAGAATTATATGTTCGAAATAAGTTGATTAAATCAACACTAATATATCATAGTAACCTAGAAAATTAGTGTAATTCATAAAAAGGCTCAAATTATATTTATTTGGGTATTTATAACATCAATTATGTCAATATTTCATTAATAAGATAATTACTGCATCATCGTTGTGTCATAAATAACTTATATTATTTAATGTATAAAAATTACAAATAAACACCCATTATGTAGGAAATCTTTTTATCTTTCTAATGAATATTTATAGTCGAATTTATCTTATGTATAACCCCATTTTAAAAATGTTTTAGTAAATCAACTTTGATTTTAACTCTTTTAACCCTTCTTTAAATAAATTAATAATAAATGTCCTAATCTAATCCAAGTGGGCCTAAATGGTCATATTTTATTCCTAAGATTGTTTTTGGTTGAATTACACATATCCAATAGAATTTGGACATGTGTTAGGGTAATAATAATAACATATTTACCCTTAATTACCCTATTTACTTTTAACCGTGGTAAATAAAAGTAAAAAGTTACTATTCACCAAAAATTATTTTCATCTCATTGAACCACATTTTACTTACTGACATCAACCGTGTATTTCGGATTTTTGAAAATCCACTCACAGAAGCGGTAAAATTATGTTTTATGAAAAATTCAGTTTTTTTAACTACCACATAGTGGTTTCACTATTCATCAAAAATTGAAAGTTTTCAGAAAAATACCAAAAATTCGGCCTAAGCTATATTTGATATTATGAACACAAAAATTATTTCTATTTTACTAAATTTAAAACATATCAGTTTCATTAATTAATTTAAAAATTAATTCTCGTCGTCAAAACAAAAGGCGTGTTTTTAAGAGATAATAACTATCAAAAGATTGACATTTGTTTATAACTGGTTTAAATGTGAAATTACATCCAATGACCAACATTGTATTAAATTGTAAAAATATATTCTAAATATACTTTAAAACCACTCAAATTAATAATTTATCACTATTAATTATTTTGATTGAAAAAGTTGTTTTTAATTAAAATTTAGTAATTTTTACTATTCATCAAAATATGAAAGTTATCCGAAAATCACCAAAATTTTACCCTAAGCTAATTTAGATATTAAGAATCCAAAAATGAATTCCATTTTGAAAAATAAAATTAAAAAATTTCAAAAAAAGGTTATTACTATTCATAACTGCTAGTTTTAATAATATTTTAGTAGCATATTGTTGTTTAATGAAACTCGTTATTGCATACTACACACGCTATTGAGGGAGGTCGCGATTGCGTGTAATGCAAGGAAAATCAAGGATGCATGTTGTGCAAGCTCCTTTTGGTGTAGCGTACAACACAAGACATTAGTGAAATTAAAAAGAATATTTTTCATAAAATCTCGGGGTGTTACACTATCAAGGCTTTAGCCGAGAAACCATACATAAGGGGGTAAGTTTTCAGCCAATACCCAAACTAGTTTTTCTCATGAGACCGACCAATTCATTTAGTGGCTATAAAGGGCCCCTCTTATCATTGACTATTTCAAAATTTATTCATCATATGAAAGTGGTGAAATTGAATCCACATTTACAGTCATATTAAAACTTTAATATAAAATGTTAATAACATTTCCAAAACAAAAAACATAATCATAAACCATCGAGTGTAATATGACGAATAGTATCAAAATAGCCCATATATAGTTAAAATTATCATAAAAAATTAAATAAAATATTTTATACGGTCTTATTGGAGATATGTTTAAATTAATAGTACAATCCAAAAAATGGAGTTGTCATAGATGAAAATACTCTGACATAATCATTGCAAAATTATTAAGACAAATACAACATAACATTTAAATCATTTATTTTAGAAGATGTGAAATTATACAAAAACATTTTTTTTAAATAACTTTGTCAAATTTTAAATTATTCCTCAATACATTAAAGAATAATGAAATTTTTAATAACATCTCATGCTGTATAAGTTAAAAACATTCCTTCAAAATTTTGAAAAAGATATATTAAAAGGGAATTTCTAAAGGAAATTATGTGCATTAAAAAATGAATCTATTTTGGGTTTCAAGAGTAAATCAATATAAAACAATTTTAAATAAAATATAAGGCAATACAATTTCACCTCGCACATAATCATTTCGTTTAATAATCAACATAGTAGAATTTTAACCTAAATAATGGAAATTTGGTTAAGGATTCCCTTACAACTTTGTAATAAGTCATGTCCTATTCACTATAAAATTAATGATCATAAAATAAAAAATTTAGTTACATGAAGATAAATAGATTAATGATATGATATATTAAATGTAAATATGAAAAAAATGAAATAAGGTTTGAATAAGGAATATATCTCCTTGAATTGAAAGTGAGATGAGAAACCCTTGATTTATGTCTGAAAGAATTCTACACTTGTACTTAATGTCCTGGATAATCAAATTAGAATCATTCATTCAATAATTAAGAACCTATTAAACATATTTTTTATTTATTATAATTTTATAAATATCATTTATATCCATTCATATTAGATATAATGTTTAATTTCTTGGATCATGGAGTGTTCGTTTCATAGATTTATGGTCGATTCCCTAGAGTATAAATATGGGTGTTCTTGTAAAAATAGAAAAACTTCTCTAGAAATAAAATTATTTAGTATCAATGAAATTCATGAATTTTAAATGTTCTCATATATCATTTGATTATATTTTAGGAGGATGATTCTTTAGATAAAATGCTGTTGAATGTGTCTTAATTTATTTTTGGTGGTTTTTATGACCATCACAAACATGTGTGAGTTTTTTAATATTGTATATATATATATTGGTTACATAGTGTGATATAACTTATAATATTTATTTATGTATTATTTAACCAATATAATTATTTTTTGTCAATCCTTTAAGGAGGTAATGGAAAAATAAAACGCATCGTCCATGAAGGTTGTGAATCGCCAAAGTACGGACGAGGTTTTCAATTTTAAAATAAAAGGGGATGAGAAGGGATTTGATGATAAATAATCTCTTATAAACATAAAATTATATTGTATATATGATACTGGAGTTAAAATTCAACTTTTTATAAGAGAAAAGGAGATGATAAGAAAAGGTAAAAAAATTAAAAGATAAAGAATGAGGATTTTACCACTTGAATATTGTCTCCATGGGAACCTCCTTAAGACAGATGGATTTTTTTTGTAATACTTGTGGGTATTGGATTTGTGGAATGGGTTTGGGAAAGTAATCGGGTATAATTTAGACATCCTTATGGTCTTATATGGTGTGAGTATAAGGGGTGGAGACTAGTGGTTTTTATAGGGGATGAGAGGGGTGTTTTTCGTTATTTTATTAATTTATTTATAATTTTTCCTCAAGAATAAAAATAGTGTTGATTCTTGTGACTATGTGTAGTAAATATTGTATGTGATATTGAAATAGTGTGTTATTAAATCATAAATGACTCAAAAATCAATGTATTTAATTTATAATGTCAAATACTGCAAATTTCTATATTTTATTATTCATAAAAAACTCCACTATTTTTAAAAAATCAAAAAAATTTACCCTAAATTTTTTTCTACATATAGATTTTAAAAATGGACTCCATTTTAAAAACACCATTTTCTATATATGATTAATTTAATTTTTTTTTAAAAAAACCATCATTTATTTGAAAAATACAGATTTTAATATAATAATTGATTCTACGACACTTTGAAAAAACTAATTATGGTCTCACGAAACTAGATTATAATTAAAATAGAAAACAAATATTAATATATGAATATATTTTATGAAAAATAAATTTCGTTTAAATCATTATTTTAATTATAAAACAGTAAATAATCATTTATGTTTCCCAAAAATACTAGCAGTTAATTTATCATTTTTAAAACACTTATTTACCTATTCCATTATATAAATATTTTATATTTTCATTTATGAGATACCTAAATTTTATTCATAATTTCATTGGTATGTTTCTTATTAAAATGGTGATATAATTATTCTTAACAATCCCATTACTATTCCAATGGTCATGTTAACATTTAATTGTTTATCATGGTTCATTTAAGCATGGATATTCATTGAAATTAATATATAAAATAAATAGAATTTTATTAAGAAGATACATATCATAAAAATATCAATGTTTTATATTCATCCCTCCAACAAAAAATTTCATTCTTGAAATTTTCATGAGTATTACCTTTTAAACAGATGAGGGTGTTTCTTCTTCAGAGTGTCTGTATGTTCCCACACTGCTTCTTTCATTTTATGGTTTCTCTAAAGAAATTTTAGGAGATGGGATATTCAATTTCCTAATACTTTATTTCTAGTGTCAATTATATATATAATATCTTCATAGTAAGACAAACGAGGTTCATATTTTATTTATTTATAGGTGATTACATGTGTTGAGTCAGGTATGGACTTCCTTAACCAAGATATGTGGAAAACCTAACGTACTTTAGAAAGGGTAGGTGCAATATCCAAACGATAAGACACAGAACCAATTATTTATATAATTTCAAATGGTTTATTATAGCTAGGGCTCAGTATCCCTTTCTTACCGAAACTTATGGCACACTTCCATGGTGATACTTTTAGAAACACATGATCCCCCACATGAAAAACCAATTACTTTCTCTGTTTTTAGAATAACTCATTTTCATACTGTGAACTACATTAATATGAGCTTGATTCTTCTTCACCTTTATTTTTTTCTCTTCAAAAAGTTCAAGGACTATATGTTTCCTCTCACCAACTTTATCCTAAAAAGTTATAGTACGACATTTCTTTCCATATAGTACTTCATAGGGAAGCATTTAAATAATATAATGGAAACTACTATTGTAAGAAAACTATACCAACGTTATATTCTAATTCCACCTGCCTTTAAATTCAAGTGATAATGATCTCGAAATGTCTTCTAATGTTTTAATAGTCCTTTCATAATGTCCATCAGTTTGAAAGTGATACGAAGTACTCAAATGAAACTCAGTTTACAAAACTATCTAAAGAATTTTCTAGAGTTTTGATATAGATTGGTATATAGGTCTGACAAAATCGATATAGGTGCACCATGAAGTCATAAAAATTAATTAATATTGTGTTTTGAAAGGTGTTCCTATGGAAAATCCACCCTTATAGTGAAACAATTTGTAGACTTGGTAAGTCAATCAACCATTACCCATATTATGTCTTTATTTCTTGGTGTCTATAGTAATATAGTGATAAATCCATAGTAATGTCATCTCATTTCAAAATAAGAATGCATAGAGGTTTCATGACTCCTCTAGTGTGTTTTATTTCAACATTATAATATTTATAAACAAAACATCTTGATAGATAATAAAAAAATTCCCACATCATATTATCCCACCAAAAATGTTCCTTCAAATCTCTTTTCATCTTAGTGATACCATGGTGTATAGAGAAATTCAAGATATGTGAATCATCCAATAACTCCCTTTTTAGCTCATATATAGATGGAACACAAAGACTATTCCCAAATTTCAAATTTCATTCTTCATATCTGAAGTATACCAGTTTATCATCATACAAAACATTAATTTTTGTTAGAAAATTATCATCTTTGGACTAATAACCTTTTCTTTATTCCAAGAAAGATTTTTAGGAAACCATTGGAAAAATAATTTATGTTTCACCTTCCAAGATAATTAATATATCCAAATTTACTAGATCAATGTACACATGATCCCTAATAATCCTCATTTTTTTTCAAAACTCCATGATTCTTCATATTCATTGCATTTTTTACCTTATTTTCTTTCCTAGGGTGGTAGTGTATTGAACAATTATAATCCTTGTGTAACTCAATCCATATCATTTTATTCATGTTGAGTTCTTTTTATGAGAAGGTATATTTCAAACTCTTATTATATATATATATCTCTCTCAAATCTTCCACCATAGAGATAGTGTATCAATATCTTTAGGGAAAATATAAGAGCTACTAACTCAAGATCATGATTTGGATGGTTCTGTCCAGGAGTTTTTAATGACCTTGATGTATATGAAATATCTAAATCATTATGAATAATGAAAAAACAATTTTTTTTCTTCAATGGATCACTATAAATCGTAAATCCACTATTTCTTGATGGTAGAGTCAAGATCTGAGAATTCACTAATCTCTTATTCAGTTTTTCAAAGCATTAATTACATTCCAATGTCCAAATAAACATAACCCATTTTATGTGTAAGATTGGTTAGTGGCTAAGCTAATTGAGTGAAATTATAAATGAAACATCGAGAGTAACTTACAAAACCAATGAAACTACATAAATCAATTAAGGTTGTTGGTATAGTCCATTAGTGGAAAACATTTCTCTTTGTTAGATAAACAGAGATTCCATCCTTGGAGAAAATATTTCAAAGAAAAAAAATATTTGAAGCCTGAATTCACAGATTCTAAACATCTCGTATTACTCTATTCTTATAAGAGTCTCCAAAAACAATAAGAAAGTGGTTCTCTTTGTCCTCATAGATTTTATAGTACACAACGATATCATGAATAAATACCAAAATAATATCAAGATATTCATTGAATTCTCTTTTCATTATATCCATGCAAAAATTGGGTGGAATATATTTTCTTGATGTTAATACTATAATCATGAAATATCAATACCATGTGTGAAATATTGTTTATGGAATATCATCATTCATTAAAGGCAATTTATGATTTCTAGATTAAAGATAAATGGTTGAAAAATAATGTGCTCTATGAAGTCGGAATAATAATTCATCATGTATGGTAGAAGATACATGTTCTTTTTTATAATATCATTGAACTCTATATTATCAATACATAGCCTCATACATCCATATTTCGTTTTAATGAAAATAATAGGATCTCCCCAAGGTTAAACACTTGGATACATAAATACCTTACTACTCAATTACTCTAGTAGATTTTTAAAATATATTAACTCTTCTATACCCATTATATAGGGAGTATATGATATAGTAATTGAATCAAGTATTAAATCAATAAGAAACTCAACATCGCATTATGGAGGATGTCCAAGTATTTCCTTTGGAATACATCATGGTATTCCTATAAAATAGGTGCATCCCGAATTTCAAGATAATGTTTTTCATTATTAGGATTTATCTACCCTTATTATCCCTTATATCATTTAGATGTTCTATTGGGTTTGGATCCAGATATGAGTCAAATGATGAAGTATCCCCTATAAATAAGAGAAGTTCCATGTCTTTATTAGGAATCATAATTTCCTTCCTTTAATTTTTTTTTCATTTTATTTTGAAAAACATTACATTCCAAGTATTATATAAAAAATCATCAATATGTATGATAATATAATAAGTAATTAAATATTTTTTATGTCATATAATAAGAAAAAATTGACACATATTTGTTGTAATAATATTTCTTATAAGTGTTTTCAATGACATCTCCCTTATTTAGGTGAATTTAAAATATCTAATTTTTATAGAAAACTAGGAAGATATAGATGAATGTGATTATTTAGAACAAAATAGAGCTTTATCTAAAATTGATGATTTGATTAAAATATTTCCCACCACACCATTTGGAACATAAACCTCAGATTATGTTACCATATAATAATTTTCGTGTTCTATTTTTCTTGTTTGGCATAGTTTTCCTTGATTTCTAGAAAAATCATTGGTATGGTTTCCCTTATACTTACAGTTAAATCCTTTCACATTTTGGACTTATTTTTTCCCCTTTCAACAATGGGCATGGTTTCATTTTTCTATACACTTGTAATAAAAACCCATTATAAATAATAAAGTTCCATGAGGTTCCTTTTTAAATTTATGGAATGTTGGAAATTCTATTTTTCTCTTTTTAACTTTTTGGTTATATCCATTTTTATAGTAATTATTAGCCCTCTTCTTATCCTTCTTCCCTTTAAAAACATATGTCTTGGAAAAATATTTCTCTACCTTGATGGTACATGATACTATATCCTCATATGATGATAATGTTCAGGATATTAGTTCCCTTCGATTAATTGTATAAAGACCATCCAACAAATTTTCAATCATGATCTACG
Source organism: Viscum album (assembly GCA_963277665.1). Lineage (NCBI taxonomy): Eukaryota > Viridiplantae > Streptophyta > Magnoliopsida > Santalales > Viscaceae > Viscum > Viscum album. The sequence goes on along the minus strand of OY728125.1, from coordinate 904,066,781 downwards.
GATTACATATATATTCTATGTTATACCTTTCAAACCTAGTATTTTTTTATTCATAATTATCAACACTTTCATCCTCTTTATGTCTTAGACTCAGAAATTGTCTCTTCATATCTTCTCACTATTCACGAGGGAAGTATATTTCCAATGAAATTTCATTAAAATCGTTCCATTTCAAATTTTATATTTATTTCTCCTTATTTGTGTTTTGAATTAATAACCACCATTTATCTGCATCATCAGAGAGATGATAATCTTCCATAATAACATTATCCTGTTTATCACATCCCATATAAAGAAATGTATTCTCTCTTGAACATACCCATTTCCATATAAAAATGTTTTTTATTACTATTGAATGATGGATGTTATTTTTTCATGAAGTTGTATAACATTGTTACACTGCATTGTGGATTGGGATGTGCCATGAGAGTAATGTTGTTTCTCATAACCTAATTCAGTTGTCCCAGTATAGATATAAGTTGTTCCCCTCTAGTTTCATCATGAGCACGAACATTTTAATCTTACATAGAATAGAAATCCCTATATGTAATAAGTGCATTGATATGGTTTCTTTTCATTCCAATCGGTTCAATTTCTAAAAAATGGCATATACTATATTAGATTATGAAATTTTGAAGTAAGTGAAACACTTTAAAAAATTACTACAACTAATCTCAAAATCCTAATCATGGGTACTTTGGGAAAAATCTCAATTTTAGTTATAGGGATATATTTATTAAATCTACTTTTTCCTAAATCTATTTTACAATGTTTCTAATAATATTTCTCTAATACCAAATCTATAAACCTCATCCCATGTAGCCTATTGTTGGGGGTTACATCATTATAGTTGCTCTGAGTACAGTGGATCACATCCCAAAGAACCAAATAGTTTAGTATCTTTGGAAAAATTAATACAAACATAACTATTACATTACAACGTTAAATCGAATAAAACAGAGAAACTCTACTGGAAATTCCCTTATTCTATAAGATTATCCCCGCATAAAAATCATAATATACATATTGGAATCCAAGTAAAGAGTAAAACATAATAATGTTTTGAGATAAGATTCTTAGTAAATGTAAAAATACCAAAGAATCTATCATAAATAAACATAAACAATAAGTAAAGTTCATTAAAAATCTCATTCCTTTAAAACATAATCTTTTTCATGATATGGTTGGAATAAATGTTGATCAAATAATCATTTATAAATAATCACACGAGAAGTAAAATCAACCATGGATACTCTACATGATGAATAATCACATTGATTATCAATAACTAATATCACAATGAGAAAATGCATAACTTGGGACATGAGAAACATATTATCATGGCTTCATCCAAGACACCATACATAATCAGCTAAGACATCTACCAATACCCAAACTAGTTTGTCTCATGGGACCTAACGATGCATCGAGGGGATATAGAGGGACACTACCATCACTTAAAAAGTCCAATGAGTGCCTAATAAAAATGGTATGAATCATAATCAATGTAAATATTAATATTAAAACTAGTATATGAAATTTTATTAAATGTCCCCTAATAATAAACATAATAATAATAAATCTAGTGTAATATGATGAATGGTATAAAAATAGCACTTCTATAGTAAAACTGATTATAAAAGATTTATTAAAATAAGGTAGATAATATCATAGGAGGTCAAACTCAATTAAGAATAATATCTATAAAAGAATGTTGACATAGAAGAAAATACTCTGATAAAATCATTGAGAAATTCTTTAGAGAAATTACAGTTTAATTTGAAATCATTTATTTATAAAAATACCAATTATACATGAAAAAATTATATTTAAAAATAACCTTGTAAAATTGTAATGGATTAATCAATACATTAAGGTATATGAATATAGGAAAATCTAATCATGTATTATAAGTTAAAAAACATTGTATTTAAATTTTGAAAAAAAAAGTAAAAAGAGTTTTTTTAAAAGAAAGTTTTAAAGTTACCTAAATGAATTTATTATTTTATTAGTTGTGAATGAACATAAAACATGTTTAAATACAATATAAGATAATATAAATTCATTTTAGACATAATCATAGCATAAAATAATCTGAGGAGTATATGTTTAACCAAAATAATGAAAATTGGATTAATAATTCCCTTAAAAAAATTGTAATTAGTCGAACGGTATGCCCAAAAAATTAAAGATCATAAAATGAAACATTAAATTACACGAATAAAAATATATTAATAGAATTATATTTTAAATTTTATTTTGTACTTCACATATAGTAAATAACAGTGCAATAACTAATATATCTCACATAAGTAAAAGTGACATGAGAAACCCTTACGTTATGTCTAAATGAATTTTAAACTTTTAATTAATGTCCAAGATAAAAAAATTATATTAATTAGTTAATTAATTAATATCATATTTAAAATATATTATATTTTTCATAATTTTAATGATTTCATTTTTGGTTATGTATATGAGTTACAATTTTTAATATTGTTGTTTCGTAATCATTTGCTTCATGGTTTAATGGTGGGTTCCCTTGAGTATAAATATAAGAGTTCTTGTAAATTAGGAATAACTAATCCAAAAGTGAAATTGTTTGTTATTAATGAACATAAATATTTTTAAATTTTCTCTTATATAATTTTTTATATTTTATGAGGATGATTTATTATAGAAAATGTTTATGAAAATGTCATAATTTATTTGGCAGTTTTTACAACCATCATAAACTTGTGTCATTTTCTTTAATTTCATGTTCATATATTGGTTCCATAACATGATATAACTTATAATTTTAATAATAAAATATAATTTAACCATCATATTGTTTTTTTAATACCAGCCTTCATGGTGTAAATGGAAGATTAAAACTCATCATCCATGAAGGTGATGAATCAACACATCACAGATGATGTTTTAATTTTTTAAATGCAAGGAGAGGAGATGAGTTATTATTGTGTGTAATACGTTATAGTAATATAATTATAGTATATATATGATATTGTATTTACCATTCCACTTTGGATATGGTATGTGATGAATGGATAAGAAAATAAAATAAAATAAAAGTGAATGAAGGAGGATTTTACATATTGAATATCTTCTCCCTTTGAACCTCATTATGATGCATGGATTTAGACTTTTGGTAATACTAGTAGGTCTTGGATGTGGGGAAAATTCCTGGTAATGTAATGGAGTATAATTTAGACAATATTAGTTGATTAAAATGTGTGAATGCAAGGGGTAGTGAGGGATTGTATTTATATGGGAGGAGAGATGTGCTTTTTTATTATTTTATCATTCATTTATTATTTTGGCTCACGATTATCAATCGTGTTGATTCCTGTGACTAAGTAATGTAAATTTTCATGTGGGTTATATATAATGGGTGATTACATCATCAATTACAAGAATATTCATGTATTTTACATTTAATGCTAAATACTATAAATTATCTTATTTCACTATTGATCTGAAATTCAACTATTTTAAAAAACTCTAAAAACATTACCCTAACCATTTTTTTGACATTTAGACAAAAAATTGGTCTATATTTTATGAAAATAAGATTCTAAATATGAGAAATTTATTTTTTAAATAAAAATATCATTTATTCAAAAAATAATGACATTAATATTATAACTGATTTTAAGGCACTTTAAAATCATTAATTATAGTCTCATAATATTTTCTTATAATTACAATGAAAAAAATATTAATTTATGAATATATTTTATGAAGATATATATTATTTTAAATAACTATATTATTTATAAAATTTTAAATATATAATTATGTTTCATAAAAATACGAACACTATATTTATCAATTTTAAGACATTTATATACTAATTATATGATAAAAATATATCATATTTTCAATTAAGAGATACCTAAATTTTATTTACAATCTAATATGTGATGTTTCATTCTGAAAGTCGTATTACTATTCCTAATGGTCACATTATTATTCCAATGGTCATGTTAATACTTAGTTGTATGTAATGGCTTGTTTAAGCTCAGTGTAGCATGAAATGTGATCTATTTCGTAAATTGAATTTATTAAAGAAGATATATACCATAAAATATTTGTGTGTTATATCCTTCATAGTGATGATCATCATAATCCATACACCTTCGGACTTCTCAGGGTATCCAATAACTCAAACACACCCTATTACACACAATTAGTATGAATTGAGAATAAAATTATCTCACCCAAATACACAGATCATTACAACCTCCCAACCATAAAACAACTCATCCATGTGGTGTCACTAGTTATGAAATTGACTAACCTCAATTGAAATATTAGCATCTCACTCACTACACACTCAAAATTCTGATGTAAAATATTGTGACCAAGGAATTGGATACATAGATATTATATCTTTTAAGATGAATATTCAATATATTACACAAACATGCACCAGTGAACTAGAATTATAAGGGAATCAACGTAAATGATCCATGAGATCATAACATTAACATAATAAATAAGTTTGTGGAATACACATAATCAAATAGAATAATTTCCATATCAGTTAAGTCTTACTACCAAGGATTTAATAGTGTAATAGGATCACTCCCCAAACCATCATAGTAGTCACGGATAACTACCAACACCATTATAGTAGACAAATTACCTTACTAAATCGGGTTTACTACACATTTCATTCTTGTATATCCCATGTGATATATTTTTTCCCAATGCATTGGTTGGAGATATTTTTCCAAACCATCATATAATTAAAATCTTAAGTATGTGTGTCAAACTATCATAAAAAATTCATCATATAGAAACTCGTGAAATGAAATTTATTTCTTAAATATTTCTTCATACCATAACCTGTGGAAAAAAGATAGGTTTCATAATCATTTTATTGTTTAATCAGTGTATAACTTTTGAAAAAATAAATGAGTTTCATAATAATATTATTATGGTATAACCCATGTAAAAGAAATAGGTTTCATAAAAATCACATAATCAAAAAAAATAAACCATAAATATAAATAATATGAATGGTATCCTCAAACCATACACTATGTAAATCATAAATAACATCAAAAGATGTTATCTTAGATAGAGATCGATTTTTGAAGAAAAATAACATGGATCATTTCAGGTGGAAAATAAACTTTCTTTGAATTTTTATTAAAAAAAATTATAAATGGTTTTTTAAATACATATCATTAAAAATAAACAATAAAACTTAGAAAGGAATCTTTAAAAACAATTTAAAATATTTCTTGGGAAAAATATTCTTTAAACTTTAAAAATAATTTTATTAAATAAAAAACATTTCAAAATAATTTACATTGATAATAACCCTGTAAAACTATAATGGATGTTTTAAACCATATTTAGTTAATTTTGGTGGAAAATTACATATTTTCATGTACAATAACATAATGATTCCTTCCACATTTTTGGTAAAATCCAACTGGCCATTATTCAGAAAACAACTTAAATAATCCTTTCAACAAAATTTGTAAAAAATAAAACATGGGTAAAAAGGTATTTAATTAATAATTTTAATAATTTTAAAAAAAATTAAAAATATATTTATAATAAATGGATTTTTAAGGAAAAGGTTTTTTGAAGAAGAGAGAAATAAAGGTTCGTTTCATAAATATATATTATGATACTCATGGGAACATAAAGACAATAAAATGGAAGGAAAAAATGTATTCTCTTCAAATAAAAATAAGCTATGAAATTTCAAGAATTTGTTTTCACATATACTGTGATATTTAATCATTGTAATAATAATCATAAACAATCATCATAAAACATTGTATTATATTATAAAATTCATACAACTTTTGTAACATTGAATAATAAGCCCCGTGATAAAATAAAGTTAAATTAAACATATAATATAATTAAAATAAATAAATTCATGATATTAAAAATTTAATGGGAATTTATATAAACTATATAAAATATGGTAGCTATATAACATAATATATGAATTAATATATGAATATTAAGACAAAAATCCCTTAACGATTTGGTAAAACATGAACCCTAAACCCTATGAAAGATAAATACATGAATAAATATGTAAATATAAATAATTCTCAGTATAAGAATCATAAAATAAATTCTTTGTTAGTATATACACCACATAAAATAAATAGTTGGTGAATATGGCATGTGACTCACAAAAGTAAAAAGATTGACAAAAATGTCTTACCTTAAGTTTCGACATCCATACAGGTTCAAGACTCATCTATAATGAATATAAGTTTATTATAAATATACAATAAAACAATAATTATATATATTATTCCATATATTATTTTATTATGACCATTAATTATCCATTTATTACAAATTTCTTTTTAAAATCAGGTTCCAGGAAATAACATCATTGTTCTACGTGTATGTTTTCATTTATTATTTTTGGTCCTATTACATTGATCATGTTTCCATAATATCCATAATAATGTTTATGAAATAATTTTATTATTTATACCCAAATTATATTTTTAATAACTATCATGAAATATGGTTCCAAAAAATAAATTTAAAATTACAATCATAGTTATGGTTGGTCGTGCGTCCACATGAGTAATGTTTCCATTTTTCAATGATCTTTATGGAAAAAGATATAAAATATTTTATACTTAAATAATGACAAAAATAAAAAATTATTTATTTATATATACTTATAAATATCATTCATGTGGTGTGGTGATTAAAATAGAGAGTCACATCGCTTCATAATGGCAGTAGTCTGTACGTAAACGAACGACGTTATCATCATTCATTGAGTGAAAAAGTAATAAATATAAGGATATATTACCTTATAAGAATAAAAAAAATTAATTAATATAATAATAATTTCATCTATGTCACATATATCCATTAACCATGTTATTATTATCTTCCATGTAAAGCGTTAGTGAAAAATGAATCACATCTTTTTGAAGCAGTAGTCGGTCATACACCGGACCAACGTTATCGTATCCCCTAGAAAATGAAAATAAAAAACAATATATTGATCCAAGAAGCATAATTATTTTATAAATATAATATATATACATTATATATATCATAATACACAACTGTGTGAGGTGGTAATGGAAAAACAAATTACTTTGGTTCGTAAGGCGGTATTCCACTGTACAAACGGATGATGATTTCTTTGCCAATTTGATGGAAGTGGGGGTTGTTGTTGCTCCTAAATTAGACAAAAAACATATAATTATATTTATTATATTTATTTTGTTATATAATCATGGTTTAATTATAATTTATGTTGTTTTATGAAAAATAATAATAATAACCCTCCGTTGAAGAACATTACTTCTTCTTCGGGTATCCTACTCAGGTTTGCACAAAATGACTTCCTATGTGATATTTATACCAAAAAAAGTATTATATGATGATATTAGTTACGTTATAATTTTATTTAGGAATTTATCGGCTCCCTAAAAATGGTTTTAATGTGTGGAGAGGAGAGGAGTGGTAGTGGCCATTTAATTGTTTAAAAATAAAAAGGTATAACCACATTTTTCACATGCCAAATGGGTCCAAAATGTAGTATTCTAGATAATTATACATTATATAATCTAAAATTTTCGCTAAAATATATTTTATTCAATTTTCGTGGTCTTCTTAACACTTTACTTTTTATTTTATCCCTCGGTAAACCCATTTATTGAATAACCATTGTAATTCATTTTTACTATTTTTAGAACACATTACGGTAAAAAATTTAAGTTGAACTTATTTAATAATATAAATTATTAGGATTAAAAATATTTTAAAATATATATATAATTTAATTCCCATAAGTGGTAAAATTGAATTGAAAATTTATCCTACAAGGGCGACGAGAATGTATGTTTTTCAAAGAGAAAACGTTCAAAAGTTTACATAGTTTTTAAATAAAAATTAAATATAAAAATAATCATAATGACCTAAACTAGATTAATAAATATAAAATTTAACTAATAAATATTTAAATCAAAATTAAAATAGATATTTTCTATTTAAATTATTTATATGAAAATGTAATTTTAAATTAAAATTCTATATTTTTCACAATTCATCAAAAAATTAATATTTTCAGAAAATTCCATAAAATTCACTATAAGAAAATTTTATATTATAATTTTAAAAATAAAAATTCTTACTTAAAATAAATTTTATAAATTAAAAAAAATATTTTTTAAAAAAACTTTGCAAAAAGCTAAAAAAAATTAGAAAAATATAGGTTTAAAGTGTAAAATTGGATTTATTCTTATCTCTTGTCTAGAAAAAAAATCTAATGAATCTTAAATAGTTTATTTAATATATAATATATATATAATATTGATTATAATCATACACCAAAATATATTTTTAAATTTATTTTGGTAAAACATATTTTTTTACATAAAAGTTATTTTGAGAAAACATCTTTACTACATTTTCAATGTAGTTTTAATTTATATTTTATAATTAATTTGTCATCAAAAAATAATTGTATATACATGTATAAACCATATTTTTCATAATTTAGTTAATAATACTCATACCTTATATTCTAACTAATTTGAGATAACTATCGTTTTAAATAATAAAATTTTAATAGTATGTCACGTTAAGTATAAATTAAGTGTTGAGTGTAATGAAATCTAAAACCATTATTGTGTATAATGAGAAATATATAAAAGATTAAATTAATTTTAAAAAATAATAATACAATATTGGGGTGTCGCATTCTACCCCCCCCCCCCCCCCCAATGTAATTTTACTCTAGAAATTGTTCACTTTAGTACCAAAAACTGAGGATTCTTAAGATTTATCACATACTCATGATCTGCCATAGCTTACTCAAAATTTTGGTTTTACCACAAAAAATTTACCGGAGGAGTAGTCATATTTTGTTGAAATTTCTTCATATGATCCATAATATCAGCTAATGATTCCTTATAATAAAGATCATGTTTCAGGGGTATGACCTCTGAGTTCAATACATGTAAAGGACAAGGTATATACTTCCCTGTAGAGGTACATGGAATATATAATGATCTTGAGAGATGTGTGGTGGATGCACCAAATGATAAGCGATTTTCCTTGTATAATAAAGTATTTCAAAGGACTAATATACCTTGGTCTATGATTTCCATTCTTTTTTCCACAAAAAAATCAAAGAAATACATTCTCAAAAACTCTAAATTATATATCACAATGATGATTATCATCATAAAATTACTATAAATTTTTTATTATTCATTTATGTTTCATAATGGATCTAAACTTCTATGAAAACGCATCATCATTCTTGGGTACCAATAGATTTCATCATAAAACTACATTCCAGTAATTTGCAGTTATACAGTTCTTTCCAAAAATGGATTCATAAGGATCAATCTGAATGATAGATAAATATCTATTGTTGAATGTAAAATCTAATTTAAGAGGGTTATTGTAACATCCCAAGTAAATAAAGGATATTAAATTTTCATATATATCAATATTTGTGAATAAAATATCAATACTACTTTAAAGGGGATGTTATGTTCGATGGCGTACCCAACACGCAACAACGAGTTTCTTTGAAATCTTACAATGCACACTAATAATATAATAATATTATTTTAAAAGGTAGTTAACACCTAGACATTGTAATGGAAATAATGAAAAAAACTAACAAAAAAATTATTATATATGTTTTTCAACTATTTTTACTTTTATCCAATAAATGTTAAGAGGCTTAAAATTAAAATGAATCCAATTTTAAACATAAATCTTTGAATATTATTTATAAGGTCGATTAACCACCTTTTGATGAAGAACCCTTTTTAAATATAATTTTGACAATTTTATATGTTGTATTTGACAAAATAAAATACTTCTATAAAATCTGGACATTAAAATTTACTTTGTATAATTTTTTGGTATTTTTCCGATAAAGATCATTTTTTTAATGAATAGTGTAAAATGTTGTATTTTAATTCAAAGCCTAATTTTAATAAAATTTATTTAAATGGTTATATTATATTTTTAATTATGTTTAATGTGTAATTAAAATATATTTTTAAAATTTAATATAATGGTGGTCATTGGAATTAATTTCACTTTGAAATTGGACATAAACAAGTGGCATTCTTTTAATAGATATTGTTTTTTAAAAACATGCTATTTGTTTTGACAACAGGAATTAATTATTAAATTAATTAATTCAACTTATATGTTTTGAATTTTATAAAATAGAAATCATTTTTGAATTCGGAATATCAAATATAGCTTAGGTTGAATTTTTGGTATTTTTCTGAAAAACATCAATTTTTGATGAATAGTGAAACCACTAAGTGGTAGTTAAAAAACTGATTTTTCGTTTAAATGAAACTTTACCACTTCTTTGATTTTATTTTCAAAAATCCGACATAAAAGTTAGTCATTAAGAAGTAAAATTTGTTTCAATGGGATTAAAATAATTTTTGGTGAATAGTAACTTTTAAGTTCTATTAATCGCGATTAAAGGTAATTAGTGTAATTTAAGATAAAAATATTTTTATAATACTATTAAATTACCTTGACACATGTCCTACCCCTATTGGATGTGTCATGGTCAACCAATACAATACATTGGTCAACTTGGGACCCCATGGAGCAACTTGGGTAAGAAAAATTACATTAATAACTTTTTATTTAAAGTATAAATATAAGTTTCACAAACATGTATTATTTTACTAAAACAATTTTTACATGGGGTTATACAAGTCATCTTTTTAACTATATATATTATTTATAAATCTAAAAAGATTTCATACGTCATATTGTTTGTTTTATAAATTTTAGACATTAAATAAATTAATTTATTTAAGACACCATGATGATGCAAAGATTACCTCATTAATGAACGATTTAAATAAAATGAAATGATAATTTAAACTCTAAGACTTAAACTTGTCAAAATACTATTGGATGGGTTTATTTATAACCCTTATCACCTTATCCTAGAAATATATAATTGTGGGACCTTTAATATCCAAAAATCATTTTATAATAAAGTAACTTTTCATGACTTTCCAAGAGTGCCCATCCTCCCTCTTATAAAAGGTCCAAACCTCTACCTCCTTACCCACACCTCTCAATACCATGGATCATCCAACCTCTTCTCAATTTTTCTCTCCACATCCCTTTATTTCTCCTACATCCTCACTTTGGGCAGAAGACTATCCATGGAAGCCTTTGAGCTCAAATCAAAAAGAGTTATCTGATTTGAAGGCAATGTCTTCTCTTATGTTCTTTTATTTTATTTTGCTTCTCCAACCCCATAAACTCTTTTTATTACTTTCTTTTGTAACAAAACCAGTATCTTAAATATACTAGGATGATGTTATGAGGATTATTCTAGCTACACTCATACACACCTCCATCTAATGTTTAAATAACATAATGCTTCTATGGGTGGTGAATTACTGCCTCACGAAACGATGATTGTTTAATCTTCTTTTAAAACCTCTCATGGTGGCCCTTAATATTTCATTGTATTTATATATGATATATAAATTATGTTTATGTAATTATTATTCTTCCATATTTTTTATTTATGTCACACCATTATGGTTTCCATAATGGTTAAACGCGATAATTTCATTTTAGGAAGTGCGGACTACCGCCCCCTCAAAGTTATTTGAATCGTTAATACCATATGTGGGATGTATAAAGGATTGATTTAATGATGTTATATGTTATATTATACTGTAATTATAATATAAATATTTATCATTATTTTATTTCATTCCATTAATGTATGAAATTGAAATGAAAGTGGCGTTCATTTGTACGTACGGCTTACCGTCTCCATGAACGGTACATTTCATTTCTTCTCTCCAAATGATATGTACTATTAAAAGTACATATATATAATGGATATATATTTCATATATTACATCTAAATGATGTATATAATTCTTTAACTATAATATATATATATCTCGTTTATTTTTAATTCCATTAATATGACAATGAAATGAAAGTAGCGTTCATGCATACATACGGCCTACCGTCTCCATGAACGGTGCTTTTCATTTTTTGTCTCCAAATGTTATGGAATAGTATAAAATGAATATATACTGGATATATATGATATTTAAATCATTAATACTATTCTTGTAGATGATGTAGCTATAACTACATGGAAAATTATTTTCCAATAAGTTCAATTTTGACTCATGTACCGAACATCGACAAAAACGTCTGATATGAACCCACATTATTAACAAATTATTATAACATTATAATATGTGATATGAAATGAATAATAATATTTAAGGGAGGTCCTTAAGAAATTATAAATATACCAAAGTTTATTATTCAGGAATATAATGAAACGAACAAGACAATTCTGACTTAAGGTAAGGGATCCTACCTATCTCTTTCTTTTTAAGTACTCTCTTTTATGTCATTTCTTTAAAGCTCATATTTATTACGTTTAGGGATGTTCTTTTATACTCCTCATACTGTAATTTTTATGTTCATATTATGAGAGACCCTATTTGATCTCATAAATCGATTTTTGGATGTTTTAAGTGGCATTGTTAGGCTTCTGAGTTTTTGTAAGGGATTTTTCATCTCACTTTTATTCCTGTGAGACTCATGCTACGTTTTCCACTATTTCCTTTTTTGTGGGGTATATACAAACCATGAGTGTATTTATTATGTAATATACTTCAATTTATGGGTATTTAAATCTTCATTTTATGATCCTTCTTTCATGTGGCTTATGTTTAGTAAGTTACCAAATCGGTAAGGGAACCTTTCACCCTCCTCTTTCTAAAAAACATCTTTTTGTTATATCTTTTAATTTACATCTTATTATGTTGGGATATGTTCTTATATATCCTTATTGATGTAAATTTATATTTCCAAGTTATGAGATACCATTTTCTCTCTCATCATCTCTTTTTTTGAATTTTAATGTGATGTCATTAGGTTGTCGAATTTTTGTAAGGGAACTTCTTAACCCAATTTCAATTCATTGGGTTAAAAATCAAATTATTGATCATGTCATGATATGAATATGTGTGAATGAACTCTTATTGTTTAAACTTAATATACACTTATATTGGGTGTATTTATATTTGTCACACATAATTACATAATTGATTTACCATTAATCTAAGGATACCGTCTTCGAACGGGACTTCGTCACAATCTCCTTTCATTGAGTTATATTTTGTTTTATACACAAATTTCTTTTATACGATGTATAAACCCCATTAACGTTCACTTTTATTTAAAAAGAATCTTTTCTATACGATGTGTTTTACTAAACGATACAAAGTATGTTTCTTTTTAACGTACGCGGTGACAAATACCTTTTTTGACACCGTAGGTATTATTTGGTCTTTGGCTTCCTCAACAAGCTGTAAAGTTTTAATAAAAATGAATCCCATAAAATCATTTATGTATTTTTGTATTGAAAATGGTTTTTATAGTGTATTTTTTATGTCTATATATTTATGTGATATATTGTGATTGAAATGTGGAAATGTTTTCTTTCCATTATATTTGTTTTATGTATTATGATTTTATAATGGTACTTGGGAATTTCACGGGTGGTTATATGATAAACCTTATAACGGGTGGTGTCGTGAATACCAGGATGGGTGGTTATGTTATAACCTCAAATGAATTGGGTATGGAAGTCGGCCGTACGGCTATTCCATGTAGTGATATGTGTGGAAGTCAACAGTATGGTTATTCCATTTAAGTATGTTTATGTCCCAAGTTACCTTTACATATTATGTGTTCTTTATATGGGTTTATGGTAATATTTTGGTTAAAAAGGATTAGTAGTGATCTTTTATTCATTGAATATTATTTACTACATTATAGAGGTAAAAAGTATTACTTTGATAAAGTATTCATGGTTTACATGTTGTTTTGAAAAATTAATAGTTTTCCTTCTTTTTGTATCCTTTACTGGGCTTTTTATGGTCATCCCAAGTTTTTGAAATGTTTTCCATAGGACTTAAAGATGAATAGGGTCAAGGATGGGATCATGGAAATACATGGTACCTAAAACATGGAACTAGACATGTTTCTTTTTAAGAGTTTTTATTTCATGGAAACTTAGTAGAAGTGTCTACTTTGTAATCTTTTGAGATGTAATAGTTATGCCCTAATTCTCTAAAACTCTAAACCTAAAAAAATCCTCTATGTGAATTCTTCATTTAATTCATGATTACATAATGTTTTAAGGCTGGGTCCTTATAGTTGGTATCAAAGGTTGGTTTAGATAACTTTAGAGGTTATGTTATTCTTTAAGAATAAGTGACATTACCATAATGTATAGGATTTCAGAAAGAGTCATAGTTTTAGATAAGGTGAATGAGGTTAAGATAACATGAATAATTATATCATCGTATTATATGATGATTCTAATGATATAATGACACTGAACTTTTTGGTTTTAGTAAATGGATGGATCAAGCAGAAACCAAAGTGACAATGGGTTTAAAGGAAACTGTGGTGGTTCTCTGATTAAGAGACTAGATGAAATGGGGTATTCAATGAGGAAACTCGTTGTTATTCTAAACCAACTGTCAATGAGTCATGATTAACCACTTGAACCTTGGTGAGTTCTCTGATGCATCATGTACAATAGAACCAACTCGATGTGTATGTTCAGGTAATAATTATAATGGTAACCATTAGGGTTTATATAATCCTTACTTTTGAGGTAATTATGGGTTAACATATGTTATGATAGAAAATGAAAGGCCTGAGATAAACTTGAGGTTAAATTATGTTATGGTTATTTTTTAAGATTTTATCTCCTTTTGGGGAATGTTTTGTGAATTATATAGTTTTGGAAAAAGTACAACACGCAGACCGTGTGACAACCCGTCACATCGGACGAAGCTACAGGAATCAAACCCACAACCAAAGTGCGACTAGTATTTATCGCCTACTACTGGACTACGTGAAGTCGCTGGTTAGTTTGACTAATTATTTTTAGTTAGATGATTTTATTAATTAATAATAAATTCATTTTGGGTTATCTATGGAAATGATTAACCTATCAGGGAGGATATGTGATTAGGTTAATTACTTTTCAAAGTGAGACATTAAGAGAAACTGATGTTATTCGGAGAAAAATACCTTGTAAGTTTATGTGATTAAATCCTTCAAAGATTTGGGTTTCAATATTAGTGTGGTTTACTTTGAAGAATTTAATGGGAAATCGTTTATAGAATTCTCTTTGTTGAACTTTGGGTTTTGTTGCACAAATTTTGGAGATTAAGAATAGATTTTTTTATAAAGGATTATCCGTTTTGGGGATTATCTGATCTTGTACTAACCTTTTTGGTTTTGGTTTTGGTTAAGGTCTAAATACATGGGAAATATATTGTTCTAATTTGTGGAATATGTGATTCTCAATAAGATAATTATAGTACTCTTAATGTGAGAAAGTCTTCCTAAATACTCGTCTTTTGAAGAAAATATGAGTTTGTGTAAGAAATCTAGTAAAAGTTGAAATTCAACATGAGAAGTAAGTATGTTTCCTTATGTTTTAGTTAAGCTTATAAATAAATTCCTCAATGAAAAGTATCTTAAAATAAAAATGTTGCCTGTTAATTTTTCCTAACTTGGAATCAAATACCGTTTACCCATCACAAGTTTTTGATTTTCTGGTTGTTAACTTTCTCCTAAACATGTTTTCTATCACCCTCCCTCAGAACATGACCCTTTTTTTCTCTTCCATGTCCATGTTTTCCTACATGTTATCCTAGTATGGTTTAACTCGGGTGACCTTTGTACTTATCTCTCTTTATTTTGATGTCATAGTTTTACTGACTCTTTTTCTGATGTGGGACATTCAATGAAGTTTCCGAGCCCAATTTTAAAATTGCGAGGATGCAATTCCCAAAAGGGGGAAGAATGTAACATCTTAGGTAAATAAAGGATATGAAATTTTCAAATATATTTATATTTCTGAATAATATACCAATATTAATTTAAAGGGGATGCTATGTTCGATGGCATACCCAACACGCAACAATGCGTTTCACTGAAATCTTAGGTTGCACACTAATAATATAATAATATTATTTTAAATGGTAGTTAATGCCTATCCATTTTAATGGTGGGAATGAACAGAAATAACTAAAAAATTATTATATATGTTTGTTAAATATTTTTACTTTTATCTAATAAATGTTGAGAGGCTTAAAATTCAAATGAATCCAATTTTAAGCATAAATATTCTAATATTCTTTAAAAGGTCGATTAATCGCCTTTTGATGGAGAACCCTTTTTAAATATACTTTTATCAATTTTATATGTTGTATTTGACAAAATAAAATCCTTCTTTAGAATCTGGACATCAAAATTTACTTTGTATAAATTTTTGGTACTTTTCCGATAAAGGTCAATTTTTAAAGAATAGTGTAAAATGTTGTATTTTAATTCAAAACCTACATTTAGTCTAATTTATTTATATGGATAGATTATCTTTTTAATTGGGTTTAAAGTGTAATTAAAATATATTTTTACCATTTAATTCAATGGTGATTATTTGAATTAATTTCACTTTGAAATTGGACATAAACAAGTGTCAATCTTTTAATAGTTATTGTTTCATAAAAACATGCTACTTGTTTTTACAATGGGAATTAATTATTCAATTAATTAATTCAACTTATATGTTTTGAATTTTTTAAAATAGACAACATTTTTGAATTCGGAATATCAAATATAGCTTAGGGTGAATTTTTTGTATTTTTCTGAAAAAACTTCAATTTTAATGAATAGTGAAACCACTAAGTGGTAGTTAAAAACTGATTTTTTGTTTAAATTAAACTTTACCACTTCTGTGATTTGATTTTCAAAAATCCGACATACATGGTTGTCATTAGGATGTAAAATGTGGTTCAATGGGATTAAAATAATTTTTTGGTGAATAGTAACTTTTAAGTTCTATTATTCGCGATTAAAGGTAATTAGTGTAATTTAAGGTAAAAATAATGTTATAATAATATGAAATTACCTTGACACATGTCCTAATCTTATTTTATGTGTCATGGCCGACCAAGAATATACATGGTTCAACTTGGGGACCCCATGGAGGCACTTGGGTAAGAAAATTACATTTATAAGTTTTTATTTAAATTAAAAATAAAAGTGTCACAAATATGTATTGTTTTACTAAAACATTGTTTACATGGGGTTAAACAAGTCATATTATTGACTATAAATATTAATTATAAATCTAAAAATCTTTCCTACATCATATTATTTGTTTATAATTTTCAGACATTAAATATATTAATTTATTTATGACACCATGATGATGCAACGATTACCTCATTAATGAATGATTTAAATAAAATGAAACGATTATGTAAAATCTAAGATTAACACTTGTCAAAAAACTATTGGATGGGTGGATTTAAAACCCTTATCACCTTATCCTATAAATATATAATTTTGGGACCTTTAATATGCGAAAATAATTTTATAATAAAGTAACTTTTCATGACTTTCCAAGAGTGCCCCTCCTCCCTCTTATAAATGGCCCACAACTCTACCTTCTACCCACACCTCTCAAGCCCTTGGATCGTCCAAACTCTTCTCATTTTTTCTCTCCACATCCCTCTATTACTACTAGAAGCCTATATTTGGGAAGAAGTCTTTCCAAGGAAGCCTTCGAGCTCAAATCAAAAAGAGTTATCCGATTTGAAGGTAATGTCTTCTCTTATGTTCTTTTGTTTTCTTTTGCTTCCCCAACCCCCTAAACTCTTTTTATTCCATTATTTTGTAAAAAAACCAGTATTTTAAATATAATAGGATGATATTATGAGGAGGATTCTGGATACACTCATACACACCTCCATTTAATGGTTAAAGAGCATATTGTTTTTGTGGGTGGCGAATTACTGTCTCACGAAACAATGATTGTTCAATCTTCTTTTAACACCTCTCACGGTGGCCATTATGATATCACTGTATTTATATATGATATATAAATTATTTTTATTTATTACATATGCTTCTGTATTTTTCATTTTTTCCATACCTTTATGGTTTCGATAATGGTTAAATGTGATAATTACATTTTAGGAAGTGCGGACTACCGCTCCCACAAAGTGATTTGAATCGTTAATACCATATGTGGGATGTATAAAGGATGGATATAATGATGTTATATGTTATATTATACTGTAATTATAATATACCTATGTATCATTATTTTTTTCATTCCATTAAAGTATGAAATTGAAATGAAAGTAGCTTTCATGCATACATACGGCTTACCGTCTCCATGAATGGTACATTTCATTTCTTATCTCCAAATGTTATGTACTATTAAAATTACATATATATAATGGATAAATATTTCATATATTACATCTAATTGATGGATATAATTCTGGAATTATAATATATATATCCCTCATTTATTTTTAATTCCATTAATATGACAAATAAATGAAAGTAGTGTTCATGCATACGTACGGCCTACCGTCTCCATGAACGGTGCTTTTCATTTTTTATCTCCAAATGTTATGGAATAGTATAAAATGAATATATAATGGGTATATATGATATTTAAATCATTAATACTATTCTGGAGATGATGTGCGTATAACTACATGGAACATACTTTTCCAATAAGTTCAATTTTGACTCATGTACCGAACATCGACAAAAATGTCTTATATGAACTCACATTGTTAACCAATTATTATAAAATTATAATATGTGATATGAACAGAATAATAATATTTAAAGGAGTCCCTTATGAAATTATAAATTGACCAAAGTTTATTATTCAGGAATATAAAGAAATGAACAAGACATGTCGGACTTGAGGTAAGGGATCCTACCTCTCTTTCTTTTTAAGTACTCTCTTTTATGTCATTTCTTTTAAGCTCATCATTCTTATGTTTGGGGATGTTATTTTATATTCATCATACATTAATTTTTATGTTCATAATTTGAGAGACCCTATTTGATCTCATAAATCCATTTTTGGATGTTTTAAGTGGCGTCGTTAGGCTGCCGATTTTTCGTAAGGGATTTTTCATCTCACTTTTATTACCATGAGATTCATGCTACATTTTCCACTATTTCCTTTTGTGTGGTGTATATAATTCTCATGACTGTATTCATTATGTAATGTAATTAAATTTATGGGTATTTACATCTTCATTTTATGATCCTTCTTTCATGTGGCTTATGTTATGTAAGTTACCAAATCGGTAAGGGAACCTTTCAACCTCCTCATTTTAAAAGACTCATTTTTGTTATAACTTTTAATTTTCATCTTATTATGTTGGGATATGTTCTTATATATCCATATTTATGTAAATTTTTTGTTCAAGAAATGAGATGCCATTTTCTCTCTCGTCAACTCTTTTTCTGAATTTTAATGTGACGTTGTTAGGCTGTCAAATTTTTTTAAGGGAACCTCTAAACCCAATTTCAATTCATTGGGTTAAAACTCTAATTCTTGATCATTTCATGATATGAATATATGTGATTTAACTCTGATTTTTTTACACTTAATATCAACTTATATTGGGTGTATTTATATTTGTCACACATAATTACATAATTTATTTATCCTTAATCTAAGGATGTCGTCTTTGAACCAGAATTAGTCTCAATATCCTTTCATTGAGAAATATTTTGTTTTATACACAACATTCTTTTATACGGTGTATAAACCCCTTTTAATTTTACTTTTATTCAGAAGGAATCTTTTCTATATGAAGTGTTTTACTAAATGACAAAAAGTATGTTTCTTTTTAACGTACGTGGTGACAATGACCTTTTTCGACACCGCGAGTATTATTTGGTCTTTGGCTTCTCAACAAGCGGTAATTTTTTTAAAATAAAATAAATACCATATACTATTTTATTTATTTTGGTATTGAAAATGGTTTTTATAATGGATTTGTTATGTCAATATATTTAAGTGATAAATTATGATTGAAACGTGGAAATGTTTTCTTTCCATTATATTTTTTTTGTGTCTTATGATGTTATAATGGTACTTGGACATTTGACGGGTGGTTACGTTATAAACCTTATGATGGGTGGTGCCAGGAATACCAGGATGGGTGGTTACGTTATAACCTCAAATTCATTAGGTATGGAAGTCGGTCGTATGGCTATTCCATGCAGTGATATGTGTGGAAGATGATCGTATGGTTATTCCATTTATGTATTTTTATGTCTCAAGTTACCTTTATATGTTATGTGTTCTTTAAATGGGTTTATGGTAATCTTTTGGTTACAAAGGATAAGTAGTGATATTTTATTCAGTGAAGAGTTTTTACTACTTCATAAAGGTAAAAACTATTACTTTGATAATGTATTCATGGTTTACTTGTTGTTTTGAAAAACTAACAGTTTTCCTTCTTTGCGTATCCTTTACTGGGATTTTTAGGCTCATCCCATGTTTTTGAAATGTTTTCCACAGGACTTAAAGTTGAATAGGGTCAAGGATGGGATCGTGGAAGGACATGCTATCTAAAACATGGAACTAGACATGTTTCTTTTTAAGAGTTTTTATTTTATAGAAACTTAGTAGAAGTGTCTACTTTGTAATCTTTTGAGATGTAATAGTTATGACCTAATTATCTAAAACTCTAAACCTGAAAAGATATTCTATGTTAATTATTCATTTAATTCATGATTATGTAATGTTTTAAGGCCAGGTCCTTACAGTTTTTCTCCCAACCAACTTTCAAATCCATAGAAAAAAGTGCGATATATCCAATTGGGTTTGAATTTTTCTCTCAGACAACCATATGTATTGCTAAAACTCAACTTCATATCAAGAGCATATTGAAAACATCCCTAAAACATTCAGGTGAACTTTATATTCTGATCATATAGAATTACACATGGTACCCATTATAAAATTACTACTTCCTTAATTAATATTCTTTAAAGAGTATATAGAGATAAATCTTCTCTAATAGTAATTAAGTGTGCTAAATTTGAATGGTGATCAACTAGATCCATTAATTACATCAATATCAAAGATAATATAAACCATAAAGGTTACCATTACCTTTAATAATATGTGTACAACGAGTAAATAAATTTTTCAATATATAAAAATTTAAATAAATCATATACAAAACCAAAGGGTTTTACTTCCCTAAATTAACCTTAAAACATCCTTAGTCTTGATAAAATACCATCACGTAAAACCTCAATAGGGGTGTCAATGAATTTCAACATATGATCAACCTTAAACTCATAATACTATGATGGTATCCAAAATTATTAACTTAATATTACCAAGATAAATATACTCTCCCAAAAGATAATTCACCCTTTATTATTTAAATAATATATTTTCTTATTTAAAAACATTTACATTTTATTCTTGGGCTCAACCATGTGGTTGAATAATATCACATGTGATTTCATTATTCCATAATCTATATATATAGTGATAATTAATTCCCAATATAAAACAAAATTCCACTAAAGGGTGAGAAAAAATATTTTCATATGGCCCATTCATACAAAATAAAACATGAAATATGATACTTGGGAGTGGAGGATAAGTGTACCGTAATTATCATGATTCATATAAACAATCATGATTATATAATGTTTCCTTTCTACCTTTTTCATTAATTTTTATTTTGGATTATCATCTTCATTATCCCTTGAATTGGGGAATTGATTTTCATAATTCTGTAACACTTTTCATTTGAATCACTAGAGTGTGTATGGTACATTCTATTTAGTTTTCCCTCTAATTGCACCATAGGCTTACATTATCCAATTACTTCAGCATTTGACTACCCGATGACCTTCCATTCCGATCTTATAAAATTTTCTAGTCCCAATAATACAATTTCCTCCATGTTTCTTACAACACTTTGAGAATAAAGGAAAAATCATCTTCTTCTCTTTGTCTTTTTTACATTTACAATTGAATTTTATTTTTCTCTTCTTAAAAAAATCCATGATATTGATATGAAACTCCATCCTCCTTTTCCACCATGATATATCATCGCAAGATCACTTCAAAACTACTGATATCTATTGTATAAAACACCCTTAATAAACTTAGTTTCAATCCACTGAATTATCGATCAACCATACATTAAATTTAGAGGATAATACCAAAAACATGCCTCACAAGTCATCTATAATATTCGTCATAAGTACCAATGGATTTATCATGTATTTTTATTTTACAAAATGAACTAATTCTTTTTCACTATACAAATATTATGAGGAAATTAGTTATTGAAAAATATGATCATGAACATGTACCAACCTATGGAGTCAATTTCATCATGTTCCATGGATTAATTTATAAGAGTGCACCATTTATATGCTTCACCATCCAAATGGTACACAACCAAAATGAATTTCAAATACTCCTAACACCGGATGAAGGAATATATATTTTCATTGGTGAAGATCCTTTTAATATCAAGTACATGATTAGAAAACCCACTAAAAGAAAGTGGGAGTTGACACGTAAAGTATTCAATAGAATTTGGTTCCCTCATTTTTATGTTTCGAATTCTAACCTGATTTATAGATTAATAATATTGTGTAACCATAGGAATGATATTTTCATTCTATACCATATGAAATTTGGTTTCTTAGGGGGGAAATCATTTCACTATCAATTTAATTCTATATTAAAACAATTTCTCTGAGTTCCACCCAACAACTAAAACAAAAATCATAGTGATACCAACACTAATCAGAAAAGGGAACCACATAGTCATGAAAAATATTTTACAGGATGTATAAATCCTAAAACCATATTTTTAGTCTATAAAACCATAGGTTTATCCTTGTTTATTCATAGTAATAATCTATTTAAATCGTTCATGATGGTTTTGAAAGAGTTTTTGAATATCCATATAATATCTCCCTATATTATCAAACCTAGAGTGGAGCAAGGCCCATTATCGTGCACGAAGTTAGAACCAAGTATTTATCAATGAAACCTTTTTTGATTTGTTACCCCTAAGTACCTATATACTAGATCCATACCCACCTGTAGTATCCAGACATGGATATAATTTCTTGGAAACCACTTTCATTATTCTTTACCAAAATTCCAAGACTTTTTCCTATACTTAAAATCATACGTAGAACTATTATTAGATGTATCTCTACACATATCCTTATAAATATCCCTATGAAAATATCTAACGATTTCTCTCATAGTTTCCAAATGTTACCTAAACCTATCCTATATTACTAGAAATAGAATCCCAATCTTCTCATACATTGATATTAAATATTTTTATATGAATATTCAATACAATACATAAACACGTGCCTTAGGACCATATCAGTTTACTATATTTAGAGACTATATAAATTAGTCTCTTAATTTGGTTAAATGTCTTCAACATATCTAATAAATATCTTCCCCTTTTGTACTCATAACAAAGATTTCCAACTTAAAACCATTATTCATAACATGTGGAAAGGAATCCTACAAAAGGGTGATCTCAGATGCTCAGTAATGGTAAAAAAGAGAGATACATAAGAATAACATGAATAAAAATGAAAGATAATATAATAAAAATATTTGAAAACCATACCCTTCATATTGAATATCATCATCTGGAATCATATAAACTATATTGGTAGTTTATAAGACAATAATCATATGGGAATCAAAGAAAATGTGTCATGAGAGTATAAATGTGGAATGAGAGATGAAATTATGGCATACACATAATCCTAGAAAACAATTTCCATAGTAGTAAAGGCTCACTTACTAAGCTAAAACAGTGAAATTGGTTCACTCCCCAAACCATCCTAGTAGTCAAGATTCAATCTATAGACTATCATTTAAGAAAAAAGTCCCTTACTAAACCAGGTCTACTCCCCATTCTTGATATATCTACCTCATGATATATAAATCTATACCCAATGCTTTAAAAGGTGATGTTGGTCTCACCCATCACATAATGAAAATCTTACATATGTGTTCCACAATACTATAAAATTTTCATCATATCATAACCCATGAAATAAAATGGGATTCATAAATGTTTCATCATATCATAACCTATGGAAAAAAGACATGTTTCTTAAGAATTTCATCATTTCATAATAGCATAACATGTGGAAAAATAAACAGGTTTCAAAAGAATCATATCATGGTATAACCCATGGAAGAGAAATGGGAATTATAAATATAACTTTGTCATAAATATAAAAAATATATATAAATAATAAAAATGGAATCCCTGGATCATATCCAATGTATATCAAAAGTAATGTCAAAGGAAGTTGTCTTAGAATTTGAATGATATTGAATGAAATATCACTTTGGAAATTTCATAGGGAAATTAATATTTCATGAAAAATAAATATTTAAAAACTAACTATTATAAAATATTTTGAAAATAAATTTCTTTCAATGAAAATTGAAAAAAAATTGAAAACAAATAAATGAATCTTTAAAAATTATTTAAAACACTTATTGAGGAAAATATCCATTCCACATTAAAAAATATTTTAAAAAATAAAATCATTTTCAGAATCCATTCAATTAAAAAAAATTAAACTTATTATGGAATCATTATATCATTTTTAGGTCAGGATGGTGGAAAATTCCATACATTTCATATACATTCAAACAAATATTCTTTCATATTTTTTGTAAAATTCATATGGGTATTGTTTGAAAAACTATAGGAATATTCCATTCAAAAAAATATAAAATTTAAAAAATTAGTGAAAATTAATTTCATAAGCCTTTTGAAGAATGTTAAAAATTGTTTTCAAAATATTTTAATAATGCATGGTTTGGGAATAAAAAGAGTTTTCAATCAAAGATAGAGATTAATGTTATTTTTTAAAAAACATTCAGCTAAAACTATTAGGTGCATAATGTGAATAAAATTGAATGGAGAAAAATTGTTCTCATGTCATAACTAGAAGAGAATACATTTCAAGAGTTTCTAGAGATATAACTCAAAATATTTTATTATTGGAATCATAATGTTAAAAAATTCCGATAAATAGTGAGATTATGACATTAAATACTTACCACTTTGGTAACATTGAAACGTAATCCCTGTGAATGAAAAAAATTAAATGAAACATAGAATTTTGTTGAGAATCAATAAATTTATTATATTTAATTTAAACGGGTATGTTTATACACCTTATAAAATAATATAGGTTTATATCATAACTTATGTCCCAAAGGAGGAAAATTGAGAAAAAAAACCCTCACCTATTGGGAAAGAATTGAACTATATAACCCATGAATGATATATCCCAAAATTGGTATGTGAATATAAACATATCTCATTATAATCATCATAAAATAAATTTATTTTCAGTATACACACCACATAACTGAAATAGGTGGTGAATATGGTATGTATCTCATATAAGTAAAAATTTAGACCGAAATACCCTACCTTAAGTCTCGACATCTTTTATACAATTTCAATCATCTTAAATAATAAGTATCTGTTAATTATAAAAATATTTTAAAAATATAATTATATATATTTTAATATATATTATTTACTTATGACCATTCATTACCTGTTTATTTCTAATAATTTTTTTTAAAATTATATATCGAGTAATAACCATGTTGCTTTTCATATATGTTTAGATTTTTTAGCATTTGTCATATTAATTTTATCTTGGTTAAATTGTATTTATAATAATAATGATGACATAATTTTCATATTTGTGCATAAAATATACTTTTAATACCAATCAAGAAATATGGTTTTGAGAAATGAAGTATGTTTTGTTCATGGTGATTGTAGTTCGTACGTACGTGTGAGTAACATTTCAATTTTTCAAGGATAATTATAAAAAGTAGGTAAGTAATATTTTATCACTACGTGATGATCCAAATATAATATTATTTATTTAACTATACTTATACATATCATTCATGTAGTGTGGTGATGAATGATGGATTCACAACACTTCGTGAAGCTGATAGTCCACACAGACACATGCGATGATATCATCTTTCATTGAGTGAAAAGTTAACTAAAGAAAATGATATAATATATTATCAGAATTATTAATTTTTCATTAATATAATTACTATGTAATTTATATTAAATATATTCATTAAATTTTAAATTATTTTCTTCTATGTAAATCACTTGTGGAAAACAAATCATATCGCTTTGTGAGGCAGTAGTCCACCATACACTTGAGATACATAATCATTTCCCATATGAAATGGAATGTAAAATGGTATATATGATATAATGGCTCTAGATGTATAATATTTTATAAATACTATATATATAATTTATATCCATCTTCAAACAAAATTTGAGATGTGGTAATTAAAAAACAAAAGACATGGATTCGTGAGGTGGTAGTCAAACGTACACATGAATGATGATTTCATAACCCATATGACAGGATTGGGGATGTCTGAATACCTTTACCCTCAATTAAAAACATTCCCTTATATTTATCATACTGGGTTTATTATATTATCATTTATTTTAATAATTTAAGGAGGTGAAGGAAAAAATTGATCATTGAATGACGTTACCTCTTTATTGGGTATCCTCTTTGTGTTTCTGCCCAAATCCTTCCTAGGATGTATTTATTCAAATATTAATATTTATAAGATTATAGGAGGTATGTGGGGAAGATATTGGGTTAGGTATTTCTGAACAAAAAGGGTTTTACAGTGTAAAGGGAAGAGGAGAGCATATGGCCTTTTATAAGTGAGGTTAGTGATACAATTTAAATTTTTGAAAATAAAAAGGTGTACCCAAATTTATCAAAAGACAAAAGAATCCAAAAAATATTATTATATATCCTTAAACATGATAATTTATAATTAGTTCTATACCGTAAATTTTATACAAGTTTTTAGGTCATTTAATCAATCATTGTTTTAGTTGAACCCCCCCCCCCCAGTAAACCCATTTTTTCCATAACAGTATTAATTAATTTTTACTATTTTCACTATTCATTATGGTAAAAAAATTAAGCTGAACAAATAATATAAAATAAATTATGATTATTAAAGAAATATAATCCATTTTTAAATTCAATTCATATAATTGGAAATCTATTATTTAAAATTTCTCTCACATATGTGATTAGAAAAAGGGTTTCTGAGAGAGATTTTTTTCGAATTTTTACAATGTTTTTACTAAACAATTTATATATAAAAATGATTCTGATGACATAATTTGTATTAATATATATATTATTGAACTAATTTAAATTTAAAACTAATTTAAAATATTAGTTTTCTTAAAAAATATATTAAACGAAAAGGATGTTTTCAATTAAAATTCATTATTTTTCAGTATTCATCACAACATTATTTTATTCTGAATATTCCAAAAATTAAACAAAGTATATTTTTTATATATTTTATCAAAAATTAAATTTTATTTTTTCAAATAAATTTTTTAAATATTTCAAAATTTATTTTTAACAAAATTTCATTAAAAAGGAGACAAAAGAATTTTTTAGAAAAAAATGAGTTTTTAAGAAGATATTTTGATTTATTCATATAAATTATCTAGAAAACACATCAGATGACTGTTAAATATTTGACTGAAAATATAATATATTAATTTCCATAAAATTATTCATTGATAGTGGTTTGTTAAAATATTGACGTAAAACTTGTTTTTTTCCTAAAACAAATCTTGAGAAAAATATTTCCACTATTTACAAATAGATTTTATTTTATTTAATAACTAATTTATCATTAAAGAGATCATTTTATATACATTTGAAAACAATATATTTTCATAATTTAGTTAATCCAATTCATTCCCACCATTCCAACGTGTCAAGAACCAACCCTGGTCAATCCTGAACCGATCACCCGATCCGATCGGTGGTAAGGCCCAAGAGGCGTTCATGATCCTTCCAGGTGAGCAACAAGAACCAAGAGAATAAACTATGTAACAATTGGAACAATTTCTCCCAATATAAATAAACAAAATTCGGAAAGAAATAAGGGAGAAACCCCAATATAAATAACCAAATAGAACGACAAGTAAGAACTGAAAAATAAAACTAAAAATAACTGATGACCACTAAAGCTCCATTTGACCCCATAGGTCACTCTTCGATACCAAGACTCAACATCACCCAAGGAAATAAAACATGTTCCAAAACCTGCAATAGAAGATAAAAACAAGAAATCATTATAGTCATTAGTATTAAAACATTGTAGGTAGGCCCGACTAATCTATTCCCAATTCACAACCTTTAAAATATAAGAAAACCCAATTTCATGTTTGAAATAAAAAATATATGCATTGGTTTTCCACACAATTTTTTTTAAAGAATACAATGATAATACATTACCTTATGAATAAAAAATAAGGCACAAGGAAATCAGGGTGGGGGAAACAAAATAGAATGTGACTATTTTTCATAAAAGTGAAAGGGATGGAATTATTTCTTAATTAAAACATCTAACTCAAAATCTATTTCAACAAAACACACATTTACTATTTTCATGATAAATACCAAAACTAGGTAAAATGAATGTGATCCTACAAAATGTGGGAAATATCACTAACCATACCAGTATCGGAGATACATTGTAAATACATGGAACATATAGTATAACCACAATATATTATACACGTGACTCATCCTAAAGGCATTCCCAACTCGATGACATCATAACTCCATAATTCCCCACTATCTCCCTACCTGGATTGGTCGAATAGAACATTCCCATAGCAGTATTAACAAAATATAACCATCATTTGGGCCACTATCTAGTGCGTAATCTAAATGTGTGCATCAATAAATCATATTAAACCCCTTTGTTATGACAGGTTCTCATGTATATTTCATAAGGTGGTGTATCAAACCATTCAAAAAACAAGTCACGTATCTATAACTACACACACCACAAAATTTAGAACCACTCAGGCCACATCAAGGTTAGTCCCATGCCATGAAATAATTACCATATGAGGGAATTCATAGACTAAGGACCCTCCCAATTCATGGTAAACCAACTCAGAAAGTGACCCAACTCAAGAGGGGTTTTCCAAATAACCATTTAAAAATTCTAAACAGAGCTTTAGATTCACAACATTTAACCATTTACAAATCACATAGAAACAAATTTTTTAACATTATAAAAAATCATTTTTATAATAACATGGCCAATAGACCTTTTCAACAAGAATTGACCATAATGTTCCCAAGTTCATTTTAAAGACATGCTAAAATACACAGAATAGACGATGGTTTTAAATGGGCCTTATGACATTTTTACAAAACCATACATTTATCAACAAACACACACAAAAATCTCATTAGTCAATCCCAATTATCTTTCATGTCCAAAATAATTTTATGAATTCCAAAACAGGCATACCATCAAGAATTACTACATCCAAATTCCTCTTTTTTCATTTTCAAAAAATCATTTTTTTATTAGTGGTAACCTCACAAAAACTGATATAAAATTCACACATCCCCCACATGAAAACCAATACACAACCTTACCTGATCCCAAAACAACATTCAAACTTCAATGTACAAATTCAACTAGTTGAAGTCACAAACACATGGGAGAAGTGTGCCCCCTGAGAAACCCACCAACAAGGACACTACCATCATCACAATGTAGACATATGCATCATTATGTCTCTATCTATCGTTATATTATGTTGTCACCTACATCATGTCATCCCATAACCATAGTGGTCATCTTCACCAGCTCTCCATCGTCAACCCCTTCTCCAATGTATGACATTCCACCAAATACTATCATTTTTGCCTCACATGACCATCCTCATCATGATCGTCATAAACGTTGATCTACAACAACCATATTTGTTATCATTTGAACCTTTCCTACCCAAATTGAGATCCCACCCTCTCATGAATGCTTGCTGGGCCACCTGAAACCCCCCACCACAATACATCCCAAAGCCTCATAGAAACCACCGCACATGAACCTGGAGGGGAGAAGTGGATCTAGATTCCATAGATGTACGAGCAGCTATGACTTACATCGAAATACACGATCGGGAAAACACCATCTGAATCACAACCCTACAACAGAAACCACTAATCCACGGGAACCTTTTCCATTAACTAACCTTCACCAGGAAGAATGAATCGATAACTCCATCAGACCCCCCCCCCCCCACACACACACAAAAACATGATGGAAACTGATAAATACCAAATAACAAGGAAGAGTAACATGGGATTCAAACCCTAATACAAACATTAGAGTAGATCTTTAACAACTAAAAGACATAAAAATTGTAATTGGGAAAAACATGTAATAGAATATGTGATTGAAACCCTAGGGATAAGAACCAACTTTGGTAACATATGAAATTATTTCATCAACCAAAATACATTCCCAAATCCTCAATGTATCACGTGCACCAAATCCAACCTAGATATAAGCTAAGTAAGGCAAGAGAAGAGCACAAAGAGACAAAAGGAAGAAAAATAGATATTTATCAAAGAATAAGGAGAGTCGAGTGATAGTGAAGGAATAGATAAAAGAGGGCACATCCCATAGAAAGTGAGAGAGAAGAATGACTAGAGAGGAGCGGCATGGAGTAACCATCACTATTGTGGAAATCTAAAGCCCTAGGAGACAAGCCAAGAGCATGGGAGCATCCTGATGATTGAGGCTCCATCATAACCTCAATTATTAAATGTGAAAAAAATATTTAAAAACTCCAATCACCATATTCGACATCAAAATTCATTTATAAAAAAACATACCGTGTTTTTTAAATCATTATCCACTTAAAAGAGTCAACTGGTCCATTTAACAAAACACACATCATATGCATCTTAACAATAAAAAACCACATGTTGAAATTCATTTCCAAAATCACATGCACCTCAAAACATAATTCAAACATATTTCACACATTTTTAATAGTTTTTTAAACCAATAAAATAATTTATAAGAAAATTTAAAGAAAATAACCAATGCTTTTGAGTCAAAAACACACTGAAAACCCTTCTCTACGTTCAACCACATATCAAGACTATTTAATGTTTTGATTTTAAATATGTTTATTATTTAAAAAATTCTTCAAAAAACTTATAAACTATTTTTCAGAAATACAAAACCTTTTCACAAACAATATAAAAAAAATTCACATGGAAAACTCCTTTCCAAAAAAATCTCATGAGGAAAAATATTCTAAAATTTTTAAGTCGCTAATTAAATATCACGGACAGTGATAAATACATGAACCCGTTTAATCTTAAATTAAAAATTAATGTGAAAGGGTTTACCTACCTCAACTGAGGATGAACACCTTAAAATCTGTGTGAAATGCCAAACATAACTCAATCGTACTCATGAAAAACTAAATCCAACCATACTCAACATGATTGAACCCAAAATTTTCTAAATTGAACCTAATAAAATCAAACCTAGCACCGAGGGTTTTTTCAACCAAAAAACCCTACCAATAGGACCCTAAACCAAAGAAGGGGGAAAGAAAAATACTGGAAGGTTGCTTCTGATGGGACGTAAGGATGGATGAAGACACTCTAGTGAGGTTGTGGCTAGAGGAGGGTGCACCGATGAGGGAGAGTGGTGATTTTGACTAGGGGGATGTGTGGTTGTGTGATCTGTTCCAAAATAGGAGATGTATGTGAGCATGAAGGAGAAAAAAGATGGGAGTCTCCAGAGGCCACAGGTCATATTGGCCAGAGAGATTAGGGGAGTGTGGTGCCGTCCAAGAGATAACAAGGGAGTAGGTCATGTAGGTTTGGAGTGGTCTTGGATAGAGATTCGAGTTGGAAGATGCACAATGGTTTGATCTGCATGGGTGGGTGTTACATGTGGACTGGTAGGGGGAGGAAGATAGAGGAAAGAAATAAAAACTTAAAATAAAAGAAACCCCTATTGAAAATTGTAATAATCAATATATTTATGTTAATAATAATAGTTATAACATTAATAACTATAATAATAAAATAACACAATTAATTAAATTCATGATAATGATGACAATAATATAGATTCTCTATAATATAAATAAAAAACACACATTTAAATTATAATATATTTAATATCATTAAAAATAATTATAAAAATAAAAAATTAATATAAATATTCTTATTATCCACAAATATAAAACACTTTATCAAATGAATTTATTTTTCATTAAACCTCTTTCTTATTTATTTGAAGTGTCCGGAAACCACAAAGTTACCATGTGTGGTTCAAAAAAAATTAATACATGAAATGATGACAATTTTAACTATCCTTAAAATACTAATAATTATAAAACACACATAGGAACAAAAGTAATAATATTATTATTATCATTCACAACTATAATAATAATGTTATTAGCATTAAATCATTTTCATAACTTCATTTTAAATAATCTTTCCTCACATTTATTTCACTATATCTTTTTATTTTTAGTACTGGGAAGGTTGCACAATCTCTAAATAGTGCCCTGCCCATGTACATGGTACCACCAAGATCGAAACACTTATCTTTTAATACAAATTCAATAATTTAAACATGGAATTCCCCTAAACCCTGACCCAAGCCAGAACCAAAGAAAAAATCAAACCCTGGTGTGGAAATTCTCCCCACCATTACGCTTTTCTCCACCCAAAATCCATAATAAGGATGAACCAGAAAAATAATTCTATGTCCCTTTAATGTTAAAGGATACCCTTAAATAATGATAAACGAAGATGTCCTGAAACACTACCAACGAGTGGAAGAATGACAAGATAAACTTGGGGGACCGAACTAGACTCCCCACTAATTTCCACCTAGCCCCAAAATTTTAAACATTTGTATTTGATCAGTCCAATCACATAAAAATGGTATGACTCCTATACCATCCAAAAAGCATGAATACCTTAAAACATTTTCAAATAGAACTCTAATAAATAATAAAATTGCGGTATTGACATGGGGAGGGAAGAATAGACTCCCCACTAAAATAAATAGGCCAAAATGCAATTCAACAAGACCTGTGATGGGTCTCCCCACTATAAAAACTGATGAAATTATCCAATCTTGAATACTTTACACATGTACGAAAAACCCCCACCACAGGGGGAGGGAATGGCCCAACTAATGGCGTATCAAAACCAAACACGACAACCCCAAAAAATCCACACCCTCGGATGAACACAAACCATGCCACACTAATGCCAAGTGTTATACAAAGGACCTTTTTAAACAACTAGAGTTCTTATGACTATGTGTTAGATTCACTCAGGGACCTATGGCTGGAGATCCAATAATAGAATCATCACTTGCCTTATATTCATGATTTCAAAACCCTCGAACAACAAGCATAGATCAAACTTTCAAAAACATACTTCCATTGAAATCATTGTTCAAAAGGGTTTGATGATAACAATTCTTATAAATGAATAGAAGTTAACTAAACAAAACGCCACCTGACATGAATATTACATCCAAAGAAAATTATAGAAAGAGTTCCCCAACATGATCCCACACATCACCATACTTCTGCAAACTAACTATTTTGACATTTAAAAAAAATGGTTCTAGATTCATAACACTTCTTGAAAATACACCGACAGGACTGCAACAGGTGACCCAAGAATCCACATTTGTGGAAGGATTTTGGTGTGCTTAGGCACGTTAGATTCTTTTGACAGTGCTTTCCGCACCAATGAAACATCACAACAGTGCACTCTGAAAATGTTTATTGGAGGTATTAAGGCCTTTTAATTCATGTACAAGCACCACAAGTATTTGGACGCTTCCCATACATCTTATTAGCATCTTCATCCCTACTTCAAAATACCAGAGAAGGATTTGTCATCCAAATTCCTCCTGCTAACTCAGCTTCGGCGTTAAAGTATTGTCTCACCACATCGAAGAAGGTGGTTAGGATGAGTTCTTACACCACTGACTACAGTTCAGGTCGAAGCACAAATTCAAAATGTCGATCTTTCTTGGGATAGATGGAACATATCATTGGTAATATGGAACTAGGTCTAAGAAATGTCGATATAACTCTAATACTGATCTAAACCCCTATTGATTAACACACGCCTCCATCCTTTTTATTTGTATTTTCATCTCAGGGAAATATTTTTTGTATTAATGATGACTTGAAGAACTCCCAAGCAATATCTTCCTGATACATTCTTTGAAACACAGTCTTCCAACAATTTCAGGTTGGGCCTTCAATCATGAAGGTACCAAACAATACCTTTAATAACCCAGGCATCACAAGGAAATTGATGTCTCTCTCAATCTTCTACATCCACTCCACTACTTCTAGAAGATATTCATAACCATAAAAAAGTGGAGGGTTCAACTTCTGAAACTCAAATATGTGGTCAAGAAGTTGATCAACATGACTGTTCTCTAGAGATGCATGGCCCAATGCTATACCATGGGATCTATCGAATATTTGTGGGTGTGGACACAAAGAAACAAATAAATATAGAACTTGATCAAAACAAATTCAGGACCATTTTAAATTAAAATTTTCACTATTAAAAACTAAAACATTTCGAAACCATTTTTCATAATTAAAAAAAATGAAAAACAATTCCCAAAGGGAAACTAGTGTCGGCAGGTGACTTGGCCATATGGTTGGCGTTCATATTCCAATCACAAAACCATCACATTGATTATTCTAGGGAAATGTCCATAGATCCACATGGAATTCCATGCCATGTGAGATCACGGAGGCCACTTCCCAACTTTATATTTTATTTCCCAACACCAAGAAAACCGTAATTACCAAAGGAAACTGACAAACCCTGACATCCCCTTGTAGCCTGAGAATCGGAACAAGAAAGGGTTCATGATGTCCTTCTTTTTCCTTCACCTCGAGCCCTGACAATCCTTTTCCTAATACTATAATAACTCCAAATAAAAATCAGCTCTCTAAATATCTAGGTTCAATCAAGATACAACCTCATTTGATACAATGTTTTCATGAACCATCCCTTGTCGACCCTGAATCAGCCACCTGTGCCGATTTGTGGTAGTTTCGAGAGGCATTTGCAATCCTATTGGGATGGCTAAAAGCACCAAGGTCATCAACTGAGAAAAAAAAGGAATTATTTCACCGAATATAAATTAACAAATTAGGAAAAAATAAATTATCTTCCCAAAAATAAACAACCAAACAAAACAACAAGAAATAAATGTAATATAAAACTAACTGAATCTAATAACCACTAAATCTCCATGTGAACCCATAGGTCACTCATCGATTCCAAGACTCAACATCACCCAAGGTGATCGAACCCAAGCCAAAACCTACAACAGAAGATAAAAACAAGGAAGAACTATAGTCATCAGTATTAAAACTCAGTAGGTTGGCCCGACTAATTTATTCCCAATGTTGAACCTTTAAAACAAAATAAAAATAGTTTCATTTTTCAACAACAACATATAAACATTGGTTTTCCACACTTTTTATATTAAATTAAAAAATTATAATCTATTTCCATCATGAAATAAAATTAATGAATGCATGGAGGGTAAAATAAATAGAATATGATCATTTTTCATAAAAGTTAAAATAGAAGGAATTATTTCTCAATTAAAACATCTACCTAGAAATATGTTTCGACAAAACAAACATTTATAATTTTCTAGCTAATAAACAAAGTTGGGTACATGGAATGCAGTCCTACACAATAAGAGTAATGGAACTAACCATACCTGTGTTGAAGGAACATGGGATATACTATGAACATAGAGGAGAAGCATAACATACTATAAATGTAAATCATCTTGAAGGATTTCCCTAATTGATGACATCATAATGCCCTAATATCCAACCATCCCCCTACCTGGCCTGGTCGAGGGGCCGAATCCCATAGCAGTATTAATTAAATACCCCCCTATTATGGGCTACTAGCTAATGTGTAATCTAAATTAGTACAACAATCATTCTTAGTAAACATCTTCTCTATGATATGTTCTCATGTATATTTTACAATGGAGTGTGGCATACAATTAAAAAAACAAGTCGCATATCTATAACCACACACACAACATAATATGGAACCACCTGGCCACCTCAATGTTTTTCCCCTACCTTAAAATAATTAATATACTAGGGAAGTCTCATATGGAGGACCCGAGAATCTCATGATCAACCAGCTTAGTTAGAAACCCAACTCTAAAGGGGTTTCCAAATAACTATTTCAAAAATTTAAATGCGCCTTTTTCCTCACAACATTAAACCATTTTCCAAAACACATAGAAACCACTTTCAGAATATTATAAAACATCGCCTTTATAATAACGTGGCCAACGGGCCTTTAAACCATGCATTCGCCAAAATGTGACCAATTGAATTTTAAAGCCAAGCTAGAACACATAGATCATAAAAAGGTTCCAAAGGGATTTAGAGCATTTTTACAAAGACATACATTTATAAACAACCACACATGAAAATCACATTAGTGAATCCAAATTACCTTTCAAGTCCAAAAAAATATTATGAATTCCAACAATAGGAATACCATAAATAATTTAATGTGAAAAAAACTATTTAAAAATTACAATAACCATTTTTAACATCCCAAATCATTTATAAAAGAACCATGTTTTTCTGAAAATCATTATCCACCTAAATGGGTCAACCCAGTCATTTAACAAAACAGAAATCATGGGCAACTTAACAAAAACACACTGCACGTTGAAATCCTTTTTCCAAATCAAACTCACCTCAAACCCTATTTCAGGCATCTTTGGTAGTTTTTTTGTTTAGTAAACCAATAAATAAATTTATAACGCCTTTTTAGGAAACACCCCAAGGATTTTATGTCAAAACACACCAAAACACCTCTCAATAAGTTAGGTCGTATATCAATACTATTTTAAATTTTGATTTGTAGCATCATTATAATTTTGTAATTTTTCCAAAAAATCTTTAAAATATTTTTTAGAAATACCAAAACCATTCCACACACAATATACCAAATTTGGACATGTAAAATAATTTACAACCAATTTCACTTCAAGAAAATTATTCCAAACATTTAAAGTTGCTAATTAAATATCACAGACAATGAAAAATACATGAAATAATTTAATCTTAAATTAAAAAGGTATGTTCATGGGATAACCTACCTAAACTAATTAAGAACACCCAAAAATCAGTGTGAAATGTTAATCACACCACAATCACACCTGTGAAAAGCTAAATCCAACCCTACTCAACAAGATTGAACCCCAAATTTTAAGAATATACCCTAAAAAATCAATCCTCGAATCATAGGGTTTTCCAAAAAATAATCACTACCAATATAACCCTAAACCAAACAAGGGGAGAGGAAAATACTGGAAGGGGATGTCAGTAGGACGTTTGGCCGGAGGATATTGCGCTGGTGAGGTCGTGGTCGGAGGAGGGTGTGCTGATGAGGGATAGTGGCGCTTCCAGATATGGGGAGGTGTGGTTCAGTAATGCATGCCAGAATAGAAGGTGTTAGAGAGGTTGAAGGAGGCCAAAGATGAGAGTCACTAGAGGCCACTGTTCTGCTCGACCAGAGAGAGCAAGATATGATTGTGCTAGCCAAGATAGGGTAGGGGCAGGTCATGCAGTCTTGGAAAAGGTTTGGAGGGAGATCCAGCTGGGGAGCTTCCCAAGGGTTCCAGCCACATGGGGTGGTGTTTCACATGAATAGGTAGGGGTTGAAGATTACAGAAAGAAAGGAAAAAAGTAAATAAATGAAAACCCTGATGAAAATAGTAATTATAAAAAAAATTATGATAATATAAATAGTTATATCATTAGTTATAATAATAATATAAAAATATTAATTATGTTCTTCATAATGATGATAATAATACAGATTCTTAAAAACAATAATAACTAATACTCATTTTTATTATAATATCAGTAATTAAATTAATAATAATTATAACATTAAAAATTTTATAAAAATATTATTATTATCCACAAATGTAAAATATTTTCTCATCTAAGTTAATTTTTCATTAATCTTTATTATTATTTATTTAAAGTGCCAGAAACCCATGTGGTTACCCTGTGTAGTTCATAAAAATTTTAATGCACGAAATGATGAAAATTTTACCAATCATAAATTTTTTAATAATTATACTAAATAAACAAGAAAAAAATTATTATTATTATTATTATCAGTAGCCACTATAATATTTTTTTAACATTACTGAAATTTCTTCATATTATTTTAAATATGCGTGTCTCACCTTTATTTCTTTATATTTTATTATTTTGAGTACTGGGAAGGCCGCACAGTCTCAAAACGGTGTCCTACCCACGCACCCTGTACCACCAAACCTGAAACACTTATCTTTTAATAAAAATTATAACTTTTAAACAAGGACTTCCTCAAACCCCATCCCAATCTAGAACCAGTGACAAAATAATACCCCAGTTTAACACAATGTTTAGAAGATAAATGTGATTTTAAAATAAATTATTTTAATAATATGTCATGTTTTTTGTAAACTCAAAGTTGTATATAACGAAAGACAAACTCAATGTTGTTTGTGAGAAAAAATATTGATAATATTAAATTTATTTTAATAAAAATATATTTCACTAAATCTCTAGGTGTTACATTGAATTAATCCATATTCCTCCAATTATTATGACTAAGAGGAATATAGAAGCTACATCTAACCAGGGAAACATAAAATCATTAATGTGACCCATATATTCATGTCACAACCAATCTATATAACATATTAATGGAAGTACACCCAACCATAAATATAAATACCATACATACATTCCATTGATTTATTATCACCATGAATTTATTGGGTTAGTTATGTTAATTATTTTCTATGTCAAGTTTCAAAACACTAAAATTCTAATTACTAGAAGTAAAACATGGGAGAAACTGGATCGAGATAGTACACTAGCTCCTTGAATTTATAGTTTGAGGAATCTCAAGTTAGTTTATCATAAGTTAAACTCATGGATGATTTAGTTAACCAGATATATAATTTTAAGTTGAATAGACATTCAAAAGGGCCTTAGGATGACAATTATGTGGATGATGGAGGATAAACAGTGAGTTCAGTTGATGTTGTGGATGATATGTTCATCCAATGTATAGATAGAGTCATTTATTGAGTCCATTTGATGTTTCATAGTAGGTTCATATTGTAGAAATATTGAGGATGATCTTCCAATGCACATAATATTGAAAATAGTCTTGTTTCTAGAGGGTATATTGAGCTGTATAGAAGGGAAATATTCTTGAGGCCGAAAAAGCCTTGTGGTGGGGAAGTTATGTTAAAATTAACGAGTTACATGATCTTTTAAAATGGAATTTCAATGTTCTTCATTTTGAATTTAGTAAAGATATATTATTTCAAGTCTTTATATTAGAGAAAATTATCACATTTACTTTTCACTGACCATTTTAAATCATGGTTGATGAAGCAACAATATTTTTTTTAGTTTCACAATTCCAAATAGAGAAGTACCATGAAATTTTAATTGAGGTTTGATCTGAATGATTTAGTAATACCACTATAGAAAGTGTTATTGGTCAACTTGTGCTAAGTAATATATTGAAATTACTAAGATAAATCTTATAAGGAAGAGGTGGATCTTGAATGAGAAATATGTGGCACATCCATGGGTCAAATTCTTGAGGGTAGAATATATAGGTTGGGGTCTATAAGGAAGAACAAAAAAATGGGAAAAGGGAGGATGTAACAACTATAAAATGGGATTTTTTGTGACCTTATTAATTCATTTAATTAGGTTTACCATAATTTATAAAATAAATGATAATATAATCTCATGTATATAATATAAAAATTCAAACTAAATTACCCTATTATTTAATATGTATTATTCTTCGTACATTTTGATAACATGTATGTGTTAGAGGGAATATTTTCACTAATATGCTTTTTAAGGAAAAACAATATTTTGACTAAAACTATATATACGTGAATAATAACTCGATGCAATTGTTTGGATTCTTGGTTTTTCAAGTTCTAATAATAAAATCCATGGGAGATGATTTGATCAGATGTTGGGTTTGTTTTACTATTTTATGTTATAATTAATTGGAAAACTAGAATATGGAAATTTTAATTATTAAAAAATATCTCTCATCACCAACAAGTAATTTTAGATCATGGATTTTGTTATTGGTGTTAGAGCATGGTTGAAAAGTTTTTACTACAGTATTTTATCAATTATTTAATGGAAGTCATACTGAAAAAAAGTTTGTACGAGAGGAATTATTTTATATTGATGTTTTCATTAATTGAAAGGAGTTTTCATGAATTTTTTATTTGTTTTTTATAGTTTGAGCTTGTTTAGAAGACATCAATGTTTCCCATGGATAGGTGGTCTATTAGGATTCTACAAGAATGTCACTGAAATATAGAGGAGTCTCCTATGGGGTTACTTGGAATATAAACATTCTTATTTATGATAAGGACTTATGGGTCATGTTATCTGTGTCAGGTTTCATTTTATAGATTTTTGTAAGACTATTAGATAATTCTGTGAAATAGAGTATGATCTTGTTTATTGTATGCATTTATTATAG
Organism: Viscum album; assembly: GCA_963277665.1. Lineage (NCBI taxonomy): Eukaryota > Viridiplantae > Streptophyta > Magnoliopsida > Santalales > Viscaceae > Viscum > Viscum album. The sequence continues at coordinate 904,026,269 of OY728125.1, read as the reverse complement.
GTTCATGTTTTTAGGGTATTGTTGCATGGGTTAGGCAGGGTTTTATGATCTGATAGTGGAGGATGAAAACAATGGAAAATAGTGATAATACTAAACCTAATGGTTTTATATGTTTTCTTATTGAGAAGTTAGCTAGAATAACGGGATGTAAGAATGATGGATAATACATTATGAATGAGTATTATTTAATAGGTTTATGGTGGGTGATAGTTAACTCATGTTCCCAAAATGATGTTTTAATAAAGAAATTGGGATTAAATACACATTAAGAATGTTTGGATTGTAACTATAAGGACTCTTCCTATAGGTCTTTATTTATTAGGATTCGAATACCGATTGTAGAGAGTGTGGGTTTAAATTTGACGTTTTTCACTAATCACATGTTGATTTATAAGAAATAATTTTATTTTTTCACTGATAAACATTGAAAGTGTTGGTGTAGGTAGCATATTTTGGATAATATATTATAATTGATGGTCCAATCTGGAAAAGTATCAAAATATGTGTGTCATGGTCAAAATTATAAGGAATATATTTATCTATAAGTTGAAGGAATTATTCATGGTTTTGGGAATTCACACTGTGGTGTTTCATGGTTATAGAATGTGTAGATTGGTTTTATATTCCTATAATAAATTATAAAAATATTATTATTCCATAGTTCATTTGATTGGATGATTGTTTTAGAATCATGGTTGTCAAGAGAATATGGGAGTGAAAGAGAATTATTGATTGAGATCCTATGTCAGGTGAAGTTTTACTATAACATTTAAAAGGGTGAGATCATTTATTCTTTGGCTTATTTCCATTCCTTAAAATAATTTTTTCTTGGGGTCAAAACTTTGTAAATTCTAGTAAACTCTATCTCTCCCCCATACAAATCCACTATTTTTTCAATTTACCCCATTAATTATTCATGAAGAACCATTATACAAGTGGATTTTATTTTTTATTGAAAATTAGTTGTTATGGATAATGTGGGAGTTTTGTAAGACTAATAACGGATATTTCCTCCAATTAAAGCAGACTAGTCCGGAATAGTGAAATTGGGTGTAAAAAAGTATGAATTTATATTATTCATGGTAGGATCATCAAGAGGATTCTCAAATTTGATAAAATTATTACAGTGTTCTCTCTCATATAAAATCTTTTTATAGGTTGTTGGCTTTGACCATGATAAATATGGCGAAACTCAAACCCCATGAATTGTGACATGATTTCACTACAATTCCATATGACTCTATAGTAATTATCTTAATAATATCAATAGAGTGGATAAATCTCTCCTAATGAAATATAGACTCATTTATAGTGAGGATAAGGTTAAATTAATGGGTGAAAATTATCATGAATGTCTTGGTTTTACTAAGCATGGGGATTGAATGGTTAGGAGTTTAATTTAGTGGTAGTTAATGATTCCAATGACATCATATCTTTTTAATATAGGTGGTTATATATATATTATTAGTTTTTAATGGATTCATTGGAGCTCATTGTATAGGAAACTATAGGATGGTGGAATATTGGTGGTATATTATCTAATAATTTTTCAGGTTTTAAAAGAATTGGCCCATATATAAAATGCATGATGCAACTTGTTTATGAAATCTTAATAAAGTAGAAGGAAAAAAACATTTTCCCTGTTTACTTTGGATGTTTTATATTGGTCCATATCGATGAGTTTTACGAATTTGGAAAAAATGAAGATCATGGGTTTATAGAAATTGGAAGGGACATCTTTAATGTAATCCTATATAGATAAAACATGGATTAGAGAACCAGAAAAACAATAGAAGGAAGTATAGGGTCTATCCAGTGGGAATTTTCCATAATCAATATAATTTTTATCAAGTGTGAGATTATATTACTAAAACTAATAATATAATTCTCTAGTGGTAGATTGCTCAGTTTGGTATGAGAAAGGTTTTCTAGGTAAAGTATCAGAAATTTAGTAACAAGAAGTAACATGAGGGAGACCGATATAAAGTTAGTAAACTAATACCTTGGCAGTCTGGTTTTTTGGAATGTAAAGAGATTTCAATGGATGTTTAGTTAGTGGAAGAGTCAATTCACTAGATGTAACATTTTGTTTTGAATAAAAGTTTCATTGGACCTTAGGATGTTAGTTCATTAGATAATAAAGGATTGTTAGTATGTTCACTAGAAGGTGAGTAAAATGTATTCCTTATAGGGTCAAAGATGGTCACTAGGTGAGTCTAAAATATTACGTACAATGTATTAAGGGTTCTAGATTACTAAAGATGATCTTTTGATCCATTCACTGTGAATAGTGTTCGAATTTCCAAATCATGAAGTGAATCAAATTTAGGTGGTAAATTCTAGAGGTTGAACAATATTCTGGAGGATTTGAAGGTTGTGCAAAAGAATATGAGTTCCATAATCTCTAATAATTGGATATATAAGTCTTACCTAGAGGATACTAAAATGAGATACTAATCAATTTCATTATATTTTAAAACTGGATGACCTAAATTATTTTATTTTCATTATAATTTATGGATAATAATTCTAAAATAGATCAAAAACATTAGAATCCCACAGGAAGGTCACATATAAAAGTTGGGTGGTGATACTAATAGGATGACCAGTTAGGACAACAATAAATAATGGGATTTTCCACCTATAGTGATGAAGATACTTAAAAGACTAAGATTACTAATAGAATGTGAATGTTGCTCTTAAGAGAGAAAACCTAGTAAGTTCTAGATTTCATATGGCTAATTGATGAAGTAAGGGGTTGACGATAAAATGTGGGAATCCTAAATGGGTATAAAGAGATTTCAATGACCAGAAGATGGAATTTTTTATACTTCTTCCATTATTTTTATTAAGGTTAAAATAATATGGTTTATTACCTTGTAACATTGAAATACATTGTTCCCTTGATGGATAAAGGATAGTATTTTTCTCTCCCATTATTATATGATGAAAATTAAAACCACTTAATGTCCTTCAACCATGTTTGTTGTTGTTTATACTCTATTATTACATGTGTTTGTTATTCTGAAACCTTTTCACAATAAATTATAAAAACGGAAAATAATTTAGTGATCAAAACTAGATAGAGTTGAAGTAAAACATGATTTACTGGTGGGCATACAAAGTTTTCCCAATTATGGTCATTTAATTCATAAGGGGTGATTAAATATGATGTTTTTATTCTTCTAATGGTTTATGTTATTCTATATTGAGAAAATTAAAGGACAGAACTCCATGCTATCAAAATTGTGCCTTCATTTCCATCAATATCACACTGGATGTTGGCACATTAACTCGAACCTTGTTAATCAAATTACAAAAAACACACATAGTACACTAGTTTCCATCATGAAAATATGGATTCAACATAATTATAGTATGTATGTAGCCTTCAACAACTATTTATCTTGTTCAGAATAATCCATATCAACCAAGTGAAACTACAATGAGCCCTAACATTCTGATACAAGACCTCATTATGTATTAAATATCTACATAAGACACAATACACAATTGAAATCATCAAATCTTATGAAACACCATAGATTTGTAGTTGAACTCCAACTAATACCTCCTGAAAATTATCTAAATCATACTTCTAACTCTTAAAACATTGCAAATCTTTAATCTTCTTCTTAATATTAGAGTATCTCAAAAAACAATCTAGTTTTCCTGTTTGGTTTCAAACCTGATATCTGTTGGATGGTAAATTTTATTGTGCCACATGATCTCTATATACACACATTGTTAACACCTCAAATTTTAACCCACATCCAAATACCTTAATCCCTACTACAATCAACACCATGAACTATTTTTTAAATATGTATACTACAATCAACTCAATTCCACTATGCGATCAATTCCAAGTTCACAACCTTATAAAATGTGGTTAACCAAAATATATTTTCGCAAACCCTAATATCAAATCAAAGACCAAATAAAACTCACAACCCCTTAACAATATTATATCCAACTAATATTGGTGTAAAACATATTAGATCAATGAAGTGGGTAGTATAAGAACTATTATGTATCCCCCACCAACACCAAGTGCATGAACTCAAAAGATTGGTTCTCCCAAATCATCTTAGTGAAAATTGTGTTAAATAACCATAATTTAAAATCCATCCATCACATCCCATTTTGGAAATAATCATGTATCTATATATACCAAAAACAATCTATTCACATGAACATATATCTCTCCAACTTCACCCTTCACCATTGAAGAAAATTGATTTCATTAAAGATAATCAAGATCAACTCAAAATAAAACTCGACTATCAACGCACTACCATCTCTCTAAAACTTAGGATGGTGTATAGAATAAAACTGCCTCATCAGGTATGTCATTGATGGCTCATCTACCTGAGTACCTCAGTCAATACTATAAATGATTGTTTTTTCAAAATGCACCTCAGTTGAAAATCAAAAAACATTCTCAGCTCAGATGAATATTCTAGCTTTCATGGTTACCTTAATACCACTATATTTATCTCATTCTTATACTAGCCCTTAGGAGTCCAAATCAGTTAACACCATAGTTTTACACATCACCTCCCTCAGGATGCTCCAAAAAAGGCTTCCAATAAGGGATATAATTGAGAAACAAATTCCATATCCAATTTATATATTTATATATATAGAATATATTTCATAAATAAGGAATTATTTAATAGGTAGTGCATCACAATGGACCATATTATTACCTACTATAACCCAAGCCCCCTATCATTTACCCTTATAGACTAATCATCCACTTTTCAGACATCAGAATTAGAAACACCACACACCCAGTAGATATGCTTGCTTGATAACACAAGGTATCATGAAATCGATTTAACTAATTATAATTCTAAAAAATATCATACATAGAAATATTATATATCTTATTATTTTCTCCTTAAAAAATTAAAGCACCATTCCAAAATAAGAATATAAATCATAATAACGAACATGTTCTTATGTGAGTGCTATGTGACTATAATGATATTTAGATACCACCACTTTTATCTCAATTCTAAGAGTCAAAATCCATATATCAAGAACACCAAATACTATATTAGCTGGATCAAATAACACAACAATAATAAAAAATATAAAAACATTAATCATGATTACTGTACTTTAAATGAACACAATACTACATCTATCCTAAGTTCTAAAAAATCCCTAAAAGTACACCTATCTGGCCCCAAATAAAAAAACAGAAATATTATTAGTGTCGCATTATGAAAATGTTTCTCTAAAAGATGTTTTTAGTATCCTTAACCATTGTCACACCTAAAAACTAGACCAAGTAATATAGTGACATCAAGTTTATGTCCTCGTATACTAAAGTATATTAGATTGTAGTGAGGGTTTAAGAGGTGATTTTTTAGAGAATATACCATATTATAAAAGGGAGTAAATAATAATGAACCGAAACGTGAATCAATAATTAATACATCAACCATTAAAAGCATCACTAGAAATATAAAATGGGGTATATGATATTAGTATCTATAATTCCATAACAACCATAAATTAAAAACCCAAATCACCCAGAAAATATAAACATGTAAACATACCCAAAAAATATGAAAACTCCATCTCAACAATAAGGATCCACCTAGTCCGTACACAAAATCCATTATCTTACCTTTGTTCCTTAATTGGCTCAAACTTCTTATAGATCCTTGTTCCTTACATAGGTTATGAACTGTAAAGTCTCCACTCATCTTGGATGAAACATGATGTTTTTGAGTATAAAATTAGTATAAAACAACCATCAATTTCCCTATATAATTTCTATAGGTATAAGATTGTGTAAAAAGTGAAATATATAGAAACTAATACAATTATAAAACCTTCTCCACTCCATTCTTGACCGGTAATACAACAATATTTTATGAAATATTTTGTCCCAAAATAAATTTATTTTTATTGATATTTTTTGTTACATGAATCACAATGTTTCTCCTGGGATGGAAACAATACTAATTGTATATTATGTTTCGTGAAATATAGTTTTTATATTGAATTACATGAAAAAATTAGTTTAAATAAAATGTGAAATACTATTAAAACATTATTATTGAAAATGATGTTTATTGTCTAGACGTTGGAATGGTGGGTATGAATTGGAATATCTAAATTATGAATATTTATGGTTTAATCCTATTTATATAATTAATTATTTGGTTATCAATTAACTAAATAAAAAATTAAAAATCATTTGAAAATAAATGAAATCATTTTCAAAAAATAAAATTTTATGCGCACAAACATGTTTTCTCTCAATAAATTGAATAATTAGCATTTTTTGAATAATTCCAATGAAATTAAGATATTATATATTCAATAAAAATGTTAATATTTATATTTTAGGTTTTCTAAGAAAAATATAATAATAAATACAATTCTTAATAATTATATTTTTCTATAAAGAGTTTTTATCACATTTTGAACAATTATTTTTAAAAATAATATTTTAAAAATTTAGAAATTATATATGTTGAAATTAATTTTTGAAATCAGAATTAGAAATTAATTTAAGTTTAATTCTCCATAATTTTCAAAGATGGTAATTTTTTATGAATAGTGAAAAATAGATGTTTTTTTGAATTTTCATTTATTTTAATGAATTTAAAATACATTTACTCATTTTAAGATGTATTTAAAAGAGAAATTTATTCAATTTTATATTTATCAATCCAATTTATATCATTATAATCAATTAAATATTGATTTTTTGGGACATCAATAGATTTTAAATGAATAAAATTATTTTTGATAGCTTATGTGACATGGAATACTGAGTTAAACAACCCACGAAATATATTTCTTTAAATTTAATCTCTTTGAATGCTTCCGGAACACACAAACCTGAGTCAAATTAAAGCATGATATAATATACAATTATAACCAAACCATTAAATTAGTAGGTATGGATAGTAATAATTAAATTATGAAAATTATGGTTATCTAGTGATTAGAAATAAAATAAGAATCATTTAAAGAAAAATAAATAATTTCTAAAAACATTATTTTTTTTCTAAATGTTTATTTTCCACGATTTGTGCACATAATATAAAATAAACTATCAAAACTATTATAATATTTATTTAATTAAATAAAATTAACTTTTCAAATCGTTATATCAAAATTACCTTGGGTGATTTTTTAGGATTTTTCTAAAAAGTTTCATTTTTTGATGAATAGTGAAAAATGCTAAAATTTTAATTGAACATTTCCTTTTCATTTAAATTATTTAAAATGATAAATTATATTTTTAATTGGTTTTAAATTAAAATTAGTTCAATTATATATCTTTAAATAAAATTATTATCATTTTAATCATTTTCTTATTGAATTTTAATATAGAAACATTGTAAATGTTTGATCATTTTATCTTGAAAAACCTACTTTCTCATCGCATCAGCAGGGTTATTTTTAAATTAAAATTTTATAATTATTTGAATTTAATTAGTAAAAAATGATTTCGTATTATTAATCATAATATTTTTTATTTTCTAATAGTTTAATCTTAGTATTTTACCATAATAAATTGTAATGAGATAAAATTTATTTACCTCAGTTAAGGTTAAAATTAATTTATCATGGGTTAAAAAAAAGAATAAAATGGTTGAACTGACCTACCAACATGTAAACAGCCATTTAATAGACATTATTCTACACTATTGTTCAATATTTATAATCTATGATCATTTTTATGATTTTTACATTTAAATTACTTTATAATTTTGGATTCTTTTAAGAAATTTCCAAGTAATTTCCAAGCAGATTCTCTTTCACCTCTTATAAAAGGTCACTCCATCACATAACATATTCACACATCCCTAGCCTTTGGGATCTAAAAACCCTGACTAATTTCTCTTCTTAAAATCCTTAGTCGCATTATAGATTTCCTGGTCCTCCCAAAATAAAATCCCTGAGGCCTTTAGGAGGAGATCCAAGGGATGTTTCTCTTAGAGAATGTAATCATATTAACAAAGATATTGCATTTTCTTTATTATTTTTCACCATTAAATTATGTCTTAAAACGTAAACAATAATAAAACATATAACTCTCATATAATAGTATTTTATTTTGTTTATGGAATATTAATCATCCACCTCCACCTCCATCAACTGGGAAGTGGAATCATTGATCTTGTGTGTGGCGGACTACCGCCTCGTGAACCGATGAAGTTCATTTTCCATCCACACCTTTCAAGGATGGATATAATGATTTATTTGATACATTTTTTTTATATTTCAAATATTTGTTTAGTAATTTGATTTTAATATCACATATTTGTTTTTATAGTATATTATGTTTCAAATTTGATAACTCGCATGTGTGTACACAGAACTAACACCTTGGGATGCCATGGTATTTTCATTTCACTTACACATTATGTGGAATGTAATATGGAAACAAATTACCAAATATCTTTTATATATATGAGAATATATTTATTCTATAAAATAATACATCACTCACTTCCTTCCCATTTCAATTATTAGGGGAATGATATTGTCACTCGTTCATATGTATAGACCACCATCTCTATAAAGCGGTGATACTCATTTTCCAAATCCAATTTTTTGGAGTTGCTATAAAATTGTACATACTGAGATAATATGATATTTATAAATTTATTATCTTTTTTCAGATGAATTAAATATATCCTATGTAAAATAACTATAAATTTCATTATAAAACATGCTTGAGAAAACAAGCCAATTGACACCCAAAAAATGAAAATAATGGCATATCATTAACAAAAAGATGGTAAAATGTTATAAGGGGATCATATATTATATTAAAAATTTTAGTATGGTGGTAGAATAGATTATTAACATTATTAAAACCATTATATATGTAGTGAAATATTTTTCCACCAAATTTAAGTATTAGGTAAGTGATTCTATATCTCAATTTACATTCATTGGGTTAAACTTATACTTCATTGATTATTTCATGACAATAGTATGTGTGTAACGATATTTAATTATTTTATTTTATAATTTAAAATTTAAGAGTGTATTTACGTTTTATACACATAATCAATACATTGATGAATCCCCACTTCAATGATATTGTCTTTGTAAGGGACATCAACTCAGTTTCCCTTCAATATGGCGTATTGTAATGTTATGAACCAGATTTATATTATATGGTGTATATATTGAACCTATACTTTTAATATCATGATTAATTTATAAGTAATTGTTTTTTATGTTTCAATTAAAATTATTTCATCCAAGTTCATTTTATTTAATAGTTTCCAAGTGGTAAATAATTTCATTACTCAAATTCTTTTCATTTTATATTACTTCTTCTTTATATTTGATATTAAAAGAATATTTTCCAAAAAATATTATTATTTTGTGGTTTATTTCCACTTGTATATACTGACTTATATTTGATACACATAATTGAGTCATTGACCAAATCTAACTTCAAAATTATGATCATTTTACGGTTTTATTTCACAATATGATTCTAATCAAGATTGACTATTATTGAATTTCAGTAAAAGGAAATTATTTAAGTATTTCCAAATAGACACATTTTTTTTCTTCTCAAATAGTTATTCATGATATTATCAATTAATATTACCATTTTTCCATTATTTGGTACATAAACAATTTTATAAAATGTTTTTAATAAAAACTGAACCCATTTCTCTCTTTGGTCAAAAATCTATTTTCTTCAAAAACCTTGTTTTCTAAAATTGGATTACAATATGTTCTTGATATTTTAAGAAGGATTTATTAAATAAATTTTTACCCATTTATAATTTTTAATAAACTTTTTCAAAGGAATCTTTATGTCATTTTCAAAACAAGGCTTTTTTGGATTTTACTAAAAAATTGAAAGGAATATTTTTTTTATGAACTCATCTTGTACATAATTTCATTCCACCATGATCACTCCATGTTCTAAATAATTATTTATAAGTTTAAATGGGTATATAAAAATAATATTTTTTCCAAAATGTTTTTGGGAACCATTTTGTTTAAAATTTTATTTTCAAGTTGAAATGAATATTTTCCAGAAGAATATTTTTAATGATTTTTTAACTATTTCAATTCATCAATGAAAAAAACCTCTAGTTTAAATATAATACTATGGGGATATGTTATATTGATACAATTATTATTATTCTTCTGGAAGTTTTATTATTTTTTTACCAAAGTAATTATTGAAATTCAAGACCTAGAATCATTTTTAGTAGTCATTAATATTCCCTATAATTATTCAATTTCATTTGATCATTTGAAATTAAATTTCCCTTATCCATATTATTTATATTAGGTATGTTTACTTCCTAAAATGTATATCATTTCTATGTATAGTGTTCTAAATTGAATAAAAATTTTTTATATAGGAAAATATTGATAAATCTGTACTCGTTACTCAATTTGGATATTTAACAATGAATCACATTGTTCATGAATTAAACTGATTATTCAATTTATGTGGAATTCTTTGGACATGTAACAATGGATTGGGATTAGAATTATATATACCCTTGATACATCTGTAGTCTCATTAGGTGAATTGGTAAGATATAGTTAAATGGGTTTCTACATATAGTTATAAATTGTCTTCTGAAAGGTCTTGATAGTAAAGGTATCGTGATTCATGCGATCAAGACATCCAATAATTAATAATTACCTTCATTAAGAATTCAGTTATTATTATCTATGAGATTTTCAAAATAATATTATATCAAGATTTATTTAATTATTATTTTATTAAATTAATTGAACGGGTTATCAATTATTTATTTTTCCATATTGATGATAACATATCTTATCCTGAATTTCATGTTGTTCAAATGGAATATTTTTTCCTATATTTACTTTTACAAGTTGATTATTCTTATTGATTCATGATAACTTCAATTTTATTTAACCATTACTTAGTAGTTGATATCACCGTTATTTTTTTGTGTTCCATGAATCCAGGAAGTGTACAATGAATGATATACAATGATTTTCTTGAGGTAATACCGATATTCTTAGAAAACAATTGTTGTAATAATTTTTTCGAATTTAATGCAAGACTCATGTATGTATCATCATTACAAAGACTGCAAAACTATTTAGTCCTTCGGGATGTGATTCCTTATTTCTTGTGAAAATGTAATAAAGTTAATTTTAGCTGTAGGTTACTGGGTTTGGGGTTTCTACATCTGATATTAGAGTAAGTTTAGTAGAAACCTTGGTAACTATATTTATAAAAACATTTATTAGGGAACATAACCCTATGATAAATCATTAAAATAAGTATTTAAGAACATCCTAATGTTTTTTAAGGTATAGATTAGGTGATTTTTCCATTAAATACATCAATTTATAGATATTAAAGGTGAATGTGGTTCTAGAACATATGTAACTAGGAGTAATAACTCCAAAAGGGCACATTATTCTTGACCCAATCATCATCTGGTGTATGAAAATGATCCTTACTATGCACCTGATTTGAAACTTCCTTGGGATATACTTTGGGTAATTAACATTTTCATTACAACCCATTATGAATGACTTGAACATATGATGACAGTGAATGGCCTAGTATAAACCTAAGGTGTATTAGATGGAAAATAATGTGTTTCAATTGAATGGTAAATATTTAAATGTGTGAGATAGAAAGGGAAAATGTAATGAATTTATGAAGAAAATGAAAAATGTAATGGAATAAAATAAATCACATGCTAATGATCCATTTATAGTTCATTGTCTTAAATGTGGAGATCCTAGGAATTATATGAATCAATGACCTCTTCTAAAGGTTAAAAATTATACCAAGTGAGAACCTCTATTGAAATAAAATAGGTTTATTATTTATGTATTTTGATTCATGAATTAAACTGTAGAAGTATTTTACAAATGGTATATTGGTTATAAGAATCATAAAAAACATCATGATTCTGCGAAATTTGAGAAGCATAAATTTCTTCATTAACTTAAGATTTATTTATACCACATGGGTTTATTAGTTTAATATTGATCATAAGTTCAAAGTCCAAACCTGCTCTTTTTAGGTTTTATGTGACGACATTCTAGAAAGACTAAGGATATTTTGGGAGAAATTTATGAAAACACAACCCATTGGTTTAGTATATGTTTTAGTGAAAATTTTATTTGAGGGATAATTCTTTTACATTTTATAGACATAAGTTTAAAGGAATTGTTAATATTTTGGGTTAATATGATCATTAATAACATTGAAATAATATTCAAGTAAGATTAATAGACTGTGTGGGAAAAAACAAGTTGTTTTGAAAACTTTATTAAAATGTTTTGTTAATGATTAATTTTTTTCAAGGATGTCCATAATATTTATTTGGTAATGTTATAATAAATATAATAATATAGTTTTAGAAAAATGAAAACCCTCATACCGAGTGACTACATGTTTTTTTTTCCGGAAAGGTCATGGGGCTTGAAACCATTACGAGGATGATATGGATAATGCAGCTACCAAAAGACTATATGATATCTTGGTTAATATTCCATTATTTTAGTTAAAATATATGATGGATAATATGAATTATGGACCAATGGTGCTACTATTATGGTACGTAGATTAATGTATTATATTGGATAACTTGTGCAAAACATGTTTGTTTTGGAAAATATTTAGAGACATATGGAAAGACTTTACATGATTTTATGGATCTTATAATCTATTATAGGTGACGTTTTTCTCTTCATGAATAAAAAAATTAATTTTTGGATATTCATTTAATTGAGTAAGTGATGAATTGTAAATTGATTGAAGCATAACTAGAAAATGATTTTTTTCTTATAAAATTGAAATATATCAGGTAAGTATGTTTCCTTAAATTCCAAGATAATAAAATAATTCCTACAAATTTAGGAAAAGTATCTTGAAATAAAAATATTTCCCTATTCCATTCAAATATGATGAATTGTATTGTATTTTAAATAAACAATTATTTATGGTTTCGATGTCCTTAACATTCCATTGGTCATTCACTTTCTTATGATCACTGATATCTACCCATTTCTATAATTATTTTCCCTTTTCTTCCATATCTATGTACTCACATTAAATCAAATATATCCTACATAGAAACCAAGTTATGAGTTAGTCAATATTGCCTTTTTATATCTCTTTCTCTATTGTTAAGAGGATATTCCATTAACCCTTTTTGAAGTGAGTTTTTCAACAATGGTATTTCCTAATGCCAATCCCCTGATAACTAAGATCATATTTAAATTGTAAGGACACAATTTTATAATGGTGGAGTTGATATAGCACCCTGAAATTTTAAAATAATAGCATTTTTTAATATCATATGTTACACATAACAGCAATATTAAAGACCCCTGGAAATGTATTTATTTAAAATTAATCTCTTTGACTGCTTGCGGAATATCGAACCATAATTCGAAAGGAACCCTATTATAGTATACCATCATAAAATAAATTTTAAATTGGTGGGTATGAATATTAAAAAACAAATTATAAAAATATGGTTATCAATTTATTATAAATAAAGTAAAATCATTTAAAATTTAATGAAATTACTTCGATAAAAATATGTTTTTTCTTAAAGATAATTTGGTCATTCTTTAATCGTATAATTTAAAATTATTTTTTAAAAAGTTATGAAAATTTATAATTTAAAAAAACTTTTCATTTGAAATAACAATATAAAAATTATCTCAGGGTTATGTTTTGGGTTTTTTCTTAAAAGGATCATTTTTGAAGAATAGTGAAAACTACTAAATTTTAATTTGAAAAATACTCTTTGTTTAAAGTATTTATAGTGTTAAGTTATATTTTAAATTATATTTCAAGTAATATTATTTTAATTATATATCTAACAATCCAATTTGTATCATTTTTATCATATTCATATTGTATTTTTATATAAAGAAATTGTAAACTATTTAACATTTTCTCTACGAAAACACGCTTTCTCTTCTTGTCTATTGGATTAATTTAAAATTACTTCTTCCCACTTATGTGAATTTAATTTATAAAAATAGATTAAATATATTTAATTGGAATAATTCATATTATATAAAAAGGTCAAATTAATTTTTGACCTTAATAAATATTAAAAACAGTTAAATTTATTTGCCGCAGTTAAGGTAAAAATGGTTTGACCTATGGTTAATCTAAGAATATAAGAGTTAATATGAGTTAATAACATTTATAAATCATATTTTATGGACATATTTCTATATTATCTTTACAAATAAGGAATATATGGTCATTAGAAAGCATTTATCATGTGAATTATTTTAGCATTTTGGATTCTTTTGGGAAATTTCAAAGAAATTCTTATAAGAATTTTCATTCCCCCACATATACAATATCACTCCTTCCACTCATTTTTTAACACCTCTGAATCCATTTAGATCAGAAAAATCCTACTAAATTCTCAAAAAAATATCCTTAGTCTCATTTTAGATATACTGATCCTCCCAAATGACTTTTCATGTTTTTCTTAATAGGATATCCAAAGGATGTTTCTCTTTGAAAAGTGTAATTATATTAACAAGATATTTCATTTTTTTCTTCTTTTTCTAGATAAAATTATGTATTAATAAATATACCTATGATTTTTATATGTGAATATTACATATATTAATAGGAATATTCCTTATATTGAATAAACACACAATTGAGTACCATAATAGTTTAGTTCCTTTTGAAATATAAAACACGATCTTCTTAATTTGGTGAAATATCTTCAATGCCTCCCACAGAGATCTCCCCCTTTTTTAATATTCACAAAAATAACATAATTAAACCTTTATTCATATCCTTGTTAAAGTAAATATTAGAATGGGTGAGCTTATATTCTCAATAATTATAAACAAGGGAGATACATAAGTATAACATAATAATAGGGTATGAGAACTTGAGTATAAAATTTGAAAATCATACACTATATATCAATGATCATAATATTGATTCATGGAGTAAATAATGGTAGTTAATAAGATATGAATGGAATGGTGGTGTGATAACATGATGTATCAGAGCATAATATTATCATAACACATGGAATTTTTGGTATACACATAAGCATTGAAAATATTATGTCATGGATACCCACTAAGACATTAATAACATGTTAATATTAAGATAACATCTAGTGTACCTACATTGGGCATGGGATTCCCACCCATGTACACTCCTTGTGGGTCTTGGGTTCACCACACATATACTCTCATCTTTCGGCAAGGGCTAACCACCCATGTACCCTCCTTTCCAGGCTTAGTCTAATCACCTATGTACCCTTTATTTAGGATTGGGCTATGCACCCATTGACCCTCAGATATCAAATAGAATTTATTATTACTTGATGAATTGAATAACTATCTAGTCCACCCCATCATATAAGTTGTAATGGACTTACCCAGAATAATCAAGGATGCCCCATTGTATAATTATTTTCCAATGATCACAACATTAATAAAGTTAAAAAGATCTTTCATAGAATCTATAATGGCTCGGACCTCTCCGGCCCATTCCTTTGTCAAAAAGAAGGCCACGAAGTGTTCTGGAGGGTAAAAATAGACTTTTCCCACACATTCCAGAATTTTGAAACTGCACGCCGTGTAGTTTTAGTACACGTTGTGTACCCCCTTGCCGGGTATACCCCATGTGGATAGTTGTGTCCTTGCCGTGTGCAATGAATGGTTGCACGCTGTGTGACCAATTCTACACGCCGTGTAGTCCTTCCCCGCGTATGTGTTACCAGTCAATGGTCATGTACCGTGTTAGAGCCGTTTCCTTGCCGTGTGCAATGAATGAGTACACGCCGTGTGTCCAAACTACAGGTCGTGTAGTCCTTCCCCGTGTATGCGTAACCCTTAAACTGTTTGTTGACCAATCAACGGCCGTAGAACCGTGTTGGAGGCCGCGTGGAGACCGTGTGAAAACGGCCGAGTACATGTCATGTACTTTTTCTTTTCAACCAAATAAAAGGAGGGGTCCCCACCTCCTTTCAACTCAAACCTCTCCTCCCCTCTCCTCTGAGCAGAGCTCTCTCAAGAGACTCGAATGCTCTTTCTTCCATAACTTTTTGGTCCGAGCTCCGATTTACGATCCATCAGTGGCCACGAGATCGTAACGACGAGGCAGAACTTCTGAGCTTGGATCAGTTGTCTTTTCTTTTGCTTTTCCTCTCCGACTTCCACCCGAGTAGGTTTTGCCGGGACGCCGACGAACATCTTCTAAAGTTGATCCGGGGGAGCGTTGTGACCAGAAACTATTGAGGTAGGGATTTTACCTTCGTCTATATAATTTGTGCATCATGCGGGGTGGGTATCCTTTTGGTCTTCATGAGAAATGGTTGAACCTTTAAATAAATATAATAACTGGTTAACGAATGGGGGTGGGAAGTTTGTGATTGCTGTTACTTTACCTTTTATATCCTGTGATATTATTTTGTGAAATGAATTGGCTTATGCCTACTAAAAATCATGGTCGTTGGGGGCCTTTGATTGCTCAATTAAATGTTTCCCAATCTTTCTAGACTATTTTTTGTGAATGGAACTTTGTTGAATGTGGAAATTGATTAATCACGTAAAGTTGGTTGTTTAAATGAAAATCTGGAACCCTTGTGTGATCACCTCGGTTGAACCAAAATGGAATAATGAACATGTGGGTGTTGTCTTGGTTACGTGGCATGTGATGGGGGTGTTTTGTGGGTTGTTGTGGAATGGGTGAACAGCGGGGCTGCGGTTGGCTGGGTTGTGGGAAGGTGTGAATGTTTGATGGTGATGGGTAGTGGGGTTGCAATAAGTGGTATTAACGGGATAATGATGTACGGGATACGATGTGGTTCTGGTTATGGTGGTTGGAAGCGGGGATACAGGGATGGGTTATAATGTGAACGGGTTATGGGTTGTGATTAATAAATAAAAGTGGAAGAGTTAATGAATGGTGGGACGTGGTAATGAAACAGAAATAATAATCAATGGGGTTGGATGGTTGATAAGAGGGACTTTGTTGTGCTGCTTATGTTTTTCCTAACTTGTTTTGTGGATGGCAGGGATATGTTTTACGAACGATTGGTGTGGTTAGTTGTGGATAGTTTCCCAGTAGTTAAGGAACTAAATGAGATAATTTCTGTTGAGACCTGAAAAACTTAATGGGGTTGGGGTTGTTTGTTGGGTGCATGCTTCGTGGTAGCAGTGCTGAGGCACGTGCTCAGTTTCTCTTTTTAGAAGCAATAGGTAGGGCTGAGTGGTTTCTATATATATATCTGTATCTTTTGTATTTTATTGTACCGCACCCATGTTGATCACATAGTGCCAAACACTCCCATTTCATGGGAGAGGGTGTTTTCCCATAGTACTAGCTCCTTCCTGCTCCTTCTCCCCTAGGATGTGATGGTTTGAGGCGTCCTTACACCCAAGACTCATCGGGTAGGTTTCAATTGGGGTGATTAGGCCCAAGACTCTTCGGGCAGGCTTATAGGCTATAATGGCTTGAGGAGACCTTACACCCAAGACTCTTTGGGTAGGTTTCGATTCATGCCTAGGTTTCTTCGGGAGAGAGTTCTATTACTATTACTGTACCCAAGAATCTTCGGGATGAGGCCCAGGTGTGTGCGGGCGGGATACGTGGTGGTGAGGCCCGGGTGTGTGCTGGCAGGATGTGTGGTTGTGAGGCCCAGGTGTGTGCGGGCGGGATACATGGTGGTGAGGCCTAGGTGTGTGCGGGTGGGATGTGTGGTTGTGAGGCCCAGGTGTGTGGGGGCGGGATACGTGGTTGTGAGGCCCAGGTGTGTGCGGGCGGGGAGAGTGTGACAGCGTCAGGACGTTCAGCTAACTAATGGGAAATGGTGCAGGTTACCCAATACTCTTGTTCTTATACTACTACTACCTGTTTTGATTGAGTTTTGGTTAGTGTGGCTGGTGATTTTGGGTGGATAGTTTCCCTTGTTAGCTTTCTTCTGTTGTTCTCATGGGACATTAGGATGTATCCCCACTTGTGCACGAGAGCTTTAGGTTTCCCTACTGAGTATACTTGTATTCTCACCCTACGTTTACTTTCAGGTTTCCAGGAGGACTACCAGGGCCATGCGGGACCCTACTAGTTAGACAGTTGGAGTTGTTGCAGTTTTTTTTCTCTTGTTTTCTTTTGGTATTGTACTTTTGATCTTTCTTGTACTTGTACCTTGTTATAAAATTGTATAAACATGCATGTGGGCTTGGTTTGGGTTTGTTTATATACACTTTTCCTTTTTCTTTTTTGGTGGTTGACTCATCCTATTTCCTGATCCTAAATAATAAAAAGGGTAATGCCTCCCATATTTGTGAAAACTCATACCCTTGGTGCTAGTCGCCAACCCGGGGCCTACTGGAGGCGGGACTCGGGGGTCATTATCTCCCTTTCACCATTGCCATCTCAGGAGGGGCATCTTTGGTGGGAGGGGGTCGTGACAAAATGGTATCAGAGCTGATGGTTGAGAGAGAGGATGGAGTCTGGAGTTAGGCACAGTGAGGATTGCTTGGGATGGTAGGGAAACAGTGTTAGTTAATCTTGGTGTGTGACATAGGCCAGGGAATACTGGCTAAGACACTGGATTTTAGGTCCCCCCGTGATCCTATGCAAGGACTCTGAGCCTACCGAACGACCAAGTGAGACTACATTGATTGCAGGGTAGAAACCCTTGGGAAGGTACATGCATCATCATGATTGTGTTTTACTTGATTTTGGTGTTCTGGGAAAGAAATTGAAATAAAATGATAATTAAAACTTTGAGAAATTTCCTTTCTACTTGGGCTTAGGTGATACTTGTTTACCGTACAGCTATGTCACCTGGACGTCGTCCCCGGGTGGCTCAGACGGCCGAGGCCCAGCAGATCCAGGTTGTCGATCAGTTGAGGATTGACCGAGAGGAGGAAGATAGTCGGTGGAAGAAGACTCTCCATTCCTTCCAGCGATAGACCCTCAAGAAGTTCGAGGGTAGTACTTCGGATACGGAGACAGAGGGGTGGCTTGAGGAGCTAGGGATCACTTTTAACTTGATCTGTGCTTCGAGGGAGTACTGGGTTCCCCTATCAGGCAGTCAGCTGAGAGGTTTGGCGCGACAGT
Organism: Viscum album; assembly: GCA_963277665.1. Lineage (NCBI taxonomy): Eukaryota > Viridiplantae > Streptophyta > Magnoliopsida > Santalales > Viscaceae > Viscum > Viscum album. Next base: position 904,007,170 of record OY728125.1, on the reverse strand, counting down.
GGTGGATTCTCTACCTCAGAGAGATGATAGAGGTAGAGGTTCCATGAGCTGACTTTGAGAAGGAATTCCGAGAGGAATTCCTTTTTTCCATGATCAGGGCGAAGAAGCGGAAGGAGTTACTCTCCCTTTATTAGGGGAGTATGTCGGTACGAGAGCTGGGGATCAAGTTCAAGGATCTCCTGCTCTTTGCTCCAGATCTCTTTTCGGATGAGGAGTCTCGGGCAAGATGTTTGGAGGAGGCGTTCTGTCCCTCACTCTAGTATGTTGTCACCCCCTTTACCCTTCCGACGTACATGGCAGTGCAGAAGAAGGAAGAGGTTGTATAGAGGATGCACTTGCTGGGAGGTGCACCGCGTGAGGTGTTTCAGCCAGGTTCGTCGAAGGGGAAGGCAGTCAGCAGCAGGTCTCCTGTGACAGGACCTTCCAGGTTCAGGCCAGTGGGGATTAGGCCCTAGTAGTTCCAATTCAGATTTTCGGGTCCTCGTCCCTTTTCCACGAGCCTAGGACCGAGGTGTTTTTCTTGTGGAGGTTTCGGGCACGTTCAGAGTCGGTGCCCGACCTGAGCTTCGTACAGTGGAGGTGGCCAGGTTCGGCGGCCACCACAGCAACACCATTTGTCGGCGAGGCCCTTCCAACAGCAGCAGGACCATGCTCCTCCAAGGGCAGACTTTGCGGGAGGAGGCCGACCTTAGGGTGCTTCTTAGGGACCTCGACCAGGGAATGGTCAGGGAAGTGGACGACATTAGAGAGGCAGAGGAGCTAGGCATGGACAGTTGCATGCAGCAGAGTTGGCAACTCCAGCAAGACCAGAGGTGGTGCGAGGTACGATTTGTTTGTTCAGCACTCTTGTTTCTTATTTATTCGATTTGGGAGCTTCACACTCCTTTGTTACACCTGGTCTAGGCCATGCTTTGGGACTAGACGTAGAGAGACTTTCCGTACCACTGGTGCTGATAACACCAGTTGGAGGCCAGACCAGCATATCATTTGTTTGTCGGGGGTGTGGGATAACGTTGGGACCACATCGATCTAGTGGGGACCTTCTTCTGTTACAGATGCAGCCATACGATGTCATCCTAGGTAGTGACTGGTTGTTTTCTGTTGGTGCCATTATCGACTGCTTCTGGAGAAGAGTAATGTTCTCCGACGTGGATGGGCAGCGCGTATCTTTTGTTGGTGAGAGGATCTATCAAGAGGGAAGCCGGCATGTGGAGCCTCTCCTTTCCTTGTTTTGCGGGTTGTCAGTGGTTCCAGCCGATACAGAGATGATGGATGTCGCAGAGGTTGTTTGGGAGTTCCTCTATGTTTTTCCTGAGGAGGTTGTGACTCTACCCCCCCCCCCCCCCCCGACGTGACGTTGAGTTCGGGATAGACTTAAAACCTGGTGCCTGACCAATTTTTATGGCCCCTTATCGAATGGAACCTTCGGAGTTGCGGGAGTTGCGGATTCAGATTGATGATCTGATGGAGAAGGGTTTTGTTCGACCTGTCGTATCGCCATGGGGTGCTCCAGTTTTGTTCGTGAAGAAGGCATATGGTGGTATCAGGCTATGCACAGACTACTGAAGTCTGAACCAGGTAATGGTCAAGAACCGTTACCGCCTTCCAAGGATAGATGATCTCTTCGACTAGCTGAGGGGAGCAGGTTGGTTTTCTAAGATTGATCTACGATCGGGATATCATCAGCTGAGGGTGAAGGACAGTGACATCTCGAAGACAGCTTTCAAGTGAAGGTATGGGCACTTCGAGTTTGTAGTGATGCCGTTTGGAGTTACGAATTCACTAGCTGTGTTCATGGAACTTATGAACTTTGTCTTCCGAGAGTTTCTAGACCGGTTCGTCATTGTGTTTATCGATGACATCCTAATCTTCTCAAGATCAGAGGAGGAGCATGTTGAGCATCTCAGGGCAATCATAGAAGTCCTTCGACACCACCAGCTTTACGGGAAATTGTTGAAGTGTAAGTTCTTGACATAAGACGTACACTTCCTTGGGCACGTGGTATCTCACCATAGAGTATCGGTGGACCCTTCGAAGGTGGAGGCAGTTGTTTGATGGGCAGCACCCAATATCATGGTAGAAGTTCTTAGTTTCCTGGGGTTAGCAGGTTACTATTGGAGGTTCGTTTCGGACTTCTCTCGAGTTTCTTCTCCATTGACAGCTTTGACTAGGAAGAATCGGGTCTTCCTATGGAGCGATAAATTCCATAAAGCTTTAGAATACCTGAAGGAGAAGTTGGTTTGTGCTCTCGTGCTCAGGTTTCCAGAGGATGGGTTGTTGTATGAAGTGTTTTGTGATGCTTCTGGACTTGTTCTGGGGTGTGTGTTGATGTAGAAGAAGCGCGTGATTTGTTATGGGTCTAGGAAGTTGCGCCCTCACGAGCGTAATAATGCAACCCATGACCTGGATCTTGTAGCAGTAGTGTTCGCATTGATGTTGTGGCGACATTGCCTCTTTGGGGAGCACTTTGTGGTCTTCTCAGATCACAAGAGCCTGCGTTATATCTTCTCCCAGCGTGACCTGAACTTACGGCAGCGGATATGGGTCGAGTTTCTCCAAGACTATGACTTCGAGATCTCTTACACTGAAGGTAAGGTCAACGTTGTGTCTGATTCCCTGAGAAGGAAGTCACATAAGAAAGTGGTTCGGGAATCCGCTGATGCTTGGAAGGTGATGGGAGAGTTGGCTGCCTTGCACTTAGATGCAAGGGAAGAAGGTGTTAGAGGTTGTTTGTTCCAGATGATGGTTCAATCCTCCTTGTCGCAGCAGGTGGAGGAGTCTCAGTGGGGGGACTCCGAGGCAGAGGTGATGCGGGATCGTGTCGATCAAGGGAATTATCCAGAGGGATGGTCAGAGGACAGCCGACATCGGATACTTCTCCGTGGAAGGTTGTTTGTCCCAGAGGCGATGAGTGAGGGAGTTCTCCGTGAGTTCCATAGCTCAGACTTGGCGGTACATCTAGGAGTTTCAAAAATGTATCGAGGACGGAGGGATCAGTTTTGGTGGCCTGGGGTGAAACAGGAAGTGGCGGAGTTTGTGGCTAAGTGCCTAGTGTGTCAGCAAGTGAAGGTTGAACACCGTTTTCCCGGTGGTTTTTTGCATCCTTTAGATGTACCCGAGTGGAAGAGGGATGAAATCTCAATGGAATTCGTCACAGGACTACCCATAGCTCAAGGTGGTTATGATTCTATCTAGTTAGTGGTGGATCATCTAACGAAATCAGCTCACTTCTTAGCAATCAAGGAGTCGGGCCCGATGAGTACCGTAGCACAGAGGTACGTAGATGAGGTGGTGCGTTTGCATGGAGTTCCAAGGACCATCGTCTCAGACTGGGATACTCGGTTTACCTCATGATTCTGGAGGGGGATACAACATGATTTTGGAACCCAGCTACGCTTTACCACTGCTTTCCACCCCCAGACCGACGGGCAGACAGAGCGGACTATCCAGACGATGGAGGACATGCTGCGAGCATGCGTTCTGGATTTCGGAGGATTATGGGTACGACACTTGCCTTTAGTAGAGTTTGCCTACAAGAACAGCTTCCACTCTACTATTGGCATGACATCATTTGAGGATTTGTATGGAATGCCATGTCGTTCACCCATTTGTTGGGAAGAGGTTGGTGAGACAGGTGCTCTTGGACCAGAGGTAGTGCAGAGCACCACAGAGAAAGTCCAGCTTGTACGTGAGAGGATGAAAGCGGATCAGGACCGACAGAAGTCTTATGTTGATCGTCGGAGGAGGCCCATGGATTTTGAGGTGGGGTATCATGTGTTCTTGAAGTTTTCCCCTCGACGGGGGCAGCGGAGGTTTTGGAAAGGGAGCAAGCTCTCACCCCAGGTTCATCAGACCTTTTGAGGTGTTGAGGCGAGTCGGCGAGGTGGCATATCAGCTGGCCCTGCCACCTCAGTTGGATAAGGTTCATGTTGTCTTTCACATCTCCCAGCTTCATCGGTACTTACACGATGACTCTCATGTTATTTACTGGGGAGAGTTAGATATGGGAGACAACACGACCTTCGAGGAACAACCAGTCAGAATCGAAGATCGTAATGAGAAGGTGCTCCGTGGAAGAACCATTCCCTTGGTTCGTGTGTTGTGGAGGCATGGCGCCCTCGAGGAGAGAACTTGGGAGCGGGAGACCCAGATGCACGCTCAGTACCCGGAGTTGTTTTGACTTATGTTTTCCCTTGTTCTTCTAAGCTTTGTGTTGATGTTGTACTTTGTACCTTTGATATATGGAATGCTTGGCTTGTCAGTTGTGATACATTTTGTTTCTTTGTTCCCTAGTAATGTGTAACATGTCCGGGTGTGTGGGAAAGGGAAAAACTTGACCCTTAATCGATACGCATTAATACGGATGTGATTGAACCCATGCGGGTGAGTCAGTGCCACCTAAATCAGATAATAACTCGACATAGGTGATGGAATTTCCCAAACCCACGTGTTCGGGAAGTGTGTTGGTTGTGTGGTGTTGGGGTTAGTGGAAGTTGAAAAATCCTAATGTATGAAGTGGGAAGACCCAATCCTTAATCTAGACGCATTAATGAGTATGCGATTAAACCCGTGCAGGCGAGTCAGTGCCGCCTAAAGCAGATAATATCTCGACATAGGAGAAGGAATTCCGAACGCATATGATTATGGTTGTTGGTTGGGTTCTTGTTATAACGAGGCCCCTGAGAGGTATCTTGTTGAGTTCACCTGGGTTGGTTTTTGAATTCTCGGGGACTAGAATGTTTTAAGAGGTATCTGATGTAATGGCCCGGACCTCTCCGGCCCATTCCTTTGTCAAAAAGAAGGCCACAAAGTGTTCTGGAGGGTAAAATGGAATTTTCCCACACTTTCCAGAATTTTGAAACTACACGCCGTGTAGTTTTAGTACACACCATGTACCCCCTTTCCGGGTATACCCCATGTGGATAGCCGTGTCCTTGCCGTGTGTAATGAATGGGTGCACGCCGTGTGACCAGTTCTACACGCCGCGTGACCAGTTCTACACGCCGTGTGACCAGTTCTACATGTCGTGTAGTCCTTCCCCGCGTACGCGTTACCAGTCAACAGTCGTGTACTGTGTAGGAGCTGTATCCTTGTCGTGTGCAATGAATGAGTACATGTCGTGTGTCCAAACTACACGCCGTGTAGTCCTTCCCCGCGTATGTGTTACCCTCAAACCGTGTGTTGACCAGTCAATGGCCGCAGAACCGTGCTGGAGGCCACGTGGAGACCATGTGAAAACGGCCGAGTACACGCCGTGTACCATGAGTACACGCCGTGTACTTTTGCTTTTCAAGCCTATAAAAGGAGGGGTCCCCTCCTCCTTTCAACTCAGACCTCTCCTCCCCTCTCCTCTGAGCAGAGCTCTCTCAAGAGACTCGGAGGCTCTTTCTTCCATAAATTTTTCTTTCGAGCTTCGATTTACGATCCGCCAGCGGCCACGGGATCGTAACGACGAGGCCGAACTTCCGAGCTTGGATCCGTTGTCTTTTCATTGGATTTTCCTCTCCGACTTCCACCCGATGAGGTTTTGCCGGGACACCGATGATCATCTTCTAAAGTTGATCCGGGGGAGCGTTGTGACCAGAAACTGTTGAGGTTGGGATTTTACCTTCGTCTCTCTAATTTGTACATCATGCGGGGTGGGTATCCTTTTTGTCTTCATGATAAATGGTTGAACCTTTAAATAAATATAACAACTGGTTAAATAATGGGGGTGGGAAGTTTGTGATTTCTGTTACTTTACCTTTTATATCCTATGATATTATGTTGTGAAATGAATAAGCTTATGCCTACTGAAAATCACGGTCGTTGGGGGCCTTTGCTTGCGCAATTAAATATTGACATATCTTTCTAGACTGTTTTTGTGAATGGAACTTTTTTGAATGTGGAAATTGGTTAATCACGTAAAGTTGGCTATTTAAATGAAAATCTGGAACCCTTGTGTGATCACCCTAGTTGAACCAAAATGGAATAATGAACATGTGGGTGTTGGCTTGGTTATGTTGCATGTGATGGGGGTGTTTGTGGGTTGTTGTGGAATGGGTGAGCAGCGGGGCTGTGGTTGGGTTGGTTGTGGGAAGGTGTGAATGTTTGATGGTGACGGGCAGCGGGGTTGTGATAAGTTGTATTAAAGGGATAATGATTTACGGGATACGGTGTGGTTGTGGTTATGGTTGTTGGGAGTGGGGCTGTAGGGATGGGTTTTAATGTGAACGGGTTTTGGGTTGTGATTAATAAATAAAAGTGGAAGATTTAATGAATGGTGGGACGTGGTAATGAAATGGAAATAATAATCAATGGGGTTGGTTGGTTGATAAGAGGGACTTTGTTGTGCTGCTTATGTTTTTCCTAACTAGTTTTGTGGATGGAAGGGATATGTTTTATGAACGATTGGTGTGGTTAGTTGTGGATAGTTTCCCAGTAGTTAAGGAACTAAATGAGCTAATTTCTATTGAGACGTGAAAACCTTAATGGGGTTGGGGTTGTTTGTTGGGTGCATGCTTCGTGGTAGCAGTGCTGAGGCACGTGCTCAGTTTCTCTTTTTAAAATCCATAGGTTGGGCTGAGTGGTTTCTATATATATATATATATATATATATATATATATATATATATATATCTTTTGTGTTTTATCACACCGCACCCATGTTGAGCACCTAGTACCAAACACTACCATTTCATGGGAGAGGGCTTTTTCCCATATTACTAGCTTCTACATGCTCCTTCTCCCCTAGGCTGTGATGGCTTGAGGTGACCTTACACCCAAGACTCTTTGGGTAGGTTTCGATTGGGGTGATTAGGCCTAAGACTCTTTGGGCAGGCTTATAGACTATAATGGCTTGAGGAGACCTTACACCCAAGACTCTATGGGTAGGTTTCGATTCAGGCCCAGGTGTCTTCGAGCGAGAGTTCTATTACTATTACTATTCCCAAGAATCTTCGGGATGAGGCCCAGGTGTGTGCGAGCGGGATACGTGGTGGTGAGTCCCAGGTGTGTGCGGGCGAGATCTGTTGTTGTGAGGCCTAGGTGTGTGCGGGTGGGATACGTGGTGGTGAGGCCCAGGTGTGTGCGGGAGGGATGTGTGGTTTTGATGCCCAGTTGTGTGTGGGCGGGATACGTGGTTGTGAGGCCTAGGTGTGTGTGGGCGGGGAGAGTGTGACAGTGTCAGGACGTTCAGCTAACTAATGGGAAATGGTGCGGGGTACCCAATACTCTTATTCTTATACTACTACTACCTGTTGTAATTGTGTTTTGGTGAGTGTGGCTAGTGAGGTTGGGAGGATAGTTTCCCTTGTTATGTTTCTTATATTGTTCTCACGGGACATTAGGATGTCTCCCCACTTGTGCATGAGATCTTTAGGTTTCCCTACTGAGTATACTTGTATGCTCACCCTACATTTACTTTCAGGTTTCCAAGAGGACTACTAGGGCCGTGCGGGACCCTACTAGTTAGACAGTTGGAGTTGTTGCAGTTGATGTTCTCTTGTTTTCTTTTGGTATTGTACTTTAAAGATTTCTTGTACTTGTACCTTGTTATAAAATTGTTTAAACATGCATGTGGGCTTGGTTTGGGTTTGTTTATGTACACTTTTCCTTTTTCCTTGTTGGTGGTTGACTCATCCTATTTCCCGATCCTAAATAATAAAAAAGGGTAATGCCTCCCATATTTGCGAAAACTCATACCCTTGGTGCTAGTCGCCAACCCGGGGCCTACAGGAGGCGGGACTCGGGGGTCATTATCTCCCTTTCACCATTGCCAGCTCATGAGTGGCATCTTTTGTGGGAGGCGTTCGCGACAGAATCATAAAAAACATAAAAACAGTTATTATTATTATTTCATAACATGATCGACATATTGATAAAATTGGTTTTCATGTCAATATACTTCAATATTTATTAACCCATGGAAATTAAACAAGATTCATAATAATATCATGGAGTCCTAATTGACTTATTGAATAAAATGGGTTCCATAAATATAATTCCATCAAAAACTAAACCATTCATATGAATAATATGAATGGTATCCTTGGATTATATCCCCTATAAATCATATGTTACACCAATGGATGTCATATTAAATGGAAATTTTTTTAAAGTTTCATTTTAAATATTTCATAATAAAAATATTTTTTCCACTATGAAAAATACATTTTAAATCAAAAAATATTTTAAAATTCTTTTTTGTTTAAAATAATACAGAATAATTTTAAATGAATATTTAAAATCTTTTATTAATGTTTTTAAGCATTAAAATTTTTTAAATTCATTTTCATTAAAAAACATTTCAAACTAATAATGGAATATTTGAGAATCATTTTAACACTTTTAAAAACATAAAACATTTTCGAAGTTGTTTTCTTTGAAAATATCCTTTGAATCACATATGAGAATATTTCAAAATTATTTAAAAAAAATTAAAATATAAAACGTTTTTAAAATCCTTTTAAAAAAATGAGCTTAAACTATAATTAAAATCATTATTTGAAAACATTTTTTGAAACATGGTTTTTGAAGAAAAAATATTTTTAATCAAAGACAAAAATAAATTCGTATTTTATTAAAAACATTTTCTAAATTTACATATGTATAAACTTGTGGGAAATTAGTATTATTACATTAATATATGAGGAATAGAAAGAGAATAATAAAATTCTTGAAAATTCATATAACACCCTGAGTTCGTTGAATCTTTCTTTGATTAAATTAAATTTCATTTATGTCTTGTATTGCACACTATACCAATTTTATCTTGATTTTTAGGAAAACAAATTTAATTTTTCCCTATATGCAACATCGTCTTATCTTATTTCACTTGGGACACTCAGTTTTAACAGAACAATGATATATCATTAATATACTAATTTTAACTCGACCATATAAACTAGAAATTTTATATAGTAACATAAATAATAATAACTAATTACAAAATATAATTGTTTTCTATAAATAATATCTATTCATAATAAATTAAATCATTTTCAGTAAAGTCTTTATATGTTTTGAAAATTCAACTATAACAAAAATTAATTTTTTTTAATTTTTTTTTAATAAATAAAAAAATTAATTTTTCATAATTTTATCAAATTAATTTGATAAAATGAACATAAATTTTTAATTAAAAATGTTAAAATCAACTATGAATAATTTTTTGTACTTTTTTGAAAACAAAATAATTTTGTATGAACAATGAAAATACAGAATTTTAATTGAAAACTGCTTTTTTCTTAATTTATTTATATATTTAAACTATATTTTAATTTTTTTTAAGGTAAATTTGGTTAAATAATATATATATATATATATATTAATCAAATTTAGGTAATTTTAATCAATTTCATTTTTAAATTAAATATAAAGAAATTTGTAAACTTTTAATGTTTTTCTCCATAAAAACATGCTTTCTCAACACATCTATGAGATTCATCTTAAATAAATTAATACAATTTCTATTAATTTTAATTTAAAAATTTTATTCAATATTTAGAATAATAATATTTTATAATTTATAATAATTCCATCATAATTGTTTATTAAATTACTCTTTGAATGAAATTAAAATTAATCACACTGATTAAAGTAAAAGTGTAACGACCAAAATATTTATTGATTAAAATTCCAATTGATCTAATTAAATTAATTGTTATGTAAAATGGATATATAACATATGAAATTAAATAGTTTTATGTTTATGTATTTTGAAATATAGTTAAGAATTAATGTCATTGCTAATATAGTCATTCAACAGTAACCACATGATTAGTATAAATAAAGGGCTTTTACAAATCCAATTTACTCAGAAAAAGGAAGTAATGGCCTCCTCTAGTAGAATTTCTCTATATGAAGCCCATTTGTTGGAGCTCAAGAAAGGAGGTAGTGACATTGGGCTTCACTATTGACCCATCTCATGCTGAGATTCAATACATTAAGCTTGAACATAACCTCCTATGGGAGAAGTGAAAGTTAAAAACGATTATCACTCAATCAAAGTTAAATAAGCCTCCCTAAGAGTCATTCACCCTCGCACACCATACCCATAGGTATTATAATTTTGTTTTAATGGGTTATGTAACCACACCCTATCACTATGATTATGCTAATTATTTTTTTATATATCATATACATTCATTTATTATTGTTACTTTGTAAATATATTTTAAAAACCAAATAGTATTTTTAGTTAATATTCTATTAAGAAATCAATTTTTATGAATTAATGGATTGTTTAATTAAATAATATTTTAATAAAATATTATAACTAAATTAAATATTATTAAATATAAATGATTGTATAATTTTTCATTAATACAATTGTAATTTTTATTTCTGTTCGAAAGTTGTTTTTTCAGAACCCATGAATTTTCAATAAATGTAGGTTTTTATTTTAAAAGTAAAAATTAAAATATTTATAAAATTATTTTTATAAAATAAATATTATTTTTTGAATCTGGATGTCAAAATTATCCAATGGTGAATTTTTTATAATTTTCTGAGATAGTCAAATTATTGGGTAAAAATTAAATATTGTTTAGATATATAATGTGTTTTCCGACATCATAATGACACAATAGTGATGTAATAAAATACTATAAAATATTTATTTGGAAAATATATGTTTTACTTTTAGTATTAGGTGATTTTAGATTTATATGTTCAATTTCATGGGGTCTGAGTTGACCCTCCAAGACATATTAAACATTTTAACTTTAAAAATGATTTCCATGAGAGTGTGACTCACCTCCACATAAGAAAACGTGATATTTTAAGAATTGTGTCCATTGGACTTATAAAATATTTTTCTACACTCCAATTGGGAAAAAACCCATGGGTTGGTTTGTGCTTTTTATTTGTTTAATGTGTGGTGTCCAAAATGAAAATAGTAAACAATTCCTTATATTTTCTTATATAAACCCACACAAGCTCCCACGTCTCTTCAGTCGAAACCCTGGTAGAACGTCACTACTCTGTCCGAATCTCCCTAGTATCCTTTTAAGGCCACCCAATCTCCCAATAAACCAATATAAACCCCCCTCAAGCCTTTGTATCACACTTCCACGTTAGGGGTTTCTTCATTTATCATTTTTGTCCAAATTTCATTATGTTGTTATACTATTTTGTTTTCAATTAAAAAAATTAGGGTATGATTTTTAACCTCTACTATACATCCCTAATTATATTTGAATGATGATATACCCCGCTCTATATCATTAATTTATCCCATGTACACCTATTACCCTGCCAAAATTTTATAATGAGTTTCTCTCTTCTCATTTACATTAAAGAAATTATTTTATATTATGCATCTAAATTCCATTACATATGTTGGGATATTATGATACATGACCCCCATACAATCCTTTTCATTTATAAATTATGAGATACCATTTTCTCTCTCATCAACCCATTTTACGATTAATATTTGATGTCACTTTGCTACAGAAGTTACACCAAAATTTCCAATGCCAAAATCATCTTGTAAGTGAATACCATACCCATTTCGATATCAACTGTATTCACCTTTATTCACATATACATTTTGATTATGAACTTATCTTTTAGTATTCCACATATTTTATTCATGGAATAAATTATTATGTTATAATTAATCCATGATGGATGATCCATGTGGCACACATATGCATGAAATGAAATGTTTATAAAGGGTTTGCCCTGATAGTGCTCCAATACATTAGGTAAAGATTATTATCCTAATAAATCAAGTTAAATGAGGGTATACACATGATATATCAAGGTAAATTGGGTTTTACTCATTCTAATTAACATGAAATGAAGGTTTACTCATGCACATTATACAATGAGCCTTGGCACATGCTAATATCTTGTTTAATGTTGTTTCCACCTTTCCATGTTATGATAATCATGCTATATCATGTCTTTATATTCAGGTTTATCTTATGCTCCAAAGATATTCCTATTGCCTTACATGTACTATATTCTACATTTTAGGCCTTGTTTACTCCCTCACTTTTCTTTATAGCTCTCCCTTTTCATGTGAATGTCCTCAAGATATCCCATTCAATGTTAAGTAAGAAGGAATATTATTGTCATGTAAAAGAACATTTCCATAAAGATGTTGGGTTTAATATTCTATGTTGTTATGAAATGTTCACAATTTCCCATGAAACTAGACCAATATATCCTCAAATATGACTTTAGGAAAGCATTATGTAATAAATCATGTTTAAGTGTGAAATAAAAAGGAAGGGTTGTTATAGTTGGTATCTGATGATAGGTTTAGTTATTTTTGGGATTAGTATTGGAAACCCCTAGGGAAACCCTTAGGGATAAAACTATATATAATAAAACAATCCCTATATATTGGTGAGTATAGATTAGTTGGATTATCAAGAAAATACATCCCTGTATGGATACAAACAAGTAGTGGCAGCTCTGACACATATGTATCTAGGGGTAAAACACAGAAACACCGCTTTGAGCTAAACTTGAACGGGAACTGGCGCACAACAATGGGCCTTGCTGCACTCTTAGTTGCAAAACTCCCATGGGATATTCTATGGGGAATTAATAAGTTTAGTATGAACTATTATTAAGGGAATAAAAAATTCCTATAAGAATATATGTGGGGAAATAGATCATGGATAATCTATATTGATACATAAGGTATCACAAGTTAGGATATACTATTAAATTACAATTTTATCCTTTTATGTTCAATGTTTTATTTTTTACATTACTATTAATAATGTTTTAAAACCCTTTTATTATATTTTATTTTATTCAGTTAAAACATGGAAGGAGAAAGATCATGAATAAATCTTCTCTTTCTTACTGAAGAACTAATTTCAAGGATTGTCTAGAAGTCATGTCCATATGAATTTGAAATCTTTTCAAATATCTAAGTTACATGAAAACAACTTTATGAGGCATCCAATACCTCTATAATTGTATGATACATTCCATGATCAAGTATCTTCTATTGAAAAATCATGTGCTCTCAACATTGTTATGATGCTAAGCATGGGAAATACCATCTGGGCATTTCCAAAATATTCACTTTATCTCAAAATTATGACATACTAAATGCTTTTATAAATGGTTTAGAAGAGAGATACCTCTAAGAATCCTATTTCTATGAAATTAAATATTTAGGTCTTTTGGTATATACAAATACTGATTTATTGAAACCCTACTTTGAAACATTTGAATATGAATAAATAAGAGTTTTTTGTAGAAAAATTATTAAAGAGGATATCTCAAAATTATATAAAAGAAATACCTTTTTATGACATATATATTCTTCCATAGAAATAATCCAAGATGTATGGGGAGTTTTGGGTAAATGAAATTAAGTATTTTGAAAAAACAACTCGAGGTACCATCATGACGCATGAACCCTTTCACAATGAAGGAAATTGCAATAAAAAGGATTGAAGTCCTTATAGAAGCAATAAAGGATAAATACCCTCATCTATTTTATTGTGGGAAAAAGAAATTTTGAGGGCGATATTTCTTAAGGGGTATGATTTTAACGACCCAAAAATTAATTAATGAAAAATAATTTTGATCCAATTAAATGTCTTATTGTATAAAATTGTTAACATATGTCCTTCCTTGGTTTTATTTTTTTATTTTAAAATACCATTATTAATTATTTACATTCATAATATAGCCGCTGAATAGTGACCACAAGATTAGTATAAATATAGGGCATTAACAAATCCAATTTACTCAAAAAAGGTAAGTGATGGATTCATCCACTAGAATATCTCCATAAGAAGCCCATTTTTCAGAGCTCGGAAAGGAGGTAGTGCCACTGGGCTTCACTCTTGACCAAGAACATGCCGAGTTTTAATACATTATGCTTAAACAGAACCTACTACGGGAGAAGTGGAAGTTCATAAAGATTTCCACCCAAGTTATGTTATTTGAGCCTCCCTAAGAGTCAATCACCGTCTCACACCATACCCTTAGGTCATATGCCGGTGTTTTAAGGGGTTATGTAACAAGACCCTATCACTATGATTATGTGCATTATTTTCATGTAGATAATATACATTCATTTTATTATCGTTACTTTGTAAATAGATTTTAAAGCACAAATAGTATTTTTAATTAATATTCAATTAAGAAATATATTTGGATAAATTATTGTATTTTTTAATTAAATAATATTTTAATAAAATATTATTAATAAATTTCTTTTTATTTAATATAAATGATTGTGTGATTTTTTATGAATACAATTGTAATTTTTATTAATGTTGGAAAGCTTTTGTATCAAAACCTATGAAATTTGGTAAATGAATATTATTATTTTAAAACTAAAAATTCACATATTTAGAAAATTATTTAGAAAAAATTAATATTATATATGAAATTAGGGCATAAAAATTATCCAATGGTGAATTTTTCATAATTTTCTGACACAGTCAGAATTTTGGGTAAAAATGAAATCGCATTTAGAAATATAATGTGTTTTATGACACCATAATGACCTAATTTATATGTAATAAAATAATATAAAAATGTTTTTCCGTCCAATATATGTTTTAACTTTAAAATAATGTAATTTTTTGTATTTTTTATTAATTTTATAGTGCCTTTGTGGAACCTCAAACACTTATAAAAAATTTTAACTTTTAAAATGATTTCCTTGAGAGAGTGACTCACCTACACATACGAGAGCCAAATATTTTAATAATTCAGTCAATTGGACATGTAAAATAATGTTTTCCAATCCCCTTTGGAAAAAATCATCTGCAAAACCCATGGATTGGTTTGTTGTTTTGATTAGTTTAATGTGTGGTGTCCAAAACCTAAATAATAATGAATTCTGTCTCTTTTCTTATTTAAACCCACGCACGCCACCAATTATATTCACTAAAAACCCTGGAGAACATCCATAATATATCCTAATTTCTTTATAATCCTCCTAAGGTTCCCCAAGTTCCCAATAAACCTCTCTCAAGCATCTCCTAAGCCTTTGAATCACACTTCAATATAAGGGATTTCTTCCCTTCTCATTTTTTCCAAATTTCATTATGTAGTTATATGATTTCGTTTTCAATTAAAAATGTTGGGGAATGATTTCTAATCCCCCATATACTTCCATAATTTTGTTTGAATTATTATATACCCCTTTACATGTCATTAAATACTCCCCATGTACTCTATTATGATACTAAAATTCCATAAGGAATTTCTCCCTTCTCATTTACATTCAAGCAGTTCATTTATGTTATGAATCTAAATTCCATTACATATGTTGGTATATTATTTTCCATTACCCCCTTACTTTCCATTTAATTTATAAATTATTAGATACACATTTCTCTATAATCAAACCATTTTACAATTTCTATTTGATGTTTTTATACAGTTGATGTTACACCAAAAAATCCAATGCCAAAATAATCATCTAAGTTAATACCATACCCATTTATGTATTAGGGGTACTCACTTATATGAACATGTACGTATTGATTGAGGACTTACATTTATGTATTCCACATATCTTATTATTTGAATAAATTGTGATGTTTAATTAATCCATGTTTTATGATCCAAGTGACCCACTTATGATTGAAATTAGATGTTTATAAAGGGTGTTCACTGATAGCGCTCCAATGTAATTGGTAAATATTAGTATCATGATAAATCATGTAAAATGAGAGTTTAGTCATGATAATTAATTTAAATGAGGTTATACTCATGCTAATTCATGTTCAATGAGGATTTACCCATGCTCAATGTGCAAAGAGACTTTTCTCATACTAATATCATGTTAAATGTTGTTTCCTTATTTCCATGTTATTATAATCATGAAATAACATATATTTATGTTCATGTTTATATTATTATCAATTGAGATTATTATTACTTAACGTGTACTATATTATTAATTTAATTCCTTTTTTACTCTTTTACTGGGCTTTATAGCTCACCCTTTTCTTATTCATGTCCTCAGGTTAACCCATGTAATGCTAAGTACAATGGAAATTTGGGGTCATATAAAAGAGGTTTTCAACAAATATTTCGTGTTTTATGTTCTAAGTTTTTATGTAATGTTTCTAATTTCCCAAGACAATACACATCCCAATCCTCATAGTTTTATTAAGTTCATGTTTATGTAATAAATTATGTTTATGTTTGAAATAAAGGAAACGGTTTTTATAGCTGGTATCAGATGATAGGTTTGTCATTTTTGGGATCAGGATTAAAAAACCCTAGTGAAAACCTTAGAGATAAGACAAAGAATAATAAAAACATCCCTAAATTATTCTGAGTGTATATTATGTTGTTTATTATGAAAAAATTTCCATTTCTTTATACGAACAAATAGTGGTGTCTTTGGCACAGATATATCTAGGGGAAACCCCTGAAAACACAGATTTGAGTTAGACTCGAATGGGAACATTTGCACAACAACAGGAATTCATGCACTCGTAGATACCACACTATAAAGGGATATGATTTTTTAATTCATAAGCTTATTATTAACCATTATTAATGGAGTAAAAATTCCCCTTATAATAAAATTTTGGAAATAGATCATGGATAACCTAGACTGAAACAAATGGTATCACAATATAGGATATATTATTCACTTACAAGTTTATCGTTATATGTCCAAGGTTTTATTTTTTATGTTGGTATCAAAAAAGTATTCAAACCCCCATAATTGTATTTTAATATTGTTATTTAAAACATGGAAGGAGGAAGATCACGGAAAACTCTTCTCTCTCTTCATGAAGAACTAACTGCAATGATTATCTAGAAGTAATGTGAAGATGACATTGAAACTTTTTCAAATATCCCAGTTATATGAAAACAAATTTATGAGGAATACAATACATCTAGGATTCCTTGATTCTTGCAAGGATCTGGTGTCATCTATTTTATAATCATGCACTCTCAACTTTTATACTATGCTAATCATGGGAAGTAGATGATTTTGAAAAAATGATTAGCTGCCATCATGACGCATGAGCCCTTTCTCCATGAAGGAAATTCTGACAAGAAGGACTGAAGACCTTATTGAAGTAATAAAGGAGAAGTCCACTCATATGTTTTAGTATGGGAAAAGGAAATTTCAAGGGCAAAATTTCATAAGGGGGAATGTTGTAATGACCCAATCTTTTATTAATAAAAATTAATCTTGATCAAATTAAATTTATTTTATGTATAATGGTTATATTACACATGCACTTCCATGGTTTTATGTTTTCAGATTTTAAAAAACAATTAATAATTATTTGCGTTGATAATATAGCCATTTAATAATGACCACATGATTAGTATAAATATATGGCTTAAAAAATCCAATTTACTAAGACAAAGGATGTGATATCCTTATCCAGTAGAATTACTCCACAAAAATACCATTTTTTGGATCTTTGAAAGGAGGTAGCATCACATGTCTTCTATCTTGACCAATCCCAAGCCGAGCATCAACACATTAAAATTGAACGGAACTGCCTATGAGAGAAGTGGAAGTTAATAGAGATTACCACCTGAGTGATGTTATCCGTGCCTCCCCAAAAGTCTGTAAGCATCGGACACCATACCCTAAGGTCTTAAGAGAGTGTTTTAAGGGTTTATGTAACAAGAACCTAGCACTATGATAATGTGAATTATTTTTGTATATAGAATATACGTTCTTTTTATTATTGTTAATTTGAAAATATATTATAAAACACAAAGAGTATTTTTAGTTTATATATATTAAAAAAAATGATGAATTAATGGATTATTGAATTAAATAATATTTTAATAAAATATTATTACTAAATTATGTTTTATAAAATATAAATGATTATATAATTTTTTATGAATACTATTGTATTTTTTATTAAGGATTGAAAGCTGTTTTTGTCAAACCCCAGGAATTTTCGATAAATATCAATTTATATATTAAAAGTAATAATTTCAATATTTATATAAATATTTAGATAAAATTTTTATTATTTTTGGAATCAGTATATCTAAATTATCCAACAGTTAATTTTCCATAATTTTCTGAGATAGTCGAATTTTTGGGTAAAAATTAAATACCTTTTGAATATATAATGTGTTTTATGACATAATAATGATCCAATGGTGACGTAATAAAATTATATAAAAAAATTTTCTGTAAATATTGGTTTTACGTTTAAAATAATTTGATTTTAGATTTGATCTATTGATTTTATGGTGCCTTAGTGGACCTTCCAAAACATGTAAAACATTTAAACATTTAAAATGATTTTTCTGAGAGTGGGACTCACCTTCAAATAAGCTAGCCTAATATTTTATGAGGTTCGGAAATTAGACTTGTAGAATAATTTTCTCCACTCCCCTTTGTAAAAACCATGGTATTGAACTGTGGTTTGGTTTTTGTTTTTATTAGTTCAATGTGGGGTGTCCAATACCTAAACAATAAAAAATTCCCTATCTTTTCCTATATAAACCCACCCAATCTCCCACTTCTCTTATCTCAAAACCCCTATATCACATCCATACTATTACTACCTCTCTCTTGTATCCTCCGAAGGAACCCCAATCTCTAATTAATCCTTTCTCATGCCTCTCTCAAGCCTTTGGATCACACTTCCAAGTAAGAGATTTCTTCATTTCTTATTTTTGTCCTAATTTCATTATGTTTTTATACCATTTTGTTTCCAATTAAAAATATTCAAGTATGATTTATCACCTCCCCTATAATACCCTATTTATGTTTCAATGATTATATACCCCTTTCCCTATCATTAATTAATCCCATGTATATCTATTACCATGTTGAAATTCCTTAATGAATTTCTCTCTCATCGTTTACATTCAAGCAATTATTTTATATTATGCATCTAATATCTTTTTTCAAAAAAAATATTATGCATCTAAAATCCATTATATATGTTGGGATATAATGTTCTATAACCCCCTTAATGTCAATTTCAATTATAAATTATTAGAGACCCCTTTCTCTCTCATCAACCCATTTTATGATTTCTGTTTGATGTCATTATGTTGTCGAACTTACACCGAAATTTCACATGCCAAAATCATCGTGAAAGGGAATACCATTCCCTTTTCCATATCAAGGGTATTCACCATTATGAACATGAAATTGTTGATTTAGGAGCTAAATTTTTGTTTTCCACATCTCTTATTCATTGATTAAATTATTATTTTTAATGAATCCACGTTGTATGATTCATGTGGAACAATATGCATAAAATGAAATGTAAATAAAGGGTGTTCCCTAATGGCGCTCCAATACATTGGGTAAAGATTGGTATCATGATACGTCACATAGAATGTGGGTTTAATAATTATAATTCAAGTGAAATGAGGTTTACACATACTAATTCATGTTTAATGATTTTTTACTCATGCTCCATGTACAATGAGCCTTGGATCATGCTAATATCATGTTAAATTTTGTTTCCACGTTTCCATGTTATGATAATCATGTTATCACATTCCTTTATGTTAATGTTTCTTTTTTTACCTATTGATATGACTATTTCCTAACATGTTCTATATTATTAATTTTTTGCCTTTTTACTCCCATACTTGTCATTATAGCTCACCCTTTAATTATGTGTGTCCTCAGGTTATCAATTCAATTCTAAGTACGAAGGAATGTTGTGGTCATGTAAAAGAAGTTTTCCATAAAGATGTTGGGTTTTATGTTATAATTTTTTATATAATGTTCCTAATTTTCCAAGACATCATACCTATCTATCGTCATAGTTTTCTTATGTTCTTTGTTATGTAATAAATCATGTTTAAGTGTAAAATAAAGAGCAGGGTTGTTATAAAAAGTAGGATTACTTGATAGTTAAACTTAGAATATATGGAGTAAAAATGATCCAAAACATGTCCAAAACCCATTTTATGGAAATATTTATACTTTATACCTTCTATTATCTATAGTTTAATATTATTTTAGCCACTTTTCATGGGAAAAAAGATTTTTTAATTCACTCTTTCTAAACAATTACAAAAGTTCCACTCAACCCCCTTATAAAAGGCCACCACCTCTCCCCCTCTCTTCACACCATAAAAATATTTTTTTTTTACAAATTACCTATCCAAATAACATTAAAAATTCCTTAATATCAACCTATATTCATTATGGTGGTCATATATTTAACCATGGAATTCCTATGGTGAAAATCAAAGGAAGATACTCGAAAAAGATGTAACATTCATTAACAAAAGGTTACTGTTTTATTACTTCCTCAAACCCCATTAATTATTTCTATATCAGGATTATATATAAACCTAAGTATATTGAATATAATTTGATGTTTTTATGTTAATATTACTATCCATAACCATACATGATTTTATAAAATGTGTTGTGAAATCATCGTTCTTGTGTACAGTGGACTACCGCCCCATGAACTGATGTCGTTCATTTTTCTATTTCCACATCTAAAGATTGTTAATAATTGTGTACATGATGTTTTATATGATATTTATGATATTTATGATGCATTTATGATTTTTTTAATTAGTATATAACACATACCTCTATGTTTTCTATTTTTTGGGAATAAAATTACGGCGTATGTGTGTATGATGGACTATCACCTTGCAAAGCGATGTGATTTGTTAAAAATTTACAAAGAATATATTAAGGATTAGTTTAATAGAAATATGTGATATATATGAAATTTAAATTATATTAGATTTAATATATATATATATACCATTTACTTTTCTTTCTTTCAAAGCGATAAAAAAATGGAAATAGTGTCCATGCATATGTACAACCTACCGTCTCCATGAATAATGTATTTAACTTCCTATTAATAAATCATATGGATTAATATAAATACATATATACTGAACATATATGATATTTATATCATGGTTATAATTTTTGAGATTATGAAATCATTATCTAATTAAGGGGACTGAGAATAATAAGTCCAAACATTTATGAAAATAAAATAAGATATTTCCAAAATCATACCTTTAAGCTTCATATAATGTTATTATTTTATAGGGATAATGATTAAATATTATAAAAGTGGTAAGAGTTTATTATTGAAATCCTTTAATTTATCTAGATTGTTTGTGTCTATGCTTCCATTGATGAAATATTATGATACATCTCTTAATAATTCTCGTGAATTTTTTTATCCTCTAGTTACTCATGAAATATTTATGTAATGTTAACATTTTTACACTCTATGGTACTAAAGATATTTAGAAATTATTTTTTAAGAAATATAAATTTATTTCTCTTCTCCATCAAAAGTCTTTTTTCCCAAGAAATAATTTTTTCAGAAATTTTTTTAAAAAATCATTTATTACCCTCTTATTAATTTTAAAATAAATTCTTTCACAAGTTTTACTTTTTACAAAAAAAATTGAATGTAATGTTCATTTCATTTTCCAAACCAATGCATGTTTTTCTTCTACCAAAATTTTTATATGAATATTAATTTAAGAATATATGGTTTGAATGGAAATTTTGATATCATGGAAATTTATTTCTTCAAAGATACCTTGATATGTATTAAAAGTTAATTTGAATAAAAAATTGTTTTTAAAATTTTTTTACATTTTAAAAATCATTTTTCATAGAGTAAATTATATTTTATTAATTAAATTTTTTAAATATTCTTTAGAAGAAACTTTCCATCTAAGATTACATATGTCTACATTACCTATACCATACAAGGGATATTATTTAAATATAACATTATTATTCTATAACTGAATGGTTTAGGTTTATAATGATACATTATTTATGAAACTTGTTTCTTTTAAACTGCTTATAGCATGATAAAATCTGAATGAAGCTTGATTCATTTCATAGTTTATTCTATGATGAAATGATTTTGAAACCTAAATATTCTCCATAGGTTATGATATGATGAAATCTTTATCATACCCATTTTATTTCATGGGTAGTTATATGGTGAATATTTATGATCTTATGGAACAAATATGTATGATTTCATTATGTGATGGGTGAGACCTATATATCCCTCTAATGCATTGGGAAAATATTTATATGTCATGAGATAGAAGGAACTAGAACAGGGAGTGAACTTTGTTCAATAAGATATAGATGAAATGGGAAGTGAACCAGGTTCAGTAATATAGGTATCGAATGTTGAGTGAACGCGATTCAGTAAAGGAATTTTCCATTATGATGGTCTTGGTAATAATTCTTGACTAATATGGAAACGATTTTATATGGTTATGTTTAGGAAAAAAAATCTCATTTCTTATTCTCTCATGGATAATCTTATTTAATTCTCTTATGAATCATGTCTTCTGAACTTCCAATCTTTATGTCATGACTCATTATTATGGTATTGGATGTGTAGGGTATGGTTTCCAAATGTTATGTTATTGTTATCATACCCTTACGTTCATAATATGATTATGTATCTCCTTTGTTTTCTTTTAATAAGAATCTAATATCGTCTTATCTTTTGTACCCTTTACCCATGTTATGATGATATGTGTTATGTATGATATGTATAATATGGGTGATAGTTATGAAACATTTAGTGGGATATGACATATCTCACATATCAACCAATGTTTATGTTTTTTAATTATTTAAAGTCACAAAACTATTTGGAATCTAGGGAATTTATTTTTGTAATGAATAAATGTTCCATAAAATTGATGTAATGTATATGTATAATAATCATGGGTTGAAATAGTTGGAATCAATGGAAATTTTTAGTTAAACATTGTAAAAAGAGGAATGATAAAACCTTAGAGATATCCTTAATTAAATGTTTAAAGATAATTCTAAATATTATTCAAAATATAAAGAAATATCATAAAATTTTGGTATAGGATAGAGCTGGTGGTTTCATGTAAATACATCCCTCTCCAGATACTTCAAGTGTTTGCAATTATAGAATATATTTACCTAGGGGAAGCAATCATGATAACACTATATTGATCTAGACTCGATCAGGAATTGGTTCACGACAATGGGCCTTATTGCCCACCTAGTTTGAATATCCTGGGGGATACACTTTGTAAATTCACAAAATCATTATGAAATATAATGAATAAATTAAAAATAATTTGGATATGAATTACCTAGGATTAACCTCAGGTGTCATTGATTAAAGAATTCATCATAGTTTAGGCATACTATAATTGATTTTCATGATTATATGGTTTTCCACTATGCTTATTATTTCTTACCTTGTGCATTTTGGTTTTAGTCAGTAGATATATCCCGAAGGAACCACATTAATGATGAGGGAGATGGAAATTAAAATTATTGTCCTCCTAAAAATAAAAATGTAATGGGAGTTGGAATGAAAAATCTCATTGAAATGCTCACATATCATTCTCACTCTTTGATTCATGTTTGGCTCCCAAATGAAAAAAGGATGGAACAATATTCTATTGAGTCTTTCTTGATGAGGAATCAACCTTGTTTTAGTGGATCATTGGATCCACTATTTTGTAAAAAGTTTATCAGTACCACTGAAAATATATTTTTCTTTATCTAGTGTTCATAACAAGAAAATGTAATTTTGGTTCTCTACCATTTGGAAGGTGAAACAGATTAATGGTAAAATATTATCAATAATATAAGGCAACATAAAGAAATTGTCTTTATGGATTGGTCCAAGAACCTATTTTTCTATAATTAAATTCCTTATATTCTTTGTACAAAGATAGAGAAATATTTCTTTGATCTAAAGAAATAGGATAATGAATTTCTTGGTACCTATAAGGAATATTTTATAAGATATTCCAGGTGCCCTTACTGCATTATCATCCAACCTGAATGTAAGTTTGATCAATTATTCAGGTGCAGAAAAAAAAGTCTCTGAAGAGAATTATCCACAACAGAATTTATTAGATATGAAGAGATTTTTGTATGTGAAATAAATAGGTAAATAAAAGTTGGAGTTACATATAAATCTATCATTTTGGATAAGAAAAGGAAGATGGTGTTCAAAGGAAAATCTATGAACCAAATATAAAAAAAGATGATCTTTCATTTACGCTCAATGTGTCAAGAACATTATGGAGAGAATTTCCTAAGGTGGGCTTGAAATTTTTTTAATTATATAAGGGAGATTCATCTATAAATTGATTTCCAAAGTGATAGTATGATGTAAGTTAACTATTTTAATAGAGAAAATGCTACATAGAATTCACCTCCCACACATTAGTGCCTCAAGTGTAAGGTGAATGGGTATTATGATAACCAATTAAAAAACCTGGGGGTTAATGATGATAATTGAAATTAGAAACCGAGGTAGCCAATGGAAATGGTAAAATATAATTTGATCACTATTTATGATGGGGTGTGATAACAACATGGATAAAGGTACACTGACCATCCACTCTAGAACTAAAAATGCATTATTTGACTCTAGATCTACCCATTCATACATATCTAGTGAACATGATAAGGATATCAGGATTACAACTAAAATATTCGAAATGGAATTAGAAGTAAGCCCCCTAATTTTATGATGATCACAACCCATGTTAATTATTTTTTTGTTGTAAATTTTGGTGGGAATGTGCTTCATGAAAATCTTATCATTATTCCTCTAATTGACTTTAATGTCATCATAGAAATTAATTGGATTTTTATTTATGAATCTCACATCAATTGTTGAGTAATGGAAGTTACGTTTTATATTCTAGCCAAATCTATGATGGTCTATCAATGTGATAATAAGTATAAACTTCCATTGGATATTAAATATGTGGGGAGTTATCATTATATATAAAATTGGTATATATATATCATAAAATGTTTATGTATATATTCATATAAAAAGAGATTAATATGTGCCATAGAATACTATTATATTTTATAATTGATTAGGATAACTCAATACATTAAAATTTTGGGAAACCAAACAAGGTGTTAGATGCTTTGACTGAAAAGGAAAGTGTTAGATTTTCAATGATAAGGATAAAAATGGTCAAATATTTTTGGATTTGAAAATGATAGATCTATAAATCCTAAGGGAATGGGAAATATCTTATATTCCTCCATTTAATGTTCAACCATCTATCCATGTGAAGATTAAATAGGTGTAAATGGAATATGTAGAGCTGAAAAATAATTCGAAAAGCATTCCTATGTTTAACATTGATCATGAATGAATGACAAGGTTAAGGAACCTTGTATGTCTTCTTTCTATACTAGAATTGAAGATGTTGTTAGAGGAATCTCAATGTTCTTCATTTTCTATTCATCCTGGAAGTATGAAGATGTATAGATATTTGAAATAATAAATTATATGGGATTTAATGAAGAGATATATCAAAAAGTGTATATATTATTTCATGGTATGTCAAAAAGTTAAGGCTCAAAGACAATTTTATAAGGGTATGTTGCATCAATTACACATACCATAATGGAAATGGGAGAACAACACTATTTATTTTTTTGATGGGATCCCAAAAACATCTAAAGGGAATAATTATATATGGGTGGTAGTCAATCACATTACTAAGTTATCACACTTCATTTATATCATAGAAAAATTATCACTATATTACCTTTTAAGGATATACATTAAAGAAGTGGTAAGGGTGCATGGAGAAACACATTCCATTGTATCTAATTAGGATATAAGGTTTACCTCAAAGTTCTAAATAATTCATTAGCAAGCTCTGGTTATGAAATTGAGTTCTAGAACTAAATATAATCCTCAAATAGATGGTTATTTTGAAAGAAAAATTCAAAACATGTAAGATATGTTGAGATCTTGTTCTTTGAATTTTAAAGGTGGATGAGATCAACACCTTCCTCTAGTTTCATTTTCCTATAATAATGTCTTTCACTCTAGAATTCAGATGGATCCTTATAAATTTCTAAATGGAAACAAATTTTAAGATCCAACATGTAAGAATGAAGTTGGAGAATGAAAGCTATTGAAGCTGAGATAGTTTTGTAAATGGTAGAGAATGTTAGATCCATCCATGAGTATATCATGGCATCTCAATGTCAGCCAAAAATTTATGTCAATAATCATCAATGTGATGTATAATTTTAAGTTGGTGATAATTGTTTTCTTGGAAATTCTCCATGCATTAATTTTATGAGATTCATGAAGAAATGGAAACTAATCCCTCAGTATATTGGTCCCTTGGAAATTATCGATCATATTGAGATGGTAGGCTATCATTTTCAGATCCAAAAAACTACTCTCAAGCCAATTATTTGTATCATGTATCTTCTTTGATGAATTACAAACATGAACCTTCACATATACAAAACTCATATGTCATAACACAAGATAAATAACATTCATACAAGGAACAACTTGTGGAGATTCTAGAGAATTCATAAAAAGTTCTATGAAACTAGACACTCAGGTATCACCCCCAGTTTCAGCTAATTAGATTTTTATTTATGTATTTTCAGTATATAAATTAATTTGGTTATGTTTAGGAAGCTTTATAGGGGTTTTGAAATGTTTTTGTCTCTTTTTTCTAGGTGTATTGTTTGATCACGGTTAGTGGTAAGCGTGAATGTCCTCCAAGAAATCGTACAAGGGAGAACATGGGTTGCTGGGAAGGTGACTGGTTAGCACATGGTTTGTAAAATCTGTGTGCCACCTAGGTGAAATCATGTTTTTTTAATATAGGGGATAAGATCCCTTGGTGTAATGTTTTTTAACCTTATGACCAACTATTTGAGGGGTTTTTGGTGTCAGTGGTTGGCATTTGATTTACAGAAAGTTTTCTTAACTATGTGCCTAAACCTCATAACATTAAAAATGAGTCCTAGATTTTATGGATATAATTTGAATATGAAAATTAATGGATTTTTTTCACCTAATATTACCCAAACCCAATTTCCTATCATTTTGAAGGCTATGGAGACCCTTCCCCTTGATCAGTGAGGAGTAAATTAGTGATTCTTGGTGCATTAGAGGCGTGGATTCCATTGTAAGGGCCCGTTATAGCTGTTTTCTGTAGATTCCATCTTCATCCCTCTCTTTAATTCATAGATATAATCTGTTGGAGGTAGATCTATGTTACTATATAGAATTAATGTTGATATATGTTTATGTTACTTAAAGGCAACAATATCAAAGGTAGTTTTTTGGTGTTTCAACCCGTTATATTGAAGATTTTTTGTCATTATTCATTTTCACCTAAGATTGCAATGTATGTGGAATCTCACTCTTCAAATATTATTATAAATAGAAGGCTTGATTTTAAATTAATTGAAATTCATTAATTAAATTGTTATTTTTCTGATCAAAGACTATTGGAAACCACATTAGTGATTTTTTCCGGAATTGGGGAAATTGGTTGTTTTGGTGGAAAGTGAAATTTGTATCATGATTTTAACATGATGATTTTAAAATGATTTTTTGTTTTAAATGCATGTAAATTTGGTTGGAAAACTGTTTTAAATAAATTTTTTGTTTTAATGAAATGGTTTGGAATAATTTTTTGGCATGGTTTTT
Organism: Viscum album; assembly: GCA_963277665.1. NCBI lineage: Eukaryota > Viridiplantae > Streptophyta > Magnoliopsida > Santalales > Viscaceae > Viscum > Viscum album. The sequence continues at coordinate 903,979,751 of OY728125.1, read as the reverse complement.
GGAATTAATGGTGGGAGTTAGTTAATGGGTATGGATATTAGTTTTAAAGTACCACCATAAAAGGAATGGAGTGTGCATGTGATGTTCCACCACCAATGGTAAAACCAATATTGATTGTTTGTGTGTGTGTGTGGTTGTGAGGAATGAACTGGGTTGTGAAAAATTAAATTCGGAAATGTTTATAATGACCTCTTTGGTTTCATTATATAGAAAACTATTTTTATAAGAAATGGTTTTTCTTTTTAAGATAAATTGTTTCAAATTATTTTTTACAATAAAAATTATATAAATGTGATACCATGCTATATCCTAGTGGTGTGAGTAGGGAATTAATTTGGATAAATATAACCATGTTTTTGTACTCACCCCATTTTTCAGACCTTTACTATATTTCCAGTTATTCTTTATTGAGAAAAAGGTAAAAGAAAGGCATCTCATTTCTTTAGTGATGCTTCATGATACCTTGTACATGGATTGTGGAGTTGGAGCTTAGTGAATTTTGGGAGATATGTATTTTATGTCTTTGGATGTCTTTGAGTCCTTTTTTTCTTTGGAATATTATATAGTTCATGGTTATAACTAGTTTTATTATTAGTTGACTTACTTTGGGTTATATGAATTTTTTCTCATTCATCATATAGTGATTCTTGGATATGGTTTTGTTGGTTTCGGTTGTTTTATTTTAAAAGGGAAAATAATAACCTAATTTTTATGATGTCTATTGAATTTATTTCGAGCATTTTCTGTCTTGGGGATGTCACCTAATTCCAAGTAACATCACCACCTCTTTCCAAGACAATGGGTGTGGGGAAGAATGTTATAAATAGTATGTTCCTTGGATGGTTTTTCATTAATTTTTGGACAGATGGTATTTTTTATTAATCTTGGAGTTTGGAAGTAATTCTTAATTAGTCCTTTGGTTGGGATGGTCTAAAGGTTTAAGAGTTTCTCAAATTTAAATGGTGATTATAAAGATTTGTACCAAACCAAATTATGTTGAACCTCAAGTTACCGGTGAGTTGGGTGCAAAAGTATTTTGAGACACTTCTATGAGTAAAAATATGATTGTCATGGGTTTAGATGATGAGAAGTGTATGTCATGAATTGAAATAAATGAATTCACACTAATAATTAATATTCTATTTGGAGTAATAATTTATAATATGCACGAAAATGGTTTTTTGATGATAAGTTTGGGAAGTGTTTTCAAATGTGTGATATTGGAAGGGTGTGGTATTAGTGTCTTTAAAATAGTTTTATTTTCAAATAGAATGGTGGGATTTTAAAAAGATGGGTTGAAACTAGAAAATTATGATTTTGGAAACCCTTGGTGTGATATATATGATATAGTATATTTGAGTTGCTAAGCCTTCAGTTTATCGAGAGTTAACTAAGTGGTGTTTTCTTATGGTTATAGAAAATGGAACATGATAGGAATAGAAGAAACCAAACATAAGAGGATGTTGAGAATGTGGTTCCACCTGATCTATAGTTGAACAAGAAACCAATTATAAGTATTTTACACACTTTTAATGTTGTGTATAGATGGAAATAAAGGGATGAAACAAGAAAATTTGATTATTTCATTCAGTTCCATAAGCAGAATCCACCAATCATTATGGGAGACTCAGAACCAGAGAATGCAGTGGTATGGCTGAACAACATGAATCAAATATTCTATTTTCTAGGAATGCCAACAGAGATGAAGGTCAATTTTCAAATGTACATGATAGAGTATTTATCATGCTAGTGGTGGGATTTATTTGTTCAGGACAAATTGGACAAAGGCATTACATGGGAGGATTTTAATGAGTTTTTTAACAAACAATTTTATCCTTATACATTAATGATTTATAAAATAATGAAATTTTTCATATTTAATCTTGAGAATAACTTAGTAATGGATTATGAGGAAAAATTTATGAATTTATCCCACTTTGTTCTCGAAGTTGTGGCAAGTGTGTCCTTTAAGGCACACATCTTTTGAATCGGGGTTAGGGATGGAGATTTCCTTTAAGTTTGACATTAATTGCATAATTTATTAAATAGATATAGTCAATAGAGAGATAATGGTAGAAATAGACATCTCATGAACTATGGTAAGATTAATCATGATGATACCTATGTGAAATGGTGATAACTCTAATGATAGGAATAAGAGAAAGAGGTAATCATGTTTCCTAGGTAGTGGAATGACTTAGAATCTAATGGATGATTCAATAAATCTTCCTCCTAACCCCAAAAGTAATTCGGGTGTTTAAATGTGGTTATATACATCACATATTGAGATATTGTCTACAACTTCCTATATCAAGTCATAATTGCAATCAAATGGGGTATCTTTAGCTCTATTATCACAGTTATCTAAGGTGATCCACTCAGGACACCACTTATGATTCGCAGATTTCATGTTCTTTGATGGGATGAGAATATCAGAATAGTTCTTATCAATAAAAATGAGAAACCCATGGTAATTCTAGGAATAACATAACTCCTCAACAATAAAAATATCATACAGTTTAAAAAGGACAATGTGTATCGAGTTAGAAACTATATAGATAAAAGTAAGTGATTGTGGAAAATCACTTGATACCATCAACGGTGAGAGGTATGATTATTTTCAATTAGACCCTTACTATTTCATTGTTTGATACAGGTGCATCCCATTCAATTTTTCTTATCTTTTTTTTGATCTTCTAGGTTTTCATGTTGAGATTATTCCTTCTATTTTGAAACTTCCAACTCATCTTTCCAAAGAGAATATTGATCATGTAGGGTTAAATTATGTTCTATAATGACTGACCTAGCTAAATTGATATGGTATTTTTATTTTCAGGAGATTTATTTCAATGAAATAATTCCGGGTATGGAATGGTGAATAATCCTCAAATATAAAATTGATTATTTTACTCAAATTGTTAGTTTTATGATTGATGTTGGGGTCTAGTTTCTCTTTAAACAAGGCCAGAATGTAATGGTAGGTACAATAAGATTTTTGGAACCAACACTTGGAATGATCTCATACCAGTTTAAAATTATTACTTTAGCATCAATTGATGATATTTAGAAAAGTGGTGTTCCTAAAAAAATTAATTATTTTCTAGATTCTTTTACTGAGAATTTCTTAGGGTTTCCACCCACAAGATAATTGGAGTGTTTGATTTATCTCTTACTAAGGAGTAGTATTATCTCAAATTAAAATTATTATATGGAATGGACATAACTAGGTTAATTGAAAAACTATTTGTAATAGTTGGAATAAAAAGGGTTTATTCATCCTAACACTTATTTGTGGGAAGCACCAATCTTGTTTGTGAAAATGGCTGATAAAACTCTATGAATTTTTGTGTATTATCATTAGCTTAACCAAGTTATGATAAAGAATAAGTATCCACTTTCATGCATTGATGAACTATTTGATCCATTGAGGGGGCAGGGTAAATGGTTCTCTATAATTAACATATGATTAGGATATCACCAATTACGGGTTCGGATGGAGTATAATTCAAAAACAGCTTTCAAGAGTAGATATGACCATTATGGGTATGCGGTTTTTCCTTTAGATATTATTAAGGAATCATTAGTCTATATATAATTTACGAATTAGATATTTAAAAGTCATATGGATTCTTCTTTGGTGGATCTTGTAGATAAAAGTTTGGTGAATTCAAGGAAAAGGGATTAGAATGAGAAACATTTGGTGATATATTTGGTAATTTTGTAAGATCATTGTATATATAACAAATTATCAAAGTGTTTTTTTGGATATAATAGTTTCATTTACATGGCCATGTTATCAATAAAATAGGTGTTTATGTGAGTCCATAAAATATTGAATCTGTTTTCTCATAGAAATCTCCAAATAATGTCTTTTAGATATAGAGTTTTCTTAGATTGGTTGGTTATTATCGATGTTTTTTTCTTGAATTTTCATGACAAGATTCACTTATGAAAACATTGACATGTAAAGGTGTTCCAATCCAATGGAATGATAAATTTACTAAGTATTTCCAAGATCTTAATATTCACCATATATCAACGCCAATCTTAATTTTTCTAAAATCAATGCAAGTGTAAATGTTGTATTGTGATTTTTGGGGTGTGGGTTTGGATGTGTTCTCATGCGGGGTGATCCAATTTTTTCTAAGATCTCATGGAAGTTGTGGTTTCATGAGAATAACTACCCAAAAATTGATATAGATTCAATTTCTGTAGTCCATGCATTAAAGACTGGGCGTCATTATCTCTTTGCTGAGAAATTTACAGTGTTTAAGGATCATAAGAGTTTGAAACATGGTTTTCAAAAAGATATTTTAATCTAAGACAATGATGATGGATGAATTATATCTAAATGTTCAACTTCAACATGTTTTATACACTAGGTAATGGAAATGTTTTAGAGGATTCATTAAGTATAAAGTTGTATGGTCAGTTGAAAAAAGATGTTTTAGATCAGTGGAAGTTGTTGTCGGTGATAGATGACATGCAATTGGATTTTGAAGACCAATGTATTGTTATGATTTTCTTCCTAGTTTTTTCATTTTTATAATTCTGTTGAGAAGTATATAGAGTCACAATTATCTAAATCAGAATATTTTATAATGATGTTAAAACTCAATTGTGGGGGACCATTGAGGGATGAAACATAAAGGGGAGTTTAATATTTTGGTTTTGAGGTTAGATAATTTTACCCTTGACCTTTTTAGAGAAAATTATTCATCATTAACACCATTTCAGATGGGTAGTTCTTATTGGAATACCAAATATGTATTTTGAGTTGAAAGAACAATTTTAGTGGGTTGGAATGAAGAGAAATGTTGCAGATTTTATGATGGTATTCCTCAGTTGTCATCATGTTAAGGAAAACCATCAATGTCCAGTGGTTATTTTTCATTGTTTATATATTTATATTGGTAAATGGGAGAATATAACTATAGATTTTTTAATAGGTCTCCCAAGGATAGTTTGAAAAAATGATTCTATATCGATGATATTGGATCGTCTCACCAATTTGGTACATTTCATCCATATTCGTGAATCTCATACAGTGGTAGACTTATTTAAAATGAATTGCTAAGTAGTGGTAAGGAGGCATGGAATATCAGTTTTGATAGAATCAGATGGATGTATAAAGTTTGTATCTTGTTTATAGAAACCCTTATAGAATGAACTTATGACTTAGTTAACTATGAGTATGTCATATCATTGTCAAATGTATTAAAAATCTGAAAGAAAGATAAAAACACTATAATACATTATACGGGCTAGTTTGATGGATTTTTTTGTCTCATATGAGAATAAAATACCATTAGTAGAGTTATTATATAAATTTTTTTATCAAGACTTGATAAATATGTCTCTATTTGAATCATTGTGAGGGTATCACTATTTTTATCAACATTTTTTGGTGGAAAAAACGGAGACATCATTGGTTGGACCAAGCCTTGTGAAAGAGATAATGGAGATGATTTTGTTTATTAGGAAGATAATAGAGATAGTTTAGAGTCATCATAAATTGTATACAGATCATCGTTAGAATTTGTTTCTATTAGAGGTGACAGATGATGTCTTCTTGAGAATCAATACAAGGCTTGGGAAACATCATATTTGGATGTTTATCAAGTTATATCATTGATATATAAGACATTCTGAGATACTTAAACAGGTTGATGAGGTGTAATTTTAGTTGTCTTTTTTACCATGGTTCAGTTCAGTATATAATGTGTTTTGTGTATCTCAATTTAAGAATAATCATTCTGATCCTGTCCATTTGATTCGATTGAATTACATTGACCTAGATCTAAATGATTCATTGGTTCATGTGATATTTCAGGTTGTGGATAGAAAAGAGGGATTATTGTTTGTAAAAACATCAGTATAGTGAATGTTTTATGGTAGCATGGTTTGATTAAGGAATAAAATTGTGAACAAGAAAAGGAAATGATTGCTCAGTGGCCTAATCTCTTTCAGGCCTATAGTGGTTTTTTACTATTTGAGGATGTAAAGACCAATGGTATGGAGAATTTAAAACCCAAAATTTCTAGTAATTGATAATTTATTTATGAATTTTATTTATATAAAGTAATTATGGTATGTATGGTATGGTTTGATAGTTGTTTAGAAGATTTAAGAGGGATTTTAGGGAGGTTCACAGTTTGAGCACAGTTAGTAGAAATTGTGAATAACATCAAGGAAACCATGAAAGAAGGAACAAGGATCACTGGGTAGGTGCATATTTGGTATTGGTTTGGACAAACCGTACATCCAACCAGGTGGATCTTTTTTACATTGAACAGAGGGGCTAAGCATAATTCTAAAAAAAAATCTAAACCTTTGATCCAACCATGAGAGGGGTATTTAGAGTGAGTGGATGATGCAAGGTATGTGCACGGTTTTCATAACTGTGAACTTAAATAATGCAGTGTTAAAAATGAGATCTACAGTTTTTGGACATATTTTTTATATTCCCCTTAATGTAATTTTTTCCTTGCATGACCCTAACATGATTTTCCCTCCTCCCAATGGAAGTAGATACCTTTACAATTGATTCTGGAGAAATCATTTTGTATTTCTCTATAAGTAGGAGGTTTGGATTCAATGGTATGTGCTCATTCTCAGTTTTTTTCATATATTTTATCTTCTACCTATATTGGATCCATATATCTAATCCATCGGTGATTATCTATGTTAGAAGATGTGAATAATATTGATATATGATTTTTTTGTTGATAGGGAACAATATATAATGTGGTTTTTTTGAAATTTTTACATAGTTTATTGAAGATTTTGTTGTCGTTATTCATTATCACCAACATTTTAATGTATGTGGATTCAGAATTGAATCATCTTGTAATAAATAAATGAATTATTTCATATTTATTTAATTTATTGAATTAAATTTTGAAATTTTTTATAGATCATTTTTAAAACCACATTAGTGATGATTTTTGGAATAGTGGAAATCAATTGTTTTTTTGGAATGTGAAATTAGTTTAATGATTTTAAAATGATGATTTTAAAATTGTTGGTTGGTTTAAATTCATCGATATTTTTTTTCAAGATTATTTTCACAAAAAAATTTGTTTACATAAATTGTTTGTCATAATTGGCTGGCATGGTTTTTGGCATTAATGGTTTGTCGTGCATTGAATGGGGTGGATAATGGTTGTGAAGTACCGCCATCAAAATGGATTGAGTATAGATGTGAAGTTACACTATCAATGGTAACAATAATATTGATTGATTGTGTGTGGTTTCTTGGAATAGAATGGGTTATTCCAAATGAGATTTGGAAATGGTCAGAAAAACTTGTTGGGTTACTTTTAATGGAAATCTATATTTCATAGAAATGGTTTTGTGTTTTCAGATAAACTATTTTAAATTTTTTTATATAAATTTTATAACATTATATATCCTATTGTCATGGGTAGGGATGTTATTTGGGGAAATACTAATGAGTTTTTATGATCACCCCTTTCGAAGGAACTTGGGTGTGGTTGCAGATACTGTTTATCGAGATATAGGTAATTGTAATTTATCTCATTTATTTAGTGTAGCTTTGTGATTCCATGGGCATGTATTATAGAGTTGGATATTGGATCGTGTTGAAAGTTGTTGATTTTATCTCTTGGGATGTCTTTGAGTCTTTTTGGTTTTAGTTTCTATTTTGTACTCTGATATGGTTCATGGTTGAACTTGGATTTGTTGTTAGTCGGTTTACTTTTGGTTGCATGAAATGGTTTTCATACATCATATAGTAATTCTTGGATATGTTTTTATTGGTTTTGGTTGTTTTATATTCCAACGGAATATCTCGCACAAATTTTTATGAATCCTTTCTCATTTCTTCCTAGCATTTGGGGTCTTGGGGATGTCACTTTAGACTAAGTAACATCATTGCCTCTTTTGAATCCATTGGGCGAGTGGCATGATTTTGTAGGTAAAGGAAATGTATATAATTTATTTAGTGATTAATTGTGATACCTTGGGCTTGGATCTTATATTTTCATCTTGGATAATATTGGGATCTATGGAGTTTATGTCATTGGTTGTCTTTATGTCTTTTTTGTATTAGTCTCTGCTTTATACTCTGGTATGGTTCATGGTTGGACAGGGTTTTGCTATCAGTAAGTTTACTTTAGATTGTTTGGAATTGTTACAAAACATAATATTTTTATTCGTTGTTACGTTTTTTTGGTTGAGTTTTTTTATTTTCAAAGGTAATATCTCTCCCTAATTCTTATGAATCCCTTGGCATTTGTTTCCATGGTTCGTGTATTGTGGGTGTCACCTAAGAACAAGTAACATAAACGCCTCTTTACAATTCTGTAGGTGAGGTTAGGGCTCTTAAAAATAACATTTTCAAAAGTTTTTAGGTGAAACCTCCAATTATAGGAAGCTACATGGGAACTTTATTATATGATGTTGTATAAGAAACCTCATTTTTTTAATACGAATTATAAATTTTGAGTAATAAATTCATTTTAATGGTGGTAGAATGTAACATCCATAGTTTTTATGAATTTTTTAATAAATTAGACTTATTTTAGGGGTTTGTGTTTTATTATACACTAATTTATGATTTTATTAATTGAAACACCAATTTAATCATACTCTTCATGCAACACTAGTTTAGCTTGTGTTATATAACCATTTAGTTTTAACAAAACAATGATATATTATTAATATAGTTATTTAAACCCAACCATTATAGCATATATGTTAAACATATTAATATGAAAATTAATAAATTATTTATAAAAATATTTTTTTATATAAAGAAAATATATTCTAATTAAATACAAAATTTTCATTAAAGTATTTATATGTTTGGAAAATACTATTTTCTGAAAAATGATTTGTATATATTATTGTGAACAGTAATAAAATTAATTTTTAGCACATTAATGAAATTATTTAGATAAAATAAACATAATTTTGGAATTAATAATTTAAAATTTATATTAGGGTGATTTTTTGGGATTTTTCAAAAATGTTTCATTTTTTATGAATAGTAAAAAATACTGAATTTTAAATAAAAATTACCAATTTTTGTAATTAATTGACATAGTAAAATTATATTTTAATTTATTTTAAAATTATATTTATTTAAATTATACATCTATAGATCTAATTTTTGTCTTTTTAATAAAATTTATATAGAAATTTAAGATAAAGACGTTGTAAACTTTTTGTCTTTTTTGCTTTAAATACATACTTTCTGAAAATGCATGTGGGATTAATATTAAATTAGATTATAACACATATTTGAATTGAATTTGGAAAAATGTATTTTATATTTGATATCATAAAAAAATTTCATTTCTAATATTACCAACTAAATTTTTGAAAAATTAATTATTGAAGGAAATTAAAATGAATTACGGTGATTCAGGTAAGATTGAGATTACATATCTGTTAAACATAGAATATAAGGTCTAAAAATTACTAAAAACATTTCAAAAATTTATTTTATTGCCCTATATAGACATTAAATATTCTATTATCTCGATTGGTGGATTATTTATTCCACTTTATATTGAAAAAATGTGGCTAGTATTTACTCTTTCAAAAAAAATTCAAAAGTGTCACCAATCATCCTTGTAAAAGGACATCCCCTATCACCATCTATTTACACCATGAAAACCAATTAGGTTTGAAAATAAATTAATATATAACTTCTAAACTAACATCCTCTCATCATATAAGCATTACATTGTGAATAAATTCAACCATGGATGTCCTTTGGTGAAAACAATAAGGATAAACCCGAAGAAGTGGTAAATTTCATAAACGAACCTTTTTCTATTCGTTCCTAAAAACATTTAATTTTCTCTATATCTTGATTATATAAGAACATAAATATATTCCATATAATATTATGTTATTATTATAATATTATTCATAAAACCACACACACTTCTATCAAATGGGATATGAAATCGTCATTCATGTGTATAACGAATTACCACCTCACAACTGATGCCATTAGTTTCTAAATTTCCACCTATCAAGTTGGGAATAATGATATACATAAAATATTTATGTAATATATATGATCCATATGATATATATATTCTTATGTAATTATTATACAATAATATCTTCATGATTTCCATTTTTGGGAATACGATAATGTCATTTGTGCGTATAGTGGACTACAGCCGCACAAAGTGATATGATTCATTCATGATTTAAATTAAATGCCTTAAGATGGGTTTAATAGAAATATGTGATATATATGATATAATAATTTTACTATAATTATAATATATATATATATACCATTTACTTTTCTTTCATTCAATACAAAATGAAAAATTGAAACTGTCTTTATGCATACGTACGACCTACCATCTCTATGAATAGTGTATTTCATTTCATATCACTAAATTTTATGGATTACTATAAATAAATATATACTAAATATAAATTATATTTATATCATTTTTATCATTTTTTATATTATTAAGTCTTGATTTTTTTAAGAGGACAAAGAATAATAAGTCAAAACATGAACAAAAAATAAAGTGGTTATTACATAAAACATAAATTTCTCATGGAATTGTTATTGAATTGCTATTATAAAGTCATAATAAAATCATATATCATATTATATAAATGAATATGGTTATATGGTATTTTTATAATAAAATTATATTTATTATACAAGTGTTTTTAATGAGTACGATGGATGTCCAGACTTAAGGTAAGATATATTTGTCTTAATTTTCTTTCTGTGAGAAACATGTGATGTTATACACCTATAATCTTTTATGAGGTGTATATAATTACCATTTGAAACCATATATCATGAATATTCTTATTTTTATGATATTTTAATCTTTATTTGTACTTATTATTTCATGGGGATTATATTTCAATATTGCCAAAGTGGTAAGAGTTTTTTTATACAATCTCATCATTTATCCATATTTTTTATGATTATGATTCCATTAATAAAATATTTTGATACATATCTCAAAAATTCCCTTAACTTTTATTATTATATATTTATTCATGACATATTTATGTAATCATACCATTTATCCACTCTTCGGTATAATGTAGACAAATCTTGTATGAAAATGTGACTTTATTTCTCATTTTGGTCAAAAATACATTTTCTATTAAATTCACCCTTCTATAAATGGTTTAATAAAACTTTTATAACTCTCTTATTATTTTAAAACAAATTACACATTTTTTACTATTTGGAAAAAACATAAAAGGAATCTTCATTTAGTTTTCCAAAAAAAATTCTTGTTTGGATTTGGAAAAAAATGTGAAAGGAATATTCATTTTAGCAAGTACAGCATGAACATAATTTTATGATGAAGTGGAAAATCCTTTTTTTAAGTTTAATTTATATTTATTAGAATTTATTTTCAATCAAAATTGGTTTTATAGAATTTCTTATGATTGAAAAATCTTTTTTCAAAGAAGAAAATATGTTTTCTTCAAGAAATGTTTTAAATAATCATTAAAAATTATTTTTCATCTAATATTTCACCCATTAATGATACCTATGAGTTAATGGGGATATCATTCATGGAATAAAATATTATTCTTTCTCAAAAAAAATTTATTTTTATAATGATTTTTTTTTATGAAACCTATTTCTTTTCTACGGTTTATAGAATGTTAAAATGATTATGAAACCCACTTCTTTTCATGCATTATTTTATATTGAAATGATTATAAAACACGTCTCATTTTTAAAGGTTATGATGTAATAAAATTTTAATGATAAAAAATTTAATTAATGTGTTATAATATTATTAATTTTTATGATCTTTTGCAACACATATATATGATTTCATTATTTGATGGGTCAAACCTATATCTCCTTCCAATGTATTAGTTAAATATTTATATATCAAGATATAGAAATTACTAGGACATGGAGTGAAATTGGTTTAGTAATATAGGGATTGAATAGGAATTGAACATGGTCTAGTAATATAGGTTTGTAATGGGGAGTGAACCGAGATCTATAAATTACTTTTCTTGCTACAATGGTCTTGGTTATGATCCTTAGCTAATATAAAAATTATTTTCAGTACTTATGTGTATTCCATGAATTACATGTCTTGTGATCTAATGGATCATGTTATTTGATTCCCTTATGAATCATTTATTATTCACTATATATATTTATTCCATGAATCCTGATTATGGTCTTTTATATGTAGGGTATAGTTTTTAAGAGTCCTTCTCTTGTTACCATACACTTATGTTCATGTTATGTTTGGTTATCTCCCTTTTTTCTCTAACTCGGTATCTGAGATCACTCTTTATTATGTTTAATTTCAAAATGTTTTGAAGATATGTATTATGTATTATATGTAAAATAATATTTATAGCAATGAAGAATAATGGGTGTGATGACATAACTCACTTATAGACTAGAATTTATGATTCTAAGTTTCCAAAGTCAGTAAACTATTCGGTTTCTTAGGCATGTATTTATGTAATAAAATAAATATTCCAAAAAAATTATTTAATTTATAGTTATGATAAAACTTGATCATTATAATTCTTGAGGGGTAGATCATGAGATTTCAAAATTGGAGACTTAATCATAAATAATCATGGTAAATTATGAGAGTGTAACATAAAACCACTACCACATTGGTAAATCTGAATTGTAATTCCCATGAAGGAATGACATAAATTGTAAAATTTCACATCATGAGGACAGATAAGTTTAAAATTTTACCTTTTAAATGAGTTTATGAAGACCTCGTGAAAGAATATAGTTGCAAAACATCAAGTACGTCTCAAATATAGAAAATTGAGATAACAATACCCTACCGATTTGGCAAATTTTGAACCGTAAACCCCATGAATGAGATATCCAAAAATTGATATGTAAATACCAATAATTGTATGTATAATAATAATAAAATACAATAATGGTAACTATATACACCACATAAAATAATCAAGTGGTGAACATGGCAGGTATCTCACAGACAAATAAGGGGGAGATGGAAATCCTTTACTACTTGAGTAACTTTTCAATCATGAGCCCTGTGAGTTAATAATATCAATTAAACTTTTAATGTAATTAAATAAACTAAATTCATGATATAACATGTCATATTGAAAAATATAAACTACACAAAAGAAATGAGTGGTGAATATTGAATAAGACTCACAGAAATAAAAGTAAGACTAGAAATCCTCTTACATTAAGTCATCAATTCTGTTATACACATTCTACTATCCAATATAATAAATATATGTTTATTATAAATATATTAAATAATAATAATTATATATACCAGAGGACATATTATTTCGTTATGACTTTTAATTACATGTTTATTAACAAATCCATGTTAAAATAATGTTACGGGTAAAAACTTATTTGTTTTTATATATGTTTTCACGTGTGATTTTTTGTATTATTGATTGGGTCATGTTTTCCTAATAACAAAATGTTAAAACATGATATAAATATCATATATATTAAATATTAATTTATTTTTTTAATTGATAAAATTTAGTGATAGAAAATGAAACACACCATTCATAGAGACGGAACGTCATATGTACGCATTAATGTTGTTTACATTTTTCTATCATATTGAAAGAAAGAAAAGTAAATTAAATATATATAAATTATTATACTATAATTTTTATTTCATATATATCACATATTTTTATTAAATCTATCCTTAATACATTCCTTGAAATGCATGAATGAATCACATCGCTTCGTGAGGCGGTAGTCTATCGTACACAAGAATGAAGTTATTATATTCCCACAAAATGGAAATCATGAAGGTATATTTGATATAATAATTCAATAATAATAATAAAATCATATATTATATATATATATATATTTCATTATTTCAACCATGATATGTGGTAATGGAATAAAATCAATGTCATCAGTTTACAAGGCGGTAGTCCTCCATACACACGAACGATGATTTCAAAAAAAAAATGAAGGAAGTGTGTGATGTTTTAGTTAGTATCCTTAACATAATAACATTAAAATATATTCAATATACTGAGGTTATTATATTTCAGTGGTATAATTATAATGACTGAGCTGGAGAAATAAATAAAATAATGACGTGTGTTGAAAAACATTACCTCTTCTTTTGGTAGACTCCTTAGGTTTTATCTAAATACATACTAGGATCGATTTATTCCCATAATAAGGCTTCAATGATGAGTTTAGGGTACTTGGTATGTTATTTTGGATGGTTTTGGTCGATAAATATTTCTTGATAGGTGTGAAGAAGGGAGGGTATTGGGCACCGTTTTATTATTGAGGTGGAGTGGAATTCTTGTAAATTCCAAAAGGTATTCATTGTTAAAAGGTATTCTTTAAATCATGTGACTAAAATATAGATAAATAATGGAAGGTTTGGTTTATTTGGTCTATATACACCTTTATTACCAAAAAAATAAATTTATTTTTACCTTGTTTTTCGTTTGTCTTTATGTTTACTCAATTTTACCATTTTATTTTTTAGAATGGTAAGTTGTATATTTTTTGTTACCTAGGAAATTTATCATTTAAGAGTGAAATTAAATGATATTTATTATATTAGTTAGAGCTTATTAATATAAAAATTAAATAAAACGTATTAAATTAAAATATAATGATTTTGTAAAGTTATTTTTTAGACAAACTCTTGTAATGCCCAAAACCTTGTTTTAACCTCAATCACAATAATTAATTATAACTATTTTCACTAATAATTATTTTAAAAGATTAATTTTACATTAATAGATTATATAAATTTTTATTATTAAAAATATATTATTCATTTTTGAAAATTCAACTCACGAAAGATAAAGAATTTAATTTTAAATTAATCTAGGAGATGTGATGGGAAAACGTGTTTTTAATGTGAAAACATTGAAAATAATACATATTTTTGATATCCAATTTCATAATAAAATTTATTAAAAGGACCTAAATTGGTTTAATATATGAATAATTAAACTAGTTATAGTTTAAAATCAATTTATAAAATAATTTAACTCTATAAATAATTTAGTGGAGAAGACATTTATCAATTAAAATTTATTATTTTCACTATTCTTAAAAATGATACTTTTAAGAAAAAACAAAAACAGTAACCCTAAGATAAATTTGATATTATGATTTAGAAAAATATTTTTTATAATTAATTTTATAAAATTATTATTATTTAAATATGTGAACCATAAAAAGGGGGAAACTGTATTTTAGAAAAAATATAGTTTTGAAGAATAAAATTAAATATATTATTATTTATTTTAATAAAAAAAACAAGATTAATGTCAAATAGTATATATTATAAAAATTTCATCATAATCATTCACTATGAGTGATGTTATTAATTTATTGATAAACACACACTTGTGTGAATTAAAATATTTTTTCATATAAAGGTTTCATTTTATTTTTAATATTGTTTTATAATTATTTGTAATTAATTAGTCACCAAATAAATCATTTTATATACTTTTATAAACTATATCTTCATAATTTAGTAAATATTATTTATAAAATCCATTTTAATGGGTATGTGAAAATTATCTCATTAAATAATAGCATTTTAATAATATATCACATTTTATTCAAACTTTGTGTAGCATGTAAAGAAATCTAAGATCAGTGTTTCATGTAATTCAAGATAAACTCAATTTTGTGTGTAACTCAAGGTAATCATAGAGTTGTGTATAAAGAAAAATATCCAAAAGATTGTATTAATTTGAATAATAAGTTTTAAAAAATCGAAATTTATTACACTTAACACTTATCATATAATAACACCAGTATATCTCATATACTAAGATGTTATTTTTTTATGGAATAATAATTTTTTATATTTTCTTCCCTCAAATGATAAATTAATTAAACAATCGTGGGTATGACGGACTACCACCTCATGAACCGGTGTAGTTTTTTTAATCACTGCCTTTCAAGAAGTGATATAATGATAGATTTACCAAATTTATATGAAATTTATAATATTATTATACTTATATAATATTAAAATCACCCATTATTTTTTATGTTCCACCCTATTTTAAATATGATAATATCCTTCATGTGTATGACGGACTACCATCTCGTGAAGTGATGTGATTTGGTTTTCACTTATGATTTACTTAAAATGAAATAAGTATAAAATTAATGGATATATTTTATATATATGAGATTATATTGATTCTAGAAAATTTATAAATCACCCAGTTAGTTACCCTTTCACCCATTAAGAGAATTATATCATCACTTGTGCATATAAATAGCCTATTGTCTCCATGAAGTGATACAATTCATTTTCCATGCCCAAATTTTAAGAGTGATTCTCATAATTTATCCACTATGTAATGCCCCGACCCCAATTACCAACAGTCGGTGCATTATTACATAACATTGGAATGATACAAGGAATCATGTTCTGAAAAGTCCAATCAGTTTGTTAGCCTTAGAAGTACTAGATACAAACATAGGTTTTACATTATATCATAAGATAAAAACAAAAAACACATGTTTCCCCTTTTAAAACACTTATATCCCTTAGCCTATCCATATAGGTCAACCATAAAATAATTCTTCACATCCTTGAAACAATAAAACATAGAAAGGGGAGAGCTCATATGCTCATTAAAGATAACAATATAGCAGAAAAGTTTATAAAAAATCCAAAACATTTAAGGCAATGTATAAGACTAAAAATTAAGCCTTTTAAATTTAAAACTTCATCATAATATGGAAAATTAAAATCAAATAATTCCATTTAATTATTCACATGTATATTCTACTAGTCGAATAATCGCATGCAATATCAATAACCAATTTCATAATAATGGAATGCATATTTCAAGACATTATATCCACATAGTCAAGGCCTCATGCCAAGACTACAAATAAGATTTTTCAAGGCCTTATTCTAAGATACTATTTTGTCTCATGATACCTACCAATGCATCAAGGAGCTATAGTGGTCTCCACCCGACACTTACTAAGACCAATTCATTCCTCATATGAAAAGGTTTAAACATAACATAAACATTCGTATTAAAAATATCATAAGAAATGTCAATACTTTATCCATAAACCTTGAATGGTATAAAAATAACACATCCATAGTCAAACATATCACAAAACCTTCACTACAATATGGAAGACTTGTATTATAATAATTTAACATCAAACAAGTTTAAAATCCCACAAAGGATGTGGACATAGGTGAAATGAAAAATATTTGAAAAAAATACATCTTTCAATTTTGAAACCTTTTAAAACTAACATAATTATAAAAGAAAACATTTATTTTGGAAATAATCTTATAATATTTTAAGGGAAGCTTCGAAGGTGTTATAATGGTGGAAAATAGCTCCACCTTCTGTATAAGTTAAAATACAATATTTGCATAATTTTGTCGAAAAGGTTATAAACAACCTTGTTTGGAAAATGATAGAAAGATTCATTTATAATAATATTATAAAAAGTCAAAAAAGGTTATAAATGACTTTCACCCATATTTTAGGAAATATTAAAAGTGTTTTTAAATACATTTTTAAGAAACACGGATGTGGATGATAAAGAGACACCAGTAAATACTCAAGTATAAACAGCCTCAGATAATGAAGATATTGTAGAATTAACACATACCCTGTACATTTATATGGTCATGGGTACATTAAACTTCTGTATAATAGTTAAAAATTTCTTATTAAATTATACATGAACCACATACATAAATATGATATCATATATGATCTTCTAATATTGCTTTGTTAATAATATTACAACAGTATTATTGTTTCGGGTGTTAACTAACTCGTTTTATTTGTTATGTTACATAAGTTATGTTTTTTATGGACAATATGTATTTTATTCATATCCATAATGATATTTATTTATTAAAAATTATTTTTTAATCATAAAATAATATTTATTCTTGAATGGTTACGAAGGGGAATAAATCTCATCGTGTTCGTGAAGATGGAAATCCATATGTATGTATGAATGACAATAACATTTTATTGATGGTGAAATCATATGTAATTGGATGTTATATCAGATATACAGAATCCTTAACATGTTATTTATATTATTCACATCAGTTATACTCATAATTATACCCATCCAAATAATGAAATGTTTGAATAATAAACTTCTCCACGACATGTAGACGGTAAGTCGTACGTACGCACGTATGTTGATTTGTTATTCATAGGATGCATAGAATAATGAATATGGTTGTAAAATATTTATATTAACATCATAGTATGTATAAGGCACTGGATTTATTATTTTTGTATGGAAAAAACAAAGAAATATGATGTGGAAGAAGAAAATAACTTTGAAAGAGGTGATGAAATTATTACCTCTTATTCGGGTGTTTCCTTTTGATTTGATCAAAAGGGCTCTATAGGTTGGAATTATGATCAATATAATTCCTCTAGGTAGAAGTTAGAGTAGTTGGGAGGATATCTAGGTAGGGTTTGGCTGATCCAAATGGCTATGGGGGTGTGATTTTTAGAGAAGGGGAAGTACCTTTTTATAAGAGAGGTGAGGGTCACTTTAGGAAAATCATGAAATATTATTTTATAATACAATCATATTCAGTTTATAATGTCTCCAAAATGATTTATTTTGAGGATAAGCTGGGTATGGGTCGAAAACCCCTCACCCAATAGGTTTTATATAGGTATAGGTCACTATATTAACCTTATATTTTAGATTTAACTCTTAGTTAAATAGTTTAACTTTTACTATGTATTCTTGTTTGATTATATTATATGGTTAATAATATTAACATAAAATTACAAGAAAACCCAAAGTGTTACATTAATGATATATCTATTATTATATATGTCCTTTGGTCAAACTTTAAATTTTTAGGACTAATATTTCATTTAATAATATAGTATTTGTTTTAAAAAATCACTTATATCAATTTTGACACTATTTAGTAATTGATTTTTGTGTAAGTCATCACAGTGTTATTACTTAGAAAAAAATCATTTAATCAACCATAACATGCCATATTAATCTATAAAATTAGTTTAATGCATCAAAATTTTCAATTTATATTTATTTGGATATTTATAACATCAATTATTTTAATCTTTCATTAAAAAGATAATTACTACATCATTATGTGTCATAAATAAATTTAATTATTTAACTTATACAAATTATAAATAAAAAAAATTATTTAGAAAATCTTTTTATATTTCAATTAAATATTTATAGTTGAATGTTTTTATGTATAACCCTATATTAAAAATGTTTTAGTTATGAAAATTTGAATTTAACAATTTTAACTCTTCTTTAAATAAAATAATAATAAATGTCTTAATCTAATCCTTGTGGACCAAAATGATCCTACTTTATTCCAAAGGAGGATTTTTGGAAAATACACTTATAAAATAGAATTAGGACATGTGTTAGGGTAGCTATAATATAAATTATACCTTTAATTACCTTATTTACTTTTAACCGTGGTAAATAAAATTCAACAGTTATTATTTACACAAAGTTATTTTCATCTTATTGAACCACATCTTACATACTGATTTCAACCATGTCTCTCATATATTTGAATTAAAATTAAAAAAAGTGGTAAAATTACATTTTATGAAAATTTTCAAATTCGCCTATAAGGTGGGTAAAAGACGGTAAAAAGTTCAGTAAAATTTTACATATCAAATATTATTATTAAATGACTCCAATGAATTACATTTAACATATAAAGGTATTATTTATCTATGTTTACCTAATATAAATTTAAATAAAATAACTAATTATGTAAATAAAAAGTCGATTTTAAACAATAACATAGTATTTTTCACTATTCATCAAAAATTCAAAGTTTTCATAAAAATACCAAAAATTCACCCTAAGCTAATTTCAATATTCTGAATTCAAAAATGAAGTCAATTTTGTAAAATAAATTTTTTTACAATTTCAAAAAGTGTTTATTTCTATTCATAATGGCTAGTTAGATTGGTCGTGGTGTGTTAAAACTCCAAGTTGCATACAACGCAAGCTATTGCATTATTCAAAGGGAAACATACTGTAGAAGCTTGGGGTTTTACATTATTCCCTCCTTCAAATAATTTCATCCTCAAAATTCCTAGAATACTACTGAAAAAAAATATTTGGGTGGTTCTTCATCATAAGTTCCATGGGTTCCCACATTGCCTCTTCCATATTATGGTTTCTCCGTAGAACTTTCACCATAGGAGTCATCCGGTTTCTCAACACTTCATCTCTGTATCGAGAATTCTGATAGGCTCTATCCAATAAGACTGGTCAAGTTCCAGTTCTATATCTTCATAGGTGAGTACATGAATTGGGTCAGGAAAGTATTTTTTTTAAAATTGTTACGTGGAACACATCATGATCATCAAGGATACTTGGTGGTATTGCCAAAAGATAAGCTAAAACTCCAATTTGTTCTAGAATTTAGAATGGTATGATGTACCAGGGACTCGATGTACCCTTCTAACCTAAATGTCTAACACACTTCCATGAAGATACCTTCTTGAAAACATGATCTCCTAATTGAAATTCCTAATCCTTCCATTGGTTATCTGCATTTCCCTTTTTCATACATTGATATGCTTTGATGTGGTTTTGGATAATATTCACATTTTTCATTGTTTCCACAACAAGTTTGGGCCAATGAGTTTTCATTCACCAACATCATCTCAAAAAGTTGGGGTGCGACATCTCTTTCCATATAACGCTTCATATGGTGGCATCTAAATACTTTAATGGAAGCTATTGTTATATGAAAATTCTAACATAGGTAAATACTGATCCCACATAACTTGAAAATCAAGTGAGAAAGATCTCAACAAGTCTTCTATGGTTTGAATAGTCTGTTCTGATTGTACATCAATTTGAGGGTAGTAGGTAGTGTTCAAAAAAAGTTTGTTATCGAAGGCCTTCTGAATACTTTTCTAGAATATTGATGTAAAAAAAGGATCACAATCCTAAAGAATAGATAGGGGTACTATATGAAGTCTTACATCTTCATTAATATATAGTATTTCTAAACATTCTAGTAGTAAATCTTCTCTTATAGTAGGAAAATATGCTGACTTGGTAAGATGATAAAAAATGACCCATATTTCATCATTCATACTATGAATCTTAGGTAGCCCCATGACAAAGTCCATCGTAATATGATCCCAATTCCATTCCGCTATGGGACGATGATGAATGACTCCTCTAGTATGTCGACTTCTAGCTTTCACTTGTTGAAAAACCATACGTCTTGACACATAATCATAAATATCTCACTTCGTGTTGTCACACCAAAAATTTTCCTTCAAATATCTATACATATTACTGATACTAGGGTTTATAGAGATATTGGATCTATGAACATAATCCAACAATTACCTTTTTAGATCTGGTATGTGAGGAACACAAAGTCTCTTCCCAAATTCCAAAATCACATCTTCATGTACGAAATCGATCAATCTCCCATCATTCACAACTTTAATTTTCTTTTTAAACTCCTCATCATCAGTCTAAGAACACTTTATCCTCTCTAGTAAAGGTGGTTTGGAAACCATTTGAAAAATTATCGATGTTTCACCTTCTATGGTTATTCTCATATCTATATTTACTAGATCCATGAAAATAGGATCCCTTTCAACTCTCATATTGTTCAAAACTCCATGATCCATTCTCATCAAAGCAACTTCCACCTTATTTTCCGTCGCCGAGTGGTAGTTTAAAGTGAAATCATAATCCTTGATTAGTTTGAGCCATCTCCTTTTCCTCATTTTGAGTTCATTTTGTGAGAAAATATACTTCAAACTCTTGGGATCTGTATATATCTCACATTTATCACCATAGAGATAGTGCCTCCATATCATCAACAGAAAGATTACAGCTGCTAACTCAAGATCATGAGTTGGAGAGTTTTTTTAATGAATTTATTATTATTGTGATACATAGGCAATAAATCTATCATTACGTATTATGACACAACCAAGCCCTTTATTTGAATCATCACTTTAAATAACAATCCCATCATTCCTCGATGCTAGATTCAAGATAGAAGAATTGACCAATCTTCTATTCACTTCTTCAAACCATTCTTCACACTTCTTTTTTCAAAAAGAAATTAACCTCGTTATGTGTGATCTTCATTAATGGTTCAGTCAATCGGGAAACATTATGGAAGATGTGACGATAATAACTTACTGAACCAATAAAACAGTGTACATAAGTTATAGTTATTGGTGCTAACCATTCTTGGATTGCCTTAGTCTTTGAAATATCAACAGAGATTCCATCCTTAGGGAAAATATTTCCCTAAAAATAAATCTCCTGAATCTATAATTCACACATTCTAAACATCCCAAATAATCCATTTCTTCTTAGGGTTTTCATAATAGTGCTTAAGTGATTTTCATGATCTTCGTTGTTTTTTTATTAAACCAAGATATACTCAATAAATACCACTACAATGTAATCAAGATATTCCTTGAAAACTCTATTCATTAGATCCATGAAAATAGAGGGTGTATTAATCAGTCCAAAAGGAAATACTATAAACTCGTAATGCATGTACTTAGTTCGAAATGCTGTTTTCAGAATGTCTTCCTTCTTTACACACAACTGATGATATCCATATTGAAGGTCAATCTATGAAAAATATTGAGATCCATGAAGTTGGTCGAATAAATCATCAATGCGAGGTTGGGGATACTTGTTCATTATTATTATTTCATTGATCTCCCTGTAGTCAATTCAAAACCTCATAGATTCATCTTTCTTCTTAACAAAAAGAATAGGTGAACCCCATGGAGAAACACTAGAGTGAATAAATACCTTATTACTCAATTAATCTAGTTTTTTCTTTAGTTACACTAATTACACAGTCGTCATTATATAAGGGGTCTTCGGTATAGTCCTTGAACAAGTAATTAAATCAATGAAAAACTCAATTTCTCATTATAGAGGATGTCCAGGTAAATCCTCTGGAAACACCTCATCATATTCTTTCACAAAAGCATGTACTCTATTTTATCATTCCATTCCCCACCCATAGTTATTTCATTCTATTCCTCCACAATAATTGAATTTAGTAGAGATACTGGGGTGGATCTATATAAGAATCATGAGGTGAAGTTTCTGCTCTAAAGATAAGGTACTCCTTATCATCATTGAAAATTGTAACCACCTTATTCTTATAATAGATTTTTGCATCATGGTCTAAAATCCAATCTATTCGGTGGATTATATCAACTTAAATCATGGGTATAAAGATGACATCAACAGATAAATAACATTTATATGCCCTAATGGGAACTGATTCACAAATCATTATTGCAATGATATATCCCTTAGGATTTTTTTCTGAAAACACCCTTGTTTAATCAAATTGGAAATATATAATTTTCTTACAAAACTGGGAAGATGTGAAATAATGTGATGATCCAAGAGCAAATAAAGCATTATCTAAACTTGAGGAAATAATTAAATTTCCTTCCACCATGTCTTTCGGAGCTTCAACCTCTAAATAAGTGATCGCATAAGCTTGGCCTTGATCTCTTGAAATTTTCTCAGGTAATTTTTCTTGGAGAATAGAAAATTTGCCTTTATAATGCCCATTTTCTCTACACTTATAACATTCAACATTGATAGCCTCTTTATTTCCCTTACAATCATGATCTTGTTGGCCTTTTTCACCAAAATTGTAACAAACTCTCATTCCCTTCAAGAACGTATATGGGTGTTTCTTCCCACATTTACAGAAGGATGGATATTCAACTTTTCCCTTCTTCCCCTTATTTCCATTTCAAGAGTGTTCATCAGATATCTTTTCACTTTCTTTACTTTAAGGTCGTAAGACATAGAGAATTCCTTTTATGTCTTGATAGCACATGAGACACTATCTTCGTATGATGAGAAGTATTGCGAGAATAATGCTCAATGTATAAATTGTTTTAACCCATAAAATAATCAATCAATCTTACTCCTTGGGTTACATATATAATATGTTGCATGCCTTGATAACCTAGTACAGTTAGCCTCATACTTTGCGACATTCTCATAATCCATTTGCCTCAGACTCAGAAGTTTTCTTTCTATATCCGCTCGATGGTCACAAGGAAAATATTTTTTCTAATAAAGGCTCATTAAACTCTTTCCATTCTATATTTGATACTTCTTCATCCTCCTTTGTGTTTTTAATTAATGACCACCATTGATCTGCGTCTCCCATGCAGCGATAAATTTCAATGCCCACTTTTTCCTTTTCGCTACTACCCAAAGCATGAAATATTTTGTCTAAGGAACTCATTCATTGCTCAGCTAAAAATCGATTTTTAGTCCCATTGAATGTTGTTGGTTGTTTCCACGTGAAGTGGTATAACATTGATACTCCACATTGTAGATTAGGGTGCTCCATATGGGTAAGGTTATTATTCATAACCTGAGTGAGTTGTCCCAGAATGGTGATTAGAAGATCAGTACTAGTTGCATCACTAGATCCACTATAATTATCTTGAGTATGAGGGGAATCCCTACATAGATTATGTGCATTGAAACAGTTTACATTCTTTCTACTAGGTGCCATTTCTAAATATTTTCATACAATAGATTATTTTATGAATCACAATACATTATTCTAAACTTGTAAAACACTTTACATAAATTGAATAGTTTATTGATATAATCCAAATCATAAAAATATTTTCTTTGAGGAGGTATATTCTCATAAATCCTTCATAATGATTTTTAAAGAAAATGTAAATTATCCTAAGAATACCCCTGGGATTGTCGTAACCAAGAGTGAAACAAGGCTCGTTGTCATGTATCGGGATACCTCAGGTCAATCCTAAAACTCCTTGTCAGAGTTTTCACTCCTAGGTATATTTTTGGTAGTGCCGCATTGTTTTGCCCATATCCAGACATGGATGTATTTCTTGGAAAGCTCACAAAATCTCAACATTATCAAAATTCTAGATGTTATTATATAATAATCCCCAAATTTTATCATAGGGTAATGTAACACCCCAATATTTCATAGTACATTATTTCTTAAATGTAATGCAATAACTTGCACTACACGCAACATTGAGTTCAAGCCCATCACGACTTACCAAACTAGCCGTTAAAAAGTGGTTATGAATAGTATTAACGGAATTTTGAACATTATAGAAATCTTATAATTTTAGAATGCATATTATGAGTTTCTTAGACATAATTTTAAAACAAATTCATTTTTTCAGATAAAAGAATTACTTTTCAAATAATGCAATTTTACCGGCATTTAATGGCAAACCCTTTTAAATCCAATATTTGAAACATTTATATATTCAATTTGACAAAATAAACTTATTATTTATAATCAGGACATAATAATTTAGTTTCAATAAATTTTTAGCGTTTTTCTGATAACTTTCATATTTGGGTGAATAGTGAAAAATACAATATTTTAACTGAAAACAAATTTTTTAATCAAAATAATTCATAGTTTTGAATTATACATTTTAATGTTTTGGAAGTATAAATAGATTATATTTTTACCCTTTAATCCAATGTTGGTCATTGGAATTAATTTCACATTGAAATTATACATAAACAAGTGTCAATATTTTGATAGTTATTGTTTCATAAAAACACACTAGTTGTTTTAACAACGAGAATTAATTTTAAATTAATTAATTCAACTTTTGTGTTTTTAATTTGGTAAAATAGAAATCATTTTTGGATTCGGAATATCAAAATTAGCTTAGGGTGAATTTTAGGTATTTTCTGAAAACTTTCAATTTTTTTATGAATAGTGAAATACAATGAGTTATTGGTTAAAACTGACTTTTTATTTAATTAATTAGTTATTTTATTTAAATTTATTTTAGGGAAAAATAGATACATAATACCTATATAAGTTCAATTTAATTCATTGGAGTCCATTTATTATAATTTTAGATATATAAAATATTTATTGAACTTTTCACTGTCTTTTACCCATCTCCTAGGAGAATTTGCAAATTCACATAAAACATAATTTTACCGCTTCTGTGAGTATAATTTTGAAATTTAAAAATACACGGTTAATATCAAGGAGTAAAATATGGTTCAATAAGATAAAAATAATTTTTGGTGAATAGTAACTTTTTACTTTTATTTTCCACAGTTAAAAGTAAATAAGATAATTAAGGGTAAAAATGATATTAATATTACCCTATAAAATTTCATAATTCTATTGGACAAGTGTATCTCGACCAAAAACAACCTTAGGAATAGAATATTATCATTTAAGTTCCCTTGGATTAGATTAGTACATTTATTGTTATTTAATTCAAAGAAGAGTTAAAAGAGTTAAAATCAAAGTTTAATAACTAAATAATTTTTAATATAGGGTTATACATAAGATAAATTCGATTATAAATATTAATTAGAAAGATAAGAAGATTTACTACATAATGGTACTTTATTTATAATTTTTAGACATTAAATAATTTAATATATTTATGACCCAATGATGATGTAGTAATTACTATATTAATGAATGATTAAGATAATGGATACTATAAATAACAAAATAAATGTAATTTGAGACCTTTTATGAATTAAAATAATTTTATAGGTTAATATGACATATTAGGATTGGTTATATGAATTCTTTTCGAGGTAATAATGCAGCTATGAATTTATCAAAAACAAAATACCAACTAGTTTCAAAATTGACATAAAAGTGTTTTTAAAACAAATAGTATATTATTAATTTATATTATATTCATAAAAATCTAAGGTTCGGCCAAATGACTTATATCATGATAGTTGTTTCATTAATGGACCACTTGGGGGTCAATTGGAAGTTTATTGTAAGTTTATTTACCATATAATATAAGAGTACAAAGAGAAAAGGTAAATATCAAACTAATTAACTAAGAGTTAAAACTAAAAGATAAGGTTAATAAAGTGACCCAAACCTGTCTAAAACCTATTGGTTTAGTGGATTTCATCCCATAACCACCTTTCCTGAGAAAGAAATCAATTGGGATCCATTATGAACCAAATATTAATTTATTATAAAATAATATTTTTAGTTTTTTCTAAGGTACCCCTCACCACTCTTATAAAAGGGCACTCCCCCTTCACTCTATTTCACACCTCTTAAGCCATTTGGATCGACCAACCCCTATCCAAATATCTTCTACACTTCCCTCACTTCATCCTAGAGGCCCTAATTTGGTCATAAACCCTACTTAAGGATCCCTTTTGATCAACTCAAAAGGAATAACGCGATGAACAGGTAATGATTTCCCCACCCTCTTTCAAGTTCTCGTATTCTTCCACTTACTCTTTCTTTGTTGTTTAAATTATAAAATAATAACTACAATATCTTCTATATACTGTGATGTTATTATAAATATGGCACAACAATATTCATTATCCTATCCATCTTATGAATGATAATCTCCCCATGCGTGCATACGTACGACTTACCGTCTCCACACCATGGTGTAATTTGTTATTCAACACTACGTTATTTGGATGGATATAATGATGACTAATATGTATATAAATAATTTAAATAACATGATCATGTCTCTTTAAAACTAATATACCATCCAATTCTACAACATTAAGGAAATGATATTGTCGCTCGTGCGTACGTACGGATTATCATCTCCATGACGAGATAAGCTTCATTTCCACGTTCACTATTCATCAACGATTATAAAAATATATAATACTAATAATTTTGTAATATGTGAAATAATAATGATATTGTAGATTTATATATATATATATATATATATATATATATCTGTTTGTGTGTGTGTGTGTGTGTTTAATTACATATATCCTATTCACTTAGTTCCATTCAATACGATATCAAAATGGAAACAACGTTTATGGGTCCGTATGGACTACCGTCTCCATAAATGATGTTTCTTATTTCATATATATGTCTATTATACATATTTATATTATAAATATATATGATATATAAATCATGTTTTATAATCTGCATGTACTTAAATATTTTTCTATGTGATACAATCAAAAGTAACAAGTTAAAACATGTATGATAAAGAAAACAATTATTACCCTAAATGTAAATTTAACGGGTAAATTATTATTAAATGGGTAGTATAAAGTAATAAATGAATAATGTATGATATCATAAATATTAATATAGTCCTGTTATACCTTAATAACATACTAATATCTTCATAAAAAAGGTTAAATGTACCCTTGACTAAAAGAATGTGCAAGGTAAGGGGTTTTCATCTCACTCCTTATTCCCGTGAGATTCGTACCATATTGCCACTATTACCTTTTTTGTGGTGTATATACTGCCCATAATTGTATTATTTGTGTAATAAACTTTAATTTATGTGTATTTATATATTCATTGTATGATACCTCTTTCATGGGGTGTATGTTTCGTAAGTTCCCAAATTGGTAAGGGTTAATTTCACAATCTCTTTATTATCCGAGGTTGTTTTTACGTAAGTATCTACTGGGACATATTTATTATCCATGTACATGTTTCATAAAAGAATTTTCAAAAGGATTAAATTTAAGAGAATTTTTACTAAAACATCATTTTAAATGTTTTAAATATTTATTCTTCTAAATCGTTCTCATTAATGTCCATGTTTTCAAAATGGTTTTTAAGGATTTATTTATATGGACATGAATGTTTTTAAAATATTAATTCCTTTCAAAAGATTCAAAGTGGTATGGAAAACTTTGATTCAAATATGTTTTTAATTTTTTTTCCTTTTTAAATTGTGTGAATTTTAAATGTTTTCATGAAAAGGGGGTATTTCTCTCAAAGAGTATTACAAATATTTTTCATCTATGTCAAAATCCTTTAATGGATTTTAAACTTGGTTTGAAGTTGATTGATTATGATACAAAACTTCCTTATTTTATTGATGGTTTTTTGATATGTTTGACTGTGGATGTGCTATTTTTATACAATTCATGGTTTATGGTTAAAATATTGACATTTAATATGCTAGTTTTAATACGAATGTTTATATTATGTTTAAACATGTTCATATGAGGAATGAATTAGACTTAGTAAGTGATAGGTGGAGACCGCTATAGCTCCTCGATGCATCTCTAGGTCTCATGAGACAAACTAGTGTCTTGGCACAATGCCTTGAAAAAGTCTTATTTGTATTGTTGGAACAATGCCTTGACTATGTGGTTATGATTTTCGGGCATTATGCATTCCATCATTATGAAAATGGTTAGTGATATTGCATGTGATTATTCTACTAGTAAAATATCCATGTGAATAAGTAAATGGAATTATTTCATTTTATTTTTTCCATATTATGATGAAGTTAATGGTTAAAAGGATTTTGTTTTATTTATACAATTCCTTAAATGTTTATGCTTATTTATGAACGTTTCCACTGTATTGCTTACCCTTACTGAGCATTTGAGCTCACCCCTTTTTATGTTTTATTTTTCTCAGGATTCCAAGAAGTGTATTGGGATTGATATACAGGGTTATGATAAGGGAATAATGGCATTCAAAAAGGATCATTTAGGTTGTTTTCTATGTCTTAAAGTGTAATGTAACATTCATGTATGTAATCTATTTTCTTATATTGATAAACCGATCGGTCCATCAGGACTTGATTCCTTGTAATCATGCTGATGTATTAAAATAATGCACCGACACTGGGTAACTGGGGTCAGGGCATTAGAGTTGGTATCAGAGGAAGTTTAGAAATAAAATTGGAAACTAGATTTAAATAAACTCTGATTAGAGCATGATACCCTAAAATAGACATTGAGGATTAGTATAGAAGGACTTCCAAGAATCTTGGTAATGTTGATATTTTGTGAGTTTTCAAAGAAAATACATCCCTGTCTGGATACAAGTAGGTAGAGGTGGCTCTGTCACAGATGTACCTAGGGGTAAAACCCGAAAACACCGCTTTGAGATGGACTCGAACGGGAACTGGTGCACAACAACGGGCCTTGTTGTACTCTTGGTTACGACACTCTAGGGGGATATTCTTAGGATAATTCTAATTTTCTTTTCAAATCTTTATGAATGATCTACTGGAATATAACTCCTCAACGAAATTTTTTTTATGGATTATATCCATAAATTTTTCAAATTTTGTTAGGTATTTTACATGTTAGGAAAAATTCATTGCAATTTATATACTAACCTAGTGTATGTCATTGTATAGAAATGGCACCCAGTAGAAGGATTGTAAACTCCAGTAATACGTATGATCCAAAGAGTAATAGGGGTCTTATCATTCATGGTATTAAGCCAACATTTAGAAAGGAAAGAGTCTCCCACATATTATCATCATATGAATAAATAGTATCATAAGATCAGTAAAGAATTCCTTGAATACTATGGCTTTTATGGGAAGCAAGAGAAGAAAAGGATGGTAGAAAGGAAGATGGATAAAGGGAATAAGGGAAAGAAGGATTTTCCAATATGTGATTAATGTGGAATGAATCGCCTTGGTAAATACTTGAAGGGAATGGGAGTTGTTATAAGTGTGGAGAAAAAGGACACCAAGTTCATGATTTCAAGGTTAAGAAAAAAATTTCAAATGTAAAATGATTCATCTATAAGGCATTGAGACACTACATGAATCAATATCTCATTCATAAGAGTATACCGCAAATGAAGTTATTGGATAATAATCATGTTATGATACTACATGAGACGAAGTCGAAAGACTAGTCTTCTTATGTTGTCATTATAGAATTATTTCATTTGAGTGTTGTATCAACAGTATACTGGTAACATGAATTATGGAGATAAATAAGGATTGTACTCTAGTACTATTTTATTGAGGATTTGAGAGTATATGGTTCTAAGAATAGTGACTTAATAATAAGCTACAATTTTTGGAAAATACATGGTTGAGGGAAAGGTAATCCTTAATATGGTCCTAACAATGAGGTAGTGTTTTTGGAATAAGAGATGGCTTGTTTTGGTAATTCAAGATGTTGTGATGTTGTAAAAGAATACATGATGAAGGCGTTAAAATGTTATTACCTGGCAGAAGGATCCTCATTATGTTTAAATTCCTTATAAATTTTGGACTGAGAGTTGGGATATAAGTATTTCAGATTATTCTAAAGGGTGGAATGGATTATATTTGAAATTGGATACTATTGTTAATGTTATTTATGTATTTCCATAAAAGTGACAACCCGGAGGTTGGGTGGCAACCCGTCATGTCCGGCAAAGCCGTGAGACTTGAACCCACAACCCAAGAGTGAAAAAGGTGCATCACCTACGACTGGACTACGCGATGTACTGGTTTTATAATTTAGTTTATTTTAAAAAAAATAGTCTAACAAATGAATTATAAATTCATTTTTTTAACCTTATATGATTTAGGTAAATAGATTTTTGTTTTTTGAAATCATTTGGAGTGAAAGCTGAATTTGTGGTAGGAATTAGTTGAAGGGTGAAACTCTACTTGTCAAGTATATATATATATATATATATATATATATATATATTTCTTCCCTTATTCTATGAAGAAATAATTTCTTAAACTTTAGGTATGGCATCTTAAAACCAAAAATGTGTTATCCTAATACCTTATGATGGTATTTCAAATAATCATAGATTTGTGGCTTTGAGACCCACAATTCTACAATTGTTTATGATTGATGACCTCAATCACTCTCTATAAATATTTATGTTTTTCCTCTAATTATGTGTCTATAATTTCCACCAATGTTCTCCTATCCGAAACACTAATTTGGTGGTGACTGTTTCATTCCCATTTTTCCTCTTATTAAGACAAAATTTTATTAACCCAATTTTCAATTTGGGTTTCCCATAAAGAAATTTTTTGTTTTCAAACTTTTAAATTCTAAGAACAATTTCAAATTTCAAGGACACAATTTAATGAAGGAGGGGAGAATGTAACACCCTAATATTTCATAGTACGTTATTTCTTCAATGTAGTGCAATAACTTGCACTACACGCATCATTGAGTTAAAGCGCATCACGACTTACCAAACTAGCCGTTCAAAAGTGGTTGTGAATAGTATTACCTCAATTTTGAACAATATATAATCCTTATAATTTTAGAATGCATATTATGAGTTTCTTAGACATAATGTTAGAATAAATTCATTTTTTTTAAAAAAAGAATTATTTTTCAAATAATGCAATTTTACCGCATTTTAATGGTGAACGCTTTTTAAATCCAATATTTGAAACATTTATATATTCAATTTGAAAAAATAAACTTATTCTTTAGAATAGGGACATAAGAATTTAGTTTCAATAAATTTTTAGTGTTTTTCTGAAAACTTTCATATTTTGCTGAATAGTAAAAATTATATATTTTAACTGAAAACAACTTTTTTAATCAAAATAATTTATAGTGTTGAATTATAAATTTTAATGTTTTGGAAGTTTAATTATATTATATTTTTACCCTTTAATATAATGTTGGTCATTGGAATTAATTTCACATTGAAATTATACATAATTAAGTGTCAATCTTTTGATAGTTATTGTTTCTTAAAAACACTCTTTTTGTTTTGACAACGTAAATTAATTTTAAATTAATTAATGCAACTTATATGTTTTTAATTTGGTAAAATAGACATAATTTTTGGATTTTGAGTATCAAAATTAGCTTAGGGTGAATTTTTGGTATATTTTTGAAAACTTTGAATTTTTGATGAATAGTGAAAAACACTGAGTTATTGGTTAAAACTGACTTTTTATTTAATTAATTAATTATTTTATTTAAATTTTGTTTAGGTAAAAATAGATACATAATATCTATATAAGTTAAATGTAATTCATTGGAGTCAGTTTATAATAATTGTAGATATATAAAATATTTATTGAACTTTTCATTGTCTTTTACCCATCTCGTAGGAGAATTTGCAAATTCACATAAAACATAATTTTACCGCTTCTGTGAGTGGAATTTCGAAAATCCAATAGACACGGTTAATATCAAGGAGTAAAATGTGGTTCAATAAGATAAAAATAATTTTCGGTAAATGGTAACTTTTTTCTTTTATTTACCACATTTAAAAGTAAATAGGGTAATTAAGGGTAAAAATGATATTAATATTATCCAAACACATGTACTAATTCTATTGGACAAGTGTATCTCTACCAAAAACAAACTTAGGAATAAAATAATATCATTTAGGACAATTTGGATTACATTAGGACATTTATTATTATTTATTTCAAAGAAGAGTTAAAAGAGTTAAAATCAGTGTTTAATAACTAAATCATTTTTAATATAGGGTTATACATAAGATAAGTTAGATTATAAATATTTATTAGAAAGATAAAACTATTTCCTACATAATTATATTTTATTTATAATTTTTAAAAATGAAATAATTTAATCTATTTATGACACAATGATGATGCAGTAATTACCTTATTAATGAAAGACTAAGATAATTGATATTATAAATTCCCAAATAAATGTCATTTAAGACTTTTTATAAATTAAAATAATTTTCTAGGTTAATATGAAATATTAGTATTGGTTATATAACTTTTTTAGAAGTAATAATGCTTTTATGAAATTATAAAAAACAAAATACCGCATAGTGTCAAAATTGACATAAAACTGTTTTTAAAACAAATATTATATTTTTAATTAATCTTCTATTCCAAAAAATATATGGATCATCCAAAGGACTTATATCATGATATGTGTATCATTAAAGGACCACTTGGGGGTCTATTGGATGTTTATAGTAACTTTATTAACCATATAATATAAAAATACAAAGAGACATGGTAAATGTCAAACTAATTAACTAAGAGTTAAAACTAAAAGATAAGGTTAATAAAGTGACCCAAACCTGTCTAAAACCTATTGGTTGAGTTGATTTCGACCCATCCCCACCTTTTCCTCGAAATAAATCAATTTTGAGCCATTATAATCTGAATATGAATTTATTATAAAATAATATTTTATGTTTTTCCTAAGGTACCCCTCACCCCTCTTATAAAAGGGTACTCCACCTTCAGTCTATTTCACACCTTCTAAGCCCTTTGTCTCAGCCAACCCCTACCCAAATATCTTCTCAACTTCCCTCAATTTATCCTAGAGGCCCTCATTTGGTAATAAATTCTACTTAAGGATCCTTTTTGATCAAATCAAAAGGAAGAACCCGAAGAAGAGGTAATGATTTCACCACCCTCTTTCAAGTTCTCGTATTCTTCCACTTACTCTTTCTTTGTTGTTTAAATTATAAAATAATAACTCCAGTATCTTCTATATACTGTGATGTTATTATAAATATGTAAAAACAATATTCATTATCCTATCCATCTTATGAATGATAATGCCACCATACGTGCGTGCGTACGGCTTACCGTTTCCATGTTGTGGTGTAATTTTTTATTCAACACTATGTTATTTGGATGGATATAATGATGAGTAATATGTATATAAATAATTAAAATAACATGATAATGTCTCTTTAAAATTAATATACCATCAAATTCCACAACTTTAAGGAAATAATATTGTCGCTCGTGCATACGTACAGATTACCGTCTCCACGACGCGATAAGATTCATTTCCACATCCACCATTCATCGACGATTGTAAAAATATATATTAGTAATAACTATGTAATATATGACATAATAATTCTTCTGGAGATATATATATATATATATATATATATATATATATATATTTGTGTGTGTGTGTCTATTTGTGTGTGTGTACTTAAATATATCTTATTCACTTAGTTCCGTTCAATACGATATCAAAACAGAAACAATGTTTATGCGTACGTACAGACTACCGTCTCCATAAACGGTGTTTTTTATTTCATATATATGCATATTATACATATTTATATTATAAATATATATGATATATAAATCATGTTTTATATTTTGTACGTACTTAAATCTTCATCTAAGTTATACAATTAAGATTAACAAGTTAAAACACGTAAGATAAGGAAAGCAATTATTACCCGAAATGTTAATTTAACATGTAAATTATTATTAAATGGGTAATATAAAGTAATAAATGAATCATGAAAGATATAATAAATATTAATATATTTATGGTATACCTTAACAACATACTATGATCTTCATACAAGAGGTTAAATGTACCTTCGACTAAAATAAACTGCAAGGTAAGGGGTTTTCATCTCACTCCTTATTCCCGTGAGATTCGTACCATATTGCCACTATTACCTTTTGTGTGGTGTATGTACTGCCCATGATAATATTCTTTGTGTAATACACTTTATTTTATGTGTATTTAAAAATTTATTGTATGATACCTCTTTCATGGGGTGTATGTTTCGTAAGTTACCAAATTGGTAAGGGTTAATTTCACAATCTCTTTATTATCCGAGGTTGTTTTTACATAAATATATACTGGTACATATTTATTATCCATGTACATGGTTCATAAAGTAATTCTAAAAGTTATTCCTTTTATGTGAATTTTTAAAAAAACATCATTTTAAATGTTTTAAATATTTATTCTTTTAAATCGTTCTATTTAATGTCCATGTTTCCAAAATGGTTTTTACGGATTTATTTATATGGACATGAATATTTTTAAAATGTTAATTCCTTTCAAAAGTTTCAAAGTGGTATGGGACACTTTGATTCAAAAATGTTTTCAAATGTCTTCCTTTCTAAATTGTGTGACTTTTCAACATTTTCATGAAAAAGGGTTATTTCTCTCAATGAATTTTACGAATCATTTTTATCTATGTAAAAATCCTTTAATGGATTTTAAACATGTTTTGAAGTTGATTTATTATGATACAAAACTTCCATATTTTATTGAAGGTTTTGTGATATGTTTGACTATGGATGTGCTATTTTTATACCATTCATGGTTTATGGTTAAAGTATTTACATTTCGTATGCTAGTTTTAATACGAATGTTTATGTTATGTTTAAACCTGTTCATATGAGGAATGCATTGGACTTAGTTAGTGACGGGTGGAGCCCGCTATAGCTCCTTGATTCATCGGTAGGTCTCATAAGACAAACTACTGTCTTGGAAAAAGGCCTTGACAAAATCTTATTTGTAGTCTTGGAACAAGGCCTTGACTATGTGGTTATGATAGTTTGGCAGTATGAATTCCATCATTATGAAAGTGGTTAGTGATATTGCAAGTGATTATTAGACTAGTAGAATATCCATGTGAATAAGTAAATGGCATTATTTCGTTTTATTTTTTCCATATTATGATTAATTTAAAGTTTAAAAGGCTTTCGTTTTAGTGATACATTGCCTTAAATATTTATGCTTATTTATGAATGTTTCCACTATATTGCTTACCCTTACTGAGAGTTTGAGCTCACCCCTTTCAATGTTTTATTTTTCCCAGGATTCCAAGAAGTGTATTGTGATTGATATGAAGGGTTAATCTAAGGGAATAATTGTGTTCATAAAGGATTATTTATGTTCTTTTGTATGTATTAAAGTGTAATGTAACATTCATGTATGTAATCTATTTTCAAAGACTGCTAAACAGATCAGTCCTTCAGGACTTTATTCCTTGTAATCATGCCAATGTATTAAAATAATGCACCGACACTGGGGAAATGGGGTCGGGCCATTACGGTAATGTTCTTTAGTCAACGTTTTTCTAAATCTAGCTTCATGGTTTGTACTAAACTTCCTCTGATACCAACTGTAATGCCCTGACCCCAGTTACCAAGAGGCTGTACATTATTACATTACTTTGGCATGATACAGGGAATCATGTCCCGAAATGTGGATTAGTTTAGTATCCTTGGAAGTACTAGATACATACATAAGTTTTACATTATATAATGCAATAAAAACAACCACAACATTTTTACCCCATGAACACAATTATACCCCTCATCATATCCCTTCAGTTCAACCATAAAATAATTCTCCACTTCCAATAAAAGTTATAAAATATAAAGGGGTGAGCATGGATGTTCAATAAATATTAGAATATAGTGGAATCTTTTATAAATAAGCATAAACATTTAAAGAAATGTATAAGACTAAAACATAAGAATTTTAAATTTAAAGCATCTTCATAATAGGGAAAACATAAATTAATTAATTCCATTTACTTATTCACAAGGATATTCTACTAGTAAAATAATCACATGCAATATCAAAAACCAATTTCATAATAATGGAATGCATAATACCAGACTTCATAACCACAAATTCAAGGCCTCGTGACAAGACTACAAAAATGATTTTGTCAAGTAAATGTTCCAAGACACTAGTTAGTCTCATGAGACCTACTGATGCATCGAGTGGCTATATAAGGCTCCACCCGTCACTTACTACATCTAATGCATTCCTCCTATTAAAAGGATTAAACATAACATAAACATTCGTATTAAAACTAGCATAAAAAATGTCAATAATTTATCCATAAACCATGAATGGTATAAAAATTACACATCCACAATAAAAAGTATCAACAAACCTTCAATACTCTATGGAATATTTGTATCATAATAAGTAAACTTCAATCAAATTTAAAATCCATAAAAAGATGTTGACATAGATGATATGAATTTTTTTTGAAAGGAATGCCTCTTTCTATTTTGAAAACATTTAAAATTCACATAATTATAAATGAAAAAATTATTTTCAAAATATTCATAAAATCTTGTAAGGGAATCATCGAAGGTGTTATAATGGATGAAAATATTCACACACTCCATATAAGTTAAAAACATTCTTTCCTTAATTTTGTTGAAATGTTTTTAAAGAACCTTGTTTGGAAAATGATGGAATGATACCTTTATAACCCTCTTATAAAAAGTTAAACAAGGGAATAAATGACTATAAAACATAGTATAGAGAATAGTAAAAAAATTAAAATACATTTTTAAGAAACACATATGTGGATGATAAAGAGGTACTAGTAGATACCAACGTATAAACAACTTTGGATAATGAAGAGATTTTAGAATTATCC
Organism: Viscum album; assembly: GCA_963277665.1. Lineage (NCBI taxonomy): Eukaryota > Viridiplantae > Streptophyta > Magnoliopsida > Santalales > Viscaceae > Viscum > Viscum album. The sequence goes on along the minus strand of OY728125.1, from coordinate 903,941,811 downwards.
CTAACCTTATACTTTTACATGGTATAGGGTTTGTTAACCACTTCTATAATAGTAAAATAGAACTTATTTAATTATATAAGAAGAGAATACATAATCATAATATCATATGTGATCTTTTAATATTGCTTTGTTAATAATATTTCATTAGTATCATCGTTTCAGGTGTTAACTGATTCATTTTATATGTTTTGTAACGTAAGTCATGTTTTGTTATGGATAAAATGTTTTCGATTCATATACATTATGATATTAAGTTCTTAAAAATTATTTTTTATTCATAAAATGAAATTTATTCCTGAATGGTTATGATGGGGAATGAATATCATCGCATTCGTGGAGACGGTAATTCGAATATACGCACGAGGGAAAATACCATTATATTGATGATGAACTAGTATTTAATTGGATGGTATATCATATATAAAGAATCATTAACATGTAATATTTTTTATTTACATTTGTTATACTCATTATTATAATCATCCTAATAATGAAGTGTTCGAATAACAAACTACACCATGTTGTGGAGACGGTAAGTCGTACGTACGCATGTTTGATGATTTGTCATTCATAGGATGAATAGAATAATGAATATGGATATAAAGTATTTATAATAAAATTCCCAGTATTTATAAGTTATTGGATTTATTTTTTTGGTATGGAAACAACAAACAATGTGGAAGTGGAAGAATAAAAGATCTTTGAAATATGTAGTGAAATTATTACCTCTTCTTCGGGTATTTCCTTTTCATTTGACCAAAAGAGCTCATTAAGTTGGCCTTCTGATCAAAGTAAGTCATCTTAGTAGAAGGGAGGGTATTTGGGAGGATATTTGTTTAAGGGTGGGCAGATCCAAAAGTCTTTGGAGTTGTGATTTTGAGATAAGGACAAGTACCTTTTTATAAGGGAGGTGAGGGTCACTTTACAAAAAGCATGAAATATTATTTTATTATACAATAATATTCAGTTTATAATGGCTCCAAAATGATTTATTTCTAGTATAATGTTGGGATGTGTGGAAAAACTCTCAACCAATAGGTTTATATAGGTTTAGGTCACCATATTTACTTTATCTTTTAGATTTAACTTTTAGTTAAATAGATTAACTTTTACAATGTATTCTTCTATTATTATATTATATGGTTAATAATATTACTATAAAATTCCAAGATAACCCGAAGTGGTTCATTAATGTTATATAAATTATTATATAAGTCCATTGGCTGATCCTTATATTTTTAGGACTATTATATCATTTAATAATATAGTATTTGTTTTAAAAACTCATAAATGTCAATTTTGAAACTATTTAGTAATTGATTTTTGTGGAAGTCATAAAATCATGATTACTTAGAAAATAATCATTGAATCAACTGAAAAATGTCATATTAATATATAAAATTAGTTTAATGCATCCAAGGTCTCAATTTATATTTATTTGGAAATTTATAACATCAGTTATTTTAACCTTTCAATAAAAAGGTTATTACACCATCATCATTGTGTCATAAATAAATTTAATTATTTATTGTCAAAAAATTATAAATAAAATAAAATTATTTATTAAATATTATTATATTTATAATGAATATATATAGTTGAATTAATCTTCTTTTTAACTCTATATTAAAAGTGTTTTATTTATCATAATTTGAATTTAACACAGGTAACTATTTTTTAAATAAAATAATAATAAAAAAAATTAATCTAATCCAAGTGGACCAAAAGAGTCATAGTTTATTCCTAGGTTATATTTTTACTGAAATTATCTTATCAAATAGAATTAGGACAAGTTTTAGGGAAATTATAATATCATATTTACCTTTAATTATCCTATTTACTTTTAACCGTGGTAAATAAAAGTCAAAAGTTACTATTCATCAACAATTATTTTCAACTTATTGAACAAAATTTTACATAATAATTTCAACTATGTCTCTAATTTTTTTGAATTTAAGTTCAAAGAAGTGGTAAATTAGGTTTTATGATAATTTGCAAATGCTCCTAGAAGGAGGGTAAAAGACAATAAAATTTCAATAAAACTTTTTATATCTAATATTACTATAAAATGACTCCAATGAATTACATTAAACATATATAGGAATTATATATATATTTTTAACTAATATAAATTTAAATAAAATAACTAATTATTTAAATAAAAATTCGGTTCTAAACAATAACGTTGTGTTTTTTCACTATTCATCAAAAATTGAATGTTTTTAGAAAATTACCGAAAATTCACCTTAGGGTAATTTTGATATTCCAAAGTAAAAATGATGGCCATTTTGAAAAATAAAAATTTAGAAAATTTTAAAAATTGGGTATTACTATTCATGACTTATAGTTTGATTGGTTGTGATGTGTTAATACTCCATGTTGCGTACTACGCAAGCTATTGTATTATTCAAAAGGAAATGTGTTGTTGAAGCTTGGGGTGTTACATGCTCAGTAAATATGATATTTATACCATTATTAATATTAATTATATTATTTACTTATATCATATTTACATTAATCAAAAGCTTTTAGTACAAAACATACATTAGAGAACAAGGTTGTTAACTCCCAAAACAATGAAAATAATGGAATGTAGTTAATTATCAGGTGGAAAAATGTTACAATAGGAACATATATGATATTAAAAATATTATTATGGTTCTATTATAAATTAATTAAATTATTAAAACTATCATATATGTGGTTAAATTACTTTCAACTAAAATGAAGTGTGAGTTAAATAATTTCTTAACATAATTTCCCTTAATTAGGTTAAACTTCTACCTCATTGATTTTTTATTGCTATGATTATATTTGTAATGAACCTTGATTATCATATGATTTATTTACACTTTTTTATATGGATTTACATTTTATCACATAATAAATTAATTTATTAATCCCCACTTCACTTATATGATTTTTTTGGGCACTTCATCTCAATTTCCCTTCCATGAGGCAAATTGTAATGTTATCTGGCTAGTTTATTTTATATGGTGTATATACTACCCCATTGACTTGTAGAATCACAATTAATTAATAATTAATGTTATTTTAAGTTTCAAATTGAATTATTTTGTCCAAAATGATTTTTATTAAGAGTTATCATATTGGAAATAATTGCATAACTGAATTTTATTTCATTCTGTAATATTACTTATTCATCACCTTTGATATTATAAGATTATGTGTTAACTGGTTTTTTATTTTATTGTTCATTATTTAAACATTTTTATATGTATTTATATTTTATACACATAATAAACTCATTTAGTAATTCTCACTTCAACATTATTATCATTGTAAGGGTTTATTTTACAATCACATTCAAATGAATGTCTTTTATTCTTGAATTTCAATTAAAGATAATTATTTGGATATATACAAATAAAACAATTTAAATTTCTTTTACTCTGGATATTCATGATATTTTAAAGTAATAGTAAAATATTTTTATTCTTTTTTACTTAAAATAATGGAGAAAGTTTTTTTAATAATTCTTACATTATTTCTCTCTTATGTCAGAAAACTATTTACTTCCAAAACCATGTTTTTAAAAAAAAACAAAAATGGTTTCAATAGTTTTATAAATGTTTTATTAAAGAAATTTTTACCAATTTTTACTTTTAAAAGAAATTAAGTAAATATTCATGTTATTTTCAAAACAATTCTTGTTTAAAATTTATAGAAAAATCGAAAGGAATCATTATTTTAACCTACCTAGAATATATGGAATTTCCGACCATCGTGACCAATCCATTATTAAAACATTACTTTAAAATTTTCAAATAAAATTCTCAAATAAACCTTTTTCATAAGGTTTTGTAGAATTATTGTTTTAAAAAGTTGTTTTCCATGTAAAAAAGTATATTTTCTTATATAATGTTTTTAAAGATAATTTAATGGATTTCTATTCATCAATAACAAAAAAAATATTCTACATATACTCCTATAGTGGCATGTTCTATTGATATCATTTTTATTTTTCCTATAAGTTGTTTATGATTATTTTTACCAAGAATTGTGTTGAATTTCACTTAATTGATTCTATTTTTTAGTCATTAGCATTTTCATAAATTATTCACTTTTATGTGATCACTGGACATTAAATCCCCCATAAATATCCATCTTATTTATCATTGATATGTTTATTTCTAAAAACATATATTATTTCTTCATAGGATATTCTATATTACAAGTAACTTGTTTAACTAGAGAAAAATTTATAAATCTATATTTGTTATGAAAATAGGATATTTAATGATACAACACTTTGTTTATTAATTAAATAGACTATTTGATATATGAGGAATGCCTTGGAAAAATAGTGATGGTGGGTCTCAAAATTATATATCTCATAGATGCATTACTGGTCTCATGATGTGAATCATTAAGCTATAATTAAACATGTTTCTACCTACAGTTTTAAACCATATTATAAATGGTCTTGATGGTAGAGGTATCATGATGCTTGAGATCATGATATCCAATAATTATGTATTTCTTTAAAAAAATAATTCAATTGTTATAATCCATGAGATCTTCACAATGATATTATCTCTAGATTCATTTCAGTCTTAGTTTTTTATTAAATTTAATATGTTTTTAATTATTTAACATCTCATTTTTACTGTGTCTTAACTTAATATGAAAGGAATGTTTTTTTAATGGCATGTGAGTTAGGTTATTTACCTTTAGATGTTGATTATAATTATCTATTAATGATATTTTCCATTTTACTTAACCAATACTGATAATATTAGGTCAAACTTATTTTTTCCCTATACTAGGAATCTAGGAAGTGACTATGAATGATATGAAAAGGTATACTAGATAGAATAATGATATTATTAAAAACAATTATGTTTTAATTTGTGTTTTACTCCACGATCAAACTGCATCCTCGCTATGGAAAATATTTTATACATATTTGAGGTTAGACCACTATATATAGAAGTTATTAGAGAATTAATTCATTCAATTCATAACATATCAATGTCAGAGTAGCTTGTTTTCCTCTTTAGATGGCTTGTTTTAAATTGGTGTATTTCATCTCTATGGGAAAAAACAAAGATATTAATGATAAGACAATATTCAATGACTAAGACACCCTTTCTTAAACTACGATGGTGGTACAACATGAAAACACACTACATTTATAACACTAAAACAACTTTGTGAAGTACTTCACTATGCTAAGATAAATGGAGGTACATGGCCACAATCCTCCTCCTCATAATATGCTTTATGTCTACTAGATCCATCATTTTTCTAGATTAATAAACTATAATTACGACAGGGTATCTTAAGGTAATCTAGTTCTTGTTGGATATGGTCTTGTATTTATGGACTATTCTCAGGATAACATTGAATACCAATGTAGATCTTATGGCACTACAACAACCATAGATGAAGAGATAAATGCTCTAATAAATGTTGTCTTCATTGAAAAGCAAAGTAACTTGATCAAAATATGGTTTTAATGAAATTCCATATCTATTTTTCAGGCTATAATAACTAGACATTTCCACCATTCTTGGAAGCTGATAGTTAAATAGATCAATTATGTCAACCAACGTTCATCAATGAGCTATATTATTATGCATTTTTTCATAAATCCAGCTATCTTTTGGTTGAACATATAAATAAGGGAGTGCGTGAGGTGGTATGTTCTTCTTATAACATTATCCCTAATGATATTATTCCAATAATTCATAGGGATAAATGTAATATACCCATATTCAGACCATTATAGCTTTCCTTTTGTTATTCAAGAGTCTCTGAGCTTACTTTTATGAAAAATAATGTGATTTAAGACTCAATTATGTGTCTAGTTTACAGAAACTAATATATTATTTTGTAATTTAGGAAGATATTAATTTTTTCTTATTCCATTATAATAAATCAAACATAGGATCTGGGATACTAGGTTTAGGGTCACTATAATTTTGATATAAATACTTTTTAAGGTTTTGATGATTTTCTACTCGGGTAACCGTTTTTTCTTCACGTTTGTGGGTTTATTTTTAAATTAATATTGTCCACTTATATTATAATAATTTTGAAAAAAATTGATTCAATAATTTGAATCATCAAAATTAATATTATCTAGTTATTCCAAATTAATTTTGGAACTCCATGAATAGTAAAAATAGAGAAAATTAGTTACAGCAGTTAAGGTTAAAACTGGTTTACCGAGGGGTCAAACTAAAAAGATAACGAATAAAGTATCATATAAACTTGTAAAAAATCTATTTTATGAAAATATATTAACCTTATAACCTCTAATTATTTACAATTACCCATTTCTAATAATTGTTTCTTCTGAAAAATGTCGGTACATATTATTATTTTTAAAAATTCAAAGTCTTCCATCTCCCCCACTTATAAAAGGACTCCAAATATCCTATATTTTACACACAAAAGAAATGAATTTCTTCAGAAAATATATTTCAAATTAACTCCTATAATTCCATTAAATCATTTTATATGCCTTCTTTTGGTCATAAATCCAACATAGGAAAGATTTGGGGAAAACCAAAAGAAATAGTGTGAAGAAGATATAACATCCTTAGTCGGGCATTTTATTCTATTTATTTGTCCACATCATTAAAATATTATTAAAACTAATTTATATATTAACATAATTATCTTAAATATTTTTATATTTTATTATGTTAATTTAATAACCTATCTATGTATCCTCTTCCATTAAAGGGTAAATGAAATCTCCAATCTTGTGTAAGACAGACTACCATCTCGCAAACCAATGTTAATAATTTTCCATCACAACCTATCATGGATGTATATAATAATGGATTTAATGTTTATATACTATATATATGAGATTAATATACCCCATAAATTATAATCCCACATCTAGCTTATTATTTATCAATACATTGGAAAACAGTAATATCGCTCATTTAGACAGCGGACTACCACCTTGAAAATGGATGTGATGTGATTTTCATTTCTATTTTATTGGTTTGGAAACAAGAATAGATTAAAATCATATATATGATATTTTTAAGAAAATTTTAATTCAATTATTATGATATCACATAACCTTCTTACTTTCCATTCTGTGGGGGATAAAATAACATCGTTCATGTGTACAGTGGACTACCACCACGCAAAGCGATGTGTTTGGTTTTTCACTAATACATTTGAGGGATGATAATTAGGGTAAATATAATTATTATATGTAACATTGATTAAATATAAATTATTATACGATGGTAATATATTATTTACCTTTCTTTAATTTCATTTTGAGAGAAAATAGAAACAACGTTCATGCAAACATATACCATCTCCATGAACGGTGTATTTCATTTTATATATCTAATGTTTATAGAATACTCTAAATAGATATATACTAAATTTATATTATATTTATATCATGTTTAAAAAGATTCAGAATACATAACCAAGATAAATATAAGAATACTGAAAATAAAAAAAGAGAACACACATGAAAAACAAAGCTATTATTGCCCGAAATGTGATTTTAACATCATGTTGTTCATAAAATTGAATTAAAAAGTCTTAAGTAAATCATATATGGTATGATATATATATATATATGGTTATGTTATATATTTATAATTAACATATATTTATTATAAAAGTGGTTTAAATGTTCAAGAAGTAAGTCTAAACTTAAGGTATGAGAATTTATTCTCAAATTGTCATATTTGGGACATGTGTTATGTTATGAACATATATTTTTTTATGAGGTGTACATAAAAAAATATGACATGTTATATCCTGAATAAAATTTTTTAAAATATATTTAATGTTTCATTTTATTTTAATCTTTAATGGGGATTATAATTAAAAGATTACCAAAGAAGATATGTGATTTCCATCTCACATTTATTTTAAGTAATATGAATTCCACATTCAGCATGTGTTTATTTTTTGTGGTGTATATAATACCCATGAATTTATTTAATGATTCATATCCTAAAAATTATTTGTATTTACATATCCATTTGATTATATATCTTTCATGGTATTTATGATTCAAAATTAAGCGTAGTGGTAGGGGATTTTATAACAATTTTTCATCTTTGGGACATATGTTATATTATACACATATCATCATTTATGAGGTGTATATAAATTTTCTTTAACATGAAACATATTGAATTATTTTATTCTCATGGTAATTTAATTTTAATATTGTTTTAATATTTTATGGGGTTTATGATTCAATGTTACCAATGTTTTAAGGGTTTTATGAAACAATCTCATTGCTTATCGGGATTGTTTATGCTTATGCTTAAAGTGATGAAATATTATAATTCATCTCTAAAGTAACTAATTAAGTTTGTTATCCTCTAGTTATGTCTTGAAAATAATTTTTTCCCTTTCATTTTCCATTCATTATGGACTCAAGAATTTAAAACAATGGTTTAAGAAACTTGGATTTATTTCTCTCTTTAGTCGAAAACCCTATTTAATCAATGTAAATGTTTTCTAAAAATGTTTTAAAGAATTATTTTACTATTAATTAATTGTTTTTATATATAATTTTTACACACGATTAAATTTTAAATTTTTTTAATGGAATCTTCTTGTTATTATCAAAAATAATGCTCATTTTCATTTTATCGAAAATTTTAATGGAATATTTTTTGTAGCATGTACAACCAGAATGGTATTTTTCTATTATTCAAAAAATAATTTTTTTTAAATAAAACAATTTAATTTCTGAAGGATATTATCAAAGAAAATTATTTTAAAAATATTTTATGTTTTAAAAAGTGTTCATAAAATTGAAAATGTTATTATTCTCAAGAAATGTTTTAAATAATCTTTAAAGACTCCTTTATATATTTCCATGGTAATTTACAAAGAAGAATATTTTTGAAAATGTTATGTATTTTACAAAAAAACTGGAAATTATATTTTAATTAATATATTTTTTAAATGGTTTTTATAGATTCCTTTATATGTTTCCAATGTTATTTTCAAATAAAAGTATTTTAAAAAATTATTGTTTTTAAATATTTTAATGGTCATTTTTAAATATAAATGGATATTTTCCTCAAGAAATATTTCATGTGATCTTTAAAAATCTATTTCCATCTAAGAAGACATATTTTGATGTTAATTATACATTATTGTGGATATTTTCCCAGTATATCATTCTTATTATTTCATTGAATGATTTAGGCTTATGATGATTAGAAGTTTATGAAACTAGTTTGTATTCCATGGGCTATACAGTGATAAAATATTTATAAAACCTACATATTATTACATAAATTATTCTATGATGAAATTATGAAATGATTATGAAACAAGTTTATTTTACATAGGTTATTAAATGATGAAATGTTTATTATACCCATTTCTTTTCATGGATTTTGATTTGTTGAATTATTTATAATCTTATGGAACACATATGTTTGGTTTTCATTATCTTATTGGTGGGACCTATATATACATATAATTAATTGGGTAATGGTTCATGTTCTATAAGCTTAGAGGTTATGAAAGATGTTATCACAATCCATACAGAGGGTACACAGGAGGATTTCCCAAGCCCGAAGTAGTTACACATGTGTTTATCCAAATAAAAACATGTCATGAATTTCATGGTGGCTATCCACAAAATATGATTTTATTTACTTATCTATATTCCAAAAATAAATTTCTTATGAAAATGTTATGCTATCGTGAATTATGTACATTTTACCTTTATAATTCAAGCCTTAAGAACTACCAAGATTTATGCAATGACTCTTTTTCATGATATAGGGTGTGAAGGGAAGCTTTTTAATGTTCTTATCATTTAATAAAAACCTTTTTATCATGTTATGTTAATATCTCCCATATTCTTCCTTAATTAGCATAGTAGCTCACCCTTTCCTATGTTTCCTTTCCCTAGGTTACAAATAATGATTTTAAATATGGTGTGTCTATGAAGAGAACTAAATGTTTATATATCTAAGGGAGAAATTTAATGTCTTTTATAAAATAATAAGATTGTGAATTTTGTAACCAAAGACACTAAACCTATACATTAAATGGGTGATTATTTGGTTAATGTATTGAATATTCATCCAAAAATATGTAATTCTTATTTTTGAGAAGTTTGGTTCACTAAATTTGGTATTAGAGGCATGGTTTAGTTATCCTTTAGAAACTTGGATGAGAAAAATTTAGTGAGAACCCTTAAGATAAGCCTAATTATTGGATAAAATATTATTGTTATGGTAAGGAAGATATTATGTGTTTAAACTAGAAATACCTACATATCTGGATACTATAATACTGTGAATATTTTTTATTATAAATGGATATTATATAATTTTGAATGAATATTCATTACATTATAAAAACACAGACCTTAATACCATAATATTTTAGTGATATTGGAAAATTGGAACATAATATTCTAATCTGGTTAAATATCTTCACTGTCTCCAACAAAAGCCTTCAAATTTAGTACTATTCATAGACACACCCTATGGAAAACCTTTTTTCATAAACTATGGATTAGTAACATAATAAAGGGTGAGAACAGATGCCCATTAAGTGTAAATGCAAAAGATATAAACTATAACAATATAAAAGAATAATATATGAATATGGGTCTATGATTCTTATGATAATTTATGAATTTCATACCCATCTAATCATATATCAGAAACTTGGGTCATGTAATATTGATTGGCTGTTGATCAGACATAAATCATAAGGAATCCAAAGAACATGATCAATGCGATCATAACATTAGAGTAAGAAATAGATTTGTTTCATACACATAATCATGTTAAATATTATTTCAAGGATGCCCAAAAGACATTCATAACATTTTATGCTTGGAATAACCACCCATACACCTTCTTCAAGCACGAGATGAACTCTCATGTACACTTTTTTGTTCTTAGGCTAACCACCCATGTGCCATCCTTTTTAGGCTTGGGTTGTAAACCCATTTATACTATTTTGTGGAATAATTAAAGCCACTCATGTACCCTATAATCTCATATATAATTTATCATCACCCAACACATTGTAATGAGATATAGGCAACACCCGTCACATAACGAAAACCATACATATGTGTAGCACAAGATCAGATTACATTCATGTTATTATATCATATGAAATTAAATGTAATTTATAAATATTTCATCATGTCATAATCTATGGAAAAGATAACGTTTTCAAAATAATTTCATTACTTCATGGCCCATGGATAATGAAGTGTGTTTCATAATAATTTTATCATGGTGTAACCTATGGAAGGGAAATGGGTTTCATAAACATATTTTCATCACAAACCATTCAAATAAAGAATAAGAATGGTACCCTTGGTTTATATACCCACTAAATTATAATTAATATTAAAGGATTTCCTCTTATATGGGGAATAAGTTTGAAATTTTATACGGGGGGTTTCTTAAGAAAAATATACTTAAATTGAAAATCATGTTTTAAAACGTTATACATTTTGGAAATCCATTTCATTGAAAATAAAAATTGAAAACAAATAAACGAGGAATTAAAAATCATTTTAAACATTTCATGAAGAAAATATCCTTTCCAATTTGAAAATATGTTTAAAAAAAAGAAAAACATTTTTAGAGAACATGGTCTTGGAAGAAAATGGTTTTCAACCGAAAATATAATTTTTCTTAAAAGCATTATGTTTTTTGGATCACTTGAGAACATAAAGAGAGTAAAATTAAATGAAAACATGTATTTTCTTGGAATATATATATATTATAAGTAAATTAATGGGTTTCTTGGAAGATATATTGTAGAAGTTTATCATAGATATCTGAATTATAAGTAATCCTGAGAAACTATAATATTTTAACCAAAATCTATTACCACTTCGATAACATTGAAACATTATACCCATGAAATAATAACATTAAATGAAACATAAAATAAATTTATTATGAATAAATTCATGATATGAAATTTAAAATTGGAGGGATATAAGCCTCATGAAATAATATATGTTCAGAACATAAATTATGTCACAATTATGTAATATTCAAACAAAAATCCATTACCGAAGTGTGGGATTTTGAACCATAAACCCCGTGAAAGAGATTTCATAAAATGTATATTTAAATACAAATATCTTTCATGATAGGTATCATAAAATACATTCATGTTCATTATTTATACCACATAAAATAAATAATTGGTAAATATGGCATGTGTCTCATAAAAGTAAAAAGTGAGACAAAAATCTCTTACCTTATGTCTAAAATTCAATCATACTCATTAAAACCTAATTAATAATAAATATATATTTACTATTCATATATTGAAGAAACATATTTATATTTATCATACCATATATTATTTTATTATGACCTTTTATTACCCGTTTATTAAAAATTCCATACTAATGTTACATTTTAGGTAATAACTGATTTGTTTTTTGGTATATGTTTTGATTTGTTATATTTTTTTCTTTTACATTTATCATGGTTCCATAATCATAATAATTATAACCATAATATAAATATAATATATATTAATTATATAATTATTTAAATTAAACCAAAAAAATTAGTGATAGGAAATGAAATGCATCGTTCATAGAGACGGTAGGTTGTACGTACGCATGGATGTTGTTATTCATTTTCTTATGCATTTGAAATAAATAAAATAAAATAATATATATTATCAAAAAAAATTATTATTTCATATATATCACTTATTATTATTAATCATATCCTTAATACATTTCGTGTAATGTTTGAACCAACTACATCGCTTCGTGAGGCTGTAGTCTTCTATAGAGACAGACAACATTTATCTATTCCCACAAAATGGATAAATCTAGGTTTGTGTGATATAATAATTATATAGTCATAATTACCTAATTAAAATCCTAAATATCATATATAATCTATAAATTCATCATTTTTTCCAGCCTTGACCGGTGTTAATGGAAAATTGAATGACATTAGTTCTCCAGGAGGTAGTTTGTAGTACATGTAAACGATAATTTTGTTACCCATTTGATGGAAGTGGAGATTGTTGTAGGTTATCCCATTTTAATAACAACGTATCAGTATATATAACGTACTTAGGTTATTATATAATAATTATATAATAAATATTGAATGGTGTGGAGGAAATGTAAAACCAAGACGCTTATTGAAGAATATTACATCTTCTTTGGTTATCCTCATTAGGTATTTAGTAAAATACTTACTTGGATGAAGTTATTAAGAAAATAAGGTTTATATTATGAGTAGAGAAAAGTTTTTAAGTTTTATTGGTATGTTTTGATGAAGAAAAAGGGATTTATAGGTGTGAATCTATGAATGCAATGAGATCACTTTTATAATTGAGGAGTACTACAGTTTTTCAAAATTCCAAAAAGAATTCAGTATTGGATGTGAATTATACCTCATATGGATCCAATATGTATTATTAATGTTGTTTAGGAATTAATTGAACTATTATAACCCCCACCACAAAAAATAAACAAATTTTTTTATCATTTATATTTTATTCATTGTGTTTACTCAATTTTATCCTTAAAGTTAATACCAAGAAAACTTGTATCTTTTTATTTACCTAGTTGATTCAAATTTTGAGACTAATATTAAAAGATATTAATTATATAATTTAAAAATAATTATTATAAATAAAAAATATAATTTATTAAATATAAAATTCTTTATATGAGGAAATTTTATTTAGATACCAACACATGTATTTGGAAAATATCCATTTTAACCTTAATCGTAGTAAATAATTTTAACTATTTTCACTAATAATTAACGTAAAATTTGAAGTTTTAATTGTTATATGACATAAATTATTCTGATTCCAAATATGGAATCCCTTTTACCAAATTCATATAAGATAATATTCCTAATATAATTTAAATTAATCTCACGTACATGATGAGATTGAAGGGTTTTTAAGGGAAAATATTCAAAAGTTTACCATGTTTTATATCAGATTTCAATATGAAATATATTCACATGAGATAAAATGGATTAATAGATATATAATTGTACTAATTATACTTTAAAACCAATTTTAAATAACATTTACCTTTATAAATAAATTATATAAAAAGAGAGTTTTCAATTAAAATTCAATATTTTTACTATTCATCCAAAAATGAAATTGTCCAAAAACATCTAGAAAATTCACCCAAATATAATTTTTACAAGATTATTCCCGAAAAGAATTTTATTTTATAAAATTAACTTTTTAAAATTGTCAAAAATCATTTTATTATTGTTTACAACGAAAAATAAAAAACATTTTTTTGTTAAAATAGTATTTTAGAAACATATAACGACTTTATAGGAAATAAGATTTATTTATATAAACCCGTTATATATGTTATTCAAAAATTATTTATCACTATTCATATCATTAACATTAAATTTTTAGTTATAAAGGTCGTGTTTGAATAATTTTACTAATATATCATAGTTTATTTAAAACTCTATGTTGTGTATAATACAAGCTAACCTAGTGTTGCGTATAGAACCATCTTACCTTGGTGTTGTTTGTATTTTATTATTGACATAGATTTGTTTTTAATTAAAGATATCAATGAATATTAATTTATTTGAACAAATAAATGCATCAAACTCTAGGTGTTACATTCTACCCCCTTTAAAATGAATTTCACCCTAAAATTCATCACTTTAATATAAACAAATGAGGATAATTATACCTCATCATATCCTTAGTTTCCCATGCAGCTTTCATAAAATGGTTTTTCCATAAAACATTGACCATGTAAGTTGTGTAGTTTCATATAACATTATCTATATAATCCAGAATCTCAATTAGTTATTCCTTATAAGAAAAAGAATGCTCTATTTGTACAACCCTAGTGTTTAGAATATGTGATTAATTAGGTATGTAATTCCTCAGGAGAGATACATGGAACACATCATGAACCTTATAGAGGTTTGGGGGAAGAAAAAATCTATATTCTACCATAAAAAGTGATCAAGAATTTCAAAGGGTATAATATACCTTGTGCTTTGTTTTCACCTCATTCAACCATAGAGAAATGTAAAGAAAGACCTTCTCAGTAGCTTCAAATTCTAGATCATGTCAGTGATTATCAGTATCACATTTCTTTATTCTTTTTTTTAAATGTTATTAAATATATCTAACCTTATATACCATCTCATAAACATTCTCAGGTCCAAAAAAAATTCTTTCAGAAACTTCATTTCAGTATGGAGTTCTATAATTCCATCCATATATGGATTTATATGGAATCATTTTAATGCTCAGGTGAATGCTATAATTGTAATAAAACAAAAATTAATAATATTTTTTATCCCAAAAACCTTTTAAATCCATAAGATATGATCTTAGAGTGACCTATATTAATATTTCAACAAATTGTAAAGTCATTACTCTTCAAATAACTTTGTCAGTATATAAAACCAAAGGGTAATGTCTATTAAAATATATTTTATCATGATAAAATCCCATAAAATAAAACATCAAAAGGGATTTATAATTAAATTGAACTTATTATCACCCTTAAACACATAAACTCATTATATTATACATAACTCTTAATTTATTCTCACCTGGAGACATATATGCTTCTAAAATATAATTCTCCCTTTATTTCTTAAATAAGAACTTATCTTATAAAAAAATCCATTAGAATCTTGGGTTAGAAATTATTCTGATAGAATATCATATGTGATTTAATTATTCTAAAATTCATATAGATTTAGTTAATTAAATAAAATTTATCTAAAATATGAATGATAATATTTTAATAGGGTTCATTAATACAAAATAAAATATGAAACTCCCTAGGATGGATAGACTACTGTGCCCTTATTTCCATAATTAACTTCAACCATCATTATTTAATAAGATTTCCCTTTTTCTATAGTCTTTAGAGGTCGTTGGAATTGATCACCATTATTAAACCCTATATTTGGGCAATTTTTATCATCTTTCCTAAACTCCTTGAAATTGAAACACTGAAGTGAAAGAGGTCCATTATGTGGGGATTTCTAATTACACTCATCGTTATATAAATTTTTTCCATCATAGAGAAATTTATCAAATCGATGTCTTTGTTTTCCATACTTAAAACATTTACCAATTCCACTAAATTAGTTCTCTCGATATCTCTTCTGAAACTTTGATCATAAAGTAAATCCCATATTCTTCTCTCTATAGTTCTTATATTTACATTTGAATTCCATTTTTCTCTTCTTATCAAAACCATGTGATTTATACATAACATGAACCTCCATTTCCTCCTTGATATCAAATAAAACAATATCATCATAACATCCAAAGTCTCTTATGGATTATTATAATTGTATATTTTTTTTAAATCCAATAAATAATTATTCAACCTTAATTTTAGGATGAATAATAATACTTTAAGGGTAATTATCATGTATTTTAATGTTTTCGTAATAGGAATTAACAGATTCATCATCCTTTTGCTTAATCTCAAGGAATTTTATCTTCATTTTTTGTACAATGAATATGAAGAAAGTACTTATTGGAAAAGAAAATTTTAGACTCATCCCACTTAATGGAGTCAATTTTTTATAATTTATAGTTTTCTTAATAATATTACACAATTGATATGGCTCACATTCATGATGGAAGATTTCCAAAGTGCCTTTTTCATGCTCCTAAAACAAGAGAATATAAAATATATTTTCATTGGTACAAATAAATTTCTCATAAAATAATTTATCAGTAGAACCACTAAAAGAATGTGGTAATTAACCCATTAAGGAATCAATAAAATATTGTTCCCTATTTTTATTTTTTTGATGTTCACCATTATTCATATCATGAGAAATTTGTTTCAGTATATAAATGAGGTTTTTCCTTTTAGTTCACATAACATTTGTATTCTCAAGATAAGAATCATTACATTGCCATTTATGTTCCCCATTAACATGGTTACATCAATATATATACATTGACTAAAATTACAAACATAGCGTCAAAAACCCAAAACATAATGGGAAACAAAATATTCATGAAAATCACATATTAGATTAAAAAATCCTGAAAAAAAAATTTAATCAAAGTTAATTTAGGATTATTATAGGTTATCCATTATCAACATCCATTTAAATCCTTTGTAATGGTTCATAAAGAGTTTTTGAATTTCCAAAGCATTTCCCCTAGAAGTGAAAAATATAGTGTGTGGTAAGGCCCTCTATCATTCACCAATTCTAGATTGATTCTTGATCTATACGGTGTTTTTATGTATTCTACCAATAGGTGCATCTATTATAAAGCAACATCCACTTTTAATGTCTATATAGGGTTGTATTTATAGGAAACCAATATCTCTCTCATTTACTAAAATTCTATGATATTTTCATAATCATTGATTTTTCCTAATACATATACATAGAGACATCCCTAAACATTCCTTAAAAATATCCCTAGGCATATCACTAAATTTTTATCTTCCGACTTTTTAATGATAAAAAAACATTTCTCTAGTAATAAACTATATCATCCCAAGCTTCTCATACATGGATATTATATCTTTTTAAATGTTTCTAAATTACATTGCAAAATCACATTCATTAGGACCATAATAGTTTAGTTCCTTTTGAAACAGGTAACACAAAATTATAATTTGATGAAAAACCTCCAAGGTCTACCATAAGTATTTTTCCATTTAGTAGAACTCCAATACATACCCCATATAAAACCTTTCTTCACAAACCAGGGAAAGGAAATATAAAAAAGTGTGAGCTTAGATTCTCAGTAAGGGTAAAATGAAGAGATGCCAGCTATGATCATATAAAATTATAAGATAAGCATAAGGGTGAATTATAATGATCATAAATTATGCATTTCATACACAACTTGTCATAGATTGTATAAAGGACTCATGGAATAAGGATTGGGAGTTAATAAGGCATAAATCATAAGATAATCAAATAGTTGGATCTTGATAGAATAACATTTTCATAAGAAATAGATTTTTGGTATACACATATGTATAGAAAATATTTTGTTAAATCTACCCACCAAGACTTTCATAAAATGTTAGGCTTGGGCTAACCACCCATGTACCTACTTCGGCCATGGGATAACCTCCATTGTACTCAATTTTAGGCTTGGGATAACAACTTGTGTACCCACCCTTTTGGGCTTGGGCTAACCACCAATGTCCCCTCTTTTTTGGGATTAGGCTGACTACCCATTTAACATATGACTCATATATATTATATCATTACCCAATGCATTGTTGGAAGATATAGGTCCCACCCATAAAATAATAAAAAACAAACATATGTGTGTCACAAGATCATAAAACATAAATCATATCATAACCCATGAAAGAAAATGGGATTCATAAACATTTCATCATATTATAACCTATGAAAAAGAGACGGGTTTCATAATCATTTCAATATTTCACCATTTCATGACCTATGGATGAAGAATATGGTTTCATAATAATTTTATCATGGTTTAACTCAAGGAATAGAAACATATTTCATAAATATCGTTTCATCATAAATCATTGAAATAAATAATAATAATTATATCCTTGGTTAATATCCCAAGTAAACTATAATTAATATCATATGGTATCATCGTAAATGAAAATTTATTTTGAAATATTACTTGGGACATTTCTTGAAGAAACTATATTTTCTTATAATATCAATATTCAAAATATTATACATTTTGGAAGTCATTTTCTTTGAAAATAAACTTTGAAAACTTATAAAGGATGTTTTAAAAATTATTTACGAAATTTCTTAAAGAAAATATCTTTTCCACTTTAAATAATTCTTAAAAAATAATTTTTTTTGAAAACACTTTAAGGAAACATTGTTTTATAATAATAATGGTTTTTGACAAAAATAATATAGTGTTTCTTAAAAATATTCTGTTTTTGGAATTCTTGAATACCAAAGGATAGTAAACATAAGAGAAAACATATAGTTCCATGAAATTTCTATAAGATATGCAAATTAATGATTTTATTGAATGATATATCATAGGATTTCATCAATGAAATTGTAATCATAAACAATCCTAAAAAATGATGAGAATATAACATAAAATGTTTCCTAATTAGAAAACATTGAAACAAAATCCCCATGAAAGAATAACATTAAATGAAAAATCAATAAATTGATGAAGAATAAATACATGGTGTGACATGTCAAAAGGTATATATATACACCTCATACAAGAATATAGGTTTGTAAAATAATGTATGTCTCGAAGAAGGAAAATTGATATAAAAATCCATTATTGAATTTTAAACTTTGGAGCTATAAACCCCATGAAGGAGAGGTACTTAAATGGATATATAAATACAAATTATTTTTTTTATAATAATAATAAAATAAATATGAAGGAATTATTTACACCACATAAAATTAATATATGGTGAATATGGCATGTCTCTCAAAGAAGTAAACATTGAGATGGAAATCCCTTACCTTAAGTCTCGACTTCCATAATACTCGGTCAAACCTCCTGTATAATAAATACAAGTTTATTATAGATATATTAAATAACCAAATTTATATAATTAATACCATATATGATTTTATAATGAATTTTTTTATCATTTTATTAACAATTCCTTGTTCAAGATATGTTTCGGGTAATAAACACTTTTTTATATATATTTTTTGATTTGTTATATTTTTTGTCCAATTAAATTCATTATGGTTTCAAAATATATAGAATTATAACCATGATAAAACTATCATATATATTATCTATATATTTATTTATATTAATCTTTAAAATTTAGTTATTGGAAATTAAATACAATTTTTATGGAGATGGTAGTTTGTACGTATGCAAGAAGGTTTTTTTCATTTTTCTATTGGGTTTAAAGAAATAAAATAAATTGTGTATTATCATTATAGAATGATGGTTATGAAATATATATCACAAATTGTTATTAAAAAAATATTTAAATCATTACATGTAACGTTACAATGAATCACATCACTTCATGGGGCAGTAGTCCACCGTACACACAAACGACAATAACATATTCTCTCAAAATGGATAGTATGAATGTATGTATGATAAAGTAATTACAGAATAATATTAACATCATATATATCATATATATATATATACACTATAAATACATATTTATTTTCAATTGTGAGGTGTGTAATGACATTCGTTTACGAGGCATTATTCTACTGTACACAAAAACAATAATTTTATAACCCATTTGATGGAACTAGAGATGGTTGTAGGGAAGTCACATAACATAAAGAATATTATTATAACGAATATACTAAATGTATTATATTTTTTTGATATAATAAATATTTAATGGGGGTTTGAAGAAATAAAATAAACACTCTCATTGATTTACTTTTCCTCTTATTTGGGTGTCCTCCTTATGTTTTCCAAAACACATAAGAAACACTTTTTTATCATGTTATTCCTTATTCATTAAGTTTTGTCAATTTTTTCCCCATCATTTTTACCAAGGTAACTTGTAACATTTTATTCACCTTGTTAATTTATCCATTAACACTAATATTAAAATATATTCATTTGAAAATTTATAACTATCGATTATAAATATAATATCTAATTTATTAATGAAAAATACTATATGTTTGGAAAATTAATTTTGACACAAACACATGTAATACGCAAAACCTCATTTTAACAACATTCAAAGTAATTGATTTTAGTTGTTTTGATTAATCATTATTGTTAGAAATTAAGATAAACTGATTAGAAAATATAAAATTTTCTAATTAAAAATATGGAATGTATTTTTCTAAATTCAGCTTATAGATGTTTCCATATTAAATTTAAAATTAATCCAGCATATGCAATGAAAAAACAGTTTTTTAAAGTTCAAATGTCCAAATGTTTACAAAGGTTTTATATCCAATTTCAATATTAAATTGTTTCTAAAGACAAAAATAGTATCAATATATTTAAAACTGAACTAATTATAATTCAAAAAAATTTGAAAATATAATTTAACATTACAAATTAATTAAACCAATAGGCAGTTTTCAATTAAAATAATTTATTTTTCAATATTTATAAAAAATAATTACTTCACGTTAAAATACCAAAAGTTAATAATATTAAAAATAAATTATGGTTTTTATAAAACTCGTTAATTTTTTTAATGTAATCAAGCTATGTGTTTCATGTGTGGTAATATTAACTTGGTGTTTCTTATACTTCATTATTGAATTACTGTTGTGTATAATGCAAGATATAAAAAAATAATTTATTACAAAAAATCATAAAAACCAGGGGTGTTATGACAAGTAGATGTGTTTCTACAATAAATGTACCTAAATTTAATAAATATGAAAAATTTATGTCAGACTTGACTCGAGAAGTACCTAGTACACGACAATGGTCCTTTCTACGTACCTAATCTGACACTCCCAATGGATGTGCCTTAGTTAATCCACATTTTCTTTATGAAACATTATGAATGATTTGAATAGATGATAATCACGGATGACTAGGGTTAAACCTAATGTTTAGTGGGATTAAAATATGGTTTCATTATTTATAAATTCTATAAAGATTCATGATTATATGGTTTTCTGATATGAATATTTCTTCTCACACTATTTTTTGGGTTTTTGTCAATGAAGAGGACTAGAAGGTATATGGTTAACATTGAATGTGAAAGATAATGTGTTGATGAGAAACCAAATGGTATGATTATTGGAGTGGAAGATATTATGATTATTACTAATCAGTTATCAAGATAAATGATTTACATCATGCACCTTCACCGACTCTCAGACTCACCAAAGAACATAATAACAGAGTTTGATGTGATCCCAGGTGGTGGAGAATATGAATCAAAGATGATTAAGTTTCATATATATAGAGAATATTCATAGAATAAACCTAGGTAATTTCTCAATGTAATGATAAGATGTTTTATATGTGGAGAATAATGAAATAGTTTAAGTGATTTCTAAGGGAAAATAAAAAAACTCAGTTAATGAAATAGATCAAATAATGGTTTTCCTAGGGCATAATCAATGGTTGAAAGTTAGAAATTTGAAATTTATAGGAATTATTCTAATATATTTCTAATGGTAAAATATAAAGAAGAGGTTTTATAAGGTGATACAATTAAAGGATTCTTTATTGATGATAAATAGAACATGAAAGATGAATGAAAGGTATGGGATGTTCTAATAGTATTTTTTATGTTAAATTTAAGAAAAATGATTAAATTCAGTTTGATTAATCTTAATATAAGATTAATATTTCTTATTATAGTAAAGAGTTGTTATGTAATGAGATAAGGATGCATACATAATTGTTTATTAATTCATTGGAATGATTGAAGTATTTATATATTTCAATTAAATAATTATGTCGTATGAATTAGGAAATATATTAGTATTGTTTTATAAAAGTTTTTCATTGTATATATTCAAGGATATGTTAAATGGTATTGATCACCAATAAAAGAGATCTAATGTAAAGGAAATATTTTACTAAAAGAACATTATTGAGGGAAAATAACCCTTAATATGTTCCCGATGTTGAAAAAATGGTATTTGGTTTGGATATAGAGATTATTGATATGGAGAAATTAAATTTGATAGTATTGGTGACCTCAAACCTGATTAATTATTTGTTAAAAAAGTTTTTTATGAGAAATTTGATGAGTATAAATCATTTTTTCATTTAATACTTATATTCAATAGTCTTTTGTTTTATTTAAGGAATGAGGAATCAAGCATGTTTTCATTGAGGTTTTATGATAATTCATATTATTACCATGATTTAGGATAATATATGACTAAGGTATTCACATATTTGGCATGTGAACATTAATATATACTTAATGATATTTTGGTGATTAATGTTATGTCAATTTTGTGGGATTTGGTGACCATATTTATAAATTTTTAATTTAAAAAGGTTTATAATGATAACTATTTATGGAATGATTTATGTTTAACTTTATATGATATTTTAAATATTAATTTAGTATTTCTACAAATGAAGCTTTATGCATATTTTATAACCTATTATAAAATTGATTTATAATCAATAGAGATATAAGGAATGACATATCATTCTTTTATGGATCTTATTATCTATTAGTGCTTCAAGCATGAAAAAATAATATCTTTTACTAAGAGATAAAGTGTAAATTGATTGAGGTATAACCAAAGGATTATAATGCACCTATAAAATAGAATTAATAAACTATGTATACCTTCTCATGAAAAATACACTACATTTGGAAAAGGATCTTGAAAGAAAATGTAAAACATTTACATTCATTTATGTTAAATGAATGATCTTTTTACCTATCACTTACTTATGGATTTTTGGGTCGTTAACATTCTCTTAACCATCTTCTCTATCACTCTATATTAGTATTTGGGAATTCTTTTTATCTTCCATGTCCTTGTTTTCACTTCCCACCAATGTTATCATACATGGAAAACTACTTTTTTGTTATTCTAAGTGACCATTGCACATCAATTTCCCTCTTTTCAAGAGTAAGATTTGTTATTTATTTCTAAGATATAGGTTTCCCGCAAATTTATTTTCAAATGTTAAACCCTTTGTTACTAAGAATAAGTTCAAATAGTTAGAATGAAATTTATTTAAATGGGGTAGAATATAACAACATGATAATTTATGAAATATTTATTTAAAAAATTAATTTAATTTTTTCAATATTTTTTTTATATATAACATAGAGTTTTGATTTTGATACATGCAACACATTTTTTATCTATCATTACTTGTAAAATAAAGTTTACCTTGCATTGCATGCAACACTATTTTTAAACAAAATGTGACATAATATTAAAATATTATTTTTTTTAATATGTTAGCTATCACCAAGTAATTGAAATAATGGGTATGAATAGGATACCATGAATTACGTAAAAATTTGGTTTAAATCTATATAGAAAATTAATTCTTTGGTTAAAAATTATTTATAAATGAAAATAAAAATCATTTTTCAATAAAGCAAATTGTTTTCTAAAAGATTATTTTTATAATCACAAACATGTTTTATTTTATGAAATTAGATTAATCACTTGTGGTGGATTTTTTTGATGAAATTTATATATTATATATTCATTAAAATGTTTTATCATTCATATTATGTGTTTTCTTGGCATTAGATAATAATAAATCAAATTTTATGCTTCAAATATATATTTTTCAATAAAGCAGTTTTATTGGATTTTGAACACTTACATATAAAATTAATATTTGGGAAATTTTGAAAATTTATTTGGAAAAATTAAATTCATTTTGAAATTGGAAATTCAATATAATCTTATGGAGAATATTTTATAATTTTATGAGAATATAAATTTTCAATAAATAGTGAAAAATGCTAGTTTTTATAAAGAATTGTTATTTCTTTTAGCCAACTTAAAAAAATAAAAAAAATGGGTTTAAAAGTAAAATTTGGTCAATTGTATATTTATTTATTAATTTTAGGTTATTTGAATAAATTTCATATGAAATTTGATATAAAAACTTTTTAACCTTGTCAATATTTTTCCATTAGAAAACTTTTTTAACGTCGCGTTTACGAGTTTATTTTTAATTGAAATTTTCTCACTTATATGAATGTAATTTGGAAATACATATTCCATATTAATAATAATAATAATTTATATTATCTAATTATTTCTCAATAACTATTTACCATAATAAAAAAATATATTTATCATGATTAAGGTCTAAATGGGTCTACTGGTGGTTAAACTAAAAAAGATAAGGGGTAAAGTGACCTAGAAACATGTCCAAAACTCAATAACTGGACATATTTTGACATTATAACCTCTAATATTTAATAATGACCCATTTTTTTCATAATTTCAGAAACATCGTTACACATTATTATTTTCAAAAATTCCAAGTGTGTCATCTCCCAGACTTATAAAATGCCACCACATATCGTATCATTTACACACTTTTAAATAATATTGTTTTGTAAAATCCCTTACCAAATAAAAAATATAATTCCCTAATATCATCCTATATTTTTTTCAATAAATACAACCTAGGAACACTTTTGGTGTAAACCAAAGAAGTTGTCAAAAGAAGAGTAGATGTCATTAACTGATAATTTTATTTTATTTCATCCTCCATATAATTCAAATATTGTTAATACATTATGATATAATAATCACATTATATTATATATACTTTTTTTTGGTTTTGTTTCATTTCATAATATGTATCCATCTCACCTTCTATCAAAGGAGAACCAAAACCATCAGTCATTTGTGTGACGGACTACCGCCTCACAAGCCGATCATATTTTTTATCCATCACTACCAATCACGATTGGATATAATGATGGATTTAATTTTTATATAATATATTTACGATATTTTTATTCCTTGATAATTAAAATTACACAACTAACTTCCTACCACCCAACCTGTTGGAAAACAATAATGTCACTCATGTGTACGTTGGACTACTGCCTCGTGAACCGATGTGATGGGTTTTTCATTTCAATTTTATATGGATGGTAATAATGATATTTTAAATTAATATATATTATATTCTTTAAATAAATATACTAATTTAATTTTAATATCACATATACCTTCTTAATTTCTATTCCATGGCTGATATGATAACGCCATTCATGTATACGGTGGACTACCGCCTCACAATACAATCTGACACGGTTTTCTATAATGCTTTGGATGAAATATAATTAGGGTATATTTAATTAATATATGTGATATATATGAAATAAAAAAAATTATTTTAATTTAATATATTATTTACCTTTATTTCATTCCATTTATCGATAAAATGGAAGTATTGTTCATGCAAACATACAACCTACCATATCCATGAATGGTAAATTCAATTTTATATCTATTAAATTTTTGGGTTCCCCTAAATACATATATACTAAATATATATTATAGTTATAACATGTCAAAAATTATTAATATTGTGAATCCATGATCAAATTAAGAGTACTGAAAATAAAAAATCAAAACATACACAAAAAACGAAGCTGTTATTTCCCAAGACAAGATTTTAACATCAAATTCTTAATAAACAGGTAATAAAAGGACATAAGTAACTTATATATGGTGTTATATATATACAGTAATGGTTCCTTAATAGATTTATAGTAAAATTATATTTATTATATTTGAGTTTCGAATGTTCTTAAAGGAAGTCGAGGTTTATAGAAAGGTAATTTCATCTCAAATTTTCTTATTTGAGACATATATTATGTCATGCACCTAAATTATTTTATGAGGTGTATAAAAATCCCATATTACATGATATATAATTAATCTCATTATTTAAAAAAAATTATATTTTCATTTTATGTTATTTTAAATGGGTCTTATGATTCAAAAGTTACCACTGAATGTAATGGATTTCCATCTCACATTTATTTTGTATGAGACCCAAGACAAATTCACCATGTTTTTCTTTAATGTGGTGTATATAATTCCCAAGAATTTATTTTATGATTATTCTCCTTAAAATTATGGGTATTTAAATATATATTTTTTATATCTATTTCATGGGGTTTACGATTCAGGATTTACTAAATTGAAAAGGGAATTTGGTCTCAATTTGTCTTGTGTGGGACAAATATTATGTTATACACCCAAATTATTTTTTATATGTATATAAAAAACCCTTTGACATGTAATATAATTTATTTATTTCTTATCATGATATTTTCAGTGTCATTTAATTTTATTATTTCAGGGGTGTTACTATTCAATTTCACCAAAGTGGTCATGGTTTTATTATATAATCTCATAGGTTGTTGAGATTTTTTATGTTTATGCTTATGATGATAAAATATTATTAAACATCTCTCAATAAACTCATGAATTTTCTTCTCAAATGATTATTTTATAAAAAATAAATGTGTTCCATTGATTTTATTTTATTTATATAATTAATAATTCAATAGAATTTTTTTAATAAAACATGATTTATTTCATTGTTTGGTCAAAAACAGTTTGTTATTCCCTGATAATGTTTTTGAAACATGTTTTAAAGAAATATTTTTCAATTATCTAAAGATTTATTGAAATTAATTTTTACCAATGTATTAATTTTAAAACAAATGTTTTAAAATTAATATTCATGGCATTTTCATAAACAACTCAGGTTTTGATTTTACCAAAAATGTGAAAGGAGTATTTTTTTAACATGTACTAAATGAAAAATATTTTCTTATTGTCATGCCTACAACATGTTTTAAGGAATCCTTTAAAAGTTTTAAAAATAATTTTCAAATAAATTTATACCTAAATTTTTTGTGTTTTATAATTTTTTTTAAAGTTAAAATTTCATTTCACTCATGAAATGTTTTAAATAATCTTCAAATCATCATATATAATTTTATTGTGTTATTTTCAAAGAAAATGATTTTGAAAATATTTTATTTTTTAAATATTATTTTTCAAAGGGAAATTTTAATTTTCTATATGAAATGATTTAATTGACTTCTAAATTTTCCTTTATAAGTTTTAATGGTTATTTTTAGAGAAAAGAATTTTGACATTTTTTTAAAATTATTATGTTTTAAAAAGTTATTTTTAATGTGGAATGGCTATTTTCTGCCATAAAGGATCCAAATGATATTACAAAAAACATTTTCCATATAATTTGACATATTTTAATGTTAATAATTATTTAATAGCGATATAATATATGGATTTCATTCTTAATATGTCTCTGAATTTATTATGTTTATAATGACAAGAAGTTTCTGAAACTTGTTTCTCTTCCATCAGTTAAACCATGATAAAATGATTATAAAACCTTCTTCTTTTTCTACGGTTTATGAAATTATGAAATGATGAAATTATTACAAAACATATTTATTTTACATTGATTATACAATGAGGAACGTTTTATGAAACATGTTTCATTTCTTGGGTTTTGATATGAGAAATGTTTAATGATCTTATAGCACACATCTGTTTGATTTTCATTATGTGATTGGTGGGACCTATATATCCCTCCCAAGTATTAGGTAGTGATTAATTTTCTAAGAGCTTATAGGGAACACATGAGGTTATCCCAAGATAGAAAGTGGCTACATGGGAGGTTATCCCAAGACTAAAGAAGGTACATGTTTGTTTTGACCATGCCAAATTGGTTATGATTGTCTTAGAGGATATCCATGATATAAGTTTTTCTATGGTTTTTTATAGGTAAAAAACTATATTCCTTACGAAAATGTTATTATGTCAAGACTTATTCACTTTGGTTCCTTTATGATTCAGGTCTTATTAACTACAAATATTTATTCCATGACTCATGTTCATGGTCTATGATATGCAGGGTGTGGTTTTAAATATTTTTCCCATATTCTCATGCCCTTATTATCAATTTATATTAATATCTCTCATGTCTACCTTTACTAAGAATCTGATCCCCACAATTATTATGATTACTTTCCTCATATTATGAATAAATTTTTTAAGTAGGAAATGTCTAAGAAGACTATTAAATGGTAAGATATTTGTTGGATACATTGAAGATCTTTCATGAAAAAAGATAATAGGGAATCTATTCATTTAAGTAAATAAACCTATATGGTAAATGGGTGTGTATTTGTGAAATGTATTGAATATTCACCAAGAAATATTTAATATATATGTATAATAATTTTCAACTTTACATAACCAGAAATAAGTAAGAACCCTACCTACTTTTTCAAATTCTATAGGGTAATGTCAGACCCATAATCTAAACACACCATAAGAGAAAATGATGCATTACCCCTTATCTCATAATCAATAAATTATTCATCACCATTATCAAATCCTCCTAGTATATGAGGCCATTCCATACCATATAAAAAAACTATCCCCTATACCTCCTAGATCATTATCCCCAAAAAATCTAAAAAATTCCACTAACACATGTTGACACATTTGAATGGTCCATAAGGAACACATCAACAACTAAGATAACACTATTCCATTATTAAACCTCTTCTATTAACTCCAACATACTCCACATGTATAACAAGAATCTTTCTCCCATATATTTTTTACAATCACCCATCAGTTAATATGAACACCTATTTCATATACCTCATCTAGTTTTATGATCAACACCACCACCCTAAGCTCTCATATATGGATGATACATTCCAATCATTCAGAGTTCAATTTCACCTCATATTCCCTTAACGGTCTATATAAGAGCAAATGTACTAGGCCCTATAGTGTATCACATCAACAACCTTCTACAGCCATGAATCATAGGTCTAACCTCAATTAATAGAAAAATAAATGGTTATATCCACCCGCGTTATACTAGAAAACTATATTACCTCATAATTACACAAGCCACACTCGTTATGTTTTCAAGGAACCGTATCATGAAACTCATTATAATATCTATATTTTTACATCATATCGAAACTTCCTAATAAAAACAAGATTCCACACAATAAATAACCAACCCACTAATTTCAAATCCTATCATTACTTACACGATACAACATAAAAAATATCTCCAAATTAGAAAAAAAAAATCATAAGTGGTTCTATTCCCAATCACACAAATGATCATAACCATTAAATTAAATCACATGATTAATCACACCTATAATAACTAAAATATCTACACACTGCATACCAGAAACTAGTTCAATTTCACATGTGAAATATCGTCTTTTTGTTAGGCTCTAATCAAATGAAATTAAGAAACCATATAATATTACTAAAATGGATGTTTTAGTTAATCCATTTCAATTTGGAAGAAACTAATAATACATAATATATAACATCGATCATTTCCTACAGTGGAAACCTTTCATACATCTCTTGATGTGTTAATCACAAATGAGTAAGATTTTACTAGGTATGCATGTAAATGTGATATAAATTTAGGGGGATAATCTCATTGTGTTAATTAGCTTAAATTTTTCCCATGCTCAAAGTATATTTACAACTTTTATATAAACACCCAAGGTTCCCACTGGATAGCCAGTCACCTTCCATTGAGTACTTTATTCTTGTCTATAAGGTGTCCAGTGAACCTAATAGATCCACAATCAAATATAATAATTCCATCATATGCCCAATAAAATTTTATCTAATACATGGTCATATCTATTTAAAAATAAATATATCTCACATTAGGACTATATTCTGGAAACTAACCCCCGGGACTTCAATGACCCCAATAATTGATCTAACCAGCCCAATTTCATGTGGTCGGGATAAAATTAGACTCAAATAACCTCACTTGAATACTCATTCCATCATAGTTATTATGTTATAAAGCATCAGTTTAAATTGAATAACCCTGATAGGACATAATAGGACCATATTTACTGATAATCATTTATATAAGTTTTAAAAAATTATGATTACTTAATTAATATATAATATTTCATTATGTTTTACCTATAATGGAATGTTTGGTAATAATTATACAATAACTCAGATGATCAATGAATTTTTTTAAATGAGAATTGTAACACCCTTTATTTTTAGTGTGAAATTAACTTTAATAATTTTCATGTGTTGGATGCTTTTTCTTTCACATAACAAAGATTAAATAAAATAGATAATTACTTTTTCAATTGTAAAATAAAATAAAATAAATAATACTACATTATATGATAAATAAATGAAACATAATTATAACATAATAAAAGGAATAAAACCAAAAGTAACTAGAAATATGACAATATTGAAATATTATTTATCATTATCTCTTATAAATATCATTTAATTGATGAAACATTTAGTGATAATGAAAAAAATTAGAAATATAATAAAACCCATGAGAAAGAAATGAAGGAATGAGATAAATGATTTTATTAATGTATGTAAGGTTATATGGTTTTTGGTTATATTTACATTAGTAATATGGTCATTACATATATGGTAATTGGATATATGGTAGTTGGGTGTATGATCATATCGTAAACACGAATCCAATAGTTATATTAAATATTTTTTAATTATAATATATAATTTAAAAAAATATGAATATTTTATATATAATGAAAGTATATATATATATATAATAAAAGATACAAATTAAAATTTTAATATATCCTTCACATTAATGAAATTATTTTTTAATAAATTTATTACATTTAAAAAATAATTTAAATTAATTAGAATCAAAATATTCATTGAATGATTAGAATAAATAAATAAATAATATTCAAGTGATAATTAGTGATTTATAAAGAATAAAAAATTTATTTATGTTTAAATAAAAATGTTTTATTTAAATATATTACATCATTATATTTTATATATTTTTATTTAAAATATAAATTTTCCATATTTGGGGTATTAAAGATAATGAAATATATTTTTCATATATACATATAAATTTTTTTAAATTCATGTAATGATAATTACATGAGATAAAATAAGAATAAAATTAATTAATGATTAAACGGTTAATTTATTAAAATTTTGGTTTCATAGATTATGTTTTCTTATTAAAAAATTTATTTTTTCCAATTTTATTAATTAAATTTTAATAAATTAATTTCCTATTAATAATTACCTTATGAAAACTAGGGAATTATTTCAATATATTGTTTTAGTAAAAATAATAAATTATAGAGGTAAGAAGTGGATTACCATGGTAAAGAGTAACTCTAATAAAAAAGGGTTATAACCATAGGTGGAAATCATTTTAATATGCCCAATTCCCATGGATATAGGATACAACCATGCACACTCTTCTAGTGGATATTATTATCATGAACTGAGATGGGCCACTCCTAAACCAATCACCTGAGTAGGCAAGTGGTAAGGCCTTAGGGGCATTCTCGATCCACATAGGCTGGCAAGAATAACTAGGGCAGAAAAACATACTCAAATTGGAGTGATTTCACACAATATATAATGTAAGACCATAATATTCTACCCCAAAGTTTGTAATGATGACTCCATAAATGAGAGATCAATGTGAATTAAAATTAAAATGTTAAATATTAAATTAAACCAAAATAAACATAAGATAAATAAACATCCAAACTAGCTATATGATAATAAAGATATCTCCAATAACATGATTCGGAATATGTGGATACAATTGATGAATAGAGTGCATAAAGAATTCTAAAAAACCTGAATGAATCTCCACATGACCCCTTGGTCATTCTATAACCATAATGACGTCCCTCTATTAGAGTGATAAAATATAATCTTAAACATTAAAAATTAACTTTGTTCTATCTATTCTGAGTGACATAGGTAGAGTGTTATCTCAAAAACTCAGTAGGTAATCATCATTGAATCAATGTGATCTATTTTGCAAAAAAATAATATATGATAACTAGTATAAAATATTTTATTTAAAATATTTCTTCAAACGTTTTGAGAATAAAACTAAAAAAAATAATCTTAAAACACTTTTAATTCTACTTCCAACATTGAATGAAGTCAGAGTAAACACATTTAGGAAATCCATGTGAAATCCCATTTTCAAAAATATATTTTGAAATATGTTTCAGGAATCAAAATTATTAAACTTAGATAAATAAATAAAGGATCAAGGTAAATAAATTAGATGTATAAATCATAGGACATGATAAGCAAATACAAAGGCAGTAATAAATAAACAAAAGAAATGGTAAATGTTTTAAATATATTAAATCAACAAAAAAAGTGAAACTAGATAAATGGAATAGTTATGGAAATAATTTTAGAAATACGGAATAGAGAAGTATAAATAATCATGGGAAATTCTTAGACACCCTATGAGATGAACCTAAACATACTCCGGTGAAACCATCTACCGTCCAATTGATGCATTCCTAGTTTATAACCAACTGGTTTCTCTCAAATGGACTCCCCTATAAAACTCCCCCAACACCATAGACCATGTTGTACAAAGGGGAGTCGAGTACATTTCATCTAAATGAGATAATATCAATCTCTCAATATTTCAATATGACTCCTAGGATCTCCATGAAATTAGTGTAGATAGGTGGGGAATGATTTGTAAAAGATCATCCTTATCCCACCTCCAAACACCCCCCCCCCCCATTCCATCCCCCAAAAAATAGAAACAAATCTATCTTCTTTAGTATACCTTCATAACTTATAATCCAATAACATAGGCATTATATAAGGTTATATTTAGTTTAAAAATTTCACTTTTCATCGGATGCTTCTAACCAGGCCTTTAGTTCAAATTAGGTTTAATATTTCCAAAGAATCTCATTTTG
Source organism: Viscum album (assembly GCA_963277665.1). Taxonomy (NCBI): domain Eukaryota; kingdom Viridiplantae; phylum Streptophyta; class Magnoliopsida; order Santalales; family Viscaceae; genus Viscum; species Viscum album. Next base: position 903,908,597 of record OY728125.1, on the reverse strand, counting down.
AACTACCTTAAAAATAGCACATTTCTAAAACCATATTTTCAAGGTACCAAATAGGCCTTGTTACCATAATTTTAAATTTTACATTTAAATCCATTTATAAAAACAAATTTGAAAATATTTTTTTCCCAAAACACATTAAAAACTCTAAGCCCCACTTTAAAACCCTAAAATATAATAAAACAAAAAAACCACAAATAATGACACTATTAATAGAGTATATAGTCACTATAAAAATGTAAAATAAGTATATTACATGACAAAATATTCAAAATTCACATTAATTTCCATTGAAAAAAATGTAAAATAATAACACCACCTGACACATGAATTACCCATGTTAATATCAATTTTATAGTTAAAACACCATTATAATATAATGTCCCCATTTATAAAAAAATATTAGGTTTTTTAATATACACCAAACAATCATAAAAAAAATTATAGAATGTTTCCTTCTGAAGAACAACAATAACATGGATTTCAATGAAATATAGAGTAAAACATAAACAACTATCTGGAATATGTCAATATCAACAACTGGAGTCTAAATCAACCCCATCAAGGTCATGGAAAATTTAAAAAGATAAGAGGAAAACAAAATTCCTGAATCCCCCATGTAAATTCAATTAGCAGTGAGGCCTAGGCCACTGAGAGCATTTTAGGGATATAAAAAATTGAATATTGGAAGAAAATGTTTATAGTAAGTGAATTTGAGGAAACTATCTTAATGATTCAACCCTAAAATTAAAGTAAAGCATCTATAGTCAAAGGGTAGACATAGGGGATATGCTTGTGGATATACTTTATTTTCACACCTTAAATAGGGTTTAAAAGACCCAAAATAAAGAATTTCGTGAATAGGGGAAAAGTTGAAATTTTATCAAAGAAAATTGTATGCTTTGAATGCTTCAGAGAGTGAAATAAATTTCAACATGAATATTTTTTAAGGTATTTGTTCATGGATTGAAACACCTATATAGGATATGAATAATGTTAACCTAGAATGGAAGACATATAAAAATACTAGTCCTAGTGTTGATGATCTCATCAAAGTATGAATAACCCTAGAGGTTGTGTAGGGTTACCTTTATTTACCCTAACATAGCGGGTAGAGAATGTATAAGGTTAATTTTATTTAACATTATGCATAGTTATGGTTTGATGTATACCTTCATGATTTGAAGTACTTATATACATAATCCATCAGGTTCTATGAATTTGGAGGTCCTGGAATGATTCCCCCTCTCATGGCTAAACCTTCTATAGTGTGCAATTTCATAATATAAGTTTCTCCAAGGCCCCCAAAAAAATCTTCAAAACATTTAAAAGACAAAAACATGAATATAAAATCAAAAAATAAATAGAGAACTCATGTTAGAGGGGTTGGGATGTTACAATTATCCCAACTATACCACAATATTCCATAGTAATTTTACTAAATTCTTATATGTGAATTAGTACATGTAAAACACAAACCAAGCAAGAAAATCCACTAATGTTAAAAACTAAAAACCTTATATAATACATTCTTTTATTGATAAAAAACCCAATTCCACATGTTACACCCAACCATATAAATGGAAATGAAACATCAAGATAGTTACTTGGTTTCCCCACCATATTAAGGCTTCCCTAATATAGTGGATTCAATAAAAAATTTATAACTCAAATGAATCAATACTATACATAAAATAAAATCAAACCAAATAAATATAAATGTTGATTCAATTAGAGGCATGTCCAAAAAATATGGTAACAAATATTAATTATCCAAATAAAATTATTTCATCCAATATCCCAAATACATTCCACATATCAGTAATAACAAAAAAATTGAATCAGAGGAACAAAGAAATAAAAGGGAAAAGGATAGTACAGTATATCTTCCAAAAGAACATCAAGATATAGAAAATAGAATATAATTTCTATTATATTGAAACCTAAAGCCATTTAACTTATAATTATATTCCAATAAACCACATCAATGACAATTATTTAGAACATATGATCAATACGGATTAAAATGATGGAACCGATTACAATGGAAATATAAAATGGATTTTTTCTGGGGTAAGTGAAAATTGATACTAAAGACTCTCAAAAACTAGATTAATTCATGTTTTACTTTTTTCTAGTCATTGAATCCACACAGATAAAGAAAATATTCAATTCCACTATCATATCATTATCCAATCAATCATTAAATGATGTTTTCTCTAAAGAGATAATTGTGGAACTAATATTCGAATGAGGACCCACCACAAAGGCCTTATCCTTCAATAAATTTCTAGATTCATCCTCTAAAGAAAAAGGAAGCCACTCACTAAGGTGGTCAATATACTATATGAAAATCTTTTTCCCAAATAAAGGTTTATAATCTCCTTTTCCTTTCTTACCATTACTTCTACAAGAGATTACCCCTGAATGAAAGTGGCCTCAAAGAATTCCTAGGAAATAACAATATGAAACAAGGAAGGTATCACAATCCTCCATTGATATTGAATTTTCCCATGGAAGATACCTTGCATGAATCTCACTCTCATAGCTTTAGAAGTTCTAATAATGATCACTTAAAAATTATTTATCAATTATATACCTTCTTGAGGACCCTGATCACTATAAAAGGTTGGAAAATGATAAGAATATTATGTCTCTACCACTCAAATCAGGGTTTGGATAATTTCTATTATTGTAAGAGATATAATAGAAATATATGGAACATCAATTTTATAAGACTATAAAATACTGACTTCTATTGTCCATTAAAAAACATTCAAGGAGGTGTAATTTAAATGATGAAAAATGTGGATATTAATCAATTTTGATCGAAACTAAATTCATACTCATCCTTAAAAAATAACTTGTAAAATAAAAAATTGAGGGAAAATCCACAATCACTATCTAATAGACTTAATGTTGGTTAAAATACAAAAGGATATCTTTCAAAACCGTTTCAAAATCTCCCTTTTTGAAATTTCCTAACTCCAATTAAACCCCACTTTAAAACTCTATATGTTATATTCTAAAAACTTTTACCCATTTTTAACATCTAAAACATTTTAATTCATTCAAGAGAACCACTTACTAGTTTTTAAATATCAACTTTTACCTTTAAAACAAAATTTTAAACTTATATTCCCTTTAAAAATATTATAAAATTCAAATCATTTTCATTTAAGGTCATATTTACATATCTATATTTAAAATTCACTTCATTCCATTTAATAAAAACTTATTTATTAATTTTAAAAAATATTTCACCATTTACAGCCTGACATATTTTAAAATCTCATCAATTATCCTTTACAAGATGTAAAAAATAATACAGTAGACAAGTGATCATTCCTTAATTGATTGCATGGTTTCAGACACCATTTTACAATCATAAAACTACCACCAACAGTTATATCAAACCATGTACACGAGCTCCACACAGTTTTCCAGACTATGAATGATTATCATGTACCCCCAATTTAACTCCAAATATCAAACCTAAAAACATAATATTTAGATAATTCATATAATATAAACACAATCCAAAATACTATCATTATAGATCAAATTATAATATAAATAAATATAGTGAGTTCATGACTGGTGACTGAAAACATAACATTTCATCATTATTCATGGCTCAAAATGAGAAATAACTCGCTATACTTTTTGTGCACCTACCTCATAGGTTACAGTATTCTTATCTCTAATCTATAAATACTACCCAAATAGTAAAGGGTTCTCTGATACAATTTTACCATGATCTAGACTAGGGAACACCTAATCTTAACAGCTAATCCAACCCAAGGTAAGGCCTAAAAGGTGATGTTGGTCCCCACGGTCTAGCAACAAGTACCTGATCATCAAAACATAATTTAATAGGAATTATATCACGTAATGAATAATAAAATACTCAAAACTCCCACTCTAATGTCTATTTTGACCACTCCATACCACATATTACTGTGTTCAAAAAAATTAGTAATTTTATTTTTAAATCAAACATAACATAATATAAATGAATTTCCAAAATTTCTCCAAAATAATAAAAAACGACTTAATAATATGAGGTTTACTAGGATGGTAAAATAATTAATGAAATATTATAAGGATGACCTAAATAATTTACCATATCTTAATTTTACCCCTTGGTCACCATCTAACCACAATATGATATGGATTCTACTATGATCAAATACATTCTTAAACCTGTAAGAAAACATTTCTATACTGATTCCAAGCGCAATATGTATGGTGTGAGCATGAAAACCTAGTAGATAATCACCACAAAATACATATAATCTCTTTTTCAAAAAATTACAAAAACACTAGTTTGAAATAGATTATTAAAAAAATATTATAAAATATTTTTAAGAAGAAAACTCATAACATATACATGAAACAATTTTCAAACTCATTCTAGATATGAAATAATTTAATGTAAACACCTTTAATAAATCAGTTTGAAATCCACTTTTTTGAAATTTACTTTGAAAAGAATTTAAAACCCAAATTGAAAGAACACAAATAATCAATGTAAGGATACAAAAAATAAAAAAAAATGTATATTAAATAACAAGGTAGTGACATAAGAATTTATTAGTGGAATACTGGGGTTACAGGTAAATTTAATAATTATTATAAATAAATACATTAAACTAAAACTAGTTAAATGGAATAGTGATGCAATTATGACCTATAAATTGTAAATAGTAGTTGATTTATAATAATGAGAAATTCCTAGACACCATGATAGATGGCCCTTTATGTACTTGGGTGGAATTTATTAGACATACTCATGTTATAACAACATATATAATTATTTTTTTATGCTCAAAAAATCACTATTTTTACTAATAAACTCTTCTTATGTGATGTTTGGATATTATTTTTATTTAATAAGTAATATTTCAATTTTTAAAATTATGGTTAAATTTGTTCGAAATAATTTTCTTAAAAAATATTATACAAGCTAATAAATTATCTTATGAGGTGGTAATTTATAATATGAGCCATAATTTGTAATATTATACTAGGAAATATATTTTCTATCAAATGTTCTCATCATTTAGACAAACTAATAACTTTACAAAATATTTCAAATTCTAGAGAAATTATTTTTTCCAATGAAACTATTATGTATGATATTTATCGTATGATATCGATGAAAGTATTATGAGCCATATTTAAAAAAGGTTATTATCATATAAAAATAAATCTATCAAACTATGATTTCAATATTTCTACAAGTAATTAAATTCAAAATATAGGTATTTGAAAAAAGTAATTATTATAACTAAAAAATTTCACATATAGATCAAAACGTCATATGAAGACACATATTATCATACCGGATAGTTTTTATAGTTATTTTTTAGTAAGATAATAGGATAATATTATGATATGATGATATATAATACAAGGATGGTAATATTATAAAGTCTAAGATTTCATTCAATTTGAAAATATTCTATTATGTTTCAGTTTAGGAATTTCACTCAGTCTTACAAAGTTTTGAGGACAAAAATGACCTAAAAGGAAGATAATTTCCATCAAATTTATAGTCACTAAAAGTAATTATTTTAAGAGTATGTATTCACTCTTTCAAATAATTTATTACCATTTTAGAAATTCATGAAAATTCCATGAATTCTTTAATTTTTGTTAAATATTGGGGTTGTTGGATAAGGAATGGTGAATTAAATAATACAACTATTATATATTAATCACATAGTTATAATTAATATAAATGTTGTAGTCAACAAAAATCACTACAATTAGTATTTTTTGAATCAATGTTAACATATGAAAAAACAATTTTTCATATTTTTAATGTTAGATTATATGTTGTGTTTTGAATTCAAATTTGAATAAAGTGGTATCATGTAACAGAGAGACCTAAGAAAACTCAATAAAAATATCTTTTTTGTAGAATTCATATGATACTATAGTTCTCTATATAGATTATGCATTATTTTTTTCTATAAATAATATAAACTTAATTCTACTATTTTATTATGAACTCAACTATAGTAAAGAGATATTATAGAGCTAATATTTGATGTCTTATTATTTTTTGTAATAACCTCTCATATTTTTTTAATTATATCTTGTAATTTTGAGATGAATATGTATTTATTTTCTACATATTTAGGTTCTTTAAACTCAACATTACTTTTGATGGGTGTGTAAAGTTCATGGATAGGTCTTTATAAAAATGGAGAACCATGTAAAATCTCATGGTTCCTTTTTGTAAAATGTTTCAGTTCCTTGAACTCAATTATTCAAGACCTTGGGAACAGGTCATGCATAGTGAAATTATCTTATCTCAAAGATAAAGTGTCTATAGAGTGGAATTGAGGGTTCATATTCACTAAACCACTATAAATATAGTATTTTATATTCTTATCATCTCTATTTTATTTTTATAGTATATTTGAAAAAAAATAAGAAAAGATGAAGGGTTGAGTCTTCTTTTTGGTTAAAATTTTCAAGAACTCAATTCATCCCCCTCATGAGTCATTTTGTAACACCCTATAGGTAAATAAATGTTATAAGAGGTGAAGAATCATGAGTTTCGAATATAACAATTTTAAGTCTTAATATTTATTTTCAAATAGCTGTAAAGGATGAAAATAAAAATGGGATGTTTTTGTTCAGGGATCCATATTTTAATGGAGAAAACAAGGGATGTTGGAAAGCTCAAATGATGATATATTTGAAAAATATTGGTCTAAATGTTTCTTTAAAATTCATTAAGTCTTATTAAATTCCTAATGTTGAACCATAGAAATATAAATCTTATATAGAAGATGAATATGACTTAAAATATAAGGCTATTAATTCTATCATATGTGGAGCCATTACAAATGAATTCAATCAATTATTACAATGAAATATAGGTCATAAAATATATAAAATCATGTCAATTTTTTATGAAGTAACTAGAAATGTAGAGAAACCAATATACAACACATTCAAATTAATGTTTGACACATTCAAAAAAAATTATGGAGAGATATTCACATAGATAAATGAAAGGGTGCTTGAAATTATAAACATTGTGGTTTCTTTGGGAGATCCTATTCTGAAACTCATTCAAGATCATAATGTTCTTTGAGTTCTTCCATCAAAACATAGTGTAATTTTATCTACTATTAATCAATATACTACAATAAAAATTTTCAGAATAAAAGATCATATTTATACAATATTGATGGATTAAATAGAGGTGAAAGATAACGTATTAGAACATGATATGATAGAATTATTTATTTCTTCTTTAAGGGAATCTATTTTAAAATATTAGATTATAAATTTAGTTATATTATTTTAATACTCATATAATTAATATAACTCAATAAATTCAATGTTAAGTTATGATAATGGTCAATTTTCCAATAATTTCAAAATTTAATAGAATAAAATGTGATGATTTGTTAAATCCTCTAATAAGTAAAAGAATTTTGATGGAAATAATAGAGACTTAAGATAATATGAGTGAAATAAGTTTGGGGATATCAACCCTGATTTCCACCGTATTAAGAAGAAGAAAAAGTATAAAAATAAGTACAAAAATAAATTAATATATAAAAGGTAGTATAAATAAATAAAAGATATATAGATTTCTTAAAAGGACACTAGTGATTATTATTTTTATAATTCTAAAACAACAGTATATAATTAGAAAAAAAATTGTGACATCAAAAAAAATTGATGATGTACAATCTTACTAGTATTCATCCTCTAAATCATAATATGATAATAATTCTTGTCATTAGTTGAAAAATTATTAATCTAATCTAGAAAGTAAAAAAATAATCATTAAAAACGTCTCTTAAGAAATCTTATGATATTGTGTCAAAAAAATAATAAGATAACCCTACATATTTCAGAATTGAAATCAAGATTAGGAAAATTGATAACATATTGTGTTTTCTGGGATATAAATATAAAATAATTAATTCTTGAAAGTAAAAAATATAAATGATGATTCTCATGTTTTTACTAAAGGGTTGAACTATATAAATCAAATAATTGGTAATAGTAAAGTCATATAATGAAAAATACGGCATAGTAAGTAAAGGTGAAAAAAAGATATATAAAAATTATTTTTTCCTACCTACAAAAACAAAAATATTTAAAATATCACTTGTCTTCACCACACCACATTTGGTCATATTTTAAATAATTTTTGCCTAATATATCCTCGTATATGTGTTATAAAGAAGGAATTTATTTCATTAAAATTATATAATCATATTTCAAAAAATTATTTTAAGTATAAAAATATTTGAGATCCCAAATATTATATAGCTAACTCTACTTGACCCAAGATCATTTGGGTACTTGGAAATATTCTTGGTTATTTTTTTAATGTAGGGATAAAAATCCACATCAATTACAATGAATAATTTTTTTTGGAATGTTCTTATTCAAGACATATCGGTAGATATTTTTCTAACTTTCTATCACTATCTAAAAGTGATGGAGGATATATCAAATTTGGTGACAATTACAAAAGATTTTGTTTGGAATCGGATCAATTAGATATCCCCATTCAATTCACATTAATAAATTACATTCTATTAAAGGCTTCAATAAAAACCTGAAAACTATTTCTCATTATTATGATGATGGATAATCCTTTTATTTTTATAATAATTTATGAAATGTTTTTATTAATATGTTTCTATATTTAGATCACCATGAACTGTAAATTATTACAAACTAGATCTTTATTCATTATTTAAATAAATTATAAACTATTTGTAGACGAAAATTTATTAATATTGTATATGGAAAAGAAGTGTTAGAAATTTGAACCTTTATTCACTGAATAAATTGCCTTATGAATGTTTTGTTTCAGACTTTACCCAACAAAAATTGGATAATGATATATAATGGGATGAAGGTCACATAGAAAATAGAAAAAATAGTCTTATAAACCCATTAAATAATTTTCTTGATCTATACCACTTTAATATATTCATATGTAACTATTCAGAGCTTCTATAACTACAAGACTAGCTTGTAAATAATTTTTTATTTGTTGGTTGATGATTTAACAATATTTACAAGGGTCCATTCCTTGAAAATTAAAAATTAATCTTATGCTCTTTTTATTAATTTTTTTACGATTGATCAAAATGATAAATACTCTAAAATTATGTCCTTGAGAAGTTATCACGAGGGAGAATTTTAGAATCATGAACTCAATTCATTTTTCTAAAAATATGAATTTAATCACACCTTATCTACATATATAACACCAAAATAGAATAGTTTTTTTAAATAAGATATAGAACCTTGAAATAAATTACAAGAAAAATGTTCTGTGAATATATAATACCAACTCATTTTGGGTTAATGTTATTAACACAATATGATATTTCATAAATAGAGTTATAATAAGGAATATATTAAACAAAACACGGTATTATATACAGAATAATAGAAAACTAAAGGTTTAATATATAATATTTTTTTAGATGAAAGGTGTATATAATATACACTAAAGAAAATTTTAGTATGTTCAATCCAAAGAATGATAATGAAATATTCCTAATATATTCTACTAAGTGTAATTAATTTATATTTTTCAATAAAAAATCAAGGTTTTTAAAGAATTTACTCATTTAAAATTTAGTAAAAATAATCATTTTAATCCAAAACAAGATCATGTTTATGGATTTTGTGATTAAATGGATAAATTGAGACATGATCCTCTCTTTGACAAAAAAAGGATGATAAATTGGTATTTGAATATGATAAATTTATTCCTGAAAGAGAAGAAACTAATATAACTAAACGTTTACTACCTATAAAACCTAGAACCCTTAAAATGCATCCTCTCAAAGCCACTATAGGAAACCTAGATGATAGAGTATGTAATGGAATAAGTATAATAAAAGTTTAGGAGTTTATATCTTTTTTAACTAACTAGAACTTGAAACCATGTAATAATACTTAGTTGATGGTAACTGGGTGGTAGCTATACAAAACTTTTAATCATGTTCAGAAGAAACATGGTATGAGAATTATTTTATAGACCCTCTTATTATCCTATTATTGAAACTAAGTGGTTGTATAAAAATTAACAGGATGATCATTGTGTAATCCCTAGGAATAAGGCTTAATTAGTTTACAGAGGTAATAATCAATAAAAATGTACAGATTATGAAGAAACATTTTCCCAGATTTCTATGTTAGAAGCAATTAAAATTACCTTAACTTATGGATCATATATGGACTTTATATTATATAAAATTATTGTTAAATCTATATTTCAAAAAATATTTTTAAAGGAGTGATTTTGGGTTAAAAATACACTAGGTGTTGAAGAATATCTTTTTAAAAATATACTTTTCAACTTCCCATGATTTGTATAGTCTTAAGCAAGAACCTATAATTTGTTATAAAATAATTAGTTCATTTATTTTATCTAATGGTTTCATTGTGGGTATTTTATACCCCAATTCATTTAAAAAGGTCTCAAAAATATATATTACTTAAGAAAATATATACATACGATGTTATTTTTTGTTATAAATTAAAAAAATTATAATTACTTTTCAGATTTTAGGAAAACTTATTTGAATTTTACATAATGTCTGGGTGAAATTTTTTCCTTTATTTTAAAGTCTAAAAAAATTATTTTGGTAATTTCTTAAAACAATTTTAATGAATTCGTGGTTTTTTTAAAAAGTTAAACTCAAAAGTACTAATAAATTTTTTAACTCAAATGAGTACCAAAATAAAATTAATGTGTATAAATTTTGAAATCCAGTTGAGATCAATTTATAAAGTGGAATAATTGAATGATTTATTTATCTAACTAAAACTAGAGTATATATTATGTTTTTAGAATGTTTATAAGTAATATTTCAAGAAAACCCAAAGGAATCACATTTAATAGCTACCTAAAGATTTTTTATTTATTTTAAAGGAATAATTTATTAATCTTTAAATTTTTCGAAAAATTATTTTTTTATATTAATTTCATATTTTGGTGTTGATTTTGGAGGTTATAGACTAAATAAAAATCACTTATGGAACTTTTAACTTTTTATTAAAATATGTTATTTCTTATTTATGTAAAAAATTAGAAATCAACTTCATTATTAGATATGGAAGCTATGTACTTTGTAGTTGGTAGTGGTTTTGCACAAGTGTTTTGGAAGAAACATATATTGATGAACTTGAGATTAAATTATGATCATATCACAAAAACAAATTCATAACACAAGTGCTATAAAAATTTAATAAAATATTATAAATCATTCCAAGACACAAAACATTGATTTCAGACATCCTTTATTTAGTTATCAATTTCAAAAGTGTGATATTTATACTGAATTTATTTATAAAAAATTAATTAGCATACATAATTACAAAACAAATTCATATTTATTGGTTTGATTTTATTAAAAGATATTTGTGTTTATTTAATTTTAAATGATTTCATTTCATTTTAATTTTAATTAAACGTTTAAATATTTATTTCTTTAATATAGTACTAGATCTTCTCAATGCCAACTGTATACTTAAATTGTTTTTATAATCAATAAAGCGATAATGTTTCATGCACTATATCTAGTTTTAGATGTTATTTATTTATTTTATTTTTTCACCTTTGTAAATAATCTATTAACATTCTGTAAGAAACATTTATTCACTTGAAAACCATTTAACTTAAAAAACCTCAAGAAATTTCTCCTAAATCAAAACCATTATTCCCTTAAAAAATCCTTCAATGATCAAGAAGCTTCTTTGGTTCTGTGAATGGGAAAATTAAAAGGAGATGAAAGAGATGATTTTGAATGTTATAAGAGGTAGATATTTCCTTGAAAATATATGTGTGGAAATGTTATTGATTTTACATGGTTTTGTTATATATATTTTTTAATGAAAATTATTTTTAACTTCTAAGGAATGACATTTAGGTTTAATGAAAGAATAACTAGATTATTTTATGGGAATTAAGTGAGATGGTTTTAAAAAACAATGAGTTATGTTTTGATGATAATTAATATTTCATAGTATCAAATGTTACTAGGATGATCATTTTGATATCATCTATGAAGTTTTTTTAGTTCTTCACTACCCACATAAAGGGGGATTTTAGTTCAATAAAACTCTACTTAAAGTGGATGATGTGTGGCCTTTTGAGATAATGAAATATCTTTTTATATCTCAGATTGTAGAGAAAACTACTATAAATGTCTTTAATGCTAAAAGTAAGATTATGGTTTTGTTTATTCAAACATATATCATTCATAAAAATTAATTGTTCAAGAAATTCTATCAGCTTGATATTGAAATTCTCTACATGATATTCATTGAGAAAAAGTTAGTCTATCAAGATGAATTCTTAGTTATATAACCTTTCCCTCTTTAAAATAATTTATTTAAATTATTTATCTTGGAATAATTACTATGATACTTGGAAAGGCTAGTGTATAGATATGAGTGGTTATGAAAACTATACTTCATGAGCTTAAAACTTATTCAGCTATGTTTCTTAAAAAATTAATATTTTAGAGTCAATCTTTAAAAAATTTCACAAGTTCTGAATAAATCAAGGAAATCCATGTTTAGGTTAAGGGGGAGATTCCAAAAGCTTCACCTGATGTTCAAGAAGAATTAGAGGACTCATAGGATAATGAGTCTCTAGATATGATAAGAATAATATGATGAATTTATTATGAATAAATTACTTAACATATTGTTTATTATAATATAATTGAGGAAAAAGATATTGTGGATGTAAAATCTTCTATAGAAGTTGTAGTTGGGTAATATATTGAATAAGACCTTAGGTATTATTTAAAAATATTAATAACATTATAAGATGTTGAGTCCATTACACATTATTTTTATTGTTAATTTTACTCAAATCTGATCTATCCTGATATGTAGGAATATAATTATCTAGAAAAACATTTGCTTAATCAATCTCAAAAAATTTATAATGTTTTAAATGGAGGAATACTTCATGATTCTAATCATATTGTTCTAGAATAAGAATAATAAAGTGAATATAATTTCTTTTTTGTGGAATCTATGAAAAGAAAAATAATTAAGGAACTAACTCCTATAGTTTTTTATAAAAATAATTGAATATCTTTTCATGGAAGAGCCTCACAACTCTACGGTTGATGAATACCTGGATAAAATTTATGATTTGGTGCTTTATGAGTTTAACAAAATAAAATCTAATATTTATGAGATGAAAATAAAAATGTCTTATCTAAGAGAAAATTTTACTTTAAATTCAAATTTTTATGAGCTTAAAAAATGTTAAAATGTTAGAAAAAGGTGAGGAAACATATTCTAGTTGTTCAGTAAGATATCTCTAAATTAGTTTTGGATAAAACCAATTATATAAAAGAAAAAAATTATTATATAAATATGTTTATCATGTCTCAATTTGATTTTTGTAAAGAATATTACATCTATTTATTCACCATCCTAAACTGAAAAGCAATCTAGTGTTATTATTAACCAAATGAAGGATTTATCCTCAAATATAATGATGTTATACAGAAGAGTTCATATGTTTAAATGTGATATAGTATCTTCATAAACAATTCATGTCCTAGTAAAATATATCACTATTAGAATAAATCTTATCAATGATGAATCTTAGATAGGATGAAAATGTTTAAATAAGAAATTGGATTTGTTTTTTTATTTTAATTAATATGTTTTTTCATATATAAAAGAAAATTTAGTGGAGATACATTACTTTAGTGGGAATATTTCAATCTTGATTTCTCATTGGTCTTACACTTTGAATAGAAATTTACCATCCATGAATGAATCCCTTTATCTAATCTTGAATGAACTGAAAAATTTTATGTATATGATTCTAAAGATACTCAATTTGATAAGGTAGTAGAACTGAAAAACCTAATATAATAGAGAAATATGATGATCTCATAAATCAATATTTCTCTCAAACTATTATTTTTAATATTATACTTCATGTGCTTAATGCTTTTGTTGAGATTTTGACATTCACCTATAACAGAATTCAAATTTTGAATGATAATTTGAATAAAGAAATAGTATCTAAAGTTTCTATTTCTAATATTTTAATAATATAGATGAAATTAATAAATTATTTTTTCCTGTCTTGATTTCTGATAGGATTATCTTATATCATAGTTATAAATGTGTTTCATTTCATTGTTCTAGCTTAGAGTCCTTTTATAGATAATACTCCAATTAACATTAAGGATATTAGTGTGTGGACTCATAATTTATTTCTTCTAACACGAGAAATTGAGATAGACAATTTTTTCATGGAAGAAGTGATTTATAAGGAATCATCTATCTTATTATGCTAATTCCTTCAACTTGATTTCGGTTTCCCTTCTCTTCAGATGATATTTTTTACAAACAAAGTTCTTAGAATCTTCATGCTGATATTATAGATGTACTCAAGAACCTTAAAGGATATTTTATTTCTCATGGTTCAAATTAGACATGACTTTTTTTATATATCCCTAACTTTAGAAATTTCAATCATGGTCTCACTTCTCCAAATCCTACCCCAAATCATTAACAATCATATATTTTTCTTGGTATGAAATTTATATTATTTTATACTATATAGATGTAATTATTTTCTCTTGATTAATGACAGTCATTACATTATAATTTTTATTCTTACTTATATTGGTTTCATTCTCACCATATTCATTTTTTTATAGTTCTCACTAAGTAAATTCCAAATTATATTCAAAAATATTATTTGTATTCTTCCAGTTTATAATTTACTTTGTTACATTGAATGTGTTTTATCTCACTTCAATAAATCCACTTTTTTAAATCACTTAAAGGGGAGGAGATTCAATAGAAAAATTTTTGTTTTACACATTATTATATAAAACAAAATCATTGAGATTTATATTAATCAAATTTTCTATTTGATTTATCGTGGGTTTTTTCATCATAAAAAATGGGTAGATTGTTTGACATACTAAGGATATTCAAATATATCTCAAAGTTTTATATGTTTTGATGCTAATAAAATCAATATTTTTACTAATAAACTATTATTTATTGATTTCATGTTATTATATTTTTACCTCAAGTAATATTTTATATCAGAATATTTTTAATTAATTAATTCAAATAAAATTTTAATGGAAAATATAATACGATCTAATAAGATAACATAGGAGGAAATAATTTATCTTACAAGTAGTAGTATATCATATGATCCTTGGAAATCTATTTTCTATCAAAGTAAAACATCATATGAAAAGGTAGAAATCTAAAAAATGGATTTTCTATTCCAAAAGAAGATATTTATGCTACATAAAAATTATATTTTAGAATTACTATATCATAAAAATGATTTTCCTATGAGCCATGATTTTGAAAAGGGTAATTATTATATGAAAATAAAATTTCCATACGAAGTGTCAATTTGTCCAGTAATCAAATAATGTTATAAATCATATATTTGAAAAACATAATTATCAAATTATGTTTATAATTTCCATTATTAGATTAAATAATCATATAAATACATAGATATCCATGTTTAATAGTTTTTTTAATTATATCATCCTAGAAATGAAAAAAGGGTTATGGTCTTGCTGGCTAAAAGGGTTTGGGGTAGGTTTTGGGGGAGGTTGGATTTATTAAAAATAATCCACATTTGATGCGGGCTTATATGGACAGCCCACACGGGCAGCCAACCCACGTGAGTTTACCCGCATGGATATGGGATTGACTGCCGGTTATATTAATTTTTTTTAATAATTATTATCATAATATTTAAAATTTCAAATTCCATTTCTATGTTATAGACCTACCGTCTGCGTGTGGAACTCGTTCAATCCAAGATAATAATGCCTCAAACCAGGAGACTATCTCCTACTTTTCTCAACATATCTTAATCAGATAAAGACTCGAAACAATCTTTCCTCCTCTTATTCTCATCATCTTTCATTATTTTATTTATCTAAACTCTATCATCTTTGACTCCTTCCTTACTGATACACGTAGCTGACTTTCCTATCCTCACTTGAAGATGCACACAGTTGACTTCCCCTTCATCACCCACCCTCCTCAACTGACTTCCCCATCCTATGTTACCACCACTACCCATGCCCAACCCCTAACAACCTCTACCACCAGGTTCACCCCTCCACCTCTAGGCTAACCCCACCAGGACCCGAGCCATCGCCCCCCCACCTCCTCTTCCACAACCCCATATAAGTCGCAACACTCGCCTCTACCGCCTCTGATATCCCCTTGGTCCTAAAACTCCTCCGCCTCCCCAGCCAGGCCACCCACAACTATGCTCGATCCCTCCCCCACCTTCTCCATAACACCAACCAAACTATGACCCTCACTTCTGGTTCCTACTCCGCGAACCCCACCTCTTCTGCCTTTTCCACGACCCACCACCTCCTTTTCGACCCCCCCTCCCACCCACACTGAAGCCCTATCCTTCTACCCTTAACCACCTCCACCTCCCACACCTCCTCTACCACCCTAGCCTCCTCCACAACCCCTAGTTTTCTCGAACACCTCCTATGGTGAAACAGTGAGGTATCCACCCAACCTCTTCCTCTGGTTCAATGGAAAGTTAGCACTTAAACTGCGAGTTAAGCCCCCACCTCATAATCTGACACTACAATGGTGATCAGGTACCCACCTCCTCCTCTAGTTCTTCAATGGCATGGTAACCACTAACTTTCTCCCCTGTTACCGCAATGGAGAGGTAACCAGTAGCTTCCCCCTCTATTACTTCACTTGTGGTGAGGAAACCACCAAATAACGTATTTCATTATATTTTTTCTAGTTTTTTTCATTTTTGTATATGATTTTAAATATTAATTTTTATTTTTATTATTTTTATTATTTTTATTCTATATCTCATAACATTTTAATGTAAATATAAAAAAAACTTATAACATCAATAAATATTATCTCACATTCTAATTTGTTAATTTAAAATGTAATTGTTATTTTAATTATCTATATTTTTTTATTTATATGGCTATTAACTCTAAATATTTTTTTTTATTTTATGAAATTATGATTTTTTCATAATTAAATTTTATATGAAATTATTCATTTTTAAATTTTTAAATTTATAATAATCCATTACATTATCACATTTTATCATTTATGTATTTATATTTAAATTTTTAAATTTTAGTTTTTATTGATTAACATTTATGATTGTTAAAATTTAATTTATTAATTGTTTAGTTTATATTTGACTCACCAATAATTGTATTAAAAACCATTATATAAATTATTTTTCTAATATAGATATAGTATTTTGTTATTTTAGGTTATCTTAAACATGAATCAACCTCAAAATGATGTCGGATTAGAAAAACCTCTTGGGATTAATGATAGTAACTCAGTGATACATGGTGTTGGTATGGACAACGCTTGTTAATATAATCAATAGAATAATTAAGATGGAAATGAAATTGATGATATTCAAGTTGATGCAAAAAGATCAAAAAAGACCACATCAGACATTTGGAGTTATTTTGAGCAAATGTGTGTAATTTCTGAAAACCCTATGGTTATGTGTAAAGGATTGGGATTAGTAATTGTGGTTGGTGGAAGGAAATATGGAACATAAACATTTCCTTGGAATATTGAAAATGAAATTGAATTAGAGTATTAAAAGATCAGTATATTCCTTCAATGATCTTGGACCATTCTGGAAAGTTATGAAATCAAAATTTTGACTCAAATATTTTTCAGGAAAAGATTAAAATGGACATTATAAGACATGACCTCTCATTTAAATTTGTAGAATATAAATGAGTTAGAGAAATATTCTGTAATTTGAATCCATAAGTGAGTTTTTTTATAAGTACTGTAAGTTAAAATGTTATTGAAGTATATGATCAATATAAAATAATTAGAAGATATTTTTTCAATAATTGGGGTTTAGATATGTCTAACTTCTGATTTATGGAAGTCTTGTACTGGTAAAGGGTATATTTGTTTTACTAGTCATTCTGTTTATTTGGAGTGGTAATTAAAAATAATAATTCTTTCTTTTATTGACATGTTATTTCCACATTCTTGTGCTGAATTGGATAAAGAAATATAAATAAATATTAGTTGATTGGGGAATACAAAAGAAAATTTTCTCTCATACCGTTGACAACGCTATTTCCATTGATACCATGCAAAAAAAGTTAAAATATCAATGTAATGTGGAAAAGAATTTTGTTTTCATTGGTGAATTTTTTTCCTATTCGATGTTCTACCCATGTTTTAAATATTATTGTTCAAGAAGGTCTGAAAGATAATGATTACGCATGACAAAAAAAATTAGGGAAATCGTTTCTTATGTTTAAGGTACTTAGGGTAGAATAATTTTTCTTCAAGATTGTGAAAAACAAATTGGTTGATATTCATTTGATTTTGAGATTAGATGTGCCCATCTTGTGTAATTACAAATTTACAATACTAGAAAGTGAATTGAAGTGTAATCATATTTTCAATAATTTTAATATTTCTGATCCAAATAGTAAAAATTTTCATTCAGAAGAAAAATTTGAAAGGGGTGATAAGATTTTCAATTTTATGAAGCCCTTTTATGATATAAGAAATTTTACTTCTAGATCCGCACATCCTACTTTATATTTATACGTTGGTCAATTTTGGAAAATTGATAGGTTATTATTTTATAATGTCAATAATGATGAGATTTCATTAGAAAAATTCTTTTCAAGATGAAGAATAAATGTGATAAATATTTGAGTCATTATAGCATTCTACATTCAATGGTAGCTATGATTGAACCTCATATTAAGTTGAAAATGTTGGAATTTACCTATAAAATTATTGAATCATGTCATTATCAAGAAAATAATTATATGGTGAAAAAAAAACTATATTATATTTATTAATAGAATGAAACGAATTTCCCTTCTATTTCATCAATAGAAACTAATCAAATGGGTTCATCTTCTGTTTTTCTTAATACTTCAACAAGGGAAATTTATGATTTAATTGGTGTAACTTTAATTTCATATTACTGAAATAGTTATTTATGTTTTTGTCAATATATATATATATATATATATATATTTGTAGATGCGGATTGATCTTACAAATTAATTTGTGAACCCAAATGATTCAAAATCCCAGTTAGGTATTTATTTGGAGATTCCATTGGTAGATTTGTCAAATTATAGAAATCTAAATGAGATTTATTATTGGTAGGATGAAAGTAAAAAAATTCTTATTTTATCACTCATGGAATGTGATTTGTTAATCATTTTCATTACCATAGTGGCCTTAGATTCTATTTTTATCATAGGAGTAAGGTTGTTTAATAAATACAGGAGTCATCTTCTACCAAAAAACATTCAATCATTAATATGTGCTCAAAGATAGATTTATGATCATGAACCTATAGGTAACATTATCATTATTATCTTTTATCATATTTTATGTTTAAAAATTATATTAACATTTTTTTATTTTAGTATTGGATGGTGAAAAGTTGAATTTGGATTCGAGGAAGATTATAGTTCTGAAAGTATATATGTGGAAAACACAAGTACCTCATTGATTTCTTAAAGGTATGACTTTATAATAATTAAAAATGACCAATTAATTTTAGTATTATATTTTCATAATATTATTTATTAAAATAAAATGAATCATTACTTTTATTTTCTACTGTATTTTTTATTTTATATTCATTTAGAAATCAATTTTTAATTGTGTTTTGATGTAGGATTTGGAGGAGGAATTAAAGGATACAAGGGTGTGTGTAAAATTGGAGAAGCGTGTGAAAGAGATTGTCCTCATTCTATATTGGTTTTTGTGTGTCTTATATTTTATATTTCTAACTTTGATTTTGAAAATTTTGACTTTTTATGTTAATCATAGAAAATTTTATAATTAACTATAATTTTGAATATTCATTATAAAAAATTTTAAAACAAAATCAAAATTTTTAGGCTCTCATTATCATTATCTAACTTTCCAACCATAAATATACTAATTTTCTATTAAAAGACTATTGATATTTTAAAAAATATAAAAACAACAATTAATTATAGATTCCCATGTGCATTCCCGCATCTGCTACGGGGTGGGGCGGGCCTAATAAATTCATCCATTTTTATGCAGGCATTTGTGGGTCTATCCCACATAGGCTTAGGCCTGCGTGGTCTTGGCCCACCCCACCCCACTTGTTTCACATTGATATATGATCTGATGGTAATAGGATTATCTCTCTAAAGGATGAAATTTCATACTAGACACATTATCTTATAAAGTCAAAGATTTTTTTAAAAGTTATAATATTATTTTGAAATTTATTTTTACATATTTCCTTAAACATTATAATGTTCTGTTGATAGAGATGACATGCAAGAAAAATAAATAACTTTGAATATATAGTCATTCAAATAAAGTATTTTATGGTTATTTGTTCCCTCTTCTGATTAATTTATTACTATTATAGAAATTCAGACAAAATCCACACCAAAACTTCTTTTTTTAAAAACATTTATGCCTAGATAATGAAAGACTAATTAAATAATATGACAAATTCCAATAATTTTTATTTTTCAAATGAATATAATAATTGTAGTCAATATCATTATATATAACTGTAATTTTTAGAATCGAAGGTCACATGAGAGAAAATGCCTTTTCTATCTTGACTTTTAGCGGATATATGGTGATTTCAATTGAAATTCAAATAGATAATATATAGATATTGAGAAAATAAATAACACTTGACTAACAGAGAGATATATAAAGAACTCACTCAATTTCTATATATATAAAATCCAATATTTTTTGTTCTAGGAAGAATAAAAAACCATTATTACACTTATAAAAAGAACTCAACTATGGTTGATATTTCTTCTTGAATTGATCACTATTATGTAATTATTTTTCTGTAAAACCATATAATATTTTTTCAGTTTCATGTTACAGCTATCATAAAAATTTATATTTATTTTCTATATATTTACCTTCATTAAATTTAACATTTACTGTTCTGAGTGTCTCAAGTTCCAGGTTAGATCTTGATAAACAGTTAGTTACCAATAGGAGCTCTTAGAACCTTTTTGTAGCATTTTTTTTATTTATTGAACAAAGAGATTTTAGGTACCCATGAAAAATACATTCATAGTGAAATTCAAATAGTTCAAGGATAGTGTGGGTAGAGTGGACTAGGGGATTAATGTTCCCCAAATCACTATAAACCATCTTTGTTTTTTTCTTATCTTTTATATTTTTATTCCCAATTTTGATTTTATATAATTTTTAAGAGTAGTTAAAGTGTTAAACTTTATAAAGGGTTAAAATTTTATAAAATTAAATTCACCACATATTAATTCATTGTGTAACTACCACTAGATCAATATATCCATCGACCATCTTATCGATTCAAATATAGTCTATAACAAATATAACTGTCTTAATTGGCCTCACTAATGAAACTCACCCAATCCCTAGGGTCACACCATACAAAATGGTATCTAGTATATCGCATCATGATTAGATAGTAAGTATCTCTTGACCACTCATTAAGATGACAAGGATACCCATGAATTATGCCATGAGATATTGGAAAAAATTATAATAAATATATCTTTATCCTACCTTTCCACTCCCCATTTTACATTTTCCATCCCCTAAAAATATAAACATATCTCTCATCATTAATATTCATACCTAACTATCTTATAATATAATCATGTGGGCATAGCATAAGGTCACATTAAAATACAAAAATCCCATTTCATCTAAAGGTTCCAACTGAGCCTTTAGTTCAAACTAGATTTAAATTTCCAAAAAATCACTTTAGGAACCACCTAAAAACAAACATGTTTCATAAAATATATTTTCGAGGTACCAAAATTGCCTTTTTAAAATAATTAATAAATTTACTTAAAAATATCTTTAGTAAAACCACTTTGAATAAAAAAATTACTAAAACACTTTAAACCCAATGATAAAACCCAACATTAAAACCATCAAATCCAATAGATCATAAAAACAAAAAATAAAGACACTAATAATTGAGTTTAAAATCCATATAAATGTATAAAACTGATAAGTACATTAGAGAAATTTCCAAACCAGGATTATGGTTTATTCAAAATATAACACCAAATAATAACCCCTCATAACTCATGAATTATCCATGTAAAGATAAATTTTCCAGTTAAACTTTCTTGTTGGATACTATCCCTTTTTGAAAATCTATATTCGGAATTAAAAAACGTCTATTATCCATTATTTTGAAGAAAAAAATTAAATTTCAAGATTAACATGGAAACAGTTACCCTCATTTGTTTAAATAAATGAAATCTAATTCCGCCTTAGTAGATTCTATAAATATAAAATGTAAACTAGGAACCTTAAACAAAAGAAACATCCATATAAATAGGTTCATCAGTGAACCCTACGTCACTGATATTTACCTAGGGATAAAATCAAGGAAAATAAGGAAAAAGAGGATGAAAACTGACTCTGAAGAACATATCATAGAGATTCAATCCTAAAATCAATGGAGAAGATACATAATCATAGGGGAGAATAATGGGATGTCACATAGGGTCCTATTTGGTTTATATTATGCGAATTGGGGTGCAAAAGACCTCAAATCAATTCTTAATTTGGGAGGGATCAAGCTAAAATTTTATAAAAAAATAGACTTCTTTGAATGGTTTAGTTCATGAAATCCCTTCTAGGCCATGTATGGTCTCATAAGGCACATGTTAATGGTTTAAACTCCCGCATTAAAGTTATGAGTGACTTCAACCAAGAACAGTAGACCAAAAATAATCTAGGTCATGGAATGAATCTTTGTGTCATAAACTAAAGGCCCTTAGAAGCTGTATAAGTGTAACATCATTTCCCCTTATACATTAGGGTGCTCAATCATAAAAGTAACTTCATTTACCCTAAAATAATATCATGATGGTATCCCTCCATTCCTTGAATGAAAAACTTCCATCTAGAATCTACCAAATTTCATAGAGTCTTAGGTCACAACATGACACCCCTTATCATGAGCTAACTTAATGGACTCTATAGTTTTGAACTACGGACCCCACTAAGGCCCCCTAAAAAATCAATCAAAAATTGAAAATATAAAAACACGAATAAAAATTCATGAAATAAATAAAATACTTGTGGGGTCACTAGTACAAATATGACTTTTAGCGGCTGCCAAAAGCCATCACTAAAGGTCTATAGTGGCCGCCTCGCATCCACCAAATGGCGGCTGCTTTTGGTCCATCGCTGATGCTATCAGTGACTTCCATTTGGCGGACACTAAAGGCCAGCATGTATGACCAATAGCGGCCATCATTTGGCAGCCGCTATAGCTGACCCGAACACAGGCTACAGCGGCCGCCATTTGGGGGCCGCTGTTGGTCATGCCTATAGCGGCCGCCAAAAGGGGGCCACTTTAGCTTTTAATTTTTTTTAAAAAAAATATCAAAATACTATGAATACCACATAAATATCATCTTCATCTTCTATGCTTCGCAACCCTCATCAAATATAACTACATATCTAAATTTAATAATAAAATTAGTGCCAAATAAAACCTATAAACAAATAATTGAAACAAATTAACATATTTCAATTCAAACTTACTATAACAGATCGAAGGTATATGATTTTCAAAATATAATCATAATTTCGATTATCGTTTTAAAATTTAAAATTCGTTAATTATATGGTTTTAATTACAGTGTATCCTCTGTGATTTCATGTCAATCTGATGTCGTACGCTCTGAATTTGACAGTTTGTGGCCCGTTTTGGCCGTTTGTGGCACCAGAATTGCGTTCTCGGTCAGCGCGGGCACATAGAACCTAGGATTGGAGTGTCGTCTCCCTAAACACTTCACAATTCACTCACTCATTGTTTTTGTCCGATTTCAGGACAATCCAACGTCGTTCGGCCGGTTTGGACCACCTCACGCGCCTTTCGGAAGCATGTCCAACACTTAAAAAACGCATATTGAGCTGTTGCGTGAAACCCACACGTCTTATTGACATGCCATCGACTCTTACACATCAAAAATAATAATTAAAGTTTTCCCCTGTGATTTGGTGTCAATCCGATGTTGTACGCTCTGAATTTGACAGTTTGAGGCCCATTTTGGCCGTTTATGGCACCAGAAATGAGTTCTCAGTCAGTGCGGGCACACAGAACCTCTGATTGGTGTGTCGTCTACCCGAACACTTCACAATTCACTCACCCATTGTTTTCATCAGATTTCAGGCCAATCCGATGTCGTTCAGCCGGTTTGGACCACCCCACGCGCATTTCGGAAGCGCGCCCAACACTTAAAAAGTGCATATTGAGCCGTTGCGCGCAAACACACGTCCTATTAACATTATGTCTCCTCGTACATGTCAAAAATAATAATTACAGTGTTCCCCTTATGATTTCAGGCCAATCCGATGTTGTACGCTCTGAATTTGACAGTTTGAGGCCCGTTTTGGCCGTTTATGGCACCAGAATTGTGTTCTCGGTCAGCGTGGGTACACGGCACCTCTGATTGGCGTGTCGTCTACCCTACCACTTCACAATTCACTCACCCATTTTTGTCGTCCGATTTCAGGCCAATCCTACGTCGTTCGGCCGGTTTGGACTACCCCACGCGCGTTTCGAAAGCGCGCCCGACACTTAAAATGCGCATATTGAGCCGTTGCGCACAAACCGCACGTCCGATTGACGTGTTGTATCCTCTTACACGTCAAGAATAATAATTACAGTGTTCCCCCGGTAATTTGAGATCAATCCGATGTTGTATGCTCTGAATTTGACAGTTTGAGGCCCCTTTTGTCCGTTTATGGCACCAGAATTGCATTCTCGGTCACCGCAGGCACACAACACCTCCAATTGGTGTGTCGTATACCGGAACACTTCACAATTCACTCACCCGTTGTTTTCGTCAGATTTCAAGCCAATCCGACATCGTTATGCTGGTTTGGACCACCCCACCCGCGTTTCAGAAGCGCGCCCAACACTAAAAATGTGCATATTGAGTCATTGCTCACAAATCGCACGCCCGATTGACGTTCCTTATCCTCTTACACGTCACGAATAATAATAACAATCTTCCCCCTGTGATTTCAGGTCAATATGATGTTGTGCGCTCTAAATTTGACAGTTTGAGGCCCGTTTTGGCCGTTTATGGCACCGGAATTGCGTTCTCGGTCAGCGCGGGCACACGGCACCTACGATTGACATGCCGTCTACTCAACCACTTCACAATTCACTCAACCGTTGTTGTCGTCTGATTTCAGGCCAATCCAACGTCGTTCGGCCGGTTTGGACCACCCTACGCGCATTTAGGAAGTGCGCCCAACACTTAAAAGCGCATATTGAGCCGTTGCGCGCAAACCGCACGTCCGATTTAAGTTTCATCTCCTCGTACATGTCAAGAATAATAATTACAGTGTTCCCATTGTGATTTCAGATCAATCTGATGTCGTATGCTCTGAATTTGACAGTTTGAGGCCCGTTTTGGCCGTTTATGGAACCAGAATTTCTTTCCCGGTCAACACGGGCACACGGCACCTACGATTGGCGTTCCGTCTACCCGGCCACTTCACAATTCACTCACCCGTTGTTGTCGTCTGATTTCAGGTCAATCCGACGCCTTTCGGCCGGTTTGGATCACCCCACGCACGTTTCGGAAGCACGCTCAACACTTAAAAAGCACATATTGTGCCGTTGCACGCAAAACGAACATCCGACTAACGTTCTATCTCCTCTTACATGTCAAAAATAATAATTTCAGTGTTCCCCCTATGATTTTAGGTCAATCTGATGTCGTACGCTCTGAATTTGACTGTTTGAGGCCCGTTTTGGCCGTTTATGAAACCAGAAGTGCGTTCTCGGTCACCGTGGGTACACGGCACCTCCGATTGGTGTGTCGTCTACCCGACCACTTCACAATTCAATCACCCATTGTGTTCGTCCAAATTCTGGCCAATCCGACGTCGTTCGGCCGGTTTGGACCACCCCACACGCGTTTTGGAAGCGCGCCCAACACTTAAAAAGCACATATTGAGCCATTGCGCGCAAACCGCATGTCTGATTGATGTGTCGTATCCTCATACACGTCAAGAATAATAATTACAGTGTTCCTCCTATGATTTCAGGTCAATCCGATGTCATACACTCTGAATTTGAGAGTTTGAGGCCCGTTTTGGCCGTTTGTGGCACCAGAAGTGCGTTCTCGGTCAGCGTAGGCACACGACACCTCCGATTGGCATGACGTCTGCCTGGAAACTTCAAATTTCACTCACCCATTGTTGTCGTCCGATTTTAGGCCAATCCGACGTCGTTTGGCCGGTTTGGACCACAACACGCGCGTTTCGGAAGCACACCCAACACTTAAAAAGTGCATATTGAGCCGTTGCGCGCAAACCACACGTCTGATTGATGTGTCATCTCCTTTTACACATAAATAATAATAATTAAAGTCTTTCCCTGTGATTTCAGGTCAACCTGATGTTGTACGCTCTGAATTTGACAGTTTGAGGCCCGTTTTGGCCGTTTATGGTACCAGAAGTGCGTTCTCGGTCAGCGCAGGCACACAGCACCTCTGATTGGTGTGTCGTCTACCCAACCACTTCAAAATTCACTCACGCATTGTTTTCATCCGATTTCAGGCCAATCTGACGTCGTCCGGCCGGTTTGGACCACCCCACGCGCGTTTCGGAAGCGCCCCCAACACTTAAAAAAGCGCATATTGAGCCATTGCGCACAAACCACACGTCTGATTGACATGTCGTCTCCTCGTACACAACAAGAATAATAACTCCAGTTCCCCCTCCCCCCCCCCCTCTATGATTTCAGTTCAATATGATGTCATACGCTCTGAATTAGATAGTTTGAGGTCCGTTTTGGCCATTTATGGCACCAGAATTGTGTTCTTGGTCACCGCGGGAACACGGAACCTCCGATTGGCGTGCCGTCTACCTGACCACTTCACAATTTACTCAAATGTTGTTGTCGTCCAATTTCAGTCCAATCTGACGTCGTTCGGCCGGTTTGGATCACCCCACGCGTGTTTCGGAAGCGCGCTCAACACTTAAAAAGCGCATATTGAGATGTTGCACGCAAACCACACGTCTGATTGACGTGTCGTCTCCTCATACACATCATGAATAATATTTACAGTGTTCCTCCTATGATTTTAGGTCAATCTGATATCGTAGGCTCGAAATTTGACAGTTTGAGGCCCGTTTTGGCCGTTTATGGCACCAGAAATGCGTTCTCGGTCAGCGCGGGCACACGGCACCTACGATTGGCATCTCGTCTTCCCACCAGTTCACAATTCAGTCACCCATTGTTTTTTTCCGATTTCAGGACAATCCAACGTCGGTCAGCCGGTTTGGACCACCCCACACGTGTTTCGGAAGTGCTCCCAGCACCTAAAAAACTCATATTGAGCCGTTGCACGCAAACCACACTTCCGATTGATGTGTCATCTCCTCATACACGTCAAGAATAATAATTACAGTTTTCCACTGTGATTTTAGGTCAATCCGATATCATACGCTTTGAATTTGACAGTTTGAGGCCTGTTTTGGCCGTTTGTGGCACCAGAATTGCATTCTCGGTCAGCACGGGCACACGGCACCTCCGATTGGCGTGACGTCTGCCCGACCACTTCACAATTCACTCACCCGTTGTTTTTGTCTGATTTCAGGAAAATCTGACGTCGTTCGGCAAGTTTGGACCACCCCACGCGCGTTTCGGAAGCACGTCCAACACTTAAAAATCGCATATTGAGTCGTTGCGTGAAAACCGCACATCCTATTGATGTGTCGTCTCCTCGTACACATCATGAACAATAATTACATAGTTCTCCCTATGATTCATGGTCAATCTGATGTCGTACGCTCTGAATTTGACAGTTTGAGGCCCGTTTTGGCCGTTTTTGGCACCAGAATTGTGTGCTCGGTCAGCGCGGGCAGACGGCACCTCCGATTGGCGTGTCGTCTGCCCAAAAACTTCACAATTCACTCACCTGTTGTTGTCGTCTGATTTTAGTCCAATCCGACATCGTTCGGCTGGGTTGAACCACCCCACGCGCATTTCAGAAGCACACCCAACACTTAAAAAGCGCATATTGAGCCGTTACATGCAAAACGCATGTCCGATTGACATGTTGTCTTCTCTTATGCATCAATAATAAAAATTAAAGTGTTCCCCCTGTGATTTCAGGTCAATCCGATGTCGTACGCTTTGAATTTGACAGTTTGAGGCCTGTTTTGGCCGTTTATGGCACCAGAATTGCGTTCTTGGTCACCGCGTGCACACGACACCTCCGATTGGCGTGCCGTCTGCCCGAAAACTTCACAATTCACTCACCCATTGTTGTCGTCCGATTTTTTCCCAATCTGACATCATTCGGCCGGTTTGGACCACCCCACGCGCGTTTCGGAAGCGCGCCCAACACTTAAAATGTGCATATTGAGCTGTTGCGCACAAACCGCACGTCCAATTGACGTTCCATATCCTCTTACACGTCAGGAATAATAATTATAGTGTTCCCCCTATGATTTCAGGTCAATCTGATGTCGTACACTCTGAATTTAACAGTTTGAGGCCTATTTTTGCAGTTTATGGCACCAGAAGTGCTTTCTTGGTCACCGCGGGCACACAGCACCTCCGATTGGTGTGTCGTCTGCCCGACCACTTCAAAATTCACTCAACCATTGTTTTAGTCCTATTTCAGGATAATCTGGCATCTTTCGGCCGGTTTGGACCACCCCACGCGTGTTTCGGAAGCCCACTCAACACTTAAAAAGTGCATATTGAGCCGTTGCGCGCAAACCGCACGTCCGATTGATGTGGCGTCTCCTCGTATACGTCAAGAATAATAATTATATTGAATCCTAGGAACCCTAGAAATCTACAGATATCAAAAGTGTTCTTGGGATTCTCCCAAGAAACAACTTCCTGAACTTTCTCTCCATCCACTGAAACACCTTCCCCTTAGATTATTTGACCCATTAACTATACCTAATCAATACAAAGTTACATATATATAGTTTGGCGTATATGTAGATGATTCTCAATAAGTGTAATCTAGATGATGTCAAGATATGGGTATGATCAAGTCAGTTTTGGAGTGCATAAAGATGTCATCCACAAATACTAGATAATTCATCAACACAAATGAAATTTCCTCATGCATAGGGTTCATCCTCATCTGGATCACCAATATCACTGCGATGTCCACCAGCTGTATTCAGAGCCTACAATATATATATCAATATTATGTATCTTAAATATATCAATAAAATTAAATCTACGCATGGTTTGTTTTAATGTTTACCTGTGGCGTCACTTGTTGTGTCGTCATTTCACCGATATGTGATGACATCTATGACAACCTCTCCTCATACTCTGCACGCAACTGCTGAAATTGTGCATTCATATTGCGCTGCATATCCTGCATGGTAGCATCTATCTCAGTCTGTGTGTGCATCCCTGAATCTCTTCATGCACCCATTTCATCTGCTCTAACAACAGCATGTCGTGGGACACCACCGCCATAAGTCAAAGAATAACCATGATTGTCACGCCCCACGACACGGTGAAATTTTTCATCTCTACGCACACTACTATGAAGTTGCTCCTATGGAAACTCTGCTAACTGAGCGTCAAACTAAGCCTGTAGCATATAATAAATCAATGAACAAATATTAAAAATTTATATAAAATAAAAATACATTTATTAGTAAATAATTTGATTACTATAACACCGACAACATCGGGATCACCCTCCCTACGAGTCCTCACCCATATAGACATCTGATCGATCGGCTCGCCGCGTTGGTGTAACTATAATAAAGGGGTTCACCATTTTATACTACAACATTTTTAAAATATGAATGAATTGTGAATTTTAGACTTACATCATGTCTGAGCTGGGACACATGTCGACTGCCAAGTCTAGAAGGCGTTCCCTACATCGCCCGATTATGTGAATGACGAGCATACTTGGTCTACATTCAACATATTTAATTAATCGACATTTGAAAAATTAGTCATTTATAGATTAAAAGTAATAAATCTTAACATCGCCACCTCACTCGACCAAAACGCAACCAAATCCTACCACTGCTCGGGAAGAATGCCCGGAGGGACTCACTGTAGAAGGTCGGGAACACCCACAAATGGTGTCATGTGTTCTCTCTTTACCCGTGACTTGTAATCCTTCCATAAGATTCGGTATTTATACATACATACAGCTCGAAACTCATCTGAACAGGATGTCAAATTATCCTGTTAAAAAAAATTGTTAGTAGATGGGACAATAATAATAACAATATCATGAAAAAATAAACAATGAATTTACCTGAACCTCCCTCCATAATTTCTTCATCATATCCTGGGTGGAAGAACTCTATTCATGAGTCTTCAGAGGAAATCTGTGTGAGTCTCGTATCATATGACCAAACTGATGACTCAATACAGTACCACCTTCTACAACTGGATGAAATGTGTCATCAAATAACACATCCAATCGTGCTCCAGAGTTCCAGGATCGAACCCCTCTACCAGGACCCCTGCGTCTGCTGGAAGACGCACTGGATCCTGATAAACAAAAATTCATAATTCAATTAAAATATAAATTAATGATTAGAAACAGTTTGGGAAAAATACATATAACATTACAATAAAGTAATTTAAAAAATTAAAAACATACATACCGATAACATCAGGTGAACCACTGTGACCACCCTGTGACATGCCTACATTAAAAGAAATTATAGTTAAATCAAGTAATTTTTATACATATACAACTTATAAATATTTTTACAAATAATAACTAGGGATATAATAACAATTTTCACTAATCATGAAAGTATATTGTATCTCCTTCAACTGTCTCTCTGGCCCATGGTATATCTTCATCTCTTACAGCTACTGTTGTTTGGTCAAGTGTTTGATCAGGAAATGAGAAAGAATCTTCCGGGTGAATTAATTTATCAACCTCTTTCTTTCTCTCTGAATTACAAGTTATCAATTTAGCGATTTTAGTTGACATGAAGAATCTCTTCAGTCTCGGTTTCAGTGGGAAATAATGCATCTATTTAGAGGCAACTTGTTTCACTTGATTCCATACTCTCCCAGGAAGAATCTGACTACCTTGATTAATCTCATTGGTCTTCCACCTGTATGTAAAGAAAACAGTACAATTATTTAATTGTGCATTCTCGATTTTGAACAACATAAAATTATTGTTACACGCATCAATTGTATCATATGTAAATCTAAGATCACCGGTCAACTTCCGAGCTTGATAGAATGACTCCGGAATCTTCGGTCCAGCAGGGAGTACTTTCTTCAACAATACCAACAACATGCCGAATGAGGTGTCCAACCACTAGTTCAAAGCCTTCAGGTGTGACAATTCAACTATGAATGACAGTTTAATAAATTTAGTGCATCTAGGATATAATTCAGTACGCGCATCATCAAGAATTTGAAATAATTTCAATGCTTCTTCATCTGCAGAAGAACGGGGATTACTTGATCCAACATCGTCATTTACGACATTACTGTCTTCAGGTTGAAACCGGCGCATCATATCATTGAGCATTATGTTCATAGGATCATCTTTTCTCAAATCAACATTTATATGAATACTTTCCAAGTGATGGCATGAAACAGAATCTTCTCCATGACATGTCCATGTCTTATAGTTTTTCAAAAACCCATTCAAAAACAAATGTTCTATAACACTATCTCGTTTGAAGAGATATCTATTTGCACATTTTCTACATGGACAACTAATCATATCGCTTGGAAATATGTTTGTGAAATCCATAAATTTCTTAATCCCCTCAAAATATTCAGCCAAAAATCTATCTTGCATATCAATCCAGCTCTTATCCATATCTATATTTAATAGAAATCAAATGTGAAATATCTTATTTAAATTCTAAATAAACACATATCATTAAATTTTAAAACCAATGACTTAAAATCTAAATTTGAAGGATAAAAAACATTACCTGCAGAGGACTTGACCGCGGGTAACGGGGTGAAACTTGATTGCGGATTCATGACAGCGTAGCGACTTGACGACAGGGTTTCGACGGCCGGAATCGAAAGCGGCGGAACCGCTGGACGAAGCATGGGAGGGTTCTGCATGGTGGGGCATGACGAACTGGAAGGGTCCGACGGAGGAAGGACGTAAGTACTCGCCGGAGGGATGTAGCAGGGCCGAGAGGGGATTAAGGGGGCAGGATTTTCCGAAGGTGCACTGTAGGTTATCGGGTTCGCAGGTGGCGCAGCGCGAGGTTGCGGGTGGCGCAGCACGGGGTTGCGGGTGGTGCAGGGGGTCATCAGGGTTGCGGGTGTCGCAGCGTGGGGTCAGGGTCGGGGTCGTCGTGGGTTGTTGGGGGTTGGTTTCGCCGGGGGTCAGGCCACCGGGGGTATCTAGGGGTCGCTGGGGCTCGCAGGGGCTCGTTGGGAGTCGGGGTTGCATGGGTCACCGAGGGTCGGGGTGGCCGGGGCGGGGTCGCCGGGGTCGGGGATGGTCGCCGAGGTCGGGGTTACGGGGTCAGGGAGGGGTCGTCGGGGGTGGGGTCATCGGGGTTAGGGTCGCGGGGTCGGGGGTGGGGTCGGGGAGGGTAATTAGGGGGGGCGGGGGGGAAAGGGGTAAAATTAGGTATTCTCTGTAGCGGCCTCCATTTGGTGGTCGCTGTTGATAGCATTATCGGCCGCCAAATGGCAGCCGCTATAGGTCTCCCACCTCCAAATGTTAAAATTCTAGTATTGGGTAAAGTTAATGGTGTGATAGTAATTTTCGTAGCTATATTTTCATTGAGAAGAATACTTATGGCTACTTATAGCCATAGGTGTTTCCTATGGAACTGGGACCATGTTTCTTAGAAATATTCCCATAGAACTAGGGATATACTTCCATAGAAATATTCTCATAGATATATTAAATAATATTGAAGTCTAAACCAATGAGGTTTGATATTGGGACATCCTAATTTGATTAAAATCACATATATCACTTGATTACAAAAACAATTTGAATATATATAAATTTATATTTATAAAATATTTATTATTATTATTATCATTATTATTATTATATTTCTTAATTCCATGCACAAATGTGTCATGGTGGTAGTGGCTTCCACAAGAGTTTGTATTACCTCAGGCACATATTCCAAAGGTGGTATGGGTTTCCACATATAGATATATTATTATGGGTAAGTTTTCTCATGGTAGTTTAGGGTGTCCATGATGGGACATATAGTTACATGCACATTTTCCCATAATTTTTAATAAATTAATACTAGGGGTATATGTTTCAATAGTACTAGGGGTGTCCTAATACCATGATAAAATGTTTATGTAGTATTACTTATGTCGAATAGGGATGTACTTCTAGGGGAAAATATTTTCCATAATGATAGGGGGTCTCTATGTGGGCCTACATCAATGGTTTATGTTATCCATGGCCCATGTTTTTCTCATTTTATTACCATGTCTCTCCTATACTGGAAATCCATTTTACCTGTTATAATATGGACATGAATGAAATTTTACATGGAATATCACCCCTAAGGACATGGTTAACAATGTATAATGGCCATCATAGGACTTATATCGACATTTTGACCATCAATGTCTATAGAATAGTGTTTATATGATATTTTTATAGTATTTTAAAATGATGTAACATATTTAACTAAGGAGTAAAGTGCTGAAACTTCCAAACACCGTATCGCGAAATTGTGTGGATAAGGTATTATATTACCTATCTTCATTATATTCCAATTCGATATCCACTTTCCTATAATATTACATTCCTTTCACATTAATTAATGGGTATTTGAAATCCCATGATCACAATAAGAGTTCGCAAAACCATTAAAACCAAATAATGTTTCTAGAGAAGGTCGTGTTTCTACAAAAAAAGTAACAATGTCAATTGTCAATTTTTATTTTTTACTTAATTTCCCATTCCTTCATTAATATTATTAATATCTCTAAATTAATTTAAATATTACCATAATTATTTCTTTATAATTATATTATAATTTAATATGATCATATTCATCCATTAAATTATAGTGTGTTTGTGTTTGGGTCGGGTAAACATCTATCATTAACAATGCTACAATGTTTTAATTATAGACAATTATGAATACCTAAATTTTTAATATTTATGATATGAATGTTGAATTTCTTTATAATTATCGAATTATGTTGTAATATATATATAATTATATTCATTAATAAAATCAATTCTTTTTTTATATTCAATATTTACAGAAAGGGGAACTTTCTAACTGTTCATTATAAACTATTATATTAACATCTATAAAGTAATAATGGGCCTCCATAACTATATTAAACATAATTATATAATTTATAGGGATATTTTGGATATTATTAACACATGATGGATTATCTAGGAATGAAACATCCATATCGAAAAAAATGAGGAACAACAAATAAAATAATTATCAATAAATAATTAATATTAATAAGGAATTATTTAAATATGGGAAATAAATTATATAAATGAATGTTATAAATTAAAATAAATATAAATAATATTATGATATAGATAAATAATAAAACTGAATTGATTATACGGGATATTTTAGTGTGTTCAACAAAACAAGAATCCAAGGTATGGTTTTTTTTCTTAAACTTAATTCTTTGAGACATGTTTCATATTATTCTCTTATTTATTCTATATGGTCTATATATGACCACATTGACATATTTTATCATAATTTATTTCTGATTCATGGGATTTAAAATTAAATTTCATTTCATTTCTTTCACTATCATTCGATTAATATATTTCCAATGTTGTATGTTTATACCATGATTTAATCTCCCTTCATAGAGGCATAAACATTTTTTTAACTATGATTATATAAGTTTCAAATATTCTATCCCTTGTGTATGTCATATTTTATTTAATATTTTCTTACGGGATGTAAAATTAATTATCAAAATCTACATTCATTTGACTATTATCATATAAAATAAGACATTGTAAAGGATAGTTTGTACTCTCTGTTTTAGTTATTTTTATTCCATATTCATGTTCTTACTTTGGAAAAATATTTATTTCACTATTTTAAAATTTAAATATAAATTTTATTTTATAAATATAATATTAATCTTTAACAATTAAAATAAGAATTTTTTTTATCTCTTTCATCCATAAAGTCATGTAGAAATTATTAAAATGCGTTAAAATTATTTCTTTCAAATTTCATAACATTTATTCTTTTTAAACCCAAGTTTCTTCATTATTTATTTAATTACTTTCAAAGAAACTCTTATTTGAACTCTTATAACTTAAATAAAGTTTTAAAAAAATTTATCTTTTAATAATTATTTTTGAGTTAAATTATATCTTGTTTTTTACAATAATGTTTACTAAACAAAAATAAAAATCTTTTCTGGATTTCTATTTAATTTTCCTTTATTTCTTTATATTGATACATCATTGACTTTTTTATTTCCTAATAATAAACTATGTTAATTGATATCCTTTATCACAATGCATTTATATTATGATTTCCATAAATTTTCTTCTCTTGGTTTAAAGGTGTTAACCTAGAAAACTATACCATTTAATTGGATGGTGAAATATTTTGTCATGATTATATACCCATTTATATTATATGCTGTGGATTTACTATAATTAATTACTTATATTTATGGTTATTTACCTAGATATACACTATCAATATTTAGTTTTTCAGCTTGTGAATTTTTATATGTATTAATTTTATTTTCAAGGGTTAGTCATGATATGATTTTAATTGAGGTTTGATTGATTACAAATGGAATACATAGATATATATATAAATAATTATATAACTAGTGATAACAAAATTATGTTTCCCTCCCATTCATTGTGTAAAGATTATATATCAGAAAAGTTTTACTTATAGTACATTGGTGGTTATACCAGGACACTATGTTATAGGACATGGGAGTTTAGCTTAGTTTTTTATGTTATGGGACATGGGATGTTTTCCAAGTCCACTGTGTTATTCATGGAGATGATGTAGTTAACTCTTTTCATAATTCTATAAAAATATTAGAAGAGATCCTTGATCTATGTAATTAGTTTTTATTCTTATGAATTTTCCACATTCCTATGTTATATCTGTTTGGGTTATGATTATTAATTTCATATTCTTTTGTCGTGTTATATGTCATACATTATTGCCATTTGGCCATGTTATCATACTTCCTGATCACTTATTATGGTTTATTGATCTTATTATATTAATCATGTCATTCTCATGTGTCAATATTCATCTCATGTTTATAATCCTATGGTAAGTCATTTTTTGAATCATTATGTTTGTCCCTTAAGTGAGCATTTAAGCTCACCCTAATATTATGTTTCCTAATTAAAATGGTGATAAAATAATTGTATGTTTTGATAAATCAAAAAGGGGATAAATTTTGTGGAAATTATATAAAATAAGTGTATGTTTTGATTTAAAATAATATATTTATAAAGTTATTCTCCAAAGACACTAAACCATTATTAGGTCTAATATTAAGATGAAAGATGTTCTGAAGGGGGTGAATATACTAAATTATAATTAATTAAATGAATCAATTGAAGATTTTAATAAATTATAAAAGTTAATTAACTTATTTTATTAGTATTTGAATAAAATAAAGAAATCAAGGATGTTTATATAGTATTTTATTCCAAAGAGGTAAAATTCTACTCTTTTACCTATCTACCTGGTGAGGGATATATTGTTCACAAATTTAATTGTTGACGATGAATCATAACCCAATTATAATAAATTTTTATTGTATATATGTAACCAAAATATAGATGAATTTTTTATGTGGAGTTACAATCAAATTACAACACTTACATTAGACACTGGGAGTCACAACCTGAATGGTAATGAATTTAGAATTTATGAGTGTTGATACTCATATTTGTGCATCGCATAGTCTATAGTGGAAGGATGAATATCACCCATATCCTGAATATGTTGTGATTAATAGATTACATCATGAATCATCTTATTTTACCACATGTTACCCCAGTTTTATCCCATAACTTGTATCTGGTATTGATATTGCACCCCAGCAGATCCTCAACTACATGCCTACTGCTCATGGGGTTGATATTACATAACAAAAAATAAATGAGTGCATTAAAATACTATAATAAAGTATTTCATAAGATAAACCCTAATATGAACACCATCCACCTGGTATGACATCAAATGAATTGATTAAGAAACAAGTTATAGTGGAAAAATAGTTTTCTTTGATCATCACATGATATTACCGACACTGCAACTCCTAAGTTAATGTATGGACTTCCATATGAATCTAAGAGTGAAAATTTATGTTCATATTTTTAATCAAATAATGAATATTTTTTTATATTTTCCAATGATAAAACCCACATATTTAAATATTTTATTAAAATAATAGTCAATTTGGATTATAGATTGAAAATTGGCTAAAATGTGAAAAGTGATTAACTCTAGATTTTTTTTCCATATTTTACTGAAAAGGGTATTTTTGTCATAAGATTTAAATTATTAATCTAATTTGAGTGATTATTTTTTTCATTTTGTTAAATATGTTTTTCAAATTTTTCATTAGGATGAATTTCTAATTTCAACATCTAGATGCCTAAAAAATTCATTGAAACTAAGATTATTTCTAGGAGGATAGCATGGAAACCACCACCGTAATGGATTCACAACTTGGTCTACACATTTCAAATGGATTATATTATACATGTAATGGAATGAGGACTCATAGGATAATTTTTAAATAAATTTCCTGGAGTTATGGATTCATAAAGCGAGAATTTGTATGAAATATGTTGAAGGAATCTACCGGGAACCTTCATCCAACAAAAGTAATAGTAAATAAAAAATCATCACTCTTACGTCCATT
Organism: Viscum album; assembly: GCA_963277665.1. Lineage (NCBI taxonomy): Eukaryota > Viridiplantae > Streptophyta > Magnoliopsida > Santalales > Viscaceae > Viscum > Viscum album. Next base: position 903,870,619 of record OY728125.1, on the reverse strand, counting down.
ATCCAATATAGCTTCAATTTTGAGGTTCAATTCAAAAAAAATTTGGAACAAAATTTATAAAGAATTCATTCTATGATTTTATCATTAATTGGGGTTACAATGCACAAACATTCAAAGTAGAAGTCTTCTTATAAAAGGATAGGAGATCCTACCTCTCAAATCATCGCATTTTCGATCACATTCCTTCCAACAAACCATGGTGGAGATCTCTATAGAAGGAGGAAATCCAAAAATCATCTCCCTTTCACCTTCGTATTTTATTTTTTATTTATTTCTTATTTTTCATTTGTAATTTACATTTTTAATAAATTCATGCATGGTTTTTATTTTTATTTTGTTTTCTTCCACCCAACCACCCTCCTTTATTATCCATATATTATCCTTCTTTTCATTTTTTCTTCTTCTCATCCTTTCTACCATGACCTCTTACCATAAAAAATTAGGGGCTAACTCAAGGCTTGGCTTCGGGGGGGTATAGGGTAATTTCATTTATTTTGAACTTAAATTATTATGTTTTATTATGTTTGAGATGAGCAAGAGTGATGTGCATGGGTGTGGTGATATTTTACCATGACCCTAAACTCAAACTCATTTATATCCTTTTATTAAATCTTTACCTCCCTTATACTAGATACAAGCTCTTCATATGGTGGATTTGAGCCATTCAGTAGAAGAAATTTCATAAAATGGAGCTAGGTCTTGGAAGATGTCACACTCTCTATCGAGGTGTTCCATAAACCTTGATTATAGGAGGAGGTGAAGTTAAGATTTCTAAATGAATTCATGATTTCATACCAATAAATAAATGAAGAGTAATTCATTGATTAAATCTCATTATTGAATTATCAAACCTAATTTAAACACCAACAAGTAGAATGATGGATCACACAAACCAACCCATAAAGTCCAAGTTATTTCTTAATTAATTTCATTTTTTCATTTCATGTTAGTTTCAAATTTTATTTAAATTAAATTCTAATAAATTCCTAGATTAAATACAAGAAGCAAAAAATAAGTAGTTTAGGTGAATTATATTAAGTGAGTGAATGATTGAAAAATATCTTCAAGTTTGATGGCATTAGTCAGCCTCTGTGCTACATTAGAAAAATAATATTATTTTTTCATTCCCTATGATAGTCTATAATGACCGAAATCCAGAGACACTCAATTGGCGCCCCATACCCAGTTCGCCACACGACCTCAAGCGTGTTTCCCCAAACATTAGAGGCTACCGACTAGCAGTGAGGGCCTTGGTGAATCAGTGGGGAAACTATGCCCTCATTTGGTAAAGTATGCAGCAGAAGGAAAATAACATAAACAATAGTGAAAGTGGTAAATAGAACACGACAACTGAAACTGAATAGCGGAATCAATGTATATAATAATAATGATTCACCGTGGCACATGTATATATGGAAAGCGGTAAACAAAAAAATGTGCTGAAATAAAACTGAAACCTAAGTAGAAAAAGTAAACAGTAAACTCCAGCAGCATCGCAAGCCTAAGCTCAGTCCCATGCTCTCAAGATCTAACCAGCAATCAAGCACCTAAGGTAGAAGGGCCACAATCCCTATCCACACCTACAACTGTATAACCTGTTTGGGCTGAAAAGAAGGACCCAAACAAGGTTTGAGACTAATCCCAATACGCAACCACCAAAAGATATATGCCCTACTGTCAGTGAGAAATATAGAAAAAGTAATGGAAATAAATGCAGTAGAGAGACATGGGTACACTAAAGTAAACAATACTACAATTCTCCATTCACATTTATTTATAAATTTAATTCAATCATTTAATCATCAACCAAGGAATCTTGCAAATAGCTCTATAGTCCAATGACATAGCAAGTAACACAACAGGTATCTCAGCAGACTACCTAATCTACAAATAGTACAAACCCAAGCTTGTTTGTTGTCTTGGTGGACTCGTCACAACCAACCATCAATATTTATTACACTGACCCTTAGGGTGGCTCACGTGGGCAGGCCCTTATGGTCAAGCATTCGAACAAAGGCAAAGACACACTAAGGAAGCACTCAACGTCAATTCCCCCTATGGTCTTCCAGTGATAATACAAACTCACTGACGAAGCACTTACGTCTAATTCCCCCTTTAGTCTCGATTCGATAATTATATACCCTCTAAGAGAGCACAAATTCAACCCCCCTTATGGTCTCATAATGGTAATAATTAAACAGGCCCTCTGAGGAAGCACTCAACGTCAATTCCCCATATGGTCTAACTACACTAGGTTACCGCAGCCCTAAGTAAAAGCAATCGTATGTAAATGATTCATAGCATCCCTAAGTATGTTTAGAAAACTAATTTTCTAATAGCTACAATGCATCAGAAGAATATAAATAGTAGGCAATACATGCAATCAACTATATCAAGGAAAGAAATCAATGCAACAAGGTCTGCCTCATAGGCAACCTAAGCCAAACGACGATAAACATCCAAAACAAGGGAAACGCCCATGGGGTGATCCTCAAACTTTCTAACAAGTAATTATTAACCATATAATATCTTCAAGCATTCATGCAACATATGGAAGATAACAATACAGGATCAAAACCCTAACCCGAGATACCTGATACATGGGTACCCGACACTTTTGTGCCAAAAACTCAAATACATTCAATGTAGGAAAAAAAACCACCTACCTCGATCCTCGTAGGTTGATATACTTGAACCTTGGCCTGTGAATCGTCATAGAACGGAGTAGATCGTTGTGATTCCATTGCAACCGACAATGTTCTATTTGGATAGACAGTGATGGATCGGTGGATCGGAGAATATTTGGCCTCCTCGGACGCTCTGGGCGGAATTAAGTAGATAAGAAGACAAAAACAGGGTTAAGTCGTGACCCTAGTCTGATTAATGAAATAAAAATAAAAGTACACGGCATGTACTTCATGAGTACACGGTGTGTACTTCATGAGTACACGGTGTGTACTTCATGAGTACACAGTGTGCACTCGCCCTTTTTGTACACCGCATTAAGCGGCCTCCACATCACCGCTACACACCGTATGTGTGGCCCGGACACATCCAGCACACGGCCTCGCGTGGGAGAAAGGTACACGACGTGTACTTATAAAGTACACGGCGTGTACTCTGAAAATTTCTAGATTTTCCCCTTTTTCTCAAAAACGACCAGAAAAGGAAAAACATACCTGAAAAGAAGGTCTGGGTTCTTAAAAACTTCCCCCATTAAAAAATTTGTCCCCGAATTTCCCTAATGAGGCATAGAAGAAGAATCCTCTAACAACTTCGGCCACTGTGATCGCATATCAGCCTCCCTTTCCCAAGTCTTGTCCTGTACATGGTCGTGCTTCCATAGCACCCATACTAGAGGAATAGACAGGACACTGAGTATCTTTGCACTATGATCAACAATCCTGATAGGATTCTCCTCGAATGATGCATCCTGCTCCAGCTCAACTTTCCCGGGTTGAAAAACATGAGACGAGTCTGAGAAATACCGCTGAAGATGAGAAACATGGAAGATGTCGTGCATAGCCTGGTACCTCTGAGGTAACTGTAATCTGTAAGCAACCTACTAGACTCTCTCCAGAACCTCAAATGGTCCGACGTATCTCGGTGAAATCTTTCCCTATCTCCTAATCCTCTTGTGTCCCAACCTCGGGGTAACACGCAAGAAAACCTGATCTCCAACCCTGAACTCTAAAGATCGTCTCCACTGATCAGTATAATATTTCTGCCGATATTGTGCAGTATCCATTCTCTTCTGAATCAACTCCACCTACTCGGTGGTCTACTGAACAAGACGAGGTCCCAGCACAGCTACCTCTCCCACCTCCAGCCAACACAAGGGTGATCGGCACGACCTACCGTACAAAACCTCGTAAGGTTCCATCTGAATTGTTTCTTGAAAACTATTATTATAAGTGAACTCCACTAGAGATATATGTTTCACCAATGAACCTCCAAAATCAAGGACGCATGCTCGTAGAATGTCCTTCAGCACCTGAATCGTGAACTCTGACTGGCCATCTGTCTGGCAATGGTAAGTTGTACTCAAAAGTACCTGTATACCCAAATCCCTCTGTAGCCCCTTCCAAAAATTTGAAGTAAAGCAGGAATCCCTATCAGAAACGATAGAACTCGGAACCCCATCCAAGCGTACAATTTTCCAGATGTACAACCTTCCAAGCTCATCCACACTGAAGGTTTCCTTGATCAGTAAGAAATGTGCAACCTTCGTGAGCCTATCCACTACAAGACAAACCGCATCATTCCCTCGAGGCAATCTCGGTAACCCTATTACGAATTCCATCACGAAATCATTCCATTTCCTCTCCGGCATGGTTAACTGCTATAGAATCCCTACTGATCGCTGATGCTCTCCCTTCACCTGCTGACAGGTGGAGCACCGCATAACAAAACCAGCCACATCCTTCTTCATACCTGGCCACCAATACTGACGAAGTAAGTCTCGATACATCTTTGTGACACCAGGATGAACTACCCAAGCTGAAGCATGAAACTCCCACATCAGCTCCTCATTTATGTCTACTGAAACCCATACGCGGCCATGAAAATTTAACCCCTCATCATAGCCCGCTGTCCACCCCGGAGAAGGGTCTCTATCTGACACACCCTCCCGTAGGACTAGGCCTTCTGGGTCTGATAGCTGCCTCATTCAAACTCAATCCAAAAGAGTAGAGGTAATAGCTATAGAGGAAAGAACAGTCTGTCCATGTCTATTGTGCACCTCCAAATGCATCTCAGAGAACAGATCCATAAGCTGCCACTCGTTGATGGTCTCATGAGCTGCCTGTAACTGAGTTCTCCTGCTCAGTGCATCTACAACAGCATTGTCTTTCCCAGGCATATAAGCAAGCTCAAAGTCAAAAGACTGTTGGTACTCGACCCACCTTCGTTGTCTCATATTTAAGTCACGTAGCTTGAAGATATACTTGAGACTCTTTTGATCAGTATATGCCACAAAATTCTCTCCCAGAAGATAGTTTCTCCAACAACGCAAAGCATGAACAACAGCATCCAACTCCAGGTCATGCGTAGGATAGTTCTTCTCATGTGGCCTCAACTGCCAAGATCCATAAGCAACAACACCATCCTCCTGCATAAGCACTACTCCAAGCCCGATGCCAGATGCATAACAGAAAACTGTATAAATCTTCCTGAATCTGGTAAAACTAGAATCGGTGCTGAAGTCAATCTCCCCTTCAGCTCTTGAAAGGCTAGATCACAGGCTTCTGACCAAAATTGCTTCAAACCTTGCTTAGTCAAGCCCCTCAACAGTGCTTCCAAGCATGAGATGTGCTGTATAAACTGCATGTAGTAACTAGCCAACCCTAAGAAACTTCATACCCCAAAGGCATTCTTCGGCTTCTCCCAGGTGACTACCACTCTAACCTTCCTTGGGTCTATTGATACTCCTGTCTCTAAGATGACATGACCGAGGAGGTGAATCTCATCCATCTAGAAGTGGAACTTAGAGAGCTTAGCGTATAACTTCTGCTCTCTCAGTGTACTCATTACAATCTCAAGATGGATAGAATGGTCATGTCGAGTATGAGAGTACACCAATATATCGTCTGCAAAAACCACCATGAAGGAATCCAAGTAAGGTTTGGAAACTCTGTTCATTAGTTCCATGAAGACTCCGGGTGCATTCATGATACCGAACAACATAACCAAATACTCGTACAGACCATACCTGCTCCAGAAGGCTGTAAGAGGTATATCTGATGGTCTAACACGCAACTGATGATAGCTGAATCTCAATTCAATCTTCGAGAAAACCTTAGATCCTCAAGGATGATGGAAAATATCATCAATCCTTGGCAAGGGATACCGTTTCTTGACCATTAACTGGTTCAGCTTCCGATAATCCGCACAAAGTCATAAAGTACCATCCTCCTTCTTCGCAAACAAAATAGGCGAACCCCAAGGGGATGTACTGGGTCGGATGAAACTCTTTTCCTGCAACTCCTCCAACTGCTTCTTGAGCTCTTGCAACTCAGGAATGGTCATCCTATAAGGAGGTATGGATACCGATGCTGCTCCTAGAACAAGCTCAATAGATAAGTCCACCTCACGCTTTGGAGGAAACCCTTAAAAGTCTTCTGGAAAGACATCCAGAAAACAATCAACTACTGGAGGAAAATCCATTTGAGAAGTCCCCTGATCATCCAGGTATAAATTAGCAATCTAGGCTATGACACCACCCAAACCATGATGCTATATTCTATCTCTACTTGCATGGACATCCCATTATCCCTTGTGATGAAAAAACATTCCCTCTAGTGACATGAAACTCACCCTATGGTGATAGCAATCGACAAGGGCCTGAAAAGAAACTATCCAATCCATTCCAAGAATAACATCCTAACCTGTTATCTCTAGAACATAAAGATCCCACAAGAAGTGACACCCACCAACCTCAAGGGGGCACTCCCTACACTGACTCACACTAGAAGTTCTATGTCCCAAGGGAGTGTCTAGTGTCATCATATCCTCAGAAGCAAAGATAGTAAGTCTAAGGTTATCCACAGTGTGCAGAGAAATAAATATATGAGATGCTCATGTATCAAAAAGTGAAGAAGATAAAACTGAGGCTACTGAGATTGTACCTCACACTTTGGAAGGTCCAGGATCCTTCTCTTGATGAATCTTCTCTATTGCAAACGTCTGGCTAGTACCACGGCCTTGTGTAGCAGCCTGATATCCCTGAGCCTGACCACTGCGTCCACGGCCTCTACCCTACCTTGGACGGCCTGTAGAACTCTATCCCACAGTCTGCTATAGAACTGGTAAAAATGATCCTATACGCGGGATTGAAACTAATCCTCCTTCGCTAGCCGCTGGAAGAAGATCATTGCAAAACCGCTAAAGATAACCCATCTTGCTGCAAGATCGGCACTCTACTGGGTCCCTCGGGCACTGTGGATTTTTATGCCCATCCTTCCCACACTGGTAGCACACAACTTTTCTACCTGAAGGAACATCTCGCTTCCTCAGGTAACCTTGTGTAGACTCCTAGTGGCGCTTCCTACTGTCAGAAGGAAGGGTACTAACTCTGCATATTGAACCGCCCTGGATCACTGCTCCAGTATCCCTCAAATTCCTCTCCATGATCAATGCTTGGTTAACTGTCAAAGAAATAGAAGTCAACTGGAAGACGTTCACCTGTGATATGATCTCTGGTCTGAAGCCCTCCTCAAACTTCCTCGCTAAGAACATCTTTTCAATCCCCAGAATGGGAGTGAAATGTTGTAACATAGTAAAATGGGAGGAATACTCCATAACTGATAGAGTACCCTACCATAGGTTCATGAACTCTCTGGCTCTGTCAGCCCTCAATGTTGTGAGGTATAAGTAGTCATAGAACGTATGCTGAAACTCCTCCCAAGCAACTATCTACTGGCGCCCAGCCTGAGAAACTACATCCCACCATATCTTAGAGGAATCTCACAGGATGTAAGTTGAAAGATTAACCCTTCTGTCTAGGGGTGTCGCAAGATGATAAAAGATAGAAACCATCACTTCGAACCAAGATTCAGCGGCCCGAGGTCCTCCATCCCCTAAGAACGTGGGAGGATGATGCTGCTGGAAGACTCGCGTAAGCTCTTCCATAGACTGGGAAGGTTGCTGAGCTCCCTTAAAGGTTTGTATGAACTTCATGAATCCCTCACAGATCTGTGTGTCTGCACTAGTATTCGGAATAACTGCATGTTCCATATCCGATGTATGATCATCATCAAATCCCTGACGTGCAACGGGAGGACGTCTTGGTGGCATGACTCTACAAGGTCAAAGGGACACTTTTATTAATAGCGAGCAGAGTTGGAACACAAAAGAGAGAAAAGGGAACAGAAGAGGAAAACATTTAAAACTGGAAAAACATAGTTACACTTCTTGTAGTTCCCACACATGGCGTGTTCCTAAAAGATTTTACTTGGGCATGTACACCGAACACCATGGCTGTGTAAACCCCAATTACACTGCGTATTCTTTTAATATACATGGAGTGTACTATACTTTTTTGTTTCGGCTCAGTTACTCCTACACGACTAAGTCACACGGACTATCCCAGCCGAGGACTACACGGCATGTCCTTAAGGTTTTTCCCATGTCCATGTCGTTAGTCACACGGACTGGTACACAGACCAAAACTACATGGCGTGTCAATAACATACACGGCATGTTGTCCCTATGGTTTTCCAACCCATGTATTCAACTACATAGCTGGGTCATACAGACCATTACTACACATCGTGTCAACGCGGTACACGACATGTTATTCCTGAGATATTCCAGCCCATGTATTCAACTACATGGCTGGCTCACACATAAGAGGAGTACACGGTGTGTACTTCAAAGTACACGGCGTGTAACCGTGAAAAGTAGTTCTTACCGAACCGAAGAACGCATGGTGTGTTCATAAGGACACATGCCATGTTGTCTAGATTTCTGAGCAGTGGGCATACAAAACTCCCCAAAACCAGTGAAAATAGTGAAAACCAGCACCTATGTGTCAAATTCTGATCTGTGGGGGTCCATACTCCCCGCATATCAAAGCTTGACATCATAACAATTCATATAACAAGTAAACAGTATGATAATTCCATGATCTGCCAAATTCAGACCCTTGAGGGCCAATAACACCTCTAATATCAAATCTTGGCATCCATGCTAAATAAGCTGTAAGATAAACAACACCCTATAAACATATCAGGTATTTCTATCACATCAACTATCACAACAGCATGCATAATCTATCACGACATCTATCATAATAGCATGCAATTTCTAATGCACCCTAGATGGCATGGTAAAATGCATGAAATTTGATTTTTCTAACCAATTCTTATATGATTCATGAGATGGAATACCCTCATCTCATCAGATTGCAACAAAATAGAGCCACAATCATATAAACTGTAACATCACAAAACTAGTGAATCACCCAACGGTGAAATATAATCAACCGTAACACTTCAAAAAACTAAAAAAATTGCAATTATGGGTAATATAGGTTTTCCTTGTACATAGTTTAATTACACCCGAGCACAGTTAAGAACCATCTACCCATATCTTTCTATCCCTTTCTATTTTCTCCAAATAGTAAGGAAATAGAAAAGAATAAAAACTCCTCTAATACCACTTTGTAACGACCCGAATCCGGAGCCACTCAACTGGCTCCCCGTACCCGGTTCGCCACACGACCTCAAGCGCATTTCCCCAAATGCTAGAGGATGAAGACTAGCAGAGAGGGCCTTGGTTATTCAGTGGGGAAACTATTCCCTCATTTGTTAAAGTATACAGCGGAAGGAAAATAATATAAACAATAACGGTAGCAGTAAACAGCACACGACAACTGAAACTGAACAGCGGAAGCAATGTATAATATAATAATGATGCAGCATGGAACATGTGTCTATGGAAAGCAGTAAACAAAACAACATTCTAAAATACATCAAAATACTACGAAGAAAATGTAAACAGTAAACTCCAGCAGCATCGGAAACCTAAGATCGATCCCATGCTCTCCAGCTCTAACCACCAATCAAGCACCTGAGGTAGAAGGGCCAGAATCTCTATCCACACCTGCAACCATATAACCTGTTTGGGCCGAAAATCAAGACCCAAATAGGGTGTGAGACTAATCCCAGTAGGCAAACACTAAAAGATATTTGTCCTACTATAAGTGAGAAATATAGAAAAAGTAATGTAAATAAATGCAGCAGAGAAACAGGTGTACACTAAAGTAAACAATCCTACAATTCTGCATTCACATTTATTTATTAATTGAATTCAATCATTTAATCATCAAACAAAGAATCTAGCAAATAGATCTATAGTCTAAAGACATTGTAAGTAACACAAGAGGTATCTCAGCAAACTACCTAATCTACAAGCAGTACAAACCCAAGCGTGTTCTTTGGATTGGTGGACTCATCTCAACCAACCAACAATATTTATTACACTGATCCTCTCGGTGGCTCACGTGGGCAGGTCCTTATGATCAATCATTTGAAAAAATGAAAAGACACTCTGAGTAAGCACTCAACGTCAATTCCCCATATGGTCTTACAGTGATACTACAGAATCTCTGAGGAAGATCTTATGTCTAATTCCCCCTTTAGTCTCGATTCGATAATTATCAGACCCTATGAGAGAGCACAAAGTCAATCCCCCTTATGGTATCATAATAGTAATAACTAAACAGGCCCTCTGAGGAAGTACTCAATGTCAATTCCTCCTATGGTCTAACTACACCAGGTTCCCGCAGCCCTGAGTAAAAGCAATAATACGTAAACGATTCTTAGCATCCCAAAGTATGTTCAGAAAACTACTTGACTAATATCTATAATGCATCAAAATCATATAAACAGTAGGAAATACATGCAATCAACTATATCAAGGCAATCAATAAATGCAACAAGGTCTGCCTCATAGGAAACCTAAGCCAAACGGTGATAAACAACCAAAATAAGGGAAACACCCATGGGGTGATCCTCAAACATGCTAAAAAGCAATTATTAACCATCTAATAACCTCAATCATACATGAAATTTAAGGAAGATAACAATATAGGATCAAGACCCAAACCCGAGATACCCAATACATGGGTACCCGACACTTTTGTGCCAAAAACTTAAAGACATTCAACGTAGGGAAACAAACCACCTACCTCAATCCTCGTAGGTTGATATACTTGAACCTCAGCCTGTGAATTAGCCCAGAATAGAGTAGATCACTGTGATTCTATTACAAATGATGGTGTTCGATTTAGATATCCAGGGAAGGATTGGTGGCTTAGAGAAGATTCTTCTTCCTTGGATGCTCTGGGCGGAATTTGGCGGAGAAGAAGACGAAAACATGGTTAAGTCGCGACCTCGAACCAATTAATGAAATAAAAAAGAAAAGTACAGGGTGTGTACTTCATGAGTACATGGCATGTACTCTCCCTTTCTATACACCGCATTAAGCGGCCTCCACATCACCGCTACACACCATGTGTGTGGCTCGGACACGGCCAGCACATGGCCTTACGCGGGAGAAAAGTACACAGTGTGTACTTATAAAGTACACTGCGTGTACTCTGAAAATTTCCAGATTTTCCCCTTTTTCTCAAAAACAACCAGAAAAGAAAAAACATACCTGAAAAGAAGGTCTGTGTTCTTACATAGTCATTCATCAAAACTAGTGCCATTTCTTGGGAGATAATCTGTTATTTTCTTTAATTTTTCTATTTTCAGAATTTAGATATTTCTCATCATTTTAAAAAATGAAATCTTCTTCCTTGATGATTTCAAGTGATCAATCATTCAATATAGAGAAAAATTATACCTAGGTGAAAGAAAAATAAATATAATACATTGAGGAGGCCCACCAACGACGGGTTTATGCACTAATGATAATGTTCAAACAGAAACAAAGAGGCATAAAAACATGGATATCACTTGAAGATTTGATGGCTATGCAATATGAGCTCAGAAAGAAGTGTTTCTGGTCTTTCCTAATTTCACTAAATACATCCAGTAAGTGGTGTCCAAACTCAAAATAGAGTCGTGTAACTACCTACCTCCATCCTGTGATGATCAACTCGAAGAGTAACTTTTCATCGAAGAATAGATTCAATCCCAAACAACTTAGGGAGATGATACATTAATGAACTCAAACTCATTTGATTTTATTGAAACTTATTTTATAATATCTCCCAACTATTCTAAATTTTTAGAGTTGGTTGACTTTTATTATTCCCAAGAGGATGAAGAGAGAAGATAAATTTCACCTATTGAGAAATATTTAGATATCCAAGTTCATATTTAATATTCACTAGAGGTAATACAATAAGATAAAGATAATGTTTCACAAGTAGCAATGATGTAGGAGGAGGTTTCATTCTTCATCCTACACCCACCATGAAAACCATACCCCATTGATAAGGGGTTGGATATCATATACTCTATACATGGAATTCTCCTCAACAAAAACAAAGGATAAATGGAAACTGGGAATAGAAACATGTGGTTGTTCAATTCCACGTAGATCCACCCACTAACAGACTATGGATAATAGCTGGTACTGCCCTTCTGAAGGTAGTAAAAATTTAGGTCCAACTTGGTGGAATAATACCAAGATTTCTCTTAACATTATTTCTAGGTATTTATATTTCAATATCATTTTCTAGGAAGTAGTGCATCATACATCCCCCTCCCTATAACTTTTCGAGCTTAAAAGACATGATCCTAGGTCTTAATTGTGTAATTTTATTTTATAGGTTCGTGATGTTAGAATGTAGTCCCAAAGAGTAAAGGAAGAGGACTAAGCTTCATTTAAAAATGGATTTAAATTTTAGTTTTTATCTTTTTAACACCATACATTTTTTTCCAAAAATATTTTTTGAGCTTTAAAGATAAATTACATGCCCACACTTGAATTTATACTTCACATGACTTATCTATGAGTAATGAGTATCTTTGAAATCCAATGATGGAATATTTTAGAATTAAATTTTAATGAAATTTAATGAGACAAATGGATAATTTAATTTTTAAAAGTAAAGCATGTATATTAAGATTAGTATTCATGATTTGAATTAATTAATTGATTCGTGTAAATGAAATTCCCCATCCATTTTTTAAGCTTTGAATTCTCGAAATTCAGGTGAATTGAATTTTTATTATTAATAATACCTTATGTGATTATTCCAAATCATATGTCTCAATACCAAGAGGATTTATAGACCAAGTAATTATAATTTTATCTTGATCATATTTATTGAGTGATCTTGGAACATGTCACCAACCATAACTTGTATTGAAACTTTTTAATGATGTGAATATGAAAAAACACATTTAAAATAATTGAGGAAACTTTTAAAAATCCATTATCCTTAAATACCATCATTACATAAAAATTATTTATCTTATAGAGACCATGAATGTCTTTTATAGGGATTCCGCGTGTTTCTATCCATTTTTATCCAATCCTACCCTACTCTTGGTATTTTCATGATATTTTAATGTTGAGGTGTGGGGGTAAAGGGAATCATGGTAGAAGGGATGATATATATTGTAATGAAGAAGTGTGTGAGTTCTATTTTAGGTAATGGGAGAGGTAACTTGATTCATCCATTGTACTCTTTATTTTTTTCCATTGTGAATAAAAAAATAAAAAATAAATGACAAATAATCACCATAAAATGAGAAAATGGATTGAAAATTGGGAAAACCAAAAAACACCATTTTCTAGACTAATTATATTATAATCATACATGGTTAGTTGATAGATGTGTGGTTTTATCTAATCATGACTTTCAAAAAATTGAAAAATAGAAAATAAAAAAAAATACTCAAGAAGGTATAAAAATCATTCAACATGCTTAAACTGATCATGATCTTTACTTAGAGTCTTGGGGAAAGTTGGGAGATGTTATAATTTAAAGGGGGGAGTGTAATTTATGTTTTATAATTTTAATATCATTATTTATGCTTAAGAGTTAAACCTCCTCCTTGACAATTATTTTTAAACATCAAATCCTACCAACCTTAAGACTCGGAGTCATTTGAACCTTCATTTAAAATCTGCTTAATTTTATGTGTCTTTTGTCTTTTTAGAGTGGATAAAGTAGTTCTTTTACAAGAATATGGATAAGGGGAATGTTCTCATGATATGAGCATAAATCTTTATGACTTTTATTATGAGTTATGAGCAAAAAGAATCATTGGTGAGGTAAATAATTAGTTGGTATGTTTAATAATAATGAATTCATGAGCTTTAATGAATGAAATGATAAGTTCCGTCATTTTTTCATGGGGAAATGTATAATGCATGGTTTGATATTTCTTTGAAAAATGGGAAATTAAAATGATTTTTTAAAATGATTTTTTAATGTTTTATATGACATTAAATTTTATTTTATTTTATTACTTTGAAATTTGAATACTAGTAACATTGGTGTTCTTTAAATTCCATGTTGAGATATTATGCTTGAGGACAAGCATGGTTTATGTGTGGGGGTATTTGAAAGGGAAATGTTATGTGCATATTTTTAATCAAATAATGAATATTTTTTTTATTTTTTACAATTATAAAAACCATGTATTTAAATGTTTTACAAAAATAATGGGCAATTAGGATTATAGAATGAAAATGTGATGAAATTTGAAAAGTGTTAAAATAGTTATTTTTTGTCATATTCTTACCACAAGGGCCTTTTGGTAAAAACAATTAAATTATTAATCCAAATTGAGTGGTTAGATTTTGGTTGGATTTATAGAATTATTTTATTCAAAAAAAAATTCAGTACCAATAACATATTTGAATATCTAAAGGCCCAACGAATTCATTGATGTTGAGAACTTTTCAGGGTGAAGAGCATGAACCCCGCCACCGTAACGGAAGCACAACTTGTTCTACACACCTCCAATTGATATGATTTTACTTATACTAGAATTAGGACTCATATCCTCCATTATAAAATCTAATTCATGGAGTTATGAGTTTAGAAAGGTTCATTTCAATGAAATATTTTGAAGGATGTTTTATAGAATCCTCATCCAGAAAAAGTAACAGTCAATTAAAAATTCTTAACTCCTACGTCCTATGGGAAATGGGGATAAAATTTTGAGGGTGGGTGAATAACCTGTTTTTGAATAAAAATTATGAAGGATGAACCACATTATTCTATCATTAATTTGGGATATAAAGCAACAAAATTTGAGGGATAATTCTGCATATAAAAGGTGAGGACCTCCTACCCAAAAAATCATCACATTTTCCATCTTATTAATTATAAGCCACTAATGGAGAGATCTCCATGGAGGAAGGATATCCAAAAATATTCCCCTTTTCATATTCTTACTTTATTTGTTTTATTTATTTTTTAGGTTTCAATTTTAATTTAAATTTCTAATGAATTCATGCATGGTATTTATTTTTGGGTTTTCTTCCACCCAACCCCCCCCCCCCCTCTTTTCTTCTCCATCTTTTCTCCTTATTTTCTCATTTTCTTATTATCATCCAATCCACTAGGACCTCTAACCATAAATAATTAGGGGCTAACTCAAGGATTGGATTGAGGGAGGAATTTGGAAATTTCAATTATTCTATACATATATTATTATGTTTTATTATGTTTTTGATGTGAAAGAGAGATGAGCATGGGTGCGGTGATCATCCACCACAACACTAAACTCAAACAGATTTATATTATTTTTTAAAAATATTTTACCTCCCTTAAAATGGATACAATTTATTCATATTATAGAGTTGATCCATTTAGTAGATGAAATGGATTACCATGGAGCCATGTCTTTGAAGATGTCACACTCTCGATCGAGGTGTTCCATTAACCTTGAATATTGGAGGAGGTGAAGTTAACATTGCTAGATGCATTCATGATTTTGAACCAATAAATAAAATAAGATTCATTCATGAATGATATCTTGGAATTAAATTGTCAAACTTAATTTAAACACTAATAATAATAATGATGGGACCCAAAAACCAACCAATAAAAGATAAGTTCTTTCTTAATTAATTATATTTTTTATTGCATGTTAGTTTTATATTTTATTTAAATTAAATATCATTCTATTCATATATTAAATAAAAACAACCAAAATGAATTAGTTTATGCAAATTAGATTATGGGAGTGAATGGTAGAAAAATCTCATCATGTGAGACAACTATGTTCAGCCACTGTGTTCCATTAGGAAAATAACTTATTATTTCCACACCCTATGACATACATGTGTCAGAAACACTACCACAAGATGTTCGAACCTCATACTGAACCATGTACTATATTATTATTAATATTGATAGGATCACATGTTTTTATAGATCTATTCAAGTACATATAGCCCAAAATAATCATCTTCCAAGGAATGCTCGTGTATAAGTTGGAATCCCCTAATGCACATGATTTTCACACTCACTTTGACAAGATTGTGAATGAAAATATAAGATAATATCCCCATAAAGAAGATCATATGATTAGACAGTTAGTGATTTTGTATAGTTGACACCCAAAATAGATCATGTGGTAATGTGATATGCATGTTCATTGCTCTATGTGGTAGCATAATCCACTGTATAGAGAGGTGAGTTTCAATAATATTTTTTGCATGAAAATGCTCCATATAAGATTCATGAAACTCAGAAAGTGTATTATACAATGGTGTGAATCCACCATGAGGTTATGCAACCATGAAAATTCAAGAACGTGAATGGAGGATTCCTTTTATTGTGAAATTTCATGATGATGTTGATCATGTGAATACTACTACAAGGGAAGAAGGATAATATGTAGTTGTTGATGGTATCCATGATTATCCAATGAATATTTTTTGATATTCTAAGACTTACGATGTTTCTAAGATTTATCATAATACCCCATATCTTTGGATAGGAGATTAAGTAAATTTATGTGATGGATGACTTGACTTATTTATCAAGAATTCCACCATTCTTGGATTCTCAAAGGTAGTGAGATAATTTTCCTATAAGTACAGGGATAATGAGATTTGGAGGTTTCTGCAATTCCAGATAGAGTGCTCTTATTTTCATTAAAAACAGCATTTTGATATAACATAAGAGTTACATGAAGAGGCGTATACCAAATTCCTCACAGAAGATCATTCACATGAAAATTCTAAGTCCAACATAACTGTTGTCATGAAGCACTATGGCACTACATAACCCCTCATGTAAAAGGCTATGGTATTTCATAACCCCTCATACAAGAATGTGTTTTCACTCACTTGAAGAGATGATTCAACATGAAATACTTCATGGAAATTTTAGTGACACTTCATAGCCTATCATTTGATAGGATGTGATACCAAAAGGGGTTCAAGGTAATGAAAATATAGAACTCATCTATCGTGAATAAACACAGTTATGAAAACACAAATTCCTATTCATATCAGGGGCCTTCCATTACGAAGAAATATATCTTATTACTGCATACCTTGTTATGTGATTAATTTAATAAAATAACATAGAATCTGGATATGATCAAGTCCTAAATAATTTATTTGATATGCCCCAAAAGCTGATCTTGAATAGCATTCAAGAATCAATGACCCATGTCGATCCAATGGAAGTTTGCACTGCACACATGCAATATTCCTGTGATCATAAGAAGCTCCGTGTCTTTCTTGATACTTACATGTGAATAAAATAAATATTTCATGTACATAAGAGTAAAATATTCATGATACATTATCACTCTTCCTCCTTAACTCAATCATGTGAGGATTTGAATGTCATGTGATGCTCTCAGGTGAACCTTCAGCTGCGCAACACATTCAAGGTTCTTAGGTTATGAAACATTCATTTGAATACTTGCAACACTCTCCATTCACCTTTTTTCATGCTTCCTTGACATGAAAACTCCCTTGTTCATGCTATGAAATCATAAATCGATGAACACGTGACATATAAAAGGAAATAAAAGTGATATTCCTTGAAAATGTTCACATGTAGTTACGAGATCCATCAATGAAAATGAATTTCATCAATGGTAGGAAAAGATTGTATCCCTAAAAATGTCTTCATGCCATCACAAGATCCATCACTGATCAAGTGATTCTCCAAAAACAAGTTGAATGGGTTTCCCTTGAAAAACATTCACATTGTCAAAAGATTCATTATTGACCACATGAAACATCATAGGTAAGGAGTCTGATTGTATTTAACAACACTCACATAACTATGCGAGATCTCAAAAATCTTTATAAAATAAGGATAAAAATGGGAAATATTTTGGAGCCTCTTTTGGACATAAACATTATGTGTCATTCCCATGGGGGTCTGTAGGACATCGCGGTACCCTAGTGAAATGTCTGCCTCATCTTGTATAATCCCATAGAGATGTCATCCTCATCATGCGAATATCCTTTATCATTTTCAAGAGGCCTTGACATCACCATTTGGATCCATAAGTACAATCAGATTTGTCTATGAAATGCACACACACCCTCATAGGACCTCTTTAGGTCACGCGACGCATCACCAATAGATAGGATATTTGGACTTCCAAAATACTCATGTATTCTTTCTTGGCCACTGAAATTTTAGAAAAACAACTAAAGAAAAATTAAGTGGAGGCAGGGGCCTTGCACAGCTTTAAAAGTCTTGAGATGCACTCAGCATATCCATATACTGACATCAAGAGACTCCCTTACAGGTCAACTGAACCCCACAAAGCACCTTGATAAGACATCCTTATCTCACGAGATGTTCCAGTAAATGCTTTTAGAATCTCATGAATTCCATTAAATAGGCACATTGATCTCGAAAAGTCCCTTTTTAATGTCAATATAAAAATATTTATGTTCTTCTGATTACCCACATGATTCAATGAGTCCGCATTAATTGCCAATAATCCAATAATGGAAATGTTGATGGTAAGGACTCGTTGTTACTGAATATTATCCAATGATCTCTCGGTTACCCACAATAGATATTAGTGAAGATACATAATGCTGAATCCATTTTTCAACTCTATCATGGATTCATATGAGATATGATACAAAAAACAGTGAACAATCAGGGTGGCATGGCCTATAAATCCCCCACCCAAGACAAAAATAAAAGTGCTGGATTTTTCACATCCAGACACATTGGTACACCCAAGAACCAAAGAAAATTTTAGAGAGACACCGATCTCACAAACATCAAGTCTTCTACCTGGTGATATACCGATGAACAGCCAGATCATTCATGCTCTGCATAAATTACTTCATGTTATCACCCATATATCACATGAAAGACTTTTTGAAGGAAATTTGAGGAACATACTGCATATATTTTATATCATCTGATATGTAAAAAAAATGACACTAAATAAATCTAAGTCATTCAAAGTATATTGGATAGAGAAAAGACTATGGGTGAAATACATAAACCACTAACATGTTCACTAACCCTCATACAATTAGTATAAACAATATAGGAGATGAAATAAAACAAAGACATGTCACCCATGTCTCACAACACTACTTAGGTATTCTATTTTGGTCATGTTAAGTTCATTGGACATGTCATAGTAGGCCACTTGGTTCTCCTAGGCATTCCACTTTAGTCTCGAAAGTCCCTTTGGGCTTGTCACACAAGCCTTACGATGTCCTTTGGATATATCATCTGACTCATATAACAGAGCATGTTCATATCATCTAAGTCTCATGGTAGCATCTATTCATGTCAACTATCTCTCATGACACTTTCTAGGAAAGTCAGTCGAGACTCGCTCTACCCTCCAAACATATCGGTCAGGATACACGATACCCTCCAAACATATCATCCAAGACATTATACTCCCTCTAAGACATGTCTCATTGATTATTATGACACCCTCTATTTGTTTTAGCCAAATCCTGTGATGAAACCTGTGGAATTCCATATATATCATGTGACACCCTTTTGAGAATCCAGTTAGGTCATGTGATGGCTTCCAGGACACACCATCTAGGTTTTGCAATGTCTTTTAGGAAAGTCAGCCTTGACATGTGATAACCTTCGTACATTTCGTCCAGGTTATGCAAGGACCTCTAGAAAAGTCAATAAGATCATTTTACTATCTTTGGATGTGTTGGGAAGATTATCTTCTACATATCCATAAAATAATCAAAACATGACGAGTCAATAACTAGAACATGTCAGAAAAGAAAGAAGTCCAGGTCACAAGGGAATCCTAGGAATTGATAACCTCATTAATCCTCATTGTGTATGCCTCTGGTATAAGGTAATACTCATAGTGTAACCCCTAATTAGTGGCATAAAATACCATTCCCCAATCTGCAAGGGAATCCTCAAAGTGTAAGTCCTGATCATTGACCTAATATGATATGTTTGAATTATAATGGAAACCTCAATGTTTAAGCTTTGGTCAATGGAACTAAAATGACTCCAATTCCTTACATAACCAGGACACATAGGACACATCTCATATGTTCAAGATCCATACTAAATCCCCAAAGTGCTTTCCCATTATGCAAGTCCCTCATCCACCAAGTAGTGACATTGATCATTTTTTATCCCTTGTTTCCCACACTAAGCATAGTCCATCTGGGTTTAGGGAGCTGTAATAATCATATCATTTGAATATAATCCTTTATAATGGAAAGGGAAATGTTAGTGTGTAAACATAAATTAATCGAACTACGATGACTTGGATTTCTTTCGTAAGTAGGATGTGTATGACACCTCCATGAGGCCCGAGCTCTAAAATAAATCATCTTAGGTATGTCGTAGAGCATAATCCACACACTCGCATGTAGAAAGACTGATTACTTGTTATCCCCTATTTCTAAAAATGAGCATAGATCAAATGAGCATAGGGAGTTGTAATATTTATATCATTGTCATCATGAATCTCCACCATCCTGGGTGATATCATCATGTAAACCCTAATGAGTGTCATGATATATTCTCCCCAATATAATGGAATCTACCTTGGGGTTAGTCCCAAGGGACTGACTGATCTTTGAGAACTATGATTCCTTCTATAACAAGGTTATATAGGACACCGTTCTAAGTCCTGATATCAAATAGGTACCCATTTTGGTTCAAGTCCATTTATTTCTCCGACATATCAACTATCAGGGCCCAATCATTCTAATGGGATAACCAATCTACCTCATCCTTCACTGGATTGATAAAATAAATAAACTATGACAAATATAATTCTCTCTATAATTGAGATATGTATGACGTCTCTCAGGGACCCAAGCATGAACACTCTGTGTCTTAGAACAACCACATATTTACTTCTTGTAGGACATTAAAAACATGGGTTCAACTAACTACGTGGGTTTTGATTCTTGTAATTACTATGATACACAGGATTCCTCATAATTGATCAATCCCAACCTCAACACATTAACCACCTCCTTAAATGGGAAAAAATTCCAAATCTCTTGGTTACATAGCTTCATCCCATGGGTAGGCATCCATTACTATAAATAGATAGAGAACATATGATACCTATAGATGGATTCAGAGATGATACCCCCATAATTTGTACAAATAGATAGACTTAAACTATAGTTTTTTTAGGGTAACTAATCCCTTATTGGGATTAGGAAGATATTTATGAACATATCTTATATATATAAGAGAGTCCCATAGTAGGAAAAAATTCCCCCAAAAAGGGTGTCATGGGCTCAACCTCCCATATTTTCGACCAATGTGAGTCCTTAAGTTCCATTGGACCTAAAACCCTAGGGAACCACCTACCTTTGGAAATCTAGTCTGTACCCATTTCTGGATGGGGGAACCACTAGGAGTTTATATGGAAGACTGAACAAATGGAAAACCTGATGTGAGCAATTGATCAAGGCCCTAACCCCCCCCCCCCCCCCCCACACACACACACACACAAACACACTACCAAAACCATCAAGAATAACCTATCAAATATTCCTCAAATACTTGAGAAACAAAAAAGGAGAACCTAATGTGAATCTATGTAGTAAAAAAATTATTGGTTATTAATTCATCAGAACAATTGTTTTCCTATTATACACAAACAAAAATGGGATCATGAGGTGAATCTCTCTAATAAAAAATTATTGGTTTAATATCCATCAGGTCAATTAGTTTTCACATTATACGTAAAAAAATAGGAAATAACAATGTGAATCTCTCAAATGATTGGATAATCATCTGTTAGGCCATATTTTCTATACCCTATACAAACAAAGCAGTAAGATTTCCATGACCCTACAGAAAATCCTATATAACCATGGTACTCATGAAATAATTCCATCCTATTTTTGATAAGTCCAAGTGAGAAGACTGGTCGAATAGATAATAAAATAACAATTGTGTTAACCATGCATATCTAACTGAGAATATTTTTTCAACGATACTTCACTAATCAATAACATTTCCCTTTTTCTTCTACACAACTATAAATACTGTTATTATCATCCTGATTCAAGAAAATGTATTCATCATCCAGCAATAGATCTGGTAAATCACATATGGATACAATCATCGTGGGTCACAAAATAATCTCACATGCTTGATAGTTACAATGTCAAGTGGTGAATATGATGATCTGTTAGTACCAATGATGTGGTATAAACTAAAACTTTGAAGTTTCATGGAAGTTTCTCTAAGTAGAGAAACTGATAAGTTTGAATTGGGAGAGGTGCATAACCCTACCCCCTATTCATGATTCCCATCAAAGAGGTGCATATACAACCCCCCCCCCCCCCACCCTTGTGCATTAATCCCATCAGCATATTCTGATGGCGTAAGGTGGATAGAATTGGTTGAATATTCCAACTTTAATTGAAGACATATACCAGTGTATAATGGAGATGGAAATTTGAATTCTTATATCCATGAACATACTTTTCTAAAATTCCAATATATATTCGAAAAAGATGAAGAAATCCACTGATATATTCCATAACTATTGTAGATTACGAGATAGGTGCATACTCTTATCCCTATAGTCAGGGTAACTCAACACTCTGATTATTTTGAACAAGTGGTTCTATCAGAGAAAGAGAACATTCCTTATCCCATCCAATAGGATTATCAACATATTTAGATAAAGTACAAGGCATTGGACGGGGCACATACTCTCATTCCAAATAGGGCTCACTGGGTGAGAGAGGCACAAGCCTTGGGACAGGGGCACATGCCTATCAAAAAAGCCCATTGGCATATTCCAAAGGCCCAGGATCAGTCCCATAACCCTATTCTGGTCGGGGCTCACCATGGGAGAGGGGAATAAGACTCAGGATAGGATCATATTCCTATAAAATAATTCTAACAGCATACTCCAATGTCTGTGGATCAGGCATATATCCTCATTCTAATCGGGGCTAACAAAGTGATATTGGAACAATCCTCAGGGAAGGATCATTTTACTATCAGTTAATATGTCTTTCATATTACAGTAGATCACAAAATCTAGGAACATACTTATACTTTCTCCAATTAATGACTACACCAACATCATTTTGAGGCAATATAAAAGGTAGATCATATCACTTCTCCCATTCAGGTGGTTCATCTGCATATTTTTTTGGGGAATTCATATTTGGACTTGACTCATGTTGTTATTCCAACTAAGGCTCACCGTGTGAGAGTGGCACATATCTTGGGGGAGGATCATATTACATCCATGAAAGACCTACGACATGTCCCAAAAGCTCAGGATCATGCTCATACTTCAATATTGATTGAGACTCATCAAGTGAGAATAGAGCATGCCTCCAAACATGATAATATTTATATCAATAATGAGATATATTCTTGACATATTTCAACAACTTCTTAGTAGCGGGAACATATTCCTATAGAACTAGACAGTTATAAGAAATTTCATTAAATTGACATATAGTAGGCTCATATCCCTATACAACACCAAAAGGTTGGTTATCATATTCCATCCAAGAAATAGATCAAGGCCCATATTCATAATATTCTCAGTTTTAGTGCCCTTGAGGTTGTTAGATACACATTCTAAACACCACAAGGGTCCTTAAACTATTCCACCAAAGAAGAAGATGCTCATTACCATGATATTCCTCCTCGCAGTAGTGTGGAGATGGATCGCAGGAGACTCTACTCCTAACATCCATCATGGTCATCCTCCCCGTGGTGATATATCACATAGATAATGAAATCCTCCCCTTTCCCAGAAACATATGTATAGAGAGGTGTTCAAAAATATAACACCTTCTTATAGATATGTGCTTGAAACATTTGGGTCAACTGCATATGGTTCCCCATAAACTTCCATTAGCACTCCACTTTCTTCAGTAGGCTACCTTCATAACCACCTTCTATGGTTTGATTGAATGGATACATTTAAGTATGATGAATAAGATATCGAAATATACATATAGAGATAATTAGATGAAATAAACATCCTCATAAAGCTCTGGCATGTCTCCACTTCTGACTATGAGATCACATATGAGCTAAAAAAGGAGTGCATGCCTTATCTACGCCAAAATATCTTGGCTACTCATCAGTGACTCAAGTATTGACATCTACTTTATTCATGATACGAGTGTCACTATCATACCATCCATATAATCTATTTTCTGCTAGACCTGGGTGCTATCACTGGAGATCGGAGTCCATAATCAGAATTAACCAACGAAAACAAGTAACATGCTTGATTCTATTGCATCATTACTCCTTGATAGCTGATCTCTAAAGCCAAATCAGGTGTATGTATTTAATAATTGATACATTATTGTATGTTACACAATGATTCACCCCTGGATTAAAAGAACCCCTTAGATACGGCATCGTGAAATGAAATATCCTCTTGTGAAATCTGGGTACCAAGTAACACTCGGGCTAGTGGGTCACTATAATGGAATAATTCCACTTCAACGATGCCCAAACATCAAAAACGGGTGGATAGTATAGCCAAAAGAACATCAAACTGGGCCCCTAGAATAAATGATAATGCATTTCAAACATGGAGACCAAAGGTTCGATCACCCAAAAAACCTATCATAAGTAATGACTCTCATCATGGACTATTATCACACCCAACTCCTAGGAAAGCACAATCTTGCCACATCAAATTGGTTGTGGTAGCAGCTGCCATAGCAAACATATAAGAGAGGCACTGGTCCCCTATGGTGTGGAATATCTTCCACCGCCTCCACCCCTCAGATCATCAATTCCCAATATGATTTAGGATATTTCATTATATCTACGAGTGAAACTCAACCTACTAGGTTAGGGGAATTTATATCTTAATCACAATCACTATGTCCATCATCCCCCTAGTTGGTCCTAGGAAAATAATTGGTGATTCCAAATCACTCTCATCCCACTAGTCTGGGGGAATTAATATCTTAATTTCCATCTCCGGAATCATCAAATCCCCAACTGGAATCATTGTATCCTCAATAATAGGATCATTTTATGCCAATTGTGGACCCAAATAACCCCATATCATAGGGCTAGGGGAATGTTCATCATCATCATCACCACTGAGAGAGTTATTCTTATCTATGATGGGAGGTAAAAAACAAAGATCAGCATCCCACTTATTCATCCCACCATAAGAAAAACTGTTTTTGGTCAATGACCATTTATTAATCATGATTGGAATCACCCTCAATGTATCTTATTATGGTCCAATACCATAGGAATATACGGCGAAGGCATCGATTCCCCGCTGAGGTCACAATCCAAAAAGTCCCAGTATGGCTAAGTGTTTGAATAAAGACCCTGAGGAAGGTAGTGATGAATAATTTTGTTGCATAAAATGTAATTTCACAAAAAACATTTCTCAATATTCCTCTATGAATCATGTCACTATCATCATGGAAAACATTGTGGAACAAGAAACAAATGCATAGGGCCACAATACGAAGAACCCACCCTTTTAGGATTGTGATTTGGATTCACCAAATGAGGTTTCACCCACTCAGAACATGAGAAGCCTCCAAAATATGGAACCTCTGAATAAAAAACAACCACTTATCTTGAAAAACACTACCAAATAAAATATTTAAGGTGTGGTTACATCCCAATCACTTCCCAGGATATTTGAGGTTCCTACCATAGATGAATAGTTTTCATAATATGAGAGTGAGATAAAGACACTCCGAACACTTAATGAGGATCTATAAAGGGGAAATATCCCCACTAGTTGTCATATTTGAGCTGAGGTAAATATCCATCCTACCATAAGAGATGACCCTCCAACAATAGTGGCATATGATCATAAGACTGGCTCTAGATCAAGGCAGCCATTCTACATAAATAAGGTTGTTTAAATGATAGTGACTCCAATCTGTTGGGCTTACAAGCCTTCCCACATCCAATCTATCAATCTTGGATGCACTCCATCATTCAAAATAATGTATAGAATCACTCATTAGAACTTTTCAAAGCCACATTAGTTCGAGATAGAAGTCATTGTAGAAAATATTTATCGAGTGGAGACCACGCCATCAAAATTCCATTCAACCGTCTCATTCATTGACCATGATCAGAAAGAGGTATTCCAAGGGCACATCAGGCCCTTGTATGTTTTTGGAAGACTCAATAATGTCAAAATATAAAGGTATTTTATTGATGATGGATTGAGGATAAATCTTATCTCATTTAATACCCTCCTAAGTTTGGGATATTTTTAAAAGGAAATATCGCCTATAAAGCTTACCATTTAGGGGTATGATAAGTGTAAGAAAAGACATATCGATAAAATAAAACTCAAAACCCAATTTGGTGAGTCCTCATATGATGTTGAGTTTTGTTTTATCGAGCAAGACACCACATACAATGTCTTGCTTGGAAGGCCCTATCATCATAGCCACTTGGAGGTACCATCAGCATTCCATCAGTTTCGGAAGTTCCCAATCAATGGAAAAATCAGAATAATACAAGGTGACATCACCCCCTTTGATACATGTTGAGCCACATATGCTAAATAATATTTCTACAAGAAGGTAGGTAAGAAACCAATGGTCGATCATGATATACAGGTTGCATCCCCTAATAGCATGGGGATCGCCCCTACACATCCATTGAGTATTATCGATAACAACTGTGTGCTCCTCATAAATCTAGTCAAGGTAAATGATATAGTCCCAGTGGTCCAAGCCCCTCCTATTCTCAGTGATAGTGTAAAACACAATTATCTTTAAAATCTTTGTGAAATTACACAGGAAGATGGGGATGATAATGTCTATTCTCATCGTCTCTCTCACCTCGATGATGAAGGAGATTCCCCCATATTTCCTAATTTTTATACATATGTATCAACATTCTCGGAGATGGAAAAAAATATATATGGCCTCAGGAATTCCCCTCCGACATTCAAGGTAGGTGACTACACCACCATCACTAAGATTAGAAAAATAAATCTGAGCACAGAAAAGGATATGCGGCCTAAACTGATTAGTTCTATCATACCCCTAGAAGAGAAAGAGACATATATCACATTTATGAAGAAGCGCTGATATGTGTTCAATTTGAACTATATATTAATTCCCAGACTGAATCCATAAGTGTCTATGCACCATCTCAGATTGCCCAATGAGAATCGAGGCTTCAAACAAGTATTCATGAGGATGCACACCTCTCATTCCAAAAATTTAGAGGTAGAAGTTGACAAGTAGATCAATTAAAAATTAATCTAAAAAGTGAAATAACCATTATTGTTTTCCAACATCTTCCCAGTCAAAAAATGGAATATTAGGGTCGGAATTAATTTTTAGATCCCTTTAATCAGCATTTCCCAAAGCAATATTTCCCATTTCTAATTACAAAACTCTGGAGTGATGAAAATACTGTCTTCCATTCACATTCCTTAAGGAATGAGTAATCAGGGTACAATCAAATAAATATGGATCTAAAAGATGAAGAAGACACTACCTTCATAGTGTCTCAAGTTATTGTCTTCCATCAGTTCATGCCCTTCATATTAAATAATTTTCTCACTACCTATCAGTGTGCCATGTATCCCATCTTTAATCAATTCCTGTGAAGGGTAATCTACTATTTTGTTGACAACCTAGTTGTTAAATCCCAATAACAATGTGATCACTTTATGAATATCCAAATAGTCATTGAAAATCTGTAACAGCACAATCTAAATATAAATCCACTAAAATTCACTTTTGGGGTAACATCAGGATATTTCTTCGGCTTTTAGGTGTTCCATTGCAACATCTATGTTGACCCAGAGAAGACTAGTCAATTTTATTAATATCACCACCTAGAAATCACAAACTACTAAGGGGTATCTAATGGATCATCACTTACATTATTTGATTCAAAACCAATTTTACTGAAAAATATCTATCCTTAACTTGGATAGTGAAGAAGGTAATCACCTACCAATGGGTTGATGATTGTCAAATATCCTTTGAAAGTCTCAAGTAGTACTTACCTCACCCAATGGTTCTGATGTCTCCAGTAGAAGGGAGGCCACTCATATTATATGTAGCCTTCATGGAGTGATCATTAGGTGACCTCACACAGAAAAATGATGTGTTGAGTAATAATAGACTCTACTACATTATTCGAACGATTCATGGAAATTATACTAGATGTTCTGATGTTGAGAAAAATTGCATAGAACTCATCTTCAGAGTGAAAAAGATGGGGAATTAGTTATATCATCATGAAGAGAATCTAGTATCTTGTATTGATCCTATCAATTACATTCATATATATCCTATATTGATTGGGTGGTTGGCCCGATGGGCGTTCATTTTGTAACAATACAACATTCAGTTCATATCACATAAGTCTGTGAAAGGGAAATATATGGTTGATTTCCTCAAAGAAATTCCTGCACTAGAAAATACACCATAATAGACTGAGATTCCTAATGAGGTGGTCTTATACACCCATGAAACTCTATGAATATGGGAGATGTATTTTTATGGTTCCTTATGGAGTAATGTCGGCTTAACTATGGAAAACATGCTACTCAATCTGGTTGGTCAAGGGATTTTATTTCTCTCTCCAAAAAAATAATTTGGTTCCCTACCCTTTCGAACTATATAATGGATGCACAGACTATGAGGCTGAATATAGATCCCCAATCACTGTTTTGGAACTACCCTACAGTAGAACATAACCTACCAAAATTTCAAGGGGGATTCGGAATTAGTGGTAAAGAATATCAATAGGGAGTATGTTGTTAAAAACAAAATAATTACCCACTATAACTGGTTATGTCAGGGTTCTAATGGTATAGTTCCCTTTTGAAAACACATTTCATCATTTTCCCTAATCAAAAAATTCATGTGTCGACACACTGGTGAATGCAGCCATTGTCCTAGTCAACCCTAATAGGAGGAATAAATATTCTATATCACATATTAAAGAATAGTCTAATTGGTTTTTATATTTGATATGGGATAAATTAATTATGTTAACATCACTCAAGAGTGTTATAAGGAAATGACCACCCCTAGATGGATAGAGACAATAATCGGTTATCTCCAAAATGGGATCCTCCCAACAAGTCGAGCCATAAGGGAACAAAGCTGGCATTGTGCAGCAAACTCCACTCTGTAGTATTGTCCAAATGGGCAAAAAGTCCTCTAAAAATGTGGCAGTGAAGGGATCCTCCTTAGGTGAATAGTAGGAGGATATATTTCTTCCATCGTGTAAGAAGTCTATGTAGGCTCTTACGGCTCCCAAAAATCCATGTCTTGACTCTCCCACAAAATCAAGATGCTGGATATTAATGGAAACCATGATACAAGACTGCATGTAATTCACCGAGAAATTTAATGTGTTCTATATCCATGAAATATTCATCCATCATCCCATGGAATTTCTACCTACCAAGAAATATTCTTGTTCATTTTCTGTTTGGGGAATGGATGTTATGGGGATATATATCCTAGCCACGTCTATGTAGTTTAAGTAAATCCTTACAACTATCGAAATATTTTTCAAATGGATTACTTAAATACCCCTTAAGGAATTTGGGACGAAGAATATCATCAACCTTGTAAAGTCTCATATCATCACCATGTTTGGGGTCACTCACATAGTATTGAAGGAAAATGACACCAACTTATGTTCTACGTAATTGATGAGAATTTACAATACCAAGTCCAATCCCTCACCTCACTGTCATATAGTAAAAAATGGACAAACAGAGGCCATCAATAAGACTCTATCAAATATACTTCAAAAGATGGTGAACAAGTATAAGAAGTCTTGTCCAAACAAGCTTCTCCATCCTTTATGGGATTACCATACTACCATGCATACTACCACATATGAAACAACATGTTCAATGGTGTATGAAAGTGAGGTAGTGTTACCCATATAATTCCATCTTTCCTCACTCCGAATAGTAACTTTAAAAAATCCTTCAAATGATGAGAAATCATAAAAGTGTTCAGATGAATTGGATTGGATCGATGAGTGTAGGTTGTGAATGTTTCACAACCTAAAGGTCCATCAGAATTGGATCACATGAGCCTTTATTAATAATTTTCATCTCTATTCATTCCTCCAAGGAGAACTGGTGATGGTTCTCAGAACCCCAATGATACTAGGGAAGAATCCTCTAAAACTGAAATGAAAATTGGATGGATCTTACCTCATATGTATGTTCTTTCAAAATGGATCCTACACATTGGACATAATAGATGGGGAGCATGTTACACCACCCACCAATGTGATATTTACCAATAAATACTTTTCATAGCTATAATAACATGGAAATCCACATTAATGTTAGTCCCAATATATATCATACAAATAGGAAAATAAACGGTGTAGAATCTGATGTGCTAAAAACAAGAATTTAAACAACAATGTATCCTTCATCCTAGTTACATAATTTTAAACTATACGAGATTTTCCTAGCCGTAATATATTAAACTACACAGTTCAGTAAGAACTATGTATGGCTTGATTCCTACCATTACAATATATGTAGAAACACCCATACCTCTATGTTTTGGTCCCAACCCTGGTATTCCTTTTACTTCACATTGGGTGATCCATATCCTTTACTTAAGACATTAAACTACGTAGTCGATGTACTTACTGAAAGACATTAGACTCCCTAGGTGTTATAGTACTATGTATGGCTTGATTATATTTTTTTATGAGATACGTAGGGACTCCTCGATAATATATCTTGGTTCATACACAACATGATATAGAATGTCCCTTTCATACCCTAAATCGTCTCTTCATTATAAGAGGAACCCTTGCATTACATGTGTCTCAAACCAATCATAGCTCATATGAATTTAGGATTTATAGTAATGGATTCCCCACATGATAAATGCAAGAAATCATATGACAAGTACATCATGGTCCTGAATTCAAGACCATAAAAGTCACACCATGAGTCATTTCCACTTTACAATAAACTGCACAGTTAATGACCTTACTGCATGACATAGAACTGCACAGTTTCTCAATAACTATCTGTGGATTGATTTCTTTAATCACAAGATACATTGAGACGCCTAGATCTCTAATCATGGGTCCATCTACATCAATCAATGTAAATAATGACCACCTCTCTGTGTTGGCTTGACTGATGAAGGGATATTTTCTCATTCTAGAACTATGTGTTATTTCATTTCTATCCTCACAAGATATGTAGTGATGCTTGGATATCTATCTCTGGGCCCAATCACAACAGATAAGAATAAGAGTTCCCCACTCATTTCATATAGTTTAGACTAGCATAGGTAAATCCCTTCATAACTACATATGGATTGATTTCCACACCTATGGGATATGTATTGACACCCAGAATTCCATTCATTGGCACTCTCAAAATAACACCATTTCACTTCAAGGGAACCACATCCTCTCCTCATGTTGTTAAATTGTACGACCCTTCATAACTATATATGGTTTTGTTCTCATATTCATGAGATACATAGTGACACCCTGACTTCAATGATTGGGCCCAACCACAATATTTTTGTTCTTTCATGATGGTTAATCATTGTCCTCACAATATGATGATAAACTGTATGGGATTTCAAGAACTGTGTGTGTCTTGATTCCTATAATTATAAGATACATTGTGATGTAAAAATATCTAATCATGTAGCCAGCTGCAACAACCGAAAAGAAATGAAGCCCAACTGCATAAAAACCAAGCTGCACAAGCTCATTTTACCTATGAATGAGCCACATCTATGTGAAAATTTCTTATGTACATGATATATCATGCATAAAATTTTCACATCAGTTCCCACATCCTTACCAAATCATATAAAACTATACTAGATTACATCTTTACAACATGAAAATAAACTACACAGAAGTAATTACTTACTTCATGACATTAAAACTTTAAGGTGAACAACCTGGTTTCCTGACATTAAAACTAGAAATAAAAAATGTCATTACCACATTGCGTTAAACTAAATATAATAATTTACATCCCCATTACATTTTTTTAAACTATGTGGTTCATCACCCATAATCATCCATTATCAATAGACCATATGAACCTTACCTCATCCTTCCAGAGTATGGGGTGCTTCCGCCATATTTTATATCACTTCAATCGATATACCACAATTCATGTCTTGAGCACCTCACATCACTAAAAAAATTTCATATCCATTCAAAATGAAAATAAATATCTCTACTTGTCCATTTTATCAATGTATAAGTTCTCATACCCACCAACTATAGAAACATTTTCCCAATATAAAAGGATTTATAGTTCATGTGAGCATGACGTCACTATGGCAGAACCCAACACTGCAGACTATTTTGGGTTATCCCTAGTATGATTTTCCCATATCATTACTCTTGACATGAGAACCTCAATTCATGATTTAAAAAATATCCATTTACTACTCATAAGAATATTGGAGTACTCTCGACCCTGATTATCCTAATTAGGCTCTTGTGTAAAATCCCCCATATTTGGTCCATGTGTTCCTTGACCATAAAAATCCTACACATTGGACTAAGTAGTAAAACCTAAAAATATATCCTTTAATGTCCCAAATTGAAATACCTTAAACAAATAATAAAATAGACACAAGAATTTCAGGTTTAAAACCCGTAAATGGTGGACTGAGAAAAAGTCAAATCTCTTCCCACTAATCTCTTCATCCCTAGAGTTTAGGGGGAAAATAGAGTGAAAATAAATAAGACATAAATATCAGAGGTTCTACTTTGTATCCTTATTAAAATCCATTCTATGCTCCCTAAATTCCATGGTTTAGGAAAAATTTAGAGATATGATTTTTCATGGATCTAGGCCACGAGAATATGTTCAGTAAGAGGTGACACAACCTTTATGGTTTTTCTACCCTTCATGAATGTTACACTTTTTTCAAATCACACTTCATGATTTCATTTACTAAGATCACTATAAACCTTTCAAGGCCCATTCAAAATATATATATCTTCTTGTGATCCTTTTCATGACTATGCATGTATGCATATGGATCTTGCATATATGTTTATGGTCATAAACCAAATGTGTCACTCTGTAAAAAGGATATTCCAATCCTTTTGAGCATGAATATCATCATAGCTACACTCAACACCCTAGTGTGTCTAAACTACTCTGAGTATTATTTCCCATATCATCCTCTTGGTCCAAGTACTTTGGACTATGATTTACAGTCTTCGTAAAGAAACTATCTAAGCAGATTCAACATCCTCAATGTTACATCACCATGTTTTGTACTCTTTCCCAAGTCTGGAATGTGGTACTCTATTCTCAAACCTTTTATAGACTAACACATGTGATTACAACCCATAGGGTGTATAGCTCGAGCTTCACAATCAAGATTCCAGCGACCCTAGGGTGCCATAACCCTTCCTTTATAGCATTTTTTCCATACCCAACCTCATCATCTAGAGGTTTGAGTCTTCAGAAATCTTCCATGACCCTTGAAAATAAGTGAATATCATATTTACATTTCCATGATATCGACCATAAGGATCTTGAAAAACCAACTAAATTCATCTCTGTCTTGAAAGAGATGGGATTCAATCCTTGTGAGCCCTAGAATCACCATGACAGAACCCAGTGCCTCAGAGTGTAATGGATCATTCCTGACATGTCCTCCCCATATCATATTCCTGAACTCAAAATTTTGGGTTATGGTTTACATGACCCATATCCTAACTCTCCAGGTAGACTTATAATCCCTAATATTTGTCCCTCCAACTAATACTACCTCCATAAATCTTCCATATCCCCTGGAAAAGATATCCAGCTTCAAGGACCCCTTGTTTGACTATGCATGTATGCATATGGCTCCTACATATGTGCATATGGTCATCAAAAAAATAATCACTCTTCCAAAAGGTCTTTCTAATCCTCATGATCCCTTGAAACAGCACTGAAGACCCCAAAACCACCGAGATTTTTTGGTCATTACCGACATGTATGCACCATATTTCATTATCATCAATAAGGTATATGATAAAAGAGCTTAATGTATAGAAATATCATGTCTGAGATTAAAGACCCTAAACTAAATATATATAAGTTTTGAGCTATGATACCCTAAACTAAAGCTATATCTGGTCTGGGAAAAAGAACCTAAAATGATGAAAAATCAATCTCAAGGTGAAAGACACAAAACTAAAGTAATATCCGTTCTGAAATAAAACACCCTAAACTAAAGAAATATCAAGTTTGAGATAAAAGTCCATAAACTAATGTAATATCATTACTTAGTTAAAAAAACATAAACTACATCAATAAAAGGTCTCAGATAAAATAACTTAAATGAAATAAATATTAGGTCCGAGTTAAAACAAATTAAACTAAAGCAATAAGAGGTATAATCTAAAATACCATAAACTGCAACACGACATCAATTTTTCCTAAAAATCATGTAAGTCCCATTACAAGGCCTTAGAATAATCAATCTATGAGAACCGACCTTATCTTCTCTAGTAAATAAAGATCACTCTCCCTAAATTACATATATCCTACCCATTTATCCTTCTATGAATCAGATGATCTCAAGATAACTAGAGAATGTTTATCAGTAAAGAGCTTCATATTTTTGGGAATCCATGAGTGCTTCCTAAAAATATTCTTTTATTATTTCAAATGATTTGTCCAGAATTTTTGGATTACTTGATATTTTGAAAATCATAGGTGTTGAAATAGATTCAAATAATATCATATTAATAAAGAATCATACACATCATGAATGAAATAAAATGAAATGACAACATGTAAAGATCATTGGATCCATTCAATGATATCTTATTTAAGGAGGAATCCATCATCATTCAAATATATGGAGAAGTGTTCTATATTTTTCTTATAATTGGTTTCTTTTCATTCCAAATGAATCCAAAACTAATGTGTTCATTTGTTGATTCCCATATTTGTTCATCACACACTTTGTCATGGAAGGATTCAAATCATGAATATCAAATGATGAATAATTGACATCAAGTGTCATATTCTTCGAACTCATGGTCCTAGAGTTTCAACCCACCTATTTCACATTTGATTGATATTGTACACTATCATATCCTCGAGTGTATACCTGTTTCACTTGGGGTAGATATCATGTACCAAAAAAATAAATGAGTGCAAGACCTTTCTCTCATCAAGACTACCATATGAGAAACCTTTATAAGAATAAAACACACATAGTATGATATAAAATGAAGAGAATAAAAAACATGTTATAGTAGTAAAATGGTGATTTTGGATCAGTACATGAGATTTCCTTCAAAGAAACTCTTGATTTCATGTCAGGACTTCTGTATGAATCACTGCCACAAGATGTTCAAACCACATGTTGTACCATTTTCTCCAACCAGATCAATATTGATAGGACTGTGTTTTTCGATTAAACCATTCTTGTACATATATCCCACAATTATTATCTTTCAATGTATTTTGATTTTGATATTTCATCCCTTGATGTAGAGGAGTGTCACAGTCACTTGGATGAGTGTGTGGACGAACATAAGAGATAATATTCTCATGTAGAAGATCCTTCTATTAGAGCGTTGGAGAAGTTGTGTAGTTGAAACAAAAAAAATAGCATACAGAAATATTATACACATGGTCACTGCTTTGTGTGGCAGAAGAATCCACTGTATAGAGAGGTGAGTTTCGAGAATATCATGTGTGTGATGATGCTCCACATTATATGAATTGAACTCCCGAAGTGGATTAAGCAATGGTATGAAGCCACCATGAGGTTATGTGACCATGAAAATACAAGTGCATAAGGATGGATTTTGGGTATTTTGGCATCACATGAAGAGTCTGATCATACAAATTCCATTTCATGGGAGGAGAATAATATGTTTTCTATACAAGCTGGGAAAAAGAGTGGAAGAAAAATATAAGTGAACATGAAAGGAAAATTAAATCTTGTATTTATCATTTTATTAGGACTTTAATTTCCAGTAATTTATTGTTATTTACAATGAAATTAAAGAACTGAATTAAATTGAAAATTAATAAAATAAAACATCCACATTAGATAGACACATTAAAGAAATGAGATAGCCCCATTAAATGGACACATGGGGAGAAACAACCTGGGGAAAAGACACATATAGAGAATACATGATACATGGAAAAATATGGGATACTTTGGAAGAAACCACATATTCCTTTATGGTTTGCATTTCCAACACTCCCCATCAAACCAAAACTAGATTTTTCCCAAGCATCCTTCTGAGCTTTTTGAATGCATCTATCGGTGATGCATTTGTGAAATTATCAGCCACTTGACCTTTAGTATGACAATATTCTGATTTTATTTTTTTTCTAATTCACATGATATCTTTAAAAATTGAATAATGTATCAATATGTAATCTTCTTCCATGTCGGACCAGATTTTTGGCAAGTTCAACCACTGATTAGTTATCCACATATATCACATTTGATCCATTCTAATGATGCTTCATCTCCTTGAACAAATATATCAACCAAATTCCTTCACAAAAGTGGATGATTCCACAACATAATTCACTTCACATATGGATAAGGAAACCACACTCTGATTTCATGAATTCAACATGAAAGCAGTCGATCCTAGAAAAAGGTACATACCTAGTGGTTCTTTTTCTTTCATCTTAGTCACCTCCCCTATCAATGTTTGAGTAACCATGTAGATATTATTCTTCATTATATGGATAAAACAGACCATAAATCCACCATTACATTGATGTACCTAAGGATTCATTTTTCTGCTAGCCAGTGTGACTCTTTTAGGGCTTCAATGTACTTTCATCGAGTCCCAACACTATAGAAAATATCTGGCCCTGTGATTTTGATATACCTCAAGCTTCCAATCATACTTTTGAACAAATTCGAGTGAATTATTCTTCTTTATAGAATTATATTAGTTCTAAGATTGTTTCTACATGAGTTTTTACAGAGTTTTAATTTCCCATCTTGAACATTTCAAGAAACTCCTTGGAATACCTCTTCTAATATATATAGACATCTCCATGATGTTTCATTACTTTAATTCCCAAGAAAAAGAACATGAGACAATCATCTGTCATCTAAAACTCCTCAAACATGGTGCCCTTGAATACATCAAACATCAATCTACTATTCCATACAAACAACAACTTATCAACATACAAGCATGTAAAAAGTATATCTCTATGATTATTATTCTTGATGCAAACTACATGTTCATAAGAGAATAAGTTGAATCCGTTCTCTTGAAAGTAATTGTTGATACATGCATTCCAAGAATGTGGAGCTTTTTTCAACCCATATAGATCTTTCCACAAAAGATACACATTTTATTCATCCTATTTCATAAAAGAATCCTTCAAGGTGGTCAATATAGACCTCTTCATCTAGAATTTCCTTCAGTAATGAAGAATTCATATCCAATTGGTAGATCATCCATCTGCGATTAACAGTAAGGGAGATAATATTACTCAAAGTGTCCAGGTGAGAAAAAAGAGTAAACACTTCTTTGTAGTCCCCCATGTAATTATGTTTTTACCACTTTCTTATGATCCTTGCCTTGTATTGATCGATATCACCATCAGCATTTCTCCTGATCTTATACACCCATTTGACACATAAGATCTTCTGACTATTAGGATGTGTAGTCATCTCCCATGTGTAATTTTTCTCTATGGAATTAATTCCTTATTCCACATTGGTTCTCCATCATTATCCTCTGATTTATTCCAAAAACATCAGAGTCACGTGATCTACATACAGAAAAAAAAGGATTTACCAATACAGTTTTCTCATAGATTTCACTTAAGATTTTCATTTTTATGTATTTCATGGGTGAGGATGAGCTCGCCAAATTTTGACTTCATGGAGTCCTCTCTGGAGTGAGGGAACATACTCCTAAATTTCTGTGATCTGATGATGCGTCCAGGGAAGGTGTGGTGGGTGTTTTCTCCAAATGATCATGCCTCTCTTCATGATCTTATGTTTCGACTAGAATCTCTTTGTTTGATTCTTCATCATTCCATTTCCAAGATTCTTTCTCACTAAATACCATATCTATACTAAACACTAATTTATTGTTTAGTGGATTTTTGTGCTTATAGGATTTAGACTCTTTACTATAGCCAATGAAGATGAACTTTTCCCCACAATCATCAAGATTCATTGTAACACCCGAGACTTTTATGTTATATAAATCATCAAAGGAATCTTTTTCTACACAACACTTGCTTGGCTTTCTTTACACGCAATCGCGACCTTCCTCGATAGCTTGCGTCGTACGCAATACCGAGTTTCACTAAACAACAATATGCTATTAAAACTAGCCGTTATGAATAGTAATAACCACTTTTTGAAATTTTATAAATTTTATTTTTCAAAATGGACTTCATTTTTGGACTCAGAATATCGAAATTAGCCTAGGGTGAAATTTTGGTATTTTTCTGAAAGCTTTCAATTTTTGATGAATAGTGAAACCACTAAGTGGTAGGTTAAAAAACTGAATTTTGCATAAAACTTAATTTTACCGCTTCTATGAATGGAATTTCGAAAATCCAAGAGACACGGTTAATATCAAGGACTAAAATGTGGTTCAATGAGATGAAAATAATTTTTTGGTGAATAGTAACTTTTTACCTTTTTTTACCGCGGTTAATAGTAAATAGGGTAACTAAGGGTAAATATGATATTAATATTACCCTAACACATGTCCTAATTCTATTGGACAAGTGTAATTCGACCAAAAACAAACTTAGGAATAAAATATGACCATTTAGGCCCACTTGGATTAGATTAGGACATTTATTATTAATTTATTTAAAGAAGGGTTAAAATAGTTAAATTTAAAGTTTAATAAGTAAATCATTTTTAATATGGGGTTATACATAAGATAAATTCGATT
This sequence comes from Viscum album, assembly GCA_963277665.1. Lineage (NCBI taxonomy): Eukaryota > Viridiplantae > Streptophyta > Magnoliopsida > Santalales > Viscaceae > Viscum > Viscum album. Next base: position 903,831,804 of record OY728125.1, on the reverse strand, counting down.
GTAAATATTCATTAGAAAGCTAAAAGGATTTCCTACATGATGGTATTTTATTTGTAATTTTTAGACATCAAATAATTTAATTTATTTATGACACAAAGATGATGCAGTAATTATCTTATTAATGAAATATTGACATAATTGATAATATAAATACCAAAATAAATGTAATTTAAGACTTTTTATGAATTCCACTAATTTTATAGGTTACTATGATATATTAGTGTTGATTTAATCAACTTGTTTCGAACATATAATTCTGATATGACTTTCACAAAAATCATATATCAAATAGTGTCAAAATTGACACAAAATAGTTTTTAAATCAAATATTATATTATTAATTTTTATTTTATTCCTAAAAATCTAAGGTTCTGCCAAATGACTTAGATAAGGATATATATATTAATAATAAACAATTTGGGGTTCTTTTGGCATGTTATAGTAAGTGTATTAACCATATAGTGAAAGAAAACAAAAAGACGCGGTAAAAGTTAAATTAATTACCTTAGAGTTAAATCTAATTGATAAGGTTAAAATAATACCCTAAACTTGTCTAAATATTATTGGTTGATAGGATTGCGACCCATCCCCACCTTATCTTCAAAATAAGACCCTTTGGAACCATTATAAACCGATTTTGACTTTAATATAAAATAATATTTTGAGATATTCCTAAGGTGCCCCTCTCCTCCCTTATAAAAGGGCACCTCCTCCCCCTCCTCCTCACACCAATTTGAGCACTCAATCTCGGCCAACCCCTGCCATTTTCTCCTCTCCACTTCCCTAGAATAATCCTAGAGGTCCTGGTCTTCTCCAAAGACCAATCTTAGTTCCTTAAGTGGAGGATTCAAAGAGGCGTTCCAAAGAAGAGGTAATATCCATTACCGATCTTTTCAATTTCTTTCTTCTTCAACTTCTTCTTCTTTAGTTGTTTCATGATAACGTAATAACATCAGTATTACTTACATACTGATATGTTATTATAAATATGAAACAACCCTAATTCACCTTCTATCCATCCTACGGAAAAATGAAATCACCGCGCGTGCGTACGTACGGAATACCGTCTCCACGCCGTGGTGTAATCTATTTTCCACCATCACCTTACAAGGATGGGTATAATGGTGTAATGAGTAACTATATATGATTATTATGAATTAATATTGATACTGAAATAATATATATATACTCCAATACAATTCCACGATCATAGGAACGATATCATCACTCGTGCGTACGTACGGAATACCGTCTCCACGATGTGATGCGACTCGTTCTACATGATCTTCATTTCATAATGATTATATAAATGAATTGAATGAATTAATATGGTATATACTACACTAATACCATTCTGGAAATGAATTATCTATAACCTAAAGATAATAATAAGAATTTATTCAACAAAACACGCATAAGAACAAAAAGTTATAAAGACCCGAGTAACAAGTAACAATGAAATATTACTAACAAGAAGCTAATAATATGACCATATATGATATCATATCAATATGTATGATTCTGGAATAAGTCAATAACATTATTTAAACCATTATACAGGAGTTTCGGACACGAACAAAGCAAATCGGACCTAAGGTAAGGGAAATATCACAATCTCATTTTTATCCGAGATTGTTTGTTCGTAAGTATTTACTGGGGTGTATTTTATCATCCACATCCATGTGTAATATTATTTCCATCCACCTAAAATTTTTTAAATCCATTTTTACCCTTTGGTGAGTTTTTAGTAATATGTATGAAAGGAATCTTTTGTCGTACGAGGTACTTTTTGACTTTTCCGACAAAAGTACGAAGAATGTTTTTTTTAACTTATACGGCATGAATAGATTTTTAAAACATTATTTCCAAGAAGCTTCCTTTACAAGTTCTCAAGTTTATTTTTAGTCAACTTCTTTTATTTTAAAGTTATATGACATGTTATGAAAGGAAAAATGTTTTTGAAGAAGAAAGGATATTTTCCTCAAGAATGGAGTTCAAGTGTTTTATCAAAATTATTTTCCATCTAAGATAATAAAGGGTTCTGTTTTTATCCCTATTATTACATTGATTTGATCATGTTGTGATGGAATTATTTTTATGAATTCCTTTATCTTATATGAATTGATTTATGATGTCATGATGTTTCAAGAATCCAATTTTTGTTACATGTGTTATGCGATGATGTATGTTTTATGATTATGTGGCACACATAAGAAAGGATTCATTATAAGATGGGTGGGACCTATATCTCCCTCCAATGCATTGGGTAAAGATTTTATATCTCATGAGATAGACATGGCTGGAACGGAAGGTTATTTCGGTTCAGTGATACAGGACTGAAACGAGGAGTGAACTCGGTTCAGAAAGGGACTTTGTCCACTAAGATAGTCTTGGAAATGAGTCATGACTAACAAGAAATGATTTTCCATGATTATGTGTGCATGCCACAAAGTTTCAAGTTTTATGTTATGATTATGGGGATCTCATTTTCACTTCTATGATTTATCCCATGTTATGATATTATGATCTCTTTTGCAGGTTAAGATTTCCAAAAGCTACGTTCTTATGTATATGATGTGATTGGTATTTCTTTTGTTTACCCTTACTGAGCATTTGAGCTCACCCTTTTATGTTTTCTTTTCCCCAGGTCAGGAAGATGGATATTAAGTAGAATATGCTAAAAGGGACCCTAGATATGATGAAATAAATGGGAGACACTGTAGAAGATTTATGAACCAGTTGTTTATGTTTCCCAGTTTCTAAAGACACTATACCTATATGGTCCTTTTTGGTTTTGTCATATGTTGTAATAAGTGTGCTTCAATTTTTAAAGTATTAAAAATGTATGTAAAGTATGGGTCGTTATATTCATTCTTCTCGCTTCTAGAACATGAAAGTAGGAAACACACCCAATGATTCCTTCGGGCGTTATGCTTAGTTTTTAGCCACTCCATACCACTTGGGTTCACATATCTGATGATCTTGGTTAGAAACGGATTTAGCATGTATGTAGTGAATGCCACTTCTTATGTCCATAAGCTCTTCTATGGGCCTTTCTGCTTCAGCATGGTCCTCATCATGTCAAGGATGGTGTGGTTCTTCCATGGTGAAATTCCATTCAGATGTGGCATGTAGGCAGTAATATATTATTTCATGATTCGTTGTTCCATGAAGAAATCATGAAATGCATTTTAAGGGTATTCACCAACTCTGTCAGATATGAGTACTTTGATTTTTTTGACCACTTTTATCTTTAACACAAGTTTTGAAAATTTTAAATATAGAAAAAGTATAATATATTTTTTAAGGTAATACACCCAGAGTTTCTTGCTAAAATCATCAATGAGGGTAATAAAATACCTCTTACCACAAATTGAGGGTGTTTGAGGTGGTCTAAAAATATTAGTATGATCAAAATAAAGTGGTTCATTTTATTTATAGGATAATCCACTTGGGAAGGAGTTCCTTTTTTCTTTCTGATTGGACACACCTCACACACATGGTTTCAAACTTCAATTTCTGAAAATCCGTGCACCGTGATTGATGAGGATGGAAGTTTAATGCCACTAAAATGAAGATTCACAAAGGGAAAATTCAATCTCCATGATTCATTCTTCATGAGTACCAAGAGACACTCCTTAGCCTTTGGGCTAATATGTAGAAAAAACATGTGATTCTTCTCTATTTGGACTCCTGTGAGAATCTCCTATTGAAAATGAAGACTTTTCCAAGTGTATGGAGTACCATTTATTAAGTATTTAGCTAGAAATAATGTTATTATCTTTCATGCTCAGTACATAATACAAATTAGATATTTAATTTTACTCACCAGTCTTTACATAGATTTTGATTTTATCTTTTCTAATCACAGGTAACTTTGATGAGTCACAAAATCTGTTGTCTCCACAAACTTCTTATGTTAGTTCCTCAAACAATTCTTTGTTACCACTCAAATGGTTTCTTGCCCCCATGTTGTGATACCACACATAGGGCCATTTGCGTGTCTTTTCTTGTCTGAGGATGAATGTGGTACCTTCTTCCTTACAAGGATATTATTTATCATAGTTGGATAGGCGGGATGATATCCACGACCACGCGTGAATCGGCCACCACCATTTACTCTTCCAATGAAACCGATAAATTACATTATTTTTGTTGATATACTAGATGATATCCACTCTCTATGCCTCTTGAATAATGATCTCCTCATTTTGGTTAGCCATTATTTTGTTCTTTTAGAGTCAACATGGACTCTAACACATGCTTCAGTGTTGAACCCACATTCTTTTTCATTCCACGCTGATGCACTTGAAATGACCCCATCAGTTCTTCAATGTATATTTTCTCCAAATACATTGATTCGTCGATGTCCAAAACTTCATGCTCAAACTTGGTTGTGAGAGATCAAACTGATTTTTTAATAACTTTAATATCCTCTGATTTTTCACTATTCCTTTTCAAATTTTTAATAATAACAATAAATCCTGAAAATTAGTCAGATATACACTCACCTACTTTCATATGTGAAGCTTCAAACTCCGCTCTTAAGGATTGAAGACATACCTTCATCACTTGATCAAAATACTTTAATATGGTATAAAGGGTATCCCAAAAGTTCTTATATGAAGTTTCTTCGTCAATATTTTTTTAATGTCGATTCTTACAAACCATGATGGAGAAGGAACAATGCATTGTTTCCTTTATACCTTTGATTTTTGAGACTCACCTTTTATTCAATAATGAAGGAGGCTTCCTCCCCTTTAGAGGGTACAATATACTTGTCAGTGATGATCTAAAATAATTCTTGTGACCTGAATAATGAATTCATTTTAATGCAACGCCTTTAGTAGTTATCCCTAAATAGCTTCGAAACATGCATCTGGGTTGTGGCCTTCTTCAAAAAATAAGTGGCTGCATTGGTAAACTGGGCTCTGCTACCAGTTTTCGGTCTATACCAACAGGGCAAAATAGAGTAATAAAAATGGAAGAAAAAAAATAGAATATTTCAAGCTTGTATTGAACATTTTATTCAGACTACAATTGCGATCAATTTATAGTCATTTACAAATAAATGAAACATCCAAATTAAATTGGTACATTAAATAAATAAAACATGCACATTAAACGGAGGCATTAATGAAATGAAATATCCACATTAAATGGAATCACGGGGAGAAACAATGGGGGGGAAGATGAGTATATATAATACACTCAACATATAAAAACATGGGATTCTTGTGAAAAACAAGCAAACCCCTTTCTGGTTTGCATTTCCAACATTATACACAGTCGATGAAGGTTACCTTTCTTGTCTGATGAATATTTTTAAAATTTTGAGAGCTTCTATGTTTTGAAGATTTATCTTGACACCGCATATCTTTGTATTAGAGATTATGTAAATTGGAGTGATGGAAAACCGGACATATTTATCATAAATTCCACCATTCAAAGAAGCACAATGGTAGTGAGATAATTTTCTTATAAATACAGGGAGATTGATATTTTGAGTATATTTCCATTCTAAAAGGAGTGATCCAATTTTTTTAAAAACAATCACTACTAGACTTCATAGGGGTTACATGAAGAGTCATATTCTAAAGTCAATTTCATGATCATTGATGTGAAAAATAAAAAATCCCTCATAACCATTCTCAAAAGGTTCTATGGCACCACATAACCGCTCATGCGAATGGGTGTGGCACTGCATAACCCATCATGTGGGAATGTGTTTTCACTCACTCAAAGTGATGACCCACTATGAAATCCTTCATGAAAAAGGAAGTTTCATTGCATGACCCATCATGCAACATGATTTGATACCATAGGGGGAAAGTTAATGAAAAGAAATAACTCTTATATCATGAATAAACAAATTCATGAGGACACATTTTCTCATATCAAGTTCCTTCAATCATGAATAAAGATATCAAATTACCGCATACATTGTTATGTGATGAATTTTGGGAAAAACCCGATGTCTCGAAATTATCAAGTCATAAAGAATCAATCAATGCACCATTAAATCCTAGAATGAATAAAATTAAATAATCAATGAACCACGCCATTCTAATGGAATTCTGCACCACAAACATGCAATATTCACGTGTTTATAAGAAGATCCATGTCATGCTTGATACTACCATGTGAAGAAAATAAATATTTCAGGTACATATGAGTAAACACATTTTGAGAATCCATATATTTTTTCCTTTACTCAATCACATGACGATTTAGATGTTGGGAAACACCCTCATGTGATCCTTTGGTTATGAAACACATTCAAGTGGATTGGGTTATATGACATTCTTGTTAAATCTTTCAATAATTTCCATTCAACCATTGGCATGAATCATTGACATGAAAACACCCTTGGTCATGATATGGAATCATAAATCCATGAACACATAACATATCAATGGCAAGAAAAGTAATTTTCCTTGATAATGCTCACACACCGTTTCCAGATCTATCAATTAATATGTGGTGCATCAAATATAGGCAATGATATTGTCCCTAAAAATGTTTGCATGTCATCGCAAGATCCATTATTTATGATGCAATTCACCACAACTGAGTAGAACGGTTTTCGATGTAAACACTCACACACTTTCAAATGATTCATTTTCTATTGCGTGACACATCATAGGTAAAGATAGTGATTGTCTTCAACAACACTCTCATGGCTATGAAAGATCTCAAAAATACATTTAAAATAAGGAAAAAAATATGATAGAGGGATACTATTTCAGTTATAAACATCATGTGATGTGTCCATGGTGGTATGAATGACACCGTGACACCCTGGTGACATATCCAACTCATATCATGGAAGCCTTTGGACATGTCATCCTCACCGCGTGAAGAGCCCCAAGCATGTTCAGGAGACCTTGTTCTCCCCATTTGAATCCATAAGGGAATATGGATGGATTTGTTAGAAAAAATAATCATGAACCCCCGTAAGACCATTTTTGGTCATAAGACACACCACTGAGAGATAGGGTATTTTATTTTAACAATACTTATGTAATCTCTCTTGACCCATGTCCATTATAAAATAAACAGAGAAAATAAAAATAGGAGTTTGAGGGGCTTTTCACATTCATAAAAATATTAAGATTCTCTAAGGATGTTCGTAGAATATATTCATGAGACTCCCTGAAAAGTCGAATTAATCCTGCAATGTGCCTCGACAAGTCATCCTTGTCTCGAGAAATGTCCCAAGCAAGGCTTCGATCATCTAACCAACACCTTTAAATAGGAACTTTGATCTTATGAAGGCCCTTGGTCATGTCCATATGAAAATATGGAAATCCTTTTTCATACCTATATAATTAAGTGAGTCCCCATTTATTGGAAATAATCTAATAAATGGAAATGTTTATGTGAGCGACTTTTGGTTGCTGAAAATTAGGTAACTCTCCTAAGGTGGCCTAAGGAAGAGACTTTTGAAGATTCGTGATGTTGAATCTATTTACTGACTCCATCTTGAATTAATTTGAGATATGGCTTGAAAAAAGGCATACAATTGGGGTGGAGATTCATATAAATCCCCCACCTCCTTTCCAAAAAAAGAGTTGGTTTTTTCATCTAGGTGCATTAGAACACCCAAGAACTAGAGGGGATTTTTTAGAGTGGATGATCTCATGAACATAAAGTCATATATCGAGTAATATACTAGTTAACAATCGAATAAATCATGTGCCTTGCATAAATCCATTAGGATGATCTCCCATAGATCATGAAAAGGAAATATTTTAGGAAATGTGAGGTACCTACCACACATCTTCTAGATCATGGGAGATTTAGAATAAATTGACAATAAATAAATCTATGGAATTAGCAATATAAGAGATATAACAAAGACTAAGGTTGGAATAATTAAACCAAAAATGTATTTTGGCTCTGATGTGGTGTGTATGAACCATCCAAGTCATGTGATAGCACCAGGACATGTCACCTAAATCTTACGATGCTCCTTTAGTATTCTATTTGGGTCATGTAAAGTCTTATGGACATGTCAAAGTAGGCCACGTGGTTCTCCCAAGTGTCAAAGAATAGTCCTGAAAATACCTCTGGGATCGTCTCCCAATCTTGTGATGTACTTTATATACAACTTTTGACACATATAATGGAACATTCTCATGTCATCCAACTATGATGGTAGCATCAGGTAATATCAACTAGTTCTCATGACACCCTTCAGGAAAGTTAGAAGAGACTCGCACTTAACGCCAGACATGTCATCCCGCATATGTGATACCCACAAAACATGTTATCAAAGACATGTGAAACCCTCTGAGGCATGTTGCACTGACTCACAAAACACTATTCATGTGTTTCATCCAACTCTTATGATGAAACATGGGTTATGTCAGTTAGATCACCAGACACCCTCTAGAAAATACATCCCAGTCATGGGATGGCTTTCGAGACAAACCATATGGGTCATATGTTTTCCTTTAGAAAATTCATCCTTAATCATGTGATAAACTTTGGATATACCATCCAAGTTATTTGAGTTCCTCCAAAAAGATAAAATGGATCATTTTACTATATTTGGATATACGGGGCAGATAATCTCCTACATATGAAGAAAAAAATCAAAACATGATGAGTAGATAAGTGGTTCATGCCTGGAAGGAAAGTATGCAAGGTCAAAAGGGAATCCTAGGATTTGATAACCTCATTCATCCTTAGTGTGTAATCCTGGAATATATAGGAAAACTCAGATCATAATCCTCGATCAATGACATAATATAACGTGTCTCAATCAGCAAAGGAAACCTTAGAGTGTAAACCCCAACTAGTGACCTAATTTGATATGTCCCAATTATGAAAGAAACATCAGTTTATTAGCCATGATCATGGGAACAATGGTGACTCTAATTCATTCCATAACTTGGATATGTTGGACATATCCTAGAGTTTTGATATCCATATTAAATCTCCAAATGGTTTTCCAAATATGTAAGTCACTTATCCACAATGAAATGACACTGATCATTTTTCATCCCTTGTTTTTCACAAAAAGCATAGCTCGCGTGAGAAAAAAGAGCTATAATAATCATATCATTTTCATTGTAATCTTTTATAAAGAAAAGTGTAACACTAGTTTTTAGGCCACAATCAACAAAACTATGAGGACCTAGATTCCATCCTTAAGAAGGATACATAAGATGCCTCCCTAAGGCCTGAGATCTATAATAAATCTTCTTAGTGTTTCCCTAGTGCATAAGCCCCACACCCACGTATAGTGAGACCGATTACTTTTAATCACTAATTTTGCACACTAATCATAGATCACATGATCTTAGGGGGTTTCCATAATCATATCATTCGCATCCAAAATCTTCACCACCCAGGGCAACGTCAGCATGTAAACTTCAATGAGTGGCATGATATATTCATCCCAACACAAATGCATCTACCTTGGGGCCAGTCCTAGGGGTCTAACCGAACTATGAGAACATATATTCTTGATATAACCAATATATATAGGATTCCTTTCTAAGACCCAATCTCAAATATGCACCCACTTCAGTGAAATTCTATTTATATCTCCAAAATCACAACAATTAGGACCCTAGTATTCTCATGGGGTAAAAAATATACCTCATCCATTAGTGGACTGATAAAATAAATTAACTATGAAAAATATTTTTTACACCATAATAAAGATACATAGGACATCTCTCAGGGAACCAATATTGAGTACCTAGTGTCTCAGAACACCCACATATATCTTTTTTTCCTGATGTTAAACTGCACGGGTTCAAAAAACATCATGGATTTTTATTCCTATAAAAACTTGGATACATAATATGGAACATAACGTCTCAATTTCCACCTATGGACATTGATCACCTCCTTCCGTGGTATAGAATTCTGAAGCTCTTAGTTACATAGCTTCAGCACATGGGCATTCTCCCATTACTAGAAATTGATGGAGAACATCAGATACATACAGATGGATTCATTGATGAGACCCCCATCTTCTAAAAAATTAGATAGAATTAACAAAGATTCATTTTGTTATGGTAACTAGACCCGAATCAGAACTAGAAAGAGATCTATGAACATATCTTCAATCAATATGATAGTTCCAAAGTAAGAAACAATGCCCCAGAAATGGGTGCAATGAGCCCGACCTCCCATCCTATCGACCATAAGAGTCCCTAAGTTCCATTAAGCATGAAACCCCTAGATACAATCTATATTTACAATGTATTTCTATACCAAGATAGTTATGGGAGAACCATTGTGATTTTCTACAGAAGACTATACAAATGGAAAAACTGATGTGAGTGATTGAGAAAGGCCCTAAACCCCTGCAATCAAAACCTTCATGAAAAAACCCATCCATATCACATCAAACCCCATCGAAGTAGTGGTTCCTAACATAATATAAAAAATAATTTTTTATGTAAAATAATAAATAGAAATTAAAGGTATGGGAATATGGGAACAAGTGTTACAGACTCAAGAAACCAGGTTGAAAATGATATATAAAAACAAGAAACACATGTACCAGTTCTTGATTATTGGATCATATCTTCCCTTCAAGGAAGTAAAATTTTCAGCTGTTTTTTTTTTCATACCTTTATTGATCATCTAGTATAAGTAAAAATAGTATACAATATCATGGAAACTTTTTACCACTTTAAATCATATGCACTCATCCTATTGTAATTGTATATATCTCTTCCAAGAGACCTTTGAGACTCATATATAGATTCTGAAAATCTAGAACAACTAAAGAGGTCTCATTTAAATGTTTAGAAACATTTAAAATTAAAAAAAAATAATATTAGACTATCAGGGATAATTATAGAGAGATTAGGATATTATCATTCCATAATAATCACTCTAATCACGTCCCGTATTGAAATATATAAATAATAATTCAACCCAATTTGAAATACTCGATAAATAATTTAATCTATATACATAATACAAGTTCAATGAAATTTCCCATGAAAATCACAAGATTAAATTTGAAAAATGAAATTCAAAATCATTCCATTTAAAACAAGAAGTAAATATGTACAGAATAAAAAAAATTAGTCCAGATTAAAGATTTTTTTAAAATAGTTTGAATGAGTTTAATATCCACTAAAATATATTTATAAATAAAAAAATTACTAAAAACAACATAAAATAATGAAAATTATTTATTTAGTTTCAAGTTATAAGTTTCATTAATGAAAATAAAACGACCTTTGATATTCATAAAATATGCTTAAAATAATGAAAATCACTTCGTGTGTGTTATAAATAATAAATATGAATTTATAAAGGCATTAGAAAAGTTTAAAGATTATAAGTAAGCATGGAGAAAATCCAAATATAGAGAAATACATAAAATAGATCAAATTTACAAATTTGAGAACAACATGTAGAATTCTATTTAACAGTGTAGCCAAATCCACATAGATGTTTTTCAGGTAGAAGTTTCTCTCAATGCAAGAGAATAAATGTAAGCGATTCACATAAGGGATTCACGTAGTCAAAATCAACATATGTGATTTATTTAAAAAATTCAATTGTGGTGATACAAATAAGTGAAATTTTTATAGATGATTCATGTAAGAGAAATCGACACCCGCTATTCACATAAGGTAATTCGATGTAGGAAATTCACTTTAGAAATTTTATCACATATCTGAATTCATCATGTATTCAAAATTCTAAATCTATAAACTAATTTAATTCTCAAGTATCTAAACTAAAATAGATATACTAAATGAAATAATCAGATTTGGGACCTTTTTGTTTATATTTAGAGAATTTCATTAGCTTTCCAAATAATCAAGTATCGACTTAATCTGTAGTTATGTATATCATGATATGTTTTAAATAAAAAAGGAAAAAATATGAAAAAATAATTATTATGTAGTTACAAAATTGGATATGTAAATTTTAAAATAGCTACATGGACTACAAAATAGTTATGTGGATTTTGGAAAAAGTTCAATGTATGAAGAGTCCAAACCCCCTTGAAAATGAAATTTTTGGGTCCTAAAAGAATTATTTAGCCCAATAACTCAATATTAAACATATATAACCTATTATTCCCAATCAAAACATGAAATATCTGATATTTTAAGAAAATAAATATTATGATATGATTAAGGTTAATAATACTGAGGAACCTTTGTGGTTAAATTATTTTACCATAGTTTTTTATTTTTTTTAAACTAACATTTTTATATAAGAATTATTTTCTATCCAAGAATCAGTTCCATATGCATCATATTCAACTAACCGGATCGAAAAAAATTGGACTCAGAAACTGTTGTCTGATGTAAGTTTGTCGTTGTCATAATCGTAGAAAGAAAGGAATTTTTTATGAAAGAAGTTGTATTGCTTTTGAAGAGGTTTGTTGAAGAAAGTGAATTCTTCAGTTAGAAAGTTTTTAGATTTTACAATCCAAGATAGATGATTCTTTTGTTATCATAAATTTATCACAAATCCTGAAAATTTTCATGATAAAAGATTTTGAAGAAATAGTCGAGATTTTTGAATAATCTAAATGTTTTAATATAGAGATTCCATTGTAATGGGATATCCATTATAATGGTAATTCCATAATAATTGTAATCCCATTATAATAATAATTCATTTGGATTCACTGAGAAGGATACATAGTTCAGATTCATAAATAAATAAAAAGAATTCGGATTCACTAAGAAGGATACAAAATTCAGATTCCCTGAGAAAGAAACATAAACCAGATTCACTGAGAAAGAAACAAAATTCATATTTACTAAGAAATAAAAAAAATTAAATTCACGGAGAAAGAAATAGAATTCATATTCACTAAGAAAGAAACAAAAATTGGATTCACTGATAAATAAATAGTAATATTATTGATCTAATTGCAAAGAAGACTCAAAAAGTAAATTTTTGATGTTTTGTGAATAGTTGAAGATGTTAAACATGAAATTTAATTTTTCATAAATCTTAGAGAAATCTATATAGGTTCAAGGAATTTTAAGTTGATGTTTAAATGTGAGGGATTATTTGAGATTTTGAAATTTTAGGATGTAGGGAATGTTTTTATGTTTCCCACATTTTCTTTCTTAGATTCCATTAAATACTTCCTTAGATCATTTAATAAATCAAATTTATTCAATTAGATTGAGGTACATCGTATTGAGTATTTATGTAGAGTTTGAGTTTTGTATATTGAGAATGAGTTCATTGTTTTGATTCTATCATATTGAGATAATTATATTCAGACTCATCGTATTGAGGTAATTAGATCCAAACTCATCATATTACGATAATCAGATCCAAACTAATTGTATTAAGATAATTAGATCCAAACTCATCAGAATGAGAAAATAGGATCCATTCAAATCAGATTGATGATTCATACTGAGCAATTGTGGAGTAGTTTCATCAAAGCCTTTATTCATTTTTTTGGCTGAATTGTTTTATAAGAAAACATTTTAAACTGAATGGATTGAGTATAATATTTCTTATCGAGATATATAAGGTTTCTAATATGATTTGGCACAAGTTTTATTCACTTATTCATAATAGTGGATTTCCATAGACCCAAGGGAGTGGCTATGGAAAGTATTTTAGTTCCCACACTGAGGACAAACCTTGTAAATATTTTTTTCTTTACATACTTTACTATTATTGCATACATGAGTATTTACTAGAGATGATAACGAAATAAATCTTAAAATGGTGTAAGGGTTAAATTTCTAAAAGTTTTGAAACTTATAAAAACTGAAAAACTGATTCAACACCCCCCCCCCATTATCAGTTTCTATTTGATTCTTTGGAATAAAAATTTGTATCATAGGGAAGGTTACCTTATTTAATCCTAATCATAGATAATATAAATTTTTTCCAGAGTAAATTAATTCCTACATTTTATGGAAAAAATTATTATGGATGAAAAAATAGGATGATTCCTTATCTCGTATCTCTTGGACTATAGTATTTGATGTTGTCACTATTGGGATTCCACATATTGAAGAAGATTCCCAATGACAATTGCTGATAACATAAATATAGAAGTTGATGGAAAGTCTAAAAATAATATTCTCATATTTTTATCAGAAAAGTATTATCAAAAGTTGATGGGTCTCAGAACTTCAAAAAGTATGTGGGACATGTTGGAAAGTTTTTTTAAAGGGAATAAAATAATTAAGTAAGCATATCTACAAATTTGGAATAGTAGGTACAAATACATCATAATGAGAGATGAAGAAAAAATTAATGAATACATCACCAGAGTAAAGGAAAATGTTTACAACATAAAAGTATATGAAGATGTCCTGGAAGATTCAATAATTGTGAAGAAACTTATGAGAAACATTCTAGATAGGTTTGATTCTAAAATTTATTCTTTAGAAGATAAGGATCGTTTATCTGTTGATAATTTCAAAAACATTCTTATTGATTATGAAATTATTAAAGCTCCAATTTTTGAAAATAAGATGAATGATTAAATGTATTTTGATGCTATGAGAAAGATTAAATACCAAGATGTTGAATAAGTTTATCCTTATGAGTTCAAAGATAATGATTATGATGATTTCAATGAAAGAATAATTTCTCTTATGTCCAATAACTGTTGAATAGGAAGAGGAAATTATGTAGGTAAACTTCATCTCAAATGTTTTGAGTGTATTGGAATTATACACTTTGTTATGAACTTCCCCAATAAAAAAATTGGAGAATATTGAGATGATTCTGATGGAAAACCTTGATAGAATAAGTGGAACAAAAATGATAAAGAAGCAAAGTGTTTCAGTAAATACAAGAAAAAATTTACTCGAAACAAAACAATTTTATTGAGTAAGAGAGTTGAATCATACTCAATTAATAATAGTTCTTCTAAAGATGAATGTTCAGAAAAATTCAGTACCTTAATTAAAGATAATGAAGAAGAGGTTATAAAATTTCATAAATTCAGGAGTTTAAAATTAACTTGAGGAATATTAATGAAAACATCAATAGAGCTTCATAAGTAAAAGCTCAAACTTCTAAAGATAGTGAGAAATATTAATATGAGAATTAGGTGAAATCTTCACATACCAGAAATAATGTTTCATCTGATTCTTATAACAATTCAGGTTTTGGAAAAAATATTCAGAAATCATAGTTTGAGAAAGGATGTGACAAACCTATCAAATCTACAATTGTAGAAAACTAACTCAATAAAAAACAAGATCCATGTCTTTTGTATGTCAGGGCTGAAATAAGATACCAACCCCAAAAAATTTCTTAGAGGGAAAGATCTTTCTTGAATTGAAAATCAATATTTGATATCTACTATTGGTGATTTGGAATATATGGGAATATGGCTTATAATTTTGTAAACAACTTATCTTTACTTGGAAGAAGTATTGAGAAAATAATAAGAAATACTGAAAGTAGAATGAGTAACATTCCTAGCTTACAAAAGTTGAAAAGGTGAATTATCAAGATGTTAAAGACATTAAAAAAAATAAATTTGAATGTTTGGAAGAAGTTATTGGAAATTTTTATCAAGTTGGTCATTATACCGAAATATGTACTACACTTTTTCAAAAACAATTTTCTTATGATATAAAAGAAAATAATTCTGAAGAGAAGAAAGTTGAGGAAATAGATTTTATTGTTGAGACATCTTTGAAAGAAAGTAAAAGGAACAAACTAGGGATAATTGAGACTGGTTGTTCTTAACATATGATAGGTGATATAAAAATATTAAATCATGTTGAAAGTCATGATGGAGGAGTAGTTACCTTTGGTAATGATAGTTTCATAAAAATATGATAAATTGGAAAATTTGAGATTGATTCCAAAAAGTTGAAATTTAACGAAGTTTTATTTGATGATGGGATAAAACATAACTTACTTAGTCTAAGTCAACTTTGTGATGATGGAATATAAATTGTTTTTAAAAAATATTTTTTTATCAAAAAAAGTGTGAAAGATGGAAAAGATATTAAAAAAATAACCAGTGGGAATCTCTTCCAAATAGGAGAATTCAATAAATCTGGTTACATGAGCATGAATTATTAAAACAAATTGTGGCATCGAAGACTTAGGAACCTTGGAAACAAAAGTATAAAAAACCTTCTAAATTTGATGTTGTTTATTATTTCTAGAATTGTAATGAAGATATGAAGATGTTTTTATTACTTTCCAGAAATGAAATATTACTAACAAAAGTCATAAGAGAATTTCGATTCAATATACCAGACCTCTTGAACTTATTCATTCCGATTTATGTGGGCCAATGAGATATCAATAAAAAAAATAGATTTATACCTTATCAATTTTATTGATGATATCACTCATATGAAAAACATCATGTTTATGAATCACAATTCATAGGCTATTTAAAGGTTCAAAATATTCAGAAAAGACGTTGAGAAAGAGATGGGGGTTTCCATTAAGTAGATGAGAATAAATAATGGTACTGAATTCACAAAGAAAATACCTTTTAAACATATCTGAGAAATCATAGTATAAAACATCAGTATATTTCTCCCTATACTATATAATAAAATGGAGTATCATAATGAAACAATGGAGTCTTCTCATAAATAGGAATAAGTATTTTATAATAATACAATATTTCTTAATTCTATTTGAGATAATCTATTAATACTATTGTATATGTTCAAAATTGATGTTTGGTTAGACCAGAAACCAACATGACTCCTTATGAAATGAGGTATAAAAAACATTTATTGGAATACTTCAATGTTTTTGGATGTCCATGTTTTCTCAAAATTATAAATCTAGATTTGGGAACATTTGATGAGAAATATGATGAAAGAACTTTAATGGGTTATTCTCTAAATAAAATAAGTTACAAAAATTGGAACAAATGTTTACAAAAGTTGGTGGACACATATGATGTGAAGGTAATTTAAAATCAATGTTCCTTAACAAAATTTGTTGAGAATGATAAGGAGGATAAATTAGAGAATTATAAAAATAGTTCAAGTAATAGAAAACATCCATATCAAGATTTAGAAGAAATGTGTGATGAGAAAATTTCATCTGGGAAAGAAAATTTGAAATTTCATACCGTAAAAAAACATGATGAATCCCAAAAAATATTGGGAATCAGAAATCTCCATTCTAAAAAAGAATAAATTTTAGATTAGATAATTAGACTCCACTAATCTCAAAAGTGGATCTAATATCAGTTTCAGAATCTGTTCAATAAAAATAATGGGTGGATGCTACGAATGAAGATTTGGATCAGATTTAGAATAATGAGACATGGGAACTTATTTCACAGCCAGAAATTAAAAATGATATTGTAACCAAGTTGGTTTATAGAAACAAAGTTAATAATCATAGAGAAGTTTCAAGAAACAATGTAAGATAGATTTTATAGGATATGCATGTGTGGAAGCCGTGGATTTTGAGGAAAACATTACCCATGTTACAAGTCTAGAAACTATTTGAATGTTTCTTATAGTGGCAGCTCATCAGAATTACAAAGTTCATTAAATGGATATAAAGTCATATTTCTTAAATGGTAATATTGAGGAAGAATATTACATTGAACAAACTAGTGGGTTTCTCTTTGATGAGGATGAAAATAATGTTTGTAAATTTAATAAATTTATGTAAGGTATGAAACAAGATGCACATTTTTGGTATTTTAAAATTGATTTTTTTTATAATATTGAAATTTTCTGAAGGAAATTTTGATAGCTACTTATATGTGAAGGATGTTGACTCTGGAGATCTAATTATAATTATTTATATGGATTATATAATTTTTTATGGGGATAAATATGATTTTTGTAAAACATTTTCTGAGGGAATGAAGAAGAATTTTTAAATATCTATGATAGAAGAATTAACATTCTTCCTTGGATTACATGTTAATGAAAAGGAAAAAATATATTTTATTATCATAAGAAAATATATTAATCAATTATTAAATAAGTTTGGGATGGAAGAATCCCAAGAAGTTTCAACTCCTATTTCGGTGAGCACAAAGTTGAGTAAAGATGAATCTGAAATAAGTGTGAATTAGAAAGACTTTAGGAAGATTATAGGAAGTATTATTTTCCTTACATCCTCAAGTAATGATATTGTTTATACTTTGACA
The DNA here is from genome assembly GCA_963277665.1 of Viscum album. Classification (NCBI taxonomy): domain Eukaryota; kingdom Viridiplantae; phylum Streptophyta; class Magnoliopsida; order Santalales; family Viscaceae; genus Viscum; species Viscum album. The sequence goes on along the minus strand of OY728125.1, from coordinate 903,813,713 downwards.
TTGTGTTACAGGTATAAAAGTAATACAAAAGAATCAAATATATTGGAAGTAAATAGGATTCTAAGAAATTTCGAATGAACAACTTCACATGGGTTGTTATAAAAAATAAATTGTGAGATGAGGTTTCATGGTTATAATGATGTCGATTAGGCTGGAGATTTTAATGATATTAAATCAGTCATAGGAGGAAAATATTTCTTGGATAAATTTTTTGTGATTTTTCATAGTAAGAAATAATGTTCAGTAACTTCGAGCAAAGATGGATCTGACTATATTGTCGCTACTTATGTTTGTACTCAAATGATGTGGATGAAAGTTCAGCTTAATGATTTAAAAGTTAAATTTTCTAAACCATTGAGGATACTTTGTGATAATCAAAGTGAAATTTATCTTTCTAATAATCATGTCCATCATTAAAGATTAAATCACATTGAAATAAAGATTCACTTTATAAAAAAAATTGTTGGAGATGTTTTACTGAAATACATTTAAATAAAGTATCAGATTGATGATATCTTTACCAAAGAAATGAAGAAAAAAAGGATTATGGAATTAAGGCTATGACTTCATGTTCATCCTCCCCCATGTATTCAAAAACCTCATAAGGAATAACCACCACCATGATTTGGATTATGTTGAAAAAAGGGGGAGATAGAGTAATAACTTTTCATATTGCAAGAAGGTTTTACTTATCATTCTTTTATGAATCTTAATATATAAATCTTTTCACATTGTAAGAGGTTTTTACATATCTTTCTTTAATGAATATTAAGATGTGGTTGTCATATAATTGGAGATAGAAAAGGAAGTGAGAGAAAAATACAAGTGAGAGCAAAATAATAGTGAGAGAAAAACAAATGATAGATAAAAAAGAAAAATGTGATAAGAAAAGATAAAAGTGAGGGGATTTTATCTATACAAGGACACACAAAAAATTTCCATCAAGGAATGGAATTACATAAAAACATTACTTTATCCAGTATTATAGTGTTTGGAAACTCTCTATTAATAAATTCAATGTTTTTATGAATGTAAAAAGTTGAGTAGTGAAAACATTATAAGAGTTTAAAATTTATTATTGAGGGTTGTGAACAAATCCCAATGGGAGATTAAAGAACCTTTGTAGTTAAATTGTTCTAATTTTTTTTTGTATTTTATCAAAACTAACCTTTTTGAATAATTTTTTTTGTTATCTAGGAATTAAATACATCTATGTCATATTCATCTCATCGGATCCAAAAGAATCAGAGGCATAATTTTTTTTTACTAAAATTTTACCTTTGTTGTAATTATTGAATAAAAGAAGATTATAAGGGAAGAATTCGTATTGTTTGTGAAGATGTTTTTTTTTTGAAGAAAGTGATGTCAGGATTTAGAAATTTTTAATACTTTATAAACCATGTTAGATAATTCTTTATTGATCAATGTTTCTCATGAAACATGAAAACATTAATGATAATGGATTTTTCTAAAATGGTGGAGATGTTTGAAATTTTTTGAATATATAGTATAGATAATCCATTATAATGGGATATCTATCATAAGGGGAATTCCATCATAATAGGAATTACATAGTAATAATAATTCATTCAGATTCACTGAGAAAGAAACAAAATTCATATTCATTAAGAAGGATGTGGAATTAAAATTCACTGAGAAAGAAACAGAAATCAGATTCACTAACAAAGAAAGGTAATATTGATTCACTTAGAATAAGACAAAATTTTAATTCAATAAGAAAGAAATAAAAATCATATTCAGTATGAAATAAAAATGAAAACTAATTCAATAAGAAACAAACAGAAAACATATTGACCTGTATAAGAAGACTAAAAAAGAAAATTCAAAAAGCATTCTGAATATTTGAAGAGTTCAAAACTAAAATTTAATTTATCATAATTCTCATAGAAATATAAATAGGTTTAAATGATTAAAAGTTGATATTTAAATGAGAGATATTTTCAATGATTTTGAAAATTTAGGAACTGGGGAACGTTTTCAATTTTCCAACTTTTTTTTTATGAGCCTCCTATAAATACTTCCTCAGATCATTCATTAATTATGAAATTTCACAAAAGAAAAAAATGAGGAGAGCAAAAGAAATCAACTGAGATTCATTTCTATCCAGATATCTCATGAGGATGATCAAACATTTGAATGTTTGTTTACCAAATTGAGAAATATTTTATTGAGAATATCGTATTCAGTAAATCGGATTGTCTCAATTGGACTGAGGTACATCATATTGAGTATTTGATAATATTTTGAGTTTTGAATATTGAGAATGGGTTAATTCTATTGAGTCCATCAAATTGAGATAACAAGATTTAGACATTTCAAATTGTGAGAATTAGATCTAGACTCATCATATTGAGAGAATCAGATCTAGACTGATTATATTGATAGAATCATATCCAACCAAATTAGACTGAGGATTAGGACTAACCAATTGTAGATAAATTTCAATAAATTATTTATTATTTTTTGGGTTCAATTTTTTTGTAATAAAACATTATCAACTAGTGGGAGTCAGTAAACGCTTTTTTATTGGTAAATAGAAGGTTTTTAATGGGAGTTAAGACTAGTTTTATTCACTACTTCATAATAGTGGATTCCAATAGAACCACGAGAGTGGTTATTTCAAGGATGTAGGTTCTCACACTGAGGTTGATCCTTATAAATATTGGGTGATATAATTGCTTCAGTATACTTTCATGCCTAATTATTTACTAAAATTTGATAATGAAAATAAATCTTAAGAGTTTTTAAGGGTTAAGTTCCTATAAGTTTTAAAACTTATAAAAGGTGAAAAATTAATTCAACACCCCCCTCCCATCTTAATTTGATACTTTTTAACATAAAATACATTAATCAATACACAATTAAAATTTGTAATTTAGTTAATGGAAATAAAATAAAAATACTTTCTAATTATAAAAATTAATGGAAAAAAATTAAATCATTTTAATTATTTTTAGGATCAACTCAATATTATCCCCATTTCTAATAATTAAAAAACCAAGTATAATTTCAAAAATATCTTACCCTTTATGTAATTATAAAGAATAAAAGAATTATACAATTGGATTTTATGAAGTAACGACATAAAGAAAACTATGAAATTTTTCTTAAACATGAAAATTGTTAAAAAAAAGTTTCAAGGGTCCACTATATATTCATCCAATTCTAAAATGTAGAATTAAATACAGTGAGTATAATTTATGAAAAAAATATTTTCGTAAAAATAATGATAATCTTCTAAAAACAATAATTTATGAAAATTGAAGTTCTAAAATATAATTTTTCATCATCTAGGATATATGAGTGGTTTTAAAATAGTGATATAATAAAAAATTTGCATAATTTAAATAAAAATAATATACAAAATACACTTCATATTTCAGATATTTCATTTAAAACTGAGAAATGCATCATATAAAAACAATAACACACCACCTAAACCCATGAAACAATAAAAATATTGATATTTTCACATGACAATATCAAATTTAATATTTTCAAGATAATTAAATTATAATTTCTTTGTAATGATATATGTATGTTGACTTTTAATAGGCATAAACTATGAAAAACATCTCTCTTATTTGAATGATCTCTAATAAAATGAAATCTAACTTTGATATGATTTGTTATAGAATGGTATAAAGGGTTATTAGAAATATAAATTGTAGATGTATAATCCCAATAAATGGGAAATTAATTAATATAAAAACCCAAATCACATAAATTTTTCTGAATCCATAACCATTGAGTGTAACAACTAGGAGTTGAGATATACTCTTCTTCTACTATAGATTGAGAAACAAATAATTTCTTATTAGAAGACCAAGAAATTAAATTTTTTCCATGATAATGACACATAACTAATGCCCTTTATCTATCAATTATATAGCCTCTAAAATCAATGTCATAATGGGATATTAAATCAAAAAACTATATTTAGGATAAAACACACCAAAGTTAACAATTACTTTAACATATCTAATTAATATTTTCATAACTTTAACATGACTCTCCTTAGTATTAGATTAAGATATTCCACATAAAAACACTATACATGATTTTTTTTCTAGATGAATTGAAATAAATCAATCTTCCAATCATGCCTCTATCAAAATTAATATCAATATATTTACAAAAAGCATCAATATTTAATTTTCAACTAGTTCCCATAAGAGTTCTCATAGATTTAAAATAATTGAGGCCAAAAATTTTAACCAACTATTTAGCATACTTATGTTGATTAATAATTAACCCACCATTACTTTCATAAAATTTAAGTCCAATAAATAACTTTTATTCTCTCATTAAACACATGTCAAACTCATATAATGTCAAAGTATAAAAAACATTACAATGAAATTCAATAGAAGAACCAAAACCTAAATCATCAACATAAAATTTCACAATTAAAATATCATTATAATTTATTTTAATAAAAAAATAGGATCAAAATTACATAGCTTTAAACCATTATTCAATACAAACAAATAGATCCTTTAATACCAAGCATGAGGTGCCTGTAAGATAACATGAAAATATTTAGATACTTTAATAACATGATTAGGAAAATTTTCATTTCCAAAAAAGGGGGTTGAGAAAAATAAACTTATTTAGTTATAAAATAATTAATAAATAACTTTTAATATACTTTTGATATAATTTAAATCTGTGAAAATAAGAAAAATTGAACCAAATTCTAATATCCTCTTTCTTGGAAATGGGTTCAAAGGAATATTCAAAGTATATACCTTCTTCATGAGGGTTTCCTCGTGAAACAATTCTTAATTTACTTTTGAAAATCTATCTAGATTCATCCACCTAGTTTCTAATGATTCATTTAATTCTGATAGCCTGCTTATCCTCATTAAATTCAACTAAGTACCAAAAAATATTTCTAAAAAACTAATTAAGGTCCTATTGAATAGAAAGAATCCAATTAGAAATATTTAAATAACCATCAATATTATTATGAACATGATTGATATATTTTAATGATTCCTTGTGATTATTTTCTTTTAATAGTGATTAACAATCAAAATCTTTTCCTACCTTTAACTTGGGTAAATCTTGAAAACGTCCATGCTTGTAAAATTTGTTTATCATTTAGAAATGATCTTTTTTGTGACTTCTATACCAGATAACATCATATTTTTTTATATTATTGAGACACATATCTTTTTAATTAGATTGATTAGATAAATTGACTGGATAAATATTATCTTTTCTACTAGAATAAATTTAAGCTGAATTATCTATAAACTTTAAACAATTATCATCTTCATATCTAATATACATACCATAATCACATAATTGTGAAATAGGAACTAAGTTATGTTTCAAACCTTTAAAGTATAAAAATTTAGAAATTACAAAAAACATTAGAAATAACTAGTTCACAAAATCCATTAACCTTTCCTTTAGAGTTATCTCAAAAAGTGATAGAGCCTCCATGACATTTGATATAACTGATAATATTTGATAGGTCACTAATAATGTGATGGGAACAGCCATTTTCCATGTCCCATGTGTCATTATTGAGACATCCAAGAAATTTTTACTACCAAAAGAAATTGCTTGACATTTTTGGTACCCATGAGATTTTGGTTCCAACTATTTTAGAAATATAATTTTAGCTACCCATATATATTTAAAAAATATATTATATTGTAATCTTTAAGATAAATCATTTCAAATAAAATTAGTGGTATAACCAAGATATTGAGGATATATAATAGAAAATTAATTAGCATAATTTCCATCCATTCATCTGTTAAATAATGTAATAGAAGAAACATTTTTGGTGTAACTATTAACAAATGTATTCTTGTATAAATTAGGTTTATATAGATTGAAAAAAATATAGTTTTATCTTTATTTTGTTTTAATATATACACCATATTTTCATATTTTTCTTTTCCTTGAACAAAATTTGATAATATCTCCTTTGATATTTCTACTTCCATTCTAATATTATCATTTTCCTTTAGAATAGACACAAAATTATCCTAGATATTACCTTTAGAAATTAAATAATAGTTTCTAATTTTTTCCATAAGAACATCACTATCCAGAATTAATTTTATGTTATACTTTATAAGACTCATATTTTCTTATTTTATTACATTTTATAATTTAGTAACTCTAAAAAAATCTTTTTAATGTTTTTCATTTTATTAATACAAATTAAAAAAAATTATAACCATCACTATCATAATAATAACTATAATCGTAATCATCACTAACCTCATTTATATTTGTCTCAATAAAATATAGTTTATATGATTCTTATTTGTTTCTAGATTCCTTACTTGAATCATGTTCTTCAGTGAAACTCCATCTGGTATGATAATCACATTTCAATTATTTATTTTATTTCTAATATCTGTCTTTTTTTGTAAGCTTTGAACAGTCAGGATTGATATTCCATTTCATTATACATTCATAATAGGTCACATATAGTCCTTATATAGTGTCCTACTTTTATTTTTTATCATTATTTTGATCTTTACTTGGTATCTTATTTAAAATTTTCCATCTATTTATAAAATTATAAATACTTTTTCTTATATTCTCAAATTATCATTTTTCACATTCTTGTACCTTCTATTCAGAATAGTTGGTATTAAAATTTATATATGATTTGAAATAAATGACTTTATTATTTGTATTCTCTTCTTCTATAATATTCTTAAACTCAAGTTCAAATTGATATAGTGATCTAATGAGTTCATTGAATGTGTATTCTTTTAAAATATTACTTTCATCAATTACAACCTTATTTTCATTTCATTTCGTGGGTAGAGTGATTAAGACTATTTTAAAAAAGTGAAGGGTTCTCCAAAGTATCTCCATGGGAGTTCATTCATTTGCTAATTTTTGAGAATTGATGGAACATTTTATTTACAGTTTTTTCTTCAGCAATCTTGAAATATCGGTACACCAATCAATGCATTCCGGGTTTGGTTTTAATTAGTTTATATAATCCAAGGTGAGTAACTTATAAAATCTTCTAGATATCATGAGTTGTCTTATATGTAGTCAGAATAATAAACACACTTTTGTTTATAGTAAAATATAATATATTTATTACATTTTAATTAAAAATTTATCTAACATAAAAATTATCTTTAAGATTATTTAGGTTATCTTCTTATAGCTTGTAAGTTTTTTATATGACTGACCAGTGTTTTATGCTTAACTGCTTGAGTTATGCATCTATTTTGGATTTCCAAAAACTATTAACATTCTCATAACAGTTATGTGGCATATGAGGAATCCATCAATCATTTTTATTCATTTATACAATCTTATCGATCTTTTACCTTGGATATGAGGTCTATGAAAATGATATAACAATAAAATGTAAACAACATACACTATATACAGATTATCTAAAATCTAAAAGTAACCAACACTGATACCAATTGTTAGTTATGAGGAAAAAGAAATAGTAGATTTAATCTATTATTAATATGGATCAACTCTATTACCACTTTTTAGGTCTATTTAGAATATAAATGATGGTATAGAGTGGGTAAGTAGACTGAATCAGGATTTCATGAATGAATCGATTAAAGTTTTAAATTTTTTATAAATATTAATTAATAGATTTATATAGTAGTTGAATAAAACAAATAATGTAATGATGTTCTTAATAATAGTTTTATCCAAATTAGACTTAGTCTAATCTTATAAATATATACTCAATAAGGAATACATTGTACACTAATTTTACTTTTTAATGGGAATAATTTTTTAATTACAACCTACTTTTTATATTGGAAGTATAAACAAAATACACCTGACTTTTTTATTGAGAGTTGCAACCTAATTACAATCTTGAATTTATATACAAGGATTCACAACCTGAATGGTACTTACTTTAGAATATTTGTGTCAAAACCTAAATATGGGAAATTATTTTTTACATAGAAGCATAAATCCCAAGTGAAGGCACATGAAATATAGTAATAAGTGTTACAAACTCAAGATACCGGGGAAAATATAGATAAACAAGTGAATCATGTGTTATAGTTATTGAATATTAGAAGAACTCATATCATCAAGGAATTAAAGGTTGATGATGTTTGTTTTTAGACCTTGAGAGATCATCTAGTAGCACTAAACACAGTATAAAAGATCACTTATTGGTTTGTAGAGTATGGAAACTTTTTATCACTTTAATACATATGTACTCATTGTGTGGTGATTGTATATATCTCTTATTAAATTCATTTGATCCCCATATATAAATTCTATAAAGCTATAAAAACTATATGTAAATGGTTATATACCTTTAAAAATCATAAATAATAATAATGGATTATCATATAGAGAGAAAGAGAGAAAAATATTATAACTATAAAATAATTTCTTAACATACATCAAGATTTTAAATAAATAAAGAATAATTCAAACCAATTTGAGATTCCTGTTAAATAATTTAAATAGACTCCATAATAATAGGATAATAAATGATCCCAAGAAAATTTTATGTTTTAATTTGAAATATGATGTTCAAAATAATTCCATTTAAAATAAGTAGTAAAGATGTAGATAATAACAAAAAATAATTATTCTAAATTAAATATATTAAAATAAAGTTTGAATGGATTTAATATTGAAAAAAATTAATTTTGAAACAATAATATTGAATAAAACAACATAAAATAATAAAAATGATTTTTTGAGTTTCAATCTATAAGTTTCATGTGTGAAAATACAATAGCTTTTGATATTCATATAAACATTTTTAAAATAATAAAAAAATACTTTAAATAAGTTCTTTATAATTGATATATATCTATAAAGTCATTAAAAAATTTAAATATTATAAATTAACATGAAGAAAATAAAAATATGAATCTATATGTAATATAGAAAAATTTACCATATTTGAGAACTACCTATAATATTTCATTGAACTACATATCCAAATCCACAGAGGTTTTTTTCTCTATATAGGATAATCAGAGAAATTGTTCTTTGTAAGTGATTATCATAAGTACAATTGATGTAGAATATTATCATAATTGAAATCGACTTAGTGGATTTAGGTAAGAAAAATAGATATAGGAGATTCACATAAGAAAAAATGACATAGGTGATTCACATAAGTGAAGTAGATATAGATGATTCACTTAAAATAATTCCTCATGTATCTAAATTTCTCATGTTTCCAAAATCTATAAACCAATTTACTTCTCAAGTATCACACCTAAAACATATATACTAAATGGTAGAATAAAAATTGGGTTCAATTGAAATATATTAAGACAATTTCATTAGCTTTCAAAAAATTATGAATCACCTTAATTTGGAGTTCAATATCCCAAGATATAGTTTAAATACATAAAGAAACTGAAACTAGAAAAATATATGCGTTCTTATCAAATTGTCTAGGTGAATTTCCAAATGGTTTCATGGATTACAAAATATATTTGTAGATTTTGATAAAAATTCATTGTGGGAACAGAAAAACCTATACAAATGTTATTTTAAGGTCTCAAAAAACATCATTTTCCAAGGAACTCAATATTAAACTTGTATAATGTGTTATGAACCAAAAAACATGAAATTTAAAAGATATTTTAAGAAAATAAATATTAAAATATGATCAATAATAAAAATACATTAACCAATACACAATTCGAAGTATTCAGTCATTTAAAGGAAATACACAAATAAATATTTCTAATTATTGAAATATAGAGGATATAAAACTAGTAAATATTTTTAATTATCAAAATATAATATTGTAAAATTAGAAACTCAAACACAATAGGTTGTTAGAGTGTGATAAAATATTGATACGTAATTTATATTTATGTAAAATTATATATGTTTTTAGGTCATCTGTGTTTTTATTAGAGTATATGTGTAAAGTATATATTTAAAGCATCTGATCTAGGATTGTGGATCTTGAGGCATATCAAGAATTCTCCACCTTGATCTAATTAACTACCATAGAACAATTTGTAATTTTATTTTATGGTTAATTTTTTAATACCTTAAATATATTAAATGTTTTAACTTTTGTTTCATACAAAATAAAAAACCATATTGAATAAAGTAATCAGTAAAGGTTATTAAAAAAGTATGACCACCTCTAGATTATGTGTTTACTGGACTACATATTTTAGTTTTTATTAATCCCAAATTCACTTTAAATATTAAATATTTTCCAGTAAAATTTTCTTGGTTTATCATTCCAAATTATAAAAAAATTCATGTATCCAATGATTTTAGTACTTTTTACTTACCATTTTTTTGGATGTATTTCTCATTTTTAAATACAAAATGAAAACAAAAAAGTTATATTATATTATAATAAAAAATACTAAACTTATTATTTTTAATGTTATAATTTTTATTATCCATGTATAGAATTTATAAAACCTTAATCATACTCCTAATTCCATAAATAAACTTATTCGACTATATAGAACATATTTAGTTCTTAATTATGAAACACAATTTTTATTTCAAAATTTTCGTTTATGGATGGATCATAATAACAATTTTATAGATATAGAAATTACACATTAGTTGAATGTAAATAATATGATTCCAACTATAATATTTAAAACATTATTCCATTTTTAACATGAATATCTACTTCTCTTTTAACTAATTGTCTTTTATAATTGAGAGAAAGTAAATTAACACAAATTTGTGATGTATAACCCATATATAATATCGATGAAACATAATTATAATGTTTTAATTTTATAATATTCAATTCTTTGTGATCAATATACTTCATTTTATAATTTATAACACTTATCATATCTTGATACCAATCAGTATTCTTTAAATATTAATCTAGATAACTATATAAATGTCAAACTAGACTAGATGGTTGGATCGATTGGGCATCCAACTAGTGGTATTTTTTCTTTTATACAAATAATTACATTTTTTACTCTCTTGAATGCTTTAGTCATTCCAAAGTAGTAAAAAAATAATCAAACCAATAATTTTTATTATAAATGCATCAGACCATCCTTTTTTTGTTTTTTTTTGTTTTATATATAATAACAATGTAATATTAAAAATTATTAAAATAACAAAATCAGTTCAACCTTCAAATTAACCTATCAGACTTGCCTAACCTTGAACCACTTCCGTATCCATTTTAACTATCCACCCATTCTAAAAACATTAATCTATAATTTATCTTAGTGGTATGAATATGGTGTTAATACTTACTTAAATATTTAAAAGTGTATCATGTTATTAAAAAGTATCATATAAATATTTATAAATAAAATAATATCACTAAAATGATGACATTTTAAATCATCTCTATTTTTGTGAAAATTTCTAAATATCATTATATTTTAAATCTATTTTGGCATTAGTATCATCGAGTAGTTTTTTAAGAATAAAATCTTTTAGATTATATCACAAAAACCTTGTGGATAGCTAAGTGAAAAAATACTTCTAAAATTAAGCTAATAAATTATCTCAAATCTATTCTTCTAAAAAACCAAACCTATTAGGGAAACCTAGACAAGTGTAACCCAATTATCACAAATTTATGTGGTCTTTTAATTATACTTGTTTTACCTATAATGGTCTTGAACTGATTGCTCGAAAGGCACCAATTTGGGTTTATAAAACACCACAATCACACCTACCAGTCTCTATATTTTAGCCTTGACATAAGGGGTTAGATAACTTTCATGTGGGAGGTGGGTTCCCACCTTGTAAATTAAATATAAAAAGGGTAAATCACACAAAAAATTGACATGGCCCTAGTGATTCGTGGAAAACCAAAAAAAAATATAATGGCTCTAGCCACATGTACCTATTCATCCAAATATACCAACAAAATGTGGGGAATAATTTTTTATAAAAAATAATATGTACTCCAAATAGTATTATATTGTTGGGATAATTAAAAAAATTATCCAAAATAAACATCAAATACATTATTAAATAAAAAGGCCCAACAAAACATGGAATAAGGTGGAAATGTTAAAGTATCTAAACCAAATATTTCCTAATAGTCCAAAAATGTGTGATCCCATGTGGAAAACCAAATCTAGAAGATAAAAATAGATTTTATAGACCTAATTCATACATCCTTTATGAAAATATAAGAATATTCATTCATTACCTAATGTCTATAACGTACTATAATTCAAAAACAGTTTCCTTCCCTTTACTTGGATAATGTAAAAAAAGATCAACACATGACCCATAGGAACATGTGCAAAACTTGAGTTTGGAAATTTAATAGGTTGTCACCACCCCAACCCTACTATCCTACCATAAAAAAAGTTCATTTGGTCAATCTTATATAGCTGGTATAAAAGCAATAAAATTAAGGTAAAGTAACTAACATGTATCATGTGTTACAAATCATAGAATTTATAACTAAAATATATAACTCCCAACACCTATAGGTTCTTTTCCATCAATTACCTAATTTGGTAGAGCCTGGTAATGATTTCAGGCTAGAGGTAGGGAAATCTTGCAACTCTTTCTATAGAATAAAGAGACCTATATGCATCATCAAGGTATTATTATCCTATCACATAATTATTCTCCATTAAAATTGTACCTTATTGATATATATAAATATATAGAAATAAAATACCCCTTCAATATGTATACATATCATAAAATAATATGTCGGAGTCCCAGTAATAACTAAAATAAGAAACATATGGATGAATTATATCATGTAAAGGAATAATAAAATGAATGCTTAGATTCTCATATTTAGTTAAAAATATAAGCCACAAAATAGATTAAGGTGTGCACGCATAAGAAAAAACTACCATATAAAGTAAACAAAAAAACTAGGAATTATAACAATAAGAATAAATACAAAGTAAACTTAATCAACCATTTAAATCATAAAAAAATTAAAATTACTTTTATTTTCAAAAGGTTTATTTTAAAATAAATCTAAACATACTTGTACTGATATTAACCCAACATTTATGGAGTTTGAAAAGGAAGAGGGTTATTCTAACCAAAACGATTATAGTGTAGTTTCATGGGTCCTAAGAAGAATGATAATCCCAGAAGTTGATGTTTAAGAACAAAAAAAGATAAAAAACCACTAAAAAGTGATTTCTAATTAGGTAACAAAAAAAACAATAGGGTAATGAAAATCTAGAACCTAAAACAAAAATTTTACTATATATTTTCCTATATTAAGTTCATGTAGTAAGTGAGTCGAAAATATAACAACTGAATTTTAGAATCTACCAAGACTTGATATTTAGAGATAATAGATTATAATTACTTCCATAAAAAAATACAACAAGAAGAGAGATTGTGGGGAAGGGGCCTTTCCTAGATAAGGGAGTTCCATGGTTACTAAATCAAACTCCTAGGATCATGCATTCCAAAGATATCCCTTATTGTAGATGAAAATTAAATTGAGATCTAAATGGAATATTTGGACATAAAAATGAATTAAATCATCATCCACCAATTAGTTGAGGTTAGAGTTAGGGATAAATTGACCAAAATGTCCCCATTTCTGGTCATTTTCCTAGATACCAACAAGGTAATAACTACAAATCATTTGGTAGACAATGGTTATAAAGGGAACCACTTGGTCCCCTAGAACCCCACTAGGTTCCAACTAGAACACCACAAGTTACCTACTTTTCCCTCGACCCAATGGGTTTCCCCACTTTTCACTCCCCGTTGCTCAATATCCCTCTCTTATTCTCCTAATATCATTCAGCTAAAAATAAAACTAATATAAAAATTAAAAAATGAATTTTTAGGTTGTTACCACCATGAATCATTGCATTCTTGAGAATCTCAAGCTAAATCTTGGATGGGAAAGTTCTATCCACTATATTTTAATAACGGCTTCCAAATCCGAAGACTCATCTTGGCGATTCCCATGTCTCTACTTGGCCTAATCAAATGGGATCACTCAACATCAATGAACCTTTTGACTCTAACTAATGATGAAGATAGGGTGATCTAGATAAAATTCATCAAAATCCAACTCTACAGCATCATATCATATTAAATGTGATGGTTTGGGCACATACCTTCTCAGTTTAGAAATGTGGATTATATTATACATGTTATCAAATTTGGTAAATAATTCATGATGATAAAAAAATTACCTAAATCTTCCAAAAAATCAATGGGACTAAAATAGCTTATAGTTCACATACCTTGTTTACCAATCCACCGGGGACCTAATCTTGATGCGACATGAAGATATACATGGCCCCTACCCTTGATTTACACTTGTTATATTTGATGGTTAGCATAAGAATTTTGCTGGATCTGAGAAGTCTTAATAAAATTATGAAGAAATTCACATTCTCCTCATCTCATGAAAAATAAAGAGGATAGTTATAGATGAATCTATTATCAATGTTCAACAAAGGTGATATAAACATAGTCTTATATATAATTTATTATATAGTTCCTTATCTAAAACGATTTATTTATTTTTTTATACGAAAATTCCACCAAGGAATGGTGGTCCTACCACAATCCACCAATGTCATGGATATGGGCTGGGAGAAATTCTTACATGATATGGATAGTCCATTTGGATTGGATATCAATATGAGATAAAATATGGTACTCAATTTCACCTAAATTAATAATTCTCATAGAGGTCCTTTCCAAAACAAAGATGTGAACATTATATCACTGTCAAAGATGATAATATCTAGTATATTCTAAATCTCTATTATCTCTCTGATATATGTCTTTCCAAGATTACCAACTATGGAAGCTTAATTTATTGGTAAAAAGTAATTCATCTTGGTTAGAATATAGACTATAACCCAAACCACATATTTTCCTTCAGAGGACCTTGGTAATTCAATCATTAAGTCCATCATGATTTCAAAAATTTTATATACAATAAAATTATATTTATATAGGGTTTTTTAGGATTCTTGTTCTCTCCTTTTACCTACTAATAAGTAAAAAATTTACAAAACCCACAATTACCTTATTCATGTTGAGAATCCAAAATTGGTGAAGGATATCAAGGTATATATTTATAATCCCTACAAGAAGAGTCCATTAAGAGGAATAGTATTATTTCATCAATACCCCCCCCCCCCCCTCATATGTGTGGAAATCATAATGCTTCTATGATTATAAAAGGAGGAATAATAATATTATAACCAACCATCAAGGATATCTCCACCATTAAGTATCTCTCCAATAATGATAAAATCTAAATCTAAAACCTGGGAATCCCTTGCTCGATCCAATATGGATGATGAGAGATTAATGGCATGTATATGTTACCAAATTTTATCCTTTACCATATCAATATAAATATCATCCCTAAGAAACATCATTCACCATTCAACATTAGAATTTTGTACCTTTAAGGTAAATTGTTTTTAGTAACCAACATGAATGACGTCATTCCCTTTACCAATCACATACTGGATATTAAAAATAAAAAATATTAAAGGTATTTCATCCATTTTTTTCCTAATATATAACTCCCATTGTGAAAATACATACTTAGGGATTGTATGGTATATAAATATAAGAAATCATTCACAATAAAAATATTTCCTCCAATACATTATTCAATGCACAATAACATCCCGCAACATGCCATGGTTAGGATAATTATATTCATAAAGGCATAGATACCTATTACCATATGCTAACACATGGTGATCCTACATTAAACCATGGTAAAACCAAATAGGGGATTCATTGTATTACATTTAAAACTTTTCACATGGTTTACATAACATGAGAACAAAATTTTAGGTTGGTATCTTCCATATTTCTTAGAAACTTTTTCACATTATTCTAACCATAAAAATTCATCCACTTTATTAATCAGATGTTTCTGGGATAATATATTCTCAAAAAACCCATGAATAAAATAGATCTAATTACCTATTAATCTGAGAAAAATCTTGATCTACAATACATCAGAAGTGACTTTCAAGAAAATAATAGATTCAAACTTCTTTGGACCGTCAATACATAACGGGAATTAGTTATTTTCATGGGCATAACTAGATACTCAGAATTCATATAATGGATTCAAATGGTGTTTTTATTAATATTTTCCTATCTAACTGATGCATAATGATAACTCAACCGCAAGTCAGTTTTTGGAATCTAGCATTCCCTTTTAAATTGATTAAAAAAGTCATAAATCTTTGTAAAAGTATAGAAATTATTAATCATCACCTAGTTTATATTCTAATAATCTATATAGAATCATATAAATCTCTAAAATTTATTTTAAAATAAAACTAAATCACCTTATGGATAAGTGATTGGTCTAATGAATCCTTTCACCTAAACGTATCTCATTGAAGTTCAAATCATTAACTTCTTTATCAGTTTTATCCCCAAACTACTCTTAATCGAAACCTGCTTGGCTAGCATGAAGTTAACCCTATCTATAGATTGTAAAATAAGTAATAATTGAATAAGAGACAGGTAAATTTCAGGAAAAAAATTATACATGCTCAAAATTTTAGTTACTCAATCCCCTCTTGGAATGATACCAAACAATGTTATCATCAACCCTATAAATATCTAGATATTTAAAAACTAAGATATAATTAAATCCGATGGTAATAGTTTTAAAACCCCAAGACTTTTTGAAATATTTTTCAATTAAATTTAATCTTTTATATATTTTTTATTACATGTATTATCGAGTTTATATTGTGTTATATGCAACACCAAGTTAAGCTTGTGTTACACGCAACACAGAGTTTAAAAAAACCCTGATATATTATTAACATAGCTATTAAAATGATAACATTATAAACATTAATTTAAACATAGATATATTAATAGTAATAAATAATTTTTAAAAATTTATTATAATGGTTTTATATAAAATAATCATATTGATAAAAAATACTTAATTTTTTAGTTTTCCTTATAAGTTTCAAATATATTATTTTCTCGAAAACTGATTTTTATTTATTTTTGTGAACAAAAATAAAATTAATTTTTCACATTTTTAGAAAATTAATTTGATAAAGTAAACATAATTTATTAAATCATCATATAAAAATTATTATAGGATTAATTTTTGAGATTTTCTTCTAAAAATGATGTTTTTTATCAATAGTGAAAAATACTAAATATTAATTGAAAACTTCATTTTCATTTAGATAAATTATAATGTTAAATTATATTTTTAATTAGTTTTAAAGTAAATTTTTTTAAATTTTATATATTTTAATTTAATTTAGGTCATTCTAGTACATTTTATATTAAATCATTATATGAAAACATTTCAAACTTGTGAATATTTTGTCATTAAAAACCTGAATTCTCATGGCCTCTACAGGATTATTTTTAAATCAAATTTTGGAAAATATGTGAATTAAATTTGTAAAAATGTATTGAATATCTTTAATATTCATAATTTATAATATATAATAAGGTAAACTGAATTTTTTTCCAAAATGAATAGTGACAATATTAAAAATTAATTATTGTAGTTTAGGTAAAAATGTGTTTACCGGGAGTTAAACTCACTGTATAAGAGTTTAAATCACCTAAAAACTTGTATAAAAACTATTTTATAGAAATATGTATACCCTTACACATATTAGGTTTTATAATGTCCCATTTATTACCCTTGTGACATTGGAAAAATGTAGGAACACAAAATTATTTTCAAAAATACCAAGTGTGTCTTATCCCCCACTTATAAAAGGCCACCCCCACTTTTCACTTTTTCACACCATCAAACCCATTTTTTCGGCAAATACCACCCAAAATATGACAAAATATACTATAATATAATCTTATATGACTCTTTTTGGAATAAATCCATGCTATGAAGTCTTCCATGCAAACCTAAGGAAGATACCATAAAAAGAGGTAACGCTTTTCAATGTGGGTTTTTGTTCTATTTCATTCTCTACATCATTAAATTAATATTAAACCTTTATTATATATTAAAATAAGTATATTTAATTTATTGGTATTATTATATAATAATTTAATGACCTAAAACCATCTCCGCTTCCATGAAATGGGTTACGAAATCATTGTTCGTGTCTACAGGGGACTACTGCCTTGTGAACCGATGTAATTTGTTTTTCCATTACCACCTTTCACAGTTGGGTATAATGATAGATATAAAGTAATTATATGTTATATATAAAAAATTATACCTTTTGTTTCATTTTATCACATATACATTTTTTCAATTTCATAGAGGATACGAAAATGTTGCTCGTGTGTATAACAGACTATTGTCTCACAAAGCGATGTGATTCGTCTTTCACTACAGCTTTACATGGAAGGTGATAAGGATAATATTAGTGAATATATGTGATAAAAATGAAATGATTATGATATTAATAACATATTTATAATTACTATAGTATATTAAATCATTTTATTTTCTACCTTTTCACTCAATGGAAGATGATAACACCGTCCGTGTACTTGTGGACTACCGCCTTCACAAAGCAATGTGACTCTCTCTGTTCATCACCACACAACATGGATGACATGTATAAGTATATTTAAATAATTGATATTTTATTTATGATATTATGATCATTATATAAATACAATATACTGCTTAAATCCTTCTAAAAATTATTTTTCAAAAATAGAAACATTGCTCGTGGTTGTGTATGGTCTGTCATCCCCATGATTGTAACATACTTCATTCCTCAAAACCATAATTAATGATTGGTATTAAAAGTAAAATTTAAGTATAAATATGAAAATTATTTAATTATTATTATTCTGGAGATTATAGAACCATTATCAATGTAATATGCCTAATAATAAGAAATGAAAACATATACAAAAACAAAGCAATTATTACCTGAAACGCGACTTTAACATTGAATTGTTAGTAAATGGGTAATAAATGGGCATAAGTAAATAATATATGTTATGATATATAATTATGGTTATATTATATATGTATAATAAACTTATATTTATTATATAGGATATTTAAACATGTATGCAAGAAGTTTTCTCTTTCGGTAAGAGATTTCTATTCTCTCTTTTATTTTTGGAAGACATATAGAAATTCACCACTCATTTATTTTTTTATGGTGTATATACTTACCCTTTAACATTTTATATCCTTAATAAAAAAATTCATGAAAACCAATGTTTCATTTGGTTCTATACTTTATTAGGTATTACTATTCAAAATATTAACAAAGCGGAAAGAGGTGTTTTTCTAAATTTTCCTTCATTGAGACGTACATTATGTTATGCACCTATATTCATTCATGAGGTGTATATACATCCCAATAAAAATGTAATATCATGAATTTTTTAATCCTCATGATATTTTAAATTCCAGTTTATGTTATTCCTTTATGGGGATTATGATTCAAACTTACCAAAGTGGTAATGATTTTATGTTACAATTTCATCATTTATTTAGATTTTTTATGATTATATTTCTGCTAAAAAAATATCATGATACAAATATCAAGAAAATAATTAATTTTATTATTATATATTTATATCTTGAGAATAAAATATTCCCTTAATTTTCCCCTATTAATATACTCAAGATTTAAAAAATAATTTTTTTACGTAAAACCATATTTTCAGTCGAAAACCATTTATCTTTCAAAATAATTTTTTCTAAAATTTTTTTAAAAAATATTATTAATATACTTAAATTTATTTACTAATTAAATTTTTTCCCATGTTTGAATTTTTTACAAAAATATTTAAAAGGAATCTTAATTTTTTCAAAAACAATGATCGTTTGGATTTTACAAAAAATAAGAAAGGAATCATTATTTTAACATGTACAACATGAATCGAATTCCCTGATATCATGAACATTATTTTATTGAATATTTATTTATAAATTTTCAAGTTTATCTTTAAATAAAATGATTTTCAAAAAAATATGTTTCAAAAAGGGATTTTCAAAAAAAAGCTTATTTTCCTTGGGAAATGTTCCAAGTTATCTTTTAAAATCCTTCTCCATATAAAAAGATATCTTTTGATGTGACTTTTATAGGGAATAGGAAAATGATAAAATTATTATTATTTATCTAAATGTTTTATCATGAAAATATGTTTATGATACCTTCTCATTTTCCATAGTTTAAACCATGATTAAATTCTTATCAACCATATTTCTTTTCCCATAGGTTAAGCTATACTGAAATGATGAAAGGATTATGAAACCTACCTATTTTAAACATGTTACAATATGATGAAATTTTTCTGAACCCCATTTCATTTAATTGGTTATTATATTATTAATGTTTTATGATCATATGTCACACATATTTTTTATTTTTATTATGTGATTGTGGTTACATTATAAGAAACTATGGTGGTTATGTTATAACCAAATATGGGTGGGCCATATATCTTCATCCAATGAATTGGGTAAATATTTAAACCTCATGAGATAGATTTGACTAGAATGGGAAGTAAACTCAGTTCACTAAGGTACTTTGTATTCTATGATGGTCTTGGGAGTGAACCTTGATTAATATGATGGTTTGCGAAGTTAAATCATTCCACTATAAGGAAAGGACTTCCACTAGGGATGGAGGCGTGTCACATCCAAGAGGTATATCCACCCATAGAGTGCCCTTATAAGTTTTTTAAATGATCCTTTACTACTAAGGAAATGATTTTCTATGCTTATATGTATGTCACAATTCTATGTTGTATGCCAATGATATGATCCCATGGATCATGTTAATTGATTATCATATGATTCATGTATTATGAACTCATAATATTTATTCCATGACACAGGATTATGATCTTTGATATGCATGTTATGGTTTCAAATGTTATGCCAATGTTATCATACCCTTGTGTTCATTTTCTATTTACACATCTCATTTTTTTACCCTCACGGAGCATCAGATCTCACTCTTTAATATGTTTCCTTTTCATGGGTTATGAAGAGTGGTTTTTATGTATGGGTACTAATGGAGACTATATTTATAAATGAAATTGAATATCTTTCATGAACTAAGAATATTGTGTTCCAAATTTCCAAATCCATTAAACTATTATGGTTCCCAGGCATGTGTTAGTGTAATGTAAGAAATGTTCATTTAAAATGACACAATATCCATGTATGAGATGATTGGGTTTCTATAGTAAATATCAGTGGATTAGTTTAGTTAATAATTGTAAAATTGGATGATAAATTCTTAGTGAGATCCCACGGGATATTTCTAAGGATATATATAGGGAAGTATCTACGGATAAGAATAAGGATGATTCAATTTTTAGGAAAACCCCTTGTAATTTTGATAGAGGATAGAAAAAGTTATTTCCAAGAAATTACATACATGTATAGATACTATAAGTGGATGTGTCTCTGAAAAGAAGGTCATATGGGTAATAAATCATAAAGGGGTTCATTGTGATGGACTCAATCATTGCCTAGTGCACGATAATTGTCCATTATTCAAACCAATTTTGACACTCCTAGGGTACAAAATATGGAAATTCACTAACTCTATAAAAACTATCATGATGGATTTAAATATATTATGTCTA
Organism: Viscum album; assembly: GCA_963277665.1. Taxonomy (NCBI): domain Eukaryota; kingdom Viridiplantae; phylum Streptophyta; class Magnoliopsida; order Santalales; family Viscaceae; genus Viscum; species Viscum album. The sequence continues at coordinate 903,792,197 of OY728125.1, read as the reverse complement.
TGGATGGATTATTATAAAACAAATGTATCATAGATTAAAAAACGTTTTCATGATTTAGAAACCCTATAAGTGATTTTCATGGTTGTGTTGTTCCCCACTATGATTATTATTTCCAACACTATGCTTTTTCTTTTAGTCGATGCATGGAAGAAGGAATCATGATAAAATTGAAACTGATGGAAAATTCAGTGACTATAAGAAACAAATTTATATGATGACTGGAGAGATAGAAATTATGATTATTTCTAATCAGATATCTTGATATATAATTAACAGTGTGAACTTCAGTGAGATTCTTAATACATCAAAAAACAAGAATAAATATTATTAATTTTTTTAAGGTAATGAACACTGAGAAAATAAGATTAATAGTCCTACATGTTAAGAAGTTGGTGTGAAGAATCTAAAATAATATCTCAAATGCATAGTATGATTTTATCAATTTGTAAAATAAGGTCATATAGTGAAAAATTTTTCTCAAGTTCAATGTGTTATGTGTGGGGAACTTGGGCATTATCCAACCCAATTCCTTGACCCAAGAATTATCTTCTAGACCTAGGAATAACATATTCCATTTCAATAATTGAAGTGGAGGGGTTAAATTATTTATGTATTGGGATTCAAGGATTTGGTTGAAGAGGTATTTTCCCAACGATATTTGGGTTTTAAGAATCGTGAAACATATAAGGGTTATATTATTTTTGGAAGCATATATGTCTCCATTAAGAGTTATGGATTCCATCATGGGTTTATATTTTTGAGGTTGATTTGGAGATAAATGTATCATACACCTCTCATGAGGTTTTATATGATGGTATTTGATCAATATTAAGGATATTTTAAGAGTCGTTAATGGAAATAAAACCCTTTGGTTTTAAGGAAGAATTAATTTTATGCACATATGATTAAAGGTATTGGTAACCTTTGAGGTTTATATTATCTTTGATGAAAATGGATAACCCAAAATCAAGGACACAACCAGTAGCATCTAGAAACGCCACGGGGCTTGAACCCACAACCAAAGGGCAACAAGGGTATAGTGCCTACGACTGGCCTATATAAAAAAAATTCTAGGGTGAAAATATAAAAAGAGATATTTATGAGTATGTATCTCTATGTATAGTAAGTAAACAAGTAGAGTGTAAGATATAACGGTCTAAAAATATTCTACATCCATTATCCATTCCAAAAAGGAAATGGGAAGACATCACTATTGGTTTTGGAATAGGACTCCCCAAAACATCTAAACAGAATAATGATACATGGATTATAGTTGATCATCATTCAAAGTCATCACAATTCATCTATGTTAGAGAATATTTCTGTTGGGATAATTTTTAATATATATAAATTAAGGGTTTTGTCACGACCCGCCTTCATCCAGACGATGGAAGGGGCAGTAAAGGCCCCTGCCCTTCCTTATTCAAATTGAAGACGAGATAATGACCCCCGAGTCCCACCTCTAGTAGGCCCTGAAGTGGCGACTAGCACCAAGGGTGTAAAATTTTCACAATATGTGATGCATTACCCTTTTTAGTTAACCATGTTTGGGAGAAAGAATGAGTCAACTCCAAACACCACCAAGTATATAAAACTCAAAGGAAAACCAGACTAAATGCATGTTTTAATAATAAAATTGAACAAGGTACAAGAAATAAAAAGTCCAAACCAACAAGAAAAGAAAAAGGAAAACCAGAAAACAACGGTGACCAATAGCAACTCCAACGTCCAGACTAGTAAGGTTCTGCACGGCCTCCGAAGTCCTCCTGACAACCTGAACGTAAACTTGGGGTGATAATACAAAGCATACTCAGTAGGAAAAACCTATAGCTCTCATGCACTAGTGGGGAGATGTACTAAAGTCTCGTGAGAAGCAGAGAAACCAACATCTATCAAGGAGTCTATCCATCCCACCTCACCATCCACACTCACCAACAACACAAGAAGTAAGGTAATAGTAAAAGAAAAAACGTTTGGGTACCCCACACCACCATTTACCCCATTAGCTAGCAGCTCATTCCTAATGGAAAACATCCTGACACTACCACGCTCTTATCTCCCGCACACACCTGGGCCTCACAACCACACATCCCTGCCCACACACACCTGGGCCTCATAACCATCCATCCCTGCCCGAAAACACCTGGGCATCATTTCGAAGACACCTGGGAAAACAAACTATAACCAGAACCCCTGCCCGAAAACACCTGGGCTGACAACACAACAATCTAAACCTACCCAAAGAATCTTAGGTGTAAGGTCACCTTCAGCCATCACTGTCGAGGGAAGAGGGAGCAGGAAGGACAGTAACTAGGGGAAATTCCCTTCCCCGTGAAATGGGGTGTCCAAAACTAAGGGCCCAACGTGGGTGGGGTGCGACTAAACACAAAACATACAATTATACATATAGATACCAACACACAAACCAACCTACGGCTCCTCAAACAAATACAAGCAGGTTCTCAAGCACTGCTGCCTCAGAAAACAAGCACACGACAAACAGTTCCCAGTTCCCATGTTCAAGTTATAATTCATAACAGTTCAGTATGAGTTAATCCCTTCACTACTGGGCAACTAACAGGCACATTCCCAGATTAAACAACAAAATTGGAAGAAAGGAAAAACATTAGGTAATTTAAGCATTCACATACGGTTCTCTTGTCAAGTCACAAAGAAATAGGGATCAAGTGAGATCCCTCAACTAGTGTAAATAAAACAACCCCGAGAAACAGCCCCATGACCCCAAACTCCAGAAGTCAACGGTTTCTCAACTATAGAGGATTCCACCCCAATTCGTGATATAAGCATCGTAACCCCCCCGCAACCTCATTTTTACAACCAGTGACAGTATAACAACAGGGGATCCCATCCAAGAAAACCATAAAGTCACCCGTAATCGGCCTGTGAAAGAAAAACAACCAAACCACTACCACAACACATGGTAGACCCACACTGGTATTTTCAGATTTAAAAGATTTAACACACTCCATGGTTTCAATTGCATTGTTCTTTAACCGGGGTTATCACATAAAAGGGTTAATCCTGGTGCTTTCAATTTATTTAACCGAGTATAATTAATTAACCAATTCCATGTTACGGTTATTTAAACATTAAGAAAGACCAAGTTTCATTAGTGCACAGAGAAAGACCACCAACAGCCATGATTTTCAGTGATCTTAGGCCTGTATAATTCACAACACATATCAATAATAAAAGAGCACAGACGTATATTGATCGCACCCCCTTTTTTCATTCTTTAAAGGTTCGTTCATTATCTTCATTAATTTGGGTTTCGTCAATTTATACAGAGACAAAAGCATACCAACCCCGCATGATACATAGAAAATACTGGTGAAGGTAAGATCCCTACCTGACCGATCGATCGACGTTATGTCCTTATGTGGAAACGGGGAAAACAGGAGTAGCAAGAACTCCACGGAACGTGATTAAGGAAAACTTCACAACAGGGGTACAATTCATCAGGAGGAAGGGTACTCCGAGAGTAGGGTGATAGAAAAAGGAAACTCAAGGAGAATTCTTTAGGTTATAAATGATGAGATACACCATTCCTGAGATGGTTAAGATATGGAGATAAAAACTCAAAACTACATAAGAAGCAGGATCGTGGGTGGACCACGCGGTTGGGACACCCCACACACCATTAAAGGGTCCCCACCTTTTAGGGCGGTTTAAACTGACACACACCTCATCGTTTTTCATTTAAGGAGGGTACCTCACCAATCATGCAATTAAACGCCATTAATGGGCATTAATGGGATTCAAAATAGGCTTAAAGGGGTCAAAACATTGTTTAAAACTAATTTGCGCAAAATGGAGGCGCTACTGGAAAACCCGTGGGGGGGAGAAGAGCTACCAGTTGGTGAGAGATACCAATAGCTGAGAGCTACTGGTTGCTGAGAGATACTGGTATCCGATAGCTATAGGTAGCTGAGAGTTACCGGTAGCTGAGAGCCACCGTTAGCTGAGAGCCACCGGTAGCCGAGAGCCACCGGTAGCTAAGATCCACCGGTATCCAAGAGCTACCGGTTGGCGACAGCCACCGGTAGCTGGGAGCGACCAGTGGCCAAGAGCCACCGGTAGCCGAGATCCACCGGTAGCCGAGAGCCACCGGTGGCCGAGAGCCACCAGTATCCGAGAGACACCGATAGCCGAGATCCACTGGTTGCTGAGAGATACCTGTTTCCGAGAGCTACAGGTAGCTACTGGTAGCCGAGAGCTACCGGTAGCTGAGAGCTACCGGTAACCGAGGGCTACCGGTACCCCAAGATCAACGGTAGGCTAGGTCTACCGGTTGGCCGAGGCTACCGGTAGGCCAAGGCTACCACTAAGAGTCACCGAGAAGCTGGGATGGCCTTCCAGACCACCCAGAACACCTCAAACATCAGATTTTTACCAAGTAATGGACCCCAAAAACCCGGGCCATTACATCAGATACTGCTCAAACTATACTCGTACCTGAGAATATAAGAACAACCCAGAAAGAAGAAAAGTGGGGTCCAAACAACCACCCTCTAAAGATACTTCTTAGGGGAAAACCCCTGATTTGGTCGAAAGATGGAACAGAACCCTCCCCTACATCCAGGAATACTCCCCCAAGAGTTATCAACCACAAACATTCAAAACAAGAACAAGCATAACACTTCCCAACGCATGAGTTATGGAGTCCCCTCCTACATGTCTGGACATTATAAACTTTGGGTGGCACTGACTCGCTCACACGGGTTTAATTTCATCCACGTTAATGCATCCTGATTAGTAGTCAGGTTTTCCCCTCATCACACATTATGACACACACACAAAGAGAACAGGGAATAGATCATATAATATCTAAGAAAAAACTAGCATTTCATAGATTAAATCCCAAGGTAGAATATCTCAACAAGGATCAGAACAAAACAACAAGAAAGTCAAAACAACTCGGGATACTGAACAGAAAACTGGTCCTCCCGCTCCTAAGTGCTCTCTTCCAGGCCACCATGCCTCCACAACACACTAACCAAGGGGATGGTTCATCCCCGGAGCACATTCTATTTATGATCCTCGATCTTGATTGGTCGTTCTATAAAGGTCACATCTTCTTTGACAACTAACTCTCCCCAATCGATGGTGTCGGAGTCGTTGTGTAGATATCGACGAAGCTGGGAGACGTGAAAGAGGTTGTGAACTTTCTTCAACTGAGGTGGAAACGCCAGCTGATATTCCACCTCACCAACTCGTCCCAACACCTCCAAAGGTCCGATGAAGCTAGGGGAGAGCTTACTCCCCTTCTCAAACCTTCGCTGCCCATGTCGAGGTGAAACCTTCAAGAACACATGATTCCCACCTTGAACTCCGAGGGCCTCCTCCTACGATTGACATAAGACTTCTGTAGGTCACGGGCTGCCTTCATCCTCTCACGCATGAGCTGAACCTTCTCAGTGGTTCCCTGCACCACCTCTGGCTCAAGAATAGCCGCTTCCCCAATCTCTGTCCAGCAAACTGGTGACCGAAACGACCTTCCATACAATGCCTCAAATAGTTTCATACCAATAGTGGAGTGGAATCTATTGTTATAAGAAAACTCCACTAGAGGCAAGTGTCGTACCCATGGTCCCCCAAAATCTAGAATACATTCCAGTAGCATGTCTTCTAATGTCTGGATCGTTTGTTCTATTTTCCCATCTGTCTGAGGGTGGAAAGCAGTGATAAGTCATAACTGGGTGCCAAAGGCATGCTGTAATCCCCTCCATACTCGTGAGGTAAACCACTTGTCTTGATCGGAGACAATAGATCTTGGGATCCCATGCAACCGAACCACCTCATCGACGTACCTCTGGGCAAAGGTTCCCACCAAACTTGACTCCTTAATCTCTAAGAAGTGTTATAATTTTGTCAACCGGTCCACCACTACTCAGATGGAATCATAGCCTCCCTGAGACCTGGGTAGCCTTATGATGAATTCCATCGAGATGTCATCCCACTTCCACTTAGGAACATCTAATGGCTGTAACGGTCCTCCAGGAAAACGGTGTTCATCCTTTACTTGCTGACACGCGAGGCATTTTACCACAAACTCTGCCACCGCCCGCTTTACCCTGGGCCACCAAAACTATCTCCTCAGGCCTTAGTTTATCTTTGAGATCCTAGGATGTATCGCTAAAGCCTAGACATGGAACTCACTGAGAACACCTTTACGCATTGCCTCCGGAACAATATGCCTTCCATGGAAAAGCATCCAATGCTGAGCATTCTCTGACCATCCCTCGGGATCATTTCCCTGATAAACATGATCCTGCATCACTTCCACCTCCGAGTCCCCCCACTGAGACTCTTCCACATGCACCACTAAGGAGGAAACTACAGTCATCTGAAACAAACAACCTCTTCCACCTTCCACCCTTGAATCCAAATATAAGGCCGCCAACTCTTCCATCGCTCTCCAAGAATCTGCAGATTCTCGAACTACTTCCTTCTATGATTTCCTACATAGGGAATTAGCCACAACATTTCCCTTTCCCATAGTATAAGAGATCTCGAAGTAATAATCTTGGAGTAAATCAACTCATCTCCACTACCGCAAGTTCAGATCTCACTGGGAAAAGATATAACGCTAGCTCTTGTGATATGAGAAGACCACAAAGTGCTCTCCGATGATATAATGCCACCAAAACTTCAATGTGAACACCATGGATGCAAGCTCTAGATCATGTGTTTCATAGTTACGTTCAAGAGGATGTAACTTCCTAGACCCATAAGAGATCACTCCTCGTTGCTGCATCAGCACACATCCCAACCCAAGGCCAGAAGCATCACAGAACACTTCAAACAACACCCCTTCCTATGGTAATCTGAGTACTGGAGCACTAACCATCTTCTCCTTTAGGTATCCAAAAGCTATCTAGCACTGGTCGCTCCACACGAAGGCCTGGTCTTTCCTAGTCAAAGCTATCAACGGATCTGCAACTCGAGAGAAGTTGGGCACAAACCTCTAGTAATAGCCTGCCAAACCCAAGAAACTACGAACTTCCGCCACATTTATGGGTTCTGCCCATGAAACGACTGCCTCGATCTTCGACGGGTCTGCTGCTATTCCCCTCTGAGACACTACGTGTCCAAGGAAATGTACCTCTTACGTTAAGAACATTCACTTAAACAGTTTCCCATAAATATGGTGGTGTCGAAGTACTCCCAAAACTACCCTAATATGTTCAACATGCTCTTACTTTGATCTTGAGTAGATAAGGATGTCGTCGATGAACACCATAATGAACTGGTCCAGAAACTCTCGGAAAATAAAGTTCATGAGGTTCATGAACGTAGCTGGTGCATTTGTAACGCCAAATGGCATGACCACAAATTCAATGTGGCCATATTTACACCTGAAAGTCGTCTTCATGATATCACTCTCCTTCACTCTCAACTGGTAGTATCCAAACTGCAGATCAATCTTAGAGAACCAACCTGCTCCCCTCAACTGGTCGAAGAGATCGTCTATCCTCGGGAGGGGGTAAATATTCTTGATAGTCACCTGATTCAACCTTTGGTAGTCTATATATAGTCGTAGACTACCATCTGCCTTCTTTACGAAAAAAATGGAGCACCCCATGAAAACACGTTCGGTCGAACAAATCCCTTCTCCATCAGATCGTCAATCTGATTCCGCAACTCCCGCAACTCAGAAGGTGACATCTGGTATGGAGTCATCGAGATCGGGTGGGCACCAGGCTATCAGTCTATCCCAAACTCAACATCACGTTGAGGGGGTAAAGTTACAACCTCATCAGGAAAGACATATAGGAATTCTCGTACAACCTCTGGGACATCCATCATTGTTGCGTCCACCGACTCTATTGACATCCCGTTCAGCATAGACAGGAGTGGCTCCACATGTCGACTCCCCTCCTAATAACTATGCTCCCCAACAAAAGGCACACATCGTCCATCCTCGTTGGAGAATTCAATCCTTCTCCGATAGTAGTCGATGATGGCATGCATGGAGAATAACCAGTCGATGCTTAGAATGACATCGTATTGATGCATCTGCAATGAAATAAGATCTCCACTGGACTGATGTGGTCCCAACATCAGTCTACACCCCCGGAAGAAGAAAGATATGCTGGTCTGACCCCCAACTAGTGTTCTTAACACTAGGGGAACAAGAAGATTCTCGGCATCCAGACCCAAATCATGGGCTAATTCAGGTGTAACGAAGGAGTGTGATGCTCCTGAATCAAACAAGGCAGAAACAAGAGTGCTGAATAAACTAATCATACCGCGAACGACCTCTGGTCCCGTCAGAGTTACTAACTCTGCGGCATGAAACTGTCCACTCCCTTCTCCTCTGCCTCACTATGGTCGACCACCTCCCCGACCACGCCCGGGTCGAGGTCCCTGAGGATCACCCTGGTGTCGATCTCCTCCTGCAAGGTCGTCTCTTTGAGGGCCAGGGGCATGCTACTGCTGCTGAAAAGGCCTTACCGGAAACGGATGATGCTGAGGTTGGTGCTGAAACTTCCCACCCCCACCATGTGGAGCTCAAGTCGGACACCGGCTTTGGACGTGCCCGAAAACCCCGCAAGAGAAACACTTTGGTCCTAGCCCTGTGAGAAAAGGGAGAGTGCTAGATGCTCGGGACTCAAACTGATGAGGGATAAATCCTGCTTGTCAAAACCTGAAAGGCCCTGTCGCTGGAGATCTGCTACTGACTACCTTTCCCTTTGATGAACTCATCTGGTTCCCTTCTCGTGGTGTGCCTCCCTTCGAGTGCATCCACTCTACTATCTTTGCCTTATTCTATACTGCTTGGTATGTCAGAAGAGTTAAGGGAGAGACATCGTACTGAAGAGAAGGACGGAGCGCCTCCTCTAACCATTTTTTCCGAGACTCCTCATCCAGAAAGAGATATGGGGAAAATCAAAAGAGATATTTAAACTTGATCCCCAGCTCCCAAACTGACATGCTTTCCTACTGAAGGGAGATAAACTCCTGTATCTTCTTAGACTTCACCATATATGAGAGGAACTCCTCGCGAAATTCCTTCTCAAAACTGGCACATGAAACCTCTACCTATGTCTTCTCTCCCAGGAAAAGCGTCCATCACTGACGCGCTGCTCCTCTCAACTGACTGACAGCCAACAAAACCCAGTACTCCCTCAGAGAATAGATTAAAGATAAGGTGATGGCTAGCTCCTCAAACCATCCCTCCGTTACTGATTCAGAAACGCTACCCTCGTACTTCTCGAGGGTTTGTCGCTGGAAGGAGCACAGAGTCCTCTGCCAGAAGTTGTCCTCCTCATCTCGGTCAACCATTTGCTAGTCAACTGCCTTGATCCGCTGGGGCTCAACCACTCGGGTCGCTCGTGGGTAACGTCTGGGTTCCATAGATGTAAGGTAAACAAATATTTCCTAAGCCCAAGTAGCAAGGGAATTATGATTATTATTATTATAAATTTTTTTCTCCCCAAGGTGCCCCAAATCAAATAAAAACACAATCAGTATGTTGCATGTACCTTCCCTAGGGTCTCTACCCTGCAATAAATGTAGTCTCATTTGGTTGTTCGATAGGCTCAGAGTCCTTGCATCGAATCACGGGGGGCCCTAAAATCCCATGTCCTACCCGGTCCTCCATGGCCTATTTCACGAACTAAGATCACCTAACATTGTTTCCCTACCATCCCATGAAATCCTAATTGTTCCTAACTCCATACTCCATCTTATCCCTTAACCTTACCTCTGATACAATTATGTCATGACCCGCCTTCGGCAAGACGATGGAAGGGGTGGAAAAGGCCCCCGCCCTTCCTTCTTCAAGTCAAAGACGATATAATGACCCCCGAGTCCCGCCTCCAGTAGGCCCTGGAGTGGAGACTAGCACCAAGGGTGTAACATTTTCACAATATGGGAGGCATTACCCTTTTTAGTTAACCTAGATTGGGAGAAAGAATGAATCAACTCCAAACACCACCACGTATAGAAAACTCAAAGGAAAACTAGACTACATGCATGTTTTAATAATAAAACAGAACAAGTTACAAGAACTCCAAAGTACAAACCAACAGGAAAAGAAAAAGGCAAAATAGAAAACAACAGTGACCAACAGCAACTCCGACATCCAGACTAGTAAGGTTCTGCATGGCCTCTGAAGTCCTCCTGAAAACCTGAAAGTAAACGTTGGGTGTGAATACAAAGCATACTCAGTAGGAAAAACCTATAGCTCTCATGCACAAGTGGGGAGATGTACTAAAGTCTCGTGAGAAGCAGAGAAACCAACATCTACCAAGGAGTCTATCCATCCCACCTCACTGGCCATGCTCACTAACAACACAAGTAGTAAGGTAATAGTAAAAGAACAAAACATTTGGGTACCCCGCACCACCATTTCCCCTACTATCTAGCTGCTCATCCCTAACGGAAAACGTCCTGATGCTACCATGCTCTTCTCGCCCGCACACACCTGGGCCTCACAACCACACATCCATGCCCACACACACCTAGGCCTCACAACCATCCATACCTTCCCAAAAACACTTGGGCCTCATCCCAAAGACACCTAGGAAAACAAACCATAACTAGAACCCCTGCCCAAAAACACCTGGGATAATAACACACCAATCAAAACCCACACGAAGAATCTTGGGTGTAAGGTCACCTCCAGCCATCACAGCCGAGGGGAGAGGGAGTAAGAAGGACAGTAACTAGGGGGAAACGCCATTCCCCATGAAATGGGGTGTCCGACACTAAGTTCCCAACGCGGGTGGGGTGCGACTAAACACAAAACATAAAATTATACATATATACCAACACACATACCAACCTACGGCTCCTCACACAGATACAAGCTGGTGCAGAAGCACTGCTACCTCAGAAAAAAGGCACACAACAAACAATTCCCAGTTTCCCTATTCAAGTTATCATTCAAAACAGTTCAGTATGATTTAATCCCTTCACTACTGGGCAACTAACAAGCATATTCCCAGATGAAACAACAAAATCGGTAGAAAGGAAAAACATCTGGTAATTTAAGCATTCACACCCAGTTATATTGTGAAGTCACAAAAAAATAGGGATCAAGTGAGATCCCACAAGTAGTGGAAACAAAACAACCCCGAGACATATCCCCATGTCCCCAAACTCCAGAAGTCAACGGTTTCTCAATAACAGAGGATTCCACCCCAATTCGTGATATAAGCAGAGTAACCCCCCACAGCCTCAGATTTACAACTAGCGAAAGTATAACAACAGGGGATCCCATCCAAGAAAACCATAAAGTCACCCGTAATTGCATCGTGAAGGAAAAACAACCAAACCACTACCAAAACACAAGTTAGACCCACACAGGTATTTTCAGATTTAAAATATTTAACAAACTCTATGGTTTCAATTCCACTATGCTTTAACTGGGGTTATCTTAGAAAAGGGTTAATCCTAGTGCTTTCAATTTGTTTAACCGAGTATATGTAATTGACCAATTCCATGTTACGGTTATTTAAACATCCAGAAACACTAAGGTTCATTAGTGAACAGAGAAAGACCACCAACAGCCATGATTTTCAGTGAGCTTAGGCCCATATAATTCACAACACATATCAATAATAAAAGAGCACTGCTGTATATAGATCTCACCCCCCCCCCCCCCCCTTTCATTATTTAAAGGTCCGTTCATTATCTTCATTAAGTTGGGTTTTGTCAATTTCCACAGATACAAAAGCATGTCAGCCCCGCATGATACACAGAAAATAGAGGCAAAGGTAAGATTTCTACCTAACTGATCGATCGACGTTACATCCTCGAGTGGAAACTGGGAAAACATGAATAGCAGGAACCCCACAGAACGCGATTAAGGAATACTTCACAACGAGGGTACAATTCGTCCGGAGGAAGGGTACTCCGAGCGCAGGGTGATAGAAAAAGGAAACTCAGGGAGAATCCTTTAGGTTATAAAGCCTGAGATACACCATTCCCGGGATGGTTAAGATACGGAGATAAAAACTCAAAACCACATAAGAAGCGGGATTGTCGGTTGACCACATGGTTGGGACTCCCCACATACCATTTAAGGGTCCCAGCCTTTCGAGGCGTTTTAAACCAGCGCACACCTCATCATTTTTCTTTTAAGGACGGTACCTCATCAATCATGTAATTAAATGCCTTTAATGGGAATTAATGGGCTTTAAAACAGGCTTAAATGGGTCAAAACATGGTTTAAAACTAATTTGTGCAAAAATTACGCGCTACTGGAAAACCCATGGGGGTAGGAGAGCTACCGGTTGGCGAGAGCTACTAGTTGCCGAGAGCTACCAGTAGCCGAGAGTGACCAGTAGTCGAGAGCCACCGGTAGCCGAGAGCCACCGCTAGCCGAGACCCACTGGTAGCTGAGAGCCACTGGTAGCCGAGAGATACCGGTTCGCGACAACCACTGGTAGCTGAGAGCTACTGGTAGTCGAGTGCCACTGGTAGCCGAGAGCCACTGGTAGCTGAGCGTTACCGGTAGCCGAGGACTACCGGTACCCCAAGGTCACTGGTAGGCTAGGTCTACCGGTAGTCCGAGTCTACTGGTAGGCCAAGGGTACCGCTAAGAGTCATCGAGAAGCTGGGATGGCCTTCTAAACCACCCAGAACAACTCAAACATCATATTTTTACCATGTAATGGACCCCAAAAACAAGGGCCATTACAGGTTTGGTAACGTTTTGTGTAGTACCACATTCAATTGTATATGATCAAGATCTTATGTTTTCCGCAATGTTTTAGAAAAGTATTCAACAAGATATAGATATAGAGTTGAGTTTCAACATGGTGTATCATCCTCAAATAGATGTTTATTCTATGAGAATAATTCAAACCCTAGAAGATATATAAAGATATTGTCTAATGTGTTTGAATGGTTTTTGGGATTACCCCTTACTCTGGTTGATTTTTCCTACAATAATAGCTTTGACTCAAGTATTCGTATGGATCCTTTTGAATTACTTTATGTAAAGAAGTGTAGAAACACAAAGTATTGGAATGAAGTTACAGAAAGAAATCTATTGAGACCTAAGAAAGCTGATAAAATGGCAGAGAATGTTAAATCCATTCACAACCATCTAAGGACTACAAAATGTTGAGAGAAATATTATGTTGATAATCTTTGATATGATCTCAAATATGAATTTTTAGAGAATGACTTCTAATAATTTTCTACATGGAAAAAAGAAGGTGAAAGTAATCCCTAGGTATATTGGTCCCATTAAAATACTTGTTCGTATCAGGATAGTACCTTGTCATTTGTATATTCCAACAAACCTCTCTTAGGTTCATGACATTTTTACACATATCACTCTTAAGGAAGTACATACATTATCCATTGTTGATTCAATAATATTTACTTATGACTTTTCTATTCCTTTATGTTTTGAAAATCACAAATAGCCTATCTTAAGGAAAATTTTATTTTCCCTAAAAAATATCTTAATAAGGAAAATTTTCCTTCCCCAGGGAAATTTTTATCCTTATATATGTTTTCATTGTTCATTTTATAGTTTCTCATATTCTAAATCTTTTTATATCTAAAGCCTAAAAATACATTTCATATCTAAAACCTCAGAATCCTATAAATATTTGGATATAGATTATTCTGTTTTCAGATTCCGAATTTTCTAAAATTCAGAATCTGAATTCTCTGAAATTCAGATTCCAAATTCTTTGAAATTCAGATTCAAAATTCTCTAAAATTCAGACTCTAAATTCCTCCAAATTCACACTCCCAATTCCTATGAATTCAGTCTCCAAATTCCTCAGAATTTAAGTTCTGAATTCCTCAAAATTCAGGTTCCAAAATCCTCAGAATTTAGGCTCCAAATTCCTTAGAGTTCTGGTTCTGAATTCCTCATAATTCAAATTCCGAATTCCTCATAATTCAGAATTTTAATTCCTCGGAATTCTGATTCCGCATTCCCCATAATTCTGGTTCCTAATTCCTTATAATTCAGACTTCGAATTCCTTATAATTTAGACTCTGAATTCATTGGAATTCAGACTATGAAATTTATAGAATTCCGGTTCTGAATTACTTGAAAAAAAGAATCTTAATATTTATGATTTATAGTCTATAAGTGTTTATTTACATAGACTCTAAAAATAGATTTGGTTAAGTTACCATATTTTTCTTACCCCTGTTATAGTTATGAAATGATGGCATGCAATCTGTTTCTAACTAACTGTTTTTTGAGTGACACGTGTATAGGTCCCTCTGAGATTCAAGGAAAAATATGGCCATTGGAGGAGGGAGTCGAATATTGGAGAAATTCCTATAAATATGAACTCATTTGAATTATCTTGTAACAACTGAGAACTAATCCATCAAACTAGAGATTACATGATGCTGAAGAAACTTCTAAAGAGAGAGACTCTCATGCCTTGTGCGTACTAAACATTTTGTTCATCTTGCTTCATGCAACTCTAATTGTTGTTGTGAACAATTGAGGAATTATTGGGATAGAAAGAAAGAGGTTCCGACTACCTTGATGTTTGAGGGCTTGCAAGGATAGCACGACAGATTCTGATATTCTTATCGAGGGCTTACCTGGTGTGGGTAAGACAAACTTTCTTGGGAGTATAAATCAAGGGACCTTTATCCAAGGTTTTTTGGATACCCTACTCATTAGGTTCAAATATTTCATACATATTACTTGTTTTATTTCAAGTTTATATTCCACTGTATTTTTATAAAGGAATAAAGTATAACTTTCTTATACTTTCTTGTTCTTTTATGTACTCTAATTAATATGATTCTATATGCTTTAAGGTTGAATCTGTTCGTTGTAAACTTTTATTAAGTTTCATTTCCAGAACCATATTTCTGGAACCTAGAAAGTTTTTATAACTAAGAGTTCTTATGAATATATATTGTTTAACTTTATTAAACACTGTTTTCCTTAAGGTTAAAAATGAATGTTTCTAAACATATAATTCACCCCCCCCCTCTTGTAATTGAGCATCTTCCTTTATATTTCAATCCTAAAATTGGTATCAAATGAGGTATCTGAAATACTTATATTCATGTATAAGTTTTCATGCTCAATTTTTCTTTGTTCTAAATATTTTCCTTGTTTATGATATTTATCGATGTTTACAAACTTTTACTATTAACAAGTTTCTGTGAAAAGATATTTTCTTTTCGATGGTAGTAATGAATATTGGTTCAATTAAGAATCTAAATCCTACTATACCACCTATATTTGATGGGAATGATTATGAATATTGGAGAGATCATGTGAAGACTTTTTTTATTAATATTGGAGTGGGATAATTTGTTATGATTATTGGAGATTACAAGATTACTGATAAGGAAGTTGGAACTTTTAGTAATCAAAAAAGGTTTGAATATCAACTAAACTACAAGGTACACAATACACTATTTTGTTGCATTACTATGAATATATATAGTTAGATTTCTTCTTTTGAAGCCTCAAATTGTATTTGGATGAAATTGGAGGTTACTCATTTTGGTACATACAAGGTTATAGAAACTAGAAGAACTATGCTTAGAGCAAAATATCATGGATTTCTATTTCATTATGGAGAACCAGTGTGTAAAGTACAACAGAGGTTTATGACTATTGTTAACAGTTTACAATCCATGGGTGAGAAAGGTTTAGATGATGAGGCACTAGTGGAAAAGATTATAGATTTCATGCCTAATTATTGGGAATCTAAGAGAATAGTTATTGATAAGAATATGAAACTATCTCAAATTACTCTTTATGAGATTTTTAGAACTCTTCTTTAACATGAGACAGGAATAAAAAGAGATGTTGGTTTAAATAAGAACAATAATGGCAATGGAAGTGTATCCTTTACAACTACTAAAGTCAGGACTCCTGAAACGGTTACAAGATCCAAGTCAAATAATGTTAATGTTTTATCTGAGTCTGGAAAAAGTGAACATTCTATGAATGAGCTATATAATATTCCTCAAAGGATGAACAAGATAGTTGGAAAGAAATAATTTCAATATATATTTAAGAAGAAAGAAATAAATGAAAAGAAAGACACAGAAGTCACATGTTATGATTGCAAAAGAGCAGGGTATATAAGGCCAGATTGTCCTATTCTTAAGAAAAATGATAGAAAGGAAAATACTTCTAAGAGAAAAATAAATAATTACAGTAAAGCTAAATCTAAGAAAGTTTTCAATGTTAATGACACCTAGAGTGCCAATGGTGGTGAGTCTTCTGATGAAACCTCATAGTATGAATCTTCTTGCCAGAATAATATTGGTTTACATCCCAAGCTACCTATTGAAAATTATTTTCTAATGGCTAAGGTACACAATGTTGATTCCATAACTATGTATCCTTAAATGATAATTATAGTGATAATAAATATTATGAATCTTCGGATGAAGAATATTGTTATGATGAAGATAATGCATTACTTATGAAAAAAATTAGGTTTTATAAGATTTGTGAGAATGAAAATTCTAAACTCAAGAAAAAACTTGATAAGGAAAATTCAATAATTTCTATTCTTACTAAAAATAACAGATCCTTCTAAAGATCTTGATTTGAAAATTTATTATTTTGAAAGTTTTTCAAAAAACCTTGAGGAAGTTAATTCTGAGAAAGATAAACTAAGGAACTTGAAAAGGTAATTTTAAGGAAAATATTTTAGAGACTAATTCTAGTACAAAAAGTAATATTTTTGAGGAAAAAACATAGTTATTAAACTAAATTCCGAAATATTTTCCTTCAGGAAGTGTTTTTCAAACTTTAACTTGGGAATGGAAAAACATGATAAAATGTATTCTCAAATTCTTCCTCTAAGGAATAATTTTAGATTTGGTTATACTCATTCTCAACCAATTTTCAATAATATCTATTTTGTTCCTCAATGTGATTCATTTTTCACTAAATTTCAGTGTGGTGGACATTGGGAAAAAAATTCTTTAAAAAAAACTCATTATTTAGGTTTTCATAAAGCCTATTTTTCTAATAAAATGTGGCTTCCTAAAATTTTCTTTCTGAAGTTTCTAGATCCAATAAATTTTGGGTTTCAAAAGTCTAACACTCTTATTTTTAATAAAATAAAGAAACTAACAATAGAAATACATAGTACATGGATAGTGTATGTTCCCGGTATATGACTTGAAACAAAAAGTTATTTGAAAAGATTATCAAGAAGAAAGAAGGAAAAGTAACTTTCAAAGATAATGCTTATGAAAAAATTATTGGTATAGGTATCATTTTTCTTCTTGGAAAAACATTGATTTCGAATGTTTTATTTGTTAAGGGTCTTAAGAACAACCTCATTAGCATAACTCAGTTATGTGATGAAGGTTACCTTGTGAATTTTAGGAATGATAAATGTTTAGTACACAATTCCAAGGAAGATTTTATTCTTTCTTCCCATAGGAAAGAGAATGTATACACACTAAACATAGAATACCTTAGGATCTAAGACCTACCTTGTCATAGTAAAATGGAAGATCATTCTTGGTTATGGCATAGAATATTAGGACACTGTAACCAGAGGAACCAATTCAAACTCTCTAAGAAAATACTACTTAAGGATATACCAGAGCATAGATTTGATTCTTCAGAAATTTTTCATCCTTATCAATTTGGAAATAAATATAAATAAAGTTCTAAATCAGTTGGTGAAGTCATAACTAATGATGAATTATGGTTGGTGCATATGGATATTTTTGGTCCAACACAAACTAGAAGCATTGGAGGAAAATATTATGTATTTGTCTTAGTTGATGGTTACACTAGATTTACGTGGGTATATTATCTAGAAAAGATATTTGAATATTTTTCTTATTTCAAAATGTTTAGATCCGAAGTTAAACATTAAAAAACCATTCCATTGATAACTATTCAAAGTGATCATGGAAGATAATTTCAAAATTCTGATTTTGAAACTTTTTGTAGTAGAAAAGGAATTGCTCATAACTTCTTGGCACCCAGAACCCCTCAACAAAATGGTTTTGTTGATAGAAGAAACTAAATTCTTCAAGAGATTGCAAGAACCATCTTGAGTGAATATTTGGTAGCCATTCATTTTTGGGATGAAGATGTAAGTACTTCTTCTTATATTATAAATTGGGTTTTAATAAGACTTTTTCTTAATAAAACTGCTTATGAGTTATGGAATGGAAAAAACCTAGACTTTCGTACTTCAATGTATTAGGATGAAAGAAATTCATTTTGAATAATAAATATAATTTACATAAATTCACACCCTATTCTGGTGAAGTAATTTTATTATGCTACTCCACAACTTCTAAGGCTTATATAGTTTTCAATAAACACACTTTTACTGTTGAAGAAATAGTACATGATAAATTTGATGAAACCAATCTGTTTTTTTTAAATAACCTCAACCTACATATTCTGATGTGTCCTCAAAAACGGATTGTCAACCATTGATAGAAGATCCTTCTGATAAGAAAAATGTTCAAGAAAATATTTCTGAATCATTTACCCTAGAATATTTCCTAACATATGTTTATTAATAGGTTTTACAAAACCCAAATCAGTTGTTTCTTAAGAATCATCCCAGTGATAGCATCATTGGTTATGTAAATCAACCTGTAAGGACTAGAAGTTTCTTAAGGAATGAAGTATAATATCTAGAATTCCTTTCACAATTATAACGAAAAAGAACTAATGAAGCTTTTGGTGATGATGATAAGATAAAATCCATGCAAGATGAGATAAATGAATTTGAAAGGAATAAATTCTGGACCTTGGTTGAAAGACCTAAGGAAACATCTGTTATTGGAGTAAAATGGGTCTTCAGAAATAAGTGTGATGCAAATGGAATCATAGTAAGAAATAAATAAAGATTAGTTGTTAATGGATACAATCAATAGGAAGGAATTGGCTATGAAGAAACCTATTCTTCAGTAGATAGACTTGAATCTGTCTATATTCTACTTTCCTTTGTAGCATTATTTAATTTCAAACTCTTTCAAATAGATGTTAAATGTGATTTCCTTAATTTTTATGTTCAGGAGGATGTTTTTTTTGAATAACCTCCTAGTTTTAAAGATAAAAAACATCCTGAGAATATTTTTAAACATACCCAAGCATTATATGGACTTAAACAAGCCCCCAGGGCCAAGTATGATAGACTTATAATATTTTTGTTATAAAACAATTACGTTAAGATAAATGCTGATTCAACCCTCTTTATTACGAAAGATAAGAAAAATGTTTTTATTGTTCAAATTTATGTTGACGATATTATATTTTCTTCAACTCAGCAATATTTAACTAATTTGTTTGTGAATCTAATGAAATCTCATTTTGAAATGAGTATGATGGGTGAGTTATCATTTTTCCTTGGATTTCAAATTTCTCAAAAACTATAAGATATTTATATATCCAAACAAAAATATATTAAATATCTTCTTGAAAATAATGGATATGACAACACTAAGAGTATAAGTACTTCCATTAGTACCTCAAATTCACTTGATCTTATTGAAGTTGGGAAACCAGTCGATCAATCAACATTTAGAAGTATGATAGGAAGTCTATTATACCTGATAGCTTGTCATATAGATTTAATGTTTTTAGTATGCTTATGTGCCGAATATTAATCCAATCCTATGGAATCTTATTTAAAGGCAGTGAAAATAATTTTTCACTCCTTAAAATGAACCATGGATTTAGGACCCTTTTATACTTCTGGAAATGATTTTGTTCTAAAAATATTTTCGGATGCTGACTTTGGTGGATGTAGAATCGATAGGAAAAGTACATCCGGGAAATGTCATTTCATAGGAGATTAATTAGTTTCTTGGTCTTGAAAAAATCAACACTCAATAGAACTTTCCACTACTGAAGATGAATATGTAGCAGCTAGAAGTTGTTGTGCTCAAGTGTTGTGGATGCAACACACACATACAGACTATGGTATGAGATTTACCAAAACAAAAATATTGTGTGATAATACTAGTCTCATTTCCTTAAGTAAAAACCCTACACATCACTCCCGTTCAAAACACATAGATATTAGGCATCACTTTCTTAGGGATCACACACAAGAAAGAGATATCATTATTCAATATATCAGAACGCAAGATCAACTTGCTGATATTTTCAAAAAATCTTTACCCTCCAATAGATTTGAATATATTAAATAGAAGTTATGAATGATAACCATGAGTAAATATCCCATATTAACTCCTTGTTAAAACCTATCTCCTTATAGTTATAAACTTCTTTTCATAGGGGGTACATTTTCTTGTTAGTCAACATTTTCGTAATCAAAATTTTCGTAATCAAAATTTTCATAAGCATTCTTCAAGAAGAATTTTTCTAATTATGTATAATTTCCCTATGCAGTCTGAATGGAAGGTTTCCTTTCCTAAATTTTCTTAATCATCTTTTTACATGTTAGTTTTTTCATTTTGTTTTAAATTTTTCGGAATCACTTTTTCATAAATCTGAATGTTTATCTTAAAAACCTCAAAAGATCGGAACCTATCAAAATCCTTCTTTGGTTATCATCTCAACTGTTAGATCTGATCAAGATTATTTCTACTATTGGATCTAGTAAGGAAGTTGAACAATCCCTTAAATTCCCTATATAAGGACCCCTCTATGTTTTCCCCACATCAATATTCATGCTCTAGTGTGTTGAATACCTGCTTCTCTACTTAAAGTCGTTCTGAATCTTCAATGTTTTCTTAATTTTGAATGTCTATAGAAGCCTCTCCTTTGAAATAAATTCCTTTGGTAAAGTAAATCTATGAGTGGAATATATACCAAGAAAGGTTGGTCGATCTGAAATTCTATGATAAGTATGACTCTATCATTTCAAAGAATATTAATCTCAATGGCTGGCAGAGCCTATGTATATCAAAACTGAGGGAACAATATCCTATTTATCTGGTGTTGTTAGTCAAGTTCTATGAATCAATAAGTTTCTTCAATTAAGGAGGGAGAGACAAGTTTTATTTCAAGAGCTATGGGAAGACTTATTCCCTTTCCTATAGCAAGGTATCAAGTTTGATTGGAATTCCTTATAAAGGAGAAGCAAAGTTCTATACTCACAATCTACCAGATGTAGAAGGATCTTTTGATAAAGACCAAGCTCTAGCATACCTTGGTGTTTCAGAGGTAAAGACTCTGAATATTGTTCATCTGGCTACGAATCTCCTGATTCTTGAATTATGGGCCCATGGTTTTTTTATTCCAAGGAAAGGAGATAAGGATACTCTGAAAAAGAGTGAAATCTATATTTTGGAATTCTTGGTGAATCTCGGAAATATAAAATTGGTTATGTATATCTTGGTTACGATTGAGAATATCAATAATTGAAATCTGAAATATCAAATCATCATGTATCTGGCTATTCTCTAGAATATTATTGTTTTTTGTCTTGAGTCTTTCAAAATTTCTTGTAGTTCTAAGTTGAGAAATTACAAGGTGATGTTGATGAGTGATGACGCTCTAAGAAGAATTAAAATTGGGGTTTCTAGTGAATCGGTATAATTTTATGATTTTTTTGAAGAATAAGTAGAGTCATTGTCAAAGAAACTAGAAGTGTCTGAAACTTATAAGAAGGTTGGAAGAAATAGGAATGCCAAAGAATCGGAATAGAAAAGAAAAATCACTATGCCTAAGGAAACTCAATCAGCTCCACCAAATCCAAAGAAGCAAAAGTATTATCCTGGTGAAGTGGTTGCCAGGTATAGAGAAGATAAGAAAAATAATAAAGAAGGATCCTACTTTTGGGTTGGACCCTGCTGAGGAAAAGGAATGAAAGATAAAGGTTGTTGAAGATCATGAGAAGAAACAGAAGGAAAAGAAGCAGATGAAGAAGTTAACGGAGGCTGAAATTGTGCAATCCCTTATCAAGGATTCTGAGAAAACATCTAAAAAAATCCCAGTTCCAGAATTGTTTTTGCTTGAATCCATTCCTAAGACTCTGAAAAATAAGGTTTTGATTCCAAATCTAGAACAAGAAGAAGAAATTTTTCAGGAAGAGGAAGAGGAAGTTGTATAATAAGAAGAAAAATAATAAGAGGATGACACTAATGATGTCATAAAGCAAGTTGAAGATTACCATGAGAAGGAAAGTCCCTCTGTAAAATTATCAATTTGGACTTCTCATGTTGAACCCTAAAAACATGCTACTCTGAGGAATAAAGAGAGGGGTCAGCAAGAAGTTAATAAGCCAACAGATGATGAAAGTAGGAATCCTCATTTTATTCAGCTAGGATATCTTGTGGAAGATGTTGAGAAAGAAATTTTTGAGGAAGATAAAGTTGTTCAGCAATCAGATAGTGAGCATGAATCACCTAAAGCAGAAGAAATAATTCATATAGTTGATAAGGGAATGTATGTGTTGGTCCATACACCTAGAAAATTTGTATAGAAAAAGAAAGTTGTTGGAAGTTTGTTGAATAGGAAATCTGAAGAATTAGAAAAATAACCCTCACCAACCAAACATTTTGATTCAGAATCGTCCCCTCTTGGACATGATTTTTTGGTATACACTTTAAAAAATAAGGTCGGTACTATTCCTTTATTTCCAAGTATATATTCGAGGTGTCAGTTGATTCAGCATTTGTTCAATCGGAAATCCGATTCAGTTTCTGTTCTTGTGGATAAATTTGTCAGTCTTGAGGAAAATTTCAAATCTTTTATCATTGGTTATGAGTCTCATTAAAGGTCATGCAAGAATATTAAAAGATTTTCAAGGATTACAATTCAAGACCTAAGAGCTTTTGTTTAATTTAAAGATAATTTCAAAGATTCCTTTTACACCAATGATGGAAAGAATAATGATCTTACTAAGAGCTTTAGGAAAATCTGACTCTCGAATAGACAAATCGGAAGCAAGATGTCAAGGATTTAAATGGAAAGCTTAATTCTATGGTCATGAATTAGAAGAGTTTAATGGATCTCATAATTGAATTTTAAGAGAATCTTGTTAAGAAAAAAGATGTCTTGAAGGTTTTGGAAAAAATTCTTAAGGCACAGGAAGAAAAGATAAAATCCTCAGAGAAGAAAAGTGAAGATCAATATCAATATCTCAAGCACATGGAAGATGATCCCAAGGATCTAAAGAAGCTTAAAACTGTTGTAAAGAAGTTAGTACTAAAGGAGAAAAAAGGATAATTTTCCCCAATTCCGATCTTTTTTTGTATTTCTTCCTTATACAAATTCTTTCAATCTTAATGAAATTTCTGGTTGTTCTCTCTCTATATATATATATGTTTAGTACTACTTTTTTGGGAAGCATTTTTTCCTATTCCTTCTATTCCTATTGGAAAATCACAAAGGGGGAGAAAGGAATGATAAAAATAATACTAAGAAAGAATAGATTTTCCTAATTAAGGGGGAGTCATTCTAAGCAGAAGTTCTTGTCAAAGAAGGTTTTTGTATGTAAAGAAAATGTAATATTACATTCAGTAAATAAATAATAAGATCCTTAGGGATTTCAAAACCTAAGGGGGATTTACACTTATTCACATTAATCCTTATGTAAAAGGGAGATAAGTTTTTATTTTCATTTCCATAAAAATTATATGTCTTTATAATCTTTTTCGTAAGGATGTTTGTACCTTCCAAAAAGGTGAAGATTGTTGAGTCAATAAGATTTAATTATGAATTTTCCATTCCATCATGTTTTGAAAATCACAAATACATTATCTTAAGGAAAATTTAATTTTCCCTAATAAATTATCTTAATAAGGAAACTTTTCCATCCATGAGGAAATTTTTTTCCTTATCTATATTTTCATTGTTCATTTTATACTTTATCTTATTATAAATCCTTTTATCACTATTTTCTAAAAAGTGGTTTCATATCTAAAACCTCAGAATCTTATAAATCCTTTAATATAGAGTATTATGTTTATAGATTTTTAATTCTCTGAAATTGTGATTATGAATTCTATAAAATTTAGATTCTGAATTCTCTGAAATTCAGATTCTAAATTCTCTAAAATTCAGATTCTGAATTCTCTAAAATTTATACTAAGAATTCTTTTGAAATCAAACTCTGAATTCCTCAAAAATCTAACTCTGAAATTTTCAGAATTCATATTCCAAATTCCTTGGAATTCTAGTTCTGAATTCCTCATAATTACGGTTTTGAATTCCTCAGAATTCCGATTTAGAATTCCTCAGATTTCAGATTCAGAATTCTTCAGAATTCAGATTCAGAAATCCTCAGAATTCCGACTCTGAATTCCTCAGAATTCAGGTTCGAAATTCCTCAAAATTTAGGTTCCGAATTCCTTAGAATTCAGGTTTCTAATTCCTCAGAATTCAGGTTCTGAATTCTTTATAATTCATACTCCAAATTCCAAAGATTTCAAACTCCTAATTCATTAAAATTCAGACTTTGAAATCTAAAGAATTCAGGTTTTGAATTCCTTGGAAAATAGAATTCAAAAATTTATGATTTATAGTCTCCATGTTTTTATTTACTTAGACTATGGAAAATAGATTTGGTTATGTAACAAAATTTTACTTACCCATGTTATAGTTATGAAAAAATGTTTTATAATATGTTTCTATCTAACCATTATTTGAGTGAAACATGTACAGTTCCCTCTGATATTCAAGGAAAAATATGACTGTTAGAGGAGAGATCCAACTATTGGAGAAATTCTTATAAATAAGACCTCATTTGAACAATCTCCTAACAACTGAGAACTGATCCATCAATATAGATATTACGTGATGCTGATGTAATTTCTCGAGAGAGAGACTCTCATGCCTTGTACGTGTTGAACATATTGTTTAGCTTACTTCATGTGACTCTGATTGTTGTTGTGTACAATCGAGGACATATGGGGATAGGAAGACAGAGGTGTCAACTACCTTGAAGTTTGAGGAATTGCAGGGAAAGCAAGACAGATTCTGATATTCCTATCGAGGGCTTACCCTACTGTGGGTAAGAAAGACTTTCTAGAAAGTATAAATCAAGGAACTCTTATTCAAGTTTGTTGGATACCCTAATCTTTGGGTTAAAAGAATTCATACTTCTTACTTGTTTTGTTTCAAGTTTATATTATGTTGTATTAAGATAATGGAAGAAATTATAACCTTCTTATACTGTCGTGTTCCTTTATTTACTCTGACTAATAAGATTCTATATACTTTAAGGTGAAATATTTTCCTTGTAAACTTTTATTAAGTTTCATTTCCGGAACCATGTTTCTGGAACCTAGTAATTTTTTATAAATAAGAGGTATTATGAAATTACAATGTTTAACTTTTTTAAACATATTTTTCCTTAAGGTTAAAAATTAATGTTTTTAAACTTACAATTCACCCCCCCCCCCCCCCGTCTTGTAATTGAGTATATGCATTCATATTTTGATCCTACATCTATCACAAGTACTTAACACATACACCATACCAATTGAGAATGATATTTATTATGAGGAATAATCAGTGGTTATTTTGGATCAAATAGAGAAAGTTATACAAAACAAGACCACTTAACTAGTCAATGTTTTGTGAAAAAACTACTAGCTTTAAGAATTTTTGTGGGAATAATAGGATGTAATGAGGAAATAATTTCCTCATTTTTTGGTACTAAAGTGGAAACTTTTAGGGAATAAATCATTTTAAGGGGGGTAGAATATAATACCCTAAGATTTTATGAAATAAATTTTCAATTAAATTTCATAATTAATATATTTTTAATTATATAAAATATTGATTTTAACTTATGTTACACTCAACACCATGTTAATCTTGAGTTATGTGAAACAATGTGTTTTAATTAAATCGTGATATATTATTAATATAGTTATTCAAATTCTACCACTATAAACTAGTCATTAAACATAGTGATGTGAATAGTAATAACTAATTTTAAAATATTAATTATAATTTTTTTATATAAAGGATACAGATTGATAAAAAATCATAATTTTTAGTAGAGTCTTTATATGATCCAAAAATTTAATTTTCCTTAAAGATGATATCTTTTTCTTTTTATGGAAAATAATAAAATTAATTTCTCACAAAATTGTAAAATTAATTTCATAAAATAAAATTTATTTTTTAAATCACTATTTCCAAATAATATTAGGGTGAATTTCTTAGAATTTTCTTAAAAAATAGTTTTTTTATGAATAGTGAAAAATACCTAATTTTAATTTAGAACAGCCTTTTTCATTTAAAAAAATTATTTTTAAATTAAATGTTTAATTGATTTAAATTAAAATTAGATTAATTTTATATCAATTCATTCAATTTAGTTCATTTTAATAAATTTCATATTTACTTTTTATATAAACGGTATTTAAAACTTTTGAACATTTTATATTTAAAACTTTTGAACATTTTATATTTAAAAAATTGCATTCTTTTCATGTTTATGGTGCCATTTTTGAATCATATTTTGAAATTTTTGTGAATTTGATTTATAAATATTTATTCTGTATTTATTTTTATTTTTATTTCTAATTTCTAATAATTTTAACTTAATTTTTCACTAAAATGAATAAAGAAAATAGTAAAAAATAATTATCATGATGAAGCAAAAAATTTGTTTACTATGGATTAAACTAATAAAAATAAGGGTTAAAATGGCATATAAACTTGTATAAAAACTATTATATATCCATATTTCAATCATTGCACCTATAATGTTCTCTAATTTCCCATTTTGGACCCTTATGACATATGAAAAAATGTAGGAGCACTTAATTCTTTTCAAAAATTCCATGTGTGTCCTCTCTCCAACTTATAAACGTTCACCCCTACCCTCTCTTCTTCATGCCATAAAAGTATTTTGAGCATAAAATACCTATCCAAATCACTTACAAACATAACTAATCTCATCCTAAAATCCTTATTTTTCTTTTAAATCTATACTAGTAAGGATTTGGTGTAAACCTAAGGAAGATACTTGAAGAAGAGGTAACATTTATCAAGAAGCATTTTTATTTTGATTCTTTCAGCACCTCCATAAACTATAATAAAACCATAATGATAAAATAATATAAATATATTATATAGAATGTGAAGTTTTTATAATAATTTTATGACCAAATACCATCTACATATCCATCAAATGGGTTATGAAATCATTTGTCATGTGTACGGAGGACTAATGTCTCGTGAACTAATATCATTCGTTTTTCCATAAACACCATTCCCAGTTGGGTATGATGATTAGTATAAAGTAAATATATGATATATATATATATATAATTATACATATAGATTCATTATATCATATATACTTTTTATTTTCCATTTTTTATGGGATATGGTAATGTCTCTCTTGTGTATGATGGACGACCGCCTTAGGAAGCGATGTGATTTTTCCTTCACTAACGATTTTCATGGAAGGTGACAAAGATAATGTTAATTAATATATATGATATAAATGTCATAATTGTGATATTCATGAAATATTTATCATTCTTAAATGATAATAGATAATTTTATTTCTCAACTTTTCACTCACTGAAAGATGATAACATCATTTGTATACGTGTGTACTGTCACCTTCACAAAGTGATGCGAATATCTCTTTTCAATAAAAACCCACTTGGATGATATTTATAAGTATATTTAAATAAATAATATGTTATTTATGATATCATTATCATTTTATATTGATAATATATTAATTACCTTTTTTTCATAATAATCTATGAAAAATGGAAATGTTACTCATGGATATGTACATCATGACGCCCCAATGATCGTCACATAATTCATTTCTCAAACCCATATTTCATGGTTGGTAGTGAAATTATTATTTATGTATCAATATAATAATTTTTTAATTATTATTATTGTTTATATTATGAAACCATTATCAAAGTAAGAGGATATAAAATACCAAATCCAAACATATACAAAAAAGTAGTTATTACCTAAAACCTGACTTTTACATATAATTATTAATAAATGGGTAATAAAATATAATAATAAATGAATATATGGTATGATAATATATGTTTATGATAAATATATATTTATTATAAAGGGGGTTCTAATGTGTAAGAAGGAATTCAAGACTTTCGGTAAGTGATTTCTAGTCTCTCTTTTATTTGTGGGAGATTATGAAAATTCACCACTTGTTTATTTTTGTGGTGTATATACTTAAATTTTTAAATTTTAAATCATGAATAACATAATTTTTATTATATTTAATAATTTATTTGGTTTTATTCTTTTTGGGGGACTATGATTAAAAATATTACTAAAGTTGTAAAGGATTTTTGTCTCAAATTTATCTTCATTGAGATGTACATTATGTTAAGCACCAGTATTATTTAACTAGCTATATATACATACCCTTTTAAATGTGATAAAATTTATTTATTTATCCTCATTATATTTTATGTTCCATTTTTTATTATTCCATCATGTTTTTTATGATTCAAAGTTACCAAAGTTGTAATGATTTAATGATAAAATCTCATCGTTTATCATGATTGTTTATAATTATTCTTCTCATGATAAAATATTATGATACATCTCTCAAGAAACTCATGAATTTTCCACTCATATAGTTATTTCAGGATAATATATGTTCTTCTTTAATTATATTCCCTTTGTGTACTAAATATTTCAAAACTGTCATTTTTAAGAAAAATAATTGTTTTAGTAAAATCCACATTTTCTTCTAAAAATATGTTTTCTAAAAAATAAATTTTTTTAAACATACATAAAATTATTTATTAAATAAAGTTTTTCCCATGTTATAATTTTTTATAGAATATTTTAAATGGAATATTTATGTCATTTTCCAGAGTAATGTCTATTTTGATTTTACCAGAAATGTGACAGGAATCATTATTTTAACGTGTACGATATGAACATGGTTTCATTCTGTCATGAACATTATTTTCTTTGAATGTTACCTTATAATTTTTCAAGGTTATTTTCAAAGAAAAATATTTTCTAAAACATTATGATTGAAAAAATAATTTTCAAAGAAAGGTTGTTTTCTTTAATAAATTTTCCAAGTGATCTTTAAAAATCCTTCTCTTTATAGGATGACATCCTTTGAGGTAACATATGCTAGGGATATAAACAAAGGATACCGTTCTTATTCTTTCTATATATGGTTTGTCATAAAAATATATTTATGAAACCCATTTATATTCCATGGGTTATAATATCAATAAAATATATGAAACCTGCATCCTTTTAAATGGGTTTTGATATGATGAAATAATGAAATGATTATGAAACCTATCTATTTTCTATAGGTTATGTTATGGTGAAATTTATATGAAACTCATTTCAATTCAAGGGTTATGATATAATGAGTATTTTTTGATCTTATGGCACACATATGTATGATATTTATTATGTGGTTTTGGTTACATTATAACCAAGGATGGTGGTTATGTTATAACCAAAGAAATTTGATACCTATATCCCCCTCAAATTTGGTAAGAATTTATAAACCATGTGATAGATAGGATTGGAATGGGGATTGGACTCTGTTTAGTAAGGGAATGTGTCTGTTATGATAGTCTTGGGAGTGAACCTTTCCTACTATAATGGTTTGGGGAGTAAACACATTCCACTTTGAGGAAAGGGAATCCACTGGGGATGGTGATGTATCCTACCCAGGAGGTATAGATTCCCAAAGAGTTACCTTATATGTTTTTGAAATGATCCTTGACTATTGGGGAAATTATTTTATATGATTATGTGATTATTAAAATCATAGGTTTTATGCCAATGTTATGTTCTCATGGTTATTTTCATTGATTATCTTTTTATTCATGTGTTATGAACTACCAATATCTGTTATGTGACTCAAAATTATGATCTTTCATATGAAAAGTATGGTTTTCAAATATTATTCCCATGTTATCATACCCTTATGAACATGTTATGCTTATATAACTCCTTTGTTTACCTTTACTGAGCATCTAATCTCACCCATTATTATATTTCCTTTCCCAATGTTATAAATAATGGTTTTTATATTGGGGTACAAAAGGGAAAGATCATTATGGGATAAATTAAACATCTTTTGTGAATTAAGAATATTGCATTACATCTTTCAAAAGTCACTCCATTACTAGATATAGTGAAATACAAACCCAATATGTCAATAGAATAGTGGTATCTACCAAATTCGATGGAGAAAAACATCATACCATAGTATATAGAATCTAAAAAACAATCCAAAAACATTTGAAGATAAAAAAGGCTCAAACCACCCAAAAAAAACTATTCTATGTTTTATTTTTCTCTATATTTATCATCTCTTATTTAATCAATATAACCTGTTTCTCAGGTTGTAAGGCTTCATTAACACACTTGTTTCAACCTGTGAAAGAAATTAGATGTGACTGACAATTTTCAAGATTATTCATGTTTATATATTTTTTTTAACTTTTTATAAGAATATTTTTTGGCTCATTTTTTTTAATGATTTTTAAAATAAGCAACTTCTTACTTTTGTCCATCCTCATCACTTGAAATTTCATAATCAACATAAGGGTTATAAAAATAAACATGATCATTTTTAATGCTCACTAATTATACAGCATCTCCATCTTCATCAAGGTTATTTTGGATAAGAAATTATGATTTTGGAGGATCTTTATTCTCCACTACAATTAAATAAATATTTCCAATAATCATCCTCAACCTCTTTTTGTAGAAATGATAAGTTCTTTCCCTAGTTATATATCTAAGAAATATGCCTTCTTCATCTATCTAATTAATCATGCCCAAATATTTTCTTTTAATATTGATATAGATTAGGGTTCCAAAAAATATTATTCTCTTATGTAATAGTTTCTTATCAAACCATTATTCATAGATAATTTATACCAAATTTGTTAGTAGTTAGTACTATTTTTAAACAAAGAAAGTCATGATGTTGGCTTGTCTCCAGAAGAATTTGGATATTTCAATTTCACATTTAACATTTTTTATCATGTACACCAATATATAATTCTTTAAATCAATGAATAAATGTTTTTATTGAAATTATAAAGAATCATATTCATGTATTATTTCATACTTCTTAAGAGATTATATTCACTCTTCATTATTTTATTTGAATTCATTATCATATTGGAATCTTTTTTTGACATACCTTGTTTCATTATCATTAATAATATGAATTTTTTTGACATTTCTCAAGATATTTTTATTTAATATAAATAAAATATACTTAAGTAATATTATTAAAATAATAAACAAAATTCATGAAATACTTATCGATATTTGTTGACATTAAGCTCATTGGTCTGCACACAACTGAGTGTAATAACTTAAGAGATTTGTTTATATTTGTTTCTAATAAATTTTGAATCTTTTTACCATATTACCATGCTTTCATATAATAAATGTGTTGGGTCTTACTTGTTTTATCTTTTTAATATTTATTATATTATCATTATAGACAAGATTATCCATATTTTGGTTCACCAAATAACTAAGTCTCTAATTACAAAGGTGGTTTCCCTTTTTTATAGTCATGCTGCATAAATTTTGATCTTAATAAATCGAGATTAATTTTCTATTAATTCACAGACCCTTTAAGAAATTTGTTTCATCTTTAAAACACATTATGACACATTTAATATTTTGAAATATTACCTTATTCCTATTATCAAAATGTAGAGAAAACCCGAGGTTATTGTTCCCCAACCAATCAATAAAGAGACCATCAATGTATTTATTCTTTAAAATATTAGTTTTTCAAAATCCTTTTTTATTTATTGATCTATTTTTTAAAATTGAAAAAACCTACCTTGTACCATTGGATATTTTTCAATTGATACATTTTATCAGTCAAGTGTGATGAGGATCCACTATCAAATATCTACACCATCTCTACTTTTGTTTATTTATAGGATAACAAAACCACCCTTAATAACTCTTTAATATAAACCTTATTGATATAATTGTAAATTAATTTTTTCTCATCAGTTATTCTAATGTAATATTAAGTCATTTTTATTGGTGTGTCTATATTGATCACTGTTCTAACAATTATTTTCAAGTAAATTAATGGAATTATTTAAATTTCATCTTGTTTTTTGATGTTTACTAATTTGGTCTCTATAAGTTCAATTTTACTCAACTGTAATTTGTTTCCTATATTAAATAATGTAAGTTAATGATTATGTCAACATAAATATTCTATATGTCTATACAAATAAACTAAACATCATCATCTTCCAAAGATAGATCTCATTATATAAAAAATAGGATCATAAAAATTTTATCATTGAATTTCCCTAGGATTTGATATCTATTAATTATTTTCAAACCATCTCATGCATATTATCCTTTTCCATTAACATGAATTCCCCCTTAATATTCACACTATTATTCATCTCTTTACACACCTCTTTGCCCATGAAATTTTAACACCATTATCAAACATATCAAGGGGTTTGTTTTCATTTTTAGGTTATATGATCACCTTATTTTCCCCATATCATTGTTGAAAACACTATAATTTAAACCCAAAGTGTCCAAAACAATCATTATTGTAACCATAGGATAGTCATAAAAATAATTAGTGTCATTAGAAATTTTCTACAAAAATTTGGAGCTTTTATAAACATTTTTATTTAGATTCTTAAGCTTCATAGATTTAAAATTTCTAAAGGAATTTCTATATTCCACTCAATATTAATCATGATCCTTCACCTATAAATTCTTATAAATTAGGATTATAGTTAAAATATAAATCATTTTTATCTTTATTAAATAATTATATTGTGATTTCCAATATATTATTTGAACTCAATTTAAATCTCTAAAATATTTTTACCATTGGATTCATTAAGGGGTTTCTATAATATATTATTCTCAATTTCAATTAATTAATTTTCCATTTTTATACTTATTTTTATTTCAATCAAACCATGGTCTCTCCTAAAAGTGGTAACTTGTTTGGTGTCTCCTCATTTCTACATTCTTCTTCTCTTTTATTTACTTATTATTCTCCAATTAAATAAACATTGGGAGATTTTGTTTTTTATAGATTGTTTTTTACCCTTCATTATCTGATTTATATTTCTCTATTTAAATTTTTTCATCATAATCTGTGGTATCGTGTTTAGATATAACATTTTTATTATTATTTTATTGGTATTTCTATTAATTTTGATGTTATTTCCACCAATGAGACCACTAGCCATATTTATTTTCTTAAATGATCATTTAGATTGATTATCCTTCCCATATTTATATTTATTATAAGTTAAACCAATTGGAAATTAATCACTATATCCACAATTAAATCATTTAATTGTAGATTTCTTATATATTTACTTTTTCTTTATTGCATGTATTTTCTGAATAAAGAGATGAATTTTTTAAAATACATGGCATAAACTTCAGCATCAATTTCTTCATCATGAGATTTATTTGAATCAAAATTATTCCACACAATTATAACAATGAATGTAGTTTCATTCTCAATTATTACGTTTTATCCTAAAGTTTTTTATGTCCCACTCATCCATTTCTTAACCATCGAGAGATTAAATTTTTCAATGGAACTTTTTTAGAGGATTATTAATTTCTACTTTATGATTATATAATCTTTAATAACATCACTATATATTTGAAACAAGATTATGATTTTTTTCACGGGACAAAAATTCATCCCTTGGTTAATCATCTCAATTTTGAAATATTTAAACAAATACAAATAGGTTTAAAACCAAGTCTTCTTCACATTCTCATCTCTTTTGTGGATATCATGTAGTTTCCTCCAGATTTTACTTTTTCCTTCATTACCATGATCCTTGTTGAATATTTTATGAATTTTATGATAGTTACATATTTTTTAATCACTAATTGGATTTAAAATTATCCATATCATGAAACTTTTAAATCATATATACTTTGAGAAAACAAACACTATTCTAGAAAATATTTATAATGCACAAACTAATTGATAGAAGATATTGAATAATAATTATATATATATATCAAATCCATTTCCATTGGACATGATTTTGTTGATGATATTTATTATCTCCAAGAATATCAATGATCATATAATTATGAAATTAATAACAAACTAGAATTTGAACGAATCTTTCCATAAAACAGCTCAATAATTCCCTAATACCAATTTTGAGGACCTAAGGGAGGTAATTAAACCATTTTAGAGTGGTGGTGAATCATTGGTTTTTGGAAATAACCAACTCTAACTAACTCTACACTGCTCCCATCATCATTTAGTGTGAATTGATATTGATGATGTGATTTGATGTCATGAGATAGAGGGATAAAAAACTAACACAAATATTTTTTAAAAGGTCACATATAGAAATTATTTGTCGTCTAATCCTTCATCTATAGGGGTTGTGATACCACTAATGATGTTCCAATTTATTATCCAAAAAACATGAATTGGAGTAAGGGGTTACATTGAACTCCTATTTCAGGATTAATGTAGAGTTACAGCAAGTAAAAAAAATTATCTTCCTATATATCATGTGACTTTAGACTTGGTTTGAACCCTTGATATACTCATTGATATATAATAAAATACATCTTGGAATATTACTTATAATGGCTAGTTATATCTCTCATAGTATCATTTTTTTCAAGCACATGTGAATAAACACTAGGTGGATCTCTATTTATTTATAAAAAATATTTTCTATTATGTGGATCCTTGAGTTGTTTAATGACCCAAGGATCATAAATATATAAAAGGTTAAATCTCAAGGATCTTGAAGTATAATTAATAGACTTCATGGTATGATAAGTCAATTACTACATTATATAATTGATGCTTATATAATCAGTAAACTATCAATATTTTTTATCCAGACACATCATGGCATGGAGCCTTCACTATTACATTATTTGAATATCTAAAACATGAAAATTATGAGACCTCTATTTCCTATGTTGAAGTGGAATGGTTTCTCATACTATGTCATTTTCTTAAGGATGTTTCTATTTCATTAGAAAATAAACTACTGTTTCAAAATGTATGACAACATGAATCCCAAAATATAATAGTGCTATATTCCCATAATTTGTTCCTCGTGATGTAATTAACTCCTTAGAAATTCATCATATGAACCCTCATGGAAAAAACAATATATCTTGGGTATTATCATTATCACATAAAATTAATTCCTTTCTCATGTCAGAATAACCCAATTGCAAAATCTTATATGTTATATAAACTACTTTTTTATCATCATCAACATTGTGTGACTATAAATCCTGCAGAATGATTCTTCTTATGTAAGATAATATCATTTCTATGAAATAATAACTCAACCATGCCTCCTTAACACATTACAAAAATAATTTATTATTAGAGATTAACTCAAGGATATTGTTTTGTGATCACCATATTTGCATCCATGGTTCTTTCATTTATATCAGAACAAAATTATTATACATCTCTACTCAAATACAAATAACTTTTATCACATCAATGAGAATGGTTTGAATGAATAAAACAAGAAGACATCCCAAACTCTTGAAGGAATTTTCATATGAAATAAGTAATATAATACCTCTAATAAAAAGATTATTAAAAAACCTCACTATATGTTAGAATGATGATTGTGAGATAACATCATCAATTAATGAAAAATAAATATCGTATTAACCATATATTAATTGATATAAACTTAGATCTTCATTTTTTTAATTCCCTTCATAGAGGATTATTCAATCTCATAAAGGGATCTCTAAATAATCCCAAACTCTTCAAATTTTTAGGCTTTATTCATTTGGTTCTCCTACACAAAAAGATGCATTGGTCTTTAATGAATGAACTAAAAAAGGAATAAATAAAAGTTCTTTGTAACACGGCCTTAAAAGGTATTAAAAAATATCATTACTATATGATTTTAAACTAAATGTATTTACTATATCATATGGATTTTCACTGTCCATTTTTTCCACTTGTAAGATATTGATTTTTTATTGAGATATAAATCCTTTTAATTTCAGTCTCAACCGTTATTTATTACATCAATGGACATTCCTAAAGTGTTCATGTAGGTTTTACGAGTGTTTGGACTTGGTCCATACTTGGAGATCTAACTTTTGAAAGAAAGGGGTGGAACATGGTAAGTGCATAGCTAGTGTTAACCATTCCCCTTAACCATGCAACCCATAGAGGGTGTTGTATGGTTTTTATTACCATGCACTAGAGGCCCTATGATCATGAAAACCATATAATAAAATTTTTTAGTCAAAATACATGGTTTTCACTCATTTTTTCTAACCATACATCTAAATTGTATGAGGGGTGTGTACTTAGATAATGGTTATCACATGGTTGGAGCACTATTAGAAAAATCATGAAAAAACCCATGAGTCCCATTAAAAATAAAAAAAATTCAATTTTTCCATTATTTCATACCTAAAGATATCCCCTTCTTTCTTATCTCCTCATTCCTATATAGAAGTTCCTCCATGGATCTCCCTTAATTCTCCTCTAGGATTTGAAGTATCTCCTTCTTCTGATATACATTTCAATCATCATTAGTTGTGTTGGATCACCCTCAATAAAACTAATATTCCTTCTACTTCCTTTCTCTAGTTTCTTCAATATCTTGGATACTATTCTATGCAAACATATATACCCTATTTTTAATTTTTTCCCATGTTTATTTGTTTTCTCTCATTCCATCCCAAATCTAAGGCTGATACTGTATATGGAGTCTACTACCATACTATGGTAGGTGGTATAGTACTTTTCCCTAAATTTCATAACTATTATAATTTTTTTGTGTATTTCACAATAACATTAATAAGTTTCCTCTTAAATGGGAAATTAATTGAATGAATTTCTAAAACCATGAATTCTTAAGTCATTTTCTCTAAATTTCATCATTAGAGGTTGTTTACCTCGACTTGAACCACCACTTATAGTGTGTTTCTTATATTCCTATGACTCGTATGCCTTTTCTATGTAATTAAACCCCATGGAGGTGGGTTTATCTCATATCTTATGGATGAAATGGTTAAATGATTTAAATGAAATGTGATATTACTTGTATACTTCACCTAGAAATTTTATCACTTATAAGTGAGATTATTGAAGGAATAAATTAAATTTTGAAATGGCATGGATACTTCCCATAGTGTTATTTATTAATTATAAATGGAATGGTCCAATTTTAATAATTGAATTGATAAATTTCATGGACATTAACATGGCCCTTGATTTATTTTATATTATTATTGACTACTATCAAGGATTAAGATCACTATAAAGGAATTTCTTGCCTTGAGAAATTCTTGTATTCCCTACATGGAATGCCTTGGAGGGTCTTATAGGATTCCAGCTGATTCATTAATCTGACTGACAAGAGAGATACCATACTTATCCTTGATCATTGTCTTAGATTGTGAATAGCTCAAATTGATACTGATTATTCACCTACAGTTTTATAAAACATTGAATTCCTTGGATTATATTTTTTGATATAGCTTGATATTATTGGTCACATTGGATTATATCATTGGGATCCAATAAAGTCTATCACTGAGGCTACCTATGACTGGTTCCTAGGGATTTGTTAGAACATTTAGGGTCAAATATAAGGGATGAACCTTATATTACACTAATTTTATTAGGTTTAAATTCAACGGGACATGTGGATCCCTCATATGATTATTACTATATATTAATTCCTTGGTTAGATGCCTCAGTTATAGAACCAATTTATAAAATATCAAATTCTTAGAGATATTCTAGCTTAGGCCAAAGATGTTAGTATGAAATAGGGGTCTTGAGAGGAACCATAAATGACATGGTTTTATTTTTTTGTACCCTTACTTGTTATTACTTACACACTATTTCATTTTATATTCCCATATTGTATATTATTATATTTTATTATTAATGGTCTACTGAGCTTTATTCACACACTGTTCATGACACCATTTGGTACTCAGAAATCATTCACAGTTATAGGTGGGTATAAAGGGAAGTGTCGATCTACGGAAGCTTGATCTCATGGGGTTGGTAACCATTGAACAAGCTAGTGCTCAGTATTATTTGGAGATAGATTTATGGTCATCTTGGTTCCCATAATTTATATATGTATCATAAGTATTCTTGCTACCATGTATACTAGTTCCATTTTTTAATAGGCAAGATATCATATGTATATGATATTGATTAATGAATTTTTTTATTGTTATCTAGATGGTTTACAAAATTTCTCATTATCTTGATTTTTCTCATTTATTAATATTATTCTCCATTGTGCTACACTCTGATAAAGATATTATAATCTCCCCATCATACCATCAAAGACCATTGCTATTATTCGATAGCCTCTGGTGTACAAGAAGAAATTATTGAGGCCATATGGCCCACTGAGATCAATTACTTATGACTGAACTAGGGATGATATGTCACAAAGTGGTATCATAACTTCATTTCCTTTTTTCATTGATTTTTTTGGTACACTAGGAAGTTTCAGAACTTGTTAATAAGTTTTTCTTAGGAGTAGCTAACCCGCATTTGAGTGGAAATCTATGTTTCCAGTGATCGAACTTGTTGTTTTGTATTTATCCCATTACAGTAATGTATGTTTTCACCATTGGGTGATGCACATGATTTGTTTTTATGATTATGCATTTAAAAACATGGATCGGTACGGTAAGTAAGAATTCATCAGGCATCATTATAGGTGTTTAGGATTTATATGTCATTCATATTTCCTTCCTTGTTTATTTTAATGGGTTAATTTACTTTTTTTAGATATAGGTGACTTGGTTGATATACTTGAAATTTCACTATTTTTTCATATAGTAAAAAGAGACAAATAATGGGTTTCATAAATAATATACTCCAACCTCAATGGTGTTTTCCCATATAAATTGTCGATGGCATCTTAACTAACCAATTATGACATGGTAAATCCATGTTACCCTAGTCACATTCACTGAAACATTAATTTCTTATTATTAAATAGTTCTTATTGTAATTTATAAATTTTGTGTCTTTTTTAATTTAGAATGGTGATCCATATAATCAAACCTTCATATGAAACTTTTCACATCCTAAGGCCTGATGTAAAGGCCAATTGTCGTAACATGGAATTACAATTGTAACTTATAACTCTTATGAATTTATAACATGGAAATATAAGTACATATAACTAGGCCTTTTTATATAAAGTAATATATTAAATTATAACTTTTAATGGAAATTATTTTCCTTAAATAGGGATTTAAATTACAATATAAAGGGAATTTTCCTCTT
Source organism: Viscum album (assembly GCA_963277665.1). Classification (NCBI taxonomy): domain Eukaryota; kingdom Viridiplantae; phylum Streptophyta; class Magnoliopsida; order Santalales; family Viscaceae; genus Viscum; species Viscum album. Next base: position 903,753,006 of record OY728125.1, on the reverse strand, counting down.
TAACATTCAATTGAAACTCTATATATCATTACCTATAGGAGTGAAACTTGTAATCTTACTAATAAAAAGACCTTATAATTGGTTATTTTGGTTAGTATATCATGGGTGATTATCACATATGCCTATCTGGTAATTTTATGATAAATTCCTTATGTATTTTTATCATTTTTTGAGGTGTGTTCGTGGAATTGTAGATATATTCATACATAACGGCCTCAATTTGAGATCCATGAAGGTGGATATGAATATTATCTACAATTAGTGGAACTTGAACCACCTATGGTTCCTCATATAGTACCACTAGTTATAGATGGATAGGGAACTAATTCTTAACACACAGAAGGATTATTATGGTTAGTATAGTCAATAGAGGGATCTTCATGGAATGTGCTGACTATATTAGAGTTGATGAGGTAGATCCATTAGTATCACCCACCTAATAACTTAGGGAATGGTCATACCTAGGTTGTTGAGATATGGATAGAGTTCATTACATCATTCTTCATGCATTTGGATATTCCTTTAGAATGTAAGGTTAATCTCATGACATACATGCTTCATGGATCTACCAATAGATTGTGGGATTTTCTAAATCAATCTGATCTGTTTTGGGATATGATCTATACGTACATTAAACTAGTTTCTATTATCAATTATAAATAGAAACATTTGTAGATGATCAATCTAGGGATTTTATGCACCTGGAGTAGGGTGTTATGACTATTATGGATTAATTTTCTCATTTCCCTAAGTTCCATCACTTCATACCTGCTCTTTCTAGTGATTAGCTATCGAGATCAATATGTTTTGTTGATGGGATTAGGTATACCATATGATCTCAAGTTAACATCTTCTGATTTACTACCATGTTTGATATAGTGAACTAGGCCCTTATCTATGAGGGCAATCAGAGATAAGTTGAATGTATAGGGAAGGGTGGTTCAACTTCTAGTCTTGGTAGTGCATCATCTAATGGAAGGAAGCATCAATTTGAGATTTATTGTGAGGTAAGTGGTAGTCAGAATATAAAAAATTTAGGTTACATCTCATTCCACTAATGTGGAAGGTTGATCCATCTAAAGCTCCAGTGTAATAGAGATAGAGTAGAGTGTTGAAACAACATTAGAGTGGTCCATATCAAGCGATTATTCCAGACCTTTTCACCAATTTCTATTGGAATAGGATCTATACTAACTCCAAATTATGGAGTGGTATTAGTTTTATTGTCACTAGAATGAAGATGGAGTACTACTAGTTGTCCAGGATGAAGAGGTGGTTGGGGTAAAGAAAGTTAAATGTAGGTGGTGTATCTCTAGTAGTACATGCCTAATCTGGGTTCCCATGTTGAAGCTTAGATACATGGATCTATATAGATATATCTTCTAAATCCTACACCTAAGGAGAAAAGGGACTGGCAAACTATAATGAATGGTATGATTTTAGTGTACTCTACTTTAGTATCTTACTTATTTGACATTGGTGCTTTATAATCCTTTATATCTACAACCTTAATAAAAATTCATGGTTTCGTGATTAAGTATGTTTTTTGGGAAAACCCTCTTAACACTCTATTTCCAGTGTTGTTAGAAAGTTTACCCAATGCAGGGAAAGTACCCTCAATATTGGAGGTTTCCATTTCTTGTGGAACCTTTTTATTCTCAATATGATGGGTTTTGATGTAATCCTCATGATGGATTAGTTTGTAACCTATTGAGACTTTATTGATCACTATCATCATTGGGTGTCTTTCATATCAACAAAGGGTGGTATATATGTCCATAAGGGATAATATAACTTCCATGCAAGTCGATCTTCACCTGACCATCATGAGTTGGGTAGAGTATCATCCTATATTACTATCATTTTTATTGATAATTTAATAGTACGACAAGATATTTTTCCTATGTTATTTAGTGTATTAAAAGACCTTTTCCTTGAGAAATTTTCAGGAATACCTCCTAAGAGAGGTGGATTTAACCATTGATCTTGTTCCATAAGAATAACCAATATTTATTCCTCGGTACAGGATGGCTCTCACCACACTTCATAAACTAAAGATCCATTTGGAGGACTTGGAAGCTAAATGGGTTTATGAACCAATAATTCTCAATGGGGTTCACCTGTGATTTTCACCAAGAAGGAAGATGGGACCCATAGGCTATGTGTTGATTTTTGGAGGTTGAATCAGCTTATGGTTATGAACCATAACTAACTTCCATATATAGACAATATCTTTAAAAAGAACTGAGGTCCAAAAGTTTTATAAAATATTTACTTGATATTGGGATATCATCAGGTACGGGATACACCCTTGGATATATCGCATACAGATTTATAAATTAGTTATTTCCTTTATGAGTATTTGGTAATCTTTTTCAGTCTAACAAACATGCCAGATATTTTTTGGCCTTGATGAATCAGGTTTTCTAACCGTACCAAGATTATTTTGTGGTCATTTTTTTGGATGGTCATTTTTTTGTGGTCATTTTTCTGACTATACATGATCATGAAGAACACCTAGACATAGTTTTGAGTTTACTAAGAGATCATTGGATCTATATTAAGCTCAAACAATTCCACTTTTGGATTGAAAAAGTTTACTTCCTACGTATCATCATATCATAATTAGTGGTATCAATGGATCTAGAGAATTTGAGAGACGTTGTTTTCAAGGATCAAACCAATAATGTATTTTATATATGGATTATCTTGGGGTAGGATAGTTACGAAAAAGGTCTTATTCAAAACCATTAATTCCTTGCATCACCTCTGATAGGCTTGAACAAAATGGGTGTCAAATTTTTTTGGTTAGAATTTTGTGGGAAAGAATTTTAGGAGTTGAAAGTAAAATTGACCTCAATGTTGATTCTTATTTTATTAGGGACTAGAAGAGGGTATTTAGTTTATTTTGATGCATCATGATTCATGCTAGGATCTATTTTGATTTAAGGTAAATGAGTCATGGCGTACATGTCTCTTCAGTTGAGACCACAAGAGAGTAATTACATGACCCAAGACCTTGAGTTGTTAGTTTTGGTTTATGATTTACTTTTCTAGATAAATTATTTGTGTGGGAGAAGGTTTATGGTATACAAAAACCATAAAATCCAAAAATACATATTCACTCAACATGATTTGAACATCGTACAGTAAATATGCAATGAATTACTCTAGTACTTTGATTTTTTTATTTCTATTATTTTTCATAAGCGCAGTATAGTTACTAATTCTATAATCTAGAATACATATACATTATAGATTCTGGAAGTCGGTAGTGAATGATAGTAAATGGACTTATTTTTTAAAATGAATCTAAAAGTTGGGGAGTTTCATATATATCCTATCCTTATATCTTTTTCTATGAATTATTTACTTATATATCAAGTAAAAAGGAGATAGATTTTTGATCCTAAGGGCTTAGTCCTGAGGGAAACTATTTCAAGAGAGGACCAACTACCTTAGTTGGTCCATTGACCAAGATGAGCTCTTATATATTCATAGACATTTCTAGGTTCCTATATATGATGCATAAGAATTAATGTGAGAATATCATGCTTATAAATGGGTAGTACATCCTAGAATTAAAAATATGTACTATTACTTGTATTGATGGCTAGAAATAAAAAATGAGGTTCTAGGATTTGTTACTTGGTGTATCAATTGTTACCAGGTAAAGGAGGAACACCAGTGTCCTACTGGTCCTTTGTATCCATTACCGATTCTAGATAGAAAATGGTATGACATCGCAATGGGTTTCATTTTGGGAATACTAAAATCACCACGTGGAATTGATGTTTTATATATGATCACGGACTAGCAGACAAAGGTCACACATTTATTACCTATCAGAGAGACAATCTCATCGGATGATATTAGTAGAATTTTTTCTGAAACATTAATTCCTTCATATGGTTCTATGTACTAACATGTCAGATATGAATTCTTATTTCATGTTGTGGTTATATAAGGGGTTACAAAAGGCTCTTGGATAAAAAGTATTCCTCATTATAGAATATAACCCTCAGACCAACAGTCGGTCCCAGCACACTATATAGGTTCTAGAGTATGTTCTCTGAATATGTATCCTTTATTTTGGAGTTTCCTATGGGAAATAGTTACCTATTTGTACATTTTCATATAATAACAATTTCCAATAAACTATCCTAAAGTATCCTAATAATTAACTCTATGGTATTTTGGGATATTCACCTATTTTATGGTTAGAGGTATGGGAGGTTGTGTTATTGGGACCTCATCTCATTTATGAGACATTAGAGTAGATATAGTTTATTAGGGAAAATATGGCTATGTATTGCTCTAGGTAGAATTAATATTTCAATCTTCATTACTGACCTCTAGAGTTTGAGGTGGGAGATAAGGTTTTATTACGTGTCTCTCCTAGATTAGTACATCGATGAATTTGGAGTCAAGATAAGTTATCATTGAGATTTGTGGGACCTTTCAAGATATTAGAGAGAGTCGAGATAGTATCCCATAAAATAGAACTTATTGAAATGTTCCAACTTATTCAGGTCATCTTCTATGTTTCTCAGTGACCCTATTATTATTTCAAATAATCTCATTTTATTAACCTCGTGGAATTTTAGTTAAAGGATAATTCTTCTTTTGATTATTATCCAATTTGTATTAGTGATTATATAATAGAGGATCTTTATGGTCAGACAATTCCTCTAGTTCAGTGCTATGGTATCATATTCATGTATAGTATAAGACCTAGGAGTAAGATTATAATATATGTACTCATTATCTAGAGTTATTATCTAATAATTCTCAACCAATATCGAAATGTAAACTTGTTGTTGAGTTTTTTTTAAAGGGGGTGTTATAAAATACTAGTTCTTCTTAAAGGTAAAAATTCTTTAAATTTCTTCCTAAAAAATTCTCTTCTACTTTAATAGATATAACTAAATATGTAATAAAGTATTAATTTGTGTTTTTTCTTAGTTTATGGCTCGTAGTTCTTGTTTTTGAAACAAATGGTGAGGTTCATGGTTAGTGCATGGTCAGTTCTAACTATGAACCTAAACTGTGTGACCCATAGAGGGTGTCACATAGTTTTTATAAACATGAAAAAAAGGCCACATGGTATTGAAAAAACTATAATAATTTTTAGTGGTAAAATGTATGATTTCATCATGGTTTTTATAATTATTCTCATGTACCTTGCGAGGTGTGTGCACTTGGATACTGGTTATCTCATAATTGGAACACAGTTGTGAAAAACTTGAGACAAAACTATGAAGACCTTTAAAAACTAGTAAATTAATATTTTCCCTTTATTTAACTCCAAATTTTAACCCCTTTTCACCTCTCCTAATTCACATGTTTCATTCTCTCTTGGGATCTCACTTCTTTATCCTATAGGCTTTGAACTATCTCATTCAGCAAAGATTTTTTTGATCATCGTCTGCTGGGTTTGATCACCATCAATAAGTCAATCATTCCTATTGATTAATTAGTTTTTTTATTTTATATCTTGGATATTATTTCAATGTGATATTATGTAACATATTTTATGGTAATTTTTCTATTTTCTACATTTTATCTCATTCCTTCCTAAATATGAGGAAAATATTGGACAAGGCATTTATTAACATGTTAAGGTAGCCTAATAATTTTTCGTATATTTATTGATGATTATAACTTAAGATGTTATGCCATGTACTTGAACTTCTATGTGTTTCGTCTAAAAGGTGTAATTAATAGAATAAATTTTTATAATGTTGAATTAGTATGACCTTGTTCCCCAAATTGAATCATTGGAGGTTTTCTATATCAACTCGAACCACCCCTTAGGGTGTCTTTATAGTATTCCCTTGACTGGTATAACTTTTATATATAATTACACCCCCTTATGGTGGTTTTTTATTTTCACCTATAAATTAAGTGGTTAAATGAGTTAAATATAATGTGATGTGACATATATACTTCACTTGGAATTTTATAACTTATAAGTGAGATTAATAATGGATTTAATTGAATTGTAAAAAGGAATGGATGATTTCTAGGTCCTTATTGATTACTTATAAATGGAATGGTCTAATTTAGATAATAGAATTTCTAAATGGAAAGAATATTAACATGGACCCTCCTCAATTTTATATTATTCTTGACTATGGCCATAAACTATCACTATAAAGAAGTGGCCTACCTTGAGTGATACATGGATTCCATACATAAAATTCATTAGAGGGAATCATAGGCTACCATCAAATTAATTGATGAAACCACTAAGTGATATATTCCCCCTTGTCTTAATCAATTTCTTTGATTGTGAATGCCTTAGCTTGATACCGTTGATTCACCTAAAATTCATGAAAATATGGAATTACATGGATTATCTCATTGGATTCATTATGATGTTTCAAACGTCCATGGACTATATCCTTGGCCTCTATACAATTCTATCATTGGGTTTACCAAGGACTTATTCCTTGGGACTGGGTAGAACCTTTAAGGTGAAATGATAAGGGTGGAACCTTAGATTAATCTCAATATATTATGATTAAATTCCATGGGAATTTTGGATCCATAATATGATTATTACTATATATTGATGACTTAGTTTGATGCCTCAAGTCCCAAAAAAATTTATAAAATGTCAAATGTTTAAAAATATTATATCTTAGGCTGAAGAAGGAAGGATTAGATGTGTATCCTAGGAGGAATCCTAACCAACAAGGTTTTAATTATTTATAATTCCCCTACTTGTTATTAATTTCACACTATTTAATTTTATATTTAAAGACTAGATAATATTATACATCATTTGTGGTGGTCCAGTGAGTTTTAATCACACCCTATTCGAGCTGTCATTTGGTGCCCAGACAGACTTCAGGGATACTAATAGGGATAATGGGAAGCGCCTGGATTTGGATACTTGATCTCTTTTAGATTGAAAGAAGATTGCTGTAACCAGCTCTTAGGATAATTTAAAGAACGATTTTTAGTTTTTGGGTTTCCTTTCCTTATAAATGTATCATATGTACATCTTCTACCGTGTATACCTATTCTATTTTTTTATATACATGACATCATCACTATATGAAACTTATTACTATATTTTCTTTCATTATTATCTAGATGGTTTACTTTCATTATTCATTATCTTTATCCCACTGATTTATTTTCATTATTCGCCATTTTATTTCAATCTGATAAATAGGTTATAGTCTCCCCAACATACCATCATCGACCGTTTCCACTAGTCGGTAGACTTTGGAATATTGGGATTCATTCCAAAGGTTATGTGTCCAGTTCGGTTTTATTACTTAAGAGTGAACTGGTCTTGGGATGTCACACCGTCATGATTACACTAAAATTGAATGAATTTTATTCAAGTATGAGTTTCACACCCTAATTCACAACATTAAACTATGACCACAAACTATGTGGGTGTTTATTTCCCCAACTATAGAAATATAGGAATCCCACTAAGAATCTACTTCAAACACCATAGAACCTTCCACTTCCTCATAAAATTATTTAGACATCCTTGATTATGTTAAACTCTAGATTTCCTTTCTATATATCTCTAAACTATAGAGTAACCAATATTCACTATTACCCAGTAAATTCAATTTGGGATAATGCAATCCCTTATATAGTACTATTTTTAATACATTAGTATTAATAAATTTCATTCCTTAAAAAGGTAAGTGGTACTGTTATTGGTAATGGTTTCATGAATATGACTTAATATATAAGGGAGTATTAAAATATAAAATAATCATCATTTTAGAATAATTCTACCTCCCATACTCTTGGTTTTATCGTGGGTTATCACCCAAATTTACCCAAGTTTTTAGGGATAAGCGGTCTTTTATAGTGTAGCTTGGGTAGTCAAATCCTCCAAGATCTAAGGAGGAACCTACACACATGTAAATCCTATATATTATTTTGGATATGAAGAGGAAAACATTAGGTTAATTTTATAAGTTTTTAAAAAATAACTAATAGAACTATGTTAATTCAAATTAATATAATTAGTTGATCCTAGGTTATCACTTTGGGGTGGATTAGATGAATTCCTTTTTAGAATATTTCAATATCACTAACTCGAGAATGATTTATTCAAGGAAATAAATGTAACCACATCACATACTAGTTGAAAACCTTCACATAAACATGATAATAATATATAAACTTGGAGTATCATATTTATGGGAAATACTAGGTAAAGTATCTTATTAGAACATGAAAAGTGCGGTGATAAAATTCAATAAGGAAGAGAAAATATCATTGAATGAAAAACTCAAATAAATGAAAATTTAAAATGATTTTTGAGTAAGAAATATCATCCAATACAACCCCTTTCTACTCCCTTAGATCAAACTATAATCATTTTATCCCTCTATAGATGTTAATCTATCAATGGAAGCGGGAAGTAGACTCATGAGGGACGAATTGAATAACTGAAAAACAAAAAAAAATGTTCACACCACTATTGTGTGAATAATTACACAAGGTTTGGTTTGAATAAGATCACACATTAAGGAAATGATATCAACATGATAATAATATCAATATAATAAGATAATATGAATAGATTGTATTTAGATGCTAAGGTAATTCAAAAAAATTACAATTTAAGAAATGTGATTACAACATAAAATTGGAAACATAACAATAAAATGAAACAAATCACAAAATATTCATAACACCATCATCACCAATATATTAAATTGGAATTCAAAGAGTATTTTTTCAAGCCTTAAAGATCCCAATTTTCATCAATTAATGATGGTAGGCCTAGGTGGGTGTAAAGTTAAGGGAGAGTGGATATTTCCACCATTGAAAAAAATCAAATCCAACTTGCTTTCTTCTGATATATGTGTCCAAAATAGCATACATATGGATGGATTTCGGTAATCCATGGAAGAAAAATATGAATATATGGGTTTCCCCTAATATATTTTAATTTTTCATCCCAAATAGAGTTATTAGTTTCTATATATAAGTAAAATGGGGGTCTGTTTTTTCTAAGCTGTATAATCTGGCCCAAAATTTTATCTCCAACATGGGATGCCTGGAACTCCCTTTATAACTAAAAATTAACTCTTTTTACTATGGTATTAAATTTTAACCATGATATCCTCTACCTTTAGTTAAAATTCCAAAATCATTTCTCTTTTATTTTTTTCTGAAATAGTAATTGTATTAGGCTATTGTTCAATTCACTTCACCCATAATGTTGTTGTTTCAAGGCCCACTTTTGTGGTCTTCCAATGTGATTCATAATTTTCTCCAAAGTAATGAAATATTCATAATGGAATGGGAAATATGAAAATGAAATATAAAAATAAAATCAATACCATTGTGTGTTTTAAAAATTGTTCAAAAATGTACCACGTAATAATGCATTTTAAGAAGGAATTGTAATTATAATGTAAAATAATGTTCAATTTATCAAATGTGCAAAAAATTATTTTTATGAATAGTTAAGATCACAAATTATATATATATATATTAAAAATTAATATTATACTATTTTAGTTTATAATCATACCCCCAACTTGATTTTTTCTAGTCCCAAGAAAATGTGTCTCAAGAATATGAAATTCAAATTTTCATTTCTATAAACATTTTAATATACAATTCTCACCAAAAGTCATCATACCAAACAATTATGAAACCCATCAAAATTTATTAACATAAGATAGGAACATAAGAATATCAAAAGCCCAAACCCATTCCATTGTTCAAATTCATCACCACATTTCATCTAATTTCAATTACGCATGATGATGTGTTGTGTATCATAATAGACACAAGCGTTTATTTTTATTCTAGGGGAAATGATTAAAGCACTATGTGGAAACACTTTTTAATATTAATATGGGTATTCATTTTTTTTAATTTTTTTATTTCTTCAATTTTTTCATGGTAACTAAAATTGTACTCAATCAAGTCAACCCCTGTAGAGATACTTTTCCAATGAATCCTAGGCTCAAAGGCCTTTGAGAACCAAGTGTAGCTCATATACTCAGGAATCATCCGAAGTTAACTTAATCAATAAAAAATTAAAATTACCAAAAATAGAGATAAAATTCCCAAATCTTGGCTAGATAACTATTGATTAATGATTCCCAAGTACCGAAAGACACACATTAGGTCAATCCATTTATCTATGTTCAAAATTATTGTTTTATTATGGGCATCTAATAACTTAGACTAATACCCCACAATCTAAAGGATGTGTGTTGTGGATTTTTTTTAATTGATGATAATATAATGATGAAAAATAACATTAGATAGCCAAAATTTTTAAAATAAATTATAATGAACTTAAACTTTAATTAAAATAAAAATCATGGAATACAAAATTATTTAATATTTACATTCAAAGTTTTCAATGTTTATTATCATGTTTATGGTTAAAGAAGTTTTTACTTCCATTTATGTACATAAAAAATTTTATTTGAAATGGATTTTTTTTCTTTATTTTTACCCCCCCCCCCCCATAGAATAATATTGTCCCCAATTTTTAATGAAAAAAATTAGAATATGGTATAGTTGGAGAAGTGGATTTATAAAAGGAAATTGAAAATGAGAAACATAGAACAAAGTAACCTGGTTTCTGAAGTTTAAGTTCAAGATTCTTTTGATTACTCCTTTGATATCCATTATACTCAAATAAGCCACATCAATGGTGGTAGTTTGTGTTTGTACATATGATACTTTCCTAAAAATCCATCAATATCAGCAGCCCCTAAATCTTGTACACCAACACAATTAAAAACCAAGGAATCCTCAATATGTTCCCTTAACTAAAAAAACAAATACAAAAGGAAAGGATAATAAATGTACATGTTATAGTTTTCAAATTGAACATAGACTCGAGGTATAAGAGGAAAGTAAAAAAAATATCAAAAATAAAAATATATACACATATCTATATACATAAATAAATATATACATATATATATATATATAATAAATATACCAAAAATATTAAATATATGTAAAAATAAATAAATTGTGTAAGAAGGAAACATTATAGAGCATATGTAAGTTTAAGGTGCACTCCCTTATCTCCCTTAAGTCATGAGTATGATTCATATGGCTTACCTTGATGTGACGGGGTTGTCCCCATGACCTACAATGTTTCCTTTTGCACAAAAATATATATTACAATTTTTTCTCTTCTTCATTTTACTTTCCAATTTTTTAAAATATAAATATAAATATAAATATAAATATAAAATAATATAAAATAAAATATATATTTCAAATTAGAATAATACATTAAAAATAAATAAAATAAAAGAAGAACAAAAAAGGATAATAAAACAAAAGTTGAAAATATTTTTTAAAATTTATTTTTTTATACACAAATACACACAAAAGATAAAAAATAAATAAAATCCATGTTGATGCTAGATTCCCTCCCTGAAAGATCTTATTTTAAAGTAATTAGCTTAACTTAGTCTATAAATATATCAATTTCTTTTATGGTTCATAGGTTGTCTCAATTAACTCCTCTTTTTTCTTATTTATTGAATGATTCAATGAATAGATTTATATTATGACCGTTTACATTGAAAAGATTGCAACTAGTGGGATCCTAAATCTCTAATACCCCATGAGGGTACACATGATACACTATGTAAGGACCTAACCATATAAACCTTAACTTTCTTGGGTGTAAACGAGGTTTTGAACTATGGAAATGCATGAATTTTCCCTATTCAAAGTACTTGACTTTGAGATTCCTTGATTGGTAGACCTGAACTCTATATTTATTTATCCTTTAATCTTTATAATCCCTCATCCAAAGTTCCTCGTGTTCATTAAAATATATTACCCTATTTTTATTGGAAAAAGAAATTTCAAAGTTCATTTTTTTAGTGCCCAAAAGGCCTTATATAAATTTTCAATAGGTAAATGGCATGATTATCCATAAACCAACCTATATGGTGACATTACTAGGATGGGTTTGAATGTTGTATGATTTTCCAAAAGGGTTTCAAAGAGTTTCTCAGAACAAACTTTCCTAATGGGATTGACATTTTTTTCAAGAATTTGTTTAATTTCATTATTTGGTAACTTAACTTGACCATTAGGTTGAGTATGGTAGTTGTTGGAAAATTTAATGAGAAGTAACATACTTTGACATGAGTGTTGATAAGGGATGATTTCATACATGGGTTCTATGATCAATAATGATTTATCTAGGGATTATAAATCTAGAAAATATATGCACTTTTAGGAATCATATCACAACATGATGGTAAATAGACTTGGTGGGAATAGCCTCATCCCATTTTGAGACATAATCAACCTCTAAGATGATTTCGATATATCCCCTATAGTTTGGTAAGTTTCCCATGAAATCAATTCCCCAATAATAAAATATTTCAACAACTAGAAAGTTAATGAGGGTAATTTGATTAATTTTGGTAATGGAACCTAATTATATACATTGAGAACAATTTTGGCAGAATTGGTAGGAACCCATAGTGAGTTTAGGCCATTAGAAACCACTTTGGTTGACCCTTTTAGTGGTTTTCTTTTTGGAAAAGTGTAATCCACATTCCTCTCCATGATAGAATTTTATAATGGACTCCTATGTAAAATCGAGAACACACATCCTAACGATTTGATCAAGACATAACTTCCATAGGTAGGGATCATCAAACACATAGTGTTTAACATCAAAAAGGAATATCCTCTTAGCTTGGGTCCTATGGGATTTTATAATTTCACTTATCACCAAATGGATTTCTATGTTAGAAACCCATGGGCAATCACTCATTCAAGAAAGGTCCTCATTGGGAAATTAATTATACATAGAATGGTGATGTGAGTTTTCTTTGAATTCCATCCTAGAGAGATGATCAACTGTAACATTTTCAGCACCATTTTCATCCTTAATTGTTAAATAAAACTCTTGAATAAAATAGAACCAACTAATCAATCTAGCCTTGGCATATTTTTTTGGAAAAGGTATTTCAGGGCTAAAAGATCGGTGAAGACCATGATGGGTGATCCAAATAGATAGAACATAAATTTATCTAAGGTCAAGAAAACAATAGGTAACTCTTTCTCAGTGGTGGTGTAGTTGATTTGTGAATCATTTAAATATTTTCTTTCATAAGTAATGACACATGGATTTTTCCAAAACCGTTTTCCTAAGATTTATCCTATAGATAAGTAACTCGCATCACACATGAACTCAAATGGAAGTTTCCAATTTAGAGATTTCATGATAGGTGGGGAGATAATATCTGACATGATATTAGAGAATGATTCCTCGCAGCTTTCTTTCTATAAAATTGAGCATCTCTCACTAGAAGAGAACAATGTGGTTGGGAAATAGAGCTAAAGTTCCAAATGAACCTTCTATATAAACCAGCATGTATTAAGTTGAAACCCACTCCCTTGACAGTTTTAATAGAGGGAAGTTGATTAATGATGTCAAAATTATCTTTTTCAACTTCAATCCCTATACTAGAGACTAGATGTCCCTGAAAAGGTCCTTCCATCACCATGAAATGTAATTTTTCCCAGTTTATGATGACATTATTATCCATACATATATACAAAACCCTTTCAACATTTAAAGTAAATCCCTAAAAATTATCCCCAAAGATAAAGAAGTCATCCTTAAATACCTTTAAATAATACCCCACCATGTTGGATAAGATTCCCATCATGCACAGCTAGAAGGTACCAAGGGAATTATGTAACCCAAATAGCATGTTTTTGAAGGAAAAGTGTCGAATGGATAGGTGACGGTTGTTTTTATTTGATCCTCTAAAGAGACCAAAATTTGATTTTACTCTAGGAATCCATATACAAATTAATATAGTTGATAACATGTTATTCGCTCATGGACTTGATCAATAAAGGTAAAAGGGAAATGTTATTTTTGGGTAGAAGAGTTGAGCTTCCTATAGTCAATGTAGACCCTCCATCCACTATTTACCCTTTTGGGGAGAAGTTAACCATTCTCATTTGTGATTACATGGATTACATCTTTCTTTGGGACATCTTGAATTGGGATTACCCACTCACTCTCAGCAATGGGGTAGATGAAACCCACTTTTAACAAATTAAGAAGTTATTTCCATACTATATCTATAATATTGGGATTGAGTCTCTGTTGTGGTTGATGACATGGTTTGGAGTCAGATTCAAAAACAATCCTATGATTTCCAAATGAGTAGGATAATCCCAGGATTATCAGAAAGGGTCCATCCAATTGCTTTCTTTTTCTTTTCTAGGACATCCATTAGAATCCTATCTTGGTTGGTTTTGAGAGTGGGAGAAATCACAACATTAAAGGCGTGATTTTCCACCTAAGAATTCATTCTTGAATTATGAAGGTAATGCATTAAATTCAATATCAAATTGGTTAACACTTTTGAAATAAGGATGGTAATTTGTATCAAACTCTATATATTTTTTCAAATTTATTTTCATAATTGTCTCTGTTTGACCAGAAGTTTAAACCACAAAATTGGCCATATCAGTGTCTTGAATGGGTATGGAATCAATTTTATCAATTTCAACAATGTTATAATTTCTTGGTGATTTGATAAAATGATAAAAAGAGCTATATGAAAGATATTCAATCCTTGGAAACAAATTTTAGTCATATAAACAAAGGAAAACAATCTCTTATTAACTTAAACATCATTCAATGTTTCATTGATTTTCCTGTAGTTCACTATAAAAACAATCAATCCAATTAACCCCATTGGTCTATTCATTATCCCCAATTTGATAGTTTTTATTATAGATGTTCAGATCGAGGATCATGTTTCTGAAGGTATTTTTTTGTTCCCATTTTTAACTCGGGTGACTGAGTTGATTGTTGCTAAGAAGGCACGACCAAGGATGATGGATGTTTTCTCCCTAGGAACTAATCTTGGGTGATTTTCAATTACAATTAAGTCAACCAATTAAATAAAATTTTCAACTTTCACTTGAGCATCCTTTAATATTTCCTTAGGAAATCAAACACTATGATCAGGAAGTTGAAGAGTGACAAATGTAGGTTGGAGTTATTTGATCCTTAACTAAAAATACATGGCATAAGGAATGAGGCTCACACTGGATACTCAATCACAAAGTGATTTGAAATATTTTTTCTATCCTAAATCAACCTTGATGTATGTACATCCTAGATCACTCAACATTGTAGGAATGGTCCCTTGAATGGGGGTTCACACATTAACTTCCAAAATGACTTGGTTTTGATGTGAAAATTTCCATTTAGATGCACACAAGTCCTTAAGGTACTTTGAGTAGGTATGAATGGTTTGGATTTCATCGATAAAAAAATGTTCAACTTAACCCGAGTGAATATTTTCCTCAAACTCTCTTTCATGTATGGTTTAGATTTTCCTCTCATGTGTTGAGGGAATGGAGAAGGTTGTTTGAGTGTTTTGTTGTGGTTTTTGTTCATACACATTCTCATGGGGGTTTTCAGAATCTATGGGTGGTTATTCATCAGGTTCATGTTTGGTCTGTTTGGGGTTCCTTCGCATTCTCATGGGGTTTTTCAGAATCTGTGGGTTGTTATTCATCATGTTCATGTTTTTTTTTTGAAACTTTTAATTGGTTTGGAATGGTTTGTTCAATTTTCTCAATTTATTTCCCACTTCTTAAAATAGTCATTGATTTTTTTTGTTTGTGAGAGGTTTGTGTGTAACTGGATTCTCCCTTTAATTTTATGGATGGTACTACCTAAGTATGCATGGGCTACTTCTGTGTTTTAATTTTTTGTAGTTTGTGTTTAAGGTATGATACTTCTGAGTTCATTTTATCCATTTTTCACACAAAAAATCAAGGATTGGGATAGGGATAGATTGTGAAGGGGCATGTGTTGGTTGGCTCATCCTAGGAGGATACTTTGGTTGTTGGATTAGTCGTTGGTATTAGATAAGAGTATTTTGTTATTGGACTAGTATTGGTTAGAACTGGTTATTGTTTTGAGAACTCTGTGGAAGGTAGGGGTTTGGTTCTTATGGCTACTAGGTTGTTGTATGGGTTTCGAGTTATCTATCCAATGGAATCCTAGATGGTCAATGTACCTTAGGTTGGAAGTGTTATGGTACTATGGCTTCTGAAATTTTAGATCACTGACCTCCACTGGTGGTCCTCCTAAAATAACATCTTTAATGGAAGGTATGGTTGGGAATTTGTCAGTATTTTGGTCATGTTTGTCACAAATTGTGTAAATAAGGTCAACAATTTGAATTTAAAATAACATTCTATGATCGATCTCCTTGACCTTCTTAGTGAGTGTAGCAAGTTCTACCCTGATACATAACTCATACTTAATAGTTTTAATTCCACTAGATTTTGGTGTATTTTCATTGTAAAGTGATGTTTAAAATGTTTTGTTTTTTATCGAGTCCTTCTAGATACTCGTAAGAATTATTTGGGGCTTTGTTTTTGAAGGTTCCATTACAAATCATGTGAATAAATTATTTGTTTTCTGAACGCATCCCTTTATAGAAAATTAGAACTTATTATGGGATTGAAAATCTATGGTGAGGTACCATGTTTAGTGTGTCTTTTAACCTTTAACATGTTTCATTAAATAACTATCCTTATTTTTCAAAAAAAATACAACTATTTTTAAGTGAAATTGTCTCGTGATGGGGGAAGTATATTTTATAGATCTATCTATGAAATTAGTCCCATGAGTGGATTGATGTAGATATTATATTATTTAATCAATTATTTGTTTTATAAATAATTGAAAAAGTAAATAGGCTCATCTAATCTGAATCAAGTTGATGTGGTGGGAACATTGTTTAAACAATGTAGTTGAACTCTTTGACATTAAGGTATGACATTTTTGACTCCATCCCATGGAATGTTGGAAGGATATTTAGTGAAATAGTTTTTAAGACATAGTGGGATTATCCAATGGAATCATTCCTAATTAAAGAGGGTTTATTGGTTTAGTAAGTCTTGAAGTAGTCATGTTTTTTTAATCAACAACATTCCTTGATTTTGGGGATGTATCATTAGGATTTTTATATTGGTTCTCATCCGAGTTTATGAGTTGGTTATTTTGAATAAACTCCATTGAAATGGGATAAATTTTTGACTCTAGAGTATTAGTATTATTAGGATATAATGGAAATATTTCTCTAGGTGTACTTGACTCCAAAACCCCAAGACTATCCACCCTAAAAATTCTGTTTGATTGGTCACGAATATAGGAAAACATGCGCCAAGAAAAGTAAAAAAGGAAAAGATAAGAGAACTTGAGGTGAGAAAATATAAATTTTGGAGAATAGAATGAGGGTTGATATGAATTACTTGGGTTCCTAAAAATGGCTTAAAAATTTTATCTCACTCAAATTTACACAATTTTTTAGGGTTAAGAAGCCGTTTGTAGTGTAGCTTGGGTTTTCTAATCCTCAGAGACTAGAGAAGAAACCTACAGACACATAAATCCCATGGATTTTTTTAGATTTCATGTTGAAAACATTGGTTTAATTTAGATGTTTTTAAAAGAGAACTAGGAGATCTATTTGAATTTAAATTAAGAGAATGAGTCGATCATAGGTTATATCTTGGGGGTGGATTGGATGGATTCCATTATAAAATATTTCAATTTCACTAACTCAATAAGGATTCATTCAATGAAATAAATGTAAACTCATAAATTATTGGTTTATACCATAATTTACACATGATAATCGCCTATATACTTGGAAGATCATATTCATGATCACTCCAATTAAAATGATCTAATTAGCACATGAAAAGTTTAGTGATAAAATTCAATAAAGAATAGGAAGAGAAAAGATCATTGAATGAAAAAAATAAAATAAAATAAATTATTAAATGCTTATTGTGTAATAGAAAACATCAAATCCATTCCATTTATAATCCTTTTGATCTAATAATAAGAATTTTATCCATTCATTTATGTTATTCTGTCAACAGTAGTAGGAAGTAGACTCATGAGAGAGGAATTAAAGAACTGGAAAAAAAATAAAAAACGATCACTCCACCATTGTGTTAATAATTTCTCAAGGTTTGGATTGAATAAGTTAAAAAAATTAGAAAATTTTATCAGCATGATAACAAAAATAATATAATAATACAAGATGAATAACTTTTATTAATAAGATAAGGTAATTCATGAAACATACAATTGAAGAAATGTGATAACAACATCAAATGGGTAGCATAGCATTAAAATGAAACAAAACTCAAAATATGCTTAATTATTTCACTAGAACTACCTTAAATAGGAATTTAAAGAGGCTTGGTTTGATCCTCAAACATTCCAAGTCTCATCAATTAAGGGTGGTAGTACTAGGTGGGTGAAAATTTAAGGGAGAATGGACTTTTACAGCCTTGAAAAACATAGGACCGAACATGCATGCCTCTGAGAGATGTGTCCAAATGAGCTTCCATATTACCTAATTTGGGTGCGATATATGAGACGAATATGAATATTATAATGTAACCATATATAGTGTAAAATTTCATCCCAAATTGAGTTTTCCATTTCGAGATATGATAGAAATGGTGGGATGTTTTTTTGGGCTACAGAATTTAGACCAGAATTTTATTTCAAACTTGGTCCGCATGGAAATCCATTTAAAACAAAGAATTACCTCTTGTAACTATTGGATGAAATGTTCCTAATTATTTATTCTATCGTAATATGAAATTTCAGAATAATTTTTCTTTTATTTTTTTCCACACTGTAATTGTATTAGGATGATATCCAATTCACTTCACCCCAAATGTTTTTGGTTCAAGGTGCACTTTGGCGGTCTTTCAATGTGATTCAGCGTGTTCCCCAGAATAATGAAATATTCAAAATGGAATGTTAAATTTGAAAATAAAATCAACACCATTAGGTGATTTAAAAAGTGTTCAAAAATTTACCTTGTAATAATGCATTTTAAGAATGAATTTCAATCATAATGTGAAATATTGTTCATTTTGTAAAATGCACTAAAAATTATGTTTATGAATTGTGAAGATTGTGAATATCATATATATTAAAAATGAATATTAGCCTATTTTAGTGGATAATCATCATGTATAACATATACACATATAATCTCATTTCCTTCTCAAAAGAAATGGAATTTAAAATGAGAAAGGGAATAAATGTCAAAAACAATCCAAATGTGTATGAACAATTATAATAAAACTTCACATTGAAATTAAAATACATAACGTTTATTATGATTATTCTAAAAAAATATTATAATATTCCTGAAATTAAACTTTTTAAATGCATGGACTAAAATTTATTATAATCAATTTAAATAATTTAAATTTAAGTATACAATTTTTCCCAATATAAATAATTTATATTAATGAATATTTAAATAATAAAAACATATATTTATCAAGATATATAACAACCATATATAGTAATACTATTTTCTAAAACAATTTTGATGTGTTCTAAAGTCACATGATAGCTTTCACTAGTGATGTTTTCTAAATAATAATTGTATACATTATATAATATCACATAAAGTGATATAACATATCTTTTAAAAAGATATAAGTTAAAAATTATATCATTGGTTATAGAATTTTAAAATATTATATATTTTCCCATCATATCACAAAATATTGATGGAATATATAATTTTTTAAGATATATTGTATTACATTTACCATGATATCAAATCCTTATAATATTGACCATGTTATATATCTTAGGATACAATACTAATGTATCACAAATCTATAATATCATAAGTATAGTTTTTGAACTATTAAACATTTGGAAATATCAAAATAACATTAAATGTGTTATGATGGTTGTTTTTAAAAAAAGTATTTCATATCATAAGAAATGATATCCATTATAAATATTGACATGTGATCCAATTTATAACATGTTATCACATATCTAAAAACCATATCTATATTTGAGGAATCAACATGTCAATACATGTGATATAAGTTTCTTTGTAAAAAATGATTTTCTAAAAAAACACTTTTTGAGATTTTCTCTTATACTACTAGTGAGTTTTTAAAACATCATACCCTGTGAAATTATTATAGAAAAAACTCAAACACAAATTTATTATAGAATATTTTTAATTCCCAAAAAGTAACCCTAGATGGTCTAAGGATGAATAATGGTAAAACGAGTGTAATTTAGAGTAGAATTTATTATTATCACAAAACTCTTACATCAAGATAAAATACAATTCATTGTGTAACCCTATGGTTCCACATGCACACAATATTTTTATTGAGTGCATATTTAAAACTCCATGAGAATATTAAATTCCTCACCCACACAAATTTTTCCATAAATTCACTAGTTTCACATTCTATGGATCTATAAAATCAACTTATATTACTAGATAAAGGGGTTTGGACTTTGGATATTAATTTTTGGGGTATAAAAAGATCTCAGTTTTTGAATCCTCTACTTTTAAATCTCATGCAATAAAAGAAATCAATATAGACTCTTTTATGTCTTAATCTTATGAGAATTCCCTTATGAAAACCCTTAAATGAATTAGTAATTTCACCATAATATTTCACAAAACTTTTTTATATGATGAACACGTCTATATATAGTCATAATTCCTTATGGAAACAATGTTTAATGTAACCCTAGACTTATAGAAAATAGTTTTATTGTGACCCATTTAATGCCACCTCTATTAATCTAATTTCTATGATATTTTATATCATATCCCACCCCTTATTCTCAATATGCACTCACTTGTGTAAAATATGTATGCACACCCAAGATTTTGGACACATGCCACTAAACCCTTTTCATCAGATAAGGGAAAGGCAGCTCAATGTGTAATCCCCACATGTATAAATGATGCTTTTAAAAAATGATTACACCACATTCTAAGTGTAATCCCCAACCGTGAAATCATTGGTGACCTTATCCCTTGTCCACTTAATGATCCATGCCTCTAAGTGGGACTCCAACTCGATGTAATATTTATAACCTAATTTTACATGAGTTTTCATCCAGGTTAAACCAAAATATGCAGGTTAATACATAATCCCCATATATATAATTTCAAATTCAATGAATGTTCAAGGAAATGTCCTTTTTAAAATCCCAAAAAATGCCTTTATTCCTGATCTCATCTCTATTCCACATAATGAAACATTCTTCCAACTGGACATCTGGCTCGGTGTAATCCATGTAACTATCCCTCACATGAGTATTATTTCGGGTTAAACTAGATCAGGTAGCTTAATTCATAATCCCCATTAAATCACATAGTTTCACTCATTTAATAACACAATAATCCTTACCTCGTGACGTTAAACTACTTAATTTGGTCTTATCATGAGACCTTAAACTATGAAACTTAAAGAAAATGTGTTTTGATTCTTATTTTAGTTGCATACAAGGACTCCACTTCGAGGTTTAATTCCAACATCCCAACATTATTATCATTAGATGTCCATCTTTTAGAGGTGGTATATATTAATCTTGACCACTTATTTAGAGAGAATAAAACACCATGATATTTCCCACTATACTTTAAACTATGATAAACACCCCTGAAACCATGAGTGTCCCCAAAGGACTTTAAATCATGAGCATCTCTATAGGACATTAAACTATTAGTACCCAAAATACTTTAACCCATGAGCCTCCCCACTAGTGTTTAAATTTAGAGTGTCCCCACTAGACTTTAATCATTAATTATCCCCACTAAACTATAAAATTTCAGTATTCCCATTAGACTATGAAATTTGATCATCTCCACTAGACATTAAACTATGACTGCCCTTATGTGATGAGAATAAGAGGATCACTCATGGTAGGGGAATGGGATTCCATGGGTGGTGAGAATTGTATACCATGCATAAATATTTTAGGATGCCTCATTTGATGAGAATGGGATTCCCTACATGATGAGAATCATATGCCTTCATGATTTAACATATGGAAGATAACAATCCATTTTTCTAGGTTCTATACTATCATACCCACTATTTCTATATGTGATAATAATTAGATTACCCCATGGCCTAAAATGGGAAAGATAGATAAAGCAATATCCAAATACCAAAATGTGAAATTCACTCATCCTCTATATCTATAAGGTTTTTAACCTACCAAGGTAGTAATCCATGTAACTAATAGGTGTCCACATTGATATAGTTTCAAGAATTTGATTCATGAGCATGAATTAAATATAAAGGAAGTCACAAACTGATAAATAATATCTTCAATGAGATGTGTTGACCTACCATACCCCCATTCAGTTAAAAGTAACATCATCATCACCTCAATGGTGACATGATGCCTACAATTAGAAAATAGGAATATATGACCCATATCATGACCATTCTTGTACCAGTGTGACATAATATTCTACATGGAAAATTTTGGGGAAAACATTAGTAAACTTAATATTAATTACATCCACTAAAATAGTTAGGGGTGATTAAAATTGGGTGTCACTATAAAGCATGCTAGGCTTCCCCAACAATTGGTAAACACGACATGAATCCCTTCTCCTATAATAGAGAGAGGATGAGTAGCATTTTTCATTGGATATCAACATAATTGGAAATTAACTCATTATTGGATTCAAATTTTATTGAATTACAAAAACCTAGGAACTAGGTGAGGTTTCACTACCACTAATCAAAGTAATGGGGGTAGGATAAGTAGTCATTATGGTTCTAAAATCTTTAGGTTCTGCATGAATTGATCTTGTGCGATTTTGTTGAAGTGGTGATTGTAATATCTTAAATGACTTCTAAGAATCCTATCCCCCTATCACCATTAAATATTTATCAATAAAGGATCATCAACACTATTATTAATCACTTTCAACGGGAAGGTATCATCCCCTATAAACTGATGTCTGGGGGTGATATTGAATTCATGGTGTTATACTAACACCCCCACCAATGGAGATCTCACTCAGGGAAAAAACCACCTATCTCCATTTCCAAAATTTATGTGATATTGTACCAGGAGTGCTCCAATGATACTTTACCTTAAACCAAGGAAGTATGGGACATTTAAGGATTTTATTCTCCAACTAACACCTAGGAATATCTAAGGAGGGATCTTATTACATTCCCAAGTCATTAATATAGGGATTCCCAACTGAAAGTTAAGAAATTCATGGCTACTCCCACTCCATCTACCCTAGATCTAACTATAAAAATTCCATGACATGGTTAGAAAACTAACTATGCATTGTGATAGTCCAATTATACTACCATTTTTGTACTTGTTTTAAATTACTTTCCATTACCCAGTTTCCCTATAGTTGGGTGAGGAATAATTCTCTTTATATAGGGTTTAAGACCCTAAATAACAACCAATAATGACAGGATAACTTACATGGCCATTTAAACCACTAATATCCACTATATAGGTATTTCCTGTGTTAAATAAGTTTATCACCTTGATGTACCACCCTAGGTAAAAGTGTTTGTCAGACATCATGAAGGTCATCCCAGTGACACTACCAATGAATCCCATGGAATAGATCCCTACGAAGCAGATATGATCACACATAGGGAACTTTCATACTGACACTAAAGTAACTATAATGAATATAAATGGTAGATCACATCCAATATTTTTGAGTCATAAACTTAAGATAAATCAAAAGATATGTATATGACTCCACCACTACAATACCTAGGGGAAATACACTCATTGGTTGTGGATTTCCATTCTTGAGTTCAAAGACCATAATTTCCCAAGGACCCTCCACAAATACCTATACGTTGAGTATTTATTGTTTAAATTATTAGTATTTTAAATTTAATAATCCTTTTAAATGTGAGTATCCCTCCTCTCATCCCCTATACTAATGGTCGTGGACCAATTAGCCAGAAGGCCAAAAAAATTTATTGATTTTGGATAAGCCCCCTTTTAAGGGTGAAGGGGAAAAACCAAGACTTCAGGGACATTAAGACATTGACAAAATACAAAAATCAAAAGGGTTATAACCCAACACAAGAATATGTTAAAGTAATTCTTCCCGACATCAATTTCAATAAGGCACACCTCCCCTAGAGCATGGATGCTCAGCATGCTATCCCATGCAAAAAATGCATCGGCCCAGTACCGATGGCAACACCATACCCTCTCAAACATCCAAGTCCGAAAATCCACGCATGGAAAAGACGACCAGCTCTATCCTCATCTGAAGTAACTCCTTATATGATATCTAGGTTCCCCATATAAAATAAATCATGAGACCGTGGAACCACCATCAAGGACAATCTTTTTCAAATCTCGTCGCACTCAACGAGACACCCTACACCACTGCCACAGAGGCCCAGAAGGAATTCCAAGGGACAAAAATTCAAGCCATAAAAACCCAGGACTGGATGGCCGAAAAACATGCCAATGGAACACCATTGATGGGGGGATCTCGGTTGTCAAGAACTAGAAATGCCGCTCTTGGCATGGATCTGCTTCATTCAGATCATGGAAGAACCCTCGCTGAGTTCCAAAGCAGTCCAGTCATAGTGGTGAGAAAATCAGCGTGGAGATGCAGTGATGAACCAACAAAATAAAAGCACTAAACCAAAAAATTCCATATTCATAGCCAGTTCACAAACAATCGAACAATCCAGAAGCATCAAACACACAGTAGCAGAAACACACAGCAAAACCTCACAGCAGCAGAAACCCAAACTCACAGCAGCACAAACTAACAACAGTAGAAAGAGAAGGCCTGTACAAACTCACAACAGAAGAAACACAGAGCCTAACCCCTCTGAGGAAGAGTAGATCTAAGCCATTCCCCATTGGAAACCCTCTATAACCACTCAAGACAAAGCCATGTTGCGGTGGATGCACCAAGAAGGAACGACTTCGGCACCCAATGAACCGAACCAACAGAACTGTGCTGAAACTCACTAACGAAATACCATTGATCCAGACACAGATCCACACACTGAAACAACACCTAGACGACGATTCATCAACTGAAATTGTCTTCAGAAGGTAAAATGATGGGCTACATGCCGGAACACCACCGACTGATGACACCATGAGATAGCGTCGAAGAAAGCTCGGATCTGAGATACCTCCCACAAGAAGACACGCCTTTTCCAATCCGAGACTAGAAGGAGAAGAGTCGATCCGTGCCGAAGGGGAGAGGAGGAAGGAATAAAATGAGGGGAAACCCTAGCCACTATGAGAGCTCGAAAAGATTCCTCTTATAGGCTCTTTTTCTTCCCCTACAATGGATAGTCGTGGATATATTGGGATGTAGCCTAGTATTCTTTGATGAGAAGAAACATATAGAATATACACAAGCACTAGATGATTCCACTAATGGTGAAGTAAAAAAATACCCAATTATACCTAGACATTATACTAAATCCTAAGAGAGACCAACAATATCGACTCCCATCCTGGGGTAGGAAAACCCATATAGCACCACTCTCATCTAAAGATCCTTAGTTTGGAAGATCCTCATCACTACCAACTCAAGATTCTCACTAACTTTATATAGAACCCTAGAGTGTTGAAGATCCAAACCAAACCTCTAAAATGGATCAATAATATGATATCTTATGGGAAACCCTAGGCATTTACTAGTTTTAATAAAAAATTAACTGAATGAAACCTTGTGCTTATTAACCCATAAGTGTCTCATTAATGACCAAGTGGAATACATATTGCAAAACCTATGGTTGATGTACAAACACTAATTAGCCACTAAAAAGGGATTTTATTCAGTTTATATTATTGAATATTATTGTGAATCATTTTTTATAAATATCAATATTAGTAAATTTTACAATTTTAGCTTCTTTTCGTATCATGTTTTTATTTATTTTTTAAAATGTACTAATACAAAAAAAATCAGAATGTTCTAAAACAACCACTATCCTTGATTTTAATTCTATATTTGATGATAAAGTTACTCATTTATTTGTTATTATTTCATCCTTCTAGATAAATTGGATATTCAATGTATAAGACCAGTATCTTGGACCATGAATCCATAAAATTATAGGCCAATCAAATAGGAAACCATCCCACTAAAATGCCTAAAGAGGGCATGATACATGGAAAATAATTTTATAAATTCAACTAAAGATATATCCAATTATAAATAAAATTTAATTAAACTTTATCTAGAGATATGTTTTGGGTTTCAAAGCTAATATAGGTGGTCCAAGTTTAGGATGAAATTTGATACCAGATTTTGTGGCCTAGAATGGCATTCAACCATTTTGATGATAACTTCCAAGTTAAAAATTCAATTGGGATAAACCAATGTGATATGTATTAAAACATCATGGGATGAATTTTATTCTTATAAAACCCTCCCAAATATTTCCATCTAGAAATATTTTTTGGTGTGTCAAGTTGAAGGAGAGAGCTTTCATCGATTTTTGGTCAAGGGTGGAAAAATATTAATTCCAAAAATATTACAACACCATATGCCCACCATATTCAATTGGGATAACCTATAATATTCATAGGTAAACCCAAGTCTCAACTAATTCAAAATTATGCCAATGGTGATGGATTATTTGAATGAAATTCTTAAATATTCTTCAATTGTAAGGTTATTTTTATTTTTTTATGAAAGGTTATTTTTCCATTAATTGTCATTCAAATAAATATTGCTTCTTTATAAAAATTCATATTTTCCTAATATTATATTATTAGTTTTAATAAATTGATTTATTTACCTCAAGGGTTGAATTTATTCAAATCGATAGATGTGAAATTCAATACACAATGGTGGAGTTCGTTTTATTTTTACTATTTTCCATTCTTCAATTCCACCCTCAAGAGACCAATTCCATCTTACCTTTATAGAATTTCACCAATGGAGGGGTAACCCTTTTATGGGTTGATCTAAAGAACATTTTAAGGTTTTTATTGTAAGTTATTTTAT
This sequence comes from Viscum album, assembly GCA_963277665.1. Classification (NCBI taxonomy): domain Eukaryota; kingdom Viridiplantae; phylum Streptophyta; class Magnoliopsida; order Santalales; family Viscaceae; genus Viscum; species Viscum album. Next base: position 903,726,136 of record OY728125.1, on the reverse strand, counting down.
TTTACATTAATTTTTATTTAATATTTATTTTTGATATCTTTGTTTGATGATTTAGTTTCTCTATCACCCTCACTACTTTTAATTCAACACATTATGATTTCTAAAATAATCATTTACCTTAGAGTGTTCTCTATAATGATTCTACAAGTGTATGGGTCACTAACATTTGGATATTATAATTAATAAACAAGTAAGTGATGAGATATGTTCTTATTTTATTTATGGAATCACTCTTAATTTTAAGAATTTAAAATCATTTATAAAGAAATCCATCCAATCTACCCATATAAATAACCTAGGATCAACCCATTACCATTAATTTAATTCCCTTATCAATTTTTTATAGTAAAAAAAAATTAACCCCAAAGTTGGTCATTTTATAACCAAATATCACTATAGAAAATTCATGTTTCTTTTTTCCAATTCTTAGGCCCTTGAGGATTCAAAAACCCATATTGTATTGTATGATTCCACTTCTATAGTGACCCAAGCATTCCATACATCGAAATTACATCATAATTTCATAATACATAAATACACACCCAAATACCATATTAGTTTAGTTTATTTGGAAACATGGAAACATAAACAACTAGTTCATAACACATATACTTCTTCTCCCTCTTATTTCTTCATAACTAGATCCTTTTCAACATATCAAACTTATTACCTTTCTTCATATCCTAGGTAAATTAAACATAATAAAGGGTGAGCTCAGATTCATAGTAAGGCTAAACATTGAAGATATGTAAGAATAACAGGAACAAAAGGGTATGAAAAAATGATCATAACATTTGAATATCATACCCTACATATCAAAATATTATATGCATGAGTCATGGTATAAAGATAATTAGTTCATAAGTCATGAATCAAAAAGAAATAAATAACATAATCCCTAAAATCATAACATTATCATAAGAATTAAATTGTGACATGTATATAAACTTGTAAATTTTTGAACATATATTTATAGTATAAGGTTCACTCATTAAATTAAGGGCATGAAATCAAACCCTTGCATAAACATAGGGACTTGAAAACTAGGTCTATGCATAAAATTTTGGGCATCAAAACCAGGTCCACACATAAAATATTGGACATGAAATTAGGCTCATGCATAACATAATTACCTAATGAATTATCCAACTTTATCCAATGTATTGGAGGTAGATATAGGTCCAACACATCTCATAATGAAATCATACATACATGTGCCACCAGATCATAAACATTCCTATCATAACCAAAGAAATGGAATGAGTTTCATAATCATTTAATCATATCATAACCCGTGGAGAAGATATAGGTTTTATAATCATTTCATCAAAATAAAAACCTATTAAAAGAAGTGGGTTTCTTAAAAATTAATCCATCAAAATATAAACCATTCCTAGAAATAATATGAATATTATACTTTAACTATAACAAATTATGTCACCTTAGTTGGGAAAGGAATTTGAAAGGTAACTTGGAACATGGATTTTCCTTAAAATAATATTTTTAAAACATTAAAAATTTTCAAAACCCTTCTCATTTAAACCACTTTGAAAACATATATAGGATTCATTAAAACTCATTTAAAATAGTTCTTGAGGAAAATATCCTTTCTTCATTGAAAACGTTTTCTTTTATTTAAATGTCATGGAATATTAGAAGAAAACATTTTCATTAAAAATAACCTTGAAAAATTATAAGGGAATCCCCAAGGAATTATCAAATCATGAACTCCGAAAAAATCAGTTCATGCCTTATAAGTTAAAAAACATTACTCTCGTACTTTTCACAGATAATTCATAACATAACTCGTCGGGAAAATGACAAAAGATTCTTTTCAAACCACTTATTAAAAATGTACTAATAGGTAAAAATGACTTCAAATAATTTTATTATAATTGTAAGAATATTTTTTAATAAATTTTTAATCTTTCATGCACATGGATGATAAATATACCCTAGTAAATACTTACGTATAAACAATCTTGGATAATAATAAAATTGTAAAATTTTCCCTAACCTTAGGTTTGGGTACCTGATTATGGATCATAAAAGCATTTATAATGGATTAAATAATGTTATTAACTTATTATTAAACCATATTTATTTTTATTATATCATATATATCACATTAACACGCTTTTAATAAAATTTCATTATTACGCTTCTTTCGAGTGTTAACTGCTTCATTTTCTTACACAGGTTTTGTTATATAAGTTTCAGTTCATTAAAATAGAATATACTTCTATAATTTATATAATTATAACATATTATTAATTATATATATTTATATAAGCATTCATTAATAGTGATCATGTAGAATTAATCACATCGTGTCGTGGAGACGGTAGGTCGTACGTATGCATGAGCGACAATATCGTTCCCTTAATTATGAAATGGTTTTTCTATGGATGGTTTATATGTTATTATAGAATCAATATAATGTTATAATAATCTTATATAGTTATTATTTCCATCATCATACCAATCCTAGTAAAGTGGTGTTGAAAAATATATTATACAATGGTGTGGGGAAGGTAAGTCGTGTGTACGCATGCGTGGTGATTTCATTTTTTGTAGGGTGGATAGAAGGTGGAATATGGTTGTTCCATAATCATAATAACATATCATCATATTTTTGATACTTTATTTATTACTTTATAATTTAAAAAACATATGAATATAAAGTATAATAGGAAATAATTTTGAAAGAATCGGTAGAGGGGGTTACCTCTTTTTTGGAAAACTCGCTCTAGATCTCCTCTTAAAGGCACTAGAGTCTACGTTTTGAGAAGACTAGAGCCTTTATAATGTGACTGGGGAATTTGATAAAGGAACTTTGATGGTTATTTTTGATCTTCAAGTCTCAAATTGGAGTGAAGAAGTGAGGGAAGAGGTTCCCTTTTATAATTGAGGTGAGGGGCACTTTTGGAAATCCATAAAATATTAGAATATAATAAGATTATTGTAGATCTAAATAATTAAAAATGAACCATAAATGAAAATAATAAGACATTTTAGACCATATCCTATCCCATTGGGATTATTTGGCATTTTTTATTATTAAGGAATTTAATAATAAATTAATTCAATAAGATATCATTATTGTCAGATTTTATATTATTCATTTAATCTGACATAAAATATATCAAGAAAAGTTGAGAATTATAATATAATTCTTCAAAACATCTATAATATATCTTATAGATCTATGAAATTCATTATACACATTAAATAATTCAAAATATATCAAAATTAATATTATTTAAATAAATTATTCTATTTTTATGTAAATTAATTAAATATTGTTTTAGCATTGAAGATGTTTTAAATGTAATTATATAACTTATAAAAATTAAAAATAAATTTCTATATTTAAAATAATTTAATTGATATCAAAATGGACATTTTTATTCATTCATATCTTGAGTTTTTCAAATTTGAACACATAAAAGATATTAAATACAAGAGATTGGTACTTTGTAACAATATTTGATTTAAATAAAATATAAATTAATTTCATAGAAAAGTGTCCATTAAAAAACTAAAAATACATCATAATGTGATAAGGGTCGAATCATATTTATCCAATTTTTTCAGACCTGTTTTGGTTTTATTTTAAACCTTACCATTTTGATTTACCCATAATTATTAAACTATAATTTTAATTATGGTAACAAATATTTAAATATTAATAGGTTGTAAATTATTACTTGTATGAGGTAAATTATCCCTAAATGGAAACTTTTTTAAATTTTAGACATTTTAATAATATCTTTCTATTTTTTAAATATTTTTATGAATTTTAGTTAATTTAATAAAATATCATTTAATAAAACCTCATTAGTGTGGATTTCGACACTATTCACAACTTTGTCTTTATGTAAAATAGAAAAAGTAATATAATTAAAAAAACCATTAAAGACACTCCTAAAATTTCATATTCATCTATAAAATTCTTGTAGAACCTTAATTAATTGAAATCAAATTTATTTTAATATTTTTAATATCATTTATTTGAACCTTTTATTAATTAAACAATTACTCCATCATCATTGTGTCACATTTTAAGTTAATTATTTTATCACTGAAATTTATAAATAAATTATCATGATATAGATAAATATTTTATCATTAAAACTAATATTTATAGTCTAGTTTATCTTCATTATAACCCTAAATTAAAATTATTTACTTATTAAAATTATGAGTATGACATTTTTAACATAACTTTAAATAAAATATAATATATTTAATATTCAAACACAAGTGGTTTAAAAAATTTATAATTTCATTTTATGGTTTCTTTTATTCTAAAACACTTTATCTAATGAAATTAGGAAAAATGGTAGGGTAATTTTATTATATTATAATATAATTTTTTTTCTTATGATTATTTGATTAACCCTTAACCAAGGTAAATAAAAATATACTAAAGTTACTATTCACCAAAAATTAATTTGATTCAATTAGAAAAAAAACTTATACTGATTAAGACCATGTATGTCTGTTTTTTCAAATTCAATTCAAATAGGTAACTAAATTGTGTTTAACACTAATCCTGTAGATGTGGCGAGAAGACGAGTAAAAGAGAAGTTCAAAAGTTCTATAATTTTATACATCTAATTTCATTATAAAAATTATTCCAATGACCTAAATTTGATTAATATATGTATTATTGATCTATTATGACTTTTAAAATAAATTTAATGTATACAAATTATTTAAACCAAAAATGATGTTTTTGTCTACAATGCTGTAATTTTCACTACGCATCAAAAAATAAAAATTCTGAGAAAAATAAAAATCAATTCACCCTTAGATAATTTTTACATTAAAAATTAGAAAATGATGTTTACTTTATCAAATTAAATTTTTAAGGGTATCTAAAATTAATTTTATTTTTTCCCTAGAAGGACATGAAAAGTAGTTCATTTGAGAAAATAGTAGTTTTTAACATATAAAAATTTACCAAAAAATATATTTTTCATTATCAAAACCATTTGAACTAATATTTTAAAAGTATTTATTACTATTTATATTACAATTTTAATTTCTAGGTTATAACTCTCTCATTTAAATAATTATGATAGTAATGTTTTGATTCGTAGAAACTCGTTATTGTATGTAACACAAGTCAGGTCGGTGTTTCATGTAGTTCTTGATTCCATTGGTGTGGTATATAACTTAATCCAATATAGTGATTTTATATAATAACAAAAATCTACATTAAGTTTCACATGAAGTTAAAATATCAAACAAATTTAATTAATTTGAAAGAAAAATCACAAAATCTTTGGGTGTTACATTCAACCCCCCCCCCCTAAAATGAATTTCTCCCTCGAAATTCATCTAGGTTATCAAATGTTTAATAATTGAAATATCCTTTCATAGAATACCACATCGTAAAAACAAAGACTAAAAATTATTTTTAAAAAGTAATGATAGAAACATTCTGGTTACCCAAAGTAACTCATAACTTGGTTTCCACGTAAGAGAATGTAGGTGAAGATTTGGGCATGAAGGATAAGCATAAATAATCATAGAGTTTGATAAATATAATTGATCACAAGAGGGTGGAATATCTAGGGAATGTTAACAATCAAAAAAACCATAAACTATAGAAACATGAAAGTGGTTATTTATATCATCAATAATTATGGAAACATGACAACCTTTTACGTCATAATTATTTTCCTAATGTTGAATAATTTTTTAGGGAATATATACTCACTTGATTTTATCATAACTTCAGCCTTTTGCATTGCTATATCTATTTCGACTTCATCTCATATTCTAATAAATTAAGTTGAATTTTTCATTCCCAAAGCATTAACAGATCATGAGGAGTATGATAGGTCATTATATCTATCTTCAACAAAAAGTTCAGTGAAAGTTATAAAAAATGTGTAAATCTACCTATGATGAGATAATACATTAATATCATAGACTTATCCCACGTTTAACTTAAAATTTCTATAAATGGATAAGCTTAAAATCTTTCTGAAAGCTAAAAATCCAAAACATTATAAATATGTACACTATATCAGCATAACATTTATCTCCCATATATCATAAGGAAGCTCTTGGTTCTCACATTCCTAACATGTGATTACCTAAATCATTTATTATCATGGAACAATGAAATTACCAAAATTAATATACATCCTTTTTGAAAACATGCATGTTTCCTTATTCCAAAGTTTAGTTGATATATTCCTTAAGTCCAAAAAGTTGTAATCTTCATCCATGATATCATAAACCACTTTTCAAAAAATCATTAATAAATTTCAAGTAAATCATTACCATAAATTTTACTTATGAATATATAACATATCTTTATTCAAATATCATTACCTCATCATCATGTGCATATTAAGGGTTTTCCTTCCCTTAATCATGTGTTTTCAAAAAATACCACCATATTACCTCAATCTCTTTTCGTGGTTACCAGTAACATTCATCACATGATCTCAAATACTTAAGGAAAACTAAAGTGGACCAATCTTTAGAATCTCCCTTATTCCATAATACTTAGTGAAATTCGATAGCATTATTAATAAATACCATTATATAAACACTACAATCATCCATATTTATTCTTAAACCATTACTCATGCTGCATCATCTTAACCATTCCTTGAATATGAAATATGAATCATGTATTAAGTTTTCCCAACCTCAATATTATCAGGATTCTTGTGCCTAATATAAATAATATAGTAATAAAATACCATACCCTTCACATGTCATTTGTGGTCTTTTTATCCTCGGTAGTGTAACCAATACTTGTACCACATTCTTGATTCTCTTCATGAGATTTCCATTTTGTAAATTGATTTTCATATTTTCTATATTTTCCACATCTGAATCATTTAATGTAAACCTTCATACTTCTAGTTCATTCTATTGACTAAGACTAGAAATCATAGTTTGAGAAATAATTATCATAGATGAAAAACACATAACCATGAAAAATTACTTATAGGATGCCTAAATCATGAAACCTAATTTTAAATCTATGACACCTTATGCTTATACATTGAGACATCCCTATAAATATCATTAGAAATATCACTAGGTATATCACTAAGTTTTCTCATCCTAATTTCCAATGGTTAACTAAATCATCGCTTTGATACCAACTATATAAGCCCATGCTTGACGTACATAGATATTACATCATAATTATGGAATAAATAAACACATGGCCAAAAACCTTTATTATATTAGTTTATTTGAATACTTGGAAACATAAACAATTGGTTCATAACACATCTTCTTTTTCTCTCTCCAATTTATTCAAAACTAGACCCATTTTTGAAAAATCATACTTATTACCTATCTTTATATCCTATAGAAAAGAAACATAAGAAACAGTGATATCAGATGATTAGTAAGGGTAAATAGGAAGATATGTAAGAATAAAAACAATATAAGGGTATGAAAACACGAACTTTACATTTTAAGATCATACCATTCATATCAAAAGATCATTTGTATGAGTCATGACATAAATATTGGCAGTTCATAAGACATTAATCCCAAATAAATAAAGAATGTATTCCATGAAATCATAGCATTATCATAAGAATGAAATTATGGCATACACATAAACATGTAACTTTGTGAACATGTATAAATAGTAGTTGGTTCACTCATTAAATTAAGGATGTGAGATTAGGACCTTGAATAAACACATGGACATGAAAACTAGATCCAAGAATATAATTATGGACATGAAAATTTGGTCTACATATAAAATTATGAACATGAAATATGGTTCATGCATAAAATATATACCTCGTGAATTATCCATCGTTACCCAATTTATTGGAGAGAGATATAGGTCACACCCATCTCATAATGAAATCATTCATACATGTTCTAAAAGATCATAAATAATCAAATCATAACCAAATAAATGGAATGTGTGAAATAAAAATGTAATCATATCATAACCTGTGGAAAAGATACATGTTAAATAATTATTTCATAAAAAGCATAACTTGTGAAAATAATTGGGTTTATTAAACATCATTCCATCAAAACATGAACCATTTATAGAAAGAATATGAATGGTATTATTTAACTATAAAAAATTATTTTATCATAGATAGGGAAGGATTTTGAAAGATCACATGCAACATGAATTTTTCTTAAAGATAAATTTTTAAAACATAAAAAATTTTCAAAACCCTTTTCATTAAACCCACTATGAAAACATATAAATTAATCAAGAAAATCATTTAAAATAGTTCTAGAGGAAAATACCCTTTCTTCATTGAAATAATTTGGTGTTATTTAAATGTCGTAGAAAATTAGAAGAAAACATTTTCGTTAAAAATAACCTTGAAAAATTATATTTTAATCTTAAAGGAATTAATATATCATTAAAGTGTAAAAAATAATTAATACTATATAAGTTAAAAAAATATTCTCGTACTTTTTCCGGATAAGTAAAAAAGTACCTCATAGGGAAAATGAGCAAATATTACTCTACATATTTTTGATAAAAACTTAAAAATGGGTAAAAATGATTTAAACAGTTATATAATAAGGATAATTATGTTTATGAATACATTTTAAAGTAACATGAACATGGAAGATAAATATAAACTAGTAAATACTTACGTAGAAACTATCTCAAGTAGTAATAAGATTGTGAAATTATCCTTTATCTTAGATCCTGGTTCTTTCATATGTAACATGAACTCATGTATGATGGACTAAATAATGTTATTAACTTATTATAGAACCATATTTATATTTTTATATCATATATGATCATATTAACACTCATTTAATAATATTTCATTATTATGTTACTTTCCGGAGTAAACTGATTCATTTTCTTACACATGTTTTTTCAAATAATTTCCATTTGTTACACATATAATATTGTTCTATAATTTATAGAATTATATATTATTATTCATTCTATAAATTTATATAATAATTATTTAATATTGATCATGGATAATGAATCGAATCGTATTATGGAGATGGTAGGCCATACGTATGCATGAGCGATGATATCATTCCCTTAATTGAGAAATAATTTTGAAATTGATGGTTTATATATTATTACAGAATCAATATTATGTAATAATAATATATATATTTATTACTTACATCGTTATACTCATTTAAGTAAATTGGTGATGAGAGACATATTACACTACGGTGTGGAGACGGTAGGCTGCACGTACGCACAGGTAGTGATTTTGTTTTTTTTAGGATGGATAGAAGGTGGAATATGGTTGTTCCATCATAATAATAACATCTAAGGATATAATTTATACTATATTTTTTACTTTATAATGTAAACAAATCATGAAGATGTGATAGAAAAAGAAATAATTTTGAATTAATCAGTAGAGGAGATTACCTCTTCTTCGACAAGCTCTCTCTGGATCTCCTCTTAAAGGCACTAGAGTTTGACTTTTTATAATTAAAGAACCTATATAATGTTAATATAGAAGTTTAGAAATTAAATTTTTAGGTTATGGTAGTTCTTGAAGGATCAAGGTGTAGGGAAAAAGTGAGGGAACATGTGCCCTTTTATAATTATGGTAAGGGGCACTTTTGGAAATCCACAAAATATTAAAATATAATAAGATTATTTTACATATAAATACTTATAAACAAACCCTAAATGAAAATTATAAGACATTTTAGACCATATCATATCCCCATGTTATTTTTTTAACATTTTTGTGATTTTTAAATAGTTTGATAATAAATTAATTCCGTAAGATATCATTATTGTCATATTTAATACTGTTCATTTAATTTAATTTAAATATATCAATACACTGTGGGAATTATAATATAATTCTTTAACACATATATAATATATCTTATAGATCTAGTAATTTATTTATACACATTAAATAATCCAAAATATATCAAATTTAATATTATTAAATTTAATTATTATATTTTTATGCTAATTAAATAAATAATTTTTTAGCATTGAAGAATTATTTAAGTTAATTATATAACATATAAATATTAAAAATATATTTCTATAATGAAAATAATTTAATTTTTATCAAGATAGATATTTATATTCTTTAATATCATAATTCTTTCCTATGTGAACACATAAAAACATATTAAATACAAGAGAGTGATACTTTTTAACTACCCTTGAATTAAATAATATATATTTTATTTTCATGGAAAAATTTCCTCTAAACAACTAAAAATATATCATGACGTGATAATGGTCTAATAATATTCATACAATATTTTTTGGACAGGTTTTGGTTTTATTTTAAACCATACCATTTTGATTTACCCTTAATTATTCTATTGTACTTTTAATTATGGTAACAATATTTTAAATATTTATAGGTCATAAATTATTACTTATATGAGGTAAATTTTCCATAATTGGAAAATATATAAAATAATGGATATTATAAAATCTCTATGTATTTTTATAAAAAAATATTTTTAATAAATTTAATAATATATTATTTTAGAAAATCTCATTAGTGTCAATTTTGAAATTATTCACAACTTTTCCTTTATATAAAATCCAAAAAAGCAAGATAATTTCGAAAAAAACAATTTAAGACTCTCTAAAAATGTCATATGCGCCTATAAAACTTGTTTAGAAAGTTAATTTATTCAAATTGTATTTATTTTATTATTTTTAATATTATTTATTGGATCCTTCTATTAATTAAACAATTACTACTTCATCATTATGTAACTTTATGAGTTAATTATTTTATAACTAAAAATTATAAATAAATTATCATGATATATATAAAAATTTTATCTTTCAAATGAATATTTATAGTCGAATTTATCTTCACTGTTACCCTATATTAAAAAATATTTACTTATTAAAATTATGAGTATGATATTTTTAACTTATCTTTAAATAAAAAATAATAAATATCATATTCATTCCCAACTGGCTTAAAAAGGTTATAAGTTCATTCTATGTTGTATTTTAGTTGAAACTCACTTATATAATGAAATTAAGAGAAGATCTAGGGTAATTTTATAATATTATATTATTATTATTATTACCTTTAATTATTCAATTTACCCTTAATGGAGGTAAAAAATATACTAAAGTTATTGTTCACCAAAAAGTAACTTGATCCTATTAGAAAAAAAATTTCATTCTGATTATGACCACGTAGGTCAATTTTTTAAAATTCAATTCACTAAAGTAACTAAATTAAGTTTAACACTAATCCCACATATGTGGGGAGAAGGTGGGTAAGAGAGACGTTCAAAAGTTCTGTAAGTTTTTATATATAATTTCATTATTAAAATGATTCCAATAGCCAGAATTTTCTTAATATAATTATTATTGATCTATTTTTTCTTCAAAAAACCATTTAAATTATAATAATTATTTCAACCAAAAAGGTAGTTTTTATCAACAATACAATATGTTTCACTATTCATCAAAAAATAAATCTTCTCGGAAAAATACTAAAAATTTACCCTAAGTTAATTCTGAGAATAAAAATAAAAAAAAAATATATTTATTTTATCAAAATCAATTTATAATAGTCTCTGATATTAATTTTATTTTTTAAATAATGACATTAAAAGTAGTTCATTTGTGGAAATAGTGGTTTAAAACACATAAAGGTTCTATCAAAATTTGTAATTTTCATTATCAAAACCATTATAACTAATAATTGAAAATTCGTTATTAATATTCGTATTAAAATTTTAATAGTGAGGTTATAACTATATCATTTAAATAATTATAATAGTAAACTATTGTTTCTCCGAAATTCAGTGTTGCATATAACGCAATCCAAGTCAGTGTTGGATGTAGTGAAAGTTTCCCTTAGTATTGTGTATAATTTAATAAAAACATAATTCTTTTATATAATAACCAAAATCTTTTTTCATCGTTAAGTAAAGTTCAAATATCAAAAAATATTAAATTAATTCAAAAAAATTCACAAAATCTCATGTTCTTACAGCTTCAACACTAACATGGGTAAACTTGGGTGAATTTAAATTTTGACACATTGATTGGGATCTAATATAAGTAACCATAAACTTTATCATTATATTCTCACCAAATTTTGTTATTATAACCCCATTTCTCTTATATTATCCCCTTTATGTCCTTTTGTGTAATGTATGCCCTATTTTTATGACCAATCAGACCAACTAGTTAGGGTTGATAGTTCTAGGGGTAGGGAGTCAAGTGTAGTTAGGGTAATTTTTCCATTATATCCTACTCCAATTAAGACTCTAGAAATAAAATTAGAGTCTAATCGTATAGAAAATCTTCTGAGAAAACTATTTATAATCCTCAGTGGGAACCAAAATTGAAATCAAAATGAGGGAATCCCAAACATAGAGAATGCAGTAGATCAAATCATAAATGACAACCTCAAACCGTCCTAGACAAATTCACCCACTTAAATTATACATGATTTTCTATCATAATACCATTATGTATTAAAACCCCATGTCTTAAAACACCTTTCAACTATTCATGGGATGGTTTCATAGATTTCATACCTTCATGTTAAAAAGTTCAATAACATTTTCGATACCATATACCCCCCCCCCAAACAAGTTATGTCAGATAAGATTTGGATATTACTATTTTACATGAAGGATAAAGCTATGAAATTTTTTAAAAAATAAACCATTATTCATCAAATCCTTAGACAAATTTCAAATAGAGTTACATAAAAAATAATTTCCCCACCACAAATAAATTACACTTAAAAGAGAATTCAATAAATAATTAAAACCTAAAGAGATCAATTTTTTGGAACTTGGGAAAGGTTTAAAGATACAATAAACAAAGTATCACAACATGGTTTTTCAATGCTAGAATAAGTGAGAATATTTTATGTTGGTATGGCTTTAGGAGAAAAATTCAATTGGCATGATTTGTAATGTAACTTTAACAACAATTCCATAGAAGATGCATATGTATATCTTCATGAAATTTTAGAAAAAAAATTCAAAGTTAGGAAACATTACTCTATATTAAGAGGCCTCCAAAATCTGGTAGGATGCACATTAATAAGGAAGAATAAATCCTTAGATATAAAAATATAGCCCTCATTATGATGGTTAAGAAGATCAATCATATAAAAGTCCAAGAAATTAAAACATTTGACCCTATTTTCATAATTTGAGGGAAACATGACCAAACAATAGATAATTCCCCAATAACTATTTTTATAAAGGATGTTATTGTAGGATTATCACTACTAGATGTCAATGCTCATAACATTCAAAATCTATAATACCAAAAAATATTCAATCAAAATTTTAATGACCATCCAGGATTTTTCCAACAACAAGGTCAAAATACCTAACCTATATAAAATTATCTAACCCATAACCAGTTTTAACCCCAACTGATCCAATGAAAAAAATCCCCAACGCTAAATATAATAACCTGTCCAATAACCAATTCAATATGATAAATAATTTCTAGGGATAAACCAACTATATTAAACCCATACCCAATATGTCCTTCTCCCATTACTTGAGAAACTATGAAATAAAATGGATAAAGTGGGTTCTAAAGTTTTAACCCTAAAAAATGAATTAAAATCAATTAAAATAGGAAAGGTACCCATGTCCACTCTAACTATCCCTTCCCCAACCTTAGGTGAAAAATAATATTTTTCATAATCAACTCTCAAATATATCAAATCTATTACCATATTAGGAAGTGGAAAATAATTTGAAATCCTTGAACCAACCATTACAAAATCCATCAAAATCATCAAAAAAATGAAAATATTGAAGAATCACCCATATAATATGATAAATATGATGAAAATAAGGAGGAACAACCACCTCTATAAACAATCTAGGAACTTGATCTATTACCTCCAAAAATGAGAGGAAATTAAAAACTATATATAAATAAAACATTAAGAGAAATCTTCTCTCAAGTTAAGATTAATATTTTCCTTCTCCATGAAATCCAAACAATACCTATATACTCTAAGTACCATAATTATTATATTACTTCCAAAAGGAAGCTCTTAGAAAAAAAAATAAATGTTTTTAGCTTCTAATGTCAGAACCTCTATCCAGAGGACCAACCTAAGAGGAACGAACCTGGTTTCCCATACAGCAATATGAATCTAGGAGATATAAAAGTTTTCAAGGAATTATGTGATCTAAGAGTTAGTGTTAACATCATGTTTTGGATCTATTTTCTGAACAATACTCTATAAATTATGATTATTTTTATTCTCGCAAACACCCTTGTTTACTTTCTAATGAAGTTTGATTGAATGAGTTTCTTTGAATTTATATCCGGATTAATGTAATTTAACGTTATGAGAATTACTCTCGAAACACTATTTCAAAACCCTACATTCGGTAAATGAATGTATGGTATCAAACCTCTGTTACGCTAAAAAGGTGAAATGATAATGTATAGTGTCAACCATAAGTTACACTAAATAGTATACATTTGGATCTGTATCCTTGCATTTGGAGAGTCATCAAAAGTATGGATCAACAACACTACATTTTATATTTGGATTTCTATTCATTAACTCTATGTATGGGAATTTGAATGTATGGTTAATCAATGCTACATTCGTGATATTATGCTAAAAAGGTAAACACTTGGATTATAATCCCTGTGATAATTTTTTCCCTCTGTTACGTGAAAATGAAAGTATGGTTAAGAAACAATATATTGGTAGAAATCCTAAACTACGTGATGGAACCCTACACTATGCAAAGGGACCCTATGCTACGTAGTTCAACCCTACATCGTGTTTACAACGACGATGTTTTTAAGCTGTGTTTTTAAACAAAGAATGTTGCAATGATCTTGTTAGAATTGAAGGCCGATTAAAGGATCAATATGTCTATTTCAAAGAACCATATTCATTATATAAAATCACTCTTTTTTCAAAAGGAAGTTACGACTCCCCTGGACAAATGGAATTTTAATTTCTATGATCAATCTGGATATTCTTTTGGATCTTGAATACTGAATAAATCTATCTGTTCTATATATTTCATCAGAGTATCTCTTCAAAAATGTGTGTGTGAAAGATATTCACATATGATACTATATTATTGAAATAATCTTTTATAGTGTTGCTGCAATGAATGATCGATTCTAAATAAAGCTACACTTTGAGGATATAAGTGTTCAATCTTTTACTATTCATAGATTACTACTACTATTTAAGTTGCTTCCTTATTGAAAATAATTTTGAAATATATATTGCTTCAGACTATTTCATTATTGAAGATGTTATTTTTTGAATAAGAATATCCATCAATCGTGAGTTGTGTGTTTGTGCCACTCTAAAGTTCAACCCAAACCATCCAACTCAATTTCTTTTGATTTATTAGAGTTTCAACTGCTCATACTTATCATCTTCTTAATTTAAATTTTGGATAATCACTTTTATGTTATATAACCATAAGGATTTTTTATCAGTAACTTTATAAAGGTGTCAAATTACTGTACTCGATTATGATTCCATGGTCTTGTGGTAAGAGGATGAAACTAGTGGAATTTACCAAAATTGTAGAGATAATGATTGGTAGAGTGGACTAGGAGATCTGTGTGCCCCGAACCACAATAAAAAGATATGTTTTTTATCCACTTCATATCCATTTTACAAAACTAAACACTTAGTATCTATATAAATCATAGTGGGTGTCAAAACCCATAATTTTTGAAGATTTTTGTAAAGACACAACTCACCCCCCTGTTAGTTTTTATATTCGGACCTAAAAATTGGTATCAAATGAGGGATTTTGGATAAATATATAGTAATATAAAAGTATAAGGTGTATACAAATATGGAAATGTATGATATGAGAGGAATCTCAATGGTGCATGCTCCATATTTTAATGTTGAAAATTATTGATATTTGAAATCTCAAATGATTATCTATCTGAAATTTTTTGGATTCAAAGTATAATAAAATATCATTACTCCATATGCAATTCCTAAGAAACTGGAAACATGGGGTGTTACAACACAATCTGAGTATGATATCAATTATAAAGCAAAGAATGTTTTTATTTGTGGTCTTAGACCGGATGAATTCAATCGTGTATCACAATTTCCAATTGCCTATGAGATTTTGAAAATAGATGTAGTTTCTTATGAATAAACATATAATGTTAGACATATGTGATATGATATAGATAAGATAAAATTTGACACATTTAGAATGTTTTATGCTTAATCATCATGCATATGAATGTAAGGATTATTGAAATTTTCAACAATATTACTTCCTTAGGTGAACCCATAAAGTAATCTAATCAAGCATTGAATGTACTGAGAGTACTACCCTTTAAATGGAATGAAATATCTACTAAAATTCATCAATCATCACCTATCAAATATCTAAAAATGAAGGAACTAATTAGTACACTGATGATTTATAAATCTGAAATGCAAGATGAAGTTAAAGATCATAATATTATAGTAAATAAATAAAATTCTTCTCTGAAAGTGACATCATATAATCATAGTAGAAAATCAAAGCAATAAGTCAAATAAGAGAAAAATTCATATTCCTTATATTCTGAAGTAAAACTGGCTAATCTATCCAGAAAGTTCAGAAAATTATAAAAAAAGAAAATAGTATTCAAAAAATCCTTTAGGAAGGATGACAAAGAACCAAGATAAGTTCGATACTATGAATGTAATAAATTGGGTCATATTAGATCTGGTTGTCCTTAACTAAAATATCAAAGAAAAATACCAGAAAAGAGATATTAGAAAAAATTTAATTGTGAGCACAAAATAAAAAAGAGAAATGAAAGCTACATGAAGTGTATTTGAAGACTCTATTTTCCCTTCAAATTTTGATTCATAAAAAGAGAAATTGAATCTAATAACAAATATGTGCTTCAAATCTGAAGAAGAAAAGGTACAAACTTATTACTCTTCTGATTCTGATTATGGAAGTTTCTCATATGATCAATTGGCAGCCTATTGTTCTATGTTAGAAGAAAAATATGATTCTTTTCTATAGAAGCATAATTATTTGAAAAAAATAAAAATTTTGTTTTAGGTGAAAGAGATACCATGTCAAAAAAACATCAAGAGTTACTTGGAAAATTCAATTCTTCTACATCAAACAGTATCAATCATGAAAATAATATCAAGGAATTACAGGATGATGTGGAATCCTATAAAACTAATGATCTTGTTTTTACTAAAGGAGAAAATATTTTAAATGAAATTCTTGGAAAGAATTTCATTAAAAGGAAAATATTTATAATAGGAGGTAAGAGTGAGAAATTAAAATTGTATAAAACTTATTTTGTTCCCAATTCTAAAAATGATACATGTTGTCATTATGGAAGATATGGTCATTTAACTAATAATATCTATTTGAAAAATCCTAAAATTAGTGGTATTAAAAGAGCCTTTATTTAAATAATTTTGTCTGAAGAATGTGATATAAATTATGGAAAAATAAAAAAAAATTGGATTCCTAGATCATTACGTGCTAACACTACTAGACCCAAGAAGATATGGGCACCAAAACAAACATTTTTTAAATTACTTTTTTAGGGAAAAAGTCATAGAAAATTTATATAGTATATAGATAGCGACTGTTCAAGGCATATTATTGGGGATTCAACAAACTTTCATACATTGACACAAATGGATGGAGGATTATTCACTTTTGGTGACAATGACAAAAGAAAAATTATTGGTGTTGGAACTATTGGAGATCCAAATTCTATCAGAATCAGAAAAGTATTGTATATTAAAGGATTAAAGAATAACCTGATATGTATCTCCCAACTCTATGATGATGGATTTTATGTTGATTTTTCTAAAAATTCATGATCTGTGTTTAAAGATAAGTTTCTTAGATTTAGAGAACCTAGAATTGATAATGTATATTCCTTAGATTTGAATTCCTTAAGTAAAAAAAATTGAATTGTTTAACAAATAAGATAAATGAATTTTACATTTGGAATATAAGACTTGGAAATTGTAATATATATGTTTTAAATAAATTATCTAAGAAATATATAGTTTATGGTTTTTATATTCTTATGTTTTATAATGATTGATTATGTGATGTATTCCAAATTGTAAAGAAGCAAAAAACTTCTTTCAAATATATTAAAAAAATTTCTATATCTAATCTTTTATAAATTATCTATATGGACTTGTTTGGAACAAAAATAATAGCAAGTTTGGATGTTATATTATATTTTTTTGTTTTAGTAAATGATTATTCTATATTTATTGGGTATTATTTTCAAAAACTGAAAATTGATGGATTCACTATTTTTGAAATTTTTTGTCAAATTTTTGAAAATGAAAAATGTTTTAAAAGAATTTCATTGAAAAGTGATCATTGTGGAGAATTTTAGAATCAAGAATTCAATTCTTTTTTCTCAAATATAAGTATTAAACAAACCTTCTCTGCACTAAGAACACCTCAACAAAATGGAATTGTTAAAAGAAGGAATATTAATATTCAAGAAATGTAAAGGACTATGCTAAATGAATATAGTCTTTATACCTATATTTGGGTAGAAGCTGTAAGCACAACCTACTATACCATGAATAGAGTTTTAATATGGCCTATTTTTGAAAATACACCCTATAAACTTTGGAATAATATAAAACCGAAAGTAAAATAATTTAATGTTTTTGGATACAAGGTTTATATCTTGAATATTAAGGACAATCATGGTATGTTCGTTCAAATCTCTTATGAATGAATATTTTTGGGATATTTTGATACCTATAAACCTTACAGATTTTTTAATAAAAATTCAATAATTGTTGAAGAATCGGTTCATGTGAAGATTGATGAAACTGACCGTTTAATTAAAGAGAAAGAACAAGTAAATAAAGTCACTAACTCTTTTTACAACATGAGACTTAAAATCCCTAAAAGGATTTTGAAAATGATATTAAAAAAATTCAGTTCAGTTCAGAAGAACATGATACTAAAGATTCTGAAAGTTTCTTCCCTAGACAGTCTAGAACTTTAAAGAACCATCCTCTATAAACTATAATAGGAGACCAAGACACAAAAATTGGAAATAAAAGAAATGTAGGAAATCTAGTAGAATTAATTTTCTTTCTATATAAGTTAGAACCTAATACTATTTTAGAATCATTAAAAGATGTGATTCATATGTAATAAATTACAAAATAGATAAACCAATTCAAAATGAATGAATTTTGGAATTGGTAGAAATAACAATCAATTATCCAGTTATAGAAGCTAAGTGGGTATTTAGAAATAAACAGGTTGATCAAGGGACCATAACCAAAATTAAATCTAGATTAGTAGATAAAGGATATAATCAGGAAGAAGGTATATATTATGATGATACCTTATCCACTGTAGCTAGACTAGAAACTATAACAATCTTTTTAACCTAGGTATCTCAAATGAATTTTAAATTATATTCTATAGATGTTATGTTTTCCTTATTAAATGGTTATTTAATGGAGGAATTTTATGTTGAACAACCCACTGGTTTTGAAAATCCTCAAAAACCAAACTCTAATTTTAAAAATATTAAAGCTCTATATGGCCTTAAACAATCACCAAGATATTGGTATGAAATATTTAGTTCTTTTCTTTTGAAAAATGTATTTATGATTGGATTGGAATATCCAACACTTTTTAATAAATTTTTTTATTCTAATATTTTATAAGTTCAAATCTATGTTAAGGACGCTATTTTTGGTTCAAATAATAAACAAATTTCGTAATGATTTTTCATAATTAATGAACAAGAATTTGAAATGAGTATGGTGGAAGAACTAAATTTCTTTTTAGGATTTCAAATTTATCAAAAAGATTATAGAAATTTTTTAAATCAAAGTAAATATATTATTGATTTACTGAAAAATTTTGGACTTGAAAACAGCAAGACATATACAACTCTCATTTGTACCAATATAAAACTTAATTTGGATGAAGCTGGAAAATCGGTAGACAACAAGTTATATAGATGTGTGATTGGAATTTTGTTATATATTACTACTAGTAAACCAGACAATATGTTTTTTGTATGACATTGTGCTAGATTTCAATCAAATCCAAAAGAGTCTCATCTTACTACTATTAAATGAATTTTTATATATTTAAAAGTAAATTTTCTTCGATCTCTTATTTACCACAAAACTTATTATTTTAATTTAATTTCATATTCATATTTTGATTTTGTATTTTTTAGATTAGATAAAAATAGCTAAACAACCTTTCACTTTTTATGAAAATATTTAGTTTCATGGTCTAGTAAGAAACAACACGCAATTGCCCTGTCAACCGTTGAGGTGGAATATGGGTCAATTATATGTTTTTGTGCTCAAGTATTGTGGATGAAAAACACCCTAGTAAAATTTTCACTAAATTTTAATAGTGTACATGTTTTATATGATAATAATACTGTAATAAATATTTAAAAAATATCTATAAGTCATTCTAGGACTAAGCTCATTGATATTAGGCATCATTTTCAAATATATCATGTCCTTAAAAAGGATATATATTTAGGATTTTATAATACAAAATATCAATTAATTGATGATTTTTTTAAACCACATCCTAGTGAACGTTTTTATTTTATTAATCAGGTTAGGATTATTTAATTTTAAATAAATGATTTATTCAATTTATTTTATTTTAACCTCTTTGTTTATATATTAAGTATTTTATATGTTTTATATAAACTTTTATCATTCTCTATTTTATTTTATTACATATTAAAAATATTTTAAAATAATTTTATTTTAGTTTTATTTTCAAAATTAAAAAGTAATGAGTACATTCTCAATCAACGTAAATAAAATTATTCATCTTCTCCTGCTTTTTTTCTCCTTTCATAGAAGTCCATTAAGTTTATAGTGTCTCTCTCACTCTTTCAGTTTCCCATTTTTTCTAAACCCAAAACCTTCAATACCTTTAATCTATAATCCTTTAGATATAGAAACCTCTTGAATATTTGAAGATTTTGAGTTTGATGTGGCTACTTATGCATCAGGGAATGCTTGAAAAGTGTTCTAAGGAAAGGTAATAAATTTCAAATATTCAGATTCTACATATCTTTATATCAAGGAATCAATGAGATTTCAAGGTTTGGTTTATGCTTTTGGAGAATATAACATGCATATGGTATATGAAATTGAAGTAAAGGAATTTTTTTGAAATTTTTCATTTAGTCTTGGATTCGGTGAAGATGTCATTGTTTCTAAGATTAACGATTTTGATTTTTATATCTCTTCTATTGAAATGGATGAGTTGTTGTGTTTTCCCCATGAGGGGAAGTTTCAATTTGATTTATGTAATATAGGTAATAGAAAGCATTTTTAAGAGGACATTATGTTGTCATTTCTGGGAACAATAAAAATCTTGAAAGTAATGACAAAAGAGAATACTCCGGACTGTGAGGTTAGGATGAAATTTATTCAGTCTATAATTTTTTCAAGAACTGATGAGAAAGAGAAAGTCATTTATTCTTAAATTTATTTCACATTTCTATTTTTTAACCCCATAAAGTTCAATTTATTTTAGTTTATTATACGGTATATAAGCCAATCCTGCCAAAAGAATGCTAATATGGGATATTATCCCTATGAAAGGATTATTTATTTTTGGCGGCGCAGAAAATAAAAATTTATTTATATGTTTTTCTTGTAGAACATGTCATTGTTGCATTGTTTTTAATTCTAGTATTGTTAAGAATTTAGGATTTTTGTGGAGAAATTATTCCAATAGTCTTCTAGATATTAGTGAAGAACAACAATAATGACTTATGACAATTACTCTAGAGGAGAAAAGGATGATTCCCTCAGTTGGATCTATTATATAGAGACCTGATTAAGAGGAAGAACCTTGGATAGAAGAAAATATTATTTGGAGAAGAAGGAATACAATCAATATTCCAGAGACTGTAGATAAATTTTTTTTTGGAACTGAACCGGAGGCTATACTAGAAGAGAATGTTGAGAAAGAGTTTCACAATCAAGAACATCACAAGGAATATGTTCTCGATCCAGAAACTCAATATCTTATTATCCTAGATTATGATATTATAGGAGGATCTTCTTTAAGAGATAGATCAAAAGGAAATGGTGAGCCAAGTTTGGATTTGGTAGGAATTGTAAAATCTAAAGCTGAATCTTCTCAATCTTCAAATTTGCATGATGAAGACTTGGTTATAAAGGTAAATCTATTAGGGGAAATGAATTTGTTTCTCAAAGAATAATTGGAAGCTAAAAATAATAATTTTGAATAATTCAAAAGTATTACAGTGTCGAGATCATAGTTTTAGGCTCAGAAGCTCCATTTCAGAAAATTCAATGAAAACCTTATTTTTTTAGAGATCTTCAAGAGTTTATTATAAAAATTTATAGATAATTAAATCTGTTGAGAGATGAATCTATCAATAAGTAAGATTTTAATGAGTATAAGATGATGATAAGAAGATAATTTTAATCTCCTTGGGAAATAAATAAATCATCAACATTCTCTCAACAGACACCACTAGACCTGATCTGAATATTTGAAGCAATTACTTCAATTCTAGATGATTTCATTGATAGGTTGCACACTCTTCAGTACGATAGTACTCCTTTAGGTGTACTATTAGAAAATCAAAGACATATGGTTATTCAACATTATTTAAATTAATCCTGGTTGGGATTCGTTCTTAATAAAGTTAAGTACAATTTGACTTCATTTATTCAGTCAAAGGAAGTTTTGAATGAATTTAGGAAGGTTAATCTGGTTAAAAATTTGAAGATTTATAATGATTCAAAGAAGCTACTTCAGTAGTGCTCAAAATTCTTCAACAATGATTTCCGAAGCTTGTTGTCTAAGCTCATTGATATTAATGGTGTTTTCCAAGCCATTCCTCATCTAGATGAACCTTTTTCACTTATTGATTCTGATTAAAGTCCTTTATTTGAAATATCCTTCGTTGATTGTGGATTTTACTCTATTATGTTTTCAAAACATCTGAATTCATTTTAAATTCAATTTAATTTAGTCTTATTTAGTATGATTCTATTTTATTTAAGTTCACTTCTTAACTATCTATCCTAAATTTATGTTTCTTATCAATTTTTATAAACTATTCTTTTATAGTCCATTGCTACATTAATTGTGGTTTATATCATTTATTCTTTAAAAAAAACTTTTTGATATCAGAAAAAGGGGAGAATATTTAAGTAATTGGTGAAAATTTTTAATATAATATATGTATTGATAATTTCCATTAAGGCTATGGGGAGATGTGGGTGAATATTGGTAAACTAAAATATTTCATTAGAGAAAATATTTAATTTACAAGTATCTATTTTCTTTATCGAAAAAATACTGTGAAATTAAAATATTAACTTGTTTTCTATATCTTTTTTATGTTTAAAAATCGTACATTTTCTTTAAATTTTTATTTGTATTATTTTATGAGTTTTTTATTATCAAAATGTGGGGAATGTTTGGAATGTATTGTCTCGACAATACTCTATAAATTATGATTTGTTTTGATTCTCACAAATACACTTGTTTTTTTCTAATTATTTTTTCTTGAATGTGTTTTCAGAAATTTATATTTGGGATAAATTCATTTAACATTATTGAAATTACTCTAGAAACACTATTTCAAAACCCTACATTTAGTAAATGAACTTTTGGTATCAACCCTGAGTTACGTTGAAAAAGGGAAACGATTGTGTATGATATCAACCCTACATTACACTAAATAATTTTCATTTTTATTAGCATCCTTACATTTAGATAATTGTTAAATTTATAGATCAACAAACCTCCTTCAGAAGTTGGGATTACTATTCATTAACCCTATGTTCGGAAATTTGAATGTATGGATAATCAATGATATGTTTGGGATATTATACTAAAAACATGAACGTATGGATTATCATCCCTATGCTACTTTTGTTCCCTATTTTCATGAAAATTAAAGTATTGTTTAGAAACCATATTTGGGTAGGAACCCTACACTATGCGAAGAAACCCTTGGCTATGTGATGGAACCCTACGCTACGCAACTCAACCTTACATTGTGTTTACAACAGTAAAATTTTTAAGTTGTGTTTTTAATCCAAGATTACTACAATGATCAAATCAGAATTAAAGAATGATTTAAAGATCCTAATGATTTTTTCAAAGAACCATACTCATCATAGAAAATCACTCATGTTCCTCTGGGAATTTATAACTCCCCTGTTCAATTGGAATTTGAATTTCCATTATCAATCAAGCTATTCTTTTAGATTTGAAATACCGAAGCAAGATATATGTTCTATATGTTTCTTCAGAGTATCTCTACAAAAATTTGTGTGTGATAAGCGATTCAAATATGTGACTATATTATTGAAATTTTATTTTATAGTGTTGTTACAACAAATGATCGATTAGGAAATAAGCTATACTTTAGAGATATACTTGTTCAACATTTTACTAGTGTTAGATTACTACTATTTTTTAATTTTATACATTATTAAAGATCTTTTTTTCAACAAGGACCACCATAGAATATTTAATTCTTAAAGATATTATTTTCTAATGAAGAACATCCATCAATTTCCAGTTGGGTGATTCTACAACTGTGAAGTTCAACTGGAACCTTTCAAATAAATATATATTGATTTATTATAGCTTCACCTTCTCATACTCAGTTGTGGTAGAATATTAGATTCTCAATCTATGTTGTGGATAATTGATTCTATTTTATAAAACCATAAGTATTTTTTATGATTCTTGTTGTAAATATGTTAACTTCCGGCACTCATTTGTGATTTCATGGTCTTGTGATAACAAGAACATACAAGTGAAATTTACGGTGATTATATAGAGAGTGACTGGTAGAGTAGACTAAGGGATCTTTTTTCCCCAAACCACTATTAAAAATTTGTGTTCTTTATTTATATTTTTCCATTTCATATTCATTTTATAAAATTAAACACTAGTTATCTACATAAATCATAGTGGGTGTCGAAAGCCATAATTGCGGAACATTTTTGAAAAGACACAATTCACCCCCCTATTATGTTATTTTGTATATTCCAACATAACACGTCATTCCATATATTGTGTATTTCTAGTTAGGTATTGATGATATCTAACCAACAAATATCACTCTTAAAATTACTTATCAAATATTTTGGGTTACTAATGGGGTTTTAAAGTATGTTTTTGTAAAATTTGATTACTTTATCCTCCCTTAAAACATCAATGACCTTGACATTCTTCTAAATAGAGTGTAACAAATCATCCTAGGAAAACTAGAAAATCCACCATTAATGGTCCAAACATGGTGAGATACATAAATGAGCCACAAGTATCAAGTATAACTAAAGAAATATAAAAGAAAAATTCATAGGAAAGGAATATATATCCAGTATACATACAAATTAAATCCAAATGGAAAAAAATAAAAAGATAAAGAATACTATATTAAATAAGTATCTATATGAAAAATCAGCACCACCAAACCATCTCACTATGAAGGCAATGAATAGTAAGAGAACCAGGTATGATACAATATGCTCTTACCTTTACCCATGTCCAACAAAAAAAGGTCTATAACTACCCAAAGTCAAATATAAGGTGTGAGAACAAATCCTGGTAGGATACAAACAGATAATCAATACAAGTTCTTATATCAAGAATGAAAAGGTTCTATCTTTAATACAAAATCTAGTTTATAATGAATTTTGATAAATGAAACCATTTTAAAAACATTCTTTTGTTTTTCCTAAATGCATACCATATTTAAAAAATCCAAGAATATATCAAATTTAAAGGAAAGAAGTTGAGAATAAGAAAAAATAACCATCGATACACCATAAGTTAAGCATATAATCAAATATCCATGAAACAATACATCATGAAATAAACCAAGTATAAATGACAAAGCAAGCCCTTTAGGATATATCCTATGGAAATACATACTTGATATAAAAAAATCATAAACTAGACATATGTTGGTTCCAACTGATATCAAGTCCTACCATAGTCATTTGATATCACAAAAAATCTTGTGTGTTTGTAGACAATAATGTGAAGTGTCCATTTTCATGTGAACAGAAGGTTCCTAGTGTACCATGTTTGTCAAAACCATTTCAAAATTCATGGTCACATTTTATAAAACCATTATATATCAAAGAAAATATGATTTCAAATCCAAATCCCATTAAAAACATGAATACTTTCCAATAAATAATTTCAAATTTCAAAACATGAATCTTCAATCAATAACCCAGAGGAATTGATAAAAACATATAGAAATTCAAGAATTAAAATGACTTTTTTAGATACACCTACCTCAAGAATGATGTAAAACTATCTGATATCAAAATTGGATATTTGAAAACAAATAAAATCAACCTTAAAAAGTAAAGGTATGAAATAAAACTAAAAAGGACTAATATAAAACACCAATTGGTCACAATATGTATCAAAAACATATCCAACGCCACTACTGAGACCACCAATAGTGAATAATCTAGAAGACTACTTTCTAGGGACATGAAATGCAACCATTGTAGGAGTAAAATTCTGAAAAAAGTGATTCGAGAGGAGGGAGATCACCCAAAATCAACCTAAAACGTGAGAGGGAGGCATGTGCACTGGATAACATAAATATTTATGTGTTCATCATGATTAAACTATTATGACTAAACAATTTACAAATTGAACCCATTTCCTGACATAAAGTCCCTAAATTTCAAGTATCCTGAAAAAGGAATTGCCTCAAATTAAATTAATTCCTAATCAACCCATTAATGAAATTTAATGTTTCATGGGTTGTAAATCATCATTCTTTAAATAAGTCTCATGAAATATTCCCTATAATATGTTCATGTCATGTAACTCATTTACAATGTGAATATATCCAATAAGCAGTGTGCATTCCAATTTCCTAGAGAAAATCCCTGAACCAAATATTGAGGATCTCTAAACCTAGGGATCACCCTATAAAAAAACATTTACACATTTATACTCACACTAAATTAATTAAAACAAAAACACAACCTTGTACTTTAAGTTAGTTTCCCTAGTAAAGGCTCTCTATCCCCAAAAATTCTACAATACACTCAAAAAAGGAAACCAAAACAAAAGTCAAAGAATACTTGAAGGAAGTTATCATGGGGTTACAATATCCCCACCCCAAACCCTTTCTAACCTTATAATGTTATCATGATCCTTGACTCATAAAAATTGAAGGTTGTTGTTGCCTCATCAAAAACTCCTTATCCCACATCTCAAGGCTATCCCATCTATATTTATATAGTAAAAACTCCAAAGGAATTGTTTTACCACATAATACCTTCTCTCAATGATCTGTAATTTGAACTGATTACTCCACCATAGTGGTTTCAGGCTCAAGATCAACATCCTCACATTCCATCACATGGGAAGGATCGGTTTGACACCTCCTCGGCTAGGAAATATGAAACATGTCATAGGTGGAAGTTAAATAAGATGGTAATTCCAACTGATATTCTACCTTTCCAAGTCATCTAATGATCTTGAAGGATCCCACAAACCTCAGTGCCAACTTACCCTTCTTACCCAACCAACGATTTCCCAATAGAGGTAAACCTCTCAAAAAGATCTGATCACAAAAGATAAAACTCCAGGAGATAAAAAATGGACTGCATAAGATTTCTGATAAATTTTTACTATTACCAATTGCTTCTAGGTCCATTGAACCATTTCCATCATCTCTAGAACATTACTACACCCAATCAAGGACAACTCTCTCAACTCTTTCCAACACAGTGAAGATCTACATGCCCATCCATACAAAGCCTCAAAGGAATTCATTTTTTATGTGAACTAATAACTATTATTATAGTAAAACTTGACTAAATGTAAAATATTTACCCAATAACCACTATAATCAATCATAGAATCCCATAGAATATCCTCAAGAACCTATATATCCCTCTTCGTATGCGCATTTGTCTGCAGATGATATTCCAAGCTCAATTTCAACTGGGAACCCATCACCTCCAGTAAACCTTTCCCAAAAATAGATGTCAACCTTGGGTCTATATAAGAAACAACTATAAAGGTAACCCCAAGAAGTTTTATAATATCTCAAACTTAAAAGTCATAGATTTTTTCTATAGTCATCCTCTCCTTGATAAGAAGGAAATGATTTGATTTCATGAGTCGATCAATTATCACCAAAATCGCATCCTTCCCACTAGGATTTTGTGGTGAACCAATGAAAAAATCCATATAAATCTCATCCCGTTTCCATACCAAAATGGGTATGGGAAGAAAAAAAACCATAAAGTCTCTAATGATCCACCTTAATTATATGACTTGTAAGACACCATGATAAAAAATTCATAATTGAATGTCTCATCCTAATACATGAATACTGATGTCTCAAATCATGATACATCTTGGTAGTACATTGGTGTACATACCAACAAAAATGGGGTCCACTGTCCATCAACTCTAGCCTTAGAAAAAATAGGAACAACCAACCAATTTTGAAAACACAAAATTGTCATTGGGAGACTGAGACCACTCACCCAAGGTCTCACCACCATAATGTATTTTACTAAATATATGGATCTTTGGGTCTGATTTCTACTTGATTTAAAACCTCTCATAAAATGATGAGTCATCCTTCATAGAATCGAAAAATACCTTCTTCTATATTCTTTTATTCCCAAACTCATCATAGCAAACAAACTCAATAGATACCACTCTTCAACAAATTGTTTCACTTATTTTGTCAATATTTTCCAACTCAATTCATTGGAGAACACATTCCATTTTCTAGGAGTGTAATAATTATCAAAATAAAAAATTTGAAGATACACCACTAAATGTAACTATCACAAGTATAGGTCTTTCTAAGTGAACATGTACCTCAGGTTCTTAAGATCATAATATATAGTAAACCACTCCCCAAAGAGTTTGTGATGCTATGTTTTGATTTTATGCATAACTACTCCCAACTCAAGATCATCGGTAGGGTAGTTCCACTCATGGTGGTATAACTATAAAGAGACATAGGCTTCTACCAGTCTACCCTGCATCAAGACACGCACCAAACCCATGCCAGAAGAATTGTAGAAAATATCATAACTTGAACCGAGTTCTGGAAGAATAAAAAAATGGATCTCGTGTTAATATCACCTTCATTTCCTCAAAATATCTCTTCCTTTTGTAATTCCACTCAAAGATTACACCCTTATGGGTTAAAATTTTCATCATATATAAAATACTAAAGAATTCCCATACAAAATTCCTATAATAACCATCCAACCCCAAGAATATTTGGATCGCAAATGAAATTATAGGATTCTCCTAGGATATAACTTTTTATACCTTTTAGTATCCATTGATACACCCATATCCTATATAACATTCCCAAGAAACAATACTTTTTGAATCAAAAAATCATATTTAGAAATCTTACCCAACATATGATGTTCCTTAAAAGTTATAATAATGATATCTAAATAGTCCATGTATTACCACTATGAATTGGAGTATACAAAAATATCATCCATGAACATAACCAAAAAAAATTACCAGAATGGATGAAAGATATGGTTCATCAAAGCCATAAATATAATAGGATAATTAGTGAGACTGAATGAAATAAATAGAAACTTAAAATGCCCATACTGGATCTTAAATATTGTCTTAGGTATATCCTTTTCTTAGAATATCATATCTTGGTACCTTGACCAAAGTTCAAACATTGAAAACCAGTGATCCCCTCTAAGCTGATCAATGAAATGATTGATCCTTAAATAGGGATACTTTCTTATGAGGGTCACCTGATTTAACTTCTTATAATAAATAAAAATTATGAGACAGGCTTATACCTTCTTAGAAAAGAGGACATGGAAATACCATGGTGACATACTAGGGTGACTAAATCCTTTATCCTCCACATTCTCAAGATGGACCTTAAGTTCTACTAACTCAACTAGCACTATATGATAATATTGAATAGAAATAAGAATCATACTAGGTAGAAGGTATATGGTAAACATGACTACTCTTTATTGTTGTAAAAAATAAAAATCCTCAGGAAATAACTCAAGGTACACACACCACCAAAGGAAGTGGATTTATCATACAAGGATCAACAGAATCTTGTAACATTTCCAAAAATAGACATGAGATCACCCCAATATAATGAACAATATCTCCTTCTCTGCCAAACCTGGAATTCCAATCACCCTAAAATTCATTAGTGATTCCATTAGGATATAGAAAATAAAATCAATGGTGATAACAATCAATATGGTACATAACACTAATCATATGATCCATGCTAATAATCATGTCGACAATATCAATATAAAACACTAAGAAACCCCAATCCACCTCATGGTATTTTATCATCACTTCATGTACTAGACTCTTGAAACATTATTCAAACCTCTTCCCCAAAAGCATGAAGAGATCCAATAAGAACTACATAAGCTCTGAATGAAATACTAACACATATACTAACTTTGAAAACATAAAATAATGAGTATAACCTATATCAAATAATTCAATCACCATTGAATATAAAATAAACATTGTACCTCTAAAAGTAACCAACTATACTTTAGATTCCTCTAGTGCATACTCCACCATATAATACTTCTAGTCTTATCTTCTATCTAAGATTTCTTATTCTAATGAACACCCCCTTAGACTAAGAATAACACCTAACACCCTTGGAATAATATTTATAAACCTATGAACCCATAGTGAGAGTGGATATATCCTTACTCCCATGGGACATCCTTTCACAAAAACACTTTAGATGGCCAAATTATACACAATGATTACAAGTCTGGGAATCCACTATACATTTAGGCTTAATATGACCAGGACTTCAACACTAATAGAAAACAACCTGTTATTGTCTTGATGAATCCATCAAAATTGGTCCTCTAGAAAAATGGATACCTTTTAACTTCCTTTTCTAGCTAAAAGATACACCCTGGATAACAAAAATACTCGTTGAAGATCCTCCCAAATAAATATTTCATCCATGTTAGCCTCTCCTTAAGTTTATTTATTGACTACCTCCATAAATAATGGAAATCACATGAGACATTTTATAGACCAAATATCATCCCTAAAACCCAACTCAAACTGTAATGCCCCGACCCCAGTTACCCAGAGTCGGTGCATTACTTTGTAACATTGGCATGATCACAAAAGATCAAGTCTCGAAAGACGGATTAGTTTAGTAGCCTTGGAAACACTAGATACATTCATAAATGTTACATTACATCATAAAGTGAAAAACTACAATAACATAGTCTCCATTTTCCACACTCAGGTCCCCTTCAGACTATCCCTGCATGTCATTCCTAAAATACTTCTTCACCTCCTGGAAAAATTAAAACATTGAAAGGGGTGAGCTCAGATTCTCAGTAAGGATAAAAATATAGCGGAATCTTTCATAAATAAACAAAAACATTTAAGGCAATGTATGAATAAAAAAGCCTTTTAAACTTGAACTTCAACATAATATGGAAAAAGTA
This sequence comes from Viscum album, assembly GCA_963277665.1. Classification (NCBI taxonomy): domain Eukaryota; kingdom Viridiplantae; phylum Streptophyta; class Magnoliopsida; order Santalales; family Viscaceae; genus Viscum; species Viscum album. The sequence goes on along the minus strand of OY728125.1, from coordinate 903,694,622 downwards.
AAATGAGATAATGCCATTTACTTATTCACATGGATATTCTACTGGTCGAATAATCACATGAAAAATCAATAACCACTTTCATAATGATGGAATTCATAATGCTAGACTATGATAACAACATAGCCAAGGCCTCGTGCCAAGACTACAAATAAGATTTTGTCAAGGCCTTGTTCCAAGATACTATTTTGTCTCATGAGACCTGCCGATGCATCAAAGAGCTATAGCGGTCTCCACCCGTCACTTATTAAGTCCAATGCATTCCTCATATGAATAGGTTTAAACATATCATAAACCATAACATAAACGTATCACATAAGACATGCATAAAGGAAACATAACATTTCCACATTTCAATCACAAGATATCAATAAAACACATTGATATAATAAAAACCATTTTCAATACCAAAATAAAAGAAAATTAAATCTTTTTATTTATTTTTCATTTAAAAGAAGTTATGTCTTGTAGAGGAAGCCGAAACTCAAATAATGGTCACGACGACGGAGAAGTCTTTGTCGCCGCATACGTACGACAAAAAAACATTCCTTTTTTTCATTTAGTATAATGATTTGTATAAAGAGATTACTTTTGAATAAAAGTAAAAGTCAAAGGGTTTTATACGCCGTATAAAAGAAAGTTGTGTATAAAACAAAATATGCCTCAATGAAAGGAGATTGAGACGAAGTCCCTTAAAAAGATCATTTTTTTTTAAAATAAAATAAATCTATTATGTGTATTCACTATAAGTACCCATAAATAAAGTAAAAATTCAATATTGGACATAATAATATCATGACATAATTTGAAAGTAGGAGATTAACCTAAAGAATATAAATTGGGTTAAGAAGTTCCCTTACCTCGTGTCCAACTTGACTCGATTGTTCTTTAATCTCCTGAATAATAAACTAGAGTTAATTTATACTTTCTTAAGAACCTTTTTCAATTTCATTATTCCTTTTATATCACTTATTACCATGTTATGAACAGTATGTAATTATTTAAGTTAATAACGGTCGTTTTATCGATCTTTGGTACTTGAGTCAACAATAAACTTCTTATAATTACAAGTTGTTTATGTGGTAGAATATCCATTATCTCTAGAATTATATTCATGATTTAGATATCATATATATCATATATATATCCAGTATATACATTCATTTATAATATTACATAACATTTAGAAGTAAGAAATAAAATGCATCGTTCATGGAGATGGTAAGCCGTACGTACGCATGAACGCTACTTTCATTTCTATATCGTATTTAATGGAATGAAATTATAATTATATAAAGTTATACTATAATTCCAGTATAATATAATGTATAATACCATTTACTCCATCCTTTATAAATCCCACATATGGCATTAACGATTCAAATCACTTTGAGGGGGCGGTAGTCCGCACTTCCTAAAATGAAAATATTGTGTTTACCCATAATGGAAACCATAAAGGTATGAAATAAATGAAAAATACATAAGATTAAGTAAAACATAAACATATTATATATCATATATAAATATAGTGACATCTTAATGGCCACCTTTGAAGGTGTTATATGAGTTTTGAACAATCATCGTTTCGTGAGGCAGAAATTCGTCATCCACAGAAACAGTATGTTCTTTAACCATTAGATGTAGTTGTGTGTAAGTGTAGCTCGAATCCTTCTTATAACAACATCCTAGTATTTTTAGGATACTGGAGTTGCTACAGAATAAAATAATAAAAAGAGTTTAGGGGGTTGGAGAAAAAAATAAAACAAAAGGACATTAAAGAAGACATTACCTTAAAATCGGATAACTCTTTTTGATTTGAGCCAAAGGCTTCCTTGGGAAGAATTATGCCCAAATTGAGGCTTCTAGGAGTAATAGAGGGAAGTTGGGAGAGTATTTTGGAAGATTTTTTCTGAGAAAAAAGGCTTTTAAGGTGTGATTAAGGTGGTAGTGGTGGGGGGCTTTTATAAGAGGAGAGAAGGGACACTCTTGGAAAGTAATGAAATGTTACTTTATTATACAATGCTTTTCGGATTCTAAAGGTCCCACACTTATATAATTCGAGGATTAGGTGATAATGTTTCTAAATCTACTCACACAATAGGCTTTGGACAATTGTAATTCTTAGATTTTACATTATCCTTCCATTTTATTAAAATCGTTAATTAATGAGGTAATCGCTGCATCATCATGGTGTCATAAATAATTTAATTTATTTAATGTCTAAAAATTATAAAAAAAATATCATGATGTAGGAAGTATTTTTAGAATTCTAATTAATATTCATAATCAAAAATATGACTTGTATAACCCCATTTAAAAATTTTCTTAGTAAAACAACTTATGTTTGTGACATTTTTATTTTAACTTTAAATAAAAAGTTTTTAATGTCATTTTCCTACCAAAGTGGCTCCATGGGGTCCCCAAGTTGACTCATTGATTTTATTGGTCGTCCATGACTCATCCAATAGGGGTAGGACAAGTTTAAAGGTCATTTCATATTTTTATAATATCATTTTTACCTTAAATTTCACTAATTACCTTTAATCGCGATTAATTAAACTTAAAAGTTACTATTCACCAAAAAATTATTTTAATCCCATTGAACCACATTTTACTTCCTAATGACAACCATGTATGACGGATTTTTGAAAATCAAATCACAGAAGTGGTAATGTTTCATTTAAACGAAAAATCGGTTTTTTAACTACCACTTAGTGGTTTCACTATTCATCAAAAATTGAAGTTTTTCATAACATTGCCAAAATTTCACCCTAAGATATAATTGATATTCCGAATTCAAAAATGATGTATATTTTACAAAATTCCAAACATATAAGTTTCATTAATTAATTTTATAATTAATTCTCGTTGTCCCAACTAATAGCGTGTTCTTAAGAAATAATATATATCAAAAGATTGACAATTGTTTATGTCCAATTTCAAAGTGAAATTAATTCTAATGACCACCATTGGATAAAATGGTAAAAATATATTCTAATTAAACTTTAAAACCACTCAATAGTATAATTTATCACTATAAATTATTTTGATTAAAAAAGTTGTTTTTAAGTATTTTTCACTATTCATAAAAAATTTGAAGTTCTCAGAAAAATACCAAAAATTCAACATAGGCTAATTTCGATATTCAGAATCCAAAAATGAAGTCCATTTTGAAATATAAAATATATATAATTTCAAAAGGTGGGTATTACTATTCATAACGACTACTTTGATTGGTTGTGGTGTGTGTTAGAACTCGAAGTTGCGTACAACACACGCTACTGTATTATTCAAAGAGAAGTGTACAGTGGAAGCTTGGGATGTTACATTCTCTCCTCCTTCAAATAAATTGCATCCTCGCAATTTGAAATTTTTATTTGAAAATAAAAGGTTGAAAATAGAAAATACCTTTGTGGAAAACCCACATTGAAAATAAGGTTAATAAAAATATAACTTTAAAAGATAGAAAGATAAGTACAAAGGTCACCCGAGATAGCCCATACTAGGATTCTATGAAAATATGGATATGGAAGAAAAATAAACCATCAGGGTCTGACAGAGAGTTGTAGAAAGCTGGATTAGGAGAAATTTAACCACAAGAAAATCTCAAACTTGTGATTGGCTAAACGGTCATTGAATCTCCAATTGGAAAAGTTAACCGGCAACATTTTTGTTTTAAGTTACCTTTTATAAAGTTGAGTAATTTATTTAGAAGATTTACTAAGAACGTAAGGGAATATACATACTTGTCATGTAGACTTTCATTCTTTAATAAATTTCTACCACAAACCCATCTTTCACTCTAAAAGGTAATATAACTCAAAAATATTCTACTTATCCTAATTGTATAAGGTTACAAATATTAACACTTACCATTTAGATTAGGAAAAATATTTTGTAATAACCAGGGACTTCCTGTAGGCTAGTGGTAGGTAATAAAGGCAGGTCGCACTATGGTTGTGGGTTCGATTCCTACAGCTTTGTCCAACGTGACAGGTTATCCCCCAACCTACAGGTTGTCCTTTTTAAAACTATAGTATTATAATATTCCAAAAATATTATTCAGAAATGTTTTAACCTTAAACAATACTATCCAAGGTTCAACTTAATCCATTACAACCTTTATAGATATCCAAAATACTTCTGTCCAACTCAAAGTTGAAATTTTACAAGGAAGGTAAACATAATGAAGATCCTTTTTTCCGCTTAACAACATGTGAACACCATCATCATGTATTCTTTTAAAACATTACAACATCCTGAATTTCCATAAATCCTTATTGATTACATTCATGATCCCTTATTCCTTATAGAATACTAGATATACTCCTTCTATCCAAAAATGTATAAAAATCATTAATCAGTTTCAAGGAGGTTAAGAATATCCAATATAATTTATCCAAATCAATCATGTATTATTCCGAAATCACTATCTCAGTATCAGAACCATATTATGGTTTATCTTTCTCTCAACCATATATTTTCCAAAAATTTAACCTGCAGTGGAGTCACTTTTCTTAGTTCCACACAATCTCAAGTCCTTGATGAAATAGTACTGCAGTACAATCCTTATATACTCCATAATTATTATAACCAGTACATCATTGATACAACACCCAAATGACAAAATTATTTAATAATAACATAAGAACTCTAATCATTCCTCCTAATCTGTGGTAGTATCATAACTTGATTAATATCCAATAACATCATTTGGGGCATACTCTGATGATTTAGACATTGTTTTGCGTAGTGTCCCCAGTCCTTGCAGATGAAGCATTGTACATTTGAAAACTTTTTCTTACCCTTGCAGTCACGCACTTGGTGTCCTTTTTCTCCACACTTATAACAAACTCCCATTCCTTTCAGGTAAGTCCAAAGGTGTTTCATCCCACAGTTATCACATATTGGAAAAATCTTCTTTTCCCTCTTCCCTTTATCCATCATCCTTTTCTTCTCTTGCTTCCCTTATAATCCATAGGACTCAGAGAATTCTTTACTTATCTTATTAACACATGATACTATTTCTTCATATGTTGAGAATACATGGGAGACTATTTCCCTTATAAATTTTGGCTTAATACCATGAAAGATATGATCCTTCTTACTCTTTGGATCATACATATTGCTAGAGTTCACAATCCTTCTACTGGGTGCCATTTCTATACAATGGAAAAAACAATGTCAGTTTATGAATTAAAATACATAATTCCATAATTGTTAAACACTTAACATAAATTGAACTATTTATGGATATAATCCATAATCATAAAATGAAATGTTTTCTTTGAGGAAGTATATACTCATAAACCCTTCATAATGGCTTGTAAAGAAAATTATAATTATCCTAAGCGTATCCCCTGGGAGTGTCGTAACCAAGAGTGCAGCATGGCCCGTTGTCGTGCACTAGTTCCCGTTCGAGTCTAGTTCAAAGCGGTGTTTTCGGGTTTTACCCCTAGGTACATTTGTGCTAGAGCCGCCTCTACCTGCTCGTATCCAGACAGGGATGTATTGCTCGGAAAACCCACAAAATATCTATAATACTAAAATTCTAGAAAGTTCTTCTATACTAATCCTCAAAGTCTATCTTTGGGATATGTGCTCTAATCAGAGTTTATCTAAATATAGCTTCCAAGGTTAGTACTAAATTGCATCTGATACAAAGTGTAATGCCCCGACGCCAGTTACCCAGAGTCGGTGCATTACTTCGTAACATTGGCATGATCACAAAAGATAAAGTCTCGAAAGACCGATTAGTTTAGTAGCCTTGGAAACACTAGATACATTCATAAATGTTACATTACATAATAAAGTGAAAAACTACTGTAACATAGTCTCCATTTTCCACACTTAGATCCCCTTCAGACTATCCCTGCAGGTCATTCCTAAAATACTTCTTCACCTCCTAGAAAAATTAAAACATTGAAAGGGGTGATCTCAGATGCTCAGTAAGGATAACAATATAGCGGAAGCTTTCATAAATAAACATAAATATTTAAGGCAATGTATGACTAAAACAAAAGCCTTTTAAACTTGAACTTCAACATAATATGGCAAAAGTAAAATGAGATAATGCCATTTACTTATTAACATGGATATTCTACTGGTCGAATAATCATATGAAAAATCAATAACCACTTTCATAATGATGGAATGCATAATGCCAGACTATCATAACCATGTAGCCAAGGCCTCGTGCCAAGACTAAAAATAAGATTTTGTCAAGGCCTCGTGCCAAGACACTAGTTTGCCTCATGAGACCTACCGATGCATCGAGGAGCTATAGCGGGATCCACCAGTCACTTATTAAGTCCAATGAATTCCTCATATGAACAGGTTTAAACATATCATAAACCATAACATAAACGTATCATATAAAACATGAATAAAGGAAACATAACATTTCCACATTTCAATCACAAGATATAAATACAACACATTGATATAATGAAAACCATTTTCAATACCAAAATAAAAGAAAATTAAATCTTTTTATTTATTTTTCAATTAAAAGAAGTTATGGCTTGTAGAGGAAGCCGAAACTCAAATTATGGTCACGACGGTGGAGAAGTAATTGTCGCCGCATACGTACAACAAAAAAAACATTCCTTTTTGTCTTTTAGTAAAATGCCTCGTATAAAAAGATTCCTTTTGAATAAAAGTAAAAGTCAAAGGGGTTTATACACCATATAAAAGAAAGTTGTGTATAAAACAAAATATGCCTCAATGAAAGGAGATTGAGACGAAGTCCCTTACAAAGATCATTTTTTTAAATAAAATAAATATATTATGTGTATTCACTATTAGTACCCATAAATAAAGTACAAATTCAATATTGGACATAATAATATCATCACATAATTTGAAAGTAGAAGATTAACCCAAAGAATAGAAATTGGTTTAAGAAGTTCCCTTACCTCGTGTCCAACTTGACTCGATATTTCTTTAATATCCTAAATAATAAACTAGAGTTAATTTATACTTTCTTAAGAACCTTTTTCAATTTCATTATTCCTTTTATATCACTTATTACCATGTTATGAACATTATGTAATTATTTAAGTTAATAACAGTTGTTTTGTCGATCTATGGTACTTGAGTCAATAATAAACTTTTTATAATTAAAAGTTGTTTATGTGGTATAATATCAATTATCTCTAGAATTATATTAATTATTTAGATATCATATATATCATATATATCCAGTATATACATGCATTTATAATATTACATAACATTTAGAAGTAAGAAATGAAATGCACCGTTCATGGAGACGGTAAGCCGTACGTACGCATGAACGCTACTTTCATTTCTATTTCGTATTTAATGGAATGAAATTATAATTACATAAAGTTATACTATAATTCCAGTATAATATAATGTATAATACCATTTACTCCATCCTTTATACATCCCACATATGGCATTAACGATTCAAATCACTTTGACGGGGCGGTAGTCTGCACTTCCTAAAATGAAAATATCGCGTTTACCCATAATGGAAACCATAAAGGTATGCAATAAATGAAAAATACAGAAGTTTAAGTAAAACATAAACATATTATATATCATATATAAATATATTTACATCTTAATGGCCACCTTTGAAGGTGTTATATGAGTGTTGAACAATCATCATTTCGTGAGGCAGAAATTCGCCATCCACAGAAACAGTATGTTATTTAACCATTAGATGTAGGTGTGTGTAAGTGTAGCTAGAATAATTCTTATAACAACATCCTAGTATATTTAGGATACTGTTTTTGTTACAAAAGAAAAGAATAAAAAGAGTTTAGGGGGTTGTAGAAGCAAAATAAAACAAAAGGACATTAGAGAAGACATTACCTTAAAATCGGGTAACTCTTTTTGATTTGAGCCAAAGGATTCCTTGGGAAGACTTCTGCCCAAAGTGAGGCTTATAGGAGTAAGATAGGAAAGTTGGGAGGGTATTTGGGGAGAGTTTGGCCGAGCCAAAAGGCTTTGAAGGTGTGAGTAAGGTGGTAGTGGTGGGGGCCTTTTATAAGAGGAGAGAAGGGGCACTCTTGGAAAGTAATGAAATGTTACTTTATTATACAATGCTTTTCGGATTATAAAGGTCTCACAATTATATAATTAGAGGGTAAGGTGATAAGGGTTATAAATATACTCATCAAATAGGCTTTGGACAAGTGTAATTCTTAGATTTTACATTATCCTTCCATTTTATTAAAATCGTTAATTAATGAGGTAATCGTTACATCATCATGGTGTCATAAATAATTTAATTCATTTAATGTCTAAAAATTATAAAAAATATCATGATGTATTAAATCCTGTTAGATTTATAATTAATATTTATAGTCAAAAATATGACTTGTATAACCCCATTTAAAAATTGTTTTAGTAAAACAACTTATGTTTGTGACATTTTTATTTTAACTTTAAATAAACAGTTTTTAATGTCATTTTCCTACCAAAGTGGCTCCATGGGGTCCCTAAGTTGACCCATGGATTGTCTTGGTTGGCCATGACTCATCCAATAGGGGTAGGACAAGTTTAAAGGTAATTTCATATTTTTATAATACCATTTTTAGCTTAAATTTCACTAATTACCTTTAATCGCGATTAATTAAACTTAAAAGTTACTATTCACCAAAAAATTATTTTAATCCCATTGAACCACATTTTACATCCTAATGACAACCATGTATGACGGATTTTTGAAAATCAAATCACAGAATTGGTAATGTTTCATTTAAACAAAAAATCATTTTTTTAACTACCACTTAGTGGTTTCACTATTCATCAAAAATTGAAGTTTTTCAGAACAATGCCAAAATTTCACCCTAAGCTATAATTGATAATCTGAATTAAAAAATGATGACTATTTTACAAATTTACAAACATATAAGTTGCATTAATTAATTTTATAATTAATTCCCGCGGTCCCAACTAATAGCGTGTTTTTCAGAAATAATATATATCAAAAGATTGAGAATTGTTTATGTCCAATTTCAACGTGAAATTAATTCTAATGACCACCATTGGATAAAATGGTAAAAATATATTCTAATTAAACTTTAAAACCACTAAATAGTATAATTTATCACTATAAATTATTTTTATTAAAAAAAGCTGTTTTTAAGTATTTTTCACTATTCATAAAAAATTGGAAGTTCTTAGAAAAATACCAAAAATTCAACATAGGATAATTTCAATATTCAGAATCCAAAAATGAAGTCCATTTTGAAATATAAAATATATATAATTTCAAAAAGTGGGTATTACTATTCATAACGGCTACTTTGATTTTTTGTGGTGTGTGTTAGAACTCGAAGTTGCGTACAACACATGCTACTATATTATTCAAAGAGAAGTGTACAATGGAAGCTTGGGGTGTTACACAAACCTATGATCTTTTAGGTAATCATTAGTGACTAGATCAAGTTCCCAGTCCACCAACTTAGTAAAATGGGTTCAATACTCTATAAGAGTATTCTATCCTTTATCTATGTTCAAAAACTCCTAGGTCTTTTCCCCACATAATGAATCTGTATAAAACTATTGTTTGATGATTTTCTTGAAAGATACCCCAGTGATATCCTCATTTGAATTATCTTGTGAAATAGAGTCCCACTATCTCCTTATCATCCCCCAAGAAGATATGATCCAAAAACCACCTTATATTACTTATAATTGTTTAGAAATTTGAAGATATTATCTATATGGTAAATCCATTTTTCAAATTCATTTGGTCCTTTTTCACCACAAAAAATTGTTGGATGCTACTTTGTAAATACTAAGTTTTGATCCACTACTCATACAGGGTTCCTGACACATACTTTACCTAGAGTATGAGTGGTTCATATTACAAATTCTTATAAATAAGGTTCCACTAGATGGTTCACCTGTGGAACATATCTCGAAACTTCCTCACTCAAGTTTAAAGAGCTTTTATAGTAGTAATTCTCTAATAATCATAAGATAAAAACTAGTCAGTCATGTGTATATTCTAAAATCATAGAACCAACGTTAGGTATCCATATCAATGATTTGAAAAAAAAAATTATTTTAATGATATTATGAATTCTTCAAAAAAAACACTGAGAAAACATATGGAACATGTCCATTTAAATAAACCCCATATCCAGTTCATTCAAACTAACTCAACCACCAAGTCTCAAGCATGGTAAAAATCCCTGATCACCCTTGGTAACTCTAATTCCAACACAAACGTGAGCTAGCCTAGACCCTTTTCCACACATACTACCTAGATTTTTGTGGTATAAAATTAAATCAACCAAATTACAAAACCACAACTAGGAAGTGTCAATAACACATCAGGCTATGCATTCCTTTTGATACCAATTTGTAATGAACAAACCCAGGTCCACTAGACAAGCCACCATGAATGGTCTACCAAATTGTGAGATACAAAAAAGAACCACAAGTATCATGTATAACAGAATAAACATTAAATTAAGACGTGGAAGAAAGTAATACATATACATGAGACAAATTCCATCCAAATAGGCCAAACTAGGAAGACAAATTGGACCATACTAAACAAGTCTCCATTATACCATTCATCACTTCCAAACCATACCACTATGAAGGTGATGAATAATAAGATATCCAAGCATACAACAAGATTCACTTCCCTTTAAATGATTCCTTAAAAACAAGTTCTAAAACATTCCAAATGAAAAAAATAGGGTGTGATCCTAATTCCTAGTAGGATACCACCAAATAATCTATAAATTTTCTAATAATAAGAATTTACATGTTATTGTTTTTAAAAAATCCAGTATATAAATAATTTTCATAAATATACCCATTTTTTAAACATTCCACTATTTTCCATAAATGCTTACCATATTAACCAAGTCTATAAATAAGTTAAATATAATAGAAATAAGGTAAGAATAGTCAAAACCAAACATGGATACACCATAAGATAAACATGTGAGAGAATATCCATGAAACAATCCATCATGCAATAAACTAGGTATAAATGACAAAGCACACCATTTAGGATCTAGAATATGAGAATACATACTAGGCATAAAAGAAGCCTAAACCAGGAATATTTTGGTTCCAACCAATATAGAGTCCTTCCATAGTATTTTGATATCACAAAACCTCTAATGGATTTACACACACTAAAGTGACATATTCATTTCCTAATATACCCAACATTTCCAATGTTCTAGTTTTGTCAAAACCTATTCAAAATCCATGCCCAAATTTAATAAAACATTTTCATATCTAGTAAAATCTATTTTTAATACAAATACCTTTAAAAATATGAATCCTTACTAATAAATCATTTTCAATGTAAAAAACATAATTTTCATTCAATGATATGAAGGAATCAGCAATAACATATAGTAATTAAAGAATTAGAACCACTCGAATAGATACACATACCGAAAGAACAATGGATACCTAGACACATTTGACAATATATATTTGAAAAAAAATGCCGGCCTTTAAAAGAAAATGCATGAAACAAAACTAAAAGAATCAATAGAAAACACCTACTGATCACAATCTAAATCACAAATGTTTCCAACACTGATTCTATAACCAATGAAAAATAAATAAGTAGGAAGAACACTTACATGTGATATGTTATGAAACCACTATGGGATTCAAATGAAAAACAAAGTGATTTGGAAGGATTGAGATCACCCAAAATAACCCTAAAACATAAGAGGGAGTCTTATGCACTGGATAATAAAAGGAGTTATGCATGCAGTTTTCATAAAACCATTAAGCCTAAAAAATTCCCGATTTGAAATAATCTTGAATAAGTTAATTTGGGATTATCAAAATAGGGAGAGTTTCTACAGGGAAATATGGTGGTGAATGGACAAACCCATTGGGGAGGGGGAATTAATCTCATGAATATTTAGGAAAACTATTTTGGTCTTTAGTATTAGATTTATTAATAGATTATATAAGGGTCTACCCTTTAGGAAAGAATTATGGGAGATAAATATAATTTTAGGGATACTATATCCTCATAGGTACAAGGGAAGAATTTTGAACTTTGGAACTATATGATTCTCTATAACAATATGAGGTTGATCATTGAGTTGGGTTCGGTTAGGTTTTTTAAAGATAATTGGGATGGGGCATAATTTACATTTTAGGATTTCCCATTCTATATTTCACTCTTTAGGATGAATTTGTTTTCATGAATTATTTATTATATTCGTAACAAGGAGAAGAAATCATGTTTTGTGGAAATTACTTCTTCATAGGAGAAAGAACAATTTATTTTCTATCATTCTAGTTCTAGGAATTTTAGGGTGGTTTATTTTTGTAATAGTTTTCATGAAAATTAGGGTGAGAGGATATGGAATAGGAATGTTTTTTAAAAAGGTATCATATTGAAATACATTTTTTAGTCTTTTGTTCACAAAATAATGTTATTCCCAATGATGTTGAGATGAAAAATAATGGTATCCATTTAGATTCAAAATATAGTTTTTGTTTTGTTTTTAAAGTTGAGACAATGACCCACCCCCTACTATTTACTAAAGGTGATTGGGTAGTTTTCATAGGGAATATTCTTAGAGGATACATGGGGATAGATGTTCATTTGGATCACTTTCATGGTTTATTATAATATTTGTTTCATGGATATAGTGTGAAGTTAAAATCCATAAGTTAATTTCTCTTCATTATAGTGGGTTGCTGAATTATTTGGGAGGACTAGAATGATGTTATGATTAATGGTAATCTATACTTATTTTTGTGTTTAAATGTTAGAGTTCACTCTTTAATTGGGTAGCATTGAGGTTTAATCAATTAAAAGGATGGGTCTCTTACTCTTACGACCCTAGTGGATCAACCAGAACAATAGTTGAATCCCATAAATGTATGTATCCAATTGGTGATCTGTAAAAAACATTCTTGAGTATTTAAGATCAATTCTGATGGTTCATTTGAGATAGGTATCATGAGATTTGGTTAGATGGTGTGGAAAAAATGGTGTTCAATAGAGGTGAACTTCAATGAATATTATGGGCTTGTAATCTCTCTTTTTGATAAACAAAAGGATTATACCATTGCTCTTCTCATATGCATGTTTTTTAAAATCACTCTCTAGGAGATTGATATGGATTAAACTTTGTTCCCTAATTCTATTATAATTCATATTACTTATCATTTCTCTATTATTTGTCAAATTAGAACATGCAAGGTATGAGTGGTCTAATGGGTTTATTTCAACCATATTTGGAAATAGGGGAATAAATTTAGGGAATTTCTAGATTCTTGTGAACTCAAGTGGATATTATTTTTATTTACTCATGTGTGGGGTCACTCCACACTGAATTTATATTATTCTAGTAGAGGGTTCAATGGGTCTCCATTATTTTATTCCACCTTTATTTTAGAGGTATGGACTTTTTTATTATAAATGTTTTGTGTTTATGTCCACTAACAATGATTGGTCTGTAAGACTCTTGTTTTACCATTGTTAATATCAAAAAATGTTCAAATTTATCCTAGTAATGTCCCCATATATGTCAGTTTATGGAAAAGATTTCCATTTTCAAATTAAAATTGAGCATAAGGATTTTTAGCAAATAAAGACAATAAACATTGAAATTTAATTAGCTAGAAAAAAGAGAAAACTAAAACTTAATAAACATGAGGAACATAGGATGTAGGATTATAAAAAATAAAGGATAATAAAATCAAGAATTTATTCCTATGAATATTATAATATTAAAGTAAGTCACTTTGAACTGAGAAAATTTATGCTGCTATATAATTTCAAACATCATTTTCACCGGGGGAAGTTATGGTTGATATGGTCAAGGATTTAAAAAATCCATCATATGAACCCTTAGGGGAAATCGAGATTTAGGATCCCATCATTGGTCATATCTTTAAATTTAATGGTGATAAGATAAAACCTTTAATAGGATCATTCAATAGACCTAAAATTGAGGATGAGTTAAATGATTCAACCAATGAACCATGGAATTATTGATAATTAGGGGGTCTAAGTCAAGCCAATGACATTAAATTAAGTGTTTTATGGGAGGAAACTTTGATTATATCTATTTTTGATTTATTTTATTTTACTTTTTGTGTTTGTGTATTAAAAAGACATAATTTGTTTTGAAAAAATATAGATAAATTTTAAAAAATATTCTTTATTTTATTTTCTTTACTTTTTTCTTTTTTTTCTTTTTCCTCTCTTAGAAAAATGGTAGTTCATAGGTCATTTAAGGGAACCCACTATTGTATCTGATAAGTCCATGTGAATTGAACCTATGACTGAATGCAGATAGGTGAGCATGCCTACCACTGACCAATAGCCAAATATATAATGGTCTTCCATATTTTTTGTAGATATACTTATATTTGATAGTTTTTATATATTTTTTAGTTATTTTTATATTTTTTTTGCTTTTTTAAATTTATATTAAATCAATATCACTAGTTTTAAAATAAAAAAATATATTTTATTTCTTCCTTTCTTTCTTTTTTGTTTATTTTTATTTAAATTTACCCTATGATGTTTCTACTGTGTTCTAATTTAAAATTTTGAAACATTATAGGGATACTTAGTTGGAAGTATTTTCAAGAAATCCACATACTTACTAGAGTTAAAATATAATTTTTATCATCGATGAGGCACCAGTGAGTGACACAGAGATTGAAGGATCAATTTTGTGTGACATGGTCTTCATCAAAAAACCATCAAGTCATTTTTTCCCATAGTTTTTTATTTTAAATTTAATTTTAAATCTCATTTTCTCTACTTCATATCCATTCTAGGAATTTTTTTCAACACTAAGTTCAAGGTCATTCTTTTTTATTTGGGTGAAAAGAAATAAAATAATTATGCATAAATGAAATAAAAAATATTCTTGTGAGTCTAAATGGGAAAATAAAATTTATTTAACCTTCCATGTGATAATACACTCAATTAATTTTAAAATTGAATATTAAATTATTTTTAATGCCTTTATTTTTATTTTAATAAAATTTTATGTTCACGGTTGTAAATTTTGGAAGGTTTGATTAGTTAATGTGACTTTTTGTTATCTACAGCTATATCTATTTTATCAAAATTTCTCTTCACAAATTCTATGGATTTTGATGTATTAGTTTGAGTTCTTAGGTTCCTTAATTAATTACATAGGTTTAGTTATTATTATATGTTTAACATGTTTATTAAAAAAATTAAAAAATTAAATATAATATAAATAAAAAAAATAAAAGTTACACATAGTAAAATGGATTGAATTAATGTATGGTTTTTAGTACTTGGGGATTGTGAATCCATATTTATTTATCCCATAGTTGTGAATTATATCAATATTTCTATTAGTTAGAATTTTTTATTTATTGATTTAACTTTAGAAGATTCCTAAAAATATGATTCTCACTTGGTTCCCTAAGGTATTTGTTCCTTTGAGTCATTGAAAAATTATCATTATGAGGGTTGACTTAATTGAGTTTAATTTCAATTACCATGGTAAAATTGAAAAAAAAACAAAATATAAAAATTAATACTAATATTATGATTAAAAAATGATTCTCACCTAGAACTTCTCTTTTTCCCCAGAATGAAAATGAAACCACATGTTTTTTTGGATGCACAACATAGCATTATGATTACTTGAAATTAGATAAAATATGGAGATAAATTTTAACAAAGGAATAGTCATGGGATTGGGATATAGTTTTTAACCTATCATGTGTTAAATTATTTTGAGGGGTTTCATGACTGTTTTATATTAAGTATTAATACTGAGAATTATATGTTAAAATTTTCTAAAAAAAATGGAATTCAATTTTCAACTTTTTAAGATAGTTTTTTATCAAGACTCATTAAACTCAACTTCGGTGGTGTGATTATCCACTAAAAGAGGCTAATATTTATATTTTTTTATTGAAAATTATTATGATTCATTTCTCATAAACACTAGTATTATTACATTTTACAATGCTAACTTCTTTTCACATTAGATTTCAATTATAGCTTAAATTTCACTAATAATTGGCACATTTGTCAACACATGTAAACCTCACTATGGAATTTATTTGAATTTTATATTTTATGATCAGGTTACCCATATAATTGGGAGGATTTCATTATTATATATCAATTAGGGATTCATTATAGAAACTGTCATCTTGGGTATTCAATATAGAGATTTTTGGGGGAAGTGAACTAGAGACAGGCACACTAAAATACCTGCAGCGGCCAAGAAATAATTCCAATGAAGATGAAATTTCAACTATATAGAGATTAAATAATTAATAAAATTTAGATAAATTGTTTCTATATATTATTCAGATATTTTATAGGTTATCTAGGTGTCTCATGTTAAAGATAAAATTTGGACCCGGATTATGTGGCCCATAATCATAGCCCACCATTTTTATGTTAACTTTAAGATTACAAATCCAATTGGGTTGAAACACTATGAGAAATTAAAAAACATAATGGTAAGTATATAAGTCTTATATTAATTATTGAAATTAGGCTATAGATAATCTTTTTTTAGTTCATCGAGTGGCGGTCCAACTTGCGTAGATTTTAGGTCAATAGTGAACAATTCATAATTTCAAAAATAGCAAACCACCCTATAAATACATTAATCAAATGGGTAGACCTATATTATTATTAGGTATAACCATGTATATAGTAATTCCTATTTATGGTAGTGGTGGTTTAGAAATTATATTAAATTCTTGTATGTTCTTCATTTGTAATGTTATATTGTTGTTTTTTCTACACGAGTTAATTTTGAAAATGTATTTTATTTGAATCAATATGTTTTCTTCATAATATTTATTCATATTATCATATTCTAGTATAATATTCCAAATTCTAATATTTTTGTTTCAATTTTTTAATTTATCCACACAAATAGTTATGAAATTCTCCACATAATAGTAGAGTGTTCGTCATTTTGTTCATTTATCTTCATCAATTTAACCCCCATGATACATATTTCATATTTCATTAATATTATTATATAAATAGAGGGGGGAACTATTATGAGATGATATAAGTAATTTTAAATTGGATATATTAGATGTTATTTAATTTTTCATTAACTTCTAATATATTATTTTAGGTAATATTTAAATTTGATGATTTAATTTTTCATTCACCCACGTTAATTTTAAAGCCACGCATATGGATTTATAAAATGGTCCACAACCTTTAAGTGTCCATGAAAATGGTTTCCCAAGTTTATATGTTATTATATTTGGGATATTTTAGTTATAAAAATGGTGAGTAGTGAGGGAAGTTCTTATTTCACTGAACAAATTCATCTTGATTCTAAGAAGTTGAAATCCTCAAAAAAATGCATCCAATATACCCCTAGAAATAAAATAGGATCAAAATTTATCATTAATTGAATTAACTTAGGTATTTTTTATTTATTTAACCATGTAAAATCAACCCTAAATGTTTCCAATTTATATCTAAATCACTCTGTAGAATGATCATGTGTCTTTAGGTCACATTCTAGGTCTCTAAGGATTCAACAACCCAAGTTTTGTTATGAGAGACCAATTTAACCCTAACATGGGTTAATTGTTCTGAAACCAACAACCTTCAAAACTAATAAACAAGGTATCTTGGAAACATAAAGCACCCTTAGGCCCTTAAACAATAGTTCCAACAGGTCAACCTTATTATGCTTCCTATGGAATAGCACCCTAACTCTAATGGATTCCTTAAGAATTTTTGACAATTATATAATAATATATTCACTATACTAAATTGGATTATAGAATAGTTTCATCTCCACATTCTCATAAAGGTTTTGGATCAGTAAATTTCCCAATATTTCACTCCTCTTAGACATTATAACAATTTCCCAAAGCCAGTCCTCCTAATGAAGCATGTGATTCCTCACGATCAACAACCACCAATGTGAATGTCATTGTAGTGGGTCCCCTTTATACTAAGGAAAGTGATACCACTTATGTAGTAAGAAAGTAATTATTTCCCATATATTTAATTATTTTATAGTTTAACATTCTTGAAGGATTCTATGATCATTAGTTGTGATAGGATATGGACCTTTGGATTCTGCATGACCTACCTCTCCCAAACACCTACCATAACCTCATTAATGGAAATGGTGTAGCTTAGTATTCTGGAATTCCTTATTCTACCAATGAAACCATCATGTATATATAAATTAATAATTTTATATGGTTTCATTAATCCATCTATAAACTCGGTATCAATTTATTTCAAGGATACAATCCAGATTGGGGTAATGCGTGAGATAATCCCATCTCACTTTCCTTAGAACTCCACTAACTGAAAACCATTTTTTAATGAACTGGGGTAGATGTGGGGCACCCTAAAAACACAATATATATAATGAGTGTCTTGATAGGTCCTTTCTGTTGTAATAGCAAGAAATTACGCCTCTGGATTATGGATTTTCCAATTCATGGGTCAGGAAATTAACTTGGGGATATATGCATTAATAAGAATCCAGAAATGATCTAATCAGTTCCCTTTCTTATTACATGGTCAGTAAATTTTTTAAAATCTATATTTTCATCCTTCAATGGAATGAGTGACCAAGAATATCACCTTACACATTTTCCTCTAATTGTGGTCTTATGTTTGGAACCATATAAAAACAAGAAGAATCCAAGCCTAGCTAATTTTTCAAAACATTGGAGAGACCCCAATTTTTCTAGTATAGTAATCTTGAACTAAGATCCATCACCAACTAGGAGGATTACCATTATAAATTCTTCTACCATTTTAGCTCTACATTGTATTGGATGATGGTCAATAACCTATCCATGTGTATCAAGTTATAGAAATATCAGGTAACAAAATTCATCTCTTGTTGGAAGGGACTTACATACTCCATTAGAATCCAAATACCATATGAGAAAATGTTGTGAATGTGTTTAGAGAGAATTTTCGATGAGTTATCATTGAATCTCATCTCCCTAAATTATGTAGGTAGAGTCTAAGAGTTTATCGAGAGGGAACAATATTTTGAGTATTTCATGATACGAACCAAGTAAAAATCAATTCTACCACTTATTGCACCTGTACGAAAGTCGATAAGGAATAAAATATATTGGATCATAAAATATTTATCTCTTAAACCAATCTGGACCTAGGTTTCTATATAAAGAACCTTGTTCATAATAGGCTTGCATCTATATGTAATTCAATGGATCCTATCAAGGATAGGTAGTAGGGCCTTACATAAATCAGAAGAATAAAGTTTACTCCATCAAGAAATAGGAAGTCCTCATCTTATTCATGTTCTCTTTAGAGTATAATTGGATAAATATCATAAAAAACAAAAAACCACACATAGATGGGTTCAATAACTATACTAGTAATCACTCTTACCATATATTCCTTGGAAACACCATCCAAGAATTCTTTTTCTTTAAGGACTCTCTCTAGATCATGGTAAATCGCATCATTCTACAGTCAATAATTCTTGACCAACATGTCACATGGATTTTTACCACCCTAAATAATGATCAATTTTTAGGGATTTGAAATAGTTCTTGACATGAGGTGTAAAAAATTTAAATTATTGGAAAGTTTGAAATTGGATTACTCAATCCCATTTAATCATTCTTGCATGGTTAAATCATCTTGAACCCACCTCAAAAAAAATCCCCTCTAGATACACCCACGGCTCTATAACCCTCTATAACTTAAATGATTCGGTGCTAAAATCATGTGGATGAAAAGGATACCCTTCCAATTCTAAACTATGTTATACTCTAATGGATTTTATACCCACCATATTGGGAGGAATTTCATGGTCTGTCTAGTGTTAGAGGAATATTTCAAAGTGGAATCCTCTAATGAATAATGGGAGTGAATCACTATCAATTATATCACACTAGGGAACTATTATTTTGAACCTAGAGAGTAAGAGTTCAATGGGAAAATCCTAAATCCTCTCATTAAAATTATTGAGCGAAGAGAAAATGATCCCCATGAAAGAACAATGCTCAAGTAAATATATTTAAGAACACTTTTAATTCCACTAAGACTATAAGGAAAATATTTCTCCAAGATCGATAGTAAAATCCACCTATGGTGACATCATCTAGTATAAATCTATCTCCCATTGTACTATTTGACCTCTTGGATATGTTATAACTAGTTAACCATCAACAAAATTCAAATAGTGGTAACAAAGATCCTCCACCTAATCTAGTTGGACCCTCAAAATATCAATCAAGGGGTGGCCCCATATAAATTGAAACATTAACTTTCCATTAAAGTATAATATTTTAAGGAACCTCGTCAGTATCCCATCTTGGATCTTAATCCTTGATGAAATTTGTCTTTCAAAGTTGATTCTTGAGCCCCTCGTCGAGGCCTAAAATAACCCCATAGAGTGTAAAATAGAAGTGGATACCACTAAATCATTCCTTGTAGAATAATTAGAGCATGAAGAATGTTAGAACATCATCTAATTTTATAAGTAAGATGATAGAGAAACCATACAGATCCATATATTCACTCTATTTCTCTCTGGAAATCTCAATATCATCGATTCTCGCCAATTCATTGTGGATAATATCATTGGTATTATTCTCATACTGTCCTAGACTCTCAAAAAGATGTGATACATAGAGGGTAATCTAGCCCAATCCAACCTAATAATTCAGGGATATGAAAAGAGTGAGTAAAATACACTCGGTAAGATTTAGTTGACAACCCAATTTAGGGACATAGTATCCAACTATTGATTTATGGTTGTCTTGCAAGACACCACTTTCAACACTTTATTGGTAATTCTATTCCTTCACTTGCATTTATTCATCCCCTAGTTATATCAATAATTCCATAAATACTCCATAAACGATTTATTATGGGTATTATATGTTTATTCCTCTCCCTTTTACTATTTTGAAACATAATACCTTGATGTTTAGTATTAAAAAAAGAGTGTATATTAGTATCAGGTTGATGGAGTTGAGAACGTCAACCACCCTAATGACTTAATAGTAACCTCAATGGATCCCTATGACTAACTAAAGGGAATTGTTCTATTTCCTATCCATAATATAAAGGAAAAATTATATACATTAGATGTCACTTCAACATTAGAGAGATGAAGTAATTCTCTGATATCACATGCTACTTCTATGAGGGATATATTGGCTTAAAGTTAGATAATCCCTCTCCAAGAACACATACAATGGTTCACCCTATGCCAATAAATTAATTAACCACTCCTTTATATAAAATTGACTGATTTAATAAATGGAGATCCATTAACTTAAGGTGTTTTGACATATTGGGTAGACCTAAAAGATAAATATCATGAGGTTTGGGAACCATGGCCTCTACTATTATGGTTTCTATAGAACCAAAATTTTTGAAAACTATTTTTCAAGATTCTTACACTATATAGAAAGGTGATTACATTCTAACACATGTGCTCGAGAATTTGTAATCCCTTTCCAATCCCTATAATTCTAATGAGGATGATCTACATGAATCCCATCCTACCTTTAAATAAGTATCTTTCACTACTGATAAGAGGACAAAAATGACACTTAGTAAATAGGGGTATCTAAGGCGGACATTGATCCATTTAACCATGCCTCTAAATGATAAAGAGTGTTACTTTATGACCAATAAATATATAACACAATTTATTTTCTTAGAACTATAAAAAATGTATAGTTCTTGATCCTTGAGTCATAGTCTATCATCTGGTCGTTTTCATTAACCACCATGGATACAAGTGGAACCAGGAAGAATGTAAACCTCTCATATTTTTCTGGTCAAGGTTAATATTTATAATATGATAAAATCAAACATAATTATGTAGTTCTAGTACCCCATGTGGATAATTAATAAGTTCCAAGCTATAAAAAGGGACATAAAAATTAAAGACAGTATCGAATTATGGTACCGCAACCACCACTACCAAAAGGATGGTTTCCTCATCCCGATCATAAATTTTCTAATAAATGAAACCATATTATTTATTTCCATATGATTCATGGATATATACACTAGATAAAATAAAATTCGAATGTCCCCCAAGAATGAAGAAGAATTTACCTTCAGGGAACCATAAGGAATATACTATTACTGGGTGATTACTTTTGGATTAAATAATGTTGGAGAAACCTACTGGTAGGATATTCATCACTTCTTAAATCCCATTATATGAAATATAGTGGAGTGTTATATGGATGATTTGGTGGTTATATATTATTAATTAAAACACCATATCTATTATCATATGATGTTTTTTTACTACTTCATGTCTATGATCTAAATATGAACCCCTTGAAGTTTACAGTTAGAGTCACCTCTATGAAATTCCTTGGTTTCATTATCTAACACAGAGGCATTGAGATCAAACTAAATAAAATAATTAACATCATTGAAATTATTCTCTATGAAACTTGGGAGATTTTATAGGATTTTAATAGAATTTGACCAATATCTGGAATTTCATTTCCAACTTTGAAATAAATTTTAAATGATTCTCAATGATAATGAAGAAAAATGTATCTAATGAAAGCAGTGAATAATTCCATAATTAATTCATCAAAATCAATAAGTATATTATGTTCCATTTCTCACAAATTCTTCATATACTAAGAAATCCTTTGACTCTCTATGTGACGGCTCATGAGTGATCTCTTGATTTCATAATACCTCAATAGAATAGTGAAGGAAAAGAGAATAGTTTTTCAGGCCTCATACATATGATTCCAGACACATAGGCCAAATATTATTCAATTAAAAAGAATGGTCTTTCCCTAGTATTTTAAATCAAGAGTTTGTGTAATTACCTATAACATCATGAGGTTTAGTTGTTATATCTCACTGACCCACTGAAGCTTTTCCTGACCATCCCATACTGATTAGATGATTAGTATGGTGGGTAGTGATCCTTTAATAATTCAACATCAGTTTTTTACCTCATAAGTATATCAATTGGAAAGGTTTGGAAGATTTTATATCCATTCACCCAAACTCAAAATAGTTTCCCATGTCATTGAGTTATCTAAAAAAATCATTCTCATAGTCATTGAAGAACAACCATACTAGAAGATTCACATTGATGGTGCCTCATGAAGCTCAATTGAAAATAGGATAATTTACCCAAAACTTAACTAGGCCATCATTGGATTTTTCCTTGTAACTCCATTAAAGGACTTCATATCATACTCATTTTACATTTTGGAGGTGTTTATAAATAATGAGGATAGATAAAAATCGCACATTATAAGACTTGAAATATCCTGTGAGATTTAAGCCCCCGTGTTACATGTGAAAAGTAACTATAATCAAGTTATTAGGGAAATTAATAATGACTATGATATCAAGAAACCATACCTTGTCCCCATTCTTTAACATGAATATATTTTTATGTAATAATTCCATATAAACTAAATGTTACTCATGTCCTACTCCCTCATAATGATTGAAAAAATGACCTAGAAAATGTTGTCACATCCCTTTACAATCTACATTAGGATTACATGGTCATACAAATGGAACATCAGAGAGATATTTTTTAATCCTTGACGATAATTGGTGAGATATTAATTAGATCATCAATATATAATCTTAGAGGATACCCTCAAATGATTCAAAAAATGAAGTAATATTCAATTAGATGATTTCTTTCGTTGATTACCTCTAACTAGGAAAATTTCTCATAGCCCAAGATGATTGGATAAAAAACACAAAAGGGTGGAAAATTCCATCCTCTACGATAGTCCTTGTTCAGAGAAGGTTCTCTAAAAATTCATCTTTGAATGAATCATTCTTCATTGAAATATTGGAAAGTAAATTCCTCAAATATTGTAGGAATATCATGTTAGAACAAGTGTATCCCAATATACTAGATTGATTTTCTTCCATTAGATCTAAATATTTAGGTACTATTAAACCTCTATAGTTTTTGGATTCATGGAATTCATCAATAACTATCATGTATGCCTATATTATGCCAAATTCATTTATAAACCTCTAGTTATTCTGCACACCCACAAATACTCTTAGCCTTTTTATTTGTGGGTAATCTATGTCATGGGTTTTTAATATTCAGTAATAATATAAATGTTTTAACTTATTCTCACTTCCAATTTTTAAATTTTTAAGTGGGAAAATCCATCCCCCAAAAATAATTCGAGACTAGGATTTTGATTAATATTATGAAATCCAAAATCATTCATTTATTTAGGATCCCTCACAAAATTCTCATGGAAAATAGTACCCACTTCTGATCCTCTAAGTTGAAGATGGTCAATGCCAAGTAAATTTTCAGTCAAACCAAACTTTACACTATCATGTGTTAGTAAATAGATAGATAGTGACATTCAATAAATTTATCCCAAACCATTATATAATATTTTGTATCAAAATAAGAATAAAATTCCAAGAATGTTTTCTAATTGTTTAGGGGAATACCTCACCACGACTCAAACTTCTACCCAAGAACCCCTTATTCCCTAGTGTGTGGAAAGATATAAATTCTAGCCATTAAGGCCTATATTTTTCTCTTAATATCCATATGTGACTTATTAATATAATAATATTAATTACAGTTTCACCTAGACAAACTAAAATACCTTTATTAAAACAATAAATAGATGCTACCCAATCTTTAAGTCTATTAGAATTGAGTGTTCTAAGATTTTAACATGACATTCTTACTTCACTCATTCTTATAGGGTGACTTGGTGTTAGAATTGAATATTCTAATTATACATTGAAGAAAATATTCAAATATAGAGCCCATATGTGAGGGGACCATCACTATTAATAAGGATTACTCAAATTGGCATTAACCACCATGTATGGGGAGCACATTAGACCTCACATTATCACAAGGTTCTTTAAGAAGTACCATATATAATCCTATTTATCCCCTATATTCCACTTTAAATGACTTTAAACTACATAAAACCTTTTAGTTCACATGATGTTAAACTACACAATAGTTTCTAGATGCATAACCTTGAACTATATAGTTCAACGTGCTCACTGTTAGGTATTAAAATACATGATCAATATCATTTCCATGTGATGTTAAACTAAAATTTCCTTGGTTGTTCCTAAATTTCCATAAAAATGTATGGAATACATCCTTTCATGGGATTCTTGAGGTATATAACTCTGTTGTATTCCTTAGTATAATGGAGGACCCCTTTTATTGTTGGTTACCCACAATACCATATCTAAGAACTACGTGTAGATTTATTCCAATTTAATTTTATTGAATATGTAGTAAGACCTTGACACCTTAGTCAGGGGCCTAGTTTCACATTTCCCATTACCTTTATCCTGACTTGATATTATGTCCCCCCATAAGGATACCCATTCCAATCATGCACTAAGACATGGATATTCTCTATAGACGCAATATAAGAATTTAAAAATGACATTATAAAGGTCCCCATAACATATATTCACCATGCTTCAATTTTTTACAAAAAAATAATTGGTTTTTTGGGAATTTATTATCTCTATGGAATATTTCTATAAAATCAACATTTTCCTCATGTGCATCATTTTACAAACTAAGACAATAAATTCATGGTAATAAAATTTTTCCATATTGTCATATGAGATAGAATGTGTCATCCACAACATATAGTGTGAAAAAACAAAAAAAAAAGATTAAATTTCAATTTTAGGAAAGCATCATCTTAGAACTTTATCATAAAATATTTCAAAATAAATAGATATTACCAAATGTAAACTTTTTATTTAGTTTTATTTTCTGAATTTTGTGAGGAATTATGTGGTTGGAGACTTCATAAGTTACCAAATATTTTCCATATCAGTATACCATGGGTCTTCTATAACACCGCAAGATTTTATAATACAGTTCTCTATAATTTGTTTTCTTTGATAGTTTGTGTCACATGAAATGTTGAGTTCAATAGAACCATGATATAATATTAAAATATTATTATTTAATGTGAAAATTATTACATATCCATTGGATTATAAGGTATGAATAGGACTAACTAAATTATGAAAAATTTATGGGTCACATTTGTATAAAATAAATTCATGGGCTGTCAAATAATTCTAAATGAAAATAAAAAACATTGGAAAATAAAGGATATGTTTCTCTGAAATAGTTATTTTTATGCACGCGATGTATTTTTATCGTAGTAAATTAAATTAATTGATACTGGTGAATAATTTTAATGAAATTTATATATTATATTTTTAATAAAATTTTGTAACATTCATCTAATATTTTTTAGTCATGTATTAGGAAGAAATCCAGTTTTATGCTTAAAATGTATTTTCCTAATATACAGTTTTCATCGCATTTTGCACACTTATTTTAAATTTTATTTATAAAACTTATAAAAATTTAATTTTCAACAATGGATTATACATTTTTAATTATTAGTTCAAAATATTTAAATTGTTTCTTTTATTTTTAATCATTTTGAATTTTAACAGTGATAAATTTATCACCTCAGTAAAGGGTAAATCTTGTTAAACTATGTTAAACCTAAATATTAATGCCAACTTTTTCTAATTTATTATTATTGGTTGAATGGAATTATAATATTATCACCTTATTTTCAAAATTAAAATGTTAAGGGATATTTTTTCTATAAAAATGACCTATAATATTTTTAAAATCAATGAAAAATACAAAATGTCACTCTATTACTTTTAAATATCACTTATGTGTTCACATAAGGACTAAAAAGGTTTTTAATGAATTTTAACTATTATTTTGAGAATAATGAAATTTTTTCATGATATAAATTTATTTATAATTTTTTATAATTATATAATGACCTTAAAATATTACATAATGCTGACATGGTATTTCTTCAATTAGTAGAAAAATAAAATAAATGATTTTAAAAATGTTTAATGTAATATAATTTGAGTGAAAAATAGTGTTCCAAGAATTTTATTGATGAATATAATATGAATGGAAATTAGTTTTTTATTTAGGGGAAAATAAAACCAATACAAGATACAAGGCCATCAATCTTATGGGGGTCGGAAATAATAAAGGCCTAAAGCATCATTCTTAACAAAAGGTTTGAAAACATTAGGGAGACAACCCAAGCTGGTATAAAGAATAATGATCTCTCCTGGTCCACATTTACTAGTAATATAATCATAAAAAAAAATTCCTTCCCTCCAAGTATACCTAACAATGGTATTTTGGATAATACAGCTTCTACATTACCTGAGAGAATAAACCAAATCACAAGGAACATCAACTTTCTGTTGGAGAAATCGAACAAGAATGACCTAATCAGATTCAACTTCTGAAATTGAAAGGTTGTAGTGTCTGTAATAAGAGACACCCAGGGCCATATCTTTGGTCTCTTCACTAAGGGATTTACCAATACTAAAAAAGAACTAAAACCCATCCGTATGGAACCCATATTATCCCTAACCAGGATGCCTCATCTCATGCTCCCATCCACACTAAATCCATAAACATTGAGTTTAAGAGCCATAATTGGTTGACTCTATTTGTCCCATAGGTCATGATTTGTTTCACTAATAAATGAAGGCACAAAAACACTAGGGAGGAATCTTATGAGAGTAACCGAGACAACATCATTTTTTATCAGACTAGTGAACTTGTCCATAGAAAGTTTAATACATAATTGAATATGGTGAATAGATTGAGTAACTCCATAGCAGGATTTTTTCCTCACTTCCCAAATAAACCAAAAGGAAGAATAAAATATCATGCCCAAAATTTTAACTTCATGTCTTTGATGACCAACACCCCAAAACCAAGATTCCAAAAAATCATGCATTGACTCACCCGAGATATTGATTTTAATTCCCCATCATAGAAAACTCCAGACACCCTGTAGTCAGTCACCCTGAAGAAAAATATATTCAATAGACACTTGATGTTGACTTGTATAGTAGTGGAAAAAATAAACCAAGGGAACTCCTCTTTACTAAACAATATCAATACTTGAAAGAGTGTTGTTCCTCAATTTCCAAATAAAGAAGTTAATCTTACCGGGAATTTCCTGGCACTAATTTTTGGATTCCCAATCATCCATGTCACTGGGAGAATGAATCAATCTCTGGAAATCCCCACAATAGAACTTCCCATAACTGGATCCCATGAAGGAACATCTATCGAGATCGTATGAAAGAATAATATTGTCCTAAATAGTATTCTGATTCCGGTATAGAATTACAACAAGGAAATCTGGATAAATACTAGCCTCCTTGAAGAAAATAGAAGGAATAAGGAAGCTCAGAAAACTAAAAAAAGAACCAGGTCTGTTAGTCTTCTAAAGTTTGATGTCACCATGACTTATGATCAATTAGTGTTTCTCTTCCAGTTCTTCTATCCAGTATAGAATACAGTGATAAATTCTAGTAAATCTTTGATTATGTGAATTCTATCTCTTCCAATCACCCCCATATATATCAATAGTAAATTTTTCACAAATACAAGTACCTTGAAGAATATCCCAAGACAACTTGTTATAAATAGAATGCATGAATTCTTCAATGTCATGTAAACTAATACCCCCTTCCTCTATTGGTTTCTCCAACCTCCTCCAAGAATCCCAGTGATAATTCCTAGTTTGGTTAGCATCCCAAAGAAAAGATGACATGGGATTTTACAATATTTGAATTGTTCCTTTTGAGGCCTTGATAATATATAGGACGTTCATTGGATTGGAAGTAAGGACTCTGTTGATGAGGTTAATTCTTCCTCCAAAAGAAAGTAAATTGTTCATCTAGTTACCAATTCTCCTTGTGATCCAGTTAATGATATCCTCAAAGAGATTTTTCTTCACCTTAAAATTAGATATAGGGTCCCGAGGTAAACCATTGAGATATGTCAATGATGGATACCATGCTTGGTTTGAATAGCAGAGGACTGTTTCCCCGGACACTTGTTGGATAGGAAAACACTAATTTTTCTATAATTGATGTTCTATCCACTCTTCTTTCCATAGGTAGACATTGTATTAGAAAATCTATTAATATATATTTTCCTGCCATTAATGAATAAAATCATACCATCAACAAACATGAGATGATAAACAAGTCTATTACCTAAATAGTTGATGAAAGGTAGGATCTTTCCTACATCTAAATTTTTTTGAATGTTCCTTGAAAGAGCTTCTTGAGAAATAATGAAAAGGTTGGGAGAATGGGTATCACCTTTCCTCACACCATGAACTAATTTAAAGATACCAAAATCTTTTCTCATAAGAGAAATTGTAATCTATAGAGAGGTAAAGAACCTAAAATAAAGGTCACAGAACCATTCTTGGAATCGAAGCATTCTTATAACCTTCAAAATGAAGATCTATTCTAATTTTTTATATGCCTTTTCAATATCAATCTTGATCATGAAATAAGACCCAACGACTATCTTATTAAAGAGTACAAGAATTTCTTGAGTAATTACAATGGAAACTTTAATGCTTCTACCCTTAAAAATTCCATGCTACTCCAGTGAGATAATTTTAAGAATGATACTAGAGGGCCTCCTATTTATTAGAGTGGTAAGGATTTTATAAATAAAGTTTCACCAGAAGATTGGTCTAAATTGGTTGAGGGATGATGGATCATTCACTATGGAGATGATAAAAACCGTAGAAGAACAAACAGCTTGATTCATGGATCCACTTCTAAGGAAGTCATGAATTACCTCCCTAACAAGAAATTTAACAATATCATAGGCCTTAATGAAGAAGGATCCAGGGAAGCCATTCAGCCAAGGAACACTTTCCTTTTTCATATTAAAAACATTTTTTTATTTCCTCTTAAGTAGGTAGCATTATAAGAAAGTCATTGTCTATGTTGTTCACCAAACTATGAATGTAATTCAAAAAAATATCCTCCTTATCCTGGTTGTTAGAAT
Source organism: Viscum album (assembly GCA_963277665.1). Lineage (NCBI taxonomy): Eukaryota > Viridiplantae > Streptophyta > Magnoliopsida > Santalales > Viscaceae > Viscum > Viscum album. Next base: position 903,664,749 of record OY728125.1, on the reverse strand, counting down.
AAAAATAATAATGGGCATTTTGTCTTGCTAAAAAACTATTAAAATGATACAATTACATCCTCCAAACCACATCTGTATCTGATGAATAAGAACCATCTTCAAGTTTTAGATTACTCCTCATTCCCACCCTTTTCTATTTCAAGAAGGCCTGGAAGAAAGAAGTATTTTCCCCTCTTTGAGACACATGGCACAAGATCTCTACCTGTAGGATATTTCAATGGTTAGTAGTTTAACAACAAAGATATTTTTCTTCTCCACAAATAAATCTAAACGATTATCATTTCAAGAATCACAAAGATTACCTTCTATAGCCCTAATGTCCCTTTTAAGGTTATTCAGACTATTTGCATCATCATCGGACAATAAAATCCATTCATGAATATCCTCCTTAGGCACTAAATATGGCTCATAAGACCAATCCGAGAAGAACCCCTCATCGGATGCTCCTAGAATGTCTTGACCATCTGTAAGAATCCTTCCTTATAGTGCCAATTTTTAGAGTAGAAAAAACACCTAGAAGCCAAGTCACTATGTATCAACATCACAACAAGAGGGGAATGGTCGGACGGCGACCTAGAAATATGGGTATGTGAGGCCTGGGAACAGGATTCAATGACTTGAAGGTTAGAAAGACATTGATTGAGTCAGCTCTATATCCTTCTAGACCCTCTATGATTTTTACACCATGTGTAATTGCACCCTAAAAACCCATATCAATGATATCCAAATCATCCAAAAAACATTTGACATCATCGAGAGAATGATCATGGATATTGGAACCCCTTATTTTCATAAAATCATCCATGATAGTGTCAAAGTCTCCTCCCACAAACCATGGAATATTACCTAACTAAAATGATTGAGGATGTTTCCATAAAACCAATCTAATAACAGCCTCACAACCTGCACACACAAAATAAAATAACAGCTCAGTTTCCCCTTTGGTGATCTTGGAAGAAAGAACATGGGAATATTCTTCCATAGTGTTGATATAAATTCCAGATTTCCCAAAAATCCAAATGTGTTTATTGAGGTTACCTTCCAAAAGGTAGTGAACAAAACCCATGGATTTAGAAAAGAAGGAGATGTGAGATTCATTTTGTTTAGGTTCTAGAATAGCCCCAATGGAGGCATTATGTCAGCAACATTCCGATTTCATGAAGTTGAAATTCACGTGTGCCCCCAATCCTCAAGCATTCCATATGATAACAAGGATCATAACAAGAGGGATTTTGTGGATTTTCAACCCATCGATCACGTTTTAGAAACTAATCCAGAAGATGAATAGGCCCTCTCCATAGACCATGTGATGCACCCACTATCTGAAGGTGAAGAATCCACCTTGTAACTAATCATTTTTGGGGTTCATGAATGGAAAATTCCACCAAGAGAGTATCTTGATCCTCAAGAATATGAATTCTATTGGAGGATTTGAGCACCAGAACCCGAGGTCGAGGAGGAAGCCTATCAGGGAGCATGGAAACAATCAACATCCTCTACATAGAAGATCTATAAGCCTTTATCTCTTTAAGGACACTATCTGGCATCGCCTCAAAAACCACTAAACTAGAGAAAAATAAAGAATTAGCCGAAATGGAGGCTGAATAAGATATTTTGAGACCCAAATGAAAAGGATGAGTTTTTAGGTGGAAAATGTTAAAAAAATAAAGATCAACAGTCTGAGGTGGAGACTTTGTCCCTGTAGAATCTGCATAAGATAGTGGTACAATCGAAGCCAACAATCACGATGAAGATGTAGATGTGTTAGGTGTGTGAACTAGGAAATTTGAATTTGAAACACCCTCTGCGGGAGGGAATAGGACAATAGTGATCAGGGGAACCATATATCTCCACCAAAGCCTTCATCTTCAAACAATTACTAACTAAACACTTCTTCAACAAATCCTTGCCATGAAATCTCGGGCGAGAAGTACATAGAACATAGGTATTAGCTTTGGAGGAAAACTAATATCGGCATGTCTCCATCGAGGTACCATGAAAACCACACATCGAACAGAAGTGAGGAACAAACTGACACCAAACACTCTACCATACATAGAAGCTTTAACCATCCCTAATAAACACTCGGTAGGGCAGAAATCAGTCCCACCTAGTTCCACACAAATATGGGGGCAAGAGGCGGCCTAAAGAGAGAACATACAATCATCCAAGAAAACAAATGACCCTAGAGTATTACCCATAGAATCTAAAATTTAGGGGTTATAAAGTGGGAGAGGAATCCCTAGAATACAAAGCAAAACCACCACCATGCTAGATTCCTTGCCCAAGTGGGTATCCCAAGACCAAAGGGAATAGAAAACGCCCAGAACCAAAATGTTAGTCCTCCCTGGATCAATCTATCACAAAGTCCTCCCTATTGGGGAGGTAAATATAGAAGGAGGAGTGGGAGAGCTCCGAAACCACTTATGGTTGAATGAAATTACAAGAAATCACAAAAAATGGAAGAAGGCAAGTAAAGGTTTTTCTTTATCAAATCTTGCGACCAATGAAATATCATAGAACACATAAGCCACAAGAAGTTTATACTTATAAAAATCCATTGTAGGCCAACCATCCACTCTAACTGCATACCGATGAGCCAAAAAGATTGTCGAGATATTGGGAAGGCCAGACAAAGTAGAGGGAGGCACTGGGATAGAAAGCACATCCCCAAAGGACCTAAGACCAAAATCTGTGTGAGAAACACCACTAAGAATAGTCACCAAAGGAAATAGGTTCATCCCAGGAAGAATGAAAGAAGATGGAGAATTGGGAAGTGAAGCACCAGGTGAAGCCAACAGTGAATCACCAACTGTGTGGGGATCATTCATTTCCATATCCTTTATTGATGAATATACTATATTAATGTTTTTTAAAATATTTTATTCTGATTCTAATTATGTATTAGTGTCTTTTAAGTAAAATTAAATGAATAGTAAATTTATATTAATGATATTTTAAAAAAATAATATATTATTAAATGATTTAATGTTTATAAAAACATTATCCTCATCCAAGTGAATGGAATATGAATGAAAATATATACCATGTTCTATTTTTTGAGGAACTTTCATTTATGGTAATATTCATAACCCTTTAAAATGAAATAATTGTTACTGTAGTCAAGGTAAAAAAATGGTTAATAAAGGGGATAATAAAAAGGATAAGTTTTAATAAAAACTTTTTTGTTTATGGTAACAATCATATCTCTTTGAAATTGAAATAATTGTTACTACAGTCAAGGGAAAAATGGTTAATAAAGGGGTTAATAAAAAGGATATGGTTTAAAATGACACCAAATACTATCTAAATTTAATTTAATGATGTTAATTCAACCCTAAAATCTTTTTATTCTAATTTATGGTCATGTGGAACCATTTTTATTTAGAATTAATCTATTATATTTTAATATTTTATGAAATTTCAAGTGTGTCTTCTACCTCCCTTATATAAGGGCATCCTTCCTTTCCCTTATTTACACCACATTGAGCCCTCTATATTGATAAAACCCTACCAAATTTCTGTATAAACTTCCCTATAAACGATCTATATTTTTTGGTCCCCCAAAAATACTAACCCTAGGGTCCTTAAAATTATATCTAAAGGAGTTCTTCCAAAGAAGAGATTATAGTATTAACAATTCATTTTCATTTTACTTATTCTTTAAACTCTTCTAAATATATAGTATTTATCCTAAAATAGTAAATTAAGTATCCTAAATATTCTAAAATTTTATTATTACTATGAGAACACCATTATCTTCCCTTTTCACATCAAAGGGGAAGTGTATGTGTCGTTCTTGTGTATGTGCGACTTGTCATCTCCAAGTAGACATATAATTCATTTTTCATCACCATATTATATGGATGGGTATTATGATGGGTTTAATTTTTATATTTTATATTTATAAAACAATTATGTTTCTATAATCATAATATCATATCTAATATCTTACCTTCCAATCATTTATAAAACAATAACATTGCTTGTGGGTACGTGTGGACTACCACATCCACGAAGCGATGTGATTTGTTTTTAATTTATATTTCACATGGATGGTATTATATATTGATTTAATAAATATATATGATATATATGATATAATAATGATTCTAGAAAGGTGGATTATTATTCACCTTTCTTTTTTTCTATCCGCTGAAATGTGACAGTTGTATTTATGCGTACGTACAGCCTACCATATCCATGAACGGTGTAATTAAATTTTTAATATCAAATTTTATAGATGTATATATATATATTTATATTTATATTTATATTTAATATATATTATATTTATATCATGATTAAATTTTTTTTTATTATTGGACTATGATTAATGTGTACAGACCAAAACTACTAAACCAAAACATATATGAAAAATGAAGCAATACTCACCTGAAAAAAATAATTTTAATAACAAAATTGAAAATAAACGAGTGATAAATGGTTATGAGTAAAAAATATATGGTATAATATATATGATTATGGTTCTATAATATATTTATACTAAATAATTATTTATTATAAATGATTTTTGAACATGTGTGAAGGAAGCCGAACCTGAGTTAAGGGTTTTATGTTCTAATATCATTGTTTATCGAGATTGTTTATGATCACATTTATGATAATTAAATATTATAATATTATAAATGGTTATGAGTAAAAAATATATGGTATAATATATATGATTATGGTTCTATAATATATTTATACTAAATAATTATTTATTATAAATGATTTTTGAACATGTGTGAAGGAAGCCGAACCTGAGGTAAGGGTTTTGTGTTCTAATATCATTGTTTATCGAGATTGTTTATGATCACATTTATGATAATTAAATATTATAATATACATCTCAATAAACTCATGTATTTTATTATCATCTATTTATTTCTTTCGAATACATTATTTCCTTTGATTTCTCTCTCTTTAAGTACTCAAGAGAAAAAAAAATATTTTTTAGGAAAAACTGACAATATTTCTCTCTTTGGCCAAGAAAACATTTTTTTATGTTTCCATGTTTTATAAAAATATTTACAATAATGTTTATAATATTAAACTATGATTATTTAAATTACTTTGACCCATGATTTAATTTTCATAAAATGGTTTAAAATAAATCTTCGTTTCATTTTCGGAATGAGGTTCTTTTTTACATTTTACAAAAGTGTGAAAGGAATATTGACTTTTAACTTATAAAACATGAATGAAGTTTCCATCCACCAAAACCACTCAATTATTTGAATATTCCTTTATAATATTTCAAGGTAGTTTTCAAATAAAATAATTTCATTAATATTTGGTAAATTTTTGGATTTTAAATAAGTGATTTGAAAGTGAAAAGTGTATTTCCCTCTGAAAATATTCTAATGATTATTATAAAGTAATTTAAATATAATATGACATCCTTTTATGTTCTAGAATTTTTAATAGGGTATATGATACAATGATACCAACCTTATTATTTATCTATATTTTTTATTATTATGATGACAATATGTTTATGAAACAAAATTCTTTTCCATGGGTTATTCCATGATGAAATTTCTATAAATCCCATTTTCTTTTCATTAGTTATGATTTAATGATAGTTTTATGATCTTGTTGTAAGAATATGTAAGTATTTAATTATGTGATGGATGGGAATAAAATTATATATCCCTCCAATTCATTGGGTAAAGATGGATATCTCATGATATAAACAAGATTGGAATGGTGGTGAACCTATTTTAGTAAGTTACTCTATCCACTATAATAATATTGGGAGTAAAACCTAACTACTATGATGGTTTGGGGAGTGAACGAAATCCACTATGATAGTATTGGAAGTTTACTGTGGCTTATAATGAAATTAATTTATTTTCTTATGTGTATGAAACAAACTTATGTTTTATGAAAATGTCATGCTCTCATGGCTCATGTTTATTTATTCCTTTATGATTCATACCTTATGAACTACCAAGATTTATGCCATGATTCAAGATTATGATATTTGAAATATAGGATATAGTTTTAAAATTTTGTTCCATGTCCTCAAACACGTATTCTCATGTTATGTTGATATCTCCATTATTTACCCTTACTGAGTATCTAATCTCACCCTTTCTTATGTTTCCTTTCCCCAAGTTATGAAGAAATGTGTTAAGTATCATATGTATAATGAGGGTAATATACATGAATAAATTAGTTAAAGATGATGTAGTTTAGTTATAAACTAGTTGTTTATGTATCTAAGATTACAAAGATATTATACCTATACAATTTTGGAATGGATCATTATGTTATGTATTGAATATTATTCTAACAAGATTTAATATTTATGTATGAAAAGTATGGGTCATTATAGGTTGTATTATAACATGGTTAAGTTACCTTTGGAGACTAGTATGAGAAAATTTTAGGGATAACCTTGTGGATAAGTATAGTATGATATCTTAAATATTTGGTAATGATTACTAATAACCGTGGTTAAACCTAAGGTATCATCGATTGAAAATAAGGTTTCATGATTTAGGCATCCTACAAATGATTTTTTTGGATTATGTGGTTTTCCACTATGAAAATTATTTCTCACACTATGATTTTTAGTTTTACTCAATTTCTTTAACCCAAAGGAATTGTGTTAATTATAAATGGGATGAAAAATGAAATGATTTCCCTCCTAAGAATCCAAATTTTAAAGGAGATGGAATGAAAAATCTTATTGTAATGATTACTTAACTTCCTCAAGCTATGAATTGTGCTTAAATTATAAATGAGAAAAGGATGGAACATTATGTTGAGTCCTTCATGAAAAAATATTCACCTTCTTTTAATGGGTCTATAGATCCATTAGTTGTTTAAAAATATATCATTACCATGGAAAATATATTTTCTATTGTCTAGTGTTCCGAACATGAAAAATTTATTTTGTCTTTTTATCATTTGGAAGTTAAAGCATATCAATAGTGGAATCTTATCAAGAGAAATAAGAAACTAGAGAAAATTTGTAACACCCCGAGATTTTATGAAAAATATTTTTTTTAATTTCATTAATGTCTTGTGTTATACGCTACACCAAAATGAGCTTTCACAACACACATATCTGACCAGGCTTGAATTACACGCAATCGCGACCTTCCACGATAGCATGTGTTGTACGCAACACCAAGTTTCGCTAAACAACGATATGCTATTAAAATATTATTAAAACGAGCTGTTATGAATAGTAATAACCACTTTTTGAAATTTTTTATATTTTAATTTTCAAAATGGACTTCATTTTTGGATTCGGAATATCGAAATTAGCTTAGGGTGAAATTTTGGTAATTTTCGGATAACTTTCATATTTTGATGAATAGTGGAAATTACTAAATTTTAATTAAAAACAACTTTTTCAATCGAAATAATTAATAGTGATAAATTATTAATTTTAGTGGTTTTAAAGTATATTTAGAATATATTTTTACAATTTAATACAATGTTGGTCATTGGATTTAATTTCACATTTAAACCAGTTATAAACAAGTGTCAATCTTTTGATAGTTATTATCTCTTAAAAATACGCCTTTTGTTTTGACGATGGGAATTAATTTTTAAATTAGTTAATGCAACTGATATGTTTTCAATTTGGTAAAATAGACATCATTTTTGAGTTCATAATATCAAATATAGCTTAGGCCTAATTTTTGATATTTTTCTGAAAACCTTCAATTTTTGATGAATTCTGAAACCACTAAGTGGTAGTTAAAAAAACTGAATTGTTCATAAAACATAATTTTACCACTTCTGTGAGTGGAATTTCAAAAATACGAGAGAAACGGTTGATTTCAGTAAGTAAAATGTGGTTCAATGAGATGAAAATAATTTTTTGGTGAATAGTAACTTTTTACTTTTTTTTACCACGGTTAAAAGTAAATAGGGTAATTAAGGGTAGAAATGATATTATTATTACCCTAACACATGTCCTAATTCTATTGGACAAGTGTAATTCGACCAAAAACAAACTTACGAATAAAATATGACCATTTAGGCCCACTTGTATTAGATTAGGATATTTATTATTATATTATTTAAAGAAGGGTTAAAAGAGTTAAAATCAAAGTTTATTTACTAAAACATTTTAATATGGGGTTATACATAAGATATATTCGACTATAAATATTAATTAGAAAGATAAAAAGATTTCCTACATAACGGTATTTTATTTGTAAGTTTTAGACATTAAATAATCTAATTTAGTTATGACACAACGATGATGCAGTAATTATCTTATTAATGAAATATTGACATAATTGATGTTATAAATACCCAAATAAATATAATTTGAGACTTTTTATGAATTACACTAATTTTCTAGGTTAATATGACATGTTAGTATTTATTTAATTAACCTTTTTGGAAATTATCATTCTGTTATGATTTTCACAAAAATCAATTACTAAATTGTGTCAAAATTGACATAAAATAGTTTTTAAAACAAATATTATATTATTAATTGTTATTTTATTCCTAAAAATCTAAGGTTCGGAAAGATGACTTAGATAAGGTTATATATATTAATAATAAACAATTTAGGGTTCGTTTGGCTTCCTATAGTAAGTTTATTAACCATATAGTGTAAGAACACAAGAAGACACGATAAAAGTAAAATTATTTAACTTAATGTTAAATCTAAACGATAAGATTAAAATAGGAACCTAAACTTGTCTAAATTCTATTGTATGAGAGGATTTTGACCCATACCCACATTTTACTCGAAATAAATCAATTTGGAGCTATTTAAAACCGAACTTTACTTTATAATAAAATAATATTTTTATTTATTCCAAAGCTGCCCCTCTCCTACCTTATAAAAGGGCACCTCCTCCCTCTCTTCCTCACACCACTTTGAGCCTTCAAGATCGGCCAAACCCTGCCAAATTATCTTCTCCGCTTCCCTAGAAACATCCTAGAGGTTCTGGTCTTCCTCAAAGAACAATTTTAGTGCCCTAAAAGGAGATCTCAAAGAGGCAGTTCAAAGAAGAGGTAATTTCTGTTACCGATTCTTTCAACTTTATTTCTTCTTACACTTCTTCTTCATGGGTTGTTTCATTATGAAGTAATAACATTAGTATCACTCATATACTGGTATGTTATTATAAGTATTAAACAACCCTATTTCAGCATCTATCCATCCTACGGAAAACGAAATCACCGCGCGTGCGTACGTACGGAATACCGTCTCCACGTCGTGGTGAAATCTATTTTCCACCACCACCTTACTTGGATGGGTATAATGGTGTACATAATAACTATATATTATTGTTGTAAAGTAATATTGATTCTGAAATAGTATACATACACTCCAATACAGTCCCACGATCATGAGAATGATATCATCGCTCGTGCGTACGTACGGACTACCGTCTCCACGACGCGATGAGATTCATTCTCCACTTTAACCATTCATGAATGATTATAAAGTATATATAATAAGTAATCATGAAATATATGACATAGTAATGATACCAGATTTATGTGTATATATATGTATGTCATCTACTGAATTTCATTCAACTCAATAAGGAAACGAAAACAGCGTTCATGCATACGAACGGTCTACCGTCTCCATGAACGGTGTATTTCTTTCCATTTACTGATCTATTATATATATATATATATATATTCTGAATATATATTATATATAAATCATGTTTTATATTTTGTAATTAAGTAATCATTATCTAAGTAATCATATAAATAATTACAAGTTAAAACACGAACGACAAATGAGATGATTTTTACCCAAAACGCAACTTTAACATGAATTTACAAAAGAACGGGTAATATAAAGTCATAAGTGAACCATATATGATATAATAACAATGAATATGATTCTGTAATAAGTCAATGACATTATTTAAATCATTATACAGGAGGTTCGGACACTTACGAATCAAATCGGACCTAAGGTAAGGGAAAATCTCGCAATCTCAATTTTTATCCGAGATTGTTTATACTTTGAAATTTACTGGGGTGTATTTTATCATCCAAATCCATGTTTCCTCAATATGTAATATTATTTCCATCCACCTAAAATTATTTAAATTCAATTTTACCCTTCGGTGAGTTTTTAGTAAAATGTATGAAAGGAATATTTTGTCTTTTTTCGTATGAGGTACTTTTTGACTTTTCCGACAAAAGTACGAGAAGAATGTTTTTTTTAACTTAAACGGAACGAACAGATTTTTACGGTTTTATAAAGCCTTATTTTCATGAAGCCTCCTCCAAAATATTTCATTACTATTTTCAATAAAATCTCTTTCTTTTAAAGTTGCATGATGTTTTGTGAAAAGAAATTGATTTTGAAGAAGAATGGATATTTTCCTCAAGAATTCATTTCAAGTGTTTTATCAAAATTATTTTCCATCGAAGATAATAAAGGGTTCTGTTTCTATCCATATTTTTACATTGATTTGACTATGTTGTGATGGAATTATGTTTATTAATTCTTTTATCTTTTATGAATGGTTTTATGATGTCATGTTGTTTAAGAATCCCATTTTTATTACACGGGTTATGCAATGATGTATGATTTATGATTTTGTGGCACACATAAGAATGGTATCATTATGAGATGGTTGAGACCTAAATCTACCTCCAATGCATTGGGTAAAGATTTTATATCTCATGAGATAGACATGGCTGGAATGGTAGGTTATACCGGTTTAGTGAAACAGGACTGAAACGAGGGTGACTCGGTTTAGAAAGGGACTTTGTCCACTAAGATAGTCTTGGCAATGAGTCTTGACTAATAAGAAATGATTCTCTATGATTATGTGTGTATGCCAAAAAGTTTAATGTTTTAAGTTATGATTATTGTGATTACATTTCACTTCCATGAGTTATTCCATGTTATGAAATTATGATCTCTTTTACAGGTTAAGATTTCCAAAAGTTATGTGCTTATGTATATGATGTGATTGATATTTCTTTTGTTTACCCTTACTGAGCATTTGAGCTCACCCTTTCATGTTTTCTTTTCCCCAGGATGTAACGAAAGGTTTTAGGTATAAAAAAAAGGGAGATCTTTATGGGAGATGTTGAAGATCTTTCACCACGACTAGAATATTATATTCCGAGTTTCCAAAGACACTAAACTATTACGATCCTTTTGTGTGTATTTGTTATGTACTAAGTATTCCGAAAAAGTAATGTAATGTCCATGTACGTTAAGCTTCAGGTCTCTACAGTTGGTATCAGAGGAAAGGTTTAGTCAACCTTTGGAAACTAGGATGTGAAAACGTTATTGATATCCCAAGAGATATTTCTAAGGTATGTCTAGGGATGTCTCTAAGGATAAGTATACGTATAGGATAGTCCTAGAACTACGGTAACGATCTTAGAATTTAACCTAAGATGTTAGATATTAAGGGTACTCCCCCTTTATTATGTTTTTTTCCCTAGCATGATTTTTGCCTCTCACACTATTCTTTTTGGGTTTTAGAAAATGGCTAGAAACAAGATGATTCACGATAATGGAGGATATGATGGACAATGGAATGATATTCTTCATGAGAAACCAAATGAAATGGGATTTTTAAGTCTAAACATCATTATTATGCCGAATCAGCAATCTCATAATATGATCAATAAAGTAAAATTTGGTAAGTTTCTTGACTCGGATAATAAGAGAAAGATGGAGTTTCATGATGATCATAGAGGAAAGAAAGGTCAATTTCCCCTATGTAAATCATGTGGGAAGAGGCATCAAGGAGAATGTTTCAAAGGAACTAGAAGATGCTTTGGGTGTGGAAAAGAAGGACACAAATCCAGTAAGTGCAAAGGAAAAGGTTCAGTTAACACCAGGGATGAGGATAATGGTATTGCTACGACATCAACAATGGTTAAATGTTTTAAATGTGGAATGTGCGGGCATTATGCAAACCAATGCCCTAAAATAAAGTCTCATGAAGAGAATCAGTATTGTCGTATGGGTAGTATTTATGTGGATGATGATGAAGAGACTACAAATGATATGTGAGATGAAAGAATTGTTGAAGCTCGGTTAATGGTATAAAAATGTAGTGGAATGATTACATGTTTATCATGTGTAATGTTGTATAAGTAATCTCATGGTACTATAGAATAAAGAGACATCTAAGGATTGTTACACTATTGCCTTTCCTTGAGTTTTGAAAGTTTATGATTAATGTTACCAGTATCCATGAAAGGTTATTCAGATATTTTTGGAATGTATATGATATGCGCATAATGAAGGGATAAGGAGAAAATTAAATGTTTGATAGTATTCATGAGCTCATGACTGATATAAGGAGAAGGTTATATCATGGTTTTAGTATATAGAATTTTTGGATTTTGGTATGTGGAAAGAGTTAACTTTTGACAGCATTCATGTTTTCACTAAGGTTTAATGGGTATTCATTTTTCAAGAGAATACATCTTTAAGGTATTCAAAACATTGGAATGTGACCAACAAGATATATGGGGGATAAATGATGGTATTCACATGCTTGGTTGACGACATTTCAAGTTATCATTTTCTTTATACTATGAGCTTGGACCGAAGTATTTTAGATAAGCCTAAAGATTGGAATGGATTATGTTGGTCATAAGTTAGGATAAAACTTTTTTCGATATTATTGATGGGAGGTTCTAGTAATATAGCTTTAGAAAAAGGACAACCTGCAGGACAGGCGATAACCCATCGCGTCGGACAAGGCTGTGGGAATCGAACCCACAACCGAAGTGCGACTGGCCTTTATCGCCTACCACTGGCCTACAGGAAGTCCCTGTTTAGTAGAAACTAGTTTTATTATATTAAGCGGTATGATATATGAAGTATAAGTTCATTTTTGGAACCATATACGATTAATCTAACCATAATATGGACTTATAACTTTTGCTAACCTTTGGTTTGAAAGAGATGGAATGACCCATCATTCTATCACATGATCTGCTAACACATCACGAATAACAAATTCAACTTCATTTCTTTAAGGGATGAAGTGGAAATTGTTCAATTCACGAACAACAGTAAGATTGTACCAAAATCATGCAAGTATTTCTTTTAATTCATCAACTTTAGGGAAGTGATCTTGAAAACCAAAAATGTTGTCCTAGTTCCCTTATATCCGATTAATCAGATGGTACCTTAGATCATCACAAATCAATAGCTTTGTGATTGTTGGATTTTTTATATACATGTTCTCTACCACTCTCCATCAGAACTTGATGGTTAGATTTTTCTTCCATATCCATATTTTCACTTATGTGGAAACCCAGTGATTAGTTTATTTGGGTAACTGTTACGTTTCATACTTTTGTTTTTAAAGATTGGTTTTGGTATTCCTTTTTACGATGTGGGTTTCTATTAAAGAAACTTTTGAGTAGTAAACCATTTATAACCCCGACGAATTTCGAGGGCGAAATTCATTTTAAGGGGGGTAGAATGTAACACCCCGATATTTTATGAAAAATATTCTTTTTAATTTCATTAATGTCTTGTGTTATACGCTACACCAAAAGGAGCTTTCACAACACACATCTCTGACCTGGCTTGAATTACACTCAATCGCGACCTTCCATGATAGCGTGTGTTGTACGCAACAACAAATTTCGCTAAACAACGATATGCTATTAAAATATTATTAAAACTAGCTGTTATGAATAGTAATAACCACTTTTTGAAATTTTTTAAATTTTAATTTTCAAAATGGACTTTATTTTTGGATTTGGAATATCGAAATTAGCTTAGGGTGAAATTTTGGTAATTTTCGGATAACTTTCATATTTTGATGAATAGTGGAAATTACTAAATTTTAATTAAAAACAACTTTTTCAATCGAAATAATTAATAGTGATAAATTATTAATTTCAGTGGTTTTAAAGTATATTTAGAATATATTTTTACAATTTAATACAATGTTTGTCATTGGATGTAATTTCACATTTAAACCAGTTATAAACAAGTGTCAATCTTTTGATAGTTATTATCTTTTAAAAACACGCCTTTTGTTTTGACGACGGGAATTAATTTTTAAATTAGTTAATTCAACTGATATGTTTTGAATTTGGTAAAATAGACATCATTTTTGAGTTCATAATATCAAATATAGCTTAGGCCTAATTTTTTGTATTTTTCTGAAAACCTTCAATTTTTGATTAATAGTGAAACCACTAAGTGGTAGTTAAAAAAACTGAATTCTTCATAAAACATAATTTTACCGCTTCTGTGAGTGAAATTTCAAAAATCCGAGAGACACTGTTGATGTCAGTGAGTAAAATGTGGTTCAATGAGATGAAAATATTTTTTTGGTGAATAGTAACTTTTTACTTTTTTTTACCACAGTTAAAAGTAAATATGGTAATTAAGGGTAGAAATGATATTATTATTACCCTAACACATGTCCTAATTCTATTGGACAAGTGTAATTCGACCAAAAACAAACTTAGGAATAAAATATGACCATTTAGGCCCGCTTGGATTAGATTAGGACATTTATTATTAATTTATTTAAAGAAGGGTTAAAAGAGTTAAAATCAAAGTTTATTTACTAAAACATTTTAATATAGGGTTATACCTAAGATAAATTCGACTATAAATATTAATTATAAATCTAAAAAGATTTCCTACATAATGGTATTTTATTTGTAAGTTTTAGACATTAAATAATTTAATTTAGTTATGACACAACGATGATGCAGTAATTATCTTATTAATGAAATATTGACATAATTGATGTTATAAATACCCAAATAAATATAATTTGAGACTTTTTATGAATTACACTAATTTTATAGGTTAATATGACATGTTAGTATTGATTTAATTAACTTTTTTCGAACTTATCATTCTGTTATGATTTTCACAAAAATCAATTACTAAATAGTGTCAAAATTGACATAAAATAGTTTTTAAAACAAATATTATATTATTAATTGTTATTTTATTCCTAAAAATCTAAGGTTCGGACAAATGACTTAGATAAGGTTATATATATTAATAATAAACAATTTGGGGTTCTTTTGGCTTCTTATAGTAAGTTTATTAACCATATAGTGTAAGAACACAAGAAGACGTGATAAAAGTAAAATTATTTAACTTAATGTTAAATCTAAATGATTAGGTTAAAATAGGACCCTAAACTTGTCTAAATTCTATTTTATGAGATTATTTCGACCCTTCCCCACCTTATCCTCGAAATAAATCAATTTGGAGCTATTTAAAACCGAACTTGACTTTATAATAAAATAATATTTTTAGTTATTCCAAAGGTGCCCCTCTCCTCCCTTATAAAAGGGCACCTCCTCCCTCTCTTCCTCACACCAATTTGAGCCTTCAAGCTCAGCCAACCCCTGACAAATTCTTTTCTCCACTTCCCTCGAAACATCCTAGAGGTTATGGTATTCCTCAAAGACCAATTGTAGTGCCCTAAAAGGAGATCTCAAAGAGTCACTTCAAAGAAGAGGTAATTTCCGTTACCGATTCTTTCAACTTTATTTCTTCTTCCACTTCTTCTTCATAGGTTGTTTCATTATGAAGTAATAACATCAGTATCACTCATATACTGATATGTTATTATAAGTATGAAACAACCATATTTCAGCATCTACCCATCCTACGGAAAACGAAATCACCGCGCGTGCGTACGTACGGAATACCGTCTCCACGCCGTGGTGAAATCTATTTTCCACCACCACCTTACTTGGATGGGTATAATGGTGTACATAATAACTACATATTATTATTGTAAAGTGATATTTATTCTGAAATAGTATACATACACTCCAATACAGTCCCACGATCATGAGAACGATATCATCGCTCGTGCGTACGTACGGACTACCGTCTCCACGACGCGATGAGATTCATTCTCCACTTTAACCATTCATGAATGATTATAAAGTATATATAATAAGTAATCATGAAATATATGACATAATAATGATACTGGATTTATGTGTATATATATGTATTTCATCTACTTAATTCCATTAAACTCAATAAGGAAACGAAAACAGTGTTCATGCGTACGAACGGTCTACCGTCTCCATGAACGGTGTATTTCTTTCCATTTACTGATATTATATATATATATATATATTCTGAATATATATTATATATAAATCATGTTTTATATTCTGGAATTAATTAATCATTATCTAATTAATCATATGAATAATTACAAGTTAAAACACGAACGACAAATGAGATGATTTTTACCCAAAATGCTACTTTAACATGAATTTACAAAAGAACGGGTAATATAAAGTCATAAGTGAACCATATATGATATAATAACAATGAATATGATTCTGTAAAAAGTCAATGACATTATTTAAATCATTTTACAGGAGGTGCGGACACTTACGAAGCAAATCGGACCTAAGGTAAGGGAAAATCTCGCAATCTCAATTTTTTCCGAGATTGTTTATACTTTGAAATTTGCTGGGGTGTATTTTATCATCCAAATCCATGTTTCCTCAATATTTAATTTTATTTCCATCCACCTAAAATTATTTAAATCCAATTTTACCCTTCGTTGAGTTTTTAGTAAAAGATATGAAATGAATCTTTTGTCGTTTTTCGTATGAGGTACTTTTTGACTTTTCCGACAAAAGTACGATAAGAATGTTTTTTTAACTTAAAGGCACGAATGGATTTTTACGGTTTTATAAAACCTTATTTTCATGAAGCTTCCTCCAAAATATTTCATGACTATTTTCAATAAAATCTCTTTCTTTTAAACTTGCATGATGTTTTGTGAAAAGAAATTGATTTTGAAGAAGAAAGGATATTTTCCTCAAGAATTCATTTCAATTGTTTTATCAAAATTATTTTCCATCGAAGATAATAAAGGGTTATGTTTCTATCCATATTTTTTCATTTATTTGACTATGTTGTGATGGAATTATGTTTATGAATTCATTTATCTTATATGAATGGTTATATGATGTCATGTTGTTTAAGAATCCCATTTTTATTACATGGGTTATGCAATGATGTATGATTTATGATTTTATGGCACACATAAGAATGGTATCATTATGAGATGGGTGGGACCTATATCTCCCTCCAATGAATTGGTTAAAGATTTTATATCTCATGAGATAGACATGGTTGGAATGGTAGGTTATACTGGTTCAGTGAAACAGGACTGAAACGAGGGTGACTCGGTTCAGAAAGGGACTTTGTCCACTAAGATAGTCTTGGAAATGAGTATTGACTAATAAGAAATGATTCTCTATGATTATGTGTGTATGCCAAAAAGTTTAATGTTTTAAGTTATGATTATTGTGATTACATTTCACTTCCATGAGTTATTCCATGTTATGAAATTATGATCTCTTTTACAGGTCAAGATTTCCAAAAGTTATGTGCTTATGTATATGATGTGATTGATATTTCTTTTGTTTACCCTTACTGAGCATTTGATCTCACCCTTTCATGTTTTCTTTTCCCAAGTATATAAGGAAAGGTTTTAGGTATAAAAAAAGGAAGATCTTTATGGGAGATGTTGAAGATCTTTCACCACGGCTAGAAGATTATATTCCGAGTTTCCAAAGACACTAAACTATTACGATCCTTGTGTGTGTGTGTTTTATGTACTAAGTATTCCGCAAAAGTAATGTAATGTCCATGTACGTTAAGATTCGGGTCTCTACAAAATTAACTCGATTGATTTGGATGAGTTTAAGAGTGTTGGACTCTTTATGTGTTAATCATTTTTTAATGATCACAAATCCTATACATTTAGTAAATCTTGTTAATCCTATTTAATATATCTAAAATCAGGTTTACAGGTGATCAATTTCTTTATGCCTTAAATAATTATTGCAAACTATTTTGTTTATAATGAAATTATCTTATAAATGATTAAGTTTGATTTATTATATTAATATCACTATTTAAGTCTGTGTACAGATATTTGGCTAAGTCTGAGACACCGTGACCATCCAGACACCACGATCATCCAGACACCACGACCATCGAGACACCGTGACCATCCAGACAATGTGACCATCCATACATCATGACCATCCAGACACCGTGACCATCTAGACAGCATACCATCCTGACACCATAACCATCCAGACTCCGTGACCATCCAGACACCATGACCATCCAGACACCGTGACCATCCAGACACCGTGACCATCCAGACACCATGAAAATCCAGATACAGTGATCATCCAGACATTGTGACCATCCAGACATTATGACCATCCAGATACCATATCATAAAGACACCATTTACAACACCATTTTAAGGAGACAATGTTTCATGGAGACACCATTTAATGATAGACTTTTAAACTCTTTATTAATCTGTTTTGTCATTTTTTAATTTTATTTCTAAGTGTCATATTTGAAATGTTTAAATGCACTAACATAAATAATGTTTCTTTGTAGACATGTCACCTGACAGTAAAGGTACGAGGTGCAGAATACATGAATCATGTCGGCTCCAACACGTGAATTCTAAGAATAAAAAGAATAGTGTGACAGTGGTGAACAAGCAAAAATAGTGCAATAGAAAAAACAAGTGTGTGCACAATAACGAAGAAACACAATCATTCATGAAACCTTACACTGCTGAAGAACACACAAAGAATACTCTAATCCTAGAGTCAAGAACATTTCTACATTATCAACTCTACAAAGAACATGTGATAGATATAGTTTACTTAAAATGATTTATTTTCTATGAGAGGGCTTGATTTTTTCATCTTCTTCATCCCATAATTCTAGAGCTGCATAGACTAATACTCAGAGCACTTCTAATCTTATCTCATTATTTCTGCTATATTGTGTATTATTCTTTTTATCTTTTGAGCAGTGTGTGTGTATTTATAAAAACACACACTATCTTCTACATAATACTAAAGGATATAACATATTATTTATATTACATCTTTTATGCTTGTGTATTCCCACTGAGAAGTGCAGAAGAGGTCCCTGTGTGACTTGATAGTTCATACCCACAAAGAACTATGGAAGAGGTCGTGTGACCTAGACAATCTTGTGAACTGTTGTCAACCCATATCTGGTGTGCGTATCAAGTATATTTATATAAAATTCTTGGTGGAATGTGATCACCAAGTGGAGTGGATTAGGTCTGAGATTAAGACTGAACCATGGGTTTTATATCCATTGGGTTGTTTATTTTAGTTCTCTCTGTTTTACTATTTAATTCATAAATCACTAAAATTTACTCTAACAGTTAATCTTGGAAAGAAGTTATAATTGTTTTTCCTTATTAGAAAAAGATTCAAAATTAGTGTTAATAAATAATAATAATATTACTTAGAATTAATCAATCTTCAGAGATGTTATTTAAATATTCAAACGTTCATAACTGTATAACATTGATTAACTGGGTTGTATTTAAATTTATTGGGGAACCATTTTAAGAATAATTTTTAAATAGAAATTTTTAATAGATACTCAATTAACCCCCCCCCCCCCAGAGTACTCTACTCCAACCAACATTTGGTATCATAGGTAGGTTATTGTTTTTAAGACTCTTTTTTTATCCTATTCAACTGTGATTGTTGTTTTACTTTAAAGATCTATAAATTTCTATTAATTCTAAATTTCTATCTCTTTTAAAATATTTCTTCATTATGGATAATATATTGCAAGGTGTTGCATAAAACATACCACCATTATTTAAAGGAACCAATTATGCTCATTGGAAAATTAAAATGAAAATGTATTTATAAAATATGAGCTTTGAAATCTAGTCTTTAGTTATATATGAATATAAGATTCATTCTACTGATAGAATCACTTGGGATGAACCTACCAAAACTACCTACAATAACAATTTCAAGGTTATAAATGATTTATACTACTCTTTATGACATGAATAAATTTAATATGATCTTTGTATGTAAAACTACCCATGAAATTTAGTATACCTTTTCTGTTTTAAATGAAGGAACTTCTAGTGTGAAAAAAATGAGATATAATACTTATACTATTAAATATGATAACTTTAAAATGAAACCTAATGATCATATTCCTGACATGTATCTCAAGTTCAATGAAATTTTCAACACAATGATTTCTCTTAGAATAGAAGTCACTGCCAAAGAACAAATCATTAGGATTCTCAGATGTCTACCTGACAAAAGGAGAGGAAATTCTACCTCTATTAGAGAGTCATGCGACATAAGAAAGATACCTGTAAAAGAACTCATTGGAAAACTGATTATGTATAAAGAGAAGCTGAATGTCAATAAGGAATAAGAGGATGAACACAAAAGAAAATTAGTTTCTTTCAAGACCATCACCTCTAAACACAAAGAGAAAGGGAAATTTCAAGTTTCTTTATAAAGTTCCTGAAGTGAAAAATCATCACCTGACAGTGATGAAAAGATGGATCAACTAGATAAAAGGTTTAAGTTATTTTACAATAATAATAACCTTTTAAGAAATCCTAACTTCAAGGGAATATGTGATCAAAAATGAAGTTGTAAGAAAGATTGGAAAAGAAGTTAAAAGTCTGATTAGATTATCTGCAATGAATATAAGTAAAAAAACATATCAAGACTGATTGTCCCAAGCTCAAGTACAAAATTAAATTTGAGGACCAAGATAGAAAGTATAAAAAGGCAATGAAAGCAACATGGAGTGCTTTTAAGGACATTTCAAGTGACTTAGAATATTTAAATGATGAACAGGCTAACAAATCCAATATGTGTTTTATGAAAAACACATCTGAGGTAACACTAGAATCTCTTGTACACAATTCATATTATTCTTGAGATGAGAGTGACTCTAAAAATATGTCTAATGAAGAAATGTTTGATTACTATAATATGATTGAAGAGACATGCAATGAACTAAAAGATAAATACAAGTCTTTAAAGAAACAACATGCTCTTACCTCAACTGTTAAAACTGAACTCACTGTAGAAAGGGAGAAAAATGATCAATTACTCAAAGAGAATAATAAAATAAAACTATCTAATAAGCAATTGAAAAATTATCTTAAAAGGCTTACTAATGGTAATGATACCTTGGTAAAAATTCTAAGTAAACAGATTTCCCCTAAATATACTACTGGAATTAGCAATCAACCTGGTAAAAGAAATTTTGGAAGAACGGTTTTTTTCTAAGTCTAGGACATATAGTTTTACTCCCATTTCTGGAAAACATTCTTCTAGTTCAAGTTATGATAAAATATCTACTATTTGAAACTTTTCTAGACCAAATCGTGTTTTTTTTCAAATACTTTACATAATTCTTATAGGAAACCTATGAGGCAGATATGGGTTCCTAATGCACAAGTCACTAATATTACTGGACCCAAACAAGTATGGGTACTAAAATCTGTTTTTATTTGAAAATTTCGTAGGAAAGTTTCTTAAGAAGTTCATATAAAAGCTTATGGTACATGGACAGTGGGTGTTTGAGACACATGATAAGAGACTATACATGTTTCAAGAACTTAATAAAAATTGATGGAGGACATGTCACCTTTAGTGACAATGCCAAAGGAAAGATTATTGGCCTTGGCCAAATCGGTAACTCTAACTTAGTTTTTGTTTCCAAAGTACTTTTTGTTGATGGATTGAAATATAATCTGCTTAGTATTTCACAACAATGTGATGATATATTTCATGTTAAATTTGGAAATAATGCTTGCAATTTTTTTAATTTTAGAAATTAATTAGTGTTTTCTGCATTAGGAAATGAAAATTTATATTCTATTAACTTACATTCTTTATCTTCTTAAAATAATTCATGATTAAGTGTGTTTCACAAAGAGTCTTGGATTTGGAATAGGAGACTAGGACATTGTAGAAATCACTACCTTGGATAGTTAACAAGAAAAATCTTAGTCAAAGACCTACCCAAACTTGAGTTTCCAAATGATAAAGTGTGTAATCCTTGTCAAAAAGGAAAGCAACATAAGATATCCTTCAAACCAAAGAAAGAAGTGTCAACTTATCAACCTCAAGAATTGGTTCACATGGATTTTTTTGGACCATCTAGAGTTTTGAGCTTAAATTTGAAGCACTATATTTATGTTGTTGTAGATGACTTTTCTAGATATACCTGGACTTTCTTTTTGGCTCACAAAAGTGAAGTCTTCTCTAATTTTACCAAATATTCCCAAAATGTAGAAAATCATAGTGGATTTAGAATTAGATCCTCAATAAGTGATCATGGCTATGAGTTTTAAAATCCAGAGTTTGATTATTTTTTCTCACAAAATGTCTATAGTCATAATTTCTCTGCCCCTAGAACACCTTAATAGAATGGAGTTGTAAAAAGGATAAATATAACACTGCAAGATATTTCTAGAACCATACTTAGTTAATATGACATATCTATTTATATTTGGGTTGAAGATGTAAATACAACGTGTTATACTATCAATAGAGTATTGATTCGGCCTATTCTTAAAAGAACTCCATATGAATTGTGGAACAATAGAAAACCCAATGTTAGCTACTTCAAATTATTTGGTTTCAAAGTATATATCCTTAATACTAAGTACAATATTTACAAATTTTCATTCAAGATTGATGAAGTAATCTTCTTAGGATATTCAATTTCTAGTAAATCCTCTAGAGTGTTTAATAAAAGAACTAAATGTGTGGAAGAAACTGTCCATGTAAAATTTGATTAAACAGATACACATGAGACTAAGACCACTCTGGGAACCTGGAGGATGATGTATCAAATCTAGAAATTAATTCAAAATATTATAACCATCCTTTAAAGGAATCTATGAAAACTTCTGTTGGGCAAAAATCCCTCAAGGTAGCATTGCATAATTTTTTGGTTGATTGTGTTTGTTGACAAAGCAGGTTTCCATGAAGAATTCTCGAGTTCCATAGAATTTTTTGACAATCCATGTTGACAAAGAACGATGAAAAAGGAAAGGAAGATCTGGAGGCGGTACAAAATAGCAGTACATGGTGGTGTCGTTTCCCAGTGTTTTCCAAATTTTTGGGGTCAAAAATTTGGTGGTTGGTGAGCATCGCGAAAATAGGATTCCATGAAGATCATATTTTAATATGGAAAAGGCATAAATTTCGCAAAGAGAGGCTTCATGGTTTGAAATTTGCGAAGACCAGAAGAATGATGGTGGTGATTCTTAGTGATTACGTCAAGCTTCACAAATGGAACAGTTGAAGTGCATCGTAGTGGTGAAGGGATTTGTGAGGGAGATTCATGGAGAAGGTGTGAAATAATATTGATGGGATGCTTCGTGATTACAATGAGCTCCATGATCGGTAAATTTCCATGGTGCTTTGCGATATTGATAGAATTATGGTGAAAAATTCGGAGATCCACGATTAGCGATGATGTGGCACTGACTTCACGCGGAAGGGTTGAGGGTCGGGGGAATTTCCTATAAATATAGGTCAACCCCCTCGAGAGAAGAAGAGAAAATTTTCAGAGAAAATACTTTTCTCTCGGTTCTCGAAGGTAGTTCGCAAAGGCAGTGTGCTTCGCGAAAGAAGAGCTTCGCGACGGCTATTCTATCTCCGCTAAAGTCGTGTGCTCCGCGTTGGCTCAGTGACCTTCACGAGAAAAGTCACTTTGCGATGAATTGAGCTCCGAGACGGCCTACACATTGCGAAGGCTTGAGCTTTTCAATGGTTTGAGCTTTGCGAAATTGTGAGCTTCGCGAAAAGGAAGGAGCTTCACAAAGGCTTGTTTGAGTTTCGTGAAATTGAGAACCTCGCGAAGTAGGGTGCTTTGCGAAGGTGTTTCCAAAGTTAGTTGCCTAGTGTTCAAAGGAAAAGGGGTATTCATCAATGGATAAAAGTTGGACTCTAACAGAGCATCCATCAACAGTTAAGGATTCATGTATTCAAGCAAATTAAGAGACCTGCAAGTCTATAAACTGTGAGTGGATCCTTTCCAGAGCAGTGAGCAAAGGAAGAGGAAGAAGGTGATCCTCTCTACTAGAAGTGAGCCAGAGAGAGAGAAATAGGGAGTGACCCTTGGGAAAGCAGTGAGCTGACCCTAAACATTATAAAGGAAGTGAGCCTGATCATAGAAGTGATATTGCCTGAAAATTATTGGCAGTGAGCCTTAATGGATTTGGTACAACGGCACATCACAGTTGTATACTCCTTGGACGTAGCCCAGTGAGGGTGAACCAAGTAAAAATATTTGTGTCTGCCTGTTTGCTTCCTTGCATTGCATCTAAAGCATAACCATCAGATAAAGATAAAGATAAGTGATCAACAAAAACACATAAGAGCAAACAAAGTGACCCTTGTAATAAAGAGGTCAAGATCCAGTGGGGTAAGAAAAATTTTAGAAAATAATATCCATACCCCGATTCCCCCCCCCCCCCTCTCAGGGTATATAGGCCCCTATTGGTCCTAACAAATGGTATCAGAGGGAAGGTTGCTTTTATCAGATTTTTTTGCTTCGACTTGGTGTAGTCGATCTGTGTGGTTAAAGAATCAGACTGCTCTAATCTCGGTGTGCCATGGAAAAGGGAAAAACATCAAAAAAGAGTCAGAAGTCAGGCGGTATTCCTCGGTGTGGAAGTGTGTATTGAAAAAGTGTGATTCAGTTAAAAGAATCAAACAACTTACTAAAATAAGGCCAAGATGAATCTGATAGTGAAATGATTGATTCACTCAATCATGATGTAGGAATAAGTGAAGTACTTGAACTTCAAAGTGATACCGAAACAACTGATGATAAATAAGTTTAAAGAAGGAGGCCAGCAGTAGATGTTGTCAACATGAAAAAGAAATTGGATCAGAAATTGGATGAAGAAGTCAAATCTAAAGATATCAGGATCCAAGTATTTATAATTGAGGTCAACAAGCTAAGAGGCTTAAATCAAAGGATTATTGATGTGGCTACTAAACTAAAGGAGAAGAATGATTCTCAAGGTGAAGAACTAAAAAATATGTCTAAAATGAAAGGAAAACAAAAGGCTGGTGACTATGAAGAGAATCAAAAGTTAGATGAAGTTCAGAATCTGAAATCCTGAAATGATGATCTAGAAACACAATTGTCTGAAGAAGTTCAGAAGAATCAGAGGCTACAACAAAAGAATGAATCTATCTCTAAATCTGTTTCTGAGGAAAAATTGAAAGTAATGAATCAAGGTGACATGGTGGAAAAGATCACACGGGAACTAGAAGATGAGTTGATAAGAGGGAAGAATCACCGAAAAGAACTCAATGCTCAACCTAAATTAATAAATAAGAAGATTCAACAATTGGAGGAAGTAATAGAGAAATCCAAGAAAGAAATGGAAATATCTAAGGACAAAGGAAACCCTAAGTTGAAGGATGCACTGCACTTACTATTCGATTATCCTTTGGAAGGTGATGATAAAGTGAAAAGGAAGTTTGAGATTTATGAGGAGAAACAACAAAATATTTTCCCAGCTCAAAGACCCTATAGCTTGGGAAAATATGGCATTGTATTTGATGAATCCCCTCCCGTGCATGATAGAATGTGAGACATGAATAGTTCTAGGAGTGGATAAAAACATATAGGTGTTGAAGATAGGCCTAAGAGGACAGTTACAAAAAGAAGTGATGACATGTCCTTTTTCTGTGGGATTCATGGACACACATCAAGATTCTGTTCAGAGGCTCTGGAATACATTTTAGGCTGTGAAAACAGAAACATTTCCAAATCTGAGAATAAGAAGAAGTATCGTGAGAAATCAGAGAGAAGAGTCTCTCAGAGGAAAGCATCTGTTAGATGTTATTACTGTGTAAGAATGGGACACACCATGAGTATGTGTCAGTAAGCTCAAGAGCCCTGTAACAGAAGAAGAACTCAAAGTGTATCAGCATCTCGACATAGAAATGAAGAAACGAGGTATGCCTTTGATGGAAAATGTTTTATATGTTCAGATTATGGGCATTTGGAAAGAAATTGTAGCAAGAAGAACGCAAGAAAGGAAAGGGAACTCAAAAGGAGATTCTCAACTCCAATGATGAATAATGAGAAATTGTATACTAAGAGACAAAGTGGAAAAGATAATAATAGGATTAGAGCCTTAGGGGAATCACATGGAGCTGAACAAAAGATGTATTAGTCACCTCCTCTATCATACTCACAACAACCTTCAAGGAGAGAATGTGAACAAACCTGGAAGATTAAGAGGAGATATACTCCAGTTGTGATAAATAAGAATAAACGTTCAATGGAGGACTCACCACCAGTGAAAAAGAGTGTGGTGACTCAGACATCTAATAAAATAAATATGAACAAAGAATGTAATGAAAAATTCACATGTTGTGTTCCACAGCGAAAAGTGGAGGAAGGTGCAAGATCCTTGCAATGGTGGAAGAAGCAAGGGAATATGGAAAGAAAAGATATTCCTGCTCAGAGTAGGAATCAAGGGAAATGGAATTTTGGTGGAACATCAACGATGGAAATGTGTACTAGTGGGTTTAAACCCCAAATGGTGAGAAAGGTCAGGCCTGCAGAATCTTCATATAAGAAAAAGACTCAGCATGTGAGTAATGAATGCTTAGTCATATGGCCAGAGAAGTTGAAGTTGGCTAGGAAGCTATAAGAAGCAAGGAAAGAGTGTGATGCTCTGCAAGAAAGAATCAAAGGGTTGACCCATCAGGATCAACCAAAATCCTCTTCTTGAGAATTCCAGAAGAAACCCCCTCTCCCTATGTATATAAATTCTGTTAACTAATGATTCAAATGTTTCAGGTTTTAGGGAGATATGATCCATGGGGATTTTGTATCCAAAGATGCAAAGTGGAGAAGTGATATGCTTCAAAGATTCAATTTCCTTAAAGCAGGTACCAAAGTTGAGGAAGAAAAGGAGCAACAGATCAGAATAAGAAGTGATTGTGTTATTAACTTTGTCTCTTGTTTCCTACATGGAGTTCCAACTCAGTAGGCTTAGAGATTTTGTTAATGGCTCAATGCTGAGTTCCAGATAATAAATGATGCATGAGGAGAAGAATTGTTATGGTTCTAAACAGTTGGGCCTAACAACTAGAAGAGTTGCATAACACAGTGGGAGGATTCTATATCATAATCAAATGCATGATCTCATTGTGATATGAAGGAAAAATGTTTATGTTCATGAAGAATGATTAGGGGACAAGCAGCAACACACTGGTTTTGATAATAATATTTTTTTCGAACAATGTGGTATCAGTTGAATGATTTCAGGATACCAAGAAGCTGTGAGGAAAAATTGAAGGTGTGTCAATAAAAATATGAGAGAAGAAGTTCAAAGAAATGACGTCATTAAACAATGACACAGTGAAAAGTTCTCTATGAAAAGTAAATAAGGGAAAGAGACTCAGGGGGAGTAGAAGTGGAAAATTCTAATTCATATGTTGACTCCCAGATAGAGGGAATTGATGTCTATGAGATATTTGCACTGGTTGCAAGGCTGGGGATGATCAGACTGTTCCTAGCCATTACAGAACAACGAAAGTTAAAGGTACTCCAGATGGACTTCAAATCTGCATTCTTCAAAGGGATTCTGGAGGAATAAGTGCATATCAATCAGCCAGATGGTTTTCTTATACATGAGGATGAGAATAAAGTTTTTCGGCTAAAGAAGGCATTATATGGGCTGAAACAAGCACCAAGAGCATGGTACACAAGGCTCAATCAATATTTGAAGAAGCTTGGTTTTCAGCGTGGTGTATTTTATTATAATATCTATTTCAAAAACAAAATTAATCAAAGGATTATGGTGATGGTTTATGTCGATGACATAATATTTGGCGGATCAGATGAATTACAGTGCAGACAGTTTTCCGAATTCATGAAACATGAGTTTGAAAAGTCTATGATTGGTTATCTGACGTTATTCCTTGGTTTATAGGTTACACAAGGAAGGTATGACTCATTTATTTCTCAATAAAAACATGCCATGACGGTTCTGAGAAGATTTGGAATGGAAAATTCCAAGGAAATGAAGACTCTGGTTGCTACCCAGATGGAATTATCCAAATATGAGGATGGAAAGGCAGTTAATATCACTAAATACAGGAAAATCGTTGGATGTTTTCTATACTTGACAGTAACAATTCCTGACATTGTATTCACCAAAAGACAAGTAGCGAGATATCAGAGTATTCCCAAAGAATGTCACAGTGGATTTCGGCTCGATGTATAATGGGAAATCTCAGACAGAGTTATTGGGATATACTGATAGAGATTGGGCCGATTCAGCGGATGACGGGAAATCAAAATCAAGAGATGCATTCTATCTTTATAGACTATGTATTTCTTGGGTGAGAAAGATGCAAGATTTCATTTCATTGAGCACCACAGAAGCTGAGTATATTGCGTCCACTCAAGAAATCACACAATTATTGTGGATGAAGCAGCAGCTTGATGGTATGGGAATTGAAGTGAAGTATCCAATCGGAATCTAGTGTGATAACTCAAGTGCTATAAATCTCAGAAAAAATCCAGTCCATCACTCAAGGACAAAGTACATTGAGATAAAGTATAATTTATCAAGGAGAAGGTTGAGCACGGAATTGTGAAGTTGGAGTATGTGCCTACTACAGGTTACAGACATTCTGACAAAGGCCTTACCCAAGGAAGCGTTTGAAAGGCATCGACTGGATCTGGGAGTTCTGTCGACTCCCCGCACTTAAAAGAGTGTGGATGTGGAACTACCCACACTCCCCCCTCTCCTTGAGGTATGAATTTTTTCCCCAAATGTGTTTATATGTGTTCTCTACTCTATTACAGACTGCAAAGGAGTGGCCTTTGGGTTCGTTGACAAAGGGGGAAAAATAGAGATTGTTCAAGGGGGAGACAGTGTGGCTATTTGAGAAATCATGGATGATATGGGGAGAAGCTAACAGGTGGAGCAGTGAGATAGGGGGAGCAATGAGATAGGGGAGACTTTTAAATCTAACAATGCCAGAAGTGATCGATCAAAGCATAGAAATCACGACAGCTGAGGATCGTGATAAAAGCAGAACAGTGATGTTGGAAAGGTGTGAGAAGGTGTCTAGCTATCCCAAATTAGTATTTGTGTGGTTCAACAATTGGTATCAATTTAACAATTGGTATCAGTTTGGAATCGACAATCGGGGTCTGACATGAAGTGCTTCATTAATGAACTTTTCATACTACTCTTGTTTCTCACACCGAGTATTGCTCATGTGGGCTTAGAGTACGTGTTAAGTGAATCCTTGAATGATATCAGAATCGCAAGAGGTTAATGGTGGTATCGGCTGGAAGAAGACTTAGTGAGGTATCAACGTGCAGAAAATCATTCTAAGAAGAGTTATGAAGAGTTGTCAACAAACTCAAAGGGGGAGATTGTTGGGCAAAAATCCCTCAAGGTAACATTGCAAAATTTTTGGGTTGATTGTGTTTTTTGACAAAGCAGGTTTCTATGAATAATTGTCGAGTTCTAGAGAAGTTTATGACAATCCGTGTTGACAAAGAACTATGACAAAGGGAAGGATGGTCTGGAGGCGGTACAAAAGAGAAGTACAAGGTGGCGCTATTTCCCAGTGTTTGCCAAATTTTTGGGGCCAAAATTTGGAGGTTAGTGAGCATCACGAAAATAGTATTTCCATGAAGATCATATTTTAATATGGCAAAGGAATGAATTTCACGAATAGAGGCTTCATGGTTTGAAATTAGCGAAGACCAGAAGAATGATGGCAGTAATTCTTCACAATTACGTCAAGCTTCGTGAATGGCATAGTTGAAGCGCATCATGGAGGTTAAGGGCTTGGAGAGGGAGCTTCGCGATGAACGCATGAAAGAATATTGACGGGATGATCTGCAATTACGACGAGCTCCACGATCGGAAGATTTCCATGGTGCTTCGCGATATTGACAGAATTCTGGCGAAACATTCGAAGCTCTGCGATTGGCGATGACGTGGCGCTGACTTTGTACAGAAGGGTTGAGGGTTGGTGGAATTTCCTATAAATACTAGTTGACCCCCTCGAGAGAAGAAGAGATAATTTTTAGAGAAAATACTTTTCTCTCGGTTCGTGAAGGTAGTTCACGAAGGTAGTGCGCTTCGCGAAAGAAGAGCTTCACGGCGGCTATTCTAGCTCCATGAAAGTCGTGTGCTCCGCGTTGGCTTAGTGAGCTTTGTGAGGGAAGTCTCTTTGCGATGACTTGAGCTCTGTGACAGCCTACGCATTGCAGAGGCTTGAGTTTTGCGACGGTTTGAGATCCGTGAAATTGTGAGCTTCGTGAAAAGGAAGGAGCTTTGCGAAGGCTTGTTTGAGCTTTGCGAAATTAGGAACCTCGCGAAGTAGGGTGCTTTTCGAAGGTGTTTCCAAAGTTAGTTGCCTAGTGTTCATAGGCAAAGGTGTATTCATCAGTGGATGAAAGTTGGACTCTAACAGAGCATCCATCAACAGTTAAGGATGCATGTATTCATGAAAATTAAGAGACCTACAAGTCTATAAACTGTGAGTGGATCCTTTCTAAAGCAGTGAGAAAAGGAAGAGGAAGAAGGTGATCCTCTCCACTGTCAGTGAGCCAGAGAGCGAGAAATAGGGAGTGACCCTTGGGAAAGCAGTGATCTGACCCTAAACATTGTAAAGGCATTGATCTTGGGCATAGAAGTGATCTAGCCCGAACATTATTGGCAGTGAGCCTTAGTGGATTTGGTACAGTGGCACATCGATGTTGTGTGCTCCTTGGACGTAGCCCAGTGAGGGTGAACCAAGTAAAAATCTTTGTGTCTACCTGGTTTCTTCCCTGCATTGCATCTAAATCATAACCATCAGATAAGGATAAAGAGAAGTGATCAACATAAACACATACGAGAAAAACAATGTGACCCTTGTAATAAAGAGGTCAATATCTAGCGGGGCAAGAAGAATTTTAGAAAAGAATATCCATACCATGATTCACCCCCCTCTCAAGGTATATAGGCCCCTATTGGTCCTAACAACTTACAATTCTGTAAATTCTTTAGATTCAGGATACAATGAACCTGACCATGTTAAAGTTCCTAAAATCACCAATCCTTATTTTTCTAGAGCTATTAAAACTCTTAAGAACCATCCTTTAGATGTTGTTATAGAGACTTTGACAAAGCAACTCAAACTATAGCTTCTCTTAGAAATTAGGTTGAACATCAAGTCTTCTTGTCACAACTTGAACCTAAAAAAAATTATTGATGAAATTAATGATGAATTTTGGGTGATGTCTATGAAAGAAGAACTTAATCAGTTTGAAAGGAACAAATTTTGGAAACTTATTGACAGACCCCAAGACACATTCACCATATGCACTAAATCGGTGTTTAGAAATAATGTAGATGAAGTGGTTAATATAGTTAGAAATAAGGATAGATTCGTTGCACATGGCTATATTCTAGAAGAAGGAATTGACCATAAAGATACCTTTTCACCAGTATCTAGACTTGTAGCCATCTGAATTCTACTTGATTATGTTGCACATCTAAATTTCAAACTATATCAAATGGATGTCAAAAGTGAATTTCTAAATTGGTATATAGATGAGGATTTAATTTTTGAGAAACCCCCTAGTTTTATAAACCCTCATTTTCCAAATAGTATTTTTAAATTATCAAAATATTTATATGGTTTAAAACAATCTCCAAGAGCTTGGTATAATAGATTAAGTACTTTTCTTACTTCCAAAGGTTTTAAAAAAGGAATAATTGATCCTTCCCTTTTATAAAATTAATTCCCAATGATGTTTTAGTAGTTCAATTCTATGTCTATGATGTTATCTTTTGATCTTAAAAAATTATTTATGTATTGAATTTTCTAAAACGATGAAAAAAGAATTTGAAATGAGTTTAATGGGTGAACTCAAATTCATTATTGGATTTAAAATCTTTCAAAATAATGATGGTCTTATTTTAAATCAAATAAAATATACTAGAGATCTTCTAAAACGTTTTGTATTAGATAGAACTAATATTAGTAACACTTCAATGAGTATTACTTGTAATTTGGATCTTGATGAAGATAGAAAACTTGTTGATCAAACCACTTATAGAGGAATGATTGGAAGCTTACTCTATATAATAGCTAGCTGACCTGACATTATGTTTAGTATGTGTATGTGTGCTTAGTTTCAAGAAAATTCTAAGGAATCTCATTTAATTTTTGTTAGAAGAATTTTCAAATACCTCAAGCATACACCCAATCTAGGATTGTTCTATGCCATAGGAAAATCATTTGAGTTAATGAGTTATTCTATTTCTAAATTTGGTGGTTGTAAGTTAGATAGAAAATGCACATCTGGAATATGGTACTTTTAGGCAAGTCACTAGTATCATGGTGTAGTAAGAAACAAAACTATGTTTTTCTATCTACTGCGGAAGTTGAATACATAGTTGCAAGCAGTTGTTGTGCACAAATTTTGTGTATGAAACACACATTACTAAATTATGGACAACAATTCAGGCATGTACCTATAAATTTTGACAATAAAAGTTCTATTAACATCTCAAAAAATCTTTTTTCATACTCTAGTAAAAAACACATTGAGGTAAGAAATCACTTTTTGAGATATCAGTATCAAAAAGGTGACATCACTTTGGAATTCATTAGAACTGAATATCGACTTGCAGATATATTCACCAAAACATTAAAATCTGAAAGAATATATTACACCATACATTAATTGGGAATGATAAATCGTAAGTAGTAAGTATACTATTTCACAGTTTACAGTTTCACAAGTCATTGTCTTAATATTACTATTTAAATCTAACAGTTCTATAGTTTTACTATCTTAAGAGTTGATGTTTCATTCTTACAGTCTCATAGTTATTATTTCTTGGTTACTGTCTGGTAGTTACTGTCTCAAACAATACGGTCACACAGTTTAGAAATCACACTGTTATGGTCTCACTGTGAACACTTGTTACAGTCTCACCATGAAGACTTGTTATGGTCTCACCATGAAAGTTGATTATGGTCACACTATAAAGACACTTTATTGTTTTATTTATACATAATAACTTGTATTGAGGTTATTCATTGTTTTATTATTTTTTATTTCCCGCACTTTTGATCCCACGACACTTAATATCACTAAATGATAAAATAAAATAAGTTTCATTCATTCTTCACTCGATCTCTCTTCTCTCAAAAAATAACCCCTATTTCAACCCTTCTCTCTCTCACGAAACCTTCGGTGAATGCCCAATATGAAATGCTCATCGTCGTCAACTCCTAAGAAGAGAATTTTAAAGAAGAAGTTGAAAATCACGCTGAATTTGGCTCCCAAAGGCCCTCTGAATCCAAATCTGGTGAATAGAATAGGGGTACCTAAAAAGGATATATGTCCTAAGTGGCTTCTGTCAAGTATGTATTTGGTGTTAAAAATACTCAGTGAGAAAGGATGGACGGATTGGTTCACAAAGGAGGATAGGCATATTTACCCAAAGATAGTTGCACAATTTTATCTTTATGTTCAATTCACTTTTGATTCGGAAGATGGATATATTGTGCGAAGTTGGATCAGTGGCCATATGTTTACCTTTTATTCAAGGTTATGGGTTGCATGACTTAGGATACCTCATGAGGTTATTTGTGAGGACTACCAGAGAGTTCCTCCTCCTCCAAGTGAGTTCTTTGTTTTGGAAGAAGAATTTAAAAGTTTAATTAGAAATGAAACTAAGAGGATAGTCATAGCTGCCAAGAAAGACGGTGAAACCCGGCTTCTGTTTAAGTTTGTTTAAAATTTGATTAGCCCCGTAAAAGGTTATTTAGCTATACTCAAGTATCAAGATGTATTTTTGATACATCTCATGAAAATGGACATAAGATCAACCTATGAAATTATGTTATACACCATATGTGTGAGTTGATCAAAACAACCTCCAAGTAAACCTTCATATTCTATTCGAGGATTATCTCATCCATGCATCATGTAAAAGGATTGGTTGGACCATATGAAGATTCCATTAAGTACTATGAGTTTTGTCTCTCGAAAGTTACTATAAATAGAATGAAAATCAGTTGCAATCCATGGAGAAAATCATGGGTGGAATATAATGACAGGGTTTATGAAAAGTTTAATCTGTTGGAACACCCTTCAAGGCCTAGGGATATTTCTGATCTTCGTTTGGAGATAGATGAACTTGTTAAATATTATGATGAGGATAAAGAAGAAGAGGTTGTTGTGCCTCTGAGAGAATCTGTTCTAGTTGAGGAAGATAATGAATCTTCTCCTCAAGTCTTATTTGAGAAGCAAATTCTTATTCCTGAATAAGTTGTTTGTCTGGAAGAATAACTTTCTACCAACTAATTATTTTTTGCTAAGGTAAGTGAAAAAGATGTTGTATAAGATCATATAGAATAATATCTTTCGGTTGTTAAAGAAACTTCTCTTAAGGAGCACCCGGAGGAATAAGTTGTTCCTGAAGTTATTTCATCTGCTGAAGAGAGAATGGAGCTATCCTTTCAGTTGGATAGAGAGGAAATGGGTGAGGAAATTAGGGATGAAATTGTGGAAATAGATCAAGGATCTAAATATATCAGTCCTAAGAAATATGAACCTATTGAGGAGGAGTATCCCCCCAATCTTTAATTTGTTGAATTCCCCAATCCAATTAATCCAAACTCAGTGGATAGATGGTATAAATTTCCCAGTTATTTTGATATGATTGATTCCCAGGAAGTCTTAGTTAAAGGAATTGATCTGTCTACTATGATTTATTTGAAACTAGAATCTTCTCCTGAAGATATCTCTGACAAGAAACATGAACCTGTCTCAGATTCTATTCCTAAACCTACACAGGAACCTCCAAACTTGGTGAATAAGAATGATCTGAAAGCATTTAGAGCTACCCTAATGGCTGTAGTTGAGAAACTCATGAATACCCAACTAGGTCTTGTAACCAATTTAAGTGAGAGAGATGATTCCTTGTTTTTGGAAAAGGTCATATGGAAGATTCAACCCAAGATACATCATGATATACAAGAAGCCTTAATTGATAACAAATAGCTCAGCGATGAAGTAAAAAATCTCAAAGGTATGGTTAAAGATATGTAGAGAGTGGTGAACTAAAGACCAGAACCTCTTGCTCATCTTATTGAGTATGTTAGTGGTCAGATTCCACAACAAGTAGCATCACTGATTCAACCTAATCTTGCCTCCTTGTCTAACAAGGTATTTGAAACAAAAAAGAAGATTTTTCAAGATATGTGTGAGCTTGTTATTGGTCTTGACAAGTTAACGGATGAGTATAAGGGTTGTATTTATAAAGTTCTAAATCAACTAAAATCCCTTACCTCGGCTGTCACTGCTTCTCGTACTTCTAGACAATCATCTCAACCTTCTTTAGATAGTGATTTTCTCAGAATAGTTGTCAAAGAATAACTTAAATCTGTACTTAGTGGCTTTGACAAGGAATCTCTATCTGAAGTTATCAAGAATAGTGACAGAGTTATTGATTTTGTAAGAATTCATTCCTATATTTCCAATTATACTTAGTAATAAATTGCTAAGAAGGCGTACTTCTACTTGAATTCGATATTCTCTAAGAATGACATGACCAACCACTTCAAGTACCTTGTGGATAATCTGAGGATTCCTCCTGTCACTCAAGATTTCAAAACACAAGTCCAAAAGATCAAAGATTTCACTCCTTTGTTGGATAAGTTTATGGAGAACAAGGATGACATTGAGGAATCCATGTTCTATGTCAGTGATATCATTACTAACTTCATCAATCTTTTTAGGCCTTATCTTCATGTCCATAGTACTACAATTGTCGCTCCTACAGCTGCACCCCTGAGATCTAGTTTTCTTACCTTATCATCCTCTACCCTTGCCTCTAAATCTATATATGTTTCTCAAGCTCTAAGTCAAATCAGGCATGTTATCCTTGATCAATAGTTTCTTAGGTCTTCCATTGCACCTACCATGGCCCCTTCTGTTTTTGAAGGACTCCCTCTACCTTCTATGTTTACTGGTTCACTCCCTTCCTCCACTTCTACCTCTTCTCGTATGGATTCTTCTTCTGATGTTGTTTCCATGGTAAAAGAGAAGACAAGCCAGTGTTGAAGAACAGTGACTACTATATTTTTATTGGGATGTTTTATATATTCTTTTTACTTACTATTTGTAATGAAATTTTTTTATCCATATAATGAATTTTTCACTTTTATTATCTCTTTATTATTTACTATTTTTGATAATCCCAAATGGGGGAGAAATGTGTATTCTATATGCACTAAATGAACATTAAATAAGAGACAGATTACCTAAGAATAAATCTCTGACTCACATGATGTGTGATCATCAACAAGGGGAGATCATTGGACTCCCCATGTGTTAATCATGTTTTAATGGTCACAAATCCTATACATTCTATAAGGCTTATTAATCCTATTTAATCTATCTAAAATCATGTGTACAGATGATCAGTTTCTTTATGCCTTAAATAATTATTGTAAACTATTTTTTTATAATGAAATTATCTTATAAATTAATAAGTTTAATTCATTCTATGAATATCACTGTTTAAGTCGGTGTATAGATATTTGGCTAAGTCTGAGACATCGTGACCATCCAAACACTGTGACCATCTAGACATTGTCACCATCCAGACACCATGACCATCCATACATTGTGACCATCCAGACATCATGACCATCCAGACACCATTTCATGAAGACACTATTTACAAAACCATTTCAAGGAGACACTATTTCATGGAGACACCGTTTACAGAGAGACTGTGACACCGTTTCTTAATATGTTTTGTCGTTGTTAAATTTAATTTCTAACGGTCATATTTTAAGTTTTTAAACGCACTAACATAATAAATGTTTCTTTTTAGACATGTCACTTGACATTATGAGGTACGAGGTGCTGAATACATGCATCATATCGGATCCAACACATGAATTATAAGAATAAAAAGAATAGTGTGAACATGGTGAATAAGAAATAATAGTGCAACAGAAAAAACAAGTGTGTACATGATAACGAAGAAACATGAGCATTCATGAAATCTGACACTACTAAAGAACAAAAAAATAATACTCTAATCCTAGAGTTGATAACATTTATGCATTATCAACTCCACGAAGAACACGAACTGGATCTAGCTGACTTATGATACTCTGTTTTCCACAAGAGGACGTGATTTCTGCATCTATTTCATCCCAGAAGTCCAGAGCTGCATAGACTAACACTCATAGCACTTCTAACCTCATCTCATCATTTCTGCTCTGTTGTGTATTATTTTTTTATCTTTTGATCAGTTTGTGTGTTTGTATAAAAAACATGCATTACATCCTGCATCAAACTGAAGTATACAAGATATCCTTTCTCTCATATATTTTACACTAGTGTATTCCCACATATAAGTGTGGAAGAGGTCCCTGTGTGACCTGATAGCTCATACACGTGAAGAACTATGGAAGAGGTCATGTGACCTGGATAGTCTTGTGTACTATTGTTAACACGGATCTAAGGTGTGGATCAAGTTTATTTATATAAACTTCTTGGTGGAAGGTGATCACCAAGTGGAGTGGATTAGGTCTCTTCTTAAGACTAAACAACTTTTTTTATATCCACTATTCTATTTATTTTAGTTCTCTCTATTTTACTATTTAATTCATAAATCACTAAAACTTACATTGGCAGTTAATCTTGGAAAGAAGTAATAATTATTTTGCCTTATTATAATAGCTTTAAAAAGTAATGTTAATAACTGATATTAAGATTGCTAAGAATTAATAAATCTTCAGAGAATTTATTTAGATAGTAAAACTTTTATAACTATATAACTTTGATTAACTAGGATGTATTTAAATTTATTGGGGAACATTTTTAAGAATGATTTTTAAACTGAAATTTTTAATAGATACTCAATTCACCCCCACCCCTTCTTGAGTACTCTACTCTGACCAACAAAGAGCATATTTTTCAATAAGTACATTTCTCATATTCTTATTATGAAATTGGAGAAATAATTACTTGAACTAAAGAAGACAGATGGTGAATACATTTCTACTTATAAAGAAAATTTTACAAGACTTTATAGGCCTACTTCTGGTATAATCATCCAACTAGAAAGTAAGTTTGATTGATTCTTCGGTCACTTAAAACCAATTCATTAGATGTAGTTACCCATAAGAGACTTCATTAGCTATGAATAAATTTTTCTATAAGTTATCAAGGTGTAAATGGAGATTTTAATTATTTATCCATCGCATAGTTTGGATAAGAAAGGAATGATGGAATAAAAAAATATAAAAACCTTGGAAAAAAGAAGATGAAATTTCCTTTATACACAAATTGTGGAAGGGAAAATGGAGGAAATTTTTTTAAGGGGACTAGTAAATTTTTAAGTGTGGAATGAAAGGTATTTAGGAAATATAATGACAAAGTGAATGGAAGAAATTAGTCAATGGTGGAGGAAAACCACTACAGAATGTACCACCCACACTCAAGTGTTTCAAATAAAAGAATTGGTGGATTTATGCTAACTAGTTCTCAAACCTAAAGGTTAGTGATTATGATTGACATTAAAAACTCTGAAGCCCATAGAAAAAGGAAAATATCATACAGTCACTATTACAAATGTGGAGTATGATAACAAAGTGGTAAAATATACACTTATAAACCACTCTATAAATACTAATGTCTTATTCAATTTTGGATCTACCTACTTTTATATCTAAGTAATTTTCTAAGGATATCACCATACCACCTCAATGATTAGATTTTGACTTATCATTAAAAACCAAAAATAGTATCATGATTGCATATCAAGTATATGACTCTTATGTTGAGTCAATAAGGTTATCTTGTGACTTATCCATTACTTGTGGTTTTATATTTTAAAAATCACAAAAACTTTTCCTTAAGTTCCATTTTACTTAAGAATTTATCATTCTGTTTTATGTACAAATTTATCATTCCATTTTTACTTAAAAGTTAGTTATTCCATTTTACTTAAAAATTTATCATTCTATTTTACTTAAAAAAATTTCATTCTGTTTTTCTTGAAAAATTTTCATTATGTTTTACTAACAATATTGTCATACAGATTTACTTAAGAACCAATGATATTGATTTTTTATTACTATTTTCATTATTATAATACTGTTTTTCATGCTACAGATATAGGTAAATATGTCATACCAACTTTATGATACTGGTACCCAAAAATAGTAATATTATTTTATTAATATGATTTTCATTTTCTTAAGAATATTTTTTCTTGATAATGTTAGAGTTATTTAATGTATCCTTCCAATATTATCAGATTATATGTTTTCTTATACTTAACATCATTTCTCATACATGAAACGATTTCGTACAATCAATTATAAAGTAACTGCTGTCTATTTGACATATGTCCAGGTCCCTCTGAAATTTAAGGTAAATATGACTGTTGGAGTGGATCCAACCATTGAGAAGTTTTTCCTATAAATAAGAGTTCATTTGAATGATCGAAGTAGCGGATGAATTTGATAAATGTGAAAAACGTTTGTGAATTTATCTGACACTATGAAGTGATTTCTAGAGAGAGAGGCTCTTATAACTCTCAGTGCTTCATGTAGATATTGTGAACAACTTGTTCAAGTGTGAAAAACTTGTTCATACTTTCTTTATTATGACCCTGATTGTGTTGATCGTGGGATTCCGAGTTTAGAAGACATATGTTCTGATTTCCTTCTAAATCAAGGGCTTTTAGGGATAGTAAGACAGATACCGATCTTTGGATTGAGAGATTTCTTAGGTTTTGGTAAGAAAGACTTTCTTGAAAGTATAAATCAAGAAACCTTTATCCAAGATTTTTGGATATCCTTCTATTTGGGTTAAAAGAATATTCTTGTTACTTGTTCTCTATTACAAGTTTTTTTTTATTCTGCTGCAATTTTAACTTTGTTAAGTTTGACAATATAACTTTATTATAATTTATAATTCCATTACTATGATTATATTAAAAATTCTATACACCTCAAGGTTGAATATTTCTTTTAAGAAAATCTTTCTTAAGTTTCTATATTAAGGTTATATAGATTTAGAAACGATTTCTCTAAGATGTATTGTTTATTTTTTTAACTTTGTTAAACTAAGTTTCCTTAAAGTTAAAAGCTAACCTTAAGAAATGGATTTCCTTAATGTTAAGAAACTTTATTTAAGAAATTTCTATACCAAATTTAAAGGTTCCCAATTAATTTTTAAAGTATACAATCCCCCCCCTTGTATTTGAGTATCTCATTATACATATTTGATCCTACAATTGGTATCAGAGCTAGTAGCTATGCTATACTGATACTTTACATTTGGTATCAGAGGGTTGTTTCTAAGATACTCATACTCACGTATAAGTATCTTTCTTAACTTCCGTAAAGTTTTTTTTCTTACTCATTCTATTTTATGTTTTTACTTTACCTTTATTAATAATTTACTTCACTAATCTTTTGGAAAGGAAAGAGTTATTTTTTAAAAGGAAGGCATTCATGTTGGATCTATAGACAATATCAATCCTACTAGACCACTGATTATCAATGGAAATGACTATGAGTACTGGAGAGATATAATTAAGACCTTTGTGATAAACACAGGTGTAAACAACTACATTATGTTAATTGGAGACTATAATATTTATGATAAGGAACTTAAAACCTTCACTAATCCAAAAAAGGTGGAATACCAGATGAAATTTAATGTACGAAATACTTTGATTTTTTCCATGACTAGAAATATATATAGCCAAATGTTGTCTTCTCAAGCTACAAATAGCATTTTGAAGAAGCTCAAAGTAACTCGCTTTGTAACTTCTAAAGTTATTGAAAGTAGAAGAGCCATTATCATAGCTAAGTATCATGATTTATATTTTCCTTATGAAGAACCCATATATAATGTACAACATAGATTCATGTCTATCATAAATAGATTACAATAAATGGGTGAGAAAGGTATCGATGATGAGATTCTTGTAGAAAATATTATAGACATCATGCCTAACGAATGGGAATCCAAGAGGATAGTTATAGATGATAATAGAAGAGTTACTCAGATTTCTCTCGTTGAGCTGTTTAGAACTCTTCTCCATCATAAAACAAGAATGAAGAGAGATGCTGATAATATTAAGAAGAATAATGGAAATGGAGGTGTTGATTTTACAACTACTTAAAATAATATGAAATTCAAGATTCCTGTGAGAGTGACAAGATCTAAATCTAAGAAGTTTTTTATTCAATCTGAATCCAGTGAAAGTGAAGCTTTAGAAAATGAGCTATCCAATATTTCTTGGAGGATGAACAAGATTTTTGGGAAAAATAACTTTCAGTATATATACAATATGAAATATAGAAAATTAAAGAAATATGGAGAAGGGACATGTTATTAATGCATAAGAATTGGTTATATTAGACCTGATTGTCCCTTTCTTAAGAAAAGATACAAGAAAGACCATAATTCTGAGAGGAAAAAGAAGAAGTTCTATAGATCAAATCATAATAAAGTCTTTAAAGACAATGACACTTGGAGTGCCAGTGGTGGAGAATCTTCTGATGACTCTTCGGATTATGAATATTCTAAGCAAAATAATATCGGTCAAATATCAAGAGCTCCATTTCAAAATCATTTTCTTATGGCTAAGGTACAAACTGCTGAATCCTTAACCAATATGCCTTTAAATAGAAATTTTCCTAATGAAGGTTTTTCTTCAGATGAAGAAACCTCTTAATTAGAAAATAATAATTATTTAACTTCCTATGAGGAAGTTTCTATATTTTCTATGTTACTTGAAATGAAAAATTGTAAACTTTTTAAGAAACATGAAAAGGAAAATTCTAGAAAAAAATTTTAACAAAATAAATTTTGTATCTTACCAATGATCTTGATAAAAAAATGATGATTTAGAAAATATTTCTAAGAAACTTAAGGATATTAATTCTGAGAAGGATAAACATTCTAAGGATATTAAAATTTTGATTTGAGAAAAATATGCTTTAGATGATAAACTTAACTATAAGTCATTTATTCTAGAACATAATAATTTAGTATTGAGTCTAAAGTCTGAAATATTTTCCTTGAACAAACTTCTTTCAAATTTTACTTCTGGGGAGGAAAATTTTGACAAGATGTATTCTTAGATCCGACCTCATGGTAACAATCAAGGAGTAGGTTATTCTCATAAAAAATCAATTTTTAGAAACAATTATTTTGTTCCTTCAAGAGCACCCTTTTTCAAAAAATGTTAAAGTGGTGGTAACTGGAAAAAGAACTATTCTTTAAACATATTTCAATACATTGGGTTTCAAAAAGATTACTTTTCTAAAAAAATGTGGATACCCAGGATTTTATTATCTAAAAATTCCTGATCCAAGAAATTTTGGATTCTGAAAACCTATTTTTTCAGGATAATGAAGGATTTACCCACAACATATGGTGCATGGATACTGGATGTTCCCAGAACATGACTGGTAAAAAATACTATTTCAAAAAAATATTAAAAACTAAAGGTGGAAAAGTAACCTTCGGAGATAACTCTCAAGGAGAAATTATTAGTATAGGTAACCTTATAATTCTTGGTAAATATATTTTTTAAAATTTTCTTTTTGTAAAAGGAATTTAGAACAACCTCATTATAATAATCCAATTATGTGATGAAGGTTACCTTGTGAATTTTAGAAATGATAAATTCTTAGTTCACAAATACAAGGATGACTTTATTCTCACTTCCCTTTAGTATGAGAATGTGTACACTCTAAACCAATAAGACCTTAGAAGTCAAGATCTGCCTTGCCTTAGCACAATTGAAGATCAATCTTGGCATTGGAATAGAAGATAAGGACATTGTAACTTAAGGAATATTAGTAAACCTTCCAAGAAAGAACTTGTTAAGAACCTACTGGATCTTAGGTTTGATTATTAAAAAGTATAATATCATTTTGAATATAAAAAAAGAAACATAAATCTAGATTTAATTCTTTAAGTGAAGTTTCAACTTCTAGTTCCTTATAGTTGGTGCACGTGGACTTATTTGGTCCAACACAAACTGGAATTATTGGAGAAAAAAACTATGTGTTTATCTTAGTTGATGACTACACTTGATTTACTTGAGTCTATTTTCTTGAAAATAAATCTAAA
Organism: Viscum album; assembly: GCA_963277665.1. Taxonomy (NCBI): domain Eukaryota; kingdom Viridiplantae; phylum Streptophyta; class Magnoliopsida; order Santalales; family Viscaceae; genus Viscum; species Viscum album. The sequence goes on along the minus strand of OY728125.1, from coordinate 903,621,716 downwards.
GATTTTTCTTGTTTCAAAAATTTTAGATCTCAAGTTAAAAATGAGAAAAATCTACCATTGATAACTATTCATAATGATCACGGTGGAGAATTTGAAAATTCAAACTTTGAAACTTTTGTAGTAGGAAATGTATTACTCGCAAATTTTTATCTCCAAGAACTTTTCAACAAAATAGGTTTTTCAAAAGAAGAAGTTGTATTCATCAAGAGATGATAAGAACACTGCTAAGTGAATATTTTTTAGCAAAACAATTTTGGGATGAAGCTGTAAGTATTGTCGGTTGTACTATAAATCAAGTTTTAATAAGACCTTTTCTAAATAAAACACCTTACAAGTTATGGATTGGATGAAAAGAAAAATTTTCTTAATTCAAAGTTTTTGGTTGCAAAGTATTCATCTTGAATACTAAAGATAACTTACATAAATTTTCACCCAAATCTGATGAAAGAATTTTTTTAAGTTATTATACTAACTCTAAGGCATATAGTCTTTAATAAAAACACTTGTACTTAGGAAGAAAAAGTACATGTAAAATTTGATGAAACTGGTCCTTTTATTTTCAAAAAAACCTAAACTTATTTCTGATATATTTTTTAAAACTTATCATCAACCTTTTATATAATATTCTTTAGATAAATAAAATTTTAAAGAAAATATTTTTGATACATTTACCCCTGAAGATTTTTTACCCTATGTTAATGAACAAGTTTTGCAAAACCCAAGTCAATTGTTACTTAGGAATCATCTCAGTGATAATATAATTGGTAATGCTAATTAAATTTTCTTTCCCAATTTGAACCAATGACTCCTAATCAATCCTTGGGTGATGAATATTGGATACATTCCATACAAGATGAACTCAATGAATTCGTTTTTAATCAAGTTTGGATCTTGGTTGAAGAACCTAAGGAAACTTATGTTATTGTAGTAAAATGTTTTTTTAGAAATAAATTCTATGAAAATGGAATTATTGTTAGAAATAATGCAAGATTAGTTGATAAAGGCTATAACTAACAAGAAGGCATAGATTATGAAGAAACCTATTCTCCTGTATAAAGACTTGAATCGGTCTTTATTCGTTTATCCTTTGCAGCATTATTTAATTTAAAACTTTATCAAATGGATGTGAAGTGTTCTTTTCTCAATGTTTATGCCCAGGTGGAGGTCTATGTAGACCAACCCCATAGTTTTGAAGATACAAAATATCTTAATCATGTTTAAAAACTTACGAAAGATTTATATTGACTTAAACAATCCCCTAGATCTTGGTATGATGGACTTACATGATTTTTGTTTCAAAATAATTACGTTAAGGGAACTCCTGATCCAACCCTTTTCATTAAGAAAGAAAATAAAGATGTTTTGAAAGAAAAAAATGTATGTTTATGACATCATTTTAGGATCAACTCAGCAATCTTTAACTGATTCCTTTGTGAATCTTATAAAATCTGATTTCGAGATGAGTATGATGGGGGGGTTAACTATTTTCCTTAGCTTTAAAATTTCTCAAAAACTAGAAGGAAATTTCATATCTCAACATAATTATATAAAATAACTTCTTAAGAAGTTTGGGTATGACAACACTAAGAGTATTAGTACTCCTATCGTAACCTCTAACCCTCTTGATATTGATGAAGCAGGGAAACTTGTGGATCAACCATCTTATAGAGGAATGATATAAAGTTTACTTTACCTAACAGTTAGTCTTCCTGACTTAATATTTTTAGTGTGCTTATGTGCAAGATACCAAGAAAATCTTATATAATACTGTTTAAAGGTTGTGAAAATAATTTTTTGGTACTTACAAGGAACTTTAAATTTGGGATTATTTTATTCCTTTGGAAATGATTTTGAACTTAAAAGTTTTTCGGATGCTAACTTTGGTGGTTGAAAAATGTATAGGAAAAGTATATCTAGAACTTTTCATTTCTTAAGAGATTTCATAGTTTCTTGGTCTTGAAAGAAACAACATTTTGTAGCACTTTCCACTACTGAAGCTGAATATGTAGTAGAAGGAAGTCGTTGTGTTCAAGTGTTGTGAATGAAACACACACTCATATACTATGGTATGAGTTTTACTAAAACTAAAATAATGTGTGATAACACAAGTTACATTTCCTTAAGTAAAAACCCTACACATTACTCCCATTAAAAGCACATAGATATTATACATCACTTTCTTAGGGATCACATACTTTATATTATTCTTCAATTCATCAAAACACAAGAACAACTTGTTGATATTTTTACAAAACCTTTACCTACTAATAGATTTTAGTACATTAAATAAAATTTAGCAATGATAACTATAAGGTAATCATTCATATCTACTTCTTGTTTAAATCATCTCCTAACATTAAGATACTCCTTATTTCATGTGGAGTATATATGATTTTTATTTTTCTTTATTACTCAAAGAAAATATATCTTTCTCTAATAAAATCTATTTTATCTTAAGAAATTCATAGAATAGATATTCACAGAATGGAAATTCACAAAATAGAAATTCACATAATAGGAAATTCATGGAATGGAAATTCACATAATGGAAATTCACGGAATAGAAATTCGGGGAATGGAAATTCATAGAATAGAAATTCACGAAATATAAATTCATAGATTGGAAATTCACATAATCGAAATTTTCAAAATCTAAAACATATAAAAGAATTATTATAATACTGATAAATTCTTCATTGTTTCCCATAAGGTACACTTTCTTACTCATGTTTTAAAGCTATAATTTTTGGTATTTTAAAAAAAAATCTATTTAATTTATTATTTATCTTACCTCAAAAGATCGGAATTCATATTTTCTACAATCATCCTCAATCGTCAGATCAAATCAAGTTAATTTCAACAATTTCATTATCTTTTTGAAGTTAAAAGGTCAATGCTAGTCTATTTAAGGGGTGGCTTGTTTATGAGCACCACATTATCTTATCTTCTCTTTGTGCCGATGTTTTTTTGCCTTAAAAGTCTTCGTTATGATTCCTCGGTTTCTTACATTCCTAATGACTCCTAAATCCTCATCAGATCAGATGAAGATTATCAAGGAAGTAAAGGATTTTTTGATCTTTAGTGAAATACCGGTATTCCCTAATTTTATTTCAAAGTATTACTCCATCATATCTAATGTCATAAAAACTAACAGATGGGAAAGTGTATGTGTGGATAAGTAGAAAAATTTGGATCTGGTTTACCCTGACCTAGTTATGAAATTCTAATAATCTATTATTTTCTTTGAAAAGAATGTCAAGGAAATATTTAAGTTCAAATGTTATGATAAGACTTATACAATTCCTTACAATAAGATGGAAAATGTTCTCAAGATATCATATGAAGGAGAGTTTATTCTATGATCTCATATACTTCCCACAAAGGAAGGATCTTTTTAGAAAGACAAAGCTCTTGATTATCTTGGTCTCAAGAATATTAAGCATCTAAAGATTACTAATCTTACAACTAGTCACAAACTGGTAGCCCTTGAGATGCAAGGTTTTTCTTATTCTAGAGAAAGGGGATAAAGACTCATTAAATATATGTGATATAAATGTAAGGAAGATCAACTTGATCAAGTATATCTTTATAACCATCCATGCAGTAAAAGGTGGAACCATCAGATCTCATATACTTACGTATCCGGCAACTATCTCTAGGATAATCATAATGTGCCTTTAAGAGATGAATGTCCCTTGTTGATCAATATCTAAGCCGTTCAAGATTTTGTTACTCAGTAATGATACTCTTAGGATAATGAAGGTATAATTTTTACCAGAATCCCAAATTATTGAAGAAATGGTTTTCCAGAATAAGTTTGATGTTTTGAAATCTTCAAAATTGGTTCCTAAGAAAAGAAAAGCTAAAGTACCAATCTTACCAGCACTGGTTCCTATTAATCTGTTATCAACATACCCTCCTGTAAAGAAGCAAAAATCTTATTCTAATGAAATGGTTTCAAAATGGAGAGAGATTGAAACTACCAAAAAGGAAATTTATCCTTCCTTTTTCTTAAATCATGCAGAGTCTAAGGTATTAAAAATTAATCAATCTAAAAATCTAGAGAAATAAAATAAGAAGAAAAAGTTAAAAAATAAATCCTCGGAAGCTCATGTGTCTTAGTGCTTACTAAAATGGAATGAGAATAAAACTCAAGAAGTACTGGAATCACAAGTTATTCTTAAGAAACTGGTATTCACTCCAGAAATACAGAAAGTGAATAAAGTATTAACAATATTTGAACATGTTAAAGAAATGGAAGATCAAATCCTTCCAAAAGATAGTGATGATATTTTTAGGAAAGTGGAATAGTATAATGGAACACCTTAGACTTAAATTTCTAAATCAGTTTCTGAAGAAAAAGAGATTGAATAAGAGATTAAAGAAGAAGTTGAAGTAGAAGTAGAAGAATAATAATAATAAGACATTAAATGAAAAAATGATGAAGGGGAAGAGATCCAGAAAGAACAAGACAAGAAGGAACACAAGAAGAAGAGATTCAAGGGGAAGAAGATGAACAGGGAGATCTTAATGTTATCCAAGTATCTGATGAACAAACCCCAGTTCAAAATCTTGACAAAGGAAAGAGTGTTATGATTTCCCCATCTGATAAATAAATGCCTCAAAGGTATTCTAAAATGATAGAGAAACTGGATTCCTTAACTCCAAGAGGAACTGATAAAGGAAAAGATGATTTAGACTCCGAGTCATCATCCTTTGTTGACCATGAATTCGTGAATCTTTCCTTAAGAAGGTTGGTCAGGACTATTCTAGTTCTTGAAAATATAGATTCCCATATTCAACTGATGCAAGATACCCGAAACCAAAAGACAGAATCTACTAATATGCTGATGGACATGGTGGTAAAGAAAGAAACAGACTTCAACAATCTTTTGATTTATTATAAATCTCAGAAGGTAACTTGTAAGAATGTATTTAACTTCACCAAAACCATCAATGAAGAGCTTTGATAGTTCAGCGACTCCATGGATTCAACTAATGGAGCTTTCAATACTTCTGAATCTGAGTTCAAAAAATTAAAAGCATCCATTTCTAAGAAAGTAAGCCAACTCCATTCTGTTGCTCGGTCTGTAAGCAGTGAAAAGGAAGTCAGATCCGAATTAGTAAAAAAGTTGGATGCTCAAAAGGAGTTCATTAAAAATCTAGATTAAAGAATCAAGGCTCAAAAATAAATGATATTTTCCTTATAAAAGAATAACTAGAATTAGGAGATTTTTTTGAAGAATCTTCAAGATGATCACAAAGAAGTTAATAAAGTTAAAGCTTTGGTGAAGAAAATGTTATCAAAGAATAATAAGGATGGTTGAATATTTTCTTACATTCCGTTGTTTTCTAACAACCCAAACTTTCATTTCAAAATTTCGTTAATATAATTTTTCTTACATATCTTTCTTTTTTAATGCATGTATGTTTTATTAACCTTACCGGTACATCCTATACTTCTCCATTCCTTTTTGAAAATCACAAAGTGGGAGAATTTATTTGAGGGAATAATTTAACGAAGACTTAAAAGAGGGATAATATATTAAGGGGGAGATAATAATGCCCAAGTAAGGGGGAGATATTTCTTTAAGAAAGAAAAATTGTTACTAAATTTCAATAATACGATCCTTAGGAAGTATAAACTAAAGGGTGTTTAGTCATATTCATCCTAAATCTCATTAAAAGGGGGAGATAACTTTTTTCCTTACTTTTTTATCAAATTCAATATATTATTCCTTAGTAAAGTTGTTTCTGATTTCCAAAAAGGAAGATATTGTTGAGTCAATAAGGTTATATTATGAATTATCCATTCCTTATGGTTTTATGTTTTGAAAATCACAAACACTTTTCCTTAAGTTCTATTTTACTTAAGAATTCATCATTATATTTTACTTGCAAATTTATCATTCTGTTTTTACTTAAAAATTTGTCATTCCATTTTACTTACAAATTTATCATTCTGTTTTACTTACAAATTTGTCATTCTATTTTACTTATAATTTTTTTATTATGTTTTACTTACAATATTGTCACACTGATTTACTTAATAATTTGTGATACCGATTTTGTAGTATTTTTTCATTATTATAATATTGTTTTTCATGATACCAACACCGGTAAATATGTCATACCAACTTTATGATACTAGAACCCAAAAATAGTAAAACCATTTTGTTAATCCGATTTTCGGTTTCTTAAGAATTTTTTTTCTTAATAATGTTAGAGTTTTTTAATGTATCATTCCAATATTATCAGATTCTAATTTTTCTTATAATTAACATCATTTCTTATACATGAAATGATGTTGTAAAATCTTTTATAAACTAACCACTGTCTGTTTGACACATGTCCAGGTACCTTTTAAATATAAGGATAATATGACCATTGGAGTGGATCCAACCGTTGAGAAGTTTTTATTATAAATAAGTGTTCATTTGAATGAGCTAAGTAGTGGATGAATTAAATATATGTGAAAAACTTTTGTGAAGTGATCTGATGTTGTGAATTGATTTCTAAAGATAGAGGATCTTACAAATATCAGTGCTTTATGTGGATATTGTGAGAAACTTGTTCAGGTATGAAAAACTTGTTAAGACTTACCTTGTGTAGACTTTGATCGTGCTGATCGTGGGCTTCTGAGTCTGGAAGACAGAGGTTCTGATTTCCTTCTAAATCGAGGGCTTGTAGGGATAGTAAGACAGATATTGATCTTCGGATTGTAGGCTTACCTAGGTTTGGGTAAGATATACTTTCTTGAAATTATAAATCAAGAAACCATTATCCAAGGTTTTTGGATATCCTTCTCTTTGGGTTAAAAGAATATTATTGTTACTTGTTCTTTATTAAAAGTTGTTTTTATTCATCTGTAATTTTAAATTTTTTAAGTTATACAGTATAACTTTATTATACTTTCTAATTCTGTAACTCTGAGTATATTAAAGATTCTATATGATTTAAGGTAGAATCTTTCTTTTAAGAAAATCTTTCTTAAGTTTTTATCTTAAGGTTATATAGTTTGAGAAAATATTTCTCTAAGAGGGTTTGTGTATTTTTTTAACTTTGTTAAACTAAGTTTCCTTAAAGTTAAAATCTAACCTTAAGAAACCAATTTTATTATAGTTAAGAAACTTTCTTTAAGAAAGTTTTATACCAACTTTAATGGTTCCAACGGAATTTTTAAAGTATACAATTCAACCCCCACCCTCTTGCATTTGAGTATCTCATTGTACATATTTAATTTAACAATTGGTATCAGAGCCAGTAGATATGATATACTGATACTTTACATCTTCTTTAATTTATGTTTGTGGGAATGTGTTTCCTTCAAATATTTTTCTTTTACATCTAGTTTATTTAGATATTGTTTTTGGCATAGACTAGCTTTATTTATATAAATCCCACATAAATTTTTGAGGAATGGAAGTCATTTTCAATATTCTTAACCAACCTCTAATCATCTATCAGTAGAATGATATATATGAAATTAAAATGGAATATTCATCAATTATATGGTCCATGATTTATATTAAAATTTGTTGTTTTGCTCAGATAGTTTGGGTTAAACCCAATAGAGAAGATAATCTTTTTGTAAGTTAGTTTTTTGATATCTTTGTGGAAGAGTTTCCTGGTCTCCCACTGAATTGTGAAGTTGATTTCTCAATAGAACTCATACCTAGTGTTATAACTATTTTAAATAATCCATTTAGAATAATTCTGATTGAGTTATAGGAATTAAAGAATAAACTCCAAGATAATCTTGAAAAAGTATTTATTTAGAAAATTGCATCACCTTGGGGTGAAAATATTATTTTTATTAAGAATAAATATTGATAAATGTACCTTTTCATTGATTATCAGAAATATAATATGATCACAATCCAGAATAAGTATCATCTGCCTTATATTGATGACTTTTTTGACCAACTTTATGGATCTCAATACTTTTCCAAGATTAATATTCATTTTGGATACCATCAATTGGGAGTCAAGAAGGATTATATACCCAATATAACATTTTTTACAAGGTATAGACATGATTAATATATAGTGATTCCATTATTTCTTATTAATTCCACTGCTATCTTTTTGGATTTAATGAATAGTGTGTTTATATATTACCTTGGTATATTTGTGGTAGTATTTATAAATGATATTATTATATATTAAAATAGAAAGGAATAGTATGAATATCAATTAAGTATTTTACTGAAGACCCAAATTAAGGAGAAGCTATATGAAATATTTAAAAACTGTTAATTTTGACTATAAAAAGATTCCTTTTTGGTTATATAATATCAAGTAAGGTTATATCGGTGGATCCATCAAATATGAAAGTTATTGAATGTTTTCCCAGACCAAAAACTATGATAGGGATCCATAGTTTTATTAGTTTGAATAGATATTATTGATGATTTTAAAATATCTTCTCATTATTATAAATCAACTCATCAAGATAACTCATAAGGGAACCAAAATATATTGGATAGATGAATGAGATAAATATTTCAAGTAACTAAAGAGAAGGTTAGTCACCACACATGTTATTACATTAAACTATAGTAGAGAATGGTTTGTAATCTATACTGTTGTATAAAATATAGGACTGGGATGAATTCTTCTACAGAATGATATGGTTATAAATTTTTCCTCAAGAAAATTCTAGGTTCATGATAAAAATTACCCAACTCATGTGGAGCTATCCATTGTAATTTTCATATTAATGATATTGAGGTATTATATTTATAGAGAAAAATATGATATATATATATATACACACACATATACTGATCATAAAAGTTTAAATTATATATTCAGTCAGAAATAAATGAATGTATGTTATAGGATATTGTTGAACATGATTAAAGATTATGGTTTCACAATATAATACCTCACTATGAAAGAGAACAGGGTGGTATATACTCTAATCTAAACGGATCATGCTAGATTATTTATGATGATCATAAAAGACATAATATTTATTGATTTTAAAAGTACATATCTATAACTCGTGAAGGATGTAGATAAATATTATCTTTCTCAAATAAGTTTTCAACTATCTATCCATGTGAGGATTAAAGAGGCATAGAAGAAATATTGGGAACTACATAAAAAGGACATAAACATTCCGCATTTCAATATTAATTGTGATGGAATGATAAGATTTAGTAACAATGTATGTGTTCTATCCATACTAGATTTGTAGAAGGATCTAGTGTATGAGGCCCATAGTTCATAATTCTCTATTCATCCTAGAAGTATGAAGATGTATATAAATCTGAAATAGTGTTTTGGGAGGTACAACATTAAAATATATATTTTGAAGAGTATGTATCTCATTGATTGGTATGTTAGAAATCTAATTCTAGGAGAGAGAAGTCTAAGGTGATGTTATAACTATTACCCATACCCAAATGGAAATGGTAAAACATATCATGGATTTTGTCATTGGACTCCCCAAAATTTCTAAAGAAGATACTACTATTTGGGTTATATTCGATCACCTTAAAAATTCAGCACACTTCATTGATATTAGATAAGATATTTATCTTTATCATCTCAAGAAAATATACCTTAATGAAGTGGTAAGTTTTCATGGAGTACCACATTCTATTTTATATGATTGGGATCTAAGGTTTACCTCAAATTTTTAGAAAAGTATTCGATATGATATATATACATAGTTGAGATTGAGTTCAAATTATCATCCTCAAATAGATGTTCATTCCAAGAGAACCATTCAAACCCTAAAGGATATGTTGAGAACTTGTTATTTGAATTTAAAAGGTAGTTGGTATTAATACCTTCCTCTAGTCGAGTTTTCTTACAACAATAGATTTCACTTGAGAATTAAGATGGGTTCTTATAAGTCCCTACATGTAAGTAAGTATAGAACTATAACTTTATGGGATGAATTTGGAGAAATAAAAATATTGGTACCGAATCTAGTTGAGAAAATTGAAGAGAAAGTCAGAGCCATTCCGTAGCACACAAAGGTAGCTTAAAGTCAATATAAATGTTATACTGATAATCATCGGTGAGATATAGAGTTAAAAGTTAGTGATAATGTGTTTTTACTAATATATACATGAAATAAGGTTATGATATTCAAAAATAAGAGAAATTATATCCCTATGTATATTATCCCCTTTGATATTCTTGATCAATTTAGGAAGATTTCTTATCAATAGGTGCTTCCACCGAACCTCTATTAAGTTCACAATGAGTTCTATATATCTCTCCTCGGGAAGTAGATAATTGATCTTTCAAATGTACTAAACTTAAAGGTATTACCACTAGAGAATTATCTTTCCTATGAAAAAAAATTTGTAGAAATCGTGTACCATAGAGATAAATTGTTACTGAACAAGACTACTTACATGGTTAAAGTTCTCTAGAGGAATCAAAAATTCTAAGAAACTAACTAAAAACCTAAGGATGTAATAAAATAAAGATATATTCATTTTTTTTATTGTGATTATATATTTTAAAGGGAGAAATAATTTTAATGGGGTATAATTTAACAACCTGGGATTTTATAATAAATTTCTCTATAAATTTTTTTTTGATGGCTTTCATTACACGCAACACTGACTTTAAACAAACTGTGACATACTATTAAAATATTATTATTTAATTTGATAGTTATCATCTAGATTTTTAATTTTTGGGTATAAATAGGACTAAATAAATTATGAAAAATTTATGGTTTTCATATATATAAAATAAATTCTTCAGTTGAATAATTTTAAAGGAAAATTAAATTCATTTGAAAACAAAGGAGTTATTTTTTTGAAAAACTATTTTTATGAATGAAAACTGTTTTTATATTAATAAATTAAATTAATAAATATTATAAATGGTTTTAATGAAAATAATATATTATATATTTAATAAAAAAAATTAGCAGTCATCTAATGTTTTTAGTCATGGGATAACAATAAATCATGTATTATGCTTGAAAATGTACATTCCTCAAAACATTTATCATCATGCTTTGTGAATTTACTTTAATATTATTTTAAATTTAGTTTTTTAAAATTGTAGAAATTGAATCATAAAAAATAAATTCCATATTTGGAAACATGAGGTTTCAATTTTGTAAATATGACCCTTTTATTTTTAGTCATTTTGAATAATAACAGTGGTAAAATTTATCACCTTGGTAAAGTGTAAATAGGGTTAAACTTGCTAAAAAATAAATGTTAATGTTACAGTTTTTCATTTTAATTATTATGAGATTAATTTAATTAAACCTATATCACATTATTCTTGAAATTTAATCTTTTTTAATGGACACTTTTCCATGAAAATTACCTATATATAATTTAAAACAAACAAAAATACAAAATATCACTCTCTAATTTCTAAATATCTCTTTTCTATTTAGATAGGGATAAAAGAAAGTTATGAATGAATCATAATGGTTATTTTTATAATAATGAAATTAGTTTAATTATGTAAATTTATTTCTAGTTTTTTATTAATTATATGATTACCTTAAATGCATATGCAATGCTGACACAATATTTCATCAATTAATAGAAGAATAAAATAAATGATTTTAAAAGTATTAAAATTAATATAATTTGAGTGATTTATAGTATTCCAAGAATTTTATAGAATCATATAACATATTATTATTTTGTTAAATTATTATATTCGAATTCCCTTTTTTGTGACTATAATGTCATGTTAAATGAATATTTCCAAAATTGACTTTAATGATTTTTATAGTAAATAATATTTTATTAAATTATTTAAAATTCATTAAAATATTATCTTTGGCCATGTGAATAGAATTATTGAAAATATAAACCATGTCCTATTTATGATTAAATTATCCATTTATGGTATCATTCATAACCCTTTAATATTTAAATAGTTGTTAGCGCGGTTACAGTCAAAAGTCATTAATGAAGCGGTTGATAAAAAATATAAGGTTTAAAACAAGACCAAATCCATCTAAATTTCATTATAAGATGTTATTTCAACCCTAGAGTCATTTTATTTTAATATATGTCCATTCGGAATAATTTTTATTGAGAATAATGTTATTATATTTTAATCTTTTAAGATATTACAATTGTGTCCTCTCCCTCCCTTATAAAAGGACACCCATCCTTTCTCTTATTTACACCACATTGATTATTATAGGTAAAAAAACCCTACCAATATACCTTATCAACTTACCTAGTCACATTATAGTTTTTTTAATCTCCCTAAAATTCTAACCATGGGGTCCTTAAGAGGAGATCTAAAGGATTTATTTCAAAGAAGAGGCAATCGCCTTAACCAATCACTTTCATTTTACTTATTATTTTAAATCGCTTAAATATGCGGTATTTAACATAAAATAATAGCTTAAATATCTAAAAATATAATTAAATTTTATTATAATTATCGAGTAACCATTATCCTACCTATTTCTTAGAAAATGGGAGGTGAAAGTATCACTTTTGTGTATGTACAGCTTACCATCTTCATGTAGTGATACAACACATTTTTCATCGCTTTATTTTATGGATGGGTATTATGATGGGTTTAATATTTAAATATGATATTTATGATATAATTATGTTTCTATAATGATAATATCATATCTAACTTCTTACCTTCTAAACTGTTGGAAAATGATAATGTTGCTCGTGCATACATATGCACTACCACCTCCACGAAGCGAAATGATTCATTATTCATTTAAATTTTTCTTAAATAGTAATAAGGATATATTTAATGAATAAATATGATATAATAATTATTCTATAAAGGTGAATTATTATATACCTTTATTTCATTCTATTGAAAAGTGAATAATACGTTTATACATATGCACGGTCTACCATCTTCATGAACAGTGTAATTCATTTTTATGTTCCTTCTTTTATGGATGACTCTATAAAATATATATATATATATATGATAATTATATCACTATAAACATTTTTTTAATTATTTAATCATGTTCAATGTAACACACTAAGATTTTAAATGAAGAAAATTGGGTTTGATAGCATGTATGATACACAACACCATGATTTGAAGAGAATATAACATCCTAAGACTTTACAATATAATTATTTTTAAATAAATTCAGTCTATTTGATATCCTTAAATGCATACAACATGAGGTTTAAATAAAAGAAAATATATTATTAAAATATTATTATTTAAAATGTGATTGTTATAACCAAGCCATTAAGTTGGCGAGTATGAATAGTATTAACTAAATTATGAAAAGTATATGGTTTAAATATATATAAAAAAATTCACTGTTTATATATTTATTATAATTATAATAAAAATATTTTAAAAAAAGAAATATTTTCTGAAAAAACTTTATTTTTCTAAAAGGCGATTTAGTCGCACTTTTCCCACATAATATAAAATTAATTTTTTACGACTATTATAAAATTTATTTTAAAAAATAAACTTAATTTTTGAAATATAAATGTCAAACTTATCCTTGGGTAAATTTTTGACAATTTTCTGAAAAGATTACTTTTTTATGAATAGTGAAAAATACTAATTTTTAATGAAAACTACAATTTCGTTTAAATTATTTAAAAAGTTAAATTATATTTTAATTTGAATTTAAATAAAATTTTACTAATTATATTAAAATTTAACTAATTTGGATCATTGTAATCAATTTCATATTGAATTATGATATAAAAACATTTTAAACTTTTGAAAGTTTTTCTTCAGAAAACTCTTTTTTTACCACATATGTGAGTTTAATTTTAAACTGAATTATGAAACTTATATGAATTGAATTTGGAAAATTTTATTCCTTATTTGGAATAAAAATTATTTATATTATATAATAATTTCAACTTAATTTTTTCTATTCTGAATCATATAAGAAATAAAAATTAATTGCTACGGTTAAGGTAAAACTAGTTTACTAAAGGTTAAACTAAGAAGATAAGGGTTAAAATGACCTAAAACTTTTCTAAAGAACATTTAATGAAAATATTTATACCCAATCACATATAAGAATCTAGAATGGCCCATTTTGGATCCTTTTTTCGTGTGCAAAATGTGGAAACACATTAATCTTTTCCAAAATTGTATGTGTGTTCTCTCCCCCACTTAAAAAAGGGTACTCACTCCTTTTAGTTATTTATGATTATAAAGAAATTTGGATCAACCAAACCCTATAAAAATATCCCATCATTATCCTTATCCATATTCCAGATCAATTTATCTTCCTAAAATACCAACCCTAGGGTCCTTAAGAGGAAGGAGGTTTCTCTAAGAGAAGGTAATTGTCTTAACGAAGCTATTTTGTTTTCTTTCCTCTTTTCCAACTTCAATTATAACTTAAAAATTACAATATAATTACAGTATTATATAACATATACCTTTATTTTATTATGAGTTTAAATCAGATTCAAAAAAATGAATCATAAGGTAAGAGGCTTCGTCCCAATATCCCTTAATTGAGGTATATTGTAATGTTATGCACTCAATTACTTTTATATGGTTTATATATTGCCCCTTTGACATGTAATATCATGATTCCTTAATAATTCAAGGTATTTTAAGTTTCAATTTAAATTATTTCAACCAAGGTAATTTTTCATAGAAGATACAAAGTTTTAATGAGTTTCACAACTCAATTTTTCATTGGTTTATATTACTTATTCATTGTATCTAATATTCTAATATTATGAGTTTAATGAATTTTGAATATATTATGTTTTATACCCACTAATTTTATTTTTATCAAAATTGTATACACATAACTGATTCATTGGATAATTTTCAATTCATTGTTGTGATCTTTTTAAGGGTTTATTTTACAATCTCATTTTAATCGGGATTATTTAAGCTCAAATTTCGATTCAAGGAAATTATTTTTTCAACGGATGATAAACCCATTTAATTTTATTATCCTATAGTTATTCATGATTTTTTTATGTAATATTATCATTTTTAATCTCTTTTTTACTTAAAATTATTGAGAAAATGTTTTTAATAAAATCTTACATTATTTTTCTCTTCATTCAAAAACCATTTTTCTTCCAAAATCATGTTTTCTAAAAATGTTTTCAAAAAAGTTTTTAAAATTATTCTAATGGTTTATTAAAAAATAATTTACCCATGTTTGACGTTTTACAAAAGAAATGAAATTAATCTTTTTTCTATTTTCCAAAAAAGGCCCATTTGGCTTTTACCAAAAATGCCAAATGAATTTTTGTTTTAATGTTCACGACGTGTATTGAATTTACAACTTTCATGGACACTCAATGTTTTAACTCTTAATTTATAAGTTTGAAAGGTTATTTTCAATGAAAATTATTTTTGAAATATTTTTTGAACTTTTAGTTTTAAAAATATTTTCTACAGAAAATATTAAATTTTCTTCATGAATGTTTCTAATGACATTTTAATGGTATTTCTATTCATCAACGACATCATACCTTTGTTATACTTATGATCCACTAGGGATAAAATTTATTTATTCCATCCTTTTTATTATTTCTCTATATATTTTACTATTATATTGAATAGGGAATGTATTGGCATTATCTTTCTTCATTAAAATTGTAATCATCAACTTTATCTGGAATATCTACTTTATTTTCATCATTTAACATTAAATTTCCCATAAATTTTCATATTATTTTGCACAGATATACCTATTACTTAAACCATATACCATTTCAACATATGGTATTTTACTTTGATAGTTATATGATTAACTGGGGATATTACTGTTAATCTATATTCCTTACTCGATATGAAAATTTATTGAGAAGGCATATTGTTCCGTAATTAGATATTTTATTCGATATATGAGGAATGATTTGGAAATGCAGTTATGGTTGGGGGACAGTTATAGATATACCATCAATACATCAATAGTCTCATGGGATGAATCATCTGATTATCCTTAGTTAAATGAGTATTTTGTGTATACCTACCAATTAGTTTTAAATTATCTTGTAAAAGTTCATGACAATAGCATTATCATAATTCCTAGGATCATAACGTCAAATAATTAATAATATACTTCATTAATATATTATTTATTTTTATCCATGAGATTTTGGCAATGATATTATCTCGATATGTATTTCATTATCAGTTTATTGATTAAATGTAATATTTCTACAGTTATTTACCTTTCTATATTAGTTATTCCTTATCTAATCATTATAGTAAAGTAATTTATTCAATGGACTTTGTGATCAAATATTTATCTTGACATATTAATTATACCTTATCAAATAATGATGGTCAAGTTATTAATTAAATGGAATGTGAGTTCAAATATTTAACTTAACATATTGATTATGGCTTTTCTAATCATGATAGTCAAGTTAATTATTAAAATTAATGTGTGTTCATAAATTTACCTTACCATATTAATTATTAATTATCTAATCATGAAAGTTAAATTATTTAAATGGTATTTCTGTTTAATTATTTACCTTTTCATATTGAGTATATTTATTGATTCACGATAGATTCCTCTTAATGTAACTATTATCGAGCATCTGTGATCACCCTTATTTTGTTTTTTATTTTCCTAGAATCCAATAATTTTAATATGAATGATATTTAAGTATATTATATAGGTAATAATGATATTCTCAAAAAAAATGTTGTAATTTTTGTTTTTAGAAATAATGAAACACTTAAGTATGTATCTAGTTTACCAAGACTATTAAACTATTTAGTCCTTCAGGATATGATCAATTGTATATTATACCTAGTTATTAAAGTAACCATCATCCCTAGAATACTGGGGTTAGGTTGTTTACATTCATCGTACAAGGACCAAATCTCCCAAACCAAAACATATACGAAAAAAGAAGCGGTTATCTCCCAGAATAGTGATTTTAGTAAATAATTATTAATAAATGGGATATAAAATGTTATATAAAAAAATATATGATATAATATATGTCATTATATCTCAATAAACTATTTATAATAAAACTATATTTATTATAAATAAGGTTTCATCATGTACAAATGAATTCGGACCCGAGGTAAGGGTTTTATATTCCAATATCATTGTTTATTAGGATTGTTTTTATAAAGTTTCTAATAATTAAATCCTATGATATACCACTCAATAAAATCATTAATTTTTTTATCCTCTGGTAATTTCTTGAAAATAAATTTTTTCCTTTCATTTTCCTCTCTTTAAGTACTCAAATGATTGAAAGAGTATTTTTAAGGAATTACAAAATTAATTTCTCTCTTTGGTATAAAATCTTTTTATTCCATATCTAGGTCTTCAAACAATGTTTTAAATAATTTTTATAATATTATACTATTTTTATTAAAATTCGTTTTTACTAATGATTTAATTTTTATAAAAAAATTTAAAAGGATCCTTCTTGTATTTTTCTGAACAAGGTACTTTTTGACTTTTTACAAAAGTATGAAATGAATGTTTTCTTTAAACTTATACAATATTAATATAATTTAAAATAATCATGACTATTCAAATATTTTAATATTACTTTATAATTTTTCAAGTTTCTTTTCAAATAAAATGTTTTCTTTAATATTTGGGATATTTTTAGATTTTAAATTAGTGATTTCAAAGTGAAAATGGTATTTTTCTATGCAAATAATCCAGTGATTATTTTAAATAAATTTTCATCTAATATGGCA
The DNA here is from genome assembly GCA_963277665.1 of Viscum album. Lineage (NCBI taxonomy): Eukaryota > Viridiplantae > Streptophyta > Magnoliopsida > Santalales > Viscaceae > Viscum > Viscum album. The sequence goes on along the minus strand of OY728125.1, from coordinate 903,604,076 downwards.
TCCTTTGATGTTACTTAAGTTTTAATAGGGGAAATTATCCAATTATTCAATCCTTATTCTTTCTATGGATGGTTTATGATTATTATAACATTAATTTTCTGAATCGTGTTTATTTCCATGGCTTATTCCATGCCGAAATATTTATGAAACCCATATCCTTTTAATGTGTTATAATATAATGAATATTTTATGATATTTTGGCATAAATATTTATGGTTTTCATTATATTATGGGTGTAAATGATATTATATATCCCACCAATGCATTGAGTAAATATGGATATCTCATGGGATAAACAAGACTAGAATTGGGAGTAACCCCAGTTCAAAAAGTGATTCTATCCACTTTTCTAGTCTTCGGGGTGAACCTAAAATACTATGATGGTCTAGGGACTGAACCCATACAACTATGATATTCCTAGTAGTGATTTTTGACTACTAAGGAAATTATTTTCTATGTTTATGTGTATGAAAAAAATTATGTCTTAGTCTAATGTTTTTTACTCATGGATCATGTTCTTAAATTTGTTTATGATTCATTTCCTATGAACTTCCATGATTTATGACATGATTCAATATTATGATGTATGATATGCAGGGTATGGTTTTTAAATGTTATGCTCATATTCTCATACCATTATTCTCATGTTAAGTTAATATCTCACTTGTTTACCCTTATTTATCATCTCAACTCACCCATTCTTATGTTTCCTTTCCCCAAATTATGAAGAAATGTATTTAGCATGAAATGTATAAGAAGGGTTCTAGTTATCAATAACTTAGTTGAATATGATATAGTTCACTTATGAACCAACTATTTTTGTATCCACGTTTCCAAAGATACTGTACCTATATAATTAGATCATGTATTGTTATGTAATGTAATGAATATTCATCTAATAAGAAGTAATATCCACGTATAAAAATTATGGGTCATTAGTACTTATACTTCAACCAAGTAGATATTTTCCCTAGAATGAAGTCCAGTACCTATTAATAGATGCTAATACACACTTCAATTTTGTTGGATAGTCTACTCAAGTCATCAACCACTTGGTTCTCATCTCCCTTTCTTATTTTATTTCCAAGATGAACTCTTGGTGTAGTAGTACCTGTCTTACAATCTTGGTCTTGGAATATTCTTTCTTTATAAAATATCTAAGGGTTAAGTGTCTATAAAAAAAAATAAAAAACTTCAGTCCAAGAAAATATGATTTTAATCTATCAAAATCAAATACAATAGCTAAAACATATTTTTATATATTTTTTGTAGTTGAATTGGGTATCAACTAAGGTTCTTGATTCATAATAAAAGATTTGTATCCTTCCCATAATTCATTGATAGAGGACTGCTCAAAATTCTTGGTTGGATGCATCATAAATTAGCTCAAATGGTTGTTCCCAATTTGGTGTTTTCATTACTGTTGAGGTTATTAATATCATCTTAAACTCATCAAATACTACCCTACACTCATCATTAAAAAAATTATCATATTTCAAAAATAATCTAGAGATAAGAAGATAAATCTAAATAAAATCCTTCATAAAACTCTTGTAGAATCATGTATGTCTTAAAAATGATCTAACATGTTGCACATAAGTTATTAATATAATAAATATTTCACTTCAATTTTTATTTAAAAAATTTAATTATTTTTTGTGAAATGATACAACTAATGAAAATTATTCTATCTACCATGAATTTATATTTTTAAAAATTCCAAACAATATTCCTTTCAATGTAAGTTTTTATAAATTTTAATATATTTCTCAAATAGTGGTCAAAAAATTCAAAGAACTATGAAATCATCCAACAATACCTCCAAATAATACTCAATGTGGCTAGAAAATATACTTATCATGTACCTATAAATCATTCCTGGCGTATTACATAATCCAAATTGCATCCTATTATCAGCAAAGGTTCCAAAGGGACATGTAAAAGTGATCTTTTCTATGATCTATAGATTTTAGGGTACCTAAAAATATCCTAATAATCCATCCCAATAATTAGTGAGCCCTCCCTAAAAATCTCTATAACATTCGATCAATGAAGGGGATGGTAAAATGGTATTTCTAAGTGACATTATAACTTTTTATAGTCTATATGAACTCTCTGTCTATTCTGAATTCTCATAGGGATTAATTCATTCTTTCATTCCTTCCAATGCTTACGCTAGTTTTCTTGGTAACTACATGGTTGGGGATAACCCATTGTGATTCTAAAATAAGATATATGATCCCTTATTATAAGAGATTCTATATCTCTTCATTCATTACCTCCATAAAGTCTGTATTTATCCTCCTTTAATGATTTCTAACTGTTTTATAATCTCACTCAAAAATAATTTTATGCAAGTATATTTTTGGATTTGTACATTGAATATCACCTAACATAAATCCTTTCATTTGGGAATTATTTCTCATAAGATCAATCCATTTTTTTATTTGTTTGTAGATAAATTATTATCAATTATCACTAGTAATTTTTCTCCTTCAACAAGATATACATATTTCAAATATATAGGAAGTTATTTTAATTACAAATTTTGTGATTTTTCAAGAGATGAAATTAAATGGAGGTTCTACACTCTTAAATAATTAACTTTCTAGATACAAGGAATCAAATTAGCTTCTTCATTATGAAAAAAATCGTCAGATTCATCATAAAATTCATAAGATACCTCTTCCACTATTCTAAAAATAGAATTCATGGAATTCTAGATAGCTTATATTTCATGGAGGTTTTATTCCAAAAAACTTTCCAAAGGAAAAAAAATCATATAGCATGCTTGAATATTCAAACGGTTATTCCTCTTCAATGTGGGATAGTATAGTGAATGAATTTTTATTTGAAGGGTGCCTCGTGGAATCAAAACAAAATAGTGGGTAATCATATATCCAAACACCATTGTGATTGTTTCATTATACACATTTATTATTTAATGGGTGTATTTAATAATGATCTCCCTAAAATTATGGGTGAGTGTCTTAGTTCACTATCCTCATCCATGTTAAGTACATATATATCGATTGGAAATATTATGTCGTGAAATCCAACCAACACATCTTCCAAAAATCCTATTACAAAAACAAGGAATATATTTGTGATTTGTACCACCACACTTGTGAGATTAAAATCTCCCAGTATAAAGAAATAAACACTATTTAAGGAAATACATTAATAGAATCTCCTAGATCACATAAATTATCGAAAAATGTTAAAATGATAATGTTATAGAAAATAGGAAATTTCTTTAGATCTTGACATTTAGTGGGTAACTGGGGATGATCAAGGATGAGATAATTGAATTTAATTTGATCCTATCATTCCCTTGAAGTCTTATATTCTTTGTAAAAATATTAATAAGGAACTTAGCATACTTTGGAATATTTTTTAAGGAATAATGAATGGCTATGTTGATCTCCTCTTTCTATAATGTTTAAAAAAATTCCATTTGGATCTATACTTCTTGAATAATTTTTATTGTATCATACATGATGGTAATGGTAGAGATGATTTTTATTTTCCCTATACTATCTTTGTAGTAGTGTTTCTTATATCTTTATTTTTAGTCCATAATTATATACTTCTTCTTTATTTTATTACACTTTATCTTCTTCTTCTTGGGGATTTTTTATAAAATTTATCCAAAATTTATATATTTTATTTATAATTCATTGGGTTGGTTGGGTTTAGGTTTCATTATTGATATTGATTGAGTCATAATTCCACTTATTATTATCAGTATACTGAAATTATTCTTTGATTTGGGATCTATTTGTGCTAGTAATTTTCTTAGACTCTTGAATAATGTTTTAAACAATTATCATAACTATTTGATTTCATTTCTAGGATAATTCACCTCAAAGACTTATTATTACTATAAGGTAGGTTTTATACTAGTGTAGGGTTATTTATAAATTAAATTCTTTTAGAAGGGTGGTGAGTGTTGGTCTGCAGGTTTGTTATAGGGTTTTTATACTATTTCTAAAAAGTTGGTTGGTTCTGGAATTATTCATTCTATTACTAGTATGGTAGATTTAGTTTTTATTATTTTTTGTTAGGTGGATTATTTTCTCTTGTTGATTTACAAATCTATACTGGACTTAAGTATTTCTCCTCTATCCTTGATTTATTACTAAATTTACCTCATTTGAAAAAGCTTCTGTATAATTTTCCTTGCTCTAAACTTCAGCACAATGGTTAGGGAAATAGTTAAGTGATGATCATAAACTATATAACTTATTTGGTTTGGGTTTTTCACTAATTTATTTCAAATTCATTTGTCTCACCAAACTAGTTATCTCTTTAAATTTAAATTATAATAAGGGTTATGAATCAAAATTTCTCCGCACATTGATACCTCTTTTACAAAAAAACTCCAATTTCAAACTTATGTGAGTTTTATAAAATATTATCAATCAGGACATTTAATTATACTAGGGACTTGTCTTTTAAGAATCGTACATATGCATAATATAGTATTTTTAACATTTTCTCGTGGTCCATGGTAAAATAAAACAAATAAGTGGTATTCCTCTATTTCTTAATAGGGGAAACTAGCATAAATCTTTATGAATATATCCAATTACTCATATAGAATTTATCCTAAACCTTGTATGATAGATTAAAAATCATTTTTTATAGATGTGATGTTATAGCTTGGGAGGTGTCTCTAAACAAAAATCTATATAGGTTATCTCAACCATGGATCTCTCATAGTTATTGGTTATATAACCACTCTTTGATTTATCCTTCAAGTGAGAAGAAGAATGACCTCAACTTTAATTCTTCCAAAACTATTCCCTTTATTTTAAAAGTTTAGTAGACAAGGTTCAACCCTTAGATATATATAATTGGGTCTTCTCCTTCCAAGCCATTGAATTTAGGACGTAGCTAAATTGGTCAATTTTTCAAAAGAAAATAATTTTTGAAATGTTGTAATATAAATTTAGTCATATTTATTAACAAATTCTGATGCACATAATTCTATTAGGGTTTGGTTGAGTTCATTAGACACAATGGTAGGATCATAATGAACATTTCAAGTTTTAATTGAGCCTAAAAAATAATTATTTATTCAAATTTAGTGTGTAAATTAATGTTTCAATGAATGGATAGTAAGGTTCTTTTAATTTTGGGATCTAGTGAATCAAGATTTGTCTAATAAATCATAGTCATTTAATTATATGGGTGAGATTTGGAACTGAATCATGGGAAATGGTTGAACGTTTTGGTACATGCCTATCATTGAGTTTATGAAAAATAATTATTTCAACAAGTTTAAATATTGTAATGCTTGTAACCTTAGGGTAACCTCCAGATAGAATTTCTCCAAATCAATTATTGTTGATCGGTTAAGGAAAAGGTGTCTAATTTTGAGATGGTTTGTATTTTACAACTAATGAAATAAATAAAGAGCTTATTTAAAAAAACTCATTATGATATGGTGATCAGTTTAGGGTTTTCCTAACCTATTGCAATGCTATATTAGTCCCCATGTTATCCATTATTCTTCTCTTAAACTGATAAGAGGGAGCATCCAGAATTGATTCATCTCTATACCATGACTAAATTATGACAGTGAGAACATTTCTAACAAAAATACTATTTTTTTATACCCCCTTCCTATGTGTATAAATATTTCAATGGGCCCTCCTAGTCGACTTAGTAAATTCTAGATCAAGAATTATTTTCTTAAAAAACCAAGAGTTTCCATTACCACTTCTCTATGTACTGACGATCATCAAGCACTTACACACTAAGATCAAGCACATTACATATTATACATAACAAAACAAAAAGAATATATATTCAACCAAAGAAATAATCAATAAGAAAAATCCGAAACTAAATATAGTTTCACTTGATAATGAAAACTTTTATTAGAACATCAAAACCATTTTACTAGAAGATAGAAAGAATTTTATTCCATAAAGCACATGACTCAAGAATTTTTCCTTTCATTTCCTAATTACTCAGTGCTTACCGATCCATGTGAAAGTTAGTGGAAGTGAAAATAGAAAAATAAATGTTTTGAAAACAAAAGTGTTGCAAAACCGAAAATAAAAGAAATAGTAAAATTTCCAGCAATCATGCAAAATTTCTTCTCCATATTAATGTGAAGTATCTCCTTTTAATAGATTCATTGTCTACATTTTTTTATTAGTCCAACAACTCCTTAGTTTAATGATATAAAATTACATTTCTTATGTTATTCTTGAATTTTATGTTTTATGATAGTCAAATGTTTTTCTACACATATTTGGCTAAGTCTTGAAGTGACCACATCAACTTTCCATATGAAGACATTCAAATGAATGTGAAGGAAAAGTGACCACATAGAAGTGACTTCACAATGAAGTCTAATTTACCTCATTAAAAAATAAGTAAATTTGTGATAGATGAGCATAATTTCTCTATGTCCAGAATTGACTGCACATATACTGAACTCGTCGTATGAAGTGTTGAAGTAACTATATGATGTATTAAACCTATCATATTAAGTGACTGTGAGAAGAGATTAAGTGACCTCATGAAGAGATCCAGTGATTTTTTCAAGTGAACATAAGGTGAAGTGACCACTAACTCAAGTGATTTCAAGATCAAGTGACTGTAAGGTGAAGTGACCAAAAGACAAAGTGATCGTTCCTAACTAAATATCAAGTGACATTGTATAATTAAACAAGAATGGATTTTTTGAATTACAATGGATATATTTAGAAAAATTTATATGGAATCCTGATTATTTATGTATGCCAAACCAAAATAATTAATATGAGGATTACATGGTGAATAATATAAAATAGCTAATTTGAGAAGGATTTCTCATTAAGAATTATAGCCTCTAATAGAAAAATAGGATAGACTAATTGTAACACCCCAATAATTTAGGGTAAATCACCTTTAAATTTAACAAATTCGATAACATACATTTCATGTAACACTAATCTTAAATGATCCATGATATACTATTAAATATGGACATAACGGTTGGAATAGTGATGTGAACATTAGAAATAGAAATATAAAAATTAAAATAATAATCTCACCAATGAGAGTATAAAAAATATTTAGGTATCTTTTAAATAAAAATATGATATATTTATATCATAGAATAAGTAAAATAAATTTTTTAAAAATGATAAATTAAGTATTGGTAATTTTATGAAACCTAAATATATATTTACAATTTTGTAATTAATATAATGATTTAAAAGAATATTTATTTTCATAAAAAAGATTCATAAATTAATATTTTGTTTCATTATAATTATAATATAATGTTATGATACCAAAATTAATTTTTCAAACTATCATAAAATCGATTAGCATATTTAAATAGGTATTTTTTGAAAAAATGGAGATTTTATTTAAAAATTAAATTTCTTATATTTATAAAATTATTTTCATAAAATGGGGTCCTTTTTTTAAATCCATATTTTCTAAAATAGTTAGGTTGAATTTCTGTTTTTTTCTAAAATCGATGAATTTTTTAGGAATAGTGAAAGACGTTAATTTATGATATTTAAAATTATAAGACAAATACATGAATTTTGGAGTCATGGATGTTGTATAGATAATTTAATCACCATGATTTCAAACTCACGTGCACTAGTTACTCTACATACTCATAATAATCAACACCATTTAAAGTCTAGATCCAAAATAATAAATTAATGAATAAAATAATCAAAAAATACCCCTCTTTTTAACTATAAATACCAACCCTTATTCTCACACATTATATGCCTTGAAAATTGTCTAAATTATTCAAAGTTCCATTCCCAATCATATTACCCATGTCAAAGATCTACTGGTGTTACCAAAATACCTAATCCAACTGTCTTAAGGAGGTTCACAAGGAAACATTGTCCTAAAGGTAAAATCTCCCTTATTCTCTTTTAATTTATTTTCTTTTCTTATCCTCCCCTAACCTCCCCTATAAAAAGTGTAATGGTAACTCTAGTACTATATATATACTTCAATTTTATTATTTTAATGTAATATCCATCATAAAGTCTCTTATCATCTCCTTTTATTTTAAAAATGAAAACATCATTCGTGATGTGTCGATTCACCACCTTCATGGACGACAAGTTTTCATTTTCCATTACCACCTTCAAATACTAGTATAAGACCATTATTATGATTAAATAAGATTTTAATATACATATTATATGTTATATCATGTTCAAGAACCAATATATAAATATAATATTAAATAAAATGAAACATGTTCGTGATGGTCGTAAAACCTGCCAAAATATATTAAGACATTTTCATCAACATTTCATCTAATGAATAATATTCACACTATATTACCAAATGATATATGTTACCAATTAAACTTCTATAATATCATTAATACTAAATAATTTCAATTCTGGGTAATTTAGTCCAATTTTAAAAAACTCCCTTTTTATACTCAAGGTAATCGGCCATAAAACCATGAAATGAATGCTCCTAGAATAATGGAATTAAACATTATAACCCATAAAAATGGACATAAATAAACATAATAAAATTATAATAAATCAAATATTTGTTTAATAGGTTCTAAGTTAAGTAATAAATTAAACTAAATTTATTATCCAAGACATTAAGTACAAGTGTAGAATGCTTTCGAACATAAGGTAAGAGTTTTTCTCATCTCACTTTTATTTTTGTGTGATATGCCTTATTCACCACTTATTCCTTATGTGAAATATACGGATATATAACTTTTATATATCATATCATAAATCTATATATCAACATTTTATTCAATTTTTAAGTTGAATATTGTTAATTTTAAGGGGCATATGGTTCGACTGTTTGTAAAGTGGTAAGGGAATTGTTAACCCAATTTTCATTCATTGGGTTAAACTTATACTCCATTGATTATGTAATGCTATAATTATTTGTAAAATGAATTTTTATTATATTATATTTTTTTTCCACTTGTTTTATGTGGATTTACATATGATATACAAAATCAATTCATTTGGTTAATGATCACACTTTATTTTAAAATACTCTCTTAAAAAAATTAAAAATTAAAAGGAATGATTTTTTACTTACACCTAAAGAGAATATTTTATTAATTTCATATCTTCTTAATGTTTTAATGAATCCTTAAAAATTTTATAAATTTATTTTCAAATAAAAAAATTTCTTTTATAATTGTTTAGATTTTTAAAGAAATGATCCCTATGTAAAAAATGGTATTTATCTAAAGAAACATTCAATGGTTTTTGTTAGAGTATTGTCATCTATATCAATACCCTCTATTTAATCTTATTCTTAATTGATGTTGATCTCTTATGATACCATATACAATATTTTATTAAATTTTTTATGATCATTTTAACTGGGGATGTACTATCTTAATACAATTATCCATATTACTTCATATAGTTTAGGATTATGATTACTGATTAGATAAATTATTTAAATTTCATATACTAGTTTCAATATGAATGTATATGTTGATTATGTTTCACCCCTTTCATTTTAGGAATTCATTTTAGTTTGTAAGTGTTGGGTGGGGCCTACTATATCCCCTCAATGTATTGGTATGTCTCATGAGACAAACTAGATCGGATTATGGCTAAGAAATTACCCATTTATATAGACTTATTAGCTAATTCCTTGATGGTATGTTTATGATGTCCCTAATTATGAATTCCCTCATTATGAGTTACATTATTGGTAATCCTTATGATTATTTGACTAGTATAATATCCATTGTTAAGTTTCATTCTCATGTGATTATTTATATGGAATTATTTTTTAGATTATATCCCTACCTTATTATGCTCAAGATTATGTTTTAATGGAATGTGTTTTAGTTATTCTACTAGCCTTATTGTTTATGTTTATTTATGATAGATTTTTTTGTATGCTTACCCTTACTGAGCATATAATATAACCTCTTTCATATGTTTTATTTTCCCCAGTATTCCAAGATGTATGTTATGATTTACATGTAGAGATAATCTAGAAAAATAGGGGTGTTTCCAATGGAGTTACTATGTTGTATTTCATTTCAAGTTGTAATGTAGAACTTATGTTTGTATCTAGTTTTCAAAAGCTACTAAACTATTTGGTCCTTTATTATGTGATCGCTTATACTTAGTAATAATATAATTAAATCACCGACTTCAAGTTGTAGGGGTTGGGGTATTTATAGTTGGTATCAGAGCAAGTTTAGTAGAAAAATTGGAAATAAGATTTAGGAAAATATTGATTAGGGAAATATAACCCTATAACTAACTTTGAGAATATTACAAAGGTAACCAAGATTATGATTTTGAGATTAGTTATACTTTAAATGTTTTACTAGTTTTATAATTTAATAATATAATATAGTGTATTACATTGTTTATAAATGGAACATAGTGGAAGTAATGGAAATAATACCAACACACATATTCCATGTAGGGATTTTTCTCCTATGAAATATAATGATATTGGAGATGGAGATACAACTGTAGAATAAAAAATTATAATAATACATGGACAACTAATATAGGTTTTGAGTAATAACCTTACTTTCATGGAGCATCCTGGTCCACAACACAGTGTAACAATGCTAGAACTTTTCATGTGAAAAAAACTTCCATCATTCAATGGGACTACAATACCATTTGTTGTTGATTAATGGAAAAAATCCTAAGAGAATATATTTCTTGTTTTGTGATATAATGAAATAGATAAGGTTATCATGGAATTTTATTATCTCTCTGGAGATACGGGTCGATGGTGATCATTAATTCAAAACACAAAGAAGTAAAAAGAAATTGAAAATATTAAATGGAAGGATTTTAATGAAATTTTCAAGGAAAATATTTCCCTCATGAACAGTAAGGGTATATAGAGAGACAATCCTAAAGTTTGATATAGAAAGTGGATGAAAACATTAATATGTATGAACCGAGATTTTCAAGGTTATAAAGGCATGTAACAGGGTACATAAATAATCAAAAAAGAGAAATTCTCTTTTTCTTTGATGGTATTAAGACAATTCTATGAAGGGAACTAGTCTCCCAAAAATTATAATCATATAAGTATATATTATCATGTTCCATAAATATAGAGGAATAATTTTCCAAGATATATGGATTTGAAGGTAATAAAGATTAGAAGAGTGGATAAATCCTACCGATGAAAAAAGTGATTATAAAATTGAGGATATACCTATTATACAAGAATATATTGATGTGTTTCCAAAGGAATTACCTGAATATCCTCTAGAGTGGGAAGTTAAGTTCTCTATTGATTTAATCCTTGATTCAATACCTATATCAATGAATCCGAACTAAATGGCCACAGTGGAGTTAATAGAGTAAAATAAACAACTATAAGAATTGAGTGATAATGGATTTATACACCCTAGTGCTTCACCTTGGGGATCTCATGTTCTTTTCCTTAAGAAGAATGATAGATATTTGAGGTTTTTCGTTGAATATATGGAGAGAAATGCTATTAAAATAAATAACAAGTATCATATCCTCACACTGATGACTTATTTGACCAACTTCATGGAGCTTAATATTTATCAAAGATTCATCTTGGTTATAAATAACATCAATTGTGGGTATAGAAGGAAGATATTCTAAATACAGCATTTTAAACATGGTATGAACATTACAAGTTTATAGTAATTCAATTTAGAGTAACTAAGGCACCCTCTATTTTTATGGATCCAATGAACAGAGTATTCAATAAATATATTGATAATTTTATTATTTTATTTATTGATGATGTCTTGGTGTACTTAAAAAGCTATGAGAACCATGATAACCACATGTAGATTATTTTGGAGACTCTCATAAGAAAAGAGTTATATGGGAAGTTTATAGAGTGTTAATTATTACTTCAAACAGTTTCTTTTCTTGTACATATTTTCTCCAAATATGGTATATCAGTTTATACTTTGAAGAAAAAGGTGGTCCGAGAATGGCCTACTCCAATAAACATAATTGAGTTATATAGTTTAATTGGTTTAGTAGGTTACTATTAGCATTTCATTCAGACTTTTTTCTTGATTATCTATCCCATTAACCAAGCTTACTTGTAATGGGTTTATGTTTATTTGGACAAAGTAATGTGAATAATTATTTGAATAATTGAAGAGGATATTAGTGAATGATATTATCTTGACTCTACCATCGGGAAATGGAGGTTTTTTTATTTATAGTGATGCATCAAAGAAAGTATTTTGTTTTGTCCTTATGTATAATTATAGATTTATTACCTATGCATCAAGGTAGTTAAAAACTCATGAATAAAACTATCAATCTCATGATCTCGATTTATTAGTTGTTATATTTTTTATGAGGATATGGAGACCAATCTCTATGGAAAAATATGTGATATGTATACAGATCAAGAGAGTTTGAAATATATCTTTTCATAGAAAGAAATAAACCTGAGGCAAAGTCTATGGATCTATCTACTCAAGGATTATGATTGTTCAATACACCATCACCTACGGAAGGAAAATAAGGTAGTATATGCGTTGAGTAGGAAGGATCATAGAGTTTTGAACAAAATGAAGATTGATAGAGGATACTATGTAAATAGATATAGTAAAAATGGATATGGGAATTATCAAGGAAAGTAAAAATCACTACTTTATAAAATGTTAGCTAAACCATATTTAGTGGAAAGGATAAAAAATTTATCGATATAATGATAATAATTTTCAAAAGAAAATTAAAGCTATGAATGATGAGAAATTGGTAGACTTCATATGTGAAGATGTAATTTTGAAATTTGGGAAGAGTCTTTTTGTTCCCTCTATAACTGAGAAACAAATTGAATTATTGGATGATTCTTATAACTCAAATGTCTTTATACACCCTGGTAGCACTACGATGAAAATATATTTAAAGGAACATTTTTTGTGGGATAATATGAAGTTGGAAATTACTGATTATGTATCATGATGTTTAATTTTTCAAAATTTGAAGGTTGAAATAAAACATTATAGAGGATTCAAGTAACCTATACCTATTCCAACATGGAAATGGGAAAACATTACTATGAATTTTTTCACTGGATTACCAAATAATCCAAGAAATAATGATTCGATGTGATTAATCTTTGATCGACTTACCAAATCTACACATTTCTTAGATATAAGGTATGATATTCAATTGGAGTGCCTTAGATGACTCTATATTAATGAAGTTGTAAGACTTCCTGGAGAAACTCTATTAATTGTGACTAATAATAATCTGTGATTTACCTCAAAATTATGGAAAAGTATACAGAATTATTTGGATACTGAGATTAATTTGAGTACTTCTTATCATCCTCAAACTAATGGAAATTCTGAAAGTACAATTCAAATATTAGAATACATGTTGATATCATTCCCACTTGACTTTCAAGGTTTTTGGGATTAGTATTTATCTTTGAAAGAATTTTACATTAATAATATTTTCCATTCAAGTATTCAAATGGAACTATATGAAGCATTATATGGAAAGAGATATTGTACGAAAACATGTTGGGATGAAGTATCTTAAAGGAAGTTTGTATGACCAAAACTTATTGAAGAGACAAAAATAAAGGTAAATATTATTCAGTATCATATCAAAGTAACTCAGAGTGGGAAAAGAGCTATGTTGATAACTGGAGTAAATATTTGTAATCTCAAGTGGGGGGTCATGTCTTCTTAGAGGTATCTCAAGTGAAGGGTATTATAATATTTGGAAGGAAGGGGAAGATAATACCCATGTATATTGGACCTTTTGAAATTTTAGATAAAATTATAACCATGTCTTATCATTTGGTAATGTCACCTATCCCTTCTAAAGTACACAATGTGTTCTAAATATCTTTATCAAGGAAGTATAGGCTAGATCCAATGCATGTTCTCACTTATAAAGTAATATAATTAATACTAATTTATCTTAATGTGAAGTACCTATCAAGATTCTGGACACTATAGAATAGGTTTTGATTAATTGAATGGCTTGGATGATAAAGTTACTCTAGAAAAATCAAAAAATTGAAGAGGTGACATGAAACTTGAGGAAATTATAATGAAGAACAACCCTAATATTTTTATGAGGAGAAATTATTCAAATTTTGAGGATAAAATTTTTGAAAGAGAGGAGAATGTAACACCCCAAGATTTTATGGTATGTATCTTTTATGAATAACATCTTTGATAGTTTATGTTTCATGCAACACTAGGCATAAACAAACCATGATATGCTATTAAATAATAGCATAATTGTAGGGAAATTGATTTGGCCATTATAAATAACAATCTAGACATTAAAATAATAACCTCACCCATGAGAGTATAAAAAATAGGTATCTCATACATGAAAATATGATATATTTATATCATATAATAAGTAAATAATTGTTTTAAAAATGATAAATTAAGTCTTGGTATTTTTGTGAAAACTAAATTTTTTATTTACAATTTTATAATTAATATAATTATTTAAAATAATATTTATTCATAAAATAGATTTATAAATTAGTATTTTGTTTCATTATAATTATAAGATAATTTTATGATACCATAATTAATTTTTCAAAGTGTTGTAAAATCTGTTATAATATTAAAATTGGTATTTTTTGAATAAATGATTATTTTATTTAAAAATTAAAGTTATCATAATTAGAAATTTATTTTCATAAAATGGATTCCATTATTTAAATATAAACTTTTAAAAATTGTTATTGTTAATTTTTGGATTTTTCTAATATTGTTGGATTTTTTATAAATAGTGAAATATGATAATTTAAGGTATTTATGATTATAATCCAAATACATGAGTTTTGACTCATATATGGTGTATATATTATATAATAACCATTAGTTAAAATTCACATTCACTAGTTACTATACATATTCATATAAATCAACACTATTAATAGTCTTGAACCAACATAATAAATTAATGAATAAAATAATCAAAAAAAAACATTCCTCTCCTCTACTATAAATACCACCCATTATTCTCACACCTTATAATCCATGAATATTGTCTAAGTTATTTGAAATTACCTTCCCAATAATCATCCCCACATAAAATTCCTTTGTTTCTTACCAAAAGACCAAATCTAAGTGTCTTAAGGAGGTTCCCAAGGAGATGATATCCAAGAGGTAAAGTCCCCCTCCATATCTTTTAATTTATTTTATTTTCTTACCCTACCCTCGCCTCCCCTATAAAAAGTGTCATGGTAACTATAGTATCATATATATAATTTAATGTTATTATGTTAATAGAATATCTATCATAAAGTATCTTCTCTTTTCCTTTTGTTTTAAAAATGAAAACATCATCTGTGATGTGTCGATTCACCACCTTCTTAGACAACAAGTTTTCATTTTCTATTTCCACCTTAAAAGATGGTCATAAAACCATTATTATTTAAAAATAATATTCTAATATAAAAATTACAAGTTATATAATTATAAAAAACCAATATATAAACATTATATTAAATAAAATTCCATAAGTTCATGATGGTCATAAAAACCACAAAAATAAATTAAAACATTTTCATCAACATTTTATCTAATGAATCATCCTTATACCATATAAACAAATGATATATGTTACTATTTAAAATTATTTAATTTAATTAATTCAAAATAATATCACTTTTTTATAATTTATTCACATTTTCAAAAAAAACTAACATGTTTATACTGAAGGGAATCAACCATAAAACCATGAAATAAACACTCTCATAACAATGAAATTAAACATTAAAAATCATCAAAATGGACATAAATTACCTTAATAAAATTATAATAAATTAATATATTTTTAATTGGTTATGAATTAATTTATCTAATTTTATTGTCTAGGACATTAAATACAAGTGGAGGATGCTTTCGTACATAAGGTAAGGTTTTTTCTCATCTCATTTTTATTTTTGTGAGAAATTCCTTATAAAAAAATTATTCCTTATATGTGGTGTATTTTTACTGAACTTTGATATATCATATCATGAATCTATTTATCTTCATGGTATTAAATGTTTCATTTTATGATCTTTAATTTTATGGGGCATACGGTTCAACTGTTTTCATAGGGGTAAGGGAATTCTTAACCCCTTTTTGGGGTTAAAATTATGATCTATTGATTATGCAATTCTATGATTTTTTGTAAAATGATATTTTATTATATAATGTTGTATTTACACTCATTTTATGTGTATTTAAAACTGATACACATAATATGTTCATTTGGTTAATGCACCCACATTCTTTTAAAAATACCCTTTTAAATGTTTTTTTTTCAAAATTAAAAAGGAATGTTTTTTTAATTATACTGAAAGATAAGATTATCTTGATTTCATAACACCTTATTGTTTTAGAGAATACTTTACAAGTTTACAAGCTTCTTTTCAAAGAAAATTTTTCTTTCATATTTCTGTGGATTTTTAAATAAATGATTCTTAAGTTAAAAAAAAGTTATTTCTCTCTAGAAACTTTCAATGATTTTTTTAGTTTATCTTAATATATGTCAACGCCATCTATTGAATCTTATGATTAATTGGGTTTGATCACTAATGATTCCATATACCATATTTTATTAATTATTTTATGATCATTTTGACTAGGATGTAATATCTTGATATCATTCACCATATTTCTCTGGATAGATTATGATTAAGCTTTCTTATTGGAGAAATTATTTACATTTCATATGATAGTTTAAATATGAATTTACATGTTGATTATATTTCACCCCCTTCATATGATGAATTAATTGGACATAGTAAGTGTTGTGCAGGGTCATTTATAGACCTCTGATGCATCAAAAGGTCTCATGAGACAAACTAGACCGTGTTTTGGTCGAGGCCTTACCCATTTATATAGACTTCTTGGACAAGGCCTTCAAGATATGTTTATGATTCCCCATATTATGAATTTCCCCATTATGAGATATGTTATTGATAATCCATGTTATTATTAGACTAGTAGAATATCCTTGATTAAGTTTCATTCTCATGTTATTATTTATATAGCATTATTTTATTAGCTTCTATTCCTACTATATTATTCTCAAGATTATGTTTATGGGAATGTGTTTTAGTTATTCTCCTTGCCTTATTGTTTTTGGTTATTTATGATATCTTCCGCTATATTATTACCCATAATGGGCATCTGATGTCACACCTTTATTATTTTTTATTTTTTCCCAAGATGCAAAGATGTATATTATGATTGATATTAATGGATAGTCAAGAAGAATAGTGGTGTTTCCAATGGAGTTATTATCTTTTATTTCATTTAAAGTTTTAATGTTTGTATATTTATTTCCAAATATACTAATAAATTCGGTCCTTTGGGATGTGATCACTTGTACTCAGTACCAATGTAATAATGGCACCAGCTCGGGCTACTAGGGTTAGGGTCTTTACACTACTACTGAAATACTAATTAAAATGGATACTACACTGTGTGATTGCATGAGACTAATCTCATTTTCCTATCCTTCCAAGATAAGTTATATGATTTTTCAAGGATTAATTTAATGATGATTTTTCAACCAAACCTAATCATATTGAGCTACTTCAAGAAACTCTCTTTATATATTTTTTCTATCTCTGTTTTAGATTACATTAGATATGTTTTTTTAATATATTATATGTTTTTCGGAAGTTTCACTTTATATGTATTTAAGTGTACTATATACTGTTTCCTAATTTATTTTACACATATTATCCCAGTAATAATTGTAGAAGAGGTCAGTTATATTCTAGACTACCCTATGTATAGTTGTATCTATAAAACCCAATATAAGTTGTGGATCAAGTTTATTAGGACTTAATAAATGTGTTTCGTAGTAGGTGATGGTAAAGTGGTTAGGATTAAATTACAGATTATAACTAAACCCATTGTTTAAATTTTGTTTCCAAATCTTAATTTTCTTTCTTACTCGATTTTTCAAAAAATCTTCACTGGTTTTATTTTTCATCTATTCCCACATTATTTTATATACTTTGGTTTTCAAAGAAGATATGTGATATTTAACATTTATATGTGATATATTTTATTTGTTTTGAGTAAAATATTTTCAAAATTTAAATATGTTTCAAAAAAAGTCTTAACTAATTTTTTTTTCAAACCATTAAGAAACTATTTAAAATAATCAATTTGTTTATGAATACTTTATTTGTTAAATAATTTATTTTATAGGTGGAGTTTTTAAAAAAATTATATTGGAAGATCAATTCACCCCCCCCCCCTTGAATTGTACACTAGGACCAACAATGGTTATCAAAGTAATTTTTTTTCATTCTCTTTTCTTAACTTTTTCATTGATAAACTTGTTAATAAAATATTTTCAATTTATATTTGTTCTTTAATTTGTTTGTCTGAATTATAATTCTAAATGATATTATAAAAAATATAACTCTATATTTTAATGTTCTAAATTATTCTCAGTGTGAAATAAAAATAAAAATTCATCTTGAGAGCATGGGTTTTGAAATATAGGGATCTATTGAGGATAAATATGAAAATCCTAAAACTTTTATAAGAGAATGTGACGAACAAGATAAAACTTCTAATCATTATAATTGAAAATAAACGAATGCTTTTTTTTTGATTTAGAAGAGAATAGGTTTAATAGAATATCTTCTTATGATACTTTTTTCCAAATTTGAGATACTCTTTCTATGTCTAATGAGGGCGCATCTAATATTAAGAAAATGAAATTAAATACATATACTTTAATTTTGATACATTCAAAATAAATTCAAGTGAATCTATCTCTGACATGTATATCAGTTTAATAATATCATAAACACTAGGATTACACTTGGAAAAAAAATATAGATGAAAAAGATCAAGTATTAAGGATATTGATATATCTAGTAGATCAATAGAGAGGTATTGTAGTCTCTATTTGAGAGTCATGTGACATTGGAAAACTACTAGTCAGGGTTCTAATTTGAAATCTGATGTTGTATGAAGAATAACTAAAAGTGAAAAATAAATATGATAAACCAAAAATAAAATTTGTTGCCTTCAAAGAAACACATTAAAAAAGCATAGAAATTTATCAAACTTGGTAGTATAATTGGAAGTGATTCCAATATAGATGATGATGAGTAAATAGATCAGTGGTCCCATAGAATCGGTAATTTTTATAAAAATAAGAAGTTTTTTCATAATTCTAATTATAAATGAAATTATAAAAAAGTATAAATTATAGGAAATATTAGAAAATGGATTACTCATCTGATTACATTACTTATTAAGAGTGTCTAAGGAAAATACGTATAAAAGTTTATTATCCAAATCTTAACTGTAAGAATAAGTATGAAGATAAAGAGAAAATACCAAAGAAACCGATGAAGGATACTTCTAGTTCATATAACAATTGATCTGGTGACTCTTACTCAATCTGATAATATGAAAATGAGAAATAAAAAATATAGTTTGTGGATACCGCTTCTGAAGTGCCATCTGTTTTTTCTACTCATATATATGATGACTCTAAAATTCAAAATTATGAATTATAAGAATACTATGTTATGTTAGAAAACACCAAAAAATAATTAAAATATAAATATAAAATTCCAAAAAAATAATTATTGATAAAATTAAACTTTTTATTAAAATGGAAAATTAATTCAACATATTGAAGTAAAATAATGATCTTAAACTATTAAATGAACAATATAAAGAGTATCTGGAATAGTTTTTTGATAGTTAAAAAAACATAAATATTATACCGAGTGAACAAAAAATCTAAAATACAAATCTGGAATTGGGTATGGATCTAGAAATAAAGGGATGAAGTATAAAAATTATTTTATTCCAAGTTCAAAGGACTAGAGCTTAGTCACTATATATAAGGAAACTAATAGTTTTGGAAATAATTCTAAAAATTTTGTTCCAAAAAAATCATTTTTATCTATATATGTTATTTCTTTTTTAATCAATCCTATTAAAAAATCTTCATATAAAGGTGTTATTTTCTAACTTATGTGGATCCGAGAAAATATGGTCACCAAAGTCATTTCTTGTTTGATATTTTTTATGAAAAATGTTTGAAAATAACCAATATAAACCTATGGTGTTCAAATAGTGGATATTCCATTAAAATAACTAGATATTATTCAAGATTCGTGAATCTTATAAAATTCTATGAAGGATATGTCACTTTCAATTAAAATGAAAAAGGAATGATTATTAGACTTGGATAATTTAGTAACTCTAAATATTTCCTTATTTATAAAGTATTATTTATTGATGGGTTAAAGTATAACTACCTAATTATTTTTCAATTGTGTAATGATGGCTTTAATTTTCGGTTTGAAAACAATTCTTGTGAAATTTATTATTTCAATCATTCTATAATATTTAATTCTTTGAGAAATAATAATGAGTATTCTCTTAACATGGATTACTCATTTTCTAAAAAAATTATTATTTGACTTCATTTTGTAGAGAATCATGGATATGGCATAAGAGAATCGGACACTATAATATATACTCACTCTAAATTATAAATATAATGGGGTTTTTTCATGGATCTATCAAAACTAAAATTTCTCAAAGGAAAAGTGTGAAATCCTTTCCAAAAGGTAAAGCAACACAAAAATATTTCGAACTAAATAAATAGTTTTATACCTCTCAACGACTAGAATTAGTTCACATGGATTTATTTAGACCATCTAGAGTTTTTAATTTAGTAGGAAATCAATGTGTGTGTATAATCATTGATTATTATTTAATATTTACATGCCTTTTTTCCTTTCTCACAAAATTGAATGTCCTTCTTGCTTCGATAAATATACAAAATCCATAAATAACCATAGTGGTCACACCATAAAAACCATAATAAGTGTTCATGATCATGAGTTTTATAATCAATATTTTTAATCACTCTTCTAATAACATGGGAATACTCCCAATTTATATGCACCTTTAACACCTCAACAAAATGGGGTTGTATAAAAGAAAAAATAAAACTCTTCAAGAAATTTCTCAAACTATGCTCAGTGAATATGACATAGCTATCTATTTTTTGGCTAAATCTATCAAAATATCTTGTTATGTAATTAATAGAGTTATTATTAAATATATCTTGAAAAAGACTCCATATGAGTTATGGAATCAAAAAAACCACAAAATAAATTACTTTAGAGTTTTTGGATGCAAATTTTTCATTCTAAACACAAAGGAGAATCTAGAAAATTTTGTACCTAAAATTAATGACATAATTCTTATTTATTTAAGCACTAGTAAATAATATAGATTTTAAAATAAAAAAACTAAAATTTTTAAAGAATATATATATGTGTGAATTTTGATGAGAAATATACACTTGAACCCCAGTATTTTATAGAAAATAATTAGGATGATCTGCCAAATTTAAAAATCAATAATACCACTAAATCATCTGAATTTACTATTTATTTACCTAAAAATATCCTAGTATATATCATCAAGATATTCTTAATATAGAAGAAAACTTTGAAGAACCAAGTACTTCAGTCCATCGAACCATTAAAACTCAAAACAATCATCCCTTGGATGTTGTTGTTGGAGACCCAGATAAAGGTACTCAAACCCAGGCATCACTATGATAGAAGGTTGAATATATAGCCTTTTTTGTCTTAACTTAAACCTAATAACTTCAATATATTAATAAATAATGATCATTGGGTGATAGTTATGCAAGAATAATTGAATTAATTTTAGAGAAATAATTTCTACGAACTAGTTGATATAACTAAAGAACACCTAACTATTGGAACCACGTGGGTATATATAAATAAGGTTGATGAGACTAGAATAATAGTAAGAAACAAATATATATTTTTTTTAATGAGTCTATAGTTAAGAAAAAAGAATTTATTATAAAGAAACCTTTCCACTAGTATCTAGAATTGAATTCATAAGAATACCACTTTCATATACAGCATGTCTTAACTTTCAGCTATATCAAATGGATTTCTAGAGTGAATTTGTTAATAATTATATTATTGAGTATATTTTTTTTGAGAAACCTCTGTGATTTAAAAATTCTAATTTTTTAAATCATGTTTTTAAACATTCTAAATGTTACACCCCAATATTTTTTGAAATATTTTTCTTTCATATAAATTTAATATTTTAGATATTTGTTGTTACTTGAAATGCTGAGATTAGATTCCATTACATGCAACATCGAATATAACTTGCAAGACAAGTTACATTGATTTTAAATAAATCCAAACATACTATTAAAATATTATTATTTAATAATATAGTTCTCACCTAATTGTTGGAATGGAAATTATGAATATAATTAACTAAATAATAAAAATCTATGATCTATACATGTATACAGAATAAATTCTTTTGTGACTAATTAATTATTAATTAAAATAAAACGTATTTTTAAATAAAGAAAATATTTTTCTAAAAAACTATTTGTATGCACATAAACATGTTTTAGATGAATAAATTAAACAAGTCACTTTGGGTGAATTATTTTAATGAAATATATATATTATACATTCAATAAAATATTTAACATTCATATTATGTGTTTTCAAGACAAGAAATAATAATAAATCCAATTTTATTCTTAAAAGCTATATTTTTCTAAAACAAATTATCAAATTTTGCACATTTAATTTAAAATAAATTTAGAAAATTTTGGAAATTTTATTTGAAAAAATAAATTTAATTTTTTAAATCATCATTTCAAAATTATATTAGGGTGAGTTTTTGAGAATTTTACGAAAATATAAAATTTTGGATGAATAGTAAAAAGTAATGAATTTTAATTGAAAACTATCTTTTCACTTAAATTATTTATTAAGATAAATTTTATTTTTGAAATTAAAATTAGTTAAACTATATTTATATATATCCAATTTATTTCATTTTAATCACTTTTATATTGAATTTTGATATAAAAAACTTGTAATCGTTTGAACATTTTCTCTTTGAAAACTCGCTTTCTCAACACATTTTTGGGATTAATTATAAATTAAAATTTTCTTCTTATATGAACCGAATTTGTAAAAATTAAATTGATATTTTAAATTAGAATAATTTTTATTATATAATAAGTTCAACTTAATTTTTAACCTAAATGAATAGTGAAACAGAAAAATTTAATTATTGTTGTTAAGGTAAAATTGGATTTATTAGGGGGATTAAAATAAAAATTTAAGGGTAAAAATAACCTAGAAATTTGTATAAAATCTATTTTCTTTCCATATTTCGACCCTATAATTTCTAAGTCTCGTTAATACTCCATTTGGGACACTTTTTCATGTGAAAAATGTGGGTTCGCCTTTTTCTTCTCAAAAATTACAAGTGTGTCATTCACCTCGCTTATAAAATCACACCCCCTATTATCTTTTATTCCCAACTTAAAACACTTTTTTGGAAAATAACTGACCAAATACCTTCCCAAATTCACCCCTATAATCCTAGAAACTTAATTTTGGTTATCAATCAAACCTTGTAATGATATTGATTAAACCCTAAGGACGTTACTCAAAGAAGAGGTAATGTTCTTCAACGAGCATTTTTTATTTTTTTAATTCATCCACATACTTAAATAATTATTAAATCATGATGATATAATAACCATGGTATATTCCATATAAATATATTTTTTGTTAATTTCTTGACCAAGGGTTTTCCTCGGTAACGGTTGGAAGGGGGAGGATTTTGTGGGTCTTCTCTAGTTCATCCCCCTCCTCCCTCCCATTTCATCTCATTTCTGTATCTCCTTTCCCCCTTTCCTATTGATGGTCTCTCTTTCTCGTCGGTGCTCTATGTTTCGCCTTTCGACGATGTCTTCTCACATGATGGAGGGTGGTGGTCCTGATGAAGGTTGCGCAGTCAAAACCCTTGGCTGCCCAATCCAAGGCCTTGACCCCTCATTCCTCTGTGACACTCCAAGTTGGATCTGGAGCAGCGGTTTCAAATAGGTTTTGGATTACGAGGTTTGTTGGTCGATGACTTTCCAGGTGGTCCTCTATTGGCTTCATCTTTCTCCTATGAATTCAGGTTCCTATCTGATGGATTTCTTGGGATTTCCTACTCAAGCCATGTTGAATTTATAATGGAACGTTGTGGTTTCTTTCTTGGTCCCCTACCAAGGCCCCCATTTTCCCATCCCTGCTCTGACACCCTTGTCATGTGCTCCTTTCCCGGTCGATCTGGTGCGCGGGTCTTCACGGATGTTTTGGGTGGTGCGGATCGAGTGGTGTAGGGTCTCTGAGAAGGCGAATGGCCCATCGTCGAAGGTTTGGATGGTTGTGATGTTATATTACTATGGTTTTATGGCAGTGATACTAGAGTTCTATGATGGAAATATAAAGGCAGTGGTGGTGATTGGTGGATGTTCTGGTTCTGTGCCCCAATTTATGGCTCTGGTGATGATGGTTGACGATGACGAAGGTGGTTTTCCTGGCAGTGATGTGGCAACTTTGGCGGTGAGGGTTACAGTGATGATGTTCAGAGTGTTCAGAAACTTTGGGACAATGACAATGGCTGATGATTACGGCATCAGTGATTTTGACGAGCTTCTTTACTATTGCAGCGCGTGTGTGATTTTTGAGATCTCTCACTAACGCGATGCTTCCCGCAGTGATGGTAATCATTTAAAATTTTCACTCTTGGACTCTTTGAATTTTGGATATGTTTCCCACTGGTGATTTTGGTCATGTTTGGTTCCCACTTTTTCCTCAATGTGGATTTTTTGAAAAAATAAATAATAATTATTTGGTTGGTTATGAAAGTATCATTTGTGTGTACATCAGACTACCGCCTCGCGAACTAATTTCATTCATTTTTCCATTACCACCACTCACGGTAGGTTATGATGCTATATATAAATTATATATATGATATTTATACAACACTAATACCTATTTAGACATTATATCAAATATAATTTTTAAATTTCTATTCCATAGGGGATACGATAATGTTGCTCGTGTGTACGACAGACTACCACCCCACGTAGGGTTGTGATTCATTTTTCACTAACACTTTACATGGAAGATAATAAGGATAAATTTAATTAATTTATGTGATATATATGATATAATTATTCATTACATATTTATCATTAAAAAAATATAATATAACCCTTTATTTCATACCATTTCACTCACTAAAATATGATAATATTGCTCGTGTACGTTTTGAATATCACCTTCACATAGTGATGAGACTCTCTCTTTTCATCACCATACCACATTAATGATATGTATAAGTATATTTAATGAAATAATATGATAATTATTATATTATAATCATTCTATAATGATAAAATATTACTTAACTTCATTCCATAATGATCATTTAAAATGGGAATGTTACTCATGTGTATGTACGGTCTACCATCTCCGTGATTGAAATGTACTTCATTCCTCAAAACCAAATTTCATTATTGGTATTAAAAGTAAAATTTATGTATAAATATTATAGTTTTATTATTATTATTATTATTTATTTATTTTATCTAACCATGAAAAACATAATATGACCAAAAATAACAAATCCAAATATATACGAAAAACAAAGTAGTTATTGCCTGAGACGTGACTTTAACATTGAATTGTTAATAAAAATATAAATAATGTCACAATAAAAGAATATATGGTATGATATATATAAGTATGGGTATATAATATGTTTATAGTAGACTTATATTTATTATACATGAGGCTAAAATTTGCACGAAGGAAGTCGAGACTTATGGTAAGGGATTTCTAGCCTCTCTTTTATTTCTGGCAGTCATATCAAAATTCAACACTTGTTTCATTTGTGTGGCGTATATACTTCCCCATTGAAATTTAATATCATGAATACCTTTATTTTCATTATATTTAATGCTTCATTTAATATTATTCATTATTTGGGATTATGATTCAAAAGCTTACTAAAGCGGTGAGAGATTTTTGTCTTAATTTGATTTCCTTGAGACATATGTTATGTTATACACCTATCTTATTTTATAAGGTGTATATACAACCCCCTTGACATATAATATCATTAACTTATTTATTCTCATGATATTTTAAGTTTCATTTAATTTTTTTCTTCATGAGTATTATAATTCAAAGTTACCAAAGCCGTAAAGATTTTATGTTAAAATCTTATCATTTATCAAGATTATTTATGATTTTGTTTCTGATGATGAAATATAAAGATCCATTTCTCAAGAAACTTATTAATTTTATTATCCTATAGTTATTTCATTATAATAAATTTTTTGTTTTCATTTTTCTCTCTTTATGTATTCCATATTTTTAATTAATGTTTTTAATAAAAATCACTTTTATTTCTCTCTTCTATCGAAAACCGTTTTTCGTATAAAACTATGTTTTCTAAAAATTATTTCAAAAATGTTTTCAAAATTATTAAAATTATTTATTAATGAAATTTTTTCCCATAATTTACTTTTAACAAAATGTTATAAAAAGGAATCTACATGTCTTTTTTCCAAACAATTATCATTTGGTTTTTACTAAAAATGTGTAAGGAATCTTTGTTTAAACATGTACGGAATCAATTGAATTTCTCACCAAAATAATCGTTATTTTATTTGAATCTTTATTAATATTTTATTAAATTTATTTTATAATAAAAGTATTTAATAAAAAATATGTTTTAAAAAGTGTTTTTTTTAAAGTGTAAATGATATTTTCTACATGAAATGTTTTAAATGATTTTCAAAGATTCCTTTATAAGTTTTTCAAGTTTTTTTCAAAGAAAATGATTTTTAAAATATTTTTATTTTGAAAATTTTATTTTTAAATAAAATTTATTTTCCTTAATAAATTTTCTAAGTGATATTTCAAAATCAATATATATTAGAAATGGAATCCTTTGATGCTACTAATGCTTTACTAGGGATAAGATCCATGGATTCCATTCTTATTCTTTCTCTGAATGATTTTTATTTATGATGTAATAATGTTTATGAAATCTGTTTCTCTTCCACAGGTTATACCATGAAAAAATTCTCATGAAACATGATTCTTGTTCCCATGAGTTAAGTTAAGATTAAATGATGAAGTGATTATGAAACCTGTCTCTTTTCCATAGATTATGGTATGATGAAATGTTTATGAAACCCATTTAGTTTAATTATTTATGATATAATTAATGTTCTATATAGTTACCATATCCTTTTACATATATCATTACATGATTCTAGGCATAATTAAACATCAAATTACAATCCAAGGATTGTAAAGTCTAGTGTCTTGGAAGACTAGGTATATAAAATCGAAAACAAGGGACTAAATAAAACATTTGTTTAGTTATCATCCACTATGAGATCCTAAATAAATTTGAGATTTTAAATATTTATATGGTAACATAGGGATAACGTGAAAAAATTTATGATCTAAAAATCCCCATAAGGGAATAAACATTAAAATAAATCTTAGCACATGGGTTATAAGGCCTAACATAATGACATAAAAAGGAATATCTCATGATTAAACATAAGAAATAATAACATATAAAATATAGAAAAATATAATTATGGAATCATTCTAATGTTTTATAAATATAAAACATGACTTTATCATTATTAGAGACTTTTTTACATAGGGGATCATGAGTCAAGGCTATCCACCGAGATCATTGCACATGGAGCACGAGTCAGAGAAAACCGCCAAGACCGCAGAAAATAACATCTAATATGATTAAATATTTCCCAATGCATTGAAGTACTATCTGGGAACACCCATAATAACATGTTCATGACTATGTTTTACACATAAATAATCATACATAAGTAATCAGACATAAACATAAGGGTTATCCATTCAAACAATTGGGTATCATAATCATGTCATAAAGAATAATAAATGGTTATATCATAAAAGTGTCCATGAAAGAAAGGAATTAAATCATATATTGACATTAAAAAGGTAAAATATGCATATATATTGATAAATTATGTCAAACTAAATTTATAACATGTAAAAATAGTATTTAAGATACTAAATAATTAAAAAAATACAGTTTAATGAAAATATTAAAGAGAATTTAAAGCAGAACTGGGAATAATATTTTATATAAAACCATAAGTGAACCAATAAAGTTTTCATAATAAAATTAGTAATTTTAGAAAAATAATTTTGTCCAAAAATATATTATATAGTGCACTTTAAATTGCATAATAATTTAGGAACTTCTCCTAAATTCGGTTTGCTTGTCTGGAAGAATTTTGTATGAAACCATTTAAGAACATGTATATCCCCAAAAAAGAAGCATTAATGATTATACATGATTTTGGAACATAGAAATAAAATTTATAATATTTACATAAAAAATAAAATATAATTTCATTTGGGTAAAAAGAGAAAAAGAGTAACCTGAAGGAATAATTGAGGTTTGGGTAGAATCCCTTACCTAAAGTTCAATGGTGTTCTTCACTTGATCTTAATGTCTTGAATAATAAAATTAGATTCATTAATTAATAATTAAATAATAATTTATATATTTATTTTATTTATTATAAATTTATTAAGTTCATTTATGGTCATTTTGATTGGTTAATAGGTTCATTTTCATCGTTTAGGAACACTGATTTCCTTGGTTTTCCTGATTGGTTTACTTATACAAATGTATGAAAGGTTGTATAAAGTGGGGGTAATTATTCAAAATTAAACATATATGATATTAATGGTATTACATAGGTTAATTTTTCATATATATCATTTTTTATGGAATGAGTATGAATCATTAGATAAATAGTTAATGATAATCGTTTGGGTTTATTTTTGAGGTTTTTTATCACAACAAACTCATTTTGTTTTATAAATTAATATAATGTGTACAAAATGAATCTAGAAAATTTAATAAGATATAATACATATATTATAATCGGTTTCAACCATAAAATTGGTTTCATGACTAGCCTTGAATGTGTAATTGAAAGATGAAAGCACATCGTCCACGAAGGTCGTAAATCGACACATCACGGACGATGTTTTCATTCTTAAAGTAAAAGAGAGAAGATAAGATATTTAATGAAAAATTATTCCATAAAAAATATAACATATTATTATATGTAAGATACTTTAGTTTTTATTCTACTTGGACAAGGGTTAGTGGGGAGAAGATAAGAAAAGAAAATAACTTGAAAATAAATTGAAAGAAAACGAAAGATGGTTTTACCTCTTGATTCCTTCTTCTTGAGAACCTCCTTAGAGGATTGGTTTTGGTATTTTATTAAGAAAAAAACTCATAGACGTGGGTGAGGTTATTGGGAGGATATTTGATGATAATTTGGAAAATTATCAAGTCTTGAGAGGTGTGAGTAGAAGATGTAGTGAGGGTGGTATTTATAGTTGAGGAGGGGGTGTTTTCTCATTATTTAATTCATTAGTTTATTATTTTTTTAAATACAATAAATACTATTGATTATAGAGAATATATACAATAATTAGATCATTTGAGTTTGAACAAATGGTTCTTACATCATCCATGACTCAAGGAATAGTATATTTAACTTATAATGTATAAATACCATAAATTGTCGTATTTCACTATTCACTAAATATTATAGTGTTTTATAAAAACCCAAAAATTCACCCATGACATTTTTCAACATGTATAATTAAAAAATAAACTCCATTTTATGAGAATAATTTTCTAAATATTATAAATCTAATTTTTAATTAAAATCATCATTTACTTAGAAAATGAAAATTCAAAAATTAAAACTTCTTTTCTAACACTTTGAAAAATTAAATAAGGTCTCATAAAATTATATCATAATCATAAGACATAAAAATATTAATTTATGAATACGTTTTATAAAAATAAATTTTCTTTTAATTTATTAAATTAATCAAAAAATTTATAACTAAATATTTATGACCTATAAAATTACCAACACTAAATTAATAATTTTTAATATATTTATTCACTTATACTATGATATAATTATATAATATTGTCACTTATATGATGGATAAATTTTATTTATACTAAAATTGGTGAGGTTACTATTCAATTGTCTGGTTCACTATTCATAAGGGTCAAATTACTATTCCAAAGGTCAAGTTACTATTTCATCGGTATAGGTTCCTTAACTTCTAAAAATATTTCTTATTTGATTCATTCATCATTTATAAATCTTGTATTTTGTTATATATGTGTTTATACCATATGAAATAATTATAATACGGTAATTTCTATTGATTAAACTTTGGGTTGTTACATTCTTCCCCCTTATGAAATTTCATCCTCAAATTTTCATTTTACATTATAAGTTGAAAATATGTGTGGGTACTTATCTTTCATCACTTACTTCAATTCCCATGTTTCCTCTTCTTACATAAGGTTCAACCAAATTACTTTGACGATGTGAGTATTCTTGTTGCATAGAACTTTATCTCTAAGATCCAAGATCTTCACTGGCTGCTCCTCGTAAGGGAGATCATTCGCCAACAATACCACCTCCAAATTCAATACATGTGAAGGATTTTGTATGTAATTCCTCAAGATAGATACATAGAATACATCATTTACTTGAGACATGGTTGGTGGAAGTGCTAGTCGACAGGTCACAGCTCTTCCATGATAAAGGATCTCGAAGGGGCTGATGTACCTAAGACTTGGCTTCTATTTCATCCCAAATCTCATGATCCTATTATATAGAGATATATGGAGGAATACCATGTCCCCAAAATTAAACTCTATGTATCATTGATTATTGTATTCTTATCTCTTTTTACGACTTTGGGCTACCTAGATGTGATAATGAATAGTTTTAACCTTCCCAACTATTTCTTCGACCATTTCATGTCATAGAAGTTTTAATTCACTAAATTTGTCCCAGAATGTCAGTTTTATACACCTTTTCTCATAAAGGACTTCATATGGATCCATTGGTATGCTTGAGTGGAAACTATTATTGTAAGAGAACTCAACCAAAGGCAGAGGTTTTCCCCATCCTCCTTTAAAGTCCATAGAACATTCTTTCAACATGTCTTCTAGTGTCTGAATAGTTTTCTCCGATAGGCCATTAGTTTTAGGATTATAATATGTAATTAAGTTTAGCTCAGTGATTATATCATGTTTGAGACTTTTCTAGAACTTTGAGTTGAATCTCATATCTCGATCAAATATAATTGATAATGGTACTCCATGAAGCTATACCACTAGTTTAATAAATATCCATGCAAGTTGATCCAGTGAGAAGTATTCTTGAATTGTGATAAAGTGAGATGTCTTTATAATATGATCCATAATAACTCTTATATCATTGTTCTCTCTGGAAGTTTTTGGAAGTCCCATGACAAAGTCTATGGTGATTTTTCCCATTTCCATGTTTGTATGGGTAATGGTTGCATTAACCCTTTATAATTTTTCCTTTCACCCTTAACTTTATGACATACTAAGAACTTTTATTTATATTGGGAATTATTCTTATTCATATGGTCCCACTAAAAGTTCTCTTGTAGATCTTGATACATATTTTTTCTCCTTGGGTGAATAGAGAAGGTTGATATTTGTGGATCATTTAGAAGATCTTTTGTTATCTCAGGATTGGATGGTACACATAGTCATGACCCAAATATTAATAATCCATCCTCACTAATCCTGAACATAGAGGATTTCCTATTCTTGATAGCTTCCATATTTTTCTTAATTTCCACATCATTTATTTGAGCATCATTTTTTCTCCATACGGGGTCTTTGAGAAATAATTTTAGAAACGATTGATTATTTTTTTCCCCTTAATTATTTCCATGTCCATATTTTATATGTTTAAGAATATTGGATCCTTCTCAATTCTCATCATTGATAAAGATGTAGGATCATTTCTACTTAGAGAATCTTCCACCTTATTTTCCTTACTAGGGTGGTAGTGGAGTGAGAATTCATAATCTTAGGTGAGCTCTAACCATCTTACCTAGATTATATTAATCTTATTTGTGAATATACATTTGAGACTCTTGTGATCATTATATATCTCAAACTTCTCCCCATATAGATAATGCCACCAAATTTTCAATGCAAAACTGCCAACTCCAGATCTTGTGTGTGATAGTTTTGCTCATGGATTTTCAACTACTTTAAGGATTAGGCTATAATTTTATCATATTTCAAGATTAAAAAACCTAATACCATTTTTAAAGTATCATTGTACACCACAAAAAGTTCTCCACTTGTTTGGAGTGTAAGTATCGTTGTATTGATAAGCCTTTTTTTGAGATCCTTAAATATTTCAATACATCTCTAATTCAATAAAAACATCACTCCATTCCGCATCAGCTCGGTTATTGGGTTTGAAAATTGTGATGTGTTCTTAACAAATCATCTGTAATGCCCAGCTAGCCCAATGAAACTATGGATCCCTATTATAGAAGTTGGCAAGGGATACTCTTTGATTTCCATTATCTTGGTAGGGTCCACATATATTCCTTTACTGGAGATAAAATTTCCCAATAATGATACTTCCTCCATACAAACTCACATTTACTTTACTTTTCATATACTTTCTTCTTTCATAATGTCTATAACACAATATTCAAATGATCATCATGTTCCTTCGTTCTCTTAGAGTATATCAGAATATCATCAATAAAAACAACCACAACTTTTTCAAAGTAATCCCAAAATACACTATTCATCAAGCCCATGAATATTGGTGGAGTATTAGTGAGTCAAAAGTGAATCACTATGAACTAATAGTATCCATAACTCGTTCTAAATGTATTATTGGGAATATCTTCCTTCCTTACCTTTATTTGGTGATATCTCTATTAAAGGTCTACCTTTGAGAAATAACTATCCCCACTAAGCTAATAAAAAAAGTCATCTATCTATGGTAGGGGATACTTTTTCTTTATTGTGATTTTATTGAGCCCAAAATAATTAATGAAGAGGAGCATTGATCCATCCTTATTTTTAACGAATAGGACTAGCGCACCCCATAGTGAATTACTCGGGTGTATAAAACCCTGGTTAAAATTCTAATGTAACTACTTATTCATCTCTTACATCTATATGTTGGCCATTATATATGGTTTCTTTGATATAGGTAGATATCTTGTAATAAGTTCAATTGAGAACTTAACCTTATCAGTCAGGTGGAAGACCAGAAAACTCTTTGGGGAATACAACAGTGTAGTCCCTTTCAATGGGAATTTCTTCGAGCATGATCATCTCCTTTGTCTCAATAATTTGATCTAGATATGATTTCTCATAAGTAATATCCACACTTGAGATGATTATTCTGAAGAAGATTCATCTTCCTCCTTACACTTGTAAACAATTTTAGGATGCTTTAGAATGTGAAGAGTGATCTCCCTTTCCCAACAGTTGATATTGGATTTGTATAAAGATAGTTAATCCATGCCCAATATAGTATCAAACTCAATAAAAGAGAGTATGAAATGATTTTATAGGAGGTTCAATCCAAAAACATTAACCAGGGAGGATTTATGTACTTTGGATTCAATATTTTCCCCATTATTTGTTCTCACATATAACTCAACCTCCAAATTTTGAGGTGGTGTTTGAATAGTTTTACTAAAATATTAATATATTAAAGAATGTGTAGAACTAGAATCCAATAGTACATTTGCTATTCTTGAATGAATAACCAGCATACCTATCACCACATTGTTATTCGGATCCACCTCAACAGTAGTGATAGTGTATACCCTTCTTTGTTTTCTTGGAGGTTGTTGTTTATTTTCTCAGAAAAACCTGGTCTTAGG
Source organism: Viscum album (assembly GCA_963277665.1). Taxonomy (NCBI): domain Eukaryota; kingdom Viridiplantae; phylum Streptophyta; class Magnoliopsida; order Santalales; family Viscaceae; genus Viscum; species Viscum album. The sequence goes on along the minus strand of OY728125.1, from coordinate 903,570,371 downwards.
GCATTGGTTTTCAAAATTCCCATGTTAGTTGTAGTGAAAATACCACACTGCAGTCTAAGTGTTGATCTAAACCTTCCTTTATTCTTCCACATTAGTGAAATTATTCATTTATATTCAGTATTTCTTAGCTAGTTGTCCCATTATTCCACATTTGAATCATTTCTTGGTTCCCTTTAGATAGTTCCCCTTACCCTTTTTCCCATAATTTTGAAACATGGGATATTTGGTCTTCTTTCCATAATGGTATTTATTTTCTGGTCCACCCATATTAGACTCCATTTTCTGCTTTTTCATCGGGTCCATAATCCCATTGAGATACTCTGATCACCATTTCAACCTTGAGGCACAACAGACAACCTCTTCATAATTGTCAAAGTCTCGAATCACCCACACTTTTCATAGACAAAGATTTAGTATGATAAAGAAGTGATCCACCTTTCATTCAGTGTTCATGACAAATTTGAAGGTGTATCTATCAAGCCTTGTAATGTTTTATTCATACACCTTGATAGACTCATCTTACTTCTGCTTAAGTCCAAGGAACTATATTTACATCATGTGATGGAGGGTTCGGGGAAAAAATTTATTGAACACGTTTTCTTGGATTCCTCCCAATCCATGGAATCAATTTAATCCTTGAACTTAATATTTTTTATTAGTTTCCACCACTGATCATCTTCACCAAAAAAATGATATACCACCAGCACAAATTTATCTTCTTATATGCATTGGAGGATTGAGGATATCTTCTCAACGGATTAAATCCATTGTTCCATGAGTAGGGGATAATAAGATTTACTAAACATGGGAGGCATTTTATGCATGAAGTATTTTATGGAAACATGATATTTTCTTAGATAAGTAGGGTGCTCCACATGATTCAGGTTATTATTCATAACTTGAGCTAGCTGAGAAAGTACTGTCATAAACTTTTGAGCACCCATTCCCATCATATTCGGCATATCATTGGTGAAATCATCACATTTATTATCACATTGATTGTTAAAACATGTTATTCTATTTCCCTCCATTAACTAAGAAAAATAAAGTGAAATTAGGGGCCTTTAATACTTAGTTAATAAGAATAAAAAAGGAAAATTTAAACAAAAAGGATAAACTCTTACAGAGAATGTATATTGTAACTTGTGATTCCCTATGTTTCAATCTATGTTATCCATGATATATTTCTTAACATATTTTTTATGGCTATTTTTTCCCTTGATAATGGTTCGTAATGAGCTTATTAATTTATCGTAGCATACCCCCTATGAGTGTAAAACAAGGTGTGTAGTAAAGAGCATTGTCATATACCAGGTTACCCCAAGTCAGGCCTAGAACACCTTGTTGGACATGTTACTCCTAGGTATATTTTTTCTAGAACCACATCCACTTGTAGTGTCCAGATAGGGATGTATATTCTCTATAAACCACTTACTATATACTTAACAAAATTTAGGGATGTTTTCTTAGACTTAGTCTTAACCCTGTGGTTTGTACTAAATTTCATTTTCCCTAATCTCCAAAAATAACTATACCTTCATCTTATACCAACTATAGTGACCCTATCCTTTTACACATATCATTTTATGATTTTAAGCATAATTAAATATCAAATTACAATCCAAGTATTGTAATGTCTAGTGTCTTAGAATACTAGGTACATGAAACCCAAAACATGAGAATAAATAAAACATTTCTTTATTTATAATTAACTATAAGATCCAAAATTCTTTTTATTATGTACATATTTAAAGGGTAACCTGGGGATAACATGAACAAAGGGATGATCTAAAAAGCTCAGTAAGGGAATAAACATTAAAATAAATATTAACACATGGGTTAGAAGGCATAACATAATGATATAAAAAGGAATGGAACATGATTAAACATAAGGAATCATCACATATAGAACATGGTAACATATAATAATGGTATCATAGTAATGTGTTAGAAACATAAAACATGACTTTATCACGAGTGAAGGCTCAATGCACATAGAGGAGCACGATTCAAGGCTAACCACTAAGAACGTTGCACATAAATTCTCAAGAGAATAAAAAATACCCAATGCATTGAAGCTCTATCTGTGTGCACCCATAATAACATTTTCATGAATACTTTTTCCACATAAATAATCATGTATAAGTAATAAAACCTAAACATAAGGGTTACCCATGGAAATAATTGTGTATCATAATCATGTCATAAATAATAATGAATGGGTGTATCATAAAATTTTACACGAAATAAATGAATTAAATAATACATGGACATTAATAAAGGAAAATAGGAACATATCTTGATATATTATGTCAATCTTAAGTGATAACATCCAAAAATAGAATTTAAGAAACTTAAGAATTAAAACATTTTCATGCAGTTTAAGGAAAATATTAAAGAGAATTTAAAGAAGAAAAGGGAATAATATTTTATAAAAAAAATATGTGAACAAATAAATTTTTCATAATAAAACCAGTGATTTTATAAAAATAATGGTGGCTTAAAATATATTATATATTGCACTTGAAATTGGGTATGAATTTGAGAAGTTCCCTTAAATCGGGCTTGCTTATCAGGAAGAATTCAGTAGGGAACCTTTGAAAAATTGTATATCCTAAAAAAATAAGGATGAATGGATATTGATACATGATTTTAGAACATGTTAATATAATTTAGAAGATGTAAATAAAAGTAAAATATTATTTCACTTGGGTAAAAATAGAGAAAGATTAACATGAAGTAATAATTGAGGTTCGGGTAGAATCCCTTACCTTAAGTTTGAAGGTGTTCTTCAGTTGATCTTAATGTCCTAGAAAATAAAATTATATTCATTAATTAATAATTCCATAACACTTTATATATATATTTCAATTATTATAACTTTATTAAGTTCATTTATGGCCATTTTTATGGGTTAATAGGTTCAATTTCATCTTTTTGTAGTGTTGGGTTCCTTGGTTTTCATAATCAGTTTACTTGTACACATGTATGAAAATCTATATAAATTGGGGGTAATTATGCATAATTAAAATTATATGTTATAACGGTCATAAAGAGGTTAAATTGGTCTTGTATATCATTTCTTTTTATGTAATGAGCATGAATAATTAGATAAATAGTTAATGATAATTTTTTGGGTTTATATGGGTGGTTTTCGATCACAAAAAACTCATTTTGTTTTATAAATTAATTTCATGTGTAAAAAATGATTCTTGAACATTAAATAAGATATTATACATATATTATAATTATTTTCAAACATAAAAATAGTTTCAGTACCATCCTAGAAGGTGGAATTGAAAGATGAAAGCATGTCGTCCATGAAGGTGGTAAATCGGCACCTCACATAAGATGTTTTCATTTTTAAAGTAAAAGAGAAAGGAGAAGATATTTGATGAAAAATTATTCCATAAACCTGATAAAATTATAGTATATGTAAGCTAATGTAGTTTTAATGAAACTTGGATCAATTTAAGTGGGTAAAAGATAAGAAAATAAAAGAACATGAAAGGAAATTGAAAGAAAACAGTAGAGTGTTTTACCTCTTGATTCCTTCTTCTTGAGAACCTCCTTAGGGGAGACGCACTTGGGTTGCATTATTTTCGTCCACAGTAAGGGGGACCGTGTTTGTGGTTATTTTGTAGTGGGGTGTTTTATGAAATAAAAATCGTAATGTTGGTGGTATGAAGAAACAAATAACCTGGACATGGGATAGGGTCTTGGGAGGATATTTTTCAGTAATTTGTAAAAGTCTCGTGACTTGATATATGTTAGGAGAAGAGGTCTTGAGGGGTGGTATTTATAGTGGAGGAGGGAGGGTGTTTTCTCGTTATTTAATTCATTTTCTTATTATTTTGATCAAGACAATAAATAGTGTTGATTCGTGAGACTAAATATAGTAATAATACCCTTTTATTTCTAAAAAAATTTCTTACCTCATCCATTACTCAAGTAATAGTTTATTTAACTTATAATGTATAAATACTGTAAATTACAATATTTCACAATTCACCAAAAAAACAATAATTTTATAAAAATCCCAAAACTTTACCCAATCCATTTTTTTACTTATAAAATTTATACATGCACTTAATGTTATGAAAATAATTTTCTAAATATGGGAAATCTAATTTTTAATTAAAAACTTCATTTACATGGAAAATAAAAATTTTAAAATTAAAACTATTTTTCTAACACTTTGAAAAATTAATTAAGGTCTCATAAAATTATATCATAATAATAAGATATAAAAATTTTAATTTATGAATAAATTTTAAAAAAATAAATTTTCTTTTAAGTTGTTAATGTAATTAAAAGTTCTAATTAAATATTTATGACCTAAAAATCTACCAACACTAAATTAATAATTTTTAAAATATTTATTTACTTATACTATGATAAATTTTATCATATTTTCACTTATAATATGAGTAAATTTTATTTATACTATCATTGGTGAGGTTACTATTCAGTTATCTAGTTTACTATTCATAAGGTTCACATTTCTATTCCAAAGGAAAAGTAACTATTTCATTGGTACAGGTTCCTTAACTTCCTGAAATATTTCTTATTTAATTAATTCATCATTTATAAATCTTGTAGTGTGTTCTATATGTGTTTATACCATATGAAATAATTATAAGAATGGAATTTATATTGATAAAACTTTTGTTTGTTACATTTTATGATCTTATGGAACACATATATATGATTTTAATTATATTATTTGTGTGACCTATATCTCCCTCCACTGCATTGGGTAAATATTTATATCTCATGAGATATACAGGACTGGAATGGGGAGTGATCCGGGTTTAGTAAGGGACTTTCTCTACTAAGATAGTCTTGGGAGTGAACATTTATTACAATGATGGTTTGGGGAGTGAAATTATTCCACTATGATAGCCTTGGAAGTGAGCCTTAACTATTATTGAAATGATTTTCTATGCTTATGTTTATTCCATAATTCCATGTATTATGATAATGTTAAGTTCTCTTGTCTCATTTTCTTTGATGTATTTATGATTCATGTCATATGAACTTTCAATCATTATGTCTTCACTCAATATTATGATCTTTTATATGTTGGGTATGGTTTTCAAATGACATGATCTACTTCTTACACCACTATTTCTATGTTATGATTATGTATCTCCCTTATTTTCCCTTAATGAGAATCTAATCTCATCCTTTCTTATGTTTCCTTTCCCCAATTTATAAGGAAAGGTTTGCATCAGGGTATTTTTTGAAGAGTGATAAAGTGGGATATCTTTATGGGATATATTGAAAATCTTTCACCAAATTATGATATTGTGTATCTAGTCTCCAAATAAACTAAACTATTATGGTCCTTAAGTATGTGTTTGTGTACTGTATTGAATACTCATCTAAAAATATATAATATCTATGTATGAAAATCTAGGGTCTCTATAGTTTTCATCAAAGATAAGTTTTAGTTAAGCTTTTTAAATAAGGATGAGAAAAATTTAGTGAAATATCTAGGGGACATTTTTAAGGATAAGTCTTATGATGAGTCAAAGTATAAGAAAATGTCCTAGAATTTTGGTAAATGATAGAGAAAGTGGTTTATAAGAAATTACATCCATGTATTAATACTACAAGTGTATGTTGATCTAGAATAGGGGTACCTAGGGGTAATAACTCTGAAAATGGTGTGTTGAGCAAGAATCAATCATCACTTAGTACACAACAACGGGCCTTGTAGTACACCTAATTTGACACTTCGGAGGGATATGCATCATAAATTCACAAAATATTTACAAACCATCATGGAGGATTTAAATATATGATGAATGTGAATGACCTAGGATAAAACTAAGGTTTCATAAATTAAAAATAAGGTGTCATTATTTAGATATACTATAATTTATTTTCATGTTTATTTGGTTTCCCATTATGATCAAAGTTTCTCACACCATGATTTTGGTTTTAGTAAATGGATAAAATATAAATAAATTAAGGAAATTATGAGTGCAATTAACAATGTAATGATTTTCCACCTAATCATACAATAATTATGGGAGATGGAATGAAAAATCTCATTTCTATTCTCACACAACTTTTTAAATCTATAATTCATACGGGACTTCCAAATGAAAAAATGAGGGGAAAACATTATATTGAGTTATTCATATGGTAATGTTAACCGTATTTCAATGGGTCTTCTCATCCACAATTTTCTGAAAAATTGATCAGCACCACTGAAAATATATTTTCCATTCTCCAGTGTTCAAAACATGGAAAATTCATTTTTGTTGTCTATTGTTTTGATGTTGAAGTAGATCAATAGTGGAGTCTTATCAAGAATATAATGAAATATGATTAAATTTACTACATGGATTGGTATGAGTTCAATAACTTATTTTTCTATAAGTACTCTCCTTGTATTATTCATACAAAGATGGAGAAGTAATTCCTTGAGCTAAATCAAAAATATAATGAATTTTTTGGTACCTAGGAGGAAAATTTTATAGGACTTGTGAGCTACACTTATAGTATTATCATCCAACCTAAAAGTAAGTTTGATAGATTATTTAGGGGATTAAAACCAAGTCTTATAGGGGATTTATCCATAAGATACTTTAGTAGCTATGAATATATTTTTTAATTTTATATCTAGTTGTAAATAGAAGGTGGAGTTATGTATCAATATCATGGTTTTGTTACAAATATAAAAATGGAATTCAAAGGAAAATCTAAGAACCATATATAGAAGAAGATACACTTTCCTTTATACTCAATTATTGGAAATAAACATGTATTAAATTGTTTTAATGGGATCAATAATTGTTTTAGGTGTGTAAGGGAAGGTTATCGAGAAGTGGAATGCCAAATTGGTGGGAAGAAGTTAGATAATTATGTGAATAGAGATAAATATTCATAGAATGCACCACCCACACTCCAGTGTTTCAAATGAAAGTAGTATAATAATTATTAAAATCAAAACCATAATAAAAGGTCTAATGAGGATGATAAGCCACAATAACCTTTGAAGATAAAGGAAAAATTGAAAGCTTATGAGATCATGATAGTTTAAGTGAATCATGAAAATTAGGGAAAACTTATCCTATACTCTCTAGAAAGTAATTTCAAGTTTGATTTAGTATGAATGAGCCCTATTAAAATATTGTTTTTCATGGTTTAGGGAAATTTCATGTGATTTTGAGAATTTTTTATCTACCTCTATATGGAATATGGAATACTGAAATCACATTTTTATATTCTATCAGTACATGGTTTAACCCAAGCATACAATGAAAATATTTTTATTTAAGATAAGATATTATTTAAGGGATAAAGGGTGAGTTATCATTTGTAAGTATATATATCTCCAAGTAATATTAACATTTGAGTTATGAATATCATCATGGGTTTATTATTTTAATTTTGATCATAATTTCAAATTCATTAACAAACATTTTGATGTTTAATATGATGGTATTTTATCAAGATTAAAGATATATTAAGAGAAATTTATTACAAGAAAAACCTTTGGTTTTGTATATGCTTTAGTAAGAAAATTATTTTAGGATTAATTTCTTTACACTTTGTTGATATATGATTAAAGGTACTGGTATCCTTTAGGGTTTATATTATCTTTGATGTTGAGGTAAATATGGGTTATAGTTGATCACCTTGTGAAGTTAGAACACTTTATTACTATCATATAAAATTTATCTCTTGATCGTCTTTCCATAATATACATTAAAAAATTGATAGGTTTTCATGGGGTACCATATAAAATTGTATCTAATTAGGATATGAAATTTACCTCAAATTTTAAGAAAATTCTTCAGAAATCTCTTAATATAGAGTTGATTTTTGGCACTGCAGATGGTCAGTCTGAGAGAATAATTTGAATCCTATAGGATATGGTACGATCATATTCTGTTGATTTCAAAGGTGGTTGAAATCAAAACCTTCCACAAGTTAATTTCTCCTACAATAATAGATTTCAATCGATCATTTAGATGGCTTGTTATAAATCCCTTTATTGAAATAAGGGTATAACTCCATCGTACTAGAATTAATTTACAAAAAGAAAGATATTGGGACCTGAGAAAACTAATCAGATGGAAGAGAAGGTTATATTTATTCAGAATGATGTAAGGATAGTACAAATTTGATGAAAACGTTATGCTAATAATATTTGACATGATCTAGAATTTGAAGTTGGTGACATGGTATTTCTATGAATTTCATTATAGAATAAAGATGGTAAAAATAATCCCTAATTGTATTGGTCCCATTGAAATACTTGATCATATAGAGATAGTAGATTTCCATTTTGTGCTTCCATCGAACCTCTCTTAGGTTTATAATTTGTTCCATGAATCCCTCCTGAGGAAGTATATACTTGATCCATCACATGTACTGAAGTCATAGGCCATACCACTAGAGTATGATATTTCTTATGTGGAACAAAAGGTAGAGATTCTGGATTGAATATAGAAATTTATAAAAAAAAGAGACCACTGACCTGAATGATGTTTTCTAGTAAAACCACCAGCTTGAGTAAGATATGTGTGAAATTAAGGATGTAATTAGGTATAAGTATCCTTAGTTTTTTGTGATAAATTTCGTGGGAGAAATTAATTTTAAGGGGGTAGAATTAAACACCCTGAGATTTTGTGAGATATTTTTTAAAAATAAATTTAATATTTTCAATATTTTTTATTACAGGCAATACTGAGTTTATCTTTCATTAAATTAAACATTGAGAGTAACTTTTTATACACTCTACACCAAGTTTAAATGAAATATAACATACTATGAATATATTATTATTTAATATGATAATTAACACCTAAAAGTTAGAGTAGTGAGTATGAATAAGATTAACTAAATTATAATAATATATTATCTAAAAAATAATATAAAATGAATTCTTTGGTGTACAATTAATTATAAATGAAAATTAAAACTATTTGGAAATAAAGGAAATCTTTTACTAAAAAAAAATTTTTATCCACAAAAATGTGTTTTACCTCAATAAATTAAAAAAATCACTTTAGGTAAAATATTTTAATGAAATTTATATATTATATATTCCAGATAATTTTTAAAATTCATCTTATATGTTTTTAGGACAATAGATATGAATAAATCCAATTTTCTTCTTAAAAACTATATTTTTCGAAAAAAGTAGTTTTGTCACATTTTTACACACATAATTTAAAAATAATTTTTGAAAATTTTAGAAAATTTAGTTGAAAATTTAAAGTTCATTTTTTAAATAATCATTTTAAAATTACCTTAGGTTTAAGTTTTGAGAATTTTCTGAAAATATAATTTTTTTGATGAATAGTGAAAATACATATTTTTAATTGAAAGCATCATTTTTTATGTTGTTAAAAAGGTAAATTATAGTTTAAATTGGATTTAAATTATCATTAGTTCAATTATATATCTATTAATTCAATTTATTTCATTTTAATCACTTTTATATTGAATTTTTAAATAAAAACCTTGTAAACTTTTAATCATTTTCTCTTTAAAAACTTCCTTTCTCATCACGTCTGTAGGATTAATTTTAAATTAAATTTTACCACCTATTTGAATTGAATTTGGAAAAATGTATTCCATATTTTAAATAATAATAATTTATATTATATAACAACTTAATCATATTTTTTTCAAAATTATTAGTGAAAATAATAAAAATTAATTATCACCATTAAGTTAAAAATGGGTTTACGAAGGGTTAAAATAAGATGATAAGGGTTAAAATGATGAAAAAACTTTTCTAAAATATATTTTATAGCCATATTTACACCCTATAAGTTTTTATTATCTATAATAATACATTTTAAGCCGTGTTTAATGTGAAAAACGTGGGTACACTTTTTTATTCTCAAATATTATAAGTGTGTCACTCACCTCACTTATAAAAGGTGACCCCCTCTCCTACTATATTCACACATTATAACCATTTTGGTTCATCTGATACCTGACCAAATCCATTAAAAAACTACCTAATCTCATACTAGAAGACTTTTTTAGTATTAATCCAACCTAGGAAGTCTTTTGTTTAAATACAAGGAGGTTACCCAAAGAAGAGGCAATGTTCTTAAAAGAGTATTTTTATTTTATTTATCCATCCCCCATCTTCAATTATTATTAAACCATGATGATATAATAACCTTAGTGTCTTCCATATACTGATATTTTTTATTTTAAGGTAATTTCTAAGAACCATCCCCACTTCCATCAAATGGGTTACGAAATCATCATTCATGTGTACTGTGGACTACTGCCTCACAAACCGATGTCATTCATCATTAAATTACCACATCACTTGGTTGGGTATGATGATGGATATAAAATATATATATTATATTTATAACATATTTATACCTTTTTATTAATTATATCATATATACCTTTTTTTACTTTCTATTTTGTAGGGGACATGATAACGTCGCTTGTGTGTACAGAGGACTACTACCTCTCGAAGCAATGTGATTTGTTTTTCACTAATTATTTACATGGAAGACAATAAAGATAAATATAATGAATATATATGATATTAAAAAAAATTATTCACTAAATATTTATCATTATTATAATATAATATTAATTTTTCTTTGTATTTTTACTCACTAAAAGATGATAATGTCATTGGAGTAAATGTGGAATACCGCCCTCATGAAGTGATGTGAATATCTCTTTTCATCACCACGCCAAATGGATGATATATATAAGTAAACATAAAGAAATAATATGATATTTATGATATTATTATAATTATATAAATATAAAATATTACTTACCTCCTTTCCATAATGATCAATGAAAATGAAAACATTATTCATGTATACAGACAACCTAGCATCATTGTGATCATAAATTACTTCATTTCTCACAACTATATTTATTTATTGGTCTTAATAGTATAATTTATTTATAAATATAATAATTTTTTCATTATTATTATTCTAGAGATGATGGTATCATGATCAATGTTATAGGACCCAAAATAACAATGGAAAACATATATAAAAAATATAGTCATTGCTCGAAACGTACTTCGACATGGAATTGTTTAAAATGGTTAATAAAATTTCATAATAAAATAATGTATGGTATGATATATATAATGATGTTTCCTTAATATATTTATAATAAGCTTATAATTATTATAAAGGAGGTTAGAACATGTATGAATGGAGTTAATACTTAGGGTAAGAGATTTCTAGTCTCTCTTTTATTTATAAGAGATATGAAAACTCACCACTCATTTCTTTTGGGTGGTGTATATACTTTACCATTGAAATTTTATATCATGAGTATACTTATTTTAATGATATTTATTGTTTCATTCATTATTATTCTTTATTGGGTCTTACGATTAAGAAGACTATAAAAGTAGTAAGGGATTTTTATCTTAATTTTCTTTCCTTGAGACATGTTTTATGTTATGTACCTATCTTATTTGATGAGGTGCATATAAATCCCCTTTGACATTTAATATCATTAATTTAGTTATTCTCATTATATTTTTAGTTTAATTTAATTTTACTCCTTTGTGGTGCTTACAATTCAGAATTACCAAAGCGTTGAAGATTTTATGTTACAATCTCATTATTTATTAGGATTGTTTATGTTTATATTTCCAATGATAAAATATTATGATCCATTTACCAAGAAACTTATTTATTTTCTTATCCTTTGGTTATATCATGATAATAAATGTTTTCCATTAATTTTACTCTCTTTCTATAACCAAGAGTTCATAATAATGTATTTTAAAAAAATCATTTTTATTTATCTCTAGGGTTGAAAACGTTTTTTCTTATAAAACCATTTTTATAAAACTGTTTTCAAATATGTTTTTAACATTATTATAATGATTTATTAAATTAATTTTTTCAAATTTTTTACTTTTTAAAAAAAATTGAAAGAAATCTTTAAGTTATTTTCCATACAATGCCCATTTAGCTATAACCAAAATTTTTGAAAGTAATAATTGTTTTAATATGTATGACATGAATGGATTTTTCTACCATCATGACCATTATTTTATTTTAAGATTAATTATTAATTTTTTACGGTTTTTTTAAAGGGAATAATTTTAAAAATGTTTTATGCTTTAAATTTTTTTTAAATAAAAAATGATATTTTCCTCATAAAATGTTTTAAATTATTTTTAGAGCTTATTCTAGAAGTTTTTCAAGTTTATTTTCAAAAAAAATACAAAATATTTTTAGTTTTAGAAAGTTATTTTTAAAGAGAATTTATTTTCCCTAATAAATGTTCCAAGTGATCTTTCAAAATCATTATCCATCTAAAATAAAATCTTTTGATGATACTTATTCTTTACTGGGGATATGGTCCATGGATACCATTTTTATTCCTTCATTTAATGGTTTATGTTAATGATGGAATGATATTTATGAAATGTATTTCTATTCCCTAGGTTATACAATGAAAAAATTCTATTCAAACCCACTTATTTTTCTAATGGGTTAAGCTATGATGAAATGATGAAATTTTAATGAAACATGTCACTTTTACACAGGTTATGATATGATGATGTGTTTATGAAACCCATTTTATTTCATGCGTTATTATATGACGAATGTTTTATTATCTTGTGACACACATGTGTGTGATTTTCATTATGTAATTGGTGGGACCAGTATCTTCTTCTAATTTATTGGGTAATGATTTATATCTAATGAGATAGATAGGTCTAGAACAGGGAGTGAACCTAGTTCAGTAAGGGACTTTTTCCTCTATGATTTTTCTTGAGAGTGAACCATGAATACTATTATGGTTTAGGGAGTGAACCATTCCACTGTTATATCCTTTTTAGTGATTATTGAATACTTTTAAAATTATTTTATATGTTTATATACAGTCCACAATTCCATGTCTTATGCTAATGTTATGATATCTTGTCTCATGTTCTTTGATTTCCTTATGATTCATGTCTTATGAACTTCCAATATTTATTTCATGACTCGAGATTATATTCATTTTTATATAGGGTATGGCTTTAAAATTTTATGATCATGATCTCATCCCCTTACATTCATGTTATTCTTATGTATATCCCTTTTTTCCCTTACAGAGCATATGAGATCACCCTTTATTATATTTCCCTTCCCCAAGTTATGAATAAATGTTTTAAGTAGGGTATGTTTGTAAAGAGTAATATAGGAAAAGTTATTTATAGGATATTTTGAAGATCTTTTACCAAATTAAGATATTGTGTACCTAGTCTCCAAAGACACTAAACTATTATCGTCCTCAGGTATATTTTTTTGTAATGTATTGAATATTCATCTAAAATGGCATTATATCTATGTATGAAAATATAGGGTCTCTATATTAAATCCATATATATTTTAAAATAGGATCGTAGAGCTTGGTATGATAGGTTTATCTTCTTCTGGATTTCAAATGGATTTCCTAAAAGTATAGATAACCCTAATATATTTATAAAAACACTTGTCAATGATATTTTAGTAGTTAAAATCTATATTGATGATATTATTTTCTGATCATCTAAACACACCTTGTGTATTGAATTTTCTAAAAGAATGCAAAATGAATTTTAAATGAGTTTAATGGGTGAGTTAAAGTTCTTTATCAGTTTTAAAAAAAATTATAATAAAGATGGAATTGTATAAAATCAAATACAAAAAGGAAATTTTAAAACATTTTGGTATTGATTGCACCAAAAGTAGTGATACTCCTATGTTTACAAGTTTTAATCTAGATATCTATAAAATATAATATTTTTTAACCTATTTACTAATATAGGTATGATTAGGGATTTTTTATACTTAACTGTTGGTCAACTAGATATTATGTTTTGTGTATGTATGTGTGCCTAAATTTAAGAAAATATAAAATAATCTCATTTAGATTCTATTAATAGGATTTTTAAATACCTCAAGAATACAACCAATTCTGGATTTTTTTTTAATATAAAGGTCATGCATCTTAATTAGTTAATTATTCAGATGCTAATTTTTGTAGTTATAAGTTAGATAGAAAAAAGAACTTATAGAACATTCAATTTTTTTGGAAAGTCTCTAGTTTCTAGGTGTATTAAAAAGAAGAATTTTGTTGCATTATCTACTATTAAACATGAATACATAGATGCAGGCAGCTGTTATAAACAAATTATATATTTGAAACATGTATTACTAGAATATGGATATCAATTATAACATGTCTCTATAAGTTGTGAAAATAGAAGTGTTATTAATATTTCTAATAATTATTTATCTAATTTAAAGACAAAAAATATTGATATAAGATATAAATTTTTAAGAGACCATTTTCAAAAATGGGATATTACTCTACAGTTAATTAGCATCAAACATCATATTTATGATATCTTTATAAAGGTTTTGAATATAAAAAATATTAAATTATATCATACATGAGTTAGAAATCTTTAATTAGTCCTAAATTTTTCATTTAAGTTCTTATCCCTATATTTTTTTATGTCATGTTCCAAAAGATTAATTATTTACTAATTTTTTATAATGATTAAACACGTCTATTCATTTTTATTTCCCTTTTGTTTAGTTTAATCTGATAATTTTTCTTCTCTGGTAAAAAGTAACTATAAATTAAGTCAAACAATTACTTAACCAACCATAAAAATTTGTTTATAAGCTCAGTTAAATAATTGTGAGAAGTTTTTCATGTAGTTAGTTAACCTATTATGATTCCTCTAGGTTACCACAAGGCATTTTATATGTTAAATTCACTAATTGTAACGTGTTTAAGTCACCATGAGCATGATCCTATGATCAGTTAACCTATTTTTTCTATTTAAATGTTAATTAAGTTCTCTGGAAGGAATTTGTTTCAATTTATTATTATTATATTCATTTATGACATAAATGATTAAATGAACTTGATTTAGAATACTAATTGACAAACATTCCTCCCCTTATCACTTCCAAATCCAATGATGTTCTCTCTTTTGATTCTATATTTTCAAAAAATCTCATCCTCTTAAAACTAAACCCAAGCCTCTAGATTTTCTAATCATTATAGAATAATGGTTATAATGAAAATATATATTTAATTTGAATCTCTTATTGGTTTACCTCATTTGCATGAATCAAAGAAAAATAAATCAAGATAGAGAACTAACAACCCTCATCAGCTAGATCGACCTGTTTGTGCAGAAAAAAAAGTTGATATCAAATGGGTATGGTTGAAAAAGTACCTGGTTAAGAAATTGATTCAAAATAAATGACATGGTGACTGATTTAAAGAAAATTTTAAGCCACTTTGTCCTTATCTAGTCAAATAATTATATGAAAATAAATATTTTAATACTATTTATTCAAGGAATACCATTCAAATGGTCATAAATGGAGAGAGTCTAGTATTTTCTTCAAAGTTATGGGATAAGAGATTGAAGGTCTATCATATAGAAGAGTACAAGGATTATCAAAGTTATCCTCCTATTAATCATGCTCAATTTTAGTTCTCAAATGTTCTTGAGGAACTAACTGGTAACAGAACTCCCATAAAACAAACTGTTATCAAATTATATGGGGAATATATATTTTTAGGGGATTTTATCTTACATTTAATTAGTCTTGGGAAAGGTAACTTTATCATCTTAAGGAATTTGGATTTTTTTTCTTCCTTTATTTGATAAAGAATGGAATTTAGATAAGCTTGTCAAGGTATATCATGAGACGCATGGATGAGTTGTGGAAAACCTCCTCCTTATTCACATATTTTCTTTATCCTAAGTTCATATCATCCCTATTGGAATTAAAAGGGATAGTTTTTGAGTGGGAGAAAAGAATAGTCTAATCTAGTGGGTTTATCTAAATCATAAAATTTATAGGGATATTAAAATAAATTGAAACCCATTAAAGAAGGATTGGGTGGTAGATAATGAGATGATACATGAGATGATCAATCATGTTAATGATCCTATTATGCCAAGAGAAAAAGTGGATCCTGGTCTAAAACATGATGAGGTAGTTGATTATTCATCTCATTAAAATGATGTTGAATTGGAAGTTGAAAAAGAAGAATTTGGAACTGTTGATCTTAGTAAATAAGTAAGCGGAGATCATAAGGATGATTTTAATCTCTATCCCATTATATCCTTTGGATATTATTATTCTCCTCTACCTCTAACTTCTTAAGAAAAATAAATGATATATGAGGATCTTGATGATACCATGGTAACCATGGATGATTTTTTTGAAGATATAGTATGCAGGATAGTGAATTAGATGAGTCAGAATAAGGTTTTGATAGTAGTGAGAAATATTTTACTTTGAGCCATATCATTATAAGTAATCCTAGGCTAAGTGGAAGAGGATAAACTACTTAAGGGAAGGAATCTAAGGATATTGATGACCATGGAGGTAGTACATCTAGACATGGTCTACCTATCATCACTTTCTCTCAGAAAGTTCCTGATAGATCACTAAATTATTAAATAGATCTTCAAGATAGATTTGGTGTATCTCCTCCTAGACCTATAGTGGACCAAGTTATTGAAGATATATTTGGACCTAATATAACTAAAATATTTAATAAATAATATGTCAATACTTTTATAGACCCTATTGTATCTTCTCATAAAAATATTTTTTAGGATTTTAAGGAATAAACTAGTGCAGCACTAGAAGTTCAATATTCGAGTCTAGATCTTATGATGTTTGAATATGATATTTTATTAAGTTTTTTACTATATCATCTATAATTATACCTCCTTATTATCATTCATCCTTTGTGAATAAATAGGATCTCAATGAGTTAAAATATTATTTTAAGTGTTTATTAAATAAATTTTCATTAGATTTGGTAAGTTAATTGACCCCATCAGATAAGAGGATATCTCGAGAATACTCACTCTTGTTATCTCTAATTTTTAATCAAAGATTCATCTTTAAATGGATCTTATGAAAAATGATATTCAAAGATTAATAGATAAAGTTATATACTTATAATTATTCCTCCAATACATGATATTGAAATTGGACTAGATGTTTCTAAATATTTTCTTTCATCCTTCTATAGCAGCTACTCATTCACCTTCACCTTATTAAATTTAACCTCCGACTCCAATGAAAAGCAATATTAATGACGATATACCCATAAAAATCCTAATAAATGAGTATAAGTTGATATTTTATGAATTACATAAGTCCCTAGAAATGATATTTGAGATATTTCAAACACATTTTTTAAAAAACATTAGAATTAGTTAGATGAGATGTGTAGAAATTTGGTAGAGATAGAGACATTGTTTGAAAATATTTTGAGTTTTATTTGAGTGAAATTTTCACCAAGTCATATATGAATACAATTTTTTTATCTTTAGATATTTATATAAAAATGAATCATATGACTCAAGCCTTAAAAAATCAAGTAGATAGATTTGAGATTATCACTCGAATTTTATAACCCTTTTTAGAAAACAAAGAATACTAATTTTAGTCCCTGGATAATAAATCCTAAACTATGAAGTATTTCACCATAATTTTAGAGACCTAACTTTATACAGCTAATAATACCACTCTAGAACCCTCTTCCTTACCTATTTATTCAACACCTACCTCAACCCTTTCTTTTATTATCTCTTTTGTTTTTTCTCTAAGAAAAGTGGTTCACTATCATCACCTTGTTTCAAAGTTATTTTTTATTCAATAACATTCTCTTATATCTTCACCACAACCTTCATCTATTACCTTAGACTCTATAGATATAGGTAAAACTCCTCTTCTCTCTTCCAACATCCAAGATGTTTTATCCAATTCTGATTTTGATTAGAGTGTTTCAAAGGGACTTTTTGTAAAAAAATTAAAAATATATTAATTTTTTTATTCCCTTCATGTATTTACACTTATCAATTTGTTTTTAGTAATTATTTATTATATTTTTTAATGTCTTATTTATGTAGACTTTATCATTTCCAAGTCCCTTTAATATACTTTTTGATAATCCAAAAAGGGTTATAAATGTTTTTTCATTCATTTCTTATAAACTACCATGATTTTGTATCATAAAAAGGGGGATATTATTGGTTTAGTCTAGAAACTCTTTATCCTAATTCTCAAAAATCATTTTTTTATGATATTAATGAATTATGTGTTTTATTATAATCAAATTTTTTTCTATAAAAAATGGATAAGTCTTGAAGTTTCTACCTCAACCTACCATATAAATATTTCCAACTGATCATGAATTCCAAGTGACTATATAGAAGAAAACACGCATTAAAGTCTAAGTGATTTCATGAATAAACAAGTAACCTTGTTTCAGATGAGAAAATTTTTTATAAGTCTTGAACTGACTGTAAATATACTAAACTAGTCATATGAAGTGTTCAAGTGACTGAATGAAGAACTAAACCTACTGCATGAAGTGACAATATAAATAAATTAACTGAAAACATTAAGAGATCAAGTGATCATGTCCGGTGACCATGTCACATGACCACAAAGAGAAGTGATCACAAGATCAAGTGATTACAAGTCAAAGTGATCATGTCTAATTAATGATAAATTGATCATGTCTAATTCAACTAAAAAGAAATATTTTAACTAAAATGACTATATTTAGGATCATTTACTTTGAATTTAGAGTATTTAAGGATTCCAAATAAAAATAATCCAAAAGATTATTATTTTATAAATATTATACAATGGTTAATTTGACAAGGATTTATCTTTTATAATTAGATATTCTTGTGGACAAAAAAAGAGAATTATACTTAAATATAGATAAAAACAAATAATTAACTATGATGTTTTATGACACTATATTCTTTTTATTCTAATTGAAAGATCCATTTGATTATTTATTAAGGATTTATTTAAAGGAAATTGATCAACTGAATCTAATTAGAATGTGATGCTTCAAAACACTCTATTCATATTATATTTTTTAATTTTTAGTTCAAATTTTACCTATGTTTGTGATATCTTGTATATTTTTTGTCACATGTTCTTGTTTTATATTGAATATTACTAGAAACTATTTCCTTATTTAAATTAAACATGGTATCCCATGAATAACTTTAGAAGAGGATGGTTGTATGCTATAATTCCCTATGTTTAGTTGTATCTGTAAAACCTAATACAGAATATAGATCATGTTTATTAGGATTTAATAACTTTTCTTTGTATTTGGTGACTATCAAGTGGAGATGATTAATTTAAATCTTGGAACTAAACCTCTTGTTTAAATCTTTCGTGTATTTTATTTCTTTTCTTACTCTATTTTTCAAACAATATTTATTAGTTTAATTTTTCATCTATTTTTTAGTCATTATCTTCTAAATTTTGGTTTTCAAAGAAGATCTATGGTAGTTAAAATTATTATTTGATATATTACATTTGGTGTGACTAAAATATTTTCTAAATTTAAATTCGTTTCAAAATAAGTTTTAACTGGGTTTTGATTAAATCATTGAGAAATTGTTTCGATGAATTGGATTGTTTATGCATACTTTATTTGTTATTGGGATTATTTTGTTTGTGTGTTTATTATTTTATTTTTAAAAAAAATTAAATTGGAAGCTCAATTCACACCCCCCCCCTCTTATGTTATCCACTAGGACAAATATTTTCCTTATTCATCATGTAAAAACCCCTACAATATTCTCTTTTAAAAACTCTCTATATTTATTTTTTCCCACCATTAAATTTATATAATGGGTGATTTTCTATAAAGTATGTATCCTTTATTAGTTTGTATTTATCAAAATATTTTTCATGCTTAAATCATGATGGAAACCTCTTATTGATCACATGCATACTAACATGTCACCCAAGTCCTTGGATTGAATTGTCGATGAGTCCAATAAATATTACTTCTAATCTTCCATAGACCAATTTTTTCAAACTCTAGCATTAACTATGAATTCAACTCAATGGATCGATTATGAGGTTCAATATGCAGTTGATTGGAATGAACATGTGACTGATCAGAATGAATGTGTATTCAATCTTCACACAGTCAATTATGTTGCATAGTTGATTGGATATATTTTTATAGTCAATCATCACATGGTCACTTATGATGCATGGTTAATTTTAGGAAAGTCAAGATTGAATGTTAGGTTCATATTAATGAATCAACCTCATGGTGGATAAGTGACTATGAAGTCATACAAAATTATTCCTTTTTCAAATTGAAACCTATTATTGATTTCATGCACACTAACATGGTATCCCAAATTATTAACTTTATGTGTTAATGATCCTCATGAATAAATTTCCTTGTACCATAAAATGATTACACTGAGGTACCTAAAGTTGGTCCCATTCTTATGCAAAAATTTCTAGGATTAGTTCAATACTTACACAGGGGAAAAGTTTTGGATGATGGTGGCATAGGTGTTCATCACGGTTACATGGAATTAGATCCACGCTTATATAGGATTTGAATGATAGTTACACCATCTTTCCTGGGAATTTTTTTATTCTTATAAAGGTTGTGAATGATTGTTATGGCATCTTATCTTTGAATTTACTGATGATTATATAGGTTAAAACTAATGGCTGATGGTTACATGGTTCTATGATTTTTTTATTTCTTCAAAATTCCATTGAGGGGGATGAATCCATAACAATCCTATAATCATAACCACTTCCCTAAAAAATTACTTTATTAGGAATGAAATCCAATTTCACTATTAATGTTCCTAGTCCTTCACAATATTAATATATAGGGTAATAAATAGAAATTCATTTATATCACATAAAAATTCAATAAATTAAATTAAACACCTAATTTCTTCAATTTAAACAATATCCATTCAATTAAATCATTTAACTATTAAATTCAAAAACTCATTATAGCTCTATGAATTAAAGTTTGTGTGCATAAAATTAATAAAATATAAACAAAATATCATGAATTTATAGTCTATGTCAGTCACCTTGCACACCATCTCCAAAACCTATGTGTGGATTCATTCATATTTCATTTTATTGAATAGATAGTGACACCTTGACTCCTTGATCTTAGTCCCAATAACACATTTCACATTGCCTTTATCATTTAAAGGTATTTTAAACCCCCATAAAGATACCCTCTCCCAAATAGTACTGAGATGCGTATATTCTCTAAGCAAGTATTCTAAGTAATAAAACCTTAGACTTCAACCCATACAATCCAAGCCGCATGACCTAAAATTACATAGAAAAAAATCTTAATTATACATTGTTAAACTACATGGTATAGTCCTCATATTATAACATTAAACTATGTGATATCTTGGTTCAGGATATAGGAATTCAAACTATAAAGTACCAAGTATCACATCATTCCCTAAGAAAATATTGATTCTTGCTATCACTCCATAACACCCCACCTATGTGTTTAATGCATGGTGGAGTAACCCCAATAATGTTCAAACAGTACCAGATATCTTCCATCTCTTATCCTTTGTGCTTTGTGACCTTGGATATTGAATAACTATTGATATTCCATGGTCCAAACAGACTCACATCACTCAACAGTGATGGATCAGGTTCATTAGTATCAGACCACCTCATATCCATGGTACACATCGAAGAGAACATATATAAATGGATGGAACTGGTGTTTTGAACATGGTAAAAATAAATTATTAAGTTTCATATCCTATTCCTGGAATTAAAACATCCAATTACTCCCTTCAGAATGTCAACCATCAGTCACACTCAATATACATCTCCCTTCACATGATTCAAAATATCTGAGTCACAGTTTACCTTTCCTCTACCCCTTTTATTCAATGGGATTTTAAAACCATCTGTGATACCCTTAGTGAATCACTATTTTTTAGTAGGATGATTCATCCTTTTGGAATTACCCCTGAATAGTTCACCGCATTTTTACAAGATTTCTCCCAGTGGTCGATGTAATATTCTAACCATTACCAGTCCACCACTATTTTTACACTCTCATGTGATTTGGTTGATCTTAAATTAACCCTAATTACCCATATCTAGAATAACGTACATTTTATTAGTGTATTGGACTATATTTTTTCTATAATAAGCAAGAATCATCAAAGTAAGATGGCCTATTAATCCTAATTGCATGAAGATAAATTTTATACACCCCATTCAGCATATCTACGTAATAAAAAACTACATATACCTTATTTTTCCTCATTGTATGATAGTAAACTATGAAATCATTATTCATAATTATTGAATTTCATTAAAATACATAGCTCATATAATACCCTAGTATTTTAAAAAACAATAATATGTTCGATGGCATACATGACATGCAATACTGAGCTTAATCAATCATGAAATATTATTATTTAAATATAAATGTTATAAAATAGATGTTAAATTGGAGATTATGAATAGTAATAACCAAATTATGAAATATAAGTATAAATGTTCTACTCAATAAAAAATTATTGAGTAATTATTAGGAAATAGGCATTCAATTTTTAGTAAAGTCGTTTTATGCTTCATAAATTCTTTTTTCCTCAAGAATGGTTTTATTTATTTTTATGATAAAATATTATAACTAATTTATAAATATTATATAAAATTTATTTGACATAATTAAATTCATTTTTGAAACCAACAAATCCAAATAATCTAAGATTTAATTTTTTAGAATAATCTGAAAAGTTTGATATTTCGATGAATAGTGAAAAAAATAATTTTTACTAAAAATATCCTTTTTTGGATTTACATTTATTATAAGTAATATCTCCATTAATTAATTCTAAATTCAATGATATGATATTTAAAAGGGTTATTTATCTCAAATTTCCCTTTTTTGGGACATATGTTTATGTTATATACCTATATACCATTATCATATGTATACACCACCCTTTGACATGTTATATCACGGATCTTCTTATATTCATATAATTTAAAGTTCCATTTAAAGTCATTTATTTCATGAGTTTAAGATTTAAAAGTTACCAAAATGATAAGGATTTGTATGATATAATATCATCTTATTTTGAGATTATCTATATTCAAAGTTCCTTTAATAGAGATCATATGCTCTTATTTTATTGAACCAAATATCTTTCCTTATCCACTAGTCATGATTTTGGTTTACATATTTAATATCCATTTCATCCCTTAATGAATTAAAAAATATAAAGAATATTTTTTATAAGTGATACTAATCTTGTATATTCTTTTAGATCTGTAATCTTTCTATTCCATGTTTATGTTTTATAAAAAATTTTCAAGAAATTTATTATTGAAACTTAAATTATTTATTAATGAAATTTTAAAGTATCTTTGACTTTATTTAAAAAGGTTTTCAAAATTATTCTTTTTAACATTTTTTTACAACACATTTTGAATTTTTTACCAAATTCTGAAAGGAATGTTTTAATTTTACATATAAGTATTAACCACATTTTCTCAATGTTGTGAATATTTTTTATTTAAAGGTTCCATTTAAAATTTCCAAATTTATTTGCCAAGAAATTGTTTTTAATATTCTAGAAAATTTTAGTTTTTAAAAGTGATTTTCAAAATGTAAAGAGAATTATCATCAAGAATGTTTTTAATAATATTTTATTGGTATTTCTATTCATCAATGAGAACAATCCTTGATGTTACTTATTCTCTACTAGGGATATTTTTTAATGGTACTGTTCTTATTATTTCTCTATATGGATTAACATTTTTCAAAGAGATTGTTATGGAACCTATTTATTTTCCATAGTTAAATCAAGCTATGAAAGAACAATTGTTATAGTTAAGTTGAAAAGTGTAATCTTGTAATTTTTTTATAATTATATTATACTTAGGAATGTGCATGGATGATTCATGGGTGGTTTTATTATAAACCAAGGATAGGTGGTTTTGTTATATCGCTTTAATGAATTGGGTAAAGCGATGTAGAAAATTATTTTATGTTACTACTAAGAGAGTGTGACATATTTTTCTTTTGATAGGTACTCCAATGAAGTGACAAAAGTTAAATATTGTAAGTTACTCCCAATAAAATGATGAATTATCATGTTTAGGTGATTTCATGATAAATGTTTTATTTTTCAAGTTACCAATTTTTTTTCTTTGTAATTTCATCAATTTTTAATGCTTCCTTATATCAAGGATTATTATCGCATGGCTCATGATTATTTACTCATAAGTATGTAAAATTTGGTTAATGATTTATGAAATTTAAAAATATTTATAATCTTGGTTTTATGGGTATGAATTCTCTTATGTTATGTTTATTAACTTTTAATATGTTATCAAACCTTTACCCCCATCAGTATCTCATTAAATTTATTCAATTGTTATTAACAATGTTTACCCTTACTGAGCATTTCAGATCACCCTTCTTATGTTTCTTTTCCCTAAGTTATTAAGAGAGATTTTATTTAAGATATCACTAGAATTATTCCATTTGATATAAGATAAATGATAAATATGAAATAAGTAAATATGGGAGTAATTGGAAAAAATTACTTAATAAAGGACATGGACAATGTTAAATAAGGGTTTTTCAAAATTCTATAAAACTCTAAACCTAAAAGATCCTTGGGTATTTAAGTGATGTAATATTTACATTTTATGTTATGAGTTTTGGATTGTTTAAATTGGTCCACATTTATTGGTATCAAATCCAGAAGTATAAAGATCATGTTTTAAGCACTGAGTTTCAGGAGTGTGGGTTAGGGGTTATCATAGTTGGTATCAGAGTAGGTTTTGGATAATTCTAGAGATTATAATATTTTCATGTGATGTTAACTTAAGAGTTATTTATAACATCATGGTTTTATAATTCTAAGGTATATCACAAGTATAAATGCATAGACACCCCTTTTAAGGTTTTAAGTGATGGTATTTAAATTTGATTAATGATGTTTTGGGAGGTGTTTTATTCAATTTAGGTATATCTAACCCTTAGGATTAATTTGAGGGATTATTTTAGAATAATATTATTATAATTTTGGGGATATAAGCTTAAATGTATGGAAAAAACATTTGAGGTTAAAAAATTATTTAATGTTAAGGTTATTGATGTTAATAAGGTAATAGTGTTATTTATATATGGAATAAACTAAATTGAAATTTTGGTTTTATTGTTGAAATTTTGGATTTAAATGTGATATTTATTCATATGAAGGTTTATTATGTTTGGGTATTATCAAAATTGTGCTAACCATTTTGGTTTTGGTCAATGTATAAATATAGAGGGAATAACTTTGTATCCTTTTTTGGATTATCTAATTGATTCGAAGTTGATTTTTTTACTTCAAAAATGAAAAAAACATCTTTAATATTCATTTTTTGGAATAATAGATATGATGGAAGTGGAAATTGATCGAAACCTAACTAAAGGAAGAAATTATTACTGTGAAATGGAAGAAAATAAAGTAAGTTTATTTTATTATGTTCTTAGTCTAGATGGTAATAGAATTCATCTAATCTAGGAAAAGGATATTTAAATAAAAAATTTATCATATTACCTTTATTCCTAATAAATGTATGGTCTTTTTCATGCCTCACTGGTTTATAGTTTTTGTGATCATTGACTTTCTCAATATCATTCTCTTTATTGTGATCAATGTTCTTTTATCACTCCACGTCATTATATGGAAATTAATTTTTCCTTCATCTTAATATTTTAACTTTCCAATAATGTTCTCCTATTTGGAAACCTATTTATGTGTTATTCTATATTTAGTTTTTATTTCCCTCTTGTCAAAAAGAAGTTTTGTTAACACTTTTTATGATATGGGTTTTTAACAAAGGTATTTTCATATGTTACACCCTTTATTACTAAGATATATATAAGATTGTGAGGATAATATTTATTAAATAGGGTATAATTTAATAATGTAACATTTTAAAAAAATAATATTATGTTCAATAAAATACATGACATGCAATATTGAGCTTAAAAAACCATGAAATATTATTATTTTAATATAAATGTAATAACCTTGATGTTAATTTGGAAATTATTAATATGAATAAACAAATTATAAATATATATATATATACCCAACTTAATAAAAATTTATTGATTAATTTTTAGGAAATAATCATTCAATTTTTAGAAAAGTTATTTTACGCTTCAAAAATACATTTTTCCACAAAATTTGTTTTTATTGATTTTTGTGAGAAAATATTATAATTAATTTCTAAAACTTTTAGAAAGTTTGTTTTATAAAATTAATTTCATTTTTGAAGAATCATTTTAAAAATATCTTACAGTTAATTTCTGAGAATTTTCTAAAAAGTTTGATGTTTTTATGAATAGTGAATATTATTGATTTTTATTGAAAAGTATCTTATCATTTAAAGAATTTAAAAATATAAATTTTGTGTTAAAATAGTTTAAATGTAAAATTAGTTCATTTATATTATCAATAATAAAATTAATTTCATTTTAATAAATTTTATTCTTTATTTTTTGTATAAAAAAATTTATATTAAGAAGACATTTTTCTAGAAAATAGCTTTTCATCGCATTTTATGGGTTCAATTTTAAATTAAATTATTCCACTTCTATGAATTAAATCTGATAAAATGGATTCAATATTTTTAATCGTAATAATTAATTTTAGTTAATATGTTCAACTTAATTTTTTTTCAAATGAATATTAAAAACTGTGAAAATATATTACAATGGTTAGGGTTAAAACAAGTTTATTGGGGGTTAAACTAAAGTGATAATGGTTAAAATGAACTAAAACTTGTCTAAATCCTATTGTATGGATTTATTTATACCCTTATCAACTTAATATATAAATTTAATGGTTAATGGGACAATTTCTCATGAATATGACTTAATAATATTTAAATATATTCAGAAATACCAAGTGTATCCTCTCCCTCAAATATAAAAGGAAACCCCATTTTCTCTCCTATCTAAACTTAAAAATCTATTTATCTCAACTAATTCATATAAAAATTCCTTCCTAAATTCCCTAACCATGTCATATAGGTATTTTTTTGGGAATAATACCGACCTTATAAGGATTAAGGGGTAAAGAAAAGGGAGTTGTTTGAAGAAGAGGTATAGCTTTAACTGAATGTTTTAGTCTTATTTTTTGTTATACATCTTTAAAAACTCTTCCAAACAATGTGATATAATAGCATTAGTTTCTCCTATATACATAAATGTTATTTTATTTATTAATTAACTTTAATCTATCACATTATTCATCTAATGGGAAATGAAACCACTGTTCATGTGTAAGGTGGACTACCACCTCACGAATCGATGTAATTTGTTTTCTATCACTACACCTTATTTTTGGTAAAAATGATTGATATAAATTATATAATATTATATTAATTATAGAAATTTAATTATGTTATTTTAAAATAAATTTCTTACTTATTTCTTTGCAATCCAAATGAAAAATAAAAACATTGCTCATGCGTGTGTGTGGAATAACGCCTCATGAGATTATCTATTTTACTTTCTATCAGCACCTCACATGGCTAGTTATATAGATGTATTTAAAGAATTAATATTATATTTATGATATAATAATAATTTTTTAAAGTAAAAAATCAAACTTAACTTCTTTCCCACAAGCTCATTGAATAATGAAAATGTTACTCATGCGTTTATGTGGATTATCGTCTTTATAATAGAAAATATTTCATTTTTCATGTTCACATTTCATGGACAGTTATAAATATTTTATAAAGGTATAAACATGATTATTTTTTAATAATTTTTATTTTTTGATATTTTAACCCTGACTCTTTTGACAATACTCAACCTACTGATGTCATTTTGGATTTATGAACTGAATATCCTTATAATGCCTATTGTGAAATTAATTATATCTCTGAGTTAAGTTAAATAAAATTATTAATAAATTTTAAAAAGTTTATTAACCAAATAAATTATTATCAAAAGTTTATTATTCAAAAAGATAAATAAAATGTGTGTCGAGTCGAGGCACAATGTTAGAGGTTTTGTTAAATAAATTTCAATTCATTAGGTTATATCACTGATTAATTAATTATATTATTCCATTATTATATTTGAAAATAAATTTTTTTATGTTTTATTTTATATTGTTTTTTATTTATTTATTTTACAAATAATCTCTCCATTGATTAATTCTTAATTTTTTTTGGCATTATTCATCTAAAATTTTCAGTCTTTGGGAAATATGTTTATATGATACACCTTTCTTATTTTATGAGTTTTGAATACTAACCCTTGAATATTTCTATCATGGGTCACCTTATATTCATTTTATTTAATGTTTCATTTGAAATCATTTTTCTCATATGTTTAAGATTCAAAGGATACCAATATAGTAAGGATTTTTATCATACAATATCATATTTTTTCAAGATTGTCTATGTTAAATTTTTCTTTAGTAGGGATAATATGATATTATTTTATTAAAACACATATATATAATTATTATTATTTGGTTATGAATGTGTTTTATATGTTTAATTTTAATTTCCTCCCTTATTTATTAAATAAAAACCAAGAAAGTTGTTTTTAATTGATATTAATCTTGTATCTTCTATTATATCTAGAATCTTCCTCTACCATATCCATGTTTTATAAAAATATCAAAAATTTTATTATTTAATAATTTATTATTCCTTAAATTAGTTTTCAAGTATCTATTAATTTATTTAAAAAGTTTTTAATAAGGAATCTTTTTTACATTGTTTATACAACACATTCTGACTTTATTAACCAAAGTGTGAAGGGAATGTTTTATTTTAATATATATGGATTAACCACATTTCTATGATTTAATGAATATTTTTGTTTTGAAACTTCCTTTTAAATATTCCAATTTTATTTTCAAAATAAAAAAAATCTCTAATATTCAAGAAATGTTTAGTTTTAAAAAGTGATTTTTAGATTGGAAATGGTATTTTCCTCAAGAATTTTTGTAATGATATTTTATTAGTATCTATATTAAACAATAACAAAAAAACCTTGATGTTACTTATGATAGACAAGGGATATATTATAAATATTCTATCCTTAATCATTATTTAGATGGATTATGATTCTTTCAGAGATATTTTCATGGAAACCATTTCTTTTTCATGAGTAAATCAAGCTGTGAAAGAACAATGCTTATTATTATTTTTAAAAGTGTAAGATTATAATTTTTTTCTCATTATATGGTACATAAAAACGTTTATGGATGATTTATGGGTCATTCCATTTTAAAACAATTATGGATGGTTATTTTCTAAACTAAGGATGGGTGGTTCTATTATATCCCTCCAATTCATTGGGTAAAACGATAGAGCTAACTATTATAAGTTACTCCAAAGAGATTGAGAGATATTTATCTATTGATAGGTACTCCTATGAAGAGATGAAGTTAAATATTGTATGTTACACCTAATATTGTGTTTAAATTATCCATTTTATGTGATTTTATGATGAATATTTGATTTTCCATGTTACTAACATGTTTTCTTTATTCTTGAATCAAGTTTAAATTTCTCCTCTGATCAAGGATTATTATCACATGGATCATAATTGTTGACTCGTAAGTCTCTCATATTTACTTAATACTTTATAAAATGTAATAATTTTTATAATATAGGTTTTATGAGTATTAATTCTCTTATGTTATACTTATGCACTTTGAACATGTTATTATACCCTTATCCACATCTTGTGATCATTAAATTTATTCAATTATTATTACATGTGTTTACACGTACTGAGAATTTGAGATCACCCTTAATATGTTTCTTGTCCCCATATTATAAAGAAATATTTTATGGAAGATATTTGTAGAATATTTCTATGTGAGAGATGATAAAAGCGTAATGTGTAATAAGAAATTCTAGGAGAAGTGGGAAATATTACTCATTTAAGGACATGAATAATGTTATCTGAGAGTTTTTCCTAATTCTATCAAAATCAAAACCTAAAAGGACCTTATGTATGTAAGTGATATAATAATTCAATTTGATGTTATAAATTTTGTACAGTTTAAATTGATTCACATTTATTGGTATCAATACCATAAATTTTAAGATTAATTTTTAAGAACTGGATTTTGGGAGTGTCGGTTTGAGGTTGTAACCACCACTATTAGTCCAAAAATAATAATCTTAAACTATGTGAACCCATCCCTAAGGTTGTTTTTTTTAACATAGAGCTCTCGATAGTTTTATCTCACCCCTATAGCTATAGAGGCTATCTCACACCCCACCTATAATCTGATCTGCAATACTTTAACTAGTATAACACCTCTATCCTTACCGTATTATGATAAATTGTGTGTTTATCTTCAATTTTTTATGATGTTAAACTACATGGTTTAAGTCCTCACTGTATAATGTGAAAATATGTGATCAATTTCTTTATTATATGATGTTAAACTACATGAGACCATCCAAATAGTATGATATTAAATTATACGATTCCCTAGTCCACACCCAAAAGGATGGTCCCCCTTTTTTATGTCAGTTACCTACCACACCACCTCTAAAAACTATGTGTTTCTTAATTACCATTTCTTGGGATATTTAGTGACACTTGTATGAATTATCATGGACCAAGGTTTAAATTTTAATTTCATTACATTATATTGTTTTAAACCCTTTACCCTAAGTTGACACCCCTAATTACCAAAACTTGGAGATTTCCCTTATACCTTTTTTTAATATATGATCTAGAAAAAACACTAAATTATCTTTCCCATGAGAACTAAATTTGTCTTGACTTCCATTTAATTTGATATATAGTGATTCTCAGATGTATAACCTTAATGGCCACTTCACTAGGTCATAAATGCCCGGTCATAAAAGGCACCACTTTGGTCCTAGTTGCATAACCTAAAAAGGTACATCATTTATATGATCTATATAACCTTAAACCAATAGTATCTACTAATATTAAATGAGATAAAATTAGGAACCATGGTCGATATATCAGGACCTTAAATTGTGTACATTCTTATTTGGTATTACCTATATTAGCTTTGGTTACCCACTTCACGTTGGGTCTACTTTTCCCTCACTAATTTATTGAGTTCCATATCTCAAAGTCCAATATGTGTAACCCTAAACCCTAGATTTCCCATGGTCCAATATATATGAAATTAAACTATATATCCTTGGATATCGTATTAGTATCCTCTCTAGATCATGATCGAACTCTATTATCCCATCACATATAAGGTTGTCATCTATTCTTAACTACAAATTTAACTATCCTACATCCTCTATATTTATTGGTATGCCACCTTCGATATGTTCAATGTATGATGGTGAATCCATGGAATATAGAAACTCTCCTCAAGTATCTCTCTTTATATAAACTCACTTTATTTCCCCTAAATTTGATTCTCCATCAACCTTCATTTCCAAACAGACTCCCTTCAATCTATAGTGACACCTCAAGTGCCCCGATATTATACCACCTCTTATATGGGGTACACATCCTATAGGAAACAACCTTGTCACTAACAAGATCACCTTGTTCATTGGTGATAGATTAGGTTCCCCTATATTGTTCGGCCTCCTACACCATCTTCAAGGACTTGATAATAATTTCATGAAACTCATGTTTTGAAAAAAAAATGGTCATGATCAGTTGGTTTTATCCCATTTCAATCGATATGATAGTAATTATCACTCTTCAGATACATTATTAGTGGTTAAACTCATCCTATCATCCACCACCATTTGATTCAAGCTCTTATGGAAAAAAAATCAAATTCTACCACTTCCCTTTTCCCAAGAGGAATTTCAACACCTCTGGTGTTGTTCACTATAGATCATTGGATAGCATCTGGAAAAATTACGATTTTATATTCACACTAACCTAGTTACCCATCATTATAGGATCATTCACAATAATGAATGCAATATTTAGACCCTAAACCATCCACCCTTTTCATGAACTCACATTCCATATGATTGATTTTATATTGTCTATTGTTTCTCAAACCAAGAATAAATCACATTGTCTTAGATATTTTATTTTGTTGTTTCATTGATGCAATCAATCTATAATGAAATTTAAACATAGGGTATATAACATGTAGAAAATTTTATTACTTGGTAAATATATTAATTATATTCATGCATATACTATAAAGTATCATTCATCATAAAATTATCTTATGATAGTTCCTAAGACATTACTTACTCAATATTACCAAACCACTATCAGGAAGATTCCACATCCTGCTATATCATTTCCAAATCCTTCATTTATTACTCTATTTGTGGGTGTACCTCAATGTACTACATCTTTATTTCATCTTTCTAATACATTCACTCTACCATTTAATATGAATATTGGGATAACTTGTCTTTAACAACTTCTAGTTGATACTTCAAGCAGGTGGCCTCCTCCTCCTTAGTTTGGGTGAGGTCCTTTATTAAAACTCCTCTTCCTCCTATTGATCAATCTTTTGTTGTGCCTCCTAAATACCCACCACAATGTAAGACACACAAAAATCCCAAGAATAGTTGAACTTTCATTCCTACAATCACTCTGTATTGACTAGAAAATTGTGGTTCATTTCATGGAGTGAATGTTAGTCCATACCACCATCAACCAGGTTGACTATCCAATAGTGGAAGTTTACCATCCAACTCTCCTTATAACCCAGTGATGTTTATATGATAGGGATCTAAAAGTTCTTTCATTCCTTCCATAAAATATACTAGTTCCCTTTGAACATGTATATCATTAATCCATATTTATATTTAATGGAAAACTTGATTTTCAAAAACAACTCAAGAAGTGGAGATAGATCCTCAACTTTTGGATCCACCAAACTAGGTTCTCATTTATAGGGAGAACTCAAGTTGATAGTCTCCTTATCTTTATATGATAGATCTTTCCATGGGGTTGTCATAGTATCCTTATGAGCAATTCGTAACTCTATATCATGCTCCACTACCAATGAATTAGTGATCTCAACATCATGATTAGTGGATGATTTATGGGATGGATTAGCCTTAGTTCCCATCAAGTTAGTAGTGGGTTTTTCTCCTAAACCATTAGTGACCCAAGATCCTACTCCTCTATGGGAAAAAAATCCAAAATTTGGAGGTCATATATTATTATAGACAATGGATTCCAAATAGAACTCATGAGTTTTGGATGAATTCTTACCTATTTTCAAGGTGATGGCATGAGAAAAATCATCTTCCATTGGTAAAATAGGAACCCAATGAACCTTTATATGATTAGTTTATAGACCATACATCATATTAATTATTCAGAAACTTGAACTAGGTTCCACTTACCAAGACACATTTACATTATTGTTCAACCTATTAACCACCATGGGAGAACCCTCATCCTGACATACTAGATTTTTAATGGGTAAATCAAATGAGTCAGTATATAGTGTCAACATAATCAAAGGAAGAACGAGGGTTATATTTTACCTTTCAAGCCTCATTGAGGATATATCATCATCAAAAACAAATTATATATTTTTTTATGTCTTTTAGAACTCCTGTAGCTTTAGGTGGAAAAACTTCGTAAATAATTGGGAAGGGTATAGAGTCATGTGATATTTGCCATGCTTATTGGATGCTTGTGGTTTTACCATGTCCTCTAATTTATATATGAATCAGAGGTTATTCTAAGTCATTCTTGATTATTATTTCCTACACAAGTTAATAAATAAGTGTTAATACTATTCAAATCTAACCAATGATGCCAAGGAACCAGATTTATGAACTTATTGAGCCTAGTGATGTATCACTTAAATCTTCAGTAGTTTCACCCTCCTTGACCTATATAGTAGAGTCCAATATTTCTAAATCACTTAATAAGGATGCTTTATTATGATACTACCTCATATCTATATCCCCAAATGGAATTATATCCACTGATCCTTCATCATGTTTTCTACCACGCATCTCTCATACTCGGCTTGTGTAGACACACTCTAAATAATGAGAGTATATCAACTCCTTCAATTCAATTATGTAAACCATGAATTAGTCTTAAGGAACTATGAGTGGTAATTTGATAGGTCTAATTTTGGTAAGTATTATCCCTTTAACCTAAAATTATCCCCATAACTACCATAGATATACCGGAATTCATTCCATTTTCTCCAAGAATTATTGAAGGGATAATTATATAGTATTTTATTAAGATGCTTCCTTGGATCCATGCCATGATCAATCTTAGTAATAACAGTACCTTCACTATTCTCTTATACCTTCTTTATATGATACCCTTCACTAGTATTTGTTCCCATACCATAGGCCTCGCTTTGATGATGTATAGGAGGCCTTGTATTTTCATCTGCTATCAATGCTTCTATAGAAGTCTTCCTCCCTGGTTGGTGAGCATTCTAGACAATGAAATTTCTTTTACCCTATCGCCTATGAGATTATTCTTTCACATCTTCTCAAGGAACATTCCACCTTATCATCATCATAGTATAATACATTATCTAGCTATGGGTATAATCCTTTGGAAATCAGATCATGGATCAAGCCTTCATGAATTTTATTTATTCACTGATACAATCATGGGACAGCATCCACTAGAGCTATCAGATAATCATTATCTGTAACCCTTTATTAAACCTAGTGTATACTCACTATGTGATCTTCTAAAGGTAGTGAAACTAACATGAAAACCATTATGGGGTGTATCCCTTGCATATGATATTTTCATAGATTCATATGGAAAACGGTCACCTCTGATGGTCATCAAATATGATCTATATTCAATGTTTCCTCAACTATTATCTATAACATCCCTTGTTAGAATGAAAATGAGGATAAAGAGGAATAGCTCGAACCACCTTATCATGGTGACCAACATCATCTCATCAATCACCAGAGGTTCTAATCTGATTATGTTGAACATTTTTTCTTGAAATATTTATTCAGATAGATAATAAGATTTAGGTATTCATACCCACCCCCAAGTGCATAGAGATAAATCCATACATGAATTATAATGGTCTATATAGATGTATGGGTGTGTAACCTCACTAATTTGATTTATAATATTAAAAATCTTCGCTAAAATAGGATGGATATTTTGATCAAGTGTTTTCTCACCAATTGTGCTACCATGAGAAGGTTCCTAGTCACACCCACCTATGAGCACCCCTAACTAGTAGGATCCATCCACTAGGGAAAAGAACCAATAACCCTACCATCCTCATCTTTGAGGTTTTCTATAATTTCACCTACAATACCCACTCCATGTATTGGTTTTAGGTTCTAGACATAGTGAAAGTACCTTTGGCGTAGGATATATTAAAATTTATTTTCACATAGAGCTACCTAAAACCCCATAGAGGATCTTTTCATGTAAAATCTATAATTAATTTATTTAGATATGAATAAATGAATACCTAGTCTTAGGATGATTATTTCATGATAGTGGTGTATATCATCTCAAGTGCCCTTTTTTGATTATCATCTTTGTTTTGTATGATCAAAGTATAGAATTTCTCTAACATTGATCCACACATGCTACTTTGATCTTTGAACAATCACCGATGGAACATAAGGTGCTAGCATTGAAAATATGTCATCTTGTGTTGTTAATATTCATCGCTCAACCTTTGGACTTGAAAGATTTCTTCTTGTTCATGAGAAGATGAGATGAAGATGAGATGAAATAGTAATCTATTGTGTACAATGATTCTCAATTCTCGACTAACCCTACACAATAGACATAACCATCTATTTATATAGCTTGGGTTTAGATTAAAATATTTTTGAATTTTTTAATGGTATTTAAATAATATTGTAATACTTAACAAACCCCTTTTCAAATATTATTATTATCATCATCATCATCATCATCATTATTATTATTATTATTATTATTTTATGGTGCATGCTAACTTGTACATTGATAAATATTATTATACCGGATTATAAATTAATTTTCATTTCCGGTCGTGATCTTACTCCACTTGGACTCCTTGTAATTTATCAAATACATAAACAAATATTTTATTCAATTAAATAAATATTTTATTCACAAACCATCAAATAAATATTTATTAAATATTCAATAAATAAAATAAAAAAATTATTCATTTTCCACTGAGTAAACATTTATTATATATTAACGAAATGAAATAAATTATTTATTAAAGAATAAATAATAATTTATTACCTTGTGAATATTATCAATCAATAAAACTTGAATAAAATTATTCCTCAATCTTGTGAATAATATTTATCCAAATAATTAAATTCAAATAGAATTTAATCGATATCAATGGAAACACTTAGTCTGTGACCCTCTTGAATTCTTTATCATTAGAATTTTGAGGTATTTACTAAATTATAATATTACTATCTAGAAACAGGTCAAGGCTCTCAAGAAAAAGAAATTAATGTTGAAATGTTAATAACCACATATGAAAACTTTTTGTGAAATATAATCCATTTATCTCAATATCTCATCAAGAAAGGTTTACTTCCATGTCATCAACCTATATACTTGATACATATTTATTTTTATATCTAAAATAAATAACGTTACACCATGTCCATATAATTTAATGTGAGTTATATTTAAATCAAAGGGTCAAGATATCATCTTCCATAAATATGGAAGGGAAAATCCTACCTCGACTTATTATTAATAACATTCCATTCATGACACACCCAACATACCCAACTTCTTGTGAACATATGGTGTCATGGTTTTGATTAGTAAATTTAAGTTTTCAATCCATGACATGAATTAATAATAATATTAATGTCTAAGGAACATTTCATATTCTTGTGGATAGGAATATCTGATGATACCGAAACATATGGAATTCTTACACATGGATTTGTCCTCATAATCTCCTATCTTGGAGATTACCAAATGTGAAATTCATAAGAAGAACCTCATCCACTTATGTGTACTTCCACCTATAAGTCTATATACTATGTGCCCTATCATAGTATGTTATCCAACTATAGAGTTATATTTTAAAATATCTTCATAGAATTTTAAGGTTCTCATCGTAGTAGGGAGCTGATATGACCTTATCAATGTGACATATACTCTATGACATTATTTCATCAAAATTATATAGAAGAAAAATCAATACCTGATAATGTATTTATATTTACATTAAATTATTTGAATACCCATGTAATCTAAAGTACAAAGTAGTTAGTTCTAGGGAACCAATTTCAATAGACTCCCACTTTCACTAGAGACAACTACTAATGATTGGTTGGTTCTCACATGTAAGAAAAGAATCTGTTGAGTATGAATATAGATGTTAGGCCTATCACATTTCTATGAGTATGGTTGGTAATGACACATGTATATGTGGATTATCTTTTTACTGTAAGAATAATACCTTTAGAAAATCACTCAAGGAGTGATATAACTGAGTTTCTACCTCTTATTATGATATCAAAATATTTACATATTGACTAAATACATAGTCAAATATTATCATAATAATGATAAATCTATTTCTTTTTTTATAACCAAAAATTGAAACATGTTGTTTATAAACTATTTATTAGGCTACATCATAGGCTGAAACATTCTAAGATATTATAGATATGGTAACCACTAGATGTGATAATAAATTATTGCATATTATCTTATACTATTTTTTGATATTAGATCAAATTGAACTATGTGAATACAAGTGTTCAATTCCCTTGATAACTAGTTCTCCAACTTCTACATACAATAAGAAGTCATCTGGTTTTAATTTTGCAATTATTTTTAGATAGTTTTAACTGAATGACTATGCAGTTATGTTGGATCTATTTTATATTCACCTATTATTCTTAATTCATCAGTAATATAAAACACCAATACATATCATAGCACATGAGATGAATTAATATAATGTGATCTTATTAAATTCTTTTAATCCCTATAATCTCTTCCTATGCCCATGCATGTTCTACTAGAATTATTATACCCCAAAAAAGATTCAATCTTGAATTGTTACAACTTGTATTTTTTCAATATTATGTTAATATATATACTACTTGTAGATTTAGAAAACTCATAGATCCATTTTTTTGAACTTTTTCTTCAGAATAGGGTTTCTACTTTAAGTTAAACTTATTAAAAATT
The DNA here is from genome assembly GCA_963277665.1 of Viscum album. Taxonomy (NCBI): domain Eukaryota; kingdom Viridiplantae; phylum Streptophyta; class Magnoliopsida; order Santalales; family Viscaceae; genus Viscum; species Viscum album. The sequence goes on along the minus strand of OY728125.1, from coordinate 903,532,370 downwards.
CATTCCTCAGTCTTAAAAAAACTTATAAGACAAGAAAATTATTTTTATATGTTATCAATATATTTATCATGAATACTTATAGTGATCCCAATAACCGGTTAGAGATACATGTCACTTATTCTTTTCCAAATGAATATTTTATTATCACTATTCATGATTTATATATAAATGAATTTATGTAATATGCATATATTATTGGAATTTATTGATGTCACTAACCCTTTTAGTTATTTTTAGTAGATATATACCATAGGGTATCCTTTTTGGTTGCATCATATAGACATATTCTTTAAGGAATCCTCTAAATGTGTTGGCCTTAATAATCAGTGTCCCAATATGATGATCATATAAATATTCTTTGACAAGTGGAATTTAAAATTTATTCTGATCATGATAAGTGGTGAATAAGTTTTTTCATAGACTAAACCTTTCAATAATATATCATGATATTTTGGTACCTTCTTGTACCATCCATCTCTATTTTCTCTTTAATACTCCCCAGCAATATCAAACCTTATAAAAACTTAAATTATGGAGTCCCTGAATCTTGATACATGGAGTCCATTACATGAATTTATAAATAATTTCCAACCTTAGAATATTACCATTTACTAATTTTTTAGGAATATTTATTTAAAATATTAATATATGTATCATCCACCATGATGAAAATAAACTGCCTCTTTAGTTATATATATTCATATTAATTATGTGTCTCTAGAACTACTCATCCCACTAAGCCCATTAGAGACCAGTATTTCTATTCTAACCCATGTGCATCCAAAACCTTAACTCATAGAAGTTAGGTATCATCCCCCAATATTTAAAGATACGGGATTTCATTATTGAAATATAGTTAGTCTTGACTATATGTTAATATCCTTAGTGGCCACTGGATCATTAACACAAATTCTCCTTGGTGTTTTGATGTTTTTTTGTAGCTCAGGCCATATTTTAATAAATAGTTTTCTACAAACACATTTTTTTAGTGTTCTAATTGATTATTATCATATAGAAATTTTTATTATATCCATTTTAAAATTTATTTGGCATGTGGTTAGTTTTTACAATTCTACTTGAAAAATATATCTTGGAAAGAATAATGGAATATTTTCAAAATATATAAGACTCATCATTGATTTATCATTTAATACCATCATGAAATTGATGCATATAAGGAAATGTTATTTAAGGAAAAAATTTAATACACATATATGATCAATTATTACTGGGATAATATATTCTATGATAATCTAGATCAGAGACACCTCAAACTTTACCAAGTTCACTCATTAATATTACTGAGCATTTCTAAAATTTATTAAAGAAATTTCATGAAGTATAATAAGTTCTCTATAGATATATAATAGTTCACATGTCCATGTTGGACCAAATATAAAAATATTTATAATTTACCTTTATTTTAAAAATGTTTATTTTTCAAAAACATGATTTTTTTTGTTTGTATATCTATTATCTTAGCTCAACTTAGACGAAAACACTTTTATGGGTATAAACAGGTCAACTACTTTCAGCTTTATTTAAAAAAAATATCTCTTCACAATTGTATAATACTCTTATATTTTATATTCATCATTCATTGCAATGGATATATGTTATTCAAGATTTAATGAACTATTAGTTTAGTATTAAATAACTATAATAAAAATTATTCCAAAAGAAAAATAATGTATCATTTTTTATAAATGGACATTGAGATAAATGTTTTGGTAGAGCTTATTACAAACTTGAATCAATATAATCAGGAAATGGGAAATAGTGATACCCCTTGGATGATATAAGATTCATTGTTACTCAACTCCTTATGATTTCACTCTATAACATGTTTATTCTTTCTCATTTTCTATACTTAAATACATGCCGGTTTTAAGAATATTGTATTTAATACACAAGTGGTGAATATAAACTTAATTAATATACATAAATTGGATCCATTTGATTTCTTATTTAATTCATTGGAATTTATTTTTCAATGTCCTTTATTTCCACATAATATGCAAATATCCTCCTATTAATTCTTCTACCTTTGAATTTTTTTTCTCTTTAAAGGAAACCATGAAGGATCATTTGGGTTTAGATTAGCCATGTGATCTTAATCCTTGTCTTTCAAAATTTTCACCAAAAGGGGTGGAGAAGAGGTTTTAACCAATACTTATCCACTTGGTGAAGTATGTATAAAAGATTCCTGAGTGATTTATCTTTTTTTGTTTATCCAGTCTTGTAAAAATATGGATAAATTTGATAGTAAGGATAAAACAATAACATTAATGGATAATTTATTATATAAGTGAAAGTATAATTTTTATAACTAATCAATATACCAACAGTATTTTGATATCATGATCAGAAGCTAGATTGTCTTCTTCTAGTTTACACTGATATAGTGCATCGATAATCTTATTTATTTCTAGAATTTTATTCTCTTTCTCAATATAATGGAGATGATATATTATGGTGTAAGAATACATGTATATATGTTGTATCATAAAATATATGGACATAGTTGATAATATAATATAATAGGCATTGGAAGAATCCTCAATATATCTCTAGTAGGCATCCTTTTCACCTTTGCTCACCTACTGGGGTGGTAGAACAGGGATAGGGGATTCCAACACATAGTACAAACTTTATGATAATAATGAATCACATAAATGATTGTAACATATCTTGAAATTTGTATTTATAAGTACACACCCTGAGTTAAGGAATGATCACACTGTATTCATGGTTTTTCTTTCAATTTTATATAATAATTAAAACAATTGATTAGTGCTTTACTTGTTATTAATTATGTAATACATAATAAATTTAATTTTATTAAGGTTCCAATTATTTTATCAAGTATTAAAATCCCTCACTATTGAACTAGGAATGTCTATTTACTTTAAAATTATAGTGACAAGGATCTATATTCCACTCAACATAACCCCAAAAAGGTTTGGTCAAGCTACCTAGAGGTATTTATATAGACAGGTCTTTTCCAACTACAGGTTTACAGCTCCTTGATCCATTGAGTGCATTCCCTAATCCTAAAATCCTAATAAGTATTTCCTCAACACTTGCCTCCAAATTACCCAAATCCTATAAAGGGATACTCCTATTTATGTAAAATGGTTGAGTCAACAAAAATATTTCTTAATAAATCAATTTATAAAAGTAAGTGTCTCAAAAAGGGTTGGTTAAACACTTAGTTCTATTGGTTTCATTCCTAATAAAGTAATGGAAGGAGAAGTCTGACTTAATATTTATTTGATTTATTTTCTTGTTTATTTTATATAGAAATATCTTGTTTTATATTTTACATGTCTTTTTAATATTAAGTGGATTTAACTTAATTGATTGATTAGGTTTTGATAAAACATTTACGCATAATCAATTTATTTATATTTCATATTTTCACACTAATTCATTTTTTTATGTTATCACGATCTTTAATTCATAAAATAAATAATGCATAAGACGAAAATAAATAAATAAATAAATAACCTGATCATGATAATATCTAATGGTTGATTTTTTTAGAATACAATAAATGAACTTTTGACCTAGGGTAAATAAATTAATGTGTCATTCTTTGAAAAAGTTGCAGTATTCCTCTTTTCCACATGTGTAATGACTCAGTCAGTAACATCTTAGTTTAATCTTGATTTTACTCTACACACATTAGGATACTCCATTTATTATGTGATTTTTTTAATAATACATGGATGAGGGGAACCAAAGGTTTGTTTAAGGGGAATTACATAAATAACCTTATACTTGTATGTCCTATATAATAATGCAGGGAGGGATGACTCACAGACCATCATATTTAATTTAATAATTAATAATTACAAACTCATGAAATAAATTAAATTAATTAAAAATAAAACATGCATAGGTCTTGGTCAGGATCATGAATGGTCACACACATATAATGAATATGAAAAATTAAAACCAGTTAACATTCATTTATTATTCATTATTTATTATTAAGAGAAACACACATCCATTAATTAATTCCATTTTATTTTTATGACTATATGAATTAACTTAAAGATAACCATAATTAAGGAACTCATAGAAAATAAATGGTGGGACCAATAATTATATCCAACTATAAAAAATTAATTGAGCATTTATGAATTCTTTAAAACCATTATTAAATTTTAAAACACAACAAGTGTCAATCAATATAATATGTTTTTAATGATTAAATTAAGAATTTAATGTAATTTTATTTATTTCCTTTATTGGGACACTACACAGCATGTACTTATGAGCAACATTTCATGTATCTTGATTTTTTATCCTCTGGTTACATGCATGTGGCTTCGGTGCATTCCTCAGATGGACCATACGATGTGAACAATCCAATTATACACTGTGTATAACTCTTTCTATGTGCTTACTTGACCCATAGAAAGACTAAATATGTTCTTTAGATGTGGAACCACATTACATGTATGCTATCTAAATGCCATGTGTTCCGCTTTCTCTATGTCTTCTTGACTCGCAGAATAGCTCGACATGAATTTTGGATGTGGGAAATAATAAACCACATCACGTGTAAAATCTATTTGAAAACTATGTATGTCATTATTACTCTAGGATTCCAGTCTCATGTAGTTTTGACCATGTTTATGACCACATGGAATGTATTAATTTAATAACTAAACTATGTAGAATATACGAACTTTACTCTAGCTACACACCATGTAATTTGTGAATTTATGTACCAAGTTGGCCCAGTTTACACATGGTGTGAAATAAATACTCCACATGTGGTTATAATTTTTCATGTCATGTATCTTGAAACACATCCAGATATAGTTCACTTGGGTACACATCATGTACTCTAGCTACACACCATATAACCATGTCTTACCAATAATAAATCTTGACACTTCTCGGCTGAATCATTGTTCATTTTTCTTTTATTCATATACATTTAAGAAAATTAAATCATGAATGATGAGAATTAGAATGTAAATAACATGTTAATTAAAATTTTATTAAAGAATTAATAAAATAGAAATGAAATATCAAACATATAATGCTTATATAGTTCAAAAAAATAATATAAATAATTATAAATTTGAAATATCGCACCTCTGATACCACTTATAGGTTTCAGGCACAACAGAACGCCTTTAGTGGGAAATATATTAAAATTTCTTTTAAAATAAAGTTATCTAAAACCCAAATATAGTATATTTTCATGTAAAGTCAATAATATATTTATTTATATTTGAATAAATGAATACCTAGTTTTAGGGTATTTCTTCGATGATGATGGTGTTGATTATACGAAAGACCCTTTTTGGATTACTATTGTTACACTATAGGATCCAAGTTTTGAATCCCTCTAGTGGTGATCAACACGTTCTCTTTTGATATCCGAACAATAACCTATGGTATTTAGGGTTCTATAGTGGTGGATTAATCATCTTTTTTTGTTCACCATGATCACTCATCCTTCAATCTTGAAGTATTTATTCTTGTTTTTGAGAAGTTGAGAGGAAGAGGAGTCGAGAGAGAAATTTGTTGTGTACAACAATTCTCAATTCTCAATTAACCCTACACAATAGTCATCACCATCTATTTATGGATCTGGGGTTTAGGTTAAAATATTATTTAATTATGTATTAGTCCTTAAATAATAATGTAATCTTTAATAAACCTTATTCCACATAATAATAATAATAATATTATTATTATTATTATTATTATTATTTGGAGAATTATAACTTGACTAATGATAAATATTATTTTACTAGATTGTAAATTAATATTTATCACCGGATGTTTTCTTGGTTCACTCAAACTCCTCGTCATTTATTAAATACCCAAATAAATATTTTATTCACTTAAATAATTATTTTATTCACAAACAAAAAAATAAATATTAATTAAATAAAATAAATATTTTATTCACAATCTGTTGAATAAATATTTATTATATATTCACATAATGGAATAAATAATTTATTGAAGAATTAATATTTATTTATTACCTTGTGAATATTAGTAATCAATAAAACTTGAATAAAATTATTTTTCAGTCTTGAGAATAATATTTATTCCAAAAATTAAATTCATATAGAATTTAATTGAGATTAATGGAAATTCTTAGTGTGTGACCCTTTAAGATTATTTCTCATTGGCATTAGGTGGGCTTGCCTAAAGTCAAGAATAATATATTGAAATGGGTTAAGATGCCCAAGAGAAATAACTTAATGTTGCAACATCGACAATAACATATGAATGATCACTATGAAATATAATCTTTTTATCTCAATATCTCATCAAGAAAGTTGCATATATGCATCGTCAACATATATGCTTGATCGGTAATTATTTGATTGCCTGAAATAAATATCATTTTACCATGGCCAGGGAATTTTATGTAACTGTTATATTTCAATCAAATGGTCAAGATATCATCTTCTATAAATATGGAAGGGACAAATCATTCCTTGACTTATTATTAATTACATGTAATTCGTGATGGACCCAACATACCCTACTCCTTGAAAACATATGGAATCACGGTTTTAGTTAGTAAATATAATCATGTGAGTCATAACATGCATTAATAATAATCTTAATGTATAAAGACCATTCTATATGCTTGCAGATAGGAATATTCGATGATATGGAAACATTTGGAATTTCTACTAGCGGGTTTGTTCTCATAATCTATTTTCTTGGATATTACCAAGTATGAAATTCATAAAAGGAAGCACCATCCACTTATGAGTACACACACTTTACAATATACATACTCTATTCCCTATCATAATATGTTATCCAACCAAATAACTATATTTAAGAATATCATCATTAAAGTCAAGGTTCTCATCATAGTGGGGAATTGTTATAACCTTATCAATATGACAGACACTCTATAATAATATCACATCAATTTTATATAGAAGAACAATCAATAGGTGATAATGTAATTATATTAACAATCACTTCCTTGAATATACATATAATCTAAAGTATAAGGTATTTGGTTTTAGGGAACCAACTCTAACACTATACCTCTTCCAAAAGTAACTAGTACAACCTAGATTTACCTTAGGCTTATACCCACTGGAATTACTTTGATATCCTTATTATATACCCTTGAGGAATATCTAATAATATCTTAAACCATGACCTAAAGGGGATATTTGGGTAGAGGAAAGATACTCTTCACTTCACAATCCTTAATACCTCTAAGAGAACATATTCAAATAGTATATTCTGAGATTTATCCTCCCAATAATGTTTCACTAGAAAAAATTCTCCATAAATATTACCAAGTATGGGGATCTCTCTAACAATCTAGAGATCCCACATGCTGATTCTAACTTCATCTTGTTAAAGATGGAATATATTATTGTCCATAGACTACCCACTCAAAAACTCTTTGACATGGTTTGTATAGACATAGATATATAATTGTGACATCCATTGAACCTTCTACATATGGAGCATACATAGAAAGATATTTATACTCTTCATATTTTTAATAAACCCATTAGGCCCATGAAAATTCATTAGTAAAGTCCCCCCCTATTCCTGGTATAAATCTTGCGTCCATACATGATAGTTATATGTTTTTTTGTCTTAGTAAATAATGGTACATTATGGTTGTAATGTATTCATAGATTATACTTGGTCATTGAATATCTACGTTGGATTCCAAATGATGTAATCCAATGATGGTTTTTTATCCCACATGGAATGGTTGAGGGTAGAGATATTACACTAGATGAGTTGTGACAAGCTCCCAAACTAGTGACTTGGAGTATATGGATCATCCTAAAGAATCCTAAAATCATTCATTAGGATGAATTCATAGAGTATCAAGATTTAAGAGAGTAGATATTTATTTTGGTCCTTTTTTATTAGATATTATAGTAATTGGTGAAATTATTATACTAAATTACTTTATCTGATCCCAGGATACTCCACTAGCTCGCTTCGTAATGTATTAGCATCCTGAATGTTCTAAGAATCCATTTTATATATTTTTTATATTTTGTTATAGTTTTTTGAATTAGGATAAATATTTCCAATTCAAATTCATGAAAGTCTCTTTCGCACAAGTTCTGGTAGTGGATTTTTTGTATTCAGATTCTCAAAATCCTTTTTTATTGAAGAAAAATTCACATAAGAAGTGAATTCATGAGAAATAAAAGGAAGTTATTAAATAACTTCATTCAAGGATTGATTTTTTTTAAATAAAATAATTCACTCAGTTTATATGAAATCTATATGGTCCCCTATGAGGTCCACACCACTATCTATAAGAAAGGACTGACCTAAGTTGTGTAAAAATATGGAGTAAATAAAAAAACACTAATATTTTCCTTGAAAATAGATCCTCATTTTTCACATATAAACTAATTATGAGGGGGATATTTTATTCTGAAAATTTTATTTAAGATGGATCAAGGAGGGAAAATAAAAAATATATGTTATTTTTTAGTAAAAGGGTTGATTCTTTCACAACTATAATACAAGGATGAAACTCAAAGAAACATAAAAACTAGATTTTTATGCTCATGAAACGTTTCTAAGAGAACATATATGGAATAATGTGCAAAGAACTAGCTACATGTTTGTGAAAATGTTTCCATGATCCACACAGTTTCACAAACCATAGGCCTATAAATATCCATCAGTTCACCACATTAGGGGGTTAAGACTTTGGATTCCATATTTCAAGGAACCTAAATCTCTCATATCATGAAACCATACATTCTATACATTACATAATCCAAGAAACTTTAATGGACTCTTATAAGTGAAAATCTTATGTGAATTCCCTTTCATAATTCTTTTAATACATTGGTAACCACTCGAGACTATTTTGTGTAACTCCCTTCCATAAGGAATGCTTCTCACGCAAAGTCGCATTAACTTATACAAATCAAGGTTTCACAAAACCATAACATATTGTTAAATAATGAAATCATTAACTATTTAATAGCTATTATATGAGACAAATTTCTATGAGAATTTATGGCCCATGGGACCCCCATTCATTCAATCTGGACTCGCTCTTAAAAACATCATATACATGACTAAGATTGTGGACTCATAACACAGATCCCTTGGTATTAGATAAGGGTCAAGTATGTGTAACCTACACATGTATCTCTGATACATCCAAGCTATGTTCATCTCACCTCCTAGGTGTAAATTCTTACCATGTCCTTATTGGTTATCTTATTACCAGGATACCAAATGATCCATGTCTCAAAGCAGGCATCTGACTTGATGTAATCCACATAACCTATATTCATATGATTCATTTTCATAGTTGAACCATAATGGGTATATTAATGCATAATCCCAACATGTTTCCTTTTTTATTCAAAGAAATATCTATGCCTTATCCCACATGTAAGACCCATCCATGTCCTCATTGGTGACCTTATCTATATTACACACAATGATCCATGCGTCCAAGTGATACTCTGACTCAATGTAAACCCCATAACCAACCGTCACATAATACTTCTTCTAGGATGAACTAGAATAAGAAACTCAATTTGTAATCTCAATACAATCCCCTATTTTTAATCTTTTCATAACATAAGTATTATTACCACGTGATGTTAAACTGTATGGATCATCATTTTCACAAAAACTTAACTACGTGATATTAGATACATGGATTTTGATTCATATTCTAGTGGGATATGTAGGAATCCTATATGAGGTTTAATCCTAACTTACCAATACCGTTACCATTTATTCTCCCTCTCTAGAGGAGGCATCTCCCAAACAAGATTACCTTCTTAGAGAGAAACAACCTCTAATATGGTCCCTACTAGACTTTAAACCATGAGTGTCCCCATAATACTTTATCCCATTAACATCACCAGTAGACTTTAAACTATTAGATACCCCATAAGGCATTAAACTATGAAAATCCCCAATAGAATTTAAATTATGAGTGTCTCAAATATACCTTAAATTGTGAGTGTCCCTTCTGGACAATAAATTTTTAGTGTCCCCATTGGTCTTTAAACTTTTAGCATCCCGCTGGACCTTAAACCATGACCTCACTGATGGGATGAGTATAAGAGGATTCCTCATGTGATCCACATGGGATGCCTTGTGTGATGAGAATTGGATGCCTTCTGTGATGAGCATAGGATGACTCATGTGATGATCAGGGGAATCCATATATGAATAAAATAGGATTCACTAATGATTTAACAAGAGGAAGATAAAAATACCCTTTCTATAAAAGACCCATTTTTTCTTATATGGAAATCATAAGATTCCCTCATGTCCTGACATACGAAAGATTTATAAAGAAGAATCTAGATACCTATATATCTAATATACTCATCCCCTCTTACCATAAGAATTATTCACTACCAAGGAAATAATTAATGTAATAAAAAAATTTCTACATGAATATGGTGTCATTAATGTGATCCAAAAACATGATTTAAATCTATAAGGGAGTTTCGGAATAAGAAAAAATATGTTAAAAAATAAGTGTTGGCCTCCCATCTTATAATTACTGTAATGGTTCAATAATCATCACCATGGTGTTGAGAAGATTCCCACCTTTGAGAAGTATAAATGAATTAATTGAATAATTACCATCTGTGGTAAATTCTAAAAAAGTATTTCTAATGGGAAGTAACAAAAAAATATGAATAGAGATAAATTTAATTTTAAATAAATTAAAGAAAATAAGTCACTACCTATTATCAACCCTTAAATGAATAATGATCTTTATGATGATTACTAATTAACAACCAATTTTTTCTTACGTAGTTATTTTCTCCTCCATCTATGGAATCATGAAACACTTTTATGGGACTTACCTCTCTAACCAAGACATTAAAAAACCTCCACTTTAATGGAATATAAGGAATGGGATATATAAATCGATTCAAATAATAGAATTTATGGATATATTATAATGATATGATATAACACCAAACCCTGACTCACTCTAAATAGTATCCAAGCTAAATAACTATGTGAACTTAGGAATAGATCCTTTAATTTCATAGACTACTAACTTGAAATGGGGGTTTATGGAAGTATTGAGGGGAGGCTATAACCCCTTTATAAGAGTATGAAATCATAAATAAATAACCAAGAATAAAACAATGTTAGAGTGTGAATAAAAAATAACTAAAATGATCAATCCATAATAAATAAAATGTTTCCATAAGGGCATACAAGATCGATCACCCAATAGGCTGATCACATATACAGAAAAGATGAAGGAATAAAATAAAAGAGCTCTACTACCACTCTAATCCCTACCTAATCCTAATATATAAATCCATCTAACCTACTCTAGCTCAATAATATAATACTTGGACTCACCCCTGACATTAACCTGTAACAATTGATGATTTATTGGGTAACCAAGTGTTATGGAGTCCTACGTATGGTGTGAATAAAAAACTCAGTAGAGAACCACCAATGTGGTCACATACTATACCATTAGTTCATTGATATATTCATGTGAATTTCTCTGATAAAATAAAAAAATTCTTAAATAAATATATAAAACCCAAGGCACGATGTTAAAGTGTCTCTAAGTATGTGGTGATGATCATGAAAACAAGAATATAACAACCAACCCAATGGAGTATCCATATAACCTAAGTGAATCCCAAAGATCACCATAAATCATCAGGTTTGTGACCCTGATGGATCATACCTACTTTGTATAGTGTTAATGTGTATCTAAGTATGAACATCACCTCAAGGTATCTTCAATCTACTAAATGGGGATCACATGATCACAACTCCACTATAATGAGTAGTAGACCCTATGCTATCACTAGGTATCCCACATCCTCAATCCCTTAGGGTAAACCCCATATTAGTACTTGTTTTTTATAGTTTCATATCTATGTCTCATTATTAAGAGGGGGAGGCCTTAAGAAATCCTATATTTTTAGGTGTGACTGGTTTTTCACAGCCCAAGAAATTTAATGGAATACCATCCTAGATCCCATGGTTTCTCACATGAAAATATAATTATCATGGATCCCCATACAAATCATCACAGTTGTGTCTTCCCAATACTAAGGGGATATCTTCTACAATATTTGAGGGGATTAAACTATTACCCAAAGGATGTCCAACATCCATTCTTGGGGATATATGCCCACCTATAACCTTATACCACTATTTAGATCCTAAAGGTTCTAAGAAATCATAATGGTTTGATGGTATCTCCCTTCAAATCCCAACTCCCCAGGCATTCTCAATGGTCTCAGAGTATTAGGGGAATCCAAAGAATCTTGGAAATTATTATATACATACTATCACATACTCTAATGTTGATTCCAAGGTGGAAAAACTAGGAATCCCTTGTTGTATCAACCATATTGGATTATATCTAGACTCGGCTTCCTCCCCCAAAATGTTGTTAGATCATATCTCAGACATTTTGGGAATCCTAAGGTCCCATCCATCTTAATAGGTGATTCTTAAGCATCCCAAGAAATCACAATAGAGCAAGGCCCAATGGATGATTCCTAGGAAATTGTATATCATATCATAAATATAAAAACACAATAAAAAATAATAAGGGATATCCAAAAACCCACACCCAAACTTATCATTATATCCCCATAGGGATTAAACATCAGTTTGGGTTCTAGTGTGACACCAACACTCATCACTATCCAACTGTATGCACCTGATCAAGGTTGGCCAGTAAATGGGGATCCCACTTAGGTTGACTTAATCAGTACAATATAGAGACATCCCACTTGGGATCCTCAGTTACAAATTAGTCTTGTAGGTCAACAGTAGATCCTTGAAGATCATCTCATCCCTTAGCATCATCAAAGTTATCATTTGACCTCATAGGCCAAAAATACATTCCACACTTTTGATAGTCTCAAGAGATGTATCAAGGACCATATTTATATCCCAAGTCACTCCAGACTAGTAAACTCAATAAACTCATTTCTAATCTACCATATGTCTATCCACCTAGTCCTAACATGTATCCAGGGTCCCCACCTTGTATACTAAGGTTTTACGCATAAATTAACATCACATCTCCCTTTAGAGGTGTCCAAACGTATAGATATCCTCTTATTTCAAGCCCCATCCCTAGGAAATTGAGGTGTAAAGCCAATGCTTGAGGTCCATAGTGTCCCATGCACCTTTTATATTTATTCTTGGGTTCTCATATGAGTTTTAAAATTAAATTTAAATTATACTATTAAAATTAAATTAAATAATTCATTAATAATAGATCCACCACCTTATGGGTGAGGGCGCATACACACAAATTTATATATGCATCATACATAAATTTATAAGGATAGTACAAGGACCACCTACCTCATCTATAAGATTTTCTATTTTTATAATCTTAGTATGGTATCCCTTCCTAGGCTCTCCAAGACATGTCTGACCTCTTCCAACTTTCCTGAGTCCCTAGATCATTCTTAACATCAATAATTAATTAATTAAAATAATTGAAATTAATTTAATAAATTAATTCCAAATATTCATAATGCCCATTAATTCATTAGGTGTCCAACACTTGTCACTCCTTCAAGCAACAGGGTATCAGACACCCCTGATACATTCTCAAACCCAAAATGAGCCAAAGCCTCAATCTATTTCAACCAATATTTTCCAAAAAAATAATTTCATTTAAAGAAAATAATTTAATAAAACCATTTCATGATATATATTTATTGAAATAACTAGTAGAGCTAGGTGAAAATTGTCTTGGGATTACCTCTATACAAACATCATGAAATCCCATTGAAAACCAGTGTTTTCACAATTCTACAATGAAATCACAGTAAAATACCAAAAATGAAACAGTGATGAATTGGTAGAAAGAGGGGATAAAGGGAGAAGAGGAAGAATGAGACACAATTCCTTGAATATACCATATAATCTCCAAGAAACAACACCCCAAACCAAGGTGTGAGAAAGTAGGAAGGCGAGAGGGAGACCCCTAACTGTGTGCACAAATGAGAGAAAAGGATAGAGATTCACCCTAAAAACCGAAAGGAGGTAGTTGGTAAATTTTCCAATAAAAACACCCCACCAGTTCAATATTAGGTCTCACATTCTAGGCCATGGTCTATTAGCCATCCGATATCCAGCTACAGTTTTTAGGTCCCTTTAACCAACTAGTGGCACAACAATGGCTTATTCATGGCTGTAGGCTACTGGCTACCAGTAGCCAAACCATCCAGAGCCGCCTCAAAAATCCTCCTGATCTATCCATATACATTATAAGATGAAAATTTAATTTAAAAACATCTTTTTATATGATCTAAATATTTAATTTTTATTCCAAATTCCGGTTAAAAATCCAACCCATCTACCAAATAAAAATTCAAAATTCATCTAAATTCTAAAATATGTTTCTACACAGAGGGTATTACAATCTCCCCCACCGTAGATTTGGTCATCCCTAAAAATTATAATTGATAATTCTATCCCTAATTCAAACCTATAAAGATCACTAATTCAAATCCAAATATTCATGCTCTATTCTCAAATTACAAACATGCACCTAAATTACAACATCCAATTTGAGGTGCTCAAACCACCAAAACCTGAGCCAATGATCATAACCATATCCAAAACATAAATACATCACTCAAACATGTATATATACTCTAAGAAACCATTGATTCTTCATATAAATAATCATCCAGCTTATGGTTCTACCAACCATAAAATATAAATAACAACTACCAATTATGATTCTACAACACTTTTTTCATCAGAATTTACTACCAGCACATTGTACGTACATTCTAAGAACACGACTCTAGTGGTTTCCCAATTTACCACACCCAATCATACATGATAAAATCATTTTAAATTTAGTAACAATTATTCTTTTCATGTTCCAATTCATAAAATATGGACCTCCAATATCAAAGTATAACACGAGCATGCTGGATTTTCCTCAAAAAGCATAGGTTAACTCAAAAAAATCCATTCATTATATCCAAAATGATTCACCCATTGTGGTTTATAGATGAATTCATCTAGTTTACATGAAATTAATAATCATTCCTCCTCTAACTGGCCTGTCTCAAAAATGACTCAGCTATGCCTATCGATGCGTTCCAAAATTTATTGATCCTAACACCTCTACTCTTGGAAGTAACCTGAGATCATTTAAAAATGATCCTCATAGTCTATAACTAACTCTATGTTTAATTATGCAACTAGATCCTTAATATCTCAATACAATTTTCCATGCCCTACTATACCTTGAGCATCGACAAACATCTAATCCAATACATCTTGATTATCTCAATTTCATCCCAAGCCAAATATTGATACTCAGTCTCTCTCTGATATCATATTTGAATTTACACCTAAAATTCATTGAGTAATCTAGAAGAATTTAGATTCATTTTCTCACTAGAATCATAATTCCATAACAATATTCCACCCACTAATCCTATTCACCCTCTTCCCTTTAATACGAGGTTCGTATCACCCATGAATGATGGAATACTCCTCTCCATAGGGGAATCCTTTTCATCTCACTAAAAAACCAAATTCCAAGATCATTGTAACACATGCCCCATCATCCATTGAACATAGAAACCGACATATCCTAGCCTACTCTCACCAAGGTATCGAATAAAAACATTAGTGAATCTCTCATTCTTAGTGAAAAGAAACATTATCCTCAAAATCCATCAAAACCCCATCAAAATGAGCGTCACTCCCTCAAACATAAATTGGTGCATTACCCACCATAAGTATTTCCTTATACCAATCCACAAGAACTAATTTAAAATGTTTCATCATTATACATGTGTTCTTCTCCTCTCATGCCACACTCATCAGATTCTTGAGTTTCTAAGACCATTGACAATTCACTAAACTCCATTGGTCCTCAACCCACTCATGGCCTCCACTAATCCATAATTCAACTTAAACTGAATATAACCAACATGTATCATCTCAATATCATTCAAACATAACATGAATATACTCTCATACCATTTGA
Source organism: Viscum album (assembly GCA_963277665.1). Classification (NCBI taxonomy): domain Eukaryota; kingdom Viridiplantae; phylum Streptophyta; class Magnoliopsida; order Santalales; family Viscaceae; genus Viscum; species Viscum album. Next base: position 903,516,355 of record OY728125.1, on the reverse strand, counting down.
TAGAAAAACCTAACCCACACTCCAATGAGTCACATCACATCAAAATTAGGATCATGTACCTAATTCAACACTTGAACAATCCTCTTGCATGTCAGTTTCACCCAACCAAAGAAATCCCTATGAACTTATCCAAAAAGGGTCCCAACATCTCACCTATGTATAGGATCATTGTCCAAAACTAATAATTATACTGAATTTTAGGTCCATCCAAGCAAAAAACCCTAGGCACTCTTCTTCAAATCAGTCAATTCATATATTCCATGGTAACTTTCATTACCTCCCTCTAACTGGTGTCTTTCCTAACCCATGAGCATCTAACTATTATCTCACTAAATAAAAAAATACATCTATTAATGATAGTTTTAAGAACCCTAAGATTACTTCCTTTTGAAACCATATTCAATACAATGGAACTCTAGGTGCCTTTCATTCCTAAACACTAGCACTCAGAGTGCTTACCACACACAAGAAAATGAAAGCATCACCGTACCTATGTTATAAACTCGATTTCACCCCATGTTCACTGATCTTGTACCCGAATCACCTATATGTTCTTCCCATACCTAAGAAAATAATTAAAACTAGGTCAGACCCTATCATTTCCATCCCTAAAACTACATTTTATACTAACCCACTAAGTTCCATGTCAAGTATAATGGTGTTTGGTTCTCCCACCTAACACAAAAATACATGTCTTGAAAATTTTCACAACTCCTAGGATGTCATCCATGATCTCATCTTGAATACCACATAAAATATAATGTGATAAATATCTACTCTAGGGTCTTATGAAAACTATACATCTAATGTGCCCAAAGTACCCCTGCTAGGGTCCTCCACCAATGGCATCATCCTAGACAGTCCATATCTAGGGAAAATATTATTTACGTTTCAGTTAAGAATAATTTAATTCAAAGATACATGGGAAAACTCATTATAAGTTATTACTAACACATTAAATAACTGAAAATAATTAACAGTTACCAATAGGTATTTTTCACTATAGAATCGGGTTCCTTAGAGACCTACTAGGGTCACTCTATTTCTCATTCACTGAGGAACTATGTCATTATTGTCAAAAAGAATCTCACCATAGATCCACATCACCTATGATCAAAAGGATATATATATTTAAATCATTATAGTGGAGTATAATGTCACCAAGAAATTATATAGGAAAATGTTTTAAGATCTGTTGTTGACACTTTAAATAGTTTAACCTTATTTAATTTCAAAATCATGCTAAAAATCTCCTATATTTCATGTGAATCATGTATTCCAAATCATGATAAATGTAAAAAAACCTATTTACACTATGGTACAATATCAAAATCTAGTATAAATTATAAATCTCAGAACTCTATGCGCTTAAATTGAGGTAAAATCATATATGAAACCATAAAACCTTATACCGAGAACATCAATCCCAAGACACTAGAAACTTGGACATCCTACTAGAACAGGTGTTCATGATATACTATTAATATATCCATCATAGACTTTGACACATCCCAATATCTTAGTTATACCATATCCCAAATATTAATAAAAAATAAAGTCTATGATACTGCGTTGTAAATCCATTCCCAAGCTCACTCTGAATAGTAACTAGAATAGACCACCATGTGACCTAAAACTCACCTCTCTGAAGGTCAAATGTCTCTAAATAACAGTGGGGATCTAAGTAGTTATCATGGTCAGGATATACCCTATACATCAGAGTGCACAATCATAAATAAATAAAAAATAATCATATAATTCATAGTGCATAAAAAGAATAAATAAACTGAATAAGAAATAATAAATAAAATTACAATATAAAAGAATAAAATACTGATCTCCCACTTGGATAATAAAATTTATATAAAATATTAAAGAAATAAAATAAAAGGACTACACTGACACTCCAACTTATACCTTATACCGATCTCTAAATCCATCCAAGCTTCTATAGCTTAGTCACATAATATCATGCCTCAGCCCTGACCAGAACCTAAAACAATTGAGGGTTTCTCATGTTCCCAAGTTCCATAGTCATACGAGCATGGTGTGAATACAAAATATAGTTTGGTACCACCCAATTGGTCCCATAATATACCAATAATGTAGTGATATGTGCATTCTATATTCTTGAATAAAATAAATTACTGTTATAAATAAATGAAGAATACCCAACAATACCTACTTTAGCTCAATATTAGAGTGTATTTATGCACATCATGATGATTTTTACAACCAATGTATCACAACCACCCTAATGTAATATCCATATAACTCAGGATAATCCCAAATACCATAGTCAATCCTCAGGTCCTTGATGTTGATTGGCCATAGCTACTCCGGGTAATGTCGGAGTGTCTCTAGGTATGATCGTCACATCAGGGGAACCTCAATCCACTAACTCAATATCCCATGATCACACCTCCACCATGATTAGTGGTGGGACTTAGTGAATTATTAGTTATCCCTCATCCTAAATCCCTTAAGATGAACCCCATGGTATTACCTGGGTATTTACAATTCCAGGATGACATCTTATTACTAGGAGGGGGAGTCGCTAAGAAATCCTATATGTACAAGCATGATTGATTCCTAGGAGACCAGGGAAATTAAATGGAATACCCTTATGGATATTATGGTCACTCACTCAAACATCCAAATCTCACATCTCCTCAAATAAACCATCATCGGTGCATCCACCCAATCCTAAGTGGTATCCTATGAATCATTTGATGGGATTCATCTATCACCCTTAAGATGCATGAAATCCGTGCAGGGGGGATATATTCCCACCTATAACCTCATAAAACCATTTTAATACTAAATTGTACAGGAATTCATAATGGTATAATGGTATCGTCATTCGAAACTGAGGTCCCTAGGCATTCAAAATGGTCTCACTGTATTAGATAAACCCATAGCATATCTGGAATTCTTGTATGTTTTTTATCACAAGATCTGATGTTGGTCCCTAGGTACCGCCCCTGGGAATCCATCACTACATCAAACGTATTAGATTATTTATAGACTATAAATTCACCCCCAAAATGTTGTGAGACCAGATCCTAGACATTTCAGACATCCTAGGGTCTCTTCCATCACAATAAGTGATTATCAAGCATATTAGGAAAACAAAATCGAGTCCATACCAATGGATGTTAACCAATAATACTCTGAAATCACATATCATATCATAAATAAATAAATAAATAAATAAAACATAAGAAGGGATTTTTGAATTCCCATATGAAAACTTATCATTGCAATCCCATAGGGTTTTTCCATCAGTTCAAGTTCTAGGGTGACACTTTCACCCATTAATACCCAACCATATGCACCCACTCAGGATCAGTCTATCAGTGGGGAACCCCTTGGGTTCCCTAGGTTAGTAAAAGTAAGAGGAATCCCACTTGAGATCCTCATCCAAAAATTAGTCTCTCAGGTTAATTCCAAATTCTCGAAGGAAATCCAATCCCTTAGCATCATTAAAGTTATCATACAGCCTCATGAGACCTAAGGGTATGCCTCACTAGTGATAGTTTTTTGGATATGGATCAAGGCATATATCTATGTCCAGGGTCACACAAGATATGTCAACTCATCTGACCCATTTATATTTTTCCATGGGTTTATCCACCTAGGCCTAACATATCTCAAGGGTCCTTGCATATCCTACTAAGTTCCTCTACCTAAAGTCATGTCATGCCCCTATTGGTGGTGTCCAGGAATCTAGGTATCTAATTAGTCCAGGCCTCATTCATCAGTGGATGAGGTGTCAAGTTAGTGCACAAGGCCCGTAGTGGCCTAGTCACCTTGTCTCTTTATTCTGAAGTTAACATACTAGTTTAAAATTTTAATTTAAATTAAAATATTTAAATTAAATTAAAAAAATGTAATAATAAGTCCACCACTTTATAGTAGAGGCCACACAAACATGCGTGTGAATATATACATCATGCATAAATCCATAGGGATGTTACCAGGACCACATACTACATCCCAATGTTTTTTTACTATTGATTTCTCAGTTTGAAAGCTACATCTAGTCTCACCAAGACCTTTCTAAGATCATCCAGCCTCCCTGAGTCATTAACTCATACCTAAATTTTATAATTAATTAATTACAAAAATAAAAATTAATTTAACAAATTAATTCTGAATATGAATAATCTCCATTTTCGTAGCAGGCATCCAATACTTATTGTTTATTTGATAAACGGGGTTTAAATCATCCCTAGAACACCCTCAAACCCATAATATGCCAAATCCCCAACCTATGCATTAAAATATTTTCCAAAAAACAATTTAATTTAAGAAAAAAAAACCTTAAATAAAACTTCATCTTGAAGTACCTTCATCAAATAGACTAACGACGATAGGTGGAAATCATCTTGGGATTCCCTATACACAAGCAACATAAAATCCCTATTAAAAATGATTGATTTCACCATTATCTAGTGAAATATAAACAAAATCCATAATTTAAACAATTATGAATTTGTATAAAGATAGTATAATAATGAAAATATGTTGGAGGAGACACTATACCTTTAATCTACCACAGAATAGCTATGAAATGACACTGCAAACCAAGAGGGAATAACAGAGGAAGAGGAGAGGGAGATTCCTGGACATGTTCACAAATGGTATAAAAAGGAGGGGGTTTGGCCCAAAAAACCTTGGGGGAATTCAATAAATTACCCCCCATAAACACACCACAAGCTATCCAATGGGCCACTTGCTAAATGGTTTCCACCTATAGTTTGTATGTGGCTTGGTAGTGGTTGGTTGATGGCTTCAAGCTATGGGATACTAACAGCCTAGCCACCTTAGTTTTCCTATGATGTCTTCCTGAGTTCCATATCAATATTGAGATCCTAAAATATCATCTGAAACAACTCCCTTGATGTGTTCCAAGTCTTTTAATTTTATCTTAAGTCCTATTTAAAATCTTGTCCTTCCACCAAATCAAATTTCAAAATTCCTCTGAATTATGAAACCCATCCATATACATAGGATATTACAAGTGTAAATTCTTTTATATATACCTCCTTAATTCAATAAGGAGACCTTTTATAACTGATGTGTTTCATAATTCTTGACTATTTTTTGGTCAAAAAAATTAATCCATACATTATATATTATAATATATTAATTTAATATTGATCTCTTAATTGTTAAATATTTATAAATCAAGTGATATGTTCAATCCATATCATCATATGATATAGAAAATTAAATTCATTATAATGATACAGAATATATAACATATAAAATCATATAAGTGAAGTGATATTTCATATCAATAAACTCACTCATTCATCCCAAGGGAAATGATATACTGTATATTATTATCTGAGATATATCTTTTGGTGCATGTAACTATCATAAACATCATTGGGTTTTTTGTAACATTGAAGTTATCCAATCAATGAAAATGGCCTAATAAGTATTAATATTGATGGTTATTTTAGATACTTCTCACTTAAGACACTGAATAGTTACTTGATTATCCAAATCCTTTGGTGATCTTCATGAGGGATAAATACATAAATTTACACACATTTGAACCATATAATATTTTTTATAATATATAAAATCTTTATCATTATTCAAAATTAGGTTTCCATATTTTACTATCAATATATATTAAAAGAATATTGAATTAATAGAGATTTTATATGATCATGAAATATTAATATTACATGTTTTCAACATTCACGTTGAATGTTTTTTATTCATATATTTAATATTGTAAATTAATTTTGAGATTTTATTAAATATTATTAATTTTAGAATAAATATAATCCTTATAAGTTCATAACTTGTAAGTTTTTGAAGAGTTTTTTATATGTGAACCTATGAAAATTATATCAAGGAAGGTGTAGCATCTTATATGATATGATTGTGCAATGATAAAAATTCTAGTTTTTTTATGAATTAAAGGAGTTTGATAGACTAGATTATTTATTACATAAAGAATATTGCTCAAAGTGGAACATTGAGGTGAGTTACAATGAGTATGAATATCAAAATAAATGATATGAATCTATTACATAAAAGAGATTTTGCTTTTAATTTTAATGATAATTCATCCTTGTGATTTTGGAATGAATATTTCTTTATAATGTGAATTATCTACTTGAATGATGGTGAAAATTGAGGGATGAATTTTTTTTTAGATAATAAAAGTGTAACCTTTTTTATGAATGATTGAAGAACTATCACTAAAGGAATTTTGTAAGTATAAATTTGAGTAATTGTTGAGGTACTAGAGATTCAAAAGAATTTCTTATTTTTAGTCAACTCAAAAACTAGTAAATGAGTTCTTTATATCTTTGAATATGTTATAAATTTTTTGAATTTGTTTTATAATTCTAAAATAAACCCTCAAGTTCTTTGAGATGTTTTCAGAGTATTGAAGAATTTTTTTGATGGTTAAAGAAAATTAAAGTAGTCATGTAAGTGTTGTTCTAAAGATAAGTGGAAATGTAATATTAAATTAGATTTTAAAATAGCTATGTACTATTAACATAGAATTTTAAAAGGCTTCATAATATTAATATGCATGCCTCTATAAGTTCAAGATAAATATTTCATACCTCACATAAGAGTAACTTGACCTTGAGTAAGAGAAAATGTATCTCATGTGTGTATTCGTATGAGTTATATAACATTAACCATGTTCCATGTAAGAAATATATTTTTTAGTCATGGGAATTTTAAAATTTTCAAAGATGATTTTATGGGGAGTTTAATGAATAATATTAATGAATATTTATGAAGATATTTGAATTAGATTTTTGGAGTTTGAAATAAAAATATTTATTTTCGCATTTTGAGGATTGAAGTAGGAGTTTTCCATATGTGAATATTTTACTACATTTAAATGAAGATAAAAAGACTAAATTACAATGAGTTTCTAGTACTTAAATATAGAAACTATCCCATGTGATCTTTACTTAGTTTATAAAAAAGTAAAAATAAAAGAATAAAGAGGAAGTGATCTTGAGAAAGATTAATGAGGTACCTCAACATAATATTTATATATAAACATTCTTAAAGAAAAAGATAATGTGGTACTTATGAATATATAAACTCTTGACTAAGGAATAAGAAAATATGGATTTTTCATTCTATATAAGTTCATTTATTTTTTTGAGGAAGAAAAGAATATAATTTTTGTGAATCTATAGTCTTATAACAATATAGTGATTAATAGATTATTGTATAAGGAAGATCTGAGTACACTAAGGAAATTTTGAAACTATATTTACATTGGAATGAGATATATCATTTGATGTTGTGATTCCATAAATATCTATGAAGTTATTTTTAAAATAAGGATTAAGAACTAGTGGTTAAAGTAAAGTATATTTATGTACAAGATTGTAAACAGGTGGGGTCTAGTATAAACTTATCAAGAGACAAATTTTTGTATGATATAAGTGAGGGAAACACTCAAAGAGTAATAAATGACAATATACCTAATGTATTAACTTTATGATATTAGTGGATTCCTTTGAATTGTATTTCACTTGACAAAATAAGGATGTAGTCATCCAAATTAGGGGAAAACCTTAAAAAAAATCATGTATTTTTATCTGTTTTATATTTAATTTTTCATTAGTGTGATTGTGTTAGGTTATATAAACCCAATCTATTCATAACATTAGGTTTTGATGTTTGAAATAAAAATATGGTCAGAAAAACTATTCGCACTATTCAACCCCTCCCCCCAGTGTAGTTTCATATGTTCACCAAGAAAACTAATTGGCACTCAAGTCCTACCACTAATTAGATATATTGAGTTTCTAGTTGGTTTTATCTATAATATATAAAGTGAAAATTGGAAGAATTTTATTATTTACACTCTTGGATAAATAATATAAAGGTTATCCCCATAAATTAAAATATGTATATTACTTCTAAAAAACTCTAAATAACATGAAGAATAAAAAATAAATAATGTAAAAATATCACATCTACAATAAAATGAGAAGAGGTTCCATAACTTAATAAGGTTAATCATAGTTGATAAATTTATAAAATATTTTTTGAAAATAATTCTATGGGGGAATAAAATTTAGGATATGAGGAATATGAATTTACTAAAGTACTTAATGATTTTTATTCTATAATAAATGATTATATTAAAAATATTCCTTCAAAAAATTTCACTTTCATATTTGAGTTTATTAAGGATCTATATGAAGATAAGTCACAGTTAAATAAGGATAATTTTATTATAGAATGGATTGGTTGAGAAGATGTTGATGTGAAAAAACACATCAAATATATAATACCATGTGAATGTAAGTGTTGTGAAAATGAGAGGAATTTTTAATTTTTGAATTTCCATGTGTTTATAAGGGGGTGGATAGTAATTAACCTTAGTTAATGATCTTATAAATATTTTTAAATTATTTTATTGATCTCTTAATGGGGTGTTTACCCTTGGGATGTAATTTTTTGAGATTTTTAGATAGAGTATTTTTTAAAGTATTTTCATATTTATTAAATTAAATATTAGTTATTTCATGAATATAAATGGTGATATATTTTTAGTAGAGTCTTGGATTGGAATTATGACTCTACGGCTGGGTCTGGAATAGGGAGTTGTACCTATGAGAGGTATAAACTCCAATTGGGTTTCAGGCCATGATTCAAGCATTTAAATGAGAATTTAAAATAAATTAAATTAATAAAACTCTTCCTAATTTAATTATTAGATATATATATACTTCTTCATACACACACCAAATGAGTAAGGGGTTTCTCCATGATACATAGGACAAAACTAAGAGGGTGGGAGAGGGAGAGGGAGGAGGGGTGTTGGGCCTTATTGGGGTAGCTTGATCTACACCAAATCAAGATGATATGACCATCAAGGGAGATTCTGAGATCAGGTCTTCGATGGATTCATCACAAGGTAGGATGACCATTTTATCTTTTCTATTCCCCTTTTTGGTTCTTCATTTTATAATTTTTCAATGCAATTTGGATTGTAATAGAGTAACTTATGGTATATATGTGGTTAAATTTCATGAACTTCAATTATTATTCATGTTTTGATGGAAATATACAATCGATTATCAAGTGGTTTATGTGTTCTGTGATTAATAGGAAGTATAAAATGGGGGATATGGGATTTTTTAGGTTTTTGTTTACCCTTACACAAGGGAGGACCATTATAGGGTCAGGTTTCGATTTACCCTTACATAGGGGGGGAGTTGTGTAGAGGTAGATTTTGGTTTACCCTTATGCAAGGACCTGCATAAGGGTTAACTTCAGTGTACACTTATATATGAGGACCATTATATGGGTAGAAATTTTTGTTCCCTTAATAATGGACCTATGTAAAGGTATACATCTATTACCCTTACATAGGGGAATGCGTAAGGGTAAAAATATATTTACTTGTACGTATGGGCATGTGTAAGGATACACTTATATCTATCATTATAGGGGTTTGTATAAGGATAATAGATTTTACCCTTACATACCCCCCCCCCCCCATCCTCACATAAGGGTAAATAGTTTTTTAAATGTTTTTGAAAGTGGATTCCCCCTATTTTATAAAATGAATATTCTATGATATAAAATTGGGTTTTTGGGGAAGATTTTTTTTAATCCCATTTATTTTAATTAGAGAATTAACTATAAATAAATAATTAAATTATTTAAAATAATTTATAATTAATTAAAGTGTTATAAATAGTTTCTTTATAATATACAAAAGTGGTGGCCTCAAAAATAAACCCTAATGTTTGTGACAGATTTTTTTCTTGATAAAGGTGAAAATTTTATTATAATTGATTATATTTAAATGTAATTATGGATTTAATTATAAAATAAATTTAGAATAAATTTTATTATTAAATAAAGTTTTATAAATCTAAGTAGGGATTCATTTTGATAGATGATTTCCGCTCATACATGGAAAAGGCTTTGACAAGGATGACCAGTCTTTGATTATAAAGGGGATGACTCCATGTATGGGGTAGGTGGCCCCTTGAACATATCCCTTCAAGTATATTAATTTTATTTACATGGTAAGTGATATATGATCTCTCCACTATGAAGATTGTCTATTTTTAGAATTAAATTTATTTTTTAATAAATTAAATGAATTTTTTTATAAATTTTTGATGATATGAACTGAGTTCCAAGGGCCATGAAAGACCCTTGTGCACTGGTTGTATACCTTTTTCACTAATGGTCGAGAGATAAAATTATAAAAATGTTACTTATTGTACATGAACCATTAAGGGGGATAAATTAAATGAATTATGTGCACATAGTATCCATTAGGATAGGTTCCCTTAGATTCATTGAGTAGGGGTGTGTGTTGAATCAGAACCTATAAACCCAAGTAGGCCATATTAGAACCTTAAGATTCCTTAAATCCTACGATCTTGTTGAGATGTTCATGGGGTGATGGTTCCTCAACTACTAGTGAATGATCACTGGATGGGTATGCTCTTAGTAGATTATATTAGGTTGGACATGTGGGAACCAAACAAGGATGATCTTGGAAAGAGATATGAGAATTATTCCATATCTATTTAATAGTTCTAGTGGGGATTAACTATGAGGATAGTGAGGCCATGATATGTTTATGATATGGTTTTGGGATATTATTCCTTTTGATTGATGGTATTTTCCTAAGTGATGGAATATAGAAAAAGGATCTCATATAGAGTGTGTAAAGACCCAATGTTTTATCAATGGAAATTACCTTATTATAATTATGTCATATAATCACAAGAAATCACAACTCATTGAACTACTAAGAACTATGTGACCTTTAAATGTAATATTGTCACTTCTGTGATTTGAATTTCAAAAATTTGAAACACATGGTTCCGATCAGTAAGATGTTTGGAGTCTGATAGGACAAACTTAATTTATGGTGAATAATAATTAACCTTTATGAATAGTAATGTCTGCCTTATTAATAGTAATATGAACTTTATGAATATTAAATTGTCTATGTAAATTTTAACCTTATCAATGAAATTATAAATAAAATTTATCCATCTTATAAGTGGAAATATGATAGTGTTGGTATTTTTATAAGTCATAAATATTTAATTAACATTTTATGAATAATTTAATAATTAAAAAATAAAATTTATTTTCATAAAATTTATTCATAAATTATTGTTTTTATGTCTTACTATTATAGGATAATTTTATGAGACCTTATTTAATTTTTCAAAGTATTATAAAAACATTTATAATTTTAAAATATGTATTTTTCAAGTAAATGATGATTTTATTTAAAAATTAAATTTATAATATTTAAAAAATTATTTTCATAAAATGTATTTTATTTTTTGGATTATAAATTTCAAAAAATGGTTTGAGTGACATTTTGGTATTTTACTAAAATACTTGAATTTTTTATGAATAGTAAAATATGATAATTTACAATAAGTGCTAAAACCTGAATTTATGCATCATGTTTGAGTCATGGATGATGTAAATATCCATTGGTTAGAACACACATGCACATATCACTATTTTTTTCATATAATCACTACTAGAAAAACAGGTATTTGCGACGGGCTATTTGCGACGGGATCCCGTCGCAACTGGCTTTTTGCGACGGGGGCCCGTCGCAAATAGCCCGTTGCTGAAAACGCCGTCGCAACTACACTTATTTGCGACGGGCCCGTCGCTAAAGCCTTTTTTTGCGACGGTCATTCTCCCCGTCGCAAATAGTATTCCGTATTTTTGTAAAAAACTTTTAAAATAGTTTTTGCGACGGGTCCCGTCGCAAATACCGTTTGCGACGGGTCCTGTCGCAAATACCTTTTGCGACGGTACCGTCGCAAAAACAATTTTTTAAAAAAATAAAAAACTATTAATAATACGATTATTTGCGACGGGCATCGTATCCCGTCGCAAATACTATTGATAGTATTTGCGACGGGTCCCGTCGCAAATACTATTTTTTAAAAAAAATAAAAAAACTATTAATAATACTAGTATTTGCGACGGGTATAGTATCCCGTCGCAAATACTATAAAAAAAATAAAAAAAATAAATTATTAATAAATTATTTTAATTAATATAATAATAGAATTATAATTTACAAATGAAAATAATAAATTATTTTAATTACTATAATAATAGTAGAATTATAATTCAAAAATAAAAAATAACAGAATATTAATAAATGATTTAATTAATATAATAATATTACAATTATAATTCATAAATAAAAAAAAATATTAATAAGTTATTTTAATTAATATAAAAATAATAGAATTATTTTACATTCAAATATTAGAATAATTCAAGTATTAAAAAAAATATAATTAAATTATAATATTATAAAATTTTAATATATATATAAAATTTTAATATATATATATATATAATTTAATATTATAAAATATAAATAATATTATTATTCATATTAATATTGTTATTTAAAAATATAATATTATTAATATTTTATAATGAGACAGAAACTACGAATAGAAAAAAAAAATATTTTGATTTCACAAATTTTATAACAGAAATACAAACTCTAATCTGAAGGAGGGGGGAGGGGGAGGTGGGGGATCTGCAGATGGTGGTGGAGGAAACTTCATCCCTAAAGCATGAGTGAGTCGGTGCATGTACTCCATCTGCTCCTGATGCTGTTGCTGCCACCGACTCGCCTGCTCCTCGTACAGCTGCTGCTGGCGTCGACGCTCCTCCTCATGCTGCTGACGCATCTGCTCCTGCTCCTGTCGGAGACTCTCTATCTGTGCAGTCTGAGATCGCAACTGATCCTCATACTGTGTAGAAGAAGATGCACGAGCTCCTCTCGAGCTGGACGCCGACATCGCAGCACTGCCATAATAATCTCCGGGAGTCAGTCGAGAGCCGATACCAACTACTCGGCCCTTCTCGAAGGCATACTGGGTGGCCTGCATCCATGCCGCCTCATCAAACTGACGGGCAGTGGTCTGATCTGATGACTCGGCCTGACTCTCAGGCTGGGCCTGTGCCGCTGCGGCCTCATATGACTCCTATAGTTGCAATTTAAAATTAAAATTGTGAATATATTATATGCAGTTAATTTTTAAACTTGAAAACAAATAATACTGACCACGATGTGATGCTGACGATCACCTCTGAGCTCCCCAGTAGCAGGATCACTATATATCCTCCGATATACGTCGTACTCTATAATATCGGGGTGCTCGACAGCCTATAAGAATAAAAAATAAACTGTTAATATTTATAGTTATATAAAATATTTATAAATAATGTACGTACCAGATGCTGTCTATGAGTACTGAAAGAACGACTCCCAGCTCGATGAGTCACCTCCTGTCTCCCCCGATTCTGCCTCCCCACCGATGATCTCCTCTGAAAGGCACCACTCAACCAGTGCGCACATAATCCATCCCATACATGGGATGAAATATACTCTGGTCGGTGTGCTCTACATGACTCCTCAAAATCTGACACTCCTGCTTTCTTCATCGCAGCTTTTCTTAAATTGTGCAAAAACTGACGAAGGCGATCACGCATGGCCACCTCCCATGCCTCATGGATGGCGTCACGCATGTTATCCTCGATCGGATACCATAAACCCTACAAATAAATCAAAATATCAAGTTAGAAATGAAATAATTTTCAAAATAAAAATTATTTATTTACGTACGTACCAACCAATGGTCGAACATGGCCTGCTGCACATCAATGGGAATCTGCTCCCATGTGATCCACGGCTGAGAGAAATAGTTGCGCAAAATAGCGCTTCCCTGTCCGACTGCTATATGCGGAAAACTGAAAAAATAATAAACATTTATTATGTTAATAGATTAATGAAATCTTAGTCAAATCCACAGGTTATCACACAGGTTATCACACCTCTGTGTGCGTGGATCAAACCCAAGACGTGGACGTCGCTCGGGGATGGGGTCGGGAATCATCAATCGTGCAAGACTGCGCCCCCTCCGCGTACTCCCTGGAGCGCCTGCAGGCTGAGGGTCATCTGTCAGCAACTCATCCGCATCAAAAGTCAGGTCAGCATCTGCCAACGCACGAAATGTGGCGTCGTCCATCTGAAACAGAAAATGTTAATGTTAGCAAATAATTGATAATTACTATTATATATACATATATACATATTATGATTGTATATAAATACCATGGAATGCTATCAGTGTTCATCTTCATCATCATCTTCATATATTTCAATGTCATCTTCATATTCCTCCTCAGCATCATCGATATCCATTCGAGTTACAGTTGCTTCATCTCTTACCGTTTCAAATTCATATGTGACATCATTAACATCATCGTCATCACCGACTCTTAAATGTGGGGTGTCGTCATCGATACTCATGTCTCTTTGTAAAAAAGATTGATTTTGAGTACTCTCTAGAAAAACTTCAATTCTTTGCACATCAGTGAAAGCACATTCACTTTGACTAAACTGATTGTCTCGAATTTTGATTTTTATTACACTCCACCAATCAGTCAAGTCTCTTGATGTTGCATAGTACTTTGCATAATAAACTTGATATGCCTGTTGAGCCAATAAGAATGGTTCATTTACTGCGAGAACACTTTTACATTTAATATCGATGATTCCATGAGTCGGATGAACACGCACGCCTCTCTCTGTATCCAACCACCGACATTTGAACATGGTTATGTAATGTTGTCCAAGATAACAGAGTTCAATGATTTCATCAAGTATGTCATAAAAGTCAACTTCATTTTCTCGATGATGAGATCCTCTCAAGCTAACTCCACTGTTCATTGTTTTTTTTGATTCCCCATATGCATGTGTGTGGAATCGAAATCCATTCACCACATATGCATTATAAGTTTTAACAAGTTTGGAAGGTGGGTTACTCAATACACATAGTCGTTTTTCAATTTTATCAGCATGTCGAGAAACCTGAAAATTTGTGAAATAATTATCAATATAGTAAACTATACATTGAATGAGTTGCTAAAAGATAAAGAATTTATGTTACCAGTTTTTGAAACCACTGAGAGAAATTTTTCAGTCGACGTTCTTCGAGAGCAGCTGCTGTAATTTGTGGAATTTGTTTCTTGATATGATTATCATACAACCTATAAAAACCAAAGTTATTTACTGTAACATAAATGATAGAATAAGTGATATAAACACTTACAGTACAACTGATGTCATCTCTTCACAGTTGAGCAGAACATACGTATGAGCTCTATGATGTTCATCATCTGAAAGCCAGCGTTCAGAAACTCCACCAAAACCAAGCTCTGACTGGTTGAAAACAGATAATTGATTGTCGATTTCATCAATATTCCTCTCATTCTGTCCCATTCGGTTGTGTTTTGAAGGATACTCAGATTCAAAATAATGGGAGCAGAAAAAAGATATTTCCTCTTACAAATAAGCTTCTGCAATAGATCCTTCAATAGATGCTTTGTTGCGTACTTTTATTTTCAATTTTTGCATGCATCTTTCAAATGGGTACATCCATCGAAACTGTACTGGACCTCCACATTTGGCTTCATATGGAAAATGTAACATCAAATGTTCCATTGAGTCGAAGAAAGACGGCGGAAATATTTTTTCCAGTTTACATATAATTACAACAACATCTTTTTCAAGTTTGCCTAGAGCATCATAATCTGCCGTAGCCGCACAAATTTCCTGAAAAAAATGAGACATGTCTGTTATGGAATCCCAAATCACAGAATTCAACAGACCTCTTAATCCAATGGGTAGAAGTATCTCCATTATAACATGACAATCATGACTTTTTAATCCAGTAATATGACTATTCTTTACAAATCTACCCAAATTGGAAGCATAGCCATCTGGAAGTCTCAAATCTGTAATCCACTGACAAAATAATAAACGGTTTTATTTAGACAGTGTATAAGCTGCTTTTGGTTTCAGTAACCTTTCTGTTCTGACATTCTCAAATAGTTCCAATTCTGGACGCCTGCAAATTTGGGCAAGATCTAAACGTGCATTTACATTGTCTTTGCTCTTTCCTGGCGTATCCAAAACTGTATGAAACAAATTATCAAAAGAGTTCTTCTCAATATGCATGACATCTAACATGTGTCGGACCAACAAATCAGACCAATATGGAAAATCCCAAAATATGCTACGTTTAATCCAATTGTGTTCTTTCCCAAAAACAGAAATTTTCTGTTGGTTTATTGTGGGACCAAAAGTGATGGGAGGTAATGAAAATACAACCGATTTTATCTCCGAACCTGATAGCATTTTTGGAGGTCCATCCCTTTCAGCTGTTCCTTTTCTGAAATGAGATCTGTTTCTGCGAAAAGGATGATCAGCTGGAAGAAATCTGCGATGACATTCAAAATAACAAGGTTTCTTTCCATGAATGAGCATAAATGCTTTGTTCTCTCCCATACAGTAAGGACATGATTTCTGACCATGTGTACTCCAGCCAGATAACATCCCATAAGCCGAGAAGTCACTTATTGTCCACATCAATGCTGCTCTCAGTATGAAATTCTGTTTCGTTGCAACATCATATGTACTGACACCAGTACTCCACAATAAATTTAATTCATCAATCAATGGCTTCAAATAAACATCAATATTTTTCTTTGGATGTCCTTGAATTAGTAAAGTCAAAAAGATATATGGCTCCTTCATCAACATCCATGAAGGTAAATTGTACGGAGTTAAAAAAACAGGCCAACATGAATATTGACTACCATAAGATCCAAACGGACAGAAACCATCAGTGGAAAGGCCCAGTCGAACATTTCTAGCTTCTAAAGCAAAGGATGGATGCACTCTATCAAAATGTTTCCATGAATCACCATCGGCTGGATGATTCAAGCTTTTATCGGTTGAAATATTCTCTTTATGCCATGACATCATTGTCGCTGTATTCTTAGACATTAATAAACGCTGAAGTCTGGATGTAAGCGGAAAATATCTCAACTGTTTTACAGGAATCAAACCAGACTTCCCGTGTTTTCCTTCTTTATATCTCAGTTTCCCACATGTGGGACAACTATCCAACGACTCATTTTCCCCAGAATATAAAATGCAGTCATTTGAACATGCATGAATATTCTGACAAGTAAGTCCCAAATTTCGAACCAACCTCTTACTTTCATAGTAATTTGCAGGTAAAACATTTCCTTCGGGTAACAGTGTTTTCAACAAAGAAAATATCTGGTCAAAACATGTGTTTGACATTCCGTTATCTGATTTGATAGCCATAAATTTTGCAACTGCTTCTAATTTGCTCATCTTGCAGCCAGGATATAATGCATCCTCAGCAGACTTCAACAACTCATAAAATTCAGACGGTCCCAACTCAGGATTTGAAGCTATATCAGCCGGAGTTTCTATATGTTGAACAGATGAACCTGCAACATCATGTACTAAATCTTGAAACTGGGATGGATCCGGAATCAAGTTGGTATCACCTGCTCTGGAAATGCGTTCACCGTGTTGATACCAAAAAACATAATCTGCTTGAAAACCAAAACACAAGAGATGTTCCCCCACTTTGTCAAACGTGTCAAACGTTCTCAATGCACATTTTCTACAAGGGCATTTTATCTTTCCTTCTGAAACAAATTCTGGATTTGATGCCGCAAATGATAAAAAAATCTCCACACCCTCTATATATACTGGATTTAAACCAGAACCATTTGTATTTCTACGTTGATTTATCCAAATGCGGTCATCTAATAATGACTGTTGACGACCTCGTTGTTCCATATTTTTCTATAAAATATAAAAGCATTACTGGTTTTGAATAATTTGTTAGAAAAAACACAAGCAAGGATTGAATATATTGAGAATAAAGAAAAACCTGTTACAAATATTGATAATTTTAATATTATATTGATTTTTTATTTTTTTTAATAATACTAATATAATTTTTTTCATAAATATTAATTATATAACAATAACATCATTACATTATTAGTATATTTTATTATTAATATTAAAATAATATAATTTTCTATATTATATACAATTCTCTTTTCATCTGTGTGTTTCACATTCTGTCTCCACATGTAATATTGGCATTCACTTTCACCTCTCCATTGGCGAGTAGGTTGATAATTTTGAAAAAGAATGTCAATATTACATGTGGAGACAGAAAAAACACAGAAGAAAAGAGAATTGTATATAATATAGAAAATTATATTATTTTAATATTAATAATAAAATATAAAAATAATGTAATAAGGTAATTATTCCTAATTATTGGTAATTATTTCAAATTATTGGTAATTATTCCAAATTATTGGTAATTATTCCAAATTATTGGTAATTATTCCAAATTATTGGTAGTTATTCCTAATTATTGGTAATTATTCCTAATTATTGGTAAATATTGGTAATTATTGGTAATTATTGGAAAATATTGGTAATTATTGGTAATTATTGGAAAATATTGGAAAATATTGGTAATTATTGGTAATTATTGGTGATTATTGGTAATTATTGGTAATTATTGGTAATTAATACTAATTATTGGTAATTAATACTAATTATTGGTAATTAATACTAATTATTGGTAATTAATACTAATTATTGGTAATTAATACTAATTATTGGTAATTAATACTAATTATTGGTAATTAATAATAATTATTACTAATTATTGGTAATTATTACTAATTATTCCTAATTAATACTAATTATTCCTAATTAATACTAATTATTCCTAATTATTACTAATTATTCCTAATTATTACTAATTATTACTAATTATTGTTAATTATTCCTAATTATTACTAATTATTGCTAATTATTACTAATTATTACTAATTATTAGTAATTATTTCTAATTATTACTAATTATTGCTAATTATTACTAATTATTACTAATTATTACTAATTATTGATAATTATTAGTAATTATTGATAATTATTAGTAATTATTGATAATTATTAGTAATTATTACTAATTATTGGTAATTATTACTAATTATTCGTAATTATTACTAATTATTCATTGTTAAGATCTTAATATTAATGTGTTTAAAAGTTCATAAACATCAATTTTAGTCCAATTCAGAAATTGAACTTCATTTCCCATCATTGTGCAATTCATGCTTAAAATGTCAATTTGGGACCACTCAATACTTGGCTTCTGGAAATTACAATATTCATAATTTTAATTTGAAATTTTGGGATATGATTGATCACTTTGTTTGGAACATTTTATCTTTTAGGTCTGATGGATGAATCCCAAAGGAAGATGGATAATTTTGCGCCTGAAGGCAGAAACATGCTGGAAAAAGCATAATGGGCCTAAGGCCCATCAAACAAATGTGGGGCCCAGACACCAAGCCCAATGAACCTCAAATTTATACAGTAGAAAGATAAAAATATGAGGATCATTTTATTCAACTGTGGCTGGAGCTAATTCTGAAGTTATCATGATGATAAATGGATCTGAAGTTGAGATTTAAATGGTGGACATGACATTAATGCTCAAACATCCGTCCCACCATTTCGACTATAACTTCCAAACGGCTGAGCAAAATTTCCTGAAAGTTTTACAAATCATAGAGGATAGAGGGACGAAGATATTTCTCTTCTACAGAACCTCCGGATTCGGCCTTCTTCAATTTCTAATTTACATGTCAATGTGGTGGACGAATCTGGACAGTTTTCCGGGTCAAATTCAAAACATCAATTTCCTTTTGATTATTCACCCTCCATTTGACTCTATTAATTGTTGGGGGGTGAATTAATTGTTGGGGGATGTACCTAAGGCTCCTAATATGCCTATATAAGGATCTGGTGGTGAAGGGAATGGGGGTGGAAAATTTTCTTATCATCTTGGATGCTTTGTTTTCATTGTAATGTTTTGCTGTCCATTTGATGTTATAATCGTTCTTCATTCTCATGTAAGTTATTTGAATCACATTAGTTCTCAATAAAAGTTCTTCATTTCATCTTTTTCTTTTTTTTCTTCTTATCACTTTTATACTGTTGCTTTAAGGTGTGAATTTATTCACACCAGCACTTGTGAATTTATTCACACAACGGTGGAGTGATCGTTTCATTGTTTTATTTTTCTTCTCCAATTCTTCTTCTTTAAGTCGACTTCCCGCTTCCATTTATTTAATAGCATAAATGGAGGGCTAAACCCTTATGGGTTGGTCCTAGGGAGTTGCATGGGGAAGATTGGATGTTATTTTATGATATAAAATTCTTTAATCATTTCATTAATTTAAGATTTCCATTTGATGATTAATTTCTTCTTCATCTTCGCCAACTTTAACAATAACACATTTCGAGTGCTAGTACGATCCAATTCCTTGGAGTGATCATTAAATTGATCCTCTAAGTGCATTGGTGATTAGCCTTGGAATTGTGAGGGATTAAATTGGTGAATGATGTTGAGGAATTATATCATTTTGTGGACACGTCTTGAATTAGTGAAACGAACGTTATAAGATAATAAATACATCCAATCTAACCCTAGTAACAACTTAGGATCAACTCATCTTCATTAATTGTTTTAGACTAAGTAAGTGTATGTTTTAATTTATTTTCTTTAAATTAATTCAGTAGTTATTCAAATAAAATCAATCCAAATAGTTGGCCAATCCATAGCCAAATCCTTCCAAAATCAGAGTGTCTCTCGGTTTCTTCTTCGGTCCCTGTGGACTCGAACCCTACTTGTACTACAACGACCGCATACCTGTAGGGTAAATTTGGGCGCAACCAAATTTTGGCGCCGTTGCCGAGGACCAAGTAAGTAACCTTAAAACATATTTCTATTCTCCCTCATTTCTATTTTCTCATCCCCATTTCTCTTCTCTTTCCCCCTTTCTTTTTTTTGAACCCCGAAAATCACGATTCCAAATTTTCAAATAAATCCAATGGAGTTTAATCAACAATATCCCTTCACAAACTCAGGATGGAATCAGTTTGAAAATTCACATTGGGAATCACCAACCTTTTTTAATCAACCTTTGAATGAATACCCCACCCCTGATAACATGAGCGAAATTTGTAATGATGAAGGTTTAAAAGATCAATTTCCATACCTATCTAGAATAATTCAAAAGATGAATAATGAGGTTGTTCATGATGTCAAAACATCTATCAATCCTAATCCTGAAACAATTCTTCAAAAATTGTGTGAACAAATGGAAAAAATGAATTCAGATGTATCAAGTTTTAGACAAGAACTTCAAAGCATTAAAACTTGTGTAGACCCCATTCCCAATCAAACCATCCCTCACTCAATATTGATAGAAGAATCTTGTAACACACAAACCCCTCATGCCTTTATTGAAGAACCAAACATTGGATTTGGGATAGTTGAAGATAATAAAGGAATTGTTGATGGGTTCTTAAATCAAGAGGAAATTAATTTTATGGATTCACAAAGGGAAAATTTGTCTTCATGGATTGAGTGTTCGGAATATTGCTCCAATAACAATTTTTTAGAATCACCGATCATTGAACCATTGGGAGATATAATGAATATTGTGTCTATACCCACTCATGAAATTCAAATGGTAAATTTTGTGGATGAATCATCTTTTCAAAAGGAACCAATTCTTTCAAAAAAAATTAAAGAAGAAAAAAAATTTGATTCAAATTATCATTCTTCTTTAGGAAAATTCAATCAAACTGAACTCAATGTTTTAATACTTCCTTCCCTACTCAATAATACCTCTATTTATGATAACCAAGACCATTCAATTATCATCAATTTTCATCAAGAATCTCACCATGTTGGAATGAACCTTGAAATCATAGGAAATACTCCAGATAAAACACGATCAACCATTTTAGATATTCCTTGGATTTTACCAATCATTGTAGAAAATAGGATTTCATACGAAACAAATTTCAAAAAAACAATCAATCTCAATCTTGTTGAAGTAGAGAAAGATGGGTTAATTAAAATGCTGAAAGTTGGAATTGGATAAGTTGGGGGGTAAAAGTCGAGCCAACGACGTTAAACAAAAGCGCTGCATGGGAGGCAACCCATGGTTTTTATGTTTTCTAATCATTTTTGAATCATTTTCTTTTTCATATAATAAATTACCATAAACTGTTGACCTGTTCTTCTTTTATGAGTAAGGATGGGTATGAAAGGGGAGCACCATATTCATCCGTGTCACGTGGTGTGATCTCTGAGTAATACCTTACCCAGAAAATATAAAGAAGACAATGTATCATCAGTTTATTTTGTTTTGTTTTATTTTTATGTTTTTATAGGTTTAAAAAAAATAAAAGGACATTTCGTAAGCCATAAGGAAAATCCATTCACCACCATCAAAGTTGCTGAGACTCGAACCCAGGATTGAAGGGAGACTATGGAATGCGCTATCATCATCAACCACCAGGTGACTTCATTCCATGATTTTCATTTTAAATTTCTTTTTTGAACTCCTCTCCTACCCCCTTCTAGCTTTTCTTTTCTTTAAACACTGGGGACAGTGTTATTCTAAGTTGGGGGGGGGATAAAAATGATTTTTTTTCAATAAAAACATGCATAAAAAGAAAAATTCCATTAACCTTAAACATGATAACACACATTGCAAACTCTGAAATTTTATATCAAATAAATTTTGCATGCCTTGATTCTGATTTTAAAGCAAGTTTAAGTTCATGAGCATAGTTTTTGGAAAGTGCAGTTGTCCGATGTGATTTTTCAAAGTTTACATTTTCATCCTCTTAATAAAAATGCCACAATACACATATACTGGATTGTGGGTGTAAATTTGAGTTCTTGGGTCCCTTTCATTATAGCATAGGGTTCTGGGGTCACTTTTAGTTTAATTTGAGTATCAAAAAAAAACAAAAAAAACAAAAAAAAAACAAAAAAAATTGAAAAATAATAATAATGACCACATAGAGCAATGTTTTGTCCAAATGCGTGGCGTCCGGCACTTGGGGATCATGACTCCATAGTTGTCTTTCCCAGAGTTAGGCTTTATATCTCTATTGTAGAGCATGAAATTGACAAAATGCGTGGCGTCCGGCACTTGGGGATCGTGACTCCATAGTTGTATTGCACAGAGTTAGTCTTTTCATATCTATTGTGGTTAAAAAAAATAAAAAAAAATTAAAAAAAATGGATAATCATCTTAAGGTTTAATGTGATTCCCACCTAGCGCTTCCATTTTTTCCCCTTGAACAATAAAATGGGCCCCATATCTTTTATGATGCACAACACTTTATCATGCTTAATTGGAATTGGATGAAAGGTGGCGATGAATTTGAACAAAGGAATGGGCTTGGGCTTGGGATATGCTTATGTACCTAGCTTGTTTTAAATGATTTTGATGGGTTTTCATAATTTTTTTTGGTATTAGATATTTGGGTGAGTAATGTGTATTTAAATGTTTTTGGAAAAGGGGATTTGGATTTCATATTTGTAATTTATTTTGCTCGGGACTAGCAAAACTCAAGTTGGGGGGTGTGATTAGTCACTGAAAGTGGCTAATATTCATTTTTAAGATCTTAATATTAATGTGTTTAAAATTTCATAAACATCAATTTTAGTCCAATTCAGAAATTGAACTTCATTTCCCATCATTGTGCAATTCATGCTTAAAATGTCAATTTGGGACCACTCAATAATTGGCTTGTGGAAATTACAATATTCATAATTTTAATTTGAAATTTTGGGATATGATTGATCACTTTGTTTGAAACATTTTATCTTTTAGGTCTGATGGATGAATCCCAAAGGAAGATGGATAATTTTGCGCCTGAAGGCAGAAACATGCTGGAAAAAGCATAATGGGCCTAAGGCCCATCAAACAAATGTGGGGCCCAGACACCAAGCCCAATGAACCTCAAATTTATACAGTAGAAAGATAAAAATATGAGGATCATTTTATTCAACTGTGTCTGGAGCTAATTCTGAAGTTATCATGATGATAAATGGATCTGAAGTTGAGATTTAAATGGTGGACATGACATTAATGCTCAAAAATCCGTCCCACCATTTCGACTATAACTTCCAAACGGCGGAGCGAAATTTCCTGAAATTTTTACAGATCATAGAGGACAGAGGGATGAAGATATTTCTCTTCTACAGAACCTCCGGATTCGGCCTTCTTCAATTTCTAATTCACAAGTCAATGTGGTGGACGAATCTGGACCGTTTTCCGGGTCAAATTCAAAACATCAATTTCCTTTTGATTATTCACCCTCCATTTGACTCTATTAATTGTTGGGGGGTGAATTAATTGTTGTTGGATGTACCTAAGGCTCTTAATATTCCTATATAAGGAGCTGGTGGTGAAGGGAATGGGGGTGGAAAATTTTCTTATCATCTTGGATGCTTTGTTTTCATTGTAATGTTTTGTTGTCCATTTGATGTTGTAATCGTTCTTCATTATCATGTAAGTTATTTGAATCACATTAGTTCTCAATAAAAGTTCTTAATTTAATCTTTTTCTTTTTTTTCTTCTTATCACTTTGATACCGTTGCTTTAAGGTGTCAATTTATTCACACCAGCACTTGTGAATTTATTCACACAACGGTGGAGTGATCGTTTCATTGTTTTATTTTTCTTCTCCAATTCTGCTTCTTTAAGTCGACTTCCCGCTTCCATTTATTTAATAGCATAAATGGAGGGCTAAACCCTTATGGGTTGGTCCTAGGGAGTTGAATGGGGAAGATTGGATGTTATTTTATGATATAAAATTCTTTAATCATTTCATTAATTTAAGATTTCCATTTGATGATTAATTTCTTCTTCATCTTCGCCAACTTTAACAATAACACATTTCGAGTGCTAGTACGATCCAATTCCTTGGAGTGATCATTAAATTGATCCTCTAAGTGCATTTGTGATTAGCCTTGGAATTGTGAGGGATTAAATTGGTGAATGATGTTGAGGAATTATATCATTTTGTGGACACGTCTTGAATTAGTGAAACGAACGTTATAAGATAATAAATACATCCAATCTAACCCTAGTAACAACTTAGGATCAACTCATCTTCATTAATTGTTTTAGACTAAGTAAGTGTATGTTTTAATTTATTTTCTTTAAATTAATTCAGTAGTTATTCAAATAAAATCAATCCAAATAGTTGGCCACTCCATAGCCAAATCCTTCCAAAATCAGAGTGTCTCTCGGTTTCTTCTTCGGTCCCTGTGGACTCGACCCCTAATTGTACTACAACGACCGCATACCTGTAGGGTAAATTTGGGCGCAACCACCCGTCGCAAATACCCATTTTTCCCGTAGTGAATCATCACTATTTCATGACCTATAGAGAAATAATAATCTAATGATTAAAATATTAAGAAAACCCTCCTCCCCTCCACTATAAAAACCACCCACACTCCCCACTTCTCTTCACGCTACTCAAGCCTTTTTACTTGGCTAAATTATACTAAAATCTCTCCCTAATATCCTCCCAGATTTCCATAATCCCCTGGTCTCTTCAAATAAAAAATCAACTCCCCTTAATAGGCTCTCAAGGAAGATCAATTTAACAGGTAAATTCCTCTTTTCAATTCTTTTACTTTCCTTTCAAGTTCCATTGTTTTCTTTTCTATCCTTACCTCTCCTCATCCAAATGTTGTGAAAAATCCAATAACTTATATGTACTAGAATTTTGTTATGATAATGGAATAATTTATTACCATCTCTCTTTTACCCTTCTTTTATACTAGTACTAAAAACACCATCTGAGATGTGTTAATTTACCACATTCAAGGATGATGGGTTTTCAATTTCCATTACCATATTTAATTATAGTCATTAAACCATTATTTGTAACGCCCTGAACCCAGTTACCCAGAGTCGGTGCATTATTACATAACATTGACATGATCACAAGAAAGATCAAATCTGGAAAGACCGATTGGTTTAGTAGCCTTGTAAGCACTAGATATATTCATAAAGTCTTACATTACATCATAAAAATGAAAACTACAACAATATATTTTCTTCATAGTACACACTCATATCCCCACATACTATCCCTGTAGGTCATTCATAAATTACTTCTTCACATCCTGGGAAAAATAAAACATAGAAAAGGGGTGAGCTCAAATGCCCAGTAAGGATAACAATATAGCTGAAACTTTCATAATTAAGAATAAACATTTAAGGCAGTGTATAACTAAAACAAAAGCCTTTTAATCATGAACTTCAACATAGCATGGAAAAAATAAAATGAAATAATGCCATTTAGTTATTCACATGGATATTCTACTAATCGAATAATCACATGCAATATCAATGACCACTTTCATAATGATGGAATGTATAATGCCAGACTATCACAACCACAGAGCCAAGGCCTCATGCCAAGACTACAAATAAGATTTTTCCAAGGCCTTGTTCCAAGACACTAGTTTGTCTCATGAGACCTACCGATGCATCGAGGAGCTATAGCGGGCTCCACCCATCACTTACTAAGTCCAATTCATTCCCATATGAAAAGGTTTAAACATAACATAAACATTCGTATTAAAACTAGCATACGAAATGTCAACACTTTCTCCATAAACCATGAATGGTATAAAAATAACACATCCACAGTAAAACATATCACAAAACCTTCAATACAATAAAAAAGTTTTGTATCATAATAAATCAACTTCAAATAAGATTAAAATCCATCAAAGGATATTTACATAGATGAAATCAAAACTATTTGAGAGAAATATCTATTTTCTCGAAATCATTGAAAAGTCACACATTTATAATGGAAGTAATTTAAAAGATATTTTGGAATCAAAGTGTCCCATACCACTTTGAAACTTTTGAAAATAAATATCATTTCAAAACATTCATGTCCATATAAATAAATCCTTAAAGTCATTTTGAGAACATGGACATTAATTAAAAGATTTAGAAATATAAATCTTTAAAACATTTAAAATTATGATCTTGATAAAGAGTACCTTTCACAAATTCTTAAAATATTCATTTTGAAATCATTTAAAAGTAACATAATTATAAAATAAAACATTTACTTTGAAAATATTCTTATAATCTTGTAAGGTAAGCTTTGACAATTTTATAACGGCGGTAAATAGCCACACCCTCCGTATAAGTTAAAAAACATTCTTACCTTAAATTTGTAGAAAGGTTAAAATTACCTTGTTTGGAAAAAGATGGAAATATTACTTTAAAACACATAAGGGTATAAATGACTTTAACAATATTCTTTTTAAATAGTAAAAATGTTTTGAAATAATTTTCTAAGAAACATGGATGTGGATGATAAAGAAATCCCAGTAGATTATTACGTATAAACAACCTCGGATAATGAATAGATTGCGAAACAAACCCTTACCTTGTAATTTTCCTTGGTTGGGGTAGGTTAAAATCCTGTATAATGGTGAAATAATTGTTATTAAATTATTCAATGATCATATAAATTAATATGATATCATATATGATCTTTTAAAATTGCTTTGTTAATAATATCTTAGAATTATCATCATTTCGGGTGTTAACTTACTCGTTTTCTTTTATATGTTTTGTTACGTAATCCATGTTTATAATGGATATTTTGTATCTTAATCATATGCAGAATGATATCAAGTCCTTATATACTATTATTAATCATAAAATGAGAATTATACTTGAATGGATACGATGGAGAATGAATCTCATCGCGTTCGTGGAGACGGTAGTCCGTACGTACGCACGAGCGATAATATCATTCTTTTTTAAAATAAAATAAAATTGGATGGTATATCATATATACATAATAATTATCATGTTATATTTATTATTTACATGAGTTACACATCATTATTATGCCCATCCAAATACTAATTTATTGAATAACAATTACACCACGACGTGGAGACGGTAAGCCGTACGTACGAACGTATGGTGACATGTTATTAAAAGGATTGATAGAATAGTGAATATGGTTGTACCATATTTATAATAACATCACAGTATATATATTATACTGTAGTTATTATTTTATAATGGTAACAACAAAGTAATAAGGAGTGGAAGAAGAAGGGAACTTGAAAAGGGGTGGTGAAAACATTACCTCTTCTTCGGGTTCTTCCTTTTGATTTGATCAAAAGGGTTCCTTAGGTTGGATTTCTGATCAAACTAAGTCCTCTAGGTTGTATTGAGGGAAGTTGAGAGAGTATTTGGACAGGGTTTTTCCGAACCAAAAGGCTTTGAAGGTGTGAAGAAATGAGAAGGAGGAGTTCCCTTTTATAAGAGGGGTGAGGGGCACATTTGGAAAAGCTAGAAATATTAATTTATAATAAATTCATATTAGGTTTATAATGGATCCAAAGTTTATTATTAAAAGGTTAATGTAGGGATAGGTCGAAAAAAATTCAACCAATAGAATTTAGACAGGTTTGGGTCATTATATTAACCTTATCTTTTATTTTTAACTCTTAGTTAATTAGTTTAACATTTACCACGTCACTTTGTATTTTTATATTATATAGTTAATAAAATTACTATATACATCCAAGAGACCCCCAAGTGGTCCATTAATTATATATATATCATGATATAAGTCTCTTGGCCGAACATTAGATTTTTAAAAATTTAATATCAATTAATAATATAATATTTGTTTTAAAAACTCTTTTATGTCAATTTTGACACTATTCAATAGTTGATTTTTGGGAAAATCATAACAGAATGATTACTTCTAAAAAAGTCAATTAAATCAATCCTAATATGTCATAATATCCTAGAAAATTATTTTAATTCATTAAAAGTCTCAAATTATATTTATTTGGGTATTTATAATATCAATTATTTTAATGTTTCACTATTATGGTAATTACTGCATCATCATTGTGTCATAAATAAATTAAATTATTTAATCTATAAAAATTATAAATAAACTATAATTATGTAGGAAATCGTTTTATATTTCTAATGAATATTTATAGTCGAAAATTCAACATATATAACCCTATGTACAAATTGTTTTTCTAAAAGATATATGCTTGTGTCATTTTTGTATTCATTTTAACTTAATTAAAATAAAGTGTCCCTATCACCTAAAAGTGGCTCCATGGGGTCCCCAAATCGACCCAAAGATTCCCATGGTCGGCCATGTATCAACCAATAAGGTTAGGACACGTTTTAGGGTAATTTTTTTTATTATAATATTATTTTTTAACCCTTATTTACCGGATTTACCCTTTAACCATGGTAAATAAAATATTTACCGAAGTAATTATTCAAAATGTCTAAAAATAAAAGTTACTTATTTACACAATTTTAAAATCCTGATTCAAAATATGGAATCCATTTTTCCAAATTCAAAACACAGAAGTGGCAGAAATTAATTTAAAATTAATTCCCGTTGTTAAAACAAAAAGCGTGTTTTTAAGAGATAATAACTATCAAAAGATTGGCACTTGTTTATGTCTGGTTTAATTGTGAAATTATGTCCAATGACAAACATTAAATTAAATGGTAAAAATATATTCTAAATATACTTTAAAACCACTCAAATTCATAATTTATCCATATTAATTATTTTGATTAAAAAAGTTGTTTTTAATTAAAATTTAGTAATTTTCACTATTCATAAAAATATTAAAGTTATCGGAAAACTTCCAAAATTTCACCCTAGGTTAAATTCGATATTACGAATCCAAAAATGAAGTCCATTTTTAAATATAAAATATATATAATTTCAAAAAATAGGTATTACTATTCATAACAGCTAGTTTGATTGGTTGTGGTGTGTGTTAGAACTCGAAGTTGCGTACAACACACGCTACTGTATTATTCAAAGGAAAGTGTACCGTGGAAGCTTGGGATATTTCATTTTAAATTTTTGATGTCCCCATTTAGTCAAAAAGTTTAAAATATTGTATTTAAAAAGGGTTCACTATTAAAAGTTGATAAAAGTGCAATACTGAAAATGAATTTGTTCTTACATTATGTCTAAGAAACTCGTAATATGGATTATAAAATTATAAGGATTATATAAAGTTTAAAATTTAGTTAATACTATTCATAACCTCTTTTGAACGGCTTGTTTGGTAAGTCATGGTGCGATTGAACTCGGTGTTGCGTGTAGTGCAAGTTATTGAATTATTTTGAAGAAATAACACACTATGAAATCTTGGGGTGTTACATTATTATTGTTGAAAAAGACTATAATATATTTATTATGTCTCATATAGGGTTCTCGGATCCTTTTTTACACATGGTTTAGATTTATTAAACAAAATATGTTCATTGTGATCAAAACCGCCAATTAACCCAAAAGGCTATCACTAAAGTTTTATATAACAATTCATCTTCACTCCAAGTAAAAAAATTAAATTTAAAACCATGTAACCTTTTGGATATTGAATAATAAAATATAAATCCAATTCTATAAAACCATACTCATTTTACATGATTATTTTTTCATGTATATAAGTAAATTGATCATGAAACAAACAGACCCGAACAATCAAATTGAACTTCATAACCAATCAAAAAGGTTATGAATGAACTTAAAAAGGTTATAATAAATAAATTAAAAGTAAAATAGGTTCTGTAATTATTAATTAATGAACCTAAATTTATTATTCATGTCATTAATATCAAGTGTAGAACACCATCAGACTTAAGGTAAGGGATTATACCTGAACCTCCATTATTTTTTCAGGTTATTCTTAATCTCTTTTTACCCAAATGAAATCCTATATTATGTTTATCTACATATTCTAATTTCTATTTATATTTCCATACTCATGTATCAATACCCATTAATCATTCTCTTTTGAGGATATACATGCCTTTAAGTGATTCCCTCCTCAATATTTCTCGATAAGAAAACTTGTTTTAAGAGGACTTCTCGAATTATTACCCAATTTCAAGTATATTATACAATATGTTTTTAAGAAACCATTATATTCATAAAACCAATATTTTATCATGAAAACCTTCTTGTTTCACTTCTGGTTTTATATAAAAGATTATTCCCTTTTATTTTTTAAATGATCTCTGATATTTTCATTAAACCGCACTAAAATGTTTTAATTTTAAAGTTTATTAAAAACTCTTTTAAATGTTATCACTTAAATTTGGAATCACTTATTATGATATGTTACTATTATACATTATTAATTTCCATTTTTGATCTAATTCCTTTTTTTCATAGATACTTGTATGATACACCCATTCATTATGCGTTATGACGTGATTATAATACCCACTTCTTTCTATGGGTACCCTTATGTTCATGTATGATTGATTATGTATGAATATTTATGTGGTAAGAATATTCATATCCATTTTAAGATGGGTTCATCTAGATAGTTCTCCAATTAATTGGGTAAATTTGAGTCTCTTGAGATTTCATGTGCAATAGTCTGGGCAGTTAGCCTTGACTCGTGATACCATGTGCAACAGTCTTGGTGGTAAACCTCGACTTGTACTCTTTTATGTGAAATGATCCTTGACTCATAATAAATTTTTGTTTTATGATGCTGTCACATTATTATGAATACATGTTTATATGAACCCATGTTTTTATGCTATGATTTCACATGGTTCATGCATTTTTATATCATTATTCAATGCCTTCTAACCCGTGTGCTAAATCTTTATTACTATTATTTTTCACTTACTAGGATTTCATCTCATCCCTTTGTTCATGTTATCCCCATGTTACCCTATGAAGATATATGAGAACAATTGAAGTTAAGAGGTCTTTATTAATATTAAATAAAAAAATTATTTATTTAGTCCCATGTTTTCAGTTTTATGTACCCAGCCTTCCAAGACACTAGACTTCATGATCCTTAGCTTGTAATATGATGTATCATTATGCTTAAAATAATGTAATGATATATGTAAAAGAATAGGGTCTCTATAGTTTGTATCATAGAATGGTATAGTTATTTTTAGAGATTAGGAATGGAGCACTTTAGTAAGAACCTTAAGGATGATACTAAGTATAAGAAAATATCCCTAAATTTTGGTAAGTATAGAGTAAGTGGTTTATTAAGAAAATACAACCTTGTCTGGATACAAATAGGTTGAGGTGGCTCTAGAAAATATGTATCCCACTTTGAGCTAGAATCGAATGGGAATTGGTGCATGAAAATGGGTCTTGCTGCACTCTTTGTTTTACACTCCCAAGTGATATGCTTTGGTAAATTCATGATCTTGGTTCAAACCATTATTAAGGGAATAAAAAAACATCCCATAAGAATATAAGTTAAGAAATAGATCAAGGATAACCTAGATTTAATCCTAGGTAATCACAAGTTTGGATATACTTATCTTTTACAAGTTTATCCTTTTATGTTTAAAGTTTAATTTTTATGCTTAATAGATAATTATTCAATCCCCCTGGTTGTACATTCTTTTTCTTAGTTAATGGAGGGAAATATAAGAACATTTTCCAACAATCAATGTGATGGGGAATGTGAATAGTTCCCTAATGATATGCCAAATATGATGGGAAAAGGTTCTTAAAACATCATGATAGTACTTTCTCACCTGGCTCGAGTTATGAATAATAAATTGAATCACATGGAACGTTATCCTACCCCAAAGAAAGAGAAAGTTTTTGTTGAATATTTCATGCAGAAAAGGCCTCCCATGTTTAGTGGATCTTCTGATCCCCTCCTCATGGAATAGTGGATTAACTCCATTGAAAAGATATTTTATGTTCTCTAGTGCTCAAAAGATGATAAATTTGTATTTTTGGTCTCTCATTTTGATGGGGAAGCTGATTAGTGGTAGAAACTAATCAAGAATAAAAATTACCAAGATAAAATTGATTCCATGAATTGGGAATAATTCAAGAAAATGTTTTTCAATAAATATTTTCCCTGAACCCTCTACCTCAAGATAGAAAGAGAGTCCCTCGGACTCAAGCAAGAGGAAGATGATTCCATCAGGGTGTATGAAGAAAACTTCACAAGCCCTTCATGATATACCTTTGACTTTGTCCTGAACACCAAAATTAAGGTGTATCACTTCTTAAGAGGACTAAATTTGAGTCTTAGAAAAGCATTGGTGATTTGAGACTTTGACAGTTATGAGGATATTTTATGTTGTTCCCTCAAGGTTGAAATGGAGATTGGATACTCCCAATGGTATCATGGGCCCGGTGACAAAATGTATAATATAGATTCTAATATGGTTGGTTTGGTAAATAAATCTCATGATGTAAAGAATATTGAACATCCCGCATGTCAAAATTGTGGGAAGAAGCATCCTGGGAACTGTCTAAAGGGAACCAGGAATTGCTTCAAATGTGTAAAGATGGGACATATAACAAAGAACTACTAAAGGGATGTGAATAATCCCACTAATGTGAAATAAGAAAGGAAGGTTCATATAAATTCTCATCTAGTGGTGTAGTTTTCCAACTACAAGAAGCATGGGAATTAGGTGAAAAGTTTCCCTAAACCAAGGTTTTTCAGAGGAAATCAACAACAACCTCCAAGGAAACAAGGAAGGGCATATGTTATCACTACTATTGAGGTGGATCCTGACAAAGATTTGGTGACAGGTATGATAGTTATTAATTCAAGAATATAAAATTTACTATTTGATTTTGTTTCTACGCATTCTTTCATATCTAGCAAGTTTAGTAGAACTATTCAAAAACCACCTCAAAATTTTGAGGGTAAGTAATCTGTGAGAACAATGAATGGGGAAATTATCTTATCTAATGTGTATAAATCCTCTCTGGTAAATATTTGTCGGAAAAACCTCGCAAAAAATCTTTTCATACTTTCTTTAGTGGAGTTTGATGTTACTTAGGCATGGATTGGCAATCTTTATACAAATCCAACATCAACTATCTAGAAAGGGAGGTCACTCTTCACATCCCAAAGCATCCTCCAATTATTTACAAGCATAAGGAGGAAGATGAATCTTGTTTAGAGTTATTGTATCAAGTGTCTATATTACTACCTTATGAGAAAAAATCTCTATATCAAATTATTGAGGTAAAGGAGATGATACTTCTTGAAGATATGTCCATCATGAGGGATTACACTGATGTTTACCCTAAAGATTTTCTTGTTCTTCCTTCTAATTGAGAGGTTGATTTATCAATTTAACGTGTTTCTAGATCACTACCTATATCAAATACACCTTATATAATGGACATTGTAGAGCTGGAAGTGTTAAAGAAGTAGTTACAGAAGAATATATAGAAAGGTTTATATGCTCGAGTGCTTCACCATGGGGTGCGTCAGTCCTCTTCGTTAAGAATAAGTATGGATTAATTTTCCTTTAAATGGATTATCACGAGCTTAATAAAATCATGATAAATAACAAGTATCCCCTAACATAGATAGATGACTTGTTTGGTCAGCCTTGTGGGGCCATTTATTTCTCTAAGGTGGACCTTGGGTCAGGATATCACCAATTAAAGGTTAGGAAGGAAGATATTCCCATGACTTCTTTTCAAATGAGGTATAAACATTATGGGTTCATAGTGATTCCCTTCAGACTCACTAATGCTCCAATAATTTTCATGGATTTAATTAATAGAGTCTTTAGATATTACCTCAATAAATTTTTGGTAGTATTTATCGATGATATTATGATATACTCCAAGAGCATAGAGGAACATGAGGTGCCTTTGAATACTATGATATAGAATTTATGAAGGGATAAACTATATGAAAAGTACAATAAAATTGATTTCCGGATAGAGGAAGTATCATTCTTGGGGAATTTCATCATATCAAAGGGATATATGTGGACCCTTCCAAGACAAAGGCAATTGAAGAGTGGCCCAGGTCAACATTTGTAATGTAGATCCAAAGCTTTCTGGGTCTAGCTGGATATTGTCGGTGATTTGTGAAGAAATTCTCATGATTTTCAAACCCAATGAACAAGCTAACATATAAGGGAGTAAATTTCATTTGTACTCAAGAATGTAAAGAATTATTTAAGGATTTGAAAAAATGTCTTATCACTATGCCAATACTCACACTCCCAATAAGTGGATAACTCTTTGTGGTGTATAGTAATGCTTAAAATAAGTGACTAGGTTGTGTGTTGATTCAAAATTATAAAGTAATAGCCCATGCCTCAAAGAAGCTGAAAATCCATGAGAAAAACTATCCTACGCATGATCTGGAGTGGGAGGCTATGATCTTTTCATTTAAAATATAGTGGCATTATCTCTGTGGGGAGTAGTGTGAGATATATACTAATCACAAGAGTCTCAGATATATATTCACACAAAAAGAGATTAATATGTGCCCGAAAATATTGTTAGATCTAATCAAGGATTACGACTTCTCAATCCACTACCATCTCAGTAAGGAAAATAAGGTGGTGTATTCTCTAAGTAGAAATCATAATGTATATTTAAAAATGATGATAATTGAAAAGGATCCAATCTTCTTAGATTTGTAGAGGATGGACATAGGAATCATTAATGGAAGAACACCATCAATCCTTTCTCAAATGATTGCTCAACCATCCCTCATGGAGAAAATAAAGGAAGATCAAAGAAAAGATGTGGAAATTCAGAAAAGGGTGGAAGCCATTAGAAATGGGAAATCCTTTGAGTTCAAGATTGATGAGGAAGGAGTTTTAAGATTTGGGTCACAATTATGTGTACCATCTTATCCACAGATAAAGAATGATATTTTGAATGACGCACATAGATTAACCTTCTCTATTCACTTAGGGAGCATAGAGATGTATCAAGATCTCCAAGAGATGTTTTGGTGGGACAATATGAAGAAGGATATTGCTGAGTATACATCAAATTGCATGGTATGTCAACAAGTGAAGGCTAAAAGACGGAATTATAAGGGGATTACGTAACCACAACCCATACCAACATGGAAGTGGGAAAACATCACCATGTACTTTTTCACTAGAATTATAAGGACATCCAGAGGAAACAATGCTATATGGGTCATTATGGATCATCTTATAAAGACATATCACTTTATTAGAATTTGATAGGACCTATCATTAGATAAAATTTCACAGATATATATCAAATAGGTGGTAAGGCTGTAAGGAGTAAACTTTATATTATATCCGATAAAGATCTGATAATTACCTCAATGTTTTGGAAAAGTCTCCAACATGCTCTAAGAACTGAACTAAACTTCAGTACCACCTATCATCCTCAAACTGAAAGACAATCTGAGTGAACTATTCAGACACTAGAATACATGTTGAGAGCGTGTTCTATGGACTTCGAAGGAGGGTGTGAACAACATCTCCCACTAGTTGAATTATCCTCAAATAACAGTTTCCAATCCAGCATCTGAATGGCACCATATGAATCACTTTAGGGGAAAAGGTGTAGAACACCAGCATGTTAGGATGAAGTTGTTGATCATAAGATTCTATGACCTAAAATGGTCAAAGAAATATTGGAGAAGTCGAAACCCATTCAGTATCACATCAAGGCATCCCAAATTTGACAGAAGAGTTATGTGGACAATTTTTTATGGGGCCTTGAGTTAAAAGTTGGAGACATGGTACTCCTCCACATATCTCCATGGAAGAATGTCATGAGGCTTGGGAAGAAAGGAAAGCTAAGTTCTAGGTATATCAGCCCCTTAGAGATTCTTGATCGTGTTAGGGTTGTGGCCTATCGACTGGCACTTCCACCTACTATTTCTAAAGTACACAATGTCTTCCATGTATCCCTCTTAACGAATTACATACCAGATCCTTCACATGTACTCTCTTCAGAGGTGGTACAGTTAGAGAATGATCTTTCTTATGAGAAACATCTAGTGAAGATCTTCGATCATAGAGATAAATTTCTATGTAACAATACTAGTCACCTTGTCAAATTATTATGGAATAACCATAAGTATGAAGAGGCAACAAGGGAACCAGAGCAGTCAATGAAGGAAAAGTACCTGCACCTATTTAAGTCTTAGAATGTAAAACAAAATTTTGAGGGTAAAATTTCATAAGGGGGGAAGAACGTAACGACCCAATACTTTATCAATAGAAATTCCCTTCTTATAATTTTGTCATTTAATCACATTAAATCACAACTCAATTAACTACTAAGAACTATGTACCCTTTAAACATAATATTGTCACTTCGGTGATTTGAATTTCGAAAATCTGACACACACAATTGTGATCAGTAAGATGTTTGGAGTTCGATAAGACAAACTTAATTTTTGGTGAATAATAACTGACCCTTATGAATAGTAATGTCATCCTTACGAATATTAATGTCAGTCTTATGAATAATAATATGACCCTGATGAATATTAAATCGTCCAAGTAAATAGTAACATTATCAATGAAAGTATAAATAAAATTTATCCATCTTATAAGTGACAATATTATAGTGTTGGTATTTTTATAAGTAATAAATATTTAATTAAAAATTTATAAATAATTTAATAGTTAAAAAAGAAAATTTATTTTTATAAAATTTATTCATAAATTATTTTTTTATGTATTACGATTATAGAATAATTTTATGAGACCTTGGTTAAGTTTTCAAAGTATTATAAAATCTATTATAATTTTAAAATATGTATTTTTCAAGTAAACGATGATTTTAATTAAAAATTAAATTTCCCATATTTAGAAAATTATTTTTATATAATTTAATTCATTTTTTTGGTCTTGTACATCAAAATATGGTTTGGGTGAGTGTTTTGTATTTTTCTGAAATACTTGAATTTTTTGATGAATAGTAAAATACGATAATTTACGATAAGTGCTAAAACCTAAATTTCTGCATCATTCATGAGTCATGGATGATGTAAATGGCCATTTTTTAGAAATCACATGCATTTATTACTATTTTTATCATGTAATAATCACTATTTCTTGTCTTATGGAGAAATAATACACTGATGATTAAAACATTAAGAAAACCCTCCTCCCCTCCACAATAAAAAATCACCCACACTCCTCTCTTATCTTCACTCCTCTAAATCCATTTTCCTTGAATAAATTATACTAAAATATCTCCCCAAGATCATACTCACGTCCATAATACCTTGGTGTCTTCAAATACCAAATCCAATCCCCTTAAGAGGCTCTCAAGGAAGATTAATTTAAGAGAAAAATTCCTCTTTTCAATTCTTATACTCTCCTTTCAAGTGCCATTGTTTTCTTTTCTATCCTTACCTCTACCCATCAAAATGTTATGAAAAATTCAGTACCTTATATTTACTATAATGTTTTTATGATAATTTAATAATTTTTTATCTAATCTCCTTTACCCTTCTTTTATACTAGCAGTAAAAACATCATCTGAGATGTGTTAATTTACCACATTCAAGGACGATGGGTTTTCAATTTCAATTAAAATTTTCAATTCTGGGCATGAAACCATTATTATTGTTGAAAAAGACTATAATATATTTATTATGTCTCATCTATGTTTCTAGAATCTTTTTTTATACATGGTTTTTATTTATAAAACCAAATATGTTCGTTGTGATCAAAAACCGCCAATTAACCCAAAAGGCTATCACTAAAGATTTATATAATGATTCATCTTAAATATAAGTAACAAAATGAAATTTAAAACCATGAAGCCTTCTAGAAGTTAAATAATAAAATATAACTCCAATTCTATAAAACCATCCTCATTTTACATGATTATCTATTCATGTATATAAGTAAACCGCTCATGAAACAAACGGACCCGAACAATGAAATTGAACCTCATAACCAATCAAAAAGGTTATGAATGAACTTAAAAAGGTTATAATAAATCAATTAAAATTAAAATCAACTATTTAATTATTAATTAATTAACCTAATTTGATTATTCAGGTCATTAATATCAAGTGGAGAACACCATCGGACATAAGGTAAGGGATTCTACCTGAACCTCCATTATTCCTTTGGGTTGTTCTTACTCTATTTTTACCTAAATGAAATCCTATATTATGTTTCTGTAAATCTTATAATTTATCTTTATATGTCAAAAATCATGTATCAAGATCCATTAATCATTCTATTTTGAGTATATAAATTCTTTTAAGTGATTCCCTCCTCAATACTTCCTGATAAGAAAACCTGTTTTAAGGGAACTTCTTGAATTCTTACCCAATTTCAAGTATACTATACAATGTGTTTTTAAGAAACCATTATATTTATAAATCCAATATTTTATCATGAAAACCTTCTTGGTTTACTTCTGGTTTTATATAAAATATTATATTCCCTTTTCTGTTTGAAATTATCTTTGGTATTATTATTAAACCGCACTAAAATGTTTTAATTTTAAAGAATCTTAAAAACTATTTTACATGTTATCACATAAATTTGGAATCACTTATTATGATATATGACTATTATACCATATTAATCTCCACGATTGATCTAATTCCTTTTTTCATGGACAATTTTATGATATACCCATTCATTATGCTTTATGACATGATTATGATGCCCATTTCATTCTGTGGGTACCCTTATTTTTATGTATGATTGATTATTTATGATTATTTATGTGGAAAGAATATTAATGAAAATGGTAAGATGGGTGCAACTAGATAGTTCTCCAATTAATTGGGTAAAGTTGAGTCTCTTGAGATGTTATGTGAAACAGTCTTGGTGGTTAGCCTTAACTCGTGCTACCATGTGAAATAGTCTTGGTGGTTAACCTTGAATTGTGATATTCTATGTGAAATGAGTCTTGACTCATAATAAAGTCATGTTTTATGTTACTTAAAAAAATTTATGACTCTATGTTTATATGACCCCATGTTTTTATGTTATGATTTCACATGTTTTGTTCCCTTTTATATCATTATTCCATGCCTTCTAACCCATATGCTAAATCTTTATTACTATTATTTTTCCCATACTGGGATTTTATCTCATCCCTTTTTTCATGTTATCCTTAGGTTACCCTATAAATATCTATGAGAACAATGGATTTTATAATCTCTTTATGAATATTAAATAAATAAATGCTTTATTTAGTCCCATGTTTTCATTTTTATATACCCAATCTTCCAAGACACTAGACTTCATGATCCTTAGCTTGTAATATGATGTTTTATTATGCTTAAAATCATGTAATGATATGTGCAAAAGAATAGGGTCACTATAGTTTGTATCATAGGATGGTATAGTTATTTTTGGATATTAGGAATATATCACTTTAGTAAGAACCTTAAGGATGAGACTAAGTATAAGAAAACATCCCTAAGTTTTGGTAAGTATAGAGTAAGTGGTTTATCAAAAAAAATACATCCCTGTATGAATACAAATAGGTTGAGGTGGCTCTGGAATAGATGTATCACACTTTGAGCTAGAATCAAACAGGAATTGGTGCATGACAATGGGCATTGCTGCACTCTTGGTTTTACACTCCTGGGGGATATGCTTTTGTAAATTCATGATCTTGGTACAAACCATTATTAAGGGAATAAAAAAAAGATCCCATAAGAATATATGTTAAGAAATAGATCAATGATAACCTAGATTTAAACCTGGGGAATCACAAGTTTGGATATACTTCTACTTTACAAGTTTATCCTTTTATGTTTAAAGATTCCTTTTTATGCTTAATAGTTAATTATTCAATACCTCTAGTTGTACATTCTTTTTCTTACTTAATGATGGGAAATAGAAGAACACGTTCCAACAATCAATGTGATAAAGAATGTGAATATTTCCCTAATGATATACCAAATATGATGGGAATGGGTGCTCAAAACTTCATGACGGTACTTGATCATCTAGATCAAGTTATTAATAATAACTTGAATCACATAGAAGGTCATCCTCCCCCAAAGAAAGAGAAATTTGTCGTTGAATCCTTCATGTACAAAACCACTCCCATGTTTTGTGGATCTTCTGATCCCCTCCTCATGGAACAATGGATTAACTCCATTGAAAAGATATTATATGTCCTCTAGTGATCAAAAAAAGATAAATTTTTACTGTTGGTATGTCGTTTTGATGGGGAATCTGATCAATGGTGGAAACTAATCAATAATAAAAAGTCCAAATATGAAATTGATTCCATGGATTAGGAGGAATTCAAGAAAATGTTTTTCAACAAATATTTTCCCTGAACCCTCTTCCTCAAGATGGAAAGAGAGTTCATCGAACTAAAGAAGAAGGAAGATGAGTCCATTAGTGTGTATGAAGAAAAATACACAAGGTTTTCAAGATACACCTCTTTCTTTGTCATGAACACCGAAAGTAAGTTGAATTGCTTATTTTGTAGACTAAATTCAAGTCTATGAAAATAATTTGCAATTTGAGACTTTGGAAGTTATGAGGAGATTTTCCATTGTTCCATCAAGCTTGAAATGGAGATCAGAGACTCCCAGTGGTATCATGGGCCCAATGAAAAAACATATAAGATGGATTTTAATATGGGTGGTTTGGTAAATAAATCTCATGATGTAAAGAATATCGAACATCCCACATTTCAAAATTGTGGGAAGAAGCATCCTGGGAATTGCTTAAAGGGAACCATGAATTGATTAAAATGTGGGAAGATAGGACATCTAACAAAGAACTACTGAAGGGATATGAAAAATTCTGCTAATGTTAAAGAAGAAAGGATGGTTCATATAAACTCTCATCCAGTGGTGTAGTGTTACAACTATAAGAATCATGGGCATTATGTGAAAAATTTCCCTAAGTCAAGGGTTGTCGAAGGAAATAAAAAGCAACCACCAAGAAAACAAGGAATGGCATATGTTATCACTTCTACTAAGGTAGATCCTAACAATGATGTGGTGACAGTTATGCTAGTTATTCATTCAAGAATTATGAATGTACTATTTGATTCTGTTTCTGCGCATTCCTTCATATCTTACAAGTTTAATAGAACTATTCAAACACCACATCAAAATAGATAGGTTGATTTCTCAGTTGAACTTATTCCTAGATCACTACCTATATCAAATACATCTTATAAAATGGCCATTGTAGAGCAGGAAGTGCTAAAGAAGTAGTTACATGATAATCTAGAGAATGTTTTTATATGCTTGAGTGTTCACAATGGTGTGTGTGAATCCTCTTTGTCAAGAAGAAGGATGGATCAATGTTCCTCTACATTGATTATTGTGAGCTTAATAAAATCATGATAAATAAAAAACTATAACCTGACATAGATATATGACTTGTTCGATCATCTTTGTGGGGCCATTTATTTCTCTAAGGTGGACCTTCGGTCAGGATATCACCAATTAAAGGTGAGGAAGGAAGATATTCCCAAGACTGTCTTTAAAACGAGGTGTGGACACTATGATTTCATAGTGATGGAATTCAGACTCACTAATTCTCTAATAATTTTAATGGATTTAAGGAATAGAGTCTTTAGATATTACCTCAACAAATTTTTGTTAGTCTTTATCAATGATATTCTAATATACTCCAAGAGAAAGAAGGAACATGAGGAGAATTTGAATACTATGATAAAGACTTTGCGAAGGGAGAAACTACATGAAAAGTATATTAAATTTGAGTTCTATATAGAGGAAGTGTCATTATTCGGGCATGTTATCATTGTAAAGGTCTATATGTGGACCCTTCCAAGACAAAGGAAATTGAAGGGTGGCCCAGTCCACCATTTGTAATGGAGATCCACAGCTTTCTGGGTCTAGCCGGGTATTTTTAACGATTTGTGAATAACTTCTCATGATTTTCAAACCCAATGAACCAGCTGACATGGAAGGGAGTGAAGTTTATCTGGACTCAAGAATGTGAAGACTTATTTAAGGGGTTGAAAAAGAGGCTTATAATTGTGCCAATACTCACCCTCCCAATAAGTGGAAAACTCTTTATGGTGTACAGTGATTCTTTAAAGAAGGGACTAGGTTGTGTGTTGATTAAAAATTATAAAGTGATAGAATATGCCTCAAGGAAGCTGAAAATACGTGAGAAAAACTATCCTACGCATGATTTTGAGTTAGTGTTCGTGATCTTTGTATTGAAAATATAGCGGAATTATCTCTATGGGGAGTAGTGTGAGATATATACTGATCACAAGAGTCTCAAATATACATTCACACAAAAATAGATTAATATGCTCCATAAAATATGGTTAGATCTCATCAAGGATTATGACTACTCCATCCACTACCATCTTGGTAAGACAAATAATGGTGGTGGATTCTCTAAGTAGAAAGGATCATTCATATTTATTAATGATGATAATTGAAAAGGATCTAATCTTATTATATTTATAGAGTATGTACATGGGAATAATTAATGGAAAAACATAATCAATCCTTTCTCAAATGATTTCTCAACCATCCCTCATGGAGAAAATAAAGGATTCTCAAAGAAAAGATGTGGAAATTCTGAAAAGGGTGGAAGCCATTAGAAATGGTAAATCCTTTGAGTTCAATATTAATAAGGAAGGGGTTTTAAGATTTTGGTCACATTTATATGTACCATCTGATCCATAGATAAAGAAGGATATTTTAAATGACGTACATAGCTTAACCTTCTCTATTAACCTAGGGAGCACAAAGATGTATCGATATCTCCAAGAAACATTTTTGTGGGACAATATGAAGAGGGATATTGGTGAGTATACATCAAAGTTCCTGGTATGTCAACAAGTGAAGGCTGGAAGATAGAAGTCTAAGGGGATGATGTAAACACTGCCCATACTAACATGGAAGTGGGAGAGCATCACCATGGACTTTGTCACTGGACTTCAGAGGACATCTAGAAGAAATAATGCTATATGGGTCATTGTGGATCATCATAAAAAGGTAGCTCACTTTGTCTCAATTTGAGATGGAATCTCATTGGATAAAATTTCATGGATATATATCGAAGAGGTGGTAAGGATAAATGGATTACCACTTTCAATTTTATCTAATAAATATTTGAGATTCATTTCGAAGTTCTGGAAAAGTCTCCAACAAGCTCCAAGACCTGAACTGGACTTCAGTACTACCTATCATCCTCAAACTGATGTCCAATCTGAGTGAACTATTCAGACACTGGAAGACATGTTGAGAGTGTGTTCTATGGACTTCAAAGGAGGTTGATACCAACATCTTCCACAGGTTGAATTCTCCTACAATAACAGTTTACACTCTAGTATCTGAATGGCACTATATGAATCCCTTTATAAGAAAAGGTGTAGAACACCAACACGTTGGGATGAAGTCAGAGAGTGTAAGCTACTATGACCTGAAATGTTCAAAGAAATGGTGGAGAATTTGAAAACCATTCAGCATCACATCAAGGCATCCCAAATTTGACAAAATAGTTATGCGGAAAATTATTGATGAGGCCATGAGTTCAGAGTTGGAGAAAAGGTACTCCTCTGCATATCTCCATGGAAGAAGATCATGAGGTTTGGGAAGAAAGGAGAGATAAGTCCCAGGTACATCATCCCTTTTGAGATTCTTGATCGTGTCAGGGATGTGGCCTATCGACTGGAACTTCCTCCTACCAAGTCTAAAGTACACGATGTCTTACATGTATCCCTATTAATGAAGTACATAGAAGATACTTCACATGTACTCACTTCAGAGGTGGTACAGTTGGAGAATGATATTTCTTACGAGGAGCAGCCAGTGAAGATCTTTGATCATAGAGATAAAGTTCTATGTGACAAGACAAGTCACTTGGTCAAATTACTATGGTATAACCATAAGTACGAAGAGGCAACAAGAGAACTAATGGAGGAAATGAAGGAAAAGTACCCACACCTTTTTATAGTTTAGAATGTAAAACAAATTTTTGAGGGTGAAATTTCATAAGGGACGAAGAATGTAACGAACCAATGTTTTATCAATGGAAATTTCCTTCTTATAATTTTGTAATATAATCACATTAAATAAAAACTCAATAAACTAATAATTAATATGTGACCTTTAAACATAATATTGTCACTTTTGTGATTTTAATGTCAAAAATATAACATAAACGATTTTGATTAGTAAGATGTTTGGAGTCTAATAAGATAAAATTAATTTTTGGTGAATAGTAACAAACCCTTGTGAATAATAATTTTACCCTTATGAATACTAATATGAACCTTATGAATATTAAATCTTCAATGAAAATAGTAACATT
The DNA here is from genome assembly GCA_963277665.1 of Viscum album. Taxonomy (NCBI): domain Eukaryota; kingdom Viridiplantae; phylum Streptophyta; class Magnoliopsida; order Santalales; family Viscaceae; genus Viscum; species Viscum album. The sequence goes on along the minus strand of OY728125.1, from coordinate 903,471,421 downwards.
TCCGATGAAAGTATAAATAAAATTTATCCATCTTATAAGTGATAATATGATAGTGTTGGTATTTTTATAAGTCATAAATATTTCATTAAAAATTTATGAATAATTTAATAATTAAAAAAATATATTTTCATAAAATATATTCAAAAAATATTGTTTTTATGTCTTACTATTATAGGATAATTTTAGGATACCTTAGTTAATTTTTTAAAGTGTTATAAAAACCTGTTATAATTTTAAAATATGTATTTTTCAAGTAAATGATGACTTTATTTTAAAACTAAATTTCAATTATTTATAAAATTATTTTCATAAAATGGATTTCATTTTTGGATTATACACATCAAAAAATGTTTTGGGTGAGTTTTTGGGATTTTTCTGAAATACTTGAATTTTTTATGAATAGTAAAATATGATAATTTATGATAAGTGCTAAAACCAGAATTTCTACATCATTCCTGAGTCATGCATGATGTAAATGGACATTTTTTTGAACTCACATTAACTTATTAATATATTTGGTCATGTAATCATAACTATTTATTGTCTTATGGATAAATAATTAACTGATGAGTAAAATATTAAGAAAACCCTCCTCACCTCCCACTATAAAAACCATCAACACTCCCCTCTTCTATTCACTCCTCTCAAGCCTTGTGACTTGCCTAAATTCTACTCAAATATCTCCCCAATATAATACCACACATCCATCAGCAATTGGTCTCTTTAAATACCAAATTCTCTCCCCTTAGGAGGCTCTTAAGTAATATTAATTTAAGAGGTAAATTCATCTTTTCAATTCTTTTACTTGCCTTTCAAGTTCCTTTGTTTTCTTTTATATCCTTACCTATCCTCATACAAATGTTATAAAAACTCCATTACCTTATATTTACTGTAATTGTTTTATTATAATGGAATAATTTGTTATCGTCTCTTTTTTACCCTTCTTTTATACTAGTAGCAAAAACACCATCCGAGATGTGTTATTTACCACATTCAAGGACGATGGGTTTTCAATTTCCATTATTGTCTTCAATTATGGTCATGAAACCATTATTATGGTTTAAATAGACTATAATATATGTATTATGTCTCATATATGGTTCTGGAATCTTTTTTTACACATGGGTTTTATATATAAAACAAAATATGTTCATTGTGATCAAAAGTCACCAATTAACCCAAAAGGTTATCACTGAATTTTTATATAATGATTCATCTTAACTCTAAGTAACCAAATGAAATTTACAACCATGTAACCATTTTTATTTTAAATAATAAAATATAACTCCAATTCTATAAAACCATATTCATTTTACATGATTATTCGTTCATGTATATAAGTAAATCGATCATTAAACAAACAGACCCAAACAATGAAATTGAACCTCATAACCAATAAAAAAGGTTATGAATGAACTCAAAAAGGTTATACTAAATAAATTAAATGTAAAATAGGTTCTTGAATTATTAATTAAATAACCTAATTTCATTATTCAGGTCATTAATATCAAGTGGAGAACACCATCATACTTAAGGTAAGGGGTTCTACCCGAACCTCCATTATTCATTCGGCTTATTCTTACTCTCTTTTTACCCAAATGAAATCCTATATTATTTTTATGTACATATTATAATTTATATTTATATTTCCAAAATAATTTTTCAATATCAATTAATCATTCTTTTTTGTGGATATACATTCTTTTAAGTGATTCCCTCATCAATACTCCTCGATAACAAACCTGTTTTAAGGGAACTTCTTGAATTCTTACCCAATTTCATGTACAGTATATGATCTATTTTTAAGAAAAAATTATAATTATAAAACCAATATTTTTATCATAAAAACATTCTTGGTTAAATTTCAGTTTTATATAAAATATTATGCCCTTTTCTGTTTTAAATGATCTTTTATATTTTCTTTAAACCGCACTAAAATGTTTTAATTTTAAAGATTCTTAAAAACTATTTTGCATGTTGTCACTTATATTCAGAATCACTTATTATGATATGTGACTATTATAACTTATGAATTTTCATGATTTATCTAAATCATTTTTTTCATGGATTATTGTATGATATGCCTATTCATTATGCTTTATGACATGATTATGATACCCATTTCTTTTCGTGGGTACCCTTATGTTTATGTATAATTGATTACGTATGATTATTTATGTGGAAAGAATATTCATGAACATGTTAAGATGGGTGAACCTGGATAGAGCTCTAATTCATTGGGTAAATTTGAGTCTCATGAGGTGGTATGTATAGTGTTCTTAGCAGTTGGCCTTGACTAATGCTACCATGTGCAACAGCCTTGGTGGTTAACCTTGACTTGCGATCCTCTATGTACAATGGGATTTGACTCATACTAATGTCATGTTTTATTTTACTGAAACATTATTAGGACTCCATTTTTATATGACCCCATGTTTATATGTTATGATTTTACATGTTCCATGCCTTTTTATATCATTATACCATGCATTATAACCCATGTGCTAAAGCTTTATTACTATTATTTTTCCCTTACTGGGATTTTAGCTCATCCCTTTGTTCATGTTATCCCTAGGTTACCTTATGAAGATGTATGAGAACAATGGAAGTTAGGATATCTTTATGAATATTAAATAAAATAAGTGTTTTATTTAGTCCCAAGTTTTCTATTTTATATACCCTGTCTTCCTTGACACTAGACTTCACGATCTTGGACTTGTAATATGATGTTTTATTATGCTTAAAATCATGTAATGATATGTGTAAAAGGTTAAGGTAACTATAGTTTATTCATGATTTTCTATCACTTAGGGGACCCTAGCAGGCGCCTCGTGTTATTTAACCTTTGTATGGGGTATACAGGTATGGGTAGTGATGTTATTGGTTTTCATATTAGAACCTGAATCAATGATGTGTTCCTAGTATGTAAATAGTGATAGGTTTATGTCATGCACCTAATAATTAGACCTTGAATATATGAGATGGTTCAAACAACTAACCAGCCCATGATATTATTATTTTTATTATTATGATATGTTACTAGATAGATTCAGGCCCCCATATATAAGATGAAGGATGCTATGGATTAACTTACTATGATCAAGAGGTGTGTCACTATAAAGGATTCTAAGGATTACTTCCTAAAGATACAGATATGATTAGTGATGAATTCCATGGATTACCTCCCTAGGATCCAAAGGTGCGTGACTATGTTGAATTCAATATATTACATCCTAAGGATCTAGATATAACTAATAATGGATTTTAGGTATTACCTCCCTAGGATATATATATATATAATTGAAGTGGGATTCTAGGTATTACCTCTCTAGGATTTATTGATACTTGGTGATTTGGGTTTTTTAGGTATCACCTCCCTAAGATCCAATGGTTATACCTTATAGTGATGAGATAAATACCTATTTATTCAAAGGATCTGGTGAGATTACTCGAGAAAATTTATGATATTCCTAGTGATTCCTAGTATCATGTAATATTTTTTGTGATGTTTTATAAAATTCCTAGTTATGCCTAGGATCTAACGGGATTACTAGTGATATTTTATGAGATTACTGGGATCTAGATTATATGACTAGTGACACATAGGATACCTAGGATTCAATGGTGATGTATAGTGCTATAATATTCCAAGGATTACTAAGATCTAAATACTGAGTCTAGATATTTCTAGCATACCTAGGGTACCTATAATCTAATTCTTTTACCAAACATAAAGGGATGCATGGGATATTTTATAAGATATATATTTAGGTTACTTTTATTAGGGATGCCTATGGAACACCCAAAGATCTAATGTTTATATCAATTGGAGGAATGTATATAGGATTTTGAGGTAGTAATTGAACCCCCCCCCCCCCCCAAGGTTATGTATTATTCTCAGAGACACAATGACATTGTTCAAAGCATGTATGGTTAATCATGAGTGTCACGTTAGAACCCAAGGATCGATAGTGAATTTTTATTTAAGATTAAGTACGGTTAATTGTTTATCCTTTGAGTATATAAAATTCCCTTACACTAAATTATAGGCTTTGTACAAGGGAATGTTGGTGGTTCCCAACTGAGTTATACTCACACCCAGCTCAGGTGGTCATGGTAGTTGGATACTTGATAAAATATTCATTTTTCATAGGTTTATTTTGGGTTGAGTACCAATAATACATGTTAAAGATAGGGAATATATAGGGAATTTATATATTGGGATAAGTTATTACATTTTTTATTATATCATGTCTCATATTTTTTGATTTTATGTATTCTGGTTTCTATTAAAGATGATACTTAGTTATTTTCAATTTTTTTCCACTATAATATTAGGGTATAGACTTACCACAGTCACACATTATACCCTTACTAATATGTATCATCCTCTGGTGTCCTATGAGGCACTTCTAATTTCAATTAAGGACTAAGTTTGGTTACTATAGAGAAAACTAGGGTAGTCACATTAAAAAGGTGGATCAAAGAAAAATTTTATTTTGTATTACTATTTTGGGTATGGTAAATAGGGATTAAGAATTTATAAGATATTTTTATGTACCTTAGTTTTTTGCATCATGAATACCTTTCTCATGGGGGGTCCATGTTACTAGAGTGATGAAAGTTTTGTTCATATTTTCATTATTATGGTTGATATGATTTTAGATAGAATTGATGCTCGTGTAATTTATTGGGGATTATGTTTTATTTATTTTGGATATTGTATAGTTGGAAAGATGAATCTTCATGCATCATATTAAAAATGTAGGATTAATGTGACATTTGGGTGATTTATTATGATTGATATCACTAATGAGGAGGGTTTAGTTGTTTGAAGTGTCAAAAACAACTTAAATAGTGTTTTCCCACATAACTAATTACTGCAATTATACTCAGTTAGATAACTTTGTGGTTATTTTAATTATAATCCATGTAGATTCTATGGATTTGTACTCCTTGATGATGGAAATGTAGTCCCCCTAGTAAGGGTGTACAGTGAAACTTAGAAATTTGATTCTGGCTTGTGATTCCTTCGTAAAAAACCCATTGTGGGTGATTTGGAATAGGTTTGGTTATTTAAAATGTCAATATAAACCTCTATGTTATTTTTTTCATATATAATTTTGGTTTCATTCTACTTAAATGAACCAAATGAATATGGTTTACTTGACATATATTGTGTTCAGATGATGTTGTTGTATATATATGTGACTACCTAGATGATATTGTTATTATTGAGGGGGTAATTTCATATATTGATTACTTATGAGAATAAGTGACCATGAGAAGACTGGTGATTTTTCATCTAATTCCTGAGACAATTACATGGGAACCTGGGAGTGGGTGTTTTGGTCGTGGGTTTCCATAGGATATTGAGATGGGAATATAAGAGTGTTTCCCATAAATTATGGCCTATGTGAGATGTGGTTATTAGATAAGAGGGAGAGCCTAGTGGTCTTGAAATGTGGATTGGGATGTTTTTGATTCAATTATTATGGTTGATATGATTTGAAATACATGAATGTATCCATAAATGGTTTATCTCGGGCTTGTGAGTGCCTTAGAGATGATAATCATGGGGATTTCTTGGGATTATATGATTTATACATGGGAAGTGTTCACGGGTATATAGTATAGACATGGATATGACTTGAACTTTTTTGGTGATGAGAACCTCTAGTTCTAATGTTTTGGTATAATGGTATGGGTTTAGAGGTAAGGATCATGAGGATGATTGACCCTAGTAATTTTGGGAAGGATCATTTATGAGATATTGGATCATGATCCTTTATGGTCAGAACTAGGGTGGATAGAGTATGGTTATATTCTTCTAGTTTTGAAGGGATGATAGTTGATTGTGTGGTAAACCATGTCATAGGTGAAATTTCTGATTTTGAAGAGGAGTATTGAGGATGAATTTAGATAGATGAGACTCACATTCATGTAATCATGTTCAGTTATTTATGCATGTAAGACAATTTTTAATGTCATGAGAATCATAGGATTTTGATTTGGGTTTTTTGATTAGGTGGTATGGGAGCATAAACCTGGTATATTTAGATGAGATCAATTAGTATGTGCTAGTTATGAATAGTGTTATTAAATTGTGGATCAGTGAGAAGCATTTAGAAGTGTAATAACCCAGAATCTTGAAACCTATAGCCATTTTTTATATTACATTATTAGTATAGAATAAAAAATTTCTCAATGGATCCAACATCTAATTAGTCTTGGAAGACTATATATATATATATATTACATTACACATTAGAATATAAATTATAGTATAAAAAATCCATTAAAAATTATTGTGTCTTCTAGAAGATCCTTGAAAACTACACATAGTTATTTTCTAGGATTCATGGGGGAAATAAAATAAAATAAGAGTGAGATTAGATTCTTAGTAAGGAGTAACATATGGTGGAATCTATCATAACATTATAATGGCATAAATCATTTGGAAAAATAAAATTAATGATAAAAATAATTATATAAACAAAATAAACTTTGGGTGTACTATATCCATGACAATAAATAAAAAATGGATAATAATTAATAATCTCATACTGATGGAATATATAATTCCAGAAAATATAAATATATTATAAAGTCCTTATGGAAAGACATTATACATAAATGAGGAAGGAATATTCCATTACCCTCTCTAGTTTTTCTCATTAGACCTACTGATACATCAAGGGGATTTCTATATTTTCCCCACCCATAACTAATTATGTCCAATGCATTTATCATATGAGTTAGCATGAAATTTCATAAAATTCCATAAGGAACTTATTACTTAATAATAGAAAAATAGAACAATTTCTATCTATATGATAAAAATTAAAAAAACAATTATTTCCTCATTCAATAGAATATTGTGGAAATCTAGGAGAATATCTCAGACATCAACATAGAAACTATGGGGTATTCTTAATGTAATAATAAGTAACCATTTCAAAGAAATAATAGTAATGTGGTGGAGATGGTACTTTTAAAGTACTAGGATATCAAAAAAATATGGTAATTGAGGTCAGTATTTTGTAATGGTGGGAGACTAAAGCAATGGTATTAAAATCTTTCATTAAGGTTGGTAAAGATCATGTGAATTATCAGAATCATGTCATCTGAGAGTGTCTCGTCAGGTTTATTGTCTTAGTCCCACTCATAAAACACCAAGTGAAGATTAAGTTGATACTCAAATTGTATTTTTTATGGTGATTAACTATAGGTGTATATATTTCCTAGCCACGTCCATTTTTCATTATCCAGATAGGGGTGTAATTTATAAGAAAACCACACACACTTTACTTTCCAAAATTTAAGAATTTTTTTTAGGCAATATGAAACCTTGGGTAACATCTCAACAAAAAATACCTTGAATAATATAATTTTAAACATAACATTAAATACCATGAATAATTATTGAATCAAAATGTAAAATATTTTAATGGGTAGTAAGTACACAAACAATAGAAAACATGGTTCATAACATAATCATGTCTTAAGTAATTTAAATTTGAGAGAAAGAATCCTTATATTTATTCCCACTTAGTTGAGTTTTCTATAACCTCCTATATAAAAAAATAACTATATTAATCACCTATTTCATAACCTTATCCATACCTATGACGTTTTCTAAGATTTGTTTGTAATTATTCTCCACATGTATAATACGTAGTTATTGTCTATCACTACTACAAAATTATGTTTATTCAATGCTAGGGTTTTAATAGAGCTCGCTAAAAGCATTATTAAATCCCCCCCCCCTTATCAGTGCTAGAAAAAATAGATATTAAAGAGGGAATTTATCAGAACTTGTAAAAAAATTCTAATTAAGTCCCCCTTTATAAACGCTAGTAAAAAAGTGCTGATCAAAAGGGCATTAATCATCGCTTCTAAAAAATCACTAATAAATGGAGGCATTTATCAGTTCTAGTAGATAAGTGTTGATAGAGGGGGTATTTATCAACACTTTTTTAGAAGTGCTGATAAAGACCCCCCCCCCCCCCATCATCCCTTTTTTACTAGCGCTGATAAAGGGTATATTTCAAAAAATATTATTGAAAATAATATATTAATGTATTAATATATTAATATATTAATATTGATATAAATATAATATATATTTTTTTTAAATTTCTTTTATATAAAGATAAATAGGCATTTACCCATAATATATAAGATAATTAGTGAAAATGGCTTATAACTCTAGAAAATCCCTATAAACCCAAAAAAACCCAAAAACTAATAATAACTCTAGAAACCCTTAAAACCCATAAAAATGTTGAGGAAACATAAAAACCCTAAAATGACCATAACTTTTGATCTGGGAGTTTGTTTCAGTGCCACAACAAGTCAAATAGAAGCTTATGAAATGAGATAAAAGCACATGAGATTTAAATCATGTAATAATCAAAGGAATAAAATATATTACAATTTCAAAAAATTCATAAATCGAACTCGAATTTAAAATGGCTGTAACTTTTGATATGGGTGTCCATTTAGTCTCCACCACAAATCAAATCAAATCATGTGATGAGCTCTACACTATAGTGGTCGGTACAGATCTCTATGAGTTGTTTCCTATTTTTAGACCCCCAAAAAATCCTATAAGTCCTCCAAAACTAATTTTTTTGTGGGGGTACCCCAATTTATTAATATTCAAATAGCTATAAATTATGATACAAGTGCCTGTTCGGCCTATACCATATATCAAATCGAATCTTGAAATGATTTCTACACCCTAGTAACCCAAAGGAACCCCCAGTCACCTTTATTGAGGACGAAAATTAGTTTATAGGCTTCATACCCAACTTTTTTCACATTCGATCGCCTTTCAAACCGCCCTAACTTCTACTCCAAGTGTCTGTTTGGGCTATAATGCATATCAAATCAAAGCATGTGGTGATCTATATTCCTAATTTACCCATTATATCCCTCGATCACCTATTTTGAGGCCAAAAAAGGCCCATAAGGCCTCCAAAATTGAGTTTTTAACCTCCATATCCCAATTTCTTGACATTTGATGGATTTTAAGCCTCATTTAAGGCTGTCGTTTTGCCCTTTTTCAGTGAGGACTGAATTAATTCTCATGTATTACATTTATATTAATATTATGGATTTCAAATTTTATCATTTTTTACAATGCATTGTTATTTATAATAAAATATCTTACAATATATACATATGTTTTATATATTCACACATAAAATTTTAATTTTATAAATAAATAATTAAACATATTTACATATAAAATATATTTCTCAATATATAAAAATTATCTAAATAAATAAATATCCATTTTAAATATATATATATATATATATGGATAAAAATATATAACAAAATATATATATATCATAAAATGTTAAAAACAATTGTATAGTGGAGTGGAAAAGGCATTGGTGTATAAGAAGGAGGTCTTAGGATCGAAACTCTGTGGAGGCAGGGGCATGTGATGTTGGGTGGGATTATCAAAATCATGGATAAAGGGGTGGTGGAATCACTGATAAAGGTGGGGTGGGGAATGAAAAAAATATATACCCTTTATCAGTGTGGTCTTTGTAAGCTCTTTTTTTAGTTTTGTTAAAGGGGGGGTCTTTATCAGTGCTTTTTACGATCATTGTTAAAGATAACCCTTTAAGATCACTTACATTATTAGCACTTCTATAGAATTGATAAATCCCTTTTACTAGCACTGTTAAAGGCCTGATTTTTTAGTAGTGTATTTTCAATATCGGGTGTGAGTAATCTTGATTATTTAAACTAGCTTTATAATATAGATGTTTTTATTCATTCTTCATGTAACGACCCAAACTTTTATTAATGAAAATTATTCTTGATCTAATTAAATATATTATTATGTAAAATGGTTATATAAAACAAATTCACTTCCTTTGTTTTATGTTTTTGGATTTTAAAATACCGTTAAGAATTGTTACCATTTCTAATATAGCCATTGAATAGTTATCGCATGATTAGTATAAATATAGGGCTTTAATAAATCCAATTTACTCAGAAAAAGGAAGTGATGGCCTCATCTAATATAATTTCTCCATACGAATCCCATTTATCAGAGCATGGAAAGTAGGTAGCATCACTGGGTTTCTCTCTTGACCAATCCCAAGCCGAGCTTTAACATGTTAATCTTGAATGGAACCACCTATGGGAGAAGTGGAAGTTAATAGAGATTACCACTCAAGCGATGTTATCTGAGCCGCCCCAAGAGTCTGTCATCATCGCACACCTTACCCTTAGGTATTATGCAGGTGTTATAAGGGGTTATGTAATAATAACCTAGCATTATGATTTTATGAATTATTTTTGTATTGAATAAATAATATATAATTATTTTATTTATTGTAACTTCGTAAATGGTTTTTAAAGAACAAATAGTATTTTCAGTTAATATTTAAATTTAATTAAGAAATCTATTTTGATGAATTAATGGATTTTTTAATTAAATATCATTTTAATAAAATATTATTTTGACTAAATTAATTTTTGTTAAATATAAATGACTGTATAATTTTTATGAATACAATTGTAATTTTTATTAAGATTCGAAAACTGTTTTTATCAAAACCCGTAAATTTTCAATAAATGTCAGTTTTTATTTTAAAAGTGAAAAATCAAAAATTTATAAAATTATTTAGATAAAATTAATATTATTTTTGTAATCATAACGTTTAAATTATCCAATGGTGAATTTTTGATAATTTTCTGAGACATTCGAATTTTTGGGTAAAACTTAAATAACGTTTAAATATATAATGTGTTTTATATCATAATGACCCAATACTGATGTAATAAAATATTATAAAGGGTATATTCTTCCAACATATGTTTTTACTTTAAAATAATGTGATTTTATATTTCTTTTATTTATTTTACAATTCCTTAGTGGACCCTCCAAGAGTTATAAAATATTTTAACTCTTTAAAATGATTTCTATGAGAGTGTGACTCACCTCCACATAATCGAGCCTAATATTTTAATAATTTAGTCCATTGGCCTTATAAAATAATTTTTTCCACTCCCCTTTGGAAAAAAACATGGGCAAAAACCATGGGTTGGTTTGTGGTTTTAAATATTTAATTTTATAGATTCCAAAACCTAAGTTTGTGAAATATTAAAGAATTCCTTTCTCTTTTCCTATATAAACCCAACCAAGGTCCTACTTATATTCACTAAAAACCCTTGGAGAACATCCCTACTCTTCCCTCTTATCTCTAGAATCCACCCAACGTGCCTCAATATCTCAATAATCCTCTCCCAAGCCTCTCCCAAGCCTTTGGAAACACACTTCCAAGTAAGGGATTTCTTCCTTTCTCATTTTTGTCCAAATTTATTTATGTTGTTATACCATTTTTTTTCAATTAAAAATTTTGGGGTATGATTTTGAACCTCCCCCATAATTCCCTACTTATTTTTGAATTATTAGATACCTCTTTCTCTCTCATTAATGTCTCCCATGTATATCTGTTACCATGCCAAAATTCCATAAGGAGTTTCTCTCTTCCTATTTACATACAATAAATTATTTTATATTATGCATATAAATTCCATTTAGTATGTTGGAATATTATGTTCCATGACCCCCTTACTATCCATTTCATGTATAAATGATGAGATACCCCTTTCTCTCTCATCAACTCATTTTTCGATTTCTATTTGACGTCGTTATGCTACAAAAATGTCACATGCCAACATCATCGTGTAAGTGAATACCATGTTCATTTCTCTATCGAGGGTATTCAACTTTATGCACATGTACTTTTTGATTGAGGAAATAAATTTATGTATTCCACATATCTTATTCATGGAATAAATTATGATGTTTAAGGAATCCATTATGTATGATCCATGTGGCACACTTATGCATGAAATGAAATTTTTATAAAGGATGTTCCCTAATAGCACTCCAATTCATTAGGAAAATATTAGTATCATGATGCATCAAGTTAAATGAGGTTTCAATCATGCTAATATAAGTGAAATTATGTTTTACTCATGCTAATTCAAGTTCAATGAGGGTTTACTCATTCTCTATGTGCAATAAGCTCTGGCTCATGCTAATATCATGTTAAATGTTGTTTCCACATTTCTATGTTATGATAATCATGATATATCATGCCTTTTTATTCATGTTCCTCTTATTACCCATTTATATTCATATTTCCTAACATGTACTATATTATTCGTGTTATTCCTTTTTTACTCCCTTACTAGGCATTATAGCTCACCCTTTTCTTATGTTTGTCCTCAGGTTATCCCATGCAATACTAAGTATGAAGGAATGTCATGGTCATGTAAAATAAGTTTTCAATAAAGGTGTTTTGTTTTATGTTCTAAGTTGTTATTTAATGTTCTTAATTTCCCAAGAAACTAGACCTCTCGATCCTCAGAGTTGTCTTAAGTGAAATTTTATGTAATAAATCATGTTTATGTGTGTAATAAAGAGAAGGGTTGTTATATTTGGTATCAGAGGATAGGTATAGTTATTTTTGGGATTAGGATTAGAAAACCCTAGTGAATGTATTAGGGATAAGACTAAGTGTAATAAAAACATACCTAAATTTTGTTGAGTAGATATTAAGTGGATTATCAATAAAATACATCCTTGTCTGGATACTAATAAATAAGGGTGGCACTGGCATAGATGTATCAGGGTGTAAAACCTGAAAACAACGCTTTGAACAAGACTCGAACGGAAACTAGTGCATGACAATGGGCCTTTCTACACTCTTGGTTACGACACTCCCGGGGGATATGATTTGTTAAATTCATAATCTTAGTATGAACCACTATTAAGGGAATAAAAAAATCCACTAAGAGTATATGTTGGGAAGTAGATCAGGGATAACATAGATTGAAGCCTATAAATTCATAAATTAAGGAAATAAAAGTAATTTATAAGTTATCTATTTTTTCTTTGGATTATCCATCATGTGTTACCCCTAACTTTCCTTTTATTCCATAAAATGGATAATAATAGGAGTAATCGGGCTAACAACCGATGTGGAGATCAATATGATTCCCAATTCGATGGGAGTGGGAATCAAGAAATTTGTCATGATACTCTATCAGTTAAATCAAGTTTTGAATAGAAACATGGGTCTATAGGATCCTCCAACCCCCCCCCCCCCAAGAAAGAACAATCTGCAATTGAGAGTTTTATGAGACAAAGGCCTCATAATTTTAATGGATCATCTGATCTCTCAATCGTCGAACAATGGATCAACTCCATTTAAAAGATCTTATCTATACTTCAATGTTCCAAACAAGTGAAGGTTCTTTTGGTTACTTATTTATGGAGGTTGAAGCTGATCAATGGTGGAAATTTTTCAAAAATACGAAGCATGAGGAAGATATTGAGGCGTTGGAATGGAAGGATTTCTGTAAAATGTTTTTTGAAAAATATTTTCTTCGCACCCTCTGACTTAAGATAAAAAGGGACTTCCTTGCCCTCATGAAAAAGATAATAAATCCATCAGATCTTATAAGAGAAACTTCAGAATTCTTTCATGATACACCTCTAGATTTTTCATTACCCCAAAATGCAAGGTTGAATGCTTCTTTGGTGGGCTAAAATCTAGCCTATGAAAAGCCCTGGAAATCCATGACTTTGATAGCTATGAGGAAATTATATGATGTGCCCTCAAAATCGAAATGGAGATCGGCGAATCTCAATGGTATTATGGGGATAAGAAGAAAAAAGTGGGCTTTAATTATGGTGGTCCAATAGATGAATCCAATGGTTCTAATAAATTCTAGTATCCCACATTCCAAAGGTGTGGATAGAATCACCCTGGAAATTTACAAAAGGGGACAAGAAAATACTTTTGGTGTGGAAGAGAACAGAACCTAGCCATTAATTGCTGAAAAAAATAATATGTTGATATGATAGAGGAGATGAATGCTCCATTCGACCCACAACGCATTGTTCATTACTTCAACTAAAAAGAACTCGGGTACTTTGAAAACTTGTTTCTTAAGTCAAGGGTTTTCGGAGGCAACCAACAACCTCCATGAAAACAAGGGTGAGCTTTTTTCATCACTACTGCCGAAGGGAACCCTGAAAACAAAGTGGTGATAGTTATGCTAGTTATTTATTCAATAATAGAGAATGTACTTTTTGATTTCGGTTCTATGAATTATTTTATATCCCAAAAGTTTAGTAGAACAATCCCAACACCACCACAAATCATGTAAGTAGAGATTTTGGTGAGAACGGAAAATGGGGAAATCATTGCAACCCATGAATATAACTCCTCCCCTGTCACAATTTGTTGATTAAACTTCCTGGTGAACCTCTTCATACTCCCTCTGGTGGAATTTTATGCAATTCTAGGCATGGATTGGATTTCCTTGTATAGAGCCAACATAAATTTACGTGAGAGAGAAATCACTCTTTATATGGATAATTGACCCCTGATTCTATACAAGTGCAAGTAGGATGATGGATCTTCTTTATCACCATCATCTTAAGTGTGGATATTACTACCCTTTATGAATGAGTATCTTATATAGATGATTGAGTATAAGGAAGCATCCATCCTTAAAGAAATGCATATTGTGAGGGAATTTTCTGAAGTGTTTCCAGAGGAATTGCCTAGTCTTCTTCCTAGAAGAAATGTTGAATTATCGATTGATATTATACCTAGGGCTTTTATAATATCCAAGAATCCATATAGAATGGCTATTTTGGATCTTGAGGAGATAAAGAAACAAATACATGAGAATCTGGATAAAGGATTTATACGCCCAAGTGATTCACCATGGGGTGTACCAGTCCTCTTCATCCAGAATAATGATGGATCAATGTGATTTCGCATTGATTATCATAAGCTCAAAAAAATCATGATAAATAACAAGTATCCCCTGCCATGAATTTATGACTTGTTTGATCAGCTATGTGGATCAAAATACTTCTCCAAGGTGGATCTACAGTCAGGATATTACCAAATAAGGGTGAAGAAGGAGTATATCCCCAAGACTACTTTTTGTACAATATATGGGCACTATGAATTCATAGTAATGCCTTTCAGACTCACTAATACTCCAGAAATATTTATGGACTTGATGAATAGAGCCTTTAGATATTACCTCGACAAATTTGTGGTAGTATTTATAGACTATATTCTAATATAATCCAAACCCAATGATGATCATGAGAAGCATCTAAGAATTGTACTAGAGACCTTGCAAAAGGATAAGATCTATGAAAAGTGCAGTAAATGTGATTTCTGGTTAAAGGAGATCTCATTCTTGGGTAATATCATCACAAGCAATGGGATATATGTGGGTCCCTCCAAGATAGTTGTAATTGAGGAATGGATGAGGCCAACATATGTGATGGATATCTGTAGATTCCTTGGGTTATCCAGATATTATTTTTGATTTGTGAGAAATTTCTCACGATTGTCAATCCCTTTTACCAAGCTAACTCAGAAGGAAGTCAAGTTTTCTTGGAGTGATGAATGAAAAAATAGCTTCATAGAGTTGAAAATGAGGCTTATCACTACTCATGTTCTCACACTACTCACAAATGGAGAAATTTTTGTGGTATTTAGTGATGCTTAGAAGAATAGCATGGGTTGTGTGTTGATGCAAAATGAAAAATTCATTGCCTATGCTTCAAGGAAATTAAAATTTCATGAGGAAAACTATCCAACACATGATCTGGAGTTGGATGCAGTAATCTTCGCTTTTATATTTTGGATACATTACATCTTTGTGGAGAAGTGTGAAATATACACGGATCGCAAAATTCTCAATTATATATTCACATAAAAAGAGTTAAATATGAACCAATGAAGATGGTTAGATCAGATAAAAGACTATGACTGCTCAATCCATTACCACCCTGGGAAAGAGAACAAGATTGTGGATGATCTAAGTAGAAAGGACCCAGGAATTATATCATTAATAAGAATTGGAAAGGATCCAATCTTCTTATATTTGATTAATATAGACATGGGAATCATAAAGAATGGAACATCATCAATCCTTTCACAAATTATTTCTCAACTATATCTTTTAGAAAGGTTAAATGATGCTTAAAATGATGATGTGGTAATTTAGAAGAAAGTTTAAACTATCATAAAAGGGAATCCTTAGAGTTCAATGTTAATAAAGAATGAATTGTTAGATTTGGGTCAAGATTATGTGTTCCATAAAGTCTGGAGTTAAAGAAAGAACTTTTGGATGGTGCACATAGTTTGAATTTCTCCATTCACCTAGGAAACATAAAGATGTATCGAGATCTCTAAGAGCATTATTGGTGGGATAACATGAATAAGGATATTATTGAGTATACATCAAAGTGCCTGGTATGTCAGCAAGTGAAAGATTAGAGGAAAAAGTATAAGGGGATGATGCAACCATTACCCATACCAACATAGAAATGGGAAAATATTACCATGGAATTTTTCACTAGTATTTCGAAGACATCCAAAGGAAACAATGCTATCTGGGTTGTTGTGGATCGTCTTACAAAGACTATACACTTCATTTCAATTTGGTAGTATTTCTCATTGGATTAACTGGAATGGATATACATCATATAATTGGTAAGGCTACATGGAGTACCACTATCTATTGTATCTGATAGAGATCAAATATTTATCTCTAAGTTATATAAGAGTCTCCAACACGCTCTAAATACTGAGTTGAAATTCAGTATGGCTTATCATTCTCAAACTGATGGCAAACCTAAGGGGACTATCCAAACACATAAGAACATGTTGAGGTCATGATCAATGGACTTAAAAGTAGGATGGGGTCAACATCTTCCTCTGGTTGAGTTCTCTTACAACAATAGTTTCCACTCAAGCATCCAAATGGATCCTTATGAATCCCTTTATGGGAAGAGGTGCAGAACATTGGCATGTTGGGATGAATTTGAGTAGCAGAAACTCTTAGGTCAAGAAATGGTCTAAGAAATGGTGGAGAAGGTCAAGACCATCCATTATCACATTTAATATGCTCAAAGTTTACAAAAGAGCTATGCTGATAATCATTGAAAAGAACTAGAGTTTGATGTCGGAGACATGGTATTCCCTCAAATATCACCATGTAAGAGATTTATGAGATTTTTGAATAAGGTAAATATTATTCCAAAGTACATCGTCCCTTTTGAGATCCTTGATCACATTAGAGCAGTGGCTTATTGACTTGCACACCCACTGAACTTGTCTCAAGTACATGATGTATTCCATGTATCACTCTTGAGGAAGTACATACCAGACCCATCGCATGTACTCAATCCAGAGGTGGAACAATTGGAGAATGTCCTCTCCTATGAAAAGAATCTGGTGAAGATCTTAGATTTTATGGAAAAAGTTCTACTAAATAAGACAATTCCCATATCCATGGTGTTGTGGTGAAACCACAAGTTTGAAGAAGCAATGTGCGAAATGGAGGAAGTGATGAGGCGGAGTTACCCACATCTGTTTTAGTATGGGAAAAGGAAATTTTGAGGACAAAATTTCTTAAGGGGGGAAGATTGTAACGACCCAAACTTTTATTAATGAAAATTCCTCTTGATCTAATTAAATATCTTATTATGTAAAATGGTTATATAAAACATATGCACTTCCTTGGTTTTATGTTTTTAGATTTTAAAATATCATTATGAATTGTTACCATTTCTAATATAGACATTTAATAGTGATCACATTATTAGTATAAATATAGGGCTTTAATAAATCCAATTTACTTCAAAAAAGGAAGCGATAGCCTCATCCAATAGAATTTATCCATATGAATCCCATTTTTTCAAGCTCTAAAAGGAGATAGAATCACTGGGAATCGCTCTTGACCAATCCCAATCCAAGCTTCAACACGTTAATCTTGAATGAAACCACCTATGGGAGAAGTTGAAGTTAATAGAGATAACCACTCGAGCGATGTTATCTGAGCCACCCCAAGAGTCTATCACCATCACACACCTTACCCTTAGGTATTATGTGGGTATTATAAGGGGTTATGTAACAAGAACCTATCTTTATGATTATGTTAATTATTTTTGTATAGAATAAATAATATACATTCATTTTATTATTTTAACTTTTTAAATGGTTTTTAATACACAAATAGTATTTTTAGTTAATATTTAAATTCAATTAAGAAATTTGTTTTGATGAATTAATGGATTTTTGAATTATATAATATTTTAATAAAATATTATTATTACTAAATTAATTTTTGTTAAATATAAATGATCATACAATTTTTATGAATACAATTGTAATTTTTATTAAGGTTTGAAAACCGTTTTTGTCGAAACCCATGAATTTTCAATAAATATTGGTTTTTATTTTAAAAGTGAAAATTCAAATATTTATAAAATTATTTAGATAAAATGAATATTATTTTGTAATCGTAACATCAAAATTATCCAATGGTGAATTTTTCAAACAAAATTGAGACATTCAAATTTTTGGGTAAAAATTAAATATCGTTTAAATATATAATGTATTTTATGACATCATAATGACCCAATAGTAATGTAATAAAATAGTATAAAAGTTATATTCAGAAAAAATATTATTTAAATTTAAAATAATTTTATTTTATATTTGTTTGATTTATTTTAAAATGCCTCAGTAAACCCTCCAAGACTTATAAAATATTTTAACTTTTTAAAATGATTTCCATGAGAGTGTGACTCACCTCCACATAAGAAAGACAAATATTTTAATAATTTATTCCATTGGAATCATAAAAAAAAAAGCACTCCCCTTTGGAAAAAACCATAATCAAAAACCATTGGTTGGTTTTTGTTTTTAAATATTTATTTTATAGATTCCAAAACCTAAGTTTGTGAAATATTAAACAATTCCCATATCTTTTCCTATATAAACACACCCAAGATCCCACTTATCTTAACTAAAAACCCTTTTATCACATCCATAATCTGAAATAATATCTCTAGAATCCTCCCAAGGTTCCCTAAGCTCCCAATAAGCCTCTCTCAAGCCTCTACCAAGCCTTGGGGATCACACTTCCAAGTAAGGGATTTCTTCCTTTCTCATTCTTTTCCAAATTTCTTTATCTTGTTATACCCATTTTTTCAATTACAAATGTTTGGGAGATAAAACAAAATTTTATTGAATATTTTATTAATAATAGATTATATAATTTCCTCACATTATTCTAAATATGTTCAATTATGAAATATTTGGGGTTAGATCATTCATTTGAAAATTTGATGAAAAATCCATTTTTACCCTTTTAAAATTCACTATAGTATTTCGGGAATAAATATTTTTATATAAATTATTTGATATTAAAAGTTTTTAAATGTTTTTCAGACTTAATGGGATACAAATTATATTTAGGGAATGTGATCTGGATCGTGCATTTGTGTGGAGTAAATGGGCCATGAAGACAAAGATGGACTGAACTATCCAGATTGAACATCACTTCACCATTTGGGCCATATCGTCTTCATCCGGGCTTGGATTGGGACCAAATATTAAGTGAAGCTCATGGAAATTATTATTCATAAATAATCCTTCAAAAGGCTGGCCAATTCACACGTCTTGAAGGTCAACTATGTGGTGAAATTGAGATTAAAATATTTGGCCGAATTTCCCTTTCACAATTAATAAAGATTTATAAACCTAGCCATCCACAACTCTATTTAAAGGATTTTTTCAATATTTTGCAGGACTGGTCGAGGTTTTGGGAAGGTTTGATCGAAAGGGTTTCTCTTGGGAGCCCCTCACAACTCTTGGAAGAAGTATGGCTTTATGCAAACATCTCTTCTAAAAAGGCTCTCCTCTCCCACCTCCTCTTTGTATTTATTTTCTTTAATGTTTGTATCTTAAATTTTTATTCAATTAATATTCTATGTTATTTCCTTTTATTCTTCTACTAATATTCCTAATTGGGTTGTAATCAAGAGTGGAGAAGATATTGGGTTCTTCCCTTTCAATACTTTCTCATGCAAAATGTCTCCACAATGACCACACCGCCCATGGAAGAGTAGTTTTCTTAGTGATCGATCTATCTTCTACACTCTTCATTTAATTATTTTGAATAATTGAGATACTTTAATTCACTTAATATGATCCATTAATTGTGTTTTAAAATTATAATAAACTAAGAAAGTAATTTAACAATTAACACAAAAACACTTGAGGCCGATATTTTGTGTAAATTGTGAGAGTGCGATCTTAGTCAGTAATACAAGACCACACGGGATAAATTTTAGAGTTAAAATATAATCCATAAACACAATTCATCCTCATTTATAGAATTTATATGTGCTCTAATTAACCACTAACCATAATCTAACCTTATAACAACAATCAAACCAGGGTGTTGTGACTGCGTATTCCGAAGCTAGCCTAGTGTTAAAGTAATTTCATCTTTGTGGTTAAGTTAACTCTCGTAGGATTAGAGGGTTAAAAAATTATGGGATCATAAATAAGTGGATATTGATTTAAATGATAATGATTAATAAGTAAATGAAGAGGTAGATTTAGATCGATTAAACCTTTTAAAATATTTTCTAAAAAAACATCTTCCTGTTGTGTCTTTTTAATCAAACTTCGTTTCAAAATTAAAAACAAAAAAAATGCAATATTCTTCCAGAAAACTTCTTCAAGTTTTATAAATGATAAACAACCACCCCCCCCCCATCCTTTCAAGTAGTGTTATAATTATATTCTATTTTACTTTTAGAATACCTTTAAGAAGTTGTTTTAATTTACTTTCTCCTTTGAGAGACGACCTTAGCCAGCCACTCTGTTGCACCTAAGTACCCAAAAACCACTAATCATTTGAGGGCACCCATGACAGTGTCTTTAAAATTGGTGTCATTTCCGAGAAGGTAAGTAATTATTTCAACCAATTAGTGGTATTTAGTTTATTTTACATTTTATTCAATTCCTCTCTTCTTTCTTCCATCTTTACCCAATCTGAATTCTTTTTTTTCTTCTTCTTTTTTTTTCTTCCAATTATTTTTGGACCATCAACTCAAACTTCTTATTTTTTTTTCTATGGTCCACTTTCCTAATTTTAATTTTTATTTGATTTATGACACAAACTAATCCCGAATATCTCTTAGATCTTGACCCTGATATTGAACGTATCCTTAGGGATCGAATCAAACATTCTCAGTCTACAGTAAGTTTCAACCTTCAAATAGTTGGAGAATTTATCCACTCTAAGAACATTGAAATTGGAAACACTTCTAATTCCAACATAAAACAAGAACCAATGGCAGAAAATAATGGAAATGAACTTAATAGAACTATTCAATAATTGGCTGCACCAAATATTAACTATCTACCAAATTGTATTGCATACATGAATATTGAATCGGACTTTGAACTGAAATCTGGGTTAATTCATCTTCTTCCAAAGCTTCATGGATTATCTGGTGAGGATCCAAAAAAACATTTGAAATAATTTAATGTTGTTTTCTCAACCATTAAACCTAGAAATGTTTCATAAGATTGAATTAAACTAAGAGCATTCTCATTTTCACTTGATTGAGCTGCAAAATAGTGTATGTATTATTTACAGCCTGAAGATATAACCTGATGGAACGATTTGAAATGTCTTTTATTTAAGAGATTTTTTCCAAAATCGAGGACCACTTCCATTCGTAAAGAGATATCGAGGATTAAGAAGTCCCAAGGGGAGTCAATGTATGAGTACTGGGAGAAATTCAAGAAGTTGTGTGCAAGCTACCCACATCACCAAATCAGTGAGAAACTCCTCATCCAATACTTCTATAAAGGACTCACACCTATGGAGAGGAGCATGGTGGATGTCTCGGCTAGAGGAGAATTGGTGTATAAGACACCAGTAGTTTCACATTTTTTGATCGACAAAATGGCCCAAAACTCCCAACAATTTGGAGATCGAGATACGCCACATGTCAGGGGAGTACATCAGGTAAGTACTTCTTCTCTTGAGAGTCATTTGATTGATACCAAGTTAGAATAATTGAAAACTATGGTGAGGAATATTTCTTTGGAACAAAAGAAATCCCAACCCCCTCCTTTAAGTCCATGTGGCATTTGCATTTAGACAAGCCACCCAACTAACTGTTTCCCACAACTACAAGAGATAGAGTATTGTGCAGTAGTATTCCCAGGGAGACCATATCAGCAGAAACAACAGGTATACCCCCAAAAGAAGTTTGATTAATTTTCTACAATATACAACCAAGGGTTGAAGGATCAATCAGACATGAGGTATGGATCTGGACAACAACAAAATCCCCCTTGTAAACAAAACTTCCAGTAGCCTCCGCCTAACCAGCAGGGTTTCCAACACCCCCAAAGGATATTTGAATCCCAAGCATCAACAAGCCAGCAACAATGGAATACCCCAACCAAGGTAGATTCTAACATTGATGACCTTTTGAAGAAAATTGTTCTTAATCAATAGAATGAGATGAAGAGTCAAGGTTCAGAGCTGAAGGAGTTAAAGACTCAAATGATCCAGATTGCCACTGCCCTCCATGAACTAGTAAGTAATAATTATGGAAATCTACCATCCCAATTGACTCCAAAGCCCAAGGGGAATGTCAGTGCCATCACATTGAGAAGTGGGAAGCGAACAACTGATACATCTACACCTATCGTTCCACCGGGATTCACCTCAAATCTGGAGAAGCCGCATTCCATACCAAATAATGAGAAATCTAAGGAGAAAGATAAAGGTAATAAAAATATTGATGATGTTCCTCCTAAACCCCTTCCATTTCCAAATAGGGTTGTACAAACCAAGAATATGGCTAAGGAGGTGATGCAAAAAATCCCGAGGTATGAAAAATTCTAAGGTATGCAAAATTCCATGTGGAGATCAACATCCCTTTACTTGAAGCCATCAATGAAAATCCCAAGGTATGAAAAATTCTTAAAAGAACATTGTACCAATCGAATAGGGTTCAAGGGAAATGAGAGGATAAATCTTGGAAGGAATGTTTCAGCACTCATTACACCAACTCTACCAATGCCGAAAAAGTGAAAGGATACAGGGAAATTCACTATCCAATGCACCATAAGGGAGTTGCACTTTTTTTATGCACTTTGTGATTTGGGAGCTTCCATAAATGTGATGCCTCACTCTGTATTATCTTCTTTGCAGGTTGGTGAGCTGAAACCGATGAGAGTAGTGGTGTAGTTGGCAAATAGAGCTACATCATATCCAGCGGGATTCCTTGAGGATGTACTTCTCCATGTAAGAGACATGATCTTCCCAGTATATTTTTACCTGCTTAACATGGAGGATAATCAGGTAAGTTCTCATGCCCCCATTATCTTTGGTAGAACCTTCCTCAAAACTACAAAAACAATCATAAATGTTAACAAGGGTACACTTTCCATGGAATTTGGGGATGAAGTTGTGATATTTAATGTTATGGATTCCATGAAGTACCCCCCATAGGATCATTCTGCATTTGTTATCTCCCATTTTGAACCACCAAATAAAAACCCCATGGAATTTGATTGCCATATGCTTAGGTAAATTATGAGTATTGGTTCTATTTTGATGTCTAAGAGTACTTTCACACTTATTTCTAATGCAAAATACTCTCTTAGATTTGACTTTGAAATGGAATCATATTCTGATTTTGATCATGTGAACTCTAATTATGTCATGGATGTTGAGTATGTTGATGGATTTGATGCTTTATTATCTGATTTTGATGATGTATATTCTGATACTGATGCTCTTTGTGCACATATATCAGTTCCCTATATGTCTCCATACATACATCACACCCCTACACTGGAACTCAATCCATTGCCACCAAATCTCAAATAATCATACTTGTTAAGTGGTGAGAGATTACCTGTTATCATTTCTAACAATCTCCCTTTTGAACATGAAGAAAAACTTTTGAATCTTTTGACTGAGAACATCAACGAAATTGGGTGGACCTTGGTTGACATATCAGGTATTATCCCCTCCATTTGCATGAATAGGATTCTTTGGGAGGATGGGGCTAAACCAGTTAGGTAGCCACAAAGGAGACTCAATCCAACACTTTTGGAGGTGGTTAAAAAAGAGGTTGAAAATTTGCTTGAGGCAGGTATAATCTATACCATTTTAGATTCCCATTGGGTGAGTCATATTCAGGTAGTGCATAAGAAAAGTGGTGTTACAGTTGTAAAAAATGATAAAGAGGAGTTAGTTCCTATGAGGGTACAAAACATTTGGCGTGTGTGTATTGATTATAGGAAACTAAACTAGTCTACTCACAAAGACCATTTCCCCCTACCATTTATTGATCATATGTTTGAGATACTAGCTAGGAAGACACACTATTGTTTCTTGGATGGATTTTCTGGATATTTTCAGGTTCCTATAGCTCTGGAGGATCAGAATAAGACTACATTCACCTATCCCTTTGGCACATTTTCCTACTGAAGGATGCCATTTGGACTTTGCAACGCCCTAGGTACCTTCCAAAGATGCATGGTAAGTATTTTTTCTAATTTTATTAAGACCTTCATGGATGTATTCATGAATTATTTTACAGTGTATGGGTCTTCATTTTATGAATGTATAAGTATTTTGGGAAAGGTTTTGAATCGTTGTATTGAGAATAATCTGGTCTTGAACATTGAAAAGTGTCATTTCATGGTAGAGCACGGAAATGTCTTAGGGAATGTAGTGTCAAAACATGGGATAGAGGTTGATAGATCTAAGGTATATATTATTTCATCCTTACCATATCCTTCATGTGTGTGTGATGTTAAATCTTTCCTAGGGCATGCAGGATTTTATCGGCGCTTCATCAAATATTTTAGTAAGATTGCTCTTCCTATGTCACGATTACTTCAAAAGGATTCTTATTTTGTGTTTAATGATTCTATCAGGACTTCCTTTTATGAGATAAATAAGTTTCTGACCACTCCACTGATCATACATACCCCATGGTGGGATATTCCTTTTGAGCTTATGTGTGACGCCTTCAACTTTGCGGTTGGAGTTGTCTTATCTTAGAGGGTGGAGGGACATTCACATGTGATATCCTATGCATCGACGACACTGGATTCAGCCCAATAAAACTACACAACCACAAAAAAAGAGTTTCTTGCTATTATATTCACTTTAGATAAATTCATTTCATACTTATTGGTCTCTAAAGTAGTTGTTTTTTATGACCATACAGCTCTGAGGTACCTCTTGAAGAAGACAGATGCAAAGCCCAGGCTAATCCGATGGATGCTCCTTCTTCAGGAATTTGACATTGAGATAAAGGGAAAAAAGGGGTTGGAAAACCTAGTGGAGGACCACATGAGTAGTCTTAACTAGAAAATGACACCTTGGACCAGGTACCACTTTGGAACACTTTCCCAGATGAGCATCTTTATTCTATCTCAAGTATGCATCCTTGGTATGTGAATTTAGTGAACTACCTTGTTGCATCTGAAATCCCTAAAAATTTAAATAAACATCAAGTCCAAAAGTTAAAGAGTGAGTATAGATTTTATTTTTGGGATGATCCCTACTTATGGTGCATGTGTAGTGACCAAGTTATTAGGAGGTGTGTTCTTGATCATGAGTTTGAGTCTGTTCTACAATTTTGTCATACACTTGCTTGTAGTGGACACTTTGGACCCCAATGGATAGCTAGGAAAGTTTTGGACTCTTGATTATATTGGCCTAGACTATTCCATGATTCCCATGTGTTTTGTAAGTTATGCTCTCATTGCCAACACACTGGGAACATTTCTATGAGACATGAGATGCCCCAACAACCCATACTATTCTGTGATATTTTTTATTTATGGGGCATCGATTTTATGGGTCCTTTTCCCATTTCATTTGGTTTCCTCTATATTTTGATTACTATTGATTATGTGAGTAAATGGGTGGAGGCTAATTCCACCAGGACTAATGATTATCATGTTGTTGTGGACTTTGTCAAAGTATAAATTTTTTGCAGGTTTGGAGTACTGAAGGCCATCATCAGTGACCAAGGGACACACTTATGCAATCATAATTTTCCTTCCCTTCTTTGTAAGTATGGGGTGACACACAAAACATCAACACCATACCACCCCCAAACAAATTTTCAAGCTGAGGTTTCAAATCTTGAGTTGAAATAGATTTTAGAGAAAATTGTGCAGCGAAATAGGAAGGATTGGATCAAGCGCTTGGATGATGCACTATAGGCATATAGGATAGCATACAAAACTCCCATCGGTATGTCCCCATTTCAGATTGTTTTTGGAAAAGCATGTCATCTCCCAGTGTAAGTTGAGCATCAGGCTTATTGGGCTATAAAGAAATGAAACATGGATTTGGCCCTAGCTGGAATCCAAAGGAAGCTGCAAATTCAAGATCTTGAGGAGATTCGATTGTCTTCATATGAGAAATCAAGGCTCTATAAGGAAATATCCAAAGTAGCTCATGACAAAATGATCTAACAAGGGAGTTTCATGTTGGATATAAAGTCCTCTACAGTTCACGACTGAAGCTGATTCCTAGTAAGTTTCATTCTAGGTGGTTAGGTCCTTATATTGTGACTAATGTTTTTCCTTATGGTGTAGTGGAGATCACACAAGAGGACACAGGAAGGATATTTATATTCAATGGACAACATTTGAAGAGATACATTGAGGGACTTCCTACTGATGCAGTGGATTTTATCACACTGCATGACCCCATCATCACTTGAGCATATCAGGATGTTCCTAACCCTTTAACTTTTTTTATTCTTTTTACTATTTAAAATTATACATTTCATGTGTATATATCATCTCATGGGTTTACATTGAGGACAATGAAATATTTTAAGAGTTGGGGAGGGAACCTTTTAGTTTAGTAATTTCAATTGTTTTCCTGTTTTTTTCAATAAACAAAACAAAAAAAAATTGTGTATTTCAAATTTTGTGTGTTTATTTTACAGTTTTTTGTTTGTTTTCGAAAATTTTGAGCTGAAATGATTCTCATAACCATTTTTGAAATCCATATCAATAAGTGAAACAATTTATCCCTTGAAATTGAGCTTAAATTAATGCCGAAAATAACTTTGTTTCAAGTTCAAATATTTAGTAATTTCATGAAAACTACAATGAATTTTGAATCTCATGCCACGTCTCATTGTCTTTATATTTGAAATCACTTTCCTGTGAAGCTTCTGAACTATTATTTTCAAATTATTCACATTAACCTCACTTCTTGAGAGAACTAAACCATGCTTGATTTAACCATAATTTCATTTATTCCTATCAAAACTTGAGGTTTTGAGGTACTTATGTTTAAATGATTGAGGAATTTGTTCGGTAGTAAAGACCCTATTTCAAAGAATCCTTTTTTATAATGGCCTACCTTGAAAATTTAATCCTTTTATCCCTTAGAATCCATGAACATCCTGTTAGGTTAGCCACATTAAAAGTCAATTTTCCCTATCCAACCAACTCTGGAAGTGAAGTTGCATAATCTAGTTGAACTTAAGTGTGGGGGAAGCTATATTGTGTTGTGCTACGACATTATATGATACTTTGAGTGGAAATTTAAATTCTTAAGAGATGTGTTTGTTGTTGAAAAAATTATTCTATTGAAAGTTGTGCCTTTTCTGGAGCTTTCATGACAAGTGAAGTGTGTCTTTCTGGAGCTTCTAAAAAGAAATAAAGTTGTGCATATCCGGAGCTTTCACGAAAAACTATTTTGGAGAATATTGACATTTTTGTTTCTGAAATAATGAATGTTGTAAACTTTCCATGACTTTTCATGGTTATGGAGATGAATTGGTGATAATGGGATTAATGAGGATACCATATTTAAGTGAAAATTAGATTAATGCAATTTTGCTTCAAAAAGAGTCAAGCCCTCCTTATTCAGCCTCAAAGTTTTTCACATCTAAATCCTACCAACCGAAAGCAACATAACAGCCCTTAAAAGTCCCCATGATAAACATATGTCCTTGACTCATATTGGGGGGGGGGTATGTAGGAATTTATCGATCCTATGGTGACCCTTGTATGATTTTGGATGAGAAAGACATTGCTAAAAATTGACATTTTTGTGATAAGAGAAAATTCAAGTGAGGTAAGTGTTTTGTGCATGGGGGGATAAATGAAGTGTGAATATATTGAATTATATAAATGAATAACTTGAAATAATGGTTTTTTATGAATCATGATATCTTTTGTTTCTTAGTGTGTAATTTTTGGATCTCAAGGATATGTGTTTTAAAATTTGTTTTTATTTGATACTGATGTTTACTAGATATGAGGTTTTTCCCAGGATTGAAAAAAGGTAAGTGTGGGGGAGTTGATAAAAAACAATTTTATTGAATATTTTATTGATAATAGATGATATAATTTTCTCATATTATGCTAAATATGTTCAATTATGAAATATTTGGGGTTAGATCATTCATTTACAAATTTGATGAAAATTCCAGTTTTACCCTTTTAAAATTAACTGTAGTATTTCGGGAATAAATATTTTTATGTAAATTATTTTGACTTACAATTTTGTAAATGTCTTCCCGACTTAATGGAAAAAAAATTATATTCAGGACATGTGAGCTGGATCGTGCATTTGTGTGGAGTAAATGGGCCATGAAGACAAAGATGGACTGAACTATCCAAATTGAACATCACTTCACCATTTGAACTGTATCCTCTTCATATGGGCTTTTATTGGGCCTAAATTTTTAGGGACTCTCGAGGACATGATTATGCACAAATCCTCCTTCTATAAGTCTGGCCAATTCATGCGTCTTTGAGGTCAACTATGTAGTGCAAGTGGGATTAAAAAAATTAGCCGAATTTACCTTTCAAATTTAATAAAGTTTTATAACCCTAGACCTCCACAAATCTATTTGAAGGATGTTTTCACTCTTTGCGAGGGATGTTCGAGGATTTGGGAATGTGTGGCCTAAAGGGTGTCTCTTGGGAGCCCCTCACAACTCTTGTAAGAAGTAAGGCTTTGTGAAAACATCACTTCCAAAAAGGCTCTCCTCTTTTATTTCTTTTATTTCATGTTTGTATCCTAAATTTTTATTCAATTAATATTCTGTGTTCTTACCTTTTATTCTTATCTTAATCTTCTTAATTGGGCTGGAATCAAGAGTCGAGATGAGATTGGGTTCTACCCTTTCAATCCTTGCTCATGCAAAACGTCTCCATGATTTCCACGCCGCCCATAGAAGAGTAGTTTTCTTAGTGATCGATCTATCTTCTACACTCTTCATTTAATTATTTTGAATCATTGAGATACTGTAATTCACTTAATATTATCCATGAATTTTGTTTTTAAATTATAGGAAACTAAGCAAGAAATTGAATAATTAACACAAAAACAGGCGAGGTTGAGATTTTGTGAAAATTGTGAGAGCGTGATCTTAATCGGTAATACAAGACCACATGGGATAAATTTGTAGAGTTAAAATATAATCCCTAAACACAATTCATCGTCATTTACAGAATGGATATGTGATCTAATTAACCACTGACCATAATCTAGCCTTAGAATAACAATCAAACCAGGGTGCTTCGATTGCGTGTTCCAAAGCTAGCCTAGGGTTAAAGTAATTTCATCTTTGTGGTTAAGTTAACTTACGTAGGGTTCGAGGGTTAAAAAATTAGGGGATCATAATTAAGTGGATATTTATTTAAATGATAGTGATTAATAATTAAATTAAGAGGTAGCGTTAGATCGATTATGCCTTTTAAAATATTTTCTAAAAAACATCTTCTTGTTGTGTCTTTCTAATCAAACTTCATTTCAAAATTAAAAACAAAAAAATGTAATCTTATTCTAGAAAACTTATTCAAGTTTTATAAAAGATTAACAACTACCCCCATCCTTTAAAGTAGTGTTTTAATTTTATTTTGTTTTACTTTTATAATACATTTAATAAGTTGTTTTAATTAACTTTATCCTTTGAGAGACGACCTTGGTCAGCCACTCTGGTGCACCAAAGTGCCCAAAAACCACTAATCATTTGAGGGAACCCACGAAAATTCCTTTCATGGGGTATGATTTATAAACTCCCCTAAACTTACCTAAATGTTTTTTAATGGTTAGATACCTCTTTATCTCTCATTAATTCCTCTCATGTACACTCGTTACCATGCTAAAATTCTGTAAGTAATTTGTCTCTTCCCATTTACATTCAAGAAATTATTTTATATTATGCATCTCAATTCCATTAAAAATGTTGGTATATTATGTTCCATGAACCCCTCACTGTAAATTTTATGTATAAATGATTAGATACCCCTTTCCCCTCAACCCATTTTATGATTTCTATTTGACATCGTTATGCTGCCAAAATTTCCCATGCCAAAATCATCATGTAAGTGAATACCATACCCATTTCTCTATCAAGGGTATTCACCTTTATAAACATGTACTTGTTGATTGAGTAAATACATTTATGTATTACACATCTCTTATTCATGTAATAAATTATGATGTTTAATGAATCCATGATGTATGATCCATGTGGCACACTTATGCATAAAATGAAATGTTTATAAAGGGTGTGCCCTGATAGCGCTTCAATGCATTGGGTAAAGATTAATATCATAATACATCGATTTAAATGAGGGTTTACTAATTATAATACAAGTGAAATTAGGGTTTAATATTGCTAATTCAAGTGTAATGAGGGTTTAATCATGCTCCATGTGTAATGAGCCTTGGCTTATGATAATATCATGTTAAATGTTGTTGCCACATTTTCATGTTATGATAATCATGCTATATCATGACTTTATGTTCATGTTTTTCTTATTCTCCATTGATATTCCTATTTCCTAAAATGTACTATATTCTTCATGTTATGCCTTGTTTACTCCTTTACTGGGATTTATAGCTCACCATTTTCTTATGCATGTCCTTAGGTTATCTCATGCAATGTTAAGTACGAAGGAATTTTGTGGTCACATAAAATAAGTTTTCAATAAATATGTTGTGTTTTATTTTCTAATTTTTTATGTAATGTTCCTAATTTTCCAATACACTAGACCGATTGATCCTTATAGTTGTCTTAAGTGAAAGTTTAAGTAATAAATCATGTTTATGTGTGTAATAAAGAGCAGGGTTGTTATACTTCACCCAATGTTCATAATTATAAAATCATAAATGGTAATATAATTTTTGGTTTATAATTATTTATATTTTTATAATTTCATTATATGGGAGTTTTGGTTATGATCCTTAAAGATGAAATTGGTAATGATCATGTTTCAGATATTTTTAACAAACAGACATTGGTATCTTAAATAATCAGTTTAATATTAATGTTACCATTCCATAAATAAAATAAAGTAATTATTTATTTATTTATATAATATATTACCAGAAATTAAATTCCTATATACATCCATGATATAAATTTATAACATTTTTCAAGTAGGTGGTCAAATCATCCCAATCAAGAACATACCATAATTAATCAATGATTATAAAGTGGTTTGTTTTTAATAACATTATAAAAAAAGAATAATGAAGTTATTTAGTGTTTATTAGTGTGTTATATAATAATTTTAAATAATTAAAATAATAATATAACCTATAAAAATTTATTACATAGTATGAAGGGATCGTTTTTTTCTCTTAGAATGCTCTTTTGGACCATTGAATATACCACAGTTTATTATCACTAATATTGAAAATAGGTTGTCCAATTTTCCATTCCAAAACTATAAAAATTTCATAAACATTATATTTATCCATTAAACTCATTATCATGAGCATCCATAAAAGGTGGTGATTAAAAGAAAAAAAGAACGTCAATCACTCCATGGAGGTAATAGTACGCATGTACCCATAGTTGATGATTAAGTTTCCAAATAATGAGAGAAATGTATCATATGTTTTATCATTTAAGAATATAAAATATGTTATAAATATCATAATTATTTATTAAATTCAACAATATTACTAGATGTGTATGATGGCTAATAAAAATAATATGTTTCATTCATGGAGATGGCAATCCACGCATACGCATGATGATTTTTTTATTTTTCACAGAATTATAGAGATATAAAGTAAATATTAATTTTTAATTTAATAATAATAAATATATTTTATATAGAATATTTATTCATAAAATCCATCATTATAACCATCCATAAGAACCAGTTATGAAAAACAGAAGATGTTGATTTGTGGGGGTAGTAGTCCTCATGTATGCACTATCGATGTTCCTTCATTTCTCTTAGTGGAATGAATTGAATAAATAAGGTTGTTACTTTAATATAATAATATATTAGTGTATAAATTATAATTATGTAATTATATTAAGGTGATTGGAAAATTTTTGGAAAAGGAAGATTAAGAAAAAAACGATTAAGAAGGAGGTAATACTTACGTCAAGAGCTTTAGTTTTCTCTTAGAAATATCCTTGGAAATGGAGGACTTAAGATAACTAATGGTGACCAGGGGATTAAGTAAGTGTTAGAGGGTACTTGGAGTAAAAAATGGAATAGTTTTAGATTGAAATTAAAAGGTAAAGTGTATCTTTAAGTGGTGGAAGTATCCCCTTTATAAGTGAAGTGGATGGAAATTTTGGAAGCACACTATAAATTTTCAATAGTGTAAAGTTTCTATTCAAGAGTAAAAGGATCAAATGGACAAAGGATGAAGGTTAAGTGTTTTTTGGTCAAAAAAACCTCAAAAATAAATTTTTAAACATGTTTTTAATATTTTTTTGTGTAACATCTCGAACCGGGTGTCACATGTCAATGCCCTGATCTGGTCAATTACATAACCTCAGGTGCGCCTACCCATATACCTGAGGCTTCCGACTAGCAGTGAGGGTCTAATATTGATCATGGGATACTATAAAATCTTTAAAAATCATCAAAATAGTGGAAATAAATAAACAATATCCAAAGGATATAACCATAACTAGAATAATACCAATATCACATGATGACCAAAACAAGAATACAATATGCGAAATTAAATAATAGGTATGTCATGCCAAATATATGTCAAGTGTCAAATGAAAAACCCAAAAGTAAATACAATGAAAAATTCACAAATGGGTATCAAAACCAAGTCAGTTTCCCTCCTCAATGATCCATCCCATATCAATCATCTAACATAGGTCTCTTTCCCTTATCTTGTCCTGCAAACATGAAGTCTATTCAGGTACGGATCAGGCAGCCTAAGTAGGGTGTGATTACAACTTAGTAGGCCACCACCAACGGTTTCTAAAACAATATCTAGTCAAAAATAGTGTATGTAGTTGTATAAAGAATAAAATAAAATCAATAAACTAAATGGTTTAAATAAATTCAATTATTCTTAATTTAACCACATAAACCCTAGGGTTCATGAGGACACCTAAACCCTTAATACCTTGTTCGACTTATTCCATAGTCTTAACCACATCACATAGGGATTCAAAATTCATTATCACATGGTCTTTCATTATCCATTTAATTTTAATTCATATCATGGATAATTGGAACCATAGTCCAATGCCAACATTTGGGGTCAAGAACACCATGCTTATGATCCCGTGGATATTTGAAGCATTATTCTGTGTCCCACAACCTATTTATTAAGAAATAACATAAGTAATATTTTAAAGTAGTAGTACATATCCCACCCTTATTTTCAAATTTATCTCACAAGTGGGATTTTGAAGAAGCAATCGGTGTCCCACACTTATTATCACATGCATCACACAAGTGGGATTTTGAAGCAGTAGTCTATGTCCCACACTCATTATCACATGTATGCATTTGGGTCTATAATTCCATGTCTATCACCCTGTGGGTATTTTAATCATCACTCCATGTCTCACAATCCGTTTATCAATCAATCTCAATATATCAAACACATCACATTTAACAAGGTTAATAAACATTAACCCACTTATCACATATCACATCATGGTATACCATTGTCAATTTATACAAAGTTCATCACTTTAATCACATGGAAATAATGTGAATGATTCACCATTAATATATTTATCAATATTTTTTCATGTACACAATTAACGCCTTTTAGGTCGATCCAACAGTCCCCTAATTCCCATTATCAGTTAATTCATAAACACATTAATTGACCAATCACACAATACAAATTTCTCATCAATTCCAAAATAAAAAAAACATTAATTAATTAACCAATTAATTAATCAAATTATACCAATTACATAACCACAATTACTAAGATTAAATTTTTTTCCTTTTTTAACTCACTTTGTAATCACATGGAAATCAATTAATCAATTTTGTGATTCCATAAATTAATGAATCAACTGATTTATTCAATTCAAGATAAAATTTTAAAATTTAACAATTTAAATTTCACAATAAATACACATAATTGGAATTAAAGGCTATGGGAATTGAATTTAGACCACCTACCTCAAGATCATTGATGGAAACTCACCAACATAAATCCCTAATTGAAGCGGAACTATTAAGAACACGATGAAGAACGAGATCTATAACCAAAACCTAGAACTAAGATCAAATTGATTATATTGATCAAAACAAATATCTAGATCCATTACCAATAGAGTAAAACATCCCTTCAAAGGATGAAATAAATATAGGATAGAGAGAGAGAGAGAGAGAGGAAACCAATTGAGATTAGGATCTCTTACCAAGAGAGGTACAGATCTTAAATCCAGGATTTGATCTATCATGAACAAATGTTTTAAATCATTATAATCCATTATAGAACCCCCAAAAATGAGATAAATAGATTAGGGTTGAGTTTGGTAAAATTAGGGTGAAGGCTGGGGGGTTTGGGAATTTTTTATCTAATTTTTGGGGTTTTAAAATTATGCATGCACGGTTTTTATATAGGGTGCACAGTTTTCCCTAATCATGTGTCTAGTTATTCACCTCCTTCTGAGGGGTTGTACATTTACTAATAAGAGGGTGCATAATTTTCCAAACTATGCACCAAACATGAAATTCTTCTATGCCTATGGTTACATGGTTTTCTGGGGTAGGGTGCATGGTATGGGAAAATTGTTCCCCAACTTGGAATTTCCCAAAACCCTTCAAAAAAATTAAAATTTCACCCAAAAACACCCCAAGGTAAAACCAAAAGAAGATATACTCAAAAAAAGGAAAAATAGTACCTAAAAATGAGCCTAACGTACCTCTATAAGAGGTTGGGATCTTACCATCTCCATACCATATAATATCTCATCCTAGATCTATACTCCCAAGCATCTCTAAGATTCTAAGATAAAAAGATCGGGACACGGAGCTTGAATATCATCTTCTATCTCCCAATTTTCCTTTTAACACTTTCATGTTTCCAAGATACATGAAATATCGACATGGTATTTTCCATCAACACTTTCTCGCTATGATCCAAAACACATATCGGATGCTCCTCAAAGTAAGCATTAGTATTAAGATCAACATCGTCCACATCAATCACATGAGAAGGGTTAGGGTGATACCACTAAAGTTGTGACTCATAAATGAAATCATTCATAGCGCTATACCTCTATGGAAGATCCAATCAGTATGCCACAAGCTTGATTCTCTCTACAACCTAAAATGGTCCAACAAACCAGGGCACTATCTTTCCCTATCTCTAAATCCTATGGTGACCCAATCTAGGAAACACATGAAGGAATACATGATCACCCACTACAAACATAAGGGGTCTTCATCATCATCTATCATCATACAAATTTGTTCTACTCTGATTTATATCCATATGATTTTGAATCAATTGAACCTGTTATGATGTATCTTGCACAAGACTTAGTCCCAACAACTCTGACTCACCTTCCTCCATCCATCATATAGGTGATCTACATGGCCTGCCATAAAGTTCCTCATGTGGTTCTATCATAATAGTTGTCT
This sequence comes from Viscum album, assembly GCA_963277665.1. Taxonomy (NCBI): domain Eukaryota; kingdom Viridiplantae; phylum Streptophyta; class Magnoliopsida; order Santalales; family Viscaceae; genus Viscum; species Viscum album. Next base: position 903,435,608 of record OY728125.1, on the reverse strand, counting down.
AATAACAATTGTTATGGGAAAACTCCACCAATGATTGGTTCTTATCCGAAGACCCACAAAATTCTATGACACATGCTCTAAGAATGTCCTACATCACATATATAGTACATTTTTACTACCCATCTATCTATGGGTGGAATTTTGTACTTGGTAAAAACTATGTACCAAGAACATTCTGTAAGTCCTTGTGTAAGCATTAAGTAAAACATGATTCAGGGTCTAAAATAATACTCTGAGGCACCCTGTATAGATAGACTATCTCCTGAACTTACAAATCTCCCAACTGATCCATTGAGAAAGTCTTCTGTATAGGTAATAAATGCGCTAACTTTTTTAAATGGTCCACAATCACCCAAATAAAATCTTTATTTTGAGGAATCCTCAATATACCCACCCAAAAATTCTATGGTAACATCATCCCACTTTCATTTCAGAATAAGAAACGGATCTAGTAAACCACCAGGTCATTGATTCTCAACCTTAACCTGTTTATGGGTGTAGCATCATGAAAAAAACCTTAAAATTTCTTTTTTCATGCCTAGCCACCAAAACTATCATCGTAGGTCATGGTAAATTTTTTTCACACGTAGATTCACTTCCCACTTCAAGCCATGAAATTCACACATCAACTCCTTCTGTATTCTCATAGGAACAAAAACCTGATTCTTGATATAGATGATCTCATCCTCATCTATGGTCCAATATGATTGTGACTCCCCACCTTCAAGGATTTACCTCGTAGAGAAAAATTCCAAATCCTAATACTACATCTCCCTAATATGGATCAAAAGAGTATAATCTATAAAAAATGATACGAGAGTCATCTAATCCTGACCCTCCTAAACCACAACATGCATCTCATCCAGTAAACTTATCAGCTTCCCCTCAGAACTAGAATCCTTAATTTCTTGAGTCTAAGTTTTTCTTCTTAGAGTTTCAGCAACACGGTTTCCCTTCCTAGTCATATATTATATCTCAAAGTCAAATGAATGCATATACTCAACCCACCTCCACTGCGATAGATTCAAATATTGTTGGGAAAAGATATACTTTAGGCTCTTATAATCAATATACATAGTAAACATTTCATCCAATAGATAATACCTCCAACACTTCAAGGAATAAAAAACTATAGTTAATTTGAGGTTGTGTGTAGGGTAATTCCATTAATGTGGCCTCAACTTCTAAGACCCATATGTCATAACTCGATCTCCCTGCATCAAAACTGCTCCAAGAACAATACCAAAAGCATCACAAAACATTGTATACTCCTCACCTAGATCAGGTAGGATCAAGATTGGTTCCACTATCAAGCGCTTATTCGACTCCAAGAAATAATTTTCACATGATACTAACTATTAAAACTTAACTCCCTTCTTGGTCAATATTGAAAGAGGTGTTTTCAATCAGTAAAAGTCATGGATGAATCTCTAATAATATCCTACTAATACCAGAAAGCTATAGATATTGAAAAAAATCTTGGATTTCTCCCAAGAATCAAATTCCTTCAAATTCTCTGGGTCCACTAACACACCTTCCTCCGAGATGATGTGACCCTAGAAATGTACTCATTTGATACATTATTGAAACTTTGATATACTAGTGTATAGCTGATGCTCTCTTAGTATAACCGGAATGATGTTAAGATGTTGGGCATGATCATCAAGAGTCTTCGAGTAAACCAAGATTTCATCTACAAATACAACAAAAAATTGATCCATTTATAGATTGAATATTCGGTTCATCAAGGACATAAACACTTCTAGTGCATTCGTCAACCCAAACGAAATCACAAAGAACATATAATGTCCATACCTACTTCTGAAAGCAGTCTGAGGTATATCATAAGTTCAGACTCTTAAATGATATACCATGATCTCAAGTTGATCTTGTAAAAAACACAAGCTCCCCTCAACTTTTAAAAAATATCATCAATATATGGAAGAGGATATCGGTTCTTCATAGTCATCTGATTCAACTTTCGGTAATCAAAACACAAGAAAAAGGTTATTTAAGCCTTATTTATAAACAAAACTGGAGATCCCCAAGGTGATGTACTTGGACATATAATTACCTTATCCTTCAAATCTTCTAATTTAGTCTTAAGCACTTGAAACTCGATTGGTGTCATTCTATATGGTGGAATAGAAACTGGCTCAACCCCCGACATAATCTCAATAGTAAATTTCACATCTCTCTCAGGTGGCATCCCTAAAAATTATTTAGGAAACAAATATTGAAACCTTTCCACTATGGGGGGAAATACACCATCATTTACACCATCATCATTTAACAACAGACTAGTAACTTGGGAGGTGAGATCCCTCAATTGCGGATGAACTAGCCCTATATGGCCCACCTAGATATCCCATTCTCCATAGTGAATATAATTTTCACACTCAGGAGATATAAAGGTCACTCTCCTATGGTAACAATCTATGTGGTCTTGGTATGCTAATAACCAGTCCATACCCAAAATTAGTTTAAAGCATAATATATCAAGGATGTAAAGTTACCATAGAAAATGATACTCCCCAACCTCAAGAGAACACCCCTTATATAATCATATGTCTCTCAACCACACTCCCAATGATGTATAGATCATCATAACCCCACTCAAAAACTCCACAAACAAAATAAAAATGTTCACAAGTTTTACATATATAAAATAATTAGAGGCACTTGTATCAAATAAGGCACTAGAAAGTGTAGAAGGTATAAGAATAGTACCTCTTACTATCGATGGTACATCCTCACTATCCACAAGTGTCTGCTAAAATTCATGAAAATAACCTTCCCCTATTGTATGTGATGCATTCTAAGTCCCCTGAGTTTCACCAATCTGTTGGTATGGAAGATCTTTCCCAGAATCACCTCATCCGCTACCTTTAATTCCACAACCAATAGAACTCCAACTACTAGACTAATATGGGGTTGAATACCCCCTTCCAACACTATGACTCTGCATAGATTCTCTATCATTACTCATCTGTCATGGGTTCCTGTAGAACCTTTATAGATATTCCATCCTACTACTGCCTCAGAACTCTACTAGTGGTCAGGTACAATGTCTATTAAAGTGAATCATCCTACCACACTGGTGATAGGTCACTTGGGTAAGGTCCTATGTGACTGATCCTTACCCCCATCCACTCTTCTTATTATCATCCTAGATAACATTCTCATAGTGATGCTTCATACTTTTGGAAGATATACCTCTTGATTTTCCATCAAAATCCACCTATCCTCCACCATAAGCATCCATTAGGTTCCCCTCATAAATGAGAACCTAATCCACCACTTCTGAAAATGTTTTAAGACAAAAGATATTCACCTAGGAAATAATTTCACATTTAAATTCATCTTAAAACCATTTTTCCACGGTATAATCATCTCTTTCCAATACTAGAGAAAAGTGCTACAATTTTGTAAAGTGTACATCACATACATACTCCTCTAATCCAACATCATGACCTCAAATTCCCTCTTCGGTCTGAGTGTCTTAGGGTAAAAGTGATCCAATAAGTTCTCCTAAAATTATTTCAACTCCATATTCTCTAATTGTTCGTACCAAGTCTGTATGTAAAACTAATGATTTGGTGGACCACATAACATGTAAACAGCCAATTTAACTCTTTTCTTAGTAGGATTAGCTATGTTTTGAAATATTGTCAAGATAGACTCAATACATAACTCAACTGCCTCAGTTCTACCCTCTCTAGTGAAAGTCGAAGAGTAATTCAACTAAAAATCCCATGTTAGATCATAAATTCTTTTCACAACTCATTATGGGTATCTTTCCATGAAATTCATGAAGCATGAAAGGTTCTCATGGAACTTCTCTTCATCACCCACACCTGACACTATCGTTGCCTTAGGTTCCACCACTAGAGGCGCATTTACATCCATGTCCTCATATCATCCTATCAATAAGTGTCATCATGGAGGTATAGCTCTACAATGAAAAATACACATATTAGGAAACATTCACAACATTAACACATTTAAAAAAGATGGATTCATAATAAACCATAACAATTATTTCCCCCAAACCCCACCACATGGTTAAAACTGAGGCGCTATCACTACCCTTAACCATTCTACATCTAGGTCATGTTTAACAAGGAAAAACATTTACATATTTCAAGTTTCACATTAGAAACCCATTTTCCACATTTTTCATCATTTAAAATTTTCAAATTCCTATTATTCACCTTTTTCATTCAAATTTCACATGAGAAAGAAAAGCACTTTCACATAAATAACTCATCCCAAAACCTACTTTTCTCATGCATGCCTAAAATGATGCATGTCATAGTAATTCCTGAGTTCCAAGAATTATGTGTGCGTACTCAACTCACATTCCATACTGATACATGAATCAAATATCATAAAATCCTAGAAATAAATAACATCACACAACAAGTTCATCACTCAAACTGAAATAAAATTCAAAGGTAATAGCACACATCAATAACAAAAATCTCACCCTAGGAACTTGGATTTTACCTTCGTACATGGGTTAGCTACTCCCATGAATGAGATCTTAACCAAGGACCAACTCATCCTAGTATCCTTATACCTTTCCCAAATATTAAGACAAAATAAAATAAAATAAAATTCATTTGATACCACTTTATAGCATCCCGACTCAGGTGCCACAAGCCAATTTCCCAAGCCGGTCGGTTATGTGACCGCAGGTGCACCTCCTCGTATGCCAAAGTCTCTCGACTAGTAGTTAGGATATAATATCAATAATGGGGATACTATACCCTTTTAATCAAATCAAAACAATAACAGAAATAAATAAACAATATTTAAATGATATAACCATAACCAAAATAAAACCAATATCACATGATGACAAAAATATAAATATAATATCTGAAAGTAAATAGTAGATATGTCATTCTAAATGTGTGTCAAGTTTAAAATGAAAAACCCAAAAATAAATAGACTTACAAATCCCAAATCAAGTCCTGATATCAAATCAGGTTCCCTCCTCCATTCTTCATCCCATATCATCCATCTAACATAGGGCTCTTGCCCTTATCCTGTCCTGCAAACATGAAGTCTATTTAGGTGTTGATCAGGCAACCCATGTATGGTGTGAGTACAACTTAAGAAGCCACCACCAATAGAATCTAAAACAATATCTAGTCAATAACAGTGTACACATTTTTATATAGAATAAAATACAATGAATAAAGAAAATAGTTTACATATATTCAATTATGCATTACTTAACCACCTAAAACCCCCAGTTCATGAGGACACCCAAACCCTCAACACCTACTTTATCCCTTGTTGGAGTATAAACCATATCACATAGTGATTCACAATTCATTATCATATGGTGTTTCATTATCCATTTAATTTCAATTCATATCATGACTAATTGGAACCATAGTATAATGCCAACATTTTGGGCCTAGAATGGTATGGCTAGGACCTTATGGGTATTTGAAGCATCATTTTGTGTCCCACAACCTATTTATCAAGAAATCACACAAGTGGGATTTTGAAGCATAAGTTCATGTACCACACTCATTATCACATGTATCTCACAAGGGGGTTTTGAAGCAGTATTTTGTGTCCCACACTCATTATCATTACGTCACATAGGTGGGTTTTTGAAGAAAAAATCTATGTCCCACACTCATTATCACAAGTATGCATTTGGGTATAGAACACCATGTCTAGAATTGTGTGGGTATTTGAAGCATCATTCCATGTCCTACAACACATTTATCAATCAATCACAATATATCACACACATCACATTTAACAAGTTTAATCAATATTAACCCACTTATCACATATCGCATCATGGTATACCATTATCAATTTATACAAAGTTACTCACTTTAATCACATGGAAATAATATGAATGATTTACCATTAATCTATTTATCAATATTTTGTTATGTAAATAATTAACCCCTTTTTTGGTCAAACCATCAGTCCCCTAATTCCCATTGTCAATTAATTCATAAACATATTAATTGACCAATAACACAATCCTAATTTCCCATTAATTCCAAAATCACAACATTCCATTATTTAATTAACTAATTAATTAATCCAATTCTACCAATTTCATAACCATAATTACCAAAATTCATTTTTCCCTTATTCAAATCATTTCATAATCACATGGCAATAAATTAATCAATTCTATGATTCTATAAATTAATTAATCAATTCATTTATTCAATTCATTTTTCAATTTTCCAATTTTCCAATTAAAATTTTATAACACATACACGCAATTGGAATTTAAGACTATATGAATTGAATTTATACCACCTACCTCAAGATTGTTGATGGACACTCGCCAATAGAAATCCCCAATTGAAAATAAATAATCAAGAACACGATGAAGAACAATATCTAAAACCAAAACCTAGATCCAAGATAAAAATGATTAAAACTATAAATACTTATATCTAGATTCATTACCAATATAGGAAAACATCCCTTCAAATTATGATATGGAGATGGGAGAGAGAGAGAGAGGAAACTAATTAGAATTATAATCTCATACCAGGAGAGGTTAAAATCATCAGTCCAGACTTCAATTAGTAATTTGTGGGGGTTGAAAAGCCTTTTAATCCATCCGGTAACCTAAAAATTTAGATAAATCTATTATGGCCAATTTTGGTCGAATTAGGGTGAAAGATAGGGGTTTTGGAAATTTTTAATCTAATTTTTTGGGGTATAAAATTTAGAGTGCATTGTTTCTTATAAGAGGAGTATGACTTTACCTAACTATGAACCTAACCATGAGCCTCCTCCTAGGGGGTGAATAGTTACTACTAATAGGGTGCATGTTTTTTCAAATTGTATGTCAACTATGCAATTCCCCTCAACCTGGGGTTGCACATTTTTTTGGGCAAGTTGCATGGTTTGGGAAAACTATGCTCCAAACATGCACTGATCAAAACCCTTCCAACATTTTAAAATTTCACCCAAAAAACCCCACGGTAAAACCCAAACAATATATACTCAAAAAAATCCAAAGAGTACCTAAAAATGATCCTAATACACCTATAGAAAATTTCAGGATATTACATTTTGGTTATTTCTTCTTAGTAAATTAATTTTTACTATTATTAATTTTATTTTGGTAATTAATTATTAATCTTACTAAATAATTTTAATGACCAAAAATTAAAATTGAACTGTTTAAATAATTTTAACCTTATAATTTCAAATTTTAAAATTATTTTATCACATAAAATTTCTAACAATTTGAAAATTTAATTTTAAAATAAACTCACACAATGTGTAAAAGAGTTTTTAGGAAAATTGTGTTTTTAAGCTTAAATTTTACATATAGGGTAAAATTATCAATGTTTTTTACTTTAAAAATATAAATAAGTTTATTATAAAAATAATAAAATTTATATGTAATTAAAGTAAATCCAAAACCTAATTTTACTGAAATAATGTTTAACTAAATAAAAATACCAAAAAAAGTGTTTCTTAGAGTTAAAAGTATTATGTTTGTTTTGTAAGGATAGAAATTGATTTTATAAATTTAAAATAAATAGAGTTATTAATTTAATCAATTAAAAGGGTTAAAAATTTATTTTTATTTTTTATATAATATAAAGTAATAAAAGATATTGTTTTGGCCAAAATATTATTTTTCACTATTCATCTAAAAATCACTTATCTAATAAAAATACCAAAATTTATTCTTAATCTAATATTAACATTATTAATAAAAAAATGAAGTTAATTTGATCAAATTTAAATTAAAAAATTATATTTTAAATAAATTCAAGAATAAATTATCTTTATATTGGGAATTATGTAATAGTTTTGAGATGTAGTGTTTATCTATTATAGTTGGGTCTTGGTTATTACATCCCCACTAAATAATTTCATCCTATAAATTAGATACATGTTAGATACAAAAATATTTTGGGTATTATTTCCTCATAGATTCTTTAGGCTCCCATTTCTCCTCCTCTAGTTTTTTATTTCTCCAAAGAACTTCCACAAGTCGAGTTACCTAATTCTACAACACTTTCTCTCTAGTGTGAGGAATCTAGAATGGATCTTCATTATAATACAAGTATGGTTCTAACTCTATTCCCTTCGATATAAGTATATGCATTGGATACATAATGTATTTTTTTAATAATTAAACATGGAAGATTTCATGTCTAACATCAGAGTATTTTTTTAAGTGCTTATATCCTTTTTTAACTATCTTTCATTTAGGTATTTTATTAGGTCTCATTGGGTGAAATTTTAGAGTTTTTAGAGTTTTTTTGGTCTTTATATGGTTAGGAAAATAGTTATGGGAAAATGTGTAGGTTGTCCAAGGAAATTGTGAAACCTATTTTTCATATCCATATTAGGGAACGAGGTTAGTCTAAACCATACGACCTTCTTCTTGAAAAAATTAAACATGAGACGGAGGCATTTTTCACAGCTGGCAAATGGTTTGTAAAACTATACGGAAAATATATCTATTTTATATATATATTTTCATGTGTTTTAATATGCGTTTAAGTGGAGAATTAATTGATTTAATATGATATATTTACCCTATAAAAAAAATTTCATTCTTATGCAGAATCGGTATTAGAAGTATATGATGGAAAATAGGGCAATTAATAAACATAAAGGAACTTCATGCTAAGCTGCTTTGGAGATAAACGCAACAAAAAAATTGAATATTGAAGATAATATTGATGAATGAATCTAAAGTGACTAAGAAATATATTAAATAAAGGTTTATCATATTGTTGGATGATCACTGGATTTTTTAGAGGCTTGAAATTGAAGAACCGGAGTAAAACGGAGATTTCAAAACTAAAAACACACTTCACATGTTTTGTAATCATTACACGACATGAAATTTTACAAGGAATAAACCATTTATAGGCCTTTAATAAAGAGTATATTTTATCCTTGTGCATTAAACATCGTTTAAACATTACATGATGTGAAATTCCTGGATGGGATAAAAAACCAATGATATTTTTTGTGTACCTTGCAGTGAGGATATATCTTCTCACCCCAAATAACCATTAATCACATATTTGACCCAGAGAATCCTAAAAATGACATAAAATCTTATAAATAAGGTATCTAGTTAAATAAAAATATAATCCATTAGAGGCGTAGGGTTTTGACCATAGGGAGGCTGTTGTTAAGGTTCTGACCCAAATTTCATTCTTCATAGATAGGTTTCTATTTGGGTTTTCTATTTTATGAAATTCATTGTAATTTTAAATGATTTCTATTTTCATTCTGCTTCTTATTCTAATTCAATTTATTTATTATTCCTTCTCATATATTCTCTTCTCTATGGTATTCAATCTATTCCTCATTGGTGACCACCTGATGATGATTGGATAAAACCTATAGGGGAGAAAAGAATAAGTAAAATGGGGTTCAAACCATAAAATCATTATTTCATTTACTCATAATATTATTTTATTCAACATTGTCATGTTTTTCATGTACATGTATTTTTATCTATCATTGATTCATGGAACAAATTATTTTAATAAAGAATGAACACTAATATGATTGAGATAATTTATTCACAACCATTAAATTAAATTATTCTTTTGTTTTTGGAAATCTGAACTTAATGTGCTTTAGTTATTTTAATTCAACAGACCATGATCAATTAGGATTATAGGTTATATTGTTTAGGATTGAATATTTCTTATTTCAATAAAATTTAATGGTTGTGAAACTATTTAATATGGTTATTTTGAAAGAAAAGTTAAATTCATTTTTTCATAAAACTTCCTCTGGAAATCGATTCCCCTATCTTCTAATTTTTTATTTAATTTCATTTATTTTATTTTTGTAATTTAATTTTTTTAATAAAATCAACTGATATTGGGATTACCTGACCTTTGATTAAAATTTTCATCATTTCATTCCCCTATCATTGTGGGTTAGACCTCATACTACGTATATTCTACAGTTGTAGAAAGATATGTAGGACGCCTCTTTGAGATTCAAACAAAATTTAATTTTTACCTTACCTATTTAATCTAACTACATGGGTTTTGATTCTTGTTCTCAGAGGGTACATTGGATGCCTCTTTGAGGTTTAATCCCTACTCCAGCACAGAAACCACCTCTTTGGATGATGATAAACCTTAGATATACCAGTTAGTCAACTTTAAACAAAATAATCATCAATTAATAAGATAAATATGGGGAAATTATCATAAATTTATAGGTTCACATCAAACACATGGTATCAATTAGATCATTGGCATTGGGTTAACCAATGACACACTGGGATTTGGAAAGGATTCATTAATACATCTTAAATCTATAATAGATTCCCATAGTAAGTAATAATTCACATCAATAGGGTTTGATATGACTAAACTCCCATTATTTCAACCAATGTGATCTTCTAAGTATCATTAGAAAAACATCCCACAATCACCTATATTTGGAAATCAAATATTTAACCCATCATGGATGTGGGAACCATTTTGTGTTTCTAGTTCCATGAATAAAACTCATTGGAAAACATCTAAATAGTGTGTTTGATATATTAATAACCATATTATAGGCCTTTTAGGTGAAAACCAATTGCACTAGTAACCCCCCCCCCCCCCCCCCCCCCGTGCAAGGGTATATTGATTTTTAGAAAAAAATAAGTGTTTTTTTCTCATTTTATTATATGATTATTTTATGGTATAAATGGGGGATTGGGGAGGAATAGTTTATTATTAATCCAATTTAATTTAATTGGGTAATTAATTAGAAATAAATTGTGAAATTATTTTAAAGTTTTTATAAATAATTTATGGGTTATGAATGGATGTTTTGGAATATAAAGAAAAGTGGGTGGCCTCATAAATGATCCCTAAAGTTTCTTATGAATTTTATTCACCTAAGGAATAAAATTTGTTATAATTGATTATAATTAAATATAATTATGGAGTTAATTATAAAATAAACCGAGAATTTAATTTACAATTAACTTAAGTGTTATAAATGTGATTAGGGACTCAGGCTGATGGATGGTACCTATTTAAAATTGTAGGAGATTTGATGAGGATGGTCAGAATCAAGTTATAAAAGGTATGACTCTAAATATATGGTAGTATATCAATCAATCATACCCTTTTTAGTAAATGCATTTTATTTTTATGGCATGTGATATGTGTTATGGACACTGTGATGAATTAACTTTTCTAAAAATGATTTCATTGATTAATAAAATTATAAAATTATTTTATAAATTCCCACTAATATTAAAAAATTTCCAAGGTCTATGAAAAACCCTTTCACATTGGATGGATTACTTAATCACTGATGGTTTAGTGCTAAAATTATAAAAAATTTCATTATTATATATAGACCCTTGAGGGGTATAAATTAAATATATTATGTGAATATATTATTCCTTAGTATAGGTTCCCTTAGATCCCTTGAGTTGGGGTGTTTATTGAATCGAAATAGATCGACCCAAGTAGGCCACGTTATAACATTAACATGCCTTAAATCCTCTAGGTTGGTTGAGATGAGTGTGGGGTTAGGGTTCCTCCCCCTCTAGTGAATGAGAACCAAGTGGCTTTTTTAAGGTTAGATTATATTAGGTTGGACATGTGGGGACCAACCTAGAATAATATTAGAAATAGATATGGACATTATTCCATTTCCCTAGAATGGTGCCAATGGTACATCTTCTATGAGGATAATAAGGCCTTCATATGTTTACAATAAGAGAAAAAGTTGTTATTCCTTCTAAGTGATATGCTTAAACCAAGATATAAGATATGGAATAAGGATACCATAAATTGTTTTCATGATTAATGTAACCAAGGGAACCCTAAAGGGTTCCATATATTATGTGAACCATGAAAGGAGTATGCAGGTATGGGAAGTGATGATCATGGGTGTAACCTTTAAACTTGAATCTATGATATGTTCCTAGTAGGGATATAGATATGGGGTTATCTCATTCACTTGAGAGTCCAACCTTGAGTATGTGATATGGGTTGGACAAGTGGTCAACCCATGATATTATTATTATTATCATTATGATATGTTATTAGATGGATATAGTCCCCATGATGTATGATGATAGATGCCAAGGATTTCCTCCCTAGTATTTGAAGTTTCATTACTATAATGGATGTCAAGGATTACTTTTTGGGGATCTATATATGACTAATGATGAATTTTTATGATTTCCTATTTAGGTTCTATAGGTTCATTATATTTATGGATTCCAAAGATTACCTTATGAGGATTAAGATATGATTAATGATAGATGATAATTATTACCTCCCAAGCATTGGGATATAATTGATGTGTGATGCCAAATATTACCTCCTAAGGATCTATAAATTATTAATGATAGATGAAAAATATTACCTCCATGTGATATAGATATAATTTATATGGTATTTTATGGATTATATCTCTAGGATCTAGTGATACTTGGTGATTAGAGGATGCAAGGGATCACCTCCATGGGTTCCAGTGGTCATACATTATGATGATGGGATATGTGCCTAGTGATTCATAGGATTTGGTAGGATTCCATAAGATAATTTAGTAGAATCATATTATAACAATACAAGACTCTTATAAATATTATTATATGATTTTTAACATAAATACCATATAAAAACAACCCAAGGATCTAGAGGCCTAGACTCTTTGGGTGACTAGGTTCATAAAATATAAACATGAATCTGAAATAAAATTTCTTTATTTTAAACTCCATAATGTTCTCATAGATTCATTTTAACTTATAAATCTTAATAATATCACATATATAATACATAAACAAAATGGATGAGTTATAAATCTCAATAATAGAATAAGAATGGTAATAGAGCAAAGCATGTGAGTCAAATAGAATAAGATGATATCAAAAAATCTAAGGATCCTGAATAATAATATGGAATAATTATATAAATAAGATGGAATCATAAGATAATGGTATCATATGAATGTGGTAAAATCATAATACACAACATCATATGCATATGTCAAGGATCACTATCGAGAAATCATAACATGATGGACAGAGCCCTATAATGGATTAAGTGTACTCCATAATCCCATTCATATCATCTCAAGGGATATAAACATTACCCAATTAATTGGAGTGATATATGTCCACATAAATCATAAAATATACATGAATATGTGTGTCAAAAAAGGGAATTAAAAATAAGGCATAAGCAAATAAATACCCAGGGAAATTAATGGGTTATATAATTTTTAATCAAAGCATAATCCAAGGATATATTATAAAGATTCCAAATAGAAGAAGTAATTCTTTATTTTATATGTTAATATTTGAATAAATGATAATAGGTATCAAATATATAGTACATTTTAAAAAATTCATGATAAAGGGTAGAGAATTATGTATAGAAATGGACCTTTAAAATGGTGTTTTAATGGATTGGTAAAAGACTTAAGGAAGGAAATAATATGGAATTTTCTTTGAAACCAGAAGTAAACCAAAATGGTAAAACATAAAATTGTTATTATTTTATGAAGTAATTAATGGGTAAAATACTTTAAAAGAGTGTTACATGAAATTATTAAAATATAGAAAAGTCTCACTTAATTAGGTTTGATTTTAAAGAAGATATTGGCAAATCAACATAAGGAATGTATAACCCCAACAAGGAAATGGATAATAAGAAAGGTATATATGTAATAGAAATATATAAAAAAAATTATAAGAATTACGTTATGTAAAATAGATAGATAATGTGGGTTAGATATAAAAAAGGCATAACCAAAAAAAATAGGGTAGGTTGAAGAGTTTCCTTACCTGAGGTCTGAATTTTTTTTCACTTTCACTTAACATCCTTAATAATCAAATTAGATTTATTAAACACTTAATTGAGAGCCTAATTCAACTATATTTTATTTTTTATTAATAATTTATGTTATTTTGGAGTTAATTAATTGATAAACCTTGTCTATATTCACTATCCCAAGGACGTTCATGTAATGTGACCAAGGTTGTATTAGTTTTAGGTAATTATAAGAGTTCTTACGGTTTGGTTCCATAACTCTAAAGATATGATAAAATGAATTTAATCAGTTTTTTTAATTTAATAGGGTTATTAGTATCCAAAATTATTCATAAATAACCCTGATTTAGAGAGTATAGATTTATTGTTATATGGTTGGTTCGTTTAGGCAGGTATTCCAATCATGAAGAACTTACTTGGTTTTATTAAAATTAAGAGTATTTAAAAATTCCTTAATAAGAAATATATATATATATATATACATATAGATATACTAATTAATTTAATTTTTAACCATAATAATTTAATTTACATTATCCATTAAGGTGGTGGTGGAAACTTAAATTCTTCATTCATAGGGGTGGTGAACTGACCATAATGGGAACAATATTTTAATTTTAGAATCAATTGAGGGTAAGGTAGAAAATGGATATTCCACCATAAAAATAATATATCAATATATTTAGGATATTTATGTTACTATGTCAAGGTTTATGGAATTATTATATTGTAGGTAGAAAAATAAAATAATATAAAGAGACTTAGTTGAGAATTTTAATTATTCCTTTGGGAGTCTCCTCTTGGATACCCCTTAAGGTTCCTTGGGATGGTCTCCCAGTAAGACCAATACTATTTGAACATGGGGAAGATGGTCGGGGAGATAAATATTCAGATTTTGGGCTAGATTAGAGTCTTAGAAGGTGTGAGGATAAGGGGTGGTGAAGGGTGGTATTTATAAGGGGTAAAGGGGTGTTTTTTAATATAATATTCATTAGTTTATTATTTTTTTCACGAATATAAATAATTATGAATATTCTGACTAAATAAATTAATTATTTCATGTGATTCCAAGATAATGGTTTCTTACATCACCCATTATGAAATTAATCATGTATTTAACATATAGTGTAAAATATAGTGCTTTTCTGTACAAAACTATTTACCAAAAAATTAATCATTTTTAAAAAAATACCAAAAAATCACCCTAAGAAAATTTTAATGTGCCAATTCCAAAAAAAAAATGTTTTATAAAAATAATTTTCTAAATAGGGTAAATTTAATATTAAAATAAAATCATTATTTATTTAAAAAATAGTTTTTATGAAATGATAAAATTTATAACACTTATAAAAATTACATATAGTTTAATAAAATTATATTATCATATTTATACCAATATAAATTATTTCATGAAACAATTTTATTAAAGTGAGATTTTATTTAAATATTTTAAATATATCATAAAAATTTATTTTAACAATGATAAATCATATATATTTTGTCAAAAATATATCAATTATTTCATTGTGTAAAAAAATTATTTTCTTATATTTAACATTTTTATTTAATTATATTATGATAAAAACTCATTAAAGTTTTTTCTAAATATTATTTTACTATTCTAATAGTTATTTCACTATTTATAATGGTCAGATTACTATTCTATTGATCATATAATGGCCACATTGTAATGATCAGATTACTATTCCAATTTTCATATAACAACCACGTTGTAATGGTCAGGTAATGGTTAGATCCTAATGGTCATATTTCCCTTTATACCCTATATATACTCCACCATTGTCATACCTCATCATTCACTATTTCACATGCATGGTTCTATACTTCCCTTAATAATACCAATCAAATTCATAAAGCTTTTCTTCCTTTTTACAGTCTTTATGGAAGGAGTGATCTTCATGGGAGAACTCAAGCCTAGGAATTTTACATTAGTTTGTTCATTATTTATTTCTCATTTATCTATTTTTTCTCCTCTTATCTATTATTTTCAAAAATATTTTATAATATTTAATGTTCATATGAAATATAAAATTCTTTCTATGTGCATATATTTTGAAAAATAATAAAACATTCATACTAAATCATGAATTATTTTACTAATAGAGGTAGTTTTTGGGTCATTACATTCTTCCCCCTTAATAAATTTAACCCTTGAAAATTAATTTAATATATTAAGATGAAAAAAATGAGGGGTTTTTTCTTTATTTCTTCTTCAGGTTCCCAATTAACCTCTTTATATTTATGATTCTGCAAAATTACTTTGACTAGGTGAGTTGCCATATTACATAGAACTTTTTCTCTATAGTACAATATCTTTATTGGATTATCCTATTGAGATGGATCGTTATCCAAATATACCACCTCTAGATTTATAACATGTGTGGGTTCTAGAATTTAATTTTTTTGTAGGGGTATATAAAACACATCGTGTACTTGATACATGTTTATTGTGAGTTCAATTTGATAGGTCATGGATCTGATGTGATTGAGAATATAAAAGAGGAAAATATACATAGTACTTATCTTTTACTTATTCTCAAACCTCATGAATCTATTCTAGAGATATATACAAAGGAAAAATTTATCACTAACCTCAAACTCTAGGTCTTATCAACAAATAATATCATAACTCTTCCTTTAAATTTTTTCTGCACTAATGTGTTACTGAATAGACTTGATCTTATTAGTTATTTCGTCCACCAGTTTAGGTACCAATAGAGTTTGTTCTCCAACTTCATCCCATCACATTATAGTTATACGTTTCTTTTCATGGATTTCTTTATAAGGATCCATCTAAATTCTTGAGTGAAAGACATTATTGTATAAGAACTCAACTAAAGGATGATGTTGATCATATAATCCATTGAAATTCATTGATAAATCTCAAAAAATATCATCAAGTTTCTAGATTTTTCTCTCATATTAGATATCAGTCTAATTGTGATATATTTTACTAAAGTTTAATTATATATTTAGATCAAGTTAGATACTTTTCCAAAAAAATAGGTGAATCTCAGATCTTTATCATATATAATTGATAGTTTTTTTCTATATAGCATCACCACTTCTCTAATATATATATATATATATCCTTAAAAGTTTATTGAGAGATAATTCCTCAAAAATGGTAATTAAATGAGTAGTCTTTGTAATTTGATCAACTAAAAAAATATGGAATTATTCCCTTTAGTTGTCTTAAAAAGGCCCATGATAAAATACATGGTGATATTCTCTCATTTACATAAATGTATGGGTAATTATTATATCATCACCTTAGGATTTTTCATTTTTGTCTTCACTTTCTAACATATTAGTCATTTTGATGTATATTTCATGATCTCCTTTTTCATATTTTCCCACTAATAATGCTCTAGGAGATCTTAATACATCCTCATGTTCCTAAGGTGGAAGGATAGTGTCAAGATATGTGCATCATTTAATAGATATTTTGTATTATACTTTCATGGTACACATATTCATGACCTAAATATTATAACTCATTCTTCATCAATTTTAAATTATGAGGATTTACCTTTTCTTATGGATTATACCTTCTTCTATATTTCCACATCTTCCCTTTGAGTATCTATTATCTTCTCCATAATGGGTGGTTGAGAAATCACTTGATATAATTTGGATGTTGTTCTATCCTTTGTGACTTCCATGTGCATCCAATAAAAGTATAAGAGGGTTGGATCCTTTTCAATTCTCGCCATTTATAAGGTTGTTATAACCTTTCTATGTAAATCAACTTTCACTTTATTAACTTTATCGTGATGGTAATGGATTGATTTTTCATAGTCCTTGATCAGATACAATAATATCTCATGTATCAAACTATGCTCCTTCTATTTGAAAATATATTTTAGTATGTGTATGATATTGTAGAGAGAAGACTCGCAGCAGAGAGGAGAACCATGTTTAAACACTAGATGCTCACGGCTGAGTCCCCCCCCCCCGCCCCTTTCCGGAAGCGGGAGGGGGAGAATGAATCTGTTCGGCTACCTCCACGCAAGAGGAAACCTTTCACCGTATTTTCTAACCCTAGCTTCCTCCCGGACTTTCCAATGGTATCGCTAAGCCTGAAAGTCCCTGACCTGCATCTTGGTGATCCTCAGCTTGTGATTTCGCAATCAGAGTTCTGTAAAGTGTCTAGTCTTTTGTATATGACATTGTTGTCCCACTTTAATCACTAACGGCCTTTGGTCGACGAATTTGATCGATTTTTGTTTAGTGAATGGGACTTATGGGAACACACAATTGTTGGTCTTCTTGATACGTGACATTTTTTGATTCGGTTTTCTTTGGAGGATGATCTGATTCGGGCCTGGTCTAGTGATCCTCATCGTTTTGGAGGTTACAAGTTCTTCCTCCTTCAATGGTCGTTTGACCTGTGCATGAATCGTGACCCACCCTCCATCGTGACATGGGTAAGTTTTCCTCACCTTCCTTTACTCTTTTAAAACCCCGCAATTATCTATAAGATTGGGAATATGGGGGGCCATTTCTTATGCTCTGATCTCCGCACCTCTACTATATGTCACCCCATAAACCTGCACATCTGTGTTGAGTTGAATGTGTCAAATCCCCCAGTATAATGGTTTTGGATTGTGGTTGGAACAGAGTTTAGATGGAATCAGGCCATGGTGTTTGAGTCATGGGTGAGCTACTACTCGAAATGTCATTATCTGAGGCACCTGGTGTTGCAGTGCAGTGGTGAAGGGAGGAGAAGGAGGTTTGATCTGAAGGTGAGGATAGGTGAGGGGCAGAGTGAGTTGCCCAGTGTGGTTAATGGAAGGGATTCTATTTCTGAGAAGCATGGTACAGTGGCAGTGGGAAAAAAGGCAGTGGCCTCTTCCAATCTGCTGGTCAATGTAGTCTTTGATCGGCTAAAATATGAACTGAGGTTTGGGGATGGTGCGAATCAGGCTATTGATAGGGGTGAAGTTAAGGGTGTTCCAAGTTCTGAAGGGCAGTGGATTGGTAATAATAAGGGTGTTGTGTGGGCTGAAGAGCAGAGGCTTGGGGCAGTGGGAATCTTTAAGTCTGTTGAATGTGAGTATCGGCCGTCTGTTGGGATTTTAGAGGTCTGTTCTTCTGGGATTCAGGGCAGAACCGAGGGTAAGGATGGTGTGATGTACAATGTCTCCATGAGGAATCAGTTTCAAGGACTAGAGAAAGAGGATGCGGAGGAGGTCGTGCAAGATAGCGCCAATTTGCAGACCAAGAGAACTTTCCAGGAGGATGTTGTAGTGAATGAGGGCAGTGAAAAAGGGATCTGTGAAGACAATGAATTTCTAAAAAAATCCACATTTCTTAGTTGTGATTGACACTAATTGGCAGCTCCATCAAACCATAATTGAACCTTATCAGGATATGCGAATTCTCAGCAAATGGGTGTATTTAGCTGATAGTGACAAAGAAAATGAGAGCGTCATGATCTAACCCTCATATAGTGATGTTGTCCAGGGAGGGAAGAAGATGTTGATTGGTAGACAAGAGCATGTTCTTGCATTGCTGTGAAGATGGCTGAGGAAGGACTACTCTTACCTTCCAAAGCCAATGCCCATCAGATCTTTTAATAAAGGTATGAAAACTACTAATGAACTCTTTTCTTTGGAACATTTCAATCTTATGAGGAAGTATGTCAAGGTCCTCAAGAAATGCGAAAGCTCGGAATGGGAATCGGTGACTTTGGATGAATCTTTTGTTGATGGAGGTGGTGGTGGGTTGGACTTTGATGGTATGTAGTTTTTGTTTTGTTCTGTGGCGCTTGTTTTCTAAAATTTTCTTTTATTTTAATAAATAGTTAGGGGCTTTGCCTCTCACTAAGCTTTCTGGTATATTTCACACTTCCCCCCACAGAGATAAACTCTCTAAATCTTCAATATAAAAATCACTACTGCCAACTCTATATCATCCATTAGATATTTATATTCATGAAATTTCAACTACCTTGAGGCATAGGCTATCACGTTATCACTTTTGATCAATACACAACACAATCCCTTCTTTGAATAATTATTGTTACCATGAAAAGTTACCCACTTGACGATAGTGTGAATAATGGTGTAGTTATAATAATGTTTTTTTAATTCCTTAAATATCACTTTGAATTCATTGGTACAAAAAAAATTCACTCCCTTCCAAGTTAACTTGGTCAGATGGTTTTAAAATCAAGATAATTTCCTCACAAATCATTGATAATACTCAACTAGTCTAAGGATACTATGGATCTCTATTATAGATATTGGCATGTGGCACTCCTCAATCGCATTTGTCTTCAAAGGATCAAAAAATATCTCTTAACTGGTGATAACATTCCCTAAAAATGATACTAACTTCATCCAAAACTCATATTTATAATACTTTTCATATATCTTCTCCTTTCATAATATCATTAACATAGTAATCCCTCATGTTCTTTATTTATTTTGGATTATATCAAAATGTCATCAATAAAGACTACTAAAAATAGGTTAAGGTAATCTCTAAAGATTGTATTCATTAAGTTAATGATGATTATTGGAGCATTAGTGAGTCTGACAGACATCAATACAAAATCGTAGAGTTTATACCTTGGTGTAAACCAATTATTAATATAAAACATAATTTATCAAAAAGAGAAAAAAATTAGAAAAATTTGTATTTATGATTCTTATAGATATAAATATATATTATTTATAGAAAAAATTTTCAAAAACATTTAATTAATTCTTATATTATGATGATTTCATAAAAGTGATAGGTTTTTTGAAAAATTGGTATTTTTTCATTATTCACCTAAAAATAAATTATTTCATAAAAATATCAAAAATTCATATTAATATATTTTTTTATTCTAAATATAAAACTAATTTTTATTTTTTCAATATAAAATTTTGAATAAAATCATAAAATATAGTGAAACCTCATTTTTATTAGAAAATGACATTTTCAAATATTAACTATTATTATTCTTATATCATATCATTTACTAAAAAATTGGTATTAACAAATTACTAATATAAAACAAAATATATCATCATTAATCATGCATTTCTTGAAATATAAATTTATATCTCATAAAAAGTAAATTTTTATAAAAAAAAATCTAAAAAATAAATAATATTATTATCCATTTTAGGTAAACTTATTGAATTTAATTCATATTAAAAGTAACCTTTATTTTATTTATACTTATTTTTTATAAAGTAATTACTTTTATTCATTATTTCTAATTCAACAACTACGTTTTAATAGTCATTCAAAAATATTTATATTTTATCAAAATATATCTCGATTTCAATTAAGTTTGGTATTGTGTGTGGAGCATGCTATTAAACACATTGACTTATTTAATGGTAATAAAATGTTAAAATATTGGGGTGTTACATCCCCCCCACCCCCTTAAATAAAATTCATCCTCCAAATTTTAATTTTTACTCACTGATGAAAGTATGTGAGTGTATTCTTAACATATTCGTTATTTGGGATATAACATCTAATATGACATCTACCTTAACCTCTTAGGCTATATTAAGTTACTTATCTTTCCTCAAAAAAAATATTCTTTAATAAATTCATATACTTAATTATATATATACCATAATCATACATTCTCCAAAATATACCTTACCAAAAACAAGTTGAATCTCCAAGACATTAAACCACAATGATATCATATATTCATCCAAAAATTAACTCTATATATATTAGAATTATAAAATTTGGAACTTAAATAATTTTATCATATAAATAAAAGGTGTAATTATATCATAACTCATTTTGATAAAGAAGGTGGATGGTCAAGAAATACATGGTCAACTTTCCAATAATCATGTGTATTGGAATAATAGCATATGGAATGCCAATACTTTTCCCCAAGTCAATAAAATGGATAACATGATCATAACCCATCCATAAGAAGAAGGTGAATTTTTAAATAATACATATTCAAGTTTCCTAAGTAATAAACAAACATCTACATTATAATTACAAATATACATATTTTCAATATTTCCACAATCAATAAATGGAATAGCTTTCTATGTAAGAATACCTGAAGATAAACCATATGAAGTAGTGGTATATGGTTAATTAAATGATATAATAACATGATAATGATCCATTAAAATTAAGAATATTTATTATTTTAAAATAATATTAACCTAGTGTAACAAAGGAAACCTTAAATGATGTTGACATAGATGAAAAACAACCTCGCAAAAACATTCTTGAATGATACCACACAATAAAGGATCAAGAATTGGATTTTTTAGTACCATGAGTTCATTAAAAAAATATAAATATATATTAGAATATAAATATTGAAACATAAAACCTATTAGAGTAAATCCATTTCAAAATTAAAACTGAAATATAATTTAAAACTTAAAAGAGATTTTAGAAAAAAAAATTAACATTGACGTAAAAGAAGATGTTACGGGTCACTTTCAAAAGTCTTTTTCAAAATGTGAAGTAAAAAAATATTTAAAAAACATTAATTTTAAAAATAAAATTAAATAATATTTCCTTTAAAATACATGACGTTTATCTTGTAAAAATTTGTATAGGAAGTCAAAACATATGAAAGTGAAATAAAAAAACCCTTTTTAATATCTTGAAAAATACCTTTGTTCAAAACTTATATTATAAAAACTGAAGAAAAAAAGTCATATTTGTATTAAAACTTCATTTTAAAAAATAGGATTATAAAATAATATATAATAAAATATTAGGGTGTGATAACCAAATCATGGAAAAAAATAAGTTCATGACGAAATAATATAGCTCAAGGAAAGGATACATTAGTTATCTATATCACTTATGAGTAACATACTCCTTGAAGTAAGAAATATTTCAATAGGTGAATTATGTGGTTTTAATTTAAATTATTATAAAGAATATATAATACCATGAAATATAATAAATTGGAATAAAGTACCCAATTTTTAAGTCTAATATGACAGTATGAACTCAATGAATGAAAATTGAGTTACCAAATATATTTACAACTGAGATAATAATTGATTAAAATAAATTTTATGAAAAGGGACTGGTTTGGATTAGTATTTATCATTAATAAAAAATATATATGATAAATATATATCCATGGTTCATGTATATAACATTCAAAGGAAAACATGTTTCATAACATAAACATGTCTCGGGGAAATGAAGTTTGAGACAAAGAACCCTTGCGACTTGAGTAACATTTTAATAAAACCCCCTTGAAAGAGTGGGTTTGTAATTTAAATTAAATTAACATTATTAAAATATAATTCATGATGTTATATAAAAAAAATATGAAGTATATATACCACATAAATTAAATTAGGTGCATAATACTAAAATTTTCATAAAGAGAGGAATTTGGGATGAAAACCCTTACCTTGTTCCGAAATCATTCTTTATATACGCCTAAATTCATGAATAATAAAATTAATTTTATTATATACCTTATTAGGAACATTATTAATCAATATTTAATTTAATATGGACCATTTATTATCATATTATATTTATTTATTATATTGTTTTTTCTTATGTCTATGTGAAAATTAAATTAGTGTTGAATTATTTTTGTAATTTTAATGAATGAAGATTATATTTTAATGATATGTAAAATAATTAATATAGACATTATATAACTATAAAACAATATTTAATTTATTATTAACATATAATAACATTAGCATTTAAGTTCTCGTGTTCATCCATGATATAGTTTTAGAGCATTATTCACGTAGGTGATTAAATCAACCCAAGCATGAACACGCTACATCTCGATGGGTGAGTATGGTTAGGAAAGTGTATAATATCATTATAACATAAGAATAATGATATTATTTGTATTTTTAAAAAAAATTAATCCTATTTTAAGTTATTTTTATAAATAAAGAAAATCATGATGAAAAATGAAAAATGTTAATTTGTAGAGGTGGTAGTCCACACAACGCACGGTTAATGCCTTTTGTTTTTCTAAGTGGATTGAAATGAATAGATAAAGGTTTTTACATTAATGTAATAACACTTAGGTATAATAATAATACTGATATTATCATATTACTATGGTATTTATAGTTTTGGAAGATAAATATTAAGAAGAAAATTTGAAAGATTAAATAATACTCACATTGGGACTTTAAACTTTCTCTTGAAAGTCTACTTTGAAATGAAGGGATTTGGATAACTAAATGAGAAAAAAGGATTATTAAACTAATATAGGATTATAGGATAATAAAATTGAAATATTTTTATGAATAAATTAAAAGGAATTGGTGCGGTATTAATGGGAGTAATTTTCCCCTTTTATAAGTGAAGGAAAGGGCACTTTTGAGAACACCCTTTAATTTTCAATTATACCATTACATTATTCAAGTGTAAAAGACTCCAAAAGTTATAAGTAATATATTTTTTGTGATCTTGGATCTATAAATCCTCAATAAATTATTTACACACATGTTTTAAACATGTTGAAAGTCATTTGTTCTTAGTTTTTTTACTTTTACCTTTTTGGTTTTACCTTGGTAACTAGTTTTTAACTATATAATTTATGTTTTACTAAAAGTATAAAATAAACATTATTAAAAAAATTGTTATAAAAATAAATTAAATATCCATTTAATCTAATTCAATTTCTAAATAATATCAAATTAATAATTTAATTAAAACATTTCATATACAGAAAAATAGCTTTTATAGAAAAATAGGGTTTAAAATAGTATATGTTCTTAATATTATTTAGCATTGGTTACCAATTAAATGTTTTTTAATATAATTATATATATCTTTAAAAATAATATTAGTATAATAATTTAAAATATATTAATTTAATTGATTAGATAAAAATTACACAATATTAATAACACAATACATTAAAAATTACAGTTTTTCCATTATCATGGTCATTAACTTTGATCTTAGTAATCATACCTTTATTCCAAAAGTTTAAATAGAAATTATTAAATAAGATTATTTTTTTTGACCAAAAATATGAAATCCATTTCGATATATTTAATTTCTACAAGTGATGAAAATTTATTTTTAATATAAGAAAATAAAAATGGTTTTTAGAATAAAATATTACTTATGTTTCTAAAACTACATACATGGATTTTATACAAAAACATAGTAATTTTAAATGATTAATTTTAATTATAAATATATGTATTTATATAAAAAAAATTCTAAAACATTTAAGTCATTATTGTATTGTAATAATGTCATAAAAGTGACAATTTTTAGCAAAAACAATATTTTTTCACTATTCACTGAAAACCCAATTATTTTAGAAAAATATAAAAAACAATATTAAGATAATTTTTTTATTCTTTATAAAAAAATTAAGTTTATTTTTCCAAATTAAAATTATAAAATTTGTCATTTAAATTTTTGAATAAAATCATAAATTATTGTGAAACCCTATTTTTATTAGAAAATGACATTTTCAAATATTAACTATTATTATTATTTAATATTATTTTCCTACTAAATTGGTGATAAAAAATATTAATATTAAACATAATTTATCATCATTAATCATACATTTCTTTAAATAGAAATGCATTTTGCATAAAAATGCATTTTGTAAAAAAAATTCTTTTTAAACAATAAATGATATTATTTGTCATTTTAGGTCAACTAATTGAATTTAATTCATAATAAATATAGAATTTATTTTATTTATACATATATTTCATAAATATATTACTCATATTCATTCTATATGATTCAATGGATATTTTTTAATAGTCATACTTAAATATTTATATTTTATTTAACTATATCGTGGTTTCATTTATATACGGTGTTATGTGTGAAGCATGCTATCAAACACACTCACTAATTTAAATTTAATAATTTATTAAAATATTGGGTTTTTATATCAATTATCCCAATGGCTATAATTCATATCAAGGTGCTCACATGGCTAATCTTTAGGCCAGCCACTTCGATCCAACACACCCCTACCTAGAGTTTTCTAAGGGAACCTAACACTAGGGATTCTACATTTGTTTTTTAGTTTAATTACCCCAACCTATAGTATAAACATAATAGGTAATATATGTATCATCAATTACTGAGCCATAAACATCCAAGTAAACCAATTCAGTTCCCAAGGGTCCATTATGTCCCTTGTTACTTTGTCTAGTTCATCAAAAATTTCATTCAATTTAAAAAAAATAATTAATTTAAATTGGTCGATCACCCTTAGTAGAGAGATCACACAAAAAATTTGAAGCATAAATAAATTAATTAAAATACCACCAATTATTTAAAAGGTACAACCTACCTCAATACGGATCCCTTCCCCTTTATATCACATCTAAGAAACCCGTTGTCTATGCTTATCCAAGTCTATCTTGTCTCAACAAGCCATTTTCCATCCACCTGAGGCCCTATATCATGTCAAGAATCACTAAATAATTAATTATATCATTTTATAATTAATTAAACAAATAATTCAACATAGGAATAATGCAAAAAAATATAATTGGTTGACATTCACTCACTGAAACTACGGGAAATGGGTTGCAAACCACTCACAGCACAACCCTGAACATAATCCAAGAAAAAACTACAATCTAAACAACCATTATGATGATCAATTTTACACAATTTCATTAAAAACTTAATAAAAATAATAGGAAGACATACCTTAATAAAAAAATATGTGATAGCCTAAAATCATCCTATTAGGAAACCCTCTATCCAACCCATGCTAAAGCCCCATCATGCTCAAATGATTTCCCCATGCTCTAATGAAATAATCACAAATTTATAGCCCAAACAAACCAAAATTATAGGGAAACAACAATAATCAATAATGAAGGAATAAAGGGAATAAATTAACTCTGTTCTTCACCAAAACACATCTGAAATTACCCCCAACTAAAGGGGATTGAAGGAGGGAGGGGGAGAGAGGAGGAGTAGCTGAAATATCCTCCTCCTGGTCCCCTGGTCCCTAAAAACATTAATCCCCTAGAAATAAAAATATTTAAAATACCCCCACTTAAAAATCCACCATCTAACCACTAGGCCTCACCATCCATATGGTTACCTACTATTGAATTTCAGTATCTCGACCACCCTAGGCCTCCTCTTACTTCCTCCCAAAAAACAATACCACTAACCAGACCTCATTCCTCATCCAAAAACTTTATTTTGAAATATAAAAACTCTATTTTGATCATTTTGATTTTCAAATAACAAAAAAAAACATCCACTAAAATTAAAATTTCCAATTCCCCTCAAATTTCATAACTCGTCTAGATATAAGGTACTATAATCACTAACCTGAAACAAGTTTCCCCTTGTTTGATGTCCTTTTTTCATTACACATCCATATTTAAAACTCTTTATCAAGAATCCATATTTCATAAAAAAACCACTTCATTACCTTCATTACACAACTGAGATAAACGTAATAGATTTTTTTAATAATATTAACATATAAAGTTTCCTTGGATTTCAACTTTTCTTTTCCACATACTATAGATCCAACACTTTTTATTTTAAGTGACCCGGCATTTCTAAAGGTCACTGAGACTTATTTTAAATTTTCAATATCCTTTAAAATCATTAAATCACCTATTATTTGTAAATAACATACACTATCTGAAATCCATGTATATTCCCTTTTAGATACTTTAAGTGGTACTTTAATAAAAAAATCATTTTCCTTTCCGTTTCCCTTGTTCTTGTGAGATTTTTTGACTATTTTAATTCATATTAAATTGGGATGATAGAGTGGTGATACAATATTTATAAAATTAACCTAGCTAGTTATATCTTCCACACACTTCTTCCAATGGTTAAAATCTTTCTCAACCTTCAGTCTAGATTTTTCATATTGTTTCTGAATTTTCCGTCTTTGATTGTATTGATTACCCCTTGAAATTTTTCCCCCAATCTTTCAAGGATCATAGTAATATTGGTGATTAAACCAAAAATTTCTTTCCATGTGCCCAAATCCTCTATAATTCAAAATGTATCGATAAAATACATACTTCTCTCTATAAATAGATTATTATTAATATGTTGACACTTACACTTCTTCTTTATTTTGACTATCAATCTTAGATCCTTTTTTCAAATGAAAAATTTGGTAGAGTCTCAAAATATTATTCTTTAATCTAATATTATTTCTATCCTTTGATAAAACACTATTTATATTGGTTTTTATTTTCATGTTTTTTCCTATAATTTCCAGATTTCAAAAAATCATTTTTTGTCAAGACTTTTTTTCACCTAGATCTTTAACTCTAAATTTCCTCTAAAACTTTTAATATCATTTTAACCCTCTGAGTGTGATATTTTCTTGATCAACTTAAACTTAATTTTTTGAATTTTCAATACTTTTCATATCATTCTATGATATTTCCCCAACTTCATGAATAGAATTATGAAAATTGGAATCGTACATGTTTAATTCATTTTCAGTGTTGATCAAATTAAATTAAATAGTTTCAACATCCTTAACCTTCATTTTAACTCTCACTTCTATCTCAACTGTTAAATCATTCTTTTTATTAATAAATTTCTTTAAATATTCAATCTATTTCATCAGCCTTTATTTTTCATTAGCATGAATAGAATCTTTTTTTTCTTGATGGTATATTTTCTTTATTCATATGTTTTATCTCCTTATCAAACTTTGAGATATATGAAATATATAATGTTAATTATAATTTAAATATAAACTCTATTTTTATATCTCCATCACTCTCAACATCACTACTTTCATCCTTAGTGAAACTTCCTTAATCACTTTAGTAAATAGTAGTTTTCCTTAAAATCATCAATTGAAGTCTCATGTTTCTCTTCATCTTCCCTACAATAACTGTCTTTAAAATTTGATAGGAAATTTCCCTTTTGAATTTAAAGATATTCATAACCTTTCCTTTTTAATAAAACTCTTATTTATATTTTTTTTGTTTTTTTCTTAAAGATTCTTCTTTTTCTATCATTCTCACCTTTATTGGTTTCTTATTCATTCAAATTTGGAAAATTTATTGTGAAATTTACAATGGATCCATTCTTGAAGAAATTTAGTGGCAGATTTCCCTTAAACGTTTCTTTTCCCCTTTATACACTTCTAAATATGAGTGAAATAAATTTTTCAATCTTCTCATCAAAATATTCTTATGGATATATACTAATATCTACATATTCATTAACTTATTTGTAATTATTATTTTTATTCAATGATTTTAAGTAAATTTCCATGTTATGCATGAAACCACTTCCCCTCATCATTTCATATGAAATAAGGATATTAATTCATCCAAAGGAGGTTTACATGGATCTTGGATTTCAAGATATGAGGATTTCACATTGAATATATTAAGAAGAATGTATGTATCTTCTTTATAACAATTTTATCCTATAAATTTTCTCCAAAACCTCTAATAGTGCTCACAATATCATTGACTTATGTAAATAATTCATCTATTTTTACATGATCTGTAATTTTTAGGTCTTTATACTTCCACCTAAAAACATATAGTTTATTTTTATTCACCTTTAAATTACCTTCATAGATTTTTTATAGTATGCACCATATACTCTTTATTTTCTTAATACCTTTTAACTTTAGAAAATACTTCTATAAAACAGATAAAAATGGAATTCCAAGCACAAACATAATTTTCCAAGTTCTTTCTACCAATTATTGTCATAGAATACCATAATAAAGAGGAAACAATTCATCAGTTGTGGTCTCTAGAACATAAAAAATAATTGATAAAAGATAAGTTAACATATAATGATTCCGTATATAGTAATATTTCCCATATAAAATGGTAATATATTTTTATTCACTGAATTGAGGTTTTCTATGTTTATAACAAAAAATCAGTGAAAAAATATACAAACAAAGGGGAAGTCTTCCTCTCTAGACTACAGATTATCAAAAAAATGGAATCAGGATCTGATACCACTTTAAAATGACCATCAAGATTAGTGTAAATTTATAATATGGGGGTGAATTAGTTATTAAAATTATTTTTTTAGACTCATTTAGAAAAAAGCTTCACAACCTACAAAAGTGATTATTTAGATAATCATCCAACACACCCAAGCACGCTCATAAAAGGAACAATAGGTTTTTTCATGGTCTACCTCTAAAAATGATAAGGTTAATATTTCCATGATTCAGATTCACCTAATATCATACATTCCACTAGCTTCATCATGTGGAATATAAACGATTGGGGATTACTCTTGAACTTTTGATACACATAAGTCTTCTAACTTTGTATTGTGATCCCATGTGATCAAAATATCAAATATGTTTTAATAATAACAAGAGAGTCTTCTACTATAATATAATATCATCAAGTTTTTATTATTATCCTTATTTTTTATCTTTTTTTACTTACATAGTATCAGTTATCTTCTTTCTCTTTTATTATATGTTCTAAATGATCTCTATGATTATTCACTCTTGTACGCTACACTTAAAATAATATAATTTCTACACAGTACTCAAAAAAATATTTTTTCATGAATGTAAGATCTTATTTATTTATATCATTCATAGAATCATCATATCTAAGTTTTAATTTTAATTTTAAATTAAAATTAAAACTACTAACATCTTTTAACTACTTATAAACTTCTCCTTTTTATTTTCTCATTTCATTCTTGTTTTGGATAATGATTATGTCTAGGTGAATACAAGAATAAATCATAGAAAAATATTATACATCACAACATGGCCATATATATATCCTCAAAAATAACTTCCTTCTTCTTCCTTCATGATGAAATAACCTTATTCATGGTATACACCTTATTTTTTTTTATAAATACACTAATATTATTTTATCATGTATTTTCATCATAGTAAAAATATTTTTTTTATTTCTTCAATATTTCATGGTTATTTCATAATAGTATCTCCATAACACAAAAAATAATTCACCAATATCTTGAATCATAAACTCCATTTGTAATATTTAAAAAATTAAAGATCAGCTACAACATTATCTGATTTGTATTTCTTTAGAATATTTCATTCTATAATTTCATAGATATTTCATTATTTATATATCTCAAATTTTTCTATAAGAAAAAATGTATATATAAGCTAAATAATTATCTCACATATCATAATATTAGATATTTACTTTCCTAAATTTAAATGTGGAAGGCTTCATACGTAAACATAAAGTATTATTACAGATAAATAACTTTGAAAATATTTCATGATCTAAGGAGGACAATTATGTTGTGTATTCAGTAAAAATTCATAATTATTTTATATATAAATACCTTTAATGATTTTTTACCTAAATCTCATAAATATTCTCATGTGTTCTATGAACTAATTATGAATTGTCCAATCTTTTTACATATCATCTAAACGTCTTATTTATCAGGAAAGCATCATATGTATATACTTCATTTACTAAAATTTTTCTCTAACTCAAAATTATAAACTTTTTTGTGATCTATAGATGATATTTTATATATAATAAAATCCATGTAGTTATCCAAATTTTAGATCTAAGAAATTATAACATATTCTATAAGAATTATCCAAATATTCATCTCCAAATCTATCCACCTTCAACAAATTCCAAATTTCTTCAAAATCACTTCTAACCTCTTCCAATCATATCCAAACACCTTAATAATATTTATCTCACATTATAAAAATTATTTTATATTATTTGGAATATAATTATGGTATTAAAAAAAATTACAACACATTAAACAATTCCATTCCATCATTATTGGGACATAACATTATCCACAAGGTTACAACATCTCCCAAAACACATCTTGGTCTCAACAAGAAGATCATGGTACTAAAACTCACACTCAACCAAAAACTTTATGATGAAGAAGTTTAAATCATGTTGTTCATGTGGAGGATTCACTATGAATATTGCACCACTTGGAATGATCTGAGAACCCAAGGAAGATTATTGGAGCTCATAAAAAGAGGAATTAACCTTGAGTATTGTTACTCCATGATTCTAGTATTTCGTATCTCATGTTTACTACTTTTGTTTATTTTTTCATTGAGTTAAGTCTATTCTTATTTCTGCTTGTGATCTCAAACTCTATTCACGGAATAGTGAATTTTAGAGACCTATACTTCTCATATATAAATATTACATCTAAATAGATTAATATTAATTATATAACATAACAATCCACACCATAATATTTTAGTTCTAGTGAATTTGAAAACATGGAAACATAAAAAACTAGTTCATAGGATTTTTAAATAATCTCCCACTTAGTTCTTCATAAGTATCACCCTTCTTATATATATCATACATAAAACCTCTCTTCATATACTGTGGAAAGTAAACATAAAAAAGGGTTATCTCTGGTTCTTATTAAGGATGAACTAGGGATATAAAAATATAACATGAGCATAATGGTTTGAGAACATGAGAATAACATTTGGAAACCATAACCTTAATATCATAGATCATAAACTTTAGTCATGGAATAAATCTTGGTAGTTCATAAGATGTTAATAACAAAGGAATCAAAGAACATAATCTTAAAATCATAACATTGGCATAAGACATGGAATTATATAATACCCATAATATTAGAAAATAAATTCCTTAATAGTCAAGTATTATTTCAAAAACTATCAAAGTGGAATTTTTTCACTCCCCAAACCATCATAGTATTTAAGGTTTACTCCCAACACTATCATAGTGAAAAAAGTCTCTTATTGAACTGGGTTCAATCCACATTCTAGTCATATTCATCTCATGAGATATTAATCTTTACCCAATTCATTGGAGGGAGATATAGTTCCCACCCATCATTTGAGTAAAATAGTATATAAATGTTCCATGAGATCATAAAACATTCAATATATCATAGCCCATGAAAATAAATAGGTTTCATAAATATTTATTCATAGCATAACTTTTGTAAGAGAAACAGCTTTCATAAATATTTCATCATTTCTTCATAACATAACCCATGGAAAAAGGAATGGGTTTCATAAAAATATCACCATCATAAACATAAATAATTTAGAGAAATAATAATAAAGGTATCATTCATTCATATACCTTATAAATCATGATTAATATCAATGTATTTTATCATATATGGAAAATTATTTTGAAATATCCCTTTAAACATTTCTTGAGGAAAATAACATTTTCACTTTGAAAATAAAATTTTTAAAAATAAAAGTTCAAAAAACATTTTGAAAATTCTTTTCTTTGAAAATAATATTTGAAGCTTAATCTTTAAAATATTGATTTTTTTATGATGGTGATAAATATTTTTCATGTCGTACATATTAAAATGAAGATTCCTTTTTCTTTTTCATTAAATTCCAAAAGGTCTTTGTTTGGAAAACAAAATGAAGATCCATTTTAAAAAATTCTTTGAAAATTATAAATAGGTAAAAATATATTTAAAAATTAATATTATAATATTAAAAACTTTCTTTAAGATGTATTTATAAAACTTATACATGGAATAAAAAGGGTTTTTGACCGAAGAGAGAAATAATGTCAATTTTTCCTTAAAAACATTATTTTAAAATTTTGAGTACAAAACATGTATAAAAATAAAATTAAAACATGTATTTTCAAGAAATAAATAAAAGTATAAGAAAATTCATGACTTTATTGAGAGTTATATCATAATATTTCATCATCTAAAACTTAATCATAAATAATCCTGATAAATAAAGAGATTATAAAAAACTTTTACCACTTGGGTATCTTCTAAATCATAATCCCTATGAATGAATAAATTTAAATAAAACTTTAATATCATAAGAATAAATAAATTCATGATATAAAATATAATATTTTATGTTTATACCCCTTATAAAAGAAGATAGTTTCATAACATAACATATGTCCCAAAGATGACAATTTGAGATGAAATTCCCTTACATGAATTCTTGAATTCCTTCATACACATTAAAACCTCGTGTATAATAAATATATATTTACTATAATTTGTTATAGATATAAAATTATATATATCATACTATATATTATTTAATTATTAATTTTTATTACCCTTTATTAACAATTCCTTATTAAAATTACATTTCAGATAATAACTAATTTGTTTTTCATGTATGTTTTGGTTTGGTATTTTCGATCCTTTTATTTTCATCATGGTTACATAATCTAAATAATATTAAAAAAGATATAAATATCATATATATTCATTATATTTTTATTTAAATTAATCCATAAAAGTTATATATAGAAAATGAATCATATAATTCATTGAGACGGTAGGTCGTACGTATACATGAACGTTGTTTCCATTTTCTAAATGGAATAAATGGAAGGAAGGTAAATAATATATTTCCCTTATAGATTAATTATGATGTCATATATATATATATATCACATTTATTCATTATATTTATCCTCATTACCTTCCATGTATATCATAAGTGAAAAATGAATCACATCACTTCGTGAGGCGACAGTCCGCCATACACACAAGCGATGTTATCACATTCCCGTAGAATGAAAAGTAAGAAGGTATATATATTATAATTTTAGAAGTATAATTATGTTATTAATATAATATATATATATATATGTATAATTTAAATACTTCATTATATCAACCCATGATATGTGGTGATGGAAAACGAATTACATGGGTTTAGGCAGCGGTAGTCCTCTGTACACACAATAAACGGTTTTGTTTCCCATTAGATGGAAGAGGATATAGATGTAGGATATTAAATCAACATAACAAATTCTTATTATATGTTATATTATGTTTATATTATATTTGAATTA
Source organism: Viscum album (assembly GCA_963277665.1). NCBI lineage: Eukaryota > Viridiplantae > Streptophyta > Magnoliopsida > Santalales > Viscaceae > Viscum > Viscum album. The sequence goes on along the minus strand of OY728125.1, from coordinate 903,401,035 downwards.
TTATTACATGAATATAGGTGCTAATAGAAGAAGTGGAAACAAACATCTTAGTGAAGACAATTTCTTGTGCTTAGAACAACATCATTTAGATCTCTTATTAAGAACCCTAGGGTTGGAATTTTGGGATGAAAAAAATATATAAAATGTGTATAATGATGTTGGGGAGGTATTTTTTAGGGTTTTTTATGAAAAAGACTCAATATGTGTGAATATGTGGGGGGAATAAATTCCCATTTATAATTGAGGAGTGGTATTTTTGTAAATACCAAAAACTATTCAATAATGGGAAGTCACTCTCATTCCCTGTGCTTCCAAATTTTATAAATAATATATAGTAAGGATTATATGGTTGATAAAAACCTCCACCATAGGAAAATACACATGTTTTAATCATGTTATCCCCTTATCCACTAAGTTTTCTCATTTTTACCATTATAATTTTCACCACAATAACTAATCTATTTTTATTTACCTAGGTAATTTATCCACTAATAATAAAATTAAAATAAACCTTATTAGATAATTTTTATCCAAATATTATAAATATAAAATCTAATTTATTTAATAAATATCTTATGTGTGATGAAAATTAATTTTACACATGCATATTTAATGCACAAACCCCCATTTTAACATTAACTACGGCAATTGTTTTTTATTATTTTTACTAATATTTATGAAAAAAATTGAACTAATTATATAATATAAATTATTAGGATTATAAAAATGTAATTTATATTATAAAATTCAATTCATATAAGTGAAAAAATTTAATTTAAAATAAAACCCATAGACGTGATGAAAAAAAGTGTTCCAAAGAAAATATTTTCATAAGTATATAAAGTTTTAATATCAAAATTCAATATGAAATTGATTACAATGAAATAAAATATATTAATAAATATATAATTGAACTAATTTTAATTTTAAAACCATATTAAAATTAAATGTAGCTTTTAAATTGTTTAAATGAAAAATTGTTTTTAATAAAAATCAGTATTTTTTACTATTTATAGAACAATTTATTTTTGAAGAAAATTAAAAATAATCTGTAAAAAATAATTTTTTCATATAGATTTAAAAAATTAAGTTTATTTTTTCAAATAAATTTTCTAAAATTGGAAAAAAATTCTTTTACTATTTTTTCACAAAAAAACAGTAAAAACATTTTTTTTTAGAAAATAGTGTTTTTAAAACATATAAATACTTTATGAAAAGTTAAGTATTTTTTATCAATATGATTTATTTATATAAAACCATTATACTTAATCTTATAAAATGTGGTTATTTATATTCATACCACCATGTTTAACGACTAGGTTATAAATTTCATGTTTAAATAAAATTATTAATATTATATTGTGGTTTGTTAAAACTCGGTGTTTCATACAACACAAACTACTGAATAAATTTAATTTATTTGGAAAAAATCATAAATACTTGGGGTGTTGCATTATACCCCCATAAAAATGAGTTTCTCCATCAAAATTCATCACTCTAATGAAAATAAATTAGGATGTTTCTACCTCATCATATCCTCAAGTTACCTTGTAGGTTCTTCAAATTGGTGGTTTTGCCACAAGACTTTGACCAAGTGAGTGGCCCTATTTCATATCACTTTATATCTATAGTACATAGTCACCACTGTTTGTTCCTTATAAGAAATATATTTCTTCAGTGGTATGACCTCTAAGTTTAGTACGTGTGAATATTAAAGTATGTACTTCCTTGGGAGAGATACATGGAACACATCATGGACTTGAGAGAGGTTCAGTGGAAGCACCAAGTGATAAGAAATGGTCACTACTCATTCAAGAATTTTGAATGGGATAATATAACTAGGGAACATATTTACTTCATTCCCAAATATAATGACCTTATTATATAGAGAAATTCATAGAAAAACCTTCTCGCCAACTTCAAAATCTAGATCATGTCGAGGATTGTAATCATAACTTTTCTTATAACTTTAGGTTGCCATAATGTGTTGTTGAATGGATCTAACATTATCTTTAATTTATTCATATATCTCAGGTTCCAATAGCTTCCTTTCTAAAAATCCATCCCAGTATATTGGATTTCTACACTTCTTTCCATATAGGGCTCCATAAGGAACCATCTTAATTCTTGAGTGAAAGCTATTATTGTTTGAAAAAACAATAAAAGAAAGGAATACACCTTTGAAATCTAGAAAATAAGATCTCAATATATCCTATAGGGTTTGAATTTCTCTATTATAATAACCACCTATCTGAGGATGATATGCATTTTTTAAACTTAGATTTATATCCAGTGCATGTTGAATACTTCTCTAGAACATCAAGGAAAAAATTGGATCCCTATCAGATATAATAGAATGTGGTACTCCATGAAACCTTATAAATTCCTTAATGTATATTATATAAATCTGATCAAGAGATAATTATTCTCTAATAGAAATGAATTTTTATTAATTTTTAAGGTGGTTTACAAAAACCCATATAGTATTGTTCCCTTTAGAAATTTTGGGGAGTCTGACAAAAAAATCCATGGTGATGTTTTCCTATTTCCATTCTGGTGTAGGTAATGGTTGTAACATCCCCTTAAAATGCGTCCCTTAGACTTAACTTGTAATCGTACCAAGCACTGATATACATACTCAAAAATATCTCACTTCATGATTTCCTACCAAAAAAACTCTTTCCCAAAGGCCAGTGGTAGGCATTATACCCTTTTCATCCTTCAGTTGTGGTTCCAAGCCCCACATCCTTTCCAGTTAGGGAAATTTGTCTCCTAAAATGAATTTTATCTTTTTCCAAAAATATATTAATATAATTCCTATAATTCTCCCAAATTTTAATAACACATAATATCCTCAACATAAAATATAATATAGACCCTAAAGGATTCCAATACCTTTAATCTTATGTCTATAAAATGTAAGTTCATTCTTCCTCAAATAACTTTTTCACTAAAACATATGCAAAACCAAAGGGTTTTATTTCTATAATGTTTCTAAAAATATCCTTAATCATGAAAAAAAACATCACATAAAACCTAAAAATGGGTTTCTAAGACTTTGAAATTACGATCAATCATAAATTCATAAACTCATGGTGGTATTTATAACTATTAAATAAATATTACACGGATACGTATATAATTCCAAAACATAATTCACCCTTTATTACTTAAATAATATATTATCTTGGATAAAAATATTTCCAATGGAAGTTTGGTTTCATCCTCACATTGATATAATATAAAATGTGATTTCATTAATTCAGAATCCATGTGGAGGGAGATAATCAATGCTCAGAATCACATCAAATTTCACTAAAGGATTAACAATAAAATTTTCATTGGGCTCATTCATAAAAACTATAACATGAAATTCATAACTCTAGAGTGGAGGATAAGTGTACCCTAATTATCATGATTCACTTCAACTATTTTGACTGCATGTGCTTTCCCCTTTTCTATTTTCTTCATATTTTTTTGTGGATTATTAACCTCATTAACCCTTGGATTATAAAATTGATCTGCATAATGTCCAAACTCCTTACATCTGTAGCACTAAAGTGTGGGTGGTGCATTCTATGGATATTTCTCTTTATTAGCATCATTATATAACTTATTCCTATCACTTTGATATTCATCCACTCGATGACCTTTCTTTCCACACTTAAAATATTTAGTAGTCACCTTAAGAAAATTTACTCCATGTTTTCTTCTACACTTTGAGAATAAATGAAATATCATCTTCTTTTTTCCATGGTTTTTATATTTTCCTTTTAATTACATCTTCCTTTTACTATCAAAACCATAATATTGATGGGTAACACTAATCTTCATTACCACCTTTACAGTGAATCAAACTATTTATTCATAGCTAATGGAGCCCCTTGTGGATAATTCCCTTTAGAAACTTGGATTTAATCTACTGATGAATTGATCAACATTACTTTTATGTTGGAATATAATACCAAAAGCGTAACTCATAATTATTGTAAAATTTGTCTCATAGTTTCCAACAGATTAAACATCCTTATTATTTAACTCAAGTAAATCCCTCTCCATTTTCATGTGAATAATACAAAGAAATTACTTATTGAAAAATAAGTTATTAAACTCATCTCATTCCATGGAGTTAATTTCATCTTTTCGATTCATATTATTGATGAGATTCAACCATGGATTTGTTTCCCCTTCCAAATGATAGATAGCCAAAATGAATTTTTTATGCTCCAAACATTTAAGAATGGAAAATATATTTTCAATGGTATTAATCCATTTCTAATAAACTAGTGGATTAGTAGAACCATTAAAATAAGGTTGATGTTTCCTCATAAATGACTCAAAATAATGTTGTTCCCTTATTTTCTCATTTGGAATTTCAGCATGATTCATATCTTGAGAAAGTTGTGTGAGTATAGAAATAGAACTTTTCATTATATCCCCCATAATTTTTGGTTTCTTTGGAGCACAATCATTGCATTGTTCATTTCACTCAGCATTAACATGGTTTCTTTGGGTTTCATCCATTTACTAAAACTAAAAATCATAGTGTGAGAAATATTAATCATTGTGGAAAACCACATTAGCATAAAAAATAAATTATATGATGTAAAAATCATGAAACTATATTTTCAATCTATGACACCTTAGGTTTAACCTAGGTTATTCATGGTCGTTATTAAAATACTTTATGATGGTTAATAATGAGTTTGTGAATTTCAAAAGTATAACCCCCACAAGTGTCAAACCAGGTCTGTAGTAAGGCTCGTTGTCATGCACCAGGTGAATATTGATTCTAGCTCAATATGAAATTTTTATATTTATTACCCCTAGGTATAATTGTTCTAGAGCCACATCCACTTGTAGTATTTAGACAAGGATGTAATTTCTTAGAATACACTCACTCTATCCTTCCCTAAAATTCCCAAACATTTTCTTATACCTTGAATTATCCTTAGACATATACTTCAAGATATCCATAGGGATCATACAAAAGTTTTCTTATCCTAGTTTTAATAGGTTAACTAAAACTTTATATAATACCAACTATAGATACCCACACTTCTCATATATAAATATTATATATTAATACATGAATATTCAATACATTACATAATGATCCATGCTAGAATCATTTAGGTCTAGTGGCTTTGGAAACTTGGAAACATAAACAACTAGTTCATAAGAGTTATACATCATATCCCATTTAGTTCTTTATAACTAGAACCCATCTTAGACATATCATACATAAAACCATTCTTCATAGTATAAATATTGGTTGTTCATAATACATGATTCATAAATGAATCAAATAACATAATCCATGAAATCATAAAATTGTCATAATACATGTAATTGTGGCATACACATAAGCTTAGAAAATCATTTCCTTAGTAGTCAAGGATCATTGCCATAACTATTATAGTGGAATGGGTTCACTCCCCAAACCATCATAGTAGTCAAGGTTCACTCCCAACATTATCATAGTAGACAAATCCCCTTACGGAATAGGGTTCACTCCCTATTCCATTCCTTCTTATCTCATAAGATATCAATCTTTACCCAATGTATTGGAGATAGATATAGGTCCCACCTGTCACATAATAAAGATTATAAATATGTGTACCACAATATCATAAACATTAATTATATAAGAACCCATGAAAATAAATAAATTTCATAAACATTTCATCATAGAATAACCTGTGGAAAAGAATAATATTTTATAAACATGTCACCATTTCATCATAACATAACTCATAGAAAAAGGAACGGATTTCATAAACATCTTTTCCTTATAAACATAAACCATTTAGATAATCAATAATAATGGTATCAAAGATTTTTATCCCTAGTAAATCATGAGTAACATAAAAGTATTTCATCTTAGATGTAAAATAATTTTTAAAGATCACTATGAACATTTCTTGAGTAAAATAGCATTTTCACTTTGAAAATCACCTTATTAAAACTAAATTTTCACAGAACATTCTTAAAATCCTTTTATTTGAAAATAAATTTGAAATTTATAAAGTAATATTTAAAACATTTAGGGGTCATTATGGTGGGAAATATTTTTCATGTCATACATATCAAAATTAATATTCCTTTTTCATTTTCAAAAAAAAACAAAAGGGCATTGTTGGAAAAATGAAATGAAGATTAGTTTTAAAGAAATTTGTAAAAATTAAAAAAATGGATAAAAATGTATTTAAAAAAATAATTGTATAATTGTAAAAAAAATTCTTTAAAACCTTTTTATAAAACTTGTACATGGAATAAAAAGGGTTTTCGAACAAATAGAGAAATAAAATCGATTTTTCCTTAAAAATTTATTTTGAACTATTTAGTACATAAAGAGAGGAAAATGAAAGGAAAAAATATCTTCATGAAATAACCATAGGAGAATAAGATATATGAGTTTATTGAGAGTTATATCATAATATTTCATCATCATAAACTTAATCATAAATAATCTCGATATATAATGAGATTGTAACATAAAACTTTTACCACTTGGGTATCTTTTGAATTGTAAGACCCAAGAAATAATAAATTTAACTTTAAATTTAAATATAATTGGAATAAATAAATAGATTATATAACATATAATATTGTATGTATATACAAATCATAATATAATATAGGTGCATAACATAACATATGTCTCAAAGAAGATAATTTGAGATGAAATTATGTTACCTTAAGCCTCGACTTCCTTCATATACATTTAAACCTCATATATAATAAATATTGTATTATTATAAATATATTAAAGAACTATAATTATATATATAATACCATATATGATTTAATTATGACCTTTTAATACCTATTTATTAACAATTTTCTGTTAAAATTATGCTTTGGGTAATAATAGCTTCATTTTTCATGTATGTTTAGGTTTGGTATTTTCATTCCTTTTATTTTGATCATGGTTAAATCATATAAATAACATTAAAAATGATATAAATATAATATATATTCATTACATATGTATTTATATTAATCCATAGAATTTAGATTTAGAAAATGAATTACACCATTCATGGAGATGGTTGATCGTACGTACGCATGAACATTGTTTTCATTTTATCGACAGAATGAAAAGAAGGAAGATAAAAAATATATCAACAATAAAAAATAATTATTATTTCATAAATATAACATATATTTATTATATTTATTCTTATTATATTCTATGCAAAGTGTAATTGAAAAATGCAGCACATCGCTTCGTGAGGCAGTAGTTTGTCGTACACACAAGCAATGTTATCATATTCCCATGGAATGGAAAGTAAGAAGGTATATATGATATTATAATTTAATAAGTATAATTGTTTTATTAATATAAAATAAATAATTTAAATCCATCATTATATCCACCCATGGAGGCAGTGATGGAAAATGAATTACATCGGTTCGTGAGGCGGTAGTCCGCTTTATACGCGATCGACGGTTTCATTTCCCATTTGAAGGAATGGGAGATAGATATAGGTTATTACATAAAAATAATAACATATAATTATATATTATATACTTTTTTATTATATTTTAATTATTAGGACATGAATATAGGTGGTAAGAGAAGAAGTGAAGAGAAATAGCTTTGTGAACACAATTACCTTCTCTTAGAACAACCTCCTTTGGATCTCTTTTTAAGGAACATAGGGTTAGTAATTTGAGATTACCAGTAGATATATAACATGGATAATGATTTTTTTGAGTCATTATTTTAGGTTTTTTTTGTCCAAGTCACTTAATAGGTGTAAATAAGTGGGGTTCCCTTTTATAATTGAGGAGTGGGATTTTTGTAAATACTCAAAACTATTCAATAATAGAAAGTATCTCTCATGGAATGTGCCTAAAAATTTAATAAATAATATATTTTAGGATTTTATGGTTGATAAAAACCTACAAAAAATTAAAATAAACATTTTCAAAACATTTTATCCCATTAGACTCCAAGTTTTCTCATTTTTAATATTATAATTTTCATCACGGTAATTAGTCTCTGTTTATTTACCTAGATAATTTGTCCTTTAATAATAAAATTAAATTGATCCTTATGATATAATTTATACCCACTTATTATAAATATTAATTTCACCATATTATATAATATAAATTATACTTATTCCAAAACTGGAATCCATTTTATCAAATTCAATTCACAAATGTATAAAATTTTAATTTAAAATAAATGCCTCAAACGCAACGAAAAAGCAGTTTTCCAAAGATAAAATGTTCAATAGTATAGAAAGTATTAATATACAAATTAAATATGAAATTTATTAAAATGAAATAAATTGGATTAATAAATATATAATTGAAATAATTGTACTTTTAAACCCATATTAAAAAAATCATGGAGATTTTTTAAATGAAAACGAAATTTTTTAATAAAATATTTTTTTTTACTATTCATCAAAAAATTAATATTTGCAGAAAATTATAAAAAATTAACTCAAATATAATTTTGAAATGTAGATTTTAAAAATGAATAATATTTTTTTGATTTAATTTTTTAAAAGAGGAAAAAAATATTTTATTATTTGTTCACAAAAAAATAAAAAAAATTAATAAAATAGTATTTTAGAAACATATAGACTTTACTAAAAAATAAGTACTTTTTATAAATATTATGTATTTATATAAATAAATTATACTTAATATTTTAAAATTTGGTTATTACTATTCATTTCTCCATGTTTAATGGTAACTTTATAATTTTCATGTTTAAATAATAATGTTAATAGTATATTGTAGTTTGTTAAAACTTTGTGTTGAATGCAACGCGAGCTATAAAAGAAATTTAATCTATTCAAAAATATATTTCATACAAACTCAAGGTATTACATGAATGCGGGTGTTCATCCTAGTTTGTGGGTTTGATATTTTTTATGTTTTTTAATATATTTTATATTCTTAATTTCTTTCATGATAAGAAATTATTGTGAGTTGATTAGTGGGTTCAGATCAATGATTGTCATTTTCCTCCATTCTTTACATAAATTTTTCTTTTATTATAATTGTTTGATCATTTTTCCCCATTCTATAGTTATCTAGCATATTTTGGATCTAGGTTTCTATGTATGGGATGGTTTAGTAGTTTTTAGCATGTGCAGTGGGGATTTATTCATTCATTTGAATAAAAGGGTGGGAGAGCCTAGGGTTTATCTACTCGATTGAGGGATGCCTCCTTTAATTAGACTATGGTGATACAAGGCCCAGTGTACATGAGATTGTAATTCTATGGTACCTTACATTAGATAAATAGTGATTTGTAGTGAGGTTAATGATATTGATCCTTATTATTGAGTGATATTTAAACTTAGGAAAATCATTAAGATATAAATTTAATAAGTATATGCTTGGGAAATATCCTGAATAAGGACTACCATTATTATAAACACTGAATTCATAATTTTATATTGCATATCACACCACGCCAATCCCCCAAAAATTTTATGCTTCCCATTCTTTTAAAATAAAAAATATAAAAAGATGAAATAAGAAAGTATTAACTTTTTAGAAAACTATAATTTCCATAGATAACCATGGTGTATACTATATTTCATTCTAGAAGGACATTAAAATTATTCTTGATCACCCTAATAGAAATGTGTTAGCAGCATTTATCAGAACTTTCTACAAAGCAATGACAAAGGGGTCATTCATCATCACTAAAAATTTAATGTTGATAAAGGAATCATTTATCATCTCTTTATTTAATAGTAATAAAGGTTTAAATATATGTAAAAAACAACTAGTCTTGGGATATCAGTGTGTTTCATATACAGAACTTGAGTCGAGAAGTGGTCGAATAAACAATTGAACTAGCTAGCTCATTAAGTATTATAATCATTTTTTATTTATAATAATATATTATAAATGATATATTTATATATATATATATATTCTTATTTATTTTGTGTGTGTTTTTTAAAAGAAATATCGATCTACCCATACATGACATTCCCTTTCTATCACACCCCCCCCCCCACACACACACACACACAAGGAAATCTGTGTTCCTAGATCTTGAATGAATCTTGTAATCAAACAAGATAAAACTAGCACTCCTCATACTGCCCATCACAATCAAGGGTCTGAAATTTATAGGCATGTAATTATAATGGTAAGCTATGACCAGTTGTAATTAAACCACTATCTCTAGGAAATAAGAGAATAACCCTACCATGTGAGGCTTGGGAGATAGTAAACCACCATTGAGAGGGTAATTGAATCATTGGTCATCGAAAACACCAATTATCATAAAATATATGATTCCCATTTTTGGTTAGTGTGAATAGATCTTTATAGTGATGATTTAATGATGATATGTTCATAGAGAGAGAACACAAATGACATGGAGTTATTTTACAAGGTTCACTCACCATTATTATTTGGTGGCTAATACTTGATGTGAATTGATTGTGATCTCACTACCCACATTCAAATTTATTATCAAAGGAAAAAAAGAGATTAGAAATATTATTATCTTGAACTCTTAATTATAATATAAACTACTATCATTAACAAGATGAACTATCTTTTCTTCTCACACCTCAAGTTCATTTAGAACTTGTACTTGGTTTTACCCTTGTCATTCTCCTAAAAATCTTATAAAATTACTCTTATAATTACAATTGTATCCCTTAAATTCTCCTATTTTCATAAAAATTTATTATCTAATAGGGTCACTATATATTTATAAACATAACCTTTATTGTGGAGTGACTCATATGCTTATAACATGACCCTCAGATCTGAAATATATATAAGATTAAATCCCAAATATCTCTGATAGAGAAAATATTTTCCTTATTTTTTATATGTATTTAAATTATTTAATCCATCCAAATTTATCAATTTGAGATTATTTTCATACATTTTGGATTTATTGTGTGTTTTGGGATAAAATTATAAAATTTCTTAATTCTATAAATTTAACATATTTTAATCACTTTGGTATTTTAAGCATAAATTTTAAAATATCAATTCAATTAATGTGATTATTTTTTGTTGGATTCCTTGATGTGTGGGATATAAATTTGTCTTTTGGACCAAGATATAATTTATTCATCTAAATCCATAATATATTCATAATTTTTTATATGTATTTCAATTATTTAAACCCTTAAAATATATCAATTTGAGCTTAGTTGCATCCATTTTGGATTTATGATGTGTTTTGGGATAAAATTATAAAATTGATTTATTATAGAAATTTAAAAGATTGTAATCACTTTTTTATTTAGAGAATAAATTTTAAAATATAGATCTAATTAATGTGATTATTTTTTTAGGATTTATTAATGTGTGGGATACAACTTTGTCTTCTGTATCAGGATCTAATTAGGATATATAAAGCCCAGAAAAAAAATCAATCAAGTTGGAAAATTATTCTGTATGACCGCATGGACCATTACTTATTAAATTAACCATATATCAGTTTAAAAAACTAAAATTAAGGTGATTAAACCTGTATTTGAAAGATAATTCAAATATTTGTTTTCCCAATAAATTTCAAGAAGTTATATACTCATAAAGCATTCAATGGATGCTCAAAATTAAATGAATATTTTAAAAAAATCAGTCATAATAAAATTTCTTAGTAATTTGGTGGAAACCATTGTTACACATGGATAATGAAACTGATGTTTTGAGAAAAAACGCCCAACATATTATTGAATAACTTTCTAGAAGACAACATTCGATGATTTAGCCAAACCTATGGGGTGCCACACTGAAACTTTTGAAGAAATATTCTTGATTAAAATTTTCAACTGTTGACGGCCCATTATGAAATGAAACTCATTAAATTGTCCATTATGACACCTCAAGGCCTCTTCTATGCCCATAAATAAGATTCTAGGGGTGGGTTGAAGATCATATTGACTGGAGATAGAAGGATTTTATGACATCCTCCTATAGATTTATTTCTATGATTTCTTCTTCTTTTATTTTATTTACTCTATAATGTATCCCCTCTCCCACATCATCTGGAATTACACATATATGGAGGGGTAGTTTCATTGAGTGATCGAGAAAGGGTTAGGCTATAACTATGTGATTTTCTTGAGTTCTTGTGATTCAATTTAATAATATATCTTCTTCTTTCTAAATTACGTTCCAATTCATAATTTAGTTTTAAATTCTAAATGTGGTCACATTAGGTTTTGATTCTATTATTTTTAATTGCTTTAGTCTATGATCCATATCTCCCTCCACCCAATTAATTTCTATATATGGTGGAATAGATTAGGGTTTAGTGTTGAATGTTTTATGTCCATTAGCACATGTATAATATTGTATGTTGGAATAATGTTTTATTAGGTAATAATAATCCCTAGTTAGGGATATCCCTAATTAATCAAGAAACCCTACTACAACGCTACACACATGGGAAAGAGGGTAGACCTACCTGAGGTTTCAGATAGGAATATTCTCATCATAATCATTTTTCCAAGGGATATAAAGGACTCAGTAGATGAATATCTACCTTACCAGTCAGTTTAAGAAAAAGGGATAAAACTTGGAAACCATGATAGCACATCACGAGGTCTATCCAAACCTGCTCTAAAAACTATCTTTATCATTTGTTTAAAACTAATAAAATCAAACTAATTATTTCTCTCACATTATTCAAAATTAATTAAACCCAATTGTTTTAAGAAAACCAATAACAAGTTATGGCCTTTTGTGTGCACTCCTATTCAGAATACTACCTTGAGTTAACTAATATATTATACTTAGGTAATTTAAAATATTGTTTTTCCACACCCCACGACAGGCATGCACCAATATCAAAGTATCTCATAATATATTTGACTAGATTTTTGGTATGATAGGTTTATTACAATCTAACATATTGAAATTTTCAAAAACTAATGATCTATTAATCATCTCTAGTCAGAATCATTGGGGCATGGATCATGTAATATAGCATGTCATACTTCATATCTTCAGAAGTAGTAAATCCTCATAAATTTTTTTCCTGTGATATAGTGGAATAGTTTAACCTATTGTGAAATGGCCATCCTCCCCTCTCTGTACCATGTGTTATAAACACAACTCTTAAATAATGATCTATTGAATTGTGGTGTGGACTGTTGTATCATGGTCACAAATCTTATATAATGATCTATTGAATTGTGGTGTGGACTGTTGTATCATGGTGTAAGGCCACATAACTTCCCAAACCAACTCAACACTTAAATCTCTCAGGATTTATATATATAGAAATTGGATTATATTTAAATCCTTAATCAAACCATTTAAATTCAACAATTATGGATATGATGTGATTCAATTCATGTCAGATTAACTCCATAGTATAATTATCTCATGTCATATTAACTCATTCACATATTGGCATCATCACAGTATGACCAATATGTCCATGGTGTGGTCCATATCATTTGAGATTAATTAATTTCTATACAGTGAAAACTTAGGGATGTTTCCTTCTCATATAAAATATAGTATTTTCTAGGTGATATAAACTCAATCACGTTGCGGCGTGATAACCGTCCTTCACACCATGATTTGTTCATCTACAATAACTTCACTCCTTTTATTCTTGTGCATGTCCACTCAACTCCAAATAGATTTAAACTCATCCGTGAAAATGATACTAATGAATACAATATAAAATCATCCCAAACTCATAAATTAATTTCCTAAAGAAACAATTCATAGAATGACTCTAATACAATAGTCATCTCAAAACCTCATCATAGGATATAACAATAATTGTAAGAGAACACCATCCTTCAATGTAATATCAATGTTTTTTAGAACATGACACAATTGAGATCAACTCAAATCCCCATTTTTTAATTCACTTTATAAGGATTCTTAAATATATAATATTCTAAAAGGTCTATTCAATATCACCCTATGTGTTTTTTGGAAACATGAAAATCAACACATGAGATCTTCTCCACACTTCAGTAGTCAACACCTCAAGATCCCCCTGATTTATAAGACTTTATAACTACTATACCTCTTCTTAATAAATTATAAAAGTAACCAGAGTTTCTCCCAATTTTCAATAATATCTTATATTATATTCTCTCCTTTTGAACACAAATTTAAAGAAATAGAAGAGAGAAAATAACTAAGAAAACTTGTAGGGATTTTGGAAAATAATTTACTCCAAACAAAACTCTTAAGTACTTTAAGGCATCCTTATATATAGGTTTTATCAATATATTTTTGAATTTATCATTGTTTAAAATACATTATAATTAAATATTACCATGTTATAACTTCTCCTTAATAAATTGGTACTTTTTTCAACATTCTTCAACCCTGAATTTTTCACTGGATTCCTTTAAAAAAATTATTATAATTTTATTTTTAAAAAAATCACCATTGGGTATAAAAAAATTAACCCTCATATATTTAAGATTAGACTTTATCCATGTCATTTGGGTTATTTCCTATTACACTACAATATACTTATCTTCAATTGATCTAAGAGTGATGTGATTTTACATCATGGAGTGTCATTCAACACATCTTCTACTGATAAAGAAATAACCTCAATAAGTTGACTTTATTATGGAAATTTTAGAGAAATAACAATGAATGATTTTAAAAATGGGATCAAAGGGGAGAAAAGGATAAAATGAAGAAAAAAAATAAGAACATGGTAAATAGTTATTTTTGTAGTTTTGGAACAATCCCTACCTCCATAGAGAGGTATATTCACTTCACTAAAATCGAGAGCATAAATTATATGCTAAAATATCAGTATAAAACCCTATCTTGAAATGATATCTTAAAGAAGATGGTGCAGCAGTTCCACAAACCACACAGTAAGTCCAGTATGCTATAGTAAATGGTGTTAGGAAGTCTGTAGAGCTATAGTACCATCATAACCAAATTCCAAGCTGTTATATTTTCATGTCTACCAAGTATGAACCATTATAATTCCCTATCGGTGTCACTGGTGATCTATGCTACAGTTCAGTTAGATTTTCTATAGTGCCCAATAAATTGGATCAAGGAACTTCATCCCCCTAACCCCTAAGTATGAGCATGCTACCCCTTACAACCCCCAATAAGCACACCACAGAGGTCGAACCATGGGATTTATATCCTAGTGTATAGTATGGGCCACCAATAGTTGACCCAAATTCATATAAGGATCAAGAAACACTAATCTTGAAGACTTTTATCTCCAACATCTCATTCCCAAACAATATTGGTATATACATAAATTTTTAATGATGTATTTTTGTCTCACCTCAAGCCATAATCAAGTGTTCTTTTAATGTAGCATAATATTTGTTTTGATATAATATAGTGTGACTATTTTAGGTTGATTTGGAATCATACACAACTTTATGTTTTCAAATATAGTTTTTTTAATAGAAACCCCAGTCCCAGTATAAGAATAATTTCCTTTATGTCATAACCCTCCCCTCATTGAATTAGGAACCAAATCTCGAGTCTCATATGAACTCTATGAAGAAATTGGGTAAAAAAATTATTCCCTTATTTCCCTAAACTATTGAGTAGTTAAATCATGAATTTATTTAATTATGATTAAAATATCAACTAGTAGGAATAAAACTTTTACATTGAGGCTTTATAAAATTACCTTAACCATTTAGCCACCACCTCGAGGGATTTTCAAATAGAGTATACAGCCAATGATCCTTTGGAACTTTATTTGATTCACAATCCATCATTCTTCATCAAAGGATAGATTTTTTACAAGCACAGTATGAGTGGAAACTGATACTGGTTCTTCCATGCAAAAATTTTTAAGTAACTCATGAACATACTTTTCTTGTTAGAGATGGATAAAATTTGTTATATTAGTGACTTGAAACCCCAAGAAAATTTCATCTCATTAGTCATTGACATCTCTAAATTATTCCTTATTTAATTAAATAATTCCTCAAAAGGTTTTTTTATTTATGGAAAAAACCAAGTCATTAACATACACAATCAAGATAATAATAAAAAATTCAGATCTATTGACATAAATATTTGAATTCACTTTTCCATTAAAAAAGTGTATGCTCTATAGTCTATTGTCTAGTTTGAATACCATGACTGGCACACTTTTCTAAGCCCATATACTATCTTATTCATCTTTCACACTTAAGAACCATCACTATAAAGGATAAACCCTTCCATTTTGTCAATGTAGTCTTATTCATCAATTTCTCCATTAAATAATGATAAATTCATGTCCATTTAAAAATCCTTATAGTTACGTTGAGCACAAATTGAAAAAAAAATATTTGGATCATTTAAAGCCTTCTAACTAGAGAAAAAGACTCATCAAAATGAATACCCTCAATTTGAGAATACAATTTACAAATAAGATAATATGTGTTCTATATTAATTTTCTATTATCATTGATATTGTTCTAAAAAAACATCTTTCCCCAATCATGTTTTTATTTTTTGGATTTGACACTAATAATCAAGTTCCATTCTTCTAAATCTGGTTCTACTCTTCTTTCATTACTAAAATCGTATTCTTATGTTATAAGGTTTCAACAACACTCTTTTGTTTAACCTCTAAAATCAAGTCAATAAGATTTAAATTCTTAATATTCTCTAGGTTTGTACCCCCTTGGTATAATCTCAAAGAATATTTTTTAGGTTAATATGTTTTATAAGACTTTAAAACTTAGATTATATTTTCTACAATCATTAATCATTGCTAGAATTTTTGAAATTAAACTAAGGGATATAAAAATCTCCTCATTAATCTAGAATAATCTCTTATTGATTAGTTTCTTCAGCATCTTTGACATCATCAATAGGTTGTGGTGCTTATAAAGGACTTTTATTTTCTAAAGAAAATTAAATCAAAGTTTCCAACAATATTTACTGATTTCTTATTATATAATTGTTAACTTCTTCTATGGGGTGTATACCCAATAAATATACCCACTTTGGATTTCTAATCAAAATATCCCAAATATTTTCATTTAATATTGATAAATAATATGACGTTGAATTAAATAAAACTATTCAAGAATATATTACTTATAAAATATAACTCATATATTTTTTGACTGAATTGAGTCAAATTATGAATCAATTCAAAATATAGAGTCGTGATTTTTTATTGTCTAAAAAAATATTTTGAAGTGCCATCCTCTGGTAGAATTTTTCTTCCCATGTCCACCAAGATATAATTATTTCTCTCAGAAACTCTATTTTTCAGGGTTTTATATGGAGTTCTATATTCTTGTATAAACCAATGATTTTAAATATATACCTCAAAAATTTCATTCTTTTATTCATATCCATTATCATATTTAAATATTTTGATGACATTCCATGTTTTATTCTCGATAATTCTTCAAAATTGGTTATATCTCTCAGGATTTTTAGATTTAATCAACATAAAATAAAAAAAATATGAGTAAAATCATCAAAAAATCATAAAGAGGTTATCTTTATTGGTTAGATTAAAACTCATTGGACCACACACATTCATGTGTACTAACTCAAGGGGTCTCTTCGCTTGTATTTCCACCAACTTGTTACTATTATTCACCATTTTTTTTCTTATGATTTGTAACATATGTATTGATTATTTAAAATTTTAGATTTTGTATATTTCTCAAAACTTCATTATTAATAATTTTATCCATATTATTCTACCTCAAATGGTCAAATATTCTATACCAAAACTGGTTTCCCTCTTTTATGGTCATACAACATGAATTTTGATCTTTATAAATCTAGAAAAAGTTTTTTTATGTCCACTAACTCTTCATAGTAATTATTCTATAATTCAATATTTTTATGATATAAACATTATTTTGAAATATAACCTCTTTCCCATTGTCATAAATTTGATAAATTCAAAGAATATTGTGCCTCATCCCATCAAAAAAAAAAAAGAAAATAACTGGATTTATTTTACCAATCTTGGTGTATCTGATCCATTCACATTAAGTGATCCATAATTTTCAAAAGTGACAGTGACTCTATCATATAATAGGATTTCTTTTAATGCATTTTGTTATTTATGTGTGATAATAAACCACTATCAAATATCCACTACTCCTCTCCTTTTGTAGCCTTGTAATCCACCTTGACCACCATAGAATGTTATTGATTGTTCCTCTTCTTAAAATATTTGGAATGTTCCTTAATCTTTAAATAATCTATTAGTATAGTAAGATATTTTATGCTGGTATTTATAGGTCAATCACACCCCTCATAGGTCTCTTTAAGATAATCAAATAGATTTTGTGATTTTATCTTCTCTTTTAGACGTTATCTTGACTAGACTTTTGGAATTTAAAATTTAATCTCCCTCAATTTAACACCTATATTTAAATGAGGGAGTGAGAAATTATAAAATCACATATATTTTTTGTCTCCATTGAATCCATAGCACCAACATCTTCCTTCAAAGAGAAATCTCCTCAAATATAAAATTGGTTCTTTAAAATCTATTTATCATGTTCTCTTCTAATTTGACATCCACTATTATTTTTCAATATTCTCATGATTAATAGCCTTTAATTTTAACTTGATCTTTAACTTAGACTTGGACTTGATGTTATTCTTTATCCAAACCTCTTAAATTTATGAATTTCCAACACAATCACGAATCTTAGCAATGGGTGTCTTCCCTTTTTTAGGTGATATAATCACCATATTGTTTTCTTTGATTCCATAATTTATTCTAAAGACTAGGGTGTCAAAAAAAATTATTCTTAGAAGAATGGAATAATATCTAGAATGTAAGAACCCGTGTTTTTTCCGGACTGTCATTTGGAGCAGAAATTTGAATTTTTGTTGTTGGATGCTCGTGAGGGATAAAATGGTCATTTTCCCCTAACATCTGATCTTGAATAATTTTTCTGACAACTCTGTTGGTCCTAGAATAGGGATTTTACCCTAGGATAGGAGTTCATAGGAAATCTAAGTTGTTCAAATTTTAGCCGAATATTTAATATTTAATATTATTAAATTAAATATTAAATTATTCGCGCAGGTTCTTTTTTAAATAACTTCTAAATGGAGCATCGTATTGAGATTTCATCTACACCGTTGAGTCCGGAATGGGGAGTTTAGCCTAGGGAAGGCATAAACTCATGTCGGTCTTTGGGGCCGGCCCGAACCCCTTTTTCTTCTTTTCCTTTTCTTTTCTTTTCTTCCTTCTCTTCTTTCCTCCTCCTCCTTGCGCATTTCTCCTACACCACCCCCTTGGACCATACCTATGGTAGATGTGTATATTGATAAAGAGAAAGAGTTGGGAGGTAAGAAGGGTACCGATTTGAAGCTCTCGACGCGCTGAGTCGGCGTGTGGCAACTGGGAGCCGTGAAATCAACTAAAGCTTCGGCAGTTTCCAACCAAAGGTAGGTCCGTTCATGTTTTCACCATAGATACTCTTTACACATGTTTTTTTAAGTCTTTAAATCCATAAATTTCTTGATTGTGGCCTCTTGTGGCTGGATCTGTTGTTTCGGGGGCGAAAACAGGCATTTCAGGCATTTTGAGGGATTACCCATCGGAAAACCCAGAATACACGGTGTGTGTTCTAGGGGTACATGCCATGTGTTCTTACCATTTGGGGAAGAGGAAGTTTTCTTAAGTACACTCTGTGTACTTTGAGTACACTCCGTTTAGTTGGTGGTCGTGTGACTGGTCATGTGAATTAGAACACGGAATAGTGGTTTTTAAGGAGTACATGTCGTGTACAGTAAAGTACACACCGTGTAGTGGTACTTGGGCATGTGTTTTAGTGAAAACACACATGGGGTAAATTTTTGTGAACATTAAACACCATGTACTATAAAGTACACTCCATGTAATATTACACAGGCAGTCCCAATGTGTTCTGGCCATGTACTTCTTCGTCTTAGTAATTTTGAGATATCTCGGGCCCTGGAAGTCAAAATTTGGCACGTGAGTAGTCGATTCTAAGAGGTTTTCACGTAGATAACAATGGTGGAATCATTTTTACATTTATAGGTCATCTAAATATGGTTTTTTTTTGGTTTCTATCTAAATAGATGGGTTCTTCCTCCAGTTATCAAGTTCAGTTGACACCTAAGAGTGAGACTTGGTGTGGATGATAGGTTGGGTGTTCGGACCAACGTAGTTGAGACCTTTAATTGGATATGAGATATGATCTATCTCCCATAACCTATGCTTTATAGGACGTTCCCCTTGTATGACATTCCCTTCTAGCCTATGAGTCTGTGAGACAGGATACTTCTAAAGATCCGCTGACGGATGACTTTACTTGTGTACTGACCTTGGGAGTTACTTGTAGGATCCCTCTCCTGTTTTTCCTTTGATAGGTCCCATGTTATGGAATTCCTATGTTGTCCTTCATTTGAGGATTTCCGTGTATGATTCCTCCTTTACTCTTCGGATGCCTTTGCTCATGTTTACCTATAGGATCCTGAGTATGATGCCTCCTCAGTGTTTGACTTGAGGGACCTAGCGGGTGCCGTTATTTGATCGACCCTTAGTTGTTACATCGGGTTTGGGTAGAGATGGTGATCGGGTTCCACCTGAAACCCATGCCAAACTGGTAATCCCTTTGGCTTTGTACGTATTGTATGGGTTGGGAATTCGGGTTGCCCTCACTCATTTGTTTATATCTGACTTGGTTTGCTGATATTGTAGTGGTTACCAGAGATGATTCCTAGTTGGTGGCTGTTGAGCCTGACGCGAGGCGTCTTTCAAATTTGTAGGGATTCCTTCTATTCTTGTATGCTTGAGAGGAGATTATTTTGGATATGAATAGGGTTTTTTCTATGCTCATTGACTTACACAGGGCCGTGAGAACCTGGTGTAAGAGACTATAAGAGGAATTGACCAAGTGAGATTCCTCAGAGAGTCTTTGATCACTTTAGGCTATAAAGGGAATTGACCAAGTGAGCTTCCTTAGAGATCCTTTGAACTAGTTTAGACAATAAGGGGAATTGACTGTGTGATCTTCCTTAGAGAGTCTTTGATTACACATGACTATAATGGGAATTGACCGTGAGTGTTTCCTCAGGGAGTCTTTTTCTTATGTTGGAAACAGGGGGTTAGACTATAAGAGCTTCCCAGGTGGTCATATATTATGTTGGACCCAGGGGGTTAGACTGTGAGAGCTTCCCAGGTGTTCGTATATTATGTTGGAACCAGGGGGTTAGACAGTGAGAGCTGCCCAGGTGGTCCTATATTATGTTGGACCTAGGGTGTTAGACAGTGAGAGCTGCCCAGGTGGTCGAATATTATGTTGGACCAAGGGGTTAGACTGTGAGAGCTGCCCAGGTGGTCGTATACTATGTTGGAACCAGGGGGTAAGACTATGAGATCTTCCCAAGTGATCATATATTATGTTGGACCTAGGGGGTTAGACTGTGAGAGCTGCCTAGGTGGTCATATATTATGTTGGACCCAGGGGGTTAGACTGTGAGAGTTTCCCATGTGGTTGTATATTAGGTTAGGCCCAGGGGGTTATACTGTGAGAGCTACCTAGGTGGTCGTATATTATTTTGGACCCAGGGGTTAGACTGTGAGAGCTACCCAGGTGGTCGTATACAATGTTGGACCTAGGGGGTTAGACTGTGAGAGCTGCCCAGGTGGTCGTATGCTATTTTGGATCCAGGGGGTATTGACTGTGAGAGATACCCAAAGGTCATTCATAATTTATTTGATGTTATGTTAGACCCATAGGGTTCAGACTATGAGATCTGCTAGGTGGTCGTGTGTTTGTGATTGATGGCTTGTTGAACAATGGGGTTAGACTGTGAGAGATTTCCAGAGGGTTACTTGTTTTTCATTAGCTTGCTCATAGATATGATTCTGGTGTTGGTTGAAACAGGTACATGTTTATGGGATTACGGACCTAGAGATCTACTTAATGATACACGGCTTGAGTGGCACGACGTCTAGTTCAATTACCTTGAATAGTATGTCTAGGATATTGGGCTTATGGTCCCAAGGATCGACTACTGATGTTGTTCTTGTTATTTGAATCACTTAATCATGAATATTCATATTTATGTATATGTGTATCGGTATGGGACTATACATGTGTACATATATAAATATGTACATCCATGGTGGCACTTTCCTAGTTGACAAGAATTACATTCCCTAGGTTTCACTGTGGTTGTACGTTTGGTTTACTTCCTTTTGTTGTGTTCCAGCTATGCTGAGCACATTGTTGTTGCATACACGTTTAGCAGCACAGTTACTGGTTGCTTGTCGGGGTGCCCTACTGAGATTATTTCTCACCCCTTCACGTGCACCTCGGTGTACGTGTAGACCTTATGTCTACTTTTTAGGTTGATCATGAGTTTCATGGTGGATAGGGTTTAGGCCCAGTGTTGCATGATCGAGCAGAGATGCTCAAGTGGTTCTACTGATCGGGTTGCTGCAGTTCGACAGTGTCTGGAGATCGGGTATGTGGTTTGGCTTGAAGTTAGTAGCATAGCACTGTACTTTTACTTTCAGTTTCTTTTGTACTTGTATATGTATGGTCGGGCTAGTGGGTGACCAGTGTTGTATTGTATTGCATATTTTTTCGGGATTTTACAGCATTTTACTATTACAGCTTGTTATATTTCAGTTGTTTATTGCTTCCGCACTCTGTTTACTTTCCGTTGTGTATGATACTTAGTTATTTCTGTTGTTTTCTTACTATGGTATGAGGTCATAGTCTTCCCACTATCTCACCCTAGGCCCTCGCTTCTAGTTAGTAGCCTCTGGCGTACGGGGAGGTGCGCTTGAGGCCTTGTGGTGAACCGGCTTAGAGCACCGGTTTAGTGGCTTCTGGGTCAGGACATTACAAACCGGTATCAGAGGAGTTTTATTTCCTGGTATTTACTATTTTGTATATGTTAGACAGGAGTATTAAGAATGTGGCAGAACCTGTGATGGATATCAGGCTGGTGAGTCGAGAACACTTGTTCCAATAAGAAGTCCTGGTTTCCAGGGTTTGGGATTGCTGTTCTGATTTTGAGATGTTACAATTGTATATGATTTTTTCATTGAGCGATGCACATGTTGTGTGGTGTATTGATTTACTATGGATCTCTAGATCTTGGCCATTGGTAAGATGCTAGGGATGTATTTTGACTCTTGGTCGGCAAAGGCAAGAGGCGTCTCATGCATCATTCTAGGTACGTAGGATTCACAGTATATTGGCTTTATAGTGTTTTTTTACTGATGACTGAGACCTTTGGGTATTCTTACACATACTGTTTACTCTGATGGTAGGTTATGTGGATCTATATTGAGGCATTGATGTGAGGCTGATGACTCAATCCTCATGCACAGGTGGTGTAGTGACCCCAGTTGGTCTATGTAGAACGTTATGCCTTTCTATTTAACCCTTATTGTGTGTTGTTTCTCGGGTATGTGGTTATCTAGTCGGATCGTTGAGAACTATGTCGATAGATACCTAGGTTTTTCTTGTGAACTATACCTCCTTATTGTATTGTTGTATACAAATACCCGATGAGTGTTAGTTTAGCTTGTCCCTTCTATTTTGGTTGTGACCACTAAGGAGTAGTTCCTTCTGAGGATGCTCGGAGAGGATCAGGTCCCTTGTAGGTTGTGTTTTGGGTTTTACTTTCTTTGGTTGTTGTGATATTTATCATCTTCTGCATGGTTTTGGATATTTTTGGATAGGTGGTTAGACCTTATGACCTAGTTGTGAAGCATTTTCTATAGGTCTAGGGGGAAGACCTAGAGACCCTTGGTTTTGACTCGAACCCTTATAGGTCGATTTCTGTTCTATTCTAGGTCAACCTATGTGTGAAATGTTGGCCATAGTTTTCCAAAGCCTTTTGGCGATGTTTGTTTTTCATGACTGGTTTCAACGAGTAGGCATGTTCGGGTGCTTGGCCTGGTCGACCAGTGTTTCTAATGTTGTTTTTAGAGGTGGCATTGTTTGAATCTAGATCGGTGAGTGGCCGGGTGTGAGCCAAGGACCGATGTTTCAAGACTTTCTGTGGACTCAAATCCAAGAAGTTGTGTTGAAATGTCCCTATGTTTTAGAGGTAACTTTGTGAAATTTCAGGTTATCATGAAATGGTTGACCCATGCTTGAATCTTGGTCAGGTTTTGGCAGGATGTTAGTGTGGCTCGGAGGGAGATTGAAATGCCTTCGGTGAAATCTTAGTGTACTCATGTAAGAGATGATCATGTGATGTCTTGATTTGTCTTGAGTATGCTGAGAGAGCTTTGACCCTACATCAAGCTCCTTTTTCTTTATTAATGTTCATCCTTATTGAGGATGGAACCTGTTCTGGTTGTGTTATTGGAGCGGTGTAAGGAAATCCATATGGTGAGGAGTGCACCATTGCCCCTTTGAGGGTGGTTCTCCTTGTTTAGGTTAAACTTTGGTGTTTCCAGGAGCTTTTGAGCTTAGTTTTTTTTTTCTTTTAAGATGACGACAAGGGTATTCCTATGGTGGGGAGTACTAGTTTGGTCGTACTTTAATATATTCTGTGTAGAAGGTGGTTGTTAATGCTATGATTGGTTGTTGGACAGACCAGATAGCTTGGTTGTGCAGATGCTCAGATTGGGAGCATGGCTACTAGTCCCTTCACTGGGCTTTTTAGGGACGAGAAGGTTTATGGTGGGGAGTTTGTAAGAACCCGTGTTTTTCCGGACTGTCATTTTGAGCAGAAATTTGAATTTTTGATATTGGATGCTCATGAGGGGTAAAATGGTCATTTCCCCTACCATTTGATCTCGAATAATTATTTTGACAACTCCATTGGTCCCGGAATAGGGATTTTACCCTAGGACAGGAGTTCGAAGGAAATTTGAGCTCTTTAAATTTTAGCTGAATATTTAATATTTAATATTATTAAATTAAATATTAAATTATTTGCGCAGGTTCGTTTGTCAATAACTTCTAAACGGAGCATCGTATTAAGATTTTTTCTACGTCGTTGAGTCTAGAATGGGGATTTTATCCTAGGTAAGGCATAAACTCATGTCGGGCATTGGGGCCGGGCTGGACCCCTTTTTCTTCTTTTCCTTTTCTTTTCTTTTCTTCCTTCTCTTCTTTACTCCTCATCCTTGCACATGACTCCTATGCTGACCCCTTGGTCAATACCTATGGGAGATATGGAGATGGAGAAAGAGGGAGAGTTGGGAGGCAAGAAGGGTACTGATATGAAGCTCTCGATGCGTTGAGTCGGCGTGCGGCAACCGGGAGCCGTGAAATCAACTGAAGCTTTGGCGGTTTCCTCCCAAAGGTTGGGTCATTCATGTTTTCGCCATTAATATTCTTTAAACATGTTGTTTTAAGTCTTTAAATCCATATATTTCTTCCTTTTGTCCTCTTGTGGCTGGATCTGTTGTTTCACGGGCGAAAATGTGTGTTTCGGGCGTTTTGAGGGATTGCCCGTTGGAAAACCCAGAATACACGACGTGTGTTTCAGGTGTACACACCGTGTGTTCTTCCCATTTGTGGAAGATGAATTTTTCTTAATTACATGCCGTGTACTTTGATTACACTCCATGTAGTTGGCGGTCGTGTGACTGGCCATGTGAATTAGAACATAGAATAGTGGTTTTTAAGGAGTACACATCGTGTACAATAAAGTACATGTTGTGTAGTGGTACTTGGGCATGTGTTTTAGTGAAAAAACACACGGTGTGACTTTTTGTGAAAAGTACATGCCATGTAAAGTAAATTACATTTCGTGTACTATTACACAGGAAGGCCCAATGTGTTCTGGCCATGTGCTATGGCCATATACTTCCCCGTCTTAGTAATTTGAGGATATCTTGGGCCCTAGAAGTCAGAATTTGGTGTGTGAGTAGTCTATTATGAGCGTTTTTTCACCTAGATCGCAATGGTGGAATCATTTTGAAATTTATAGGTCATATAAATGGGGTTTGTGGGGTTTCTATCTAAATAGAGGGGTTCTTCCTCCAGTTATCAAGTTCAATTGACACCTAAGAGTGAGACTTGGCGTAGATGATAGGTTGGGTGTTCGGACCAACTTAGTTAAGACCTTTAACAGGAGATGAGCTATAAGATATATCCTGTAACCAATGCTTTAGAGTATGTTCCCCTTGTGAGACGTTCCCTTCTGGCCTATGATTCTGTGAGACCTGATACTTCTAAGGATCCCCTAAGGGAGGCCTTTACTTGTGTACTAACCTTGGGAGTTCCTTGTAGGATCCCTCTCATGTTTTTCCTTTGATAGGTCCCACATTATGGAATTCCTATTTTGTCCTTCATTTGAGGATTTCCGTGTATGATTCCTCCCTTACTCTTCGCTAAGGATCACGTGTAGGATGTCTTTTCTCGTGTTTACCTAGAGGATCCTGAGTATGATGCCTCCTCTGTGTTTGACTTGAGGGACCCAGCGGGTGCCGTTGTTTGACGGACCCTGAGTTATTACGTCGGATTTGGGTAGAGATGGTGATTAGGTGCCACCTAGAACCCGTGCCAAACTGGTAATCCCTTTGTCTTTGGACGTATTGTTGGGTTGGGCATTCGGGCCACCCTCACTCGTTTGTTTATATCTGACTTGGTTTGCTGATGGTGTAGTGGTTACCAGAGGTGATTCCTGGTTGGTGGCTATTAAGCCTAACGCGAGGAATCTTTCTTATTTTTTGGAGTTCCTTCTATGCTTGTATGCTTGAGTAGAGAATATTTTGGATATGAATAGGGTTTTTTCTATGCTCATTGACTTACACAGGGTTGTGAGAACCTAGTGTAGGAGACTATAAGGGGAATTGAACGAGTGATCTTACTCAGAGAGTCTTTGAGCACTTTAGTCTCTAAGGGGAATTGACCAGGTGAGCTTCCTTAGAGAGCCTTTGAACTACTTTAGACTATAAGGGGAATTGATTGTGTGAGCTTCCTCAGAGAGTCTTTGATTACACATGCCTATAAGGGGAATTGATCGTGAGTGTTTCCTCAGAGAGTCTTTGTCTTATATTGAACCCAGGGGGTTAGACAGTGAGAGATTCCCAGGTGGTCATATATTATGTTGGACCCAGGGGGATAGACTATGAGAGTTGCCCAGGTTATAAAAACCCATCTTTTTAATACATAACTTTTCATTAAATTTTACAAACAGAGGATCTTTAAAGTCCAATGTCTTGGAAATCAGGAACATAAAACATGAGAACAACATAAAACATTCTCTTAAAACACTTGCAAGGCTTCCTCATAGGTTCATCCTATATACATTTACTGCATCTCATATCCTGGAGATAGACATCAGAGGAAAGGGTGAGTAGAAGGCCCAGTAAGGGTAAACAAGGGAGTCAATGTACTTGTGATATCAATAAGAACTTGAATAAAAACATGAAGACATGAGCAGTGGAAAAATAGGCATATCATAAAGAAAAGAACTTGTAACATAACTTGAATATGTGGCTATAACATTTCATTTAGACATTCATGAACATATCACCAAGGTCAATCCCCAAGGTGTCATAAAATTTACTAAGGTTATTCACCAAGGTATCGTGAAACTTGTCATCTCTAGAGATTAAATCCTTATCCAATGCATTAGAGCGCTATCAGGGCGTACCCTTAATATTTCCTTACTTACATGTGATCCACATAAATCATAATCAAAAATTTCATAAATAACCCATATAGAATAAAAGAAATGGGTTTTATTTTAAAATCGTGAAATTTTAAAAGCTCTTAAAAATAATATCATTATATCATTTAAAACCCATGGAAAGGGAGTGAGGGTTATATGTATATCCTTTCCAGAATCAAATATATCATATTTATATATTTATTAACACCCATAAAAATGAATTAGGTCTAGTTATTCACATAAATAAACAAGGGAATTTCTTGAGAGAAAGAGATAGAAATTTTGAGACTAAATTTCTGCAGCATAACGGCTATATAACATAGTTTTAAATAACATTGAAAAGATAGGGGACAAGGGTAACCCACTCATAAATAATTCATAATACAGTATGGGTACTTAATAAGATCATGGTATGGATATTTTAATGACATACCACATGAAAAAGAAACATGAAAGAAAAGAGAAGATGTGATTTCTTTTACGAGAAATTCGGCAGCCTAATGGCGTCACATAAAAATTAATAAAATAAATTGATGAGAGAAGAAAGGTTCTATCATCATTTGAAAATTAAATGGACAGTAATAAGAACATATAAGAACATACCCTCAACATAAATATATGGAAAATATAAGACACAACATAAAGGAAGTCATGACTTAAAAGAGGAGGGTGAAAGAATCCCTTACCATGAAAAGTAACTTCAAAATCTTGATGGTCGGGACCTTGGGAGGCTTGAGGGAACCTTGGGAGGACTAAATGGGATGTAAAGAGACCAGAACTTAGTTGGGGGGGATTTGGAAATGAAATAAATGAGGTAAAGGCTTTGTATTTATTGGAGAAGTGAGGGGACAAAGCATTAATTGCCAAGGGACACCTGATCGGTGGTATTGGAAAAACCATGGGCTTGCCCATGGTATTTTCACATGGTATTGGTCACTTAGGACACCTCATACCTTATCTTACTATTAAAAAGTCTACCATAATTATTTCATAGTTATTACATCCTTAATGATGTCATTAAACACCCGAAACTCAAAAACTGTATTTTCACTATTCACCGAAAATTCAACTTTCTCAAAAAAAACCCAAAATTTCATCTTAACCAAATATTGATGCTTTGATATCAAAAATGAACTCCATTTTATAAAAATAATTTTCTAAATATTTTTAATTTAATTTTTAAATAGAAACACTATTCCCTAAAAATTCAACTATTTCAGAAAAATCCCAAAATTTCATCTTATCCAAATATCGATGCTCTCATTTCAAAAATGAACTCCATTTTATGAAAATAATTTTCTAAATATTTTTAATTTAATTTTTAAATAAAAAAAAAACTATTCACCCAAAAAAAACTAATACTTAAACAATAATTTTTGAAACAGTTATTTACCTATTTTATTGAATCACATTACTTAATCAAGGTGCCTAAATTATATTAATACTTTCTTAAGTGAAGTTACCAAATCCATTTGGTCACATTAATAATCATAAGCATAAAATCACTATTCATAATTTACTATTCACCAAAAATTAAGTTGATCTTATTAGACTCTAAATTTCATACTAAACACTGTTGTAGAATACCATTTTTTGAAAATCATTACACATTATTAATTATTTAAGGTTTACATAAATATTTTAACATATCTTTTTTCTAGAATTCATCAATAATATGAATACTATATTTATCCAGACATTTGAAAATTCACAAACTTCACCATAAGAAGACATCACAATTTTTATTTAAATAAAAGGATTACACAAGGTAGTTACAGTCTCGTTAAATAACCCCTTATAACACCAGCATAGAAACTAAGATTATGGTGTGCTAGGGTGATATAATTTTGGGGCAGCTCGGCCAACATTGCTAGAGTAGTGATTTCTATCAGCTTGAACTTCTCGTGAAGGCGATTTTGTTCCAGCTTCACACGATGAAGTTCGGCTTGGGTTTGGTCCAGATCAAAGCCCAAAGGTGCTACCTCCTTCCCGAGTTCCGTCAGATGGGCTTCGATCAGCCCGAGACTACTGGATGGGGCCATCGAATCTTCTTTCTATACTAATTAATCAAGATCACTTATATTTATAGACAATAATCGCAACATTTAGTTTCCAATGGTTATATTGACCAACGGTCATATAACAGTCGAAACCCAACGGTCTTATATAAATTATACTCATTTTATTAAATGAAATAGTTTTGTTGAGTATAAAATAAAATAACACACAAAGTTAGGAAACAAATATTATTCAAAATTTCAGGTCGTTACATTCTTCCCCCCTTAAGAAATTGTGTCCTCGCAATTTTAAAATTGGTCTTGGAAATTTTTTTGAAATTACCACATCGAAAAAAAGAGTCAGAAAAACTATTACTATAAAAGAAAGAAAGTGAAGTACAAAGGTCACCCGAGTTAACCCATAATAGGATTCCATGTAGGAAAAAATGGATATGGAAGAGAAAACAAAGGGTCAAGTTCTGATAGAGAGTGATAGAAAACATGATTAGGATAAAATTAACCACCAG
Organism: Viscum album; assembly: GCA_963277665.1. Lineage (NCBI taxonomy): Eukaryota > Viridiplantae > Streptophyta > Magnoliopsida > Santalales > Viscaceae > Viscum > Viscum album. Next base: position 903,370,968 of record OY728125.1, on the reverse strand, counting down.
AAGATCACAAACTTAAGATGTGTTAAATGATCTTTGATTACCCAGTAGGAAACGTAAACCAACAACATTTTTGTTTTACGTTCCTTTTCATAATTTTGAGGAATTAATTTACTACATAGAATACAAACATAAGGAAATATGGTTACCTTCAAGTATATTTTCATCCCTTAATAAGTTTCCACCAAGGATAATATTTTCTCCAAACAATGAGTATTCAAAAAGACTTGGTCTCATCAAAATCACAAGAATCATCTTCTAGAGAATCACATAATCCACAAAAGTATATATATATATATATTCCTTGTCTTTAGTCATCAACTAAAACTAAAATGGTTAGTACGAGATTATATAATCCCCAAAAAGGATAAACCTTTATAAAAATAAATATGACTATTAATCTCCAAAATTCAACAAAAAGTACCCAAAGTTCCAGGAAGACCATTCAATCCACAATCATCCTTAAAATTCTTCATAATAATCCAAACTAAGATTGGAACCCAAAACTCAGAAGGATTTAATCACATAGTCTTCCCCAATAAATCTTAACATGTATCCCCAAATAACATCGACTACTATTAAAGTCTCATACTAAATTGTAATTAACCTATTCACATATTCTCTATTCTAGGTTCATCATTTTCTAGAAATAACCTAAATCACCATATGTCCACAATAAATACATAAATTCTTACAAAAAAATTCAACCATTCCTCCTCAATTTAAAACCAATAGTATTTTATTTCCCTTAGGCATATAGTACTCCAAAAGAGAAAACATCATCCAAAATAACCTTTATCATTTAATCACCAAATCATTTTCTTATACTAAGGATATCCATTTGATAAAACATATGTTTCCAAAATAAACTTATTCTTGATCCATAAAAATAGCAGGTGCATTAGTCAGTCTGAAGGGCATAACAACAAACTCATAATGCTCATATCTTGATTGGAAGGAATTTTTTGAATATCATTATTCTTATCCCTCAATTGATGATAACCAGAAAAAAGATCAAACTTAGAGAAGAATTTAGTCCCACGAAGTTGGTCAAATAAGTCATCAATTCTTGGAAGAGAGTATTTGTTCTTCATTGTGATCCCATTCAGTTCTCTATAATCAATGCATAGTTGCATTGATCCATCCTTCTTCTTCACAAAGAGAACTGGTGATCCCCAAGGAGACACACTTGGTCAGATAAACCCATTCTCCAAAAGATCTTGGAGTTGCTTCTTTAATTCCTTTAGCTCTACATTTTCCATCCTATAGGGGGTCTTTGACATCGGATGAGATCCAGGTATGAGTTTAATAGAGAACCCTACCTCTCTTTCTGGGGAAGGTCCGGGTAGCTCCTCAGGAAATACGTCAATGTATTTCTAGAAAATGGGGACATTTTCTAACAGAATAAATCCTTCATGAGAAACTTATTTCATTGATGAATCTTTTAACTAAAAATGATTTTATGTCTTAAACCTTCATGCTTAGACAATTACATTTTTCTATAATTCCTTCATAATTATTCATAAAAAGCTTGTGATTAACCAAACATATCACCCAGGAGTGTCGTAACCAAGAGTGAAGCAAGGTTCGTTGTCGTGTACCAGTTCCCATTCAATTCTAGCTCAAAGCGGTGTTTTCAGGTTTTACCATAATGTACATCTGTGCTAGAGCCACCTCTACCTACTCAAATCCAGATAGGGATGTATTTTCTTGATAAACCACTTACTCAATACTCACCAAAATATAAGGAAGATTTCCTATATTTAAACTTTTCTATAGAGTTCTCATAAAGTTTTCGTATCCTAATTTCCATAAATAACTAAACTATACCTTTGATACCAACTATAACAACCCACCTTTTTAATACATAACTTTTCATTACATTTTACAAACAGATGATCTTTAAAGTCTAGTGTCTTGGAAATCAGGAACATAAAACGTGAGAACAATATAAAATATTATTCTAAACCACTTATAAGGCTTCCTCATAGGTTCATCCTATGTACATTTACTGCATCTCATATCCTGGAGACAGACATTAGAGGAAAGGGTGAGCATAAGGCCCAATAAGGGTAAACAAGGGAGTCAAAGTACTTGTGATATCAATAAGAACTTGAATAAAAACATGAATACATGAGAAATGGAAGAATAGGAATATCATAAATAAAATAACTTGGAACATAACTTGAATATGTGGATACAACATTTCATTTAGACATTCATGAACATATCACCAAGGTCCATCCCCAAGGTGTCATAAAAATTACCAAGGTTATTCACCAAGGTATCGTGAAATTTGTCATCTCTAGAGATTAAATATTTACCCAATGCAATGGAGTACTATCAGGGAGTAACCTTAATATGTATTTAATTACATGTGATCCACATAAATAATATTCAAAAATTTCATAAATAACCCATAGAGAATAAAAGAAATTGGTTTCATTTCAAAATCATGACGTTTTAAAATCTCTTAAAAATAAGATCATTATATCATTTATAACCCATGGAAAGGGAGTGAGGGATACATGTATGTCCATTTCAGAATCAAATATATCATATTTATATATTTATGAACAACCATAAAAACGAAATAGGTCTGGGTATTCACATAAATAAACAAGGGAATTTCTTGAGAGAAAGAGATAGAAATTTTGAGACAAAATTTCTACAGCATAACGGCTATATAACATGGTTTTAAATAACATTGAAAAGAGACGGGACAAGGGTCACCCACTCATAAATAATTCATAATACATTATGGGTACTGAATAAGATCATGGTATGGATATTTTAATGACATACCACATGAAAAAGAAACATGAAAGAAAAGAGAAGATGCGATTTCTTTTACGAGAAATTCGGCAACCTAACGGCCTCACATAAAAATTTAGAAAACAAATTGATAAGAGAATAAAGGGTATATCATCATTTGTACATGAAATAGACAGTAATAAGAACATATAATAACATACCCTCAATATAAATAGATGGAAAATATAAGACACAACATAGAGGAAGTCATGACTTAAAAGAGGAGGGTGAAAGAATCTCTTACCTTGAAGAGTAACTTCAAAATCTTGAAGTTCAGGACCTTGGGAGGCTTGAAGGCACCTTGGGAGGACTCCTTGGGAGGTAAAGAGACCAAAACTTCATTGGGGAGGATTTGGAAATGAAATTAATGAGGTAAAGTCTTGGTATTTATAGGAGTAGTGAGGGGACAAAGCATTAATTGCCAAGGGACACCTCATCGGTGGTATTGGCAAAACCATGGGCTTCCCATGGTATTGGCCACTTGGGACACCTCATACCTTATATTACTATTCATAAGTCGACCAGAATTATTTCATAATTATTACATCCTTAATGATGTCATTAAACACCCGAAACTCAAAAATTGTATTTTCACTATTCACCGAAAATTCAACTTTCTCAGAAAAATCTCAAAATTTTATCTTAACCAAATATCGATGCTATTATTTCTTAAATGAACTCCATTTTATGAAAATAATTTTCTAAATATTTTTAATTTAATTTTTAAATAAAAACACTATTCACTGAATATTCAACTACTTCAGAAAAATCCCAAAATTTCATCTTAACCAAATATCGATGCTCTGATTTCAGAAATGAACTCCATTTTATGAAAATAATTTTCTAAATATTTTTAATTTAATTTTTAAATAAAAAAACTATTCACACGAAAAAACTAGTACTTAACCAATAATTTCTAAAATAGTTATTTACCTATTTTATTGAATCACTTTACTTAATCAAGGTGCCTAAATTATATTAATACTTTCTTAAGTGAAGTTACTTAATCCATTTGGTCACATTACTAATCATAAGCATGAAATCACTATTTATAATTTACTATTTACCAAAAATTAAGTTGATCTTATTAGACTCTAAATTTCATACTGAACACAGCTGTAGAAAACCATTTTTTAAAAATCTTTACACATTATTAATTATTTAAGGTTTACATAAATATTTTAAAATATCATTTTTCTAGAATTCATAAATAATATGAATACAATATTTATCCGGACATTTGAAAATTCACAAACTTCACCATAAGAAGACATCACAATTTTTATTTAAATCAAAGGATTACACAATGCAGTTATGGTCTCGTTACATAACCCCTTATAACACCAGCATAGGACCTAAGAGTATGGTGTGCTAGGGTGATAGAATCTTGGGGCGGCTCGGCCAACATTGCCCGAGTAGTGATTTCTATCAGCTTGAACTTCTCATGAAGGCGATTCCGTTACAGCTTCACACGATGAAGTTCGGCTTGGGTTTGGTCCAGAGAAAAGCCCAAAGGTGCTACCTCCTTCCCGAGTTCTATCATATGGGCTTCGATCGGCCCGAGACTACTGGATGGGGCCATCGAATCTTATTTCTATACTAATTAATCAAGGTCACTTGTATTTATAGACAATAATCACAACATTTAGTTTCCAACAGTCATATTGACCAACTCTTATATAACAGTCGAAACCCAACGGTCTTATTTAAATTATACTCATTTTATTAAATGAAATAGTTTTGTTGAGTATAAAATAAAATAACACAAAAAGTTAGGAAACAAAATTTATTCAAAATTTCGGGTCGTTACATTCTTCCCCCCTTAAGAAATTACGTCCTCGCAATTTTAAAATTGGGCTTGGAAATTTCGTTGAAAGTCCCACATTGAAAAAAAGTGTCAGTAAAACTATTACTTTTAAAGAAAGAAAGGGAAGTACAAAGGTCACCTGAGTTAACCCATACTTGGATTCCATGTAGGAAAACATGGATATGGAAGAGAAAACAAAGGGTCAAGTTTTGATGGAGATTGATAGAAAACATGATTAGGATAACATTAACCACTAGAAGATCACAAACTTAAGATATGTTAAACGGTCTTTGATTACCCAGTAGGAAACGTAAACCAATAACATTTTTTTACGTTCCTTTTCATAATTTTGAGGAATTCATTTACTACAAAGAATAAAAACATAAGGAAATATACTTACCAACAAGTAGAGTTTTGTCCCTTAATATGTTTCCACCAAGGCTAATATTTTCTCCAAAGAATGGGTATTCAAAAAGACTTAGTCTCATCAAAAGCACAAAATCATCTTCTAGAGAATCACATAATCCACAAACGAATAACTATATTTTTTCCTTGTCTTTAGTCATCAACTAAAACTAAAATGGTTAGTATGATATCATATAATCCCCAAAAAGGATAAACCTTTATAAAAAGAGATATGACTATTAATCTCCAAAATTCAAAAAAAAATACCCAAAGTTCCAGGAATACCATTCAATGCACAATCATCCTTAAAATTATTCAGAATAATCCAAACTAAGATTGGAACCCAAAACTCAGAAGTATTTAATCACATAGTCTTCCCCAATAAATCTTAACATTTATCCCCAAATAACATCGACTACTATTAAAGTCTCATACTAAAGTGTAATTATCATATTCACATATTCTCTATGCTAGGTTCATCATTTTCCAGAAATAACCCAAATCACCATATGTCCACAATAAATACATAAATTATTACAAAAAAAACTCAACCATTCCTCCTCAATTTAAATCATGTAGTATTTTATTTCCCTTAGGCATATAGTACTCTAAAAGAGAAAACATCATCCAAAATAACCTTTATCATTTAATCACCAAATCATTTTCCTATAAAAAGGATATCCATTTGATAATACATAATTTCCCAAAATCAACTTATTCTTGATCCATAAAAATAGCAGGTGCATTAGTCAGTCCGAAGGGCATAACAACAAACTCATAATGCCCATTTCTTGATTGGAAGGCAGTTTTTGGAATATCATCATTCTTCTCCCTCAGTTGATAATAACTAGAATGAAGATCAATCTTAGAGAAGAATTGAGTCCCACAAAGTTGGTCAAATAAGTCATCAATTCTTAGAAGAGAGTATTTTTTCTTCACTGTGATCCCATTCAGTTCTCTATAATCAATGCATAGTTGCATCGATCCATCCTTCTTCTTCACAAAGAGAACTGGTGATCCCCAAGGAGCCAAACTTGGTTAGATAAACCCATTCTCCAAAGGATCTTGGAGTTTCTTATTTAATTCCTCTAGCTCCACATTTTCCATTCTATAGGGGGTCTTTGACATCGGATGAGATCCAGGTACGAGTTCAATGGAAAATGCTACCTCTCTTTCTGGGGAAGGTCCGGGTAACTCCTCAGGAAATACGTCAATGTATTCCTAGATGATGGGGACATTTTCTAAAACAATAAATCCTTCGTGAGAAACTTATTTCATTTATGAATCTTTTAACTAAAAAGTATTTTATGTCTTAAAACATCATTCTTAGACAATTACATTTTTCTATAATTCCTTCATAATGATTCATAAAAAGCTTGTGATTAACCAAACATATCCCCCGGGAGTGTTGTAACCAAGAGTGCAGCAAGGCCCATTGTCCTGTACCAGTTCCCGTTCGAGTCTATCTCAAAGTGGTGTTTTCAGGTTTTACCACTATGTACATCTGTGCCAAATCCACCTCTACCTGCTCGTATCCAGACAGGGATGTATTTGCTTGATAAACCACTTACTCAACACTCACCAAAATACAAGGAAGATTTCCTATATTTAAACTTTTCTATAGGGTTCTTTGTAATGTTTTCATATCCTAATTTCTACAAATAACTAAACTATACCTTTGATACCAACTATAACAACCTGCCTTTTTAATACCTAACTCTTCATTACATTTTACAAATAGAGGATCTTTAAAGTCTAGTGTCTTGGAAATCAGGAACATATAACATGAGAACAACATAAAATATTCTTCTAAACCACTTTTAAGGCTTCCTAATAGGTTAATCCTATGTAAATTTACTGTATCTCATATCTTGGAGATAGTCATCATAGGAAAGGGTGAGCAGAAGGCCCAATAAGGGTAAATAAGGAGTCAAAGTACTTGTGATATCAATAAGAACTTGAATAAAAACATGAAGACATGAGCAATGGAAGAATATTCATATCATAAAGAAAATAAATTGGAACATAACTTGAATATGTGGCTACAACATTTCATTTAGACATTCATGAACATATCACCAAGGTCCATCCTCAAGGTGTCATAAAAATTACCAAGGTTATTCACCAAGGTATCATGAAACTTGTCATCTCTAGAGATTAAATATTTACCCAATGCATTGGAGTGCTATCAGGGAAAACCATTAATATGTCTTTACTTTCATGTGATCCATGTAAATAATATTCAAAAATTTCATAAATAACCCATAGAGAATAAAAGAAATGGGTTTCATTTCAAAATCGTGACGTTTTAAAAGCTCTTAAAAATAAGATCATTATATCATTTATAACCCATGGAAAGGGAGTGAGGATTATTTGTATGTCCATTACAGAATAAAATATATCATATTTATATATTTATGAACACCCATAAAAACGAAATAGTTATGGGTATTCACATAAATAAATAAGGGAATTTCTTGAGAGAAAGAGATAGAAATTTTGAGATGAAATTTCTGCAGCATAACGGCTATATAACATGGTTTTAAATAACATTGAAAAGAGATGGGACAAGGGTCACCCACTCATAAATATTTAATAATACAGTATGGATACTGAATAAGATCATGGTGTGGATATTTTAATGACATACCACATGAAAAGGAAACATGAAAGAAAAGAGAAGATGTGATTTCTTTTACGAGAAATTCGGCAACCTAACAGCGTCACATAAAAATTCAGAAAACAAATTGATGAGAGAAGAAATGGTCTCTCATAATTTGGACATAAAATGGATAGTAATAAGAACATATAATAACATACCCTCAATATAAAGAGATGGAAAATATAAGACCCAACATAAAGTAAGTCATGACTTAAAAAAAGAGGAGGGTGAAATAATCTCTTACCTTGAAGAGTAACTTTGAAAGCTTGAAGGTTGGGACCTTGGGAGTCTTGAGGGAACCTTGGGAGGACTCCTTGGGAGGTAAAGAGACCAGAACTTCGTTGGGGAGGATTTTTAAATGAAATGAATGAGGGAAAGGCTTGGTATTTATAGGATAAGTGAGTGGACAAAGCATTAATTGCGAAGGGACACCTCATCGGTGGTATTGGCAAAACCATGGGCATTCCCATGGTATTTGCCCATGGTATCTTCCACTTGGGACACTCATACCTTATCTTACTATTTATAAGTCTACTAGAATTATTGCATAATTTTTACATCCTTAATGATGTCATTAAACACCCAAAACTCAAAAACTATATTTTCACTATTCACCAAAAATTCAACTCTCAGAAAAATCCCAAAATTTCATCTTAACCAAATATCAATGATCTGATTTAAAAAATGAACTCCATTTTATGAAAATAATTTTCTAAATATTTTTAATTTAATTTTTAAATAAAAACACTATTCACTAAAAATTCAACTGTTTCAGAAAAATCCCAAAATTTCATCTTAACCAAATATCGATGCTCTGATTTCAGAAATGAAATCCATTTTATGAAAATCTTTTTCTAAATAATTTTAATTTAATTTTTAAATAAAAAACACTATTCACCTGAAAAAACTAATACTTAACCAATAATTTCTAAAATAGTTATTTACCTATTTTATTGAATCGCATTACTTAATCAAGGTGCCTAAATTATATTAATACTTTTTTAAGTGAAGTTACTTAATTCATTTGGTCACATTACTAATCATAAGCATAAAATCACTATTCATAATTTACTATTCACCAAAAATTAAGTTGATCTTATTAGACTCTAAATTTCATACTGAACACAGCTATAGAAGACCATTTTTTGAAAATCATTACACATTATTAATTATTTAAGGTTTACATAAATATTTTAAAATATATTTTTTCTAGAATTCATCAATAATATGAATACTATATTTATCTGGACATTTGAAAATTCACAAACTTCACCATAATAAGACATCACAATTTTTATTTAAATCAAAGGATTACACAAGGAAGTTATGGTCTCGTTACATAACCCCTTATAACACCAGCATAGGACCTAATAGTATGGTGTTCTAGGGTGATAGAATCTTGGGGCGGCTCGGCCAACATTTCCTGAGTAGTGATTTCTATCAGCTTGAACTTCTTGTGAAGTTGATTCCATTCCAGCTTCACACGATGAATTTCGGCTTGGGTTTGGTCCAGAGCAAATCCCAAAGGTGCTACCTCCTTTCCGAGTTCTATAAGATGGGCTTCGATTGGCCTAAGACTACTGGATGGGGCCGTAAAATCTTCTTTCTATACTAATTAATCAAGATCACTTGTATTTATAGACAATAATCGCAACATTTAGTTTCCAACGGTCATATTGACCAATGGTCATATAACAGTCCAAACCCAATGGTCTTATTTAAATTATATTCATTTTATTAAATGAAATAGTTTTGTTGAGTAAAAAATAAAATAACACACAAAGTTAGGAAACAAAATTTATTGAAAATTTCGGGTCATTACACAGGTGGTCGTATATTATGTTGGACCAAGGGGTTAGACTGTGAGAGCTACCCATGTGGTCGTATATTATGTTGGAACCAGGGGGTTAGACTGTGAGAGACGCCCATATGGTCGTATAATGTGTTGGACCTAGGGGCTAGACTGTGAGAGCTGCCCAGGTGGTCGTATACTATGTTGGACCCAGGGGGTTAGACTATGAGAGCTGCCCAGGTGGTCGTATATTATGTTGAACCCAGTGGGTTAGACTGTGAGAGCTGCCCTGGTGGTCATATATTATGTTGGACCCAGGGGTTAGACTGTGAGAGCTGCCCAGGTGGTCATATATTATGTTGGACCTAGGGGGTTAGACTGTGAGAGTTTCCCAGGTGGTCCTATACTATGTTGGACCTAGGGGGTTAGATTGTGTGATCTGCCCAGGTGGTCGTATTCTATGTTGAATCCAGGGGGTATTGACTGTGAGATCTACCCAGAGGTCATTCATAATTTATTCGATGCTATGTTAAACCCATAGGGTTCAAACTGTGAGAGCTTCCAGGTGGTCATGTGTTTGTGATTGATGGATTGTTGAACAAAGGGGTTAGACTGTGAGAGATTTCCAGAGGGTTACTTGTTTTTCATTAGCTTGCTCAGAGATATGATTCCAGCATTTGCCAAATCAGGTACATTTCTTTGGGATTACGTACCCAGAGATCGACTTAATGATACATGTCTTGAGTGGCACGACGTCTATCTCAATGCCCTTGCATAGAATGTCTTAGAGATCGGGCTTACGGTCCCAAGGATATAGTGCTAATGTTGTTCTTGTTATTTTAATCACTTAATCAGGAATATTCATATTTATGTATGTGTGTATAGGTATGGGACTATACATGTGTATGTATATAGATATGGACATCCATGGTGGAACTTGCCCAGTTGACAGGGATTACATTCCCTAGGTTCAACTGTAGTTGCACATTTGGTTTACTTCCTTTTGTTATGTTCCAGCTATGCTGAGCACATTGTTGTTTCATACACGTTTAGCAGCACAATTATAGGTTACTTGTCGGGGTGCCCTACTGAGATTATTTCTCACCCCTACACATGCACCTTGGTGTACATGTAGACCTTATGTCTACTTTTTAGGTTGGGCATGAGTTGCATGGTGGATAGGGATGAGGCCTAGTGTTGCATGATCGAGCGGAGCTGCTCGAGTGGTTCTACTAATCGGGTTGCTGCAGTTCGACAGTGTCTGAAGATTTTGTATGTGGTTTGGCTCGGGTTAGTAGCAGATCTATGTACTTTTACTTTCAGTTTCTTTTGTACTTGTATCTATATGGTCAGCCTGGTGGGTGACCAGTGTTGTATTGTATTGCATAGTTGTTCGAGCTTTTACAGCATTTTACTATTACAGCTTGTTCTATTTCAGTTGTTTATTGCTTCCGCACTCTGTTTAGTTTCCATTGTGTATGATACTTAGTTATTTCTACTGTTTTTTACTCTGATATGAGGGCATAGTCTCCCCACTATCACACCCTAGGTCCTTGCTGCTAGTCGGCAGCCTCTGGTGTACGGGGCGGCACGCTTGAGGCCTTGTGGCGAACCGGATCGGAGCACCAGTTTAGTGGCTTCTGAGTCTTGTCGTTACATACAATATTTAGTATAATTAGAAATTTTCTCCAATAACATTCACTCAATTTTATAACTCCATAACTCTGGATTTTCTCAAGTATTTTTTAGACTCCACAATTTTATCCTTAAGAGATTTTCTTCCTCATTATTGGAAATAATATTTATAGTGGTAATGTCAATCTAATTATCTATTACTTACATAATTGAATTGATATATCTAAACTTACTTTTCAACTAAATTTCTATCTCTAAAATGAATTTAACTTTTGACTCGTCAAGGGATTTCCTGACTGAATAATTTTCCTTCTTCAATTATTTCTTATATATTTTGAGACTTATATATTCATTCAAGTACACCAAAAGCTCTAAATAAAGTTTAACATATTTTGATATCTCCTCATCACTACTTTATTATTCATTTCACCCTTATTATTATTCTCCACTCTATGAATAATTAGGCTATCTATATTTTTCCATAAAGATTGTTTACCCTGCATCCTCTAAATTTTATTTTTCTCATTCACTTTCCTCATCACAAGAAGTATAATCATGTTATGAAAAAAAAATATTCTTTGTTGAATTATATTTTTCTTTTAATTTTAATAATATTTCTATAATTTGACCATTATACATATTTTTATTCCTAGATGATCTTGTTTATTGATCATCCTTTTCCACTTTTTATCACTTCTCATTTGTTGTTTGTTACATTTTATTTTTAGTATACATGACATGTACTAATATAATTATATTTAATTCTTTGAATATATTTTATTTAAATCTATAAATATATTTTATATATTTATTTTGAATAAAAAATACTTTTTTATCATGTGTTAACTGTTTTATTTTATAATCATGAGTTAAACTATTGGTTATTTATTTAATTTATTGAAAATATTTTTTAAAATTCATTGAATATTTTTAACATGTTTCATGGATCCTTATAGTTAATTGTATTATACAGAAAGATTTCACTTGGAGAAAATTCATTATCTTATATTTTCAAAAAGGAAACTTTTATTAAAGGGGATTATATAATACTATTTTAATATTCCCTTAAAAATATTATTATTATGCATGATTTTTTAAAGACTTATGTTCTGTATGACTATTTATTTAATGGTTTATATTCATTGTGTTTATTTTTTAATTGGTATTATTTATTATTAAATCAGCATAGTTATGTTTATTCATGATTATTTATTGAAATCATGTGTTTTTTCACTTTATTATTTAGAAATGGGGGAGAAATTTGTGTTTCCAGTTTGGATATCCTTGGTACTTATGTTATATTATTTTAGTCTATTTTTAAATGATATACTTTATATTTTCTTGTATTTTTTATCCTTATAAAAAAGGGGAGAGTGTGGTCATGTTTTTTAATTATCAAAAAGGGTTTAATGTTCAGTGGCTCCTTACCACTTTGTTATGTTTTTGTAATCTCATATTCCCTATCATTTTTTATTTATATGCTTTAATAATTACTATTTCATTCTCATTGTTTATTATTATTCATTTTATTATTCGTTATTATTATTCTATTTTTCTCATATTTTTTGTTGAAGAAATTTCCTAAGTCTGGGATCTTAGACATAAAGGAATATTTATTATTTATTTATAAGAGACTATAAATTATATTGCATGTAGGAATTTTCATAGAGGGAATATATTACGTATGAAGTTTGGAATCTTATATAATGGAATTTTTATAAAGTTAATATATTAAATATAAATAAATATCATACATATAAAAGGAAATGTGTTATATATTAGGTATTTTGTTAAAGGGGGGAATCTTATGTTTGGATAGAAAAAACATATGTATGCAGTAACTTTTTCATATGATAATAGTATTGAAAATTTTTTAAAGTAAAAAGATTTATATATATAGTAGAAGCTGAAGAAATATTTATGTATTGGAAGTTTTGAAATTTGTAATTCATGGACCTTACGTATTGAAATTATTTTCAAAAGTACTTTTATATATTTAAGATCAACTTTTACATATGCTTCGAGTTTCAAATTGTTAATCCTTACTTATTATTGTGATCAAATTTTTACCTTTATGTATAATCATAATTGTTGGGAAATTATTTTAATTATCATAATCACCATGATGAATTATCAATCGCCTTCTATGATAGATAATTTTTCATTTTCTATGATATATAATTTGATAAATTCTATTTATATTAAAAATTCAATGATTTAGAATTTTTAAGGCATTGTATCATGTGAATACAGAGATTATAACAAGATTAATGTTATATTGACTTAGATGATTTAAATAAATGTTTCTATATAGATTCAAACATGAATATTTTCATGGGTAGTTGAAGGAAAAATTTCCATGAAAATATAAAGAGATATTTTCATGGAATAATTGAATGGGTTTGTTTCTATATTTTGAATCTCCAATGTTTATGAAGATATTTAAGGAAGATTACCCAAATATAAAGTGGTTCCTTATTCAAGGAGGAAATTTTTCAATGTTTATTTTATTTTCAAGGAGAAAATTATGGATTATTTTAACTTGATTATTTTGAATATATTATTGAAGAATTAAGTCTAAAACCGTTATAATTATTTTTTATATTATATTTATTTATTTATTTTTATTTTTTATTTTTCAATAATATCAAAAACAATAAGAAGAAGAAATATAATAGTGAAATATTATGAATATCACTATCATTCTCAAACTAAAAAATTTCCATATTACTTTATGACTGATAAAAATATAATAAGAAAAGTGAGAAAATAAGGAAGAAGAAAGAATGGATTTTAATGCTATTATATAGCCTTAAGGATCCTATGAAATTATTTTTTAGATATTAATTTTGAATACATACATATTATCTTCAATAAGACTCATTATCTATTAGTTTCTAAAGATATCAATTGTGTGTTTTCAACTATATTCAATTTTATGTATTTTTTTATTTATGTTGTAAGTGAAAACTTTGTGTACTTCATATGGGAGAATAATTTTTATTTTATTATTTCCAGCTATGATATCCTTAGAAAAAGGATTTGAAGGCCTTATAAAAGACTTTTAATGGAGATCCTAGTAAAATATATTATATCCTAGTACTAAGTGTGAACTTCTTACACACAACTATGAGATCCCTAGGAAAAGTATCTGAATAAAAATCATTAAGCCTGAATTAGGTGTTGGTGGATTAGACTAGGGGAGGTTTTTTATCCCTAAACCACTATAAAATCATTGTGTGCACTATACTTTATTTACTTTTAATTTCAATTTCTTATCTATTTGAAAAAGAAATAATGTATTTAAACCAACTTAAAGATATAAGTTTTAATTTTTTGTAATATTTTAGAGGACTAAATTCACTACCCCCCCCCCCTAAAATCATTGTCTATTATAATACTAGGATAGAAAATTATTTGACTCAGTATGTTTCAATCCTTTTGAATCATTGAAGTTAATATCCTTATTTGTTTCCTTTTCTCTTTAAGGGTGTCCATTTTATCATATCATATGAGATTAAGATGTTTTTTATTTTATCAATGGTCGATGCATCCAAGTCTTGATCCTAAAAGGAAAAAATATTTGTGTTGAATTTATTTGGTAGGATTATCATTATCTTATTCATTATAGAGTAATATTTGAGTGTTTTACATTCAAATCAAGCCTAGAATTTTTTTACTCTAATGAAGAATGCATCCACCAATTCATATTATCTATTTAGATATCTTTAAATTGATCTAGGTAAGTTTATAACTATGAATCCTTAACCTTATTATCTCCTTCATGAATATCATGAGTTTCCTACATATTCTATTTTCTATCTTTATATGCATAAATTTCATCAAATATTTCATTGAGAGTGATAAGAGTAATGCATTTCATGATCTCACATCATCTTTGATATTCCTCTTATCAAGAAAAATAAAGGACATCCCAAATTCAAGAAGATTAATACCATTATCAATGATATCGATAATATCTAAGATGATTGATAGAAGATATGAAACTGTCATCTCTCTCCATAGATGTAATACCATGCCATAAAACATGAGGAATCCATAGTTTTTTATGATATTCATTGACTCTATTGATATAATTGATCAAATATATAATCATTTGAAAGAAAAATCAGATCTATGTAAAGCATACCTAGAACTATTTCAAATATAATATGATACCAATTGTGAATACCATGAGAGAGTAAACCACTACTAAGAAGGGAGTGAATCAAGGGTCACTGAAAACACCAACTCACATATACAACATGATTTTTATTGCCGATTATAATTAATAAATATCTATAGTGATGATGTGATTATGAGAGATTGGGAAAGAGAGAACACAAATAGACATGGGGGGTTTCAAGGTTAAATCACCCTTATTATTAGGTGGATAAATCTTGGTTTGTGATGGTTATGATCTTACTACCCATGTTCCAATTTATTATCAAAAGTTTTGGGACCAAGTTGTCTAAAGTTTTTTGGAAAAAGTTTGCTGGAGTAATTTTATTTTTTTTTATTTAAAAAAAATCACCTCAGTTTGTAAATATAGTGATCTGATGCAGAGTGTCGGACATAGGGGGTTGAATGAAAAAAATTGAACAAAGTTTTCATAACAAATTTCATCCATTTTTGTTATGAATGTTTTATCTATAACTAGTTTTAGGACATTCCTTTCTTGAAAAAGCTTATCAGATGGAATGTTTGATATTAATTTAGATAATGATATTAATATATAAAGATTCATAACATCATGAAAAATATCATGATGATTTCTTTTGATAAATAGGGGAAGTTGAAGTTATTTCATCACAAAATTTCAAATGTAGTTTTCCATACATATTTTTCCAGATACATTTTTCTTTTTCTTTTTTTGAGGAAAAATATGGTGATACTTTGCTGTTATGAAATTTTCTAACATCGTGAATTATTAAGAGTTCATGGTCTAATAATTTTTATAGATAGGGGATAAAATAATTGGTATGTAAAAATTTTATACTACATGTTTCTAAAAAATAATTCATGAAAGAGGTTTTTGGATAGAAGACCGGACATAGGTTTCTAGATAGAAGATCCAATAGAGGTTTTTGGACAAAAGAACAAATAGTGATCTGGATAAAGAATTATGAAGTCTTTGAATTTGAAAATATTTTGAATGTTTTTGGGTTTTTTCAGGTAAAAATGGTACTAGTTTTTAGTCAATCCACGAGATAAAAGTTTTAATATCTATGAAAAATTAAAAAGTGAGATCATTAGAGTTATGAACATATACTTTTGGACATATTCTTACTAAAACAATTTAAATTTTTGGACAGAAAGTTGAGAAGATAAATAATTTGATGAAAGAAGTAATGGATCATATTTTTTTTGGGACTTAGTTTTCCAGATAGACAATATTGGATGCATTTGGGCAGACTTAGTTTCCATACAAAGGAATATTATAAAGATTTTCTAGATAATAATTTTCTATAAAAAGGTCTTGATAAGAAATGAATAACTTTAAAAGGTTTGTAAAGCTATAAAAATTTAATAACTTTGAGATAGTCTATTATTGTACCAATAATCACGGAGGAAAATATTGATTCTCATCGAGTTTTAATTTATTTTTAAGGAAGATTGTGAATATCTCAAAATATGAATTTTTTGAGTGGAAGTTTTGAATTTGAGTTTTTTTATTAAAGTGTAAAAAATAAATTAGAGTTCCCACATTTTCTATTTTGAGCACACCTATATAAAGGGTGAAAGTGAGAGTATAGATGTGTGACTATTCACATGTGTGAAAAAAATTAAGTTCTACAGAATTGGTTTCGTATAGGTACAATGAAAGAACTCATCAGATGAACTTCTTTTGGATAAATATTTGAGAAGGTAATTTCCAACTAAGGAGTCTCTTGTTTGAAGTGAAGAAGAAGTTTGTAGTGAATAGAGAATTTGTGATCAAGTTTTACTAGATGAACTCGTCAAATATATAGGATCAAATAGATATATTCTAGATGAATAAAGAAGAAGGAAAGATAAGTATGCTGATTTATTGCAGAAAAACCAGATTGACCATTTTCCAAATAGACTCATTTCTATATAGATGAAACAGATAGTGGGAAATGGATAAAGGAATAAGAAAAAGTGATCAGACTGCTTTTTGTAAAAATTCTAGATAATAATTTCTTACCTTATGCTGGGTAAAAAAGTGAAGAATAGGTTTTTCAAGAATAAAAGAAGTAAAGTTTTAAGAAGTGGTACAGTGAAAAAATTATGAACCTATTATTTAAGGTTTATAAACTTATTAAAAAATAATATTTATATATTTTGTTCTTGTGAATAAAATACACTATTTTATTTATCATAGTTTCATATAATTTAAAGGATATTTCCTACTTATTGTAACCACATAAAATTATTTTTTTATAGTGGATTTTTTGGTATTGGATTATTTCCAAACCATTTTGAGGACTAGCTACTCGTATTGAGTAGTGAACCTTATAAATTATTATGTTTGTGTGGTTGTTATTTTGATTTTGTTTTTCAGAAAAGTAATAACTCTTTAATAGGAGTTGAATGTTGTATCATAAGAAATAAAATATAAAAGAAAAATAGATCACTTATTCACCCCCCCCCCCCTAGTGATTGCATAAATCCTGCTTGGGATTTTCAATTGGTATCAGAGGTAGGATCCATTCATTGATTTTTTTCTAAAGTTTGAATAAAATAGAACTTTATATAGATATTTAGAATTCTATGAATAGCACTATAATTCTAGTTTTATAGGGAAATAACTATCATATCTGAAAAGACAAAATGTTTCCATATCTTATGTATCTTGGTTATAAGGTTCTTGAAGCTGTAATCAATGGTTTTCATCCTCATGCTAAGAATTTTCTTCTAACAGATTATGATAAGAAAAATTTTGAGAATGATGGGTGTGAAAAAATTGAAATACTTTTATCACTCTCTAAAATTGATTTTCTTAGAGTTAAAGGATTTGATATGGCTAAAGGTATCTGGGAAAAGTTAAAGAGATTTTATTAAGGAATACAAAAGTTAATAAATAGAGGTTAAAAATATAGAGGCAAAGGTATAAAGATATTAGAATGGTTGATTATTAATATATTGGTGACTTCTTTAGAAAGGTGAATAATATTGTATTCTACATAATATGTCTTAGTGAGAAGCTGTAAGATTCAACTATTGTTTAAAATATCTTATGAATTCTTCCTAATAATTGTGATGAAAAAGTTTCATCACTGGAAGATAGAGATCCTAAAACTATATAGATGTATGATTTACATAGTACTCTCATCACATATGAAATGATAATAGAGAAATTTATTAAAATCAAAGAAAAATATGATTGAGAAATTTCCTTCAAACCTTCCAAGTAAGGAAAATATAAGACAGTTCTTGAAGATGCATAAGCTAGTGACTCTGAAACCAAATATGAGGTTAGTAACAATTTTTAAAAATTTAAGTCCTTATTTTATAAATATGTGAAAAGAGTTACAGGAAAGTATAAAGTGAATTTTAAACTTAAATTATTTGGTTGTAGAGATAATAGGAATTTTACTACAAATTGTCCTTGAAGAAAGGAATATGAAAAAAGTTATGAAGATGATAGAAATTCAAGAGGATACTTTAAGAAAAATGATGAAAAATATAAATCCTATTTCAAGGGATATGATACAAATTTATCTAAATCCAAAAGGATAATATTTTTTTTCTAAATATGATAAAGTTTATAATAGTGAATTTTAAACAAAAAACAAGTGATAAAGATACTGAAAAAAAATTATTTAAAAATTAAATGATTAAAATTTCACCAGTGATGAAATTAGTAGTTCTAAAAAAGAAGAGACACATTTGAAATTTTCTCTAAAATTAAAACTAAAAAAATTCCTTTGAAATATTGAAAGACTTGAAATAGTGATCAAGAAATTTAAAAAATAAAGTTCAACATAAGATAATCAATAATATTTTCTTGAAGAAAAATCTAAGTTGCTGGAAAAATTGATCATTTGAAGAAATATTTTAAAAAATATAGGAACCATAATATTAATCTTGAAGTGAAGATAAAAGTGATGGATGAAGAATTATAACTTGTTTAATAAAGAGTTTCAAAAACTGAGCAAGGAGTTACAAATTTCAAAAACTGAGTTAAATAATATATTAAATGTTCTGAGAAGTTTGAAACTAAGAAAGATCAACAAAGGTTATGTTAAAATATTTAAAAGAATAATAAATATGTTTATAAGGAAAATAAATTTGATAAAACCATGTATATATCCAAAAACAAAAGAGTTGAAAAATATAAAGTTTCTAAAATTTCAAAGTCATGATCAAATATTTGTACTACTATTAATTCTATTGAATATGAGAAGAAGTCCAAATTAAAGAAGAAATTTTTTTTAAAGATAATAAACATTTTAGGGTAAAACAAAGTTCTAGAGTGGGAAGTAAGAAAAATGAGACAATTAAGTTTACAACTCTAGGTAATATGGAAGTTATAGAGGAAAATATTTCTTTTATATATACTTTTGGTATTGTGGTGGATTTTTTCACATAAAAAATATGTATTGGTTTAATAAACAACACTAAAATAATACCAATTGAAATTGGAGTCAAATATTGAGGGGGAGTCAAACAACTCAAAGAATAAAACCTTATAAAGTTGGTGTGAAAATTTTAAATAGATTATAACATTTGGAAACTATTTATGAAAGATTTTAATATCTTGGAAACCTTGAAAAAGGATGTCTTGTATTGTTACCAACACAAAAAACTCTTTACAATAATTCTCAAAATCTAGATGCAAAGGAAGATAAAGGCAAGGAAAAATCACTTGTTAATGAAACTACTCTATAAACTACAAAATGAGAATGAACCCATGTTTTTTATAGTGGTTTCTCTTCACATATGAAGGGATATTTTAATCTATTGAAGAATGTGAAATATTTTAAAGAATTCATAGTAACTTTTGGAAATGATGAGTCACTCTGAATCAAAGATGTTGGATCTTCCATAATTGGGGAAGAAAATTTGAAATCCAAACGAGCATTATTTGTTGATAGGATGAAACACAAATTATTAAGTGCTTAAAAACTTTGTGATGAATGTAATAAATTTTTTTCATAAAATATGGTTTTGTTGTAAAAATATTAAAATATGGACAAGTTTTTATGAGATCCCAATGAACATTGGAGAACTTATTTCAAATTAGTGTTGTAAAAAGTTCATGTTATATGGGCATGATAGAAGAAAATAATATATGGTATAAAATATTGGTACATATGTTTCATAGTAATATGATGAAGTTAACAAAGTGAGATATTATATGTGATATTTTTAATATGATAATCAGAAGGTATTAGTGTTGTTCAGTTTTCTATAAAGGGAATATTGCAAATTCAGTTCATAAGAAAGTTGAGATTCATTCAAATAATCCC
This sequence comes from Viscum album, assembly GCA_963277665.1. Classification (NCBI taxonomy): domain Eukaryota; kingdom Viridiplantae; phylum Streptophyta; class Magnoliopsida; order Santalales; family Viscaceae; genus Viscum; species Viscum album. Next base: position 903,350,419 of record OY728125.1, on the reverse strand, counting down.
TTTTATCTAATTAAATATAATATTTGTGTGTTTATAAGTAAAAAATATACAAATAGATATAAGTAATTCATTTCTTTCATTGATTATTTTACTCAAATTACATGAATTATGTATTTTAAACATAAATCAAAAGCTATAAAATTGTTTAAGAGTTTCAGAATAAGTGCTAAAAAATAATGTGGATATTATATGAAGGATTTATGAAATGAAAATGGTAGAAAATAAAATATTAGGAGTTTATAGATTACCATGAAAAATATGGCATTATCCAGGAGTCCAATGCTCCTTACACACCACAAAAAAATAGTGTTTCTGAAAGAAAAAACAGAATTTTGGTGGTGATGGGATGTACAATGTTGATTGATCATGATAATTCTCATTATTTTTGGAGGTATTAGATGAGTAATATAGTTTATATTTGAAACATATGTTTCTATATAACAAGTTATTATATTACTACTTATGAAATGTTTTAAAATGAAACTCTAAGTTTGAAACACCTAAGTTTTTTTGGAATTCCCTGCATTATAAAACTCAAAGGAAAAAATCATAGAATATTTGATCATATAGGTTTTGATGGATTATTTCTTTTCTATGATCCTAATGTAATAGGATATATATATGTTTTAAAAAAGAAATGTAAAAGATGGTTTATTCATCATATGTAAAAGTTCTTCAAAAATCAGATAAGAAATTTTCACAAACACATGAAAATAAGAAAGATGGGGAAGATTAGATAATTGTTATTGAGAAACTTGAGAAAAATTATAGAAATGGATATGCTAAAAAAATTAGTATTTTGAATCGTATATTTCTAGTGATGAGGAAGAACTTCATACATATCATCCTAGGATGAGGAAAAAGTGGGTACTTAAAACATCATTAGTGATAAAAAATAACTAGTTCAAATGAGAAAAACTTCAAGGTTAGTTACATATACTTACTTATACTCAAAAGTTGATCCAAAATATGTAAATGAAGATTTTGAGCATCAGTAAGGGATTGATTCTATGAATTAAGAGTTAGATCAAATTGAGAAAAATGATACTTGGGAACTTCTACCTAAACTAAAAAATAAAAATGTTTTTTTTTTACAAAGTGGATGTTCTGAAATAAGTTGAATGGAAATAGTGAAGTGATAAGAAACAAAGCATGATTGGTTTTCAAATAATTCTCACTAATTGAAGGTATTTATTATAATGATACTTTTTTTCTAGTATAAATATTAGAAACTATCATAATATTTCTTTTTATTATTTCACAATAAGGTTACAAAATCTTTCAGATTGATGTAAAGTAATATTTTATTAATGGATATCCTGATGCAAAGTGTATATTGAACAATCATGTGGCTTCATGATTAGAAAATATGAAATCTATATATGTTAGTAGAATAAAGTTTTTTATGGGTTAAAGAAAGCTTCGAGAAGTTGGTAAGCCAAATTAGATACCAGCTTAAGGAAGTTGGACTTTAAAAAAGGAAGAGTTGATAATAATATCTACATCAAAGAAAAATAGGAGGTTTCTCTCATTATTATAGTTTACTGTGATGATATTATATTTGCTGGGAATAATGAACAAACTTGTGAAAAGTTTTCAGAAGAAATGAATAAGTTTCTTGAAATTCCCATGTTATGATAAATGAAATACTTTCTTGGATTATAAATCTCACAAAAGAAGAATTATATTTTCCTATCTCAAGAAAATTATTCCAAGTAACTACTTAATAAATTTGTCATGGAATATTCAAAATTAGTTTCTATACCAATTTCTATGGGAACCAATATGTTTAAATATGGATAAGGTAAGGAATTGGATCATAATGAGTTTAGGAAATTTGTTATAAGTTTGTTATATCTGATAGATTCAAGAATAGATATTGTATATGATATTACTTTGTGTGCAAGATTTTAAAGTCCTCCAAAAGAATCACATTTCTTTTCAGGAGAAACAATTCTCAGATATATCAAATACACAATAGATTTTAGTATAAAATATGACATGTTATGAAAGATTGATTTGTTTTTTGTGAATATTCTGATTGGGAAGGAAGTTTTGATGATAGAAGGTCCACATCTGGTGGAATTTTCTTTCTGGGGGGAAGTTGTGAGAGTTGGAATACAAAAAATCAAATATATGTAACTCTTAGTATGTATAAAGCTAAATATATTGATTCCACTCAAGCTATAATACAAATTATGTGGATGAAAACTTAATTGAAAGATTTGTTGGTTAAAGTAAAGTTACCCCTTCTCTTGGGTTGTGATAATCGAAGTGTTATAAATCTCATTAAAAATAAACTGAAAATTTATCATTCAAAGTATACTAATATCAAATATCACTTCATCAAATAGAATATGAAGAAGAATGAATTGAAATTGTAATATATTTTTATAATGGAACAAGTTTTTGAAATATTCACAAAACCTTTACTAAATGAAAAATTTTAGAAACTTAGGTTAAACATTGGTGTATAGCCTATTTCTCTCTATGGTTGAGGTATATGTTCCATCCCCTCTCTCATCTTTTATTTGGATAATGTTGTCAAGGGGGATGAAAATGATGTTTCAAAAATCTATCCATTGGTATATGCTAAACCTTTTAAGGAAAGCATGTATTTAGAGGGAGTTATTAAAAGGGGTAATTTGTGATTTTAGCATGTGTGAATTGTTTTAAAGTTTTTTTTTAAGTGGATTTAGGTAACATTGTTCTTACAGGTTTTTTTGAAAAAGTTATTAAAGTTCAAAGAAAATTTTTCTAAAGATGTGTTTTAGAAAGAAGAGGTTTATAAAGTCACTACTTATGGATAGCATGGTTTTTTTGTTCAATGATTATTGTTTCCTACAATGAGTTCACTCACATAGGATTAAAATTTTTTCATAAGTGATTCATTTCCTATGTTAAAAATATTGAATGGTTTATAATATTTGGTTAACAATAAAATCTAAAGGGGTGGATTATTGGGACCAAGATGGATGATGTTGTTGTTTAAAAGAAGTTTGTTGGAGGGATTTTATTTTGTTTTATTTTTACAAATATCACCTCACTTTGTAAATCTAGTGATAATATATAGAGTATCATACATAGATAGTTGGACACAAAATATCAGACAAATTTTTCATAACAAATTCCATTGGTTTATTTTATTCTGAATGCTTTATCTAGAACTGGTTTTTGGAAAAATCTTATCAGATGTAATGTTAAATATTAAGTCATATGATGTTATGTAGATATTAAAATTACTAACATCATGCAAAATTTCATGAAACTTTATTTTGATAAAGGGGGTATGTTGAAGTTCTTTGATTACAAAATTTTCATATGCATTTTTCCGAACACAGTTTTTCAGATAGATTTTTTGTGAGGAAAAATATGGTGATGCTTTACTATTATGAAAGTTTATAACATCATGAATTATTAAGAGTTCATGGTCCAAGAATTTTTTTAGATAGGTTGATAAAATATTTGGTATATAAAAAGTTCATACTACAAATTTCTAAGAAATAATTCCAGATATAGGTTTCCTGATAGAGGTTTCTACAAAGAATATTATATAGAGGTTTCCAGATAGAATACAGGAGAGAGATATGAAAAAATAATTAAGAAGCCTTTAATTTTGATAGATTTTTGAACTTTACTAGGTTTTTCATCAGGTGACAATGGTACTAGTTTTTAGTCAGGCCACAAGATCATGGTTTTAATATCTGTGCAAACTAAGGGAGATCATCAAATTTATGTACATAGACTTTCGAATAGAGTTTTACAAAAGATTCTTGAAGTTGTGGATAGAAATTTGAGCAGATGAAGAAGTTTTTAAAAGATAGAAGAGATCAAGTTTTTTTTTGGACTTGGTTTTATAGACATATAAGGCCAAATTCAGTAGATCATACTTAGTTTCAAGATAAAGGAATATTGTAAAGATTTTCGGGATGAAAATTTTATGAAAATATTTTTTGGGAAAAAAGGTCTTGATAATAAATAAAGAAATTCAAAAAGTTTGTAAAGTTATCAAAATGAGATGATGATGATATGGTCTTTTATTATTCCAAAAATCATGGAGGAAAATTTTTATTATTTCCAAGTATTAAATAAGTTTAAAGGAAGATTGTGAATCTATCAAGTTATGAATTGTTTGAGCAGGAGTTTTGAATTTGAGTTTTTTCATTGAAGAGGAAAAATAAATTGCAGTTCCTTCCATTTCTATTTTGAGAACACCTATATAAAGGGTGAAAGTCATAGAATAGAGGTATGACTATTTTCATGTGTAAAAAAAATAAAGTTTCATATATTTAGTTTCATATAGGTACATCGGATGAACTTCTATTCTCTATAGTTTTGAGTAGTTTATTTCCAACCAAGGAATCTCTCGGTTGAGGTGAATAAGAAGTTTATAGAGAATAGATAAGTTGTGATTAGGGTTTACTAGATAAACTTTTCATATGAACTCATTGAATGAATAGGAATCTATAGAAGAATTTTATAGATATATTTTGGATGATGAAAGAAGAATGAAAGGGAAAGGTTCAGGTTTATTTCATAAAAACCTTATGGGCCATTTTTAGGATAGAATCATTTTCAGATAGATGAAATGAACAGTAAGAAATAGACAGAGAAATTAGATATAGTGATCAGACTAAGTTTTTTACAAAGTCTAGAGAATAAGTTCTTACCTATTTTTGGGTAATAAAGTGAATAATAGGATTTTCAAGAATAAAAAAAGTGAAGTTTGAAGAAGTATCATAGTAAAAAAGTTATGAACCTATTGGTGAAGGTTTCTAAAATTATTACAAAATCATATTTATAGTTTTTTCTCTTTAGAATCACATGTACTTTTGTATTCATCATAGTTCTATGAAATTGAAAGAATACTTCCAACTTATTGTAACCACATAAAAGGATTGTTTTTTAGTGGATTGTGTGGTATTGGATTATTTTCAAACCATGACAAGGACTAGATACTATTGTTGAGTAATGAACCTTGAAAATTCTTGTGATCATGTGGTCGTTCTTGTGATTTTGTTTTTTGAAAAAGTTATAACTCTTTAATAGTAGGTGAAGGAAAAGAAAAAAAAAGATCACTAATTCACCCCCAGTGATCACATAGATCTTTCTTGTGCTTTTCAAAATAATAAGGTATAATTCAATAGGTTTTAGTATCCATTGTTATTATTATTATTATTATAATTTTTTGACTGTAATTTTAAATAATGTTTCTCTATTCTTAAAAAAAATTATTGAAACATGATTATAAAATGTTCCCTATAATATTTGAACCAAACTAAAGACATTTATTCATTCATAAGTAGGACATCATGAAAAAAGAACATAAAACTAAGTACTACACACCATGGATTATAAATCACCATGGTTAAATTACATCCATTAAAATTTTATAAATCAATAAGTGATGATAGATATAAAAGAATAAAATCTTTATGACTAGAAAATATCATAGATCATATTTAACCATAAGGATTACCAATATCCAAAAAACCTATAATGATGAAGAACACCATGAAAGGATAAAGAATTATGAAAAATATATAATATAAAATAATAATTGTTCCTTGATAAGTGTGAGTGGAATGAGTGAATTATTTATTAAATATATATATATAGGAATGTAATCCGGTCATTACAAATATGGTCATTGCACATATGTTTTTTGTTCATATATTCAATAGGTATAATAAAATTGTGTATTTTTAAGTATTATATTTTAAATAATATAACTCATAGTGAAATAAAAATATAATTTTAAAATATTATAAATATGTGTGTGTGTGTGTGTTGCATATAAATATTATTATTATTATTAAAGTATGATAATATGTATATATAAAATTAAAATAAATATTTTAATATCAATGGAGTAGTAACATTAAATTTTAGAATATAAATATTTAATGGTATTAGTTAAAACATATTTAGTATAAAAGTAATATTTCTTTTTTTCAAAGAACCATTTTGTTAGGTGTTTTATATTTTATCCAAATAGATTAAATTTAACACTTTTAAAAAGTATTATATATGAACTAATGAATTAAAAAAAATATTATGAAAATGTGACACTTGTTTATGTAACTGATAGTTTTATTGTGGAGTTTTGAATGTTGAAAAATCATTCACATTAGGTTTTCCATTTTCAAATGGCTTCCAACAAGTTTTTTCATGGAGACGAAAACACCCAATGGTTCCCTCATTCAAGAAACTTCACAAATCATCTTTCTAAAGGTATATATTCATTGGGAAATGGATCCAATGACACTTAGGGACTCACATTGATCAAGTGGATAGGAGTTCAAGCTCATCACACCTTTTTTATGGGAATTATTTCCTACTTCGTGACTCTCTTAAATATTTAAGATATGTTCATGAGTCCTTTATTAAATCACAATTATAACATAGGTTGCCTAAAATTAATAATCAATTATTAGCATGTATGAACTTTAGAATCATCTATATGTATTTGATGTTCTTCATCGACAGAGACATCAATATGTATCTGAGTTTCTCCATCGATGGTACCCTTTTATAAACGGATTAGAGATTCTTATTTTGTTTATTTTTATGATGCTGGTTTTAATCCAAGTAGTGGGGTGATCTATAAATTATCACCAACTAGGGATATGGAAGTTTCTTTTATGTCAAGATAGGGCACGTGATATGGGATTTCTATATATCCTTGTGAAAGGAATAAGAACCCATGTAGTTTGGTTACATTTAATGGGAAACATCATACCTTCTTATGTTCATGTAACGAGGAACAAACCATGCAGTTTAATATCATGTAGTAATTATTTTTAAGTGAATGATTCCTATCCAATATATGGTGTGAGACTTATACTAAAGTAGACTAGGGGGCCTGTAAGGGATGTGGACTCCCAAGTTGGACATGACCCAACTAGTAATGTGGCCCAAAAAAATAGGTTTGATTTTGGGGTGTTGGGTTTGGACGTTAAGGAGGTTTCCTATGTATCCCATTTGGACAGGAATCAAAGCCCATGTAGTTCAGTTAGATTGAGAACCCACACCTATGTGAGTTCTATGAAGGTTTGTCTCATAGGTAATGTGGCCCTTTGAGAGGATTGTTACATGGTTGCAGGTCTTACAACTAATAGGAGGCTCATTTGAGTGAGTACGATTGGGGATTATACCAAATAGAAGGCCCTTTTGAATTCTCATAGGGGATATATCCCTTTGAGATGGATACATGGTTTTGATATCCCACACCTATGGAGGACCTATTAAGGAAGTCATTAGGAAGATCCAGAAAAGGATCCTCTTCCAAGAAATGCATTTGATCATGTGTATTTCATGATTATCACTAAACTCTAAGCCCGCGTGATTCATTCTCAGTGTGAGAAACAAGATGAAGTTAAAATTTGAAAAACCACACAATCTCCTTTGTCCTCTGGTGACTTAGGTCACAACTATGGGAAAGAGAAAGGGATTTTATGTGCATGTCTCCTCTCTTGTTTTTGTAACCATGGAAGATAGAAGATAGGGAGGGTATGAACTCTTGAAAGAAAAACTAAGGGATTACTTCCAAAGGGATTCCCTTTTCTTATTTCTAGGGAATATAAGAGGATAAGATACTAACCCTCATAAAATGTAAAATCAAGCATCTCCCCCCCACCCTCACGATATGAAACGGGAGGTCCTTGGTCTCAGATATGAAAGGGGGAGGACATGGACCTAGCCCTCATTTCTAAAACTGGGAGGTCCCTAGAACTTCCCTTAAGGTTTGGGTTCTCATTATTGAAGGGATGCACAATTTCACACACCCCTAGGACCCAACCCATCAGGTGGTACAAGTTTAGTAAAACTCTTACCAAAGGAATGCACAACCAAATGGGAGACACATTGGTGTGTCTTTTTCCATGGTCATGAATATTTAGAGGCTTCGGTGGAGGTTTTGATTTGGTCTACCTCAAATTAGAGTCCTAAGATAAGAGGTTCCCCACCATTAGTGGTAGGGAAAATGGGCCCAAAGGAGGTTCATATAGGAGAATTTTGAGAAAGCTAAATATGGCTTGCGCAAATGAAGGCTAAGCGAGCTGAAGATGGATCGTGTAGGTGAAGTTTGGGTGAGCTAAAGATGTATCACACGGATAAAGGTTGGTCATGATGAAGATGGATCACACAAGTGAAGTCTAGAAAATATTAAGGGGTCTCATGTAGGTGAATATTGGGTAATATAAAGGGGTCTCGCATGGGTAAAGTCTAGGTGAGCTGAATAGATCCTTGGGTGATGGACAACTAGGGCGACAAAACTTGGGAAAGGACTTGATCTAGGATCCAAGGGTCTCCTCGGGTGTCTTGGGATGACAGGTGCTTAAGTATCGGGCTTGAGAAGTGGATTTTTTCCAAGTGTTATTGACTTATGGAAAGTGGGTCACACATGTTCTCTTGTGTTTAAATCACTAAGGGAAAATTAATCATATTTTCCCTCATAATTACCTCTTCTTTCAAGGATTTTAAATCTACCAAAAAGGTTATGAGGACCTAAGTGAAGGAATAGGTAGAGAAGTGCTTCAAGGATTCTTTGGGATTTTTAGTCATCCCTAATGAGGACTCCTGGGGTCCTATTTACAGGAATTCTTGGGACCCCAGGAAAAATACGTACTTCGCGTAGGTATGTCACACTAGTCATCATATAGAAGTACCCTACGTGAGTCACTTGGGCATGCATTTCTAGTTCTTTCATGGTGACATTGATGCATATACTGGACCTGCATGTTGGCTAGACCTATGTGGTGATACTGGTGCATAGGTGGTACCTATGCAGTATCCCTGCTTTGGTCTTGAGCGGTTCACCTAGGAAATTATGTGTATTCCTTGATATTCCTCACTTCTCTTTTACTTGAGGAATTCCCCTTTGAAAATTATCATTCTCGCATGAAAAAGATGATGTTTAACAAAATACCCCACTTAGGATTAGATCTGATCAAAATAAAAGAGATTGGTCCTAAGGTAGAGGAAAAAGGATGTTGATGGATCCTTCATTCACTAGCATCTATGTTTCTATACACCTTTATGATTAGAAATTATGAACATGAATACTTGAATACCACACAAGGGATAAGTAAAAGGGAGCACTACGTAGATGGATCGCACAGGTGGATCATGATGGAGGATCATGCTAGTGGATCATGTAGGTCGATTGTGTGGGGGTCTCATGCACATAGCTCACACAGGGGTACCCTCATATATAAATAGTGTTGATGGCTTTAGTGGTTCTTCCTTATCACCCTTACACTTTTTCTATAGTCGCGCTAGTCCATTTGATGAAGTTCTGTTTGCACAAACTCAGTATTCACTTGCCTGCATGATGCATGAACCTAGGTGAGTGACCTACATTATGTCACTTAGAAGAGTGACCAGCACGAGGCCACTTGTTCAAGTGACCTATGTGAGGTAACTTAGGTGAGTGACCTGCGTGAGGCCACTCCTTTGAAAAAAAAGTGTATTTATGAATTTTTTTTAAACAAAGATTTGTCTCTAATGAAAATATTGATACTTACTTGTATATTACCAATGGAAACTCAGAAGGTTAAAATTTCTAAAAAAATATTCTAATCATATTAAGGATATGGTCAATGTCTTCGGGCCAGATTATTACAATATAGGTGATACTACTCTCCCAAACTTGGTGAATTACATGAAGAAGCATCATCATGAATATCCCGAGAGTAACTATCTACCACTCTATGGACATGGACATCTGAAGGATGTATTTATCCTGAAGCTGAATAGTTATATATTTCTTTCCTAATTCCAAGAATACAAGAACTTTTCCACTATCAACATCTCAACCAAGGGATCATACATCAATTTGGTAACATCATCCATGAACTACATTATGCATCACAGAAAATGTGCCCCATATTTAAAGCCTCATACCCATGTTACTCATCTATATTTCATGATTCCAAGATAGATAAACGGAAAGGCTAGAGAGAAGACTAGGACCTCCACCCAGGAGGGGGTGCTAGGGTCGAGTAGATGTGGGCATACTGGGTGTACCAAACCTGTGCTGATTTTTTAACTAAACTAAAGGAGGTTAGAATTTACAAGGCTATTTGGGTAGCTCATATATATGTATACAAGAACCCAAAAATTATTCCAAATTTGTTAAGCCTAGGGGTCCCATAGAGCAACTCATTTCCTCTGATGCATGAAGAATTTGACATTAGTTTATGGAATATATATAAAATTTTGAATCTCCCATCCTCAGAGAGATGTCTAATGAGTTTATCCCACCAAAATCCACATGGGATGATATAGAAAGGATGAATGTTCTATCTTGTCAGTTGTTGAAGATAACTTGAGATATCAAGAATGAATACCCTTATCTAAGGGGGTATGTTCATTTTGAAGTGTGGATGAATGCATTCCTAGAGCCCAAGTGGGGCCTACATGAAAACTTCCCATGGAATTTATCATAATAGAGAAGTGGGTAATTCCTAATAAATTTTGGCGTATATTGGAAAAAAGAGAGTATAACTGAAGGGGTATTCAATAAAGACTAATATACCCACTAAGACTCATCTTTCAAGCTTCATAACAATGTGTATAAGAATATACATGTTTCTAGTTCATGAATACAATGTCGACATGAGGCCAGGAACATTTTTCATATGTCCAAGCTAGAAGTGGGAAAGCACATAAGGTTGACAGCCCCTTTCTTGGCGAAGATCCATCGGTGTCTGCTATATATGCGCATAGGGAAGGCCCATTTTTTAATTTATGAAGTTCCCAACCAGGATCTAAGTATCACTGAGAGGAGAAGGGGGTTAATCAATGATATCTTTTCTTTTTATGTTTCCTTATTTTTTTTAAAAACTTCACCTCCTATTAAAGAGTTTCTTCTCTACTGAACACACACAACCACAGGAACACAAGATTTACAAGGTTCACTACTCAACAAGAGTAGCTACGTCCTTGGTATGGTACAAAAATAATCCAATGCCAAACAATACACTAGAAACCAATCCTTTGATGTGGAATACAACGAGTATTATATACCCTTACACTCATGTAACACCAGGAAAACAATCTGCAAGTGTGTGTGCACCCTCATACCACAAATAGGAAATTACAGTATTTCAGTGCTTATTTTCAATTGAACAGGTGTATTCTTTGAAGTACAAATCTTCACTTCCTTACCCAGAAATCGGTAAGAACTATCTTACACACAACTGAATGCGTGCGAAGGCCCAAAATCTTTCATGTACCCTTTTAGGTGACTTTCACACAACTTTTATGCCACGCACGCAAGATTCAACTTTTGTCATGAAACACCTCCTGCGTGCAACTTCAATCTTGTGCGCAACTCTCTTCTTGCGCAAAATTTTTTCCTTCTTGCACGCAACTATATTTCTTTTTCGCACTCTCCTTTTCTTAATATTTTTCTGCACCTCAAAGATCTGTATTTATCTAAGTGTTTAGCATCTTAAATGTGAGGGGGTCACCTCTTATTTATAGACCCCATTGACCCCTACGCGCAAAAACCCTAATGGGTCACACAAGATCTTGACGCATCACGTAAAACCCTGATTGACTTCGCCTTTCACAGCGGAAGTTTCTTTCATGCCAACCTCATATTTCACACACTTTTGAAATATTTCGCGTTCTTCTTTCCTTTTCCATTTTCTGAAGTTCGGACCGGGAATTATTCCTAGCATGAAAAAACCCTGTTTTACGTCGCCTTTGGCGTACAAGTTTCTTTCGCACCAACCTCATCTTTCATGCACTTTTGAAATCTTTCATGCGCTTCCTTCCTTTTCCATTTTCTGAAGTTTGGACCTAAAATTATTCCTGGCACGCAAAACCCCATTTTACATCACCTATGGTGTGCAAGTTTCTTTCATTCCAACCTCTTTTTTGACGTTCTGCTCCCGAAAAATGCCTTGCGCGCTAATTTCCAAGCCACCATAGATCTTGTGCACAACTTCATTTTTCCAAAATCATGTTTCTTTATCTCCCGATTTTCAGGCCCTAAAATTTGGTAAACACTGGAAAATAATTCCACCTTAAAATGTTCTTTTATACTACCTCCAAATTGTCCATTCCTTTATCATTGTTCTCTTCACTGCATCCCAGAACCATTATCCAGCTTTAATCGTGAAATCCACTATCTTGATATGTATAATATGATCGAACAACTTTGGCATTATTAGTTTTACAATGAAAAGTACTGAAACTTCCCTATCATCCAGTAGCATCATTCCTTCCAATCAAAGCTGTATATGACTGGAATCATCATTTCTCCCCCTTTCCTTTATAAGGCTTGCATCACAAGTTCTTCTAACTTATGATATTTGTGAAATACATATCATCTAAGCATCGTCCAGTTTTAATGTCCTTTACAAAGTGAAGTGATTTATCTTTATTGACAATAAAAGAAAACACTCTGTAACAGCAAACTTTTCTTACTTCCTTCTCCATCCAACTTGGTCCCAACAATCTCCCCCTTTGGATTTTGTTGTCAACCAAGATTCATAAATCACTGAACTTTGTGAACTTATTCAATGGATTTCTTATCAACAATTCTAAGCCTACGTCAGCAAACTCATTGTAGGAAACAAGAATTATTGACAGCCAAAACCATGCTATCCAAAAGCAGTGACTATGAAATCTCATGATCATATCTCCTTAGCCTTCTTTAGAAAATATTTCAAGATTCTACTTCAGCATTCTTCACTTCTTCAACTTTCTTGGAAAACAACATTGTTTCCTACAACCACTCCAATATTAGAATAGTTCACACACATACATGCTGGATTCACAGCTTACCCACAACTCCCCCTTTATGCATGCTTCCATAAGGATAGATTTATGACACAATTATCCCCCTTTGACAACACTATCCAAAGGCAAGATGAGAGTGGGGACAGACACATGTACCTCAACCTTGATGAGAAGGAGGTTGGACACCCATGTTCAACCTCAATTTTGCAAATGGTTCCTTCGGTAATGGTTTTGTGAATATATCAGCAACTTTTTCAGAGGTAGGAACGTACTCCAGCCACAATTCATTCTTTTCCACTAGATATTTGATGAAGTGATACTTTATATCAATGTGTTTTGAATGAGAATGTTGTATCGGATTCCTTGTAATATTGATCGCACTTTGATTATCACATCCTAAGAGAAATGGTAGCTTCACTTCAACAAATAGATCTTCTAACTGAGTCTTCATCCACATGAGTTGGGTTGTAGCTTGAGTGGTAGCAACATACTCAGCTTCAGTCATTCTAAGAGTTACTGAATTTTGTTTCTTTGTATTCCAACTAATGCAACTTTTTACTAGAAAGAAAACTCCACCAGATGTGGATCTTCAATCATCAACATTTCATGCCTAATCAGCATCTGAATACCCGAATAGATCAATATTTTCTAATCCATCATACCTGATCCCAAAAAAATTGTGCCTTTGATATATTTGAGAATTATTTTTCCAAAAATCAAATGTGATTCTTTAGGAGCACTCTGAAATATTGCACATAAAGTGATAGTATAAATGATGTCGGGTCTTGATGAATTCAAATACAATAGACTTCCAATCAGCTTTAGAAACTCTTTATAATCAACTTCCTTGCCTTATCCATCTTTAGAAAACTTGGTTCCCACTGAAATTGGTGTGGACATTGGTTTCGAATTTTCCATGCCAAATTTTTTCAAAAGTTCCTTATCATACTTTTCTTGAGACAGAAAGACATGATTCTTCTTCTGTGAGATTTGTATCCCAAGAAAGTATTTCATTTCACCCATGATGGACATATCAAATAACTTCTTCATCTCCTTAGTGAATCTTTCACATGATCTATCATCATTTCTAGCACAGATAATGTCATCTACATAAACAATAACGATCAGTAAAAACTCCTGACACTCCTTGATGTAAATATTTCTATCAACTCTACCTTTCTTAAAATTCATCTTCTTCAAGCATGTATCTAATTTAGAAAACCATGCCCTAGAAGCCTATTTTATCCCATAAAAATTATTTTTCAACCTACACACATAACTTTCATCCTTTACAATAAAAAAATCCTCAAGTTTGATCAATGTAAACTTCCTCGTCAAGGTCGCCATTCAAGAATGCGGATTTTACATCCATTTGAAAGATTTTGTAACCTCGTTGTGCAGCAATAGCAAGAAAGATTCTGATTATTTCTAATCTTGCCACCGGATAAAAGGTTTCATCAAAATCAATGCCTGTAATTTGTGAATACCCTTTTTAAACCAATCTTTCTTTTTTCATATTACTTTACCTTCTTCATTCAGATTGTTTCGGAAAACCCACTTTGTACCAATAATGTTCTTGTTGTCTGGCTTGGGTACAAGTTCCCAAGTATAATTCTTCTCTATATAATCAAGATCTTCATTCATATCATGAACCCATTCTAGATTCTCAAATGCTTAATTTACATCATTTGGTTCAACTTTCGAATAAAGAGAAGTATGTGATATAGCATTCATTGTTCTTATTTTTTGAACCCTCTGATGATTATCTCCAATAATGTTCTGAGCTTCTACTTGTTTCCTCAGCCTAGGATGAGTTGTTTGAACTTCATCCTCATAACTTGAGATTTCTGAGTCGGATTTCTCTTCTTGATTATGATTAACACAGTCTGTAGCATTATCAGAATTGTTAACAAGATCTTCTCTATCCTGCTCAACTTCCACATCAACATATGACTGCTTTTCTTTCTCAACATTTTCAACAACTTTTACATCTGAAGAATCAATGATTCTTCCTATTTCTTTGTTGAGGCATCTATATTCTCTTCCTTCTAGATCATATCCAAGAAAAAATCCTTTATCTCCTCTTTTCTCAAACTTTCCAAGGTTTCACCTTTCTTATTTATAATGCATGGACTCCCAAAAACTCTCAAGTGTTTCAGACTTGGAGTTTTTCCATAGAACATTTCATATGGAGTTATATCTGAGTTTTCCCTATAGAAACATCAGTTCTGAATATACACATTAGTGCTCATGGCTTGCCTCTAATAATAATGAGAAAGACTATGTTCAAGTAACATAGTTCTCACCATTTCCACCAGACTTCAATTCTTTCTTTCAGCAAACCCATTTTGTTAAGGTGTGTATGGTGAACTGAACTCTTGCTGAATTCCATGTTTCTCAAGTTAACTTTAAAACTCTTCATTCTTATACTCTCCACCATTATCAGTTCTCAAATTCTTCATTGAATACTCACATTCCTTTTCTGCTTTCCTCCTGAAACTCTTAAACATTTTTAGAGCATCTGACTTATGTCTCATGTATATAACACAAGTAATGCGAGTAAAGTCATCAATGAAAGTAATGAAGTACTTATCTCCATTTTTATATTTCTTTCTCATTGGTCCATAGATATCTAAGTGTATAAGTTCCAAGGGTCTTTTTGATCTAATTTCAACTCTCTTATGAATAGAGTTTGTAATATTTCCTTCCTCAAAAATAGTGCAACACCAATCTCTTTTTCTTGATAAATCAGGAATATCTCAGACAATATCTCTCTTTGATAACTTGCACATATTTCTATGACACATATGTCCCAGCCTTTTATGTCATAACTGATTTTCATCCACCATACCCATGTAACAATAGTTCTTCACTTCACCAATTTGGAACAAATTCCCTCTTTTAAGTTGTCCTCTTGTAATTATATTTCCATCATTTTCACTTTTCACAAAAAATCCATCTTTTCTAAAGATAACTTTGTTTCCCTCATCACAGATTTGTGACACACTAAGAAGGTTATGTTTCAATCCATCAACATATAGTGTTTTCTTGGATTTCATCTTTTATTTTCCAATGATGGATGATCCAACACCTTTGATCCTTAGAGATTCATCATTTCCAAAGGTCATTGTTCCTTCTTTGAAGTCTTTCACATTCTTTAGTAGCTTTAAGTATCCTTTTATATGAGAGGAACACCCACTATCAAGAATCCATGGACGTTCTCCTTTTGTAGCTTTCAATGCAGTTTTGACAACGAGAGATTTTTGTTCTTCCTTTTCCTCTACTTTCTGTTGTGCTTCCTCCAATTTCCTAGACAAGTCAATGTGTTCTATCCTAGAAAACCATGAACTCTTTCTTTTCGGACTTATTAGACCTGTCCTTTTTAGCTTTTAAAAACTCTTTCTTTTGATAATTATTAAGAAACTTTTGTTGCTCTAGTAACACACTAAGGAATCCCTTGGCAAGATTTCTAGGTCGATCACATATTTTATAGATAGTTTCCAGTGGTTGGAACCTATTCTCAAATTTCACACCAATCTTCTCAGATATCTTCTGAAATTTATTTAGAGAATTTTTATTTTGAAAGTATTGACTCCCCCTCAATCCTTTTCTTTCAAAACTTTTGTAATAGTTGTAATGTTTTTGGTTGAACCAACTCATATTTTCCATGTGTCTGAATCCACCACAATACCAGCAGTAACCATAGAAAGAATATTTGCCTCTGAAACTTCTATACTGATCAGATTTGTGAAGACACTTCTCAATAACCATCTTAATAAAACTATTCTGACCATCAACCTTCATGTTTTCACTTGTAACTCTCTTCTTCAGCTCATATTTATCAGTACTGTAATTATTAGAAGTCTTTCTTGACTCATGATTTTTATACACTTCTAATTTTTCAGCATTGCTAACTTTGGACACATACATGGTCTTTCCATCCTTTTTCTTATTAGAACCAGTTCCGTCTTTCAATTCAAACTTTGAAGGTAACTTTTTTGGATCCTTATTTGGTTCATTATTACTGGAACATTCACCAACTTCTGAGATAGATTTTTTGAAACTGATATTCATTTCTTTAGCTTTATAAAGTTTCTATTGGAAAAGTTCCAACTCTTCTTATTTTTCCTTCAGATTTACTTCAAGATGATCATTAAGATTCTTTGCATTATCAAGATAATTTTTCAGATCATCAATCTCTTTTTCCATATTGATTTTCTCATCATGAAAAATTCCTTCATTGTTTAATGTGGAATTTTCAATTATCAACTTCTTGTTTTCCTTCTCAAGTCTTCTTATTTTTCACAAACATTCCTTCAACTCTTCTTTTAGATATTGTTCAAGTTGAGTTTCTTCTTCTTCGGTACTACTGCTCGCATAATCATCATTATTCACTGTTGTAAAAAAGGTACTCTCTCTAGATTTTTCAAAAAAAGATTTTTCAGATCCAGTCTCACTATCATCATCTTCTTCACTTTTTGAAAACAAGATTCTTCTTTTTGATTTGAAGAACTTTTTATCCTTACCTCTTCCATAATATTTATCTTTTCCACCCTATTTCTTCCATGACCTTCTTGGTCTTCTATATTCTTCATCACTATCTTTATCTTTCTCTTTTTTAGGACAATTATCCGCAAAGTGTCCAACATCTCCACATTCAAAACATTTAAAAGGGAATTTCACATTGAATTTCCCTATGCCTCTTTTCACTTTTTTAGAAAACAAGGAGAGTATTTTATCAAAATGTTGACATACCTTGTTTTCAGAGTCATATTCAGCAGCTTTATCTTCAATAAGAATTTTCTTCGAATTCTCTTTCTTTGCAGCCTTGAAAGACATTTCTCTATCAGATTTTTCTTTTCTCTTCATAGTCTTCTCCCTTATCATTTCATAAGTTATGATAGTGCTATGGAAATCATCCAAAGATAATGTTTTAGGATCTTTATCTTCTAGTGATGAAACTTTTTCATCAAATATTTCGGGAAGAATTCTTAAGATCTCTTCAACAACTGTAGAATATTCCAACTTTTCACAAAGACACAATATTGTACTGAAAATGTCATTTATCCTAGTAAATAATCCCCCAACATATTTAGATTCTCCAATTTTCAAGTCTTCATACTTCAGCCTCCATATTTTTAGTTTTTCCTTCTTAACTTTTGTATTTCCTTCATATATGTTCTTCGACTTATCCAAGATTCCTTTAGTTGTAGCCTCACCTTTAACTCTAAAAAACTCACTCTCAGAAAGAGATGAGAGTAATGAATTTTTATCCCTTCCATAATTCTCAAGATTATTCTTATCGGCAAGTGTAAAAGGAACCTTGTCATAAATAGGAGTAAATCCATCAGTTGTAGTTTCAATAACTTCATACCCAAGAGACATAAGATAAGGAATCATTCTATCTTTCCAGATATGATAATTCCTGCCATCAAATATCGAATTCCACTTACTGTTCATGCAATTGAGATTCTCCATCCCAACTTCTCTTCAAACACTTCAGCAAAGAATAAACAAAGGCAACCTCCCTCTGATACCAATTGAAGTTCCCAACCGGGATTTAAGTATCACTGAGAAGGGGAGAGGTTGAATCGGTGATATCTTTTCTTTTTTATGTTTCCTTATTTTTGAAACAACCTTTTCCTCATGTTAAAGAGTTTCTTCTCTGCTAAACACACACAACCACAAGAACACAATATTTACAAAGTTCACTACTCAACAAGAGTAGCTACGTCCTTAGTATGGTATGGAAATAATCCAGTATCACACAATCCACTAGAAAACAATCCTTTGATGTGGAATACAACGAGTAGGATATACCCTTACACTCGTGTAGCACCTGGAAAACAATCTACAAGTGTGTGTTCACCCTCTTAGCACAAATAGGTAATTACAGTATTTTAGTGCTTCTTTTCAATTGAATAGGTGTATTCTTTGAAGTACAAATCTTCACTTTCTTACCTAGAAGCCATTAAGAACTATCTTACGCACAACTGAATGCGTGAAAAGGCCCCAAATCTTTTTCACACCCTTTTAGGTGTCTTGTACGTAACTTTTATGCCACGCACGCAAGATTCAACTTTTTTCGTGAAACACCTCTTGTGTGCAACTTCAATCTTCCACGCAACTCTCTTCTTGCGCGCAATTTTTTCCTTCTTGTGTGCAACTCTACTTCTTTCATGAACTCTCCTTTTATTAATATTTTTCTTCACCTCAGAGCTTGGTATTTCTCTAAGTTTTGAGCATCTTAAATGTGATGGGGTCACCTCTTATTTATATACCTTGTTGACCCCTGCGCACAAAAACCCCAATGGGTCATGCAAGATCCTGACGCATCACGCAAAACCCCAATTGACGTCACCTTTCGCAGCGGAAGTTTCTTTCACGCTAACCTCATCTTTCGCGCACTTTTTAAATCTTTCGTGTGCTTACTTACTTTTCCATTTTCTAAAGTTCAAACTGCGAATTATTCCCGGCACGCAAAACCCCGTTTTACGTCTCCTTTGGTGCGCAAGTTTCTTTCATGCCAACCTCATATTTCGCTCACTTTTGAAATCTTTCACGCGCTTCCTTCCTTTTCCATTTTATGAAGTTCGGACTGCGAATTATGCCTGGCATGAAAAACCCCATTTTACATTGCCTTTAGTGCGCAAGTTTCTTTCACGCCAACCTCTTCTTTCACGCCAATTCTTCAATCTTTCGTACAACCTCCTCTTTCATGCCAATTCTCCAATATTTTTTGCACCTCATGCCTTTGATATTTTTTGACGTTCTTCTCCCAAAAAATTCCTTGCACGCTAGTTTCCAAACCACCATAGATCTTGCGCAAAACTTCATTTTTCCAAAATCATGTTTCTTCATCTCCCAATTTTCAGGCCCTAAAATTTGGCAAGCACTAGAAACCGGTGCCACCTTAAAATGTTCTTTTATGCTACCTCAAAATGTTATGTTCCTTTATCATTTTTTTCTTCACTGCATACCATAACCATTCTTCATATTTCATCACGAAATCCAATATCGTGATATGTATCCTTTGATCGGATAGCTTTATCATCATCAGTTTTACAATGGAAAGTATTAAAACTTCCTTATCTTCCAGCAGCATCATTCCTTCCAATCAAAACTGTATATGACTGGAATCATCATTTCTCTCCCTTTCCTTCATAAGTTTTGCATCACAAGTTCTCTTAACTTATGATATTTGAGAAATACAAATAAGATAAGCATCGCCTGGTTTTAATGTCCTTTACAAAGTGAATTTATTTATCTTCATTGACAACAAAAAACAACACTCTGTAACAGAAAACTCTTCTTACTTCCTTCTCCATCCAACTTGGTCCCAACAATTTCATGGGCCATTAAAAGTACTATGGGGATGGATTGTGGCACATTTTAGATCTTACATTGTGTTGAGTGGAATCAAAGTTCATGGGGGCGGTTTCAACAATTTTTTTCAGGTTTTTTCTAGTATCCATCCACAGTCCCTAAAGCACGGTGAATCCTTAAAGAGACTGAATCAATTTAATTAATTAAACTTCTTTCTATATGGGGATCCACCCACTGATATATTCACTGATGACGGAAAATATAGGGATGAAATGAGATCATATATGATTTCTCTCAAGGATTTTGTTATATCAACTTGAATTGATGGTAAGGTTATATGTGAGTCCTATGCTCCATATATATTTTCACACTAATTAAAGTTCCTACATAAAATTACCATATCTCCTCTTGTGCAAATTCGGTCAAAGAGGCGCCCAATGGTGGCCAGAAAACTCTAGATTCTCACAGTTGTGGAGGTGACTCTAGTAGTGATTAATCTTCCTCTAATGGTTGCATCCACTAGGTTGACCTCCTAGTATACTGAATCCTAGATTTAATCATATCCCCAAGGGGGGTTGACAGTAAGTGTTCCCCGAGTTGGGTATGTAATGACTATTAGTCAGGGGAAGCATAGCAGAAATGCTCCACTCATTCTAGGGAGTGACAGTGATGAGTCCCTAAGCTTGTCCAAGCAATGTCACACACATTTTAGTCTTTCGGTCGGGGTAAAAAGTGATATGTTAGATGAGGTTGAGCTTAGATGGTCCATCCACCATTGCTAAGAGGAAACTCAAGCTCTAGTTTCCCACCCTTTTACTATGATGTACAGAGCCTGGAATCTCGCGAAATTAAAGAGTGTCAATTCTGCTTCACAGTAGGTTAGAAAAACCTTGGATTTCATGTGGCCAAAGTCAGTTCAAACTTGTTAGTGCAAGACTTCTAATGCCAAGGACCTATGGCCACTTCTTCGTGTTGGTTTTTTAATTCCATGGATTGGGTATGTTTTAGATTCACCCAACCTACAATTTTATTATGAACCTATCGTGGCGAGAATATATATCTAGGAGTTGGAGATGTTCATTTATTCCACCGATGATTGGATCCCCACTATGAAGAAAGTGGAGGATATGATGAAATGGGGGCCACTGAAGGGGTTTAAAATTCATCCATTGATAAATGGAATGACTTCATCCATCCTCATGATATAAGTTATCCCTTATCTTGTTTTCCTCATTCATCTTGTTCTTCTTTGTTTTAAATAAAAGTTCATTACTGAGGAAATGGTGACCCTGATTTGCAATGGGTAGGGGAAGAATCGGCTAAGATCTCATCACCAAAATATGGCCCAGCATGATCGCTATGGGTGATGAGTAATTAAATCCTAAATCTGGGGAGCTATCCTCAGGCCAGAGAGTGATAGAGGAGGAGATGTCAAGATATTATTCTTGATTACCACCTCCAATACCTATATTTAGGGAGGAAAGTAATAGCCATCATCCATTGAAATTAAAGTAATGATGGAGGGTGAATCTCTTTGCCCAATGCATTATTATCCAAGATGAGTTTTCCCAACATCATTTATTCTTGATTTTTCTAGAATAAATGCTTAATCCTACCTATGGGTTGTAGGATCCACTCCCCTCTCCTCTCTCAAGGGGATTAGAGATAACCCCCTGAGAACTAAAGAGTACATCCTAGATGAGGTGTAGGTTCTTGCTGGAAAGTCTATTCCCTCGACAGAAGAAGCATCAAGGGTTGAGGCTACATTTGTTCCTATCATTGTAAATAGGGAATAAAATATTGGTAATATCAAATTCACACCATAAAGTGTCATGTTGAAATTACTAACTTTTATTCCTTTTGATATTTTAGATTCACCACATACACTGTAGAACCCTACGATAACCACTTTCAGTCATGTCACTACTCTGGAAGGAGATTATATTGACCTCAAACCTCCAAATAAAGGTACGGGTGCTAATATTTATTTGGTGGATACTAAAAGAGTTATTCCCACCTAAATGAAAAAGGATGTTACTGATGGAGGATCCAATTTAGGTTTTGATCCCAGCATCTTAAACACCCTTACTAGTTGAGATTATATGAGACTTTACATAATATATAATGAAATATTAGATGCAATTAATCTATATATTGATATATTAGCCTCTCATGAGGAGTTTGAGGACATTAATAAGGATTTTAATGGATGTGAGTTTCCCTTTTTTAGTTTTTTCTATCATAACCGACCTTATGTCCAATGCATTAAATCAATGATCTTGATTGGAGAATCTCTTTCTACAAAAAATGTCACCAAGGAAATCCATGACCAGGGCATTGAGGTCTATCCTTCTCCTACTGTTAGGGGTGAAATAGTCGAGGGCCCCATAGTGGGAGATTCTCAGGGGCCTTCCATCCTAGGCCCTGAGTAAACTCAAGGGAATGTTCCTCAGTAGGAAATCTTGGTTCTAAGTGTTAAGACTAAGGGTTATATGGTGGAATCAAAATGATAAAATCATCCATCATTGGGTGAGTTCCATCAACTTCCTTGATTATATTTTTAATTTATTCTTTCCATCTTGCAATTCCTATGACTAATTTCATTCATCTTTCAAAGCTAGAAGTTGTATCAGTTGAACCTGCAGGAGAGACCTTTGCCCCAACTCAATTGAATGGATAGGGAGAGGATGGAATCACTCTGGGAAAGATATCACATGTCACTTCCATAAGTCAAGTGATTCTGGATTATACCCCTCCCTTTATGACTAGTTCCACAGTTATCCAAGAAACTCATGATACGCTCCAGGCACTTCTCTAATTCGTATGGCAGGATATTTGGGAGCTATTCTTGAGGAAAACCATTGTATATTTACCTTCAATAATGCCTCATCTCTAAAACATTTTTGGTATTCTGGGATATGTTAGATTTTACTACTGTTTGGTTTACACTTCTAGGAAGGAAATCATTTGTTGGTGGGAGAAAGAGAAATATTCACAACAGCGCCTTATCAAGGTAAGAATGCTCATCAAAAATGATGGCCTCCAAGATGACTTATCCCTAGAGAAAATCAACCATGCTAAGAAATTGGTTGTATGAAAGTAGTGGGTTGATGAGAAAGATGATAAAATATTATACCTCCAACAAGAGATGAATGCAGTCCAAGGGTAAATCATACAATTTCATCATCTCCTAGAAGGGTTTCAAGTCTAGGGGGTGATAACCATTACTATCATGGTGGAGGAGCTCCTCCTGGATGAAGATACTAAGGCTTCCCAACTATCCAAGCTTTGATATGTTGTTGATGGGTCCTAAGAGACCCTCCAACAACAAAAGAGTTATGTTGATGGAATTTTGTAGAATATGATAGAGTGACACTAATTTGTGGATACTCCTATTATTATTTTTTTCTCTATAAATAAAAAGGATTTTATTTCAAAATAGTATATGTCTTCATTATTATTTTCCTCAGTAATTATAACACAACACTAAATATACTTTTTTTAGGTAAATTTTCTCACGTCAATGTGTTGTGATCATAATAATATGGATGGGGAGGCTATCTAATTTTTTCCTAGGTCTTTAGACCTAGAGAGCATAGTTAAACTGTTTCTAGAGTCACATGATGGACCCTATAAACTTTGTGTCTTTTTTCATCATTACTCTAATTTTTTCCAAAGTCAAAATGAAAATTACTTAGCATGTTAAAAATAGATTTTTATTATCCTGTCCTTTATAGGTTTTCTACCTAACAAGTTTTATGCCTCTTTCTTTTCATTTCTCAGATTTTTTTTATCTAATCCATGTAAAGTTTACATCTAGTGAGTTGAGACTCAACTTTATACCAAGGTTCCCTTTTGGGGGTTTTCAAACTGGTGAGTACTATGTCTCTTTTCATGTGTAGTTTAGAGTCTTTCAATATAGACTAATGTGACTGGAGTTTTAGGTTGAACATCTTTGACTGTGAGTTATGGAATGATGGCCCAAGTAGGTCTTATTGGACAAGAATGTTCTAAAATTATTAAGATACCCAAAAGGGAAATTTTGAGCCGTAGTTTTTATATTTACATATATAAAAAAAAGATATGAAATAAATATGTAAGGAATGACCATAGACCATGTTCGAAAAGTGTTTTTTATCATTATATTTTCATTTGATATTAAAAAATATATAAGATGTCTCTCCTGGGAATGACTGTGCCTCTGGTTGATAGGCCCTTTTGTGGGTGACTTATGCAAAGATGAACTGGTGCATATCAATGCATAGTCAAAACAATAATATTCTATAGAATCTGAAATCATACTACTAATGGTTGAGGAATTTATGAATATCCGAATTTCTCAAGACCATGGAAGGTGGTTTGTAAAGGGAGTGCATCTGAGAATGTAGGTGGAAACTGTTTTGGTACTATCCATGAATGGGGAAACTGATCCTACACAAATTTGGTTTGTGTGTAAAGGATGAAGAATTATATTGTATGACCAACATCATGAGGAAGTATCCTCCCTGAAAAGGGTTAAATCATCATGAATTTTAATGTCATGAAACCAGGACATGGACTGTGTAGTTTAACATATTATAGAAAGGATGTTGAGGGATACAATTTAAGTTCACTTATATTTGACCGAAAGATTATAATTTTCCCATTCCATAGTGATCTGAATGAGAATGCTCCATCATTTTTAGGTGTGAATGGGAGAATTTTCAAGCTGTAATATAAGGGTTTCTAGATCTGAACAGTGATACAGGACAAGTATGCAAGGAATGTCTATAGACCATGTTTGAAAATCGATTTCCAACATAACTTTGTTTGTGTCTTATAGAGATAGAAGAGGTATCCACTAGGAATGAATGTACCTCTAGTTGACAGACCCTTTTGGTGTATGAATTAGGAAAATCCAACTTGGGTGTATAAATGAATAGTCAAAAAATGACATCCTCTGGTTAATAGGCCATTTTGGTGTGTGACTTATGTAAATCCAACTTGGGTGTATCAATTCATATTCAAACAAAGTTGTAATCTAGAATATAATGTTCTATCACTGATAGAAAAATAAAACTTATAGAGATTCATATTTCCCCACACACAAATTTCGGTTTTTGGAAGGAATGTTCCTGAATATGGAGGTAGAATTTCATATCAAAATTACCCAAGAATGGGGAGAAATGTTTTCTCTATGTAGGTCTGACCCATTAGTAGGAAAAGAGGATTTTTTTTAAATTTTATTAGAAACAATACATATGATCTTAGAATCACTACATATCTTGTCAAAGAAATAATAAATCCACACATATTTCTAGAAGTATTCCCCACACTGATTTAATTCTTGTGTGGATAAGGGACTTTTTTTAATACGAGCCCACGAACAAGGTGAGCACCTGTATTGGAACCTCCTGTGTGGATCTGTATTGTATATATAAGAGAGGGGTTGTTTTTATCATATTATGTCTAGACTAGGATTGGAGATATGGGTGTCACTACATATCTCATGAAAGTGATAATCAAGACACATGTAGTTTTAGGAAATCACATCATGAAAGAGATGTCAATAAAGAAGTTTAATATCTTGTGGTCAGGACGTTTGGTGTGGATTTCAAGTTCTTGAATCCAAGACCATGATAACCCTAATGTGAACTGATATGCCTTAATCATGTGGGGAATCCTAACCAAAACTCCTAAAATCAGGTGAGAAATTATCGGTGTGAGAAACAAGGAGTGGTAAAGGTTTCTTTCACCACACAGATGTGGTTAAAGTAAAGGACAGGGAAATTCTGTAATGTGGTGGTTGGGTCAAGATATAGGATTTTGGAATCTCTACATATATCATCAAATAATAAATCAAGACAAAAATAGTTCTATAAAACCATGTCATTTAACATCATGTGGTGAGGATGAAGTTTACCTGACATGAAAAAGAAGGCATGAAACCCTACAAACTCTATACAGGAATTCAGGAAATCATATCATGAGAGGCATCCCGTGTTTTTGATAAAAGGCTTCTTAGTCTAGTTTTCTAGGGCATCCTATGCTTGGTACACATGGAAATACAACATTTTAAAGTTATGTGTAGAATATTTTTTCATACATCTTAACGTAATATGACTAGGAAAACATGGTTTATTTCAATTTTAGGTCATATGGATAGGACCAAATTTCATGGAAAAGATAAGAGATGTAAGGCTTACCGAACTAAGTATGTCCCAACATACTTTGGATGTGAAGAAGAAAATAATAAACCTTGGTATTGAGGATTCTTATATTAGGAGAAGTGGTATGGGATAAGAAAGGAAGGAATTACCATGGACCAATATTCAAAACGTGGGTTTCTAGCATAATGTTGTGGAGGATTACAGAGATAGAAGATGTCTCTCCTAAGTAAGGATGTTCCTCTGGTTGACATGTCTTATTGTGTGAGGTTGATGAATATACTAATGTGGTGTATCAATGAATAGTTAAACAATGACATCCTTAATTTGTAAGTCCCTTTTGGTGGGTGACTTATGCAAATACAACTGGGTTGTATCAATTTATATTCAAACAAAGGTTTCCTTAGGAATATAACATTCTATAGTTGATGGATGGAGAGAGGTTATAGTGATCTGAAATTTCCTAATACAAGGAGTATGATGTGTGGAAGGAATATATCCAAGCAAAAGGGAATTAGTTGGACTAGTATTGTCTATAAAGTGTGGATTCCCCTGTATAGATCTTCATTTTCTATGCAAGATATGGATATTTTTGTTTCCATGATAGGATCCTAAATAAGGGAACCTGAATTGAGGTATCCTACATGGATCTCTATTTGTATGTAGGATAGAGGTGTTTTTTAATTTATTACTAGGCCCAAGGAATAGGGTCTAGGAGCCACTATGTATCCCATCGGAGGTGAGAATCAATCCACACATAGTTCTCATATGAAATATCTTTGTTAAAGTCTAACCCATACACAGGGAGAGGGGATATTTTTATATTTTATCTCGACCTAGGATTAGAGATATATATATCACTATGTATCCTTTGATGGTAAGAATCAAGCCACAAATAGTTATTTAATGGGGGTGTGGTGGTAGACCAACACCTAGGATTGTTATCCACTCAAGCATGGACCGAAATGTTACACAGTTTTACATTTTATAACACAGATGTGAACCATGTAGTTTTATATCATGTGGTAGGTATATTTTTATACAGTTTAACATTTTGTGACTAGGATGTTAGGCTATGTAGTTTAGAGTCTTGAAACTCATACTATAGAGTCTCGTATTTTTGGGTTTTATTATTGAGACCATTTGATGTGCCTTTTAAGGTCATGCATCCAGGACCATATTGTTATAAATTTTAATTTCATGCAGAAAAGATGATGGGTAAACTATATAGTTTAACATCATATGTCTAGGATGAAGGTGTCCTATAGTTTATCATCTTGCAACATGGATGATATGGTGTCTTTATCACATGAATTATTTCTTGAGGAATCTTGCATTGTTAGTGGCCATAACAAGTTCTCCATCCATTGAGATCCTAAAATAATCTCCATTAGAGTAGACATTTTGTATGGAATAAAGTCCCTCCCACTTTGAATCGTGCTTTGGGGGTTTCTTCCCTGGTATCATTGGTGTCCTCAGGACTACTACCATCTCCCCTTGGAGGAATGATAAGAGGCATAATTTCTTGTTAAAATCCCATGTTATCCAATTTTGATGGACCTCCAAGTGATACAAGGTATGAAATCTTTTCTCATCAAGTCACTCCAACTCATCCAACCATTTTTTATATTTCTCATACATGTATAATTGATCACATATAGAAACATAGAGCAAGGGAAATTGGACCTCAATGGGCAGAATTGCTTATGTCTCGTATACAAGTGAATATGGGGTTTCCCATGTGGTAGTGAAAGTGGTGGTTTAGTAGGGACACAAGGCTTGAAATAGCTTTTTAGGCTAAGAATTTTTATACTTATCCAACATATTTTGTAGTATGTTTGATAGGGTCTTACTGAATAACTCTATCTATCTATTAGTTGTTTCATGATAGTGACATGAATAGTTTTATTTGATGTTATATTCCTAATATAACTTCTCCAACTCAGTAGAATAGAAATTGGTGTTTTTTTGTCAGTATTGTATGGGGGAAAAAAGTCTAGTAATGATGTTTTATTTCATGAAGATGGAAATGATTTTGGTTCCAGTATCTTTGAGGGGTATTTCTTTAGCTAATTTGGAAAAGAAATTGGTAACGGTGAATATATATTTGAACTTATTGTATGTAGCTAGTGGATATAGTCCTACAACATCCATTCCCTATACAGAAAATGGCTATAATTATTTGGTTGTGTGTAGAAACTTTAGGTGTTGATGGTTGAAGTTGGTGTTCACTTGGAAGGAATGACACTTCTAGGTGAATTTTGTGCAATCTTATGTCATTGAAGACTATAAGTATCCAAGCCTTCAGATCTGATTAGAAATATTGAACCCTTATTGGTGGGTACTGTAGGATCATGTATGTACTTATTTCATAATATAATTATACTATTATTTTTCAATTCACATGAGAAGTAATCCATCAAATCTTCACTTCTAGAAAACTTTTTGGTGATCTAGACCGTCAAAAAGAGTGAATTTGGTCACTTTTCATCATATTTTCTCTTTTTTAGATATTTCTGATGAGATCACTCCAGTTTAAAGGTAGTCCACAATGGGAATCATACGACCATTTATAGGACTATGTGGTTTGGTGATGTAATTAACCTCATTGATTTCTTCTATGTTGATATGAATAAAATGTGAGACCATTTAGCGATATACAAGGCTGATGATTGTTTCATCCCAATATGGATCTACCAAATCCATGGATGCATTCACCAATTCATCATCTTAGTTATTATATGATCATGGGACATGATTCAATGTTGGTTCTAAGGGTAATTATTCCATTAGTCCCCAAACATAGTCAAGTGAGGGGGTTAGATCTTCTTTTTTGATAGAATAATCTCCATTGATCTACTTAATCACCAACTCCAAATTTCCATTCACCTTAAAGTGTTCTACTAGAAGTGTTATTTTTAACACTATAATGAGGTCCTGATATTTTGCCTCATTTTTTGTATAGCCTTATGACAATAGGAAGGAGTATGGAAATATTTCCTTTTCTGAATAGATGATTATGACTCCCAAACTGACTTTTTTGATCTTGGGGTATTCCATTATCTTCCATATTGGGATTCTAGATGATCCATCAAAATAAATCTCCCATATATGAGGTATGTCTTTAATAGAGAAGATATATTCATTGTGAAATTTAGTAATTAATGATTTTTTTCTATAGATGGGTGTTCTTCAATGAATTCTTCCAAAGCCTGATCTTTTACCACTTTATGAGTCATAAACTTAATGTTAAACTACTACAATATAACTAACATCATTAAAAATATCTAGTCAGCATAGGATGGTGGAGGATATATTTGAGTGGGTTGTTGTGAGAGACAAAATGGACCTCATGGTGTTGCAGGTAGTGCCTCAGCTTATGAACTATAAAGATTAACGCCAGATATCTCCTCTAGATATCTGAATAACAAATATCAATGTCGAGCATTGTTTGACTGAGATAATAAAGGTTGTTTTCATTCCCAGTGTCATTATTTTGTGTGAGTAAAGCACCTGGTGATCATTACAGGGTCATCACATACATAATGAGTGGTTTTCCTTCAACAGGTGTCATTAACACTAGTGGACTCAAGACATATTTCTTAATATTATCAAATTATTCTTGACAGTCATCATTCCACTGATACATGACCCCTTTTTAATCAACCTTCTGAAGGGAAAGTAATTTCCCATGAGTTTTTCTATAAAACATTGAATGTAGGAATGGTGTCCCTATAAACCCCTCATATCCTTAAGGTTCCACAATGGTGAAATATTGAGGATATATTTTTTCTTCTCAAGGTCAACTTTGATAAAATTATGGCATATGAAAAAGATGAAAATTTTCCCATAGGTAACATAGAAATAACATTTCAAGGGGTTTATCTTAAGGCTATGTTTTCTTAGTTTTTTGAAGATGATCTCAAGATCAACCAGATAGTTAGAATGATATCGATACTTAACCATCATATCATCAACATAGCATTCAAAAAACCTTCCCAATAGGGGTTTAAAGATGCAATGCATGGCATGTTGATATGCAACACTAGAATTCTTCAAGACAAAGGTAATTATTTGATAGAAAAATAATATCTAGAGGGACTCTAAAGGAAGTGGATTCTTCATATTATTTGTCTATTCAGATTTTATTATACCTTGAATATCCATCCATGAAGAAGAGGTATTGATATCTGATCATATCATTAATTAGAAGTTCTGAAATTGTAATTGGGAAATCATCTTTCGAAAAGTGATGGATGAGATCTATGAAGTCGATATTAACCCAGATTTTCCCATTATTCTTATTTTCTAGGACAATATTGGTTATCCATTTTGGATACTATACTTCTCAAATGAAATCGACTCTGATAATATTATCATCTTCAACCACAATTATGGCAGCATGAGTCAGGTGTGTCCTTTTGGCCGTATTTTTGTATCCCTGGTGGTTTTCTAGAAACCCTAGGTGGTGAGTGACCACCTCAGGATCTAGTCCTAGAATTTTTGTGTAATTCTAGGTGAACACATCCTGATATTTCATTATATTGGAGGTATATACTGATTTTTATTTGTAATACATGGTCTCACTACTAAAAGTAGGTCGTAGGTCCTCCTATAAACCTAGATTTATTTCTATGATTTCATTAATGGAGGTAGAGACACCCTCCTCAAATATTGTAGGTGAATCCCTAAGGTCCTCCTTTTATTCCTCTTCCTCTTCCTCTTTCTCTCCCCCTCCATCTTCCCCTTACTATTAGGGGGAAGGTAATGAAGGAAATTTATCATAGTTAGAAGAGAATTCAATACTTTTACATCCATAAGATTAAGTGACTTCCCCTGATCCAATTTATGATATAGGGTCTCCTTGAAGTTCTATAGTGGGTGGAGTGAGGGATAGAGAAGGAGTATCTTCATCCTCTCTTAGTAAAATGACAGCCTCTTCTGACTTAGCTGATGAGGCAGGGGTCGGTTGAAGCTCATAGAATGGAATGAGGGCTTTTTCATCTGACCTTTTACCACTTTATGGAGAGTTAGTGACCTTTTCAGTGCTATCATGGTCAGTTTTCATGACTGATATCATTAAGGTTATTGAATACATGCTTGAATTTGGTCTCATGCATTTGATCTGATGGATGGGTAGAATATATTCTTCACTTATTTGTTTTAAGGGATTATCTAGGATCATTTATAAACTATTTGGGGCAGTAAATCGAGTGAAACCCTTAGTCATAGGTCATTTCACTTCCCTCTTATAGAATCCCTTATCAATATACAGAGTTTCATATGATTTTAATGGGTCTTTATCACTATAAAATGTCTCAATTTTACCATTAATGAAATATTTGAGACATTGGTGGTATTATGAGGGTATTGACATGTGCTGATGCAACCAAGGCCTTACTAAAAGAATGTTGAAATCTGTATCTTTCCAAAAAACTAGAAATTCTAAGTCTGATACGAGCTCCCTGAACTAGGCCCTAAGCATGATTTTTCTCAGGGGATTTTGTTCATTCGTGTCATAAACCTACAATGTTAGGGGAAAAGGGTATAAGTGAGCTTATTTTTAACCTAGTCAACAAAGTTTTAAGACTAGAATTAGGTTGAATCTAGAGATATTGTTAATGAAATCCCATCGGATATCAATTTCATTTATCCTATTGGGTACATACAAGGTTCTGATTTGCCCCTATATAATGGAATCTTTGTCTTTTTTTGTGAAAGAGATGATTGTGTGGAATTATTTTTGATTCATCTCTACACAATAAATTTCATCAGCAAAAACTCAAGCTTCAAACTCTTGAGGGCTTAGCAAAATCTCTATGAGTGCTTCATAGAGCTCTTTTAATAAACTTAGAGCATCCAATATTGAAAACTTGGTCTGAACTAAGGCTAATTGATTTATAATTTCATAAATCCAAGCTAAAGGTGTGTTATTTCCAACATAAAGATTCTATCTCATAGGAACTTTAAGAACTAAATCACTTTACATGGTCATATCATCCCTTGGAACAGGAGTTCAAGGTACTCCTATCCTTGATGGGTTTGGTCGACTAGGTCTGCCTGCTCGCTGAGGTTTATTTTAACACAATGATTCCTATAATAGATATTCCAATATGATAGGGTTATTGTAACAATTTTCATATGTGGTGGATCTTTCCTACTCCTTCTGGGCCTACTGGAGCGCTCTCCTATGATTTTCAACAACATATACGGTTTGAGTGGGGATATAACCAGAGTATTGATTTGTACCACATCTATTTCTTCATCTATATCCTCAAATATTATGGATTATTCTCTTGTTTCCGCAATCAGGTTCATAGAACTTAGGATCTTGTCCATATTCATCATCATAGAAAGGATCTATTAAGTGAATTACATTAATGGACCTAAAGATCAATTATTCTTCTGATGAGGATTTAGTCTCGTGGGTTAACTCTTGTGGTACCATTTGATGGGGTGGTTCCTGTACTTATGGGACTAAATACATGAATTATAAGATAGTCAAGGTAAACTTTGGACCTGGTAAACTTTCATCTTCTTGTGTTTGTTTCCCACCCTTCTGGAAATGTCATTTTTTATAAGACTGGATTTTGGAGAACTATGGTGCTGATGGAGTCAGTTGTTCCATAGCAGAAGTATCTAGGGTCATAGTTGGTTGCTTCAACTATTCTCATAGGATTTTATGAGTATAGTTGATTTTATTTTTAGTCATCCAATCACTTAACTTATGTGAACTCTTGTTAATAACTTCCTTCAATTCACCCTCATCCCTTAGGGCCATAGTGAGAACACATTTCACTTGTGCTAGTAGTTTTCCCAACTTCACTTACCCAGACTCAACCATTTTTATAGGATGTCTTTAAAAACAAATAATTCCTAGATGGTGTGAACCAATATAAAATAGAAGGGGAAATAATTTAGGAGATCATCAAGACCAGTCTGATTAAGCCTCTTGGGTTTTGGAAACTTGAGAATGTTGTTATCCAAATATGTGATGAAGTAGCCAGGGACTTGGGAATCTCAAAAAGAATAAACTTTATTCTTTAGTTACTCAAACTAGTTATACCTATACTCCCTTCCCTCATCTTGGTGAGGTGGGAATTTTTTTTAATTCTCGAGAGGAGGTGTCGCACGATATAGCACAGGATTTGGAGTTATAGTATGTGCAGGGGCTAGTTTAAGCATGATTATCACAGCCTCTACTTTCTCTATTCTTTTCCCTTGATCCAAATGAATTAATCAAGACTTTTCCTTGGTTATCAATATGGAATCTTCCAATATTTTATCAACTATGGAGACGTCTAAAAACCCTCCTATATATTTCACAGGGATGAGCAATGTGTGCAACTCATTGTGAAGATTCTCTATACAGATGAAAAATAATTCTTCTTGGGGAAGTTATAGGTTTAGGGATTAGTTTAACCCCTTCCAAAAAGAAATGAAATTTGAGAAACTCTCATTCTCACACTGTTTTCAGTTTGAGAGGTTGAGTACTATCATCTTCTACAGTATTGAGCTGAATTTAAATAGAAAATTCTGGTGGATATCCTCTCATCATGTGATTGACTAAGATGAAAAAAATAGTGTACCATACAAATTATATGCCTTAAAGTGTTTGTAAAAAGAATCTAATATTCAAAACTTCCTATTTTGAAGGGTTTCCCATCATGGGATCATAGTGGGACACAAAATGAATCAAATTCTACTCTAAGAACCATGATCTATTAAAATTAAAAATATAGTGCTCCCAAAGTTTGGCGTGGGAGGGGTAGGATCAACCCATTTAGGGTAAGTATTTCTTTATGAGTACACTAGTGCATGTATTTCTTCTATATATTACAATTGAGTTTCTAATGAATCAATGGTATTGGTAATACCTTGACGTATATCTAGTTTGAAATGAGCATGAGTAGGGGCGGAAATATGTGGGGCCATCTATTGTGGCTCTATTTATACCCGCGGTGGGTAGCCTATAGTGGATAGTCCATGAGGATGTGTTTAACCCATCCCTAGTTGTGCTCCCAAGGGAGGGAACTCCTGATATCTTACTGTTGTTGGTTCCAAGTATATTTGTTTTTTGGTACCCCTAATTGAGATGGTGTTTATATCCATTTCAGTTACTAGGAAAAACCCTCTTTCCTAAGGTGCATCGATTAGGAGCATGAGTTTTGGTTCTTCTTGTAAATCATATTCAGTAGGGATGTTTCCTCCAAGTAGTTCTGCATTGATTTTCCT
Source organism: Viscum album (assembly GCA_963277665.1). Classification (NCBI taxonomy): domain Eukaryota; kingdom Viridiplantae; phylum Streptophyta; class Magnoliopsida; order Santalales; family Viscaceae; genus Viscum; species Viscum album. The sequence continues at coordinate 903,315,956 of OY728125.1, read as the reverse complement.
TAACTCCTTCACCTATTCCTCCTACTAATAAAATATTTCCTCAAGTTTTATGAGTTTGACCTCTTCAAAAATTTGGGGGTATGTAGCCTTACTTTTACCTTTTTCCTTAGAGGATGCTTGTCAAAGATGTAGTAGTGGAGTAGTCGATGGAATACCCATATTCATAGAAAACTTATGGTTTTGGGTGCGCACACCTTATTCATTCATTTTATTTTGGATCGTATTATGAATAGAAATTTCCTCCTCTGGTTCCTCTGTATCGGTCTCATGTTCTATAGTGTCTATAGAGGTGGTGCTAATGACTTTCACTGATGCATAATACATTTCAATCATTTAATTATCCTCTTTGAAAGACTACATTTGTTTGAGCCCTCCATAAGGCCTCATCCTCTCCATTGTTTGTCTTCTTTAGACCATTTGGTGGATGGTGATCCAAAGGGAATCTCCAAACAATTTTTTCTTGCATGTTTCAAATAAGGAAATTGGGTCACGAGATGGGACTAACTGGGAGGATCCATTTTGTGGCACTTCCCCTAATCGAAATAAGAATGAATTCCATTAAAGAGGATATTTAGGTAAAACAAATCCCCCATCCATGTGATTTGGGGATGTTCCCATTCCATTTCCACAACCTTTTGAGTCTATTTTTTCAACCTTGAAGTTTGTGTTAAAAAATGATCCATCCCTATAGGTTGGGGTTGCTTTTGAATTATCATGGCTACTACTATTGTAGCAAATTTCTTGATTTTATAGAGACATATTTGAACATGGGATGGGTTCATTGTATTTTTTTCACCTGATCCACCTCTTCCAAATATATTGGTGATGCTTGAAGATTGGCCTCATGTATAAGAGATAATTGCTCAATATTTTCATATGATTGATGTAGAAGTTTTTTTAGGAATCTCTCTATTTTTGACCGACATTTTTCCAGAGTCATTTAGGGCCGGTTTTTTTTAGCATACCATCTATTGAAAACATATCTCATTTATTGAATTCAGTCTGAGTTTATGACATTGTATGACGTCAACTTTGGTGGGATTTTCTAATTGGGGAATGAAGTTAAATGAAATTCCCCATGTTTTCCCCATCCTCTGATATGAACAATAGATGGAGAATCGGTTATTAGATGGTGAAAAAAAATTAACATACCGAGACTTGCATGTTGAAGGGATATTTTTTTCATTTTTGGGTGTCATGCAACTAGGAGATCCTCTGATTCAATTTGATAGTGTATCCATTATATTACCTTAATGTGTCTTAGATATTCATCATAATGCAATAATTTTGGTTTTTTTAAGTGATGAATATTGTTCCATACATTTAGGTATATTTCATGCACACAATATTCTGACAACACCTACAGAATACTGTATTAGGTAGTGTATAAAATCAAAAACAAGACTAGTATATTTTCCTTGTACAACTACCTCCTCATGTTCAACATGTCTTATTAATATTTCACTAGAGGATCCTTTACCTAGTTCAACCAAAGTGGATGCTTCTCTGATGCTTTATTGTAAATAATTAGATCAGAAAGGATTTTGTCTATCATATTAGAAGGTAGGTGGTCTGAGGGTGGTTTATAGAATAACAGTTTCCTTGGGTTGTATTCTGGTTGAGAATGGATTTCACATGTCAACGATGATTCATCAGGAATTAATGGACTCATTTTACCAAGTGACTCGTGATAGGAGGGCTTTCTCACAATTAAATCAAAATGGGGAGGACCTTCTTGTTGAAATGAAATGTCTCCATGGGGAGGACCTTCGTAGTGAATTCCATCATGGGGAGGAATACCATCATATCTTAACATTCAACTTCAATGAGAATTTATACAAATTATACCCTTGGGATGACCTTCAATATGGATAATAGAAAGGCGATGACCTCCCTTCTATTTAGTCTTTTGGCCATGCAGAGGGTTTATGTGGTGCTCATCAAGAGATGGGCTCTCAATATCAATCAGATTCTAGATATGGAGTAAGCCTTAATGGTAAGATGTCTAGGGAGGAACTATAAAACTACTACTATTATTTCCATAATTTGTTAATAGAAGAGTAGGATATTGATCTTCCACAGATAAACATTTGAGGGATTCAATAACTCTATTATTAAGAAGAGTAAGATCATATATCAACTCTTCATTTTATTATTACCTTTAGTGGGGATTCTTTTTGGATGCCTTCTTGTGGGTGATTGGGGATACTTAATGGGGATATTGGATTTCATATATGGAATATTTTTTTATTATCTAATGTATCACTATTGGAATTTACCGATAGGTCTCTGGAATTTTGGAAGGGGTATGTGCATTCCCTAGAGTGGCCATTAGGATATACCGATTACCTCCAATTAGAATGAGGATATGAGCCCAATTCAATTGTTCATATATCATGGAAAAATTTAGCTCTAAACCCTCCCAGATGGGAACATATATGTATGTATGCTTCATAGTGACCCTCTGTTTTTGTTGGTGAGTCACAATGACTATGGGGATGGAGTTGTGTGTCTACCCCTTGACCACTATTGTTGTCGTTATTATATCATGGAAAGTTTTTAGGATGTGGGAAAGGATTTTCATCGGTACTTTCACCATTTTAAGAATGTGATGGGTAACTTCAGTAACTAGAATAGGGATATATTCTCATTCTTTATATAGATTAGGGTTTTGTTCCCACTTCTATCTCCCATTCCCTTATGATATACACCAATAGTACTCAGGTGTGGGGGCAGAGATATGGGTCTGCCTCCTATTTGTTGGCGGGACTTACTAGCTGGTTTCTCTAAATACTTCCAAATTATGCCAGTAGTCTTGATAGATATGAGAATGTTTGTGTACCTACTCATATTTTTTCTCTATATTTGTTTGGAAGGCTTGGTTTATGTAAGAATGTGTTTGTGCATGCTCACAGTTTTCCATTGAATTTGACTGGCGGGATTCTCTGGATGTTGTTGAATTGTGCTGGAAGGCTTGGATGGTGCGGGCTGGTGTTTGTGCTTGCTCATGGTTCATTTTCTAATTTTAATGGAGGACTACTTTGGAAGGGAAAGAGGTGTGACTCTGCTCCCTGTTTTTTAGTCACTTCCCTCAGTGGGTTGTCTTACATGCCCAAGTTTGGGTGACATATGACAGACTCCCTAGGAAAACACCCCTATCATATTGAGGGTTTTTCATCATTTGGTGGTGGAATAGGTAATTACTTATAGGATCCCTTTGGAGGGACCCCTGTTTCATATATATGAGGCCATTAATAACCTCTTGATCTACCTCCCTAAGATAATGGAGAATCTGATTTTGTTATTTTGGGGATAGGATCATGAAACAATTTGAGACATAAACTAGTTTCATCTGCTTCTGGGATACCAATAATTGTTGAGTGGATGGTTTTTTGGGCTTCATGAGTTTTAGGTATTTTCAAGTGTCCTATAAGGTTGGGACAGTACCATTTAGGTGGTACTCTTAAACCAGTGCATTTGAGACTCTATATTGGAGACGCTAGGTTAGAAACGGTGTCCTCAATTTAGTCAAGGACCCAAATTGTGAAGTAGTCAAAGTATATGTCTATTAAAACTAGTAAGACTCCATTTGGATCAAATGGATATCTGGTTGAAAGTTCATGTAATATATACGACAAACACAAACAAGAACACCCTGTCAAAATAGTATCTCAATAAATAAACACATGTGTGATTGATTTTTTTGGATCCATGCTTGGCCCGCTTTAATTTTGTGTGTGAAAGGGTCCAGACATGTTCGAGACACAATCACACCATTTTTGTTTCTGATGAAAATTTGATAATTTTTTTTTATGACATTTTGATTGTGGGGGTTTTGAATTTTTCACAATCATTCACATTGGGTTTTCCATTTTTGAATAGATTCTAATGGGTTTTGTTCATGGATATCTAAACAAAATGGTTCCCTCATTATAGATTCTTCACAAACATTCTTTTTAAAGTTAGGTGGTCATTGAAAAATGGCTCCAATGATGCTCAGGGACTCACATTAGTCAATAAGATGGGAGTTCAGGTTCATCACATCATTTTTAGGGGAATCATTTCCTACTTTGAGACTCTTTTAAATATTTAATACATTTTCATGAAATATTTATTAAATCCCAAGTATCACACAAGTCTCTCATAAATTAACAATAAATTATTAGCATGTATGAACTTTATAATCATCTATATATATATGAGGTTCTTCATTGATGGAGACATCTATATGTATCTGAGTTTATCCATAGAAGGTTCTATTTTTTAAAATGGATTATAGATTATTATATTGTTTATTATTATGATACTAGTTTTAATCTACGTAGTGGGGAACTTTGGAATTTATCATCATACAAGGATATGGGAGTTATTTTGATGTCGGGATCTGGCCTATGAGATGGGATTTCTATATATCCTAGTAAATGGAATCATAACCCACATAGTTTAGTTCCACTTAATAGGACACATCATACCATTTAAGGTCATGTGACAAGGATCAAACCATGTGGTTTAACATCATACAGCAAGAACATCTATGAAAAAGGTTCCTAGCCAAGGGATGGTGTGGGACTTACACCAAAGGATCCTGGGGGACCTAGAAGGGTTGTGGGATTTGAGGTTAGACATGAACCTAGTGGGAGTGCCACCCTGAGAAAACTATGGTTGATTTTGGGGTACTGGATTGGGACCTAAATGATGTTTCCTACTTATCCCATTTGTATGTGAATCAAATCCCACATAGTTCAGTTAGATTTAGGACCCACACCTATAGATTTCCTCTGAAGGTTTGTCTTGTAGGGAATGTTTCTTTTTGAGATGATAGTGACATGGTTCCAAGGATTACACCTAATTGGATTCCAATTTGAGTGAGTATGGTTGGGTATTGTAATGCATATGAGTCCCTTTTTAAGTCTCATAGGGGATATTTTCCATTGATATGGATACATGGTTTTTAGAGCCCATGCCTATAAAGTCCCTCTGAAGGAATGTGAGAGGAAGATCCAAAAAGTAATTCTCTTCCAAGACATGCATCTAGTCATGTGGATGTCATGATTTTTACTAACCTATAAGACCATGTGAGTCATGATCAGTGTGAGAAAATATAGGAAGAAAAAGATATAAAAAAACACACAATCTACTTTTTCTGCTGGTGGATGAGTCTATGGATATAGGAGAGAGAAAGGACTTTCATGTTCTCGTATCCTCTCTTATTTTCATAACCAGGGAAGATGAAAGATAGAAGGGGTATTACCTCTGATAAGAAATACTAGGGGGTTAATCTATAAGGTATTCCCTTTTCCCAATTCTATAGAAGAGAGTATGATAATATATTAACCCTCATCAAAAGGGAAAATCATGCATCTACCCCCCTCACCATCTGAAATGGGAGGTAGCTAGTCTCAAAGATGACAAGGGGGGGACATGGACCTAGACCTTGTGTCTGAAATTGGGAGGTCCCTGGAACTTCACTCAAGGTTGGGGTCCACATTATTGAAGGTATGCACAACTATACATACTTTGATGACCCTACCCATTAGGTGGGACAAGTTTGGGATAACTCTTATTGAAGTAATGAAAAATTGAATGGGAGAAATTTTTGTGTGTATTTCACCATGGTTGTGAAAATATAGAGGCTTTGGTGGTGGTTTTGATTTGGTTTAACTTATATAGGATCCCCAATATAAGAGGTTACCTTTCATTGGTGTCATGAAAAAGGGTCCCAAAGGTGTCTTGCTGGTGATGGATCAGTGGGATGAAGATGGATTGTGTAGATGAAGGTTGGGTGAGATGAAGATGGGTCACATAAGTGAAGTTTGGTTGAGCTAAGGATATCACACATAGATGAAGTATGGGGGAGCTGAATATGGATCACATATGTGAAGGTCAAGTGATCTAAAGGGGACTCATGTAGGTGAAGGTTGGGAAAGCTGAAGGGTTCTTGCATAGGGTATACCTGGGTGAGATGAATATGGCTTGCATAGGTGAAGGATGGGTGAGATGAAGGGGTACCATATAAGTGAAGGCTGGTTGAGATGAAGAGATACTTGGGTGGTGGAAACCCTAGGAAAAAACACTTGGTCGAGTCCTTTTTCTAGGATCCATGGTTCTCCTCAGGTTTCTTAGGATTACTGGAACTTAATTCCTGATCTTGATAAGGGAATTTCACCATAGTGTGCTTGACTTAGGGTAAGTGGATCACGTAGGTGATCTTATGTTTAAAACACTGAGGGAAATTTAATCAAATTATCCCTCTTAATTACCTCTTCTTTCAATGCTTGGAAATATACTTGAAAGGTTCTGATGGTATAGTTTAAGGAATAGGGTGAGAAAAGCTTCGAGGCTTATTTGGGTTTCTCAGTCGTCCCTAATGAGAAGCCTTGGGTTCCTATTTATAGGCATTCTCGAGACCCTAGGTGAAAGAGGCACATATTATAGGTATGTCGTACTGGTTATCACACAGTTTTTCCCTATGAAATTCTCTTAGGTGTGCCTTTATAGGACCTATGTGGTGATGCTAGCATTCAGGATAGACCTGTGCGGTGACACTAGTGCGTAGGTGATACTTATGTGGTGATGCTGCTTTGGGCTTCCATGGTTCACCTGGGAGAGTGCATGTAATCCCTGATATTCCTCACTTCTATTTTCCTTGAGGAATTACCATTTGAAAATTCACATTCTCATATGACAAAAATGAGTTTCAACAAACATATTTTAAATTATAAATTGATATAAAATAATATTAAGAACATTTAATGTTTAAAAATGTTATTTTTCAATAAAAGTATTTTTTCTTTACATATTTTATTTTCATTTAAAAAATAAATTTATATATTTTTTAATCTAAATTATATAAATAAAACTTCATTTTTAGATTTATAATTTCAAATTTACCTTAGCATGAATTTTTAATATTTTTCTAAAAAGATTTATTTTTAGGTTAATAGTGTAAAATATAGTTTTTACAAATAACATGACTTTTATGACATTATTAGTATATAGGTATAAATTGGAAATTTAACAAACCTTTTTATAAGACCAAATTTTTACTTTTTAATTCAATTTATAATTTTAAAAAAAATATGGTTTTGATTTATAAACCCATGTTTGACATTTTATATTTTAAATTATATTTTTCGAAAAAAAATATTTCAAACACATTATACATTTAGTATTTTAAAAGTAATTTTTTATCACCTCTTAAAATTGAATTAAAAAAATGGATTTCAAATTTTTAATCATTAGTCCAAAATAATATAATAGGTACCATTTTATTTTTATTCATAAATAATAAATTACCTAGGTAAAAACTAGTTACCGTGGTAAAAAGAAAAAAGGTAAAAATGAGTAATCTAATAGGTAAAGGGAAAACATGTTAAAAAAATATTTCAATTAAGTTTTTGATATTTTTATCAAGATTATATGTTCTACACTCTATTATTTCTCAATTTTGGAGTCATTTTATTTTAGAGTGACTTTCCATTATTGAAAAGTTTTTGGTATTTATGAAATTGCCACTTCTTTTGACTTATAAAAGGGTCTCTCCTCTCCTCACTTACCCTCACATAAAAACCCACTTATTTCAACCCAAAATTTACACAAACCTCTACTAAACACTATTATCCACCTTAATGAGGTTTTTTTATTCTTAAAAGATCATCCCTTAAAGGGTTAACTCCCCTCACAAAGGAGATAATTCCAAGTAGTGAGGTATATATTTCTAACTGATTCTTCCGCTTTTCTTTTTCCTTATGTAAATTTATTCTCTCTAATATTTATTTTCACCACCTAAAAATGGTAAAATAATTATTCTTATCATAATGTTGTGTTATTATAATGATGTTGTAATCTTTAATTTCCTTCCATTTTTCCATTATAAAGGTAAAAACAACATTTGTGTGTGTGTGGACTACCGCCTCCATAAAACATCATGTTTCATTTTCCTAAACCACCTTACATGGATGGTAATAAAGTTTAATTTAATAAATAATTATTTTATTTATAACATATTATATATTATGAAATGATAAATTATATTATTCATTTCTCTCATTCTATGGAAAACAAAATCGTCAACCATTTGTACATGTGGATTGCCGCCTCCATGGGACGATTTATTTCCCTTTTTCTTTTCATCACCGCCTTACATGGTTGGTCTTGAGAATGGGTTTAATGTATAAATATTTTTTTATGATATCATTATTTTTATTTTATGAAAAATTAGAGAACTTATTAATGATATGATCAATAAATTATTGTCGTTAATTCAATATTTTAAAACAATAATTCTAAGAGGAAAATATTTAATTCAAATTTTGAAATATTTTTATATCCATTACTTATTATTATAAATAATTAATAATTATGATATATCACACTAAAAACACTAAATTATATCATTATGATACTGGTGTAATTATATTTCTACTAAATCACTTCATAATCATCCCTGAAGCATTGTATCTTAATGTTTGAGTCAGTTTGACCACTTACTTGAACAATGATATGAAATTATATTGCGGATGATTATGAAAAAATAATTAATGGTATAATATGGTATAAATATTTAAATAATGATTTTTTATATAAAATATAAATCAATATTTAAGTCTTTAATTAATAAAACACCCTTCATGGTTTAAAAATCACTGGAAAAAAGTATGTTGTCAATTTCATCTTCTAGGGTAAAGACTAAAGTGCTTATGAAATTGAATTTAAACTTCATACATAATTATAATTCATAATTTATATTAAATTTAATGAATTTTTAATGATAATATTCTTTATAATAATTAATAACAACATCGCTATTGCAAAACTAGTTCAAAACGATCAAGATTACCCACACCCAACATCGAAAATGGGTAATAATTAACTAATATAAATATAGAGAATAATTATAAATGGAGTTTATAAAATTTTATGTGTACTAAAAAGGTTATTAAATATTTGATTAATATATTTATGTTTTTTATACAGGATATTAGAGTTCATTTGACTAATCGGGGAAACAAGGTAAAGGGTTATTTGTCTCAAATTTAATTTGTTGTGACTTATTTCTTAATGTGAACCATGATACCTTTAATATGGTGTAATTAATAATAAATAAATTTATTTAAACATATTTACTGGGTTTTATGATACATATCATTTACTTTATTTAAATTTTCATCGGTTTAAAATAAGCCCAACTTGATAGTGGTTTTGATCAAAATGTTACTCAACCTGTAAGGGTTTCATTAACAATCATATTTTCAAATAAAAATTATTTTTGAAAGATAATACATATAGGTAATTTTTATTATTTATAAAACCTATAATAATTTTTTTTATTAATGGTGTCTTATATTTCCCCTCGATATTTTATTTTCCTTTGACTCGTATTTTACATGAAGTGTTTCTTGTAAGTGAAACTGACCTCATCACTTCTTTTCAGTCGAGAACCTCTATTTTTACATTGCCTTAATTCATTTTATGATTTTAGAAATATTCTTATTAATTCCTAAATAATTTTTGGAAATTATTTTCTACCGCTTTATCTTCTTCAAAAAAAAATTAATATTTTCCATATGGGTCGTTTTCATCGAAGTGTAAAAAGAATATTTTTTAACATTTTTAATGAGAACGCCTATTTTTTACAGATTTGATGTTTTATATGATACTTAATTTATAAACTTTAATTGTTTTATAAAATTAAATATTATTCTCTTTTATTTATAAAATATTTCTATCTAATTTTTTTTTCAAAAATATCATGGATATTTCTTATTTCTAGGGTGATTTTTCCTAATTCTCCTAAAAATGGTTTTTATATAAATATATGTCCTTTAAAATACATTATGATTGATCATGGATATTATTGTAAAGTAACAATACACATTATCTCTCTAGAATACATATATAATTTCCTTATTTTTTGTGGAATTATCTATCACTGCCTTTGTCTTGCCTAATCATTCACTATGTATGATCCTAACATTTCACCCAATACCTTTCCTTTGTGAATTCCCTATTTTTTATTCGTTTGATTAAATGGTGTTCTCACATATTCTATACATTGATTAATTTGGGGAAATTATTAACTTAATCATGTACCCTTTATTTATACATTATAAATATCATATGCTTTATTATCTTGGTTGAATGGTAGTTACCTAGAAAGTTACTTGATGTCATTAGAAACCCATTTATTTTCCATGGGTTTATCATATTATGGTCATTGATAGAATTATTAATTATTTCCTTATGTGAATCCATATGAAACCCATTTTCTTTCCATGGGTTTTTTAAGATGTGTTGAATGAATCCCATTTTATTTCCATGGTTTCTTTCTGCTATAAAAGTGAATTATTGTTATTTGGAATGTTTTGTGAATTCCATTTTATTTACATGGGTTCTTTATGATGTGATAAGTGATTGATTTCAAGTGGAAATCATAAGTATGTATGATGATGGATGGGTTCCTATATCACCCTCCAATGCATTGGTTTAAAGTTTATATCTCATGATATAAGTATTCATGAGTATATTTTAGTTTCTCATAAGCATGGGCACTGATGGTGTAGCTCGTTAAAGTAATGTTACCTATACTAATTTTTATTCCAAAGTTGAAATATGTTTCATAGCTTTATTCTTATTCTTGTGACTGTGTTAAGTTCCCATGGATCATATTTTTTTAATCATGTTTTTTGTAATCTTTTGATACATGTCTTATGTTATGCGAATTCATATACCATGATTTGTGATCTATTATTTTTTGTGTATAAATTTTCTTATGTATCTTGATTATACCCATATTCTCATCATCTATTCACTTGTGATATGTAATTGTTATCAATTATGTTTACTCTTATTGAGAATATGATATCACTCCTTTATTATATTTCTATTTCCCCAGGTAATAAACATGAGTATAATGTATAATAATTATAGCAGGGATTTTAGTGTGGCTCAATTATAGAGAAATATTCATAAGGGTTATAAAACAAGTTTCTTATGTAGCTAGTCCTCAAATACACTAAGCCCCATGTTCTTGAGATTTTTTTATTTTTTGCAAGATATAATTTTTACCTTATGAAAATGTTGTAAAATAAAAGCATGCCTAGTTTGGTTCATTGTAGTTGATATTAGAGCAGGGTTTAGTTATATTTTAGAATTATTTGAGTTATTTTGGGGATTATGACGATATAACCTTAGTGAAACTCCTATAGAAAATTATAAGGGATATGTCTAAGTATAGGATAACATACTAAAATTTTGGTAAATTATATATTGTGTGGTTTTCCTAGAAATAAAATTTCTATCTAGATACTAAAATTCAATTCAATCTCTATCATACATGTACCTAGGGGTAATAACCTTAAAAAGGGTGTGTTGGGTATTAACCCAATCATCACCTAGTGCATGAAAAAGATACCTAACAACGCATATGGTTTGAAACTCTTGAGTTATATTCTTGGGTTAAACACATTATATTTATAAACCATTATAAATAATTTATTATGTTAATTAATTAGAATAAGAATTATTATAGAACTTAACCTAAAGAAACCTAGATTAAACTGAGAGTAATTTAGCTTGAATTAAAAGATAGTGTAATAGTAAGACATTTTGAGGTTTATTTTTTATGTAATTATCTTAGAATAGTTCTCTTATGTTTTTAATCATTCAAGGTAACTCCTTTTTGATTTATTAATTGATGAATCTATAAGGAACCAAGTTAAAAATGGATGTCATGAGAAATGAAGATATTGTCCCCATGAGAGATCTAATGGGTTAAGAGTTGGAGTAAGGAATATTATGGTTATTCCAAACCAACTATCATAAATTTTTATTAACAAAGTGAACTTATTTAGACTCCAAAATACACTAAATAAGAGAATGATGGAATCATATGAAAATTTGGATAATGGAGATATTGAATAAAGGAATATTCAACCTTATACATGTCAAATACACTAATGAATTTCCTTAAAGGGATAGTAAGATTAATTAAATATGGTAAATGAGGGCATCAAAAATCAAATTTCTATAAGAAAATGAAGAGTTTGGTTAACACGGTTGAAATAAATAGAGTTCATCCTAAGGTACCATTAATAATTTAATGTCTTATATATATGGAAATTTGGAATTATCTATAAATTTCTGAAATATTTATGATCCTTCCTTTACCCTTATGGGGTGTTTAATGGTTTAAGAGCGGTTTCATAAATTCTAGAAGTTTCTTTAAAATTATTTTGTAAGACATTTTGGTAAACTCATGTGATTATCAAACCTTTTTGTACTTGTTTCTTAAACTCACCACACATGAAATTGGTTAAGAACATATATCTAGATAAAAAATTAGTTTCCTATGTAAATTCTATTTTATGTAGGAATTCCCTTGAAATAAATAAGTTAATGTGATGAAATCCCCTTGTTTAATAAAAAATAAAATATGTGAAAATTGGTTGTGTTGTGTGTTGTTATATGTAGCAGTTATTATGGGAAGTGGTTGTCATGTGAAATGGTGACAATGTGCGGATTATTTTCATGAGGAGGATGGTTTTTATTGTGTTTTTCAGTGGTGTGCTTGTTTCTTGTTTGTAATGGAATTAAATATTAATGATGAAAATGGAATGGATAATGGTTTGAACTAGATAATGGGTTGGAATAATTAATGAAAATTTAAATTGAAATGGTAAGTTTGTCTTAAGTGGTTGTTCTTAAATATGAAAGAGTGGGCTTAATAAATGAATATGGATGAAAATGGGAAAATCTAGAAAAATTTCTTAACTTGAAAAGAAATTAGGAATGTGGCTTGCGATTTATATAATTCTTGTATGGTGTTATGAATTTATAGGTGGAAGTGAAAGTAGTGGTGGTTGTGAAGACTTGGGTGATGTTGTGAGTGGGATGGTATTCTTATTGAAAACCCATAGGTTTGTATTATATGTGTGAATATATTATATATTGTATTTTCATTTTGATTTCTATACATACCCCACCCGATTCAAGCATTATATGTCAACACCCAAATGTTTTAGGGGGGTTGTTTCCAATATCCATATAATGAGGACATATGGCTAGCTACCCCTCTTCTCCACTATCTCTTCCAAGCAAGGCTCTTATGCATGGGTCGTGATGACTTATATATTTTAGTGCACTTATGACTATTTTTTATGAGAGGATGATGTGGTTTATAGTGGGGGTCATGCATGGTAGGGTGAAGGCATGAGGTTGAGGTCATTTACATTCATGTTTACCTACTATACTTACTATAGTGATGGTTGAGATGTGATTTGGTAGCCCAATTGTCTTCAGTTGAGATGTGATTTGGTGACCTAGGTGTCTTTGGATGAGATTTGATACGGTTTCCCAGGTTTCTTTAAGTAGGATTCTACCTAAGAGATGGGAGTTCCATGACATACAACATTGGGGTATGAGAGCATAAAATCAATGGGGAAGTGGTGTGGGGTACCATTTTATCAATATTATTCATATTATGTTACTATATTTGGATGTGTTATTTGGTGAGATTACCTTAATGAGGATGGTATTGGTTAGTGTGAATGTTTATGTGTATTTGGTTTTGTTGTTTTCTCACCAGTGAATTAGTATAATCTTTCACATGTGTATTAGGGACTTTGGGTATGATCCTAATAAGTATAAATGTTATGATCACTCCACATAAATACAAACAATTTTTCAGGCTTATAGGGGGACTTCATGGACTGTAATGGATATTACTAGCTTAGAATTTGGATTTTTTGTTGTGTCACAAACTTAGGACTTTCTTTTAGGTATTTTATTTGGGGACTCTTTTATTTGTTTAATTTACACATGTATTTTGGGATGGTTTTAGTTTCCTTTACTTTTAAATTATGTCATGAAGTTTCTTAGTGGTTGTTTATCCTATCTCTCAATACTACAATATTATAGAGGTTAATGTGTTCTATATGTGATATTTTTATACCCTTGGTGCTTTTTCCCACCTTAGGTCTGCTAAAGAAAAGACTTGGGGGGTATTATCTCCCTTTCTCATTTTTAAGCCTAGTAGGGGTAAATTTGGAGGGAGGGGTGTGAAAAAGTGGTATCAAGGGTTTTGTTTGAGATATGGGATGGGTTTTGTAGTTAGGAACTATGAGTATTAAATTGGTTTTAGGGAAACAATGTCAGTTAATCTAGGTGCATGAAATAGGCTAGGTAAGGCCAGTTAGGATTTGGGATTTTAGGGCCCCCCATGATCTGACTCAAGGACTCTAAGATTACCAAATGAACAAGTGAGGTGACACCACTTGTAGGGTAGAAACCAAGTGGTGGTATATTTATCATTATTTTTTGTGTTATTATCTTAATTAGATAATATTTAGAAGTTAAAATGAATTAAATGGGTCTTAATAAAATTTCATACTATTAGGATTGGGAAATATTTTTTACCCTTTTCAATTATGGTTCCTTGATGTTTTCCATGTGTGGTTCAGGCTAGTGAGGTGTAGTAGGTTAACTTTGTTGACCGTCTAATGGTTGATCCTAATGAAGAGGATGATCGGTGGTAGAGGATATTTTATGCCTTCTAGTGGAAATACTTAGAGAATTATGAGTAAAGTGTCTATAATCATGATACAAAGTATTGGTTAGAGGATATCGAGATATCATTTAGTATGATTTGGGCTATGTAAAAGTATTGGGTCACACTAGAAGTCGTTCAGATTAAGGGTGCAGTATTTTAGTGGTGGGAATTATGTCTGGGTGAGTAAAAGGAGATAGGTGTTTTGTGGGATAACTTCTAAAATGAGTTCTGAGAAGAGTTCCTATCATCAATCATGATGGTAGTTAAGAGGTATGATATGCTCTCCATTTAGTAGGGGTTCATGTCTATGTAATATCTTGATATTAAGTTCAAGGATATTTTGTGTTTTTCCCCAATATTTTTTTAGATGAGGATTCCCATTTGTGGCATCTTGAAGAGGAACTCCTCCCTTCTATCTAGTATGAAGTTACTCCTTTTACATTTTTGACATGCATGGAGGTTAAAAATAAGTTATATATGATAAAAAGTATGCACTCATGAGGAGTTTTACTATGATAGAGGAACCAATAGGGTTCCTCGAGGAGCAGAGTTGTCAGTAAAAGATATCAAGTGCTAGGGCCTTTGAGTTTTTGACTAGTGGGCAGTCAACCTTGATAGATTCCTTTCCATCCTTTTGGGGATAGTGGTTTCTATTATTTTACTAGGGTATTTTAGCTTGTTTACTTTGTCTATAAGGGTTTTTTTCATCATCATAACCAGTTCCATGTGGTTCTTGGATCTTAGTATGGTGGAGGTGGTATGGTTCAGTGTCAGCCTTAGTAGCTACTGTCAGTGATGTCATTTTAAAAGAAAGTATGGAAGGATTATTTCTTTAAAGAGTACATAGGGCAATAAGAGGTCAAAATAAATATTTTCTTTATATTTAGGGACCTTTAACTGAGTGTGTTCATGAAAGTGGTCATCATTAGTGGGGTAGGGGAGTAGGATGTATACAATTGCATGTTGTGGAGGTGTCAGCACCATAGGGGACAAAGATCATTTAAGGTAAGATTATTTTATCATCTACACTTATTTATTCCTTATTATATTTGTAATATTTAAACTCCTTTATTTCACCCACTCAGGTTTGTACTCTATTATAAGACGTAGAGAGACTTATCGTGCCCTTAGTGTTGACTATGTCAGTTAGAGGCCAGACTAGCTTATTTGATGTCTGTTGGGGGTGTATACTGATGATGGGGAATAATTATTCATATGAAGATATTTTATTAATGTAGATACAATCATAAAATGCTATACTTGTCATTTAATGGTTTTATTATATGTATGTTATTATAGACTGCCTCTAGAGGAGAGTCATGTTCTTTATATGGATGGTCAGTATATAGTTTTTTCTGGTGAGTGGGGTTTTCGGATGGTTAGTAGAAATATAGATCCCCTTATTTCATTTATGGTAGGGTTATCAGTGTAATTAGTAGAAATTGTGATGTATGAGGATCCTAGGGTTGTTAGGGAGTTTTGGATTCTTTTTATAAGGAGGTTTTGATGTTACCCCCTCAACATGATGTTGAGTTTGATATAGATTTACAGCTAGGAACTTCTCTAATTTTAATGGATAATTATCAAATGAAACCCTCAGAATTGTGGGTTTTGAGGATTCAGATAGATGGTATAATGTATAAGGGTTTTATCCATCCTCATTTTTCATTTTGGGGTGCTTTAGTGTTGTTTTTCAAGAAGGTGGATGGTAGTATGAGGCTTTCTATAGACTATCGAAGGTTGAACCAGGTGATGATCAAGAATTTCTACCCTATTCTGAGTATTGATGAACTTTTTTTATCATTTTATAGGAGTGAGTCATTTTTCTAATATTGATCTATAGTATGGGTATCATTAGTTGAGGGTTAAGGAGGATGATATCTTAAAGGCTACCTTTTCATGTAGGTATGGGCACTTTGAGTTCATGGTCACATTTTTTGATGTCACGAACATACCATATGTGTTCATGGGGATCAAGAAATTTGTTTTTTTGAGATTTTTTTGACTCGTTTCTAATCCTATTCATTAGTGACATATTGATATGCTCTAATTTATATGAGTTTTATGTCAAATGTCTCAAAGCTATCTTACAGGTCCTTTGACACCACCAACTCCATGGAAAGTTGTCTGAGTGTAATTTTTGGACTCGGGAGGTGAATTTACTTAGGTACATAGTGTACCAATAAGGTATGGTTATAAACCCATAAAATATTAGGGTAGTTGTTTATTAGTAATCACTAAATAGTGTGGCATAGATTCATTTCTTCCTCAGTCTCATGGGAAATTACCATAGGTTTGATTCTAATTTATCATGAATTGAGAAACCATTGATAGCTTTGGATAAGAAAGACCAGGATTTTATCTGGATTGATCAGTGTCAGATAGTGTTTGACTACCTGACGGGTAAATTGATTAGTGATTCAGTTTCTAAATGAAGGGGTTATGTTTAATGTGTTTTTTAATTCTTCCCATATGTCCTTGAGATGTGTATTGATGTGGTAGAAAGTAGTGGTCTCTTATGGGTCTAGGAAGTTACATCCCCAAGAGAATAACTATAAGGACCCAGCCTTATTACATTACATAATCATGAATTTAGTTAAGAAAGCACTTCCTTTCACATTGAGGATCTTTTCAAGTTTATAACTTTAGAGAATTGGGACATAATACATTCATAACATTACACATTAATATAGATTGGATACCATAAAAACAATATTCATTTCTTCCAAAATATAAAACTTTTCAAATAATACATGATTTCTTTGAAAATTCTTCAAACATTTAACTTGGATTCCTTATTTGTATTAAACATCCTTATAACCTATGAAAATAATTTAAAACTTGGTATAACCACAAAAATCTCAGTAAGGGATATAAAAATAAGTAAATAACACATTAGTCCATGAAATACTTTTAATGTATAAAATCATTTTCAAAAGATTTACTTGTCACCCATATATACTTACTTTGTGAAACAAGAGATTTCCACAATATTCCAAAAAAACGTAAGAACATAAATAGTACCATAAAGTTATATTGGGTAATTACTTACATAATCTTTTAACCCTCTCGGATACCTTGTAATTTGTAACCCTCGCGGCTACCTTACAATTTCTGTAACCACCGTAGTTACACTTGGAGTAACCATACAGATGACCTCCAACTTACACATACCCAATTAATATGAGTGATATATAGGTCCCACCCTTCATCATAAACAATACCCAATAACTATAACATAATCATACAACACAAAAAAAATTTATAAAAACATTGCTTTTCAATTTTGTAAAATAGAGTTTTAAAATATGATTTTTAAAGAAAATACCCATAAAAATATAATTGAAGTGATACTTAATAGAGTATATGTAAAATTTATATAAACTATAAATACACATAATTAAAAATAATATAAACAAAATTCATCACACAAACAATATTAATACCATATAAATAATGGATTATAATGTTAACCCAAAGAATGGAAATCGGGTTATGAATTCCCTTATCTAGGGTTTGTCTTACTTAAAACTCATTTAAACCTATTGTATAATGGTTAGTTTTATTAATATTTTAAATAAACATATTAATATTTATAATACCTTATAAGATCATTTTATTACATCATTTCACCCTTTAATTGTTAGTATTTTGTTCCTTGCATTTTTTTGGGTGCGTTCTTTACATGATTTCCATGATCGGTTCATGATAGATATTATTATCGATTGGAAGTGAAACTACATAATTGGAATGGAGTGGTAGTTAAATATTTATAGAACCATAAATTATACCATTTATCATTTTTAATTATTACATGAGGATGATTCATAAGTTAAAACATTATTGACATTTGTTTAGGTCATTTTGGCGATTCTTCGATCATAAAGAACTCATTTTGTTTTATAAATTAATAAAATGTGTAAAAATGATTTAAGAACCTTATATAAGATATAATACATAAATTATAATCTATTTAAACCATAAAAATGGTTTCATGACCAGTCTTGAAGTAATTAAAAGAAATCCAAATCACATCATCCATGATGTCGGTAAATCGACACATCAAGAACGGTGTTTCAATTTCTTGAGTAAGTGGGAGAGGAGAAGAAGTATAATGGTGTTTCATACATAAACATGATGAAATAAATAATATGTATTATATTTTATAATTAATTCCTCTTGGATAATGGTAATTTAGTAAATAGTAAGAATAGAAAAGGAAATGAAAAGAAAATAAAGAAAACAAAAGATGATGTTTACCTCTTGATCTCTTCTCCTTGAGATCCTTCTTAAGGCCCTTGGTTTTGGAATTTTGGTGAGACAAGAAGGTCTTGAATGTGGAGAAGATCCTTATTAGGAGTATTGGGTATAACTTAGGTAAGGATCAAGGCTTTAGGGGTGTGGGAGGAAGAGGGGAATGAGGGTGGTATTTATAGTGGAGGAGAGAAGGTATTTTTCATTATTTTAATCATTATTATAATATTTTTGCTCAATACTATGAATAGTCTTAATTCATGTGACCCAAAATAGTAATAATTGAATTTTAGTTCTAAAAAAGTGGGATTACATCACTTATGATTTCATAAATAGTGTATTTAACTGATAATTTCAATATGTTGTATTTTACCGTATTTCACTATTCATCAATAATTCAAGAATTTCATAAAAATAACAAAAAATCACCCTAACCATTTTTCGATGTGTAGAATTAAAAAATTAACTCCATATTTTGAAAATAATTTTATAAATATTATTAATTTAATTTTTAAATAAAATCATAATTTATTTAAAAATAATAATTTTAAATCTATAACTCATTTTTTAAAACCTTGAAAAATTAATCAAGTTTTCATTATCTTAAATCCTTAAAAAAATACAATTTAATATTCATTAGGGTCATATGAATTCATATTACCATTCACAAGGGTATGTTACTATTCACCAAAAATCAAGTTGATTCCATTAGACTCCAAATAACTTACTGATCACAATTGTAGATAACTGTTATTCGAAATTCAAAACATATAAGTGACAAAATTATGTTTAAAGTCTAGTTATAATTATCTACTTAAAAAAATTTCATGCATTCCAATTTATTTTTAAAAACTTGGGGTGTTACATTATCCTCACCTTCTAGAAATTGCATCCTCACAATTTTATTTACTTATTAAACAAGTAAGGGTACCTTTCACTCATAGAATTTTCATAATCTCATGTTGCTTCTTCAACCATGTGGTTTCTTCACAAAAACTTTACCCAGTGGATTAACTTATTCCAAAATACCTTTTCCCTTTGATCAAGAATCTGAACTGGTTTCTCTTCATAAGAAAGGTTCTCTTCCAACTGAACTACTTTTGGGTTCAATACATGAGATGAATTCGGCACATACTTTCTCAACATCGAAACATGAAAAACATTGTTTACCTGAGACAAAATCATAGGAAAAGCTACTTTGTAGGTGATTGGTCCAACCTTCTCCAAAATTTCATAAGGTCCAATGAACTGTGGACTTATCTTTCCTTTATTGACAAAACACATAACACTTTTCCATGGTGATATTCTAAGAAAAACATGATCACCTACCTCAAAATAAAAGTCTTTCCTCCTATTGTCTGCATAAATTTTCTGTCTGTTCCGAGTTTTTCTCATGTTTTGATGGATCATATTAACTTTCTCAGCCACTTACACTATTAATTATGGTCCCATAAACTTCTTTTCCCCAACTTCATCCCAAAAAACTAGAGTTCTACACCATTTCCCATACAATGCCTCAAAAGGTGTCATCTTTATACTAGAATGAAAATTATTATTATAAGAAAACTCAACTAAAGAAAGATGGTGATCACAACTTCCCGGGTAGTCCATTGAACAAGCTCAAAGCATATCCTCCAAATACTGAATCATTCATTCTAACTTCCCATCTGATTGAGGATGAAAAGTTGTACTAAAATTTAATTCTCTGTCCAACGACTTCTGAAGGCCCTTCCAAAAATTAGAAGTGTACTTGGGATCCCGATCAGATACAATGGAAAGTGGAACTCCATGTAACCTGAAAATATCTTTGAGGTATAGTCTAAAAATCTGATCCAAAGACATTGTATCTCGAATAGAAAGAAAATGTGCAGATTTAGTTAGCCGATCAACAATAACCCAAATCACATTGTTACCTCGAGAAGTCTTTTTTAGTCCCACCACAAAGTCCATGGATACATTCTCTCATTTCCACTCTGGAAATGGGAAAGGCATAATCATCCCCTTTGGTAACTTCTTCTCTTCTTTAACCTGTTGACATGTCAAAAATTTCATGGTAAAATCAGCAATATCTCTTTTCATTTCATCCCACCAATAATACTTCTGAAGTTCTCTATACATCTTAGTACTTCCAGGATGAACTGAAAATGGAGAACTATGAGCTTCACACAACAAATATTTCTTTAATTGGGAATCGCAAGGCACACACAACCATTTACCAAATCTTAAAACACAATCTTTATCAAGGTTAAATTCTGGAAACTTATCCATTTTTACTAATTCTACCTTTTTCAGTAGCTCACAGACTTCCTTCTGTGCTTACTTAATTCTGTCTGATAACGATGATTGCACTGAAACCTGAAACACAATAGAGGTATTTCCTAAACTAACAAATTCTAAGCCAAAATTATTCAAATAATTAATTAATGGATCATGTTCCAAACATAACATGGTTAATGATTCATGATGTTTTCAACTCAAGGCATCTTTCACTTTGTTTGCTTTTCCCAGATGGTAGTTGATTTTGCAATCATAATATTTTATCAGTTCAAGCCATCTTCTCTACATAATATTTAACTCCTTCTAAGTGAATATATACTTTATAATTTTATGTTCAGTATATATTTGACATTTGGTTCTGTATAAATGATGTCTCCAAATTTTAAAATCAAATCCATAGCTGAAAATTCCAAATCATGTAGATGACAAACTCACCATTTTGAGAAGGCACGGTCAAAACCAGATCATTCACTAATCTCTTCTTCAGTTCCTAAAAAAACATCACATTCTTCTTTCCAAATAAATTTGACCCCTTTTGCATTAACTTGGTTAGTGGGCTAGATAAGCCTGAAAAAATTTTAACAAACCATTAGTAATAACCTACTAATCCAATAAAACTACGAATATATGTAATATTTGTAGGTCTTGTCCATTCATCAACCACTTTTGTTTTGGAAGGACCAACTATTATTCCATCATTATTTACAATGTGCCCAAGAAGAGAAATTTGTTGCACTCACACTTGTTGAATTTTCCATACAGTTTATTTTCCTTTAAGATTTGTAAAACAACCCTTAGATGTTTTTCATTCTCCTCTTTACTTTTACAAAATATCATAATGTCATCAATAAAAACAGCCACAAATTTATCCAAGAACTCATGAAATATTCTATTCATAAGATTCATGAATACAGTAGGTGCATTAGTTAACCCAAACTGCATAACAACAAATTCATAATGCACATATTTAGTATGAAAATCTATTTTTGGGATGTCATCCTCCATTAGCTTTAGTTGATGGTATTCAGATCTCAATTCAATATTAGAAAAGTACTGAGATTCCTATATCTAATCAAACAAGTCATCAATATGAGGCAAAGGATACTTGTTTTTAATAGTGATTTTATTCAAGGATCTATAATCAATGCAATGTATCAAGGAATTGTATTTATTTTTAATGAACAAAATAAGAGTACCCCATGGTGAAGTGATAAGATGAATGAAGCCTTTATCAAGAAAATCCTGCAACTGATTTTTCAATTAAATAAGTTCCATTTGAGACATTCTATATGGGGGGTTTGAAATTGGCTTAACATTAGGAACTAATTCAATTTTGAATTCTAATTCTTGATCACATATGATACCAAGTAACTCATAAGGAAAAACATAAAGGTATTCATTTACCACTGGCATGTCATTAATCTGAACAGTTCCCTTATTTTCAAAAATATGAGCAAGATAACTTTCATTTCCATCTTTCAACAGTTTCTCAAATTCCTAATATGTTATCAATTTTATGGGTTATTTCTTGTATAAAAATAGAAAATCTTTCTAAAAAACAACTTCTTTAGCTCTAAATTCAATCTTAGCATGATAAACAGAAAGCCAATCCATTCCTAGAATGACATCAAACTTCACTAATGGAAAAACAAAAAGGTTTTCAGGTAAGGTATTTCCACAGACCAAAATAGAAATATTCTTTTAATTCCTCTTTTCTATAATATTTCCCCCTTTTTTTAACAATAAGTTCTAATCTCATTTGTTGAGGTGATATTTCCAATTTTACAAAAAATTACTTAGAAATAAAGGAATTTTTAGACCCCATATCAAACAAAAATTTTGCAAAATATGAGTAAACAAACAAGGTACTTAATACAACTTCATTGGATGTTCTGACATCTGCTGATATAGTTGCAAAGGATCTCACTACACTTTTATGTTTATATTCTGGCTTCTATGCATCATTCGAATCTCTCTTGGGAAGGAATTTTTATAATGACCCATATCTCCACATTTAAAAAACTTAACAGTTTTCTTATTAGGATTAGTCTTAGGATCATTTTCATTACAATCTCGGTCCATATGTCCAAACTTACCACATCAAAAACACTTCCCATTTTTGGTAAGGCATTCCCCATGATGCTTTTTTCCACACTTCTCATGAACTGGAAACTGGATTTTCTTACCATAAGATTTATTTTATTTATTCTTACCCATCACTTTCCATCTAGACCTCTTTTTCTTCTTGTTTTCAAAGTGCATGTAATCATCATAAAAATCCATCTCTACCCTCTCGGCACATCGTACAAGTTTCTCATAACTTTTGAATTCACTGGAGGCCAACGCCCTTTGATACCTTGGCTTAAATCTTGAGTAAAATCATTTCATTTTTCTATCAAGATCCAAAATAATATTTGGAGCATACCTCGCCATTCGGGTGAATTTTGGTTCATACATAGCCACTAAATCTTACTCCTTTTTATTAAATTCAAGTAATTTCTTCTCCATCCTAAGTCGCACCACCTTAGGAAAATATTTTTCAAGGAAAATAATTTTAAATTCATACCACTCTAAGGCATCAATATACTCTCTATCCTTAATATTCTTTACCATTTACCACCGCTAACCAGCTTTACCTTCAAAAAAATAAATGGAAAGACTTTCATTTTGATTATCTGAACATCTCATAACATCAAATATCTTTTCAAGGGATTTAATCCATCCTTCAGTTGTTATTGGGTCAGAAGATCCATTTAAAGTAGGATAGTGTCGTCTTATAAAATTTTCCACTATAATAATGTTACATTGTGGTACATATGGTTGTTCTATTTCATGGATTCCACCACCATTTATTGTCTGCGTCAGCTGAACCATTACTGTCACAAATTTCTCGATTCCAATCCCTACCATTCCGAGCTGCAAATTCAGAAGGATATCGTTCTGCCGCTCCCTTTCCTCTTTATATTACCTATTTATTCTGTGGAAAACCATTCCAAAAAAACATATATTAGTTGAATAAAAAGAGTAATATTTAAATTATATATCATTTTAAATTAACCATAGAGTAAAAATCATTTATGGTATTCTATTAACATCATCCTAACCCATGAAGTTATCTAAACCATCCTATGATACCAAATATAAGGACCCGGCCATATTACATTAAATAATATTGAATTTAGTACAGAAATAACTTAATTTCAAATTGAAGTTATTTTAAATTTTATATCTTTAGAGAATTGGGACATAATACATTCATAACATTACACATTAATATAGAGTGGATACCATAAAAACAGTATTCATTTCTTCCAAAATATAAAACTTTTAAAATAAAACATGATTTTTATGACAATTATTAAAACACTTAACTTGGATTTATTATTTGTCTTGCACATCCTTATAACCTAAAAATCATTTAAAAACTTGGGATGAGCACAAAAATCTCATTAATGGATATAAAAAGAAGAAAATAACACATTAGTCCATGAAATACTTATAATGTATGAAATCATTTTCAAAAGACATAATTGTCACCCATATATACTTACTTTGTGAAACATGATATTTAAACAGGATTACCAAAAAACATAAGAACATAAATAGAACCATAAATTTATCTTGTGGAATTACTTACATAATCTTGTAACTCTCTCGGCTACCTTATAATTTGTAACCCGCGCGGCTACCTTACAATTTTTGTAACCATCATAGTTACACTTGGAGTAACCATATGGACGACATCCAACTTACATATACCAAATTAATTGTAGGGATATATAGGTTCCACCATTCATCATAAACAATTCCAAATAACCATAACATAATCATACAACATGAAAAATTTCATTAAAAACGTTTCTTTTGAATTTTGTAAAAGAGAGTTTTAAAATAGGATTTTTAAAGAAAATATCCTTACAAATATAATTGAAGTGATACTTAATATAGTGGATGGAAAAAGTATATACATTGTAAATACACATAATTTAAAATAATATAAAAAAAATTCCTCACACAAACTATCTTAATACCACATAAATAATGAAGTATAATGTTAACCCAAAGAATGGAAATCGGGTTATGAATTCCTTTACCTCGGGTTTGTCTTCCTTAAAACTTGTTTAAACCTATTTTTTAATGGTTAAAATAGTGTTATTAATATCTTAAAGAAACATATTCATCTTTATAATACCTTATATGATCATTTTATTACATAATTTCACCCTTTAATTGTTATTATTTTTTTCCTCGCATTGTTTTGGGTGCGTTCTTTGCATGATTTCCATGATCAGTTCATGATAGATATTCTTGTAGATTGGAAGTGAAACTTCAGAATTAGAATGGAGTGGTATTAAAATATTTATATAACCATAAATTATACCATTTATTATTTTTAATTCTGACATGAGTATGATTCATAAGTTAAAACATTATTGATATTTTTTAGGTCATTTTGGCGATTCTTTGAACGTAAATAACTCATTTTGTTTTATAAATTAATAACATGTGTACAAAATTATTCTAGAACCTTCTATAAGATATAATACATAAATTATAATCTATTTAAACCATAAAAATGGTTTCATGACCAGTCTTGAAGTAAGTAAAATAAATTGAAATCACATCGTTCACGATGTTGGTAAATCGACACATCACAGATGATGTTTTAATTTCTTGAATAAGTGGGAGGGGAGAAGAAGTATAATGGTGTGTCTTCCCTAAAAATTATTAAATACATAATATTTAAGATATTGGATCATTAAATCCTCTTGGATAATGGGAAGTGACAAAATAATAAGAATAGAAAAGGAAATGAAAAGAAAATAAAGAAAACAAAAGAGGATGTTTACCTCTTGACCTCTTCTCCTTGAGATCCTTCTTAAGGCCCTTGGTTTTGGCTTTCTGGAAAGACCATTAGGTCTTAGACTTGGGGAAGATCCTTGGGAGGAGTATTGGGTAGAACTTAGTTAAGTCTCAAGGCTTGATAGTTGTAGGAGGAAGAGGGTAATGAGGGTGGTATTTATAGTAGAGGAGAGGAGGTATTTTTCATTATTTTAATCATTATTGTAATATTTTTACTCAAGACTATGAATATTATTAATTAATGTGACCCAAAATAGTAATAATGACATGTTAGTTCAAACCAAGTGGTATTACATCACTTATGATGTCATAAATATTGTATTTAACTGATAATTTGAATGTACGGTATTTTACCATATTTTACTATTCATCAAAAAATCAAGAATTTCAGAAAAATCCCAAAAATTCACTCTAACCATTTTTCGACATGTAGAATTTAAAAATGAACTCAATTTTTTAAAAATAATTTTCTAAATATTATTAATTTAATTTTTAAATAAAACCATAATTTATTCAAAAATAAAACTTTTAAATCTATAACTCATTTTTCAACACCTTGAAAAATTAATCAAGTTTCCATTATCTTAAATCCTTAATAAAATAAAATAATAATACAATTTACTATTCATTAGGGCCATGTTACTATTCATATTACTATCCACAAGGGTATGTTACTATTCAACAAAAATAAATTTGGTTCCATTAGACTGAAAATAACTTATTGATCACAATTGTAGATGACCATTATTCGAAATTAAAAATATAGAAGTGAAAAAATTATGTTTAAAGGATAGTTATAAATATATACTTAAAACAAGGTTTCAAGCATTCCAATTTATTTTTAAAAACTTGGGGTATTATAATAACTATGCCATCCATGATCTGGAGCTATCAGTGACTATATTTGCACTGAATCTATGGTGACAATACCTCATTGGAGAATGCTTTATGGTATTCACCGATCACAAGATCTTGAGGTATATATTTTCTCAGTGTGATGTGAATCTAAGACAAAAAATGTGGATGAATTTTCTTTGGTACTTTGAGTTTGAGATCTCCTATGACTCAATAAAAGGGAATATTGTGTATGATTCACTGAGTAGGAATTCATGGAAGGATGTTGTTCATGAGTCTAGATATGTTTGGAGGTTGATGGAGGAGTTGGTATCCTTTCACTTATATTCAAGGGTGGATGATGATGGAGGTTTCTTAATTTAGATGATATTAAAGTCTTATCTGAAGTAGAAAGTGGAAGAGTCTCAATGGGGATACTCAGAGGTAGAGGTGATAGTTTAGTGGTTCGGGATTAAATGGGTGGTGTAAAATTTTGTGTCTTAATATCTGGTTTTCTAGAAGGTAAAGGCAGAGCATCATCATCCTGAAGGTATATTTTAGCCCTTGGATATTCTTTAGTGGAAGTTAGATGACATCTCAATGGACTTAAAAATAGGGTTAACCCAATATAAAGAAGGTTATGATGCTATCTAGGTAATCATGGATCGTTTTATGAATTCAGATCAATTCCTTGAAATAAAGGAGTTGATCATCATGGATGTTTCATAAAGGAGTTATGTGGATGAGTTTATGTGGATACATGGAGTTATGAGGTCTTATATCGGGATGATCGTTTTACCTCAAGAGTTTGGAGAGGATTTTTGTATGATTTTATCACTTAGTTTCACCTCATCATTGTTTTCCACCCTTGGATGGATAGACAAACAAAGTGAACCATCCATTCATTGGAGGATATGTTACGGGCATGTATCTTAGGCTTTAGTGGGCCTTGGGAAAATAAATTCCCTTTGGTTGAGTTCACTTATAATAATGACTACCACTCATCCATCAGTGTGGACCTATTTGAGGCTTTGTATGAGAATTCATGTTCTTCTCTGTTGTTTTGGGTTGATGTTGGGGGGTTATCAAGTCTCAGTCCTGATGTGGTGCAAGCAATATAGAGAAGGTTCATGTGGTTTTTTTAGAGGACAAAGGCAACATAGTAACACCAGAAGTCTTATGATGATCATTAGAGGAGTCTCTTGGAGTTTGAGACTGGGGACCATGTATTTCTAAAGGTTTCCCCTCATTGCTGGTAGAGGAGGTTTGGAAGGGCAAGTAAGCTTTCTCTACATTTCATGGGACCTTTCGAGGTGTTGGAGCATATTCTCATGGTAGAATATCAGTTGGTTTTTTCATTACAATTGGATAGGATCCATGATGTATTCTTTATGTCACAACTCTAACAATATCTTCATGATGAATCACATGTCCTTAGTAGGGGAGAGTTGTACATTGAGGAATATGTGACATTCATGGAGTGGATGATAGATATTTAGGATCATCAGAAGAAGGTGTTATATGAACAGACCATTCCCTTTGTTTGTGTGTAATATATGCATGGTGGTTTGGAGGAGAGTACTTAGGATCATTAGATACATATGTGTGCCGAGTACCATGAGTTATTTTGAGTTTTTTCTTGTTTCATTTTGATTGATTATGTGATGATTGAATATTGTTGGTCTATGAGATGTTCCTTTTTTCCTTTGATGATGATGTGTGTTAGATATTAAAGCATATAAATAGAGTAAAACTCTTCCCTAATCAATATTCATTATATAACAAAAATTTAAAACTATGCGGGTGAGTTAGTTCCACCCAAAGTGGATAATATAATTATATGGAAGGTGTATTTCATTAAATTGTGGATTGGGGGACTTGTTGTGTGATGGTCGTGGTAATCATCTTCTAGGTTTGTGTGGATATTGGAATTATGGTGTGAGTGGTTATGTGGGAGAAAGGTGGATTGGGGTTGGTGTGAGATAGTGGAATTGTTTATGCTATAACGAGATCCTTGAGAGGTATCCCATGGCATGGTTGTTCAAACTCTTACTCTCCTTTCTTTACTTAGGGTTCATTTTAATTCTTGAGGATGAGAATTATTTGAGTGGTATTTAATGTAAAGTAATGGAATATTCTCAAGCCTTTCTTTACCATTATAGGGTTTCTGATGGTTCAGGGGTAGATTTATAAATTCTAGAAGTTTTTTTAAAATTATTTTTATTTTATAAATTAGTTTTAAAAAGGATCTTGAAATTGTGGAATTAATTTCAATATATTAAATGTTTATTTTGAAATTAATTTAGAATTTTTTAAAATTATTTTGAAGTTTTTTGAAGCGTTTTGAAATTTTGAAAGTAATAATAAACCCTTTTATTAATTATTTATAAGTTAGTTTAATTAAAAATAAAATGTTTTCAATGAAATATTTGCCATTATATATGAAATTGAAGTTGTGTAAGGGTGATGGTGGTTTTTAATGGCTAGAGTAAGGATGTTGACTCATATAAGGGTAGTCCTCATTGTGTATAAGGGTAAGGAGTTTTACCATGTGCTATGTAAGGGTCATTACAGTATTTTTTAAGGTTCATTAAGTGTTTCTATATGTTTTTTAAAGTTCATTCCCATCTTACATAAAGGTAACCCTTCTCTATGTAAGGGTAGCCCCAGATTTCTTATGCTCGTGTAGGGGTGGGGTGGTGCTTTCCTAGTTTTTTTAAGGGTAAAATGGTTCTTCTCAAAACCTATATAATGGTAATCTGTGCCATATATAAGGGTAATATGTAATTTATAAATTTTTTGTGAGGGTAGGATCAATAAACCCTTATACAAGCCTTGGAATAACACTATGTAAGGGTGGGGCAAGGTACTCTTACATAGACCTCCTACCATTTGTATGGGTAAGGTGGAATTCTCAAAGCATGCATAAGGGTAATCTCAAGCTACCCTTATGTGATCCCTTCTATATCATTGTGTGAGGGTAAAATAATATCCCTTACATAGAACCCCTAACCTGTATATTGGTAGCATTTTTACCCTATTTTATCTGATTTTCTTCTTACTCTTCAACTTTTAACCCCTAGGGAACTATTTCAATGTTATACAATTCCTAAAACCAAGGAATTAATTTTTTTTAACTCATTTAATGATTTAAAACTCCTTTTTATAAGGTTTTATCAATCTATAATTAAGTTTTGAACTACAAACCATTGGGAAAATTAAATTGGGGTTTCAAATACGCATTTTTAGTTTATTCATTTCTTCTATTTAAAAATATCTAAATCCTTCTACCTTTATTTTCTTTTGTTTTACTCTCATCCAGAAGACCCCAGAACCCTCTCTTTAAGTTGACAAGCTTTAGCTATTTGTGGCAACTCTTCCTTTGTAATTTCTAGGCGAGGCAGAACCTTCTCTGTCCTCTGTTCCTTGGCTGCAGGGGGAAAATACTAGGTTGGGGATATTTTATATTTCTTATAGTTATATATTTAAGAGGTATAATTATTTTGTTTATCCTTTTGGGAGATGGCATGCACTAGATTAATTAAGATAATTAATTGGTTAATTGAAATTGATGAGGGTGGAAGAAATCACATGAGGTTACTTATTCTTATGTTCTTCCAATATGTATAGAATGATTTTTATTATTCTAGCCTTGACTTATGATGAGTTTTTTTATGTTATTAATATTTTTGAATTAGTAAACTATTATTTTCTTGTTTATTTAACTCACCACACATGAAATTGGATAAGAACATATATCCATATAATAAATTGGATACCCATGGAAATTCTTATTTGTGTGAGAATACCCTTGAAATAAATAAATGGATGTCATAAAATCCCCTTATTTAATCTGAATTAAAATATATTAAAAGTTGTTTTTTTTGTTATATGTGGCGGTTTTTATGGGAAGTGGTTGTGATGTGAAATAGAGGCAATTTATGGATTATTGGAATGAGTAGGATGGGTTATTATTGTGTTGTGTGGTGTTGTGCTAGTTTCTTGGTAATAATGGAATTAAATATTAATGATGAAAATGGATTGGATAATGTGAGGAACTGGATAATGGGTTGGAATAATTAATGAATGATTAAATTGAAATTATAAGTGTGGCTTAAGTGTTTTTTTTAATATGAAAAGAGTTGGATTAATAAATGAATATGGTTGGAAATAGGAAAATATGGAAATTTTCATAACTTGAAAAGAATGGTGAAATTTTTCTTGTGTTTTTTGGAATTTTAATGTGGTGTTGTGAATTTAGAGGTGGCAAAAAAAGTAGTAGAGGTTGTGAGACCTTGGGGGTGATGTTTTGAATGGGATGGTATTCTTTTTGAAAACCCATAGGTTGGGATTATGTGTGTGACAATATTATGTATTGTATTTTCATTGTGATTTCTATATCCACCCCACCCAAGTTAAGAGTTATGTGTCGACACCCAAATGTTTTGGGGTTGTTTTTTCCCATATCTATATAGTGAGGACAAATGGATGGATACCCCCTCTTCCCCACTCTCTCTTTTAGGTGAGTTTCATACTCACTAGTTATGATAGATTAAAAATTGTATTACACTTATAGTTGTGTTTGGTTAGTGGGTTATGTGGTTCATAGTGGGGGTTGTGCATGGTAGGATGAGGGAATGAGGTTGATACCCTTCATGTCCAAGATACCCTACTATTATTGCTATGGAATTGGTTGAGATGTGATGTGGTAATCCACGTGTATTTGGGTGAGATGTGATGTGGTAGACCAGGTCTCACTACAACAAAATAGGCCTTTAACAATGATGGAAATGGCATTTATCAGTGCTAGAAAATCGTTGACTACCTGAGAAAGATTAAAAGACATGGTATTTTATCAATGATAAAAAGTCATTGATAAAGGGACTTTTATTAGTGCTTATAAAATAATTGATAAAGGAACAATTATCAGTGCTTATATAAGCACTACTAAAGTTTACCTTTATGATCACTTTTAAAAGCGCTGAAAATATGTCCTTTATCAGCGCTGATAAAAGGCCATATTGTAGTGTGATGTAATAGCACACTACAGCACCACTGTAATGTGTTTTAATAGCACACTACAACACCAAAAACACACCATTTATCAAAAAAAAATCCAAATATATAATTTATATGAAATGAAATTTATAACACAAATACAAGAAAAAAACACTATATTATAGAAATTTAAAACATTGTTTTATACAAATTCATAAATACTGATTATTACATACATTCAAAAACATAAATGTATATTTTTATTTTAATACTAACCCCAACTTATATTATTTATGAACAAAACTCCCCTGGTCGAGAAAAATAACTCATCTGTATAAGAAAAAAATTCTTATGGTAGTAATAATATAAAGAAATAAATTAACATAAAGTGTTAATTTTACTAAAATTGATATTAATTTTACTAAAATTGATGTTAATTTTAAATAAAAAGACACACTTAGAGTCATACCGATCACACAGTGCATTGGATTGTGGTGAAACTGATTCTAACAATCTCAAATTACTTTTGTATTGTTTTCCTAAAGTATCAAAACAATCTAAATGTGTTTGCTTGGTTTTGAGTACGTCAGTTGTATTTTTTTACTAAAATGTCATTTTAAATTGGAAGTACATACTTTTTGACTCATTCCAATCAAATCATGTATCATTTTGACATTAAACTGATCCTACACATCACAAATGAATTATGAAGCATTTCCCTAAATTATCAAGAAAATTCGAGTGCATTTGATCGGTTTTTAGTGAGTGACACTTTTTGAATTAAACTGATAAGAAAAAATTTAAGTCATACCGAGCACATCATGTATCATATTGATTTGAGGTTGATTGCTACACATCAAAAATGACTTATAGATCATTTTCATAAATTATTAAAATAATACAAATTCATTTTCTCTGTTTTTAGTAGGTCAATTTTCCATTTTACTAAAATTGATGTCAAATTTAAAAAAAAAAAGGTGCAGTTGGAGTCATATCGATCTCACCATGCATCGGATTTAGGTGAAGATGATTCCAAAAGGTATCAAATGAATTTTTAATTGTTTTATTTAAGTATAAAAACAATATCAATGTGTTTTATCAGTTTTGAGTATGTTAGTTGTCTTTTTTACTAAAATGTCATTTTAAACTGGAGACACACACTTTTGACTCATTTTGATCACATTGTGTATTAGTTTGACTTGAAAAAAATTCATACATGTCAAAAATGACTTATTAATCATTTTCATAAATTATGAAGAAAATATGATCATATTTGGTCGGTTTTTAGTCAGTGACACTTTTTGAACTAAAATGTTGATTTTAAACTGATAACGGTCACTTTAAGTCATACCAGGCGCATCATGTATTGGATTTAGGTGTAGATGATTAATAAACATAAAAAATGACTTATAAATCATTTTAATAAAGTATAAAAACAATTTGAATTTGTTTTCTCAGTTTTGAGTTGGTCAGTTTTCCATTTTACTAAAATTGATGTCAATTTTAAATAAAAATGTGCACTTTGAGTCATACTAGTCACACCGTGGGTCATATTGAGGTGATCCTAATTCCTACACATCTTAAATAACTTATGAATAATTTTACTAAAGTGTTAAAATAATCTGAATGCATTTTCTTGGATTTGAGTACATTAGTTGTCTTTTTTTACTAAAATGTCAATTTAAACTGGAAACACACACTTTTGACTCATTTTGATCACATCGTGTATCAGTTTGACACAAAAATGATTCCTACATATCAAAAAT
The DNA here is from genome assembly GCA_963277665.1 of Viscum album. Classification (NCBI taxonomy): domain Eukaryota; kingdom Viridiplantae; phylum Streptophyta; class Magnoliopsida; order Santalales; family Viscaceae; genus Viscum; species Viscum album. The sequence continues at coordinate 903,282,416 of OY728125.1, read as the reverse complement.
GACTTGTTATTCATTTTAATAAATTATCAAGAAAATATAAGATAATTTTATCAGTTTTCAATCACTGACACTTTTTGAACTAAAATGTCGGTTTTAAACTGATAACAGACACATTGAGTCATATCGGACACATCATGTATCGGATTGAGGTGTGAATAATTCCTACACATAATAAATGACTTATGGATCATGGACTTAAATTAAAAAAACAATATGAATATTTATTCTCGGTTTTGAGTATGTAAGTTTTCTATTTTACTAAAATTAATGTCAATTTTAAATATAAAGATGTACTTGGAATCATATCAGTCACACCGTGTGTTGGATTGAGGTGCGGATAATTTCTACACATCCCAAAGTCTCAAAAAATCTTAAATTTTAATTTTATTATGATATCCATTTAATTTACTTGTTAAACTATCAACACTACATGATTATCTTCGAATAAACCACCCCTGCCTGAAAAAAATAATTCACCTATATAAGAAAATAATTATTATATGAGTAATACTAAAAATAAATAAATTAAAAATAAATATGAAATAATACATTAATTCTATGGATAATTATTTTAATGTGGAAACATTAATATTACCTCTATGATTTATTAGTGTAGGTAACTTGAAAGAAAGTAATAATTGTCAACATTGTAGGGGTGAAAGGTTTTGAGGGAGAAGAAATCTGTAGAATTTTTGGTGAAGAAAGGCATGAAAGATGGACTGGCCGCCCCAACTCAAACAAAAGAATCCACCTATATAATAAAACAATTATTATTTGAGTGATACTAAAAATAAATTAATTAAACATAAATATGAAATAATATATTAATTCTATAGATAATTATTTTACTGTCCAAACATCAAGATTACCTCTATGATTGAGAAGAGGCAGCATCATTGCTCTTCCTATAAATGTGGTGGAGATAACTTTAAATAAAGTGATAAATGAAACATTTTAGTGGTGAAAAGGTTTTGAGGGGTAATAAATATGTATAATTTTTTTTGCATAATCACATAAAAGATGGATAGACCACCCCAACTTGAACAAAAGAATCCACCTGTATAAGAAAAAAATTATTATATGAGTGATAATAAAAATAGATAAATTAAGCATAAATATGAAATAATACATTAATTCTATGGGAAATTATTTTACTATACAGACATCATGATTACCTCTGTGATTGAGCACAGGTAGTATCGTTTCTCTTCCTGTAAAGGAAGTGGAGAGAACTTGAAAGAAAGTGATAAATAAAACACTGTAGGGGTGAAAAGGTTTTGAGGGAGAAGAATTATATGAAAGTTCTGGTGCAGAAAGGCATGAAATATGGATAAACCACTGCAACTCTAACAAAATAATCCACCTGTATAATAAAAAAATTAATATGTGAGTGACACTAAAAATAAATAAATAAAACATAAATATGAAACAATACATTAATTCTATGGAAAATTATTTTACTGTGAAAACATCAAAATTACCTTTATAATTGAGAAGAGTTAGTTTCATTTCTCTTCCTACAAAGGTAGTAGATTGGACTTGAAAGAAAGTGATAAATGCAACACTTCAGGGGTGAAAAGGTTTTGAGGGAGAATAATTTTGTGGAAGTTTTGGTGCATAAAGGCATGAAATATGGATAGACCACCCCAACTCGAATAAAATAATCCACCTATATAAGAAAATAATTATTATGTGAGTGATGATAAAATTAAATAAATTAAACATAAATATGAAACAATAAATTAATTCTATATACAATGATTTTATTGTGAAAACATTAAGATTACTTTTGTGATTGAGTAGATATGGCATCATTGCTCTTCCTGCAAAGGAATTAGAGAGAAATTTAAATAAATTTATAAATGCAACACTATAGGGGTGAAAAGGTTTTGAGGGATAAGAAGTTTGTGAAAGTTTTGGTATAGAAAGAAATGAAATATGGAAAGACCACCCCAACTAAAACAAAAGAATCCACCTATATAAGAAAATTATTATTATGTGACTGATACTAAAAAATAAATTAAATATAAATATTAAACAATATACCAATTATATGGACAATTATTTTACTCTGAAAACATCAAGATTGCCTCTATGATTGAGCATAGACAGCATCATTGATCTTCCTACAAAGGCATGATGAATGGAAATGAATCTTATAAAATAAATGACCTCTATAGGGAATAAGTAAAATTAAATCAATGTTCCATTATATAATTTCTTAGTAAAATAAATAAAGTATATCATAAAATTACATTAACATTTTTCCAAAGGGTTTCCTTCATTATATTTTGTTCTTTCGAGGGATTGGTAACATCATTATGTGAAGAATACATTTCTACATGAGTATTCAAACATTTAATTTATATTGTGTTAATGCAGTAAAGAATATATAATATTTTGAGGAAAAAATAGTATATTAAAAACACTTTTACTCTCTCATTGAACTCTATTTTTTTTAAAGGTTTTAGGGATTTGGTTTATCTATCAAGAATATAAATCCTCTATCTGTATTCCTCTATAACATGCAATATATTTTATACATTGGGACCATCATGAAGTGATTGTGATCTCCTTATAAAAGGGTCGTCCTCAATTGAATTTTCATCTAACTCAAAATTTGTTTTAGTCTCTAGTGGGACAATCAATAGATTCTTGTTTGTTGGATCAGAGACATAAAATACTTGAAATACTTGTGATACTATTATGAACATCTCATCTTTTTCCCCTTCCATATTGAAATTCAACTTCATGAAGGCCATTTCATCAAAGTTCACTACAATGATATTGTTAACCCATTTTCAATGGAAAATTGGAACTTTAAATGTTGTATAATACAACACATATATCTATTCTATAATGCCAAAATATGAAATATTTGCATAAATTGGATTTTTATCCATTATACCAGATATGTGTATCACTTCAGCCACAAGAGTAACACCACTATTTTGCATCATACTATAGTCATCGTGTTCTTTTTTATAGAATGTATAAACATTTATTACAAAACCAATGTAAGATATAACATTTTCATTTGTTCATATGGATAGTTGTTGAAGTCATTTGACAATTGAATTCGGAATTTCATATAAATCCTTATAAATTTGATCTTGGAACCATCCTATAAACTATTAATTATGTATATTTGATATCCATCCTTCATCCCTTGATGTATTTAAATCTATAATAATTTATTTGTGGGATTCAATGTATGGATAAACATATTTGCTATTATGTAAAATGTAAAGGTGTGCTTGCTCTTGATCTGTCATTATAATTGTAACATCTCTTTTGTAAATCCCTTCACCCATAAGTAATTAATTGTAATGATACTTTGGGAGACCTATGTTTTCAACATCTGATAGGTAATTAGTACATAATTCAACTTCAATAATATATGATTCTGTAATACAACCTTCTAGCCGACTTCAATTTTTGACATACCCTTTCAAAATATTCATATATAATTCAATGGGGTATATCCATCTGTAATGGACAGGACCACATAGTTGAACTTATCTAACCAAGTGAACCACTAGGTAGACCATTATATAAAAGAATTATGGTGGGAATAACAAATCCAATTCGCATAATATTACTGAAACCTCCTTTTTCATGATGGGAAACTTCACTGAGTCTATAAATTTAATGCATATGGCTTTGAAAAAGAATCAGAGTCTAGTTAATGTATGGCGTACAGTTTAAGGCAGAATGAAATGGAAAGCAACAGGAATTAAATCTTGCATCAAAACATTATAGTCGTGTGCTTTTATCCCTTGTAACTTCAAATTATTCATTGACACAAAATTCTTGATATTTTATGAATACCCCTATAGAACTTTTACACTATTAAGGAAGAGGAAAATTGTAATTTTTCCTATCTGGATAGAGTATAAGCTACTGGAGGAAGAAAATTATTCATTTTACCCTTCACTGATGCCAACTCTTCCTTTATCCTCATTTCAATCAATTACAACCTATCCTTGATGCTATATTTTGTTTTTTCCAGGAACATTTAATAATGTGTCAATAACACTATCAAATGCATTTTTTATACATTAACGACATCAATAAAATGTCTGAAATACAAACAATTTTAATACGGTAATTCAAAGAAAATTGATCAATTCTTCCAACCTGATTTTATAAGGTTTTTCAAAAATAGTTTACAAAAAATAGTGTCAATATCTTTTACTTTATTATACATTTTATCACTCATTACTAGATATGGTGTTGTACCTTGTTTTATATTCCCATTAAATGATGTCCTCTAGGATCTGTATTTATGTCGTTGGGGTAAAAAAATCCAATGTCTTAAAAACACGGTCTTTGAGGAATGTTTCAACCGAACTGAATATGTGAATTTTTCACAAATGGGATACCCCAACATTCCTTTAATGTTATAGCCTAATAAATTTACATAAAAAGGGGGAAGTCATTTATCATTCCATACAACATGTCCCTCAATGTGAATTCTTCAATTCTATGAGAATCATACATTGTAACACCTGTATCCCACATCAATTTTAGATCTTCGATCAATGGATCCAAATAGACATCAATATCATTACCAGGTTGATTTGGTCTAGATATAAGCAGAGATAACATAATGTATTTTCACTTTATGCATAACCATGGTGTAAAGTTATAATTTACCAACATGATGGGCCATGTACTATAAGTGATACTCTATACACCAAAAGTATTTATTCTATATTTAGATAACAAAAGAAGAAAGTTTCCTGGCGCATTTCTAAATTCAGGATACTCGAAATCAATTTTCTTCCACTAAAGAGAATCGGTTGGGTGGTGTAGGTTCCCATATTTAATTATTCCATATGAATGCCTTGTAAATTGTCTTGTAGTTTCTTAACATCCATATAGTCTTCTAAACTATGGAATGATAGGAAAGTACCATACAAATTTCAAAGTACTTGATTCATTTTTCTTGTATCAATATATGCCACACTTAAGGAATTTTATGAGTGATTTATGGTCCTTGTGACACAATAAGAAATCATTTGGAAAATCATGAATTTTTTTAGAGATCATTATCATTTAATGTATCATTCATGTAGAATTATATATTCAAAATGATAGTTAATTTTCTTCTGGAATCATATCATTTAGAAGACCAAGTAGTTATGTAAAGCTGGTGTCACTCCATCGCTGCCATATTTCAAATTATATAACTTCAATACAGCTAAAAATGTTGTGTATTTAGTAAAACTGGTATACAATGGTTTCTTGGTTTAGTTATTTAAATCCTAAAACAACTTTGGAAAATCAAGAAGCTCATCTTGAATTTCCATTTCCATTTCTTCCATGTGATCTTCATCATCATTTACACTGGTATTCATGTCAAATGATACATAAACTGAAGTATTATCCCAATCTGTGTCTACATTCAGTTTTACCAATGTTTAGTCCAACATTTATAGTTATGATCTATTCCTTAACAAATTAAATGTTCTTAAAACTCTACTGAACTAATTTTTCTTGAATAAAAACAATGTAAACATGGATATAGGATCGGAGAAGCGTCGTGTGCATGCTCTTTGGAAAACTTGATGAACTCTTTACACTATTGGAAAATGGACCTATCCCCACGGTTTTGGGGAAAACTGTGGGGATAGGTACCCCTATACCCACGGTTTTTGAAAACCTTGGGCATAGGAAACTTTTCAGGACCTATACCCGCAGTTTTTGAAAACCGTGGGTATAGGCACCCCTATACCCACGGTTTTCCAAAACCATGGGTATAGGTCCTGAAAAGTTTCCTATGCCCACGGTTTTCAAAAACCGTCGGTATAGGGGTACCTATCCCCATGATTTTCCCCAAAACCATGGGGATGGGTCTGGGCTAAAATATGTATACCCACAGTTATGAAAAACCGTGGGTATAAGTTTCCAGTGTGTTCGTGGGAAGTTTTTTTCCTGCGGGAAGAAAAAAAATTTGGCGGGAGTCCTATACCCACGGTTTTTTTTATATACCCACGGTTTATATAATTATATTTAACTATATATATATATATATATATATATATATAGGTGATGTTAGGGAAGTGTTAAGATGTGGTGTTTGCAGTGAATATGTTGCGGGATCGAAACCCGCCGCCCGTATTCTTTTAGGATTTATACCCACGGTTTTAAAACCGTGGGTAAAAGACTTTGACATAGTGGAAATTGTGTATGATGATTTGAAACGGTGGAAAAACAGTTATACCCATGGTTTTAGAAAACCGTGGGTATAGGCTTGGGACCTATACTGATGCCACCAATGACCACGGTTCCCAAAACCGTGGGTATAGGCCATTTTTTCAGTAGTGTTAACTCCATATAAATACTATTTTTGTCAAATTAATAGTGTGTATCCATTTTCAATTCATATCCATCCTATTGGATTCATAAAAGATTAATTTTATACAATAAAAAATAAACATATAAGATATTAATTATCAAAGGTGAAAGTTATATACAATTATAATAATGGAAACTCAACATTTGATTGTTTCAAAAAATTTAAGTATGTTGTAGAAAATGGGTAATTGAATTTAAGAAAAGAATTAATCCACTATAAAAATTGTTTTCCTATGAATTCATTAAAATGTAAAAGTTATAGACAACTCATCCTTTTCACCTCATCTTCTGTACATTTATCATTACATTTTTTTGTTAGACACATCCTTCATCTCTTGTGAACATGCACCTATCTTGCTTGAAATACTTTAAGTGGTAGTCATTCATGGGATGACCAATGCTCAAAGTAGTACAAGAAACATAAAATATATGGGGGATGAGTTTCAAGCAACAAACTGTAATAATGGTTGTTCATGAGATGAAGGTGATGAGGATGACAGTTGTCTATAAAAGAGATGGGGGATGAGTCTCAAGAAAAAAATTGAAATAATAATTTTTGTTTGACACACATCAAGTCTTTTTTAAATCCCCTAAACAAATTAAAACATAATATAGGAAATTAAGGAGTAATAAGAAACCCAAATATGATAAACAAGAATAATAAACTCTCATTCAATCAACTAGAAGATATAAAAATGTATTGATAAAACATTTTAATAACTAAAGATTTATTTCAGTTTTTCCTCATGTTTAGTCCAATATTTATAGCTCCGATATATTCCATGAAAAATCAAATGTTCTTCTAACTCTTCCAGAAAACTTTCTCTTGAATAACAACAACATAAACAAGAAAAAAGGATTTAACAAGGGTCATATGAATTCCCTATTGAAAACTTGATGAACTCTTTAACTATATCTTCATACCCTTTTGTCAATTGATTGGTGTGCATCCATTTTTGATTCATATCCATCCTATTGGTTTCATAAAATATTAATTTCTTACAATAAATAAATAAATTCACATAATATATTTATTATCAAAAGTGAAAGTTATAGATAATTATAATAAGGGAAACCCAATATTTGATTGTTTTAAATAATTTCAGTATTCTTTGAAAAAAAAATGGATAATTGAATTTAAGAAAATAATTTATCCAATATGGTCAGTGTTAACCTATGAATTCATTCAAAGGTGAAATTTATAGACAACTATCATCCTCATTATCTCATCTCCCTAAAATTTATCATTGAATTTTGTTGTTTGACACACATTCTCCATCTCTTGTGGTCATGCACATATGTTGCTTGAAATAATCTAAGCAGTAGTCATCCATGGGATGACTAATTCTCGGAGTAGTAAAAGCAACATAAAAGAGATTGGGGGTGAGTATCATGGAAAAAAATAAAATAATGATTGTTCGGGATATGAATCTGATGAGGATGATAATTATACTTCACTGTATTCTCTAAAAGAGGCAATGCCTCCCATTTGTGATAATTACACCATTGGAAGTAGTTATTAACTTGGCGCCTATTGAAGGTGAGATTTAGGGGGCATAAACATTCTTGTATTTGATTCAAGGGGTATCAGTGGGGACATGTTATGATATATAAATCTTTGGGACCTCTATGAATTATATATTTATAGAAGATATCTCATTTTTAAAAATATATATATATAACATGGAATTTATAATAAACATAATTTCAAAAAAATGAACATTTAAACATAATTTTTAATAAAAGTAAATATAATCCCTTCATAATTTGGAAATCCAGAACCATAATTTGTGAATAAATAATTATAAAATCACCCTTACATTATAAGTTCTGAAAACTCATATAAATAGATAAAAATATATATATTTACATATATATATGTATATATATATATATAAAATAAACTTAAATTGACAAAAAAAAATATATAACCCTTACAGTAAAATATCACAACATAATAAAATAAATACAAACCCATACTAATTTTGAAAATAGAGAGCCATTGAAAATAAATAAATATGGTATCACCCTTACTAAGATTTCTCTTAAAATAAAACAACACAGTTCTGAGCAAATAAATTTTTAAGGAAAAACCCTTACACCATAATATTAAAACAAAATTTAAATAAATAAATTCCCTTACATGAATTTCATAAAATCAACTTTTGTTGCTTCTTCGCACCATCATCAGACTGAGAATTGGTTTTCTAAATCAATTTTCTCATTTGTTTAATATTTTAATATCCAAAACCACCACTGTTTATACAGTGGAATAAATATTTATTTAATTGGTTTATTTAAAGACCATGGGTGATTCTATAAGACTAAAATAAGATATCCAAAACAATAGTCAAGAAAAAAAGGGATCATAAACAAAAGAAAAATAGTATACAAAAACTGGAGCACAAATATAGAAATAAAATTGGAACCTAAAAAGTAAAATTGAAAAACCTTAGATCCAGATCTCAAAATGACAAATATAGAAAGAAAATAGAAACCAATAAATAAAAACACAGGCCTACCTCACTAGGTTGAAGAAAATCTCAGACCCTCAGATCTTGATCTCGATGTTTTCTTCAGAAACCCTAACTGCAAGCAAACATAGGAGGCTAGACAATGTTCGAGAAATTATAGGTAGTGGGTTTGTGTGATTTGAGTGGGTTTGTGTGATTTGAGATTTGATTCACTGAGGAGGAGCGCCGAAAATGGGTGTCTTTTGTGGAAAGCTTCTAATATCACGATGGGTTCGCAACAGGTAAGGTTTTCTTAATTAGATCGGGACACTTTTATCAAAGATTTTAAAAAAGCACTGATAAAGAGTCCTTTTATCAGTTCTTATTATTTAAGTGTTGATAAAAGGAATATTTATTAGTGCTTTTTTAGCGCTGGTGAAGGTAGGTATTTGTCAGCGCTAAAAAAGCACTGATAAAGATTTCCTTTATCAATGATTATTATTTAAGTACTAATAAAGGATTTATAATTATAATTATAAAAAAATTAAATAAATATAAATAAAAATATAGTAAATATTTTCCTTATTTAAATATATTTATTATAATTTTATAATTATTTATTTATAATTATATAAATATTTTTTTAAAATAATATTTATATCATTATATATATTTATATAATTATATATATATATATATATATATATTTATTTATTTATTTATATAATTATATATATATATTTAATAAATATATATAAATATAAATATAGTAAATATATTAATTATTTAATTAAATTTATTATAAATTTAATAATTAATTAAATATATATAATTATTCATTTATAATTATATAAATACTTTTAAAAAATATTTATTTATTTATAATTATAAATATATAATTTTATAAATATATTATGTACATTTTTAAATATTTTTATTTATAAATATTTTTTTACAAATATTTTTTTAACATTATTAATAAATATCTAATTTTAATTGAATGCATATTAAAAATGAGTGAAATTGAATAAATTAAAAATAAGTACACTTTAATAATATTGAAAAAAAGGATAAGTTTTGTGTGATTGAATTGTATATAAAAAACATTAATTACTTATATGTGAAATTAATATAACAAACATTTGATCTATATTAAATTGAAAAATCAAACAAAATTCAATTATATGTCCATTACTGTATACAATTAGTTAGTATTTTTAATTCATATTAATTTTTAATTATAAACCATTATTCACTAAATATATGACTATTTAATGCAAAGAGCATAAATTATTTTTAATATATAAATCATATTTATATACATTAATATATATATATATTTAATATATACTATTTATTAACATTATCAATAATCATCTAATTAATAAAATGTTTAATATTTTTCTCAATTTACTTATTTTTTATTTTAATATTTTTAATTTTTATTTTGAATATCTATATATTTAATACATACTATTTATTAGTATTTTTAATTTATATATAGTATAATCAATTTATTCATTTTTATCAATAATTATTTAATTAATAAAATTTTTAAATTTTTTTTGATAAACTGGTTTTTTATTTTTTATTTATTTTATTATTTTATTTTGTTTATTCGAGCCTTTATCAGTGCTAAAAAATCACTGATAAAGGACTTTTTTATGAGTGCTAAAAATATAACACTGATAAAGGGTGTCCTTTATGAGCACTAAAAATAAAGCACTGATAAAGGGTATCCTTTATCAGCATTGAAAATAAATCTCTCATAAAGGTTACCCTTTATCAATGTTAAAAATAAAGTGCTAATAAAGGAAGCCTTTATCTACAATCCATTTTTAAATTTTATTGAAAATCCACTTTAAGGGTAAGTGGGAACCTACAAAACATTCATCCAGCATCGAGACACAACCTCATAAAACACCCATTACAGAGACAAATTTCAAAATTAAAAACAAAACCATTCACCGCGCCTTGCCATCAGATGCAACCTGTTTCAAAATTCAAAATGTACCAACATGCAAACCCTGCATAGACTCAACAATACCGCCACCAAAAGAACCATTTCAAAATTTGAAAATCAAAAAGATGTAAACCATCATCATGTCGTTGTCACCGTCGCCTCGAGACACACACATCGACACTGAAGCAAGATTGTTGTACCAACACAGACCCTCATCATAGCTGTTTAAAGAAACCATCGAAGACCATCATCACCGAGGGGCCTATGTCGTGACTACCCCAAGCCCACCTCCAATAGGCTAGGGGTTGGTGACTAGCACTGAGTAGGAATTTCCCACAAATGGGAGGCATTAGCCTAAAGTACATGTACACACGCACACATCTCTAAGCCACACAATACTGAAATGTAAAACAACTGATATAATGCATACATATAACTAAGATCCCATAACTATATTACAATAGGAAGTAATGGAAAAGTAAATAGGGCCAAATACAAACCCACCACAAAGTGTCTATAACACAAGTCTAACCAAAACTGTAGAAGTCCAACATGATCCAAGGGTGAGGACTAAGTCAAAGGTACGATCCTAGTAAACACCTCGGTCTACCCAGATCCATCTATGCTCCACCTTCTCCCGGTCCTCCTATCACATTGTCAAAAGGGACACTATCTGCACAAGACACGACACTTGTGGGAAAATCCCGTGTAGGGGTGAGTATAAAAATACTCAATAGGACATCCCAAAAATACTAAACATGAAGAACCAAGTATAGTCAACTCAATACAAGATATAACATTGTATAAAATATAAAAGAAGTAAATAAAAACCTAGATATACTTAGGAGATACTCCACGCTATCAGAAGATCATAACCAACTGTCAGCCACAGGATTCTTCTCGAAGAAACACTCATTCTGGGAGAACTCACTCCTTCTGCCATGATATCATCGGAGACACTTGACGAAGAGGTTTAGATCATTTTGGCTCTGCACAAAGAGAATGCATTGATCAAATAATACTATGATACACAGAGAGGGGGTCACACCCAGAACCTCTAGGGGATACCACGAACCCAACCTGGATCAACCCACTGCATAGGGGATCATATGATAATGATTCCAAAAACCCTACTGATGTGACCCTCTAGATGGAGGATCGATGTGATACTCAGGGAGTTCATGTTGATTCTACAAACTCCACTATGAATGATAAAGGATCGCACTCCAATATCACGGAGGGACACCATAACTCTATTTAAGACTCGACCTCTAGAGGGGATTATAATCCAGTTATGTGGATGTAATATCGCACTATACCATCAAGGAAGGGACCAAGGTAACACACTCAACCTATACTGGTCCAAAATAAGAAAAGGAAGAGCCTAAAATCTTAATAAGGTGCCCAAAATTAGTATTTATTCGACCGTCTTAAAATTAGGGTCACGCTTCTGCTGACGGTACGTCGTTTGGATGCTCTGTTTAGGAGTTATGACTGTTTGAACAAAACTGCTTGTAGACCTACCAGGGCCTGAGGACCTACCTCCACGGTCATTCGACCTATTGTCATGGTCATTCCACCTACTACGTGGACCATCTTACCATGGACCAACCATCACGATCAGTCCACCTGTCGCACCTGACCAGCCACTATGGTCGACCGCCACAGTTGGTCGCCCGTGTATTGGTCGTGTGATCGTTGTGCTCACGACAGCTCCCCCTATCACTCTGCCTCATGTTCAATCACACCTAGATCTACACAATTATCCCTGGATCTAACCCGGGTCTGACCTAGGTCTTCCTCATCTGGCCCGACCCACCGACCTGACCCAACCCATCTGCCTGCCTGGGTCTGACCCACCTGCTCACCTGGGCCTGGTTGCATGCAGCCCACCTGGCCGGCCCGCTCTACTTCTACAACCACTATCTCACATGGTCACTACTGCATATGCCTCCTCCGGCCTCACCAAATCCCCATGTCTTCCTCCACCGATCCCAGCCACACGTGGCTCCACTGTCCACAAGCGGCTCTGCTGCCCACACACGGACCGTCGTCACGCGCCACCACTCTCGTGTGCGGGTGGTCCCTTCCATGGAACATAATGCCTCATATGATGCCCAAAAATTGAAAAGATCATAGATCTGAGCTCCTTGGGTTCCTATCTACACTAATCCAGCCTCAGTTGCTGATTTTCCTCAAATCCAGGGGCCCAATCGAGTTCAGAACCACCTGGAAATGTCAAGTTGGGACCATGGGGATCCAACGGAAAAGAAAGCAAAGAATGGAGGGGTAAAAGGAACGAGAACAAAGGTTTATAATCATTGGTCAAGATTTTTTGCCCAATGATCAAGAATAGGGTATTTGGGTTATAAAACTTGATCAAATAAATCCTATAGAATAAAACCCTTCCATAAAGAGATCAATCTGCAAATCAATCTATTAGTTGATTGATTTGTTTTCATAATAAAAATTAAGAATGAAGAAATAAAAAACCAAAAAAACATGACCTACTTAGAGTTTGTATCGATCATTGATGAAAAACAATTACATTGTCTCCATTGATAAGATCCTCTAACTTTGTTGGTGTGATGATCCACAATCTAATCCTGATCTATTATCGTCCACCAAGAATGCTCTCCTCTAATGGAGTCTAAGTCTCCAGGGTTTAGTGTCCTAGCCTGAGAAAAAATATATAGTCATATACTTATAGAGGATCATGCCACTGCATTTAAGAAAAATAAAATAAATTTTAATTTTAATTTATTTTATCAATTTCATGCCCCTAATAACTTTTTCATAGACAACCCGTGTCGAATAATGTTAGGTTACACCTAGGGTAGAGTCTCTATTATGAACTCAACAGTTCCCTTATATTTCTAATCTGAGATCCCGTTTAGGAATTATTCCACTTTTTCAGGAAAACTACATGTGTGTGCTATTAAATATTTTAATATTTTTCAAACATTTGTTCCAGGCACACTGGGCCTCAAAATCACATGTCGTCTCAACGCTTGGTTTCGAAAATAATCCATATAATATATAAAAAAAATAAATGAAAAATTTGAGACATTACATTCTACCCACCTTGGGGATTTACATCCCTAAAAATACAAAACAAGGGTTACTCAAAGAGATGGGGGTATTGAGCATGAATCTAAGCCTCTCACTCTCATGTGCTCTCTTGGAGATTCTCATGCTACCACCAGACACGCACCAAAGTAATCGATCTCTCCTAAAGGATCCTCTCCATCTAATCCTCAATATCCACTGGGTACTCAACAAAGGTCTCTTCATCCTCGATGTCCATCTCACCCCAATCAATAAGGTGTGATGGGTTATGCACGTACCTCCTTAACTGCAACACGTGGAAGGAATCGTGTGCCCAGTCTAACTATAGAGATAGAGCTAAGCATTATGCCACCTCGCCAACTCTACATAGTATCTGGAAAGGGCTGATAAACCTTAAATATAGCTTGTCACTCTAGCCAAATCTATATTATCCACATCGATGTGAAACACAAAGGAACACATGGTGTCCTTCTTCAAACTCTAAAGGCCTCTTTCGCCTATAAGCATAAGACTTATGATAGCTATATGCCTTCGTATTCTCCTGGATGATATGCACCTTCTTTGTAGTAGCTTGCACCAACTCTGGGCCCATGAGTGATGACTCACCTAGGTCAGTCCAACAAAGTGGTGACCTATAAGTTCATCCATACAAAGCCTCGAATAGTTCCATACCAATGGTGGAATGATATTTTTTGGTGTATGCAAACTCCACCAGTGGTAAGTGATCCTCCCAACTACGGACAATTTCTAACATGAAATCTCACAACATGTCCTCCAGAACCTAAATGGTCCGCTCAGTTTGGCCATCCATTTTTGGGTAAAACGTTATACTCAAGCGCAACTAGGTCCCAAATGCCTCATGTAATCCCTTTCACAACCAGGATATAAAGTGATCATAAAGATCTGAAATAATCATCGATGGAACTATATGGAGTCGAACTATCTCCTGAATGTAGAGGCATCCCAAGCTCTATGTTGAACTCTTATCTCAGATAGCTGGTAAGTGGGCCGACTTGGTGAGTCAGTCAATGATCACCCATATGGAATCATTACCCCTAGACGTATGTGGTAATCCTATCATGAAGTCCATAGATATCTCATCCCACTTCCATTATGGCACCTCAAGGGGTTGAGCTAAACATGTTGGAACCTGGTGATTAGCCTTCACTTGATGACAAGGCATTGAGAAACAAACTCTATAACTCCTTTCTTCATCCCTGGCTGCCAAAAATAGCATTGGAGGTCCTGGTACATCTTCATCACACCTAGATGTACCGCCAAAGGGGGTGTATTAAACTCCCTCAAAACCTCCTCCTACAACATCACTGGTACCATCGTGCATCCTATGAAGATAATATCATGCTCCCCGCATTTTGAATATCCATCAGGAGCATGCCCTATGGACATCTGATAAGCTAGGGTATCATAATCAGTATCCCCAGGTTTTTCCTTCCTAACTCGCTATAAGAGTGGAGGGGTGACAACCATCGACTAGAGGTAAGATTCTACATCTCCATCCATAAAGGATAATTATAATGAGTTCAACTGCTCTGATGCCTCATTCAGCAACTACGAACTAGATCTCATACTGAGAGCATCTTCCACCACATTCCCTTTCTCAATAGTGTAGACAATCTCAAAGTAATAGTTCTAGAGGAACTCTATCCATATCCTATGTCTCAAGTTGATATCCTTCTGAGATAATATATACTGAAAGCTCTTATGATCAGAGTAGACAATAAACTGCTCGCCCATCAGGTAGTGTCACCACATCTTCAATGTGAAGACTATCGATTATAATTCAAGATCATGGGTATTTTAGTTTTACTATGTGGTATTAACTGGTGTAAACCATAGGAAATCACCACTTACCTCTACATTAGGACAAAACCAAGCCTGATTCCTGATGCATCATAGAAAACTACGTACTCATCACCCTCCTCTGCCAATCTCAATATGGGAGCGCTCATAAACTCTGCCTCAACTGCTAAAAAGCCTGTTGGCACTCCTCTATCCACATGAAAGGCTACCCCTTTCGAGTTAAATCTATCAAGGGTGTTTCCACTCTGGATAAGTCAAGTACAAACCTCCAATAGTTACTACTAGAAAATTAACTGATACCCACAGTTTCAACCTGTGGGTATAGGCTATACCCATAGTTTTGAAAATCATGGGGAGTTAAGGCATTGGTATAGCTCTAAGATATACCCACAGTTTGAAAAATGTTATACCCATGGTTTTGAACCATGGGAATAGGTGTATGAGAAATTTTTCACCCTGTCAACAACCCTATACTCATGGTTCTCAAATCATGGCTATAAGATTTTAAAAAACCTCATGTGGGATTCAAACCTTGGACCGGTTATTTAGAAATGTTGCGCCTAAACACTAACACAACTTCATTTATGTGTATATAAATACATATTTACTTAAATATACTTATATAAACCATGGATATATGAGGAAACTGTGGGTAAAGGTTTTCCCACTAAAATTTTTCTATTCCCGCGGTAATTTTTTTCCTGTTCTTATGCAAGAAAGCTATATCCACAGTTCTTGAGAACTGTGGGTATAGTTTTTTAACCCGCACCTATACCCATATTTTTTTTAGAACTGTGGTTATAGGTATATAACTAAACCCTATACCCACCGTTTTTTAAAAACCATGGGTATAGGTTAAAATTTCTATCATATACCCACGGTTTTGGAAAACTATGGGTATAGGTTCTAAAAAACCCCATGCCCATGGTTTTAGAAAACCATGTGTATAAATTCATTTTCTAGTAGTGGGTACCCTGCCAATCCAAGGAAACTCTACACCTTGGTAACACTCTTAGGTGCCTCCCAAGTAATCACTTCCTCAACCTTCGTTGGATCCACTGTAACTCCATCCTTTGAGATGATGTGTCCTAAAAAATGGACATCTCAAATCCATAACTGAAACTTTGAGAGATTTCTTTAAAGATGGTTCTCTTAGAGAGTGTCCATAAATATCCTTAAGTTCCTCATGTGCTTCTCCTCAGATGTTGAATACACTAGGATTTCGTTGATGAATACCACCATGAACTGGTCTAAGTAAATCTAAAAGATCTAGTTCATGAGTCCCATGAACACTATTGTGGAAATTTTCACACCAAACGGAATCACCAAGTACTCATAGTGACCATAACGACATCTAAAGGTTGTCTTCAGTATATCCTCATCCCGTACTCATAGCTGGTGATAGCCTAATCTGAG
The DNA here is from genome assembly GCA_963277665.1 of Viscum album. Classification (NCBI taxonomy): domain Eukaryota; kingdom Viridiplantae; phylum Streptophyta; class Magnoliopsida; order Santalales; family Viscaceae; genus Viscum; species Viscum album. The sequence goes on along the minus strand of OY728125.1, from coordinate 903,265,331 downwards.
GTCAATCTTTGAGAACCATCGCACCCCATTCAACTGATCAAAGAGTTCATTGATCCTTGGTAGTGGATACTTGTTCTTCATTTTCACTTGGTTTAAGAACCGGTAATCCACACATAATCTCAAAATCCTTTCTGACGACTTGGAAAACAAAACTGGGGATACCTAAGGTGAAACACTAGGTCTCAAGAATCTATTCCTCTGCAAGTCCTCCAACTATATCCTCATCTCACGAAGCTCTATGGGATCGATCCAATATGTAGGTGTAGATATCAGTGTCGTACTAGGGTGTAGATCAATGCATAATTCCATCTCTCAATGGGTAGGTAAACCTATATCATCTTCAGGAAATCCGTTCTCATACTCTTCCACCACTGTAGGAAACTGAGGACTCATATCATCCACTACACCGAGGGTGAGGCTAGACAACTGATGTATAATTGGCTACACCCTCCTATGTGTGAGCCCACCCTACACTGCCTGGATTTCCCTTTCACTGACAAAGGAAAAATTGGTTCCATCACTGCGGACACACCGCACTCTTCACCTAAAATATTCAATATGAGCATGAATTGTGGATAACCAATCCATACCAAGAATGGCATTGTAAGGCCTCAATGCCACTAACAGGAGATCCCAAATGAAACTCTCACCTCCAAGATTCATGTGATACTATTGGAACCAGTGTGTGATCATCGAGTCTCCTCTTGTTGGAGGCTCAAATTGTAAGGGTCGAGTCAATGGTTCAACCAGAATATCTGAGTCTCGGACAAGATTCATGGAGATAAAATAACGTGTGTCTATAAATACTATAGCTTAGGTAGAAAAGACATAGATCATACGTCATATCATCCTTGGAGCCTCAGGGTTATAAGACTCCATAGAATGCATGTAACGACCCGAAATTTTGAATAAATCTTGTTTCCTAATTTTGTGTGTTATTTTATTTTTTTTATACTCAACAAAACTGTTTCATTTAATAACATGAGTATAATTAAAATGAGACCGTTGGGTTTTGACTGTTATATGACCATTGGTCAATATGACCGCTAGAAACTAAACATTTCGATATTTGTCTCTAAATACAAGTGACCTTGGTTAATTAATATAGAAAGGAGATTCGATGGCCTCACCCAGTAGTCTTGGACCGATCGAAGCCCATCTAACAGAACTTGGGAAGGAGGTAGAACCACTGGGCTTTGCTCTGGACCAAACCCAAGCCGAACTTCATCGTGTGAAGCTAGAATGGAATCGACTTCGCGAGAAGTTTCAACTGATAGAAATTACTACTCGTGCGATGTTGGTCGAGCCTCCCTCGGATTCCCTCACCTTAGCACACCTTACACTTAGGTCCTATTCCGGTGTGATAAGGGGCTATGTAAGGAGACCGTAACTGTCTTGTGTAGTCCTTTGTTTTAAATAAAAATTTTGATCTCTTCTTATAATGAAGTTTATGAATTTTCAAATGTCCGGATAAATATAGTATGCATATTATTGATGAATTTTTTAGAAAGGATATTTTAAAAATGTTTATGTAAACCTTAAATAATAAAAAATATGTAATGATTCTCAAAAAATGGTCTTCTACAATTATGTTCAGTACAAAATTTAGAGTCTAATAAGATCAACTTACTTTTTGATGAATAGTAAATTATGAATAGTGATTTTATGCTTAGGATTAGTAATGTGACCAAATGGATTCGTAATCTCACTTAAAGAAAGTATTAATATAATTTAGGCACCTTGATTAAGTAATGTGATTCAATAAAATGGTTAAATAACAGTTTCATAACATATTATTCAAGTATTAGTTTTTTCAGGTGAATAGTGTTTTTTAATTAAAAATTAAATTAAAAATATTTAGAAAATTATTTTTATAAAATGGATTTCATTTTTGAACTTAGAGCATCGATATTATGTTATGGTATTTTTTGGGGATTTTTCTGAAAAAAAATGAATTTTCGGTGAATAGTGTATTTATTTAAAAAATAAATTAAAAATATTTAGAAAATTATTTTTATAAAATGGGGGTCATTTTTGAAATCAGAGCATTGATATTTGGTTAAGGTGAAATTTTGGGATTTTTCTGAGAAAGTTGAATTTTCGATGAAAAGTGAAAATACAATTTTGGGTTTCGGTATGTTTAATGACATCATAACTATGTCATGATGATGTAATGAGATATTTTAAGGGTTGGCCGACCAAATGTGATGAATTATTGTATGGGGGGACCCATGTGTCCAATACCACGGGCAAATACCTTGGGAAAGCCCATGGTTTTGCCAAAACCACCAATGAGGTGTCCCTTCGCCATTAAGGCCTTGTCCCCTCACTTTCCCTATAAATACCAAGCCATTCTCTCATCCTTTGGACTCCAAAATCATTCTCAACAAAGTTATGGTCTCCTTACCTCCCAATTAGTCCTCCCAAGGTTCCCTCAAGCCTCTCAAGGACCCAACCTTTGAGTTTTAAGAGTTACGTTTAAGGTAAGGGATCTGACCCCCCTCTCTTTCTTTTCAAGTGATCTCTTTTATGTCATTTATTTTATGCTCCATGTTATTATGTTGGAGGATGTGATTTTATATTAATTATACTTTAATTTTTATGTTCATATGATGAGAGACCCCATATTACTCTTATCATTTCATTTTATGAAAGTTTAAGTGGCGCCGTTAGGCTGTCGAAATTTTTGTAATGGATTCTTTCACCCTTCCCATTTTCAAGTTTTACTTTCATGTCAAGTATTTCTAGTTCCTTTTTTTTATGTTGGGGTATGATATATATATATATCATAATGATATTTTATGATAATATGATGAGAGACCCCATTTGATCTCTTCAATTCATTATTTTTAAGTTTTAAGTGGCGTCGTTAGGCTGCCGAATTTTTAAGTGGTTCTTTCACCTTTCTCCTTTTTCAAAGTTCTAATTCCATGTCAAGTCTTGCAAGTTCATTTTTATTATTTTGGGGTATGATATCTATATCTATCATACTGATCTTTTATTTTCATATGATGAGAGACCCTATTTGATCTTTTCAAATCATTTTTGTTGAAGTTTAAGTGACGTCGTTAGGCTGCTGAATTTTCATAAGAGAAATCTAATTTTTTTCTTCCTTCCATGTTTTTCATTTCAAATGGTATGTCCTTAAAATTTAATTACCATGTTCATATATCCTTCTTATTCTATCCCTATACTGTTTTATGGGTTATTTATGAATGTTTGACCCATGTCCCCACTCTTTTCAATGTTTTCTAAAACCCCGAAACATAGCTGTTATGCTGCAGAATTTTCGTCTCAAAATGTCTCTCTCTTTTCTCAAAATTATTTTATGTTATAAAGTGAATACTCAAAGCTCTTATTTCTACAGGGGTATTCACATATATATAAAAAATTTATTTTAAATTCTGGAATTTACATACATGAGACCCGCTCTCCCCTTCTGTGGGTTTAAAGTGACGTAAAAATCATGTCTTTAAAGCAGTTTTTAAAACATTATGATTATGAAATGAAACCCATTTATTTTATGCTATATGGTTTATTTATTAAATTTTTGATGATGATATATGTGGCTCACATGATAATAAAGTCAAATTTAAGAGTGTGCCCTGATAGTGCTCCAATGCATTGGGTAATGATGTAACCACTAGAGATTACAATTTTCACGATATCTTGGTGAATAACCTTGGTAATTTTCAAATGACACCTTGGGGATGGACCTTGGTGATATGTTCATGATTGTCTATGTTAAATGATGTAGCCACATATTACAGTTATGAAAAATTTTATTTTTATTATGATATGCCACATGATTTCTTTCTCATGCCTTAAAGTTCTTTTCATGACATAGTTGATGTATCTCAAGTTCCCATGTTAAATGTTTCTCTTGTTTCCCTTACTGGGCCTTCTGCTCACCCTTTCTTTTGATGTATTTCCCCAGGTTATTAGATTCAGTAATGAACCTAGTATGAACTTAAGTAGAATCCTTTCAAGTGTTTAAGAAGAATGTTTTATGTTGTTTTCATGTATTATGTTCCTGGTTTCCAAGACACTAAACCTTAAAGATCCTCAGTTTTTGTGTAATGTAATGAAAGTTTATGTGACAAAAAAGCGGGATGCTATAGTTGGTATCAAAGTATGGTTTAGTTATTTGTGGAAATTATGATATGAAAACTCTAGGAAGAACCCTATAGAAAATTTTAAATATAGTAAATCTTCCTGGTATTTTGGCGAGTATTGAGTAAGGGGTTGACAAGAAAATACATCCATGTCTGGATATGAGCAGGTAGAGGTGGCTCTGGAAAAGATGTACATAGAGGTAAAACCCGAAAACACTGCTTTGAGCTAGACTCGAACGGGAACTGGTACACGACAACGGTCCTTGCTGCACTCTTGGTTACGACACTCCCGGGGGATATGCTTTGGTAAATTCATAAGCTTAGTATGAACCATTATTAAAGGAACAAAGATAAAATAAAATAAAGATTCCCATAAGAATATATGATCATGGATAACCTAGTTTGAAACTTAGGGGATCACAAGTTAGGGTATACTTTTCTTCTACAAGTTATTCTTCTATGCTTTAAGCTCCTTTTCATGATTATTGGCTAAGTATTTAAGCCCCTAATTGTACTTTATTTTCTTAGTTAATGGTGGGAAATGGAAGAACATGTCCCAGCAACCAATGAGATAGGAAATGTGACGATTTCCATATTAATATGATAGAGATGATTAGGGGATTAAAAGATGATTATTATTTTGGAAGATGTTCACTATTTTGGGAACCCTATTTGATCAAGGTAAATAGATTACTATGGTATTTTCTTTGAGGAGTAAAGGTTGACATATATTTTGAAGAATCAATTAATTTAAGGTGAACTTATAGTAATTTAGGTTACTTATGGAAATGATTAACCTATCTTGGGTAAAATATGATTAGGTTAGCTACTTTTGTTATAAGATGTTAGGAGTGGTTGATGTTGTTTGGAGATGAACAGTGAAGTTTATTTTGGAAGACTATGTTATCAAATCCTTCTTGTATTTGGGTTTCAATCTTGGTTTGGTTTAATTTGAGGAATTTTAAGAACCGTTATTTATGGAATGGTCAACGATGAACATTGGGTAGTACCATGGAACTTTGAAGATTTAAAAGTAGTTTCCATTCCTATGGGATTCTTTCTTTTTGAAGAGTTGTTTTACCTTACCCTTTCTGTTTTTGGGATAATTTTTAAAGATAGAAGAAATAGATAGTTAATCTTTTGTGGATTATGTGATTATCTAGAAGATGATTCTTATACTTTTGATGAGACCAAGTGTTTTTGAGTTCTCATAGTTTGGAGAAAAATATTAGTTTTGGTAGAGACTTATTAAAGGATGAAACTCTAATGGAAGGTAGGTATATTTCCTTATGTTTTTATTCTATGTAGTAAATGAATTCCTCAAAATTATTAAAAGGAACGTAAAACAAAAATGTTGTTGGTTTAAGCTTCCTACTAGGTAATCAAAGACTGTTTACACACATCATAAGTTTGTGATTTTCTTATGGTTAACTTTCTCCAAATCATGTTTTTTATCACTCTCCCTCAGAATTACACACTTTGTTTTTTTCTTCCATATCCATGTTTCCTACATGGAGTCCTAGTATGGGTTAACTCAGGTGGCCTTTATACTTCCTTTTCTTTCTTTTAAAGTAATAGTGTAACTGACTCTTTTTTTGATGTGGTACTTTCAATGAAGTTTCAACAACTCAATTTTAAAAATTGCGAGGACACGATTTCTTAAGGGGGGAAGATTGTAACGACCCGAAATTTTGAATAAATCTTGTTTCCTAATTTTGTGTGTTATTTTATTTTTATTTTATACTCAACAAAACTTTTTCATTTAATAACATGAGAATAATTAAAATGAGACCGTTGGGTTTTGACTGTTATATGACCATTGGTCAATATGACCGCTAGAAACTAAACATTTCAATATTTGCCTCTAAATACAAGTTACCTTGGTTAATTAATATAGAAAGGAGATTCGATGGCCTCACCCGGTGGTCTTGGACCGATCGAAGCCCATCTAACAGAACTTGGGAAGGAGGTAGCACCACTGGGCTTTGCTCTGGACCAAACCCAAGCCGAACTTCATCGTGTGAAGCTAGAACGGAATCACCTTCGCGAGAAGTTCCAACTGATAGAAATTACTACTCGTGCGATGTTGGTTGAGCCTCCCTCAGATTCCCTCACCTTAGCACACCTTACACTTAGGTCATATGCCGGTGTGATAAGGGGCTATGTAAAGATACCGAAACTGCCTTGTGTAATCCTTTGTTTTAAATAAAAATTTTGATCTCTTCTTATGATGAAGTTTATGAATTTTCAAATGTCCGGATAAATATAGTATGCATATTTTTGATGAATTTTAGAGAAAGGATATTTTAAAAATGTTTATGTAAACCTTAAATAATAAAAAATGTGTAATGATTTTCAAAAAATGGTCTTCTACAATTATGTTCAGTACGAAATTTAGAGTCTAATAAGATCAACTTAATTTTTAATGAATAGTAAATTATGAATAGTGATTTTATGCTTATGATTAGTAATGTGACCAAATGGATTACTGATCTCACATAAAGAAAGTATTAATATAATCTAGGCACCTTGATTAAGTAATGTGATTCAATAAAATGGTTAAATAACGGTTTCATAAATTATTATTCAAGTATTAGTTTTTTCGGGTGAATAGTGTTTTTTAATTAAAAATTAAATTAAAAATATTTAGAAAATTATTTTTATAAAATGGATTTCATTTTTGAACTCAGAGCATCGATATTATGTTATAGTAATTTTTGGGGATTTTTCTGAAAAAAAAATGAATTTTCAGTGAATAGTGTATTTATTTAAAAAATAAATTAAAAATATTTAGAAAATTATTTTTATAAAATGGAGTTCATTTTTGAAATCAGAGCATTGATATTTTGTTAAGGTGAAATTTTGGTATTTTTCTGAGAAAGTTGAATTTTCGATGAAAAGTGAAAATACAGTTTTAGGTTTTCGGTATGTTTAATGACATCATAACTATGTCATGATGATGTCATGAGATATTTTAAGGGTTGGCCGACCAAAGGTGATGAATTATTTTATGGGAGACCCATGTGGCCAATACCATGGGCAAATACCATGGGCAAGCTCATGGTTTTTTCAAAACCACCAATGAGGTGTCCCTTGGCCATTAATGCCTTGTCCCCTCACTTTCCCTATAAATACCAAGCCATTCTCTCATCCTTTGGACTCCAAAATCATTCTCAAAGAATTTATAGTCTCCTTAATTCCCAAGGAGTCCTCTTAATGTTCCCTCAAGCCTCTCAAGGTCCCAAACTTTGAGTTTTAAGAGTTACGTTTAAGGTAAGGGATCCGACCCCCCTCTCTTTCTTTTCAAGTGATCTATTTTATGTCATTTATTTTATGATTCATGTTCTTATGTTGGAGGATGTTATTTTATATTAATTATAATTTAAATTTTATGTTCATGTGATGAGAGACTCCCTCTTACTCTTATCATTTCATTTTATGAAAGTTTAAGTGGCACTGTTAGGCTGTCGAAATTTTTGTAATGGATTCTTTCACCCTTCCCGTTTTCAAGTTCTACTTTCATGTCAAGTCTTTAAAATTTCTTTTTATTATGTTGTGGTATGATCTCTATATCTATAATACTTATCTTTTATGATCATATGATGAGAGACCCCATTTTATCTCTTCAATTCAGTATTTTGAAGTTTTAAGTGGTGCCATTAGGCTGCCGAATTTTTAAGTGGTTCTTTCACCTTTCTCCTTTTTCAAAGTTCTAATTCCATGACAAGTCTTGCAAGTTCCTTTTTATTATGTGGGGGTATTATCTCTATATCTATCATACTGATATTTTATGTTCATATGATGAGAGACCCTATTTTATCTTTTCAAATCATTTTTGTTGAAGTTTAAGTGACGTAGTTAGGCTGCCGAATTTTCATAAGAGAAATCTAATATTTGTCTTCCTTCCATGTTTTTCATTTTAAATGGTATGTCCTTAAAATTTCATTACCATGTTCATATATACTTCTTATTATGTCCCTCTATTGTTTTATGGGTCATTTATTAATGTTTGACCCATGCCCCCTCTCTTTTCAATGTTTTCTAAAACCCTGAAACATAGTTGTTATGCTGCAGAATTTTCGTCTCAAAATGTCTCTCTATTTTCTCAAAATTATTTTATGTTATAAGGTGAATACTCAAAGATCTTATTTATACAGGTTTATTCACATATATATCAAAATTTTCTAATTTAAATTCTGGTATTTACATACATGAGACCCGTTCTCCCCTTTCGTGGGTTTAAAGTGACGTAAAGATCATGTCTTTAAAGCAGTTTTTAAAACGTTATGATTATGAAATGAAACCCATTTATTTTATGCTATATGGGTTATTTATGAAATATTTAATGATGATATATGTGGCTCACATGATAATAAAGGCAAATTTAAGGGTGCTCCCTGATAGCGCTCTAATGCATTGGGTAATGATGTAACCACTAGATATTATAATTTTCACGATATCTTGGTGAATAACCTTGGTATTTTTCAAATGACACCTTGGGGATGGACCTTGGTGATATGTTCATGATTTTCTATGTTAAATGTTGTAGACATATCTTAAAGTTATGAAAAATGTTATTTTTATTATGATATGCCACATGATTTCTTTCTCATGCCTTAAAGTTCTTTTCATGACATAGTTGATGTATCTCAATTTCCCATGTTAAATGTTTATCTTGTTTCCCTTACTAGGTATTCTTCTCACCCTTTCTTTTGATGTATTTCCCCAGGTTATGAGATGCAGTAATGAACCTAGGATGAACTTAAGGAGAAGCCTTTCAAGTGTTTAAGAAGAATGTTTTATGTTGTTTTCATGTATTATGTTCCTAGTTTCCAAGACCCTAAACCTTAAAGATCCCCAGTTTTGTGTAATGTAATGAAAGTTTATGTGATAAAAAAATGGGATTCTATAGTTGGTATCAAAGGATGGTTTAGTTATTTGTGGAAATTAGGATATGAAAACTCTAGGAAGAACCCTATAGAAAATTTTAAATATAGGAAATCTTCCTGGTATTTTGGCGAGTATTGAGTAAGGGGTTGTCAAGCAAATACATCCTTGTCTGGATACGAGCAGGTAGAGGCGGCTCTGGAACAGATGTACATAGGGGTAAAACCCGAAAACACCACTTTGATCTAGACTCGAACGAGAACTGGTACACGACAACGGGCCTTGCTGCACTCTTGGTTACGACACTCCTGGGGGATATGCTTTGGTAAATTCATAAGCTTAGTATGAACCATTATTAAAGGAACAAAGATAAAATAAAATAAAGATTCCCATAAGAATATATGATCATGGATAACCTAGTTTGGAACCAAGGGGATCCCAAGTTAGGGTATACTTTTCTTCTACAAGTTATCCTTCTATGCTTTAAACTCCTTTTCATGATTATTGGCTAAGTATTTAAGCCCCTAATTGTACTTTATTTTCTTAGTTAATGGCGGTAAATGGAAGAACATGTCCCAGAAACCAATGAGATAGGAAATTTGATGATTGTTGTATTAATATGACAGATATGATTAGGGGATTAAAATATGATTATTATTTTGGAAGACGTTCACTATTTTGGGAACCCTATTTGATCAAGGTAAATAGATTACTACGGTATTTTCTTTGAGGAGTAAAGGTTGACTTATATTTGGAAGAATCAATGAATTTAAGGTGAACTTATAGTAATTTAGGTTACTTATGGAAATTATTAACCTATCTTGGGTAAAATATTATTAGGTTAGCTACTTTTGTTATAAGATGTTAGGAGTGGTTAATGTTGTTTGGATATGAAAAATAAAGTTTATTTTGGAAGACTATGTTATCAAATCCTTCTTGAATTTGGGTTTCAATCTTAGTTTGGTTTATTTTGAGGAATTTTAAGAACTGTTATTTATGGTATGGTAAATGATGAACTTTGGGTAGTACCATGGAACTTTGAAGATTTAAAAGTAGTTTCCACTCCGATGGGATTCTTTCTTTTTGAAGAGATGTTTTACCTTACCCTTTCTGTTTTTGGGATAATGTTTAAAGATAGAAGAAATAGATAGTTAATATTTTATGGATTATGTGATTCTCTAGAAGATGATTCTTGTGCTTTTGATGAGACCAAGTATTTTTGAGTTCTCGTAGTTTGGAGAAAAGATTAGTTTTGGTAGAGACTTATTAAAGGATGAAACTCTACTGGGAGGTAGGTATATTTCCTTATGTTTTTATTCTATGTAGTAAATGAATTCCTCAAAATTATTAGAAGCAACGTAAAACAAAAACGTTGTTGGTTTGAGCTTCCTACTGGGTAATCAAATACCATTTACACACATCATAAGTTTGTGATTTTCTTGTGGTTAACTTTCTCCAAATCATGTTTTCTATCACTCTCCCTCAGAAATAGACCCTTTGTTTTTTTCTTCCATATCCATGTTTCCTACATGGAGTCCTAGTATGGGTTAACTCGGGTGGCCTTTTTACTTCCTTTTCTTTCTTTTAAAGTAATAGTGTTACTGACTCTTTTTCTGATGTGGGACTTTCAATGATGTTTCAAAAACCAAATTTTAAAAATTGCGAGGACGCAATTTCTTAAGGGGGGAAGATTGTAACAACCCAAAATTTTGAATAAATCTTGTTTCCTAATTTTGTGTGTTATTTTATTTTTTTTTATACTCAACAAAACTGTTTCATTTAATAACATGAGTATAATTAAAAAGAGATCGTTGGGTTTTGACTGTTATATGACCATTGGTCAATATGACCGCTAGAAACTAAACATTTCGATATTTGTCTCTAAATACAAGTGACCTTGGTTAATTAATATAGAAAGGATATTCGATGGCCTCACCCAGTAGTCTTGGACCGATCGAAGCCCATCTAACAGAACTTGGGAAGGAGGTAGCACCACTGGGCTTTGCTCTGGACCAAACCCAAGCCGAACTTCATCGTGTGAAGCTAGAACGGAATCGGCTTCGCGAGAAGTTCCAACTGATAGAAATTACTACTCGTGTGATGTTGGCCGAGCCTCCCTCGGATTCCCTCACCTTAGTACACCTTACACGTAGGTTCTATGCCGGTGTGATAAGGGGCTATGTAAGGAGATCGTAACTGCCTTGTGTAATCCTTTGTTTTAAATTAAAATTTTGATCTCTTCTTATGATGAAGTTTATGAATTTTCAAATGTCCGGATAAATATAGTATGCATATTTTTGATGAATTTTCGAGAAAGGATATTTTAAAAATGTTTATGTAAACCTGAAATAATAAAAAATGTGTAATGATTTTCCAAAAATGGTCTTCTACAATTATGTTCAATACGAAATTTAGAGTCTAATATGATCAACTTAATTTTTGATGAATAGTAAATTATGAATAGTGATTTTATGCTTAGGATTAGTAATGTGACCAAATGGATTAGTAATCTCACATAAAGAAAGTATTAATATAATCTAGGCACCTTGATTAAGTAATGTGATTGAATAAAATGGTTAAATAACGGTTTCATAACTTATTATTCAAGTATTAGTTTTTTCAGGTGAATAGTGTTTTTTAATTAAAAATTAAATTAAAAATATTTAGAAAATTATTTTTATAAAATGGATTTCATTTTTGAACTCAGAGCATCGATATTATGTTATGGTAATTTTTGGGGATTTTTCTGAAAAAAATGAATTTTCGGTGAATAGTGTATTTATTTAAAAAATAAATTAAAAATATTTAGAAAATTATTTTTATAAAATGGAGTTCATTTTTGAAATCAGAGCATTGATATTTGGTTAAGGTGAAATTTTGGGATTTTTCTGAGAAAGCTGAATTTTCGATGAAAAGTGAAAATACAGTTTTAGGGTTTCGGTATGTTTAATGACATCATAACTATGTCATGATGATGTCATGAGATATTTTAAGGGTTGGCCGACCAAAGGTGATTAATTATTGTATTGGGGGACTCATGTGGCCAATACCATGGGCAAATACCATGGTCAAGCCCATGGTTTTGCCAAAACCACCAATGAGGTGTCCCTTGGCCATTAATGCCTTGTCCCCTCACTTTCCCTATAAATACCAAGCCATTCTCTCATCCTTTGGACTCCAAAATCATTCTCAATGAATTTCTGGTCTCCTTACCTCCCAAGGAGTCCTCCCAAGGTTCCTTCAAGCCTCTCAAGGTCCCAACCTTTGAGTTTTAAGAGTTACGTTTAAGGTAAGGGATCTAACCCCCCTCTCTTTCTTTTCAAGTGATCTCTTTTATGTCATTTCTTTTATGCTCCATGTTCTTATGTTGGAGGATGTGATTTTATATTTATTATAATGTAATTTTTATGTTCATATTATGAGATACCCCCTCTTACTCTTATCATTTCATTTTATGAAAGTTTAAGTGGTGTCGTTAGGCTGCCGAAATTTTTGTAATGGATTCTTTCACCCTTCCCGTTTTCAAGTTCTATTTTCATGTCAAGTATTTCAAGTTTATTTTTATTATGTTGGGGTATGATATCTATATCTATAATACTTATCTTTTATGATCATATGATGAGAGACCTCATTTGATCTCTTCAATTCAGTATTTTGAAGTTTTAAGTGGCGCTGTTAGGCTGCCGAATTTTTAAGTGGTTCTTTCACCTTTCTCCTTTTTCAAAGTTCTAATTCCATGTCAAGTCTTGAAAGTTCCTTTTTATTATGTTGGGGTATGATATCTATATATATCATACTGATATTGTATGTTCATATGATGAGCGACCCTATTTGATCTTTTCAAATCATTTTTGTTGAAGTTTAAGTGACGCCGTTAGGCTGCCGAATTTTCATAAGAGAAATCTAATTTTTGTCTTCCTTCCATGTTTTTCATTTCAAATGGTATGTCCTTAAAATTTCATTACCGTGTTCATATATCCTTTTTATTCTGTCCCTCTACTGTTTTATGGGTCATTTATGAATGTTTGACCCATGTCCCCTCTCTTTTCAATGTTTTCTAAAACCCCGAAACATAGCTGTTATGCTGCAGAATTTTCGTCTCAAAATGTCTCTCTCTTTTCTCAAAATTATTTTATGTTATAAAGTAAATACTCAAAGCTATTATTTCTACAAGTTTATTCACATATATATCAAAATGTTCTATTTTAAATTCTGGGATTTACATACATGAGACCCGCTCTCCCCTTCCGTGGGTTTAAAGTGACGTAAAGATCATGTCTTTAAAGCAGTTTTTAAAACGTTATGATTATGAAATGAAACCCATTTATTTTATGCTATATGGGTTATTTATGAAATTTTTGATGATGATATATATGGATCACATGATAATAAAGTCAAATTTAAGGGTGCGCCCTGATAGTGCTCCAATGCATTGGGTAATGATGTAACCACTAGAGATTACAATTTTCACGATATCTTGGTGAATAACCTTGGTAATTTTCAAATGACACCTTGGGGATGGACCTTGGTGATATGTTCATGATTGTCTATGTTAAATGATGTAGCCACATCTTAAAGTTATGAAAAATGTTATTTTTATTATGATATGCCACAGGATTTCTTTCTCATGCCTTAAAGTTCTTTTCATGACATAGTTGATGTATCTCAAGTTCCCATGTTAAATGTTTCTCTTGTTTCCCTTACTAGGCCTTCTGCTCACCCTTTCTTTTGATGTATGTCCCCAGGTTATGAGATGCAGTAATGAACCTAGGATGAACTTAAGGAGAATCCTTTCAAGTGTTTAAGAAGAATGTTTTATGTTGTTTTCATGTATTATGTTCCTGGTTTCCAAGACACTAAACCTTAAAGATCCTCAGTTTTATGTAATGTAATGAAAGTTTATGTGACAAAAAAGCGGGATGCTATAATGCAGCTAGCCTCATCCCTATCCACCAGCTCCCTAATCCAGGTGTGGACCACCTGGGGGTGGTGGCAGTAATAGTTCTAACCTCGGAACACCTCATTCTACCCTACCGGCCTCTCTTCCACATCCACTACCCTATGAACCACCCTAATATTATATCTATATTTGTCTAGGAATTCCCTTGACTGTCTCCCGATTAGCTATATAACGGTTTGTTCAATCTCATTCCAGATGTCCCCGACCGTCACATGAGAAACATTACATGTCCCTTGGTTGATTCAAGATGCCCTAGGAGCCATTTACCATAGACCCTAAGTCTTGGGATCACCTTCTAAAGTGCCTAACCCACTTGGATCCCTATGACTGTCATCGGCTACCTCCTGTTGAGGTATCAGATATCGGGTTCCCATAGCTATCTCCCACTACTAGTTTCTGATCTTCCAGAAAACTTTCCACTAATAGGGCTAACTCAAGTACCTCATCATAGGTAGAAATGCTAAGGGAGACCACTGATGCCCTGATGTCTCGGCGTAAACCCTACTTTAAGGTATGATACTTAAAGAATTGGTCCCATACCATATCCAAGGAGTAGTGTGAAAGATCAATAAACATCCCTGAATACTCTGCCATATTCATACTACCCTATTATAGATGTAGGAGCTCATTTATGTGTACCAATCAAAATGTGGTTGGATAAAACTCCTCTCTAAAGAGATGCTCTAAGTATATCTAGGAGAGTGTTGTCTCATCATGTGAATGAGTCACCAAGATCCACCATCGCCCTGCAGATCCCTAAAGAATAATCATGGCAAGGACTAGCATCTGATTGGAAGGCGTCCTCATAAGGTGTAAAATATAGATGACTACCTCTAACCAATCCTAAACCATTTGGGGGTATGGATCATCTATAAACCCAGTAGGTCGCTTCCTTTAAAAATCTTGCAATTCACTCATTTTGCATGCATCCTCATCTGGTAGTACCGGTAATAGATGCTGCTCCACGGGTGGTGGTATAACTGGTAAACCACCCGGAGGTGCTATATCTAGTGTATTCCCCTATACCGATGCCTCATCACTAGGTAGATCATCCTCATAATCACGCAGTGAAATCATGGTTGGATATCTACATAGAGGCATCTTGAAATAAAAAAAGATGTACCACGATCAATAAAGTATATCTAGGGAGCTAACTCAAGAAGGTCATGGAAGCACAACCATTCATATACTATGCATGTATCATTATTTTTCCCTGTAACCATTTTTCTCATGTACTGAGTCAAAAAAAGGTGATCAGAGTCCTGGTGTATGGATACGTTAGTCGCCACACCAACACTGGAGTCCCTGAACTGAAAGCTGAACTCAAAACACTTAATACTATTGAGAAGGGGGCCATGTCATGACAAACTCAAGATCTCCTCTAATAGTATAGGGGTTTGTGACTAGAACCGAGTAGTTATTTCCCACAAATGGAGGCATTATCCTAAAGTACTTGTACACACACACACATCTCCAAGCCACACAATACCGAAATGTAAAAATGTTAGGTCCACTAGGCTGAATGCCCTAAGAGGGGGTGAATCAGAGTATGAATAATTAAAACTATAGCCTCTTTTGATCTTGTTCTATTGGTAAACAAAATGCACTTATCTATTTCTCTCATAGCAGTATATGAATAGAAAGTAAATCATGCATGGGACACAGCAATTTTTACTTGGTTAACCCACACTGGGCTACATCTAAGGAGCATACAACAGTGATGTGTTGATGTACAAATTTCATTAAGGCTTCTACCGATAATGAATAAATTTTTCGGGATAGATCTTCTATACCCAGTTTCATTGCCTTTACAAAGATTTAGGGTCTTCTCACTAAATTCCCAAGGGTCTCTCCCGTTTCCTCTTTCTCTAACTCACTGCCAGTGGAAAGGGTCACCTTCTTCCTCTTACTTTACTCACTACTCTTGGAAGGAATCCACTCACAGTTTATGGAATTGTAGTTCCCTTCATTATCTCTAATAAAATATTCATCTTTAATTGTTGATATATTCTCTTTTGACATCCAAATTTCACCCATAGATGAATCTCACTTTTCACCAAGTGTACCGGGATACCCTAATTTTTACACACAACCTTCACTGGCCCATGCGCGTAATTCCCTAATTTTGTGCGAAATACACTTTTTTCATAACACCTCTCTTATACACAAACACTTATTTTATGCACAACAGGATTCTTTTATTCACAGCCTTTTCTTTACGCACAACCACAGCTTTTACGTGCACCCTTGACGTTTACACGCAACTCCCTTACGTACTCCAATTCCACGCACCAGAGCTTGGATACTTTCTAAGTCTCAAGCTAATTATAATTATGGGGTCACCTCATATTTATAGATAGACTTGACCCCTATGTGAAAAACCCTCCTTGAGCGTGTAATCCTATTTGAGCATGAAAAACACATCTTCTGCGTAACATCGTATTTCGCGCACTGGTCCAATATTTCGTGCACCTCATGCCTTTGACAATTTTCAAGCTTCTGATATCAAAACACCTCTTGAAGAAAAAAACTCCATTGCTTTATTTCACACACCACTCCAATATTTCACGCACCATCCTTTTCCAAAAACACATCTCTCCATTTTTTGATATTCAGGCCCAAAAATTTGGCAAACACTAGAAAACGGTGCCACCTTGAATCTTCTCTTTTTGTACCACCTCCAGATTGTACATCCCTTTTTCAATGTTATTATATCAATCATGGGTTGTCAAAAACATCTCTTGAAACCAAAAAATCGCCATGGATTACCCTTTTTTCAACAAACTGAACTTAGAAACCCACCTTGTCAACAAATAAAACATCGAGGCCTGCTTTGTCAACCAACACAACCAACCCAAAAATTCTTCAATGTTGTCTTGGGGGATTTTTTTTTTCAAAAAAACAACTGATAGAATGAATTCATACAACTAAGATCCCACAACCAGAGTACAACAAGAATTAAAGGAAAAGTAAATAGGTCCAAATACAATCCCACCACTGAGTCTTTAATACAAGTCAAACTAAAATTGTAGAAGTCCGACCTACTCCAAGGGAGAGGAATAAGTTAAAGGTATGATTCCGGTAAAAACCTAGGTATGACCAGATATATCTATGCTCCACCCACTCCTAGTCCTCCTATAACACCATCAAAAGGGACAATTTCTACACAAGACACGACACGTGTGGGCAAATCCCGTGTAGGGGTGAGTATAACAATACTCAGTAAGACACCCTGAAAAAACTAAACACAAAGCACCAAGTATAGTCATCTCAATACAAGATGTAACACTATATAACAGATATAAGAAGTAAAGAAAAACCTAGATATACTTAGGAGAGACTCTGCGATATCAGGTGGTCAAAAAAAACTTCCATCCATAGGATTATGCTCAAAGAAATGCTTGTTCTAATTGAAATCACTCCTCAGGCCATGATATCATCGAAGACACTCAACGAAGAGTTCTAGATCATTTGGGCCCTACCCAAAATAACACATTGGTTAAAGAAGACTATGATACACAAAGAGGGTTTCATGCCCAGAACTATTGGGGGTCACAACAAACCCAACCTGGATCAACCCGCTGTGTAGGGGATCGTATGACAATAATTCCACAAACCCTATAGATGCAGCCCGCTAGATAGAGGATCAACGTCCTACTTAGGGAGTTCATGCTGATTCCACAAACTACACTAGGGATGATAGAGGATCACACTCCAGTCACACGGAGGGACACCACAACTCTATCTGAGACTCAGCCTCTATAGAGGATTATAGATGTGGATGTAATATCGTACTGTACCCGTAAGGAAAGGACCAAGGGAAATAACTCAACCTATATTGGTCCAAACTAGAAAAAATAAGAGCCTAAAATCTGAATAATGTGCCCAACAATGGTCTTGAGTCGGCCGTATTAAAATTAGGGTCATTTTGTCACTGATTGTACATCAATTTGATGCTCTATTTAGGAGTTATGACCATTTGAACGAAGCTGCCCGCGGACCTATCAGGGCCTACGGACCTACCTCTGCGGTCGGTCCACCTACCGCATAGACTGGCCACACAGACTAGTCGCATGTGGATCGACCCCACAGACCAGTCACTTGTGGCCCACTACATGCCCGTCTGGCTGGCCCACTCTACATCTACCACCATTGTCTCATGCGTTCATTTCCATGTCTGCCTCCGATGGCCCCACCGGCTCCCCACATCCGCCTCTGTCGATCCTGGTTGCACATGGCTCCGCTGACCATATGTGGATTGCTATCATGCGCTATTTCTAGCCATGGATCCCACACACCGGTGGTCCCTTCCACGGACCACCTTTCCTCCTCTAATTCTTGAAAATTTAAATAATCATATATTTGAACTCCTTGAGTCCCAATATACATTGATCTAGCCTCGGTTGCCGATTTTCCTCAAATCCAGGGACTCGGTCAAGTTCAGAACCACCTGGAAATTTCAATATGGGACCACAAGGATCCAACAGTGAATAACACGAAGAACAGAGGGATAAAATACACAATAATAAATTTTTATCATCGTTGGCCAATCATTCTTGTCCAGTGATCAAGAATGAGGGATTTGGGTTAGAAAATTAGATCAAATAAATCTCGTAGAATAAAACACTTCTGCAAAGTGATCGATCCATAAATAAATCTGTTCATCGATTGATTTTTGTTCATCACATAAATTAAGAAGGAGGAAATAAAAAAATGGAACATGCACCCTACTTGGATTTTGGATCAATTATTGATGAAGAATGGTTGTGTTGTCACTATTGATAAGATCCTCCAACTCTGATGGTGCGGTGATCCAAGATCTGATCCTGATCCATTATCATCCACCAAGAATGATCTCCTCCAATAGAGTCTAGGTCTCCAAGATTTAGTGAACAACCCTGAGACAAAATCTATAGACATATACTTATAAAGGAGTAGGTCATTGCACTGAATAAAAATAAAATAAATTTTTATTTTAATTTATTTTATCAATTCCACACCCCAAGTAACTTTTTCACAGATGACCCACAACGAACAATGTTAGGTCACACCTAGGGTAAAGACACTATTCTAAACTCAATGGTGCCCTTGGATTTCTAATCTGGGCACCCATTTAGGAGTCATTCTACTTTTTCAGGAAAATTGTGCATGTGTGCTATTAAATATTTTAATATTTTTTAAAAAATTATTACGAACACACTGACCTTAGAATCACATTCCATCTCAGAACCTGGTCTCAAAAATAATCAAGATAATATATATAAGTAATACATGGAAAATATGATATGTTACAATTCCATTTATCAATGTTTTTTTCTAGTGCTAATAAATACCAACTCTGTTAGACTCCTGTTTTGTAGTAGTGTCTCTTCAGGTGAGATTTGATGTGGTTTCCCAGGTGTCTTCAGTCAGGATTCTATGGAAGATATGGGAGAACCAGTACATATTAATTTGGGTTTTGAGAGTGTAAAATCAATGGTAAAGTGGTGCAGGTACCCTTTTTATCGATCTGATTCTTATTATGTTATTATATTTAGATGCATTATTTAGTGAGCATGTCTCATGAGTTTGGGATTTGTTAGTTGACCTATTTAGGTGTGGTTGGTTCTACTGTTTTCTTATTGGTGCATTGGTATGTTTTTTTCATGAGTGCATGAGATACTTTGGGTATAATCTTAATGATTATACATGTTATGATCACCTCATGTATATATAAACTATTTTTTAGGTTTCTAGGGGGACTTCGTAGACTGTGGTGGACATTACTAGATCGGACTTTGGAGTCGTTGTTGTGTCACTGCCTTGGGGATTTATTCTGGGTATTTTATTTAGAGACTCTTGTATTTGTTTACTTTACATGTGCATTGTGGGATAGTTTCTGTTTCCTTTAATTTCATATTATGTCATATGGTTTCTTGGTGGTTTTTTATCCTACCTTCTAATATTATAATATTACAAAGGGTAATGTATTCCATATGTGATATTTTTATACCCTTGGTGCTCATCACCAACTCTAGGCCAACTAAAGTCAAGACTTGGGGGGTCATTATCTCCCTTTATCCTTTTTCGACCTAGGAAGGGTACCTTTGGAGGGAGGGGTTGTGACATAATCTAAGTCAATGACATAATATAAGGACTAATCAAGATGATAAGAATCACCTACCTACAATACCAAGAGGACAATGGAATACCTATGAAAACACTAAAACCGAAGTGGATCGGGATATTTAAGGTACATGTTCCCACTAATCTGGAGTTTTAGATGTATTATTGGAATTTTATTCTAGGAACTCTAGTATATCTAAGAAGTTTTCTAAGATCATTAAATCACCACCTTGGTGATTTAATTATCAAATAAATCTTCTATTGGTACAATTATTGTATTCTCAGTTGAATCTTATAAGAATGTGCCTTTTGGAAATATTATCATCCTTCCTTAAGATAAATTCAACATGATTAGTTTTGGATTGGTTCCCTCTACTTAGAGAAAAAAATTACCTGGAAAATAGATTTCATAGTGACTTATTATATTCTATGAAAGGATAATAATAAACACCCTCTAGGAAAAAAAATATATAATTTGAGTCTTGATAACAAATAATGGTATAATCTTGGCCCAAATAGTTGGATAAAAACTCAATATTAGGGATAAAATGTTGTAAGGAAAGATATATGTTTCCCATATTTTTAAGGTTGATATCTCTCTATAAATTATATCTTGAATCATATCTATGATTTAGATTCCTTTATCTATTTCTGTTGGTATATGATAATTAAAATTATGATGCTGTAATTTATTTAAGGAGGGATAATGTAATGACTTGTGTTTTAGGGTCCATTATTATTGTTGTTGTTTTTGTTATTTTATGTCTATAATTTTAAATAACATTTCTCTATTTTTTCACAAGTATTTCTACATGATTAGAAAATATTCCATATAAGATATAAAACAAACTAAAGACACTTTATTCATTCATAAGTGGGGAATTAAAAAAAGCACATAAAACTAATTACTACAAACCATATATTGTCACTCACCATGGATTAAGTACATCTATTAAAAGTGTATAAATCAATAGGGGATAACAGATATACAATAATAAAATCTTTATAAATAGGAAATATCCTAGATCATCTTCAACTTTAAGGATTGCCAATAGCCATACAAAACCTATAACGAGGAAGAGCACCATGAAAGGAGAAATCATTATGAAAAATCTATGATATAAAATAAGAAATATGTCTTGTGAAGTGAGAGTGGAATGAATGAATGATTTATTAAGTATATATATAGGAATGAAATTTGGTCATTGAAAATATAGTTTTTGCAAATATGGTCATTAAAAATATGGTCGTTGAAAATATGGTTATTTAAAATATGTTCATTGGTCATATATCCAATAGGTATAGTAAATTCATGTATTTTTAATTATTAAATTTAAAATAATATAGCTCATAATGAAATAAAAATGTGATATTAAAATATTGTAAATATATATTTATTCATTATGAAAAAATATTATTAATATTATTATTAAAGTATGGTAAGATGTAAATAAAAAATCAAATAAATATTTTAATATCAATGGAGTTGTAAAATTAAATTTTAGAATTTAAATAATCAATGGCATTTGTAAAAATATATTTAGTATAAAAGTAATATTTCTTTTTTTCAAAGAATTGTTTTGTTGGGTATTGTATATTTTATATTAATAGATTAAATTGAACACTTTTAAAATTTTATTATATATTAAATAAAATATTAATTTATTTTAAATTATAAAATTACGTGAAATAATATTAAGAACAACTAATGTTTAAAAACATCATTTTTAAATAAAGGAAATTTTTCTTTGTATTTTATATTTTCATTTAAAAAATAAATTTATAAATTTTAGAGTCTGAATTAGATAAATATAAATTCAGTTTTGGGTTTATAATTTCAAAACTTTCTTAGCATAATTTTTTTATATTTTTATAAAAAGGTTGATTTTTAGGTGAATAGTGAAAAATATCATTTTTACAAATAACATGACTTATATGACATTATTAGTATATAAGTATGAATTGAAAATTTATGAAAAAATTTTATAAGACCAAATTTTTATTTCATAAATGGATTTATAATTTTTAAAAATGTTGGTTATAATTTATAAACCCATATTTTACATTTTATAATTTAAGTTATATTTTTTCTAAAAAAAATTTTTAATACATTATACATTTAGTATTTCAAAATTAATTTTTATAACTTTTAAAAATTTAATCAAACAAAATTTATATAAAATTTTGAATCATTAGTTATTAATTATATAATAAGGACCATTTTATTTTTTTCATAAATAATAAATTACCTAGGTAAAAACTAGTTACCATGGTAAAAACTAAAATGGTAAAAATGAGTAACCTAAGAGGTAAAGGGAAAACAAGTTAAAAACAAGTTTTAATTGAGTGTTTGAGGTGTGAATAAACCTTATATATTATATTATATATCAATTATCAATTTTTGATCCATTTTACTTGAGAGTAACATTCCATTATTGAAAATTTTTGAGAATTTACAAAATTGCCACTCTTTTTAACTTATAAAAGGGGTTCTCATCACCTCACTTTACCCCACACTAAAACCCCATTATTTTATGCCAAAATATTCTTACAAATATCCTAAACACTCTTATACATCTTAAGGAGGTTCTATTATTCTCAAAATACCATCACTCAAAGGTTTAACCCCCTTCACAAAGGAGATAACCCAAGTAGTGATGTTTAGTGTTCTAACTGATTCTTCCTATTTTCTTTTTCCTTATGTGCACTTATTATTTATCAAATTTATTTTCACCACCTTAAAATTATAACATAATTATCCTTATTATACATTAATTTTATTATATTTATGGTACAGTTTTTAACCACCCTTCCATTTTTTTCCTAGGAAAAGAGAAAATGACATTTGTGTGTGTGCGGACTACCACCTCCACAAAATGTCATATTTTTTCATTAAAAAACTTAAACATCTTGTCATAATTTTGAATTTAATAAATAATTATGATATTTATAAAATATTTTATATTCTTAAATGATAAAACATATTATTTATTTCTCTCATTCTATGTAAAATGAAATCATCAACCATGCGTATGTGTGGACTACCGCATCTATGGGATGATTGATTTCCATTTTTCTTTTGATCTTCACCATATATAGATGGTAAAAATAATGGTTTTAAAGGATAAATATTATTTTTATTATATCATTGATTTTTTTATATGAAAAATTATAGAACCTATTAATGATATGATCAATCAACGATTATCATTAATTCAATAGTTTAAAACAAGAGTACTAAGAGGAAAACATTTAATTAAAATTATGTTATATTTTTATATCCATTAATTATTCTTATAAATCATTTATAATTCTTAAATATCACACTAATAAAGACTAAATGATATCATTATTCTACTATTGTAATTTATTACATCCAAATCACCTCATAATCATCCATTAAGAATGGTATGTTCATGTTTGGGTCGGTTTGACCATCTATTTGAACAATGCTATGAAATTATATCTTGGATGATTAGTAAAACTTAATTAATTTATAATATGATATAAATATTTAAATAATTATTTTATTTTTTTCTATAAAATATACATCAATATTTTAAATCATTAATTAAGAAAACACTCATTGTGGGATAAAAATCAATGGAAAATGTTAATTATTGATTTAAGATTTTGGGATAAAGAATAAAGAACTCATGAAAGGAAATTTAGGGTTCATAAATAATTATAATTCATAAATTATATTAACTTTAATGAAATTTTAATTATTAACTTTTAGAGAATAAAAAATAACAACATCGTTATTATGAAACTAGTTCATAATGATCAAGATTACCCACACCCAACATCAAAAATCAGTAATAATTAACTAATATAAATATAGATAATAAGTATAAATGATATTTATAAAAGTTTATTTATATTAAAAAGTTTCTATAATAGTTTATTAATATATTTATGTTTTTTATATAGGAACTTAGAGTGCATTAAACTAAGCATGGAAACAAGGTAAGGGGTTCCTTGTCTCAAATTTAATTTCTTGATACTTATTTGTTAATGTTCACCTTGATACCTTTAATATGGTGTGAAAACCGACTAATGAATGTATTTAACCATATTCATAGGGTTTTAATATTTATATTTTTTACTTTATTTAAATTTCCATCGATTAAAAATATAACCAACTTGACAGTTGTTTTGATCAAAATGTTACTCGAACCATAAGGGTTTTGTTGCCAATCTTATTTTCAAATCATGATTGTTTTTTAAATATAATCCAACTAGGGAATTTTTATTATTTATAAAACTTCTCATAATTTATTTTTTATATTATTTGGTTTTTATATGTTCCCTATATATTTCATTTCCCCTTGACTCAAATTTTATTGAAGTGTTTCTTATAAGTGAAACTGAACTTGTCACTTCTTTTCGGTCGGGAACCACCATTTTCCCACACATAAACCATTGGTTGCTTTTGAAAATTTCCTTATAAATACATAAATAATTTATTATGTTCATTTTATACTACTTTATCCTCTTTAAAAGGTTTAAAGAAATTTTTAACATTTTCTATATTGGTCGTTTTCATCAAAGTGTAAAAAGATTCTCTTTTTAACGTTTTATGTGTGAATGCCACTCTTTGCTATCTTTTTAATTTTCTATGATACTTTATTTATAATATTTAATGGTTTTATAAAATAAAATATTATTCTCATTTATTTATAAAATATTTCTATCTGATATGTTTTCAAAAATATCATGGATGTTTATTATTTACAATGTGATTTTTCTTAATACTCCTCAAAATGGTTTTCATCAAAATACACATCCTTTAACATGCATTATACTTAATTAAGGATATTATACTAATATAAATTGTAATGGACCAGACCTCTTCGGTCCATTACTTTGTGAAAATAAGGTGTTTGAGGTGTTCCGGGAGGTCAAGGTGACTTATCCCCAACACTTTGCCAATTTTCCAGTTCGGTGAACAGTTCTATCAGTAACCTCTAACATTAACCTCTATCGGTAACCTCTAACGGTAACCTCTCTTTCCTTTTACAAATTTCCAATTCTATGAACAGTTCCATTGGTGAACAGTTCTATCAGTAACCTCTAATAGTAACCTCTCTTTCCTTTGCAAAATTTCCAATTCTGTGAACAGTTCCATTGGTGAACAGTTCTATCAGTAACCTCTAATGATAACCTCTATTTCGTTTTCCAAATTTCCAATTCTGTGAACAGTTCTATCAGTAACCTCTAACGGTAACCTCTATCGGTAACCTCTAACGGTAACCTCTATTTCCTTTACTAAATTTTGAGTTTTGTGAATAGTGTTTCCAGAACGGTGACCTTCTAACTGTCACCTCTTCTTTCCTTTTCCAAATTTTGAGTTTGTGAACAGTGTTTCCAGAATAGTGACCTTCTAAATGTCACCTCTTCTTTCCTTTTCCAAATTTCGAGTTTGTGAACAGTGTTTCTAGAACGGTGACCTTTTAACTGTTACCTCTTCTTTCCTTTGCCAAATTTCGAGTTTTTGAATAGTGTTTCCAGAATGGTGACCTTTTAACTCTCACCGCTTCTTTCCTTTGCCAAATTTCGAGTTTCTAAATAGTTTTTCCAGAACGGTGACCTTCTAACTGTCACCTCTTCTTTCCTTTGCCAAATTTTAAGTTTGTGAACAGTGTTTCCAGAACGGTGACCTTCTAACTATCACCTCTTCTTTCCTTTTCCAAATTTTGATTTTGTTAATAGTGTTTCCAGAACAGTGACCTTCTAACTGTCACCTCTTCTTTCCTTTGCCAAATTTCGAGTTTGTGAACAGTGTTTCCAGAACTGTGACCTTCTAACTGTCACCTCTTCTTTCCTTTTCCAAATTTCGAGTTTATGAACAGTGTTTCTAGAACGGTGACCTTTTAACTATCACCTCTTCTTTCCTTTGCCAAATTTCGAGTTTGTGAACAGTGTTTCCAGAATGGTGACCTTCTAACTATCACCTCTTCTTTCCTTTGCAAAATTTTGAGTTCGTGAACAATGTTTCCAGCTTCCCACAAGTTTCTCCCCTTTACCTTTTTCCTTTGACGTAAAATGAATTTAAAGCATTGTTTTAAGGACTCTAAGGCCAATTAAAAGGCCATAACTCCTAAATTAATTATTCATATGGCTTGGGATGTTTTTACTCGATCAAACCATGTGGTTTAATGTGATCAGCTTTTAATGGGAAATTAAGTGTATCTTAAACCGTTGCTTTGTTAAATCTTCTAAAGGGATAGGATATCTTCCTCTCTAATTCTTTCTCTTTTTTCTCGGGTGTGAGATGCTCGAACATCCCATTCCTTCTCATAGAAGTTTCACAATCAAACTTTCCCTCCTAGGATTGGTTCGGCTCTTTTTTGATGCAACCAAGTTGTATCGATCAATCTTTGTTATAAGGTATGTTTTATTGTCGTTATTTTGGGGATCATCTTCTCTTGTTTCTCCTTTCCATATTATAGCATGTAATCTCCATTCTTATAATGGGGTTTTCTTGGGTTTCAGTTGGTGTGGTCATACCATGGCATCCTAGGGTGGATGCAGTTGACACGAGAGGAGGATTGTAACCCGTTGGGTGGATAAATAACATCAAGAACTATTTGAGGTAGGGTATTCATTGCTTCTCTTTTCTTTTACGTGCAACTGTATTGTTATCATGTTTTATCCCACTTGACCATAATAAAATTGAAATAATAAATATTTGAATCAAATAAATAAATTGATATCGGTAGTATGTTATTTCTCCTTATTTTCTAGATAGTGTGATATCCATGCTTACTTCGCTTAGCTGTTCGTTCTTGATGAAAATTTTTAAAGAACGTAAACCGGAATTAATTTATAATTGTTGGCTGTGGATGAAGAGGCATGTGAATGAATCTCGTTCTTCTTGTTTTAATTTTATTTTAATCAAATTAGTGCATTAAGCATGTTTAATTATTTGTGATAGCTTACTGATTAGGTTTCTCGAATTTTGGAACCTATGAATAATAAATCTGTTAATTCAAGATGGATTAAAGAACTAATTGTTTGATAATTCCTTGAAGGGTTATGAGTTACCCTCTTGATTATTAAAGGTCCAATATCCCAATTGATGTGATGTTTGTTTTCCTGCTGCTTGTGTTGTGATGTGAGCCTAGATGGCCGTTGTAATATGTGGGGGCATGGAGACTTTTGGTTGTGGCAGCAAATGACGCCTAGATTAGTGAGATGCATTGGTTTATGCATGTGGGTGTCGGGGAGGACACCAGGGATGATGGAATAGGATGGATGTGATTATTGGATGCTTGCTGATTTTTATTGGTTGATTATCTACTTTACTTTTCCCCACTTCTCAAGGCATCTGGTCTTGTTTACCCTTCTTCCGAGAGATGAAAAGACACGCGGGGTATGCCATGTGATTTCCGTGTTTAGCTTCTCAAGGGAGGATGGGTCTACACTCTTGGTATATGTGGAAAAGACTCGATGGGTAGTATATCTACTCACCGTGTTGAGCCCTATTGTGTTTAGTAGCATATAATGTTTTTCTAGAATGCCTGGGAATATGGGAAAGTGATTCTATAATGAATAATTGAATAAATTATGTTAACCCATGGGGTTGGAGTTGGTGGAACATAATGATGAGGTTGTAATTTCAAAGGGATAGTGTACCTTGGGTGTGATTCTAATGAACATTAATGTGGAATTTTTACTGGTTAATTAATTCTTAAAAAATTAATTAACGCAAAGTGAAACTGATAAAAATGGGAATGAAATAATGTATTAAAACTATTTAAATGGTTGTGTGCTTATAGGATACCTAGTCTTAGAGGTAACAGCCCAGAGTCTAAGATATGTTAGCTGTAGTTGAGCCTAAGACTAGGTTATTCCCATAGTGTGTTTGTGAGATATAGTATATTCTATACTTTTTGTGTTTATATATGCTACTCCACCCTCTCAGTAAGGGAAACTGACACCTTGAGGAATCTGAGCCCTGAGGGGGTGTTTTCCCCAACATTCTGGTGGGTGGATGGATGGATGACTACCCCCTTTGGCCCTTCTCTCTTCTCTTGGTGGATACTTGTGCTGGTAGGCACAGTGGTTAGTTTTCCCCATATATGTGTGTAGAGGGTTGTAATGGATTGTGGATATTAACACACTTATATTCTAGATATAGTATCCTATGAACTACTATAGGTGTAATGTGTATAGGATGTGATGTCTTGAGGATCCTTACATGGTGTATGGTCTGTAATGGATTGAGGTATAATAATCGATGTATGATACACGTTATGCGATCTGTGGTGGCTCCCAGAAACTACCCGGTTACTTTGCTTACGTAGACGCGGTGGTTTTGTTGCATGAGGTGCATATTGTGGTGTTTTTCCCAGGTGTCTGCAGGAAAGCCTTTTTTGAGAGAGATGCTTAGGACATGTGACGTTGGGGAAAAGAGGCAAACCAGTGGGGAATTAGTAGCGGGGTACCCTTTATATTATTTATTATATGATATATTCTTGTATGATTTACTTGGTGAGTGTAGTCATGGTGAGGTTGGGAACTTAGTATACATGTTTAGGTGACGAGTTAGTTTCACTTGTTGTTCACTATGCTTTATCATGCTTTATTTACTTTTACATGAGAGGCTTCGGGGAGGATCCTACTGATTATACTGTTATACTCACCCTATTTATATACAAACTGTTTTTCAGGTCACTTGGAGTAGGTTGGAGACCAGGCTGGTTACTACTAGCTTGTGGTTGCAGGAGCTGTTCGGGCTTGTGGTTGATGTTGTTTTACTTTTTTTTGGTACTTGCAGTTTTTACCCTTTCAGTTGTAGTAGTTTTTCATGAAATTTCATGTGTGTACTTGGGATTTCTTTTATCTTACTGGTTGAGTTGGAGTTAGTTGGTGTCTATCTTATCTCTCTCTTCTGCATGTGTTCTCTTAGAGGGTAATGCCTTCCATTTGTGTGTTTTATATACCTTCGGTGCTAGTCGCCAACCCGGGGCCTACTGGAGTCGGTACTTGGTGGTCATTATCTCCCTTCTCACATTATCTTCCTAGGAGGGGTACACTTTGTTGGGAGGGGGTCATGACAGAGTGGTATCAGAGGTCTGGTTGAGGGATGGGATGGAGTTTGGAGTTAGGCACAGGTGAGGTTGCGTGGGTTGGTAGGGTAACAGTGTCATTAATGTTTAGCAAGTGATGTAAACACTAGATACCGGATGAGACATAGGTGTTTAGTTCCCCCTATGATCTAATATATGGGCCTTTAAGTTTACAATGTCTACTAAACAAGGTGATACTAGTTTCAGGGTAGAGATCTAGGAGGATCATGCATCATTCTTCTTTGTGCCTATATTTGAATGGGTAGACCTTGGGATAGGTTAACCTAAAATGAATAAAAGAAAAAAAATTAATTAATTAATGTTGAGTCTTCCATATTCTGGGCTTATGAGCTCTAATGGTTAGTTATTTTATAGGTATGGCTTCAGGTCGACGTCCTCATCAGGTTTGTGCAAAAAATGTCCAGCAGGCTGTTCCAGAAGATCGTTGCAGGGTAGAGGTTAATGACGAAAACACTTGGAGGAAGAGACTCCTAGAGTTTCAGCGCCAGAGTTTGCAGAAGTATGAGGGATCTATTTCATATTCGTTCACGGAAGACTGGTTGGAGGAGGTCGAGATAGGCTTCAGTTTGATCTGTGCTCAGGAGAACTGGGTGTCCTTGGTTGTGACGATGCTACGTGGAGCAGTGAGGCCATGGTGGTTCTTGTTCCTCATGGATCGTGAGGAGTCAGTGATCTCATGGGAGGAGTTCCAAGACAGGTTTAGAGATGAGTTTCTTTCTTCGACTGCGATGGTGTCCAGTCACCAAGAGCTTCTTACCCTTCGATAGGGGAGCTCCAATGTTTGAGAGTTTGGAATCCGTTTCAGGAACCTTTTATGATATAATCCGGACCTGTTACCAGATGAGGAGTCCAGGGTGAGTCATTTTGAGGAGGCTTTATGTCCAGAGATCCAGTGCCAGGTCACCCCATTTATACTGAAAACATATCTTGAGGTGATAGGGAGGGTAGAGGTTGTCGAGAGGACTTTGTCCTGGACTAGATCATTATGAGAGGGGAATCGGCATGATTCCTCATGAAGCAGAGTTGTGGTCTGGGGTTCCCAGTTTTCAGGGCAGAAGAGTTTCCGTTTAGCTGGGGGTAGGTCCCAGCCCTTCACATCTTGTTTCTCTAGAGGCAGAAACTCTCAAGCCTATACCAAGGGATCAGGAACTTTTTTTCTTATGGTGGTCGTGGTCATTAGTAGCGAGAGTTCCTGACCTTTCAGAGCGGTCATCGTGCACTAGGTGTTACGCTCTAGGTTCCTCCGTTGAGGCATTTCCATCCGAGGCAGCAGTATCCGATTGCACCATCTTTAGATCAGTAGAGGGTAGATGGGGTAGGCAAAGGACAATCCCATGACGCTCCCCATCCTCAGAGAGTAGAGTGTGGTCATGGTGGTGGTCGTCATTAGGGTCAGAGAGGTCATGGAGGAGGTCGTGGTCAGCTTCATGCTCTAGCATTGTCAGCTCCAGGTGAGCCAGACGTTGTTCGAGGTACCCTTTGCTTGTTTTCAACCTTGCTGTATTCCTTGTTTGATTCAGGAGTGACATACTCCTTCATATCACCTACCCTTGTCTATGCTTTGGGACTTGAGGTAGAGAGGTTTCCAGTGCCCTTGGTGTTGACTACGCCAGTTGGAGGTTGAGATGATTTGTTTGAAGTATGTAGAGACTGTGAGCTAGTGTTGGGGCAACACCACTCTTGGGGAGATTTCCTATGTTTACAAATACAACCATATGATGTCATCCTCGGCATGGATTGGTTGTATTCGGTGCAGGCTATTTTGGATTGCTTTAGGAAGAAAGTCATTTTCATTGGTGCGGATAGAGAGCCAATGGTGTTTGTTGGTGAGCGAGATCCTCGGATGGGTCATAGGCACGTTCTGTCCTTATCATCCATGATGGTTGAGATGATGTTGAGTTCTTTAGAGGTTCATCAGTTGGCATTTCCTAGGGTCGTAGAAGAGTTCCCTGATGTCTTTCCAGAATAGGTTGTAGCATTACCCCCTCGACGAGAGATCGAGTTTTGGATCAAGCTACAACCAGGAGCATCTCTTATCTTTATTTCTCCATATAGGATGTCCCCTTCTGAGTTATGAGAGATATGTATACAGCTTGATGGTCTGTTACAGTGTGGTTTTTTTCGGCCAAGTGTGTCACCGTGGGGTGCACCGGTTTTTTTGTGAAAAAGGCTGACGGCAGTTTGCGGTTGTGTGTCAATTATCGTCGCTTAAATAAAGTGAAAATAAAGAATCACTATCCTCTTCCACGGATTGATGATTTATTAGATCAACTAAAGGGTGAAAGTTAGTTCTCAAAGATAGACTTGCGGTCGGGATATCATCATATGCATGTGTGAAGGATGAGGATATCCTGAAGACTGCTTTCCATTGTTGTCATGGGCATTATGAGTTCATTGTAATGTCGTTTAGCGTAACGAATGCTCCAACTGTATTAATGGGATTGATGAATGTTGTGTCCCATGAGTTCCTGGAAAGGTTCGTGGTAGTTTTCATTGACGACATCCTGGTGTACTCCACATATGAGGAGGTGCATGCAAAGCATCTACACACTGTTTTGGGAGTTCTTCATTAACATCAGCTATACGGGAAGTTGTCGAAGTGTGAGTTTTGGGCTCGAGAATTCCGTTTCTTGGGGCATGTTGTGTCCCAATAGGGAGTAGATGTGGATCCATAGAAGATAGAATAATTTGTGTCTTGGGCAGCCCCCAAGACAGTGTCAGAGGTGTGAAGTTTCCTTGGTCTCACAGGCTACTACATGAGGTTCATAGCCAATTTCTTGTGAGTTGCGACTCCTCTGATAGCTTTGACCAGGAAGGCTCAGGCATTCATATAGACTGATTAGTGTCAGGCAGCTTTCGAGTATATAAAGGAGAAGTTAGTAAGTTCTCCAGTTCTTTGTCTTCCAGCTGAGGGACACTACTACAAATACCCCTTTTATTAGCACTAAAAATTCCCTTTAACAGCATTAGAAAAGTGTTGTTAAAGCCAGTGAAGATAAAGGGGGGTCCCCTTTATTAGCGCTCCAAAAAGCGCTGATAAAAGGGTTCTTTTATCAGCGCTTTATTTTTAGGGCTAATAAAAGTAAAAAAAAGTAAAAAAAAAGTAAAAAAAATTAAAAAAATTTAAAAAAATCATGCCAATCTAGGGGGCTTTTATAGTGCTTGAGCCCCCTTTTAACAGCACTTTCCAGCCACTCCAGCGCCCACACGCACCCCCCCCCCCCCTCTACCCTATATCAGCGCTACACCCACCCCCTTTATCAGCGCTAGCCCCCCAAATCCACCCCCATGCACGCACCCTTGCCTCCACCAAGATTTGATCTCGAGACCTCCCCCTTGCGCGCCTAAAGCTTTTACCACTCTGTCATATTGATTTTTTCTCCATTTAATGACATATCTATTTATTTATATATATATTTAGTTATATTTATTCATATAGTTATATATAGTTATATTAATATATATATATAGCTATATTAATATATATATTTATAGTGATATTAATATATATATTTATAGTTATATCAATATATATATGTAGTTAGATTAATATATATATAGTTAGATTAATATATAGGTATATAAATATTTATATATTGGTATTTTAAATAAAATTGATATTAGTTATTATTTAGAAAAAGCTAATATATTTTATATGTAAATATATTTTATTATTTATATTTATAATTAAATTTTTATGTGTGAATATATAAAAAATATGTATATATTGTTATATATTTGATTATAAATAGCAGTGCATTATAAAAAATGATAAAATTTCAAAGATATAATATCAATATGAATATAATACCTTGGAATGAATTCAGTCCCCACCAAAAAAATCCAATAATACCCCCCTTAAACAAGGCTGAAAATCCATAAAATGTTAAAAAATCAGGGTATCCCGACTAAAAACTCAGTTTTAGAGGCCTTATGGGAATTTTTTGGCCTCGAAAAAATCGGGTTATCCCGACTAAAAACTAACAGGGGTGTAGAGATCATCGCAGGCTTTGATTTGATATGTGGTAGAGCTCAAACGGGCACTCGGATCAAAAGTTATGGCTGTTTGAAGTTCGAGTTGCGTTTTCAACATATTTTGGATATTTTTTTAATTTTTTTTATTTTTTTTATTCTTCAAATTGTTATTAAATGAATATTACTCCATAATAATTAGAAAATTATTAATTAAAAATATTTTTTTAATTTTTTTATAAGTCATTTTCACTAAATATCTTATATATTAAGTGTAACTGTATATTTATACTTATCTAAAATATATTTAAAATTATATTTAAAAAATATATATTATATTTATATCAATATAACTATATCTATATATTTAAATATTAATATTTTTTTAATGAATTTTTTTTTTGGAAGTAGACCCTTTATTAGTGCTTTTAAAAAAAGCATTGATAAAGACCTCCCTTTATCAGCGCTACTAAAAAAAGCGTTGATAAAGGGGTACCCTTTAACAGTGCTAAAAAAACACTGTTAAAGGGGGTACCTTTATCAACGCTAAAAAAAGCACTGATAAAGGGGTACTTTTATCAGCGCTTTTTTTAGCACAGATAAAGGTACCCCCCCTTTATCAGTGATTTTTCGTTAGCGCTGATAAAGGGTGGTGCTGGCCTTGCCCCATTTTGTGGTAGTGGGAGTTCAGTTTGATGTTTTTTGTAATGCTTCGCATCTGGGGTTAGTTTGTGTTCTCATGAAGTAGAGGTCAGTTGTTTATTATGGGTCTTGGCAGTTGCATCCCCATGAATGTAACTATGCCACCCATGATCTTGAGTTGGCAGTATTGGTGTTTGCTCTGAATTTGTGGAGACATTACCTCATTGGTGAGTGCTTCGTGGTTTTCACTGATCATAAGATTTTGAGGTATGTTTTCTCCCAACGTGACCTGAACTTACGACAGTGTCTGTGGATGGAGTTCTTACAGGAATATGACTTTGAGATATCATATACACCTGGAAAGGGGAATGTTGTAGCTGATGCGCTGAGTCAAAAGTCACATAGTGATGTTGTGCGTGAATCTGGTGATTCCTGGAGAGTAATGGAAGAGTTTTCAGCATTACATATTGATATGTAAGATGTTGGGGGTAGAGGTTGTCTTTTTTAGATGATGGTACAGTCATCCCTGAGGTAGAAGGTGGAAGAGTCACAGTTGGGGGATCTTGAGGTGGAGGTCTGGAGAGACTGAGTTATTTGTGGTGAGGCCCCTGATGGTTGGAGTGAGGATGAACAACATCGAGTGTTGTATCACGGAAGGATTTTTGTTCCTTTGATGATACGCGAGATGGTTCTCAAAGAGTTTCATAGTCCGCC
The DNA here is from genome assembly GCA_963277665.1 of Viscum album. NCBI lineage: Eukaryota > Viridiplantae > Streptophyta > Magnoliopsida > Santalales > Viscaceae > Viscum > Viscum album. Next base: position 903,230,838 of record OY728125.1, on the reverse strand, counting down.
TTTAGCGGTGCATCCTGGAGTGAAAAAGATGTACTGAGCCTTGAGGAGCCAGTTTTGGTGGCCTAGACTGAAGCGTGCGGTTGCTGAGTTTGTGTCTCAATGTTTGGTCTTCCAGAAGGTGAAGTCTGAACACCGTGTTCCTGGTGGTCTACTCCATCCAATAGATATTCCTCAGTGGAAGTTGGAGGACATCTCAATGGACTTTGTTACTGGTTTACCTCGAGCTCTAGGAGGACATGATTCTATTTGGGTGGTAGTGGATCGTTTAACAAAATCGACCCACTTCATAGCAATCAAGGAGTCGAGCACAGTGGAAGTTTTGTCTAGGCAGTATCTGGAGGAGGTGTTGAGACTTCATGGAGTCCCAAGGATGATCATTTCTGATCAAGATCCATGTTTTACCTTCAGGGTGTGGAGAGGTCTCCAACATGGTTTCGGTTCTCAACTATGCCTTAGCACTACTTTTCAACCTCAAATAGACGGTCAGACAGAGCAAACCATCTAGACTCTTAAAGACATGTTACGCTCTTGTGTTCTTGATTTGGGAGGCTTGTGGATAAGGAACTTACCCTTGGTGGGGTTCACTTACAATAATAGTTTTCACTCCACCATCAGTATGGAACCTTTTGAAGCCTTATATGGTCGACCATGCCATTCTCTTTTGTGATGGACTGGGGTTGGAGAGTCAGCAATTCTCGGACCGAAACTAGTGCAGAATACAATAGAGATGGTTCAGGTGATTCGTGAGAGGATGAAGACAGCACAAGATCGTCAGAAATCATATGCTGATCAAATAAGGAGACCCTTAGAGTTTAATTTTGGGGATCATGTATTTATGAAGGTGACTCCCCGTCATGGGAAGCGAAGGTTTGGTCATGGGAGTAAGCTTTCTCCTTGGTTTGTTGGGCCTTTTGAGGTGTTAGCTCTTGTTGGAGTTGTGGCATATCAAGTAGCACTTCCCCCACAGATGAGTTGGATACATGATTTTTTCTATGTGTCACAGCTCCGTCGTTATCTTCATTATGACTCTCATATCATAGATTGGGGAGATATCGATGTTGATGATGATGCAACCTTTGAGGAGCGACCTGTGAAGATCTAAGACCACAAGGAGAAGGTGTTGCATGGGTGTTCTATCCCCTTGGTTTGTGTCTTGTGGCGACACGGTGTCATGGAGGAGAGTACCTGGGAACGTGAGTCACAGATGCGTGCTCAGTACCCAGAGTTGTTTGATGTTTAACTGTTCGCATGTATCGATGTAGATTATGTGGTTATGAACCTTTCATGTTTATGAGATGGCTCCCTTTATTGTTTTTTGTGGCTTGCTCTCTTTTGAGAGGTATCTCAAAGGGTGGTTGTTTAGACCCCGTTTCATTTTCACTTTAGGTGGGTTTTGAATTCTCAGGGATGAGAATGTTTTGAGAGGTATCTGATGTAATGGCCCGGACCTCTTCGGTCCATTCCTTTGTGAAAATATGGTGTTTGAGGTGTTCTGGGAGGTCAAGGTGACTTATCCCTAACACTTTTCCAATTTTCTAGTTCGGTGAACAGTTCAATCGGTGAACAGTTATATTGGTAACCTCTAATGGTAACCTCTATCGGTAACCTCTAATGGTAACCTCTCTTTCCTTTTCCAAATTTCCAATTTTGTGAACAGTTCCATCAGTGAACAGTTCTATCGGTAACCTCTAATGGTAACCTCTCTTTCCTTTTCCAAATTTCTAATTCTGTGAATAGTTCCATCGGTGAACAATTCTATCAATAACCTCTAACAGTAACCCCTCTTTCCTTTACCAAATTTCCAATTCTGTAAATAGTTCCATCGGTGAACAGTTCTATCAGTAACCTCTAATGGTAACCTCTATCAGTAACCTCTAACGGTAACCTCTATTTCCTTTTCCAAATTTTGAGTTCTCTGAACAGTGTTTCCAGAACGGTGACCTTCTAACTGTCACCTCTTATTTCCATTGCCAAATTTCGAGTTTGTGAACAGTGTTTCCAGAATGGTGACCTTCTAACTGTCACCTCTTCTTTCCTTTTCCAAATTTTGAGTTTGTGAACAGTTTTTCTAGAACAGTAACCTTTTAACTATCATATCTTCTTTCCTTTGCCAAATTTTGAGTTTGTGAACAGTGTTTCCAGAACGGTGACCTTCTAACTGTCACATCTTCTTTCCTTTGCCAAATTTCGAGTATGTGAACAGTATTTCCAGAATGGTGACCTTCTAACTATCACCTCTTCTTTATTTTGCCAAATTTCAAGTTTGTGAATAGTGTTTCCAGAACGGTGACCTTCTAACTGTCACCTCTTCTTTCCTTTTCCAAATTTCGATTTTGTGAACAGTGTTTCCAGAACGGTGACCTTCTAACTGTCACCTCTTCTTTCCTTTTCCAAATTTTGAGTTTGTGAATAGTGTTTCCATAATGGTGACCTTCTAACTATCACCTCTTCTTTCCTTTTCCAAATTTCAAGTTTTTGAACAGTGTTTCCAGAACGGTGACCTTCTAACTGTCACCTCTTCTTTCTTTTGCCAAATTTTGAGTTTGTGAACAATGTGTCTAGAACAGTGACCTTCTAACTGTTACCTCTTCTTTTCTTTTCCAAATTTTGAGTTTGTGAATAGTGTTTCTAGAACGGTGACCTTCTAACTGTCACCTCTTCTTTCCTTTTCCAAATTTTGAGTTCGTGAACAGTGTTTCCAGCTTCCCACAAGTTTTTCCCCTTTAGCATTTTCTTTTGACGTAAAATGAATTTAAATCCTTGTTTTAAGGACTCTAAAGCCTATTCAAAGGCCATAACTCCTAAATTATTTATTCCTATGGCTTGGTATGTTTTTACTCAGTCAAACCGTGTGGTTTAATGTGATCTTCTTTTAATGAGAAATTAAGCGTATCTTAAACCTTCGCTCTTTTAAATCTTCTAAAGGGACATGATATCTACCTCCCTAATTCTTTCTCCTTGTTCTCAGGTGTGAGATGATCGAACATCCCATTCCTTCTCTTATAAGTTACACAATCAAACTTTCCCTCCTAGGATTGGTTCTGCTCTGTTTTGATGCAACCAATCTGTATCGATCAATCTTCGATATAAGGTATGTTCTATCATCATTCTTTTGGGGTTCATCTTCTCCTTTTTCTCATTTCCATATTATAGCATGTAATATTTATGCTTCTAATGGGGTTTTCTTGGGTTTCAGTTGGTTCGGATGTATCATGGCATCCTCGGGTGGATGCAGTTGACACGAGAGGAGGATCGTAACACGTTGGGTGGATAAAGAGTGCCAAGAACTGTTTGAGGTAGGGGATTCATTACTTCTATTTTATTTTACGTGAAACTGTACTGTAAGCATGTTTTATCCCACTAGACCACAATGGAATTGACATAATAAATATTTGAACTGGATAAATAAATTGATATCGGTCATATGTTATTTCTCCTTGTTTTCTAGATAGTGTGATATCCATGATTTTTTTGCTTAGTTGTTCATTCTTGATGAAAATTTGTAAAGAACGTAAACCGGAATTAATTGATAACTATTGGATATGGATGAAGAGGCATGTAAATGAATCTAGTTCTTCTTGTTTTAATTTGATGTTAATCAAATTGGTGAAGTAAGCATGTTTAATTATTTGTGATAGCTTACTGATTAGGTTTCCTGAATTTTAGAACCTATGAATAATAAATTTGTTAATTCAAGATGGATTAAAGAACTGATTGTTTGATAATTACTTTAAGGGTTATGAGTTACCCTCTTGATTTTTAAAGGGATAATAGCCCAATTGATGTGATGTTTGTTTTCTTGCTGCTTGTGCTGTGATGTGAGCATGGATGGCTGTTGTGATATGTGGGGGCATGGAGACTTTTAGTTATGGCAGCAGATGACGCCTAGAGTGGCGAGATGCATCAGTTTATCCATGTGGGTGTCGGGGAGGACACCAAGGATGATGGAATGGGATGGATGTGATTGTTGGATGCTTTCTGATTCTTATTGGTTGATTATCTACTTTACTTTTTTCCACTGCTCAAGGCAGCTAGTCTTGCTTACCCTTCTTCCGGGAGAGGCGAAGATGCACGAGGTATGTCATGTGATTTCCGTGTTTAGCTTCTCAAGGGAGGATGGGTCTACGATCTTGATATAGGTGGAAAAGACTCTATGGGTAGTATATCTACTCACCGTGTTGATCCCCCTTGTGTTTAGTAGAATAGAATGTTTTTATAGAATGCCTAGGAATATGAGAAATTGATTTTGTAATAAATAATTGAATAAATGATGTTAACCCATGGGATTGGAGTTTTTGGAACATAATGATGAGGTTTTAATTTTAAAGGGATAGTGTACCTTGGGTGTGATTCTAATGAATATTAATGTGGAATTGGTACTGGTTAATTAATGCTTAACGAATTAATTAACACAAAGTGAAACTGATAAAAAGGGGAATGAAATAATGTATTAAATCTCTTTAAATGGTTGTGTGCTTATAGGATACCTAGTCTTAGAAGTAGTAGCCTAGAGTCCGAGATATGTTATCTGCAGTTGAGTCTAAGACTGGGTTATGCCCATAGTGTGGTTTTGAGATATAGTATATTCTGTACTTTTTGTGTTTCTATACGCTACTCCACCCTGTCAGTAAGGGAAACTGACACCCTGGGGATTCTGAGCCCTGAGGGGTGTTTTCCCCAACATTCTGGTGAGAGGATGGATGGCTGACTACCCCCTTTGGCCCCGCTCTCTTCTCTTGGTAGATACTTGTGCTGGTAGGTACATTGGTTAGTTTTCCCCATATATGTGTGTAGAGGGATTTAATGGCTTGTGGTTATTCACACACATATATTCTGAATATATTATCCTATGGACTACTATAGGTGTAACGTGTATAGGATGTGATGGCTTGAGGATCCTTATACGGTGTATGGGCTGTAATGGATTGAGGTATAATACTCGAGGTATGATACACGTTATGTGAGCTGTGGTGGCTCCCAGAAACTACCTGGTTACTTTGCTTACATGGACATGGTGGTTTTGTTTCATGAGTTGCATATTGTGGTGCTTCTCCCAGGTGTCTGCAGTCAAGCCTTTTTGGAGAGAGATGCTCAGGACATGCGACGTTGGGGCAAAGCGGAAAGCCAGTGGGGAAGTAGTAACAGGGTACCCTTGATATTCTTTATTATATGATATATTCTTATATGCATTACTTGGTGAGTGTATCCATGGTGAGGTTGGGAACTTAGTATACCTATTTAGGTGATGAGTTAGTTTCACTTGTTGTTCACTGTGCTTTATCATTCTTTCTTTACTTTTGCACAAGAGGCTTTAGGGAGGATCCTACTGAGTATACTATTATACTCACCCTATGTATATACAAACTGTTTTTCAGGTCACTTGGAGCAAGTTGGAGACCAGGCTGGTTACTACTAGCTTATGGTTGCAGGAGTTGTTCAGGCTTGTGGTTACTGCTATTTTACTTTGTTTTGGGTACTTGCAGTTTTTCCCCTTTCAGTTGTAGTAGTTTTGCATGGCATTTCATGTGTGTACTTGGGATTTATTTTATCTTACTGGTTGAGTTGGAGTTGGTTGGTTTCTATCTTACCTCTCTCTTCTGCATGTGTTCTCTTATAGGGTAATGTCTCCCATTTGTTTTTTTTCTATACCCTCCGTGTTATTCGCCAACCCGGGGCCTACTGGAGGCAGGACTCGGGGGGTCATTATCTCCCTTCTCACATTGCCGGCCCAGGAGGGGTACACTTTGTGGGGAGGGGGTTGTGACATAACTATATAAATTATTTTTATGGATGAACTATATAATTTCCTTCACTTTTGGAGTAATGGTCCATCACTGCCTTTTTCTTGCCTAATCATTCATCGTGTATGATCTTAACATTTCACCCAATGTATTTCCTTTATGAATACCCTGTTTTTTATCCATTTGATTGAGGGGTGTTCACCTAGAATCCATAAATTGATTGATTGTGGAAATTATTTACCTAATCTTATATCATTTATGTAACATCCTAAGTTTTCAAAAAAAATACTATGTTTGATGGAATACATGATACACCACATCGAGCTTAAACAAACAACAAAATATTATTATTTAAATGTTATCATTATAACATAAATTTTAGAATGGTGGGTGTGAACAAGATTAACTAAATTATGAAAATAGGGTTTACATGTGTATATATAATTAATTTTTTGGTGACCAATTAATTATAAATTAAAATAAAACCCTTTTTAAAATAAAAATAAATCATTTTCTAAAAAACTTTTAAAATGTGAAAAAATGTATTTATAAAATAATCAAATCACTCTTGTTATATTATATTAATGATATATATATATATATATTCAATATAATTTTTTACATTCATTTTATGTGCTTTTAAGATATGATATAAGAACAAATCTGATTTTACGCACAAAATGAGTATTTTTCAAAAAAAGGCAGTTTTGTCACCTTTTGATGGAATGCTTATTTTAAATATATTTTTTCACAATTTAATACATTATATTTTAAAAAATAAACTTCTTATTTGAAATAATAATATCAAAATCTACTTTTTTGAAATTTTGATATTTTTCTGATAAGTTTCATTTTTGATGAATAGTTAAAAATACTGAAATTTAATTGAAAATAGTTTTTTTATCTAAATAATTTATAGTGTTAAAGTATATTTTTGATTGGTTTTAAAGTATAACTATATATAAATTTTTGTCATTTAATTCAATTTAGTTCATTTTAATCAATTTTACATTGAAATTGGATATAAAAACATTGTGAACTTTTGAATGTTTTTACTTTAATAACTCGTTTTCTCACCCCATCAATAGGATTAATTTTAAATTATTTTTAGTCGATTCTGTGCTTTGAATTTTGAAAAATGGATTCCATATTTTTTATCATAAGTTCCATATTTATTAAATAGGTCCCTTTTATTTTTGGACAATATGAATAGTAACTTTACTAATTTTTATTACCACTGTTAAGGGTAAATCGGGTAATTAAGGGTAAAAATAATATTATAAATATTATAAAACTACCCTAAAACTTGCCCTAATTTTATTGGATGAGTTATTGTTGAAAAAAATCGTTCTTTTTCTGATTTTATGATCTCTTGGTTCCACTTGGATGACTTTAAGCCATTTATTGTATTTTATTCAAAGAAAAGTCAATTTTTTATATTTTAACTTTTAACAAGTGAAATGTTTTTAATATGGGTTTATAAGGGAAATGTTCAAATTTAAATAGTATTTTTAAATATAAAATTTTTATCTTAATCATGTTAATTTATTTTTAATTTTTAACAGAGAAATAATTACCTTAAAGGCTTGCACAATGATGATGCAGTATTTGTTTAATTAAAGGAAATATCAAATAAATGATATTAAAAATATTAAAATAAATATAATTTGAGATAATTAATTTCATACATGAATTTTATTGATGAATTTGAAATGTTAGGGATGTGTTAAAATAGTTGGTTGGAATATATCATGTTTTTATGATATTTTTAAAACGTCAAGTAATAAATAGTGTCAAAATTGACATTAATGATATTTTAAAATAAATAATATTTTATTGAATGATATAAAATTAATAAAAATATAAAAATAGTCCAAATTATTATTATAAGTCTCAAAATTTTATAAATTACTCATTCATTGGTCTTTTGGAATTTTTTAGTAATTATATTAACCTTAAAATTTTAAATTGCATGATATCATGGTAGGAATTAAAAAGGTTAATTAAGGGTTAAAGCTAAATGATAAGGATTAAAAAATGGTAAAAATTATCTAATTTTAATTGGATGAATTTATTTATACCCATAATCATCTTATATTATAAATAAATCAGTTTTGGGCCATTTTGAATAGAAAATTAATTTATATTAATTTAATATTTTAAATAATTCCAAGAGTGCCCCCCTCTTTTATAAAAGGGAACCTCTTCTTCTATTTTATTCACACTTAAAAACCAATTTGGTTTGGAAAATATCTACCCAAATACCTGCATATAATTCCTATATACATTCTAAATATTTAATTTAGGTATAACACTCACCTTAGAGGTGTTATGGTGTTAATCAAAGGAGATTGTCTGGAGAAAATGTATCATTTTTAATTAAGTGTTTTTATTTTGTTTCTTATTACGCTTCCTTAAAATATTCTTCAACCATTATTAAATAATAAATATAGTATCCTAAATATACTGAGATTTTATTATGTTAATATAATCACCTAAATCCATCTTCACTTTCATTAAATGGGAAAATAATTATCGATCGTGTGTACGACGAACTACCTCCTCGCAAACTGATATAATTCATTTTCCATCACCTTCTCTAAATACTGGTTATAATGATATAATTAGTGTTTATATATGATATTAAATACATATTTATCATTATTAAATAATAATATATCATTTATGTTCTTTCATTTCCATGCACATAAAAATGATAACGACATTCGTGCGTACGTGTGAACTATCACCTCCATGAAGTGATGTGATTCGTTTTTCATCACCACATCACAAGGATGATATATATGATATTAATTATATTATTATAATTATTTAAAGATAACATAATACTTATCTTTTTTCTATAATGATCATTGAAAAATGGAAATGTTACTCATGCGTATGTACGGCCTACCGTCTCCATGATTATAGCATAGTTCATTTTTCATAACCATACTTAATGGTTTGATTTAAAAGTATAATTGATGTATAAAAATTATAATCATTTCATGAATATTATTCTGGATGTGATGTACTTATGATCACTTTGACTATTTACATCATACCAAATTCATTTTGGACTCAAGTACCGAATACCGACAAAATGTTCCGACAAGAACTTAAATAATTAATAAATTGTTATAACGTGATAATAAGTGATATAAAAAGAATAATAAACTTTAAAAAGGTTCTCAAAAAATTAAATAATTATACTAAGTTTATTATTCAGGAATATAAATATTATATGTGATGAGTTCTACTCAAGGTAAGGGGTTTTTGTCTCACTTTTATTTTTGTGGGACACATACCTTATACACTACTTGTTTCTTTTGTGTGGTGTATATACTACCCATTAATGTTTTTATGAGTCTTATTATGAATATTATGGTATTTAAATATACATATATTTTTCTTTTTTTAATTATGCATACGATTCTACTAATTATAAAGTGGTGTGGGTTTATTCCCAATCTCAACAATACTCAGGATTATTTCATTTTAAGTCTCTATTGGGGAATATTTTCTTCCATGTCTATATTTTCTAAAAAAAAATTCAAAAAAGTTTTTAATATTATCCTGTGAATTTTTAAAGTCGTTTTTACCCATGTTTGATTTCTTACAAAATGGTTTGAATGGGATATATATTTTTTCTAAATAAGGCTCTTTGTGATCTTTCCGACAAAAATATACAGAAAGATTATTTTTTAAATTATATGGAATGATCGGATTTTCCCGATTTCATGATGATTTAATATTTTTATGCTTACTTTAAAATTTTACAATTTTATTTTCAAAGAAATTTTTTTCATTTATTATTTCATTTCATTGTAAAAATTAAAAGTTATTTCAAAGTGGAAAAATTATTTTTCTTTTATGAATGACTTATGTGTTATGCTTATGTTTTGGTTATTGGGAATTTTTTATGAGTAAAGGTGTTTCAATGATAAATCGAGGGAGGGTGATCCCATTATAGCTCTCTAATGAATTGGGTAATGAGACGGAGTTAACTGATAGGGTTTCTTCTAGTAGATTAAGGGAATATATTGTAGTGGGTATTCAAAATGTAATCATGAAGGTTACTCCCTATATAGTTGTGAGAGCTACAGTAAATGTAAGAGTGATATGAAATTGATTCCACAACTTACCTTTATGATTTATGATTGATATGGAGTCTTATAGGAAACTTATTATTATATGAGGTAACATAAAGAGCTTATTTTTTATGGGTGAAAATGTTTAAATGAGTTTATAATTATTCATGGACTAATGGTTTCTTTAATTATTTTTATGTCCCTTAATAATCTTTTTGTGTTTATTCCAAGTTTTAAAAAAATTCCTAGGGTTTAAGGGAGAATAGGGAAAAGTGATCAAGGAGAAAACTGTGATGATTTTTTAGGAAGAGAAACCATGTTTTATTTTAAATAACTTTGTTTAGTAGAAAAATGGAAATCGTTTATAAGTTTCAACTTGTAATGTATGGGTTTAATTTTTAAGATTTTTTATTAAATCTCTAAAACTATAAACTGAAAAGATCCTCACAATTTTAAGAATCTGAATTATAGTTCAAAAACAATATAATATATAATGTTTAAGGTTGGGTCCTTACAATTGGTATAAAATAATGGTTTAGATAACTTTAGAGGTTAGGATGTTATTTAATAAAAAGTTATAAGTTATATATAACCACAATGGTTATCATGGTAAGGAGAGTTATAGTTATTTTAGATAAATTTTCTGATTTTGAGATAACATGAATAAGGATATCATAGTGTTTATCTTCCTCATAAGATGGTATATAATTATTTTATTGATATAATAACACTAACCTTTTTGGGTTTTAGTGAATGGCTAGATCCAGTGGGCACCAAAGTAACAATGGATCTGAAGGAAAATGCGACAATTGTCTGAATGGGAAAGCAAATGAAATGAGAGTTATAATGAGAACTATTTTGGTTATTCTAAACCAACTATCAGGAGTAATGATTAACCACTTGAACCTTGGTGAGTATTATAATTCATCATATAGAAGAGAAACGAATTTCTGTGGAAGTTCAGGTGATGATAATCATATAGGTAAATATATTCAATGACCTACATGTTAAGAATGTGGAAATAAGCATATAGAAAAATGTCTTAAAAGGATGGGAAGATGTTTTAAATGTGGTAAAGGAGGTCCTAAAGCAATGATCTATCAAGGAAAAAAGAACCATCTAGTTGACTCTATGAAAGGGAAGGAAGTTCTTCCCAAGTTATCGATTGAATTTTTTAAATGTGGGGAGTGGTAATTATACAAATCGAATTCCTAGGAAGAAGGTTCATGAATGGGGTCATCAAGACCATACAGATATCTATTTTTCAATACCTAATTCCATTACAATTGAATATGAGGAAACTTAAAATGACATATAAAATGTATGCATTATTTCTTCACCCATGTTATGACATTATTGAATCTTAGTACATGATTCAAGTTTTTTGTAGGAAATAAGTATTAAGGAATAAGATGGAAAAGCATGGTTAAGGGATTATGAAGAACACTGAATGATTAATATGTATACATATAATGGATTCAAGAGTTATGTAATATTTAAGGATGATAAAATGTTTAAAATATTAATAATCTTTTGATGATGGTAGTAATTTGGAAGACTTTTATTTTATTTTGTGTTATATGTAACCCTTAAGTTTGTCATGTGAAAATATTATTTGAGGAATAAATATATTTTCCTTTTCTTGGATATAATTTTACATATGGATAAAATTTAGGGTTTATATTATCTTTTATTTTTAGGTAATTTTGGGTTGTTATAATTAGGGAACATAAGTTTTATCAAAAATTGATTTAGTGATCAAATTTATTTTAAAAGAAGATCACTATTTTGGAAACCCTGTATGATTATGGTAAATAGAATACTAAGGTATTTTATTAGATCAATAAATTTTGAATTATCTTTTAGAGAAAAATATGATTTTATGGTTATTAAGTTTATTTATGGAAATGGTTATCATGTCTTAGAGATTAAGTGATTTAGGCAATTATATTTGTGGTATGAGACTTTGAGAGCTATTAATGTTATTTGGTGATAAATCTTAATACTATATTGGAAGTATATGTTATAAAATAATTTTTGGGTTTCAATCTTAGTCTAGAAATTTTTTTAGTAATTTTAAGGATAGTTATTTTTTTAATGGTTTATGTTGAACTTTGGGTGTCACTATTGAATTTTGGAGATTAAAAGTAGTTTTTCATCATACAATGGTTTATTCTATTTATAGAATTGTTTTATATTATACTAACCATTTTGGTTTTGGTTAATTTTTCAATAGAGTATAAACAGATATTTAATCTTTTTTGGATTATTTGATTCTCTAAAAGTTGATTCTAGTGCTTCAAATGTGAAAAATTCATCTTAAATACTCATCGTTTGAAAAAAAAGATGAGTTTTTGGTGGAAATTGATTAAATGATGAAACTCTAATTTTCAAGTAATTATTTTCCATTGTATTATTAGTCTAATTAGTAAAATAATTCCTCAACTCTATGAGAATAATCTTGAAACAAAAATGTTATATGTTTAATTTTCTTACTGAGAATTCCATGACCTTTTTAACCCATCACATATTTATGGTTTTGTGATTGTTAATTTTCTCATGAATAGGTTATCTATAACTCTCAATAAAAACTTGATAGTTATTTTTCTCTTCCATTTCTATGTTTTTCTACATGGTAACCTAGTTATATGTTATCTCAGGTGACCATCATACTTCCCTTTATTTCTTTTAAAGTAGAAGTTTTATTAATCCTTTTTCTGATGTGAGATTTCAATAAAGGTATTTTGAAAATTCGAACCTTAGTTACCAATCCTGATTTCAAAATTATGATGATTTAATTTCCCAAATGTGGAGAATCTAACATCCTGAGTTTTTAAAAAAAAAATATATTTTATAGCGTGTACATGATACGCCATATCGAGCTTAAACAAACTAAATGTTATTATTTAAATGTTATCATTATAACCTAGTTGTTATAATGGTGGGTATGTATAGGATTAAATAAATTATAAAAATAGGGTTTACACATGTATATATAATTAATTTTTTGATGACCAATTAATTATAAATTTAAATAAAACCCTTTTGAAAATAAAAGGAAATCATTTTCTGAAAAACTATTTAAATGTGAACAAGTGTGTTTATAAAATAATAAAATCACTCTTATTGGATTATATTAATGAAATATATATATATATATAATATTAAATCTAATGTTCAAAAATTATCTTATGTGTTTTCTATACATGATATAAGAACAAGTCCAATTTTACGCATAAAAGGAAAATTTTCCAAAAAAGGCAGTTTGTCCACCTTTTGATGGCGCACTTATTTTAAATATAGTTTTTAGAAATTTTATAAATTCTATTTTAAAAAATAAACTTATTCTTTGAAACTAGAATATAAAAATTTACTTTGATTGAAATTTTTGTATTTTTCTGATAAGTTTCATGTTTTGGTGAATAGTGAAAAAATAATGAAATGTACTTGAAAATAGATTTTTCATATAAATAATTTATAGTATTAAATTATATTTTTTATTGGTTTAAAAGTATAATTAGATAAATTTTTTATAATTTAATTCAATTTATGTAATTGTAATCAATTTCACATTGAAATTTGATATAAAAACTTTGTGAACTTTTGAATGTTTTTACTTTAATAACTTGTTTTCTCACCCCGTCAACAGGATTAATTTTAAATTAGTTTTATCCATTTATTTGTTTTGAATTTTAAAAAATGGATTCCATATTTGGAATCAGAAGATAAAAAATTAGTAAATAGGTCCATTTTATTTCTAGACAATGTGAATAGTAATTTAGGAAATTTTTATTACCTCGATTAAGGTTAAATTGGGTAATTAAGGGTAAAAATTATATTATAAATATTAGAAAATTATCCTAACACTTTTAATAATTTTATTTTATGAGTTATTGTCAACAAAAAATCATCCTTGGGCCAATTTTATGAGATCTTGGTGCCACTTTGATGACTTTTAGTCATTTATAGTATTTTATTCAAAGAAAAGTCAATTTTGTCATACTTTTGTTTTTAACAAGTGAAATATTTTTAATATGGGGTTACATGAAGTATATGTTTGAATTTAAATATTATTTTTAAATATAAAAAGTTTTTATTCAACATTCTAATTTATTTTTAATTTTTAGGATAGAAATAATTACCTTAAAGGCATGCACGATGATGATGTGATAATTATTTAATTAACATAAATTTCAAATAAATGATATTAAAAATATTAAAATATATATAATTTGAGATAATTAATGTCATAAAAAAATTTATGGATGACTTTTACATGTTAGTAATTTTTTAAAATAATTTTCTTGAAGATATCATGTTGTTATGATATTTTTAAAAAGTAGAGTAATAAATATTTTCAAAATTGACATTAATGATATTTTAAAATAAATAATATTTTATTAAATGATATAAAATTCAAAAAAATATAAAATTAGTCCAACTAATTTTTAAAATAATTAAATTTCATAAATAAATCATTTATTGGTCTTTTATCATTTTTTAGTAATTATATTAACCCTCAAAGTGTAAATTACATGATATCACGGTAAGAATTAAAAAGGTTAAATAAGGGTTGAAGCTAAACTATAAGGATTAAAAAATAGTCAAAACTTATCTAATTTCTATTTTATGAATTTATTTCAACCCATAATTTTTCTATATTTTAAATAAATTATTTTTTATCCATTTATAAAATAAAACTAATTTATATTAATTTAATACTTTGAATAATTCCAAGATTACCCCTCTCCTCTCTTGTAAAAGGGTACCTCTTATCCTATTTTCTTCACACTTAAAACCTATTTGGTTAGGAAAATATCTTCCCAAATACCTTCCTATAATTCCTACACACATTCTATAACTCTTATTTTAGGCATAACACTCACCTTTGAGGTGTTAAGGTGTTAATCAAAGGATATTGTCTGGAAAAAGAAGGTATTGTTTTTTATTAAGTTTTTTTGTTTTGTTTCTTATTCCACTTAATTAAAATAATATTCAACCATGATGAAATAATAAATATATTATAATAAATATACAGAGATTTTTTTATGTTAATATCATCACTTAAATCCATCTCCACTTCCATCAAATGGGAAAAGAATTATCGATTGTGTGTATGGAAAACTACCGTCTCGTGAACCGATATAATTAATTTTCCATCACTGTCTCTCAAGATAGGTTATAATGATGGAATTAGTGTTTATATATTATATTAATGACATATTTATAATTATTAAATAATAATATACCATTTACATTTTTACCTTTGCATGCACATAAAAATGATAACGTCGTTCGTGCGTATGTGTGAACTATCACCTCCACGAAGCGATGTGGTTCATTTTTCATCACCGCATCACAAAGATGATATATATAAGTATAATTAATATTATATTAATAATATTATTATAATTATATAAATATAATATAATAATTATCTTCTTTCCATAATGATCATTGAAAAATGAAAATGTTACTCATGCGTATGTACAGCCTACCGTCTCCATGATTATAATGTAGTTTATTTTTCAAAACCATACGTAATGGTTTGATTTAAAAGTATAATTTATGTATAAAAATTATAATAATTTCATTAATATTATTATGTATGTGATTTACTTATGACCACTTTGACTATTTACATCATACCAAATTCATTTTGGACTCAAGTACCGAATGCCGATAAAATGTTCTGACATGAACTTAAATAATTAAGAAATTGTTATAATGTGATAATAAGTGATATAAAAGGAATAATAAACTTTAAAAAATTCAATAAAGTACATAATTAACCTAATTTTATTATTCAGTAAGATAAATATTGTACGTGATGATTTGGACTCAAGGTAAGGGATTTTTGTCTCGCTTTTATTTTTGTGGGACACATGCCTTATACACTACTTGTTTCTTTTATGTGGTGTATATAATACCCATCAATTTTTTTATGAGTATTATTCTAAATATTATGGTATTTAAATATCCATATATTTTTTTCTTTCATAAGTCATATTATTTGAATTATTATAAAGTGGTAAGGGTTTATTCACAATCTCAACAATACACGGGATTGTTTTGTTTTAAGTCTCTACTGGGGAATATTTTCTTTCATATCCATGTTTTCTAAAAAAAATTTCAAAAATGTTTTTAATATTATCCTATGAATGTTTAAATTCATTTTTACCCATGTTTTACTTTTTACCAAATGGTTTGAATGGAATATTTTTGTCATTTTCTAAACAAATATCTTTGTGATCTTTCTAACAAAAATATACGAAAGTAATGTTTTTTTAACTTATAAGACATGATAGAATTTTTCTGATTTCATGATTCTTTCATGTTTTGATGCTTCCTTTACAATTTTACAATTTTATTTTCAAATAATTTTTTTTCATTTATGATTGTGCGGATTTGTAAAAATGAAAAGTGATTTCAAAGTGGAAAATTTATTTTTCTTTTATATAATATTTATCTGTTGTTCTTATGTTTTATTTCTTGGAAATTTTTTATGAGTATGGGTGGTTTTGTGATAAAATTAGGATGGGTGATTCCATTATATCTATCCAATTCATTGGGTAATAATATAGAGTTAACTGGTAGGGTTTCTCCTAAGAGATTGAGGGAACATATTAAGGTGGGTATTCCAAATGTAACCATGAAGGTTACTCCCAATTTAGTAATGATAGATAAATTAAATATAATAGTGATATGTAATTTATGATATAATTTACCTTTATGATTTATTATTGCTATGGAGTTTTAATGAAAACTTATGATTTCATGAGGTAACCTAAAAAGATTATGTTTTATGGGTGAAAAGTATAACTTTGTGAAAATGTTTTCATGGGTTTATAATTATTCATGGCCTAACAGTTTATTTCAATATTCTTATATCTATTAATGATATTTCTGTGCTCTTACTAAGTTTTAAAAAAAAATCATAGGGTTTAAGGGAGAATATAGACAAGGCTGGGGTCAATGAGAAAATTGTGAAGATTTTTCATGAATAGTAACCATGTTTTATTTTATAGAACTTTTTTTAGTGTAAAAATGGATACTGAGTATAAGTTTCCACTTGTAATGTATGGGTATAATTTGTAAGATTTTTTCCTAAATCTCTAAAACTATAAACTGAAAAGATCCTTGGAATTTTAAGAATATGAATTCTAGTTTAAAAACACTAGAATATGTAATGTTTAAGGATGGGTCCTTGAACTTTATCTATATGATGTAAATATCATATGATTTATCATCTTGATTAAATGTATTTTCATAGAAAGTTACTTGATTTTATTAGATACCCATTTATTTTCCATTGGTTTATTATGTTATGATTATTTATGGAATTATTAATGATTTTATTATGTTAATCCATATGAAACCCATTTTCTTTCCATGGGTTATTTAAGATGTGTTGAATGAAACCCATTTTCTATCTATGGTTTATTTATGATATAAAATTGAATGATTTTTATTTAGAAAGTTTTACAAAACCCATTTTATTTCTATGGGTTATTTATGGTGTGATAAGTGATTGATTTCAAGTGGCACTCAAAAGTATGGGTGATGATGATTGGGGTACTATATCTCCCTCTAATGAATTGATTTAAATTTTATATCTCATGAGATAAGTATTAAAAATTACATTTTATTTTCTCATAATCATGGTCATTGATGGTGTTTCTCATGAAATAAATATTCCCTATAGTAATGTTTGTTCCAAAGTTGAATGATGTTTCATAGTTTTATTCTTATTCTCATGACTGTGTTAAGATCTCATGGCTAATATTTACTGACTCATGTTTATAAACTCTTTTGATTTGTGTATTATGTTATGCCAATTTATATTCCATGATTTATTATCTATGCTTTTTTGGGTCTGAATTTTATTATGTATCTTAATTATACCCATATTCTCATCATATGTTTACTTATGATATTTGATTCTTATTGCTTATGTTTTTTAGATTTGGTTCCCTAAAACCAACTTCTATGTACTTTATGATTACCAATATTCATGGTTTTTAATATTAATAAACTATTGGTTACATATGAGTGTTCTTCTACATGATATAGTATGTGATAATGTTCTAAGAGTAATTGTCGCACTGAAATGTCCTAGTAGTTCCCCACTATGATGAGAACCTAAAAGTTACTTGACATATT
This sequence comes from Viscum album, assembly GCA_963277665.1. Classification (NCBI taxonomy): domain Eukaryota; kingdom Viridiplantae; phylum Streptophyta; class Magnoliopsida; order Santalales; family Viscaceae; genus Viscum; species Viscum album. The sequence continues at coordinate 903,212,843 of OY728125.1, read as the reverse complement.
ATTAAAATATCAGTTCTATATCCAAATGAAATCATTTAAGGGAAACGAATGACATGGGATATCAAGGGTGGAGACTCATAGGACTTTGAGACACCTTCTCATGGTGTACGCCCTTGGTAATTTCTAGTGTAGGAAATTATGAGAATGATACTCGCTAATAGGAAATCCACATTTATATGTGTCATTGGATGCTCCTATATATAGACATGTATATTGGTCCTTATACTTTAAGATCGTTATTAATAGATGTTATGATTCATGTACTTTTATGTATTGATAAAAATCATGATGACATATGTTTGTGGTGCAGTATGATACATTGGGTGTTTCATGGGTAATATTTCATTATTAAATAATGAGATAAAGGATTTTTCCCTTGTTTAATGGAATTTGATATCTCAGGACCTTTGATTGAAATGATATAGCCTAAATAAATCTATGTCCATGGAGTTCTGTAGGAAGGTTCAATTTCTATAAATTCAAAGAAAGAGATGTTGAGCACTTGGGTTGGTGGAACCATCATGAAACATGCTTGATTAAATATATCATGATAAAGGATTTATATTGCACAATAAGCATTCTTATGAGGTTTTATGTCATTGCAGTGTTAACTTCTTTCTCTATGTGTGTCCTTTCATGTTGTTAGACACTAACATTGTACTTTGGGATGCTTGCCTAATGCCACTGAGAAAGGGTCCTAGTTGGTCACACACTAAGTGTATCCAGGACCTCAATTAAATAATATTATTATTTATTATTTAACATGTTGGGTGAATATTATTCTTACACATGATTTAATAATTATTCATGTTTTCTTGATCGCATATATTTCAGCACTGGTTATTCGATAGAATATTTTGTGAGAAGAATATTTAATAAATATTTATTTTCTATTTAGTGAATATAATATTTATTTATTTATTGGTGAATAATGTAGTGATATTTATTTATTAAATAAATAGTCAATATTCAAGGTCTAATAAATATTGTGGAGGAATGGTGGACCATTTTTTATGGTCATATAGGAAATATTATTTATTGATTATTATTTGAATAAATAATATTTAATTAATTTTTGAGTTTGGCACATGTTAAGAAATAATAATATTATTATTATTATTATTATAGACATGGGGTTCTGCGGGGACTAAAGAAACAATAAGGGTTCATTTTAAATTATTATTTTCTAACCCTAGTAGTATATAAACACAATTATATTATATCTTTTAGGGTTTCTATTTTCTTTTTTTGTGCACAACAACATCTAGAGAATCCTCTAAAGGACCTAGAGAGCTCCATTCTCTAAGAATGATCTCAAGAATGGGGATTGATCCTCTTCCACATTTCACTCTCAAATCTAGAGAGATAAAGGATAATCCTTCTTGAATTGAATCTTTAGGAGATCAAAGATGAATTACAAAATCATTAGGATCTACTGCACTAGTGCCCGTAGATTCCTACAGTAATGTTTAAAGGTTCATAGAGCACATGTGGATCTCCACTGAAGGGAATATGCACTTGATTCCTAGAATTAAATGATGGTGCAACATAGATATATTATTAGATTAATCAATGGAGAAAGAATTCACTAAAAGGTAATATTTAATTGTTTAAATTAATTATAAATAATATTTTATGAACCTGTATTTTGATTTATATGTTCTCTCATCAATTAATCTTTGATTCAATTTTTTTGGTCACAAAATTTATCATTGATGTGCATATCAGATTAATCATTGATTAAAACAAAAGTTTGAGTTGGGAATGACTCATTCGGTGCTTTTTTTGCTCTCAGAACCTTCAAGTGTTATCATATCATTCACATAATTATTTATAATTATTTAAAGATATTTTATTGATTTATACATTTATCATTAATTTTCAATTTATTTTTAATCTTTTTTTAATCTAAATCGTGAAATTTTATCTTCTTTATCTTCATTATCCCAAATATAATCAAAAATAACTTAATTTTATAAATGAATAACATTCTAAGAACTCATCCAGATGTGCCAAGGATTCTAGCTAGGTAACATGAGTGTAAATTCCATGCAGGCCATTGGTACATGTTGTGTACCCATGTTCAATGCTCTAAGAATTTATTTGGAATTAATTCAAGCCATGTGCATTTATTACATGTAGTGTGAATTTAAATACACCATGTGATGACTAGTCCAGGATGGTGCATGGTCAGCTGGACTACACGGCATGTAACATCAGTACATAACATGTAGTATATTAGTCAAATACGGGCCATGTATTCTCTTATATAGTCTAAATGACTGGTGACCATGTAAATCAAAGACCACATACTATGTAGCCCATGTGAATTTCATTTAATCCATTATTTTTCATGGAATTATTATGCATCGAGTCCCTAGGTGTGTTTCGCGGATAGTTGGTGAGAAATATACACAATGTGTAGCTGGATTATACACTCTATGTATATTACCAAATTACACAAAATTAAAAAATAATTTATTATACTACTGAACCTTATCAACATGTGTTATGAGTTTTATTTATTTCACTATGTACATGCCATGTTATGGGTTTTATATATATTAAATTTCTAATTAATTTTTATGTAATGTTCGGAACTGGATATCATGTATAAGTCATAATATAGTTATTACTCTATGTGTATTGAAACATAACATGCTGCATAAATACCATGTGTTCTAGGTGTCATTTATTTGACTATGTACATGCTATGAAATTATATGATAATTCGTGTATGCCACATGTTTCATGAGTAAATAGTATACAAATGTAATACATGCTAGGTAGTTCGGATGGGTACTCACCGTATTACCTCTAAGGTACAAATTTCGTACATAATTAATTTTAAATAAATTTGTTTAATTTATTTAAAATTGTGATTTATGAGGAAATAAATAATGTTTGTATGAGAATTAATATAAAATAATTTATTAATTAAATAATATGATTAATTAATTCGAGCATGATTTATCTTAAATAATAACAATTAGAATTTATGGTTATTTTATTACATGCATAATTCATTTCATGTGTGTGGATGATCATGAGCATAGACCAAGCCTTTTGTGTGATTGGTTTCCTTTTAATTTATTATTAAATTAAATTGATGTCATTCATTTCATCCCTCCTCTCATTATGTAAGGGCCCACGAGCCCATGGTTTCTTTTATGTAAACCCCTTAACCAATCAATTGGTTCCCCTCACCTAAAAGTGAGTAAAAGAATATGTGATGAATGGAGATCCCAAGCTAGTGGTGGTGGTTCAATTTTGGATATAAGGTGAAATAGGTCTAAGAGATAGATATAGGTGGATAGGTGGAAAGCTATAACACTGACCATAAAATGGTTCAAGGTGTTTTTCCCCTAGGTCGACGATTAGTTTATCTTTCGCTAGATAAACTAACCATTAGTAAAATCTCAAGATCATACCATTATTTTATTTTATTTTTTATTTTTATCAATTTTCATGGTTATTTCATTATGGATGTTTTTTCATGATCACATGAATTAATGAATTAACAATCATGCAAGATAAAACTAAAATAAATTGGATTGTGTGTAAATTTTATCCAATACATGGTTAATCACTTAAGTAAATTCACTTAATATTAACAATCATGTAATAAATATAAAATGGGAAACTTATGCATAAAGATTAAAATAAATCAATTATATATATTAAGTCGGTATATCATTCCGCTACTTACGTTAAAATTGAACCATATTTCAAAGTGTTTGACTGGCCAAAGTCGGGGTGCTTTCAATTATCCGGGAATTCTGACTTGAATTTTTATGTTAACGTAACTTAGTTTACAAGAATGGTTGACTTCCAAAGCAGAACTTAGTGTAAATAAGAGGAAAAGGTTGAGGAAATCCAATTTAAGTATTTTGGGATTGGGGAGTCCACTCAAAAGATCAAGGAACTATGAGTTAATGTAGTCATCATTTTAATGCCTACCTAAAACCCTTCAAATAACTTATCAGGCCAAAGTCTGGTTATGGTAAGGGGAATATATGTCCTTTCCATGAGAATTTCCAAGAAATAGAATATTTCAAATCCAATGGTGAGGGATAATTGGTTTTGATAAAATTGTGGGAGATTAATAAATATAATATAGTATTTATTGTCTACTTTTATCAGATAAAGTACCGAAATTATGATTTTCTTATTTGTAGAAATGACAATAAATATGACTTCAAGAATCTCATTGTGATCCATACTAGAGAATGATACCATTCTCATAGGAACTAATTTTTAATATTGTAAAATGCACTTATGTGTTATCCTATGCCATGGAAGGAAATTGTATGTACTAAAAGAAACTATTCCTAAAGCACTTGGTAAAGAGTCCAGTGAGGAAGAGTTGTCTCCCTATGAGAAACATTTGAACGGTGTCATGGATGTTCAATGTTTCATGCTATAATCTATGACCAATGAGATTTTAAATTAACATGAGGACATATATGAATATAGAATGATGTATCTCCTTTGGGATGTCTATCAAGAGAAGGCAAGACAATAGAGATATAAGATCTACAATGATTTTTTTACTTTCAAACTTGGAGATTCAATATCAATTGGGCCTCAAGTAGTCAAGCTTATTGGATACATTGAACACTTTGACATATTAGGGATTAAATTCCTAGATGAGTTGTGCACAAATCTCATACCTTCCTCACTACCCAAGTCCTTCTATAATTTTATAATTAATTATAACATGAGAAATAATGAGAACAGTCTTTCAGAACTTCTTAATTTTATTCTCCAAGTTTACAAGGACATGGTCCATGACAAACTCACAGCCTTATGGTGAATAAGAAAAGAAAGAATAAGGGGAAAGGTCCCAAGACTCTTAAAAATTATAAAAATTCCAAGAATCATCGTTATAAGAAGATTATGATCCAAAGGAATGGAATGTAAAGGGAAGTAGTATGTTTTTCATATGGAAAGCAAGTCCACTAGAAGAGGAAATGCACTAAAAATCAAGGAAAAGATAAATTTTTGTTCACTATCGAGTGTAATCTTTCAATATCTACACATTAGGTATTAGATACATCTTATGTTTCTCACATATGTATCCAAATATATTAACCTCTTAGATTCAAAATATTTCTAGAAGAGAGGTGGATTTTCAAGCTGCCAATGGTGCGAAGCTGGATACTCTAGCCACTAGAGACTACCACCTTTTGTTTCCAATAGGAATGATATTGGTTTTAAGAGATTATTATTATGTAATGAATACTACCCAAAACAAAAATTTTGTATCCTTCCTAGATATGGATAGTTTTTTTCAACTTTTTAAATAAAATATATTTATTTTATAAAGATATCATGTGTTATGGTATGACATATTTAAATAATAGTCTTTAGGTATTAAATTAAAAAAACAAGTATTAGAAATTGATAATGAATCATGTCCACATTAATCATATAACACCCAGTTGTGGAATCGCTATCTTGGTCATATAAACAAGAATAATTTGAAAAATATCTATCAAGATGGTTATTTATACACTTTTGAGATAAAACCACTTGAAATATTTCATGATTGTTTACAAGGAAAAATGACCAAACCACTATTTGGTGGATAGGGTGAAAGGGATATAGATCTTCTAGGATAGGTGCACACTGATGTGTATAGATCATTTCTAGTATAATATTGAGGTGCGTATTCTTAATTCATAACTTTTACTAATGACTTTAATAGATATGGTTATGCCTACTTGATTAGGTATAAGTTTGAGTCCTTTGAGAAATTCAAAGAATTCAAGAATGAAGTATATAATAAACTTGGAAAGAAGATAAAGAATATTTGATTAGATCCAGGTGTTAAATATCATAACCAAGATTTTATCAACTTTTTATAAGAGTTTGGGATTATTTCTCAACTCACTCTACCTTACACGCCATAGTGGAATGGTGTTAGTAAAAGGAGAAATTGTACCTTTCTATACATGGTAAGGTAGATTATGATTCATGTAGATATTCCATTATCCTTTTAGGTATATGAATTACAAACTACGACAAACACACTAATATGAGTGTCAATTAAAGTGGTAAGTGGAATTCCCTTTGAGCTATAGAGTGAAAAGAATTTTTTTGTCACGTGAACATGTATGGGGTTGCGAGGTGTTTTTTAAATCCTTATTAGGAAAAAATAAAGAACCCTGAGGCTAAAAGTGTATCTTTATATGATATCCTAAGGAAAAAAAGGGACACTTCCTATTCAACCCCTTAGACAAAAAATTGATTTTTTCCAGACAATCTGTCTTTCTTGATATGAATAATATCCTCAAGAATGATAGTGGGAGAATGATTGACTTTGATGAAGTTGATGCTTATGATACATAAGAGTTGGTACAGAAATAGATTCCATAGGTCCCCATGAAAAAAATTATTCCTAAAACACAAGTACTACATAGGAGCAATAGAGAGATAATATAACTGGAGAGATATGGTTTTCTAGTCACTAAAGATGGTGACTCATTATTGGTTGACAATAATAAACATATCTCTTATAAATAGGTAGTGGAGAGCTTAGAAGATGTAAGATAGAAAATTCTATAAATTCTGAAATAGATTCCATGTATTATAACCAAGTTTGGATTCTAGTCAATCCTCCAGTTGATGCAAAGACTGTTGGGTATAAATGGGTATTCAAAATAAAACTAGACATATAAGGTGAAGTAAGTACCTATAAATTAAGGCTAGTTGATAAAGGGTTTAAATAATTTCAAGGAATTTAATATGATGAAACCTTTTAATCAGTTTTCATGTTTAAATCCATCATAATTCTACTTTCTATAGTAGATTACCATGACTATAAAATTTAGAAGATAGATGTTAAAACAGATTTCCTTAATGGAAACCTTTAGAAAGATGTATATATAACACAACCATAAGGGTTTTTGATTCCAGGTGATGCTAAAAATATATGCAAGTTGAAGAGATTCATTTCTAGATTGAAGAAAGTATACAGGTCATGGAACATTCGATTTGATGAATCTATAAAAGATTTTGGTTTCATTAAGAATGAATGTGATCCATGTGTTTACAATAATTTTAGTGGGAATGTGGTCATTATCCTAGTAGTATATGTTTATAAAATATTACTTATTGGAAATGACATACCAATCCTATAGTCTATTAAGGACTGGTTAAACAAGTGTTTCTCTATAAAGGACTTAGGTGAAGTAGCCTATAATGTAGGGATTAAGATCATTTGTGATAGATCCAATAGGTTTCTTAGAATAATTCAAGGTATATACATTAATTAAATACTAAATATATTTAATATGGAGTAATATAAGAGGGGATTGGTTCCAGTGTCACATGGTATATATCTTTACAAGAAGATGTGTCCTCGGACATAATAGGAGTAAGAGAGAATGAGTAAGATTTTGTATGCTTCAAAGATAGTATCAATCATGTATTCCATGTTATGTAATAGACTTTATGTTGCATATGCACTAAACATGGTAGGTAAATATCAAGTTGATTCAGGTGAATAGTAATTGTTTATTGTTAAGGATTTTCTTAAGTATCTGAGAAGAACTAAGGATATGTTCCTAATGTATAGAGAAGATGGGGATCTAGTCATCAAGGGTTATACTGATGCTAGTTTTCAAATAGATCATAATAATCTAAAGTCATAGTCAGGATGTATTTTCATTCTCAATGGAGGATTTGTGAGCTGGAAGAGTTTAAAGAAGCCAGTTGTTTCCAATTCTATAGTGGAGTTCAGGAATATCGCATCTTCTGGTATAACCAAAGAATATATTTGTATATGAAACTTTTTCCAGGAGATTGATGTGGTACCTATCAGTAAAGACCCTACCACGTTATATTATGATAATACTATAACGGTGGCTCTTGAAAAAGATTCAAGGTCACACCAATGGACAAATCACATGGTCTAGAAGTATCATCTCTTGAGGTATTTTTCTAAGAGGGGTGAATTTATAGTAATCGGGGTTTCCATAAAATAAAATGTGGTGGTCCCCTTGTGTAAATCATTCAATTAGCAGAAGCATGAGTATCATGTGAGATCTGGTGGACTGAAGGTTATTAATAGTTAGATCTAGTGTAAGTGGGAGTCAATTGGAGTTGGTTCCCTAAAACCAACTTCTGTATACTTTATGATTACCTGTATTGATATTTTTGAATATTAATAAACTAATTGTCATTTAATGATTTTTCTTCTGCGTGACATAGTATGTGATAACATCCTAAGAGTAACTTCCATACTGAAAGGTTATAGCACTTCCCTACTATGATGATAACCCAGAAGTGTCATGATAGTATTCTTAAAATATATGTTCTATATCTAGATGAAATCATTTTAGAGACAAAAATTATATAGTCTATCAGGGGTATAGACTCATGGGACTTTGAGGCACCTTCTCATGGTGTACACCCTTAGTAATTTTCAGTGTAGGAGATTATGAGAACAAGACCCTTAGGTAGAAAATACACATTTATATGTGTCATTGGATGTTCCTATATGTGGATGTGTATATTGGTCCTTTGACTTTAATATTATTATTAATGGATATTATGAGTCACATACTTTGATGTATTGATGAAAACTGTGATGACATATATTTGTGATGAAGTAAGATACGTTGGTTGTGTCACGGATAATATTTCATTAATGAATAATAAAAGAATGGATTTTCCCTTATTTAATGGAAGTTGATAGCTCAATATCTTTTATAGAAATTATATATCCTAAATAAATCCATGGTCATAGTGTTCTGTAGGCAAGTTCAATTTTCAAAAAGTCAAACAAGAAGATGTTTAGAACATGGGTTGATAGCACCAGCATGAAACCTTCTTAATTAGAGATATCATAATAAAGGGATTATATTACATAGTAAACATCTGTATGAGGTTTTATATCATTGTAGCAATGTCTTCTTTTTCTATGGGTGTCTTGGTGTGATGCTAGATGATAACCGTGTACTTTAGGATGTTTCGCCTAATGACACTGAGAAAGATTCCTAGAGGGTCATACACTAATTTTATCCAAAACCTCTGTTAAATAATATTATTATTTATTATTTAACATATTGAGTAAATATTATTCTTGAATGTAGTTTAATAATTATTCATTTTTTCTTGATCACATATATTCTATCACTGGTTATTTGGGATAATATTTTGTGAGCAGAATATTTAATAAATATTTATTTGATATTTAGTGAATATAATATTTATTTATTTATTAGAGAATAATGTAGATATATTTATTTATTAAATAAATAGTCATTATTCATGGTCTGGTAAATATTTTAGAGGAATGGTAGATTGATTTTTATGGTCTAATGAGAAATAATATATATTGAATATTATTTGAATAAATAATATTTAATTAATTCACAAGTTTAGTGCATACCAAGAAATAATATTATTATTGTTGTTATTATAGGCATGGGTTCCTATGGAGATTAAATAAATAATAAGGATACATTTGAAATTATTATTTTCTAACCCTAGTAGTATATAAACCCAATTATATTATTTCTTTTAGGGTTTTTATTTATTTTGTTGTGCACAACAATATCTGGAGAATCCTCTCAAGGCCCTAGAGATCTCCCTTATTCAATAACTCTCTTAATAACAGTTAGTGTTCCTCATCCACCTTTCACTCTCGAGTCTAGAGATATTAAGTATAATCCTTCTTGAAGTTATTCTCGAGGCAATTAAAGATGAACAATGCATGCATTAGGATCTACCGTGCTAGCACCTGGAGATTCCTACAACGATGTTCAAAGGTTCATGAAGCACATGTGAATCACCACTGGAGGTAATCTACACTTGATTCCTACAACACAATGACGATAAGACATAGAGACGTTATTATATTCATTAATGAAGCAATAACTCATCACAAGGTAATTATTTGATTTTTAAAATTATTTATTTATAATATGTGATGATCTTGTGTTTTGGTTCCAAAATTCTCTCATCAATTAATCTTTGATTCAATTCCATTAGTCATGGAATTTATAATCAATGTACATATCATATTAATCATCGATTAAGACAAAAAAAAGAGTTTGGAATGACCCATATGGTGCTTCCTCTTTGCCTGAAACCTTCAATGTTTACCCTTACGGGGCATCTGAGCTCACCCTTTTCTAATATTTCTATTTCCCAATGTTATGAAGATGAGTGTAATTCATAAGAAGTATAGGAGGGAGTCTAGTATGTCTCGATTATAGATAAATACTCACAAGGGTTGTAAAATAATTTGTTTATGTATCTAGTACTCAAAGACATTAAACCTTCCATTCTTGGGATTGTGTGATTATTTATGATATGTAATGTTTACCTTACAGAAATATTGTAAAGCAAATGCATGTCTAGATTGGGTTGCTATATGAGGAAAGGAGCAATAGGTTTATCTTAAACTATAAATTACAATATGAACAATTATCATGAACTATTAGGTCCACAAGGAACTTAGGTGAGAGATGCAGTAAGAGGGGGTGAATCGGAATATGGAAACTCTTTCCAATTTAAACACTTTTCCTTAAACTCTCATATCCCTAATATAATCTTAACATCACACTTATCAATGTTGGTCTTTAATCTTAATTATATATTGATATGATTAATCTCACCCACATTCACTACTTATGTCATTTAGAATGTAAAGCGTGCATGTAGGACACAATGATTTTTACTTGGTTCGCCCACATTGGGCTAATCCAAGGAGCATACAATCGGTAATGTTTTGATACACTATAATCCACTAAACTCTCTAATTACTGTTGGGTTTAGGATATGTCTAGGGTCACTCCCCATACAATGTTTTAGGGTTGTCTCACTACCACCCTAGGATCACTTCCCTCGCAATCCCCTTCTTTTCTCACCGCTCCAAAGGGAAAACAAGTTAGAACATAGGTCAAGAACATAATAGTCTCACCACTGTTGTAGATGATGCATCGAATATGAATTGGTTTTTTTAATCTCCAATTTTTGTTCTTTACAGGAAAGTTGTGAAATCCTTCATGGAAACTCCTTCTTCTTTGGTAAAATCTTTAAGAATTCCCATGTCTATATCCACTTATTTTAAGTATACGGGACTGGAATTTTTTCACCTTTGTTGTACTACTGCAATTTACTTCTTCTTCTTATTTTCCTTCTTCTTTTTCTTCTTCTTCTTATCATTCTTCTTCTTCTCATTCTTCTTAGGTATTTGATATATCGATGATGCTCTGAGAGATTCTTCTTCCTACTCTTATGAATTCAAATATACAATTTTATCCTCTCTCTCTCTCTGCTCTCCATAACTGATTCAAGCAGTTTTATACGAACATTTAACTTCTATTCCTTTTCCATCAATGGTGTGGATCACACCTCATTCCTCTAGGATCTATGATATTTCCAAGTATCCCACATGAATTTAGTGTGGTCAAACATATCTATTAAATTCATGTATCTACTTCTGATATGACTATGAATTCTATGACACAATCTTCTCAAACTATCATGCTATAATTCATAAAATTAGAGATTAATACCTCAAAAATGTATGTGATTTTATTTTCCACTTTTCAACACTTAATGGGACTTAAAACCGCTCATTAACCACCCATTAAGTCAACTATTTTCTTCCTTCTCATCTCCCCTAGAAAATCACAGTGAGATAAATCCTTTTTCTATTGAATGTTGACTATGACATGTAGCTATAACCACTATGGCATAGATAAATCCTAGAAAAAACTCCCTTTGAAACGCCCAACACTGCACCCATTTCTCATTTTTCTCCTCAACTCCAAAGTTCCAGTACTCACTATGACTGGCACCATGGCACAATGGTTTTCCAACTTACTTCTTCACTTTTTCTTACATGCGCCCACCGCAATGACCAACACACCCGTAGTGGGCTTCCCTATTTCTCATAGGTACTTCAGAAATGCACTATGGACACCACCTTGGTGTAGTATCCTCTATTTTCTTATTTTGACATCTATGAGTCTTTAAGTAATTCATGTTGTTGAAATGCCTTCATCCACAGATATGACCTCCACTATGCCTAAATGGAAGTTCCCCATTTTACATAGATAAATTCCCGATGCGAAACATTGATCTCCACAATGTGCTAAAAATGCACTTGTTGTTTTACCTCCACTACGTCATAGTCCACATACTCTACAACGTAGTCAACTTTATCTTCCATAAAAATGTTTGTGCTTTATTAACATTAAATAGTGTCACAAATATTTGTCCCGCATTAGACTTAAGATTTTTTAAAGGCTAGTTGATAATATAGGATGTGATATCCACAACTTGAAAAACTCTCATGGCGCTTCCACACATTGTGACCACTACTACGCCACTCCACACTGGCTATGCTCCTTTGTGTGCACTGACCCATACAGGCTATCTTTCTATGCTTCTCCTTTCCACTCTATATGAGTGTTGTTGTTGATATTGGCAGCTATCTCTAGTGGCTAGCCTATTTGGTGGTGCTAGTTAAGAGCTAGCCCTATTTTTTCTCCTTATATGTTTCCTTTATTTTTCCTTTGTTTTTCTGAAACATATATTTTACTTAACCTCATCCATGGATTGTACTACGCCCATGTTGGGATTCCCTATTTTATACAGGGACTCTTCCTGCTCAAAACGCCATACACCACAGCATGGTGAAAAACCTATGGGTGTTTTGGAGACCACCACAGCATGGTTACATGTGCACCACGGTGTGGTTGCTTGTCTTACAGGTAGAACCTCCACTACTTCCTCCCAAACTCCTTTAAGTCTTTCTCCTGAATTTCTATGCTCCATTGGAAAGCTTCCAACTTTTGGATAACTTATAGACCTTTTTACTTTGGTTCCAACACCTCTAACACCAAAAACCAACTTGTTTCAACAAAAAATCCAACACAACAATGAAAACACTCATTGATAACAAATCCAGCATCACCTGATCATTAATCCTTAATTGGATGTTAACACTAATAAGTTAAACGATCTTCGCTTATCATACCTCAAGTGCCTCTGGAATTTGGACTTTGGTGTGAACCCATGTTGTTCTCTTAAAAATCATATCAAATCCCTCCTGGAATGTTGGTCGTGTCCCTCAAAGTCTCCTCTTTTCACCACATACCTTCTCCATGCAAGTCACCGCATATTTTAAACTTAACGATCATTGAGGCACGAATCCTCTGCTTATGACGTGACCCACAAATCTAAAAGATATGGATGACTAAATCCCAAATATCTCAGGGTATCTCATAATATCTTTGACTAGCCTTACGGCATGACATGTTCAATTTTTACAAAACCAATAATCCGTCAATCTTCTCTAGTTAGACCCATTGCGGCGTGGATCGTGCATTGCGGCATGGCATGCTTTAGATCTCCAGAACGAACAAATCCTTTGAACTTTGTCACCCATGTTGTAGCAACATGGTTTCTCCTACTGCGACATGGTCCTCTTCCCTTCTTTAGACCCTACAATGCTACCACAGCTCTCACAGTGAGATCCATTGAATTGTGATGAGGAATATTACATCATGATACAAGACCATATGACTTCCCAAACCGGTGCGGCACTTAACTCTCTTGGGGTTGCTCCTCCACAGGACTGTCGACTTCTCTTTAACTTCGCAGTAAAACCATTGTGACGCAGCCATTCTGATTGTAGGATGATTCACTTCGTGTTAGATTGACTCCTTCCTGCATCAGATTAAATCCACAACACAAATCTCTCGTGTCAAATTAACTCATTTGCCTATTGGCATCATCACGATGTGACCAACATGTCCACAGCGTGATCTATCTCGTGTGAGATTAATTAATTTCTATGCAAGAACAACTCAGGGATGTTGTCTTCTCGCGTTAGATAAAGTCCTTTCCATGTGAGATAAACTCGATCACGTTGCGCCATGATAATAATCCTTCATTTTTGTGCATCTCCCCTCAACTCCAAAGAACTTCCAACTCATCCACGAGCATGTTGTCAATGAATACAATATGAAATCATCCCAAACTCATGAATGAATTGTCCCAAGAAACAAGTCATGTTGTGCCTCCAATATGAAAGCCATCTCAACACCCAACCTAGGGTAAAATTATGATTGTGGAAGAACTTCAACCCCCGATGTAAGATCAATGACATTTATCCTGTGTCTCAATTGAGATCAACTTGGCTCCCCCTTTATTAATTCACTTCATGAGGATTCTTCAATCTCCAATCTTCTCAAAGGGCTCTTCAAATATTATTAAGTATATTTAAAATACAATATATATATATATATATATATATATATATATATATATTATTAATTATTAATTATATATATAATCCATAATTATATACTATTTAAATATTATTAGGTATATTTAAAATATATAAGAATGTTAAATATATGTTTATAGATTATTAATTATTAATTATTAATTATATTTAAATATTGTTAATTGTATTTTAAAAAAATATTAATTATATTTAAATATAATTAAAACTACAATATATTACTAATTTTATATATAGGAAAATTGTTATTAATTATATTTAATATATATATATATATATTATTTTTATTTATACTGTTATTTGTATTTTAAAAAAATTATATATGTAAGAAAATTTTATTATTAATTATATAAAAAAATACTATTGTTTATATTTTAAAAATACCATTAATTACAAAATGTATAGTTTTATATTTATAATATTATTAATAATAATTATATTATAAATTTTATTAGTGCTTCTTAATTATATTTACATAATTATATTTTGAAAAAAATACTCATTATATATATAATATTTTTATTAATTATGTAAAAAATATTATTATTTATATTTTAAATATTTTCATTAATTACATAAATATATATATATAATTACATTTAAAAATATTATTAACTATTTTTAAATATAATTATATATATGATTTTAAAAATATATATTTAAATATATTTAGATTTATAATATATTTTTAATTATATATATAATAATGTTGCTATAAATATATTTTAAAGAATTCTATTAATTATTAATTTTATTTTTAAAAATGATTATATATATATATTAATAATGACATAAAACATTATTAATTATATTCAAAGAATATCATTAATTACATAACTTGTATAGTTATATATATAATTATATTTAAAAATATTATTTACTATATTTAAATGTATATTTATTTATACCCATGTATATATTATTAACTAAATTAATTATATATATGCACTAAATTATAAAATTTATTTTCTAAAATATATATATTCCAATTTTAAATTTAAATTAATTCATCTAAAAATTAAGGTTATATTTTTGAGTTTATAATAGTACGATATGAATCCATTAATATGTATATACACACACATAAACATGCACTCGTAATTAGAAGCATACATATATATAATATTAATTTTAATAATTCTCTATTTAAAATTTCAATTTAATATAATTTCATATATTAAAATAAATTTTATAATACTTTAAATATAGCCATTGGGAAATCGAACTCCCTAAGGTCTCTGTGTGTGCTATTAAATAAATTTTTTATCAGTGTTAATATTTGCACCTATGAATATCTTTTTTTTATCATTGCTAAAATAATCACTGATAAAGATTAAATTTTATCAATGTTCATTTTTAATGTTGATAAATGTGACTTTTATGCACGCTTATTAGAAGTGATGATAAAAACCATCACTTGATTTTTAGGTTTTTTTAGTAGCGATTGTAAGTGGAATTTATCTAAACCTTTAGTTGATATACATTTTATTTTATGAACAAATGTGTCGTTATATATGAAAATTATTTTTTCAAATACACAAGATAAATTTTATTTTTTAAAAAGGCATAACACGGTGCATGAAATCCATCTCATATTATAAATGGGACAAATTTCATTAATTAAAAGCTGCATCATTATATATCTCATACATAAGATAAGTTAATTTTTATTACAGAAAGGATAGGGCCACCATCTATTTAACAAATTTCACATGGTTATACATCCACAAATTTACATTAAAAAAACTAAAATTATCACATGTAGAAGGTAGAATAATATATATTTGACTGAATTTTTTTACTAGAAAAATGGAACTGATTTTGAAATATTTGACGTGGGGAAAAAAGGTCCATCCCGGAGTCCATGCATCCGCGTCACCAATCAGGGGCCGCGAGCACCGGACGCGCACACGTGGCGGGATATCGTAGGTTTCAGACAAGGCGCAAAGGGTTGCATTATTATGAGGCTAAAAACTGACTGGACTTCGTTGAAAGTTCAACCCGCGACGATTGTGTGCGTAGTCCGACGTTATGTGCTTTAAATTAATAAAAAATCACTTTTTCCGAATAATACTTGCACATAAATATTTTATCTGATACAAACTTTATTACATCACCGTCGACATTTTAAAAATAATAATAATCATTAACAATTTTAATAACCCTTCCCTTGTTTCTAGATATAATTAAAAATAATAATTACGGGCAAGTGATTTAAAAGATGGAATCAATATTAATGCCCATGGTTTTAAACCAATTCACAACTCTGGCACCTAAATTAATCCCACCATCCACATTCACAGCTGGACACAAATCCACTCACATAGATTCCGCACGCCACAATTCCCTAACCGTAGTGCGGAGCCGAGCCCAGGCTGGAACCATCACCGGGTCGGTTGTCAGGCCAACCCGCCAGAGCAGGCCCACTGGCATAGAAAGGCCGGGAAGATGCCGGATACGTGCCCGTAGCCGGCACAAAAGACGGTCTGCCCGCCGGTGCCGGTGAATCCCATGCGGCGGCGGAACCATACCCATTATTCCCAGGAAGCTGAGGGTTTTGCCAGGCTTCAGGGGCCGTGAAGTCTCTGCTTTTGTCACTGTGTGCCTTTATATTCAGATCAGTATGGCGAGAGTATGATAGATGGAGCTTACAATAGCCACCGTCATAGATGCAGTGTCCTTCTAAAGCATCTTTAGCAACCGCTGCCGTGGTGACATCTGGAAAAATGCATTTAAAAAATAATAATTTTCCAAATTAGCATTGTAATATAAAAATAAATACAAAGAAAAATCAATGTGGAAGAGTACCAGGATATTGAACCAGAGCCTGCATTCCGCCGTTCTTATCAAAAATAGCGATTTTTTGAACACTGCCAAATGCAGAGAATACCTGAAACCATCACCAAGTTTTATCGTAATTTCAATAACAAGCTTGATAATAAAAAAGTGAAGGGTAATAAAATGGTAACTACCGTGTGAAGAACTTCCACTGTGACAGCATATTGCATGTTTTCAATGGATGCGAGCAGCACATTGCTCTCGGGTTCCCTTTTCTTCCCATCAGGGCCTAAAGTAGGCTGGACAAAACTGCCTATTATTTATTGTTAAATATAAAAAATTACGGGGGATGGCTAAAAAGATTAGGAATTTTTTTAAATAATCAAAGCGCACACACCTGCAAAATCCCTTCGATCGCAGTATGATTCACAGGAAGATAAGGGTTCGTATAATCCCTGCAGCATTTAAGAAACACATGTAATTAAAGTGATGCTGTCAGAGATTAACCCACAAAAAAAATGAATATAAAGGATAAAAACATGCGCAAACTATCACTTTTGAGTGCATGTACCCACATCTATCCAAAGTGAGATCCCACTAATTTTACCGTGGTTTTTTACCCAACAATCATTTTGGAGGTTTTCCGCATACCATTCTAATATTATTTTATTTCTGCATTTTTTCTCTTCATTTTATTATCTCAATAGTATTACTGCACAGTGGAACATGTCCTTTGATTCCAACAATTGGCATCGGGTGGAGGTTTTGACTCAAGACCCGTTCACATTTATGAATATTAATAATTCTCATAATTTTGCAAATGCTTTATGAGCAACTCCAAATGGCCTTTCACATCAGAAAATTTTTCTTATTATTATATACAGTTGTCAAACGGTGAAAATTATGAACTAACGGTGTCCAAATGGTAAGGGTGGGTGATATCCTACTTTGTGTTTGTGTTGTATTTGTTGTCAATGAATAAGTAATGAATCACTTGAATGTCAATATGTATTGAAAAAGAAGAATTGCGTAGAAGTCTACTGGAGATCTCAAGCATGTTGTTGAAGATGAGATCCATTCATGAGGAGTTCAAAGGTCACAAATTAATAGAGATGTGGACTAGTAAACACGCCAACTATTTTCAATTACATACATTTGGAAGTCTTATATATGCATTGTTTAATGGCCAATAAAGATCAAAGTTGAATTCAAGATTCGGGAAATGTGTTTTCTTGAGATACACTCATAGTGTGGAGGGGTATCGTTTGTGGGAACCCATTGGTCGCAAACTTATTATCAGAAAGGGCGCCATTTTTTTCAGAAGACAGCAATTATGTCACTTAAAGCAATATTGCATATATTGCTTGTTGACAGAGGATGGCAGGTCATTTTTTTTATGAATACAGCTAAAGTACAAACGTATCCCCATGGACATGAACGCAGAGGGAATTTGAAGCCCTACACAAGTACAGTACTTGGGATCTTGTTCCATCACCTCACGAACGCAGAGGAAATTTGAAGCCCTACACAAGTACAGTACTTAGGATCTTGTTCCATCACCTCACGGAAGAAAAGTCATCAGTGACAAATGGGCCTTTGAGATCAAGTGAGATGGAAGACCGGTGGTCAAAGACTCAGCAGTGATCAGTCTGGTTTTAAAAACTATGCTTTGACATGTTTGGTTGGATTTTGTGGGAAAGGAGGCTTTCCATCAAAAGAAGCAAATTAGCTTCAAATGGGAGGCCAAAACAGGCGGGGAGGAAAGGAAAGAAGGGGGGGATTATAATATTATATAATAATAACAATAATAATAATATCATATTTATTAATTATATTTAATTTTGTATTATCAGAAGATTATTTTAATTGTATTTCATTGATTTCTTTTCCATTGCAAACGAAACATCTTTTGTTTATTTTTCATTTCCTTCCCTTTATTATCCACATAACACATGGAGCCTAAAACTCTTTGACAATCATATATTAAAACTCTAGAATGGTACCGAATTCCTAACTCAAAGAGAGGCAAAAGAAATTCATTTATAGATAGAGGAAAATAATTACAAGAGGTGGAATCCGATGTTGGACTCGGAAATACATTTAACCTGGTCTCACACTCTCTCTCAAGCTAAAACATATATAGCTTGGAAAATAAGAGTCCTACCAAAAAAAGAAGACACCAAAATAAGACCGCACACATTCCCCCTCAAGCTGGTCGCAGATGCTGTGGATGCCCAGCTTGGTGCAGAGAGTCCAACCGATCTCCCAGTAAGCCTTTGGTGAAAATGTTGGCAAACTGATCAGTCATCGAAATGTAGCTGAAACTAATATGATGTTGCTTGAGATGATGACGAAGAAAGTGAGAGTCAACCTCAATATGTTTCGCGCGTTCATGGAAGACGAGGTTGAAAACAATCTTCGTGACTGTCTGATTATCACACCAAATATGAGCAAACGTCTGTGGCGGGAAACTAATTTCATGAAGAAAATAACAAAGCCAAAGAATTTCAGTAGTGATCGTGGTCATTACACAATATTCAAATTCAACACTGGATTTGGAGATGACGGTTTGTTTCTTGCATCGCCAAGAGATTAAGTTGCCAGCTAGGAAAACAGCAAACCCGTAAGTAGACTTCCGGGAGACTAAGCAAACCCATAAGAATTTCAGTAATGATCGTGGTCATTAGAAGGTATTCAAATTCAGCACTGGATTTGGAGATAACGGTTCGTTTCTTGCATCGCCATGAGATTAAGTTGTCAGCTAGGAAAACAGCAAACCCATAAGTAGACTTCCGGGTTGTTAAGCAAACAGCATAATCAGCATCATAGAAGACCTCAATATTCAGATGATCATGATGTGAATACCGAAGACCACAAGCAAGGTCTTTCTTAATGTACTTGACAATGCGAAAAACAACATCCCATTGGGATTTCGTCGGATGTTCCATGAGTTGGCTAACCTTGGTGACAGCACAGACGATATCTGGACGAGTCATGATAAGATAATTGAGTTTGCCCACAAAATGACGATACCTCTCTAGGTGAGAATATGGGTATGTGGCATCATGTAGAGACCGTTCCCGAGTTCAAGAGAAGTGTTCACGACAGTTGTCTAAGACAAACCAACATCATGCAAGATATCCAATGCATATTTCTGTTGGGAAATAAAGATGTTATTTGGAGAACGAAACTTCAATGCCAAGAAAGTATGTCAAAGGACCCATATCTTTGATTTGAAAATGTTGTTGAAGATAATCTTTGAGATGGGCAATGTCATGTGAGTCGCTTCCATCAATAATGATATCATCAACATATACAACCAACAGGATGCAGCCGGAAGATGTTTTACTGTGGAAAACAGTGTGGTCCTTCATACTCTGAGATGAACCAAATGAAGTGATGATGGTGCAGAATCTGTCAAACTAGGCACGAGGAGACTGTTTGAGCCCATAAAGAGAGTGACGAATCCAACAGACATGAGACCCGGCTCCTGAGGCAATAAAGCTAGGAGGTTGTTGCAGATATACCTCTTCGTCAAGAAAGCCATGTAGAAATGCATTCTTAACATCAAGCTGATGAATAGGCCAATGATGAGTAGCGACAATAGAGATGGAAAATCGGACAAATGTCATCTTCGCAACCGGAGAGAATGTATCGAAATAGTTGATACCATATGTCTGGGCGAAGCCTCTTGCCACAAGTCGGGTTTTAAGGCGATGAAAAGTGTCGTCTGCATTGAGGCGGACCGTATAAATCCATTTGTTGTCGACCACCTATTTACCTGCCGGAAGAGGGAAAAGATCTCAGGTGTGATTGTCGTCCAAAGCCTGTAATTCATCCCGCATTGCTTAAAGCCACTAAGGGTGAGATTTGGCTTCAGCAACCGTACGAGGAACAGATATCGTCTTCAGAGCAAAGAGACCTCTATGGAGTTGTGTAAAGAGGATTATTCTGGCAAGAGCGAGTACCTTTCCACAAAGCAATCGACAAGTCGCCTGTTCCCGGAGAAAGAGAGTCGGGCGAAGCTGGGGAGATGGTGTCCTCAGTCTGGACGGGGGACACGTTCGATGGTCGACGAGAGTAGACAGAGCCAAAACGGTGATCAACAGAGTGAGACATCTGAGGCAGGGGTGGGTGGGTGGGTGGTGAGAGTAAGACGGTCATCGATAGTGGTGTCCGGGTGGGAAGAGGTTGGAGAGAATTGAGAGTTCTCAATAAAAGAGACATCAGTGAAAATGATATAACGCCGCAAATCTGGAGAGAAACATCGATATCCGCACTGAGTGCGGGAATATCCCAAGAAGATGCAACAGAAGGATTTTGGAAAAAAAAATTGAGAGTTTGGGACGAGTGACACGTACATAACAAAGACACCACACGAAGTAAAAGTGGGTGAGGGGGAAGAGAGGATAACAGAGCCCGAAAAGAAATCTCCCCTTAGAAGAAGGTGATTTATAAGGTAGGTAGTAGTAGGAATAGCATCCCCCAAAATGAAGAGGCACCTACATGTGAAATAAGAGGGCACAAGCAGTCTCCAGAAGATGAAGATGTTTACGCTCGACCACTCCATTCTGCTGAGGTGTATCGGGATAGGATGTTTGATGAAGGATGTCATGATCATTGAGAAAATGATGAAGGGAAGTGGATAAATATTCTCGACCATTGTCCAAGCGGAGACATTTAATAGGAATTGAGTGTGAATTTCATGGTTAAAAGTTAAAAATATCACACACCTTGGAACGATCATGAAGGAGATATAGCCATGTCATCCGAGAGAAGTCATCAATAAAGGATACATAATAACGGTGCCCTGACTGACTAGGAACCCTACAAGGACCCCATACATCGGAAGGAACTAGGTCGAAAGGATTCGCTGTATACGTTTCCAATCGAGAAACATACGTCATCCAATGATGTTTAGCAAACTTACAAGATTAACAAAGGTGTGGACTGAATTGGGGGCAAAACTTATGTATAACGGAAGCCAGTGGATGATCATGGCGAAAATGTAGGTCAAGGGCACGAGCAGAGGTGGATGAGCAAGCAAGGGATGGTGGAGTATCGAACATGTACATCCCATCACTAACTAAAATGACCACTACCAAGTTCCCAATTCATTGGTCGCTCTTGAAAAATACCAGAAGACGTAAAAATAGCAACACAATTTAAGTCCATTGTGAGTTTACTGATGGGGAAAAGATTAAAATGACTACGATGAACGTGAGCTACTGAAGTCAGACGAATAGTCAGAGTCAAGGAGCATGTGCCAAATCCAGCAATAGGGATTGTTGATCCATCAGCAACAATAATTGCAGCGGCACCGATATACAGATGATAGGTAGTAAGCATACCTAAATCACCTGTAAAATGATCAGAAACACCAGAATCGAGCATCCAAGTTGTTTGTCGACGAGATACACAAGCGGTAAGTCCATCGATCTGAGCAATGGAGGCTGAAGAAGAAGTAGGTGGCAAAGCAACTCGATGAGATTGTGTAAGTGCAATCTCCTCCATTGTGAGTGTCAGGTTGTGACGGATTCTAGATGGTGGCGAGAATGTTGGCATGTTTGGGCGATAGGGGACTGGTCTTGGATAGCAGGAAAATGTTGTGGCAGGAATAGTTGGGTCAGCAGTATAAAAGCGTGCAGGAACAACACGCGGCAGGACATGAATCAAATGTCTGGCAGGAACAGCCGAAGTGTATCAATGATGTGGCGAAACAACAGCAGGGGCACGCAGGAACAAGTGTCGCATTACAAGCAGCGTCGGAGGAATAGGGCGGCTGGAGTTGCTACATGGGGGCGCTAGCCGCAGTTGGCGCATAGGTGTGCATAGTAGGGACCGCAGATCAGAAGAGGAAACGCGTGCAGGAGTAGCACAGAAGAGGTTGACGCATGGAGGACCGGCGACGTCGGTGGGCCGCAAGAGCAACGAGCAACATTGACGAAGTGTGTCGCGTAGGAAGGCGCAGCGGCCTGACTATCGTCGGATCTGGGAGGGCAACGTTGCTGGTGTCGCGATGGCCTGCGATAGTTGATGAGCGGAATCCCGACGAAGCGGCACGGATCCATCAGATCTCCGAGAAGAAGACGACCAGCTGGGCGGTACTTGATCTGGCGTGGCGATCGACAGGGCTGAATCTGTCAGGAGGGACGATCGCTGGATGGAGGAGGTGTCGTGGCCTTGTAGTTGAGGCGGACAGCAGGCGGCGAGCGCAGCAAGGGGGAGGGGGGCTTCGCGCTGGGGATCATCACGCAGGGAGAGAATGCTCGCAAAGACGGGCGTCAGGGAGGAGGGCCATCGGCTGGAGGGATGGCGCATATGCAGGCCGACGACAAGGAGAGTCGCGCTAACGATGGGGCGCGGGGCAACCGCGCAGGCTAGCGACGAGGCAAGCAGCACTGGGGCGGCCGCACAGACGAAGCGTCGGGGGGTGTCGCGTTATCGAGTCGGCGACGGGGCACCATGGGTTGCCAACTGTTGTGTCGGGCGCAGCGAAGGAGACGCACAGGTGGGACGGGAAGGAGACGCAAGGTAGCAGACGACGTGGTGCGATGCTTCCACACAGGAGGGGCCGGCAAGGGGGCGCGGGGCTTCCGCGCAGGAGGGGCCGACGGGGGGGCATAGCAGAGTAGTGGGTAAAATTATCAGATGTAATCCCCCTCTAATATCATGTAGAATGGTACTGAATTCCTACCTCAAGGAGAGGTGGAGACATTCATTTATAGATAGAGGAAAATAATTACAAGAAAGTGGAATTCGATGTGGGACTCAGAAATACATTTAACCCAAAAATACAATTAACCAGGTCTAACAAAAACAAATAGCCAATAATGGGAGAATGACGATTCTTTTCTAACTGTTTGCCAAATACCTTGGAAAAGGGAAACAAAAGAATTTTCAATGAACAAAGTGCCCTACCACAATAAAGCTCATCATGACATAGAAAGTGTTCAATGCAATAAAAGTGTAGCAACAGTGATAGAGTTGTTGATACCAAATTGAATTTTTAAATAAGTGATATACAAGCATGAAATCAACAATAGGTGATCTACGGACAAGAAATTCATCTAAGGAAAATGAGACAAAAGGTACAGACTTACGATCTGTTTGGTTCATAAAATCATTGCAAATGAAATGAAATTGAATGGAAAGGAATGGGTAAATCATAATAATCAGTTTGCTTGCTTTCAGAATGGCTGTACCCCGGAATTGAAATAAAAAACATTTGAAGGTGAGGGGTATAAAAGACTTTTTAATCACTTTCTCACTCCTGGGAAACTGGACCGACATCCCTTGAGGTGTAATTCCAGCAGAACGCTGGAATAAAAAACAATTCTCCATGAACAGTGGTACCGTATGGAAGGCGGCCAAACAGGCTTTTAATGTTTTCATACAATAAAATTAATGTACAGAAAAATAATTTAATTTTTTATTCAAGTACACAAAATTAAAAACCAGTCAGCATTTAAATGGAACAAAATAGAATGAACTTTGTTTTCCTGAAACCCGAACACCAACATTAGAAAAGGGGTAAAAATGATTGACTTTTTTGGAAATATAGTTTAAGTTGATTGAAGGTTTTCATACAGCATAAACAGCATGAACTTTTTCTCCTTATAATCACTCATAAATTGAAAAAAGAAACAATAAACACAAACAGGAGAATATAGATTGGTTCAGCCACAATTACACTGAGCAAACCATTAAACTACAATCATGAGATCAAGAAAATTACTAAGCGGTCATGACAAGTGATCTGGAAACGATGCCTCACTAATCCCTAGATGACAGAAAGCATACACATTAATTAGAAAAAAACTTGATGACTCAATCAGTTTTAAAAGCATAGTGAAGGTGCATAGCAACAAACCTTTTTCCTCACAGAACATGTAAATAGAACAGCATCAACCATCTAAAACCGGCATATGTAAAATCAATGATTAAAAAAGAATAATAATTGAACTCGCGATTTCATTCCTACCTGCTTCGATTAGACTGGAACTTAATATTCAGATCAGTGTGTGCAGAGTATGAGATACGGAGATGACAAGGACCAGCATGTTGGGGCAACAAGTACCTGAAATCTCAACAATCAAACCATGTGATTTCTGAGCTACGAACTTGATTCATTATTAAATCCATTGGTTAAAACAGATATGCATACGCACACAGTTGAAAATAAAAAATATATATATATAAAAAAAACGCTTGCCTGGGTATACTTCTCCCATCTAATGCATTCCTTGCTGAAGACGCTGTTTCAGTATCACTGAATTGGATCAGCGCCTAATGAAATGTGTAAAAGAAACAATCAGATTAATTTAGAGATTTGAAAAAATTAGGGGTGAAACACATTTATTCAGAGGTTTCCACCTGAAAACCAGCAGCTTTCTCAAATGTCGCAATTTTATGCACAAAGCCAAAAGCAGAGAACACCTGAACATTTTTATGTTAGAAAAATGCAAATCAAACACAAAAATAAGTAAATAGACTAACAAATAAATCCGCCAGTCAGATATCATCTCAAATGTTGATAGCAGGACAAAAAAATAGCAACAGTTTGAGAAATAAGTGTTGAGTGACACCTGTTTACATATGCGTGAAGATAGACCATACAAAGGAGTATGACGCAATGATTATATTTCCAAACGGTCTCCATCAAAAGAATTTAAATGAGGGGCATCATCATCTGTGATTCAATTGACTTCAGTGAAAACTGACACACAATTTAATCCAGACACTGACTAATAATGAAGCATCAAATGTAGAGAGATTAATGGACTTGAAAAGTTGACAAAAAAAAACAACCCATCAATCTCCAGTAAAAGCTAATGGGTGCATGGAAGCCGAAATTCAAAAATAAATGTCAGTCAAAACAGGATATATCTTAGTTTTAATTCGTATAATGTAAAAAAAAAGTTTGTGTTGTACCAAACCTCCTAATGATAATTGACAGAACGAGAAAACAGAAAAAAAGGGGGGAACCATTATATCGATTGCGCTTGTTAAAATTTTCATGGAAATTTTGAAATTGTAGTTGTATTGTATCAATTCTGCAGCACTAAAAAGTAATCCACCGAAACAAGATAACCACAGATGAAAGTTGCATGGAAAATGATATTTGTATAATATAATTATTCTACTACAGTAGAAGGAATTAATAGAGCAAGAACACAGCAAATGAATCATAATGCCTAAAAAAGGTTTCACTTCCAAATTCCATTTTTATGTTTGTGGCATGTGTTATGGCAACAGTTGAAATGCGTTGCAAAGAAAACAGAATCTAAGTGCCAGGAACTCACCAAGTGAATAACATCAATGCTTACATCACCAGCTTCAACGCCCTCAATTGTTACCAGCAAGACATTTCCAGGAACATCACCTGGACTCTTGTTGTTAACAATTTCATGCCTGTTGGAATACTGAATGTAAACCGTTTTCCCACGGATCTGTGCGGGTTCCGAAGACGATGCATAGTAGGAAACCATTGATATGGCCTGATTAAGATCTGTCTGTACATATAAATAACACTTTCAGAGAAACAAAGAAAAATACATAACAATTAACAATGACAATCTACTCGGATGGCGCATGAAAAAAAACAAAAAAGCTACATTTGCAGCTCCAGAAGGCTCAGTATGAGATTGTGACATCAGCCAATTATGAAACGAGATGCCTTGTAGTGCAATCCAACTTAGCAGAATCATGGGAAAGGTGGAACAATTTCATAACTTAGAATTGGTCGACTTCCAGCTTAGCATGTGTAATTCATTCAACGCTTGAAACAAAAATAAACGTTGTGTAATTCAAGTGCTGGGAAATTATATCGAGGGAACTTTAACTGCAGAATGAACCCCTCTGACAGCCCGGTTCATAAACAATGCCAGATGTTTATTTAGAATGATACTGCAAATGCATGGAGAAAAGGCTCTCTTAGCCACAGAGATATCTAGGCTTACATTACCGCCCAAATTTTACAGGAGACCAAAATCTATCAACGCAAACACGGACTTGAAGCCACGGAATACTCACAAATTCGACGAAAGCCTGGTTTCGATTGGCACCGACGTTGCACTTGGTGTTCACAATCATGCCAAAAGGTTTGCAGAGCTCAACAAGCTCCTCCTCGGCACACTCCCAGGGAAGGTTGCGCAGATGCAGCACCTTCGATGGCGTCTGGGTGTACCTGAATTGTTGCTGCCCCGATGTAGACATCTGCCCTCGAAGATTTCGAGAAGCCTAGGTTGGCAGCGCGGTGGATTTAGGTTTGATTTTAAAAGGAAAACAAGGGTTTACGGGTTCGCCGAGGAGGATAGCGGGGCGCGACGCGAGGAGACGAATCGTAAAGCTTTGGATCCCATCCCACCCATTTTATGGCACCACTCTGGTAAAGAAATAATTAATTGAAACTCTATACTAAAAGTGGAATGTTGTTATAGACGTTATGGGTGTGGAGGACTATCTTTATGTATCGACACAATTCCATCCGGACATTGAATTTGAAGATGTGAGGTTGAAGTAATTCAATCTCGTTGAAAATTTTGCAGCCGACATATTAAGATTGATTATGATATGATATGTGATTATAAAACAACAATTCAAACGTGTGTTATTGATGATAAAGTATGAAGAAAAACATAAATTATACATTAAGTATGGTCGTAGTCGTTTTTGCATTGTATAACATAATGTCACGACCCGTTTTCACCAAGATGAGGAAAGGGACACCTAATTGTCAAACTCTTCCTTCTTCAAGTTGAAGGAGAGATAATGACTCCTGAGTCCCACCTTCAATAGGCCCCTAAGTGGCGACTAACACCAAGGGTATAGAATCTCACGTAAAAATAGAAGTCATTACCATTTTTTATTTTAATAGGATCGGGAGATAATACGGTAAATCCCAAACAATTCAAAAAACTGAAAGTAAAAGTAAAGCAAAAAAATCAACTCCCATATGCATGTTCAAAATAAATTGATACAAGGTACAAGAAAACTCCAATGAAAGTACCAAAAGAAAGAAAAACAGCAGCAACTCCCAAAGCCCGAGCTAGTAAAGTCTGGTATGATCCTTAAGGTCCTCTGGGAAACTAGAAAGCAATTTTATATACGTAGGGTGAGTATACATGTAATGACCCCATGTTTTTCAATGAAAGTTCCCTTCTCATAAGTATGTCATAAAATCACATGAAAACTCAATATAATGAACTACTAAGTGCTAAATGACATCTAAACATAAGTTCGACACTTCTGTGTTTGGAATTTCGAAAATCCGACATACACGGTTGTAATCAGTAAGTTATTTGGAGTCCGATAAGGAAAACTTAATTTTTGGTGAATAGTAACCTACCCTAATGAATAGTAACATACCCTTATGAATAGTGATATACCCTAATGAATAGTAACATCACCTATGATAGTATAAAAATAATATTCATGTTTGAAGTACAATATACATGTATTTTAGAATAAGTTAATGAATGTTTTAAAACTGGTTTTCATACTAAATTGTTATTTTAATTAAATATTAAAATAATAATATTTAGAAAATTATTTTTGAAAAATGGGCTTCATTTTTGGATTCTACATGTCGAAAAAATGGTTAGGGTGAATTTTTGGGATTTTTCTGAAATACTTGAATTTTTTATGAATAGTAAAATACGATAAATTACAATAAATGCTAAATAATGCATCATAGGTGATGTATGGCTGATGTAAGATGATAATCTCGAATCATCCTTGATTATTTTAGTATATTTGATGATAATGCTCAATTATTCATAGTCTTCGCCTTAAATAATAAACTAATACTCAAAATAATTGGAAACCCCCCCCCCCCCCCATCACTATAAATACCCTCTCTCCTTACCTATTTCTCACACACCTCTCAAGCCTTGTGCCTAGCCCAAATTCTACCCAAGTATCCTCCCAAGCTCCTTCCCAACGTCCAAGGCCTGCTGGTCTTACCAAAAGGCCAAAATCAAAGACCTTAAGAGGAATCTCAAAGAGGGGAGATCAAAGGGTAAGGATCCCCTTTCATTTTCAAGTGTTTTGTTTTCAGTTTCCTTCTTTTCTTATACCCTCTTCCCCTTCACTTACCCAAAAGGCATGAGAGCTCCAGAATCTCATATATTATGGATGTTAATCATGTTTATGGAAAAAATTCAAGCATCATGCTTCTTCTCCTCTCCCTCGCGTTCTAAAATTAAAACATCGTCCGTGATCGACATCGTGGATAATGTGTTTTCAATTTCTTTTATCATCTTTGTTTCTGCTCATGAAACCATTTATGTTATGGTTGAACCAGATTATTATATGTGTTATATATCCTATTTATGGTTCTGGAATCCTTATACACTCATGATATCAAATAACAATACAAAACAAGTTAATTATGGGTAAAATCGCTAAAATTAATTCAAGCGTTTATCACTAATGTCTTATGTCATGGTTCTCTTTCAATCCAATTTAACCAAATGAATTTTGTAACCATGTAACCTTCTGGATGCTCACCAATGCTATACAACATCAATTCTGGATTACCACTTTCATCTTACTTTTTATCCGAACCTAAATACAAGTGAACTGGTCATTAAAACCAAGGAAACAAACGGACCCGAACCATGAAATTGAACCTTATAATCAATCAAAATGGGTATAAATGAACTTAAAAAGGATATACTAAATATTTTACATGTATATAAGGTTCTGAAACTATTGATTAATAAACCTAATTTGACTATTCAGGTCATTAATATCAAGTGGAGAACACCAACGGATTTAAGGTAAGAGATCCTCCCCTTTTTTACTCTTACTCAAGATTGTTCTCTATGCTATGCCTTTTTGTGTAATACCAAGTGATGGGGTACATTTATACACCTTCCTCATACTGCCCTATTTTTTTATAAGTGATGAGAAATCCCATATCTCTCTCATCAAGCCCTCTTAGTTATACACGATAGCATGCCAATAAATCATGATGGATTCTACCCGAACTTCCTTTATTCCTTCGGGTTGCTCTATCTTTCTTTTTGTTATTGTCTTTTCTTCAACATTCTGTTTATATGCTTCAATCTCATGTTCCAAGATCCATCTTTATTCTCTTTCATGGATATACATGCTTTTAAGTGAATCTCTCTTCGATACTTCCCAATAAGCACACTTGTTTTAAAGAAACTTTCCGAACTTTTACCCAATTTCAAGTGCACTCTATCTTCTATTTTAAGACATCATTATCTTTGTAAATTATGTATTTTTATTATGAAAATATTCTTGGTTTAATTATTGTTTTATATAAAAGAATGTCTTCTTTACTATTTTAAAAAGCTCTATAGTATTTTCCTTAAAACCGCACAAAAATGTTTTA
This sequence comes from Viscum album, assembly GCA_963277665.1. NCBI lineage: Eukaryota > Viridiplantae > Streptophyta > Magnoliopsida > Santalales > Viscaceae > Viscum > Viscum album. Next base: position 903,182,424 of record OY728125.1, on the reverse strand, counting down.
ATGCTAGTGTTTCTAAAATACATTCCTCATATGTTGTCACTTATGCTTGACACCACTTACCATGATATATGCCTATTTTACCCTATGAACATCCATGTATTTTTTAATTCTTTCCTTACATGGACAATTTCATGATGTGCCCATTGGTTATGATTGACGTCATGACCGTGGTACCCAATTATTTTCATGGGTAGCCTTATATTTTTGTATGGTTGATTATGTATGATTGTATATATGGTAAGAATATTTATGTGGCAAGAATATTCATGAATATGTTGAGATGGGTGCACCCAGATAGCACTCCAATGCATTGGGTAAGGTTAAGTCTCATGAGATGCAATGTGAAATGGGATTGGTGGTTAGCCTTTACCCGTACTAAAGAAATGCTTTATGATTCTGCCACATTTATATGATTCAATGTTTATATGATCCCATGCTTATATTAAATGATTTTATAAGTTTCATGCTTTGGATATCATTATGTCATGCCTCCTAACTCATGTGCTTGAAATGTATCCTTATGTTCATTCCCTTACTGGGATTTTTAGCTCATCCCTTTGTTCATGTGTTCCCCAGGGTACCATATGCAGATGCTCAAAGGAAGTTAGGAGCTCATTATGGAGATTAAATAAAGAAGTGTTTTTTTAGCCCCATGTTTTGTGTTATATGTACCTAGTCTTCCAAGACACTAGACTTAACGATCCTTGGCTTGTACTCTGATGATGAATTATGTTTAAAATCATGAAATGTTATATGTAAAAGGCTCGGGTCGCTATAGTTGGTATCAGAGGATATTCTAGTTATTTTTGGAGATTAGGAATAGAGAACCTTATTGATAACCTTAAGGATGAGACTAAGTATAAGAAAATAGTCCTAAATTTTGGTGAGTATTGAGTAAGTGTTTTATCAAGCAAATATATCTATGTCTGGATACGAGCAGGTAGAGGTGGCTCTAGCACAGATGTATCTAGGGGTAAAACCCGAAAACACCGCTTTGAGCTAGACTCGAACGGGAACTGGTGCACAATAACGGGTCTTGCTGCACTCTTGGTTACGACACTCCCAGAGGATATGCTTTGGTAGATTCACAGGCTTAGGACAAAGTGTTATTAAGGGACAAAAAGAATCCCATAAGAATATAAGTTAAAAAATAGATTGAGGATAACCTAGATATAAACCTAAGGAATCACAAGTCAGGATATATTTCTTCTTTATAAGTTCATACTTTTATGTTAAAAGTTTCTTTTTATGCTCAATAGCTAAGTATTAAAGACCTCTAATTATACGTTCTTTTTCATAGTTAATGGCGGGAAATAGAAGAACACGTTCCAACAACCAATGTGATAGGCAATGTGAATATTTCCCTAACGATGTGCCTAATATAATGGGAGCGGGTGCTCAAAACTTCATGATAGTACTTGCTCAGCTGGCTCGAATTATGAATAATAACTTGAATCAGGCGGAACTCCCTCCTCCAAGGAAAGAGCAAGTTGTCGTAGAATCCTTCATACGACAAAGGCCTCCCATGTTTAGCGGGTCTTCTGATCCCCTCCTCGCAGAATAATGGATTAACTCCATTGAAAAGATATTCTCTATTCTGTAGTGCTCGGAAGAAGAGAAGGTTGTAATGGAGGTCTATCGTTTTGATGGGGAAGCTAATCAGTGGTGGACACTGATCAAGAATACAAAGTCCCAAGAGGAAATAAATTCCATGTATTGGGAGGAATTTAAGAGGATGTTTTTCAACAAATATTTTCCTCGAACCCTTCGTCTCAAGATGGAAAGAGTGTTCCTCAGACTCAGGCAGAAAGAAGATGAGTCCATCGGGGCGTATGAAGCAAACTTTACAAGGCTTGCAAGGTACGCCTCTGGCTTTGTCATGAACACCGAAATCAAGGTGGGTCGCTTCTTTAACATACTAAAACCAAGTCTACGAAAAGTGTTGGAAATTCGAAACTTTGACAGTTATGAGGATATTGTCCATTGTTCCCTCAAGGTGGAAATGGGGATTGGAGACTCTCAGTGGTCTCACGGACCTAGTGACAAGAAGTGGAAAATGGAGAATAACATGGGCAGTTCATCAAACAAATCTCATGATGGAAAGAAGCCTCACTTTCCCCTTTACAAAAATTGTGGGAAGAAGCATCCCGGTGACTGTCTCAAGGGAAATAAGAATTGATTCAAATGCGAAAAGTTTGGTCATCTGGCCAAGAATTGCTGAAGGGATATGAAAAATCCCGCTAATGTTGAAGAAGAAAGGAAGGTTCATAACAACACTCAGTCTGTAGTGTAGTGTTTCAACTACAAGGAGCTTGGGCATTATGCGAACAATTTCCCTAAGCCGAGGGTTGTCAGAGGAAATCAACAACAACCTCCAAGACAACAAGGAAGGGCTTATGTTATCACTACTGCCAAGGTGGAGGCGGAAAATGATGTGGTGATAGGTACGCTAGTTATTCATTCAAGAATAGCATACGTACTATTTGATTCTGGTTCTACACATTCTTTCACATCTTGCAAGTTTAGTAGAACTATTCAAACACCACCTCAAAATTTGGAGGAAAAGTTATATGTGAAAATAGCAAATGGGGCGATCACTGCATCCATGGTTTATAAATCCTCCCTAGTTAATGTTTGTGGACCGAACCTCCCAGCAAATCTCGTCATACTTTAGTGGATTTTGACGCAATCTTGGGCATGGATTGACTATCTTTGTACAAAGCCAACATCAAATTTCGGGAAAGTGAAATCACTTTTCACATCCCGAAGCATCCTACAATTATTTACAAATGTAAGGAGGAACATGAGTCTCCTTTAGAATCTCCATCTCAAGTGTGGATATCATTGCCTTATAAGAAAGCATATCTAGCTCAAATGATCAAGACAAAGGATAGAATCACGCTTGAAGACATGCCTATCGTGAGGGATTACACTAACGTATTCCCTAAAGAGTTTCCTGGTCTTCCTCCGGACCGAGAGGTTGTGTTCTTTATTGAACTTATCCCTGGATCTCTGCCCATCTCAAAGACACCTTATAGAATGGCCACCGTAGAGCTGGAAGAGCTGAAGAAGCGATTACAGGAGAATATGGAGAAAGGTTTTATATGCCCGAATGATTCACCGTGGGGTGCTCTAGTCCTCTTCGTCAAGAAGAAGGATGGATCAATGTGCCTTTGAATTGATTATCGTGAGCTCAATAAAATCATGATAAAGAACAAGTATCCCCTTCCATGGATAGACGACTTGTTCGATCAGCTTTGTGGAGCCAGTTATTTCTCTAAGGTGGACCTTCGGTCAGGATATCACCAACTAAAGGTGATGAAGGAATATATACTCAAGACTTCCTTTCGAACAAGGTATGGACACTATGAGTTCATAGTGATGCCCTTCAGACTCACTAATGCTTCAACAATTTTCATGGATTTAATGAATAGAGTCTTTAGAGATTACCTTGAAAAATTTGTGGTAGTCTTTATTGATGATATTCTGATATACTCCAAGAGCAAGGAGGAACATGAGGATCATTTAAAAACTGTGTTAAATACTTTGTGAAGAGAGAATTTGTATGCAAAGTACAGTAAATGTGAGTTCTGGATGGAAGAAGTATCATTCCTGGGCATGTTATCACTAGTAGAGGGATATATGTGGACCCTTCCAAGACAAAGGCAATTGAAGAGTGGCCGAGGCCAACTTCTGTAATAGAGATCCGTATCTTTTTGGGTCTAGTAGGGTATTATCGATTATTTGTGAAGAACTTTTCATGATTGTCAAACCCGATGACCAAGATGACACGAAAGGGGGTAAAGTTTATCTGGACCGAAGAATGTGAGGTAAGTTTCAAGGAGCTAAAGAGAAGGCTGATCACTGTACCTGTACTCACATTACCAAAAAGTGGAGAAAGTTTTGTGATATACATCGATGCTTCAAAGAAAGGCTTGGTTTGTGTAATCATGAAAAATGATAAAGTGATAGCCTATGCCTCACAGCAGTTGAAGATCCATGAGCAGAACTACCCGACACATGATCTAGAGTTGGCGGCTGTGATTTTTGCCTTGAAAATCTGGCAGCACTACCTTTATGGTGAGAAGTGTGATATATACACCAACCACAATAGCCTAAAGTATATATTCACACAAAATGAGCTCAACATGCGTCAAAGGAGATGGTTAGAGCTAATCAAGGATTACGATTGCTCTATTCACTACCATCCTGGAAAGGCGAACAAGGTAGCTGATGCTCTAAGCAGAAAAGAACCTGCTACTCTATCCATGTTACAGATTGAGAAAGACCCTATCTTCTTGGATATTCAAAGGATGGATTTAGAAATCGTAAGGGCAGGGGATACATCCTACCTTGCACAAATGATTGCGCAAACATCCATCCAAGAGAAGATTAAGAAAGCACAAAGGGATGATGTAGAGTTACAAAATAAGGTCAATACAGTAAAGGAAGGGAAGATGCAAGAGTTCCATATCAATGATGATGGTGTGATTTGGTTTGGAACGCGGATTTGTGTGCCTTCATCACTTGAGATAAAGAAAGAGCTATTGGACAATGCACATAGCTCAACATTCTCTATCCATCCTGGAAGTACCAAGATATATCGTGATCTCCGTGAACATTTTTGGTGGGACAACATGAAGAAGGAGATTGAGGAATATATATCAAGGTGCTTAGTATGTCAGCAAATTAAAGCAGAGCGACAAAAGTCCAAAGGGATGATGCTACCATTGCCTATACCCATGTGGAAATGGGAGAATGTCACAATGGACTTTGTCACGGGTCTCCCTAAGACTTCGAAGGGAAATAATGTGATATGGGTTGTGGTTGACCGACTCACCAAGACTGCCCATTTTATTGCTCTTCGGGAAGACCTCTCGCTTGAAAAACTTGCAAAAATGTATGTGAAGGATGTGGTGAGACTGCATGGCGTTCCACTCTCAATTGTCTCTGATCGTGATACAAGGTTCACATCTAAATTCTATAAGAGTCTTCAACATGCTTTGGGTACTGAATTAAATTTCAGCATGACCTATCACCCCTAAACTGATGGCCAATCTGAAAGGACTATTCAGATGCTTGAAGATATACTGAGATCCTGCTCTTTAGAATTCAAAGGTGGATAGGATCAGCATCTCCCATTGGTTGAGTTCTCATACAACAATAGCACTTGAGTATTCAGATGGCTTCGTATGAAGCTCTGTATGGAAAACGATGTAGAACTCCAACCTGTTGGGATGAAGTTGGAGAACGAAAGCTACTTGGACCTGATCTTGTGCAAGAGATGACAGAGAAGGTCCAAGTCATCCAGAAAAACATCAAAGCTACTCAGAGTCGGCAAAAGAGCTATGCTGACAACCATCGAAGGGACTTGGAGTTCGATGTTGGGGATAAAGTCTTCCTTCGAATATCACCATGGAAGAGAGTCATGCGATTTGGGAAGAAATGGAAGCTAAGCCCAAGGTACATTGGCCCCTTTGAGATCCTTGAATGCATCGGAGCGGTGGCCTAACGACTAGCACTCCCACCTAACCTATCTCAAGTACACAATGTATTCCATGTATCCCTCTTGAGAAAGTACATACCAGACCCCTCAAATGTACTCAATCCAGAGGTGGTACCATTGGAGAATGATCTTTCTTATGAGGAATAACCAGTAAAGATCTTAGATCGTAGAGACAAAGTTCTACGAAATAAGACAATGCACCTGGTCAAAGTGTTATGGAGAAACCAAAAGTTTGAATAAGTAACATGGGAACCAGAGGAGGTGATGAGGCAAAGTTACCCTCATCTGTTCTAATGTGGGAAGTGAAAATTTCGAGGGCGAAATTTCATAAGGGGGGAAGAATGTAACGACCCAATGTTTTTCAATGAAAGTTACATTCTCATAATTATGTCATAAAATCACATGAAAACTCAACATAATGAAATACTACGTGCTAAGTGACCTCTAAACATAAGTTTGACACTTCTGTTTTTGGAATTTCGAAAATCTGGCATACACGGTTGTAATCAGTAAGTTATTTGGATTCCGATAAGGAAAACTTAATTTTTGGTGAATAGTAACCTACCCCTGATGAATAGTAACATACCCTTATGAATAGTGATATACCCTAATGAATATTAACATCACCTATGATAGTATAAAAATAATATTCATGTTTGAAGTACAATATACCTGTATTTTAGAATAAGTTAATGAATGTTTTAAAACTGGTTTTCATACCAAATTGTTATTTTAATTAAATATTAAAATAATAATATTTATAAAATTATTTTTGAAAAATGGAATTCATTTTTGGATTCTATACATCAAAAAATGGTTAGGGTGAATTTTTGGGATTTTTTTGAAATACTTGAATTTTCGATGAATAGTAAAATACGATAAATTACAATAAATGCTAAATATTGCATCATAGGTGATGTATGGCTGATGTAAGATGATAATATCAAATAATCCTTGATTATTTTAGTATATTTGATGATAATTCTCAATTATTCATAGTCTTGGCCTTAAATAATAAACTAATACTTAAAATAATGGGAAAAACCTTCCCTCCCTCACTATAAATACCCCCTCTCCTTACCTCTTTCTCACACACCTCTCAAGCCTTGTGACTAGCAAAAATTCTACCCAAGTATCCTCCCAAGATCCTTCCCCATGTCCATGGCCTACTGGTCTTACCAAAAGGCCAAAATCAAAGGCCTTAAGAGGAATCTCAAAGAGGGGAGATCAAAGGGTAAGGATCCCCTTTCATTTTCAAGTGTTTTGTTTTCAGTTTCCTTCTTTTCTTATACCCTCTTACCCTTCACTTACCCTAAAGGAATGAGAGCTCCATAATCTCATATATTATGGATGTTAATCATGTTTATGGAAAAAATTCAAGAATCATGCTTCTTCTCCTCTCCCTCGCGTTCTAAAATTAAAACATCATCCGTGATCGACATCGTAGATAATGTGTTTTCAATTTCTTTTATCATCTTTGTTTCTGGTCATGAAACCATTTATGTTATGGTTAAAACATATTATTATATGTTTTATATATCCTATTTATGGTTCTTGAATCCTTATACACTCATGATATCAAATAATAATACAAAACAAGTTAATTATGGGTAAAATCGCTAAAATTAATTCAAGCGTTTATCATTAATGTCTTATGTCATGGTTCTCTTTCACTCCAATTTAACCAAATGAATTTTGTAACCATGTAACCTTCTGGATGCTCACAAATTCTATATAACATCAATTCTGGATGACCACTTTCATCTTACTTTTTATCCGAACCTAAATACAAGTGAACTGTACCTATTTATTAATAAACCTAATTTGACTATTCATGTCATTAATATCAAGTGGAGAACACCAACAGACTTAAGGTAAGGGATCCTCCCTTTTTTACTCTTAATCAAGATTGTTCTCTATGCTATGCCTTTTTGTGTAATACCAAGTGATGGGGTACATTTATAAATCTTCCCCATACTTCCCTAATGTTTTATAAGTGATTAGAAACCCCTTATCTCTCTCATCAATCCCTCTTAGTTATACACGATAGCATGCCAATAAACCATGATGGATTCTACCAGAACTTTCTTTATTCATTCGGGTTGCTCTATCTTTATTTTTGTTGTTGTCTTTTCTTAAAAATTCTGTTTATATGATCCAATATCATGTTACAAGATCCATCTAACATTCTCTTTCATGGATATACATGCTTTTAAGTGAATCTCTCTTCGATACTTCCCAATAAGCACACTTGTTTTAAAGGAACTTCCTGAACTTTTACCCAATTTCAAGTGCACTCTATCTTCTGTTTTAAGACACCATTATCTTTGTAAATTATGTATTTTTATTATGAAAACCCTCTTGGTTCAATTCTTGTTTTATATAAAAGAATGTCTTCTTTACTATTTTAAAAAGCTCTATAGTATTTTCCTTAAAACCGCACAAAAATGTTTTAATGCTAATGTTTCTAAAATACATTCCTCATATGTTGTCACTTATGCTTGACACCACTTACCATGATATATGCATATTTTACCCTATGAACTTCCATGTATTTTCTAATTATCTCCTTACATGGACAATTTCATGATGTGCCCATTGGTTATGATTGACGTCATGATCGTGGTACCCAATTCTTTTCATGGGTACCCTTATGTTTGTGTATGGTTGATTATGTATGATTGTATATGTGGTAAGAATATTTATGTGGCAAGAATATTCATGAATATGTTGAGATGGGTGTGCCCAGATAGTGCTCCAATGCATTGGGTAAGGTTAAGTCTCATGAGATGCGATGTGAAATGGGATTGGCGGTTAGCCTTGACCCGTACTGAAATGGGAAACGGGATTGGCAGTTAGCCTTGACCCATACTGAAGAAACGATTTATGATTCTGCCACATTTATATGATTCCATGTTTATATGATCCCATGCTTATATTAAATGATTTTATAAGTTTCATGCTTTGAATATCATTATGTCATGCCTCCTAACTCATGTGCTTGAAATGTATCCTTATGTTCATTCCCTTACTGGGATTTTTAGCTCATCCCTTTGTTCATGTGTTCCCCAGGGCACCCTATGCAGATGTAAGGGCTCAAAGGAAGTTAGGAGCTCATTATGGAGATTAAATAAAGAAGTTTTTTTAGCCTCATGTTTTGTGTTATATATACCTAGTCTTCCAAGACACTAGACTTAACGATCCTTGGCTTGTACTCTGATGATGAATTATGTTTAAAATCATGAAATGTTATATGTAAAAGGCTCAGGTCGCTATAATATAGGTATAATCAGTAGAGAAAACCAAAAGATCTTGTGCAAAAGTGGGAAGATATCCTAATGACCTGTGATAAAATAGAGATAACTAAATCACCCAGCAAGGAAACTATCCACCCAGTCTCACCAAAGCAAACTCCCCAAATAACATAAGTTAGATAAAGTAATAGTAATAGCACATCGATATTTGGGTACCCACACCACTTTCCCACTGGTTATTTAGGACGTCTTACGCATCAGACCTCCCCAATAAGTCTCACTGTAGTCCCACTATCACCCCAACAACAACTTTATGGGCCATCACCACGCATCCCGCCCACACACACTTGGGTTGCCACAACCACTCATAACCACACCTGCAAACACCTGGTCCATAACAAACACTATCACGCCTGAAGACACCTGGGCCAGAACAACCATTGTCATGACCGAAGACACCTGAGCCTCATCCCAAAGATACTTGGGAAACGAACCTGCCCGCACACACCTGTGCCAACTACCACAACACACCCTGCCTAAAAAGTCTTAGGTCATAATATACACTACCAAAAAATTGGGTTTTCGCAGAACCACTCTTTATCAACATAAAAAAAACGCTAATAAAGGGGTGTCTTTATCAGAACAAAAAAACTCACATAAAGAGCACTTTTAACAGCGCTAAAAAAACACTATTAAAAGTCACCCTTTATCAGCGCTTTTTTTTAGCATTGTTAAAAGGCACCCCTTTATCAGCGCTTTTTTTAGCAGCGCTGATAAAGGGGGGGCTTTATCAATTTTTTTTCCCAGCACTGATAAAGTTTCTATTTCAAAAAAAAACCATGAAAAATAATATATTGTTATATAATTATATTTATATTGATATAAATATAATATATATATTTTAAATATATTTTAGATAAGTATAAATAGACTATTACATTTAATATATAATAAATTTAGTGAAAATGACTTTAAAATATTTTAAAAAATATTATTAATTAATAATTTGATAATTATCATCGATTAATAATCATTTAATAACAATTTGAAAACACAAAAAATTAGAAAATAATAATAAAAGATCTAAAATAAGTTGAAAATGTAACTCAAACTTCAAACGGGTATAACTTTTGATCCAGGTGTTTGTTTAAGCTCTACAACATATCAAATCAAATATTGCAATGAGCTCTATGCACTAATGATCCAAGGGAACCTTTTGTCACATTTTTCGATGCCCAAAAAGGCCCAAAAGGCCTCCAAAACTGAGAATCTAGTCGGGATACCCCAATTTTTTAACATTCAAACAGGTATAACTTATGATCAAGATGTCCTCTAGGCCTCTACCATATATCATATCGAAGATTGTTTCATTTTATTCAATTTTACTAATTTTGGAGTTGAAACGGACTTCTGGATTAGAAGTTATGATCATTTTAACATTCTATGGATTTTCAGATACACATATATATGTATTTATTCGTAAATATGTGTGTGTGTGTGTCTGTGTCTGTGTGTGTATGTGTGTGTGTGTGTATTGTATATATGTATGTATTTATTTACTTATAAACACACATAAAAAACATATTTTATAAATGTATTTAAAACTAATCTTATAAATATATATTAATATAAAAATAAATATATATGTATTAATATAACTAAATATATTTATATTAATACGAATCTATATTAATATATGCATAAATATAACCATATATATATATATAAATAAATACAAATATATATTAATATACAAATAAATATATATATTAATATATGAATAAATATATATTTATTAATATAACTAAATATATTTATATTAATATGGATCTATATTAATATATGAATAAATATAACTATATATATAAAAATGAATAGATATATTATTAAATAGAGAAAAAAACTAAATAGCTTAATGGTAAAGGTACAGGCACGCAAAGGCGGAGGTCTCGGGTTCGAGTTCAGGTGGAAGCAGGGAGGGGCGCGCGGGGAAGTGTCGGGCGTGCGGGCAAGTGCAGCGTGCAGGAGAGTGGGAGGGGGTCCGCCTAGCACTAATAGGGGGGTCAAGCGCTGTTAAAAGCTCCCCGAACATTTTATTTTTTTTAATTTTTTTTGACTTTTATCAGCGCTAGAAAAAAGCGCTGATAAAAGGGGTCTTTTATCAGTGCTAAAAAAAGCGCTGATAAAGGACATTTTATCAACGCTGATAAAAGTCACCTTTTATTAGTGTTTTTTTAGAACTGATAAAAAGGTCCATTATCAACACTTTTCTAAGCGCTGATAAAAAGGACTCCCCTTTATCTTCTCCTCAATTAACAACATTTTTCTGGCACTGTTAATGCCCTTTTATAGCACTGATAAATGTCACATTTGCAGTAGTGATACCTTAGGTCGTCACAACCTGCTCGAAGAGTCTTGGTCTACCTGGTAGAGGGAGAAGAAATGAACTAATAATCAACCACTCATAAGAATGTTGGGAAAACACCCTCCCCCATGAAATAGGGGTGTTCTACATGTAGTTCTCAACATGGGTGGGGTGAAAATAAGAAACACGAGAACTAAATTTATACATATAATTAAAAAAACACTCATCCAAACCTAAGGGTTCTGAAACAGACAACCAGCCCATACACAACCAGAGCATAACCACACTCATTATTATCCCTACATGCACAAACACACAACAACCACAACCAAAGCACAACCCATTTCTAGAAAACAATCCCCCAGTGTGACCATTCTCGTTATCATGTTCACGTGATTCCATTTAAATATCCCTTCACTATCGGTCAACTAACAGACATAACCACAAGCCAAGACAACAACTGAAGGAAAACAACCAAGTAGCAATTTAAGCATTCACACTCAATTCTCTTCTAAAGTCACAACAACAAAAGGGATCCATGAGATCCCTTGAAGTAATAGAACCAAACCAAACCCCAACATATGGCCCCACATAGCCCCAAATCCACAACCAACAACTGAACAACAGAAGATCCCATCCCCATCCACATCACCCCACAAGAATCAAGCAGAACAATCATGTGTATTAGCAGAACATAGCAAGGGAGTTTTCAGATTTAACCACACCATTTATCAAGTTCCTTCTTTCTGTTTGGTTAACCAGGGTGATCAAATAAGGATTATTATTCATTGGACATCCATTTTATCAACCAAATTTACGTGATTAACCAGTTTCCATGTTAGAACAATTCAATCACAAGATTATCCAGAAAAACAGGAGTTCATTAGTGCATAAGAAAAGACCACCAACAACCACTATTTTCAGTGGGCATAATCCCACACAATTCAAAACATAAAAAATGAAGATAAAATAAATACAAAAAAATCATCATGAAACACACCCCTTCATTCTTTAGAGTCTGTTTACTATCTTCATTAAGGTTTGGTTTCATCCACGTCCTGAGGGAAGCATTATCATACCCGCCCCGCATGACATACAGTAAAGAGAGATGAAAGAAAACCCTACCTAGATGATCAAGGATCAAAGTTTAATCCTCGTGACAAGAACTAAGGATGTTCAACTTTCAAGGAAGGAAAACCCAAGTGCTTCAAGGCTGAGCAGGAAGGGCTCTAACACGGGTTCATGATTCATCTCTAGAGTAAGTCTCTAGGGCGTACTTAGAGAATGGAAAGAAATTATGAAGAGAGGATCTTAACTTAAGAAAAGGCCAGATCCTAAAATCAGGGAGAAAATTTCGAAGTACTTGAATTCAAATTGTGTCTTGACCACATAGTTGGGTGGCTTCACACATTGGGATTAATTGTTATTTAATAATTATCCTCAGAGATGGTGGAGACAATAAATGTGAGTTAAAAGATATCTTCTAAATAGAGAAAAACCACGTAACAAGGGTGAAGATGGAAAGTGTGGGGAAGGGTGTGAAACCGAGGAAAAAGGCCACATGTTTTGGTAACTAAAGGGTCGCCTGAATCTTGGGGGTTTAAAACATCTTTTACTGGCTTTAAATGGCTTTGAAAAGGGTTTTAAAATACTTTTACGTCAAAAGATACGTTACCGGGGAAAAACTGAAAAAACTCGGGAAACTGGGAAAAAAATTGACGAAGGGTGGGACATTATCCAGTGAGACACTGTAATGATGAGACACCATAAACAGTTCCACTATTTCAGTGTGTGACCGTGATGTTGCCACCGTTTCGGTGGAACCATTTGGTGTGGTTGAGTTTTTGTCAAAACTCCTTAACGGGTCACTGATGGGCCCCAAGATACCCCAAACACCAGAAATTTGGCAAAGTAATGGACTAGGAGGGTTCAGGCCATTATACCTGATACCTCTCAAACTATTCTCATCCTTGAGAATACAAGAGTAAACCTGAAGAGAAGATAGGGATCTGAACAACCACCTCATAAGATACCTCTTAGGGACAAACCACCCTAGAGTCATTCGAAAGCCGGAACAACCTCGATATCTAGGAACACCTCTCCCTCATCTATCTTCTAGAAAACTATGGGTACGCTATCTCCCTTATCCCCCAAGTAACCACAAAAACATATAAAGGTCACACCGCCTGAATGGATGGGTTAGGGAGTCCCTTCCTCCATGTTAAGATACTATCTGCTTTGGGCAGCACTGACTCGCCCGCACAGGTTTAATCGCATCCAACTTAATGCGTCTTGATTAGGGATTAGGTCCTCCCCTCCCCAAAGTGAGGACTTAGACACACATTATGAGAAAGAAAAACATCCCATCTTATAGAAAACAAGGTCAAGCATTACATCACAGTGAAGTACAAAACAACCGCAAAACAAAACTCAAAACAACTCTGGGTACTGGGCACACATTTGTGCCTCCCATTTGCAGGTACTCTCCTCGAGACCACCATGCCTCCATAACACACAAACTAGGGTAATGGTTCATCCAGGAAGAACCCCTCTTCACGATCCTCGATCCTAACTGGTCGCTCCATGAACGTCGCATCATCCTCGATATCCAGATCTCCCCAGTCGAGGACGTACAGATCATCATGTAGTTACTGATAGGGATAAGACACATGGAAGACGTCATGGACCCTCTTTAGAGGCGGTGGTAGAGTCGGTTGATAAGTCACTTCGCCGAACCACTGCAACACCTCGAAGGGTTCGATGAATCTAGGAGAAAAATTACTCTCCCTACCGAACCTCCACTTCCCACACCGAGGGGAGAACTTTAAGAACACGTGGTCCCCAACCTTGAACTCCAAGGGTCTCCTCCTATGACTGACATAAGACTTGTACCGGTCCTGAGCTGCCTTCATCCTATCATGTACAAGTTGAACCTTTTCTACTGTGCTCTGCACCACCTTTAGGCCAAGAACACCTATTTCCCCAACCTCGGTCCAACACACGGTTGAACGACACGACATTCCATACAAGGCTTCGAACGAAACCATACCAATGGTAGAGTGATAACTATTGTTGTAGGAAAACTCTACCAGAGGCAAGTGTTATACCCATGATCCCCCAAAGTCCAAAACAGATTCCCATAACATGTCTTCCAATGTCTGGATGATCCTCACTGTTTGACCATTTGTATGGGGGGTGGGAAGTAGTGCTAAGGCATAGATGGGTGCCAAAAGCATGTTGTAATCTCTTCCAGACCCGTGAAGTAAACCATGCATCCCGATCCAAGACTATGGACCTCAAAACTCGATGCAACCACACCACCTCATACACGTACCTCTGTGCTAAGGCATCCACTGTACTTGACTCCTTGATTTCCAGGAAGTGATCTGATTTCGTCAGTTGGTTTACCACCACCCAGATATCATCACAGCCTTCTTGAACCCTAGGTAGTCCTGTGAAGAAATCTATCGAGATGTCATCCCACTTCCACTCTGGGACATCTAAAGGCTACAACAGACCACCCAGAACACTATGCTCAGCCTTCACCTATTGGAACATGAGGCACTTTGCCACAAACTCTACCACTGCCCGTTTCACCCCGAGCCACCAAAACTAACCCCTTAAGCCCCGTTACATCTTGGAAACTCCTAGGTGTACCACCAGGGGTGAGTTATAGAAATCATAGAGAACTCCCTCGTGCATCATCTCTGGGAAAAACAACTTCCCGTGAAAAAGCATCTGATTCTGACCATCTTCTGACCATCCTTCTGGAGCATTGCCCTGGCTAACATGATCACGCATCACTTCAGCCTCTAAGTTCCCCCCACTGAGACTCCTCCATCTGCTATACCAAGGAAGACCACACCATCATATGGAACAAAGAAACTCTACCATCCTCCACTTTTACATACAGGTATAAGGCATCCAAATCCTCCATTGCTCTCCAAACATATGCGGACTCCCAAACCATATACTTCTGTGACTTTTTTCTCAATGCATCGACCACCATGTTCCCTTTTCCTAAGTTATAAGAGATCTCGAAGTCGTAGTCATGAAGAAACTCCATCCACCTCCACTGCTGCAAGTTCAGGTATCATTGGGAGAAGACATGCCTCAAGATATTATGATATGTGAAGACCACAAAGCATTCCTTGATGAGTTAATACCGCTAAAACTTCAGCGAAAACACAACCGCTGCAAGCTCTAGGTCTTGGGTGGCATAGTTACATTCGTGAGTATGTAAATTCCTAGACCCATTAGAGATCACTCCCCACTGCTGCATCAAAATAAACCCCAAGCCTAGACCGAAAGAATCACAGAACACTTCAAAAGTTACCCCTTCCCCTAGCAACCTCAACACTAGGGAACCAACCAGCTTCCCCTTCAGATAACTGAAAGCTTTCTGGTACTTGTCACTCCAAACGAAAGCCTAGTATTTCTTGGTCAAGGCTATTAAAGGTGTTGTAACTTGAGAGAATTCAGAAATGAACCTCTACCAAATTCTTGGGTGCTACCCAATAAACAATCACTTTGACCTTTGATGGGTCCACTGCTATCCCCTACCGGGACACTACATGTCTAAGGAAGTGCACCTCTCATGTCCTGAACTTTCACTTGGACAACTTCCCATAGATTTGGTGGTGTCTAAGGACTTCCAAAACTATCCTCAGATGCTCAGAATGATCCTACTCTGATCTTGAGTGTATCAGAATTCCATCAATAAACACGAATATGAACCAATTCATATATTCATAGAAAACAGAGTTCATGAGCCCCATGAACACAACTGGTGCATTCGTAATGCCGAACGACATAACCATGAACTCAAAGTGCACATATCTGCACCTAAAAATAGTCTTTGAGATGTCACCCTCCTTCACCCTCAACTGGTGATATCCTGACTACAGGTCAATCTTGGAGAACCAACCTACTCCCTTAAACTGGTCAAAAAGATCATTGATCCTCGAGAGGGGGTAATAGTTCTTGAACGTCACCTGATTCAATCTTAGGTGGTATACACACAGTCTGAGACCCCTGTATGCCTTCTTTGCGAAAAATACTGGAGCACCCCATGGAGACACGCTCGGTCGAATAAAACCCTTCTTCATCAGGTCATCAATATGGATCTGAAACTCCCAAAACTCAGAAGGTGCCATCCGATAGGGATCCATTGAAATCGGACGAGCATCGGGTTGCAAGTCTATCTTGAACTCAACATCACGTCGAGGGGGTAGAGTCACCACCTCTCTAGGGAAGACGTCCAGGAACTCGCTGATGATCCCCAAGACTTCCACTATCTTTGTGTCTGTCGACCCCATTAACAACTCATCTAACAAGGAAAGGAGGGGCTCCACTCACCGACTACTCTCCTAAAAATCCTGCTCACCAACGAAAGTTACATGCTAGCCGCCCATATCTAAAAACACAACCCTCCTCTGAAAGTAGTTGATAACAGCGTGTATAGAGAACAACCAGTAGATGACTAGGATGACATTGTATGGCTGCATTTGCAGTAGTAAGTGATCCCCACTGGACTGATGCAACCCTAGCATCAGTCTGCACCCTCAACAAACATCAAACAGGATGGTCCAATCTCTAAATGGGATACTCAACAACAGGGGTATGGAGAGTATCTCTATGTCTAAGCCTAAGGCATGGGCTAGACCGGGTGAAACAAAGGAGTGTGAATCTCTTGAATCAAACAAGGCACATGCAAGAGTACTACACAAGCTGATCGTACCTCAAACAACCTCCGACCCTACTAGAACTGCTACCTCCGCAGTGTGTAACTGTCCATGCCCAACTCCTATAACCCTCAGATATCGGCTGCCTCCCTAACCACAACTTGATCTAGGTCCCTGAAGAGCACCTTGGGGTCGACCTCCTCTAACACCGTCTGCCCTCAGTGGAGTGGGAGCTCGCTGCTCCTGCTCCTGCTGCTAAAAAGGTCTGGTAGGAAACTATTGTTACTGAGGCGGGCACTGAAACTGCCCACCTCCACTGTACTGCAATCAGTCCAGGAACTAATTCTGGAGATTCCCATGACTTCCACATATAAAGCACCTCAGTCCTAGGCTCGTAGAGAAAGGGTGTGGACCAAGAGATCGAAACTGGAACTACTGAGGCCTGCTTCCCATCGGCCAAAACCTAGAAGGCCTTGATGTTGGAGGCCTACTGCTAATGGCCTTCCCCTTCGATGAGATCAACTAGATCCCCTCTCACAGCACACCTCCCAATGTGTGCATCCTCTCCACCACTTTAGCCTTCTTTTGAACTTCCAAGTATGTCAGTAGAGTGAAGGGAGTTACAACATACTAGAGGGAAGGTCAGAGTGCCTCCTATAAGCATCTTTCCTGCAACTCCTCATCCGGAATGTGGTCTGGAAAAAATAAAGGCGATCCTTGAACTTTATACCCAACTCCATCACTGACATACTCCCTTGATGGAGGGAGAGTAGCTCCTATATCTTCTCATCCTTCATTGTGGAAGAGATGAATTCTGTTTGAAACTCCCTCTCGAAGTCGGTCCATGAAACCTTAACTTACTTCTTCTCCTTAAGATATAACATCCACCATTGATGTGATGCTCTCCACATCTGACTCATGGCCAGAGGAAACCAGTACTCAATCGGATCCCAGATCAAGCTGAAAGCTATAACCAACTCCTCGAGCTAACTTTTTGTCCCCATGTCTGAGACACTAACCACGTACTTCCTGAGGGTCTGCTGCCGAAAGGTACAAAGAATATTTTTCCATTGGTCATACTCCTCCTCTTAATCAGTTCTCCACTGATCATCCAAATCAGCCTCATGGGCCCCGATCACCCATACTACTCGTGGACATCGTCCGGGTGCCATAGTTGCAAGGTAAACAAGGAATGCCTAAGCCTGAGTAGTGTAGAAGATCTCTTTTAAATTTTTCTTAAATTTGTTATTAATTTTAAATTCCCTAGAACACCCAAAAAACATAAGTACATAAGTCATCATGATTCATGTACCTTTCCTAGGGCCTCTACCCTATAATCAGTGTAGCCTCACTTGGTTGTTTGTTTGGTAGGCCCAGAGTCCTTGCATCGGATCATGGGTGGGGCTAAAATTCTGTGTCCTAGTCGGTCTTCCCTAGACTATTTCACCCACCAAGATTTCCTAACACTGTTTCCCTAACATCCCATGCAATTATCACCGTGCCTAACCCCAAACTCCATCCTATCTCTCAACCATTAGCATTTGATACCATTCTATCACAACCCGTCTTCACCAAGATGAGGAAAGGGACAACTAACTTCCAGACTATTCCTTCTTCAAGTTAAAGGAGAGATAATAACCCTAGAGTCCCACCTTCAATAGGCCCTAGAGTGGTGACTAACACCAAGGGTATAAAATCTCACTTAAAAATAGAAGGCATTACCCTTTTTTTATTTTAATAGGATCGAGAGATAAGACTGTAAATCCCAAACAACTCAAAAACTAAAAGTAAAAGTAAATCCAAAAAATCCACTCCCATATGCATGTTCAAAATAAACTTATACAAGGTACAAGAAAACTCCAAGGAAAGTACCAAAATAAAGAAAAGTAGCAACAACTCCCGAAGCCCAAGCTAGTAAAGTCCAGCATGGTCCTCAAGGTCCTCAAGAAAACTTGAAAGTTATTTTATATACGTAGGGTGACTATACAGGTATAATCAGTAGGGAAAATCAAAATCTTTCGTGAAAAACTGGGGAGGCATTCTAATGACCTATGAGAAAATATAGATAACCAAAGCACTTATCAAGGAAACTATCCACCCAGCCTCACCAAGGCACACTCCCCAAATAACACAAGTTAGGTAAAGTAATAGTAACAACACATCGATATTTGGGTACCCCACACCACTTTTCCACTGGTTATTTAGAAAATCCTACATGTCAGACCTCCCCCATAAGTCTCACTGCAGTCCCACTACTACCCCAAAAACAACCTTATGGGCCATCACTACGCATCCTGCTTGCACACACTTGGGCTGCCATGACCACATATAACCACTCCCGCAAACACTTGGGCCACCACAACCACTACCATGTCTAGAGAAACCTGGGCTAGAATAACCATTGTCATGCCCAAAGACACTTGGGCCTCATTCTGAAGACACTTGGAAAACAAACCTTCCTGCACACACCTGGGCCAACCATCACAACACACCCTACCCAAAGAGTCTTGGTCCATAATATACCTTAGGCTGTCAAAGCCTACCTGAAGAGTCTTAGTTTACCTGGGAGAGGGAGCAGAAAGGATCTAATAACCAACCACTCATAAGAATGTTGGAAAAAACACCCTCCCCCATGAAATGGGGGTGTTCGACACAGATTTCTCAACATGGGTGGGGTGGGAATAAGAAACAAAAGAAATAAATGTATACATATAATTAAACAAACACTCATCCCAATATAAGTGTTCCAAAACAGACAACTGGACCATACACAACCAGAGCACAACCACCCTCACTACTATCCCTACATGCATGAACACACAACAACCATAACCAGAACACAATCCATTTCTGGAAAAAAATCCCCTAGTGTACCCGTTCTCGTTATCATGTTCACATGATTCTATTTAAATATCCCTTCACTACCAGGAAACTAACAATCATATCCACAAGCCAACATAACAACTGAAGGAAAACAACCAAGAAGTAATTTAAGCATTCACACCCGGTTCTCTTGTAAAGTCACAGCAACAAAAGGGATCTGTGAGATCCCTCGAAGTACTGGAACCAAACCAAGCCCCAACATATGGCCCCACATGGCCCCAAATCCACAACCAACAACTGAAAAATAGGATATCCCATCCCCATCCATGTTACCCCACAAGCATCAAGCGGAACGACCATGTGTATTAATAGAATAGAGAAAGGGAGTTTTCAGATTTAACTACACCATTTATCAACTTCATTCTTTCCGTTTGGTTAATCGGGGTGATCACACAAGTATTCTTATTCATTGGGAATCCATTTTATCAACCAAATTTATGTGATTAACTAGTTTCCATGTTACAACCATTCAATCAAAATATTATCTAGAAAAACAGGGGTTCATTAGTGTGCAAGAAAGGACCACCAATAACCACTATTTTTAGTGGGCATAAGCCCATACAATTCACAACATGAAAAAAATGAAGCTAAAATAAATACAACAACATCATCATTAAACACACCCCTTAATTCATTAGAGTCTATTTATTATCTTCATTAAGGTTTGGTTTCATCCACATCCTGAAGAAATAATTATCATACCCACCCCGCATGATACACATTAAATAGAGACGAAGGAAAACCCTACCTAGATGATCAAGGAACAAAGTTTTATCCTCGCCTCAAGAATTGAGGATGCATGACTTGTAGGGAAGAAAAACTTGAGCGCTTCAAGGCTGAGAGGGAAGGGATCTAGAATGGGTGCATGATTCATATTCGTAGTAAGTCTCTAGGGCTTACTTAGAGAATAGAAAGGAATTATGAAGAAAGGATCTCAGCTTAAGAAAAGGATAGATCCTAAAATCAGGGAGAAAATTCTGAAGCACTTGAAGTTGGATCATGGCTTGACCACATAGTTGGGTGGTTTCAAACGGCGAGAATAATAATAATTTAATAATTATCCTCAGAGATGGTGGAGATAACAACTGTGAGTTAAAAGATATCTTTTAAATAGAGAAAAACCACATAATAGAGGCAAAGCTAGAAAGTACGGGTAAAGGTGTGACACTGAGGAAAAAGGCCACACACTTTGGTAACTTAAGGGTCACCTGACTCTTGGGGGTTTAAAATGTATTTTACTGGCTTTAAATGGCTTTGAAAAGGGTATTAAAACACTTTTATGTCAAAAGATACGTTACTGGGGTGGAACTGAAAAAACTTAGGAAGCTGGGAAAAAATTTGACAAAGGGTGGGACATTGTAATAGTGAGACACCATAACGGTGAGACACCATAACAGTGCCAATGTCATGGTGCCTCTATGACCAGTTCCACCATGATGGTGTCACTGTTTCGGTGGAACCGTTTGGTGGGACCAATTTTTTGAAAAAAATCCTTAACGAGTCACTGATGGGCCCCAGGATACCCCAAACACTAGAAAATTGGAAAAGTAATGGACCAGGAGGGTTTGGGCCATTACACATAAGATATGTCATTTGAAGTGTAAAATAAATTTCTTGAACATTTAAACATGTTTGTATAAGTTTTCACTCACACGTGTTGTTTTACAATTAACATATTAATTGGTGAGTACCCATGAGACATTCTTGCAAGCATACTTGTCAAAGTAGGTAAGATTTTTTTGGAGGAAATAATATTGGAAGACCAACACACCAAGTTAAGGTCAATGAATGACCTAGATAGTTGTCTTCTAGATATATTTATAGTCATAAAGGTCCTTTGATGATATTAACTTGTTGTATTGGTCATCCAATGTCAGTTTCCTTTTTTGACACACTTTATGGTGTTTAACATGAAGGATGATTACAAAATGCCCTTTATCACTGGGAGAACCTTGTGATGGGGATGACATTTATCAATGTTCACCAAGGTTGATTAATATTTTTGAGTAAATAATGAGCATGTCTCCTATAAAATTTTGGAGTCAATAACCTTTGTAAAGAATTGTTTACCGATCAATCTCATGGATCAACATGTGGAAATATTTAAAGAATTTGATTTCAATAATGAAGATGAAAACAACGATGACAATGATTCATCTACCGTTTATAGTGATTGTTTTTAGTTAAAAGAAAAAAATATTGTTCTCTTTGAATTGAAGTTCATGGAGATGAAGAAGTTGTCATGAACCAACCCAGAATACCCTCAGAATTTGGCACCAAACCCAATCCACAACATACCCAAATAGAATTCATGATCTCTATGGGTTGACGAATAGCACCCGAGTGTCAACAATAACTAGAGAGAATGATTTCAACCAACCTAAAGCAGATGAAATGACATATACATACAACATAGAAATAAACAACAGAAGAATAACCAGATAGATATATGTCACAATTGAAAAAAAAAGTAGAAACGATACAACACAACACAGCTAAAACCAAACTCCAAGGTACAAGCCTGAAAAAAAGGACAAAAAACATAGAAACTGACTACTCCATATGATATATGGGCAAAGTCCCACCATCTCACCACCAGTTACCCATACCTAGATAAAAAAAACATTATCACCTCACTGCGATGCCTTGTTTTTCCCTGCATCAAAAGACATAACCATATCTACATACCGCTGAAGGGGTGTGCGAGGTGTGATCTAAATAGTATAAGTAGAATCTCATCGAGATGTTCCATAACAAGTCTTTGTATAACAATCTGAACATGATCGGATTTTAAGAAAACAAGACATGATAATCAATTAAATAGTTTTTATATCAAAAGCATGGTAAAAAATTCCCCTTTTCCACAGATCTAAATAATCTAGGTAAAACAGTTTCAAAACATATTTCATATATCAAAACAGGTAATCAAAGTCAAGAAATAGAAGCCAAAGCACAAGTAAATCACACCAAGGATTACTACAAGCTAGACTAGCTAAAACACTCGTACCCAAACATAAAAAATCACACGTATCAAGACCCAAGACATATACATCAAATTCAGGGAGCAGAGGAACACACCTGATAGTAACAATGGACGAAGCCTATTGCTACACCTTCCACCTACGTACCCAAGGATTCCCATGTGCTACATTTTACAAATCACTTCATCAAAATAATGCTTTGAAAACCATTTCATAAATTCATTTCACAATGCTTTGAAAATAAATTTTCTTTTACCAAAACAAGGTAAAACCACCTTTTATCAAAAACTTGTTTACACACACAAATCAACCAATCACGCCAATTCATTTATAAAATAGTTTATAAAACTAGAGTAGTCAAGGTTCATTCAATATAGATTGGACACAAAATTACCTACCTCAAACTTGAGTCACACATGCCCGTAATGGGATCCACCAACATGGGAAGGAACGTAAAGACAACAACGAAGACCCTATAATTGATTCCTATATCTTATAATCAATTCAACAAGAAAAGTGGTTGGGGAAGAAGATAAAACAACACATATATCAAATAACTCACATGTCGCACCACAACCAACATGAGGGTCAGCCTTCGGGGGGTGGTCACATGACATATCTAGAAAGGATCAAGAAGAACATCACCATAAGATCAACAGATCCACAAATGAAACATGATGATTCTGTTGTGACTAATGGAAATAAAGAATTAAGAAATGACATAACCATAATAGAGATCAAATGTTGAATAGAGGAACTCAAAATGAGAGGAGACACCCAAAGTGTACCTAGAATCACCTAGGGTCTGAGAGAGATTCTTATGAGATGAATGGGAGAAGAGTCCCCTAAGAAGTAGATAAAAACACACTAGGTTGAAGGGTTTATGACGTAAACTAGGGTTTTACATTGTAAAATCCCCATGAAACATATATGCTAAAAAATACGTTGCCTCAGGTTAAAAATATTAAGTGATGATTTTACAACGTAAAAGAAAGTATTACAACATAAAAGTAACTTACACCATAAAAAAGGATTTTGTGGCTTGCAAGATTCTTATGTTGTAAACCATTTTCAGGCTTGTTCCCAATGACAAATTTATACTATAAAATACACATTTACAATGTAAAATGGTCCTATAGGCATTAACATACCCAGATTCTATAGTAACTCCCAAAACAACTTTTAAGTCATTTGAACCCAAAAACACACTCTTAAACATCGAAAGAGAATACCTTAAAAACTAGGAAGTTACAATCTCCCCACCCTAATAATTTCCACCTCTGAGAAGTCGTGTGGAAGAAGGGTGCTTCAGAAATAGGTGAGGTCGCTGCTCCCTCACTGATGACTCACACTCCCAAGTCTTATGAGAATCTTATATGTGTATCTTTAACTCTCTAACCAGTGGGATAAGATTCCTATCCAATAATTTCACCTAGGAATCAATGATATCCACTGGATTCTCTACAACTAAAACATTTGGCTCTATCTCGATCTCTTCCCAACTCAGAACATGAGAGATATCAGGATGATATTTCCTAAGCTGTGATATGTGAAAAACATTATGAATACCTATCAACTGATCCAGTAACACCAATTTATAAGCAACTTTCCCAAGCCTCTTAATGACCTTAAACAATCCAACACATTTTGGAGCTAGCTTTACCTGTTTTCCAAGCTGATGATGACCCAACCAAGGAGAAAATTTTAATAAAACTCAGTTACCAAAAAAAACTACAAAGGACGACGTCGAAAATACACATATGATTTATGTCGACTTTGAGCTATAACCAGATGTTGATGTATATCCAAAACTCTCACCAATGTATCATAAATGAGACTTGATCCCACAAGAGAGGCCTTGTCCACCTCTGCCCAACAAAGAGATGACCTACATGATTGATCATATAAAAATTCAAAGGGAGCCATTCTGATCAATGATTGATAATGTTATATGCAAACTCGACCAGTCACAGATGACTATCTCATTATCCACCAAAATCCAAGATTCAGAAACATAGAATATCCTCAAAGATCTGAATAGCATGCTCCATCTGACCATCCATCTATGGATGATATGTTGTACTCAATCGAACCTGAGTCCCCATCACCTCCTGGAGACTCTTATAGAATCTGGAAGTAAACCCAAGATCTCTACCTGAAACAATGGTATAGGTAACTCCATGTAACCTCACAATATCTTGTATATACAACTTACCTAGATCTTAAACTTTAATGTTGTCCTTGATCAGGATAAAATGAGAAAACTTTGTCGACTGATTAATCACCACCCAAATAACATTCTTCCCTCAAGGATTCCATGGTAATCCAAAAATTAAGTCCATGGAAACTTCACCCCATTTCAAACCAACACTAGAAGAGGTTGTAGCAAACCAAAAGGTTTTAAAGGCTCTGTATTTATCTATTGGTAGGTGTAAAAATGGGGCACATAATCTGAAATGTCCCACCTTATACCCGACCAACAGATTCGTCGTCTCATGTCATAATACATCTTTGCATTTCCCAGATGAATGACCCATGAAGAACTATGAAAGTTAGGAAAATTGATCTCCTCATAGATGTTGGGATGACAGACCGATTCCCAAAGCAGATAATGCCATCTGAAGGGAGAGACCAACCAGAAACAATCTCCCCACCATAAAGGGTTTCTCGAATTCCCCTAAATTCATCATCCTACTACCAAGTCTATATAATAGAATTAAGTTGATATGATGATAAAAAAACACCATTCAAAACCACACCTAAAACATCCTCCTAAGAATCCATATTCAACTGAGTGACTATCCCTATAAGGTTCCACTCTTCCTTCAATTCCAAAATAGCATGCGATGGTACTTTCCTACTGAGAGCATTTGCAATAAGATTCCCCTTCCCCAGGGTGTAGGTGATGTAGAAGTTGAATGTCTAAAGGTATTCCACCCACTAAATTGTATAAGATTAAAGTATTTCTAAGAAAAGATATATCTCAGACTCTTATAGTCAGAAAAGACTGTGGACCTCTCCCATAAGAGTTAGTATCACCAATATTTAAGCATTTTCATAACTACGACAATATCCAAATCATTAGTGGGGTAATTATTCTCATGCATCTGAACTAACGAGATCTATAGGCTACCACATGATCATTATACATAAGCATGTAACTCAAGACAACACCAGAAGCATCACAATATACCACATACCCCTTACTAGGCTCAGGTAAGATCAGAATAGGAGTTGATGTCAGAAACCATTTCAATTCATCTAAAGAAGTCTGACATTTTTCATCCCATATGAACCTCACTCCCTTCCTGGTAAGAGTAGTCAAGGGTTATTCCAACTTTGAGAAATCCTTAACAAACCACCGATAATATCCAGCAAGAATAAGGAAGTTCTCATTCTCACACTTGAATCTTGAGTAAACTAGAATATCATCTACGAATATTACCACAAAAGTGTCAAGATACTGATGGAATATTTAGTTCATTAGAGCCATAAAAACTAAAGGATCATTAGTTAGACCAAATTACATCACAAGATATTTTTAATGGTCATACCTGCTCCTGAAAGTCATCTGTAGTGTATCAGACTTCCAAACTCTAAGTTGATAATAACTCGACCGAAGATCAATTTTCAAAAACCACTTCACCCCCCTCTAATTGATCAAAAAAATCATCCACATAGGGCAAAGGATACTTATTCTTGACTGTCACCCGGTTTAACTTCCGATAGTTCATGAACAATCTAAGTGAACCATTATCCTTCTTAGCAAAGAGCACTGAGGTTGCCCATATCAAAACACTAGGGAGAACAAAACCTTTCTCCATCAGGTCATCCAACTGAATTTTGATCTTTCCATCTTCATTAGTGTCATACGATAAGAGGGTATTGAGATCGGCTATGTACCTGACACCATACCAATCATCAAATACACCTACCTCTCTGGAGGAATACTGGAGAAGTTTTCTGGAAGACATTAAGAAAATCTCTAACAACCAAGAGAAGATCACCAATAGAAGAAACGTCATCGGGATTAACTATAATAGCATATAACAAACTCTTGAGATATTCATGGAGAGGTCCTCCATGACTAGACCTCAGATCCCACTCTCCCTGAAACACACAAGAACTCCCGTCGATAGCAAGGAACGAGACACGCTAATGATAAAAGTCAGCCTCAACATGATGAGTGACAAAACAATCCATCCTGGTGATGATTTTAAATAGATCTAAATCAAGAATGAGGAAATACTAGACTAACATAATGTCAGCTATCGATAGAGAACAAGGACACTAAAACCCCTATTCTTTCCTATTTTCAAGAGGTATTGATAATTCAATTACAAAGGACATGATCTCTATTGGAAGTTTAATCATATCAACAAAATAAGCAGATATAAATGAGTGGGAGACACTAATATCAAATAAAACAGTTTATATAGAAGATGTAACAAAGATAGTACCTCTCACTATTTTTAAACCTGCATCATACTCCATCACAAAATCATCCACTGCATGAAGGTGATTCACTCTTGAGGCCTACTGATAGAGACCTGTAGACTTTTAAGCATCTGATTCTTATGTAGTGGCCTTTGGAGTTGATGATACCTAACCACAATGAGGCACATACATAGCCTAATAGAATCATTATATATGGTCATAGTGGCCACAACCGTTGCACATATTTGTAGGAATAGAACAAGAACTTCAAGTGTGACCAACCTTACCACACTGATAATAAGTCAGGGGTGCACTAATTGATATAACAGAAGGTTTATAGGAGACCCATTACTAAGAACCACCTCCACCACTCCTACGTTGCTCATACCACTTCCCCTTCTTCCCCTGCATGCCAATGAAGATACCATTGGGTATAAGAGAAGGAAAAAATGTCCAATATTGCCTGTCATGTCAATTTCTACCATTATAACTCTGTCTACCATCTCCACATAGGTAGAAAGATTCATCATGAATACCTGCGATCTAATATCTGATCGCAAAATCTGCAGGTACTTCTGAGCCTTAAGCTGATCATTCTTTACTACCTCTATAGAAAAACAAACTAACTCTACAAACTAATTGGTGTACACTAACACCAAACACTATCCCTATTATAGAGGAACTCTAGATACTTTTCAATCATCAGATACTTTTGAAAGAGATACTAGAATAAGAGTGTCTTGAAACCCTTATAGTCTAAGTTAATATGCTTATCAGCCTATACCATAGAATTCCACCATCACTTGTTGGGACCCTCAAGTCTGAATACTACACACTCCACCTTGATATTCTCAGGTGTATTTTGGAAGTCAAAGATCTGATCAATATTTCCTAGCTAGTCCTCCACCTCTTAGGCCCCATTCATACCCTTAAAGGATGGTGGTTTCTCATATAAGAACTCCTAAGATTGACCCCTTTCTCCTCCAAATCTTAAATGTACCTCAAAAACTATGTTTTGGACTTGCGGTAAATTTTGGTCCATGGTATGAACTATTTTCATGATAGCCTCTATAAGATTCTGATCCAAAGGAAAATTCTCTTAAGGAGCATCCACTGTACCCTCTTGTGGAACCCATGGAAGAAATCTCGGAGGTATATTGTTGTAAACTGAAAATAGAAGAAATGATTATATGGTGAGATAATATTAGTTTGAATTGGAAAACCATAATAAAAAACTGATATTAAGATCAAGAACTCAACATTGGAGACACATATCCCAACATCCCATGGTAACTTTTGTCTCTTTATGACTAGATCTAGCTAGAAACTCACCTCAACCTACCTCTCAAGTCATAAAAATCCTATCTCTAGTCTATCAACTTCTCAAGACTAAGAATAATCATTCTCTAGTACCAAATTGTCATGAACGGAACCAGAATTCCCTTAGAATTTGGAACCTGACCCGATCCACAATATACCTGAAGGGCATTCCTGATCCCCACAGGCTGATGACTAGCACATGAGCATCAACAACAACCAGAGGGAATAATTTTTAGAGTTGGTGTCCTAATAACCAACTGTTTGTACTTTTATTACATGAATGTACACTTATTATATATTGTTCATTATTCTGCATGACTATAATATAATAATGTCCTAGAATATTTGTTACATTAATAAGGTTATGGCAGATCCCCGCTATGATGAGAACCTTGAAATTCTATAACAATATTCTTAAATAAAGTTCTACAGTTGGATGACATACTATGATAGGACACATAGTATACAGACCATCATGTGCGAGTACTCGTAAGAAGACGAGACTCTCTCTCATGGAGTTTGCACTTGGTAATCTCCAAGATGGGAGATTATGAGAACAGACCCACCAGTAGTAATTCTGCATGTCTTGGTGTCATCGGATATTACTATCTTCAAGCATGTGTAATGGTCCTTATATTGTAATATTATCATTATCTCATGTCATGACTCACACACTTAGATTTGCTGACGAAAACCGTCATGTAGACTGTTGGCGGGAAGTAGGGTACGTTGGGTGCATCATGAATGACATGTTTTTAATGGGTAAGTCAAGGAAGGATTTGTCCCTTCCATATTTATGGAAATAGATATCTTGGGACCTTTGATTGAAATATAACTTTCACCCAAATTCCATGGCCATGGTGTAACAACGAGTTTATTTCTAGAAGTCAAAGAATGACAGATCAAACATATAGGTTTATGACACTGCTAAGAAACTTGTTTGATGAGATATTGAGACAAAGGGATTAAATTACACAGTAAGCCTTCGTATGAGGTGACACTTAAATGTAGCATCAACTTATTTCTCTTGGGTCCCTTGACCCATTTCTATACAGTAATCTTGGACTTTAGGCAAGTCTGCCTAATGCCAACGAGAAAGAGGCCTAGAGGGTCACACACTAAGTGTACCCAAGTATCTCAAGTAGAATAAAGATTATTCTCATACATGCTTTAATAATTATTCAAGGAATCCTAAATAATTTTAATGTTGGAGGAAGAATAAAATGAAAACAAGTACATTCCATGTATTAATGATTACACGTCGTGTAGTTTTTATTTTGAAAACAAGTACACGCCGTGTATTAATGATTACACGCCATGTAGTTTTTATTTTGGAAAGGAAATGTAAAACAAGTACATGTCATGTATTAATGATTACACGCTGTGTAGTTTTATTAAAAACAAGTACACTCCATGTATTAATAAATACACACCGTGTAGTTTTTCCAGTCGGGATTTTGAGGATATAATATTGTTTTATTAAATGATATTTATTATAATCAGTGTGTGAATATGTCAAGGAATTAATAATTCGACATGAGGGTTTTCAATAAGAGTTAATGAAATAAATAAAATACGTAATGCATTTATTTATTTTCATAACTATATAGCCTCAAACCCAATTATAAATATCCTCACAACCCCAACACTTTTACCCAATCGTTGGGCACAACAATTCAGGAGAATTCTTTCAAGACCGAAAGAACCTCTTCCTCCAAGAACGCTCTCAAGACCGAGAGAAATCCTCTTCCATAAGATCAAGATGATCTAAGGTGGATAACTCAAGCAAAGGTTTCTCCACACTAGCACCTGGAGACTCCTTTAGCGACGTCCATAGATACGAGGTGCACGTGTGGATCACCGCTAGAGGAAGTCTACACTTGGCTTCTGTGACGCAACGAAGAATCACATCGGAATGTGATCAAGAATATCAACGAAGAAAGAACACAAAAAATTTACTTCTTTTAAATTAATTAAATTAATTATAATCAACCTGTGACGATCTACTTTTGTGGTTCTGAGACCTTTCTTCTTCTTTGTCTATTTCTATGAATCGATCTGTGGAGACTGGAGTTTATCGTCATATTGATCCTGGATTGATCATTTCTAATGACAAAAATCCAAGTGGGAACATCCACCCATGAGCTTCCGCTGCGTCTGGAACCTTCAATTGGTATCAGAGCGAGGTTACAACATTGATTATAGTTATTTAATTTTTGTTGATAATTTACGCATTTATATTTGATTCAATTCAATATAAATCGTTCTATAAAACTGAATGAACAAGATCTGTTCTTCCTCCTTCGTTTCTCGATTCACATCATAGAAATGACCTTTTAATTTTAATTTTGATTAAATTAAAAATGAGGAACTCATATGGAAGAGCCTTTCTTTCTGTCCGTACAACATAAGAATACACGGTGTGTAGTGAAAACTACACGCCGTGTACTTAGGTTCAATGAACTGGTACTGGTCTGTCAAACCACGCTGTGTGAATTGAGTATACCTGAGTTTTATTACACCATGTTGATCAGAATTGAACAGCACATGGAAACTGGAATACACGGCGTGTATGTTGAATCAACACGTTTTTTAGTCCGATCCGGTCCAGGTGAAACTGTGTACAAGGAGAAGCCGTGTTCCGTGTACATGGGATTGCCAGGCCGGTAACCACGTAACAAGGAAGTACATGCCATGTTAGATTAATCTACATGCCGTGTAATCCAAAATTTCCAAAGTATAGAAAACATGCCAAAGCCCCCGACATGTACTTTGGATAAAGGGTGAAAAATACATGTCGTGTAATATATCCTATACGCTGTGTACTTTCCAGAAATGAGATTTCACCAGGTTTCCTTCAAAAGTACAAAGTCCTATATAAAGAATATGGATGAGAATAATCTCAAGGAAATTCATAAATGAATTTAAGATAAAGAATTGATTAATTATAAGATCATAATTAATTAAATTCAAGCGCGAATTATCCTGAATAAATAGAACGATTAAAATAATTTGAATGCTAAATATGCGTTAATGTCGTTGCATGCTATGGATGATCACGAGCTAGACCAAATACCCTTTGTATGTGTGTATGGTTTCATTTAAATTTGTTTAATTTAAATTCGTTGGCCTGCAAGCCTTCTTCCAATAAAATGTAGGGCTTGTGTGCCCATGGTTTCTTTAATGTAAACCCCATGTAATAGAGTATCTCACAAGCCATAGGAGACGGTTCAAAACTCGAAGTTGAGGTGAAACCAACCCAAGAAGATACAAAGGTGGACAAGTGGGAGCTGCAAAACATGAACCATCCGTTCAAGGTGTTTTTCACCAGGTCAGGGTTAGCTTATCAAACTGCTAGATAAGCTAACCAATAGAAGCCCATGATCATGCCATCTTATTTTATTTCTGTCTAATTTCATGGTTTATTTATTATGTATGTGTTGTCTTGATCACATAATTAATGAAATAAACAAGCATGAAAAGATGGAATAAAATAAAAACCGAACTATGCGTAAACATTATCAGAACATGGTTAATCACTTAAGCAAGCATCACTTAATATTAACAAGCATGTGATAGTGCAAAACTACGCATAAAGAATAAAATCCCTCAAATACCATATTAAGTTAGACCAAGCCTTCCATTACTTAATTAAGGGAAAGACTCAATAAAACTATGTGTTTGACCAACCCTTGTTGGGACACTTACTTTTATAAAGGAAGCTCTTATGAAAGTTTTGGGTTGACTTAAACATTTTACATCAAGAGGATTAGCCCTTGCTGGACTTGTTGTAAAATGGAGGTGAGTGTTGAGGAAATCCAAGTCAGGATTTCAGGATTGGGGAGTCCACTCAACAGATCAAGGAATTATAAGCTCACAATTGGCAAAGACCAACCTACCTAAATACCTTCAAATAGCTTGACCAACCCTTGTTGGGGTTATGCGAAGGGGAATATGGATCCTTGACACTAGAATATCAAAGCAACTAGACATTCTGAGTTCAATGGTGATGGCCATTGGGACTTGATAAAATAGTGGGAGACTTAATAAATTCATTTATTATTTTTCATAAAATGTAATCAAAAGGTACTGATAAATATGCTATTTTAATTTGTAGAATCAATATGACAAGCTCATCAACCACATTTTATCTACGATCAATTCTGGATAAAGACAATATCCTCACCGGTAGTAACTTTTAGGAATGGTTTAGGCACCTTCAGGTTATCCTACTCCATGAATGAAATTTTTATGTGCTGGAGTCCTCACTTCCTGATTCACCTCCCCAAGGGGAAAGTGATGAAGATTTCCTGGTCTATGATCAACATTTTAACGATGCAATCGATGTTCAATGTTTGATGTTGTCATCAATGTCTAGTGAGCTCATGAAGTCTCATAAAGACATGGATGCCTATAGCATGATCAACCACCTCTGTGGTCTATACTAGGAGAGAGCAAGACAAGAAAGGTTTGAGATCTCCAAGGCTCTATTTCAGAGAAATCTTGGAGAGGGTGCCCCAGTTGGGCCTCATGTAGTCAAGCTCATTGGCTACATTGAGCGCTTGGAGGTTCTAGGGTTTAAACTCCCTGAAGAACTGGGTATCGATCTCATTCTTGCATCACTTCCCCATAGCTTCTCTAACTTTGTTGTAAATTTCAACATGAAAAACATTGAGAAGTCTCTATCTGATATTCTCATCCTTATTCTCCAAGTGGAAAATGATATGAAGCATGAAAATCCTTCTATCCTTATAGTGAATAAAAGGAAAGGGAAGGAAAAGAGCTTTAAGACCAAAGCTTCTTCAAGGCCTTCCAAGAAAAGGAAGATCAAAGGGGAGGCAAGATAACAGAAGGCTGTTTGTTTCGCATGTGGCAAGAAGGTCCACTGGAAGAAAAACTGCACCCAACCAAGGAAGCAAGGGGAAGATTCAGGTGCATTTGTTATCGAATTCAATCTATCTATTTCTACCAATTGGGTATTAGATACTGCTTGTGGTGCTCAAATCTGTATCCAAATATAGGAACCAAGTAGATTCAAAAAGATTGACCGAGGTGAGGTGGATCTACGAGCAGCCAACAGAGCAATACTCGTTGTTGTAGCTGTCGAAGACTACCACCTCACATTGCCTATTGGGATGGTCTTGGTTTTTAAAGGATGTTATTATATACCCTCTATAACCAAAAACATTATTTCAGTATCCAGATTAGATACTGATGGATTCATCTTCAAGTTTGGAAGTGGATGTTGCTACTTTTATAAAGATAACATTTATTTTGGTAGGGTACATTTATATAATGGCCTTTATGTGTTAGAATACACAAACCAAGTAATGGAAATCAATGAAAAAATTAATTCACATGACTCATACCACACCCAACTTTGTCATCACTGGCTAGGTTATGTCAATCAGAAACATTTGACAAAATTACATCAATATGGATATTTAGATTCTTTCGAACTAAAACCACTTGGTGTATGTCATGAGTGTCTACAACGAAAAATGACCAAATCCCCATTTAGTGGGAAAGGTGAAAGGACTAAAGAGATTCTTGAATTAGTTCACATAGATGTGTGTGGACTATTTCCAGTTGAATTAAGGGGTGGGTTCTTGCAGTTCATAACTTTTACTGATGATTTTAGTAGATATGGATATATTTACTTAATGAGGTATTAAGTCGGATTCTTTTGATCGGTTCAAAGAATACAAGAATGAAGTTGAGAACCATATTGGTAAGAATATTAAGAAACTTCGCTCAGACAGAGGAGGATAATATCTTAATCAGGACTTCATTGATTTCTTATGGCAGTTTGGGATTCTATCTCAACTCACTCCTCCTTGCACGCCTTAGTGGAATGGTGTGAGTGAAAGGAGGAATCGCACCCTGTTGGACATGGTGAGATTAATGATGAGTCATGCGAGTCTTCCATTATCCTTTTGGGGATATGCATTACAAACAACAACACACATACTAAACCAAGTGCCAACTAAATCGATAAATGGTATTCTATATGAGTTATGGAGTGGACGCAAAGCCATGTTATCAAATTTACATGTGTGGGGTAGTGAAACATTTGTTAAGGCCTCTTCAGGTAACAAACTTGCACCCCGAGTCACAAAGTGTATCTTTATAGGACATCCCAAGGAAACAAGGGGATATTACCTATACAACCCCTCAGATAAAAAGGTTATAGTGGAAAGAAACGCCATATTCCTTGAGAGGGAGCACATCTCTAAAAAAGATAGTGGGAGCGAGATATACTTCGATGAAATCGAGGCTTAAGATACACAAGAGTTGGTACAAGAACAGATTCCACAAAGCCCTGTGGAAGAACAATCTATTCTAGAGACATAAGAACTGCGTAGGAGCACAAGAGAGGTGAGAGAACCGGAACGATATGGATTTCTTGTCACCGAGGATGGTGAATCATTATTGGTTGACAATGATGATCCTCTTACCTACAAGGAAGCAGTTGAAGGAATAGACGTTACCAAGTGGCTGGAAGCCATGAATTCTGAAATGGATTCTATGTACCAAAACCAAGTCTGGATTTTGGTAGATCCTCCAATTGATGTAAATCCTATTGGTAATAAATGGGTATTCAAGAAGAAACTGGACATGGAGGGGAAATTCAGCACCTATAAGTCATGACTGGTTGCAAAAGGTTTTATACAACATCAAGGAATTGACTATAATGAAACTTTTTCACCGGTTGCGATACTGGAATCCATCAGAATCCTATTAGCCATTTCCACTTACCATAACTATGAAATTTGGCAAATGGATGTCAAAATAGCATTACTTAATGGGAACCTCCAGGAAGATGTCTACATGACACAACCTGAAGGGTTTGTAACTCCAAATGATGCCAACAAGGTATGCAAGTTGTCACTACTGGAAATAATATATTTACCAACGGTTGAGAAATGTTGGGAAAGGTTGGAAAACCGTTGGTATAACATATACCAACGGTTCTGCCAACCGTAGGTAAGTAAGCCATTGGGAAAAACATTTCCCAACGGTTTACAGCAAACCGTTGGCATAGGGTGGAGATAGGTTACTCTATCCCAACGGTTCTTCAAAACCGTTGGGAAAAAGGTTTGCCAACGGTTTAAAACCGTTGGCACAGGGGCTTAAAATTATCATGTTTTTCCCAACGGTTTGGTAAACCGTTGGCAAAAACCCCACATCTACTCTTTCCCCACGGTTCTAAACCGTTGGGAAAAGTGTTTTACCAACGGTTTGATGAACCGTTGGTAAAACTAATCTACAATTTCTATGCCAACGGTTTTGAACCGTTAGTATAGCCTCTGCTGGGAAAATCACCCAGCAGCTCCCCAATTTGCCCAGCAGCTCCCAACCAGGTCTCCAATTTTGACCAGCACCACATCTGGTTTTGTGGGTTCCCTCTCATTTTTCAATCCAATTATTGTACCTGTAATAAACTAACACATACATATATAATTATTGTACCTGCAGTAACCAACTAACACTTACATATAGAGAACAAATTCATACACGTTTAACATATAATGGTAGAACTATACACATCCATAATTAAATTAGAATTGATAACGTAATTATAAACATACATAATTCATTTAAATTTCAATTTAAAATGTAGATGACAATTATATGTGGAATCTGGAAGTCAATTCATAATTTGATCTGTTTTTTGTATACCATATATTTTTACCTAAAGTAATGTCCGTTTTAAACATAATACATACACCTGGAGTGCTACCGTCCACAACGTGCCTCAGATTGAGGCGGAGTTGACTCATACACGTCACATATGACCCATGGATCGTTGTGCTAATGTATCGACACAATCCGAATGCGTTTGGTTGGTTTTCCGTATGCCAGTTGATGTTTTTCAATTAAAATGACGTACTTTTGAAACAAAAGGCAGACACTTTGAGTGGTTCCGGCCACATCGCGCCTCAGATTGAGGTGGTGTTGACTCGTACACGTCACATATGACCTATGGATCGTTCTCCTAAAGTTTCAATGGAAACCGAATGCGTTTGGTCGGTTTTCCGTATGTACTTAAATTGTTGTCCATTTTAAGCAAAAGAGACACAGTTGGAGCGGTGTCAGCCACACCGCTCCTCAGATTGAGGCGGGATTGACTCGTACACGTCACATACGACCCGTGGATCCTTTTCCTAAAGTATGGACACAATCCGAATGCATTTGCTCCGTTTTCCGTATGTCACTTGATGCTTTTCACTTAAAATGATGTCCCTTTGAAACAAAAGACAGACACTTTGAGTGGTGTCGGCCACACCGCGTCTCCAATTGAGGCGGGGTTGATTCGTACACGTCACATATGACCCATGGATCGTTCTCCTAAAGTTTCAATGGAAACCGAATCCGTTTCGTCGGTTTTCCGTATGTACTTAAAATGGTGTCTGTTTTAAACAAAAGAGATCCACTTAGACTGATCTCGGCCACACCATGACTTGGATTCATCCCGGGTCAGCTCGTACATGTCACATATGACCCATGGATCGTTGGGATAAATTATCAACAAATTCGGAATGCGTTTGGTCGGTTTTCCGTATGCCAGTTGTTCTTTTCACTTATAATCCTGTCCATTTTAAACAAAAGAGACACAGTTAGAACGGTGTCGGCCACACCGCTCCTCGGATTCAGGCGGGATTGACTCGTACACATCACATACGACCCATGGATCCTTGTGATAAAGTATCGACACAGTCCAAATGCCTTTGGTCGGTTTTTCGTATGTCACTTGATGCTTTTCACTTAAAATGACGTCTTTTTGAAACAAAAGACCGACACTTTGAGTGGTGTTGGCCACACCGCGTCTCCGATTGTGGCGGGGTTGATTCGTACACGTCACATATGACCCATGGATCGTTCTCCTAAAGTTTCAACGGAAACCGAATCCGTTTGGTCGTTTTTTCCGTATGTACTTAAAATGGTGTCCATTTTAAACAAAAGAGAGCCATTTAGACTTATCCCGGCCACACCGCGACTCGGATTCATCCCGGGTTGGCTCTTACACGTCACATATGACCCATGGATTGTTGAGATAAATTATCAACAGATTCGGAATGTGTTTGGTCGGTTTTCCGTATTCCAGTTGATGCTTTTCACTTAAAATGACGTCCTTTTGACTTGAAACCACCGTGCAACATTCTAATTATTATTCGTGACGTGTACGCGTAGACGACACGTCAATCGGATGTGCGGTTTGCGCGGTACGGCTCAATATTCGTGTTTTAAGTGATGCGCGCGCTTCATAAACGCGCGTGAGGGGGGTCCAAATGGGCCGAACGATGTCGGAATGGCCTGAAATCAAACGAAAAATACGGGTGAGTGATTTCTGAAGTGGTCGAGTAGATGGCACGTCAATCGGACGTGCCCTGTGCCCGCGGTGACCGAGAACGCAGTTCGGGTGTCATAAACGGCCAGAACGGGCGTCCAACGGTCAAATTCATAGAGGACTACCTCGGATTGAGATGAAACCACTGTGGAACATTCTAATTATTATTTGTGACGTGTACGCGCAGACGGTACGTCAATCGTACGTGCGGTTTGCGCGGTACGGCTCAATATTCGTGTTTTAAGTGATGTGCGCGCTTCGTAAACGCGCGTGAGGGGGGTCCAAACGGGACGAACGATGTCGGAATGGCCTGAAATCAGACGACAAATACGGATGAGTGATTTCTGAAGTGGTCGAGCAGACGGCACGTCAATCGGACGTGCCGTGTGCCCGCGGTGACAGACAACGCAGTTCTGGTGTCATAAACGGCCAGAACGGGCGTCCAACGGTCAAATTCATAGTGGACGGCCTCGGATTGAGCTGAAACCACCGTGGAACATTCTAATTATTATTCGTGACGTGTACACGCAGACGGCACGTTAATCGGACGTGCGGTGTGCGCGGTACGGCTCAATATTCGTGTTTTAAGTGATGCGCGCGCTTCGTAAACGCGCGTGAGGGGGTCCAAACGGGCCGAACGATGTCGGAATGGCCTGAAATCAGACGAAAAATACGAGTGACTGATTTTTGAAGTGGTCGAGTAGACGGCACGTCAATCAGACGTGCCGTGTGCCCGCGGTGACCGACAACGCAGTTCTGGTGTCATAAACGGCCAGAACAGGCGTCCAACGGTCAAATTCATAGCGGACGACCTCAGATTGAGCTGAAACCACCGTGGAACATTCTAATTATTATTCGTGACGTGTACGCGCAGATGGCACCTCAATCGGACGTGCAGTTTGCGCGGTACGACTCAATATTCGTGTTTTAAGTGATGCGCGCGCTTCGTAAACGCGCGTGAGGGGGGTACAAACGGGCCGAACGATGTCGGAATGGCCTGAAATCAGAAGACAAATATGGTTGAGTGATTTCTGAAGTGTTCGAGTAGACGGAACGTCAATCGGACGTGCCGTGTGCCCGCGGTGACCGACAACGCAGTTCTGGTGTCATAAACGGCCAGAACGGGCGTCCAACGGTCAAATTCATAGCGGACGACCTCGGATTGAGCTGAAACCACCGTGGAACATTCTAATTATTATTCGTGACATGTACGCGTAGACGGAACGTCAATCGGACGTGCGATTTGCGCGGTACGGCTCAATATTCGTGTTTTAAGTGATGCGCGCGCTTCGTAAACGCGCGTGAGGGGGGTCCAAACGGGCCAAACGATGTCGGAATGGCCTAAAATCAGACGAAAAATACGGGTGAGTGATTTCTTAAGTGGTCGAGCAGACGACACGTCAATCGGACGTGCCGTGTGCCCGCGGTGACAGACAACGCAGTTCTGGTGTCATAAACGGCCAGAACGGGCGTCCAACAGTCAAATTCATAGCGGACGGCCTCATATTGAGATGAAACCACCGTGGAACATTCTAATTATTATTCGTGACGTGTACGCGCAGACGGCACGTTAATCGGACGTGCGGTGTGCGCGATACGGCTCAATATTCGTGTTTTAAGTGATGCGCGCGCTTCGTAAACGCGCGTGAGGGGGGTCCAAACGGGCCGAACGATGTCAGAATGGCCTGAAATCAGACGAAAAATACGGGTGACTGATTTCTGAAGTGGTCGAGTAGACGGCACGTCAATCGGACGTGCCGTGTGCCCGCGGTGACCGACAACGCAGTTCTGGTGTCATAAACGGCCAGAACAGGCGTCCAACGGTCAAATTCATAGCGGACGGCCTCAGATTGAGCTGAAAACACCGTGGAACATTCTAATTATTATTCGTGACGTGTACGCGCAGACGACACCTCAATCGGACGTGCGGTTTGCGCGGTACGACTCAATATTCGTGTTTTAAGTGATGCGCGCGCTTCGTAAACGCGCGTGAGGGGGTCCAAACGGGCCGAACGATGTCGGAATGGCCTGAAATCAGAATACAAATATGGGTGAGTGATTTCTGAAGTGTTCGAGTAGACAGAACGTCAATCGGACGTGCCGTGTGCCCGCGGTGACCGACAACGCAGTTCTGGTGTCATAAACGGCCAGAACGGGCGTCCAACGGTCAAATTCATAGCGGACGACCTCGGATTGAGCTGAAACCACCGTGGAATATTCTAATTATTATTCATGACGTGTACGCGCAGACGGAACGTCAATCGGACGTGCGATTTGCGCGGTACGGCTCAATATTCGTGTTTTAAGTGATACGCGCGCTTCGTAAACGCGCGTGAGGGGGGTCCAAACGGGCCGAACGATGTCGGAATGGCCTGAAATCAGATGAAAAATATGGGTGACTGATTTCTAAAGTGTTTGAGCAGACGACACGTCAATCGGACGTGCCGTGTGCCCGCGGTGACCGACAACGCAGTTCTGGTGTCATAAACGGCCAGAACGGGCGTCCAACAGTCAAATTCATAGCGGACAACCTCAGATTGAGCTGAAACCACCGTGGAATATTCTAATTATTATTCGTGACGTGTACGCGTAGACGGAACGTCAATCGGACGTGCGATTTGCGCGGTACGGCTCAATATTCGTGTTTTAAGTGATACGCGCGCTTCGTAAACGCGCGTGAGGGGGGTCCAAACGGGCCGAACGATGTCGGAATGGCCTGAAATCAGATGACAACTACGGTTGACTGATTTCTGAAGTGTTCGAGCAGACGACACGTCAATCGGACGTGCCGTGTGCCCGCGGTGACCGACAACGCAGTTCTGGTGTCATAAACGGCCAGAACGGGCGTCCAACGGTCAAATTCATAGCGGACGGTGTCAGATTGAGCTGAAACCACCGTGGAACATTCTAATTATTATTCGTGATGTGTACGTGCAGACGGCACGTCAATCGGACGTGCGGTTTGCGTGGTACGGCTCAATATTCGTGTTTTAACTGATGCGCGCGCTTCGTAAACGCGCGTGAGGGGGGTCCCAACGGGCCGAACGATGTTGGAATGGCCTGAAATCAGAAGAAAAATACGGGTGAGTGATTTATGAAGTGTTCGAGCAGACGGTACGTCAATCGGACGTGCCCTGTGCCCGCGGTGACCGACAACGCAGTTCGGGTGTCATAAACGGCCAGAACGGGCGTCCATCGGTCAAATTCATAGCGGACGGCCTCGGATTGAGCTGAAACCACCGTGGAACATTCTAATTATTATTCGTGACGTGTACGCGCAGACGGAACGTCAATCGGACGTGCGGTTTGCGCGGTACGGCTCAATATTCGTGTTTTAACTGATGCGCGCGCTTCGTAAACGCGCGTGAGGGGGGTCCCAAAGGGCCGAACGATGTCGGAATGGCCTGAAATCAGACGAAAAATACGAGTGAGTGATTTTTGAAGTGGTCGAGCAGACGGCACGTCAATCGGACGTGCCCTGTGCCCGCGGTGACCGACAACGCAGTTCTGGTGTCATAAACGGCCAGAACGGGCGTCCAACGGTCAAATTCATAGCGGACGGCCTCAGATTGATCTGAAACCACCGTGGAACATTCTAATTATTATTCGTGACGTGTACGCGCAGACGGAATGTCAATCGGACGTGCGGTTTGCGCGGTACGACTCAATATTCGTGTTTTAAGTGATGCGCGCGCTTCGTAAACGCACGTGAGGGGGGTCCAAACGGGCCGAACGATGTCGGAATGGCCTGAAATCAGACGACAAATACGGGTGACTGATTTCTGAAGTGTTCGAGCAGACGTAACGTCAATCGGACGTGCCGTGTGCCCGCGGTGACCGACAACGCAGTTCTGGTGTCATAAACGGCCAGAACGGGCGTCCAACGGTCAAATTCATAGTGGACGGCCTTGGATTGAGCTGAAACCACCGTGGAACATTCTAATTATTATTCGTGACGTGTAGGCGCAGACGGCACGTCAATCGGACGTGGGGTTTGCGCGGTACGGCTCAATATTCGTGTTTTAAGTGATGCGCGCGCTTCGTAAACGCGCGTGAGGGGGGTCCAAACGGGCCGAACGATGTCGGAATGGCCTGAAA
Source organism: Viscum album (assembly GCA_963277665.1). Classification (NCBI taxonomy): domain Eukaryota; kingdom Viridiplantae; phylum Streptophyta; class Magnoliopsida; order Santalales; family Viscaceae; genus Viscum; species Viscum album. The sequence continues at coordinate 903,140,544 of OY728125.1, read as the reverse complement.
TCAGACGAAAGATACAGGTGAGTGATTTCTGAAGTGGTCGAGCAGACGGCACGTCAATCGGACGTGCCCTGTGCCCGCGGTGACCGACAACGCAGTTCGGGTGTCATAAACGGCCAGAACGGGCGTCCAACGGTCAAATTCATAGCGGACGGCCTCGGATTGAGCTGAAACCACCTTGGAACATTCTAATTATTATTTGTGACGTGTACGCACAGACGGCACGTCAATCGGACGTGCGGTTTGCGCGGTACGACTCAATATTAGTGTTTTAAGTGATGCGCGCGCTTCGTAAACGCGCGTGAGGGGGGTCCAAATGGGCCGAACGATGTCGGAATGGCCTGAAATCAGACGAAAAATACGGGTGAGTGATTTCTGAAGTGGTCGAGCAGACGGAACGTCAATCGGACGTGCCGTGTGCCCGCGGTGACCGACAACGCAGTTCTGGTGTCATAAACGGCCAGAACGGGCGTCCAACGGTCAAATTCATAGCGGACGGCCTCAGATTAAGCTGAAACCACCTTGGAACATTCTAATTATTATTTGTGACGTGTACGCGCAGACGGCACGTCAATCGGACGTGCGGTTTGCGCGGTACGCCTCAATATTAGTGTTTTAAGTGATGCGCGCGCTTCGTAAACGCGCGTGAGGGGGGTCCAAACGGGCCGAACGATGTCGGAATGGCCTGAAATCAGACGACAAATACGGGTGAGTTATTTCTGAAGTGGTCGAGTAGACGGCACGTCAATCGGACGTGCCCTGTGCCCGCGGTGACCGACAACGCAGTTCGGGTGTCATAAACGGCCAGAACGGGCGTCAAACGGTCAAATTCATAGCGGACGGCCTCGGATTGAGCTGAAACCACCGTGCAACATTCTAATTATTATTCTTAACGTGTACGCGCAGACGGCATGTCAATCGGACGTGCAGTTTGCGCGGTACGACTCAATATTCGTGTTTTAAGTGATGCGCGCCCTTCGTAAACGCGCGTGAGGGGGGTCCAAATGGGCCGAACGATGTCGGAATGACCTGAAATCAGACGAAAAATACGGGTGAGTGATTTTTGAAGTGTTTGAGCAGACGGCACGTCAATCGGACGTGCCCTGTGCCCGCGGTGACCGAGAACGCAATTCGGGTGTCATAAACGGCCAGAACGGGCGTCCATCGGTCAAATTCATAGCGGACGGCCTCGGATTGAGCTGAAACCACCGTGGAACATTCTAATTATTATTCGTGACGTGTACGCGCAGACGGAATGTCAATCGGACATGCGGTTTGCGCGGTACGACTCAATATTCGTGTTTTAAGTGATGCGCGCGCTTCGTAAACGCGCGTGAGGGGGGTCCCAACGGGCCGAACGATGTCAGAATGGCCTGAAATCAGACGACAAATACAGGTGAGTGATTTCTGAAGTGGTTGAGCAGACGACACGTCAATCGGACGTGCCCTGTGCCCGCGGTGACCGACAACGCAGTTCTGGTGTCATAAACGGCCAGAACGGGCGTCCAACGGTCAAATTCATAGCGGACGGCCTCAGATTGATCTGAAACCACCGTGGAACATTCTAATTATTATTCGTGACGTGTACGCGCAGACGGCACGTCAATCGGACGTGCGGTTTGCGCGGTACGACTCAATATTCGTATTTTAAGTGATGCGCGCGCTTTGTAAACGCGCGTGAGGGGGGTCCAAACCGTCCAAACGATGTCGGAATGGCATGAAATCAGACGAAAAATACGGGTGAGTGATTTCTGAAGTGGTCGAGCAGACGGCACGTCAATCGGACGTGCCGTCTGCCCGCGGTGATCGACAACGCATTTCTGGTGTCATAAACGGCCACAACGGGCGTCAAACAGTCAAATTCATAGCGGACGACCTCGGATTGAGCTTAAACCACCGTGAAACATTCTAATTATTATTCGTGACGTGTACGCGCAGACAGAACGTCAATCGGATGTGCGGTTTGCGCGGTACGACTCAATATTCGTGTTTTAAGTGATGCGCGCGCTTCGTAAACGCGCGTGAGGGGGGTCCAAACCGGCCAAACGATGTCAGAATGGCCTGAAATCAGACGACAAATACGGGTGAATGATTTCTGAAGTGGTCGAGCAGACGACACGTCAATCGGACGTGCCGTGTGCCCGCGGTGACCGACAACGCAGTTCTGGTGTCATAAACGGCCAGAACGGGCGTCCAACGGTCAAATTCATGGCGGACGGCCACGGATTGAGCTGAAACCACCGTGGAACATTCTAATTATTATTCGTGACGTGTACGCGCAGACGGCACGTCAATCGGACGTGCCGTGTGCCCGCGGTGACCGAAAACGCAGTTCAGGGGTTGTTCAGGGGTTGTTCAAGGTTTGTTCAGGGGGTTGTCCGGGGTCCAGGGGGGGGGGGGGGTTGTCCGGGGGCTGTCCGGGGGGCTATCCGGGGTCCAGGGTGGGGGGTTGGGGGCTGTACGGGGGGCTGTCCAGGGGGCTGTCCGCGGGGCTGTCTGGTGGGTGTTTGCGGGGTGTTCGGGGTCCAAGGGGGAGGGGGGGTTGTCTAGGGTCCAAGAATGAGGGGGGTTGTCCAGGGAGTTCTCAAACACACAACCACTAAAAGACAACAACATCCATAAAAACTGGCAATATATAAAAATAACTCAACTCCAATACTATACTACGAGTCTAGATAAAACCAACAACTAGAATAGATTAAACATCAAATCTCAGTAATATAAGTCAAAAATGTAACGGATCAATATGTCACACATCAACATCACCATCATCATCATCATCATCATCATCATCATCACCCTCGTCATCGTCCTCCTCATCGTCCTCACCCTCCACAGCGCCTTCCTCCTCGCCTTCGCCCTCCTCCTCGCCCTCCTCATCTCCCTCCTCTTCCGCATCAGACTCCTCGCCATCATCATCTTCAAGCTGGACATCGGCCTGACCACCTCTGGAACTGACACCTGGTGCACCATATATAGAATGTATCGACGACATGTATTCATCAATCGCTGGGCTGGCCTCTGCTGGAAGTGTTGGACGTAGAACTTCAATAAATTTCATAAATGCACTGTTTGCCCTAGCAGACTGTTCTGCCGTCTCTATGACCCTTTTCTCAGCCTGTTCTGCCTGTGCCCTAACTTGCTGCAGCTCGGTGGCACTACAACTCGTACCTGAGGCAGGCCAATACCTCGTCGGGGCTATCCTAGGTCGGCAGCGTACTCTGCCAGAATGATCATCTCCCAACACCTGATGTAAGTGATCAGATGGCCCAAAATTGTCTGCTTCTTGGGCATCGAGGGCCTCTAAAGCATCCTGTTACAAATATAAATATATTATTAAGTTACAAAATAGATATTAAAATATAAAATCAACAGATTAAAACTTACAATCTGCTGCTGAGTCGCTTCGTTGACAGCACTTCCATCCTTTTTTCGTCTACTCGAGCAAAACAGTTTTGCTCGAGGCACACGTCCTTCAATATTTTGTACTTGCCTCTACAATGACATTGAAAACAAAAGTTATATAAAAACTTTAGCAAATGATTAAATAATTGAGGAAACAAAAGAAAATGTATGTCGTAAATAAAACTTATAAACAATTGTCATACCTGCTGCCTCTCATGATCCGGCATCGTCGTGCGTCCTAGTGTATGCAGGTATTTTTTTGCATCAATGTTTTTTTTATTTTTTCCAGATGATTCCTAAATAAAATTCGATAATGCAAAGGATAATATTAATGCAAAACTTGAAAGTTATTATTTAAATACCTCAAATGTAATTCATACCTTAAATTGGGTACTCGTCCAATGAGTAATCATCTGACGATACTGCTCTATAGGACAATCATCTACGACTGGTACTGCCTCTAACTCAGTGCCAACTCTAGCACGCCAGCCAATATATAGCTCATGCTTGTAGGCTCTCCAAAGCTCGCCTAAATCCTTTAGACGTTCCAATCGTGCACCCTCACCATCAGGAAAATTAAATCGAAGTTGAAATCAAAATATTAATTCATATAAATACAAAAAAAATTCATGACATTAAATACAACAGATTTTTTTACCCATATCTCTGCCCAAGCTCTACCTTTGACCTCATGTGGCAAATGTCTCCACGACAGCGGGCTGACGGGAATGATGTCGGAGTATTTGGCAAGCGTCGCCAGAAAACTCCGACATTGCTGCCCTGTTTTCTCAACCATCTGATTGTATTCATTATATTCCACCATAACCTGTGTGCGACGGTTCCACACCGAACGCATGCGTGTACGCCCCCGCCCCCGCCTCCTGTCAGTAGATGTATCTGTCATGAAATAAAAACAAATATTTTATCAAAACATGTTATAATGAAAATAAATATTGCTATAAAAATTTGTTAGGGTTTTATAAATATACATGCGCTAGTCTGATCAATGAGTGGCGCCGGATCCACAGAACCTGATGGAACACCCTCTGGTGGAACAGGAGTCGAAGACGATGGAATATAAAAGCTCGGAGAGACAGAAGTAGAAGGAAAAGAAGATGGAACAACTGTATGACCTGATGCTGACTGGGGAGTGGGAATCATCATGGGATGTGAAAATGATGGGGCACAAGATGCATAAGGTAGTGAAAACATGGGAGGCCTAAATACCCCGTGTGTCCCTAACGACACACCGGGATCAGAATGTGGGAAGGCTGAAATGTCAGTGGGAGGGGCAGGGTCTAGTCGGGCACGCGCAGCTCTACGTCCACCTCTGGTACGAACCCTCCTCGTACCACCGGCCTGAGTACTAGGAGCAGTACTAGGCTCCTCGTCGAATAACTGTCGACGTAATGATGGATCCTACAAAAAAGTTTACAAAAAAAATTAATCACATGACATTATATATTCTGTAAATATATATATATATATATATATATATATTTGAAATAAAGTACTCACTGTAGGCACTAATGGTGGAATGCCCATCTCCTCCATCCGACGATTGTTCTCCGCCATTTTTTTACTTCGTCTTTCTTCAATTGGTAGAATTTCCTGTAAAAAGAATTCATATAAGTCATTTTGTCATAAACAATTCAATAGGATTGAACTTTAATAGAAAATACATTTAAGTAAATGACAAAGGAAGAAAATAATCATGGTATCAACTACACATGTGAAAAAAACATACTAATGTGTTATTGAAAAAATGTAAAACCAACAAGAACTTAATGTTTTATCACATTAGAGCATGCCTCATCCCATAACCATATTAGTAGGGTATCCTCATATGCGATTTACCTTTTTGAATTAATATGCACTTCCTCACCAGGTACCTGAGTAGATTTCATAGATATAATCATCTCACATCCTGTAAGGCTTCATTATGTATGATCATCCCACACCCCCTGGACAGCCCCCTGAACAGCCCCGCCCACCCCCGTGGACAGCCTTTCCCACCCTCGTGGATAGCCCCGCCCACCCCCATAGACAACCCACCCCCGTGGACACCCCCTACCCCCTAGACAGCCCAACCACCCCCGTGGACAGCCCACCCACCCCCCTCGACACCCCTTCTCCCTATGGACAGCCCCCCACCCCCTTGGATAGCCCGCCTACCCCCCTGGACACCCCTACCCCCTGTGGCCAGCCCACCCACCCCCCCTGGACAGCCCGCCCACCCCTCCTTGACAGCCCGGCCACCCCCGTGGACAGCCCGTCCACCCTTGTGGACAGCCCGCCCACCCCCGTACCCCCCTAGACACCCCGTACCCCCCCGGGATAGCCCCTCCCACCCTCCCAAACAACCCACACCCCCTCCCCTGCAACCCCACCACCACCACCTAGACATACCAACCCCCCTAGACACCCCACACACCCATCCCCCACCAGGACACCCCACTCAGACCCCCAGGACAGCCCACACCCCCTGGACAGCCTCGCCCACCCCCGTGGACAACCTTTCCCACCCCCGTGGACAGCCCCGCCCACCCCCGTGGACAACCCACCCACCCCCGTCGACGCCCCCTACCCCCTAAACAGCCCAACCACCCCCGTGGACAGCCCACCCACCCCCCTCGACACCCCTTCTCCCTATGGACAACCCCCCACCCCCTTGGATAGCCCGCCCACCCTCTGGACACCCCTACCCCCTGTTGCCAGCCCCCCCCCCCCCCCCCCCCTGGACAGCCCGCCCACGCCTCCTTGACAGCCCGACCACCCCCGTGGACAGCCCGTCCACCCTTGTGGACAGCCCGCCCACCACCGTACCCCCCTGGATAGCCCCGCCCACCCTCCCAAACAGCCCACACCCCCCCTCCCCTGCAACCCCACCACCACCACCTAGACATACCACCCCCGTGGACACCCCACACACCCCTCCCCCACCATGACACCCCACCCAGACCCCCAGGACAGCCCACACCCCCTAGACAGCACCGCCCACCCCGTGGACAGCCTTTCCCACCCCCGTGGACACCCCCGCCCACCCCCGTGGACACCCACCCACCCCCGTGGACATCCCCTACCCCCACAATCGATTATCCAAAACATATCAAATTGGTTTGAACACAATCCATAATTCCCACAATCCATTATCCAAACATAGAAAAAATCTCACATGATGCTCGACCATTGGAAAATAATTAAAAATCACCAACACCTCCTTCCAAACATAGAATACAAAAAACATTAACAGAATACAAAAACATTAAAAAATCTCACAATCCATTATCAAATTGATTTCATGAGTAATATCAAATTGGTCTGATTTACATGTTTTGAACACTCTCCTTCTAAACATAGAATACAAAAACATTAAAAATCACCAACACCTGGATAATCAATTAAACTACCAACACCTGGAAAAAATCTATTCATTAAAAAAACTACAACAATATGGTTGAGATCAAATTTCACCTATTCGTATGGGGTGTACCTATTGGGATGGGGGTACTGGTGTTCAGATTCGCGAGAGCAGTGGAGTGAGATTGGGTTCGCGAGAGCATCGGAGTGAATAGATTAGGGCTCTGTCCGAATGGGGAGAGGAGATCGCGGCCTGCAATTTGGGGGAAACCTTTGCCAACGGTTTTTATAAACCGTTGGCAAAGGCTGAGTTTTAGCAGCCTTTTCCCAATGGTTCCATTGAACCGTTGGGAAAGGTCTGAGTTTTAAGCCTTTTCCCAACGGTTCCAATGAACCGTTGGTAAAGGTCTCCTTTTCCCAACGGTTCCAGTGAACCGTTGGGGAAAGGTCTGCTGAAATTCTCTTTGCCAACGGTTTTCTTAAACCGTTGGCAAAGACTCACTATCCCAACGGTTTAAGTAAACCGTTGGTATACTGCCGTTGGGAAAAAGCTAAATTCCAGTAGTGTGTAGAAATCCATTTATGGATTAAAGCAAGCATAAAGGTCATGGAACATTCGTTTTGATGAAGCCGTAACAGAATTTGGATTTGTTAAGAATGAATGTGATCCTTGTGTCTACAAAAGGTTTAGTGGAAGTGCAATCATTTTCCTAATAGTATATGTTGATGACATATTACTAATTGGAAACGAAGTACCTGTATTACAGTCAGTTAAGGCATGGTTAGATAAATGATTCTCCATGAAATACTTGGGTGAGTGTAATGTCTCGGACCTCTCCAGTCCATTACTTTGTGAAAATTCGGTGTTAGGGGTGTTCTGGAAGGTCAAGGTGACTTTGGGGTGCATTTGGGTGGACTTTTAAGGAAGAGTAAAGGGCAGTAGCTTTCGCACGGGCTGCGCATGGTTTGTCTAAACCGTGCGGCCAAACCATGTGAGGTTGGTGTTAGAGGCAGTGGATAATGCATGGTTAGATCATGGTTTGGCTAACCATGCAGACTAACCGTGTGAGGAGTGTTTGGAGAGGCAATAGCTAATGCATGGTTAGCGCACGGTTTGTCAAACCGTGCAGACTAACCGTGTGGGTACTTAATCTTAGATCCTAAAATTGTGGATCTAACTCGTTTTGCCTCTAAATGGTTCGTTTAAGACCCTAAGTGGCCATAACTCGGGATTACCCTTCCTTGAGGATAGGAGAACCTCTCCCAAGCATTTTGGAAGCGATATGAAGGCTTCTCTTGGTGAATCGAAGCCAGTTTCTTAAGGTATGTGATCTTTCTTGATCGTTCTTGTTCAGTTTCTTAGATCCACTTGGATCTACTCCTCCTCTTCCTTCGGTTTCTTAGATCTACACCCATTATGGGTAGACCTAAGTGTGTGGATGCCAATTATGGTGAGATTTGGTCTTGATCTTTCTAGGAGGAGGTATTTAAGGCGGGTTTTTGGAGAATCGACCCGGGTTTCTTGAGCATTCTTCGACCGTCGTGGTTTCGTAAAAAACCTTTGAGGTAGGGATCTTACCTTCATCTCTCTCTCTTTTTTGCATCTTGCAGGGTGGGTATCCTCTTATTTTCGTGAGATACAATTGAACTGGTAAATAAAGATAATAACTGCTTAAAGAACAGGTTTGGGAAAATTTTATTGGTATTGTTGTTTTATTTCCATCAATGTTTATCCTTTGATTATGTTGTGAATTGAATGGGATTATGCCTACTGAAAATCACGGTCGTTGGGGGCCTTTTCTTATGCAATTAAATGTTTCCCTATTTTCTAGATTATTTCATGGATGGAATTCATAGAATGTGGAAATTGGTTAATCATGTAAAGTTGGATGATTAAATGAATACCTGGAACCCTTGTATGATCAACCATGTTAAACCAAATGAAAGAATGAATTTGTGGGTACTGGTTGGGGTTTAGTTATGTGAAGGGGTGTTTCATGGGTTGTTGTGGAACGGGTGAGCAGCGGGGCTGCGGTTGGCTTGGTTGTGGGTTGGCGTGTATGATATGGTTGTGATGGGCAGTGGAGCTGTGGTAAACAATATTAAAGGGATGATGTTGTGGTACGGGTATTGTTTCTGATGTGTTGTGGTTATGGTGGTTGGCAGCAGGGTTGCAGGAATGGTTGTGCATATGAATAAAAAGTGGAAGAGTTAACTAATGAATTGTGGGACATGGTAGTTGATTAAATACAGAAAATAAATGGAATTGTTTGGATGATAAAATAAAATGGTGTTGTGTTGCTCATGTTTTCCCTAACTTTGTTTGTGGTTGGTAGGGATATGTTTATGAACTTTTGATCTAGTTTGGTTGTTGTTAGTTGCTCGGTAGTTAAGGATATGATAAACTAAAACTGATGAAACATGAAAACCTTAATGGGGTTTGGGGATGTTTATTGTGTGCATACTTTAGAGGTAGCAGTGCCAAGGTGTGTGCTCAGATCCTTTGTGTAGAAGCCTTAGGATGGGTTGAGTGGTTGATATAATTATATAAATTTGTAGTTCTTATGTTTCTTATTCGCGCCCCACCCAAGTTGAGCACTTGGTGCCGAACACCCCCATTTCACGGGGGAGGGTGTTTTCCCAACACTTCTATGAGTGGCTGGTTATTATCTCCTTTTCTACTCCCTTTCCCGGATATCCCAAGACTCTTCGGGTAGGCTGTGATAGCTTGAGGTCCATTATAGCCCAAGATTCTTTGGGCAGGGTAGATGTGGTAGTTGGCCCAGGTGTGTGTGGGCCGGTTGTTTCCCAAGAGTCTTCGGGATGAGGCCCAAGTGTCTTCGGGCGTGGCAGTGGTTGTTCTAGCCCAGGTGTTTGTGGGCGTGGTTACGCATGGTGGTAGTGGCCTAGGTGTTTGTGGGTGGTATGTGTAGTAGTGTCCTAGGTGTTTGTGGGCGGGATGTGTGGTAGTGGCCCAGGTGTGTGCGGGCGGGGTGTGCCAGTGAGACTGCGATGAGAATGGCAGGATTGGTTTGATGCATAGGATGTCTTCAATAACCAGTGGGAAAGTGGTGCGAGGTACCCAAACATCGATGTTCTATTACTATACATTAATTGACTTGCGTTATTTGGGGAGTGTGCCTTGGTGAGGCTTGGGCGGATAGTTTTCCTTTCCAGGTGCTTTGGTTATCTCTTTTCTCACGGGGCATTAGGATGTCTCCCCACTTGTGCATGAGAGCTTTAGGTTTTCCTATTGAGTATACTTGTATGCTCACCCTACATTTACTTTTAGGTTTTCAGGAGGACTTCAGGGACCGTGTGGGACCTTTCTAGTTGGGCGTTGGAGTTTCATTGGTTGTAGTTTTTGCTTTATTTTTTTGGTATCATACTTTGGAGCTTTTCTTTTACTTGTACTTTTGTTTCAGTTTTGTATAAATCATGCATATGGGTTGGTTTTGGGTTTATTGTCATTTAATTTTTCCTTTTCTTTTTGGTGTTTGACTCATCTTATTTCCGATCTTAAATAATAAAAAGGGTAATGCCTCCCATATTTGTAAAAACTCATACCCTTGGTGCTAGTCGCCACTCCGGGGCCTACTGGAGGCAGGACTCGGGGGTCATTATTTCTCTTTCACCATTTCCAGCTTAGGAGGGGTGTCTTTGGTGGGAGGGGGTCATGACAGAATGGTATCAGAGGAGGTTGAGAGATAGGATGGAGTCTGGAGTTAGGAACAGTGAGGATTGCATGGGATGGTAGGGAAACAGTGTTGGACAATCTTGGTGCGTGAAATAGGCCAAGGAATATCGGCTAAGACACGGGATTTTAGGGCCCCCTATGATCCAATGCAAGGACTCTAGACCTACCTAAATACCAAGTGAGGCTACACTGATTGCAAGGTAGAGACCCTAGGAAAGGTACATGAATCATAATGACTTGTGTTCTTGTGTTTTTGGAGAATTTTGGTGATTTAAAATGAATAATAAGTCTAAGAAAATTTAAGAATAATATTTTACACTACTCGGGATTAGGCATTACTTATTTACCCTACAGCTATGACACCTGGGAGATGACCATGAGTATTGCGGGCGATCGAGGCCCATGAGGTTGACTTGGCTGATCGATAAAGGCCTGACCGAGAGGAGGAGGACGATCAGTGGCAGAAGATGCTTCGAGCCTTTCAGCGGCAGACCCTCAGGAAGTATGAGGGAAAAATCTCAGACATGGAGACAGAGAGCTGGCTAGAGGAGTTGGTGATAGCTTTCAGCTTGATCTGGGCTCCGACGGAGTACTGGGTTCCTCTGACTATGAGCCAGATGCGTGGAGAAACGCGTCAGTGGTGGATGCTTTATCTTGGGGAGAAGAGGGAGGCTGATGTCATGTGGGCTGACTTCAAGAAGGATTTCTGGGCGGAATTCCTCTCTTCCACGATGAAGGCTGAGAAGAGGAAGGAAATACTCTCTCTCCAGCAGGGGAGTATGTCAGTGAGAGAGTTGGGGATCAAGTTCAATGATCTCCTTTGCTTTTCTCCCGACCTCTTTCCAGATGAGTATTCTTGAGAAAGACATTTGGAGGAGGCACTTCGGCATTCTCTCCAGTATGCTGTTACTCTCTTCACCCTAACGATGTACTTGGAGGTCCAGAAGAAGGCTTAAGTGGTAGAAAGGATGCACACACTGGGAGGCATATCATTAGAGGGAATCCAGTTGGGCTTTTCGAAGGGGAAAACCTTCAACAGTAGGCCTCCAGCATCAGGGCCCTCTAGGTTTCGACCAGCAGGAAGCATGACTCAGCAGTTCCAGTTCCGATCTCCTAGCCGTCGCCCATTTATTTCGGACCCAAGGCCGAGATGCTTCATCTGTGGAATCCATGGGAACCTTCAGAATCAGTGCCCGGATAGAGTGTAGTACGACGATGGTGGGAAGGTTCAACACCCACCTTAGCAGCAAAGTTTCCAGCTAGAACCTTTCAGCAGTAGCAGTAGGGGCAGTGAGCTCCTGCTCCTCTGAGGGAAGACATCACAGGAGAAGGCCGACCTCATGGCACTCCTTAGGGACCTCGACCAGGGTACGGTCGGGGAGGTGTCCAACAGCCGAGGGGTAGGTGAGCTGGGCATGGGCAGTTACACGCTACGGGGGCATCAGCTCCAGCAGGGCCGGAAGTTGTTTGAGGTACGATTAGCTTGTTTAGTACCCTTGCCTATGCCTTGTTTGATTCAGGAGCTTTGCAATCCTTTGTTACACCCAGTCTAGCCTGTGCCTTGGGCCTAGACATAGAGACACTTTCCGTACCCCTGGTTTTGAGTACGCCAGTCGGATGTCAGACCAGCTTGTCTCGTGTTTTTCAGGTATGTAGGTTGATGTTGGGGCCACACCAATCCAGTGGAGATTTCCTTTTACTGCAAATGCATCCATACGATGTCATTCTAGGCATCGACTGTCTATTCTCAGTGTGTGTCATCATTGATTGTTTTCGAATAAGGGTTGTGTTTTCAGGCGTGGGCGGTCGACATGTGACTTTCATCGGTGAGCGGGGTTGCCAGGAGGGTAGCTGGTGAGGGGATACCTTCCTTTCATTGTTAGCTGAACTGTCAATGGAGTCGGAGGATACAGAAATGGTGGAAGTCCCAGGGATCGTCAGTGAGTTTATGGATGTCTTCCCTAAAGAGGTGGCGACTCTACCCCCTCGACGTGATGTTGAGTTCGGGATAGGCTTGCAACCCGGTGCCTGTCCGATTTCGATGGATCCCTACCAGACGACACCTTCTGAGTTTTGGGAGTTGCGGATTCAGATTGACGATCTGATGAAGAAGATTTTTTTTCGACCAAGTGCATCACCTTGGGGTGATCTTGTCTTGTTCGCAAAGAAGGAAGATGATGGTCTCAGGCTGTGCATATACTACCGGAGACTGAATCAGGTTACAGTCAAGAACCATTACCCCCTCCCAAGGATAGACGTTCTCTTTGACCAACTGAGGGGAGCAGGTTGGTTATCTAAGATCAATATGTGGTCTGGATATCACCAATTGAGGGTGAAGGAGGGTGACATCTCGAAGACTGCCTTCAGATGTAGGTATGGACACTTTGAGTTTGTAGTCATGCTGTTCAGTGTTACAAATGCACCAGCTGTGTTCATGGGACTCATGAACTCCGTCTTCCAGGAATACCTGGATCAGTTCGTAGTCGTGTTTATTGATGACATTATGATCTACTCAAGATCATAGGAGGATCATGCTAGACACTTGAGAACGGTTTTAGAGGTCCTCCATCAGCACCAAATCTATGGGAAAATTTCTAAGTGCAAGTTCTAGATGTGAGAAGTGAACTTCCTTGGGCACGTGGTGTCCGAGAAGGGAATAGCAGTGGACCCATCGAAGGTCGAGGCGGTTGTTTCTTGGGAAGTGCCCAAGAACGTGGCAGAAGTTCGTAGTTTCCTTGGACCAGTAGGCTACTACCGGAGGTTCATGCCCAACTTCTCCCGAGTTGTAGCACCTTTGACGACCTTGATAAATAAGGATCGAGCTTTCATGTGGGATGAGAAGTGTGGGTAATACTTCAGTTATCTAAAGGGAAAGTTGGTTAGTGCCCTAGTACTAAGATTACCAGAGGAGGTAGTAACGTTTGAGGTATTTTGTGATGCCTCAGGCCAAGGCTTGGGGTGCGTGCTGATGCAACATCAAGGGGTGATCTCTTATGGGTCTAGGCAGTTATGTCCTCATGAACATAACTATGCCACCCATGATCTAGAGCTTGAGACAATTGTGTTTACACTAAAGTTGTGGTGGCATTACCTCATCGAAGAGCGCTTCGTGGTCTTCACGGATCACAAGAGTTTGAAGTATATCTCCTCCCAGTGGGAACTGAATTTTTGACAAAGAAGGTGGATGGAGTTCATCCAGGACTACAACTTCGAAATCTACTACACCGAAGGCAAAGGAAATGTGATGGCTGGCACTTTGAGTAGGAGGAAGGACGCGGTTCAAAAGTCAGCAGATGTCTGGAAGGTGATGGAAGAATTGGATGCACTACACCTCGATGTATGGGAAGATGGTGGTAGAGGTTTTTTGTTTCAGATGACAGTGCAGTCCTCCCTACTACGGCAGGTGGAGGAGTCTCAGTGGGGAGACATAGAGAGTGAAGTGATGCGCGATCGGGCTAGCCAGGGCAATACTTCAGAAGGATGGTCTGAGGATGGTCTAAATCGTATGCTTTTTTGAGGGAAGTTGTTTGTTCTAGAGGAAATGCGAAAGAGAGTTCTTTGTGAGTTTCACAACTCACCCCTGACGGTACACTTAGGAGATTCCAAGATGTACCAGGGCTTGAGAGGGCAGTTCTGGTGGTCCGGGGTGAAATGGGCAGTAGCAGAGTTCGTAGAAAAGTGCCTCATGTGTCAGCAGGTGAAGGATGAACACTGCATCCCAGGAGGTCTGTTACAACCTTTAGATGTCCCCGAGTGGAATTGGGATGACATATCGATGGATTTCATCATAGGGCTACCAAAGGTTCAAGGAGGTTGCAATGCTATCTGGGTAGTGGTGGACCAGTTAATGAAATCGGCTCACTTCCTAACAATCAAGGAGTCAAGTATGGTTGAGGCCCTAGCTCAGAGGTGCGTGAATGAGGTGGTGCGGTTGCACATAATTCTGAGATCTATAATCTCCGACCGGGATACCCATTTTACCTCGTGGGTCTGGAGAGGATTGCAACATGATTTTGGCACCCGACTATACCTCAGCACTGCTTTCCACCCCCAGACAGATGGGCAGACAGAGCGCACCATCCAGACTTTGGAAGATATGCTACGAGCATGTGTTTTGGGCCTTGGAGGATCATGGGTACAACAATTGCCTCTGATAGAGTTATCTTACAACAAAATCTATCACTCTACCATTGGCATGGATCCCTTCAAATCTTTGTATGAGAGGTCGTGTCGCTCACCCGTATGCTGGACAGAGGTTGGAGAAGTAGGTGTTCTTGGCCCGGAGGTGGTTTAGAGCATGATGGAGAAGGTTCAGCTTATACGAGAGAGGATGAAGGCATCTCAGGACCGGCAGAAGTCATACGCCAATAATAGGATAATACCCTTGGAGTTCGAGGTCGAGGACCACGTGTTATTGAAGGTCTCTCCTCGGCGCGGGCAGCGAAGATTCGAAAAAAGGGAAGCAAGCTTTCTCCCAGGTTCTTCGGGCCCTTCGAGGTGTTGCGGTGGGTTGGCGAGGTGGCTTATCAACTGGTATTGCCGCCACCACTGCAAAGGGTCCACAACATCTTCCATGTGTCTTAGCTCCGTCGGTACCTACACGACAATTCACACGTCCTCAACTGGGGAGAGCTAGATATCAGGGACGATGCAATGTTCATGGAGCAACCCTTGATGATCGAAGGTTGTGAAGAGAAGGTGTTTCGTGGATGAACCATTCCTTTGGTTCATGTGCTTTGGAGGTATGGTGGGCTTGAGGAGAGTACCTGGGAATGTGAAGTACAGATGCGTGCCCAGTACCCAGAGTTGTTTTGAGTTTTATTTTGTTTTGTTTCGTACATGTTTACGATGTAATGCTTGACCTGGTTAACTATGAAATGTGTTTCAAGTGCATAAGAAGTGTCCTTAAATGTGGGGAGGGGAGGACCAGACCCCTAGTTAAGATGCATTAAAGTGTATGCACCTAAACCTGTGTAGACAAGTCAGTGCCACCCAAAGTGGATAGTATCTTAACATGGAGGAAGGAAAACCCCTCACTCGCATGACCGGAAGGTTTAATCTTTTTCTTTGCATGGTTTCATAGGTGAGAGGAGTGGTATGTTTGTGATTGTTCAAGAGATGGGTGAGGAAGGGGGTGATCCTTGGTAACAAGGATGTTTTCTCCTGAGAGGTATCTTTCGAGGGGGGGGGGAGTTGTTTAGACCCCTCTCCTTTCTTCAGGTATGGTTTTAATTCTCGAGGGTTAGAATGTTTTGAGAGGTATCTGATGTAATGGAATAGACCTCTCCAGTCCATTACTTTGTGAAAATGAAGTGTTAGGGGTGTTCTGGAAGGTCAAGGTGACTTTGGGGTGCGTTTGGGTGGACTTTTAAGGAAGACTAAAGGGCAGTAGCTTTCGCACGGGCTGTGCACGGTTTGTCTAAACCATGTGAGGTTGGTGTTAGAGGAAGTGGATAATGCACGGTTAGTGCATGGTTTGGATAACCGTGTGGACTAACCATGTGAGGATTGTTTGGTGAGGTAGTAGCTAACGCACGGTTAGCGTACGGTTTGTCAAACCGTGCGAGAACCTAATATTAGATCCTAAAATTGTGGATCTAACTCATTTTGCCTCTAAATGGTTCTTTTAAGCCCCTAAGAGGACATAACTCAGGATTAACCTTCCTTGAGGATAGGAGAACCTCTCCCAAGCGTTTTGGAAGTGATCTGGAGGCTTCTCTTGGCGAATCGAAGCTGGTTTCTTGAGGTATGTGATCTTTCTTGATTGTTCTTGTTCAGTTTCTTAGATCCACTTGGATCTAATCCTCCTCTTCCTTCGGTTTCTTATATCTATGCCTGTTATGGGTAGACCTAAGTGTGTGGATGCCAATTATGGTGAGCTTTGGTCTTAATCTTTCTAGGAGGAGGGATCTAAGACGAGTTTTTGGAGAATCGACCCAGGTTTCTTGAGCGTTCTTCGACCGTCATGGTTTCATCAAAAACCTTTGAGGTAGGGATATTACCTTCGTCTCTCTCTCTTTTGTGCATCTTGCGGGGTGGGTATCCTCTTGGTTTTGTAAGATACAGTTGAACTGGTAAATAAAGATAATAACCGGTTAAAGAACGGGTTCGGGGAAATTTTGTTGGTATTGTTGTTTTATTTCCATTAATTCTTATCCTTTGATTATGTTGTGAATTAAATGGGCTTATGCCTATTGAAAATCACGGTCATTGGGGGGCCTTTGATTGCACAATTAAATGTTTCCCTGTTTTCTGGATTTTTTTGTGGATGGAATTCATAGAATGTGGAAATTGGTTAATCACATAAAGTTGGATGATTAAATGAATACCCGGAACCCTTTTATGATTGCCCAGGTTAAAACAAATAAAAGAATGAATTTGTGGGTGATGGTTGGGGTTTAGTTATGTGAAGGTGTGTTTCATGGGTTGCTGTGGAATGAGTGAGCAGCGGGGCTGCGATTGGCTTGGTTATGGGTTGGTGTGTATGATATAGTTGTGATGGGCAGTGGAGCTGTGGTAAATGGTATCAAAGGGATGATGTTGTTGTACGGGTATTGTTTCCGATGTGTTGTGGTTATGGTGGTTGGAAACATGGCTATAGGAATGGTTGTGCATATGAATAAAAAGTGGAAGAGTTAGCTAATGAATTGTGGGACATGGTAGTTGATTAAATACAGAAAATCAATGGAATTGTTTGGATGATAAAAGAAAATGGTGTTGTGTTGCTCATGTTTTTCTTAACTTTGTTTGTGGTTGGCAGGGATATGTTTATGAACTTTTGATCTGTTTTGGTTGTTGTTAGTTTCTTGGTAGTTAAGGAACTGATAAACTAAAACCGTTGAAATATGAAAAGCTTAATGGGGTTTGGGGATGTTTATTATGTGCATACTTTCGAGGTAGCAGTGCCGAGGCATGTGCTCAGATCCTTTGTGTAGAATCCTTAGGATGGGATGAGTGGTTGATATAATTTTATAAATCGGTAGTTCTTATGTTTCTTATTCGTACCCCACCCAAGTTGAGCACTTGGTACCGAACACCCCCATTTCATGGGGGAGGGTGTTTTTCCCAACACTCCTATGAGTGGCTGGTTATTAGCTCCTTTTCTTCTCCCTTTCCCGGATATCCTAAGACTCTTCGGGCAGGCTGTGACTGCCTGAGGTCCATTATAGCCCAAGATTCTTCAGGCATGGTAGCTGTGGTAGTTAGCCAAGGTGTGTGCAGGCATGTTGTTTCCCAAGAGTCTTCGGGATGAGGCCCAGGTGTCTTCGGGCATGGCGGTGGTTGTTCTAGACCATGTGTTTGTGGGCGTGGTTACGCGTGGTGGTAGTGGACCAGGTGTTTGCGGGCAGGATGTGTAGTAGTGGCCTAGGTGTTTACGGGCGGGATGTGTGGTAGTGGCCTAGGTGTGTGC
This sequence comes from Viscum album, assembly GCA_963277665.1. NCBI lineage: Eukaryota > Viridiplantae > Streptophyta > Magnoliopsida > Santalales > Viscaceae > Viscum > Viscum album. The sequence goes on along the minus strand of OY728125.1, from coordinate 903,122,674 downwards.
GGGAAGGGTGTGGTAGTGGGTCTGCGATGAGAATGGAAGGATTGGTTAGATGCGTAGGATGTCTTCAATAACCTGAGGGAAAGTGGCGCGTGGTACCCAAACATCGATGTGCTATTACTATACATTACTTGACTTGTGTTATTTGGGGAGTGTGCCTTGGTGAGGCTTGGGCGGATAGTTTACCTTGCTAGGTGCTTTGGTCATCTCTTTTCTCACAGGGCATTAGGATGTATCCCCACTTGTGCACGAGAGCTTTAGGTTTTCCTACTAAGTATACTTGTATGCTCACCCTATGTTTACTTTCAGGTTTTTAGGATGACTTCAGGGACCGTGTGGGACCTTGCTAGTTGGGCGTTGGAGTTTTTTTGGTTGCAGTTTTGCTTTCTTTTTTTGTTATCATACTTTGGATCTTTTCTTGTACTTGTACTTTTATTTCAGTTTTGTATAAAACATGCATATGGGTTGGCTTTGGGTTTATTTTCATTTACTTGTTCCTTTTCTTTTTGGTGTTTGACTAGTCTTATTTCCGATCTTAAATAATAAAAAGGGTAATTCTTCCCTTATTTGTAAAAACTCATACCCTTGGTGCTAGTCGCCACTCTAGGGCCTACTAGAGGTGGGACTCGGGGGTTATTATCTCCCTTTCACCATTTCCAGCTCAGGAGGGGCATCTTTGGTGGGAGGGGGTCATGATAGCAAGGAAACATATATTCTTGGGATCAAGATCCATCATGATAGATCCAAGAGAATGTTGGGCCTGAGTCAAATTACATACATTGACAAGGTACTGAAGAGATTCAACATGGAATAGTCCAAGAGGGGATTGTTGCTAGTGTCACATGGCATTCATCTTTCCAAGAAAATGTATCCTCAGAAACATGAGGAAAGAAAGAAAATTTCAAGGATCCCTTACGCATCCGTGATTGGGTCAGTCATGTATATTATTCTATATACAAGGCAAGATGTTTCTTATGCATTAAGTGCGGTAGGCAGATATCAAGATGATCCAGGAGACCACCATTAGATGGAAGTCAAGACTATCCTTAAGTATCTGAGGCGTACTAAGGATATGTTTTTGGTTTATGGAAGAGATTAGGAACTAGTCATCATAGAACATGTAGATTCTAGTTTCCAGACGAATCAAGATGACATGAAGTCATAGACTGGATACATCTTCAGTTTGAATAGAGGTGCAGTGAGCTGGAAGAGCTCAAAGAAAAATGTGGTCACATATTCTATAGAAGAGTCTGAGTATATCTCAGCTTCTGAGGCAGCTAAAGAAGAAGTATGGATGCGAAGCTTCATCCAAGATATGTATGTAGTACCTATCAGTAAAGATCCCATCACACTCTATTGTGATAATACTGCAGCGATGGAACTTGCAAAAGAGCCAAGGTCACATCAGCGGACAAAGCACATACTTCAGAAGTATCATCTCTTGAGGGATTTTTCTCAGAGAGGTGAAGTTGCAGTGAGTAGTATTTCCATGGAAGACAATATGGAAGACCCCTTGACTAAAGCCTTGACTCAGCAAAAACATGATCATCATGTGAGGTCTAGCAGACTAAAATTCATAGGCATTTGGATCTAGTCCAAGTGGGAGTTTGTTAGAGTTGGTGTCCTGAGAACCAACTATTTTTACTTTGATTACATGAATGTACACTTATTATATATTGTTCATTATTCTGCATGACTATAATATAATAATGTCCTGGAATATTTGTTGCATTAATAAGGTCATGGCAGATCCCCGCTATGATGAGAACCTTGAAATTCTATAACAATATTCTTAAATAAAGTTATATAGTTGGATGACATACTATGATAGGACACATAGTATACAGACCGTCATGTGCGAGTACTCGTAAGAAGACGATACTCTCTCTCATGGAGTTTTCACTTGGTAATCTCCAAGATGAGAGATTATAAGAACAAACCCGCCAGTAGTAATTCCGCATGTCTTGGTGTCATAGGATATTGTTATCTGCAAGCGTGTGTAATGGTCCTTAGACTGGAAGATTATCATTAACTCATGTCATGACTCACACACTTAGATTTGCTGACAAAAACCGTCACATAGACAATTGGCAGGAAGTATGGTACACTGGGTGCGTCATGAATGACTTGTTGTTAATGGATAAGTCAAGAAAGGATTTGTCCCTTCTATATTTATGGAAGTAGATATCTTGGACCCTTTGATTAAAATAGAACTGTCACCCAAATTCCATGGCCATGGTGTAACAACGAGTTTATTTCTGGAAATCAAAGAATGATAGATCAAGCATATAGGTTTATGACACTGCCATGAAACCTTCTTAATGAGATATTGAGAAAAAGGGATTAAATTACACAGTAAGCATTTGTATGAGGTGACACATCAATGCGGCATCAAATTCTTTCTCTTGGGTTCCTTGACCCATTGCTAGACAATAATCTTGGACTTTAGGCAAGCCCGCCTAATGCCAATGAGAAAGAGGCCTAGAGGGTCACACACTAAGTGTATCCAAATATCTCAAGTAGAATAAATATTATTCCCGTACATGGTTTAATAATTATTCAAGGAAGCCTAAATCATTTTAATGTTGGAGGAAGAATAAAATGAAAACAAGTACATGTCGTGTATTAATGATTACACGTCGTGTAGTTTTTATTTTTAAAACAAGTACACACCGTGTATTAATGGTTACATGTCGTGTAGTTTTTATTTTGGAAAGGAAATTTAAAACAAGTACATGATGTGTATTAATGATTACACACCGTGTAGTTTTATGAAAAAAAGTACACATTGTGTATTAATAAATACACGCCGTGTAGTTTTTCGAGTCGGGATTTTGAGGATATAATATTGTTTTATTAAATGATATTTATTATAATTAGCATGAGAGCATGTCAAGGAATTAATAATTTGACATGGGGGTTTTCAATAAGAGTTAATGAAATAAATAAAATGTGTAACACATTTATTTATTGTCATAACTCTATAGCCTCAAAACCGATTATAAATATCCTCACAACCCCAAAACTTTTCCCCAATCGTTGTGCACAACAATTCTGGAGAATTCTTTCAAGGTCGAAAGAACATATTCCTCCAAGAACACTCTCAATACCAAGATAGATCCTCTTCCATTGAATCAAGACAATCTAAGGCGGACAATGCAAGCAAAGGTTTCTCTAAGCTAGCACCCAAAGACTCCTTTGGCGACGTCCAGAGATACGAGGTGCACGTGTGGATCACCGCTAGAGGAAGTCTACACTTGGCTTCTGAGACGCAACGACGAATCACATCTGAATGTGATCAATAATATCAACAAAGAAATAACACCCAAAAGGCACTTCTTGTCAATTAATTAAATTAATTATAATCAACCTGTGATGATCCAATATTGTGGTTATGGGACCTTTCTTCTTCTTTGTCTATTTCTATGAATCGATCCGTGGAGACTGGCGTTTATCGTCGTATTGATCTCTGATTGATCATTTCTAATGGAAAAAATCCAAGTGGGCACATCCACCCATGAGCTTCCACTACACCTGAAACCTTTAATAATTTCTCCCAACATGAAACATAGTACATGTGTTGGACTCCTCATGTGTTAATTATGTTTTAGTGATCACAAATCCTATACATTCTTTAAAACTTGTTAATCCTGGGTAATCTATCTCAAATCACGTGTATAACTAATTAGTTTCTTTATAACTTAAATAATTATTGTAAAATATCTTTAGTCAGTGTTATAATAGATTTCCTTGATAAATTATTGAGTCTAATCCATTCTATGAATATCATTGTTTAAGTCTGTGTACAGATATTTGGATAAGTCTGAGAAACCTTGAGTCTGCTACCAGTTATGTTTTTCTGGAAAAGGACCCAAACACCGTGACCCAGACACCGTGACCATCCATACACCATGACCATCCAGACACTGTGACCCATACACCATGACCAGACACCGTGACTCAGACACCGTGACCAGACACCATGATCAGACACTGCATCTGTGCTACTAGTTCCTAATCTCTATACAACTATGCCATCATGACTGTCTCATCACTCAAAGGAAAATAAAGGAGACACCATTTCAAGGAGACACCATTTCAAGGAGACACCATTTCAAGGAGACACGGTTTCAAGAAGACACCGTTTCAAGGAGACACCATTTCAAGGAGACACCGTTTCATGGAGACACCATTTCTAGATGAATTGTGACACAGTTTCTTAATCTGTTTTGTAGTTTTTAAATTTAATATCTAACGGTCATATTTGAAGCTTTTAAATGCACTGACATAATTAATGTTTCTTTGTAGACATGTAACCTGATAGTACGAGGTACGAGGTGCAGAATACATGCATCATGTCGGATCCAACTCATGAACTCAAAGAATAAAAGAGAAGTACAGCCCAGAAACAAGAAGGATCATGATAACGAAGAATCACAAGCATTCTCGAGAAAAAATGACACATGAAACTCAATACATCTGAAGAACACATGAATAATTATTGAATCCAAAAATCTAAGATACCATTGATTAGAGTCGAGAACATCTTCACAATATAGACTCTACGAAGAACACGAGATAGATCTAAACTAGAGCACCAGACTTGCGATACTATGCTTCTTGAAAGAGGACTTGATTCCTGCATCTGCTTCATCCTAGAAGTCCATAGCTATATAGACTAACACTCAGAGCACTTCTAACCTTATCTCATCATTTTTTCTTTGTTGTGTATTGTTTTTATCTTTCAAGTAGTGTGTGTGTTTGTATAAAAAAACACACTGTCTCCTGCATGAAATCAAGGGATACAAGACATCCTTCCTATCATATCCTTTTACACTTGTTTATTCCCACAAATAAGTGTTGAAGAGGTCCCTATGTGACCTGATAGTTCATACCCACGAAGAACTGTGGAAGAGGTTGTGTGACCTGGACAGTCCTGTGTACTATTGTTTACCTCGATCTAGGGTGTGTATCAAGTTTATTAATATAAACTACTTGGTGGAAAGTGATCACCAAGTGGAGTAGATTAGGTCTCAGATTGAGACTGAACCACTTGTTTTATTTCCGCTGTGTTGTTTAATTTAGTTTACTCTGTTTTACTGTATAATTCAGAAATCACTAAACTTGCTTTGATAGTTAATCTTGGAAATAAGTTATAATTGATTTTCCTTATTAGAATATCTTCAAAAGTAATGTTAATAATAAATATTAAGATTACTAAGAATAATCAGTCTTCTGAGAAGTTATTTAAAAAGTCAAACTTTCATAACCGTATTACTTTGATTAACTGGGATGTATTTATTTTTATTGGGGAACCTTTTTAAGAAACCTTTTCAAACAGAAAATTTTAATAGGTACTAAATTCACCCCTTTATTGAGTACTCTACTCCAACCAATATTTGGTATCATAGGTTGTTATTTTCTGTTAAGACTCTGCTTTTTGACCCTATTCCACCATGATTTTAGTTGTACTTTAAAGATCTATAAATTTCTATTAATTCTAAATTTTTATCCCTTTAAAATTAGTTATTTATTATGAATAATAGATTGGAAGGTGTTTCAACAAACATACCACCATTATTTAATGGAACCAATTATGGATAATGGAAAATTAAAATGAAATTGCATTTAGAAAGTATGGGTTTTGAAATTTGGTCTTCAATTATAGATGAGTATAAGATTACTGCTACTGATATAATCACTTGGTACGATCCAACCAAGACTTCCTATAATAGCAATTGAAAAGCCATGAATACTTTATATTTCTCCTTAGAAGATGAGTAATTTAACAGAATTTCTGCATGTAAAAATGCCCATGAAATTTGGGATACTTTGTCTGTTTCACATGAAGGAACTTCTAGTGTGAAAGAAATGAGACTTAATACTTATAATATTAAATATGATAACTTTAAAATGAAACCTAATGAGCCTATTTTTGACATGTATCTTAGGTTCAATGAAATTTTCAACATAATGATTTCTCTTAGAAGAGAAGTTACTGCCAAAGAACAAATTATGAGGATTCTCAGATGCCTACCTGACAGATGGAGAGGAACCTCTGTCTTTATTAGAGAATCATGTGAAATTAGAAAGTTACCTATAAAATAACTCATTGAGAAACTAATGATGCATGAAGAGGAGCTAAAAGTAAACAAGGAAGATGAGGATGAACCCAAAAGAAAATCTGTTGCATTCAAAACCACCACTTCTAAACACAAAGAGAAAGGGAAATTGGAAGCCTCTATAGAAAGTTACAACAATGAACAATCATCACCTAATAGTGATGAGGAGATGAATCAATTAGATAGAAGGTTTAAGATATTTTACAAGAAGAAGAAATTTTTCAGAAAGCCTAACTTCATGGGAAGATATGATCAAAAAGGAAGCTGGAAGAAAGATTGGAAAAGAAGTGACAAGTCTGACGAGATAGTATGATATGGATGTAAGTGAAAGGGACATTTAAAAGATGATTGTACCAAGATCAAGTACAAAAATAAATATGAGTACAAATATAGAAAGTATAAAAAGGCAATGGAAGCAACATGGAGTGCTTTTGAGGACAGTTTAAGTGACTCAGAATCTTCACATGATGAACAGGATAACAAAGCCAATATATATTTTATGACAAACACATCTGAGGTAACACTGTAATCTCCCGTACACAATTCCCATTATTCTAGAGATGCGAGTGACTCTAAAAATATGTCTAATGAAGAAATGTTTGAGTACTGTAATATGCTTGAAGAGACATGTAATGAACTAAAAGATAAATACAAATATTTAAAGAAACATCATGCTCTTACCTCAACTATTAAATCTGAACTTACTGTAGAAAGAGAGAAAAATGCTCAATTAATCAAATAAAATAATAAACTAAAGCTATCTAATGAGAAATTAAAAAAGGATCTTGAAAGGTTTACTAATGGTAAAAATACTTTGGTACAAATGTTAGGTAAACAGATTGATCCTAAATATACTACTGGTATTGGCTATCAACCTGGTAAAAGAAATTTTAGAAGAACTAATTTTGTTTCTAAGTCTAGGACATGCAACTTTACTCCTAGTTCTACAAAACCTTTAGCTGGTTCAAGTTGTGATACACTCTCTATTGTTTCAATATTTTCTAGACCAAATAGAGTTTATTTTTCAAGTACTTAACATAATTCTTATAGGAAACCTATGAGGCAGATGTGTGTTCCTAAAGCACTAGTCACTAATATTACTGGACCCAAACAGGTATGGGTACCAAAATATGTTTTTATTTAACTATTTTGTAGGAAAGCTGCTTAAAGAGATCCTATAAAATCTTATGGTACTTGGACAATGGGTGTTCAAGACACATGACTAAGACTATTCATGATTCAAGAATTTAACAAAAATTGATGGTGGACATGTAACCTTTGGTGACAATGCCAAAAGAAAGATCATTTCCCTTAGCCAAATCGGTAACTCTAACTCAGTTTTAAATTTTTAGTACTATTTTTTGATGGATTGAAATATAATCTACTTAGTATTTCACAACTATGTGATAATGTATTACATGTTAAATTTGAAAATTACGCTTTCAATGTTTTCAATTCTAAAAATTAATTAGTATTTTCTACTTTAAGAAATGAAAATGTATATTATGTTAACTTAGATTCTTTAGTCTCTCAAAATGATTCATGTTTAAGTGTATTTCACAAAGAGTCTTGTCTTTGGCATAGGAGACTAGGACACTATAATATTCACTCTCTCAGAAACCTAACTAGAAAAATCTTAGTCAAAGACCTACCCAAACTTGAGTTTCCAAATGATAAAGTGTGTAATCCTTGTTATAAGGGAAATAAACACAAAATTTCCATCAAACCAAAGAAATAAGTATCAACTTATCAACCTCTCAAATTGGTTCACATAGATTTTTTTGGACCATCTAGAGTTTCTAGTTTAAATGGGAAGCACTATGTTTATGTCCTTGTAAAAGAATTTTCTAGATATACTTGGACTTTCTTTTTGGCTCACAAAAGTGAAGACTGCTCTCATTTGACTAAATATGCCAAAAATTTTGAAAATATTATTGGACTTAGAATTAAATCCTTAAGAAGTGATCATGTTCGTGAGTTTGAAAATTAAGAGTTTGAATCTTTTTGTTCACAAAATGGTTATAGTCATAATTTCTCTACCCCTAGAACACTCAACAGAATGGAGTTGTAGAAAGAAGAAATAAAACCTTGCAAGAGATTTCTAAAACCATGCTTAATGAATATGACTTACCTATTTATTTTTGGGTTGAAGCTATAAATATAGCATGCTATATTGTCAATAGAGTGTTGATTAGACCTATTCTTAAAAGAACTCCATATGAGTTATGGAACAATAGAAAACCCAAAGTAAGCTACTTCAAAGTTTTTAGTTGCAAAGTCTATATCCTTAATAATAAGGATAATCTTAACAAATTCACATCCAAGAGTGATGAAGGAATCTTTCTAGGATATTCAATCTCTAGTAAAGCCTATAGAGTGTTTAACAAAATAATTGAATGTGTGGAAGATTCAGTCCATGTAAAATTTGATAAAACACATACACATGAGCCTAAAACCACTCTAGAGAACCTGGAGGATGATGTATCAAATCTGGACATTAATTCAAAATCCTCTAACCATCCTGTGAAGGAATATGTGAAAACTGCCAGTTCTGGAAATTCTTTAGATTCAAGTCACAATGAATCTAACCCTATTGAAGAACTTGAAATCACTAGTCCTTCTTTTTCTAGAGCTGTTAGAACTCTTAAGAACAATCCTTTAGATGATGTTGTAGGAGACTTAGATAAAATAACTCAAACTATAGCTTCTCTTATAAATTAGGTTGAACATAAAGTATTATTGTCACAACTTGAACCTAAAAACATTAATGATACTATCAATGATGAATTTTGGGTGATGGCTATGTAAGAAGAGCTTAATCATTTTGAAAGGAACAAAGTTTGGAAACTCGTTGACAGACCTAAAGACACATTTACCATAGGCACTAAATGGGTGTTTAGAAATAAGGTAGATGAAGCTGGTAATATAGTTAGAAAAAAGGCTAGATTGGTATCACAAGGCTATAGTCAAGAAGAAGGAATTGAATATGAAGAGACCTTTTCACCAGTAGCTAGACTTGAAGCCATCGGAATTCTGTTTTCTTATGCTACACATCTGAATTTCAAACTATATCAAATGGATCTTAAAAGTTCATTCCTGAATGGGTACATAGATGAGTATGTCTTTTTTGAGCAACCCCATGGTTTTACAAATCCTCATTTTCCAAATCATATTTTTAAATTATCAAAAGCTTTATATGGTTTAAAACAAGCTCCAAGATCTTGGTATGATATATTGAGTACTTTTCTTATTTAAAAAGGTTTTACAAAAGGAATAGATAATCCTACCCTTTTTATAAAATGACTTTCCAATTAATTTTTAGTAGTTCAAATTTATGTAGATGACATTATCTTTGGATATTCAAAAAATTATTTATGTATTAAATTTTCTAAAATGATGCAAAAAGAATTTGAAATGAGTTTAATGGGTGAACTGAAATTCTTTCTTGGATTTAAAATATTTCAAAATAATGATAGTATTATTTTAAATCAAAGAAAATATACTAGAGGTCTTCTAAAACATTTTGGTTTGGATATCATTAAAAGTAGTGACACACCAATGAGTACTAATTTTAAGTTGGACATTGATGAAGATGGAAAATATGTTGATCAAACCACTTGTAGAGGTATGATTGGAAGCTTACTCTACTTAACTGCTAGACGACCCGACATTATGTTTAGTGTGTGTATGTGTTCTCATTTTCAAGAAAACCCTAAGGAATATCATTTAAATGTTGTTAAGATAATTTTTAAATACCTCAAGTATACACCCAATCTAGGACTATTCTATCCCAGAGGACAGTCATTTGAGTTAGTTAGTTATTTTGATGCTGACTTCAGTTGTTGTAAGTTAGATAGAAAGAAAACCTCTAGAACATGTCACTTTTTAGGAAATTCACTAGTATCATGGTGTAGTAAGAAACAAAACTCTGTTGCATTATCTACTGTAGAAGCTGAATACATATCTGTTGGTAGTTGTTGTGCAAAAATTTTGTAGATGAAACACACATTACTAGATTATGGATATCAATTCATAAATGTACCTATAAATGGTGATAATAAAATTGCTATTAAAATCTCAAAAAATCTCGTTTCACACACTAGGATAAAACATATTGATGTAAGACATCACTTTTTGAGAGATCATTATCAAAAAGGTGATATCACTTTGGAATTCATTGGAACTGAATATCATCTCACTGATGTATTCACCAAACCATTAAATTATGAAAGAATATATTACATCATACTTGAGTTGAGAATGATAAATATTAAGTAGTAAGTATACGATTTCACAACTGACTATTTGACAGTTTACGGTTTCACAAGTCACTATCTTAAGATTACTATCTAACTCTAACAGTTCTATAGTTTTACCGTCTTAAAAGTTATTGTTTCATGTTTACGGTCTCATAGTTACTAACTCTCTGTTACTATCTGGAACTGACTGTCTCAAACAATACGGTCACACAGTTCAGAAATCACACAGTTACAGTCTCATCGTGAAAGCCTGTTACAATCTCTCCATGAAAGCCTGTTCCGGTCTCACCATGAAAGTCGGTTATGATCTCACTATAAAGACGCTTTATTGTTTTATTTACATATTATAACCCGCATCACGGTAATTAATTATTGTGTTATTTTACTTTCCTATGCTTTTGATTTTGCGATGCTTGGAATCCCTAAATGTTAAAATTGAAAGAAGTTTCACTCCTTTCTTCACCCGAGCTCTCTTCTCTCAAACCGTAACCCCTCTTTCAACCTTTCTCTCTCTAAAACCTTCGTTGAATGAACATAATGAAACATCCGTCCTCATCAAACCCTGAGAAGTGCAGTTCAAAGAAGAAGATGAAAATAACTCCAAAGTTAACACCCAAAGGTCCTTTGAATCTGAACCTGATGAATAGAGTAGCCATTCCTGAAAAAGAATTTTACCCCAAGTGGCTACTGTCAAGTAAGTCCTTATTATTAAAAGTACTAAAAGAGTAGGTGTGGTTGGATTGATTAAAAAAGGAGGATAGACCGATTTACCTGAAGCTCGTTGCATATTTTTATCAGTATGTTCAATTCTCTTTTGATAAGGAAGATGATTTTGTTGTGAGAAGATGGATAAATGGCCAAAGATATACCTTTTATTCAAGTTTATGGGATGCATGCCTAAGGATACCTCATAAGGGTATTTTTGAGGACTACCATAGAGGTCCTCCTCCTCTAAGTGAGTTCTTTGTTTTGGAAAAAGCATTGAGAAGTTTAACTGGAAATGAAACAAAGTGAAGAGCCATAACTGCTGAGCTAGATGGTGAAACCAGACTTCTATTTAAATTTGTTCAGAATCTGATTAGCCCCAAAAAGGTGATTTTTCTACACTCAAGTATCATGATATATTCTTGATACATCTCATGAAAAATGGATGCAATATTAACCTATGAAAATATGTTATACTCCATACGTGTGAGTTGATCAAGACAACCTCCAAGTCAACCTCCCCGTTCTACTTAAGATTAATCTTAGATATGCTTCATGATAAAGGGTTGGTTGGACTCAATGAATAATTAATTAAGGACTATGAATTTTTTCTTTCAAAAGTTACAATAAAGAGAATAAAAATTAGTTGGAATCCATGGAGAAAAGCATGGGTGGAGGATAATGATAGGATTTATAAAAAGTTCAATCCGGTGGAGTACTCTTCAATACCTAAAGACATTTCTAATCCTGGTTTGGAACTAGATGAAATTGATGAGTATTCTAATGAGGAAGAAGAGGAAGAGGATTTCATACCTATAAGGGAAACTATTCTGGATGAGAAAGACAGTGAACCTGTTCTCCAAGACTTAACTAAGAAGGAAATGCTTGTTCCTGAAGAAGTTGCTGATATGGAAAAACAACCTACTTCTAAAGAAGAATTTGTGGATAAGGTAAGTGAAAATGATATTGTAGAAAAGTATATAGAATAATATCTTTATCTTGTTCAAGAAGCTGCTTATGAGGAACATTTGGAGGAAAAAGTTGTTCCTAAAATTATCCCATCTACTAAAGAGAGAATGGAGCACACATTTCAGTTGGCTAGAAAGGAAATGGGTGAGGATATTGGGGTTGAAATCTTGGAAATAGATCAAGTATCTAAATCTATCCATCCTAATAAAGATGCACCTATTGAGGGGGAGAAGCCCCCCAATCCGGAAAGTGCTGAAGTGCCTAATCTAGTTGATCCAAGATTAGTGGATACATGGTATAAATTCCCTAGTTATTTTGATGTGAATGACTCCTAGAAAGCCATGGTTAAAGGTATATATTTGTCTACTGTGTTTCAATTGAAACTATTATTTTCTATTAATGTTATAGCTACAAAGGAACCTGAGCCTGTCTCGGCTCCTATCTCTAAACCTTCATAAGAACCTTCTACCTTGGTAAGTAAGGATGATTTGAAAGCTTTTGAAGCTACCCTCTTAGTTGGGGTTGAAAAGATCATGAATACCCAACTTGCTCCTATAACCAATTTGAGTGAAAAATATGATGTCCTGTTGTTGGAAAAGATCATATGGAAGATTTATCCAAATATGCTTCATGAAATTCAAGAGACCAGAATTGAGAACAAACAGTTAAGTGATAAAGTGAAGTCTCTCAGATATATGGTTGAAGATATGTAGAGAGTGCTGAAATCAAGACCAGAACCTGTTTCTCATCTTGTTGAGGATATTGGTGGTCAGATTCCACATGAAGTAGCCTCCCTGTTTTAACCTAATATATCCTCCTTGGTTGACAAGTTAGTTGAAAGAAACAAGAAAATTGTTCAAGAGATGTGTGAGCTTGTTATTGGTCTTAACAAGTTGACTGATGAGTATAAGGGATGTCTCCAAAAAGTTCTGAATCAACTGAAGTCTCTTAATTTGGCTATTACTACTTCTAGTTCCTCTGTAAAATCATCTCAACCCTCCTTGGATAGTGATCTACTTAGAACAATTGTTAAATAATAACTCTAATCTGTGCACAGTAGCTTTGACAAAGAGTCTCTATCTGAGGTTGTCAAGAATAGTGACAGAGTTCTTGATTTGGTGAGAATTCATTTCTAAATAGAAAATTATTCTCAAAAAGAGATTACTAAGAAGGTTCACTTCTACTTCGATAGTATCTTCTCGAATCATGACATGACCAACCATTTTAAGTACCTTGTCGAGAATCTGAGAATCCCTCCTGTCACTCAAACTTTCAAAACTCAAGTCCAAAATCTCAAAGAATTCACTCCTTTGTTGGAAAAGTTTATGGAGAACAAACATGACTTTGAGAAATCCATATAGTATGGTGGTGAGATTATTACTGACTTCATCAAAATTTTGAGGCCTTATCTTCATGTACAAAGTACTGCTATTGTGGCTCCTACAGCTGCACCCTTGAGACCTGGTTTCCCTACCTTCTCATTCTCTACCTTTTCCTCTACCTCTATGTCTGTCTCTTAGGCTCTGAGTTAGATCAGACCTATTATCCTCGGCCAATAGTTTCCTCAGTCTTCCATTGCACCTACCTTAAACCCTTCTATCTTTGAAGGTATCCATCTACCTTCTCTGTTAGTTGATTCAATTCTCTCTTCCACTTCTACTTCTGCTCCTGTGGCTTCTTCAGATGCTGCTGCCAAGGGCAAAGAGAATATAGCTGGTGCTGAAGAAAAATGAACACTATATTTTGATAGTGATTATTTCTATATTTTTGTTGCTTACTGTTTGTAATGACACTTTTTATCCATCCAATTCATTGTGAAATCTTCTTATCTATTCTTTTTTTTTATTCTTTTTGATAATCCCAAAAGGGGGAGAGATATGCACACTGAGAGATATGCACACAAATAGATATTCACACTGAGAGATATGCACACTAAGGAAAAGGAAAAGACACATTCACTAAGAATATATCTCTCACTCACATGATTTGTGATCATCAAAAGGGAGATATTGTTGGAATCCTCATGTGTTAATCACGTTTTAATGATCACAAATCCTATACATTCTATAAAACTTGTTAATCCTATGTAATCTATCTCAAATCATGTGTACAACTGATTAGTTTCTTTATACCTTAAATAATTATTTTAAAATATTTTTATTCTATGTTATAATGGATTTCATTGATAAATGATTGAGTCTAATCCATTCTATGAATATCACTGTTTAAGTCTATGAACATATATTTGGCTAAGTCTGAGAAACCGTGAATCTGCCACCGGTTATGTTTTTCTGGAAAAGGACCCAGACACCGTGACCCAGACACCATGATCATCCAAACACCATGACCATCCAGACACCATGACCTAGACACCGTGATCCAGACACCGTGACCAGACACCGTGACCAGACACCATGACCCAGACACCATGACCAGACACCGTGACCCAGACACCATGACTAAACACCGTGATCAGACACTGCATCTATGCTACTAGTTTCTGATCTCTTTACAACTATGCCATCATGACCATATCATCGATCAAAGATAAAGAAGGAGACACTGTTTCAAGGAGACACCATTTCAAGGAGACACCATTTCATGGAGACACCATTTACAGACAGACTGTGACACCATTTCTTAATCTATTTTTTCGTTTTTTAATTTAATATCTAATGGTCATATTTTAAGCTTTTAAATGAATTTACATAATGAATGTTTCTTTGTAGACATGTCACCTAACAGTACAAGGTACGAGGTTCAAAATACATGCATTCTGTCGGCTCCAACTCATGCACTCCAAGAATAAAAGAGAAGTGCAGCCCAAAAACAAGAAGGAACAAAATAATGAAGAAGCACAAACATTCTTGAGAAAAACCAACACATGAAACTCAATACATCTGAAGAAGAAATGAAGAATACTTGAATCCAAAAAGCTGAGATACCATTGATCAAAGTCGATAACATATTCGCAATACAGACTCTACAAAGAACATGAGCCAGATCTGAACCAGAGCACCAGAATTGCGATACTCTGTTTCTCACAAGAGGAATTGATTCCTACGACTGCTTCATCCTAGAAGTCCAGAGCTATATAGACTAACACTCAGAGCACTTCTAACCTTATCTCATCATTTTTGATTTTTTTTGTGTATTGTTTTTAGATTTCAAGCGGTGTGTGTGTGTGTTTGTATAAAATCACACACTATATCCTGCATTAAACTGAAGGATACAAGATATCCTTCCTCTCACATCTTTTTACACTTTTTTATTCCAAAAGATAAGTGTAGAAGAGGTCCTTGTGTGTCCTGATAGTTCATACCCATGAAGAACTATGGAAGAGGTCGTGTGACCTGGACAATCCTATGTATTATTGTTTACCTCGATCCAGGGTGTGGATCAAGTTTATTAATATAAACTTCTTGGTGGCAGGTGATCACCAAGTGAAGTGGATTAAGTCTCAGCTTGAGACTAAACTAGTTGTTTTATTTCCACTGTGTTGTTTAATTTAGTTTACTCTATTTTACTACATAATTCAGGAATCACTAAACTTTATTTGATAGATAAT
Source organism: Viscum album (assembly GCA_963277665.1). Lineage (NCBI taxonomy): Eukaryota > Viridiplantae > Streptophyta > Magnoliopsida > Santalales > Viscaceae > Viscum > Viscum album. Next base: position 903,107,054 of record OY728125.1, on the reverse strand, counting down.
CTTGGAAAGAATTTATAATTGATTTTCCTTATTAGAATAGATTCAAAAGTAATGTTAATAACCAATATTAAGATTACTAAGAATTAATCAATCTTCTAAGAAGTTATTTAAACTGTAAAACTTTCATAACTGTATTACTTTGATTAACTGGACTGTATTTATCTTTATTGGGGAACCTTTTTAAGAAACCTCTTCAAATAGAAATTTTTAATAGATACTCAATTCACCCCCTCTTGAGTACTCTAATCTGACCAAAAACATGGAATATACATACAAAGAAGAAAGAAACAATGAAATAATAACCAGATAGATATATTCTATAATTGAAAGAAAATGGTAGAAGTGATATGACACAATAAATCTAAACTAAAATCCATGGTACATGTCTGAAAAAAAGGAAAACCAACATAAAAACTGACTAATCCATGTGATATGTGGGAAACATCCCACCATATCACCACCAGCTACCCATACCCAGCTGATAGAAACCCCTCCACCTCACTGAAGTGCCTTGCCTTTCACTACATCAAAAGACATAACCAGGTCTACACACCACTGAAGGGGTGTGTAGGGTGTGAGATAAACAAATTCAGTAGGACCACAATCAGGTTTTCCATAAAAATTCTCTTTATAATAATTTTAACATTCTCATATTTAAAGAAAACAAGACATGATAATCAGTTAAACTATTTTTATATCAAAAGAATGGTAAAACATTCCCATTTTCCAAAAATCTAAATAATATAGGTAAAATAGTTTCAAATTATATAACATATATCAAAACAGGTAATCAAATCCAAGAAATACAAGCCAAATCATAGGTACATCACACCAAGGATCGCTATAGGTTAGACTAGCTTAAACACTCATACCCAAACATAGATAATCACATGCATAAATCCCCTATAAATATACATTGAATATAGGGAGTAGAAAAAAACCCTAGAAAGTGAACCTCATAATAGTGTCTAACAAGTCCCTAGGACACTTAACCTAGGAAGCAGAGGAACACCCCATGAGTGAACCCCCAATAGTAACAATGGATAAGGCATATTGCTACACCTTCCACTTAAGTACCCCAAGCTTCCCACATAATACATTTTCCAAATAATTTCATCAAAATCATGCTTTAAAAATCATTTCATAAATAAATTTCATAGTGCTATGAAAATAAATTTTCTTTTACCAAAAAGGGGAAAACCACCTTTTCTCAAAAGCTTGTTCACACACACGCTAATAAATGAATCATCCCAATTTATTTATAAAACAATTTATAAAACCAAAACAGTTACAGTTCATTCAACATAGGCTAGAGACATCACAACCTACCTTAAACTTGGGTCATAAACACCTGAAACGGGATCCAACAACATAGGAAGGAACACAAAGACAAAAATGGAGGCCCTAGAATTGATTCCCATGTCTTATAATTAATTCAAAAAGTAAAGTGGTAGATAGAGAAGATAAAACAAAACATACCTCAAAGAACCTACATGCCACACTATAACCAACATGAAGATTATCCTCTAAGAGGTGGTCGCATGATTGATCTAGAAAGGATCAAGAAGAACATCACTACAAGATCAATGGATCTATAAACACAGTGCAATGGTGCTTCCATGACCAATGGAAACAAAGAAGTAGAAATATCAATTACCAAGAAGAAATAATGCAACTGCCACAAAGATCGAATGTTTAATGGAGGAACTCAAAAGGAGAGGAGATACCCAAATCTCACCTAGAATCTCCTAGGGTTCGAGATAGATTCCTCTGGGATAAATGGGAGAAGAGTCACCTGAGAGGAAGATAAAAACCTACCAGGTCAAAGGGTTTATGGTGCAAACTAGGGTTTTATAGTGTAAAACCCCCATGAAACATATACATCGAAACACACATTTCCTCAGGTTAAAAAACCCACCATATGATTTTATAGTATAAAAGAAAGTATTGTGGTGTAAAAGAAACTTACACCATAGAAAGGATTTTTTAGCTTGTAAGATTCTTATGCATTAAACTATTTTTATGGCTTGTTCCCAATGACACATTTATGCTGTAAACTACATATTTATGATGTAAAATGGTATGAAAGGTAGTATCCGATCTAGATTTTGTAGTAACTCCCAAAAATAACTTTTAAGACCTTTGAACCTGAAAACACACTCTTAAACATCTAAAGAGGGTACCTTAAAATCTAGGATGTTACAGAAGTTGAGAACATTGATCTCTTTGGATATTTTTTCCATTGAAACAAAGATATATGGTTAAAATTTTGATAATATAAGAGTCATAACTCAATAGGAAACCTAACACAAAGTCTATCTTTTTGGGAAACCCCTCTACATTTCAAAACATCATAAATTATAGATTATTTGTAGAGTAAGTGGAGATATTGTTATATCTGTTCTAGAATCATAAGAAGGAAATTAGATATTCCATTAAAAATATAAAAGTTATATTTACCACAATTTATGATGAGTTTTACAGACTTTTAATAATCCTAATTTTATCATAAAAAATGTAAGATCTTACCATTTGAGTTTTGGAAGAAATGAAAATGGAATGAAGAACATGCATTTTATTACTCAAACCTTCCCTCTTACAAATGTTTGATGTGATGGAGTTGGTTCCCTAAAACTAAATGAATTTGTACTTTTTATTAACAAAATATTATATTAATATAACATTAATAACTATCTTATCACATGATGAGTGTTCTTCTTAATAACATTAATGTGATAATATCCTCAGAGTATTCATCACATCAAAAGGTTATAATAGTTCTCTTCTATAATGACAACCTAGAAATGTTATGAAAATATTATTAAAAATATATCATATGGTCTAGATCTCATCTGTATGATGAGATATAGATGATGTTTAACTATAATGTGATGAATGATCGTAAGTGTATGAGACTTATTTTCATGAAGTTTGTACTTGGTAATCTCCAAGAGGAGGTTACAAGGACATAACCACCAATAAGAATTCCACACATTATATGTGCTATTGGATATTCCTATACGTGGAACTGTATATTGGTCCTTGGACTTGATATTATTATTAATGTATATCATGAATCATATACTTTGATTTATTAATGAAAAAAATTATGACATATGCTCACAGTGAGTTAGGATGCATTAGGTGTGTCATAAGTTACATGACATTAATTATGTAAGTCAAGAAAGGATGTGTCCCATCCAATTTGATAGAAAATGATATCTCCAGCCCTTTAATTGAAATGAAACTATTTGATTAAATCCATGACCATGGTAGTTCATTTATAAGTTCATTTCAAGGAGTGAAATTAAGAATATAACACATAGGATGATGACACAAAGTATACATCCTGATTGATGAGATATCAATATAAAGAGATTATATTACATAATAAGAATTCATATGAGGTTATTGTCATTGTTACATTAACTCCTTTCTCTTTGGGCGAATTTATATACTAATAGACACTAATCTTATACTTTAGGAAATGTCACCTAATGGCACCGAGAAAAAGACCCAGAGAGTCATACACTAAGTGTATCCAAAATCTCAATAAATTAAATTTTAATTTAATAGTTAGAACAATATAAGAAAAATACATATTAGTGGTAGTTACTAAAACTACTAATAAATTTTAACATATATTTTTTTATATAAAATATAACATCAATTTATTATAATCATTGATATATTTTAAAAATAGATATGTTAAAATTTAGCAGTGTTTTTTCTAAAATCGCTACTAGATAGTGATAATTTTTTATTAATATTCACTAAATTTCTAAAGAAAACCCCTAAATAACTATGAAAACCACCCCCATAATTCTCTCTAACCCCATCCCTACCTACACGAGAGCCCCACACTGGCCCTTCTCTCTGTCTCTTTTCCCTCTATAATCTGGATACGATGACCCCCTTCTCCCCATGACCCTAATCCTCCAACCCCCCATCCTCATCCTTACTCATTATCCCTCAACCTATCGCTACCTACAAGTGAACCCCATGCTAGCCCTCCCCTATATTTCCCTTCCCTCCAGACTTTTGTGACATTGGCCCCATTTCTCCCAACGACCCTAATCCCCTGACCCCCACTTCCTTAACCCAAATCCCCCAAACCCCTATCCATCCATGAGTTTTAAATCATTGACATCACCTCCCTATCCTCCATGTCAGTTGATTACCTCTCCTCACTGGCATCCCTACCCTTATCTCATCGGCCTTCTCCCATAATACCTGACCCCTAACCCATTAGGTAGTGTTTGAGGGTTTTTAATTATCAACTATTATTTTTATTTTGGGACAACAAGGTTGGGAAAAAATCCCTCTCGACGTTGTTTAAAGGTTTTTGGGTTGTTTATTTTATTGAAAAAGTTGGTGGAAAAAGTTCTAGTGTGTAACGTCCTAGGTTTTTAAATCAGGTCGAAAACCTCTCCCATTTTGAATTTTTGAATTAGTGGGTATAAAAAATTCTTTTCGGGAATCAGAACTCACTTAAGAGAGTTTACTCAACCCAATATAATGTTTTTGGATGGGTTTGAAGGTTTGGAGAGTGATTCAGGTGTTTAAAAGGGTTTCAATAGTTTTGGAGGCCTGAAGTCCAGTTTTGGGAGTTGCAGGTCAAGGCACACGATTTTGGGTAAACTGCACAACCTCATTCAACTAACCGTGCAACCCCTTTTCTTGTAAGACCACGATTTAGGGGAAACCATGAAGGTGGGGTTCATGACCATGCATCCATGTATGCAGTTTTTTCAGAGGCTCTCGCACAGTTTGCGCACGGTTAGGGAAAACTGCGCCGCAAGCCATACGAGTGTTGACACTTAGGTAGAACCTATGCATTGTAGCCCCCACAGTTGCAACATGATTTGAAAAACTGTTCAAGCCAACCATGTAACCCTTTAAAGAGGAAAAATTACAATTTTTTCCTACTTCATATTTAGGGTTTTCTTCTTCTATTTTCCCTCTTGGTTGCACATAGTAGTAGGGGGCCCGCCCCTTTCCTCCTCTTCTTTTTGATCCACCCCCTCCATCTGTGATCTGATTCATCTTCCGTCAGGTGAGTTGGATGCATCTTGGTAAGGCTTATCAGATTATTGATTCTATTTCATTTTTCTTTCACCTCATATACTGATAAATTCGTTTGATTCATTTTACCCTATTTTTAGGGCGTTTGATGGAATCATCAATTTCTTCCAAACCGCTTAGAGTTAGAGGAAAATACCAGATGAGCCTACGTTTATGAGTACAAGGTAGGTGGTGCATATCTTTCTTTGTGTTTTAGTGGTCATTTTGGGGGCACATATTTTAGTGCGTCGTTGGGTAATTGAGCGAGACCCTTTTGTTTGATATTAAATTAATTGTGTGACCTTATGGGATGCGTTTGGGAATGCCCAAACCACATTCGCTTGTGCGAGGCTGGGTTAGAGGTCGTTGAACACTTAGGTAGTTTATTTAGTGGGATGTTTAGCCTAAATCATCATATTTTTTTTAAATTTAATTGATTATTTGAAATTGATTTAGTTAATTCAATTAAATTGAATTTTTATGTTTATTTAAATTGTTCAATTCAATCATGTTAAATTGAATTGTTATTAAAGTGAATTTCTTAATATTTATAAGAGTTGAAGTTGTGATCCATTGGACCATGACATACAAGGAATAAGGGATTGGGATGGCTTGGCCATCGGGATTGAGGCGACATTGATCATTTGGTTGGGATTGGCCCAAAATTTTGAGTAATGTTGATCACAGGATTAGGCATCATGGATGTTAGTTTGAGACAATGAGGATATTAGGTGTGGGAATGGATTATGATATTAGATGGAAAGGCCATCATACATGAGAGACATGGTCATAGGGGAATGAGGTTCCGGTTGGATGTGGATTAGGTACTATAATTTAGTGATTTTTGCTCACCCATGATGGCCAAAGTGCCAATTGGAGTCATGTGCACATAGGTTGACTTAGTGATGAGGTGGTTTTGACCACTAATGTGGGTAGAGGCCCTCGATAGTGCGACTTAGGTATTTGGTTTGGGGGTTCTTGTCATAGAAATCCATGGGGATGATGAAGATCCGTCAGATGATATTATTGAGGCTATCAGTTGGGGGATGAGGCTTTTTGTGCTTGAGGCCATTGGGCCTGAACTATTTTTGGAGGACAAAGATCCTTGTTCCTCGGGACATCATGCTATGAGCTGATGATGATGTTTATTTGAGGACATGTATCACTATGCCTATGGACATTAGGATAT